>CM062804.1:148793340-154380840 GCA_031772625.1 Pinus tabuliformis | reverse complement strand
AAAGGGCAAAGATCAACATGCTTGGTTCTTCCATCATCCAATGAACTGAAATGAATCAAGCAGAGAAGGCAAGGCTAGGAAAATGAGACCAAGATCAAAACGAAAACCTCTACTGCTTATTATTTTCCCAATCCACTTTCGCTCGCTGCTACTAACGGGGTCTCGGTTGATTCCCCTTCCCATACCTACTTAGATGTTTCAGTTCACTATGTCTTTCAAGTCCAAGGAGCACGAACTAGCCACAGGGCTTGGATATGGTTTCTTGATCAGAGATCCATGGATCACGGATGGTATCTCCCCACGGCCTTTTTCCTTTGGAAGTGTCCTTCCATCTCAATGCCTGGGCATCCATCCGATGCATTCTTTCCGATACAACAGGCATTGGACCTGCTTCACACCGCACCAAAATCCCTCTCCATATAGTCAAGTGTGTTAAGACAGCCACCAATCGATCAATCACTCAGGATGCGCAAGGAGGCTCAACCCCCTAGGGAGTGGGCCTTTTCCTTGTACGTGATTCCAGTTATGACTCGATATATGTCGAGTATGCTTTGATTTCATCTCTCTCTCTAGTGACCGAAATCAATCTCATTATATATGTCATTATGCATGAATGACTCAATATATGTCATTTTGCAAGCAATTGGATCGATCTCACGAACCTTTGCCATGCCTTCCAATCATGACTCGATAGCAGTAATTGCACCAGAAAATGCCGTTATGGGCATATTTCATTACGCTTTCTTATCAATGCATATATGGGCATATGTCATTATGGAAGTGACGGGGTCATTTTGACCCTGAAACATGGTTCTCTCAAGCGCCGTATTATACTCTACTTGTTCACCCGTGTCGGTTTGGGATATAGAACCGATCTCAATCCAATATCCTGCTGAAGAAAACCAGGTAGGAAATTGAATTCCATGATGATGAGTGCTACTTTGACACTATGTCCTGGGCCTCGTAGGTCACCGAATGAACATGCCGAGGCTATATGCCCAATAGGGGGCCAGGGATTCATCTTTCACACTTACCAATATTCCCATGAATCGATCAATCAGGACTGATAGGGTGTGTAAGCATGCTCGACTGTTAAGGAGAGGGGCGCGACCATAAGGGAGAGGAACTTTAGTTGCTTGACTGATAAGGCCACCATCACTGGCAGGGACTTGACTGTTAGGGAGAGGAACTTTAGTTGCTTGAACATAAGGGAGAGGATGCGCAAGCATGCTCAACCATAAGGATGCGTAAGCATGCTCGAATAACAGGAGAGGATGCCCCTAGCAGGGTGAGGAACGAACGCTCGACTAATAAGGAGGGGGCTCTCAATTAAGGAGAGGGCCGCCATCACTAAAACTTGTTCATGATTCCAGTCATTATTTATATACGTCGTTATGCAATCTAATTTGAGGTAATTACACAACCTCGTTTTAGCAGTCATTTGGGTTATTTTGACCAAGTCTGCACGCAAATGGGAGAGATTTTGCTCACTTCTTTCTCGAGTGGAAGAAGGAATATGGCTCATATCATTATGTATGAGTAGCCACTTCATTTTGTCGTTTCATTCATTGATGATTCGAGTTATCGTCTCGCTCGTTCCTCTCATATCCATCTTCGTAGGAATAGGATTGAGAGATCAAGATAGATTTCTTTTGTATACGATATTCTTCAAGAATGTTTTTGATAGAATTCTCGCAGTAATTATGACATTTCGACCCATTATGATCTTTTCACTTCATGTCGTAGGAGCGGTAATTCAGCGTATAATTATATATGTCATTATGCTTTTTTCTATCTATAGTTGTTACCAACCCCTATGCTATGAAAACTGGCTTTCTTTTTCGAACCTCATGGGTGGCCGCCCCAAAGGTGTGGAATAAAGTACACTTGAAATGAGCTAAGGAAGGGATGTTCTTTTGGTGTTGCTGCACCCCTTAGAGAAAGGGTCAGGGGATCAACTAACTGTTGATATATATATATATATATATATATATATATATATATATATATATTGCTGCTTGCCCAATCTATCTATCCTTCCTATGATATCTTCTCTCTCCCTTCCCTATCAGCTGGCTTTCCTAGTGACTCCAGAGGTGTAAGCCTAGAGAAATGCTATAGAAATGGGCCATCTACATAGCATTTATTAGGGTCTTTATTACGGCTATCAAACAGATCTCCCCCATCCACATCTTCCCTAGGTAATTTCTTTAGAGCTGGCACACACACATAGCATCAATCAGGGGCTTGGATAATGGCTATGATCTTCCCATTCACACATCCCCTAGAGAAATGCTATAGAGTGGTTCCATCCTGATAGCACCAATACACGGTATTCCCTACACACATCTACCCATGGATATAGATGGATATATATATGCTTTAGAACTGACAAATCCCCATAGCACTCCCACACACATCTCCCCTTCGTACATGCCATACAAATCAACGATCCACATAGTATTAATAAAGGTATTACCTCTACATGCTATTATAAATGAGATTCTCCTTTTATCATTCATTCTGGTTTACTTTCCCATAAGGTCAGAACTAAACTACCCAGATCTAGTCCAAAGGTCACCTCTCGGGCTTCCCCAATCACACCAGTAAGAAACTACCCCGATCTAGTCCGTAGGCAAGGTCTCAGTAAGAGCAGTAGGAGTGGTATTGGATGGACAGATTCTTTCTTTGGTGTACAGTGGAGCTAGGAGGTGTTATTCGAAGCTTAGATGTTTTAGTCAAATTCATGGGGTGTTCAGTGAAGCTAGGAGGTGTTATTCGAATCTAGGAGGTGTGCAATGAAGGTAAGAGCTTGTAGTCGAAGCTATGAGGTGTTATGCGAGGCTAACAACCCAGGCCTAGATGGATAGATTATTTTCATAACCTTTTGATTTGAAACAGACAAGAAGGACAAGAAAATACCAGACCAGATGAACACTTGTCTCCACCTATAAGGTGATTCGATCCATCATCAATTTCCATACCATTGTTTTGTTAGGTTTTTAGGTGCTTTTGTCAGGTTTTAAAGTAGAGTGGTAAACGAATAAGTGGTAAGAGAACACCTCATGTGATTGATGACTAAATGATTTCACCCTAGCCTTGGTAGGCCAACCACGCCTACCCATGGCGCCTTTCCCTCAGTGAATCCGTCTGCCCCACCTTCATTTAAAACCATTTCATCACAAGTTGGTCATAGGAATTCCTAAAGAAAGAATCACTATGGGAGGGGCCTAACGGACCAAAGAGGGTCGGTCAAGCCCATCGCTCACCCCATCATGATTAGCTCGGCTATGATGGAAAGAAAAGTACCGGCCAAGTGAAACCTCGAGCCGAGCTGTAGCATCCATCAAACTGAGGGGCAAGGCTTTCTTATTGTCAAGGGAAGATCCACGTCAATCAGGGATGAAGTCACTCACTATTCATGTGGTGAGGGTGAGGTAACGTGGGAGGAGACGAGCAACTCTCTTTTGGGGTAGGGGGTCCAAAAGAGAGGTCCGTTAGGGGCTCGACTCAAAAGGAGAGGAATGAGAAGAACTCTCGGGAGAGGGTTTTCAAGAAAGCCTGTCTCGAAGCGCTGGAGCTCATCCGATGAGTGGAAGCATCCTGTCAAGGGGCAGATTTGTGGCCCTCAATGGTCGTTTCCATGCCTTTCAATGACCAGAATCGTATCCTAACGAGAAAAATTCATACCATTAGACCAATTATATGAATTCCACCCATACCCTCGCTTCTCGTACATCCATGATTTGACTCAATGAATCATCCAAATATCCAAGTACCTCATGTTATTTTCCTGTTCCAATGTCTAAGGTATCCCCCCCTTAGTGGCGAGACAAAGAAGAGTTTCCAAGCAATACGTAGCGGGTCTTCCAGGGGTCCGGTTTGAGCCCAGGGGAAGCTTGATATGAATACGGTTTTCGATGATTCAATTATATGGGAGATTGGGCTCCTCGGCATGTGAGGTTCGTGATGCTAGCCTTTACCTTTCATCATAGGTTTGAGATTGAACCAGATTTTGAGCTGGAGTGGAGTGCAGATGTGAGTGGGAGACAGGCCTAAGTTACTCAATTTGAGCTTTCCATAATGGTACGAAGGTGGTTCCTGCCACCCACCAAGATCATCAAATGATCCAAACTGTTTTCTCTAGAATGCACTTTGTGTCAAAGTTGACGCGAGGGCCCATCTCGCATTCGAGGGACTGTGTCTTTGCTCTCCCACCCATGAAGCATGGCTTTGGAATGCCATTTAGGTGTCAGGGTGTCCCCTCTCAACAATTGGATAAGCACCATTCATATTTCCTTATACACTCACTTATGTCGTCGGGATGAACCCAGACCTTGTTTTGATGTAGAAGGTATTGATTCTTCGATGCATCATGGAAAAGAAGGGAGGAAGGGAAGAGAATGAGAAAGATTGAGAGAAAATATTATATATGTCATTATGGGTTTGGTTCTCACCCATACCATGCTCTTCGAGTCTCGCTTCCCTTTCAGGTAGATAGAATGCTAGGGGTAGGCTTTCAAGAGAGAATGACGAGGCTTTCCATCCCGAAATGATCTTGTCGAGCCTAGCTCACCGAAATGAGCTATTCGAGTCACGTCACCGTCACTCCCATTTGTTTCAAGATAGATAGAACAGATCGCTTCGCTCCCCTTTCAATCTCTCTAGGCAGGTGAAAAAATGGAAGTGCTACTTTGATACTATTTCCAGGCGTAGGTTACCGAATAACACGCTTTGCACCAGGGAGGCATCTTTCAAACTTCCCCAATTCCCATGCCTACCGTGAATCCATCAATCCTTTTTTCCCTTAAGGGTGTCACTCATTATATTTTTCATTTCAGCCCTAAAATGACCATAGCTATTTTCATGAAATATCTTATCGAAGTGGCTCATTTTCCAGCAATGAAATGACTGAGTTTATTAGCATAATTCCATAAATATATTATATATGTTGTGGTAGTTGTCCAGATGCATGAAAATTGATAAGATTCCAGTGGTCAAATTCCTCTCCTTAATAGTAGAGCATGCTTATGCATCCTTAGCTTTTCCTTAGTTTATTAGCGGAATTTCCACGATCTATTATATAATATGCGGTGGTTGTCCAGATTAATCAATGTTGGCTTGACCTTTAATGAGTGGGAAAAGGGAGGGAAGGAGGGAGATGCCTACTCTTATATATATCATTTTGACTAATGATTCCAGTCATTCATGAGAGATTTCCTTGCTCAGGCCTTGCCTTGTAGGGTGGTCTTCATTTGAAGGGGGCGAAGGTCGACCAAATTAGAAGGGGGAGAAAGCTCAGGCCCCACTTCATTTGAAAGGTGAGAAAGCTTAGGCCTTTAAATACTGACTAACCAGCATAGATTGAAAGGGGAGCAATAGATGCCATGCCTGAGATCTCGAATGACTTGGTATGATCAATTGTTCTATTCGCTCTTGCTCGAAATACCTATGAAACATATATGTCATTTCGACCAGTGATTCCAATCATTCATGAGAGATTTCATTGTGGTTTTTGCAACCTAAGATTTCCCTCCTTGTGATTTTTCCAACCTGATATTACATGACTTAGAGGTGACTTAGAGACCAGAGAGAGTGACATTCATTATATATGTCATTATGGTCAATCTATTTCCATGTCATTTTCATCCAGTCATACAGGATGAGATGCGAGGGGGATAAGGACCAGACCAGAGATATGTGAGTGAGAGAGGGAGAGATATGTTGTCACTCTCTTATATATGTCATTTCATACATTTCTCAATAGTACAAAGACCACCATCAACCCTACTATATATGTCATTGTGCATGAAGAAATGGCTCACATTCTAGTTGCAGAATGACCCTTTCTAGTAGTGGAATGACTTCAATCTCTTATATATGTTGTGTTAGTTGGGAAGATGCAGGAATCGAGAGCCCCGTGAAAGGACTATAGAGAGTGGAGGGCAGGGCTCAGGTTGTATGGCAACCCAAGATCCCATCCTTTTTCTTATCAGTAAGGCCCAGCATGCTTTGATCAATCGATGGCAGCCCGTTGGTCGAGCCATGCTTCGCATCCTCTCCCTCACCATATGAATATTGAGTCCATACTGGGCCTTTGGTCGCTTTTTTCATTCCTCTCCTATTAGTCAAGTGACTTAACGGCCCTCTCCTCTCCTGTTTGTCGAGCAATTTTCATCAATAGGCTGGTCATGGATGTGGGCCGTCAATAACCAGCGGGTCATGGATGCTGGGTTGTCGAGTAATTATAGGCTAGCTAAGTTACGGCTTCCTGCCCCTATATTCGATATCCCATATCTTCAAATACACAAATGCGAGATCAAAGCCAAAGAATTCTCACTGCTCCCTCCGGAAGAGAATTGATTTCGCCTCTATGTATACAAAGCATAGCCCAGGTTAGTCTTATAGTAGCCTCTGAGTTTACGACAGCTAGCTTTGGAGTTACGTCTTCTGAGCTATCGGGTTCATTATAATGGATGTTGGGGCTTTATATTAAGGTGATCCAAGTTGGGGGACCCTCTTATCGAACCAATCTATTCCTTTTTCTTGCTTAGATTTAGATATACCTAGCCCCCTTCGGCTGGCCAGTGAATGCAACAGTCTGTCTTCGTAATCATAATGGGTCAATCCTCAATTTCATTCATTGTAGAAACTCATCCTACTCCCTCCTCAAGAGCTTCCCATGCACGACAGAGGAAGGAACCAACTTGGGCACTTTGTGGAGGACCAGGACGATTATCCTTGTGAATCCAATTGACAACTTACGAGTTTACGTCCATCCCTGGTCGGGTACAATTCCCTTTATCTTCCTCGCCACCCTTCCTTGTAGCTTTCACCCAAATTTGCGC
Organism: Pinus tabuliformis; assembly: GCA_031772625.1. Classification (NCBI taxonomy): domain Eukaryota; kingdom Viridiplantae; phylum Streptophyta; class Pinopsida; order Pinales; family Pinaceae; genus Pinus; species Pinus tabuliformis. The sequence goes on along the minus strand of CM062804.1, from coordinate 154,373,992 downwards.
AAGTGTATCTGCATCCCAGGCTTTACGATGAATGACTTCTCATGACCAGGAATAATCCCTACACCTAGGAGCACCCTTTCCCACATATCCATACAATACTTGAGTAGGCGAGTTGAGGTTTGACGTGTGAGGTACCCATCGGAGCAGAGTACCCCACGATCCCAAGAAATAGATAGATGTCTATCATCTGACGGGTTTGACCAAAAATTCTATGCCTACGCACAAGACTACCCTTCTTCCCGAGAGCTTTGCGGGGACTACTCAATTTGATGACGACGGATGATCCGCCTGTAGGGGGTTTACTACGCAAGGCTCCTGCAGAGGATGGGTACCCCAGCGAATATAAGATGCTTAGCTTCGCACAACATAAGGATTAGAACGCTTTCCAGAAGAACATGAAATAGTGAAAGATCTGGCATGCGAAACACGACGATCATGAGAAATTTGCGAATTGGAAATGCCATAACATACTCTTTCCCATAACATTCCGTACTGGACCAACCTACTGAAATGCAAATAGGGATTAAAAATGTGGTCAATACCATAGAGAATGGGGGGATACCATCTATACCCATGTACAAATTGATGTTTTCATAAGGAAGCCATCGAATGGTTCCCACAAATTGGGATTCGGTCGTAGGAGAATCAAACTGCATCCAAGGAATAGTGGGGTACGAGAAAGTAAGAAGAGAGGCACATAGACCAATCAATCATATCAGTCGTATTCTTCAATTTTGAATGGAAAGAGGAATAATGCTCCCCAGCATAGGACACAGAATAGGACCACTTAGATCAGAATAGAATTCACGAAGAGGTAGTAACATATGAATTGAACATTGAAGGGATTAGTTGGCAATAGAGAAAGATGACGTGCCTAGTTTCAATAAGAGTCTATTAGTGCAGTGCAAGTCAGCTAAACACCATTGATAAGGGGAAGAAGAGGGAAGGCTTTTCTGGGAACTCATACCCACCCTATCCCTTATCAATATGTCCTCCCTCCTACTCCATCTCCCTTGCCCAAAGCTGCTATGGGCATATGTCATTATGAATTCATGAATTATAGCAATAATTACGGCATGACTCGATATATGTCATTTCACTTTAGCAGAGAATGAAAATATGGGCATATGTCATTATGCATGAATGAATGAGATATGTGTCATACCAGATTCGATTGATAGAGAGTGAATGCATATATGGGCATATGTCATTATGCATTCATTCATTATATACGTAATTACGCTTGAACACTTATCATGATTAGATCTGACCTGACATGATGCAAATGAGAGAGATCGATAATGAGAGAGATTGATTTGGTTCGTTTAGACCAGTGATTCTAGTCATGATGCACAAGTAGGCTCAACCATAAGGATGCTACAGCAGGCTTGACTGGTAAGGCCGCCATCACCGGTAGGGGCTCGACTATTAGGGAGAGGAACTTGAGCTGCTCGACCATAAGGACCAGCAGGGGCTCAACCGTAAGGGAGAGGGATTTATCGCTCGACCATAAGGGAGAGGGATTTATCGATCGACCATAAGGGAGAGGGATTTACTGCTCGACCATAAGGGAGAGGGCTGCCATCACTGACAGGGGCTCGACTGTTAAGGAGAGGGAGAGGAATTATATCAGTCATTATGCATGCCTTATTCCCACATCACTGGCCATCCCACATCAATGGCTGAGGGAATAAGTCCTCGTTCAACCAAACATACCCAAAAGAGAGTTAACCTAGCGAATGACTTCTATGTGCTATGAGTGAATGTTGTTCAGTTAGTTACATGACTTAAGCGAATGACTTCTGTGAATGGCAACTATGTGTGCTGTAATTACTGCTGTGAACGGCTTATGTGAAAGGCTTCTATGTGATGTGAATGGCTTCGTGTAGTTAGTGACATGGCTTCATGTAGTTAGTGACACGACTTCTATCTGAGTTCCCCATCATTCCCACCAGAAGAGATTAAGCCATGTTCTTAACATATGATCATATTGCTTCAGTTCCCTAGTTTCCACCAGACTAGATGAAGAGATGGCCCCCACGTTCCCAACATACGTGAGAGAAGTCCTTAACACAGAGAAGTTCTTACCAACAGAAGAGGATAAGAAGTCTCCTTTCAACCCATACCCAACAGAGATGTCTCCCAGGTCTCCATGCCCAAGAGATGAGGAGAAGGCCCCCATCAATGGATACCCGCCCCATCTTTCAGTTCCCATTCCTCCAGCCCTATCACCAATACAGATTATGCTTTCAGGAACCTCCCATTAAGCCTTTATGTTATCTATCCACCATTCAGCCTTCTCAGCTGTTCACCCGATGCAGGAGAACTGCGAGAGGATCTTATTCTTGCCCGTTGAGATCTTACTTATGCTAAACAGAAGACCTAGGGAGGAAACGATAGGCCACAGTCAGTCCCACCTACCTGCCTGGGGAAGAATATCCAATCAAAGCTGAACGCTACGGAACAATCTTTGGATTGTACCTACCTGCTGCAACAACTAGGGCCTACACCAACCAGCCCACCAACAACGGAATGACACCATACCAGCTAGGTGCACCCATCTCGTGACACAGAGATACCGTCGCCAACAAACACAGCGAGTACACCGATGCGATTATGGATGGATTGATATATTGTTTTCTTTATTGGATTTACGGCCAACAGAGAGATGCAGGAGGAGGTGGTAGTTCACCTTCAGCCCACCAGGAGAACCTACCTGCGAGATTGCTGCCTGCCTTCTACCGCTTGACTCACTGCCCTCATCAACCTTGTGAACTGGAGACCTGCCTTCTTCGAACTTGCTGCTTGCCCAAGTTCTTCTCTTGTTGCCCGTGCCCTGGAGATGATGAACTTGCCACGGACGGTTTGCTTGCCGCCAACATACAGAGAGTTGGCTGAAGCCACCTGGAGAGGAGTTATTGATTGACTTGATTGCCAACAGATGCGGGAGTAGGTAGGTGGTAACCGGATGAACAACAGCCAATGGTTTTGGCTTCTTGAGCTTGCTCGCTAGATTTTGATGTGTCGGGGCGGGCGTTAGCCACTGGACGAAGGAAGATTCTAGGATGGATGTGGCAGGGTTGGAAATGAATTATGTCTATCTTTCCCTCGCTCTTAAGGGGTGTGCAAGTGGTGGTACCGCTACTTCTCCAAATCTTACTATGGGTGATGGAGGTGCAGCTGGATGTGCCGGAATGCTACTACTAATAGGACTGGTGGCGTTCTAAGGGGTTAGGTGACTAGTGATTGTTTCATGGGCTTGTATAACCATCTAGTAACAAGAGGTAGGGTGAATTGGGTGAGGAGGAAGGATTGATAGAGATATAGTCGTTGTGGGTGGGTGCGGCTTGCTTGGATGAGTTACTTTCGATTGGTTGCTCAGTTCCTTGGTTTCCTTTGCCCTATGCTGGGGCTGCTGGCTTGAAAGGGGACATGATGTGAGTCAGAGTGAGGGTCGAATGAGTAGTGAAAATCATTTGATAAGCATCATTCGATTGGCCTAGCTCCGACCAATGGGTAGTCCCCACCAACCAAATTGTCTCCTGATTTGTCCCATGACAGAGTATTTGTGACGGTCCATGCCACGAAAGAAGGTCTTTGGGAGCTTCCCTACTCCAAAAGCATGGCTTCGATCCATACAGGACCCTAGCCAATTTCATGATCAATGATGATGTACCGATCCAACAATTGAGAAAGTGTCATTTATTTTATCCTTTTGTGCTTCAATATGTTGCAGTTCGATGAACCGACCTTTTCAATGTTGAAGGGAATGATCCTCTCTCACATCATTGAACTTGCTCGTGCTATTTCTGCCTGAATGAGAGATATTCCGAGCATATATTATATATGTCATTATGCATTTTGACTTTCAGCTCTTTGAGCTAGAGAGAGAGCTTGTTGTTAGCACGCCTCACCTGAGCAAGTCTTCCTGCTAGAGAGAGAGCTTCCTCATTTCCATGGTTGATGTGAGTCACTCTTCTCTTTACAATCTAGAATACCTCCATAACTAATTTTTCAAGCGGAGGGCGGCCGACACCAGGTTTGTTCCTTCAATGCAGGCTAGTACTTTTTGTAATATTTCCCCAATTTCATTCGTATTAGCTGTCCCTTTAGTTCTTGTGCCCCCGAGCCAAGGTCGACTAGGATCTGAAATGACGCTGTAGCAGTGTGGAAGATCAGAATCGTGACAATGCAATGATGACAATAGGACAAATTTTCCATTTCACAATTCTCAGTAGATGAATTTGTGAGAAAGTTTTTCATGGTTGAGCCATATTCATACATTTCCATTCCTTTCCCGAGCAGCTGGGGGGGACAACAATGAATAATGAAGAAAAGGTGAAAGGACCACACCAAGGCATGGGTTTTATACCAATATCTTGTATATTAACGAGTCTATTATCTACATTATAACTACTTCTGGGCTATATCAAAGGGCCTAAAGGGAAGTCAAAAGATTCTATATTGACTCATATTCATAAAGGAAGTCTTCTTATGGATTAGAGATGTCGTAAGCTGTCGAATTGGTTTCCTGAATCATGAGGATATACCTCCAACTTGGAGATAAGAATCTCCTAATTAATCGCTTGGTGGTTCAACACTTTCTTTTGCCTGAAGTTGCCTCTGCCAATTAAATCTTTTGCGCAGAGTTTCCTATGTAGTTAATGAGTCATAGCTGAGTTGAGAGAGAGAGAAGTAAGGTAGTTCACTCTTTTCCAATAGGTGTGAATGAGCCGGTGATCTATGAATGAATCATTTGGTTATTTATCTACAAGTGAATTCGCGGATTCTCTGACGCTCGATCATGAACTAAAACAATTCGTTTGACAGATAATTTTATCTCACCCACTATAGAAATAAGGATATATAAATAGGTTGTCCCAACTCCCTGCCTGCTATAGATATATATAGTAGGGGCAGAGGTTCGCCTTGACATCTCAGTGATGTCGAAGTGAATCATGGAATTTCGTAGGTCATTTATGGATAAGGTAAACTCTTATTTAGTATAGTGAGTCCCTTCATCACATTTGATCAAATCAACCCCTCTACCCTTCTATTTGAAAACAATTCTATGAAATGATACCTTCACAACTAATCCACAAATAGAGGTTGGGATCTAATGCTATAATTCGTATATCATCCTTTGGGTTTCTATCCCCATCCCATCTCTCACTTCAACTTGTTGATTCCATGTTTCTTTCTTAGATAAGATTATGCCTCTCCTCTTCGGTATAAAGGTTTGACAAGTAAGGTTTTGAGGTAGGGTTTTCAAGGTGCTTCATCGATCAGGTACTTGGCTTTTATAGAGCAAGTTCATTCATTTACAAGCAAGGGCAGGCACTTCATAGAAGGCTAGAATGGGAATCTTTCACTCGAACTTATATCACTATCTTTCCTTAGCTTCCCTTAGTCCCAGTTGGTTCGGATCAGCTGCTTTAGAAGATGGTTGGTTTTTCTTCGACACAACACCTCGCTAGGTAGGGTGGGTTTGGGGGAGAAGAAGTTTTGCTTGCTCAGTGGGTTCACCACCTGCAGGCAGGGTCTAATGAGTCGTAATCCAAAAATTCGTTTGAATTTCTCAAAAGAGAATGTGGGGAAGAACCAAAACAAGATGGTGCCACCTACGTTCGAATCCCTCCCATATCCCCTACAACCGGCACTCTTTATCTTCCCACCCACCTTTCAATAAAAATATCATCTACTTTTCAATGGTTTTCAACAACTATCATCGGAAAAAACCGTGAGATAGTTCATCAGAGAGTTAAGTAGGGCCGTCTTCTCACCATCAAATTTTTGGGGTCCATACAGATCACCAATTGCTTAAGAGCCCGACTGATAAAAGGTCATTTGGGAAGTTGAGTGCTTTTAGAAATGAGTTATCCTGCCAACTATTATCTCCAGGTCGCGTAACCCCCCTCCCGATTTTGTCATTTGAGTCATCCTTAAAATTTACCCTCCTGGTGGTATATTTCTCCTCAACAAGTTTAGTCTTCCATCATTCTCCCAGGCAATGGCAAAAGAAGAATATTTGAGTATAGCAGGTGGCCCCCGTAAAATCCTAAAAGTTCATAAATAAAAAAGTGATTCTAATCCAATCCACTGTTAGTTATCTCCCATTGTGAGTGCATACTCTCTATGATGGTTTCATTATTCTACAAAAAACTTCATTTTTTTATGCTTATCTAATAAATGGTGCCAATATCTTCCCCTCAACCATTGAATTGAAAGGCTATGGGAAGGAAGCAAGATAAAATAGAGGATTGTGCAAAGTGGGAAATCATTTTCATTGGGGCAAAGCATAACAAAGGGAAATTGCAGACCTAAATCAAAATATTAGTGCTGCTCTGGTCTTGGCCATGCCAAAGTTGCAATGACCTTTTGAGATAGAGGTAGATGCTAGTGGGTATGCATTAGGAGCGGTACTCATGCAAGGATGAAGGCCAGTGTATTACCATTTAGAGCTATTCCATGTAGTGGTTATTGGCTACCCCACATATGACAAAGAGAATTTTTGCCATTATACAAGCAGTGAAGAAATGGAGCATTATCTCCCGGGAAGAGAGACCATCATACACATAGACCATCAACCCCTTATGTACCTGCAAAGCCAAGGCAAGAGGCATGAATAAAGCCAACTCTCTAATCAAAGTGTGACTCACCTGCTAGCTCTCAATTAAAGTAAGAGTGGTACGATGATCCACACCACGAGTCATTCATTGATCCATTCATCCCTTGATCCATCCACAATTGTCTCTTTGTCTATCCTGTCCCACCGATACCGGTTCGTGTATCTTGAAGTAATCCTGAACCCACTGCCACTGGTGCATGGGGTTAGTTCAATAAAAGTATCAATTCCTTGCCCCCTGGAGGGACAAGCAGCTTCGTGCCTTAAACGATCTCTTTATTGTTTGAGTATAGTGGGTTGGAACTCTTTCTTATTCAATGATGATTCTCTTCTCGGCCTATGGACTCATCTCTTTGGTGGTTCCGGGCTCCAAAAGGGCACTTATTGGTGGGTGTAAAGTCAAAAAGCAATTTGTGTTAGGGAATGTATTGTATCAGTCAATATCATAAGTAATATAAGCGGTGTGTTGTTGCCTTGGCTTGCCTTGCTTGTGAAACAAGTTCAAGTTTGTGTTATTTCCCCTTCCTGGCTGTTCTACATTTCAAAATGTGTCTATTTGGGTTAGGCATGATAGGTGTTGTAGTAAGTTCCCTCAGTTCTTGATGATAGGGTGAGTCATGGGTCTTGGGTCTCAGGAGGTAAGGCACTGAGGTCTAGGTTGCTTTGCGGTGGTTTTGGGGAATCCACAACCACTAAATACAAAATTGATCGGGTGTGTATGTAGCCAAGTAAAGATGAGAAGTCTGGCCAACACTGTTTCACCCCACTACACAACAATTCATAATTATGTTTCCCAACAGCGATGAATAACTATTTGTCCCCACTCACTCCACTAAGTAGCTAGTAATAAATTCAAGTAAGAAGCATGCATCCCAAAAGCTTTAAATGAAAGTAAGAGCGTAAGAAGAACTAATGAACCTTCAGTCACATTCAAAGCATGCATATCTTTCATTGCACGATACATTCTTTTGCTGGAAATTGAGTTAGGATTTGAGAAAATCAGAATTAGGAGTCTCTTACTCCACACCAAGAAATGGTAAGCTCCTGCAGTGAGAAATGGTATGTGATGCTTATATTACTCAGCATGCTTCAACTTTTCATGTGATCTCATCTTGATAGGTTTAGATGCAATGGTTGAGACTTGATTTTGATAGTAATTGAAACAAAACTCTAAGGTTTCATTATCTCTCATTATGGTATGGAGCTATACCCTACTCAATGAAAAACCATCCTTAAAACATATCTTTCTCATTTCATTAGTCTCATTAGTTCTTTTATAAATAGACTGAGGGTAATCTATTACATCTTTATTAGTTGACAATTGGTTACTCATTTTCTCCCATTTACATGGGACAAAAGCTATAACCTTGCCCCCCAGAGGGACAAGCGACTTCACACCTTGCTTTAAAACATTGAATTTTCTTCTCCATCTATTTGAAACGTCAGGTGAGCCATTCTTCCTCTCATTATCAATTCTAATCCAGTTACAATATTATCCACCTAGCTCGGTAGCGAGGAAAATCCACTAGCGGTTATGAGCTCACCCCTACCACATGTCTTTATAGCATACCCGGAGAGCAGAGGAGCTTATTATATGTACGGGTGACCAAAGGATTTGGGGATCTTTCTCCTTATACACCATATCCCATAATACTTATACACATATTGCGGAAACACCATTCAATGCATGTTAGAAGCCTTATTATCACATATATCACAATCAATCAGTTCCTAATCCAGGGCAAGTAAGAGAACGTATAGGGCGGAACAACATGAACGAGTTTTGATGGCAAGCAAGCATTTAAACTTATTACCTTTGCCTAAGCGGCCTAGTGCTCTTACCCTTATTACGTTACCACCGATACTAATTGACTTAGATAGAGAAGATCATTCAGTCCCTCATACATAAATATTGACCTAATACCTCATCCAAGGGGAAGTCAAAATTGTGAACATTTCAACGAGCTGGATACTGTTCGTACAGTTCTCTTTGCTTTACCCCTTAGTAAGTTGCTCCACTTACTTTTAGTAGCTGCACTTACTTTTATATGTCTCCCTTCTATTACAGAATTGGCACCAAAGATAGGAATAGGAGCCTAGCCTTCCTTCTCGATGTTCGGTCACGTTGCAGGTTACTCTCCTCTTTTTGAGAGTACCCCACCTAGACTCTTATTATCGTCAATAAAATAGCTCATAAGGAACAAGCAATGAACTCTTCTATTGACTTAGGAACAGTACAACTCCAAAGTACATTCAATAGTTCTTAACCCATCAACTAGTCAAGCTGACCCATGCGAATTAGAGGGGATCAGAGTCACAGCCACTATCTCTTTTATTAGCAAGGTAGTCTCAGCCCAGGCTTTGACGTCTGGTCCTACCTTGCTTATCTGGTTTAGGCTCGCTTTATGTTGGGTCAAGTGTTGGGTCCAGTAAGTGCCTTTATTCGCTAAAGTGCATGGATTATACTTTTCATTTCCTACCTATCTTCAGCTGGTAGGTCTTATACAATATTTTTATGATACGGAACAACTAGATTCAGCTTACTAAGTGACCAAGCGGGGTTACAGATTCAAAGCTAGTTGATGAACCAGCAATTGAAGTTGATCCCACAGAGGCAGTAGTTTTACCCGTTAGTGATCAGGATCCAGATCCTATAGTAGGCTAGGGATAGTTACAACCCACTAGCTTAGGAGGTTCCCCAACCAACCAACCAGCTAGCCAGGATTACCAGCCCATAGTCATTAGGATTACCACCTATGATTCAGTCTAATTAGTCAAGAAGTAGGGTAGGTATGCTTTCCTGTAGGTTAGGTAGATCAGCCCATCAGACTATAATTAGACCCCAACTAGAGGTACTTGGGCGAGCAAGAGCTCATCTAGAGGGTCAGGTTAATCCCAACCTGGAACTACTATTCCTACAGGGAGCTTTTCTCTAGCCAGACACTCTATACCGGAAACAAAATAAGATACTACGATATGCTTATTTAGTGGAACCTAAGTCTCTACGGGGAGCTAAGCAACCGACACACAAAGTACATGTTTAGGTAATCCCAGCAAGCACCAAATCATCCAGGATCAAGTAGTATCCTAGCCTTAGGATCACTACCTACAACTCGTACGGGTTACCTCACAATGATCCAGCCTAAAACAATATTGTACACGGGGATAAGGAGACAACACTAAATGTATAGGTAACTTTTGAGGAAGGAGCCAACACTTATAGTTGCATGAGGTGGGTGGTCCAATACCTATTATTGTATAACCTACTTCCTTTCTTCCTTACCTATGAATGCATCTGTATTGAGGTGTTTGGCTAACCAAGCTGCCCAACTAATGCATCCAACCGGGTATCTCTCATATATGGGGTTAAGGGGCTATTTCCCAATAATCGAACCAGGTACGAGGGACGGGGGTAGGTTTCTTTCTCTTTCAGGTCATATATTACAGCTAAAAGGCTAGATTCGACATCTTGGCATCTTTACCCAACAAAATAACTGACACCCTTTTAGGAATCCCACCACACACACCTTTCAACTTTCTCCCCATTAGGTGAGAAGTGACAATTTCGGTTGATATTTCAATTTCCAGTTCAATATTATACCAGGACATCCCCTTGGGGTTATCCTCTTTTTATTTTTCAAGGGGGTTAGTTCCACTCTCATTCACCTGAGTCAACACTAGAAGAGTGCATCCCTTGAGTTCACCTATTCAGGTGTGAAGCTGCTTGTCCCTCCGGGGGGCAAGGAGTTCCCCGGGTTTCTCTCTTCGAACTTTACCCCGATCTCCCTAATGATATTAGTTGGTTTGGGGAGTGGCTCTCATCCAGAGATCTTGCTAGTCGACCAACCATCTCCCTGATGAAATTAGTTGGTTTGGGGAGCTAGCTATTAGAGTAGAGCTAAGTTCGGGCAGCTATGAGAGCTAATAACGCCAACACCCAACTAGAATACCTGGATCTTTATCCAACACCTTTACCCAGATCTACCCGATCTACCTTATTATATGCTTTATTTCACCTGATGAAATCTTAATCTATTTTCTGGGTGGAGCATCAGAATGGGTGGAGCCAATTTGTTCTTAAGGCCAAAGCCTAAGTGTGTGCCCCACTCTTTAACCCATTCATTCTCACCCTTCCTCATCTTTCATTCGGGTTTAGGTATAAGTTCATAGGTGTGTTGCTTATTAATAATGGCTCATGATTTAGTGGGGTTTGGGTTTGGAGAAAGGGACTCGGCCTGATTATGGGCTCTGGTTCGGGGAGCTATCAGAGCTAAGTTCATGGAATTCAGTAGCTCTTGAATTAGGTCCCCCATATATCCATTGGAGTTAATTAGTTGGTTACCCCTCCTAATCCATATTTAATAAGACTTACCCAACAGACTTGGAGTTTTACTTATATTTACAAGTGGCATATGCTCAGATAGAATCTATTATTGAATCCATTTATCTCGAGATCTATCTCTGTATCTATGGATCTATCTATATATCAATCTATCCATCTATTTAGCAATCCAATCAATAACTGGCATAGCTATTAATCGACGAGCATAGCTCTTACCAAATTTAGTCAAGTAGACTAGGCATAGCTATTAATGCATGGTTAACAACACGACATAGGTGAAAGGCAAATGAAACGGGTTTAAGAAACAAAGAAAGGCTGGTCCTACCTTCCCATCGGGTGGGTGGGTTCAACGGCTGGCTGGGCTTATTGGGTTAGTTAGCAGGTCTGGCTCGTTACTAGGTCTGGATCACTTACCTATTACCTTACCTATTACCCGCATCACTTACTTATTACTTAGCAACTGGAGGATTCCAAAGCAAAAATTCGAAATTCATGCCATATATTCCCTAGAAAATGAATTTTTTGCACCTGGATCTATCATTACCCCACTTTCACCATAGACATACCTTTGAAGATACTTCAGCCATCTTACAGGCTCAGTTATCATCTCAAACACATTCCTATTTCCAACCTCTGAACTCGGAATGGGAAATCTTAAGGGTTAGTTATGGGGAGAGTGAAGGGTTAGTTCCTAATAGTCGAGCAAGCATAGTCCAGTTCAGATAAGAGAGGGTTTGAGAGGAATGGTCCAGATAGGAGAGATAGTCCCAACATTCGGGATCCGCACACATGGATAGGGTAGGGATAGGGCAACAACAGGGTTAGCAGGACAAGCAGAAGGATCAGCAGGGTCAGGCACAACAGAGAGAGAGTGTAGCCTCACTGGTTAGTTCCACCTAATCAAGGGTTAAACCGGGTTACTACTCAAGGGGTTACTAACTATACCCCTCATTATGGGATGGCATTATCGGATGCAGATGATTGGATCAGGATGGTATTATAAGTAAGTGGCAGTAGAGCAAGAGACTAGGAAGGACTATAAGGAGGAGGCTAGGAAGAAGACTATTCCTCGCACATAGGTAGGCACCTCATAATATGAGCATATATGAGCATATGAATAAGGATGAAATATGAATAAGGAAGGACATTGTTCACGCACACGAATACCTACTTATATTATATACATATTAGCTATTCATAACTGCCCTACCTAAGTATCTTAATCATAACTACCCTAATGAACTGATCTGGATCACTTACCCTATTACAACAATTTGATGAGTCATACCAGCCGGACAATTGAGTTAGGATTTGGAAGGAAGTATACCAGCCATTTCATTAAGTGTACAATAATCTCTAAAAAGCATAAATGAAAATTCATACCATCTAGGCCTTTCAAATTCACTTTCATGTACCAGATGCCTAATCATACCACTTGAGACAGAGACATATCTTTTCATTTTAGGAATACACATTTCCAAAGAAGGTTTTCTACAAGAATCCATTCTCATTTCAATGGCAATTCAGGAAGGTGCAAGTTGGGAAGTCTTAAGCATTCTGGGAGTTCCCAATAAGAAAGCAAAGGGCCCACAACATTCGGTTCGAGAAGGATCAGAGAAAAGAGGAACAGGGTTAGTTACGTATGCCTGATTAGGATTTAGAACCATGAGTACCCCCTCGCTGTCACTTTGAAAGTCTAAGGTCTAACCGAGTAGGACCTATCTAAGCACCGAGTAATAGGTCCTAACTAAAGTGCTTCTAATCTCCCAAATCAAAAGGGTTTTAGGTTTGGTGTTTCCATTGAGGTAAAAAGGAGAGTAGCATTGATGTTGTAATTGTGGGACCATAGCTTCAAAACAAAACTAACAGGGACTGCTTCAAGGGTAAAAGAATAACTAGGTAAGTTGTCTCATATGGAGGTTAAGGTGTATCTCGTGGTGTCAAAGCAGGATCTCAAAATGGAAGTAGTGGTCAAACTGGAATGTACTAAAAGGTGGTTGAGCACGTAGGTAAATAAGCATACTCTTGGTTGGTTGGTTGTTTGGTTCCTTCGTTCCTAGGTTCTCCGGCCCAGCTTCAAATCAAAAACCTGAATGGTGTGAAATAAAAGAAAAGTAGGTAAGATTATTTGGTAAGACCTAATAGTAAGTGGGAGCTGTTGAAAGGGCATGAGAAAAAGAGGTAGGTCTAAAGGGTAAAGTACTAGCAAGAGTAGGTATAATGGGTGGACTAACTAAAATAGGTGGATGGGGTACTAAGCAGCTCGCTAAAAAGGCTAAGAAAAGTAGACCGACCTATGGTAAAACCAAAGGTAAGTGTAGGTATGATGTAAAGTGTTGAAGCTCTGAGGATGAGCAAAGGAGAAGGAGCTAATAAAATAGGATTCTCCTAAGAGAAAAGTGCTTTATTTAAAAGCACGGGTTGTCTAAAGCAATATAGCAAGTAGTGTATCCAATTGTATGTGTAGGTAAAGGTTAAAAGCATCCCCTTTTTGTATGGACTATTTGAAGTCAAGACTCTGGGGTTAGGGATGAAGGAGAGGGAGTTATAGTTGATAGGGATTCAATTAGGTATGAGGGAGAGGTAGTCCCTAATGATGCTGAAAAAGTTTCTGAATATGGTGAGATAGAGGGAGTTTCTATTGTTGTTGATGTTGATGATGTTGATGGAGCCAAAGTAGTTCATTCTGTTGATAGAGTGGTTGACCTTTCATGCGTGGAAGTTGATGCAGTTATGGAAGATCTAATCCCTTTGTGTGTTTGAGATCCTATTGAATACCAAGATGGGCATATTGAGTTGACCCATAAGCAGCGGTAAAGGCATTTGACCAAGTGAAAGCTCCAAATGAAAATCGTCTAGTGTTAGATGTCTACGGAGATAGAGAGGGAGGACCTGGTAGAGTGGTATCAGTTTGGCTACCATATGCAGATATAATGCCAACATGAGTTGTTTCTATTGGTTCCGTAGCTTATTAAGGTGTTTCTGGTGTAGATGGATACCTTGGTTAGTGAGAGTAAGATTGTAAAGAGGAAGATAAAGCAGGACGAGCAGTGAAAGAAATAGGAGGAATTCTAGGAGGAGATGCAGACCTATAAGTTCAAGGAAACAAGTCTTCACCTTATCGAGGGTATTAACAACACCCTAGCCACCAGTCTTGACAAATTTCATATACCACTATAGGGGTTATAGGGCCTCATGTTCTCTACCCTCAACCCTATGACTCACTTATCGATACGACACTAGGTTCAGCAATTGCATCGATGGCATGAAACGATGACAATGCTTACAATGGCTCCTGTCGAGGATAGGATTTGATCATGCAACAGACAGAAACACTGTGATTGTATCCACTGGGCGTGATGATAGTTTTTGAAGCGTGAGGCCGATGGGAGCACCTATTTAGCTGTCGATAGCTAAGACCGGGGGAGAAAGAAGTGGATACCGGGGGAGAAGAAATAGAGGATCACTATCGCTAGCCAAGAAAAGGGAGACCTCGCCGGAAGGAAGATGCATGGATGGAGGCCGAGAATCATTCAATTTAGTAGCATAGACAAGAGAATGAGTAGCACTTGTAGGGAGGAACAGTTGAAGAGAAAAGAGGCCAGGATGATTTTATTCATTGATCTTACTCAATGATGAAGGAAGGTGTGATAAGGGAGCTAGGTGCAATGATGTGACTCGATACCAGGTGAGTACAACTACCACTCGATACCTGCATGACCTGATTACTACCACTTGCCTTATGTTGAGCACTACCGCAATGCTTGTTATCGATACTGCTTGACCCCATGAATTGCCAATACGGCACACAATTCCTACATCTTACACGCCCCACATCACACATCCATACATGCCCCGCATTCAGTTCCATACACCCGCATATATGATATCCATTCAGTTACATTCGCATTCAGTACGCCTTCTAAGTTTGATTATTGAGATCAAGAGCCAGATTCTGGTTATAGGGGTGAAGTGACAGATGACACAGAGGCAGTCCCCCGAATTAGTGTGATACAGTTCCCGATTCTCGTGAGCTAGACCCAGTTTCTATTGATCTTGATCTAGTTATGGAAGATCTAATTCCTTCGTGCATTCTAAATCCTATTGATTCGAAACCTGGGTCTAGCTCAAAATTAGACCAGAGATACAATGAGGAGAGGAGTCCCAATTAGGAGGTGGAGTCCCAACCCAATTAGTTGCTAAGTACTATTACCCAAAGAGAATATCTGACTTGTTCCCCGATGAGTTAGGATGAGCTGCATGAGTTCGTTAGTTCCCCGATTTGTTAGGATGAGTTCCACCAATGAATTCCACCTTAGCTTAGTTGAATCCCATTTAGTTGAATAAGAATGCTTACCCTCCCCATACATTGTTAGTTAGTTTCATACCCAAATAGTAGGAGTTAAGAGGTCAAGATGGGATCTTCCTTCCAGTTGAGCCCATGATCCGCCTATTATAATACACTTTGTTGGGGTTAAACCCTCACCTTCGGTGAGGGAAGTGACGTAACATATTAGACCCTATAGAGATGAAAGTGTGTAACCCTGAGTATTAATAATAAGAATAAAGCATCTATGAATAAGAATAATACAACATCATCATCACCTACAACTAAAGAAAAATACTACATTATCAATATAAACATCAATATCATAATATGATAGCTATAAGAGAACCCCCAACAGAAGAAATATGAAGAATCAGGAACCCCCCAATAGAATAATTAGAATAATGCCAAAATGGGAAACCCTAGAATCGGAGTTAGATGGAACCCCAACAGAAAGGGAATAAGAGAGGAAAGCCAAGGAAGCCAAGGAGGCCAATAAAGAAAAGAAGGATAAGAACCATAGATACAAGCCAATAAATATTATAATCAAAGATAATGAGAAGAGCAATCCAATAAGCAATAAGAATAAGAAGTAAGAAGTAGTACAAGCCAATCCCTAGAGAGACGGGAGCTTGGAAGACTGGAAAGGAGCCAAGAAAGAAGGGGAACAAGCCAAGAAGCAAGAGAAACAGAAATGATAAGGAATAAGGAAAATAGCCAAGCCCCCTTGATATAAGAGGAAGATATATTAGCCTAGAAATTAGGGGAAAGGAGCCAAGAAGGCCGACAGCCAGGAATAAGGGAAACAGAGACTAAAGAAATCGCCGTCATAAGCCCCAAAAAGAGACCATCCCCAGACCTACAGGGTCAAAAGAAAAGAAAATACAAGACAAGATAATATAAGATAAGATATCACCTGCCCAGAATGGAGATAAAGGCAGCCAGGAAGCCCTTCAAGGAAGAAGAGAATAACCAGCAAGCAAGATAAGAAAGGGTTGTAAAGCAACTTGTCTTTGGAGAGTGTCAATCTTTATTCTTTCAATTATATGTCCTTGCCCCTCAGAGGGACAAGCGGATTCACACCTTATAGGGCATTCCTAAATAAGGAGGGAATTCTAAGAAGGAAGATGATGAATGGAGCCCTTTATGTAACCACAATCATGACACATTCCGCTTAGCTTAGCACTTTCACCGTAGCCCATGACCTTATGTAATCACCATTCATTCATGAGCCAAGAGTTTATTGTTGAGCTGATGACTGAGATAAGATAGATCATAAGCTGATTCTTTGAGTTGAGTTGATTTGATTTGATAGAAAGAAATGAGTTAGATGGAGTTAGTTGCCCAACCTAAGATGTAGTTAGGTGCCTGCCTTATTCATGAGCCTTACCCAGATGAACCATGAACCCAAATGAGAATCCTCTCATACTGACCTTACATAACCATGAGCTCTGCCGGTGCTACATTCCTCCTCCTCCACTTAATGGTTGACGAGCTACTCCAACTACGCTACTCATTGTTGTTGATGCTCTTCCACCTAGTTAGCACTACGTTTCTCTTGTTCTCATGACGTGGTAACCTTAGTCTCATGACTCATGACTTGGAGTGGTAACTGGGTGGTAAAATATCATACACTTACGCTATGATATGCTCCTTGAGAGGTAACAAGTCAGCTTGGGCATTGAGTGTGGGTCGGCTGGGTGACATAACCAGCCACCCACCCATATATATTGGTGTGCATTTGTGGAGGCAAAGGATCATTTGATCATCACAAGTTCAATCAAAGGAGTTATGAAGTGCGTGGATGAGCCCACACTTCGGGCAGAACTTAGGTGAAAAACTCATGTAGAAAACTCGGGCGAGGTCGTTGGGCAGAACTCGGGCAAGGTCGTTAAGGCAGAAGTCGAGAGAGGTTGTCGAGCAGGAAACTCGGGAAAGGTTGTTCAGGAAAACTGGGTGAGGTCGTTCGAGCGACCTGGCTGAGGTTGTCAGGCAACCTAGGTGAAGTCATTTGGGCGAGCCGGGTGAGGTTTAGGTGACTCGGGTGAAGTCATTCGAGCGAGCCGGGTGAAGTCATGTGGCGATCTAGGTGAGGTTGTTCGGGCGAACCATGTGAAGTCGTGTGGTGACTTGGGTGAAGTCGTGTGGTGACTCGGGTGAAGTTGTTTGGGTGAACGAGTTTGGGTGAATGGGTGGTCGTGCGAACGGGTGGTGAGGTGAGGGTGTGCCGTGCACAATGAAATGAAGAATCGTGCAAATGAGCGACTTGGGTAGGGCGCACCATGCACGATGAAATGGTGGAAATGGTGAAGTGTTGGAGTTGTGAACAGAGGTGTGACTCATGCAGAGGCGCCCATGTGTGGTGACTTGGTTACGATGAGGTGCGCCCAAGTTGGGCAAACAACATGATCATGCGATGAGGTGAACTTAGGGTTGGTGAGTCGTGCAGCAATCGTGCAGAGGCACCAACGAGTTGGGCAACCGAGTTTGCTGAAGTTGGAAATTTGGCTAAGTGTAAATTTGGGGTTTCCCAAGATTTAACTTGTACTTATAAAAGAAGATTATATATATTGATTTGGGCAGACTCATATTGCAGGGAGTTTCCCCTCCCTTTATACTGTTGTACATTTCTATTGTACAATGTTGTTTATGTGAATGTTATGGGCTTTCACTGTATAAAGGACAAAGATAATACTTGGTAAGTAAAAATAAACTATGGAACATTAGGCGTAGTTTACAATCGTAAGTATTGGTGAAAAGAAAATGGTTGGTAGTGCCGCACCTCACTATAGTGCGGTTGGAAGAGTACTGCTAGTGTAGGGGTGTGACAGGTGGTCCTCTGTGTATTACTAAATATATCTTGAAAATATATTTTTAATAATCTACAACCTCAAGATTAACCACATCTAATGCATATACTACAAACAATCAAATAGGATTAGAAATACACATCTACATTGAAATCCACACATGTAGTGCAAACAATTAAGTAGGGTTAAAAATCCACAATCAATGCATCTAATGAAAACAATCAAATGAGATAAATGATATTAGAAATCAAATTCTACACTAAAATCAATACATCTAGTGTAAGAAATCAAATAGGATTAGAAATACACATATACATTGAAATCCACACATGTAGTGCAAGCAATCAAATAGGATTAGAAATCCACATCTACACTTAACTCCATGCATCTAGTGCAAGCAATGAAATAGGATTATAAATCGACATCTACACTGAAATAAATGCATCTAATGCAAGAAATCAAATATAATTAGAAACCAACATCTACACTACAATCAATGCATCTAGTGCAAGAAATCAGATAGGATTAGAAATCATCATATACATTGAACTCAATGCATCCAGTGCAATAAATATTTTTCAGTTTCTCCTCCATCCATCTAATCTTAAAAAATAATTTTAATAATTAAAGTCTCAATATTAACAACATTTAATCCGTCGAGATGAAGCTGATTTTTAAAAACCGGAGTGACTTTCTTTTGCAGGAGAACAACGAGGGTTGCAAAGAGTCACAGAGGTTAATCTTCATGGAGGTGCGCAAAGGAGGGAGCTCCACTCCCTCCTACAAGGATGTCGTTGCTATTAGAGGCGAGAAGCCTCTAGAGAATGATAGTAGTGTAGAAGAGGAAAGGAACACGACCCTGAATGAGGAGACAAGAGGAATCAAAACCAAGAAGAAAAAGGATGCAAAAGACAAGGAGGAAGAAGACAAAACACAAGAAGCAAAAGACAAAAAACAAAAGCGACCATGCAAACCGTATGTGGAAATTGCTCCCAGGGTAGTCTTAACTGATCCAGATCTGCAGGCACACAGGGATCACATGAGGAATTATGCCATCATCTGCAAATTCATGGGCCTATGGCCCACTGAAAAAGCTCTACAAACTTGGATCAAATATCACAGGAAACCTAAAGGAAGCATTGACCTACATCTTGGGCCAAAAGGGTTCTTCATGGTAGTATTCACAAACGTTGAGGACAAAGACAGAGTGTTTGAAGGAGAGCCCTACTTCTATGCAGCAGTTGGCCTCTACATGTGGCCATGGATGATGAATTTTGTCCCAGAGCGTGAAACTTTTACCTCTGTACTATTCTGGGTAAGGTTCTATTCTTTACCTCTTGATTACTGGCAAATAGAATTGCTAACGGCTTTAGGCAACAAATTAGGAAGGTTTGTCAAATCCTCTAAAGCCACAAGAAGAGGACAATATACTTCCTCCGCAAGGATATGTGTGGAAATGGATCTATCTGGAGCCCTTCCGGATGAGGTAATCTTGGAAGTTTATGATGAAGAATGGGTGCAAGCAGTAGACTATGAACATATTCTGTTCAGATGTCGTAAATGTCATGAACATGGGCACCTTTACGAAGATTTCCCCCTTAGTAAAGCAGAAAACAAGTGCAAAGTTAACATAGTAAAGGATAATGACAGTTTTCTCAAAGTGGTAAACAAAGGAAAAGGAGGAAAAAGAGGGCCAAAGAAACATCCAAATGAGGGGCAAAAGGTCAGCCAAAACAAGTTCCAAGTTCTTGAGGAAGAAGAAGAGAATGCGAAAGAAGATCAAGCAATGGAAGTGAGTCCAGAAGAAAATGAGGAAAATGATATACAGAAACAAAGAAAGGACATTGAAAATCAAAACGAAGCCATGATAAGTGATACAGAGCTGGAGATGGACCCGGAAATGACCCAAAGTGAAATGGAACTGGAGGATCAGGAGCTTCAAGAGATTCTTGACAAAGAACACCTAGATCTAGAAGGGTTATTAATTCAAGGAACTAAGGGAGGGGTAGATTCGGTGCCACAAGAAGAGCGCAATAGAATACAACAGTTGTTTTTATGGAAAACTCAGGCGAAGGGATTTGAAAAGGATAATAAAGGTGTGAAAATGATGAAAATAACCCCTGGACTAGCAACCAGAAATCTGGGAAAAAAAGAGGCCAAAAAAAGCAGAATGAGCTCTTGATGGAGTGTGGAAAGTTGATGATAGACTCGGGTAAGATGAAAGATCTTGTAAGCTACTCCTTTACAAATATTTAATTATGAAGTTTATATCATGGAATATTAGGGGTTTAGGCAGTGAAAGAAAACATAAAATTCTTAGTAATAGAAGGAATCAAGCGGCGCTGGACATAATCTTCATCCAGGAAACAAAATGTTCCATTCAAAAAGTAAGAAAAATTCATAGCAAATGGCTCAATAGATTCGAGTATCTAGAAGTTAAAGAAGAAAACATAGCAGGAGGTATCCTAATTCTTTGGAACCCCCAAAAAATTGGAATAATAGATGCAGAGGCATCTAGGAATTATTTATCAGTTGTTATTCAGCCTGTAGGAGATAAGGAGAACTGTCTAGTCACGAACTTTTATGCCCCCCAAAGAGCAGAGGACAAACTCAAGTTTCTGGATTCCCTGGTGGAACTCAAGGACAGACATGCAGGAATTCCTTGGATCATGGGGGGAGATTTCAACATGATCAAATCTCTTTCGGAAAAAAGAGGGGGAACCAGAGCTCTAAGTAAAGACTCTATCGCATTTCAAACCTTTACAGAGAATATGAATCTTGTTGATATAGAAATGAGCAATGGCCTTTTTACTTGGAATAATAAAAGAGGAGGAGAGGCTCAGGTCACCTCCAAATTAGATAGATTCATTATCTTAGAAGACCTCATGCTTATAGATAAAGAAATAACAACGAGAGTTCTTCCTTTTGGAGGCTCAGATCATTGGCCGGTTCAACTGGAAATCAAGGGCATAGGTACTCCCAGGAACAGACCTTTCCGATTTGAGAACATCTGGCTTTCTCACCTAGATTTCATCAGCAATATTGAAAAATGGTGGTCAGAAGATTTGCAGATTCAAGGAACAAATATGTTCCTTCTACATAAAAGATTAAAGCACATCAAACTCAGGCTTAAAGAATGGAATAAGAGTGATTTTGGTAATATTTTTGTGGAAAAGAAATCAGTGGAAATCAAAATGTAGATACTCAATCAAGCTCCAATAATGGAAGGCTTTGATAAAGTCAAGAGTGAACAAGTAGACAGACATCATCAAGAATGGGAAAATTTGGGCAAACAAGAGGAAATATTTTGGAGGCAAAAGTCAAGAATCCAATGGTTGAAAGAAGGAGAGCATAACACTAAATTCTTTCACAGATCTACCATGGCCAATAGATCTCACAACAGAATCTCCTCGATCAAGGACAAGGATGGGAGACTTCATAGTTCCCATGAGGATATAGACTTGGTTTTTGTTCAACACTTCCGTGACATTACCTAGGAAAGCAATTCTGACAGAGAGCAGTCCATCAAGGAAATAACCAACAACATCCCTAAGCTAGTCTCTAGAGAGGACAATTTCAATCTCAATAGGCCAGTAACGGAAGAGGAAGTCTGTGAGGTACTCAAAGAAATGTAGAAGGGCAAAGCACCAGGCCTAGATGGATTTAATGTGGATTTTTTTATATCATGCTGGAATATTGTTAAACAGGATATCCTGAATGTTATAGAGGATTCCAGGTTTAACAAAACTATGGTGAATGCTCTCAATACCTCCTTCATCTCCCTTATCCCTAAACAGGACCTTTCTCAAACTCCTTACAAGTATAGACCCATAGCTTTATGCAATGTGGTTTACAAGATCATATCCAAGGTAGTAGCCAACAAGCTCAAACCTCTACTTCCTTCACTGGTTTCAAGGGAACAATCTGGTTATGTGGAAGGTAGACAAATTCTAAATAACATTATTCAAGCTCACGAGGTGGTTCACTCGCTGACAAGCAAGAGGCAGGCGGGAATGATCATGCAACTGGACATTGCCAAAGCTTATGACAAGGTAAACTGGTCCTACATCAAGAAAGTTCTAATGGCCTTTGGTTTTGACCATAATTGGGTGAGATGGGTAATGGCCCTAGTGACTTCCTCTAGCTTTTCAATTTTGGTGAATGGTTCTCCCTCTGAGGTTTTCATTCCTTCTAGAGGCCTCAGGCAGGGAGACCCACTTTCTCCATTTCTTTTCATTCTTATGATGGAAGGACTGGGTCGAGCTATCAAACAGGCTAAAGCAATAGGTAAGATCAAGGGCCTACAACTTATAGAGAATGGTCAGGCTCTGACACATCAACAATTTGTTGATGACACAATGCTACAGGGAATCCCCACAGCCAAAGAAGCTTCAGCCTACAAAAACATCCTCGATGTCTTTGCCTAAGCTTCAGGTATGGAAGCTAATCTCTCTAAATCAATTTTTTTTTTTTTTACACCAATATTGCTATACAGAGAAATATCGCCAGAATTCTAGGTTTTCAACAAGACTCCCTTCCCTCAAAATACTTGGGAGTTCCTCTTACTGCCAAACCGATGCACAGAAGCATTTGGGAACTGTTGATCAATAAGATGTAGGACAAAGTCAGAAAATGGACTAGCAGAGCTTTAAATCTGGCTGGCAGGTTGGTCCTTACAAAGGCAGTTTTACAAGCTATCCTCATTTTTATGTTATCAACTCTCCCAGCTCCAAAAGGAGTTCTGTAGCAATTCAAAAATATCCAAAGAGACTTTCTCTAGGGTAAGGAGGAGACTAGGAAGAAATGGGCCTTGGTTTCCTGGGAAAAAATCTGTAAACCCAAGCACCAGGGAGGCCTTGGCTTGGATGACCAGGAGATTCTCAATAAAGTTTTAGGGGCCAAACTATGGTGGCGATGGGTTCATGATCCAAATGCTCAATGGGCAAGTATTTGGAAAGAAAAATATGCCAACTCCTGGCAATCAAGTGATCTCATAAGAATGTCTGGAATTATAAAAGGGTCATACATCTAGAATAAATCCTGGGAGAATAGGGGTCTTGTACAAAATAATAGCTTCTGGGAAATTAGAGAGGGAGATATAGCACTATTCTGGGAGGATAGATGGCAACAAGAACCAATATTGCTAAAAGAGGACTTTCTTAGCCTTAAGAATGAAACAGACATCCAAGGTTTAGGTAAGGTAAAATATTTTTGGGATCACACTCTGAATCCTGAAAAGTGGAGAGTCTGGAGGAACATTAATTGTGATGACAATAGACCCTTGAAAACAAAAGCAGAAGAACTTAGAAGAATATTGGATCAAAGAATGATCTTAGTAGCAGGGGGGCAGGATCAGCTAAGATGGGGCAACAACAAAGAAGGCACCTTTAATCTTAAGGAAGCAAAAAGTATTCTCTTAGAGCTGGATTCCCATGTTCCAGATAAAATCTGGCAGAAACTTTGGAAGCACCAAGGGTGGATGAAGATAAAACTCTTCATGTGGCTAGTTCTTCAAAAGAAAATCTTGACTTGGGACAATATTAGAAAAAGGGGCATTCTGGGGCCTTCCATTTGCCAGCTCTGTAAAGCTCAGGAGGAAACAATGGAGCATATTCTCAACAACTACATTTTCTCCTCCTGGTTATGGGATTCTTTCGCCATCATTTTTCAAAAGTCTGATAGGGATAAAGGGAGTATCATTAACACCCTTAACAATTAGAGCAGAAATTTCTCAGACAATGAATTCCTCAGCTTAGCTTGGGCCCTAACACCAAGCTTCATTATATGGAATGTTTGGAAAGAAAGGAACAAGAGAATTTTCAAGGATGAAAAAAATCCCCCTTAGAGACTGTTCGAGCTAACCTTGAAAGAACTTAGGGAAACTGTTAGCTCCACAGTGCACAATCAACCCAAGAATCCTTCCTCGGAGGCAGATTTAAGAATTCTCAGACATCTGGGTTTGCAGGGGCTCATTCCTCAAATCCTGCAGAGGACAGGAATCACAAGGGAGGTGGAGAAGGACTTTTGGCATCCTCCTATGATATGTTTTTTGAAATTGAACATTGATGGTGCTTTGAAAGGGAACCCGGGAATTGCTGGTTTTGGAGGGGTTTTAAGGGACGAAGAAGCAATCATCATGTTCATCCTCCATGGTCATTTAGGCAAAGCCACCAACAACATGGCAGAATTAATGGCCTTGGAACAAGGCTTAGAGCTTCTGAAGCAGGAAAACCGCTTCAATGTTATTATTGAGGTAGACTCTAAGTTAGCCATCAATTCGATGAAAAGAATTAGCTGTGGAACTGAACCAGAGAAAGTTTCAAAACATTGGAGGCTCATCAGGGTTTTATAAAGAATTCAAAGTCATCTCTTGGGTCTTCACATAGTTAGTTTCAACCACGTGCAAAGAAAGGCCAATAAGCTAGCGGATATCCTGGCTAACCAAGGAGTGAGCTGCACTGAAGGAAATGCATTGAGAAAGTGGCAGGAGCTCCCTCAAAGTAGACTAAAGGCTCTCTATAGCAAGAAAGCTACAGAGGATATGTACATATTTGCTAACAACGCAAAGGAGGAGTGTATGAAATGACTATAACGCAGAAAGTTTCACCTTTGTTCTTTAGTCGGGTTTTCAGAGGTTGGCCTTGGAAAACCTTGGTTATCATTAACTAGCTTTCGCAGTTCTCCAAGTGAGCGCACCATAGAGAGGTTCATAGCAATCTATAGTTTCATTATAAACACATAAAAATGAATGTGTGGGAGAGAAAGCATGGCTTTTACGGTAACCACAATTTCCTCTTTTTTCTTTGGTGGAAAGGAAATTAGCTACACTAGTGGTTTTCTAGCAATCGCACGACACTTAAGCAGAAAGTGGTTTTAGTTTTTTGGGAGTGGTCACATTTGGGATCCTACAAGTGGTAGGAGAGAGAAAATTTAAACCGCCCTCCTTGGGTGCTATTGTTCAGATACCTAGTACTGTGCAATATGGCGCATGACCGTTGGATCCGGTGGAGCAGATCTACATTCGGGAATGAGCGTGCTCTTTGGTGGGCTGGACCATTAAACTTCATTTGATTTCATAGGGAATCTCTCTAGATGGCTTGGGGGTTTGGATGATTATTTATCTAAAGGCAAGTTTGGTGAGCTTGTGTCTGGATGGCTTTGCAGTAATCCTTTGTTCTTCTGCCCACTAGGCGCTTTCTTTCTACACATTGTCTAGTGTTAGGTGGCATTCTCTGTTAGGTTGAAGGTCATTTTTTAGGCGGTTAGCCTTTTTTGCTGAGGTCCACGATGTTAGATGGACTTTTGTATTCTATGTAAATTCTTGTTGGCTTAATGATATAGAAGGCACTACTCTTGCCTCAGAAAAAAAAAAAAAAAAAACAACATTTAATCCATCTAATGCAAGCAATCAAATAGGATTAGAAAACAACATCTACATTGAAATCAATGCATATAATGCAATCAATAAAATAAGATTAGAATCTAACATCTAGACTAAAATAAATGCATCTAGTGCAAGCAATCAAATATAATTAGAAATCATCATCTATACTAAAATCAATGCATCTAGTGCAAGCAATCAAATACGATTAGAAATCAACATGTATGTTGAAATAAATGAATCTAGAGAAAGCAATAAAATATGATTAGAAATCATCATCTAAATTGAAATCAATGCATCTAGTGCAAACAATCAAATATAATTAAAAATCAATATCTACATTAAAATCAATGCATCTAGTGCAAGCAATCCAATAGGATTTTAAATAATCATATACACTGAAATCAATGCATATAATACAAGAAATATTCGTCCCTCTATATCTCCATACACCCCTCTTTCTATGTCTCTCTATCTCACAGCCCCAAGCACATGCATACACATACTCCATGTCTATCTACCTGTCCATATCTCTCTCTTATTCCTTCTCTTCACCTCCCATCTATATCTCTCTCTTCCTCTTCCTCTCCTTTGCCTCTCTATATCACCCCAAAAAAATACACACTCTTTCTCCATATCTATATATCTCTCCCTCCCTCTTCCTCTCCCTCTCTCTTCCCCTTCACACTCTCTCTCTCCCCTGTCTATCTCTCTTCCCTCCTACTCTCCACTCTACCTCCCTCTATCTCCCTTATCATTCCCTCTCTCTCTCTCTCCACCTTTCTCTATCTATGTATTTCTTCCTACTTCCCTCTCTCTTTCCCTTCAACTCCATCTCTCTTCCTCATTCTCTCTCTAACATTCTCTCTCTCTTCCTTCCTATGTCTCCCTTTCTCTCTCACCTTCCTCTGTCTCTCTTCACCCTCCAACTCTGTCACTATCTTCCTCTCTCTCTCATTCTCCCACCTTCTCTTCCCCCTTCCTTTTATCTCTCCTTCTTTGTCTCTCTATCTCACCCCAAAACATGCACACTCTTGAAATAATTTGTTTCTTTGTTTATGTTTGAAATAATTTATTTCCTTCGAGGATATTTTAATGATTTTTTTATTTATTTATAGTCTATTTTTCAATGTCAAGAAATAATGTATTTTTTATTTTTTCTAATGTGTGGCCAGATTATAAAATATTTACATTATTTGTTTCTCCAAACAATTATCACACCTCCTTCAAGAATGTTTTGATTTGTTTTAATGTTTATAAATATACATTTTCCTCTTATAAATATTTTGAATACATCGTTGTATGAAATTACTCTATTAGTAATTCTGAATATATGTAATTGTTTATTAGTAATTAGTTAGTTATGAAGAAGGGAGACGATCTTGTTAAGGATTAATTTTCACTTTGTAGGAGGATTGATTTTGCACTTCTTTTTCATTTTAATTCTAGGTATCGTTACTTTTCACAGCTAATTATTTCTTAGTAGTGTCATCTACCTATTACTAAATATATCTTGGAAAATATTTTTTTTAATGATCTACGACCTTAAGATTAACCACATCTAATGCATATACTACAAACAATCAAATAGGATTAGAAAACATCATAGACACTCAAATCAATTTATCTAATGCAAACATTCAAACGAGATAAATGAGATTAGAAATCAACTTCTACACTAAAATCAATACATATAGTGTAACAAGTCAAATAGGATCAGAAATACACATCTACATTGAAATCCACACATGTAGTGTAAGAAATCAAATAGGATTAGAAATCCACAAATCAATGCATCTAATGCAAACATTCAAATGAGATAAATGAGATTAGAAATCAACTTCTACACTAATATCAATACATCTAGTGTAAGAAATCAAATAGGATTAGAAATACACATCTACATTGAAATCCATGCATGTAGTGCAAGAAATTAAATAAGATTAGAAATCCACATCTACACTGAAATCCATGCATCTAGTGCAAGCAATGAAATAGGATTAGAAATCCACATCTACACTGAAATCACTGCATCTAATTTAAGCAATCAAATATAATTAGAAAACAAAATCTACACTGAAATCAATGCATCTAGTGCAAGAAATCAAATAGGATTAGAAATCATCACTTACATTGAAATCAATGCATCTAGTGCAATAAATATTCTTGCCTTTGTCCCCCATCCATCTAATCTTAAAAACTAATTTTAATAATTAAAGTCTCAAGATTAACAATATTTAATCCATCTAATGCAAGCAATCAAATAGGATTAGAAAACAACATCTGCATTGAAATCAATGCATATAATGCAAGCAATGAAATAAGATTAGAATCTAACATCTACACTGAAATAAATGCATCTAGTGCAAGCAATAAAATATAATTAGAAATCATCATCTATACTAAAATCAGCGCATCTAGTGCAAGCAATAAAATACAATTAGAAATCACCATCTATGTTGAAATAAATGCATCTAGAGAAAGCAATAAAATATGATTAGAAATCATCATCTAAAATGAAATCAATGCATCTACTGCAAACAATCAAATATAATTAAAAATCAACATCTACACTAAAATCAATGCATCTAGTGCAAGAAATCCAATAGGATTAGAAATCATCATATACGCTTAAATAAATGCATATAGTACAATAAATATTCTTCCCTCTCTTGCCCCTCCATCTATATCTATATCTCCCTCCACCTCTCTTTCTATGTCTGTCTATCTCACCCCCCCAAACACACCCATACACATGCTCCATATCTATCTATTTCTCCCTATATCTCTCTTCTTCCCTCTCTTCATCTACCATCTATATCTCTCTCTTCCTCTTCCTCTCCTTTGCCTCTCTATATCACCCCAAAGGAATACACGCTCTTTCTCCATATCTATATATCTCTCCATCCCTCTTCCTCTCTCTCTCTCTCTTACCCTTCACTCTCTCTTCCCCCCCGTCTATCTCTCTTCCCTCCTACTCTCCTCTCTCCCTCCTTCTATCTCCCTTATGACTCCCTCCCTCTCTCTCCACCTTTCTCTATCTATGTATTTCTTCTTACTTCCCTCTCTCTTTCCCTCCAACTCCATCTCTCTCCCTCCTTCTCTCTCTCTTCCTCTCTCTCCCTTTCTCTCTCACCTCCATCTATCTCTCTCCCTCCTCTGTCTCTCTTCACCCTCCAACTCTATCACTATCTCCCTCTCTCTCTCATTTTCCCACCTTCTCTCCCCCCTTCCTTCCATCTCTCCTTCTTTGTCTCTCTATCTCACCCAAAAACATGCACACTCTCACTCCACCTCTCCATTGTTACTCTCTCTCTCTCTCTCTCTCTCTCTCTCTCTCTCTCTCTCTCTCTCTATGTATTTCTCCCTCATTTTATCTCCATCTATCCCTTGCCACTCCCTCTATATCTCCACCTCTATCACTTTATGTCTTTGTTCTTCCCTCCACATATATATCTAGAGTTAATATATATAATGATATATTGATATATATTATAATATAACAAATTGAATATCATATTAAATTTAATATTGTATTAATCCAAGTTATTAAATTTAATAATATTAATATTAGATTTAATAATGTTTTGTATGGCATGATAGCAAAAATTATAATAAAACTACATCAAATTAATATTTTCAAATATTAAAACTTTGATGTGGAAATATTGATTTCCTTACGGACTTTAATATATCCATAGGATATGGTTTTTCCCTTTAAAGAATCATTTTAGA
The DNA here is from genome assembly GCA_031772625.1 of Pinus tabuliformis. Taxonomy (NCBI): domain Eukaryota; kingdom Viridiplantae; phylum Streptophyta; class Pinopsida; order Pinales; family Pinaceae; genus Pinus; species Pinus tabuliformis. The sequence goes on along the minus strand of CM062804.1, from coordinate 154,344,772 downwards.
AATATTTAATCAAAAGAAATATTAAAATATTTTGGAGTAGGATTTCTATTCTTTGTTTTGAATCAAAGTTTTTTTTTTTTTTTTTGTAAGGTTAGGCATTCTTCATTCCATAAAACATCAAAATTCAATTAAACTAGAGTTTCGGTGGCTATCCTGCCCAAGGGAAACCAGACCGCCACCTTTTGGCCTGAAAGCCGGACCAAAATTTAAAAATGTTTAACTCCTTCTTCCTATCATAACCATTGTTCTGCTTATTCAAAGCGAGGCTAACTACTGTAACAGAGAAAGGTACCCAGATATAGTTCAGATTCATCACAAAAAAGTATAGAAAATAAACACACCACTAATCTTCATCCGACAAATTCACCAGGGCAGGCTTAGAGTCGTTAGCACCCGGCTTCAGGATCTTTTGCTCAATGGCCCATTTGAGCTCCAGCATCATTTTCTCCATGTTTTTTAGCAGCAGATGGTTTCTGGAAACTTGCACTTGGACAGCCGCAAGTTCTTTTAAGAGAATGTTCTTTATGGAGGCTGATTCTTCCGTCAGTTGGCGTTTGAGGAGTTCTTCTGCTTGCTTGCGCTCTTCATCCTCCTCTTCGCGCACCGCTTGGTTAACCTCCATGGCCTTGCCAACTACATGCTTCATGATCCAGTAGAATTGTAACGTTCTATTGAATAACAAGTTTCTGCCTCTGGAAGTGCGCAGGTCAGAGATTATAGCCCAGTCCTCACAGGGAATCTTCTGGTTCGCACTTTATTCCCTTAGCTCGCGTTCCCATTCATGGATGAGAGCGCAGACCTCAGGATAAATACCAGTCATGTAACTATCAATCAGGTGAAGGAGTTTGTCGAAGTTGAGCTTTCTGCCTCTTTTCTTAGAGTGACTACTAGTGCCGACTTCCTTCTTATGTTTAGAACTGGTCCTTCTTGGAGCCATTTTTCCTCTGGGCCTACCACCTTTTCTTACTGAGGCTGATGAGGAGGGCTAGTCGCAGAGGTGAGTTGGCGTCTTTCCATTCTTTGTCGTTCTTCTTGCCGAGCGGAATGAGCCTGCCATCTGTTTTCTCAAGTTTATTAAGTCGATGTCTTGTTGAGCATGCCGCCACTTGGCTTATAGAAATCCCGGCATCCGCTTGTCCATTTATTTTTTCATCACGCAAAGTGGTTTTTCCATCTTGGAAAGTGGCATGGATTGTCCTTTCCACTTCATGCTTCATCATTCCTTTCTCTATCCGGCTGCTCTTGCCGTAGCCTAACTTGACTCCTGTTGCCACTTGTCGTCCTTCCGCTGCCCATTATCTTGAGTTCTGGAGCTGGTTCTAGATCTTTCTTTACTGATGCCTCAGCTTGCATGTCCCCTCCTTTTGTTCAGCCATTCTAGCCATGCCCCGTCACCTGCCCGTCATGTGCCTACCTTACCCCTCTGCCTTTTCCCACGTAGGAGCTGTCCGAGCCTTGCTGATGTAGATTATCTCCGCCTCCGCTGCGTGCTACCTAATCTTGGTCGTTCGTTTTTCCCATGATTTTCCCTCCTGCATCATCGTTTAGCAGTTGCTGGAGTTGGTTTTTCTCCTCCTGATGCAGATGAGGCAGACCCTCGCTATCGATTTCCTTGCCCCAGTTCCAACAACCCCAATTTGCAAGCCAATCTGTCGGCTTGTTACCTACGTGCCTGGTGTGAGTTGGGAGGAGATAGTCAATTTTTGGAATGAGATTTCCAATTTCGATTACTAGCCAAGCGGTTCTCCAGCTTTTGCTGATTCTTTCCACTGGGATTTGCTGCTGGAGCTTCCTGAACATGTCAATTACCAGCTTTGAGTCCCCCTCGATTTGGAGTCGTTTAAATTTTTCCCGGAGAGCTATTTCCAGTCCTCTTTTCATGGTGTGCAGCTCTGCTTCATTGTTCGAAGCTCCCCCACAATCCATCGCGAAAGTTCTGAGAGTGTTTCCCTCTGCGTCTGTGAAGACTCCACCAATTCCGGCCTCGCCTGAGTTGTGCTTTGCAACTCCTTCGAAGTTTGATTTTGTGAATCCATGTGGAGGGCATCTGTACTGGTTTCTTTTAGCCACCTCTTTGGCCTTATCTGCTCGAGAATCCCCGTGGTTTACCATACTCTTTCTGACCTCTAATTTTTCCAGGATAGTTTCTTCCATAGTCAAGACTTTCCAGTCCTCATCCTTCCAGCATTTCGAAAGGATTTTTTCTCGGAGGTTTCTGATGACTTGCTCCCAGATTGCTGCGGTAGTTCTGGTTTCTGCTTTGAAAATGGCCCCATTTCGGGCTTTCCAAATATTCCAGAGGAGGAATCCAGCGGAGAGGAGCCAGGCATGGTTAATGGCCGGGTTCAGGTAAGGTTTTTTTGGCCAATTTATGATTGTGCTTACGATATTTTGCTGGTTTCGGTGCTGCCGCTCAAACAAATTGAAGTGGTTGTTCCATAGGGAGGAGCTGACGGAGCAACAGTTCATCAAATTCTCCATGGGTTCCTCTTAGGAGAGGCAAAGGGCACAACGGGACGGGCCTTGGCTTCCTTTCCACAGAATTTGGTCCCAGGTGAGCACTCTACCGTGTAGAATGGTCCAAATGAAAAAAGAAATTTTAGGCCAATGCTTAATTTCCCAGATATTTTTCCATTGATTGTATTCTGTATGATGGTTGATGTTGTTATGAAGGTGGTAGGGTTCTGCTATAATGAAATTTCCTTGTATGCGTTTGCCCCACCTGAGAATGTCAGAACCTGTTTTCTTTGCTATTTTCCGAGAAGCCATCTCTGTATAGTAATCCTGCCATCTGTCGATTTCTGGTGCTCCTACCCAGTCTTCTTTAAATTCCCAATTTCGCCAATATCCTGCCTCGTCGAGCTTCCAGAAGTTGCCAACAGTTGAAGCCCCTGCCTGGGACAAAAAGGTAAGGATGACATGGAGGTTGTCTTTTTGAATGAGACGGTCTCTTTGCTACCAGGATTCCTCCCAAAATCTAGCTTTGTCTCCTTCCTGGATTTCCCAGAAACTATGCTCCCTTTTCAGATCCTTGTTGCCTCTAGCTAGGTTCCATATTGCAGAACCTCTCGTCTCTGTCGTGCTTCTCAGTTTGTCTTCAATTTCCCCTATCTCATCGTATTTTCTTTCCCAAAGTATCTTCCACAGGTCAGGGCCCCCCTGAAGCCACTGCCACCAGAGCTTCGCGCCCATTACTTGATTGAGGACGAAGGGGTCGCAGAGTCCAAGACCGCCATCTTTAGGGTGCCGACAGAGCCACTCCCATGAGATAAGGGCCCACTTTCTATTTTTACTAGTCCCTTGCCAAAGGAAATTTATAAACAGGGAGACCAGCTTTTGGTTCGCAGCCTTAGGAATTGCTTGGCATGAGAGCTGGTAATTTGGGATGGCCTGCAGAACAGATTTCAATAAGGTTACCCGACTTGGGGCATTTAGCGAGTGGTGAGTCCAGTTCTCCATTTTATTTTGGATTTTCTTAATAAGAAGTTTCCAGTTGGCCGACCGGAATTGGTGCTCATGTAACATGATACCCAGGTATTTGGAAGGGAAGGATCCTCTGTTGAAGCCTAGAGTACGAGCTAGGAACCTTTGGACTGCCAAGGAGGTGTTAAAGAAGAACAGTTCTGATTTATCTTTATTGATTTCCATCCCAGAGGCTCTGCTAAATTGAGATAGGGATTTGATAATTCTTTGGGCCTCCTTTAGGGTGGCCTAACCGTAAAGCATTACGTCATCCACAAATTGCTGGTGGGAGACCGGAACATCTTCTCCGCAGATGCGGAGGCCTTTTATCTATTCCTTGGAAACCTGAGCCTTAACCAATCTGCCTAGGCCATCTGCAACCAGGATGAAGAGGAAAGGATACAGGGGGTCGCCCTGCCTTAGCCCACGGGAAGGAGTGAAAGCTTTAGAGGGGGAGTTGTTTAGGAGAATTGACAGGACGGGGGAGCTAACCATAGACAGGATCCATTTTATCCATCGTTGATCAAATCCATAGGCTTTTAGGAGACCTTCCAGATAGATCCAGCTAAGCTTGTCAAACGCCTTGGCCAGATCCAGTTTGATAAGCATGCCTGGGGCTCAGGAGCTTTTCAGGGAGTGGATCACTTCCTAGGCTACTATGATGCCATCTACGATCTACCTTCCTTTGACAAAGCCAGTTATCTCCGGGGCAATGAGATCCGGCAGGATCGGCTTAAGCCTGTTGACTATGATAGTTGCAAGGATTTTGTAAACCACATTACATAGGGAGATGGGCCTGAAACCCTGCGGTTCATCTGGGCAGCCAGACTTTGGAATTAACGCCAGGAAGGTGGTGTTCAAACCTTGCTGCATGCGTTTGGAGCACCTGGATTCCTCCACTAGATTAGGTAGATCATTTCCAACGAAGCTCCAAGTCGCATGATAAAATTCTATGGTGAAGCCATCAGGTCCTAGGGCCTTATTTTTAGCCATTTTGTTTATTTCTTCCTCCAGTTCATCCTTGGATATTATCCGAAGAAGGGCCAGGTTTCGATCTCTAGAGACTTTCTTGGGAATATGGTGGCTGATTTTGTATATGTCCTCGGCTCTGTTGATATTTGGTTCAGAGAGAATACCTTTGAAATGCTCCACCAATAGATGTTCAATTTCATCTTCCTGAGTCACTCTGTTTCCTTCCTTGTCTTTCAAGGAGAAAATTTTGTTGTGTTGGCGATGATTTATCATGGCTTTGTGGAAGAATTTGGAGTTTTTGTCACCTTCTGTGAGCCATTGAATTCAGGATTTTTGTTTCCATGAGATTTCCTCCTGTTTTCGCCTTTCCTCTAATTGGGTGATTACTCTACCTTCCTCCTCTGCCAGAGCCTGAATTCGGCCTTCCAAGATGATTTGCTGCTGGATTCTTTCCATTCTGGATTGGAGTTTGCCGTGCTCCTACTGGATATTGCCAAATTCTTCCTTGTTCCACTTTTTAATTTTTCTTTTAATTTCTTTGAGCCTTTGCTAAAATGAGCGCATTTTTTTGAGGCCCTCCTTTCCACTTTTGTTGTCCTGCCACCAACCTCTTACTTTGTCTAGGAAGTTAGGGGCTCGGAGCCAAAAGGACTCAAACTGGATGGGTCTCCTTTTTCTCTGATTATTTAAGGCTATTTCCAAGTTTATTGGCTAGTGATCCGACCTTGCTGAGGATAGGATAAAGGTTTCATAGAAGATATCTAGCTCAATTATGTGTTCTGAGATGAGGAATCTGTCCAGTCTTGAAGCATTCTGTTTGGAACCGCCTCTTCTATTGTTCCATGTGAATTTCCCGTTGATGGTTGGGATATCCACTACTCTTAATTCTGTCTGCACTTCTCTGAATCTTTCCATTTCTGTGTCTTCCCTGTTTATTCCACCTTTTTTCTCTTCTCGAGAAGCAATTAAGTTGAAGTCTCCAGCTAGGATCCATCTTTGTTCGTGGTGTAAACTTCGGAGCTTAGTCGGCTGAGTGAGGAACAGGTCTCTGTCTGCTCGAGTGTGGGGCCCATAGACAGCTGAGATTACAACCCATTCACTTTGTCCTATTAGTTTGAATCGCCCAGTGAGGATTCTTGGCATTCCTATCCACTAGTCAGCGAGGACTTCAGTTGGGTTCCAGAGAATAGCTATTCCTCCTGCACTGCCTTTGGGGTCTGTAGTGACATGTTCGTATCTTGGTTTTATTTTATTGAGGATTTCCTCCATTTTCTATCCTGGGATTTTGGTTTCTTGGAGAAGCATGATCTGAGGTTTTTCTTGTTTGAGTCGTGCTGCCAGATGTCTCTGTTTTCCTTTACTATTTAAGCCTCTGATATTCCATGAGGTCAAAATCATTGATTAACTTGAGAGAGGGTTTGGAACACCACTGATAGCGGGACTACTTTTCGAGTGTTGACTAGGGTTTCTCCCATGAGTTGTATGGTGTCCTTGATGTTTCTTCTTCCTCTTTTCCCCCCCCCCCTTTATCTTGACAAGTATGGTCTGATCTGGTTTCTTTTTGAGTCTCTTGGTTTTCTGCTGTTGGGGCTTTGCCTTTTTCTAATTTGGTTTTGTATTGTTGGAAGGTTTCAGTATATAGCTTCTTTTGATCTTCGGGGATAAACCTCTCATCCAGGTTCTTCCATTCATGCAACAGATTTTCCAACACTTCCTCTTCCTGGCTTAGGTCCTCCCTACTGGACTCCTAGTCTGTCTCCATCTGATTCGTTTGTTCCTCTGTTTCCTTCTCCTGTTCTTGTGTCTCACTCGGGGCCTTTCTTTTAGCTAGGATCCTTTCACTAGTTTCACTGCAGTCTGAGCCTTTATCCTCCTGATTTTCCATGTGCTGATCTTCCTCATCCTCTTCTACCTGCAGTATAGCGAAACTATTTGGTTTCGCTGTGTTAGGTTGTTTGCCTTTCCTATCTCTTTGGGGGGGTTCCTTGTTGGCTTTCTTTTTGTTTCTCACCTCTTGGAATTCCTCCTGATCCGACTCTCTCTTTTTTCTTTGGGGCCCTCTGATTTTTTCTTCCTCCCAGGTTATTGGGCATTCCTTTGCTAGATGGCCATGGGTATGGCATCTACGACACCTAAATGGAATATGTTCGTAGTCTATGCTTTGCTGCCAGTTCTCTTCATGGTATTCAAGCTCTATAGTGTTGCGGATGGGGTTTGCTAGGTTCATGTAGACACACATCCTGGCATATGAGGTGTATCTACCTTTCTTTGTAGTATCTGCTATTTTCACCAAGCGTCCTATTGAGTTGCATATTCCTTCCAGGATATCCGGGTCCCAGAATTCTATGGGAAGCCCAAATAGACGGACCCAGACAGGAGCAACCAGAAAGGTTTCTTTGTCTGGGTTATAGCAGTCTTCCCAGAAACGCAAGAACAGACCGACATTATTATAAAAATACGGGCCATTATCAAAAACCTGGTCTCTATCTTTCAGGTTAAAGAAGATTACCGTAAAGAAGCCTTTCACTCCCAGCTTGAGCTCGATGTGGCCTTGAGGCTACCATTTCTGCTGTATCCACTTGGTGAGGTCCCTTTCCGACGGCCAGACTCTGACAAACTTGCAGATAAGGGCATGGTCCCTCATGTAACTTTGATACTTTTCCAGCTTGTTCGCTGGGATCACATATCTGGGTTTCTCTGTTGTACATGGCAGGCACTTTCCTCTACGGCCTGATTGCTAGGCTGCTCCTATCACCGGCCCTGTGCTCTTCCATTCCTCTGACTCCTGGTTGCTTTTTCTGTCTCCTGCCGCCACTTCTTGGTAGGAGGGGTCTCTCCCCTCCTGACATTTTCTGTCATTCCTTTTCTGCTTTGGCCGCTGACAGTTCTATTGGACTGGACTGCGTCGGTTGTCCACACTTTTGTCCCGACTTCCTTAGGTTTTCACCGCTTTGCCTCCATTAGGGTTTGAGTTGCAGGATAAAGTGTTTCCTTTGATTTAAGAGATGCTATTAAATTTAGTAAATTTGAGTAAAGATGTTTAATATTTTACCTAATTTGGAATTTAAATGTGGTAAAGTTTTTTGTTAAAGGTGAATTTATGATCCATTCAAATTTACCTATATGATAAAGGAACTATTAAAGGCATGAGATAATTTATTATCTATTCAAATTATATATAATAATACATAGTGATATTTTAATAATTAATATTAGTCCATTAATACGATTACAAAATTATATATAATTTAAGGTTCAAGCTAATGTTTTGGCCGACATTAGTAAAAAATATTTTTATTATTTGTTAAGGACGTGACATACTTACACATCGGGGTCATACTGTGCTATAGAATTCGCCTCTCGATGCAATGAATATAAAGGTTTACCGATGTTATAGTGGATGTGTTAGTGTTTATAGTAAGTCCTATCTGAATGATATGGTTAAACTATTGAATCATAATATTGTTCAGGTAGTGTGTTGGATGTTGTGGATATACTTATATATAGCTTTTATTTCTAGTGTTGTTATATAAATTAAATGGTTAGTAAATATAGATATTGATTCATTAAAAACATAGAAAATTAATTGACTAATGAATATAAAAATTTACTAATGTCATAAGGGATGCATTATTGTTTATAGAAAGGTTTACCACAATGATAGGATATGGATTTAACTATTGAATCTTTATATTGTTAAGGAAACATGTTTGTTGTTGTGAATATATTTAGTTTTACACTGAACAAGCTTAAATTACGTATTACTAGCACAGTTATATAAATTAAATGGTTAGTAAATATAGATATCAATTCATTAAAAAATTAAAAAAAAAACATATAAATTAATTAAACTATAATTTTATTTTAAATTACTTTACTATTAATACTTATAAATAAAATTAATTTGCTGAGACTAAAGAAGCCCGACTTGGATGTCTTTTCGGATAGTTTAATTCTCCAAGAGGTGGTCCCATCTTTAATAGATTTGAACCTTTGAACTTGTGACCTAGTGGGAACTATACCCACCACAAACCAACTAGTTTACAATTCATGGTTGATATGCATTTGAAAGAAAACATGTAGCAAGATTCTTAATCATAGATATTCTTAATTTGTAAATAGGTTTTGTAACAATGCCATGAGACAATACCATGACTTACTAATACACATGTCCAAAAAAATCACAACTCATATTCATATGATTTTTTATTATTGTTAATGAGTTTAATTAAAAGGGAAAGAAGAACATAACTACTTTGGAGATGAAACTCAATTTTTGATTTGTGATTATTATTAAAAATATTCTAAAATATTTTGTGAAAGTTAAATCTAATATCCACCAAATAATTACTAATAATTAAATTAAAGTTCCAAAAACTTTATTCTAAAATAAACACATCCATAAAATAAACAATTTACACTAATCCTCCTAGATGTTTATCTATCCAATCTCAGATGAAGAATATGTGGCCTCGCATTACACACGCTTCTTGATTATTGTTGAGTTATGTGGTGTTGCATTACACATACTTCTTGTTCCTTGTAGAGTTCAACTTAGTTGATCATCATTGATGGAAGGAAAGAGGAGGAAACACACAAAAGTTACACACAAAAGTTGACACACAAAACACACAAGTTGCTGCTCTCTCTATTGATCACACAAACTTGATTGATTCAAATGAAACCAATGTTGAGTATTATTCTTTTTAACTAGAAACTCAACTAAAAATCACCCAAACTAACTTCAAAATTCAAACAAACACTAAATTTAAGCTTTCCCAATGTAAGAATGAACTCGAACTGACACACACTTGACTCAAATCAACTTAGAATCTAAATCTGGACTACTATTCATGCAAGAGTAATTAGTTGTTTTTAACATTCCCCCTTAATTACAACCAATAAACTAAGACATGAATCCTCACAATGAAAACATGGCTACTCGTCTAAGTCTTAGCTAGACTTACAACACCTAATTTTCCTCTATGAAACTCAAATACATATTTTACTAATGGCTTACGAATATATAGTCCAACTGATCACTCGATTTACAAGGCTTTCACTAAACTTCTCCATTACTCACAAGTTCTCTAATAAAATGGTATATTGTATCAATATGTTTCCTCTTTTGATGAAACACACTATGCCTAGATAGTGTAATGGTTGAGGTGTTGTCACAGTATATTGTTGTTGATCCTTATTTTTTCTGTTGAATTACATACAAAAGTCTTCATAACCGTAGTGCTTCGGATCTTGTTGATATGGCTACTACATATTCTTCTTTCGCTGCTGAAAGTGTCACAATAGGCTACTTATTAGATGCACATGATATCACACCTTAACCAAGATGAAACACATAACTAAAAGTGCTCTTCCTATCATCTAAACTTCCAACAAAAGCGTTGTTAGTATGTCCAACCAAATCCTTCTTTTGGGTCATTGCATACAATATGCCACAAATTGTAATTCCTTCTATCTATCTTAAAAAAATTCTTCTAGGTTTCCAATGTGAGTCTTTTGGAGGCTCCATAAATATAGAAATCAAACTAACTCTTTGCATAATATCTAGTCTTGCAGCTACGAGATACGTAAGGTGACCAACCAACCTTTTGAATAGAGTTGGATTGACATATGATCCTTAGCCATCCTTACTTAACTTTGTACTTGTCCCCATTAGTGTAGGAGCAGGTTTACAACTTTCCATTCAGAATGTTTTTTGAAATTATTTTTCATACTTATTTTGATAAATAAAATCCCTTTCTCAATTTGTTCAACTTCTATGCCAATAAAATATTTCACAAGACCAATATCTATCATTTCAATTTCTTTCTTCATTCCAACTTTAAAATGATCTAGTTCAAAATTACCAGTATAAATGATATCATCCACGTACAAAGAGATAAACAAAATTTGACCATGCCCATTCACCATTTCTTACAAGGTTGTTCAATGTTGCTTATGCTAAATCCATTCTTGATCATATAATTGTCAATGCTAATATACTAGGCTCTTGGAGCTTGTTTGAGTCCATAAAGTTATTTCTTAAATCTGTAAACATTATCTTCATGAATTTCGACTTCATGACCTAGAGGTTGCTACACATGGATTTATTCTTCCAAAATTCCATTAAAGAAGGATGATTAATTCATATCCATCTGATCACTTTCTATTTATTCTAAGTTGTTTTTGACAGTAATGTTATTAGAATATCCAATCTGGCTAAGAGAGAAAAAGTTTCTCCAAAGTCTATCCCTGGTTGTTGATATTGGGTTGTGTTATTCTTTCCGGAGGGGTCACATGGGGGGTGGCAGTTCGCCCTGTCTGGGGGGTTTGAGGGTGGCGGGTAGCCCCCTTTTATAGGGTCTGGGGCAACGCCCCAAGAAGTTTTTTTTTGGACCCTATATTAGGTTGGGTGGACCTACCTATGGTTTTGCGCATGATTTTCTCACATGGTTTCGAACATGATGGTTTTCGATCCATGGTTTGGACGTGATGGTTTTTAGTCCATGGTATTAGATGCTTCGGCATGTATAAATAAGTATTGTAACATTGAAAGGAACATCATGAAAAATCAAGCTGGTAGTCCCAATTTTTGGATCCAGGGGAAAATCTCTGTGTATATGTGTTTTATGCATTATGCTTTCGCATTTTTTATTTTCTGTGTTTTATGTGTTATGCTCTCGCATTGTTTATTTTCGGTGTTTTAGAATTCGTATGCAGGTAATTTTTGTACGGGGTTAAAACCTACATTTGGTATCAGAGCTATTTTGGCTTCAAGTGGATGCCTTTGTTGTTGAGGGGTTTCGCTTAGGCCTATGGTAGACCCTGTTTAGTGGGAGATCTGTGGGATCGATTCTGGTGGTGAAAGAAGATGGCGAGCAGTGGAAAGATAGAGATCGAGAAATTTAATGGTCATAGTTTTGAGTTGTGGAAACTCAAGATGGAGGATCTATTGGTGGATAAAGATTAGTGGATCATGGTAGATCCGGGTAATAAACCAATGGGAGTGTCTAATGAAGAATGGAAGAACTTAGATCGGAAGGCAAAGAGCACAATACGATTGTGTGTCTCAGATTCATTATTGCTGAATGTATTAAGGGAAGCTACAATGAAGGCTTTGTGGGACAAGTTAGGGACTTTGTACGAATCTAAGTCTCTGGTGAATAATTTTTTCCTACGGAAACTATTGTATAACCTAAGAATGAAAGATGGAAACTCAGTGACAAAGCATCTAAATGCATTTAAAACTATGGTAAGTTAGTTATTGTCTGTTGATATCAAAATTTGAGATGAAGATAAGTGCATTAGTTTGTTGTGTTCTCTACCAGATTCATGGGATAGTCTGGTTATTGCAATAGGTAGCAACTTCCTTGCAGTTTGATGAAATAGTCTCATCCTTAATGATGGAGGAGATGAGACGGAAAAATATGGAGAGCCAGAATGGTGATGCCTTGTCTATATGAGGATGGTACCAGAATAGAAACAAAAATAAGTCATGAAGTGGGAGATCTAAATCTCCAGGAAAACCTGTAAAGGTGATGTGCTGGAAATGTGGAAAGGAAGGGCACTACAAAACGGACTATAAATCTAAAGCTCGTGACAAAGGAAAGGGATCTGATGAAGCTCCTTCTGCAGAGGCAAGAACCACCTCAGATGAACGTGGGGATGTGTACTTGGCTTCTTTAAGTACACGTATAGATCATGAGACATGGATGATTGACTGAGGTTCATCCTTTCACTTCACTCTTTTGGTCACTTTAATTGCTTATTAATTTAAGCAACCAAGTGCTACATGAATTGTCAACCCAGGGAAGTCTGTTTGTTTCAAAGGAAATCACACACTGTATATGCTCAATCCCAAAAGCAATGAAAAGTTGTAGTAACAATTACATGTTGGAAATAATACTGAGAGGGGGGGTGAATCAGTATTATCAGAAAAACTTTTTCATTTTATGCTCAGAAACATATACGCTACTTCAGTTAAGTGAAACAGCGTGTACATGCTACTGTGTCTAAAGAAACCAGCGTATAACAAGAAAACTTATGATTCAGTAGCTTATCTTCAGTAAATGCATCAGGACATTATTAGCCATGATAGTAAGACAGGTGCAGTATAACAGAACAGATCATCACACAGAAAACACACACATGAACACCATGATATAAGGTGGAAACCCAATGTGGGTGAAAACCACCTGCTGCAAGTCGTCTCTATCTTTCTTTAATATGAAACTTTAGTTTACAATCTTTTGTACTGGTGCAGCCTTATACCAGTACGCAGGCTACAACCTGCTGAAGGCTTCAACCTTCTCTCGTTCTCCAAACTTCCTTGGAAGGGAGCTCCAACCCCCTTTGCTCTTGTACTAGCTAAGATACTAGTACGTAGGTGCTGGCCTACAATCTTCTTTCCTTCAGGTACCACTTTTCATACATTTTCAGACTGGATATTCCTGAAGCACAACATTACAATCATTCATTCAACTTTCATAACGGATCATTGAAGCACAAAACAACCAATACTAGCATCATCAATCTTTGAGTCACTGAACCACTGAAACCCTGTCAACACCAGTCACCAGAACACAGAGCAGACTACAGAACTCTGCAATAGTAGTCAGACCCAACTGCAACCCCAAAAATCAAGCTTCAAAAGATATACGCTACTTCAATGAGAGAAACCCGCGTATACACGCGCTTTTACCAAAGACAACCTGCGTACAGATCTAAAAATAAATTCTCTTAACTTGCAGCTGTGCCAGACATCAGTTAGACCCAGAACATGACATTGCGTCAGTATGCAGATCTAGAAATAGGCATAATCAACCATATCATAATAGTGCATTTCAAACCATTAGATCCCGATCAGTCCTTAGATCTAGTCTTCCATCAACCGGTGTGATCTCTCCTTAGCTTAGATCAAGCAACCCAGAACCTGCATACAATATCTCTTTCTTTTTCAGATATTCAAGACTTTTCCATTCTTTTTTGCCTAATGATCTTCTTCTCCTTATATAGCCTTAGGCCTTGCTCAATACCAAGAGCCAAAACCATAGAAATCCAATACCATCAACTTCAAAACTAGGGATCAACACGTCCGTCGAGACACCATGGTCCAAAACCATAGGCACAACTTCCAAGGAATAACCTCCATGGACCAAAGATAAGTTTTCCACTTACACGCTCTTTTACTGAAGCCAACCTGCGTGTACACGCGACTTGGTATATAGTGAACCAGCGTGTATATATTTTCTCTTAATACTTGTAGTCTGATCAACAATTCCTTGCTGCTATCCTTCTGCACTATGATTTGTCATCAGTGTGATTTGCCATCAAGGCCAACACTTGTCTCATAATGCCAACAATCTCCCCCTTTGGACTTGATGGCAATCCCAAGATCCTTAGAACCATTCTCCCCCTTTTTCATCAAGGGCAAAGGGCTGTGCTCCCCCTGAGTACATGCTGATATCTCTGCTTGGCTGTGCTGAAAAACATGCTCCCCCTGACTGTAGGCAATATCTGCAAAAGATGTTCTTTAAAAGAACCAAGACTTATACACCATAAGGGACCTTCCTATCACCAAAAGACTCAATACATACATCCATACTCCCAACCAAGAGGGGATACATTAGAACAAACCAATTATATTACATCATTCATCCCAGGCATAGTGGGGAAACCAACATAGGCCGTTACATGACCTTGACACCATAAAAGAGATATCACAGAAGAGAAACATGACATAGAGACAACTAATCTAGACCAAGACTTATGAAAGTCACAAGCAGCATCTGATACACATCTTTTAGATCAGCAACCAAGATTTCCTTCTGAGCTCCTTCTCCTGAAACCAACAATAGTTGTGTACTAGAACCAAAAGCATCTAAATGCCAACAATGCTTTATGAGACTTTAAGCTGCTCCCCCTAAACCTGTGCCTGCTGCACCCCCTGAAACTGTGCCTGAATAATTCTGGCATAACCATCTCAGACCTTCTCCAACCGGAGTCTGCCCTTGTTGTTTAGAACTCCATATACGCGACTTCTCCTGCATAAAACAACGTATGCACGCGTATATGCTTTCTGCAACATGCGTACAACATAAACGCGACTTTCCCAACATAAATCGGCGTATGTACGCGGATATCCCTTACGTAACTTGCGTATACCAACTTTTTTGTAGAACAGACAAGCTTCAACAGCAGGATGAAGCATCAACTACTCCCAGCTTTTGTCTGAGATATTCAAAAGTTTCCCTGGGCAGTGGTTTTGTGAGAATATCAACAACTTGTTCCTTAGAAGGAACATACTCCAGCTTGACCTTCTGCTCAAGCACTTGTTCCCGAAGAAAATGGTACTTGATTGATATGTGCTTGGTCTTTGAGTGGATGACTGGATTCTTTGAAATGCTGATTGCACTTGTATTATCACATAAGATAGAGACTGGTGGAGTGCAAGTGATTTGAAAATACTGCAAGGTCTGCATCATCCAAAGAAGTTGTGTGCAACAAGATGTCGCAGCCACATATTCTGCTTCAGCTGTAGATAAGGAAATCGAACTCTGTTTCTTGCTGAACCAAGATACTAATCTGGAACCCATGAAGAAAGCACCACCACTTGTGCTTTTCCTATCATCCACACTTCCGGCCCAATCTGCATCTGTGTAAGCATGAAGAGTGAGATATGTATCTCTAGGATACCATAAGCCATAGTTTTGGGTCCCTTGAATATACTTGAAGATTCTTTTGACTGCCTGAAGATGAGTGTCCTTTGGGTTGGCTTGAAATCTTCCAACAATTCCTACTGCATGCATAATATATGGTCGGGTGCCTGTCAAATAAAGCAAACTCCCAATCATGGATCTATAAGTGGGTTGGTGGACTTCTGCTGATTCGTCATTTGCACTGAGGCTACATCCTGTAACCATGGGGGTACAAACTGGCTTTGAATCTTCCATGCCATACTTCTTCAAGATCTGCTTGAGATACTTGGTTTGAGACAAGAAAATACCTCCTTCATTTTGTTGGATTTGCAATCCAAGAAAGTATGTCAATTCTCCAAGTAATGACATTTCAAATTCTTTCTGGATAACCAAGGCAAAGTTCTGACTCATAGCCTCTTCATTGCTACCAAAGATAATATCATCTACATACACAACAAGTATTAACAATTTGTTATTTTCAACTTTCATATAGAGATTGCTATCTGCTGATCCTTTTGAAAAACCTTGTTTGTGAAGATATTTATCCAAATGATAGTACCAAGCCCTTGGAGCTTGTTTGAGACCATAGAGAGCCTTTTTCAATCTGCATACAAGGTTTGGATCATTCCCAAGAATGAAACCATCTGGCTGCTCAATATATAATTCTTCTTCTAAATCTCCATTCAGAAAGGCTGATTTCACATCCATTTGGAATACCTTGAAGTTTTGAAAGCTTGAGAGAGCAAGGAACATTCAGATGGCCTCAAGTCTTGCAACAGGAGCAAAGGTCTCTTCAAAATCTATTCCTCCTTGCTGCGCATACCCTTTACAAACAAGTCCGGCCTTGTTTCTAATTACTTCTCCATTTTCATTCAATTTATTTTTGAAGACCCATTTAGTCCCTATGACATTTTTATCTTTTGGTCTAGGAACTAATTCCCAAGTATTGTTCTTTTCGATCTGCTCAAGTTCTTCATCCATTGCTTTGACCCAACATTCATCTTTGCATGCCTCTTTCACATTTTGTGGTTCAGTGGAAGAGAGTAATGCCAAATAGCTTGAAGCTTCTGCAATTCTTCTTCTTGTTTGTATTCCTGCTTCTTTCTGCCCCACAATCTGAGATTCTGGATGATTCTTTTGAACATATCTGGATGGAGTCTTCTCTTCTATTCTTGTCTGCTCCTCTGGTTCTTCTTGAGGTTCTTCTTCTTCTTGAGGTTCTTCTTGAGGTTCTTCTTCTTCATCATTCTGCCTTTGAGGGTAGCCTTCATCTTCTTCAATGTCTTCATGATGAACTTGCCTAGGAATATATCCCTTCTCATCAACCACTACATCAATAGTGTCAACAATTCTGCCAAGTCTTTTGTTGTAGCACTTGTATGCTTTGCTATGTGGAGAATAACCAAGAAGAATGCCTTCATCTGCTCTTGGTTCAAGTTTTCCAAGTTGCTCATCAGTATTCTTAATATAACATTTGCTCCCAAAGATTTTGAAATGCTTCACCGAAGGAGTCTCACCACTCCAGAGCTCATGAGGTGTTTGGGTGCTGTTTACTCGGACATTTGTTTTGTTAAGAATAATAACCGCAGCATGTGCAGCCTCACCCCAGAAAGTTGCGGGAGTACCTGATTCATCAAGCATAGCACGAGCCATTTGTTGGATTGTTGTGTTCATTCTTTCCACAACCCCATTTTGCTGAGGAGTTCTAGCTGTAGAGAATTCTCTTCTTATCCCATGTTCTTCACAGAAATCGAAAAATTCGTTTGAGGTAAACTCCCCACCCCTGTCAGATCTGAGGCACTTAATTTTGTGTCCTGATTCATTTTCAACCAAAGCTTTGAAGGATTTGAATTTTTCGAATGCTTCATCTTTGTGCTTCATAAGCCCTAACCAGACAAACCTGGAGAAATCGTCAATGAATAATATCAAATATTCTTCTCCTCGAGGTGTCCTTTTCCTAAATGGACCACATACATCTGTATGGACTAGCTCAAGAGGTATGCTGGCTGATCCTTCCTTCTCTGGAAAGTTAGTTCTGGTTTGCTTTCCAAACTAACAAGATTTGCATATAGTGTTGTCTGGAATTTTGATATCTGGAAGACCACGAACTGCCTGATATTTGCATGCTTTCCTTATTTGTGAAAAGCTTAGATGCCCCAACCTCCGATGCCATAGCCAGTGTTCATCATCCTTGCTCAAATAGCATTGTTGTGGTCCTTCTTCAAATATGTATAGATTATTTGGAGTCCTTTTTCCTTTGATCACTGTTTTACCTGTATCAAGGTGACGAACACAACATCCATTTGATCTAAATATTACCTCTGTTCCTTGATCGCACATTTGACTGACACTCAGAAGATTATGCTTCAACCCATCAACATACAAAACATTTCCAGCTTTGACCTTCTCTTTCAATGGAGCAACACCTTTTCCTTTTATGGCTGCAGAGATATCGTTTCCAAAAGAAACTTTCTTCCCCTTTTCTAATGCAGTATATGACTCAAGCTTTTCTTTGTCCCCTGTCATGTGCTTCGAACATCCGCTGTCAATGTACCATAGACTTTCTTGACCTTCTGAATAAAAGGCTATCCCACATCTTTCTGGTTGCGGTTCCTTTATTCTCAATGTTCTGACATTTGAGGTTTGTTCCTTCTGAGTTGTCTTCCGGAACCTGCTCCTGCATTCAGAGTCTTCATGACCAAAGTTATTACAAATAGAGCATTCAACTTCATTTTCAAGAACCGAAAAGTTGTTATAAGTCCTTTTCATGGTTCCAGTCATTCTCCCTTGCTTTTGAGCTTCTCTAGTCATGATTGTCTTGTAGGCAACACATTGAGCTGCTTTGCGACCGAAGTTATGGCAAGAAAAGCATTGGCCATTAAAGAAACTTCTGCGATAATCAGATCTATCATCCAACCGATTGTAGCTTCTATTCACATTCATTCTTGGAGCAAATTGGGAAGATTTTACCTGAGGCTGATTGTAGCTTTTGTTTGTCCTTAAGGTAGTTTGTCCTCGAATTTCTTGATGGTCTTTATTTGTTCTTGAGGTAAACTGTCCCTGATTCACCTGATGAATTTTATTTGGCCTTTGCTCGCTTCTCCTTGCTGCATCAAGATAGCTTTCAGAGGTAGATGCTTGAGATGTTTCTCCATTATATCCAAGACCTGTCTTGATCAGAGGAGATCGCTGCACATTGATAATCTCATCCAAGGTTTCAGATCCTTTAACAAGTTTAAGATTAATCGCTTTTGTTTTCTCAATCTCCTTTCTAAGACAAACAATCTCACATTCCAATTTTTCAAGATGTTTTTCCTTTTCAGCTAGTTGACATTGTAGAGAATCAATAATAACACTCTTCTCTTCTAAGCAAACTTTGAGATCTTTCATTTCTTCACAAAAACCTTCTACATCTATAGCATCCATATAGTCATCATCTTCAAAAGCCATTAAAAGTTTATATCTATTACCTTGTTCATCTTCATCACTATTTGAAAGACCATCACTATCTTCATGAGTGTAGTAGCTTTTCTTCTTTTCATTTTGTTTCTTGTTCCATTTAACAGGTTCCTTTCCCTTGTCATTCTTATCTTTGTGAGGACATCTGGCAGCATAATGACCTACTCTTTCACAAGCAAAGCATTTAAAAGGTAACTTACCTCTGAACCTTCCAGAACCCCTTTGAAGATTTCTGACAAAATTTGATTCTTCTTCTTCATCTTCTGGCATGTGACTTGCTTCATAATAATCTCCTTTGCCTGAAGCTTTGAAAGCAGCTTCTCTTATGTCTGATGGACCTCCCTTTCTCATTTCATAAGCAGTTAGAATTCCATGAAGCTGAGACATAGTAAGAATTCGTAGATTTTCCTTTTCTTCTATTGCAGACACTTTAGATTCAAATTTGGGGGACAATTACCTTAGAACCTTTTCAACCACAATAGCCTCTTTTATTTCTTCACCCAAGTTTTTCATGCAATTAACAATCTCATCAACTCTAAGGAAATAGTTAGCCACACTTTCATCATTATACATTCTGAGAGTCTCATACTTAATCCTGAGAGTTTGAAGTTTAGCACGCTTTACCTGTTCGTCTCCTTCATAGCTCGTGACAATCTTGTCCCATATTTCTTTTTCAGATTTATAGTGCATTACCTTCATGAATTCCGATTGGGATATACATCCCAATAGAGTACTGACTGCTTTCGCATTTGTTCCATATTTCTTTTTCTCACCTGCATCTGTAGGAGTAGCTGAAGGAAAAGTGTAGCCTGTCTCTACGATGTCCCAAACTTCTGTACCAAGAGATTGAAGATCGGCAACAACTCTTAGCTTCCAATAATTGAAGTTTGTCCCATCAAAAACTGGTGGCCTGATTGATGCTTCTCTCTCATAGTTGCTCATGATGAACGATCTACCTTCAAGCGATCAAGCTTCTCTGAAGGACCTGCTCTGATACCAATTGTTGGAAATAATACTGAGAGGGGGGGTGAATCAGTATTATCAGAAAAAAAATTTCATTTTATGCTCAGAAACATATACGCTACTTCAGTTAAGTGAAATAGCGTGTACACGCTACTGTGTCTAAAGAAACCAGCGTATAACAAGAAAACTTATGATTCAGTAGCTTATCTTCAGTAAATGCATCAGGACATTATTAACCATGATAGTAAGACAGGTGCAGTATAACAGAACAGATCATCACACAGAAAACACACACATGAACACCATGATATAAGGTGGAAACCCAATGTGGGTGAAAACCACTTGCTGCAAGTCGTCTCTATCTTTCTTTAATATGAAACTTCAGTTTACAATCTTTTGTACCGGTGCAGCCTTATACCAGTACGCAGGCTACAACCTGCTGAAGGCTTCAACCTTCTCTCGTTCTCCAAACTTCCTTGGAAGGGAGCTCCAACCCCCTTTGCTCTTGTACTAGCTAAGATACTAGTACGTAGGTGCTGGCCTACAATCTTCTTTCCTTCAGGTACCACTTTTCATACATTTTCAGACTGGATATTCCTGAAGCACAACATTACAATCATTCATTCAACTTCCATAACGGATCATTGAAGCACAAAACAACCAATACTAGCATCATCAATCTTTGAGTCACTGAACCACTGAAACCCTGTCAACACCAGTCACTAGAACACAGAGAAGACTACAGAACTCTGCAATAGCAGTCAGAACCAACTGCAACCCCAAAAATCAAGCTTCAAAAGATATACGCTACTTCAATGAGAGAAACCTGCGTATACACGCACTTTTACCAAAGACAACCTACGTACAGATCTAAAAATAAATTCTCTTAACTTGCAGCTGTGCCAGACATCAGTTAGACCCAGAACATGACATTGCGTCAGTATGCAGATCTAGAAATAGGCATAATCAACCATATCATAATAGTGCATTTCAAACCATTAGATCCCGATCTGTCCTTAGATCTAGTCTTCCATCAACCAGTGTGATCTCTCCTTAGCTTAGATCAAGCAACCCAGAACCTGCATACAAGATCTCTTTCTTTTTCAGATATTCAAGACTTTTCCATTCTTTTTTGCGTAATGATCTTCTTCTCCTTATATAGCCTTAGGCCTTGCTCAATACCAAGAGCCAAAACCATAGAAATCCAATACCATCAACTTCAAAACTAGGGATCAACACGTCCGTCGAGACACCATGGTCCAAAACCATAGGTACAACTTCCAAGGAATAACCGCCACGGACCAAAGATAAGTTTTCCACATACATGCTCTTTTACTGAAGCCAACCTGCGTGTACACGCGACTTGGTATATAGTGAACCAGCGTGTATATATTTTCTCTTCATACTTGTAGTCTGATCAACAATTCCTTGCTGCTATCCTTCTGCACTATGATTTGTCATCAGTGTGATTTGCCATCAAGGCCAACACTTGTCTCATAATGCCAACATTACACTATTCACACCTTGCTTTAAAAAAACTGAAGTTCTACTCTGAGTTACAGAAGGAACAATCTCTCTATTGCAGACATTATCAAAAGAATCCTGGATTACATTAAAAAGAACAATCTAGGAAAAGAAATCAATCTGCAGAGGAAAATACTAATTATGCTCTAATAGAGAACATTACCCTATTCCCCACGCAAGAATCTTCAGCACTTGTTTATGATTACCATGCTTCACAAACTCACTCTGTAAACCCGATGACCAATTAAAATAATCACTGATTACCTATGAATAAATTTATGAAAACAATGCAATAATCAAATAGAAACAGAGTTTCAGCAATGAATACAGAGTTCCAATAACGCATAAGTAATTTCAGCAAACAGATTTTAACAAGGCATGAATTAAAAATAACACTTAACACACTACAGAAATTAATGGGTGAATCTTGTGAGGAAGGTGGGCCCTTTCCTTCGCACAAGATTCCCCAGAAAAAGGAACTAAGAGGAAGTGCTCAGAACAATATTTTATTCATCTGTCAATGTATCATATTACAAAATGATTCAAGTTCCTTTACTTTCAGCTAGAACTTCCCGTAGTCTCTCCCCTACTAATGATGATGTCTCCTCTATTTAAAGAGGAGACATCTATTATACATTTGATTACATTATAAATCCTATTCTTAACCCGATATGCTAAAATAGGATAATTTGTTCTTCCATTAGCAAAATGTTGTTACAATGGTTGTGACAATGCCGACTTTGGAATGTAGTTGTTGCGACCAGTGTAATAGCCCCTTCGATGATATCTTCTTGTTGTTTCCGAATCTGAAATGAAAATCACAGGTTGTTTCAGCAACGAGATTTGCACACTGTTCTAACTATTTCAACAATCTAGATCGCAATGATAAATCTGCAGTCTTCAAACTGTTTTAGCAACTATATGTTTCCGATCATTGGTTAATTATGAAAGTAATGTAAAATTATATGTAAAATAAATTAAACATATAGTAATGAGAAGAAATATTATATACCTTTGAAAAATGCATTAAGGTGATAACACAGACTTTAAATATGGATTGAAAAAGGGTGGAATGATAGCAAAATAAATGAGCAAAAAGGTACAATGTAGGGTCCTAACACACTCATAGAGAGTGGTTCTGCGAGTATGAAAAATATGATGGTGGTGATGTCTTCTTAGGGGATGATAGGAAGGCTAGAATCATTGGTCGTGGAAAAGTAAAGTTGAATTTGCAAGGTGGAAGGATTAGAACACTTCTGGGTGTTCTACATATTCCTGCGTTGGCCATAAATTTGATTTTTGTAAGCAAGCTGGATGATGCATGTGTAAAAATAATATTTGAAAAGGATAGTTGCAAGATGTTTCGGGGAGCACTGATATTGATGTGGGGAGTTCAGATTATAACTCTGTATAAGCTGATGGGTGCAACAGTTCTGTGGTTCCTAAAAGTGGAGCAGAAAATCTAGTGGTATCTGGAGAGAAGACCATGTCGTGGCACCAAATGCTTGGACATATTGAAGAGAAGGGCCTTTCAATACTTCATGGTAAATGTATGGTAGAAGGTATGAGTAATAGCTCTCTGGATTTTGATTTTTGTGAAAATTGTGTGTATGGGAAGTAGAATCAGGTGAGTTTCCCCTATGGTGGTAAGAGGGTGAAACAGATATTAGAGCTTGTGCACAGTAATGTGTTTGGACCTGTGAAGGTTCTATCACTCGGTAAGTCTATGTACTATGTATCATTTATAGATGACTTCTCAAGGAATACATGGATATATTTCATTAAGAAGAAATCTGAAGTCCTTGACAGGTTTAAAGAATTTAAGGCTCTAGTGAAAAACTAGACAAAGACGAAGATAACAGTGCTGATGACAGATAATGGTGGAGAGTTTTGCAGTAAGGAATTTGAATATTTCTATAAGAAGTGTGGTATAGCACAGCAGAAGTCTATTCCATGTACACCTCAGCAAAAAAGAGTTGCAAAAATAATGAACAAGACATTGATGGAAAGGGCAAGAAGCATACTTAGTGGTGCCAAGTTAGGATAGGAATTTTGGGCAGAGGTGGTGGAGACAACTTGTTACCTAGTCAACAAATAACCTTCATCAGTGTTGGAGGATAAGACTCCATGAGAGGTATGGACTGGTATGAAAACCTCTCTTTCACATCTGAGGGTATTTGGATGTGATGCATATGTACATGTTCCAAAGGAGAAAAGAACCAAGTTGGATAGTAAATCTGAAAAGTGCATCTTTATTGGGTATAAGGATGGTTTAAAGGGTTATAAGCTTTGGAACCCAATAACAAGGAAGGTTGTGTACAACCAAGATGTGGTGTTCAGAGAGGTAAATATGTTATTAAACATGAATTCCAACCAAAGGAACTTGAGAAGATAGAGTTTGAGCTTAAGGAGGAAGAATCAAACTCTATAACAAAGGAGGAATTAGAAGACAAAGAGCCACAAACTCCGGGTGTGAGAAGATCAGTTCGAGAAAGAAGACAACTAGAAAGGTATAGTCCATCTACTTTCTATTCAAATTTTTCTTTATCTATTACTGATGATGATCACAGAAATATGAAGGATGGAATAGATTTAGAGGATGGGAAACTCTGGGAAGAGGCCATTGGGTATGAAATGGCATCTTTGCAAAAATGAGGCATGGGATCTGGTGGAGTTTCCGGCTGGAAGGAAACCCATTGGCAGCAAATGGGTGTTCAAGAAGAAGACAAATGCAGAAGGAAAGGTGGAGAAATACAAATCTCGGTTGGTAGCAAAAGGTTATTCCCAGGTGCCAGGAATTGATTTTGGTGATATTTTTTCTCCTGTTGCCAAGGTAGCTTCTATTAGATTACTTTTATTTGTTGCTGTTGCTTTTGATTTTGAGGAAGAATAGATGGATGTGAAGACAAAATTTCTTCATGAGGATTTGGAAGAGAAGATCTACATGAAGCAACTTGAAGTATTCGCGGTGAAGGGTAAGAAAGAACTGGTATGAAAATTAAAGAAGTCTCTGTGTGGGTTAAAATAGTCACCGAGGATGTGGTATCAGAAATATGATACATTTATATGGGCACTTGGCTTCACTAGAAGAAAAGAAGATCACTGTGTGAATTTTAATTAATTGGTCACTGTGTTATTTATCTGGTATTGTATGTGGATGATATGTCGCTGGTTGGAAATGTGATCCGAATTGGATCCTAAAACACTCTCTAAGTTTTCATAACTCTGTAAAATTCATGCCAAAGTTTAAAATAATTACAAAGGTCGAGCTTATTAGGAATACCCTCAGAACAATGGTAAATTGTGAGCAGTACGGAGCAACGAGGACCCTCAGTCAAGCGCGTAGACCGTTGGCCCATGGCAACGTGCGCTGTCACGAAATAACGAAACAGGAGGTATTTTTGAGAAACGGGGGAGGTTTCTGATATGAGATTAGTGACAAGTCACTAATTGCATATCGCTGGGCAAACCCCTTCAAGAAGAAAAATCCCTGAGTGACCCAGACTCGAAAAGACAAAAAAACCATATGGAATTCACCAATTTCGTCAGAGGCAGGTCCCACACCAAAACTGGTAGGATATAGGAAGGGCTTCGAGTAATAAGCGATTTCAACCGAGTCCCACCTAATGCCATACACTGGGTGACACGTGTCCAGTGAAAGAGAGAAAACCGCTCACATCGGACGGGTAAACGTCATGCTACTTACCCGCCCGATATGGATGGAGACCGTAGGATCTAGAGGCTCCAGATCAAAGGTGGAAATGTGATCCGATGGACGACCAGATTCAACGGGGTAAACAGGCCAAGTTGTATAAAGTTTTAAGTCTGGCATGAATGATGAGTTGGTAGAGGGATCATGTTCACGGGAATTCTTGGAGCTAATGGTAAAAAAGGTCGTTTCACATACGTCTAAGGGAACTGACACTCAGTTCATTACGAAACAGGTGGCCACCTCCCTGTGATGCGTTACACAGTGATGATGACGCAGAACAGAGTAATTCGAACAGACCAAGGAAAGGAAACCAGAAAGCCAGGAAGTGAAAACAAATAGTCGAAAAGCAGACTAGCTTTAAAGCCATGAACTCACAGAAGCAAAGGAGGAGTTATTTAGACGTAGAAAGCTAAGAGCAAAGAACAGAGAGAAGAAACTGAGCTGACTTGAAGGCAGCATCGAGCCGGACAGAGTTTGAGAGAGTCAGAGAGTCTATGTACTCCAAAGAAGGCTTGAGAGGTTCAAGCGAACTCATCAACATAGGCTTGTAATGTATGAGTCTCAGATTGGGCTCATACTATTGTGACCAATATAGGTTGAGTTTCAGTAAGGAGAGTTGTGTACTCCAGAGACTTGGGGGATCCAAGTCCAGTCCTACTGATTTATATCTATTTAGTGAGACTCCAATTGAGCTCACTGTTGTAAAAAATCTTCTTTGAAAACATAATAGAGAGGTCACCACTGAAGGATGGACCAGGAGACATAGCCCAGGAGCATTGGGTGAACTCCTTATTAAACATGTTGTGTTTACATGTTTGCCTGTTATGTTTTCTCTAACTTCCTCAGTGTTTATATATTTCATAATCTTATTGATCCATTTCATAAAGTAACATAGGCACATCCATTCACATGATTCTGTAATACCTTTAATTCTTTGTCCTAGATAAATTCCAGATCAAGTGGTATCAGAGCGTCTAAGTTAATAAGGTTAGACAAGATTGTGCTGGATTTTGTTGTTGAATGCTAACTAGATCAAAGCTTAAATTAGGAGAAGGAGAGTTGGCTAGAGCTAACCCATAAATTGGAAGAGTCTACCCTAAGAGGAAAATGTCAGAAGAAAACCCCTTGGAATCAGACTCCAAGTTCATGGATGGTTTCCTGACCATGAAAGCCATGGTGGAGGAAATGTATAAGGAATTTAAGAAATGTAGAGATGAAGATTCATTAAACTCCAAACAATACAAAGGAGTAGAATAATCTCTCCTCCATGACCACTCTAAAGGCAAAGGGAAAGAAGAAAAACTTCCCACACCCCCTAGTAGCCCTGAAAATAAAAAGAAAACATATTTGATTAAATTAGATGTTAAATGTGATTTGTCGATATATGATGGAGAGTTGAATGGAGAGAAGCTAGATAACTGGATTAGATAGATTGATGTTTATTGTAGAGTGCAGAGCATCGATTATGACAAGAGTAAGATTCAGCTGGCCAGCCTACACCTTGGATGCACTGCCTTGGTATGGTGGGAACGCGGGACACAAGCTGACATAAAGAAACATGGTAAAATTATTTCTGTCTAGAGTGAATTTGTTTATGCAATTAAAAAGCAATTTTATCCACTAGCCTATATGCAGCAAGCCATGATGAGCTAGCAAACTCTTCACCAATTAAAAGGGCAAAGTGTACAAGGTTACACCCAAGAATTTAGGAAAAAAGATTTGATTCTAGGAATTTCTTCAGACTCACCTAAAACTTTGTTGAAGTATATAGGTGGTCTACACAGCTACTTAAGCAACACTATTCTCATGTTTAATCCCACTAGCATAGATGAGGTATCTGTTTGGACTACACATCTAGAGGCTAGAGGTAAGAATGTGAACCCAGAAGTTGGGGATCATCAAAACCCACCGCAAGCAAGAGTAAGGAGAAAAGAAAACAAAAATGGAAAGAGAGGAAGACAAATACTGTACAAATGACCAAATCTTCATGCACTCACTGTAAGAAGGATGGACATGATGATGAACACTGCTGGATTCTGCATCTAGAGCTGAAACCCATGAAATATGAGGGCAAAAAGAAGAAGATTGCTGCAGCTATTCAAAAGGATTTGGGGTCAGACTTATGGGATGAAACAACAATCGTAGCCACAAGTATAAAAGGTAAAAATTTTGAAGCATCTACTAGTAATTTTGCACAATCTACTGATAATGAAGAAAATGAGAGAAAAAGACATGAGCTTTTTCATATTCAAGTTATTTCCAAACATCAAAAGATTGATACTTTGTTTGATAGTGGCTCCCAAGTAAATTTGATTTTTGAAGCAATTGTAAGGAAGTTGGGATTACTAACCACACCTCACAAGAAACCAGATCCATTAGGTTGGTTATGTGATAAAGCAAAGCTATAAGTGACTAAACAATGTAAACTTAAGTTTTCTTTCAGGTCGGCATTTGTAGATGAGGTTGAGTTAGATATAGTTCCTTTGGATATATGTGGAATTGTTTTAGGAAGTCCATACTTGTATGATAGAAAAACTATTTTCTATACAGCTGAGAACAAGTATCAACTTGTTAAAGATGGTATCGAATATATCGTCAGATCTCATAAATTCAATTATACTCTCATAAACTAAGGGCAGATGAAAAGAATTGTAAATCCATGCAAACAATTTTTACTGATGGTTGTAAAGGAAAAGAAACCTGATAAAACCAATGTATTTAGGGTTGTGATACTAAACAACAAGCTAATTGAGAAAAAGTTATTTCAGAATATGATATATTATTTCAAGAACCTAAAGGTCTACCACCCAAAAAGGAAATAGTACATGATATTAATTTGCAGCAAGATGCTCCATTGCCTAACATCGGAATGTACAGGTTGTCCACTTCAGAGAATGCAGAAATCAAGAAGCAGGTATAGGAGCTACTTGAGAAAGGGTTCATAAGACCTAACACATCGCCATGTGGGTCTCCAATTGTCTTGGTGAGAAAGAAAGGTGGCTCATGGAGAATGTGCATTGATTACCGAGCACTGAATAAGATAACGATAAAAAATCGTTATCCCCTTCCTTGCGTAGATGATCTATTAGATTAGTTGAAGGAAGCTGTTTATTTTTCCAAGTTGGACTTGTATAGTGGCAATCATCAGGTCAGAGTTGCGGAGGAAGATGCATGGAAGACTGCTTTCAAAACAAAGTAGGGATTGTATGAGTGGTTGGTTATGCCTTTTGGCTTAACTAATGCTCCTGCTACTTTCATGAGAGTAATGGATGATGTACTCAGACCTTTTATTGATGATTTTGTCATTGTATTTTTATATGAAATTCTTATATTCAGCAAAACATGGGAAGAACATTTAATGCATGTCAAACAGACTCTAGATGTTTTGAAAAGAGAAAATATTTATGTTAAACTCTCAAAATGTGAATTTGGCAAAACATCTTTGAATTATTTGGGTCTTATTGTAGGGGGTGGTGAATTGAAGATAGATCCCTCCAAGGTTGTAGTCATTGTAAACTGGCCTAAACCCAAATCTGCTATAGAAGTTAGAAGCTTCGTAGGAGCAGCACAATATTGGAGAAAGTTTATTTCTAACATTTCCTTAATTGAAGCTCCCTTACATGCTTTAACAAGATTGAACAAGGTGTTTCAGTGGGGAGACAAATAGCAGAAAGCCTTCAACACCTTGAAAGAAAAGATTAGTACATCACCAGTACTAGCACTACTTGATCTTCAAAGACCATTTGAGATTGAAATACATGCCAGTGACTATGCCATGTGAGCAGTGTTGATGCAACATGGTAAACCCATTTGTTATCATTCTGAGACATTTAATTCTGTAATAGTTTACTATCCCACATATGATAAAGAATTGTATGCATTAGTACAGAGTGTGAAAAAGTGGAAAAATTATTTAATGGGCAAAGAGACAATTATACATACTGATCATCAACCACTTCAATATTTGCACTCACAAAATAAATTGCAGCAATCAAGGCATTATAGGTGGATGGGTTTTCTACAACAGTTTCATCTAGTCATCAAATATAAAAAGGGAATACACAATAAAGTTGCAGACAGGTTGTCCAAACCAATCATAAATGCATCTACTATACTTAAGCATAATTCAGTATTGCATGAAAGCTACATTGAACAATATGCTCAAGATATAGATTTTAAAAATGTATATGCAACTTTAAGTCAAGGAAAACAAGTAGAAGAATTGGATTATCATGTTAAGGACCAACGCTTGTATCATTTTGGGAAGTTATGCATTCCACAAACTGAAAGAGTAAAGATAATTCAAGAAGCACACACTTCTCTAATATCAGGTCACTTTGGTGTATGTAAAATAGTTTCACAGCTGCAAAGATTTTGTTATTGGCCAAAAATGAATGAGACAATTTCTAGATATGTAAGAGGTTGTACTATGTGTGCTAAAAGCAAACCCAACAATAGAAAACTAGGCTTGTACACTCCACTACCAGTTCCTTCTTATCCTTGGGAAAGTGTTTCCATGGACTTTGTTGGAGGACTGCCTAGATCTAGAAAAGGTCATGACTATTTATATGTTGTTGTGGATAGGTTCAGCAGAATGTGTAATTTAATACCTTGTAACAAACAGATTACATCTGAACAAACTACAAATTTGTTCTTTCAGCATGTATGGGTTCATTTTGGATTACCCACTTCCATTATATCTGATCGAGGTACCTGACTTGTTGGGAAATTTTGGTCGAGTTTGTGGGAATTGATGGACACCAGACTAAAAAAGAGCACTGATTTTCATCCGCAAACAGATGACCAAATAGAAGTGGTCAACAAGACAGTGATCCAGTTACTTAGAGGTTATTGCAGTAAGCATCCCAAGCTTTGAGATGAACATTTATGTTATGTGCAGCATGCTTACAACTGAGCTAAACATTATTCGACACAAAGATCTCCTTTTGAGGCCTGTTTTGGTTTCACACCAAGGTCTCCCTTGGATTTGGTCTATGGTAAATACATAGCAGTTGATGGACACAGTGATGTGGACAAGGCAATTGAGTTCATTGAACAAATCCAAGAGATTCACCAGGAAGTACAGGAACAGTTGGAAAAGAGCCAAGCCAAGTACAAGGCAATGCATGATAAGCATCAGATGGAGCATAGTTTCCATGTTGGTGATCAAGACTGGCTGTATATCAACAAAGACTGAATGCAAGGTGAAGGTAAGAAGCTAAAGCCAATAAGGTATGGACCTTTCAAGGTACTTGAGAAAATTGGTGAGAATGCTTTTTGCCTTGATTTACCAGCTTACATGCACATCTACTCAGTTGTTGATGCAGACAGCTTGAGATTATTTGAACCTTCATTAATTGAATATCTCGAAGAGTAGAGTCAATTGCCTTCTATTGATGATCTGTTGCCTGAATATCTTAATGAGTTGCAGGAAGATACAGTTCTAGACAGGAAGGTGAGGACCATGCACAGAGGGGATGTTAAGTACCTCAGGATTGGACCCAAAGGTTTAGAACCAAGCAGTGCGAAATGGATAGAAATTGGGTAAGCGAGGAATCTATACCATCAACTGATTGATGCTTAAAAACCAACTTTTGGTGGCCCAAAATATTTTTCAGTGGGAAGGTCATGATCCGAATTGGATCCTAAAACACTCTCTAACTTTTCATAAATTTGTAAAATTCATGCCAAAGTTTCAAAGACTTACAAAGGTTGAGCTTATTAGGAATACCCTTAGAACAATTGTAAATTATGAGCAGCACAGAGCAACGATGACCCTCAGTCAAGTGTGTAGACCGTTGGCCCATGGTAACACGCACTGTCACGAAACAATGAAATGGGAGGTCTTTTTGAGAAACAGGGGAGGTTTGCGATATGAAATTAGGGACAAGTTGCTAATCGCATATTGCCGGGTAAACCCTTTCGAGAAGAAAAAGCCCCGAGTGACCCGGACCTGAAAAGACAAAATAACCATACGGAATTTTCTGATTCCATCAGAGGCAGGTCCCACACCAAAACCAACAGGATATGGGAAGGGCTTCGTGTAGTAAGCAGTTTCAACTGAGTCCCACCCGATGCCACACATTGGGTGACACACATCCTGTGGAAGAGAGAGAAAATCGCTCACATTGGATGGGTAAACGTCATGCTACTTACCTGCTCGATATGGATGGAGACCGTAGGATCTAGAGGCTACAGATCGATGACAGAAATGTGATCCAATGGACAACCAAATTCAATGGGTTAAACAGGCCGAGTTGTATAAAGTTTGAATACTAGCATGAATGATGAGTTGGTAGAGGGATCATGTTTGCAGGAATTCTTGGAGCTAATGGTAAAAATGGTTGTTTCACAAACATCCAAGAGAACTGACACTTAGTTCATCACAAAGCAGATGGCCAACTCCCTGTGAGGCATTACACAGTGATGATGATGCAGAACAGAGGAATTCGAATTGACCGAGGTAGGGAAACCAGAAAGACGGGAAGTGGAAATGAACAGTTGAAAAGCAGACTAGATTTAAAGCCATGAACTGACAGAAGCAGAGGAGGAGTTAGTTAGACGCAAAAATCTAAGAGCAGAGAATAGAGAGAAGAAGCCTAGCTGACCTGAAGGCAACATCGAGCTAGAAAGAGCCCGAGAGAGTTAGAGAGTCTGTGTACTCTAGAGAAGGCTTGAGAGGTTCAAGAGAATTCCTCAGCATAGGCCTGTCATGTATGATTCTCAGATTGGGCTCATACTACTATGACCAATAGAGTTCAAGTTTCAGTAAGGAGAGCCTGTGTACTCCAAAGACTTGGGGGATCCAAGTCCAGTCCTATTGATTTATATCTATTTAGTGAGACTCCAATTGAGCTCATTGTTGTAAAAACTCTGCTTTGAAAACATAATAGAGAGGCCACCACTGAAGGTTGGACCAGGAAACGTAGCCCAGGAACATTGGGTGAACTCCTTATTAAACTTGTTGTGTTTACATGTTTGCTTTTTATGTTTTCTCTAACTGCCTTAGTGTCTATGTATTTCTCAATCTTATCGATACATTGCATAAAGTAACATAGGCACATCCATGCACATGATTTTGTAATACCTTTAATTCTTTGTCTTGGACAAATTCAAGATCAAAATGAGAAATAAATTATCCAGGATTTGAAGACCCAATTGTCCTCCAAATTCAACATGAAAGATCTTGGTGCTATGAACTATATTTTGGGCATGGAAATTAAAAGCGATTGGGCAAAGAGGAAGCTCTAGTTAAACCAAAGGAAGTATGTCAAGACAATATTGCAGAGGTTTAATATGGAGGATAGTAAACCGATGAAGGTTCCTATTCCCTTAGGTGTAAAGTTATCTGCTAAATAGTGTCCCAAGACAGAAGAAGAGGAAGAGGATATGTCCCATGTTCCATATGCAAGTGCAGTTGGTAGCTTGATGTATGCAATGGTCTGTACTAGACTAGACATTGCACATGCAGTGGGAGTATTGAGCAAGTTTATGTCAAAACTAGGGAAGGAGCATTAGACAACAATGAAGCGAGTTTTTAGGTATTTGCATGGCACTAGTCATTATGGTTTGTGCTACCATGGAAGACTAGGATTGGATAGAGTTTTGGATATCCGTGGCTTCATTGATGTGGACTACGTTGGAGATATGGATCAGAGAAGATCTACAAGTTGGTATGTGTTTAACCTATTTGGAGGTGTAGTCAGTTGGATGAGTAAGAAATAATCTGTAGTGGCACTATCAACTACAGAGGCAAAATACATGGCAACCACTCATTCAAGCAAGGAAGCAGCTTGGTTTCAAAGATTGTGTTCAAGTATGGGGTTAGTACAGGGAGCTATAAGGATAGACTGTGACAACCAAAGTGCAATTTTCTTAGCAAAGGACCCTTCTTACCATTCAAAGACAAAGCACATTAATGTTCAATATCAATTTATGAGGGATATGATAGAAGACAAAAAGGTGGTGCTAGTAAAGGTGGAAACTTTGAATAATACTGCAGATGCATTGACAAAATATGTGAGCTCTGAGAAGTTCTCTTGGTGTAGAGAAATAATGGGTGTTGCAGGGTTGGATAAATGACCAAACTCTGTTGTGGCCCCTTGTGGAAAGAAAACAACAAGTGGGAGAGTGTTGGGTTGTGTTATTCTTTCCATGACTAGCCCACATAGTGAATCGAGGGGTTAGAGGGGCAGCAGATCCCTCCCTTTGTTGCACCAATTGCGCAGTTGGGGGGTCACAGGGGGGCAGCAACCCCCCTTGTGTGGGGGGTTTGAGGGGAGTGGGTAGTACCGTAGGATTTTTATTTTTATTTTGGACCGTATATTAGGTTGGGCAGACCTAGCTATGATTTTGTCCATGATTTTCACACATGGTTTTGGATGTGGTGGTTTTCGGTCCATGGTAATGGATGCCTTAGCATACATAAATATGTATTGTAACATTGAAAGGAACATAATGAAAAATCAAGCTAGTAGTCCCGGATTTGGGATCCATGGGGAAATCTCTGCATATATGTGTTTGTTGGAAATAATACTGAGAGGGGGGGTGTATCAGTATTATCAAATTCTTTTCAATATATTTATACTTTGAATTATTCTTCAGATATTGTATGTCAGTACCATAAAATAATGAGCATGAACAAGAAAAACAGATAGTTACACCAAAGAACACCAGATATAAGGTGGAAACCCAATGTGGGTGAAAACCACCTGCTGCAATATGTCTCTATCTTCTTTCAATTAGAAACTCCTTTTACAATGATTTTGTACTGGTGCAGTCCTTTACCAGTACATAGGTTGCAACCTGCAGAGAGCTACAACTCTCTCTCGTTTTCCAGTCTCTCCTGGAAGGGAGCTACAACCCCCTACTTCTTTTCTTTCAAGGACCACTTTTCATTAATTTCAGACTGGATCCAAGAACATCAAATAAACATCAAGTACATGTGAATTAACCAATCTCCTTATACAATCAAACCAATGAGCCACCCAAACTTCTCAGAATGCTGTAAACAGAAAACCAACACCAGTAACCTAAACCCAGAACACAGCAGCAAATGGAAAACCGGCAGCCAACAAATATTTCAAAACAGGTCCGCAACTTCACCAATATAAGCCTGCGGATACCCGCACTTCACCTTCAGCTGTGCTGCGTATACCCGCACTTGGTCTTCTTCTGTACTGCGTACCCCGCACTGTGCCTTCAACTGCGCTGCGTATACCCGCACTGTGCCTTCCTCTGTACTGCGTACCCCGCACTGCGCCTTCAGCTGCGCTGCGTATACCCGCACTGTGCCTTCTTCTGTAGTGCGTACCCCCGCACTCACGCTGTAGATCGCCTGCGAACCTCTGATTAGGGCCAAATTAACAGTCCTCCAAATTACCACAGACAGTCAAATCCACAAATCTGATCATGCGCCTGAGAGATCACGACTTAGCAATAGATTCGCCTTTAAATTTTACCTTGATTTAGATCTAGCTTTTAAAACTGATAACCCAAAATTCAGATCTTAAGATCTTCAACTTTCAAAGATATTTTAGCCAAGTGATCTCCTTCCCTATTTATAGTTAAGCCCTTATTCACACCATGGGACAAAACCATCAATAACCAATACAAGGGATCCAAACCAGGGTTAAATTAGATCCTATACCACGAGTCAAAACCATAGGATCATGAACGATGGGCTAAATACCATGGGCCAAACATACGAAACCCCACGTGAGCGCACTTCTCTGCCTTGAAGTGAGT
The DNA here is from genome assembly GCA_031772625.1 of Pinus tabuliformis. NCBI lineage: Eukaryota > Viridiplantae > Streptophyta > Pinopsida > Pinales > Pinaceae > Pinus > Pinus tabuliformis. The sequence goes on along the minus strand of CM062804.1, from coordinate 154,310,236 downwards.
GAACTCTCGGACCGCACTTTCTGAACGGGTAACCTGCGAGTATGACCGCACTTCATGAACGACGAACCTGCGGGTCCACACCTTTTGAACCATTCACCTGCGAACCTTGTAATTTTCATCATTTTGAGAGCCTGAATAGAGTTTTGCCACTTGAGTGAGTTGCCATCAAGTACAACACCTGTACCATAGGGCCAAACTAGAATCATATTGCCAACAATCTCCCCCTTTGGACTTGATGGCAACCTTAAGATCCTCAACGTCATTCTCCCCCTTTGACATCAAGGGCAAAGGGTTATGCTCCCTGTTAGCTACCTATACCAATAGGTTTCATATTTCATGATTGGCTATGAAAGGACCAAATATGCTCTGCTTTGATGACTCAAAGATCACATATTTCCAAGAAAATCCAATCTAGGCTTATAGTTTGGTATGGACTTAAAATTTTGATGGATGGTCCAACAATCTAATCTGGATCATTCCATGGTTTAAATTTGCAGTTGTAGAAATAGAGAAAGGAGTCTGTCCAAACTGTTTAATCTTGGCAGACAAGTAGTTCAGGTAGAGAAGAAAAGGCTCCCTACAGCTTAATCTTGGACCTTGGAAGAAATAAGGGTAAAAGCAAAAGAAAAAGCAAAAGAAAAAGCCAAAGAAAAGAAAAGGCAGGTAAGGGTCTGCAAGTCCAAGTGCACCCTCCAAGAAGAACAGAAAATGATAGGCAAGTAGTTGGGTAAGTAGTTGGGGTTGCAGAAAGATTATCCTTACCATTGCAGGTGTGTTGACTTTGTTCACCAAACCAGAGTTAATGAATTAAGAAGGGGTTCTTCTTCATCAAGTTGCAGCAAGCAAAGGAGCATGTCTAACCTCCCTATTCCCTGTTCATGTCATTCACTAACATTCCCTCATCACTTGAGATTCATGGAAGAATTGTGGTTTCATGGTGGCTCTTAATCTTTTTAGAAGCCACATTTCTTGTCTAAAAATTCTTTTCATTTTGATCTACTCCCTAAACTAAGTTAGTCTCAAACAAACTTAGTGTTTTCCCCTTCATCCACCCCCCCATCCATATTAACTCTAACTTTACTATATAAATCCCCTATATCACCTTTCCCCTACTAATATTAAACACCATGGTGTATAAACCCCAAATTTTGTATAAATACCCCTCCCCTTGGCATTATAGCCAATAAGTCCTATGTCAGGGATCAAAGTGACATCTGGCCACTTGGATGAACCTATACCTCATCTCCCCCCCTTGCTGTAAGTCATTCCACTCATTAAACCATTATTTGCAAAGAAAAACCCTATACAAGCCTTTTTTACCCATAACCCCTTTTGAAATCATAAAAGATCCAAAAGACCCACTTCTGCCGCTTAAACCAAAGTCTCGGCGCATATATTTGTTTTTCCAAAATACATTGGAAACCTTACTAAAGCACTATACCCCGATGACCCTCCGCCTAAGCGCGCATCCCGAAAATAACTATTAAATAATGCCGCGCCTTTGGCCATATCCACAGTGCATGTCATCGACCCGGCAGCCGTCCGATCGGATCTTGAGCATCCAACGACTCTTATCACATCGGAGCGGCTCCGACGTTCGCCGTTTACCCGCCGTATCAACCCATCACATCACTTCCCCGACAGCCGTTGGATCGAGCCCTCCAGATCTGACGGTCATCGTTGATATCGGAGCGGGTCTCGCGCCCGACGGATATCGTCCGATGTCCGTAAAAAGGTTACGTCACTCGGCAGCCACGCGTCCTCGCCACAGCTCGTCGGAGGTATGTCTGACAGATACCTCCCCCGTACCATAAGCGGTGCGATATGAAACCGCTGACTATTTCTGGTTTCGGCTATTCCGCCTATACTACGTCACACCCACAACATCCCACGTCACTGCCACCATGCCGTTGCGCCCGACTGTCTGCCGATCTGTCCTGCCACTTCACCGTCCCCGTGCACCAATCAGAGCCCGCCACCTCACCCATGACGTCAGCCGGCCCTGACCCCACCTATGACGTCATGCTGACGTCAGCAGAAAAACGCGCCAAAAGTCCAAAAAACCAATATAATAGCCAAAATTCGCGTTTTTCTCACTTTTCTACAAAAACGCCCGTTGCTCCTGCATGCGATTTTTACGACCAAAAGTCTACCAACCTGCAGAACCCGACCAGGAGACCGGAGGCGCGCCATCTCCACAGTCATCCGTGACCATTGCCTACTCCTCACCGGGTATTTTCTGCTATAAATCCTTCACGTACCTACTTTATCTGTTATGTCCCTCAAAAGAGCTTAGAACAGAGAAAACTCTTGAAATCACCGGCAGAAATCCTTGCACCTGCCCCTTTGACAGTTGTGAACTCGAAGACTACTAGCCGAGCCTTGTTTACCTGCATTTTCATTGAAAAAACCAAGCTCTGTCTGCGCAATCGCGGCAGACTCATTCAAACTGAATTTAACCACTGAGAGAGACAGAGTGAGGCCAAACATTTGTCCTAATTGCACTACAAATAGTATTTCAATTGCTATTTACTAGAACCACTCTCTGTTCCTGATAAACTCACCTCCCTGGAAAAGAGACATTCTTCTGTACTGACCTGCTCAATTAAAACCACTTTGCACTCAATTCAGAATCCTCTTTGGTAATGGAGACACCTGTAGTACTAAATGTTCAGCCTCTGAATGCCCCTCAAAAGAACTTGAAATGGCAATCCTTGGTAGATATGGATTACCAAATTACAGAAGAAATGCTTATGAGCAGCAAATTCCACATTCATCTGTTGAAAGAGTTGAAAGCCAAGCACGAAAATGGGACAGATATATTGGGCTTATGGGACTCTTTCCTCCCTATTTTCAAACTCCCTCAGGTCGACCAGTTCCCTGAACTAATCCACCTATGTGCTGAACAATATGATGTTTCTCAGAGGGCTGTTGTTGACCCATCTGGTTCAGTACTTTTCTATGTTACCCCTCAAGCTATCAGAGACATGCTTTGCTTCAACCCTCAGAAGAAGTTGGTCCCTTTGTCACTAGTGAACCTGATAAAACAAGGGGATAAACTGACAGATGCTCAAATTATCAAATTTAATCAATTATACATTAACTCTGACATTGTGATGTACCCTCCAATTGTTCATGTATATCTCAATGAGCTGGGTAGAGACCTTGCAGATATGATTTCTCCCATCTTGGGATATAGTTCAATTGAGCATATTGATGCAACTGTGCTGGTAATGATGCTTATGTTTGCTCCTGGCAAGTCACCAATCTGCTATGACTATGCCACCTACATATCAGACAAGATTCATGAGCAATTGATGAATTTGAGGAGAGATAGGATGTTCAGATACACCTCCTACATTTACCATTTGATCTTGTACCATCAACATGAGAAATTTCATTTTTCAATCAAAAGAATGGATGCCCAAGGCAATCCCAGATCAGTGGTCTATTGGTCTTCTATCTTCCACACTAGACCTCAGTCTCCATACACTTACTGTGAATTCATGGATCTGTTCATCCATCCAGCTATGGCAATGCTGATGAGCTCACCTCCTCCGAGACTCACTGATGATATGCAGAGAATTCTTCAGCTGTCCAAAGCTTACAGCATTGGGGATTGGTACTTCTACCAAAACCACACTGTCATCAGGATATATGGGTGTGATCTACCTCCATTCAAATTACCTAAGTATGTGACTATGAGACTATTTGCCCTAGAGTACTTTAGGCAATTTGGCAGAGTTGATGTGCTTCACTTTTCAGGAAAAGGCAAAAAAGCACAGTTAAAGGTGAAAAGCCAACTTGGCCATTTTATCTATAACGAGAGGGAGCAAGGATGGAGGGAAGCAGAGAGAATGCTTGAGGCCCTTGGCCTGCAAACCAGTTTCCTATGGGCGCCCTATGACCCTAATCATTTTATAACTATGAGGAGGCTCAAATATAAGTTATCTGCCTATGATCACCATAGTATCCCTCACATTGAAAAATATGCAAACCAAGACAAATGGAGGAGAGGGACCTTAGAAGAGCCCATGTCACAAGAAGAGCTAAACCGGAGGGCACTAAGGAATCTAAGGAAGATGGCTGACCTTGAACTTTGTTCACAGGTATTCACACTTCCAAGCACACAAGCGGGAGCAACTACATCCTCCTCAACTGCCAAACAACAAACTACCAAGGCCACTGAAAATATATCCAGCAGAGGCAAAGAAAAGGAAATGGAGACAGAGCAATCACATCAAGAGAAGGAGCAGTCACCTCCAGTGACTCAAGAGCAGGCAGATAAAGAAAGGCAGCAGCAGGGAGAGCAACAACAGCAACAAGGATTGCAGCAAAAAGAAGGGCAACATGACAGACAGCAGCCCTTACAGTAGGAAAGAGTAATTGATACTCCAACTTCCACTGAGCAACAGGCTCAGAACATAGTGCCTCCTAGGCCAGAAGTCACCACTGATGCCTCGGTCCTCCAAACTCCACAGAAGGAGAACTTAAGTAGAAAAAGGGATAGAGAAACTCCTCTGACTTCATCTATCAACCAGGGAGAGAAAAGACAAAGATTGAATGACTTTTCAGAGGAGGACATAGCAATAAGACAAGCATTAGGCATGGGCCCACCCAGCAGAGAAGCTTCAGCAAGTTCCTTCCAGCAGGAACAGGACAGGACTATGGGAGGGGAGGTCAGCTCCTCCAGCCAGCAAAAAGAAGGACAGGTAAGCATCAAACAACAGTTTATAGACATCAAAAGGAGGAGTGATCCTATCAAAATACAATTGTACAATCATCTGCTAAACATGGCTCCTACCAATCAGCAAAGACTTATGTCTGCCTTTGATGTAAGTGAAGGCAAAATGATCATGAGTCATTTTATGCCCACAGCACTGCATCCCCAATCTGCCTCAGATTACCTCAGGACCAACCTGGAGGTCCTGGCCAAAGACATACACCCAATGGACAAAATTGAACTGCACAAACAGACTGGTGAGATGGTGTATGCCTCCTTGGCAGACGAAACATTAGAAAATTACAAGCTAAAGAGCAGCCTTAATGCCACAGCCTCTCAACTGGAATTGGAGAGGGCATCATCCCAGGCGAAGGACAACAGAATAAGGTCCTTGGAGGACATAATCATTGAAATTGGGCATGATCCCAAAGATATTACAGGAATACAGGAAATCTTGAAGTTGAGGGATGCTGACATGGCTGCCTTGAGAAAGAAAATCAAACTCCCAGCTACCATTCACCCTCAGACAGATGAGGTATCCCAACAAAGGCATGAGCAGGACACCACAGATTTGTTGATCTCCATTTATAAACAGCTTGTTCAGGCACAAGAGAAATTAGGAGAATCTGAGGCTACACAAGCGGCCCTGCAAGCAGCATTGAAAGAAAGAGAAGAGGGTCAGACCTCTCAGCCTCCTCCTCAGATCATCAATCTCGAGGAAACTGCTCCTATCACTGCTCCTCCTCCTCAACAGACTGAACAGATAGCAACATCTACTTCAGCAGCGCCAACAACTACAGAGCAGGCCCAAAGCCTGGATATGCAAAAGCTAAAGAATGAAATCCAAATCCTGGAAGCTCAAATGACAGAGTTAAATGAGACCAGGGAAAAGTTAGCCAAAGTCAATGACAGGCATGATAAATCAAAGAGAGAAGTGGCAGAAAAGGGCAGGGAAATCAAAGCCCTTAAAGACAAGATCAAAGAGCTAGAGAATGAGCTCAAGTTGGATAAGGTGGTGGCTGAGCTTAAAATAGTGTTGTGGGCTAACATTGGTCAATCTATCAATGAGCAATGGCCATATATTGAGACAATCCATGAGCAATTAGAGCTCATTCCAAAGGCACAGAAGGAGGTTCACAGATCAAGAGCTTTATTGAGCAATATGCCTGAAGTGGCCACCAGAATGATCAGTGTACTTAACCATAAAACAAGTTCTCAGTTAGCTACCATGGGAATTACAAATAGAACTGAGACTATCCAGATGGTCAAAAGGGTTCTCACACTGAGAAACTTAGTGCAGACATTGGAAAGAAGAACCCAGGATATGCAGACTGAGGTGAACAGGTTTTTGGAAAAGTTTCAGGTGTTAGAAAACAGAGGGCTCCCTAGCTTACTGAACAGCGCAGGGAGATTGTTCACACATGACCAGTATGCCAAAAGGGTCAACACATATGCCACTAGTCAGATCAAGGAGAAGCCCAGCACCTCAGAGGAAACAGGGCCAGCCACAGGACAGACTCTCTATAACAGAGTAGAGAATCTATTTTTTATAATGAATGAGATCAATCACCTGTTTGGGGTGGCTCCCAATTTCTTCAAGTATACAGAGGCAGAGGAGACAATGGATGCCATTCTCAGGCATCAACTCCCTACGCAAGACCGGTGGATAAATGCAATACAGAAGATTTTGTAAACAGGGAGCCACTCACCAATTTTTGTTTCTTAAAAAATATCAGTTGTCATGCAGAGCACAGTTTAACAAAATTAGCATGCATTGTGGATTAAAGCTGAGCCAACTCAGCGGGTGTATCGGCCAACAAAGCAGAAATAGAAAACTACAGGTGGCAGGGCCGAGAAAATACAGCGCATCAAGAAATAAAGACACATTATTCAGCATTAAAGTAAAGCGGCTCAACCGACTCAATGACCTCCAAAGGTCAAATTATCCTCTGACAGACATAAAGAGCATTTATGCTGCATTCAAAGTTGCAATAACTTCTTTTCTACTTTCTGTACGAATCTATGAAGATATTTTCTCTCTCGGATGACTCAATGCCTGAGATATTTTGTGTAAACATTCCTATAAAGTCCCCTTCGCATGAGCTTGCAAGGTGTTGTTGTTGATTTCTCCTGAAGAAGTTCTTATGCTGTAATCCTTTCAGAAGTTAATAAAGAAAGTGATGGAATTTCTCGGATTTCTGAGGTGTTGAATGCGTCCTGGTGTCTATTGGAAACTGCTGGATTCCTGTGTATTTCATCATACAATAAGTCTCTGTAACTCTCTCTGTTATGTATTTTGTTTGTTAAAATCCATATGTTATCTAACTTTACATATTTAGCAACAAGGAAAAAGAATAACTTTCAGGATTTATTCAATGAATACCCTGAGTTCAATCTGTGTTGTTAATCAATGTTTTCTTCAGATGCAATCTTGATAAGTGTAATTCTTAATTGCTGCACTTTCAGAATACATCTTTCACAGTGGCCTTTGTCACAGGAATTCAAGTTTGCTCCTGTGCAGCGTGTTACACTTTCACCTCACCAGCTTAATAGAAAATTCTTAATTGCTTTCTATTGGTTGACATACATCACCATTTAAACTAAATTTGTTTGTCTGAAATACAAAATTGGCCCTGCAGTTTGAGCACCACCAATCCTGCATATCTAAGCACTTCACAACTCCAGACTCCATTGCCCAATGATATTTTACTCTCTAAACAGTATATCATAAGACCCGAAAGAAATCCTTCAACCAAAACATAAACCAAAACCTGAGCATAATAGCTAGCCTAAAACACCATCATAACAGAGACAAATCATAAAGAGAGAGCCCTCTCTGATTACAGTTTGGCTAGAAACGGTGATCCAAAGATTGGTTAGTGGTTACCCCGGCTGTATTCCCTTGGGAGTCATAGGGAACAACCTGGGTGTTAACATAATTGGCGACTCCACTGGGGACTTTTTAGGATTTTTTAATTGCTATTTATCTTCCATAGCTACCATCAAGCCTGAAATCAATCAAGAGGCCTTAAAACTGTTTCTGCATCATAGTGACAGCTTTAGGGAAGAGCTTATTTAGGGAATCTTCATCTTAGCTTTGAAATATATATAACCATTTCGAAATCTCTATCCAGTCCTTGCAGATATAAAAACTTCCTACAAAATCCCAAAAAGGTTGGAAGCTGGCTCCTAAGAAAAATCCACGGCATACTAGGGCAAATCCTGATCCTAATCCACCCATCATTGTTGATAATCCAAATACCATCCCAAGAAACATTAGGAGGCAGCAAAGGCAGGAGCAGCCTGCTGATTTGACCCCTCATACAGTTCATCCAAATCCCATTTCTACTCTAATAAAAGTTCTTTTCCGGTCTACCCCTACTTCCCCTAGTTCACCATCCACTTCTCGCAGTCCTCCTCTCACATCATCATCCACTGAATATATTCCCTTGACCAATACTCTTGGTACCGCTTCACCTGTTATCCCTGTGGTACCCATCGTTCCTATTATCCCAGCTGCCCCTGTTAATCCTTTTAACCCTGTAAATATGGCTAATAGATATGCACCTTTGCAGCTACCGGCTAATCCTGCAGCTCTACCCCAGGATTACCAATCCAAAATCTCATATTTTGACTTCATTGGCCCTTACTCTGCTATTCAACATGCTAAGAGGATGCAAGATCACTTTGAAAACTATGAAATAGATGATGACAGTGTGAGGATGAGAATCTTTGTCCAAAGCCTGACAGGTGATGTTAGAACCTGGTTCAGGTCGATCGCTGCAAATACTATCACAACCCCTGATGAGCTTTATCAGGCCTTTACTACCAGATGGGAGAAGAAGAAAGATCCCCTGCACATACTTGGTGAATATGAAACAATCAAGAGAGGTCCTCAAGAGACCGTTCTGGAGTATTGTGCTAGATTCAACAATGTGTACAATGCAATACCACAAAACCTAAGACCTCCTCCTGATTTGGCCTTGTACAAGTTCCCTGATGGATTTGATTCTGACATGGCCTATCAGTTGAAGGAAAGAGAACCTGAAACCCTTGAAGACGCTCAAAAGGCTGCTGTCACAGTGGAAGCAAACCTGATTGCCAAAAGAAACAGGGCAAGGTTGGAAAAGAGAAACATATTCAAAGAGGAACCCTCTGCCTTTGATCAGAAGCTGGATGCAATACTTAATGGTATGAAAAGGTTGGGTGATAGGGTAGAAACAGTGGAGAGAAAAGCATCATGGGAAGCACCACAAAATAATCCTCCTAGGAATCCAAATTTTAGGAGAACTCAAAACCTAAATGTTGGTAAGACCAGTGCTGACCAGGACATAAGACCCCCTTTCCAAGAAAATTATGCAGAAACTTCCACATCAGCAGAGCCCAATGATGATCCTGAGATTAATTTAATGGGTCTAGATGGTGAAAGTCAAGTTTTCTTAACACAAGAGGATCATGAGGATGATGAAATCAAACTATTCCAAACTAAATCAGGTGAATCCTTTGACTGCAAACAAGGCTATGACACTGCTGTTTATGAAGTCCATAAACAATACAAGCTGAGGAGCAGAACTGTGAATGTTAACCAGCCTGAAAAGAAAAAGGATAATCAGCAGCCCGAAAGAGTTACAGTCATAGAACCTAATGACAAAATGACTTCACATACAGAAGAAGTGATTGTTGAGGAGATCACTGAACCACTGTCCTTAAAACAACAGCCTATGGTCACTCCCCCTGCTCATCCTCATTCAACTCTTTCTCCTCAAGAGATGAGTAAAAAGGATAAGTCCCAAAGTCAAGACAAAAATCAAGAAGAAGATGTAATGAACAAGGAAAGAACTGTCACCTATAACCCCAAGACGCAATCTGAAAAACCTTTTGATCTAGAAACAGAAATTGGCAAATTAAAGATAGCAATTCCTCTCTTAGAACTTGCCAAGCATGACATCTATAAACTACAGATCAAAAGGTCCCTTCAACTCACTAGTAACAAAGATGATGTCAATGTGATGGATGACACCCCAGAACTCCTGTTTGGCCCAGAAGTGGATGGAAAAACAGTAGTCACAGGGGTACTGCCTTTCTATGTCAGTTTACATATTCATGATAAAATATTACATAATGCAATGTTTGACTCAGGTGCCTCTCACAATCTCATGCCAAAAGCAGTCATGGAGAGATTGAATTTAGACATAACAAGACCATATAAGGATCTGTTTTCCTTTGACTCCAGCCAAGTCAAGTGTTTAGGTCTCATAAAAGACTTATGTGTGTCTCTGGTTCAATACCCAAACAAGACAATCCTAATGGATGTGGTGGTTGCTGATATCCCACCCAAGTATGGGATGCTGTTATCAAGATCATGGGGGGCCAAACTCCAAGGTTCCCTACAATTAGACATGTCATATGCCACCATCTCTGTTTTTGGGCAACCAAAAAGACTCTACAGAGAAACACTTATGAAATACATGGTCAGCAGTGAAGAAAAGCCTCAAAACTTTCCTATATATGTTGTCCATTCAGACATAGACTCATACATTCTCTTCAATGACACCACAATGCCCTCCAAAGGTGAGGTTGAAACCAAGATATTCATACAAGAGGAAGATGCAAACGAAAGTAGTATCACTCATGAAACAACAGCCAATCAAACATTAGATGGTGTTGCTGCCTTAGTTGTCCAGAACATCCAATCAAATGACGAGACTGTCCTAGAAGACAAGCTAGAGAAAAAACCACAATTGCTACTCACATTACCAGCCCATGAACATATCATCAAATCTCCTTTCCACCAGGATATTCTATGGTTCCTTGAATTTGATGGTTCAGTTAACAAATTAGGAGCAGGAGCTGGAGTTTGGGTACACAATAAAGAAAATAGCTATGCAGAAGGCAGAGCCTATAGATTGAATTTCAGATGTACTAATAACATGGCAGAATATGAAGCTCTTTTACTAGGACTCAAGTTGGTAAAGTTCTTGCAAGCTGCCAGGGTTTCAATTATGGGTGATTCAGATTTAGTTATTCAACAAGTGAAAGGAAACTTTGTCACCAATGATAAAAGACTAAGGACTTATAGGTCTGCTGTTGCTGAAGTACTAAACTTTTTCTCTGAATTTCAAATAACCAAAATTCCTAGAACCCACAATCTACATGCTCATAGTTTAGCCACCTTTGCAAGTACCTGCAAGTTGCCCTTTGAGCCCCACCATTGTTTTACAGCTGAGGTAAAACACAGACCTTCCATTCCAAACAATATCAATGATTGGCAAGTATTTGAGGATGACAAGCAAATAAATCATTTTTTAACTATGCAGCAAGAATTTGCAGGACTAAATATTGATACTGAGACAGCAAGTCAATCACAAATACTTGAGACAACAAGTCAATCACAAATACCTGATGGAGCAAGTCCATCACAAATACAGTTTCAACAGATTGCTCACCCAATATCACCCAGAACTGCAAAACTAATGCTGAGTCCAACCATTTTCAACAAGGAAAACATTCAGCAAATTCAACAAATCAACTATGAAGAGGTGACCAATGCTGAAACTGAAATCATTGAGCTAAAAGACAATTTTCTACCAACAGGCCTAACCCCACTAGAGGACATCTTTGATTCAAATGATATTCCCAGAAAACCAAAAATGCAGCCCCTAAATGCAGCCATTGAAGAATGTAACATAGGTACAATTGACAAACCCAAGATAATTAAATTATCTGCTTCCTTACCTCCTGACCAAAAGCCCAAATACATTGACCTCTTCAAAGAGTTCCAGGATGTTTTTGCATGGAGCTATGAGGACCTAAAGTCCTATGACACCTCTGTAATCCAACACACTATCCCTCTCAAACCAGATCAAAAGCCCTTTAAACAAAAACTGAGGAGAATCAATCCTATGCTTCTCCCAGCAATGGAACAAGAGGTACAAAAAATGTTCAAAGCAGGCATCATAGCACCAATCAGATTCTCTGAGTGGATCTCCAACTTAGTCCCTACAAGAAAGAAGACTGGTGAAATTAGGTTGTGTGTGGATTTGAGGAATCTGAACCAAGTATCCCTTAAAGACAATTACCCCTTACCCAAGATGGATCACATTTTGCAGAGAGTAGTGGGGGCTTCCAGAATTTCTCTACTTGATGGATTTTCAGGCTTCAATCAAATCCTAGTTCACCCTGATGATCAGGACAGAACAGCATTTACAACCCCATGGGGAACTTTCAAATATGTAAAGATGCCTTTTGGATTGAAAAATGCAGGGGCAACATTTCAAAGAGCAATGGATATTGCTTTTGCAAAGGAGATTCATGACTTTTTAGTCATTTACCTAGATGACCTTACACATTTCTCAAAGTCAGACCAAGAACATATAAGACATCTGAGACAGATCTTCCTAAAATGCAGAAAATATGGAATCTCCTTGAATCCTAAGAAATCCCTGTTTGGTTTAGAAGAAGGTAAGCTATTGGGCCATATCATTTCTAAAGATGGCATTAGAATTGACCCAGATAGGATACAAGCTATCCTACAAATGCCCCACCCAAGAAATGTCAAAGAGTTGCAAGGATTCTTGGGAAAAATCAATTTCTTAAGAAGGTTTATCCCAAACCTAGCAGAACTAATCAGATTATTGAATAACATGCTAAAAAAGGATTCAAAAGTCAAATGGACTGTTGAAGCCAATCAAGCCTTTGAAGGTATAAAATTGGCCCTTACCCAAACTCCAGTCTTGACCAATCCTCAGTTTGACAGAGAATTTATCATTTTCTCTTTTGCCTCCCAGCATACTATTGCTGTTGTTTTATTGCAGAAAGATGACCAAGGCAATGAGAAGCCAATTGCTTTCTTTAGCAAAGCCCTCAGAGATGCACCTTTAAAGTATCAAATCATGGAAAAACAAGCTTATGCTTTGGTCAAAGCAATCAAGGACTTTAGGATTTATATCCTTTATTCCCATGTTATAGCATATGTGCCAAGTCCTATTGTCAAAGACATTCTCACCCAAGAAAATTTAGAGGGCAGAAGAGGAAAATGGATTGCTAGCATCTTGGAATTTGACATTGAGATAAAACCTACAAAACTAATAAAAGGGCAAGGCTTGGCCAAACTAATGACAGATACAAATTTTCAAGCCTTAAACATTAACCAGCTGGACAGTGAACCGGAGCTGGCGACTCCAAAGATCAATGTAGCCTTTGAACAATCCCCCTGGTATTCAGATATCTGTCATGTGTTACAAAACCTGTGTGCTCCCCCAGGACTGTCCAGAACTAAGTGTAGATTCTTAAAAATGAAAACCTCAAGATTTTGTGTGATGGATGGCAATCTGCTTTGGAAAAACCATGAAGGTATATTGCTGCACTGTTTAATTGAAAATGAAGCTGACAATATCATAAAAGAATTTCATGCAGGTGACTGTGGTGGACACTTATACTGGAAGTCCACTGTGGACAAGATACTAAGGGCTGGATATTACTGGCCCACCATGTTCTCTGATGTCAAGAAATTCATCACCTCATGTCATAAATGTCAAGTGTTTGAGGGAAAGAGACAGTTGCTGCCACTTCCTTTAAGACCTATTGCAACAGAGAGACCTTTACAACAATGGGGCTTGGATTTCATTGGGGAAATTCATCCCTCATCTTCAGGCCAACACAGATGGATTTTAATAGCAACAGACTATTTCACTAAGTGGATTGAAGCTGCTCCATGTAGACAAGCAAATGATTCAATAATTATTCAGTTCCTGGAGAACAACATATTGGCTAGATTTGGCTGTCCTGACAAAATAATAACAGACAATGCTGCTGCTTTCAGATCCAAGAAAATGGTGAACTTTTGCCATAAATTTCATATTACCTTGGGCCATTCTACTGCATACTATCCCCAAGGAAATGGCCTTGCTGAATCATCAAACAAAAGCCTTGTAAACATTATAAAGAAAGTACTGGAAGAGAACAAAAAGAATTGGCATAAGAAGCTTGTGAATGCCCTATGGGCAGATAGACTAACAACCAAAAGATCAATTGGGACCAGCCCATATGAGTTGGTTTATGGATTAGAGGCCAAGTTCCCCTCATCCTTAGGAGTGCCTGTTATGAAGCTTCTTCAAGAAAGCCAAGCTGAACCAAATGATATGCAAAGAAGAATCAATCAAATCATATGTCTGCAGCAGACTAGAGACCAAGTTTTCAGCAGAGTTCAAGTTCTACAAGAGAAATTAAAGAAGGCCTTTGATAGAAGAACTAAGGCAGAAGATTTCAGTGTGGGAGACAAAGTCCTCAAGTGGGATGCAAGAAGAGAAGACAAAGGAAAACATGGAAAATTTGACTCCCTTTGGAGAGGACCATTTGCTGTCCAGGCAGTGCAAGGTAACAATACCTATTTCCTTAAAAGTCTAACTGAAACTGACTTGGATGAAGGTCCTGTGAATGGCAGGATGCTGAAGCATTATTTTGACTATTACCCATGAGTGCAGTCTGGGTTCCCTTGTATATATGCAGATGTATATATTGTTTTCTGTTTTAGATTGTAAAAATGCAGTTTTACAAGTTTATTGACTGCCAGCAAAAGGCAAATAGAATCAGAAGTCTACCAAGAAGATAAGCACACAATTTTGGCACTTCAAAGCAGCAAACTACAAAATGGGCAAGAGCAACCAAGGAGCAAGGTAATCTGACCTGTTGTTCTTGGTCTTTCAAAAGAAACACCATCCCCATGTGGAGCCACTGTTAGCTACCTATACCAATAGGTTTCATATTTCATGATTGGCTATGAAAGGACCAAATATGCTCTGCTTTGATGACTCAAAGATCACATATTTCCAAGAAAATCCAATCTAGGCTTATAGTTTGGTATGGACTTAAAATTTTGATGGATGGTCCAACAGTCTAATCTGGATCATTCCATGGTTTAAATTTGCAGTTGTAGAAATAGAGAAAGGAGTCTGTCCAAACTGTTTAATCTTGGCAGACAAGTAGTTCAGGTAGAGAAGAAAAGGCTCCCTACAGCTTAATCTGGGACCTTGGAAGAAATAAGGGTAAAAGCAAAAGAAAAAGCCAAAGAAAAGAAAAGGCAGGTAAGGGTCTGCAAGTCCAAGTGCACCCTCCAAGAAGAACAAAAAATGCTAGGCAAGTAGCTGGGTAAGTAGTTGGGGTTGCAGAAAGATTATCCTTACCATTGCAGGTGTGTTGACTTTGTTCACCAAAGCAGAGTTAATGAATTAAGAAGGGGTTCTTCTTCATCAAGTTGCAGCAAGCAAAGGAGCATGTCTAACCTCCCTATTCCCTGTTCATGTCATTCACTAACATTCCCTCATCACTTGAGATTCATGGAAGAATTGTGGTTTCATGGTGGCTCTTAATCTTTTTAGAAGCCACATTTCTTGTCTAAAAATTCTTTTCATTTTGATCTACTCCCTAAACTAAGTTAGTCTCAAACAAACTTAGTGTTTTCCCCCTTCATCCACCCCCCCATCCATATTAACTCTAACTTTACTATATAAATCCCCTATATCACCTTTCCCCTACTAATATTAAACACCATGGTGTATAAACCCCAAATTTTGTATAAATACCCCTCCCCTTGGCATTATAGCCAATAAGTCCTATGTCAGGGATCAAAGTGACATCTGGCCACTTGGATGAACCTATACCTCATCTCCCCCCCTTGCTGCAAGTCATTCCACTCATTAAACCATTATTTGCAAAGAAAAACCCTATACAAGCCCTTTTTACCCATAACCCCTTTTGAAATCATAAAAGATCCAAAAGACCCACTTCTGCCGCTTAAACCAAAGTCTCGGCGCATATATTTGTTTTTCCAAAATACATTGGAAACCTTACTAAAGCACTATACCCCGATGACCCTCCGCCTAAGCGCGCATCCCGAAAATAACTATTAAATAATGTCGCGCCTTTGGCCATATCCACAGTGCATGTCATCGACCCGGCAGCCGTCTGATCGGATCTTGAGCATCCAACGGCTCTTATCACATCGGAGCGGCTCCGACGTTCGCCGTTTACCCGCCGTATCAACCCATCACATCACTTCCCCGACAGCCATTGGATCGAGCCCTCCAGATCTGACGGTCATCATTGATATCGGAGCGGGTCTCGCGCCCGACGGATATCGTCCGATGTCCGTAAAAAGGTTACGTCACTCGGCAGCCACGCGTCCTCGCCACAGCTCGTCGGAGGTACGTCTGACAGATACCTCCCCCGTACCATAAGCGGTGCGATATGAAACCGCTGACTGTTTCCGGTTTCGGCTATTCCGCCTATACTACGTCACCCCCACATCATCCCACGTCACTGCCACCATGCCGTCACGTCTGCCGTTGCGCCCGACTGTCTGCCGATCTGTCCTGCCACTTCACCGTCCCCGTGGACCAATCAGAGCCCGCCACCTCACCCATGACGTCAGCCGGCCCTGACCCCACCTATGACGTCATGCTGACGTCAGCAGAAAAACGCGCCAAAAGTCCAAAAAACCAATATAATAGCCAAAATTCGCGTTTTTCTCACTTTTCTACAAAAATGCCCGTTGCTCCTGCATGCGATTTTTACGACCAAAAGTCTACCAACCTGCAGAACCCGACCAGGAGACCGGAGGCGCGCCATCTCCACAGTCATCCGTGACCATTGCCTACTCCTCACCAGGTATTTTCTGCTATAAATCCTTCACGTACCTGCTTTATCTGTTATGTCCCTCGAAAGAGCTTAGAACAGAGAAAACTCTTGAAATCACCGGCAGAAATCCCTGCACCTGCCCCTTTGACAGTTGTGAACATGAAGACTACTAGCCGAGCCTTGTTTACCTGCATTTTCATTGAAAAAACCAAGCTCTGTCTGCGCAATCGTGGCAGACTCATTCAAACTGAATTTAACCACTGAGAGAGACAGAGTGAGGCCAAACATTTGTCCTAATTGCACTACAAATAGTATTTCAATTGATATTTACTAGAACCACTCTCTGTTCCTGATAAACTCACCTCCCTGGAAAAGAGACATTCTTCTGTACTGACCTGCTCAATTAAAACCACTTTGCACTCAATTCAGAATCCTCTTTGGTAATGGAGACACCTGTAGTACTAAATGTTCAGCCTCTGAATGCCCCTCAAAAGAACTTGAAATGGCAATCCTTGGCAGATATGGATTACCAAATTACAGAAGAAATGCTTATGAGCAGCAAATTCCACATTCATCTGTTGAAAGAGTTGAAAGCCAAGCACGAAAATGGGACAGATATATTGGGCTTATGGGACTCTTTCCTCCCTATTTTCAAACTCCCTCAGGTCGACCAGTTCCCTGAACTAATCCACCTGTGTGCTGAACAATATGATGTTTCTCAGAGGGCTGTTGTTGACCCATCTGGTTCAGTACTTTTCTATGTTACCCCTCAAGCTATCAGAGACATGCTTTGCTTCAACCCTTAGAAGAAGTTGGTCCCTTTGTCACTAGTGAGCCTGATAAAACAAGGGGATAAAATGACAGATGCTCAAATTATCAAATTTAATCAATTATACATTAACTCTGACATTGTGATGTACCCTCCAATTGTTCACGTATATCTCAATGAGCTGGGCAGAGACCTTGCAGATATGATTTCTCCCATCTTGGGATATAGTTCAATTGAGCATATTGATGCAACTGTGCTGGTAATGATGCTTATGTTTGCTCCTGGCAAGTCACCAATCTGCTATGACTATGCCACCTACATATCAGACAAGATTCATGAGCAATTGATGAATTTGAGGAGAGATAGGATGTTCAGATACACCTCCTACATTTACCATTTGATCTTGTACCATCAACATGAGAAATTTCATTTTTCAATCAAAAGAATGGATGCCCAAGGCAATCCCAGATCAGTGGTCTATTGGTCTTCTATCTTCCACACTAGACCTTAGTCTCCATACACTTACTGTGAATTCATGGATCTGTTCATCCATCCAGCTATGGCAATGCTGATGAGCTCACCTCCTCCGAGACTCACTGATGATATGCAGAGAATTCTTCAGCTGTCCAAAGCTTACAACATTGGGGATTGGTACTTCTACCAAAACCACACTGTCATCAGGATATATGGGTGTGATCTACCTCCATTCAAATTACCTAAGTATGTGCCTATGAGACTATTTGCCCTAGAGTACTTTAGGCAATTTGGCAGAGTTGATGTGCTTCACTTTTCAGGAAAAGGCAAAAAAGCACAGTTAAAGGTGAAAAGCCAACTTGGCCATTTTATCTATAACGAGAGGGAGCAAGGATGGAGGGAAGCAGAGAGAATGCTTGAGGCCCTTGGCCTGCAAACCAGTTTCCTATGGGCGCCCTATGACCCTAATCATTTTATAACTATGAGGAGGCTCAAATATAAGTTATCTGCCTATGATCACCATAGTATCCCTCACATTGAAAAATATGCAAACCAAGACAAATGGAGGAGAGGGACCTTAGAAGAGCCCATGTCACAAGAAGAGCTAACCCGGTGGGCACTAAGGAATCTAAGGAAGATGGCTGACCTTGAACTTTGTTCACAGGTATTCACACTTCCAAGCACACAAGCGGGAGCAACTGCATCCTCCTCAACTGCCAAACAGCAAACTACCAAGGCCACTGAAAATATATCCAACAGAGGCAAAGAAAAGGAAATGGAGACAGAGCAATCACATCAAGAGAAGGAGCAGTCACCTCCAGTGACTCAAGAGCAGGCAGATAAAGAAAGGCAGCAGCAGGCAGAGCAACAACAGCAACAAGGATTGCAGCAAAAAGAAGGGCAACATGACAGACAGCAGCCCTTACAGCAGGAAAGAGTAATTGATACTCCAACTTCCACTGAGCAATAGGCTCAGAACATAGTGCCTCCTAGGCCAGAAGTCACCACTGATGCCTCGGTCCTCCAAACTCCACAGAAGGAGGACTTAAGCAGAAAAAGGGATAGAGAAACTCCTCTGACTTCATCTATCAACCAGGGAGAGAAAAGACAAAGATTGAATGACTTTTCAGAGGAGGACATAGCAATAAGACAAGCATTAGGCATGGGCCCACCCAGCAGAGAAACTTCAGCAAGTGCCTTCCAGCAGGAACAGGACAGGACTATGGGAGGGGAGGTCAGCTCCTCCAGCCAGCAAAAAGAAGGACAGGTAAGCATCAAACAGCAGTTTATAGACATCAAAAGGAGGAGTGATCCTATCAAAATACAGTTGTACAATCATCTGCTAAACATGGCTCCTACCAATCAGCAAAGACTTATGTCTGCCTTTGATGTAAGTGAAGGCAAAATTATCATGAGTCATTTTATACCCACAGGATTGCTTCCCCAATCTGCCTCAGATTACCTCAGGACCAACTTGGAGGTCCTGGCCAAAGACATACACCCAATGGACAAAATTGAACTGCACAAACAGACTGGTGAGATGGTGTATGCCTCCTTGGCAGACGAAACATTAGAAAATTACAAGCTAAAGAGTAGCCTTAATGCCACAGCCTCTCAACTGGAATTGGAGAGGGCATCATCCCAGGTGAAGGACAACAGAATAAGGTCCTTGGAGGACATAATCATTGAAATTTGGCATGATCCCAAAGATATTACAGGAATACAGGAAATCTTGAAGTTGAGGGATGCTGACATGGCTGCCTTGAGAACGAAAATCAAACTCCCAGCTACCATTCACCCTCAGACAGATGAGGTAGCCCAACAAAGGCATGAGCAGGACACCACAGATTTGTTGATCTCCATTTATAAACAGCTTGTTCAGGCACAAGAGAAATTGGGAGAATCTGAGGCTACACAAGCGGCCCTGCAAGCAGCATTGAAAGAAAGAGAAGAGGGTCAGACCTCTCAGCCTCCTCCTCAGATCATCAATCTCGAGGAAACTGCTCCTATCACTGCTCCTCCTCCTCAACAGACTGAACAGACAGCAACATCTACTTCAGCAGCGCCAACAACTACAGAGCAGGCCCAAAGCCTGGATATGCAAAAGCTGAAGAATGAAATCCAAATCCTGGAAGCTCAAATGACAGAGTTAAATGAGACCAGGGAAAAGTTAGCCAAAGTCAATGACAGGCATGATAAATCAAAGAGAGAAGTGGCAGAAAAGGGCAGGGAAATCAAAGCCCTTAAAGACAAGATCAAAGAGCTAGAGAATGAGCTCAAGTTGGATAAGGTGGTGGCTGAGCTTAAAATAGTGCTGTGGGCTAACATTGGTCAATCTATCAATGAGCAATGGCCATATATTGAGACAATCCATGAGCAATTAGAGCTCATTCCAAAGGCACAGAAGGAGGTTCACAGATCAAGAGCTTTATTGAGCAATATGCCTGAAGTGGCCACCAGAATGATCAATGTACTTAACCATAAAACAAGTTCTCAGTTAGCTACCATGGGAATTACAAATAGAACTGAGACTATCCAGATGGTCAAAAGGGTTCTCACACTGAGAAACTTAGTGCAGACATTGGAAAGAAGAACCCAGGATATGCAGACTGAGGTGAACAGGTTTTTGGAAAAGTTTCAGGTGTTAGAAAACAGAGGGCTCCCTAGCTTACTGAACAGCGCAGGGAGATTGTTCACACATGACCAGTATGCCAAAAGGGTCAACACATATGCCACTAGTCAGATCAATGAGAAGCCCAGCACCTCAGAGGAAACAGGGCCAGCCACAGGACAGACTCTCTATAACAGAGTAGAGAATCTATTTTTTATAATGAATGAGATCAATCACCTGTTTGGGGTGGCTCCCAATTTCTTCAAGTATACAGAGGCAGAGGAGACAATGGATGCCATTCTCAGGCATCAACTCCCTACGCAAGACTGGTGGATAAATGCAATACAGAAGATTTTGTAAACAGGGAGCCACTCACCAATTTTTGTTTCTTAAAAAATATCAGTTGTCATGCAGAGCACAGTTTAACAAAATCAGCATGCATTGTGGATTAAAGCTGAGCCAACTCAGCGGGTGTATCGGCCAACAAAGCAGAAATAGAAAACTACAGGTGGCAGGGCCGAGAAAATACAGCGCAGCAAGAAATAAAGACACATTATTCAGCATTAAAGCAAAGCGGCTCAACCGACTCAATGACCTCCAAAGGTCAAATTATCCTCTGACAGACATAAAGAGCATTTATGCTGCATTCAAAGTTGCAATAACTTCTTTTCTACTTTCTGTATGAATCTATGAAGATATTTTCTCTCTCAGATGACTCAATGCCTGAGATATTTTGTATAAACATTCCTATAAAGTCCCCTTCGCATGAGCTTGCAAGGGTTGTTGTTGATTTCTCCTGAAGAAGTTCTTATGCTGTAATCCTTTCAGAAGTTAATAAAGAAAGTGATGGAATTTCTCGGATTTCTGAGGTGTTGAATGCGTCCTGGTGTCTGTTGGAAACTGCTGGATTCCTGTGTATTTCATCATACAATAAGTCTCTGTAACTCTCTCTGTTATGTATTTTGTTTGTTAAAATCCATATGTTATCTAACTTTACATATTTAGCAACAAGGAAAAAGAATAACTTTCAGGATTTATTCAATGAATACCCTGAGTTCAATCTGTGTTGTTAATCAATGTTTTCTTCAGATGCAATCTTGATAGGTGTAATTCTTAATTGTTGCACTTTCAGAATACATCTTTCACAGTGGCCTTTGTCACAGGAATTCAAGTTTGCTCCTGTGTAGTGTGTTACACTTTCACCTCACCAGCTTAATAGAAAATTCTTAATTGCTTTCTATTGGTTGACATACATCACCATTTAAACTAAATTTGTTTGTCTGAAATACAAAATTGGCCCTGCAGTTTGAGCACCACCAATCCTGCATATCTAAGCACTTCACAACTCCAGACTCCATTGCCCAATGATATTTTACTCTCTAAACAGTATATCATAAGACCCGAAAGAAATCCTTCAACCAAAACATAAACCAAAACCTGAGCATAATAGCTAGCCTAAAACACCATAATAACAGAGACAAATCATAAAGAGAGAGCCCTCTCTGATTACAGTTTGGCTAGAAACTATGATCCAAAGATTGGTTAGTGGTTACCCCGGCCGTATTCCCTTGGGAGTCATAGGGAACAACCTGGGTGTTAACACTCCCCCTAAGAACATGCTCCCCCTGACTATAAACCAGATCTGCAAAGGAAAGAAATTTCTTCAAGGAGAACCATAATCCACCAAACACCATAAATGACCATGAAAGAGATAGAGACATATTGCAGCAATATTCCTTCTGTACTTCTTCCATAATGCCAACAATGCATTGCATGCTCCCCCTGAACCTGTGCCATTCGGTCTTCGACCAATCCGCAACTCAGCAAATGTATGCATATACCCCAGATGAACCTTGCGTACAACCATCAATCAGAAGAGAGTCAACAACAAGATGATGCATCAACAACCCCTAGCTTTTGCCTGAGGTATTCAAAGGTCTCCCTGGGCAATGGTTTGGTGAGTATGTCAGCAACTTTTTCCTTAGAAGGAACATACTCCAACTTGACCTTTTGTTCAAGCACTTGTTCTCGAAGAAAGTGATACTTGATTGGTATGTGCTTGTTCTTTGAATGCATGACTGGGTTCTTTGAAATGCTGATTGCACTTGTATTATCACATAAGATGGAGATAGGTGGTGTGCAAGTGATTTGAAAATCCTGCAAGGTCTACATCATCCAAAGGGGTTGAGTGCAACAAGATGCAGCAGCCACATATTCCGCTTCAGCTGTAGACAAATCAATTGAACTCTGTTTCTTGCTGAACCAAGATACTAATCTAGAACCAATAAAGAATGCACCACCACTTGTGCTCTTCCCGTCATCCATGCTTCCGGCCCAATCTGCATCTGTATAAACATGAAGTGTGAGATCTGTATCTCTAGGATACCATAAGCCATAGTTTTGAGTCCCTTGAAGATATTTGAAAATTCTCTTCACTGCCTGAAGATGAGTTTCCTTTGGATTTTCCTGAAATCTTCCAACTATTCCCACTGCATGCATGATGTCTGGTCGGGTACCTGTCAAATAAAGTAGACTTCCAATCATAGATCTGTAGGTTGGTTGATGCACTGCTGCTGATTCATCATTTGCACTGAGGTTACATCCTGTGACCATGGGTGTACATACTGGTTTTGCATCTTCCATACCATATTTCTTCAAAATCTGCTTGAGATACTTGGTTTGAGACAAGAAGATCCCTCCTTCATTTTGTTGGATTTGCAATCCAAGAAAATATGTCAGTTCTCCAAGCAAGGACATTTCGAATTCTTTCTGCATCACCAAGGCAAAGCTTTGACTCATAGCTTCTTCATTGCTGCCAAAGATAATATCATCTACATACACAACAAGTATTAGCAATTTGTCATTTTCAATTTTTATATAAAGATTGCTATCTGCTGATCCTTTTGAAAAACCTTGTTGATGAAGATATTTGTCCAAACAATAGTACCAAGCCCTTGGAGCTTGTTTAAGACCATAGAGATCCTTTTTCAGTCTGCCTACAAGACTTGGATCGTTTCCAAGAATGAAACCATCTGGCTACTCAATGTATACTTCTTCTTCTATGTCTCCATTCAGAAAGGCTGATTTCACATCCATTTGAAATACTTTGAACTTTTGAAAGCTTGAGAGGGCAAGGAACATTCGGATGGCCTCAAGGCTTGCAACAAGAGAAAAAGTTTCTTCAAAATCGATTCCTTCTTGCTGGGCATACCCTTTACAAACAAGTCTGGCCGTGTTTCTAATTACTTCCCCATTTTCATTCAACTTTTTCTTGAAGATCCATTTTGTCCCTATAACATTATTATCCTTTGGTCTAGGAACCAACTCCCAAGTGTTATTCTTTTCAATCTGCTCAAGTTCTTCATCCATTGCTTTGACCCAACATTCATCTTTGCATGCCTCTCTTACATTTTGTGGTTCAGTGGAGGAGAGTAATGCCAAATAGCTTGAAGCTTCTGCGATTGTTCTTCTTGTTTGTACACCTGCTTCTTTCTACCCCAAAATCTGAGATTCTGGATGATTCTTCTGAACGTACCTGGATGGAGTCTTCTCTTCTATCCTTATCTGTTCCTCTGGTGCTCCTTGAGGTTCTTCTTCTTCATCATTCTATTTTTGAGGGTAGTCTTCATTTTCTTCGATATTTTCATGATTTACTTGCCTAGGAATGTATGCTTTTTCATCAACCACTACATCAATGCTGTCAACAATTCTTCCAAGTCTTTTATTGTAGCACTTATATGCTTTGCTATGTGGAGAATAACCAAGAAGAATACCTTCATCTGCTCTAGGTTCAAGTTTGCCAAGCTGCTCATCAGTATTCTTAATATAGCATTTGCTCCCAAAAATTTTGAAATGCTTTACCGAAGGAGTCTCACCATACCAGAGCTCATGAGGAGTTTGAATGCTGTTTACTAGGACATTTTTTTTGTTGAGAATAACAACTGTAGCATATGTAGCTTCACCCCAGAAAGTTGCGGGAGTTCCAGACTCATCAAGCATAGCACGAGCCATTTGTTGGACTATTCTGTTCATCCTTTCCACCACTCCATTTTGCTGAGGTGTTCTAGCTATAGAGAATTCCCTTCTTATCCCATGTTCTTCACAGAAATCGAAAAATTCATTTGAGGTAAACTCCCCACCTCTGTCGGACCTGAGGCACTTAATTTTGTAACCTGATTCATTTTCAACCAAGGCTTTGAAGGATTTGAATTTTTCAAATGCTTCATCTTTGTGCTTCAAAAATCCTAACCAAACAAGCCTGGAGAAATCGTCAATGAATAATATCAAGTATTCTTCTCCTCATGGTGACCTTGTCCTGAAAGGACCACATACATTTGTATGGACTAGTTCAAGAGGCCTGCTGGCTGATCCTTCCTTCTCCGGGAAGTTGGTTCTGGTTTGCTTGCCAAACTGACATGATTTGCATATGGTATTGTCTGGAATTTTGATATCTGGAAGACCACGAACTACCTCATATTTGCATGCCTTCCTTATTTGTGAAAAGCTTAGATGCCCCAACCTCTGGTGCCATAACCAATGTTCATCATCCTTGCTCAAATAGCATTGTTGTTGTCCTTCTTCAAATATGTATAGATTATTTGGAGTTCTTCTACCTTTGATCACTGTTTTCCCTATATCAAGATCACGAACACTACATCCATTTGATCGAAATATTACCTCGGTTCCTTGATCGCACATCTGACTGACACTCAGAAGGTTATGCTTCAAGCCATCAACATACAAAACATTTCCAGCTTTGACCTTTTCTTTCAATTGAGCTATGCCTTTTCCTTTTATACCTGCAGGAGTATCATTTCCAAAAGAAACTTTCTTTCCCTTTTCTAAAGCAAAATATGATTCAAGTTTTTCTTTATCACCTGTCATATGCTTCGAACATCCACTGTTGATGTACCATAGATTTTCCTGTCCCTCTGCATAAAAGGCTATCCCACATCTTTCTGATTGTGGTTCCTTTATTCTCCATGTTCTGGTGCTTGAGGCTTGTTCCTTTGTCTGCTGAAACTTGCTCCTGCATTCAGAATCTTCATGACCGAAGTTATTACAAATAGAACATTCAATTTCATTTTCAAGAGCCGAAAAGTTGTTATAGGTCCTTTTTGTAATCCCAGTCATACTTCTTTGTTTTTGAGCTTTTCTAGTCATGATTGTTTTATATGCAACACATTGAGCTGCTTTGTGACCAAAGTTATGGCAAGAGAAACATTGGCCATTGAAGAAACTTCTGCGATTATCAAATCTACCGGCCAAATGATTGTAATTTCTATTGTCATCCATTCTTGAAGCAAGTTGAGAAGATTTTACCTGTGGCTGGTTATAGCTTTTGTTCACCCTTAAGACAGATTGCCCCTGGTTTACCTGGTAGTCTTTGTTTGTTCTTGATGTAATTCATCCCTGCTTTACCTGGTGATCTCCATTGTGCTTTTGCTCATTCCTTCTTGCTGCATCAAGATAACTCTTTGAGGTGGATGCTTGAGATGTTTCTCCATTATACCCCAGACCTGTCTTGTTTAGAGGAGAACGTTGTACATTGATGATCTCATCCAGAGTTTCAGATCCTTTGACAAACCTAAGATTAATAGCCTTTGTTTTCTCAATTTCTTTTCTAAGGCCAACAATTTCACATTCTAACTTTTCAAGAAATTTTTCTTTTTCATCAATTTGAAATTGTAGAGTATCAATGATCACATTCTTTTCTTCTATACATGTCTTGAGTCTAGAAATCTCTTCATAGAAACTATCCACGTCTATAGCATCCATGTAATCATCATCTTCAAAGGCCATTAAAAGTTTATAGTCATTACCTCGTTCATCTTCATCACTATTTGATAGACCATCACTGTCTTCATGAGTATAGTAGCTTTTCTTATTTGCATTCTGTTTCTTGTTCCATCTAATAGGTTCCTTTCCCTTGTCAATCTTATCCTTATGAGGACATTTGGCAGCATAGTGACCTACTCTTCCACAAGCAAAGCATTTGAAGGGTAACTTACCTCTGAACCGTCCAGCACCCCGTTGAAGATTTCTGACAAAATTTGATCCTTCTTCTTCTTCTGACCCATGTCTTGATTCATAGTACTCTCCTTTGCCTGAAGCCTTGAAGGCAGCTTCTCTCCTGTTAGATGGACCTCCTTTACTCATTTCATAAGCAGTTAGAATTCCATGCAGTTGTGACATTTTAAGATGTTGTAGATTCTCCTTTTCTTCTATAGCAGAAACTTTAGATTCAAACCTAGGTGACAAAGATCTTAGAACTTTCTCAACCACACCAGCCTCTTTTATTTCTTCACCCAAATTTTTCATACAATTAACAATCTCATCCACACAAAGAGAATAGTTAGCCACACTTTCATCATTATACATCTTGAGATTTTCATATTGAATCTTGAGGGTTTGAAGTTTTGCACGTTTACCAGATCATCTCCTTCATAGCTCAAAACAATCTTGTCCCATATTTCTTTTGCGGATTTATACTGCATAACTTTCAAAAATTATGATTGAGATAGACAGCCTAGAAGAGTATTGACTGCCTTTGCATTTGTTTCATATTTCTTCTTCTCAACTGGATCTGTAGGAGTAGCTGATGGAAAAGTATACCCTGTTTCTATGATGTCCCAGACTTCTGTACCCAAAGATTGAAGATAGGCAGTAACTCTTACCTTCCAATACACGAAGTTTGTCCCATCAAAAATCGGTGGCCTGATTGATGCTTCCCTCTCGTAGTTGCTCATGATGAAAGATCTTCCTTCAAGCGATCAAGCTCCTTCAGAAGGACCCGCTCTGATACCAATTGTTGGAAATAATACTGAGAGGGGGGGTGAATCAGTATTATCAAATTCTTTTCAATATATTTATACTTTGAATTATTCTTCAGATATTGTATGTCAGTACCATAAAATAATGAGCATGAACAAGAAAAACAGATAGTCACACCAAAGAACACCAGATATAAGGTGGAAACCCAATGTGGGTGAAAATCACCTGCTGCAATATGTCTCTATCTTCTTTCAATTAGAATCTCCTTTTACAATGATTTTGTACTGGTGCAGTCCTTTACCAGTATGCAGGTTGCAACCTGCAGAGAGCTACAACTCTCTCTCGTTTTCCAGTCTCTCCTAGAAGGGAGCTACAACCCCCTACCTCTTTTCTTTCAAGGACCACTTTTCATTAATTTCAAACTGGATCCAAGAACATCAAATAAACGTCAAGTACATGTGAATTAACCAATCTCCTTATACAATCAAACCAATGAGCCACCCAAACTTCTTAGAATGCTGTAAACAGAAAACCAACACCAGTAACCTAAACCCAGAACACAGCAGCAAATGGAAAACCGGCAGCCAACAAATATTTCAAAACAGGTCCGCAACTTCACCAATATAAGCCTGCGAATACCCGCACTTCACCTTCAGCTGTGCTACGTATAACCGCACTTGGTCTTCTTCTGTACTGCGTACCCCGCACTGTGCCTTCAACTGCGCTGTGTATACCCGCACTGTGCCTTCCTCTGTACTGCGTACCCCACACTGCGCCTTCAGCTGCGCTGCGTATACCCGCACTGTGCCTTCTTCTGTAGTGCGTACCACCGCACTCATGCTGTAGATCGCCTGCGAACCTCTGATTAGGGCCAAATTAACAGTCCTTCAAATTACCACAGACAATCAGATCCACAAATCTAATCATGCGCCCGAGAGATCACGACTTAGCAATAGATTCGCCTTTAAATTTTACCTTGATTTAGATCTAGCTTTTAAAACTGATAACCCAAAATTCAGATATTAAGATCTTCAACTTTCAAAGATATTTCAGCCAAGTGATCTCCTTCCCTATTTATAGTCAAGCCCTTATTCACACCATGGGACAAAACCATCAATAACCAATACAAGGGATCCAAACCAGGGTTAAATTAGATCCTATACCATGGGCCAAAACCATAGGATCATGAACGATGGGATAAATACCACGGGCCAAACATATGAAACCCCACGTGAGCGCACTTCTCTGCCTTGAAGTGAGTGAACTCTGGGACCGCACTTTCTGAATGGGTAACCTGCGAGTATGACCGCACATCATGAACGACGAACCTGCGGGTCCACACCTTTTGAACCATTCACCTGCGAACCTTGTAATTTTCATCATTTTGAGAGCCTGAACAGAGTTTTGCCACTTGAGTGAGTTGCCATCAAGTACAACACCTGTACCATAGGGCCAAACCAGAATCATAATGCCAACAGTGTTTTATGTGTTATGCTCTTGCAATGTTTATTTTTTATGTTTTAGAATTCGTATGCAGGTAATTTTTGTACGGGGTTAAAACCTACAATTGTGAGAACCCTTTTGCTACAAGCCTTGCCTTAAATCTTCCAATCTTTCCTTTTTCATTCAACTTTGTCTTGTAGACCCATTTCACACCAGTAAGATTCTTATCTTGAGGCAACTCAACCAAATCCCAAGTATCATCCCGTTGACAATGCTAGCTCCCGCTAACATATAATGGGGGATATCCCCAATATGAAGTCCCAATAAGACGTCACACTATTTGGTATAGGAGTCTCATTCGTAAATATGACCTGAGTACCATTTACTTAAATATTTTCCTAGACTGCAACTGTTAGCATAAGAGAGCAATGCACATTTACTTTTGAACGAGCAAGTAAGTATGCATTGTGAAATGTTTAATGATAATACGTATCAAGGTTCTTTCACCGGAAGGGAACAAAAGTGAGCCTTTAGAAGAGAAGTATTAGTACTAATCTAATAAACACACACACACACACATCGTTAGTAACAAAATCCAAACACTAGCTCAACAATATTCATCAAGTGAAATAATTCATATAGATGCAATGACCGTGAAAGAAAATACAACACATAGTCGATGAGATGAGTACCAAAGCCACTGAAATATTTCAATTTCTTTTGCGCATATGAATGCCAACATATACCGTAAACATGCAAAGAATAGTCTAAAAAACATTCAAATTATACACATGAAAATGTATTGGATCAAAGAGCTTCAAATATTAGGTGAAACATCTAAGATATGTTAATACTATGAACACCACTAGCTTCATTAGTGGAGCATTAAGCCACTTCTTGCTCTCCAAAAGAACTATGTTCCTATCTAATTATTGGATGGAGAAACAAAGGTTTAAATTATTCTCTTTTAGTAATGATGCCTCTTTACAACGTAAGGGATGACCTTTCATATCCCCATGACTCTTGAACTTCCTCATGACTCTTAGACTTCTATTGTGACCTTTGGACTTCTATAAAACTTTTGAACTTCTATGTGAATTTTGGAATTGTACATGTGGATCTTTTGTCCATATATGACCCTTGGACTTCCACATATTTACATTTACAATATTCTCCAAAATTACATCATAATTTCTACATCATCATGTGATGACAACATGACAAGTCATAAACAATGATGACTTGGACTCATGGTGACTTATACATAAGGTTTTTTGATAAGTGATGGTACTACCAATATGTCTTCAATACTCGTAACAAATCTGTATTTTGTTTCCATATACACTCCAAAGGATCTTGATAAATATTGGAGTTTTCATGAGTCACTTTGATCATCGAGGTCCATTATTCTTTCAACTATTGCAACATGGTGCCTTTGTCCTAAGGGTGCTTCCTTGGGAAGAAATTCTCATCAGATATCATCACGGATATTTTCCATGGTTCGTTGAACACATGAAAATTTATATCACTCATGGTAAACAAACATTAGCCCAAAAACCTCTTCTTCTATCATGCTTCATGCATATTATCTGTTTGTGGATAAAAAATGTGTTTGGGGGAGTGTTGAAGCCCCGAAAATCGGGTCGACAACAAGTGGGATACCCGCCCGGTTCGGACCTTGGTTGGCAGATCCTTATCCATTTGGTATAGCGGGTCCGACTGGCGATAATTGGACCAATTTCCCAATCTATGAGTGTGTGTGTGTATAATTTGATGTTGCTGATCTAATAGTTCCTATTTAAGATATTCTAATTCTAACTCTAATTTAATTCTATGCTACTGTAATCTAATAAACAGCACATCTAAATCTATACTAACCCGGGATGTAATTCTTCTATTATGTGATCTAAAGAGATTTCAAATAACAATTGGTAATAAAGATCATTCAGCGATTATAAGAAAGGAAATCAATTAAGATGAACCACTTCGCATAAAAGGTTAGACAAAATAGTAGTGAAAAACATATCGCATAATGAGCTATTCATACATTAGGCATAAATAAATAGCTATCGCCGTACAAAAGTGCCAAATGATAACTCAAACATTCATGCAATAATACATAAACAACTAAAAACTATATATCACTTTAACATATAAGCAGAAATGGTCAAGAGATAAAAGTACCATTTATGACTAGTCCTACTCATAAGCTTCAAGCAACAATGATTTATCCCTCCTTGCTCTAACATCCACTAAGAGTATAGAAGTGCAACATCAGTAGTAGATACCAAATGCAAACATCAACAAATCTTGATCCATTCATTCACCAAAACCTCCTCTGACGGTGCAAAAGTGCATGTTTTGAGGACAAGTTTTTGATAAATTTCAGGACCCTTCTCTAAATGCATGAGAAGGGTTTAAATACTACTAACTATATAACTTAATTACATAGATTCAGGATACCGTGTAAATGACCGCCCTTTTTCTAAGCAAAACTATTTCTAAAAATTAAATCTAATATCTAACTATTTCTGCATTTGCTCCTTAATGTTGCGAGCATTCAGTATTTGCCTGGGTAGAGTCGGCTGACTATCTTCCGCTTTTGGTTGAGCTAAGCAATCAGAAATGGTAAGAGCTGGCACCATCTTTTCAGTAAAATCGATGATATACTCGAGAGTCATCCTCTAGCTATGTGGATTTACTGTGTATGCCCAGTAATAATCCAAATTCAACTTGGTTAACCCTTGAATTGCTTCTGCCTTTCTCTCTAGCTTTTTGTTTCCAGTTTGTTCTTTACCATTTCTCTCTTGCATTTTTCGGGCTTACAGGTGACTGAGCAGTTAGAGGCTTTGCTTCTCGAACAATTTTCTCAGCGATGCACGATTAGCGCTAGGCCCCTTGGAAACTTCCTCCGTTCTTTTATCCGGGCCTCTCTGATGCATTTTTCGCCTTTAGTGCATTTTCCTTCACTGGGTATAAGCTTCAAAATTTTTAAAAATACTACTTTCGTGAGCTTCTGACCTTGAGTGTTAAACCGCCTGTTGATATCAGCATTGTTCAATTACTCATTCAACCGCGGCTGTGAATGAAAGATCTGTGATGGATGGCTCAGCAGCATTCTGTGAATCTACGGCTCTGTTGCATGCGGGCGTCTTTTCTCTGTCTTTGAACATTGGAGCGTTACCCTTCTCCTTCATAGCTTCCTACACATTTCTTTGCATAACTTCCGTTTTTCGTTCCTACAGTACAAAAATGAGGAGAGAGTAATGACAATCAAAATTGACAGGAAATATTTTAAACTCTATGGATGTACAAAAACATGCCATCTGACGTAACCTGGCTCTTTTAAAAACACAAAACCATCTTTCATTAACAACTGGCGTATAATTCATTAATTATCATTTAAAGCGCGTATCTAGTTCTTGGTTTATTGAAAACTTTTCTTGAATATTGAGCCAGGGAAATTTGCGATGGACTATTTTTGCTATTCGCATCGCAACATCGTGTTATCGCAGTATCGCATTATCACGAATTAATTGTGCTGTGTGATCGTGAGGTCGCTTGATCGTGCTATCGCAAGATCGCGGATCGCGCTATCGTGAATTGGCAGATCGCTGCAATCATTCAATCGTTATGTGTTTTTCATGCAACTTTGCGATATGCGATATTGCGATATCGCATATCGGCGATTTTAAGGTTTTCCATTGTGAGCGTTTCTTAATGCATGCGATGCGATGGAGTTTGCGTCGCATTCTCGCAGTTTATCATTTTTTACTCATAAGGAAATGTCCTATCATTCTTTGCACGATGCGATGTTTTCTTAAGGAGTAAAATACATGAGCCTTAATTGATTTTTCGAATTTTTCCTAAGGGTCCCCACTTACCTAGTGTTATTGCTAATACTAAATAAGGAGGGGGGTTGTTGGTGGCCACAACAATTGGCGATTCACTTGGAAGAACCAGTTATCTCTGCTTTGCTATTGAATTTTCTAAACTTCCAAAACAGAAAATTAAACTTTATTATGGAAAGGTAAATTACATTATGCTCTAAACTGTCAATGATATTTTGTTTCAACCATTTTCCACTTCAATTATTTGCTTCCTCAGGCTAGTCCTTGTATTTACATCAGTCATTAATTCGTCTTGTAAAGATAAAACAAAGTCTCTTCTGTAAACCAGTTTTAAATATGCTCATTTGTCGTAGGTAGAGCCTCTGCTGCCAGCAGGCATTTATAGCCTTGACAGGGTTACCTGTTACCCAGAAATGATCTTGTATCCTACTTAAGGAAGCCTACAACTTTCAAAGAAAAATCCATATCCACACTTATTGCTTTGATTTTCTTTTTATTCTTAAAGAACAATGTCTTGGTTTGGTAGCCAAATTATGACACAGTCATTCACTTGATTTATAACTTTGCTGAACAAGCTGGCTCGTGATGAGACCCCTTGTCTTTTGATTGCAACAATCTTGATTCATTGCCCTGCTCTGGTGTACAGTATTGGCAAAGTCAACAAGTCATAATATCTGTGATAATGATAAGCCGGCTCCTGATGAGACCTCTCATTCTTCAAGATAAAGTGTATTCTTGGGTTGTTCCTCTGAAAGTTGCGATTTCCTTAGCAGGGAGGAAGTCATTGTTTCCTTAAGATAGCTCTGGACGACAATAATAGAGTTTTTGGAAACAGCTGTTCTACAGAGAATCTTTATTTTGTTATTGATACCTTTTATTGTACTGAGGTAAAACAATTTCTTCACTAAAGGTTGTTTCCATCAAACTTTTTGAAGTTGAAACTAGTATCATATCTAGGCTAGAGTTTTTTAACTGTATCTATCAATAATAAGGATCCGTGTTCCAAAAGATTTGCTATTTATACAAGCGAAAAGTTCAAAATCTGAAAGAGAATTGGTGTCTTTTCGTAAATTCCTAATGTAACCACTCACAACTGGTTTTATTATGAAAAAGATAAACAACTATTCTACAAAAATAGAAGAATAATCTTCTACGGAAAATATTTCTTGAGAATTTGTCCATTAACAGGCAAAGGATCCCTCTTACCTGCTAAATCCTGTAACACAAACGTTGATGGACCTATGACATCTGCAATTTGAAAAGGACCAAGCCACATTCTTTGAAATTTTGTATGTTTGCCCTTTTCTTCATGAGCCTTGTCCCACTTTAAAACTAAATCTCCCATCTGAAAATATTTTCTGGTCATTATGTTTCAATCAAAAGAGGATTTTACTAGTGCTTGATGATGAGCATGCGTTTTCCTAGCCCATTGTTCTTCTAATTTGATTATTTCCATTTGTCTTAGCTGTAAGGAGGAAGTGGGTACTTCATGAATGTATTGTACTAAAGACAAAGAGGGAATTGCTAAGTGAGTCAGAAGAACCACTTCTTTCCCATAAACTAAATTAAAGGGGGAAGTGCCGATAGAAGTTTTTTGCGTTATCCGATCTGCCCATAAAGCATATATCAAAGCCTTGTGCCAATTTTTATGATTTTGGTGAACTGTTCTTTTAATAATCTTGATTAGGTTTTTATTTGTTGACTCAGCTAGCCCATTACCTTGTGGGTAGTAATTGGCCAAATATTTAAGTTTGAATATTCTTTTAAGTGTGAATTCAGTCATTACATTTCCATAAAAGTATGATGCATTATCAAACATTAAGGCGGATGGCAATCCAATCTTGGTGATTATAAATTGATCTATGAACTCAATGATATTTTCAGAATTAGCTGTCTTGAGCGGAACTGCTTCTACCCACTTAGTGAAATAATCTGTTGCTATGAGAATGTATCTATGCTGCTTAGAAGAGTGAGAAACGATCTCACCTATTATGTCCAAGCCCCACTGACTGAAAGGTTGCTCAATTTTTACCGGATGTAGTGGCAGGGATGGCTTCTTTTGTTTTCCAGCAGTATTTTGACAGACTTGACATCTCCTCACGTAACTGTGCGAGTCTTTAAACAGCATGGGCCAGTAATATCCTGCGCGCAAGATTTTATGTGCAGTAGCATCTCCAACATAGTGTCTGCCTGCCGACCCATCGTGGAGTTCCTACAAAACTTTTTCAGCTTCGGCTTTCTCAAGACACCTAAGAAGAACAGAATCATATTTTTTTCTAAAAAGAATATCATTTATGAGCTGATATTGTTTTGCTTTCAACCTTAGAGATCTTTTCTTAGTATGATGGAGGTGTGAAGGACCATACCCATTCTTAAGATAATAAATGATATTAGTGTATAATGATTCTGCATCGTTTAGGCTTACCTCGCACATTTGTACCTCTTTAGATGGAATTTCAAAAATTTGCGATGCTCCAGCCAGCATTTTGCAGAAGCCTTGACCTTTTACAATGTTTGTTGGTTTGATCTCAATGTCATATTCCTGTAAGGCAGTAACCCAATTGGCCCTTTTCTCACCCACATTCTTCTGTACTAGAAGATTCCTTACCGCTGGAAACGGTACTATAATCTTGGTATGGGTTTTGAGTAAGAAAGGTCTGAAGTATTTGACCACTTTGAAAATGGCATAAGCCTATTTCTCCACGTCTGAATAATTTAGTTTAGCACCCTGTAAATTTGAACTAAAAAATGCAAGTGGTGCTTCTGCTTTTTCTTGATTTGCTTGAGTTAGAATCGCAGCATATGATTTATATGAGGCAAATGTGTATAAAATAAAAGGCTCTAAAAAATTCGGAGTTTCTAAAGATGGAGCATTAATAATAGCTTGTTTGATCAGGTTGAATGCTTCATGTTCATCTTGGCCCCATTTAAAATTTGAATTATTTTTAATCATGGTTTGCAAAGGAGACAAGATTCGTGAAAAATATGGAATGAATCTCTTTACAAAGTTGATCTGACCAAGGAAAGATTGCATGGCTTTTTTGTTATGAGGTAGGGATATTTCAGAAATTTCTTTGATTCTGTCGGGATCGATGTGAATACCAGATTTTGACACTATGAATCCTAGAAGCTTCCCTTCACTTAGTGCGAAAAAAGATTTCTTTGTGTTAAGTGAAATTCCATACCTTAAACAACGTTGAAAGATTTGTTTTAGGTCTTTGAGATGGTCTCTTCGTTTCTTCGAGTACACTGTTATATCATCCAAATAAATTACTACAAATTTATTGACTAAACCTTTGAATGCGATGTCCATTGCTCTTTGAAATGTGGCACCAACATTAATCAAACCAAATGGCATCTTTCGATATGCGTATGTGCCCCATTTAGTTTTGAATGTGGTTTTCAATTGATGATCAGGATGTACCAACACTTGATTGTATCCTAAAAATCCATCCAAGAAAGACATTAATTCTGACCCCGCCACTGCCTGCAGTATCTGTTCCATAGGTGGTAGAGGAAAATTATCTTTTTGACAGGATTTGTTAAGGTTTCGAAAGTCAATGCAAATCCTAATATCACTATTTTCTTTCTAACAGGTACCATATTGGAGACCCATTTGGAATGTCTGACGGGAAAGATTACTCTGGCTTTCAATAACTTATTGACCTCAGTTTTTATCTGATTTTCTAAATTTGGGTGGATCTTTCTCAGGTTTTGTTGGACAGGTTTTTCATTATCGATCATGGGAATAGTATGTTGGATGATAGAAGTGTGTATGTTTTCAAATCATCATAATTCTAGGCAAAAACATTTTTATATTGTCTCAAAAGATAATATACGCTAGTTTCTCTTCAGGGGCTAGCCCGAGGACTAGATTAATGTTTTGTGGTTTAGTATCGGTCCCTAGGTTTACTAATTCGTAGTTCAAGGTTGAACTTTGGAGTTTTGAATTGGTAGACCTCTTAAACCGATCTTTAAAATCGTAGAAGTCTTCTAACTTGACCAGCGACTTAGGTATAGCATTGTTAGTGCTATCTTGTTGCAATTGTCGATCGTGCTGGTCTTCATCAACTATTTGATTAGAGTAGGATCCTTCAGATGTGAGGAAATTTACAATATCAGGATCGTCATTGTATACTTTCCAATTTGTGATGTTGTCAGGAATGGATGGTCTAAAGATTAATTCTATAGAGAATCTATCTGGACTAAAATCTTCAGAAGGAATAAGCTTAGAAGCTACGTTAGCCAAAAGGTCTGCACTTGCGTTTTGGAGTCTGGGGATTGAAGAAATATTAAACGCTATGAAATGCTCAGTCAGATCTTGAACTAAGGATTGATAATGTTTTAAATGACCTGATAAGTAATGTATAGTGTTACGTACCTATTTAACCACAATCTCAGAGTCTCCGAAAACTTGAAGATACTTGACGTTTAACTTGATTGCTTTGTACAGGCCTTAGACCAAAGCCTCATATTCTGCTGTATTGTTTGTGCAATCGAATTCAAGTCTGCATGTGAGCATGATTTTATCTCCTTCTGGACTAATCAGAACGCATCCTGCTCCTTCTCCTTCGTTAGATCTAGAACCATCAAAAAATAATTTCCAAAACAAAGATTTATTTACAGGTTTATCTAAAAAATTGATACATTTCGAACTATCAGTTCGAGAAAATTTTTCGACTTGGGACAAAACGGAGTGTTCTAAATAGGGTGATGCATGAGCATTGAAATTGTTGAGGAAAGAATCTACCAAGTAATGCCAATAATGCTACTGTTATACGCTACTGGTTCATTTTCTCCCTCTAAATCCGTTACTATGTACTTCTGATGTAACTCTCGTTCAACTTTTATTTGATTGGGTTTACCATTGTAGGGTAGCCACATGTGCGACCAATCGGTTGAGAAGTATCCATGAAGTTTTTCTGACCAATCTCTGCTAAGAATTAAGCCATATAATTCAGGAATGTCAGCAACTAAAATGTCAATAACTTGACATACCTTTGGGTTGGATGACAACCTTATGGTTACTTGATTTAGTTCGCCAATCACTTTGACTTGAGATCGATCTAGCTGAACTATGCG
The DNA here is from genome assembly GCA_031772625.1 of Pinus tabuliformis. NCBI lineage: Eukaryota > Viridiplantae > Streptophyta > Pinopsida > Pinales > Pinaceae > Pinus > Pinus tabuliformis. The sequence continues at coordinate 154,272,875 of CM062804.1, read as the reverse complement.
AACTGTGGATTTCTGTGGTTGAACATTTTACTTGGCACATATGGATTTGGGTAAAATATTCGATGATGCATCAAAATCTACCAAACAATTGTGCACATTTTTATTGAAAATTTCATAATTAAGGAGAAACGGGGGAGTGTGAGATCTTGATCTTCCTCCAATTAGAGCGATGTCATTTGGATTAATCTTATTGATCGCGTTAGTTGGAGGTCTTCGCATGTTATGGGAAGCTTGAGAAAGTACAGCGGCAGGCAAAGGTGCAACTGGCACGGCATGTAATTCTTTCATCATTATCTTATGTTGATGCTTCAACTTGCTCAGTTCGTAAGGGGTGATGTTGGCCGTAGTCTTCTTCATGTCTTCTATAATATTGTACTCGATTTCATCCGACACTATCAGTGTTTTAGATGGATTTGTTTCATCTGTTTGGACTGGGCTGGTTTGAGTCGCTTTAGACGTCGTTTTCTTTGATGCGAATTTATCCTTTATTGCAGAGCTTGCGCTCTTCGGCTTAGGGGTAGTTTGGGGAGGATCAAGTTGATTTTTTCTTCGTGTGCTAACTGGAAATAGTTCTTGATCTTCTTCTTGTGGGAGGATGTAATCCCACATTCCTTGCAATTCCACAACTTCTTCGTCATCAGTCTACCCTTGAGTGGCAATTTCCTCTTCCTCTTCCTCGGATTTAGCATTTGAAATGGCATTGGGTGGATTTGAATCCGTTGAAGGACCTCTTTTAAAAGCTCTGTAGGGCTTTCTTGAAGAAGCTTCTGCTACTTTATTTTTTATGTCAACCATTTCATTGGACATGGTCTTTAGAACTTTCTGCAATCCTTCCAAATCAAATGGATCTTTTGCTTGTTTCTTCTTGGAGTCTTCCTTGAAGGTGACTTTTTTGGATTTACGTTCCTCTATTGCGGATTTCTTTTCCAGGGCTATTATTCATTTCTCTACTGCTATTGCTTCTTTCATGTTCTCAGCTAAGGTTGTTTTATTGGCCCTGTCCACGAAGATTGCTATGTTCGATGGTAGAGTGGTGATATACCATTCACATCGTACTTCTTTGCTGGGCTGGTAAGTAGTAGGAATTTTGTTGAAAATTTTGTTGAAACGTAAATTGAAATCCTTGATAGGCTCTCTAGTTTTAGCTCTAAGATTGGATAGGTCATTGATTAACGTTGCCGTAGACCTGTCATCTCCAAACTTGGTTAGGAATTGCTCCTGGAAGATGTCCCAACTTGTGATGGATCCGGATGGTAGTGAAAAATACCATGATCCGACTGTTCCTTGCAGTGTATAAGGAAAAAGCCGAACAACAGCATCTTCATTAGTAACCCCATTGAGATTAATGGATAGCATGAAGTTGTTTATGTGCTCTTCTACTAGCATGCCTGTCTCGGGATTAAATTTAGGCAGCCATTTCTCAGGATGGGCCGGTATTTGACTCAAGGGTGCAGGCATTAAGACTGCCCCAGGGTTATTCCATGGAGACTGGGCCATTGTTGAACTGCTAACAGAGGAAAGTGCAGAAGGTTATCCCTGCAGCTGGGAGGATGAGGATACTACGATTGTAGATGATTGAAGAGGGGTTGTGGGGGTTCCAGTGGATGGATGGACGATGATCTGGATTGGTGGAGTGGATGGTTGACTTCATGGTGAGGAGGTTGAGATGGACGATGTTGACGAAAGAGTCTCGCTGTCGGACTCTTTAGGTGATTTCCTCACTCTTTTCCTAGTGGGGAGAGGTAATTCGGTTGGCTGAACGCCAAAATTTTCACTCTTTAGCCTGGTCATGGGATGAGTAGGATTGTACTGCGAAGTCACGCTCCCTTGAGATTTGTCAGACCTTTGAGGAGAAATGGAAAATCGCTGAAGTTTGTCAATCAGAGATTCGACTTCAGGAAGTTCAGCGGTAGATTGTTCTACAATATCAGGGTGTGTAGCAGCGGTTGATACTTGAGCGACTTTTGACTCTGGATTTAAGTGTAATGGAGAAGTCGGGGGAGATGATGAGGGAAATTTACTCTCAGAATGGTATTCTGATTTGGATTTACTTGCCATTCATAGTTCAGGCCCTCCTCCTAGCACCAAATATGTTGAAGCCCTGAAAATCGGTCGACAACAAGGGGGATACCTGCCCGGTCTGGACCTTGGTTGGCAGCTCCTTATCCGTTTGGTACAACGGGTTCGACTGGGGATAATGGGACCAGTTTCCAAATCTATGAGTGTGTGTGTGTATAATTTGATGTTGCTGATCTAATAGTTCCTATTTAAGATATTCTAATTCTAACTCTAATTTAATTCTATGCTACTATAATCTAATAAACAGCACATCTAAATCTATACTAACCCAGGATGTAATTCTTCTATTATGCGATCTAAAGATATTTCAAATAACAACTGGTAATAAAGATCATTCAGTGATTATAAGAAAGGAAATCAATTAAGATGAACCACTTCGCATAAAAAGTTAGACGAAACAGTTGTGAAAAACATATCGCATAATGAGCTATTCATACATTAGGCATAAATAAATAGCTATCACCATACAAAAGTGCCAAATGGTAACTCAAGCATTCATGCAATAATACATAAACAACTAAAAACTGTATATCACTTTAACATATAAGCAGAAATGGTCAAGAGATAAAAGTACCATTTATGGCTAGTCCTACTCATAAGCTTCAAGCAACAATGATTTATCTCTCCTTGCTCTAACATCCACTAAGAGTACAGAAGTGTAACATTATTAGCAGATATCAAATGCAAACATCAACAAATCTTGATCCATTCATTCACCAAAACCTCCTCTGAGGGTGCAAAAGTGCATGTTCTGAGGACGAGTTTTTGATAAATTTCCAGACCCTTCTCCAAATGCCTGAGAAGGGTTTAAATAATACTAACTATATAACTTAATTACACAAATTCAGGATACGGTTTAAATGACCGCCCTTTTTCTAAGTAGAACTATTTCTAAAAATTAAATCTAATATCTAACTATTTCTGCATTTGCTCCTTAATGTTGCGAGCATTCAGTATTTGTCTGGGTAGAGTCGGCTGACTATCTTCCGCTTTTGGTTGAGCTAAGCAAACAGAAATGGTAAGAGCTGGCACTATCTTTTCAGCAAAATCGATGATATACTCGAGAGTCATCCTCTGGCTATGTGGATTTACGGTGTATGCCCAGTAATAATCCAAATTCAACTTGGTTAACCCTTGAATTGCTTCTACCTTTCTCTCTAGCTTTCTGTTTCCATTTTTTTCTTTACCATTGCTCTCTTGCATTTTTCAGGCTTACAGGTGACTGAGCAGTTAAAGGCTTTGCTATTTCTGGACCCTTCTCTAAATGCATGAGAAGGGTTTAAATACTACAAACTATATAACTTAATTACACAGATTCGGGATACAGTTTAAATGACCGCCCTTTTTCTAAGCAAAACTATTTCTAAAAATTAAATCTAATATCTAACTAAATCTGCATTTGCTCCTTAATGTTGCGAGCATTCAGTATTTTCCTGGGTAGAGTCGGCTGACTGTCTTCCACTTTTGGTTGAGCTAAGCAAACAGAAATGGTAAGAGATGGCACCATCTTTTCAGCAAAATCAATGACATACTCGAGAGTCATCCTCTGGCTATGTGGATTTACTGTGTATGCCCAGTAATAATTCAATCAGAAACTGCCTCCGTTATGTAAAAATACTGCTTTCGTGAGCTTCTGACCTTGAGCGTTAAACCACCTGTTGATATCAACATTGTTCGATTACTCATTCAACCGTGACTGTGAATGAAACATCTGTGATGGATGGCTCAGCAGCGTTCTGTGAATCTACGGCTCTGTTGCATGCAGACGTCTTTTCTCTATCTTTGAACATTGGAGCATTACCCTTTTCCTTCATAGCTTCCTGCACATTGCTTTACATAACTTCTGTTTTTTGTTCCTGTAGTACACAAATGAGGAGAGAGTAATGATAATCAAAATTGACAGGAAAGATTTTAAACTCTAGAGATGTACAAAAACATGCCATCTGACGTAACCTGGCTCTTTGAAAAACACAAAACCATATTTCATTAACAACTGGTGTATAATTCATTAATTATGATTTAAAGCGCGTATCCAGTTCTTGGTTTATGGAAAACTTTTCTTGAATATTGAGCTAGGGAAATTTGCGATGAATTGTTTCTGCGATTTGCATCGCAACATCGCATTATCGCAGTATCGCATTATCGCGAATTCATTGTGCTGTGTGATCGCGAGGTCGCTTGATCGCGCTATCGCAAGATCGCAGATCGCGCTATTGTGAAATCGCAGATCGCTGCAATCGTTCAATTGTTATGTGTTTTTCATGCAACTTTGCGATATGCGATATTGCGATATCGCATATCAGCGATTTTAAGGTTTTGCAATGTGATCGTTTCTTAATGCATGCGATGCGATGGAGTTTGCGTCGCAATCTCACAGTTTATCATTTTTTACTCATAAGGAAATGTCCTATCATTCTTTACGCGATGCGATGTTTTCTTAAGGAGTAAAATACATGAGCCTTAATTGATTTTTCGAATTTTTCCTAAGGGTCCCCACTTACCTAGTGTTATTGCTAATACCAAATAAGGAGGGCTATTGTTGGTGGCCACAATAGGGAGACAGAGAAGCATTTTGGGCATAGGGAACACTTGTAAGAGACAAGGAAGGGCTTCAATGATCACTGAATATGTGTTGTATGCTCAATTGGAGGAGGGGAAGGCCGGATGGAGGGTGTAGGGCATAACAACAAGGGACAAGAAACATGATTTTTCATTAAGGATGCACTGTGCATAGGAGAAAAGCAAAAGGAAAGGCTTCCCTGCCCACTGAGGGTATGCAATGAACTCAACTAGGAGGCAGAGGCTAAGGCTAGGTGTAGGGACATATTGAACTATATATTTATTCACAAAACTTAACAATCAACTAGATGAACATAAACACATAGTTTCTCACTTCCAACATGAACATAATAATAGACAGCATCATCTAGGCATGCATTAGATTCTAAAAATGTAATATAATGTTCCAATAATGAGAATAATAGTGAGCCTCACTACCAAGGCATCATTTACATTTACAAAAACATAAATTATTGTATCATTCACATATTACAAGAATCAACACAGTCCATAAGTCAACATACACAAGAAATTTACACTTATATGTGCATTTAAATATGGTTGGAAACTAAAGGATCTACGCCAACTGTCCACCCAACCCTAGGCCAACTACAGTGCAATATTTCTTATATCTGACCACTTCCGAGCTAGATCCAAAGTCTGAGGGGATGATTGTTTATGGAAATTTACACCCAAGGCTTAGTCATATATCCAGGAGAAGGGGTCCACGGTTTTGGTGGTTTAACAACTACTCACTAGTAGTAAGCACCATAGTGGCTCACTCACTCCTTAACTATAAAACATAGGGATTCACCCATGATTCAAATGGACATTGCTCAATGTGAGGAGAATGAGCCTACGATATAGATAGTTTCACAATTATTATTTATCTATCAAGCACTACAGGGGTCTATAGTCCATTAAACGTGTGGTTTTATGACTCTCTCTGCAAGCACCATAATGGTCAGATTTCTCTGTCAAGTGTTTCATCAGCTAACAACAAGTACTAAGTATTTCAAGCATCTTAAGCTTCCCTCTGACCATTTAGGATTAAACACATTTTCTAGTGGCCTCAATACAAGATATGTGAGGAATAACATGGTAAGATTTTGAATAATGGCTCTTAGACATTCCAATCCAACTCATTTTTTCACTTATCCCTAGAAACACCTTGATTTCTCTCTTTCTCAAAAGCTTCCTTGCATGCCCTCTATTCTACGAACTCATCCCTTCTTCATAGGACATGTTTTGTGTCTTCTCTTATCTTTTATTTTATTTTCTAGGCAACCATTCCAATGTCTCAAACTCCGAGGAGCGAATATTGATGGACATCGTTCCCCACCCATGCTACTTGTTCCAATCTTCTTCAATGCCTGATAGTGTTTTTTGGTCACTGATTAGGTTGAAATTAAGGAAATTTAATGTGGTCATATGGGTTTTCTCTCCACATGCCACAAGAAACTAATAAACACTCCATAAGAACCTTAATAGGTACATTGCAATCATCCCATTAGATATTTATATCTGTGTGTCCCTCTCATCAACCATTCATCAATTTATTTTCACACGCACACATATACATCTATAATTACACAATTGGGTTTACATGCATGGGGTGTTATAGAAAAAGGGTTCTTATGCTATCTTAGCTTACATTAATCGAAGGATGAGATTCGGTTGTCATATCCTTGCATAAACATCTTTTCACGGTTCATCACTCTATGTTGTCAGTAAGGGAGAAATGCATTACTCCATCATAGTGATAAAGGAGTGATAAAGTTGTTGTCATCACACTTTATCTTTAGAAAATGAGTGTGGATGGGTCAATTATAGAATTCATGGTTTCCAAGAAGATCAATTTAATAAGGGATAATATGACATAGAAATTTTCAAATTATTTATGTCTAAGGCTAACTTTCATTTTCCCTAGTTTTCTAGATTCATCTTTCCAAATCTATAAGAAGACTATCTTATAAGATGCTTCTAGGGGAGAAAAATATATACAAAGATAAGATAGTAACCTTATGTTGGTTAAATATCTTAGGAATACCTCTTTGAATTGTTTTGGTGAGCCTAATCATATCGAGTGATCCAAGGAGGAGAAGGGATTAATGTAGGCAGGAAGGATCCATCCTTACACCCAACGTATAATGTTGTAAATGAGGATATTATAGGGGAGGTATCAACCCAATTCTAGAAAATCAAAATGATATCTCTGTCTTGACTAAAGAAAAAATCATTGCTAAATCAAAACAAGTTCTCATGAGCTTCATAGTGAAAGCAGAAGTTGGCCAATTCCCAAAACACCATGGGATTTTAATGAAAGTGTCTATCACCTTTAAGAAAATAAATGAGTTGAAGATGAAAAATATTTTCGTTTAATTTTCTAGATTATACGAGTTCATATTCAATGCAAATTTAAAATATTTGTTAAACTAACCTTTTAAATTAACAAAATTATAGTGATTTTGAAATACTTTTATTAATTCTATAGGAGCATAGAAATAAAATGCTAAAAGTTTACTAATTATCTCACTTTCTTAAGGTCTTATATACTATTTTGATATCATTAGAAAGTAATCATTACAAACATATATTAGTTATATCGAAATTTTAAATAAAATTATCACTATTAAAATAGTACCAATCTTCAACCCTGATTGGGCCGCGAGCTGGGAGTTGGGAATTTGAAAAAGGGATTAATGGTTTGTATCTCTGAGTACAGTACCACTGCCCCCGACATGGTGGAGGCGATAGGTATGGTGGCCCCTTGCATGATGGCACTCAGTGAATATGGGAAAGGTGGTAGCATGAGTTATGATAGTGTTGGTCTTAACAATAGTGAAGGCATGAAGTTTGGTGTTGTTCGAATCGTTCGTCAACAAAGAGACTAGTGCAGTGGACGAGTTCTGCGACACCATCCACAATAGCAAGCATATCGACTAGGTGTGGAAGTTAATGGGTATGTACTCATATATATCTCCTCTCTCGTAATGATAACCTATTCTAGTTTTTGTTTGAGGGAGAGGAGAGGAATTATGGGTGAGAATTACAAAATTGAGCAGTGTTGGAAGAACTTGGATCATAGGCTGGTGGCATATGCTTGGTCTTGTGTCTGTTTCTCGCACCTGTTTGGTATTCTATCCATTTCTGTTTTCTTTGAAGTCCATCTTTCTCGCACGGGAATTCTAGTGATACTAGATAGAGGGCCTAGTTGTGTAGTTCCTAGGAGTCCTGCTGGTAAAGCTAGAGAGATAGGCCCTAGGGGTAGAGTGTGCCAGTCCACCTATAATTTCAGTGACAACCCTTGCTTTAGGTTCATGCATAACTGTAGGGAGATAGGTAGAAACCTCGACATGAGGGAGAAGGTCGAGAATTATGGGCATGAAATCTAGTAAGGGAGAGACATTGGCTGTGGAAGGAAAATTGGTGATGGTGAGGTCATGTGGCTCAGGGATGGGTTGATGACTTGGTTGGGTCATCCTTTAGAGTCCTGGGAAGAGGGGAAAGGGTATGCTTGCCTCGGTCAACTAAGTGATGGAAAGTAGCAATGCTTACCAACTAGGAACCGGAGGAGTAGAAGCAAACCTAATTAAGGTTGAGAGAAGGGGTCTGAGGTGAAGGGTAACCACTGGGGCTGGTAGTGGGTCGGCCCCATCCAGGGAATTGAAATACAATCATGAAGGGTGAAGAACTGCAAACGATAGAGGAGGGGATGAATAACTCTAGTTGGTGTGCTATAATGTTACCACCTGTGTGCAAGACTAATGTTATATTATGTTAAATTGTCAATGGTTAATGGTTTGCTGCAATGAACAAGGTTGGGCCAGCGAAACCATGGCTTGTCCTACGACAACCCGTGGCCATGGAAGGAGGGCTCGGGTGAATAGGAGGGACACATATCCAAGCATGTCTAAGTTCCATAGATGTAGGAAATCTATGGAAAGTTTAATAAGTGAGGCGACAAAGGCCTACCGCGAAGGCACAAATGAAGGAATTCACAAACTATTAGAGGAGTGGGAAGAAGAATTGAAATAGGAGACAGAGACAAACACGAAATGGAGGAACTGAGAACCCTTGTCCCTGATCTTGGAAACACAAGGGGAAGAATCACTCAATTCAAGGAGACCCTCTACTTGTACTGGTTGATGAAAAGCTTGCTCAGTAAGGCTATGGAGTAGATTTTGGTGGGCATGGCTGTCATTGTCCAAGGCATGCCGAATTACAAATAGGAATTCCAAAAGATGCAGTTTCAACTACAAAAACAAGATGTTCGACTTGAAAAAACTGAGAGGCACGTGCGTTATATCTTGAACCAAACTGAGCTGCTGGGGACAAATGCCAAAGACCTAATGCCTATGGAAACAACTTCTGTTGAACAACATGACTGCCAAATCTCTGTTATTGATTTTGTTTATATATGCGGATAACTTTTACTTTTCCTTATGCAAATATATATGTATGTAGATCTCTAGAGTATGGACATGAATCTGAAACTTATATAGCTTGGATGGAAAGACTGAAAATATTTTCCTACTAAATAGCATACAATGTGAATAGGTGGCCAACAGACTTGGTTTCCCACTGGGAAAGTTGAGGCCACCTAACCAATCTATGTGGTATAAATTTTCTTTATGAATTAATGAAAATTTTTTTTTACCAAACTTAACAAACAAAAAAAACCCAATTTTTTATTAATTTAATTAACTTCTTAGAAATTTTAACTAATAAACACCATCTAAAAATTTTATGCCACAAATTATTCTTCTTAAAATATCTTTCGTATATCGACATTAACCCTAAATTTTACAATATTTATAAAATCAATAATCACCCTAATTTGTTAAATAATAAATATTAAAAATAATTAAAAAAATATACATATTAATTTTTTAAACCTTAAAACACACCTAATAATGAATTTATCATATTATAATTATAAATAATTTTCATTTTTTTTAATTAAATGATTAAAAAATGAAAAAAATATATTTTAATATTAATCCTTAAATATATTTAGTATTTCAACTTATTTTGTAAATCAATTGGTGATGAGGCATCGTGTTAAGGACATGATAGTTGTTAGTGAAAAGGTCGTATGTCATCAACATTGTTGACACAAATTAGGTCATGTATATGGATTAGCGTGTGGTGGTTTGTTAACTTATTTATAGTGTAGTCTTTTGTCAATAAACTAACATATATATATATATATATATATTTTCAATTTTTTTAATATTAATGGGATTATATAAATTGAAAGATTGGTAAATCTCAATAGATACTGGTTTATGATAAAAATCAAAATAATTATTTCAAGACACATTTTACATTACTAGAATTAAAAAAATCATACAAATTAATTAAGCCATAAATTTATTTTAAATTATTATTATTATTAATTATAAAAAGAATTAATATAAGTTAAACATACATATAAAAAGACATGTAAGAATAAATTCACTTGACTTTATCATGGACATTGAAAATTTGTAAATAGACTTAGTTTCAATACTATGGACCAATATCATAGCTTATCAATACCATATGACCAAAAAACCATATTTCATTTTAGATGACACTAATTGATATGACACTCTTTAATTAAGAAATTTAATTAAAAGCATAAAATGACATAAATATCAATATTTGATTTGTAAATACTATTAAGAATATTATATCATATTCCATGGAGCTTAAATCCCTACCATCCACTTAATAATTAATTTAAAATTATGGAATTCCTATTTCAAAATAGACACTCCTATATACGTTAAGGTATAAATTTGACGAACACTCATCCCTGTTAAGTAATTTTTTTTATTTTTTATTTTTATAATGGGTATCTTTTTAAAACTACACTTCACATAATGTCCATCATTTAAATTTTATTATTATATCTATATTCCTATTTTTTTATTGGACCGATTTCTTTGTTGATTTAAGTTTTGTGTTGCGTTACCACAAAACAAAATGAAATCAAGTAAACTTGTAGATATACACCTCAAAGAATAAATATATTGAATCATTTTCATTATTGTGAAACTAGAATTAGAGAAATTTTGAGGTCTAAAATGGGACTTTGAAGGAATATAATACGGTAATAGTAGAAATAATAAAATAAGATTATATTACATCATAAAATTTTAGAGGGGAAAAAGAAAAATCATACTTTTCAACTCGTATTTTCAAATTATCTCCCTATGGTTTTACTCAAATTTCGAGTAGGAGAACTCTTTTGATGCATAGTTCAATTCTTCATCTACGGAGTACCCATGTTGCATATTATTCGGTGCAGGAATTGCGCTTGAGCAAACTTCTCAACACTTATTTGTCAACTCAGGAGTTTTGTAAACTTAGAGACAAAGCACATGCAATGCCAGAAATGGTATGAACTTATCTTATTTATAATCGTACTTCTTAAAGGAAATTCTTTGCAAAATCACATAGAAAACAATTGAAAAGGAAATTAACACCAAGGCAACTCTAGTGCTGGAATGTAAAATAGAATTTGCAAGTAAATCAAGAAAAGAAATCCCACACAACGGAAAAAATCTTAAATGCTGGAATGAAATGCTATATCATCTTCAGATGGTTGGTAAATAGTCAAACAAGTGGGCCCTTGCAAAATTTTGTCTTCCTTATGATCTTCCTCTCACACAAACAATCTGTCCTTGCACTGTTGTAATCTTCTTGCACTAGTGCACGTACAGTATTTATGTGTAAGAGTATATTTGACTTTCCTTACTAGAGACTTATGTCTGAGTGAAGGTGTTCTAAGCTTCAAGGCTTAGAGCACTCAGTTTTGTGTCAAGAGACTTGCTCCTGCACCAAAACAAATTTCCCTTTACTCAGTTCCCAAATTACTTTTGAAAGCTGAAAGATGTGCTGAAAAATAATTGCATCTGTAAATGAAATTTTGAAGTAAACTATCTGTGAAAAAGGAAATGCTTCAACTCATTAAACTTTGCAGAGGAAATAAAATTCATGAAATAAAAGAACTTTAAAAGAATCAAGCAGTAGCCTAAGTACTTTGCATGCGTTAATAAACGTTGGTACTTTACCCACAATGATGATATTCTTTGCAAGTATAATGTGGTAATTCGATATAATTGCTTCCAGATCTTTTAGAGATGAACTTTTAATACCAAAATATTTATTCAATTAATGATTCAATTGATTGCGATATAACTGAAAGTAAAATGTAGGTAAGTGATTAAATGTTTGTTGCAATGAATGACTAAACCAATGTGTAGGTAACAACTTGCACTGGTGTAGGAAGGAGTTCCTTGCACAATCCATTTGAAAATGAATTATAACAGAGATCAAGAGTAAAGGAAATGTAAGAAACATATTTCATAAGTAAAATAAGAACAATGACTCTTCAAACGATGGATCTGTTTCACACATAGGATACATACGATATTTTAATTCAGAATTTAAATATTAACGATTAAACTATTACATCACAAAGCTGCAAAATAAATAACCACACCGTCTTTATGAATAACGAAAGCGAGAGGGTAAACAAGCTAGGTTGGCTGGGCCCTAGCCAGCTAGCTCATTCCCCTTCTAAGGAATGAAAGTGATTAACACTTCAAAGATAAATCAAAGACGAATTTAAACGTTGTGCATATAAATCATAATGGTTCCTTGTATTACTCGATTTGGGAAATTACATTACAGAGCAACCCAACCCCAGAGCAAGGCGATAACTAGATTACATAAACCAAAATGATAGTTGATGGTTCGCTAGCTTCCTATCTACAATCTACATCATATATATCCTTTCCGCTCTAGGCCATTTACACTAATTACAAATAATTCTCATTCAGAACTCTTGGCCGAATAAACTTAGGAAACCGAAATTACAACTTTGGCTAGTGGTTATAACTTTCCTCGGTCGTAACCTAACTTTAGAGAAAAATACCTAAATGCATGCCACTTATTATCCTACTTCAATTCATCAGGAGTTAGACTCAGAGTCGAAGATCGAGATCCAGCCTCGTGGAAGATAGCTTCTCAGAAATCTCGGAGAATGGCAGTGCAAGAATCTACCTCACTAGTCAACACATTCATCATTAACACTAAGGACCCAAAACCGGATCGGATGACTGGGAAGGTCATCCTCCTGTTGTGCTCTACAACAACCCCCCATTTCATAACATTTTCATTTACACAAAAATTAACATATGGAATGGGTCCCTTTTAAAATTTAATTGGCATCAATGCTTTTGTGTTCAAAAAGGCATGATAATCAAATGAGTTTATGTATTTAAACCCTTTTGAATAATAGTGTTCCAATAATAAAGCAATCTTTTGTTATTGCGATAAAGCGATCGCAAAATCGCACATCGCAATGACAAAAGAAACACATCAAAAAACAGCACCTTGTTCTCCGCCGATGCGATATCGCTATCGGCGATCGGCGATATTCCATGCACACCTAAAAAAGGCACATAACTCACGCCCCGACGCGACGCGACATCGGCGATCGGCTATCGACGCTCCCTCATGTGGGAAGAAACCCTTTAAGTTATACACCCGACCCGATGCGATATCGCTATCGGCTGTCGGCAGGATCTCATGCACTTTGATAAGGCGTTCGGGTCTTACCCCGATGCGATGCGATATCGCAAACGGAAACCGGCAAATCACTTTATATGCACATTGTAATGTTTCCACGCGCTAGTCCGATGCGATGTTGCAATCGACACTTGGCAGGATCTTTTCTTAATAATTGTGTACCATCTATTCCCCGATGCGATGCGATATCGCTCATCCGTGGTCGGCATTTTCAAAAAACTCATCGCTTGAAGCCCTAAAGTTATATTGATATCCAGTTGATAAAGCGCAAGTTTCAAAATGCCGTTAAATGCAGGGATAAGGTAATCCATGTGTATTTAAAACCTTGCCCCTTCGATTAACGAACACTCGCGTTTAACTGCCAAAATATCTGTTGCACGCTTAAGGGGGTCATTCAGCCAGATAACGGTGTGATACTCATTTAGTGGGTAGCAGGCCTTAAATCACCATTAATGCATCTGCAATATCTTCCCAGTGATTGGATCCGCAGCCACTTTTGAGAATTAATATCACCACGCTTCAAATGATATATCTTTCCCTTTATGGATTGTCATTGTTATTTCCTTGTTACGATTTCTCTTGCCTTTGTGTAGAATTCATCTGTTGAGAGAAGCCTGAGCATGATGGGGAAGAAATCCAAGAGGACTGCGGGCTCCGCTACTGCATCTGTTGCAGGACAAGCTGCCGCGGATAAGAAGAAAGGCCTAATTTCAGACACTACATGCACTGGTCTCACTAGGACTTCATGGCAGGGCACATATAATCTATTAGAAGCTGAGCAACCTGAAGTGACAGTGACAGAGGCTAGTGTGGATGTACTAAAGAAGTCCGATGCTACTCTCAAAGACCTGGCCGACTCCTTTCTTCACAGGATAGCAGCCAGAGAGCAGATCCTTCCCTATACTGATGTAGTGCGCTGGGCAATTGAGGAAATTCCAATCATTGATAGAACGTTCCACACAAGGGATGGAAGGATTTTCGGGTCGTTCAAGCCAGAGCACCTAAGGCAAATGTATCATTTGCCCGAGCCAAAGAAAATCTATAACAAAGCCTTCGTGGAGAAATTTGCAGCCGAGAATGAAGTACAATTTGAGCCCATCCGGGATTGGAGGCAGAATCCGGCCAAACACAAGCACGAAAGCTCGGGTAAGTACTCCGTCGATTCTTTGGCTTCTCCCTATTGCTATGCGGGAATTATGATGTGTAGGCTATGGGGGTTACACGACTCTACTAATTTCGACATAGAAATGGTTCCCCTGATGGAAGCAGCTGTTAATAGTATAATCATGGATTGGGCCACCATTCTTTCCGATAAGTTGGCCGTAGCTGTTCGTGACTTTAGAGCCAAATCCAGAGTTTCCGAAAGGAAAATCCCATGATTTTATTATAGCGCTTACATTATGGATACTTTATGTTTTAATTCTGAATTTCCTATCCTCGGTTGGAGATGGACCACCCAAGACCCCTCACCCATTCATTTGTATCATCAGAAATTGTGGAAGTCCTCTTACAAGGACCATTTGTATCAAATTTGCAATGGTTTTATGGTTCCCATTCATTATTCCATTTTTGATCGACCTATTCCAAAAATTTCCTATCTGGCTTCCTTCGACTTACCAGCTGTAGCAGGTTGGTTTGGAGAAGAGCATTTTACCTATATTAGGGTTTTTGGGAGCCAGGCCAAGCCGCATGTTCTCCCTTTATATGTTCCAGACAAATTGTTGGCCCGAGAAATCTCCTACCAGATTATGGCCGAGAGTGTCACACAAACTCTCAAGAAAGAAAAGAAGAGGGGCTGGCCCTCTTTTCCCTTGAGAATTGGTGTTTATACTCTGCATGATCTCAAGCATGCAGAAAAAGAGGCAACAAAGATGCAAGCTTTATCCCTGGCCACTCTCCCAAGCAGACTCTATGATCCACGTAAAACTGTCTACACTGCCCTAGAACAGGCCAAAATAACAAAAGTTGACCATCAAGAGGATATGTTTGATGACCTGTTTGCCGCCGCCGATACAATCGGTCAGACCAAAGAGCTTGCTAGAATGAGATATAATGATGAGACGTTAACTGAGTTCAATAAACTTAGAGAGCAAAGGTTGCAAACTCTGCCCCTAGATTTATTGACAACAACCCCAGCGTCTTGCTCAAGTGAGCCTGGTCGGCAACAAACGAGCCAACCTCCTGTTACAACTAATGATCAAAAGAAACAATAGGAGGAAAGGCAAAAGAAGCTGCAGGCAGAAAAGCAAAGAAAAGAGCAAGCTGAGAGGCAGAAGAAGGAGCAGATAGAAAAACAGCGAAAGGCGCAGAAGGATCAAGAACAGAGAAAGCAGAAAGAGATAGAGGAACAGAGGAAGAAAGAAGAAGAGGAGAAACAAAAGAAAGAACTGGCAGATAGGCAGAAAAAGGAATTGGCAGATAGGCAGAAAAGGGAACAAGAAGAGCAACAGCAAAAAGAACAAGAAGAGCAGCAGCAAAAAGAGTTAGAGGAGCAGCAGAGGTTAGAACAAGAAAAAGAGCGGAGCAAATCCCAGACATAGCAACATAAACAGACCTCCATTGATCCTGAATTGCTTAAACAATGGAACCAATTCGATTCCATTATCAGTGGAAAAGAAGGCTCCAAAGATACAGACACCTCTAAAGCAAGAGATGCGCCAGAAACCACTTCTTCTCAGGTTCTAAGCGGAGCCAGCGGCACACCCATTTCAAAGGATGTTGAGGTAATTACTATAGATCCTTCTGATCAAATTGTTCTCCAGGTGGAAGATATTCCTCCCCTGGATGTTTTCTATAGCCCAAAGTATAAAGTTGTTGTTAAGCGCTCAAGGAAGAGACAAAGGCTTGATCAACCTTCTATCTTTCCTGAGCAAACAATCACGGGCAATGTAGTTTGGAAGGAGGAATTGGATCCCTCCGATGATCTAACAAAGTTGTCGCAGTATGCGGGAGCTTATTCTGCAGCGACTATTGACAAAGCATCGGAGGTAAGTCTTTTGTTGAAGACTAAGGACCAGGAGATTTGTACATTACAGGCAGAAGTAACTGAGGCGAAAAACAAAGCAACGCAGGTAGAAGAGCAGTTGCTGGCACAACAGCAAGAAAACAATATATTAACCCAACAACTGCAGACTGAAAAATAGAGAATCGACTAGAGTGCAATCCAGAAGCAGAAAGAATTATCAGAGGCATTGGCATAGTTGAAAGAGGCGAATGAGCTGATGACAAAATCAAAAGACAAGCAAATAGCTCGACTATTAGCGCAAATTGAAGACATCAAGGGCACCCGGAAAGTGGAGGATTTTAGAGCAGAAGCAACTCAAATAAATGGCGCATTAATATCTCAAATTAGACTCCTATGCCAGCAACTTACAGAGGCTGAGCCATTATGCGAAATATCTACAGCAGTATGTCAACGGATAGAGCAAGCCAGAAATGAACTAGATCAGGCCGAAGAAACCATAACCGGATATCTTGATTGGCAAGATACTGATGTGGGGAAAGCAGCGAACTTGACTAGAATCTATGAGACATACAAAGATATACTCTTAGTGGAATGGAACACTCAGATGATGAAAGCGAAAAGGGCAGCTTCAAGGTGTAAGATGATCGCCAGCAATATGATTGATTTAGTCAATAACACACTCTATTTGGCAAACATGATTTCCCAGTGCACACCTGGAAGCATAACAACGACAAACATGATTGAACAAACAAGTTATGATGACTTAGAGGAGAGGGGAAGGTTAATCTCTGGAGTAAATACTTTAACCTCCGAGGCATATTGGCTCTTTCTAATCAAGCCACACACTCAAAGGTCGGCCCTTAAGTGTTTAACAGATGCCCTCGGATGCCTGATCCCCGACATTCAAGATGCCACATATGATGCCCAGCTCACTTCACGTCTCAACACTCCACCGGAAGTAGAGCCAATGCTGGCGATATGTCAGCTAAGGTTTAAAGGCAAAGAGCCCACCGAATGAAACATTGCTGCCGACTGCCAGATCGCCAAGGAAGATGGAAAAATATTTATTGATGCCAATTTAATAGCTTTTCAGTTTTTTTTAGATATTTAGATTAGATTAGTATTTATAGACCCTTTCATTGTTTTGGAAAGGGTCGTAAAATTTTGTAATAGACTTAAAGGCTGAAGTTTGCACTACTGTGCTTCAACCTATATTCTTTTATGAAACTCGACCGATAGTTCTTAATTTAACGAGAAGGTTGTTTTATACAATTGTGCACTATTGTCTCTTGTTTGGAATGCTTTCTGGTTCGAAGGAAGGACTGCGACATAGCGATTAATATACTGGATTGTTAAGCAGCTTACATGGTACTTTTATCTGCATCTGTGTTCTTTCCTCTTATATGAATTGCTGTGTTATTATTTTTGCTATTGTTGAATACATGTATGCGCTGTAACAGCAAATCTTCACTTCATTCCACTATTGGATGTTTTGTGATATGCCCTTTCTTTTAACCATGCATGTAACAATGATATGAATGATAAAGTGTAGTAATTCGCTATTATCGCTCTGCATAACTAATTATGCAGAGCAATCTTAAATGGTTTAAACGTCTATGCTTTAGTGTTAGAGTCATCTATATGCCTGCCTTAAAGCACAGATTATCAAACGCTACGCTTTGAAAGATTGATAAGTCCCGGGATTAGATTATAGTTAATATATTTCGCCGATAGTTTTAGTTGTTCGCTTATCACCATCATACATCATAAGTTACTCATCCATCCCACTTTTATCCATTATTGGGAAACTGGTCCCATTATCCCCAGTCGGAGCCACTATTCCAAACGGAAAAGGAGCTGTACTAAGGTCCGGACCGGGTGGTTTCCCCTATGTTGTCGCAACGATTTTCGTGGCCTCAACATAATTGGCGCTAGAAGGAGGGCATCAACTGTGAATGGCACATAAGTCCAAACCTATAAGCCATTCCAAGAGTATTTCCCCCTCCGAATCCCCTCGACCTTCCCATTTGCATACTGGTTCGCCGGTATCCAAACAAGGAGAAGGGGAATGAACTACCACTGCTCAAACCCCTCATACCACAGAACAATTAAGTCTTGAATCACCTGAAGTCCAGTCTCTAATCCATAAACTTCAGAGCTTCTCGATTTCACCACAGAAATCTGAGGTATCAGAAAGCAGTGCGACTTCGCAATTCAACCTCACTCACCCTCTCACCAGACTTCAGAGCGAAAAACTCGGTATTGAACCCACTGAGTTTCCTTTACCTAAAAGGAAAAGGGCAAAGAAAATTACTGAAGAATCTGATAGTGAAGAGCTTTCATCCACCTCCTCCATTGCATTTTCTCCTCTGCAAGGTCAACCATCCACTCCCCCATTACAAATTGTCGTTCATCAGGGATCAGAAGCCTCAATATCCCAACCTATTCACTCCTCACCTTTGATCCCTTCCCATACATCTGGAATCCAAAAAGTAGTGTCAACCACTGTCGCTATCATAATGGCAGACCCATGGACTAGGCCAGGAGCAGTCAACATGCCTGCACCATTGCATGATCTACCCGATGCTCCCGAAAAATGGCTGCCTAAATTTAATCCAGATGACGGAACCCAGGCTGAAGAACACATCAACAACTTTATGTTAGCAGTTAACCTAAAAGGAGTGACTGAGCAAGATGTTGTTGTAAGACTCTTCCCTTACACCTTACAACGATCAGCAGGATCCTGGTATTTTTCCTTACCTTCTGGTTCAATTACCAGTTGGAACACATGCCAAGAGCAGCTTCTCACCAAATATGGAGATGATAGGTCCTTAGCTACTTTAATAAACGACCTCTCTGATCTGAGAATAGAGCACAGGGAACCAATAAAGGAGTTTAATGCTAGATTTAATAAACTCCTAAATAAAATCCCTACCGCTTCTAAACCAAGTGAACAAATCCGAAGCGAATGGTATATTACAGCCCTACCTGCCAACATAGCCATTTTTGTAGACAGGGCTGGGAAACCTACCTTAGCTGAAAACATGAGAGAGGCACTTGCTGTTGAAAAGCGCATCAATGCTCTAGAAAAGAAAGCTTCTTTGGAAGATAGAAAAGCTAAAAAAGTCTCGTTTAAAGAAGATTCCAAGAAGAAAACCCCAAAGAACCCGTATGACATGGAAGGTTTACAAAAGGTCCTTAAAACATTGTCTAACGAAATGGTTGAGATAAAGAAGCAGGTGGCCGAAACCTCAAATAAAAGACCATTTAGAACTTATAAGAAAACTGAATCAAAGCCGCCCAATGTTATATCTAACGTAGATTCAGACCAAGAAGAAGAGGAAGAGGAAACAACTTCACAGACCGATGATGAAGAAGAAGTAGCTGAATGCCACGGAATGTGGGATTTTATACTCCCAAACTCTGATACCGAGAATGAAGAAGAAGCCTTTCCGGTTACTACAAGAAGTAAAAACACTCCTGAACCCGCCCAGGCAACTTCAAAGAAGAGGAGCGCAGGTGCTGCTACAGCAAAGGAAAAAGTTCTCCCAAAGAAGCCGCCCGTAGTAGTTCCCCAAAACCAGCCTTCAACTTCTAATTCTCCTTCAACATCCAAGACACTAGTGGTATCCGATTCAATGGAATATAACATTGTCGATGACATGAAGAAGACTAAGGCAAATATAACCATGTTTGAACTTAGCAAACTAAAGCATCAACAAAAGTTACTTCTTAAAGAATTGAATGCTGTTTCCTCTACTCCCCTTCCCAGTGCAAGAGCTGCCAATGATTCAGGCCAGCCTCCTGTAGGTATGGTTGAAATTACCGATTCAGTTCTAATTGGAGATCAATCAAATTCTCACACTCCACCCTTCCTGCTGACTTATGAGATTTATAATAGGCACCTGCACAACTGTTTAATTGATTCTGGGGCTTCATCTAATATAATGCCAGCTTCAGTATGCTCTAAGCTGAACATTGAACCCCAGAAGTCTGCCATTCATATTGTACAGTTGGATAGGACTAAAGTGTAGGTGGTGGGAGAAATTAATTCTGTAACCATCAGGTTGTCTGCCGACCCCAGGATTGTACAGAGGATTGACATCTTAATTGCCGACATACCTGAATTTTATAGTTTAATTTTAAGCAGAGATTGGTCCGAAAAACTGCATGGGTATATTTCCACAGATTGGTCACATATGTGGCTTCCCTACAAGGGAAAGCCAAATCAAATAAGGATCGATCGGGAGAAGCATATGACCCACACAGTTACTGAATTTGAGCAAGAAAACCAACCTGTGGCATTCAACAACAACATTTTGGGGAACTATTCTTCAGAATCATTCTTTGGCAACTTTGTTGCCCAACCATCTCCCTTTTCAGTCAATCATTTTACATCTCAGATTGAAAATTTTTCACAAACTGATAAGTCCAGATGTTTTAATGATGCTGAGAAAAATGTAGATATTTTTGTTAATACTCCTTTATTTTGGTCTTTATATTTTGATGGCTCTAAGTCCAGCGAAGGCTCAGGAGCAGGTTGCATTTTGGTTAGCCCGCAAGGAGAAAAGACAATGCTGTCTTGTAGGTTAGAATTTGAGTGTACTAATAACACAGCCGAATATGAAGCTTTAGTCCAGGGTTTATATAAAGCAATCGGCCTTGAAGTGTGATATCTAAAAGTGTTCGGCGATTCGGAAATCATTGTCAAACAGGTGAGAAATGCAATTCATTGTCTTTCAAGTCACCTCAAACATTATCAATCGCTAGTACAGGATCTTACCTCACACTTTTCAGCCTTCAACATTTCTTCCATTCCTAGGTCACAAAATTCAGCAGCCGACCTACTAGCCAATGTAGCTTCTAAGCTTCTACCTTCCGAAGACTACAGCCTTGATAGATTTTCTGTAGAATTACTTTTTAGGCCTTCAATTCCTGACAATGTCACTAATTGGAGAGTATTTAACCATGACGAAGACATCTTGTAGTTTCTAACTTCAGAAAAATCCTATGACAATCAAGTCATTGAGGAAGACGATCATGATACACAGATGAAACAAACACCTCAAGAAACTTCAATTCCCAAACCCGTGGTGAAGCTTGAAGACCTTTATGATATCAAAGACAGGTTTAAACCTGTAATTAATACAAAGCTTCAAAGTTCCACCCTTAGGTTTGAATTAATAAATCTAGGCACTGACGATGCTCCTCAAAACATCAACTTAGGAATAGGACTTTCCCAGGAAGAAAAGGAAGCGTTTATTAAACTATTGAGAAAAAACAAACAGGTCTTTGCTTGGAAATATGATGACTTAAAGACATATGATACATCTATTATCCAGCATACCATTCCTATGCTTCCTGATCAGAAACCGATTCAGCAAAAGTTAAGAAAAATACATCCAAATTTGGAGAGCTAGATAAAGTCGGAGCTTAATAAGCTCTTGAAAGCCAAAATTATTTTTCCGGTCCGACATTCAAACTGGGTGTCTAATATGGTGCCAGTCAGAAAGAAAAATGGCGACATTCGAATCTCTATTGATTTCAGGAACCTGAATAAAGCGAGCTTGAAAGATAACTTTCCATTACCTACTATGGAGCAAATCCTCCAATCAGTAGCAGGCTCTGAATTGATGTCCTTTCTTGATGGATTCTCTGGATATAACCAAGTTCTGGTTCATCCTGACGACCAACTTAAAACCACATTCAGAACAAAATGGGGAACTTATGCATATCAGAAAATGCCTTTTGGACTCATAAATGCGGGAGCGACATTCCAGAGAGCCATGGATATAGCCTTCAAAGGGTTGATTAATCGATCAGTAGTCGTCTACCTAGACGATATTACTGTATATTCTAAAAAGAGATATAATCATTTTCATGACTTAAATCAAATCTTTCAGCGATGCAAAAGATACGGTATTTCTCTGAACCCAAAGAAGTCTTTCTTTGCTTTTAATCAAGGAAAACTTTTAGGCTTTATAGTATCCAAAGATGGCATTTATATTGATCCTGATCGGATCAAGGAAATTTCTGAAATCCCTTTCTCACACAATAAAAAATCGATGCAGTCATTTTTGGGTCAGATTAATTTTGTTAAACGATTTGTTCCAGATTTTTCTCAAATTGTATTACCACTTCAGACAATGATCAAGAAGAATTCAGTCTTCAAGTGGGGATCAGAAGAAAAGCAAGCTTTTGATGTTATCAAGCAATCAATAATCAATGCCCCAGCCTTGAATACTCTGAATTTTTCTAATCATTTTACATTGTATACCGTTGCGTCCGATGTATCCTATGCTGCAGTTCTCACGCAGCCAAATGCTCACAACTTGGAAGCACCCATTTCATTTTTTAACTCAAATCTTCAAGGTGCCGAATTAAATTATTCCGATGTGGAGAAACAAGCCTTTGCTGTATTTAAAGCAGTCAAACATTACAGGCCCTTCCTTTTGAAAACTCACACGAAAGTTATAGTCCCTTTCCCAGCGGTAAGGCAACTATTAATTCAAAAAGAACTGGGTGAAAGAAGGGCCAATTGGGTCACAGCGCTTCAAGAGTATGATTTAGAAATAAAGCCAGCAAAGATTGTTAGGGGCCAAGGTTTTTGCAGGATATTGGCAGGAGCATCAAACATTCCTGAATCAAGCGATATGGATCAGACTGAATCAATCAATCAGATAAGTGCCACTGATTCTGAATCTCAATATGCAGATTTAACATTTTATTTGAAGAACGGTTATGCTCCTCCAAATTTATCTTAAAAAAATAAAAGGGCCATTAGGTTAAAAGCAAAGAATTTCACTCTCATTGATGATGTGCTTTTTAGACAAAATTATGATTCTATCCTGTTAAGATGTCTTGAGAAACCTGAAGCTCAAAAGGTTTTACAGGAGCTACATGATGGACCAGCAGGAGGACATTTTGGGGCAGACACAACAGCTCACAAAGTTATTCATGCTGGATATTATTGGCCTACTCTGTTTAGAGATGCTCATGAATACGTAAGAAAATGCTTCAATTGCCAAACTTCTAGTGGAAGACAACGGAAATCAGCTTTCCCTCTGCAACCTGTCAACATTGAATAACCATTTAAACAATGGGGATTAGATATCATCGGGGAAATTACTCCACCATCTTCCAAACAACATAGGTATATCCTCACTGCTACCGATTATTTTACCAAATGGGTAGAGGCTATTCCTTTGAAGGCAGCGAATTCAGAGGCAATCATCGAGTCCATAGACCAATTCATCATTACCAGGTTTGGTGTCCCAAATGCTCTCGTTTTTTATAATGCTTCCTATTTCTCAGGAAATGCTATATATGATTTCGCTATTAAAAGGGGATTTAAACTGAAGTATTCTGCTAAATACTATCCCCAGGGAAATGGTTTGGCCGAATCTACTAATAAGAATCTCATCAAAATCATTAAGCGAACTGTTGAACAGAATCATAGAAACTGGGACAAATCTTTAATGTTTGCATTATGGGCTGATAGGATTACACAAAAGGCTTCTATAGGTTCCTCCCAGGGAAAATTTTAAGAAGCCCCCCTAAATTTACATGTATAATAAATGGGCGAATCTCCATGGTATATAGGAAAAATGGAAGGCGATTTTATCAATAAAATGATATTTATATATAATTTTTTGGCGAATCTCTCACCAGGCATGGCGAATATTTTACTGAATTATAAAATCTTGTGTTTATTGAATACACAAATGAAATCATTGCATTTCTTTAAAATACCTTTTGAAATCAAAATTACCAATATTTGATACCTTTCGGGGGTTAGTAGATCCAGAGTAAAGATGGATCTATGCTGGTTTAATTCCCCCATTTAAATAGGCTACATTCCAGGTGAATACCATGGGTCAATACCATGTGCCATTTTGGTGAATACCATGGGTCAATACCATGTGCCATTTTTATTTTTATTAATACTAATATTAGGGTTAATAATGTTTTTTTGCATGGTATTAATAACAATCTAGTCCATGGTATTTGTCCCATAGTATTTTGCCCATAGGTTTCACCTAAATATAACGCATTTTTTGAGTGGTCGTAAATATAAGGTGACTTATGGAGTAAATATAAAAAAATGTTTTATTTGTTTACCATACCTCGTTTATTTATATTTTTATTAATTTACCATACCTCTTTTACAAATATGGTATTTGGCCCATAGGATTCACTTAAATAAAACCTCTTTCTTGAGTCTTCATAAATAGAACGAGGGTTATGGACTAAATATAAAAAGAAGTTTTATTTATTTACCATGCGTCTAGTTTATTTATATTTTTATTTATTTACCATACCTTTTGAGTAAGTATAAAAATGTTAATAAATTTACTGCATAACATAAATAATTACTAAGAGGAATAAATTTAAAAATAACCAGCAACAACCATAAACACATAAACACAAATGTTTATCCAGGAAAACCCCAAATCCTGTGAAAAACTCAACCTAATAAGATCTCATTAGCATTGGCCAAAACCCTGGCCAATCCGACCAAGTGAGCCTTCGCCGCTCACCTCCAGGTCTTGCATTACAATGAAGTCCTTCCAGTCTTTTATAAGCTCCATTACATATAATACCACGGGCATAATACTATGGGTGCACAATACCATGTGCCCCAAAACCATCATTGTTTAACCTCGTCAACTTTGACTCTATCCCGAGTCAAGTTTACCTAACAAAAAAACATTTTATTTATTTACCATACCTCCACTTTACTTATATTTTTATTTGTTTACACCCTTGCATGTATATGAGGTGATTTATGGAGTAAATATATATTTTTTATTTATTTATTTACCATACTTCTCATTTATTTATATTTTTATTAATTTACCATACCTCTTTTATAAATATGGTATTTGGACCTTTGGCCCATAGGATTCACTTAAATAAAACCTATTCTTGAAAATGGGCGAATGGATTCACTTAAATAAAACCTATTCTTGAAAATGGGTGAATGGAAGGTTGTAACTCCTAATTTCAAGGGCTAAATTTACCTGTTTTACCCTCTCCCTTAAAATAAGGTGGGCTATTTGAGGTGATTTGTAAAAGTGTACTATGATACAAAATAATCGCCCACTAAAAATTTAAAACCCCTTAATTTCACCAAAGGGCGAACATTCGCCCCTAAAATCACCCCTAGTTCCTCCCCATTTAATCTGGTATATGGAAAAGAAGCCGTATTGCCTACGAATCTTGTTTTACCCTCTTTAGCCCTAGTACAGTACATTGAAGAGACTCCTTCTTCCTCTATCCAACTTAGACATGACAAAATTCTTAAATTAGAAGAAGAAAGGGAAAAAGCTAGAATCACTCATGCCAAACATCAACAAATCATCAAAGCATCCTTTGACTTAACCTCATCCGGTTCCAAACAGTTTCAAGTTGGTGACTTAGTTCTCAAATGGGACAAGGCCCATGAAGATAAAGGTAAGCATACCAAATTTCAGAAAATGTGGCTTGGACCATTTCAGATCTGTGAGAAGATAGGCCATTCAACCTTTATGTTGCAAGACTTATCAGGGTTGAGAGATTCTCTCCCTGTTAATGGCTTGATCTTGAAGAAATTCTTTAATTGAGAAGGTAATTCCTTCTCCTCTTTGTAGATTTGTGTAGTTTGTAGGATCGGTAGGAAATAAAACTGTAGAGTACCCCCATTGACCTTTTGCTGTGTTTGAAGAAGCTGTCTCACAAAAAAATAATAAGAATATTTGCTTTTAGATAGTAGAACTCTCAATCAAAAGGAATAATTTTTAGGAAATTAGATATCCTTGCGTTCTGAAATTTCAATCTAACTTCTGAAGACTCTTCTCAAGAGGTAAAAGTTCTGTGAATCATTTTCTGTTTTCAAAACTGGTCTCCAAAGGTTATCCATTGTAAGATAGAAACCAACCCATTTTCAGCATCTTCAACTCTTCACCTGTCATCCATTTGCTCTTAAGGAGAAAATTGTTCACCCCATTCACTAAAGTTTATGGTTACTCAGAGTGTAATTCTAAAAAATAAAAGATTAAAGATAAGAGGTCTTATTACAAGCCTGGTTACCATGTTCATAGGAAAATAGTTTGACTGAAATTACCAAAACTGCCTACCAAAACAGGGTAATGGCTTGAAATTTCAAGACAAGAGGTCTCATCACGAGCCAGCTTATTCAGTTAAATTATTACCAGTGAATGGCATTGTCAACAGCTGGCCACCAAACCAGGACAATGGATTTTTATCTTATCAATGACAAAGAAGAAAAAACAGGTGAAAAATAAAATATGAGAACATATTTTGGATTCATTCTGTTAACTACACTCTTATGTGAATGGAAAAGTGAACAATACTATGGTTAAAAGGTATCCCTGTCGAGACTATAAACGTTTGCTGGCAACAGAGGCTCTACCTATGACAGAGGGGTTAATTATAAAAGCTGATTTGGGAAAGTTTTTGTTTTATCATTATAAACCAATAAAGGCCTATTTTAAAGACTTAGAATGTATTTATTTTTCTTGAAACCAAAAGCGAAGAAGTTAACAGAATAAGTTCACTTTGTTCAGAACACATGAATATCCAGTTAAAATTAGAAGTTTTCCCTTCTGATTGAGTTTCTAGTTTTGAAAAGCTAAAGTGTTTGTATTAGTTTCAGAGATAACTGGTTCTTCCAGCAAATCACCAATTGTTGTGCTCTACAACAACCCCCCATTTCATAACATTTTCATTTACACAAAAATTAACATATGGAATGGGTCCCTTTTAAAATTTAATTGGCATCAATGCTTTTGTGTTCAAAAAGGCATGATAATCAAATGAGTTTATGTATTTAAACCTTTTTGAATAATAGTGTTCCAATAATAAAGCAATCTTTTGTTATTGCGATAAAGCGATCGCAAAATCGCATATCGCAATGACAAAAGAAACACATCAAAAACAGCACCTTGTTCTCCACCGATGCGATATCGCTATCGGCGATCGGCGATATTCCATGCACACCT
The DNA here is from genome assembly GCA_031772625.1 of Pinus tabuliformis. Lineage (NCBI taxonomy): Eukaryota > Viridiplantae > Streptophyta > Pinopsida > Pinales > Pinaceae > Pinus > Pinus tabuliformis. The sequence continues at coordinate 154,245,683 of CM062804.1, read as the reverse complement.
AAAAAAGGCACATAACTCACGCCCCGACGCGACTCGACATCGGCGATCGGCTATCGGCGCTCCCTCATGTGGGAAGAAACCCTTTAAGTTATACACCCGACCCGATGCGATATCGCTATCGGCTGTCGGCAGGATCTCATGCACTTTGATAAGGCGTTCGGGTCTTACCCCGATGCGATGCGATATCGCAAACGGAAACCGACAAATCACTTTATATGCACTTTGTAATGTTTCCACGCGCTAGTCCGATGCGATGTCGCAATCGGCACTTGGCAGGATCTTTTCTTAATAATTGTGTACCATCTATTCCCCGATGCGATGCGATATCGCTCATCGGCAGTCGGCATTTTCAAAAAACTCATCGCTTGAAGCCCTAAAGTTATATTGATATCCAGTTGATAAAGCGCAAGTTTCAAAATGCCGTTAAATGCAGAGATAAGGTAATCCATGTGTATTTAAAACCTTGCCCCTTCGATTAACGAACACTCGTGTTTAATCGCCAAAATATCTGTTGCACGCTTTCATTCACAGATAACACTCGTGTTTAAATCGCCAAAATATCTGTTGCACGCTTAAGGGGGTCATTCAGCCAGATAACGGTGTGATACTCATTTAATGGGTAGCAGGTCTTAAATCACCATTAATGCATCTGCAATATCTTCCCAGTGATTGGATCCGCAGCCACTTTTGAGAATTAATATCACCACGCTTCAAATGATATATCTTTCCCTTTATGGATTGTCATTGTTATTTCCTTGTTATGATTTCTCTTGCCTTTGTGTAGAATTCATCTGTTGAGAGAAGCCTAAGCATGATGGGGAAGAAATCCAAGAGGACCGCGGGCTCCGCTACTGCATCTGTTGCAGGACAAGCTGCCGCGGATAAGAAGAAAGGCCTAATTTCAGACACTACATGCACTGGTCTCACTAGGACTTCATGGCAGGGCACATATAATCTATTAGAAGCTGAGCAACCTGAAGTGACAGTGACAGAGGCTAGTGTGGATGTACTAAAGAAGTCCGATGCTACTCTCAAAGACTTGGCCCACTCCTTTCTTCACAGGATAGCAGCCACAGAGCAGATCCTTCCCTATACTGATGTAGTGCGCTGGGCAATTGAGGAAATTCCAATCATTGATAGAATGTTCCACACAAGGGATGGAAGGATTTTCGGGTCATTCAAGCCAGAGCACCTAAGGAAAATGTATCATTTGCCCGAGCCAGAGAAAATCTATAACAAAGCCTTCGTGGAGAAATTTGCAGCCGAGAATGAAGTACAATCTGAGCCCATCTCGGATTGGAGGCAGAATCCAGCCAAACACAAGCACGAAAGCTCGGGTAAGTACTCCGTCGATTCTTTGGCTTCTCCCTATTGCTATGCGGGAATTATGATGTGTAGGCTATGGGGGTTACACGACTCTGCTAATTTCGACATAGAAATGGTTCCCCTGATGGAAGCAATTGTTAATAGTATAATCATGGATTGGGCCACCATTCTTTCCGATAAGTTGGCCGTAGCTGTTCGTGACTTTAGAGCCAAATCCAGAGTTTCCGAAAGGAAAATCCCACCATTTTATTATAGCGCTTACATTATGGATACTTTATGTTTTAATTCTGAATTTCCTATCCTCGGTTGGAGGTGGACCACCCAAGACCCCTCACCCATTCATTTGTATCATCAGAAATTGTGGAAGTCCTCTTACAAGGACCATTTGTATCAAATTTGCAATGGTTTTATGGTTCCCATTCATTATTCCATTTTTGATCGACCTATTCCCAAAATTTCCTATCTGGCTTCCTTCGACTTACCAGCTGTAGCAGGTTGGTTTGGAGAAGAGCATTTTACCTATATTAGGGTTTTTGGGAGCCAGGCCAAGCCGCATGTTCTCCCTTTATATGTTCCAGACAAATTGTTGGCCCGAGAAATCTCCTACCAGATTATGGCCGAGAGTGTCACACAAACTCTCAAGAAAGAAAAGAAGAGGGGCTGGCCCTCTTTTCCCTTGAGAATTGGTGTTTATACTCTGCATGATCTCAAGCATGCAGAAAAAGAGGCAACAAAGATGCAAGCTTTATCCCTGGCCACTCTCCCAAGCAGACTCTATGATCCACGTAAAACTGTCTACACTGCCCTAGAACAGGCCAAATTAACAAAAGTTGACCATCAAGAGGATATGTTTGATGACCTGTTCGCCGCCGCCGATACAATCGGTCAGACCAAAGAGCTTGCTAGAATGAGATATAATGATGAGACGTTAACTGAGTTCAATAAACTTAGAGAGTAGAGGTTGCAAACTCTACCCCTAGATTTATTGACAACAACCCCAGCGTCTTCCTCAAGTGAGCTTGGTCGGCAACAGACGAGCCAACCTCCTATTACAACTAATGATCAAAAGAAACAACAGGAGGAAAGGCAAAAGAAGCTGCAGGCAGAAAAGCAAAGAAAAGAGAAAGCTGAGAGGCAGAGGAAGGAGCAGATAGAAAAACAGCAAAAGGCGCAGAAGGATCAAGAACAGAGAAAGCAGAAAGAGATAGAGGAACAGAGGAAGAAAGAAGAAGAGGAGAAACAAAAGAAAGAACTGGCAGATAGGCAGAAAAAGGAATTGGCAGATAGGCAGAAAAGGGAACAAGAAGAGTAGTAGCAAAAAGAACAAGAAGAGCAGCAGCAAAAAGAGTTAGAGGAGCAGCAGAGGTTAGAACAAGAAAAAGAGCGGAGCAAATCCCAGACATAGCAACATAAACAGACCTCCATTGATCCTGAATTGCTTAAACAATGGAACCAATTCGATTCCATTATCAGTGGAAAAGAAGGCTCCAAAGATACAGACACCTCTAAAGCAAGCGATGCGCCAGAAACCACTTCTTCTCAGGTTCTAAGCGGAGCCAGCGGCCCACCCATTTCAAAGGATGTTGAGGTAATTACTATAGATCCTTCCGATCAAATTGTTCTCCAGGTGGAAGATATTCCTCCCCTGGATGTTTTCTATAGCCCAAAGTATAAAGCTGTTGTTAAGCGCTCAAGGAAGAGATGAAGGCTTGATCAACCTTCTATCTTTCCTTAGCAAACAATCACGGGCAATGTAGTTTGGAAGGAGGAATTGGATCCCTCCGATGATCTAACAAAGCTGTCGCAGTATGCGGGAGCTTATTCTGCAGCGACTATTGACAAAGCGTCGGAGGTAAGTCTTCTATTGAAGACTAAGGACCAGGAGATTTGTACATTACAGGAAGAAGTAACCGAGGCGAAAAACAAAGCAGCGCAGGTAGAAGAGCAGTTGCTGGCACAAAAGTAAGAAAACAATATATTAACCCAGCAACTGCAGACTGAAAAACAGAGAATCGACCAGAGCGCAATCCAGAAGCAGAAAGAATTATCGGAGGCATTGGCACAGTTGAAAGAGGCGAATGAGCTGATGACAAAATCAAAAGACGAGCAAATAGCTCGACTATTAGCGCAACTTGAAGACATGAAGGGCACCCGGAAAGTGGAGGATTTCAGAGCAGAAGCAACTCAAATAAATGGCGCATTAATATCTCAGATTAGACTCCTATGCCAGCAACTTACAGAGGCTGAGCCATTATGCGAAATATCTACAGCAGTATGTCAACGGATAGAGCAAGCCAGAAATGAACTAGATCAGGCCGAAGAAACCATAACCGGATATCTTGATTGGCAAGATACTGATGTGGGGAAAGCAGCGAACTTGCCTAGAATCTATGAGACATACAAAGATATACTCTTCGTGGAATGGAACACTCAGATGATGAAAGCAGAAAGGGCAGCTTCAAGGTGTAAGATGATCGCCAGCAATATGATTGATTTAGTCAATAACACACTCTATTTGGCAAACATGATTTCCCAGTGCACACCTGGAAGCATAACAACGGCAAACATGATTGAACAAACAAGTTATCATGACTTAGAGGAGAGGGGAAGGTTAATCGCTGGAGTAAATACTTTAACCTCCGAGGCATATTGGCTCTTTCTAATCAAGCCACACACTCAAAGGTCGGCCCTTAAGTGTTTAACAGATGCCCTCGGATGCCTGATCCCCGACATTCAAGATGCCACATATGATGCCCAGCTCACTTCGCGTCTCAACACTCCACCGGAAGTAGAGCCAATGCTGGCGATATGTCAGCTGAGGTTTAAAGGCAAAGAGCCCACTGAATGAAACATTGCTGCCGATTGCCAGATCCCCAAGGAAGATGGAAAAATATTTATTGATGCCAATTTAATAGCTTTTCAGTTTTTTTTAGATATTTAGATTAGATTAGTATTTATAGACCCTTTCATTGTTTTGGAAAGGGTCGTAAAATTTTGTAATAGACTTAAAGGCTGAAGTTTGCACTACTGTGCTTCAACCTATATTCTTTTATGAAACTCGACCGATAGTTCTTAATTTAACGAGAAGGCTATTTTATACAATTGTGCACTATTCTCTCTTGTTTGGAATGCTTTCTGGTTCGAAGGAAGGACTGCGACATAGCGATTAATATACTGGATTGTTAAGCAGCTTACATGGTACTTTTATCTGCATCTGTGTTCTTTCCTCTTATATGAATTGCTGTGTTATTATTTTTGCTATTGTTGAATACATGTATGCGCTGTAACAGCAAATCTTCACTTCATTCCACTATTGGATGTTTTGTGATATGCCCTTTCTTTTAATCATGCATGTAACAATGATATGAATGATAAAGTGTAGTAATTCGCTATTATCGCTCTGCATAACTAATTATGGAGAGCAATCTTAAATGGTTTAAACGTCTATGCTTTAGTGTTAGAGTCATCTATATGCCTGCCTTAAAGCACAGATTATCAAACGCTACGCTTTGAAAGATTGATAAGTCCCGGGATTAGATTATAGTTAATATATTTCGCCGATAGTTTTAGTTGTTCGCTTATCACCATCATACATCATAAGTTACTCATCCATCCCACTTTTATCCATTATTGGGAAACTGGTCCCTTTATCCCCAGTCGGAGCCACTATTCCAAACGGAAAAGGAGTTGTACTAAGTTCCGGACCGGGTGGTTTCCCCTATGTTGTCGCAACGATTTTCGTGGCCTCAGCACCTCCCCAACACAAAATAAAATCATTTTATTAATTATATGGCCTGCCTGCAAGCGCACCCACGAAGGCAACACCATATCAAATCCCTTAAATTACAATACATTTAGCCATATTAATTTCCTGGATAAGACATAAAATTGCTTGCATGTGTACTGAAACCCAACCCCCAATCAGCATTTATTCGATTAGATTGTAAGCTTGCGGCCATGGCTATGCGCATTCTAGCGAATTCCATTGTTCAATTCGACAACAATGTCAAGAAATCTGCACCCCCACTGACACTTTCCATGTTTACTCTAGGAAATCGATATGAGTTACAAGAAATATGTAAATACACACAAAATCTATATAAAAATGTTAATAAAGTATTGTTATAAATCTTAATATTAAATATGAGCATGTGCAGGAAAAGGGTAACCATCTTGTACTAGTGCAGGAAACAAGGGTCTTTTATTAAGATAAAAAAGAGTTTGATATTGATGGAAATGGGGTAGAAAATAGGGAAATTTAGGATACCAACATCCTCCCATCCCTAATTTGTTGTGTATCCTCATACAACATTTTACCTCTACAAAAAACGTTCTAAAATGAATGGTTAGCTCGTTAGTTCTGCATTTAAATGTTTATCCCTATCTTTACTATCTTTGGCTTTTTGTCTCGGGCTTTTCACAAAGTGCTTAGTAACCTTCTTCAAGCATCTATAGCATCTGGAAGCCAGGTATTTCCATACCTTTACCTGCTACTTCTGCCTCTTTACTTCTGTCAGTAACTCTACCTCACTCTGTTTCTACCAACTCTGCTCTTTCAGGTCCTAGTTCAAAACTTCCAGGTCATGGACTTGTTGCTCCAGGTCTATATTATGTTATTGAGGAAGAGAGTGGATGGTGTTGTACTAAGGTCTTCGGGTGTGAATGCATTTTCTACCACGGACTCATCGTCAATGTTGAGGCTATCAAAAGTCTGCCTTATGACATCGATGAGGGTTTCTATGCTTGGGGTTCTGTTTTCCCTGAGGGTTTGGATGCCCTCATCAATATCTGTGCCATGGGTTTCAGTACCCTGTGTGGCTAATTCCTCCGGGATCTTAACACCTTGTTCTCCTAATTCCTCAGGGGATTCAATGCCCTATCCTTCCAAACCAATAGGGGTTTCGATTCCCCATTCTTCTACCATTGTCGGGACTTCAGTACTCTGTCCTTCGAACATTGTAGGGTCTTTAATACCTTGCCCTTTTTAAACCGTAGGGTCTTCAATGCCCTGATATTAAGAAATCACAGGGTCTTCAATTCCTTGAGCCTGAAAAACCGCAGTGTCTTCAGTGCCTTGACCTTGAAAAACTGCAGGGTCTTTAGTGCCCCGCTCTTAAAGAACCGCAGGGTCTTCAGTGCCGTGCTCCTCAAAATCATTGAGTGTCTTCACATCTGGTACATTGATATTGTTAGAATGCTCTTCATGTTGTTCCTCTTTGTCCTCCTATGCTTGGACTTCGCCAGTGTTCGGTGTCGACTTTGTTTTTCTACTCCAGTGCTCGGTGCCGACGTTGTTCTTCTACTCCTCAGCCTGCTGACAAATGTTGACAATGGAATGTTGTCTTCTGCATTCTCCTCATCCTCCATAGTGTGTTCCACTGCATTTGTGAGCACTAAGAGATTATGAACTGTGGGGGAGACTTGGGGAAACTCGTCAATTACAATGGGAGAACTTGACTACTTCGATCCTTTGCCGACAACTTTCCTCCTTGTTGAGGTCCTAATTTTCCTTTTCTTTGGTACAGGAGGAGTGCATTCAATGACCCTCTTCTCTTCTTGCACTAGTGAGCCTTTACTTCACCACTTGATAGGAGACAATGTCTCTACCTTTCTCTTCTTACTTACACTTGTGCTAGCAGGCTCTTCTGCACCCCTCGCTCAGAATTCTTTCATAAATGCCTCCCATGCTATTCCCTTTTTTTCTAACGTCTTCTTGACTAGCATCGTAATGAGTCCATGATGGCAGAGTTTGTTTGCAACCTGGCTTGAACTTCCACTCCGCACATTTCTCGCCATATTTTCAAGGATCCTAAGTAAGAAGTGAGGGAAATTAATCAGTTTCTCTGCCTTGAAATGTGACAACAATCAAAGGTGGTATACAAATGCTAGGGTATAGTGTCCTTCGCTTGTGACGAACTTCTGTAATACAAATAGTAAATCTTGCCATTTCCCAACCATGGTGGTCTGTGGAAGTCCCTTTTTCAAGTCAACCTTAATCTTCTTATCGACCACCAACCAATGCCAATGCTTCTTAACCAACCACTCCTTTTTAAATCAATGGTCCCCTGTAAGTGGCAAGCCTATTGCTTGTGGAATGAAGTCTTCAATAATTTTAAATTTTAAGGACCCGACCCTGACTCGGCATTCTTTGAACATCCTTGCAAACTCTAGCACTACGACCATGTCGAACCCATCAAATTTTTGTAGAAATGGTAGGAATCCCGATTCTTGCAACAGTGCAAGGTTGTTCCTGTACTCAACAATTTGTTCAATCTCTTGTAGTGACAGTGGTTCGCTCCTCACAGGTTCCATTTCAAACCTCCTCAACTTCACTATTCACACCCTCGAAATAATTTCAGGGTAACTCCAACGTTCATGGAGGATTTTATACTAGAGGTTCCTCGCCCTACATATTTTTAGACCCACTCACCCGGCTGTGATGAAGCAATCCCCTACACATCGGTTGTAGATCCGTGTCAGCTCATTATAGGTGAATCATGATGATTGGATGTAGTGGTAGTATAGGCAGCGGTGATGCAACAACTAGAAGGATCGGATTACGGGTAAGTTAATGATGGCCAAGTAATGTAGAATAATTGCAAGAGGGTGGATGCAAGTTATTGGATAGTAGTACCCTTCTGCAGTCCGCATCATAATTCAATCAGACATATTTCATCATTTATTCAAAAAAATATCAAATTTCAACCTTACACATCTTGCACTTTAAAGATTTGTTCCTAGATTAGTAATTAATGAAACAAAGCATCAATTAAAACATGGAATGAGATAACATATCAACACATGTTCATAAAATTACAGGCCCATAAATCTTTGATAAACCATTTTAGGACTATGTAAATTGCTTTCATAGTCAATTGTATTTATGCATCATACCTGCTTGTACTATTGTGCTTGCACCAGAGACATTTACCAAACAGGAATCTGATATGACAAACTTCTGTAGTTGGAATTTTATAAATAAATTGCCTCATTATACAAGAAAAATTTATTCGCCATCCTTTGGTGGTTCTTGACATGCCTTTTGAACGACTGCATCAAATTTTGCAACCAACTTATGAGGGAATATAGAAGTGGGAAAGGGGGTAAAAAATTTAGAATGGGAAGGAATATTACAGTAGGGATTTCAGAAATAATATCACCAAGAGGGATAAACGAAATGGGATGTGGAAAAAAAATAAAAGGAAAAGAGGGATTTTATGAAATCGGGTAGGGGTAGTTTCTTGGAAGAAAAGGAAGGTAATTCATAGGGAATTTAGAAAAGAAACTAAGTGAGAAATTTCGAAATTTTGAAATAGAAGAAAGAAAATAATTTTACCTTAAAATATGCCTGCACTGGTGCAGGAAAAAGTAACTGAAACGGGAAGTAAGCATTTACTTGGATAAAAATGTCCATGCTAGTTACCCCAAACTTGGGTAAGTGCTTGGTTTCATGAACCTGCTTCTTCTTGTGGCAGCCAACATATCTAAAAATAAAGTAATCATTCCCTTTTTATTATAATTTTGATCTTCCTGCCAACATGCTGGTTTTTAGGTTGATCCTTCTGAAATCATGTTAGTCAACTAATTTTGACAATTACAGGATTTGTTTTCTTTTTATACTTTTATTTTTGTCTTTTTTTCTTTTTATTTTTCTTTGATTAATTTTTGTCATTTTTTCTTTTTATCACCTACGAACTGCTTTTCAAATGGTTGTTGGAATTGCTTCATAAAATCTCCTTTAGTAAGGGGCTGAAAATATACCTTCAATCTATGCCCTTTTACCAAGAACATAGAATTTTGTCCATCAATAGTTTTTATTTTTACCACTTCATTTTCGAACACTTTGAACACCTCATAGGGTCCCATCTAGCATGTATGGAATTTTCCTTTAAAATGTTTTAATCTTGAATTGTAAAGGAGTACCCAATCACCTGGTTGGAACTACTTTTTCTGAATGGACTTTTTATGCCACTTCTTGCACTGTTGTTGAACCAATATGTTCTACTGAACAACATCGCTTTGGATTTCATCTAACTCATTTAATTGTAGAAGGCGCTGCTGTTGTACTTCAGAGAGATCTAGCCCCAATTGGACTGTAGTCCTGAAAGTCTCGATCTAGAATTCTATCAGCAAGAGGACTTATTTCCCATACACCATCTCATATGGTCTGTGTCCTGTGCTATTTCTCCAAGTGGTTTGATAGGCCCACAATGCTTCTGGTAATTTTTCAGGCCAATCCTTTCTATGAATGTTTACCATCTTTGTGAGGATGGACTCAATTACCTTGTTTGTGGACTCCGCCTAACCATTGGCTTGCGAGTGATATGGTGTAGATCTCCCATGCCGTATTTTATACTGCTCCATCACACCCTGTACCATATTAGAAGTAAACTGTGATCCGTTATAAAAAAAAAATTCTCTAGGCACATCGAATCTTGTAAAGATTTCAGTAAAAAGAAAATGAATGACAACTCTTTCACTAGCAAAAGAAACAGCTTTAGCTTCTACCCATTTTGTAACAAAATTTGTACAAACCAAAATATGCTTTTTATTTGATGATGAGGGATTTATTGGTCCTACGAAATCAATAGCCCATTTTTCAAAAGGCTCAATCATAACCAGAGGACATAAAAGCATTTCATTGGTTTAATTAGGTTGGCCAATTCACTGACAGCTATCACACCTCTTGACATATTGTTTTGCATCCTTAAACAAGGAAGGCCAAAAATAGCTAGCTCGTAACACTTTGTATGCAGTCCACTTATTGAGAAGTGACCCCCACAATGTTCATCATGGGTATATTTTAAGATATCAAACACCTATTCCTCTCTTACACATCTACAGATAATGAGATCTTCTCCAGTGTAAAAGAGGTCTCCTTGGATCCAAGAATATGCAACACTTTTTTGAATCATATTCTGCTTTTCACGAGCGGATAAGTGAGGTGGTAATTTTTTAGTGACTAAACAGCTAGCTATGTCAACAAGCCATGGAGATTTTGTTGACACAACAAAAATATGTTCATCAGGAAAATCATCATCAACAAGAATTATTTCACCAGGATTATTTAATATTGAAAGATAATCTGCTACTACATTGGATTTCCCTAGTCTATCAACAATAGTAATGTTAAATTCTTGTAATAATAGCAACCACCTAGTTACCCTACCGCTAGTTAATGGTTTATTCCTCAAATATCTTATAGCAGAATGGTTAGTATGTACAAAAACTTCATATCATGTAATATAATGTATGAATTTGTTAATAGAAAAAATTACAGCTAAAAACTATTTCTCAGTAACAGTATAACTGAGTTCAGCGGGTGACAAGTTTTTGCTAATGAAATAAATAACATAATATTGTTTTTCTTCTTCTTGTCCTAAATCTGTGCGAATAGCAGTATTTGAGGCATCAGAGGAAATATGGAATGACAGGGACTAGTTTGGTCCTCACAAAACTGGTGCCCAAACTAACTTTTCCTCCAATGTCTCAAAGGACTGTTGGCAAGCTGTAGACCAAGGAAACTCACTATCTTTAGCCAAAAGTCTGAAAAGGGGGGTAGCTATCCTTGAGAAATTCTCAATGTATCTCCTATAGTAGCCGATACATCCTAGAAAACCTCTCACTTCCCTTTGAGTTTTGGGTATAGGAAGACTTGAAATGACTTCTATTTTTCTAGGGTCAACCTGGATACCTTTGTCGAAAATAAGATGGCCAAGAACTACTCCCGCCTTGCACATTAATCTACATTTCTTATCACTCAAGGCGAGATGGGCTTCTTGGCAGCGAAGAAGCGCTTTTTCTAGATTCTTGACGACTTCCTGAAATGAATCACCAAACACAAAGAAATCATCCATATAGATTTCTATGCATTCAAGATCAACAAAAATAGACAAGATTTCCCTTTGAGAGGTAACTGGGTCATTACATAGCCCAAAGCGAAGCATTCGATATGAAAATGTACCCCATGTACATGTAAAAGTGGTTTTATCTTAATCCTCGGGTGCTATCTGTATTTGGTTGTATCTACTAAAGCCGTCTAGAAAAGAAAAGTACTTCTTACCAACAAGGGTATCGAGTACCTGATCGATGAAAGGAAGGGGAAAGTAATCTTTGACAGTGGCTTTATTCAATTCTCTGTAATCAATACAAATGTTCCATCTCCTATCTTTCTTTGGGACTAACACTAATGGAGAGACCCACTGGCTATCAAAAATGGGATAGATAAAATAAGTGTCTAAGAGTTTTTGCAATTCTTCCTTTATAATATATCTTAGAGCTGGGTTCATTCACCTTTGGGGTTGTTGGACAGGTCGAGCTCCATCCTAGATATAGATGTGGTGTGTACAAGTTTCTGGAGGGATGCCTTTCATATTATCATAACCCCATGCAAAGGCATCAAGATGGTTTAGCAACAAAGTCACAAGCTGCTCTCATTGAGAAGGATCCAAGTCTGAACTGATATACAAGGATTTACTTGGAATAATCTCAACAAGAGTAGTATTAGCCTTAAGAGCACACAAAGGTGTCGCTAGAGATGTTGATTATGGAGGTACAGAGTCATATCCTTCATGGAAATATAAACTAAAAATATGACTCAATGATTTGGAATTAGGCATGGTGTCTAGATTATTTAGGAAGTCCTAAATCTCACCCTCTTGGGGGTACTCAACATTTTGAGGTATTATGGCAACAAGCTGGGTCTCCACATCACTACTATAGTCTAATCATAGTGTGTCTTGGAGCTCTTGAATGGATCTAGCAGGTGGATATAAGGTGACTTTCTTTCTGGAATCCCCATGGGAAATATGAATATCACTAGAATGACATCCAATATAAGCATTGGCCATAACAAGCCATGGTCACCCCAAGATCAAGGCATGACCTCCCACAAGATTCTTTGGTTGAAGCACAATGAAATCTACATGATATTCCCAAGATTCTAGAGAAACAACCACATCATTCAATACTCCTTGCCGCTTGATTTTAGATCTATCTGTTAATTCAAGCACTATGGGAGTAGGATGAATATGGACCAATCCAAGTTGATCCATGGTTTTCTTAGTCATAACATTAATGGCCTGCCCTAGGTCTATAAGTACATTGGAGACAAGGACATCACCTATCTGAATAGAGATAACAGGGTTTCCGGGGTCAGTATATTTTTCCATGTGCATACATCCCGTCATCAACTCTGCTGCTCTACCAACAAATTGAATGGTTTCGGGTTCCAATCTTCTCCTTCCTGGCTTCTTGAGACAAAGTTCCCTAATGATTTTTGTACAAATGGGGATCTCTTTAATTGCTTGGAGCAAAGGTACCCTTATGAAAAGGTTCCTAAGCTTAGAAGCCAGGCTAGACTCAAGAATGGGGTCTTTCTTCTCCACAACTAACCTCTCTGGATAGGGAGGTCAGTTGGGAGAATATGACAAGGTCTCAGAATGTCCAATGATAAATTGAATGGTGTCATCTTTTTCAGAATGGTTAGGTGTTTCCTCCTCTCCTTTCTCATTGATAATGACCATGGGTTACTTTTGATTTTCTGAAGTTACCACTTTCCCTGATCTCAATTGGAAATCATAAACTCCAATTGAATTAGTCTAAAATCTGGGTGAAGAAAGCGGGTTCATAAAATGGATCATTTGTACCACTTTATTATTGGGGTTGGGTAAAGGTTGAGCAGGTCGCTGATAAGGTCGAAACGGTGGAGGTAAAGGTAATGATGGCATAGGTTGACTTAGTTGAGGTAATGATGGTTGAGGCATTGGGTAAGGTGGATATGTAGGAGGATATGGTTGCATAGGTGCATGATAGGAATTATGTGAATGATGTGAATGGTTTGGCCCTCTCCATCCTTGTTGCCAAGATTGGGAGGGCTGTCCATATTCATATTGATTCCCATGCTGCTAATGATGAGAGTGACCAGTGTTAGGAAAGGAATACGAGTGTGCATTATAACCAAAAAAATGTGGTGGAGGTTCAGGAACCATAGCTGCACTTACCTGAGGCCAATTCCTTCATCCTCCCATAGCATGCAATGATTCAGCTTCAGGTTGGCCCCCTTCGAGTACAACTTTCATCCCAGGTATGGAGGGACATTTTTTTGTAGCATGGTTATCTGCAAAAATTTCACATTTATTAGTTTATTTAATATCTATATGACATTCTCTTAAAGGATTCTTTCTTCTACATTTAGGACAGAAAATAGATAATATGTCTTGCTCTTCTACAAGTTTTTGCTAAAACTTCAAAAAGTCTATCTGTTTACTAACAATATTCATTATTTGAATTTTCATATTATCCATTTTGTTTTCTAGTCTAATAATCATAGCATCTGTAGATTCAGTTTTCCTGTTTTTATTCTGAATTCTTTTACGGATCTATATTGGTTCCTCGAGAACTTCCTGCACAAGTCACAGATTTGATCAAAAGGTTTTTTCCCACGTAAGAACAAGGTTCTAATAGTACTTAGACCAAAATTGTGCTTTCACCTTTGGAGGATGTACAAGAATCTCTCCCAGTAGCATCTCATCATCATTTTACACAATAGTAAAGATTTCATCTTGAATATCCCTATTTTGACAATATTCCTAATATTTTGATAAAAATACTATCTTCATTTGCTCCCATGAATTTATAATGTTTCCTCCTAGGCCCAAGAACCAGCAGAGTGCTGCATCCTTGAGAGTTGCAGGAAACAACTTTAACTTTTGGGAATCAGATGAGTAATCATAACTTCTACACAAAATATCAAACTCAAATAGGAAAGAGTCTGGATCTTCGTGTACCTTGCCATAGAAATGAGGAAGAGTTGATGGTGTAATATTTTTCATTTTCACTTGTACGTTAGGATTCACAATCGAGAATCCAAAAGTAGACTGTTCCTCATTTACGTAATTTTCACCACTTCCTTCTACATGGTCTTCCATATCTACCATTGTTGTTCTTCCACACGAACCACTCTTAACAACTTGAGAAGGTTGACTATGGATTCCAACAGTCTCCTTCTTTCGCTTTATGGGCTGTGTCACACCTGAACTGCTGCTACCATAACCTAGGTGGACTATTCCTGCTTGATGATCCTGAGTTTGTTTGGACTTTCTGCCTGCAAAAGAAGGCCCAATATGAGTTTTGGTTTCATATTTGTAAGTGTTTCTTTGGCCCCTAGTCGGCTTCAGACCCCTACCTCTTTTAGGCATTCATTCCAAAAAATAACAAAACAAAATTCAAATAAAAGTTGCATATTAAAAAAATAAAATGGCAACTATAAATTCATTCAAACAATAGAAGCACACTGTAGAAAATGATAATAGCAGACTTACCCCTATTGCAAAAAATGGGAACATTCTTACCAATTCAAATTGCCTCCGTGACAACAGTGCCAAAATGTTGGGTGCAGGAATTTCACTTGAGCAAACTCCTCAACACTTAATTGTCAACCCGAGGGTTTCCTAAACTTAGAGACGAAGCACATGCAATGCCAGAAATGATATGAACCTTTCCTATTTCTAATCCCACTTCTTAAAGTAAATACTTTACTGAATCAGATAGAAAACAATTCAAAAGGAAATTAACACCAAGGAAACTATAGTGTTGGAATGTAAAAGACAACTTGCAAGTAAATCAAGTAAAGAAATCCCACACAACGGAAAAAATCTTAAATTTTGGAATGAAATTCTATGTTCATCTTCAGATGGATGGTAAACAGTCTGACAAGTCGGCCCTTGCAGAATTCTATCTCCCTTCTGATCTTCCTCTCACACAGACAAGCTGTGCTTGCATTGTTGTAATCTGCTTGCACTAGTGCAAGTACAATATTTCTGTGTAAGAGTATATTTGACCTTCCTTACTGAAGACTTATGTCTGAGTGAACATGGTCTAAGTTTCAAGGCTTAGATCACTATGTTTCTGTGTCAAGAGACTTCCTCCTGCGCCGAAACAGAGTTCCCTATACTCAATTCCCAAACTACTTTCGAATGCTAAAAGATGTGTTGAAAAAGAATTTCAACTATACATGAAATTCTGAAGTAAACTATCTGTGAAAAAGGAAATGCTTCAACTCATTAAACTTTGTAGAGGAAATAAACTTCATGAAATAAAAGCACTTTAAAAGAATAAAATAGTAGCCTAAGTACTTTGCATGTGTTAATCAACATTGGTACTTTACCCACAATGATGATATTCTTTGCAAGTATAATGTGGTGATTCGATATAACTGCTTCCAAATATTTTAGAGATGAACTTTTAATACCAAAACAATTACTCAATTAATGATACATTCACTTGTGAAATAACTGAAAGTAAAATGTAGGTAAGTGATTAAATGTTTGCTACAATGAATGACTAAACCAAGGTGCAAGTAACAGCTTGCACTAGTGGAGGGAGGAGTTCCTTGCACAATCTGTTTGAAAATGATTTAAAACAGAGAACAAGACTAATGGAAATGTGAGAAAGATATTTCATAAGTAAAACAAGCACAACTAGTCTTCAAACCACAGATCCATTTCACACATAGGCTACAAAAAATATTTTAATTCAGAACTTAAAGATTAATGATTAAACTATTACATCACACAGCTACAAAAGAAATAACCACACCGTCTTTCTGAATAACGAAAGCAAGGGGGGTAAACGAGCTGGGTTGGCTGGGCCCTAGCCAACCAACTCGTTCCCCTTCTAAGGAATGAAAGAGATCAACACTTCAAAGATACATCAAAGATAAATTTAAACACTGTGCATATAAATCATAGTCGTTCCTTTTATTACTTGATTTGGAAAATTACATTACTAAGTAGTCCAGCCCAAGAGCGAGGTGATAACTAGATTACATAAACCAAAATGATAGTCAATGGTTCGCTAGCTTCCTATCTACGATCTACATCATATATATTCTTTCGGCTCTAGGTTGTTTACACTAATTGTAGATACTTATCGTTCAGGCCTCTCTGCCGAAAAACTTAGAAAATCGAAATTACAACTTTAGCCAGTGGTTATAACTTTCCTTGGTCGTAACCTCACTTTGGAGAAAAATCCCTAAACGTGCGCCACCTATTATCCTGCTTCAGTTCATCAGTAGTTAAACTCGGAGTAAAAAATCGAGATCCATCCTCGTGGAAGATAGCTTCTCGGAAATCTCAGATAGTGGCGATGCAGGAATCTACTTGCACTAGTCAACTCATTCATCATTAACACTAAGTTCCATGATTACTCTAGGAAATCAATATGAATCTTAATATGAAATATGAGCACGTGCAGGAAAAGGGTAACCATCTTGTACTAGTGCAAGAAAAAAAGGGTCTTTTATTAAGATAAAACAGAGGTTGATAATGATGGAAATGGGGTAGAAAATAAGGCAATTTAGGATACCAACACATACTTTCGATGGACCTTGCCACACGAAAAATTAGAACTACATGAAAAAACATGATTGCAATCTAGTTTTTCATGTATTTCTCACTTTTCATGTAGTAGGCTCCGTCAAAAGTATGCAACATGGGTACTCCTTAGATGAGGATTAGATCTTACATCCAATGAGTTCTCGCACTCAAAATTGGAGAAAAACTGTAAGGAGATAAGTTTAAAATATGAGTTGAAAATTTGTTTTTTTTAATCTTTTAACTTTTTTACTCGAAAACTAGTGAATCATCCCCCATGGTTGGAATCATCATCTTGAATCCTATCGATTCTTATAAATGTTATTTTGGTTTTACAATTTTGTTTAGGGCCTATTTTTTACCTCAAAATTCCTCTAATGCCAATGATTTAGGGAAATTATGTATAGTCAATGTTTATGTATCTTCACAACTTTTGCAAGTATTGTTGAATTGTTATGTAAAATTTCTCAATTAACATGCTCAAAATTTACTGTATTTTGGAAAGGAGCAATTGATCTCAACTTTTAACATGATGAGTTGGATTGAAATATGATCTTATAAATAATAAAACTAATTTGAACCCACTTTTAATTTTAAATATGGATTTAGAGGGATTATAATATTTTAGGAAATAATATTATAAAGGGAAAGTAATAGCAATATACAAGGTATGTATTATGAAGAAATTTATGATAGTTAATTTGAGGATGGATCTCCATAGCAAGCACCCTGAATTTGAAAGGCCCAAACATGACATGTTCATATTCAATTATGAATTTATGGAATGCACATGAGCCATGGTGAATATCCATTCGATATTTCTATTCCTAACCACAAAATAGATTCATTTTATAAAAATTGAGATCTATAATCAAGATATTAACATAAAGCAAAGTACATAAAATGTATCAAAATCAAACAAGAAATTATTATGTCACTTTTATTATTTTTATTGAAAAACTAAAACACCCTTCAATCTAGTTACCATATATCCTCATAGGTTAGTGTTTTATATAACATAGATATGGCCTATGGTAAAGATATGACTTTGAACCTTTAAGCTTTAGAGTTAGGGTTTAGGGCACATGGTGTGAAATTGCATGACAATGAGTTACAAGAGACACAAGTTTTTTATAGGGTGCCATATACCCACAATTGGCCTAGTGAGTCTCATACTTTGAGCACAACTTGTGTTTATCTTAGAGGTTATAAGCATGAAGAGTTATGTGCACCATGCATTATGTGCTTATCTTGGATTTTCATCTTTAACTTATTTTATTTTTTTCAGTCCAATTTGGAATTAATTAAATCTAAGGTATAGAGATAAATATATGTGTAATATATATATCTCTCTATCTATCTCTATCTCTCACATAAAAACATATATATGCACGCACACACAAATAGATATAGATAATTTTTTATCTCACTTGTCAAATTCACGATTTTAAAAATTAACTAGACATCAATGATGAATCACAAATTTCAAAATTAACTAAATGTCTATAATGACTTGCAAATTTTAAAATTAATTAAAAATTGCCAATATTTTGACAATTAAAAAAATGAAATACAATTAAATATTTGTCAAAATTAACTACATAATTAAAAATAAAATTTAATTTGTAAATTTAATTTTAAGTTTAAAAAATCAATAATATATGTATTTCGTAATAAAATAAACTACTCTTGAACTTCCTCTCTCCATCCATCAATCAATCTACATCCATTGTTTTTACAATATTAACCTAAAGATATTAAAGTAATCGTTGAAAATGGTTTCATATATATTTTTAAAAAACTAATATATTTAAAAAAGAAATTAACAAATATTTAAAAACGTTTTCGTTGACTATAAATAATTTTGTATTTTCAAGGTAATTTTAAAAATATGAATAGATATTTAATAAATAATTAACAAAGATATAATATTGTTTTTGTTAATTATAAATAATTTTGTCTTTTAAAAATATTAATAGATATTTAAATATATTTATAGTCACTTTGCCTTTTAAAATTTTCGACATTAGGGTATGGTTTGTAGAAGATAGTCACCTTGCCTTTTAATCAAAAAACAAGAAAGAAGTTGTTGGTACTAGGCCAGCCATAAGTATAGAGTTACTTAAAAGCACAACAAAGATACCTTATTCTAGAGTGTCAACTTAGAAAATTTGAACCTAGATAGGAAGAATACAAACTATTCCATCCAAGTTGAACTCAATTAAAATTTATTTTAAGTTTGATATTGTTGAGTGAGAAAATTGACATTCTTTTCACCAACAAAGTCACTCCTTTATGATCATCCTTTAAGTAATTTAGTGCCATTTTCACCATAATCCTTCGTAAAGATCCTTGATAAGTTCAGAGAGGTATGGAGTAGTTAATTGTCATACATCTCTTTTTGTTTTTAATGAATTAATTATGATTTTGTATGGTTTTACTAATGATAATTTTGTGAGATTAATTTGTATAGCTTAGTTCAAATTTCGATAGCTACCTCCCTGATTAAAGTATTTATTAACCCCATTGTAGAAAAAAATCCAACACATAAAATTTGTTTCTAAAACCTCCAATATAGATTTGTGTTGGTCAAAACTCACTCAACTTGCACGTGTAGACCTCAACCATCAAATCAAAGGAAATACGCACCAATTTTGAAAAATCAACTTCAAACGCTACATTTTTAGCCAATGAAGAGAAATTTGGAAAATTGAAAACATGAGTTTTCTTCGTAACAAAGCCCAAATAGACTCAGCGTGAGCGAATTTCTCAAATTCATTGCGATTTGGAAAATTTTCTTAGTTCTGGTGAGCAAACAATTTGCAAATGTGTTATTCAACGCCCAAGAGTTAGAGGAGTTAGAAATAAAGTTGTAAATGGAAAATTACCTGTCATGAAGAGTTAGAGGCATCCTATCAAGGAGTTGGAAATAAAGTTGTAAATGGAAAATTACCTGTCATACATCTCAAATTTCTAGCAATCATGTTGTCATTTTGTTATTATGAAAACAATATAAATAGATTAACTTGGAAGGGCGATCTATCTCGTTTTTTTTTGTCGTTGGAGAAGGCATAATTTTCAAAGGTTCCTATGTGCTGTCATTATGTTTTGCTAAGAAATATGTGCCTATTGTAACCAAGTTTTCTGAATGTGCCTATTGTAACCAAGTTTTCTGAATTTGTGAGTATCACTGTTTTTTCAGGTTTATTTTCTGTATATAGTTTCTTTCAATTCTCTATTTTAATACTTTGTTCTTAGATAATAATTATCTTGTCTTGCAGTAATCAAGTTCTTAAGAAAAATCATTTTGAAAAGAACAAAAACATTTGATAAGATTGCCTTAGTTTCAATCTTCTGCCTTCTTATAGTTTCAATCCCAAACCTCAAATAAGTTCATGAAATTTCACACATGTATTTAGACACAAATGGACTAGAATAGTTAACACATGTATTTAGACACAAATGGACTAGAATAGTTAAATATGTTGCTTCAATTTATTAGAATAGATTCATTGTCTTCTTAATTAAAATTATCGTTTTATAGATTAACGATTTATTGTTTTTCTTTATTACTTTCATTATCAAGTGTGTACGGGCTTTGCCTAGTTTTCATCTTATTAGGGTTCCATTACTTTCATTCAGAGTATAATTTTGTTGTATTATATGCATTAGTTATCAATTTAGTCATGAATTTATTTAATTTAAATAGAATTCAAGATTTTTTAGATTTAAGATTAAATGTTAATGTTCTAGAATATATTGGGCAAGCTTACTTCACAAGTATATAAATCTTGGTTTGACATTTAATGACAAGTAATTTAATTCTCAATTAAATTACTCTAACAAATATATATTCAATATAAGATTATTTTTTTAATTAAAATGTTTTTTTAATAATTTAAACATTATTATTTTTTATATTAGATAAATATAATATATTTAATAAAGTTGAGTCTAACTTATAGACCAAATAGCCTTTTTACTTGAATCCTGTGATACAATTTTGCTAATTGTTGGCAACTATTTCCCTTATTCTTGGGATAATAGATAAAATTAGTTCCTATGAATCACGTTGTTTTTTCTAATCTGAGTTTAAGAAAAAAAATATTAAAGGAACAAATTTGTTTCATGTAAAAAATTTCTTATGTAACCGCTTTAAAAGATGTGAACAAATTAAGGGAAAAACATGACAGGTTGCTATTTATTCATGTAAGCTTGTAGAGGCAATAAGAACACATAAACAAATGGAGAGTGTGTTGAATGGTTGGATAATGTATGCGTGAGTTGGCCATTGTAAATCTCCCATGAATAATAAGAATATTGGTTATCATTTCCCCATGGATGTTTCCCTGACAAGGAGGGTTTTACCACATAAAACTCTGTGTCAATTTTTTGTGTTTGATTATCTTGCTATCTTTTTTATTTTCCATTATTTTATGCAATTAAATTTATTAGTAGAGTATGGTTTCACTGCTCAACTCAACAAGTGGTATCAGATATTTTGGGAAAAGTTTGTGTTAATGGCGAAGATGGACAGTGCGAAATTTGAAATCAAAAACTTCAATGAGAGTAATATCTTTCAACTATGGAAAGTTAAGATGTGAGATATGATTGTGCAACAAGGAGTGGCAATGACATCACTAGGTAGGGAAAAGAAACATGTGGACATGGATGCAAGAGACGTTACTGCTATTCATCTATGCTTGGCAGATAATGTGTTGTTTAACATCGTTGGAGACAAAAAAACAACAAGCTTATGGACCATGCTAGAAAGCCTTTATATGATGATTTCCTTAAAAAACATAACCTATTTGAAGCAACAATTATATAGTTTGCGGACGAATGAAGGTAGAAATATCTCTGAATAGTTTGGATTCTTTCAATAATTTTTTATGTCAGTGATCTAGTATAAATGTAAATCCCAAAGGAGAAGACAAGGAAATTACATTGTTGTGTTTACTACCTGAGTCTTGGGACTTTTTCGTAACCTCTACCCTTTTTAGTTCTACCGATACCATTGATTTTGATGTTGTTGTGGTAGCTTTGTTGTCTAAGGAAACTTAGCAGAAATCTAGCCTTGAAACCTCGGTATCAAAAGCAATGGGGGCTAGAGGTCGATAAAACAAAATATCAGAATTCGACAGACACATTAAGATTAAAGTCAAGAGGCATGAAGAGTAATTTAAAGTGCTATTGCTGTAATAGATCAATGCATCTTAAGAAGGATTGTTGGAAAAGAAAAGAACAAACTGCTAGAAAGGACTCTACAAAGGAAGCTAATTCGACTGAAACAAGTGCAAGTATTTTTGATGAGGTATTGTCCACTTCTATTGTTTCTCAACATCATCATAACTGGTTGCTAGATTTTGGTGCTTCCCATCATAGGTGTCTTCATAGGAATTGGTTTTCCTCATACCAATCTATTGATGATGATGTGGTTATCATGGGTAATGAATGATGTTACATGCAAAACTGTTGGGATTGGTAGTATCAGAATTAGAATGTATGATGGTACTATTAGAACATTAACATAGGTGAGGCATGTTCCTGATCTTATAAATAAGTTAATATCTTTGGGATTGTTATATTCTGTTGGCTAAAAATGTACAGTTCAAGTTGGAGTTATGAATGTATAAAAAGGAATCTTGGTAGTAATGAAGGATAAAAGGTTTGGGAACCTTTATAAGCTTGAAGGAAGGATAGAAAAGGATCATGAAATTGTAGCATATAAAGGTGAAAGTGAATTTAATCGTTTATTTCGTCAAAACTTGGGTCATATGAGTGAGAAAGAGATAAAGATATTCGTTGATCGTATGTTACTTCCAATCTTGAAATCTATGAATTTGAATTTCTGTGAGAATTGTGTTTATGGAAAACAATTTAGACCTAAATCAAGATAGGAAAACACGTTAGTAAAGGTATCTTTTCTTACATACATTTAGATCCTTGGAGACCATCCCCTAAAGTTTCTTCTGGAGGATCTTCATATTTTTTGTAACATGTATAGTTGATTACTCTAGAAGGATGTGAGTCTATTTAATAAAAAGAAAAGTTGTATTTGATGCTTTCCAGCAGTATATAACTTTGGTTGAAAAAGTAATTAACATTTCAGTTAAATGTTTGAGAACTAATAATGGAACCGAGTTTACTTCAAAGGAATTTAAAAATTATTGCAAATAAGTTGGGATCGAATGACATAAAACAACAGTTTATACTAAAAAAAATGGTGTTGATGAATGCATGAATAAGACTCTTTTAGAGAGAGCAAAGAGTATGCTCAATAATGCCAAGTTGTTATAGGAATTGTGGACAAAAGCAATTCTTACAACAATATCAGTATAGTTACTTTTCAGATGGAGTTTGGCTCCCCTCTCGAGCTCAAGGATGTGATGTTTCGAGTCTGAAGAAGAATCTTGCTTCCATAGCTATGTTGGAGAATTGTGGCTACAATATGATACTCAACAAAGGGAAGGCTTTCATAATACATACTGCCATGAGACAAGTGAAGAATACTGGGGTTCGAATGAAGAACATCTACAAATTAGATGTGGAAGATTGTGCAACATTGTGAACAAAAGTAGAGAGGGTACAGAGCCGAGATGTCAGTGAATTATGGCATAGAAGACTTGATCATTTGCATCATGGCACTTTGAAGACCATGTAATATAATTCTACAGGCCTACCCAAAGGAAAGCTAGAGCAGTGGGATACATTTAAAGGGTGTTCATTGGGGAAGTACACAAAATCCACCTCCGATGATTAGGATACCGGGGCGCATGCAGTCCTCGAGAGGATCCACTATGATTTCTATGGGCCTTTCTCAACAGCCTCCACTACCAAGCACATGTATTATGTTATATTTGTAGATGATTTCTCATGAAATTTTTGTTTCTAATTCATTCATAAGAAAGAGTAGACATGCTCCAAATTTTTTCAGTTTAAAGAACTTGTTGACAAATATACTGGAAAGAAAGTGAAGGCTCTTAAGAGAAATAATGGTGGTGAGTACGTGTCAAATGAGTTTAAAATGTTATGTGCAAAGGAAGGCATTCGATGGGAGTTGACATCACCGCATAACCCATAATAGAATGAGGTGGATGAGAGGAAGAACAAAAGTATTGTGGGAGAAGCACAGGTGTCGTTGCATGACCAAAGCATACCTCGATAATTGTGGGCTGAAGCGTGCAACACAATAGTCTAATTGTAGAATAGGAGTCCTCACAGGATTCTTGGCATGACTACACCAGAGGAAGCTTTTTCAGGGAAGAAACTAGATGTGTCACACTTCAATATCTTTGGATCATTAGTTTATTGTCATGTGTCTAAGGAAGAAAGGGAAAATCTAGATCCCACAACATAATTGGGAATATATGTGGGGTACACAGATACACTTCAAAAGTATCGGGTGTACTTGTCATCCCTCATGATGAAAGTGGTAATACGGGATGTGAAGTTTGATGAGAAGAAGGTAATGAGGTGCTCTCTTGAGAGGGAGCTTTAGTTGCATCTTGATCATGAGATTTTGGCTTCAAAGGAAGAACCTCGGGAAGTTTTGGAGTAGCCACAAGATGAAGAGCAGAGAGTGGAGATACCCACTCATGCAGAGACATCGAGAGAAGGAAGGAAGCAAACCAGGGAATCTGACTAATTATTGCAGGATGCTGGAGAGAATGTTGGAGCACCCACATGAAAACACTGGCAGAGGAGTTCACCGGATCAGTACATTGGCTACATGGATCTTATGAGCGAGCTAGTAGAGAAAACTCCATCCTCATTCGAGGAGGTTGTAGAGACACCAGTATGGGTTGATGCTATAGTAGAGTAATATGATTCCATTGTCAGAAATAGTGTTTGGGAAGTGGTCCCAAGACCAACAAACAAATCAATTGTTAGTTCAAGATCGATTTACAAGGTAAATCATGTAGGAGATGGGAGCATAGAAACACACAAGGTAAATTTTTTTTCTAATGGGTTCTCTCAAGAGGAGGGAATTGACTATGAGGTGAACTTTGCTCAAGTAGCAAGGTACTCATCCACCAGGTCAATTCTAGCACTGTTAGCATAGATGGGGTGGAAGATCCACTAAATGGATGTGAAGAAAACATTACTCAATGGATTTATTTAGGAGGAGGTGTATATTATGTTTTGAGACCTTTAAATAAGAGTCACATGCATGCAGACTCAACCGAGCATCGTATAGACTCAAGAAAGCACCCTATGCTTGGTATACTAGGATCGATTACTATCTCACTAGTTTGGGTTTCACCAAAAGTGAATCAAATGAAAACATTTATCACATTGTGGTCAAGGGTAAATTATTGATTATTGTTTTATATTTTGATGACTTGATCCTTACTAGTGATGAGAAGATGATCAGATACTACAAGGAGGACCTTGCAAGAGAGTTTTAAATTAATGAAATGGACCTCATGCACTACTTCCGTGGATTGGTAGTATGGAATGGAGACAGGGAATTGTTTATCTCTTAGGGTAAGTATGCCAACGAGATACTTCAAAGTGTTCACATGGATAGGTGTAAAGCCATGGAGATTCCTCTTGCAGGACACTAGAGGAAAGAGGATGTGAATTTAGGTGAAGTATTGGAGGCTACTATTTACAGGAAGCTTATGGGTTCACTCATGTATGTGGTTAGCACATGAACGAACATGTGTTATGTAGTTAAATAGCTTAGTCAAGAAATGGTTAATTCAACCAACTGTATTGGAAGGAAGCAAATCATGTGTTGAGAAACCTTACAATAACTACTCAGTTTGGTCTTTGCTATAGACAAATAGAGGGAGTGAAGATGAAAGGCTTCCCAGATGCAGATTGGGCAGGGAGTCCTTCAGTTAGGGAGAGAGCTTTAGGAGGAATTTTCAATGTTAGGTCGACAACATTTTCTTGGTACAACATGTAGCAAAGATCTATGGCATTCAACTGAGTAGAAGCAGAGTGCATGATTGCAAGTCAAGCAGCATGTGAGGCTATCTAGATGAGAAATTTTCTTGTTGGTTAATTGGTCAAAAGATGGATCCTAGAGTGATTTAATGCGACAATCATAGTTATATAAAATTCTTTGAGAATCCAGTATTCCATGAATGATCCAAGCATATTGGCGTCCAATATCATCATCTACAATATTGTGTGCATTGGTGTATCATATTGTTGCAATTCATTCTACAGAGGAACACGATGCAGATATGTTGACAAAGGATTTGTCAAGAGGAAAATTCGAGTTCCATAGAACCAGGTTTGGGTTATCTGATAATCTCTTTCTTACTGGGAGGGAGTGTTTAAAATGAAACAAGAAAATCAGTCGGGCGGAGGGATAGACTATACTAATGTAGGGAGTACTCAGGCTTGAGAAAAAATTGTATTTCTTCTCTATTATCTAATTAATGCAATAGAGATAGTAAGGAGTTTTGAGCAGTTTCTTTCCCCTAGATAAATCTTTGTGTATGTGTGATGTTTCATTTTACATGTCAATGGTTCTTGTTTTAGATGGTGAATTAACTTCTGTATGTCAATAGAGTAGCTTCAGGTCTTGTGATTTAGTAAATATCATGACCAGTTTTGAATCTACACATTAATTTCTACATAATCAACATAACCAAAAAATGAATCACTACTACCATTATATGTGGTACAATAATTACTTTTTCCCCTAAGATACTGAAGCACTCATTTCACTTTTCCCAATGCTCTTTATCTATATTTTTCATGTATCTACTAGGCTTCACATTATTCATACCGAATCTCAGAAGTATTTTTTCCACATACTTCTGTTGTGATAACCACAACTTACCATTTTTCATGTCTATGTGTATCTCCATACCCAAGATTTGTTTTGTTGCTCCAAGATCCTTCACTTTTAATTCTTAGCAAATGATAATTTTAACCCATTGAAATCAACCACGCTTTTTCTTGCTACAAGAATATCATCAATATATAACACTAAAATAATTAATATTCCATTTTCCAAGTTTTAAAAGTAAACACAATGACCATACTCACTTTCGGTAAAATTTTGTCTCTTCATGAAGTAATCAAACTTCTTCTACCATTGCCTGGGAGATTGCTTCAGGCCATACAATGACTTATTGGGTTTGCAAACAAATCCCTTGTTATAATTTTAAACGAACCCTTCTAGTTGTTCGATATATATATCCTCATCCAAATATCCATGTAAGAATGTTGTTTTAACATTTAATTTCTCTAACTCAATATCAAGTAGTTCAATTAACGCTAGCACAACTAGAATTGAAACAATATTAACAACTGGTGAAAAGATATCATGGAAATCAATACCTTCCCTCTGAGAACATCCTTTTGCAACCAGTCTTTCTTTATACTTTTGAATAATATCATTGACTCATTTCTTCAACTTGTAAACCCTCTTGCAACCGACAATCTTTTTGTCCTTAGAGAGTTCCATCATATCCCATGTATTATTTCTTTGTAAGGCATCAATTTCATCTTTCATTGCTAATTTCCAATTATGGCTACAAGATATTTTCATTGCTTCCTGATAACAACTAGGTTCTCCATCATTGGAAATTAAAGAAACAATTCTAGTAAAATCACCATACCTTTTAGGAAAATATATAATCCATGTAGGTCTTCATAGAAGTTGTTGATGTATTTCTTCAGTTTCCTAAGAAATTTATGTATCCTAATCTCCTTCTGTAGGAGTTTTTTCATGCAAACTTCATGATCCTCCTCCTTTGAACATGATTGAGCTTCCAATTTAACTTGTTGAGTCTGTGGTACTTTTTCCAATTTCATATCACCATCTACATCTAATTTTATGAATCACGATTCATCAAATATGACATCTATGTTAATGATGATTTTGTGGGTAGTAGGGTTCCAGAATATATATCCCTTAACTCCATCACCATATCCAATAAAGATTAGTCTTTTTTATTTTGGATCTAACTTAGAATGTTGATTCTTTGGAATAAGAGCATAGGCATCACAACAAAAAACATCCAGATTTGAACAATCAAAAGCTTGACCTTTCCATGCCTTTTTTGCAATCTTACAATTAATTGCATTTGATGGGGACTAGCATACTAAAAAGTAACTATACTGATACCAATCATGATATACCTTCCATCATCTCTCGTTTTGATGTGCATATGGAGATCCTTCTCCTCCAAATCAATGAAAAATACTTTGTTTATCATGATGTGGAATGAGGTACCACTGTCAAGATACCACACACTACTCATGACTCTGCTTTACATGCATGTAATGAGGGTAAAATCAAGTTCGAGCTTTGAAGCTAATGGTTCACCTGTTGCTCCTCTTGCAGTCTTCTTGCTTTCTTTCTTGTGTGGACACTTCGTTGCATAGTGCCTGAATTCATGACAGTGAAAACACTTGATTCTGGAAAAGTCTTTCTTCTTGCCTCTTGACTCGAATCTGCTTTGGATTGGGATTTCTTCCCTTTCCCTTTCTTTTCCTTTCCAATCAAGTGACAATTCTCCTCATTATTGCCCTTAGGTGAGACCCTGTCTCTGGTGTTGCACCTTATTTTCTCCTGTACCAAATCGAACCAAAGGAATTCCCAATTTATTAGCTTTTCCCTCTCATTCACTAAATCTTGTTAGTTGTTCCAGCTCTTGGGAAGGCGTAGAAGCACTAGGCCACCAAATCATCCTCTTCTATAGTAACACCAACTTGACCAAGTTCATCATGACACTATGTGAACCTACTCAGGTACTATGGAATGGTCTCGTTCCTTTGCATCTTGATATTTCAGAGTTTTTCCTTGAGTGCCAATTTCTTATGGTCACTACTATTTAGGAAACAATATGTCAGCACTTGCCACATTGCATATGGAATCTCTTTCCCATGGATATTAGATAAAATATGGTTTTGTACCCCCTCCAATATGATCCTCCTTATGTTGGCAACACACTTCATCCAATCTACTAGATTCTGAGCATCAGCTGTTGTGAGTTTCAGAATATCATTATCAATGAATTCCTTCAACCCATTATCCTTGAGTACCGAATCCATCTGGTCCTTCCATGCAACATAATTTGAGCTTCCCTCAAGGGCATACTCAAGCCTTAGTCCATTGAAAGACATCTTCTAAGTCCTAAAGAAAACCTGCAACCTAATCTGCAAACTCAAACCTCATGCAATGAAAACTTCAAAATCTCTGCTCTATAATGATTCCATCTTTGATACCATGTAGAAATTAATGTGTAGATTCAAAATTTCTCATCAAATTTACTAGATCACAAGACTTGAAGCTACCCTATTGATCTATGGAAGTTAATTCACCATCTAAAATAAGAATCATTGACATGCAAAATAAAACATCACACATAAACAAATATTTATCTAAGGGAAAAAAGTTCTCAAAACCCCTTACTATTTGATTTACATTAAGTAGAGAATAGAGAAGAAACACAATGGTTTCTCAAGCCTAACACACCCTACAGTAGTATAGTCTATCTCTCTACTTAACTGACTAAACCTAGTCCAACACTTAGCCAATTTCAAGCCTTCCCAAGCTCCTATTTCCTTGTGTTTTTCCCTTGATAAATTGCCCATATTATTTAGGAATTTCACACCAAGGAATTGCGTAATTACCATAAGTCAATCCTCTAACTACAGGCACCACTTGTACAACTTGGAATAATTTACAACTGATAGTACACTACCCTTGAATTAGAATCTCAACTCGGTAACTCAAATTCTCTACATGCAACAATTATTTTGGGCTTATTGATCACTTAGTGTGGATTAAATTACACACCCACAACTTGACCTCCACTAGTTCTTTTGTCATATAGAACTAGTTAAACTAACAATAACTCAGATTAACTAAAATAGATTGCTACAAATTAGCAATCAATCATGTATAATTGAGCTAAAGTGTCACTAACGCAAATTTACTAAGTTAACTGAGTGAAAAGAGCCATGTCACTTCAATTAACTACCTCCAAGTATTCTACTGAAATTGAATTCAAATTTTAATCTAGTTTGACCAACGCAAAATCAAAACTACATTTTCTTGCTCCATTTTCAATAGATTAAGATTTTGCAGGAGACTTGGACAAGAGGTGATCCACTTCTGGATATGTCTTTACTCTTACAAGTGGAGTTGTTAGTTGGATGTAAAAGCTTCAGAACATAGTTGCTTTATCCACTATTGTGTAAGAATACATAGTTGTCTCACATGCTTACAAAGAGGTAGTTGGGTTAAAGATTTTGCTAGGTGAGTTTGGAAGGATGCAGGACAAGGTGAGTCAAAGTGTTATTAAATTGGCAAGGAATTGAACTTATCACAGTAAGACAAAACATATACCTATAAAATACCATTTTGTAACTCAGTTTATTGATGAAGGTGGATCAATGGCTCTAGAAAAGGACCACACAAAGCAAAATATTTGCAGATATGTTCACAAAATTAGTTTTGTTAGAGACGCTAAAATGGTGCCTGCCTTCTCTTGGCTTGCAAGGAAGGTGATGAATATTTTGGGCATGATATATCACGAAAATTATTGTCAAGGTGGAGATTTTTAGATGTTTCCAACTATTTCCCTATATTCTTGGGATAGTAGCTAAAAGAATATTTTGGGAATGGTATATCAAGGAAATTATTGTCAAGGTGGAGATTATTAGATGTTTCCAGCTATTTCCCTATATTCTTGGGATACTAGCTAAAATCGGTTCCTCTGGATCGAGTTGTTTTTTCTAATCTAAGGTATAAATGAACAATTTTGCTTTATGCAAATTTTTTTATGATAGGTTTCTATTTATCCATGTAATCCTATAGAGGCAATAAGAACACATAAACTAATAATCCTATAGAGGCAATAAGATCACATAAACTAATGGACAATGTGTTCAATGGTTGGATAATGTATGCTTGTGAGTTGGTTGATGAAAATATCTCTTGAATAATATGAATAGTGATTGGATTTCAGAGATCTGTGGTTTGAGCTTTTTGAATTTTTGTCCGGAGAATCCACAGTAATAGAATTTTTACACCAACGTTTCGAATCCCAAATGGGATCCATCATCAGGGTAAGAGAAAGATGATAAAAGAAGAGCCAGATGGAAGAAATAAATACTTATGAGGGAAGGAATATTTAAAGGAACAACACAGGTCGGCAAGAAAGATTTATAATGAAACCTAAAATTAATTTTAATTTTTATAAATTAATATCATTTATTTAATATTTATAAATTAATATCATATATTTAATATCTATAAAACAAAAACTTTAAACTAATGAGGATGTTTCCCTCACAATGAGGGTTTTAGCATGTAAAACTCTGTGGATGTTTCCCTCACAATGAGGGTTTTAGCATGTAAAACTCTGTGTCAATCTTTTGTATTTGAATATTCTGCTATTTTGTTTGTTTGTCATTATTTTTTACAATTAAATTCATTTGCAGGTTAAGCTTTAGCTCCTCAACTCAACAAATTTCAAGCTAGAATGTGATTTTTTTTGTTATTTAAAATGCATTTTTGAATGCATAAATGGATTCACAAACTAGAAAATCATTGGGGCAATCGAATTCCACCGATTAAACAACTTAAAGTCAAGTTTTTTAAAATCTTTGCGAGAATTTGGTTAAAATTGATTGGAAAAACTGTAATGAAAATGACCATTTCATCTTCAAAATTAGACTACATCTTTAATAAATTACTATTAAAAAAAATATTTTATATGAAATTTAAATTTAAAAAATTAAAAATATATATTAAAAAATTTATTTTACATGAAATTTAAATTTAAAAAATAAAAAATATATATTAAAAGATTATTTTATATGAAATTTAAATTTAAAAAATTAAAAATATATATTAAAAAGGGTATTTTATATGAAATTTAGATTTAAAAAATAAAAAATATGTATTAAAACACTTTATAGAAATAAATGAAGAGGAATGAGGGAAAAAAGCCATTTTGTTTAAAAAAAAATTCATAAATTTATAGAATTGACCAAATATCTCACCATAGATTACTTTATCCTAAATGGTCGACGGTTCTATCACATAACAATATCCACACTGAAAGCTTGTTTCATTCATTACTAAACTTGGCGATTTATACACATTTCTAGCTACAAATGAACAATAATTGCATCAGATGACATTGACACTAGCTGACTACGCTAACTATTAATAGTGATTGGCATTGTATGAATAGTGAGCAGTGCCATTCATGATTAATACCTGACACCTCCCCTTAATCACGATCTACATGTTAACTTGCCTACTCTTCTAAGTCTCAGCTAGGCTTACAACATAATTTGGATTTTCAACAATGCACAACTTACTTCTACACATTTCGAATTTAACCTTTCCAAGAGGCTTGGTGAATATGTCAGCCACATTTTCATTTGTATTACAATATGATAAGTCAATTTCTTTTGGTTGCACTTTTTCTCTTACAAAATGATGTTGTGTGTCAATGTGTTTTGTCCTGGCATGATATATAGGATTGTTTGCCAATTTGATAGTGCTTTGATTGTCACATCTGATTACTGTAGGTGCTTGTTTTGTTTCTGCAACATCTTTAAGTATCCTTTTAAGCCATATTGCTTCACATGTCACACTGCATAATGCTTTATACTAAGCTTCAGTGGATGGCAAGGAAATAGTTGGTTGTTTCTTATTGCTCCATGATATTGGTCCTAAACCAATATTTAACATGTATCCAGTAGTAGATTTCCTATCATCTAGATTTCCAGCCCAGTCAGAATTAGAATAACCTGTCAACTCAACATCAAATTCATCAGTGTACATAATACCAAAATTAAGTGTTCCTTTCGGATATTGAAGGACTTTCTTTGCTGCTTTCCAGTGGCTTTCACATGGCTTAGCCATGAACTAACTAAGTATGTTGACAGAATATGCTATATCTAGCCTGGTAATGGTGAGATAGTTCAGACTTCCCACCAGTTGATGATACATAGTTCCATTCACCTCTTTGGTTCCATCATCATTGCACAATTTGACATTCTATTCTAAAGGAGTAGATGTTGCCTTGCATTCAGTCATATTGAACCTTTTAAGGATTTCCCTTGTATATTTGCTTTGTGTGATTAGTGGCTTACCAGATTCCCTCCAAACTTCAAGACCTAAACAATAATGCAATTCACCAAGATCCTTCATCTCAAATAAATGTGACAACTGAATTTTAATTTCTTCAATGAACTTGCATGCATTTCTTGTTATGATAAGGTCATCAGCATATACAAATATTAAAGCAACATTATCACCTTCATCTTCCTTGATGTACAAGTTAGGATCATTTTTGCTTCTCATAAAACCTTTCTCATAAAAGAAAGAATCAATTTTCACATACCAATATCTTGGTGCTTGTTCTAAACCATATAAGGCTTTCTTTAACCTGCAAACTAGATGCTCCTATCCTTGTTTTACAAACCCTTCAGGCTAAACCAAATAAACTTCTTCTTTTAACTGACCATTCAAAAATGCAGATTTGACATCTAACTGATACATTTTCCAATTATATTTTGTAGCTAATGCAATCATGATTCTAATTGCGTTCAACCTAGCTACATGTGAAAAAGTATCTTCATAATCAATTCCCTCCTTTTGCGAATATCCTTTTGCAACCAATCTAGCTTTATGTTTATCAATACTTCCATCAACATTAAACTTGGATTTATAAAACCATTTGCATCCTATGGGAACTTTGTTTTTAGGAAATTTTGTTAATTCCCATGTGTCATTCTTCATTGTAGAGTTATATTCTTCATTCATTGCATCTCTCCATTCTTCATATTATTTAGCTTCCTCATAGCTTGAAGGTTCTGCAACATTCATAACAAGAGACATTAATGCATAATCTTTATACCTTATAGGCCCCTGACTTTGACATGATGACCTTCTTGGAGTTTTACTGCTTTCATCTTTCTTTCTACTTTGCAGAGTCTCCTCAACTCTTCTTGGAGTGTCATGACTGCTTGATGCTCCTTGCTCTTGAACTTGTACCTGTTCTTGTGCTTGTTCCTATTCTTGTTCAACACTTGTATATAATTTGACATAATCATTAGTATCATGCCATACACCAATATTATTCATTTTAGCACATTCATTTGCATTCTCACGAAACACCACATCCCTACTTGCAAGCAGTCTATGAGTACTGGGATCAAACAACTTGTATGCTTTCTCATCATCACAATAACCAAAAAATATTCACTTAATTGACTTTGCATCAAGTTTTCTTCTTTCATCTTTTGGAATATGAGCAAATGCCTTGCAACCAAAAACTCTTAAATGACTCACTTTTGGTTTGTACCCATAAAACGCTTCAACAGGTGTTTTAAGATCTAAACTTTTGGTTGGACTCTTATTTTTCAAATAAACTATAGTATTAATAGCTTCATCCCAAAAACCATTAGAAATACTTTTACCTCAAAGCATACTACGAGCACATTCAACTAGTGTTCTTTTTTTCCTCTCAGCAACTCTATTTTGCTGAGGTGTATGTGGCACTGTAAATTGTTGTAGGACCCCATTTCTTTTACAATATTGATTAAATTCTCTTGATTTGTATTCCCCCCCAATCAGATTTCAAATTTTTTATGCAATTACTAGTTTTTTATTTTCCCACCATATTCTTAAACTTTTTAAAGTACTCAAAAACATCACTATTCATTCTTATGAAATAAACCCATGTATACCTAGATCAATCATCCACATAAATAAGAAAATACCATGCTCCACCGATAGATCTAGTTTGCATAGGTCCACATACATCAATATCAATTAATTCAAGTATTTCCCTTTGCCTTTTTTCTTTATGTATAAGAAATTCCTCCCTATGTTTCTTGCCAAGTACACATGCTTCACATTCAACATGATAATTCTTCCGACAGGAAGACCTTCAACCATTGTGTTCTTTTGAAGTAGCATTAAATCTTTGTGATTTAGATGTCCATACCTTTGATGCCATAACTCTACTGTTGATATTGTTGTAGATGTCAATGCTTGATGACTTTTCCTAGTCACATTCAACTTATACAAGCCTCCAACTCTAGTACCTGTGGAAATAACCTTGTATTGATCTTGAATGTCTTTCACTACACAATGTGATTTAACAAATTCCACCCTCAAATCTTAGTCAGCAATAGTAGAAACAAAAATTAAATTCTTTTTTATACCAAGAACATACATCACATTATGAATTTGTCTCTCTTGTCCATTAGGCAAATTCACACCTATTACTCCATAACCTTGAACTTTAAGTGATCTGTTATCTCCTAAATAAACATATGTTCCATCAATGTTTTCATAATATTCATCAAACCACTCCTTATTACAAGGCGTATCGAGTGATGCACCAGAATCAATGAACCAAGCATTCACATTATCATTTTCCATAGACAATGCAGCATCAGAAATAAACAATTTAAGATTTTTAAATCCATCACTGATTGAGGTGTCTTTGTCCACAAAATTTCCATTATTCCTTCTCTTTCTTTGCCTAGACTCATTATATTTCCTTTTATAGCAATATTTATAATGATTCCTAAGTTTGTCACAATAATAACAATCATCATTTCTCTTATCCTGGATTGGAAATTTAGACTGTGTCATACCTTTCTGTTTTGCTTGAAACTTGCCTCCTTTGTTCTTGTTCCATGGTTTGCCTTTATATGGATGTTTGCCCTTGGCGACCAATGCCAAATCTGAACTACTAAAGCCCGAATTAGAGCTCTTCATCCTCTCCTCCTCTTGTAGAAGAATTCTTGTCAATTCATCAAATGTAGGGGGCTTTTCTTTAACTGAAAAGACTTGAAACAAAAATTTGATAATCTTGCACTAAGCCATTTAATGTGATGGTGACTATGTCAATACTAGACACCTTTTCACCAATATCTCCTAACTTACCACTTAAATCTTTGACATGAGATATGAAATTGCTTATATATTCATTTGCTTCCATTTTCGAAATAAAAGCTTAGTCTTCAAAAACAAGATCCCATTTGTATTTGTTGTTTCATACAAACCCTTTAGCATATCCCATGTTTCCTTTGATGTCTTGCAATCTATGATGTGAGGAATAATGTTGTCTTTTACGAACATACACAACGACACCTTTGCTTTCATCTCCCTTCTCTCCCAATCTGAGATAGAAGCTGCAACACTGGGTTTGGGCTCATCCCCACTCACAATGGACCAAAAATTATAACCTTCTAAAATAGTGAGCAACTTGAATTTCCAATTCACATAATTTCCTCCATCAAGTTTGGTGGATTCATTCAAATAAGTATCAACCAACAAATTTTATATGATGGAAAAAAAAACTTTCTCCAATCAACAAAATGCCACAAAATCTAAATCCAAATGCACCCAAATTCACCACATCCAAAATGATCCCAAAAAATCATCATAAAATTTCATAAATTTTTCACATAAAGAGAATAAAATCTCCTTATATTAAACTTCACTTTAAAAAAAACTCCTTTTTCTTATTAATAATCTTCCACCACTTAAATTTTTTTCCTTATTAAAACCTTATCACTCCTCAAATCACACAATAATTCTCGGCTTCCCAATTTCATTTCAAAGCAAGTTATTTTTTTTCCTTATAAACCCACTTGCTCTCAAAAAAATGTCGTGCTCCATTTTAATCATAAAAATCATATAAAACAATGGGCTTTAATTTAAAAGGATGTTACCACGACAAAGGCTTTGAAATGCAGCGGTCGAGCACAATGAAGATGAAAACAGCTGCTCAATTTTACAGCGACTACAACTGACAGCACCACCAACTTACAACAGCCTTACTCATCAGCATATTTCACACAGCAACTGGCACGGTCTTTCACACAGCAGCACGATTTCAAGTTTGAGGAAATTGATTCTCTCTGCACACTGATTCACTAATCTTCCAAGGAGACAAGCTCAATACTCTATGAGCCTGGTGACAAAATGGACTCTTTCACCAATGCGTCCATAATTTGGATTGTAAACAGCTCTGCTCGTTCTGTCATATTTACAGATAATTTCCACGAATAGCATTCTCGTGAACATGAATGCCAATTCCAGTGAATAGTCAATACAGTTTGTCTTTGTCTTTGTGATTTAAAGAGTTGTGATCATTTGGTAGTCAATTAGAATATTTTAAGATCTAATTCAATTGAATAACTTTTAAGAGAGTTTCAAACGTATTCCCATATACTGGACGAGAAGCAAGGTATAAGGACTGGGTCTTATAATATCTCTTCTCATGACGTCACCTAATGTGGGGCAGGATTCCCTGAATTTATGATTATTATATATATTCATGTGGACTTGGATGTATTAAACGTATAGAGGATCAAAATGGTAGTGGGGATTGGAATTATGGTTCTGAGATTGTATTCCCTGATTCGAAAGAAGAATGGTGGCGGAGGAGGTGAAGACGGACATGGTAGAGGAGACGAAGGCAGCGATCGCAGAGGAGGCGAAGGTGAATCCGGAAATGGCGGAGACCACACGCAGACTCAGCTTCGTAATTCACGCCATAATCGTCGTGTAGCCCGTCGTCGCTGCCATATGGGCCATCGTCGGCCTGGCATCATGTAGGTTATCATCATCAGCATGTTGGGGGATTTTGAAGAACAGTATAGCCACCGTCGCCCAAAGATTCCCGAAGCGCCAACGCCGATTGTTACTGAAGTGTTCATTTAACACATATCTGATTGTATTCCTATTTAGAGATCGTTAGTGGGATTTCCTATTTTGGCTTTGTCAATAAACGCAACTTATTCTGCGAGGCCCGTTTAATGCATGAATTTCTATTTCTACATGGATTTTCCTACTCTGGCTTTGTATACATTTAATGTAAGAACCCAGTCTGTGGGAAAAAAAAATTCGGCCAACTTTGTTCTGTGCCATACAAAAGATTACTGTCGTTTGGAAATCCTTTGATATACCGTTATGTAATTGTGACGATAGATTTACGAAAGAAAGAGTGACAATGACCAGAACCATAAGTTACATATACGAAAGAAAGAGTGACAATGACCAGAACCATAAGTTACATATAGGTGAATGTTAATGTGTTTGTAGGTTAATGTAGTTATAGGTTATAAATCCAATTGATTATGATTTACATAGTTTACCATACTAACCCAAAATTCATACATAGTTTACCATACTAACCCAAAATTCATACTATAGTTTATATATATATATATATATATTAGTTTCTTTATATATATATTTTAGTTTACGAAAGAAAGAGTGACAATGACCAGAACCATAAGTTACATATAGGTGAATGTTAATGTGTTTGTAGGTTAAGGTAGTTATAGGTTATAAATCCAATTGATTATGATTTACATAGTTTACCATACTAACCCAAAATTCATACTTTAGTTTATATATATTTGGAAACATGACACCTCTTATATTTCTCTATCACGATTTTACTTTTGAAACGCTATAGTTTAATATCTCGATTTTACTTTCGAAACGCTATAGTTTAATTCTTGATTAATGCATTTGTCTTAATGCCATACTCAAATTGACAATTTTTCATGGGTTCTGTTGTGCTTGAGTTGCATATTGGTTTTCCAAAGACACTTATGCGCCCCTTTCCGGGGATTAAATTTGATTTTGATCTCGAAAAAAAAACACATGAAATATAAATGAGGCGTGAAATATAAATAGTTGCGTTTGGGATTACGATAATTATAATTGCAGTTAACATCATTGAATTTTTATTTTTAAAATCAAATATAGATAATTGAAAGAGATAATCCTGTATCCACCATAAAAGATACCAAATTATCCTCATTCACATAAGAATTTAGTAATTGATAAACAATTTTTGACGTCGCAAGTGGAAACGTGATGGTTGATTTACGTCACGAATGGAAACGTCAAAGAGTTCATGGATTTCTAAAATTGGAGACGTAGTCGGCGGATGACTTTGTAATCTGAAACATTCAAAGAGACCTCCTTCTCAAATAATTTGACAATTTTGGTTGTTTCTTCCATTACATCAATAATTATTTGAATTGTCAAATGATTGTGTATTATTCTGAACATTCAAAGAACAATCCTTCTCCAGTAACAATATCAATTTTTTTTATTGTCAAATGATTTTGTATTATAAACATTCGAAGACCCTTCCTCCTCAAGTGATTGAGGAGATGCATCGCTTCTGCACTAATGCATCAATTATCCGAATGTGAATGATTCAATACAGGTTGCGTTTGCCCCTCAATAGTCAATGCAGCTTATCTTCTCTTCTCTAAAACCATTTATTCGATTGAACGAGTCGTTAGATGTGTTCGCTGCATCGATTAATCAATTTCTTTTTTTCTTATTGTGTGTAACTATTAAGTTATTTTATTATTAAACTATTTTATATGTAATTTTATAATTATGTATATAGTCTAACTTATAGATAAAATAGTTTAAGGTGGAATTCACTAAAATTTGGCAATAATATAATTTCAAGATTAAATTGTTGTTTAAAATAAATTTTTGAATATACAAATGGATTCAACACCCTAAAAATGCAGATTAAACAATTTAAACTAGTGTTTTTAAAATCTCTTTAAGATTTTGATTAAAATTAATCACAAAAATGGTAAGCTATTTCCTCTATAAATTAGACTATATATATATATATATATATCTCCGTGTGTGTTAATTAACCAGCTTAGATCCATCTAACATTGCATCTATCATGGGCAGAGGGATCAAATCCATCAAGGTGCAAACCTTTTTTTTGGTCTATAGAACTTGAGGAAAGATTTCCACTTTAGGGGATTTCATCCACGCATGATAGATATATTTGGTGTTAGAAGGATCTAAGTTGGTTCCACTTCATGGCAACATTGTCACATTTTTAGGAAAGATATTCACTTCAAGGGATTTGATCCACGCATGATAGATAGATTTGGTGTTAGAAGGATCTAAGTTGATTCCACTTGATGGCAACATTGTCACATTTTAAATTTTTCATTATTATGTATATCTTTGAGATAAAATTCAAAATTCACATTATATTTTCTTTGCTTGGGATGACCATATCATTATATTCTTTATTTTGGTTTGTGTTTCTTTCTTTGAATAGTTTGTACGTCTGTGTTTGGATACTTATCAGTGGTTTATGTATTTATGTATTTGAATTTGGATGGTAATGTTTGTGTATGTTATAATTGTTGTTTATATTTTAATATGTGTGTGTGATTGTTTATTAGTAATTAGTTAGTGATGAAGAAGTGAGACAATCTTGTCATTTCGTTTAATTTTAGGTATCACAACTTTTGAAAACTAATTAATTTTAAATAGTGTCCCAGTTTTAATAATTTATTGTGTCAATATTACTCTTGAAATAATTTGTTTCTTTGTTTATGTTTGAAATAATTTATTTCCTTAGAGAATATTTTAATGATTTTTTTTTAATAGTCTATTTTTCAATGTCAAGAAATAATGTATTTTTTATTTCTTCTAATGGGTGGCCAGATTATAAAATATTTACATTATTTTTTTCTCCAAACAATTATCACATCTCCTTCAAGAATATTTGATTTGTTTTGATGTTTATAAATATACAGTTTCCTCTTATAAATATTTTGAATACATCATTGTATGAAATTACTCTATTATTAATTTTGAATATATGTAATTTTCAATATATTTTGAATATATGTAATTGTTCATTAGTAATTAGTTAGTTATGAACAAGGGAAATGATCTTGTTAAGGATTAATTTTCACTTTGTAGGAGGATTGATTTTGCACAACCTTTTCATTTTAATTCTAGGTATCACAACTTTTCACAGCTAATTATTTCTTAATAGTGTCCTCTACCTATTACTAGATATATCTTGAAAAATCTTTTTTCAATAATCTACAACCTCAAGATTAACCACATCTAACGCATATACTACAAACAATCAAATAGGATTAGAAAACATCATCTACACTCAAATCAATGTATCTAATGCAAACAATCAAATGAGATAAATGAGATTAGAAATCATCTTCTACACTAAAATCAATACATCTAGTGTAAGAAATCAAATGGGATTAGAAATACACATCTACATTGAAATCAATGCATGTAGTGCAAGCAATCAAATAGGATTAGAAATCCACAGCCAATGCGTCTAATGCAAACAATCAAATGAGATAAATGAGATTAGAAATCAACTTATACACTAAAATCAGTACATCTAGTGTAAGAAATCAAATAGAATTAGAAATACACATCTACATTGAAATCCATGCATGTAGTGCAAGCAATCAAATAGGATTAGAAATCCACATCTACATTGAAATCCATGCATTTAGTGCAAGCAATGAAATATGATTAGAAATTCACATCTACACTTAAATCACTGCATCTAATGCAAGCAATCAAATATAATTAGGAAACAAAATCTACACTAAAATCAATGCATCTAGTGCAAGAAATCAAATAGGATTAGAAATCATCATATACATTGAAATCAATGCATCTAGTGAAATAAATATTCTTGCCTTTCTCCCCCATCCATCTAATCTTAGAAAATAATTTTAATAATTAAAGTCTCAAGATTAACAACATTTAATCCTTCTAATGCAAGCAATCAAATAGGATTAGAAAACAACATCTACATTGAAATCAATGCATATAATGCAAGCAATGAAATAAGATTAGAATCTAACATCTACACTGAAATAAATGCATCTAGTGTAAGCAATCAAATATAATTAGAAATCATCATCTATACTAAAATCAATGCATCTAGTGAAAGCAATCAAATATGATTAGAAATCACCATCTATGTTGAAATAAATGCATCTAGAGAAAGCAATAAAATATGATTAGAAATCATCATCTAAACTGAAATCAATTCATCTAGTGCAAACAATCAAATATAATTAAAAATCAACATCTACAATAAAATCAATGCATCTAGTGCAAGCAATCCAATAGGATTAGAAATCATCATATACACTTAAATAAATGCAAATAGTGCAAGAAATATTCTTCCCTCTCTCCCCCCTCCATGTATATCTATATCTCCCCCCACCTCTCTTTCTATGTCTCTCTATCTCACCCCCCCAAACACATGCATACACATGCTCCATATCTATCTATTTCTCCCTATCTCTCTCTATTTCTCTCTTCTTCCCTCTCTTCACCTCCCATCTATATCTCTCTCTTCCTCTTCCTCTCCTTTGCCTCTCTATATCACCACAAAAGGATACACGCTCTTTCTCCATATCTATATATCTCTCCCTCCCTCTTCCTCTCCCTCCCTCTTCCTCTCCCTCTCTCTTCCCCTTCACTCTCTCTCTTCCCATCTATCTCTCTTCCCTCCTACTCTCCTCTCTCCCTCCATCTATCTCCCTCATGACTCCCTCTCTCTCTCTCCACCTTTCTCTATTTATTTATTTCTTCTTACCTCCCTCTCTCTTTCACTCCAACTCCATCTCTCTCCCTCCTTCTCTTTCTAGCATTCTCTCTCTCTTCCTTCCTCTCTCTCCCTTTCTCTCTCACTTCCCTTTGTCTCTCTCCCTCCTCTGTCTCTCTTCACCCTCCAACTCTATCACTATCTCCATCTCTCTCTCATTCTCCCGCCTTCTCTCCCCCCTTCCTTCCATCTCTCGTTTGTCTCTCTATTTCACCCGAAAACATGCACACTCTCACTCCACCTCTCTCTCTCTCTCTCTCTCTCTTTCTTCTTCATTTTATCTCCATCTATCCCTTGCCACTCCCTCTGTGTCTCCACCTCTATCACTTTATGTCTTTGTTCTTCCCTCCACATATATATCTAGAGTTAATATATATAATGATATATTGATAT
The DNA here is from genome assembly GCA_031772625.1 of Pinus tabuliformis. Lineage (NCBI taxonomy): Eukaryota > Viridiplantae > Streptophyta > Pinopsida > Pinales > Pinaceae > Pinus > Pinus tabuliformis. The sequence continues at coordinate 154,203,172 of CM062804.1, read as the reverse complement.
ATATTATAATATAACAAATTGAATATCATATTAAATTTAATATTGTATTAATCCAGGTCATTAAATTTAGTAATATTAATATTAGATTTAATAATGTTTTGTATGGCATGATAGCAAAAATTATAATAAAACTACATTAAATTAATATTTTCAAATATTAAAACTTTGATGTGGAAATATTGATTGCCTTAACGGCTTTAACATATCCGTAGGATATGATTTTTCCCTTTAAAGAATCATTTTAGAAATATTTAATCAAAAGACATATTAAAATATTTCGAGTAGGATTTCTATTCATTGTGTTGAATCAAAGTTTTTCCTTTGATTTAAGAGATGCTATTAACTTTAATAAATTTGAGTAAAGATGTTTAATATTTTACCTAATTTGGAATTTAAATGTGGTTAAGTGTTTTGTTAAAGGTGAATTTATGATCCATTCAAATTTACCTATATGATAAAGGAACTATTAAAGGCATGAAAAAATTTATTATCTATTCAAATTATATATAATAATACATAGCGATATTTTAATAATTAATATTAGCCCATTAATACGATTACAAAATTATATATAATTTAGGATTCAAGCTAATGTTTTGGCCGACATTAGTAAAAAATAATTTTATTATTTTTTGAGGACGTGACATATTTACACATCGAGGTCATACTGGGCTATAGAATTGGGCTATAGAATTCGCCTCTCGATGCAATGAATATAAAGTGGATGTGTTAGTGTTTATAGTAAGTCCTAACCAAATGATATGGTTAAACTATTAAATCATAATATTGTTAAGGTAGTGTGTTGGATTTTGTGGATATATTTATATATAGTTTTTATTTCTAGTGTTGTTATATAAATTAAATGGTTAGTAAATATAGATATTGAGTCATTAATAACATAAAAAATTATTTGACTAATGAATATTAAAATTTACTAATGTCATAAGGGATGCATTATTGTTTATAGAAAGGTTTACCACAATGATAGGATATGGATTTAACTATTGAATCTTTATATTGTTAAGGCAACATGTTTATTGTTGTGAATATATTTAGTTTTATAATTAACAAGCTTAAATTGCATATTACCAGCATAGTTATATAAATTAAATGGTTAGTAAATATAGATATGAATTCATTAAAAAATAAAAAAGCATATAAATTAATTAAATTATAATCTTATTTTAAATTACTTTATTATTAATATTTATAAATAAAATTAATTTGCCGAGACTAAAGAAGCCCGACTTGGATGTCTTTTGGGATAGTTTAATTCTCCAAGAGGTGGTCCCCTCTTCAATAGATTTGAACCTATGAACTTGTGACCTAGTGGGAACTATACTCACCACAAACCAACTAGTTTACAATTCATGGTTGATATGCATTTGAAAGAAAACATGTAACAAGATTCTTAATCATAGATATTCTTAATTTGTAAATAGGTTTTGTAAAAATACCATGAGACAATACCATGACTTACTAATACACATGTCCAAAAAGATCACAACTCATATTCATATCATATTCATATGAATTTTTATTATTTTTAATGAGTTTAATTAAAAGGGAAAGAAGAACATAACTACTTTGGAGATGAAACTAAATTCTTGATTTGTGACTATTATTAAAAATATTCTAGAATATTTTGTGAAAGTTAAATCTAATATCCACCAAATAACTACTAATAATTAAATTAAAGTTCCGAAAAAATTATTTTAAAATAAACACATCCATAAAATAAAAAATTTACACTAATCCTCCTAGATGTTTATCTATCCAATCTCAGATGAAGAATATGTGGCCTTGCATTACACACGGTTCTTGCTTATTGTTGAGTTATGTGGTGTTTCATTACACACACTTCTTGTTTCTTGTAGAGTTCAACTTAGTTGATCATCATTGATCGAAGGAAAGAGGAGGAAACACACAAAATTTACACACAAAAGTTAACACACAAAACACACAAGTTGCTGCTCTCTCTATTGATCACACAAACTTGATTGATTCAAATGAAACCAATGTGGGGTATTATGCTTTTTAACTGGAAACTCAACTAAAAATCACCCAAACTAACTTCAAAATGAAAACACAAACTAAATTTAAGCTTTCCAAATGTTAGAATGAACTTGAACTGACACACACTTGACTCAAATCAACTTAGAATCTAAATCTGGACTACTATTCATGCAAGAGTAATTAGTTGTTTTTAACATTCCCCCTTAATTACGACTGATAAACTAAGACATGAATCCTCACAATGAAAACATGGCTACTCGTCTAAGTCTTAGATAGACTTACAACACCTAAGTTTCCTCTATGAAACTCAAATACATATTTTACTAATGGATTACAAATATATCATCCAATTGATCACTCGATTTACAAGGCTTTAAATAAACTTCTCCATTACTCACAAGTTCTCTAATAAAATGATATATTTTATCAATATGTTTTCTCTTTTGATGAAACACATTATGCCTAGATAGTGTAATGGTTGAGGTGTTGTCACAATATATTGTTGTTGTTCGTTCTTGTTTCTGTTGAAGTACATACAAAAGTATTCATAGCCATACTGCTTCAGATCTTGTTGATATGGCTACTACATATTCTTCTTTTGCTGCTGAAAGTGTCACAATAGGCTACTTATTAGATGCCCATGATATCACACCTGAACCAAGATGAAGCACATAACTAAAAGTTCTCTTCCTATCATCTAAACTTCCAACAAAAGCGTTGTTAGTATATCCAACCAAATCCTTCTTTTGTGTCATTGCGTACAATATGCAACAAATTGTAGTTCCTTCTATGTATCTTAAAAAAATTCTGCTAGCTTTCCAATGTGAGTCTTTTGGAGGCTCCATAAATATAAAAATCAAACTAACTCTTTGCGTAATATCTAGTCTTGCTGCTATGAGATACATAAGGCAACCAACCAACCTTTTGAATAGAGGTGGATTGACATATGATCCTTAATCATCCTTACCTAACTTTGTACTTGTCTCTATTAGTGTAGGAGCAGGTTTACAACTTTCCATTCAGAATGTTTTTTGAGATTATTTTTCATACATATTTTGATAAATAAAAATCCATTCCTCAGTTTGTTCAACTTCTATGCCAATAAAATATTTCACAAGACCAATATCTACCATTTCAATTTCTTTCTTCAGTCCAACTTTAAAATAATCTAGTTGAAGATTACCAGTATAAATGATATCATCCACATACAAAGAGGTAAACAAAACTTGACCATGCCCATTTACCTTTTTTTACAAGGTTGTTCAATGTTGCTTATGCTAAATCCATTCTTGATCATATAATTGTCAATTCTAATATACCAGGCTCTTGGAGCTTTTTTGAGTCCATAAAGTTATTTCTTCAATCTGTAAACTTTATCTTCATGAACTTCAACTTCATAACCTAGAGGTTGTGCACATGGATTTATTCTTCCAAAATTCCATTCAAGAAGGATGATTAATTCATGTCCATCTGATCACTTTCTATTTATTATAAGTTGTTGTTGCCGGTAATTCTATTACAATATCCAGTCTGGCTAACACAGAAAAATTTTCTCCAAAGTCTATCCCTTGTTGTTGCTATTGGGTTGTGTTATTCTTTCTGGGGGGGCACAGGGGGGCGTAGCAGTCCCCCTGTCCGGGGGGTTTGAGGGCGGCAGGTAGCCCCCCTTTATAGGGTCTAGGGCAACGCCCCGGGAATTTGTTTTTGGACCCTATATTAGGTTGGGTGGACCTACCTATGGTTTTGTGCATGATTTTCACACATGGTTTTGGACGTGATGGTTTTCAGTCCATGGTTTTGGACGCGATGGTTTTTGGTCCATGGTATTGGATGCTTCGACATATATAAATATGTATTGTAACATTGAAAGGAACATAATGAAAAATCAAGCTGGTGGTCCTGGTTTTTGGATCCAGGGAAATTCTCTATCTATATGTGTTTAATGTGCTATGTTTTCACATTGTTTATTTTCTGTTTTTTATGTGTTATGCTCTCGCATTGTTTATTTTCTATGTTTTAGAATTCGTATGCAGGTAATTTCTGTACAGGGTTAAAACCTACATTTGGTATTGAAGCTATTTTTGCTTCAAGGGGATGAGTTTGTTGCTGAGGGGTTTCACTCAAGCCTGTTGTAGACCCTGTTTAGTGGGAGATTTGCGGGATCGATTTTGGTTGTGAAAGAAGATGGCGAGCAGTGGAAAGATAGAGATTGAGAAATTTAATGGTCAGAGTTTTGATTTGTGGAAACTCAAGATGGAGGATCTGTTGGTGGATAAAGATTAGTGGATCGTGGTAGATCTGGGTACTAAACCAACAGGAGTGTCTGATGAAGAATGCAAGAAGTTGGATCAGAAGGCAAAGAGCACAATACAATTGTGTGTCTCATATTCAGTATTGTTGAATGTATTAGGGGAAGTTATAACGAAGGCTTTGTGGGATAAGTTAGGGACTTTGTACCAATCTAAGTCTCTGGTGAATAAATTCTTCCTACGTAAAAAGTTGTATAACTTGAGGATGAAAGATGGAGACTCAGTGACAGAGCATCTGAATGCATTTAATACTCTGGTAAGTCAGTTATCGTCTGTTGATATCAAAATTTCAGATGAAGATAAGTGCATTAGTTTGTTGTGTTCTCTACCAGATTCGTGGGGTAGTTTGGTTATTGCAATAGGTAGCAATGCGCAACTGCCTTACAGTTTGATGAAATAGTCTCATCCTTATTGACAGAGGAGATGAGATGGAAAAATATGGAGAGCCAGAATGGTGATGCCCTGTCTGTACGAGGATGGTCACAGAACAGAAACAAAAATAAGTCATTGAGTGGGAGATCTAAATCTCCAAGAAACCTGTAAAGGTGGTGTGCTGGAAATGCGGAAAGAAAGGGCACTACAAAATAGACTGTAAATCTAAAGCTCTTGACAAAGGAAAGGGATCTGATGATGCTCCTTCTGCAGAGGCAAAAACCACCTCAGATGAAGGTGGGGATGTGTACTTGGCTTCTTCAAGTACACAAGTAGATCATGAGGCATGGATGATTGACTCAGGTTCATCCTTTCACTTCACTCCCCATAGAGAGTGGTTCTGCGAGTATGAGAAATATGATGGTGGTGATGTCTTCTTAGGGGATGATAGGAAGGCTAGAATCGTTGGTCGCAGAAAAGTAAAGTTGAAGCTGCAAGGTGGAAGGGTTAGAACACTTCTGGGTGTTCTATATATTCCTGCATTGGCCATAAATCTAATTTCTGTAAGCAAGCTGGATGATGCAGGTGTAAAATAATGTTTGAGAAGGATAGCTGCAAGATGGTTCAAGGAGCACTGGTATTGATGCGGGGAGTTTGGATTGGAACTCTGTACAAGCTGCAAGGTAGCATTGTTATTGATGGGTGCAACAGTTGTGTGGTTCGTAAAAGTGGAGCAGAAAATCTAGTGGTCTCTGGAGAGGAGACCATGTTGTCGCATCAAATGCTTGGACATATTGGAGAGAAGGGTCTTCGAATACTTCATGGTAAATGTATGGTAGAAGGTATGAGTAATAGCTCTCTAGATTTTGATTTTTGTGAAAATTGTGCATATGGGAAGCAAAATCAGGTGAGTTTCCCCTCTGGTGGTAAGAGGGCGAAACAGATATTAGAGCTTGTACACAGTGATGTGTTTGGACCTGTGAAGGTTCCATCACTGGGTAAGTATGTGTATTATGTATCATTTATAGATGACTTCTCAAGGAATACATGGATATATTTCCTTAAGAAGAGATCTGAAATCCTTGACAGGATTAAGGAATTTAAGGCTCTGGTGGAAAACCAGACAAAGAAGAAGATAAAGGTGCTGAGGACAAATAACGGTGGAGAGTTTTGCAGTAAGGAATTTGAATAATTCTGTAAGAAGCGTGGTATAGCATGGTAGAAGACTATTCCATATACACCTCAGCAAAATGGAGTTGCAGAAAGAATGAACAAGACGTTGATGGAAAGGGCAGGAAGAATGCTTAGTGGTGCCAAGTTAGGACAGGAATTCTGGGTAGAGGCGGTGGAGACAACTTGTTACTTGGTCAATAGATCGCCTTCATCAACGTTGGAGGATAAGACTCCACAAGAGGTATGGGCTGGTATGAGACCTCTCTTTCACATCTGAGGGTATTTAGATGTGATGCATATGTACATGTTCCAAAGGAGAAAAGAACCAAGTTGGATAGTAAATCTAAAAATTGCATCTTTATTGGGTATAAGGATGGTTTAAAATGTTATAAGCTTTGGAACCCAGTAATAAGGAAGGTTGTGTACAGCTGAGATGTGGTGTTTAGAGAGGTAAAATATGTTATTAAACATGAAGTCCAACCAAAGGAACCTGAGAAGATAGAGTTTGAGCCTAAGGAGGAAGAATCAAACTCTACAACAGAGGAGGAATTAGAAGACGAAGAGCCACAAACTCCGGGTGTGAGAAGATTAGTTCAAGAAAGAAGGAAACTAGAAAGATATAGTCCATCTGCTTTCTATTCAAATTTTATTTATCTATTAGTGGTGATGATCCCATAACTATGAAGGAAGCAGTAGATTCAGAGGATGGGAAACTCTGGAAAGAGGCCATTTGGTATGAAATGGCATCTTTGCAAAAAAATGAGGCATGGGATCTGGTGGAGTTGCGAGCTGGAAGGAAAACCATTGGCAGCAAATGGATGTTCAAAAGACAAATGCAGAAGGAAAGGTGGAGAAATACAAAGCTCGGTTGGTAGCAAAAGGTTATTCCCAGGTGCTGGGAATTGATTTTGGTAATATTTTTTCTCCTGTTGCCAAGGTAGCTTCTATTAGATTACTTTTATCTGTTGCTGACGCTTTTGATTTTGAGGTAGAACAGATGGATGTGAAGACAGCGTTTCTTCATGGGGATCTGGAAGAGGAGATATACATGAAGCAACCTGAAGTATTTACAGTGAAGGGTAAGAAAGAACTAGTATGAAAATTAAAGAAGTCTCTATATGGGTTAAAACAATCACCAAGGATATGGTATCAGAAATTTGATAAATTTATATGGGGACTTGGCTTCACTAGAAGCAAAGAAGATCACCGTGTATATTTTAAATTAATTAGTGACCGTGTTATTTATCTAGTCTTGTATGTGGATGATATGTTGCTGGTTGGAAATGTGATCCAAATTTGATCCTAAAACACTCTCTAAGTTTTCATAACTCTGTAAAATTCATGCCAAAGTTTCAAAGACTTACAAAGGTTGACCTTATCAGGAATACACTCGGAACAGTTGTAAATTTTGAGTAGCACAGAGCAACGAGGACCCTCGATCAAGTGCACAGATCGTTGGCCCATGGTAACGCACGCTATCACAAAACAACGAAACGAGAGGTCTTTTTGAGAAACGGGGGAGGTTTTTGATATGCGATTAGCGACAAGAAAAATCCCTAATCGCATATCACTGTGCAAACCCCTTTGAGAAGAAAAATCCCTGAGTGACCTGGACCCGAAAAGACAAAAAAACCATACAAAATTCGCCAATTCCATCAAAGGCGGGTCCCACACCAAAACCGGAAAGATATCGGAAAGGCTTCGAGCAGTAAGCAGTTTCAACCGAGTCCCGCCCGATTCCACACACTAGGTGACACGTGTTCGACGGAAGAGAGAGAAAACCGCTCACATCAGATGGGTAAACATCATGCTACTTACCCACCTGATATGGATGAAGACCGTAGGATCTGGAGGCTCCAAATCGGAGATGGAAATGTGATTTGATGGACGACTAGATTCAATAGGGTAAACAGGCCAAGTTGTATAAAGTTTGAAGTCTAGCATGAACGATGAGTTGGTAGAGGGATCATGTTCGCGAGCGTTCTTGGAGCTAATGGTAAAAACGGTCATTTCACATATGTCCAAGAGAACTAACACTCAGTTCGTTATGAAATGGGTGGTCACCTACCTATGATAAATTACATAGTGATGACGACGCAGAACATAGGAATTCGAACGGACCGAGGCAGGGAAACCAGAAAGCCGGGAAGAGGAAATGAACAGTTGAAAAGTAGACTGGTTTTAAAGCCATAAACTAATAGAAGCAGAGGAGGAGTTAGTTAGACGTAGAAAGATAAGAGCAAATAACAAAGAGAAGAAGCTGAGCTTACCTGAAGGAAGCATCAAGCTAGACAAAGCCCGAGAGAGTCAGAGAGTTTGTGTACTCCAGAGAAGGCTTGAGAGGTTCAAGCAAACTCCTCGGCATAGGCTTGTCATGTATGAGTCTTAGATTGGGCTCATACTAATATGACCAATAGAGGTTGAGTTTCAGTAAGGAGAGTCTATGTACTCCAGAGACTTGGGGGATCCAAGTCCAGTCCTACAAATTTATATCTATTTAGTGAGACTCAAATTGAGCTCACTGTTGTAAAAAATCTGCTTTGAAAACATAATAGAGAGGCCACCACTGAAGGCTGGACTAGGAGACATAGCCCAGGAGCATTGGGTGACCTCCTTATTAAACTTGTTGTGTTTACATGTTTGCCTGTTATGTTTTCTCTAATTGCTTCAGTGTCTATGTATTTCACAATCTTATCAATCCATTTCATAAATTAACATAGGCACATCCATGCACATGAGTTTCTAATACCTTTAATTCTCTGTCCTCGATAAATTCTAGATCAAGTGGTATCAGAGCATCTAGGTTACTAAGGTTAGACAAGCTTGTGCTGGATTTTGTTGTTGAATTCTAACCAGATGAAAGATTAAATTAGGAGAAGGAGAGTTGGTTGGAGCTAACATGGAAATTGGAAGATTCTACCCTAAGAGGAAAATGTCAGAAGAAAACCTCTTGGAATCAGAATCCCAGTTCATGGATGGTTTCCTGACCATGAAAGCCATGGTGGAGGAAATGTATAGGGAATTTAAGAAAGGTAGAGATGAAGATTCATCAAACTCCAAACAAGACAAAGGAGTAGAAGAATCTCTCCTCCATGACCACTCTAAAGGAAAAGGGAAAGAAGAAAAACTTCCCACACATCCTAGTAGCCCTGAAAATAAAAAGAAAACATCTTTGATTAAATTAGATGTTAAATTTGATTTGCCGATATATGATGGAGAGTTGAATGCAAAGAAGCTGGATAATTAGATTAGACAGATTGATGTTTATTGCAGAGTGTAGAGAATCGATTTAGACAAGAGTAAGATTCAACTGGCTAGCCTCCACCTTGGATGCACTGCTTTGGTATGGTGGGAATACAGGACACAAGCTGACATAAAGAAACATGGTAAAATTCTTTCTGTCTGGAGTGAATTTATTTCTACAATTAAAAAAAAAATTCTATCCACTAGCTTATATGCAACAAGCCATGATGAGCTCGCAAACTCTTCGCCAATTGAAAGGGCAAAGTGTACAAGGTTACACCCAAGAATTTAAGAAAAGAGCTTTGATTCTAGGAATTTCCTTAGACTCACCTTAAACTCTGCTAAAGTATATAGTTGGTCTATGCAGCTACTTAAGGCACACTATTCTCATGTTTAATCCCACTAGCATAGATGAGGTATCTGTTCAGGCTACACATCAAGAGGCTAGAGGTAAGAATGTGGACCCAAAACTTGGGGGATCATCAAAACCCACTACAAGCAAGAATAAGGAGAAAATAAAATAGAAATGGAAAGAGAGGAAGACAAATACTGTACAAAGGACCAAATATTCATACACTCACTGTAAGAAGGATGGGCATGATGATGAACACTGCTGGATTCTTCATTCGAAGTTGAAACCCACAAAATATGAGGGAAAAGAGAAGAATATTGTTGTAGCTATTCAAAAGGATTTGGGGTCAAACTCAGGGGATGAAACAACAATCGCAACCATAGGTATAAAAGGTAAACAATTCTTAAGCATCTACTAGTAATTCTGCACAATCTACTGATAATGAAGAAAATGAGAGGAAAAGACATGAGCTTTTTCATATTCGAGTTATTTCCAAACATCAAAAGATTGATACTTTGTTTGATAGTGGCTCACAAGTAAATTTGATTTCTAAATCAATTGTAAATAACTTTGGATTACTAACCACACCTCACAAGAAACCATATCCATTAGGTTGGTTATGTGATAAAGCAAAGCTACAAGTGACTAGACAATGTAAACTTAAGTTTTCTTTCAGGTCAGCATTTGTAGATGAGGTTGAGTTAGATATATTTCCTTTGGATATATGTGGAATTGTTTTAGGAAGTCCTTACTTGTATGATAGAAAAGCTATTTTCTATAGAGCTGAGAACAAGTATCAACTCGTTAAAAATGGAATCGAATATATCGTAAGAGCTCATAAACTCAAGAATAATTATACTCTCATAAACTCAGGGTAGATGAAAATAATTGTAAATTCATGTAAACAATTTTTATTGATGGTTGTGAAGGAAAAGAAACCTGATAAAACCAATGTATTTGAGGGCTGTGATGCTAAACAACAAGCTGATTTAGAAAAATTTGTTTCAGAATATGATATATTATTTCAAGAACCTAAAGGTCTACCACTCAAAAAGGAAATAGTAGATGATATTAATTTGCAGCAAGATGCTCCATTTCCTAACATTGGAATGTACAAGTTGTCTGCTTTAGGGAATGCAGAAATCAAGAAGCAGGTGCAGGAGTTGCTCGAGAAAGAGCTCATAAGACCTAGCACATTGCCATGTGGGTCTCCAATTGTCTTGGTGAGAAAGAAAGATGGCTCATGGAGAATGTGCATTGATTACTGAGCACTGAATAAGATAACAATAAAAATTCTTTATCCCCTTCCTCGCGTAGATGATCTATTAGATCAGTTGAAAGAAGTTGTTTATTTTTCCAAGTTGGACTTGCATAGTGGCTATCATCGGGTCGAAGTTGTAGAGCAAGATGCATGGAAGACTACTTTCAAAACAAAGCACGGATTGTATGAGTGGTTGGTTATGCCTTTTAGCTTAACTAATGCTCCTCGTACTTTCATGAGAGTAATGGATGATGTACTCAAACCTTTTATTGATGATTTTGTCATTGTATATTTAGATGACATTCTTATATTCAGTAAAACATGGGAAGAACATTTAAAACATGTCAAGCAGACTCTAGATGTTTTGAGAAGAGAAAATATTTATGTTAAACTCTCAAAATGTGAATTTGACAAAACATCTTTGAATTATTGGGGTCATATTATAGGGGGTGGTGAATTAAAGATAGATCCCTCCAAGGTTGTAGTCACTGTAAACTGGCCTAAACCCAAATCTGCTACAGAAGTTAGAAGCTTCCTAGGAGCATCACAATATTGGAGAAAGTTTATTTCTAACTCTTCCTTAATTTCAGCTCCCTTACATGCTTTAACATGATTGAACAAGGTGTTTCAGTGGGGAGGCAAACAGCAGAAATCCTTCAACACCTTGAAAAAAAAGATTAGTACAACACCAGTACTAACACTACCCGATCTTCAAAGACCGTTTGAGATTGAAACAGATGCTAGTGACTATGCCATGGGAGCAGTGTTGATGCAGCACAGTAAACCCATATGTTATCATTTTGAGACATTTAATTCTGCAGTAGTTAACTATCCCATATATGATAAAGAAGTGTATGCATTCGTATAGAGTGTGAAAAGGTGGGAACATTATTTAATGGGAAAAGAGACAGTTATACATACTGATCATCAACCACTTCAATATTTGTACTCACAAACTAAATTTCAGCAATCAAGACACTATAGGTGGATTGGTTTTCTACAATAGTTTCATCTAGTCATCAGATATAAAAAGGGCATACATAATAAAGTTGCAGACATGTTGTCCAGACCAATCATAAATGCATCTACTATACTTAAGCATAATTCAGTATTGCATGAAAGATACATTGAACAATATGCTCAAGATATAGATTTTAAAGATGTATATGCAACTTTAAGTCAAGGAAAACAAGTAGAAGAATTGGATTATCATGGTAAGGACCAGCTCTTGTATCATTTTGGGAAGTTATGCATTCCACAAACTAAAAGAGTAAAGATAATTCAAGAAGCACACACTTCTCTAATATCAGGTCACTTTGGTGTAAGTAAAACAATTGCACAACTACAAAGATTTTTTTATTGGCCAAAAATGAATGAGACAGTTTCTAGATATGTAAGAGGTTGTACTATGTGTGTTAAAAGCAAGCCCTACAATAGAAAACTAGGCTTTTACACTCCACTATCAGTTCCTTCTCATCCTTGGGAAAGTGTTTCCACGGACTGTGTTGGAGGATTGCCTAGATCTAGAAAAGGTCATGACTATTTGTATGTTGTTGTGGATAGGTTCAGCAAAATGTGTATTTTAATACCTTGTAACAAACAAATTAGAGCTGAACAAACTGCAAATTTTTTCTTTCAGCATGTATGGGTTCATTTTGGATTACCCACTTCCATAATATCTGATTGAGATACCTGATTTGTTGGGAAATTTTGGTCGAGTTTGTGGGAATTGATGGACACCAGACTGAAAAAGAGCACAGCTTTTCATCCGCAAACAGAGGGCCAAACAGAAGTGGTCAATAGGACAGTGATCTAGTTACTCAAAGGCTATTGCAGCAAGCATCCCAAGCATTGGGATGAAAATTTATGTTATCTGCAACATTCTTAAAACCAAGTTAAACATCCTTCTACACAAAGATCTCCTTTTGAGACCTGTTTTGGTTTCAAACCAAGGTATCCCTTGGATTTTGTCTTTGGTAAAGACATAGCAGTTGACGAACGCAGTTATGTGGACAAGGCAACCAAGTTCATTGAACAAATCCAAGAGATTCACCAAGCAATACAAGAAAAGTTGGAAAAGAGCCAAGCCAAGTACAGGGCAAGGCATGATAAGCATCGAATGGAGCATAGTTTCCAAGTTGGTGATCAAGTTTGGTTGTATATCAGCAAAGAAATAATGAAAGGTGAAGGTAAGAAGCTAAAGCCAATAAAGTATGGACCTTTCAAGATACTTGAGAAAATTGGTGAGAATGCTTTTCGCCTTGATTTACTAGCTTACATGCACATCTACTCAGTTGTTAATCCAGATAAGTTGAGACTATTTGAACCCTAATTAATTAAATATCCCGAAGAGTAGAGTCAATTGCCTTCTATTGATGATCTATTAGCTAAATATCTCAATGAGTTGCAGGAAGATACAGTCCTAGACAGGAAAGTGAGGACCACGCGCAGAGGGGATGTTGAGTACCTCAAGATTGGACTCAAAGGTTCAAAACCAAGCAGTGCAAAATGGATAGAAATTGGGCAAGCGAGGAATCTATACCCTCAATTGATTGATGCTTAAAAACCAAATTTTGGTGGTCCAAAAGATTTTTCAGTGGGAAGGCTGTGATCTGAATTGGATCCTAAAACACTCTCTAAGTTTTCATAACTCTGTAAAATTCATGCCAAAGTTTCAAAGAGTTACAAAGGTTGAGCTTATCAGGAATACCATTGGAACAATTATAAATTGTGAGCAACACAGAGCAACGAGGACCCTCGGTCAAGTCCACAGACCATTGGCCAATGGTAACGCGCGCTATCACGAAACAACGAAACGGGAGGTCTTTTTGAGGAACGAGGGAGGTTTTCGATATGCGATTAGCGACAAGTCCCTAACCGCATATCACTGGGAAAACCCCTTCGAGAAGAAAATGCCCCGAGTGACCCAGACCCGAAAGGACAAAAAAACGGTACGAAATTTGTTAATTCCATCAGAGGCAGATCCCACACCAAAACTGGCAGGATATCGGAAGGGCTTCAAGCAGTAAGCGGTTTCAACCAAGTCTCGCCTGATGCCACATACTGGGTGACACGCGTCCGAAGGAGGAGAGAGAAAACCACTCACATTGGATGGGTAAACGTCATGCTACTTACCCGCCTGATATGGATGGAGACCATAGGATCTGGAGGCTCCAGATCGACGACAGAAATGAGAACCGATGGACGACGAGATTCAACGAGGTAAACAGGCTGAGTTTTATAAAGTTTGACTTCTGGCATGAACGATGAGTTGACAGAGGGATCATGTTCGCTGGAATTCTTGGAGATAATGATAAAAATAGTTGTTTCATAGACATCCAAGAGAATTGACACTCAGTTCGTTACGAAACAGGTGGCCACCTCGCTATGAGGCATTACATAGTGATGACGATGCAAAAGAGAGGAATTCGAATGGACCGAGGCAGGGAAACTAGAAAGTTGGGAAGCATAAATGAACAATCGAAAAGTAGACTGGATTTAATGCCATGAACTGACAGATGCAAATGAGGAGTTATTTAGACGTAGAAAGCTAAGAGTAGAGAATAGAGAGAAGAAGCCGAGCTGACCTGAAGGTAGCATCAAGCCAGACAGAGCCCAAGAGAGTCAGAGAGTCTGTGTACTCTAGAGAAGGCTTGAGAGGTTCAAGCGAACTCCTCAGCATAGGCCTGTCATGTATGAGTCTCAGATTGGGCTTATACTATTGTGACCAATAGAGGTCGAGTTTCATTAAGGAGAGTCTGTGTACTCCAGAGACTTGGGGGATCCAAGTCCATTCCTACTGATTTATATTTGTTTAGTGAGACTTGAATTGAGCTCACTGTTGTAAAAACTCTGCTTTGAAAACATAATAGAGAGGCCACCATTGAAGTCTGGACAAGGAGACGTAGCCCAAGAGCATTGGATGAACTCCTTATTAAACTTGTTGTGTTCACATGTTTGCCTGTTATGTTTTCTCTAACTACCTCACTGTCTATGTATTTCGTAATATTATCAATCCATTGCATAAAGTAACATAGGCACATCCATGCACATGATTCTGTAATACCTTTAATTCTTTGTCCTTGATAAATTCGAGATCAAAATGACAAAGAAATTGTCTAGGATTTGAAGACCCAATTGTCCTCCAAATTCGACATGAAAGATCTTGGTGCCGCGAACTGTATTTTGGGCATGGAAATTAAAAGAGATTGGGCAAAGAGGAAGTTGTGGTTAAACCAGAGGAAGTATGTCAAGACAATATTGCAGAGGTTTAATATGGATGATAGTAAACATGTGAAGGTTCCTATTCCTGTAGGTGTAAAGTTATCTGCTAAACAGTGTCCCAAGACACAAGAAGAGGAAGAGGATATGTCCCGTGTTCCATATCCAAGTGTAGTAGGTAGCCTGATGTATGCAATGGTCTATACTAGACTAGACATTGCACATGCAGTGGGAGTATTAATCAGGTTTATGTCAAAAACCAAGGAACGAGCATTGGACAACAATGAAGCGAGTTTTTAGGTATTTGCGTGGCACTAGTGATTATGGTTTGTGCTACCAAGGAAGACTAGGATTAGACAAAGTTTTGGATATCTGTGGCTTCGTTGATGCGGACTGCGCTGGAGATCTGGATTAGAGAAGATCTACAAGTTGGTATGTGTTTAACCTATTTGGAGGTGTAGTCAGTTTGATGAGTAAAAAACAATCTGTAGTGGCACTATCAACTATATGTTGACATTATGATTCAAGTGTTGTCCTTGATGGCAACTCACTCAGAGGTTGGTACAGGTGATGGCAACTTAATCAGAGGACAGATCTTAGTACAAATGGCCAAGATAGTTCATACACGCAGGTTCATTAAGCCCAAGTCGCATATACACGCTGGTTCACTATATACCAAGTCGCGTGTACGCAGGTTCGCTATATACCAAGTAGGGTATACACGCAGTTTCATGAACGGAAAAGAGCGTACATGTCGGAAAGCTTACTTTCGGTCTGTGGTAGTTAGTCCTTGGAATTTGTGCCTATGGTTTTGGACCATGGAGTCTCGACAGACGTGTTGATCCCTAGTATTGAGTTGATGGTATTGGGTTACTATGGTTTTGGACCGTGGTATTGTGAAGGGCCTAAAGCTATATAAGGAGAAAGATCATTAGGCCAGAGGAGCAAGAAAGAGTGTATGAGTGATGAAGATCTGAGGAAGTGTGAGATCCAAGTGCTGGTTATGGGTTGGTGATCTGAACCAAGGTTTCACTCATGTGGAGGATGATGAATGATGGAACGAGATCTCAAGGCTTGGAATGATTATCTTCATATGGTTTGACTGTGAATAGACTAGATCTATTGACGCATGTTTATTGTTATGATCTGGGTATGTTTTGATGTCTGATATAGCTGCGGAGCTTTAAGTTTGAATTTACAGATCTGTACGCGGGTTGTCTTTGGTAAAAGAGCATATACACGCAGGTTGGGTTCGTTGAAGTAGCGTATACAATGTGAAGTATGAAGATGGAGTTGGATTTGGTTGTTGTTATGTTGTCTGTGTTCTTGACAGGGTTTCAGTGATTCAGTATTGGGTGATTCAGAGATTGATGATGCAGGTTGTACTACAATGGTGATTGTTTCATGGATCCAGTATGAAAATGTATGAAACGTGGTCCCGGGAAGATCATAGGCCGGCACCTACATACTGGTAAACATATCAGCCAGTACAAGAGCCAGGGGGTTGTAGCTCCCTTCCAGTAGCAGCTGGAAAACGAGTAAAGGTTGGAGCATTCTGTAGGTAGGCACCTACGTACTAGTAAATGGATCGGCTAGTACAAGAGCTATGAGGGTTGTAGCCCTCTGCAGGTTGTAGCCTGCGTGTTGGTAAAGGACTGCACCAGTACATTGTAAAAGAAGTTTCTTATTAAAGAAGAAAGAGACAAATTGCAGCAGGTGGTTTTCACACACATTGGGTTTCCACCTTATATCATGGTGTTCATGTGTGTGGCTTTTGTGTGATGATCTATTCTGTTATACTGCACCTGTTTACTGTTAATATGGTTAATAATGTTCTAATTCATTTACTGAAGATAAGCTAACTGAATCATAAGATTTCTGGATATACGCTAGTTGCTTTAGACACAGTAGCGTGTACACGCAGGTTCACTTAACTGAACTAGCGTATATGTTTCTGAGCATGAAATTTGAAAAGTATTATTGATTTGATAATACTGATTCACCCCCCCCTCTCAGTATTATTTCCAACAATTGGTATCATAGCAGGTCCTTCAGAGAAGCTTGATCGCTTGAAGGAGATTCGTAGAACAATAGGGAAGAAAGCGCGTCAGAAGAAGAAAATAGCTCAAAGGAACAATGACAACCTGCCATTGAGTGGAAGCAAGAATTCAGATCCTGAATCACCTCAGATTGAAGATGGACAAGCAAATAAAGCATCAGATCAAATCATAGATCAGCAAGATCTACCTAGCAAAAAGGAGAATGCCCTCAAAGAAGAAATCATCAGATTAGAAGATCAGTTGGAATGTGCCTCCAGAATTCGACAAATGCTGCTAGCACTGAATAAAGAGCAAGAAAACGAGATCCTCAAACTAAGGCATCAGCTGGATGAAGGAAGGAAAGCTGAAGAGACCTTGAAGAAGCAATGTCTGGAAAAAGAAGAACAACATCAAGTTGAGGTAAATATCTTGAAAAGTAAATTAGATGAAAAAGATAAACTATTACGATTTCAAGATAGTACTAAGATCTTGGATGATATTCTTAGTAGTCAAAGGTCCCCTGCTATCAAAACTGGTCTTGGTTTTCATGAGTCTATTGAAGGTGAATCTGGTTCACAAAGTAAGACAAGAATCTCTAATGCAAAATCTGAAAGGCTCTACAAGGAGATAAAAGGACAACCCCATCAACAATCAAGGAAATAGACTCCTCAAAGAAAATCTTTTACTCCTCCCATGAATAATGTTGAATGCCATGTATGTCATAATCTTTGACATGTTGCAGCCATATGTAGAAGAAGAAGTTTTCAAGACCATCATGCAGAAAGATCATCACATTCAAGGTACTTTAATGGATATTGCTTTTCTTGCAATATGTTTGGCCACAAAGCTGCTGATTGCTATAAGAGGAATATGAAACATGTAAGATGCTATGCATGTAACAAGTTTGGACATAAAGCAAGAGATTGCAGGAACAAAGATCATGATAAGAAGAAATCATCAACATGCTTGAAGATATGGAAGAAGAAGGAAGTTCAGTCAGAAAAATATGGCACAGCACAGGGTACTCAGCACAGCACAGACATAACAGACTCAGGGGGAGCTGAAGGTGTAAAAATTCAGTGTTCTAATTCTCATACGCAAGTTTCATGAAGGAAAGCCGTGTATATACGCGATTTCTACACTGCAAAGACGCGTATATGTCAGTTTGTGGAAAAGTAGTGGGAACAGACTCAGAAAAGGGGTCTGATATGTTTCAGTCCAGTATATGCTCTATTGGTTAACAGTTACAGTCTGCTGAGGAGGTTTGGAAATGTCTTAAGATGCTAGAAGTGTTTTAATCCTAACTTGATGATGATGATATCTTGATGCTTATTACTGATGTATGCATGATACGATCTAACTGAAAAACAGATGGCACAAGCTCAGGGGGAGCATATACTTCAAATAATGCATTGTTGGCATTATGGTTACAAGTTGTTGATAAAGTCTATGAAGCTAAATGATACATCTTGTTGTTTGATCAAAGGAATGGTATTGCAGGCTGATGCTTATGGTACAGATCATATATGATGAATGATAATCATGGTCTTGAATGAATTGCTGGTCTTAGAACCTGCATCTGCTCAGGGGGAGCATGGATGGATTAATACAAAGGGGAGCCAAATCAGAAACTTCAGCATGTACTCAGGGGGAGCATGGACAGATTGGCACACTTTGGCATATACAAAGGGGGAGCACATTTGGAGATTTCAGCAGGTACTCAGGGGGAGTATGTACAGCAGAAGGTATACCAAAGAAGAGAATATCTTGGTCCGCCCTTTGCCCTTGATGTCAAAGGGGGAGAGTGACTTGGTATGGTGGTTGCCATCAAGTCCAAAGGGGGAGATTGTTGGCATTATGATTCAAGTGTTGTCCTTGATGGAAACTCACTCAAAGGTTGGTACAGGTGATGGCAACTTAGTCAGAGGACAGATCTTAGTACAGCAGGCCAAGATAGTTCATACACACACGTTCATTAAGCCCAAGTCGCGTATACATGCTGGTTCACTCTATACCAAGTCGCGTGTACGCAGGTTCGCTATATACCAAGTAGGGTATACACACAGTTTCATGAATGGAAAAGAGCGTACATGTCGGAAAGCTTACTTTCGGTCCGTGGTAGTTAGTCCTTGGAATTTGTGCCTATGGTGTTGGACCATGGAGTCTCCACAGACGTGTTGATCCCTAGTATTGAGTTGATGGTATTGGGTTACTATGGTTTTGGACCGTGGTATTGTGAAGGGCCTAAAGCTATATAAGGAGAAAGATCATTAGGCCAGAGGAGCAAGCAAGAGTGTGTGAGTGATGAAGATCTGAGGAAGTGTGAGATCCAAGTGCTGGTTATGGGTTGGTGATCTGAACCAAGGTTTCACTCATGTGGAGGATTATGAATGATGGAACGAGATCTCAAGGCTTGGAATGATTATCTTCATATGGTTTGACTGTGAATAGACTAGATCTATTGACGCATGTTTATTGTTATGATCTGGGTATGTTTTGATGTCTGATATAGCTACGGGGCTTTAAGTTTGAATTTACAGATCTGTACGCGGGTTGTCTTTGGTAAAAGAGCATATACACGCAGGTTGGGTTCGTTGAAGTAGCGTATACAATGTGAAGTATGAAGATGGAGTTGGATCTGGTTGTTGTTATGTTGTCTGTGTTCTTGACAGGGTTTCAGTGATTCAGTATTGGGTGATTCAGAGATTGATGATGCAAGTTGTACTACAATGGTGATTGTTTCATGGATCCAGTATGAAAATGTATGAAACGTGGTCCCGGGAAGATCGTAGGCCGACACCTACGTACTGGTAAACATATCAGCCAGTACAAGAGCCAGGGGGTTGTAGCTCCCTTCCAGTAGTAGCTGGAAAACGAGTAAAGGTTGGAGCATTCTGTAGGTAGGCACCTACGCACTAGTAAATGGATCGGCTAGTACAAGAGCTATGAGGGTTGTAGCCCTCTGCAGGTTGTAGCCTGCGTGCTGGTAAAGGACTGCACCAGTACATTGTAAAAGAAGTTTCTTATTAAAGAAGAAAGAGACAAATTGCAGCAGGTGGTTTTCACCCACATTGGGTTTCCACCTTATATCATGGTGTTCATGTGTGTGGCTTTTGTGTGATGATCTGTTCTATTATACTGCACCTGTTTACTGTTAATATGGTTAATAATGTTCTGATGCATTTACTGAAGATAAGCTAACTGAATCATAAGATTTATGGATATACGCTAGTTGCTTTAGACACAGTAGCGTGTACACGCAGGTTCACTTAACTGAAGTAGTGTATATGTTTCTGAGCATGAAATTTGAAAATTATTATTGATCTGATAATACTGATTCACCCCCCCCCCCCCCCCCCCCCCCTCTCAGTATTGTTTCCAACACTATAGAGGCAGAATACATGACAACCACTCATGCAAGCAAGGAAGCAGTTTCGTTGCAGAGATTGTGTTCATGTATGGGGTTAGTACAGGGAGCTATAAGGATAGACTGTGACAGCCAAAGTGCAATTTTCTTGGCAAAGGACCCAGCTTACCATTCAAAGATAAATCACATTGATGTTTAGTATCACTTTGTGAGGAATATGATAGAAGACAAAAAGGTGTTGTTGGTAAAGGTGGAACCTCTAAGAATACTGCAGATGCATTGAAAAAATATGTGAGCTATGAGAATTTATCTTGATGTAGAGAAATAATGGGCGTTGTAGGGTTGGATAAATGACTAAGATCTGTTTTGGCCCCTTGTGGAAAGAAAACAACAAGTGGGAGAATGTTGGGTTGTGTTATTCTTTCCATGACTAGCCCACATAGTGAACTGAGGGATTAGAGGGGCGGCAGAGCCCTCCCTTCATTATGCCAATTGCGCAGCTGGGGGGTCACAAGGGAGCATCAGCCCCCCCTGTCTGGGGGGTTTGAGGGGGGCGGGTAGCCCTGTAGGATTTTTTTTTTTTGGACCCTATATTAGGTTGGGTGGACCTACCTATGATTTTGTGCATGATTTTCACACATGGTTTTGGATGCGATGGTTTTTGGTCCATGTTATTGGATGCTTCGGCATTTATAAATATGTATTGTAACATTGAAAGGAACATAATGAAAAATCAAGCTAGTAGTCCCGGTTTTAGGATCCATGGGAAAATATCTATGTATATGTGTTTTATGTGTTATGCTCTCGTATTGTTTATTTTCTATGCTTTAGAATTCACATGCAGGTAATTTATGTATGGGGTTAAAACCTACAGTTGTGAGAACCCTTTTGCTACAAGCCTTGCCTTAAATCTTCCAATATCTCTTTTTTCATTCAAATTTGTCTTGTACACCCATTTCACACCAATGAGATTCTTATCTTGAGGCAACTCAACCAAATCCCAAGTATCATCCCATTGATAGCGCTAGCTCCCGTCAACATATAGGGGATATCCCCAACATGAAGTCCCAATAAGACATCACACTATTTGGTATAGGAGTCTCATTCGTAAATATGACCCGACTACCATTTACATAAAGATTTTCATTGATTGCAACTGTTACCATTAGAGAGCAATGCACATTTACTTTTGGATGAGCAAGTATGCATTATGAAATGTTTAATGATAATCTGCATCAAGTTTCTTTAACTGGAAGGGAACAAAAGTGAGCCTTTAGAAGAGAAGTATTAGTACTAATCTAATAGATACACACACACACACACACATCGTTAGTCACAAAATCCAAACCCTACCTCAACAATATTCATCAAGTGAAATAATTCATATAGATGCAATGACCGTGAAAGAAAATACAACACACAGTCAATGAGATGAGTACCAAAGCCGCTGAAATATTTCAATTTCTTTAGTACATATGAATGCTAATGGATACTACAAACATGCAAATAATAGTCTCAAAAACATTCAAAATATACACATGAAAATGTATTGGATCAAAGAGCTTCAAATATTAGGCAAAACATCTAAGATACGTTAATACAATGAACACCACTAGCTCCATTAGTGGAGAATTAAGCCACTTCTTGCTCTCCAAAAGAACTATCTTCCTATCTAATTATTGGATGGAGAAACCAAGGTTAAAATTATTCTCTTTGAGTAATGATGCCTCTTTTGTAATGGAAGGGATGACCTTTCATATCCCCATGACTCTTGAACTTCCTTATGACTCTTAGACTTCTATTGTGACCTTTGGACTTCTATAAAACTTTTGAACTTCTATGTGACCTTTGGAATTGTACATGTGGATCTTTTGTCCATATATGACTCTTGGACTTCCACATATTTACATTTACAATATTCTCCAAAATTACATCATAATTTCCACATCATCATGTGATGACAACATGAAAAGTCAGCAACAATGATGACTTGGACCCATGGTGACTTGTACATAAGGTTTTTTGATAAGTGATGATACTACCACTATGTCTTCAATACTCGTAACAAATCTTGCATTGTTCTTTCCATATACACTCCAAAGGATCTTGAAAAATATTGGAGTTTTCATGAGTCACTTTGATCATCGAGGTCCATTGTTCTTTCAACTATTGCAACATGGTGCCTTTGTCCTAAGGATGCTTCCTTGGGAAGAAATTCTCATTAGATATCCTCACGAATATTTTCCATGGTTTGTTGAACACATGCAAATTTATATCACTCATGGAAAACAAGCAATAGCCCAAAAACATCTTGTTCTATCATGCTTCATGTAAATTATCTATATGTGGATCAAAAATGTGTCTGGAGGAGATAGAGAAGCATTCTGGGTAGAGGGAACACTTGTAAGAGACAAGGAAGGGCTTCATTGATCACTGAATATGTGTTGCATGCTCAATTGGAGGAGGGGAAGGTCTGATGGAGGGTGTAGGGCATAACAACAAGGGACAAGCAACATGATTTTTCATCAAGGATGCAGTATGCATAGGAGAAAAGCACAAGGAAAGGCTTCCCTACCCACTGAGGGTATGCAATGAACTCAACTAGGAGGCAGAGTCTAAGGCTAAGTGTAGGGACATATTGAACTATATGTTTATTCACAAAACTTAACAATCAACTAGATGAACATAAACACATAGTTTCTCACTTCCAACATGAACATAATAATAGACAACATCATCTAGGAATGCATTAGATTCTAAACATGTAATATAATGTTCCAATAATGAGAATAATAGTAGCCTCACTACCAGGGCATCATTTACATTTATAAAAACATAAATTATTGCATCATTCACATATTACAAGAATCAACGCAGTACATAAGTCAACACACACAAGAAATTTAAACTTATATGTGCATTTAAAGATGGTTGGAAACTAAAGGATCCGTGCCAACTCTCTACCCAACCATAGGCCAACTACAATGCAATATTTCTTGTATCTGACCACTTCCGAGCTAGATTCAAAGTCTGAGGGGATGATTGTTTATGGAAATTTACACCCAAGGCTTAGTCACATATCTAGGAGAAGGGGTCCATGGTCTTGGTGGTTTAACAACTACTCACTAGTAGTAAGCACCATAGTGGGTCACTGACTCCTTAACTAAAAAACACAGGGATTCACCCAGGATTGAAATGGACATTGCTCAATGCGAGGAGAATGAGCCTACTATATAGCTAGTTTCACAATTATTCTTTATCTATTAAGCACTACAGGGGTCTGTAGTCCATTAGACATGTGGTTTTATGACTCTCTCTGCAAGCACCATAATGGTCAGATTTCCCTGTCAAGTGTTTCATTAGCTAAGAACAAGTACTAAGTATTTCAAGCATCTTAAGCTTCCCTATGACCATTCAAGATTAAACACATTTTCCAGTGGCCTCAATACAAGATATGCAAGGAATAACATGATAAGATTTTGAATAATGGCTCTTAGACATTCCAATCCAACTCATTTTTTCACTTATCTCTGGAAAAACCTTGATTTTTATCTTTCTCAAAAGCTTCCTTGCATGCTCTCTATTCTACGAACTCTTCCCTTCTTCCTAGGACATGTTTTGTGTCTTCTCTTGTCTTTTATTTTATTCTCTAGGAAACCATTCCGATGTCTCAATATCTGAGGAGCAGATATTGATGGACATCGTTCCCCACCCATGCTACTTGTTACAATCTTCTTCAATGCCTGATAGTGTTTGTTGGTCGCCGATTAGGTTGAAATTAAGGAAATTTAATGTGGACATATGGGTTTTCTCTCCGCATGCCACAAGAAACTAATAAACACTCCATAAGCACCTTAATAGGTACACTTCAATCACCCCATTAGATATTTATATCTCTGTGTCCCTCTCATCAACCATTCATGAATTTATTTTCACACACACATATACATCTATAATTACACAATTGGGTTTACATGCATGGGGTGTTATATAAAAAGGGTTCTTACACTATCTTAGCTTACATTAATGGAGGGATGAGATTCACCTGTCATATCCTTGCATAAACATATTTTCATGCTTCATCACTCTATCTTGTCGATAAGGGAGAAATGCATTACTCCATCATAGTGATAAAGGAGTGATAAAGTTGTTGTCATCACACTTTATCCTTAGAAAATGAGTGACGATGGGTCAAATGCATAGAATTCATGGTTTCCAAGAAGATCAATTTGATAAGGGATAATATGACA
Source organism: Pinus tabuliformis (assembly GCA_031772625.1). Classification (NCBI taxonomy): domain Eukaryota; kingdom Viridiplantae; phylum Streptophyta; class Pinopsida; order Pinales; family Pinaceae; genus Pinus; species Pinus tabuliformis. Next base: position 154,178,569 of record CM062804.1, on the reverse strand, counting down.
TAGAAATTGTCAAATTATTTATGTCTAAAGATAACTTTCATTTTCCCTAGTTTTCTAGATTCATCTTTCCAAATCTATAAGAAGACTATATTATAAGACACTTCTAGGGGAGGAAAATATATACAAAGATAAGATAGTAACCTTATGTTGGTTAAATATCTTAGGAATACCTCTTTGAATTGTTTTGGTGAGCCTAATCATATCGAGTGATGCAAGGAGGAGAAGCGATTAATGTAGGCAGGAAGGATCCATCCTTACACCCAATGTATAATGTTGTAAATGAGGATATTATAAGGGAGGTATCAACCCAATTATAGAAAATAAAAATGATATCTCTATCTTGACTAAAGGAAAAATCATTGCTAAATCAAAACAAGTTCTTATGAGCTTCATAGTGAAAGTAGAAGTTGGCCAATTCCCAAAACACCATGGGATTTTAATGAAAGTGTGTATCACCTTTAAGAAAATAAATGAGTTGAAGATGAAAAATAATTTTGTTTAATTTTCTAGATCATATGAGTTCATATTCAGTGCAAATTTAAAATATTTGTTAAAATAACCTTTTAAATTAACAAAAATATAGTGATTTTGAAATACTTTGATTAATTCTCTAGGAGCATAGAAATAAAATGATAAAAATTTCCTAATTATCTCACTTTCTTAAGGTCTTATATACCATTTTGATATCATTAGAAATTAATCATTACCAACATATATTAGTTATAACTAAATTTAAAATAAAATTATCACTATTAAAATAGTACCAATCTTCAACCTTGATCAGGTTGTGAGCCGGGAGTTGGGAATTTGAACAGGGGATTAATGGTTTGTACCTCCAAGTACAGTACCACCGCCCCCAACACGGTCGAGGCGATCGGTACGGTGGCCCCTTGCATTATGGTATGCAATGAATATGGGAAATGTGGTAGCATGAGTTATGATAGTGTTGGTATTAACAGTAGTGAAGGCAGGAAGTTTGGTGTTGTTTGGATCGTTCGTCGACGAAGAGAATGGTGCAGAAGACAGGTTCTATGACACCATCCATAACAATAAGCATATCGACTAGGTGAGGAAGTTAATGGGTATGTACTCATATATATCTCCTCTCTCGTAATGTTGATCTATTCTGATTTTTGTTTGAGGGAGAGGAGAGGAATTATGGATGAGAATTACAAAATTAAGCAGTGTTGGAAGAACTTGGATCATAGGCTAGTGGCATATGCTTGGTCTTGTGTCTGTTTCTCACACCTGTTTGGTATTCTATCCATTTCTATTTTCTTTGAAGTCCTTCTTTCTCGCACGGGAATTCTAGTGATACTAGATAAAGGGCCTAGTTGTGTAGTTCCTAGGAGTCATGCTAGTAAAGCTAGAGAGATAGGCCTCGGGGGTAGAGTCTGCCAGTCCACCTGTAATTTGAGTGACAACCCTTGCTTTAGGTTCATGCATAGTTATAGGGAGATAGGTAGAAACCTCGACATGAGGGAGAAGGTCGAGAATTATGGGCATGAAATCTAGTAAGGGAGCGACAATGGCTATGGAAGGAAACCTTTTTATGGCAATGTCATGTGGCTCACGGATGGGTTTATGACTTGGTTGGGTCCTCCTTCAGTGTCTTGGGAAGAGGGGAAAGGGTATGCTTGCCTCAGTCAACTAAGTGATGGAAGGTAGCAACGCTTACCAACCTGGAACCGAGGAGTGGAAGCAAACCTGATTGAGGTTGAGAGAAGGGGTCTGAGGTGAAGGGTAACTACTGGGGCTGGTAGTGGGTTGGCCTCATCTAGGGAATTGACATATAATCATGAAGGGCCAAGAAATGCAAATGATAGAGGAGGGGATGAATAACACAAGTTGGCGCATTCTAATGTTACCACCTGTGTGCAAGACTAATGTTATATTATGTTAAATTGTCAATGGTTAATGGTTTGATACAATGAGAAGGGTTTGGGCAACGAAACCATGGCTTGTCCTACTACAATGCGTGGCCATGGAAGGAGGGCCCAAGCAAACAAGAGGGACACAAATCCAAGCACATCATAGGTCCATAGAGGTAGGAAATCTATGGAAAGTTTAATAAGTGCGGCGGAAGAAGAATTGAAATAGGAGACTGAGATGGACACGAAATGGAGGAACTGAGAACCCTTGTCCTGGACCTTGGAAACACAAGGGGAAGAATCACTCAATTCAAGGAGACCCTCTACCTGTATTGGTTGATGAAAAGCTTGCTCAGTAAGGCTATGGAGCAGATTTTGGTGGGCATGGTTGTTGCTATCCAAGAATTACCTCATGGAGTTTCTTAAGCTGCTAATTCACCTGTTCCAACATATCCCAACTATAGATGCACCTAGCGCAATAGATGACATACTTGGAGTATTTTGAATAGAAAAACCACTATGTTCATTTGGTTGGTGGTAATCCAAAACCTCCGGATTGAACATTTTGCCTCTCCTTAGTTACTTATTTTCTTTAGGGGGCCGCCAAAAGAGAGGACCGACAGGGTGCGTAAGCACACTCGACTGTCAAGGCCGCTCTCCTTAACAGTCGAGCACCTAAAGGTGATGGCGGCCTTAACAGTCGAGCCTGCTTACGCATTTTACAAACAGGAATTCCAGAAGATGCAGTTTCAACTACAAAAACAAGATGTTCAACTTGAAAAAATTGAGAGGCATGTGCCTTATATCTTGGACCAAACCAAGCTGCTGGGGACAAATGCAAAAGACACAGTGCCTATGGAAACAACTTCTACTGAACAGCATGACTAGCAAATCTCTGTTATTGATTTTGTTTATATATGCAGATAACTCTTACTTTTCCTTATGCAAATATATATGTATGTAGATCTCTAGAGTATGGACATGAATCTGAAGCTTATATAGCTTGGATAGAAAGACTAAAAATCTTTTACTACTAGATAGCATACAATGCGGATAGGTGGCCAACAGACTTGGTTTCCCACTGGGAAAATTGAAGCCACCTAACCAATCTATGTGGTATAAATTTGCTTTATGAATTAATAAAAAAAAAATCTACCAAACTTTAAAAAAATAATAATAAATAAATAAATAAATAATAATAATAATAATAAAAATAATAATACCAATTTTTTATTTATTAAATTAATTTCTTAAAAATTTTAACTAATAAACACCATCTAAAATTTTATGCAAAAAATTATTCTTCTTAAAATATCTTTTTTATATGGACATTAACCCTATGTTTTACAATATTTATAAAATAAATAATCATCCGAATTTATTAAATAATAAATATTAAAAATAATTAAGAAAATTTCTGTCCATTATGTTCAAACAAAATCCATAACAAATATGTTCATTCCAATTCTTTTAAAATATAAAACAAAATCAATATCAATAAAATCGATGGGAAATAATTAAAAATATATACATATTAATTTTTTTACAATATTTTTAAAATCAATAATCATCGTAATTTGTTAAATAATAAATATTAAAGAATTAAGAAAATTTCTCTACGTTATATTCAAACAAAATCCCGTAACGGATATATTCATTAAAATTCTGTTAAGATATAAAACAAAATCAATATCAATAAAATCTATTGGAAATAATTGAAAAAAATATACATATTAATTTTTTAAACCTTAAAACACACATAATAATGAATTTATCATAAAATTATCTTAATTATAATTATAATTAATTTTATTTTTTTAATTAAATAATAAAAAAATGAAAAACATATATTTTAATATTTATCTTTATATATATTTAGTATTTTAATTTATTTTGTAAATTAATTGGTGATGAGGCATCATGTTAAGGACATGATACTTAGTAGTGAAAAGGTCGTATGTCACCAACATTGTTGACACAAATTCAGTCATGTATATGGATTAGTGTGGATTAGCGTATGGTGGTTTGTTAACTTATTTATAGTGTAGTCTTTTGTCTATATATATATAATTTTCAAATTTTTAAATATTAACGGGATTATATATTGAAGTATTGGTAAATGTCAATAGATACTAGTTTATGTTAAAAATCAAAATAGTTCATGTTAAAAATCAAAATATTTATTTCAATATACATTTTACATTAATGGAATTAAAAAAAATCATACAAATTAATTAAATTATAATTTTATTTTAAATTATTGTTATTATTAATTATAAAAAGAATTAATATATAAGTTAAATATATATATATATATATAGATATATATAAAACATGTAAGAATAAATTTACTTGACTTTATCATGTACATTGAAAATTTATAAATAAACTTAGTTCCAATACTATGGACCAATATCATAGCTTATCAATACCATATGACCAAAAAAACTTATTTCATTTTAGATGACACTAATTCATATGACACTCTTTTAATTAAGGAATTTAATTAAAAGCAGAAAATTACATAAATATCAATATTTGATTTGTAAATACTATTAAGAATATTCTATCATATTCCATGGAGCTTAAATCCCTACCCTCCACTTAATAATTAATTTAAAATTATGGAATTCCTATTTCAAAATAGACACTCCTATACACGTCAAGGTATAAATTTGATGGACACTCATACCTGTTAAGTATTTTTTTTTTGTTAAATGGGTCTCTTTTTAAAACTACACTTCACATAACGTCCATCATTTAAATGTTATTATTATATCTATCTTCCTAATTTCTTAATGGACCAATTTATTTGTTGATTTAAGTTTTGTGTTTTATCTTAACAATTTTAGCTTTACCATAAAACAAAATGAAATCAAGTAAACTTATAGATATACACCTTAAAGAATAAATATATTGAATCATTTTCATTATTGTGAAACTAGAATTAGAGAAATTTTGAGGTCTAAAATGGGCCTCCTAAGGAATTTAATAAAGTAATAGTAGAAATAATAAAATAAGATTAGATTACATCATCAAATTTTAGAGGGGAAAAAGAAAAATCCTACTTTTCGACTCATATTTTCAAATTATCTCCCTATGGTTTTACTCAAATTTTGAGTAGGAGAACTCTTTTGATGCATAATTTAATTCTTCATCTAAGGAGTACCGATGTTGCATATTGTTGGGTGCAGGAATTGCACTTGAGTAAACTCTTCAACAATTAATTGTCAACTCGGGGGTTCCGTAAACTTAGAGACGAAGCACATGCAACGCCAGAAATGGTATGAAATTATCTTATTTCTAATCCTACTTCTGAAAGGAAATGCTTTGCAGAATCACATAGAAAACAATTGAAAAGGAAATTAACACCAAGGCAAATCTAGTGCTAGAAAGTAAAAGACAATTTGCATGTAAATCAAGTAAAGAAATCTCACACAACGAAAACAATCTTAAATGTTGGAATGAAATGCTATGTTCAACTTCAGATGGATGGTAAACAGTCTGACAAGTGGGCCCTTGCAGAACTTTGTCTTCCTTCTGATCTTCCTCTCACACAAACAACCTATCCTTGCACTGTTGCAATCTGCTTGTGCTAGTGCAGGTACATTATTTTTGTGTAAGAGTATATTTGACTTTCCTTACTAAAGACTTATGTCTGAGTGAAGGTGCTCTAAGCTTAAAGTCTTAGAGCACTTATTTTTTGTGTCAAGAGACTTGCTCCTGCACCAAAATAGATTTCCCTTTACTCAGTTCCCAAATTACTTTCGAAAGCTGAAAGATGTGCTGAAAAGAATTGCAACTATAAATGAAATTATGAAGTAAACTATCTATGAAAAAGGAAATGCTTCAACTCATTAAAATTTGAAGAGGAAATAAAATTCATGAAATAAAGTACTTTAAAATAATCAAACAGTAGCCTAAGTACTTTGCATGTGTTAATAAACGTTGGTACTTTACCCACAATGATGATATTCTTTGCAAGTATAATGTGGTAATTCGATATAATTGCTTCCAGATCTTTTAGAAATGAAATTTTAATACCAAAACAATTACTCAATTAATGATTCATTTGATTGCGAAATAACTGAAAGTAAAATGCAGGTAAGTGATTAAATGTTTGTTGCAACGAATGACTAAACCAAGGTGCAGGTAACAACTTGCACTGGTGGAGGAAGGAGTTCCTTGCACAATCCATTTGAAAATGAATTATAACAGAGAACAAGTGTAAAGGAAACACGAGAAAGATATTTCATAAGTAAAACAAGAACAACTACTCTTCAAATGATGGATCCGTTTCACACATAGGATACATAAGATATTTTAATTTAGAACTTAAAGATTAACGATTAAACTATTACATCACATAGCTGCAAAATAAATAACCACACCATCTTTATGAATAATGAAAGTGAGAGGGTTAAACGAGTTGGGTTGGATAGGCCCTAGCCAACCGGCTCGTTCCCCTTCTAAGGAACGAAAGAGATCAGCACCAAGATAAATCAAAGAAGAATTTAAATGTTGTGCATATAAATCATAACGGTTCCTTGTATTACTTGATTTGGGAAATTACATTACAGAGCAGCCCAGCCCTAGAGAAAGGCGATAACCAGATTACATAAACCAAAATGATAGTTGATGGTTCGCTAGCTTCTTATCTATGATCTACATCATATATATCCTTTCGGCTCTAGGCCATTTACACTAATTACAGATAATTCTCATTCAGACCTCTTGGCCGAACAAACTTAGAAAACCAAAATTACAACTTTGGCCAGTGGTTATAACTTTCCTTGGTCGTAACCTAACTTTAGAGAAAAATCTGTAAATAAGCGCCACCTATTATCCTGCTTCAATTCATCAGAAGTTAGACTCGGTGTCGAAGATCGAGATCTAGCCTCGTGGAAGATAGCTTCCCGGAAATTTCGAATAGTGGCGGTACAAGAATCTACCTGCATTAGTCAACTCATTCATTATTAACACTAAGTTCCATGATTACTCTAGGAAATCAATATGAGTTACAAGAAATATGTAAATAGGCACAAAATATATATAAAAAGATTAATAAATTGTTTTTATAAATCTTAATATGAAATATGAGCATGTGCAGGAAAAGGGTAACCATCTTGTACTAGTGTAGGAAAAAAGGGTCTTTTATTAAGATAAAAAAGAGGTTGATATTGATGGAAATGGGGTAGAAAATAGGGAAATTTAGGATACCAAAATCCTCCCATCTTGAAGTTGTTGTGTGTCCTCACACAACGTTTTACCTCTACAAAAAACCTTCAAAAATGAATGGTCAGCTCCTTAGTTCTGCACTTAAATGTTTATCCCTGCCTTTACTATCTTTGGCTTCTTATCTTAGGCTTTTCGCAACTGCTTGGTCACCTTCTTCAGGCATCTATAGCATCTGGAAGCCAAGTATTTCCATACCTTTACCTGCTTCTTCTGCCTCTTTACTTATGCCAGTAACTCCACCTCACTCTGTTTCTGCCAACTTTTCTCTTTCATGACCTGGTTCAAAGCTTCCAGGTCATGGACTTGTTGCTCCAAGTCTACTATTTTATTATTGAGGAAGAGAGTGGATGGTGTTGTGTAAGGTCTTCAGGTGTGAAAGCCATTTTTGCCACAGACTCATCATCAAATTCAAGGCTATCAAAAGTCTACCTTATGACATTGCTAAGGGTTTCTATGCTTAGAGTTCTATTGTCATTGAGGGTTTGGATGCCCTCACCAACATCTATGCCAAGGGTTTCAGTACCCTATGTGCCTAATTCCTCTCGGATCTTAACACCTTGTTCTCCTAATTTCTCAGCGGATTCAATGCCCTATCCTTCCAAATCAATAATGCTTTTGATTCCCCATTCTTCTACCATTGTCGGGACTTCAATACACTGTCCTTCGAACACCGTAGGGTCTTTAATACCTTGCCCTTTTAAAACCGTAGGGTCTTCAATGCCCTGATATTCAGAAATCACAGGGTCTTTAATGCCCTGACCTTGAAAAACTGCAGGGTCTTCAATGCACTGACCTTCAAAAACCGTAGGGTCTTTAGTGCCCTGCTCTTAAAAAACCGCAGGGTCTTCAGTGCCCTGACCTTAAAAAACCGCAGGGTCTTTAGTGCCATGTTTTTAAAAAACCGCAGTGTCTTCAGTGCCCTGCTCCTCGAAATCACTGAGTGTCTCCACATCTGGTTAACTGATATTGTTAGGAGGCTCTTCATGATGTTCTTCTTTGTCCTCCTCTACTTGGACTTTGCCAGTGTTCGGTGTTGACGTTGTTTTTTTGCTCCTCAGCCTACTGAAAAACGTTGACAATGGAACGTTGTCTTCTACATTCCCTTGATCCTCCATAGTGTGTGTCACTGCGTCTATAAGCACTGAGAGATTATGAACTGTGGGGAAGACTTGGGGTGACTCGTTAATTACAATGGGAGAACTCGACTAGTTCGATCCTTAGCCGACAACTTTCCTCCTTGCCGAGGTCCTAATTTTCCTTTTCTTTGCTGCAGGAGGAGTGTATTCAACGACCTTCTTCTCTGCTTGCACTGGTGAGCCTTTACTTCACTACATGATAGGAGACAATGTTTCTACCTTTCTCTTCTTACTTACACTTGTGCTACCAGGTTCTTCTACACCCCTTGCTCAGAATTCTTCCATAAATGCCTCCCACGCTATTCCCTTTTTTTCTAACTTCTTCTTGACCAACATCGTAATGAGTCCATGATGGCAGAGTTTGTTTACAACCTAGCTTGCACTTCCAATCCACACATTTCTCGCAATCTTTTCAAGGCTCTTGAGAAAGAAGTGAGGGAAATTAATCAGGTTCTCTACCTTGAAATGTGACAACAATAGAAGGTGGTATACAAACACTAGGGTATAGAGTCCTTCACCTGTGATGAACTTCTGTAATATAAATAGTAAATCTCACCATTTCCTGACCATGGCAGTCTGTGGAAGTCCTTTTTTCTAGTCAACCTTAATCTTCTTATCGACCATGAACTGGTGCCAATGCTTCTTCACCAACCACTCCTTTTTAAATCAGTGGTCCCTTGTAAGTGGCAAGCCTATGGCTTGTGAAATGAACTCTTCAATAATTTTAAACTTTAAGGACCCGACCCTGACTCGGCCTTCTTTGAACATACTTGCAAACTCTAGCACTACAACCATGTCGAACTCGTCAATTTTTTGGAGGAATGGCAGGAACCCTGATTCTTGCAACAGCGCAAGACTATTCCTGTACTCGGCGGTTTGTTCAATATCCTGTAGCGACAGTGGTTCACTCCTCACAGGTGCCATTTCACACCTCCTCCACTTCACGGTTCACACCCTCGAAATAGTTTTAGTGTAACTCCAACGTTCACAGAGAATTTTATACCAGAGGTTCCTCGCCCTCCGTATTTTTAGACCCACTCACCCGGCTATGATGGAACAAGGCCCTACACATCGGTTGTAGATTCATGTCAGCTCGTTATGGGTGAATTGTGATGATTGGTTGCAGTGGAAGTATAGGCGGCGATGATGCAACAGTTAGAAGGATCAAATTACGGGTAAGTTAATGATGGTCAAGTAATGAAAAATAATTGCAAGAGGGTGTGTGCAAGTTATTGGACAGTAGTACCCTTCTGCAGTAAGCATCATAATTCAATCAGACATATTTCAACATTTATCAAAAAAATATCAGATTTCAACCTTACACATCTTGCACTTTAAAGATTTATTCCTAGATTAGCAATTAATGAAACAAAGCATCAATTAAAACATGGAGTGAGATAACATATCAACGCATGTACATAAAAATACAGGCCCATAGATCTCTGATAAACCATTTCAGGACTGTGTAAATTGCTTTCATAGTCAACTGTATTTTTGCATCAGACCTGCTTGCACTGCGCTGTGCTTGCACCAAAGACTTTTACCAAACAAGAATCTGATAGGACATACTTCTGTAGTTGGAATTTTATTAATAAATTGCCTCATTGTACAAGAAAAATTTATTCGCCATCCTTTGGTGCTTCTTGACATGCCTTTTGAATGAATGCATCAAATTCTACAATCAACTTATGAGGGAATCAAGAAGTGGGAAAGTGGGTAAGAAATTTAGAATGTGAAGGAATATTACAGTAGGGATCTCAAGAAAAATATCACCAAGAGGGATAAATGAAAAGGGACATGGCAAAAAAATCAAGGGAAAAGAGGGATTCTACGAAATCAGGTAAGGGTAGTTTCATGGAAGAAAAGGAAGGTAATTCATGGGGAATTTAGAAAAGAAACTGAGAGGGAAATTTCAAAATTTCGAAATAGAAGAAAGACAATATTTTTATCTTGAAATATGCCTGCACTGGTGCAGGAAAAGGTAACTGCAACAAGAAGTAAGCATTTACTTGGATAAAAATGTCCATGCTAGTTACCCCAAACTTGGGTAAGTGCTTAGTTTCATTAACCTGCTTCCTCTTAGTGGCAGCCAACATATCTAAAAATCAAGTAATCTTCCCTTTTTATTAGAATTTTGATCTTCTTGCTAGCATGCTGGTTTTCAGGTTGATCCTTTTGGAATCTTGGTAGTCAACTAATTTTGACAATTACATGTTTTTTTCTTTTTTCTTTTTATACTTTTATTTTTGTCATTTTTTCCTTTTATTTTTCTTTGATTAATTTTTTCAATAAGGACAAGAAGGAATCAATTCTTCAACAGGTAGGTATTATCACCTACCAACTCCTTTTCAAATGGTTGTTGGAATTGCTACATAAAATCTCCTTTAGTAAGGGGCTGAAAATATACCTTCAATCTATGCCCATTTATCAGGAACACAGAATTCCACCCATCAATAGTTTTTATTTTTACCGCTCCATTTTCGAACACTTTGACCGCCTCACAGGGTCCCATCTAGCATGTATGGAATTTTCTTTTAAAATGTTTGAATCTTGAATTGTAAAGGAGTACCCAATCACCTAGTTGGAACTGCTTTTTCTAAATGGACATTTCATGCCACTTCTTGCATTGTTGTTGAAACAATATGTTCTACTGACCAACATCCCTTTGGATTTCATCTAACTAGTTTAATTGTAGAAGGCGTTGTTGCTGTACTTCAGAGAGATCTAGCCCCAATTGGACTGCAATCCTGAAATTCTTGATCTGGAATTCTATCAGCAAGAGGACTTTTTTCCCATACACCAGCTCATATGGTGTGTGTCTCATGCTGTTTCTCCAAGTGGTTCGATAGGCCCACAATGCTTCTGGTAATTTTTCAGGCCAATCTTTTCTGTGCATGTTTACCATCTTTGTGAGGATGGACTCAATTACCTTGTTTGTGGACTCCACCTGACCATTGGCTTGCAGGTTATATGGTGTAGATATCCTATGTCGTATTTTATATTGTTCCATCACACCCTGTACCATATTAGAAATAAACTGCGATCCATTATCAGAAACAATTTCTCTAGGCACACCAAATCTAGTAAAGATTTCAGTAAAAAGAAAATCAACGACAACTCTTTTAATAGTAAAAGAAACAACTTTAGCTTCTACCCATTTTGTAACAAAATCTGTACAAACCAAAATATGCTTTTTATTTGATGATGAGGGATTTATTGGTCCTACAAAATCAATAGCCAATTTTTCAAAAGGCTCAATCATAACCTGAGGACATAAAGGAATTTCATTGGTTTAATTAGGATGGCCAATTCGCTAACAGCTATCACATTGCTTGAGATATTGTTTGGCATCGTTAAACAAGGAAGGCCAAAATAGCCAGCTCGTAACACTTTGTATGCAGTCCGCTTATTGGCAAAGTGACCTCCAAACAGTTCATCATGGGAAGATTTTAAGATATCAAACACCTATTCCTCTCCTACACATCTATGGATAACGAGATCTGCTCCAGTGTAAAAGAGGTCTCCTTGGATCCAGGAGTATGCAACACTTTTTTGAAGCATATTCTGCTTTTCACGAGCAAATAAGTGAGGTGGTAATTTTTCAGTGACTAAATAGTTAGCTATGTCAACAAACCATGCAGCTTTTGTTGACACAACAAAGATATGTTCACCAGGAAAATCATCATCAACAAGAATTATTTCACCAAAGATTATTTAATCTTGAAAGATAATCTGCTGCTACATTGGATTTCCCTAGTCTATCAACAATAGTAATGTTAAATTCTTGTAATAATAGCAACCACCTAGTTACCCTACCACTAGCTAATGGTTTATTCATCAAATATCTTATAGCGGAATTTTCAGTATGTACAAAAACTTCATATCATGTAATATAATGTCTGAATTTATTAATACAAAAAATTACAGCTAAAAACTCTTTCTGAGTAACAGTATAATTGAGTTCAGCAGGTGACAAGTTTTTTCTAATGAAATAAATAGCGTAATATTGTATGTCTTCTTCTTGTCCTAAAGCTGTGCCAATAGCATTATCTAAGGCATCAAAGGAAATATGGAATGATAGGGACTAGTTTGGTCCTCTCAAAACTGGTGCTCGAACCACATTTTCCTTCAATGTCTCAAAGGACTGTTGGCATGCTATAGACCAAGGAAACTCACTATATTTAGCCAAAAGTATGAAAAGCAGGGTAGCCATCCTTGAGAAATTCTCAATGAATCTTCTATAGTAGCCCGCACATCCTAGAAAACCTCTCACTTCCCTTTGATTTTCGGGTAGAGGAAGACTCGAAATGACTTCTATTTGTGCAGGGTCAACCTGGATACCTTTGTCGGCCAAGAAATACTCCCACCTTGCACATTAATTTACATTTCTTATCACTCTAGGCAATATGGGCTTCTTGGCAACGAAGAAGCACTTTTTCTAGATTCTTGACGGCTTCCTGAAATGAATCACCAAACACAGAGAAATCATCCATATATATTTCTATGCATTCAAGGTCCGCAAAAATAGCCAAGATTTCCCTTTGAGAGGTATCTGGGGCATTACATAGCCCAAAGGGAAGCACTCGATATGAAAATGTACTCCATGTAAATGTAAAAGTGATCTTGTCTTGATCCTCGGGTGTTATCTGTATCTGGTTGTATCCGCTAAAGTCGTCTAGAAAAGAAAAGTACTTCTTACCAGCAAGAGTATCGAGTACCTGATCGATGAAAGGAAGGGGGAAGTAATCTTTGAGAGTGGCTTTATTCAATTCTTTGTAATCAATACAAATGTGCCATCTCCTATCTTCCTTTGGGACTAACACTAATCGAGAGACCCACTGGCTATCCGAAATGGGATAGATAAAATAAGCGTCTAAGAGTTTTTGCAATTCTTCCTTTACAATATCTCTTAGAGCTGGGTTCATTCGCCTTTGGGATTTTCGGTGATCCAGGTGGATATTGGTGGCCACCTGCCAAGTCCACCTGGACCCCCACCATTGTCTTTCTCAGCATTTTCAGTTTCCTTAATTGTAGCACAACTTACTATTTTTAGCAGTTTTTCGGGTCTTGAACTTCCGGAGCCGTTTTGAGGCTCTAAACGACATTTTTTGGGGAATCCGGGAGCAACACGGATCCCGTTCCATCAATGATAGTGCTCGGATAGATCTTTCTAATGAGCTATTGTACGCGTCAAACGGAGATCATATGCCAAAGTTACGACTCCGGGAAGTTGATGTACCAATTTACCCCAAATGGGGCCCACAGTTTGGCGTTTCATCTCCTAGGGTTAGGTTTTGGAATGTTAAGGGTTTTTCCATTGTTTCTCAACAATAAATAGGCCTTCGAGCCTCATTGTAACACAGTTCAGAGGCATGTAGGCATCACATTTCTTCTCAGAGATAAGCTACCATCGCCCTAGCTGGTTTATTTCCATTTCTGGTTGTAAGCATATTTCAGTATTTTCCATTAATGAAATGAAGTATTATTTCCGTTGCATCTTTGTGTATATGGTTATCTCTGTAATTTGTTGCGTTCCTGTTTAAATCCGGATCAGTGGTATCAGAGCGGTCTGCTTTTTCTCTGTTTTTCTTTGCATGTCCCCAACAAGGTCAGGATATAAGGAGTTAGGGCTTGAACTGGTTGAACCTTTGCAAGACCAGCCTCCCAAATCCAGACAGCCTCCCATGGCGGACGAGAAGAAAGACGAGGGGGCAGGAGATCCCATCAAAATCTTGCTCGAAGAAGCCCTCGAGCGACAACGGAACGCGATGATGGACAGCTTTGCCCAGATCCTTCAGCGGCTACCCAGAAGCGGCGCATCGGCTTCCAGCAGCTCCTCTGGAAACACCACATCCTTTAAGGTACAAGTTAATTTTGAAATCCCCATATTCGAGGGTCAGATAGACGCCGATGCCGTAGATAAATGGTTAAATCTGCTAGAGGGTTATTTTTCTGTTCGTGAATTTTCGAGTCAGGAAAAGATTGTTTTTGCTCTTCTCAAAGCAGCCCCCCACGTCAAGGACTGGTGGGAAACCTACTGCGAGCAGAAGGATGAAAGTACTGGCTCACTATTTTCAGCCGCACCCACCTGGGATTCGTTCCGGGATGCCATCAAGGAGCAGTACTACCCTGTCGGAAGCTATGAGGATGAATACATAAAGTGGACCACGCTGCGGTAGGGAAGGGACCAAGACGTGCCGGAGTTCACCAATCTTTTCCACACCCTTCGCACAAAGTTGGGTATCAAGGATTTGGAGCAACATTTGATACTCAAATACCGTGGCTGCTTGCACAAGTACATCCAGGAAGAAATACAATTCCTAAACATCCCCTCGCTCGGCGCAGCATAACGATATGCCGTCAAGGTCGAGCAGAAGCTTAAACAAAAGAAGCGAGACTTTGGATCTGTGAATCCAAAGCAGGGGAAAGGTGCCCCTAAACCACAGAACAAAGGACAGAGCCAAGGCGGGATAGCCCAAGACAACCAGCCGAAGCTGCAAGCAAAGAACAACGCCGCGAAGCCGAGAAAGGACACTGGAAAATGGTGCGAGTTCCATAAGAGCTCCACTCACAACACAAGTGAGTGTCGGGCCAAGCAGTCACTGGTGGCTGAGCTAAAGGTTTCAGAATCAGATGCATGTTCTGACTCTGAGTCAGAACCCGATAAGGGGTATGAAAAAGGGAAGCAGATCATTGATGCGGATCCCAGCGCCACTGTTGCTACCACCAAGATCCAGAAAAATGAACCCGAAGACCTAGAGGAGGAGGAGCGTCTCTTCCACTCCCAGATGTGGGTAAAGGGCTCCCCGATACAGTTCATTGTTGATAGCGGGAGTCAAAAGAACCTCATTTCGGCAGAGGTCGTGAAGCGGTTGGGCTTACCGACCACAGCACATCCACAACCATACACCATTGGATGGCTTCACCAAGGGCGAGATCTTCGCGTGAGTCAGGAGTGTCGCCTTCCATACAACATCAAGCCCTTCACGGATGAGGTATTGTGTGACATTTCTCCCCTTGAAGTTTGTGATGTATTACTAGGACAACCATACTTGTGGAAGCGACATGCTGTGTATGAATCAAGGCCCCGTGCTGTTATTATTACATTGGGAAATAAGTTGTTCAGGATACCAGAGGTAGCACCACCTGCCGCCATCTCTTTGATTACTGTAAAACAATGCAGTAAGATCATTTCCAAAACCAGGAAATTTGTTTTCCTGATGATACGCCCTCAAGGGAAGAAGAAGACAGTGGTCGCGGCCTCCAAACAGGGTCCCTCTGCATGATAGCTACAGATGGACAAGATTGTGGAGGAGTACGAAGACATCTTCACCTCCCCGACAGGGGTTCCTCTGCACTGTCAAGTCAAGCACTCCATCGATTTGACCCGAGGTGCGCCGCTACCCAATGGACCAATTTATCGGCGCCCCATTCTGGAGAACAATGAAATCAAGAGGCAGATTCAGGAGCTCCTGCAGAAAGGTCACATCCGTCCGAGTTCATCGCCCTGTGGGAGCCCGATCGTGTTGGTATAGAAGAAGGATGGGACGTGGAGACTCTGTATTGACTATCGGGCGCTGAACAAGATCACTGTCTGTAATAGGTACCCAATCCCGCGGATTGATGACCTCCTAGACCAACTAAAGGGGGCGAAATATTTCAGCAAGATCGATCTGAAGTCAGGATATCACCAGGTACCAATCGAACCCTCAGATGTGTGGAAGACTGCCTTCAAATCCAAGGAGGGCCTCTTCAAATGGTTGGTCATGCCTTTCTGATTGACGAATGCTCCTGCAACCTTTATGAGGCTAATGGATGACATCTTGCGGCCATTCACCAACTCCTTTGTAGTAGTATACTTGGATGACATTCTGATCTTCAGCCAGAGTTGGGAAGAGCACCTCCACCACATCCGACAGGTTCTCCAAACACTGCGGCAACACAAGCTATGTTCCAATTTGGAGAAATGCACTTTCGGCATGACCCAGGTTCAGTATCTGGGATACATCATTGATGAACAGGGGGTGCATGTCGATCCAGCCAAGGTCCAAGTCATTCAGGATTGGCCCTCTCCAACCACTCTAACAGAGCTCCGTAGCTTTCTAGGTCTTGCCAACTTCTACCGCAGGTTTGTGCTGGGGTTTTCTCATATTTCTTGGCCCTTGAGTCAAGTCACAAAGGGAGGGGTGAAAGCAAAGTTCTTTTGGTCTGAATCTCAACAGAAGGCATTCAGGGAGTTGAAGGATCGCCTCTGCATGGCACCAGTGCTTGCGTTACCAGATTTACAACAACCATTTGAGGTCGAGACAGATGCCTCTGACTATGCTATTGGGGCAGTCCTTACTCAACATGGACATCCAGTGGCATATCACAGTGAAACGCTTTCAGACACAGTCCGGAAGTACCCCACTTATGCTAAAGAGATGTATTCCATTGTACAGGCCTGCAGACAATGGAAGCATTACATTTTGGGGAAGGAAACTGTCATCCACATAGACCACCGACCCCTGCAGTTCATACAGACCCAAGGGAAATTGCAGAATGATCGCCACCAGAAGTGGTCTACATACCTGCAACAGTTTCACTTGAATATCAAGTATAAAAAGGGCAGCACCAATAATGTTACAGATTGCCTCAGTCGACCACCGATCATGGCACTGACCACCGTGCTCAACTCTTATGGGCACGAGACTTCTGATTGGCCACTTCTCTACAAAAGCGACCCAGAATTCGGCCACACATACCAGACACTCTTGGAGGGTCGGCATGTTGCAGATTTTCACCTCCAGGATGCCCTATTATGCCACCTCGGTCACCTTTGTGTTCCTTCAAGCGAGCGTGCCAAGATGATTTGGGAAGCACACTACAGTCGGGCTGCTGGGCATTTCGGGGTCGAGAAAATAGTGGCAGTACTGCAAAATTATTTCTATTGGCCGAATCTTCGACAGGATGTTGCGAAGTACATCCGATCATGTACTTCCTGTGCCATTGCCAAACCGACCATTAAGAAGCACGACCTCTATACCCCATTGCCTACCCCTAGTCAACCTTGGGAATCCATCTCCATGGATTACATGTCAGGCCTTCCTTCCACTAAGCATTGAAATGACTGTGTTTTTGTGGTCGTCGACAGGTTCTCGAAGATGGCCATTATGGTGGCCTGCAAGAAGAATTTCACAGCAGAAGCCACTGCTAAACTCTTCTTTGAACGAGTGTGGGTACACTTTGGGATCCCACAGTCTATCATCTCAGATCGAGACAGTCGGTTTCTCAGCACATTTTGGTCCAGTCTCTGGTCAATGCTGGACACCAAACTCACGAAGTCCACAGCCTTCCATCCTCAAACTGATGGCCAGACAGAGGTTGTCAATAGGATGATTGTGCACATTCTGCGCATGTATAACTCAAAGCATCCACGCACATGGGACGAGAGCCTCCCCTATGTTCAGCACAGCTACAACCGTGCTCTTCATAGCTCCACTGGCTATAGCCCTTTTCATGTGGGTTTGGGATTCCAGCCACTATGCCCCATTGATGTGGCCATGCCACTTACAGCTACTCACATGAATTCAGCTCATGTCCAGTCCGAAACAGATAAGGCCACCAGCTTCATTGAGCGCATCCAACATATTCGCCAGCAGGTCCATGACATTCTTGAGAAATCAAATGCCAAGTACAAGCAGCGACATGATCAACATCGGGTGCCACACAAGTTTCAGGTGGGCGACAAAGTCTGGTTGCATTTGCAAAAGGAACGCTTACTGGAGCCTATCGGAAATTGAGACCACTCCGATATGGTCCTTACACCATTACTAAGGCTATGGGAGACAATGCATTTGAGCTCAGCATTCCCCCATTCCTTGGCCTGCACCCAGTGTTCAATGTGGACCGCCTTCGGCCATACTTTCCACCATTGCTAGACACATCCGACATTGCAGAACAGCTCAAACCCACAGAATTAAATCCAGATTGCATGGAACAAGCTGCAACTGATCGAATCATGGACACACAGATCAAGAACACTCGCCAACAGAATATCCAACTATATCGCGTTGTCAAAGCAGGCCAACTCCTTCAGTAGGGCAAGTGGCTCACCAAGGAACAAGTTCAGCAAAAGTTTCCTCATCTCATGGAGGAGCTCAACGTAATGGGGACCATTGCTTCCTAAGGGGGGAGGAATGATCCAGGTGGATATTGGTGGCCACCTGCCAAGTCCACCTGGACCCCCACCATTGTCTTTCTCAGCATTTTCAGTTTCCTTAATTGTAGCACAACTTACTATTTTTAGCAGTTTTTCGGGTCCTGAACTTCTGGAACCGTTTTGAGGCCCTAAACAACGTTTTTTGGGGAATCTAGGGGCAACATGGGTCCATGGAATGGACCGATGTTTCCCGTTCCAACAAATGATAGTGCTCGGATAGATCTTTCTAATGAGCTATTGTACGCATCAAACGGAGATCATATGCCAAAGTTACGACCCCAGGAAGTTGATGTACCAATTTACCCCAAACGGGGCCCACAGTTTGGTGTTTCATCTCCTAGGGTTAGGTTTTGGAATGTTAAGGGTTTTTCCATTGTTTCTCAACAATAAATAGGCCTTCGATCCTCATTGTAACACAGTTCAGAGGCATGTAGCCATCACATCTCTTCTCAGAGATAAGCTACCATCGCCCTAGCTGGTTTATTTCCATTTCTGGTTGTAAGCATATTTCAGTATTTTCCATTAATGAAATGAAGTATTATTTCCGCTACATCTTTGTGTATATGGTTATCTCTGTAATTTGTTGCGTTCCTGTTTAAATCCAGATCATTCGGACAGGTCGGGATCCATCCTGGATATAGATGTGGTGTGTACAAGTTTCCAGAGGGATGCCTTTCTTATCATCATAACCTCATGCAAAGGCATCAAGATGGTTCCACAACAAAGTCACAAACTGTTCTCATTGAGAAGGATCCAAGTCTGAACTGATATACAAGGATTTACCTGGACTAATCTCAACAAGAGTAGTGTTAGCCTTAAGAGCACATAAAGGTGTCGCTGGAGATGGTGATGATTGAGGTAGAGAGTCATATCCTTCATGGAAATCTAGACTGAAAATATGACTCAATGTTTTGAAATTGGGCATGGTGTCTAGATTATTTAGGAAGTCCTGAATCTCACCCTCCTGTGAGTACTCAACATTCTGATGTATTAAGGAAACAGGTCGGGTCTCCTCATCACTACTATAGTCTAGTCATAAAGTTTCTCGAAGCTCCTGAATGGATCTAGCAGGTGGATATAAGGTGAATTTCTTTCTGGAATCCCCATGCGAAATATGCATATCACCAGAACGACATCCAATATAATCATTGGCCATAGCAAGCCATGGTCGACCCAAGATCAAGGCATGACCTCCTATAGGATTCTCTGGCTGAGGCATAATGAACTCTGCAGGATATTCCCAAGATTCTAGGGAAACTAGAACATCGTTGTCTACATTTTATAACATAGTTTTCCTTTACATTTCATAGAATAGATTGCTTTCATTTCATAGCATAGATTGTTTCCATTTCATGGCATAAACTATTTTTTTTCTCTATAGATCATAGTTGGAAATGCTTTCGAATACTTAAATATGTTGCTTTGATAATTTTATTAGAATAGATTCATTGTCTTCTTAATTAAAATTATCATTTTTTAGATTAACGATTTATTGTTTTTCTTTACTACTTTCATTATCACGTGTGTACGCGCTTTGCCTAGTTTTCATGTCATTAGGATTCCATTACATTCATTCAAAGAGTATAATTTTTTTGTATTATATGCATTAGTCATGTATTTAATTAGTTTAAATAGAATTGTAGTTTTTTTAGACTTAAGATTGAAAGTTAATGCCCTAGAATATATTGTGCAAATGTATTTCACAAGTATACAAGTCTTGGTTTCAAATTTAATGAGAAATAATTTAACTCTCAATTAAATTACCCAACAAATATATATTCAATATATTTATTTGAATATTATTTTTTTAATAATTTAAACGTTATTTTTTATATTAGATAAATAATATATATTTAATAAAATTGAGTCTAACTTATAGACGAAATAGCCTTTTTACTTGAATCCTGTGATACAATTTTTGCTAGATGTTGCCAACTATTTCCCTTATTCTTGGGATAATAGCTAAAATTACTTCCTATGAATCATGTTGTTTTTTCTAATTTGAGTTTAAGAAAAAAAATATTAAAGGAAAAAATTTGCTTCATGTAAAAAATTTCTTATGTAACCTCTTTAAAAGATGTGAACATATTTAGGAAAAAACATGACAAGGTGTTATTTATCCATGTAAGCCTGTAGAGGCAATAAGAACACATAAATGAATGGTGTGTTGAATGGTTGGATAATGTATGCCTGAGAGTTGGCCATTGTAAATATCCCATGAATAATAAGAAATTTGGTTATCATTTCCCCATGGATGTTTCCCTCACAAGGAGGGTTTTACAACATAAAACTTTGTGTCAATTTTTTGTGTTTGGTTATCTTGCTATCTTGTTTATTTTCCATTATTTTATGCAATTAAATTTATTTGCAGAGTATGCTTTCGTTGCTCAACCCAACAAGTGGTATCAGAGATTTTGGAAAATTTTGTGCTAATGGCGAAGATGGAGAGTGCAAAATTTGAAATCAAAAAGTTCAATGAGAGTAATATCTTTCAACTATGGAAGGTTAAGATGTGAGATATGATCGTGCAACAAGGAGTGGAAATGACATCACTAGGCAAGGAAAAGAAACCTGTGGACATGGATGCAAGAGGCCTTAGTGCTATTCATCTATGCTTGGTAGATAACGTGTTTTATGACTTAGTTACTGGAGAATCCGCAGTAAAAACCATTTTCGTCAACGTTTCAAGATATAAACCATAGATCTCCTAAATCCAAGATAATGTGTTGTTTAACATCATTAGAGAGAAAAAAACAACAATCTTATTGACCAAGCTAGAAAGCCTTTATATGATGATTTCCTTAAAAAGCATAATCTATTTGAAGCAACAATTATATAGTTTGCGGATGACGAAGGTACAAATATCTTTGAATAGTTTGAATTCTTTCAATAATTTTTTATGTTAGTTATCTAGTATAAATTTAAATCCCAAAGGAGAAGACAAGGAAATTACATTTTTGTGTTTACTCCCTAAGTCTTGGGACTCTTTCGTAACCTCTATCATTTTTAGTTCTATCGATACCATTGATTTTGATGTTGTTGTGGGAGCTTTGTTGTCTAAGGAAACTCAACGGAAATCTAGCCGTGAAACCTTGATATCAAAAGCAATGGTGGCCAGAGGTCGATAAAAAAAAACATCATAATTCGAGAGACACATTAAGATTAAAGTCAAGAGGCATGAAGAGTAAGTTAAAGTGCTACTACTATAATAAATCAATGCATCTTAAGAAGGATTGTTGGAAAATAAAGGAACATACTGCTAAAAAGGACTCTACAAAGGAAGCTAATTCGGCTGAAACAAGTGCAAGTATTTTTGATGAGGTATTGTCCACTTCTATTGTTTCTCAACATCATCATAATTGGTTGCTAGATTTTAGTGCTTCCCATCATAGGTGTATTCATAGGAATTTGTTTTCTTCATACCAGTCTATTGATGATGATGTGGTTATCATGGGTAATGATGTTACATGCAAAACTGTTGGGATTGGTAGTCTGAGAATTAAAATGTATGATGGTACTATTAGAACATTAACATAGGTGAGGCATTTTCCTAATCTTATAAATAACTTAATATATTTGGAAGTGTTAGATTATGTTGGTTAAAAATGTACAGTTCAAGTTGGAGTCATGAATGTATAAAAAGGAATCTTGGTAGTAATGAAGGATAAAAGGTTTGGGAACCTTTATAAGTTTGAAGGAAGGATAGAGAAAGATCATGAAATTGTAGCATCTGAAGGTGCAAGTGACTTTAATCATTTATGGCATCAACAGTTGGGTCATATGAGTGAGAAAGGGATGAAGATATTGGTTGATCATAATTTACTTCCAAGCCTAACATCTATGAAAATGAATTTATGTGAGAACTTTATTTATGGAAAACAATCTAGACAAAAAATTAAAATAGGAAAACACGTTAGTAAAGCTATCTTTTCTTACATACATTTAGATCTTTGGGGACCATCCCGTAAACTCTCTTTTGGAGGATCTTCATATTTTTTGTAACATTTATAGTTGATTACTCTAGAAAGATTTGTGTCTATTTAATAAAAAGAAAAGTTGTTGTATTTGATGCTTTTCAGCAGTATATAACTTTGGTTGAAAAAGTAACTAACAGTTCAGCTAAATGTTTGAGAACTAATAATGGAACCGAGTTTATTTCAAAGGAATTTAAAAGTTATTTCAAAGAAGTTGGGATCGAAAGACATAAAACAACAGTTTATACTAAAAAAATGGTGTTGATGAATGCATGAATAAGACTCTTTTAGAGAGAGCAAGGAGTATGCTCAATAATGCCAAGTTGTTTTAGGAATTGTGGACAAAAGCAATCCTTACAATGTGCTATCTGGTATGTTAGTCCCCATCAAATGCAATTAATTCTAAGATTGCAAAAAAGGTATGGAAAGGTCAAGCTTGTGATTATTCAAATCTGGATGTTTTTGTTGTGATGCCTATGCTCTTATTCCAAAGAATCAACATTCTAAGTTAGATCCAAAATAAAAAAGACTAATCTTTGTTGGATATGGTGATGGAGTTAAGGGATATATATTATGGAATCCTACTACCCACAAAATCATCATTAACGGAGATGTCATATTTCATGAATCGTGATTCATAAAATTAGATGTAGATGTTGATATGAAACAGGAAAAAGTACCACAGACTCAACAAGTTAAATTGGAAACTCAATCATCTTCAAAGGAGGAGGATCATGAAGTTGTTCATGAAGAAACTCCTGCAGAAGCAGATGAGGATACATAAATTTCTTAGGAAACTTAAGAAATATGTCAACAACTTCTATGAAGATCTACATGGATTATATATTTTCCTAAAAGGTATGGTGATTTTACTACAATTGTTTCTTTAATTGCCAATGAAGCAGAACCTATTTGTTATCAGGAAGTAATGGAAATTTCTGATAGCCATAACTGGAAAGTAGCAATGAAATAGGAAATTGATGCATTACAAAGAAATAATATATGGGATATGATGGAACTTCCTTAGGACAGAAAGGTTGTCGGTTGCACGAGGGTTTACAAGTTGAAGAAATGAGCCGATGATACTATTCAAAAGTATAAAGCAAGATTGGTTGCAAAACAAAATTATCAAAAGGAAGGTATTGATTTCCATGATATGCTTTCACCAGTTGTTAAGCTTATTTCAATTCTAGTTTTCTTAGCATTAGTTGAATTACTTGATATCGAGTTAGAGAAACCCAATGTTAAAACAATATCCTTACATGGAGATTTGGATCAGGATATACATGTGGAAAAACTCGAAGGGTTTATTCAAAATTGTAACAAGAGGTCCGTTTGCAAACTCAAGAAGTCATTGTATCTCCTGAATCAGTGTCCTAGGCAATGGTACAAGAAGTTTGATTCCCTCATGAAGAGACAAAATTTTACCGAAAGTGACAATGGTCATTGTGTTTACTTTCAAAAGTTGGAAAATGGAATATTAATTATTTTAGTGTTATATATTGATGATACGCTTGTAGCAAGCAAAAGCATCGTTGATATAAGTGGGTTAAAATTTTCATTGGCTAAGACTTTAAAAATGAGGGATCTTGGAGCAACAAAACAAATCTTGGGAATGGAGATACACATAGACATGAAAAATGGTAAGTTGTGGTTATCACAATAGAAGTATGTGGAGAAAATACTTCTGAGATTCGGTATGAATAGTGTGAAAGTTATTAAAATTCCTTTAGCTTCCCATTTAAAGCTTTCTTTAGGTGTGTATCCTTGTAATTATGAAGAAAGTGAGTATATGTCTCATGTACCATATGCTAATGTAGTAGGTTTCTTAATGTATGCAATGGTTAGTACAAGGCCAGATATTTCACATGCAATTGATGTGGCTAGTAGATACATGGAAAATATGGGTAAAGAGCATTGGCTAAAGTGAAATGAGTGCTTCAGTATCTTAAGGGAAAATTTAATTATTGTATCACATATAATGGTAGTAGTGATTGATTTTGTGGTTATGTTTATTTTGTAGAAATAAATGTGTAGATTCAAAAGCACTCATGAAATTTACTAAATCACAAGACTTGAAGCTACTCTACTGATCTGCAGAATTTAATTCACCACATAAAAAAAGAATCATTGACATGTAAAAGGAAACATCACACATACACAAAGATTTATCTAGGGGAAAGAAACTGCTCAAAACTCCTTACTATTTGTGTTGCATTAATTAGAGAATAACGAAGAAATATAATGCTTTCTCAAGCCTGAGCACACCCTACACTAGTATAGTCTATCCCTCCACTTGACTGACTAAAACTGACCCACTACTTAGCCAATTTCAAGCCTTCCCAAGCTCCTATTTCTTCGCATTATTCCCTTGGCAAATTTCCCCTATTATTTAGGAATTCCACACAAAGGAATTTTGCAATTACCATAGGCCAATCCTCTAACTACATGCACCACCTGTACAAGTTGGAATAATTTACAACTAATAGTACACTTCCATTGACCTCTAATCTCAACAAGGTAACTCGAATTCTTTGCATGCAACAATTATTTTGGGTTGATTTATGAGTTAACTAGTTGATCACTTAGTGTGGAAAAGGTTACACACCCACAAATTGACCTCCACTAGTTCTTCTGACAATTAGAACTAGTTAAACTAACAATAACTCAAATTAACTAAAATAGATTACTAAAAATTAGAAATCAATCATGTAGAAATGTACTCAAGTGTATCCAACTCAAATTTACTGATTTAGCTGAGTGACAAGAGACATGCCACTTCAGTTAACTACGTCCAAGTATTCTATTGAAATTCAAATTCAAATGTTAATCTTGTTTGACCAAGGAAAAGTCAAAACTAGATTTTCTTGTTGCATTTTCAACACTCCCTCCCAGTAAGCAAGGGATTATCAGATACCCCAAACTTGGTTCTATGGAAGTCGAATTTTCCTATTGATAAAACCTTTGTCAATATATCTGCATCTTGTTCCTTTATCAAAATGAACTGCAACAACATGATACACCTATGCACACAATCTTGTAGATGATGATACTGGATGCCAATATGCTTGGATCATTCCTAAAATACTGGATTCTCAAAGAGTTTTATATAACTATGATTGTCATAGTAAATCATTGTAGGATCCATCTTCTGGCCAACTAAACAATAAGAATCTTTCTCATCCAGATAGCCTCACATGCTGCTTGACTTGCAACCATGTACTTTGCTTCCAATGAGTTGAAAGCCATAGATCTTTGCTACCTTTTGTACCAAGAAATTGTTGTTGACCTAACATTGAAAATTCCTCCTCAATTTCTCTTCCTATCTGATGGACTCCCTGCCCAATCTGCATCTGTAAAGCCTTGCATCTTCACTCCCTCTATCCATCTATACCAAAGACCAAACTGAGTAGTTCTTCTAAGGTTTCTGAACACATGCTTTGCTGGCTTAACCATTTCTTGACTAAGCTAGTTAATTGCATAACACATGTCTGTTCTTGCACTAACCAAATACATGAGTGAACCCATAAGCTTCCTGTAAATAGTAGCCTCCGCTACTTCACCTAAATTCACATCCTCTTTCCGCCAATTACCTACTAGAGGAATCTCCATGGGTTTACACGTATCCATGTGGAACCTCTGAAGTATCTCATTGGCAAACTTACCCTGAGAGATAAACAATTCCCCATCTCCATTCCATACTTCCAATCCAAGGAAGTAGTGCATGAGGTCCTCCTTGTAATATTTGATCAGCTTATCATCATCAGTAATGGTCAAGTCATCAACATATAAAACAATAATCAATAATTTACCTTCGACCACAATGTGATAAAGGTTTTCATCTGCTTCACTTTTGGTGAAACACAAACTAGTGAGATAGTTATCGATCCTAGTATACCAAGCATAGGGTGCTTGATTGAGTCTATACAATGCTCGCTTGAGTCTGCACACATGTGAGTCTCGGTCAAAGGTCTCAAACCCCTTTGACTACGCAATATACACCTCCTTATAAATAAATACATTCATTAATGTTTTCTTCACATCCATTTGGTGGATCTTCCACCCGATCTACGCTAAAAGTGCTAGAATTGACTTGGTGGATGAGTACCTTGCCACTGGAGGAAAGGTCACCTCATAGTCAATTCCCTCCACTTGAGAGAACCCCTTGGAAGAAAAATTGGCCTTGTGTTTCTCTATGCTCCCATCTTCTACATGATCTACCTTGTAAAGCCTCCTTGAACTAACAATTGATTTGTTTGCTGGTCTTGGGACCACTTCCTAAACACTATTTCTAACATTGGAATCATATTCCTCTACCATAGCATCAACCCATACTAGTTTCTCTACAAATACCTCGAATGAGGATGGTTTTGTATCTACCAGCTCGCTCATCAGAGCCATGTAGCCAATGTACCGATCCAGTGAACTCCTCTGACTGTGTTGTGATGTGGGTGCTCACACATTCTCTCTAGCATCCAACAGTAATTAGTCAGCTTCCCTGGTTCGCTTCCTTCCTTCTCTCAATGTCTCTGCATGAGTGGATATCTCCACTCTCTACTCCTCGTCTTGTGGCTGCTCCACAACTTCCTAAGGTTCTTCCTTTGGAGCCAAAAGCTCATGATCAATATGCAACTAAATCTCCCTTTCAAGAGAACACCTCATTACATTCTCCTTAATAAACTTCACATCCCGTATTACCATTATCATCATGAGGGATGATAAGTACAGCTGATAATTTTGAGGTGTATCTATGTAACGCACATATATGTCCAATTATGTTGTAGGATCTATATTTTTCCTTGCTTCCTTAGACACATGACAATAAACTAATGATGCAAAGATACTGAAGTGTGACACATTTGGTTTCTTCCCTAAAAAAGCTTCCTTTGGTGTAGTCATTCTAAGAATCGTGTGAGGACTCCTATTCTACAATTAGACTGTTGTGTTGCACGCTTCAGCCCACAATTGTAGAGGTGGGTTTTGGTCATGCAACATCACACGTGCTTCTCCCACAATACTTTTGTTCTTCCTCTCATCCACCCCATTCTATTGTGGGTTATGGGGTGATGTCAAATCCCATTGAATGCCTTCCTTTGCACATAAAATTTCACTCATTTGACACATACTCACCACCGTTATTTCTCCTAAGAGCCTTCACTTTCTTTCCAGTATATTTCTCAACAAGTGCTTTAAACTAAAAATATTTGGATCATGTCTGGTCTTTATTATGCATGAAGTAGAAACAAAACTTCCATGAGAAATCATTTGAAATATAACATAATACATGTGCTTGGTAGTGGAGGCTGTCGAGGAAGGCCCATAGAAATCAAAGTGGATCCTTTCGAGGACTGCATGTGCCCTGGTATCCTGATCATTGGAGGTGGATTTTGAGTACTTCGCCAATGTAGACCCTTTAAATGTATCCCACTGCTCTATTTTTCCTTTGGGGAGGCCTGTAGAAATATATTACATGATCTTCAAAGCACCATGATGCAAATGACCAAGTCTTCTATGCCATAATTCACCGACATCTCGGCTCTGCACCCTCTCTACTTTTGTGCTCAATGTTGCACAATCTTCCACATCTAATTTCTAGATGTTCGTCATTCGAACCCCAATATTCTTCACTTGTCCCATGGTAGTATGTCTTAGGAAAGCCTTCCCTTTGTTGAATATCACATTCTAGCCACGATTCTCCAACATAGCTATGAAAACAAGATTCTTCTTGAGACTCAAAACATCACATCCTTGAGCTCGAGAGGGGAGCCAAAATCCCTCTAAAATGTAACTATACCGATACGAGTCATGATATACCTTCCATAATCTCCCGTTTCGATGTGCATATGGAGATCCTTCTCATCCAAGTCAATGAAAAATTCTTCGTTTACCATCATGTGGAATGAGGTACCACTGTCTAGATACCACACACTACCCATCACTCTGCTTTCCATTCATGTAATGAGGGTAAAATCAAGTTTGAACTTTGAAGCTAATGGTTCACCAACTACTCCTCTTACAGTCTTCTTTCTTTCTTTCTTGTGTGGACACTTCATTGCATATTACCTGAATTCATGACTGTGAAAACACTTGATTGTGGACAAGTATTTCTTCTTTCCCCCTTGACCCGAATCTGCTTTGGATTGGGATTTCCTCCCTTTCCCTTTCATTTCCTTTCCAATCAAGTCACAGTTCTCCTCATTGTCACCCTTAGATGATACCCTGTCTCTGGTGCTCCACCTTATTTTCTCCTGTACCAAATCGGACCAAAGGAATTCCCAATTTGGTAGCTTCTTCCTCTCGTTCATTGAATCTTGGTAGCTATGCCAGCTCTTGGGAAGGCCTAGAAGGGATAGGCTCACCAAATCATCCTCTGCTACAGTAACACCAACTTCACCAAGTTCATCACAACACTGTGTGGACCTGCTTAGGTACTGTGGAATGGTCTCGTTCCTCTGCATCTTGATATTTCGAATTTTTTCCTTGAATTCCAATTTCCCGTGGTCACTACTATTTAGGAACAAATTTGTCAGCACTTGCCACATTGCATATGGAATCTCTTTCCCGTGGATATTAGAGAAAACATGGTCTTGTACCCCCTCCAGTATGACCTGCCTCGTGTTGGCAACACACTTCTTCCAATCTACTAGATTCTGAGGATCAGCTGCTGTGAGTTTCAGAATATCATTATCAATAACTTCCTTCAAATCATTATCCTTGAGTACTGACTCCATCTGGTCCTTCCATGCAACATAATTTGAGCTTCCCTCAAGGGCATACTCAGGCCTTAGTTCATTATAAGACATCTTCTCAGTCCTAAAGGAAACCTGCAACCTGATCTGCAAACTCAAACCTCGTGCAATAAAAACTTCAAAATATGTGCTCTATAATGATTCCATCTCTAATACCATGTAGAAATTAATGTGTAGATTCAAATTTTCTCACGAAATTTACTAAAGCACAAGACTTGAAGCTACTCTATTGATCTATGGAAGTTAATTCACCTTCTAAAACAATAATCATTAACATGCAAAATGAAACATCATATATACACAAATATTTATCTAAGCGAAAAAAACCTCTCAAAACCCCTTACTATATGTACTACATTAATCATAAAATAGAGAAGAAATACAATGGTTTCTCAAGCCTGACACGCCCTATAGTCTATCTCTCTGCCTAACTGACTAAACCTAGTCCAACACTTAGCCAATTCCAAGCCTTCACAAGCTCTTATTTCCTTGTGTTGTTCCCTTGAGAAATTGCACCAATTATGTAGGAATTTCACACCAAGGAATTGCGTAATTACCATAGGTCAATCCCTTGACTACAGGCACCACCTATACAACTTGGAATAATTTACAATTGATAGTACACTACCGTTGAATTCCAATCTCAACTAGGTAACTCGAATTCTCTGCATGAAACAATTATTTTGGGCTTATTGATCACTTAGTGTGGAAAAATTTACACAGCCACAACTTGACGTCCACTAGTTCTTCTACCATATAGAACTAGTTAAATCGACAAAAAGTCAAATTAACTATGATAGATTGCTACAAATTAGCAATTAATCATGTAGAACTGAACTGAAGTGTCTCTAACTCAAATTTACTGAGTTAAATGAGTGACAAGAGCCATGTCACTTCAGTTAACTACCTCCAAGTATTCTACTGAAATTGAATTCGAATTTTAATCTAGTTTGACCAAGGCAAAATCGAAACTACATTTCCTTGCTCCATTTTCAATAGATTAAGATTTTGTAGGTGACTTGGACAAGAGATGATCCACTTCTGGATATGTCTTTACTCTTATAGGTGGATTTGTTAGTTGGATGTCAAAACTTTAGAACATAATTGCTTTATCCACTATCGCGGAAGAATACATATTTTTCTCACATGCTTACAAAGAGGCAGTTGGGTTAAAAAAAATTCTAGGTGAGTTTGGAAGGATGCAAGACAAGGTGAGTCAAAGTGTTATTCAATTGGCAAGGAATTCAACTTATCACAGTAATACAAAACATATACCTATAAAATACCATTTTGTAAGTCAGTTTATTGATGAAGGTGGATCGATGGCTTTAGAAAAGGTCCACACAAAGCAAAATTATGCAGACATGTTCACAAAATTAGTTTTGGTAGAGACGCTAAAATGGTGGCTGCCTTCTCTTGTCTTGCAAGGAAGGTGATGAACATTTTGGGCA
Source organism: Pinus tabuliformis (assembly GCA_031772625.1). Taxonomy (NCBI): domain Eukaryota; kingdom Viridiplantae; phylum Streptophyta; class Pinopsida; order Pinales; family Pinaceae; genus Pinus; species Pinus tabuliformis. The sequence continues at coordinate 154,147,949 of CM062804.1, read as the reverse complement.
TGATATATCACATAAATTATTGTCAAGGTGGAGATTGTTTGATGTTTCCAACTATTTCCCTATATTCTTGGGATAGTAGCTAAGATTGGTTCCTCTGGATCAAGTTGTTTTTTCTAATCTAAGGTATAAATGAACAATTTTGTTTTATGAATTTTTTTTTATGATAGGGTGCTATTTATCCATGTAATACTATAGAGGAAATAAGAACACATAAACTAATGGACAATGTGTTGAATGATTGGATAATGTTATCATGTGAGTTGGTTGTTGTAAATCTCTCTTGAATAATATGGATAGTGATTATCATTGCTATGTGGATGTTTCCCTCACAAGGAGGGTTTTAGCATGGACAACTCTGTGACAATCTTTTGTGTTTGAATATTTTGGTATTTTGTTTATTTGTCATTATTTTTTGCAATCAAATTTATTTGCAAGTTAAGCTCTAGCTCCTCAACTCAACAAATTTCAAGTTAGAATGTGATTTTTTTGTTATTTAAAATGCACTTTTGAATCCATAAATGGATTCACAAACTAAAAAATCGTTCGGGCGATTGAATTCCACCTATTAAACAACTTAAACTCGAGTTTTTGAAAATCTTTGCGAGAATTTGGTTTAAATTGATTGGAAAAAACATTATGAAAATAACCATCTCATCTCGAAAATTAGACTACATCTTTAATAAATTACTATTAAAATAATTTGTTTTATATGAAATTTAAATTTTAGAAATATATATTAAAAAAAATATTTTATATGAAATTTAACTTTAAAAGATAAAAAATATATATTAAAAAATGTATTTATATGAAATTTAGATTTAAAAAATAAAAAATATATATTAAAAAAACTTTATAGAAAGAAATGAAGAGGAATGAGGGAAAAAGGCCATTTTGTTTAAAAAAACAATTCATAAATTTACAAAAGTGACCAAATATCTCACGACAGATTAGGTTATCCTAAACAGCCCATGCTTCCCCACTTCTCATGACTTCCTCTTTCACCTATTCCCAGCTGCCATATCGAGTGGCGAATACGAAGAGAACATTGAGTCTACGCAAACCATGGTTGGTTTCACGAGTGAAAATGTTATGGTCGATCTACTGCGTCAACCATTTGAGTTTATGGCTTAACCTTGGGTGCGAACATAGAAATATCACGGCCTTGCTGGGATTAATTTCAACGTGTCAACATTCTACGAGCCTGGTGACAAAATGGATTTTTTTGACCATTGCGTCCAGAATTTGGAACATGAATGCCAATGCCAGTCAATACAGTTTGTCTTTGTCTTTGTGATTTAAAGAGTTGTGATCATTTGGTAGTCAATTAGAATATTTTTGAAATCCGAAGAATAAGATATAATAAATCTGAAGAATAAGATCTAATTCAATTGAGTAACTTTCAAAGAGACTTTCCCGTACCTTTAATAAATAGTTGCTCCACTTCCAAAGAGAGTTTCAAATGTATTCCTAGATACTTAGATACTAGTGTTTAAGGGTTATTTTTTAAAAGATTTTTGGGTTATTTTTAGATTAAATTTGTTTAAAATTTTATAGGAATTTATTGAAATCTTAAGTTATTTTTTATAATAAAATATTTTAGGGTTTTTGAAAGTGTTAAATTTATATATATAATTAAAAAAACTAGTTTAAACAACACAAAACAAAATTTGACCATAATTTTTTTTTTTTGTAAGCTGGGGTGGGACTCATACATCATACTCGCCTGCCTCGGCAGGATTTGAACCTGGGTGGGGGGTGCTACAGCGCACCGCCCTCACCAATACATCGTGCACCGAAGTGCGACCATAATTTTTAATAATATAATTTTTTTTATTTAAATTGATACTTATAATTTCACAATTATTTAATTTACATAAATAAGCCAATAATATTATTAGTACCACCTTACTGAAAATAATTAATATATACCCAATAATAGTACAGATATCAATCAAAATGTGTAAAAAAAACATTAATAAACAAAAACTATACTATTATAAAAATAATAACTATTAAAAAAAAAAACAATAACAGTTTTAGTTATTTAAAATCTTCTTATATTTTGATTGTGAAAATAACGGTAAAGAGTAGAAAACAATGATTTCGAATTTGAAGGTCTTCAACACCATATTAAAGAGATTCCACGTCGTCGAAATTAGAGGCCATGGTGTCGAGATGCATTTTAAAGTTGCCATACAATTCTGTATGCTTCTGGTATGAAAATGATCCTTTGTAGGGAAGTCAACTTAATATCAAAATAGTTGTTTAGCTAAACAAATTTAAATTTATTTTAATGAAAATGAAATTAAAATAAATAATGGTGGCTTGTTATTGTTTTTTTTTTATACCTATGGATTATGTGCATGTAGTTTTATCTTAATTGTGCAACCAGGAAAAAAAATAAGAAAAAATATTTAAATTTTTATGTCTATTTAGTGGAGCTACTTAGAAGACCAGAACCATAAATTACATACAGTTGAATGTTAATGTGTTTGTGGGTTAATGTGGTTGTGGGTTGAAATCCAATTGATTATGATTCACATGGTTTACCATACTAACCCAAAATTCATAAATTGATTTGTGTATATTGGGAAACATGGCATTTATTATATTTGTCTATCACGATTTTAATTTTGAAATGCTATAGTTTAATTGTTGATTAATGCATTTGTCTTAATTCCATATTCTAAGTGACCATATTTCATGGGTTATGTTGTGCTTGAGATGAATATTGGTTTTCGAAAGACACTTATGTGCCCCTTTCCAGGGATTAAATTTGATTTGGATCTAGAAACAAAAAAACACATGAAATAGCAATGGTTGTGTTCGGGATTTAGATGAGGCACCAATACCTAGGTCTACCTTGGTTATGACATGTTCTTTTGACTCTGTTGTTGGTCCCAAGTTGGTAAGATGGTATTCATACAACATCTTCTACCCTTGCTCCTTCAGATCAACGATATGGGAAATTATGTGTTGTTCCATTGAAGGATGTGGAAGGTGATGACTATCTATCAAATTGGTCTATTACTTTCTAGATTTTTATAGTTCCATTTTTTTATTTTGTACTTGCATAATTATCCAAATAAGCTATGTTTTTCTTATTTTTGAAATTTAGTTTGTAACATTGGCACGTTGCTAGATATTATGATATTTCAACTTCAATTTGATATTGATATATATGGACCTCAATTGACAAATCTAGAAGGTATCTATCATCTAAGAAATATTAGGAGAACTTGCTACATTATAATGAAGTTAGGAATGTCATCCATGGTAGATTAATGATTCATCAACCATCTATTGATTACAAGCACGCAAATTTTTAAACCATATAATAGGAAGTAAACCCATGATTTATGAAATGAAATATGCTATTCAGCAATTGCTGTCAAAGAGTTATGTTTAAAAAATAAGCCACCTACATGAGTTATGAAATAATAGTTCAACTAAATTATGCAAACTAAAATTTCCAAAATGCATAAATTTTAAAAATAGTTTTTTTCTTCATTTTCATGAGAGAGAAAGGGAAGCATGGTAGGAACATGGGCGAGAGCATCAAGAGAATGGCAAGAGTGTTGGAGGGAACAATGAAAGCATGGCACGAATGCGGAGGAAGCATCAAGAGCATGGTAAGAGTGTGGTTTTTGGGTCCAAGACTGTCTGAGCTCCTAACAATGGGAGGCATGCCAAAAGGTCTTAGAGCATGCTCCGTGGATGCTTTTCTTCAAAGCACGGTTCCAAGGCGCACATACTCCTTACCAAGATGCTCCAATAACATGCATCACAAGTTATATGTTTATAAATGTAAATGCACTAGCTAATAGGGGAACTATGAAGCCTCTTACATGCTGGAGATTTTATGGTGCCCAGCCTCTAGAGTTACAAACCCTCGCATGTAGAGTTATTTCACAAGTTTTTAAATCTTCAATGAAAGAGAGAAATTAGAGTACTATGGGTTCATCCATTTGATCAAGAGAAACATACTTAAATCAACAAAGGTATGATATATTGTGTACATTCACTCATGTCTCACTTCCTTTCACAATTGAAGCCAAAGTGTAGTGAGGGTCCTTCGAAGATATGGGATGGTAACCCGAAATATGTGTAGTCAAATACCCTAGATTGCTTGATAACTATGCTCTGTTTGACTAGTTCATCAAGGACATAAAAATCTAGATGCATTAGTTAGTAAAGATGAGAAGATTGAGTTCACTAATAATGCTAAAGAGATGAAAGAAATCCTTAGTGGATTTTCCTAAATCCAAATTATTTAAAGCCATGCATAACATAATGACCAAATATATATGGGATAACATGACTAGTTCTTATGAAGGTGACACTATAGTAAAGAAATCAAAAATCGAAGGATATATAGTGCAATTTGAAACAATAAAGATAAAAGAGGACAAGGATATGACCAAATTATTTCTTCAAGTGGACGAGATAGTTAACACCATATAAGGACTTGATGAATGCATGGATGACTCCTTCATAATTCAAAAGGTGTTGATATCTCTTCTAGTTTGATTTGATGCCAAAGTATCAACTATGAAGGAGATGAAAGATATCAACACATTGACATTGGACTAATTGCATGGAACATTAATAGCCTTTGAAATAAAAACCTCAAAAGGAAAATCTACATCAAGCGAGTTTTCTTTCAAAGATGACTAGAAGAGTAAAGAAGAAAAAAAATACTAGAGCTATGGATCAGACGAAGAAGAAACAAAAATTGTTATAATATTAAAGAGAGCATATGGAAAGTACAACAGTAATTTACCCTTCAAAATCTTTAATTGTGAAGAAGTAAGTCATTATGGATCTAAATGTCCATACAAGAAAAAAAAGAATGAAAATAATAACAAATAAAAGAATAAATATAGGAAAGTGAAGGGAAAAAAGTTAAAAAATAAGAACTTCTATACTCATGAAAACAACAATTCCTAAGAAGATGAAGATGAAAAATTGTCAGACAAAGAAAGAATGAAAAAAATAATGAAGGATTTTATCATCGTGGCTTTAGAAAATATATATGAGGGACAAAATGAGAATGATGAAAAAGAGGATGAAGTATACTTGGAAGGTGAGTTAATTAGTGTCTTAGTAGAGATTCAGAGGCTTGGGAAAAATAATAAGAAGCAGAAGGAGACATTGGAAAATTTTGAAGAGGAAAAGGATAAATATGAAGATTCAATACTTCTTCTTTTGAAATTTTCATTGGAAGAAACGAAGAAAATTGAAGATACACTATTACATTAGCTAAAAAAAGAAAAGTGATGGGTTTGAAAAATAAGAAGAAATAGTTTCTCTTAGAAAAGAATTAGAGAAAATAAAAAAATGTATAAAACATAACTTAAATCTTATTAAAGGATCCAATAAGTTAGATGTGATTCTGATTAGTCAAACATCCCCTCTCATCAAAAATGGTCTAGGATATAAAGAGAATCGAGTGTTAATAAAATTGAAATAGTTGTTAAATCAACTACGATGAAATAGTAAAAGGATCAACCAACAATACAACCAAAGGAAAAATATGAGATTATGAGCAATCATACATCCCCTCTAATCAGAACTTGTCTAGGATATAATGGGTAATCAAGTGTCAAGAAAAGTGAAGATAACGATGAAATTAGCTATGATGAAGGAATCCAACGATCAACTAACAATGCGACCAAAGGAAATCATCAAAAGCAAGCGAAAGCTTACTACATGCACTCAAACAACCACATATATAGATAAGATGATTGATCAATGATAGCAAAGAAAGGTAGAGGACAATTCTTCATCTAAACAACAATAATTAAAATTTCACAACAATAGTTCAATCAACCACAAAGAATGAGTGAGAAACTAGAAAATACATCATTTCTATCCAAGAGAAAGTGATCCAAGAATTAGAATAGCACACCCGTAAAGGAGATTTTCTCTCAGGTAACATAATATTTTCAATGGCTATTGATTTTATTATACAAATTTTAGACATAAAGTTGTAGATTGTAGAGCATATTTTGGAAGCAATTTGATAAGAAATGGAAGAACCGAATCTTATCAGTTAAATAGTGACAATGTATTTGGAAATTCCTATAAGAATACTTTCAAGGGAAACAATCATTTTTTCCCTTATTTGATGATGTTGAATGCTATAATTGTCAAAATTTTGGACAAAGAGTAGTTGAATGTGTAACCAACAAACTCATATGAATTTCTCAAGTTAAACAAACATAGTGAAGAACCAAATACTTGCAGGAGGAAAAAGAAAGAAAGAAAGGAAGGAAAAAAATGGAATTGTTTTATATGCATTGTTTTAGAATGTGGAAATTTAAGTGATCCTTGATTTAAGGATTATGGGTAAACAAAAACGGATGGTTTGTAAGGAACTAATGATGTTACATGAGCACTCAATTGGGGATATAGTTTTGTGCATTTATTGAAATCTGCCATAAATGTAATGTGTAGGGGAGGAGATAAAGTAGATTATATTTAAAATAATGTTTTCATAGGAATTTTACGTCACAACATGAGAAACTCATCATTGTAATGAATTTCATTCTTATAAGATGCAATACTATATTACAAAGTAACGTGAATACCGCATGGTTTTGTGGAGGATTTTGAGTTGGGAAGAGTGTTGGAAAAATGAGTGGATCTATTGAGAAATGAATATTTCTTTCCAATCTACGTTTAAGCTTCCAAGGCCCATTGAAATAGATGGGAAAAAGTGAAAGTACTAGTCATAGCCATTTCGTGATGTTAGAAAGGTGATAAGTTAATATTTATCCATAGATTCCTTTGGAATACTAACGATTATTGTGCAAATTAGATTCAATGACACAATCTAGATTACAATTATAAAAAGCACATACTTTTGATATGAGATATCAAGATAGAATTAAAGTTCAGAAAATTGATCAATATACAATTGGACTAATTAGCTTTATAAATATTTGGCTTGCAACCAATGCTCGTAAAGAACTTCATTGTAATCAAGTGGATAAAATTTCTCTTGAATAGAACACAAGTATTCCACATAGTAATTTATAGAGTTGGTGGGTGTGGTTGCATTATCATTTATTTTGATGCAAGAAATAGAATTCCCCTCATATTTAACCTTCTCTCATATCTAAATTTCTCCTACCAATGAGCATCAAGCCTTTCTAAATGAAAGCCTATCAAAGTGATCTTGGTTAGTTCATGTATGTTATAACACTAAGGGGGACAAATAATATATGGGGATATATATATAATGTGGTTAATATAGATGTGATAGATATTTTTCTAATAAATGACCTCAGGGTGAGAATAAGTATATAGAGAGGTTAATATAGTCATTATTGGCATGAACATATGAACAAGTAATTTAGATATATGAATATTTTTGAGGTATTTGGAGGAGGTTCTCCTATTCTTTAATGAGTTATTGTATAACATATCTATTTTCTATTTTGGAGTTGTACTCTATGCTGAAATTTGGTTTATATTGAATGCACATTCATTTATTATTCTATTTTGAGGATTTGGAACATAACAATTTAGGTTTGTTTGAGTATGGGAATATGATGAAACTATCTCGATCCAAACATCCACTTGATATTTTTTAAATATGCTAGAAAATGCACTGATAATCACACATAAGTGCTGATAAGAATAGTAGTTTGAAGTGCACAAATATTTAATGTGCTTTATCATCATAGCCTAAATCTAATCAATAACATATTAGAGAAGCCAAGTTTGTAGATAAATTGTTGAATATGCATAAGCTGGAAAACATGCACCACCACTCTTTTGGTTAGGATCCATGTGAAGTCTTGTGAGAAAGCGCCTGAAGCATAGGTTGCAAGAGGCCAAATAGAGGGACTACAAAAGTCCATTGTAATTGGGATCTAACATTAGCGTTACCCCCATCTTTTCATAATAATCAAGGGATGAAATTATTGCATATGAGAGCCTATACAAGCATGTAGAGTAAGGGGGAATACCTCAGTTGCAATTTCCTGTAAAATTCATAACCAACTTTATAATTTTATTTTCTCCATGAAATGTATTATTTTTCTAATTCAGGGATCGGTAACTAGGTAGATTCTCACCCTCTTGACATGAATTTGAATTAATGCATATCCTACAAGTACATGCGAATATTAATTAAGGGATTTAAACTAAGGTTGATGGCATTAACACCATAGCCCTAACCACTCAATCTATTCCTTGACAATAATTTTTTTATAAAATACACGAAGGTGAGATTTCATCCTCTTATCTGAGCACATGTCACAATAACATTAATATAATCTATTTGTGTGAAACAACATGTTATACCACTACTCAATGTGTCCCAAGGATTCCAAGGTAAGAGGCACTCATAAGGATCAAAGCTTATGAAATGAAAAAAATCTTTTCACCATTAAATTCAACCCTTTTATGTGAAGTTTCCAAATATTGAAATTGAAATAATCTTTATGAACACCATGGACTATGACAACTTTCAATATACTATGCACATAATTGATCTTGATATTTTATTGATATCATTATATATATATATATATATATATATATATATATATATATATATATATATAGATATAGATAGATATATATATATAGAATGATTTATTTTCGTTATTTTTAAATTATTTATAATGAAAATTCAATAATTTAAGTAAATAAAATTAAAAGTATTTGGTTTCTATTTTTTTTAATAAATTTATATTATGATTGGTTTTTCCACGGTTAAAACAAAAAATATAATTTTTATAGAAAATAAGTTTATTATTATTATAATATAAAACTTCAAAAAAATTTGCATTAAAAAAATATATTCTAATAAAAAGATCTAAAACAAAATCATGCAATGAAATAAAAAATAAGAATAAATTTAAGAAAGAAAAAAATAAGTTTATACATATATGATGATGATTATTAATGTCCATTAAGACGGATATGGTCTATCGAATCTTAAGGAAAAAATGATTAATTGAGATTACTTAGATTATGATAGGTTTTTCTACGGTTAAAAGAAAACTTACAACTTTTAAATAAAATAAGTTTATTAGTATTATAACATAAAACTTAAAAAAATATTGCATTAAAAAAATATATTGATGAGTTAGATTTTAATAAAAAGATCTAAAAGAAAATCATGCAATGAAATAAAAAATAAGAATAAGTTTAATAAAGAAACATAATAGGTTATATATATATATATATATATATATATATATATATGATGATGATGATGATGATGATGATGATGATGATGATGATGATGATGATGATGATGATGATGATGATGATGATGATGATGATGATGATGATGATGATGATGATGATGATGATGATTAAGGTCCATTAAGACAGATATGGTCTATCAGACCTTAAGAAAGAAGCGATTAATTGAGATTATTTAAAATTTTATTTTTGTGATTAAAAAGGAAGGAAAGAAGTGTTTTGAGGTCACTATAGTTTTGCTGACTTAACAAGTCAAGGAGGTTAGTAGTGGGAAAATGTTTTGGAAATGAGAATGGATGTAAGGGAGAGACAATCCAAGAGAAAGTGAATTTCATCTTTGACTCTCTTAGTATCTCATAAGAGGCATATTATCTCGTCCAAAGGTCTCTTTGGAATATAGCAATATTCAGTTTCACTCTCAAGTTCATCACAATTAATTCTAATCCTTGCAATATTCATTCTACTGTTAGCACTCGTTAAGACAAAAAGGTAATTCTAGCTAGCAAGCGTGGCATTGATTACCTCCTTATAGTATGTCAACTTTATTTTCCCCTCTAAATCCTTATCACTCCACAAATTGTCCTTAAATTTGGAACTAATGAAGTTTTTAATATTATCCTTTCTCCCCAAGATGATCTATTTTATCTCCTATTGGTCGATCCAAGACTTGGCATTCTTATGCCACCATCACTTGAGTTGAAGGTGGTTTTGAATAGAGTTAGAAGCATTTTTTGGGAGTCCCTTAGCTTCCATGTTCTACAACTTTTTATTATGCATCAAATACCTAAACATAGTAGTGCATTCAATGGGGCAAAGGCTAACTTCAATGAAGATAATAGAATATAAAGTATTACCTTTAATCTTGAATATATATAGAAAAATTGAAGGTGGTTTTGAATAGAGTTACAAGCATTTTTTGGGAGTCCCTTAGCTTTCATGTTCTACAACTTTTTATTATGCATCAAATACCTAAACATAGTAGTGCATTCAATGGGGCAAAGGCTAACTTCAATGAAGATAATAGAATATAAAGTATTACCTTTAATCTTGAATATATATATAAAAATTAAAAAATAGGTAGACGGGCTGAGGAATGTTGTCGCACCCAATGTATGTTGGCTGCATGAAATTTACATGATTTAAAAATCACCACAAGGATAGGGTTCAACTCGAAAACCACAATATAATTCTAGCATAGAACTTCCACTTTCAAACATTGATTGCACTCAGAGGTACGAAAATCATGAAGAGTTATGTTGAGGTAAGGCTCGAAACATGTGGGGTTAATGGAAAGGATTATAATCTAATGTAGAAGCATCACTATTGTTCAGGGTGGCTCTTGAATTCGACATTCTATTTGGAAAGACAGAACTGGTCGAGACATGTATGGTAGGCTTCATGGTTTAGCTGCAAATCCCAGGCTGGTGCGCCTCCTGCTTCGTCAATGAATTTTACCTTGCTAGCCTTAGATCTTTGTTCAAATCTTGGGACTTACAAGGCATCAAGAAACGATTAGCTATGGTGGGTGGATGTGAATTTCTTGTCCTTTGGTCAATTTCCAATTGACAGCGAGATAATTCACAACTGTGTCTAGAATAAGCTCTGGCAGGGTGGCTCTGTAAGTAATTTGGGGAAGGCGTGCCTGCAATTTTGATATTCAATCATCTATGCTGCTCTCAGAAGAAAAATCCTTGGAAGGATAGAGGAGCTCACGTGGGGCACATTTTAACGGGTTCAATCTCCACTGAAACATATTTGGGTCCAAATTCGTGGGTTTCATCAATGCAACCAGGTAAGGGCACTAGTCACAAAACTAGTTTGGATGGGATCTATGCTTCTGGGCCAAACATCTTCGTGTATATCACACAAGAGTGGGATAGTGTTAATTGGGCATCACAGAACTTGTGGGGAAAACCATTGGGACTGACTAGCCAATCTGGATGAATCGACCTTGAGGGGGAAGATGTTACTAAAACTGGTGAATAGTGAAAGTGGAAAATTCACCACGTGGAGAGGCCATGAAGGTGTTGTGGGCACCAACAATGACACTTGGTATACCAGTTGCAACAACAAGGACAAGGTTACCCAGTTCAACTGGATTTGAACGTGATGAATTTGAAGCTCAAGGAGTATATGGTGACAATTTACAAGAGATGGACAGGGTCCAAGCCCTAACAGAAAATATATCCATATAGGAGGACGAGAGAGAGGTGCTTCATCCACAGATAGTGGAATTGCAATTGCAAGAGAAGTTCAAATGTTGAGTACAAGACTAGGTGGTTACAACAATGTGAATTGGAGTCTGGGAGGACAATGGTTAAATCTCAATAAGCTTCCGTTTGAGGCAATGGATCACTTCAAATGAATTATGTATGGTTGCACATTTTGTCCTTTTTCAAAAAAAAATTATAGCCAACATAATTCTAGAAATTTATTGAACTTTGAGTCAATATGTTGCCTTTCAAGGTTATTAGCACATAATATATGAAATAAAGGCAAGTAAGAAAAATGGAAAATGTAAACTTTTTTCGAGTATTAGCTATGACCACACACAAAGTTAACATAATCTATGCTCATTTCTGTTAAAAAAAACTAATCTTTACATATTTAATAAACTTATAACTAAAAAGATAAAATATATTTAAATTTTAAAAAAAAAAATTAAATTTATTATTTAAAATTTAAATGATAATTTCAGATTATTTTGAATATTTATTTATTTATTTAATAAATTTAAGTTATATAAAAAATTCAAATTGAGGATAGATTAAAGGAAAACATTTATTCATGCATAAGTGAGATTCTCTTATACCATTTAAAAATAATAGTTAATTGGAAAACATAAAACAATAAAAATGGAAGAATATATATATATATTGAATTGTGGCTTCTTTGATTAACAAATCACATGATCACATTCTATCCAAGACCCAGTAAATAAAATAATATACATTCCTTTTAATAATATGGATATTTATAATTTATAATTTATTTTTATATTTTATTAAAATATTTAATAAACTTCCGTTTTAATTAATTTAATTTTAATGATATAAATTTTAATTTTAATTTTAATAAGAAATATAAAAGTTAGGTTTTGCCGGAAATCAATATTTTGTTTATGATTATTTAATTTTTTTAAGTGATAATACATATAAAGAATATATGTATACAAAATTATGTTAATTTTTTTTTTTCTCTTAAAAAATATTTAATTTAATTTAATTGAAATATAATTAATTTAACTTAATTTAATTAAAATAGAATTGATAGTTTATATATATATATTGGTGGGATTACCTTTTCATCATGTCTAATATAACATCCTGATTGAGGTGGCGAATTGAATATGTGACTTTACATTGAAGAGTTTTTTAACAGAACCCCCAATTACCATCTATCCAAAACTTATAAACAATTAAAACAAATATTTTCATAAAACTTATTATAACAATAAAAAATAACTAACTATATATACCTAGTAGATAATTTAATTTGATTTTAAATTTAAAAATCATTTTTCTTAAAATCGTACTTTTAATAAAAAATAATATAAAATTTAAATGCTTATGTTAAATTGTTTGATTTATTTCTCACTATTTTAGTTTAAACCAACAAATTCCTAAAATATTGTTGATTCAGGGAATATTGTGGAGTAGGAAAGACATAGGCGAAATGAATTGTTAAAAATTAATTGTGACAATATTCGAAAATGCCAAATACATTACACATGTTTATTTCAATGTGTTTGGAGAAAAGACGGTAGAAGGATTATGGAAGAAGCTCCATGATTTATATGAGAAGAACACGACATCAAACAAAGTGTTCTTGACGAATAAGCTTTATAATCTCAAAATGAAGGAGGGTGCTTCAGTGGTTGAGCACTTGAATGCATTTAATATTATTACTAATTAGCTTGCCTCCGTTAAAATCATTCTAGATGATGAAATTAGAGCTATTTTGCTAATGTGTTATATGCCAGATAGCATGGAAAATTTAATTGTAGCTATGAGCACTTCAACAACTACAGGGACCCTGAAGTTTGATGATGTCAGCAGCAGTTTAATGAATGAGGAATTGCAACGCAAATCAATTGTGGAAAACTAGGGAGGAGAAGCTCTAGCTCTACCTGATCATGGTAGGAGAATGGATCGAGGCCAGCAAGGGCGATCAAGATCAAGAGGCTAATCAAAATCAAGGAGAGGAAGGATCATCTACTTTCGTTGTGGCAAACTCAGGCACATGAAGAAAGAATGTTGATTCTGGAAGAAAGGACAAAAGGATCAGAGACCGTCCAGTAAAAATCACAAGTCATCCAACACAAATGAAGGTGAGACTACTACTGTAGCCACAGATGGTGATGTATTGTTTATTGTTTCAGTAGAGGATGCATGTGTATATACATCTAGCAGTAGCTCTGATTGGATCCTTGACTCTGGGGCGTCTCACCATGTAACCCCATGCAAAGATAGTTTTGTTTCATATAATCTTGGTGATTATGGTAGAGTGCATTTGGGGAATAATCATTTTTGCAGTGATTGTTTTATCTATTCTGCTATTTCTGACTGAGTAATCTTGTTGTTTCCCCATTTGTTTGTCTCTATAAATTATTCTCTGCTATTTCCATCTAAGTCTCTGAGTATAAATCTGCTATGTGTTATGTATGCTCTTCTCTAACAACTGGTATCAGAGCTAGGGTTGAATATCTCCCCCCCAATGCGAGCCAAGTGTGTTTCGAACATGAAACCTGGCTTTGATACCACTTGTTGGAGATATAGTTGTCATTACACCAAAACCCACAGATGTTAGTAAAAAACACATCGCTAGATTTAAGGACATGCTATGAAACACATGGGGAGCATTGGATTATCCTTCTACACCACCATTAACGGGGAGCACAACAAAATCGACATAAATTTGGGAGACATCGTATGATCTAATGATACGTTCTCCTTCTTATCACTTCGTCTAGCTTAATGTTACGTCCTCCTTCTTATCACTTCGTATAGCTTAATGTTACGTTCTCCTTCTAAATGAGAACATGAAACTGTGCAAATCCTTATACATGATTTCCTTTCGAATCAATCCCGGCTCCAATATAATGACGGATGAGAAGCACGATCATCAATCTTTTGATTTTATAGCTAGTTTTGAAGTATAAATAGGGTATCTTTATTTCAATCACTGATTCTTCGAATATTTGGTAATCAGCTAGACAATATCATAATTTAAAAGGAAGAAAAAATTAAATATCTTAAAAAGTTTTTTAAGCACATAAAAGATTAGAAAAAGTTACATATTCGAAAAAGTTTTTTTAGCACAAAAACTAGATGAAGAAAAAAATCTCAAAGGAGTAGTTGGCATGGTGCACTAAAATAGGGATTTTTAATTTTTATGATGATGATGATGATGGTTAACATAAACTTTGGTCTATCAGACCTAAAGAAACAAATTATTTAGTTTGATTTAAGATTTTATTCCTATGCTCAAAAAGCTTGGAGAGAAGCCTCCCAAGCTCACTGTAATTTTTACATTGTAAAAGGCTAGGAAGGTCAGTATTGCGACAAAGATCATGAAACTGAGATCTAATGTGGTTGTACGTGGGGCACTCTAAGAGGAAGTGGTTTTCATCCTCGATGTTCCTATTGTCACATAGATGTCAGATCCTTTCCATCCATGGTGTTTTAGGAACTGCCCAACGACCTGTTTCACTATGGAGCTCATGAGAATTCGTTCTAATCTTTGCTATATTAATTTTCTTCTTTGAGCTAGTTAAAATAGAGAGATACTTTTGATCTTCTAGGGTGGGGTTGATAACCTTCTTATAATAACTTAATTTTCTTTTAGCTACTAAATTTTTCTCACACCACATTTTTTCTTTGAACTTAGAAGTAACAATATCTTTAATGTTTTTAATGTTTTGCTATGCATCATTCTCGTTGATCTCCCAATAGTTTAACCAGGCCCTCGTGTCTTTATACCACCCCCATTTGAGCCTTAGGTGGTTTTGGCTAGAATTTAAGGCTAGCTTAGGAAGTCTATGATCGCCTATATTATTGAATTTGTGCTTGTACAACAAAACCCTAATCATATATATATATATATATATATATATATATATATATATATATATGAGATTGTGATGTGTTATTTAAATTGTATTTTTAATATAAAAATAAATTTTAAAATTTAATATATTTCTTTTAATTAGGCCGATAGGCCTTCCTATCCATCAAAAATTGTCAACACTTTTAATCTGAGCCGTTTGATCAAATTTGATAGTTTCAACGGTTGATTTGAAGTTGAGTGCTTTTTCCAAATATTTGAGTTGCCTTTTTTTCACGTCCAGTTCTGCTGTGCATTGAACCTGGCCCTTTCAGTTGCATTACTATTTTTTCCAATTCTTTTGTCACTCTCGAAGATATGCATTACTGCTTTTTCCAATTCTTTTGTCACTCTCGAAGATATTTTCACTGCTTTTTCTTTGACAGTTGTTGTTGTTGTTCTTCAAATGAGTTTCGTTAATATTTCTCTTCTTAGATGCTTGAATGATAATACGTCTGATGATGGATTCAATCGAAAATATATAGTATCATGCACTGTGGAATCGAATTGCTCACGGGATTTTAAGGTTTCATGGAATTGTTCGTGTAGCATCTGTTAGCAAGAGAGAACACACCGACCTAGCCTATTCTTGATTGCTCTACCTGCAAAAGGCGCAATTTTTTAGGGAAATTCTACTTTTGCCGGTTCACCTTAAATCCCTTGTACAGATTGTGGGCGCCCAAAATGGAGGTCCTGAGTTCGCCCAAAGAAAGCTTCAGAGAGGTTGTGGTGGTACGGAGCAATTAGAGGAACCCATCCTCCTCCTCCTGTCGAGGATGGTGAGTCGGAGGCTCTGTGGCAGAGTAGGCGGCTCAGGCTGTTTAATCTTGTGCGCAACACCGACGAGAAGAAAGCAGCGCTCGGTGATTCAAAATGAGATTGGGGCTTTAGTGAAGAGGAGAGAAAATTTCATTTCTGAAAATGTGCTAATTATCTTCATCCTCAAAAGGTATTTACACAGGTTAAATCTATTCATTAAATTACTTGTGGGTTTATTTTCTTTGGTTTTGTATATTGCTAAACCCTTCTATATTTGAAATGTGCAGAGAAGAGAAGTCTATTCCTACGAAGCAAAGTAAATTGTTGCTCCATGGGAGAGATGGTGATGGGTTTTTCGACTGAGTTGACCTCCACTGAGCTGCACTGATTCCTGTTTTATCTCTTTCTATTTCTCTGACTGATATTTGTTCTATAGATGTGTTCTTCTTTGTCTTTATCAAGCCCAAAGTCCTCACGTGGTCATGCATTTTTGTTTGGCCATTATATTGGTTTTATTTGATGGTTTATTTATTTATTATGGGGGAATTCATTTACAGTTTTTTAATTGTTTGGATTTGGTTTGGTCGGGGAGATGAAAGGATAGTTGGTTCGGCTATAGCCTATAACCATGGCTGTGTCATACGAGTTTTTTTCGTTTCCTTTGCTCTCAACTTCTTCTGTGTTTTTGTTTGGCCGTTATATTGATCTTATTTGATGATTTATTATTTATTATGGGGTATTCTTTTACAGTCTTTTAATTGTTTGGATTTGGTTTGGTCGGGGAAGATGAAATGATAGTTGGTTCGGCTAAACCTATAACCATGGCTGTGTCATACGTGGAGGTATGCACTAGCTTTATTTTGATTCCAATAATTTTGATTACAATTACGCATGTGTTAATTTCAATTCTTAATATGTGTGCAATGTATAAATATTGCGGTGGACCGTTGGCGTTTCTTATCAGATCAACATTGAAGAATTATCATTCAGTTATTTCTCATTTATTCCATAGATCATTCTCGTATCCCCGAAAAAATTTCTAGCTAAATTGACTCCTCTTAATTTTACATGATGTTGCCAATCTGAAAACATGTCAAATGTCAAAGTAAAATGCAAGCAATGTGTAGGACACTTGACTTTACATCACCTTACACATCTGAAGACATGTCAAATGTTGTCATTATATTCTTTGAGTAGTCCGACGTGGCTAACATTTAAAATAAAATGAAGTTATCCGTACTATATTGATCAAGTTTATTATCAAGATGTTTAGCTATACTAAGCTTCAAAATTCAACAACTATATTGTCGAGATGTTTGCCTAAGTGTGTGTTTTTTTTACTAATTATTTTATTTTCAGTTTGCTTGGATAACAGTTAGTGTAAAGTGCTCTTTTTGTGCGGAACTACGGCGACATAGATCACGATTGCACCGTATAATTTCAATATATTTAAATTATCCGTTTCTCTATGCACATTTTATTTTTAATTTGTGTTTTTTTTCAAAATTATGCACAAATGTTAGAAGGATGCCATTTCCTCGAGGAAATGGCATTCCAGAGTATAAACGATATGTTTATGTTTATATTGTGCATTATATTTGAATTATGTTCTTATATTTCTTTATTTTAAATAAATTATGTAATTAGGTCGATAGGCTTTCCTATGCATCAACAATTGTCAACACTTTCAATCTGAACCGTTTGATCAAGTTTGACAGTTTCAACCGTTGATTTGAAGTTGAGTGCTTTTTTCAAATATTTGAGTTGCCTTTTTTTCACCTCCAGTTCTGCTGTGCATTGAACCTGGCCCTTTGAGTTGCATTACTATTTTTTCCAATTCTTTTGTCACTCTCGAAGATATGCATTACTGCTTTTTCCAATTCTTTTGTCACTCTCGAAGATATTTTCACTGCTTTTTCCTTGATAGTTGTTGTTGTTCTTCTTCAAATGAGTTTCGTTAATATTTCTCTTATTAGATGCTTGAATGATAATACGTCTGATGATGGATTCAATCGAAAATATATAGTATCATGCACTGTGGAATCGAATTGCTCACGGGATTTTAAGGTTTCATGGAATTGTTCGTGTAGCATCTGTTAGCAAGAGAGAACACACCAACGCATTAGAAATTCATCTAACACTTTTTTTCCCATTTGCCAAGTTAGTATTGCTTTGCTTTTTTTTTCGTGAGGAGGTTTAATTTCTGGCTTTAAGCTCAGTGGTTTGATACTTTCTTGATTTGTATTATTTCCCGTTCCGTTACAGTGGTTGATATGATTTATTTCTTTCATAAATTCAGCGTTTAACGACAGAAAGATATTTCAGGTCCAATTCAATTTTTGTTTTCAGGATTTTATTTTTGAAATATAGCTAGTACTATTGAGGAGTTTATGAACAAAACAGATTTGAAATGTGGTTGGATATTTCTAAAGTTTTCTCTTTGACGCATCACATAAATATTGTATGTAATCGAACATGCTATTTTTTTTTGCTATTTCTAGTATTGTTGTCTTTACCTTGGTACTTTTGAAAAATATCTCCCTAAGTGTAGCCAGTTGTAATCATGAATTGGTCTGATTCCTTACATATATGTAACATTTTCCAAACCTGTCTAATGAATCGGGGAGAATATCGCTATTCATCATCCTGCAGTTTAGGTGATCCCTGGTCTATACATGTGAGGCACAAAGTAGTGATTTGGGCCTGCAAAATGTATTCTCTGAAGGACTTGAGGGCTTTGACCAAGGCGTAGCCCTACTTCTCCATAATGGTATAATCTGGCTTTGCATATCGGAAACTATTTGAGGTTGTGTCCCAAGTCCCCTTTCTTAATGATAATGTTTGAAAGCCTTTATATCTTTTTCTATTTCATTAAAGAAATTCCTTCTAGAAATATTTGATTCCTTCTTGTAAAATACCCCAATAATAATTATAAAAAAAGAATATCTCTAACTATTTATTTCTTGATAATTATTTAATTTATATGTCTTTCCTATAATAAGGAATATGTATGCTCTTTTTCTTTTTTTTGGTTGTTGTTCATATTATAATATAAATTCATTGTGAATGTATCATGGTATTCAGTTTATTCCTTATGGTTTTTAGTATAACTTAAGAGTTACAATGATCTCGCCCTCATAATTTAAGTATAGCTGATCTTAATGATCATTTGACTTGTGAGCTAGGGGTTATGTTAAGGTTTAAAACCTTATTCTATTGGGATATGCATTTTTGTTAGTGATTACCTTTACTTATATTCCACCAATGTCTACGTGGCTATGGAAATTTTATGAAACTTTTTGAAAGGTGTCCTAAACCTTTGAGACGCACCAATAATGAGGCACTATAGGTTGCTGGAATTCATTCTACCTAGATATTCGTGAGAACCCTAGGATCTACAACCTAAGGTTTTCCATTAAAATCAATGGTGAATTTGGAGGTTGAGCAATTACATAACTAAAAACCTCCCCTCTTTTGCACAACCTTGGCTCAGTTGTAGCCTCGCTCATTGAGGATTTGCTCTACAATGGTGGAAAACCGCTTATTCTAACTCACTTCGTCTATGAACATGAATATACACTAAGTTTTGACCTTTGCTATGGACTCACATTTATACTTATGTATCACTTATTAATTTATGTATTTGTAACAATTTTTTGTGCCTTATGAATTAATGGGACAACTCTTTTGTTGGAGGTTCACTCTTCTCAGGCACATGGAGTATAGTTCAACATATAGCACTTATTAGCCTTACCTACAGAGGATAAATGTTTAATTAAACTTTTGAATTTTGTTGTAGGTAAACCCAAGACTTTTTTTTTTCCATTGAGTCACTTTATGAGGGAAAATAAAAAAAATTGTTAATTTGTTTTCAAAACTATTTTATGTGCAGGTAGAAGATTATTGGTGCCTTCATGTTTTAGTATAGATAGGGTTTTAAACCCTAATGAGTTATGTGTTTTAGTATCCACTACTTCTTGAAATATAAATGATTTAATGCTTCTTTTCTATGACCCTAACATGTTTGAAAGCTGCACACCCTTGTGAATGGAAATGGGTTGTAACTATCATTTTTCATCTTGAGCAAAGGATTCTAGGTTTTCAATGATTTTTTATTAGTTGATTTATTGCAGGCTTTCAATCATTTTGAGGTCCATATGTGTAGTATGTATTTTAAAAGGAAAGTGTCAACCGACTCTAGGTTATCTTTTAATAAAGGGAATCATTGCTTGCATCAAAATCTATGCAGGATAATATACTCTAGCCAATCGTACAACCTGTTTTCCAGAATTACCCACATGGTAAACACCACTTGCTGCAATAACCAAATTTCACATACATTTGCTTTATATTACATTTAACCTCATATGATTTTATATTAGTTTGAAATCATTTATTTTATTTCAAATATTCAAACATAATATTTCCCGCCAAGAACAGCAAGGTCTAGCATTCACTGTAATTTAGAAATTTCTTTAAAAAATCATTTATTTTACTTCAGCGCTTTAAAAAACATGCTTTCGTCAAACACATCCATTGTCACTTACAATATTTTATTTTTTGATGGAAACAGGTATGGATACAGGCTATTTATGATTGTTGTATGAGTATTGCCAAGAAATTCAGCATCCTGCCCCACCAAACATTGCCTCTTTACCGTTTGCATCCAGCCATTGAATTGTTAAAGAAGGTAAAAGAAATACTCAAAATAACAATTCACATCCATGAAAGTGACACACACAGAAAAATGCAGCGTCAATTGCAGGAACAACTCTGTTGCCAATGCCATGCCCCATCATGCCTATATGATTACCTGCTCATTGTCAATTACATCTATATGTAATAAAATTCTCTTATTGTACATATGTTTAGAAGCCAAATAATACTTTCATTGTATATATGTTTAGTTATTAGCTACCAAACATGTCTCTATGTGTAGAACATATGTAAAATTTCAAAAAATACATTGCAAAGCATTTAACTATCTCCTGTATAATTGCTTGTCATACCAAGTAAAATATTTAGAAGTATTCAAGTGTAATAAGTTTACTATGTTCCACCAAACATGATGCATAGTTATGGAATGTCATAATTTTTTTTGTACCTACAATTTTAATAAAAACTCAGTTTACATAGATTTGGCCTTTTGAGTGTGGTTTCTATTGTTCATGGAATGCTAGATGTTATGCTACTCACGTTAAGTTATCTTTGTTTTTTCTTTCAAAAAAGTTATATAGGAATATGTTTACCTTACATGGGCTTTTGCAATGACATTTATAGAGTGGTTAGTTGTTTGTTTTTAAAATAAAATACATTTATATGCAATTTTCTAATTCTCTTCCTTTTTGTTTCAGTCATGTCAGCATTTTTAAATACATGTGAATGAATAGAAAGTCTTGTGGTTTTCTTTAAGTATTTCTGCTTTGACATGCGGCTTTGTTCTCTTTTTCACTTACAGTATAAAAACCTTACATTCCCAGTCTGTTCTGTCTCCTATATCTTTTACTCTATTTCATATTTAATAAATTGTACAATATCAATAGCAGCGAAGAAGGTGGCCCGACCTTTTATAAAAATTCAACAATTCCAACTTCATAAATCTATCGGCCTCTCTTTGTACCTTTTGGTACAATTGCTAGTTATAATATTCTGTAGATTTGAAAAAAAAAATAGACCACGATATAATGGCCAAATTAGAACACTGCCTGGATAAAGTTATGCCTAAATTGGTTTTTGATATCTTCTTTCATTTTCATCTTCACCTTCGCCCGTTGGCAATAATACTCAACTATGATACAGGATGTGGAATTATTTAAACCTGATAATTGAATTGCAATATATACACAAAAGCATAGCACATTATGAACATATGATCAAGTACAGTTCAAACACAGTTTTGTCTTCACAAATGCCAAAAACAACAAAAGTTCATTTTCAAGCAAGTGGCGCAACCAATCATATTCATGCTCCATGAGATCCTGAAGGTTCTCGGCCCACAAGAAAAAATTAAAAACAATCAAAGATATTAATTATGACTACACTCTGAATAAAACTGACTGTTAACATAAGCGGGAAAAAAAGGGCATATAATGCCACCATGGACTTTACAACAAAGAAATTGCATGCTAACCTTAAGTTTAATGTAGAAATTGCTAACCATTAGAGTTTTTTTATCTAGCTATTTTTCATTAGGTTGGGAGTGGAGTTTGATTATTTTTTGGATTTAGAGGTTTTGTTTCAGTTATGGTTTGATTTTAGTTCTTTACTGGAGGTGTGGGGCTTTGCCTTGCTAGTCCCTGCACTTTTCATTAGGTGGAGGTGTGGGGCTTTGCCTCGCTAGTGCCTGAACTATCCATTAGGTGGAAGATATGAGAGTAAAAGTAATGTTAATTTAAAGATTTTTTCCTGGAAGAAAACACTCTGTTTATATGAGGGAACTGTAATGTGGTTGTGTATCATTCTATGTGAGAAAAACAAGAGGAAATTGTGAGGAAGATATCGCAAATTTACTATAAGTTGTAAGACTAATTATTTCTTTGTGAAGGTAACCCAAATTGAGTGAACCACATATATTTGTGTCTCTCTTATTTTATAATTTTACAAGTCTATTATGTCTAACCTCACTCTTGATGCATATTTTCATATTTCTATCACCTTTTAAAAATGCCACTTCCCATTCTTATTTAGAAGTATGTATCCAAAACTCATAGAGACCATTCCTAGTTGACAATTTGAGTGAAGAAAGTTATTAAGATTTTTCTCTTATTAACGTTATTATTCTTTTATTTTTATGTTTTTCCTTTTTTCTTCATTTCGACTTTCCTTAAGGCATTTATGTAGGAAATATCTTTTAATAACATTCTTTAAAAATAATAAGATGAAATTTAGACAATACAAAATGATTGCGTCACTCTCATTTGGATATTGGTAAATGTGCTCTATGATATAGGAATGCATTTTTACTTTTCCCCCACACATATATATATATATATATATATATATATATATTTTTAGTTTTTGATAAAACAATGCCATATTGTATTACCAATTCTAATTTTTCAAGATGTAGCCAATGTTTTTTTAGTAAAATTGGAATTTACATCATATCTTGCACATCATCATAATAATAATAAAATTATTATATACTTCGTATTAATTAAATAAATTTAAAAAATATTTTTTTATATAACCTGAAATATTTATTTTTTTATAGTAAATATCAAATAAATGTAAATAATAATTATCTTTTAATTTTAAATGAAAATTCACCAATCACATGTATGAAATAAATTGTTTGGTTCAAATAATAATTAGGCTTTTCTTTGGGTTGATTTATTGTGTTGTGTTGGCTCCAATACCACTTAAGTAGAGCCTTTTCCTTTATATATTTTATGATATGTTCAATCTCATTGCTTTTTATAAATCTATTAATTTTTTTAGAAATTTTTTGTAGATTCAAACTGCTAATTGTAATATGCTAAAACAATAGACTTGAATATACTCTACTCATCAACAAAAACAATTAAACGATCGTGAAATAATGAACCATACAAGATAAATAATTCAATCAACACCTTACACAATGATTTCCTAGGGAAAACCACAACTAAAAACCTCTCTATTTGTATATTGCATTCGTCAAAAAATATGAAAAGATTACAACGCTTTGTACAAGCCTGAGCAACCTCTGCACTATCTCTACTTGTCTCACAACATCCTAGACAAGCCCATTCCAATACTTAACCAATTTTCTGCTTTCCCAAGTCCCTATTACCTTGTGTTGTTTCCCTTGGAATTACCCCCCTATTAATTAGCTAAATTCCTCAAAGGAATTTCACAATCCATCATAGGCCTTCCTATGACTCCTTGCACCACATGTAAAATTCAGATGATTATACAACTAATAGTACACTATCCTTTAACTCCAATATCAACTGGTTAACTCTCAAATCGGATATGCATGAGTTATTTATGAGTGAATCATCAATTAACTGGTTGACAATTGCAGGTAGCACTCCACTCCTAGACCTCCCAATAGTTCCTCCAACAATTGGAATTAGTTTAACTGACCTTAACTTAGTTAGATTAAATTAATTAATTACAACTCAAAATAAAATCAATCGGGGCTCCTATAATGTAGGAGATACTTTACATGACACAAGTTAGAACGTCAACTCAAATTAACCAAGCCAACTAATTCAAATGAATTTAGTTAACTAATACAAGTTGTCATGAGATGTGGAATTACAATTTTATTCCCATTTTAATTGAAGGACAAAATTAAATTAGGATTTTCTTGTTTCACTTTCAACACTCCCTCTCAAGAAGAAAGAGACTATCTATTACCCCAATCCTGCCTTTGTGAATCTCAAATTTCATCTTGACAATGCCTTTGTCAAAATATCTGCATCATGTTCCTCTATACGAATGTACTAGAGTAACATGATTCTCCTCTGGACACAATCTCATAGATGGTGATACTGAATGTCGACATGCTTGGACCGATCCTGAAAAACTGGATTCTCATAGAGTTTGATACAACTCTGATTGTCACAGTAAATCACTGTAGGATCCATGTAGTTACCAAATAACCCAACAAGGATCTTCCTCGTCCAGACAGATTCAAAAGTTTCTTGACTAGAAGCCATGTACTCCGCTTCTACTGAATTGAGTGCAACTGATGTCTGTTTCCTACTTTACCAAGAATTTTTTTTTGACCCAATATTAAATATTCCCCCTGATGTGCTCTTCCTATCATATGGAATCCTTTTCCAATTTGCATCTATGAAGCCTTGAAGCTTCACTCCCTCTGTCCATTTGTACTAAAGACAAAACTGAGTGGTGCCTCTGAGGTATCTCAACACATGTTTAGCTGTCTTCCAGTAGAATTTGGTTGGATTAACCATTGATTGACTAAGTCGGTTAACTACGAAACATATGCCTAGTCGTGTGTTCACCAAATATATAAGTGAACCCACAAGATTCATGTAAATAGTAGCCTCCACTAATTCACCTAATGTAACATCTTCCTTCCTCCAATTTCGTGCTAAAGGAGTCTCCATGGGTTTGCTTCTCTCCATGTGGAACTTATTCAGTATCTCATTGGAATACTTTCCCTAAGAGGAATAAAATTTCTCATCTCCTTGCCATACTTCCATACCAAGGAAATAATGCATGAGCCCCAAGTCCTTCATCTCGAATTCTCTTGCAAGATCCTCTTTGTAATATTTTACCAGCTTCTCATCACCCGTTAGAATTCAATCATGGACATATAATACTATAATCAACAATTTAACTTCAACCACAATATGGTAAAGGTTCACATCTGCTTCAGTTTTGGTGAAGCATAACCTCGTGAAATAGTTGTCAATCCTAGTGTACCAAGCACATGGTGATTGCTTCAGTTGATACAATGATAACTTGATTCTACACACATGTGAATCTCCATTGAAGGTCTCAAATCCTTCTCGCTGATTGATGTACACCTCTTACTATATCACACCATTGAGGAATGCTGTCTTCACATCCATCTGATGTATTTTCCATTCCATCTGTGTTCAAAGTGCTAGAATATATCTGATTGAAGAGTACCTTGCTACTGGAGCAAAGGTCTCCTCGTAATCAATTCCCTCCACTTGAGAGAACCCTTTGGCCACAAATCTGGCCTTGTGTTTCTCCACACTCCCATATGCTACTTTATTTACCTTGTAAAACCATCTGGCACTCACCACTGACTTGCCTGCTGGCCTTGAGACCACTTCCCAAACACTTTTTTTGATAATGGAATCATACTCCTCAACCATAGCATCAACCCATACTATTTTCGATATTGGTTCCTCGAATAAGAATGACTCAATCTCTACACTCTCGCTCATCAAATCCATGTAGCCAGTGTACTGATCTAATGACCTCCTCTTCCTGCACTATGATGCGGGTGCTGCCACATTCTCTTTAGCATAATGCATCAATCTGTTAGCCTCGCTGGTGTGCTTCCTTCCATCTTTAGAAGTCTCTACATGAGTGGGTGCTTCCACTCTCTAATCTTGTGCATGTTGCTACACCACATCATCTTGAGGTTATTCTTTAGAAGTCTCTTCATTGAACTTTACATTTTTACAAACCATTGTTATCCTGTGAGATGGTAGGTACACCAGATAGTTGTGAGGTGTATAAGTGTACCCCACAAATATTCCCAAATCAGTTGTTAGTTCTAGCTTTTTCCTTGCATCCTTGGTAAGATGACAGTAAAATGTTGAACAAAAGATCCTAAAGTGTGCCACATCTGGTTTCTTACGTTCTTCTAGTGTTACCATCCAGAGAATTTGATGATGACTTTTGTTCTACACATATACAATTGTGTTACATGCTTTAGCCCACAAGTGGAACGGTAAGCCTTGATCATGTAACATTTCCCACAAAGCTCTCATAATAATTTTTTCCTTCTTTTCATCCACCCCATTCTGTTGTGTGTTACATGGGGTGCTATTAACTCCCATCGAATTCCTTCCGATGCACTGAAGTTCTTGAATTCATTTGACACATATTATCTACCATTATCACTCCTAAGATCTTTAACTCTCCTAAAAACATCTTTCTCAACAAGTCCTTTAAATTCACAAAATTTAGAGAACATTTGATCTTTCTTCTGCATGAAGAAAATCCAACACTTCTAAGAGAAATAATCTACAAATATTACATAATACTCATGCTTGGCCATTGAGGCTGTCGAGAATGATCCACACACATATGAGTGAACTCTTTCAAGGATCGCTTGCGCTCAACTTTCCTTATCATGAAAGGTAGCTTTGTTGTACTTCCCCACTGTACTCCTTTTGCATGTGTCTCTTTCCTCTAGTGTACCCTCGAGAAGTATTGTAGAAATTTTTTGCCTAATATTTAAAGCTTCCTGGTGCAAGTGACCCAATCTTCTATGCCACAAATCATCGATGTCTCAACTCTTCACCTTCTCAACTTTTGTGCTCAAAGAAAAGCATTCTTATAAATCCAATTTGTAGAGGTTCTTGACCTGAACCCTAATCCACTTCACTTGTTTTGAGGCTATGTGGTGAAGGAAAGCCTTTCCTTTCCTGAATATCACATCATAGCCATGGTCCTCCAGCGTGGAAACTAAAACCAAATTATTCTTCAAGCCCTAAACATACATGACATATTTTAATGTGAGATGAGAACCAAACTCCCTCTGAAAGGTAATAATATCGATTCCAGATGTGCTATACCTCTCATCATCCCCCATTTCTATGTGCATATGGAGGTCCTTCTCTGCGAAGTCACTGAAGAATTCTTTGTTTTTGGTCATATGGCATTAGGTTCCACTATCTAGATACCACACACTACCCATCACCGATGTCACAATGCAAGTTATGAGGTTGAAATCCATCTCAAATTGTTAAGAAAGAGCTTCACTTACCACTCCTCCTAAGGGATTCTTGTTGGGCTTCTTGTGCGGACACTTTGTGGCATAGTGCCCCAATTCATGACAGTGAAAACATTTAATCTTCAACATGTCATTCTTATTCCCTCCCTGATTGGAATCTGATTTTGAATGGGATGAATTCCCTTTCCCTTTATTTTCCTTTCTAGCTAAGGCATAGTTCTTCTCATCATTATGCTTGGATGAGGATCCATCTCTAGTGTTTCGTCGAATCTCTTCTTGCACCAAGCCAGACTGCAAACACTCCTAATCTGGTAGCATCTCCCTTCAATTTACTAAGTCCTGGTAGCTGTGCCAGCACTTGGGAAGGCCTAGAAGTATTAGGATAACCAAATCATCTTCAAAATCTATCACACCGAAGCTTCCAACCTCATCCTGACATTGGGTGAACTTGGTCAAGTACATTAGTATTATGTGGCCCTTCTCCATCTTGATTTTTCTAAGCTTTTCCTTAGTGCCAGCTTCTTGTGGTCACTAATGTTTTGAAACATGTCTATAAAGGCCTTCCACATTTCATATGGAGTCTCCTTACCATGGAGGTTCAAGACAATGTGATCTCAAATTCCTTCTAGGATAATATTTCTTTCCTTTGCAACACATTTTCTCCACTTTTATAGATCTTGAGCATCAACTGCTGGAGGCATAGGAATATATTTGTTTATGAATTCCTTAAGCACATTGTTTTCCAACACTACCTCCATCCTTTCCTTCCAAGAAATATAGTTCGAACTACCCTTAAGGGCATATTCGAGTCTCAATGTGTAGAATGACATCTTGCTTGATTTTAAGTATGATATTGCAAATTCAATTTCACCTACAAAATAAAAAACTCGTATTCTCCTCTTCTAGATTGATTTCTGCTTCAATACCATGTACAAATCCCTTGTAGATTCAAACTGCTAATTTTGATATGCTAAAACAATAGATTTGAATATACCTTACTCATTAGTGGAAACAATTAAATGATTGCGAAATCATGAAGCATGCAAGAGAAATAATTCAATCAACACATTACACAATGATTTCCCGTGGAAATCCACAACTGAAAACCCCTACTATCTACATATAACGTTGGTTAGAAAATATGAGAAGATCACAATGCTTTGCTCATGTCCGAGCAACCTTTGCACTATCTCTATCTGTCTCACAACATCCTAGACAAGCCCAAGCTAATATTTAACCAATTTTCTACATCCCCAAGCCCTTATTTCCTTCTATTGTTTCCTTGGGAATTACCCCCCTATTAATTACGGAATTCCTCAAAGGAATTGTACAATCCATCATAGGCCTTCCTTTGGCTACATGCACAACCTGTACAATTCAGATTATTATACAACTGATAGTACACTATCCTAGAACTCTAATCTCAACTCGGTAACTCTTATATTTGACATGCAAGATTTATTTACGAAAGAATCATCAGATAACTGGTTGATCACTACATGAAACACCCCACTCCTAGACCACACACTAGTTCTTGTAGAAAATCCTGTAGATTCACAAGCTCATGCAATTTACTAAAGCATGTAACAAGAATCTACTTCTATTTTCAACCAATGGAAGCCAATAGATTGAAGAAAACAATATGAACAAGAAGAATATAATTCAATGGCACATAAAACAAGATGTATCTGAGGAATGCCATTGCTTAAAACCTCACTATCTGTACTGCAGATATCAGAAATATGAGTGAAGATACAAAGCTTTTTCTCACTAGAACAATTCTGCACAAGTATGCTCAACTCTCTTAGTTCACAAGCTAGCTCTTGGGAAACACTTAGCTAATTCTATAGCTCTCCAAGTCCCTAATCTCTTGCTTTGTTCCTAGGATGAATAGCCTATATTTAAACAGAATTCATGCTTCCAAAACTACCCAATCCAAACATAGGATCAATCTCTAATGCATGCATGATATTTACACTACAGCGAATAATACCACTGGTAGTACATTGTCCCTACACTCTAGTCTCAACTGGGTCTTTCTCTGAGCTAACATGCATAAGTTTATCATGAATGAATCTTTAGTTAACTAGACTAGCACTAGTGGATGCGTTAGTGCACCAACTAACTCTTAGTCCTTTATTAGTTCCAAAAACAATTTAGAACTATTTAAACTGAATTTAACTCAGTAAACTGAGTGATCTAATTTCCAGCTCAATTTAAACTCATACTGGACCAAAAAACTTAGGGAGAACATATACATGACTACAGAAAGACTTCCAACTCAAAATTCTTAAGATAATTAAGTTAATTCAACTTAATTAACTATTTACAATCTTTTATGAGAATAAAATTCAATTTTAACTCTCAATTTAATTCGAGGACAAACTAAACTGGAATTTCTTATTTCCATTTCTCAACACTCCCTCTCAACAAGAAAGGGATTATCAACTACCCCGATCTTATCTCCGTGAAACTCGACTTTACATCTTGAAAATGTTTTTTCAAAATGTCAACATATTTCTCCTCCGTGAGATTGTACTCTAACAACATAATCTACATTAATACACAATCTCTAAGATGATGATATTAGATATCAGTATGCTTGGACCAATTATGAGAAACTAGATTTTCAGAATGTTTGATACAACTTTGAATATCGTAGTAAATCATAGTTGGATCCATCTATTAACCAAACAAATCAACCAAGATCTTCCTCATCCAGATGGCCTCACATGCTACGTAACTCGGAACCATGTACTCTTCCTCTGCTGAAGTGAGTGTAACCGATCTCTATTTCCTGTTGTACCAAGAAGTTGTCATTGACCCAATAGTGAATATCGCTCTTAATGTGCTCTTCCTCTCGGATGGACTCCCTACCCAATATGCATCGGTGAAGCCTTGAAGTTTCACTCCTCTGTTCGTCTCTAACATAATACATACTGAGAAGTACCCCTGAGGTATCTTAGTACATGCTTTGTCGCCTTCCAATACAACTTGGTAGGTGTAACTATCACTTGACTAAGTTTGTTAATTGCATAGCACATATCCGGTTATGTGTTCACCAAGTGCATCAGTGAACCCAAAAGCTTCTTGTAAACAATAGCTTCCACTACTTCCCCTGAAGTAGCATCCTCCTTCCTCCAGTTACCTTCTAGAAGAGTCTCCATGGGTTTGCTTCTCTCCATGCAAAATATCCTTAGTATCTCATTAGCATACTTGCCCTAAGACACAAAAAAATCCCCATCTCTCTGCTATACCACCATGCTAAGAAAGTAATGCATGAGCCACATGTCCTTCATCTCAAACTCTCTTGCAAGGTCCTCCTTGCAAGAGTTGATCAACTCATCATCACCTTTCAGTATGAGATCATCAACATAAGGTACAATGATCAACATTTTACCCTCCACCATTATGTGGTGCAGGTTCGCATCCACCTCACTCTTAGTGAAGCCCATCCTAGTGAAGTAGCTATCTATTCTGATGTACCAAGCATGGGGTGCTTGCTTGAGCCCATACAATGCTCTCTTGAGCCAACACACATGCGACTCACATAAAAGGTCTCAAAACCTTCAGGCTACTCTATGTACACCTCTTCCCTAATCATGCCATTAAGGAAGGATGTATTCACATCCATATGATATATCGTCCTACCCATCTGTGTTGATAGTGCCAATATAGATCTGATTGATGATTACCTTGCAATAGGAGCAAAGGTCTCATCATAGTCAAACCCCCATACTTGTGAAAATCCACAGACCACAAATCTAGCCTTATGCTTCTCCACACTACCATTTTTAGCTTTCTTTACCTCGTAAAGTCAATGGTAACTCACCACTGCCTTGTCCTATGGTCTCGAGACCATATCCCAAACACTATTACGAACTACGAAGTCATACTCCCCCACCATGGTATAAACCAAAACTAGCTGCTGCAATGCTTCCTTAAAGGAATATGGCTCTATCATAACACATTCACCTATAAGAGCCATGTATCCAATGTACCTCTCAAGTGACCTCTTCCTGCCCTGAGAAGTGGACGCTCCCACATTCTCCCGAGCATCATCCAACAATTTGTTAACCTCTCTGGTGCACTTTCTTTCCTCTCTGGAAGACTCTGCCTGAATGGATGTCTCCTCTCCTAGATCCTATGCATGTGGCTGCTCCAGATCAATCTAAGGCTTCTCAATCTTAGGAGCTAAAAGCTCATCATCCACATATAGCTCAAGATCCCTCTCCAGGGAAACTCACATGGCCTTCTCCTCATTGAATCTAACATCTCTGGGAATCACTGCCATCCTACTAGTCGGAAAGTACAACCGATAGTTGTGAGGTGTATCAGTGTACCCCATAAATATCCCCAACTCTGATGTAGGCTCAAGCTTCTTTCGTGCATATTTGGTCACATGGAAATATACCAATGACCAACATATGGCCTCTTACCAAAATAAACCTCCTCTAGTGTCTTCATCTCAAGTATTCGATGTGGGGCTATTGTTCTGAACAGAAACCATTGTGTTGCATGCCTTAGCCCACAAGTGTAGTGGTAGGCCCTAATCATGCAACATCATCCTTGCTACCCCTACTATGTTTATGTTCTTCCTCTCAGGCACCCCATTCTGTTGAGGGCTATGGGGTGTCGTCAACTCCTGTTTAATCCCTTTTGTTGCACAAAAGTTCTTAAGCTCATTTGAGACATACTCACCACCATTATCACTTCGTAGAGCTTTAACCTTCTTACCCGACTCTTTCTCCACCAATGCTTTAAACTCACAAAACCTCATCAAAGTTTGATCTTTTTTCTACATGAAAAATATCCAGCAATTACGAGAATAGTCATCAACAAATATAAAATAATACCTGTGTTTGGTCCTAGATGCTATCGAGAATGGTCCATACACATCTAAATAGACACTCTAGAATAACCTTTTCTTGACTGTCTTTGTCGTGAAAGGAAGACTTGGTATATTTTCTCAAGGTACATCCCTTGCATGTATCAACTTGGTTAAGCATACCTTTAGGAATTCTGGTAGGGATCTGCTATAATATCTTCAAAGCCCCATGATGCAAGTGGCTGAATTGCATGTGCCACAACTTTCCAACATTTATAATCTACACCCTTTCTTATTTTATTCTCAAAGAAGCACACTCTACCTCCATCTTATAGATATTCTTCACCTGAATCCCTATATTATTTACTTGACCCATGGCTATGTGTCCAAGGAAAGCCTTTCCTTTCGAGAGGATCACATCATGGCCTTTATGCTTAAGCATGGCAATGGATACCAAGTTCTTCTTCAGCTTGGGCACATACATAAAATTCTTTAAGGTGAGTGGAGCCCCATGCTCCCTCTAAAAAGTAATCATGCCCAATCCAGTAACACAATACTTCCCATCGTCACCCATCCCGATATGCATACTGAGATCTTTCTCCTCTATGTCATTGAATAACTCTTTGTTGTGAATCATGTGGAATGAAGCTCCACTGTATAAGTACCATACACTTCCAATCATTGATTACACCATGCATGCAATGATGGAAAATTCCAATTTGAATTAAGTGGCTAAAGCCTCACCCACCTCTCCTCCTAATGACTTCTTCTTGGACTTCTTAAGTGGAGAATTTCTAGAAAAATGGCCCAACTCATGACAATGAAAGCACTTAACTTCCGTCTTGTATTTCTCCTTACCTCCACAATAAGAATATGATTTGGAATGGGAAATTTTCGCTTTCCCCTTCTTTTCCTTAATGGCTAAGGAACAATTCTCTTCGTCATTCACCTTTGATGGAGAGCCATCCCTAGTGTTCCTCTTGATCTCCTCCTGCATCAAATCCGACCACAATCATTCCCAATATGGCATGTTCTCCTGACCATTGACAGAGTCTAGATAACTATGCCAACGCTTTGGGAGTCCTAGAAGAGCAAGAATCACCATATCATCCTTGGAAACAGTGATTCCAACACTTCCAAGTTCATCATGACATTGTGTGAACTTGGTCAAGTATTTTGGAATCGTCTCGCCTTTATCCATTTTGATCTTTCGAAGTTTGTCCTTCAGTGCATATTTCCTTTGGTCATTGTTATTCTGATACAAGTTCGTCAATTTTTTCTACATAGCATACATATTTTCCTTGCCATGGAGACTCGAGACAATGTGGTCTGGAACTGCCTAAAGGATTATCCACCTTGCCTTTGCCACACACTTCTTCCATTTAGCCAAATTCTTTACATCTGATGATGTTGACTTAGCAATTTATTGATCAAAAAATTCTTTTAAGCCATTATCCTCTAGCATAGCTTCCATTTTGTCACTCCAAGATATAAAATTCGTGTTTCTTTCCAAGGCATACTCGATTCGCAAACTGTAGAACACCATCTGTCGATCAAGTAGTATGTATTGAAAATTGAAATTTCACCTATAACCCAAAACTCAAATATCTGAAATCTCCTCTAGTATAATGTTCTCAACTCCGATACCATTTAGAAAATCATATAGTTTCACAAAATCATGCAATTTACTAAAACACAGGACAAGAATCTACTTCTAATTTCAACTAGCAGAAGCCAATAGTTTGATAAAACAATATGAACAAGAAGAAGATAAATCAATGGCACATTACACAAGGTGTATCTAGGGAATGCCACTACTCAAAGCCTCACTATCTATATTGCAGATTTCAAAAATATGAGTGAATATACAAATCTTGTTCTCACTAGAACAATTCCACAAAAGTATGCTCAACTCTCTCATCTCACAAGCTAGCCCTTGGCCAACGCTTAAGCAATTCTGCAGTTCTCCAAGCCCCTAATATCTTTCCTTATTCCTAGGATGAATAACCTATATTTAAAGGGAATTCATGCTTCCAAAACTTCTCAATCCAAACATAGGATCATTCTCTGATGCATGCATGATATTTATACTCCAGTAAATAATACCAGTAATAGTACATTGTCCATGCACTCTAGTCTCAACTGGTTCTTTCTCTGAATTGACGTGCATGAGTTTCTCATGAGGGAATCTTCAGTTAACTGAAGTATCACTAGTGAATTCATTAGTGCACCAACTGACTGTTAGTCCTCTATTAGTTCCCAAAACAATTTATAACTAATTTAACTGAACTTAACTCAGTAAACTGAGTGATCTAATTTCCAACTCAATTTCAACTCATACTGGACCCCTAAAACTTAGGGAGAACATATACATGACTACCAAAATACTTCCAACTCGAAATTACTAAGCTAATTAAGCTAATTAAACTTAATTAACTATTTACAAGTTGGTATGAGAATATAATTCAATTTTAATTCTCAATTTAATTCAATAACAAATTAAACTAGAATTTCTTCTTGTCATTTCTCAACAGTTCCTCCAATAGTAGGAACTAGTTTAACTGACTTTAACTAATTTGGACATAATTAATTAACTACAACTCAAAATAAACTCAAGAGGGCTTGTATAATGTAGGAGATGTTCTACATGATTCAAGTTAGACCCTCAAATCGAATTAACTAAGCCAACTCAGTCAAATTAACTTAGTTAACTAATACAAGTCATCATGAGATGTGGAATTACAATTTTATTCCCAATTTAATTCAAAGACAAAATTAAATTAGGATTTTTTTGTTGCATTTTCAACATTTTTTAAATTTACTTTGGATTAAGATTAATACTCTAGCAATTTTTATTTTTATTTTTAGTATATATATAGATATAGATATATATATATATATATATATATATATATATATATATATATATATATATTGTAAGCTTGGTAGGACTACATCTTCATGTTGTCCATCTTCTCACCCCGGTCGGGGGGTAGCACAAGATTCAAACCCAAGACTTCCAGTTCGGTGAGATTTCATTTCCATGGTCATTACCAATTGAGCTATCACAAGTGGACCAATATTTTTATTTTCTATTTTCAATTATTATTTATAAATTTATTTTATAATTTCATTATTATATTTATGGTGAAAATCTAATTCAAAGATATTATTATTTCAACCAATGTTTTTTGATAATATACTGTCAATTGTTTCTTACCTTTTATATTTGAATTTATGGTTTTTTTGGATATATTTTTTTGTAGAGTATAAGGTTTTACGACATAATTAGCATTAACTCTTCTCATATTATTAGCCCTTACAAAAGATATCAAGGACTATTGTAATCGATCTGCCTTGATATATGATCCGGTGTACAAAAATGCAGATATTAAACCTAAATTCTTGTTGTACATGTTTTAATTCACTTTTTCCTCAGCCTATTAAACACTGACAAGGTTTTCTATTAACGAATCAAAAGTTATGAGGTCTTATTTTTCCTCATACCGAGGCATACCAAGGCAAAACTTAGGATAAGTTCAAGTGATAGAGAAAATTTCTTTTTTAAATGAATCAATGCTACTTTAACTTAGTTTTAATTTCTTGGCATTTTATGTTTTCCATAACTTAGGATAAGTTCAAGTGATAGAGATAATTTCCTTTTTAAATGAACCAATGCTACTTTAACTTAGTTTTAATTTCTTGGCATTTTATGTTTTCCATACAAAGGCTCATAAACTGACTATTCTCATTTTACTGTAAACATATGTTTTACATCAAATTCAACACTCGTGCATGTCGTATATGTGTCAACACTCTTGCATGGACTATGCTTTCCCCTTCAAACCTGTTTCTGTGACTTCGTGACCTGTTAATTCCTCTGTTGGCCATATCATATGCTACATAACCTTAACTTTGGTTCTATAGTAGATTTTATTTGTGATGAACTAGTTGGAATGGAGGAAGTCTTTATTTGGAACCCCTTCCAAGAGATATTAAGCTTTCTGCATCAACGTCAATGATTCAGAGAATGACTTAGGTACAAATTTTGTCCAGTAGTAGTTTTTTTTGTACTGAAGTAGTTAAAACATCATTTTGAAATTTGTTTATGTTGTATTCTTCTATATTCAATTAGATAAATAAAGCCATCTTTCAATATTATTCAATATTGTTCGTAATAAAGAGGGAAATCACATAATAAATAGGGATTTAACTAAGAAAATAAATAAATATTAACATACTTGTAACTATGGTGGTTGAAATTGGTAGGAATTCATCCCCCATTGCCAATTCCTAAGTCCACAGAAAATAAAAATCAAAACTAAAATCTGAAATTTTATTTAGTAAACAAAAGATCAGTTAAAGAACCTGGGGAATGAAATAATACAAGGCTAACTGATAATTTATATTCTATTAATTTATAATGTATCTTCTATTTAATTACAATATGGTCATATTGAACACTAAGATTGCTAGAAATTTTGAATTTTCAAATTTCAGTTCTTGAAATTGCATAATTTAAAAGTTCTTTTAAATTTATGCAAGAGATGTTGCTGGCTTCACCACTCCAATTGGGGTGAAATTTTATGCTTTCTTCTTTTGTATTCCTATTCTTTGTCATGAGTCGTGCATGGTTAGATGACCACATAGAACATAACTAAGACATTATATACATAATAATTAAACAAATTTGAAAATTTGTGAGGAAGCCTACTCTCGAGGTGCAAAAAAATGTGATTATTGATATAACGAACAGTTTAAGGACCTCCATGCCCATCATACATTCCTACAAAAGTTCCATGGGGACCTGATTCTATTGCGCTCAATGAACCATATTAAAGTTGAACCTGATATTCGAAAAGACTATTGGCTTAAACAAAAACCATCGAGAATTCACCAGCTTTATGCTGACCAATAAGTTTATACCATAGAAGACCGTCTTTGCAACCTACAATGTCTCTATCCATATGAACATAGTGGTCGGAAGTGGGCCTCCAGCATGTAGTAACCAACTTAATTAATCCAACTAACATCCCTCATCCCATCTAAGTGAGCTAACAAGTTGTTTGCATCCCGCTTGATATTTGCAAGACTTTCAGAGTTCGAAAAACAGAAACTTCTGTTTAGAATCTCAACCTACTTCTAAATACAAGGCATCAAGTAAATAGACCTTGTAGCTTGATGCCCAAATTTTCATCAAGGAAGTTGACCTTATATAACCTTATAGTCAAATGAGTAGATGGGCATCCATAAAGCAGATTTGAAAAAAACTTGATAATCCTATCTGCATGTGGGTATTAGAGAAATGGATCCTGGAGACACCTTAGGACCATCTCTGCAAATAAAAATGGATCTCGTAGAGACCTTAATGCCTTGTCAATAATCCCAATATTCACCCCCCACAACTTCACAAGCTAGTGATAAGGTTGCTCAGTTCCAGCCTTACTCCACTGCAATCTATCTTGACTAAAACTAAAATGATAAGATTTGTAGCAATCTTTACAAACCCCAAATTCAAAAAGCACTGAGACTGCGACAATACACTCAAAGGAAGTAGTGGGGAATCACAATGGAATATAATCACCCAATTAATGCCACAGAGATTACTCATATAATGGGGAAGTCAGTCAAAATGGAATAGTTACTAAGATGAAGGAAGGGAAATAACAAGAGGAGAAAGGGGAAAATCATATATTTTTATATACAAGAATGTGAGTTCTAGAACCTAGATGGAGAATATATATGGTTATCAAATGCCCATGCAGCAATGATCTCTCCCTCCATGTGGAACTGCTAGATTCAATCTCGGATGTTGGTCTGTTGCTAGAAAAATTTTCCTTCCTAGAAAAAGGGTACAAGGCATAGTTCAATCCAAACTATATAGATATCCTTCCCGCATGGACTAACTTCTATCAGTCCTCTATCTTGCAGAGACTTGACCCAATGAACAAACACTAGCTAAGACAAAAGAGAAGGCCACAATACCCTTTCAACTTGTTTCTGGTTTTTTGCGTGCAATATTGAACATGTGTTTACAATGTCATTTGTCTTCATTGTTGTCATACAAACATTGCCATGCATGCACTCGAATATGGGCGTTGGGAAGTTGAAGACATTTAAATGGATGGGTGGATGTAAAACAATCCATTTATGCCAAGTATAATAATCAATGGCGAATATCATGAAGGAATCAAGCCTTATTAGACTCAAACTTAGAGATCATTTATCTGACGACTATGTGTGAATTTTCAAAAACATATTAAAAAAATATTAATTATGAATAGCTTAAAATTTCCTACCATAAATTTATTGTTATTAAATTTTCTAATTTAAAAGATTAATTCAATTATTAATTTTATCAATTATTTTACGAACTCTTAAAAAATGTTCATATATTAAACTCACTCTTCCTTCTAAAAAACAATTAATGGAATTACTATCCCATTTTCAGAAATCAACGCCACAACCATAAAGAAAACATCCCTTCAATTAAAAACAACAATTACGAACATTAGAAAATAAAAAATAAACGTCAAGGAAAAGAGTTTTGCCTTCCATGTAACATATAATACTATCCTCTACCCACTAACATAAAATGTTCAGTTTTACCTCTCTGGCATCACAAAGAAAGTCTATCACATGTTCTACAATAGAAAGTAGAACACCTTAAAAAAGGAGCTCATTGGAATGGTCATTATCTCCTTTTCGAAATAGAATATTCCTATAGTTTATCTATAGTAACATGATCAAGTGCATCCATGTGTTTCTCCATTAACGATATCAACATGTGTTTCCTTACAAATACTTAAAAAGGGTTTGTAAGAACTTCACAGTAGGAGTTTGGTGTCCCATTTTCTTGATATGGTAAAATCTGAGAGAGTCCATGCAAATTGTATTGTTGTTAAATAAAAAATGGAATTAATGAAAGAAGCAATTCCCCCAAAAGTTGAATCTTGAGAGAAATCGAAGAAAAATTGGACAATACATCGACTGCAATGAAGAGATAGAAAGAAAGTGTTGGTGGCTTCACACCGTAACCATATAACCTGTAACCTTTTTCTTCCCTATAATGGATGAAAACTTTTAAGTATTAATTTCATTGAAAATATATCAACATGCTACTGTTAAGTTGCATGCATGATGTTAATGTAAAGGCATTAGTGCATGAGTAAAGATCAAATTTTACTAAAACAAAGTTACCAATCAAACAAGAGCTATTACCTCGAAATGAGAACTCTAGCAAAAAACATGAAAAAATAGGCTGAAAACGAAAAGTGTTGATGTTGGAATAACATTTTTTTTTTTTTTAAATT
The DNA here is from genome assembly GCA_031772625.1 of Pinus tabuliformis. Lineage (NCBI taxonomy): Eukaryota > Viridiplantae > Streptophyta > Pinopsida > Pinales > Pinaceae > Pinus > Pinus tabuliformis. The sequence continues at coordinate 154,108,321 of CM062804.1, read as the reverse complement.
GGTAAATTTTTGACATTTTTTAAAAATGGTAGTAAAATCCATAAAAACCAATTTCTTTTGTGCAAAAGGCACCCTTAAAAGGAAAAATGTTGATACTGGCTTAACGTAAACTTTTTTTCGGGGTAAATTCTCAACATTTTTTAATAATGATGTTAAAGATAACTATTATGACTTTGAAAACCTTAAAGTTCCAATGATTTTCAAGTACGACATTAAAGATAAACTATCACGTCTTTGAAAATCTTTAAAATTCCAACAATTTTTAGGCATGACATTAAATATAAAATATCATGTATTTGAAAACTTTTAAAATTTTAACGATTTTCAGTCATGGTGGTAAAGAAAAAATACTTATAACTATTTTCAACAATAACATTAAAGATAAAATACCATGACTTAGAAAAACATTAAAATCCTGGCAATTTTTCAATCATGGAATTAAAACTAAAGATTATAACTACAAAAAAAAACCTTAAGTTTTCAAAATATTTCAAGCATGACATTATGAAAAATTTTGATGGTTAATAAAACCTAAAAAATGAACACCCAAATGAAAGAGTCATTATACCAAAAGTAATTTCTTTTTTAAATATTAATGTATAGTGATTTTAAAATCTTAGCCTAAGACAACCTGACACATTGCAACAAAAATTTAAAAATTAACCATCAAATTGACATACAGTGTAGGTGAACTCGACCCATTGTAATGAAAACTTAAAGACCAAATATGAAATTGACACATTGTGGGAGATACTTATTATGACTCTGAAAACTTTAAAGTTCCAACGATTTTCAGGCATGACATTAAAGATAAAGTATCACGTCTTTGAAAAGCCTTAAAATTCCAACAATTTTTATGCATGACATTAAATATAAAATATCACGTCTTTGAAAAACTTTAAAATTTTAACAATTTTCAGTCATGGTGCTAAAGAAAAAAATACTTATAACTATTTTCAGCAATAATATTAAAGATAAAATATCATGACTTAGAAAAACATTAAAATCTTGACAATTTTTCAATCATGGAATTAAAACCAAAGATTATGACTACAAAAAAACCTTAAGTTTTCAAATATTTTAAGCATGATATTATGGAAAAATTTTATGACTAAAAAAACTTAAAAAATGAACACCCGAATGAAAGATTCATTTTAGGAAGAGTAATTTCTTTTTTAAATACTAAATGTATGACGATTTTAAAATTTAAGCCTAAGACAACTCGACACATCGCAACAAAAATTTAAAAATCAACAATCAAATTGACATACAGTGTAGATGAACTCGACCCATTGTAATGAAAACTTAAAAACCAACTATGAAATTGACACATTGTAGGGGCATACTTGATTCATTACAATGAAAGCTTTAAAATCAACTATCAAATTGCACATAACAAGATCTGGTTGCTAGTCGAGCATTGACACGGACCCTACAACAAAAAAATAGTAATAATAATAATAATGAAAAATACAAAAAAGAAAACAAAAATTTAGACATTGAAAAAAAATAAACAAAACAAAAACATTAAGAAATAATAACAAGTAATAAAACATAAAAATAAAAATAAAAAACATGACCCAAAAAATTTAAATATATAAAAATATATAAAAAGACAATGGACCCTGCAACAGATAATAATAATAATAAATAAAAAAGAAAACAATAATTTAGACATTGAAAAAAAAAACAAAAACAAAAAGTTTTAAAAAATAATATCAAGTAATAAAACATAAAATTAAAAATTAAAAACATGACTAAAAAAATCAAATACATAAAAATATATAAAAAGACAAAAAAAGATAAACATAAAAATGTAAAAAAGGAAATTAACTTGAAAAATCTAAAAATTTAAATAAAAAATGAAATTAAATAAACAAATATAAAATATAAATAAAAGACACATTGGAAATTTTTTGTTTGTATAAATATAAAAAAATCCAGACAATTAAAAAAAAGGGCCGCAATCATCTATGGATAATTCCTGGAATTGACCCCCGTGGCCTTGGGCAGCAAGGTTGATTTTGGGAATCGCCTTCGACTGCCCAAGGCCTAATTTTAATTTTAAATTCTTTTAATTTTATTTTTTTTAACTTAAAAGAAATGTTTTTATTGTTCCTTTTTTTTTGTTAATTTATTTTCTTAAATTATGTGTTTTTGGAAATATTATTATTTATTTATTTATTAGTAATTTTTTTTTAAGATTTTACAAGTTAATTTTGTTTTTTCTTTTACATTGTTTTGTTTGTTTTTTTATGTTGTCTTTTTTATATATAATTTTATATTTCATTTTTTGGGTCATGTTTCTTATTTTTTATTTTATGTTTTATGCGAACATGAAAATCGCCAATATTAAAAAAAAATTATCCACATTTAATACATTGGGAAATTTGAAGTGTAAAAAATGAGCCCTCTAAACAAAAAGGATTGATGCATCATCATCACTTTTCAAAATCAGAATGAAAATCACTAACATTTAAAAAAAATGTTCATACTTGATACATAAAAAAAAATTAAGTGTAAAAAATAAGCCTCCAAAAAAAATGGGTTGATGTCATACTTTTCAAAATAAAAATGAAAATCACTAACATTTAAAATAAAAAAGTTCATACTTGATACACAAAAAGATTTAAAGTGTCAATAATATGCTTAAAAAAATGGCGTATTCGGAACTACCACGTTTCAAAATTGGGTGATTCTTTTTCTACCTCAAAAAAAACAAGTAATCACTAAAGTTCTCGTTTAATCGGTAACTATGTTCTAAGAACAAGGAAACAAAATGTTGCTTTGAAGAATGTGAAAAATAAATAAAAAAAACTAGAAGCAAAATTCTCTGATGATGATGGGAAAGTTCAACTTGAGGAACTCTTATTCAGTGTGGAATACAATTAACTGCAGTTACTATTCGCCAACCACACATCTTGGTTAATAGGGGCTTTTTACTTAGCCATCGTCCTTGTTAATATATTTTTTTTAAATATCTTTCATGCTTGATGATTATTTTTTATCATTTTCTATATTTATATAATATTTTTTGGGATGATTTTCTATATTTATATAATTTCTTTTTCTAAACTCATAATTCTTTAAAAATGAATTTTCCTTTTCTATTTTCTCATAAAGTTTTTAACATGAGAACCTATAGCATTCTTTCAGGTAAACTTTATTTTAATGATTATAATTTTATATATATTATTGATATAAAAAATTTCAATATAAATTTTATTTAGGGTTTGCTTTGTTATATTGAAATCTTTATTATTTATCATAATGTAAACATTATAAGTATAGGTTGTTTACTAAAGAAATTTTGAGGCAGAAGATAAGTTTCAAAACCAAAAAAAATGTGTTATGAATTCTGATTTTAGAAGAATCAATAGAATAAAAGTTAAGATGATAATGTGAATTATAAAGATAAATAAGTTTGGAAGGAAAGAAATTTATTTATTTTTAAATTTTACATAATGTATTTTTTTCGTAAGGTTTGATGATGAGCTTGGGAAGTGCAAGCTGGACTACTTCATCTTCATGTAAATATGCTCCTAAAGCGTTGTCATGCGCTGGCTACTGATAAAATCTATTCTCAAATTTTAAATAAAATAATAAGGACTAGTTCAAAATAATGACTCTTTTGTTGTAGTTCATCTCGTTGGGTTTGAGATTCAAGTTAAAGAAATTTAATTTTATCTTGTGAATATTGTTAGCAAGTTAAAACACGAGTAAGATTTACTTTGTCTATAGTCAATGTTGTATTGTTAACAATGGAAAGTATTAAAATAATTTAGTAACTCTAATACATCATTAACTTGAGCCATTTAAAGTCTATTGTAGGCCTCAAAGGGTTTATTTCAAATTGATTCTTTTCCAATTCAAATATAGAAAATCGAGGGTTATAAGATTAATTATGTACATGAATTAATTATGCACATGAACTGCTTATGAACATAAATCACTATTTGACACTCTCACTCTTCATGGATATAAACATATTTATCAACTTAAGAAGAACTTGATTGAATTCTCTTTCATTTTCTAAAAGTTGCATAAAATCATGATTTTCTTGCTGATTTTGAAAAGTGGCGATACAACATCACCTTTTTTTTGGAGAATTTTTTGAAACTTTAAATCTTTTTATTTATAAAGAGGGCCTTTTTTTTTCCTTTTTTAAATGTTGGTTTTTATTTATAAAGAGGGACGTTTTTTTCCTTTTTAAATGTTAGTTTTTAAGCCATTTTCAATTGTTTTCACTTCTCAAATATTAGTTCTTAAAGTGTTTTTCAAGGTTTATTCTTTGTTTTGTTTTGGTTTTTTTTGGTAGGTATTTTTCCTTTTGTTTTGTTTTTCTTTAAGAGAAAATTTTAATTTATTTCCCCACATTGTTAAAAATAAAATAAATAAATAAATAAAATAGTTAATATTTTGTAGTTATGAGTTTTTAGATATTTATAAATCGCTAATTAATTTAGAATGCCAATTTTTTGAAATATATTACGAAATAATAATTTTAACATTTTTATCATTACTTCAATACACAAAAAATAATTGTACTAAAAAACATTATTTAAACATTAGACAAAAAATATACATTTTGAATATAGATATAATTGAAAAAACCAAATTTTGGGAGTTTTTTTTTTTTTTTAAAGCATTTAAAATAAAGATTTTTAAGACAAAAAGAAAAAAATAAAAGAAAAATCTTTTTAATTTTATTCGTTTTATGTTAAAAGATGATAATATATAACATTTTTCCAAAAAATTGATTCACATAAAAGTTTAAGTAAAAATAATATAATAAAATATTAATCATAAAACAACAAAAAATAAATACTAATTCTTACTATAAAATATGAAATTCAAAATGTCACAAGTATAAATTAATAATAGTTTCCAAAATTGAGCCTGTTTTTCAAGCATAATTAATTTTTTTTTTTATACTGAGAAGAGTATTTATATTATAGAAACATGTGCCTATATTGTGGTAAATACTTTATGAAATACATAACAACTTCTTCAAAATTTCTATCATTTTTCTCTTGTCCAAGAGATAAGAAAATTTTTCTTGAGGAACATATTGTTGAGTGAAAAAAATGGGGTTTCTATAGGTGTATACCTTACAGAATATCCCTAACAGAACACAACAGTTACAAAATATAATGCTATTGATTGATAATAAAGTCCTTGATGATTATGAATTTGTTGCAATCATGAGGAGGCTAATTCATGACTATGAACCATTACTTTGAGGGGTTAATTTGGATTTTCTTGATCTGCATGCATAACATAGATCTTTTCTAGTTTCCACAAGTCGTCTAAGGCCTCCCATTTTCCAATGAATTGGTTTACATTTTGTTAAATAAATTTTTGAGTTATTAAAGTCTAGTAAGGGATAGTTGATGGCCAAATTTGGCCATTGATGCAAAATTACCCCATTTTCAATTTGCATCCATCATTAGTGAGATTATTATATTCTTTATTATGGCCCTATAATACATTAAAATATGTGATGATGGAATGCCTTTTTCCATATTGTGTGCTCTTTTCATGATATTTTCTAGAGATTTTTCCTACCACATTGAGCCTTTAAATAAATTCTACAAAATAAAGCGGGAGTCTCCCAAGAACATGAACTTTTCCCCCTGCTTTTCTTTAGCAATCAAGAGAACCTAATAAAGACCATGAATCTTTGCTTTATTATTTTCCATATGAGAAAGTTCCCATGAGTACCTTAATAATTCGACATCCTCATGGCCATAAAGAGTCCCTCCCCCTCCTGCAACCCTTGCAATCATAAATCAAAATTAATAAAAAAAATATCGTATATGAAAAAATCATCGTTTTGAAGAGCTTCATTATAATTTTATTCCATGGTATTTTATGCTCTTCTTGTGTCATTTTCCTCTCCCATTGGATCTTTGGTGTTTGAAACTCTTTCAAAGTATTCCTTTCTAATAAATCCATCTAATGGAAACTCAGGTTTCTTTGAATTTTTTTCCACACATGAATCATTAAAATATCCTTTCGTCAAACCAACTTCTTGCATTGAATCTATAAGAAATTTAATTGCATTAATTCTTTAATGAATAAAATTGGGTCATTTTTAATAGCTTTGCAATATTTTTCTTTTCGTAAGCAACATGCTAATATTGTAAGAAACATGCTAAGAAGTTCAATTTCATATCATAAAACTTATCTAAATATAAGAATACATCTAGAACCCAATCTTATTCAGTTGAACATAAATCTAATAGATATTTAATCAATGCTTGTGGCTTTTGATAAATGTTAACATTCTTTCATTTTATATATTTTTCCTGATATGTTATTTTTTACCACAATATTATAAACCATTATTTGACTATGACTCTTTCCATATACTTCATTCAAAATAATAGATTTATAACTATCCTCTTTTGTCTAGGATTCAATATGTACCACCTCAAAATCATTTATAACTATTTGAACTCTACAACTAATAAGATTTTCCTTTTTCTTTTAATGTGATACAGTAAAAATTTAGTTAACCTGTACACGCACATACAATATTAATCTCTAAGCATATAATTTCAATGTCTTGAAAGTTGTATCCTTCAATTCGCTTTGGCCTTAAATCTTGATAATATTAATCCTGATCGCGTGTCTAAATGAAAAGTCACACAAATTGGTGTTGTTTAACTTCTAGAATTTGTGTAACCACTTTATTGAAATCTAGGTAACTATAGAGCTAACTATCAAATCCAATGTTTTGGAAATTGAGACCATGAGGGATATCTACAATAACTAGGAAGTATTCCATGTTAGGAATGATATTTGCAATATTTTAACAATCACCTAATACTATTTTATAGTTGAGAGTGTCAAGCCCAATGTATTGATCAAGAGTAGAATCAAGTTCAATAATTTTAAGATGTTGCCTTCTTTGCCTTTCAAACTTAAGTTTTTGAATGAAACTTTTGAAATCCTCCATCACTCGATTTATGTTCCTCTTTAGAATATTTAATGTAACCGGCAAATATATATGTAAGTAATAAAATTAAAATTGTTTACAAATAAAAGGTACCGTTTTGAATGCAACAAAAAAATGTTTCAGTGTTGTTGTAGGACTTGCATTTGGATAGTTACATCTGACATCATCCCAACTCTCTTAATTCAAAATTTTAGCCATTTCTTCTTGTATTCTCATATAAACCTTGTGACTGAATAAATAAAATGAAGAATTTTATAATGATATATATATATCTATATATATATATATATATATATATATAAAAAATAATAAGAATATGTTAGAATGAAAAAAATTGTAATCCATAAATAAATAAAAAAAACTCAATAAACTTACTTTTGAAATTCACTACATATCTCTTTCAATGATAAGTCACCTAGTTTTACATGGGATAATACTGTTATGGAAAACCTTTCATTTTTCCCTTCGTGCAATGCTCTCGAAGGTGTGACAGTCATATCTTTTGCAATAATTTTTATTTCAAAACTTATCATACTAGTGCTACATGTTAATAATTTATATCGTTGAACCCTTATGCTAATATTCTTCCTCATATTGAAAATATTGTTGACCAAACTCCCTATCTCTTCATTCTTGAATCCTAATTGGAAAAATACATCAACATCTTTGAAGGCATCACTTACTTTTTGAGTTTTACTTTTTCTATTTTCCTTGCTAATTGGGAATCCTATTTCTTATAACATTACTTTTGAAACGTTGGAGTAACATTTATATTATCCCAATCATATTTTCCTTCAAATTTAATATGAATAAATATGACCATTTGAATGAAAGTCACAAACATCCTATACTAATTATTTGTATTATAATCCCGTGCTAATCAAAATGTTTCCACATTACCAAACCATTATAAATGATACACTTCATTGTTTGAAAAAGTGGATTATTAGAATAGTCTTTCATAAATTATTTTATAGCCTATGCAAAATGGTTTTCCCTAATCACATCATATTGGTAATCAAAATATTTTGATATATTAAATGCCTCCTTATTGGGAATCTCAGTTGGACCAACAAGAACCATGTATTCAACCACATGTTCATATGAATTGTACCTTATCAATATTTTTAAGTTATGAACATGCAAGTCATGTGGCTTTCTAATTTGGAATTTAGATTTCGCTTCTTTGGGTCTATTAAAAAGTTTGGTATTCAACTAAATTGTATGGTTCTCATCAACCAAAATGTTCTTCCTCAATTAATTTTTAATGGAATTTTTTTGTGTGTTAACAATACAATCCTCTAAGTCAACACCCAATGTTATGATTTCCTTGCAGTCATTAGAAATTTCACTATGATCTTCAATCAAAACCATGGTTTTTTCAATGGGGGCAGACCCATTAGAAGGAAAGCCCAATAAAGCTACCTTATCTAAGATGCAAGGATCACCTACCTAGCCTAGCGCCAGGCAGGAAGGAGGTATTCTGAGGGCTACTAGACTCTCACAATCTAGGGTGCAGGACTCAACCGCTTCGCCTAGCAGTGGTTACCACATTTGATTTCTTCCTCTTATCATGTAAAGGATTTTATTCTAAACTAATAATATGATCATAATAAAATGGAATGAAAACATCGTTGGACACACTTAATTTATGTTTTTATAATTCTTCTTCTTTCAAATAAAAATGATAACCTCATTGTAACCTTTCTATCTTTATTAGATTAATGATTTTTATTCCTTCTTTCCTAATTGTGTGTGTCTACTCTTGTACTTTCAAGATCTATTTCTCTTTGTTTTTTTTCTTTCTTATTTTGTTTTATTAGTATGAAAACCACTAATCACTTATATGACATTTGTCTTTGTATGATAAAGTGCTTCCAACATAATTCAAAGTGACATAACAAAATCATATCAAAATAAAATATAACAATTTAGTGAATAATAAGTTTTTTAAAAATATAATAATACTTAAAATAATACATAATACATAGATAGACATAAAATTAACATTAAATTGTGAGGGAATTGTATTAATTAATCAAAAGAAATAGGACATTCTACTGGCAAGAGGTTTATCGTGAGAAAAATAGAGAGCAATGGCTCGGATAATGTAGACTGCCCGCAATGCAACTGAGGGGAAGATGCCCCGCAAGCAGTTGGCAATGAAGGTAGATCGTAAGTCTACACCGGCAACGGAAAGAGCAAAAAAGACACACATAGGTTCAGGCCTGGCACTGCTGCTCTCTAGGAGATTCGAAAGTATGAGAACAACACCGACTTGGTTATAAGGAAGCTCCCTCTCCAGTATCTCATAAGGGAGATTGCCCAGGAATACAAGACTAATATGAGATTCCAGTTTTCTGTAGTGGCGACATTGCAACAGGGGAATCTAGACACTTATAGGGCTGGATCTGGCATTCTATACATCATAAAATTTGAGGTAAGGGACAACTTGCATTTTGTATACCTTTTCCATAACCTCGAATTTTTCAACACTGCATTTGTATGGCCTTTGAATGGATCTGGGTTGATCACTCCTACCACAGAAGGCAGTAACATGCTCAGATCCGCTAATGATCCAATAGATCAGGCACTTAGAATAATAAGCAACCCATACAAAATCCAGATCTGGGGGCATGCAATGGTCAAGACACCTCTCTACCCTGAATCACGGTCTATAAATGCGGAAGAATTCCTGGTAGGCAAATACAATGGTGGTGATCTATGGTTTTGGAACAGGATGACTCGAGCAATAGATCGAGGTCATTCTTAGATAGATTCATACCCTAGAGAGGCAGATCTCACACAGTTCTTCATCAAAACACCGGAAGGAAGACATTATTGCTTGAGGTTTTGGAAGGGCAGCAGGATCCAGGATCTAAGATATAAAATACGGAACCTCCTTGGTATACAATAACATGAGAAAAATCTGATCTATATGGGACGCAACTTACAAGATAACTACACCCTTCAGGATTACAGCATAAGCACAAACTCGACCATCATCATCAATCTCTGTCTGTGCAGTGGATGTTCTGGAGCCAGCTCAAATAACACAGGATCTTTCAAGGATGAAGTCAAAGAAAAAAGGGAAAGTGCAAAACAAACCAGTAACAATGCTTGAGCTTCTCGGGCCCTATATTGTAGAACAAAAAACTAAGAATCCTGCTCTCACCATTGCAATGATTAAGGTAAATTATTTGTATACAGATCTTTACCCCCATTCAATTATCTGTAGATTTAATGGATTTTTCCCAAATATGGTGTTTTGCACCACTGGATACATATTACATGGACTCCAAACTGTGAAATATACTTATTCCCCAAGGGGCTTTTTATAGCAAGATTCAACATGGAATAGGAAAAGGAATACATCCTCAACAAGGGACCATGGTTCTGGGGCAGTGCAGGGCTCTCCATGACCCTTTGGTTTCCAAATTTCGATGCCAACACAATGGTGGTATCAAAGATGCCAATTTGGGTCAGGTTGCACAACCTTCCATTACACTTCTGGCACCACAAGGTTTTAATTGCCATAGGGAACACTTTGGGAAAATTTCTAAAGACTGATGGAGATAGACTCACAAGGGGAATATTTACATTTTCTAGAATTTGTGCTGAAGTAGATCTTAGTCAAGGACTACCTGAAAGCATAACACTAAACTTCAATAATACATAGTGGATACAATCCTTGGATTATGAAAATACAGTGTTTCACTGTCGCGGATGTCTACAAATAGGCCACCTCCTTAGTTCTTGTCCACAAGCAAGCCACATCCCCAAATGGAACAAGAAGCAACAAAGGAAGCCTAAAGGATGGCAACATATGGACCCATTGGATGAAGAAGAAGACATAATAGAGACTGTCAAATTTAAAGCATAAATGGATGAACAAAAAGTCCAGAACAACACACTAACGAAAAAGGAAACCCCTAGTAACCCTTTGCAGCAACAAGCTTCCCAGCCAACAGGAAAGGAAATATATGGAAATAAGGGAACTCATGGATCAGAAGGATCTGAGTCAGAAAAGGATTCTCCCATAACTATAACAGAAAATCAGCTATCCATTGTAACTGCTACCCCCAACACTGGAGAATGGTGAAAGGTGGAGAAAAAGAAAGGGAGAAAAGAATAGCATTTTTAATCTTTTATTTTCTGGTTTCTATGAAAATAGGAATAGACCATTTGCATATGCTCTTTAGCATCTACAAAATGTAATTTTTTTCTTATGAATAAAATTACGACTTTTCCATGGGAAAAAATAAATGATCCATAGATATGGATAAAAAAGCTTAAATTTCCTCTTTGTATGTTTTCCATGACACTTACACAAATCTCTGTAAAATCTTGTGCCATGTTATAATTTCTCTTTATAAAATAATATCTAATCTTTGTATGTATTTGTTTGTTTTATAAGAGACAGAACAATATTTGTACCCAACACCCAACATGTGCCATCTCACTATTTTAAGAATCTAGTAGTTTCCTTGTTGATGGTTAAACTCAACAAAATACAAATATATTTGTTCTACATTGTTTCTTTGTTTATCTTAAACAAATCGTAAAAGCTTCATTCTATTTTCCTAAGTTGACATTTTCCATTTTCTAATATTCTTTAGTGATTTTGAGAGTTCACTCAATGGACTTTCACAGTAATTGTTAGCTAATTTTTGTTGAGCAACATTCATAAAGGGTCTAGTTGCAAATTTAGATGTTTTGGTTACACTTCTTGATCTAGAAACATTTAGAGCTACCTTCTTTAGTGTCATTTTCCTAAATGAAAGATTAAAATTATAAATTTTATTTCATAATCTTAACAAATGCATCCTTATTATATTAAAAAAATAACCTTTATAATTTGCTTTTCGAAAATGTTTATATATATATAGATATAAAAAAATAAAATTTGTATAAATGTATCAACATAGTAAATAATATATATTTTTTCATTTATAGAAAAAATCAATTTAAAAAATGTTTAAAAACAAGATTGAAATAAATAAATAAATACAACAAATTATTACATTGAGAAACAGATCCTTAATACTAGATTATGTACAAAGATATCCTAAAATGATTTTGGAATACTTGATTTAATAATCATTTCAATTTTATTTGTTCATGCAAAATGACCAGTTAGAAGAGAGTATAAACTTCAACTTGATTTTGCTTTAAATTTTAAGGGAATCTCGTTTCTATTTTCCTCTCAAACTTAAAATAATACTCATCTCTATTAAAATTTTATTTTAATAATGATTTACAAGTTTATTTATAAAATGTTTAAAAGTAATTTTTTAACAAAAACAAAAATACATAAATAAAATTATTTTTTTAACCAAATAAATATATTAAAAAAACCATTTACTTTGCAAAAACATTTTATTTTTATTTACATTTAAACATACTTGTGTTAAATAGTGAAAAATTACCATAGAAATTTGAAACCCTCCAAATTACATTTAAAAAATTAATCAAAGAGATATTGTATAAAGAGAAAATTATAGCATGAAAAAAATAAATTCAAGTATAAAGAGAAAATTAGAATTATAAACATAAATTCATGATTGTCTTTTTAGTTTGGTGCAATCATTATATTTAATTAGTTAAAAAAATATACAACTAAAAAATATGTTTGATATTTTTTGTTTTCTCTACATTATATGTTTTTAATAATTAATTTTATTAATGTTTTTCTAACCATTATAAAAAATAGTTTTTATTTTCATGAAATCAACAATATAAAAATTAGGGGTTCTGAGGAAAAATGGCCACATGTGGAAGGGTTTTGGCTTCAAAATTCTTCAATTCCATCAAGGAATGTAGAATCACAAGAGAGGGAGGAGTATTACACGAAGAGAAGCCATCCCTTTCGACACAAATCTAGAATGGGCTTCGCTCGCACGAATTGGTGGAGGAGAGGAAGAACAACAACAAGGTTTTTTTGTTAGATCAGAGCTTACATAGCACATATAAGATTTATACTCAGAGACTTAGACTACAATAGTAGAGAATAATTCACTGAGATAAACAAATGGAGAAACAACAATATTACTCAATCAAAAACAACGGAATAGATAAAACAATCACTGGAGAATAGAAATCACTTTGCATTACATAACAAGCTTGGGACTTGTCTTACTTGCTTTCCTTGGCCAAAGAGATTACAAATTTATAGAGGTAGAAGAAGGATCTAGAATCCTGTATGTGATCCAAATGGAGATCTAGAATGATCTAGAAACTAATGGTGGTGTAAAAATATCTAGAATCCTGCATGTGATTCTAGAAACTACTGAAAGTGTAGAAGGATCTATAATCCTGCATGAATTTGGCTTCACACTTAACATTCTCCCACTTGAAGCCAAATAAGAGTCATCAAGTCACACCGAGTCCTACCATGCCTCTACATAACTCATGTTTATTTCGTGGTAGAATCTTAGTGAGCATATCAGTAGGGTTCCTATCTCTATGGATATTTTCCAAGGATAATTGTTCTTCCTCCAACACATTTCAGATCCAATGGTACCTTAAGTCAATGTGATTTGTTTTTGAATGAAATGTTGGGTTTTTCGCCAAGTGAATGGCACTCTGACTATCACAATATAACACATACTTGTCCTGCTTTATTCTTATCTCTCCTAGGAATTGCTACATCCACAACATCTCTTTCCAAGCTTCTATTGCAGCTATGTACTCTACTTTTGTTGTAAAGAGGGCTACTATTCTTTGTAGCCTTGACACCCAAGATACTATTGCAACTGAAAATGTATACAAGTAACCTGTAGTGGACTTTTTGGTATCCATATCTCTAGTCATATCTGCATATGTAAATCCTTAAAGCATAGTCTCATCATGACCAAAACATAAACAATAATTACTAGTACCCTTGAGATACCTCCAAATCCATTTTACTGCTTGCCAATTTTGTTTGCCTGGATTGGCAAGGAACCTACTCACTACTCCCATTGAATATGTAATGTCTGGTCATGTGCATACCATGGCATACATCAAACTGCCAAATATTGAAGCATAAAGAATCTTGCTCTTCTCTTCTTTCTCCTTGTCATCACTAGGACATAATTCAGTACTCAGCTTGAAGTGGGCTACAAGGGGTGTACCAACTGGCTCAACATCCTTCATATTAAACCTGTCAAGCACCTTCTTGATATATTTTTCTTGTGACAGCCATATCATTTTGTTTTTCTGGTCATGCATAATCAGCATGCCCAATATCTGTTATGTTGGTCCCAAATCCTTCATTGCAAATTTGCTACCCAAATCTTTCTTCAACCTATTGATTTTATTCTTATCATGCCCAACAATCAACATGTCATCCACATATAACAATAATATGATGTACTTTCCTTGATCATACCTATAGATATAGACACAATGGTTAGCTTCCAACCTCTGAAAACCATGTTCCAACATGAATGAATAAAATTTCTTATACCATTATCGAGGTGCCTATTTCAACCCATAGAGACTCTTCTTCAACCTACAAACAAGGCCTTCTTTGCCTTTTTCTATGAAGCCTTTTGGCCGCTCCATATAAATTTCTTCCTCCAATCCACCATGAAGGAATGCAGTTTTTACATCTAACTATTCACATTCTAGGTCTAAAGCAACAACTAGACCAAGAATGACTCTAATGGATGACATTTTAACAATAGGTAAGAAAATTTCAGTGAAGTCAATACCTTATTTCTGGTCAAAACCTTTGACCACCAGCCTTGCTTTATACCTATCCTTCTTTTCGTCACCTTCATGCTTAATCCTGTACACCCATTTGTTTTGTAGAGCCTTTCTACCTTTTGGAAGGTTTACCAACTCCCAAGTTTTATTTTCCAGCAAAGAGTTCATTTCCTCTTCCATTGTTTCCTTCCATTCTTCACTGTGCTCAACTTTACAAGCTTCTTGAAAACAATTAGGTTCACTTTCATTAGTCAACAAAATATAGTTTGAAGGAGGATACTTTGTGAAGGCTTATGAGGCCTAGAAGATCTACAAACCAAATGTGGTGGTGCACTATTACGTTGAATCTCCTGTAAAGGTTCCTACAAGATTCTTTCTTCTTGTTGTTCATCATTTTCCACTTGTTGTTCTTCATGCTCTTGAATTTGCTGTTCATTTTATTGTATTGGTGGTATGTTTTCCTGCTGCTCTTCAAACCGGTCAATAACCTTCTTGACGTCCAACTCTCCTATAGTCTTCTTGAACATTTCTGACTCACTAAATATAACATCCCTGCTTCTAATAATTTTATGTTTGACTGGATCACATAGACGATAACCAAAATATTCATCTGCATATCCCAAAAAAATGTATTTCATAGATTTATCATCTAGCTTAGTTCTATTTTCTTTGGAAATATGTACGAATGCTTCACATCCAAAGATTTTCAAGTGAGAATAATTCAAATTCTTACCAGTCAAAACTTCTTCAAGGATACTGCCATCCAAGGCTGTAGTTGGAGATCTATTTATGAGATAGCAAGCGGTCCTCACTGCTTCAGCCCAAAAATTCTTCTCCAAACCAGAATTGGACAACATACTTCGCACCTTTTGCATAATGGTGCGATTCATCCTTTCTTCAACACCATTCTGTTGAGGAGTACCAGGCATAGTCTTCTCATACTTTATGCCAAACCTGTTACAATATTCCTTAAATGCATTTGAGCAATATTCTCCACCATTATTTGTTCTTAAACACTTCAACAATTTGTTAGTCTCTCTTTCAACAACAACATGGAATTTTTGAAATATTCCAAACAATTCACTTTTACTTTTCATAGGATATGCCAAAACCTTCCTGGATGCACCATCTGTATCTGTTACAAAATATGATGGTCCTCCTAATGATTTGATGTTAATAGGCCCAAAGACATCTGAGTGTACCAATTCTAACACACTTTTCTTTCTGTCATGGCCACCTCTAAGGAATGAAACCCTTCTTTGTCTACCATATATGCAATGCTCAAAAAGATCAAGATTGTAGGATTTCAAACCTGGAAATAAATTTTTATTAATAAGGATTTTTAAGCCCTTCTTGCTCATGTGACCCAAACGCTTATGCCACAGATCTATTGAATTTCCTTCCTTTTTGATAGTAGCCAAATCTGATTTTCCTATCACTATCTTCAATGTCTATAATGTTCCTGTCTTGGGTCCTTTGGCCATGACCAATGCACCTTTGCTAATTTTCCATCCTCCTTTTCCAAAGCATGTCAAATAGCCTTCTTCATCTAGTTGTCCCATAGAGATTAAACTCATGCACATTTCTAGTACATGCCTGACCTATTTCAACAATATATCTTGTCCATCTTTCATCTTGATCTGGACATCTCCCACTCTAAAAATACTACAAAAATGATTATTCCCCAAATGCACTCTACCATAATCACCAGGATTATATGAAACAAAACTATCTTTGCATGGGGTTACATGGTGAGATGCCCTAGAGTTAGGGATCCTATCAAAGTTACTGCTAGATGTATATACACATGCATCCTCTACCGAAACAATAAACAACACATCACCATCTGTGGCTACAACAGTAGTCTCACCTTCATTTGTGTTGGATGACTTGTGATTTGTATTAGATGGTCTTTGATCCTTTTGTCCTTTTTTCCAGAATCCACATTCTTTCTTCATGTGCCCGAGTTTGCCACAATGAAAGCAAATGATCCTTCCTCTCCTTGATTTTGATTGGCTTCTCAATCTTCATCGCCCTTGCCAGCCTCAATCCATTCTCCTACCACGATTAGCTAGAGCTAGAACCTCTCCTCCCTGGTTTCCCACAATTGACTTGCGTCACATCTCCTCATTCATTAAACTGTTGCTGACATCATCAAACTTCAGGGTCCCTATAGTTGCTGAAGTGTTCATAGCGACAATTAAATTTTCCCAGTTGTCTGGCATAGAACAAATTAGCAATATGGCTCTAATTTCATCATCTAAAATGATTTTAACAGAGGAAAGTTGATTAGTAATAATATTAAATGCATTCAAGTGCCCAACAACTGAAGCACCCTATTTCATTTTGAGATTATAAAGCTTCTTCATCAAAACAATTTTTGATGCCATGTTCTTCTCATATAGATCATGGAGCTTCTTCCATAATCCTTCTGCCGTCTTTTCTCAAAACACATTGAAATAAACATTCTTTGCTAAATATTGGCAGATTGTTGCAATCGCCTTTCTATCTAGCTTATTCCGCTCTTCATTTTTCATCGATGAGGGTTTATTTGTTGTGCCCTCAATCGGTAAACACTGATCCTTTAAAATCAGTATATCCTCCATCTATGATTTCCATAGGGAAAAATTAGCCCTGCTCAACTTCTCGATATCTGTAACTGTTGTCTCCATTTTTAATCAAATTCATGCCCCAAAACACAAAAACTCCACTTAAAAATAAAACTTTAATTATTACTCTTTAAAATTTAGTAATAATGACCTTCCTTCTTTTAAAATACCCTTTTCAAAATTCCTGCTCCTTTTAAAATATACTTTTCAAAGTTCCAACATATAACTATATATGTTTCATAATAAACATAAAAACATATATAATGTTTTAACCTTTTCACATTTCACACATATATATGTTGTTTTGAGAAAAGAATTGACGTATATGTGCAAGCTTGATGTGAAAAAAAACTTACGTACACCACGTTTGAACTCCAAACTCCATGAATCTCCACGTTTCAAACTCCAGCAACAGGTTTCAAAATAGATCCACGAACTTGTTTTTCTTGCAGCAACTGCCTTTTAGTTCCAGCATTACTCATCTATTTCCTGGACAGATCCTTCAACAGCTCCAGGGGTAACAACCAACGTTTTAATGAACACTGCGAGAGTAAGGCAATGGCACTAAGCGGCTTGCATAGTGGATATTTGACCCTGGCTCTAATACCAGTTGTTAGATCAGAGCATACATAACACACATTGGATTTATACTTAGAGACTTAGACGAAAATAGCAGAGAATAATTCACTGAGACAGACAAATGGAGAAACAACAATATTACTCAATCAGAAACAGTGGAATAGATAAAACAATCACTGGAGAACAGAAATCACTTTGCATTACATAACAGATTTGGGCCTTGGGTTACTTGCTTTCCTTGGCTAGAGAAATTACAAATATATAGAGGCAGAAGAAGGATATAGAATCCTATATGTGGTTCAAATGGAGATCTGGAATGATCTAGAAAAAAATGGCAGTGTAAAAATATCTAGAATCCTGCATGTGATTCTAGAAACTATTGGCACTGTAGAAGGATCTACAATCTTGCATGAATTTGGCTTCACACTTAACATTTTTCTCCAGTATGAAACCCAAAAAAAATCTCTAGTATCTACTATGCACATTGACGATGGGGCTACTCTCAACAAGGATTAGATCGAAGGCCCATTGTATCTTATTCCAGTGATCTTTGAAACTATCCTATGCATGCATGTATCTTCTCGAAGTTTCATGGGATTTATCACATAATACCGTGATTTATGGTGGCTTCTACCCCAATGAAACAATTCTATGCACATATCCAAGAATATTGCTGACGGATCTAGCGAAAAGCTTCCCTAGAAATGTGGATTTGCTCTCGCTTTTGACGTATCATGACTCATTGCTAGATCCAAGGGTGTTGTTTTTCTCACATTTGCGGATAGCTCATTGATCAAATCGACAAAGGCTGGAACAAATCCAACACAGATATAAGCCACAGGTCATCACTTATTCAGATCGTGTTCACGATCTATGGGTTTCATATTTTTATCATGGGAAAGATTTTCAAATTTTTTTGAGGACCCTAAACGAGAAATCAATCCTCTAGGGATTAAGTTAGTGCACCTAGTTTCATATTTGAAAAAAAAGTAGGAAAATGTGGGGTTGTGAACAAATGTTTAGAACCTGATTTATGAGGGGAAATTACTGCAAGATGCCATCAAATCAAAAGTGTACAAAAAAGATCACAATTCTACAATCATCATAAATTTTAGATTGCAGGGTAGGGACGAGGATCAGGCATTCTATTTGGAAAAGCTTCAATGGTTAATGGTCAAACTTCTTTTAAGGATGCAATGAGAGGGAAAGTTTACACATAAACCAAAAATATAACTATCTCGGGGCCTTTCCTAGTTAAGAAGACATAGAAAGCACTAGATCTATTAGTAAAATTTCCATAAGTGATTGGGATTTTTCACTGTTCTCCAAACTATAGCTATGATTTATTGATTTAATGTCTTCTAGCCCAAGTCTAAAGATCTACATCAATGGATATAGCTCAACTAAACTAACAATTATGATATCTACCAATGTGCAAATGGACATTTTATGGTTCAATTTGACAATCAAAGAGATATGGACTATGTCATAAATGAATGACCATAGTTTTTGGGAAGGGAGGGTCTTTTCGTCACTCCATGGTTTCTATATTTTGATGCCATAAAAGTGGTGGTTACGAAGATGTCGGTATGTGTAAGGTTGCATAATCTCCCACTTCCTTTTTGGCACCATCAAGATTTAGAAGGCATTGGAAATTCATAGGGAAGATTTCTAAAGATGGGTTGAGAAAGAATGGACAAATGTATCTTTATTTTTCCCGCATATGTGTGGAGACAGAATACGAAAAGGCCTACTAGATCTCATCTATCTAACTCATCAAGATTCCAAGTGGAGACAATGGCTAGAATTTGAAAATATTGCATTTAGGTGCTAATTGTGGCATCAAACAGGGCATCTCCAGAACTGATGCCCTCAAGCGAAAAAATAAATAAAGGATAGAGAAGATCACAAAATCCAAAGGGATGACAATTTTCAGATCCACCTTCTTCAGAAGACGTAGATGAAGAAATGGATGAGAGTATTGAATAACCAAAAAAAAAAAATCAACAAGGCCCCCAAGTGGAGGAGGGATAAGAGAAGCAGAAGGATCCTGCCAAACATGTCGAAAAAGCCACCATAGTGATCGAACCTCTAAGAAATCGACCTGAAGTAACCAAAAACATCCAGGAAGCAATAGAGATCATAGTAGAAAAAGGCAGACATCCTATTTTAGAAGGAAGTAGGCAGCATAAAGTGAACCCATATATTTGAGAGTTTAGATTCAGACAAAGAAGTTCCCTTGAAGGTGGAAAGCATTCAATTGGAAATAATATCAGTCGCTCTCAATCAAGGAGTTTAGCGAAAGGTGGAAAAAAGGAAAATAGAAAATGAGAAACTAATTGATTATTTTCATGCTTAGCCATGGCAATATTATGTAAATTTTTATTTTTTTTGTTTTTGTTTTGGCTAAAAAGGTAATCTAATCAAATTCTTTAAGGGATCTAAAGAATGTAATTTTGTTTTTTGCTTTTCAAATTTAATAAAATTATGATTTTTTCTTAAAAAAATAAAAATAAAAAATTCCTATCTTAATAAAATTAATAATTCTTATTTTAATGAAATTAATAATTTAAGTTTGAAAAAATTAAAACCATTATAAAAGAATTATAATTCTTATATCAATAATATCAGTCATTTGAGTTGTGAAAAAAATTAATAATCCTTATTTAATAAAATCAACAATTCATACAATAACAAGATTTATTAAAAGTTTTCTTGAAATAATTATAAATAGAGATAACATCAGTAATATTTATTTAAAAAAAGAAGTATTGACCGAGTTAATTAACATTACTCAATCTTTATTTAAAAAAATAAATATAATGTGACTATTAAAAGTTAACTTAAAATAATTATAATGGAGTTAACATCATTAAATCCTTATTTATAATGCTCACTGAGTTCATTAACGTCATGCTTGATCGGCAACCTTAGAGACTTTATGGATTTCCCAAATTCAAGTCGTAGTTGGTGGAATGATTTTATATTCTAAATATTCAAAGATCCTTCCTCCTCAAATAGTTGACACAATCTAGATTGCTTTTCCACTACACCAATTAAATTGGAAAATATAATTCTTACTTGTATTAGTTGTGTTGCATTCTAAGTATAGGAGCCTATTACTAGTGTTGAGGTCTAGTCTGTTGAGAGATTCTCTCAAACTAGTTAGCTTCCTAGATTGGTGTGGTTGAGATAGTCAAGATTGTATGTCCAAAATAGATTAACTATCGCGAGACATAACTTCTTGTATTTATATTGTACTATTATTTTGATGTGGATATAATTGTTAGCATCCCTGCTTCTAATAATTTTATGTTTGACTGGATCACATAGACGATAACCAAAATATTCATCTGCATATCCCAAAAAAATGTATTTCATAGATTTATCATCTAGCTTAGTTCTATTTCCTTTGGAAATATGTATGAATGCTTCACATCCAAAGATTTTCAAGTGAGAATAATTCGAATTCTTACCAGTCAAAACTTCTTCAGGGATACTGCCATCCAAGGCTGTAGTTGGAGATCTATTTATGAGATAGCAAGCGGTCCTCACTGCTTCAGCCCAAAAATTCTTCTCCAAACCAGAATTGGACAACATACTTCGCACCTTTTGCATAATGGTGCGATTCATCCTTTCTGCAACACCATTCTGTTGAGGAGTACCAAGCATAGTCTTCTTATACTTTATTCCAAACCTGTTACAATATTCCTTAAATGCATTTGAGCAATATTCTCCACCATTATTTGTTCTTAAACACTTCAACAATTTGTTAGTCTCTCTTTCAACAACAACATGGAATTTTTGAAATATTCCAAACAATTCACTTTTACTTTTCATAGGATATGCCCAAACCTTCCTGGATGCACCATCTGTATCTGTTACAAAATATGATGGTCCTCCTAATGATTTGATGTTAATAGGCCCAAAGACATCTGAGTGTACCAATTTTAACACACTTTTCTTTCTGTCATGGCCACCTCTAAGGAATGAAACCCTTCTTTGTCTACCATATATGCAATGCTCAAAAAGATCAAGATTATAGGATTTCAAACTTGGAAATAAATTTTTATTAATAAGTATTTTTAAGCCCTTCTTGCTCATGTGACCCAAACGCTTATGCCACAGATCTATTGAATTTCCTTCTTTTTTGATAGTAGCCAAATCTGATTTTCCTATCACTATCTTCAATGTCTATAATGTTCCTGTCTTGGGTCCTTTGGCCACGACCAATGCACCTTTGCTAATTTTACATCCTCCTTTTCCAAAGCATGTCAAATAGCCTTCATCATCCAGTTGTCCCATAGAGATTAAACTCATGCACATTTCTGGTACATGCCTGACCTATTTCAACAATATATCTTGTCCATCTTTCATCTTGATCTGGACATCTCCCACTCTAGAAATACTACAAAAATGATTATTCCCCAAATGCACTCTACCATAATCACCAGGATTATATGAAACAAAACTATCTTTGCATGGGGTTACATGGTGAGATGCCCTAGAGTCAGGGATCCTATCAAAGTTACTGCTAGATGTATATACACATGCATCCTCTACCGAAACAATAAACAACACATCACCATCTGTGGCTACAGCAGTAGTCTCACCTTCATTTGTGTTGGATGACTTGTGATTTGTATTAGATGGTCTTTAATCCTTTTGTCCTTTTTTCCAGAATCCACATTCTTTCTTCATGTGCCCGAGTTTGCCACAATGAAAGCAAATGATCCTTCCTCTCCTTGATTTTGATCGGCTTCTCAATCTTCATCGCCCTTGCCAGCCTCAATCCATTCTCCTACCACGATTAGCTAGAGCTAGAACCTCTCCTCCCTGGTTTCCCACAATTGACTTGCGTCACATCTCCTCATTCATTAAACTGTTGCTGACATCATCAAACTTCAGGGTCCCTATAGTTGCTGAAGTGTTCATAGCGACAATTAAATTTTCCCAGTTGTCTGGCATAGAACAAATTAGCAATATGGCTCTAATTTCATCATCTAAAATGATTTTAACAGAGGAAAGTTGATTAGTAATAATATTAAATGCATTCAAGTGCCCAACAACTGAAGCACCCTATTTCATTTTGAGATTATAAAGCTTCTTCATCAAAACAATTTTTGATGCCATGTTCTTCTCATATAGATCATGGAGCTTCTTCCATAATCCTTCTGCCGTCTTTTCTCCAAACACATTGAAATAAACATTCTTTGCTAAATATTGGCAGATTGTTGCAATCGCCTTTCTATCTAGCTTATTCCGCTCTTCATTTTTCATCGATGAGGGTTTATTTGTTGTGCCCTCAATCGGTAAACACTGATCCTTTAAAATCAGTATATCCTCCATCTATGATTTCCATAGGGAAAAATTAGCCCTGCTCAACTTCTCGATATCTGTAACCGTTGTCTCCATTTTCAATCAAATTCATGCCCCAAAACACAAAAACTCCACTTAAAAATAAAACTTTAATTATTACTCTTTAAAATTTAGTAATAATGACCTTCCTTCTTTTAAAATACCCTTTTCAAAATTCCTGCTCC
The DNA here is from genome assembly GCA_031772625.1 of Pinus tabuliformis. Taxonomy (NCBI): domain Eukaryota; kingdom Viridiplantae; phylum Streptophyta; class Pinopsida; order Pinales; family Pinaceae; genus Pinus; species Pinus tabuliformis. The sequence goes on along the minus strand of CM062804.1, from coordinate 154,084,934 downwards.
TTTTAAAATATACTTTTCAAAGTTCCAACATATAATTATATATGTTTCATAATAAATATAAAAACATATATAATGTTTTAACCTTTTCACATTTCACACATATATATGTTGTTTTGAGAAAAGAATTGACGTATATGTGCAAGCTTGATGTGAAAAAAAACTTACGTACACCACGTTTGAACTCCAAACTCCATGAATCTCCACGTTTAAAACTCCAGCAACAGGTTTCAAAATAGATCCACGAACTTGTTTTTCTTGCAGCAACTGCCTTTTAGTTCCAGCATTACTCATCTATTTCCTGGACAGATCCTTCAACAGCTCCAGGGGTAACAACCAACGTTTTAATGAACACTGCGAGAGTAAGGCAATGGCACTAAGCGGCTTGCATAGTGGATATTTGACCCTGGCTCTGATACCAGTTGTTAGATCAGAGCATACATAACACACATTGGATTTATACTTAGAGACTTAGACGAAAATAGCAGAGAATAATTCACTGAGACAGAGAAATGGAGAAACAACAATATTACTCAATCAGAAACAGTGGAATAGATAAAACAATCACTGGAGAACAGAAATCACTTTGCATTACATAACAGGTTTGGGCCTTGGGTTACTTGCTTTCCTTGGCTAGAGAAATTACAAATATATAGAGGCAGAAGAAGGATATAGAATCCTGTATGTGATTCAGATGGAGATCTGGAATGATCTAGAAACAAATGGCGGTGTAAAAATATCTAGAATCCTGCATGTGATTCTAGAAACTATTGGCACTGTAGAAGGATCTACAATCTTGCATGAATTTGGCTTCACACTTAACATTTTTCTCCAGTATGAAAGCCAAAAAAAATCTCTGGTATCTACTATGCACATTGACGATGGGGCTACTCTCAACAAGGATTAGATCGAAGGCCCATTGTATCTTATTCCAGTGATCTTTGAAACTATCCTATGCATGCATGTATCTTCTCGAAGTTTCATGGGATTTATCACGTAATACCATGATTTATGGTGGCTTCTACCCCAATGAAACAATTCTATGCACATATCCAAGAATACTGCTGACGGATCTGGCAAAAAGCTTCCCTAGAAATGTGGATCTACTCTCGCTTTTGATGTATCATGACTTATTGCTAGATCCAAGGGTGTTGTTTTTCTCACATTTGCGGATAGCTCATTGATCAAATAGACAAAGGCTGGAACAAATCCAACACAGATATAAGCCACAGGTCGTCACTAATTCAGATCGTGTTCACGATCTATGGGTTTCATATTTTTATCATGGGAAAGATTTTCAAATTTTTTTGAGGACCCTAAACGAGAAATCAATCCTCTAGGGATTAAGTTAGTGCACCTAGTTTCATATTTGAAAAAAAAGTAGGAAAATGTGGGGTTGTGAACAAATGTTTAGAACCTGATTTATGAGGGGAAATTATTGCAAGATGCCATCAAATCAAAAGTGTACAAAAAAGATCACAATTCTACAATCATCATAAATTTTAGATTGCAGGGTAGGGTCGAGGATCAGGCATTCTATTTAGAAAAACTTCAATGGTTAATGGTCAAACTTCTTTTAAGGATGCAATGAGAGGGAAAGTTTACACATAAACCAAAAATATAACTATCTCGAGGCCTTTCCTAGTTAAGAAGACATAGAAAGCACTAGATCTATTAGTAAAATTTCCATAAGTGATTGGGATTTTTCACTGTTCTCCAAACTATAGCTATGATTTGTTGATTTAATGTCTTCTAGCCCAAGTCTAAAGATCTACATCAATGGATACAGCTCAACTAAACTAACAATTGTGATATCTACCAATGTGCAAATGGACATTTTGTGGTTCAATTTGACAATCAAAGAGATATGGACTATGTCATAAATGAATGACCATAGTTTTTGGGAAGGGAGGGTATTTTCGTCACTCCATGGTTTCTATATTTTGATGCCATAAAAGTGGTGCTTACGAAGATGTCGATATGTGTAAGGTTGCATAATCTCCCACTTCCTTTTTGGCACCATCAAGATTTAGAAGGCATTGGAAATTCATTGGGAAGATTTCTAAAGATGGGTTGAGAAAGAATGGACAAATGTATCTTTATTTTTCCCGCATATGTGTGGAGACAGACATAAGAAAATACCTACTAGATCTCATCTATCTAACTCATCAAGATTCCAAGTGGAGACAATGGCTAGAATTTGAAAATATTGCATTTAGGTGCTAGTTGTGGCATCAAACAGGGCATGTCCAGAACTGATGCCCTCAAGCGAAAAAATAAATAAAGGATAGAGAAGATCACAAAATCCAAAGGGATGACAATTTTCAGATCCACCTTCTTCAGATGACGTAGATGAAGAAATGGATGAGAGTATTGAATAACCAAAAAAAAAAATCAACAAGGCCCCCAAGTGGAGGAGGGAGAAGAGAAGCAGAAGGATCCTGCTAAACGTGTCGAAAAAGCCACCATAGTGATCGAACCTCTAAGAAATCGACCTGAAGTAAACAAAAACATCTAGGAAGCAATAGAGATCATAGTAGAAAAAGGCAGACATCCTATTTTAGAAGGAAGTAGGCGGCATAAAGTGAACCCATATATTTGAGAGTTTAGATTCAGACAAAGAAGTTCCCTTGAAGGTGGAAAGCATTCAGTTGGAAATAATATCAGTCGCTCTCAATCAAGGAGTTTAGCGAAAGGTGGAAAAAAGGAAAATAGAAAATGAGAAACTAATTGATTATTTTCATGCTTAGCCATGGCAATATTATGTAATTTTTTTATTTTTTTTTTTTTGTTGGCTAAAAAGGTAATCTAATCGAATTCTTTAAGGGATCTAAAGAATGTAATTTTGTTTTTTGCTTTTCAAATTTAATAAAATTATGATTTTTTCTTAAAAATAAAAATAAAAAATTCCTATCTTAATAAAATTAATAATTCTTATTTTAATGAAATTAATAATTTAAGTTTGAAAAAATTAAAACCATTATAAAAGAATTAATTCTTATATCAATAATATCAGTCATTTGAGTTGTGAAAAAAATTAATAATCCTTATTTAATAAAATCAACAATTCATACAATAACAAGATTTATTAAAAGTTTTCTTGAAATAATTATAAATAGAGATAACATCAGTAATATTTATTTAAAAAAAGAAGTATTGACCGAGTTAATTAACATTAATCAATTTTTATTTAAAAAAATAAATATAATGTGACTATTAAAAGTTAACTTAAAATAATTATAATGGAGTTAACATCATTAAATCCTTATTTATAATGCTCACTGAGTTCATTAACGTCATGCTTGATCGGCAACCTTAGAGGCTTTATGGATTTCCCAAATTCAAGTCGTAGTTGGTGGAATGATTTTATATTCTGAATATTCAAAGATCCTTCCTCCTCAAATAGTTGACACAATCTAGATTGCTTTTCCACTACACCAATTAAATTGGAAAATATAATTCTTACTTGTATTAGTTGTGTTGCATTCTAAGTATAGGAGCCTATTACTAGTGTTGAGGTCTAGTCTGTTGAGAGATTCTCTCAAACTAGTTAGCTTCCTAGATTGGTGTGGTTGAGATAGTCAAGATTGTATGTCCAAAATAGATTAACTATCGCGAGACATAACTTCTTGTATTTATATTGTACTATTATTTTGATGTGGATATAATTGTTCGTGTGGCTTATGCAAATTTAATTTGGTATTAGAGCCCATAAGGGCTTTGGCCTTGGCCCCTCCAAGGCCGAGGGAAATGGAGGAAATGGAGAGAATACTTTAGTGTGTTTTAATTTGAGTTTAATTGTCCATAAGAGAAACTTGTGGTGTGGATGACCAGAGCTATTAAGCATCAGGAGAGTTGTGTTGGCTATAAGGGATATAAACTGTGGAATTCTAGGCCTCTATGAAATTATTGAGTATTGATTCCAGAATGGATTTCTTTCTCATCATTCTTATTTTCCATCATCAAATTTATGAATCTTAGGAAAGGGTCAGGTGGAGCTGCCTATAGTGCATCAAGCATGCCACCACTTAGTAGTTTGAGTACCTGTCCTATTTTGAGGGTTGGACTAGTTGGATTATACCAGATTCTCTACACTGAAAGAGCCACACTACAAGTAGTGTATCAATCACTACAGATCACTAATAGTGGTAATGTGTTATGGTAGAATGAATTTGTGTGAAGAAATATGGAGGATTTAGACTATAAGCCTCTCCCTCTATGGCATCCACCTTAGAATGGGAAATTGATGCATTGAAGATGATAAAGAAAATTGGTCTACATGGTGAATGTTATTAATTCTACTTGTAGTTTAGGTAAATTGCAAACTAGGGTCCCTCTAATGCAACTCGTGTCTGAAGTCAAGCCCAACACCCTAGAAATCGAAATCAATAACAATTGGAGCATGTGTTGGTAGGTGATGTTCATGGCTAGTTGCACCACATTATTCATCTACTACAGACCAAGGAGCCATTGTCTCACAGTTGATTTTGTGTTTTCAATGGGATTGCCATGGGAGGTATGAAGATTAATGGGTTGCTTTAATTATAATAAATAGCTTATAGGACCAATGACTCATCTAGGAGAGTTGTTTTTCCAGTAATCCATGGATATATAAATCATAGATGTGACCTAAAAAAATAAATCCAATAATAATGTTTTTTTGGGCAGTAGGTCGCTCTTCCATGTCTTTGTCTTTGTAGTGAGAAAATAGAAATTCAATTGTTTGTTTGAAAGCATGATTATTTGTGCATGTTTGGGTAAAATTTTATTTATTTTTTATTCATTTTTTATTTTTTATTTTTTATTTTTTATTTTTTATTTTTTATTTTTTATTTTTTATTTTTTATTTTTTATTTTTTATTTTTTATTTTTTATTTTTTATTTTTTATTTTTTATTTTTTATTTTCATTTATTTTTTTTTTTATTTTTTTTTTACTACTTTAACAAATGACAAGAAAGTATGGAGATCCAAGATTAGTATCAATAATGTAGATGAACAATTTCATGACATAGCGAAGAGCTATTTGAATTTTTATCCAAGGATAGTAGGTGATAGAGGTTGTAGAAGAGACAATGCTTTTGGAAGCAATATGTATTGGTTGTGGCAACAACAACAAGAGATTTTGAATAAGGGTAAACAACAAATCTAAAATTTTGTGTGTGTGTGGAATAATAAAGAAGACCCAATATTATATTGTAATGTGAATAAAAAATGTATTAGTAAGAAAGTGTAATGTTTTTTAATGGTCCTTGGAAAGTATGTACTTGGTGACTCCACAAGTTGGTGTGTGTATTGTGCCCGAGTCACTAGTGATGTGAGCTTTATGAGGCATGTGTACCCCCATGAAGTTCGTGGTGATCTTAAAACCACTTTGTAGTGCAAGTTTGGGGTAAGCCAAAAACCACTTGTGAGAGTGAAGTGGCTAAGGATTCATGTAGCATGGCTTAGGGTTAGAAAATAAAACCATAGCCATGGTTTAGGGTCAACCAGCAAAACCCTGGGCATGGTTTATGGTAAGCCAATAAACCCCAGTGCATGGTTATGGGTAATCTGAGAAAACCTGAGGTGATAATGATGGAGTGGGACTTTCATGTATAGGTACATGTATGCAGATATAATTGGTGATTGAACCATGTACAAGAAGGAAATCCTAGTAGACTGGCGGTTGCAATGGTTGGTACCCATGTATTTCGGTAGATTGTTGTTCATTTATATGGAAACCAACATATTATTTTTCATCATGTTTGTAAACACCAGGACCACAACTAGAATTTGTTGATTGAGACTGAGACAAATAGTCTTTTCTTTGGTAGGTAAGCACCCACGGGGGATTTGAACCAGTGACCTATCACAAGGAGTGCCTTAACAATACACCCATTCATCGTCAATCCAAAGCCTCGTGGGCAACAAATAGCCATTAAGCGAGGGGGTGGAAAATAAAATCCCTACTTATCTTAGTTGTGTTTCATTATAAATATGGATTTTGTTACTAGTGTTTCGGATTTTGTTGAGTTCCAGTGGATTGAGATATTCTCTCCAACTAGTTAGCTTTCTAGATTGGTGTGTGGTTGAGATATTCAATATTGTTTGTCCAAGATAGATTAGTTATCTCGAGACATAACTTATTAAATTTATATTCTATTATTATTTTGACGTGAATATAAATGATTTTATGGCTTATGCAAATTTAATTTTTGGCACTGTCAAAACTTCTGCTAACATATTTCCTCATAATTTCCTTCCATGCCATTCTAACATGAATGAGTCAACACCAATTTTTTTTCCAGTCAATACAATTTATTACTCGATCGAATCAGTCATTGGATGAGTATTTCCATTATATAAAGAGGCACTATTTTATTGAACTTATCTCAATTCTATTTTTTTAGAATATCTCAAAATTCGATGGACAATTGCAAAGTCAAGTAATTGACCTTGCTGCTATTCAGAAATCTACAATCAAAATAAAGATGATTTGTGTCTTTCTAAGTAAAACGGTTAGGGGTTAAGCCGATAATGGCTTAGATATACGGCACCGGATGGAAATTTACGGCGGATTAGCGAGCACTTACGACAGGTTTCAAATTATGATGGAACGCAACGGAAGAAGGGTTAAATGGCGGCGACAAACCAGCCATCTCAACGATCATCACAGATCGTGCCACAAGTTTCACAATACCGAGAGCATTTATCGCAGATCATCTGGCAACCCACCGTATCACAAGGAATCAGTAGCATTTATGGTAGTGGGAATGCAGTCAGGGAAGACAAGCACTCACAGTATGGGAAAGCGGAAGAAGGGTAAACAGAGCCTGTCCGAATCCATCAGTGTTCATAACGATCCTTCGGAGGTACAACATACTTGGCAATTTAATCAATGGTTCTCGCGCTACCACAGTCATTTTATGTCATTCGGCTTCAGCTCCGCGTGTGCGAACCGCCATCGAATTGACGGCAACAGTACCCTCATCTGTAGCAAAATCAAGCCCGAACTCGGTTGCATCAACATCCGCGATGGCTATATAACCATGGGTCTTCGCTCTGCTCTCATTACTGTTTCATTTCAGAGGGCAGACTCACCTTTAGAAAGCAAGAGGATTTCTGGTTGGAGGAAAAAGAGCGTGGCCAGGATGGATGCCAGCGAGTGCCGGAATGATGCTACTAACCAGGACCTGTTGGAAGCAAGGCAGGGCTATGAGACCCGGGCGGCCGCAAGGAATAAACGCAAGGTGGAGGAGCTGGAAGCGCAGGTAAAGCAAGCGGAGGACGGGCATACCCTTGAGGAGATTGCCGCGGAGGTGGACTGGTTAAGGGACCCCGGCACGCCGTCGAAGAGGGCTACGCAGTTTGTAAGAACGAAGGCGGAAAGCTGGAGGACTAAGATGCTGATTGCCAAAGCCCTGGAGACTGTGGAGAAAGAGAAGCAGAATATAGTTACCGAGGTGATTGTCACAGATGAGCAGATGGGGAAGATTATAAACTACAACAATACTCTGGAAGGGCGGATTAACACAGTCCATGAAGCTGTTCAAGTTGTTAACAGGAAGCTCACCCTCCTTATTCAGATCCTGAGAGACACGATTAATGCTGCCCCAGGAGCCTCTCAACCTGCCAAAACAGGGGCAGAGGAAAATGAAACTCTGGAAGCAATGCAAGCCTGAATGAACACCCATATGCGGCAGATGGGGCTGGATACCATCAGCCAGATGGGCAAATCTATCTAATTTCAGTCCCGGTGTGGCTCTCTTTAGCTCTTTCTGTGCCTCTGTTACAGTTTGTCATGTCTTTGTTCCAGTATATCTATGTGTTTGCCATACTTTGTTATGTGTTGTTTATGTCGGCTGTTAGGAAAAAGTTAAGGTCAAGCTGCCCTGCGAGGTATGCTGTTCATAGTCATGTTTTGGAGAAAACTTTGAGCAGAGGTGTAGCTATGGTTCACTGTTATTTCCTGCTCTCGATCCGCCATCGCGGATTTTTTGTACTATATTTTGTTATATAATATAATCTCCTGACTTACAAAAAAAAAAAAAAAACGGTTAGGGGTTAAGTTTTAGGTAAAATTGATGAAATAAAGGAGATATGTTGAGTACTAATGCATGTTATTCAAACAATTCACATTTAATTTTGTATTTGTCACATGTTTAGAAAATAAAAATATAATTAAGCTTTGGTCCCTTTAAAATTTGTATAGATCCAATTGAGATGAACACATGGTAATGATATATAAGGCGTGCAATATTCATTCCAAGAAGGAGGGCCCTGGCCCTAAATGGAACTATGACTATAACAACACCCAATCCTTATATTTTGCATCTTGTTCACTAAGATTGGGCAAAGCTTTAAGTCCACACTAATATTGAAATCCTATTACACGATTGAATTTCTCCACTGATTTTGAAATTGGAGTGGCCTCTCATATTGAAGCATGATTTATTTCTATGAATGGGGATTACATGGTGATGGATCATTGGAGTGGTTGTAATACTAGTGGTGGAATTCTTATTGGTGATTTTCTCATATGCTTGTATCAAACACTCATTTCATGTTGTACAACATCACCGTTTTTTTAGGAGCATTTTTTTATACTTTAAATCTTTTTATTTATAAAGTATGTACATTTTTTATTTTTCAAATGTTGTTTTTTAAACCATTTTCAAGTTGTCGTATTTATTTTTCACTCGTCAAATATTAGTTTTTAAAGTGTTTTTCAAGTTTGTTTGTTTCTTTTTTTGTGTTTTTCCCACTTTTTTTTTTGTGGTGAATTTGTTTTTTAGTGAATTTATTTATTTGTTTGTTTTATTTGTTTTTTATTTTTTATTTTTTATTTTTTATTTTTTTCGCAATGCTAAAAAAAATAGTTTATATTCTGAAATTATTGAAATTTTATATATTTATAAATTTTTGATTAATTTAGAATGCCATATTTTCTAAATATACTACAAAATAGTGATTTAACAGTTTTATCTTTACTTCAATACACAAAAAATAATTGTCAATGGAAAACATTAATTTTAAACATTTGAAAAAAATTTAGTTTGAAATTCAAAACATTACAAATATAACTTATTAACAATTTCAAAAATTGAGCTTGTTTTTCAAGTATATATATATATATATAACCAGAAAGAGTATTTGTATTATATAAACCTACACCTAGATTACAGAAAATACATTAGGAAATACATAACAACTTTTTCAAAATTTCTATCATTTTTCTCTTATCCAAGAGATATGCAAAACTTTCTTGAGGAGCATACTGTTGAGTGACAAAACTGGGGTTCCTATAGGTGTATACCTTACAGAATTTCTCTAACAGAGCACAATATACAAAACATAAAATTATTTATCGATACAAAGTCCTTGATGACTATGAACTTTGTTCCAATCATGAGGAGCCTAATTGATGACTATGAACCATTACTTTGTGGTGTTAACTTGGATCCTCTTGACCTCCCTACGTAACATAAATCTCTTCTAGTTTCCACAAGGCCTCCCATTTTCATAATGAATTGATTTACATTTTTTTGAATTAATTTTTGAGTTATTAAACTCCATTAAGGGATAGTTGATGGCCTAATTTAGCCATTGATGCACAATTATCCCATTTTCAATTTACATCCATCATTAGTGAGTTTGATTCTTTATTATGGTCTTGTGATACATCAAAATATGCTATGAATGTCTTTTTTTATTTTATGTGCTCTTTCATGATATTTTCTAGAGATTTTTCCTTCCACATTAAGCCTTTAACAAAGTGCTGAAAACTAAGGAGGGAATTTCCCATGATTGTGAGCTCTTCCAATCAAGAAGCCCTGATAAAGACCATGAATCGTTTCTTCATTGTTTCCCATATGAGAAAGTCCACATGAGTGCTTAAATAATTTGTCATCTTCATGGCCATCAAGACTCCCTCCCCCTCATGTCAGCCTTGAAAATATAAATTAAAATTAATCAACAATATCATATACAAAAAAATCATCATTTTGAACCGCTGCATTATAATTTTATTCCATGGTATTCCATGTTTTCTTTGGGTCATTTTCCTCTCCGATTGAATCATTGTTGTCTGAAAATCGTCTAACGTATTCCTTTCCAGTGAATCCATTTAATGGAACCTAAGGTTTCTTTGACTTTTTTTCCACACATGATTCATTAAAATATCTTTTCCTAAAACCAACTTCTTGTACTGCATCTAGAAGAAAATTGATTTCATTAATTCTTTGATGAACAAAATTGGGTCATTTTGAATGGCTATGCAATCTTTTTCTTTTTGTAAGTAACATGTTAGTATTGTACCTAACCACCAAGTACAAAAGAAATAATTAATTAAATTAGTATAAACACATAAATTAAAAAAATAATAAAGATTGAAGTTCAATTTCATATCATAAATCTTATCTAAATCATAGAATAAATCCAAAACCCAATTTTATTCATTTGAACATAAATCTAATAGATATTTAATCAATGTTGGTGGCTTTTGATAAATGTTAACAATATTTCATTTCATATCTTTTTCCTTATATGTTACTTTTCACCACAATTTTATAACTATTTTTTGACTGCGACTCTTTCCATCTACTTCTTTCAAAATAATGATTTATAATTATCACATTTTATCTAGGATTCAATATATACCATCTTAGAATCACTTCTTATAATTATTTAAAGTCTACAACTAATAAGATTTTCCTTTTTCTTATGACATGAAATATTAAAAATTTATTTTACTTCTACACACAATATTATTCATTAAACATATAATTTCAATGCCTTAAAAGTTGCATCCGTTGGTTCACTTTGGCCTTGAAGCGTTATAACACTAATCATAATCGTGTGTCTAAAATAAAAGTCACACTTATCCAAATTTGTGTTTTTTGAATTCTATAAAATCTGTAACCACTTCATTGAAAGCTTGGTAACTATAAGGCTAACTATCATATCCAATGTTTTGGAACTTGAGACCATGAGGGATATGTGTAATTATTAGGGACTATTCCTTTTTAGGAATGATATTTGCAATATTTTCAAAATCACCTAATATTATTTGATACTTGAGAGTGTCAAGCCTATTCCAAATGTATTGATAAAGAGTAGAATCAAGTACAAGACTTTTAAGATGTTGCCTTCTTTTCCTTTCAAACTTAACTTTTTTAATGAAACTTTTGAAATCTGCTAGCACTCAGTTGGAATATGAAATAGAGAATTATATCTATAAGTAATAAAATAAGATATTTTACAAATAAATATAATGAATTTATTAAATCAGTAAACATTTTTGAATGCAATAAAAAATTATTTGAGTGTTGCTATAGAACTTGCATTTGTATAGTTGCATCTGACATCATCACAAATCTCTTTATTCAACATTGTAACCATTTCTTCTTGTATCATATAAACCTTGTGACTAAAAAATAAAATGAAGAATTCTATAATGATCTATATAATAAATAACAACAATGAAAAAATGTTAGAATACAAAAATTGTAGTCCATAAATAAATCAAAATAAATCAGCAAACTTACTTTTGATATTCACTATGTATCTCTTTCAATGATAAGTCACCTGATTTTACAAGGGATAACATTGTTACGATGAACCTTTCATTTTTCCCTTCTTGCAATGCTCTCGAATATGTGATAGTCACATCTTCTGCAATATTTTTTATTTTAAGACCTGGCTTACTAGTGCTACATGTTAAGAATTTATACTTTTTATCCCTTATGCCAATATTCCTCCTCATGTTGAAAAGACCATTGATCAAACTCCATATCTCCTCAATCTTGAATTCTAATTGGAAAAAACTATCATCTTTGAATGCATCATTTACTTTCTGATTTTTACTTTTGACATTGTTCTCGCCAATTAGGAATCCTATTTTGGCATATAACATTACTTTCAAAACCTTGGAGTAACAATTATCTTATCTCCATCACCTTTTTCTTCAAATTCAATTCTAATTGGAGAAAACTATCATCTTTGAATGCATCATTTACTTTCTGATTTTTACTTTTGACATTTTTCTCGCCAATTAGAAATCTTATTTTGGCATATAATATTACTTTCGAAACCTTGGAGTAACAATTATCTTATCTCCATCACATTTTTCTTCAAATTCAATAGGTATAAATGTGACCTTTTGGATGTAAGTCAGAAACTTCCTATTCTCATTATTTTTATTATAATTCAATGCTAATAACTATGTTTCCACATTACCTAAATCTTTATAAGTGATACACTTCATTGTTTTGAAAAGTTTATTATTAAAATACTCCTGCATCTATTCTTTTCTAGCCTATGCTAAATGGTTTTCCCAAATCACATAATTTTGTAATCAAAATATTTTGATATATTAAATGTCTCCTTATTGGGAATGTTAGTTGGACCAACAAGAACCATGTATTCAATAACGTGTTTATATGGATTGTACCTTATCAATATTTTTAAGCTATGAACATGCAAGTCATTTGTATTTATAATTTGGCATTTAGATTTCCCTTCCGTGGGTCTGTAAAGTTGTTTGACATTTAACTAAAATGTATGGTTCTCATCAACCAAAATTTTCTTCCTCAATTAACTTTTAATAAAATTTTCTTTTCTGTTAACAATACCATCCTCTAAATCAACACCCAATATTATGATTTCCTTGTTATCTTTGGAAATTTCACTATGATCTTTAATAAAACCATGTTTTTTTCAAAATGATCCATGAAATTTGATTTCTTTCTCTTATCATTAAAAGGATTTTATTCTAAACTAACAATATGATCATAAAATGATATAGAAACATCATTGGACATACTTTTTTTATGTTTTTTATGTTATTATAGCTCTTCCTCTTTTCAATAAGAAGAATAATAACCTCATTGTAACATTTCTATCTTTTTTAGATTGATTCTTTTTATTCCTTCATTCCTGATTATGTATATCTACCCTTGTACTTTCAAGTTCTATTTCTCTTCCTTTTTTTTCTTTTGCTTTATGAGTATGAAAATCACTTAAATGATATATGTCTCTATATAATAAATTCTTTCCAACATAATTAAAATCGTCATAACAAAACCCTATCAAAATAAAATATAACATTTTAATGACAAATAATTTAAAAAAATAACAATACTTAAAATAATACATAATAAAATATAATATTTTATGATAAATATGTTAAAAAAAATAATAATACTTGAAATAATACATAATAAAAAAAATATGAATAAGAAAGCTTACATTTCCTTTGTGCATGTTTTCCTTGACACCTACACAAATCTTTGTACCAATCATATGCCATGAGACTATTTTAAGAATCTAATCATTTCTTTGTTAATGGTCAAACTCAACACAATACAAATATATCTATTTTGCATTGTTGTTTTGTTTATCTTTGACAAACTGTTAGGCCCCTATACTACTAGTGTAACCCCTTATTGTTATTAGTACAACCCACTTATTATATTGATGTACCCGTGTAGTGCTCATATTGTTATTATTGTGCCACATAGAAGCCCACTATTGTTATTATTGTGCCCTTACATTATTATTGTTATGTCGGCTTTCATTATGTTATGACCCCTTAGACTCCTATATATATAAAGGAGGTATTTTCATTTGTATCATCCAAGAATTATTCATTTATTTAATGTAAAGGAGGTTTCCCCCTCAAAGAGGTTGAATTCCAAGGCGTTGATCTATCTTTTCTATCTTTTCTTGAGCTAGTTTCATAACATTTCGTATCAGAGCTTTGGATTCTACGGTTTCACTGCTCCAAACAGGTCATCATGGCATTTTCGCTATAACTTTTTTTTTTGCGATGTTTCAGAAATTAAAAAAAAACCCCATTTGAGAAGACATCGCGTTGAATCTCGGGTCCAAATTTCAGAGCTTTTTCCGCTACATTTGTGGAGATATGATCTGAGGAAGTTGGTCTTTTTGCAGACTCCTGAATTACATTCCAAACAGGTGTCCTGGGGAAAATCATCATAACTTTTTCCCTGAGCATTGGATTGAAATTTTGTAAGAAGGTGCAGAAAGAGGACGGATAGGTGTTTCTTGTATATATTTTTCAAAACCAAAGGACGAAATAGTGACTCATGGCACGTCGTACAAGTTCGCTCTACTGAACTATTCTATAATCAGGTCACTGTGGGAGATTTCACATAACTCTTCCTTGAAGAATCCAAATTGTATTAGATTGGTGGCATTGGAAAGAGGACACAGAGGGCCACCACAGGTTAAATTTTAGAACTGGATCATCTAAAAGTACAAAATAACATCAGAGGCAATATCGAGCTCCTACAAAATGAAAAAAAGGTGTGTAGATTCTTTTAAATTTTTGCTTAAGGTTTGAAAATTTATTTTGAAGGGATTCAAAGGGCTAGTAGAGCATTATTATCGGTAACTGATGCCCCGAGGAAAGAAAATGCAAACACCTAGTAAGGATCCTAAAAGCTCTAGCATGACTCATGAAGAAGAATAAGAAATGCTATATGATATATCAAAATTACAAGAACAAGTGCAACAAGTGTCACTTGCACAAAAAGCAACATAATCTATGATGGACGGTTTAAGGAAAGATGTAGAAGCTAAGATGGATGGTCTAAAGAAAGGTGTAGAAGCTAAGATGGATTGTTTAAAGAAAGGTGTAGAAGCTAAGATGGATGGCATGGAAGCTAAGGTGAATGGCATGGATGCTAAAATTGATGGCATGGATGATAAGATGGAAGAATTGAAAATAAATATGAATAAGTTGCTACAAGAAATGGTCACTAATGGTGAAAGGGTACTAAAGGAAACTCATGATGAGAACAAAATAAATGTTAATCATGATTCCATAGACTCTAATGTTGGATCGAAGACTCACCATATTCCAAAAATCGATATGAGGAAGTTTGATGGCAAGGATCCCGCCACATGGATATTACAAATGGAGCAATTCTTCGATCTCAATAATGTGCAAAACACACAAAAGGTACATATGGCAACTATATATTTGGAACAAAATCAGTTTGTATGGTATCAATGGCTTTGCTCTCGTAAACAATTTATCACTTGGGCAATTTTTACGGAAGAATTGATAGCACATTATGAGGAAACAAAAAGCAACACTTTTTTTAGCCAATTGATAAGTCTCAAACAAAAGGGTTCAATAATGGAGCACATTGAGGAGTTCCAAAAATTGAACATAAGGGTAAAAGATATTCCAGAGGAGCATAGGATTGATGTGTTCATAGGGTCTTTAAAGGATAATATCCAACATGATGTTCGCCTTTGGGAACCTGATTCATTAGAGAAGGCATTCAAGTTAGCAAGAAAAATGGAAAGCAAAATTATGGCAACCAGGAAGCATACCACTCACAACTATAAAGACAGAAGTGTTGTTTCCCCTAATCTTCCACAACCTATAAGGTTGACACCACAACAATTGGAAGAAAAAAGAGCAAAAGGGCTTTGTTATGGTTGTGATATCAAATACACTAAAGGTCATAAGTGTGCTGAGAAGAAATTATTCTACATAGATTGTGAAGAGGAAGAAGGAAAGGAGCAAGAAAAGTCAAGAGAAGAGGATATACTCCAGGAAAGAAGCTTAGATGAAGAACAAATAAATCCGACCATATCTTGTAATGCATTGGCAGAAATTACCACTCCTCAAACCATTAAGATAGAAGGACAAATAAGGAAGAAAAAGGTAATATTGTTGATTGATTCAAGAAGCACCCACAATTTTATTCATTGTAAGGTAGCAAAAGAATTGAATTGCTTCCTATATCTAGCACCAGAGTGTCAAGTGATGATTGCAAATGGAAGAACAATAAATTGCTCTGGAAAGTGCCATAATATCAAGCTATCCATGGGAGAATATGTATTGACTAGCCCAATGCTTTCCATTCCAATGGGGGGTGCTGATGTTGTACTAGGAGTACAATGGCTACAATCCTTGGGTACAATAGCTTTTAATTTTCAAGAAATTTTCATCAAATTTTCTATGGAAGGAAAGGAAGTTGAAATAAGGGGTATTGCAAGGAAACCAGGAAAGATAATCAGCTCTAATGGTATTACAAAGCTTCTAAAAAAGGAACAAAGAGGTGTAATTGCACAATATTGTTCGCTAGATGTTTCCACATTAGAATCATCTATTTCTCCAGATCTCCAAAAATTCCTGGACAATCATTCCAAGGTATTTGAGACTTCCAAAGGTCTCCCACCTATGCATGATCATGATCATGCTATTCACCTGATTCCAGGAAGTGTTCCTCCAAACATCAGGCTATACAAATATCCCTATCTCCAAAAGAGTGAAATTGAACGTATGGTTGCAGAAATGCTAGAGGCTGGTATAATTCAACCGAGTCAAAGTTCTTTCTCTACTCCAGTAGTATTGGTGCACAAGAAGGATGGATCATGGCGTATGTGTCTGGATTATAGGGAGCTCAACAAGCTCACTATTAAAGATAAGTTCCCCATTCCTGTCATTGATGAATTACTGGATGAATTGCATGGATCAATTTACTTCACCAAGTTGGATCTTAGTTCAGGATATCATCAAATCAGAATGAAGACTGAAGACATTCCGAAAACAACATTTAGAACTCATGAGGGTCATTTGAATTTTTGGTCATGCCTTTTGGCCTTACCAATGCACCTTCAACATTTCAAGGTTTGATGAATTAAATTTTCAAACCATTCCTTAGAAAATCTGTGTTAGTATTTTTTGATGATATACTAATCTACAGCAAGTCTTGGAAGAATCATGTTGAACATGTTGACAGGGTGCTACAACTATTGGAGGAGAAACAATTATATGCAAAAAGATCCAAATGTTTCTTTGGAGTCCAGGAGGTGGAATATCTGGGTCATATTGTATCTCATGAAGGAGTTAAGGTAGACCCTAGAAAAATTAAAGCCATTAAGGAATGGAAAATCCCCACATCCATAAAGCATCTACGAGGATTTCTCGGGTTGACAGGGCATTATCGCAAGTTTGTTAAGAATTATGGGAGAATAGCAGCACCTATAACAACATTATTGAAGAAATATGCATTTTCATGGACTCCGGAAGCAACAAAGGCTTTTGAACATCTTAAAGAGACAATGTGCCAAGCACCGGTCCTAGCTACACCGGACTTCACAAAAACCTTTATTGTGGAATGTGATGCTTCAGGAAATGGAATTGGTGTTGTTCTAATGCAAGATGAAAGACCCATTGCTTTTGAAAGTCGTCCAATCAAGGGAAAGTTTTTACGCAAAGCTATTTATGAGAAGGAAATGTTGGCAATATTCCATGAACTTAAGAAATGGCGACCCTACCTAATGGGAAGACACTTCAAGGTAAAAACGGATCATGATAGCCTTAAATACTTTTTAGAAGAAAGATTATCCTCTGAAGAGCAACAAAAGTGGGTCACAAAGATGTTGGGTTATGACTTTGAAGGGAATCAAAATGTGGTGGCAGATGCACTCTCAAGAAAGGATGAGGATGTGGAAGCATTGTTTTGTGCTATTTCTATTATCCAGCCAGATTGGATAAACGAAGCAAGGGATGAATGGAAGAAGGAAGAAGAAGTATGGCCACTTATTCAAAAGTTGCAAAAGATCCCAATTCAAACAATATTGCCAGAAATTGAAGAGGAAGGAAAAATCATATTGGAACCTAGAGTAGTCACAAAAACAAGAACCCAACAGTTACGAAATCATTCAATTTCAAAGTATCTCATCAAGTGGAAGAACTTGCCCGCTAAAGATTCCACATGGGAGGACAAGAATTTTATACAGAAGCATCAATAACTACTCAAGCGTTGAGGACAACGCTTTTTGAAGGAGAGGGGCATGTTAGGCCCCTATACTACTAGTGTAACCCCTTATTGTTATTAGTACAACCCACTTATTATATTGATGTACCCATGTAGTGCCCATATTGTTATTATTGTGCCACATAGAAGCCCACTATTGTTATTATTGTGCCCTTACATTATTATTGTTATGTCGGCTCTGATTATGTTATGACCCCTTAGACTCCTATATATAGAAAGGAGATCTTTTCATTTGTATCATCCAAGAATTGTTCATTTAAGTAATGTAAAGGAGGTTGCCCCCTCGAAGAGGCTGAATTCTAAGGCGTTGATCTATCTTTTCTATCTTTTCTTGAGCTGGTTTCATAACACAAACCCTGAAAAATCCATGCTAATTATATTTTTTCTTTGTTTATCTCGTACAAACTGTGAAATTTCCAAGGTGACATTTTCCATTTTCTAATATTCTTCATTGATTTTGAGAGTTCTGTTAATGGGTGACATTTTCCATTTTCTAATATTCTTCATTGATTTTGAGAGTTCAGTTAATGGGCTTCCACGGAAAGTGTTAGCTGCCTTTTATTGAGCAACATTCATAAAGGGTCGAGATGCAATTTTAGATGTGGTAATTACACATCTTGAAATATTTATAGATGCCTTTTTTGATGCTATTTCTTTAAATGAAAGAAAATTATATATTTTTATTTTATAATCTTAACGAATGCATTCTTATTATATTAAAAAATTGATATGTGATATTTATATATTTATATATATATATATATATTAAAATTTGTAATTTTTTTTCATAATAAATATATCTAAACACTAAATAATATAGTTTTTTATATTTATAAAATAATTAATTTAAAAAAAATATTAAAAAAACTGAGATAAATAAATAAAGAAAGATCGCTGAATATTAAATTGAGAAAAAAATCGTTAAGCTAGATCATCTCCACACAGAATGACCACTTGAAAGAATGCCCACTTGGAAGAGAGTATAAACTTCAAATTTTAAGGCAATATAGTTTCTATTTCTCCTCAAAAACATGAAATTTAAAATAATACTTGTCCCTGTTAAAATTTTACTTTAGAATGACTTACATCTTTATTTTTAAACAAATTTGAAAATAAATTTTTAACCCAGGGAAAAAAATTTTACAAATTAAATATTTTTATTTACTTTTCAACGTATTTTTCTTAAATGGTAAAGATTTATTATTTAAAAGTTTTAAATTCTTTTGAAACACAGATAACGCAGGATTATTAGAGATTCCAATGATTTTAGAAAATCAAGGTATATAAATTCATGATTGTTTTTGTACTGTGGTAAAATCATTATATTTAATTAGTTAAGAAAAAAACAACTAAAAAATATATCTGATATTTTATGTTTTTGTCGTATGTTTTATTTTTTGTTTTTTTAATAATTAATTTTATTAATGACTTTTCAATCATCATAAAATATATATATATATATATATATATATATTTTTTTTTTTTTTGCTTTTTTGTTTTTTTAATAATTAATTTTATTAATATCTTTTTAACCATTATAAAAAAGTAAATAAATTTTATTTTAATGAAATCAATAATATAAAAAAAATTAGGGGATCTTTAGAAAAATGGCGATTTGTGGAATGATTTTGGATTGAGAAGCCTTCAACACAGTGAGGAGTGTAGACTAGCAAGAAAGGGAGGACTATTACGCGAAGAGAAGCCATCCACTTCTGACACAAATACAGAATGGTATTCGCTCGCACGAATTAGTGGAGGAGGGGAAGAAGAACTACGAGGTTTTTATCACAGTATGAAACCCAAAAACTATATCTGGTATCTACTGTGCACATTGACGGTGGGGCTACCCTCGATAGGGATTGGGTCGAAGGCTCATGGTCTCTTATTCATGGTAAACCCTCTGAAACTTTCATTTTCATGCACATATCTTCTTGAAGTTGCATGGGATTTCTTGCACTATACTATCATTTACAGCGGCTTAATGGAACAGTTTCAACAGTTGATGGTTCAAGTTTTTTTAAAGATGCAGTGAGATGCAAAGTTGCCACAGAAACCCCAAATCTGACTATCCCAGGGCCATACCTAGTTAACAAGATCAAGAAAGCACCAGATTTGTTAGTAAAATTAGCACAAGTGAATTTGATTTTCACTGTTCTCCAAGTTAGAGCTTTTATTTCCTGATTTAATGGCTTATGGCCCATGTATGACCATTTACATTAATGGATGTAACTCAACTAAACTAAAATTGTGATATTTACCTGTGTGCAAAGGGGTTTTTTGTGGTTCAATTCAACAAACAAACAGAGCTGGACTATGTCATAAATGAAGGACCATGGTTTTGGGGAAGGGCGTTTTTTCGTCACTCCATGGTTTCCAACTTTTTATGCCACAACAATGGTGGTTACAAAAATGTCATATAGGTAAGGTTGCACAATCTCCTACTTCCTTTTTTGCACCATTAAGTTTTAGAAGGCATTGAAAATTTATTGGGAAGATTTCTAAAGATGGATCCAGAAAAAATGGACAAAAGTATCTTTACTTTTGTGGAGATAGACATAAGCAAAGGCCTACCAGATTGCATCCATGTGACTCATCAAGATTTCAAGTGGACACAATGGCTAGAGTTTGAAAATATTGCATTTAGATATCATAGGGCATATGTAGAATTCATACCCTCGAGCTAGAAGTGTAGAATTCATACCCTCAAGTGAAAAAAACGGCAAAGAGAAGATCACAAAAGCTAAAGAGATGACACATTTTTGATTAAATGGCGAAGATGAAGAAATGGGTGAAAGTCTTCAATAACCAGAAACACAAAATCAACAAGGCTCCCAAGTGGAGGAGGGATAACAGAAGTAGAAGGATCTTACTAGGCATGCCGAGAAAGCCATTGATTTAGTAGTGATCCAAACTCCGAGAAATTAGCATGAGGAAACTGACAATATCCAAGGAGCATGAAAGATCAAGCCACTCATTTAGTACTGATCCAAACTCTGAGAAATCAGCATGAGGAAACTGACAACATCCAAGGAGCATGAAAGATCATAGTAGTAAAGCAACACAAGGCATTGATACCATTTCAAATCAAAGTAGGGCATAAAGCGAACCTATACATTTGAGAATTTGAATTTAAACAGAGTTCCCAAGTAAAAGCACCCAATTCAAATAGTATTAGCCACTCTCAATTAAAAAAAAAACTAATTAATTATTATTAGCCGTCACAACATTATGTAATTTTTATTTTTTGTTATTTTCTTTTTTTTGTACATTGACGGGGCGAAACGATTTTCTTCTTTTAGAAAAAACTAATATAAAAAATTAATAATTCTTATTTTTATTTTTAATAAGTCAATAATTTAAACGGTGAAAAAATTAAAACCATTATAAAAGATTTATAATTCTTATATCAATCATTTAAATTGTGATAAAAATTAATAATTCTTATTTTAATAAAATCAATAATCTAAGTTGTGATTATTAACGGGCTTGCAGACTTTTTTGAATAATTCATACAATAAAGGGATTTATTAAAAGTTGTCTGGAAATCATTATAAATAGAGCTAATTAACAGTACTCAATCTTTATTAAAAAAGTCAATATAATTAACTTAAAATAATTAAAATGGAGTTAACATCATTAAATCCTTATTTATAATACTGACCGAGTCCATTAACGTCGTGCTTGATCTGCAAGCTCAGAGACTTTATGGATTTCCCAAATTCAAGCCTTCGTCGGTGGGATGATTTTGTATTCTGAACATTCAAAGAGCCTTCCTGCACAGGTAGTTGGCAATCTGGATTGCTTCTCCACTACACCAATTATTTGGGATTGTCAAAACTTCTGCTATCATATTTCATTCCATGAATAAGTCAACACCAATTGCTTTCGACGGTCAATAGTCAATACAGTTTATTAATCAATCGAATCAGTCGTTGGATGAATATTTGCCATTATTTAAACAGTTGCTTCGTTGTTGAATTTATCTCAGTTCTAAATTCTATATATAGAATATTTGAATATTTCAGAATTAGATGGATATACGCAAAGTCAAATTCAATTATTTGACTTTGCTCAGAAATCTACAATAAGGATGCCCTTTCTGTATTTCTGTAAATGAAATAAAGGTGGGATGTTGAGTACTAATGGATGTTATTCAACCATAGCAAATATCCTTTAATTTTGTATTCTTCAAATGTTTAGAAACTGAAAAGATAATTCAGCATTGGTCCCTTTAAAATCTGTATAGATCCAGTTGAGACGAATACGTATATAAAATCTGTATCTATAGGACGTGCTGTATTCATTCCAGGCAGCAAGATCCCTGACCCTAGATGGAACCCTGCATGTAACAACACCCAATCCTTATATTTTGCGTCTTGTTCACTGAGATTAGGCAAAGCATTCATTTTCCACACTCATATTTAAATCCTCTTACACGATTGAACTCCTCTACTGATTCGGAAATTGGAGTGACCTCTGAGTGATGGAGATTCCGTGGTGGTGGATCACTGCAGTGGTTGTAATGTTAGTTGTGGTATTCCTATCGGTGATTTACAAATTCGCAGGGAGCAAACGCCGCCCCTCGGGTGGGCATGGCGGCGGCGGAAGACATATGGGAGCAGAGTGGAGGCTAGAAATCGGAAGTTTAGCAGAAGGTGGTGGTGCAGGTGGGTTTGGAGGAGATGGTGGTGGTGGAGGAGTAGCAGATGTTGGGGGAGGTGGAGGTGGGTGTGGAGGAGTAATCGGTGGTGGAGGGGGCGGTAGTGGTTGTGGAGGAGGAGGAGGCGGCGGTGGAGGAGGCGGAGGTGGTTGTGGAGGAGGCGGTGGGGGAGCAGGCGGCGGAGGTGGTTGTGGAGGAGGAGGCGGTGGGGGAGGAACTGGCGGGGGCGGTGGTGGGGGCTGTTGAAGGAACGCCAATACGCTCCTGCAAGGTTCATCGCCAATTCGGATGGTTATTGTAACATTTATCAATAAACACTTTTCAATTTAACCGTGTTAGAGATTTGTTATAATGCATAACTTACTTTGCGAGGTTTGTTTAATGACCTCTGATTATAGTTAGAAATACCAGGTCTGTGAGACATCCTTGAACTATTGTATTTGTATTTATTTGCGTTTTGGATGGATGATAGAGCTTTCACCACAGAAAGGACCGCCTCGATGGATGTTTCCAATCAAATTAGCATTAGGGTGATTTTTGGTTCTCACGCATATTGCGCCAAATTGAAATTTCAACCATGATGGATTTATGGTCTCATGCATATTGTAATTGCAGAATATAGTTATGAATTTTTTCTATCATGTATATTGAGTGTTCAATATAATAAAAACTCTATCCTTTTATAATTTGAGTAAGTTGAATAATAAAGAACAGGGGTTTCATTTTAAAAGTTAAATATTTAAATTTAAATATTTAAAAATTGTAAAATATCACTTTTCTGAGTTTTAATAATCACATTATTAACCAAAAAGAAATCTTTGTTTCGTAAACAAAGTGTCCATATAACAATTTAGTGTATTATTATTATTTATAATAGATTATAAATTTAATAACGTGTTTATATAACAATTTAGTGTATAATTATTATTTATAGTAGATTGATAAATTTAGTAAATAATTTGAGTTAAGTGGTGGCAATATCAGTTATGAAGGTATGGCCAGGCACATATGTTTTTTGGCCATGCTTTTTGGCATCTATCTAGCATTGGGTATATTGGGATTTGGAAATATTCTATTTTGTAGAAACATGGAAACTTTGCCAGATTTTGCAATCTCGAGATAAAGAAAATGTTATTTTCAATTAAAAACTAAATTCAGAGCACTAAAAAGATCTATATTACAATCAAATTATGAAATTTTATATTTAATAGTTACCAATTCAACATAATTTTTATTAAATTTCAAATCAAAATATTAATTTTTGTATATTATTTTAAATAAAACAAAAATATTCAATTTATTACATATTTAATTTACAAACCATGAAACTTACTTAAATCTATAATAATATCTGAAATACAAAATTATTACGTTCACAAATCAGATAGGTGAAGCCAAATTTCTCATAGCAATCTATAATTACCTATAATTATATGGAATACATAATCATTATGTTCACAAATCAGATAGGGAAAGCCAAATTTCGCATAACAATCCATAGGTGATGTTTTTATGTGACTTGGCCAAATTCGTTCTCACAAATAAATTTTATAAAAAATAAATATTTAGCGTTGTTTTTGGTTTTATGAAAATTCTGTAATTAATTCTTTGTTCACATTTGGAAAACAAATGCAAAATAACACATGTTAAATATTGCATGTCATAATAACAAATCCGTGCGTATTTTGTAATATTCAAAATTCTATTCTCTTCAAAATGACCAAATTTATATATATATGTTTTTTTAGTTTTGTTGGTAGCTAAAAGGTTACATTGTCAATTGGAATGGATATATATAGATATATCTAAAATTAATTTATTATTATTATAATAAATTTTTATAAATAGAAAAATTTAATTTATTATTATTATAATAAATTTTTATAAATACAAAAATATTTATTGGAAAAGAGAAGATATGCATAAATAATAATGACCAATTTTAATTTAATTCCCTCATATTCAAGGGCTTTTTCTTTATGCAAAACAAAATGCTAAGTAGTGACTAGGATTTCTTTCACATTAAGGGGAAAATTACAATAAACCAACACTCACAGAGTGCCTACACACCACCTGAAGCAAGATTCACACACATTAGCTTCCACAAGTTACTAGGATAGTTAAAAGTGTAAAAGAAATTCTTAATAATTGATATAAAAAGAGAGTAGAGAGAGGTCACTTGGAAATTCTTAATAATTGCATTGAAAGGTAGAGAAGAAAAGAAAAAGATTCTCTAGGTTTAAAGAAACCAAAAATTCTAAAACAATCATCATCTACCGTAATGTGTCTAATACTAAGCACAAAAAAAAAAAAGGGAATTAGAAAGGAATAGCTAATACAAGAACATGATTCTTTTGGTACAAATTACCAAAAAATTATTGCTTTATCTTGGGATGAACAAAGAAAAATGATGAAAAATCAAACATCATGAGGTATATCTTCTCGATCACAAGATTAATAGCTAGATTGTATATTTTTTTTCTCCATGACAACAATTCTAGCCATATCATATTACATTTGTCTATAAGAAAAAAAGAAAGTAATAGTGTAGCTATAAGATTGGTTACTTTAGTACATAGGGAAAAAACGTTGTTTCTTCAAGTTGGTGGAAAAAAAAAATTAAGTTGTTTTGGTAAACAAAAAAAAAGATGGTACACATTTGTACAAGAACACTGTGGACAGAATATGCATGTCACTGTCACTGGTATTGGCAAAGCTCTTCTACAAATGACAAAGATTTTCCAAGTGGCAGCAAAACAAAATCTGTGGCAATGAGTAACATGTAAATATTAGCGCAATAAAATAATTGCTAATAAAAGATTTATGTTATTGAAATTGTTCAATAAATAAATGAAATTATCAATGACACGTTGTTCTGGGAAGAAACATATATTAAGAACACTAAATCCAAAGAAATTGGTATTTAAAGAAAGCTTTTTCAAAGTGGCTTAATGTCAATAATAAAGTTATTGATTGTCAAAGTGAAAATACATGAACAGAGAGCTTTAAAAAATTGAACATTGTGGATGATATGTTTTCCATATATTCTTGGAAACTTGTCTCAACAATTATTGGACAAAGTTGTTGGAGTTGTGGAAATTGCAATTTGCAATCTATTTTATTGTCACATGTCTTTAGTATGAAATCGATAGTGGGATGATATGTAGTTGTTGTACTTTCTTTGCACAACATGCAATTTGCTGAATTTGAAAGCATGAGATTTGAAAATTAAGCACATATTTTCTCATAGGGTGGTGAGAAAACATTCTTTGGTTTTAGTGTCCCTTGTACCTGTTTCAAAAGTGACTATAATTATTAAGTTTTGATATGGCTTGATAGACGAAATATAACAATTTTGAACATAAGAGTAGATGTCCATAAAATGTAAAAGGAAAAAACAAGTAAATACATGTGTTGCTGATTTAATGAACGACAACAAGTGTCCTTTTGCACAAATATCATTAAGAACATCAATTAAAGTTGTTGCTACAGATTGTAGCATTTGGCATCCTTTTGGGCCATTTCTGACAATATTCTTGAATAGATAAAGTGCTTTGTTTTTGGATGCAAGCTCATGCTTTATTAACAAAAAGTATTATTTGTAAGTTTCTTTCAATTGCAACTGGCATTGGATGGAAAGTTTGAGTATTAGAGTTATGGAATATTGCAATTATGAAAACATAATGTTTTCTTTTTATGTCGTTTGGGAAGGAAAGAAAAATAATAGAAATAATTACTATTCAATGTGAAATAGAATTTGGAGAATGTCTTCATGTAAGAATTGACTTACAATAGCTATATCATGGGTAGTCTCACCATCTTTAATACTGAGCTCAAACTGCCTGTTGTTTTGGTGGCATGCTATAACAACATCTCCAACAAAAGTGACTAGATATGTCTCATTTGACATAAGAACGTTTTTACTATTATATCTGGAGCTAGTCTATGATTGTTACAAACTTGAGGCACTATTTGCACTAAAAATTTTCCAGTTAAGACTATACAACTTTTTCATCTCCTCTCTCATAGACCCGTTTCCTTCTCATTACAAATTTTGTAATACTTATACTTCTTCCAAGACAAAAATTGTCACGATATCAATTTATAAGATTATTGCTTATATTGACTATAATTATCAGTTGACTGCTTTTGTCTGCAAGATCTACATGCACTAGTTATGTTTTCACTGGTGAATTTTGATTTTTGGTTTTCCCTGGCCCATACACTACAAGGATATCAATTGCAAAAGAATTTTTGTGTGCACTTGTGCATAATTGTATAACTGAGAAAGGAATGGTCAACATACTTTTTAATCTATGCATTTTTAACAAAAAATACACTTAGTGTTCATAAATTCACATTTGACATAAATCAGTAGTAGTTGGGAAAGTTGCATATTGATAAACTGAGTAGGAAATCTCATCTCTTTGTATCTTGTTCTTTGTCAATTATGCATCTGGCAGCTGGGAACCAGAGTTATTATTTTCCATGGTACTCTGAAATATCTCAATGACTTGATGACATTAGTTGTAAAGGAATAACTTAAAATATGACATAATTGTATAAGAATAAATGAAAAAAATGTAAAAAATATTGTGAAAAGAGAAAATGTTTGTGAAATCAAATGATTTGTTTTGCCTATTTTTTTGTTTCCAAATATGTAAATAACATAGAGTGTTAATTTTGATTTGTTGTTGACTTCATTCGTGTAATGCTATTTAGCAAAAGTTGAAATAGAATCAAGATATCTTGTAAATCAATTAATGTAACTTTGAATTGAACATTGTTTTTATGTTTTTTTGTTGATTGTTAAGATTGAAACAATAATAAAGGCAAAGCACATTTGCACATTGAAAATAGATACTTCTAATGTATGTATGGTGAATATATATCTATTTCAAAATGACCAAATTTGTTAGAGGTCATGAATTTTGGAGGCAGACAATTATGGAGAAGAAGGAACCAAAATCCAAAAGATCAAAAAGAAAGAACAAAGCAATGAGAAGAAATTGTTTTGTCTATACTAAGAAGAGGTGTTAAGTGCATTGTAAGATGTAATAGAATATTGATTGTTGGACAAAATGAATCAAGAATAGCCCTCGAAAAAATTATTGTAGTAAAATCATTTTTATAAGAATCAATTACAACAACAATTCCATAAACAATATTCATAACATTACATCAAATGCCCATAGTGGCAGTAAATTGATGTACAAAATTACACTTATCCCTAGTTGTTGGTATATTGCTATTGATTTAGAGAATTTTTTGTTCATATCTTGTTACAATTTGTTTTGTTTTGAATTTCTACATAAATGCACAATCCATAACTATAGTACATAAGGAAGAGAAAAATGAACTAAGTGATGTTTTCTGTGGGGAGAGAAGTGGAAATAGATAATCTTTTGCAAAGGGAGAATAGGTATCAATGTTCAATCATTTGTGGACAAAAAATCGATTGGAAGTTTTATCTAACACATGATTTAGAAATTAAAGGAGGTATTTGAAGGCTAGTGCATAGTATGTTTGAGACACAATAGGCACAAGAGGAGGAAGAAATTATTGGAAGAACAATTATTTACATTGTTGTTCAATAGATTAAAAAATTAAATGAGAAGACGTGTATAATGGACAATTCAAAAATCAATGTACATTTTAAAGAGCGGTGTAGATATCGATATAGATGTAGTAGCTATAGCTATAGACTAAAGAAGAAGACACATAGATAATATTTTGAAAAGGGAGCATTCATATCAATGTTCAGTTATTTGCGGAAAAAAATATATGATTGGAAGTTTTATCTAACACGTGCTTTAGAAATCAAAGGAGGGATTTGAAGCCTAGTGCATAGTGTGTTTCAGGCGCAATAGGCACATGAAGAGGAAGAAATGATTGGAAGACAAATTATTTACACTGTTGTTCGATAGATAAAAAAATTAAATAAGCAAATGTATACAATAGACAACTCAAAAATCAATCTACATTTTACAGAGTAGTGTAGATATTGATATAAATGTAGTAGCTATAGATAAACACTCAACGAGAAGATACATCCCTATGTTAACCATGCTTTACATCTTAACAATGAATTTTAAATATTTACATTTATGGAAATCCAAGTAGGTTGTGTGTCCGAGGGATCTAATTTGCAGAAAATTGAGTGTCAAAATCCAAGTGTGGTGAATTTTGAGAGTGTGGTTTGTCCCTGTATGCAAGGATAATGGAAAGTGTACAAACAAAGTAAAATGATTTACAATGTAAACATGCTTTTGTAATAATACAACATGCAATAGTTTCTTCTACGGGTCCTATTGTTCCATAGTTGATAGGTGCAAAGCACTCTTTATGTGACTGTGAGACAATGTGTATTGCATGCTACTATTTCAAACAATAGGAAAGCTAAGTTGAAATGAATTTTCATTAAATTCAAGAGTTATGGCTATCGGGTAAAGAAAGAGAAAAATTATTAGTATTGTAGATTTACCAATATGGAGAGATTAAAGATGAAGTTCAAAGTTAATTATTGTAATAGATTAACACTTATTTGTTGTGTTTTGTCTAAATTTTGAATAGTGGTCTATAGATGAGATTGTAAAAGTTGCATTTGTAAATCAAATTGAAATATGGGTTAAGTAGATGATTTATTATATAGGTATGATGCATATATTTTTATCCTTGTTTTTTTAGTGTCAGAGGTTTGAGAACATATATGAACATTGGACATTTTCGTTTAGTCAAATTAACATTGCAATAGTGGTTCAAGTGGACAACGAAGGTATGATGAGGAAAATAGTGTGACGGTTTGTCTACCAGGCATCAAAGACATGGAAGGAGACAAACATATTTTTCAAGATTTTTCCAAAATTGGTCAAGCATGGAGCCATAATAAGTTATTGTTGTTATGTGTGTAATTTGAAATTGTTTTGTTGCGTAAATGGCAATAGTTTTTTCTGTCCATAACTATTATGTAGCATGTTGATATTGAAGTCACCAACAATCGCAATTTGATAGTTTGTTGGCACGTGTTTTAAAATGTATTTGATCAAATCAATGATTTCCTCAATTGTTGCATTTGTTGTACAATAGACATTTTCAATTGCAATAGCACATTCTGGAAAATGGAATAAAGCAATTATTGATTCAATATGATTTGTTTTGTACATTAAGACATTGTGAATTGTGAGGTTTCTTGTGTAACATGTTAGAATTACATGCAAATGCAATAGTTGTATCTGATTATATTTTTCTGCAAACATTGGGTTTGGTGGAGGTTCACTTGTTTTTGTTTATTGGAAATAAAGGATATCAACATTCATTAGATCATAGTTAGCAACAATATCTTAAAAATGTAATGATAGGCTACATGTGTTCAATGAACATATTTTGAAGTGGTCATTTGTTTTTGTTGACTATAAACTATATTGAAGTTGGAGGGGAGCATTTTCTCTAGCTCTTTGTACCTCAATAGAAACTTTTTTAGAGAGAGTGAATTTTCTTTGCTCTATTTTGTTTATTAGATAGAAGGATTCAATATTTTTGACACGTGAAAGTGTTGTGTAGATAAGTCCATGTTGTCTAACTCCTTTTAGTTCAAATGTCAATATATCCATTGTCAAGCCTTCTGATCTATGTATGGTCATGCACATGCTAGTTGAACAAGGAATTCTTCTCTTGTATAAATATGGTTGTTTTTAGATTGAACATGTCTACAGACTCTGGTAATAGGTGTCCAATTAGAAATTTCGTCATTTGTGAACAGATGTTGCAATTTTTTTAGTTGGGCATTTCCAACTATTGGATCAAGAAATTCAATCGAAATTGTACCATTCTCAATTGTTGTGGATGCATAGAAAATGCCTTCAGCTCCATTGACCAAGTCGTATTTAATATCATAATTTCCACCATTCAATTCGATGAGAATATTTTCTTTTAGCAAAACGAAAGATGGAAATTTCATTTTAGTGTTGGTGTAGCTATCTACATTTAACGATTTAATTATTTTGTCATTTGCACTCAATGTTATAGTTTTTGTGTCAACGAGAGATAGCATTTTTTCGTTTTGTTTTTGCACTATTTTTTTCAACTAGAAAAAGTATGGAAATGTTGGATCGTTTGGTGGGAATCTATAACAATGCTTGTTCAAATATTAAATATCATTGGTAGTATGTGAAAAAGTTCCAAGTCTATTTAATACAGTCACAAATTCTTTGTTTTCTCGTTGCATCACTTGTTTTAGCTCGAAAGCAACGAAATTATCTTTCCAAAAGATGTAAACAGTACTAGTTGCTTTAAGACCTAGATGTTCAAATATCCAATGATCATGTACAGGTTGTGCTTGGCATAGATCACCAAAAAATATTATTTCAAGGTTACCAAATGGTGTGGTTGGCATGGGCATGATTTCATGAAGACATTTGTCAATGTTATATAGAAATTGAGAGCCAATCAATGATGCTTCATCTATGAGCAAAATTATAAGGCCTACATATACTTTTCTTAACATATCAAGTGTGTTAGAAGTCAATGGCATCATGTTAGATGATGAGAGCGGTAGGTGCAAATTCGAATGCACTGTTACATCATTTGGAATATATGCAGCCTTTCCAGTGAATACAACTATGATGCCTTTTATTGTAAGGGGGTCACTTTGAAGGTCTTTGTTATATTATCACATTACTGCATGATAATGTGCTTGTGCAGTGAATGTTTTTCCTGTCCCTACGCCTCCAGTGATAAAAAAGTAAAGTCACTTGCCTGGATTGTTTTTTTTCCATAGTACTATTTGTTTAAATAAAAAAGGTTTCTCTTTGTTTTGTTTTCTCGTAAGTTCATGATATGATGTTGTGCACAAAACAAAAGGATGCTTGATATATTCATTATTTTTTTCACTTGCAATATGCATGTCTCTAGATTGCATTTTTTGCATTAGATCATGTTGAATATCATATTTTTCATGGAAACAAGTCCTTGTCTCATTTTCGGATGGCAGGTTGAGTACAAGTACCTCTTCATATTTGGATGCAGTTACAGTAGAGCAGCGTCAATGTCACTGCATGGAGATATTCAATGGTAGAAATGTTTTTTGGTGGAAGAAACAATGTGATGCGGCAGAATCCAGCACCCTTAGTCAAAGGGAGGAATCCAAAAGCATAGTGAAGAGGAGCACATGGACTAGGGGATAAAAACAAGGAAAAAATCTATTTTAAAACAAATATAAGAGGGAAGCAATAAGTCTCAAATACTACATCTAAATATAATCTGCCATGTGTTGTATGCATGCATGTACCGAGAGGTTTAAGGGCCTTTGTTAGAGGATATGATCGGATCCTTCTTGTGATCCAATCCTACAATATTTTCCATATAAATATATGTATCATGAACCTGCGTGTTCAGGGAGGGGAACACAGAGTGACATGAATAGATTGTGTAATCAGTGCTTAAACCGATGTAGTTGGGGAAGAACCCATGTTAAGGCTGAAATGCCTTAGTTGTACTGTATATAATAAATATGTGTTTTGCGGGTCTCTACATGTCTGTGTATTAAGTCTTTCACTTCTGTTATATATGTGTGTGAGAGGATTGAAATCCCAATTGTAAATGCATGCTGGTTGACCATCAATCACAATAGGATCAATGGCAATCCAAAGATCTCGTGTTTATAGGAGCTTTGTGTGTTAAGGAGAGTGGCAGAGTAACTGGGATTTTATCGTAAAAAATCCATCAAAGATTAAGTCAAATCTAGTGTAATTTGGGCCCGCAAGGGGAAAACCCCATTATACAGAGAAACTGCACAAAACCACAATCGGATCCGAGAATCCAGACTTGAAAGTTTATAAAAATTTCCCTATAATTTTATCAGGTTTGGGAGGTATGTCGGGTTGGTGAATTAAACTGATCGAAGCGGCCCTTGTAACAATGCAACTGTGACTATGCGATGAAGTGAGAGCTATCCGATCCTGAGTCTAGATCGATGGCACTGATGCGATCAGCGATCACATGTTGGTAAGGCCAAAGGACTGAGGAAATGGAATGAGTGATTGCGATAGAGTGATAGCGATATCGTTGAATAGCTCAATCGGCAATCAAAGGTGTCAGCGATCGGATGTCGGCATCAGAGCATTGTTGTGGAGTAATAACAATGCGGATTTGACGATGATTATAAATGCGACCCAAAAGAATTTGAAGTCCGGTTATGTATTCCGGAGCGGGTTTTCCTTGTTCCCGTGTATTCCAATATATTTGTGGGTCGGCCTTTTTATGCTTGAATGCATATATGTAAAGCTCTCGATATTGTTAAAAAGACTCGATAGTGGAATGGTTGAAAGGGTCTAATGTAAGTCCATGGTTCTGGAGGCTTATAGCCTAAAGAGGTGCTTCTGATAGGCTTTGTGGGCATAACCCACAAGCCTCAAGATCAATTTGTTTAAGGAAAGGGATTTTGATTAACCCCCAAAATCTCATTCCCATCATTTGGTATCAGAGCAGGGAAAGTTTTCCTGCGAGGATAAGGATTCTAGAG
Organism: Pinus tabuliformis; assembly: GCA_031772625.1. Classification (NCBI taxonomy): domain Eukaryota; kingdom Viridiplantae; phylum Streptophyta; class Pinopsida; order Pinales; family Pinaceae; genus Pinus; species Pinus tabuliformis. The sequence continues at coordinate 154,051,953 of CM062804.1, read as the reverse complement.
TGAAAGAAGAAGGAGTAGGAGGTACAGCTGTTTAAAGCTGGAGAGTTTTTGGTCTTACTATCTTACAGAGAATGGCAGCCGAAGGTGAGAAGATTACAACAAACCTAGAGTAAGGTGTCCTCATATGGCTCCAGATGAGAGAACCTGAAGGATGCCAAAAGATCGAGCGAGGAGGGCTTGGTGAGGTATCATGTAGCAAAAGTAGACTGTTACTGCAGAGGTTAAGTTGCAGCTCATAGAAGACCATGAAGGCAGTTCCACTGAAGAATGTAGTGGGTAGAATTGCTAAGGAAAAAGAGAAGCATATGACCAGGAGGTCTTAAATTTTTGTGCCTCGGGAGTCTGATGCAAGAGCATCCAGCACCCTTAGTCAAAAGGAGGAATCCAAAAGCAGAGCAAAGAGGAGTGTATGGACCAGGGGAGAAAAACAAGGAAAAAATCTGTTTTAAAACATATTTAAAGAGGGAAGCGATAAGTCTCAAAGACTTGATCTAAATGTAATATGCCATGTGTTGTATGCATGCATGTACCGAGAGCTTTAAGGGCTTTTTTTAGAGGATATGATTAGATCCTTTTTGTGATCTGATCCAACAATATTTTCCATATAAATATATGTATCATGAACCTGCGTGTTCAGGTAGGGGAACACAGAGTGACATGAATATATTTTGTAATCAGTGCTTAAACTGATGTAGTCGGGGAAGAACCCGTGTTAAGGATGAAATGCCTTAGCTGTACTATGGGTTTCGACATGTCTGTGTATTAAGTCTTTCACTTCTGTTATATATGTGTGCGGGAGGATTGAAATCCTAATTCTAAATGCATGCTGAATTACCATCGATCAAGATAATATTAATGGCGATCCAAAGATCATGTGTTTATAGGAGCTCTATGTGTTAAGGAGAGTGGCAGAGTAACTAGGATTTTATCATAAAAAATCCATCAAAGATTAAGGAAAATCTAGTGTAATTTGGGCCCGCAAGGGGAAAACCCCATTATACTGAGAAACTGCACAAAACCACAGTCGAATATGAGAATCTAAACTTGAAGTTTATAAAACCTGCCCTATACTTTTATCGAGCCTGAGAGGTATGTCGGGTCGGAAAATTAAACTGATTGGAGCAGCCCTTATAACAATGCGGCTGTGACTATGCGATGAGGCGACAACCGTCGAACCCTGAGTCCAGATCGATGGCCCTGATAAGATCAGCGATCGCATGTCAGTAAGGCCAAAGGACCGTGGAAATGGAATGAGCGATAGTGATATCGCCAAAAAGCTCAATTTTCGACCAGAGGTGTCGGTAGTCGAATGTCGTCATCATAGCATTGTTGTGGAGTGATAACAGTGCAGATCTGACGATGATTATAAATGCGGCCCTAAAGAATTTGAAGTCCTGTTATGTATTCCGGAGTGGGGTTTCCTTGTTCCCGTGTATTCCAATATATGTGTGGGTTGGCCTTTTTAGGCTTGAATGCATATATGTAAAGCTCCCGATATTGTTAAAAAGACCTGATAGTGGAATGGTTGAAGGGGTCTAATGTAAGTCCATGGTTTCGGAGGCTTATAGCCTAAAGAGGCACTTCTGATAAGCTTTGTGGGCATAACCCACAGGCCTCAAGATCAATTTCTTTAAGGGAGATGGATTTTGATTAACCCCCAAAATCTCATTCCCATCACAATGTTCTTTTGAGACAAGAATGCTTAGGTCCATGTCACATTGCCCTTTTTTAGAGTGCATCCAAATTATCTATATGGAAAATAACACACCATTTTCACTCTATAATGGTTTTCAGGGTCCTTTTGTTCATTGCATTGAATGAATCATATGACACATGTGCATTTTTTTATTTATTTTGTTTGCATTTTCCCAGCTAAATAGGAAGAAGCATATTGTGCTACAAAAATTGTTGCAAGTTCAATGGTCGAGCCACATATTTATCAATTATTGACTTGCACAAAATATCTTGGGAGTTTTCATGTTCATATTGCAAGAGACCAAGCCTTTTAACGACATATGCTTTTTTTTCAACTGGAGTGGTGTTAATAAAATTGTTTTTCTAGATGATGAGTACAAAGGAAACAACAGTATAATGTGAACAACATGTCTACTTGATATTTGTTGAAAATTCAATAGTGCATTTCCAAGTCTATGAATAGTTTCAATTTTTCCACTATTGTTAGACAAGCAATCTTCTCGGATTCGTCTGAAAGTAGATGTCATTGTGTGATCCATTTTCATCATATAAGAACTACAATATGTTGCAGCAACATACACACCTAATATAAACTATGCATCTGTGTTTGCCTTCCAAAAAGGAGGGAATTTTTTTTGCAAATGCATTTATCCAAATATCATAGGGACTTCTTTTCAATAGCGAAATGGGTTGAATAATGCAAGAGTTAAGGAGCAATATATATTCTTTGTTCGTAATACCAAGATTCGCCAAAAAAGTATCAAATGTCATGTCTTTTGGGTACATATTATTATGTAAAAGAGAAGAAAGTTATTTTTTTCATATCTTGATTGTCATTATCAATATTGTATAAAGATTGCAAGATACAAGTTTCACGCATTGGTGGAAAAGGAAAACCAAATATACAATTAGAATGTTTGTGTTTTCTGCAAGTTTTTGTGTCATGATGAGTTTGTATTTGAATCATTTTATCTAATAACATTGTTGAATCAATAGACAAATAACGGTCAATGAAAGAAATAAGATCAATTTTAGGAGAATGTTCATATATTGGTGCATCTTTAATCCAAAGAAATCCATGTTCATGTCCAACGCCTCTGCTTTGCAACTTTGTGATAAAAAAATAGTATTCCACTTGCCTAAATAGTTCATTTTTTTGTGATCAAAGTGTGCATGGTTGATATTATGTGTCTATAACAGTGATTACAAATAATTGGGTGAATTTTGATCAAACTATAAATGCATTCATTTGAATTATCATTAATTTGGTTTATAGAACTAGTAGAACTTTGTTTCTTCAATACATCTATCAATGGTTCCCAAATGTGCTTAGTACTAGTGAATGTAACAAAAAATCTTTGTGGACCAAGTTGACGTATCATTGTAAATATCTCTTCTCGTATTTTTTCAAAGTAATCAGGAGAGGTGAAAATTCTTTTTAGACATTGATATGCAATTGGTGATTGCAAAATTTTTTGAAGGTTGTTTTGATGCTTGACATCTCTAGCAACTAGTTCTCTCCCTCTTAGCTCTCCTTTGAGAATGGAAATCTAGGCTGAACTAGAAACTTGGTCTATAAATATGAGAATTGTCTTAAAAAATATATTTGTAACATGGGTTCAGAAGTCTTCAGACTTGTTTTATACTTCCCATTGTGCAATGTGATGATATGACAAGAGTTTGACCAAATTAATGGGTCAACTAGAGCCATAAAACAATGTTGGGAGATTAATTTTGTCAGAGAACTTATCCTATAAGATACCCAATGGTTTGTATCATCTAGAAGGTAAAATTTGTAATATTTATGTATCAAGATCATGGATTAAGTGGGCTTCTAAGTAACCATGCACAAGTGTTTCTCATTCTGGTTATAAATCATTGTCAACACATGGTGAATCTGCTTCATGAACTTTTGGTCTAATGCTCTCATGATTTTGTCTATGTTGATCAATGGTCTTGCCACTCATTGTTTATCACTATTTGCTCTGTTTTGTAAAGAGTTGTATTCCACAAGTCATGTAAGGCAACCATTACTTTCTTTTTTCAAACATTTCCAGACAAATATGCATTCTTGTATTCTATTTTTCTTCTAAGCATTATTTCAATTGTCATGCAATCATCAATACTTCTAGGTATAGTTGTTTGAACTTTGTTCAAATTGGAAAGAAATTTTATGATTGTGCCCGTTAGTCCTATCTATGAAATTTTGTAGCCAAGTTATCATATTTGTGCAAAGGTCATTATTGGTGCCACCAATCTCTCTTCTAAAGTTGTTAACTCTGTAACATAAAATAATTTTTGGTTTCAGCAGATATGTAAAGGTGATGAAAATTTAGGCAATTTTCCATTGATTATTGCAGTATTGCAATATTTGCAAATTTGATCATTAGATTTGATTAGTTTCGCCTTAGTTGTAGTTGTGATTGCATGAAAAGTTTCCAATGTTTTATTTTTTACAAGCCACGTATATTTCTCAAAAATAAATCTATCACAAATACAACATACATGTGTAGGTGTGTATTGTATTGACTACAAATATGCCTCAATTGATTTAATTGATTGCAAATGTTTTTTCTGTTCTTGGGATAGTAAAGCACCATATGCATGCATTTCATGTTTCAAATGATTCAATCGACTAGGACGGTTATTGGATTTATTGGAAGGATGAACAAGTATTGGCTTGTCATGTCGCTCACTAAATACTGAAGAAAGAGACTCTTGTTTTGATAACATGCAATGTTTAGACAACTTAACATATTGTTTGCACGTTGATGTTTTATTGTCAATGAAACCATTTTCTAGTTGGGTACATGGTGTAACAACATTGGGTTGTATGTGTAAATTATGTTTAGGTGTAAGACTTAAAATGGCATTGAAATTTGGTGTTCCCAATTTTTTTTGGAGAGGTGTACCTATATTATATGAATCATTAACACTACAAACACCATTCATTTGCAAGTGTATAAAAGTGTGCATCTGATGTGGATATAGGAAAATCCATAAGATAAAGCATTTTTGATGCAATATTTGATGAGTAGAATCGCAAAGAAATATCTATGATACTTGCATCCCAAACATAGATGTTAATATCAAGTATTTCACATATCCATTAGATCGAGAAATGAATTCTTTCTATATGTCCATTTGCATATGGCATTGATAGGTTAATAATATAACATTGCCAATTGTTTGCACATTGCTCTTGTTCAATCATTTTAGTATTAATGTTCTTCTCCAAGTATTTGATAGGTCTCACATCATTCTAAGTATAGCAATTGTATAAGGTTTGTGCAATTACTTTTCTCATGGAAGCATGTCAAACCAAGGTGCAACTGTGCAAATAGAACTGAACAATGAGTCATGACAATCACTGATAATGTGATCAAGAATCAAGAATCCTTGTTTTCAGAACATTTGTTTAATGGACACCATGTCATATTGTACATGAGAGGAATAATGTGCAGGAGTGCATGGAGCAATTGATATAGAATTTGGTGATATGACCTGAAATCGATCATAAACTAAAACTGAAGTTGAATTGATTAATTTCCATCAATGAATTTGATTGTTAGCCTTAAGTGATGAATGTGGAAGACTGAAGGAAAGCAATTGATTTAAGGCTGAAATAATAACTTAAGAAACATAATTAATCTTGAATTTGCAGAATAAAATATAGATACCAGACAACAATATTGATTATGGAGTTCGTCCTTGATGAAATACGTCACTGTGTCTGCTTTCAAGATGGGTGACCGCTTTATTAGGATTGAATTTGAGAAATTTGATTCCACATAAAATGAACGAAATTGAATGGGCATGCAGGAACTTCTAGTCTCTATCAACCGAAATCTCTCTGAAATAGCTTTCCAACTCCTGTCACGGTTCCCAATTCTGACTCACGATGCTCCCGTTACATTGAAAACAAAACAGCCTATGACCTTTAGAATCTGCATACAAACTTCTAAAACCACTCACCTTTTTCTTCAATGAGCCAAACTATGGCTTTATAACACTAAAAATACACTCTAACCTCTTCTTCCCAACTTTAGAATGCAAGTGCTGACTTTAGGGCTCAAGGCTCTCGGTCTTGTCATGGTTGGACACCTTAGGGTTAGGTTTCTATGGTCTTTGAATTAACAACTTCATTTTAAAAAATACAAACCCAAAAATAACCATAGGTTATCCTAGCGGTGAATTAATGACGCACTTTTTCCTAACTGCCCATGTGAATAGCTGAGTTCCTTGGCAGTCGACTGGCTGACTCCCACATAGGGGTTTATCCTACCAACTGTTCTGGTTTGCGATTGCAGTTCATTCACATGTGTTGTCACCATTTACAACCTCCGCCATGGTTTATAGCCTGATTTCCACGGTTACAATAACCTCAGTCTTTTACCTGTTCACATGTTCACAATTACTGCTACCATAATCTGCCACGGTTATCTGTAACTTCGTCTGGTGAACTCTCTGTTCGTATGTCCACACTTCTGATGCGGTTTAAGCCTGCAGTTAGGGAGCTGTGGGTTTGAACATTTGTATTGCAATATTTATTACAAAGCCAAAAGTGGGTTTTATGCATAGTTTTATGTGTTTAGGTGTTGTATTAGGATTGAATTTACATGTCTTTTCACCATAACTTTTTAGGGCTAGGTTTTTTAGCTTAGGTTTTAGCATAATGACTTAGGTTTAGTCTTTAGTGTCGACTTACACTTTTACATATACCCATTACACATCTTTGTCACAAAGAGACATTAACACTGCATGACAAACCATGAACCAAAAATAATGAATCAACACTGACGATGAACATTTCCGATGAACTACACGCTGACAATGAATTGAACCGGTGCAAATCATCTGACGAGATCCTCTTGGATCATGATACAATGTTCATTGTGTGATATTGAAGGAGTGTTTGAAAGTGGCCACATGAAGGATTCTAGTTATGTAATAAAATATTAAACTGATAGCCATGGATATCCTGGTTAAAGCGAAAATATGGTTTTCTACTTGTAAATAACCAAAAATTGACTGGTATCGACAACCAACTAGAAAACCATTTGATGCAAAAAGAATCTCCCCATAAGCTAATTTTCGAAGTCGTAGAATAAGAAACAGGTTTATACGATACTTGCAAATATCTCTCAACATTAGTAACTCGATGGAGATCTTGAAGGTATTTAGAAGTCAATTCGGTATGAAATGATTGTAAAGAAGCATCATGTTTGTAATGTAAGCAATGGTGGAAGAAATTTAGAATTCCTTATCATATTTCAATTGATGTATAATAGAAGTGAAGTACAACAATAAATGAGTCAAAAAGACAACCTCCTGGGTAGTAGCAAATATGTTGCAATACATATAAATGGAATCTAGATAATCTGTAATAAATTTATTCAAAACATGACTCATGTAATGCAAAAGCATTTTTTTTTGCCGTAAATGGCAATTAGAAAATATGCAGTTTGTTCGATGCAATTCCTGATTACAATGGAAGAATCACATTATACTTCGAGTATTAAATCAGTATGTATTATTGGAGAAGACTATGAAATTTTCTATACAGAGCGTAGTCTACCCACTCACGCTCTCCCTTGCCTCCCACCTATTTTTGTTTTTCAAATTAGCACAATTGAGAGTAGTTTGCTTTGTCACAAAGAAGACAAGGAAGAAGCTACAAGTAAATTCTTAAATCGATGAGTGACCACTACACACAATAATCTACCAATATCATATTTGTCAACTTAAACATATTTCAAAATATAGAAACATTGCAAAAAAAAGGTCTTCAAGTATTATAAAATTCATAAATTTTTCATTCTGGTTGGGGAGACCTAGGCTCTCACTGAAAGTATGTTCATTAACATAGTCCTTGCAAGAAAATTGATTTCTAGGTATCATCATTTCAAAACCAAATAACACCGCCCCATAAGTAATGGCATGCTTAAAAATAACTAAGAGGAAAACAATGACAATAAATATTGAAAATAATAGTCTATCACATATAGCTTGTTTAAATCTAACTCAGTTCAGTAAAAAAAGTGTTACTAATCGTATCAATTGTAATACAAATATATTACATGCTTATACACATGAGGTAAACCAAGATAATATATCACTCCTATTCTCTACAAGAGAAGACACCCCTAAGAAAGAAAACGAAGGTTTACGCTAAACTTTTTCTAAAATGTCCAAGAAATTTGATATGACAATAGTTAAAGCCAAACAACTATCAATCACATTGAAGCAATGATCTAATAGAATTTGAGCAATGATTTATGATCATTTCAAAATAAGTGCGTGAATGTAATACAAACATGATATAAACAACTAGAACACAAAAGAGCACGATGAACATCCAAACAAACAACAATGAGAGAACAAAGTACACTAAAATGTTGATTTTATCTATATGGAGTCTTCTAAAATTGCTTTCCATATACACTCTAACACTACAAGAAAAATGAATCTACATATCAGAGTTGCACATAAATTTTCCAACAACATGCAACAAGTGTAACCATTATGTATGTTGTAATATAGCTACTTTTGGCTCCAAACAATGAATTCATGCATCAGGTTCCAACTAAAAAAAAGATAAAATTATAAACCACCAAAGCGCTAGTGAGGTAGGAGTTTTAAGCTTAATATCATTATTTTAGAAATTTGTAACCTAATGTCTTGATGTTTACACTTTAATTCATATTTCTAAATTCAAGATGAATAAAGATATACTCATAGTTTTTCAAGTTATGTCATGTAAACATTTTGACTTCGTGAGATTACAAAGAAAAAAGGAAGATAAAATAAAATGTAAAAAATAAAATAGAATACAAAGTTTAATGTAATGTAATATAAACAATTTGATTTGATCAAAATAAAACAAAGAAAAGTAAAATAAAAGTAAAAAATAACAAAATAAAAATAATCCTAAAACATAAAATAATAATAAAAATAAAAAATGGCCCATGATATTAAGAAGCAATGGTATTCATGTGGAATATAGCCTATTTAAAAGGGAAGATTAAAGCAACCTAGATTCAATCTAATTTCAAATCTACAAAGAACAAGATAGATCAAATCTCTCTTGGCTCTAAAAGAAGTTTGGAAATGAATTTTTTAAAATCTTATTACAACCATACATAAAATATAATTTTATATATATATATATATATATATATATATATATATATATCAAGTTGAAAAAAATCTATATATATTTTAACATATTTCTCGTAAGAGGTGAGAGGTTCAAAACCAGAGGGGGGCAGAGTATGTATTCCTTCGTAGACTTAGCAATCAAATCACGAAGGTGGGTCCCTTGTCCCACAAACAAAGGGGTATCATACACCAATTTTGTGTCTTGCTTGGCCGTACCTTAAATTTGGATATATATATATATATATATATATATATATATATATATATATATAGCGCAATACAAATAACTTTTTTAAAATCTTGGTATAACTATACATAAAATATAATTATAATATATATAAAAAAATTCAAAATATATATTTTTTCACGTTAGAAAAAAGAATATATATTTTAAGAATTATATATATATTATTTTTTAAATAAAAACTATGTGGTAGCAATACCCAAAGAAAAATAAAGACAATGACATTATTACCACATGATTCTTGTTTATATGTCTAGCTGTGTATAACATGTGAAAGATTTCACACAACCCGAATTGAAAAAAGTATAATGACATTGTTGTGCTCTACCCATTATCAAATTCAAAAGGTTAAACTTCAGATGCTAACGTTAAAATTCAAATGATAATGCTACCAAGAATTGTAATCTTGGCACCATCCTAGTTGAATATTTTATCAAGGTATAAGAATTCTTGGAAAGTGAGGTGCAACATGGTGTTTATAAACTCTGGAACCCATGGTGATAGAGTGACATTCCTATTGGTTTACTTGTTCGCTTTCATCTTGGTCATGGTTTGGGACTCCTGAAAAACTCCACTTCCATGCAATTATGATATACGTGTAGAGAGCTCTTGGTGGTATTACCATGGTCTCAAGGTTTTATCATGGTTTCCTGGATTGTTGATGTTCAACTTGTCTACATTGATCATTTTATTGCTTTTCAATACCAATTTAATGTTTTTTAATACATATGTTAATTTTTGTAATGGTTGTTAGCTATGATTTTTTCTAACATATTGACCTATATTATTTTATGACTTTTCAATATATGTTTAGTGCTTTATTACATGCCAAAAGTTTCACACAGTCCAAAATGAAAAAAAGAATCATAGTGTTGCGCACCACACACTATTAAATTCAAAAGGTCAAACTCCAAATAATGTTGCCACCAGGATTTGGAATTGCGGCACCATGCTATTTAATATTTTAGTCACACCAAAACCTTTGAGGCTTTTAATACATAGGTTAATTTTTTAATGGTTATTAGCTATGATTTTTTCTAACCTATTGACCTATATTATTTTATGACTTTTCAATATATGTTTAATGATATATTACATGCCAGAAATTTCACACAACCCAAAGGAAAAAAGAAGGAATCATAGTGTTGCTGGCTACACATTATTAAACCCAAAAGGTCAAACTCCAAGTAACATTGACAGTAAGTTTTCGAATCTCGACACCATGCTATTTAAGACTTTAGCCGCACAAGAACCTTTGGAAAATTCATAAACTATGAAACCCATGGTAACGTGCAACCACATTCTTATTGGGTTACTTGTCCGTTTCCATCTTAGACATGGTTTTGGCACTCATGCTAGCATCTTTTTATTAGCCAAAAATAATGAATTTAATATGATAGGAGGTGCATCTGCACTTAGAAAAAGTCAACCTTCATGCAATTATGATTTACCTGCACGAACCTCATGGTGATACCATTCTTAATCTGTGGACGTTAATTTTTGTCATGCTTTTCTGCTTTGCTCATGTTCAACTAGTCATTTCTCGTCCCCGTTGATTATGATTTTTTAACTTGTCTACTTATATTATCTTATGATTATTTTAATAGATTATTAATTTTTGCAACTTGTTTACTTTTTTATTCTATAAGTTTGTATTGATATTCTTGTTCGTTATGGTTTATAAATGTTAATTGTTACATATAAATTGGATATTAGTATTAAGAAATTTGAATATTTCCCATTAAAGTATGGTTTTTTTTGTTGTTATTTTTTTTGTTAAATGATATAGAGTTTTGAGAAAATAAAGTTAAATTTAAAAAATTATTTAGATATATAGAATGTATATAAAAAATTGTAATATGGATGAATTAATTGTTAATTTTGAAGCGATTCTTTCTTAAATATTTAAGAAAAAGCGCAAATAAATTGGTTATGATTTTTTTTTAAATTTATGAATTAAATAAATGATTTTTTTTCCCTATTTTCAAATTCTTAATTGGAATTAATAAAAAAATAATTATTTTTGAATTTTGAAAATTATAGTAATATATAAATAACAAAATGTATTTAATTTGTTTTAAGTAAGCACTTATGAGGGATTTGAACAAGTGACCTATCGCAAGGAGTGCCTTCACAGTGTACTGATTCACCATCAATCCAAAACCCCCTTAGTTGCAAAATATATTTAATTTATTTTAGCAATCTAAAAAATAATAATTAACTCTATAAAATTTAAAATTATGAATAATTATGTCTACGTGGAAAGACATATAACCTATATATAAGTAAATATTCTAATAATATATTTTAACTAATTTTCTATTCTATGAAAATCACTACATGCAGGGAGACGATAAATCACTAGGTGATGATGGCATTTAATAACTCTTTCTCAAATGTAATCTATTGCCTACAAATGGACGTGTTGACTATCAACAAGAAGGAAACAATAATCAATGTGTAAACATAACCTATTTCCCAGTATATTGAAACTATTCTCTAAGGAAGTAAGTTGACTCAAAGCTTGACTCTCTCTTTCAGTAAACTGAATTGAGTCAACTCCTCCGAGACTACCTTTGCCCCGAGTGCGGTTTTGTGTCACAAGCATAATTGACCAGATAAAAATCAGATTTGAATTAAAAAGAAAGAATTATAGCTCACAGATGAGTACTGCACTTGGAGATTGCACTCATACAAAGAGAAATCTCTCTGTACATTCTACGACTCATCAAATGAGCAATTAATCATTAAGTACATTACTAGAACTAAGGAAGTTGCAACCACACTCCTAAACTCTAGGAACAAATCCTAAACTAAAGAGATACGTTACAACTTGTGTAACCATTTCTCCATTAATACAAAATAATATTAATTATTTTCAACTCCCCCCTTAATGGAGAAAGGATTAACCTGAACTCCTAGCATCCCTCTAAACAATTCAAACTTTACGCGCCCAAGAGGCTTAGTAAAAATATCAGCCATGTTATCACAAGTTTTACAATATTCAACGCATATCTCTTTTGACTATTGTTTCTCTCGAACAAAATGAACTTGAGTATCAATATGCTTGGTATTTTTATGAAAGACTGGATTGTATGCAAGCTTGATGGTACTCTAGTTATTAGTTTTGATAATAGTTGATTCTTTGTGCTCTTCTCCTGCATCGTTGAGAAGTCTTCTCAACCAAATAGCTTCACATGTGGCTGCACATAATGCTTGGTACTCAGCTTCACATGAAGATAGAGCTGCAGTGTGCTGCTTTTTGCTGCTCCATGCTATGACCCTGGATCCAATGCTGAATGCGTAACCTGTGATAGATCTTCGATCATCCAAGTTACCTGCCCAATCGGAATCTGAAAAACCTGCTAGAATAACATCAGAAGTGTCAGTGTACAAAATGCCATAATTACTAGTACCACTAAGATACCTCAACACACTTTTTGCTGCGACCCAGTGACTTTCGAGTGGTTTTGACATGAACTGGCTCAACACACTAACAAAATATGCCAAATCTGGTCTAGTTGTAGTGATATATATCAAACTGCCAACTACCTGTCTGTACATGGTATCATCCACCTGTTTAGTACTGTCGTCACTGCTCAGCTTTAAGTTCTGTTGTAATGGTGTTGCTGTTGATCTGCACTGCTCCATTCTGAACCTTTCCAACAAGCTTCTAGCATACTTCCCTTGAGTAAGAAAATTTTGTCCAGAGTTTCTCCATACCTCAAATCCCAAACAATAATGAAGGTTTCCAAGATCTTTCATTTCAAACACTTGTGACCTCTGTTGTTTGATTTCTTTGATCAGATTGTTAGCATTCCGTGTTATGATCATATCATCTACATACAAAGAAATCAAAGTAATTTGCCTCTGTTTATTAAACTTGATATACAGATTTGGATCATTCAAGCTTCTATGAAAGCCATGCTGAACAAAAAATGAGTCAATTTTCTCATACCACGACCTGGGTGCCTGTTTTAAACCATAAAGTGCCTTTTTCAATTTACACACAAGATGTTCCTGTCCCTTTTTCACAAAACCTTCAGGCTGTACTAAATAAATTTCTTCTTTCAAGTCACCATTCAGAAATGCAGACTTGACATCTAGCTGGTGTAGCTGCCATTTGTGTTTTGTTGCTAAGGAAATTAGCATTCTAATGGTGTTTAATTTGGCTATAGGAGCAAAGGTGTCATTGAAATCTATTCCCTCTTGCTGTGAGTAACCCTTTGCTACCAGTCTAGCTTTAAGTTTCTCTATACTCCCATCTGCATTTATTTTTGGTTTATACAGCAATTTACATCCTATGGGGGTTTTACCTTCAGGCAATTCAACCAAATCCCAAGTATAGTTTCGGTTTATTGAATATATTTCTTCATACATTGCAGCCCTCCATGCATCAGATTTACTTGCTTCCTCATAATTTGCAGGTTCTATAATGTTTAAAATCTTTGACGTTAATGCATATTCTTTCAACTTAGATGATAATAGAGTCTTCCTACCTGATCTCCTTGGTAGGGGACTTACCTCAATTTCAACCTTTTCTGAGCTTGCATCTTCATTGATTACATTGTCTATTACCTCTTCTTCTTGTTTCTCCTCCTGCTCTTCATCTTCCTCATTGTTTTCTTCCAATAGAAATGGAATGTGCCAACCACTGTTAGAGTCATTCTTTCCTTCTTCAACCTGTTCATGAAATATGACATCTCTGCTTGCAAAAACCTTGTGAGTCACAAGATTAAATAACCTATATGCCTTGAACTCAGTGCCATATCCAACAAATATACATTTCAGGGCTTTAGGATCTAACTTTTTCCTATCTGCCTTAGGTATATGAGCATAAGCTTTTGACCCAAATATTCTTAAATGACTCACTGCTGGTTTGAATCCAAACAATGCTTCAAAAGGGGTTTTGAAACCTAGACACCTAGTAGGACGACTATTCTTTAAATATACACCAGTGTTAATAGCTTCTGCCCAAAGACCATTTGATAGACCCTTACCTTGAAGCATGCTCCTTGCACACTCCACAAGAGTTCTATTCTTTCGTTCTGCCACTCCATTCTACTGTGGAGTGTGGGGCACTGTAAACTGTTACACAATCCCATGATGCTTGCAGAAATCCATGAACTCTCCCAACCTGTATTCTCCCCCTTGATCTGAGAGGAGAATTTTTATCCTTTTTCCTGTCTGGTTTTCTACCATGGATTTAAACTCTTTAAAATACTAAAAATCTTGACTCTTTTTACTCAGAATGTATACCCATGAAAATCTAGTGCAATCATCTGTAAATAAGAGAAAGTAATATGCTCCTCCTAATGACCTGGTTTGCATGGGTCCACAGATGTCTATATGCACCAGTTCTAAAATATTTCTTTCGTTTCTTTTAACATGCAAAGGGAACTCTTCTCTATGTATTTTCCCTAATGCACATCCATCACAATCCAGCTTAACATTATGGAAAACAGGGAGTCCATCGGCCATACCTTTTCTCTGAAGTAGAATGAGGCCTTGCAGATTAAGATGGCCAAATCTCTGATGCCAGAGATTTTTGGCTGTCGATCCAGCTGCAACCATTGCTTGTTGTGGCATACTCTTTACATCTAGTCTGTACAGGTCCCCCACGTGCACTTCTGTTGCAATTGTTTCCATCTGGATATCCTTAATGACACAGTTAGTCTTAAAGAATTCAACTTGCATGTCCTGATCAGTAATCATTGAGACAGAGACCAAATTTTTCTTAATTCCTGGAACATACAATACATTTTTAAGGTGTCTAATGTCTCCGCTAGGTAATTTTACAGGAATGTCACCATATCCTTTTATCTCATGTCCACTATCATCTCCTAAATATATTTTCGACCCACATGAAGTTTCTTCAAGAAATTCAAACCAATCCTTCTTACCAGTCATATGTGAGGATGCATCAGAGTCGACATACCATATGTCGTCCTCACCTTCCTTTGAAGCTGAAAGAGCACAATCAACTATAAATAGTCGAAGTTCGTGGCTATGATCCTCCTCTTCCCTTTAAATTGTCTCCTTTTTGCCATCAGAGCAAGGTCATTGCTTTGAGATTTCAAATTTTTTCGTTGCTCTTCTTCTTGTATCAGAATCCCTGTCAGCTCTTCAAATGAAGGGGCTTTCTCCCTTGCTGACAACCCTATGATAAATGTCTGGTAATCATCAATCATTCCATTCAACGTGATCGTGACTAGATCTGAATCGGAAACTTTCTCTCTGATATCTCTGAATCTGTCCTTCAGGTCTTTGACTCTCGCAATGAATCCAACAGCGGATTCATTCTCCTCCATCTTCAATGCAAACAACTTGCCTTTGAGTGACAAGACACGGTTTGAATTCTGCGTCTGGTATAGGTTTTTAATAGTCGTCCAAATGTCAGTGGTCGATTTACAGTCTCTAATATGTGGGATAACATTGTCCTTGACGAACATCTTCAATATGACCTTTGCTTTTGTCTCCCTTTTATCCCAATCTTTTTCTTGTGTGGCTGATCCCGATCTTAACTCATTTCCTGGCACAATTGACCACACATTTGCACTTTCAAGTAAAGTCTGTATCTTGAATTTCCAGTTGTTGAAATTTGATCCATCGAGTTTTCCAGACTCGTGGAGATACGATTCTAAACTGTTATTCATATTGACTTATACCAGATCCGAACCTCTGTTTTGTTGGAAAAAAAAATTGTACCTTGAATGCGCCACCACCGGGCAAGTCCGATATGCTGCCACTGAACAGATCCAGAACTCCAATGCGCCACCACCAGACAAATTCGATCTGCTGCCACAAAACAGATCTGGAACTCCAAGGCACCACCACCGGGCAAGTCTGATCTGCTGCCACCAAGTATATCAGGAACTCCAATATGCCACCACCGGGCTACTCCGATCTGCTGCCACCGAACAGATCCGGAAATTCAAAGGCCACCACTAGGCAACTCCGATCTACTAAAAATTGCAGATTTTTCAAAGAGAAAGAGGTTGGCGCTCTTCAACAACGATTAATCCTTGATTTTCGGCGCCAATTGTACTTTCAGTTGCGTTGGCGCGCTTATCACCCTCAAAACCACGCCAACTGGCGCATCTGTTCCTTAAAAAATCATGCCAGCTCTTCCTTCCGCACAAAAATGGCGCGACTGTTCGCGACGAAACTGCGCCAACACTCTCTTGCACTCAGAGATGATCAGTCATATGAGACCTGTCTTCAGGTGTTACTATAGTCCACCTGATTCTACAAATGCCGCCACTACAGTTTTGTAATCGATGATGCATCCTAAAAAAGTAAGGCTATCCCTACTTTGTGCTTTGATACCAAGATAAAAATCAAATTTGAATTAAAAAGGAGGAGTTACAGCTCACAGGTGAGTACTGCACCTGGAGACTACACTCATACAAAGAGAAATCTCTCCGTACACTCTACTACTCATCAAATGAGCAATTACATCATTAAGTACATTACTAGAACTCAGGAAGTTGCAACCACACTCCTAAACTCTAAGAACAAATCCTAAACTAAGGAGATACATTACAACTTGTGTAACAATTTCTCCATTAATAAAAAATAATATTAATTATTTTCAACTTGACCTACAATTCAAAGTTCAATTGACCCTTCAAATATGATGCTCACTGTTCGCTAAGTATAAAATGGACAAAAAACTAGTTTTTTTTAATATATAGTTTGGTATATGCACTTTCGAACATTTTGTCATGGAAATTTGTAATGACATAAAGAAGTTTAATGTATTTTTAATGTCCTATATGATGTGCCAAGGCTAAATCAATTCCTACTCCTATCCCCCTCCATAGCGCTTCCTGAGTTAAATTTGGTTACTTTACTATAAGCAACCGATGTGAAGAGCAGGAAATTTCTGTTGCCAAATGTCTGATATAATGTCAATGTAATGATATCTATTTTTCCTAATGAGTGGGTCATCTCAATGTGCAATGCACAATTCCAATTTTTGAAATCGACTATGGGGAAACCGTTTCTACACTTCAAAGACATTTAACGAAAAACGTGAGACAACTGATGCAGAATCACATGAATTATGCAGCTCCTGAATTCGAATAGTCGACCTCTCAACCACCTCGCATGGCCCCCAATTCAACTTTACCTCACCCTTTCGTCCACCTCTGATAAGTTGACCCAACTTCGGATGAGAGTCTCCTAGTTGGCTTCTTCATCACAGACTAAAACTTGCTCTCGTACCATTTTAAAAGAATACACCTTCAGTGCTATTGTCTGTCTCAAAGTACAACGCAAAAAGAAAGCCAATTTTTTCTCCAAATATAGCACAAAATAAGGGCTAATACTACCAATTTTATGACTACAGTCAAAGGGATGCTGCTGCACTTTCCCCTTCTCGCGAGTCCTTTGACAAATGGTAATAGATTTATCACGAACCAAATGCTGCAAAAATAATCTTTAAATAGCTTGCCTGTCAATATTGAAAGACAAAGCGCAATATCTAGTTATAACTACCAACAAATCCTTGCATACAAACAATAATGAGGAATATGACCCATGCATTGCTACTCTGTATATAGATTTATTTATACAAAATTCTAATCAGTTACATAGAATAAAAAATATTGTTTTCCTCTTTAAATTGCCCCTTCGAATCGAGTAGAGTTGAGGCAGTGTGACCTAAGGAGGTTTTGACTATGGCGATGAGATGGTGGCTATCCCTTTGAATCTGGGTAAGCTGAGGTAGTGCTATAGTGAGGCACTATATGAGGTGGAGGCAGTGCGGTGGTGAAATAATTAATCTGTCTAATAGATTCTATAGGCTGAACCTTTAGGATTTTGCATGGTTATGATTGTCAGGTAATATGCAATGAATGTTTTAAAACATATACAAATCATAATATTCTCAAATTAGAGTATCATATCAATATTGGCACCCAATATCTGACTATAACACTCACATGCTTTTGAATTATGATTTGCTGAAAAAGGTCAATTGTTTTGGGTGAAATTTTGCCTAATGTTTGAATTTCATAACGATATGGGATATGATAATTATAAAATTATTATTAGCACTGTTATTTTAATCTAGAGTCGCAATTGATATGCCATTGATAATTGTATGTTATCTCAGACCCATTAACTGAAAGGTCACTGCAAAATGTTGATCACATTAGCCCTGTTTAATTCTCTTTTGCCGAGCAGATAACATCGAAATTTTCGACAACACGGCATACATAAAACATTATTTTACTATGACTATTCCCAAAATCCCTGCATGCTGGTTTTAGTGAAATATATCTTTTCTATTATATACCTAATTTTTTTTTTATTATAGGTATAAATAAAACAAGTAGTCGAAATGCAGAAATACAAAAATGCCTAGTGGCAGAGGAGTTGTTCCGAGGAGTTGTTCCGAAAGTTATGGAAATTCTCGTCATATTTAGAGAAAATCTGGCAAGGATTTTTGTAAATCCAAGTTATAGTTGTTAAACTTCAAAATTTTAGGTGTTTTAGACGTTTTTGATGGTGCTGAAAGTTAAAAATAATGGAGAAATGGTTTATGGTTGTAACGCATCTCCTTAGTTTAGGATTAGCTCCTAGAATTTAGGAGGTTGTTTACAACTACCTAATTTTCAGTGATGTATTTAATATTGTAATATTCATTTGATATAATGGAGGAGTGAACGAGAGAGAGAGTCTCCACTTTGTTTGAGTGCAGTCTCCGAGGTGCCGTACACACCTATGAGCTGCAACTCCTTCATTAATTCAAAGTTTGATTTTTATCTTAGTATCAGAGCTTAGGGTAGAGATAGTCTTAATTTTTTTTTAGGGATGTATCATTAGTTACATATCTGTAGTGGTAGGAGAGCATGTAAATGTATCTGTGTGATCAGGTGGAACTGCAGTAACACCTGGAGCGAAGGGTCTCAGATGACTGATCATCTCTAAGCCGAAGAAAGGGTTGGAGCAATTGGTGTGGATTTTTTTGCAGACAGTCGCGCCAATACAGACCAGAACAGAAAAGCGTGATTTTTTAGGGAACAGACCATTGGTGCGGGTTTTAGGCTGATAAGCACGCCAACGAAATCATGACTGAATTGGCGCGGATCTGTGGCTGTTAAGCGTGCCAATTTTCGTGCACATCATAAATTTTCCTTTTCCGCAATTGGCACTGATTTGTAGCTGTTCAGAGCGCCACAGAGCCAACCTATTTCTCTCTGGAAATCTGCAATTTTTCGTTGCATATCAGAGTTGCCCGGTGGTGGCACGTGGAGATCTCTGCTCGGTGGCAGTAGATTTGATTTGCGCGGTGGTGGTGAATTGAGGTTCCTTGATCCGCTTGGTGTAGCAGATCGGACCTGCCTGGTGGTGGCGTATTGGGGTTCTGTGACCCGCTCGAAGGTAGTAGATCGGACCTGCCCGGTGGTGGTGAATCAGAGCTCTGTGATCTGCTCGGTGGAAGCAGATCGGTTTTTTTCCTGGTGGTGGCGCAGTGCAGCTCCTTGATCTGTTCGGTGGAAGCAGATCGCCTTTGCCCGTTGGTGGTGTGTTGGAGCTTGCTTGTTGATATGTTCGGTGGTAGCAGATTGGTTTTGCCCGGTGGTGGCACAGTGAAGTCCCTGACATGTTCGGTGGCAGCAGATCAGACTTGCCCAATGGTGGCACAGTGAAGTTCCTGATCTGTTCGGTGGTAGCAGATCGAGCTTGCCCAGTGGTGGCCGATTGGACTGTTCAACTGGGCGAAATGAACAACAGTATAGAATCATACCTCCACGAGTCTGGCAAACTCGATGGATTAAATTTCTCCAACTGGAAATTCAAAATGAAAACTTTGCTCAAGAGTGTAAATGCATGGGCGATCGTTGAGGGAAATGAGCCGAGATCTGTAATAGCGACCCAAGAACAAGACTGGGATAAAAGAGAAACGAAAGCAAAAGTTATACTGAAGATGTCTGTTAAGGACAATATTATCCCACATATTAGAGATTCTAAGTCGGCCACTAATATATGGGCAACGATCAAGAACCTGTACAAGACTCAGAATACAAATCGTGTTCTGGCACTCAAGGGAAAACTGTTTGCATTGAAGATGGACGAGAATGAGTTTGTTGGTGGATTCATGGCCAGAGTCAAGGATCTGAGAGAAAAACTGGGAGCGATTGGAGAAAAGGTGTCCGACTCAGATCTAGTTACACTCACATTGAACAGAATGACTGATGAATACCAGAAATTCATCACAAGACTGTCAATGAGGGAGAAAGCCCCTTCATTTGATGAGCTGACAGCGATTCTACTCCAGGAGGAGGAGCGACGACAGAATCTGAAAATTCAGAGCAATGACCTAGCTCTGATGGCGAAGAGGCAACAATACAGAGGAAAGCAGCACCAACACCAACATCAACACCAACAACCGCAACAGCAGTAGCAAAAGGGAACCAACTCTTTTCAAAAGTGATCATTCAGAGGTATGACTGTAATTATGTTAAGAGATGTTTTTATTGTGGGAAACCTGGTCATCGGATTAAAGAATGCTATAAGAGGAAGGAAAATGAAAGAAAAGGCAAACAGAGGAAACATCAGGGCTGTTTTGCTGGAGAAGAGGAGGACCACAGCCATGATCTTCGACTATTCACAGTCGATTGTGCTCTTTCAGCATCTAAGGGAGATGAGGACGACATATGGTATGTCAACTCTGGCGCATCCTGACATATGACCGGTAAGAAGGACTGTTTTGAATTTCTTGAAGAATCTGCATGTGGATCAAAAATTTATCTAGGAGATGACAGTGGGTATGAGATCAAAGTATATGGAGATATTCCTGTGAAGCTACCTAGTGGCAACATTAAACATCTTAAAAATGTATTATATGTTCCAGAAAAACTTGATCTCTGTCTCAATGATTACAGACTAGGACATGCAGGTGCAATTCTTTAAGAATGGTTGTGTCATTAAGGATAGCAAGATGGAAATAGCTGCAACAATAGTGCACGTGGGGAATTTTTACAGATTGGATGCAAAGGGTATGCCACGACAAGCAATGGTTGCAGCTGAATCAACAGTCGAAAATCTCTGGCATCAGAGATTTCGACACCTCAATTTGCAGAACCTCATCTTACTTCAGAAGAAAGGTATGGTCGATGGACTCCCTGTTTTTCATAATGTCAAGCTGGAATGTGATGGATGTGCATTAGGGAAAATGCATAGAGAAGAGTTCCCTTTGCACGTCAACAGAAAGGAAAGAGACATCCTAGAACTAGTGCATACAGATATTTGTGGACCTATGCAAACTAGGTCCCTAGGAGGTGCATATTATTTTCTGCTGTTTACAGATGACTGCACTAGGTTTTCATGGGTGTATTTTTTAAGTAAAAAGAGTCAAGCCTTTCGGTATTTTAAAGAGTTCAAATCTATCATAGAGAACTAAACAGGAAAAAGGATCAAGAATCTCCACTCGGACGAAGGGGGAGAATACAGGTTAGGAGAGTTCATGAACTTCTGCAAGCAACATGGGATTATGCAGCAATTCACAATGCCACACACTCCACAGCAGAATGGAGTAGCAAAACACAAGAACAGAACTCTTGTGGAGTGTGCAAGAAGTATGCTTCAAGGTAAAGGTCTATCGAATGGTCTTTGGGCAGAAGCCATTAATATTGTTGTTTATTTAAAGAATAGGAGTCCTACTAAATGTCTAGTCTTCAAAACCCCCTTTGAAGCATTGTTTGGACTCAAGCCAGCAGTTACTCATCTAAGAATATTTGGATCTAAAGCTTATGCTCATATACCAAAAGCAGATAGAAAGAAGTTAGACCCCAAAGCCTTGAAATGTATATTTGTAGGATATGGCACAGAGTATAAGGCATAAAAGTTATATAATCATGTGACTCATAAAGTTTTTGCAAGCAGAGATGTTATTTTTCATGAACAGACTGAAGATGGAAAGGAAGACTCTAACAGTGACAGCCACATTCCATTGTTGATAGAGATGAACAGTGACGAAGATGAAGAGCAGAAGCAGCAGCAGAAATAGGAAGAAGTAGTAGCAGATAGTGTAATAAGTGATGATGCAAGCCCGGAAAGTTCTAAAATAAATAGAGTTGAGGTAAGTCCTCTACCTAGAAGATCAAGTAGGAAGACTAGACTACCTGAAAGATTGAAAGGCTATGCTTTAATGTCAAAAATTTTAAACATTGTAGAACCTTCAAACTATGAAGAAGCAAGTAAATCAGATGAATGGAGGGCTGCAATGCATGAGGAAATTGAATCAATATATAGAAATCATACTTGGGATTTAGTTGAGTTTCCTGAAGGAAAAACCCCTATAGGATGCAAGTGGTTGTATAAACCTAAGATAAATGCAGATGGGAGTGTAGAAAAATTCAAAGCTAGACTGGTAGCAAAGGGTTACTCACAACAAGAAGGAATAGATTTCGATGACACCTTTGCCCCTGTAGCTAAACTAAATACAATTAGAATGCTAATTTCGTTAGCAACAAAACATAAATGGAAGCTACACCAGCTAGATGTTAAGTCTGCATTTTTGAATGGAGAATTAAAGGAAGAAATTTATTTAGTACAGCCTCCTGGTTTTATGAAAAAGGGGCAGGAGCATTTAGTGTGTAAATTGCATACAGCACTTTATGGTCTGAAACAGGCACCCAGGTCATGGTGTGAGAAAATAGATTCATTTTTTATACAGCATGGCTTTCATAGGAGCCTCAACGACCCAAACCTGTATACCAAGATAAATAAATAGAGGCAAATCATTTTGATTTCTTTGTATGTGGATGACATGATTATAACAGGAAATGCAAATAATTTTATCAAAGAAATCAAGCAGCAAATGTCACAAGTATTTGAAATGAAAGACCTTGGAGATCTTCATTATTGCCTACGTTTGGAGGTGTGGAAAGATTCTGGTCAAACTTTTCTAAGTCAAGAAAAGTATGCCAGAACCCTGTTGGAAAGATTCAGAATGGAATAGTGCAAAACAGCAGAAACACCATTGCAGCAGAATCTCAAGTTAAGCAGTGATGATGGCACAAAACAGGTGGATGCCACTTTGTATAGACAGTTAGTGGGAAGTTTGATATATCTCACGACAACTAGACCTGATCTGGCATATTATGTTTGTGTGTTGAGCCAATTTATGTCCAAACCACTTGAAAGTCACTGGATTGCAGCAAAATGTGTGTTGAGGTACCTTAGTGGTGCTTGTAATTATGGTATTTTATACACTGACATTTATGATGTTACTTTAGCAGGTTATTCAGATTGTGATTGGGCAAGTGACCTGGATGATCGTAGATCCATCACAGGTTACGCATTTAGTATTGGATCCGGGTTTATTTCGTGGAGTAGCAAAAAGCAATGTACTGTAGCATTATCATCATGTGAAGCTAAGTACCAGGTGTTGTGTGCAACTACATGCGAAGCCATCTGGTTGAGGAGATTGCTTAGCGATGCAGGCGAAGGACAGAAAGAAGCAACCAGCATCAAAACCGACAACGAGAGCACAATAAAGCTCGCATACAATCCAGTTTTCCATAAAAATACTAAACATATTGACACTTAGTTTCATTTTGTTCGAGAAAAGATATAGTCAAAAGAAATATGTGTGGAGTATTGTAACACTTGTGATAATTTAGCTGATATTTTTACTAAGCCTCTAGGGCGAGTAAAGTTTGAGTTATTTAGAGGGATGTTAGGAGTGCAGAATAACCCTTTCTCCATTAAGGGGGGGAGTTAAAAATAATGGAGAAATGGTTTATGGTTGTAACGCATCTCCTTAGTTTAGGATTAGTTCCTAGAATTTAGGAGGTTGTTTACAACAACCTAATTTTCAGTGATGTATTTAATATTGTAATATTCATTTGATGTAATGGAGGAGTGAACGAGAGAGAGAGTCTCCTCTTTGTTTGAGTGCAGTCTCCCAGGTTACGTACACACCTGTGAGCTGCAACTCCTTCATTTAATTCAAAGTTTGATTTTTATCTCTGAATCCATTTCCACCATCAAAAACACGATTCAAACACTGCCTCTACAAGATTTTTTGAAAAAAATTTTACCCAAATTCCTGCCACTTTTGGCTGTCCGGGCAATTTGGACGGCCAATTCTCTGCCTTGTTTAGACGACTCCATAACAAAATTGTAGAATTCCAAATACAACAGTTCGACCACCACACAATCAATTTAGTCTATTAAGATTTGAGTTAAGTTGCATATTGTATTAATAAAAAATGTATTATCTATCTACTAAAAAAACACATCAAAACTGGAAATTTATGGTTGATGTACTTCATAGAGACTGCATTTTTTTTAATATTCAAACATTTTGTATAGTTGAGGCGAAACACACACCTAACAGAGATATGACCTCTCACTATGCAAAAGACCGAACTGAAGATGTTGAATTGCCCGAACAACCCTGTAAATGGCAGGAGAAGACGCCACCAATATGTAGAAACAGGAACCCAAGACGCTGAACCTCGCGAACTAGACTGCAGTGCATGGTCGAACACTTAATTATGGAATTTAGAGTACAACAACTCTACCACCGGAGTTAAGTTTCCTAGTGTATTAATAAAAAATGTATAATTTATATACTAAAAGAACATGAAAACTAGAAATTAATTGTAGATTAATTTCATAGAGACTACAATATTTTTTTTTGAATGTTCGAAGGTTGTTTATAGCTCATGTTAAATACATACCCAGGTTGTTTATAGATTGGTATGGTCCGTGAGAATGAAAGTTGGTAACATTATGGTTGCTGACATATATACTTCTCTTTGGTTATGTGGAGAATCCAATTTTATACTTTTTCCGGAAGGCTAGTATTTCTATTAAAATTATTCTGTTCAAATTATTATGTTCTCTTGGTTGGTATATCACAACAAAAATCTTGCTTGGGAGAACATGCCTAGCATATGCACAATTTGCAAAAAGGAAGGGGAAAGGAATTGTTATTTGTCCCTCAAATACCACCGCACATCCAGGTATGGGATAAATTGGCATTACATTTTGGTTTCCCTTATAATCAATTTCATGACATTGCAAATTGTATGGGGTGGTGGAGCTAACCGCATGGAGGATTATTCTTCCCGACTTTTTTTGGGCTTTATGCAAATGGAGGAATAACTATATCTTTGCATGGAGGATTATTCTCCCCCTGTTTTTTTGACCTAGATGGAAATGGAAGAATAACCATACTTTTGAGAATTCTGCAAAAGATTTCATGCAGGTATATGAGGGTATATGAGAATACCATATCACTTTACTCATTGTTTCTTGTTCATGAGAATAAGCACAAAGAACGTAAACAAAGGGGGAAAAGCCCACAAATGGTGTATCCCATTGGATTCTTTGATGGAGTTACAAAAAACAATGTTTCTGGATGTGGTTTATGGATAGCGACGTCAAAGGATTTACAATACAAAATTCACTGCTCGAATAATAGTATGGTCTCGAATAATAACGCAGAAGAGATAGCACTATGGGGCATTTTATGGCTCACAAGGTTTCTCAATATCCTCAATATATATGGGGATTCAAAGATTATTATGGATCATGTAAATGGCAAGGCACACATCAAACAATAAGAACTTCTTGGATGGCTAAGGAAAATGATAAATCAATAGACATTACTTGGGAACCCTCCAATCATATGCACTAGCAGAGAATATAGCTAGCTTATACACTAGAAGAGAACATAACCAACTTGCTACTAACCTCTCAAAGAAAAGGCTTCTAAGGAATGGTGCGATAAATACACATGGATATACTACTTGAGGGCAACGTACTAAGTGCTATGGAGTTCACATTCCCAGGATAGTTGTTCATATACTTTCTGATCTTTTTGTATATTTTTACGGAACCTGCTGGAGAAATGGTTTTTTTTTATGATACACATTGTACAAGAGATGATTTTGTTTTCGTCTCAGGATCATTATAATGAAAGCATTTGTTATAGTTCTCTCTCCTATATCTACTACATGATATATGCAGATTTTTCCGTTTATATATTGACTATATGTATATCTGTTTATGTTTATATGGACACTTTGATAGGGTATGCACCACCAACCTAGATGTTATCGGATGTTATTTTTATGATGATATGGGTACATGAAGTAGCTATTATGTACATAAATATAGATTTTTTCCTTGATGAAAAAAAAATACATACCCAGCAGAAAGCTAACGTCCCACTTTTATGTAGAATATCGAACTGAAGACACTGAACCGCACGAATATTGTAGTTAGCGTAAGAAGATGCCAATGGTGTCTAGAAAGTTGATGCCAAGTCATTGCTATGTAGAAAGCCAAACCCAAGACGCTCATCCTCGCGGACAACACAACATGAACAAAATTTGCAAATAATGGCTTTAACTCAAGACACATGCACGAACACACGAACATTCTAGTGCAGGGATGAGCACTCAACGAACACAAAGGCAATTGAATGCGGAAGTCTAGCGAACACGAAGGCAATTGAACGAGAAATAGTTGAGATCTAATAGAGATTATAAGTTTATCATCTAACTTTCCTTTCTCTTGAAATGTCCAACCATTGAAATGTCCAACTACTAAACACAGAGGCAATTGAATGTGAATTGAATGAAAAAGTCTCGTGAACAGTAAGGCAATTGAATGCAAAAATATGCAGATCTAATAGCGATCCAAAATTTATTTGGTCATTGTCCTTTGTCCGTAAATGCTAAACTTGTCAGAGATGCAGAGGTGTCATCCACTGGATGGTTATAAAAATTGGCCGCACCTTCAAGTGGAGGCTTCTTACCGTTTGAAGAATCAAGAAATTGAGGCACATCTCTATATCCTAAACATTAATTACTGAAGGTAAACAGAACGTTAATTCTTCCAAGTTCGATTTAATGAACTTTAACCATTCAAGTTACTCACAAAACAAAAATCAAGTTTAATCTATTTGTAAAATGGAATATTTTGATTTCCCCATCTAATTAAATATGAATTTATTAGAATTGGAATAATCTAAAAATCCCCAGGAAATCAATAAGAGAAAAAAAGAGTTACACATCTTATTGTAAAATGGACCATTTTGCTAAATAAACTTTGCTTATACATTAATTTCCCATCTAACTAGAATATGAACATATCAGAATTGAAATAATGTCAAATCCCTAGGAAATTGGTGGGCACGGAGCCATGTGGTACAAAGATAATTTTTTAAATTTACTAAAAGCCAATGCAACTTGACAAACTCGTAACTCCCTCGAAAGTTTGATAGACATTAAGATTAAGCATATGTTGAGCTTATTCCCTTGAGAATCAATCTGGACGTCAATCAAAAACATGAAAAAAATTCAACAAATTCTCATCCACCTTAAGTTGAAATAAAAAATTTTGAGCAATTACAATTTTCGATGAGGAAGTCCCATCTGGCTCATCTCTATTATTTAAGCGAATACAAAATTCATTAGTCAAAACTTCTAAGTGATAATGTTACCCTTCTATAAAGCTTTGTGATTACTTTAATTTTAAAACAGGTTCTCAACTTTACTCGCCAATCCTCTTACCCAAGCCAGTATTCATCTATCATTTCAAGTTTACCATATTTTGAATTAAACTTATTAGATTTCACTAATCAATTAAATTGAAAAATTGAAAAGAAACTTGGTTTAGACATTGTGCTCATCCACTCACCATTTCTCTTACCCAAACCAGTATTCATTTGTCATTTCAAGTTTACTATATTTTTAATTAAACTTACTTGATTTCACTAATCAATTAGATTGACAAATTAAAAAGAATCTTGTTTTAGAGAGTGTGATTATCCACTCACCAATTTTCTTACCTAATCCAATATTCATCTATCATTTCAAGTTTACTATATTTTCAATTAAACTTACTAGATTTCACAAATCAATTAGATTGACAAATTAAAAAGAAACTTGGTTTAGATAGTGTGGTCATCCACTCCCCAATTCTCTTACCAAGCCAATATTCATTTATCATTTCAAGTGACTATATTTTTAAATAAACTTACTATATTTCACTAATTAATTAGGTTGACAAATTAAAAACAAGCTTGGTTTAGACCGTGTGGTCATCCACTCCGGTATATCCGGAAAATTAAACTGATTGGACCAGCCCTTATAACAATGCGACTGCGACTATGCGATGAAGCGACAACCATCGGACCCTGAGTCCAGATCGATGGCCCTGATGCGATCAGCGATCGCATGTCAGTAAGGCCAAAGGACCGTGGCAATGGCATGAGCGATAACGATATCGCCAAAAAGCTCAAATTTCGATCGGAGGTGTCGATAGTCGGATGTCGTCATCAGAGCATTGTTGTGGAGTGATAACAGTGCAGATCAGACGATGATTATAAATGCGGCCCTAAAGAATTTGAAGTCCTGTTATGTATTCCGGAGCGGGGTTTCCTTGTTCCCGTGTATTCCAATATATGTGTGGGTTGGCCTTTTTAGGCTTGAATGCATATATGTAAAGCTCCCGATATTGTTAAAAAGACCCGATAGTGGAATGGTTGAAGGGGTCTAATGTAAGTCCATGGTTTCGGAGGCTTATAGCCTAAAGAGGCACTTCCGATAGGCTTTGTGGGCATAACCCATAGGCCTCAAGATCAATTTCTTTAAGGGAGATGGATTTTGATTAACCCCCAAAATCTCATTCCCATCACAATGTTCTTTTGAGACAAGAATGCTTAGGTCCATGTCACATTGCCCTTTTTAGAGTGCATTCAAATTATCTATATGGAAAATAACACACCATTTTCACTCTATAATGGTTTTCAGGGCCCTTTTTTTCATTGCATTGAATGAATCATATGACACATGTGCATTTTTTTTTTTTGTTTGCATTTTCCCAGCTAAATAGGAAGAAGCATATTGTGCTACAAAAATTGTTGCAAGTTCAATGGTCGAGCCAAATATTTATCAATTATTGACTTGCACAACATATCTTGAGAGTTTTCATGTTCATATTGCAAGAGACCAAGCCTTTTAACGACATATGCTTGTTTTTCAGCTGGAGTGGTGTTAATAAAATTGTTTTTCTAGATGATGAGTACAAAGGAAACAACAGTATAATGTGAACAACTTGTCTACTTGATATTTGTTGAAAATTCAACAGTGCATTTCCAAGTCTATGAACAGTTTCAATTTTTCCACAATTGTTAGACAAGCAATCTTCTCGGATTTGTCTGAAAGTAGATGTCATTGTGTGATCCATTTTCATCATATAAGAACTACAATATGTTGCAGCAACATACACACCTAATATAAACTATGCATCTGTGTTTGCCTTCCACAAAGGAGGTAATTTTTTTTGCAAATGCATTTATCCAAACATCATAGGGACTTCTTTTCAATAGTGAAATGGGTTGAACAATGCAAGAGTGAAGGAGCAATATATATTCTTTGTTCGTAATACCAAGATTTTCCAAAAACGTATCAAATGTTGGGTCTTTTGGGTACATAGTATTATGTAAAAGAGAAGAAAGTTCTTTTTTTCATATCTTGATTGTCATTATCAATACTGTATAAATATTGCAAGATACAAGTTTCACACATTGGTGGAAAAGGAAAACCAAATATACAATTAGAATGTTTGTGTTTTCTGCAAGTTTTTGTGTCATGATGAGTTTGTATTTGAATCATTTTATCTAATAACATTGTTGAATCACAAGTCAAATAACGGTCAATGAAAGAAATAAGATCAATTTTAGGAGAATGTTCATATATTGGTGCATCTTTAATCCAAAGAAATCCATGGTCATGTCCAACTCCTCTGCTTTGCAACTTTGTGATAAAAAAATAGTATTCCACTTGCCTAAATAGTTCATTTTTTGTGATCAAAGTGTGCATGGTTAAGATTATGTGTCTATAATAGTGACTACAAATAATTGGGTGAATTTTAATCAAACTATAAATGCATTCATTTGAATTATCATTAATTTGGTTTGTTGAACTAGTAGAACTTTGTGTCTTCAATACATCTGGTTCCCAAATGTGCTTAGTACTAGTGAATGTAACAAAAAATCTTTGTGGACCAAGTAGACGTATCATTGTAAATATGTCTTCTCATATGTTTTCAAAGTAATCATGAGAGGTGAAAATTCTTTTTAGACATTGATATGAAATTGGTGATTGCAAAAATTTTTCAAGGTTGTTTTGATGCTTGACATCTCTAACAACTAGTTTTGTCCCTCTTATCTCTTCTTTGAGAATGGAAATCTAGGCTGAACTAGAAACTTGGTCTATCAATATGCGAATTGTCTTAAAAAATATATTTGTAACATGGGTTGAGAAGTCTTCAGACTTGTTTTATACTTCACATTGTGCAATGTGATGATATGACAAGAGTTTGACCAAATTAATGGGTCAACTAGAGCCATAAAACAATGTTGGAAAATTAATTTTGTCAGAGAACTTGTCCTAGAAGATACCCAATGGTTTGTATCATCTGGAAGGTAAAATTTATAATATTTATGTATCAAGATCATGGATTAAGTGGGATTCTGAGTAACCATGCACAAGTGTTTCTGATTCTGGTTCTAAATCATTGTCAACACATGGTGAATCTGCTTCATGAACTTTTGGGCTAATGCTCTCATGATTTTGTCTATGCTGATCAATGGTCTTTCCACTCATTGTTTATCACTATTTGTTCTGTTTTGTAAAGAGTTGTATTCCACAAGTCACGTAAGGCAACCTTTACTTTCCTTTGCCAAACATTTTCAGACAAATATGCATTCTTGTATTCTATTTTTCTTCTAAGCATTATTTCAATTGTCATGCAATCATCAATACTTCTAGGTATAGTTGTTTGAACTTTGTTCAAATTGGAAAGAAATTTTATGATTGTACCCGTTAGGCTTATCTATGAAATTTTGTAGCCAAGTTATCATATTTGTGCAAAGGTCATTATTGGTGCCACCAATCTCTCTTCTAAAGTTGTTAACTCTGTAACATAAAATAATTTTTGCTTTCAGCGGATATGTAAAGGTGATGAAAATTTAGGAAATTTTCCATTGATTATTGTAGTATTGCAGGATTTGCAAATTTGATCATTAGATTTGATTAGTTTCGCCTTAGTTGTAGTTGTGATTACATGAAAATTTTCCAATGTTTTATTGCTCACAAGCCACATATATTTCTCAAAAATAAATCTATCACAAATACAACATACATGTGTAGGTGTGTATTGTATTGACTGCAAATATGCCTCAATTGATTTAATTGATTGCAAATTTTTTTTCTGTTCTTGGGATAGTAAAGCACCATATGCATGCATTTCATGTTTCAAATGATTCAATCGACTAGGACGATTATTGGATTTATTGGAAGGATGAACAAGTATTGGCTTGTCATGTCGCTCACTAAAGACTGAAGAAAGAGACTCTTGTTTTGATAGCATGCAATGTTTAGACAACTTAAACCCTTGATCAGACAAATAAACCCTTCCAGGCCTTTGGAAGCATAGTATCAGAGTCTCTTAATAAAATTTAATTAGATAAATTTAATTAAAATTTAATTAGATTAATTAAATCAAAATTAATTAATTAAATTAAATTTTATTATTTAGTTCATTATATAAATAAAAATTGTAATTAATTCTAAATAAGAACTAAACATAATTTCTCAAATAATTAATAATAATAAAATAAAATTAATTAATTAATTAATTAATCAATCAATTAATTAATTAGGCAATTAAGGCTTAATAAGTTAAAATGGTAAATATCAATAATTAATTAAAAAGAATTATGGCTATAATTAAATTAAATAAAGTTAATTAATACAAAAAATAAAAATAAATAATTAATTAATCAATAAATTTAATTTAATTAATTAATTAAATAAAAATAAAATTAATTAATCAATAAGATTAATTAATCAATAAATTTAATTTAATTAATTAATCAAATAAAAATAATCGGAAGGATTATAAATCAATTATTTAATTAATTTAAGTAGATCAATTAAATCAAAATTAATTAATTTAGTTATTCTATTCTAATTAAAATAAAAATTAAATAAAATTAGTCAATTAATTAAAGAATTAATAATAACCAAGGATTAACATTGGATTAATAAATAAATAAGTAAAATTAAGATTATAAATTAATTTAGCTAATTAATTAATCAAATAAAATTAAAATTTGTTAAATTAATAAAAACAGTTGGAAGGAAATGAAAAATTAAACTTATTCATGAATCAGATATATCAATTAAAATATTTTAGGTTCTAGGTAAATTAATAGGAATAATTAATGAAAATTTGAAAATAAAAATAATAATAATAATAATAATAATAATAATAATAAATGAAAAAATTATTTATATAAGTGTCGGTTTCTTAAAAATTAGGGATCTAGGTTTATTTATACCCAGGGCGTTATAGCTCTTCTCTCAATAAGTTTTCATTCATATTCTTTTTGATTTAGCCATGATGATGGACCCCCTTTGGGGTTTGAAATGTCGACGGAATGAACACGAAACTGTGGATAATCCGGATCATACCACTGCAAAAAACTACCACAGAAGCTTAAAATCTAACATAACTTAACATATTGTTTGCACGTTGATGTTTTATTGTCAGTGAAACCATTGTCTAGTTGGGTACATGGTGTAACAACATTGGGTTGTATGTGTAAATTATGTTTAGGTGTAAGACTTAAAATGGCATTGAAATTTGGTGTTCCCAATTTTTTTTTGGAGAGGTGTACCTATATTATATGAATCATTAATACTAAAAACACCATTAATTTGCAAGTGTATAAAAGTGTGCATCTGATGTGGATATAGGAAAATCCATAAGATAAAGCATTTTTGATGCAATATTTGATGAGTAGAATCGCAAAGAAATATCTCTGATACTTGCATCCCAAACATAGATGTTAATATTAAGTATTTCACATATTCATTAGATCGAGAAATGAATTCTCTCTATATGTCCATTTGCATATGGCATTGATAGGTTAATAATATAACATTGCCAATTGTTTGCACATTGCTCTTGTTCAATCATTTTATTATTAATGTTCTTCTCCAAGTATTTGATAGGTCTCACATCATTCTAAGTATAGCAATGGTATAAGGTTTGTGCAATTACTTTTCTCATGGAAAACATGTCAAACCAAGGTGCAACTGTGCAAATAGAATTGAACAATGAGTCATGACAATCACTAATAATGTGATCAAGAATCAAGAATCCTTGTTCTAAGAACATTTGTTTAATGGACACCATGTCACATTGTACATGAGAGGAATAATGTGCAGAGGTGCATGGAGAAATTGATATAGAATTTGGTGATATGACCGAAAATCGATCATAAACTAAAACTGAAGTTGAATTGATTAATTTCCATCAATGAATTTGATTGTTAGCCTTAAGTGATGAATGTGGAAGACTGAAGGAAAGCAGTTGATTTAAGGCTGAAATAATAACTTAAGAAACATAATTAATCTTGAATTTGCAGAATAAAATATAGATACCAGACAACGATATTGATTACGAAGTTCGTCCTTGATGAAATACGTCACTGTGTCTGCTTTCAAGATGGGTTACCGCTTTATTAGGATTAAATTTGAGAAGGTTGATTCCACATAAAATGAACCAATATGAATAAGCATGCAGGAACTTCTAGTCTCTATCAACATAAATCTCTCTGAAATAGCTTTCCAACTCCTGTCACGGTTCCCAATTCTGATTCACGATGCTCCCGTTACATTGAAAAAAAAATAGCCTATGACCTTTAGAATCTGCATACAAACTTCTAAAACCACTCACCTTTTTCTGTAATGAGCCAAACTCTGGCTTTATAACACTAAAAATACACTCTAACCTCTGCTTCCCAACTTTAGAATGCATGTGCTGACTTTAGGGCTCAAGGCTCTCGGTCTTGTCATGGTTGGACACCTTAGGGTTAGGTTTCTATGGTCATTGAATTAACAACTTCATTTTAAACAATACAAAACCAAGAATAACCATAGGTTATCCTAGCGGTTAATTAATGACGCGCTTTTGCCTAACTGCCCATGTGAATAGCTAAGTTCCTTGGCAGTTGACTGGCTGACTCCCACATAGGGGTTTATCCTCCCGGCGGTTCCGGTTTGCGATTGTAGTGCATTCACATGTGTTGTCACCATTTACAACCTCCGCCATGGTTTATAGCCTGATTTCCATGGTTACAATAACCTCAGTCTTTTACCTGTTCACATGTTCACAGTTACTGCTACCATAATCTGCCACGGTTATCTGTAACTCCGTCTGGTGAACTCTTTGTTCGTATGTCCATAGTTCTGATGGGGTTTAAGCCTGTGGTTAGGGAGATGTGGGTTTGAACATTTGTATTGCAATGTTTATTACAAAGCCAAAAGTGGGTTTTATGCATAGTTTTATGTGTTTAGGTGTTGTATTAGGATTGAATTTACATGTTTTTTCACCATAACTTTTTAGGGCTAGGTTTTTTAGCTTAGGTTTTAGCATAATGACTTAGGTTTAGTCTTTAGTGTCGACTTACACTTTTACATATACCCATTACACATCTTTGTCACAAAGAGACATTAACACTACATGACAAACCATGAACAAAAAATAACGAATCGACAATGACGATGAATGTTTCCCATGAACCACACACTGACAATGAATTGAACCGGTGCAAATCATCTGACGAGATCCTCTTGGATCATGATACAATGTTCATTGTGTGATATTGAAGGAGTGTTGAAAGTGGCCACATGAAGGATTCTAGTTATGTAATAAAGTATTAAACTGATAGCCATGGATATCATGGTTAAAGCGAAAATATGGTTTTCTACTTGTAAATAACCAAAAATTGACTGGTATCGACAACCAATTGGAAAACCATTTGATGCAAGAAGAATCTCCCCATAAGCTAATTTTTGAAGTAGTAGAATAAGAAACAGGTTTATACAATACTTGCAAATATCTCTCAACATTAGTAACTCGATGGAGATCTTGAAGGCATTCAGAAGTCAATTCGGTATGAAATTATTATAAAGAAGCATCATGTTTGTAATGTAAGCAATGGTGGAAGAAATTTAGAATTACTTATCATATTTCAATTGATGTATAATAGAAGTGAAGTAGAACAACAAATGAGTCAAAAAGACAACCTCCTGGGTAGTAGCAAATATGTTGCATACATATAAATGGAATCTAGATAATCTGTAATAAATTTATTCAAAACATGACTCATGTAATGCAAAAGCATTTTTTTTGCCATAAATGGCAATGAGAAAATATGCAGTTTGTTCAATGCAATTCCTGATTACAATGGAAGAATCACATTATACTTCGAGTATTAAATCAGTAAGTATTATTGGAGAAGACTATGAAATTTTCTATATAGAGCGTAGTCTACCCACTCACCCTCTCCCTTGCCTCCCACCTATTTTTGTTTTTCAAATTAGCACAATTGAGAGTAGTTTGCTTTCTCACAAAGAAGACAAGGAAGAAGCTACAAGTAAATTCTTAAATTGATGAGTGACCACTACACACAATAATCTACCAATATAATATTTGTCAACTTAAACATATTTCAAAATATAGAAACATTGCAAAAAAAAGGTCTTCAAGTATTATAAAATTCATAAATTTTTCATTGTGGTTGGGGAGACCTAGGCACTCACTGAAAGTATGTTCATTAACATAGTCCTTGCAAGCAAATTTATGTCTAGGTATCATCATTTCAAAACAAAATAACACCGCCCCATAAGTAATGGCATGCTTCAAAATAACTAAGAGGAAAACAATGACAATAAACATTGACAATAATAGTCTATCACATATAGCTTGCTTAAATCTAACTCAATTCAGTAAGAAAAGTGTTACTAATCGTATCACATTGTAATACAAATATATTATATGCTTATACACATGAGGTAAACCAAGATAATATATCACTCCTATTCTCTACAAGAGTAGACACCCCTAAGAAAGAAAACGAAGGTTTACGCTAAACTTTTTCTAAAATGTCCAAGAAATTTGATATGACAATAGTTAAAGCCAACAACTATCAATCACATTGAAGCAATGATCTAAGAGAATTTGAGCAATGATGTATGATCATTTCAAAATAAGTGCGTGAATGTAATACAAGCATGATATAAAAAACTAGAACACAAAAGAGCACGATGAACATCCAAACAAACAACAATGAGAGAACAAAGTACACTAAAATGTTCATTTTATCTATATGGAGTCTTCTAAAATTGTTTTCCATATACACTCTAACATTACAAGAAAAATGAATCTACATATCAGAGTTGCACATAAATTTTCCAACAACATGCAACAAGTGTAACCATTATGTATGTTGTAATATAGCTACTTTTGGCTCCAAACAAATGAATTCATGCATCAGGTTCCAACTAAAAAAAAGATAAAATCATAAGCCACCAAAGCACTAGTGAGGTAGGAGTTTTAAGCTTAATATCATTATTTTAGAAATTTGTAACCTAATGTCTTGATGTTGACAGTTTAATTCATATTTCTAAATTCAAGATGAATAAAGATATACTCATAGTTTTTCAAGTTATGTCATGTAAACATTTTGACTTCGTCAGATTACAAAGAAAAAAGGAAGATAAAATGAAATGTAAAAAATAAAATAGAATACAAAGTTTAATGTAAACAATTTGATTTGATCAAAATAAAACAAAGAAAAGTAAAATAAAAGTAAAAAATAACAAAATAAAAATAATCCTAAAACATAAAATAATAATAAAAATAAAAAATGGCCCATGATATTAAGAAGCAATGGTATTCATGTGGAATATAGCCTATTTAAAAGGGAAGATTAGAACAACCTATATTCAATCTAATTTCAAATCTACAAAGAACAAGATAGATCAAATCTCTCTTGGCTCTAAAAGAAGTTTAGAAATGAATTTTTTAGAATCTTATTACAACCATACATAGAATATAATTGTAATATATATATATATATATATATATATATATATATATATATATATATATATATATATATATATATATATATATGTATATATATTTCAAATTGAAAAAAATCTATATATATTTTAACATATTTCTCGTAAGAGGTGAGAGGTTCAAAACCAGAAGGGGTAGAGTATGTATTCCTTCGTAGATTTAGCAGTCAAATCACGAAGGTGGGTCCCTTGTCCCGCAAACAAGGGGTATCATACACCAATTTTCTGTCTTGCTTGGCCGTACCTTAAATTTAGATATATATATATATATATATATATATATAGAGCACAATACAAATAACTTTCTTAAAATCTTGGTATAAGTATACATAAAATATAATTATAATATATATAAAAAATTCAAAATATATATTTTTTCAATTTGGAAAATAAAATATATATTTTAAAAATTATATATATATATATTATTTAAAAAAAAAAAACTATGTGGTAGCAATACCCAAAGAAAAATAAAGACAATCACATTATTACCACATGATTCTTGTTTATATGTCTAGCTCTGTATAACATGTGAAAGATTTCACACAACCCGAAATGAAAAAAGTATAATGACATTGTTGTGCTCTACCCATTATCAAATTCAAAAGGTTAAACTTCAGATGCTAACGCTAAAATTCAAATGATAATGCTACCAGGAATTGTAATCTTGGCACCATCCTAGTTTAAGACGTTATCAAGGTATAAGAATTCTTGGAAAATGAGGTGCAACATGGTGTTTATAAACTCTGGAACCCATGGTGATAGAGTGACATTCCTATTGGTTTACTTGTTCGATTTCATCTTGGTCATGGTTTGGGACTCCTGAAAAACTCCACTTCCATGTAATTATGATGATATACGTGTAGAGAGCTCTCGGTGGTATTACCATGGTCTCAAGGTTTTATCGGTGGAGGTTAATTTTTGTCATGGTTTCCTGGATGGTTGATGTTCAACTTGTCTACATTGATCATTTTATTGCTTTTCAATACCAATTTAATGTTTTTTAATACATATGTTAATTTTTGTAATGGTTGTTAGCTATGATTTTTTCTAACATATTGACCTATATTATTTTATGACTTTTCAATATATGTTTACTGCTTTATTACATGCCAAAAGTTTCACACAACCCGAAACGAAAAAAAGAGGAATCATAGTGTTGCGCTTTACACATTATTAAATTCAAAATGTCAAACTCCAAATAATATTGCCCATTAATCAGTTTATTGTTTTTCAATACCAATTACTGTTTCTTAATATATATGTTAATTTTTGTAATGGTTGTTAGCTATGATTTTTTCTAATCTGTTGACTTATATTATTTTATAACTTTTCAATATATGTTTAGTGCTTTATTACATGCCAAAAGTTTCACACAGTCCAAAATGAAAAAAAAAAGGAATCATAGTGTTGCGCACCACACATTATTAAATTCAAATGGTCAAACTCCAAATAATGTTGCCACCAGGATTTGGAATTGCGGCACCATGCTATTTAATATTTTAGTCACACCAAAAGCTTTGCGGCTTTTAATACACAGGTTAATTTTTGTAATGGTTATTAGCTATGATTTTTTCTAACGTATTGACCTATATTATTTTATGACTTTTCAATATATGTTTAATGATATATTACATGCCAGAAATTTCACACAACCAAAAGGTAAAAAGAAGGAATCATAGTGTTGCTGGCTACACATTATTAAACTCAAAAGGTCAAAATCCAAGTAACATTGACAGTAAGTTTTCGAATCTCGACACCATGCTATTTAAGACTTTAGCCGCACAAGAACCTTTGGAAAATTCATAAACTATGAAACCCATGGTAATGTGCAACCACATTCTTATTGGGTTACTTGTCCGTTTCCATCTTAGACATGGTTTTGGCACTCATGCTAGCATCTTTTTATTAGCCAAAAATAATGAATTTAATATGATAGGAGGTGCATCTGCACTTAGAAAAAGTCAACCTTCATGCAATTATGATTTACCTGCACGAACCTCATGGTGATACCATTTTTAATGTGTGGACGTTAATTTTTGTCATGCTTTTCTGGTTTGCTAATGTTCAACTAGTCATTTCTCGTCGCCGTTGATTATGATTTTTTAACTTGTCTACTTATATTATCTTATGATTATTTTAATAGATTATTAATTTTTGCAACTTGTTTACTTTTTTATTCTATAAGTTTGTATTGATATTCTTGTTCGTTATGGTTTATAAATGTTAATTGTTATATATAAATGGAATATTAGTATTAAGAAATTTGAATATTTCCAATTAAAGTATGGTTGTTTTTTGTTGTTATTTTTTTTGTTAAATGATATAGAGTTTTGAAAAAATAAATTTAAATTTAAAAAATTATTTATATATATAGAAATGTATATAAAAATTGTAATATGGATGAATTAATTGTTAATTTTGAAGCGATTCTTTCTTCAAATATTTAAGAAAAAGCGCAAATAAATTGTTTATGATTTTTTTAAAATTTTATAAATTAAATAAATGATTTTTTTTTCCTATTTCCAAATTCTTAATTGGAATTAATAAAAAAATAATTATTTTTTAATTTTGAAAATTATAGTAATATATAAATAACAAAATGTATTTAATTTATTTTAGGTAAGCACCTATGAGGGATTTGAACAAGTGACCTATTGCAAGGAGTGCCTTAACAGTATGCCGATTCACCATCAATCGAAAACCCCATCAGCTGCAAAATATATTTAATTTATTTTAACAATCTAAAAAATAATAATTAACTCTATAAAATTTAAAACTATGAATAATTATATCTACGTGGAAAGACATATAACCTATATATAAGTAAATATTCTAATAAGATATTTTAACTAATTTTCTATTCTATGAAAATCACTACATGCAGGGAGACGATAAATCACTAGGTGATGATGGCATTTAATAACTCTTTCTCAAATGTAATCTATTGCCTACAAATGGGCGTGTTGACTGTCAACAAGAAGGAAACAATAATCACTGTGTAAACATAACCTATTTCCCAGTATATTGAAACTATTCTCTAAGGAACTAAGTTGACCCAAAGCTTGACTCTCTCTTTCAGTAAACTGAATTGAGTCAGCTCCTCCGAGACTACCTTTGCCCCGAGTGCGGTTTTGTGTCACAAGAATAATTGACGA
The DNA here is from genome assembly GCA_031772625.1 of Pinus tabuliformis. Classification (NCBI taxonomy): domain Eukaryota; kingdom Viridiplantae; phylum Streptophyta; class Pinopsida; order Pinales; family Pinaceae; genus Pinus; species Pinus tabuliformis. Next base: position 154,011,715 of record CM062804.1, on the reverse strand, counting down.
GATAAAAATCAGATTTGAATTAAAAAGGAGTTACAGCTCATAGATGAGTACTGCACTCATGCAAAGAGAAATCTCTCCGTACACTCTACTACTAATCAAATGAGCAATCACATCATTAAGTACATTACTAGAACTTAGGAAGTTGCAACCACACTCCTAAACTCTAGGAACAAATCCTAAACTAAAGAGATACGTTACAACTTGTGTAACCATTTCTCCATTAATACAAAATAATATTAATTATTTTCAACTCCCCCCTTAATGGAGAAAAGATTATCCTGAACTCCTAGCATCCCTCTAAACAATTCAAACTTTACACGCCCAAGAGGCTTAGTAAAAATATCAGCCATGTTATCACAAGTTTTACAATATTCAACTCTTATCTCTTTTGACTGTTGTTTCTCTCGAACAAAATGAACTTGAGTATCAATATGCTTGGTAATTTTATGAAAGAATGGATTGTATGCAAGCTTGATGGTACTCTAGTTATCAGTTTTGATAATAGTTGATTCTTTTTGCTCTTCTCCTGCATCGTTGAGAAGTCTTCTCAACCAGATAGCTTCACATGTGGCTGCACACAATGCTTGGTACTCAGCTTCACATGAAGATAGAGCTACAGTGTGCTTCTTTTTGCTGCTCCATGCTATGTCCCTGGATCTAATGTTGAATGCGTAACCTGTGATAGATCTTCGATCATCCAAGTTACCTGCCCAATCGGAATCTGAAAAACCTACTAGAATAACATCAGAAGTGTCACTGTACAAAATGCCATAATTACTAGTACCACTAAGATACCTCAACACATTTTTTGCTGCGACCCAGTGACTTTCGAGTGGTTTTGACATGAACTGGCTCAACACACTAACAGAATATGCCAAATCTGGTCTAGTTGTAGTCAGATATATCAAACTGCCAACTAGCTGTCTGTACATGGTAGCATCCACCTGTTTAGTACTGTCGTCACTGCTCAACTTTAAGTTCTGCTGTAATGGTGTTGCTGTTGATCTTCACTGCTCCATTCTGAACCTTTCCAACAAGCTTCTAGCATACTTCCCTTGAGTAAGAAAAGTTTGTCCAGAGTCTCTCCATACCTCCAATCCCAAACAATAATGAAGGTTTCCGAGATCTTTCATTTCAAACACTTATGACATCTGTTGTTTGACTTCTTTGATCAGATTGTTAGCATTCCCTGTTATGATCATATCATCTACATACAAAGAAATCAAAATAATTTGCCTCTGTTTATTAAACTTGGTATACAGATTTGGATCATTCAAGCTTCTATGAAAGCCATGTTGAACAAAAAATGAGTCAATTTTCTAATACCACGACCTGGGCGCCTGTTTTAAACCATAAAGTGCCTTTTTTAATTTACACACAAGATGTTCCTGTCCCTTTTTCACAAAACCTTCAAGCTGTACTAAATAAATTTCTTCTTTCAAGTCACCATTCAGAAATTCAGACTTGACATCTAGCTGGTGTAGCTGCCATTTGTGTTTTGTTGCTAAGGAAATTAGCATTCTAATGGTGTTTAATTTGGCTACAGGAGCAAAGGTGTCATCGAAATCTATTCCCTCCTGCTGTGAGTAACCCTTTGCTACCAGTCTAGCTTTAAGTTTCTCTATACTCCCATCTGCATTTATTTTTGGTTTATACAACGATTTACATCCTATGGGGGTTTACCTTCAGGCAATTCAACCAAATCCAAGTATGGTTTCTGTTTATTGAATCTATTTCCTCATACATTGCAGCCCTCCATGCATCAGATTTACTTGCTTCCTCATAATTTGCAGGTTCTACAATGTTTAAAATCTTTGACATTAATGCATAGTCTTTCAACTTAGATGATAATCGAGTCTTCCTACCTGATCTCCTTGGTAGGGGACTTACCTCAATTTCAACCTTTTCTGAGCTTGCATCTTCATTGATTACATTGTCTGTTACTTCTTATTCTTGTTTCTCCTCCTGCTCTTCATCTTCCTCACTATTTTCTTCCAATAGCAATGGAATGTGCCAATCACTGTTAGAGTCATTCTTTCCTTCTTCAACCTGTTTATGAAATATGACATCTCTGCTTGCAAAAAACGTGTGAGTCACAGGATTAAATAACCTATATGCCTTGAACTCAATGCCATATCCAACAAATATACATTTCAGGGCTTTAGGATCTAACTTCTTCCTATCTGCCTTAGGTATATGAGCATAAGCTTTTGACCCAAATATTCTTAAATGACTCACTGCTGGTTTGAATCCAAACAATGCTTCAAAAGGGGTTTTGAAGCCTAGACACCTAGCACGACTCCTATTCTTTAAATATACAACAGTGTTAATAGCTTCTGCCCAAAGACCATTTGATAGACCCTTACCTTGAAGCATGCTCCTTGCGCACTCCACAAGAGTTCTGTTCTTTAGTTCTGCCACTCCATTCTGTTGTGGAGAGTGGGGGACTGTAAACTGTTGCACAATCCCATGATGTTTTCAGAAATCCATGAACTCTCCTAACCTATATCCTCCCCCTTGATCTGAGCAGAGAATTTTTATCCTTTTTCCTGTCTGGTTTTCTACCATGGATTTAAACTCTTTAAAATACTCAAAATCTTGACACTTTTTACTCAGAAAGTATACCCATGAAAATCTATTGCAATCATCTGTAAATAAGAGAAAGTAATATGCTCCTCCTAATGACCTCGTTTGCATGGGTCCACAGATGTCTGTATGCACCAGTTCTAAAATATCTCTTTCCTTTCTTTTAACATGCTAAGGGAACTCTTCTCTATGTATTTTCCCTAATGCACATCCATCACAATCCAGCTTAACATTATGGAAAATAGGGAGTCAATCGACCATACCTTTTCTCTGAAGTAGAATGAGGCCTTGCAGATTAAGATGGCCGAATCTCTGATGCCAGAGATTTTTGGCTGTCGATCCATCTGCAACAATTGCTTGTTGTGGCATACTCTTTACGTCCAGTCTGTACAGGTTCCCCACGCGCACTCCTGTTGCAACTGTTTCCATCTGGCTATCCTTAATGACACAGTTAGTATTAAAGAATTGAACTTGCATGTCCTGATCAGTAATCATTGAGACAAAGACGAAATTTTTCTTAATTCCTGGAACATACAATACATTTTTAAGGTGTCTAATGTCTCCGCTAGGTAATTTTACAGGAATGTCACCATATCCTTTGATCTCATGTCCACTATCATCTCCTAAATAGATTTTTGACCCACATGAAGTTTCTTCAAGAAATTCAAACCAATCCTTCTTACCAGTCATATGTGAGGATGCATCAGAGTCGACATACCATATGTCATCCTCATCTTCCTTTGAAGCTGAAAGAGCACAATCAACTATAAATAGTCGAAGTTCGTGGCTATGATCCTCCTCTTGCCTTTAAACTGTCTCCTTTTTGCCATCAGAGCAAGGTCATTGCTCTGAGATTTCAAATTTTGTCGTCGCTCTTCTTCTCGTATCAGAATCCCTGTCATCTCTTCAAATGAAGGGGCTTTCTCCCTTGCTGATAGCCCTATGATAAATGTCTGGTAATCATCAATCATTCCATTCAACGTGATCGTGACCAGATCTGAATCAGAAACTTTCTCTCCGATATCTCCCAATCTGTCCTTCAGGTCTTTGACTCTCGCAATGAATTCAGCAGCGGATTCATTCTCCTCCATCTTCAATGCAAACGGCTTGCCTTTGAGTGACAAGACACGGTTTGAATTTTGCGTCTGGTATAGGTTTTTAATGGTCGTCCAAATGTCAGTGGCCGATTTACAGTCTCTAATATGTGGGATAACATTGTCCTTGACAGACATCTTCAATATGACCTTTGCTTTTGTCTCCCTTTTATCTCAATCTTGTTCTTGTGTGGCTGATCCCGATCTCAGCTCATTTCCTGTCACGATCGACCACGCATTTGTACTTTCAAGTAAAGTCTGTATCTTGAATTTCCAGTTGTTGAAATTTGATCCATCGAGTTTGCCAGACTCGTGGAGATACGATTCTAAACTGTTATTCATATTGACTTATATCAGATCTGAACCTCTGTTTTGCTGAAAAAAATTGTATCTTCAATGCGCCACCACCGGGCAAGTCCGATCTGTTGCCACCAAACAAATCCGGAACTCCAATGCGCCACCACCGGGCAAATCCGATTTGCTGCCACCAAACAGATCTGGAACTCCAAGGCGCCACCACCGGGCAAGTCCGATCTGCTGCCACCGAGTAGATCAGGAACTCCAATACGCCACCACCGAGCTACTCCAATCTGCTGCCACTGAACAGATCCGGAAATTCAAAGTGCCACCACCGGGCAACTCCGATCTGCTAAAACTTGCAGATTTTTCAAAGAGAAAGAGGTTGGCACTCTTCAACAGCGATTAATCCTTGATTTTCCGCGCCAATTGTACTTTCAGTCGCAGTGGCACGCTTATCACCCTCAAAACCGCGCCAACTCTTCCTTCCGCACAAAAATGGCGCGACTGTTCGCGACGAAACCGCGCCAACACTTTCTTGCGCTCAGAGATGATCAGTCATCTGAGACCTGTCTTCAGGTGTTACTGCAGTCCACCTGATTCTACAAATGATGCCACTATAGTTCTGTAATCAATGATGCATCCTAAAAAAATAAGGATATCCCTACTCTGTGCTCTGATACCAAGATAAAAATCAGATTTGAATTAAAAAGAAGAAGTTACAGCTCACAAGTGAGTACTGCACCTAGAGACTGCGCTCGTACAAAGAGAAATCTCTCCATACACTCTACTACTCATCAAATGAGCAATTACATCATTAAGTACATTATTAGAACTCAGGAAGTTGCAACCACACTCCTAAACTCTAGGAACAAATCCTAAATTAAGGAGATACATTACAACTTGTGTAACCATTTCTCCATTAATACAAAATAATATTAATTATTTTCAACTTGACCTACAATTCAAAGTTCGATTGACCCTTCAAATATGATGCTCATTATTCGCTAAATATAAAATGGACAGAAAACTAGTCTTTTTTAATATATAGTTTGGTATATGCACTTTCGAAGATGTTGTCATGGAAATTTGTAATGATATAAAGAAGTTTAATGTATTTTTAATGTGCTATATGATGTTCCAAGGCTAAATCAATTCCTACTCCTATACCCCTCCATAGCGCTTCTTGAGTTAAATTTGGTTACTTTGCTATAAGCAACCGATGTGAAGAGCAGGAAATTTCTGTTGCCAAATGTCTGATATAATGTCAATGTAATGGTATATATTTTTCCTAATGAGTGGGTCGTCTCAATGTGCAGTGCACAATTCCAATTTCTGAAATCGACTATGGGGAAACCGTTTCTACACTTCAAAGACATTTAACGAAAAACGTGAGACAACTGATGCAGAATCACACGAATTATGCAGCTCTCGAATTCGAATAGTCGACCTCTCAACCACCTCGCATGGCACCCAATTCAACTTTACCTCACCCTTTCATCCACCTCTGATACGTTCGACCTCTCAACCACCTCGCATGGCACCCAATTCAACTTTACCTCACCCTTTCATCCACCTCTGATACGTTGACCCAACTTCGGATGAGAGTCTCCTAGTTGGCTCCTTCCTCACAGACTAAAACTTGCTCTCGTACCATTTTAAAAGAATACACCTTCAGTGCTATTGTCTGTCTCAAAGTACAACGCAAAAAGAAAGCCAATTTTTTCTCCAAATATACCACAAAAGAAGGGCTAATACTACCAATTTTATGACTACAGTCCAAGGGATGCTGCTGCACTTTCCCTTTCTCGCGAGTCCTTTGACAAATGGTAATAGATTTATCACGAACCAAATGCTGCAAAAATAATCTTTAAATAGCTTGCCTGTCAATATTGAAGGACAAAGCGCAATATGTAGTTATAACTACCAACAAATCCTCGCATACAAACAACAATGAGGAATATGACCCATGCATTGCTACTCTGTATATAGCTTTATTTATACAAAATTCTAATCAGTTACATAGAATAAAAAATATTGTTAGAATAAAAAATATTGTTTTCCTCTTTAAATTGCCCCTTCGAATCGAGCAGAGTTGAGGCAGTGTGGCCTAAGGAGGTTTTGACTATGGCGATGAGATGATGGCTATCCCTTTGAATCTGAATAAGCTGAGGTAGTGCTACAGTGAGGCACTATATGAGGTGGAGGCAGTGCGGTGGTGAAATAATTAATCTGTCTAATAGATTCTATAGATTGAACCTTTAGGATTTTGCATGGTTATGATTGTCAGGTAATATGCAATGAATATTTTAAAACATATACAAATCACAATATTCTCAAATTAGAGTATCATATCAATATTGGCACCCAATATCCGACTATAACACTCACATGCTTTTGAATTATGATTTGCTGAAAAAGGTCAATTGTTTTGGGTGAAATTTTTGCCTAATGTTTGAATTTCATTACGATATGGGATATGATAATTATAAAATTATTATTAGCACTGTCTATTTTAATCCAGAGTCGCAATTGATATTCCATTGATAATTGTATGTTATCTCAGACCCATTAACTGACAGGTCACTCCAAAATGTTGATCACGTTAGCCTTGTTTAATTCTCTTTTGCCGAGCAGATAACATCGAAATTTTCGACAACACGGCATACATAAAACATTATTTTACTATGACTATTCCCAAAACCCTGCATGCTGGTTTTAGTGAAATATATCTTTTCTATTATATAACTAAGTTTTTTTATTATAGGTATAAATAAAACAAATAGTTGAAATGCAGAAATACGAAAATGTCTACTGGCGGAGGAGTTGTTTCGAAAGTTATGGAAATTCTGGTCATATTTAGAGAAAATCTGTCAATGATTTTTGTAAATCCAAGTTATAGTTCTCAAATTTCAAAATTTTAGGTGTTTTAGACGTTTTTGATGGTGCTTAATCCATTTCCACCATCAAAAACACGATTCAAACACTGCCTCTACAAGATTTTTTGAAATTTTTTTACCCAAATTCCCGTCATTTTTGACCGTCCGGACAATTTGGACAGCCAATTCTCTGCCTCGTTTAGACGACTCCATAAGAAAATTGTAGGATTCCAAATACAACAGCTCGACCACCACACAATCAATTTAGTCTATTAAGATTTGAGTTAAGTTGCATATTGTATTAATAAAAAATGTACTATCTATCTACTAAAAAACACATAAAAACTGGAAATTTATGGTTGACTTCATAGACACTGCAATTTTTTTTAATATTCGAACATTGTGTATAGTTGAGGCGAAACACACACCTAACAGAGATACGACCTCTCACTATGCAAAAGACCGAACTGAAGATGCTGAATCACCCGAAAAACCCTGTAAATGGCAAGAGAAGACGCCACCAATATGTAGAAACAGGAACCCAAGACGCTGAACCTCGCGAACTAGACTGCAGTGCATTGTCAAACATTTAATTATGGAATTTAGAGTACAACGACTTTACTATTGGAGTTAAGTTTCTTGGTGCTGAATCCATTTCCACCATAAAAAAACGATTCAAACACTTCCTCAACAAGATTTTTTGAAATTTTTTTTACCCAAATTCCCATCATTTTTACCGTCCAATCAATTTAAACGACCAATTCTCTGCCTCCTTTAGACGACTCCATAAGAAAATTGTAGAATTCCAAATACAACAGCTCGACCACCACACAATCAATTTAGTCTATTAAGATTTGTGTTAAGTTGCATATTGTATTAATAAAAAATGTACTATCTATCTACTAAAAAAACACATCAAAACTGGAAATTTATGGTTGATGTACTTCATAGACACTGCAATTTTTTTTAATATTCGAACATTGTGTATAGTTGAGGCGAAACACACACCTAACAGAGATACGACCTCTCACTATGCAAGAGACCGAACTGAAGATGCTGAATCGCCCGAACAACCCAGTAAATGGCAGGAGAAGACGCCACCAATATGTAGTAACAAGAACCCAAGACGCTGAACCTCGCGAACTAGACTGCAGTGCATGGTGGAACACTTAATTATGGAATTTAGAGCATAGTTACCAAATTCGAATTTGAATTCGAATTTGATTCGAAACGAAAAAAATTCGACCCTCTAAAATTCAATACCGAAAAAATTCGACATTATATATCTTACACATACTTAATTTTTATTTTTATTTATTTTTATTTCTAATTTAAATAAGCAATCATTATATGAAAATTCATTAAATCTTTCTCTACCAAGTATATTTATGTTTACTTATTTCCAACGTTAATTTCTCCTATCTAAAATGTTATAGACCCCTTCTCTCTAAAACAGCTTAGAAATAATGAAGATCAAAATGCATCAAATTAATTATTATTGCAGACTAGAAAAACATGTAAAAATAAAATCTAATAATATGAGTCACAACAGACAAAACTAGAGTTCAATGTAAAAATTGAGATATTGGATATTAAAATTATGATTTAAGTGATCTCTAAATACCATGAAATTTATCTCTAAATCACTAAATAGATCTATTTGAAATTGTACATGCCATCTACAAACATTGATACAACTCTTAAAGGGTCTTTTTTTGTAGATATCTACAAACTTCTCGAGAATCTGCTTGAAAGACAACAACAATGATATCCAATTTAAGATTCAAATATGAATTTAGATCATTTACTTCATGCTCATTTTGTATTATAGTTAAAAAACAATGTTACTTATAAAATAAACACCTTTAAACCTTATAAAAGAATTCAATAAAAGTAACTAAGAATCATAATATGTCAAACTAGAACAATTCAATCACATAAGTCAAAAAGTTAAAACATAGTTTAAGACTTATATGCTTATACAAAATGCTAATAGAAATAAAAAATTTATGGTCACTACCATAAATGAAGGGCCAAAATTATCTTAAGGTGTGTAGGTCATCTCATCTCCATTGTCCTCATCCACATCAGTGTATTCACTCATGAGAGAGTCATTGTCACTACTAGCACTCTCATCTATAATATCTCTGAGCAAAACATCATTCTCATTGACGTGACATGTGGATGTAGAAGACAATCCCACAATTGGTGCTTGTGAGGTTGCACTAGATGCATTAAAAATAGGGGGAACCTCTCGTACTATATTTGAAGTTGTTTTCTTCCCCTCCAAAGATTTCAGCCACAAGTGTAAATTGCAATGAATGCTAGCCAAATCTGCCAATTTGCTAGCTCCTAAATGGTTTCTTTTCTTACTATGGATGAACTCATGAGTGCTCCAACTCCTTTCACATGCTGATGCACTAGTGACCTATTTTTTTACATGAAAATAATATTATATTAGTATAATAATTTACATGGAATAGTTTGCAAATATACATACAAAATATAAATAATTATGATTCCTACATACCTGACTCAACACATTGATGCAAATGCTTGTAGTTCAGGTGTCTCATATCCATGGAGAAACCACCATTGAGCAGGGGTGACCTCTGGATGGTGCATATCTTGTAGTGCCCTAGCTGTAGTGAAAGCATGACCAGTCCCTTGCCTATATGATATTGATTGTATTCGTATTTTATATTGTATCTCAGGATCATGATACATCCTCTCCATGCAATTTTAAAATCCCTCCATGATATCTCTATCCTTAAGAACATGAAAGTAATTAGGTGATAGAAAAAGCCCTGCAGCATGTAATGGCGTATGCAACATACACCACCTTTTTTCCACAATTCTCCATATTGGATTATATACTGAACTATCATTCTTACATACCAATGATATGTGTTCTCTTACCCTATCCATGCCTTCATATACAAAACCCATACATGCAGCATTAGAATCCACCATCCTCAATATCTGTACAATAGGCTCACAAATAGAGATGATTTTTTCTGCACATGACCAAAACATTTCATTGAAGATTGTTTTCTCTATTAGTTTACCACCTTCTGACCTTGACAAAGGAGAGTTGACCCACTCTTCATTGCATACGAATGATCGCAATGCAGCTTTTTGCTCTACCACCCTTTGTAGTGCAATAAAATGGGTGGCAAATCTAGTGTCACCTGGTCTCAGTAGATTCCTGGTTTTGTATTTTCTAAATATACTCAAACTCAATCGGTGGTTCAGAATGAATTTGACTAGTTGCCTTGCTTGAGATATATTTACTTGCACCCAACCTATTTTACCAATGTCATGAAGGGCTAGATCAATACAATGTGCTGCACAAGGTGTCCAAAACAACTTAGGGAAATGCTCCATCAATAGCTCACCAGCAAGAACACAATTGGATGCATTATCAGTGACAACTCGGACTACGTTGTCCTCTCCTATAGATAATATGGTGTCCTTTAGTATCTGAAATAAATATTCAGCAGTCTTTGTTTTGTCCATACAATTAATAGTAGACAAATGGATCACTCCCTGAGGACAACACGCAAGTGTGTTCACAAGAGGTCTAGACTGGCGATCAATCCAGCCATCACTAACTAAAGTACATCCAGAAATAGCCCATGAATCCCTTATTGGTTTAACTCTTTCCTCTCTTCTTTGTTTGCTCCTATCAATTCTTGTGGTCCTAAGACTTTCATAGCTGGGAAGAACATATGAGGGACCAAAATGGCCGATCTTTTTTAACATATCATGAAATAATGAGCTTTTGATAGTGTTGAAAGAGATATTACAACCAATGAAAAAATCATAAACTGCATCATCTACCTCATTTCGCTCCAATGGCTTCCAAGCTTTCTCCAATGTTTGTTGTGTTGGATCAACGTCTGGTAAAGTAGGTTCTCTTTGTGATCCATATGGCATAGAAGATGTTGTAGATGCCACAAATGGTGGGAAAGAGCTTGGTGTTGAATTAATAACATTTTCTCTTCCCATGAGTGTATCTTGTGTTCTTTTTTTTCTTGCTTCTTGGACTACCTTTCCTTTCTTATGAGCATTGACTTCTTCACTTAAACTTTTCTTCACATCTTCATCAATTTTAGTACATGCTGCCACTCCTCCACCAGTTCCACCCACAATGCCAAGCAAATGATCTCTTGCTCGAGTCACTGATGTCCCACAAGTATTATTGCAGAACTTGCAATAAATTTTTCCATCATTTTTTCTTTCAATATATTTCCATTTAGAAAGTTTCGATCTAGGTGCCATCAATTTCCTTTAGAGGGTCTCCAAGTATCCTGTTCGCAAGAAAAAAAGTCATTCAAATTCATTGAACTATATTTGTACATATTTTGAAAAACAAAAAAATTCAAACTATAGAGAATACAAAAGAGACAATGCATAGAAGCCTACTTATGAGATTACTTATAATTGAATTAAAAACATGGCAGTGTATGTGAAACTAAAACACATTAATTCGTAGAAATCTAGTAGAAAATTGTAAATATGGCAAGGAAAAATTTCAAAACTATTACTAGAGTGATAATTGGATAGAAACAAGGAAATTAATATTTACATGTCTATTAACAACAAAGACAAAATATTTTATCACAAATAACAAATAATAGTTTTCATTTAATTTCAATTTGTTATGTGTCCTATCTTATCCAAATTTATTACACAATATGTGGCAGTGCCCAACCTTTCTGGTTGACTACGGGAAATGAGCCCCTCTATTTGAATTCCACACCAGTGATCCTTGTTTTGCAATGGAATGCAATCCAGGTAATCACTATACTCCAACCTGGTAATAAATATCATAAAAAAATCATGAGAATAAAAACAAAAATGTGATTTAAATATACTTGCATTTTTTTAATATAAAACTTACAATTCCCTGTATTCCAAAAGTGTTTTGTACATGCATTGATCCAAAATTCTTTGTTGAAAGAGAACAAATTCTTAATTCTAACTCTGTTTTACTACTAATTTGACCAAGAATTCTTTATGGAAGGGAATAAGTTTTTAATTATAGTTTCTAACTATACTTTTCTACTACATTAAGACATAATTCCATGTTAATTCTCATTACTTGTAGAAGGTTTCCAAAAAACTAAGATTAGTTGGTAAACTAGTTTTATTGCAATTTTTAAAAAAGTAGAACTTACCTTCTCTGTCATAATTTAAATTTAATATGGAAAAAAAATACATGTGCAAACTTATAATTTTCTACCAAACTTTAGTGTAAAATTGAACATGTAAATTTAGTTTATTGTTTTTTATATAAAACATGTAGCATGCAAATTTACTAAGCATACCAATCTTACTATACCATTTGTAACTACATAATTTTTTACATGTTATTTATTATTTTATTATTTTATACATAAAATTTAAAATGTAAATTTACTTTCTATTCTATTCACAAGTGTAACATTATCTTTATTACTATTTTATAGCTTTTTTCATGTAAATTTAATTGTTATTCTAGGCGAAACTTACCTTTACTATCATTCATGTTATTCACAAGTGCACACTTATCTTAGGTAACTGCAATTTCTTATTTTATATTTTTTTGTAATATAGAAGTTGCCATTTTTCTATAATTTTGTATAGCAGTTATGGATTTGCAACTAAGCTTTTTCATTTTATACTTTTTATATGTATTTTTTAATATTGGATTTATCATTTTCCTATTTTTCATTAGAGTTACCCATTTTAAACTGAAATTTGTCATTTTATATCTTTTTGTAATATAGAAGTTATTGTTTTTCTATTTCTTTTATTCACAAGTGCAAACTTATCTTCATAATTTTTTGTAATATAGAAGTTGTCGTTTTTCTATGCTTTTGTATATGAGTTATGCATTTGCAAGTGCAACTAAGGTTTCCATTTTCCATTTTTTATTATTTTTTTAATATTGGATTTATCCTCTTTTTTCTATTTTCTCATAAGCCTTATCCATTGTAAACTCAATTGTGCCATTTTATATTTTTTTTGTAATATAGAAGTTACTGCTTTTCTATTTTTTTGTATAAAGGTTGTGGATTTGAAAGTTTATCATTTTATATCTTTTATAATTTTTCTAATATTGATTTATCATTTTTCTATTTTTTTTTTATGAGTTATCCATTTAACACTTAAATTTGTCATCTTATAATTTTTTCCAATATAGAAGTTATGGTTTTTGTTTTTTTTTATAAGAGTTACCAATTTGCAAAGAATTTACTATTTTATAATTATTTTTAAGATAGAAGTTATCCTTTTCTTTTTGCAATTTGCCATTATATAGAAGTTACTAATTAGTTATCCATTTAACACTGAAATTTCTCCATTTATAATTTTTTCAAATATAGAAATTAGGTTTTTTGTTTTTTATAAAAGAGGTACCAATTTGCAACTAGTTTATTATTTCATAATCTTTATTAAGATAGAAGTTATATTTTTTTCAGTTGCAATTATATAGAAATTACTAGCTCACCTCTCATTTAAAACAATTGAGTCACATGATGCCTCTATGTATAGGAGCTAGTTATGTTATTTAATGTCAATGGCAATATTGATTCATTTTTAATAAAATTAATTATTCAATAAAAATTTTACATTTTAGTATCAGCAATTTGTTTTGGATTATACCATATTGTGTCCTAGAGCAATTTGTACATAATATATAATGAAATACCAAAATCAAACTAAGATTAAAATAATCAATTTTCTAACTAAATTGTTAACAATATTTAGCATTTTATAAAAAATTTAATAGAAATTGTCTTTTTTTATAATATAAAAATTATAATATAAGAATTACTGTTTTTTATTTTGTTTTTTATTTTGTTTTTTATAAAAATTATTGTTTATATTTTTTCCAGTTTTCTCGTTAATCCTCGTATAAAAAAGTACCTGTATAGAAATATTATAAAAACAAAAAAAAAATAGGATTAAAGATCGCTGTATCATTTTTCAATTATCAAATTTCCACGACTAAAACTCGAATTACTTACTCTATGATTTTATCCAGCAGCGATTTGTGAACGTTTCGATCCATAGTTACACAGACACAGCATAGTGGCAGCACAGTGGACGCATAGCATAGTGGCAGCACAGTGGACGCTCGACATTACTGATAGAAACCTTTCACAAAAATTATTCAACACTGACCCGTACCGAATTGGAAAATGACGAATTATTCACTGTACCGCACCGAATCAGCGAATTTCTGAATTTTTTTTGCTGGTACTGTCGAACTTGGTAACTATGATTTAGAGTACAACGACTCTACCATTGGAGTTAAGTTTCCTAGTGTATTAATAAAAAATATATACTTTATATACTAAAAGAACATGAAAACTGGAAATTAATTGCAGATGAATTTCATAGAGACTACAATATTTTTTTTTGAATGTTCGAAGGTTGTTTATAGCTCATGTTAAATACATACCCAGGTTGTTTATAGATTGGTATGGTCCGCGAGAATGAAAGTTGGTAACATTATGGTTGCTGGCATATATACTTCTCTTTGGGTATGTGGACAATCCAATTTTTATACTTTTTCCGGAAGGCTGGTATTTCTATTAAAATTATTCTGTTCTCTTGGTTGGTATATCACAACAAAAATCTTGCTTGGGAGAACATGCCTAGCATATGCACAGTTTGCAAAAGGAAGGGAAAGCAACTGTTATTTGTCCCTCAAATACCACCGCACATCCAGGTATGGGATAAATTGGCATTACATTTTGGTTTCCCTTATAATCAATTTCATGACATTGCAAATTGTATGGGGTGGTGGAGCTAATCGCATGGAGGATTATTCTTCCCGGCTTTTTCTGGGCTTTATGGAAATGGCAGAATAACTATATCTTTGCATGGAGGATTATTCTCCCCCTCTTTTTCTGACCTAGATGGAAATGGAAGAATAACCATATTTTTGAGAATTCTACAGAAGATTTCATGTGGGTATATGAGGGTATATGAGAATACCATATCACTTTACTCATTGTTTCCTGTTCATGAGAATAAGCACAAAGAACGTCAACAAAGGGGGAAAAGCCCACAAATGGTGTATCCCATTGGGTTCTTTGATGGAGCTACAGAAAATAATGTTTGTGGATGTGGTTTATGGATAGCGTTGTCAAAAGATTTACAATACAGAATTCACTGCTCGAATAATAGTATGGTCTCGAATAATAACGCAGAAGAGATAGCACTATGGGGCATTTTATGGCTCACAAGGTTTCTCAATATCCTCAATATATATGGGGATTCAAAGATTATTATGGATCATGTAAATAGCAAGGCACCCATCAAACAATAAGCATTTCTTGGATGGCTAAGGAAAATGATAAATCAATAGACATTACTTGGAAACCCTCCGATCATACGCACTAGCAGAGAATATAACTAGCTTATACACTGAAAGAGAACATAACCAACTTGCTAATAACCTCTCAAAGAAAAGGCTTCTAAGGAATGGTGGGATAAATACACATGGATATACTACTTGAGGGCAACGTACTAAGTGCTATGGAGTTCACATTCCTAGGATAGTTGTTCATATACTTTCTAATCTTTTTGTGTATTTTTATGGAACCTGCTGGCGAAATGTTTTTTTTTTTATGATACACATTGTACAAGAGATGATATTGTTTTCGTCTCAGGATCATTATAATGAAAGCATTTATTATAGTGCTCTCTCCTATATCTGCTACATGATATATGCAGATTTTTCCGTTTATATATTGACTATATGTATATCTGTTTATGTTTATATGGACACTTTGATAGGGTATGCACCACCAACCCGGATTTTATCGGATGTTATTTTTATGATCATATGGGTACATGAAGTAGATATTATGTACATAAATATAGCTTTTTCCCTTGATGAAAAAAAAAATACATACCCAACAGAAAGCTGACATCCCACTTTTATGTAGAATATCGATTTGAAGATGTTGAACCGCACGAATACTGTAGTTAGTGTAAGAAGATGCCAACGGTGTCTAGAAAGTCGATGCCAAGTCACTGCTATGCAGAAATCCAAACCCAAGATGCTCAACCTCACGGACAACACAACATGAACAAAATTTGTAAATAACGACTTGAACTCAAGACACATGCACGAACACACGAACATTCTAGTGCAAGGATGAGCGCTCAACAAACAAAAATGCAATTGAATGCGGAAGTCTGGTGAACACGAAGGCAATTGAACGAGAAAGAGTCGAGATATGATAGCGATTATAAGTTTATAATCTAAATTTCCTTTCTCTTGAAATGTCCAACTACTAAACACAGAGGCAATTGAATGTGAATTGAATGCAAAAGTCTCGCGAACAGTAAGGCAATTGAATGCAAAAATCTGCATATCTAATAGCGATCCAAAATTTATTTGGTCACTATCCTTTGTCTATAAATGCTAAACTTGTCGGAGATGCGGAGGTTTCATCCACTGGATGGTTAGAAAAATCGGCCGCACCTTCAAGTGGAGGCTTCTTACCGGTTGAAGAATCAAGAAATTGAGGCACATCTCTGTATCCTAAACATTAGTTACTGAAGGTAAACAGAACGTTAATTCTTCCATGTTCAATTTAATGAACTTTAACCATTCAAGTTACTCACAAAACAAAAATCAAGTTTAATCTATTTGTAAAATGGAATATTTTGATTTCCCCATCTAATTAAATATGAATTTATTAGAATCGGAATAATCTCAAATCCCTAGGAAATCAATAAGAGAAAAAAAGAGTTACACATCTTATTGTAAAATGGACCATTTTGCTAAATAAACTTTGCTTATATATTAATTTCCCATCTAACTAGAATATGAACATATTAGAATTGGAATAATGTCAAATCCCTAGGAAATTGGTGGGCACGGAGCCATGTGGTACAAATATAGTTTTTTAAATTTATTAAAAGTCAATGCAGCTTGACAAACTCGTAACTCCCTCCAAAGGTTGATAGACATTAAGATTAAGCATATGTTGAGCTTATTCCCTTGAGAATCAATGACGTCAATCAAAAACATGAAAAAAATCAACAAATTTTCATCCACCTTAAGTTGAAATAAAAAATTTTGAGCAATTACAATTTTCGATGAGGAAGTCCCATCTGGCTCATCTCTATTATTTAAGCGAATACAAAATTCATTAGTCAAAACTTCTAAGTGATAATGTCACCCTTCTATAAAGCTTTGTGATTACTTTAATTTTAAAACAGGTTCTCAACTTTACTCGCCAATCCTCTTACCCAAGCCAGTATTCATCTATCATTTCAAGTTTACCATATTTTGAATTAAACTTATTAGATTTCACTAATCAATTAAATTGAAAAAAAACTTGGTTTAGACATTGTGCTCATCCACTCACCATTTCTCTTACCCAAACCAATATTCATTTGTCATTTCAAGTTTACTATATTTTTAATTAAACTTACTTGATTTCACTAATCAATTAGATTGACAAATTAAAAAGAATCTTGGTTTAGAGAGTGTGGTTATCCACTCACCAATTTTCTTACCCAATCCAATATTCATCTATCATTTCAAGTTTACTATATTTTTAATTAAGTTATCATTTCAAGTTTACTATATTTTTAATTAAACTTACTGGATTTCACTAATCAATTAGATTGACAAATTAAAAAGAAACTTGGTTTAGACAGTGTGGTCATCCACTCCCCAATTCTCTTACCAAGCCCATATTCATTTATCATTTCAAGTGACTATATTTTTAAATAAACTTTACTAGATTTCACTAATCAATTAGGTTGACAAATTAAAAAGAAGCTTGGTTTAGACCGTGTGGTCATCCACTCCGGTATATCCTAAAAACAATATCAACCATAAATCAAATATCGCCCAGTATTGAGGGGCATTTAATTATTAATACTTTAGGAATTAATAAACATTTTTTTGCGTCACAAGTGGAAACGTCGTGCTTGATTTACAGGGTCAAAGACTTCATGGATTTCTCAAATTGGGAACGTAGTCGGGGGATGACTTTGTAATCTGAACCTTCAAAGAGACTTCCTTCTCAAATAATTTGACCATTTTGATTGCTTCTCCAATTATTTGAATTGTCAGGAGCTTCCAAGAAGTAGTTGACAATTTGGATCGCTTCTCCACAATATCAATCTTTTTGGATTCTCAAATGATTTTGTATTCTAAACATTCAAAGACCCTTCCACCTCAAGTGATTGAGGAGATGCATTGCTTCTCCACTAATTATTTGGATTGTCAAACCTTATGATTGAAGTTATATCATATTTCCTCATAACCATTCGAATATGAATGAGTCAATACAGGTTGCGTTTGCCCCTCAATAGTCAATGCAGCTTATCTTCGCTGAAATCGTTTATTCGATTGAGCGAGTCTTTACATGAGTTGGCTGCATCGATTAATCGATTTCCTTTTTTCTTATTTTAAATTTGTCTTTCAACTTTACATTACACTATTTTATATGTAATTTTACCATTTATAATATTTAAAATACATTATATATGTATAAAGGTTTGTCGATGTTATAGTCTGTTTATAGTAAGTTCTACAATAATGATATGGTTAAACTATTGAATCATAATATTATTAAGGCAGTGTATTTAATGTTGTGGATATATTTATATTTAGTTTTTATTTTGAGGGTAACAAAATGAAATGGTTAATAAATATAGATATCGATTTATTAAAAAAATATGCAAATTAAGCCTGGATGTTTTTTGGGATAGTTTAATTCCTTTTTAATTAGATTTGAACTTTTGAACTTGTCACCTAGTAGGAACTAAATCCACCACAAACCAACTAATTTACAATTCATGGGTGACATATGCATTTGAAAGAAAACATGTAACAAGATTCTTAGTCATAGATATTCTTAATTTGTAAATAGGTTTTGCTACAATATCATGAGCCAATACCATGACTTACTAACATCACATTCCAAAAAAATCGCAACTCATATTCATATTATCTTCATATGGATTTTTATCACTGTTAATGAGTTTAAATAAAAGGGAAAGAAGCACATAACTACTATGGAGATGGAACTCAATTTTTGATTTGTGATTATTATTGAAAATATTGTAAAATATTTTTGTGAAAGTTAAATTTGAGATCCACCAAATGATAATAATTAAATTAGAATGTTGAAAACTTTATTCTAAAATAAAGGCATCCATAAAATTAAAAATTTACACGAATCCTCTTAAATGGAAAAGCAGAGGAGGAAACACACAAAATTTACACAAAAAAATTGACACACAAAACAATAACTCTACTAGTTAAACTCACAATAACTCAACTCAAATTAACTGAAATAGATTGCTACAAATTAGCAATCAATAATGTAGAACCAAATCTAAGTGTCTCTAACTCGAATTTACTGAGTTAACTGAGTGACGAGCCATGTCACTTGAGTTAACTACCTCCAAGTATTCCTTGAAATTGAAATTCAAATTTTAATCTACTTTGACCAAGGAAAAGTCAACACTGGATTTTGTTGTTGCATTTTCAACCAATTCAAATTTTTCACCTGACTTGGACAAGAGGAGATCCACTTCTGGATAAATCTTTACTCTTAGAGTTGTTAGTTGGATGTCAAAGCTTCAAAACATAGTTTATTTATCTGCTATTGAGGTAGAATACACAGGTGCCTCACATGGTTGCAAAGAGGCAATTTGGTTAAAAGGTTTGTTATGTGAATTGGAAGGATACACAACAAAGTGAGTCAAAGTGCTATTCGATTGGCAAGGAATTCACAGTAAGAAAAAAACATATACCTATAAAATACCATTTTGTAATACATTTTAATGATGAAGGTGGAGGGGGTGGCTTTGGAAAAGGTAGATACAAAGAAAAATTGTGTAGACATGTTCACAAAATGGTGTCTGACTTCTGTAAGGAAGAGATGAATAATTTGGGCATGATATATCAAGTAAAGCATTGTCAAGGTGGAGATTCTTAGATGTTGCCAACTATTTCCCTATATGCTTCGGATAGAAATTGTGTAGATATGTTCACAAAATGGTGTTTGACTTCTGTAAGGAAGGTGATGAATAATTTGGGCATGATATATCAAGTAAATTATTGTCAAGGTGGAGATTGTTAGATGTTGCCAACTATTTCCCTATATTCTTGGGATAGCAGCTAAAATTGGTTCCTGTGGATCGGGTTGTTTTTTCTAATCTAAGTTTAGGAAAAGACCTATAAAATGAACAATTTTGTTTTATGCAAAACATTTCTCATGATAGGT
Source organism: Pinus tabuliformis (assembly GCA_031772625.1). NCBI lineage: Eukaryota > Viridiplantae > Streptophyta > Pinopsida > Pinales > Pinaceae > Pinus > Pinus tabuliformis. The sequence goes on along the minus strand of CM062804.1, from coordinate 153,991,597 downwards.
TGTTATTTATCCAAGCAAGTTTATAGAGGCAATAAGAACACATAAACTAATGAAGGGTGTGTTGAATGGTTGGATAAGTATCCCTGTGAGTGATTTTGTAAATCTCCCTTGAATAATATGAATACAGATAGATGTTTCCCTCACAATGAGGGTTTTACCAACTTTGTGTCAATCTTTTGTGTTTGGTTATTTTGCTATGTCACTATTTTTTGCAATTAAATTTATTTGTAGGTTAGAAAACCCATGGAGAGTCAAATTCTATAAATTAAACAACTTAAACTGAAGTTTTTAAATTTTTTTGTGAGAGATTAGTTAAAATTAATTGGACAAAATATCATAAAAAAGACCATTTCATATTGAAAATTAAACATAAATTACAATAGAAAAAATATTTTATATAAAGTTTAGATTTAAAAAATTAAAAATATATCTTAAAAAGAAAGAAATGAAGAAGAGTAAGGGAAAAACACCATTTGGTTTAAGGACAAAAAAACAAAAAAAAAAAACAAAAACTATTTCATAGATTTACAGAATCGACCAAATATCTCAGAACAGCGAAACCAAATTACGTTATCCTAAACGGCCTATGTTTCCCCACTTCTCAAGATTTCCTCTTTCACCTATTGCCAGCTGCGATATCGAGTCGCGAATATGAAGAGAACATTGCGTCTACGCAAACCATGGATGGTGTCGCGAGTGAAAATGTCATGGTCGATTTACTGCGTCGACCATTTGAGTTTATGGCTAACTTTGAGTGCGAACATAGAAGTATCATGGCCGTGCTGGTTGGGATTAATTTCAAAGTGTAAACATTCTACGAGCCTGGTGACAAAATGGACTGTTTCACCATTGCGTCCACAATTTGGATTGTAAACAGCTCTGCTCGTTCTGTCATATTTACAGATAATTTCCACGAACAACATTCTGACGAACATGAATGTCAATGACAGTCAATAATCAATACAGTTTGTCTTTGTCTTTGTGATTTAAAGAGTTGTGATCATGATATGGCAAAGTCCTCCCTTTACAGAGAGAGTTTGAAACGTATTCCCAGATACTCGGTTTGGGTTGGGTTGTGAAGAGATTTGATGAGTGTGCTTCCTCGAATTGCCGTGAACGAGAAGCAAGGTATAAGGACTGGGTCTTATAATATATTTTCTCATCAGCTCACCTAATGCATGGCAGGATTCCACGAATTTATGATTACTATATATTCATGTGGACTTGGATGTATTAAACGTATAGAGGATCAAAATGGCAGTGGGGATCGGAATTATGGTTCTGAGATTGTATTCCTTGAAGATAAAAATCAAACTTTGAATTAAAAAGAAGGAGTTGCAGCTCACAGGTGTGTACAGTACCTGGGAGACTACACTCAAAACAAAGAGGAGACTCTCACTCTCGTTCACTCTACATTACATCAAATGAATATTGCAATATGAAATACATCACTGAAAAATAGGTAGTTGTAAACAACCTCCTTAACTCTAGGAACTAATCCTAAACTAAGGAGATACGTTACAATCATATAACCATTTCTCCATTATTTTTAACTCCCCCCCTTAATGGAGAAAGGGTTATTCTGCACTCCTAACATCCCTCTAAATAATTCAAACTTTACTCGCCCTAGAGGCTTAGTAAAAATATCAGCTAAATTATCACAAGTATTACAATACTCCACACATATTTCTTTTGGTTGTATCTTTTCTCGAAGAAAATGAAACTGAGTGTCAATATGTTTAGTATTTTTATGGAAAACTGGATTGTATGCAAGATTTATTGTGCTTTGGTTGTCAGTTTTGATGCTGGTTGCTTCTTTCTGACTTTCGCCTGCATCGTTAAGCAATCTCCTCAACCAGATGGCTTCGCATGTTGCTGCACACAACGCCTGGTACTCAGCTTCACATGATGATAATGCTACAGTACTTTTCTTTTTGCTACTCCACGAGATAACCCCGGATCCAATACTAAATGCATAACCTGTGATGGATCTACGATCATCCAGGTCACCTGCCCAATCAGAATCTGAATAACCTGCTAAAGTAACATCAGAAATGTCAGTGTATAAAATACCATAATTACAAGTACCACTAAGGTACATCAACACACATTTTGCTGCAATCCAGTGACTTTCAAGTGGTCTGGACATAAATTGGCTCAGCACACTAACAGAATATGCCAGATCAAGTTTAGTTGTCATGAAATATATCAAACTTCCAACTAGCTGTCTATACAAAGTGGCATCCACATGTTTTGTGCCATCATCACTGCTTAACTTGAGATTCTCCTGCAATGGTGTTGCTGCTGTTTTACACTGTTCCATTCTGAATCTTTCCAACAGGGTTCTAGCATACTTTCCTTGAGTTAGAAAAGTTTGACCAGAATCTTTCCACACCTCCAAACCTAGGCAATAATGAAGATCTCCAAGGTCTTTCATTTCAAATACCTGTGACATTTGCTGCTTGATTTCTTTGATCAAAGTATTTGCATTTCCTGTTATAATCATGTCATCCACATACAAAGAAATCAAAATGATTTGCCTCTGTTTATTTATCTTGGTATACAGGTTTGGGTCGTTGAGGCTCCTCTGAAAACCATGTTGTATAAAAAATGAATCAATTTTCTCATACCATGACCTGTGTGCTTATTTCAAACCATAAAGTGCCTTATGCAATTTACGCACTAAATGCTCCTACCCCTTTTTCACAAAACCAGGAAGCTGTACTAAATAAATTTCTTCCTTTAATTCTCCATTCAGAAATGCAGACTTAACATCTAGCTGGTGTAGCTTCCATTTATGTTTTGTTGCTAAAGAGATTAGCATTCTAATTGTATTTAGTTTCGCTACAGGGGCAAAGGTGTCATCGAAATCTATGCCTTCTTGCTGTGAATAACCCTTTGCTATCAGTCTAGCTTTGAATTTTTCTACACTCCCATCTGCATTTATCTTAGGTTTATACAACCACTTACAACCTATAGGGGTTTTTCCTTCAGGCAACTCAACTAAATCCCAAGTATGATTTCTATATATTGATTCAATCTCCTCATGCATTGCAGCCCTCCATTCATCTGATTTACTTGCTTATTCATAATTTGAAGGTTCTACAATGTTTAAAATTTTGGACATTAAAGCATAGCCTTTCAATCTTTCAGGTAGTCTAGTCTTCCTACCTGATCTTCTAGGTAGAGGACTTACCTCAACTCTATCTGTTTCAACACTTTCTAGGCCTGCATCATCACTTATTACACTATTTGTTGCTACTTCTTCTTGTTTCTGCTCCTGCTCCTGCTCTTCATCTTCGTCACTGTTCATCTCTATCAGCAATGGAATGTGGCTGTCATTGCTAGAGTCTTCCTTTCCATCTTCAGTCTGTTCATGAAAAACAACATCTCTTCTTGCAAAAACTTTATGAGTCATAGGATTATATAACTTGTATGCCCTATACTATGTGCCATATCCTACAAATATACATTTCAAGGCTTTGGGGTCTAACTTCTTTCTATTTGCTTTTGGTATATGAGCATAAGCTTTAGATCCAACTATTCTTAGATGACTAACTACTGGTTTGAGTCCAAACAATGCTTCAAAGGGGTTTTGAAGCCTAGACATTTAGTAGGACTCCTATTCTTTAAATAAACAGCAGTATTAATGGCTTCTGCCCAAAGACCATTTGATATACCTTTACCTTGAAGCATACTTCTCGCGCACTCCACAAAAGTTCTGTTCTTGCGTTCTGCTACTCCATTCTGCTGTGGAGTGTGTGGCACTGTGAATTACTGCATAATCCCATGCTGCTTGCAGAAGTTCATGAACTCTACTAACCTGTATTCTCCCCCTTAGTCCGAGCGGAAAATCTTTATCCTCTTTCCTATTTGGTTCTCTATCATAGATTTGAACTCTTTAAAGTACCCAAAGGCTTGACTCTTTTTACTTAAAAAATACACCCATGAAAACCTAGTGCAGTGATCCATAAACAACAGAAAATAATATGCACCTCCTAGGGACCTAGTTTGCATAGGTCCACAAATATCTGTATGCACTAGTTCTAGGATGTCTCTTTCCTTTCTGTTGACATGCAAAGGGAACTCTTCTCTATGCATTTTCCCTAATACACATCCATCACATTGCAGCTTGACATTATGAAAAATAGGGAGTCCATCGACCATACCTTTATTCTGAAGTAAGATGAGGTCTTGCAGATTGAGATGTCCAAATCTCTGATGCCAGAGATTTTCGACTGTTGATCCAGCTGCAACCATTGCTTGTCATGGCATACTCTTTGCATCCAATCTGTACAAATTCCCCATGTGCACTCCTGTTGCAACTATTTCCATCTGGCTATCCTTAATGACACAACCATTCTTAAAGAATTGCACCTGCATGTCCTGGTCTGTAATCATTGAGACAGAGATCAAGTTTTTCTTAATTCCTAGAACATATAATACATTTTTAAGATGTTTAATGTCGCCACTAGGTAGCTTCAGAGGAATATCTCCACATCCTTTGATCTCATACCCACTGTCATCTCCTAGATAAATTTTTGATCCACATGCAAATTCTTCAAGAAATTCAAAACAGTCCTTCGTACCGATCATGTGTGAGGATGCGCCAGAGTCGACATACCATATGTCATCCTCATCTCCCTTTGATGTTGAAAGAGCACAATTGACTGTGAATAGTCAAAGATCATGGCTGTGGTCCTCCTCTTCTCCAACAAAACACCCCTGATGTTTCCTCTGTTTGCCTTTTCTTTCATCCGCCTGCCTCTTATAACATTCTTTAATCTGATGACCAGGTTTCCCACAATAAAAACATCTCTTAACATAATTATCAGTCATACCTCTGGTGGTTGCTGCTGGTGCTGCTTTCCTCTGTACTGTCGCCTCTTTGACATCAGAGCTAGGTCATTGATCTGAGTTTTCAGATTTTGTCTTCGCTCCTCCTCCTGGAGCAGAATCGTTGTTAGCTCATCAAATGAAGGGGATTTCTCCCTCACTGACAGTCCTATGATGAATGTATGATATTCATCCGTCATTCTGTTCAATGTGAGTGTAACTAGATCTGAGTCGGACACCTTTTCTCCAATAGCTCCCAGTTTGTCTCTTAGATCCTTGACTCTGGCCATGAATCCACTAACGGACTCATTCTCGTCCATCTTCAATGCAAACAATTTTCCTTTGAGTGCCAGAACACGATTTGTATTCTGAGTCTCGTACAGGCTCTTGATCGTTATCCATATATCAGTGGCTGACTTGGAATCTCTGATATGTGGGATAATATTGTCCTTAACGGACATCTTCAATATAACTTTTTCTTTCGTTTCTCTTTTATCCCAGTCTTGTTCTTGGGTCGGTGTTACAGATTTCGGCTCATTTCCCTCAACGATCGCCCATGTATTTACGCTCTCCAGAAAAGTTTACATTTTGAATTTCCAGTTGGAGAAATTCGTTCCATCGAGTTTGCTAGACTCGTGGAGGTATGATTCTATACTGTTGTTCATTTTCGCCCAACTTAACACTCCAATCGACCACCACCGGGCAAGTCCGATCTGCCACCACTGAATAGATCAGGAACTTCACTGTGCCACCACCAGGCAAAACTGATCTGCTACCACCGAACAGATCAACAAGAAAGCTCCAACACGCCACCACCGGGCAAAGACGATCTGCTTCCACCAAACAGATCAAGGAGCTGCACTGCGCCACCACTGGGCAAAAAACCGATATGCTTCCACCAAGGAGATCACAGAGCTCTGATTCACCACAATCGGGTAGGTCTGATCTGCTACCTCCGAGCGGATCACAGAACCCCAATTCGCCACCACCGAGCAGGTCCGATCCGAGCGGATCAAGGAACCTCAATTCGCCACCACCGGGTAAATCAAATCTGCTAACGCCAAGCAGAAATCTCCACGTGCCACCACCGGGCAACTCCGATCTGCAACAAAAATTGCAGATTTCCAGAGAGAAAGAGGTTGGCTCTATGGCGCTCTGAACAGCTAGAAATCCGCGCCAAATGCAGAGAAGAAAAATTTACGGTGTCCACGAAAATTGGCACGCTTAACAGCCACGGATCCGCGCCAATTCAGTTATAATTTCGTTGGCGCGCTTATTAGCCCCAAACCCGCGCCAATGGGCGCTTCTGTTCTTTAAAAAATCACGCCTTTCTGTTTTGTTCTGGATTGGCGCGACTGTCTTCAAAAAATCCGCGCCAATTGCTCAACCCTTTCTTCGGCTCAGAGATGATCAGTCATCTGAGACCCTTCACTCTAGGTGTTACTGCAGTTCGACCTGATCACACAGACACATTTACATGTACTCCTACCACTACAGAAATGTAACTAATGGTACATCCCTAAAAAAAATGAGGCTATCTCTACCCTAAGCTCTGATACCAAGATAAAAATCAAACTTTGAATTAAAAGGAAGGAGTTGCAGCTCACAGGTGTGTACAGCACCTGGGAGACTGCACTCAAAACAAAGAGGAGACTCTCACTCTCGTTCACTCTACATTACATCAAATGAATATTACAATATTAAATACATCACTGAAAAATAGGTAGTTGTAAACAACCTCCTAAACTCTAGGAACTAATCCTAAACTAAGGAGATAAGTTACAACCATATAACCATTTCTCCATTATTTTTAACTCTTGATTCGATAGAAGAATCATGGCGGAGGAGGTGAAGACGGAGATGGTAGAGGAGGCGAAGGCGTCGATCGCCGAGGAGGGGAAGGTGAATCCGGCGATGGCGGAGATCACACACAGACTCAGCTTCATAATTCACGCCATCATCATCGTGTAGCTCTTCGTTGCTGCCGTGTGGCCCATCGTCGGCATGGCATCATATAGGTCATCATCATGACCATGTTGGGGGATTTTGAAGAACAGTATAACCACCGTCGCCCATAGATTCCCACAGCTCCAATGCCGATTGTTACTGCAAGTGTTCATTTAACACATATTTCATTGTAATCCTATTTATAGATCGTTACTGGGATTTCCTATTTTGGCTTTTTCAATAAACACAACTTATTTTGCAAGGTCGGTTTAATGCATGAATTTCTATTTCTACATGGATTTTCCTACTCTGGCTTCGTATAGATTTAATGTAAGAACCCAGTTTCTGGGAAAAAAAAAATTGGCCCCTGTGCCATACAAAATATTACTGTCGTTTGGAAATCCTTCGATATATTATTGTGATGAAAACTTTACCAAAGAAAAAGTGACTTAGATGTATATTCTCAATCAATAATTTAGAGGCATCTTGTTATTGAAACACTAGTCAATTAGGCCACGGGTTTATCTTTACGATATAACTCAAACCTGGTGTGAAGGAGGTAGGTATGTTAGCAGAAGGAAAACCATGGTGATCCATTGATAAACCAAAGTAGACTTTTAACTGATTGGGATTAGAATGTTAGGTGAAACCTAAAAAGTAGTTATATTATCTTCCCTGTTGTCAAACAAAAAGACATTGAACAAAGTCTGTTGTACAAACTAGCTTTAAGTGTTTTTTTATTAGTTATTTGTTATAATTATATTGAAGTAAAAATTGAGGGGAAACAATTTTTTTTTAATTTTTAAATAGTTTTTAAATAATTTTTGTTCAAAATTTTGCAGAGATTTAAGTGTGTTTTGATTTTTTAAAGTGTTGAATCTATTTATGTATTTATATATTTAAAAATACATTTTAAATAATAGGAAATCATAATCTTATTTGAAATTGTATTTAAAAATAAAAATAAAAATAAATCTAATAAACTATCTTAAAATACATTAAATTTTAATATAAATATCTTAAATAATATAATTTTATTATTATTATTTTTTAAATTAATACCTATAATTTCCCAGCTATTTAATTTAGAGAAATGAACCAGTAATTTTAGTACCACCTTATTGAAATTGTTTAATATATACCGAATAATAGTACATATATTCAATCAAGATGTGGTAGAAAAATCATTAATAAAGAAAAACTATACTATTAAAAAAAATAATAACAGTTTTATTTATTTAAAATCTTCTTCTATTTTGATTGCGAAAATAACGGTAAAGAGTAGAAAACAATGATTTCGAATTTGAAGGTCTTTAACGCCCTATTAAAGAGATTCCACTTCGTCGAAATTAGAGGCCATGGTGTCGAGATGCATTCTAAAGTCGCCCTACAATCTTGTATGCTTCTTGTATGAAAATAACCCTTTGTATGGAAGTTAACATCAAAATAGTTTTCTATCTAAACAAATATAAATTTATTCTAATGAAAAAAAAATTAAAATAAACAATGGTGCCATGTTATTCAAAATAGTTGACTACCTATAATTTATTCTAATGAAAAAAATTAAAATAAAAAATGGTGGTGTGTTATTGTTTTTTTTTTATATAGATGGATTATGTGCTTGTAATTTTATTTGAATTCTTATCTCAATTTAATGTAAGTTCTTATGTAATAAGAACCAATTCCAAGAGAAAATATTTACATTTCTAAGTTTAAATTAAAATAAATAATGGTGGTGTTATTGTTTTTATATAGATGGATTATGTGTATGTAGTTTTATTTGAATTTTTATCTCAATTTAATGTAAATTATTATGCAACAAGAAAATGAATTCTAAGAGAAAATATTTAAATTTCTAAGTTTATTTAGTGGAGTTACTTAGAATGGTACAATGACCAGAACCATAAGTTACATATAGGTGAATGTTAATGTGTTTGTGGGTTAATGTGGTTGTGGGTTCAAATCCAATTGATTATCATTCACATGGTTTACCATACTAACCCAAAATTCATATATTGATTTATGTATATTGGGGAGTAGACATTTCTTATATTTCTCTATCAAGATTTTAATTTTGAAACTCTATAGTTTAATTGTTGATTAATGCATTTGTCTTAATGCCATACTCTAAGTGACAATTTTTCATGGGTTTGGTTGTGCTTGACTTGAATATTGGTTTTCGAAAGACACTTATGTGCCCCTTTCCAAGGCTTAAATTTGATTTTGATCTAGAAACAAAAAAACACATGAAATAACAATGGTTGTGTTGGGTATTTAGATGAGGCACCAATACATAAGCCTACCTTGGTCATGTCATGTTCTTTTGACTTTGTTGTTGGTCCCAAGTGGGTAAGATGGGTTCTAATGGTCTAGGGAATTATGTGTTGTTCCATCGAAGTATGTGGAAGGTGATGATTATCTATCAAATTGGTCTATTACTTTCTAGATTTTTAAAATTCCAATTTTTTATTCTGTACTTGTGTAATTATTCAAATAAGCTATGTTTTTCTTATTTTTGAAATTTAGATTGTAACATTGGCATGTTGCTAGATATTATGATATTGCAACTTCAATTTGATGTTGATATATATGGACCTCAATTGAAAAATCTAGAAAGTATCTGAGGAATAGGAGGAGAACTTTCTACATTATAATGAAGTTAGGAATGTCATCCATGGTAGATTAATGATTCATCAACCATCTCTGAATTACAGGTATGAAAATTCTTAAACCATATACTAGGAAGTAAATCCATGATTTATGAAATGAAATATGATATTCGTCAATTGTTGTCAAAGAGTTATGTTTAAAAAGTAAGCCACCTACATAAGTTCTAAAATAATAATTCAATTGAAGTATGCAGACTAAAAGGTCGAAAAGCATAAATTTTAAAATTAGTTTTTTTCTTCATTTTCATGAGAGAGCAAGGGAAGCATGGCATGAACATGGGAGGGAGCATCAAGAGAATGGAAAGAGTGTAGGAGGGAACATTGACAGCATGGCACGAATGCAAGAGGGAGAATCAAGACCATGGTAAGAGTGAGGTTTTTGGGTCCATGTCTATTCAATCTCCTAACAATGGGAGGCATGAGAAAAGGGATTAGAGCATGCTCCGTGGATAATTTTGTTCAGAGCGCAGTTCCAAGGTGGAAATACTCCCTAGCAGGATGTTCCAGTAACATGGATCACAAATTGTATGTTTAGAAATGTAAATTCCCTGGATAATAGGGGAATTATAAAGCCTCTTACATGGTGGGGATTTTATGGTGCCCAGTCTCTAGAGTTACAAACTCTTGTATGTAGAGTTCTTTCACAAGTTTGTAAATCTTTGATGAAAGAGAGAAATTGGAGTACTATGGGTTCATCCATTCGATCAAGAGAAACATACTTCAATCAGGAAAGATATGAGATATTATGTACATTCACCTATGCCTTGCTCCATTTCACAATTTAAACCAAAGTGTACTGAGGGTTCTTCAGAGATAGGGGATGGTAATCCCAAATATGCATAGTTAAATACCCTTGATTGCTTGATAGCTATGCTCCATTTGACTAGTTCTTCTACAAATCCTTTTTGTGTTGGGAATTTAGATGAGGCATCCAAGACTATGCTTGGCTTAGTTAAGTCATGTTATTTTACCTTTGTGGTTGAGCCAAGAGGGTGGGATAGTATTCATACAACATATTCTACCCATGTTACTTTGTATCATCATGTTATGGAACTAGGTGTTGTTACGTTGGAGAATGTGAAGGGTGACGACTATATATGAAATAATTTGAATCAAATTGGTCTATCACTTTCCAAATTTTAATAATTCCATATATTTATTTATTGAACTTGTGGAGCATTCCAAATAAGCTATGTTCTTGTTATTTTAAAGATTTTAACTTTAATTTGAATCATTAGCATGTTGACATATATGATATTTGAATTTGAATTTGATGTTTATTTATATGAAACTCTATTGAAAAATCTAGAAATTATGAATTTTGTAAAATGAATGTCTCAAATTTGATTACAAGTCATAAATTTTCAAATTTTGTTTTGAAAATAAGAAAATCAACTAGATTCTACTTCAAAAAATTACAAGTATCAATCTATGATGTATGCATCTAAATAGTTTTGTTACTAATTTAATATTTAGTAATCACTATTGATATATCATGGATCCTCTATCGCATGATCGAGAGATTATGGGTATGAATTTATGAAATGAAAACTCACTATAAGGGTGGTCCCTTGAAAATTTGGGAATGAGGAAACACATTTTACACATACATGGATACATATATACAAAGAGCATAGAAAAGGAGAGAGAGAACGCTATATTGGAACTTTGAAAGAAAGCATTATGAATAAATAAGTGAGAAAAATTAAATGAAAATCAATATTCCGCCATTACTTATATTGGGATCCTTGTCATTTGTATTTCCCTTTGCCTCTACCTTAATATTTCAAGGAAATAAATAAATACCATCCAAGTTCTTGGAACTATCTATTCCTAGCCTTAAAATATGGTATAAAAAGCTTAACATCTCTAATCAATGATTTTTGGCTTTAGTGAATGGTACATTTCTTCCATCCTTGCATGGGTTGATATGGAGGCATTGTGACAAGAACGTAGAGAGTACCCTTACTCCAAATCCTGCAGCCTCAATGGCTCCTTAGATAGCATGCCCATGCATCCAGGATATGACATCAAAACTGTGTAAATGTAATGATGTGGGACTGTGCATTTGAGTAGAAATAATTGGTTGTGCAGAATTTTTATAAGGAGAGAAGATTTGATATGTTGATTTCAGCATGTTTGTAGTGTAAAATAATATTCAGCCAGTTGAGAGTAGATGTGACAAAAAATTGAATGCTAATTTGATTAAAGTGTTCCTAGATGTCTAAGTTTCAAAATGAATGAAATAGGGATCTAGTAGGAAAGGCAAGTTGGTGGTTACATATAAGGGAGTAGCTTCTTCCTTTAGGTTGGAGCTAATAAACATAAAAGAGTGGATGCTTCCTCCATGTAGGTGCTTTTAAATTTGCAGGATGTGTGTCTCCTTTTGGTCGCTGTTGAAAATTCGATGTAATAGTAGGTTGAATACTACAACATTCGTAGAAATATTTTTTTTGGTTTTCTCCCTTAATGGGTTTCCACATAAATATTTGTGTCTCATGTGTGCATACTATTTTATTTATGGTGCTTTGATGTTTCTCATTTGTGATAACATAAACCATTTTAGATATTGTTAAAAATTTGCATAATACTGATTCACCCCTTTGAATATTATGATGGTTTCTAACAATTGGTATAAGATCCAGTTCCTTCAATAATAGTTTAACATTTAGAAGGTAGATCCGAGATAATGGCTAACCAGGATGGAATCCCCACCAAAAGATCCCCTATGTTCATTGGAGAAAATTACACATTTTGGAAGGTACAAATGATAACCTACATAATGTCTATTGGTTTAGATGTTCGAGACACAGTTCATAAAGGATATAAAAATCTAGATGCACTACTTAGTAAAGATGAGAATCTTGAGTTCACTTATAATGTTAATGCAATGAATGAATTCCTTAGTGGATTGCCTAAATACAAATTATTTAAAGCCATGCACAACACAAAAACCAAAGTTATATGGGAAAACATGACTAGTTGTTATGAAGGTTGCACTATAGTAAAGAAAGACAAACTCCAAGGCTATAAAATGTAATTTTAAACATTAAAGATAAAAAAGGACAAGGATATAAACAAATTCTTTCTTAGAGTAGAGGAGATAGTCAACACCATTTAAGGACTTGATGAACCCATGGATGACTCCATAATTCAAAAGGTGTTGATATCTCTTCTAGTTTGATTTGATGCCAAAATATCAACTATTGAGGAGATGAAAGATCTCAACACATTGACATTGGACCAATTGCATGGAACACTAATAGCCTTTGAAATGAAAAACTCAAAAGGAAAATCTACATCAAGGGAGGTTTCTTTCAAAGCTAACAAGAAGAGTAAAGAAGAATCAAAAGACTAGAGCTATGGATCAGATGAAGAAGAAACAAAATTTGTTATAATATTAAAGAGAGGATATGGAAAGTACAAAGTTAATTTACCCTTCAAATTATTTAATTGTGGAGAAGTAAGTCATTATGGATCTAAATGTCCATACACGAAAGAAAGAATGAAAATAATAACAAATAAAAGAATAAATATAGGAAAGTGAAGAAGGAAAAGCAGTTCAAAAATAAGATCTTCTATACTCAATAAGACAACAATTCCTAAGAAGATGAATATGAACAATCATAAGACAAACTAAGCAAAAAAGAAACAATGAAGGATTTTACCCTCGCGGCTTTAAAAAATATATATGAGGGACAACATGATGATGATGAAGAAGAGGATGAAGTATACTTGGAAGGTGAGTTAATTAGTGTCTCAACAGAGATTCAAAGGCTTGGGAAAAATAATAAGAAGAAAAAGGAGATATTGGAAAATTTTGAAGAGGAAAAGGATAAATATGAAGATTCAATGCTTCTTCTTTTGAAAGTTGAGTTGGAAGAAACTAAGAAAATTGAAGATATACACTATTACATTAGCTAAAAGAGAAAAGTGAGGGGTCTGAATAATAAGAGGAAATAGTTTCTCTTAGAAAGGAATTATAGAAAACAAAAAAATAGCTAAAGAATAACTTAAAGCTCATCAAAGGATCCAATAAGTTAGATGAGATTCTGAGTACTCAAACGTCACCTGTCATCAAAATTGGTTTAGGATATAAATAGAATCAAGTGTTAAGAAAATTGAAATAATTGTTAAATCAACTACGATGAAGAAGTAAAAGGATCAACCAACAATGAAACCAAAGGAAAAAATATGAGATTATAAGCAATCATGTATCCCCTCTCATCAAAACTTGTCTAAGATATAATGGAGAATTAAGTGTCAAGAAAAGTGAAGATAACGATCAAATTAGCTATGATGAAGCAATCAAAGGATCAACTAACAATGCGACCAAAGGAAATGATCAACAACAAGGGAAAGCTTACTATATGCACTGAAACAACCACATATACAGGTAAGGTGATTGATCAATGACAACAAATAAAGGTAGAGCACAATTCTTCTCAACAAGAATAATTAAAATTTCATAACAGTAGTTCAATCAACCACAAAGAATGAGTGAGGAACTAGAAAATACATCATTTCTATATGTCAGAAAGTCATCCAAGAATTATCATAGCACACCCATAAAGGAAATTTTCTCTCAAGTAACATAATATTTTCAATTGATATTGCTTTTATTGTACAAATTTTAGACAGAAAGTTGTCTATTCTAGAGCATGTTTTTGAAGCAATTTGATAAGAAATAAAAGGATTGAATGTTATCAACTAAATAGTGACAACAAATTTGGAAATTTATATACGAATAATTTCAAGGGAAACAATAATTTTGCTCCCTTATTTGATGATGTTGAATGTTATAATTGTCATAATTTTCGACATAGACCGGTTGAATTTTAAAGAAACAAACTCATATGAGTTTCTCAAGTTAAACAAGCAATGTGAAGAACCAAGTACTTGGAGGAAGAAAAAGAAATAAAGGAAGGAAAAATGTGGAATTGTTTTATATGCATTTTTTTTAGAATGTGGAAATTTAAGTGATCCTTGATTTGACAATTATGGGTAAACAAAAACTAATGGTTTGTAAGGAAATAACGATGTTACATGAGCACTCAATTGGGGATATAGTTTTGTGGATTTATTGAAATCTGCCATAAATGTAATGTTGGGGAGGAGGGGACGAGATAAAGTAGGTTATATTTAAAATAATGTTTTCATAGGAATTTAATGTCACAACATGTGACACTCATCATTAGAATTAATTGCATTATTATGGAAGATGTAATACTACATTACAAAGTAAGGTGAAGAGAACATGGTTTTGTGGAGGATTGTGAGTTGGGAAGAGTGTTGGAAAAATGAGTGGATCTATATAGAAATGAAGGTCTCTTTCTAATCTATGTTTAAGCTTCCAATGCTCATTGAAATAGATGGGAAACTGTGAAAGTGTACTAACCATAGCCACTTCATGATGTTAGAAAGGTGATAAGTTAATATTTGTCCATAGATTCCTTTGGAATCGTAACAATCATAGCACCAATTAGATACAATGACATAATCTAGATTACAATTATAAAAAGTACCTACTTTTGATATGAGATGTCAATATAGAATTGAAGTTCAAAAAAATGATCAATATACTATTGGACTAGTTAGCTTGATAACTATTTGGTTTGAAACCAATGTTCGTAAAGAACTTCATAATATCAAGTGGATAAAATTACTCTTGAAGTGAATACACGTAGTCCACATAGTAATTTCTAGCGTTGGTGGGTGTGGTCGCATTATCATTTATTTCGATGCAAGAAATAGACTTCCCCTCATATCTAACTTTCTCCCCCCAATGAGTGTCAAGCCTTTCTAAATGAAAGGCTACCAAAGTGATACTAACTAGTTCATGTATGTTCTAACACTTTAAAGAGGGACAAATATATGGGGATGTATATGTAATGTGGTAAATATAGACGTGATAAAGATTTTTCTAATAAATGACTTCAGGGTGAGAATAAGTATATATAGAGGCCAATATAGTCATTATTGACATGAACATATGAAGTAATTTAGATGTATGAATCTTTTTGAGGTATTTGGAGGAGGTTCTCCTATTCTTTAATGAGTTATTGTATAACATATCTCTTTTCTATTTTGGAGTTGTACTCCATGCTTAAATTTGGTTTATATTGAATGTACATTCATTTATTATTCTATTTTGAGGATTTGGTACACAAAAATTTTGATTTGTTTGAGTATGGGAATATGATGAAACTATCTCAATCTGATGCAAATAGTAGTTTGAAGTGCACAATTATTGAATGTGCTTTATCGTCATAGCTTCCATCTAATCACTAACATATTAGAGAATCCAAATTTTTAGATATGTCGTTCACTATGCCTAAGTTGGAAAACATGCACCACCACTCTTTTGGTTAGGATCCATGTGAACTCTTGTGAGAAAGAGCATGAAGCACTATAACATTGTAGGTTGCAAGAGGCCAAATAGAAGGACTACAAAATTCCATGCTAATTGGGATCTAACATTAGTATTACCCCCATCTTTTCATAACAATAAAGGGATCAAATTCTTGCATATGAGATCCTATACAAGTATGTAGAGGAAGGGGGAATACCTAAGTTGCAATTTCCTATGAATTTCGCAACTAATTTTATAAGTTTATTTTCTCCATGAAATATATTATTTTTTTAATTTGGGGATAGATAATTAGGTATATTTTCACATGCTTGACATGAATTTGAATTCATGCATATCCTACAAGTACACGCCAATATCAATTCAGGGATTTAAACTAACGTTGATGGCGTTAACACCATAGCCCAACCACTCAGTTGATTCCTTGACGAATAATTTTTATAGAAGACATGAAAGTGAGATTTGATCCACTCATATGAACACATTTCACAATAACATTAATATAATCTATTTTTGTGCAACCACATGTTCTACCACTACTCAAGGTGTCCCATGGCTTCCAAAGTAAGTGGCACTCATAAGGATCAAACCTTATCAAATGGTGAAAATATTTTCACCATTAAATTCAACCCTTTTATGTGATATTTACAAATTTTAAAATTGAAAAAATCTATATAAGTGCTGTGGTCTATGACAACTTTCAATATAACATGCAGATAATTGATCTTGATATTTTATTGATATCATTAATTTGTATTTTCATATATATTTATAATGATTTATTTTAATTAATTTTAAATTATTTATAATGAAAATTCAATAATTTAACTAAATAAAAAATATATTTCATTTCAATTTCTTTATATAATTTTAAATTATTTATAATGAAAATTTATTACTTCAAGCAAATAAAATTAAAAGTATTTGATTTCATTTTTTTAAATAAATTTAAGTTATGATTGGTTTTTCCATGGTTAGAAACAAAAATTATAACTTTCAAGTAAATAATAATAATTATTATTATTATAATATAAAATTTCAAAAAATATTGCCTTAAAAAAAATACCTTTATGAATTAGATTTTACTAAAAAGATCTAAAAAAAGTCATACAATGAAATAAACAATTTGAATAAATTTAATTGGGAAAAAAATAAGTTTATATATATGATGATGATGATGATGATGATGATGATTAATATCTATTAAGATTGATACGGTCTATAATTATGCAATGAAATAAAAAATAAGAATAAGTTTAATAAAGAAAAAGAATAAGTTTATATAGATATGATGATGATGATTAATGTCTATTAAAACCGATATTGTCACGCCCCTACACCTGCGGTAGTCTTCCAACCGCTTATAGCAAGGTGCGACACCACCGAACACTTTCTTTTCACCAATACTTATGTTTGTGGACTACGCCTTAATTCACTTTCTCCTACTTAGTTTGTGTTTCGCAACCAATTATTATTATGTTTATCCTTTATACCAATGAACACCCATACTCATTCATTGTCGACAGCAATTATAAACAAGAAGACAATTGCACAGTATAAAGGGAGGGGCAACTCCCTGCAATATGAGTCTGCCCGAATCAATATATAATATAAACTTCACTTTTACAATGTACAAGCTAAATCTTGGGAAACCCCAAATTTACACTTAGTCAATTTTCACAACTTCGGCAAACTCGGTTGCCCAGCTCGTCGGCACCTTCGCACGGTCGCCGCACGACTCTCCAACCCATCGTTCACCTCGTCGCATGTCTTCGCCGGTTCGCTCTTCGTTTGGTCACAAACGCCCAAACCGTGTATCCCTGCCCACACGCAGTCCCGCTTGCCAACTCTTGACAAACGCCCAAATCGTATGAACAACACATAGTACCGCCTGCCCAACTCTATGACCTCTGGTTCCAACCTTTGTTCACCTTCGTGCACACTTGC
Source organism: Pinus tabuliformis (assembly GCA_031772625.1). Classification (NCBI taxonomy): domain Eukaryota; kingdom Viridiplantae; phylum Streptophyta; class Pinopsida; order Pinales; family Pinaceae; genus Pinus; species Pinus tabuliformis. Next base: position 153,973,828 of record CM062804.1, on the reverse strand, counting down.
ACGGTGGGCGGGCGCTCACCCGAGTCGCTAAGACACCCACACCAAGTCGTCGCACAATGCGGGCGCCACACACCCGTGCACGCCCTTCTCCAGCCACCGGGCGCACCCTCGCCCGCACCTTCGCCCAACACCAAGTACGACTTTCCTTCACCGTGCGTTCACCCAAGACTGGCGCATGAGATGTGCGCCTCCCCTCTTGAACTGCGCACTAGAAAACTGCGCACTTCTTCCTTAGAGCGAAGATGTGTGTGATCGAATGATGCTCCAAATGAGCTGCACGCATTTGCAACTTATACCAAGTGCAGGGCGTAGTCAGCTGCCCAGCCGACTCGCCCAACGCCCCTTTCTCCATCGCAAATGCTCCACTATACACCGTCGGCTTTGCCTTCCATCGTAGGTCGGCCTCCATAACATATCGCTCCATGCTTCATGCGTATACATACGCCAAGTCTCTCCATATCGTCGCATTATGTCGCATAATACTCCAAGAGAACTTCGCATACACTCCAACCACACTTCGCACATCGCTCGTTCGTTGTTTCACCGCGCGCACACCTTGCCTACCCGCGGTCACACTTCGGGCGGACGCGCCAAGGACCGCAGGTCCTTATAGATATGGTCTATGATACCTTAAGAATGACATTATTTACAATTTTATTTTTGTGATCGAAAAGGAGGGAAAGAAGTGTTCTGAGGTCACTGTAGTTTTGCTAACTGAACAAGTAAAGGAGGTTGGTAGTGGGGAAAATGTTTTGGAAATAAGAATGGATGTAAGGGTCATACAATCCAAGAGAAAGTGATTTTCATCTTCGACCCTCTTAGTATCTCATATAAGGCACATTGTCTCTTCCCAAGGTATATTGGGAATAGACCAATATTCAGTTTCACTCCAGAGTTCATGAGAATTGGTTATAATCCTTGCAATATTCATTCTTTTCTTAGCAGTCGTTAAGACAAAAAGGTAATTCTCCTTCCTCCTTATTGTATCTTAACTTTATTTTCCCCTCTAACTCCTTATCACTCCATAGATTATCCTTAAATTTGGAAGTAATGAGTTTTTTAATATTATCCTTATTCCCCAAGATGATCTCCTCCTTTATCTTCCATTTCTTGAGGGAGGACTTGGCATCTTTGTGACATATCACTCGACAGATTATCCTTAAATTTAGAAGTAATTGTTTTTTTAATATTATCCTTATTCGCCAAGATGATCTCCTCCTTTATCTTCCATTGCTCAAGCTAGGACTTGGCATCTTTATGTCACCCTCACTTGAGCCGAGGATGGTTTTGACGAGTTAGAAACAATTTTTGGGAGTCTCTTAGCTTCTAAATTGTACAACTTTTTCTTATACATCAAATGCCTAAACATAATAGTACATTTGATGGAGAAATACTAGCTTCAATCAAAATAATAAAGTAAAGAGTATTACCTTTAATCTTATATTTATATATATATATATATATATATATATATAATTAACACAAATATTTTTTAATTAATAATTTAATAATAAAATAAAATAAAAAATCTATCATTAAAATGATTTTTATTTATTCATTTGTTAATATTAATATTTAATTTTATAATGTTAATAATATTCTTTACTGGGTAAATTGGAAATTATAAATAAAATAAAATAAACCAATTTTGCATCCTTTTCTCTTTAAAAGATTAAATTTCCAACACAAAATTATAAATCATCAAATTTCTCACAATATTATTTTTTATATTAAAAATAATGACGCTAACATATTTTTTTAATAATTAAAATTAATTTATTTTAATTATAATTAATATTAATTTTTATTTTAATTATAATTAAGATTAATTTTCATTTATTAAAAATTTATAATGGAAATATTTGAAAAAAATCCACTTTTACTATTTATTTTTATACGTAGGGGTCCCATGAGGGGAAGTATTTTTCTATAGCTATGAGGAAATGTCATGAAGAGATACTTACCCGGATTGGGAAAAATTACTGATATCCACGCATAAATATATGATTTGTTGCAAAGCTTGAAATTGACCACAACTAAACACAAATATCAACCTCTTGAGTTACTTACTCATCACCATTCTACACTTATTCAAAAAGACCCTGCCAAGAAATAAACACATGGGGAATATTCTGAAGAGAATCAAGAAGATATTGGAAAAAATTACTCCAAAAAAACTTCTTTCGTATTTTGAAAATCCAAAATAACGACGTTAATAAACGTGCAAACCGAATGTATCAACTGTGGGAAGGACAATTAGAAATAAATGGATATTTAGGATGGGAAACCCGCCCTAATATTAACGAATCAACCATTGAATGTGAATGTGGAAGGTTTCATGGCCAATGCAAAAGATTAATACATTACTAGAAGACCCCTGCATATAAGTTCATAATTTGCGCAAGGCATTATAACAAAAAATGTGAAGCGGGCTTGACGAATGTTCTGGCACCCCATGTATGTTGGTTGCATGCAATTTACATGATTCAAAAATCACCACAAGGATAGGATAGGGCTTAACTCGACAACCACAATACAATTCTAGCATAGAACACCCACCTTCATAATTGATTGCACTCAGAGGTACGATACTTATGAAGAGTTCTGCTGAGGTAAGGCTCGAAACATGTGGGGTTAATGGAAAGGATTATAATCTACACTGGAGGCATCACTGTTGGCCAGAATGGCTCTTGAATTCGAAATTTTATTTGGAAAGACAGAACTGACCGAGACAGATATGGTAGGTTTTATGGTTTAGCTGCAAATCCCAGGCTGGTGGGCCTCCTCCTTCATCAATGAATTTTACCTTTATAGCTTTGGATATTTGTTCAAATCCTGGGACTTACAGGGCATCAAGAAACGATTGGTTATTGTGGGTGGATGTGAATTGCTTGGCCTTTGGCCAATTTCCAATTGACAACTAAATAATTCACAACCGTGTCTAGAATAAACTCTCACAGGGGAGCTCTCGTAAGCAATTTGGGGAAGGTGTGCCCGCAAATTTGGTATTCAACCATCTATGCTGCTCTCAGAGGAAGCAAACTCCTTGTAAGGATAGAGGAGCTCATGGGGGGCACATTTTGATGGGTTCAATCTCCACTGAAACATATTTGGGTTCAAGTTCATGGGTTGCATCACTGCAACCACGTAAGGGCACTCGTAATAGAACTAATTTGGATGGGATCTGTGTTTCTGGGCCGAACATCTTTGTGCATATCACACAAGACTGGTATAGTGTTAATTGGGCATCTTGGAACCTGTGGGGGAAAACCATTCAGAGTGACCATCCGAGCTGGATGAATTGACCTTTGAGGGGGAAGATCTTACTGAAACTGATGAACAATGAGAGTGGAAAATTCACAACGTGGAGAGGCCATGAAGGTGCTGTGGGCACCAACAGTGACATTTGGTATACCAGTTGCAACAACAAGGACAAGGTTGCCTAGTTAATGAAGAAATTAAATCACCTTCAACTCGATTTGATCGCGATGAATTTGAAGCTCAAGGAGTAGATGGTAACAATTCTCGATGGAGAAGGTCCAAGCCCTAAGAGAAAAGGCAATCATATATGAGGACGAGATACAGGCGCTTCGTCCACAGATAGTGGAATCGCAAGAGCAAGTTCAAATGCTGTACAACATTAAGTGATTATAACAATGTGAATTGGAAGCTGGGAGGACAATGGTTAAATCTCAATATGCCTCCGTTGGAGGCAATGGATCACTTCCGCTGAAGTATGTATAGCTGCCAAATTTTGTTTTTTATTCGAAAAATTTTGTAGCTAACATAATTTATTTTAATTCGAGGGAATATGTAGCTTTTCAAGGTTATTAGCATATAATATCAGACATAGAGGCAAGTAAGAGGAATACCAAATGTAAAATTTCTTGAGTATTTACTATGACCATACACAAAGTTAATAAAATGTATGCTTATTTCTGTTTAAAAAAGATTAATCTCTACACATTTGATAAACTTATAATTAAACAAATAAAATACATTCAAATTCTAAACAAATAAAAAAAACTTAATTTTGAAAATTTAAATAATAATTTCAAATTATTTTGAATATTTATTTATTTAATAAATTTAAATAATATATAAATTTCAAATTGATGATAAATAAAAGGGAAACATTTATTCATGAATAAGTGAGAGGTTCTTATAGAATTTAAAAATAACAGTTAAAAGGAAAACGAAAAACAATAATAATGAAAGATAATTTATAAGAAAAGAAAAAGAATACATATATATATAATTACAAAGATATTTATAATTGTTATTTTATTTTTATATTTCATTAAAATATTTAATAAACTTGACTTTAATTAATTTAATTATAATGAGATAAATTATCATATAATTTTAATTTTAATAAGAAAAATAAAAGTTAATTTAATATAATATTAATAAGACATATATATATAAAATTTAGTTTAATACGTGGTTTGCAAAGAATTAAATTTAGTTGTAACAAAGTATGGATATTTTTTTTATGATTATTTAAAATAAATTTAATTGATGACAGATATAATGACTATGTTTATACAAAATACTGTTTAAATTCTATTCTTTTTTCCAACAAATATTTAATCTAAGTTAATTGATTTATTAGACATGATTGCATATTTCTTAAATTCTTAAATTTCCTCGATTGAAATTGTTGTAATTGTTACGTAAGTGTGAAGTCTATGAAAGCAACAAATTTTTTAAATTCATGAACTTCCTTTATGCAATTGTTCTTGGACTTTTCAGAACTGCTGTTTCTCATGAACTTCCTTGATTCAAATTATTGCAAATCTTCTTGGACTTTTCAGAACCGGAAAATTTGATAGTCAATTTGGTTTCGAAATTCTACGTTAACGGAGCCCTCTCGATTTGTACCTTAACGAAACCCTCTCGATTTGTACCTTAATGAAACCCTTACGAAAAAATGAATTTAATTTATGGAGTTTCCCAAATCCGGGCCATAGAATGACAATTCTTGAAACCTTCCTGGATTGCACATTTATGACTTTTCCAAATCTGTATATTAGTTGATGGGATAATTTTGACGACTGAAAATTCTTGGAGTCTTCTTCAAATGGTGGACAAAATGGACCCTTACGCTTTTCCAGAGCCGTGCCATGGTGGAATAACTCTGGGGCATGAAAGTTCTTGGAACCCCGCGCTGGTTGAGGTCAACTGATGAGAAGCGATATAACAGCCTCTACCATGACCTAATCCTTATATTTTGCTTCTCGTTCACGGCAGTCGGAGAAAGCGCACTCATAAAATCCCTTCACAACCCGCATCCGAATTCCGACTGGAGTCTCTGCGAATACGTTTCGAACTCTCTCTGTAAATGGCTGACATTTGGGTGATGGTGTTTGTATTCATGGCGTGGGTGTTTGCAACTATGGTAGTGGCTGTATTGTGGGAAGGCTGGCCGAGAAGGTGAAGGCTGCAAGGGCAGGGGAGGTGAAGGCCACGAAGCCGGAGGAGATGAAGGTGTCGATGAGAGAGGAGATGGAGGCGGCCCAGATGAAGGTGGCGATGGCGGAGGTCACACGCAGTCACAGCATCATCATCATCCAGGCCCAGGCCACCATCATCATGCAGGCCCTCATCACCATCACCATGTAGGTCACCATCATCATGCAGGCCATCATCATCATGTATGCCACCATCACCATGTGAGTCATCATCATCATGATGTAGGCCACCATCATGTGGGTGGGCATCATGTAGGCCATCACTTTTAGGCCATCATCATGTAGGTCATCATTTCTAGGATGGGTTTCTGCAACCGTAATTGGGATGGGTTTCTGCAACATTGGGACTCGTTATCTGAATGTGATCCTATTACAGATTGGAATTTGGATTTCCTACTTTGGCTGTGTCAAGAAACGCACGCCTTACTTTGCAAGGCCTATTAAATGACCTGTCTTTATAAGGATTTCACGTAAGAACCCAGTTCTGGGAACAAATTATACGTCCAACTTTGTAATCAGTGGTATCCGAAATAGAAATCATTTGTAAATAATTGGACATGGTTATTTATTTATTTATAGGTGGGTCATCCGAGCTACTATTGTATATTTACTCTTTTTATAAATGAGGATAATATAGTAGAGTTGAGGCTTTTGTGATCCATAACAAGTTTATCATAGATTTTTCAGCGAAAATCACATGAGAAACCATTTGTCAACACGTTTCGAACCAACCAGTGTGGTTCATCGTCAGGACAAGTTGAAGAACAGATCCAGCGTAGCCTGTTTAAACTGTTTAAATAGCTAGAGCAGAGACACCAAGGGTTACCTGGCCAAAGGTTGACTTAAGGAGCAAGGTCAAATTTAGTTATATTAGGTAAGAAATAAATAAATAAATATCTAAATATATCAATGGTAAATTATAATATAATAATAAATAAATAAAAAATAAATAAATATATATAAATCTATAAATAAAAATATAAATTTAGTTATATTAGTTGTAAGATAACTAAATAAATATATAAATATATAAATGAAGAATTATAAAATAATACTAAATTATTTATTTATTAAATAAATATATAAATAATAATAAATTATTTATTTATTTATTAAATAAATATAAAGAATATAAATTAATAAATATAATAGCAAAAGTAAATTATTTATTTAATTTATATAAGTGGTATTATTAGTGAGGTAAATACATATAGATTCATATATAAATATATAAATTTAGTTATATTAGGTGTAAGATAAATAAGCAAATGAAGAAAAATAATAATAAACTATATAAATGAAGAATTAAAAAATAATAATTATTATTTATTTATTTATTAAATAAATGAATAAATATATAAATAAGTGAAAAAATGAAAAATATAAATAAATATAAAAGTAAATACATTGTTTTATTCAATTTATATAAATGAAAAAATAATAAAAGAATTACGTTAAATAATAATTAAAACAAATCAATAACAAGAAAAACGATTACCAAATAATAGTATTTCATAAACGTTTATTATATTGCTACATAATAGTATTTAGTAATAGTTTATAAATAAATAAATAATAATTAAAATACTAAGTTATTAAGTAAATAAATACTAATACTAATATTACATAATAATAATAACAGAAATAAGTTATTAAAAATAAATAATAAAATAAATAAATATAAAGAAAAACGATTACTAGTTTATTATTTGTATTAATAATAGTAAATAAAGTAAATGTTTAATAGTTTCTTATTTGTATATTCAATAGTAATTGACTAATAAATAATAGTAACTAAAAGTACTAATAAAAATATAAAAAAGAGACAGGAAAAACGATAAGAAGAAAGCGCTGGGACCCAGCACCTACTGATTTTCCACCCATCATCTCTATTGAGATTGTTGGATCTCTTTTCAATCTCAATAGCTTCCCTAAATTTTCGATGATAGAAATGCGAAACCTTAGCGATAACATTAGCCTCCTCAATGCAAACATGATGATTGGTTTTTTCTACATGCTCAGCTAAAGCAGAAGACTTAACTCTCCTATGTTTAAGGTCAGCAGCTTGCTCACTAATCCTCTGATTAATGGAGCGACCGGTTTCACCAATATAAGTGGTCCCACAGGAGCAGGGGATCATATAAACCCCTTTCATACCTTTGGGGTCAATAGGATCCTTAACTGATCTGAGGGACAAACGAATGGTGTTAAGGGGCCTAAAGGTCACGGGGACACTGTGCATCCTGAGAATCCTTGCAACCTTATCAGTGGTCCCTTGAACGTAAGGAAGATGAACACCTGGAACCCGTTCCTTCGGTTCCCTTTTTGTCAGAGAATTCATGGTGGTTTTTGGAAAGCCTTCTCACCCAAGTATCTACTATAGCCATTCTCAACAAAGACATCAAGGAGATGGGATTTTTCTTTCTCAAAACTCTTATTATCCGAGATCCTTAGGGCCCGAGTAGCAAGGGTACTGAGAACACCCATCTTTTGAGCTAGGAAATGGTGAGAATTGGCATGGAGATACTGTTCAGTATGAGTTTTCTTCCGAAAAACCTGGTGGGCGATGGAACCATCACCATTCCTTGAAATAAGAATATCCAGGAATGGAAGGCACCCATCAACCTCCTGTTCTTTAGTGAACTTGATGGCAGAGGATTGATTGTTGAGATGCTCAAAGAAAAGATCTAATTCTTTTTGGCCATGAGACCAAATGACATTAGTATCATCCACATACCTTTTCCAGAGCTTAGGCAAGAGACGAGAAGAATTACGAGCCTTAGACTCAAAATCTTCCATAAAGAGATTGGCAACAACAGGGGATAGGGGGAACCCATGGCGACTATATTTACTCTTTTTATTAATGAGGATTATATAGAATATTTTTTTGTTATCTTCCTTGAAAGTGAGTTTGTTAAGACTTTTTCTAGATAAAAAAATTATAAAGATAAGTTGGTTGTCTCAGATTTACATATATTTACATGAGAGAAAAAAGGTTATCAGTATTTTAAACCAAAAAAAATTATTGAGCAATAATAATTATTGGGTAGAATTTTGAGGAATCGGTGTTGGTCAGTGATTATCTTCATCCTAAAAGAATGAGATATTGACTAATCTCCTAGCTAAAATGATCAACTTATGATTTATATTATCTATATTTTTTTTCTATCTCTACCAATCTCATAGAATTCTCCTGTATATACCTCCCTATGCTATCTACAATATTCAATTCACAAACAATCACCCTCAATAAAATGATAAAACCCACACTTCACAATCAATCACCCTCAATAAAATGATAAAACCCACCCCATCTTTTTGTGTGAGCCGATATCATATCCAGCGAGGAAGAACATCCACTACTAGACAGACTCCCGGGAGGATTTCTACTACTGTAATTTTGTGTACCTGTGATGACGGTTTGCGAACGAACGGTGACCCAGATGTAGAAATTATGATTTATATTATCTGTAATTTTTTTCTATCTCTACCAATCTCATAGAATTCTCCTGTATATACCTCCCTATGCTATCTACAATATTCAATTCACAATCAATCACCCTCAATAAAATGATAAAACCCACCCCATCTTTTTGTGTGAGCCGATATCATATCCAGCGAGAAAGAACATCCACTACTAGACAGACTCCCGGGAGGATTTCTACTACTGTAATTTTGTGTACCTGTGATGACGGTTTGCGAACGAACGGTGACCCAGATGTATATTTCTATAGAGAAAAAAGAAAAAAGGTCTAGAAGGTTTTGTTCTTAGGCATCTTGAAATAATTAGAGCCACAGACTTCATTTTTCAACAACGGTAAATACTCCGACAAAGAGAATGAAGGGTTAGCCCTATGCATCTGTGTTTTCCAGGAGAGTTGTATGTATCTCATCTTAGTTGCAGACTGACGTGGTTACATGATTTAAAAGGAAGAAAAAATTAGATATCACAAAATCTTTCTAGCAAACAAAAACCTGTAAAGAAAACAAGAAAAACCTTTACGAGTAGCTAAGAAAATAAAGATCTGTATTAAGGAAGGGGTTGGCATGATGAAATAAGTTAGGAAGTTTTATGGAATTTTTATTTCACATATATATTTTTTTATGAGATTGTGATGTGTTATTTAAATTGTATTTTCAATATAAAAATGATTTTTTTTAATTAAATAACTTAAATTTATAATATTTTTTGGATTTGAAAAAAATAAAAATTCAACCACTATATATTAGCCAAGTTTAGCCAAGTTAGAATATTTTTGGATAAAAACTATACTTATATTATTTTTTGATATCTTCTTTCATCTTCATCTCATCCTCATCCTCATCCTCACCCTCACCCACGCTAGTTGGCAATACTCAACTATGACACAGGATGTGGAATTATTTTATTATAGTAATTAAAGTGAAATCTATACACAAAAGCATAGCACATTATGAACATATAAAGAAATACAGTTTAAACACAAATATCATTTTCAAGCAAGAGGCCCAAGAAATCATATTCATGCTCCATGAGATCCTGGAGGTTCTCAGCGTACAAGAAAAATAAAAAACAATCAAAGATATTAATTATGACTACACTCTTACTGAATAAAACTGACTGTTAACATCAGTAGGCAAAGGAAGGCATATAATGCCACCATCGACTTTACAACAAAGAAATCGCATGTTAAGCTTAAGTGTAATATATATATATATATTATTATTATTATTATTCAACTCCTCTTCGTTATATTTGGAGTGGAGTTTGATTATTTTCTAGATTCAGAGATTTTGTTTGAGTCATGGTTGGATCTTAGTCTTTTATGAGAGGAGTGGGGCTTTGTCTTTACCAGTGCCTAGCGTGTTTATTAGACGGAAGATATAATGTTAAAGTTATGTTAATTTATAGACTTTTTCTCTCTCAAACAATTCTGTTTATATGAGGGAACTGTATTGTGACTGTGTATTATATTATGTAAGAAAAAAAGAGGTTATATGAGGGCACTGTATTGTGGCTGTGTATTATACTATTTGAGAAAAAAGAGGAGACCGTGAGGAAGATATAGAGAATTCGCTATAAATTGTAAGACAGACTGCTTTTTTGTGGAGTTAGCCTAAATTTGATGAACAATCTATATTTGTGTTTCCCTTATTTTATGATTTTTCTGTGTTTGTGTTTTTTCTATTTTTGTGTTTTTTGTGTTCCAGTTTTGTCACATGCTTCATCACATTGTTTGGTTTTTTTTCATAGACTTTTGTGTCACATTTTTTGAGATAGGAGTCAATCTTTATCCTACAGAGTAGGCCTCTTAGCTATTGTGGCAATGAATGTCAGATGAAAACTCTTACATTGCAAAAGAATGTCTAGTTCATCTTACCCTTTGCCTGCTCCAAAATGGGTTCGTTATGATCAATTATGTGATAAATATTTGTCAAAGGCAAGCATTATTTACAACATAGGTACAAGTTCAAATTTGAATTCGATACAGTACGATAAAAAATCAGATGAAAAATTTTCAATTAGGAAAAAATTGGACAGTATATCTTTTATATATATATATATATAAATACTTTTTTTCTTATAAGAACAATTCCTTATCATTTTCTTCCCATTCATTTTGAAATTTAAATAATTTAATCAATATAAACAATTTTAAAATTGCCTTATACCTACCAAAACTACAACTACACTTGTCTTATCTCCAAAATCTATCTTCTTTTCAAAATTCAAAATTCCCTCTTACTTTCAAATCAGATCTAGAATCTTTTTATAATTAATATTTATTTAAAAATTTAATATTCAAAATTCAAAACTACCCTTCTTTAATTTCAATTTTCATCTAAAATCTTCTATAATTAATACATATTTAATTACTCTTAGCTTGCGCTTGAAGATTTTCTCAAATTATTTTTTTCTATTATCTAAACTTTTTAAATTCATTAAAATAACACTCAAATTTAAAAATAGGAAATATTCTCTATCCAGCAACCTTTCCATTTCCTACCTGCAATCCGGCAGCTATCTCCTCAAGATTTTGCTCAAATTATTTCTTTCCTTGTTTTGTTTTCTCAGCTTTTCAAACCCTTTGAAAGAACATTGAAATTTTTTCCTGGTATTTAAAAAATCAATTAATTATTATAAAAATTAGTCTACGAAGATTTTCTCAATTTTTTTTTTTTATTGTCTCAGCTTTTTAACCTCTTTAACACAACACTGAAATCTAAAATTCCAAATTTTCTCAATCCAACAACCTTTCCATTTCCTACCTGCGATCCGGCAGCTATCTCTTTAAGATTTTTTGCTCAAATTATTTCTTTCCTGATCTATTTTTTCAAACTTTTTCAAATCTTTGGAATCACACTGAAATTTACAACTCGTAAATTTTCTCAATGATGCAACCTTTCCATTTCCTGCCTCCCATCCGCAGCGATCTATTTTGTACTATTTTATATAACACTTACTATTTCCAGACACGCAAATTAATAAATCCTTGAGATAAACTAAAAACCATAAAGCTACATGAACCAAATCTAAAAGAAGCTACACGAACCGAATCGAATTTTCATCGAATTATTCGATGTACGAATCGAGTTCCCGAATTTCCGTATTTTTTTATCCGCCACGGACGAATTTGGTAGCTATTTTGCAAGTCAAAAACAGATTCATTCCCAGCGGTAGTGTGAAAAGACAAAACGTGGAGTAAATGACTGATTAAAAATATTCTGGTGTCCCTTTGTTTGTTTTTCAAAGTAAAAGTCAACCTTGAAACCCTTGGGGGTTATCAATTCTGCGCCACTTAATATCCTTTTAAATACTTCAGAGCACCTTCAACACGGTCTGTTATCTGAAAACCAATTAAAATCCACAGAGACAATGGGATGCAATTTACTTACTTGAAAACCAGTAATATATGGGTATACTGCAAAAGTTTGAATTGGTAAAAGGCTCGGTTCTTTCAGTATTTACTACATTAACCAAAACATGGAAAAATAAAAGAGAACAAACACAGAGAAAAAGCCTCATCTTTACCTAAATGCATATCTTTATGTGGCCTCTGTGATGCCACCTGCCTTCCAGTACGACCTGTCTATGCTTTTGCTGCTTCGCCAACGACAAATCCCTTGGAGTTATTCTATGGATGATGACTAGCGTGGGAACGGTAGTTAGGTCAAGGTGATCTGGCTAAACCAGCAGATAGAAACATATACCTACCCCTGCGAAATGGTAGTTAGGTCAAGATGAGCTGTACGTTGTGCTCAATCGACAGGCTTTGCGTGAAGCACTTGCCAACAAGATCCATCGGTGTGCTTATTTCTTTGCCATTATAATATCTTCGAGAGACCATTCTCCTTCACATTTTCAGTATAACAAGATTCTAGATAAAATATGTTTCTTACTGTAATTATATCTCAGAGAGAATTCTTGTTCACAGTTTTACTATAATAATAACAAGAAGATTCCAGATCAGATATGTTTCCTAATGTCTTAATTTGTAATTGCATCTTCAATAAACCGTCGTCGTACACATTTTTATTATACGAATAATAAAAAAACATGCCAGATCAGTTATGTTTCTTAATAGGTTTCCATGATGTAGTATTGGGTGTAATATTTTATTTAATTTTATCCGGAATGTAATGAGAGTAAAGAGATGTATAGGAAGATGGCATTTATGTATGTGGTTTCTTGTGATTCTCAAAGTGGTGCTTTCCCATTTCTGTGTGCGCATAACGAGCGAAAAAAATTCCAAATTGTTAGGATATGCAATAACTATGTTATTTAAATTTTGCTCTTAAACTATGTTAGATATTGTATATTTTATATATAATTTTGTTTTAAAATGAATATTGAAATTTTTTCATATAATTTTGTCTTAACAATTGAATATATTTTAGCTTGGTTAGGAAGATTGTTATTTACGTTATTTTCAAAACAAGATGTTGTTAAAGCTAGCAGCTAAGCTATGTTTGAAGTAGTAGCATTCATCTCTTTATTACACATAAGTTAATAGCAAAAGTATCCTTTGAATTATTATTAATATGATTAAGTATAACCCGCAACTAGTGTTACATTGCATTCAACACTCTATGAATATCCAACGTCAAAAAATATTGTCGCGGGATTCACTCCCTTATAACTCTTTAATGGGGTAGTGTGAAATTCTCTGGCTCAAGCTGGGAATTGAGCTCCTTCCATATACTTCTTTGATTCAAAAATGTCTTATTTAGACTCAATGAGCACTATAGAGATGGGACTACTATGAATGAGACTCATAAGAGACGTGTTAAAATCCATTACAATAAATTTGTGCAACCTAGTCTACTCTTAATCTAGGACCAAGACAGAGATACACTAGGTCAAGGAATTTTAAAGTGATGCGGTATGGAACATACATTTGTTAAGCATGCCTTAAATAAGGGATCAACGGGTAGAATTTGAGGGCGACGTGTAGAGTGAGCCCTTCCATAGGCTTTATATTCGGAGTTATTATGCTTGAGCCATAGTGCTCAAGTGTTTTCTCCTTGTAATTTTTGTTTATTGGTAATATTATGCTAGTTTTTACTTGTATGTTTCAATTATCATGCTATTTATTTCACTGGAAGATTGCAATGGATTCAATGGTGTTTCGTAGGATTTGTGGATGGCTTGAGTCGTCATGCTTGGAATAATGCTTCCATGAGTTGAGTGATTTATTCGCCGAGTGGCCCAATTGTGTTTTCCCAATGTGTTTATCTCATACTTACCACCACTAATGTGGTTGAACAGAGCACCACCATTGAATTTCTTCCAATTATTATTTTTCATGGTGTTAATCATTTGGTAATTTACTTAAAGTCTCAGTTGGTAGTGGCTTGGTTACATGGAGAATATCATATTTATGATCCTTAATTGCTATAATGATTTTTATGATTAAGGATTTTGTAAACAATCATTTGACTTATTACTTATATTCATGTTCCAAAGTATTAATTGTGTAATTAATATATTGGAAAATTTTGCATTAGATTGAAATTTATGTCATTAAAATAAATCGTAACATGCACCTACATAAAGGAAATTACTCATTTTCACATTTCATACATTCATACATATTCCTAAAGTTGATAAGGAGTTTTTATATTACTTTAATATTTAGGAAATACACAATCATTAATAATTGTGTACGAAATTAGTCTTTTAACCTCTAATCATGTATATTATTAGTATACAATATACAAAATACATCATTTGATGATGTTGACGAGCCAACCTCATGATAGGTCTAATGGTAGCACACCATAACAATAATTATTGATGGAATAGCTTAATCCAAGCATATGTTACCCCAATCACATGCCTCAAAAGCTACTATGGAATGTCCTCTATGTGATTCATAGGAATTTGCTGGGTAAGCACCTCCATATCTTACTAGAAAACATACAAAATCTTCTCAACATCATTGCTAAGATACTCTTCTCTTAGATCATTTTTCCATTTTTTTTTCTTCTGAATAAGTTTAATCTATTAGTAGACAAAAAGATTACATAGAGGCCTAGGCCTCAGAAGTTCTGGCACATGGTATGGGCATTCTAAAACAGCAGACATGATGAACATGTATCAGGCAATTCAACAAGAGAGTGCCGCCCTCATAGGGGAAACCGGCCATGAAGCTCCAACAATTTATCAACCCACAGTAACTAAGAGAAGTTATGCATACAAAATTGTTCCCAGTCAAAAAACACAGCCGCCCGCAAAGGGGAAACTGGCGACTTGACAAGCTGTAAATCTGAAGGTAACCAAGCTGTGGCAGCGAGCGAGTAACAGTGACTAACTTGGACTGTCATCCATCCAAAAACATGCAAAAATGGAGATTAGCCATTTAAGTACCTTGAGAGGAGGGGGGAGATTCGACCACGCGACATGCATAGGCATAAGGGTCATCCTTGTCCTGCATATCATCTTTAGCACTGGAACAGCCTCGCTTGGTGTCGTCCTCATCCTGCTTATCATCTATAGCACTGGAACAGCCTCGCTTGGTGTCACCCAAACCGACTTCAACTCTGAGATCCTACGAGGTGCTGCACTCGACCACTTTCCTTTTCTGACCACCTTTGGAGGGAGAGCTAGGCCTTTCAGCCTCCTTTTGTGCCAGATTAGTTCTCGGAAGCTTGGTACTCATTTCAGGGGGCTCCTCTTTAAAATCAATGGTAATGGTGGTTGTTATAATCGGCATGTTGACCAAACAGGGGAAATGGAACTGGGCAGTGTGCTGCTGACTAGGGATGAGACTGGAGATGCCTCTTGCAGGCTGAGAAATCCCGCGACTAACTCGAAAGCCACGACCACTTCTTGTCTCAGGGTAACGACCCAACGGGGAGTCCGAGGGAGGAGACGAGGAGCTCAGAGAGGTGGAGGGAGGGTGGCGAGGAGGACAGCCATGGCTCGAGCCACGACGACACCGCATCCTCTGGCGCAGACGAGGCATTGGATACAATTGAGAATGACTGATCGAGACAAAGCAAGAAGTAGAGGGCGGGGAATGAACGGGTGGACCAGTGCAAAGCTCAGAAGGTAGAGAAAGGGCGCACGAATCAGGGAAAGAGTCAGAGTGAAACCAGAATCCCCAAGAGCAATGGGAGCTCTGCGTAACATGAAAGCCCAGAATGAGGTCAATGCAATAGAAAATTGAACATCTGCGCCCAGTGTTGGTTTTGGAGCTTTGCTCTAAGACAGTCGAGGAGCAGCAAGAGCGTAGAGGCAACAAAGCAGGCGTGAAGCTTTCAGAAGAATCCATATTGTTGAAGAACAGATGCGAGCATGGGAAACTGTGTTGCATAAATGTAGTGGAGCGGTTGGCAGGCTCGTCATTAATGTAGTTAATGAGGATGAGGACAAGAGGAAGGGTGGCAGTGGTAGAATCCCACGCGCATGCCAAAATCCTCTGCCACATATCATTCCCTCTGATCACTCGCATCCGGGGCTTGAAGATCCTAGTGCACCATGGAAGTGAAATCTTGGATGGGTTGTGCATCATCAAAGTTGTGGAGAGGGCCCTCATAGAAAGGAATAATCTAATTGGCACCTTGATTAGCCAATCGATCAACAACTTTGTTAGCCATGCGTCTAATATGCTTAAAGGTGATGGCTCTGGGCACCTTGAGCCATTTTTCAATTTGTTCCATTCTGCTTAGTAGCCGCTAACTCGAGGCCACTTTAGGTTCTGTAGAGCCAGAGTGGAGACGAATTGCAGCCTCAATTAGGATCTGAGAGTCCCCTTCAACTTCCAGAGGGAAGAAGTTCTCTTTATCAGCTATGCATAACCCATGCCATAGGCCTTTGAGTTCAGCTGCATTGTTAGAGTCACGACCAAGAGAGCCAAAGAAGATGTAGGAGATAGTGCCCTCATGATTCCTGAAGATGCCTCCATAGCCTGCTAAGCCTAGATTTCCTTTTTCCACACCATCAAAGTTCATTTTGAAAGCCTGAGTCATGGGAGGAGACCAGGAGATAGGCGACTCAAAATGCTTCGAGGAATTCTGAACGTTCCCCCCAGGGTGTTTGAGATCGAGGTTCCATCTTTTCAAAATGAGACATTCAGCTGGCGAAGAAGGCATATCCAAATCTTGCCAGTGAACAAGAGCTAAATTTTCTTATAGGTTGCGCTTGAGATTGGACCAAAGGATTTCAACTGGTGTGGATGTGTCCTTGAATGTCCTGTAATTGTGTTCTTTCCAAGTGGACCAATATATGAAGCCAGGGAACAAGTTCCAGATGGCATTGAGCAATTGACTTTGGAATGGCTGCGAAGGCCACCATCTGATGGTATTGTTGATATCACCAACCTGTCTACCAGTTGTTATAGACATTTTTGGCACTGCAACCCCAATCAAACATTTCCATAAACCAAGGGCTCCTATGTCCCTAAAAGTGTTGTTCCATCCCCTAAAAGAACAAGGTCAGCTGATTACATCATTTCCCAGAAGTTCTCCATGAAGAATTACTCAGAACTAGTCAAAACTGGACCATCTCACCTGCTCCATGGTCAAAGTGCGATGCATCCCACCTAAATGCACATGGGAGGTGCGATGCATCCTGAAAAACCCTTCTATGGGGAGCGATGGGCGAGAGTGGACAAATGGCAGAGACAGTTTGCGAGGTGGATGATCATGGAATCTTCCAGAAACTTCTCCTGTGACACTTGCCTCTCTGAATTCGCCCAGGGATGAGTAAGAGATCATCAATCTCCAAGTGGAATCAATAACTATCAAAGATATGACACTAATCAAATCCCAGAAGCTGACTCACCCCCCTGCAATCATCTATATATGGATCCCCCATCCCAGAGATCCAGAGGCTGGAATTTTGTATCTTGTAAGGAAGTGTTGTTGGTTTCTTGTTGGAATATCATAGTGTTGGGTGATCTAAGCTTTTCATGAGGTGAAAGAAGGGCTTTCATGCTGGAGGATGACGCTGGGTCAGAACAACTGGTTGTAATCCTCTTTGCTATTCTTGATTATTAATAAAGCTATTCAAGTTTTCCTCCACATTCTTGTATTTTTGATGATATATACATTTGTGTGGTCAATATACATCTGGTCCTATATTGTTTATTATTATAGATCTCTGTTCTTCGATAGTATTATGCTACTTTGATTCCACAGGTGCTCTTTGAATCTAGGTAGACGAAGGAGAAGTGGCAAGGATTTGTTAGAAAGGAGAGGAATCGAGAAAGGAATCAAGCGCAAGACTGAGGTTGGTGTCCTTCATTCCACTCTTATCTACTTCTCATAAAGGAAAACGAAAGTGGTTTTAGTTTGTTTGTTTCTAAGATAGTTACCAGTATTAGTGGGACCAGCAGATCCGAGTGGACACTAGATTTCCCGATAACAAAATGGCGACTCCACTAGGGAGCGAATAGATTGTTTGTTTGTCTATATTTGTTTATTTTATAAACTTATAGATGGAGCCTGAAGTCAAGCCAGCTAGCCTTCGAACTACATTTGTTATGCAAGTGCAAAGTAGATCAATGCTGCTTCAGTCTATCTCCGGGTTTTGTTTATAAACTGAACAATCGATTGGAAAGCTTTCTAATTTCCCTAGCGGTGGCTCTAGTAACCTCATTAGATTAGCCCCTGTGATTTCTATTTACTGTACATCATTTGGTCGGCCTAAATCCGTGAACTGAGTTGCAAACTGTGACCAAGAGCCAAGTAATGTCTCATCCTGGTACCATCGCACCCTCTCTTCAAGGAAATCTGGATGCATCGCACTTCCCATGTGCAGTAGGTGGGATGCATCCCTGTTTCCCTGTGTTATAGGTGCGATGATTAGAAAAGGCTAATTTTGCCTCCAGGTCTTGGTTTTTCTTCACTCTTTTCAACTCTATTCTAGAGTTTTACTGTCTGTGATCATTATACCACTGTGGAAACCCCCTTCTTTTCATCATTCCGCTTCCTTTGTGCAAATAAATGTCAATGTTTTTATGTATTTTCCGCCATTTTCAGTTCTCTTTTACAAAGTAGTAGCATAGTCGAACTGTCGTCTTTTGATTTGAAAGTGTCGCAAGTGTCGTTTTCAATCAAAGAAAGGAATTCTATTGTTCTTGATGGTCGATTATACAGTTACTCTTGTATTTGATTTGAATTATTATTTTTTCAAGGGTCGAAAGCAGTTTTCAATTCGAAATAGTAAAGTGTCGTCATTATCTTCCTTTCGTTTTTGAAGAGAAATCTGTTAGTGTTGTCGCTTAGAAAAAATAATTCAGATTTGAACTTAGCATTCTTCTTGTCATCCACACATTAAGAGAGCTGAAAACAAATACATGCATGTGCATTTTCATTTAGACTTCTTGTTGGTTTGATTTAGGACAGTGCATCTAGTGTGTGCTCTCTGCTCTATGTTGAAAGAATACTGTCTCTCTTTTTTTAGTAGCTAGGATTTTCATTGCAAAAAGAAGATTAAACGATTGTTTATCATCTTAGATTGCATTTTAGGAATTATACATCTACATCACGCAGTGAACCTGAAAGGAAATTTTCTTAAGAAATATCAACTGTAAAATAAATTTAATGAACCTAAAGACGCTTTGGAACCTAACGCAGAACATCTAGAAGTCTAGGCTAGAGATGTATTCCGGTGTCGTAAAGCCTGGTAACTGTCGCTTTCACTGTTGGTTGGGTGATTACTCCTCTTTGAGATGACAAGTGCCAGTACGAACTTGTGCTCCCACGTACTGTCGAGTATATATTGGGAGACCACAATAGGCTATATTCGTTATGCATAGGAAGTCGTGTCTGCCGCCCTATCGATTGCAATGCACTGAACAGAGCATTCGGGAAGATTAACTGCCGTACCGTAAAAATTATTCTGTAGTTTTGTGACTGGTTTGGTAATCCCTCTGTCTAGATTTCCAGAGCAGTCTCTTTCATTCCTTTTCAGACTCCTTAAAGGAAAAGGTCCATCTGAGCACTTGTCACTTCAGGCTCATTAAAAATCGAAGGCGACTAGAGTCATCTTTTGTTTTTTCTCGACTCTTGAAAATTGAAAAAATATGTTGTGTCAAAGCGTGAAAATTTATTTTAATCGGACTAACACCACCTTTCCTACGTTGGTCTTAGGTTGAGGAAAATGGAGTCCACCAACCAAGGAGTTCCCCTTGGAGGAAATCCTAGTCCCTTCTCCTCTTGGAGAGATGTTGGTGCACCTCATATGGCCACATTGTCACTTCCAGGATTGACAATTGGCTTGCCCATATGGCTCTTCTCAACCTTCGTCGTTTAGAATACCGCGATTCCTGAACAATCGAGTCAAAAAATAGATGATACTAAAGTTACCCCTAAACCTTCTACTTCATTTGATTCTCCCTCTCCTCCTTCCTCTTTGCTTGATAAAGCCGGTAAGGCCCAAAACCAGGTAACTAAGAAGAAGAAGGAGAAGAAGAAGAAAGAGAAGAAGAAGAAGGAGCCAAAGGAGAAAGGGGGCAACCATGCATCGTCTAGCAAAAATCCACACACTTCACCGTCCAGGCCTAAATCACCATGTGTCATTTGCAAAGGAGACCATTACCACTGAGATTGTCCCTGCATCCCTCGAATCTTAAGGGACTGGTCTCCTCGTTTGCACAACCCAGTGTCATCAACCTCTGAGGACCATGTTGAAAGTACACCATCAACTAGGGAAAGCGAAGCACCTACAAAAAAAGGAAAATGTAAATTTCCTTGTAGACTGTGTGAAGGCAATCATGCCATCCACCGTTGTCCCTTCCTGGATGAAGCTAAAGGAGTTTTGGATGACCGTCCGGTTTCACCGTTACGACTTCCTCCTCGATATAAGAAACTCTTGCCAAGTCCATTACTGGTTGAAAATCCTACTGACATGCCATTGTGTTCGGTGGAAGCATCTGTCATTGAAGATAAACCCGCCGAACCCATACCAAACGAAAGTCAAAAGGTTGAGGTAGCAATCGACCAGGTCTTGTCTTCGGAAGGTCCATCTTCAGATGACACAATCACCGAAGAGAATGAGAACGACACCGTCCAAATTCTTTTCGTAAATACAGACTCCGATGAACATGAGGGTAGTCTACCCGTTCCTTTACCGTAGGAAGGAAGTTCATCAGAGTCATATCCGACCGTCTATTCAGTCCGACCTCCAAGCAACCTAGTTGTTTCCTTCAATTGGAACCTACTAGGCAGACCCTGTTTACTGGCTAGTGTACCATTCCGAATCATTACACAAATATACAGAATGGTCGTGGCTGGTACCATCGTAGATGAAGGGGCTTCTGTGAGTATCCTTTCCTCGACTGCTTGGAAAGCGCTTGGTTTGCCATCGCTTCTACCTGAGATGAGAAATCTAACAGGCTTCGACAAAGGAACCAGTCGACCGTTAGGGATCCTTCCCAATATGCTGATAAAATTGAGAAGGAAAACCATCCACATGAACGTAATGATAGTCCAAGGACCTCTGGATTATAATCTAGTCCTTGGGCGTGACTATATTTATTGCATGGGAGCCATTGTCTCCTCACTCTTTAGAGTAATGTGTTTTCCGCACGAAGGTAGAGTGGTCAAGCTCGTAGACCAGCTGTCGTTTCCCAGATCACACATAGAAAATAGTCAAATACCATCCCTAAATGGTCTTTTCATGCAAGGAATGTCTCATAAATCTCCAGTCCATCCACCTGATGAGCACGAGTGATTCGGGTGGACATGACTGAAACCCAGGGGGCATGCACCCTGGTCTGTTTCGGTAGGAAAACCTTGGGTATAGAGTAGGTTTCTGCGGAGGATATATAACTAGTTTGACACACCCGTCCATTTAGGAAAATGCGATTAAACTAGAATAAGATTCCCTCGTCAAAGTTATGTGAGTGGAGGTGACTGCGCCACTCACCTTTGTCTATTTTGGTAGACATCGCCAAGGAAGCATTTTGTCTGCGACGTGGATTGGGAGCTTTCATATGGTAACCTGGGAATTTTTCGCTATACCTGGGGGCATGCAAACCTTTTGGCATGCAAGCGAAGAGTGACCATTTATTTTCATAGTTTGTAGTTTCTTAACCCTTTAAACTCGTAGGATTGGTCGTTCCTAACTTGCATAAAGAAAGGATCCGGGGCAAAGCTTTGTAAGGTGCAACCTCCATAAAAATGGCATCTTAGATGAGACATCCTTATTATACGACTGGTAGGAGCAATTTTAACACGGAATTCAAGCTCGTTAAAAAATAAACATAAGCAATGAGCAAACGTTCCCCATAGTTTAAGATCATTAAAAAATTAACCAATTCCCTGTAAATAACCATTGTGAATGCATTATCATCAACTTTTGAGCCTTGGTCGTGTTCTCATCATCACCTCCACTCCGTTTAGCTGATCATTCACTTCCATTTGATTGTTGACCCCTTTTGAGGAACAGCTGCGAAGAGTGATCCTGTTAGCCATCCTCGTGACACTGCCGTGACTGGAAAATTCCAAACCTTACCTGGAATCAGCTACTACCCGAAGTTATCACTCATTACTAAAAAACGAGTCTCCTTTAAGCTCTTTTCAACTGACTCGTAAAATATGAAAATATTTCCAAGCAATTGGCCTCTCCAGCTCGTTAAAGTGACTGGAAGTGCTATCCCTCCAATAGATTTTAATATTTTTGGGCCTGAGGGATTATTACACAAAAAGATCGAGCGCTTGTCTTGTTCTGCTCGTTAAAATTACCAAAAATTCATCCCTTTTGTATTATTTTATACTTTTTCGGACTTAAGGGATTATATGATGGAAAAGGATCATTAGAGTTTCCTTTACGTCCCTTTTTAGACTCTCTAAAATTGAAAAGGACCGAGTTATCTTTGTCATTAAACTCGTTAAAACTGAATAGCAACAAACTTGTCCATACAGACAAGAACGAGTTTCACTGTCGCTAGGCTCGTTAAAATATAGCGACGGGTTTGCCCGAAGGGCAAATTATAGAACAAGCATATGTTATCCTCCTCAAACTTGACAAAAATAAAGAGGTACTGGTCAGCAATGACTGGGGAAAAATTGGGAAGAAAACTTGAAGAAACATTATTGGTAGCAAGTCGCTCTTGAACATGACACTTTTGCTCCGCATCCAAGTCGGGTTGGGTTGTTCCATTCACTGGTCATATTACCATTGGTCCATCACACCATCCACGTTTGGGGTTAATGCTACCAATCCATCATGTCAGTGTCGCCGGTATGTTCAAGAGAAGTCGCTCAGAGAATTCACATGTGTCTCATCCGCTGCAATACATTCACGCTCCATTCTTTCATGGCCGCCACCATGAACCCTGTATCATCAGATCGTTTTCACCTCCAAAATCATTTACTCCATTCGGTGTCGTAGATGTGGGATGCATTAAGGCCCTCCTATGGTGAGTCACTTCATGTCGACATTAGCACATTATCCAAGAAGTCGACTTAGGAACAACCCTTTCAGTACTTTGAAGCTTGCATGCCTCAATGGCAATTTTCTCACTTCCCGCGACAGGTTTACATCAATGGCCTTTGACCGAAATATTTTGCGTGGTGTTCGACGCCAAGTCCCTTATTCACACCCCGCAAATTGTACTGTAGTACCTTGAGGGTCATCATCATTATCGGTGATTCCTCTCGCACCTGTTAATAGCTTACATCATTGGCTGGTAATCAGGTGATGTCTTTCCATGTTCGACTCCAGAACATCTTTCACATGGATCGACTTGTACTCCGAGTGAATATTGAACAAGTTTGAAGACCTCGGATCTAGTTTCATCCATCCGGGCTGCGATATATTCAGGAAAATAAAGACATCAAATGTACATTGTTGCTGCACAGATGATCATCCGAATCAAAGGATGATGACTCTATCAGAATCATCAGTCTCCTGCGTAGACGGTTATCTGTCTTATGTACATGCAAATGAATTTATAAAGCTGAGCATGGGAATGCCCGCCTCAGCTAGATCATGAAAAATATTATGAAGATAATGTATTGTATTGTATCTTATTACAGGTCACCTTCCAGCTCGAAAAAACTTCGGATCCTCATGATAAAGCATTTCACCCGACATCAAAAGATTAACGACCTCATGCTTTAGGGGGCAACTGTTATAGACATTTTTGGGCACTTCAACCCCAATCAAACATGTCCATAAACCAAGGGCTCCTATGTCCCTAAAAGTGTTGTTCCATCCCCTAAAAGAACAAGGTCAACTGATTACATCATCTCCGAGAAGTTCTCCATGAAAAATTACTCAGAACTGGTCAAAACTGGACCATCTCACCTGCTCCATGGTCAAAGTGAGATGCATCCCACCTAAATGCACATGGGAGGTGCGATGCATCCTGAAAAACCCTTCTATGGGGTGTGATGGGCGAGAGTGGACAAATGGTAGAGACAGTTTGCAAGGTGGATGATCATGGAATCTTCCAGAAACTTCTCCTGTGACACTTGCCTCTCTGAATTCGCCCAGGGATGAGTAAGAGATCATCAATCTCCAAGTGGAATCAAGAAGTATCAGAGAGAGGACACTAATCAAATCCCACAAGCTGACTCACCCCCCATGCAATCATCTATATATGGATCCCTCATCCCAGAGATCCAGAGGCTGGAATTTTGTATCTTGTAAGGAAGTGTTGTTGGTTTCTTGTTGGAATATCATAGTGTTGGGTGATCTAAGCTTTTCATGAGGTGAAAGAAGGGCTTTCATGCAGGAGGATGATGCTGGGTCAGAACAATTGGTTGTAATCCTCTTTGCTATTCTTGATTATTAATAAAGCTATTCAAGGTTTCCTCCACATTCTTGTATGTTTGATGATATATGCATTTGTGTGGTCAATATACATCTGGTCCTATATTTTTTATGATTATAGATCTCTGTTCTTCGATAGTATTATGCTGTTTTGATTCCACAGGTGCTCTTTGAAGCTGGGTAGACGAACGAGAAGCGGCAAGGATCTGTCAGAAAGTAGAGGAATCAAGCAAGGAACCAAGCACAAGACTGAGGTTGGTGTCCTTCATTCCACTCTTATCTACTTCTCATAAAGGAAAACGAAAGTGGTTTTAGTTTGTTTGTTTCTAAGATAGCTACCAATCTTAGTGGGATTAGCAGATCCGAGTGGACACTAGATTTCCTGATAACACTAGTTCTTCTAAACAAGAAGGTGAATTGGTCCCAAAGATGAGTAACTAAAGTGCAAGAATCAAGGAGGTGTTGTATGGTTTCTGCCTAGAAAGAGGAGATTTTAGGCTAGGTTCTGGGAAGCCAGACTTGAACCCCTATGCGATCCTGTTGATTCTGCTAGGGGCAATAGAGTAACATGTAAGCTTCTTGGGTAGAAAAGTTACCCCGTGGAGTGTATCCCCACCTTAGCCTATCTGCGAGGGCCAAGACTTTGATCCTTCTTAAGTTGAGCTCTTGTTCAATGTCACCACAAGGCTCCCCCTACTAGTCCTCTTTCCAGGTGAGAGCTGGTTTCCACAAATGATTACCATGAGAGGAGAGGGGTTGCCAGAACTGATTGACTTGATTGGGGATGGTGTTTTGAAGAAATCTTTGCCATAATGGTTTATGGAAAAGCGAGGATATTTTTGAAGTTTTTTGCCAAGAGTCTTCCCAGAATCTAGCTTTGTCTCCTCATTGGATCTCCCAAAAACTGTGAGCTTGGATGAAAGAACTATGTTGTTTTGTTGCATTCCAAATCATCGAACCAGGGGCATCCATGATGATGCAGATGAGATCCTCCTGGGGTCTACCTGGAGCGTATTTGACCTGCCAAAGACGAGCCCAAGGGATGTTTGGTTTAGAGATCCAATTCCAACAGATACGGGCTCCCATGGTATGGTTGGTATGAAGCGGATCTCTCAAACCTAGCCCCCCAGCATTTTTTGGTGTGAAAGCCTTCGTCCATTTTAGAAGGACCCATTTTCTGTTGAGGCCCGAAGATCCCCAGAGAAAATTCCTCTGTAAGTTGCGAATTTTCTTCAGAACCCATTTTGGAGCAGCCATGATGGAAAAGAGATAAAGAGGCATAGCTTGGAGTACCGATTTGATTAAGATGATTCTGCTAGCCATATTAAGAGAGCGGTACATCCAAGAGGAGAGTTTGGCTTCCAGCTTATCAAGGAGGGCTCTCCAAGAGGCATGCTTGATGACTGAGTCTACTAGGGGAGCCCCAAGATACTTGGAAGGAAGAACATCAATCGAGAAGCCCAAGATTCTGGCGATATTGCGTTGAGAGATGGAGGGGGTATTGAAAAAGAAAATTTGGGATTTGTCTGAATTAATGGTAGTTCCAGAAGCATCCGAGAAGGTGTTAAGCAGGGATTTGAAGGCTCGGGCTTCTTGAACAGACAGATGGCCAAAAATCAAGTTGTCATCAATGAATTGTTGATGAGTGATAGGGGAGTTGTCATGCAGAGAGATCCCTTTAATAGAGTCGAAGGAGGCAACATGATGAATGAGGTGACTAAGGCCTTTTGCCATGAGAATGAAAAGGAAGGGGGACAGGGGATCCCTGTTTAGTCAATTTAGTGTTCCTAAATTGATGTCATTAATTGTCAACCCGGGGCTCGTAAGCTGATGAAGTGAAGGTGTACTATATGTACTTAAGCAACCTCTTAGAGTCTTTTTGTCGTTTGGGGGTGTTGTTTGTGGTTAATTTTATCTTCCTAAGATGGAGTGATGATTATAAACAGATGAGTGAAAGTGTGTGTAAGGTGAATTCTAGATGAGTGAGAGTGTGTGATTAGTGGTTTCTAACTACTTGCTGAAAAGGAAAAGCTTGAAAGAAATAAATAAATCAAAATGAACTGAAAGCAAAGAACCACTTTCTAATGGCATTAGACACCATTCATGCTGCTGCAAATAAAAGGTAAGAAAATCACTTAAAAGACCAATGATAATGTTTATCTCTTCCTAACTCTCTGCCTCTAACACATAGTACTGTGTAAGACACGATTAGGAAGTAGCTAAAGATAAGTCTAAGAAATGATAAAAAAATGAGAAAAATCTACTTTAAAGACTAGTTGTAATGTTTTGCTC
Source organism: Pinus tabuliformis (assembly GCA_031772625.1). Classification (NCBI taxonomy): domain Eukaryota; kingdom Viridiplantae; phylum Streptophyta; class Pinopsida; order Pinales; family Pinaceae; genus Pinus; species Pinus tabuliformis. The sequence goes on along the minus strand of CM062804.1, from coordinate 153,946,852 downwards.
TTTCTAACTCTCTGCCTCTAACACATAGTACTGTGTAAGACACGATTAGAAAGTAGCTAAAGATTAGTCTAAAAAGTACCCAAAGCCAGCTGCAAGTTATTAGTATTCTGATCTCTAAAAGATAGACAATTTATAATAAAGAGACCATTCATATGTTAGCAGACAACTTTTGAGAAATAAAACTAAAAACCAGCTATGAAAATAAAGTAAAGGCAGCAACTTAGAATCTGTCAAATGAAACTACCACTAGATATAAAGCAAATACACAACACACAAGCAATCCCGGGTTAAAAAGCTGCAAAAGAACAATGCTGATCAGCTTAAAATAAAGGCCAGAAATGAAATAACATGAAAATAAATCAAACTGTACATGTTTCAAGAAAAGGAAATGCTGAATGGAAAATAAGGAAATGCTGATCATAAAATACTATACAAGGCTAACATGAACAGGGGCCCTCCATTCATATATGCCAAAGAAGACTCAAGGTATTGAAAACTTCAGAACAGCACTGCTTCTATTACTCCATGTGCAGAAAATTACAGTCAAGAGTGCTAGAACAGCACTATTAAAACAGAGTTTTGGAATGCACTAAAATGATAACGAGTTCATAAAAACACAGCAACTAAAAAGTAACATAAGCGTACACAGACGCAAGCTTTTATAGGCATCTGAAAGATCGCCTAATGTGTACAACTAAAACTGAAAAATAAACTAACTGTCATGCGTAATTAAGGTTCAATAACACGTCATAAGCCTGCGTGGATGAGCTGGAGGTTCTGGTCGTTATGGGCATTGAATCCAGAGTTGGATTATGTCCCCCACAACCCGCGTAACATGGACAAGTCATCGTTTGAACTGACGTGACCCAACAGCTTACGTATCACCGTTAAGCTGCCTTTGTTGACCGTAACTTGACCCTTGTTGATCGGAGGTACAGATGACGTGGATAGCTGAACAAATAGCACAGGAACCTCGAGCACCTTGATTCCTAAGTGCCCATGTGGCTCATTTGGAAAAATGACACGTGGAACCTTGAGATTAACAAAAAGGCTGCAGGATCATCAAATGGCTGCGGAATCAGCAGATGGCTGCGGAATGCTTGTAAATATGTCAAAATCTAAACAAAACAGTCACACATTAGCAAAGCTCACTTGATCATGCTTAATGACATCTAATGTAATGATCTGGGTGGTTTTATAATGAAAATGAGGCAAAAGAGAGAGGTAAGTGATGAAAAACAGTAGGTAATAGTGGATGATGAGGTGTAAGTTAGAGGCTCTACATACCCCCACTACGAGGGCATTGCATGTCCTCATGCAAAAACACTGCTTAATCAACCTGCTGTGATGCCTCTGCCAAGACATCTAATCTCCTCTTCTTCCTCTGTGTGGCCACATTGACTCTTGGTCTTTTCATCAGACATCTAAATTTTAAATTGATCAAAGCTCTGTTTAATTTCTTGCATCTCTTCTTGAGCTTTTTGTTTTCCTTTTGCCACAGGCCCATATGAAGCATGGTGTTATCTTGGATCATCTTATCCAATTTAGCTTGCTCCTTCAATTTTTCATTTTCTTGCATGATATGGCAATTTAGAACCTCAATCTCAAAAATTTCTTGTTTTAATGAGTGAACTTGTTGCTCCAAAGGTTGAACATTGTTTGGGCCAGCAGCTGCTTGCTCCAACGTCTCGAGATAATTATAAACTTTCTGCTGATCCGGGTCAACCTCAGGTGACTTCTTTGGACTTGGTTCATACTCAAATTCAGATCCATGTTCATGCTCAGGTTCATGCTCAAAAGGACTCTCCTCACGTGGAGGACTAGTCTCAACATACTCAGCGTGTGGAGGACTTGTAGCAACCTTTTCAGGTGTGCTCAAGTCAATGATGAGTGACTTTTTACCTTTTGTGGCCCCTACTTTATCTTGTATCCTTCTGCTCCTTCTCACGGTGGTAGTGCTCTGTTTTTCTTTTTGTACCTTTTGCTTCTGTTTTTCCACCTTTTTGGAAAGGGCAGTTTCATGGAGTTTGGCCATTCTTTGAGCTAAGGGTTGAGTGTCTTCCTCACTAGAATTCTCAGGAGTGAGGTAGATTTCTTGGACTACAGCTTTGCCTTTATCTTTCTTTTGTTTCTTCCTTCTCTCTATTCTCTTTTGAGCAACTTCTTGGACAAGTTCTGCAAGGGTTTCTGTGATGACTCCTTGGGCTGTTTGATCAATGTTCACAACAGGCTCAAGATCAATTTCATGTTCAGAATGATGTACATCAGTTTCTTCTTCAATCTGTTCTTGGACAGTTTCCTCTTGGACAACAGTTTCAGGGGTAGCCTCTTTTCTTTTTCTCCTACTCTTTCTAGGCACAGAGGTTTCTCCTACTTCTTCAAAATGGTTTCTCACAAGGAATCTCTCCCAGGTTTCTCTTTTTGATTTTAACTGTTCTTCAACTAGCATTTTAACAAGACCATGATGACATAGATGTGATTCAATATTTCTTGGATTCCTTTGGGCCATTGAACACATTTTCTTAAGACTTGAGAGTAGAAAATATGGAAGGTTAATATCATCTCCTAGGAAATGCATCATGACCTTTGCATGGTAAACATATAAGACTCCAAATCTTCCCTCACAAGTGAAGAATTTTTGCACTAATAAGAGTAAAGTTGTCCATTGTTCCTTAACATACGAAACAAGAATCCATTTTGTAAAGATGCTGGTATCCATACCTGGGTTCTTTAAGATTTGCTTCCACTGTTGATCTTGAACTGACCGGTTCTTAAACCATCTTTCTCCAGTCTGTGGGAGTGAGGTAGCTTGTGCTATTTTGCTCTCAGTGACTGTGAACTTTAAATCCCCTATCTCCACTTGATTATCTTTATCTCTGAAGGAACGTGCAAAGGCCTTCGTAACCTCTTTGTGGTAACCTCTGAACTTCTGGATGCATTGTAGCCAGTTTGCTTTTTGCAACGCTTCTTTAACCTGAGGATATCCCTCCAGAAATTTTGAACCCTCTGGTTCTGCCCTTAAGAGTTTCCCCATTGGCTCTACAGCTCTGTTCTAAAACACGACTTCAATAATGGCCTTAACACAGTAAATTCACGGCTCTGTTCTAGAACTTTGTGGAAAAGGAGGTTACACGGCTTTCAGCAATAGTCTTAACACAGTGAATTTACGACCTTGACACAGTGGATTTACGGCCTTAACACAGAGGATTACGACTCTTGATACAACCGTAATAGACTTTCACTGGTGATCAGAATTAGCAGAGAGGAATAAAACAGAGTATGGTTAATGGTAGCAGCGTAGTGAGCACAGCGTGAATGGAATGAAACAGCGTGGGAATGAAACAGCGTGAATGGAATGATATGAGCGTAGGAGGGTAGAAGGGTTATGAAATGATGAGTAGAAACGGTTAGGTCCTTAGGTTTCGGGCGTAGATTTACACTTGGCTGCGGGATTGTGTCATAGAGAGACGTAGTACAGTAGGCTACGTCACTTAGGTACGAAAGCCTTAATGAAAGAACAGCCGCAATTGAATTTCAAAATCGTGATACCTAAGGACTGATAGATTTGGGAGATACGTGGATGTATGGTCGCATGATGGGAGAAACTGGTAATCATTACATTAAGTGGCAAATAAACATAACCCAGAAAACTTTGCAAAATGAGATAACCGTAAGTTTAGGATTTTAAATCATACCTCATATCCGCGCTTGGATTTGCCTTTGATGATTTGCCACTAACCCTTCATTGATTTATTGTTGTTGCATGACTCTTTTCATTTATTGTTGATGACTACTGAACTGTAAAATTTTTTCAAACAGACTGTGTTTTTCTTATGCAGGTGCAGAGGGCTGCGGAATGGCTGAATGGCTACAGAATTGCCAAACAGCTGCGGAAACTGTAGTGGTAACCTCCGGCTGCACAAAAACAACTTTAGCTATCTAAAAATGACTTTATTGATGGAATGGAATGTAGTGAATGGATGGATGGATGAAAAAAATGAAGTGGAGTGAAAATGAATGAAATGGTGGATGAAATGGTGGTAATGATGAAAATGAGATGAAATAAGGGAGAATTTTTTTTTTTGGAAAACATGAGGTGTCAGGTGACCCTGATTTTCACCTCAGGTTTTCTGCATGAGACTGCCAATCAGAGATTGGTTTTCAGGCTCATACATTTATTTATTTTTTTTCTTTTTTATTTTTTTTTTTTTTTTTATTTTATTTTTTTTTTTTTTTTTCTTTTTTTTTGTCAAAAACCAAATATTAGGCTGATGGAGGAGAAGAATCCTTCTCCACCAACCTGATTGCAGAATCTTCTTTAAACAACTTGATAAACTCTTCTTTTGAGAATGGCTTTTGGTAGATCTTCAAGCGATGGCCATTCACAATAAGAGGAGTATGAAATTCATCAATAGTTTTCACTCGAACTGCTCCATTGCTAAAGACTTCATCAATCTCATATGGCCCAAGCCAATGAGTTTGAAACTTTCCTTTGAAGTCTTTGAACTTTGAATCAAACAATAGAGCCCAATCTCCTTTCTGAAACTTTCTTTCTTTGATATGACGATCATGCCATTTAGATCTTTGGTGTTGAACTAGATCGGTCCTTAGAATTGCATCTTGTCTTATTTCATCTAGTTCATTTAGCTGGTCCATTCTGTGTCTTTGAGCTTCTGAGAGGCTCATTCCCAATTGGACTGCCATCTTGAAGGTCTTGATTTGGAACTCAATAGGAAGCAGGACTTCCTTCCCATAAACAAGTTCATAAGGAGAATGTCCTGTTGTGTTCTTCCATGTAGTTCTATAGGCCCATAAGGCTTCAGGGAGCCTTTCCGCCCAATCTCTTCTATGAAGATGAACAGTCTTGGTGATAATGCCTTCAAGAACTTTATTGGTAGATTCCACTTGGCCATTTGATTGTGGATGGTATGGAGTAGATGTTCTGTGCTTGATCTTATATTCCTCCATCAGCTTCTCCATCAATTTAGATGTAAACCGGTTGCCCTGATCTGTCACAATTTCCCTTGGGACACCAAAACGAGTGAAAATATCCTCAAAAAGAAATTGAACAACTGAATTTTCAGTGGCAGAAGGCAATGCTTTCGCTTCTACCCACTCAGTAACATAGTCAGTACAAACCAGTATATACTTCTTTTGCTTTGATGGTGGATTAATTGGTCCAACGAAATCTAGAGCCCATTTCTCAAAGGGTTCGATGCATACCTGAGGTTGTAGAGGCATTTCATTTGAAGGAGTTGGTTTCCCAACTCTTTGGCAGCTATCACACCTTCTAACATACTGCTTTGCATCTTTAAAGAGAGAAGGCCAATAATATCCTAGAGAAAGGATTTTATTGGCTGTCCTCTTGTCAGCAAAGTGCCCACCGCATGGTTCATCATGACATGCCTTAAGGATGTCAGGCATTTCATCTTCCCGAACACACCTTCTGATTATACAATCTGGCCCTGTTTTGAACAATTCATTAGAAATCCAAGAATAATGTGCACTCTCCTGAATGATTTTCTTTTTCTCATTAGGAAATAAGTGTAGAGGAAGCTTTCCTGTAACAAGATAATTAGCCATATCTACATACCAAGGAGTCTTGGTAGTCACTGCAAACAAGTATTCATCTGGAAACTTATCTTCTACTGGAGAATCTTCATTAGTGTTTTGGATTCTAGACAAGAAATCAGCTACTGTGTTTTGTTTTCCAGGTCTATCTAACACAGTAATGTTGAATTCTTGTAAAAGTAAAAGCCATCTTGTAACTCTACCATTAGTGACAGGTTTGTTCATTAAATATCTTATGGCAGAGTGATCAGTATGGACAAAGGTTTCATAGTCGGTTATGTAGTGTCTAAACTTATTAATCGCATGTACCACAGCTAAGAACTCTTTTTCTGTAACAGTATAATTTAACTCAGTGGGAGTCAAATACTTACTTGTGTAATAAATGGCATAAGAGATCAAGTCCTTTTGTCCCAAAACAGCTCCTAGAGCTGTATCTGAAGCATCAGTAGAAATGTGGAAAGGGAGTTTCCAATTTGGCCCCCTTAAGATGGGTGCTTCAGATATTCTAGTCTTTAAAGCTTCAAAAGCAGATTGACACTCAGGATCCCATTTGAACTCACAGTCCTTGGTAAGCAATTTGAAAAGAGGGGATGCTATCTTAGTGAAGTTTTCAATAAATCTTCTGTAATACCGAGTAAACCCAAGAAAACTTCTAACATCCTTCTGGCAATTCGGAATAGGTAACTTAGAGATGACCTCGACTTTGGATCTATCAACCTTAATCCCATCTCCTGAAATATTATGTCCTAAAACAATCCCTTCAGTAAACATCATAAAACACTTTTCATGACTTAAAGAAAGATTTGTTTCCTTACATCTTACCAGTACTTTTTCCAAGTTTTCCAAAGCTTCTTCAAATGTATTACCATACACTGTGAAATCGTCCATGTATACCTCTACACAATCATGAATCAGATCTGAAAAGATTCCTAATACAACCCTTTGAAATGTAGCGGGTGCATTGCACAATCCAAAAGGGAGTACTCGGTAGGCAAAAGTTCCCCAAGGACAGGTAAATGTGGTTTTGTCTTGATCTTCAGGTGCTACCTGAATTTGATTATACCCACTAAAACCATCCAATAATGAGAAATACTTTTTACCTGCTAAAGTGTCTAGTACCTGATCGATAAAAGGTAGAGGGAAATGATCCTTTAAGGTTGCCTTGTTCAATTCTCGATAATCAATGCAAACTCTCCATTTACCATTCTTTTTGGGCACTATAACCAAGGGAGAGACCCATTGGCTATCTGAAATGGGGTAAATGAAGTTTACTTTGAGCAATTTCTGGAGTTCTTCTTTCACGATTTCCCTAAGGTTTGGATTCATCCGTCTTTGTGGTTGCCTAATAGGTCTGTTGTTTTCTTCAATATAGATGTGATGAATACAAGTCTTAGGATCGATTCCTTTCATGTCAGTGTATTCCCATGCAAAGGCAGTGGAATGTTTTTGCAACAGTTTGGTTAATTCTTCTTGTTGTGGTCTTCCCAAGTTTTTGTTAATGTTCAATGTTTTTCCTGGAAGGATCTCAACTGTAGAACTACCAAACTCTTCCATTGAGAAGAGAGACATCTGTCTAGAGGAGAGATATTCAATGTCTGAATCTATCTGAAAATGTGCAGAGTCATATTCTAAAGATACTTCAAAATTTTCTAATGTATTTAGAATTTGACTGTCCTCACTAATCTCAGAGATGGTTAGAACAGGTTGAATAGTATCTTCATCCTCTACCCATTCATCTTCTCCTATTTCTGTTATTGCCTTTGCTGGAGGATACAAGTTGAATTTCTTGGTAGAATTACCATCTGATATATACATGTCCCCAGACCTACAACTTATGAAAGCATCAGCTGTGGCCAGCCAAGGTCTTCCTAAAATAAGAGGATGTCCTCCTAGATTGTTCTTGGGAGTTAAAATCATAAAATCAACTGGATATTCCCAAGAATCTAGAGAGACTGGAATATCTTCCAATACACCATCAGGTTTAATGATTGATCTATCTGCAAGTTGCAGCAAAGTAGGTGTAAAGAGAAGGTTAGGAAGCTTTAACTGATCCATGGTCTGTCTACTCATGATGTTGATAGCGGCTCCTAAGTCAATCAAAGTATTTGGGATTTCAACCCCATTAATATGAGTTTTGACAATAGGACTACCGGGATCCACATACTTTTGCATGGTAATCTTACCCATCATAATGTCTGCAATTTTTCCAACTAGATGTATCCTTTTGGTATCTCTGGTTCTTTTTACTGTTTTCTTCAAACTCAACTCCTTTATTGTCTTTGCTAGAATGGGAATTTCCTTAATGGCTTGTAACAAGGGGATCTTGATACAGACATTCTTCAATTCATCTAGAAAGCTATAGTCAGGCAACCAAATTTGCTTTTCCACTCCTTTGTCAATTTGTAACCTTTCAGGAAAAGGAGGTGTAGCTAAAGATGTAGGTTGCTCAACTATGGGAGTTGTAGAGGTTGATTCTTTTTCTTTTTCTTTTTGGATATTTTGGTTTTGAAGTGATACTTCAGAACCTTTATTGACTTTGAGAGATTCTTCCTCAGAAATGCTTGGTTGTTGAATACTTGTAGAAGGTTGATCTAGGATTCTACCTGATCTGAGTTGTACTTCATTGAGAGGAACAACCATATAGGTAGGGAATGGTTGACCTTCCATCATGTAAGCATTTTGAGGGTTCCTATTATTCGGATTTGGTAATGGCTGAGAGGGAAGTTGATTTGATTTCTGCTGGGAGAGTTGAGAATTTTGATTTTGTGGAGGAGGTTGTTGTTGTTGAGGGTATGGCAATGATAGTTGTTGACCTTGATTTGGAAGTTTTGGAGCTTGCTGATTCTGAAATGATGGAGGATATTGATAGAATTGAGCAAGTCTCGCATAAGGATTTTGCATGCTTTGCATCCATGCTTGAAAAGCATTTTGAGGTTGAGGCCAAGGTTGTTGCCAAGGATTCCAATTTGGTTGGGATTGAGAATTCATAGAGTTGTTAAACCCTTGATTCTGTTGTCCTTGCCAAGGTCTCCTTGCAATAAAACAGAGAGATTCAAGTGTATCTGGATCCTCTTGAAAGACTGCCTTGAGGCCAGGAATTGAAGGACAATCCTTGGTCTCATGAGTTTCTGAGCAAATTACACATGTTTCTACAACGTGTGCATCTAAGGGGCATTCCCTTAAAGCATGCTTCTTTCTACACTTCGGGCAAAAGATAGCCAAAGCCTCAGCTTCTGCTTTTTGTTTATTATGAATCTTAAGGGTATCAAGTTGTTCACTAAGACTCCCTAAGATGTCAGTTTTAAATTCATCAAGCATACTGCCGATTTCAGCCCTACTCACTGATCCTGTTGCAGATTTATTTGCCCTAAGGAGAGAGGGATCTCTAGGCCCTTTTTGAGTTTTTGATTTGCCCCTTGAGAGATGGATACAAAGTTCTGCTATATCATTGAGTGAAAGTTGAGAAATATCCCCTTTCCCCATCATGTTTAAGATATCTATCCATTCATCCCTAATGGCTTTTAATAAGAGGGCTTTTAAGGTCTCTTCATCCAAGCTACTCATTTTTGCTCTTTTCAAGTTATATTGAAATCTTTCAAGTAAATCTTCTAAGCTCTCATCTTCTCTTTGCATCATTTTAAATACCTCGTCCTTGTGATTAGTAGGCATACAATAGTCCAAATACCTATCCAAAAAGGTTTGTTTCATTTCATCCCAAGTCCTAATGGATTGAGTAAGTAACCCCATGAACCATTTCAAAGCTTGATCTTTTAATGTTGAGGGGAACAATTTGAGTTTCTGAGTATCATCCAGATAGTCATAAGTTCGACACACAACTTCAAACTCAAATAAGAATGTTTCAGGGTCCTCAGTCCTTAACCCATGGAAGTTAGGGAGGACAGACGGTGATATGTTTTTCATAGTAGCTCGGGAATCCTCATTAACAATGGGAAACCCAAATGAATTATCCCCATCTCTATTTCCTCCTCCAATGGGACCTCTACCTCCTCCATTATTATTGTTATTTCCTCCTCCTCCTCTACCTCTACCTCTACCACCTCCTTCTTCCTCTGCCATGATGATTCTCCTAGGGATTTCAAAATCTTTTGGTTCCTCTACAAAGGGTGAATGAGAAGAGATTTCTCCTTCTTCTTCAGGTGATTCTACTTCCTCAATTACAATTGGTCTTCCTGTAGGAGAAAGAGAAGAGTCTCTTCCTGGTTCAAACTCAATAGAAGGTGTAGGAGAGTCAACTCTTGGCTCTTGAATTCCAGGAATTCTAGGACTAGGAGTTTCGGTTGGAGATAAGGGAGGTGTCTCTTGTCTATCCCTTGAAGCAGATGGACTTGTAAAAATTGAACTTCGAGCTCTAGCTAAAAACCTTCCCCTAGAATCTCTAGCTCTATGCATGTCATTTTTTATTTTTCTTCAAGTCAAGTTAATAGTTCTTTTTCTGATCTTCCAGGTCACTCTAGGTGCAAGAAGAGAGCATACTCAAGAAACTACTAAATCAATAACTTTCTCTTTTCTGATCCTCCAGATCACTTTGAAGTGCAAGAGGAGAGCATACTTTGATAGGTTATCAACTTCTTTCCTTGAAATTTTTATGTTTTTTTTTTTTTCTAAGAATATGGCTACTTAATTTCACTTCCCGGCAACGACGCCAAAATGTTTAGTCAATTTAGTGTTCCTAAATTGATGTCATTAATTGTCAACCCGGGGCTCGTAAGCTGATGAAGTGAAGGTGTACTATATGTACTTAAGCAACCTCTTAGAGTCTTTTTGTCGTTTGGGGGTGTTGTTTGTGGTTAATTTTATCTTCCTAAGATGGAGTGATGATTATAAACAGATGAGTGAAAGTGTGTGTAAGGTGAATTCTAGATGAGTGAGAGTGTGTGATTAGTGGTTTCTAACTACTTGCTGAAAAGGAAAAGCTTGAAAGAAATAAATAAATCAAAATGAACTGAAAGCAAAGAACCACTTTCTAATGGCATTAGACACCATTCATGCTGCTGCAAATAAAAGGTAAGAAAATCACTTAAAACACCAATGATAATGTTTATCTCTTCCTAACTCTCTGCCTCTAACACATAGTACTGTGTAAGACACGATTAGGAAGTAGCTAAAGATAAGTCTAAGAAATGATAAAAAAATGAGAAAAATCTACTTTAAAGACTAGTTGTAATGTTTTGCTCTTTCTAACTCTCTGCCTCTAACACATAGTACTGTGTAAGACACGATTAGAAAGTAGTTAAAGATTAGTCTAAAAAGTACCCAAAGCCAGCTGCAAGTTATTAGTATTCTGATCTCTAAAAGATAGACAATTTATAATAAAGAGACCATTCATATGTTAGCAGACAACTTTTGAGAAATAAAACTAAAAACCAGCTATGAAAATAAAGTAAAGGCAGCAACTTAGAATCTGTCAAATGAAACTACCACTAGATATAAAGCAAATACACAACACACAAGCAATCCCGGGTTAAAAACCTGCAAAAGAACAATGCTGATCAGCTTAAAATAAAGGCCAGAAATGAAATAACATGAAAATAAATCAAGCTGTACATGTTTCAAGAAAAGGAAATGCTGAATGGAAAATAAGGAAATGCTGATCATAAAATACTATACAAGGCTAACATGAACAGGGGCCCTCCATTCATATATGCCAAAGAAGACTCAAGGTATTGAAAACTTCAGAACAGCACTGCTTCTATTACTCCATGTGCAGAAAATTACAGTCAAGAGTGCTAGAACAGCACTATTAAAACAGAGTTTTGGAATGCACTAAAATGATAACGAGTTCATAAAAACACAGCAACTAAAAAGTAACATAAGCGTACGCAGACACAAGTTTTTATAGGCATATGAAAGATGGCTTAATGCGTACAGCTAAAACTGAAAAATAAACTAACTGTCATGCGTAATTAAGGTTTTATAACACGTCATAAGCCTGCGTGGATGAGCTGGAGGTTCTGGTCGTTATGGGCATTGAATCAAGAGTTGGATTATGTCCCCCACAACCCGCGTAACATGGACAAGTCATCGTTTGAATTGACGTGACCCAACAGCTTACGTATCACCGTTAAGCTGCCTTTGTTGACCGTAACTTGGCCCTTGTTGACCGGAGGTACAGATGACGTGGATAGCTGAACAAATAGCACAGGAACCTCGAGCACCTTGATTCTTAAGTGCCCATGTGGCTCATTTGGCAAAATGACACGTGGAACCTTGAGATTAACAAAAAGGCTGCGGGATCATCAGATGGCTGCGGAATCAGCAGATGGCTGCAGAATGCCTGTAAATATGTCAAAATCTAAACAAAACAGTCACACATTAGCAAAGCTCACTTGATCATGCTTAATGACATCTAATGTAATGATCTGGGTGGTTTTACAATGAAAATGAGGCAAAAGAGAGAGGTAAGTGATGAAAAACAGTAGGTAATAGTGGATGATGAGGTGTAAGTTAGAGGCTCTACAATCCCCCTGATGAATGCCTTTAGAAGATTGAAACAACAGTGAGGGAGAGCCATTAACAAGGATTGAGAAGTTGGGGGACGACAGAAGGCTCATGACCCACCGAGTCCAAGGAGCATTGAAACCAAAAGCCAGGAGCATTTGTTTGATATAATTCCAACTTAATTTGTTGAATGCTTTAGATAAGTCTAGTTTGAGAAGCATACTTGGTTTCTTAAGGAGCTTGAGTGAATGAATCACTTCATGCGAGAGGATTATGACATCCAGGATTTGTTGCCCTTCCACATATCCGGTTTTCTCTTGCGAGATAAGGAGAGGTAGGAGGGGCTTAAGCCTGTTCGCAATGACTTTAGAAATCAGCTTGTATATGACATTGCAGAGCACAATGGGCCTGTATTTGTTTGAAGTGCTTGAATTCTCCTCCTTGGGGACGAGAGAAAGGAAGGTTGAGTTCAGTGAAGGAATAATCCAGTGCATGGAGCGGTATTCCTCCACTAAAGCCCAAACCTCCATACTGATATGCTCCCAAAATGAGTGGAAGAAGTTGCCCGTGAAGCCATTCAGGCCTGGCGCTTTACCATCTTTGATTTGAGCTGTAGCTTGCTCTACTTCATGAAGAGTGACTGGCTGGAGCAGCATCGCATTTTAATCCTTAGTAATGATTTTAGGAATATGTTGTGTGAGGATCGAATAGCGTGATCTCGATTGCCTTCAAGTTCCTGCGGAATATTTTGGAAGTACCCTCTGAGCTCTTTTTCAATGTCCTCATGCGCCGCTAAACGAACTCAATGATTGTTATTGAGAAAAGCAATGTTATTATGCATCCTTCTTTGAATAGTGCACCTGTGGAAAAAAATTGTGTTTTTCTCCCCTTCTTGAAGCCATCTGACCCTAGATTTCTGTCGCCAAAAAGTCTCCTCATGTTTCCTACTCTCGTCAATTTTTGTTAGGAGATCGGTTTCCTTACTGTCATAGTCCTCTGTTCTACCTTCAGTGATGATTTTCTATTGTAGAAGGCTCATTTGAAGCTCTAGCTCTTTCTGGTTGTTGAAGATGTTACCAAACTGAGATTTATTCCAATGTTTGAGCGTGTGCTTGAGATTCGTAATCTTTTGTTAGAATTGAAACATTTTTGAGCCCTCAGGTGGTACATAGGAATGCCAAGCTTTGATGACAAGTTCTTTAAAACCGTTGTGGGTGAACCAGAACGATTCGAATCGAAAAGGCCGGTTGCAGCGTGAACCCGGACGGGCCCATTGAAGGAGGATGGGCCAATGATCCGATCCAGCAAGAGGCAATATGGAAGAATGGAAGTCACCCCCAAGATGAATAGCATTGTCTAACATGAGAAATCGATCAAGGTGGGAGGCAATGTGCTGCAGCCCTCTGCGTTTGTTGGTCCAGGTGTACGTACCATTGGATGTTTATATATCCACGAGCTGGTTGCTTAGAATGAAGTCTTTGAAACCTAAGCAATCCCCATCTAGCATGTGCCTTCTACTAGATTTTTCCTCCAAGGAGGTAGTCATGTTAAAATCCCCCCCACAAATCCAGAGAGGGAAACGCCTCAAGGAGTTCAGATCTGTTAAAGTAAGGAGCAAATCTAATTTCTTTTGGATTTCTTGTGGGAAATATACATTGGTTAGGTGACCATGTATGTTGGTACCTACCAGATGGAAGGTCATTTGAATGAAATAGTGCGATGCATGGAAGTCATAGAGAGAAAGAACTTGATGATCCCAAATGATTTCCAACCCTCCTGAGGCACTCGAAGCGTCCACCGTCACTGAGCAGCAATTTTCCCAAACTTTGGCCACAATGTGTTCAAGTGCTTTGCTATTACATTTCGTCTCCTGAAGATAAACAATCGAAGGTTTGTATTGTTGTATCATATTTTTAAGAATTTTGTGTTTTGAGGGGCTATTAAACCCTCTCACATTCCAGGAGATAAGCTTCATGAGGAACTATGAGGAAGAGCCTTGTGAAACTTTGTCAACTTGGGAAATCTGCTTGATTCCACGAGTATTTTGCCTATAATAATAGTTCTCTGTAAGTCTGTCTTCCTTCCTCTTTTTTTTGTTTCTTTCATAATTTTCCTTTTGTCCCATAGGCTTCCTGCTTGAATGCCCAGTGAGTTTCTCTGCTGTGCACGAGAAAGAACCACTTCCAAATTGTCTATCTGTCGAGGGTGAATGTTGCTATATTCTTTCTAATGGCATGCTTCTTCTAAAGCAAGAATGTCCAGCTCCCCCATATCAACGCTTTTAGGTTCTTCATCCATGAGGGTGGGGGCATTCTGATCTGTGACGTCCAGACCAAGAGGGAGGACCATAGCTTGGGAGCAGTCCACTTCCATGAGCGTAGTGGTGGGAACAAAGGGCTTGGTTTGGACCTCAGCAGAAGTGGAGGCAGGAGAGACAGTTGAAGCTGCGTCAACATTTTGGGGTTTGAGAGTAGAGGTAGAAGAGTCAGGATGAGGGTTAGAGGTAGAGGGTTGGGCTTGGTGAACCCCCGGAGGGTCTTGAGAGGCAAGAACTTCAAAGCTGTTGCTAGTGTCAGGATGTTTGGGGGTGGTAGAGATGATGGGGGATTTCTTGGAATGCTTCTTCCTGGAGGAAACCTTGGTGAAGCCTTCCGCATCTTTTCCAGCTTCAGGGGGGGAGGTATTAGGCTTCTAGGTTAGAGGACAATCTCTAAACAGGTGGCCATGCTCATGAAATTTTCTGCAGTGGAATGGAACGTGCTCATAGTCAATAGTCTAAATCCATTCAAAGTCATCATGAAATAAGCTTACTGAGTCCGTAAGAGGCTTAGCAAGGTGCATGTGGACACAGATTCTGGCGTAGGAAGTGTAGCGTCTGAGTTTTGTTTCCTCAATAACCTTTATGAACTCTCCCAGACCATTGCCAATGTCCCGCAATGTCTCTTCATCCTAGTATTCTAGAGGCAGGGAATACATGCGAATCCAAACTAGAGCCCAACAGAAGTCTTCCCTGTCTGGATGAAATCTTTCAATCCAGTCACGCAAAAATAGACCCGTTGAGTTGAAGAAGTAAGGGCCTCCTTCAAAGATGTGGGTCTTGTCCTCTAGGCAGTGGAAGATAGCAGTGAAAAATCCTTTGGGGCCAAGCTGCAGAGTCACTTGTCCCTTGGGCGTCCATTTGGCCATTATCCATCCTTGCAAAGCCTTCTCATTTGGCCAGAGTCCGATGAAATTTCCAATGAGGGCGTGATCTTTCATATACTGAATGTGACCTCTGATATAGTGACTAGGGAGGTCGATTTTTACCCGATCTGTCGCTTTAGGGATGCATGTGGCAGAAGAAACTTTTGGCTGAGCCTTAGAAGCTGTCTGTTCGGTGCTCTCGTTACTAGGGACATCAGAGCTTGTATTTGTGTCACTTATATTGTTTGTAGTGGGGCCCAGTTAGAATTTGTCTGCAACCCTTGTGCAAAGCTTCCTAGCAAGTTTGGCATCGCCGCAGGGCCAGAATTTTGTGGAGGGGGGGTATTACCTGCCCCTCCGAAGGGGGAAGACATACAGAACCGTCAGTAGAAGAGCCCGTAGAATTTGCAACCTCGGGAGAAGAGGATCAGACGCGCAGGCATGAAATAATCTACATGAAAGGGTTCAGGGAAACCCTAGAACCGGAAAGTCGTGCAAAGCTCGCCAATCTCTTAGCTTTTGATTTGAAAGTTGGATTGATGGAAAAAATATATTGGCCAGATCATTTTTCCATTAGGGAGGGTAGCGCCCTAGTCATAACAGTCCAATATTTGTGCAAATCATAATATTTTGTCAATCCATGATTTACACTAAAAGCATGTCTTTATTTCCTCTAGATCTTAAAAAATCACAAAATATTGAAAATTTAAAATATGTTACTATTGTGTCACTCAAAAACCCCCCATTATTATTAAATAAGTAACTTATTTAAATAATCAAACTCTTTTAAATTTCAAGTGTAGAGTCTTTTAATTAAATGGATAAAAATAAAGTCTCAAAAAAGTAAAAATAAAAAGAATCATCATGACCCTAGGTCTTAAATCCATTAATATTAAAGAAGGAATCAAAATTGAATAGGCCTCATGCATTTCGCAAATCGCTAATCACAAGTGAGTAAATTATCATGCTAAGTCAAAGTGCAATGCAAGAAACCCTGACCTAACCGACCGCGATAAAACTCTTAATTAAGTTTAAATGAAGAAAAGGCCCCCTCACACATGAATAATATTTCAAGTCCCGTGGTTAAGCCACGTCATCGTTGCAAAAGGAATTATCGCAAAATGAATAAGCATTCCCCAATGTTGTTATAAAATGAAAACCCCGATAAGACTTTTTTGATATCGCAAAACTCCATCACACATATGCTTATCGTGTTGCATCGCAAATATTTAAAGCGATATTCTCTCTAGAAACATCGATTGCGATAAATCATGCAATAAGCTCTCCACCATATATCTTAGCAAATGTGGCAAATTGCATATCACAAAAGGCTCACTTCACAAAGCTATACAATGATCATATCAAAAACTTGTGATGCCATATAGTCCAACGGGACGCTGACCTATCCAAAAGACATGTGAAACCCACGTTTCTTCAATTATTATCAGTTATAACGGTATTAATGAACCTCAGTTATGTAAATCATTCGATGATTTCATTGAGAATTTCGATATTTTTGCATTCAATGCATGTTTTCATGTTATGTTACCATTCTTGCCATAAGTCTCAAACTCTAAGTATTGCTCCTTAATCTTACCATATTTCTCTGTCACAGGCTAGGCCCAAGAAATAGAGCTCAGGCAAAGTGTTGAGAGCTCCAAATAAGAATAAGAAGAATGTGGTTATGCCGCAATTCACTCCAACCACTATAGAAGTAACTAAAATTCCTCCCTTATTCTCAGATATTACGTGTACTACAGATGTTGGAAGTTCTTCCTGGGAAGCGATATACAAATTATTCCAGGAAGAAGAACCCAAGGTAGTTATCAAATATGCTAGAGTGGATGATACTACATCAATGTCTGAAACCACTTGGGCAGATGTCACCAACTCTCATCTCCGTTGAAAGCTACTCGGGCTAAGATAATGACATATACAAGCTTAGTCAAATGGGTAATTGATGATGTGAATATCACCGACAGGACCTTCATAACCTTGAGGATACAGAAGAGAATTCGGTAGTTAAGAGCCGAAGGCCTAGATAGATGTACCATCTACTAGAACCCCAAAAGATATAGAATGCCAAGTTTATTCAAAAGTACACAGATGAGCATCCAGTTCAGTCAGAACCAATCAGGCAGTGGAGTAATGAGTCAAGCAAACACAAGCATGGTGATAAAGTTATGTATTCCATAGCTTCTCTCATTGGTCCTTATTGTGAAATCACAACTATGATGTGTAGGTTATTTGGAAAACCTAATACACATAAATTCACTATAGATTGGATTCCTTTAATAGAAATTTTCATAGATGCCTACATTATGGATTGGGCTACCATTTTGTCAAATAATTTGGCCACTCGGATCTTAGCATACAGAAGTAAATATAATATGTCTACCAGGGAGATTCCCCCCTTTTTCATGAGCACTTATATTATGGATGCACTATGCTTCACCTCTGATTTTCCATCCATGGGATGGAAATGGACTTTAGAAGATCCTACCCCCATCCATATATACCACAACATCCTATGGGAAAGCAACTATCAGACCCATTTTTACAAAATCTTCCATGGGGTAATGCTACCATTGCCATCTTTGATGAAAAACCTCCTAGATTTTCTAGGGAAGCTCTAGATGACCTCACAGGCATAGTCAAATAGTTTTGGGAATAATTTTTCACTTATGTTAGGATTTATGGAAGCCTAGTTGCCCCACATGTCCTCCCTCTCTATGTACCAGACAAAATTTTGGCCAAAGAAGTAGCATATCAAACTGTGGGCAATGGATTGACCAAATCTCTTAAGGAAGCCAAGAAATCTGTTTGGCCACCTTTTCCTATTCACTGTGGAGTTTTTACTCTAGAGAATTTTAGGCATGCAATGCTTGAAATTGAGAAAATTCTATGCATGAAATTTCCCACTATCTAACCCAAGAAATATGACCCAGTCAAGAAAGCTCAAAATGTCACAGCACAAGTCAAAGTGAGGCAATTCCAATATGAACTAGATGATTTCGATGACCTTTTCGAGACAACCACATATTATCATCAAGTAAAGAAATTAGCCAAAGCTCGTCTAAGCCCGGTGGATCTGGAGAAATTCAAAGAATATAAAAACAATAGGTTGGAAAAAATCCCCCCTCCACATACTATGTATTTCGCAACCAGCTCTACATCAAGAACCGATTATAGCTCAAGTCGCAAAAGAACCTGAAGTCAAGAAGGAAACCACTAAAAGTACATCATCAGCACAAAAGACCAATGAATTGTTGTCTACTAGTGATTTGGATAAAGTATGTGAATAATTTGACAAAATCATCCATACAACCTCACAGAAAACTCAAACCACAAATCCTATAGAAATCCTTAAAAATCCCATTGTTACCAAGAAGATTCTGCTCACTAGGATCTTCTGATAAGGTAGTCAACACCGATGACTTGGAAGTCATCCCAAGAGATGCCACAGCTGAACCAGTTGTACATCAAGAACTGATTACAACTCAAGTCGCAACCAGTTCTACATCAAGATCTGATTATAGTTCAAATCACAAAAGAACCTGAAGTCAAGAAGGAAACCACTAAAAGTACGTCATCAGCACAAAAGACTGATGAATTGTTTTCTACCAATGATTTGGATAATGTGAACAATTTGACAAAATTTTCAATACAACCTCACAGAAAACTCAAACCACAAATCCAATAGAAATCCTTAAAAATCCGGATGTTACCAAGAAGATTCCACTCAATATTGGATCTTTTGATAAGACAGTCAACACCGATGACTTGGAAGTCATCCCAGGACACGCCACAGTTGAAGTTGTACTGAATATTGAAGAAACACCTCCCTCTGATGTATTCTACAGCCCAAAACATAAATATTTCATGACAATGCGAAGGAAGAGGAAGAGAACAAAGCAATCCCAGGCCTTAATTCCTGGAAATATACCTTTAGATGTCCTATGGAAGGATTCCCAAATCGACCCTGTCGATGATCTCACTAGACTGTCTCAATTTGTAGGGGCCTATGCTACAACTATTGTTGATAATTCCTGAGAATTATAACTTCTGCTCAGGGAAAAGGATGATAAAATCCTACAATTAGAACGTGCATTATCGAATGCAAGACATAGTATTTTTTGGGTCCCTATAATACTTGTGATTACCCCATTACTATTGTAGTTGCATCCCTTATTAATATTGTTGTGCCCCTATTATCCCCATATTGTTATTACTGTGCCCCAAGAATCCCTCTATTGTTATTTTTGTGGATTTATATTATTATTGTTAGGTCAGTTGGGTTATATTGTGACTCACTAGACTCCTATATAGAAAGGAGGTTTTTTCATTTGAATCATCCAAGAATTGTTCATTTATGTAATGTAAAGGAGGTTTCCCCCTCGAAGAGGCTGAATTCTAAGGCGTTGATCTATCTTTTTTATCTTTTCTTGAGCTGGTTTCATTACATTTGGTATCAGAGCTTTGGATTCTAGGGTTTCGTTGCTCCAAATAGGTCATCGTGGCATTTTCGCAATAACTTGTTTTCTGCGATGTTTCGGAAGCTAAAAAAAAAACCCATTTGAGAAGACATCGTGCTGAACCTTAGGTACAAATTTCAGAGCTTTTTGCACTATATTTGTGGAGATATGATCTGAGGATGTTGGTCTTTTCGCATACTCCTGAATTACATTCCAAACAGGTGACCTGGGGAAAATCGTCATAACTTTCTCTTGAGCATCAGATTGAAATTTCGTAAGAATTTGCAAAAATAGGACGGATTCTAGTTTCTTGTAGATCTCTTTCAAAGCTAAAGGTCGAAACAATGACTCGTGGCATGTCGTACAAGTTCGCTCTACTGAACTAGTCTATAATCAAGTCATTGTGGGAGATTTCGTATAATTCTTCCTTGGAGAATCCAATTTGGGTCTGACTGGTGGCATTGGAAAGAGGACAAAGAGGGATACTACAGTGCACAATTTTAGAGCTAGATGATTAGAAAGTATAGATATACATCAGAGGCAATATCGAGCTCCTACAAAGTGAAAAAAGGTGTGTAGATTTTTTTAAATTTTTGCTTAAGCTTGGTTTGAAAATTTATTTTGAAGGAATTCAAAGGGCATAGTAGAGCATTATTATCGGTAACTGATGCCCCGAGGAAAGAAAAGCAAACACCTAGTAAGCAACCTAAAAGCTCTAGCATGACTCATGAAGAAGAGGAAGAAATGCTACATGATATATCAAAATTACAAGAACAAGTGCAACATATGTCACTCTCACAAAAGCTAACAGAAGCTAAGATAAATGGCGTGGAATCTAAGATAAAGGGCACGGAAGATAATATGGATTATTTGAAGATAGATTTGAAGAGAGACATGGCAGATTTGAAGATAGATTTGACAAATTTTCTACAAGAAATACTTACTAATGGTGAAAAGGTAGTAAAGGAAACTCATTATGAGAACAAAAGAAATGTTAATCATGATTTATTAGACTCTAATGTGGGATCGAAGACCCACCATATTCCAAAAATCGATATGAGGAAGTTTGATGGCAAGGATCCCGCAACAAGGATATTACAGGTGGAGCAATTTTTCGATCTCAATAATGTGCAAAACACACAAAAGGTACGTATTGCAACTTTATATTTGGAACCAAATCAGTTTGTATGGTATCAATGGCTTTGCTCTCGTAAACAAATTAGCACTTCGGAAACTTTTACAGAAGAATTGACAGCACATTATGAGGATACAAAAAGCAACACTTTTTTTAGCCAATTGATAAGTCTCAAACAAAAGGGTTCAATAATGGAGCACATTGAGGAGCTCCAAAAATTGAACATAAGGGTAAAAAAATATTCTAGAGGAGCATAGGATTGATGTGTTCATAGGGACTTTAAAGGATAATATCCAACATGATGTTCGCCTTTGGGAACCTGATTCATTAGAGAAGGAATTCGGGTTAACAAGAAAAATGGAAAGCAAAATTATGGCAACCAGGAAGCATACCACTCACAACTATAAATATGGAAGTGTTGTTGCCCCTAGTCTTCCACAACCTATAAGGTTGACACCACAACAATTGGAAGAAAAAAGAGCAAAAGGGCTTTGTTACAGTTGTGATAGCAAATACACTAAAGGTCATAAGTGTGCTGAGAAGAAATTGTTCTACATAGATTGCGAAGAGGAAGAAGAAAAGGAGAAAGAAAGGTCAAAAGAAGAGGATATACTCCAGGAACAAAGCCTAGATAAAGAAGAAATGAATTTGACAATATCTTGTAATGCATTGGCGGGAATTACCACTCCTCAAACCATCAAGATAGAAGGACAAATCAAGAAGAAAAAGGTAATAGTGTTGATTGATTTAGGAAGTACCCACAATTTTATTCATTGTAAGGTAGCAAAAGAATTGACTTGCTTCTTATATCCAGCACCAGAGTGTCAAGTGATGGTTGCAAATGGAGGAACAATAAATTGCTCTCGAAAGTGCCACAATATCAAGCTATCGATGGGAGAATATGTATTGACTACCCTAATGCTTTCCATTCCAATGGGAGGTGTTGATGTTGCACTAGGAGTCCAATGGCTACAATCCTTGGGTACAATAGCTTTTAATTTTCAAGAAATTTTCATGAAATTTTCTATGGAAGGAAAGGAAGTTGAATTAAGGGGTATTGCATGGAAACTAGGAAAGATAATAAGCTCTAACGGTATGACAAAGCTTCTAAAAAAGGAACAAAGGGGTGTAATTGCACAATTATGTTCACTAGATGTTTCCACATTGCAATCATCTATTTCTCCAGATCTCCAAAAAGTCTTGGACAATCATTCCAAGGTATTTGAGACTCCCAAAGGTCTCCCACCTATTCGTGATCATGATCATGCTATTCATCTAATTCCAGGAAGTGTTCCTCCAAACATCAGGCCGTACATATATCCATATGCCCAAAAGAGTGAAATTGAACGTATGGTTGCAGAAATACTAGAGGCTGGTATAATTCAACCGAGTCAAAGTTCTTTCTCTGCTCCAGTAGTATTAGTGCACAAGAAGGATGGATCATGGTGCATGTGTCCGGATTATAGGGAGCTCAACAAGCTCACTATTAAAGATAAGTTTCCCATTCCCATCATTGATGAATTACTAGATGAATTTCATGGATCAACTTACTTCACCAAGTTGGATCTTCGTTCAGGATATCATCAAATCAAAATGAAGACTGAAGAAATTCCGAAAATGGCATTTAGAACTCATGAGGGTCATTATGAATTTTTGGTCATGGCTTTTGGCCTTACCAATGCACTTTCAACATTTCAAGGTTTGATGAATTCCATTTTCAAACCATTCCTTAGAAAAATTGTGTTAGTATTTTTTGATGATATACTAATCTACAACATGTCTTGGAAGGATCATGTTGAACATGTTGACAGGGTGCTACAACTATTGGAGGAGAAACAATTATATGCAAAAAGATCCAAATGTTTCTTTGGAGTACAAGAGGTGGAATATATGGGTCATATTATATCCCATGAAGGAGTTAAGGTAGACCGTAACAAAATTAAAGCCATTAAGGAATGGAAAATCCCCACATCCATAAAGCATCTGTGAGGATTTCTTGGGTTGACAGGGTATTATCGCAAGTTTGTTAAGAATTATGGGAGAATAGCAGCACCTCTAACAACATTATTGAAGAAATATGCATTTTCATGGACTCTAGAAGCAACAAAGGCCTTCGAACATCTTAAAGAGGCAATGTGCCAAGCACCGGTCTTAGCTACACCGGACTTCACAAAAACCTTTATTGTGGAATGTGATGCTTCAGGAAATCGAATTGGTGTTGTTTTAATGCAAGATGAAAGACCCATTAATTTTGAATGTTGTCCAATCAAGGGAAAGCTTTTACACAAAGCTATTTATGAGAAGGAAATGTTGGCAATACTCAATGCACTTAAGAAATGGCGACCCTACCTAATGGGAAGACACTTCAAGGTAAAAACAAATCATGATAGCCTTAAATACTTTTTAGAACAAATATTATCCTCTGAAGAGCAACAAAAGTGGGTCACAAAGATGTTGGGTTATGACTTTGAAATCATCTACAAAAAAGGGAAGCAAAATGTGGTGGCAGATGCATTCTCAAGAAAGGATGAGGATGTGGAAGCATTGTTGTGCGCCATTTCTATTATCCAATCAGATTGGATAAACGAAGCAAGGGAGGAATGGAAGAATGACGAAGAAGTGTGGGCACTTATTCGAAAGTTACAACAAGATTCCAATAAGTCTGATATATTTAGCTGGCAAAATGATTCTTTATGGTAGAAAGATCGCTTATACCTCTTTAAGAATTCCCAACTAAAACAAAAGATTCTTATGGAATTGCACACTTCTCTCTTAGGAGGGCACTCAGGATTTTTAAAAACTTACCACAGTGTTAAGAAGGAATTTTTTTGGGATGGCCTTAAATCGGATATTCGAAAATTTGTGGCGAAATGTTTGGTTTGCCAACAAAATAAAGTTGAAACAATTAAGACACCGGGTCTATTACAACCTTTATCCATTCCAAGCCAACATTGGGAGGAGGTTTCAATGGATTTTCTCACAGGTTTACCCAAGTCTGAGGGAAAGAGTGTCATCATGGTGGTAGTTGATAGACTTACCAAGTATGCACACTTTTGTGCATTATCACATCCATTTAAAGCCAGTACAGTTTCTATTGCATTTATGGAAACAATTCAAAAGCTACATGGAAACCCAAATATTATTGTAAATGACAGAGATCCCATTTTCACTGGAAATTTTTGGACAGAATTATTTTCTTATCTTGGCACTCAGTTAGCTCATAGCTCATCTTATCATCCTCAATCTGATGGGAAAACTGAGATAGTAAACAAATGTTTGGAAGGATATCTTCGTTGCTTTGTATCTGATAAACAGACACAATGGGTCAAATGGTTACCTCTGGCTGAATGGTGGTATAACACTTCCTTCCATACAACAACAAAAATGACCCCATTTATGGCACTTTATGGATATCAGCCACCATCCATCACATCATACTTAAGAGAAAATTCTAAGGTTCAAGCAGTGTAACATCACATCAAACATCAACAACAAGTCCTCCAAATCTTAAAGGATAACCTCGTGTTGGCACAGAATAGAATGAAACAACAGGCAGATTAACATCGCAGCGAAAGAAGTTTTGATGTAGGTGATTGGGTATTCCTACGGCTACAACCATATAAGCAAATGTCCCTCAAGCAAGCTAAGAAGGATAATAAATTATCACCAAAGTATTATGGTCCATACAAGGTGTTGCAAAACATTGGTACTATGCCATACAAATTGGAGCTTCCTGCAGCTTCTCGATTGCACCTAGTTTTCCATGTTTCATGTTTAAAGAAGGTTATAGGCGACAAGCTCCCAGTTCAAACAATATTGCCAGAACTTGACGAGGAAGGAAAAATTATATTGGAACTAGAAGCAGTCACAGAAACAAGAACTCGAAAGCTACGAAATCGATCAATTTCAGAGTATATTATCTAGTGGAAGAACTTATCCGCTGAAGATTCCACATGGGAGGATGAAAATTTTATACAAAAGCATCTAGAACTACTCAAGTGTTGAGGACAACACTTTTTTGAAGGAGAGGGGCATGTTGGGTCCCTATAATACTAGTGATTACCCCATTACTATTGTAGTTGCATCCCTTATTAATATTGTTGTGCCCCTATTATCCCCATATTGTTATTACTGTGCCCCATTGAATCCCTCCATTGTTATTTTTGTGGCTTTATATTATTATTTTTAGGTCGGCTAGGTTATATTGTGACTCATTAGACTCCTATATATACAAAGGAGGTTTTGTAATTTGAATCATCCAAGAATTGTTCATTTATGTAATGTAAATGAGGTTTCCCCCTCGAAGAGGCTGAATTCTAAGGCGTTGATCTATCTTTTCTATCTTTTCTTGAGCTGGTTTCATAATAGTATTGGTGAAGAATGGAAAGTACAGATGGCACAACTACAAAAGAGATTTGATGAGATGAAGCTTCAACATGAAGTAGACATTAGAAACAAGGATGATCAACTGCAACAAATTCAACTTAGTATTGATAAAATCAAAGATAATCCTAAACTTGTAGAATTGAAAAAGGAAGCAACAGAACTCAACACTCTCCTTGTTCAACAATAAGTTGAATTTTGCCAAAACCTAACTATAGTCAGTGATTTATGTAATACAAGTGATTCACTGATGAATCAGTTTTCCAATCTGAGTACATACTTCGAACACATATAAGAAAATATCTCTGACTATATTACCTACCAGGATAACGTAGAAGGCATAGAAGCCAATCCTCCAAGGGTTCAGGATACACATAAGGAAATCCTTTTTCTAGATTTGGATATGAGAATGAAATAGGTAGAGGCAATAATCTTTAGTGCAAGGGACGCTGCAAATATCATCATAGAGACCATTCACGTGAACCTTTTCAATGCCAATTTCATTGAACAATGCCCCATAAATACATTGTGAGATGTTAAGATACTAATGAATCATTAGTAGGATTGGTTCAAGACAAAGGAAAATAACATAAACAAGTTATCTAAGTTAAAATTTGAACACTATTGGGAGCACTTAGTTAAACCGCATAGCCAACGGCTTATGTTATGGTGTTTGACAAA
This sequence comes from Pinus tabuliformis, assembly GCA_031772625.1. Lineage (NCBI taxonomy): Eukaryota > Viridiplantae > Streptophyta > Pinopsida > Pinales > Pinaceae > Pinus > Pinus tabuliformis. The sequence goes on along the minus strand of CM062804.1, from coordinate 153,920,965 downwards.
TCATATTGTCCACATGCTGCCAACACTCTCCGATGTGATTTATGCTGGCTAGATGCGATTAAACTCAACTCATCATGCAAAATTAAATCCCATGATGGTTATTTATGAACTCATGCAACAAATTAAAAGACAACATGCTTCTAATTCTGGATGATTTGTTCAAACATACTCTATTTTTGTCTTTTAGTTTTATATTAAGGAGGGTTGTTTGAACCTCCTCAACATTTTAAGTATTTGCTATTTTTGTAATTGATATTTTATTTATAAATACCCCTTTCATGTATTTAGAAATAGGTTCTGAATTGTTGTAAGGAAACTTAAGAGACTTGCACTATTGTATCTTTCAAGTATCTTAATAGGAAGGAGGAACCAAGACTGTTTTCTTTCCATGAGTAGAGCATTGATCTATCAGGTACTATTATCCTTATTTTATTGTTGTGTTTATATTTGATGACATACATATTTTTATTTTTTGTTTTGCTGTGTATGATCTTATATATTTTTGAATACTTATTCACTATTGAAGAGTATGAAGTTCTTATTCTTGAATGCATTGTAGAAACAACGAAATCTTATATGTGATATCTTTTAAAACAATTAATTTGATTAACTATTTAATCAAATTAATTATCTTTCTTGTATTTATTTCTTGAAATTCTATATGATCTATATTGTTTATAATATTATAGAATCTTTAAATCACATGATAAGTATAAGTTTAATCCCAAGAAATAAATAGTTAGATACATATATGTTTGTGTTACTTTTGTCTCTATCCACCACATCCATTTTACTTACGATTACAATCCAAATCCCATCATATATACTTAAAGGGGAACTAGTCCCTTCATCCCCAGTTAGAGCCACTATTCCAAATAAATACGGAATGGTTTTCAAGTTCCCGACGGGGTGGTTATCCCCGTTATTGAGGAAGTGACATTCCAGGCCTTCAACATTTTTGGCACTAGAAAGAGGGCCCCAACTATGAAAGGAAAAATGATTTGATCCTACAGCAAAAGGCCATATGTACTCCCCCTCAATATCTCCTCCAACTTCTAGATCTCATTCCAATCGCCTACTCCTAGACTGGAAGTTGTGAAAACGACCACAAAGTCTACTATTGCACTACCTAAGTCACCTGATAAACCTCCTTCTCAAGAGATACCCAAAGTTCAAACTTTAATTCAGAAATTAGAAGGAATTTCTATTTCCAAAGAAAAACCACAACAATATGAGTTGTCCGAAAGTAGTGTTTCCTCATATTTTCAATCTATTTGCATTTGTACTTGTTCCCAAAGTGAGAAAATTGGGGTCACTCCATTTGAGTTTCCTTTGCCTTCCCACCGAAAAAAAGACAAAAAACTCTGAAGCACAATCATCCACTAGAGATATTTTATCATCAACTTCGCCTCAAACACCTTCATTTCAAACATCATCACCATTTTTCTCTCCTCCACTTAATCCTCCCTTTCATTCTCTCGTGTCACAATTAACTAGTGTTGATTCAAGCAACACTAGCTTAAGGGATACTTCTTCTTCCACACAATCATATCCTTCTACTATTACAAATCCTTCTACTCAAGTTCCGATAATGGCATGTAGGCAACAAAACCCATGAGAAGCTAGAGCATGGAATAGTCTTGGAGCTGTTTAAATGGCAGTGCCTCTCCATCCTCTACCTAAGCATCCTAAAAGATGGTTGGCAAATTTTAATCCTGACGATGGGCTCCCTTATGAAGAACATCTCCATAATTTTATGCTGGCCATTAATCTTAATGGAGTAGTTGAAGAAGACCATGTAGCAAGTATTTCCGTATACCCTTGAAGGATCTGGAGGTTCATGGTACTTCTCATTACCACCAACATCTATCACTAGTTGGGATATATTTGAACAAAAATTTTTGACTAATTTTGGTGATGACCACAAAACTACTACTCTAATATCTCTCCAATCTTAAAGCTAACCCCAACGAGAAAATAAAATATTTCAATTCTAGGTTTAACAAATTGTTAAATAAAATTCCAAATACCTCTAAACCTGGCATTTACGTTCAAATTGAGTGGTATATTTCTTCTCTTCCTTCTAATATCACAATTTTTGTAGACATGGCTAATAGAGCCACTTTAATTGATAACATGAAAGAGTCAATAATTGTAGAAAAAAATATTCTTTCCTTCGAAAAGAAAACTTCTCAAGAAGAAAGAAAAACTAAGAAAGTTACGTTCAAAGAGGAACCGAAGAATAAAACTCCTAAAGATCCTTTTGATCTTGAAGGATTACAAAAGTTCCTTAAGTCTATTTCAAATGACAAGGTAGATATCAAAAAATAGGTAGTTGAGTCTTCTAAAAAACCTTTCTGATCTTTTAGGAAACCCGAGACGTCAAACCCTCAACCTCCTAATGTTATTTCAAATGTTGAATTCGATAAAGAGGAGGATGAGGAAGAAACAACATTATCTGTTGATGAATCCCAAGAAGAAGAAACAATCGAACTTAAGGGATTATGGGATTTTATTCTTCTAGATTCAGATGATGAAAAACAATATGAGGCTTTTCCAGTTAGTACACGGAGTAAGGGCTCTGCTGATTCATCGCAGTCAACCAAAAAGAAAAAACCTTCTACTCCTAATACTAAAGAAAAAGATCCACCCAAAGAATATCCCATTACACCTTTTGTTTCAATCCCATCTTCTTCAGATTCTCCATCCACATATAAAACTTTAGTTGCTTCTGATACCATAAATTATAATATAGTTGAGGATATGAAGAAGGTCAAGGCTAATATTTTCCTTCTACGAAGTAGATAAACTAAAGACACAATAGAAATATTTGCTTAAAGAATTGAATGCAGTTTCTGCATCCCCTTTACCAATTGTTGTTACTTCTAAACCTTCTAAAGGAATAGGAAAACCCCCCATTGATCCTTTAGATAAGATCCCACCAATGCCATCATAATTGGAGATAGGTCAAACTCTCATATTCCTGCTTTCCTTCTAATATTTGAGATCTTCAATAAGAATGTGCATAATTTCTTAGTACATTTTGGGGCATCTTCAAATGTACTGCCTTTTTCAATTTGTCTTAAACTAGACATTTCACCCCACAAGTATGTTGTAGATATTGTTCAACTCGATAGAACCAAAGTCAAAGTATTAGAAGAAATCAATTTAGTTCTTATTAGACTTTCATCTAATGATCAAGTTTGTTAAGTAATTGATGTACTTGTTGTTGATATCCCTGAATTTTATGGTTTAATTCTAAGCAAAGATTGGTGAGAGAGGTTACATGGTTATTTCACTACTAACTGGTCTCATATGTGGCTTCCTTACAATGGAAAGCCTAATCAAATTCACATTGGATGAGAAAAGCACGTGAATATTCATTAACAGACTTAGATGAAGAAAATTAATCGGTGGTCTTCGCTGATAATATTATTGGGAACTATTATTTAGATGCAATTTTGGGCAATTTCAATGCACAAGAATCTCCTTTCAAAATAGATTTTTTCACTTCTCAAGTTGAAATTTTTTCATAGGCAGACTCATCTAGATGTTCAAATATTTTAGATAAACCAATAGCTAAATATTTATTTTGGACTTTATATTTTGATGGTTCTCAATATAATGGTGGTGTGGGAGCAGATGTATTTTAATAAATCTTGAAGGAGAGAAAACAATGATAGCATGCAGATTAGAGTTAGAATGCACCAATATTATTGTTGAATACAAATCTCTGGTTCAAGGTTTCTATAAAGTGACAAGCCTTAATGTTAAATACCTTCAAGTGTTTAGAGACTCTTAAATTGTTATTAAACATGTGAGAATCATTATCATTGCATCTCAAGCCACCTGAAACATTATTAATTGCTCATTCAAAATCTTACTTCTTATTTACCTACATTTAATATCTCTCATATCCCAAGACTTCAAAATTATAGTGATCATCTGCTAGCTAATGTCGTGTATAGACTAATCCCATCATAGGACTATAGTCCAGATAGAATTTCCATTGAATTGAATTTTTTCCCCTCAATTCCTGACAATCTCACTAATTGGTGTGTGTTCAATGATGCCAAAGATTTTGTAAGTTTCTTAATATCAAAATGGTCATACATTGATGAAATAATCGATGAGGATGAGCATAACAAACAAATGAAAAAAATTTGAAGAAAATTCCTTACCAAACTCTGTAGTCCAGCTCAAAGATTTATATGACTTTAAGGATAGATTTAAGAAGTTCACTAACTGTAAACTTCAAAGTTCGACTTTGAAGTTTGAATTTATTAACCTTGGATCTGATCTGAAACCTCAAAACATTAATTTAGGCCTAATAATTTCATCATAAGAAATATTAGCCTTTATCCAGCTATTAAAGAGATACAAAATGTTTTCGCTTGTAATTATGATGATTTGAAAACTTATGATTACTCTATCATCCAACATACTATCCTAGTGGTACCTGATGATAAGCATGTTCAACAAAAGCTAAGTAATATTCATCCATATCTTGAAAGTCAAATCAAAATCAAACTCAACAAACTCCTTAAGGCGAAAAGTATTTTTCCAGCTAGGCACTCTACATGGGTTTGAAACCTGGTACCTGTTAGGAAAAAGAATGGTGATATTCACTTTTGCATCGATTTTAGAAATCTAAATAAAGCCTGCAAGAAAGACAATTTTCCACTTCCACCCATGGAACAAATTTTGTAGTCAGTAGCAGGTCCTAAACTAATGACCTTTCTAGATGGATTGTCAGGGTATAACCAAATCCTTGTGTATCCAAATGACAGTTTGAAACCTACTTTCAAGACTAAATGGGGAACTTATGCATTTCAAAAAATGCCTTTTATATTAATAAATACAGGATCAATATACCAACAAGCCATGGACATCTCCTTTAGGGGTCTGATCAACAAAACCATTGTTGTTTACTTCGATGACATTACTATATATTCCAAGAAAAGGAATAACCATTACTTTGATTTAAAATAGATTCTTGAAAGGTATCTTAAGTATGGGATTTCATTAAACCCCAAGAAGTCATACTTTGCGCTTAGTGAAGGGAAACTTCTAGGATTTATTGTGTCCAAGGAAGGGATTTGTATAGATCCTGATAGGATAAACGCAATTTCTGAAACTCCTTTGCCTCATAACAAGAAGTCAATGCAATCTTTTTTAGGACATATTAATTTTGTGAAAATATTTGTTCCAATTTTCTCCCAAATTGTTTTACATTTGCAAGTTATGATCAAGAAAAGTTCAGTTTTTAAATGGGGGCATAACGAAAGATAATCATTTGAGTTAATCAAACAAGTTATTATTAATTATCCCTCTTTAATTACTCCAAACTTTTATGATCAATTCATTTTATATATATTCACTACTGAGACATCCTATGCTACAGTTCTAACATAGATCAATGATAAAAAAATACATGCACCAATCTCCCTTTTTAGCTCAAACCTACAAGGTGCATAAATCAATTATTCAGAAGTCGAGAAACAAGCCTTTCCTATCTTTAAGTCTGTTATTCATTTTAGGATTTTTCTCATTAAAAACCATACCTAAGTAATTGTCCCATTCTCAGTAGTAAGATAATTAGTTGGTCAGAAAGAATTGGGTGAAAAGACGGCAAATTGGGTAACTTCTTTGTAAGAATATGACATTGATGTAAAACCTGCTAAACTTGTAAGAGGTGAATGTTTTTACAAACTACTTATAGAAGCTTCTAACATACCAGATAATGAGGATTCAGGTAACCCTATTCAGATATCGGAGGTATGCCTTATTAATATAGAATATCAATATGTTGATCTCATTTTTTATTTAAAGAATGGATATGCTCCACCTGAACTCAATTACACGAGTAAAATGGCTATAAGGCTAAAATCCAATCAATATGAACTCATTAATGATATGTTATTTTGGAAAAACTATGATTCTATTTTGTTAAGATGCTTAGAAAAATCTGAAAAACAAAGGGTTTTACAGGAATTACACGATGGACCGGCTGGTGGAAAATTTGGAGGAGATAACACCGCTCATAAAATCCTTCATGCTGGACATTACTGGCCAACTCTTTTAAACGATACACATGCCTATGTCATAAAGTGAAAAATTTGCTAAATTGTTGCAGGAAGAGAGCGAAAACCAACCTTACCTATACAACCAATCAATATTGAACAACCCTTTGAACAATGGGGATTGGATATAATTGGTGACATTGTTCCTCACTCTTCTAATAAACATTATTAAGTTTATCCTTACTTCTATAGATTATTCCACAAAATGGGTTGAAGCAATACCGCTTAAAGTGGTCAATTCTGATAATATTATTGAATTCATCTATCAATATATTATCACCAGTTTTCGTCTACCTAATGCACTCATTTTTTATAATGTGTCTTATTTTTCAGGAAACACTATGACTAAGTTTACTTTAAAAAGAGGATTTAAACTCGAATACTCTGCTAATTATTATCTCCGGGGAAATGATCTAGCAGAATCAACTAATAAAAACCTCATTAATATTATTAAGCTAACTATTGATCAAAACCAAAATAATTTGCATAAATCTTTGATTTTCGCTCTTTGGGATGATAGGATAACCATGAAGACCTCTATTGGTAGTTCTCATTTTAATCTAGTATATCAGAAGGAGCAAATCCCCCCCCACCAACCTAGTTCTTCCCTGATCAGCTCTGGTACAATTTATCGAAGAAAAACCTACTTCTTCTCTGCAATTAAGAATATCACAAATAATTAAATTAGAAGAAAGGGAAAAGGTCAAACAAACACATGCTCATCATCAATAGCTAGTAAAATATTCCTTTGATACAAGCTCAGTAGATAAGAAAAAATTTCAAATCAGAGACTTGGTCTTGAAGTGGGACAAAGAACACGAAGAAAAAGAAAATATTCTAAATTTAAAAAATTGTGGCTTCGACCATTTCAAATTGTCGAGCATTTAGGCCCATCAACTTTTATTTTCCAAGATTTACAAGAAAAGAGGGATTATATTCTTGTTAATGGGCTAATTCTCAAAAAAATCTTTTCTTGAAGGAACATCAGTTCTAATGTAAAACATGTAAATATCCATTTAGGTATACTAGTGTTTGTGGTACAAATAAAGTTAATTTACATACATATGGCTTTTCATCATTATCTCTAACCATTCTATGATTTTTTACTTCTCAAAGAATAAAATTTTGAGGAAATAATTATGAATTTGAAGAAGTTGGGTAGTTATTATAAAACTATGAAATATTCTTCCATTAAAGTTGAAGTCTCTATCAACCTAAAACACTTATAAAAGTATTCAATCTAGTTATCAGTCAAGAAAGGTCTTCTTTATAAAAGTAAAGACTATTCAGAGCTTTAGCATATTAAAACTGAAAATTGTCATTTGATACTCTTATGGAGTTAATGAACCTCCCCATCCAATAGTCGTATGTTTTCCAGAGTGTAATTCAAAAATATAATAAATTTAAAAGATAAGAGGTCTCATCACTAGCCTACTTACCATGATCATGGGAAAATAATGGGTTGACATTATCACTACTCACCACAAAACAAGGATAATGGCTTATGATTATATAATTATAAAAAAAGGAGTCTGATCAAGAGCTAGCTTATTCAATCCTATTACAACCCGTGAATGGCTTTGTCATCATATGGCTACCAAGCAAGGACATTGACTTTTAAAAGGAAAAATAAAAACAAAAAAAGAAAAATATTTTAAAATATTACCTCTAAAGATTACAACTAAATTGGATGGGATCCCGGTTCATTATCGTTTAAAAGGTAAAACTGTCAAGGCTATGGACGCCTGCTGGCAATAGTGGCTCTAACTATGACAAAGAAAGTTCATCTTAAAAGCAAAGCTTCAATAACCACCTATTTTATCTTTATAACTAATTAATTACTGATAGAGATAGTGAAGATTTTCATCTATGAAAGGTTGCTAGAAAGTTACAATGAAATGAGTTTTTTTATTTAGATAAATCTTATTTACTTAATATTTAAAGATTTTTTTCTTTCCTATTTTTTTTGTTTCTAATTAAGTTTAAACTTCAGCATTTTTCTCAGAGATAACTAGTTCTTCGAGTGAATCGCCAATTGTTGTCACTCAAAAACCCCCCATTATTATTAAATAAGTAACTTATTTAAATAATGGGGACACTTTTAAATTTTATGTATAGAGACTTTTAATAAAATGGATAAAAATAAAGTCTCAAAAAATTAAAATAAAGAGCAATCTTGACCCTAGGTCTTAAATCCATTAATATTAAAGAAGGAATTAAGTTGAATAGGTCTCATGTATTTCACATATCGCTAATTGCAAGCAAATAATGTCTCATTCTAAGTCAAAGAATGATGCGAGAAACGTCGACCTAACTGACCGCGATAAAACTCTTAATTAAGTTTAAATGAAGAAAAGGCTCGTCATACATGAATAATATTTTAGGTCCCGCGGTTAAGCCACATCATCATCGCACATATCCTTATTGCATCATATCAAAAATATTTAAAGCGTTCTTATCTTTAGAAACGTCGATTGCAATAAATCATGAAATAAGCTCTCCACCATATCTCTTAGCGAACGTGGAAAACCACATATCACAAAAGGATCACTTAGCAAAGATATCAATGATCATATCAAAACCTTGTGAAGTGATTTAGTCCAATGGGACATTGATCTGTCGGAAAGACATGTGAAACCCATTTTTCTTCATTTATTATTAGTTACAAGAATATTAATGGACCTTGGTTATGTAAATGATTCAGTTGATTTCATTAAGCATTTCGAGATTTTTGCGTTAAATGCTTTTTTTCACGCTATGTTACCATTCTTGCTATAAGTCTCAAAATATAAGTATTTCTCCTTATTCTTACATTATTTTCTTGTTAGAGGCTAGTCCCAAGAAATAGAGCTAAGGTGAAATGTCAAGAGCTCCAAACAAGAATAAGAATAATGTGGTTCCGCCACAATCACATCAAAATACTATATAAGTAACTGAAATGCCTCCCTTATTCTCAGATACTACGTGTACTACAAATGTCAGAAGTTCTTCTTGGGGAGTGATACATAGAGTATTCGAGGAAGAAGAACCCAAGGTAGTTATCGGACAAGCTACAGTGGATGATACTACATCCACATCTGAAACTACTTGGGAAGATGTCGCCAACTCTCATCTCCATCAGATAGCTTCTCGAGCTAAGATAATTCCATATATAGACTTAGTCAAATGGATAATTCACGATGTAAATATCGCCGATAGGACCTTCATAACCTTGAGGATACAGACGATAATTGGGCCATTCAAAGTCAAATACCTCAAAAAGATGTACCATATACCAGAAGCCCAGAAGATATACAATGCCTATTTTATTCGGAAGTTCACAGATGAACATCCAATTTAGTCAGAACCAATTAGGTAGTGGAGGAATGAGCCAAGAAAACATAATCATGATGATAAGGGTATGTATTCCCTAGCCTCTCTCGCTAGTCCTTATTGTCATATCGCAACTATGATGTGGAGGTTATTTGGACAACCTAATACACATAAATATAGTATAGAATGGGTTCCCCTTGTTAGAGCCTAGATTTGCCTCAGGCTAAAAAGGAAAGGTTCTAGGTCCACATCAAATCACGCTTAGCCTCGTAGATAGCCCTACGAGGACAGGAGAGGGCTCTCTCCGGGTCAATCTCAATGAAAGATAATCAATGGGGCTTGAGATGAATGATTTAACAACTGATCTTAGGCTAGGTATGAAGTGCAAGGATTTGTTTTGAGTTTTTGAGGGTTTTGTGTTGGAAAAATGGAAAGGCAAATTTGGGTCCGGGGACGAGGCCTAGTTTTTGTAGAGTTCTGATTGGGGCAAGGAAGGTAATCATTTTGATGCTTTGGATTGAATGAATGGATGGATCAGACCAGTGAGGGGCTTAGGAGGGCAAGAAAATCTCAAGATTCCTCCTCAAACAGATGAAAACATGTAAAATTAAACAAAATTTCAAGGCAGAGCACAGCAGTCAAATGAATTCTACCTCAATCAATCATTTGTTTAATTTCAGAAGAAAATAGAAGGGAAAATGATACACATAAACATCAATGAACTTACAATTACTTAGATAAACACGCCATCAAAACACAGAGCCACATGGATCCCAACAAGTGCTGCAAAACCCTGGACTTTCCTTTGCCAAAATTGCAGAAATGAAATATACAATAGAGTGCCAAGCAATCCCAAGTATCCAACCCTGAAAATGATTGAGAAATTACATGATATAGACAATCCTAACTCCTTCCCATGCCTCTAGGGGTCGAAGTCATCATTCTAGGAGCCGTTTCAACCATATCTAAACAAGGAACGAAAAAATAGGCAATGAAACAACTTGCCTCTATATGCTAGGAAACTGATTCATTCATTTAATTTTAACTTTTTATTGAATGAATCCTCTAGAACAAGCCAAAATGTGCCAATATTACATCATGGTCATCAAATTACATCATGAAAGATCAAGAGTAACATCAAAAAGTAAAATTGGTCAAAACTGGGTGAATTTTTGAGCTCAAGAGTGAAAATGAGGCCAAATTTCTCTATGCATCGTGCCCAAATTCTCTATGCGTCGCGCCACTTTGGAGCTGATTTTGAGGCACTTACCGTAGTCCAAATTGAGCCCAAGATAGCTTGTTGGAAAGCCCTGCCTATATAATTTCCAACCCAAGTGGAATTTCTAGATTGGGATGTCATTTTCCCCTCCAAAAGTTCAATCTCCCAAGATTGCTTCCTATGTTTCAAAATAAGGGCAGTGAGGTCATTTTTTGAGTGTTTTTTGACCTTTTGAGGGCTCAAAACCTAACCAAATTTCTTGGCCATGAACAAGAAACCACAATTTTTCATGAAAAATATAGAAATGCAATTTTTTTTTGATTTGGAGCCCTCTAGAAAAAGCGAGCGCCACGTGGCGCAGCGCATAGGGAGGAAAACCTTATGTTAAAAATTTCTGTGCGTAGCACCTTTTCACGGACCAGTTTTAAGGACCCTACTGTGGTCCAAATTGGGCACGGGATAGCTCGTTCGAAATATTATTGATTCTAATTTCCAACCCAACTTGAATTTTTCAATTTGGAATTAATTTGCCCTATCAAAAGTCAAATCTTCCAAGACTAGTCAAAATGTGCCAAATGAGGCTACCTCAGGGCAGAGTGCTGTTGCAGTCAACTTTTGAAGATCTTCCACAACTCGAAATTAAGATCATCCTAGCTCATTGGAAAGATATTTGTGTATACTTATCATTTGACGCAACAAGAAAGTCATTTGGCCAACCAAGCTAGGAGAAAACTTCATTTTCCCAAGGTCAGTTCAGAGGTGCATCAATTCTCCTGAGGCAACTGTATTTTTGACATTTTTCTAAAACCATGACACCTGTGTAAAAAGTGGAGGTTTTTTTTCTTGCTTGGCCTATTGTGGATAAAAACTCTCTGATTTTCCTGAATTCATATTTTCTTGCTCAGAAACATCATTTGAGTAAAATCTACATTGATGTGTGGAACAGGGGATTTGTTGAAATGGAGCGAAATGAAGGGGATAAGGGGCTTCTAAATTCTTGGGAAAATTCTTGGAAGTAGGGAGGGATGTTAGAAAGTAGGGGAAAGTGGAATTTCAAAGATTGAGTGAGGGGAAGAGGTCCAAAAAGGAAAAACACAAGCCTAGCCTTGAAAATTGTCAAGTTGTAGCAAGAAACTAGGGTTTGTGTGAAAATGAGGAATTTGGGGGATCTCAGTGATGGGAAGTGTTTAATAAGGTACGTTAAGGATAGGGGAAGGTGTATGAACATCAAGATACAAGTTTTGCTGATGATTTGACCATCCAAGAGAGATTACCTTCAAAACCCTAGGAGAGGGAAATGGACCTTACCTAGGCACAATTGAAGCATGAACAAGGTGTACAATGACCCAGTGGAACTTGACATGATAATGAAAACCCTCTGAATGATGGCATGCTCATCTGAATGGTGACATGGACCGACATTTGGACAACTTTGGAAGGAGTAAAAGCAAATCCTAGACCTAATACCTAGTGACCAAATTTTGCTTCAAGACTCGCTGAAATGACAAAATTTGACCTTGACACCTTAAAATAACTTTTTAAGAGCATGTTTGATCACTGGACAAAGGCTACAAAGACTGGCACTAACGTTGGCTCCAATGGGGATGGTAGCTCCTTCGAGGTGCCAAGAACGGCAGATCTTTGGGAGAGTAGACAGTGCCTTCATCCATTGGGCTATGGAGTCCATTATTTCGAGAAATCCACACAAGACTTTTGAATCAATTTATTTGACTGAAACTTGACTCAATAACAAGACTGAAAACTGACTCGCAGATAACTCAAACATCTAATACACCAAAAATAAAACTAGACCTTCAGTTTTAATTGAAGCTATGTTGAAACTGACTAGAATGACTCAAGACCTATTTAACTGAAACAAGTACTTACAAAGCTTTTTGAATGGCAGCAGACCATCGAGATTTGAGGAATTCAAATCATGATGAAAACCAACTGTCTGCTAATGGAATATGTACAATCATGTGTAGTGTGTCTTCCAATGTAACCAATCAAGCAGATGCCTCCTTGATTGATTCCCCTGATCAGATCTTCTGGTCAACAACAGATACTGGTAACTGGGCATACAAAAACATAATTGACCATGATCTCCTTCATCACTGAATACTGCAATAATCACCTTCACTGCTGACTGCAACAGATTTTCTAGAGGATCTTGAAAAGCATGAAGATTTACCTCTTGCTGAAGAAACAAGGTGTCTTTTTCTTTTGATTCTGATCTTCCTTCAAAATGTACTTCAGTAAAAGTATGTTCCTAGTCCTCAAAAAAATTTGAACAAGTAGATAAGCAGATCTCCTCTTGGAAAAACATTTCAAAACATGAGGCATATGAAGAAGAATTTGAAAGGAAGTCCTGAATGTTTTGATCTTCTGTAGTCCGAATATATTTTTTATCATCTTCATATGATATAACAGCCAGATTATCATGTCCCTCATTACATTCATCAATCATAAGAAAAGAAACTTCAGATGGTTCTTGATACTCAAACATGACATTTCTATCATCTACCAACGATTCATCCAAGGAAACTTTTTCACTTACTTGAACGAAGATCTCATCTTGTTTTTCATAGAGGAAATGAACTACCTCCTCATGAAGATCTAGTTCTGGTGAGATGAGAATATTTAGGTCTGTAACTCTGTTTTCTTCATTTGAGGTAGCCTCAACAATACAACTCTCTTTTATGAGATCCAGAACAACATGTTTATCCTCATCACAATTTATCTCTCGTTCTAATTTATCATCATCACTATCTGAGATTGGAACATCATTTTCCTGCGTATCATCCTTTATTTCAACCAGATCTAAAATGAAACTTCTTCTTTCATCATTTTCAGCCATATGGAAATCTTCAACCTGTTGATCTTGATAAGTATCCTCTAAGATTTCTGTGTGCTGCTGAAACGAATTTTCATACAATGCTTCCATGATTTCTCCATCCATCAATTCATTATCTCCATAAAAATTCTCAAGATCTTCAATGAAACTACTAACGTGTTCACAACAATTCTGCACTAATATTAAGGATGGACAAGATTCTTTATACCTTTCAAAGAATATTGTATGAAAATCTTTTAGACAAAAAATGGAAGCAAGTGTCAAACTTTCATACCAAGATCGGGCTTCATCTTCCAGAGTAGCCATAAAAATTTTCATCATACAGTCTTCAGGAAAAACGATCTTTAATTTATGCACATGAATGTGAAATTTCACCAGATGAAGAGCAACATCATTACCTTCCACATTTCTGAACATAAGAAAATTCTGAAGCCAATCCACCTTTGGGCATTTTATTCGGAAAACCTGGGATGTGATCTCGGCTCATAGGAGCGTATCGTCTTGCAACTCGTTCCATCTTGAAAATCTTAAAGCTACTAATCTTCCTGTAGTGGAGTCACCATGAAGCATTGATCTCTGGATTTTTCAGTGAATGAAGTCGCCAAGTGAATGATATCAGCATTCTTATGTCTGATCGTTGTCCACCATCAACCATCAGATCTAACTTGATACACGTACTGGGGTGATCATTTAGATCAGATGTTCAGTTTATAAACTAGACCTGAGATTGACTGAAGTAGCTTTTATCTACTTGTGCTAATGCAAAGCAAAAGCGTTTCGAAGGATACTTGGCTAATCTTTAGGCTCCGTCTGTAGTCTACAAAGCCAAACAATGAAAATAAACTTTCTTCCCCAATACGGTCGCCACTATGTTAGGGCCTAGATTTGCCTCAGGCTAAAAAGGCAAGGTTATAGGTCCACATCAAACCACACTCAGCCTCGTAGCTAGCCCTACGAGGACAGGAGAGGGCTCTCTCCGGGTCAATCTCAGCGAAAGATAATCAATGGGGCTTGAGATGACTGATTTAACAACTGATCTTAGGCTAGGTATGAAGTGCAAGGATTTGTTTTGAGTTTTTGAGGGTTTTGTGTTGGAAAAAGGGAAAGGCAAATTTGGGTCCGGGGATGAGGCCTAGTTTTTGCAGAGTTTTGATTGGGGCAAGGAAGGCAATCATTTTGATGCTTTAGATTGAATGAATGGATGGATCAGACCGGTGACGGGCTAAGGAGGGCAAGAAAATCTCAAGAGTCCTCCTCAAACAGATGAAAACATGTAAAATTAAACAAAATTTCAAGGCAGAGCACAACAATCCAATGAATTCTACCTCAATCACTCATTTGTTTAATTTCAGAAGAAAATAGAAGGAAAAATTATACACATAAACATCAGTGAACTTAAAATTTCTTAGAGAAACACACCATCAAAACACAGAGCCACATGGATCCCAACATGTGCTGCAAAACCCTGGTCTTTCCTTTGCCAAAATTGCAGAAATGAAATATACAATAGAGTGCCAAGCAATCCCAAGTATCCAACCCTAAAAATGACTGAGAAATTACATGATATATACAAGCCTAACTCCTTCCCATGCCTCTAGGGGTCGAGCTCATCATTCTAGGAGTTGTTTCAACAATATGTAAACAAGGAACTGAAAAATAGGCAATGAAACAACTTGCCTCTATATGCTAGGAAACTTATTCATTCATTTAATTTTCACTTTTTAGTGAATGAATCCTCTAGAACAAGTAAAAATGTGTCAATATTACATCATGGTTATAAAATTACATCATGAAAGATCAAGAGTAACATCAAAAAGTAAAACTGGTCAAAACTGGGCGAATTTCTGAGCTGAAGAGTGAAAATGAGGCCAAATTTCTCTATGCGCTGCGCCCAAATTCTCGATGCGTCACGCCACTTTGGAGCTGATTTTGAGGCACTTCCCGAAGTCGAAAGTGAGCCCAAGATATCTTGTTGGAAATAAATGCATGTATACTTTCCAACCCAAGTGGAATTTCTAGATTTGGATGTCATTTTCCCCTCAAAAACTTCAATCTCCCAATACTGCTTCCTGTGTGTCAAAATAAGGGCAATGAGGTCATTTTTTGAGTGTTTTTTGACCTTTTGAGGGCTTAAAACCTGCCCAAATTTCTTGGCCATGAACAAGAAACCATAATTTTTCATGAAAAATCCATAAATGCAATTTGTTTGTGATTTGCAGGCCTCTAGCAAAAGTGAGCGCCACGTGGCCCGATGCATAGGGAGGAAAACCCTGTGTTAAAAATTTCTCTGCGTAGCACCTTTTTGTAGACCGGTTTTTAGGACTTTCCTATGGTCTAAATTGGGCACGGGATAGCTCATGGGAAATATTATTGAGTCTACTTTCCAACCCAGCTTGAATTTTTCAATTTCGAGTTCATTTTCCCTGTCAAAGGTCAAATCTTCCAAGACTGGTCAAAATGTGCCAAATGAGGCTGCCTCAGGGCAGAGCACTGTTGTAGTCAACCTTTGAATATATTACTCAACCCAAATTGAGCTCATGCTAGCTCATTGGAAATGTATTTGTGTCTACTTATCATTTGACTGAACAAGAAAGTAATTTGGCTAACAAAGCTAGGAGAAAACGTGATTTTCCCAAGGTCACTTCAGAGGTGCATCAATTCTCCCGAGGCAACTCTATTTTTGACATTTCTCTAAAACCATGACACCTATGTAAAAAGGGAATGAGGTTTTTCTTCCTTGGAATATTTTGGCCAAAAACCTCTCTCAGGTTTCCCAAATTCATCTTTTCTTACCATAAAAATCATTTGAGTAAAACCTACCCCGATGTGTGGAACAGGGGATTTGTTGAAATGGAGCGAAATGAAGGGGATAAGGGGCTTCTAAATTCTTGGAAAAATTATTGGAAGTAGGGAGGGATGTTAGAAAGTATGGGAAAGTGGAATTTCAAATATTGAGTGAGGGGAAGAGGTCCAAAAAGGAAAAACACAGACCTAGCCTTGAAAATTGTCAAGTTATAGCAAGAAACTAGGGTTTGTGCGAAAATGAGGAATTTGGGGGATCTCAGTGATGGGAAGTGTTTAATGAGGTAAATTAAGGATAGAGGAAGGTATATGAACATCATGATACAAGTTTTGCTGATGATTTGACCATCTAAGAGAGATTACCTTCAAAACCCTAGGAGAGGGAAATGGACATTACCTAGGCACAACTAAAGCATGAACAAGGTGTACAATGACCCAATGGAACTTGACATGATAATGAAAACCCTCTGAATGATGGCACACTCATCTGAATGGTGACATGGACCGAAATTTGGACAACTTTGGAAGGAGTAAAAGCAAATCCTAGACCTAATACCTGGTGACCAAATTTTGCTTGAAGACTCACTGAAATGACAAAATTTGACCTTGACACCTTAAAATCACTTTGTAAGAGCATGTTTGATCACTGGAGGAAGGCTGCAAAGACTGAAACTAACACCCCTAATAGAAGTTGTTGTATATGCCTACATTATGGATTGGGAAACCATTTTGTCAAATAATTTGGCCACCCAGATCTTAGCATACAGAAGTAAATATAATATGTCTACTAGGGAAATTCCCCCTTTTTCATGAGCACTTATATTATGGATGCACTATGATTCACCTCTAATTTTCCATCCATGGGATCGAAATGGACATTAGAAGACCCTACCCACATCCATATATACCAAAACATCCTATGGGAAAGTAACTATCAAACCCATTTTTACAAAATATGCCATGGGGTAATGCTACCATTGTACCAAGCCATCTTTGATGAAAAACCTCCTAGATTTTCTAGGGAAGCTCTAGATGACCTCACAGCCATAGGAAAATGGTTTGGGGAAGAATTTTTCACTTATGTCATGATTTATGGAAGCCTAGCTGCCCCACATGTCCTCCCTCTCTATGTACTAGTCAAATTTTTTTCTAGAGACATAGCATATCAAACCATGGGCAATGGATTTACCAAATTTATTAAGGAAGCTAAGAAATAAGTTTTGCCACCTTTTCCTATTCATTGTGGAGTTTTTACTCTAGAGAATTTCAAGTATGCAACACTAGAAATTGAGAAAATTCTATGCATGAAATTTCCCACTATCTGACCCAGGAAATACGACCTGGTCAAGAAAGTTTAAAATGTCACAACACATGTCAAAGTGAGGCAATTTCGGCATGAACCGGATGATTGGATGACCTTTTCGAGATAGCCACATATTATCAACAAGTAGAGAGATTATCCGAAGCTCGCCTGAGCCAAGTGGATCTGGAGAAATTAAAAGAATACATGAACAATAGGTTAGAGAGCATCCCCCTTGACATACTAATTATTTTGCAACCATTTATACATGAAGAACTGGTTATAGGTCATGTCCCAAAAGAACCTGAAGTTAAGAAGGGAAACACTGAAAGTACATCATCATCACAATAGACTGATCAATCATTGTCTACCAAAAATTTGGATAAAATATGGGAACGGTTTGACAAGATTGTTAATGTAGCCTCACAGGAAACTCAGACCACAAATCCTATAGAAATCCTTAAAAATCTTGAGGTTACCAAGAAGATTTTGTTCACTATTGGATCTTCCTATAAGGCAGTCATCATCTATGACTTGGAAGTCATCCTGACACACCCCACATGTGAAGTTGTACTCAAGATTGAAGAAATACCTCCCTTTTTTATATTCTACAACCCGAAACACAAAGTTGTCATGACAAGGCAAAGGAAGAGGAAGAGAATAGAGAAATCCTAGGCCTTAATTCCTGGAGATATACCTTTAGATGTCCTATGGAAGGACTCTCAAATCAACCTTGTCGATGATCTCACTAGACTATCTCAATTCGTAGGGGCATATGAAACAAAAACTATTTAAAGACTCAGAAGTACAACTTTTGCTCATAGAAAAGGATGATAAAATCCTACAATTAAAACATGCATTATCAAATGCAAGACACAATATTGGTGAACAATGGTAGGTACAGATGACATAGCTACAGAAGAGCTTAGATGAAGCTTCAACATGAAGAAGACATCAAAAGCAGGGATGATCAACTGCAACAACTTTAGCTTAGGATTTATCAACTCAACGATAATCCTGAAATTGAAGAATTGAAAAAGGAGGCAGTAGAACTCAACACTTTCCTTGCTCAACAACAAGTTTCATTTTTCCAAAAACTGACAACAGTCAATGATTAATGTAAGACAAGAGATTCACTGATCAATCAATTGGCTGATCTCAGGACATAATTCGATGAAATAGAAGAAATGATCTCTAACTATATTACCTGGTAGGACAATGCAGAAGGCATACCAACCAATCCTCCAAGGATTCAAGACACATAGAAGGAAATGCTTTTTCGAGATTGGGATATGAAAATGAAATAGGTAGAGGAAACCATCTTTAGTGTAAGGGACATCACAAATAACATCATCAAGATCATTCGCGAAAACCCTTTTAATGCCAATTTGATTCAACGATGCCCCATAGATACATTGCCTGATGTCAAGATACTAATGAAGCATTGGCAAGATTGGTCCAAGACAAAGGCAGACAACGTAAACAAGTTATCTAAGGTAAACTTTGAACACTATTGGCAACACTTATTTAAACCTTATAGGCAATGGCTTATGTTACGGTGTTTGACAAATACTATTGTCCACATGCTACCAGCACTCTCTAATGTGATTTATGCAGGCCATATGCGATTAAACCCAACTCATCCTCCAAAATTATAGCCCGTTATGGATATTTATGAACTCGAGCAACAAATGAAAAGACAAAATGATTCTCATTGTGGATGATTTCTTCAAGGAAACTCTATTTTTATCTCTTGGTTTTATATTAATGAGGCTTGTTTGAACGTCCTCAACATTTTAAGTATTTGCTATTTTTGTAATTGATATTTTATTTATAAATACCCCTTTCATGTATTTAGAAAGAGGTTCTGAATTGTTGTAAGGAAACTTAAGAGACTTGCACTATTGTATCTTTCAAGTATCTTAATAGGAAGGAGGAACCAAGACTATTTTCTTTCCATGAGCAAAGCATTGATCAATCGAGTACTATTATCCTTATTTTATTGTTGTGTTTATATTTGATGATAGTCACACATTTTTCTTTATTGTTTTGTTGTGTATGATCTTATATACTGTTGAATACTTATTCACTATTGAAGAGTATGAAGTTGTTATTCTTGAATGCATTGTAGAAACAATGAAATATTATATGCGATATGTTTTAAAAAAATTAATTTGATTAACTATTTAATAAAATTAATTATATTTCTTGTATTTATTTCTTGAAATGCTATATGATCTATATTGTTTAGCATATTAGAGAATCTTTAAATCGCAGGATAAGGATAAGTTTAATCTCAGGAAATAGATAGTTAGATACATATATGTTTGTATTACTTTTGTCTCTATCCACCACATCCATTTTACTTACGATTACACTCCAAATCCCATCATATATACTTAAAGGGAAACTGGTCCCTTCATCCCCAGTTGGAGCCACTATTCCAAACGGATACGGAATGGTTTTCAAGCTCTCGATCGGGTGGTTATCCCTGATGTTGAGGAAACGACATTCCAGGCCTCCAACAATTACCTATGTAACAACATGATGATGCATTATGAATAAGTGCTAGCTTGTGGGCCTATAAGGATGTCTAAGCTAGCATATGTAGAGTGATTGATTGTGCTGATTTGTTGTAACCACTAAGTGAATAACCATTGTTCAAGGTGGTAGTAATGACTCTTCCACCTCCTAGTTTCATCATTAGCTCATCCTAATGTGTTGCTTAAGGTTTTCATTGATCAACCATGTTGATTTCCATTCATGGACTATGCTAGAGGTTGATCAAACAAGAGGGAGCACAACACAATCTCATAGCCAAAGGTTTTCATTCTTCCAAACCTACACTTTGTAAGTTTTGTTTTCATGCTATATAGGAGGGTATTAGACTAGTCAAATACTATTGGGTACTTGCACTCTACTGCATAGTGCATATTACAACACAATGGTTGATGTTAAGATATGGAGCCCACTGCTTGAAACATGGTAAAAACATTGATCTTGAGCACTAAATTTTGAATATCTAATTTATATTTGATCATTATAATATTTGTGATCAATATTATGCCTTTAGAGTGGAAAAATTGGAGGAATGATCTTACAGAGCCATTTTCACTTGTAGGCTCCAGTTTGGAGAATTGGGGTTTCAAACCTTCCAGAGGATTTCTAAGGTATTAAATAAATATTTTTTGGGTCCATGAAAACACACTTGTGCTAGACCTCTTAGAACTATTCTACACTCATATGCCTTTCCAGTAGTGTAAGAAAGATATTAATTAAATTTCATATGCAAACGTTATGCCTCTAGCAATTTGACCTACCTAATTAACCACCATGGTATTAGTGGATGCTAAGTTATCCCCCTATTACACATGCAAAAAGAGGTATCCAACTGTCAACTATGAAGGAGATTTTAAAAGTCGTAACCCTAGCTAAGAGATGAAGGAGCCAAATCTAACTCATATTTGGTTATAAGGGTTCCATATGAGAAATTAGCAACTATCAGGAGTGGAATTCAAAGATCACACTATAGGGAATTAGTTTTTTATAGTAGTCTAAATGTCATGGGTCTTATGTAAGTCCATAGAGAGTTCCTTCTCCTTTCTAGAATTATTTCTATTCTAGAGAAGGAGAGAAAAGTAGCTTCACATTCCAGCTACTTAGACTTTGATTTCATGTTTTTTGTAAGATCGAATGCATTAATTTGTGGCACACCAACTTTTCTCATTGTTTTTAACCGTTGTAATTTGGTGATAAAGCCTACCTTTAGATGGGAATCATAGTTTATTACCTTGCTAACAATTTCATATTGATGCGACTTTGATTGTATAAGCTTAAGAGTCCTTGTAGTATTTCCATGAATTTTTAATGAAGCCTCATTACTTCCCCTTAATCTATTTTTGGTCATTTTCCAAGGGGTCTCCCATTATTAAGTTGTAATAAAACATTGCAGTATCTTGCTTGCACATTTGATCTTAATTTTTACTTCATCTTTCTCTTCTCTAACCTATTTCTTATGAATTACCTATAGTTTTCATCGATGCATATATTTCTTTTGAAACTTGAAACATATATCCCTATAGGAAAAACTCTCAAGCGCATCCATATCCTAGACTCTCTTTGCATTGAGCATAAGAATATTCGAATCATTGGAACTAGTTAGATTGTTGATAGAACTCCTTTCCTCCAATGAATACTAGAATTATTTTATTATTTTACGTGATTTTATAATATTAAAAATAAAAAATAAATAAATATGGTAAATAAGTAAGGAGTGGGAAAGAAGTTTATTTTTAGTCTCTTTTAGGTAGAATTCATTTTATTATGCCTCTCTTGAACAAAACACAAGTTATATTTTTTGTCTTAAATATCTTGGGTTATAGCTTTCCCTAGGAGTTGAACCTTATTTATGGAATCTTTACTCTTCCAACTAGTTACTCTTCTACTTACTATGGAGTGTTTATGATGCATTATTTGTCGCAAACTTAAATCAATGCTTATTCTTGATATAATGCTTCCAATATCACATTATTTCCTATTTGTTCATTCAAGGGAATTTTTATCTTGTGTTGGTCATTTCCTCCTAGTTTTCAATGGGAACCTTCCATTTTTCATGTCACTTTCAACATAAAAAATAAACTTTAATTCTTTCTCATGCTAGTATGAAAGGTCTCCATTGACTTATTATTGGTGGGTCATATGTTATGAATGAAAACAAATTGATCTAAGAGATTAACATAGAGCAGCAAGTTGGGCCAACCAAAATCATAGGTGTGTTATCTCATGTTTAGGAAATGACATTCATCATCGGTTATTGATAAAAGGGTTTCCCTTATATTCGATGTCAACATATCTATTCACACATTGAGATTCTTGCAATAAATTTTCTCTACTTTCATCATTGGTGGAATTATATGCCTCTCTAAGTGGCATTCATTTTTAGTATTTATTAAAAGGGAATCTTCAATACACTATTTCATCTGGTGTATGCAATAGATTTACATGGTGGCGATATCTACAGTTTATTCATCCATGTCCTCAAAAATAATTTTTCTTCATTTTTCTCATGTTGTATGATGGGATTTCCTTAATGTGCTCTTTTAATATATCTCTTCCCATCAAGTCAAGCTCATTTTATCTTGGAATGATGTCTAGCATATTTATAGTTCCTTGGGACTTGCAATCATTAGTGGGAATCTCCCTTGCTATTGACAGTGAGAATACACAAATGTCCCCTTATTGGTAGTTTCTATAAGTATTAAAATTCTCTTGTTTATTTGAACATGTTATAATGTACGTAGTACCTTAACACCGATTATCCTTATTGGTGGGTTATATTACATTTTTTAATGATATAATTCATGAATGGTGATTAAATGGTGTATTCCAAATTCAAATTCATATAATATATTCACACAGTGCAAAATCATACCTTTGTAAATTGTTTTGAATACTTTGAGCCTATCATAGAATCATCTCCATTAATTTTGTTTCCGTTTTATTAGATAAGGCCACCCTGGTGTCTAACATTAATATTAGTGGAGGATCAAATTTTTCACTTTTATGCGCTTCAATTTTCCTCCTATATGTTGAGACATAGATCCACTATGTATATACTCATGAATATGTTCTTGACATGGATCCATTATGTATCTTCTTCATGGTCATTACTTATACTCTTATATATATACATGGACCCACTATGTATCCATTATCATGGCCATGATCATTTTTTTTATATATATTGTTAGACAAACAAATTGGAAATAAATTCCACTGTATTATTAATGACAATGTACATACTGTATATATAAATAGAACAATAAAATTGTTGATTCAGTTTCTAGGTTTTCTTGGACTCTAATAACTAATTACCATAACACACAATAACCCAAACTATAATCCCGAGGATTAGGTGTCTAATATTCCCCCATTAATCCAAGGGTATGTATCAAAGTCCAAGAATGAGAGCTAAAAATGCAAAAAATGTATCACATCCAATGGCTGAATAAAATATCTGGTGGTTTTTAAGAGAAACCACAAACACTACAAAAACATGGGACAAATTGACGTCGTAACTAGTGATGGTTAAAAGATTACCATCAAATTTAGAACTATCCTAACAGTTCCTCAAAGAAAACAACCTTGGGACCATCAAAGTAGTTCTTGGAACAATTTATATTCTAACATCTTCTATTAGTGGAAGTGATCCTTCACAAACATCAACATGTCGTAAACATGCAATCATGCTCATTTTAACAGGGCATAAATAATAAAAAGTCTATCTACAACTCTGAATCTAATTTCAGAACTCAAACTCTAGGTTGTAGTAGTACAACTCTCATTATCTTTAACCCAGGCTCGCTTGAAAAATCTTCAAACCTCTAGCAAACCATCAATTTGATCAATTCTCGCCTTGTCAGATACAGGGTGAGAATATGAAGTACTCTTCACTGAAATACTGGTCAATACTCTTGAACATATCCTATGGTATGACGTGTAAATTTTCTTGGCCGTATTAGACCAATCCCAAGAAGCAATCCATCCAAAATCAATTTTCTCTCTTGAAGTATCCTTATGCTTGAAACATATGTTTGAATGATGGTTCTTCTTTGCACATTGTTCATAAGGATGAAGATCATAATTTTGATCTTTCTCATGTCCAGCTCTATCACAATATTGACATCTAAAAATTTGTTGTGGGACAATATAATCTAGAAATCCAACACTACAAAATTCTATTGGCTTGGAAAAATCAGGAACATGAAAAAATACATCTTTATCATATACCACACCAATTCTATTTTTGTTGTGCATGATTTCTTCCCAAGGTCTAATGAATGTTTTGGGAACTAAAGTTTTCACATCTGTATTCAAATGACCTTTGCATACACTTTCTTTGTTGGAGCACTAAATACGACTTTCAGATGTATCCAAATTTTCACCTAAAACATTCTAATCCATCTGAAACTACTGATGTAATTACTTGAACAAAGTGTTATGAACAAAAATAGTTTCATATTTACATCTCATCTTTACTTCATGTAATTCATCCTTTTGCAACTGTGACTCTATTTGGAGAAATTCAACAATCTCTTGTGCATTTTGCAAACAATTTCTAATGTTAGACATGGTGTCCTTATTAATTTGGACTGTGTTATGAATAATAGAGAACATTAGACTGCTTAATAAATCTAACAAATCATTGAGTTTATCCATTTTCTCTAGCTTCCTATCAAAGAAAACTTGCAATCAACTTTGAAATGGGTGTCGACTTCAACCGAAAATGCAATTGTTTACAATGCAAATTGAAAAAGCAGATTATGAATAGCTATCAGTACAATATAAGCGCAAGCCTTGAAGGTGAGAATAACACTTGTACCAAGTTAAACACTCTGGGATTTTCACTTCTTTAGTTTTCATCAACCAATTGGCCTAGTTGAAAATGCGACTTAAACTCAAGCACCAAATATGAATTATGAAATATGCCACCGCATAAATAATAAATAATTTACTTTGTAAAAAGTACTTCTTAATAACACTCCATTCTCTATTTTTTAATAGCTTATTCCAATGTATTTCACCTGATTGGGCCAATTTCTCGATAATTACCTTTATGTTGGTTAATTTATCTGTCTGAACCAAAACTAATCATATATGTACCAATCAGCCTACATACTCTGCTCATCTACGCAAAGAATCTGATTGTGATTTATGCATTCTAAATCGATATCGATCTTAGAATCGCTCTAGGATAGAATAAAATATGTTATCTACACTCTGTTTGGGCCACTGCAAATAAAAGAACATCTACACCGGCCTCCTCAGTCTCATTATTGAGAAGAGAATATTGAGCCTGTATATTAAAGACATAGAAGGCAAATAAGTTTGGAATTTATTCTCAACATAATTAACTCTCAGAAGTTGCCTACTTTCTTCCTTTCTTCAGAGAAATTTGAGCAACATATAAAACCTCAAACTTCTGCAAAATTGAAAAAATACCAACTTCAAGGCATAGGTCAATTAAATAATGCATCAATTATTGTGAAATTATCCAAAAATTGGGTAAATATATAACCTTGTGTACACATTATTGCCAAAATTTTTTGCCTCAAAATGATTACGAATTTCGTCTCAGAAGGACTAGATCATTCCTCTACTTTGCAAATTATTATCATTATTTCTTTGACTACAACAACACATTTCCTTGGACCAAAAATTCTAATCTCTAGTTATTTTACTGAGTAGAAAATGGTGGGAGAATCAACACTAAATAAATTTAGGCCTTCAAGAGTGGTGTTGCCTGGTTTCTGATTTCAACAATATTGTAGCAATTAACAATGGATCAGATCTTCTCAACCTCACAAGAAAGCATCATGATCTTCCAACATCATACTATTCAAAATCATACTACCACATTGTGGATCTCAATAAATCTCACCCAATTACAAGGCCTCGCGAGTCCCTTCTCTATAAAAATCATTATAGACTCAAACTCCACAATAAAATCTATATATATTTTTTAAATATCTTGACATTCTTCAAATCAATTGGACTATGGTGTTGAGATTCTTCTTTACAAAATACAAAAATAATATATATTTTAGGACATGTTCTTCCTCAAATCCCTTTTAGAAGAGATGATATTTGTTGGAATTATGATACAGGTGTTGTCCTTGATGGCAACTCACTCAGATGACAGATCACAGTGTAGCAGGTAAATAGTAAAGAATGAATGATCAGACTACAAAGAATGAAGAAAATGAGGTGTATGCAGGTTCACCTTGACAAAGGAGCGTATACACACGGGTTAAAAGAACAAAAGGAGCATATAACGTACACATGCACTTTCACAAGAGGGAAAGCACGTATGTGTTGGAAAACTAAGTTTTTGGTTCGAGGTATTTGGTCCAAGGTATTGGTCTTAAGTGGTTTTGGTCCATGGTATTGAGAAAGGCCTAAAACTATATAAGGAAGAGAAGATCATTAGGCCAAGGTGTGCAAGTATTGAATGTCTGATGAAGTGTGAGATCAAGTATGCAGGTTATGGGTTTCTGATCTAAACTAAAGATGCACATATGTGGTTGATGATGGATGATGGATCAATATCATAAGACCTCAAATGTATTATGTGGTTTGATCATGGATAGTCTGGTTCTGAATACTGGCACATGTTTTATTCTGCAAATGTTGTGATCTGGGTATGACTGAATTTTGAAATAGATGTGAAGTTTTTAAGTTAGTATTTGTAGATCTATACGCTGGTTCGCTTTGCTAAAAGCGCATATACACACTGGTTCGGCTCATCATAGTAGCATATACATTATGAAATATGATATTTGAGTTCGCAGTTTGTTCTAATGGTTGTTGCAGAGTTCTGGATTCTGATCTATGTTCTGGTGACTGTGTTTTGATGACAGTATTCTGAATGTTCAGATTGGTTGATTGGGATTTTCTTCAGTGATGATGGGTTTCAGTGATTTAGTTGTGGGTGATTCAGGGATTGATAATTGAGTTTCAATGATTGGTTAATGAAGATGTATTTGATGTTTATATTGTAGTGGTGATTTATTTTGTGCTTCAATTTTGTTGATGGGTCCAGTATGAAAATTAGATGAAACATGGCCTTCATATTGTGGTGTTGTGTTCCAAGTGTATCAAGTATGAAAATTTATGAAACGTAGTCCCTGGAGGAAGAGAGAAGGTTGTAGCCTTCTGTAGGTCGGCACCTACGTGCTGGTAAACATATCGGCCAGTACAAGAGCCAGGGGGTTGGAGATCCCTTCCAGTAACAGCTGGAAAATGAGTGAAGGTTGGAGCCTTCAGTAGGCCAGCGCCTACGTACTAGTAAATGGATCGGCTAGTACAAGAGCTAGGGGGTTGTATCTCCCTTCCAGTAGAAGCTGGAGAATGAGAGAAGGTTGTAGCCTTCTGCAAGTGGGTGCCTACATACTGGTATGATTCTGCACCAGTACAAGATTGTAAATAGGTTTTTCTTATATTAAAAGAAGACAGAAGTAGGTGGTTTTTGTCTCGCATTGGGTTTCCACCTTAAATCTTGGTGTTCATGTGTGTTTCTTATGTGTGATGGTTTGATCTGATATTACTGCACATGGTTACTGTTTATATGGTTAATGAAGTATTGATTAAAGAACAACATATGATGAATTAACTAAATCCTATGTTTGATGGATATATGCTAGTTTCCTTAAACATAGTTGTGTGTACACGCGAGTTACCTTCAGTGAAGTAGCATATATAAATTTGAGTATGAAAAGAAAAAGATTATTGACTTGACTAATAATGATTCACACCCCCTCTCTATATTATTTCCAATAATTGGTATTAGAGCAGGTCCTTTGGTAGAAGCTTGATTGCCTGAAGGAGATCCATAGAAACAATGGAAAGAAGCTAAAGAAGAAAGCACCTCAGAAGAAGAACATAGCTCAAGGGAACAGTGATAGTAGGAGAGACAATTGGCCATTAGGTGGAAGCAAGGATTTAGATTCTGAATCACCTCAAATTGAAGATGAACAAGCAAATGAAGCATCAGATAAAATCAGAGATCAACAAGTTCTATTTAACAAAAGGGAGTGTTCCTTCAAAGAAGAAGTTACTAGATTAAAAGCTCAGTTGGAGGAAGGAAACAAAGTAAGGAAGCAACTGCAGGATGAAGTGATATCATTAAGAAATGAAATAAATGATCAG
Organism: Pinus tabuliformis; assembly: GCA_031772625.1. NCBI lineage: Eukaryota > Viridiplantae > Streptophyta > Pinopsida > Pinales > Pinaceae > Pinus > Pinus tabuliformis. The sequence continues at coordinate 153,892,688 of CM062804.1, read as the reverse complement.
AGTATAACAATCCAGAGACTTAAAGATAGATCTAGTTACTATGTACAAGTCTTGAAGCTAAGATCCTCTCTCTAAAAGAAGATCTTGAAAATAAGCAGGATGAAGAACTACCTCACGCAGATGAAGAACAAGAAAATGAGATTCTCAAATTAAGGCAACAAGTGGAAGAAGGAAGAAATACTGAAGAAATAGTGAAGAAGCAATATTTGGAAAAGGAAGAACAACATCAGGTTGAGGTAAATATCATAAAAGGTAAATTAGAAGAAAAGGATAAACTGTTACGATTTCAAGATAGTACTAAGATTTTGGATAATATCCTTAGTAGTCAAAGGTCTCCTACCATCAAAATTGGTCTTGGTTTTCATGAATCTTTTGATGGTGAATCTAGCTCACAAGGTGAGGCAAGGAAATCTAATGCAAAATCTAAAATGCTCAACAAGGAGATGAGAGGACAACCCCCATCAACAACCAAGGAAAGAAATTCTTCAAAGAAAATATTTTACTTCTAACTGTGGAAGTGATAGTTGATTATTTCCTCAAATGAATATTGTTGAAAGATTTATATTTCATAAATTTGGACATGTTGCAGTGAGATGCAGAAGTACAATGGTTCAAGACCATCGCACAGAAATATCATCAGCTTCCAGTTACTTTAAGGGATATTGTTTTTCTTGCAATATGTTTAGTCACAAAGCCATTGACTGCTATAGAAGGAATATGAAACATGTAAGATGTTATGCATGTAACAAGTATAGACATATAGTAAAAGGAATGCAGGAGAAAATTTCGGGCACCATACCAAAAGGAGAAAACATCATCACACTAGAAGATATGGAAAAAGAAGGAAGCATAGTCAGAAAAATATGACATGGCACAGTATATAGACAAAATAGACTTAGGGGGAGTTGAAAGTGTGAAACTTCAGTGTTCTAAATCTCATACGCAAGTTTCATGAAGACAAGTTGCATATATATGCGAGTTCGAAGCTGCAAAGTCGCGTATATGTTGGTTTGAGGAAAAGCAGTGGGACAGACTCAGGAATAGGGGTCTGATATGGCTTAGTCAATTATCTGCTCTATTTGATGATGGTTACAATCTACTAATGATGTGTGGAGATGTGTTGGTACTCATAATGTGTTAAAAAGTTGATGTATATCTGATTAATGATGATGACTTGATGACTCTCACCGATATTTTGCAATGATCAAATCTGACAATGAACAATTGGCACAGGTTCGGGGGGAATATGTTTCGAATAATGCATTGTTGGAATTATGTTAGAAGATCTTGGTACTTGAAGATGATTATATTGCTTAATCCACATAGTTGTTTTGATTCAAGTGACTCTTTTATAAGCTGTTGATCCTGATGCTGCTCATGGTGCAGGTCATATATGGTGTATGATAGTTACTGATGACTATCATGGTCTTGTTTAGATTGGTTTTCCTTGTTATAAATGTCATGAATATCATTTGATGTAAATGTCATGAAAAGACATAATTTGTGACCCCACTTTACATGGGATGGATGATGTAATATTTCTTTTTTCTGTCATGTATAAACAATTGGTATATCCCCACTTGGTTGAGTGGATGAGTGAAAGTTGGTGTATCCCCACTTGGTTGAGAGATTGATATATGTATGAGTCATTGGTGATTGGAAGGTCATACTCACTTAGTTGAGTTATAGAGTCATGTTATTATTTTGGAATATATTTTTGCAGACTCTGCATGTGCTCAGGGGAGCATGGACAGTTTAGTGCATCTCAGCATGTACAAAGGAGGAGCTCAATCAGAGATTTCAGCATGTACTCAGGGGGAGCATCAACAACATAATGTATGTCAAAGGGAGAGAATATCTTGGTCCACCCTTTGCCCTTGATGTCAAAGGGGGAGAGTTGGTGTTGTTGTTTCCATGAAGTCCAAAGAGGGAGATTGTTGGCATTATGATACAGGTGTTTTCCTTGGTGGAAACTCACCCAGATGACAGATCACAGTGCAGTAGGTCAATAACAAAGAATGGATGAGAAGTCTACAAAGAATGAAGAAAAAGAGGTATATGCAGGTTCACCTTGACAAAGGAGCGTATACACGCCAGTTAATAGAACAAAACGAGCATATAATGTACACACACACTTTCACAAGAGGGAAAGCACGTACCTGTTGCAAAACTAAGTTTTTGGTCCGAGGTATTTGGAGGTATTGACCCTAGGTATTTGGTCCAAGGTATTGGTCCTAAGTGGTTTTGGTCCATGGTATTGAGAAAGGCCTAAAACTATATAAGGAAGAGAAGGTCATTAGGGCAAGGTGTGTAAGTATTTAATATTTGATGAAGTGTGAGATCAAGTATGTACGTTATGGGTTTCTGATTTGAACTAAGGATGCACCTATGTGGTTGATGACAGATAATGGATCAGGATCATAAGACCTGAAATGTATTGTGGTTTGATCATGGATAGTCTAGATCTGAATACTGGTGCATGTTTTATTCTACAAATGTTGTGAACTGGTATGGCTAAATTCTGAAATAGATGTGAAGTTTTTAAGTTAGTATTTGCAAATCTATACGCTGGTTCACTTTGGTAAAAGTACATATACACGCTGGTTCGGCTCATCAGAGTAGCGTATACATTATGAAATATGATATTTGAGTTTGCAGTTGGTTTTAGTGGTTGTTGCAGAGTTCTCGGTTCTTCTCTGTGTTCTGGTGACTGTGTTTTGATGACAGTATTCTGAATGTTCATATTGGTCGATTGTGATTTGCTTCAGTGATGATGGGTTCCAGTGATTCAGTTGTGGGTGATTCAGAGATTGATAATTGGGTTTCAATGATTGGTTAATGCAGATGTATTTGATGGCTTTATTGTAGTGGTGATTGATTTTGCGCCTCAATGTTGTTGATGGGTCTAGTATGAAAATTAGATGAAACGTGGCCTTTAGATTGTGGTGTTGTGTTCCAGAAGTATCTAGTATGAAAAATTTATGAAACGTGGTCCCTGGTGGAAGATAAAAGGTTGTAGCCTTCTGTAGGTCGGTGCCTACATACTGGTAAACATATCAGCCAGTACAAGAGCTAGGGGGTTGGAGCTTCCTTCCAGTAACCGCTGGAAAACGAGTGAAGGTTGGAGCCTTCAGTAGGTCGGTGCTACGTACTAGTAAACGAATCGGCTAGTACAAGAGCTAGGGGGTTGTACCTCCCTTCCAGTAGAAGTTGGAGAACGAGAGAAGGTTGTAGCCTTCTGTAGGTGAGTGCCTACATACTGGTATGAGTCTCCACCAGTACAAGATTGTAAACAGGTTTTTCTTATATTAAAAGAAGACGCAGCAAGTGGTTTTTGTCTCGCATTGGGTTTCCACCTTAAATCTTGGTGTTCATGTGTGTTTCTTATGTGTGATGGTTTGATCTGATATTACTACACATGGTTACTGTTTATATGGTTAATGAAGTATTGATTAAGGAACAACATATGATGAATTAACTGAATCGTAAGTTTGATGGATATACATTGGTTTCCTTAAACACAGTTGTGTGTACATGGCACTTACCTTCACTGAAGTAGCATATATAAATTTGACTATGAAAAGAAAAATATTATTGACTTGACTAATAATGATTCACCCCCCCCCCCCCACCCCCCCTCTCAATATTGTTTCCAACAATATTGAGATTGGAGCTCAATACCCTGCCCTCAAAAATGTAATCACGATAACAATTTACAATTTTGGAATACGTTCTAAAGGAAATAATATGGGTTCAAATTTCAAGCTTGAAATGACATAGTTAAAAAAAAGATCCCCGTATTTTCAGTGACAATATCATATGCCAACCCATTATTAAGGCACAAACAATTGTTAAGGCATGAACAGTTGGGCCAAAACGACACCAAATTGTTTAGATTTGGAAACCAAGTAAAATAATACATTTCATTATTCAAAGGCAAACAATGGCTTGGTATCAGTGTTTTTCCTATTTTTCTGGTTCCTCCTCCATAAGGCTTGATGGTAGGGAGTCTTCAATATGATCTTGATCTCCAAATATTGTTGCAATCTAGTGTCCTTTTGTCTTTTCTTCATTGATGAATTTGTCCTTGCAACAACAAAGGTGTCTTATAGCAAGGTATCCTTCTTCATCTCCTTCGTCATCATCCTGTCATAACATGATATAGTACCTATAGCTGAAATCCACTCATAACAAGATGACATCAATTCGATAAACCCTTAGTCTAATATGCTTCATGAAAACCATTAACTAAGTTAGAACCAGGTGCTAGGATGAGAGACTAGCTCAAGGATTACACGGATGTATATCTCAGGATGTGAGAGGTCAGGACTGAGCCTTAAGACTATGCTGTGCAAAGTTCAGGCAGGCTAGGGAAAGACAACTTTGCAGTTGAGGGGATCAGGGAGGCATGCTTGAGGCTTGAGGCTATGCACTGCATAGTTCTAGAGGGAAAGGGGCCTACGACTTGTGCATTTTCACATTTCAAGAGATAAAGCTAGAGGCTTGTTTCTTGAGACTACGCAATGCATATAAGAATATGACTAGAAGGCAGGGGTTGTGTAGCTTTAAATATCAAGGGTCAATGCTAACTAGTGATACTACACAGTGTGTAGATCCAAGAGACAAGATCTTAGTTTGAGGGATGATACTGCATAGTGCATAGGTCAGGAAGGTTGAGTGAGGCCAACTTGCTTCGGAAGGCACCTTTCCGGATTTGGCTAAGTGTGGGATTAGTAAGGCCAAAGTGAACAAGGATAAAACTTGAACATGATCACACACTTAGAACACTTGATGACACAACACTCATCACTCAAAATACATGAACAAAATAATTCCCCCAATGCAATGACAATGCGACAACTTCCCCCAAGTGCGACACTAAAGCTACACTTTGCAATGACATTCACGACACTTATGCACTAATACAAAATGACTAATTAATTGCTAAAATAACAACAAAATTTTGAATATAAATGACAATTTTTTAGTCAGTGACCAATAGTGGCTAATTTACAGTATCTTATAACATGACCAACTTTTATTCATTTTTAGCTTAGTGATTAATTTTTTTCCTCAAATTTACCATCTAGTAGTATATTTAGTCATTAATTTGGTCATTAATTTTTCATTGGTTTAGTCATTAATTTTCACAATTAATGACCAAATATACAACAAAATATATTACTATATGAATCCTTGAGAAAACAAATTGACCAAAGAAATATGACCAAAATGTTGGTCGTGTTATAAGATATTGTAAATTAGCTACTGATAGTCATATATATGCAAATTTTAGTCATCATTTAAAACCAGTTAATGACCAAAGAAATATGACTAAATTTTAGTCATGTTATAAGATGTTGTAAATTAGCTATTAATAGTCATATATATGCAAAATTTAGTCACCATTTTAATCAAAAAATTATCATTTGCAATATTCATTTATATTTTTTTGGTATTTTTATATTCATTATATAAATGACTAATTTAGTAGTTTCTATTCATTTCATTTAATTTCATTCATAATCATTATAAACGACTAATTTAGTCATATATTCATTTTTTTCATGTTCATCATTAGTTAATATAAACTACTAATTAGTAGTTTTAGATTGATTTTATGTGTTCATTCTTAATCAACATAAATTAATTAGTATGATTTTGCGACTAAATTTTAAAAAAGTGCCATACAATGTGCATGTTTATCTAATTTAACAACGCAAACTTACATATTTTAATTACAAGACTAAATAATATTAAGTGAAAATAAAATTAACTTCAACCATATAAATTTTATTATATAAAATATCAAGTATTACAATATGAGTTTCCAACTTAATATCGGTTGGACTACAATTTACACATGAAATATTGTTTCATCATTTTAAAACATTATCATTGTGTTGCCAAAGTATTGTAAGTGAGTTCAGGAACTCTAAAGGCTTGACCATCAGTCTCTATGAGTGTGTCTTATGCAAGGTATTGGCTCTAAGTGTATCACTAGACATATTATCTTCTCTCTCTCATTATTCATTTGTCGCTCCAGTGTTATTGTTTTCCTATATCTTTAGTTGCTTCTTCTTACCATCAATATTGATTTCCTCTCCTGAAAATGAAAGAAGATACAATGCAGAGTATAAGGCATGAAAGACGACGAATACTTGAATATAAAATAAGGTAGTCTATAAAATATTTATATGACATATACCTCAACATTCGATAGTGGAAACTATGCGGCTAGATGACATGTATAAACAAAGAAAATAAAACGTCACCATAGAAAATAACACCTTAGGAACTTAGTAATCAACCTTCAACAAATTCTTAGGCACAATCGTACCAACTAAGTTACATGTTAAAAATATTAGGCAATTGATAACTTGTGAAAAAAAAAATGTGTAAAAAAGTTCCTTATTTATTGTTCTAAAATAGTCACGTTCCTTAAATTTGGATATTCTTTTTCCCACATTAAAAGTTCCTTGCTATTGTGACCTATGTTTTTAGGATCATGAGATTGATCCAACATCATATTGGGTTGTGGAGACAAAATGATTCAACTTTCGAAGATGAGTACCTCACTTTGTTGAATGAAGGTGCTAGTTGTGAGTACTTTCAAAACCTTAGGGAAGTAGAACAGTAAGGCCTAAGAAAATATATCACCACTTGTCCACTAAAAGAAAAAATTTCAATCCCACAATGGCCTCTGGGAGTATGTTTCATTGGATGGATATCACACTCTAAGAGATTATTGTCTAATACAATGAAAAGTTTACATATACTGTCACAATGCCCCTCACAGTCAGACCCTATAGTTGTGTCCTATAATATTAATCATATTATATTATTTAATTATAAATTATGACTATCAGATTAATCTAGTTTGTATTATTAGTCTGAAATTGTGTTTTTAGTATTTCTATATACATGAAAATATTCGAAAACAAGATGTACTTTTCGTGACTAGTTAATTTTGAGTGAATCTAAATACATAGGAAATTATGGTGCCTCAGTGTTTCTCTAGTGGTTATTTGTTTATTATACCAATTGCTCCCATGTCCTCTACTACTTTTGGTGAATTCCTCTTTGATGATGTCCAATGCCAATGTAATGGACATTTATCCTCGATGTATGTCTTAGACAAAGGGAAGCTCCACAAGTAACAGCCAAAAAGTAGCCTCAAATATATTATTGGGGGCCAAAATGCAGTAATTATATGACAAGCCAAGAAACATTGCGCGTTAATCATCTTCCCTTTAATATTGATTAATAATTTCTTTTCAGGATCATGTAATGCTAAAGTCTCAATTATCCATCAATATCACCTTTGAGAGTTCTTAGTAGTTAATAATTCCTATTACACACAGAGTAGATCACGATCTTCAAGGATATCAATATAAACACAACAAAAATGAAATTAAAAGAAATGCTAGGAAGTCAAATGCAACTAATCTTGAGTCAAGAAAATACCAAGCCCTTCACATTAGCAAGGAATTCTTAGGCACTAAAACATAAAATCCTTCCATTGCATCAGTTTCACCTTTTCTTTGATTTCTTTAATTGAGAACATAACTTTCAGAAGACAAAAAAAAAAACATTGAATAATGTCTCAAAATCCTAACAAATGCTTGATTCATTGTCGTATCAATCAAACAAAAAAAGGCAATCATTTGATATGATTTTAACTTGAGGAATATATTGAAGAATATGAAGCTTTCTCATCTCGTGCTCCTAATAAAATTGTAATCCATGGGTTCCAATCAAGTAATCAATTTCCGTCCAAGATAGTTAAGAGATCACTTTGGGGAAGGACTTCTAAAAGCATTGGGATAGTAGAAATGGAATTAACTAGGAAGAAAATGAATCACTTTAGTGGGTACTCCAAAATATTTGAACGCAACTAAAAATGATTTTATACTCCCTCCACACATTTTAGAACAAAAGCCATTCAATTACATCCAATTTATTTTCCACCTTTCTGTAATATGTAATTCTTTGAGCAAGAAAAGATAATTCATAAATATTCTGATGAAAGAGGACTCTTCATAATCCCAATAAGTTGGGCTCTAAAAAATAAACAATTTCATGTAGTCAATAAATCTTACATGGTATATTTTAGTGATTAAAATGACAACTTTATTCTTAATCTCATTACAACAAAAGTAAATTCAACCCTAACTAGTTGGGATCTAACAAACCAAGAATTTCATGTAGTAAAGTAAACTTACATGGTAGATCCCAATTATTTGCAATGAAAACTTTATTCTTGATATTATTACAACATAGATAAATTGAAGAGTACATACATATTTCCTTATCTGAAACAAACTTTCAACACATTCCAATATTTCATAGAAATATAATGATACGATTTACCTATAGGACATGAGAAATCTATCTACATCTAGCACCCCATCACTGGCCAATAGTATTATTGAGAGACAATCTCATGGAATTAGAATCATGTAGATATATAATTTTATAGAGATACCTTGCAAAACCTATTCAACACTACCTTCAAGCTTCAAATTCATCAATTGATTTACTTTAGTAGCAAATTCTAGTGGGATTTCATTAAATACAACCCGACAAAATCCATTTATGATATTTTTCATTGCATTCTCTGGATCTATCCCCCTCTGGAAATAGAATAACTGATGTTCCCCAATTTTTGAGGTACTTGCCTCATATTCAACCTGGGCTATTGGGTTCTTCATGTGGAAAAGGTTGCAAATATTAGATGTATAATGGAAACAAGCATGCAATTCAAGGTTTCTCCTAAAGTCTCTTGGGTGAATTATAAAACACATTTATATAGCTATGTAAAATGTAACTTTTGTCTAAAACACGTAAATGTAACTTCTATAGCTACATGAAATGTAACTTCTATATAAAAAATGGAGTTGGAATATTGTAGTTACGTCGGGGTAGATATAGCTATGTGAAATGTAACTTCTATATAACATTCTAAATGTACTTTTTTCAGTCATTTAAGAGACTAACATTTTTTTATCTTCAGTTAATAGCTTAGTATTCCACCAAAAATAGCATTGAATTGGTTCTTCACCAAGCAAGGGGAAATTTTAAACTAGTGTGAAAATGCTTATTCATTCCCATGCCATATTTTGGATATTTTATTTTTGTGTGAATTTAATCTAGTGTAATGTAACGTCTACATATTTGACAATTTAAATGTAAAAAATTACCCAGATTGAAGTTTTACAATTAACATATGCACAATAAGATAAAATATGCATGAGTTATAAATGATATGACGTTTACATGTTATACCAAGACAAACTTTTTCTCATCTCATTAACTCTTATCTTATAGTTGGTGATGGATATAGCCTTTAAAATTATGAGCCATCCTTGTCATATCTTATATTTAATTATGGATATAGCTTTCAAAAGCATCAAACTTGTTTGGTAATTTATGTATGGCCAATTTAAATGGAAGTTCTCATAATTTTATTCAATATTATCTTGTAAAATTGGAAATAAAATGATATGGGGGTGGTGTTTCTAGTGATTTTCAAACTTGTTTTAGTTACCTAAATTTAGCCTATTTAAAGTAAATAGTTGCATTGACCATCTTATCTTCAAATCAATAACTTTGCTTGAGTGCATCTTCATGACATCCACCATCTCTGAAAATTATGAAATATTAGTAGTTTCTTGTACTAAATAGACAATGTTGGCCTAAAATATTTTATTGAGTATTTTACTTTGTGTCACAAATTTATTGATATTTTATGATTATTGGTTTCGATTTCCATGCTAAGATTGGATTCATCACGCCTGCTAGGATTTTTAATTGTGCACGCATCATAATGCTTACTTCTAATTGTATAAAAAACAGAGAGTATGCACAATGACATGTAGTGACATGTGGGTGTCTATTTTACTCAATTATATGCTTGATTTTTTAACCCATTCTAATCCTGCCACAATGAAATTAAGAGAGAGAAGGACCCAAGAAGGACTATCAATAAATGAAATTTGAGGATTTAGAATACAACTCAAATTGTACCTGAACGTAACAATAAGTATTTGCAGCTTCTTGGTCACCGATGAGCATCAAATCACACTGAAAAATACCTTTCATTATGAGAATTTGGTTGCACCTGCACTAATCCTCTATAGTACTTCCTTGAATTTCCTATAGATATAATTTTAGAAACAATCCTACTCCTACAATTCTTCCCTATATGGATCATATTTGTCCCCTCTATTGATAGTTATTTTTCAAGTCAACAGAATAGAACTCTCCAATTGCATCATCACCTTTCAAACCAATGCTTGAGTATTTCCAGGTGATTGTCAAATCAGTCTCTACTCAGATCCACAAAATCCTTAATTTTTCTCCATCGCACAAACCTATTTTCGTAATAAAAATATAAATCCCATGTCTGAATTCCTCATCCCCAACATACCAATTCTTTACAGTGTAATACTTTATCGTTTCTCCCTCAGTGCAATAGAGATCCACTACTGTGGCATGGAGATGATTGGTGTCATAAAATGGTGCAGTGCATCTATATGTCAGAGAACTCCTCTCACCTCACAAAACTCCTCTCATCTACAACAATAAGAGTCCTCTCAAACTGCCTAGTCTCCATCTCATTCATCCTGAAATAAGTGGATATTTCAATGGGTGACAAAGTGTGCTTGGGGATTTAATAGAATGAGCTATCACTAAAAAAAAAAATACAATGCAGCATAATAGTTATTAGCAGGAGGAACAAACCTGCCAACCTACTTCCTAACTAGATCAAGATACTCCTGAATTACCTATTATAACGAAAAAAAATAACCTCAACTACCTAGAGTCTATCTATGGATGGTAGCAATGAAAACACTGTCAAAAACAACATCTACAACAACGTTGGTCAATATCTTCTTCTAGTCAAGGGCATGCCCAACTTTTGAAAAGTATCAAGGAGGTTAGGGTCCACCTCATCTAGGCTGCTCTTCTTCTTCTACTCTCTCTGTTTAGGTTTAGAATAATAAAAAAGGTCTTGGAAATTGATGGGTGGGTAAAAGTTCAGACTCTTTGGGTTCTTCCATTGGTTCTTCCATTTTTAATCATTATCTGTAAGCATTGAGTTTAAATTGCAAAATCCATTTAGGTTCCTTCTTTTAAGGTGAAATTAACCTAACATTTGGAGAGTTGTAAGGTTTAATGGATCTAAGTATATTCTACTTAAAATATAGTAACATGGTTTAAAACAATATGCATTGAGATCATAATCTAAGGATGAAACAAAAAATATTTTATGTTCATGATTACAAGAAACTTTAATTTCATGTAACAAAGTTTGAGGAAGGTCTAGGATTTTCATCCTACCATAAAATTTTCTTGCATCACTCGAGCTGTTTGAATTTGGGTATGGTAGATTCCATTACATAAACAACCAGCATAGATCCATCTTTACTCTAAATCTACCAAGCGCAGAGAGGGATCAAATCTTTTTTCACTCTATTCTAGTTTGGATATTTGACCCCTCTCGACACTTAGTAGATCCACAATAAATATGGATCTATGATGGTTTAATCCCCCCATTTAAATATGCTACGTTCCACTTGAATACCAAGGATCAATACCACTTGGTTCTCAATACCATGGGTCAATACCATGTGCCATATTTACTTTTATTAATATTAAGTTTAGGGTTAATAATTTTTTTTTTGCATGGTATTAACAATAATTTGGTCCATGGGCTTCACCTAACTAAAACCTCATTTTTGAGTGTTCGTAAATATAACGTGAATTATGGAGTAAGTATAAAATAATGTTTTATGTATTTACCATACCTCTAGTTTATCTATATTTTTATTAATTTACCATACCTCTTTTATAAATATGGTATATGGCCCATGGTATTAAAATGGTATTTGTCCCATAGGCTTCACCTAAATAAAACCTCTTTTTTGAGTCTTCTTTAAATATAAATAGGTTTATGGAATAAATATAAAAAGAGGTTTTATTTATTTACCGTACCTCTAGTTTATTTATATTTTTATTTATTTACCATACCTTTGGAGTAAGTATAAAAGAGGTTTTATTTATTTACCATACCTCAAGTGTATATATATTTTTATTTATTTACCATAGTTTTTATGTTCATAAACCTTTTAAATTTTTACTGTCTTATACATAATAATAATTAGATTGATTTCTAAATAAGGCGGACATTAGATTAAAAATGTTAAATGCTAAACATTACATGTTAAATGTTTAATGAAATCGACCACTAAGAAAAGGTGAAAAGAAAAAATAAAATTTCATGCATTTTGACCCTAGAAAAGTTAGGGAGGAGCGAACTAATCCCACTAAAAAAAGCTGAAAAGGAAAAATAAAATTTCATGCATTCTGACCCTAGAAAAGTTAGGGAGGAGTGAATTAATCCCACTAAAAAAAGCTGAAAAGAACTGATCCCACTAAAAAAGGTGAAAAGAAAAAATAAAATTTCATGCATTCCGACCCTAGAAAAATTAGGGAGGAGCGAACTCTAAAAAAAGGTGAAAAGAAAAAATAAAATTTCATGCATTATGACCCTAGAAAGGTTAGAGAGGAGCGAACTGATCTGTATAATAAGGACATGAAAACTGGTTACCTTTCCATTGTCTTTTGATGAATTGTTTGCCACAATCAATATCTGCATTATCATAATCATTAAACCCTTTGTACAATAAGGACATGCAAAATGCTTACTTGTGAATTGTCTTTTGATGAATTGTTGGCTGCAATCAAGATCTTCATTGACTTTTAATGAATTGTTGGACGCAATCAAGATCTGCATTGTCTTTTGAGGAATTGTTGTCTGTAATCAAGATCTGCATTATCATGATCATTAGACCATCAACTCTAGACGAAATTTATACTTTGATCATATAAACCCTCGAAATTGTTTACCCATAAGAACAAAAATCATCTTTAGTAAAAAGGAAGAATTCTTCAGAGTCCAAATTCATACCCATGTACAAGTGGCCAAAATTTCCACGCTGAATGACCTTGCCCTTCCTCCATCTAATTATTGATACTCTCCTAAGGTGCTTCCCATGCAAAATCAACTTGGGGTTTGAATCCCATGAAATCCATAGATTACATTGAGCCGAATGACCTTGCCCTTCCTCCATCTAATTGTTGATACTCTCCTAAGGTGGTTCCCATGCAAAATCCATCCGGGGTTTGAATCCCATGAAATCCATAGATTACGTTGATGATCTTCCTTCTTTTGGAATTTCCATGCACACATTACTCTCCTAAGGTGGTTCCCATGCAAAATCCATCTGGGGTTCGAATCCCATGAAATCCATAGAATATGTTGATGATCTTCCTTCTTCTGGAATTTCCATGCACATATTAACAAGGAAGCGAAAAATGCAGTGCTACAATGTGATTTTGTAATATGTGAATATTTTATTTGAACCCACCGCTAAACTGGAAATGAAAAAGAAAAGAAATATTTAAAATGGAAAAAATAAAAGAAATATTTATAATATAAAATAAAATATATAAATTACAATTGGGTTAAAATGATTTAGTTTTAATAAGCATTTGTTATAATAATAAAAAAATAAGATATTCAAAATAATATTGGGATGAGTGTAAACATTTAAATATGGCCTCAATAAATAATAAAAAGTTAAATTAATAAAAATAATAAAATTCAATTTGTTATATTTTGATTTTTTTATTAACTTGTGAATAAGCTTTCTTACCATACCATGGGACAATACCACGGCTTATCAATACTACAAGTCCAAAAACCATAACTTAGTTCACAACCAAAATATTTTATAACAATATGACAAGATTCTTAACCGTGGATATTCACCCCCACATTACGGTAGATATTATTAATAAAAGATAGTCTTTGTTTGAATACCATGGGTTAATACCATGGATTATCAATACCACATGCCCAAAAAACATAAATTATTTCACAACCAAAATATTTTATAACAATATGACAATATTGTTAACGATGGATATTCACTCTCACTTTACCATGGATATTAACTTGTATATCGGATTTGTTACAATAGCATGGGCCAATGCCATGGCTTGACTAATTATAATATATTAAATGTAGTGCATGAATTTTAATTTTTTTTCATTATTTTAGTTTCTTCGATATGATTGATCCAAAATATAGGTTTGAGATTTTACAATAAATTAAGTTTTTTTAATTAGATCATTTGTTAAACACAATACAATGTGATCAATTTTAAGAGAGAGTTGGGGAGGGGGCTGAGAGAGGGAGAGAGATAGTGAAAAAGTTGGAGGGCAAAGAGAGAGAAAAAGAGAGAGGGAGGTAGGAGAGAGGGAGCAAGAGGAAGGAAGAAAGAAGAGAGAGAGAGAGAGATATGGAGTTGGAGAGGGAGAGAGAGGGAGGAAAGAATCAATACATAAAGAGATAGAGGTGGAGAGAGAGAGGAGTGAGAAGTGAGAGATGGAGAGAGATTAAGTTTTTTTACTTTAGAACATTTCTTAAACACAATAAATGTGATCAAATTTAAAAGAGAGGTTGGGAGGGGGCGGAGAGAGGCAGGGAGATAGCGAAAAAGTTGGAGGGAAGAGAGAGAGAGAGAAAGAACGAGTGATGGGGGGGAGAGAGAGTGAGGTGGGAGAGAGGGAGCGATAGGAAGGAAGAGAGAGTGAGGTGGGAGAGAGGGAGTGAGAGTAAGGAAGAGAGAAGAGAGAGAGATATGGAGTTGGAGTGGGAAAGAGAGGGAGGAAAGAACAAATACATAGAGAGATAGAGGTGCAGAGGGAGAGGCTTAAGAAGGGAGAGATGGAGAGAAAGTGAGGAAGAGAGGAGAGGAGGGAAGATAAATAAGAGGAGAGGATAGAGATAGGGAGAGAAGGGGAAGGGAGAGAGATGGAGAAGGATAGGGAGGGGGCAAGATAGTCATAGAGTTGGACAGAAGATAGAGAGAGAGAGAGAGTGATTTGGGGGGCAGAGATAGAGGGAGGTAGGAGATAAGGGATAGAGAGGAAGGAAGATAGGGATGAGGAGAGAGAGATGGAATTGGAGGGGGTAGGAGAGGGAGGAAACAAGAAAAACATAGTGGGAGAAAGGTGGAGAGAGAGTGGGGGTGACAAGGGAGTCTTGGAGAGAGAGTGGGGGTGACAATGGAGTCTTGGAGAGAGAGTTAGGGAGAGAGGAGAGTGGGAGGGAATAGAGAGAGTTATATAGATAGAGAGGGAGAGAATGGGAAGAGAGAGATAGACAGAGAAGGGTAAGAGGGAGAGAGAGTGTGTGTATGTTTATGGGTTGAGATAGAGAGAGGAATAACAAAGAGACAAATAAAAATAAAGATATTATATAGTATTATATAACCAAACTACATCCATATTAACCCTATAACTATTTAGTGCCAAGAGGTATCCAATCTCTCGAGGTGCAAAGATTCCTCAAGTTTTGTACTAGAAAAAAAAGTTTGTACCATGAGAGATTGGATCCCTCTTGGCGCTTGATAGATCCGGGGTTAAGATGGATCTAGGTTGGTTAATATGAAATTAAAGTACTTTTTATTTGATATTATAGTCTTAAAAATTAAAATTACTCAAATTAATTTTAAATTGGAATTAGATCCAATTAGATTCAATGAAAAGATTTTTTTTAAATACATAAAATAATTTTTTTTATTAAAATATATATTTTTAAAATTACAAATTATTAGAGATAAATAATGCAAAGTTGGCTAATCTATACACCATGTGAGGATGGAGAAGTGTTTAAGGATAACCTTTGAACCAATCTTTAACAACCTTTCAATCCCCTATCACTTGTAAGTTTAGATTTCTTGACACAATTAAGTTGACTAACATAAAAAATTGATTCATATTATTCCAGTACTTGTTAGGCAGTGGTATTTTGTTCTTAGACTAAATTAGTCATTCATGTTAGTTATTTTTAGTTGTATTATTTATTATTTAGTCACATATTTTAGCCCGTGACTAAATTAGTGATTTATGTTAGTCGTTTTTAGTTCGGTCACTTAAGATTGCTCATTTTTCGTAGTATTTCACTTGGAAAGGCTGTGGTGACTAACGTTTTTAGTCACCTAGTCACTAATTTCTCATTTTCTACTAGTGATGCGACAATGCTTGAAAGTTTAGGAATGAGTGTAATATATGTGTTCATGATAATTATGACTCGTTAGATCCAATATTACCCCTCAAAACAAACAAAAACTACATTTGCTTGATATGCGGCGTTTCCATTCTAAGAGATGACTCTTTGGTTTTCATCCAAATGGGACTGGAACACTTAGAGAAAATACATGTAATGGCTCTTAATACTAGAAATGAAAACAAGCAAAATCAAAGTAGGCTCGAGAATTTGGATGTAGGAAAAAAATTTGGAGGGAGCTGTAGAAGTGACAACACTTTTCCAAAGACATATTATGTACATATGCTACTTCGACAAAGGAAATATAAATTCATACACTTGTTTCTCTTTAGAAACTCTTGCATAGCTACATCTTTCATGAAAAAAAATGCACATAATAGTGCATTTTTAGGTATGGTTTATAGGTTTTATCAAGATTTAACCTCTTATATCTCATTCCCAATGTTTTGAAATATTCAATCAAGAATATGGTGGAGAAGAAGGAGGTTGTAACATTATGTTGGAGAATCGATTTCCATTCTACATGTCAACGATTTCCCTCATCTTTTATGTTTTCTATTCTAGTTAGAAACCCATGTTTCTTGGTCAATCCATTAATATTCTTACATTGGAAAGAGATTCTATATCATCCATTTCCTTGCATTGTTAAGAGGATAAGGTAGAGTAGAGCTTTAGTGGCCCAGGGTGGGGGGACCTTGAAGGTAATTCCACGCGGTAGCAACTGCAAAGAACTAGGTTGTATCTACTATTGTATTACTTTTCAAATTATTAAATAGAGAAGTCACTTCATTCCTAGCTCAATTTAGTGTTGTATATTGTGTTTTTATTTATTTTTATTATATTGAATTGGTTGGTTCGAGTTCATTAAAGTATCTAGGGTTTTACAATTTCTAATGCTTTCACTTTTTTTCTACTTTCTCTTTTGTGTAGGATTGCGTGGAATATTGTAGATCAAGGCTCTAGAGAAAAATAACTCTTCATTGAGGTCCATTCCAATTGTTGGATTTTCTTGTAGGTCTCTATAACTCATTGAGTAATTATAATGGTAAACATGTTTTTGTTATTTTAGGTCTAATGTCTAGTTTCTCTCTCCACTCTATTGTGAACTTTGTTTTGCAAAAATACCCATGTATAGAGACAATTTTGTGATTACTCTATGAATTTGTCAACATACTTTTAAGTAAAAATAATTGTAAAATAATTAGTACTACATTCATTAATTCAAGTAGGAATTCTACTAATAAGAATTGAAATAATAAGTAAGAATGTAATGTACCTCCTGAGCTTACCTGAGAATCTCACCCCTAGGCTCCATTAATATAAAGTTTTCTTCGGTTACTGTTAACTTTTTGTGGCCATCAAAAGTGTAGTTAATCAGTCATTACACATACAGTGATTATTCTGGTAACTATACAGATAATATGAATGACATCAAGGTGATGAGCCTATCTCATAAGCACCATATTACAGTACTCTTTAGATCAACCCTTAGTCTTTAAGCCACAATTTGGGAAAAGGGTTAAATCATAGCATGCATTTATTTGAACTCCTTGCTATCCCTATGCCAACATAATTAGAATATTGTTTGAGTTTTTTATAACTAATAAGGCTAGGAATCATGATCAAATCCTAATATCCATATGCGACTTGGCACACCATCAATTCTTTATGCAACATGCAAGAGCATCTAGCTTCATTATGCATGACATAGACAATTGTGAATCATCGACAATAATATCAGAGACATTCCCCCATAATTGTTCTATATGCATGGACATTTTCATAACACTAGTGCATATTATCCTTCCTTATTAATGTAAATATGATCATAATAACTTTGACATGCATATGTGATCACACGAGAGTCACATGCATTATTCAATCCATCATTTCCATAAGAGAGGTAATTTAACCATCCATATAACTGAAATGTATGATTTAACATCCTAATAAGTAAGGATTAACATAAAACATATACCATGCAAGTGAATCCCACCGAAATGGAGGGAAACTCTACTAAATCTACTAATATATAAGCATCTCATGTAATTCATTCAAACATTCTCATGGTGTAGAAGCTTAAGCAATATTCTCATAGACAAACTCGAACTATAACTCAGAGAACGTAAGAAATCAACATACAAAACATCCATGCAATAGTATGCAAGCAGGAAAGAAGTAGAACATCACTTGGAGAGCGAAGCACCACCACCCAGCCATGAATCACCTCTGATTCCCCCCGAGCCCAGGTTCTTGCCATGGATCGACTGCCTCCGATTGATCTATGCAATGGGTATTTAATACCCTCTTTCATGATATAGTTTCCATTAGCAGCGTCCCACTTTTATGGATTTTTCTATTTGCCTAGGTCTTTTTCAGAAAAGCTCGCCGTTATCTCCCATGAGGATTTTCCTCATAAAAGCTTGCCTTTATGTCCTGCAAATATTTTATGTTTTTCTTGATGGATATTTATCTCCAATCCATTCGATAGATATTTATCTCTAATCCATCCATGCTTATCTAGAATCACATCTAGAATCTTTATCATGAAAGATTTATCCTATCCCATTCCTCAATGGGATTTGGCAAGAATCTCATCTCTCGGTGTCTCACTTTTCCAATTGATTTATTTATTAAATTATTTAATAATGCAATTGATTTTCATATTACACATCATACCTAGCTTTTATCATCTTAGGTTTACAATAGTATAACACACAAGGGAGGGGTGTTACATACTCCCCTCCTTAAATTTTACACCGTCCTCGGTGTACTGTTGTATCCTCATTCACAGGTAGTTGTGTCTGAGTCCACAACTTCTATGGCCTTGCCATCTGATGTAAATCTACCAATATATATATATATCGATTTACAAGGAGTGCTCCCATC
This sequence comes from Pinus tabuliformis, assembly GCA_031772625.1. Lineage (NCBI taxonomy): Eukaryota > Viridiplantae > Streptophyta > Pinopsida > Pinales > Pinaceae > Pinus > Pinus tabuliformis. The sequence continues at coordinate 153,873,655 of CM062804.1, read as the reverse complement.
ACATCTCGTTCCATAGCTACCTGTAACATTGTTTTCAAACAATTTGTAAGAAATTTTAGAGGCAGAAATTCAACTAGATTTACCATAGTCAATATCATAATTTGATACACAATACTACTAAAGTAGCTATGGCTTATATTTCCCATTATTCATTTTATTTGAAGAATACATGTTCTTACTCCTGCATTCTTCCAAGCCTTTGTGTTCTTGCCAAACACTTACTTCATGTCACTCCTCTAAATACAACAAGTCAGTTAGCATATTTTCCACATCAATATTCATAAAACATTATAACATGTTAGCTCTCATATAACATCATAACCATATATAATCATCATAATCATATGTATGCCAAACCGCAATTAAATCGTGGTTACTTATCCTTGAACCACTTCTTAGTTTCCTTCTTCTGTGCAACCTCCAAGTCGATTGCCCTACTAGACACCCACCCAGTGTCTTCATGCATACCTGCACACAAGGTGAACTACACACATAGTTATACATATCATGTTTTAATCATGCCATACATATATCCACAATGGTAGCATATGTATTGCTTATACATAATACAAATTGTACCATTGCATATCATATCATGCCCATAGCATCACCTGCACGACATACACTTATCCACATGTTTTCAATCATGTTAGCATTATGCCAAACATTCCTTTATCTATCTTTGGTAAGTAGAACAAAATGTGTTCAGTTTCTTGCTAAGGACTTTCATGGACCTGTTCCATTTCTATAACAATCATCATGCACAGTCATCGTGCATACTATAATTCAATCATACCCCTAAATTTTAGTTTTGGGGATTTCATATGTCACCTATACCAGTTTTTAACAACAATGAATTATAGCAAAATCAAACTACTAACTCGTAGTTTTGTTTGAAGTTTAATAATCATCAGATCAATACTCCATTCTTAAATAATTCATCTCGTGTGAGTTACTATTGCCCTTTTTATGCCTCAACATCTTGTTGTCCACGCATCATTTAGTGTAGATATACTCTCATCTCCTCTTCATGAATTATAAATGAAAGTTTTACTGCTTTCAATACTACTGCCTTTTAGTTTGTAGGTACTTATGATCTCAGGGTATTTACATGTTAACACCTCCTCTTTAACATTAAATCACCCTTAACCAATTTTATGAATTCCTACATGGTTTATGTAACATTTCAACCCTGATACATTATCAATGAATTCTAACAAGAGAACCTCCCAAAATTGCTTGGTATAACATATGAATTTCAATTGGTATGATATCAGTCTATTTAAATAGATTGTTGGATACCATTTAATTGACCCAGTGGTCCATAACATACAATTTGTGCTTCTTATTAATTACCATGGTTTTTATATTGTTGTACCCAAGGACACTTATAGGTCCAACGATGAATATCCAAAGAAATATGCATATGTCACGGTATATAATAACCTGTGAAAGCTAGGTTCCCCCTTCATCACACTTTCTTCCAAAAAATTACATTCCAAAATGCATTATATATAGATGCATTAATCAAAGGATTAGATTGAAATACAATTTGTACGATTACATAGTCTTATACTATAACATGTTCTCACAATCCTAACACTGCTCCATGAGAACCTTTACCATGGTATAATACTTAGGGTGGAACCCACTTATTTAACCCCCAACCTTTGATGAGGTTTATAATTTCCCTTTGGAGTTACTTATGAACCAGTTACCTTACTAAGGTTTAAAATTTTGTTCTTTATATAACCATCATTCCAAGTTTTAGGTGGGATTTTCATTTAGCCATTTCCTTTCATAGGAATTAGACCATTCATAATTTGTTTTTATAATATGAAGACCATAGTTTAATATTTGACCGGAATCAATTACCACGTATTATCTAATATGCATGGTAAATTTCCTTTCTCATTTTATCATAGTCTAGTTTTATAAGAATTGTGATTCTTTCACTCATGAAGGCAACATATGTAAGTGTGCCACTCAAGTAATCATATCTTCCTCCTATATGCATTACTTGTTATCGATCTTAAACATTGTATTAATCTGATGACCATGCTTTTCCATGGTTATCTATTAATTATCTACCCTGTTGTTCATATTTGTAAGCATCAATTTTCAAGGCTTAATTTTTAACAACTTATATAAAGAATGACTTATTAATATTGATAAATATGTGAATTGTTTGTTTATTCTTTACATTCCCTGGTATTGAAACAACTTAATACATTATGTCATACAATTCTATGAATGATTTCTTTTCTACCTGAGGCCTCCACACCCTTCCTATTTATTAACTTGATCCATTTAATATATCCATATTTGGAATCAATGCTTTCTCTGTTCCGTTCAGTTCTTTAAATTACCATAAAGATAAAGTTAAAACCATTAGAATCAAATATATATCCTCACATGGAATTTATCCTACCTACCTCAAAGAGATTCAATGCACAATAATGTTTATGTTTTCTTATCTAAGATGTTTTATGTTACCAATTAGAGGTCATGGGAGTACATAGAGAATATATCATAATACTAGAGAGATCCCTTTTCATTCCATAGTGACATGGTGGTAAGAAAATGGTTAATAGTGGATGATCCCAATCAATTTCGAAAATAGAGTTAAAAGCATAAAATCAATGGAGTGGGGATATTCAAAATCATACACTTTATTTTTCTAAACAACTAAGGATATAAATCATAGAATTATGAGTTTTTAACTTCCCAATGAAGAAAATTTAACCAAAGAGCATTGAGATTTAGAACACAAACAACCAACAACAAAGCACAACACAAACAATATTTAACCGGGAAAAAACCCAACTCTCCGAAAAAACCCATCCTAATGAAATTCCTTTAGCATTGGCCAAAAACTTAGCCAACCGGACCTTGTGAGCCTTCACTGCTCAACTCCCTTGCCCACCTTACAATGAATTTTTCCTAGCCTTTTATAGGCTCCATTACATGCAATACCGTGGGAGGAAAACCCTCGATTACATGCAATACAGTAGGAGGAAATCCATGAGTAAGCTGCCCAAAACCACCATTGTTTAACCCTGTCAACCTTGACTCTAACCTAGAGTAACATTCCCCCCTTAAACTTGACTTGGGAACTGTCAAGCCAACCCTACTCACTTTTGCCCTTACCCCCCTCAAAGTTTAATACTTGAGCATATGTTAACCAAACATCCTTCCCCCTTAAACTTGACTTGGGAACGGTCAAGCCAACCCTACTCACTTTTGTCCTTACCCCCCTCAAAGTTTAATACTTGAGCATATGTTAACCGAACATCCCCTTATCACCTAAATCTAACCCACATTTTACTAGTAATTTCCCGAAAGATACACATGCCTTAAAAGGTCTTACAACAAGATACCTATTTACATGCAATAAATTTTTTTAACTCTATTATAATAATTATTATTATTATTTTGTTGATGGTTGTTTTCCATGTTATCCATCCTCTTGCTTGGTTGCTCTCATTTTAATATCCAACTCATTACTTATTGGTGGCATTGAATTCAATTCACCCTATGTAGCGAGAGACGATTTCACGGAAAAACCATAGTTATTAACGTTTCCATTCACTCGTTAATGGTTTTAGAGAGTCCTCAATCATTTTTCCTAATATTTTGTTGATGCGTGAAACATAACCCATTCAAAGATTTACCCTTCACGACTTACACTTGCTATTAGTGAGCGATGGTTGAAGACATGGTCAATCACAACATGGGAAATCCACCTTTCCCATTCTTACTTGCACCCCAACAATTCAACGACATTCTTTGGAATCTGGACCACCGCCCCACCAAACTCAACCCTCCACGTGAATTTGTATTGCAACATGTTCCTTCTCCTTTAACGGCCTTCATAGCCCTGTTGTTCAACCCCCCAGTTGGGCCATTGTCGCCATCTTCACGCTGCTCAAGATCTTGCCCCTCGTTTATCTTTACATCTCTGCACGGTAGAATCTACTTCTCATCCCAATTACCGCTGCAAAGTCCCAACATGCCAAAACCCTCGTCCAACTGCGGCTAGAACAACACATCGTTTCCTTTAACGAATATTTCTCCCCACTGTCGCCCTTGCCAAAGGCGTCTGATGATCAGAGTTTCAAAACCTATTCACATCACCTCCTGCAGTCTATCTTCATAGCAGACTCAACAACCTCACTAGGGATTTTCTGACTGCCATCCTCTCACCTTTCTGTGTGGTGCATCCCCTCACCACGAGGCCAACACTTCGAGCGAGATCACGACCCAGATCTCCTACGATTTGATGGATCAAACCTCCATGTTACCGCTGCAATATTATACTTCAGTGTCCAACAACACTCTCGATCGACCATGAACATGATAGGACCACAGTCTTACCAGGATTGCCCTCATCGAGCTTCACGTCATTCTGGAAAAAAAACTCCAGAGTGCTCTTCTCCATCAGGCGTCCATGATAAACTAATCCGCTCTTTGACCCCCCAGCTGCGCCAGAAATCACAGACTCGTGGATTTCGGGGCTCTTCATGGGTATGACAACGCATCCCAACACACTTCTCATAGCTTTGATATGTCGTTCTGAGAACATGAATAAACATGTTCATTCTTTCACGCCTGCTTTTTTGTTTCATCATTCATGCGATTTACCACGCATACATGCCCCAATCGCATGTTCACCTTCTGCTCGGCATCCACGGACTCCCGCTCCGCTTTTTAATCACCACCGCTGCAAACTTTCATTGCAGGGCATGTGATCGAATCGTGGGCTGCCATGAACGAGGAATGCTTACCATCGCCCAGCCATCACGTCTCAGATGTTTTTCCCACCTGAGCACTGCAGATTTACTTTCTCGTTATAATTTGTGAACGATTTTCAACTGAAGCTGCAATGGTCGGTTCAAGCCCAAGTTCGAGCCCGGTCACAGAGATCTGCGCATTACTTTCATGCTACCCTTTCTCGGATACCGATGTGCCTTGACACATTGGCTCACACGATAGACTACAACTCTATTTCCACGATCGTACGCCTTGGATTTTTGCAACGCTAAGATTATCCACGGGGCCATAATGAAAAAAATTTAATCAAAGTGCATTAATTAATTATTGAGATTTACCCAGAGGAACAACCAACAACAAAATACATAAATAATATAAACAATATTTAACTCGGAAAATTTTCAATTGTTGGGAAATCCATCAGAATGAAATTCCATTAGTCTTAGCTAAAACCGTGGCCAATCTGGCCAGGTGAGTTTTCACCACAACTCACCACTTACCTCTCTAGCTTATTTTATAATAAAGTTTTCTTAACCTTTTATAAGCTTCATGGTATGCAATACCATGCATGAAAATTCATAGATACACTATACCATTGCCCAAACCACCAATGTTTCACCTGGTCAGTAAATCAAGTGTATCAAAAAAAATTGAGGAAATATCATAAAGTTATATTTGAGCCTCTCCATTTGCCAATTATGAAAGCCAAAATCGAATTTCATAATTACTTACAAGGAGTTGTTTTTAGTGCAACTTTTTGGAAGGCTTTACGGTGGGTTTTTGCAGTGTAATTTCTCTAAAATCCGTGGGAATTTATTGAAATCACAAGTTTAATAGGTAATCCTATGCAATCGAAGTGCCCTAAAGATTTTCTAAGGCACTGAATCCATACATAGAGTCAAAAAAAACTAGTTTAAATAAAACAAATCAAGATTTCACCTCAATTTTTTCCGTCGGATTCCAGCACCACAAAGTCCAAAAAATCGCACTAAAAATAACTCTGTTATAAACAAGAAAAAATTCGATAAAATTTTAACATAATAACTTTGGCGTTTTTGTTTTCTATTATATTGTCTTATTGGAAAGAGATATCCTTATAAGACATAACACAAACAAGAAATATTTCACATATGTTCCCCTTTAAGGCATAAGGCATAAATTCTACAACATTGTTCCATCCAAATAACTATGGATAAAATACAAGTCTTTTGCGTAGAGAATGTGCACAACAAAGATCTCCTTTATGTAAAATTATATTTCAAATATTGGTATGACATAATTATGTTTTAGAAAATGTGACATGCACTTTTTGTTTCGAGGAGAGTTGGGTTGGGTTGGGTTTGCATGAGTGGTATTTTTTTTTATTTCAAATGATTAATTGTATTGTTATGGGAAGTAAATCTATATTATTAGTTTTTTAGATTTATTTATTATTTATTTTTAACTAATTTAATGATTTATTTTCTATATATGGATCAATAGCTATTAATACATTTCACATTGTATGGATTTAGATCCAATAGTCTAATTCAGTCTAAGGGAATAGCAATTTACTCATTTTCTAATATACTTTTTTAATTGTATTGTTAGTCGAATTATATCTATCTAATAGCATTTATGAATTCATCTCTTAATATACTTTCAAATGGGTCCATTGATCCCTTATTTACTATTACATTCCATGGATCAATGGCTAATAACACATTTTATATTGTATGAATCTAGATACCATAGCCTAATTTAGTCCAAAAGGATACCAACTCATTCGTTCTTATATATATATATATATATATATATATATATATCAAGAGAGAGAGTATGTTTTATTTGTTGGGTAGCTGTGATGACCCCGGAAAAAATGTAAATGTGGAAATGTTACTGTGGTAAGAAACTGATGTGTAGTTGTTGTTGATTTATTGTTTAAAAAAAACTAAAATGACATTTTCTTATTGATGAAATTAAATATATTGGAAATTTATATTTCTGAAATGCTGGCAGCCTCTTAGTGAGGGATTTTTAAAGAAAAGAAATCAGTTATGAAACTGAAGAAACTACCCTTTCACACGGGAAAAGTCCTGGAAGGGAAAACCCCTGGGGCTGTTGGGACAGACAGGGAGGAATTCCAAAGAAAGGGAAGAAAACGAGAAACAGGTTAAGTCTGGTAAGGACCAGATAACCCAAGCACTGAGTGCATGAATCTTGTTGAGGGTTGTAGGCCTGCAAGATAGCTCGGGGGGAGAATCCAACGTGATGATGGATCTCAAGGTTCGGTGGTCAAGAGTAAACACGAAATGCAGGTGAACTTCTGGAGCATCAATTCCTGTAACTGGCAGACCAGGTACGAGTCTATCACAAAGATTAACTAAAAATAAACTGTATACAGAGTGGTATGGATAGAAGAGATAGCCTGAGTTGAGTCTCTTTAACGGTTAAATGCTTAAGAGAATTAAGACAGTAGAATATCTGTGAATAAAAGGCAGTACGACATAGATTAAATAAATATCTAGAAACTAGCTGTTAGAAATGGTAAATGTTGGGGACTATCTGTTGTAATCGAGCAGCATATATATATATATATATATATATATATATATATATATATATATATATAAGCACGAAGATACCAAATGCGGTCCTGAGAGGCCAATAAAAGTTCGTTCAGAACATTAGAAGGTTATATAGAACAGTACAGTATAACTAGTATCTAAAAGGCTTAGCGCCCAGCTAGAACGAAAAGAGCAGTTGAGAGATACATTATTTATACCAATGCCGTGAATCATAAACAATGAAACCAGTAATATAAATTATACAGCGAACCCCTGCATCGAGGGTTCGGATGCTAGATTCGTATCATGTACCATGCATTACAACGATTCACAGAATGTATCGTTCTACGCTACGCCAGTAATTAATCCGGCTAAGGCGCACAAAGAAACAATTACAAACACCACTGGAGCTGAACAATATACCATATCAGAGCGTAACACCTAGCCGTGGGTAAACAACCGCATACCTCACTGTAGGTACAAACAAACATGGTGAAGCAAAATATTTACATTTACCATATTAATAACACCCTATATCAGATTAGTTCAATTCTGTAACTATGGGAAATAATAAACCATATCACTATAAGCAAGAATAATGGCATATTAGAGCAGTAGTCGACCATTAATAACAAACTCAACCGACTGTAGGAAAAAAGTATCATATTCACAGTATACGGGAAAAAGCATATTTAACAGAACTATATGATTAACCATTAGCATATAAAGCGAAACAATGCATTGTAAGTGTCCGAAGGACCGGTAAATATATTACAGCTCTTCAAAAGGCAAAGATGACGGTCTGAATGTAACTCTTAAACATTATATTAGCATGAGAAACAAAAGGGCGAACGTTCAATCGCCAAAATTAAACCCAGTTCAGGCTTGGAGGCCGAGAATCCACTATTCAAATGTATATACAACGACCGGGCATATAATGCCAGAAACTGCATTTAAACAATAACATTAATAAACCAAAACGTTGCATAGGTTCCAACATAGAATGGACGACCGCAAACCATAACCTGGAGGTATGGATCGATTGCAGAAACCCTGAAGACAAGTGAAAATGAGCGCCATGAGGGACTCCTCTGGCCAAAAATTCTATACAACACTCATATGAGCAGAACCCTTTACCACTCAGAGTGAACCCCAAGTTCCGCTTCCGAATAAGAGATGGTAACATACCTGAGAATACAATGGGACGGCAGTGTCATTCCGCGAATAGTAGGAGGGCTGTAGCCGTGACCCGTCTGTACACCGGCAGACACACCGGAAGTTAGCACATGAACATATTAAGTTAAACAGTCAAACCCTGAGTAGAAATAAACGCACAATATACATCTAAACAAACGTAGAGTAAAACAGGGATGTGCGGCAGGCGACAATTACAAGCGTATACCTGATCAACCATGGATGCAGAACCTCATCACTCGGGCAGAGGAGGAACCGGCCGAGCAATGCAGGATTCGGCGCCGCGAGACTGTCTCGCATACCCAAATGAACCAAAAAGAGTGACCCGATGGAATATGAACAAACCCTCCAAACCCTTGAATGCGTTTGAGCCCTTGGATGTGGGTAGCAAATCCCCACCGTTGAATCGAGCGGGAGTCTTGGGCGCGAAGATCAACAGTGTGGCACCCGAGGAATCACATGGCCTCACAGCTGCGCCAGGTCACCTGGCAAGAGTTGGTGTGAGCCATTAAACTTCCGTCATCCACCTAGCGACGGAGCAGGGTCCGGACAAACTTTCCGGCGGACGAACCGATCACATTGAGCTTTGACTTATGCATTAATTTCCAAAGCCACATATACGTAACAGGTATAGTGTCATGACAAGGGTTAGACATGTATGGTATTAAGCTCCATGCATATAGAGTATGTTCGTGTATAAACTAAGAAATAACTCAAGTTATATATGTGTATTCGTGTTTGGATAGGAGGGTGGCGGTAAAGTCTAAATAAACCATAACATTTTTATTTTACATATTTATTTTATGTAGACTTTTGTTGGGAACATGACAATGTGGTATCAGAGCAAAGTTCCAATATTGTGGCCTCTGGAGCAGTAAGATTCAGTTGTATGGATGATTATCTTATATACATATGAGGGAGAATTAATTCAACTGACTGACTCTCTTGTTCTATTAATTAGGAGGTAATACAGAAACAATAATCAGCTAACAGTCAACAATTGAAGTAGAAGAAATGCAGGGAGCTGACAGCATTCTTCGGGAAAACCCAGAGCTGTGGGTACAGCTTGGTGAAGAGACACGCAGTACCAACCTGGCGATATTAGAAACTGTTCAAGAACTGAAAAATGAGATGGCACGTCTGCGAGAAGACAATGCGCGATTGACGTTGGAGTAGGAAAGAATACTGAAGAGTTTGTCGGACAGACAAAACCCACCGTTAGCTAATCCCAGTGAAGAACAACAAAAGGCAACAGAAGAACGAAATTATCAAACTGCACCTGAAAATTCAGAGGAAAAGGAGGACCATTTTGATAATGTACTGGAACAATAGACCTCAAAATGACAGAAGATGGAATTGCAGGGGGAATTTCGAAAAATTAAACCTCCATATTTCGATGGGGAACAGGAAGAAGCGGCGGAGGCATGGTTAATTAACATGAACAAGTATTTCCAGCTATATGAGTATGATCATAATCTGAAGGCACGGCTGGCCATCTTCCAGCTACAGGGCAAAGCAACCCTGTGGTGGGAAGAAATTAAGATTGTTAAAGGAGTGAGTGAGCAGATCATAACGTGGGAAAAGTTTCAGAAATACTTCAAGGAGAGATATCTAACCGAGCATTTCTATGATGAGAAAGCACGAGAATTCCATGATTTACGACTAGGAAAGCAGTCTATGGTCGAGTTCATTAACCACTTTACTTCCCTGCTTCGCTATGTGCCATATATTAAGGAGGAGAAGGCCAAGGTGCAAAGATTTGTGAGTAGCTTACCTGCCTATATAAGAGAACGAATTGAGTTTGACAATCCTAGAACAATGGATGAGGCTATCCGTAAGGCGAGAATCTGTTACCAACAGAAAAAACAAAAAGGAGACATTTCAAATAAAAGATGGAATGAAAGAAGGGGTAACAGAATTGATGGTAATAACAAAGGGAGTCGTGGTAATGGCAGCAAGGGTGCTGGCAAGGGACAGGTTAGCAGAAATGTAATAAAAAGTACCTTCTGGGCTAAGCCAGCCAGTGAGAGCAGGGTAAGTGAACAACCTGCCAGGTCGGATATTGAGGGGATGACCAGACCTCCAATCCAATGTTGGGGTTGTGGAGGACCGCACTATGTTAAGAACTGCCCGCAGCGGAAAGGAGTGGACCAGATTTCTCAGATTCACGAAGCATCGACCGTTGGGGAAGTGGCGCGCAGTGTACCAAGGATTAACGCAGCCTTGGATGATCGTCAAGCGGAATACCAGCCGACCATGGTGGAGTTTGAAGGTAAAATTTCAAATCTTTCTATAGCTGTTCTTATTGATCCAGGAGCTATTTTAAGTTATGTTAGCCCAAAGATAGTAGAACAGTGTAATTTACAATCTGAAAAGTTCAGGAATCCATGGCTGGTACAGCTAGTTACGGGAGCCAAGAGACGAGTCTTGGCAAAAAAATTAGTAATTTCTCTTTAACCGTAGCAGGACAGCCAATAACAGCAGACCTGAATGTACTCCCATTGGGTTCATACGACATCCTGATTGGTATGGATTGGCTGGAAAAACACTGGTCATTAGTAAATTGCAAGACCAAAACCATCTACTATAAAGATGACCTTGGAAAGCAGCAGGAGTTGCAGGGAATCAAGCACCCCGTACAGATCCGACCCATTACTGCATCCCAGCTAGCTAAATGTCTCATAAAGAAATGTCAAATTTACGCTATTCAAGTCGGCTATGGAAACCAGAAAGACAAAACATCTGCACTGGACAATATTCCGGTGGTACAGGAATTTGCGGATGTTTTTCTAGAAGAGGTACCGGGGCTGCCCCCTAAAAGGGATATAGATTTTACTATAGAGCTAACACCAGGGGAAGCACCAGTGTCACGGGCACCATACCGAATGAGCGTACCAGAATTAACATAATTAAAAATGCAACTGCAAGAGCTGTTGGATAAGAATTATATCTGCCCCAGCGTATCACCATGGGGAGCTCCAGTATTATTTGTTAAAAAGAAAGACGGAACTCTCCGTATGTGCATAGACTATCGTCAGCTGAACAAGCTCACGATCAAAAATAAATATCCCTTGCCTCGGATTGATGAACTCTTTGATCAAGTGAAGGGGGAAAAAGTGTTCTCTAAGATTGATTTGCGATCTGGTTATCATCAGATCAGGATTAAAGAAGAGGACATTGCCAAAACCGCTTTTAGAACACGCTACGGGCACTACGAATTTGTGGTGTTGCCTTTTGGTTTGACCAATGCACCTACCACCTTTATGTGTTTGATGAACAGCGTGTTTCACAGGTTTTTGGACAAATTTGTGCTGATATTTATCGATGATATTCTAATATATTCTCATTCCCAGGAAGAACACGAGGAGCACCTTAGGGTGGTGCTGCAAACTCTCCGAGAACACCAGCTACACGCTAAATTTAGTAAGTGTGACTTCTTCAAGGAAGAAATCCAATATTTAGGCCATGTAATTACCAAAGAAGGGATTGCAGTGGACCCTGAGAAGATAAAGACTATCATGGAATGGCCCATCCCCAAGGATGTAGCTGATATCAGGTCTTTATGGGACTGGCTGGCTATTATAGAAGGTTTGTGGAAGGTTTCTCGAGGATAGCATACCCTATCACTTCCTTACAGGAAAAAGGGAAGGTATTTAAGTGGACACCAGAGTGTCAGCAGAGCTTTGAACGGTTGAAACATTTACTCACCACCGCACCCATTTTGAGTATAGCTGATCCTAATAAGGATTACGTGGTATGTACTGATGCAAGTAAGGAGGGTGTGGGAGGAGTATTGATGCAGGAAGGGAAAGTAATTGCGTATGAATCGAGAAAACTAAAAGATCATGAGCAGAAATACTCTGCTTACGACTTAGAGTTAACAGCTGTTATTCATGCGCTGAAAATGTGGCGACATTATCTCCTGGGGAGAAGATTTCTGTTATTAACGGATCATCACAGCTTGACAAATTACTTCAGCCAACCTACCCTGAATGCAAGACAAGGCCGTTGGGCAGATTTCCTAAGTGGATTTGATTTCGAGATTAAACAATTAAAAGGTAAAGAGAACCAGGTGGCTGATGCATTAAGTCGAAAGGTGCAGTGCTTGTGTGAACTTTCGATCAGTAGGTGGCGGAGTTCTCTGTTTCAGCAAATAAAAATAGCAGCAAAACAAGATGCTGAATACCAACAAATAAAACAGCAAGTACAACAATCAGTTAATGGAAAAGTACAACAAGGTTATACATTAGATGGTGCCGGAATGCTGTATTTTAATAAAAGACTGTATGTACCTGACCAGAATGACCTTAAGAATCTGATTTTGGATGAATTCCACATTAGCCACTACACTGGCCACCCAGGATACCAAAAGATGGTCACTGCACTTAGGAAAGAATATTATTGGCCAGGAATGAAGAAGAATGTAGCTGAGTATTTGGCGCGGTGCTTGGAGTGCCAGCATATTAAAGCAGAACATTTGCATCCGGCCGGGCTGTTACAACCTTTACCTATTCCGGAGTGGAAATGGGAAACCATTTCCATGGATTTTATAACCGGTTTGCCACGGACAAAGAAAAACAATGATTCCATTATGGTGGTGGTTGATAAGTTGAGTAAGGCGGCACACTTCATACCCGTGCAGTCCACTTATAAGGCTGTGCAAATTGCTCACCTCTTCATGCAGAATGTGTTCAGACTGCATGGACTGCCGAAAATAATCATATCAGATCGTGATGTAAAGTTCACGTCCACTTTTTGGAGAACGTTGTTTGCTGAGTTAGCAACACAGCTGAACTTTAGCACGGCCTATCACCCGCAGACCAATGGTCAAACCGAACGAGTGAATCAGGTGGTGGAAGATATGTTGAGGGCATATGTGATGCTAAAACCAAACCAATGGGAAGAGTATTTACACCTGGTTGAATTTGCATATAATAATGGATATCATACGTCGACACAGCTAAGCCCCTTTGAGGTCTTGTATGGGCGAAAATGCCGCACACCCTCAAGTTGGGGTGGACCTGAGGATAAGCTGAGTTTGGGTCCAGAAATGCTTAAAGAAATGGAAGACATGGTGAAAAGAGTGCATGCCAATTTAAAGGCTGCGCAGGACAGACAGAAAAGTTTTGCGGACCGAAGAAGAAGATTCAAAGAATATCAGGTTGGTGACCATGTGTTTGTGAGGATCCAAGCCAGAAGAAGCACACTGCAATGGAGTGGGTGCGCCAAGCTGGCTCCTCGGTACTTTGGCCCTTTTCAGATCTTGGCAAGAGTGGGGCCGGTGGCTTACCAACTCGCCCTGCCAAGTAATATTAAGATTCACAATGTTTTCCATGTTTCTGTTCTAAAAAAATATGTATACGATCCTAAACATGTGATCAGATGGAAAGATGTTCGGGTAAGAATTAATCCAGTTGTTTTGATTATGCAGATATGCTCAACAGAAACTGACTGAAGGTGTTGATTGTCTGCAGGTCGAACCGAAAGGCGAGGTTCTGGTCGAACCACAGAGCATTCTCGACCGGAGAGAAGTGCAGCTGCGGAAGCAAGTTATTACCCAAGTTAAAGTGTTGTGGCAGCACTACGGGCCTGAGGAGGCTACTTGGGAAGACGAAGAACTTATTAGAAAAGTCTACCCGGACTTATTTAAGGGAAATAGACATCGGGACGATGTCCAATCCCAGGAGGGGGAGATGTGATGACCCCGGAAAAAATGTAAATGTGGAAATGTTACTGTGGTAAGAAACTGATGTGTAGTTGCTGTTCATTTATTGTTTAAAAAAAAAAAAAAAAACTAAAATGACATTATCTTATTGATGAAATTAAATATATTGGAAATTTATATTTTTGAAATGCTGGCAGCCTCTTAGTGAGGGATTTTTAAAGAAAAGAAATCAGTTATGAAACTGAAGAAACTACCCTTTCACACGGGAAAAGTCCTGGAAGGGAAAACCCCTGGGGCTGTTGGGACAGACAGGGAGGAATTCCAAAGAAAGGGAAGAAAACGAGAACGGGTTAATTCTGGTAAGGACCAGATAACCCAAACACTGAGTGCATGAATCTTGTTGAGGGTTGTAGGCATGCAAGATAGCTCGGGGGGAGAATCCAACATGATGATGGATCTCAAGGTTGGGTGGTCAAGAGCAAACACGAAATGCAGGTGAACTTCTGGAGCATCAATTCCTGTAACTGGCAGACCAGGTACGAGTCTATCACAAAGATTAACTAAAAATAAATTGTATACAGAGTGGTATGGATAGAAGAGATAGCCTGAGTATGAGTCTCTTTAATGGTTAAATGCTTAAGAGAATTAAGACAGTAGAATATCTGTGAATAAAAGGCAGTACGACATAGATTAAATAAATATCTAGAAACTAGCTGTTAGAAATGGTAAATGTTGGGGACTATCTATTGTAATCGAGCAGCAATATATATATATAAGCATGAAGATACCAAATGCGGTCCTGAGAGGCCAATAGAAGTTCGTTCAGAACATTAGAAGGTTATATAGAACAGTACAGTATAACTAGTATCTAAAAGGCTTAGCTCCCAGCTAGAATGAAAAGAGTAGTTGAGAGATACATTATTTATACCAATGCCGTGAATCTTAAACAATGAAACCAGTAATATAAATTATACAGCGAACCCCTACATCGAGGGTTCAGATGCTAGATTCGTATCATGTACCATGCATTACAAAGATTCACAGAATGTATCGTTCTACGCTACGCCAGGGATTAATCAGGCTAAGGCGCACAAAGAAACAATTACAAACACCACTGGAGCTGAACAATATACCATATCAGAGCGAAACACCTAGCCATGGGTAAACGGCCGCATACCTCACTGTAGGTACAAACAAACATGGTGAAGCAAAATATTTACATTTACAATATTAATAACACCCTATATCAGATTAGTTCAATTCTGTAACTATGGGAAATAATAAACCATATCACTGTAAGCAAGAATAATGGCATATTAGAGCAGTAGTCGACCATTAATAACAAACTCAACCGACTGTAGGAAAAGAAGTATCATATTCACAGTATACGGGAAAAAGCATATTTAACAGAACTATATGATTAACCATTAGCATATAAAGCGAAAAATGCATTGTAAGTGTCCAGAGGACCGGTAAATATATTACAGCTCTTCAAAAGGCAAAGATGACGGTCTAAATGTAACTCTTAAACATTATATTATCATGAGAAACAAAAGGGCAAACGTTCAATCGCTAAAATTAAACCCAGTTCAGGCTTGGAGGCCGAGAATCCACTATTCAAATGTATATAAAACGACCGGGCATATAATGCCAGAAACTGCATTTAAACAATAGCATTAATAAACCAAAACGTTGCATAGGTTCCAGCATAGAATGGACGACCGCAAACCATAACCCGGAGGTATGGATCGATTGCAGAAACCCTGAAGACAAGTGAAAATGAGCGCCATGAGGGACTCCTCTGGCCAAAAATTCTATACAACACTCATATGAGTAGAACCCTTTACCACTCAGAGTGAACCCCAAGTTCCGCTTTCGAATAAGAGATGGTAACATACCTGAGAATACAATGGGAAGGCAGTGTCATTCCGCGAACAGTAGGAGGGCTGTAGCCGTGACCCGTCTGTACACCGGCAGACACACCGGAAGTTAGCACATGAACATATTAAGTTAAACAGTCAAACCCTGAGTAGAAATAAATGCACAGTATACACCTAAACAACCGTAGAGTAAAACAAGGATGTGCGGCAGGCGACAATTACAAGCCTATACCTGATCAACCGTGGATGCAGAACCTCATCACTCGGGCAGAGGAGGAACCGGCTGAGCAATGGAGGATTCGGTGCCGCGAGACTGTCTCGCATACCCAAATGAACCAAAAAGAGTGACCCGATGGAATATGAACAAACCCTCCAAACCCTTGAATGCGTTTGAGCCCTTGGATGTGGGTAGCAAATCCCCACCGTTGAATCGAGTGGGAGTCTTGGGCGCGAAGATCAACAGTGTGGCACCCGAGGAATCACATGGCCTCACAGCTGTGCCAGGCCACCTGGCAAGAGTTGGTGTGAGCCATTAAACTTCCGTCATCCACCTGGCGACGGAGCAGGGTCCGGACAAACTTTCCGGCGGATGAACCAATCACATTGAGCTTTGACTTATGCATTAATTTCCAAAGCCACATATACGTAACAGGTATAGTGTCATGCAAGGGTTAGACATGTATGGTATTAAGCTCCATGCACATAGAGTATGTTCATGTATAAACTAAGAAATAACTCAAGTTATATATGTGTATTCATGTTTGGATAGGAGGGTGGCGGTAAAGTCTAAATAAACCATAACATTTTTATTTTACATATTTATTTTATGTAGACTTTTGTTGGGAACATGACAGTAGCTCTATGTAAATGGGGTAAATAGAGGTCTAACATAGGTCTTATATCTTCTCTTCTACCTATATTATGAAAAATCCTTCGACGAATGGATAACTATGGCGATAAAGAATAGGTTGTTTTAAGATTAACCATTAGTAATTTTCGTGTTTCCTACTCTATAGATAATTTATGCATCTACAATTTCCAACAATGGTCTTCCAAAGGCGAGTGGATATCCATTAAATATGAACTTGGAATGAAGAACTAAGAAATCTTTAGGAAATCCTAAGAACCAATGAAGACTGTTATATCTTCTAGATCATCCCCTCATGATCTATCATTGATTTATCTATGAGTTGAAGTATAGTAGAGGCATGTCTTGGTAATCCCAAGAGATATTTAGTCATGACGATTATTAATTCCCCTAAATTTATCAATGTATTGTGGATCAAGTTATTTTTAATATATCCATCCACTATTAGGTAGATAAGATCCAAACACTTAGGAAAAATTAGCCTCATAAGCATGAGATTTTCCAGTTATCATATGAATTAATACTAGGGTTATCTTTTCCCTTCCTACTAGGCCTCCTCAAACATTTTTCTTTGATAAAATTTCTATGGATAAGGACAAACTTGATGGATTAATCGAGGGGTATTTTAACACCATCTCTTGAGTTCTCTCAAGATTTAATCTTCTTAGGTTTGCATGTTTTCTTAATGTTCAACCCTTTAGGTTGAGGTGGAGCTTGTGGAAGGATAGGTTGTTGTAAGAATTTATCCTATTTTTCATTTTCCAAGTGTTCTATGGGCTTGGTGATGCGATGATGCTATAACACCTTTGTTGGTATAAGGTTAAGTGCTTAAATATTTAGGAAGTATGCTTGATATGTAGCCTCTAAGAAGTATGCTTGCTATGTAGCCTCATTATTTTATATAGACAAAATTGATTATTATTGGGATTTGAAATAGGTTGAATAGGTAGTTGAGGCTACTTTCAAGGAATGACACTCTAAGGAGTTTTATTTGGTCAAGGAGGAGGAGGAAGAATAATATTGAGTTGTTTAGGATTTGGGGTCTCCTCCCTTGTGGAGGATTAACCCACTAAGAATTTTGTATTGAAGGTTGGTTTTAAAATGGTTTATAGGGAGGAGGACCATGTTGGCATAGATATTAACATTGTTTTTACATAACCCCAAAAAGTGATGCCAAGATTGAGGAGGTATTTAGGAATTGGATCTCATACCTTGTTTGAAGGGCCTTGGCTCTCCTAGTTTTGATTGGTTCATAAAGCACACCGACTCCAATTTTCACTCTATTTCTTGATATGCAATTTTTAACATAACATGGAAAGACATTTGTTAATTAGATGATTTCCTTCATAGTTTGCACATACCTATGAAATATTGAGTGGGTTCTCATTCCTATCTTTCCTTTTAGTTCATTTGGGTTAAAATATGGCTAGTTCCCTCTTCAGTTCTTCCTATTTCTTTACATACAAAGTACCCATCTATGAAGCTAAGGAATGTAAAATATATATTTTCACGTTCCTTAGAAATATTATTACTTCATTTTTGGAAGTATAGAAGAATAAGAAGAAGAGCTAATCATACATTTACCATTGTTCCATTGAAAAATATCTATATTTGTAAGGAGATTCAATGTGTCCATGAATTCCTATTTTACTTCTCCTAGCAAGACAAGTTTTAGTAAATACTCATTCATAGTATAGTTGTGAGTTATCTTGTAGCTCAGTTGGAATCTATATTCAAATTCTTTAATTAATTCATTATTTCCTTGGTTCATTTAGAATATATAATCTCATATGTCTCTTTCTCTATAATAATCTTCCCACTTGCTACTAAAATCTTGCATCATTTGATCCTAACTAGTAATTTTGTTTCCTTCTAAACTAATAAACCATGTTAAAGTTGATTCATTCAACGTGGAAGGGAAGGGATTGATATTTTTCTCATTTCAAGTATATTCATAGGTCTTGCAAACAACAGAAAAAAATCAATCTCTAATATGTTGGGTCTTTTTATTCAGACCACATAAGTGAGGAAGTGTAGATGGTTGTTTTTTTCTCATTTTTTCTATCCATTAGTTTTACAAATAGAGAACTCAAAGACCTTTACTAGATCCCCATAATTGTACATCATATGGTGAGATGTGACTTCTTCTTCCTCTAAGATATCCTCAATGTCTCTTTATTCCTTTTGCTAGGAAGTCTTCAAAAGTTTCCTCCCTTCCTCGAGAGAAGTGTTCACAATCAACTTGATATTGTTGTTGATTGTCTAAATTTATTCATTAGTGGGTTTTTGGGTAAATTTTTTCTCAATTTATCGCTAATTCATGACATGCATCTTATAAAAATAAACTTACTTAGAAAAGACTAGTTTTAATTCTAGTACCTCATAAAAATGATGCTAAAACATGATGGGCTTTGGAATAGTAATAAGAATGTTACATTTCCACAAATGATCACTTTTAGGTGAAACTCAATATTTCTACAAAATTTCAAGGAGTTGTACACTGTATGAAAAAACACTTATTTACTTTCTCATGCACCTATACAATACGTTATGTACCTATCTACTAGTTGGTTCTTGTGATATCCCGAGTCCTACTTAGGTATTTCAATGAGGGGAAAACCAATAAGCAAGGAATGAAATATATGACTTTAACCTGAAGAATGAAAATGAGACTAAGAATTGAATGCTAAGAAAGTTGTAAGCCAATTGAAAACTATCAAATTAATTTTTTTATTTGAAGGAATCTTTAAAAAAATAGTTCTAATTGAACTATTGATTAGGGTTGAACTATTGATTACGGATGACTGGAAAGAGAATAATTTAACTATTGCATAAAACTTAGTTCCTATTGAATTGAAAATAAACTATTTCACAAGGATTCAATACTTCTAGCTATGCTTCTAACCCTTTATAAATCACCAGATCCTAATACTATCACTCTGACACTTGAAAGGAATCAATCATTGAGATAAAACACAATAGAAAGTGGCAGTGTGTCATTCTCTAAGAACTATAACATATGCATAGGAAATCATACAAGGCTATAAAATAGTTTATATTAAATATACATAGCTTGTTCTTCTTCCTAAAACTAATGCAAAATGACTTATGATAAAATAAAACATAATTAATAATGCTGGAATGGAGTTCCAATGAGATGAAATAAACGAGATAATATTCTTTATGAGCATAAACAATTTATAGGAAACGTGGAAGAATTGTATTTAACCAACATAATTGTATTTTATGCATGCTAATTATTACAAAATAACAAAATACTAATTTAGGAATTGAAATACATAAAAGTAACAGTACAAGAGGGTCCTTGACCGATATTGAGTTGGCCCTACACAAGTAGCATACATATCTTTGAAGAAAACAAATGAACAAAGAAATAGAACTTCTTCATCTCCCAAACATACTAAAACAATGGAGTAGAGCTCCAAGGTCTCGAGGGTCTATTAGAAAAATGACATGTTACAAATGTTTTCAAGAGTAATTTGATGCTCCCATTCATGGGTAGATCTTGATATCTATTTATATTACTATTCCTTTAATGAAAGGAGTGATTTTAAGTCTTCGATCCTCAAGGCTACTTGGATAGGGTTTCTCATACTTTTATGGATGTCTCTTGGTTCCCTAATGTCTGATCTTTGAGGGGATATGAGCTAGAAGATCATCTTTAATGCTTCGAATAAAACTAGGGGTAGGAGAGGGGACTTGATTTCTTATTTTTCTCAAGGTTATTGGACATAATAGCCTTTTTTTTATTAAATTTTCTATGTTTTTGTGCATATGATACAATAAAATAAACATAACCATACGTGCCAAACCTATCCAATCAAAAATCTTAATCAACTCATAAATTAACTATAAAATCAAAATTTTATATTAGGAAAGTTGAAAAGATATGTATCATAGATGGAACAAGGTCAAAGCATGTCAATTATCATATTTTGCGATAGACAATGTGGAGGCTTGTCACTAATCTCCTTGAAAATCCTTGAATCTAGACAATTATATATGAGACCACTTGTTGTAAAATGGGAACAACCAATGGCCACTTCTTGAAAACTATAAAATGGTGATTGGTTGTTCCTTGCACAAATAATGGACACAACCATGCATAAAATTAAAGTTTTGACTACCATAAAGGTACAATATTAACATGATGACATTAATAGGTTCCTTGTGAGGAATATGGTAGCAAATACTAGTATGGCACTTTCTTTGTTGATTGTTTTTCTCATCTTATTTTCCAACCAAGGAATATCCAACCATACCATCCATAGACTCACTAAGGCAACATAAATTTGACAAAAAATCAATACAATTCAAATCTATTTTTCCTGATTTGATTGGGACATGTAAGAGATGAAGTTGTCATACTAATTTATGAATGAAACTAATGCTTTCTTAGTATTCCCCTTTGACATCAATGGAACTTGTTGTCATCAATGGCAACATTATATGCAACAAACGATTGGTTTTTCATTTTTCGATACTTTTTCCTCCAATGTATGAACATATTAATCCATGAACTTGGAATCCCACTGAGATGAAAGACTTTCCCCAATGCCTCTTGCCAAAATGGATTGGTGAAATTATAATTCCTAAAAATATGATCATATGTTTCCTCCTCCCCATGGTACAAGACGCAACAAGAGGGGCCCTATATCTTCCTTTTCTCTAAATTGTTAGCTATTAATAATTTACCATGAACTAGAAAGTGGTAAAATGCATTAACTTTGGGAATCCCATCTCCATGCCATATCTTATTCTATATTAGTGTTGTCTTAATAATATTGTTGACAAGATTCTTTACCCTTGTTTGACTCTGTAGCTAACTAATTTGGAGTAGAACCACATTCTTTTATCTTCCATGTTTATTTCCATGCTAGATTTTCCTTTTAACCATTAGTTTAGGGTCTCCCACTGACCTTGCATTCTTCATGGTATATTGTCAAATTTCCATTGTTCTAGTTCTCCAAAATCCTCACTACATGAAGAGATATCAAATAGAGTTTTGTAACCCTCTGCCTCCATATAAATCCAAAGCTTGCCTACGGCTTGTTCCTAAGATATTATCCACCATATTTTTATTATATTTCCATTACTCAGTGTTCGACCTATATTTTCTTTTATTGACCCTACAAAAACCTTAAACAAAGTCCATATTCTCAATCCTGCTCCATTTGAATGGAAATTTACCACTCAAGTGACACTTAATGTGCCAAAATACTTATTTATGAAAGCCCTCTTCCACCATTCATTACCTTCATTGATTAGGTGCTAGATAGTATTGGCCCCTAGTGAAATATTCATCAACTATGCATGTTTTAGAGCCATTTTCCATATATTTTTGGAATATAGGCGACATTCCAAGTGGCTAAGTGAATTTTTTTTGTAGCACTTCTCTTTCTTCCTTGCCAGAGAAACATTCAGATCATAACATCGATTTTGTTGACAATTCCTTTTGGGGCAAGAATCCTATAATCAAGATAGATTAGTAATTAGGGTAATGTAGATTTGATTAGGAATGCTATTATGGTTAAGTTCAACCAATGTGCGCTTAAGATAATATTTTCCATTTAATTTTATGAATTATTTCCTCCAAGTCCTCCAAAGAAGTTCCACCTAACGAGATTGGGATCCCATGAGATTTAAAGGCTTTCCAATTAGTAGAATAATGGAATTTGAGAATGGAGAAGATCATCTTCAACATAATGTTTGGATAGTTATAGCCATAAATTTGAAATTTTCAATTGTTCAGTTTGTCTCCATACATTGCTATATATATATCTAGAAGCTTTTTAAATCTTCAAGTTATCACATTTGAGGCTCCTCTGAGAAAAGGGGTTTCATTTGCAAATTGTGAATGATTCAAAGCTTTTATGTTTCTTTCTACAAAGATACCACTGAGTTGGCTACATTTCCTTGCTATCCCTAGGTTCCTGCTAAAAATCTCTCCATTATAATGCATAATAGAGGAGAGAGAGATCATCCTTGCTATTGTAACATTTTCTTAGCAAAATGTTCCTGTTAAAATTTTTAGCTTTGCCATGAATTTTCCATCTTTCTTAGGTATTCTCATGTCTATCATTGTTATGCCTAACGCATTTGTCATGTGTAAATGGGATCTTATTGACTAATATACACTCTTGAAGGTGTTAAATGCGGCCCTGAGGCTTCCACTGTAGTGAATTATTACAGTCCTTAGTTAGACAAAGTCTTCCTCTTTCAATATTTATGGAATAGATTTTCCACCTTTGTCCTAGAAGTAGACGCTTAAAATATGTATAGGGGATATAAGAAGCCTTCACTATCTTTACACTAGAACAACCCAAGGAAGTATTCAATGTTATGTGAAGATAAAAAATATTTTTCTTGATTAGAATCTTGTCACCAAGGTAGCATATTTTGATCAAATATACCCACAAGTAGATGAGGTCAAAGAAAAGTTGGAATGTTTAACTATATAAATGAAAGAAGGAAGGGCTCTCTCCTCAAACAAATATTGTGCCAAAGGAGCATGAAAATGGAAAAATTAGCACCTTATTTGCTTCCATAAAAGTGTTTTCCATTGAGTTTGGGATTTACCAACACCCTCCTTGGGACACAGTTCCAACTCATCAAACACTTTGTTGTATACTTGAATGGGCACACTACCACCTTGGAAAGAAACAGTTTTGAGTACTCCTAGTTGGGGTGATATAATGGAGCTGGGTTACACTTTTTAGCGAAACGAGGACACATTTTGGTGAAAAAAGGATGCTTGATGAGCAATTTTAAGCATTGGATCGAGAAATTTTTAAGCGCTCGATCGCAAAATTTTTAAGCGCTCAATCAAGCTATTGATGCACTTAAAAAAAGTTTGATTGAGCATTTAATCAAACCCTCAATCAATCTCATGTGTAACTGCAAGTTAGGAGCTCAATCAAGCTTTAAGGATCAATTGAGGTTCATGGCTTGATCAAGCTGTAAAGCTTGACCAAGCTCTTAAAATTTATGTAAATATCAATTATGATATGTAAACTTTAAAATTGTAAGTATTTGATAGTTTAAAAAAAAAAAAAAAATCAATTCCTAATTAAATTTGAATATCTAATTAACAATTTTGTGGATTAATTTCTCATTACATTTCTAACCTTTTGGTGTATAGGTTTGAAAAAGGATTCTATCCCTCTTGCAATTGAAATTGTAATATTCTTATATTTATAATTTAGTAACTTAAAAAATAGTTTTTAATATGATTTAAATTTTCAAAGCTATAATTTAAATAATAAATTTATTATAAATATAGTCTAAATAATAAATTGATTAAACATAAGAAAATTTATCAATTTGACTTTAATAAATATTGTAATTTTTTATATGAATTACTATAACTCAAAAATGTGACTTTGACACACACACACACACATATATATAGTAATAATTAACATAGTTGTAATAAATGTAAGCTATAATTAATATAGTTGGAATGGATACAATGGCATATCTATCTAGTTATAAATATCTATCAACTTATAAAATGTGAGTGCACTCAATTCTATTCTCAGTCTGCACAAGTGTGAAGTATATATATAGAAATTTTTACTTTAACTTAGACTGACCATATATATTTTTAAAATAATGAAAACTTAAAGAAATAATACATTTTAGAGCATTATTTGACTAATTTGAATTTGAGTAATCTAGATTTAAATGTACATATAAAATTATTTTTAAATTAATAATATTATGAAATTTAATTTAATTTAGTTTGTTGTTTTATTTATTTATTTATTATAATTTGATTTGTTTTTATTGAAAATTTCTACCAAAAAGAATTATAAAATGATTAAATATAAAAATAAGTTATATTTAAAATCAAAAGAATAAACAAATAATCATTTTTAAGAATTTCAAAAAAATTCAAAATTGAAAAAGAAAAGTCAAAATCTTTCATATAAAGTTATTTATATATTATAATAATTATTTTCCTCCTAAAAGAATTGGAAAATTAGAGTTTGGAATATATTTGAATATTTATAAAAATTATTTGTGGAATAACTAAATTTTATAATTCGCTCAAAGAGAAGTATTGAGATGCTTCATTTTTTTATTTTTTTTTATAAAATTATGATAGCTCAATCAAGCCTCTCTTTTACCGGATCAAGGGTCTAAAAAACAAAGTTTTAGCCCATTTTCAGATTTCTTTACAACACCACTTTATACCTTGGCGGACTTAGGGAAAAAATTGTCTTTAGGTGGCAGAGCTGATCATGTTGGATTCATGAAGGAATCCTCTATCCAATGGTATATGAGTTTGACATTTTTCAATTCATATTTTCGTCTAATTTCTCTTAAACATAATGCTTAAAAGTTTTTTAACAAATTTTAAAAAGGTTGAATAAAAACTCAATATCACAAAATATACAGAACAAAAAATTTCAAAAAATATCACTATCTCAGTTTAATACCTTACGTGAACACGTGTCAAATGTAATGAAAATATTACTTTGTCAACTTTGAAAAATAATAAAAAAAAATTATAATTTTACATAAAACAATAATTTTTTAATATGAAAAACTTAGACTAAGTTATGTTATGTGAACAAACATACCTCTTAACATGTGTGAAAACTTTCAAGAACAAAAATTTCATTTAATGGAAAATTGACATATTATACAACACTAAATAATTTTGCAAAAAATATCATTAGGACAACAACATAATTGTCCAAAATTTGTCTTTTTACTCCAAATCAAAATTCACAGTGCCTATATGAATTGAGAGCTTCAATTCAATAAAAGAGAAAAAACTTGAAATTTGATAGCCACATTTGGCCCACAAGTGCAACCCATATTCATACTTTCACCCATTACTTTCATTAATAGCATATGTTTCGGGGAATGAGAATTTTATTGATTATATAGAGGAAAACAAGAACCAGTAATATTGTTTGGAGATGACAATCAATGAGCATATTATGGAATTCTGATAGAAATTATGCACATGTTGAGGTGATCTACCATGGATGGAATAGACACGACATGATCTCTAGTGTCGATAGAATCAGTAATGGCATTTCTGAACTCTGCTTTTATGGATAAATGCTAGCCTTTATTTGCTCTTTTATGTAGTCTACCATTAACATCAATATGAATCAGCGTAAGCAACAACCTTTCATATACCTCTCAAATCACACAATACTATAATTTTCATCTGGAAGATTATCGGTCAAAAACTCATTCTATTACATGCTTATTACATCCTTATCACGTTGCATTATTTTAGGGACCATGACAATGCTTACCTATAGAAAAAATTAACATAGAGTCCCTTGATAGATGACATCCTATTGGTGTAGTATGACATCAATATGCTATTTGTGTAAATCACGTTGATGCAACGAATCAATGGTTCATATTCAATAGCTAACTCCCCCTCGGTCATCCAAAGTTTAACAAAGGATGGGGGGTTCCATGATTTCTTATTTTTTCCAAACCGCCTTTGGTTATGTGGCATTAATAAGTGACAAGTACCCCCGCTCGAACAGTTTCAAAAACCACAGGGGGGCCCACGCTATTCAACTTATGATCTCTACCAAAACCACTATACTACGTCAACAAAAAGTCGAAATTGGAAAAAATCTACCCAAGCACTTCATCGATGAGTCCTACACATAGAGGGAATAGATGGCCTAGTAAAGAACTGAAGAAGCATACTTGAGATGTGAGAAACTTCTTGTCAATGGTTAGAAAAACCATAAATGAGATGATGAAAATCACTAGTATCGTAATATAGTAGCATCCAAACATTGTTTGACTCCAATAATCTATTGAAGAATCAGGTCTCTGCAACCTTAAGAATTAGTAGATACGCATGAATGCGATATTTGATCAAAAATAAAAAAATTCACTGGTTTCCAAGAAGTGAATTTTGGTTTCATTTTCCGAGCAAACGGAGATGAATTTCTAAAATCCATGATATGGTTTTTTTCGCAGAATGGCTTCAATTAGATGAATCACAAGAATTATTGTGAAATTATGAACGATTTGAGATATTTCATTATTCTTTTGAAGGGTATGTCTTCATATTTCATGAACGACCAGATTGGAAAAACGTCCAACAAATGCAATGGATAGTATCAACTCCCAGTGAACGGATTTTAGAAATGATAGGCTAGAAATTGCAACTGATCTTGTAGTATTGGCTACTAGTTATGATGGCGAGACAAAATGAAGAACATACTTCCAAAACATTATTATGTTGACTATATTCAAACAAATACAGAGGATTTTCTTTTTATATATGTTGGCGGTTTTCGTGGACACAGATCACGCAGCTCTTGTGCATTCTAAGAAGATCAAAGTGCTCAATTTTACTACAGTAATCAATGGACCTACAGATATGTAATGCCTTGTTGTGAAGATGCCCACCCGATTTAAAGTAAGGCTAAGAAGGAAAATCGTTGTTAAAGAGGATACAGAGGGCAAATACATCAAAAATAACGAAGTTTCCTCTTTGGGCCGTATTATAAATAGTTGTGCTCGTGTGAGGAAAATTTCTTTCTCCGTGAAAGTAGTATGGTACATAAGGATGCAATTCTTAAAGGTAGAGTTTAATTCGATTCATTTCAAAGTGTAACAAATACTCCGTGTGCCTTGTCAGCCGGTCTTATAAACAGTTATGGGTGTAAATTTTTTATTGCATTTTTCTTCTTCCATTAATGATTCTTCAAAATGAATTTGTTCACATGAAGAGGCTTCCTTTCCTTGAAGCACATGCAGAGCTAAATATGAGACAATTGAATGACAGTAATATTATCATAGGTAATTCGTAACTTTTGTTGTTAGGAAAAGAGAGGATAGGAAATATTGTACAGGCCTTGAAAAACACCAAACAAAATAGATTTCCAATTATTGATGAACCCCTATATCAGAGGTAATTGTCTTATGTGGCTTAGTGTTGCATTCACTTTTGTTTTTTTTTCCTTAAGATAAAGTAGTTTCTACTATATTGAACATTTAATTCTACTTATGAGGATCCAAGTCAACAACTTTCTTCTGTGGAATTTGCAAAACCTAGTTCTGGAAAAGGTTTCAACCTTGAACAGATACAATTAATGTAGAGGAGATGGAAATACTTTTTTTTCTTCTTTCAATTTTGTTAGATTTATAGGAAGGGAATAATCAATTTCTCCTATGTAATATTCCAATATCACAACCTATGGATAAAGTAGGAGTATATTTTTCAAACAAATATGTGATGCAAAAGGTTTTGTAAATTATACGTGAAAAGATGACCAAAACATATTTCTCCAAAATAGGATAATGGACAATTGGTTGAGATAGGTGACCCATGGATAAAGTAGGAGTATATTTTTCAAACAAATATGTGATGCAAAAGGTTTTGTAAATTATACTTGAAAACATGACAAAAACATATTCCTCCAAAATAGGATAATGGACATTGGTTGGGATAGGTGCCAAAGATTACCTTCTTTGCTGGGTATTTAACCAATTTTGAGGGGATACGCAAATTTTGAGTGGAAAATTACTTGACATCTATAGATTTAAAGGCAGAAGATCAACGTCCTATAAGGACAATCTCAAAAATATTCGAGGATTAGATACATATTTCTTGAAATTAATCATATATTACTTTTATTTTTAGTTTATTGTTATATTTTGATTCTTGAAGGTTAGGTAATAGATAGTGGATTTATTTTTTCTATAAATTTTGGCAATTTCAGTGTAGTAAGGGTTGGCTTCTAGGCCAAGAGAGACTTGTATTTTTTGTAAATCCTAGATATTTCAAAGTTTTTAATCAAAGGGTCCCGATTTCATCTTTTAATAGAACTTGTCTACTATGTAAGTGCTTTTCTATGTCTTCATTATCTTTTCCTTCATACAGTTTGAAGTTGTGTGAATCCTAAGGAGAGGTTAGGTTGAGTATCAACCTCCCTTACTTCCCTCGGAAAAGTTATGTTTTTTACTTATCAAGCTAAATAAATTGTCTATTTGTGTTATTTCCTCTGAATCTCGAGATTTCTACCTTGTTTATAATTGCAATCTTTGCTATTGTTGAGTTGTTGAAAGTATTTTCTTATGCTTTCTAATTTTATTGGTTGGCTTATATATTCAAAATGACTATGAATGTTAGATGATATCTTCTTTAGTCTTCTACCCACATCTTTCAAGCTAATGTTGCTCTATCATGGTTGGATGTTGACACTTTTATTGAGATTTCTGAAAGGGATGACTTCATTAATTGGAGCAAGGATCTTGAAACCCTTAACAATCACCTCTCAACAAACCCCCATATACAAATATGACCGCTGCACTTAAAAGGATGTTATTTAATGATGGTGAATGTTATATAATTTGTGTAACATTTGAGGGAGTCCCCTCTAGTTCAATGGCCAACTTGAGCGTAAAATGGGTTGAGTTGATTTCTTGGCATAGTTTCCTAGCCAAAAACTATCTTTAAGAAATAGATACAACACTTTCCTCAAACCCCTTATTACTTGAAAAAGGTTCTCGAGTCGACCATTTATTAGCAAAGCTATCCAGGGTGCACCAATGAAAACATTAATCCATTTAATGAAATTAGGTTTGAAGCCCAACCTTTCCATTACCCTCAATAAAAATGAATGTTTTACTTAGTCAAAAGCGTTTTCCATATCCAACTTTATAACTAATCCTCATTCTCTACTTTCTTTAGTTGAATGAATTGCCTCTTACATCGGGATTATGTTCTGAATTATTTTTCTATGTTGCATGTAACTGCCTTGACTTTCTCAAATGATTTTCGGGATCACTTCTTTCGGACACTTAGCCATGATTTTTGTTAGAATTTTGTACGTTGATGTTAGGTCCCTATACTACTAGTGTAACCCATTATTGTTATTAGTGCAAACCCCTTATTATATTGTTGTGCCCATGTAGTCCCCATATTGTTATTATTGTGCCCCATAGAAGCCCACTATTGTTATTGTTGTGCCCTTACATTATTATTGTTATGTTGGCTCTAATTATTTTATAACCCTTTAGACTCCTATATATAGAAAGGAGGTCTTGTCATTTGTATCATCCAAGAATTGTTCATTTGTGTAATGTAAAGGAGGTTGCCCCCTCGAAAAGGCCCATTTTTAAGTCATTGATCTATCTTTTCTATCTTTTTGTGAGCTGGTTTCATAACATTTGGTATCAGAGCTTTGGATTCTATGGTTTGGCTGCTCCAAATAGGTCATCGTGGCATTTTCACTATAACTTTTGTTCTGCGACATTTGACAAGCTAAAAAAGAAACCCCATTTGAGCCAAAATCTCTTTGAACCTCACGTCCGAATTTCAGATCTTGGCTTTCTATATTTTCGGATATATTATCCAAGGAAGTTAGGTATTTTGCAGGATCCCAAATTATATCTCAAATAGGTGACTTGTGGAAAATCGTCATAACTTTCTTTCTGAACATCAAATTGAAATTTCGTAAGAAATTGCAGAAATAGGACGACCTGTAGTTTTTTGTGTATCAGTTTTAGGTCCGAAGGTTGAAACAGCGACACGTGGCACTTCGTACAAGTTCTCTCTACTGAAAAAGTATATAATCAGGTCATCTTGGGAGATTGGACATAACTCTTTCTTGGAGAATCCAATTTTGATGAGACTGGTGGAATTGGAAAGAGGACGTAGAGTGCTACCATAGGTCGGAAATTCATACATTGGAGATCCGAATTTGAGAGATACAATAGATTTAAGATAGATCTCCTAAAATCAAGAAAAAGCGATATGAGGAAGTTTGATGGCAAGGATCCAGTAAATTGGATACTACAGATGGAGCAATATTTTGATCTACATGATGTACAACTATTACAAAAGGTACATATTGCATCTTTATATTTAGAACCAAATCAATTTGTATGGTATAGAGGGCTTTGTTCTCGTAAACCACTTGTCACCTGATCATTTTTCATGAAGGAAATGATATAACATTATCAGGATACAAAGAGCAACACCTTCTTTAGCCAATTGATAAATCTCAAACAAAAAGATTCAATGGCAGAGCACATTAAGGACTTCCAAAAATTGAATATAAGGGTAAATGATATTCCAGAGAAGCAAAGGGTTGATGTCTTCATAGGGACTTTAAAAGATAACATTCAACATGAGTTTCGTCTTCGGGAACGTGATTCATTGGAGAAGACATTCAGGTTGGCAAGAAAAATTGAAAGCGGAATTATGGAAACACGGAATCCTACCACTCACAATTATAAATATGGAAGTATTTTTTCTCCTATCCTTCCACAACCTACAAGATTTACAGCACAACAATTAGAAGAAAAAATAGAAAAAGGGATTTGTTATAGTTGTCATAGCAAATACACTAAATGTCATAAATGTGTTGAGAAGAAATTATTTTACATAGATTTTGAAGAGGAGGAAAAAAAGGATCAAGAAACGTCAAAAGAAGAGGATATACACCAAGAACTAGCCTTAGAGAAAGAAGAAATGAATCCGACCATATCTTGTAAAGAATTGGCAAGAATTACCACTCCTCAAAGTTTCAAGATAGAAAGACATATGAAGAAGAAAAAGGTTCAAGAAGTGAAAGATCACATCGAGCATCAAGAAATAAATCCGACCATATCTTATAATGCATTGGCAAGAATTACCACTCCTCAAACTCTTAAGATAGAAGGACATATCAAGAAGAAAAAGGTTCAAGTAGTGAAAGATGACATCGAGCATCAACAACAAATTCTCCAACTTTTAAAGGATAACCCCACTTTGGTGTAGAATCGAATGAAACAACAGGCTGATCAATGTCGTAGTGAAAGAAGTTTTGATATAGGTGATTGGGTATTTTTAAGAATACAACCATACAAAAAAATGTCCCTCAAGCAAGATAAAAAGGATAAGAAATTATCACCAAAGTACTATGGTCCTTGCAAGGTGCTACAAAATATTGGTACTATGGCATACAAATTGGAGCTTCTTGGATCTTCTCGAGTGCCCCGAGTTTCCCAGGTTTCATGCTTAAAAAAGGTTATAGTTGACAAGCTCCCAGTTCAAACAATATTGTCGGAACTTGACGAGAATGGAAAAATCGTATTGGAACCTGAAGTGGTCACGGAAACAAGAACCCGACAACGACGAAATCGATCAATTTCCAAGTATCTTATCAAGTGGAAGAACTTAACGGCTGAAGATTCCAAATGGGAGGATGATAATTTTATACAAGAGCATCCAGAACTACTCAAGCGTTGAAGACAACACTTTTTGAAGGAGAGGGGCATATTAGGTCCCTATACTACTAACGTAACCCCTTATTATTATTAGTGAAACCCCCTTATTTTATTGTTGTGCCCATGTAGTCCCCATATTGTTATTATTGTGCCCCATAGAAGCCCACTATTGTTATTGGTGTGCCCTTACATTATTATTGTTATGTCGGCTTTCATTATATTATGACCCCTTAGACTCCTATATATAGAAAGGAGGTCTTGTCATTTGTATCATCCAAGAATTATTCATTTGTGTAATGTAAAGGAGGTTTCCCCCTCGAAGAGGTTGATTTTAAAGTCGTTTATCTATCTTTTCTAAATTTTTGTGAGTTGGTTTCATAACAGCTGAATTATAGTGAAATTGATCTTAATCTACTGAAGACAATGAGGTTCCATTCTTTTGGGATGAATGCCAGAAATGTTGAGTTGGTGGCTCATTCAATTTCATTCTTCTTCATTGTCCAACTTAACATTTTACATAGATGATACTTAACTAAATTCCATATTAATAGTTTAGTATCTAAAACCCATCTTACCTTGGTGCTTTATTTGTCTCCAAGTCCCAAATAGCCTTGAATACTTCTTCTTTAGAGATTCCTTTTAGAAAATTATCAATTATTTCTTTCATTAATTAATCTTGTAACTCCTCCTATAATTGATCAATATCATCACTATCCACTAGAACCTCCTTGGTGTAAAGCCTCTTAAAATGACCTGAAGCTTCATTTTTAATATTCTCCTTGGAGTTTAATTTTCTATCCTCTTCAACCACAATTTCCCTAAGCTTGCTCTTACACTCCCTTGCCTTATTTTATTTGTGAAAGAAGGTAGTGTTTTGATCTTCAGACTTCAACCACATCCTTCTCGATTTTAACCTTCAACACTCTTTTTCCTCTTGATTGCATTTAAAAATTTGATTAGATAGGTCCCTTTCTTCCATGAGAATTTCCTCTATTATCTCTTTTGTTTCCATTTTTACATACATATAATTCAATTTCTATGTTGCCTCGTTTATGCTTTGCTTAAGAGGAACATATTTGGTTTTGATCGAGTTTCATTGTTCTTCTTTTACTTTCTGTAGTTTCAGCTCACAAATAAAACTTGGGGATCCATGAACTAGATTTAACCAAGATTTCCAAGTTAACTCAACAACAACTTCCTCCTTGATCCATACCTGATTAAATCGGAAGGGGAGCAGAATTAAATTCTCTATGTATTTTATCTAGAGGACAATTGGCCTTTGATCAAACTCACTAGTTGCTAGAAATTTTGAGGTTATATCCCACCCATCAATCAACCAACCACTTTGAACTAGAAATATTTCTAATAATGTGGTAATGTGACTTGGTCCCGACCTTTTTTTTCACCAAATGAATTTTCCATATTTTGGGACTATGTACACGGTATCTCAGAGATTACGTGCTCTATTCTTTCTCTCATTTGGTCCTTTATAGTATTTCCACCCCACTTTTTAGTCAAGTATAAAGTCATATTCAATTGTCTTGCCACAATGCTACCTCTATTCCATCCTTCCTCTTTAAGATGTATTAATTGATCCAATTTTTTATATTTTAATATAATTTATTGCTACATACGCATTGAATATTGCAACTGATTTCCAAGTCTGTATATGTAGTAAGGATACCATTATTATATTTTATTTTATTTTTATATATTAATTTATATTCATCACTATCCCAAACTGTTCCTAGTGCCCCTAAGTCTTCTCAAGCACTTTGGGATATTCCTTTGTTGTTTCTCTATAACTTGTTAACTATTTTTAAAAACTTTGTTTCCTCTTCTTTTGTTTCTTGTATCAATACAATTCTTGGTTGTTCTTGTTGTATCAAATCCTTTAAGGATAACATTTTTCAATTTCCTCTCATGCCTCCACAATTCCATGGCATGTAATTCATTATTTACTATATGTGGTATAGGCCTTACCTCCATTTTTCAATCCTTGTCAGGTTTGCATTGAGAATGTTTCTGAACTTGGAACTTGCAATCCTAACAGTTTTCGATGCTTTGCCTCCATTTATCTTACTTATTTATTCATGGTTCGTCCCACTTTCCTTTTCATGCTCAATTTTCCAATTGTTTTTGCCTCTTCTTCTCCTCGCGATGCTCCAACTTTGTTTCTCATTTGTATTCTTCCTCCTCGCCGAGTATTGCAGGGAGACTAAATCGACTTTTATTCTTCCATTATCATTTTGCAATCCTTCTCTGTCGTTTTTCTTGCTAATTTCCCATCAGAATCAATCATGTCGTTGTAATTTTTTTT
Organism: Pinus tabuliformis; assembly: GCA_031772625.1. NCBI lineage: Eukaryota > Viridiplantae > Streptophyta > Pinopsida > Pinales > Pinaceae > Pinus > Pinus tabuliformis. The sequence goes on along the minus strand of CM062804.1, from coordinate 153,839,172 downwards.
ATATTCTCTTCTCGATCGAACTTATACCAGAATTTCACCATCCTTAACTTATTTGTTCTTATCTTCAAAAAAAAAAAAAAACAAAAAAAAAATGTGATTATTTTCTTGCTTTATTTTTTTTAATTGTTACTTGTTTTTTTTGTGCTTACCATTTCTCGCCTTTAGCTTATTTTGTTCCCTTTGTTTCAATCATGTTTTCTTTTTTGTAGTCTCACACGAAGTTTCCATAGTCATGACAATTTTTACACTTAAATGGGAGTTGTTCACAGTCCAACTTCTAAACATGTGACCACCCCTCTTGTGTTACTTTATCTCTTATGGTAAACCTTTTTCAAGATATACCTCCACGCAAAGGGCCTTGAGCACACAAATTTCCATCCTTTTCATTTAGCTTTATCAATGTATTTTCCAAGTTTCTTGTGAATTTCTCTTAAATAGTCATCACCCCAACAAGATAATGGGAATCATGGTAATTTTACATAGACTAGGACCATTGTTGGGATATCATTCTCAAGATCAAAATTGAATGTCCATTTATTCCAATAAAAACCCTAAGAGCCATAAAAGTATTACCCGCTTTGAAAAATCAAATCTTTATCATCCTAGTGTTGAAATGAGAAGACAAAGAATCCTCTACTACATGCAAAAATATTGATTCTTCCTTTTATCAATGGCTACCATGACTTGGCTATCCAATATTCCATGTACTTGGGAAATGGTCATATCCCTGTGAATTGGTCGATGAGCACTTGATCCACTAGTGCTATTGTGCTCTTGCAGAAGGTCGAAGAAGGAAACACTACGAGGGTATTTCCATCACTTTCTTCAGGAACCTTGGTGACTTTGGTTTGCTCTTAATTTTCTTAGCTAAAGATGTTACAATTGCAAGAAAAAATTGTAATCTCATACTGATTGGTTTGAGGTGGGAGAGTGGCCCGCTCCAACACCATGCAAACCTACTCTCTCTTTGTGTTAGTCCATGCGCTCACTTGCAAAGCTACTTCTCAGAAAATCTTTGATAATTTTTATTATTATATTATTTTATTAGTTTTTGTGGATATTAAAAATTCTCATGTTACTAAAATTATATAAATTAAATGGTTAATGCCCACAGGGGTTTGGTCTCGTGGCCAGCGGATGGTCTGCTAAGTCGTTCGTGCTGCTATGTGGGTCACAGGTTCAAGTCTCATCTTAACTTGAGGGCCGTTCTTGCGCGCTGGGCGGCTCCTCCTAGCGGTTATAGTGGCAGCCGGTGGGATTCGACCCCATGTAACACGAGTACGATACCACTGCCATTGCCGATTCCGCTAGATATCAAAATAAATAAATAAATAAAATGGTTAATAGCATTTCATAAGAACCAAAATATTTATGTGTCATTTAATTTATGGACATTTAATTATGCCAAGAGGTGCTCTATAGCCGAGCATGGGGTAGATGTCAAGCATGAATGTTTAACATTTAACATTAAACAAATTTAACCTAATGTCAATGTCAACCCAAATTAAAAATGGATATAATTATTATGTATAAACAAAATATAAATTTTGGATTGATTTTCTAAAAAACAAAGTGGAATTGGTTTAATGTAATATAACCCTAATATAATGTAAACATTTTAACTCAGTGAAATAAAATACAAATAAAAGAATAAAAATAACCCTATAAAAATTAATAATAAAAAATACAAAAGTGACCTATGGTATTAAGAACCCATGCTATTCATGCATAATATACCGATTTAAGGGGGAAATTAAACTAGCCTAGATCCATCTTAGTTTGATGTTATGTTTAAATACATAATTAGGTATAGAAAATGATAGCATCGTATCCATGTAACCTTTCTATTTTTTTGTTTCTAAAGTTGAATGGATGAACACATAATGTGTATATATAGATAGAAGCTTTAGAGCTCCCTGGTGATTATTGGGTGATTTGTTTTTAAGGAGTGTAAGGTTAAATATGATTGCACAAAGTAGAAGTGTAAGGTTAAATAAGATTGCACAAAGTACAAAACAATAGTTGTTTCTTCATTTTATTGGTAATCACTTTAATATAATATATGTAATATATTCTCTTAATTTATGTGTAGTAATGTGTTATAAAAATAATTCTCTTAATTTGTGTAATAATGTGTTATAAAAATAAGGCTAGAATGGTAAGTTTAGAAATGAATAAACTTAACTATGAAAGTGAGTTGGGGGAAGGAGGTGGGAGAAATATTAAGCAAAATGTAATTATTACATTTTACCTAATATTTATCCCTACCTTCATCCACTTTTTACTAGCTTGTGAGAAATATTGGACAAAATATAATAATATAATATTATATTTTACCAAGTATTTCCCCTCAACTAGTCCACTTTTTATTGTAATTTTTCTTTATATTTGAAGTTTAAAAGTAAACAAACTCAACTTTAAAATTAGCGAGGGTGGGGGAATATATTGAGTAAAATGTAATAATTAGGTTGGGGGTGATTAGAAATATTACGTAAAATGTAATGATATTACCTTTTAATTAGTAATTCCCCCAGCCTTGGTCACTTGGCAACTTTTCACAAGATGGTGATTAGTAATAAATATTGAATAAATATAACATTATAATGTTATATTTTATCCCAGATTTCCCCTCACATGATCCACTCTTTATTTAAAAAATTATTTATATTCTAGGTTCATATGTAAATTCCTATGTAAACTCTTTATGTTTAACACTTTGACTGGGTCAACAAATAAAAAATAAAATTAATAAAATAAAATATATCAGATTAATAATTATATGTATATTTATAATTATAACTAATAATTAAACTAACCTAGATTCATCTTCATCAAATTTCTTGAGATGCAAGCTTCTTTTAATGTGAAAAAACATCTTCACCCTTGCCATTAACGAATTCAAAATTAATTTAAACTAATTTATATAATAATGAAAATTTATAAATTTACTCCAAAATTGTAATTGAGATTGCAAGCACATTATATAAATTCGAAAAAAAACAAAACAAAACATGAATAAAAAAACCTTTGATTTTATCATAAATTTTGTTAAAAAAACGAATGAGAAACCTTTAATTTTATGAAGAATGTGAGAAATGAAAATGTTGTCGAAGCCAAGCATAGGCCCTTCATCGAGTCACGAGTATAAAAGTCATGGTTGACTGAGAAGGTCAATACCGATAGTCTAGAAACCCTCGCTGTAATTGATGTGATTACTTTGAAACATTAACATATGAAGAGCCTTAAGTATCCTGGATTGTTTTTCAATGACATAATTTTGATATATTTTAACAATTTCCTACTATGTCATCACCGTAAGCAATGATGGCATCCTATTTAAAAAAATTAAAACGTGTGCCAGCGTGATTTAATAAAAATATTTTGGAATCTAACAGAGTGTAACATGACCCGACCCTCGCGATTACCGTGCTTGAACGAAGCAGGCATTCAATTCATCATTCTGCTTAAATGCTTTCATACACCACGAAGTTTTGAAAGATTCGATTCCTCTATTAACTCTGAAATTGGAGTCTCTGGGATTTCGTTTAGATTACTCTGTGAATGGCGAGGGTTCTTCTTGATTTGCTAATTTACGAGAATCGTTTATCACTGGGGGCGTGGAATGTATTGGTGTTACTCTCATCGGTGATTATGGTGTCTATGGTGATTTTCTCATGCGTTGGCGGTGGAATACGTCCGCGGAGGGGAGGAGGAGGCGCAGGCGGAGGCGGAGGCGGAGGCGGCTGTGGAGGAGGAGGTGCCGGCGGCGGCTGTGGAGGAGGAGGTGGTGGCGGAGGCTGTGGAGGGGGTGGTGGTAGCGGCGGCGGCTGTGGAGGCGGTGGTGGTAGCGGCGGCGCCGGTGGTGGCGGTGGTAGCGGTGGCGCCGGTGGTGTGGGGTGCTGACGAAGGACGGTACCATCATCCGCAATACGCACTTGTAAGTCCAAATCCAAATGAAATGACATTTATTTCTACGGACTTATTTCAAAGTCTATGGCTACAGTAACCGTTCATTTGTGTATTACAATTACTCAATGTCAACGTATTAGGGATGCGTGTTAATTCATAACTTATTTTATGAGGCGAGGGCTTTTCATGCCTGTTTTATGGCCATTATTTCCATTTGACTTCATCAGACAACTCAGTTGCTGGAACAAAACTTGTGTGAGCGATCAATCATCAATCCTTTTTATGCAGTCTATCGATATCTACTGGTGTTTTGGGTGCGTGTAATTAAGAGTATTTTTCTGCGAACAAAAAGGCCACTTCGTTGTCTATCTTCAATCTAAAATTAAAATTAGATTTCATGTTTGTTGCGAGGGAGACTGCAATTTTCACTTCAATCGATTACCATGGGAATTTTGTTTTACATTCCCCAAGTTTGCTAGGATGTGTAATATTTTCTTTCACTTGTTTGAGTATAATATGAGTAATACCAGCTTAGAACGGTTACATCCTCACGTTTTTTATTTACTTTTTGGACATTTTTACTGTTACTGACAAAGTAAATTGATAACAATGAGTTATTGGGTTGTTAATAATAAACAGTAATTGAGTTATTTAAGGAAAAATTAATAAGGTCTCTATAGAAAATAGAGGGAATTATGGATGAATTTTAGTAACTCTCTTTTTACCACATAAAGTAAATTCTTTTCACCACACAAATTAAATTGATAACAATTAGTTATTATGTTGTTGATAATAATAAATAATAATTAAATTATTTAAGAAAAAATTAACACTGTCTCTATGGAAAATATGAAGAATTAAGAATGCACTTCAGTAACTCTCTTTTCACACACAATTTTCACCACACAATTATCAGTTAGGAGCAGTTATCTCCTTACTTCCTTTTCTTGGAGGGGGAGGGGAAAGAAAGGGGGTTGGAAAAAGAAGGGGATTCTTTAAGCAGAAGGTTAGTGGAAAAACCCCTCGAGATTATCGAAAGTGTTTGCACTCTGGACTTGGGGTTCTGAGGCTCAGATAAATTAACCACTGCTTTGAAAAACTGCTCTGAAGGAATTAAGGAATTGAGGAGAATATTGGACCTAATAGCAAAACTGCTCTGAAGGAATTAAGGAATTGAGGAGAATATTGGACCTAATAGCCAAATTAGGAGCAGTTATCTCCTTACTTCCTCTTCCTGCAAGAGGAGAGGGAAGGGAAAGAAAGGGGATTGGAAAAAGAAGGGGATTCCTTAAGAAAATGGTTAGTGGGAAAACCTGGTTAGTGGGAAAAGGAGAGGGAGGGGAAAGAAAGGGGATTGGAAAAAGAAGGGGATTCCTTAAGAAAATGGTTAGTGGGAAAACCTCTCGAGATTACCTTCCCCAGTGGAAGAAAGTCTTCCCCAGTGGAAGAAAGTGTTCCCAGGCTGGACTTGGGTCCGGACAAATTAACTGCTGCTTTGAAAAACTGTTCTGAAGGAATTACGGAATTGAGGAGAATATTGGACGTAATAGCCAAATTCTCATTGGAAGGGTGGAGAGGCTTCATCTTCCCGATAGATGGTAAGTAACAAATTCATAGCCTATTAATATTATGTGACTGCGGGTATATTAGGAGAAATTCTTTATACATTAATGAAAGTTCCTCTTATGCTTGTTAAAATCCTTGCATTTAATTTTAGATATTTATCCTTAAATTGTACAATGATTTAAATGCAATTAAGGATAATAGCAGAGGACAAGCGATACCATTGTTCTGTTACTGAAACTACTTTCTGAAAAGAAGAAAGATTGTCTTGAAGTTTACTTAGAATTATGTGAACTGTTTTGTTACTGAGATTGTCTTGAAGTATACACAGTATTATGTAAAATTGTTATAAACTGAAACTACTTTCTGTGTAAATCAAGACTGTCTTGAAAGATGCATAAAGTTATGTAAATTCACTATATTATTGAAATTACTTTTGAGTAAATAAAGATTGTTATGTAAATTCACGATATTATTGAAATTACTTTTGAGTAAATAAAGATTGTTTTGAAATGAAGGCAAGACTGTTCTACAGTAAAGAAAGTATGAATGATTACTTAGAGATGTTCCCAAATAAAAATAAAGAAAAATAATTGATTGTTTCGAACACCTAGCTCCATAATCTCCTTAAGTTGTTGAAAGAGGAATAATTTCCACTGTTTTAGTAAGGGTTAAAATCTTATTTGGAATACAACCCAGGAACGAGTAAAGAACACTAAATACACATTCGGGCTAACAAGAAAAGAAAAACTAAGATTAAAAAAGGAAAGAAAACCGTGTCAAATTTTCAAATGAAATTCACCCCTTCCCCAGAACTTCAAGAACCTCTGAACGAGGGATTAGCGTTGCTCAGTAATAAGTATAAAACCTGACTATTCTAACCCAAATTTATTCCTCGGCGAGTCCTATTGAGATGAAAGACTATAGTATGTAATCTACAGGGAACCAATGGCTAAGCAAAATCCAATGGCTAAGCAAAATGCTAAGCAAGACCATTTTTTTTTTTTCAGAGAAAAAAAACCGACATAGATTTATATTAAGAAAATATAAAAGGCTTCAAATATACGAGAACCACCTTGCCACGCCGCTAACAAAGCTTATGTGGAATAAATAGATTTGCAACTCCGCAAGTATGTACAATAATAACAATCATGGGAATAATTAATAACATTTAAAGGCAAACCGAATCAATAACATTTAAAGGCTAACCGAGCAGATAAACCAAGTCCTTGGTTAGTATGAAGTCAAGCAAGGAATTAGCAGAGGCAGAACCTTCAAAATGTGCATATCGTCCTACTATAGTAGGGATTTCTCAATCCATATTTTAATTACAAACACAATCTTTTAAATAAGTCCTTTTTGAAGACAAAACAGAAAACGAACTACCCAATTCAATGGGCACGCATTGGAGGCAAGCCATTCTAAAGAGAGGCACTCACACCATTCCTCTGAACCACAAGGAAACGCAGGTTTCCTCTTGTCGTTGAGTGTGCTGCAACTGGAAGAACCCCATCCAGGCTGTCAGTTATAGGATTAACCCTGCAACCAAATGTCAAGGAAGCTCCGCGCCACAAACAAGAATGTAAAATAAATTTGAAAGGGCCAATACCAAGGACTCGAACACCTTACCTATATCGGAGTGTTTGAGTGTTTCCTCGGTGCCAGACACATCTGAAATCGCAGAAGTCGCAGTACGTGCAGCCAGTTGTAAAAGATGAGCATTAGTTTAGACAAAAAACAAGTGTACTCAGATATTACGAGGTGCATGAAAAATAAACCTGAACTGTATCAAATTATGTCCTACCTGAGCCTGGAAGGCAGTATTCTGGCAACAGTTGGTAATGTCTGGCTGTGACAGCGGATGGGCTGAACGCTCTTGTTGGATTCACTGCTCCATAGAGTCGGAGAGACGAAACCCAGCTTCCATAACGCAACCTCAGCTGAGTTAGGATTTTGCAGAGCGGTATTCCGGGATCTGGCTTCGAGCAAATGAACAAACGAGAAAGGCAGGATAATTGGTGGTTAGCCATAATTCCCTTTGATCAAGGAGGACCGTCAGATCACAATCCTCACATCAATGGTGCTGAGGAAACCACTTGGCAACCAGAGAGGGTGAACGCTTGGCAGCTGGCGGCGTTAGATTGCTAACCAGCTAGGTCATTTAACCAAAACTTAAATGCAATTGCAGGCGCGTACAAGCTAAGGACTGAAGGGAGGTCGGTAGATTCAGGAAATCAACCTGAATATATATTAATATATTAAATACATTAGATATGTTCTAGCAGAAATTATTATGCTTGGTATAGTGGTATCAATGCAAAATCATACGGGTAATGGTTATTAAACCATAGAGCGACAACGTTTAATTTTCACATATTGATAATCATATATCTCAGGAAATATCTCAGCCGTTGTGCAGGTAAGGTTAACATGTGATACCTTTAATTATTTTTTTATTATCATATGTTTTGAGCGATGAGCGATGGTATATGTTACAAGAATCATCTAACTTGAGAACTATCATGTATTGAGAGGGATCAAATCTCTTAAGGTGTAAATCTTCCACGTTTGCATCTTTCAGATCTATCATGTGTTGAAAGGGATCAAATCCCTCAAGGTGTAAATCTTCCACGTTTGCACCTTGAGGGATTTTGATCCCTAAGGCACATGATACATCCAGAGTTAGATGGCAGATACCTTCCAGGTTTGCACCTTAAGGGATTTAATCCCTCTCAGCACATGATAGATCTAGAGTTAGATGGTCTAGGTTGGTTAACAATGTCACATTTTTAGATTATCATTATTTTGTATATGTTTGAGATAAGCTTCATATTTTGAAATTTACATTATGTTTTCTTTGCTTGACATAACCATATCATTTTCTTCTTTAATTTAATATAGGTTGTTTTCCTTAAACGGTTTGCACCTCTGTATTCATATGTTTTTGTATTCATATGTTTGGATTTAGATGGTAATGTTTGTGAATGTTATAGTTGTTTTGTTATATTTCTATATAGGTGATTGTCTATTAGTAATTAGTTGGTGATGAAGAAGGGAGACAATCTTGTCAAGTTTGTAGGAGGATTGATACTCCAGATCTATTTCACTTAATTTTATGTATCACAACTTTTGACAACTAATTACTTCTCAATAGTGTCCCTGTCTTCAATAATAATTTTAAATTTAAATTTGCTCAATTACTTCAGTTTGTTGAGATGATAGATATTGTTAATAACTTTAATGATGAAAAATGATAAAATAATGTTTTTCAATGCAAAGCGGCAATGTAATAGTGTTGAATGGTAGAAAATGTGAATAATAAGAATGTATTCAAGTACAAATAGTCTTTATTGTCAATCTCAAACTATTTTCTTCTACTATTTTATTGTTACCCCTGTTAGTCATCTCATCTTTTCATATCAATTATATGAAAGTTGCAGTTGAAATCGTAAACCATTCAAATCTTTAACTCAAGCTATTGTAGTAAACATCATACCTTCTCTCCTTCTCTCCAATATTGATAAATTGAATTACTATAACACAAAAATCAATGCACATTGTCAATAATTTTTTTGTACTTACATTGATATCAATGCACAATGCTAATCCAATCACTTTAAAATTAATGTACAATCATACATCTAGTTACATCAAATCAGAAATCAACACCTACACTGAAATTAATGCATCTAATGCAAGCAATCAAATAGGATTAGAAAACAACATCTACACTTAAATCAATACATATAATGCAAGAAATCAAATAGGATTATAAATCAACATCTACAATGAGATCAATGGATCTAGTGCAAGAAATCAAATAGAATTAGAAATCAACATCTACACTGAAGTCAATGCATCTAGTGCAAGAAATCAAATAGAATTAGAAATCAACATCTACATTAAAATCAATACATCTAGTGCAAGCAATCAAATAGGATTAGAAATCAACATCTACACTAAAATCAATGCATTGATTACAAGTAATCAAATATCATTGGAAATCAACATCTATATTGAAATCAATGCATTTAGTGCAATCAATCAAATAGGATTAGGAATCACCATCTACACTGAAATCAATGCATCTAGTGCAACAAATATTCTTCCCTCTCCCACCTCCATCTATATCTATATCTCCCTCCATCTCTCTTTCTTTGTCTCTCTATATTACCCCAAAACATGCACACTCTCTCTCCCTCTCTCCCTTGTCACTCTATCTCTCCTTCACCACTTTTCTCTTTCTATGTATTTCTTCTTCCCTCCCTCTCTCCTCCTCTCTCTGAAGTCCTCTCCCTCGTTCTTCCTATCTCTTCCTATCTCCTACCTCCCTGTCTCTCCCACCACCACTCTCTCTCTCTCTCTCTCTTCGCCCACCAACCCTATCACCATCTCCCTCCTTCTCTCATTCCCTCTCTCCCCCTCTATGCCCCCTCCATCTTTGTGTCTCCGTCACTCTTTCTTACCCTTCTCTCAACCCTCTACTTCTCTCCCTCTTCATTCCTCCTCTCCCCTCTCCTTCAATTTACCTCCTTTAGTGTGAACAATCAAATAGGATTATAAATCACCATCTACACTAAAATAAATGTGTCTAGTGCAAGAAATATTCTTCCCTCTCCCCCCTCATCTATATCTATATCTCCCTCCATATCCCCTTATTTGTCTCTCTATATCACCCCCCAAACACACGCTTTCTCTCTCCATAACTACTATCTCTCCCTCTCTCTATCTCTCTCTTATTCCCTCCCTTCACCTTCCATCTATATCTCTTTCTCCCTCTGCCTCTCTATATTGCCCCCAAAACATACACACTCTTTCTCCATACCCATCTATCTTTCACTCCCTCTCCCTCTCTCTTCCACTTCTCTCCCCCTCTCCTCCCTTCTATATCTCTTCCCTCCTCTCCTCTCTCCTTCCCTCTCCATCTCCCTTATCACCTCCTCTCTTTCTCTCTCCACCTTTATCTCTTTGTGTCTTTCTTCTTACCTCCCTCTCTCCCATTTCCTCACTCTCTCCCTTCCTCTCTCTCCCTTTCTCTCCCACCTCTCTCTGTCTCTGCTCCTCATCTCTCTCTCTCTCCCTCTCTCTCTCTCTCTCCATCTCTCCTTCTTTGTCTCTCTATCTCACCCCAAAAAACACACACTCTCTCTGTCTCTCCCTTGCCACTCCCTCTCTCTCTCTCTCAGCTTTTCTCTCTCTATGTCTTTCCTCTTCCCTTCCTCTCTCCCCTTCCAACTCCATCTCTCTATCCCTCCCTCTCTCCTCCTCGCTCTCAAGTCCTCTCACTCCCTTTATCTCTCCACCTCTATTACTCTATTTCTTTGTTCTTCCCTCCCATATATATCTAAAGTTAATATATTTTAATCACGATATATTAATATATATCAAAATATAACAAATTTAATATTGAGTTAATCCTATTAAATTTAATAATATTAATATTATAATATATCAATATCAATATTAGATTTAATAATAATAAAATGAATATTAATCTTCCAATATTATATTAGATTTAATGATGTTTTTTTTATATGGAATGATAACAAAATTTATAGTAAAATTACATCAATTTACTATTTGCAAACATCACAAATTTGACTGGAAATATTTAAGTTTTTAAAGATTTTAATATATCTATAGGATATTATTTTCCTTTTAAAGATTCATTTTAAAATTATTTAACTAAAAAATATATTAAAAAATTTTGGAGTAAGATTTTCGATTCTTTATGTTGAAAATATTTTTATTTTGATTTAAAAAACTAAACTTAAAATTAAAGAAATTAATATATCACTTGAAAATAATTATATAATTAAAATAGAATGTTGTAAAAAGTTAAAATAAAAAAGAAATTTGGAATTAGGTGAAAAAAATGGTGCAATGGTAACAAATACATACAAATATACAAATCCAAAAAATACCCGAAAAAATATTTTTCGGGTAGTAAAGATAATAATGTCTGATGTTAGAATTTTCAACCATTTCAACCAAAAAAAGAAGAAAGAGTTTGGAATATTTAAGGTAACTTATGGACTTTTTATTTTCTTGAAATGGTATAAAATAACTATTAAGTACATATTTACGAGTTTATTAGACATTTCCAAGGAGACTAATTTTTATTGTTAAGTATATATTTACCACTCTATTAGATATTTTTAAGGAAACTAATTTATAGTCTTTGTGACTTTTGTAGCTCATGAAAATTGTTTAACTCATATTTTCCGCATAATCTTAGGGAAACTAATTTATATTTCGTTAGATTGTATTGGTGTGTTGTTATTTGTTTTTTTTGGATAGTACCAAAAAACAGTCTCGCAATCTCCGTAGAGAAAAACAATCCAAGAAGTAACCTATTTGACAACAATGGTGAGTAAAAATATGTTTTTAAAAATTTGAATATAACTTATTTGACGACAATGGTGAGTGAAAATATGTTTTTAAAAATTTGAATATATTTATAGAATATGGTTTTTTTTTTTTTAAGATTTATTTTACAAATTTTTAATTAAAAGAAATATATATGTGTCTTTAAAGATTTGAATATATCCATAAAATATAGTTTTCTTTTTAAACATTTATTTTAGAAATCTTTAATTAAAAGAAATATTAAAAAAAATTGGAGCAAAATTTTCAATTCTTTATATTGAATTAACCTTTTTAATTTCATTTAAGAAACTAAACCTAAACCTGAAATAATTAATATATCAACTTAAAATAAATGTATAATTAAAAATGCAATAGTGTAAAAACTCTAAAAAAATAAAGATTAGATAAAAAACAAAATGAATTGAATCCCACCAATACCTAAACCTGCGTATACAAATATACAAATCCAAAAAATACAAATTATCCAATAGTAATGATAATAACGTCTAATGTTAGAGTTTCCAAAACATAAGAAGAAAAATAGTAATGATAATAATGTCTAATGTTTGGAGTTTCCAAAACATGAAAAGGAAAAAAAAAAAAACGGAAGTAAGAGTTTGGAACATTTAAAGTGACTTTCAATTTACTATTTTATTTAAATGGCGTAAAATAACGATTAAGTTCATATTTACCAGTTTATTAGACATATTTAAGGAAACTAATTTTTATTGTTAATGATAATAATGTCTAATGTTAGAGTTTCCAAAACATAAGAAGAAAAAGGAAGTATGAGTTCAGAACCTTTTAAGGTAATTTTGAACTTTCTGTTTTATTTAAATGGTGTAAAATAACGGTTAAGTCTATATTTACCAGTGTATTAGACATTTTTAAAGAAACTAATTTTTGTTTTCAAGTCCATATTTACCAGTTTATTAGATATTTTTAAGGAAATTGATTTATAGTCTTTGTGACTTTTTGTAGATAATGAAAGTTTGCTAATTTCAAACCGACATTATTTACATGTTTTGTATGATTATTTAGATTTTTATTTTGTTCAACATTAGCGAAAATTTAAACTTTGTGGATAGACGAACAAATTTACACAATCTCGTCGTCGATTGTAGAATGTGTCTCTCAATGCAAAAAAGAAGAAGAAAAATAAAATAAAATAAAATATCCTTCATACCGGGTTGTAGAATGCAAACACAAAAAAAGAAAAAATCAAATCATTTCATTGAAAATCTAAAAATATTTTAATATTATTTTTAATATTTTAATATTTTCTAGTTTATTATTGGAAAGAGTGCATAGTTCTTTATGAAACATTTCATTAAAAATCAATATAAATTCATTTTAATTCCTCCTTTGTCATATATATTTTTTTCAAATTTTTTCAAATTGAAAAAAATTGCAAAAGTGTTCTACTTTAAGGAATTTGATCATTTTTTATCCATAATAAATATAGAATTGAGGAAAAAAAATCAAGTTATGAAAGTGAGTGGTCACACTTCTAACAGAAATCATACTACTTCATTAATTAGGGTTATATAGCTCAATTACTATTAATGATGGTCAAACTTGGGGTTTACCAATTTCATCCTCAAATAACTTCAATTTTGGAAGCCTGTGGGTTATGGGCCCACAAAACCTTTCTCACTTTTCCATTTGTACAACAATGAAACTCACACTTCTCCAATCCCCAAATTTCTTCCATGTCAGTGTTGTCTAACAATCGACCATCCTCACTTCAACCTCCAACACAGGCCGCATTTTGGCTTGACCAAGTTGAATCCACCTATACTCCTTGAGCCAACTCCTTCGGTGCTGACTAGGGTTCGAATTTCAAAACAGAGTCACCCGTCAAATTTGACGGCTTTCACATTTTTCTAGCACCTTTCCTAATATCAAGTAAAGATTTTGACGACTTTGTAAAATTTTGAATTGTATTTGACGATAAATCACCCATAATGGGAAAGTTTCCTGTCAAATTCCATCCCTGTTGCCGACTAAACCAAAGCCCAACCTTGTGGGTCCCACCTTAGGTTGAGGGTCGTGACTGTTCTCCATTTAATTTTTTTGTGCAATTGGTTGACCACTTGAGGGTGCAACCCCATTGATCCATCGCAAGGGTGAGGGTCGGTCCCGACTTGTTTCTTTGCCATTGGTCTCGACGAGAATAGGGTCCGACCAACTAACTTGGTCATTCTATGAGTTGAAGGTTGGGTTGGACGACCACTCGACTTATTCATTGGAAATGGTTTAAGTGACAAGTAACTAAAGCATTCACCACTTTTTTGGCTTCGTGTCTTGAACACTGGATCTTAAAAAATCGTCACACAAGCTTGAGGGTTATCTTGCAAAGCTAACTCATGGTTCTACCACTGAATCATCCTCTATTCCAACTTCAGCATAATACTACAATGTTTTGTGGTTGTCACTCTTGTAGGTTCAGCTTCTCTAGAGTTCTCTTTGCCCCTACTAAAAAAAATGTGGCAGGATATCAACAGAGCAGAGTTTGTATACAAATAAACACATGCACTAATATATTTTGAATGTAGGAATACTTTGATTAAAAGAAATAAGTTAAATTATAGGCTACGACCTCTTAGGTCTTGATGGACTCTCGTCCTGATCTCTACATTGTACTAGACGCTCCCTGATATTTCAAGATATTTCGCTTGAAGCTTATACGTAAACCAAAAGAACCTAAAGAACGAGGAATCTCTTCCTCTATTAGTGCATGCCTTCTAGAGGCTTCTAATTAACTAAAATTTACATTTAATTTAGAGGAAATCATGTCCTCTTCCTCTGGCTGCCACATTGCCCTTCTGGAAGCTTCAAAAAATTATATTAGATTTGGTGTAGGGTCTATGCCCTTGCATCATATTCCTGCACTTGAAAATATTCATGATCCCCTAATCATGTGCCTTCATTGTTGTGTCTCGTTCTTCTCACTTCGGTCTGCGTTCCTCCTTTGCATATATCTCTAAGCTTCTTCTCATGCTTAATAGTGAGCTACAACTGAGCCTCCACTAACACCTCATGGACTCTCCTCCTCTAGCTCAGCCTTTTCGCATCCTGGTTCACCTCCTTGGAACCTCTCGAGCTTCCTCTGATAGTTTGGTTGTTGTGTGCTTGCTTGACACCCCTCCTCGACAACCCTACCCATAGCCACAGTGGTGGAATTGCGGCATAACTTCTACCCAACCGCAAAAAGAATTTCTCTTCTACCGGAAATCTTCCCTTCTTCCTAAAATATAATACCACTTGATGAATATTCAACCTTGGGTTAATCAATTCCATCCCTAAATGGATTCAATTCCATAGGCCTGCGGGTTATGGGTCCACAAAAACTTTATCTCTCGACTATTTGTACAACAATGAAACTCACACTTCTCCAATCCCAAAATTTCTTCCATGCTAGTGTTGTCTAACAACCGACAATCCTAAATTCAACCTCCATATTCGGGGGTGACAAGGTCGACTCCACCTATACTCTACAATCCAACCTTTTTGGTCTCGACTAAACCAAATCCCAACCTCGTGGATCCCACTTGAGGTCGGGGTCAGGATTGTTCACCGTTTCCTTTTTTTGTATGATTGGTCGACCACATTAGGGTCTAACACCATGGGCTGATCGCGAGGTCGGGGTTCAGTCCCCACTTGTTTCTTTGAGGTTGGTCTCAACCAGAGCTTGGCCTGACCAGCTAAGTGGGTCTTGCCCTGAGTCAAAGTTCAGATTGGTCAACTACTCATCCTAATCATTAGCAATAGGTTATGTGATGAGTGGCTTAAACATTCACCACTTATTTGGCATCATGGCTTGAACACTGGACTACCAAAAATCCTCACACGAGCTTGAGGGTTATCATGCAGAGCTTCCTTGTGGTCTTGGCACTGATCCACCCTCTATTCTGACTGAGGCCCAATAATACAATGTCATGCGGTTTTCACTCTCATACATTCGACTTCTCTGGAGTTATCTTCACCATTACTAACAAAAACATGGAAATATATCAATATAGAGTTTGTACAAAACTAAACACATACACCCACATATTTCGAATATAGGAATACTTTGATTAAAAGAAAGAGGTTTCGTTAGAGGGTACAGCCTCTGAGGGTATGACGACCTTTTGTCCTTATCTCTACATTGTAATGGCTACTCCCTGGCATTTCACATGTGGCTTATACATAAAGAAAACAAGCCTAAAGAATGAGGAATCTCCTCCTCTACCGGAAAATGCCTTCTAGAGGCTTCTAATTAATTAAAATTTACATTTATTTTAGAGGAAACTGTGTCGTCTTCCTTTAGATTCCACATTTCCCTTATGGAAGATTTAGAAAATCATATTTTATTTGGGATGGGGTCTATGCCCTTACATCAACTACTAAAGCCATCAAATTTGTATATCAACATAATGAAGAGTTTAAGTTAGAGAGAGATTAATTGGGGTTATATAGCTAGGATACTTCCAGACCCAACCATTTTATATATTAATGTAATGAAGAGTTTGGAGTTTGTCCTAGGGAGGTTTTAAGTCATAGACTAAGTCATTCAATTTATATTTCAATAAAATTTTGGTTGAGAAGCTAGGTTATTGTTTGTGGAGCAAGAAAGAGTTTGGACTAGTTTAATTAAGGTTGTTTAATAAAATTAGAACAAAAAATTTATAAGGTTCAATTTATTCTTTTATCAAATATAGAAGAGCAAGTTTACTTAAACTAATTCTTATGATCAATATCCTTACCTAATATGAAAACAAAAATTGTACGTAAATTATCTCTTATTGTCCAAACATCTATGACAATGTGTGGGCCTTAGAGTTAGTTGTGAGGTTATCATGTCCTTTTCCTTGGTAGCATAAAATTTATCGTAGAATATATTTGTATAGAATAATAAAGTAGTTGTGATCCAAAAAGTATAGAGAAAAGGAGAAAGCTAAATCACGTGCACTTTGTGCAAATAAATTGTGAATTGAAATTGTGGTCATAATAATAGTATGAAGAGACTATTATTGAATTCATGTGAATGTTGAAAGAAAAATAATAAGTATTAACATTAACTTTTTTATGAAAATGAAAAAGACACAAATTACCATCTAAGTTTAAAATCACAAATCCAATTTTTTTTTAAGAAGAGCCATGTAGAATTTAAATAAATAAATAAAACAACTATGAAAAAACCTTAGAACACCCATCATTATTTGAAGTAGAAAATGGAAGATAAATTTTTTTAATAATGATGATAAATGAAATCAATGACAAAATAAATATAATATAATGATAAAATATTATTAAAAATATATGATATAGTTTACACACAGTGATAGAAGTATTATCAATAATATAGATATATATAATGTACAAGATGTTGATGTGCATATATATATATATATATAGATATATATATATTAGTAACACTATAAAGTAAACCCAATCAAAAAATATATTAAAAAATTAAAAAGCATTTTATTTGCTTTTATTTTTTTATGGTATGTTTATTTATATATATATATAAACATTTTTTTCACATGTATAATATGTAATTTTATGGGTTGCCAAAATTATAGGCTCTTAAATTAACATTGGTAAATTCTTATTTTTTAAAGAATAAGTGCACTTTTAACAAGTGCAACAAGGCAACATAGTCTTTTCCATTGCCATTGGTCATTGTTGTTTGTATATATTTTGAAATTTAAATTTAATGTGAGTATAATGTGGATAATTTGAGAGAAAGTGTTTTTTAAAACCTCTTAGTGTTATATAGCTGTTTAGGAATTAGCCAATACCAAGCTTTACTAAGGAAATCTAAAGAATTTATTCTTATTTTAGCAATGCCTATTTTCTTCTTTATTTTATTCAAGATAAAGAAACCACCTTTCTTTTCAAGATTTAGGTTGATTAAACCTTTATAATATTTTACTTGATTAGTATGTTTTTATTTTATTCATTTACATGCTATATTATCACTCTCAATTCTTATATTGAAAAAAAAGGATTAATTATTTTTTGAAAAATAAATTATTATAATATTATATCATTTTTTCAAGATAATAAACCATAGTTACTACAATGGACACTCAATTCTTATATTGAAAAAAATGATTACTTATTTTTTTAAAATAAATTATTATAATATTATATCATTTTTTCAAGATAATAAACCATAGTTACTACAATGGACAATGAGTAAGCTAGAAAATAAAATACAGTGAAAATGCCTATTGACGACCATATCCATGTATAAACAATGCGTGGACATGAATATCATTGTCTGTCTCTATGAAAGAGTATTTCAATTGGTAGCATGCAAATACCTTTAAAGACAACATTTCCTCTCTGAAAGAGTATTTCAATTGGTAGCATGCAAATACCTTTAAAGACAACATTTCCTTTTGTTTCCAAGGTGTTTACAAAAAATAATCAACCCACATTTTTAAAAAATCATATAACGATTTCAAGCCATATTTGACAAATGAAGATTTCAATTATCTTCTTATGGCTCTCTTGGATGGCTGAATAATAAGATTACAAAACTTTGATGACAATGGTTGAGATTATGACGACGATTGTTATTGCGAGAAGGGAAAAAATTGGGGAGCGAGAGAAAAACGTGCAGCCAGGGTTTCGAAGAGGTTCAGTGCTCACTCCTAATGGAGGACCACAGAGGAGGCAGCTCCCCTCCCTCCTACAAATGCATCATTGCCGGCAGAGGTAAATCTCCTCTGGGTAAAGTCAGAGATTCTGGGGAAGAGGTAAAGAGTAATAATGAAAAGGAGACAGATGGGGGCAGGACCAAGGAAAATGTCAGCACTAAAGACAAGGAGGAAGAAGACAAAAGCCACGGAACAAGGAACAATAAACAAAAGGGACCGTGCAGACCCAAAATGGAGATTACTCCTAGAGTAGTGCTAAACGATCCTGCTCTGCAGGCACACATGGAACATATGGGGACCTACGCTATAATCTGCAAGTTTATGGGATTATGGCCCACGGAAAAGGCTTTACATATATGGATCAAGTATCACTGGAAACCCAAAGGAAGTATAGACCTTCATCTTGGGTCAAAAGGATTTTTCACTGTGGTGTTCACAAACATCGAAGACAAAGACAAAATATTCAAAGGAGGACCCTACTTTTATGCAGCAGCTGGCCTCTATATGCGGCCTTGGATGATGAACTTTGTTCCAGAGCGGGAAACTTTCACTTCAGTACCTGTCTGGGTAAGGCTCTATTCTCTACCTCTTGATTATTGGCAAACTGAATCGCTTGCTGCCATTGGCAACAAACTAGGGCGTTTTGTCAAAGCTTCGGAAGCCATAAGAAGAGGCAAATATACTTCCTATGCAAGGATCTGTGTAGAAATGGATCTATCGGGAGCTCTACCGGATGAAGTCATCCTGGAAGTTTTTGGTGAGTAATGGGTGCAAACCATAGACTATGAGCATATCTCGTTCAAATGTCGTAAATGTCATGAACATGGACACTTGTCAGGGATTGCCCTCTTAGTCAAGCAGTCAAAAAGGGCAAACCTAAGGAAATGAAGGACACAGATAGATTCCAGAAAGTTACAAGCAGAGGAAAAGGCGACAAAAAAGGATCAAAGCAACTTCATAATGAGGGTCAAAAGGTCAGTGAAAATAGGTATCAAGCACTGGAAGATAATGAAGAAATGGCAAATGAAGACCTATCTATGGAGGACGGCCCTAATGAAAAGGAAACGGAAAAGAAAGAAAACTGCTACCCAACACAAGAGACTGATAATAAGAAAGAAACTATAATGAGTGAAACAGAACTAGAGATGGATCAGGAAATGACCCAGAGTGAAACAGATCTGGAGGATCATGAACTTCAGGAAATTCTAGACAAGGAACATCTAGATCTGGAAGGGTTCTTGATGCAGGGATCCATGGGAGGGATAGATTCACTACCCCAAGAAGACTGCAACAAAATTCAGCAGCTGTTCTTATGGAAAACTCAGGAAAGAGGATTAGCTAAAGGAAAAACCATTGAAAAGCAGGAATACAGAGGTGTGAAAATAATGAAATCAACTCCAGGAGTAGCCACTAGAAATGCAGGAAAGAAAAGGGGCAGGAAAAAGTAGAAGGACCTCTTGATGGAGTGTGGAAAGTTAATGATAGACTCGGGTAAGATGAAAGACCTAACCAGTTACTCCTTTACAAATCTTTAAATATGAAGTTCACATCATGGAATATCAGAGGTCTAGGTAGTAAAAGAAAACAAAGAATGCTTAGTCATAGAATGAAACAGGAAATGCCGGATCTTATCTTCATCCAGGAAACAAAATGTTCCATTCAGAAAATAAAACAAATTCATAACAAATGGCTCAATAGATTTGAGTTCCTAGAGGTTAAAGCTGAAAACACAGCGGGGGGCATTCTAACTCTTTGGAATCCCCAGAAAATCAGTATAACAGATGCAGAAGCATCTAGAAATTACTTATCAGTGGTCATTCAACCAGTGGGGGATCCAAAAACCTTCCTGGTCACAAATGTTTATGGTCCTCAAAGAATAGATGACAAACTCAAATTGTTAGAATCCCTAATGGATCTCAGGAACAGACAGGCTGGGATTCCTTGGATCATAGGAGGGGATTTTAATATGATCAAATCTCTTTCAGAAAAAAAGGGAGGCACCAGAGTGCTAAACAAAGACTCCTTAGCGTTCCAAGCTTTCACAGATGATATGAAATTGGTTGATTCAGAACTGAGCAATGGCCTTTTTACCTGGAACAACAAAAGAGGAGGTGAGGCACAGGTAGCCTCTAAATTGGACAGGTTCATGATATCAGAGGAGCTTATGCTTACAGATAAAGAAATAACAACAAAAGTCCTTCCCTTTGGAGGTTCTGATCACTGGCTGATTCAATTGGAAATCAAGGGTTTGATTACTCCCAGGAACAGGCCTTTCAGATTCGAGAATATTTGGCTCTCCCACCCAGATTTCATCAGTAACATCGAAAAATGGTGGTTTGAAGACTTGCAATTCCAGGGCTCAAAAATGTACATCCTTCATAAAAGACTAAAGCATGTCAAGTTCAGGCTAAAAGAATGGAACAAGAAGGATTTTGGTAACATTTTTGTGAACAAAAGATCATTGGAAATCAAAATACAGGAACTCAACCAGGCACTGATCAAAGACGGCTTTGATAAAGTCAAAAGTGAGCAGGCTGATAAGCATCACCAAGAATGGGAAAATTTATGCAAACAAGAGGAAACATTCTGGAGGCAAAAGTCCAGGGTTCAATGGCTCAAGGAAGGAGAGCGGAATACAAGATTCTTCCACCGATCCACTATGGCTAACAGAGCACACAACATAATCTCTATGATTAAGGATGAGAATGGAAAGCTCCAGAACACCCATAAGAATATTGAAGTTGTGCTTGTTCAGTATTTCCGAAACATCACCCGAGAAAACAATCCAAATAGGGATCAATCCATCAAGGAAATTACAAGGAATATCCCTAAGTTGGTGTCTAGAGAGGACAATTTTAACCTCAACAGACCTGTTACTAAAGAGGAAGTCAGCGAGGTTCTCAAAGACATGAAGAACTGCAAAGCACCAGGTCCGGACGGTTTCAATGTGGATTTTTTTAAAGCTTGTTGGCATATTGTCAAACAATATATTCTGAATGTGGTGGAGGACTGTAGGACCAGCAAATCGATCCTAAAAGCCCTCAACACTTCCTTCATCTCCTTGATCCCCAAACAGGACTCAGCTCAAACTACAGACAAGTACAGACCCATAGCTTTATGCAATGTGGTTTACAAGATAATTTCCAAAGTAGTGGCTAATAGACTTAAACCTCTCCTTACTTCTTTAGTGTCCGAGGAACAATCAGGTTATGTGAAGGGTAGACAAATCTTAAATAACATTATTCAATCCCATGAGGTGGTCCACACGCTTACCAGTAAAAAGCAAGTGGGGATGATCATGAAATTGGATATAGCCAAAGCTTATGACAAAGTTAATTGGATCTAAATAAAAAAGTTTGTCATTGCTTTTGGGTTCGACCACAACTGGATCCGATGGGTCATGGCTCTGGTGACCTCTTCTAGCTTTTCAATCTTGGTGAATGGCTCTCCCTCAGAGATCTTCATTCCTTCTAGAGGCCTCAGGCAGGGAGATCCGCTCTCTCCCTTTCTTTTCATTCTTATGATGGAGGGACTTGGAAGAGCCATTAAACATGCCAAGGCAATGGGAAAAATCAAAGGTCTTCAATTATCTGAGAATGGTCAAGCTCTTACTCACCAACAATTTGTAGATGACACCATGCTACAAGGACTCCCCACAGTCAAAGAAGCTTCAACCTACAATCAAATCCTGAAGGAATTTGCCTTGGCTACAGGTATGGAAGTCAATCTCTCTAAGTCAAAAATCTTCTTCTTAAACACTAACATTACTATTCAGAGAAACATTTCAAGAATTCTTGGCTTCCAAAGGGATTCCCTCCCCACAAAGTATTTGGGAATTCCTCTCACAGCCAGACCAATGCACAAAAGTATCTAGGAACCGATGCTTAATAAATTGCAAGACAAAGTCAAAAATTGGACCTTCCAGGTCTTGAACCTGGCAGGCAGGTTGGTTCTTACAAAGGCGGTCCTGCAATCTATCCCGATTTTCATGTTATCTACCCTCCCAGCTCCCAAAGGTGTTTTAGAGCAATTCAGGAGCATACAAAGAGATTTCCTTTGGGGTAAGGAAAAAAATAAGAAGAAATGGGCCCTGGTCTCTTGGGACAAAATCTGTAAACCCAAGAGACAGGGAGGACTAGGCTTGGATGATCAATAGATTCTTAATAAAGTTCTGGGAGCCAAGCTTTGGTGGTGCTGG
The DNA here is from genome assembly GCA_031772625.1 of Pinus tabuliformis. Classification (NCBI taxonomy): domain Eukaryota; kingdom Viridiplantae; phylum Streptophyta; class Pinopsida; order Pinales; family Pinaceae; genus Pinus; species Pinus tabuliformis. The sequence continues at coordinate 153,816,474 of CM062804.1, read as the reverse complement.
GTTCAAGAGCCAAAAGCTTAGTGGGCAAGAATCTGGAAAGAGAAATATGCCAACTCTTGGCACACTAAGGATCTCATAAGAATGTCTAGTAATTTAAAAGGTTCTCACATCTAGAATAGAGCCTGGGAAAATAGAAGCCTAGTTCAAAATAACAGCTTCTGGGAAATCAGAGCAGGAGATCTTGCACTCTTTTGGGAAGACAAGTGGCAACAAGAACCAACGCTATTAATAGAGGATTTTGCTAGCCTCAAGTAGGAAACAGATCACCAAGGGTTAAACAAAGTTAAGGATTTCTGGGATCTTGCTCAAACCTCAAGAAAGTGGAGAAGCTGGAGAAAAATTGACTGCAGCGATGATAGCCCTGTTAAAATTAAAGCAGAGGCACTTGGGAGCTTGCTTAAACAAAGGATGATTTTAGTTACAGAGGGGCAGGATCAATTGAGATGGGGCAATAACAATAAAGGCACCTTTAATCTTAAGGAAGCTAAAAGTATTCTCCTTGGGCTTGATTCCAGTGTCCCAGACAAGACCTGGCAGCACCTCTGGAAGCACCAAGGCTGGATGAAAATCAAGCTTTTCATGTGGTTAGTTCATCATAAGAAAATTTTAACCTGGGACAACATTAGGAAAAGGGGTATTATGGGGCCATCCAGATGCCAGATTTGTGAAGAGCAGGAGGAGAATATGGAGCACATTCTTAATAGCTGCTCTTATACCACCTAGTTATGGGATGCTTTCTCTTCCATTTTCCATCAGTCAGATAGGGACAGAAGTAGTATCACTAATACCCTAAACAAGTGGAGAGTGAACTATTCGGAGAATGAGTTCATTAATCTGGCCTGGGCCTTCATGCCAAGCTTCATTATCTGGAATGTGTGGAAAGAAAGGAACAAGAGAATTTTCAAAAATGAAAAGTCCACCCCTCACCGTCTTTTTGAACTGATCCTGAAACAGCTTCAGGAGACAGTTAGTACCACAGTTCGCAATCTCCCCAAAAATCCCCCCTCTTTGTCTGAGCTGAGAATTCTCAGACAATTGGGAATGAAAGGGCTTATTCCCCAAGGACTAATCAGAAAGGACACAACTATGGATATAGAGAAGGAGTTTTGGAAACCTCCACCGAAAGGATATCTGAAATACAACATTGATGGGGCTTCAAAAGGCAACCCGAGAACAGCAAGTTTTGGAGGAGTTTTAAGAGATGATGAGGGCAGAATTATTTTTATCTTCCACTATCATCTAGGCAAAGCCACAAATAATATGGCAGAATTAATGGCTCTAGATTAATGTCTAGAGTTTTTGATCCAGAACCATTGCTCAAATGTCATTGTGGAAGCGGACTCGGAGATTACCATTAACTCTGTGAAAAGAATCAACTGTGGTACACGGCCGGAGAAAGTTTCTAATCAATGGAAACTAATCCTTGTTTACCAAAGAATCCAAGTTCACCTCCAGGGGCTTCGAACTTTGAGTTTCAACCATGTTCGACGTTCGACCAATAAACTAGCAGACCTTCTGGCCAACCAAGGGGTGAACAATGCAGATTGCGGGATGGCGAACAAGTGGCAGGAGATTCCTCAAAACCATTTAAAGGCTCTCTGCGATGAACAAGCTGCAGAAGACAAAGAAGTGTTTCGTTATCGGACCCGGATGACTAGCATGAATTGATTTATCTAGCAAGAATTTTCACAACCTATCTGAATGCATATGGCAGAAAGGCAAGCTATGTTATGTCTCACTCTCTACCAGAGTCAGTTGAATGGGGTCCCCAGGTTCTCGGAAGACAATTTAATGGGTCTTTTCACAAGCAAGCTCAGTATCGGGGACAGGATCCATAGAAAGTATAGACAGAAAGGGAGATTGATTTTTTCGGCAGCAGGTATTCTCCCCCGTCCAGCTTTAAGGTTTGAAAACCACGCCCAGGTCAGCTCTACGGTGATCGCATGACTCATGAGTGGTTTGTGGTTTCGTAGTTTCGGGAGCGATCCCATTGGGATTGTGACACATGGCAGAGGGATTGACTCACATACCGCCCTTGATCTCACATTATCTTTCAGACATGTTCGGATGCGCGATATGATTCTTGGCCGTTGGATCCAGCAGCCAGGATCAACGATAGGGATAGATCGTTTTGTTTTGTGGGGCCAGGTGGGCTTTATACATTAAGCCTGTTTGGCGTGTATTTTCCCTCTCTTGTGGGGTGTGGGTTTCTGGCGGTTGTGGATGTCTGTGGTAGTTGGTTGGCTTCAGGGAATGTATTGGTACGGAACTTCCCTAGTGGGTGGGGGTTATTGTAGCCTTTCCATGTCAGCTTCTCTTAAGAAGGGTGATTTCAATAGTAGGGTGGGGGGTCTTTGACTTTGGCAAGGATTCCTTTTCTCGTGTTCTTGTAAAGAATTGGGTTTTTGTACAATATGTAATTTTTCTTTTGTATTAATGAATTAGAAGGTTCGGCGTTTGCTCGCAGCAAAAAAGAGACAATGGTTGAGATTATTTTTGTAAGAGTAGTGTAACTGTGAAATCTGCATTAACTCCGTTACTCCAAAAAAATTAAAATGTTTCGATTAGATAAAAATTGGCAGCAATAGTTCAAATAAATTTATATTTTTGAGGAAGGATTCTATTTCTTTGTGAGATAGTTTGAAGAAAATATATGAAATTATTAGAAATCCTTTGAGCCTCACATGAAGGTTCATTTTTCCGTCGTTCACATAAAAATTGGTTCAATCTGAACATTGATTGGTTCAGTAGTTTGTATGAAAAATTGTCCATTATTGTAATAACTGTTAAATTATAGTCATTCTATTATGGGTTATAAAATACTTTAGATTGTGGTTACTTGCAAAATTTTCCTCTGTTAGCATAACCCTTGCCAAAAGAATCGAATGTTAAAATGGCTTGTAAATGGAAATAATTGAGATTGCTCACTAACAATACTATTCCAACTACTTGGAGAAGCATTTAGAAAGAAAACATAATACTGCAAGAATTTTCCTTCAGTAGAAATAAGAATTAGATTTGGTAGTTCTAAATGTCCCTGCATTGAAGGGTGTGAATATTTAGTTCAAAAATCAGGAAGAATGTAACTAACAGGTTAATCATATATTGGTGATGATTTCGAATTGGAGAAAACACATATATATATTAATTTTTATCATTTTTTTTAAATAGGTTACAATATTCCAAGCATAATCTCCGTGAAAACTAACTAATTCTCAAGGTGAGAAAAATTCATGGATGAGATGGGACATATGCCAAGAATTTTGAAATAACACATACAAATTTTTATCCAATCAAATGTTAACAAATTATTATTTTAAATTAAAATGTTTTTTTTTTTTTTAATTATTTATAAAGTTAAGCATTATAACTTGTCATGGTCAATGCTAAACTATTAGTGGTCACATTGCAAATGAGTCATACCTTCAAGGATTAATAAGGGGTTAAACCCTATTTTCTAAGAGTGAAACAATGTTTAACTTGGCTTGTTATACTTACTTGAAATCTCATTCCATTTTGGTATATCCAATCTATCTGTGACTCTAACAACATTTCTAACTAGCTAACTCCATTCTTGGGCTACTTAATAAAAATTAATGGGGAGTTTATTTTTTCTTACATGTGCATTCGCTTAGTAAGACACCTATTGCAAATTGTTTCTCTATCTAAGAGAGTGTCATAAATATATATTCATGGAATTCAATGTAAGGGAAGAAATTCCATTTGTCTCTTGGAGTCATAATCCGAATTGCTCTCTCATTATCTCTTATTTCTCTTTTCTTTCAAGCTTGTAATTGTTGGTGTTGCTTCTTTTCCACAGTTAGATTCTTGTGTGTTTGTGATAAAAATGTAACATGGTATCAAACCATAAGAGGGGCTTGTAAGGATAAGAAATGAAATTTCATTGTAAATGACATAATATTGAATAATATATAGAGAATAGAACAACCTATATGAAAAAAGTAGTCGTGTGTTGTTTAAATTTCACATATGTTCTAGAATGCATGCACGTTCATTACATTTCAATTTTCTTTAGGTGGGAATAACAACCTTAGCCTATGTGTTTGCTGAGTTGGTTGCTATAGATTTATGTTTCTATTAATAAACTTGGTAGTTTGTAATGCAAATAAATTAAAACATCCATTTTCTAAATACATGAGAATATCTATAATTTTAATGTTATTTTTTTTAGATAACACAAATCCATCATCTAAAGACAATTGTATACAATCAACTATGCAAATTTTAAATATATAATAATAAAAAAATGTGTTTACCATTTTTTATATCCTATTGTGTCATTTCAATACTTTTTATTTTTTACTATAATATTTTTTCATCTTAATCATTTTTAAAATAAATTATATATTATATTAATTATTACAAATATTACCATTTTAAACAAAATTATTTGATATTATTAACATTAATATAAAATCTTATAATTTTATAAAAATAACGATTATATATATATATATATATAGTGAGACTAAAAATATAGATATCTCCATATATATATAACTATATAACACTCCATAGATAGGTATTTAAATATCTAAAATTTGGCTAAACTATAAATTCACTTATTTATATTGTAAAATTTATTGATATTGGCAGTTTATAATGGGAACCATGTAAATGAAGTCCACCCTAAATCTTTTAATGAATTAAAAATGATAAATAAATTAAAAAACACATTTTTTCCACATCATTGTCTTTGTTATTCTCCATAGAATAGAATTTTAACTATGATGAGAACATGGAAGGTGGTACTTTTATTCAACTTTATAGTGCAAGAGAGCTTTTAAGGATAGTTTATGCACCCAATTATTATATCTCAATAAGTAATGGCTAAAAATAGAAATGACAAAAATAAATTGGTAATCTCAATGATGAAATGAATTGTATGCCGATGGTAATTGAAGCTAGTAATGGTAAATGTGAATAACAACCCAGGCAAAATGTATTTGCACAACAACCAGCGTTTCCTCAGACTTTTAAGTTATTTATTTATTTATTTAAAAATACTATTATTTTTTTTTAAACACGAGAAAATTATTGGCATTCTAGCTTACCGACTGAAGTATTGTTATATTCAAAGTTATGATATAATAAGTTTTAAAAAAATTGTGCAATGATTGTTTTCAAAAAGTTTATTATAGTTGAACAATAAAAAATATTTAATAGTCTTATTATTCTCATTTAATGAACAATGTCTAAATCAATTTTCTTCCCAAAACTTTAAAATCCTCCTACGCCTTGAAATGATATATTTCTCTTTGCTTATTAGTTTTTTCCGTCTGCAGCATGGGACTATATTAATCAAATTTAGTAATTCACAATTCGTCTGTGAATTAACCTAAAGTTTCCCATGCCTTTTCATGAGAGTGGTCGCTCATATGGTTACTTAGCCTATCAAATAGACACAACGATTTTAAAAGCCAATAATATTTTTTATTATCTTATTTGGCCTCTTCCCGAGGCAGAGAGTTTATATTGTTCATGCATTTCTCGGTTAAAAGGATTTATTCGATTAGTATTTTTAAAATGGAAACTAATGCCAACATTAGTTCATTGGGCATTAAATGTTTAGTATGTTTGGTTTGCGAATGTTTGCTTTGTATATATATCTTTCATACATGGGTCTAGTTAGGAATTCAAATGCCACAAAACATGTGCGCTAGAACACATGACTACCTGCATGTCATGGCCATGCACATGTGCTACACGTGACAGGTTTGCCTTCTATTTCTTTTTTTGGGCTGAATAAGATTTAGATATTCACCAGGAAGCTAGATGAATGGTGCTAAATGGATCAACTACCTTCATAAGATGATGCAATGAGTTACAACAATCGATGTTCTTAGGTGGGTTAGTCATTTTGTTCAAGTTCTTCTTTACCTCTTTCAGAATGGGAATGGTAAAATAGACATGAGTGATTTCTTTACCATTCCAAATCTACTCCAACAAACAGAGTGACTCTGTCCCTCTTTCTTCTAGCAAATGAACCATGATATTAGAGTCTGCCATGACATTCTTGAGAGCTCAGGTATGAACTGGCAATGAGGGTTATCGACCAACATTTTGGGGAGATAATATCGATCCTATGCTCTTTAATAAACTCAACCCACTATGTACATGGCTTGTCCCTCCAAAAGATGAATAAACTCGGCCACTTTAGGTGAAACTTTGACCCACAGAATGTGAGGTAAAGTATGGCTCTTCCCACCAAAATTTTATTTTCTTTGTATAAGTTGCGACCACACACAAAATTGATATTTTTTCTATCACATACATTGTAGAATCTCCATGAAAATATTCTTATTTGAAATAAGATTAGATACGTAGAAAGAGAGATATTCAGAGATGAATATATAGATTACTCAGGTTTCCAAAGTCCAATTAGCCATGTGCTTCACCGTACACCCTTTCAATTAAAGTGAAATTATGAATATCATTTCAGAGTTTGTTAAATTACGATGAAAAAACATGCAAACATTTCTCATGTTATTAGAGTGCCCTCAATATGGTTTCTGAGAGAACTTGTCAATCTAGGTTTTGTTTTCTTTTTTTCATTTCAATAAAACAAGTGAAAGGAACAAAAATCCATATTTTTTCTTTATAATCTCGTACTTTTTAAAAAAATTCTCATGCACACCCTACCATTACATTGTAGTGGCTATAACCACCCTCCAAAATTTTGCCTTAGCATTTTTTGGAGACTCCCTACCAACCTTACACAACACTTTGTCTTGGTTCGTCAAATACTCAAGCTTCGGTGTTTTCCTCGCACAAAGGCAGCTTGTTGATCACAGTTGATCCATTCCCTTCATAGGCTACTCACCCGGATTTGGTCCAGCTGCAGGCTAGCAACTTCCCCTTTAAAATTGCGTATTTCTAGATGGAAACCACCCTTCCCTCTAGGAATTGCGCAATCCTCTCTGACGCTCCAGGATTGCGCAATCCTACTAGCTAACCCTCCCAGCGGGATTTGCGCAAATTTTCTCAGCAGCAAGTTGTTCAGCCCAGGATTTGCACAAATCTAGGTAGCAGTCAGCTGCTCTGCCTAGAAATTGCCCAAATTTCCTGGGCAGTCACCCCATCTCCCAACTAGAAATGTGCATTTTTCTCCAGCAGTCGAGCAGTCACTTATATGTGCAGCTGAGTTGACCGGTTCCCTCCGGGACTGAGCAAAACAAAGTTGCATGCATGGGATGCTTCTCCCAAGGCCACATGCAAAGGCATCCCTTGTTTCAGGGATCTATGCTTAGCAGTTGGAGGCTACATGTAAGAAGCAATTTCAAAACCTCCCACCAAGTGTCGCTTCCCCTAGTTTCCTGGCATGCACGTCACAACATCAATGTTATCAAAACTCATCAACCGGATGCTGCAGAGCTCATTCCTCACAGAAACCTTGTAGCTCTAACATCCCACTTCACATCTATAGGCAGTTGGCACATTTAACTCAGCTATTTTGGGGTAAGATCACTTCCCTTGCCTTGTGCTGCATTTCTGTCGCTTTTTGTGTTTTTACTTGTAGGAGTATTGTTTGCTTGATTTCTTTGAATGCTTGCTGTCGTTTAAATATACACTAGCTTGTCCTAGCTTTGTTTCAGTTTTCATTGCTATCTCATTGATGTCGCATGCATGAAACTATTTTTCACGAACATTCACCCAACTGACGAACTCCTTCACCCACATGCTTGTTGATCTGTTTCTTGAATATTTCATTCATGTTTCCCATGCACTGTCAATCACTTCTACTATCACTTAGTGTCCCCATGCATTCACTGACTTACTTTCTTTCAGTCACCAGTCGGCGAGTCGGGCCAACGTTGGCCCGGGCTCTGCCTTCACCAAGGCTGCATTGCACAATCTGGAAAAGGAAGGCTCACCTTCCTCTACATATTTGTGCATTCCTGCCCAGCACTGGCCTTCAAGACTGTTTTTCACATTTCTGGAGGACAGTGGTTGCTTGGCCCAAGAAATAACATAGATCTTTCCCTAGGCCAGCAGTCGTTCCCAGCTGGAATTGTGCATAGTGAAATCCCAACAGTCAACAACCAGACTGGTCTGTGCATTACATAGTTCCACTAGTGAACCAGTCTCCCAGCAGCCCAGACTGTGCCTTGAGCAGTCTTGGCAGTCGGTCACCCAATCTCAAAACCAAAATTATGCAACCTTCATGATCATTCACACAGGTATGTTGCAAGTCAATTCTCATGTTCATTTTGGTTTTCTACTGACATATTGCTTGATATGAGTGTTTCCATGTCTCCAGGTATCGCAGGTGTTCATCTGCATCTCAACAGTGCAGGTACAATGGTTTCCAGGAGAGCAGAGACGAGGACACCATTTAGATCACACTTACGGATGCAGTCGATCAAGTGTCTATGAGCTTTCCTACTCACGAAGACATCAAGTTGTTCATAGATAAGGACATCAAGCAGTAGCATCATAGTGAGCAACATCATGAATAAGAGCTGAAGGTAGCATACTGAATGCATCGAACACAACGAATGTAGCGAATCCAACAGGAAGGTTGTGGAAAACATGGAGGCAGAACAAGGTTGCAAGCTCAAGCAGGTCCATTGATGATTAAAGAAACTTTGGAGACTCTGGCTATGAAGTGACGACGCGACATGAAGATCGCGCGAAGGTAGAAGATGGAACAAAGAAGGACTTGAATGTGCTGAAGTAGCAACTCAGGAAGAACATGAAGCTGCATATACATACAAATGAGTTACAACAGGAACATGAACAACAGCGGGAACAACATGCACTCATGGATGAAACTGTGCCTGTACAAGTTAGGGATCCATCCTAGTAGCTGACACAGAGCAAACATGGTGAGCAGTGTTGTTGATCGCATGCAAGGGATTCAGCAGCTTGCATGTCATTGTGTGCACGCATGAAATCCAATCCATTCATCACACTCACCAAGGCAAAGAAAAGAAGCAAGTCCAACTGGAGCAGAACGGGTACTTCGGGAAGTTGATGCGCATGACCACCAACACACACTTGAAGATCAGCAACGACACTATGCATCAGTGTGCTATGGTTCAGCCATACCCAAGAAGACCATGCGCACGTTAGAAAACGAGTTGGATGAAGGGGCCGAACCAATGCACTGGTTGCAATGGATGTAAGAGTTCGCTTCAGCAAGATGTCACCATTAGGTGCATGCACACCATCACGGACGACCAAGCTTGGCATCAGCTCACCAACTTAACCATCACAAGTATGTTAAAGAGTTGGTCTCACCACAGTGGACCGAGTGTCAGTGATGTCTTGCAAGGCTTACACAAGCCATGTTGTCTCACATGAGTACATGTGCATTGTAATGTTGAGTCATGTCAAGTGTAATTCAAGTGTCAATGGTTGGATGTAATAGTCATAGAGTAAGTGAAGAGTCATGAGGGTAGTTGAACTGTCATAAAGGGGAATGTCAAGGGTCATCCCAATTACTATAATAGTCCCTCATAACTCATTGTAAGGGCTTTTGGTCAGCCAAGCTTCTACTAAGGCTATTTTGAAGAAGGCTTGGATAGTTATTGTAATGCACCTTGGCTTCTCCACTACACGGAGCTAGTTCATCCCTTTGGAGGAGCAGGTGGATGTGGCTGTAACATTCCACTATTTGGGCTAGCATGTTTACATGGACGTATTGTATGATTGTGACTTACACTTCTTTTTATAATAAGAGCCAGCACATTTTCATGCATAAGTTGTTATTGTAGTTGGACTTCTCTAGTTTCTTTTATGATATGTGTTGTTTAACTTACGTACTTGTGTATGAACTGATTCACATGAAATTGTATGAATCTTGTTGTTAATGTGTTGCATATGTTGTTAATGTTGTCACCATCTGTGTCGACTACTCTGCCAGACATCAGACAGACCTTTCACTTGAACCTTGCTATAACAACCATCACACTCGTCTCAAACTAATCCATGAGTGTTGTATGTGTATGTGACTTCCGCATCCGAGTGGATTGCTCTATCGGAAGCTGTGAATGTCATTTGTGTTGTGTGTTCCTAGCCGAGTTAGGACTGATCCCTTTCAGCCTAGAACTCACCTTCACCTCCTTCCCCCTTCGAATTGTTGGAACCTCTCATACACCTTCCTTGACTCACTGCCTTAGTCACACCCTTGCTGCTGACAGAGTTATTCTACTTGCCTCTGTGCGACACTGTGGTCAAGGCATTACCTTATGACCCATTGCTAGGACTCCTACACCAAATGGTCTGAGGTATAATTGGGACTTCTTACTAGGGGATCCCGCTAGAAGGAGGGCCTGATGAAAAGTTGTGTCCTCTCATCCAGTTTTGAACCTTTGCATATATTTCATGGAGTCTTGCACTCTTCTTCCCCCCAGGTGTTTTTCAAATTATGAAGATGTCTCCATCTCGCTGAAGATTTTCGATCTCTTGTCCACTCACACGTATGATGGTGAAGGTGAAGTGGCCTGGCCTAAGCACTTTCATAACTTTCTTTCCATGATTTATGAGGAAGAGGAATTTTTTGACGAACAGGCTGGTTTGTTGCTTGCATAAGTACTTCGTGAACCTCCATTTCGTTGGGTGCTCAACCTACCGACTGACACCATGAACTCATTTGAGCACTTTTGTGATCTTATTGAAGACATGTTCTATCATTTTGATCGAGACCATCTTGAACGAAAAATGTTGCAGCAACGGAGGGCTCTGCATGAATCCATTATTGATTTTTGGCAGCGCTTTCGTGACCTGCAGTTTCAAGCCCCGAAGAGCCAGATGTAATTTGCTTATCTTTGGGACCGCTTCGAGTATTGCCTTAAGAAATCTACCCATCCCAAGAGGAAGCTTGATATGAAGCCTTGCTCAACATTCTTCATTGTTGGAACTGCACATTCTCATGTGTGAGCAGGCATTGTCTCAACTGACTGTCTGCCTCGCTCTCATTCAACAGCTCCACCACTACCCAATGATGTTGAGGATCATGCTCACACACGTCCATCCTTCACACTCTCCCAACATCACTCCACTCAATTTTTGCACAAATTCAGTTGTGAGACCTTTGAGTTCTCATATGCATTCTTTTCTTCGATCTCCGTCTTCGCACTCAGGTGTTCCTCCAGATGATGATGTCTTGTGTTTTTCCATTCTGGACTCTTCACTTGTTGTGAACGAGGAACAACCCACTGACGGAGTTGGTGTTCAACCAACATGCGCTGTCATTCATGAAGAGTACGAGTGGGAGCTTGATAATCAACACTCGATGAAGCATGACTACCTTTTGTCTGAGCCCCCTCCGTTCTTTCCTAACATCGTTGGTGAACTTGCCATCCATGATTTCACATGTGTGTCTTCATCCATGGATGCTCCCATTGTTGATATTTCGTAGGACACACTGTATGTTAGCCCATCATCCAACAACGAAGAGAACCAATAGTTCATTGGAAATCCACTTGATCTTTCATATGCCTTTTTCAAAAACGCAGAGGGTGAACATCCTTCATCCTCATCTACCCCTCTGTGTGATTCATCAAACCATGAGGATGCCAACCAACATCCTGAATTTTCTGATCTTGGTTGTCGTGATATTTTCACCTCATCATCTGATCATGATGTTGATTCACTCGTTGTTAATCCATGTAAGCCACTGGTCTACGAAAATCTATCTGTCAATGAAGTCGAAACCCCATAGACCGTTGAGGCACTTCAGCCTGAGCTGATGGTTATGTTAGGCCCTCGCTGCCCTGAGGTTGGTTTCGCTTCTGATCAGGAAATTGTTAAAAGACCCAAGGCTTCTCATCACTCATTTGTATGCATTGAAGATCCTTCTCACTCACAGATCACACTTCCTCCACTCGAACTACACGATCAAATTGCTCATGCATTGGAGGAGTCTTACATTGCAAGCACTCATGCATGACGTAAGTTATCTTTGTTTCTTTCATTTGCTTGCATGTCCCAGTCAAGAGTCTGCTTATGCTTCAAAGTTGCACGTAGTGTCACACAACACCATGATAAGTCCACAGACTTCCCGTCATGCACATGCACTCACTTATGTCCTGTGGGCACTTTGAAACATGAAGTGTGGTTGTCTTCATTGTAATATCTTTCTTGTTTTCTGGTTCGCACCACTGGGTTGCTTGCTGACCAAGCCTTCACCAACACGGGTCTACCAATGCGCTGGTCATTGCATTGGAAGTATCACTTCACGTGATCAGAACCATTCACTGTTAGTGTAGGAATAGGGGTAGTGTTTGCTTTCAGTTGTTTGCTTGAATGCTTGTTTACTTACATGATTTGTTCGCTTGCTTGTTTTCCTACTTGCTTTGCTTTCACTTTGGCTTTTTTTTTTCTTTTCTTTGATGTTTGTTAGTTCATTTGTTTCATTTGTAGGTTAGTCTTCCATGAAACCATGTATGACTCTTGAAGCGAGCTGGTAAAGTAAAAGAGGACTTGTACAACTATCACTACTTGGTTAGTCTTGCATGAAACAATGTATGACTCTTGAAGCAAGCTGGGTGAAGTAAAAGAGGGCTTGTACAACTATCACTACTTGGTTATCTGTCATCTTGCCTCTATATGATGAGCTTCTTACTTTTAGTCCATGATACGTCGAAGGAAAATATGTATTGTTCAAAGTGAACCTTGGTGCAAACACAGCGCTTGCGCACTAACTAGTGTCACCTTCTCTAGTCGATTGTTTTTGGGTTAACCCTTGTCAGCTCAGTCAAGTAGAGTAAGGTAAGGGTAAAACATTAATAGGCACGTCAGAGATATAATAAACTATTTCTCTACTGGAACAACCTCTTCTCCTCTCAATAATTCAGGATCCCTCTTCCGCCTCTGGAATGAATAAGTTCTATGCACAGTCAAAATGAAAAAAATGAAAAGTCAAAAATTCAAAATGAAAAATGAATAAGGCAAAAGAAGAGAAAGGCTTCCTGCGCAGGGAGGTGATGCAAGTAACTTTGCCGGGGTACTGACTAGGCTCCCTGGCAGCAGAGCCATGCTTGTGTTCCTATGTGACTCGATCGGGGTACTGTCAATGCCTATTGGTAGTGGAGCAACACCAGAGATGAAACTAAGACTCGGACGACTATACTGCTCGTGCACCTATATACCCCTCAACCCCAATCAAAACAACTGTGTTGCTTTGGCTTGGAATGTGTGTCAATGGACCAAGGGTTTGGTAGATGCTACATCTTATAATCAAGTTATTGTGAAACCAAGATGAGCTAAAAACTGAACAATACTTCCGGAGGTGTTAGACTTGCTTTTCACGAACAAGGTCCATTTAGAGAGCTGGAGTTTTACCAGTGTGTCGCCAAGGGTTGTAGCGGAAACAACCACCCTCCAAAATTTTACCTTAGCCAGTTTTTGAGCCTCCCTACCAACCTTTCACAACAGTTTGTCTTTCTACGTCAAGTACTCAAGATTCAGTGTTTTCCTCGCACAAAGGCAACCTATCGATCACAGTTGATCCATTCCCTTCACAGGATGCTCACTTAGACTTGGCCTAGCTACAGGATGAGTAGCTTCTCCTTGAAAATTGCACATTTCTAGAGGAAAACCAACCTTCCCTCCAGGAATTGCGCAATCCTCTCTGACAGCGTGCGGGGCTCCAAGATTGCGCAATCCTGCTAGCCAACCCTCCCAGCAGGATTTGCGCAAATTTTCCCAGCAGCAGTCTATTCAGCCTAGGATTTGCACAAATCTGGGCAGCAGTCAGCTACTCTACCCAGAAATTGCGCAAATATCCTAGGCAGTTATTCGAGCTCCCAACCAGAAATGCGCATTTTTCTCGAGGAGTTGAGCAGTCTCTTGCATGTGCAACTGAGTTGACCGGCTCCCTCCGGGACTAAGCAAAACAAACTTGCATGCATGGGTTGATTCTCCCAAGGCAACATGCAAAGGCATCCCTTGTTTCATGGATATATGTTTAGCAGTTGGAGGCTACATGCAAGGAGCAATTTTGAAACCTCCCACCAAGTGTCGCTTCCCCTAGATTCATGGCATGCACGTCACAACCTCGATGTTATCAAAAATCATCAACTGGATGCTATAGAGCTCATTCTTCACATCAACCTTGTAGCTCTAACATCTCACATCACATCTTGGAGCACTCAGCACATTCATCTTAGCGCTTTTAGGGTAAGCCCGCTTCCCATGCCTTGTGTTGCATTTCTGTTGCTTTTTGTGTTTTCTCTTGTAGGAGTATTGTTTTCTTCATTTCTTTGAATGCTTGTTGTCATTTACATATACACTAGATTGTCCTAGATCTGTTTCAGTTTTCATTGCTATCTCACTGCTATCGCATGCATGAAACTGTTTTGCATAGACGTTCGCCCAACCGGCGAACTGCCTCACCCACATGCATGTTGATTTGTTTGCTGAATCTTTCATTCATGTTTTGCATGCACTGTCAATCAATTCTGCCATCACTTAGTGTTGCCATGCATTCGCTGACTTACTTACTTTCAGTCGCCCATCGACAAGTTGGGCCAACCTTGGCCTGGGCTCTTCCTTCACCAAGACTGTATTGCACAATCTGGGAAAGGAAGGCTCACCTTCCTCTCCATATTTGCACATTCTTGCCCAGCACTGGCCTCTAGGACTGTTTTGTGGATTTCTAGAGGACAGTGGTTGCTTGGCCCAAGAAATGGCGTAGATCTATTCCTAGGCCAGTAGTCCTTCGTAGCTGGAATTGCGCATTGCTTAATCCCAACAGTCAGTAGCCAGACTAGACTATGCATTGTGTAGTTCCAACAGTTAACCAGTATCCCAGTAGCCCAGACCGTGCCTTGAATAGTTTTGGCAGTCGGTCCCCCGACCTCCTGACTGAAATTACGCAACCTTCATGATCATTCACCCAGGGATGTTGCAAGTCAGTTGTCATGTTAATTTTGGTTTTCAACTGACAGATGGCTTGCTATGTGTGTTTCCATGTCACCAGGTATCATAGGTGTTCATATGCCTCTCAGCAGTACAGGTACAATGGTTTTCAGGAGAGCAGGGACAAGGGCACTGTTTAGAGCTTGCTTACTCATGAAGACATCAAGTTGTTGGTAGACAAGGACATCAAGCAGCAACGTCATAGTGAGCAGCATCATGAACAACAACTAAAGGCAACATACCGAATGCACCGAACGCAGTGAATGCATCAAATGCAAGAGGAAGGTTGTGGACAACACTGAGGTGGAACAACGTTGCAAGATCAATCAGGTCCATTGATGATGAAAGAACCTTTGGAGAATTCGGCTATGAAGTGATGATGCCACATGAAGACCGTGCGAAGGAAGAAGATGGAGCAAAGAAGAATTTGCATGTGATGAAGCAAAAAATCAGGAAGAACGTGAAGCTGCACAGATAGATGAATGAGTTACAACAGGAACAATAACAATAGTGGGCGCAACATGCACTCACAGATGAAACTGCACCCGTATAAGTTAACTATCCATCCCAGCAACTCACACTGAGTAGACATGGTGAGCAGCGTTGTTGATCACATGCAAGGGATTCAACATCATGCATGTCATTGTGCGCACGCATGCAATCCAACCCATTCAACACACACACCAAGGCGAAGACAAGAAGCAAGTCGAACTGGAGCCGATGGGTACTTCGACAAGTTGATGCGCATGACCACCAACACACACTTGAAGATCAACACAGACACTATGCTTCAGTGTGTTGTCAGTTCAGCCGCACCCAAGAAGACCATGCACATGTTAGTAGACAAGCTAGATGAAGGGGCTGAACCAATGCACCGGTTGCAACATAAGCAAGAGTTCGCTTCAACAAGATGTCACCATGAGGTGCATGCACACCATCATGGACGACCAAGCTTGGCATTAGCTCACGAGCTTCACCATCACAAGCATGTCAAAGAGTTGGTTTCACCACAGCGGATCGAGTATCAGTGATGTCTTGCAAGGCCTACTCAAGCCATGTTGTCTCACATGAGTACATGTGCATTGTAGTGTTGAGTCATGTCAAGTGTCAGTCAAGTGTCAATGGTTGGATGTAACAGTAGTAAAGTAGGTGAAGAGTCATGAGGGTAGTTGAACTGTCACAAATGGGAATGTCAAGGGTCACCCCACCCTTTGCTATAAATAGTCCCTCATAACTCATTGTAAGGGCTTTTGGTTAGCCAAGCTTCTACTAAGACTATTTTGAAGAAGGCTTGGACAGTATTATAATGTGCCTTGGCTTCTCCACTGCACGGAGCTAGTTCATCTCTTTGGAGGAGGAGGCGGATGTGGCTTAAACGTTGCACTGTTGGGGCTAGTAGGTTTACATGGATGTATTGTATGATTGTGACTTACACTTCTTTATATAATAAAAGCCAACACATTTTCATGCATATGTTGTTATTGTAGTTGGACTGCTCTGGTTGCTTTAATGATTATATGAATCTTGTTGTTAATGTGTTGCATATGTTGTTAATGTTGTCACCATCCGCGTCGACTGCTCTATCAGATATTAGACAAACCTTTCACTTGAACCTTGCTATAAAAACTGTCACACTCATCTCAGACTGATCTATGAGTGTTGAACGTGTTATATTACCTTGAATGATGTGACTGCCGCATTCGAGTGGACTGCTCCACTGGAAGATGTGCATGTACTTTGTGTTGTGTGTTCGTAGCCGAGTTGGGACTGATCCCTTTCAACCTACAAATCACCTTCACCTCCTTCCCCCTTCGAAGTGTTGGAACCTCTCATACACCTTCGTTGACTCACTGCATCAGTCACACCCTTTCTATTGGCAAAGTTATTCTACTTGCCTCTGTGTGACACCGCGGTCAAGGCATTACCTTACGACCCACTGCTGGGACTCCTACACCAAATGGTCTGAGGTCTAATTGGGACTTCTTACTGGGGAGATCCCCTTGACATGTTGTCGGTTCCAGCACTATCAAGACATTATAAAGAAGCATCTATGTAATAGCTATCAAATGTAGAAAAAATAACATACATTATATGGTAGGAATTCTTGGTGATTAGGGAGTGGCCTAGATCTTCCCTTTGTCAATAGTTTTCTTACCTCTTTTTTTAAAATCTATAAACAATTTTCAAGGTGCTTTAAAAAGATGCAAACATTCTTATTATGTCGCTAATGCCTATTGATAAGGATCAACTTGCTTATGTCACAACAACCCACCAATATAGTGTATTTACTCTAATAAACTCTATTAGCTCTAAGCTAATGAGCACATAATTATTGCCTTCTATTGATGACTTTCTAACACTAGTATTTACCTACCTAAGCTAGTCATGAGCTTTCATATGAACTGGATTTCTTTCTACCAACATGAACAACTAAGAACCAACTAAGATGAAAAGGTCCATAATTGGCTCTTAATCTCAATGTGCTGCAATGATTTTTCCTACTGTCAGATTGTATGCTACTAGCTTTGCTTTTCGAGTAGGTTAACCAATTAAAAATATGGATCCTATGTCTATGCATATGGATCGACATGTTCCTAATCTTATGTATCCAAAACAACTACTTTATGAGAGGAAGTAGTGAAATTCGTCGCAAGATTGCTAGCTTTCATGCCAGGAGAGAGGGGTTGGGGTTAGGATCAGTTATGGAGCTTGGATGAGTGGGTTTGTACATTGCAAAGGCCACAAAATCCCTGTTTAGATCTAAATGAATGGTTTTGTGGGAAATTGGAAAAGGGGACAAGTGGTTTGCATGCAAGCTCAAGTGTTTATTGATTAGAATTTTTTTTTTTATGTCTTTGTTTATATCGACTAGTCTTTTGTTTTTATGTATTTGTTTAGCATTTATTTTATTATAATTTAATTATTATTTCCCTTTCTAAATTGAAAAATAAATTTAGATTCTTCTAATTATTAATTACATATGGCTAGCATTATGACCTATAGGTTTCCATCGTGCCATCGTTTGGTATCCATATGGGTGGCAGGTAAACATTGGTCCTTGAATCCTCCACCACATTGTTCTCATGGCTGAATAGACATGGTTGTTCCTCCGCAGTCGTACCTCCACCACATTGTGCTCTTGGCTGAATAGACATAACTATATGTGTGTGTGTGTGTGGATTACGTTGGGGTATGTAGGAATGTAATATATATTCGTTTCAGGTTGCCATAATTGAAAAAGTTTGTTTAGTTAAAAGACTAAGATAATGGTTGTTTAATTGAGACATTCATGTGGACATTGGCGGGGCAAGTACTTGATCAACTATGTTGAATGGGGTATAGTTCTGCATGGCCTAATTTGATCACCTTTGTTACTGTTATATTCAATGAATGAAAAAGAGGTCACAATTTTTTTGAATCATGATGCATTCAGAATGGGAAATATTGATTTAGGGTTTCTAAGGTTTTCGTTTGTGGTTGATAGCTCTAGAAACAAAGAGAAGCAGGGATTCATGTGAATACAATCAACGATCCTAAGTTTCTCTACCCTCTTTGTATCAAAGTTGAAACCAAATCAAGGAAGTATCATTAGTGGGACCAAGAAATACTAATGGTATTATTAATGTTATATTCTTTGTCCCTTTTCACAGAAATTGGGTCATTTTGGTGTATTGAGGATGTTAATTTAATCCTTGGAAACATGAGCCTTTAATGATTAATTGTTGTGAGTGTCAATATATTAATATATATAGTTTATGTAATATTGTTGTTTATAAATATTTACTAGGCATAAAGTTTATATGAATATTGATAATTCTCAATATATATGTATTGAAAATACAATAAGAATTACCTACATTGTATTTGGTTACTTATCCCGACAAAGAGCATGGTACCCACTCCACGAAATGAATAAATTAAAATCGATATCTAATAAATAAAATTTGTCCATCTATTCACATATAAATTATTGATAAAAAAACAAGGTGAATAGTTTTGATGTAGCATAGTCCTTTCTTCTACCATTAATTAATTGATCGAGGGAGTGTGTGTTGTGCATTTCTTTCGTTTCTTGACAACTTTCTCTACATAACTAGTTGTTTCCTCGTATATATGTTATTAAAAGAACAAACATATACTTCAGTTATTAATTAATTGATTAAAGTAGTGTGGGGACTGCATTTCATCATTATTCGAGAATGCTTTCTACAATTTTTCATTATTCCCACCTCCATACATGCTTCTACACTACTCACCTATGCACAACTTAATTGGTATTTAAACAAAGCAATGTTCTATTGTGAAAAAAATCATATTGAATTTCGTGTAAGCAGATAGTAGGAAAGGAAGACTGTTGTGCAAAAGGAAGCACAATATGTGGAAATTCAGCTCATTGTGCCAACCTCTTCACATTGACCTTCTTTCCGCACAATAATCTCTTCAGAGTTGACACCTTTAAAAATAGCTTTTAAATCTCTCAAGCTTTTAATGTATGCACACACATATTCATGTCCACATAAATTTATTCATAGAAGCCACTCGATTATTCCATACAGCTAGTTCTGTGGTTGTGACCAAAAGTAATCATGTATTGTTGCATATGGAAAAGGGGCAGAATTACAAATTTGCACCATGCACCAACTATTTTCTTGTACAAACACATAACTTATGTGGAGCTTTCACTGCGCGGAAAGTTCCGCACAAGCAAAGCTCCACACAAAAGAATAAATGAAATTACCAACCTCGGAAACAATGAAACCTCCACAAAATGTCTGAAACAAGATTTATTAGTTATATTATCATTGATTAATTTCTATAATAAGCTAAAGCTTTTATGATCCACTATTATTTATTAATTCATATATAGTGTGGAATAAACTAACTTGGTTGTGCAGAATGAGAAATATATCTCTCTTCTGTACGACATAATTAAAATTGCTATGGTTATGTACTATACTATTAGCATTATTTCTTTTTCTTTGCAACGGTAGTGTGTTATTTCGATGAGAATTAGTGTTAGAATTGATAATATAATCTATAAATTTGTAAAAGTATCTCCACACAATGACTTGTGTAGCTTGCCACTGCCACCACCCCCCCTTATCTTATTAATAATATTTTAATTTGTGCAGAAGTGTGAAGGAAGTTCATTATGAGGAGGAAGCTTTCAATGTACAATAAATAATGTTGTGTATCTGCTTGTCTCTACAGTGAATTAAGTGGGGTCTACATTTCACCCACATTTTTGTCTCAGCACATGTGTAGAATATACCAGAGCAATTATTTATTTTAGTAAATTGTTAACGTATACGAAGTTATTGCTAACATTTTAATTGTAAATATTTCAAATATTTTGAATATATGTTTCCTCAAGATCTTGTGTAGGGATATATATGCACTTTGTACTACAGTTATATAAGTGATTATGCACAAAAAAACTGCATCAATATTGAATGTGGGTGTGGTTTTGAGTGCATATTTCGCCCACATTTTTGTGTGAGACTATCCCTGTTCTACTCCGCTTTCTCTGCACAACGATGTCTGCAAAGCTTTGTCCATACATGCTATATCTTTATGCTTATGTTCGAATCTCCAAATATGTTTCAAATAACGCGTTTGTGCGAGAAAGATTTCAATATGCAAAATGCCACACTTCACACTAAAGGTTTTGATTTCTAATATTTTAGTATTAAACAATGCATATTTATTGTTCGCAATAAGACCGAGGAAGTTTCTAGACTTATACAATATTCTTGCTAATATTTTAGCAAAAAATAGTGCTAATTAAGTGGGGTCCACATTTCATCTACATTTCATTCCACACTAGTTGCTTCGATCAATGATGTTTGTAGAGATTCCTCGAAACACGCTATAGTTGGAGACGTATGTGAGGTTATTGCTAATACTTTTAAGTGTAAATAATGCTTATTTTTTAATATTTCAAATATTTGTTTGTTCATTCTCTTGTGGAAGTGATCTTTGTGTGGATTTCTATATTTTTCACTAACTAATAATATTATAGTTGATATTTAGTTAAAAATAATGCATATAAGCACTCAATTCAGTAAATTGTAGGTAATCCAGTAATTTTAGAACAATTGCATGGAACATTTTTATTTCTAGTATTATTGATAATACGTTAGTCATAGATAATGCATATCAGTAGTCAATTTAGTAAATGTTATGCGGATTGCACAAAATGTTATATAGAAAACCACATTTCCTTGAACAAAAGGTTTGTTTGTATGAAGGAAGTTCAATGTACATAGAATTTTGTTTTTGTGCGGAACTCCACACTTCACACTACAAGATTTTATTGCTAATATTATTGGTAATATTTTAGATTGGAAAATTTAATCTGCGCATCATTGGATAGATTCACGGTTCACGCTTAAATGGTTTAATCAAATATTAACATAGATGAATTGTAGTTAGAAATAATGTTAATTTTTATTTTAATCAATAACACAATATGAGATATAAAACAAAGTTTCAAAGAATATGGTTGAATACAAATAGAAAAAATTATCATAAAATAAATATATTCAAATGGTTTTGAATGCAAAGTAGATCTTGTGGTTAAATTTGTAAATAACAACTAGTTCACAACATGTTTAGATTCAAGACATAGGCATTAAAAACAAATTTGTTCAACATGATTGAACTAACTTAATTTAATTTATATCTATGAGTTATGGATTTATAGTTTATTTAAGTACGATATTCCCTGTGTAAAGCTTTGACTATGATGAAGCAAGTTGTTGTGCTCCACAAATTTTTAGTTGTGGTATTCTATTATTAAGATATATATGTCAAGAATGCGAAATCATTTCCAAATGTTCAATTTCTTTTAAAGAAACAACACAATAATAAATGTAACAAAAAATATGAAAGCATATTTTTGAAAATTTATAGAAACACTATGCCAAAATAAAATGCCAATGAGTGTGGCCATAACTTAGATTTATATGAGAGCATATTCAAAACATGGTCTTTAAAGAGAAAATTGCTAAATAGAATTGCAATTGTCCAAACAAACTGTAAAGTAAATGGATTTGTTGTAGTGGAAGTTGGTGTTCCATTTCCTTGAACGATTTCTACAGCTAGAAAAAAACAATTTGTAAGATGTATTACGAGTCCATGACTCATTGAAGAAACATGTTGACCATTTTTTTAATGTAGTCCTCGTCAAGGGAAACTGTGACTTCCATTTTCATGTTTTTGGTGAAAATCTCTTTTTCAATTTCGCTAATTTCTTCCTGCACATCAAAAACTAACCTAGCATTACTGCCATTTTCTATTTTTTTTCCTACAATTGAATTTGTAACATGTCCTTTGAAATTAACTTAGAATATTGCAACATGTCCGACCATCTAGTCCTTTTATAATGTCCATTCCCTTGAAATAGAAATCCTCTCTCATTTTGGATATTTCACTACAAGAAAATTTGATATTCTCAAGTGTTGTGACTCTTTCCACCCATCCAACTTCCAATTGCTTCAATCATTCAACATTTGGTACTCTCAAGTGTTGTGACTCTTTCTGCCCATCCAACTTCCAATTGCTTCAATCATTCAACATTTGGAAACTGTTGGTTTTGATTTTTTAAATCAGTTAATATTTATAGCCTATTATTAAAAGTATTTCATTCATTGTCAACGAATTGTTTTTCTTCTGTAGAATTACTATTGAAAAAGTCTGTAATTTCATTATTTTCTCTTGCAAACACATTAAATCGAGAACTGATTGCAATTCATCTTCAATAGTTTCTAATATTTTGCATATGTTCTCAAGGATATATGTCTTCACTACATTAAGTAGATTCACAACCTTGTTGAATGTTTTCAGTGTTTTTTTCCAGGGGAAAAAACGATAACCTTTTATTTAAAAAATGAAAAGTTACACTAGCAGATGCATTGAAGCATTTCCATAAGCTGCCCATATGGGCTCGAGTGCATTCGCACCCCACGCAACGTTAGAGGACTAACTTGCATAAAGAAGAATAAGAATATAGAAGAGAGAAGAGAGAAGAAAGAGGCAAAAAACTGAATTCCGGCAGTGAGTAAAAACTCACACTTCAAGTTTTTCTCCCCTTTTTCTTTTCGACCTTGCGCCACTCTCCTTGAGTGGGCTCGATCGAAGCTATGACTAACTGTGTTTCTGCTTTCTGTGGGGCTGTTTCCTTGTCTGAGTCTGAAGTATCTGAGTGGTGATGCCGTTTGATCCCTCCCATGCTTTGATCCTCGCTTGTCTTCTCTGCCTGATTTTGGTGGAGCTTTGTGATCTTATTTTCTGATGTAGTTTCCTTCTGAGTCTCCATTTCTTGGGGTACCTCTGCACTCTCTGCGGGGGTGTCATCCTCTTCTGCTTCTGATTCTTCATCATCTGCGTCAGGGGGGGGAAATTGCCATCCTTTCCTCTGCTTCCCTTTCTGCTTCTTTTTACTGTTTACTTTTTTGGCTTCTGGGCATGTGCTTTGCAGGTGCCCTGTCTGCCTACAGAGCCTGCATTTGAAAGCAGTATTTTCATAGTCTAGTGCTTGTAGCCAGCTTTGTTGTTTGTATATCAGCCTTATGTTATCTGGCAGCCCTTTGCTTAGATCTACTTCCACACAAATGCGTGCAAAAGTGTATACCCTTTCATCAATCCTCTCCAGATCTGTTTTGATATATTTCCCTATGTTGTTCCCAATTCCTTCTGAGACTCGTTCACTCCAAAAGTGAAGGGGAAGGTTGTATAGACGGACCCAAACCGGCACTTTGGATACAGTCATGTTGTTTGGATCGAAATCTGGGAACCATGGGGTCATGAACAGCCCCGATGTTCCCCAGAACCAAGGCCCATCTCTGATGATTGTTTCTCTGACTTCCGAGGATGCGAATCTAACTATAAAAAATCCCTTGAGCATAAATGTATATCACATTCCATGGTCCAAGTGGAGAAAATCAAATGGAATAGATCCATTGATTTTGGCCAGAAACTGTTAAAACGGCAGATTAGGGCCTGCGTTTCATAGGATTTAACGAAGACATCAAGCCCTGTAGAGTCAAAGTTTAGGGCTGGGGTTTGGCCTAACTGATCTACTATGTATGGCCTAGGAGTATACCTGCCTTGATCTGGAGCGGACCCTGTATCTTTGTTACCCTGAAGAATGTTTTTGTAGGAGGAACCTCCTTTGGGTTGCTGCTGAGATGCTGTCTTTTTCCCCTTGTCCCCTCCTGAGGAGTTTTTGTCTCCCCATGAGCTGCTTGTCTGACCCTGAGGAGGGGCTCCTCCTCTCAGTCTGAGGTTCAAAATGATGGTTTCTCCTGGGTTAATCCCATAGCTTCCCATGGTTTTGTTGTCTTGGAGAGACCATCTGCCACTGACTAAGTGTTGGATCTGGCTAGGGTATCCAGTCAATGCACAGATTTGCTGCTTCAGCTGTAGCACAGTACTTTCTGCATGTACCCATACTAAAAAAGATTGCGTCTTTGGGGTTTTAATGAAAATCTGGAAAAGAGTTTTTGTTACCTGATGTCTGCAATTTTGCTGAGTTCCTGCTCTGCCTGAAACGGTGACTTTGCTGGTTGCCTTGTGATCTGGCTGTCGGCGGTCTTCCAGATCTGAGCTTCTCATTTGCATGTCGCGATTTGCGATCCCTCTGTTGAATCGATGTATAGATCCTCCGATCTGCAGCCTAGGTTCTTGGGAGTCTTGAAAACTGCTCGTATCATATAGATCCGGCCTGGATCTGCAGGGATGGGGCCATGCAAATGAGTGAAGAGGCAGATCTGCCTCATGCGTTCCCCTGTCTTTGCATGCAGTAAGCGCCTGAAGAGGTATCCGCCTGACGCACAATAGACTGGCCGATCCCGTGAAAAACAGGCCGATCTCTAACTGTTTCCAGCCCCCTGGATGGATTCTGGGCCCCAAGACAAATAATATCTGCAGATCTCTGACCTCGGTCGACTTTGCTTGGTTCTCCGTCAGATCGGTTTTATTTTGCCCATCGGACAGTAGATGATTTGGACGTGGGGTGACTGCTGCGTCGAGGAGATCCGATTCTTCCCAGGCATTGGGCCGCTTGTTCAGGCCGTCACAGCGTACCAGCACCGCGCTCTGAAAATCGATCCTATGAGGGGCGAGGGCTGCATCCTTCCCTCCCTCGCCGCCTCCGACAGCCGCAAGGACAAGGGTTTCCTCCCCTGCGCAGAAGAAGATCTCAACGATGGCCATCGCTCCTTCGGCTCTCTGATCCCGATCTAGATTCGGTTTTGCCAATGATAACATAGAGTTGGGAATGTTTTCGGTGTTGCATCAACAAGAATTGACGATGAAGGTGACCATACTGCCAGTGTAGTCATTAACAGAGGAGATGAATTTGCAATATCTTGTAGTTCTTTTAATCTCCTTTTCAGCATATAATTTTCTGGAAGCACATTCGTAACACTTTGAGTAATTGCAACATTGGTAGACTGTTGTAATACCATGAGCCCCATTGTGTCAATGCCATACATATCAATATCCACATGTTCTTGCTCAATAATATTTTCATTTTCGAGCTTTACCTTTTCAATTCTCATTTTTTTTCTAGTCTTGTCATACTTTGCATTTTTCTATGTGACCAGATGTTCATAAAAAATAATGTCCTCCTACAATTTTCTCCACTATTTTCTGATTTTATGTTAAACAAATAGCAACCCACTTAGCCTGTTAAGTCCTATCACTTTCTACGTCTATATTGTATTCAATGCTCTCTCTATTGATGCCACTTTTGGACTTGGGTGTTTGAATTATATGAGTTTCTTTTGGAAAGAATATGCAAAAATTATCTTGCCCATGTCAATGAATTGCTCACTTACCAATAACCAATTTTCTAGAACCATTATTTTTTCTTTTTTCTTAAGTCATGGATGATGTTGGACCAGTAACAGTGTGCAAGGAGAATATTATTGTGTAGGATTTAGCGATTTTTTTTTCTATTTTGCCTCAGTTATTCTTTGGGCGTCAATTATCTATATTTGATACTTAATTTCCTACAAATTTAATTATCTACGTGTTGTGTAATCATATTTGTTTGCAGATTATGACATGCAAAAATTGCACTTTTTTTTTCTTCTCATGCAATTTAGGTTATTAGGGAAAATGAAATGCATATACCAAAGGTAAAAGAGAAAGAAATAGTGAATTGAAAATATGCAATGAGAAAATACAAACCTCTAAAAAAATTCGAAATAATTGGTAGAGTTCTTGTGTTCATAAAAGGCATAGTGAGAAAATACAAATTCCTAAACAATTCTCCACAAAATGAAATACATTGTAGAAATAATTGTGAAAGAATCCGAGAAATTGAGAAAATGAATTGTTGAATACTACTAAAGCTGCTGAGAAGTGAGACCAGGAAAGTATTCACCAAAGAAAATGTCTATGTTTATGTTATTTTCCGTTGGCATATTCAAATATCACTTTGTTGATTATAGAATTGAAAACATATTGATTAGGTCAACTACTACTTACATTCATCTCCAATGTCATGTAAATTTGCAATTTATTGTTGCAATGGTAATTTCCAGATGTTGTTGTTTTTCATGTCCAAACTACCAGATATGACACACTTAATAAATAAAAACTGAAAATATTGAAGCCAACATTTACGGGAAGTAATAGAAATATTTAATGTCATTGAAATGCATGTCATACAAACAGATATTACAATACAGTATAAGACTGTTGTGTACCTATACTACTTTCTGAAAGGTTTTCCAATGCATATTCTAACTTAAATTGCCCAAAATATGTCAACAATTTCTTGACAGCTGTACAAGTTTTCAAAAGGCTAATTACTTATAATAGATTTCATATTATCTAGTGACGTAATAGTGTGGAATGATTAACCACCAAATATGACACTCCTAATAAATAACAATTGAAAATATCAAAGCCAACATGTACAGTAAATAATAAAATAAGTATCGATATTGCAAAACCATTTTCTCCACTAACTGCGTATTTTTTGTTGATTTAATATCATTGAAAAATGTGTCATACAAATAGAAATTGTGATACAATATAAGACCATTATGTACCTATATTACGTTCTGAAAAGTTTTCTGATGCATTTTCAGGCTTAAATTTCCCAAAACCTGTCAACAATTTCTTGACAACCGTACAAGTTTTCGAAATGGCTAGATACATATATGCAATAATAATATAAAAATCTCATGACAATTATGACAATCAGTTATGAAACTTCCAACAATAATTGTTAACAATTAAAATGATTAGACATGTTTTGTTATTTGTATAACAAATTGGTTTAGTTACTGAGCTGGCCCCCACTGGTAAATTGTTGACGATTTGTTTTATCTTGATACTGAAAAAGGTAATTGTCTACCGGGGCCACAAATTTTCCCAGAAGGTTAATTTGTGTAGGATTTTGGCAAAAATCATGATGGAATTTCCACAATCTTCTGAGAAAAATTATCACCTTCTGATAAGGGTTTTTGTTTACTAAAGCCATTAATCATGATTAATAGCACGATCTCAGTAGTCCTCACCACAATTATTCTATAGTCGTTACAAGATTTAGAGCTGATTTATTGACACGTTTACCAATTTCAATAAATAGCAATTGAAAATTTTGAAGAAAACGTTAGTGGTAGATGGTGAAATAAATCTTGAGATTCGAAAATTATTTTCTTTCTTACTTTGGTAACAATTATTTACATACGTGTACTAAATAGTATAAATGTACGAAATAAAATAAATACAAGTTCATTGTGATCATGTATATTATTGTAAAAATATTGAATATGACGACACATGAATATCATGTACAAACACAAGGAAAAATTAATTAGCTAGAAAAATGCCAAATATATTTTACATTTAATCTAGTAATAAAGGCACTTAATTAATTTTTTTTATTAACACTAAAGCATGTCAGTAAACATTGGCATATAGGTTCCTTCGCAAAGCGGTCAGTGTATCTTTTATTTGGATAAACACTGGACAAAGCTTTGGGAATAGTCAAAGCGTTGCCAAACATGCATTTGTTGCCGGATATGCACAATCATTTCGGATAGTTGCTTCTATATTCAATAACGTTGTTTAGTGGAAACAGTCAAAGAAATACGAACATGCATTTTTCCTCCCAACATGCTTCTTTTCAACATAAGCTATGCCATTCAATAATCTCAAGAGAATAAAAACACCTTTGCATAGCTTATACCGCATACGATAGTCATTAGGTTAAGTGTTATTAAATAATTATTATTACAATTGCATTAGAAATTAGTCTTGTTTCTTTGAAACAACAACATAACGGTTTCAAATATGTACAAAAGGATGGAATTTCAAATGGGTGTGGAAGGATGGTCTCTAGAACAAGGAATATAAACTTCCGCATTCACATACATTCAAAATTTGACGTCGCTCTGCATAGTAAAAGCTCCGTACAAGGAATGATGGAGTATGGACATGTTAACTTTAATATAGTTTGTGTTCCCAAGTGAATATATGTTGTTATGCATTAAATAATTTTCACTCTGTATTTTTTGTTTGAACAACTACAAAACTGCTAGTTGGATGCAAACAATAATTGGAGAAAGATCAAAATGATACACAGTATCAAATCTCATTTATCAATTTTAGTGTTGCGTATTTTAGTGGGTTTTAACCAAATTAATATTCATTTTTATGACATATTATATCTTTTATCCATCATAAAAATAACACATCACATACAAATTGCTAAAAGAATTCTCTGTTTTCCTGACAAAGGAACTTGGTATTCACACTTAGCATGCAAAAAATAATTAAAAGCAAGTAATACTATTAATATCCATTTATTAAATCCACACACAATGACGTTATCATAGCTAGTTGAAAATATATCGATATGCACTCTTTATTTTTTTCCCAAACACCTACAAAACTATTAGTTGAATGAAAACAATAATTGTAGAAAGATCAAAACCATATACAATATCAAATATCATTTATCAATTTTAGTGTTGCGTATTGTAGTGGATTTTAACCAAGTTAATATTCGTGTTTATGACATACTATATCTCATAACCATCATAATGATAGTAGATAACGTACAAACTGTTGAAAGAATTTTCTACGTTCCCGATAAAGAAACTTGGTATTCACACCTAGCATGCAAAAATTTATTAAAAGAAAGTACTACTATTAATATCGATTAGTAAATCCATACATAATGATGCTATCACATCTAGCTGCAAATGTATCGATAAGATCGTATCTATCGATATTATAAAATACCATTTTCTATATCTATTTAGTGAATTCAAGTATATATTGATTTTAATAGACTAGTATTTAGCATTCGATTTAGTTTTCCTGGATTAGAGAAAAAGTTATGAGGATTGGTTGGGTGTGCTCTTGGTGCTAGTGCTAGTGTGTCACTTGTTGTTGTAGCTGCTACTTGCATGGTTTCTTTACTAATGAGTAGCCTGTATCTATATGTAATTAGTGAGAGAAATTAGTGACAGACAAAGAAATTATGGAGAAAGTATAGTTAACGAATTAGAGATTAGTCCCAAAATAT
This sequence comes from Pinus tabuliformis, assembly GCA_031772625.1. Taxonomy (NCBI): domain Eukaryota; kingdom Viridiplantae; phylum Streptophyta; class Pinopsida; order Pinales; family Pinaceae; genus Pinus; species Pinus tabuliformis. Next base: position 153,787,028 of record CM062804.1, on the reverse strand, counting down.
TTCTTGACTGAGTGGTATGATTTCACTGTAATGAGAATGAAATATAGATAAAGATGGTGTGGTTGTTGCCATTTTTTTTTTGAGTAGTTAGTTGCGTAGTGCTATTTTGTATTAGCCTGCTGGAAAAATTTGTGTAGATGTGCTTGTACATATACAAAACCAATGGTTGTTTTATTATTAGTTGACTATATGAAATGCAAGGGTTAGTACAATGAAAGATCGAGATATTTTTTCACCTTATGAATTTGCTTTGAAATTTTACCCATGTGCATTTGTATTGTGCAGGAGTATATGTGCAGAATTGGTTCTCCAGAAAAAGCATGAGCAGAAAAGAACACATCCATGTTTATAAACATAAATATCTTTTCATGACTAATTTATAACGTTAATTATTTCTTTGCATTCATTTCAATTTTGACACTCATGCTTTTTTATTTGAGTTCTTCTTCCTGCAAAGTTGTCATTGTAGCCTTTACAAAATGTAATTAGTATTATTTAGGACTACTAGTTGCAACTCTTATTCTCATTTCATTTATATTGGAGGACATCATGAAATTTACAAAGAAGAGAATATGATAAGCTATAATTCTACCATCGGAAGTGCCTTTTTACTTTGTCAAAAGAAACCTTACAAAATGAAATTTTTATTACTTATCTAATGAACGAAGTTCCTTTAATATTCAATAATATGAATACAATCACCAAATGTGCAGTTTATTTTATCCAAAATTGGAAAACAGAAAAATAATTTTACAGAGTGAATGTCTTGAATTACCCTGATATCGATTTCTAAAGCATATGAAACGTATCTACCATAAGTACTAGCAAAATAAGAAGATTGATGAAGTTCACTGCTTAATAAATATCATTAAAATTGATAGTATCAACATGTCATTTTATATCATTAACAACGATAGTAGTTAAATGTCATTTCATCTATGATTTATTCAATTATGAGAAAATTAAAGCAGTTACAAGTTCTTTGCAAAAACAATGGTGAGACTGCGTGGGGCGGGGGGATAGTTGGAAGCAAATATTTCATTATGTGGAATATGGAATGATTTCAGAGATTAGATATAAATTCTTATTATTTAGTCAAATAGTTTGTTAATATTAATTTTTCTATAGTCTCTACAAATAAGAGAATAGAACAAATTGCAAAGATTTGTCAAAGCTAGATGAGACTATTCAAAGTGAAAAAAATGGTCTTTGTTATTGGTATTATAACAAATTAAAATATGTCATTCATGTAGCAACAAATTTAGTCAAGTTCAAATTGTAATTACCATAGATATGATCAAAATAAATATCAAATAGGAAACAAATTTCTAACAATAAAAAATAATTACTGAATATCCATTTTCATTTGTATCAATAAAAGAACAATTATGTTCAAATTGTTCACAAAACTGATAAACAGTGTCAGAAACTGCACAAAGTAATGAGTTTTTAACAATAAGGTATACATTTTGAATAACAATAATACTATATGACTACTCATAATAACTATTCTATCGATATCAATACTTTTGTCTGATATAGCAGTTCACTAGCATATTCATCGTTGCCATTCTAGTTCTTTCGTCTCTTTAACTTTGTGCTCCTGCATTTCAGAAAAATAGCAACAATTTCTATACAATTAATCTATACATATAATAAATGATAATTTGACTTTGAAATAGATATATGGGAAAAGAAGAAGAAGAATAACAAGAAAAGCCATGTGCACATGTAAACTACCTCGACAATTTTGCATACAAAAAATAACATTCGATTTATAAAGATTTTATCAAAACCTTTATGAAATTGCGTAAACGGTTCTATGAAATAGCCAATTGCAATGAAAAGAAAAAATTGCATCAAGATATTGACTCAATTCATAATAAAATATATAAAAATCTGAACATTTGATCACTAGTAAAGAGAAAAGTGAACATTCCAAGATTTAAGAGAACTTATAGTATGTAAATCATATGCCCTTATTGCTTAATTGTTTACTATTTTCAGAGCTATTGGTTTCTTGAAAAAAAATCTTTAACTTTTCTTATATTCAATGTTTCATAGGAGTTGTAATTTGTAATTTGACACTTTGACTAAATATATCTTTCTCAATTTTTGTGACCTCGTGTTGCAATTATGTATCCAAAACATAGTTATGTTCATTAATAGTAACAAATCCATTTATCCATTCCCTACCTTCATATGTATTCAAATAAACTATGTCGTCGAATTCTGATGCCTTTGAATTTTTCAGTTTATCCAATTCAACTATTAACATTTGTCTTGAAATTAAACCAAGGTCACATGTAATACGTGGGTCATTCAAATTCTTCTCAGTTTGTACAACTTTGACATATGCATCTTCCCTTCAATTCTCTATGCTTTGATATTCAAAAATAATTTTTTCCATTTTTTTGATTCTATGAGACCATGCAACTTTGAGTTTCTTTATTCAATTAGCATTTGGCATTTCCTGCTCTCTTTTCTCTTCATAAAAAAGTAAACAAGTCTCTCGCTAGAAATTAACTCATTGTTCATGTAATACTTGTCTCCTTCGATATCATGTTTAATGCACTCGACAAATTACATAGCTCTTTGTCCCAAGTTCTTTAGATCAGAATTTGCTTTCCATGCATGTTGAATGATTTGTAATCATTTCCATATATTGCTAATAATATATGTTTGCACCACATTAATAAAATTGATAGATTCATCAAATCTATACGATGTGTCGCAAACAATAATTGTGGGAACTTCTATTCATATTTCTAATGAAGTCATCAACAAAGGACCCATATCTATAACATCTTCTAGGTCCTTTATTCTTTTTTTTTAAGTTTAAGATTTCTTCTTCTCGTCGATAAAGAGACTCTGCAAAAACGTTACCGGTAACTTGATGTAGCTTCATGAGCGATGTGATTACATATCTAGACAAATCAACCTGCATTTCTATTTGGTCTAAAACATTATTGCTGTGAAGATTTACCTTCTCAATCTTCATTTGTTTACTGCTATTTTCGTACTTTTCATTTTGCAATGTGGCAGAGCCATCATAAACAATAATTTCATTGGTGATTTGTGCTATTGTTTATTAATTTTCAATAAAACAAACACTACTCCAATCAAGTAACTTAATGTTGTCAACTTCTTTTTTTATAGTTTCATCAATATTTATTGTTCTCATAGGAATTTTGAAATTAGATGATTTAGTAGCATACACTTGTTTTGAAATAAAACTTTGATTAGGATTTTTGTGCTCACGTTATTTGATAGGTTGTTCTAAATCAATTTCATATTTGTAATATATTTTGTCGTATTTTCATTTGACAATGAACTCGCATCAATATCATTTATCCAATATATAGATTGCTATACATAAGTGTTGATTCTTGAATTTTGGATGATGTTTCCAACATCAATGATTAGCCCTTGATTTCCATGGGTATCATTTATGCAACATACATAATGATCTTCAGAATTATTGATACTTGATACTTGATACTTCCATGATATCTTTAGCATTTATTATTAGTCGTTGTTATTTTTTTTATGCATGTTGACATTGTCCACTTTGTTCTCTAATTTCTGCAAACAAATTTATGTATCCAATTCTTTCTAAGTGTGTGTGAAATAGGCCCTCCTCATCAAAATCTTTAGTTGCTTCAACTTTACCTAAGTTGAAATCATTTAAAGTTTGCGCAAGCTCTGTAACATGCGAAACAATTTTTATTGTGATTTATCCAATAGTAAATGACAAAGGAATGAACTACTTTGTCTTTTTTCTTTCAAATATATCTATCCAGTTAAGGTATTGCCTACAGAATTAAACAACAAAATACTTGTCTGTAACAAATTTTGGCAATAGAAATGGCTTACCTTGGAACCCATATATTAAAATTAGCGCATTTCTTTTCTCTTTCTTTATGCATATCTTTGCCCCATAGGAAAACTTGTGTGTGTCTAGATATATGCTGAGTTTCTCCTCCAATTATCATGTAATTGATTTGCCTCACAAAAAAATATTGAATTAGACAAAAGTTTAAAGAAGTGTTATTCTTGCATAGTATAGGATACCAGAATTGCATTGGTTCTTGATTCACATTGAATTTAGGATTGCATGGAAAAACGTTAAAGTTATCACTTGAAATCAAAGCTACTATGAGATACACCATCATGAAGAATCTTTTGGTCTTGAATAAATTGGTTAACTGGAGAGATAATTCATTAGAAATGATATCAACCCACTCGAATACACAATCATTTTTGTATGTATGATAAAGAAGATATATAATGCATTTTGGAACTCTTGTTTTAGTTTATTGGCCCATGACACACACACAAAGCGAATAAAAGTCTCTAAACGATTGTTTAAAAAAAAATATTTCTAGAATACAGAGATTGCAGGGAACTTGGTGACTGAAAATAAAGAAATCTGTAATAACATTAGATTCACCTTCTTCTGATATCGTGAAAATATTTTCTTTAGGAAATTGTAAGCGAACATTAGCCTTTGGTAACTTGAATATTCATCAAAATGTCTTCGCATTCAAAGGTATTCTCTTTGTTCACACAATAAATTTTCTTGTTTCTCACTCTAACTTTTTCCACATAAATGAAAAATTTCCCTGAAATAAAACACTGCTGGCATACATGCAACATTCTCTAATCTGGTAGTCCAAATATTGTTTTTATCTTCCATTGGAAGATTAGCATAACACTCATATGAAATCGACCAGTTGAAGTTCTCATCGATAGAAACAATTAAATTGAAGATATCAGTGAAAATGTCTTCTTTTCTTTTTTTGCTAACCATACCCATTTCATAGCTAAAACCACCTTTTGAATCAATAATGTTCTCAACACTGCTGAATTGCACAAATTTCATTTTTCTATTTTGTATATATTCACTAGATCTTACTTTTGCAAACACAAAAATGCATTCGACTACTGAAAGCATGAAATATGTTACACAAAACATTTTTCAATAAATAGAAATAACATTGAGAAAAAGATTTTTTAATAGGACATGCATAACTGTAGATGATGTTCATTGTGCGGAAGAAGGTTTCAAGTTTTCATTATGTAGATAATAAGATTGTTTATGTTTATATTATTGATGATATTTTAACTATAAATAGGTTTTTGAATATATGTTTGTTTATGGTATTGTGAGCCATATGATTAATTGATAAATACATTGGCATTAAAAGCTTTTATTGTGAATATTTTACTAAGAAATAGAATTTGCATATTATCGAATACGTGATCTCCCACATTATATGCAAAATTGTTCAGACAAACTATATTATAATGTATTAGTATTGCATCTGTACCATTGCTTTGTACAATAAACAATTGTTTCTCCATTCATGATTTAGCAATCACATTTCAAATATACTTGTTCATTGATGCTTTAGAAATTATGTCTCAAAAAAGGTAATAATAATAATAATAATAATAATAATAATAATAATAATAATTTCATTGCGGAATTTGAACATTTTATGGAGAAGGAAGCATAGGGGGGCGAAGGCGAACTTCTAGGGTTTTAGCAAGTTGCAGACAGTGTTCCTCATGGAGGGATGTAGAGGAGGGAGAGCCACTCCCTCCTACAAGGAGGTCGTTGCTAGTAGAGGTAAGAAACCTCTAGAAAATGCTAGAGGTACTTCGGAGGAAGGGAAAAGAAATATGGAAGAGGAGACAGTAGGAGCCAATACTAAGGAAATCAATGACACAAAGGACAAGGAGGTAGAAGACAAAAAATAGGGAACTAAAGACAAGAAACAAAAGGGACCCTACAAACCCAAAGTTGAGATCACTCCCAGAGTTATTTTAAACGACCCTGCTCTGCAGGCGCACAGGGATCACATGCGGACATATGCTATTATCTGTAAGTTCATGGGACTATGGCCCACTGAAAAAGCATTACAAACATGGATCAAATATCACTGGAAACCTAAAGGGAGCATTGACCTTCATCTTGGGTCAAAGGGATTCTTCACTGTGGTGTTCACGAATATTGAAGACAAGGACAGAGTATTTGAAGGAGGACCTTACTTCTATGTAGCAGTTGGACTCTACATGAGGCCATGGATGATGAATTTTGTCCCAGAACGAGAGACTTTTACTTTAGTACCAGTCTGGGTAAGACTCTATTCTTTACCTCTTGATTACTGGCAAAATGAATCGTTAACAGCCATAGGCAATAAATTAGGTCGTTTTGTCAAAGCTTCTAAAGCCACAAGAAGAGGGAAATACACTTCCTTTGCTAGGATATGTGTGGAAATGGATCTATCAGGAGCTCTACCAGATGAAGTGATTTTGGAAGTTTTTGATGAAGAATGGGTGCAAACAGTAGACTATGAGCATATTCCATTCAGATGTCGTAGATGTCATGAACATGGCCATCTATTTAGAGACTGTCCACTCGATAAAGTGGTAAATAACAGTAAGGATAACACAACGAAGGAAATGGATAGCTTCCAGAAAGTGGTGAATCGAGGAAAAGGCGGCAAGAGAGGGCCAAAGCAACAGCAAGATGAAGGACTAAAGGTCAGTCAAAATAAGTTCCAAGTTCTTGAGGAAGACAAAGAGAACACAAAGGAAGATCAAGCTATGGAAGGAAATCCTGGGGAAAAGAAAAAAGAATAAGAACGTGACCAAACTCAGGAAACTGATAATCAGAAAGAAAACATGATGAGTGAAACAGAACTTGAGATGGATCAAGAAATTACCTAGAGTGAAATGGACCTGGAGGACCATGAGCTACAGGAGATTCTTAGTAAAGAAAACCTAGATCTGGAAGGGTTCTTGATTCAGGGAACTACGGGAGGAGTAGATTCGGTACCTCAAGAAGAGATCAACAGAGTACAGTAGTTGTTTTTATGGAAAACACAGGCTAATTCATTGGAGAAAGGAAAAAATATAGACAAGCAGGATAACAGAGGGGTGAAGACGATGAAAACAACTCCGGGACTAGCAACAAGAAACCCAGGTAAGAAAAGAGGCAAGAAAAATCATAATGAACTCTTGATGGAGTGTGGTAAGCTAATGATAGATTCAGGTAAGATGAAAGATCTAGCTAGCTACTCCTTTACAAATCTTTAATTATGAAGTTTACATCTTGGAATATCAGATGTCTAGGGAGTAAGAGAAATCAGAGAATTCTTAGTAATAGAATGAAACAAGAAATTCCGAACATAATCTTTATCCAAGAAACAAAATGTTCCATTCAAAAATTAAGACAAATCCATAGTAAATGGCTCAGTAGATTTGAGTTTCTAGAAGTTAAAGCAGAGGATACAGCGGGGGGAATTCTCACTCTTTGGAATCCTCAAAAAAATAGCGTAATAGATGTTGAGGCAACCAAGAACTATTTATTAGTAGTTATTCGACCTATAGGAGACAGGCACATCTATCTGGTCACAAATGTTTATGGTCCTCAAAGAATAGATGACAAAATCAAGTGTCTAAACTCTCTGGTGGATCTCAGGGACAGACATGCAGGAATACCTTGGATCATGGGAGGGGATTTCAACATGATCAAATCTCTTTCGGAGAAAAAAGGAGGAATTAGAATGCTGAGTAAAGACTCTTTAGAGTTTCAAACCTTTATAGACAAAATGAACCTTGTAGACACTGAAACGAATACTGGCCTCTTTACTTGGAATAATAAAAGAGGAGGAGAGTCTCAGGTAGCCTCAAAGTTAGACAAATTCATGATCTCAGAGGATCTGATGCTAACAAATAAGGAAGTAATAGCGGAAGTTCTCCCCTTTGGAGGCTCAGATCACTGGCCGGTTCAACTGGAGATCAAAGGTATGGGCATTCTCAGAAACAGACCTTTCAGATTTGAAAATATCTGGCTCTCCCACCCAGATTTCTTCAATAATATTAAAGAATGGTGGTCAGAAGATTTACAGATTCAGGGAACAAGAATGTTTCTTCTTCATAAAATATTAAAGCATATCAAACTCAGACTAAAGGATTGGAACATAAATGATTTTGGCAATATTTTTGTGGAGAAAAAATTAGTTGAAAACAAAATGAAGGTTCTCAACCAAGCTCTGATCAAGGATGGATTTGATAAAGTGAAAAGTAACCAAGTGGATAAATATCATCAAGAATAGGATAATTTGTGTAAACAAGAGGAAATTTTTTGGAGACAAAAGTCTAGGATTCAATGGCTAAAGGAAGGGGAGCGTAACACTAAATTCTTTCATAGGTCCACCATGGCGCATAGGATGCACAATAGAATATCTTCAATTAAGAAAGAAGAAGGGAATATTCTCACCTCCCATGAGAATATTGAAGCTATGATAGTTCAGCACTTCTGAAGCATTACTCAGGAAAATAATTCAGATAGAGAATAGTCCATCAGTGAGGTAATGAGAAACATACCAAAGATGGTATCCAAAGAGGACAATTTCAATCTAAATAGGCCAGTTTCTCAAAAGGAGGTAGATGATGTCCTCAAAGAAATGTAGAATGGAAAAGCACCAGGCCTGGATGGTTTCAATGTGGATTTTTTTAAAGCATGCTGGAATATTGTTAAAAAGGATATATTGAATGTAGGGGAGGATTCTAGGTTGAACAGAACTATTTTGAAAGTGCTCAACACCTTCTTTATCTCCCTTATACCTAAGCAGGACATTGCTCAAACACCGGATAAGTTTAGACCCATAGCTCTATGCAATGTGTTTTACAAGATAATATCCAAAGTAGTGGCTAATAGACTTAAACCTCTGCTTCCTACCCTAGTTTCAGGGGAACAACCCCTTGGAAACAAAAGCAGAGGAGCTAAGAAAAATGGTGGAACAAAGGATGATCTTAGTTTCAGAGGGACATGACCAACTAAGATGGGGCAATAATAAAGAGGGCACCTTTAATCTCAAAGAAGAAAAAGACATTCTCCTTGAGCTGGATCCCCAGGTTCCAAACAAAATCTGGCAGAAACTTTGGAGGCATCAAGGGTGGATGAAAATTAAACTCTTCATGTGGTTGGTTTACCACAGGAAAATCCTAACTTGGGACAATATCAGGAAGAGGGGCGTTCTAGGACCATCTAGATGCCTACTCTATGGGGAGCAAGAAGAAACAATGGAGCATCTACTCAAAAACTGCATTTTCACCTCCTGGTTATGGGACATATTTGCTAAAATCTTTCAACAATCCGATAGGGACAGAGGGAGCATCATCAATACCCTCATTAGTTGGAGGGGAAATTTTTCAAACTATGAAATTCCCAACTTAGCCTGGGCCCTTACACCAAGCTTCATCATGTGGAATGTATGGAAGGAGAGGAACAAAAGAACTTTCAAGGAGGAAAAAAATCCCCCATATAGCTTGTTTGAGACAATCCTGAAACAACTTAAGGAGACAGTGGGTACCACTGTTTCCAACCACCCTAATAATCCTCCATCAGATTTGGATGGGAAAATTCTCAGACAGCTGGGGTTGCAAGGACTAACCCCTCAAGGTCTTAATAGGAAGGTTACAGCAAGGGATACGGAAAAGGATTTATGGCAGCCTCCCCTAGAAGGATATCTAAAATACAACATTGATGGAGTGTCGAAAGGAAACAGAGGATCTGCTGGGTATGGAGGAGTCCTTAGGGATGCCAAGGGAAGTATTATCTTCATCTTCCATTGTCACCTAGGAACAACTACCAATAACATGGCTGAACTAATGTCTTTGGAGCAATGCCTGGATTTTCTAAGTCAGGATAATTGCTGCAATGTGATAGTTGAAGCATATTCTGAACTAGTAATTAACTCAGTGAAAAGAATAAATAGTGGAACAGCGTCGGAGAAAGTCTCCAAACACTAGAAATTAATCAGGGTTTTCTAGAGAATTCAGGATCACCTTCAAAACCTGCGCACTATCAGCTTTCATCATGTTAGTAGAAAGGCCAACAAGTTGGTTGATCTTCTTGACAATCAGGGGCTGCGTCAAGGTTTCGATGAAGTGGCAGGAGTTGCGTTAAAGCAGACTGAGAACTCTTTGTTGTGAGCAAGAGGAAGAAGATAGGAGAGTGTTCAGACACAAAGCCATGGAGGCAAGCTCTTAACCTTTTGGCCTTCATATGTGTCATCAGTTTCTAGCAAACAGGTCTTTGGTGGGGGGTCGAACATGGATGGTCGCTAAATTCCCCGGAGTCAGCAAGATGGTTATTACTGTTCTTCGGGGGGAACGCAGCGGACACCATAGTTCCTTAATTAATGGTGAGTCTCTCTTCTTCTCTGGGAGGCAGGTTCAGGCTAGAAAGTCGGGCAGATGGGGAAGGAATCATTGTTTCACCATCAGCCAGAATCATTGCATTTCTGGGCCTCGGAGAGGAAAACCGCTTCCTTGGCAGTATTTCGATGATCGCACCACTCTTAAGTGGGAAATATTTTTAGTGAACTTGTAGCGATTCCATCCATCTTCCTACACGTGGCAGAGTGAGGGTTCGGAAAACCGCCCTCCATCGCACATTAACGTCTGGTTAACTTGTGTCGTGCGATATGATTCTCCACCGTTGGATCTTTCTGTGTGGATAAACGGCCATCATTGTTCATGCAGCTTAGAGGGGTGGCCCATTAAACTTCGGTCGTCTTTGATGTGCGATACCTTCCTTGACCGTTGGTTTAGGCGACGGAATGAACGGCTCAGATAAAAGGGACTCTTCTGGGGTCGGATAGGGAGTAGATCTCGCGGGCTTCTGGGGGCGGGTTACAATTTTTGGTTATTTGAATTTTGGGTCAAGATTCACTGTTATCTTCTAAGCATGTTGAGCCGAGAGGTCGGAATCGGTGGATTTCGGGAGGACTACATGAGCTATGTTTATTCCACCATTCAGACCCGAAATCGGTTTAGAATGGTTTCTATTTTTTCATCGTGTCCACTTATGGAATCAAATAATATGCCTTTTCCGGTCCCGATATGTGCCGCATCAGATAAATCTTTTCAATCAGATTGGGTGGTTTTGGCACTGGTATGTTTTTTGAAGGTTTCGCAGTTAAGTTTGTGGGCCCTTGGCCCGTTTGTCAAGTTTTAAGGCTTGGTACCCAGCCCTGAGTGGATAGTGGATATTCTGTCCCTTAGGTCTCTTTGGGTAGTTGTATTATATGTGTAATATGTGTCTTTGTTTATAATGAATAGAAGGTACGATTCATGCTTCAGCAAAAAAAAAAAAATTTCATTGCAAACTTTTGCTCAATGACAAACACAACATAAACAATTTACAAGAAAACAAGTAAAACGATACATATACGATCTATTTCACGAAAAACTCTTGTCTATGGATGAAATTTAGAGTCACAAAAAAAATGAACCACAATGTACTTAATACGGATATCGAAAGATATGTCTCTATGTTCGAAAACTGGTATTGTGTCCAATTCTTATGCTAACAAGCAAAATGCACAATTATTAGAACAAGGTTTCGATTCCTACAACTAGAATAAAACCATTCGTAACGAGAATTCCCTTGCAAAGAACTATGAAATATAACAATATGCACCCCGCCCCCCTGCACCCCCCCCCCCCCCCCCCCTGCAAAAAAAAAGAAAAAGAAAAAGAAAGAGAAAACCCCAACGATCAATACCTAGCTAATGCAACTACTCACACATTACATGTTAAAATTATGCCACATGAGCTTTATAAAAATTAGAAGATTTTATTTATGATTCTTAAGCTAATGAGAAAAATCAACTAACACGTTACTTGGTATTATTATTATTATTACTATTATTATGTCACAGAAGCTATATAAAACATAGACCCTTTGATTTATGATTCATAACAAAGAACCAATATGGAAAATAAGAAAGACAATTTCTATATGACAAAGCTCTGTACTTCCGCATTCATTTTCCCCTTCACACAGTTCTCCTGCATACTTTTCTTCCACATAATACTATTTTTTAAACATTGAAGTGCACTTAACATCACTCATTCAGTATAATGTATCATGCAATTTCATATTTATTTAACTTCACATGTTTCTGCCTCACTGTTGGGTCTAAAATGTGGATGCAAATTAGAGTTTCATTTACTGTCAACCCAGGTAAGTAACCTTCGAGGATCATCTAATATATATGGACTTAGAGACAAACTAAACTAAGCTAGGTGAAGAAATGCTAAAGCTCCTTTACAGGAGGTTTTTCATTCGGATCTCGAACATCTATTTAGTAATTTAACAAAATAAAATCTAAAGACATTGTGGCAAGTGTAAGAAATATTAAAGCTCCCCTACGGGAGATTGTTCATTAATATTTCTAATCATCTTAATCAACAAACTATCTAAACTATTGAAATTAAAGCACTTAAACCTAATTCTTATTGATTGCATGAAGTATTAAAGCTCTCTTACAAGAGACTATTCATTTATATCTCAAGCATATGAATCAAAAACTTAAACTAATGAAATCAAACATTAAATAACAAATCAGATTCATTGAAAGAAACATTAATACTTTCTTATGAAAGGTCATTCGTTGATATTTTAAACATATGAAACAATAATTTAATCTAATGAAATTCACAAACAAATATAAAATGAAAGATTACCAAAACAAAAGTGTACTTGCTAGGCAATGGGGATCCTTCCAAGGATTCACAAGCACACCAAAAGAAAAGTCAAATGTAGAGGATCAAAGAAGCTCCATTTTATTCATCATAATTTTCAAAGTACAATGGCTATAAACTCATATGATCCAAACCAAAACTATTCTAAATTCTACTAGGTTCTAAGATTCTAAATATTAAGATTAGAAATTAAGATTACAAAAAAATGAAGATTACAAATGAAGGAGATAACACTCCTATTTATACAAAATCTATGATGACAAACTCATAAATGTAGATCCGCTATTCTCTCCTTTGATCCACATATTTCTCAACCAATGGTGACACATAACCCTATCCTCCATGATCTCCTCCATGAGGTCCATGATCTTCTCCATGAGGTCCATGATCTCCTCAAATTCGAATTTGAACATAGAGTGCCACATACAGATGCCTTGGAAGCTTCCTTTGTACCTACACATGTCAAAAAACTCATTTTAATTGTTAGGTATAAGTATATGGATATTATTTTCTAAACTTTAACCACAAATTCACTTAAAAATACTAATAATTAATAATGTTTTGGAAAACACAATGGTAACCCATTTAATGATGAAAACGAAGCTAATGTGTGACATGGTGGTGGAATAGAGGTGAGAAAATGTGTGAATGGAGTGAAAGTGGATGTTTTTGAAGGATAATTCTTAGGCCCAACATACCCCCAAACTGAAGGTATTGCATGTCCTCATGCATCTATTACATTACTTTTTGATACTTGAGCTTTGGCTTAAACTTTGCATGATATCATTTACTTAACCTTTGCAAAGTGTTTTTGATGAATTGCAACTTGGTTGGTTCTTGTGTTTCAACCATATTTTGTTTGTTGCCTTCAATTTTAATGTATGAACTTTGCATAATGATAATTTGATTTTTATTGGAAAGTATTTTTGTTGGAATGCATCAAGGTTGGTTCTTGTGTAACAACCATGATTGTGTTGCATCCAATTAGCTTTTAAGTACCTTTTACAAAGCCATTTATATGCTCATGTAATAGTGAATACATTTTGAAGGTATGTGGGTTTTATAATGTGATATATGAATATGGAAAAATATGAATGTGACAAAGTATGAATGTAAATGTATCCTCCCCCCAAATTGATGGTTTTGGCAATTTTATGAAATGAGAAAAGGAAGTTTTTCCAAAAATTATCATTCTAGCTTTCAAGGAATTAATTGGTTAAAAGTAGAAAATATCATACCTCAACCTACCCTTTCAAAAATGGATGAGAGTTGTGCATGTGTGGCTACAAAATTCTGATCATAGTCTTCTTCACTTGGCTATGAAAATGGTGGATGAAGTCGAAAAAATGAATCTTTTATTATTGTTGCCTCTGCTGCTAAAACTGCTGTTGGATCTTCTGTTGAACGTTCAGAATCAGCTGTTGAATGCGGTTGAAAATTTATAAGGCTTGGAAGGTATACAAAATTTAGAATTACACTTTCCCCCTAGCCTTACTTATTGACTTGTCCTCAAGTCATTTACATCAAAAACTGAAAAGTAATGAAAGTAAATCTGCTTCCTCTGCTACTAAATGATGGATCTTCAAGTCTTCAATGCTCTTTGGCACAATTCTTGTCATATGAATAAATGTTTTGGTGTCAAACATAACAAGAAATTGTTAACTTAGTGGCCATTCATGGATGCCACTAGCCAACATCAGATCTCCCATATTTGATGTGGATGAGAGTCAAGATGCCCTGAACACATATTTCTAAGTATGAATGAATTTGTTGTTGTCAAATACTTAGAAGATCCAACTAACAAGGGACATTGATGTATTCCATTGTTTATCAGCATGATAACTTGCTCTTAGGGCATGCAAGCTTCAAGGTGTTTTTAGAAAAATATTTAGACTCAAGGACTATGGACTCAATGGTGTATGGAAGCAAGGTTTTGTTTGTAAGGGTAGGGAAAAGGAAACTGACAATGAATATGTAACGTGGAACCAAAAACTTGTAAATGAGCTTCGTTTCTTTTATTGGTGGGTTAGGTTTAATGAAAATGTAATGAAGTGTATGTGGATAATGAGAAATGGTTAATGACTCTTTTTGGGAAAAAGTGAATTTTGGCATGCAAAATCTCAAATATAACAAATCTTCTAATTAATTATGGAATTTCTGCTAAAATAGCTGAGTTTGACCAGCGTTGCACCATCCTTGGACATTTAGGAACAACCCCCAGATTTTCAAATTTGCTAACCTGTCATGCAACATGTCAAATAATTAAGCTATTACAAGAAGTTGCAAGAACTTGTAATTTTCTAGAAATTTTGTTTTATGATCATGGACTTGTTGTTTAGAATTTCTCATGAAATTAGCCTTTTGAATACCAATCGTTGGCACAATTTAGTCTCCTTAATGATCATTTGATCACCCAAAACCTACAAAAAAAACTTGGCATAAAGAACATAAGTGTGTTCAAGAAGAAATGACCATTCCCTTCCTGATTCTTACGCAAAAATTGTATGCCAAAATGAAATAGACTAAGGAAAATCAAAAGCGTAATTTTTGTCCAATTCATGATGTTGATAACAATCTATTTTTAATAAATACCCATGAAAAATAAATTACTTCCTGTTTGTGTCAGATGGCTCATGGAATGTGCATGGCAAAAAGTTGGGCATTAGAGATTTGTTTCTCACTCTGGCATTGGCTCTAACTCACAGTGGTGGCGTGCAACAATGGTGAGTCAAAAATCACAAATAGATTCTTTTTTAATATAATCTTTATTGAAACTTCTCACAAAAACAACCCTTCCAAAAATACTTTTGCAAAACCCTTTTTAATTAAAAAATACTTTTTACAACAATGTATTTTTCTTTTTACAAACTCCTTTTGCAAAATTTCAATTAAAAAAAAAAAAACTCTCTATAAAATTCCCAAACATAAATGAACCTTTAGACTCTTCCTTTTATTTTTAAAAAACTTCGTCCCTTTAAAAACATTTCTTAAAAAAAACATTTAAAAATAAAATAAAAATTAAACCTTTGATCCTTTGAAAAAAACTTTGATATTCCTTTGGAGAATAAACCGTTCACCTTTGTTTCGATACAATATATAACAAAGTCATTTTTTTTTAAATTACATAAGGTCTTTTCAAATAATATCAAAGGCACTCAATAGTTATCTGATCGGTGTTCAAGACATGCGTATTTTTCTAAAATATCATTGGATTCCCTTTTAATAAAAATTGCATGAGGGATTTTGATAAGCATTTCGCAAAAGTATCGGAAATACCTTTCCTTGCCGTTGACTTTGGAAATCGAACATCAACTGGAGGTGGCGGTTTTTCTTTCTATATTTTTTTTAATCACAAATGTTTACACTACATCACTCTTGCTGACACAGACAGGAAGCGATGTATTGTAGTTTTGTTAATATTTTAAGTTCTCCATGATCAGCACATTTTCTCCTCTGTGCCAAATTCGTTGGACGCTTCAAAAATTTTAAAAATTGACACCAAGGTTGTCACTTCACAAATTTAAAAAGAAAAATTCCTATGACGTAGTCGCTCACTTACTCAACCTTCTTCCCAATAACGACTTCTTCAAACAACAAAGACTTCTTTAATAGATGCTTGTTCATGAAAATTCCAATAATTGTAGAGACTTGAGCGTTAATAATAGGGGACCCTATGACCTTAAGAACATAATCATAAAACTTCCCTTGGATGACTGTTGCCGATTTGAATTGATTCGAAACTTTATTTGGTGAGCAGCCCGAACCGGATCTCGTAAAGAAAGGTTGTCCAGTGCCCATCCATGTTCTGACATATACGCAACGCTCTACTCAGGCACTGTCTGTGGAACTTGAAAATGCTCCTAAAGTGGTTACAAGAAACACTTACATTCAATGATAAGTATACCAAAAACAAAACAAATCATGTATGTCGATAAGTATACAGGCTTTTAACAAGCATACATCAGAATTTTAGTGAAACTTTTGAAAAGGCATTTGGCATTGATAAGGTTTGTAGAATATGAGGCTAAACTGGAAGCCATGCAAAGGTCGCATCTAGATGTATCGAAAGTGCAGGCTGATCTTGATACTATTTGGAAGGAAACACAAGGTGCTTTGTTCCAGTAAGTACTTTTTTGAGTTCCCAAATTCCAGGTTAAAACTAAAAAAAAATGCCAAGATTGATGCTTTTTCTAATTAATAGCTTCGCAAGATCTGCATGCAATCATAAAATCATCAAATCCCTCAAATCGTGCCGCAAAATCTGAATGCAAAATCGCTCAAAATCGCTCAAATCGCTTAGATTTCATAACGCATGTACACCAGCTTGATTGAGATAATTTGGGAGTATGTCTGCACTTGACTCCTCACATGTACGCAGTTCTACAGTTCAGCTCCTACTCATTACAGTTGGTAGCATGTACATATAGATACGCACATCAGTTTGGGACAATTCCCTTGTTCATACGCAGCTGTATTTAAGAGGTATCATTGCACGAGATTGTGCTGCTAATGTTATGAAGTTTCAAATGTGAAAACGTTATTCATGTTGAATTTAAAGTCGTTCTGGTGCAAGAAACAAGACCTTTAATCTTAAACCAGTTGTGCTCCCTCATATTCAGTTGAATCTACTCAAATTTATCCTCGAAAGCTTCACGAAAACATAGAAAAGAAAAAGAAGCGTCAAAACAAGACTTCAACCTTTGAAGAGAAAAGACAGAATCTCGGTTCACATTCTAATGCGGTTCTATGATTTGAAGGAGTTGTTGATACTCTGACCTTTAGTCATTGTCAAAGGTGCCCAAATTTTTAAGAAGCGGGAAACATAGATGATGGTTTTTAGCTTGTAAAGAAGACTGGTCGCAATTCCAAGAGAATATCAATATGTTGGTCTTATTTGAAACTACTGTTGTGTTTGCACTATTCAATGTAATTGATGAGGGAAAACTTGATAAAGTGGAGGACTTGTGGAAGGAATTTTAGACGTCGGATTCTGCAACGAAGGTAGTCAAGTGTTGGTTTAATACAACGGTTCAGAGATTGTCCATCTGTTCCTTAATATTGGCTAGGGACATGAAGAAAGAGTACGCTACAGGTGAATCAATTTTGACAGGGATAGATGGAGATTGCACAATGGATTCCTTAATTCAAAAATTCACCTGTTATGTGAAAAGCAATATGTTGCCCATTTTGTGCAACTAATGCATTGCCCAATATGCAAACAATACATTGTTCCAAAGGCATATAACTTTGAATGTTTCTCTAATAATATTATTTGCTCGTCTAAAGACTATTCAATAAATTGATAAACATTTAAATGTTCTTAAGGAATGATAAATAATTTTGAACGCTATTGACGAACTTTTGAACATTATTCAATAACCATTTGAACGCTCTCTAGGCATGAACGTTCTCCAAATGAAAGTTTAATAGCTCGATATGTAGAGAAGTTTTAACACATTAATCAAATCACTAAACTACATATTTAATTTTTAAATTTGAAATCGAAAATAAACGAATTAAAAAAAAATGATTTCGATTTCTTATAATGCTGTAGTTCTTATGATTTGTGTAAATTCCAAGCAAGAGATTTTTATTGATTTGTGAAAAATACTAACCTATTGATTTGTTCTTTTTTATTATTTTTGCAAGTCAATGTGGATGAAGTGTAAATTTATTCATGAGAAATGATGATGTTGTTTTTTTTTTATTATTTTTATCTTTTGAAAACAAGACTAAAGGAAAAACCTATGAGATCTCATTTTTTTTTTTTTTTTTAAATCTATTCTACCTTTAACTTGAAAGATTTTTTTTATTTCCTAGGTAAAAGAATGCTTCCAGTGAAGCCATCTATGGACTAAAAATTCAAAAATGCTCACATGAAGATTTAAAATTTTTACCTTATGACTTGCAAACATGTGAGTAACCTGTCTTATTCTTGGAGTTGGCACAAGGTTATTTTGAAACCAGTCCTCAATATTGTCCTTGCTTTCCAAGAAGTACCTATTCAACATCTTCAATTTTCTCATCTGTAGATGGATTAGTAACAAATGGGGGGTTTTAAAAAGAGTGAATTTAAAAATAACTAAGTATGAGAATAAAAAATGCTCCAAGCTTGAACTCCTTTATGAAGATCCCGCTGTCATGAGGTTTCACAAGTTAGTCCATAAAAATAAATTGCAATAAAACTAACTTCCTAAGTCTATCTCCAAATCATCCTCCCTGGCAACGACGCCAAAATGTTGGGTCTAAAATGCGGATGCAAATTAGAGTTTCATTTACTGTCAACCTGGGTAGGTAACGTTCGAGGATCATCCAATATATATGGACTTAGAGACAAACTAAACTAAGCTAGGTGAATAAATTCCAAAGCTCCCTTACAGGAGGTTTTTCATTGGGACCTCCAACATCTATTTAGTCAATAAACAAAATGAAATCTAAAGACATTGTGACAAGTGTAAGAAATATTAAAGCTCCCTTACAGGAGATTGTTCATTAATATTTCTAATAATCTTAATCAACAAACTATCTAAACTAATGAAATTAAAGAACTTAAACCTAATTCTGATTGATTGCATGAAATATTAAAGCTCTCTTACAAGAGACTATTCATTTATATATCAAGCATATGAATCAAAAACTTAAACTAATGAAATCAAACATTAAATAACAAATTAGATTCATCGAATGAAAAATTAATACTTTCTTACAAAAGGTCATTGGTTAATGTTTCAAACATATGAACCAATAATTTAATCTAATGAAATTCACAAACAAATATAAAATGAAAGTTTACCAAAACAAAAGTGTACTTGCTAGGCAATGGGGATCCTTCCAAGGATTCACAAGCACACCGAAAGAGAAGTCAAATGTAGAGGATCAAAGAAGCTCCATTTTATTCATCATAATTTTCAAAGTACAATGGCTATAAGTTCATATGATCCAAACCAGAAGTATTCTAAATTCTACTAGGTTCTAAGATTCTAAAAATTAAGATTACAAAAAAATGAAGATTACAAATGAAGGAGATAACACTCCTATTTATACAAGAGCTATGATAACAAACTCATAAATGTAGACCCACTATTCCATCCTTTGATCCACATATTTCTCAACCAATGGTGACACATAACCCTATCCTCCATGATCTCCTCCATGAGGTCCATGATCTTCTCCATGAGGTCCATGATCTCCTCAAATTCTAATTTGAAGATAGAGTGCCACATACAAATGCCTTGGAAGCTTCGTTTGTACCTACACATTTCCACAAACTCATTCTAATGGTTGGGTATAAGTATATGGATATTATTTTCTATAGTTTAACCACAAATTCACTTAAAAATACTAATAATTAATAATGTTTTGGAAAACACAATGGTAACCCATTTAATGATGAAAGTGAAGCTGATGTGGTGACATGGTGGTGAAATAGAGGTGAGAAAATGTGTGAATGGAGTGAAAGTGGATGTATTTTAAGGATAATTCTTAGGCCCAACACTCATATGCAAAATAGTTACATGTGGTCATTATACAAGAAAATGAGAAATATATGGCTAAACAACATTGAGAATGAACACCGCTACCAGCAGAGTAGCCTTATAGTACATACCTGGAAAAGAAGTTGCATAGAGCTTTGGATTTATGCAAAATAGAGGATTTGCGTAGAACGACAAAACATAGATGAACACATGTTCAACTTTCAGTTGTGCTTGAATGTCATCTATGAATATTGTATAAAACACAAACATAGATTGGAGATGCCATCGAGGCTCAATTGAAAATCAAAAATGTATTTTGAAATATATCATTACTCTAGAAAGAGAAAGCGATTGATCTTTAGGGAGAGAATGATGGCCAGGGTTTTCATGAGTGTTTCACACCAACATTTTGTTGCAAAGTTTCCGTTTACCCCTACCATGCATGATGGCTCAGATGGGTGTGATTGTTGTTGTATTCATGTGTCAGTTCTGGATCTATTTATGAATGTGGAAATATTTGATTAGATATTGATTCCTTGCCCTTTTTTCACCATAGTGGAAGCATTGGTCAGATCAAAAGGCATATCCTTGGTTACAGTAGACGATTTTTTACCTGGAGTAGTTATTGTCGTAGATACGTTATTAAAGCATCTAGATCTGGAAGTTCTCAATTCTTTAAGTGTAGTGAGTTGTCGAAATGGAGGAGTAGATGTCGAACTGCGATGCTTTCTCTTCCTTTTGACAGATCGATATTTTTCTTCAACATATTGGGTGGTATCCATGGTTTGGCTTTCGTTTATGAAGTCATTTTCTCTGCTGCAATCTCTTCCAATCCTCTTAGATCCTTAATTTTTCATATATCCCGCTGTCGATTTGTGTGAGTATTAAGAAACCCATGAATCCCCCTACCAATGAACAAACCCAAAATCCACAAGAAAGCGTAGAAAAGGGTAGAAAAAATCATGAAATTTCAGGAACCCCAGCCCACACATTGTGGCTGGATATGATCCCTGAAGCAAATAAGACGAGAAGTTCCAAATGTCATCATGCATCTGAAAGTTCAGATTCATATAAGGAAAATCCAAGAACGAATAAAGAGACCCGACTAGTACTTTTAATGACCACTCCATCCCAAGGAGAATGGCGAAAGGTACAAAAGAAGAAATGGAGAAAAGGGTAACCTTTTTACTTCCATTTTGGAGTAGTTTATTGACTCTGTGAACACCATTTTCAACTAGGATGATTTAATGCATTGTAAGCATCTATAACATGTAATTTTGTTTTCATTAATACAATTATGATTTTTCCTGGGGAAATAATTCATTACTCCAAAAAACAACCAACGTTCAATCGACCACATTTTTTTTTTCTCCTCGCAAAGAGAAACTTGTGCCCACATGCATTTTCTTATATAATTAATTTGGGAAACAACCAACATTCAACCGACCATGACTTTTGCTCCTTGAAAAGAGAAACTTGTCTTTATGCTCCTCGTAGAGAGATCGCAATTGAATTGAAAGAAAGTAGCCAACTTTATTTACTAATCATAGTTTAATCATCCTCATCGTTATCTAGATACACGATTATCAATGCAATATTAATGGCGTGCAACCAAGAAAAGTGATCGTAAGAAATTTAATGAAATATGTATCTCAATACAAATAAATTACCATAATTTCTATAATAATAATAATGATGATGATGATGATGATGATTGAATTGAAATAAAGCAGTCGACGTTATTTCCTATTCACAGTTTAATCCTCCCCATCATTATCTAGATACAATGTTATCTAGTCTATATTTTTAACTATCACAATGCCTTCAATGCAATATTGGCGACGGATAGTGAGCGAAACTAAAGGTAAGAAATCTAATATAATACAAAACAATTACCATAATTACTATAATAATCACAACTGAATTAAAATAAAACAATCGATGCTATTCCTGAACTCGATTGCCATAAATTTGAGAAATTCCACATGTAAGTTATCCTCTTATAATAGAACTAAAATTATTTCACGTACTTCTCACACATAAGTGTATAGATCTTGGTTTGCAAGTACTAATGATAAAGTAAGTGTAATAATTGTCTATCGAAAATGGAATTCCTGTGAATTTTCTACAACTATAAAACTACAACAAATAGAATGAACCCAACAAAAGAATCATGTACCATAACTATTGCACTAACAATAGATAATTCCATTTTAACAATTCAAAGGAGATTTAAAGAAATATCTAGAACTAACGAAAGGTTATATTCTTTGTCGATCTACTAGAGTCTAAATGCACCAAAACGCTCCAAAGAGAAACCCTACGATTATCAAGAGGCCCTACTCGATCACAATGTTCTGTGCCAATAATATGGGGATATTCTACTTCCCCTTCTTATCTTTTGTTACACTTGATTTGCAGATGTCGACCCTCCCTCAAACTTACATTGGCTAAGCTGATGGCGCTAGTCATAGTACTAGGAATCTGTCTTCCACAACTTGGGCCATTTATTCGCCCACCAATGAGTTCATAAGGCTGCATGGAATATGCCTTGGTGGGACGACAAACAATATTGCATAATATAGTGCAGTCATTGAGCTATTATCTGATAACATTTCATTTGAAATCCGTCATTTAATCATTAGATTGGATTCTTAACTCATAGTATTGGAAAATCGACATTTGCAACGTTTTTAAAAATAAAATAGTAGTCATTCAAATATTGTACAAAATAAGTTTAGAAAATAGAATTAGTCTTAATTATTCTTAATGTTTGTAAAAGGTTTGAGTTTACAAAAAAAATCATCCAAGACATATGAGGTCCCGTGGCCTTTATTATCCGAACATGTTGATAGACCAAAAAACAAAATCTAAATCTATGACTATAAACTAAGCATGACACTCATGATAAAAGATAATGGCATGAGATACTCGTCATAATAGACAACCAATCCACCCAGGTACATCTTGTATGTGCCTATGATAGCAAGGAGGTAGATCATCGATCCCAATTTCTGGGATATCTAGAGTTAAACTCTTCAGGTTACTCTCAAGCTTAGTCAGAGTCTCTACTGCAACTGGATCTTGTGTCGCAAGAGTTGGTTTCTCATCACGTCTGGAAAACCATTGTTGGCATTATGGCTAATGTGTTTTCCTTGATGGAAACCTACTTGATAAATATGTCAACATTTTGATAACAAAATGATTATGCAGATTGATACAGATGCCACAGGTGATATGGACAAAGGAATGTTAGTTCAGAGATAGATGGATGGTAAAAGAAAATTTTGAGAAAGTATACATGGGTCCTGAGAAGCGAATTCACGTACATACGCAGGTATTGTGAACAAAAATCACGTACATAATCCTCACCATGGTAATATGGATACCAGGGGTCCTTACCATGGTGTTGACCCATAATAATGGGTGCGACGATGGCTATTTGATCCTATCAAATAATACTACCTAATTTTACATGACACTAATTCATATGACATTTTTTTTAAATTAGTCAATTTAATTGAAAGAGAAAGGGCATAATTGTAAATATTTGATTTGTGAATACTACTAAGAATATTCTATAATATTCCATGGAGTTTAAATCCATACCATCCACCTAATAATTAAATTAAAATACAAAAAATATTATTTCAAACTAAACACTCGATATCAAGTAAATATTTCATGACAAGTCTTTTTTTAAAACGTATCTTGACTTGATGTTTTACATTTATTTATGTCTCATTTCTATGTTATTATTACATCTATTTTCTTAATTTTTTATTAGTTTTTTTACGAGAGCAATTTTTGTTTTTGTTGATGTAATTTTTGTTGTTTTATATTTATCAATTCTAGCTTGACCATGAAACAAAATGAAGCCAAGTAAAATCATATATATACATGTTAAAGAACAAATATATTGCATCATGTTCATTAATGAAAAATTAGCCTAAAATTAAGGGAATGATGTAGAGTCAATGTTTATTTAATTTCACAACTTTTACAAGTAGTGTTGAATTATTATGCAAAATTTCTCAATTAGCATGCTCAAGAGATAATGTATTTTGAACAGGAGCAATTGATTTAGCTTTCAACGTGATATTTGTATTGAAATAGGACCTTATAAATAATAAAACGAATTTCAACAGATTTTACTTTTAAATAAGTATTTGGGGGGATTCTAATATTTCAAGCAATAATAATATAAAGGGAAATCAATATTAATATACAAGATATGTGTTTTAAACAAAATTTATGTAGTTTAACAAGGATGGGTCTCTCGAGCTGGCATCCAAAGATTTAAAAGGAAAAAACCCAATCATGTTTAAATTTAATTATGAATTTATGGAATGAACGGGAACATAGTATAAGTTCTTTTGAGATTTACATTTCCAACCACAAAATAGATTCTTTTTTATAAAATTTGGGATCTTCCTCAACATATTAACATTAAAAAAACAACATAAAATGTCTCAAAACCAAACCAAAAAAATGTTATGTCACTTTTATTATATTTATTGAACGACTAAAAAACCATTCAGTCTAATTACTTTATCCCCATAGGTTAGTGTTTTGTATAGCATACAAATGGCCCATGCTTAACATATGACTTTCAACCTATAAGCCTTGGAGTTTAGGGTTGAGGGTGCATGGTGTGGAATTACATGCCGTGAGTTATGAGGGAGACAAGTTTTTTATAGCATGCCCAAAGTCCCAAAGTTAGCTTAGTGAGTCTCATACTGTGAGCACAATTTTTTTTTTTTATCTCAGAGTTTATAAGCACCATACAACATGTACTTATCTTACAGCTTCATCTTATGCCTACATTTTATTTTCTCCAATTTAAAATTGGCTATATCTTAAGTATAAAGTTATCAATATATATGTAATGGATATCTCCCTATCTCAAACACACACACACACGTGCACACTGTCACACATACACACACACAAATAGATACGTGTAAACTTTTATCTCACTTGTGAAATTGCAATTTTAAGAATTAACTAGACGTTAATGATGACTTGCAAATTTTAAAATTATGAATATTTGATGGTTAAAAAGACGAATATAAGTAACTACTTATCAGATTTAACCACATAATTAAAAAAAATCAATTTTATAAATTCAATTTACTAAAATCAATATATTTATAAATCAAATAAAATACTCTTCACTCCATATAAATAAATAATTCATTCATTTTTTTTTAAATATTAACCTAAAGATGTCAAGGTAATCCTCAAAATAATTTTTTTAATTATAAATATTTTAATCCCCGAGGGGGGTGTGATCCACGGAGGGAATGTTTCGTTGAACAATGTGATGAGCTCACACTTGTCCATTTCCTATCATGGTATGGCGTAAAATTAGTACACAGGCTTGGGTTTGTAACCTCACGTCCCCTCATTATAAATGTATGGGGGGTGACTCAGGGTAGTAGAGGTACCTTGTGCAGCACAATGGTGGTGAGGTGATATCCTCACGCTGTTACTTTTGGTATTCTGATGCAATCAGTTTGGTGTGATTGTGAGTGTTTGTCTGTTGTTTTGGTGTGGCTGATGGATTTTTTGCCTCTAGCGGTATATAAACATCGATATCCACAATTTTCTTAAAGCTAATGAGATTTTTGGGTCAATGTTCTTTATTCTCTTTCTGCATGCTAGAGAGAGCGGGCTTGTCTTCGAATTGGTGGTTGTCGTTTTGAATTCGGCCCTCCAAGGTATTGACTTTGTAGGTAATTTTTATCCTTGTCCAATACTAGTTTGTGGTTACTAGTATCCTGGTAATTTATCTTTGGGGTTTTAGTAATAGGGTTTTCCCTTTCAGTTTGGAGGTGCAATATATGTGTCAGATGTTGTGTATCGTTCTCTTCTGTAAGTCCTTGTTAACTCTTATTTTGGGGAATTGGAGCTTTTTTAATACAATTGGGAACTCCCTCTCCTTCTTTACAATTGGAATTTTTGTGGCTAAGGTTTTGTTGGTTCTGCACTCTAGGTGTGGTTAAAAGGGTTGTTTGAGTCTGTGAAGTCTCACTATGATGCATTCCGAGTGGGGTTTTATGATTTTTATGCCCTTAGCATGTAGTGAATTATAAGTATCCCTTGAATTTGGGCCCCAGTTGTGGATTTTTTAGGATGGTTTGATTATGTTTTGGTTGAGATTTCAATGGTCAATGGTTTGTCCTTTTGTTTGTTTCACTAGTCATGGTTCTTTCTTAGGTTGTCATAATTGTTCTCTTATCGTAGCTACAATGCCTCCTTGCCAACTAATGGAAAGTCGTAGAGGAGGAGATACTACTTTTGATATTCATTGTCATCAACTATTTGCTTGGGATTCAATTGCTTCTTCTTTTGATTCAATCCCTCTGGAAGTATAGAGGGAAATTCTGTTACTAGAATCAAAACAGTTTGGGAATTGCCCTTACTTTTCCTATTTCGGAGTAGAAGGAGTGGTAATTCCGGCCAATGCATTACAAGATATTGTTGGATTCATTTCTTATTTCTTGATGTGATTTTTCACTTCTTGAACCTTTATCTTCTTGATAGGTCCTTCTATCTTGAGAGTTTGAGGAGTGGTAATTCTTGCTAATGCTTTACAAGATATGGTCAAATTCATTTATTCTTTCTCTGGGGTTGGTTCTTGGTGTATATCCTCTTCTTTTGATGTTTCTTGATCCTTTTCTTTCTCCTCTTCACAATCAATGTAAAATAATTTCTTCTCAGCACACTTATGACCTTTAATGTATTTGTTATCACAATTGTGAGAAAGTCCTTTTGCTATTTTTTCTTCCAATTGTTGTGGTGTCACCCTTGTATGTTGTGGAAGGCTAGGAGAAACAACACTTCCATATTTATAGTTGTCCGAGGTAGAATTCCTTGTTGCCATAATTCTGCTTTCCACTTTTCTTGCCAACCTGAATGCCTTCTCCAATGAATCAAGTTCCCAAAGACGAACCTCATGTTGAATGTTATCCTTTAAAGTCCCTATGGAGACATCAACCCTTTGCTTCTCTGGAATATCATTTTCCCTTATATTCAATTTTTGGAAGTCCTCAGTGTGCTTTGCCATTGAACACTTTTGTTTGAGATTTATCAATTGGCTAAAGAGGGTGTTTCTCTTTGTATCCTCATAATGTGCTATCATTTCCTCCGTGAAAATTGACCACGTAACAAGTGGTTTATGAGAACAAATCCCTTTATACCATAAAAATTGATCCAGTTCTAAATATGAAGATGCAATACGTACCTTTTGTAACAGTGGTGCCTCATGTAGATCAAAATATTGCTCCATCTATAATATCCAATTTACCGGATCCTTGCCGTCATACTTCCTCATATTTCCTTTTATTGATTTTAGGAGCTCGATATTGAAATAACTGTAACTTTGTAATTTCAGATCTTCCAGTTCTTAAATCGTGACATGTACTAGCCCTCTGTGTCCTCTTTCCAATGCAACCAGTCTGCTCGAAATTGGATTCTCCAAGAAAGACTTATGCACAATCTCCCAAGATGACCTGATTATATACCTTTTCAGAAGAGCGAACTTGTATGAAGTGCCACGTGTCACTATTTTGACCTTCAGATCTAAAAAATATACACAGAAAACTATAGTCCGTCATCTTTCTGTAACTTCTTACGAAATTTCAGTCTGATGCTCAAAGAGAAATTTATGACGATATTCCCAAGGTCGGTCATTTAAGATGTAATTCGGGAGTCTGCGAAAACCCTAAATGCCTTAGATCATATATCCGAAAATATAGTGAGACAAGATCTGAAATTCGGGCCCGAGGTTCAGCGAGAAATCGTCTCAAATGGTTTTTTTTTTTTTTTTTTACCTTCTGAAACGTCCCAGAAAATAATTTATAGTGAAAATGCCACGATGACCTATTTGGAGCAGCGAAACACTGGAATCCAAAGCTCTGATACCAAATGTTAAGAAACCAGCTCATAAGAAGATAGAAAAGATAGATCCACGCCTTAGAATTCAGCCTCTTCAAGGGGGCAACCTCCTTTACATTACACAAATGAACAATTCTTGGATGATACAAATGACAAGACCTCCTTTCTATATATAGGATTCTAAGGGGTCATAATATAATCAGAGCCGACATAACAATAATAATTTAAGGGCATAATAATAACAATAGTGGGCTTCTATGGGGCACAATAATAACAATATGGGGACTACATGGGCACAACAATATAATAAGGGGGTTGTAATAATAACAATAAGGGGTTACACTAGTAGTATAGGGACCTAACAGAGGGTTTCAAATGTATCCCAGACCCAGGAAAGTTCAGAAAAGGAAGATTGCATTTTTTGCATTCTCTCTTTGTACACTAACAAATGGACACTCACTTTCGTATGGTATTAAATGAAAACCAAAAGGTTTTTTCTAGTGAGGAGGACATCAAATGCCTTCTAAAGAATATAAGTTTTGCCTTAATGATATTGACTCTCGTCTGAATCAGGTGGAAAAATATGTGGTGGCAGAATCAGCCTCAGGGGATCTTACTAATCCTCTTGGAGACGTTACTGACCCACCTATTGATAATATTCCCGATTGTACATTTATTTCATCTGATTAGGGTTGGCCCCTCTTTTTTAAGTTTTGATTTCCTTATGTTCAACTGCTCTTCAGGCTACTACTGTTTTTCATGGGCCTCCTTCTGGCGATATATGGAAATCATAAGTTGATGAAGATATTTTCTTGGGCCTACACTTGTTTTGTTCTTTGCGTTTTTATTGAGGGATTCATCTTGGAAATTGGGTGCTATGGCACACCTTTTGGTTTATTGGGTAATGCGTTCGAGTACATTGCAACTATCTATTCAATTCTCTTCAGATCGATGTGATTTGTAATGATGGATGACACCTCATGCTCTCACTTTGGTTCCTTGGCTCATTGTTCTTTGCAGCAGGCAAATCTCTCTCTCTCTCTCTCTCTCTCTCTTGTTTTGAAGGATCAAGGCAATGACTAGTAGGTGGGTTGATGGCAAATTTTCCTGTTGTTCCTTAACAAGTTTTTGGCATGGAAAAATTATGGTGTTGGAAATTTATGGTTCTTGTGCACATCTTCTGTTGTAATCTTTGTTGGTGGCAAGTGTTTTTTTTGGGTTGAATATCACTTTGCCTTGTGGATATGGAAGCCATAGCTCATATCTCTAATCTTAAGTATAGTTGTGTTCTTTTAGTTTTGAAGCATGTTTATTGCTGGCAGGGATTGTGGTCATTTTTGATGTAGTATAGTGGAGACCTCCACACTTAAATTGTTATATTTTGCAAAGAATCGATATATAATCTCAATATACACTTTATTTTATTAATGAAAATATTTTATACCAATTTAAAAAACAATATAAATAATTTGTAAAATATATATATATATATTGTAAGCTTGGTAGGACTTTCCGATTTTTGAGTTTACATGTCCATTATTCACCCCGCTACGGGGGAGGGTAGCACAAGATTCGAACCCAAGATCTTTGGTTCAGTGAAACTTCATTCCATGACCATCGCCACTTGAGCTACCCGAGGTGAACTATATTTATTTATTTTAAATTTAACATATATTTAATATATTTATTTAAAAAGTATTTTAGTTATTTAAAAGTTCTCTTTATATGGTTATAAATTGTTATTATTATTATTAAATAAGCAACTTAGACTTCTTAAGGATTTTTTCTCTACCATGGGTATGACGATTAACACTGACAAAACAAAAGTTATGTCTATCAAATCCTAGAAGGACACTTACACTAATTTTATGAATGAC
The DNA here is from genome assembly GCA_031772625.1 of Pinus tabuliformis. NCBI lineage: Eukaryota > Viridiplantae > Streptophyta > Pinopsida > Pinales > Pinaceae > Pinus > Pinus tabuliformis. Next base: position 153,757,204 of record CM062804.1, on the reverse strand, counting down.
AATAGTAACTTGGAGGAAGTGTGGTCTTACAAGTACCTAGGAATTGATAATCATCAAAAGCTCAATAAATTATTATAAAATAATTAATTTATTTTAGATCTGATAGACCAAAATTTAGTCTTAGGAAACGTTAACCATCATTATCAATAAATTATTATAAAATAATTAATTTATATTAAATTTAAATTTAATAAATTAGAAATATATAAAAAAAACCTTCCCACCAAAAAGAGATAAGGGAAAAACGCACTTCGTTAAAAAAATAAAACTATTTCATAAATATTCAGACTCAACCAAAAATATCACAATGGCTAAACTAAAAATGAGTTATCTTAAATCGCCCATGTTTCTTGACTAAACTATTTCATAAATGTACAGACTTAACCAAAAATATCACAATGGCTAAACTAAAAATGAGTTATCTTAAATCGCCCATGTTTCTTGACTTCTCATGATTTTCCCTTTCAATAGATTATGGCAAATGTATAATGTAACAAGTGGTATATAATCCCATGAATAAATCAATGACCCAGGATATATTGGTTGCTGCAAGGAGCACGCTGTCCACGAACCATGGATGGTGTCACGAGTGAAAATGTCTAGGACCATCTACAAGGCCAACTCTTTGAGTTTATGGCTTAACTAGACGTACGGACATAGAAGTATTACGGCGATGCTTTTGAGTTTATGGCTTAACTTGACGTACGGACATAGAAGTATTATGGCGATGCTTGGGATTAATTTGAAGTGTGAACATTGTAGGTGCCAGTTGAATAATTTCCTCCAATGTCTTTGTGATTTGCCAAAAGTATTATTGGGTAGTTACCTAAAATTTAATTTCATTGTAGGTTTTGAAATCAGGAATAACATCAAATTCAGTTGACTAACTCTCAAGTAACTCGCTCTGAAATATGAGAGCTAGTTGTAAGCCCTGTGATGGGGATAGTCTGATGTCGTATTTTCTACTTGGTTTATAATTTCACACTAAAATATGTTTATCTATATAAAGCTATTATCTATATTAATTTGTACGTCTGATGTCGTATTTTCTATTTGGTTTATAATTTCATACTATAATATGTTTATTTATATAGAGTTATTATCTATCTTAATTTCTCGCACTTCATAGATGTAATAGAAAATTAGTACAAAAACATTTTCATAGTATAACATGTTTGTCTATGTAAAGCTATACGCTAGGGTGGGGCAGCTGTCTTACTCTCTACCTGGTTTATAATCTCATACTATAACAATTTTTGTCTATATAAAATTATTATCTATCTTAATTCCTCACAAGGTCACACCTTGGGGAAGTAATCAGGAATTAGTATAAAAACACTATTATACTATAACTTGTGTGTCTATTTAAAACTATAACTTATAGTTGGAACAGTGTGCTGCCATACTCTCCGCCTCGTTTATAATCTCATACAATAACATGTTTGATTATATAAAACTATTATCTATCTTAATTCCTCACATCTTGTAGAAGTAACAACAAATTGGTACAGAAACACTCTCATACTAAACCATGTGTTTGTCTATGTAAAGCTATTATTTATCTTGATTCCTCGCACCTTGCGGACGTAATAACAAATTGGTACAGAAACACTCCAAGGATCTTTAATGAATAATCACTCCAATAACAGAAACGTATTCCCAGATAATCGGTTTAGGATGGGTTTTGTGAAGGGATTTTATCAGTGTGCTTCGACTAGTTGCCATGAACGAGAAGCAAAATACAAGGATTGGGTCATGCCAAAGGGCTGTTAAAATATCTCAAAGTCTTCGATTAACAGAGAGAATGTGAAACGTATTCCTAGATAGTCCGTTTGGGGTGCGGGTTGTGAAGAGATTCGATGAGTGTGCTTCCTCGAATCGCCGTGAACGAGAAGCAAGATATAAGGACTGGGTCTTGTCACAGGCTGTTATAATATCTCTTCCCGTCAGCTCATTATGATTACTATATATATTCATGTGGACTTGGATGTATTAAGCGCGTAGAGGATCAAAATGGCAGTGGGATATTATGATTATGAGATTGTATTTTTTGTTTTTAAATTAAGATTTATAAGACTAAAAATAGTTTATGAGATTATTAGTTTTTTGTTTATTTTTTTTGCAATTTAATTTTTTCGGATTTAAATTGATGATACTTTCGGATTTAAATTGATGATGTGCTGGTCCAACCTCTCAACAATCCTTTAGCTAAAAAGACAATGTCAAGAAACTAATGCTAACATGTTCTCATAATAATTTTTTTTGATGTCTTTGAATGCATCACATTGCAAAATGAATTTTTTTTTCCTATTCCACAGCCTCAGACTTGCAAAATGTACACTTAGGCCTTTTCCACCGTCATATTTTACACTGAAGTTGATGTGAGTTGGTCCTTAATTGAGAAATAAAAACTTTTGCCCTCCACAAAATGCTACTTCCAATAAACTCTTTTTGTTCTAGATCACAAGTAAGGTTGAAAGAAGAACTGTGGCGAACGAGGTAAAGACGAAGATGGTAAAAGAGGCGAAGGTGGGGATCGCAGAGGACGGGAAGGAGGGGCAGGTGAAGCCGGCCAGGGCGGACGTCACGTGCAGACTCTGCATCACAATTTACGCCCTCATCATCGTCGCCAAGTAGCCCTTCGTCGCCGTCGTATGGCCCGTCGTCGCCGGTCGGTATGGCATCATGGAGGCCATCATTATGACCATGTTGGGGGCTTTTGAAGGGCAGTATAACCACCCTCGCCAATAGATTTCCGAAGCGCCAACGCCGATTGTTACCGCAACAGTGTTCATTTAACACATATTTCAATGTGATCCTATTTAGAGATCGTTATCGGGATTTCCTACTTTGGCTTTGTCAATAAACACAACTTACTTTGTGAGCCCCATTTAATGCATGAATTTCTATTTCTATATGGATTTTCCAACTTTGGCTTTCTATGGATTTAATGTAAGAACCCAGTTTCTGGAACGGAAAATTCGGCCAACTTTCTTACTTTCCATACGAAAGATTACTGTCAGTTGAAAATCCCTTGATATATCACCAGTGATATCCGAAATATACGAAATACCAGCGTAATTCAGAAATCCTTATATCATTGTGATGGCAGATTTCACCAAAGAAATAGTCACCTAGATGTATATTTTCGATTAATAATTTGCATTAGCTTTTAAGTTTGGTTATCAGGCATTTGCAATTGAAACACAAGTCGATTAGGGCCACGAATTTATTTTTATCAATATAATTCAAACTTAGCTGTGAAGGAGGTAGGTATGCTGGCTGAAGAAAAACCATGGTGATCTATTGGGTTAGCAAGGAAATTATCGTCATAACCCAAAGAGGACATTTAACTAATTGGGATCTGAAAGTTACACGGAACCTAAAAATAAGTTATCATTATCTTCCCTCTTGCAAAAAAAGACTTTGAACTAATTGTGTTGTATAAACTAGTTAAAGGGCTTTTTTTATTAGTTACTTTTTAAAGTATATTAACATAACTATATTAAAACAAGGGAGGCTGCGAGGCAGCAAGTCCCTGCATTGGGAACCGAACTAGATGCTGATTCTGTCAAACTGAATTGGGGACCGAACTAGATGCTGAGGAAGTGCCACTCCTGCATGCTAGCTTTCTTCTGACTCAGTGTATATGAGATATCTTAGATCTTGGATAGCCATCAAATGAATCAGCCTTAGATACTGTTCCATTGATCATCCTGCAAAACCTAGCCGGCCTTGCCACAGTTGCTTCCTGAGCAAAGTTAAGTGCCTACATTGAGTAGGTTGAGAAGGTGGCACTCTTGCATGCTAGCTTCTGACTCAGTGTATATTAGATATCTTAGATCTTGGACCTATTGCCTAAGGAGGTAGAGCATGTTTTTTGGGACCTATTGGACAGAGGAGGGTGATATGCAATGAAGCTTGTAGAGCCACAATCAACAAGAAAGTCATCAAAAGGCAAAAGCCAATGCACAGTTTTGATACCAGACTTCAAAATACCACTGCCAAGCAGAGAACGCCTTTATGGTTATCCCCAATGGATTGAAGGTTGACTGAACGGGATAATGTTTAAACAATTTTTTGTCTCCGGGTGTTCTTATTGTTTGAGCATCCAAGGAGATTCCTATAAATCGTATTATGAAGTCATAGTTAGAATATGATCATATATAAATGAGATATTGAAACAGAGCATGTCATTTGAAACAGAGACTTAATGTTTGTAATCATCTGAAGATTTAGAGTTGCAGAACAAATTAATTGTGAAACAGATAATGTGCTTGACTTTGTAGACTTTGTAAAATTAGTTCAATATGTGCATTAATCTGCAATGTTGTATTACCTCAAGGTGTTGCCTCAACTCACCGCTGAGAAAGTGCCACTCCTGCATGCTAGGTTATATCAATGAACGGTTCTAGCTTTAATCTACCTACAAATCCTCCAACATTGATATACACATTGAAGGCCATTAAAAAGGAGAGAAATATACTTATAGTTGTGCAAGATGCTAAAAGCAGTAAGAAGAAAGAATAAACAGTCTCCAATTAGATATGAGAAATTGTCCACACGAAATAAGTGATGCTTTTGCAATGCAATATTATGTTTAGTGATGCAATGCAAATACAAGTCACAGAATCATAATAGCAAGTTGAACAATGAAAATGGATATAGAACAGGAAATGTTTTTGTGTACCTTTGGGACTGCAAATGTCTATTGATCTGAGCTTTTAGTTAACATCCAATGCACAGTTTTGATACCAGAGTTCAAAATACGACTGCCAAGATAAAAAAGAATTTCTCAGACATAGGAGACATGATGACGACTAAGTGTTCGATGCAATATTATGTTTACTGATGCAATGCAATTACAAGTCACAGAATCATAATAGCAAGTTGAACAATGAAAATGGATATAGAACATGAAGTGATTGTGTGTACCTTTGGGACTACAAATGTCTACTGAGCTGCTAAGACTGCTTATGTCAATTAACATCCAATGCACAGTTTTGATACCAGAGTTCAAAATACCATTGCCAAGATAAAAAAAAACCCGCTGTATGTTAGGATCAGTCATTGTAAATGTATATCAATCCACTGACTAGTCAAAGACAACTTAAAATTAATAAGTGAAATCAAGAAATTAGATACTTGTATGAGTTTTCTTATTATTATGTGTGACAACTTTAGTGCACCTAGGCTTGTTATTATGATATTAAGTATGGCTAGGTTCTGCAATCCAAATGCCCAATACTGCATAATCAAACTAATGAAAGGAATGCACCAGACCTTAGAGAAAATTAAAAATACCACTGTCAAGAAAATTAGTGCATTGTCGCAGACAACTTAAAATTAATCACTGAAATCAACAGATTAGATACTTGTATGAGTTTTCTTGTTATTATGTGTAACAAATTTAGTGCACTCAGGCTTGTTATTATGATTTTAAGTGTGACGACTAGGTTTTGCAATCGAAATGGCCAATAATGCATAATCAAACTAATGAGAGGAGTGCACCAGACCTCAGAGAGAATAAAAAAATTACCACTGTAGCTAACTAAGTTCTGGGTCTTGGAGTTTTTTTGCTGCCATTGCCTTCTTGGACTCTAAAGACTCAATAAAATAGAGTTGTACTTTCCTTAGTCAAGTGGGACTATATATTTTACTGAGCGAAGGGCAGGCAAGATAGTGATGTGGGAGCCGCTAGGACTAGTTCTGAAATTGGCATACAACCATCAGCAAGTTGATTGCACCCTGACAGAAATTGTTGCATCTTAATTTTAGAACTAGACAAAAAATTATCTCAACTTACACCAAGAGTAGATTTAAATTTAATTTTTCCACAACTAGAGTTTTGAATTAATTTCTGGTCTTTCACTGCATCCTCTTTAATACAATACAACCACACTAGCACTTTCTATAAAATTTATTGAGGAGAAAGTTTCCTACTAAAAACATCATCATTATATTCTCTGCTTACATAATAGGTAAGGGCAAAATGATTCATAACAAGGAATATAATTTCCCAATCAAATAGTGATGACCAGTAAAAGGGAAAACACCAGTATAACAAAGCCACTAGTAAAGGCTTTTTTGTGATTTGTCAATAAAAGAAAAGCACTACAGTAATGCCAGAAATCATGTACAAACCTCACACATTTCTAATGTAGGCATATGCAGAAGGAAATCATTCCCCACAAAAAAGTGCATAAAGACAAAATCATCCACAAGTCTTTCAAAGTCCACCTTAAATGGAGGATTTGGTATCTTCATGTCACACTCCAAGTACTCTCGCAAGGTCCAGATGTTGAGAAACTGCTCAATTATTAGCATAATGGCATATGGCAGTAGACTTACTGTAACGAAATCCCTATCCTATGGGTGAAAGAATGTCTACTGTTCAAAATATATAGTAAATATAGCAATTTCTAAGTTTCAATCTTTCTAGCAAACCTGATAGGGTTTTTTAGGAACAGGACTCTGTTCATTTCCCTCCTCATCTAATTCTCCTGGATTTCCATCACAATTCGCTGCCAAATGACCAACCTGACCACAAAGGTAGCAATTTTCTTGCTGACCAGGGAAAGTGATGACCTGTATCATCACCACAGGTATATACTCAGAGGCAGAGCTATCTCTTACATAGTAATCCCAGAATATCCGGAAAAAAATATCAGTGTTTTTGTTGCAAATAAGTCAACAACCTCTCTTAAAATTGAGAAGTGGATTTCATGAGTTGCCAATGCCAGCATAATTAAATCTGCATCCTGGAGTTGCAAAAGCAGCCTTTAAAATCGTACAAATTATCTTCATGTCACACTCCAAGTACTCTCGCAAGGTCCATATGTTGAGCAACTTCTCAATTATTAGCATAATGGCATATGGCAGTAGACTTACTGTAATGAAATCCCTATCCTATGGTTGAAAGAATGTCTACTGCTCAAAATATATAGTAAATATAGCAATTTCTAAGTTTCAATCTTTCCAGCAAACCTGATAGGCTTTTTTAGGAACAGGACTCTGTTCATTGCCCTCCTCATCCAATTCTCATGGATTTCCTTGACAATTAGCTGCCAAACGACCAACCTGACCACAAAGGTAGCATTTTTCTTGCTGACCAGGGAAAGTGATGACCTGTATCATCACCACAGGTATATACTCAGAGGCAGAGCTATCTCTTACATAGTAATCCCAGAATATATGAAAACAAAATATCAGTGTTTATGTTGCAAATAAGTCAACAACCTCTCTTAAAATTGAGAAGTGGATTTCATGAGTTGCCAATGCTAGCGTAATTAAATCTGCATCCTACAGTTGCAAAAGCAGCCTTTAAAATCATACAAATTATACACAAAAGTAAATATATGCTATCAAATAAAATCATCATTAGCTAAATGAAGAGATACCATAAGTCTTAGTAAAATATCAAGCAATTAACCTAAAATACCACATTTCAGCTTCAAGCAATGCCATTCTTTTTAGAAATTAGAGCACCTACTAATCCATACAAGTAGTGATGCGTATTTGGATTGAAACCAGGGAGGTTTCTTTGGAGACGTATATAGGACATGACTTTGTGTTCCCCCTCACGAGGAACAGTTTCATCAGACAATATAACCTTCAAGATTGAATTAAAAATAGCAGTTCAGCACACATCAGAGGTGAAATGTAGAAACGAATCGCAATTATATGAATTAGTCATGAAAGGCAAACAAGATTACAAGACATCAACAATTCTAGCTTCCTAAAAAAGATGAAAGTTACTTTTAAGATTCTATGGTAACATATCAATATTGCCTTGGGAAATGAAGGATAAAGCAAACCTTTATTTTCTGCCATCCCAAGTCATTGTTTAATCTTAAATGTACATAGTACTACATAGCTACAGGCAGTGTGGCCATAAATTTTGTGCTAGGGGTAATGACATTTGAGTCATAGACTTCTGATTTCTCATTTAAGGCCATAACTTTACCTTTTGCCTCAAACTGTTTTCTCAATCTTTCTTCTTCTGTATTCTGAAAAATGCACAATGTAAATCAGAAACGTTGAATTTCTACTTGAATCTTATTTAAAACAACTTCGTTTGAAGGGGTATGAAGTAGTTCTTCAATAGTAGACAAACTTATTGCTTCAGCTACATCTTTTGCAGCACAAAAACGTTGTGAACATTGTTGATTCATCTTAGCCCTTGGTGCAACACCATCTACAGTTACAGAAAGTCAGTGCTGAGTAAAAGTTTACCAAAAGATGTGAACATTAAATATTTAATGTCAAATATTAAAGGTGGAGTATTTAAGGTAACTAACTCAATTACCAATTGCCATGTACAAAAGCTTCCTTGGCCTCACTATTAAAAATAAGCGGTCTATGTAGTCAAACATGTTCTTAAAAACTTCATCCTATGTTGATGGAGCAGGTTACCAGTAACAGGAACAAGATATAAGTGTTTTTCAGATATAAGAGAGCTTTGATCTTGCATTGAAACACTTTCAAAAGGGTAACGTGGCTATCTAAGCTATGAAAAGGGCTATTGGTTCATATACCCTTGCTTCTCCTGCCTTTTTCTTGAATCAATTAATTAACTGCTAAGTCATTCAACCGAATGATGATTATATGCCTGTGATTTCTTGTTTACCTATCCCTTATGGTTTCAGCTACAGAAATCAAAACGAAAACTAGGGAACTTGGAGAGAGTTAAAACCATACCTCTTGGCTCGTTTTGGATCAATAAGTGCTAGGTCTTGGAGTTTCTTTCGCTACCATTGCCTTCTTGGACTCTAAAGACTCTGACAAAAATAGATAGTATCTGTATAAACATGGTACCTTATCTCCATAAGATTCACATGCCAGTGATCAAGAGGTATATTTCCCTAACCGAGCCTTCCAGCAGCTGCCGAGGGACAGTTGAAACGCCAAGGACATGGAGCAACTACGTGATTTTACTCCTGCCTTTTTGTCAAATCAATTAATTAACTACTAAGTCGTTCAACCAAATGATGATTATATGCTTGTGATTTCTTGTTTACCTATCCCTTATGGTTTCAACTACAGGAATCAAAATGAAAATTGGAGAACTTGGAGAGAGTTAAAACCATACCTCTTGGCTTGTTTTGGATCAATAACTGCTAGGTCTTGGAGCTTTTTTGCTACCATTGCCTTCTTGGACTCTAAAGACTTTGACGATAGTAGATAGTATTTGTATAAACATGGTACCTTATCTCCATAAGATTCACATGCCAGTAATCAAGAGGTAAATTTCCCTGACTGAGCCTTCTAGCGGCTGCCCGAGGGACAGTCAAAACGCCAAGGACATAGGAAGCAACCACGTGATTTTACATGAGTACCTAAATTCAGGGTCTGCACCATTGAAAAGAAACTATTCTACCATTGTTTCTCTCGTATCTCTAACTCTAAGAACTTCAAACCAACTCTGCAGCAATAAGAATTAGTTGAAAGTTAAGGTTCACAAAGTCATTAAAGTGCTTAAAAAAATAAAAATAAAAAGACCTCCATGTGGGCCTTCCCATGAGCGTCACATGCCTCACCTCCTTCTTCATAAAATAGCATGCATGACGTAATCCATGCCACTTAACATTGTATCATGGTAATATGTCTGTTATACCATATGTCTGCTAATATGTCAATACAGGAGGTAGGTCACTGAAGGCAGGCAAGGTCGATGAAGTTCTCAGGGGGAAGGGAGCGAGGCCGCTTAAAGCGTGATCCTACTGAAGTTCTAACGGGAAGAGAGCGAGGCTGTTAAAGGCATGCTCTTACTCGCTTAGGTGTTGCACCTCTCCTCTGGAGAGGCAAGTCAGGACCTTCTACCTTGTTCCCATCACAAACAGTTGTTCCCAAATAAGCTTTGTTCTGCTCACGACTCTATCTGCTCCCTGCTGCTGGCACTAATGCTGCTACCTCTATCTTCCGTGGTTCCTTTACTCTGTTGGGGCCTTAAAGGCCTGTAATAGGGCAATCCTAGGCCTTATAAAAAATCTTGCCTTACCTAAAAGGATGTATGTACTTTGGACTTCTGCACTTTGTCTCATAGAGCCTTAAAGATTTGCCTGGTGGAGTAGGTGATCCATGGCTAGAGCTTGAGGCAAGAAAAGACAACCCTACCCTCGCACTAGATTCCAATTTCCACATACTATTAAACTACAGTCCACGGTTGTTGGAATGTAGGGTTTCATCAATGGCGGACGCCCAAGTCTTCACCACTGTTGTTTCTCAGTGTTCACCTGTGTGTTGTTCCTCAGTCTTCACCTTTGTCTGTTAATGAGGAAACTCCCATTAATGTCGGTGAAATTAGTTACAGTGGAGAATGGAGCACTTTCATTGAGGAAGCAGAACGAGAAGACTTCAATTGAGGTAGGAGTAGACTTCGATTGAGGAAGCTTTGCAACAGTCGGCTTCAACAACATCAGGCAACTTGAGAAAAGGTAAGAGAGCTAGTTTTCTTGTCATTTTTTTTGCAGTCTTCATATCAGTGTCATCATATCAGTTTCATATAACTAGAAAACAAGGCATCGCGGCATCAAGTAAACTCTGGTAACTCAGAAGTATTGCTCGGAACGAGCGCTAATAGGTGTGACCTTTGGAGACTGTCGCAGACGACTATAAAAGCTTAATAGCCCCTCCTCAAATGCTCAGATCTGTGAGCTTCAAATGATCAGATCTATGAACTTCTATATAGGCTCAGATCTGCTTCAGCTTCTTTTGCCAAAGATCCAGTTCCAAAGCCAGAGAGAGAGCTTGAAGTAGATCCACAGAGAGGTTGAATTGCTTCGGCTTCTTTTGCCAAATATCCAGTTCTAAACCCAGAGAGAGAGCTTGAAGCAGATCCACAGAGAGCTTGAAGAAGATCCACAGAGTTAAAGCAGATCCAAGCAGATCCAAGAAATCCATTGATCCTCAAAGCAATAGAGGAAACACTGATGAACATGGCATTGATGCTCCATTGATGATGCGAATAGATTGGCCGATGATAGCGATGGAACGCCTTTTGCCTATCAACAGAAAGAAGCCAAGTACACCTTCACCCTTCATCACTAGAATCAACAAGTACAACAGAGGGAAGGAAGGAATCTGAAGGTCAATGAATCTCTTTACTGCTAGTCATATTAACTCTTTTCCCAGGCCACTCTAGCCCCTTCTTTCTCCCAGCCCTTTCGCCCGGTATCCCAGCCTGGGCTGATGTTGATGAACTCAGTAGCTGAGAGTCTATCTGCCAGACCCTAGACTCGGGACTACTCACTCACTGATGCGGTACACTTACTCATGAGGCTTGCCTTATACGCCTTAGGCCTGCCATATATGCCTTAGATGCTGGACCTGCTTGCTTGTTAATAGCTTGGACCTGACCTGAATCGGAACTAAGCCGAATTAAGGGACGACAGCAGAAAGAGGAAACAAGTAAGGAATGGCAGCAGAAAGAGGAAACAAGGAAGGGAACGACAATAAAAAGAGGAAACAAGGAAGGGAGGCTAGTAGAACACCTGCACCACCATGCATGAACACCTACACCACCTGCATGCACAACACCTGCCAATATGCTCAAACCTGCTCATATACTATGCTCAAACTAAAATGCCAACTTGCAAACAAACGCGCAAATAATTCAAACTAATGTTAACATTAATATGAACTCTTTGACCGCCATAGATAATAAACAGGGTAAAGCAAAATAAACCTATGGTCTAGCCTCTTCCGCCTGGGGAAGAGGCCAAATAAGATGGCAAACAAGGTTAATTTTCAAGACTTTGGTTACCCCGACAATGGCAAACACCGTAGCATTTGAAAACTTTGGTCACCCTCCAATAATCCGCGTAAATTAATAACATAGCACTTCAAAACATAGCACTTCAAATTAATGTTATAGCATCGCATTTGGATTACTATAGTCCCTGGCCATTGCGAGATGGCAAGGACTAATAATGATACTAAAAATATAATTACATTTAATAATGATACTAAAAATATAATTACATTAAAGAGGGTTGATATTTAAGTGGAGAAGGATATCATATTTTATAATAACGTTCTAGAGTTTATAATTTTTAAATAAAAATACATGTACAAATGGTAGAGATTTAATAAATGTAAATATTTTTGTCGTATTCACATATAAATGTGATTAATTATGATGCCCATAAGTGTATGTAAAAAATATGTAAAACCACATTAATACATGTGGATATATGACAATATTGTATATTATAAATTTTAATATTAATCTAATATTATAAGCCTTATATTAAAAATTTAATATTATAAAATTTATAGTGGGCCAATAATTTTGAATACATTGTGTTTGCACATGAGTAGCGGCCATAAATAAAAATACGCGGATCTTGCAGGATGACCAAGCTTCCTGACATAGGAATATGGTATATTTCATCCTCACGTTCCATCGAAAGACTCTGGGCAAGGTAGTTACGTTGAAACCGTTATCACGTCATGAGTGATACTTCGGTGTTCTTCTTAGGGTTACCACACCCTAGGGTTTTATTTATGAAGAGGCTGAGAACAACTTCCAACAACTTCGAGTGGAATGTCTTCTACAGAATGCCATAATGCACTTCCATAAACGAGGCCATGAAGAGACTCGTAACATAGTTGAGCATATTTCGAGATGTCAAAGTATGTGTTAATATCTCGTGGAAATTTATGGTACATTTATTTTAAAAGCTTTCTATGGAAATTTTATTATATAGTTTGCATGCTCGGCATTGAAGGTTGAACAAATGACATTACGGAAATACAATAGTGATGTTGTGATTGTTTCTACATTCATAAATAAAAGTTGATTCTGAAACACATTTTCCATTAAATATAATTATTTACTTACTATTTTTTAAGTATGAAAAAAAGACATGCTTTATGCAATTATTTAATGTATAGATGATCTTTTATATTGAATGCAAATATTAGAAACATGCACATAAAAAAATAGTTATTTTGCTAATTTTTAAAAAAATAATATGCATTATTTTGTTAATTTCATGAAAAAGAATATGTGCTCAAATGCACACAGATAACAACTCTTTTGCTGACTTTTTAAAAAAATGAATATGCATTTGTTTTGCTAGTTCTAGAAAAAGAATATGTGCATATATGCATAAAATTAATAGTAATTGTGTTAATTTTCTTGAAAAAAAATTATCTGTTAATATGTAGAAAGATGATAGCCATTGGGCTAGTTTTTGTTAGAAAAAGCATACGTGTTGTCTTAATTTTTCGGAGAAGAATATGTATTTGTATTCACTAAGATAATAAGCTAATGTGCTAGTTTTCCTTTAAAAGAATATGACTAGTTGTGGTTTTTTTTTCTTTTGGAAAAGAAAGTGTTCTTTTGCAATGAAAATAATAATACTTGTGTTGTTTATCACTTGGAGAGATTTTCCCTCTTTTTGTTCGAAGAGATAGTGATAACCATGGCGATTATTTTAAATATTAATATGATAACCATAATGAATATTTTAAATATTACTGTATTCTTGTGGGCAGAGGTAAAATGTATATACTCATTTTCTTATAATGCAGGTGAAGTATGTTGAATTTGTTAGCAACTAGGGAGAAATTTCCCTATAAATCATTTTATGTGGTTAACCCCTTTTACCCTTTAAGCGAATTATTTTTCATAAGAGCAAAAGTTATTTCAAAAATATTTTATAAAGCAATTAGACATGTACAAAATAAAATCACTTAAGTGATTCAATTAGACATGTGCAAAATAAAATAGCTTAGATTATCTAATTCGAATGGATCACTCTAGGAGCTTCCAAAACACTTAATTCGAGGAAGGGATTTTTCCTCAAAGATTTCTATATATTGAAGAGAAGCCTTCATTTGAAACATATCAAGTTCTCCCTCTCTCGCTTTGGTGATCTAGCTCTCGCATTAGTGAACAAGCCCTCACATGAGTAATTTATCTCTCTTATTATCAGTAGCAGATCTATTGCATATTTGCATATCTCTTATAATCATTGGAAGATCTCTTATTATCAGTCGCGAATCTATTGCAAATTTGTAGTTCTCTTATCATCATTGGCAGATCTCTTATTATCAGTAGCATATCTCTTATTATTAGTAGCAGATCTATTGCAAGTTTGCAGATATCATATTATAATTGGGAGATATATTGTTTCACAGATCTACTATTTGGCAGATCTATTATCTCGCAAATCTATTGTTTAACAGGTCTACTATTTGGAAAATCTATTATCTGGCAGATCTATTGTTTGACAGATCTACTATTTGGTAGATCTATTATCTTGCAGATCTATTGTTTGGGAGATCTACTGTTTGACAAATCTATTATCTGGCAAATCTATGGTTTGGCATATATACTATTTGGTAGATCTATTGTTTGGCACATATATTATCTAAAGGATCTATTGTTTGGTAGATCTATTATCTGGTAGATTTACCATTTGACATATCTATTGACAGATCTCAGAACACTCATTTAGGTCTCTCACTAGTGGTTTCTTCTCTTGTTATTTGTTGTTGTTAATGCTCTCGCTCTAGAGAAGTATTATTCCAGTTGGTATTCCTCTCACTCCAGAAGTATTTAGCTCTTGTATTGATCTCACTCCATAGATATTCTATTCTTGATATTTCTTTCACATTAGAGCTTGATTGTTGGTATATTTTCCTCGCTTTGATAGAATTGTGATCTTGCATTTGGAGAATATTGCTCGCAGTATTTAGCTTTCATATTTGTGCACTTTGTTCACGCACTTGTGTCTAATGCTCTTGTTTTGGAATCCTTTGGAGGCTTTCGGTGGTATTTTGAAGCTGTCATCTTAAAAAGGGTAGTTACTATTGTTATTTGTAAAAGGGGTTTTGTACTCTCATTATATATCTTTGATGAACATTTGAAGATGATCTAATATAAGAGCATTTTAAAAAGGGCTTTCCTCCATAGTGGGGATTTCCCTCATATTGGACCAAATCCTATGTTGTTGTTCATTGAGTGTCTTCTATACTTTATGATCTTAGAAATTAAATTTTAAATCTGCAAAATTTAACTGGTATGAGAGTTGTGGTGAAGATAAGCTCATGAACAATAAGTGTAAGGCAATTATCTGTTGAAATACCTTATTTTCTGCTCAAAATACAACAACAAAACATAATTCAAAGCTAGTTGAAGGGCGAAGGCTGAGGCACACAAGGCAGAGGTTTGACCAAAAGGAGGCAGGACCAAAGTGTCGCCGAGGGTCAGTTTGGGGTTCTGCAGGGCGTTGAATAGTTGAGTGGGTAGGCTGCAGTGCAATGACTAAGACCATCGACAATGCAACCCATTGTTTAGGTATACATGGTATCATTTAACAGTTGGGCAGGGCAATGCCACTGTAAGCGTGGCGGGCATGACATTCCAGTGCGACATGGGAAAAGAGATAGTGTGTGAGGTCGTAGCAAGTGCGACAAGGTTGAATGACATGGTGAACAAAACTGTGACAAGGTTGAACAATGAGTTGGGAGACGCTGCAGGGTGCGGATGGGTGAGGTTGAATGATGCGATCAGGTAAGTCTAAATGGTAACATCGGGACGTGGTGAAGTTGTGACAGGTGAGCACAACATGATGGGTCGGTGGTGCAGGTAGGGTGTAGTATTCGGGTGGGTAGTGGTGACCGTTGCACGACGGCTGGACAGAATACGACGACGGTGACAAGTTCAGGTGAGGTGTGTAGGGCTGCACGATGAGATGATAGGTGTGCACAGTGGGTGCATGGTTTTGAAGAAGTGTCCAAGCAAAAAGTTTTGAAGACAGCACGACTTATAAAAATTATTTGTACAATTGAATTACATAATTTATTTATATTGGGCAGACTCTAGTTATATGGGATTTTCCCCTCCCACATATGATATATGTCCATATGATTGTGATGTTTTATTTCCGCTACTATTGAAGATAAACTAATGAAAAATAATTGAATGTTTTTCCCATGCATAATAAATAATTGTGATAAATTTGTTAAGTGTTGAAGTATGCATAGTCTGAGTACTTGAGTATTGGTGAAAAGAAAAATTATGGTGATGCTGCACCTGCCTATGCGTGGTTGAAAGATTACCACAATGGTAGGGGTGTGACAGTTGGTATGAGAGCCTGTTTTGCAAAAAGTGGGCTTTGGTTGAAGAAGAAGAATGAATATGACAGACAGTTGTTGTAGTTTGTATTGAATCTTGGGCACTGTGTATTACAACATTAGGAGATTGGCAGAGGTAAGACTATAGCTTAGGGTTGAAGTTGAACAAGGAAGTGTATTGTCTTAACACGTTCTAAGGAAAAGTTGATGGCATACAACATGGAGGAACCACATGTTACAGGTGAGTCGAACATGGGTCCCAAGGTAGTTTTCATGAGCAAGATGTTCAATCATCCAAATGAGATAACTTCAAAGATGGGTGCATTGGAAGCTGAGAATGCTGAACTTAGAGATAAGTTCACAAAGCAAGAGGAGGCTCATGAGAACCTTAGGATGTGATATGAGTATATTGAATGGTAGTATGGGAAAATGCTGGGAGAAGTCAAGAACTTTGAGGACGAAGTTGTGAAAGTGTCTTGATGAGGCTCTCAATGAGATAGTGACTTTCAAGAAAAAAGTTTGGCAAGGACCAGTTGGAGGAGCTGCCCACATCAAAGTCAAGGAACCTGACTCATATGATGGGGTGAGGAGCACGAAGACACTTAGTAATTTCTTATGGGATATGGAGCAATACTTGGAACACTTGGGACTTACTAATGAGGAGGCCAAGGTGAAGGTAGCTGCTCAATTCCTTACAAAGGATGCCAAGATGTGGTGGAGAAGGAAAGAGGAGTAGGATGCACATGGTGAAGTTGAGGACACCTCTACCTGGTGAGAAATGAAGGAAGCATTAGAAAATCACCTTAGCCCACAAGATGAGACTTGGAATGCAAGGACAAAGATTAAATAAATTAAGCAAATAGGAAATTTGTAGGCATATCAATGGGAATTTGCGAGTGTGGTCTTGGAACTACCTGATATGGTGGAGAAAGATAAGGTGTTCAATTTTATCATTGGATTGAAACCTTGGGCACACAATGAGGTGAAGAGGAAGAAGATCAAAACACTTGAAGAGGAATTTGCTGCAGTTGATAGGTTGGTGGACCATTATGATGAAAGGACTAAAGAGAAGAAGAAGAGGTATGACGAACTCAAGGAAAAAACTACAAAGGAGGATTGTTCAAAAGAAGGTGGAAAATCAATGATGAAGAAGCCTCTAAAGTGTTGGTTGTGCAGAGAAGAGCATACAATGAAGAATTGTCCTTCAAGTCTGACTATGGAAACTTTGGCACAATCTGATGGAAGGAAGAAAGAAGAAATAGTGTTTGGGAAGATGCATATACTGGGTACTACAGAAGCAACATAGGCTATCCCAAGGCACAATCCTGAGAGGAACATATTGGAGTATGTGGACATGAAGGTTGGCAAAGGCACCTTCCTCATTATGGTGGATAGTGGTGTGACCCATAACTTGATTAGGGAGGAAGCTGCAAGGAATGTTGGGCTAAATTTTACACCAACTCAAGATCATCTTAAAGAAGTGAACTCTCCACTGGACAAGGTCATTGGCATTGCACAGAATGTTGATGTGCGCATTAGTGAGTGGTATGGGAAGATCGACTTCCCAATAATGCGGGTCGATGACTATGAGGTAGTTTTAGGGATGGAATTCATGTAGCAATGTGTAACTATGATTGTGCCACATATGAAGAAGTTATATATTTAAGATGGATGGGAGGATGAACCATTGGGGGTACCTACTGTGGCAATTGTGATAGTTGGTTGTAAATTGGTAGCGATGAATGTGGAGGAAATTAAGCTAGATGAGGAGATCCATGAGAGGTTGAACCATGTGGAATCAAAACTCATGGAGCAGGGATAGATTATGAGGACAGTGTTTGATAGTATTTTGGACTAGAGGTAATGGAGGATAGAAGATATGCTAATCCAAAGACTCAAAATGAAATTCGGGAGGAATACATAAAGAGATTGGAAGAGGAGGATCCTGACTAGTGGATTGAGTTGTTAGAGAAGGAGGATGGAGAACCTTCAACTATCCCATCCCCTCCCTCTTTCTAGACTAGCATGGGGAGGAGGTTCATTGTCTTCTGCTCATGGTAGTGAATCCTCTCTTTGACATGATGAGAAGACATTTAGGGTGAGATGAAGGTGATTGATAGCAGGATGCGATGACAGTCATGATGATGTGAGATGCATGCGTTCTTGTGGAGGAGATGTTACGGTTGGATTAACTATTCAACTAATCACCAGTATAGGGGGGATCCAACACCTGATTTTCTTGCAGAGTTAGGTGACATTTTACCATGATGCAGGTCATGAGAAAAGAAATTTGGATGCCAATATATGGATATATGTCTTAGTAATGGAGGTTGTTGAGATGGTGTTGTTGAGGACGAAAACATTTTTAGAGTGGTGGAGGATGTCAGGGCCTCAAGTTGGTGAGCTTTGAAAGGACTTGAAAAACTGACAATCATGGTTAAAGGCATGCAGGTGTGCCCGATATGTGCAGCGAGCACCCGTGCTTAGTTAAAGGTGACTCAGGTTGGAGCGTTCACTTAAAGGTGACTCAGAGGTGGATGTTTGGTTATGTGCAATAGGTCGTCGGTTAAAGGAGTGGCGCATCGTTGTAGCAAGCACAGTGGGCAAGCGTGGGCGATTCACCGGGTAGAGGCTTGTTAGGCGACCCGAGTTGGCCACCCGGGCAGGTGAAGCGCACAAGTGTGCAGATGTTGTGGGTGAGTTTAGTTGTGATGATGAACGATGGGGGAGTCGATGGACGACAAGGCATAGGAGCGGGTGAGTCGATGGGCAACATGGGTGAGCTGACTCGCAACCCACCTGAGCGACCCGAGCAACATACGATGGTTAACATTGTAATTACATGGTAGGTCGACTTCACTCATATAGGAGGGCTGACCCATGAGGTGAGTTGACCCATCGAAGAAGGTGAAAGGACGCGTTGATTCATGTGGAAGGTCAACACGGAAGCGTATAAATAATAAATGGCACAGAGGGAGTAAGAAAGCATCCAAGCCATCAAACATATGTACAAGACATAATTCAGAGTGAGCTGAAGGGTGAAGGCCGAGGCACACAAGGCATAGGTGAGACTAAAAGGGAGCAGGACCGAAGTGTTTCCGAGGGTGAATTTGGGGTTTCGCATGGCACCAGGGTGTTGAACAGTTGAGTGGGAAGGTAACAATGCGATGGAAGACATCACCGAAAATGTAACCCACAGTTCAAGTATACACGGTGTCACTACATAGTTGGGAAGGCACGGTGCCATTGAATATTAGGGCCAGCATGGCACTGTAGTGCGACATAGGTGAAGTGATAATGTGTGAGGCCGTAGCAAGTGCGGCAAGGCTGAATGATGGGGCAGACTGAACTACGACAAGGTTGAACGATGAGTTTGGTGATGCTGCACAGTGCGGATGGGCGAGGTTGAATGGTGTGTTCAGGTAAGAGTGAATGGTAACACCGGGACGTGGTGAAGTCATGACGGGAGAGAACATCATGGTGGGTCAGTGGTGCGGTTAGGTTGTAGCATTCTGGTGGGCAGTGTTGAACGTTTCACGACTGTAGGACATAACACAGCGATAGTGACAAGTTCGGGTGAGGCGTGCAGGGCTGCACGATGAGCTGACAAGTGTGCACGGTGGGTGCACAATTTTGAAGTAGTGTGTAGGCCGAATGTTTTGAAGGTTGCATGACTTATAAAAATTATTTGTACAATTGAATTACAAAATTTATTTATATTGAGCAGACTGTAGTTATATGGGAGTTTCCCCTCCCACATATGATATATGTGCATATGATTATGATGTTTTATTTCTGCTGCTATTGAAGATAAAATGATAAAATATAATTGAATATTTTCCACTGCATAATAAACACTTGTGATAAATTTGATTAAGTGTTGAAGTAGGGGTAGCCTAAGTACTTGAGTATTGGTGAAAAAAAAAACTACAGCGGTGCCACACCTGCCTATGCGTGGTTGAAAGACTAGCACAAGGGTAAGGGCTTGACAAAATGTCAAATGAAAATAATTACATTGCAAAAGAATGTCTAGTTCATCTTACCCTTTTCCTTCTCCAAAATGGGTTAGTTGCAATCAATCATGTGGTAAATCTTTTTCAAACAGACGCATTATTTGCAAGTCAAAAATAGATTCATTCCGAGAGGTAGTGTGAAAAGATGAAACATGGAGTAAATGATTGATTAAAAAAGTTCTGGTGTCCCTTCATTTGTTTTTCTTCCCACAAAATTCTTGAAAAAAGGATTTCTGTCAAAGTAAAAGTCAACGTTGAAACCTTTGGGGTTATCAATTCTGCACCACTTAATATCCTTTTAAATACTTCATTGAAAGCATAGTTATCATGTTCGGCCTTACCGGCAAAAAAATTCAGAAATTCGTTGATTCGGTTCAGTACGGCGAATAATTTGTCAGTTTCCAATTCGGTACGGGTTAGCGGTGAATGATTCTGGTCCAACTTTTCTATCAGCTTATGTCTAGCGTCCACCGTGTTGCTCCTGCTATGTATAACGATGAAGCTCGGGCTCTGTGTAACCATGGATAGGAACGCTGACAAATCGTTGCTGAATAAATCATAGAGGAAGTAAATCGAGTTTTTCAATTACCTTTTTATAAAAATAACGCAGCCCATGGAAATTTGAGAATTGAAATTTTATAAAAATAATGCAGCGAACCTTTAGCTTTAATGCTAATTTTTTTTAGTTTTTATAATATTTTTATAGGCGTAATTTTTTTTAGTTTTTATAAAAAAAATTATGCAGCTACTTTTTTATATGAGGATTAATCAGAAAATTGGAAAAAAATAGACAATAATTTAAAAAAAACAAAATAAAAAACAATAATTTTTATATTATATAAAAAAAGACAATTTCTATCAAATTTCTCTATAAAATGCTAAATATGGTTAGAAAT
Organism: Pinus tabuliformis; assembly: GCA_031772625.1. NCBI lineage: Eukaryota > Viridiplantae > Streptophyta > Pinopsida > Pinales > Pinaceae > Pinus > Pinus tabuliformis. The sequence goes on along the minus strand of CM062804.1, from coordinate 153,736,206 downwards.
TTGGTTATAAAATTGATTATTTTAATCTTAGTTTGATTTTGGTATTTCATTATATATTATTTACAAATTGTTTTAGGACATAATATGGTATAATCCAAAACTAATTGCTGATACTAAAATGTAATTTTTTTATTAAATAATTAATTAAATTAAAAATGAATCAATATTGCCATTGACATTAAATAATATAAATAGATCTTATACATATTTAGGAGGCATCATGTGATTCAATTGTTCTAAATGAGAGGTGAGTTAGTAATTTCTATATAATTGCAACTAAAAAAAATATAACTTCTATCTTAACAAAAATTATGAAATAATAAATTGGTTGCAAATTGGTACCTCCTTTATAAAAAACAAAAAACCTAATTTCTATATTTGAAAAAATTATAAATGGAGAAATTTCAGTGTTAAATGGATAATTAGTTAGTAATTTCTATATAATGGCAAATTGCAAAAAAAAAGGATAACTTCTATCTTAAAAATAATTATAAAATAGTAAATTCTTTGCAAATTGGTAACTCTAATAAAAAAACAAAAACCATAATTTCTGTATTCGAAAAAATTATAAAATGACAAATTTAAGTGTTAAATGGATAACTCCTATAAAAAAAATAAAAAAAAGATAAATCAATATGAGAAAAAATTATAAAAGATATAAAATGGTAAACTTCCAAATCCACAACTTTTATACAAAAAATAGAAAAACAGTAACTTCTATATTACAAAATGGATAAGGCTTATGAAAAAATAGAAAAAAAGAAGAAGATAAATCCAATATTAAAAAAATAATAAAAAATAGAAAATGGAAACCTTAGTTGCACTTGCAAATGCATAACTCATAAACAAAAGCATAGAAAAATGACAACTTCTATATTACAAAAAATTATAAAATGAGAATACCTAAAGATAAGTTTGCACTTGAGAATAAAAGAAATAGAAAAACAGTAACTTCTATATTACAAAAAAATATAAAATGGCAAATTTAAGTTTAAAATGGATAACTCTAATGAAAAAATAGGAAAAAGATAAATCCAATATTAAAAAATAAATATAAAAAATATAAAATGAAAAAGCTTAGTTGCAAATCCATAACTCCTATACAAAAGTATAAAAAAATGGCAACTTCTATATTACAAAAAAATATAAAATAAGAAATTGGAGTTACCTAAGATAAGTGTGCTCTTGCGAATAAAAAAAAAAAAAATTGGCAACTTCTATATTACAAAAAAATATAAAATAAGAAATTGGAGTTACCTAAGATAAGTGTGCTCTTGCGAATAAAATAAATGATAGTAAAGGTAAGTTTGGCTTAGAATAATAATTAAATTTACATGAAAAAGCTATAAAATAGTAATAAAGGTAAGTTTACACTTGTGAATAGAATAGAAAGTAAATTTACATTTTAAATTTTATGTATAAAATAATAAAATAATAAATAACATGTAAAAAATTATGTAGTTACATATGGTATAGTAAGATTGATATGCTTAGTAAATTTGCGTGCTACATGTTTTATATAAAAAACAATAAACTAAATTTACATGTTCAATTTTATATTAAAGTTTGGTAGAAAATTATAAGTTTGCACTTGCATTTTTTCTTTTTCCATATTAAATTTAAATTATGATAGAGAAGGTAAGTTCTATTTTTTAAAAATTGCAATAAAACTAGTTTACCCACTAATCTTGTTTTTCTTGGAAACCTTCTACAAGTAATGAGAATTAACATGGAATTAAGTCTTAATTTAGTAGCAAAGTATACTTAGAAACTATTATTAAAAACTTATTCCCTTCCATAAAGAATTCTTGGTCATATTAGTAGCAAAACAGAGTTAGAATTAAGAATTTGTTCTCTTCAACAAAGAATTTTGGATCAATGCATCTACTAAACACTTTTGGAATTAAAAAAAAATATAAGGAATTGTAAGATTTATATTAAAAAAATGCAAATATATTTAAATCACATTTTTTTTATTCTTATGATTTTTTTATGATATCCATTATGAGGTTGGAGTATAGTGATTACCTAGATTGCCATTGCAAAACAAGGATCACTGGTGTGGAATTCAAATAGAGGGGCTCATTTTCCTTAGTCAACCAGAAAGGTTGGGCACTGCCACATATTGTGTAATAAATTTGGATAAGATAGGACACATAACAAATTAAAATTAAATGAAAACTATTATTTGTTCTTTGTGATCAAATATTTTGTCTTAGCTGTTAATAGACATGTAAATATTAATTTCCTTGTATCTATCCAATTATCACTCTAGTAATAGTTTTGAAATTGTTCCTGGCCATATTTGCAATTTTCTACTAGATTCCTAGGAATTAATGTGTTTTAGTTTCACATAGACTGCCATGCTTTTAATTCAATTATAAGTAATATCATAAGTAGGCTTCTATGCATTGTCTCTTTTGTATTCTCTATAGTTTGAAAATTTTTGTTTTTCAAAATATGTACAAATATAGTTCATTGAATTTGAATGATTCTTTTTTTTTTCTTGCGAGAAGGATACTTGGAGACCCTCTAAAGGACATTGATGGCACCTAGATCAAAACTTCCAGAATGGAAATATCTTGAAATAAAAGATGATGGAAAAATTTATTGCAAGTTTTGCAAAAATACTTGTGGGACATCAATGACTCGAGCAAGAGATCATTTGCTTGGCATTGTGGGTGGAACTGGTGGAGGAGTGGCAGCATGTACTAAAATTGATAAAGAAGTGAAGAAAATTTTAAGTGAAGAAGTCAATGCTCATAAGCAAGGAAAGGTAGTCCAAGAAGCAAGAAAAAATGGAACACAAGATACACTCATGGGAAGAGAAAATCTTATTAATTCAACACCAAGCTCTTTCCCACCATTTGTGGCATTTACAACATCTTCTATGCCATATGGATCACAAAGAGAACCTACTTTACCAGACGTTGATCCAACACAACAAACATTGGAGAAAGCTTGGAAGCCATTGGAGTGAAATGAGGTAGGTGATGCAGTTTATGATTTTTTCATTGGTTGTAATATCTCTTTCAACATTATCAAAAGCCCATTATTTCATGATATGTTAAAAAAGATTGGCCATTTTGGTCCCTCATATGTTCTTCCTAGCTATGAAAGTCTTAGGACCAAAGGAATTGATAGGAGCAAACAAAGAATAGAGGAAAGAGTTAAACCAATAAGGGATTCATGGGCTATTTCTGGATGTACTTTAGTTAGTGATGGTTGGACTGATCGCCAGTCTAGACCTCTTGTGAACACACTTTCTTGTTGTCCTCAGGGAGTGATCCATTTGTCTACTATTGATTGTATGGACAAAACAAAGACTGCTGAATATTTATTTCAGATACTAAAGGAAACCATATTATCTATAGGAGAGGACAACGTAGTCCAAGTTGTCACTGATAATGCATCCAATTGTGTTCGTGTTGGTGAGATATTGATGGAGCATTTCCCTAAGTTGTTTTGGACACCTTGTGCAGCACATTGTATTGATCTAGCCCTTCATGACATTGCTAAAATAGGTTGGGTGCAAGTAAATATATCTCAAGCAAGGCAACTGGTCAAATTCATTCTTAACCACTGATTGAGTTTGAGTATATTTAGAAAATACAAAACTAGGAATCTACTGAGACCAGTTGACACTAGATTTGCCACCCATTTTATTGCACTGCAAAGGGTGGTAGAGCAAAAAGCTGCATTACGTTCAATTGTATGCAATGAAGAGTGGGTGAACTCTCCTTTGTCAAGGTCGGAAGGTGGTAAAATAATATAGAAAATAATCTTCAATGAAATGTTTTGATCATGTGCAGAAAAAATCATCTCTATTTGTGAGCCTATTGCACAGATATATGGTGGATTCTAATGCTGCATGTATGGGTTTTGTATATGAGGGCATGGATAGGGTAAGAGAACACATATCATTGATATGTAAGAATGATAGTTCAATATATAATCCAATATGGAGAATTGTGGAAAAAAGGTGGTGTATGTTGCATACGCCATTACATGTTGCGGGGTTTTTTCTAGCACCTAATTGCTTTCACGTTCCTAAGGATAGAGATATCATGGAGGGATTTTATAATTGCATGGAGAGGATGTATCATGATCCTGAGATACAATATCAAATACGAATACAATCAATATCATATAGGCAAGGATTGGTCATGCTTTCACTACAGCTAGGGCACTGCGAGATATGCACCATCCAAAGGTCACCCCTACTCAATGATGGTTTCTCCATGGATATGAGACACCTGAACTACAAACATTTGTAGTCAGGGTGTTGAGTCAGGTATGTAGGCATCATAATTATTTATACTTTGTATGTATATTTGCAAATTATTCCATGTAAATTATGATACTAATATAATATTATTTTCATGTAAAAAAATAGGTCACTAGTGCATCAACATGTGAAAGGAGTTTGAGCACTCATGAGTTCATCCATAGTAAGAAAAGAAACCATTTAGGAGCTACCAAATTGGCAGATTTGGCTAGCATTCATTGCAATTTACACTTGTGGTTGAAATCTTTGGAGGGGAAGAAAACAACTTCAAATATAGTACGAGAGGTTCCCCCTATTTTTAATGCATCTAGTGCAACCTCACAAGCACCAATTGTGGGATCGTCTTCTACGTCCACACATCACATCAATGAAAATGATGTCTTGCTCAGAGATATTCTAGATGAGAGCGCTAGTAGTGATAATGCCTCTCTAATGAGTGAATACACTGATGTGGATGAGGAAAATGGAGATGAGATGACCTACACACCTTAAGATAATTTTGGCCCTTCATTTATGGTAATGATCATAAATTTTTTATTTCTATTAGCATTTTGTTTAAGCACACAAGTCTTTAACAATGTTTTGACTTTTTGACATTTTATGACTGAATTGTTCTAGTTTGACATATTATGATTCTTAGTTACTTTTATTGCATTGTTTTATAAGGTTTAAAGGTGTTTATTTTATAAGTAACATTGTTTTTTAACTATAATACAAAATGAGCATGAAGTAAATGATCTAAATTCATATTTGAATCTTAAATTGGATATCATTGTTGTTGTCTTTCAAGAACATTATCTAGAAGTTTGTAGATATCTACAAAAAAAGACCCTTTAGGAGTTGTATCAATGTTTGTAGATGGCATGTACATTTTCAAATAGATCTATTCAGTGATTTAGACATAATTTCATGGTATTTAGACATCACTTAAATCATAATTTTGATATCCAATATCTCAATTTTTACATTGAACTCTAGCTTTGTGTGTTGTGACTCATATTATTAGATTTTACTTTTACATGTTTTTCTAGTCTGCAATAATAATTAATTTGATGCATTTTGATCCTCATTATTTCTAAGCCATTTTAGAGAGAAGGGGTCTATAACATTTTAAATAGGAGAAATTAACATTGGAAATAAGTGAACATAAATATACTTGGTAGATGTATAATGTTGAATTTTTTCCGTATTGAATTTTATTGGGTCAAATTTTTTCCTAATTGCATTCGAATTCGAATTCGAATTTGGTAACTATGGTTCAAAGCACCTTCATCACGGTCTGTTATCTGAAAACCAATTAAAATACAAATCCACAGAGAACGGGATGCAATAATTCTATTGAAAACAACCAATTTATGGCTATACTGCACAATTTTGAATTGGTAAAACGCCTGGTTCTTTCAGTATTTACTGCATTAACCAAAACACGGAAAATTAAATCAGAACAAAAACAGAGAGAAAAAAAAAACTCATCTGTACCTAGAAATGCATATCTTTATGTGGCCTCTGTGATGCCACCAACCTTCCAGTACGTTGACCTGTCTATGCTTCTGCGAGTTGGCCAACCACAAATCCCTTGGACTCATTCTATCGATGATGACCAGCGTGGGAAGGGTAGTTAGGTCAAGGTGATCTGGCTAAACCACTGGATAGAAACATATACCTACCGCTGCGAAATGGTAGCTAGGTCAAGATGAGCTGTACGCTGTGCTCAATCGACAGGCTTTGCGTGAAGCACTTGCCAACAAGATCCATCGGTGTGCTTATTTCTTTGCCATTATAATATCTTCGAGAAACCATTCTCGTTCACATTTTCCGTATAACAAAATTATAAATAAAATATGTTTCTAACTGTAATTGTATCTTAGAGAGAATTCTCGTTCACAGTTTTACTATAATAATAACAAGAAGATTCCAAATCAGATATGTTTCCTAATGTCTTACTTTGTAATTCGCTCTTCAATAAGCTGTCGTTTTTATTATACGAATAATAAAAATATTCCAGATCAGTTAGGTCTCTTAATAGGTTTCAATGATGATGTATTGGGTGTAATATTTTATTTTATTTTATTCGGAATCTAATGAGACTAAAGAGATGCATATGAGGATGGCATTTATGTATTTGTTTTCTTGTTATTCTCAAAGTGGTGCTTTCCCATTTTTGTGTGCCTCGCAACTTACAACGAGGACAAAAATTCAAAATTGTTAGGATATACAATTATTTAAACTTTTCTCTCAAGCTATGTTAGATATCTAAATAATTATTGTATTTTTTATATATAATTTTGTTTTAAAAATCAGATATTGAAAATTTTCATATAATTTTGTCTTAAAATTTGAATATATTTTAGTTTTGTTAGGAAGATTTTTATTTACCACGATAGTTATTTTCAAAACAAGATGATGTTAAAGCTAGTAGCTAAGCTATGTTTGATGTAGGAGCATTCATCTCCTTATTACAAATAGGTTGATCTAAAAAATTATCCTTTCAGTTAATATTAATATGATTAAGTGTAACTCACATTTAATGTTGCATTGCATCCAACGCTCTAGGAATATCGAATGTCAAAGGAGATTACCACGGGATTCACTCCCTTATAACTCTTTCATGGGGTCAAAGTAGTATTACAGATTGAATGTGAAATTCCCTCACTCAAGCTAGGAATTGAGTTCCTTTCATATACTACTTTAATTGAAAAATGCCTTATTTACTTGGAATAAGTCAATGAGCACTATAGAGATGGGACTACTATGACTGATGCTCATAAGAGATGTGTTAAAATCCATTACAATAAATTTGTGCAACCTCATATTTTCTTTGACTGTAATCTACTCTTAATCTATGACCAAGACAAAGATACACTAGGTCAAGGAATTTTAAACTGGTGGTATGGAACATACATTGTTAAACATGCCTTAAAAAAGGGAGCGACTAGTGACCAAAGGAAGTCACATTGAGAAGGCGACCATGGCGATGACTCTGAAACTCTGCGGTGATTTTAGGGCTTCAGACTGCCTAGGGTTGGGTTAGGGTTCTTGGAACAGACACAGTGGGGAGCATGTGGCAAGGAAGATACTGGCTGGTCAGGAAAACAAAGGACGTGGTTATCTTATGGACTATGACATTGTCAGCAGGAGGCAGTAGTTCCCACATCGGAACTATCCAACAACCATTTTCGAAAATGCTATTGATATGGATGAAGAGCTCATTGACTAGTCCATAGATTCGATGGATTCAATTCCGATATCGACAAATGATTCACCTCAGAATCAAACATTTCACTCACTGACAAACCCCCAGGAACCAAATGACTAGGTTGGGCCATATATATCTGAAATGGAGGATGGCATGTCCTCCGTCAACAACCTAGGGTTTTCATAACCGTCCTCTGGAAAAAAACCAGGTATCGATTTCATCCTACAGGATAACCACTCTGAGTAAGTTCTTACGATACCGTCTCCATCTGAGTAACAGTTTTGGGAACTCGAACAACTTGCAAATCAACCATCTAGACCAGGTGAATCATCCATGGCGGTAGGGGGTTTACCCGAACTCGAAGAAGTTACTATCAATTTTGAAAACTTAGGGCTTAACATTCCAGGTGACACATTAAACGACCCCAGGGTTACTCACCCACTATACACAATAAAAACCTCTTGCTATTTTGAGGGCATCTCCCAACATATTCCTGCCCAAGACAAAAATAGGCTATCAAACTCGGACGATACCCAGCCAGAGGAGCAGAGCATGCATAGGAAAATCACCCCCAGATATCGGGAGGCAAAAAACCTAAGTGTGCTAAGGTAAGGGAGTGTGGATGACTGCTTGTATTTGGAGAAGGTATTAGCATGGCATAGGCAGTAGATACATAGAGCTCTGTGGTTGTCGATAGGGTCAGAAGTCATAACTATTCCATTGCAAGGCTAAAGAGATGGACGGTGGAAATTTGGGGACACATCCTTGAACAATTACCAACGGTCCTCACCATGACGAGAGGATGGTTTGCCCTCATATTCACACACCTCGACCAGGCGAATTGGGTACTCTCCAAGTTCTGGCACATTGAGATGATCCTCGTCCTACTAAAATGCTGGTAGCCACTATTTGATCTTGACAAAGAGAAATTGGGGGCGGGACCAATATGGGTTAGAATACCAGGATTACCTCTTCAATTCTTGTTGGAGGATGTCTTTAGGTGTATTGGGGACGATTTGGGGGTATACTTAGATCATGACAAATCATACATAGAATCGGGGAATGTTGCCATAGCCAGAATATTGGTACATTTGGACACCAGAGAAGGACTTATGGAAAGCCTCCATCTGCAATACCATGGGTTTATCAGATGGCAGATCCTGGATTATGAGGGGGTACCATTCTGCTACAGAAGAGTCCATGAAGTTGGCCATTTATACAAGGATTTTCCATTGATCACATCTACAAATAATGAGTCTACCAAGAGACAAGCGACTACTGTCATGCAAAATCAAGCAGATGTTGGATTGGCCCTTGCAAAAAAATCATCCACAGATCCTCCAAGGAGACATAGGGATTCAGGGAAGCCTCCTCAGCAATCGGTAGCCCGACCACCTTCAATGAGGGTCTCAAGATCACAGTCTTCTAGATTTGGTTTGATATCGGGTATTACACTCTCATACTCTCCTTCAATATCATATCATGTTTTTAATTCGGTATGGGCCAATTTATCTCTAGATGCATCTAGTTCTATTTTATCTGCATGCAATTTAAGCCCCATCATTTTTCATGTTGCATCGCCCCCCTACCAACCCTGCTCCTGACCCAACCACTATGGAGGTTGCCCTCTCCTCTCAAACTGTTCAGGATGAATCATCGGACAACATATCCTATCATAGATATAATCTCAGATCACTCGCCCACCCCAAGCCTCAACCCACCTTTAGCCTGGTTGACGACCCCCCCAAAACCTCAGAAAATCCCCGAGGTAAGACAATCCTACATATCCAAAGCTATCCATCAGGTTGGGATAGAGGTGGAAACTGGTAAATAATCCTCCATTGACTGGGTTCTTAGAGTACAAGGCATCCTTGAATCAGTTACTTCATGAAGCGCCTATCCTTCAACTGTAGGGGTTTGGCCAGCCCTAACAAAAAATTGGCCCTCGGCAGACTATTTGAATCTGAAAGGTTAGACATAATATACCTTCAATAGACCCTGGGTGATGGAGCAGCAATAAACACACTTTTTCCATCTATTTTACCTGGTTGGACCTTTCATACCATTGACGTGAGAGGATGGTTCGGAGGATGTGCACATGGCTTCAACAATAGAACTATTGATATTGAAAAACTTTGGGGATGTGAAGGAGTTTTGGGAGTTGACATCATTTCTGTGGAACTTGATACCCCACTCTGCATGATCAATATTTATGGGCCCTATCACAACCGAGTAGGTTTCTGGGATAGTTTGATGGCTTTATCATTCATGAATAAGGATAATATTATCATTGGTGGTGATTTGAATTTCTCACTGGGACATGCTGAATCATGCGGATCACGTGCACAGACTAACCCCTTGACTGATTATTTTGAGAATCTATTGGACTCATATAGTCTCCTGAATATAGACATGCCCAAAATTCAGTCCACTTGGCGTAGTAGGAGGATTGGGGATGATGGACTTGCCTGCAGATTGGACCGATTTACCATTAAAGCTCAGCAGGGGGAAAGATTGGACAAAATAAGACAATGGGTGGGATCTGGGGGTATATCTTATCATTCCCCTATTTTCTTCGAAGTCATGAACTCTCATTGTAAGCCAAACACACATTTCAAATTCAACTCTACATGGCTTGAGGAGACTGAATTCCATAAAATCGTTAAGGAATCATGGATCCACTACAGCCAAGATTTCAACTCCTCACCGGCCACAGTCATATCAAACAATTTGTCTCAGATCAAACACAGGACCATTGTATGGGAAAAGGAAAAAATGAAAAGAGATGAAGCTACTCTATTGAATATTGAAGTTGAACTTGATGTGCTAGTGGACTCTGGCAATTTAGGATTTCAATCCATTGAATGGAAAAATAAACTAATAAGATTGGAAGCGGAAAATATTAAACTCTTAAGACATAAAGAGGAATCATGGAGATTAAAAAGCAGAGTCATCTCGCTTGAAGCAGGGGATGACAATACTAAGTTCCTCCAGCAATGTGCCAGAGGGAGAAAATTATTGAATACATTTTGGAAATTAAGAGATCAAAATGGTAGGGAGGCCAACACATTCAGTCATCTTACGAACATGGGCATCAGACACTTCTCTCAATTGTTCAGAGCTCCTCGAGAAGCAATCATAATATAAGTGCTCTTCATAGCCAGGAAAATGCCTCATTTTGTGAATGATGATGATGTGGAGAACTTGAAGAAACTAGTAACACTGGGTGAAATTGAAGTTGTCCTAAAGTGGTTCAAAAAAGAAAAAAGTCCCGGACCATACGGCTGGCCAATTGAATTTTATGTTACCTTTTATGACTCAATAGGTAAGGATCTTCTATTGGAAATTGAGGAATGTAGACTATTTGGGAAGATGTAAGGCAGATTCAACTCTACATTTATTTCTCTCATCCCCAAATCTGACAATCCCCTCACATTTGATGACTACCGACCTATCTCCTTATGCAACTGCATATACAAAATCATATCCAAAATCATTGCCAACAGCATTAAGCATATCTTATTTGTGCACATATCCAAGGAACAATTTTCTTTCCTTAACCATAGACAAATCCATGAAGCCATTGGTACTTCTCAAGAAGGCCTTCACTCTATTAAACTCAAGAGCCTTAAAAGCATCATTCTCAAAATTGACCTCTCAAAATCATTTCACAGAGTCTGCTAGACATACCTTCAACTCATTCTAATGAAAATTGGCTTTCCACACTCTTTCATTAACTAGATCATGTGTTGATTCACTTCCGCAACCTATAGCATACTCATCAATGGGGTTACATCCAATTTTTTCCATGCTAAGAGAGGCCTCAGAAAAAGGTGCCCATTATCACTCCTTCTCTTCCTCCTGATCATGGAAGGATTAAATAGGCTCATATCCTCAGCTCGATCATATCAGACATTAATTGGGGTCGAGCTGACTGATGTAACCTCTCGTACGCATCTTTTATTTGTTGACACTGTACTATTATTATTAGATGGATTCATTCGGGATACAACTAGTTTGAAGTATATTCTGTCCCTGTTTTGTAAAGCTACAGGAATGATGCCTAATATTATCAAATCTACCATTATGCATGTAAGTTGTTCTCTGAATGAACAAAGATATGCACTACATCAATTTCAATATAGACAACTTGACATTGAGGAGGGCCTCAAGTATCTAGGTTTCAGACTCAAACCAAATGATTACCGTATTGCGGGCTGGACTTGGCTCATTGCAAAAATTGAAGGACGCATTAAAATTTGGTAGCAGAGATGGTTATCTAGAGCAGACATATTAGTACTAATAAAATTAGTGCTAGATGTTATACCTGTATAATGGATGGCTCTGGCCTGGATCCCTAAAGGTATCATCTGTAGAATACAACAAATTTGCCATAGATTATTATGGAGAGGGAATCAAGATGGCATGAACTTTTCCTGGGTGAAATGGGAGAGAATAGGAAAACCCAAAAAATGGGGTGGCTAGGGCTTAAAGGATTTAAATAATTTTGTAAAGGCCCTTGCAACTAAACTAGGCTGGAAACTATTAACATCGAACATCTTTGTAGAAAATTTCTTCAAATCGAGCTCTAATACCATGTAGAAAATCTGTGTAGGTTAACCCGATAATGCAATATAAATCAAAGCAGAATACTATAACCTACTTCTACTATCAATTTGCGGAAGCTTAAAGATCGAGCTGAACAATGTAACCAGAAGAAGAAGAATCAATCACACAATACACATGAAAATACTTTGGGGAAAGCCTCAGCTAAAAACCCCACACCATTTGTATTATCATACAAGGTGGAAATACATAGGAATTATACAAAGCCTTAGCTCTCACAGCTAGCCAGCTCTCAGTACAATCCTCACAGATGCTCACAGTCTATCTTGGCTTCTCTCCATCCTTCCTCTTTGCCCTCCAAGCTCCTATTTCCTTACGATGTTCCTTGTGGATGATTCTCCTTTACCAAGTGGATGATCTCCTCCAAAACTGCGCAATCCTCAACGATAAATCCTTGACTGCATGCATGAGTTTTCTCTTTGAGAAAACACATGCAACTGATAGTACATTTTCCTTGACTTTAATATCAACTGGGTCTTTCTCAGAATTGACATGCATGATTTTTTGATGAGGGAATCTTCAGTTAACTGGAGTAGCACTAGTTGAGTGCATGCATGCATCAACTGGCTGTTAACTCACTATTAGTTCCTGAAACAGTTTGGAACTAATTTAACTGGACTTAACTCAGTAAACTGAATTAACTAATTACAACTCAAATATAACTCAATATTATCTTCTTAATTTAAGGGATAACTCTTGCATGACTTCAGAAAGACTTCTAACTTGAATTTCTCCAACTAATTAATTTAAAAGAAATTAATTAATTATTTCCAAGTAGTTGTTAAGACTAAATTCAATTTTATTTCACAATTTAATCCAAGGACAAATTAAATTGGAATATTCTTGTTTCCATATTTCAACACTCCCTCTCAACAAGAAAGGGATTTTCTACCACCTCGATCCTGTCTCTATGGAACTCGAATTTACACTTTGACAATGCCTTTGTCAAAATGTTAGCATCTTGCTCCTCTTTCGAAATATGTTGTAGCAACATGATCCTCTCGACCTGTGAAAAGCCACGGGAAACAAATCTTTCCTTATGCTTCTCCACACTACCATCAGCATCTTGCTTTACCTTGTAAAGCCATCGGGAACTCACAACTGACTTGTTCTCTAGTCTCAGAACCACATCCCAAACACTGTTATGAACTATGGAGTCATACTCCTCCACCATAGCATCAACCCAAATCGGATGTTGGACTGCTTCCTCAAAGGAAGATGGTTCAGTCTCAACACATTCCCCAGCAAGGGCCATGTATCTAGTATACCTCTCAGGTGACCTCCTTTGTCTGCGCTGAGAAGATGGTGCTCCCACATTCTCTCTCGCATCCTCCAACAATCTATCAACTTCTAATGTGCACTTCCGTCCATCTCTGGAAGACTCTGCCTGAGTGGATGTCTCCACTCCTGGGACCTCTACATGTGGCTACTCTACATCAATCTGAGGCTCCTCCTCCTTAGGAACCAATAGTTCCTCCACAGCCTGTAGTTGGAGCTCCCTCTCAAGGGAAACTCGCATGGCCTTCTGCTCATCAAACTTGAGATCTCTGCGAACCACTGTCCTCCGAATGGTAGGCAAGTACATCCGATAGTTGTGAGGTGTATTAGTGTACCCCATAAGTATCCCCAACTCTGCTGTCGGCTCAATCTTCTTCCGTGCATCCTTTGTCACATGGCAATAGAGCCAAATATCTTGAAGTGACCCACATCTAGTCTCTTACCGGAGAAAGCTTCCTCTGGTGTCTTCATCCCAAGTATGCGATGCGGGCTTCTATTCTACAAATAGATTGTTGTATTGCATGCCTTAGCCCACAAGTCAAGTGGTAAGCCTTGGTCATGCAACATTGCCCGTGCTGCCCCTACAATAGTTATGTTGTTCCTCTCGGCCACCCCATTCTGCTGTGGGTTATGAGGTGCCGTCAACTCTCATTTAATTCCTTTCGCTGCATAGAAGTCCTTAAACTCTTAAGAGACATATTCTCCACCATTGTCTCTTCTCAAGGACTTGATCTTCTTCCCTGACTCTTTCTCGACCAAAGCTTTGAAAGCACAAAACTCTGTGAAAGTTTGGTCCTTCTTCTGCATGAAATAAATCCAGCATTTATGAGAATAGTCATTAATGAAAATCACATAATACCTTTGCTTCGCTGTGGATGCCTTTGATTCGCTGTGGATGCCGTCGAGAATGATCCACACAAATTAGTATGAACTCACTCTAAGATAGCCTCCGCTCGACTGTCTCGATCCTGAAAGGAAGACTTGGTGTACTTTCCCAAGTTACAACCTTTGCATGTGTCAACTTGCTCAAGTTTACCTTTGGGAAGTCCTGTAGATATCTGCTGCATTATCTTCAAAGCCCCATGATGAAAATGGCCCAACCATCTATGCCACAACTCACCAATGTCTTGGCTTTGCACCAATTCTGCTTTCGTACTCAATGCTACACAATCATCTACCTCTAGTTTATAGAGATTCTTCACCCTAATCCCTATCCTCTTGGTCTGACCCGTGGCTATGTATCTTAGGAATGCCTTTCCTTTACTGAAGACAACATCGTAGCCTTTGTCCTCCAACATCGCGATCGATACCAAGTTCTTCTTCAGTCCAGGCACATACATCACATCTTTTAAGGTGAGAGGAGCTCCATGCTCCCTCTGAAAAGCAACCGTGCCCACTCCTGAAACACTATACCTTGCATCATCACCCATCTCTATGCGCATCTTGAGGTCTTTCTCCTACAAGGAAATGAATAATTTTTTATCACCAGTCATGTGGAATGAGGCTCCACTGTCAAGATACCAGACACAACCCATCATCGATGACACCATGCATGCGATGAGGGTAAAGTCCATTTCGAACTGAGAGGATAATGCCTCACCTTCCGATCCTTCCGAGGATCCCTTCTTGGACTTCTTCGATGGGAAATTAGTCACATAATGTCCCATCTCATGACAATTAAAGCATCTTACTTTAGACATGTCACCTTTCTTCCCTCCATGAGAAGAATTCAATATGAAATGGGAAGCCTTCCCCTTCCCTTTCCTTACCTTACCTGTTAAGGCCAGATTTTCTTCATCATCATTCTTGGATGAAGAACCATCTCGTGTGCTCCTCCTGATCTCCTCCTACATAAGATCTGACCACAGTCGTTCCCAATCCGGTAGTTTCTCCCTTCCATTCATAGAGTCCTAGTAGATATTCCAACTCTTTGGAAGGCCAAGGAGAGCGAGGCTCACCATATAATCATCGGCAGTAGTTATTCCCACCCTGCCAAGGTCATCTCTGCAGGTGGTGAGCTTGTTAAGATATGTGGAAATAGTATCGCCCTTCTCCATCTTGATTCTACGAAGCTTATCCTTGAGCGCAAATTTCCTATGGTTGCTACTATTCTGGTAGAGGTCCTTCAATGTCTTCCACATTGAAAATGGAGTATCCTTCCCATGGAGACTCGAGACAATATGGTCTCGAACTCCCTCAAGGATTATCTGTCTCGCGTTCGCCACACACTTCTTCCACTCAGCCAACTCTTATGCATTAGTTGAAGCTGGCTTTGGGATTTCTTGATCACTGAATTCCTTCAATCCATTGTCTTCTAATACAGTCTCCATTCTATCTTTCCACGCTATGTAATTCAAGCTACCTTCCAAGGCATACTCGAGTCTCAAGCCATAGAACACCATTGGCCAACCTTGAAGTATGATATGAATTTGATTTTCACCTACAACCCTGAAATTCAAACATCAAATTCTCTTCTCAGTATACTGTTCATAGCTCCGATACCATGTAGAAAATCTGATGGTAGGTTAACCTGATAATGCAATATAAATCAAACTATAATACTATAACCGACTTCTACTATCAATTTGTGGAAGCTTAAAGATCAAGCTAAACAATATAACCAGAAGAAGAAGAATCAATTGCACTATAGACATGAAAATACTTTGGGGAAAGCCTCAGCTAAAAACCCCACACTATTTGTATTATCGTACAAGGTGGAAATACATAGGAATTATACAAAGCCTTAGCTCTCACAGCTAGCCAGCTCTCAGTACAATCCTCACAGATGCTCACAGACAATCTTGGCTTCTCTCCAACCTTCCTCTCTGCCCTCCAAGCTCCTATTTCCTTGTGTTTTTCCTCGTGGATGATTCTCCTTTACCAAGTGGATGATCTCCTCCAAAACTACACAATCCTCAAGGATAAATCCTTGATTGCATGCATGATTTTTCTCTTTCAGAAAACACATGCAACTGATAGTACATTGTCCTTGACTTTAATCTCAACTGGGTCTTTCTTAGAATAGAAATGCATGAGTTTCTGATGAGGGAATCTTCAATTAACTGGAGTATCACTAGTTGAGTGCATGCATGCATCAACTAACTGTTAACTCACTATTAGTTCCCCAAACAATTTGGAACTAATTTAACTAGACTTAACTTAGTAAACTGAGTTAACTAATTACAACTCAAATATAACTCAATCTTATCTCCTTAATTTAAGGGATAACTCTTGCATGACTTCAGAAAGATTTCTAACTTGAATTTCTCCAACTAATTAATTTAAAATAAATAAATTAATTATTTCCAAGTAGCTGTTAAGACTAAATTCGATTTTAATTCACAATTTAATTCAAGGACAAATTAAATTGGAATATTCTTGTTGCCATATTTCAACAATCTTATGGAAAGAAGTTGTATATCACAAATACATTTCACCCCTAACAACTCTTGAATGGATCCACAGCCACATCAGAGGTAGGTCTGGCTCCTCAACCATCTAGAGGGTAATAACATAATCCATCTCGGTCACAAAAGGAGGATTGGCTTGGCGTATTGGAACTAGTGAACAAGTATGTATATGCAAAGATGCATGGTCAAGTTGTGGGAATGCGCACTTACTATCGCTGGAGCTCAGAAAAACTCTTGAAACAACAGGAATTATATAGCTCTCCCAGATCACAGAAGATGAATACTCTATGTGGCTCTCACAGGCTTGAAAATTGGCTGAGGACCTCATGATACTTGACATCTGGCGTAATGAATGGAACAGATATATTGGAGCTCTAGAAGAGTCCCATGTCAAAATTACAGACGAAGAGGATGAAGTAATATGGGTTACCTCTCCCCGAGGACACTACACTCCCAAAGATGGCTATACCTTCCTTATGACAGAACATGAACCTGTTATTGCATAATGGTGGTGGTGACCCCTTTGGAAACTAAAGGTGCCTCCTAAATCTCGATTGTTCATGTGGTGCCTATTATCTATTAAAGCACCTACCGACAATAACCTTAATAAGCGACTATACATGGCCCATCTCGATGAAGTCTCTACAAGGAACATGCTGAAGACATAGACCGCCTCCTCTTATTATGCTCTTCAACTAAACAAGGTTGGCACCAAATGAAATTTTCCCTTGACATCACCATCAGATGGCATGGTGATCATCTCATCTCTGCTTGGAAATCTTGGTGGAACATTCTACCATCCTAGAAAATCTGTAATCTTCCCCTCTTAGTCGTCTAGGGAATCTAGCTAGCAAGGAACAAAATCATATTCCAGGACTCCCCCATTTAGTGGACCTCGATATGAAACAACATTGAAGCCCTTTATCATTTGATCCTTGAGGAGGAGCCAAAGAATCAATCCTGTATCATAACACCAGAAGCAATAGATAGATCACCCATGGGCTTATTTTAATGGATCTTCCCAAGAAGCTAGATGTGATGGAGGTGCAATCCTATACATCTCGGACATACATTATTACAAGCGCAAAATGGTATTAGGCTGGGGTACAAACAACTATGCATAATTAAACAGCCTGACACTCCTCATTTTTGCACTTGAGAAAAATTGCACTAGGATTCATATTTTTGGAGACTCAAAAATTGTCATAAATTGGATCAAATATATATCTTAATGTCAGGTGCACAAACTCAAAGGTTTACTAGATGAGGTTACAACTCTAAAATCCTATTTTGATTTTATTGTTTGCTCGCAGAATTATAGGGAAAGGAACAATATTTCTGACTGCCTTTCCAAGGAAGTCGTGCAGCAACCCAAGGGTCAATGGATAATACAGGAGCATCCAGACCAGGAGCAGTAACAGTACTATCACAAGCCTTTTATAGATCATACAGGAGAAGATGAGCCGAATGATTAGTCTACATGATCCTTTGGCAAATTTTGATAGCTTCATATGACTAATACTATGCATCTCATGTTTATATATTCTAGCACTTTTTCATTTAAATATTTATGGACACTTTTTGTATGAACCATGAATTGGTATATTGGATAGATGATACGATCCATATTTGATACACGAATAACACTTTATGGAGCTGATATACAACATGTAATTTTCAATATTTTTGATAATGGAAATTACAATTTTTTCCTTTGGAAAAAAAAGCCCTGAGCAACTGGTAGAATATTAGGGTAATGTGTTGAGTGAACCCTGTGATATGATTTATATTAGGAGGTATTGTGCTTAAGCCATAGTGCTTAAGTGTTTTCTCCTTGTAATTTTTGTATATTGCTAATATTATGCTAGTTTTCACTCCTTCTAGGTTTCAGTTATCATACTATTTATTTCACTGGAAGATGTCAATGGATTCAATGGTGTTCAGACGATTTGTGGATGGCTTGAGGCATCATGTTTGGAATAATGCTTCCATGAATTGGGTGATTTATTCTACCACTAGCCAAATTGTATTTTTCGAATGTGTTTGTCTCATACCTACCACCAATAATGTGGTTGAATAGAGCATCATCATTGAATTGCTTTCAATTGTTATTTTTCATGGTGTTTATCATTTGGTAATTAACCTACACTCTTAGTTGGTAGTGGCTTAATTACATGGAGAATATCATGTTTATGATCCTTACATGTTATAGTGATTCTTATGATTAAGTATTTTGTAAACAATCATTTGAATTTATTACTTATATTCATGTTCCAAAGTATTAATTTTGTAATTAATACATTCAAAAAATTTGCATTAGATCAGAATTTATGTCATTAAAATAAATCGTAACATGCATCTACATAAAGGAAATCATTCATTTTGACATCTGCATATATCTTGTCATACATTCATACATATTTTTTAAAGTCAATAAATAGTTTTTATATTACTCTAATATTTAGTAAGTACATAATCATTAATAATTATGTACAAAATTAGTCGTTTATCCACCAATCATGTCTATCGTCAGTTTACAATATACAAAATAATTCATCTAATGACATTGAGGAACCAACCTCATCATAGGTCTCATTGCAGCACACCATAGTAGTAGTTATTGGTGGAGTAACCCAATCCAATAATGTGGTACCCCAATCACATGCCTCAAGTGCTACTATGGAATGTCCTCTATATGATTCATAGGAATTTGTTGGGTAAGAACTTCCATATCTTACTAGACAACTTGAACAATATTCTTAGCATATTTTATAAGATACTCTTCTCTTAGATCATTGTTCTAATAGTGAGGGAAGCTCTCTAGTCGCACCAGTCCAATATTTGTGAAAATAAAAATATTTTTTCAATCCATGGTTTAGACTAAAAGCATGTCCTTATTTCCTCTAAAGTTTAGAGAATAATTTTTTTTTGAAAATTCAAAACATTTTACCTATGTAACCACATGATGCATTATGAAGAAGTGCTAGCTTGTGGGCCTATATGTATGTCTAAGCTAGAATATGTAGAGTCCTTGATTGCAATGATATTTTGTAACCACTAAGTGAATAACCATTGTTAAAGGTGGTAGTAGTAACTCTTCCACCTCCTATTTTCATCATTATCTTAGCCTCATGAGTTTTTTAAGGCTTTCATGGATCCACAATGTTGATTTCCATTCATGGACTATGTTGGATGTTGAGAAAAAAAGAAGGAGCACTATACAATTTCATAGCCAAAGTTCTTAATTCTTCCCAACATACACTTTGTAAGATGTGTTTTCATGCTATATAGGAGGGCATTACAGTAATACAATACTATTAGGTAACTACGCTCTACTGCATAGTGCATATTACAACACAACGCTTGATGTTAGGATATGAAGCCAACACGTGCTTGAAAGATGGTAGAAACAATGATCTTGAGCACAAAATTTTGAATATCTAATATATATTTGATCATTATAATATTTGTGATCAATCTTGATCCTTTTAGAGTGGAAACATTAGAGGAATTATCTTACACGTCCATTTTTATTGCCAGGTTCCAGTTTGGAGAATTAGAGTTTCAAACCTTCTAGAGGAATTCTAAGGTATTAAACAAATATTTTTTGGGTCCACAAAAAATCACTTGTGCTAGACCTTTTAAAAATATTCTACAATCATATGCCTTTAAAATAGTGCAAGAAAGACAATGATTGAAGTTCATATGCAAACGTTATGCCTCTCACAAATTGACCTACCTAGTGTTACAGATCCATTTGGGCACATCACTCCCATCATTCAGATCAGTATCATTAGGGTTCATCAAACCCTAGTTTAGTTGCTACATGCCCTAGACAAGTCACCATTTTGAATGCCTCCTTTCCTGAGAGTTTCTTGGCCTCAATCCCTCCAGAAATTCCTCCTTGAGGGACCAGCGCAACATTGGACAGGGGTAAGTGCGCTTTAGTGCAGGTAGACCCATGTCAGGGTGCTCTGAAGAGCACCTAGGCACACTTTGACCTGCGGTGGGCAAGATTGAGTGAAATTCACATAGGGTTCTGGGAATATTCTTATCATCTAGAGTCATCTAGAAGATTCCCACACTTATCATCTCCTATGAGCTCAAAATTGGATAGGTAATGAGTTAAGTAACCTCCAATCCTCTCATCCCTTCCTCCATGGAAACTAACTCTAAGTTTGGAAGGCCATTCAATACCCTCATTTATGACAAAACCTCCTCCATTTGACTATAGATTGAGCACTCATCTAAGTGATCAAGGGCTGGACTTTGAGAATTTGTAAGGAGATACTGTTGGTGTGAGGATTAAGATTGTAAGCAAGTATTGTTATGCTGGCTGAGTGTTGTGCTATTGATGTGATGTTGGTTGGAACTCAAGTTGGAAGAGTGACAATGGATCAGACTTCATGTTTGTAATTATTCTTTCTACTTAATAAAGTTGTTTACACCTTTTTCCATATGCTTATCTTGATATATGATGTTTATATGTGTGAATGTATCTGATTCCATTTACTTATAGTCGATAGATCTATTGCTTTGATTGGTTCTCTGTCTTTTGTTTATGCTTGCAGGTACTTTTTGAGAAAATTAAGTTCGAGAAGGAGCAACGGGATCCATACAAAGGAGATAAAAGGAAAACAAAAGAACAAGTAGATCCTTTGATTCCCTTGTCTTATTTATCATCTATAGAAAAAGGATAAGCGCTTTAAATCTGTTGTTCTAGGTATAGCTACCTACCTAGGGAATTAGTATTTATCCATAGATACCAAATTCCTCATAACAAATTGGCGACCATACTGGGGAATGATCTTCGTTTAGGTAGTTTATCCACATCCTAGGACACCCTAGTAGACCTTGCTTGCCTTCATTGATCTTATTTCAGCCTTTTCAAAGTTTTTTGGTCAAAATTTGCACTAGAATGCCTACTTTAGGAATGTGCTAGAATCAGTGCACCCTTGGTCAGGATACAGTGCGCTGATCAGTGTACCCTTGGCTTAGAGACAGTGCATTGATCAGTGCACCCTTGGCTTAGAGACAGTGCATTGATCAGTGCACCCTTGGCTTAGAGACAGTGTATTTCAACGCATTATCTCCCATTCAGACCTGCGCTGATCCACCTTAGGTCAAAATTTCACCTTTGGATTGGGTTTTTCCAAAATTTCCTTCTGTTTATGCTTGCTGAATGATCAATGAATGTTATGTCTCTGAAATCAACATTGTATTTCCTTTGCTAGCCCTACCTTGGCTTTGATTGATTAATGTATCTTAAATGATTTCTTTGTCATCATAGATTCATTGTAAAAGTTAGATTATAGTTGATTAATCTTTGTTCAAAAGAAAGTGTCATAAAAGTCTTCATTTCTTTAGAAAAGGAATTGTCGTAAAGTCTTTTCTCTTGCAAAAAGATTGATTGATTGTATGTGCATTAGTTTCCTTTTGTTCATTTCAACATTAAGGGAATTGAAAGGAAAAACTTGCATTATACATATTGTAGTTTGTGAATGCTTGATAGGAATAGTTAGGGAAATTGCATTAGATGTGCTCTTTGCTCTTTGTCAAAGATCTGATTGCTCTATCCCTTTATAGCTAAGGTTTTCATTGTTCAAATTGAATGAAAAGAATGTTTATCATAATAGTTGCATTCTAGGAATTGGAAACATACATCATGTGGTGAACCTTGAAAGGCAAATTCTAAAGAAGATCAACTTAAAATTCATATGAATTAACCTAATGGAGCATTGTAACTTAACGCATAACATTTAGAAGTTCTAGGCTAGAGACATGTTCCAACGTCATAAAACATAACAGTTGTCACTAACTTGTCTGCGATACATCCCGAGTGTGATACCTCATTCCATGTACGTAAGTATATCCTAGGTCGTCCATGTACCTTTGGGTATATAGGGCGGTGTTATATTATGTAATGTATATGGGAATGCTCTCACTGTGCGGCTTCGCATTAGACAATGCTAATATAGATTGGGCCTCCACGTACTTTTGGGTATATATGGGAGGACAAAACTAGGTTGCTATCCATCCTTAGGTAACCCAGTCAGCTGCCTTATACATTGTGATACACTGAACACAGCATTCGGGGAGATTGCCTGCCCGTACTTCTCAGTTCGCCGGGAGGTATTCTGTGGTTCACAGTTACTTGGTAATCCTTTTTCCTAGATCATCCCTCTTTTGTTTTTTTTTGTTATTTTGATTAAAATAAATTTAATTGACCACGGATAACATCCTCCATGCTCACTCCTTAGTTGATCTTAATTTGATACATATGGCGACAAATCTGGAGTCCACCGATCAAAGAATTCCTTTTGATGGGAATCCTAGTCCTTTTCCTCCTTTTGGAAATATTGGTGCTCCTTATATGGCTACAGTTTCCCTTCGAGGACTTACCATTGATTTTCCAGTATGGTTGTTTTCAACCTCCTTGGTTCAAAATGTCATGATTTCTTCGTAGTCGAGTACTCCTCCAACTGGAAAAAATCAACCTCTTGTTGATCCTAAAGTTGACACTTTGCCTTCTTCCTCTATTTTTTCTTCCTCCCCTTCTTCCTCTTCACCTGGTGAAAGTATTGTTACTAGTAACCAAGTGGCTAAGAAGAAGAAGAAAGGGAAGAAGAAGAAGAAGAAGAAAAATCAGCAGGGGGGCAACCAAGCAACCATTGCTTTGAATGCAACTTCTGATAAGAAACTGTCCAATAAGCCTCACAAAGTTCGATATCCATGCAAAATTTGTACGGGAGACCATCTTCTTCGAAATTGTCCTAATATTCCTCAGATCTTAGAAGAATGGTCTTCTCACTCACATCATCCTATGTCATCAACTTCTGGAGATCATGCTAGTCACACACCATCAACTAGTGGTAGTAAAGTTCATGGAAATAAGGGTAAAGTTAAGTTTCCCTGTAGGCTATGTGAAGGGAATCACCCCATTCACCTTTGTCCCCATCTGGATGAAGCCAAAAAAGTGTTGGATAACCATCCTACTTCACTGCAATGATTTCCATCTGGTTACAGGAAACTATCCCTTAATCCTTCACTAGTTGATAAAGTGACTAACCCAAATAAACCGTCAGTCAAACCCACTCTCTCTGAATGTGAATCCCATGATTCTATACCTGACCAATCATAGGTTGAGGAAATAGTTGACCTGATTTCACCTTCAGTTAATCGTACCTTTCCCACAGAGAGTGAGTATGATACCACTCAGGTTCTTTTTGTTTCTTCAGTTGAACCTCATAATTACCCTCTCCTTGACATTTTTTCTCACCTTTTTCTCTCACTTTCTCATAAGATTACAAACCCAATCAATGATAAATGCTAGGTTTTGTCTTAGGGAAAGCATTAAAATGATTGCCATATTATATTTTCATGTTCTTGCTATTTGAATAGATTTTTGAAAATTAGCTACAAAACGCAGCCTATTCTGCAGCTAACTGTGGATTCCGTAGCTACTCTCATGGTTTGGCAGGTTCCAGGTGTCAAATGAAGAATTGGGCCACATGGGCATTTCTAGAATCATCTCCACATGGATTCTATCCTATTCACTCGGTCCAGATCGATGGAAAAGAAAGCCTAAGGTCATGGTCAAAGATGGAGTCAAAATACGTTATCCGGAAGTAGTAGGACTCTTGATTTACTCTTTTGTAGATAATCAAGAGTCTAATAGTTTTGTTAAAAATTTAATTTGAATTAGCCACTTGTAGCTGATCAGAAGTTTAAACAGTCCTATTGTAATTCGAATTAGCCACCTGTAGCAAGTTTTTCTCATAAACAGTCATGTTAGATTTAATTTGAATTAGCCACCTGTAGCAAGTTTATCTCATAAACAGTTATGTTATTTTCCTATAAATATCGGTTGCATGGAACCAAGAAGAAGTTAGAAGTTAGAAGGAATTACATTAAGTTCAGGCTTTTTGCTGATACTCTATATTCAGACTTCGTTTTGTTCATAATACAAACTTCATGTTGTCAATGATCGTTTAAAGTGCATCCTTAACTAGCTAGCATTCCAGCCACATCAGTTGCAGAGGGCCCCTGCACTGAAGGAGGTTTTTCATTTGTTGTTTTCAGTTTAATTTCCATTACTCTATTTTTAGCAAATCTGTTTTCTAATTTAGAATGATATTTCATTTCAGTTTTTAACCAATAGCGTAAGGATAAAATCACAACTGTGCAGCCTTGTTCTTCTAAGATATTTCATGGAGAAAAATGACTTTGTTTCCAAACTGAATTAAGATTGAAGTAATAAGAATACACAGTTGCTTAGTTTTCTTACTGTTTTTTCATTCATTCTCTTAGAACAGAATTGTCAATTAATTGTGTTAATGGATGTTTTCAAAAGCCATTTCAAGATGATGATGATCCTAAACTAAATGGTTAAATGTCTAATTCATACAGTGATTGAATTTACTCAGTACATTGTTAGTTTTACATGCTTTTACCTTTTTGCTTTCAGATCCTTAGTTGCATCACTGATATTCCCAAAAATCATTTCAAGGAGAATGATTTAATCATATTCCAAAATTGAATGGTTGAATGTTTAATGAATGCAATTACTGAGTTACCTTATGCATCAATTTCACCCTTGGTTTTAAGAATTAGATCCATGGATTAGGACTAATGATAAGATAAGATAGATGCTTTGTTTTCTTATTAGGTTCTAACTAGCCAACAGTTCTTGGTCCATTTTTAGGAAATTAGATTAACTTAGGAACATTTCCTTTCCTTTAAAATTCATTAGATCCACTTAAATTTTCTCATATTTTCAGGTTGTACATTCTTAGACATCAATGAACAGAAACCCGTGGAAAACAACATAAAATACAAAATGATGAAGTAAGAGAAAGGTTAACTAAGCACATATAGTGCACCACACTTCATCAGTTTACAAACCTCGGTTGATTATTTATGCAAGCAATTTAGGACACTAAATTGACTAAACATTTTGGCGTCGTTTCTGGGGAAGTGTAATTAGGTAACTTGATCTCTTACATCCAAAAAAATGATATGCGTAGAGAAAGAGACTCTAGGGGTAGATTCATAGCTAGAGGCAGGAGTTTAATTCCTACAATGCTACTTACTCCACCAAGACTAAGAAGAGATACACCTCCATCTCAAACACATATTCCTAGCCATAGAATTCTTGAAGTTCTAAGGTCATAAATCCAATTAATAGGATCTCCTACTTCATCTACTTTGGCTGTCCTAGAGGAAGAAAATCTTGGATCTCGAACAGAAGGAGCAGCCTTTTTCACCTCTATAGGGGAACATATTTTAGTTGAAGAATTAAGAATTCCTAGTGGAGAGGGAGAAGTAGAACCTTTCTTTCGCATACCATTGATAGAGGAACCAGAGGAAGAGTAATTAACCTTGCAAGTTGAATCTTATATTAACTCTGAAGAAACTATAATGGCAGGAAGAGAAGAAGAAGTAGAGGATGGAGAATTTACACTATTTGGAGGAGGAAGAGGTAGAGGAAGAGGTAGAGGAAATAATGGAGAAGGTAGAGGAAATATGGAAGTTGAAAATTCTTTTGGATTACCTATAGTTGATGAAGAAATAGATGCCACAATGAAAAATATCTCATCTTCTGTCCTTCCAAATTTTCAGGGATTAAAAAGTGAAGATCTTGAAACCTTTTTATTTGAATTTGAAGTCTTGTGCAGAACTTATGATTACTTACAAGACTCTCAAAAACTCAAATTGTTTCCTTCAACATTGAAAGGAGCTGCTTTAAAATGGTTCATGGGGTTGGTCACTCAGTCTATTAGAACATGGAATGACATGAAGAAAGTATTCTTGGACATGTATTTGGATTATTGCATGCCTATCAATCACAAAGATGAAGTGTTTAAAATGATGCAAAGAGAGGATGAAAATTTGGAGGATTTAACTGAAAGATTCAACTATAACTTAAAAAAAGCAAAAATGGATAACTTAGATCGAGATACTTTAAAAGCTCTTTTATTAAAATCCATTAGAGATGAGTGGATAGACATCCTTAACATGATGGGGAAGGGAGATATCTCTCAACTCCCATTAAGTGACATTGGAGAATTATGTGTTCATCTCTCAAGAGGAAAATCCAAAACTAGGAAAGTTCCAAGAGAACCTTCTCTTGTTAGAGTGAATAAATTTGCAACTGGATAAGTGAGTAGGGCAAAAATTGGAAACATGCTTGATGAATTTAAAATAGATATTCTAGGGAGCCTTAGTGAACAGATAGACACCCTTAAGTTACAAAACAAGCAGAAAGTTAAGACTGATGCTTTAGCTATTTTTTGTCCCAAATGAAGAAAGAAGCATGCTTTAAGAGAATGTCCTTTGGATGCAAAAATCATAGAGACTTGTGTGATTTGTTCAGAAAACCATGAGACCAAGAGTTGTCCTTCAATTCCCAGTCTTAAGGCGGTTTTTCAAGAGGAAACAATATCAAATCCAACAGAATCTCTTTGCTTTGTCTCTAGAAGACCTTGGCAGGGGTAATAAAGTAAGGGTTTTAACAACCAAACGTATATTTAGCCCCCACCAAATTGGAATTCTTGGAAGCAACCTTGGCCTCAATCTCAATCTCAATCTCAATCTCAACCTTAGACTCAAGGAATGCAAAATCCCTATGGAAGATTTTCTCAATACTATCAATATCCTCCATCATATCCAAACTATCCTCCCCAACAAATTCCTCAACAAAATCAATAGCCCCAACTTCAAAACCAAAATCCTCAACTTTCACTGCCATTCCCACAGAGACCAAATCAGTTACCTGCCCAACCATTACCAAATCCCAACATTAAAAATCCTCAGAATACCTATATGGTGGAAGGACAATAATTTCCAACTTATATGATGACTCCTTTAGATGTCAATGATGTCCAACTAAGATCTGGTAGGATATTAGAAAAGAAAAAGCGTTCTGTAGTTATTCAAGAACAAAACAATTCTGAGGAAGATTCTCTACAACCAAATAAAAGTTTTGTAGGAACATCTCTTTAAAACTAGAATAATAAAAATGAAAAACAGAAAGAACCAATAAAATCAACTCCTATCATAGAGCAACCACCAATATCCACTTCTATACCTCCTTTTCCTGAAAGATTACAAGTTGATAGAGGGGTAGAAAAGCATATTATGTTGCCTAATTATGATTTTGTAGATGAATTGAAAAATGTCTATATCAAAATCCCCTTGTTACAAGCCATTAAGGAGATTCCAATTCTAGCTAAAAGAATAACAGAATTGAGCATGAAGAAACGAGGAAGAAAAACAAAAGAAGTAAGAAGAATTCAACTGGCAAGAAAAATAGCAGACATAATGATGGGAAAAATTGCCATACAAAAATATGTAGATCCACGAAGTCCAGTTGTAAAAAAAATATATCAATGGAGTTGAAATTCTAAATACATTGATTGATTTAGGAGCAACAATAAACATCATGTGCAAAGAAACCATGGAACAGATCAAGCTTCCTATTCTTCTTTATACACCTACATTACTGCAATTAGCAGATAGATCTGTAATGAAACCAGATGGTGTGTTAGAAGATATTTCAGTGCCTTTAGACTCTTGGGAGTACCCTGTTTATTTTATTATCTTAACCCCTAAGAACAATCTAGGAGGACATCCACTTCTATTAGGAAGACCTTGGCTGGCTATAGCTGATGCTTTCATTAGCTGTAGATCTGGTGATATGTATATCTCTGATGGTAACTCAACTAAGAAATTCACTCTATATCCTCCAGCAAGAAAAATCACAAAGATAGATGACAAAGAATGGATTGATGATGAAAATGATATTCAGCCTCTCTTTACTATTTCAACCATTAGTGAAGATAGTCAAATCTTAAATATAATGGAAAATTTTGAATCATCTCCAGAATATGAACATGATCAATTTCAAGAAAAATATAATATTGAATATTTGTCATCTAGGCAAATGTCTCTTTATTCTATGGAAGAATTTGGTAGCTCTACAGTTGAAATCTTTCCAGGAAAAACATTGAACATAAACAATAACTTGGAAAAATTACAACAGGAAAAGCTAATCAAAACATTACAACAACATTCTTCTGCATATGCATGGGAATACACTGACATGAAAGGAATTAGTCCTAAGACTTGTATACATCACATCTACATTGAGGAAAATTGTAAACCTATCAGAAAACCTCAAAAAAGGATGAATCTAGATCTTAGGGAAATTGTGAAAGAGGAGTTGCAAAAATTGCTGAATGTAAACTTAATTTACCCAATTTCAAATAGGCAGTGGGTTTCTCCTCTAGTGATTGTGCCTAAAAGGAATGGTAAATGGTGGGTATGTATTGATTATCGAGAATTGAATAAAGCTACCCTAAAAGATCATTTTCCTTTGCCCTTTATAGGTCAAGCATTATATACATTAGCAGGTAAAAAGTATTTCTCATTTTTTGATGGTTTTAGTGGTTACAATCAAATTCAGGTAGCACCTGAAGATCAAGATAAAACCACATTCACATGTCCATGGGGGAATTATGCCTACCAAGTACTTCCTTTTGGATTGTGCAATGCACTTGTAACATTCGAAAGAGCAGTACTAGGATTTTTTTCTGATCTAATACATGATTGTGTAGAGGTGTATATGGATGACTTTACAGTTTAAGGGAATACATTTTAAGAATCTTTAGAAAATTTGGAAAAAGTTCTTAAAAGATGTAAGGAAGCAAAGATTTCACTAAGCTATGAAAAATGTTTGATGATGTTTACAGAAGGGATTGGTTTAGGACATCACATTTCACGAGATGGAATTAAGGTTGATAATTCTAAAGTTGAAGTCATCTCTAAACTATCAATTCCAAGTTGTCAAAAGGATGTTAGAAGTTTTCGAGGATTCACAGGATACTATAGAAGGTTTATAAAAAGATTTCACTAAACTAGCACCCCCACTCTTCAAATTACTCACCAAAGATTTTGAATTCAATTGGAGTCCTGATTGTGAGTTGGCATTTGAGACTTTAAAAGCAAAAATTTCTGAAGAACCCATCTTAAGAGGTCCAAATTGGAAACTACATTTTCACATTTCAACAGATGCTTCAGATACAACTCTGGGAGCTGTATTAGGACAAAAATATTTGATCCCATATGCCATCTATTACACAAGCAAGAATTTGACTCCCACTGAGTTAAATTACACTGTAACTGAAAAGGAATTCTTAGCTATTGTTCATTCTATCAACAAGTTCATACATTACATAACAAGCTATGAAACCTGTGTTCATACAGATCACTCTGCAATTAGGTACTTAATGAATAAACCTATTAGTAATGGCAGAGTTATACGGTGGTTATTACTCCTGCAAGAATTCAACATCACTGTTCTAGATAGACCTGGAAAACAAAATGCAGTTGCTGATTTCTTGTCTAGAATTCAAAATATCAAAGATGACACTCCAGTTGAAGATAAATTTCCTGATGAATATCTTTTTGCAGTAACTACTCAGATCCATTGGTTTGCAAATATTGCCAATTACTTAGTTGCAAGAAAATTACCTTCACATTTCTTTCCTAAGGAGAAAAGAAAAATCATTCAAACAAGTGCAAGTTACTCATGGATTACTAATGAATTGTATAAATTAGGTCTAGATCTCATGATCAGAAGATGTGTTCGAGAAGATGAAATGCCTGAAATTCTTAAGGCATGTCATGATGAACCTCATGGTGGACACTTTGCTAACAAGAGGACAACCTATAAAATCCTTCATTTAGGATATTATTGGCCCTCCATCTTAAAAGATGCCAAAGAATATGTCAAAAGGTGTGATAGTTTCCAAAGGGTAGGAAAACCTTCTCATTCAGATGAAATGCCACTACAAACTCAGGTACTCATTGAACCTTTTGAAAAATGGGCCTTGGATTTTGTTGGACCAATTAATCCTCCATCTAAACAAAAGACGTATATTTTGGTATGCACTGATTATGTCACTAAATAGGTAGAGGCTAAAACATTACCTTTTGCTAATGAAAAATCTATAGTTAATTTTATTTTTGAGGACATCTTTACTCGTTTTGGTGTTCCAAGAGAAATTGTGACAGATCAGTGTTGTGGGGAAAAGTGTCTATTTAGAACGACCCTATCCACCTAAGGTGTGACAGTGCCTTAGCAACAAACAGAGAAAACTACTTATGTATTCTTCTTTATGAACTATAAACGAAGAGGGATAGGATGAACCAACCTGTGTCTTGCGCTAGTCCTTTGATCCAATCTCTCTCCTCTTTGACAGCTTCCAGCTACCTGCTTCCTCACTTACCCAGCTTTGCCCAGCTTCACCAAGTTCCTGCAAGATCACAGAAGAGGAAAAC
The DNA here is from genome assembly GCA_031772625.1 of Pinus tabuliformis. Lineage (NCBI taxonomy): Eukaryota > Viridiplantae > Streptophyta > Pinopsida > Pinales > Pinaceae > Pinus > Pinus tabuliformis. The sequence continues at coordinate 153,705,065 of CM062804.1, read as the reverse complement.
TACACAAAGACATGGATTTACATTCATAAATAGCTTAGGATCAGATTTAAGCTAAACATGCAAATATAACAAAACATCATTGATACACAAGCATGTAGGAGAAACTCAAATAGTTTTATTGATATAACAAGAAGATCCAGGAGGAGATACAACCAAGTGAGTCCCGATCCAACATCAACCTCCCAGCAAAGGAATCCCTTCTTCACCTCCAACAAAGCATAAATCACCCAATACTCTAATCTCAATCCAAAAACCAACAACAATTCTCTGCAAAGTACCAAATTCCAGCCTCTGGATCTCTGGGGTGAGGGATCCATATATAGATGTAGAGAAAGAGGATGAGTCATCCTCTTCTGTGACTAGTGTCCTTCTCTTTGTTAGTTCTTGCTTCCACTTGGAGGCTGAGAGCCTCTTACTCATCCTTGGTCGAACTCAGTGAGGCAAGTGTCATGGAGGAAGATTCTGGAAGCTTCCATTGTCTGTCCACCTCGCGGAATGTCACTGCCATTTGTCATTTCCCGCTCAGTGCACCTTGGTAGTGCATTTAGGTGCGTTGCAACGCACCTAGCTAGTGTACTTGGGTGCTATGCAACGCAGGTAGCTAGTGGAGCAGCTGAAATGATCCTGATTTGACTGGTTCTGAGCAGTTTTTGGTGGAGAACTTCCGAGAGAAGCTGTAATTTGTTGACCTTGTTCCTTTAGGGGCAGGAACAACACTTTTAGGGACTTTGGATCCCTTGGTTTATGGACATTTCATGCTTAGAGCTGTAAGGCACAAAAATGTCTATAACAGTTGCCCCCTAAAGTATGAGGCCATTTATTGGGTGAAATGCTTTATTAGGAGGATCCGAAGTTCTTTCAATGCTGGGAGGAGACCTGTAATAAGATACAATACAATACATTATCTTCATACTGTTTTCATGATCTAGCTGAGGCGGGCATTCCCATGCTTAGCTTTATAAATTCATTTTTATGTACACAAGATAGACAATCGTCTGATGGTAGACTGATGATTTTGATGAAGTCATCATCCTTTTGGTAGGATGATTATCTGTGCTGCAATGCTGTACATGTCAATGTATTTATTTTCCTGAATATATATCGCAGCCCAGATGGATGAAACTAGATCCGGGGTCTTCAATATCATCCGATCTTCACTCGAAGTACAAGTCGATCCATGTGAGAAATGTTTTGAAGTCGAACATGGAAAGACATCGCTTGATTACTAGTCGATGATGTAAACTGTTAACAAGCGCGAGAGGAATCACCGATAATGATGATGACCCTCAAGGTACTGTAGTACAGTTCACGTGGTGTGAATAAAGGACTTGGCGTCGAACACCACACAAAATCTTTCGGTTGAAGGTCATTGATGTATACCTGTCGCCGGAAGTGAGAAACTTGCCATTGAGGCATGCAAGCTTCAAAGTACTGAATGGGGTGTTCCTAGATCAACTTCTTGGATAATGAGATGATGTCGACAAGAAGCGATCCATCAAAGGAGGGCCTTGATGAATCCCACATCAATGACACGGAACGGAGCAAATGATTTTGATGGAGGTGAAAACGATCTGATGATATATGGTTCAGGATGGCAGTCATGAAAGAATGAAGTGTAATGTATGGTAGTGGATGGGACACAGGTGACTTCTCTTGAACATGTCGGCGACACTTATGTGATGGATTGGTAGCATTTACCCCGAATGTGGATGGTATGGCGTGACCATGGTGATGTGACCGGTCAATGAAACAACCCAACCCGACTTAGGCACGGAGCGGAAGTGTCATGTTCAAGAGCGACTTGCTACCAATAAAGATTCTTTGAGTTTCTTCCCAATTTTTCCCCAGTCATTGCTGACCAGTACCTCTTTATTTTTGTCAAGCTTGAGGAGGATAACATATGCTTGTTCTATAATTTGCCCTTCGGGCAAACCCATTGCTATGTTTTAACGAGCCTAGCGATAGTGAAACTCGTTCTCGTCTAAAGACAAGTTTGTCGCTATTAATGTTTTTAACGAGTCTAACGACAAAGATAACTCGGTCCTTTTCATTTTTAGAGAGTCTGAAAAGGTACGTAAAGTTAACTCCGGAATTCCTTTTTCGTCATCTAATCCCTTAAGTCCGAAAAAGTATAAAATAATACAGAAGGGATGAATTTTCGATAGTTTTAGCGAGCCAAACAAAACAAGCGCTCGATCTTTTTGTGCAATAATCCCTCTGGTCCAAAAAGATTAAAATCTAGAGGAGGGATAGCACTTCCAGTCGCTTTAACGAGCTGGAAGGCCAAAACTCGGCAATCTTTTCATATTTTACGAGTCAGATGAAAAGAGCTTAAAGAAGACTCGTCTTTTGAGGAACGAGTGATGAAATGGGTAGCAGCTGATTCCAGGTAAGGTTTGGAATTTTCCAATCACGGCAGTGTGACAAGGATGGCTAGTGAAATCACTCTTCGCAGTTGTTCCTCAAAATGGGTAAACAATCAAATGGAGGTGAATGATCGGCCAATGGAAAAGTGGAGGTGACTGTGCAAACACGACCAAGGCTTTAATGGCTGATAATGCTTCATTCACGGTGGTTATTTACCGGAGGATAGTTCATTTTTTAACGAGCTTAAACGCGGATTGAAACACTTGCTCGGTCTTATGTTTATTTTTTAACGAGCTTGAACTATGTGCTAAAACTGCTCGATTAATGGTCTTGTTTTGATTTTTTACCATAAATAGCTTCGTCTTTCCAAAGATAGTACTGTATTTTCAACTGCTTCATCAAACTAGTTAGAAATGAACAACATTTGCTTGAAAATGAGATTAAAACGCTAATATTTTACTTTGAACTACGTAAAAAGCAATTAAAAAGTGTTTTTACCTCTCATTTTACCATTTCATTTGAACTTGGTTTGTTGGAGCTTTGGAGGTGCCTTTTCCCCCTTGATTTTCATCAGCTGATTTCGGGAGATTCTGTGGATGATTCTCGGCGCCGTCTGGACCAGGTAGGAGCTAAACCCGAGCTCTTTCATTTCATGGTTTCCTTTTTGCATTCTGTGCTTCATTTTCTGCTTTTCTGAGCCCCTGGGGTTTGATTGGTTCGTTCTGCCATCAACGCACCCTGGGTACATCGAAACCTGCGCTGAATGTTGGCCAGTATGAAGGAATTTTGACATTCAACGCAGGTGGACCACTGCTGCAGGTGCGTTGGGTGCAGAAAAGGAATTTGTTGCACAGTTTTTGATGAAAATTTTTGCCTGTTTCTCATCAAAATCAGGATCTGACTCCTCTCTTGTTTGTTTTTCAGAGATGTCGGAGCAAGATGACCCTTACATGGTGAGAACGAGAACATGAAGAAGAGGACATGATTGCCCTACATGATCCGGTTACAGTGAACGCGTTGCGGAACTGTGGCTTGCTGAAGTTCTTCCGCATCTCTAGCATGAGACAGCAGATCAACCTACTGCAGTATTTGCTCGATGCTTGGGATCCTATCAATCAAGTTTTCCAGATTAGGGGCAAATCTATCCCCTTGACTGCAGTAGACATTTACTTCTTGACTGGCTTGTCGAGGCGGGGTGCCCCCATCTCTTTATCAGGTTCTGCTCGAGGAAGTGACTCTGTGAGAGATTATGTCCGCCAGTATTGCAGGGAAGGATCTCAGCCGAGTAAAGACGGCAAGATCATCATCCGTGATGTCACTGACAGGTCCCTTAGGTCTATCCTGTTTACTTTTGGTAGGATGGCCGGTAGTGCGTCTCTTCATGTAGCCAACAGATCCTATATGCAGCATGCCTTGGAATGCCTCCAACCGAAAATATTCAACTGGTGCGATGCAGTGCTTCTTGTGATGAAAAATCAGTTGACCAAGATAAAGGACGGGAGGTTGAATAACTTTGGGTTCGGTTCTATTTTGACCGCCTTTGCCTTGGAGAAGATACCACTGATGCAGCCGCAGTACATTGCACTCGACTTACCTTCTCCTACTGAACCACGTATGCAGAGATGGGTTGACCATATGTCTAGGCATGCTGGCCAGTCTCAGATTTCGTTTTCTGATACCTTCTTCAGGTGGTTTGATCGTCAGGAGATGGCTTATGCCGAGTATCCATACGCTGGCATGGACTTCCGGGGTGATCCAGATTTAGTACTGCCGGATGGCGAGCAGTGGGGCGCTATTGGTAAAATCTTTGACCATATCACTGTTTACTGCTTTTTATTTATAATGTCCTTGTGCTTTATTCTATCAAGACTTTAATCAAACTCATGTGTACATGCAGATGTTGGTCCCGTTCGTCCAGTAGTTCGCCTGAGAGTGCCAGCCGTTGCTCCAGCAGGAGAGGCCGCCGGGGGGGTTATTCTTCGTGACCTTGATGTGGCCGAGACTCTCACAGTTGTGCAGGAGCAGGTTGAGAGCCTTACTCTCGGTATTCCAGATGTGAGGATCGATGAGCTACCTTTGCAGTTACAGCGGCATACTACTGGTGTGCCTAGACGATGGACTCGTCTCTTACGCATGATCGCACAGGCTGTGACTTGCTATCATGAGCATCATTAGACTAGGGTGCCCCCTAGCATTTTGCGTTTTTGGGTCATGTGACCAATTTTGTCTTGGTTACAGAACATTATATGTAAACCATAAATAGCTATATATATATTTTGATTTTCGGGGTTTTATTCTGGTTGAGCTATATGATCCACATGTAAAACATTGATGATGTGTTTCTTTTTATAAATGTTGCAAATGTCTATCTAACACATAGTTTTCTAATGAGTCGGTTAATGTGTTTAAGTTTCTGGAAATATGTTGGTATTGAATAAGATCAAATTGTCTTTCCAAAATCTTAACCCTTAGGAACATGCGATAAATAGCTGGGTTTCGGATGGAATATATACCATTGAGTTGTAGTATTATGAGTTGTGAGTCTAGCCTGACAATTAGTCGGCGTATACCATGGGTGATGGCATCAGAGAGAAGTTCTATCAACGCGCTATACTCAGCGATGTTATTCATTGATTGACCAATACATACACCTCTGAAACTTACTAACTCGCCGCTTGGATCAAAAATGGCCCAGGCTGCGGAGGACAGGTTCTGCGAACTACGACTCGCTCTGTCGGCATATCCAACACATGTCTCCAAAAGGTTTGACATCTGCAATAAATGTAAAAAGGTGGATTACTCGACCAAAACGAACACTTTAGCGAAAACAAAATACAACAAAAGCATATTGGTTACTATTTAAGCATAGTAACGCTTGAGGTACAACCCATTACGAGGTTGCGCCAATGGAATTCCGTCATAATCCATTAACTCGTAGGCTCCTTTTGCTAACACCCGTTTAACAATATAGGGGACCATCCATAAAGACTTAAATTTTCCTGCTCCCAATTTATCGGATTCTTAGTTGTAAAGCAAGACCAAGTCACCTTCTGAGAAGACATGGGGTTTGACATTTTTGTCGAACTGCGCCTTGACTTGTTTCTTATGGGCTTCGTTAGCCAGAGCGGCATCACGACGGGTTTCATCCAATTGGATTAATTCCAAGAAACGAGCCTCTTCTTCTGAAGTTCCGGGGAGGAGATCGATTGCGAGTTTGAGAGACGAGATTTCACACTGGATTGGTAAGACTGCTTCCAGGCCATACACCAGTTGGAAGGGTGTGAATCCGATTGCATTCCTTACCGACGTTCGGTAGGCCCACAAAGCTGAGTACAGGATTAGGTGCCATCTTCTCTTGTGAACTCCAATCATCCTTTGCAACATGCACTTTAGGACCTTGTTAATCGCTTCAACTTGTCCGTTGGCTTGTGGATAATATGGAGTGGAGTTGTCGTGAGACAACCCTAGCTTGGCAGCTAATTCGACCATCATGTGATTGCGAAAATGCGATCCATGATCTGTGACTATAGCTTGTGGTACACCGAATCTGGCGACTACATGATTGAAAAAGAATAGGGTGGTTGTTTCAACAGTATTATCTAATGTAGGCATCGCCTCGGCCCATTTGGTAAAATAGTCAACTGCGACTATGATATACCCATGCCCCCCGGTCGAGGTGGGGTTACATGTCATGAAATTGATGCCCCATTTGGCGAATGGCCCAACAGCTACTATTGGCTGTAGCGGAGCGGGTGGTATTCTGGTTTTGCTATCAAAAATTTGACAAGCATGGCAACTTCTGACTGCGGTTATGCAATCTTTGAACATTGTTGGCTAGAAGTATCCTGCTCGTAAGATTTTTTGTGCTATAGCATATCCAGATTGGTGCCCCCCACAGGCGCCTGAATGACACTCATTCAGGGCTTTTTCGGCCTCCTCATGGGTGAGGCACCTTCTCAGAACTGTATCGATACCACGATGGTAAAGTGTATCACCGACGATCATGTAGTCTTTCGCTTGGTATCGAATACGTTTTTGTTCGGAGTGGGAGGTGTTTGGCCGAAATTTTTGGGTTTGGAGATAAATGATTATATCCCCATACCACTCATTGCTTGTAGATATCAGAAACAAACTTTCATCCACGATTGATTCTTGGGATGTTTCATCGTTGGACGACGATGGGAGATCGCATAATAATTCTGCGAAAACTAGAGCTTTCTTTGATTTGGATTTTACAAATTCCAGATCAAACTCTTGAAGGATTGCTATCCATTTTGAATATTTGCCCCCCAGCAACTGTCGCGACAATATATAAGTCATGGGGTTGCAATCTGACAGAATGGTAGTTTTCCGAAAGAGGACATAGTGTCGAAATCTTTGTATCGCTTGAACAGCTGCGAGTGCTAGCTTTTCAACGTAAGAATATTTGCTTTCTGTATCATTTAAGTTTTTACTTAAATAATAGATAGGATGTTCAATTCCATCGACTTCTTGAACTAAAACCATCGCAATGGTTGTATCTGCTGCAGCCAGATACAGGTTAAAGTCTCTTTGATAATCAGGTGCGTACATTAATGATGCTTTTATTAGGGAATCTTTCAAAGCATCAAAGGAAGCTTGCGCAACCTGATCCCATACAAAGGGTACTTCCTTTTTCAAAAGACGTGTATAACCTTTAGCAAGTTCTGCGTAATTTGGAATGAACCTCCTCAGAAAGTTTGCTTTCCCTTGGAGTTTCTGAATCTGAAGCAAATTTGAAGGTGGAGGCAAATTTATGATTGCCTGAACCTTACAGGGGTCGAGACGAATCCCGTCCTTGGAGACTACAAAGCCAAGTAAACGACCAGAACTGACGCAAAATACACATTTATGTGGACTGAGTCGTATCTTGTAGTGTGGGCAACGTAGAAATATCGCTCTTAAATGCTGCGGATGATCAGTCCGCTTTCGCGAATGAGCCGGAAGGTCGTCGAGGTATGGTTGAACGATGTTCTTAATGTCATGGAAGGCATAGTTCATTGCCCTCTGAAACGTCGCCCCAGCATTCTTTAAACCAAAGGGTAATTTTCGGTACGCAAATGTGCCCCACGGACAAATAAATGCAGTCTTTGACTGGTCCTGTGGGCGGATATTTATTTGATTATACCCGGAGAATCCATTCATGAATGAAAAGATTTCACATCCGGCGCATTCATCAATTATCTGGTCAATGAAGGGTGTAGGGTAGTTGTCCTTTGGACAAGCTTGATTTACATCCCTATAATCGACGCACACTCTAATTGTCCCTTGTTTTTTCATAACAGGGACAATATTCGATACCCAATCGGTTAGAGGAACTGGGTAGATGAAACCAGCATGGAGAAGTTTTTCGACTTCTGCCTTAATGGCAGCGGCTTTCTTGGGGTGCACCTGCCGTAGCCGTTGTATTACCGGTTTGACATCTGGATACATCTTAATTTCGTGTTCAACGATACTCGAGTCAATGCCTGGCGTTTCATCATATGACCAAGCAAAGACATCTCTGAATTCGCGAAAAAGAGCGTTATATATTTCCAGTTCTGAAGGAGAACAACATTTACCAGCATAAATATTCTCTACAACATTTGTTTTGGTCGAGATATTTATGGCTATAGTCTCTTCAATATTGGATAAGTTTCGCTCGGAATCCACCGTATTTACAGTATTTGATAGGAATTCAAAAACTGAAGGATGATAAAGGTCATTTTGAGTATCTTCTTCATAATCTGGAAGAAGGGAACGATGGTGGCAATCACTCCATGGTGCCCCTTCAATCAACATTGATTGGACAATTCCTTCGTCGGTTCCATGCACTCGCGACCAAGGATCTGAGGGGGTACCATATTCTCTAGACCTATCTACCCAAACGCTTGAGGAGCGTTGATTTGGGTTTGCCTCCCATGCTAGAAACATTGATTGCTATAATATTTCTATTGGGCTTGGGGGCAAAACCATTGCATGATCCATGTTGATATCGTTTTCTGAGATCTTTGTGGAAGATATCATATTGCAGTTTCCTATCGATGCTACTCCCGCCATATTGATTGGAGGTGGAAGAGCGAAAGTTCCCATTAGTATAGGATCTTTTAGTAGGCCTACTCCGATATTCTGAAGCGAATGACGGCTTCCATGGATCATGGGAATGCTTCCTGTAACTTGAGAACCATTGGGGAGGAAGTTTTGTTGATCGACGATTGTAATTCCTCCTTGAAAGGGAAATGGAATCTTTCTAAAATAGGTCGACACAATAGCTGCCATGGCGTAAATCCATGGTCTTCCTAGTAGGATGTTGTAATCAAGATTCCCATCAATGACTTCAACATCTATTTCTACCGTTTTCCCCCCTAGTTCAACTTTCAAGTTATTTAGGATACCATACGGGGTATACGTCCGTCCATCAAATGCTTTTAATGTCGTCGATGATCGTGACAAGGTTGGAGATCCTAAATTTTTCCAGCAACTTATCGACATAATGCATGTGGATGCCCCCTCATCAATAATTGTTCGATGAACAGTTTTGTTGAGCGCTTTCACTTGAATAAGGAAAGCTAGTTGGGCTGGTAACTGAGGATCGTATCCTTTGTGGTCGAAGGATACAAGATTGGAATCCTTTGGGTCAACCCCACCAATGGCTGATAACAAAGCCTACCTTTGGGATGGGCAATTTTGAAGTACTTCAAGAGTCGACATAGCAGACGGCGATTGGGCCAAATCTTCCACTATATTATAATGCTGTGCCGCTCTAGCGCAGGGATTAAACGCCGACTTGTTTACTACTCCCTTTGGCAGTTTTATTGTTAATTCAGGAATGGTGGGCGGTATAACTTCTGTCGAAGTTGTTGTCGAACTATTGGTTGATCTTTATCCTTGTTGTTCGACAGCGGTGGATTCCCGTAATCTTTGTTCCTTGTCGAAATCAAAGCATCATTTTGCTGTTTTGAAACCGACAACATTAGTAGTTGAGATGGGGAAGCATTTCCACTATCAACCAGATTTGTTCTTGGATTTGGAAACGGATCAGTTAACACTGCTGAGGTTTTCGAACTCTTAAAGAATTTCTTAAGTTCAGCTTTGTATGGACATTCTCTCGTCCAATGATCCTCATCACATATCTGACACCCTGAAGGGGGTTTCCTATTTCCAAGAGGGTTTGAAGAAGGTTTTTCAGGAGATGACTCATCCTGTTTCTTCTTCTTCCCTTTTCCTTGTTTCTTCTTGCTTCCTGGTTGTTTGGTTTCTTTGCCCTTATCTGTCGATACGGCATTTACTTCCGAAGCAAGAAGTTCGTCTTTTGCATTTTGATATGAAATCTTACGGGCCTTCTTAGATGTAGCCTTTGTTGATTTCGTGTTTTTTTTGCCAATCACGCCATCGCCGGCGTGAGAGTCATTGTTCGATTTAGGAGGAGGAGGAATTGAGAATTCCGGTCTAGGGGCGTCAGGTATTTTGTCGTAGAGCATGCCAGACTGAGTATAGACCAAGTCCAGATATTGCGCACGAGCGATAACTTGCTCTTCCGTTACGACTCCCCCCTTTGCCACATCTTCCGTGATGGCAGGAAGTAATGACTTGATAAACCATTCAGCTAATAGCTGATCGGGGATGTATGTTTTTACCATTCTACGACGACGTCGCCATTCATGTATATGATCAGATATGTGAGTGGCCGTTGTCTGTTTGAAGTTGGTAAGGAGTTCCGTTCCCGTTTCATACCTTATCGGTAATTGAAAATGGGTTAAAAAGGTTGTGGCTAAGGTACTGAAGTTGTTGAACGAAGCTCTAGGCAATTCGATGTACCATTTTTCTGTTGGACCCATTAACGTCCTCTGAAAGAGGCGAAGTCTTATTGAATCATCATTTAGGGTGTCTGATGAACACCATAGATGAAATGTCATCACGTGATTCGATGGATCTTCACCCGGATTTCCATTAAATTTAGGAATATCTGATGGAAGTTTATGTGGAATCGCTGGCCACCAAGGGGCGTAAGCAATTGGATCGTTTGTTAACCGGTGTAAATCAGGTAACTCTAAAGTTGCCACGAATGGTAACTGTTGATTCAGGTTAGGTGAAGCATACCCAGGATACGATGGAATTGCCTGAGCAGTTGGTCTTTGCGTGCCAGCATAATGCATTTGATGCTGGTATGACTAATAAGGTTGGTGGACATGACCATTGTAAAATGGTTGATTTTGACCGTTTTGAATGTACGGCTGTCCACTGTTCGCAAAGATTTGCTGTTCAGAACCTTGGTATACTTGTTGGAATTGTGGTTGTTGGTACTGCACCAGCCACGGTTGTGAAGCCATGTGCTGTTGCGCTATACTAACCATTGGACCAAGGTGCGGGGTAATTGTACCCGTTTGGACCTATGTCGCCCCACTAGTTGGCGATTGTGGTTGAGTCGCAGGGTCAAGGGGCTGTTGCATTACAACCTGAGAAATCCGAGGTTGGCATGCAACAGGCAGCGTTTGAACTTGTGACACCGTCACAATAGCTGGTGTAGTCGGGATGTTCGACATAGGTACGCATTGTTGCATTGAATACACAACTCTTGGTTGTTGAGGTAGCATAGGTACCCAACCACTTGAGGTAATTCCAGTGTAACCTAAATATTGTTGTGAACTCCCGTATGGATATCCTAGCGGAGGGGGTAATGAAAGGGCATACTGCCCCCCATACGGTGGTAATCCGGAACTCAAGGGGATTGTTTGCCCTTGGGGACTGGATTGCCCAAATTGACCTCCAAATGGATCAATTTGTTGAGATTCAACATAAGAGTTGCTGGATACTATTCCGGAGGAACAAACAGGAACGGACCATACTGTCGTAATAGCCCCTGAGTGGGCTCCTTCTAGCGGCTGAGAGCTAGTCGGGACGGATGGTATGCCGGCGAACATTATCGGAGTGATGGCAGGGAGTTCTGTTGTCGCTGTGTCAGACGACACAGTCCTAGATGTTGACGGTTGTTCAGACATTTGGAGTCTATCCATAAGATTACCTAGCGATTCTACAGGAACTTCCACTGGTGGTAGACTAACTTCTGATGAAGAAGGATATAGAGTGACCCCGACTTCAAAGTGCGTTGGAGTACTTGTTTGAGGATCTTCTACAATTTCTTCAATTGCAATCAAACCAGGTGGAAGGGGAAGACCGTCAGGTCCGTAAAATATTTCTGGTGTCGAAGAAGGGGTGGAATCGACAGCGACAGATGTTTGAAGAGCAAGACTCTCCGAACCGGTTGTAGATGGAACTGGTTCGGTAACACAAGTGTTTACTTTCAGACTAGGATCAGTATCACTGTCCCTCTGTGGCTGTTGAACTTCTTCTGTAGAGGCAGGGTTTCCAGAAATGTTTGGAGTAACTGGAATCTCGGATGTTGTTGGAACACTTGTTCTAACTTTAATAGGAGATTTCGAATTGGTTAAACAAGTTCGCTTTGTCCGTACTGGTTTCGATTCCGGAGACAAAGACGGTTGACTCGTAAGCCTCCGCGAACGACGGGGTTTCAATTGACTTTCTTCCACGATTGCGGATTACTCGATCAACTAAAATAAAAATGGGAAGTATGTTTCCGTTTAAAATAAATTTTTAGACGCTTTAGACACAACTTGTTTTTTCAATTTTTAAGAGTCGAGAAAAAACAAAAGATGACTATAGTCTCCTTCGATTTTTAATGAGCCTGAAGTGACAAGTGCTTAGATGGACCTTTTCTGTTAAGGAGTCTGAAAAGGAACGAAAGGGACTGATCTGGAGATCTAGGTAGAGGGAGTACCAAACCAATCACAAAACTGCGGAATACGTTTTACGGTACGGCAGTCAATCTTCCCGAACGCTGTGTTCAGTGCATTGCGATCAGTAGGGCGGCCGACACGGCTTCCTATGGATAAAAGGTTTTAAGCCTATAGGGGTCTCCCATTATATACTCGACGGTACGTGGGAGCACAAGTCCATACTGGCACTTATCGTCTCACAGCGGAGGAATCACCCAACCATCAGTGAGGACAACAGTTACCAGGTTTTACGACGCCGGAACACGTCTCTAGCCTAGACCTCTATGTTGTGCGTTAAGTTCCAAAGCGTTGTTAGATTCATTCAATTTATTTTAAGTTGATATTTCTTAGAAGTTTTCCTTTTGGGGTCACCACGAGATGTAGATGTAATTCCTAAAATGCAATCTAAAGATGATAAGCAAGCTTTTATCTCTTTTCAGCAATGAAAATCCTAGCTACAAGGGGAAAAGAAAGACACAATCTTTTCTCAAAGAGAAAAGAGCACACTGTAGATGCACTTTTCCTAAATCAAGCCATACAAACTATCAATATGCAAATGCACAAGTGCATGTATTTGTTTTCACTTTCTTAATATTGATTCCTAAAAAGAAAGTTGTTGTACAAATTTGAATTCGCTTTCAAGTGAAAAACACAAACAAGCTTCTTTTCGAAATCAAAAAGGTAGAGAAGATTACGACACTTTATGATTTTGAAATAAACACTCGTTTCGACACTAGAAAGAGACAAATTCAAACCAAAGGAAAAAGTAAAAGCATAATCGACTGTCAACAGCAAATAAACTTTCTCCTAAGATTAAAATCGACACTTACGACAGATCTAAATCCAAGGACGATAGTATGACTAGTTTACTTTTGCAATGGGAAACTGTAAATGACGTAACAAACACACAAAAACAAAAGCAATTTCTTTTATACAACTGAGGCGGAATTAAGGCAAAGAAAAGGAGTTTTCAGACAGGTACACACACTGATCACAGGCTGCAAAAATCAGAGACAAAACTGGACAAAATGAAGCAAATAACCTCAGCTGCACAGGGCAAGGCTGATCAGCGCACCTGTTGCACAGAGAAATTGAATTGCAGTGTAGGTAGCCCTCTCGGGACCTGCGTTGAAATGCAGAACCTCTTCACAGAGCCTGCACTGAGGCAGAAACGAGACTTCTATCCGGGTTCTGGGTCACGGTTTGTAGTTTAATCTATGGTTTTTGGCCGAGTAAAAGCAATCAGTAAGGTACAATCAGAGGGATGATTTAAAGGAGGACTAAGAGCTATCACAAAGGGTAATCAGATCATTTGTGAATCCACTGTTCAAATCATAAACAGATCCAGTGAGTGGATTGAAGCAGCAGGTGTCTACTTTGCATTTGATAATGGAAAATGCAGTTCGATTGCTACTTCCGTGTTTATGAAACAAACAGCAAGAGAAACACAAACAAACTAACTAGACACGATCCCCAGTGGAGTCGCCATTTTGTTGTGGGGAAAAGTGTCTATTCAGAATGACCCTATCCACCTAAGGTGTGACAGTGCCTTAGCAACAAACAAAGAAAACTACTTATGTATTCTTCTTTATGAACTGTAAACGAAGAGGGATAGGATGAACCAACCTGTGTCTTGCGCTAGTCCTTTGATCCAATCTCTCTCCTCTTTGATAGCTTCCAGCTACCTGCTTCCTCACTTACCCAGCTATGCCCAGCTTCACCAAGTTCCTGCAAGATCACAGAAGAGGGAAACTACACAAAGACATGGATTTACATTCATAAATAGCTTAGGATCAGATTTAAGCTAAACATGCAAATATAACAAAACATCATGGATACACAAGCATGTAGGAGAAACTCAAATAGTTTTATTGATATAACAAGAAGATCCAGGAGGAGATACAACCAAGTGAGTCCCGATCCAGCATCAACCTCCCAGCAAAGGAATCCTTCTTCACCTCCAACAAAGCATAAATCACCCAATACTCTAATCTCAATCCAAAAACCAACAGCAATTCTCTGCAAAGTACCAAATTCCAGCCTCTGGATCTCTGGGATGAGGGATCCATATATAGATGTAGAGAAAGAGGATGAGTCATCCTCTGCTGTGACTAGTGTCCTTCTCTCTGTCAATTCTTGCTTCCACTTGGAGGCTGAGAGCCTCTTACTCATCCTTGGTCGAACTCAGTGAGGCAAGTGTCATGGAGGAAGATTTTGGAAGCTTCCATTGTCTGTCCACCTCGCGGAATGTCACTGCCATTTGTCATTTCCCGCTCAGTGCACCTTGGTAGTGCATTTAGGTGCGTTGCAACGCACCTAGCTAGTGTACTTGGGTGCTATGCAACGCAGGTAGCTGGTGGAGCAGCTAAAATGATCTTGATTTGACTGGTTCTGAGCAGTTTCTGGTGGAGAACTTCCGGGAGAAGCTGTAATTTGTTGACCTTGTTCCTTTAGGGGCAGGAACAACACTTTTAGGGACTTTGGATCCCTTGGTTTATGGACATTTCATGCTTAGAGCTGTAAGGCACAAAAATGTCTATAACAATCAGGGATCTCAATTTACATCTCAAATGGTGGAAAGGCTTGTGGAAGATTACAAGATCAAACATAGAAAATAAACTCCTTGTCATCCACAAGCAAATGGTCAAGTTGAATCTACCAATAAGGTGATTAAAGGAATTCTCACTAAGATTGTACATCTACACAGAGGAGATTGGGCAAAAAGGCTTCCTAAAGCTTTATGGGCCTACAAAACTACATGGAAGAACACAACATGACATACTCCCTATGAGCTTGTTTATGGGAAGCAAGTCCTGTTCCCTTTAGAGTTTCAAATAAGAACCTTCAAGATGGCAGTCCAATTAGGACTGGATTTGTCAAAAGCATAGAAACATATATTAGAGCAACTCAATGAGCTTGATGAAATCAGGCAAGATGTAGTTCAAAGAACTAGTTTAGTCCAACAGAAAAGGGCTAAATGGCATAATAAGTATATCAAGGAGAAGAAGTTTCAAGCAGGGGATTGGGCACTTTTGTTCGATTCAAAATTCAAAGATTTTCAAGGAAAGTTTGATACTCATTGGCTTGTGCCATATGAGATTGAAGAAGTCTTTAATAATGGAGTAGTGAGAATAAGGACAATAGATGAAATAAAGGTACCTCTTCTTGTGAATGGTCATCGGTTCAAGATATATCATAAGCCAATTTCAAGGGAGGATTTTATCAAGATTTTCCAAGATAACACTAAAATGAAGTTGGTGAAGAAGAATTCTTCTTCTCCACTAACTTAGCTTTTATTTTTCCTGTATATATATATATATATATATATATATATATATATATATATATATATATATATATATATATATATATATAAGATAAAAAAAAAATCATAAAAAAAACATAAAAAAAATATTAAAATGTACAAGTATAAAAACCAAATATTAATTGGCATACTTATACAGAAAATATGGGGTGAAAATCAGAGATTTCTGACATCCTATATTTTCCATTTCCTTTCTGTAATAAGTAGTGCAATAAAGCTACATTCATTTGTAGTTCATAATCTACAAATTCATTTCATTTTACAATTTCATTTCATCTCACTCCACTTTCATTCCATTTCACTGTCATATTCCATTTCCATTTCATTTCACATTCGTGTTCCATAGCCATAAGTCATTTTTATCATGTTCCACAGCTGATTCCATTCTGAAACTAATTTTATTCTACAACTATATCTCCTTCCGCAGCTCTGGCATAATTATACAACTTACAAACAAATGATGATTGTAGGAAATTGAAGTATCTTGTTTTGAAGACCAATATGATAAAAGGGTACCTACGGAACAACACCAAAAAAAACAACAAACGAAAAGGTTAAGTTCTAAAAGGTAAAGTGAAATTTTTTATTTTAAATAGCAAGGTTAAAACATAAAGCATATATATCATGGATATTCATATGTTTCCTTGACGAATCATCATTTGATTTGATTGCAATCTCCATCATACTACATATCCACCACATCCTCCATATTTTGTCACATAACGGTCCATAATTAACTCGCTCGTTGTTATTAACGGTCATGACTATGACGTGACATACTTCTCTACATTTCTCCAAAACCCCTACCATCTACTTATTTCATACGAACCCGCAGTTCATTTCACCATATTCGTAGTCAATTCATTTCATAAAACCAGGAAGGGTAATTTTGAAGGTTGAGAACTCTACGTAGTAGAAGGCATGGGGCTGATTGTTAGATCAGAACCGGTAGGAGAAACGTACATGGAAGTATACCCACAGCTCAAAGAAATGTTGCAAAAAGTTTGATGGCTTAAATTCATCGAGAAATTTGATGGTTTTCATAAGGAGATTACAAAATCCTTTGCTTGATCTTTTGATGGCACAAAGGTAGAAATTGGAGATATCAAGTTTGCAGTGACTGAGTCATTCATAATCGAGGCTACAGAACTTCCAAGGCATGGTGAAAGATCTTTCAAGAAAAAGTAGTTCCACAATGAATCATGGAAAGTAATACTCAAAAACCCAGGTATGGATGTCTCCGTTTTTAGAAAAGGAATTCCCATTTCAGCTCTTAAAAGTAAGTGGAGGAACATGCTCTTGATATTACAGAAATTTATCACTTGTGAGGGGATATTTGGTTGCATGTATGTCTACCATATCCGTTTACTAATGAATTTCTTATAAAATGGAGAAATCAATCTTCCTTTCTTCCTGCTAAATAGTTTAAGAAGGATGGCCTAAAATGTGCAAAAGAAAATAGAGTTCATAGATACAACCATGTATCATCATGGGATGATAAAGATATTGATTGAGTTTCATTTAAAAAGCATAGGAGATACCTGGGAGAATTTCCTTATTAGAAACCATTTCCAAGAAGCACCAAAGTCACCTAAAGAAGATAATGTTAGAAGAAGTAGAAGAAAGAAGATTGGTATAACTATTGAAAATAGACCCGAGTCTTCATTACAGAAAGATGATGAAAAAGTTAATCTCTGAAGAACTGACATAAATTAGGAAGAAAATCAAGGCAAGAGGGAAGATAAGAAAGGAGAGAAAGGTCACAAATGAGGAGAATGTACGTCCTCCACAACCTAGAAGAAGCTCTAGACTATGAGGTTTGGTAAAGAAAACATCATCAAAAGGGACAGAGTTTATACATTTAGATGAGGAAACCCCATAAACATCTCCTGTTAACATCTCTTCTGCACACAGTCCTCAAAATTCTCCTATTCATCATTTTGAAGGTAGCCCAAGCAGAATATCTCCAGGCATAGACCCAGTGCAGCAACAAATATATGATTATATAGAATCACTAGAGAAGAGAAGTGCCTCAATAAACCCAGAACCTTCTTCAATCCATAAGAACATCTAATTGATACTCTCAAACAAGAAATTTATGAATTAAAGATATTGAACATACATATCAAACATGAGAATGAAACCTTGAAGGAACAAAATAAATTGGGCAAGGCAATTTATGATAATACCATTCTACATCTAGGACTGTGGTATAAGAAAAACAAGAAATTGAAAAGAAAGAATAAGATTTTGAACTGAGTAGTCATTAACCTTAAGTACAAACTTCTTATGAGAAAGCCCAAAATGACAGTCACTTCAAAGAAGAGCAAAAGAAGGAAATTGGATGTACTAGCAGAGGTGTCTAAGCAAATCCAATAGGGAGGAATAACTCACATTTTTGGCAAATTGCATGAGGACATGCAATGATTTTGTAGTGGGGGTATGTTGAACCTCAGAATTACCCTCTCATTGACATTTTTTCTCACCTTTTTATCTCACTTTCTCATAATATTACAGACCCAATCAATGATAAATGCTAGGTTTTGTCTTAGGGAAATAATTAAAATGATCGCCATATTATATTTTCATGTTCTTGCTATTTGAATAGATTTTTGCAAATTAACTACAGAACGTAGCCTAATTTGCAGCTAACTGTGGATTCCATAGCTACTCTCATGGCTTGGCAGGTTCCAGGTGTCAAATGAAGAATTGGGCCACATGGGCATTTCTAGAATCATCTCTAGATGGATTCTATCCTATTCACTCAGTCCAGATCGATCGAAAAGAAAGCCTAAGGTCATGGTCATAGATGGAGTCAAAATACATTATCCGGAAGCAGTAGGACTCTTCATTTGCTCTTTCGTAGCTGATCAAAAGTCTAACAGTGCTGTTGCAAATTTAATTCGAATTAGCCACCTATAGCTGATCAGAAATTTAAACAGTCCTATTATAATTTGAATTAGCCACCTGTAGCAAGTTTTTCTCATAAACAGTCATGTTACTTTCCTATAAATATCGGTTGCATGGAACCGAGAAGAAGTGAGAAATTAGAAGGAATTACGTTAAGTTCAGGCTTTTTTCTGATACTTTGTATTCAAATTTCGTTTCGTTCATAATACAAACTTTGTGTTGTCAATGATCGTTTAAAGTGCATCCTTAACTAGCTAGCATTCCAGCCACATCAGTTGCAAAGGGCCCCTGCACTGAAGGAGGTTTTTCATTTGTTGTTTTCAGTTTAATTTCCATTACTCTGTTTTCAGAAAATCTGTTTTCTAATTTAGAATGATATTTCATTTCAGTTTTTAACCAATAGCGCAAGGATAAAATCACAACTGTGCAACCTTGTTCTTCTAAGATATTTCATGGAGAAAAATGACTTTATTTCCAAACTAAATTAAGATTGAAGTAATAAGAATACACAGTTTCTTAGTTTTCTTACTATTTTTTCATTCATTCTCTTAGAACATAATTGTCAATTAACTGTGTTAATGGATGTTTTCAAAAGCCATTTCAAGATGATGATGATCCTAAACTAAATGGTTAAATTTCTAATTCATACAGTGATTGAATTTACTCAGTACATTGTTAGTTTTACATGCTTTTACATTTTTTCTTTCAGATCCTTATTTAGTTGCATCACTGATATTCCCAAAAATCATTTCAAGGAGATTGATTTAATCATATTCCAAAATTGAATGGTTGAATGTTTAATGAATGCAATTACTGAGTTACCTTCTGCATCAATTTCACTCTTGGTTTTAAGAATTAGATCCATGGATTAGGACTAATGATAAGATAAGATAGATGCTCTATTTTCTTATTAGGTTCTAACTAGCCAACAGTTCTTGGTCCATTTTTAGGAAATTAGATTAACTTAGGAACATTTCCTTTCCTTTAAAATTCATTAGATCCACTTAAATTTTCTCATAGTTTCAGGTTGTACATTCTTAGACATCAAATAATAGAAACCCCCCAAAAACAACATAAAATACAAAACAACGAAGTAAGAGAAAGGTTAACTAAGCACATATAGTGCACCACACTTCATCAGTTTACAAACCTTAGTTGATAATTTATGCAAGAAATTTAGGACACTAAATTGACTAAATAGAAACTATCCCTTAATCCTTCACTAGTTGATAAAGTGACTGACCCAAATCAACCATCGGTCAAACCCACTATCCTTGAATGTGAATCCCATGAGTCTATACCTGACCAATCACAGGTCTAGCAAATAGTTGACCCGATTTCACCTTTAGTTAATCATAACTTTCCCATAGAGAGTGAGTATGATACCACTCAGGTTCTGCTTGTTTCGTCAGATTATAATGAGCTTGGAGACAACCCTCCTGTTCCATCAAGACAGGAGGAAAATCCTCCCATTCTCATAACACAAGGGGATAATACTCCCGTTTCTATGGTAACCCCTCCAAGTAGTTTGGTCACTTCCTTTGATTGGAATCGACTAGTAGGATGTTGTCTTCCTTCTTATGTGGCTTTCTAGATCATAGTATAGGTTTGTAATATGATTGTACCTAGCACTATTATAGATGAAGGTGCATCTGTGAGTATCATTTCCTCCACTGCTTGGCAAGCGCTCGGTTCACTGCCACTTATGCCTGTCACCCAGAATTTGTTGGCTTTTAATAGAGGAATCAGTCAACTGTTAGGGATCCTTCCTCAGTTGCCTATTACTTTGGGAGGAAAAATTGTTTATCTGAATGTGATGGTAGTCCGAGGCCCTTTAGATTACAATTTACTTCTTGGGCACGACTATGTTTATGACATGGGAGTTATTGTTTCAATGCTCTTTCGAGTGATTTGTTTCCTGCATGAAGGCAGAATTGTCACCGTTGACTAGCTTTCATTTCGCAGTCCAAATATGGATTCTAGTCAACCATCTTCCCTAAATGGTCCTTTTCTACCAATGGTATCATCCCCACCACGAGTTAATTATGTGGCAACCCGTTTCATGCCTACATCAACTGACAATCAATTCAGTGATGTTGTACATTATGTACTAGGGGCATTGGAACCATATCTCTCTAATGGATTTCTTGCTACAGATCCCTTCCAGAGAATTGTTCTCCCATCTAATGAGAGCCTCTTGGAAGTCATGACCTCTTTTGAGTCGTGATTGAGGAAAATGAGGATAGTTCTTTTACTGTGTCAACCTCATTAAAAAATGAAACAACTCCCATGAGGATAGTTCCTTGTCTTGTGTCAACCTCGTTAAAAAATGAAACCAAGGATATGAGGATAGTTCCTGGTATTGTTTCAAGCTCATTAAAAAATGGAACAAAGGGTATGAGCATAGTTCCTTGTCTTGTGTCAAGCTCGTTAAAAAATGAAACAAGGAGTATGAGCATAGTTCCTTGTCTTGTTTCAAGCTCGTTAAAAAATGAAACAAGGAATCTGAGTAGAGTTCCTTATCTTGTGTCAAGCTCATTAAAAAATGAAACAAGGTCCCCTGGAGAAAAGTTCCAAGTCGAGTCTTTGCATAGATCTCGTAAAATCCCATTCTATTATTTCACTTGATCTCATAAATGAACCTTCATTCCATTCACCTGATAGCCACGAGTAGTCTACTTAGGTGAATGTAATGAAGCTTGGGGGGCATGCACCTAGAATCGAGTCATCATGTTGGGGGCATGTAAACCAATCTCAAGCATATCTTTTCATGATTCAAGCTTGCGTAAAAATGAAATTGAATTCAAGCATAGTTCTTCGTTTTAAGCTTGTGTAAAAATGAAACCGAATTCAAGCATAGTTCCTCATTTCAAGCTTGTCTAAAAATGAAACTGAATCCAAACATAGTTTTTCATTTCAAGCTTGTGTAAAAATGAACCCATTTCCATTTTAACCCTTGTGATTTCCATTCTATCAACCTTTTCCATCAGCTGAGCCTTGATTTTTCTCCTTCCATTGTCACTATCTGCTTGGCCGATCATATGCTTTCACTTGGTTGGTTTACCCTTTTTGAGGAACATTTGCAATGAGTGGTCTTATTAGCCAGCCTCTTCACATAAATCAACATGTTTTGGGAAGTTCCAACATCACTGGAACTAGTTGCTATCCTAGACACCACTCATTCCTCAAAGTGGAGTCCTCTTCAAGCTCTTTTCAGACTCTCGAAATATGAAAAGATTGTCGAGAACTTGTCCTTTTTAGCTCGTTAACGGATTGTAAATGACATCTACTCAGTATAAGTTTAACCCTTTTTCGGGCTGAGATAGATTATTTACGAAAAAGGAATACTTTGACCGAACATGCTCAATAGCTTCTCTCTTGTATTGTTTTACGCTTTTCTGAACTTGAGAAACAACTATGCGAAAAAGAACTTGTGGATTTTTCCTTTTGTCCCTTTTAAAACTCTCTAAACATGTAAAGGACCAAGTTATCATTGTCATTAGACTCGTTAAAACATAAAATAGTGACAAACTTGTCCATCATGACAAGACCGAGTTTCACCTTCTCTAGACGCGTTAAAACATCACATAGCGATGGATTCACCCGAAGGGTGGAATTATACAACAAGCATATGTTATCCTCCTCAAGCTTGATAAAAATAAAGAGGTACTGGTCAACAATGACTGGGGAAAATGGGAAAAGGGATAAACCACTTTATGGCAGCAGGTTTCTCTTAAACATGACACTTTCACTTCATCATCGTGACTATTTGGGTTGGGTTATTTGCTTGATGGTTATCATACCATGGTATATCATACCATCCATTACTTTTATTTTGGGTCAATGCTGCCAATCCATTCAGTGTCGCCGACATGTTCAAGAGAAGTTACTTAGTTTGAAATTCATCCTTTGCAATACTCGTAAGCCTTCATTTTCATGACCACCATTCCTGAGCCTTGTGTCATCAGCCAAATTCCGTCTCCAAAATAATTACACTCATTTCGTGTCGTCGATGTGGGATACATCAAGGCCCTCCTGCAATGAGTCGCTTCTCGTCGACATGAGCACATTATCCAAGAAGTTGACTTAGAAACACCCTTCTAGTACCTTGAAGCTTGCATACATCAATGGTAGGTTTCTCGCTTCCGGAGATAGGTTGACATCATTGGCCTTCGACTGAAAGAATTTGTATGGTGTTCGACATCAAAACATCCATTCACACCATGCAGAATGTACTAAAGTACCTTGAGGATCATTATCATTATTGGTGATTTCTCTCGTGTCTATTAATGACTTACATCATTGGCTGGTAATCAGACGGTGTCTTCCCATGTTCAACTTCAGATCACATATTCGCATGGCTAGACTTGTACTTGAGCGAATGATTGAACGGGATAGAAGACTTCAGATCTAGTTCCATCCATCCAAGCTGCGATTTTAGGAAATGTACCAAATCATCCGTACAATGGCTTTACATTGATAGTCATCCTATCATGGGTCTATATCTGTAGACGACTGTCTATGTACTTGTAATGAAAGTTTATATGCTGAGCATGGGTATGCCTTCCCTCAGCGATTCATGAGAAAAAATCAAAATATCATGATATTATGTATTGTAATCGATGCAGGTCACCAACCACTTCGGAACCTCCTCATCACATCGTAAAGCATATCACTCGACATCATTATTTTCGACTTCATGCTTTAGGGGGTAGCTGTTACAGATCCATTTGGGCACATCACTCCCATCATTCAGATCAGTATCATTAGGGCTCATCAAACCCTAATTCAGTTGCTACATGCCCTAGACAAGTCACCATTTTGAATGCCTCCTTCCTTGAGAGTTTCTTGGCCTGAATCCCTCTAGAAATGCCTCCTTTAGGGACTAGCGCTGCATTGGACAGGGGTAAGTGCGCTTCAGTGTAGGTAGGCCCATGTTAGGGTGCTCTGCAGAGCACCTAGGCCCACTTTGACCTGCGTCAGGTGAGATTGAGCGAAATTCACATATGGTTTTGGGAATATTCTTACCATCTGGAGTCATCTAGAAGATTCACACACTTATCATCTCCTATGAGCTCGAAATTAGATAGGGAATGAGTTAAGTAATCTCTTGTCCTCTCATCCTTTCCTCCATGGAAACTAACTCTAAGTTTGGAAGGCTATTCAATACCCTCATTTATGACAAAACTTCCTCCATTTGCCTATAAATTGAGCATTCATCTAAGTGATCAGTGGCTGGACTTTGAGAATTTGTAAGGAGATACTGATGGTGTGAGGATTGAGATTATAACCAAGTATTGTTATGCTGCCGGAGTGTTGTGCTATTGATGTGATGTTGGTTCGAACCCAATCTAGAAGAGTGACAATGGATCAGACTTCATGGTTGTAATTCTTCCTTCTACTTAATAAAGTTGTTTACACCTTTTTCCATATGCTTATCTTGATATATGATGTTTATATGTGTGAATTTATCTGATTCCATTTACTTATAGTTGATAGATCTGTTGCTTTGATTGGTTCTCTGTCTTCTGTTTGTGCTTGCAGGTACTTTTTTAGCGAGTTAAGTTTGAGAAGGAGCGACATGAGCCATACAAAGGAGAAAAAAGGAAAGAGAAAGAAGAAGTAGGTCCTTTGATTCCCTTGTCTTATTTATCATCTATAGAAAAAGGATAAGCGCTTTAAATCTATTGTTCTAGGTATAGCTACCTACTTAGGGAATTAGTATTTATCCATAGATACCAAATTCCTCATAACACCTAGTTAACCACCATGGTATTAGTGGATGCCAAGTTATCCCCCTATTACACATTCAAAAGGAGGTATCCAACTATGAACTATGAAGGAGACTCTAGAATGGTCAAATCTGTAACTCTAGCTAAGAGATGATGGAGCCAAATCTAACCCATAGTTGGTTATAAGGGTATGTTATATACAAGGCCCTTAGGAGGAGTAAGGGTTCCATTCTATTTGATTTTATCTAGGTCAATAGGATAAATTAAAAAATATTGGGAGTGGGGTTTAGAGAGCACACTATTGGGTGTTAGTTTTCTATAGTAGTCTAAAATGCCACGGATCTTATGTAACTCCATAGAGAGTGCCTTCTCCTTTCTAGAATTATATTCTAGAGAAGGAGAGGAAAGTAGCTTCACATTCGAGCTACTTAAGACTTTTACTTCATATTTCTTTTTTGTAAGTGAAACTTCTTCTATTATATTCTCATGAAAACAGGTAGTGTAAAAGGTATCTCTACAGCACCCCAAACCTCATTGTAACCATATTTGTTGGCAAGGGGAGCTAGAATTTTCCAAAGATAGATCCATACAAGCATTATTTACGTCAAGCTAAAGAGACATACAACACAAAAAAGAGACAAAAGAATCATACACATTGATAACAAAATATCAAGAAGGAGGTTGGGGAGGAACTACAGAAGGTGGAACAAGGAATCCAACATGTTCATGCATGTGTAAGTCAATGTGTTCAACTCAGGCTTTGAGATCATGAAGACGTTCATTGGTTCGACATTGTCTCTGGCGAATATTTCCCAGTTGTTCAAGAATTTCATCTTGGTTAAACTAAATGTCATTCATGTAAGCTACCAGTTCATTACCGTCCTCATACCTGTACTCTCTGAGAATGTCCATGTTTTCTTGAATTCCTCGAAGCTGCTGTACAATGGATCCAGAGGTGCTAGAGTGTCCACTTAGCCTGGGGAGTGACCTAGAGCATGAGCCACGTCACCTTCGTGATACTCACATGCTAAATTACCCGAAGATGAACTATGATTGTTGGTCGGATGGCCTACAAAGATATGATGGCCACCCCCATAACGTTCACGATCTTGATTTGGGAGGGAGCCCTGAGCAACTTATCTGAACAAAGGTAAGAACGAAAACCTGAGGCACAAGGGATCCTTCCTTGTCTTAGAGCACTATAACCCTAGAGGAATAAGCCCCAAACAGATTAATTATGGTCACATGCCAAACTAACCAACTAACAAGTACACCATCAATAAATGAAATAAAACCTTCCAAATTGTCTCCCCTTTCTTCCACCTACCCAGAGAGCCCAACCACGAAGAGTTGACCCTAGGCCAGCAACAACATAGAGGAAACTGGGGGCGAGAGATAAAATTAAGCATACATAGACCCAGAACCAAGAAGAAGGTGGTCATGAGTGTCATCCCAAGACAGAGAAGAGGAAAATACATGAGTAGAGAAAAAATCAAACTAGAAACTAAGACACCATTCAGGGATTGAGCATTTGAAACCCCCTAACAAGGACACCTGAGATCTCCTTTGAGTAAATTACCATGTCCACCTTCCTAGGCCCAATTCTACACAGCGTACCTCAAACTGAAATTATCCCATAATTCAACTACTTCACAAATTAGGAACCAACCAGGGACCCAAACACAAGAGAAAATGGTTACCTGCACCAGATACAGGTCTAAGCTACTCTGAAAGTTGTGTTCAATATTAACTATAATGCTCCTGATTTTCCACCCAGGCTCACCTCTATGAAGAAGTCTGCCTCCTGGATTTGTGCCAGGTTCCAAAATGTTGATCTGAGAGTCGATATTGAGCCACACTACCACAAGACAGGTAGCCATTGTTCTTCGCCAAGTGAGCATGAACCCAGGTGAGACACCTAGTTTCCCTCGATGATCTTACTACTCTCCCTATGCCCAACACTCATAGCCCAGGTTCTAATAGTTGGTTCCTTTCCCATAGTAACATTTAACATATGATACCTTACTTATGGAGAATTCAAATGGTAATTGTACCATCACCGTAAACCATACTTAATTCCAGGCATGTCTACTACGTGTTGTGAGGGGACAACCCCAAAGCACTATTTCCATTTGTTTTCCCACCCCAATTGAGGGACTTTGATTTCATCTTTTCTGTAAGATCAAACGCATTAATTTGTGTCACCAAATTTTCTTTTTGTTTTTAAGTGTTGTAATTTGGTGATAAAACCTACCATTAGATCAGAATCATTTCTTAGTACCTTGCTAACAATTTGGTGTCAATGTGACTTTGATTTTATAGGATTAGGAATGCTTTGTAGTTTTTTCATAGATTTTTAATGAAGCCTCATTACTTCCCCTCAATCTTGTTTTGGCCATTTTCCCATGGGTCTTCCACTATTAAGTTGTAATATAACATTACATTATGTTTCTTTCACATTTGATCCTAATGTTGGCTTAATATTTCTTTCTTATAGTCCATTTCTTATGAATTATCTTTAGTTGTCATCCATGCATATATTTATTTTGTAACTTGCAACATCTATCCCTATTAGAAACACTCTCAATAGAATCAATATCCTAGACTCTATCTTTGCATTGAGCATGGTGATGTTCAAATTATTGGAAGTAGTTTGAGTGTTGATGGAACTCATTTCCACCAATGAACACTAGCATTCTTTTATCCTTTTTCGTGATTTTATAATATGTAAAATACAAAACAAATTAATATGGTAAATAAGTAAGGGGTGGGAAAGATGTGTGCTTTTAATCTCTTTCTGGTAGCATTCCTTTTGTTAAGTCTCTCTTGAACAAAACACACGTTATGTATTTTGTGTTAAATATCTTGGGTTATATCTTTCCGTAGGAAGTTGAGCCTTATTTATGGAATCTTTACTCCTCCAACTAGTTACTCTTCTAGTTACTATGGAGTGTTTATGATGCATTCTTTGTGACAAAGTTATATCAATTCTTATTCCTGATCCAATGCTTACAAGATCACATTATTTTCTATTCTTTTTTTTCAAGGGAAGTTTTGTCTTGTGCTAGCCATTTCCTCCTAATTTTCCTTGTCAACCTTCCATTTTTCATGTTGCTTTCAACATCAACAATAATCTTTAATTTTTTCTCATGCTAGAATGGAAGGAATCCATTGACTTCTTATTGGTGGGTCATATGTTATGAATGGAAATAAATTTATCTAAGAGATTAACCTAGAGTAGCACCTTTGGCCAACTAGTATCATAGGTGGGTTACCTCATGTTGAGTAAATGGCATTCATCATCGGTTGTTGATAGAACGATTTCCCTTATATTAAATGTCAAGATATATATTCACACATTGTGATTCATGAAATAGATTTTCTCTACTTTCATCATTGGTGGAATTATTTTCCTCTCTAAGTGACTTTCTTTTTTAGTATTTATTAAAAGGGTCTCCTCAATGCACTATTTCATCTGGTGTATGCAAGAGATGTACATAGTTGTGGTATCTATAATTTATTCATCCATGTCCTAGAAAATATTTTTTCTTCATTTTCCTCATGTTGGATGATGGGATTTCCTTAATGTGCTCTTTAAATATATCTCTTCCCATCAAATTAGGTTCAGTTTGTATTGGAATATTGTCTAACATCTTTATAGTGCCTTGGGACTTGCAATCATCAGTGACAATTTCCCTTGCTATTGAAAGTGGGAATACACTAGTATCCCATTATTGATAGTTTCTTTAAGTGGTTAACTTCATCTTGTTTATTTGCAAATGTTATAATGTACTTAGTACCTTAACACTCATTAACCTTATCGATGGGTTATATTACATTTGTTAATGATATAATTCATGAGTGGTGATTAAATGGTGTATTCCAAATTTGAATTCATCAAATTTATTGACACGGTGCAAACTCATACCTTTGGTATAATGTTTTGAATACTTTGAGCCTATCATAGAATAATATCCTTTAATGTTGTCTAAGTTGTATTAGATAATACCACTTTGATGTTTGACATTAGTATTAATGGAGGATCATTCTTTTCACTTTTATGCACTTCAATTTTCCTGCTATATATTGAGACATAGATCCACTATGTATATACTCATGAATATGTTATTTACATGGATCCACTATGTATATTCTTCATGGTCATGCTTTCTACTCTTCTATATATGCATGAACTCACCATGAATCCATTATCATGGTCATGATCAATATTTTTTTATATACTTCATGGATCCCCAATTTACTTGATTTGGAGGCCATGCTTTTCTACTCCTGAGCATGGGTATGCCCACCTTAGGAAGTGAGCTATCTCCTACCCTGGTACTTTTTGTAGGTGCCATATGGTGAGATCTTATTTGGACCACTTGATAACATGCTCCTACATTTGATATAATTTATTTTGACCATTAGATTCCCTTATAACCTCACAAAGTACAAGGCATATATTATAGCATAATTTTCCACTAATGCATGTTATGGCTATACTTCAGCATCCCCTTACTCTGATAGACTTTCCTCCCCATTTCAAATATTAAAAAAATAATCTGATTTTATACATGTGACTCCTCCAAATACATAATGTGTACATATGCTACTTCAACAAAGGAAGCATACATTCATACACTTGTTTCTCTTTAGAAACTCATGCAAAACTACATTTTGCATGAAAAAAATATGCACATAATAGTGCATTTTTAGGTATGGTTTATAGTTTTTTTCAATATTGAACATCTTATATCCCATTCCCAATTTTTCGAAATATTTAATAAATAATATGGTGGAGAAGAAGGAGGAGGTAACATTATGTTGGTGAATCGAGTTCCATTCGACATGTCTATGGTTTCCCTGATTTTTTGAGTTTCCTCTTCGAGTTAGAAACCATGTTTCTTGGTCAATCTGTTAATATTATTACATTGGAAATAGATTCTTTCTCTTCCATTTCCTCGCATTATTAAGATGATAAGGTATAGTATAGTTTTAGTGGCCCAGGGTGGAGGGAACTTGAAGGTAATTCCATGTTGTAGCAACTACAAAGAACAAGGTTGTATCTACTATTGTATTACCGCTCAAATTATTAAATAGAGAACTCACTTAATTCCTACCTCAATTTAGTGTTGTACATTGTGTTGTATATTTAATTTATTATATTGAATTGGTTGGTTCCACTTAATTAAATTATCTAGGGTTTTATAATTTCTACTGCATTCACTTTTTTTTTCTACTTCCTCTTTTGTGTAGGATTGCATGGAAGATTTTGTAGCAAGGCTTTGGATAAAATGAACTCTTTAGAGAGGTCCATTCTAATTGTTGGATTTCCCTGTAAGTCTCTATAACTCATTAAGTAGTTATTATGGGAAACATGTTTTTGTTATTTTTGGTCTATTGTCTAATTAATCTTTCCACCCTATTGTAAACTTTATCCATTGTCATAAGAGTTTTATTTTGCAAAAATACCCATGTATAGTGACAATTTTGTGCTTACTCTATGAATCCATCAACATACCTTTAAAGTAAAAAAAAGGTAAAATAATTAGTACTACATTCATTAATTCAAGTAGGAATTCTACTAATAACATTTGAAATAATAGGTAAGAATGTGGTCGTGAGCTAACATGTGTTTCCCTAGTCATTTTCTATATTGGTAATGAGTTAGTTTGCTTGTGGGTATTGGGACAATTTAATTCAACAGGCCATACAATTCTATCAATGATTTATTTTCTACCCGAGGCCTCCACACCATTCCTATTTATTAACTTGATACATTTAATATATCCATATATGGACTCAACACTTTAGTTGTTCCCTTCGGTTCTTTAAAGTACCATAAAGATAAATTTAAAACCATTACACTAAAATATATATCATGAAATGGAAGTTATCCTACCTACCTCCCACATATTCAATGCACACGAATGTTTATGTTGGATTATATAAGATGTTTTATGTTACAAATGAGAGGTCATGGGAGTACATAGAGAATATATCATAATACAAGAGATATCCGTTTTCATTCGATAGTGACATGGTGATAAGAAAATGGTTATGGATAGAGTAAAAAGCATAAATCAATGGAGTGGGAATCTCAAAATCATAGGCTTTATTTTTCTAAACATATAAGGATAGAAATAATAGATTTATGAGCTCTTAACTTTCCAACTCATTAATACATCAAATGTATCTAATAAACGAGGAAAGATCATGGAGTCACATTTGAGCCTCTGGATTTGCCAATTCTCAAATCCGAAATCAAATTTCATAATTACTTACAAGTTATAACCAAGAACAAGTTCGATAAAGTATCGAGATAATGCCTTGGCATTTTTGTTTTCTATTATATTATCTTATTGGAAAGAGATATCTTTATAAGACATAAAAAAACAAGAAATCTTTCACATATGTTCCTCTTTAAGGCATAAATGCTATAACATTGTTCCATGCAAATAACTATGGATAAAATACAAATATTTTGTGTAGAGAATGTGCACAATGAAGATCTCCTTCAAGTAAAATTATATTTCAAATATTGGTATGACATAATTATTTTTTAGAAAATGGGAGATGCACTTTTGTTTTGAGGGTTGGGGTGCGGGTTTTCATAGGTGGTATTTTTTTGTTATTTCAAATGACTAATTGCATTGTTATTGGAAGTAAATATATACTATTAGCTCTTTAGATTTATCCTTTATCTATTTTTAACGGATCCAGTGATCCATTTTCTATATTACATTCCATGGATCAACGGATAATAATTCAGCTCAAAGTTATATTTTAAATATTGGTATGACATAATTATTTTCTAGAAAATGGGAGATGCACTTTTGTTTTGAGGGTTTGGGTGGGGGTTTTCACAGGCAATATTTTTTTGTTATTTCAAATGACTAATTGCTTTGTTATTGGAAGTAAATCTATACTATTATCTCTTTAGATTGATCCTTTATCTATTTTTAACTAGATCTAATGATCCCTTTTCTATATTACATTCTGTGGATCAACGGATAATAATTCATCTCACATTGTATGAATTTAGATACAATAGCCTAATTTAGTCCAAGGGAACACCAATTCATTCATTGTTTGATATGGTTTTTTAATTGAATTGTTATCGGAAGTATATCTATATAATAGCCTTTATGAATTCATTCCCTAATATAATTTCAACTGGGTCCAATGATCCCATATCTACTGTTACATTCCATGGATCAATGGCTAATAATACATCTTATATTGTATGAATTTAGATCCCAGAGCCCAATTTAGTCCAAGGGGATACCGACACATTCATTCTTTGATGTGGTTGTATATATATATATATATATATATATATATATATATATATATATATATATATATCTTTTATATATTTGTTGGGTAGCTCTATGTAAATGGGGTAAATAGAGGTCTAACATAAGTCTTATTTATGCTCTTCTACCTATATTACGAGATCTCCTTCTACCAATGGCTAAGTATGGGGTAAAGAACAAGTTATTTTTTAGATTAACCGTTAGTAATGGTCATGTTTCCTACTCTACAGATAATTTATGCATTTACAATTTCCAACAATATTCTCCCCAAGATGAGAGGATATCCATTAAATATGATCTTGGAATGAAGAACTAAGAAATATTTAGGATACTCCTAAGAACCAATGAAGACTATTATATCTTCTAGAGCATGCCCTCATGATCTATTCTTGATCTATCTATGAGTTGAAGTATAGTAGAGGCATGACTTGGTAATCCCTAGAGATATTTAGTCATGAAAATTATTGATGCCCCTAAATTTATCAAGGTATTATGGATCAAGTTATTATTAATATCTCCATCCACTATTGGGTAGCTAGGATCCAAATACATATAAATAATTAGCCTCATAAGCATGAGATCTGCTAGTTGTCATATGAATTAATCATAGGGTTATCTTTTTCCTTCCTCCTAGGCCTCCTCAAACATTTTTATTTAATAAAATTGTTATAGATAAGAACAAAATTGATGGATTAAAGGAGGGGCATTTTAACACCATCTCTTCAGTTCTCCCATGATTTCATCTTCTTTATGTGTGCATGTTTTCTTACTATTCAAGCCTTTAGGTTGAGGTGGAGCTTGTGAAAGGATAGTTTGTTATAATAATTTATCGTATTTTTCATTTTCTAAGTCTTCTATGGGCTTAGGGATGCGAGGATCCTATAACACCTTTGTTGATGTAAGGTTTATTTTTTAAACATCTAATAAGTATGCTAGATATGGAGCTGCATTATTTTATCTAGGAAAAATTATTTATTATTGGGATTTAAAATAAGTTGAATAGGTTGTTGAGGAGACTTTCGAGTATTAACACTCTAAGGAGTTTTATTTGGTCAAGGAGGAGGAGGAATAATTATATTGGGTTGTTGAGGATTTGGGGGTCTCTGCCCTTACGGAGGATTAACCCACTGAGGAGTTTGTATTGGAGGTTGGTTTTTAAATGGTTTATAGGGAGGAGGAACATGTTGGCCTTGATATTAACATTTTTTTTTAATAATCCCACAAAGCAGTTCAGGATGATGCCAAGGTTGAGGAGGTATTGAGGAATTGGATCTCATACCTTGTTTTAAGGGCCTTGGCTCTCCTAGTCTTGATTGGTTCTTAAAGCACACCGACTCCAATTTTCATTCTATTTATTGATATGAAATTTTTAAACATAACATGGAAAGACATTTGTTAATTAGATGAGGTCCTTAATAGAATGCACATACCTACGAAATATTGAGTGGGTAATCATTCCTAGATTTCCTTTTAGCTCATTTAGGACAAAATATGGCTATTTCCCTCTTCACTTCTTCTTATTTCTTCCTAACATATAAAGTACCCATCTATGAAGCTAAGGAGTGTAAAATATATATTTTCATGTCCCTTAGAAATATTATTATTTCATTTTTGAATGTATAAAATAATAAGAAGAATATTTAATCACACCTTTACCATTGCCCCATTGAAAAATATCTAAATTTGCAAGGAGATTCAATGTGTCCATGAATTCCTATTTTACTTCTTCTAGAAAGAAATATTTTAGTGAATATTCATTGATAGTATAGTTGTGAGTTATCTTGTAGCTCAGTTGGAATCCCTATTCAAATTATTTTGATGGATTCATTCCTTCCTTCGGTCATTTAGAATATATAATCTCATATGTATCTTTCTCTATAATAATCATTACACTTGCTACTCAAAGCTTTGATCATTTAATCCTAACTAGTAATTTTGTTTCCTTCTAAACTAATGAACCATGTTAAATTTGATTCATTCAATGTGGAAGGGAAGGGATTGATATTTTTCTCATTTCAAGTATATTCATAGGTCCCGCCAACAACATAAATAATCAATCTATAATATGTCGGGTCCTTGTATTGAGGCCACATAAGTGAGGAATTGTATATGTTTTTTTTATTTTTATTTTTTCTATCCATTAGTTTCCCAAATAGATAACTAAAAGACCTTTATTGGATCCCCATCATTATCCATCATATAGTGAGATGTGACTCCTTCTTCCTCTAATATATACTTAAGATCTCTTTCTTCCTTTTCTAATAAGTCTTCAAAAGTTTCCTCCCTTTCTGGGGAGAAGGGTTCACAATCAACTTGATATTGTTGTTGATTGTCTAAATTTATTTACTGGTGGGTTTTTGGGTAAAAAGTTTCCTAATTTATCCCTAAGTCAAGGCATGCATCTTATAAGAATATACCTAGTTACAAAACATTAGTTTTTCCCTTTTTCAATTAAATGAAAGGAATAAAGTGTGAACTTTTAGTACCTCATAAACAATGATGCTAAAAAATGATGGGCCAAGTTGGAATAGTAGCAAGAATGTTACATTTCCACAAATTATAACTTTTACTTTTAACTCAATATTTCTACGAACTTTCAAGGAATTGTGCACTATGTATGAGAAAAACACTTATTTACTTTCTCATGCGCCTATATAATACTTTATGTACCTATCTACTAATTGGTGTTTATGATATCCTGGGTATTACTCTAAGTATTTCAATGAGGGGAAAACCAATTTAAGAAAGGAATGGAATCTATGACTTTAACATGAAGAAGGAAAATGAGACTAAGAATTGAATGCGAAAAAAGTTTTAAGGAAATTGAAAACTATCTAATTTAAAAAAAAAAAAAAGGCATCTTAAAAAAAGTACTTTCTAGTTGAACTATTGTTTAGGGATGACTAGAAAGAGAATAATTTAACTATTGCATAAAACATAGTACCTACTGAATTGATAATAAACTATTGCAGAAGGATTTAATACTTTCAGCTATGCTTCTAACCCTTTATAAATCACCATATCCTAATACTATCACTCTCACGCTTGGAAGGAAATAATGATTGAGATAAAACACAATAGAAAGTGGCAGTGTGCAATTCTATAAGAACTATAATAGTTGCATAAGAAAACCTATAGGGCTATAAACGTGTTTATATTAAATATACAGACCTTGTTGTTCTTCCTAAAACTAATGCAAATGAATTATGATAAAATAAAACATAATTAATAATGTTGTAATGGAGTTCCAATGAAAAGAAAAAAACCAAATAATATTCTATATGAGCATAAAAAAATTATGGGAAACATGGAAGAATTGTATTTAGCCAACATAATTGTATTTTATGCATGTTGACTATTACAAAATAACAAAAGGCTAATTTAGGAATTGAAATACATAAAAGTAACTGTACAAGAGGGTCCTTGAGCCTTATTGAGTTGGCCCTATAGAAGTATCATAAGGATCCTTGAAGAAAAATAATGAATAGGGAAATATAAGTTCTTCCTTGGTTTACCAAACATGGCAAAACAATACAGTAGAGCTCCAAGTTCTCAAAGGTTTATTAGCAAAATGACATGTTACAAATGTTTTCAAGAGTAATTTGATGTTACCATTTAAGGGTAGCCTCTGATATATATTTATATTAATATTCCTTTAATCAAGGAGGGATTTTAAGTCTTTAATCCCCAAGGCTACTTGGATAAGGTTTCTCATACTTTGATGGATGCCTTTTTGTTCCCTATTGTTCGAGCTTTGAGGACATCAGTTGGAGGATCCTCTTTAATGTGTAGAAGCAAACTAGGGGTAGGAGATGGGACTTGATTCCTTATTTTTCTCAAGTTTATAGGACCTAACACCCTATGTGATTCAATTTTCCATCTTAATAGCTGTATGATACAATAAAACAAACATAATAATAAGTGCTAAACTGTTGGCTTGTTGGGGCTTGACCCAGGTTCGGAGTCAATTAGCCAAACAAATCCCTCTACTACTAGCCCTCTCAGCAACAATCCGCTGAGCACGGACTGAGGTCTCACCCGATGTAATATGGGAGGGTGCTAGAACTAGGTTTTTTCACCCTTCAGATGTCTGAGAGGGTCGACTAATCCTCTATTTGTTCCTGCGCATAGGTTGCTTCACGCATGTTCCCGTTCCTCGCAGCCTGATACATT
The DNA here is from genome assembly GCA_031772625.1 of Pinus tabuliformis. Taxonomy (NCBI): domain Eukaryota; kingdom Viridiplantae; phylum Streptophyta; class Pinopsida; order Pinales; family Pinaceae; genus Pinus; species Pinus tabuliformis. The sequence continues at coordinate 153,669,448 of CM062804.1, read as the reverse complement.
GCCTTCGCACAACCCTAACTAGGGTTTGTGCCACGCTTTGTGCTATTATCTGAGATCTTACTTATCTTCCAGTACTAGTTAATTACCTTCACCTACTTGAATGTCTTAAGTTATAATTAGTAATACAAAATATTCATACAGGTTTGCGCAGTAAATAAACAATATACTTGCAAATTATATCAAATCACGCATTAAACTAGGAAAAGATACACAGAAATATAGTAAAAATTCTATTTATTGATTCTCCCAATGGTTACAGACTCGACCTTCCCTACGCACTTAGCTGCAGGGGTCCGCGCACTCAACTGCGGACTACTAGGTCTCTGCACACTCAGATGCAGAGCCTTCTCCTACTCTATGACCCACAGACGCACTTTACACTTCGACTCAATCACTTAGACTTCTCATCTTATTATATTCTGTCTTCTATTAGTTATCTTATACACTTAGAGCCTTGCCCTATTTATACAATCCCATGGTCTGCGGACCATGGGTAGGTCTATCTAGCCAACATTACATTACAAAAACTAGGGTGGACAACCCTGTGACTCTATTATACTTTCGCACCCTACGCCCACAATTCGCGGAGCTTTTATAAGAAGATTCGATCAAAACTTGGGCTTTAAGCCCCAAAACATGCCTTGGGGGGATTCCATGCCAAACAGGCCCCCAACACTAACATTGTGACTCACCCTCGAGTCACTCTATCGGTGTAGAGATCTTTGCGTGTAATCCTTCCAACTTTGTTCGAACTGCGCCAAGGTTGGCAGCACATTGAGCTGCTACTTGCTGGATCTGCTGCATGCGTTGTTCCGAGACTGTGGTGTCAGAAGTGTTTCTCTGCGTCTATGCCTGTATCCCCTGGATGTGTTTATAGTCCCTGCACCTTCCTCTAGATCCTTGGAGCGCAAAGACCGTGCTTCTGCCGACTAGTCAGGTGGTCACACCACCCGTGTAAAGTTTCATCCTATCATCCATCAAGTTTCCTAGAAAATACCCACCTTTTATTGTTACGGTCAGCATCGTGCACTTTACCATCTGCAATGAGCTACCCTAATCAATTTGCTTAGTAATGTGCGGTCCAAGCCAAGGCATCAGACTGATCAATTTGTGGTGATAGGCCTTAAACCTGTCATCGTGATCATATGCATCCTGCCTTATCACCCTGGTCATTTTGCCAAGAAAATATTCCTTTATCTCGTCCTCCAGCTTCTTGACTTCTGCATCCACCAGAGCGCTTTTCTTCCTTAAGTGTACCCTTTCTTCTTCAAGTTCTTGGAGCCCATAATTCCCTTGTTGGATTTCTGCTTCCAAGCTTCCGCAAACCGATGCTATCATGCACGGTCTAAGCTCTCCAGGTACTATAGGGCTTACGGTGGTTGCTTCATACTCTAGCCTGGGCGGTGCCTACGTGGTCAAGTACTTGCACGCGGTCCTATAAGCCCATAGAACAACTAGTACATGCAGGTCCCAGTCAGTTCACTTCACATTGTGGACCTTATTAAACACTTCTCATACTTTGTTAAAGGCTTCTGCGTGGATATTCTTCTATGCACTTAGTCTTTCCATACTTTGTGGTCCCAACTGGAGGGGTCATTCATGCCATTTCCTTACCCACACCTGCTTACTGATCGTGTCTCCTACCATGGTGACGGTATGCATTTGTGCAGGTTTCGCACCATATGCCTATATCCACCTAGATAGGTGGGTGCGCGGGTCGGTTCATCCGACAGTCTTGTCTGTTAATCGCATCAGAGGCTTCCCAAACTGCATGCACATCATCCTTCTGCATTCGTGCCAGTCCTCAAAACTTCTCTGGTGCATCCCCCACCATCTTGCGGGTGTAGCTCACAGTAGCCATTTCAGAGCGTCGAAACACTGCTATTCCAGTACTTATCTTTTGAATTTGTTCAAGAAATCATCCACCTCTCTTAACCTGTCATACGTAGGCAGATCTCTTACCTTTGTTGCTACGCAGCGCATTGACCTTGTCATCATGTTATAGTTGAGTGTGGTTACCTCGTGTAACTGGTTTTTCCATCGTTCTATCTCCTTGTCAGAATCGAATGAGCAGGAGCTTTCGCACTCCCATGAGATTCGGCCATCCGTGATTGGATTTACCTAGTCTTGCTCCCACGTGGTTATCTTGTAGATGTAGTCCAAGTCATTGTCTCTATCATAGTTGTGCACCGACTCCATGTAGCATGATCCTTCTGTAGGGTCTAAAGGTACCACTACACACAGAGACTTTTTCTCAAATATCATCTTGCACTTCTTTAGATTTATCACTCCATTCATGTCAGTGGCCCAATCTATTCCCAATAGTGTGGGGTAGGGATTTCTGTCATCAACAATCTCTATTACTTTGAAATCTGTTAGCGCGCTTTCTCCTTCAATATCTACCGTCATTCTTTGTAATCTCCCCATAGGCAGGATCTTTTGTTGGTTCGCCATTCGCAGTTAGATATGAGACCATTGCAACGCAGGCCTACCCATGCGCTCCCATGTCCATTTTGGCAGGACGTTCGTGTCCGACCCTAGATCCAGAATCACTTGGTCCATCTCATATTCCCCAATCTGCGCGGTCAATCTCATTTCCCTTCCTGTTTGTGTCGTGTGCTTCCTAACATTTCAGAGTATGCGCAGTTCTCTTGGTGTGGTCCCAACGCATCTAGTTATGAGTTCTTACAACCCATTTACAGCCTTGCGGTCATGCAGTAGCTTCATGCATGTCTCCAAGAACGTAGTGAGCATCGATGGGTCCATTTTCGGCTCTAGTCTGTCTTTACTTCCTAAAGTGGAGGCATCAGCGAAGCTCCTCTTAGCTTCCATGAAGGTCTCCTTAGCACGCTCCAAATCAAATTCTGGCTGCTTCATTGGAGCCTTGCGAACCCAAGTACTTTCTTCAGGTTTCTTGCCTTTGTCATCTCCTGTCGTAATTCCATTCCAGAGCATGATATTTACATTAGGGTCTTCCTTGCACGGCTCATACCTCATCATTTGTAGGTTCTAAGTCGGGGGAGATTGGAGTGCTCCTTTATCGTGCAACCTCGCTATCAGTGTGGGACAATCCTCCATCTCATGATCAAACAATGTACAATACAAGCATGATGGTCGCATTGGATTCGTACAATCATGGGCATAATGCCTTGGCCCTCCGCAATTGTAATATATCAGCTGTTCGTGACCTCTTCCTATTGCCGCTCCACCTCGGCCTTGTCCGCGCCCTTGAAATCTAGTGTGCACCATTCATGTGTTTTGATTGAGGGCCCATGTTTTGGCCTAAACTTTGTATGTAGGAGTTTGATCAATCATCAGTTCATAACCTCTACAGGTGCGCTCATCATGTCTTACTGACCTACAGAAATTACAGAACAATTGCTGTGAATTATGCGTATACTTCTGTAAGAGGTGGCAGTTATCTGTAGCATGCTTTCCTCCTATCTAACAAATCACGCACCATAATGCAGGCGCCGTGCTTGGTCCTTCTTGTGCCTCTGATATTAGTGGCATTGGCCCTCCTCCCGCAAGGTAATTTGTGAACACCGGGCAGTGGTCCTTGTCATGCCCCTGGCCCTTGCATTTTACACACCGTAGCTCATCGTGCATCTCTGGGCGAGTTGTCCTATCTTGTTTCAAACTTTGCATCTTGAGGCACAAGTTTTTCAACTTTGCGTGAATTTGCTAAACTCCTAGGTTAGGATCTTGTATCAGAGTTTTGTGCAATCTCATCCTGACCTCCAAAGCCTCAGCCTGAGTGGTTAGCCTTTGTTGTGGTAGCGCGTTCCGTAGATGCAGCATTAATGATGCTACAAACCATTCGCAGTGTTTCCCATCTATTAATGTCATGTTCCCTTCGCGAATTGTGTACTTCAGTCTTTCATCCAATTCCCATAGGGTCTCGCTTGGTAGCATTATGATTTCCTTGAATCCAATGATCAACTGTGCCTCTGACTTTGGCCTGCTAAATTCTTTGTTTAGCACAACTTGGATATTTGCGATCCCCGCATTTGAATCGTCATTGGAAAGCTTAATGTACCAGGTCAGCGCGCGATCCTTTAGAGTGCTAACCAATGTTGCCTTCTTTATATTTTCGTCCGTGACACCCTGTGCTTCCTAGAAAACTTTTATCACGAACCAAAACTGGTCTAGATCTTCATTCCCTACTCCCTTGAACACAGGTAGCTTTATTGCACTTGCCATACTGCTTTGCGGTGGTGGCGGAGGTGGTATGGGTGAAGATGGGGGTGAAGACGGTGAAACTAGTGGTGGTGTGGGTGGGGGTGGTATGCACAGAATTCTCTTCCTTATCAGATTGGTCGCACTTCTTGGTGAAACCTTCGCAAGCTCTTCTTTGCCCCCTAGTATAGGTGAAATCAAGGGGTTAGTTTCTAGTTTTGTGCTACCTTCATTTCTGTAGATTCTCCCACTCCATGTAGCCCCAAACATCAATTTATTCGCATAACCTACTTTTCACACAGTAGCATTTTAATCCATGTGTTCAAATATTTAATGTACATACCTCACGATCCCTTGAGGAAGTGTCATTCTGCCTCGCTATAGCTGACTGAAGTATCTACCGCGAATTTGGTGATGAATCCTCCTATGATCGGGCCAGTGATTGACAGCGCGCGTGATCTTATCTTCCGATGCTTCCAGTTTGCACACCAATTCTGGAGTCCACACAATAGGTTTGTCGAGTTTACACCTTCCTTGGCTATCTGCTAGCTTCGCGATCCACTCGTACAACTCAGTGGGGAAGGAGGCAAAGAAAATTTCATGGATCTCCATACATAAGTAGCAGTCTAACCACTCTTCCTTTGATAGTCATTGATTCCTATTTTCTTGCGCCGCGAACTCATGAATCTTTCTGTCCAACCAATCTTCAATTCCTTTCTTTGTCGGATTCCAGTGATACGACATCAGACATCGCTATGCAGATCTGGGTCCTGGCAACGAAACCATTTGTTGGCTTGTTATGGCCTGACCCAAGTTCGGAGTTAATTAGCCAAACAAATCTTTGTACTACTCGCCCTTTCGGCAACAATCCTTGGATCGCGGACTGAGGTCTCACCCGAAGTAGTATGGGAGGGTGCTAGAACTAGGTTTCCGCACCCTTGAGATGTTTGAGTGGGTCGACTAGTCCTCTGTTTGTTCCTGCGCACAGGTTGCTTCACGCACTTTCTTGTTCCTCGCAGCCTGATGCATTGCCTTCGTGCAGTCCTAACCAGGGGTTGTGTCGCGCTCTGCACTATTACCCGATATCTTACTTATCTTCCAGCATTAGTTAATTACCTTCGCCTACTTGAATGCCTTAAGTTATAATTAGTAATACAAAACATTTATGTAGGTTCGCGCAGTAAATAAATAGTATATTTGCAAATTATATCCAATCATGCATTAAACCAGGAAAAGATACACAGAAATATAGTAAAACTTCTCTTTATTGATTCTCCCAATGGTTACAGACTTGACCTGCCCTACACACGCAGCCATGGACTACTAGGCCTCTGCGCACCGAGCTTCAAAACCTTCTCCTACTCTATGACCCACAGATGCACTTTACACTTCGACTCAATCTCTTAGATTTCTCATCTTCTTCTATTAGTTATCTTATACACTTAGATCCTCACTCTATTTATACAATCCCATGGTCTGCGAACCATGGGTAGGTCTATCCAACCAACATTACATTACAAAAACTAGGATGGACAACCCTATGACTCTATTATACTTTCGCGCCCCGCGCCCACAATTTGCGGAGGTTTTGCAAGAATATTCGGTCAAAAATTAGTCTTTAAGCCCCAAAACATGCCTTGGGGGGATTCCATGCCCAACGCAAACCTATCCAATAAAAAATCTTAATCAACAAATAAATTAACTATAAAATCCATATTTTGTATTAGGAAAGGTAAAAACACATGTATCATAGATGCAACAAGGGTCAAAACATGTCAATGATCATAATTTGTGATACACAATGTGGAGGTTTTTCTTTAATCTCCTTGAAAATCCTTGAATCTAGAAAATTATAGAAGGGATCACTTGTTGTAAACTGGGAACAACCAATGACCACTTCTTGCAAACTATAAAATTGTGATTGCTTATTCGTTGCGCAAGAAATAACACAACCATACATAAACATAATGTTTTGATTGCCAGAAAGGTGCAATATTAATATGATGACATTAATAGGTTCCTTATGAGGCATATGGTAGAAAATACTAGTATGATACTTTCTTTGATGATTTTTTTCTCAACTTCTTTTTCAACCAAGGAATATACAACCATATCATCCGTAGACTCACTAAGACAACATAAATTTGACAAAACCTCAATAAAATTCAAATCTATTTGTATTCACTTGATGAGGACATGCAAGAGATCAAGTTATCATATTTATGTATGAATGACACTACTGCTTCCTTAGTATTTCCCTTTGACATCAATGACACTTGTTTTCATTAATGACAACTTTATATGCAACAAACTATTCATTTTTCATTTTTCAAGGATACTTTTTCCTCCAATGTATGAACACACAATCCATGAACTTGGAATCCAACTAAGATGAAATACTTTCCCGATGTTTCCTTCCAAACTTGCTTGGTGAAATTACAATTAATAAAAATATGATTAGAAGTTTCCTCCAACCCACGACACAAAACACAATGGGAGGGGCTATATATCTTTATATACTTTAAATTGTTAGCTATTAATAATTTTTCATGAACTAGAAGTTGGGAAAATGCATTAAATTTGGTAATCCCATCTCCATGCCATATTTTATTCTAGATTAGTGTTATCTTAGTTGTATTGTTTACAAGCTTATTTACTCTTCTTTGAATGTGTAGCTCCATGATTAGGAGCAGAACCATGCTATTTTTTTCTTCCATGTTTATTTCCATGCTAGGTTTTCCTTCTAACCATTATTTTAGGGCATCCCACTAACCTTGCTTCGGGGTATATTGTCAAATTTCCATTGTTCCCATTCTCAAAATTCCTCACTACATGAAGAGATATCAAATAGAGTTTTGTAACCTTATTCCTACATACAAACCTGAAGCTCACTTAGTGAACTATCACCCTCCATCGGGCTTGTTCCTAAGATATTATCTGACTAAATTTTTATTATCTTGCTGTTATCGAGTGTCCAACCTACATTTTCTTTTATTGACCCTACAAAAATCTTACACAAAGTCCATATTCTTGATCATGCTCCATTCGAATGGAAATTTACCACTCAAATGATGCTTAAAGTGCCAAAATACTTATTTATGAAAGCTCTCTTCCACCATTCATTACCTCCATTGATTAGGTGCTAGGTAATCTTGGACCCCAGTGCAATATTCATCAACTATGCATCTTTTACAGCTAGTTTGCCATAGATATTTGGAATACAGGTGGTATTCCAATTGGCTAAGTGACTTTTTTTAGTACTTCTCTTTTTTCCTTGCCACAAAAACTTTCAGATCATAACATTGATTTTGTTGACAATTGGCGTTGGGAAAGAATCCTAGAATCGAAATAGATTAGAAGTCAGGATAATGCAGATTTGGTTAGGACTACTCTTCAAGCTAAGTTCAATCAATTCATGCTTAATCCAATATTTTATTTTTAATTTTATGAATTATTTCCTCCAAGTCCTCCAAATAAGTTCCACCTAACGAGATTGAGATCCCTAACAAGGCTTTCCATTTAGCAGAATAAGGGGATTTGAGAATGGAGAATATCATCTTCAACATATTGTATGCATAGTTCTAGCCATAATCTTGACATTTTTAATTGTTCACTTTGTGTCCATACATTTTTATATATTTTTGAGTCTTTTAGTTATCACTTTTGAGGCTCCTCCAAGAAAAAAAGTTGTCATTTGCAAATTGTGAATGATTCAAAGATTAAATATTTCTTGCTACAAAGATACCGCTGAGTTAGATAGATTTCCTCACTATCTCTATGTTCCTACTAAAAATATCTACCATTATAATGCATAATAGAGGGAAGAGAGGGCATCCTTGCTATTGTAACATTTTATTGGCAAAATGACCTAGTTAAAGTTTTGAGCATTGCCATAATTTTTCCATCTTTCTTAGGCATTCTCATGTCTATCATTACTATGTGTAACATTTTTTCATTTGTAAAGGGGCTTTTATTAACTCATATACATTGTTGAAGTTGAAAAATTCAGGCCAGAGGCTTCTCCTGTAGCAAATTGTTACAATCCTTAGTTAGAAAAAGTCTTCCTCTTTCAATATTTATGGCACAAATTTTCCACCTTTGTCCTAAAAGAAGAGGTTTGAAATATGTATAGGGGATGTAAGAGGCCTCCATTATATTTACACTAAAAAAACCCAAGGAATTATTCAACATGATGTGAAGATAACAATTTGTTTTCTTGATAAGAATCTTGTCACCAAGGTAGCATATTTTGATCAAGTATACCCACAGGTAGATGAGGTCGAAAAAAATTTGGAATATTTAAGTAGATAAATGAAAGAAGTAAGGGCTCTCTCCTCAAACAAATATTGTTCCAAAGGAACATAGAAATGGAAAAATTGGCACCTTATGTGCTTCCATAGAGGTTTTGGCCACTAAGTTTGGGCCTTACCAACACCCTCCCAAGGACACAGTTCCAACTCATCAAACACTTTGTTGTATACCTGAATGACAACACTACCACCTTGGCAAGAAATAGCCTTGAGTAGTGTCAATCACTTTCATTGACTTTCATTAATAGCATATGTTTCATGGGTATGGTAATTTTATTTATTGTATAGAGGAAAACAAGAACCATTGATATTATTTAGAGATGATAATAAATCAGCATATTATGGAATTCTAATATAAATTATGCACAGGTTGAGGTGATCTACCATGGATGAGGTAGACACAACATGATCTCTAGTGACAACAAAATCAGTAATGACATTTATGGAAAAATGCTAGCCATTACTTTGTATTCTATGTAATCTACCCTTGACACTGATATGAATGAGAGTGGCCAACAACCTTTCATATACCTTTCAAACCACACAATACTCTAATGTTCATCTGGAAGATTGTTGGTCTAAAACTGACTCTATTACATGCTAATTACATCCTTATTACGTTGCATTATTTTTGGGACCATAACAATTCTTACCGAGAGAAACAATTAACATAGATCCCACTAATAGATGACATCCTATTGGTGTTGTATGACATCAATATGCTATTTGTGTAAATCACATTGATGCAACAAATCAATGGTTCATATTCAATAGTGAACTCCCCCTCATTCGTCCAAAGTTTGATAAGGGGTGGCGCGTCCATGATTTCTTATTTTTTCCAAAACAAGTTAGGTTACGCGACATTAGTAAGTGAAAAGTAGGGTCCCCCTCCAACAGTTTCCAAAGCCACAAGGACCCCTCGCTATTAAGCTTATGACCTCTACGAAAACCACTATACAACGTCAACAGAGGTTCTAAATTGGAAAAGGTATACCAAATATCTTCATCGATGGTTCTAAAAGGAATATATGCCCTAGTAAAGAAATGAAGAATCATACCTGAGATGTGAGAATCTTGTTGTCGATGATTAGAAAAAACGCAAATGAGATGATGAAAATCACTAGTATGGTAATATAGCAACATCCCAACATTGTTCGACTCCAAGAATCTATCGAGGAATCAAGTCTCTCCAACCGTAAGAATTAGTAGATACGCATGATTGCCATATTTTATTAAAAATCAAATTTCACACTATTTTCCAAGAAGTGAATTTCGGGTTCATTTTTCGAGCAAATGGGGATGAATTTCCAAAATCCATGATATGGGTTTTTTCGTAGAATGGATTCAATAAGATCAATCACAAGATTTTTTGCAAAATAATGAACAATTTGAAAGATTTAGTTGTTCTTTTGAAGGGTATTTGTTCATATTTCATGAACGACCAGATTCGAAAAACATCCGACAAATGAAATGACTAGGATCAACTCCTAGTGAACGGATTTTAGAGATGATGGACTAGAGATTGCAACTAATATTATGGTATTGGATACTAGTTTTGATGGGGAGAAAAAATGAAGACCAGACATCTAAAATATTCACATGGTGACCATATTCAAACAAATACAAAGGAATTTCTTTTTATATATGTTGGCAGTTTTCAAAGACACATATCACGTAGCTCTTGTTCATTATAGGAAGATGAAAGTGTTAAATTTTACTATAGTAATTAATAGATCCACATATATGATGTCTTATTGTGAATATTTCCACCAGATGTAAACTAAGGATAGGCAGGAAAGCATTATTAAGAAAAGGATGGAGAGGGAAAAGACACCAAAACTAACATAGTTTGCTCTTTGGGCCATGTTATAAATAGATATGATCATGAGAAGAACATTTATTGCTAGGCAGAAGTAATACGGTACATAAGTATGCAATGATCAAAGGTAGAGTTTAGTTTGATTTATTTTAGGTCTAGCAAATATTCCTTGGTATTCCTTGTGAGCAGGTCTTATAGACCGTTTTGGGTGTAAATTTCTAATGGCTCTAACATTTTCTTATATTGTAATTTCCTCCTTACATTAACCATTCTTCAACATGAATTTGTTCACATGAAGAGGCTTTGTTTTCTTGTCATAGGTACATTAGTAACTTTTGTTATTGGAAAAGAGGGTAGGAAATATTGTACAGGTCTTGAAAAAAACAAACAAAATAGATGTCCAATTATTGATGAACCCCTATATAATAGGTAACTGTCTTATGTGGTTTATTGTTGCATTCACATTTGTTTATTTTTCTTAAGAGAAAGGAGTTTCTACTACCTTGAACATTTACTTCTACTTATGGGGATCGAAGTCAATAATTTTCTTCTGTGGACTTTGCAAAACCTAGTTCTGGAAAAGGTTTCAAGCTTGACCATATAAAATGAAATGTATAGGAGATGGAAATATTAATTAATTAATTATTTTTTATTTTTTATTTTTTTCTTCAGTTTTGTTAGATGTCTAGGAAGGGAATAAACAATTTCTCGTATGCACTTTTCCAATAATTATATTTTTTCTTGAGGACATAACCCATGGATACAACAGGAGTATATTTTTCAAATAGTTATCTGATGCAAAAGGTTTTGTAAATTATACTTCAAAAGATTACAAAAACATATTCCTCCAAAATAAGATAATGGACAACTAGTTGAGATAGATGCAAAATCTTTCCTTCTTTGCTGGGTAGTTAACATATTTTGAGGGCACAACTACTTGACATCAATAGATTTAAAGGAAAAGAATCAACGTCCCATTAGGAAATTTCAAAGGGTCGGATTTGTTAGTGTCAGAGTTTGAATCCTTCCACCAGTGATCAAACATGCTCTTACAAAGTGGTCTTAGGGTGTCAAGGTCAAATTTTGTCATTTCAGTGAGTCTTCAAATAAAATTTGGTCACTAGGTATTAGGTCTAGGATTTGTTTTCACTTCTTTCAAAGTTGTCCAAATGTTGGTCCATGTCACCATTCAGATGAGTGTACCATCATTCAGAGAGTTGTCATCATCATTTCAGGTTCCAATGGGTCATTTTACACCTTGTTCGTGCTTGAGTTGTACTTGGGTAAGGCTCATTTCCCTCTCCTAGGGTTTTGAAGGTAATTTCTCTTGGATGGTCAAATCATCAACAAAACTTGTATCCTGATGCTCATACATCTTCCCCTATCCTTAATGTGCCTTCTTAAGCACTTCCCATCACTGATATCCCTCAAATTCATCATTTTCCCACAAACCCTAGCTTCTTGCTACAATTTGATAATTTTCTAGGCTAGGCCTGTGTTTTGCCCTTTTGGACCGCTTCCCCTCACTCAATATTTGAAATTCCACTTTCCCTTACCTCCTAACATCCCTCCCTACTTCCAAAAATTTTCTCAATAACTTAGAAGCCTCTTAGCCGCTTCATTTCCCTTCATTTCTACAAATCCCCTGTTCCACACATCAGGATAGGGTTTACTCAAATGATGTTTCTAAACAAGAAAAAATGAATTTGGAAAAAGTGAGAGAGGGTTTTGTCCATAATAGGCCAAGGAAGAGAAAAATCCTTCACTTTTTACACAAGTGTCATGGTTTTAGAGAAATGTCAAAAATACAAGTTGCCTTAGGAGAGTTAATACACCTATTGAGTGACCTTGGGAAAATCAAGATTTCTCCCAGCCTGGTTGGCCAAATGACTTTCTTGATGAGACAAATGATAGCTAGACACAAAGATCCTTTCAATGAGCTATCATGAGCTCAATTTGGAGTTGAGGAAAACCTTCAAAAGTTGACTACAATAGCACTCTGAATTTAGGCAGCCTCATTTTGCACATTTTGGATAGTCTTGGGAGATTTGACTTTTGACAGGGAAAATGAACTCCAAATTGAAAAATTCAAGATATTTTGGAAAATAGACTCAATAATATTTCCAACGAGCTATCCTGTGCCAAATTTGGACTCCTGGAAGGCCTCCAAAAGTGGTCTGCCAAAAGGCGCTGCGCACTTGCCAGCTGGCCTTGGGAAAATCAAGATTTCTCCTATTCCCATTCCCATTCCCTCATGTACACTTCCCTAAAACCCTATTTACATACATAACCTTTTACCTTAACCCTATACCCTCAATTCTCAAAACCGTAGTCATCCCCTTCATACCCTATTCCCTCAAACCCTATGCTCTATCAAATCTCACTCATATCCCTATTTCCTCTCACTCATTCCCTTTCTTTTGAAAATCTCTTCATACTCATCATTCACCTACATTATCTTTCTTTCCCCACAATCATATATAGTCAAATAAGACAATGGACAGTGATTATGAGACTAGGAAATAGACCCTCAATGACAGTTCTAAGGAATTAAACTTGCGGCAGAGGAGACCTCTCAAAGGAGGAAAGATAAACAGGGAGGAAGCCCATCAACCTCAGAGAATTATTTGCTTGTCCCTTTGCCATCACATGTTTCCAGCATCAGTCTTGTTATGAGTTCTGTGAAATGGTGGGGAGGGTGAAATATCACCATGAATTAGCAAGGATATTTGTGTCACACTTGGAGAATAATGAAGTACAACTTGCTGGTGTCACTTTCACTCTGTCACCTGCCATCATTTCACAGGCTATACGTATCCCAAACATAGGTGAAAAATGGAACAAGGAGAAGAAAAAATTATAAATTCTTGCTGACGCCTTCTTATCTCATCATAGCAATGCTTGAGGGTGCTCTGTACCAAATTTGGGGCAATTTTGAGAATTTTTTGTCATTTTCAAAATTTGAAAATAGAAAAACAGGAAAACCCAGTGGCGCTGCGATTTTGATGGGGACACTCTTTTAGAAAATGGCTTGTAGATTTGGATTAAGCATCAAAAAATAAGAAAACCCAGAAAGTTTGAGAAAATTTGGAGAAGATCTTGGCCACCAAAAGGGCAAAAAACACCCGAAAAATGCCCTCTTTGCCACTTTTTTGACCCACAAGAAGCAGTCTTGGGAGAATCAACTTTTGGAGGGGCAAATGACCTCCAAATTAGGAAATTCAAATTGTGCCAAAAACTAGACAGGCAGGGCTTTCCAACAAGCCATCTTGGTCCTAATTTGGATGAGTGGAAGACCTTCAAAATGACCTCTGAAGTGGTGCTGTGCATTAAATGAATTTTGCTAGTTTTTGCTAGAAAAGCCAAATTTCGCCTAGTTTTCTCCACAATTGACTTTTTCTTACTCTCTTGGTGAAATTAGCATGGTAAATGATGTAGCTTGATGTAATTATGGATGCGAAACACTTAATAGGGTAGATATATCAAGTCAAAGGTGGTTTTGAGTTGAATGAATTGGTTTCCTTGGTTTTAGAGGCAAGTTGTTCCACTGCCTACTTTTGTGTTCCTAGTTTAGATACGGTTGAAACCACCCCTATTCTCATGGATTCGACCCCTGATAGCTAGCTTGAATGGTTTGATGCCTATATTATGTACTTTCTTAGTCATTTGTAAGGGTTGGTGTTGAGCCCTGAACTTGCATCTTTCCTATACACCTTCCTAGACTTTTTCCATTCACCTGGACCTCCTAAGCTATCAACATCATTGCATATTAATCATAAAAGAGAACTTAAAGTGGTTTTTAACTATGTTTTGTGTCTGCTGTTTGAACTAGATTTTTGCTCATTGAGCTGCGGAATCCTGTCACTTTCCGCAGCTGCTTCAACTTTCCGCAGTTGTTTTTGTTAAAGTCTACATTACAGGTGTCTTCAGGCAAATCGAGCCACATGGGCAAGTTGGAAATGACTTGGACATGGACCGAGTCCTATTGGCTCAGTCGGATTCATCAGAGGAGGCCGTGGTCAACGGTGGTCAAGCGGTGGTCAAACAGAAGAGTCCTACGGCAACAAGACTTTGTTTCCAAGCACGTGAAAGATTTTCGTGGCCGTTTCTAGATTTCTGGAGGCACGCTGACACCTGTAGGCTGCCCACGATGTAAATCCAACAAGCCGCTTTCAATAGATTGCATCATCTCGGCAGCCATGATGCTAGATCCATGGACGTTGTCGTTCACGTGTCCTCTGTCAGCGTAGTTTATAGGAAAACAGTTATGTAGCCTTTTGCTATAAATAATGCGTTCCTATACGCATAAGAGTTAGTCTTTTGGAATGTAATTTTGCTGTTAAAAAAGCCCACTGTGCCATGACACTAGTTTCGTTGTTGTGACTGCGTTCTAAAATATATGAGAAGACTCTGTTTCTGAGCATAATTCTTGTTTGATAGCTGTTGCCCGAGGTTGTGCAGAGGGCCCCTGCACACGCCGAGGTTTTGTTTTTTATTTGCTGTACAGTTTCATGTTGTGTTTCTTTATGTTTATTATGCCATAGTTATTCACTTATGTATATTTCATTTACTATGGTACTAATGTTTCATTCTTGTTCATAATTTTACATGCTTTACATTGCTGTTAATGCTGATCAGTGTGTATGTTCCAGATTACAGTAGGCAGCCCGGGCATTTGCATATAATTTTCACAATGACTAATGACATGGAATCAGTCTTTCTGCTGACTTACTTTTCTTAGCTTTTAATTCCAGTTCTGTTTTGTTTATTTCAGTTTTGTTCATTGGCTTTATTAGTTAGCTTAGATATTAAATTGCTCATATCATTGTCAGTTACCTCCGAAAGCCATAGCGAGACTAATGGCAAGGGATTGAAGTATGAGTGTGTAATTTGATATTAGTTTTATTTTTCTGCAATTAGATATCAGATTGCTCAAGTTGTTGATGATTACCTTCGAAAGCCATAGCGAGACTAACTGGCGAGGGGTCAAAATATGAATTGATGTAATTTGATTTTAGCTTTACTTTACTTGCAATTTTTTTGGATTTCTTTGAGTACAATAGATTAATTCATTTCTTTTGTATTTAAAAAGCAGCAGGGATAATGGTTTCATGATCAATAGTTCATTGTTTTTTTGATTAGAATAGTGGCACATTTTCATTTTCTTTTAGGAATTAATTTCATCATTAGCATGTTCTAAGACCTTCTGAAGTTTGAAGTTTTGGAAACCATTATAAAGGACATAATTGCCTTGAACATTTATATCCATACTTGTCTTTTAGAATTTCCATTTCACATTAGGAGATAAACGAAGATAAAAACCCCCAAAACAAAATAAAAAAATAAAAAACGACAAAAAGTAAGAAATAGGTTATCTTGCACATATAGTGTGCCACACTTGAACAGTTTATGACTCCTAGTTTGACAATTAATATAGCAATTTAGGACACTCTAAATTGACCAAACATTTTGGCGCCGTTGCTGGGGAAGTGTAACTAGGTAGCCAATTTCTTAAAAAAAAAAACTATTCAAAGAAGGGAAAAGTTGGTAACTTCTCAAAGTATGCTCTCCTCTTGCACCTAGTGTGATCTGGAGGATCAGAAAAGAGAGTTATTAGTTCAATAATTTCTTGAGTATGCTCTCTTCTTGCACCTAGTGTGATCTGGAAGATCAGAAAGAGAATTATTAGCCCAACTTGAAGATAAAAAATAAAAAAAATGACATGCATAGAGCAAGAGATTCTAGGGGAAGGTTTATAGCTAGGGCCAAGAGTTTGATTTTTACAACTCCATCTACTTCAAGGCATAGACAAGATACACCTCCATCATCTCCAACTCACACTCCCAGCCTTAGGATTCCTGGAATTCAAGGGGCAGCAACTGAATTAGGAGACTCTCCCACACTATCCATCAAATCTGACCTAGGGAAAGAACCTTTCTTCACTTCTATAGGGGAACATATTGTAATCAAAGAAGTAGAATCACCTGAAGAAGAATAGGGAGAAATTCCTCCTCGTTCGCCATTAATAGAAGAACCAGAGGACTTTGAAAACTCTGAGGAAACTATCATGACAGAGGAAGTAGTAAATGGATTTGGAGGAGGAGGTAGAGGTAGAGGTAGAGGAGGAGGAAACAATGGAGGAGGTAGAGGTAACAACGGGGAAAATAGGGATGGAGATAACTCATTTGGATTTCCTATAGTTGATGAGGAAACTCATACAACAATGAAAAACATCTCACCATCTGTCGACCCAAACTTTTATGGGTTGCGAAGTGAGGATCCTGAAACATTTCTATTTGAGTTTGAAGTCGTGTGCCGAACTTATGACTATATGGAAGACTCTCAAAAACTCAAATTGTTTCCTTCAACATTGAAGGGAGCTGATTTGAAATGGTTCATGGGATTAGTCACTCAATCTATTAGTACTTGGAATGATATGAAACAAACATTTCTGGATAGATACCTGGACTATTGCATGCCCATCAACCATAAGGATGAGGTATTCAAAATGGTGCAAAAAGAAGATGAAAACTTAGAGGATTTACTTGAAAGATTTCAATACAACTTGAAAAGAGCAAAAATGAGTAACTTGGATGAGGAGACCTTGAAAGCCCTTCTATTAAAAGCCATTAGAGATGAATGGATAGATATTTTAAACATGATGGGAAAGGGAGATATTTCTCAACTTCCACTTCGTGACATAGCAGAACTATGTGTCCATCTCTCTTGGGGAAAATCTAAAACGGGAAAAGGGCCTAGAGATCCTTCTCTTATTAGAGCAAAAATATATGCAACTGGATCAGTAATTAGGGCAGAGATTGGCAATATGCTTGATGAGTTCAAAACTGATATTCTAGGGAGCCTTAGTGAACAACTAGACACCCTTAAAATACAAAACAAGCAGAAAGCAGAAGCTGAAGCCTTGGCCATCTTTTGTCCAAAATGTAGGAAGAAACATGCTCTAAGGGAATGCCCCTTGGATGCAAAATTTGTAGAAACATGTATGATTTTCTCGGAAAGCCATGAGACCAAGGATTGTCCTTCAATTCCTGGGGTCAAAGCTATCTTTCAGGAAGATCCAAATTCAGTAGAGTCTCTCTGTTTTGTTTCAAGGAGACCTTGGCAGGGGCAACAAAATCAAGGGTTTAACAACCCTATGAACTTTCAACCCCCGCCAAATTGGAATTCTTGGCAACAAACTTGGTCCCAACTTCAAAATCCATATCAATCATGGGTACAAGGTATGAAAAATGCTTATGGGAGATTTGCTCAATTTTATCAATATCCTCCATCTTTTCAAAATCAACAAGCTCCACAACTTCCAAATCAAAACCCACAACTTTCATTTCCATTTCCACAACAACAACCTTCTCAACAAAATCCAAATTCTCAACTCTTGCTTCCATTCCAACAAAAGAAAAATCAACTACCAACCCAGCCATTGCCAAATCCTAATAACAAGAATCCTCAGAATGCTTACATGGTAGAAGGACAACAATTTCTTACCTATATGATTGTTCCTCTTAATTATGTACAACTCAGGTCTGGTAGAGTTCTAGAAAAACCTTCTATCGATGCTCAAAAGCAAAGTTTTTCTGAGGAAGATTCTCTTAAAGTCAATAAAGGTTTTGAAGCATCTCTTCAAAACCCAAAAACTCAAAAAGAAAAAGAAAAAGAGTCAACCCCCGCAACTCCTATAGTTGAGCAACCTGCATCTTCATCCACACCTCCTTTTCCTGAAAGATTACAAATTGACAAAGGGGTGGAAAAACAAATCTTGTTGCCTGACTATGATTTCCTAGATGAATTAAAGAATGTTTGTATGAAGATTCCCTTGCTACAAGCCATTAGAGAGATTCCTATTCTAGCAAAAACAATAAAGGAGTTGAGTTTCAAAAGACCAGGAAGGAAACCAAGCGATACAAGCAGAATCCACCTGGTAGGAAAAATTGCAGATATCATGATGGGAAAAATCACCATGCAGAAGTATGTAGATCTCGATAGTCCAATTGTCAAGACACATATAAATGGGGTAGAAATTCCAAATACTTTGATTGACTTAGGGGCTACTATCAACATTATGAGTAGACAGACTATGGAACAGCTTAAACTTCCTAATCTTGTTTTTACACCTACCTTACTGCAACTTGCAGATCGATCAATAATCAAACCAGATGGTGTATTAGAAGATATTTCAGTATCCTTAGATTCTTGGGAATATCCAGTAGATTTCATGATTTTGACTCCTAAGAGTAATTTAGGAGGGCACCCACTCATCTTAGGAAGACCTTGGCTAGCCACAGCTAATGCTTTCATCAGTTGTAGATCTGGAGATGTGTACATTTCTGATGGTAATTCAACAAAGAAGTTCAATTTGTATCTTCCAGCAAAAGCAATTACAGAAGTAGGAGATAATGAATGGGCCGATGATGAGGACACTATATAACCTGTCTTTACCATTTCTGAAATTAGTGAAGATAGTCAAATTTTGAACACACTAGAAAATTTTGAAACATCTTCAGAATATGACCACACACAATTTCAGTTAGATTCTGACATTGAGTATTTATCATCAAGACAAATGTCTCTTTACTCTATGGAAGAGTTCGGTAGTTCCACCATTGAGATTTTTCCAGGTAAAACATTGAATATCAATAAAAATTTGGAAAAGTCACAACAGGAAGAGCTAACCAAAATCTTGCAAAAAAATTCTACTGCATTTGCATGGGAGTATACTGATATGAAAGGTATTGACCCTAAGACTTTCATAATTCATCACATCTACATTGAGGAAAACAATAGACCAATCAGACAACCTCAGAGAAGGATGAATCCAAACCTTAGGGAGATAGTGAAAGAAGAGCTCCAAAAACTACTCAATGTAAACTTCATTTATCCAATTTCAGATAGCCGATGGGTTTCTCCTTTGGTTATAGTACCTAAAAAGAATGGTAAATGGAGGGTATGCATTGATTACAGGGAATTGAATAAAGCAACTTTGAAGGATCACTTTCCTTTGCCCTTTATCAATCAAGTATTAGATACATTAGCAGGCAAAAAGTACTTCTCATTTCTGGATGGTTTTAGTGACTATAATCAAATTCAGGTAGCACCTGAAGATCAAGATAAGACCACATTTACCTGTCCATGGGGAACTTTTGCTTATCAAGTGCTTCCTTTTGGATTATGTAATGCACCTGCAACATTCCAAAGAGCAGTACTAGGAATATTTTCTGATCTAATCCATGATTGTGTAGAGGTTTATATGGAAGATTTTACAATTTATGGTAATTCGTTCGAAGAGGCATTAGATAATTTGGAAAAAGTCCTTATAAGATGTAAAGAAACAAACCTTTAATTAAGTCATAAAAAATTCTTTATGATGTTTACTGAAGGTATTGTTTTGAGACATCACATTTCAAGGGATGGGATTAAAGTTGATAGATCAAAAGTTGGAGTCATCTCTAAGTTGCCTATTCCCAATTGTCAAAAAGATGTTAGAAGTTTTTTGGGATTTACTAGGTACTATAGAAGATTTATAGAGAATTTCACTAAAATAGCATCTCCACTCTTCAAATTGCTTACAAAAGACTGTGAATTCAAATGGGATCCTGATTGTCAATCAGCATTTGAAACTTTGAAAACAAGAATATCTGAAGCACCCATCTTGAGAGGGCCAAATTGGAAACTTCCTTTCCATATTTCTATAGATGCTTCAGATACAGCTCTAGGGGCTGTGTTGGGTCAAAAGGATTTAGTTCCTTATGCCATTTACTATACCAGTAAAAATTTGACTCCCACTGAGTTGAACTATACTGTAACTGAAAAAGAGTTCTTAGTTGTTGTTCATGCAATCAATAAGTTTAGACATTATATAACAGGCTATGAAACTTTTATTCATACTGATCATTCTGCGATTAGATATCTAATGAACAAACCTGTTACTAATGGCAGAGTTACAAGGTGGCTCTTACTTTTACAGGAATTCAATATCACTGTGTTGGATAGACCAGGAAAACAAAATACAGTAGCTGATTTCTTGTCTAGGATTCATAATATTAAAGAAGATTCTCTTGTAGAGGACAAGTTTCCTGATGAATACTTATTTGCAGTAACTACTAAGACCCCTTGGTATGTAGATATAGCTAACTATTTGGCTACATGGAAACTGCCTCCACATTTATTTCCTGGTGAAAGAAGAAAGATTATTCAGGAGAGTTAAAAATATTCATGGATTTCTAACGAATTGTTTAAAACATGGCCAAATATTGTGATTAGAAGATTTGTTAGGGAAGATGAAATGCCTGATATCCTCAAAGCATGTCATGATGAACCATGCAGTAGACATTTTGCTGACAAAAGGACAGCCTATAAAATCCTCTCTTTGGAATATTATTGGCCATCCCTTTTCAAAGATGCAAAACAGTATGTCAAAAGCTGTGACAGCTGCTAAAGAGTAGGGAAACCTACCCTTTCAAATGAAATGCCATTGCAACCACAGGTACTCATCGAACCCTTTGAAAAATGGGCTTTAGATTTCATTGGACCTATTAACCCACCATATAAACAAAAAAGTATATATTGGTATGTACTGATTATGTCACTAAATGGGTAGAAGCCAAAGCATTATTTTCTGCTACTGAAAATACAGTTGTTAATTTTCTTTATGAGGATATTTTTACTCACTTTGGTGTTCCAAGAGAAATTGTGATAGATCAGGGAAGTCAATTCACATCCAACCTGGTGGAGAAGCTGATGGAAGAATACAAAATCAAGCACATAAAATCTACTCCTTACCATCTGCAAGAAAATGGCCAAGTGGAGTCTACAAACAAAGTTATTGAAGGCATCATCACCAAAACTGTTCATCTACACAGAAGAGATTGGGCAGAAAGGCTTCCTGAAGCCTTATGGGCCTACAGAACTACATGGAGAAATACAACAAGACATTCTCCCTATGAACTAGTTTATGGGAAAGAAGTCCTGCTCCCCATTGAGTTCCAAGTCAAAACTTTCAAGATGGCAGTTCAATTGGGGATGGATCTATCAGAAGCCCAAAAGCAAAAAATGGAGCAGTTGAATGAGCTAGACGAGATCAGACAAGAGGCAATTCTAAGAACTGATCTAGTTCAATATCAAAGAGCTAAGTGGCATGACAAATACATCAAAGAGAAAAAGTTTCAAGAAGGAGATTGGGCATTGCTATTTGATTCCAAGTTTAAAGATTTTAAAGGAAAATTTCAGACTCATTGGCTTGGGCCATATGAGATTGAAAAAATATTTAGCAATGGAGCGGTAAGAATCAAAACCACTGATGAATATCAAACTCCTCTTATTGTGAATGGCCACAGATTAAAGATCTATCATAAGCCACTCTCAAAAGAGGAATTTGTCAAAATGTTTCAAGATAGTTCTGCAATAAGGCTAGTGAAGAAGAATCCTTCTTCTCCACCAGCCTATCCTTTGTTCCTTTCTATTCATAAAAAAAAAAAAATAAATAAATAAATAAATAAATAAATAAATTAAATAAAATGTATAAGCCTGAAAACCAAAAAAAAAAAATTCTCTCTCTCTCTCATTTCACAATTTTGTGACACTCCACTTCATTTCATTCCACTCCACTTCATTTCATTTCACTCCATTTCATTCCATTCTGCCAATAAAAGTTTTTTTCATGACCATTTTTCATTCAGTCATTTATCATCTATCCATCTCTATTCAGTCAAATGATTGTTGTGTCAGCTTCCGCAGCTGAACCCAGTTTCCGCAGCCAGAAGCAGTTTCCGCAGCCATCACTCTGTTTTTCAAAAAAAATTGACAGTCAAATGTTAGTTACATAATCATGAAATCAAATGCAGGTATGACCAAGGACATTTTATGAAGACATGAGGCACTTAAAAGCATCAACAAGGAGCAGTTGATCAAAGATTAATGGACAAAAAGTGGCAGGAATTCCAAGGTATGAGTAGAAATTTATTTCAAATACCGTTCAAAGCACATTTTTACATAGTTATAAAACCATAGCTCCATTATATGCAATGATTGGCGTTGATAACTCCATAACCGTTCCACGATCTCTATACGATTCCCCCACAATCCTTGCATTTATTTTCAAACGGCCTCATGATCAAACCTCCGGTTTTAACTCATGTTCGGCTGTACTTTGATACTCCACCTATAATTATGGGATGTGGTTGATTTGATCACGGCTTCTCTCCGCCGCACAAATTCCGCAGCCATTTCATAAACGTGTTTATGTCCACTCCGCAGCCATTTAGTTTAAAATTCTACCGGGTTCACTTTACTCCCCTACTATTTTATTGAAGCCCTGGTTGCATTTCCACCTTGTTCATATCAGTCTCCACTCCATTCCATGAATTCACTTCTGCTACATGTTCTCTATTTTCCATTTACAGTCACTGTTTTCTTCTCCATAAACCCTGTTCATCACTGTAACCTAGCCATCTACCTCCGCTAAAACCCTTACTCATGCAGACGAATTTTAAAGACAGAAGGAAGGATGGGTTTGTTGTTGAGGGCAGAACCGGAAGGGCCCAAGTTTTTGGAAGGATACCTGCAAGTGAAAAACATATTGAAAAAGGAAAGGTGGCTATGGTTTATTAAAAAATTCAAGGGCTACAACAAGGAGATTACAAATACTTTTGCGAGGTCTTTTAACGGCCTAGAAGTGGAAGTTGGAGACCTCAAGTTTACAGTCATCGAGGCATCCATAGCAGCTGCTACAGAACTTCTGCAGGAGGGTGAACGTTGGTTCAAGAACAAGAGCTTTGACGAGAAGGCTTGGAGGGTTATCCTACGAAATCTAGGTATGGATGTAACTATTTTTAAACGAGGAATCCATGTCCATGCTTTAGAAGAGAAGTGGGCCAGTCTATTGTTGATTATTCAAAAGTTCATCACCTGTGAGGGACATTTTGGATCAAAGTGTATGTATCACACCCGGTTGTTGATGAATTTCCTAGAAAACCAAACCCTTAATCTGCCATACTTTTTACTGAACAATTTGAAAAAGATGTCTGTAACTGTCCAAAAGAATCTGGGGCACATAGAACCACACTTGTATCACCATGGCCTTGTGAAAATCTTGATAGAAAAACAATTGAAAGAAAAGGACATATGGGAGCAGTTTCTAATCAAAAATTTCTTTCAAGATCCACAAGAAGCCCCTGAAAGCAGTACATCAAGAAGAAGTAGAAGAAAGAGAACAAGTGATAAAATAGTTGAAGAAACTAGTAGAGAAGAAAGACTATCCAAAAGGAGGAAGGAAAAGACTAAGGGTAAGAAGCCAACAAAATCAAAATAGAAAAGAAGCATTGAGGCTATGCATCAAACCCCAGAACCTTCCTCAGAAGAAGACCATCAAGTATTGTCTGAAAGACTAGTTCACCTTCAGGAACAGTCAGCTGCAACCAAGAAGAAAGGAAAAGAAAAACAGAGTAGGGAGGAAAAATACACTAGTCCACAGCATGTAAGAAGAAGCTCCAGGCTAAAAGGGAAATTAAGGACAGTGCAAACCAAAGGACCCCACTTTACTGACTTGGGAGGGGAAACACCGGAGCAGCCTCCAGCAACCTCTCCTGACCGTAGCCCACACCATACTTCCATTTCACAGCCAGATTTTGACATGAGTCCTTCTCAATAGGATTTTGGGGTCATCCCAAGGAAAACTACACCTGAGATAGACCCGAATCAGCAAGAGATGTATGATTATCTAGAATCCTTGGAAAAGATAGCCACAGGCCCAAGCACTTCTTCCACTCAGCCTCACACAGCACAAGAAGCTCTAGTCCAATCGTTGAAACAAGAAGTCTTTCAATTGGAGGTTTTAAATAGACATATTAAAAATGAAAATGAAGCATTAAAGGAACAAATCAGATTGGACAAGATCATTCATGACAACACTATGTTACATCTGGGGCTGTGGCAGAAAAAGAACAAGAAATTGAAGAAGAAATGCAAGAGGTTGAATAAAGCACTTATCAACCTCAAATTCAGATGCTTGATGAGGAAGCCTAGAATGTTAGCAGTACCAAGGAAGAGGAGAAGAGGGCTGGATGTGCTGGCGGAGGTGTCAGAGCATATGGATTGAAGAGAGGATGGTCAAAATTTTGGTTGCATGGGGACATGCAACACCTTCACAGTGGGGGTATGTTGAGCCCTGAACTTGCATCTTTCCTATACACCTTCCTAGACTTTTTCCATTCACTTGGACCTCCTAAGCTATCAACATCATTGCATATTAATCATAAAAGAGCACTTAAAGTGGTTTTTAACTATGTTTTGTGTCTGCTGTTTGAACTAGATTTTTGCTCATTGAGCTACAGAATCTTGTCACTTTCCGTAGCTGCTTCAACTTTCCGCAGTTGTTTTTGTTAAAGTCTACATTACAGGTGTCTTCAGGCAAATCGAGCCACATGGGCAAGTTGGAAATGACTTGGACATGGACCGAGTCCTATTGGCTCAGTCGGATTCATCAGAGGAGGCCGTGGTCAATGGTGGTCAAACGGTGGTCAAATAGAAGAGTCCTACGGCAACAGGACTCTGTTTCCAAGCACGTGAAAGATTTTCGTGGCTGTTTCTAGATTTCTGGAGGCACGCTAACACCTGTAGGCTGCCTACGATGTAAATCCAACAAGCCACTTTCAATAGATTGCATCATCTTGGCAGCCATGATGCTAGATCCATGGATGTTGTTGTTCACGTGTCCTCTGTCAGCGTAGTTTATAGGAAAATAGTTTTTTAGCCTTTTGTTATAAATAATGCGTTCCTATACGCATAGGAGTTAGTCTTTTGGAATGTAATTTTGCTGTTAAAAAAGCCCACTGTGCCGTGACACTAGTTTCGTTGTTGTGACTGCGTTTTGAAATATATGAGAAGACTTTGTTTCTGAGCATAATTCTTGATTGATAGCTGTTGCCCGAGGTTGTGCAGAGAGCCCCTGCACACGCCGAGGTTTTGTTTCTTATTTGCTGTACAGTTTCATGTTGTGTTTCTTTATGTTTATTATGCCATAGTTATTCACTTATGTATATTTCATTTACTATGGTACTAACGTTTCATTCTTGTTCATAATTTTACATGCTTTACATTGCTGTTAACGCTGATCAATGTGTATGTTATAGATTACTGTAGGCAGCCCGGGCATTTTCATATAATTTTCACAATGACTAATGACATGGAATCAGTCTTTCTACTGACTTACTTTTCTTAGCTTTTAATTCCAGTTCTGTTTTGTTTATTTCAGTTTTGTTCATTAGCTTTATTAGTTAGCTTAGATATTAAATTGCTCATATCATTGTCAGTTACCTTTGAAAGCAATAGCGAGACTAATGGCGAGGGATTGAAGTATGAGTGTGTAATTTGATATTAGTTTTATTTTTCTGCAATTAGATATCAGATTGCTCAAGTTGTTGATGATTACCTCCGAAAGCCATAGCGAGACTAACTGGCGAGGGGTCAGAATATGAATTGATGTAATTTGATTTTAGCTTTACTTTACTTGCAATTTTTTTGGATTTCTTTGAGTACAGTAGCTTAATTCATTTCTTTTATATTTAGACAACAGCAGGGATAATGGTTTCATGATCAATAGTTCACTGTTTGTTTGATTAGAATAGTGGCACATTTTCATTTTCTTTTAGGAATTAATTTCATCATTAG
Organism: Pinus tabuliformis; assembly: GCA_031772625.1. Classification (NCBI taxonomy): domain Eukaryota; kingdom Viridiplantae; phylum Streptophyta; class Pinopsida; order Pinales; family Pinaceae; genus Pinus; species Pinus tabuliformis. The sequence goes on along the minus strand of CM062804.1, from coordinate 153,643,459 downwards.
CATGTTCTAAGACCTTCTGAAGTTTGAAGTTTTGGAAACCATTATAAAGGACATAATTGCCTTGAACATTTATATCCATACTTGTCTTTTAGAATTTCCATTTCACATTAGGAGATAAACGAAGATAAAAACCCCCAAAACAAAATAAAAAAATAAAAAACGACAAAAAGTAAGAAATAGGTTATCTTGCACATATAGTGCGCCACACTTCAACAGTTTACGACTCCCAGATTGACAATTAATATAGCAATTTAGGACACTCTAAATTGACCAAACAGTTGGACTCTTTTGGAAGTGGTGCACTCATTGTATACTTGTATCAGCAGATTGGCAAGGAATAAAACCAGGTTTTACAGCTATTTTTGTGGGATTCTTGTGATATTGAGTTTATGTATTGTTTCTTCTTTGTAATGAGTTTTTCTGATGTTTTATATGTATCCACATCTCTCTCTATCTTCTAAACTAAATGACTCAAGGTGAATAGACAAAATACACTAATTTACAGTGCTTTGTCTTGGGAATGCATTTGGTTTTCTATGTTTTTCAACAGTTTGAAGAGGATTCATGCTCCTCATGCCCTCCTCAACCCCTCAGCAGTCTAAATCTACCATCTCAATCAATTTCTAGTACATAAATCCTTTGTCTACCTCGCCCCATAGAACATGTTTGTATTCCTGATTTGATTTCCTGGACCCAACTTGCCTGTTCTATTTGATCCAGCAACCAATCATCAAAATCAACCAAAAATCCTCTGAGCTACTATACGTAGCCTAAAATCTACATTATGTTTCATCTCTGGTGTTGCTCCGTGGCCAGCAGGTTTGGACAGTACCCTGGCGGAGTCACATAGGAAAAAAAGCATGGCTCTGCTGCCAGTGAGCCTGGTCAGTACCCCGACGGAGTTACTTGCATCACCTCTCTACGTAGGAAGCCTTTCTCCTCTTTCACCTTATTCATTTTCGTTTTTTTCAAACTATTTTCACCTTTTCATTTTTTTCATTTTTCATCTTCGTAACTGTTCATAGAACTTTTTCATTTCAGAGGCGGAAGAGGGATCCCGACTTAATGAGAGCAGGAGAGGTTGTTCTAGCAGAGAAGTACTTTATCATACCTATGATGTGCCTACGAAGGTCTTCCCCTTCACCTTACTCTACTTGACTAAGTTGACATCGGTTAACCCAAAAACAACCGACTAGAGTAGGTGACACTAGTTAGTGCGCAAGCATTGTGTTTTCATCAAGGTTCACTTTGAATAGTACATATTTTCCATTGACATATCATGGACTAAAAGTAATAGGTTCTTCATACAAAGGCAGGATGACAGATAAACAATTAGTGATAGCTGCACAAGGCCTCTTGTACTTTACCTAGCTTGTTTCAAGAGTCATACATGGTTTCATGTGAAGTTGTCCTACGAATGGAACAAGCGAACTAACAAACAACAAAGCAAAGCAAGACTAGAAGAAAAAGCGAAAGAAAAGCAAGTAAGCAAACAAGCAAGCAAACAAACAAACAAACCAAGTAAGTAAGCAAACAAGCATGCAAGAAAGCAACTAAAAAGAAAACACTACTCCTACTCCTAAGCTAACAGTGCATGGGTCATCTCATGTGAAGTGATACTAGCAATGCAGCCACCAGTGCATTGGTTGACCGATGTTGGTGAAGGCATGGTTCGCGAACAAGACAACTATGTGAAATAGCAAACAAGAAAGATATAACAATGAAGACAAACACACTCTGAGCATACAAGCTACCACAGAACAAAGATGAGTGAAAGTGCATGACATGCATTCTATCGATATGCCATGATGTTGTGCTACACCTCATGCAGATTTTGAGTGTATGCATTCTCTTGACTGTGAGATGCAAGCAAACGTTAGAAAGGTCTACCACTTGTGTTGTGCATGTGTGCTTGCTGTGTAAGATTCCTCCAACACATGAGTGATGGGATCATGTAGTTCGAGTGGAGGAAGTGAAATCTGGTTGTTTGGTTGATCTTCTATGCAAAGTAGAGAGTGATGAGGAGCCTTGAGTGTTTCAACAATTTCCTAACTGGTAGTGAAACCAACTTTAGGACAACGAGGGCCTGACATAACCATTAGTTCGGGCTGAAGTCCCTCGAGAGTCTGGGGGGTTTCGGCTTCATTGAAAGATAGATCATCGTAGACCAGTGTCTTGGACATATTAACAATGACTGAATCAACGTTATGATCAGATGAGGAAGTGAATAGATCATGACAACCAAGATCAGAAAATTCGAGATGTTCATCGACGTCCTCATGATTTGATGAATCGGGTAGAGGGGTAGATGGGAAGAAAAGATGTTCACCCTCTATGTTTTCAAGAATGATAGATGACATATTGAATGGATTTCTGGAGGAAGATGTGTCCTCTCTGCACTGTGATGACAGACTAACATTTGACGTGTCCTATGAATGATCAGAAGTAGAAGTATCTGGAAATGAGTTTTCATAGAGGGAATCAGCAGTGGCAGAATCACAACGGATGTCAAGATGAAACGGATGAGGTGCGGCTATAAGGGAGTCATCCTTCACTGCGGGTTCTTCTTTAGATTCCTGCACACACTCATCATGAATGATGGAACACGTTGGCTGCATAACAGCAATTCCGTCGACAACTTGATCCTCATTCACAACAGGTGAGGAGTCCGGAATGGAATAACACAAGACAATACAATTTGGAAGATCAAAAGAATGCGAGGACAGAGGTCGAGGGAATGAATCTACATGACAACCAATGGGCTTGCAAGCCAAATCTGTGCAGATCTGAAGAGCAGGTGGGGTGGGAGGATGTGACAGCTCAACAGAGGTGCATGCATGATCTCCCATCTCACTCCACAGTGGTTGAGCTGCTTGATGAGATGAAGGTGGACAGTTGTTATAGACATATTTGGGACTGCAACCCCAATCATATATGTCCATAAACCAAGGGCTTCTAAGTCCCTAAAAGTGTTGTTTCATACCCTAAAGGAGCAAGGTCAGCTGATTATATCATCTCCCAGAAGTTCTCCATGAAAAACTACTCAGAACTGGTCAAAGCAGGACCATATAGACTGCCTAGTGTTAAGGGTGTGATGCATCTCACCTGCCACATACAAAAAATGCAATTCATACTGGAAATCCCTTCTGTAGGGTGCGATGAGCGAGAGAAGACAAATGGCACAAGTAGTTTGCTAGGTGGAGACCCTGCGAATCTTCTAGAAGCTGCTCATTTGACACCTGCCTCTTTGAATTCGCCCGAAGATGAGTAAGAGATCATGAAATCTCCAAGTGGAACCAAGAACTATCAAAGAGATGACACTAATCAAAATCCCAGAAGCTGACTCACCTCCCCTGTAAACATCTATATATGGATCCCTCATCCCAGAGATCTAGAGGCTGGAATTTTGTAATTTGCAAGGAAGTGCTGTTGGTTTCTCTTTGAAGACATTGTTGGGTGATCTTGCTTTGTATGAGGTGAAGATGGCTTTCATGCTGGGACGATGGCACTGGGTCAGACCAAGTGGTTGTAATCCTCTCTTCTACTACTTCTATCAATAAAGCTATTTGAGTTTTCCTCCATATTCTTGTATATCTCTAAATATTGTGTTGATATATGCATTTGTATGGTCAATATATATCTGATCCTATGTTGTTTACGGTGATAGATCTCTATGCTTTGATGGTATTATGCTGCTTTGAATTTACAGGTGTTCTTTGAAGTGGGACAAGTAAGGAAGGAGTGGTGAGATTCTGTCAAAGAGGAAAGGAAACAAGCAAGGAGCCAAGCGAAAGACTGAGGTTGGTATTCTCTGCTTCTTTCTCATCTATCTCTCGTAAAGGAAAACACAAGTGACTTTAGTTTGTTTGTTTCTAAGATAGCTACCCATCTTAGTGGGACTAGCAGTTCTGAATAGACACTAGTTTTCCTGATAACAAAATGGCGACTCCACTAGGGAGTGAATAGTTTGATTGCTTGTCTCTAATTCTTTGCTTCATAAATTACAGACGGAGCTTGAAGTTAATCCAGCTAGCCTTCGAACCGCATTTGCTAGGCAAGTGCAAAGTAGATCAACACTGTTTCAGTCAATCTCCGGGTTTGTTTATGAACCGAACAACTAACTTGCAAACATCCTAAGTGCCGTGGAGGTAGCTCAAGTAACCTCATTATATCAGCCCCTATACTTTGTATTTACTGACTATCATTAGCTCGGCCTAAATCACTGAACTAAGCTGCAAATTGTGACCAAAAACCAAGTTAAAGTCTCGTCCCTAGACCATCGCAATGTCTCCTTTTGGTAGAATGGATGCATCGCACCTCTCGTGTGTAGTAGGTGGGATGCCACCCTGTTTCCCTGTGTTACAGGTGCGATGATCAGGTAAGACTGTTTCTACCTCTAGATTTTGGTTTTTTCTTCACTGTCTTTAGCTTTATTCAGGAGTTTTGCTGTCTGTGATCAATATACCACTGTTGAAACCCCCTTCCTTTGCATTATTCAGCCTCCATTGTACAAATAATTGTGAATGTTTTTGTGTATTTTTTGCCATTTACAGTTCTCCTTTACAAAAAGTAGCTTAATTGAACTGTCGTATTTGGATTTGAAAGTATCGCAAGTGTTGTTTTCAGTGAAAGAAAAGAATCCTTCTCTTTTTGATAGTCGATTAATTGTTACTCTTGTATTTGATTTGAATTTATAGTATTTCAAGTGTCGAAAGCAGTTTTCAATTCAAAATCGCAAAGTGTCGTCTTGTCTCCCTTTCGTTTTTTGAAAAGAAAATTGTTAGTACTGTCACTTTGAAAGAAGAAATAATTTAGATTTGTATTGAGCGTTCTTTTTGTCATTCACACATTAAGAAAGCGGAAAACAAATACATGCATGTGCATTTGCATTTAGACTGCTTGTTGATTTTGATTTAGGACAATGCATCTAGTGTGTGCTCTCTGCTCTATGTTGAAAGGATTTCGCTTCTCTTTCCTTAGTAGCTAGAATTTTCAATGCAAAAAGAAGAGTAAATGACTGTTTATCATCTTAGATTGCATATTTAGGATTTGTATATCTACATCACGCGGTGAACCTTAAAGGCAAACTTCTTAAGAAAGATCAACTGTAAAATAAATTCAATGAACATAAAAACGCTTTGGAACCTAACGGACAACATTTAGAAGTCTAGGCTAGAGACATATTCCGGTGTCGTAAAACCTGGTAACTATCACTTTCATCGTAGGTTGGGTGATTCCTCCTCTTTGAGACAACAAGTGCCAGTACGGACTTGTGCTCCCACGTACCATCGACTATATATTGGGAGACCACAATAGGCTATATCCTTTATCATTGGGAAGCCGTGTCTGCTGCCCTATCGATCGCAATGCACTAAACACAACATTCGGGAAGATTGACTGCCGTACCGTAAAAAGTATTCTGCAGTTTTGCGATTGATTTGGTAATCCCTCTGCCTAGATTTCCAGAGTAGTCTCTTTCATTCCTTTTCAGACTCCTTAAAGGAAAATGTCCATCTGAGCACTTGTCACTTCAGGCTCATTAAAAATCGAAGGCGACTAGAGTCATCTTTAGCTTTTTCTCTACTATTAAAAAATGAAAAAGCAAGTTGTGTCAAAGCATCTAAAATTTATTTCAAACAGAATAATGTCACTGTTCCCTCGTTGGTCTTAGGTTGAGAAAATGGAGTCCACCAATCAAGGATTTCTCCTTGGGGGAAATCCTAGTCCTTTCTCCTCTTGGGGAGATGTTGGTGCACCTCATATGGCCACATTGTCCCTTCCAAGATTGACAATTGGCCTGCTAGTATGGATTTTTTCGACCTCTATCGTTCAAAGCATCGCGATTCCTGAGTAATCAAATCAGCAATTGGATGATGCTAGAGTTACCCCCCAACCTTCTACTTCGTTTGTTTCTCCCTCTCCTTATTCCTCTTCGCTTGGTGAAGCTAGTAAAACTAAAAACCAATTTACTGACAAGAAGAAGAAAGGTAACGAGAAGAAGAAGAAGGAGCCAATGGTAAAAATGGGCAACCGTACATCGTCTAGCGAAAATCCACGCACTGCACCATCCAAACCTAAATCTCCATGTGTCATCTGCAATGGGGACCATTATCATCGAGATTGTCCTTGCATCCCACGAATCTCAAGGGACTGGTCTCCCTGCTTGCACAATCCGGTGTCGTCAACCTCTGACGATCATGTTGAGAGTACACTGTCAACTAGTGAAAACGAAGTCACCAAACAGAAAAGAAAATCTAAATTTCCTTGCAGAATGTATGAAGGTGATCATGCGCTCCACCGTTGTCCCTTCCTGGACGAAGCTAAAAGAGTCTTGGATAACCGTCTTGCATCACCGCAACGACTTCCTCTTCGACACAAGAAACTATTGCCAAGTCCATTACTAGTTGAAAATCCGACTGACACACCTTTATTGTCGGTCGAAGCACCTATCATTGAAGATAAAACCTTTGAGTCCACATCGAACCAAAGTCAATAGGTCGAGATAGCAGTGGACCCCATCTTGTCTTCAGAGGATTTACCTTCAAATGATACAATCACGAAAGAGAATGAGAACGACACCGTTCAAATTCTTTTCATAAACACAGACTTCGATGAACATGGGGGCAATCTACCCGTTCCTTTACCACGGGAAGGAAGTTCATCAGAGATGTATCCGGCTGTTTATTCAGTCCCACCTCCAAGCAACCTAGTCATCTCCTTCGATTGGAACCTACTAGGCAGACCCTGTCTACCATCTAATGTACCATTCTGAATCATAGTTCAAACTTATAGAATGGTCATGGTTGGTACCATCATAGATGAAGGGGCTTCTATGAGTATCCTTTCCTCAACTACTTGGAAAGCACTTGGTTCGCCATCGCTTTTGCCTGAGATGCGAAATCTGACAGGCTTCGACAAAGGAACCAGTCAACCATTAGGGATCCTTCCAAATTTGCCTATAACTTTGAGAAGGAAAGCTGTTTATTTGAACGTAATGGTAGTCCAAGGACCTTTAGATTACAATCTACTCCTTGGGTGCGACTACATTTATAGCATGGCAGCTATTGTTTCCTCACTCTTTCGAGTGATGTGTTTTCCACATGAAGGTAGAGTGGTCCAGCTCGTAGACCAGCTTCCATTCCCCGGTTCACACATAGCTAATAGTCAAATGTCATCCCTAACAGGTCTTTTTGTGCAAGGAATGTCTCATCAATCTCCAGTCCGTCCACCTAATAAGCGCGAGTGATTCAATGGTTGTGACTGAAACCCAGGGGGCATGCACCCTGGTCTACTTCGGCAGGAAAACTTCAGGTATAGGGTAGGTTTCCGCGGAGGATATATGACTAGTCTGACACACCCGTCCATTTAGGAAAATGGGATTAGACCGGAATAATATACCTCCATTAGAAGGTATGCCTTTCCCAACAGAACAAATGTTTTGTCTGCAAATTGAAGGGTAACCTGGAAACTCTACTTCGCTATACCTGGGGGCATGCAAACCTTTTTGCATGAAAGTGAAAAGCAACCATTTATTTTCTTAGTTTGTAGGTTCTTAACCCTTTAAACTCGTAGGATTGGTCGTTCCTAGCTTACATAATAAAAGGAGTCGGAGCAAAATTTCGAATGGTGCAAGCTCCCTAAAAAATGAACCTATCGATGAGACATCCTTATTATACGACTGGCACAAGCAGTTTTACGTGAAGTTCAAGCTCGTTAAAAAAAAAACCTAGCAATGAGCATATGTTCCACTAGAGTTTAAGCTCATTAAAAAATGAACCCAACTCCGGTAAATAACCATTGCGATTGCATTATTACCAGCTTTTGAGCCTTGGTCGTGTTCTTACCATCACCTCCACTCTTTTTTAGCCAATCATACGCCTCGATTTGATTGTTTATCCCTTTTGAGGAATAGTTGCGACGAGTGATCCTATTAGCCACCTTCTTTACACTGCCGTGATTGAAAAGTTCCAAACATTACCTGGAACCAGCTGCTATCCGAAAACATCACTCGTTCCTCAAAAAACGAGTCTCCTTTAAGCTCTTTTCATCTGACTCGTAAAATATGAAAAGATTGCCAAGCAATTGGCCTCTCCAGCTCGTTAAAGTGATTGGAAGTGCCATCCCTCCTCTAGATTTTAATCTTTTTGGACCTGAGGGATTATTACACAAAAAGATCGAGCGTTCGTCTTTTTCGGCTCGTTAAAACTATCGAAAAGTCATCCCTTTCGCATTGTTTTATACTTTTTCGGACTTAAGCGATTATATTACGAAAAAGGAATATTGGAGCTTCCTTTCCATCTCTTTTCAGACTCTCTAAAATTGAAAAGAACCGAGTTATCCTTGTCATTAAACTCGTTAAAACAATAGCGACAAACTTGTCCATTCAGACAAGAATGAGTCTCACTGTCACTAGGCTTGTTAAAACATAGCGACGGGTTTGCCCGAAGGGAAAATTATAAAACAAGCATATGTTATCCTCCTCAAGCTTGACAAAAATAAAGAGGAACTAGTCAGAAATGACTGGGGAAATTTTGGAAGAAAACTTGAAGAAACTTTATTGGTAGCAGGTCGCTCTTGAACATGACACTTTCACTCCATCACCATGATTGAGTTGGGTTGGGTTATTCCATTCACCGGTCATATCACCATTGGTCCACCGTACCATCCACTTTTGGGGTTAACGCTACCAATCCATTTCAGTGTCGCCGATATGTTCAAGAGAAGTCACTAAGAGAATTCACCTACCCAGCTTATGTCTCATCCACTGTAATACCTTCACACTTCATTCTCTCATGACCGCCACCCTAAACCTTGTATCATCAGATCGTTTTCACCTCCACAAAATCATTTGATCCGTTCCATGTCATAGATTTGGGATTCATTAATTCCCTCCTACGATGGGTCACTTCTTGTCGACATCAGCTCATTATCCAAGAAGTCGACCTAGGAACAACCCTTTCAGTGCTTTGAAGCTTGCATGCCTCAATGGCAAGTTTCTCACTTCCAGCGACAGGTTTACATTAATTGCCTTTGACCGAAAGATTTTGCGTGGTGTTCAACATCGACTCATGTATTCACACCACGTGAATTGTACTGTAGTACCTTAAGGGTCATCATCATCATCGGTGATTCCTCTTGCGCCTGTTAACAGCTTAATCATTAGCTGGTAATCAGGTGATGTCTTTCCATGTTCGACCTCAGAGCATCTTTTCACATGGACCAACTTGTACTTTCGGTTGAAGATTGAACGGGTTTTGAAGACCCCGGATCTAGTTTCATCCATCTGGGCTGCGATATATTCAGGAAAATAAAGACATCAAATGTACATCATTGTTGCACAGATAATCATCCAAACCAAAGGATGATGGCTCTACCAGAATCATCAGTCTGCTACACAGACGGTTGTTTATCCTATGTACATGAAAATGAATTTATAAAGCTGAGCATGGGAATGCCCACCTCAGCTAGATCATGAAAATATTATGAAGATAATGTATTGTATTGTATCTTATTACGGGTCACCTTCAAGTTCGAAAAACCTCGGATCCTCATAATAAATCATTTCACCTGACATTAAAAGATTTACGACCTCATGCTTTAGGGGGCAACTGTTATAGACATATTTGGGCACTGCAACCCCAATCATATATGTCCATAAACCAAGGGCTTCTAAATCCATAAAAGTGTTGTTTCATACCCTAAAGGAGCAAGGTCAGCTGATTACATCATCTCCCATAAGTTCTCCATGAAAAACTACTCAGAACTGGTCAAAGCAGGACCATACAGACTGCCCAGTGCTAAGGGTGTGATGCATCTTACCTGCCACACACAAAAAGTGTGATGCATACTAGAAAGCCCTTCTGTAGGGTGCGATGAGCGAGAGCAGACAAATGGCACAAGCAGTTTGCTAGGTGGACACCCTGAGAATCTTCTAGAAGCTACTCATTTGACACTTGCCTCTCTGAATTCGCCCAAAGATGAGTAAGAGATCATGAAATCTCCAAGTGGAACCAAAAACTATCAGAGAGATGAAACTAATCAAAATCCCAGAAGCTGACTCACCCCCCCTGCAAACATCTATATATGGATCCCTCATCTTAGAGATCCAGAGGCTGGAATTTTGTAATTTGCAAGGAAGTGTTGTTGGTTTCCCTTTGAAGACATTGTTGGGTGATCTTGCTTTGTATGAGGTGAAGAGGGCTTTCATGCTAGGAGGATGGTGCTGGGTCACACCAAGTGGTTGTAATCCTCTCTTCTACTACTTCTATCAATAAAGCTATTTGAGTTTTCCTCCATATTCTTGTATATCTCTGAATATTGTGTTGATATATGCATTTTTATGGTCAATATATATCTGATCCTATGTTGTTTACGATGATAGATCTCTATGCTTTGATGGTATTATGCTGCTTTGACTCTACAGGTGCTCTTTGAAGCGGGACAAGTAAGGAAGGAGTGGTGAGATTCTATCAAAGGGGAAAGGAAGCAAGCAAGGAGCCAAGCGAAAGACTAAGGTTGGTACTCTCTGCTTCTTTCTAATCTATCTCTCGTAAAGTAAAACACAAGTGACTTTAGTTTGTTTGTTTCTAAGATAGCGACCCGTCTTAGTGGGACTAGCAGTTTTGAATAGACACTAGTTTTCCCGATAACAACAATCACTTGTGATAAGAACTGTGCCTGCCTGTGATTGCGAAGTTCCATCACCAGAGTATGAGCGGGATTCGAGTGATTTCAAGAATTGCGGATTTTTACATATGTGAAGAAGATACTCAAATCTCCCATTAAGAAATTTCCAATCAATATCATCTTCGAGGAATCAGTATGCAAGATTACAAAAGCGCGTGTAAAACAGTTCAATGAATTCATCAGGTGCTTTTCGTAATTCTAGTATTTCTTTGTTGAGTGCTTTATAGTTAAAGTGATTGAAGGCATGGTCTATGTCTATGACCAGATGATAAAGAGAATGAATAGATTTTTCAGGCAGCGTGGCACACTAGTGCATGGGTTTCCCTCGAAGCGTGTAAATGAATAGCGCGTAGCTCATGTATTCTTCAAAGAATCTGTGTCTTTCGTATGAGCCTACAATGCCAACTGCATGCCTAACCAAGGTTGCGTAGCCTCCACCATCAAATTTTTTATGAGACAAGTTATCCAAGAGATTTTTTGAGATGATGAAATTTTTTCCATAAGACATACATTCCCGAAGAGCAACTCGGTAGTTAGTCATGATAGATGTGTAGAGATTCAAAACAGAGGTGAGGACTTAGCTTGTCATCTGGCCCTCATTCTAGTGCCAAAATGTTGACGGTGCTAGATGCGCCAACATGTAAGGGGATCTCCCCAGTAAGAAGTCCCAATTAAACCTCAGACTGTTTGGTGTAGGAGTCCCAGCAGTGGGTCATATAGAAATGCCTTGACCGCGATTTCGCACAGAGGCAAGTAAGATAACTCTGTTAGTAGCAAGGGTGTGACCACTGCGGTGAGTCAAGGAAGGTGCATGAGAGGTTCTAACACATGTGGGTTGAGATGAGTGCGCCCCTTGGCAACCTGTAATGGTACATGGATGGTAAGGGAACACACAAGTGAAGATGCATCACAAGCTAGAAAGCAAGTCAGCTGGAAATCCAAAGTGATGGTTAAACCAATCAACACATTTCAGAAATATTCATACATGCTCATACAGAATAGTCCATACATGCGTGCGTAAGAAAGAAAATACATATGCCATTTAGAGTAAACAAGGCAAATGGAATACAATACAACATATGCATGAAACGAGTTGGATCTTATTATATAAAGAAGTGTAAGTTCTAGTCATACAATACATCCATGTACACCTGCTAGCCTCAACATTGGAATGTTACAACCACATCCGCCTGCTCCTCCAAAGAGATGTACTAGCTCCGCGCAATGGAGAAGCTAAGGCGTGTTACAATATTGTCCAAGCTCTCTCCAAGATAGTCTTATCGGAAGCTTGGTTGACCAAACTTCTATACAATGAGTTATGAGGGACTATTTATAGCAAAGGGTGTGGTGACCCTTGACATCCCCCTTTGTGACCGTTCAACTACCCTCATGACTCTTCACCTACTCTATGACTATTACATCCAACTGTTGACACTTGACTTACATTTGACATGACTTTACATTACAATGCACATGTACCCATGTGAGACAACATGGCTTGAGCAAACCATGCAAGACATCACTAACACTCGGTCCATTTTGATGAGACCAACTCTATGATATGTGTATGATGGCGAAGGTGGTGAGATGATGCCAATCTTTGTTGTTTGTGATGGTGTGCATGCACCCATTGGTGACATCTTGCTGAAGCAAACACATACCTCCGTTGCAGCCGGTGCATTGGTTCAGCTCCTTCATCCAACTCGTCTGCTACCATGTGCATGGTCTTCTTGGGTGCGGCTGAACCAGCAACACACTGATGCATAGTGTCCATATTGATCTTCAAGTGTGTGTTGGTGGTCATGCGCATCAACTTTCCAAAGTACATGTTCAGCTCCAGTTGGACTTTATTCTTGCCTTCGCCTTGGTGAGTATGCTGAATAGGTTGGATCACATGCGTGCACACAATTACATGCCTGCTTCTAAATCCCTTTCATGCAATCAACAACACTGCTCATCATGTCTGCTCCGTGCCAGCTGCTGGGATAGAGCTATAATCTTTACGGAAGTAGTTTCATCTATGAGTGCATGTTGCACCCATTGTTGTTCCTATTCTTGCTGCAACTCATTTGTTTGTCCATGCAGCTTCATGTTCTTCCTTGAGTTACTGCTTTAGTACATGAAACTCCTTCTTTGTTCCATTCTCTGTCTTCATGTGATCTTCATGTCGCGCTATCACTTCATAGCCTGAGTCTCCAAAGTTCCTTTCATCATCAGTGGATCTGCTTGAGCTTGCAACTTTGTTCCACCTCTGTGTTGTCAACAACCTTCCTCTTGCATTCGTTGTGTTCGCTGCATTCATTGCATTCGGTGCATTCGTTCCATTCATTGCATTCGTTGCATTCGGTATGCTACCTTCAGCTATTGTTCATGATGCTATTCGTTGTGATGTTGCAGCTGTCATATCTTGATGTTCTTGTCTATGAACAACTTAATATCTTTGTGAGTAGGCAAGATCATATACATTTGATTGACTGCATCTCCAGGTGTGCTATGAACGGTTTCTTCGACTTTGCTCTCTTGGAAACCATTGTACCTACATTGCTGAGAGGCAGATTGTCACCCCCCCAAGCCGGTGGTAGTCTTTAAACCACTCTTAGCGAGGTGTGCACCACTGAACACTTTCTTTTCACCAATACTTATGTTTGTGGACTACGCCTAACCACTTACTCCTACTTAGTTTGTGTTTCGCAACCAAGTATTATTATGTTATCCTTTATACCAATGAACACCCATACACATTCATTATCAACATCAATTATAAACGAGAACACAATTGCACAGTATAAAGGGAGGGGCAACTCCCTTAACAATGAGTCTGCCCGATAAAATATCATACAACAGTTTACAAAGCTTTACAAGTATACTTGGAAACCCCAAGTTTCATACTTAGCCAAATTTACAATCCAAGGCAAAACTCGGTTGCCTAGCTCATCGGCGCCTCAGCACGGTCGCCGCACGACTTACCAACACTTCGTTCACCTCGTCGCATGATCGTGTTGTTTGCCCAACTTGGGTGTGCCTCCAAGTCACCACACATGGGCGCCTCTACCCGAGACACACCTCCGTTCACAATCTCAACACTTCACCAAGTCACTGTGCACACTTGCACGCCGGGTGGGTGCTCACCCAAGTCGCCAAGACACCTGCACCAAGTCGTCGCACAAACTGGGTGCCACACACCCGTGCACGCCTTCACCCAACCACCAGGCACTCCTACCCGCACCTTCACCCACAACCGCGCTTCACCGTGCGCACCTGCCCAAGAATGGGCACATACTAGAACTGCACCTTTCTCCTTCGACTTGCACACTAGAACTACGCACTACCTTTTGTAGTGAAGATGTATGAGCGTTGAGTTCTTGATGGAATGATCTCCATGCTCATCCAACTTATACACATGCGTGGGGCGAAGTCTGGCTGCCCAGCTGACTCACCCAACGCCCCAATGCCATCACAAAGTATCATGTCGGCTCCTCTCAAACATAGGTCGGCCTCCATATGTTGTAACACATGCTCCACGCCATATAACCATGCTTGCCTACCCTCCTTTGCGCATTATCCATCGCATACTTGAAGAGAGAGCTCGCACTTCAACCTATTCGCTGTCGCACTTCAAGCCGGAGTTGTAGGTCCTTACATCCTCCTCCACCTGAAGTCATTGTCGTCCTTGATAACATACCATCCTGGTAACCATCCACCAAGATCATCATCAATGTCTATCTCATCCTCGGTCCATGATGTCAACTCTTCCACATACTGCAAACATCCATGCAACATATGTAGAACTCCATCTCCACCATGTGTCGTCCTCATCCTGTGAACTTTCCTCCTCGTCTACCTGATGCCAACATCTCTCCATGCACTTCCAGACCCCATGTTTGAACTAGTTTGGTAGCTAATCCAACTGTCACGCTCAAGCCATGAGAGTGAACATCCTTATGCCTTGACCAGTCTATCTCGGATTCTTCCACATCTTGGACTCACCAAGAATCTCACCACTATGTTCAGGTCCATGGAAACTCCATCTCATTTGAAACATGTCATGATGCTTGATGCCAAGCCATCCATGCACCATCTGTCATACCTGCTCAACCTGTTTTAAGGACTCACTGCCATGAGCAGCTAACAATGAGCCCCATCTTCTTTGTCATCTAAGAAGATGTGGAGGGAGTGGAGCCTAAAGGCTCACCCTCACTAATCATCTCAATCCATCTGTCAAGATCTTCTATCTCCATCCTCTGTAGATAAGTGACCTGATCCTCCTCCCGGATATTCGGCCTCACATATGCCTCATCATCATCATCATCATCATCCTCGACCATTTCTAGCCTTCTTGACAAATCCAAGATACTATCTGAAAGAGTCTTGATGACCAATGACTTCTCGGTAAGCTTTGTCTCAACCATAGAAAACCGCTTACTCATGTCTTCCATCCGCTTCTCGTCCTCCATTTGCATCACTGCCAACTTACAATCAGGCCTTGTCACTCCAATGGTTGGTACACCAATGGGTACATCTTCCCTTCCATCGTAAATGTACAGTTTCCTCAAATGTGGAACAATCATAGCATCAAATTGTTTCATGAATTCCATCCCTATCACAGCCTCATAGTCATCAATTCGCACTATAGTGAATTCAACCTTCCCTGTCCACTCACCTAGTGTTGTGTCCACTTTTTCAGCTATACCAAGAACATTATCAGGAGGAGAATTGACTGTCTTCATCTGTGCCTTCACCGGTACAAATTTTAGCCCAATTCTTCTTGCAGTATCTTCACCCATGAAGTTGTGAGAGGCCCCACTATCCACCATAGTGAGTATATCAGTACCTCCAACCTTCATCCGAACATACTCCAAACTGTTCCTCTCAAGATCCCTCCGAGAGACCACCTCTGTAGCAGCAGCAGCACCAAGTATCTACATCATCCCCATAGAAGCTTCTTCATTCTTCGCATTAGATTGTGCAATCGTAGCCACTTTCAGTCTAGAAGGACAGTTCTTCACCGTATGTGGTCCAGCACATATCCAACACTTCAAGGCTTTCTTCGTCTTCGAATTATCATCCGATTTCGAAGCATCATCCTTCTTCTTCTCTTTCGGCTTATCGGGCTTCTTCTTTCTATCATCAGAAATCTCATCATAATGCTCCACCAACCTGTCCACAACAGCAAAAGCTTCCTCAAGTGTTCTAATCCTCTGCCTCTTCACTTCATTGCGTGCCCAAGGCTTCAACCCAATAATGAAATTGAACACCTTGTCCCTCTCCGCCATGTTAGGAAGTTCCAGAACTGCACTTGCAAACTCCCGCTGATATGTTTGAAGGTTCCTGGTTTGCTTTATGAACTTAATTTTCATCCTTGCTTCCCACGTTTCATCCTGAGGACTGAAATGGGTCTGCAAAGCTTTCTTCATCTCATCCCACAATGTAATGTCACCAGCACTGCCATTGGCAATCTGATCCATCCGTCTTCGCCACCACATCTTAGCATCCTTTGTCAATAACTGAGCAGCTACCTTGACCTTCGTCTCATCATGAGATAGACCCAATCATTCCAAGTACTGCTCCATGTCCCATAGAAAGTTTTCATGAGTCTTTGCACTCCTTGTACCATCGTAAGATTCCAGTTCCTTGACTTTCACATGAGGCACTCCTCCACCTGAGTTATGCCTCACGGCCTTCTTCAACACCGCGATCTCATCTCTAGCTTCGTCAAGAGATTTTCGCAAGCCCATGATATCTGCAAGACCTTGGTCCCTTGCCTCTTCAACCTCCTTGACCCTTACTTCAAGTTGTGTACGCATAATATCAGTGTACTCGTGTTGAGTCCGGAGTTCATCAAGCTCTTCCTTCATCTTCGAATTGGCCTCTTGCTCCTTATCGAACAAGTCCAACTTCTTATTCCAGGAAGCTTCCAAGTCCTCCATCTTCACCAACACTTTTTCCATAAGTGCTATAGTAGCATCCTGCGCACCGTGACTAGACCTAGCTTGAGATTCAGCTGCCATTGCTAACAGCTTCCTTCTTCTTTGTGACCTAGTTTCGACCATTCAATAGCTTCACCAAGATGCCTGCAACCTGAACCAGCCCTTGTTTCACTTATGTGAAACAACTTCCTTCACCTGCAAGTACCTGCTTCACTGTCACCAACTGTCAAGCTTCTTCAACCCCGAATCAGCTTCAATATCTACACTTCGTCATGAGCAACCCTGCTCTGATACCAACTGTCATGCCCCCAAGCTGGCGGTAGTCTTTCAACTGCTCTTAGCGAGGTGCGGCACCACCGAACACTTTCTTTTCACCAATACTTATGTTCGTGGACTACGCCTAACCACTTACTCCTACTTAGTTTGTGTTTCACAACCAAGTATTATTATGTTATCCTTTATACCAATGAACACCCATACACATTCATTATCAATAGCAATTATAAACGAGAACACAATTGCACAGTATAAAGGGAGGGGCAACTCCCTGAACAATGAGTCTGCCCGATAATATATTATACAATAGTTTACAAAGCTTTACAAGTATACTTGGAAACCCCAAGTTTCATACTTAGCCAAATTTACAATCCAAGGAAAAACTCAGTTTCCTAGCTCGTCGGCGCCTCAGCACGGTCACCGCACGACTTACCAACGCTTCGTTCACCTCGTCGCATGATCGTGTTGTTTGCCCAACTTGGGCGTGCCTCCAAGTCACCACACACGGGCGCCACTACCCGAGACACACCTCCGTTCACAATCTCAACACTTCACCAAGTCACCGTGCACACTTGCACATCGGCGGGTGCTCACCCGAGTTGCCAAGACACCCGCGCCAAGTCGTCACACAAACCGGGCGGCACACACCCGTGCACGCCTTCACCCAACCACAGGGCGCTGCTGCCCGCACCTTCACCCACAACCGTGCTTCACCGTGCACACCTACCCAAGAATGGGTGCATACTAGAACTGTGCCTTTCTCCTTCGACTTGTGCACTAGAACTGCGCACTACCTTGTGTAGCGAAAATGTACGAGCATTGAGTTGTTGATGGAATGAGCTCCACGCTCATCCAACTTATACACATGCGTGGGGCGAAGTCTAGCTGCCCAGCCGATTCGCCCAATGCCCCAATGCCATCGCAAAGTATCATGTCGGCTCCTCTCAAACATAGGTCGGCCTCCATACGTTATAACACATGCTCCACGCCATATAACCATGCTTGCCTCCCCTCCTTATGCGCATTATCCATCACATACTTGAAGAGAGAGCTCGCACTTCAACCTGTTTGTCGTCGCACTTCAAGCTGGAGCTGCAGGTCCTTACACAGATGAACACTTGCAATACCTGGAGACATGGAAACACTCATTGTAACCAATCTGTTAGTGGAAAACCAAAATGAACTTGAGAACTAACTTGCAACATACCTGTGTCATTGATCATGAAGGTTGCACAATTTTGGCCAGGAGGTCAGGAGACTGACTACCAAGACTGCGCAAGGCATAGTCTGGATTGTTGGGAGACTTACTGACTGTTGGAACTGTGCAATGCACAGTCTAGTCTGGCTGATGACTGCTAAAATTGCGCAATGCGCAATCTCAGCTCGCAATGGTTGTAGGCCCATTGACTGCAGTGCCCAATTTTCTGGGCCATCAATCACCGTCCCTCAGAAATGTGCAAAACGGTCTTGGAGGAGAGTGTCTGGGCAGAAATGTGCATTTCTGGAGAGGAAGACAGAGCCTTCCTTCCCTGGATTACACAATGTTGTCTCAGTGAAGGCAGAGTCTGGGCCAAGGTTGTCCAGACTTGCTGACAGGAAACTAAACGTGAATGTGAGTGCAAATGCATGGTGATACTGAGTGTAAGCATAAGTGAATGATCATACATGAAAACGATGAATGACAGATTATGAAAATGGAACAACATGCATGTGGGTGAGGCGAGTCACTGAACTGGTGACCATTTGTGAAAAACAACTTCATGCATGTGACAACAATGAGATAGAAACGAAAACGAAAATAGTGCTAGGACAATATAGTACACATGTAAATGACAGGAAGCATTCAAAGAAATCAAGTAAACAGTACTCACACAAGCGAAAACACAAAAATTGACAGAAATGCAACATAAGGCATGGAAAGCGGGCTTACTCCAAAACAACTAAGCTAAATGTGTTGACTACTCCTAGATGTGATATGGGATGTCAGAGTTGCAAGGTTGATGTGAGGAATGAGATCTGCAGCATCCAGCTGATGAGTTTTGATAACATCGAGGTTGTGACGTGCATGATAGAAATCTAGGGAAAGTGACACTTGGTGGGAGGCTTCTGAAATGATCCTTGCATGTAACCTCCAATAGCTAAACATAGATCCCTGAAACAAGAGATGCCTTTGCATGTTGCCTTGGGAGAAGCAACCCATGATTGCAAGTTTGTTTTGCTTGATCTCATAGGGAAACGGTCAACTCAGATGCACATCCAAGAGGCTGGTCGACTGCTGGGAAAAAATGCGCATTTCTATCTGGGAATTGGGCCAGCTACCCAAGGGATTTTCGCAATTTATGGGAAGAGGAGCTAAATGCTACCCAGATTTGTGCAAATTCTAGGTTGAGTAGCCCTACTATGGAAAATTGCGTAATTTTCACTATGAGTGTTGACTGCCATAATTGAGCAATTTTGGAGCCGAGCAGGCTTCTAGTCAGGATTACGCAATTTCTGGAGGGAATGCTGGTTTCCCTCTAGAATTGCACAATTTCTTGGGGGAGCTTCTCAGCCTACAGCTGGACCAAGTCTAAGTGATCAACCTGTGAGGGGAATGCATCAAGCTGTGATCGACAGGCTTCCTTTGTGCAAGAAAAATGCTGAAACTTGTGAACTTGATGAAGCAAGGCAAGCTGTTGTGAAAACTTGGAATGGAGGCTCCAAAACAAAGGCAAGGAAAAATTTTGGAGGGTGGTTGTAGCTGCTACAACAGGATCCTAAGGAGAGGTTAGGCGGAGTATCAACCTCCCTTAGTTCCCTTGGCAGAGTTATATTATTTATTCAGAAATCCAAATACCTTATCTATTTATGCTAGTTCCTCTACATCTGGGGATTGTTTCCTTGTTTATAATTGAGATCTCTGCTATTGTTGAGTTGTTGAAAGTATTTCTTTGCGCTTTCTAATTTTATTTACTGGCTTATATATTCAGAATGAGTATGACTGTTAGATGATATCTTATTCAGTATTCTACGCACATCTTTCAAACTAATGTTGATCTGTGATGATTGGATGTTGACATTTTGATTGGGATTTCTAAAATGGAGGGCTTCATTAATTGGAGCAAGGATCTTGAAACCCTTAGTAATCACCTCTCCACAAAATCCCACATACAAATTTGGCCACCATGCTTAAAATGATGTTATTCAATGATGGTGAATAGTAAATAATCCTTGTAACATTTGAGGGAGCCCCCTCTAGCTCAATGGCTAATTTGAGCCTAAACTAGGTCGAGTTGATTTCTTGGCACAATTTCCTAGCAAAAAACTATCTTCAAGAAATAGATACAACACTTACCTCAAACCCCTTGTTACGTGAAAAAAGGTTCCCCAGTCGACTATTTATTAGCATAGCTATCCAGGGTGCACCAATGCAAGCATTAATCCATTTAATAAAATTAGGTTTGAAACCCAACCTTTCCATTGCCCTAAATAAAAATGAATGCTTGACTTATTCAAAAGTGTTTTCGATATCCAACTTTATAACTAATCCTCATTCCCTACTTTCTTTACTTGAATGAATCAGCTCTTGCACTAGGATTATGTTGTCACTTATTTGTCTATGTCGCATGGTGTCACCTTGACTTTTTGAAATGATTTTCGGGAGCACTTATTTTAGACAATTATCCATGTTTTTTGTGAGAATTATGTAGGTTGAATTACAGAGTGAAATTGGTCTTAATATAGTGAAGACAATGAGCTTTTGTTCTTTTGGGATGAGAGCCATAAATGGAGTGAGTTGGTGGCTCCTTCGATTTTGTCCTTCTTCAATGTCCAACTTGTTAAGGGAAATGTTCCCCTAGGGCTTTTGGGTTGAAACCCTAGCAGACTGAAAGTTTTCTATATAGAGAAACACACATTCACACAACCATTATGCTATTATAAGAAAATTCTATGATAAGGGGGCGTACCTTAGGTCCTACGTTTGAGAAGGTCCTTTAGGGTCCAAACCCTTCTTCGAGTTCCTCTTGCTCCTTTGTCATGCAAAACAACCAATTCCGGAGAGCACGACAGTATATGGACAAAACCTTATAAAGAAACCATCTTCATGTTATAAAGAAGGGTAGTTGGTTATGAAACATAAACAACCATTCAAATATGAATTCTAACATGAATATCATAAACATAGAGAAGATTTATATCAGGAACCAAGACATGTGTTTCTTTTATTATAGACAAATAAAGTACAGAAAAGGAATAACTTTACCTGAGTCGTCCTTTTGCAGGCTCCAAGCAAAGCCTTCTTCCATATTCGTCCAGCCTCAAGCCTTTAACAAACTCCTTCCATGACTTACTCCATGATGTCACAAGTAGTGGATGAACATCAACACACAAGGAAACAAGGGTTTCCTCTACAAATGGGGGAAGTGCAGGAGGCACAAGCATCTTCAGACCTGGTCAGGGAAAAATCTCAGCATAATAACCTTTCTCTCTCTTCTCTCCTCCCTTAGGCCTTCCCATTGAAGCCTTTTTATACTTCTCCCAAAGTAGTTTTTTAGTTGGGAGTTGGTTGGGAACAGTTGGGCCACAAGCACTAACAGGTGATCAGCAGGTAAAACCCGCGATCTCCGCCTGAAATTAAGGAGTTTTATATTTTTTAAAGTGTTTTAATACATATACACGGGTTGGTTATATGCCTACCCACGTATACACACGTTTAACTCAGGGCAATGTCGCGTATAAGGGATAAAACACTGTTTTTTAGATTTTGGACCAGGTCTGGAAGGAGGGGTTGCCCTAGGCCATGAGTGCAGCATCACAAACCATAAGAGTGAGATTTGGAGCTATAATAGATGCCCCCTAATATATGAGGTCAGAAGGGGTACATGATGGCCGAAATGTATTAAGCAAGTACATGGAAAGGAAGTCTGTCAAAAACCGAGAAGGACTTCACCAGATTTCAGCCTGCCAAGCCACAAAAGGAGATCAGAAAGAAACACTGTCTGAGGCGGGCATACCCATGCTCAGAAAATATAAAGCATGTCCGCATATCAAGTACAAGCGGATCCACTAAGTATACAAGTATAAATGACTGGAAAATACATAATGCATCATCTGATCATGATCGAACAAGTACATGTCTGAATATCACATATAAGACTGTCAATGATGCTGAAAGATGCAACGAATCACTGATATCAAAGACTGATCCCAAAAAGGTACCAACTGAACATGATGGAATAGGATGGTACTACACTGCAAACTCAGGTGCCAGCATATAGAATGTCGCCATGACTGACTGCAACATATAAGGTGGAATGGTATCAACTAGCAGCAACAGGAGCAATTGTCAAGTGAACCAATGAATGCTGATGCAACCTGAGGTCTTCACCGACCGCCGTGGTACATTTCTACACAATGGGAATAAATGATCTGAAGTCGACCATGTGAGAAATCGTTTGATTACCGGTCATTGATGTATACCATTAACAAATGTGAGACTACTAATCGATAATGATAATGAGCGTCAAGGTACCCAGTACAATCCAACAAGTGTGAATAGATGAGCTGGAGTCGAACACCTGTAAGAATCTATCGATCAGGAGACAATGATGGTTTCCCACTATCGATAGTGCAGGATCTGCCACTAATGACTGCAAACCCCAAGGTACTGCCAAATGGACTCTAGATCTTTGCCCCAGAGCAATGAGTCGTAGTCAATAGGGAAAGATCCGCTAGAAGGAAGGCATTAAGGCATCCGTCATCAATCTAGAGCGAGTGTAACCTGTAGGCTAATAATGTGGAAGGAATCGGACGAAAGAGATGTAGTAACCCAACCGCAGTACGTTTCCATTGTACACAAGATGTGGCTAGCGCATGACAGAAACCCTCTGAACCAACCAATAATGGAAGTTGACACAGAGGCTAGGTATCCACCAATAGGGTCAAATGGAAACCAAGGTACTGCACGAATCCCAATGTGTGAAAATGTAAGCTCATGTTGAACACAAGGGAAACCACGCAGTCAAAGACCCATGATACTGATCGATGCCGAGCACAAGGTGACCTATCAATAATGAAAATAGGGCCAAGGTGCAGCTCTAGGCCTGTCCTCAGAGCAAGATGTCGTCGTCAATAAGGACAAGACCCGCCAGCAAGAAGTCAACAGAGACCTTCTCAAACCGGCACGAGTAAAGGACCAATATAGCTGATGTGATGATAGACATGACACTAACAACCAGGGATGGCGGACTGAAAAATGAGTCAAGAGACACTGCAGAGAGGCCGACTCAGGCTAACTTCCATTGAACAAAAGCATGACTCAATGTGACTATGTGGCAGCATATGATGACTCTGTATAAGTTCGTCATGCAAGAGGCATGAACGAACCCTCCATATGATTGGAAGAGATAACCAATCGGGGGAGAACTAAGTCAATAACAAGATTACAACACACCTAAGTCAAACTAAATCCCGCCCAAATGGAGGAGACTTTGCTTTGAGTGCTTTGTTCAAGGGCGACACGACTGACTCTAGCTGCCAACAATAAATGGAAATACTATCCCGTTCCCGCTCTTTCTGGAATATTTAATTTTTTTGTCTTTTTCTGTTAAGCATGAAAAAGAATAAAATAATTCTATGGTATAGTGGAAAGAACGAGTGTCGGTGAAACAGATGATCTAGTTCCTGGGAATGGAACGTTCCTATGCTCAATGCAGGGAGGTGAAAACTGGTCAGTGACACTCAAAGGTACATTCCTTCCATGGGTCAAGGTGTGTCAAGCTGCAGAAGTCAAAGGTATGCAAGGTTGATTTTGCAGTCGTCATGGTCAAAAGTCAGCTTAAACACGAGTCCAAGTGAAGCCGGCTCTAGGCCAAAAGGTGCAAGTGGTCAACATGCAATGCAATAGTACAAATCAACACAAAGGAGCCTCTAGGGTATAAGGCCAGAATGAAGCGAAGAAGCAAAGAGGAATGAGTCTTCAACACATAAGTCATGGCGGGACTATAGAGGACTCCTGAACCTACTCAAATCAGAGCAGCATGGGCAACAAATGTCAGTGAGGTGCTAACTACGATGCCCATGTAAAGGATGGCTCTACCATCGTGTCATGATTTAAAGAATCGTCGATTGAAGATGGCTTACGAACCATAACACGATGGGGTCGACCCTATGGCAGATGTATCAACAAATGGAGGCTAGTATGCATAATGCAACGGAAAAATGGTGTCCTTAACCTATATGCCAGTGAGAAAACGATACCTGCCATAATGGGTCAGCAGTCATGGAACCGTCTTGAAACTATCGAAAAAACGTCCAAAATGTCCTGAAAAAACAAACCATTCTCGACATTCCAAGCTCCCAAGTTAAAAGTCACATGAGGCCAAACAAAATAAAATTTTGAAAAAATTTTGCATTTTCAAAACCTATAAAAGAGCTTTTGGACTCACCATTTTCACCATTTGAGTTTGAGAGCAAAGAATTGGAGCAAAAGGAGCAAACTTCCCATACGCCAAATTCAACCATTCAGATTCTTCAAAAACCTCCAGGTAACTCTTATACTTATCTTGCAATTGATTGTGACTAATTTTAGGATTTTTAATTAATGTTTCAAACTTGAATTTTTTTGCCAAAAAATTCACCGCGTCGTATACGAGGGTTGGTAATATGAAACCCGCGTACACGCGGGCCCTATACGCGACTCTGTGCACAGGGACCCGCGTATACACCGTGAACATTTTTAACCAAAAAACTAACGGTTGAAAATCATTTTTTGCTCAGAATGCCGGTCACCTGGCGAGAAAGAGAGCATGCGACGGTGGATAATGAAGTCATGAACGATCCTGATGCTTTGGAAGCCCTACGGGGATGTGGTTTGCTTAAATTCTTCAAACTGCCGAATATGAAAGCAAACACACGTCTGATTGAGATGCTCATTGATTATTGCGATATCGAGGAGGATGCCTTTATGATTGATCAGATGCCACTCAGGATAGAAGTGGAGGATATCTATTTCATCACGGGCCTTTCCCGAAGGGGAGAGGTAGTACATTCCCGGGGCAGGACACGGGGCAATCTCTCGATCGAGGACTACGTACATATATTTTGCCCGAGACATCCCAAGAAGGTTGGGAGCCAGATTTCTATCACACATGTGGCGAGTTTATCACTGAGGATAATCCTGTTCACCATAGCTCGAGTGAATGGATCAGCTTCTCTGCATCAGGCATCACGGCTAACCATGAGCGTGGCAGTTGACTGTCTCACCACTGTGTTTGACTGGTGTACTCCTCTTCTGGCCAACATGAAAAGCCAGCTCACTTCTATCAAGAGGGGACAGACCAAAAACTTTGAATATGGGACTATCCTGTGTTCTTTCTTTTTTAAGAAGGTTCCCGCACTCCGCCCTAGGGTAGCAGTTTCCATCAGCATCCCATGAGATCCATGCATGGGCTGGTGGGCTGACCTAATGAAACGTCTAGGGGGTGGGGAGGTCCCACGGACTGCATTTGACGATGAGTTCTTTACCTGGTGGGATCAACAGATCATCGCCATAGATGACTACCCCTATGCTGGGTTGGATTTCCGAGGAGATCCTGATCTAGCATTACCACCGAATGCAACATGGGGCGACATTGGAAAGAATTTTTGATTTTATGATTTTTTTGGATTTTTCAAATATAATGGTGAATTTTTAAAAATATTTTTGAGGGGATTCAAATGACTAATATGATGATCATGTTCCAGATATTGGGCCGGTACAACCAGATGGGTTCCCGCGGCATGGATGGCGCGGCCGAGGAGCCGAAGAGGCGGCTACTGATACAGAACGAACTCTACATAACGTCCAGCGACACTTGGCGAGACTGAGTTGCTAAGTACGGATGGCTGCCATAGAGGACCTTCCTAAGGATATGCAGCGTCATGTGGTTGGCATGCCACGTGACTGGGTTCGCACTTTTCGGCATGTGGCGAATGCGATAGTTACCTACTTAGCCGCTCATCCTGAGCTGGGGCATTAGATATGTCGGACATGATTATGGGCATTTGAGTCCCAATTTTGTATATTTTTGGATAAACATATGTACACTCGAGACTCTTTATGATATGTATATATATATATATATATATATATACAGTTTGACTTTTTGATGATTGATTTTATTGTGATGAATGATTGATGTGCCAGTCTAATGCTTGATTAGCGATAGAATCAGCTAACCAATTATGAGATCTTGGAATGTGCAAATAATTAATATAAGTAAATGATCTTTGTAGCAACCTCACCCTTAAATACTGGCGATATAAACATGGATCCCTTACACGATAAATGTTGTTTAATTGTGACACTATCAATTGAGAATCAAGATAAACTACCAACGAGTCGATCTCGTGAGAAATTGCCTCAGATAGTAAATTAATAATGGCAGTATACTCAGCCATATTGTTTGAAGTAGGACCGATGCATACGCCTCTTGATACCATCAATTGACCAGTTGGATAATAGAGTACCCAAGCTGCGGAAGCGAGATTCCGAGTGTGCCGACTATCACCATCGACGAACCCAAAATAGACCTAGTCATCCATCAACACCTGCCACAGCAGACCAAAAAGTGTTGATATCAAAAACTCTCGATGATATATGTACAAATATACAAAGTGTACAAAGAAGCCATTGCTTGGCCAAAACTAAGCAAAGTACTTCCTGAGGTAGGGCCCGTTAGGGGGCTCCACCAACTCGCTCCTAGGGATGTTTATAGGTACAATTATCGAACCAATCAATATACTTCCTTCGGCAAATGACTGTGTTGGAGCGAAAGGGACCGTACAAACATCGCTAGTCAGACTAGAGGACCTAGATTCGACTTCATGTGAAGGGGAATGAAAATATGACCGACAATGTAAATCTTTCGAAGGTCGATCTACAGTCATCATTGCTTCGAATATTGCTTCATCAGATGGAAAAGCAATATCCGAGCAATCCGATGCAGGGGTGGAATCAAGGGTCCGAAAATGAGCCACATACCCATCTATCTCTTTCCCAGAGGAAGGAGTAGAATGGTTATCTGCAAAACTATAGATAGATTCACATCTAAGCTCTACTAGAGACATTAGAGATAGTATTCCACCCACCTTGTCGTCATCTGATGTGGTCACAGATGAACCTAAGGTTCCGGGATCCGAAGAATAAGGAGTTTGAACAAACTGTCTCCGTAAAGGGTCCCTGGAGGATGAAATTGTATCTATTCTAGCCATAGGAGGGGGAAGATCAAACGTACCCATCAATGAAGAGTACATCCCGACTCCTATATTCTCATTAGGTGGATGGGGGTTACCCACTAACGGGACAGTAGAGTCAGAAGTTGCTCGAGGATCAACTGGAGAATAGTCCAATTGATCAACCTTAACAATTTTCCCTTCATGAGTAAAGCAAACGACACGAAACAGAGTCGAAACAACGGCTTCCATTTCGTATACCCTGTTCCTTCCTACGAGGAGACTATAGTCTAGGTTAGCATCTATGACTTCTACTTCAATATTAACGACCTTCCCTCCAACACATATAGGAAAGGCCGGGATAATCCCGTATGGCCTATGAGAATGACCATCAAATGCTATCAAGAGGGTAGGTGAAGGAATAACCGACGGTGACCCAATGGCCTTCCAGCATGACATAGACATGACACATGTGGACGCTCCGTCATCTATAACCGTCTGAAAAATATTCATTTTCTGGTAGGTAGACTTTATCTGGAAAGCCATGTGATGAGGAAGCCTCTTTTTGACATTATTCATATCAAAAGTGAGAGCTAAGGAAGTACTTTTTTTCCACTGCCCCCATTGCCGATAGCAAGGCACTTCTTTGAGCAGGACATGACTGCAGAACCTCTAAAGCGGACATAACACATGGACTCTGAGCCAGATCCTCAACAATGGAGTAATTTTGGGCTACCCTAATATTAGGGTTGATAGTCGCGTGTTTAGCGGAACCTTTTGGTACCCATGGTATAGTCTCGACAGAAGGTCACTCAATATGAAGTGGGTTGTTAGTTTCGGGAACTGATTTACCCTTGGAAGTTTCACCTTCACCATAATCGCATGACCGTGTGGCCACATTAGCGTGAGAACCCATCATGAAAACATTTGATGACTTGTCCCCTTCCTGGTTGCCCCCTGCAGAGGTACCAAGATTTGAACTCGCGCGAGCAAGTAGTTGCTGCCCTTGGGGAAAAGGGTTGGTTAGCATAGCCTGAGAACCAGAAGTCCCTTGCTGCCCTAACAAGCGCTGAGTGTCTTGAATCTTGGGGCAGAGATGAGTTAAATGGTCTCCACTACATAACTTGCATGGAAACTTGACTTTCTTTCTAGACTCATTTCTACCACCATCAGCATTATTGTCGTATTTATTTGCGTCAGCCTTCCCATCCTGGTTCTTTTTCTTACCTCGTCCTTTCTTTTTCCCATTGGAATTTTTATTTTCTTTGGGGTTATCAGATTGGATGGCGTTAATCGAAGAGGTTTCGGAAGCCAGAGGGTTAGACGATGTGACTTGGTTGTTAGAAGCAGTTTGTAAAGACAACTGCTGCAATTGGTTCAACAAGTTCACCGCATTTGTGTCTACCGACCCAATGATACCATCCGCATGGGGACCTGGCTTCGACTTAGCTATGTCAACCTTAGACCCAGGAGCATCTGGCAAGTATTTTTGTAGGATCCCAGAATGAGAGTAGATCAATTCTAATTGCTGGGCCCTAAAAATGGCTTGCTCTTCAGAATAGACTCCAGACATGGAGACATCCTTGGAGATCTCGTGTTGTAAAGATTTAAAAAACCATTTGAGACGGTACTCCGGAGGGATTTCAGCTTTAATGAGCCTCTTTCTCCGTCTCCATTCCTGAATATGGTCAGAAATGTGAGTTGCCTTATCCTGACGAAGAGTGGCCAATAGTTCAATTCCGGCATCATCACAGACAGGCAACTGGAAATGATTTAAGAAAATATTAGCTAAGTCAGCGAAAGATGTAAAGCTGCCCCCTGGCAACTCTATATACCATTTGGCCGCATTACCAGTCAAGGTGCGTTGAAACAGTCTCAACCTACTCGAGTCATCGATAAGGGAGTTAGATGAGCACCACAAATGGAATGTGGTTACATGGTTGCCTGGGTCTTCACCGCTCTTCCCTTCGAATTTTGGAATGTCCGAAGGGAGTTTGGTTGGGACTAGAGGCCAGGCTGGATTGTATTTGATTGGATCGTTTGTTAACTTAGTGAGATCTGGCAAGTTCAAAGTTGCCAGAAACAGAAGCCTAGGAGGACCTTGGGGATTCCACCCAGACTGGGCGGAGCTCCCAAAGTTCTGAAAAGATTGGCCTGGATTTTGGAAGGCACTAGGCTGCCCGAAGTAACCAGCAGAACCAGCTGAACCAAAAAGCAGGCCTTGTGATCCAGTAAAATTTGGAGTTTGACCAACTGCGGTCGTAAAGCCTGCATAACCAAGAAAGTTTCCTCCTAAAGGATTATAAGGAGTTGATAACCCCTGATACGGATTCCAAGCCAAAGCTAAGGGAGGAATACTTTGAAACGAACTAACTGTGGAGTACGGCCTATTCCCTTGTTGGCCAAAAAACGGATTCCCAGTTCCCGTGCCACTAACCCCAGGGTTAGTCCAACCTTGGAAAGGATTGCTGCTTTGTCCTATAGAAGAAAAAGGCATGGATCCTATTGTCGGGTTGGAATGTGGTATATGACCACTTCCGAAAGGAAAACCCTGGAACGAAGCCGATCCACCCATCATGAACATGGCGGCACTAAACGGAACTGATGGAATACCCTGTGAATGGGTGCGAAATGGGAAGAATCCAGAACTAAAAGCATTGGTTTGGGAATTTCCACTCGTTGACGGAATGGAGGTAGACCCAACTAAAGACGTGCTAGCAAAAGATCCAAACAAAGAGGTAGAGGAGATGGAAATCGTTCCTCCGCTCGTATCAATGTTGGAGTCTGCATAGTTGTAGCACTTGTAGTAGAAGCCATGCTTCTAGTAGTGGTCATCGACGGTAAGCGCGTAGTGTAACCTGGACTTGACAGTCTATGCGTCGGAGTCCCAACGTATTTTAATACGTCCGGATGGCTAGATGGTAGGGAAGAATTCAGAGCCGCTAACGACTTTGAGATTTCTTCTACCTCTATGTTATTCTTTGTTTGAAAGAGAACTTGAGAAAGAACTGGAGTGTTTCGCAGAAGTGCCAGGCCTTGCTTGAACACTAATGCCCCCGAGAGGAGGATCAATCCCCGATGCGTCAACTATCATGGGATGAAACCCACCAGCAGTATTACCTCTGTGCCTTCTAGGAGAAGGCTCTAAACTTGGTGTTGAAAGACCACGAAGTCTTCGAGACCGTCTAGGTGATCGGTCAACCACTTTGAATTTTTTGTTAAGATCTAACTAAAGACTCAAAAAATTGAAAGCTAGGCCAACTAAGAGCACAGAGCACACACTATAAAGTCCCTAAAGATATCAGCTAGTCAAACAACTTCCAAGTATTTCCACTCCAGGTGATTAGGACCGGACACCAAAATACAAGAAAGTGAATTAAGGGGCCGTCCGAAGATAGTCTGGGATGATGAGGACCCAGTCCTATCAACGAAGGTAACAGAGGATGTTACGCTGACCTCCTAACAACAGCCTACACCGGTGCAAGCCCCCAAGCTTCGCAAGGGTGCCCTCCAGTAGTACCGTTGAGAGTGATGCAACGTCGACCTCAGGTGCCACGGGATTCCCCTCCGCAGCCACCTGTGTAGATCCCTAGGAGTAGCAACTATGGATACCAACTCGTCGCAGAAGCCAGGCGGAACAGTCGTGAGGTAAGCTCGGAAAAGTAGGAGAGGGGGTATCTCTCTTTCCTGTCTTCACAGACCCTCGTGCTTAACTCCTAGATCCGGAGCTTTCCTGGTCTTCCTAACGCGATTGGATTTTCACTCACTATTCAGACTCCTATGTTTGACAGTTTGAATGGCCTTGGAGAGTTAACTCTCCACTCGCCTAATCCAAGGCCCTAAAATCCTAAAACTTGTTAGTGTATCTAACTTTAAAAAAACGTTTTAGTGAATTTTAATTAGCGCTTGATTTTAAAATAGGCTGTTCTTTAAGTCACGGGATAAACAGAAGTGAAACTAGTTGTGTTTTGACGCAAAAGAAATTAATAAAAACCAAACTACATGCAAATGCACTTGTTTTCGTTTTTCGATGAAAAGAAATCTCTACAGGGTTCAGAGGAACTTCAAATAAAACAAATTTTTATTTTCTTTTCGTTAATTCACGCTTCACACTCACAAAAGTTAACAAAGCTATGGATGCCTAAAAAGATATGCAAATCTATCCTAATGTAACAAATATATGCTGATGCAAGATTCGAAACTACCCTAAAATCAAGAAATGAAAGTTGCTTGCTTATCAATTTCTATTTTGCCACTTAAAATGTTTAGATGGAATATGAGATGCTACCATTCATTTCGTCTAAACACTAAAAACAATTTTCAAGACAAACATAAAGCACTTTCATTCACTAAAAGGAAACCAAATCAAAACAAAGTTCAAGAAAGCAAAACTAAGTTTTTCAAAACGTTTTCTTCAAAAGCAACAACAAAAGAGTCTTTTCAAAAATGCTCTCAACAAGACTGAAACTTTGTGATTGAAGAATAGGCAACAAACACTTTTGCAAGTTGACACCACACAATGGATGAAAACTCAACAAAAAGAGATGTGTTTAAAGATGCTCTTAACAATCAAAAGCAGCAATGAAAGCTTTGGCAACAAAGGCCAAAAAGATCAAAAAGACAAATTTCAAGAAAGTATCAATCAACAAGTTTCATGAAACAAAGAAGTGGATGGTCACAAAAGCGGTTTTGTCAAGCAAACAAAAAGTCACCAAAAGCAAGATTTAACACAAAGATTGAGATCAATCTTCCTGCCCTGATGAATCAGAGCAGCCAAGATTCCCAGCAAGAAATTTTGCGTGCTTAAGCAAAAAACGATGATGCTTGCGACAAAAAAAACAAGACCAATACTTCTTACAATTAGAGAGAATTTGGAAAAAGATGCTTGCTGTAAAACTAACAACTGATACTGGAAAGTGACTGTTTCAGACTGAATCAAACCACCAGACAGACCTTCAGAGACAAAAAGATTTAAAAATCTTGAAAATTGCAAGATATATGCTACTGTACTTATGTACAGATTGCGTGTATACGCGACTGTGCCTAAGGAAACCTACCTATACGCGGGTTCACTTAAGGAAACATGCATATATATGCTTCTGTAACTAAGAAAAACAATGTATATAAAAGATTTCAAGAAAAATAAAAAACAAACTAAAGAAACTGGCAAAACCTAGAATTCAAGAACAAACCACACAGCAACAACAAGCAAGCAGGCAGCTGAGCCCTGATTGGATTGAAAACACCCAAACTAGGAACAACAACAGTGTTGTCCCCAGTGGAGTCGCCAATTCTGTTAAGGGAAATGTTCCCCTAGGGCTTTTGGGTTGAAACCCTAGTAGACTGAAAGTTGTCTATATAGAGAAACACACATTCACACAGCCATTATGCTATTATATGAAAATTCTATGATAAGGGGGCGTACCTTAGGTCCTACATTTGAGAAGGTCCTTTAGGGTCCAAACCCTTCTTCGAGTTCCTCTTGCTCCTTTGTCCTGCAAAACAACCAATTCCGGAGAGCACAGCAGTATATGGACAAAACCTTATAAAGAAACCATCTTCATGTTATAAAGAAGGGTAGTTAGTTATGAAATATAAACAACCATTCACATATGAATTCTAACATGAATATCATAAACATAGAGAAGATTTATTTCAGGAACCAAGACATGTGTTTCCTTTATTATAGACAAATAAAGTACAGAAAAGGAATAATTTCACCTGAGTCGTCCTTTCGCAGGCTCCAAGCAAAGCCTTCTTCTGGATTCGTCCAGCCTCAAGCCTTTAACAAACTCATTCCATGACTTACTCCATGATGTCACAAGTAGTGGATGAACATCAACACACAAGGAAACAAGGGTTTCCTGTACAAATGGGGGAAGTGCGGGAGGCACAAGGATTTTCAGACCTGGTCAGGGAAAAATCTCAGCATAATAACCTTTCTCTCTCTTCTCTCCTCCCTTAGACCTTCCCATTGAAGCCTTTTTATACTTCTCCCAAAGTAGTTTTTTGTTGGGAGTTGGTTGGGAACAGTTGGGCCACGGGCACTAATAGGTGATCAGCAGGTAAAACCCGTGATCTCCACCCGAAATTAAGGAGTTTTATATTTTTTTAAGTGTTTTAATACATATACGTGGGTTGGTTATATTCCTACCCGTGTATACACACGTTTAACTCAGGGCAATGTCGCGTATAAGGGATAAAACACTGTTTTTTAGATTTTGGACCAGGTCTGGAAGGAGGGGTTTCCCTAGGCCATGAGTGCAGCATCACAAACCATAAGAGTGAGATTTGGAGCTATAACAGATGCCCCCTAATATATGAGGTCAGAAGGGGTACATGATGGCCGAAATGTATTAAGCAAGTACATGGAAAGGAAGTCTGTCAAAAATGGAGAAGGACTTCACCAGAGTTCAGCCTGCCAAGCCACAAAAGGAGATAAGGAAGAAACACTGTCTAAGGCGGGCATACCCATGCTCAGAAAAAGTAAAGCATGTCCGCATATCAAGTACAAGCGGATCCACTAAGTATACAAGTATAAATGACTGGAAAATACATAATGCATCATCTCATCATGATCGAACAAGTACATGTCTAAATATCACATATAAGACTGTCAATGATGCTGAAAGATGCAACAGATCACTGATATCAAAGACTGATCCCAAAAAGGTACCAACTGAACATGATGGAATAGGATGGTACTACACTGCAAACTCAGGTGCCAGCATATAGAATGTCGCCATGACTGACTGCAACATATAAGGTGGAATGGTATCAACTAGCAGCAACAAGAGCAACTGTCAAGTGAACCAATGAATGCTGATGCAACCTGAGGTCTTCACCGACCGCCGTGGTACATTTCTACACCATGGGAATAAATGATCTGAAGTCAACCATGTGAGAAATCATTTGATTACCGGTCATTGATGTATACCGTTAAAAAACACGAGACTACTCACTGATAATGATAATGAGCGTCAAGGTACCCAGTACAATCCAACAAGTGTGAATAGATGAGGTGGAGTCGAACACCTGTAAGAATCTATCGATCAGGAGACAATGATGGTTTCCCACTGTCGATAGCGAAGGATCTGCCACTAGTGACTGCAAACCCCAAGGTACTGCCAAATGGACTCTAGATCTTTGCCCTAGAGCAATGAGTCGGAGTCGATAGGGAAAGATCCGCTAGAAGTAAGGCATTAAGGCATCCATCATCAATCTAGTGCTAGTGTAACTCGTAGGCCAGTAATGTGGAAGGAATCAGACGAAAGAGATGTAGTAACCCAACCGAAGTACGTTTCCGGTGTACACAAGATGTGGCTAGCGCATGACAGAAACCCTCTGAACCAACCAATAATGGAACCTGACACAGAGGCAAGGTATCCACCAATAGGGTCAAATGGAAACCAAGGTACTACACGAATCCCAATGTGTGATAATGTTAGATCATGTCGAACACAAGAGAAACCACTCAGTCAAAGACCCATGATACTGATCGATGTTGAGCACAAGGTGACCTATCAATAATGAAAATAGGGCCAGGGTGTAGCTCTAGGCCTGTCCTCAGAGCAATATGTCGTCGTCGATAAGGACAAGACCCGCCAACAAGAAGTCAATGGAGACCTTCTCAAACCGGCACGAGTAAAGGACCAATATAGCTGATGTGATGATAGACATGACACTGACAACCAGGCATGGCGGATTGAAAAATGAGTCAAGAGACACCGCAGAGAGGCCGACTCAGGCTAACTTCCCTTGAACAAAAGAACGACTCAATGTGACTATGCGGCAGCATATGATGACTCTGTATAAGTTCGTCATGCAGGAGGCACGAACGAACCCTCCATATGATTGGAAGAGATAACCAATCGGGGTAGAACTGACTCAATAACAAGGTTACGACACACCTAAGTCAAACTAAATCCCGCCCAAATGGAGGAGACTTTGCTTTGAGTGCTTTGTTCAAGGGAAACACGACTGACTCTAGCTGGCAACAATAAATGGAAATACTGTCCCGTTCCCGCTCTTTTTGGAATATTTCTTTTTCTGTTAAGCTTGAAAAAGAATAAAAGAATGCTATGTTATAGTGGAAAGAACGAGTGTCGGTGAAACAGATGATCTAGTTCCTGAGAATGGCACGTTCCTATGCTCAATGCAGGGAGGTGAAAACTAGTCAGTGACACTCAAAGGTGCGTTCCTTCCACGGGTCAAGGTGTGTCAAGCTGCAGAAGTCAAAGGTATGCAAGGTTGATTTTGCAGTCGTCATGGTCAAAAGTTGGCTTAAACACGAGTCCAAGTGAAGCCGGCTCTAGGCCAAAAGGTGCAAGTGGTCAACATGCAATGTAATAGTACAACTCAACACAAAGGAGCCTCTAGGGTATAAGGCTAGAACAAAGTGAAGAAGCAAAGAGGAATGAGTCTTCAACGCATAAGTCATGGCGGGACTACAGAGGACTTCTGAGCCTACTCAAATCGGAGCAGCATGGGCAACAAATGTCAGTGAGGTGCTAACTACGATGCCCATGTAAAGGATGGCTCTACCATCGTGTCATGATTTAAAGAATCGTCGAGTGAAGATGGCTTATGAACCATAACACGATGGGGTCGACCCTATGGCAGATGTATCGACAAATGGAGGCTAGTATGCATAATGCAACGGAAAAATGGTGTCCTTAACCTATATGCCAGCGAGAAAATGATACCTGCCATGACGGGTCAACAGTCATGGAACCATCTCGAAACTGTTGAAAAAACGTCCAAAATGTCTTGAAAAAACAAACCATTCTCGACATTCCAAGCTCCCAAGTTAAAAGTCACATGAGGCCAAACAAAATAAAATTTTGAAAAAAATTTGCATTTTCAAAACCTATAAAAGAGCTTTTGGACTCACCATTTTCACCATTTGAGTTTGACAGCAAAGAATTGGAGCAAAAGGAGAAAACTTCCCATACGCCAAATTCAACCGTTTAGATTCTTCAAAAACCTCCAGGTAACTCTTATACTTATCTTGCAATTGATTGTGACTAGTTTTAGGATTTTTAATTAATGTTTCACCGTTGAATTTTTTGCCAAATATTTCACCGCAGCGTATACACGGGTTGGTAATATGAAACCCGCGTACACGCGGGCCCTATACGCGATTGTGTGCACAAGGACCCGCGTATACGTCGCGAACATTTTTAACCAAAAAACTAACGGTTGAAAATCATTTTTTGCTCAGAATGGCGGTCACCTGGCGAGAAAGAGAGCATGCCGCGGTGGATAATGAAGTCATGAACGATCCTGATGCTTTGGAAGCCCTACCAGGATGTGGTTTGCTTAAATTCTTCAAACTGCCGAATATGAAAGCAAACACACGTCTGCTTGAGATGCTCATTGATTATTGGGATATCGAGGAGGATGCCTTTATGATTGACCAGATCCCACTCAGGATAGAAGTGGAGGATATCTATTTCATCACGGGTCTTTCCCGAAGGGGAGAGGTAGTACATTCCCGGGGCAGGACACGAAGCAATCTCTCGATAGAGGACTACGTACAAATATATTGCCCGAGACATCCCAAGAAGGTTGGGAGCCAGATTTCTATCACACATGTTGCGAGTTTATCACTAAGGATAATCCTGTTCACCAAAGCATGAGTGAATGGATCAACTTCTCTGCATCAGGCATCATGGCTAACCATGAGCGTTGCAGTTGACTGTCTCACCACTGTGTTTGACTGGTGTACTCCTCTTCTGGCCAACATGAAGAGCCAACTCACTTCTATCAAGAGGGGACAGACCAAAAACTTTGGATATGGCACTATCCTGTGTTCTTTCTTTTTTGAGAAGGTTCCCGCACTCCGCCCTAGGGTAGCAGTTTCCATCAGTAGCCCACGAGATCCACGCATGGGCCGGTGGGCTGACCTGATGAAACGTCTATTGGGTGGGGAGGTCCCACGGACTGTATTTGACGATGACTTCTTTACCTGGTGGGATTAGCA
Source organism: Pinus tabuliformis (assembly GCA_031772625.1). Classification (NCBI taxonomy): domain Eukaryota; kingdom Viridiplantae; phylum Streptophyta; class Pinopsida; order Pinales; family Pinaceae; genus Pinus; species Pinus tabuliformis. Next base: position 153,606,391 of record CM062804.1, on the reverse strand, counting down.
GATCATCGCCATAGATGACTACCCCTATGCTGGGTTGGATTTCCGACGAGATCCTGATCTAGCATTACCACTGAACGCAGCATGGGGCGACATTGGTAAGAATTTTTGATTTTATGATTTTTTTGGATTTTTCAAATATAATGGTGAATTTGGAAAAATATTTTTGACGGGATTCAAATGACTAATATGATGATCATGTTCCAGATATTGGGTCAGTACGATTAGATGGGTTCCCGCGGCATGGATGGCGCGGCCGAGGAGCCGAAGGGGCGGCTGCTGATACAGAACGAACTCTACATAACGTCCAGAGACACTTGGCGAGACTGAGTTGCCGAGTACCGATGGCTGCCGTAGAGGACCTTCCTGAGGATATGTAGCGTCATGTGGTTGGCATGCCACGTGAATGTGTTCGCACTTTTCGGCGTGTGGCCAATGCGATAGTTACCTACATAGCCGCTCATCCTGAGCCGGGGCATTAGATATGCCGGACATGATTATGGGCATTTGAGTCCCAATTTTGTATATTTTTGGACAAACATATGTACACTCGAGACGCTTTATGATATATATATATATATATATATATATATATATATATATACAGTTCGATTTTTTGATGCTTGATTTTATTGTGATGAATGATTGATGTGCCAGTCTAATGCTTGATTAGCGATAGAATCAGCTAACCAATTATTAGATCTTGGAATGTGCAAATAATTAATATAAGTAAATGATCTTTGCAGCAACCTCACCCTTAAATACTGACGATATAAACATGGATCCCTTACCCGATAAATGTTGTTTAATTGTGACACTATCAATTGAGAATCAAGATAAACTACCAACGAGTCGATCTCGTGAGAAATTGCCTCGGGTAGTAAATTAATAACGGCAGTATACTCAGCCATATTGTTTGAAGCGGGACCGATGCATACACCTCTTGATACCATCAATTGACCAGTTTGATAATAGAGTACCCAAGTTGCGGAAGCGAGATTCCGAGTGTGCCGACTAGCACCATCGACAAACCCAAAATAGACCAAGTCGTCCATCAACACCTGCCACAGCAGACCAAAAAGTGTTGATATCAAAAACTCTCGATGATATATGTACAAATATACAAAATGTACAAAGAAGCCATTGCTTGGCCAAAACTAAGCAAAGTACTTCCTGAGGTAGAGCCCGTCAGGGGCTCTGCCAACTCACTCCTAGGGATGTTTATAGGTACAATTATCGAACCAATCAATATAATTCCTTCGGCAAATGACTGTGTTGGAACCAAAGGGACCGTACAAACATCGGTAGTCGGACTAGAGGACCTAGATTCGACTTCATGTGAAGGGGAATGAAAATATGACCGACGATGTAAATCTTCCAAAGGTCGATCTACAGTCATCATTGCTTCGAATATTGCTTCATCAGATGGAAAAACAATATCCGAGCAATCTGATGCAGGGGTGGAATCAAGGGTCCGAAAATGAGCCACATCACCATCTATCTCTTTCCCAGAGGAAGGAGTAGAATGGTTATCTACAGAGTTATCAATAGATTCACATCTAAGCTCTACTACAGACATTAGAGATTCTATTCCACCAGCCTTGTCATCATCTGATGTGGTCACAGATGAAGCTAAGGTTCCAGGATCAAAGAATAAGGAGTTTGAACAAACTCTCTCCATAAAGGGTCCCTGGAGGATGAAATTGTATCTATTCTAGCCATAGGAGGGGGAAGATCAAACGTACCCATCAATGAAGAGTACATCCCGACTCCTAGATTCTCAGTAGGCGGACGGGGGTTACCCACTAACGGGACAGTAGAGTCAGAAGTTGCTCGAGGATCAATTGGAGAATAGTCTAATTGATCAACCTTCTCAATTTTCCCTTCATGAGGAAAGCAAACGACACGAAAAAGAGTCGAAACGATGGCTTCCATTTCATATACCCAGTTCCTTCCTAAGAGGAGATTGTAGTCTAGGTTAGCATCTATGACTTCTACTTCAATATTAACGACCTTCCCTCCAACATATATAGGAAAGGTCGGGATAATCCCGTATGGCCTATGAGAATGACCATCAAATGCTGTCAAGAGGGTAGGTGAAGGAACAACCGACGGTGATCCAATGGCCTTCCAGCATGACATAGGCATGACACACGTGGAAGCTCCCTCTTCTATAACCATCCGAAAAATATTCATTTTCTGGTAGGTAGACTTTATCTGGAAAGCCATGTGATGAGGAAGTCTCTTTTTGACATTATTCATATCAAAAGTGAGAGCTAAGGAATTACTTGGATCCACTGCCCCCATTGCCGATAGCAAGGAACTTCTTTGAGTAGGACATGACTGGAGAACCTCTAAAGCGGACATAGCACATGGACTCTGAGCCAGATCCTCAACAATGGAGTAATTCTGGGCTGCCCTAATATTGGGGTTGATAGTCGCGCATTTAGCGGAACCTTTCGGTACCCGTGGTATAGTCTCGATAGAAGGTCACTCAATATGAAGTGGGTTGTTAGTTTTGGGAACTGATTTACCCTTGGAAGTTTCACCTTCACCATAATCGTGTGACCGTGTGGCCACATTAGCGAGAGAACCCATCATGAAAACATTTGATGACTTGTCCCCTCCCTGGTTGCCCCCTGCGGAGGTACCAGGATTTGAACTCACGCCAGCAAGCAGTTGCTGCCCTTGGGGAAAAGGGTTGGTTAGCACAGCCTGAGAACTAGAAGTCCCTTGCTGCCCGAACAAGCGCTCAGCGTCTTGAATCTTGGGGAAGAGATGAGTTAAATGGTCTCCACTACATAACTTGCATGGAAACTTGACTTTCTTTCTAGACTCATTTCTACCACCACCAACATTATTGCCGGATTTATTTGCGTCAGCCTTCCCATCCTGGTTCTTTTTCTTACCTCGTCCTTTCTTTTTCCCATTGGAATTTTGATTTCCTTTGGGGTTATCAGATTGGACGGTGTTAATCGAAGAGGTTTGGGAAGCCGGAGGGTTAGACGATGTGACTTGGTTGTTAGAAGCAGTTTGTAAAGACAACTACTGCAATTGGTTCAACAAGTTCACCGCATTTGTGTCTACCAACCTAACGATACCATCCGCATGGGGACCTGGCTTCGACTTAGCTATGTCAACCTTAGACCCAGGAGCATCTGGCAAGTATTTTTGTAGGATCCCAGACTGAGAGTAGATCAATTCTAATTGCTGGGCCCTAAAAATGGCTTGCTCTTCAGAATAGACTCCAGACATGGAGACATCCTTGGAGATCTCGGGTTGTAAAGATTTCAAAAACCATTCGAGACGGTACTTCGGAGGGATTTCGGCTTTAATGAGCCTCTTTCTCCGTCTCCATTCCTGAATATGGTCAGAAATGTGAGTTGCCTTATCCTGATGAAAGGTGGCCAGCAGTTCAGTTCCGGCATCATAACGGACAGGCAACTGGAAATGATTTAAGAAAATATTAGCTAAGTCATCGAAAGATGTAAAGCTGCCCCTTGGCAACTCTATATACCATTTGGCCGCATTACCAGTCAAGGTGCGTTGAAACAGTCTCAACCTAATCGAGTCATCGATAAGGGAGTTAGATGAGCATCACAAATGGAATGTGGTTACATGGTCGCCTGGGTCTTCACCACTCTTCCCTTCGAATTTTGGAATGTCCGAAGGGAGTTTGGTTGGGACCAGAGGCCAGGCTGGATTGTATTTGATTGGATCGTTTGTTAACTTAGTGAGATCTGGCAAGTTCAAAGTTGCCAGAAATGGAAGCCTAGGAGGACCTTGGGGATTCCACCCAGACTGGGCGGAGCTCCCAAAGTTCTAAAAAGATTGGCCTGGATTTTGGAAGGCACCAGGCTACCCGAAGTAACCAACAGAACTGGCTGAACCAAAATGCAAGCCTTGTGATCCAGAAAAATTCGGAGTTTGACCAACTCCGGCCGTAAAGCCTCCATAACCAGCAAAGTTTCCTCCTAAAGGATTATAAGGAGTTGATAACCCCTGATACAGATTCCAAGCCGAAGCTAAGGGAGGAATACTTTGAAACTAACTAACTGTTCAGTACAGCCTATTCCCTTGTTGGCCGAAAAATGGATTCCCAGTTCCTGCGCCGCTAACCGCAGGGTTAGTCCAACCTTGGAAAGGATTGCTGCTTTGTCCTATAGAAGAAAAAGGCATGGATCCTATTGTCAGGTTGGAATGTGGTATATGACCACTTCCGAAAGGAAAACCCTAGAATGAAGCTGATCCACCCATCATGGACGTGGCGACACTAAACGGAATTGATGGAATACCCTGTGAATGGGTGCCAAATGGGAAGAATCGAGAACTAAAAGCATTGGTTTGGGAATTTCCACTCGTTGACGGAATGGAGGTAGACCCAACTAAAGACGTGCTAGCAAAAGATCCAAACAAAGAAGTAGAGGAGATGGAAATCATTCCTCCCCCCTGTACCGATGTTGGAGTCTGCATAGTTGTAGCACTTGTAGTAGAAGCCATGCTTCCAGTAGTGGTCATGGATGGTAAGCGCGTAGCGTAACCTGGACTTGAAGGTATATGCGTCGGAGTCCCAACATATTGTAATACGTCCAGATGGGTAGATGGTAGGGGAGAATTTGGAGCCTCTAATGACTCTGAGAGTTCTTCTACCTCTATGTTATTCTCTGTTTGAAAGAGAACTCGAGAAAGAACTGGAGTGTTCCTCTCTTGTTCCGCGGAAGTGCCAGGCCTTGCTTGAACACTAATGCCCCCGAGAGGAGGATCAATCCCCGATGCGTCAACTGCCATGGGATGAAACCCACCAGCAGTATTACCTCTGCGCCTTCTAGGAGAAGGCTCTAAACTTGGTGGTGAAAGACCATGAAGTCTTCGAGACCGTCTAGGTGATCGGTCAGCCAGTTTGAATTTTTTGTTAAGATCTAATTAAAGACTCAAAAAATTGAAAGCTAGGCCAACTAAGAGCACAGAGCACACACTATAAAGTCCCTAAAGATATCAGCCAGTCAAACAACTTACAAGTATTTCCACTACAGGTGATTAGGACCGGACACCAAAATACAAGAAAGTGAATTAAGGGGCCTTCCGAAGATAGTCTGGGATGATGAGGGCCCAGTCCTTTCAACGAAGGTAACAGAGGAAGTTACGCTGACCTCCTAACAACAGCCCGCACTGGTGCAAGCCCCCAAGCTTTACAAGGGTGCCCTCCAGTAGTACCATTGAGAGTGATGCAACGTCGACCTCAGGTGCCACGGGATTCCCCTCCGCAGCCACCTGTGTAGATCCCTAGGAGTAGCAACTATGGATACCAAGTCGTCACAGAAGCCAGGCGGAATAGTCGTGAGGTAAGTTCGGACAAGTAGGAGAGGGGGTATCTCTCTTCCCTGTCTTCACAGACCCTCGTGTTTAACTCCCAGATCCGGAGCTTTCCTGGTCTTCCTAATGCTATTGGATTTTCACTCACTATTCAGACTCCTATGTTTGACAGTTTGAATGGCCTTGGAGAGTTAACTCTCCACTCGTCTAATCCAAGGCCCTAAAATCCTAAAACTTTTTGGTGTATCTAACTTAAAAAAAAAGTTTTAGAGAATTTTAATTAGCGCTTGATTTTAAAATAGGCTGTTCTTTAAGTCACGGGATAAACGGAAGTGAAACTAGTGGTGTTTTGACGCAAAATAAATTAATAAAAACCAAACTACATGCAAATGCACTTATTTTCGTTTTTTAATGAAAAGAAATCTCTACAAGGTTCAGAGGAACTTCCAATAAAACAAATTTTTCTTTTCTTTTCATTAATTCACGCTTCATACTCACAAAAGTTAACAAAGCTATGGATGCCTAAAAAGATATGCAAATCTATCCTAATGCAACAAATATATGCTGATGCAAGATTCGAAACTACCTTAAATTCAAGAAATGAAAGTTTCTTTCTTATCAATTTCTATTTTGCCACTTAAAATGTTTAGATGGAATATGAGATGCTACCATTCATTTCGTCTAAACACTAAAAACAAGTTTCAAGACAAACATAAAGCACTTTCATTCACTAAAAGGAAACCAAATCAAAACAAAGTACAAGAAAGCAAAACTAAGTTTTTCAAAATGTTTTCTTCAAAAGCAACAACAAAAGAGTCTTTTCAAAAATGCTCTCAACAAGACTGAAACTTTGTGATTGAAGAATAGGCAACAAACACTTTTCCAAGTTGACACCACACAATGGATGGAAACTCAACAAAAAGAGATGTGTTTAAAGATTCTCTTAACAATCAAAAGCAGCAATGAAAGCTTTGGCAACAAAGACCAAAAAGATCAAAAAGACAAATTTCAAGAAAGTATCAATCAACAAATTTCATGAAACAAAGAAGTGGATGGTCACAAAAAGTGGTTTTGTCAAGAAAACAAAAAGTCACCAAAAGAAAGATTTAGCAAAAAGATTGAGATCAATCTTCCTGCCCTGATGAATCAGAGCAGCCAAGATTCCCAGCAAGAACTCTTGCGTGCTTAAGCAAAAAACGATGACACTTGCAACAACAAAAACAAGACCAATACTTCTTACAATCAGAGAGAATTTGGAACAAGATGCTTGCTGTAAAACTAACAACTGATACTGGAAAGTGACTGTTTCAGACTGAATCAAACCACCAGACAGAGCTTCAGAGACAAAAATATTTAAAAATCTTGAAAATTGCAAGACATACGCTACTGTACTTATGTACAGATTGCGTGTATACGTGACTATGCGTAAGGAAACCTACGTATATGCGGGTTCACTTAAGGAAACATGCATATATATGCTTCTGTAACTAAGAAAAACAACGTATATAAAAGATTTCAAGAAAAATAAAAAACAAACTGAAGAAACTGGCAAAACTTAGAATTCAAGAACAGACCACACAGCAACAGCAAGCAGACAGGCAGCTGAGCCCTGCTTGGCTTGAAAACAGCCAAACTAGGAACAACAACAGTGTTGTCCCCAGTGGAGTTGCCAATTCTGTTAAGGGAAATGTTCCCCTATGGCTTTTGGGTTGAAACCCTAGCAGACTAAAAGTTGTCTATATAGAGAAACACACATTCAAACAGCCATTAATTATAAGCAAATTCTATGATAAGGGGGTGTACCTTAGGTCCTACGTTTGAGAAGTTCCTTTCGGGTCCAAACCCTTCTTCGAGTTCCTCTTGCTCCTTTGTCCTGCAAAACAACCAATTCCGGAGAGCACAACAGTATATGGACAAAACCTTATAAAGAAACCATCTTCATGTTATAAAGAAGGGTAGTTAGTTATGAAATATAAACAACCATTCACATATGAATTCTAACATGAATATCATAAACATAGAGAAGATTTATTTCAGGAACGAAGACATGTGTTTCTTTTATTATAGACAGATAAAGTACAAAAAAGGAATAATTTCACCTGAGTCGTCCTTTCGTAGGCTCCAAGCAAAGCCTTCTTCCGGATTTGTCCAGCCTCAAGCCTTTAACAAACTCCTTCCATGACTTACTCCATGATGTCACAAGTAGTGGATGAACATCAACACACAAGGAAACAAGGGTTTCCTGTACAAATGGGGGATGTGCAGGAGGCACAAGGATCTTCAGACCTGGTCAGGAAAAAATCTCAGCATAATAAGCTTTCTCTCTCTTCTCTCCTCCCTTAGGCCTTCCCATTGAAGCCTTTTTATATTTCTCCCAAAGTAGTTTTTTAGTTGGGAGTTGGTTGGGAACAGTTGGGCCACGAGCACTAACAGGTGATCAGCAGGTAAAACCAACGATATCTGCCCGAAATTAAGGAGTTTTATATTTTTTTATGTGTTTTAATACATATACGTGGGTTGGTTATATGCCTACCCGCGTATACACGCATTTAACTCAGGGCAATGTCGCATATAAGGGATAAAACACTGTTTTTTAGATTTTGGACCAGGTCTGGAAGGAGGGGTTGCCCTAGGCCATGAGTGTAGCATCACAAACCATAAGAGTGAGATTTGGAGCTATAACAGATGCCCCCTAATATATGAGGTTAGAAGGGTTACATGATGGCTGAAATGTACTAAGAAAGTACATGGAAAGGAAGTCTGTCAAAAACCGAGAAGGACTTCACCAGAGTTCAGCCTGCCAAGCCATAAAAGGAGATCAGAAAGAAACACTGTCTGAGGCGGGCATACCCATGCTCAGAAAAAGTAAAGCATGTCCGCATATCAAGTACAAGTGGATCCACTAAGTATACAAGTATAAATGACTGGAAAATACATAATGGATCATCTGATCATGATCAAACAAGTACATGTCTGAATATCACATATAAGACTGTCAATGATGCTGAAAGATGCAACAAATCACTGGTATCAAAGACTTATCCCAGAAAGGTACCAACTGAACATTATGGAATAGGATGGTACTACACTGCAAACTCAGGTGCCAGCATATAGAATGTCGCCATAACTGACTGCAACATATAAGGTGGAATGGTATCAACTAGCAGCAACAGGAGCAACTGTCAAGTGAACCAATGAATGCTGATGCAACCTAAGGTCTTCACCGACCGCCGTGGTACATTTCTACACCATGGGAATAAATGATCTGAAGTCGACCATGTGAGAAATCGTTTGATTACCGGTCATTGATGTATACCATTAACAAATGCAAGACTACTCACTGATAATGATAATGAGCGTCAAGGTACCTAGTACAATCCAACAAGTGTGAATAGATGAGCTGGAGTTGAACACCTGTAAGAATCTATCGATCAGGAGACAATGATGGTTTCCCATTGTTGATAGCGAAGGATCTGCCACTAATGACTACAAACCCCAAGGTACTACCAAATGGACTCTAGATCTTTGCCCCAGAGCAATGAGTCGGAGTCGATAGGGGAAGATACACTAGAAGGAAGGCATTAAGGCATCCGTCGTCAATCTAGTGTGAGTGTAACCCATAAGCCAATAATGTGGAAGGAATCGGATGAAAGAGATGTAGTAACCCAACCGAAGTACATTTCCGGTGTACACAAGATGTGGCTAGCGCATGACAGAAACCCTCTGAACCAACCAATAATGGAAGCTGACACAGAGGCAAGGTATCCACCAATAGGGTCAAATGGAAACCAAGGTACTACACGAATCCCAATGTGTGATAATGTAAGCTCATGTCGAACACAAGAGAAACCACTTAGTCAAAGACCCATGATACTAATCGATGCTGAGCACAAGGTGACCTATCAATAATGAAAATAGGGCCAGGGTGCAGCTCTAGGCCTGTCCTCAGAGAAAGATGTCGTCGTCGATAAGGACAAGGCCCGCCAGCAAGAAGTCAATGGAGACCTTCTCAAACTGGCATGAGTAAAAGACCAATATAGCTGATGTGATGATAGACATGACACTGACAACTAGGGATGGCAAACTGAAAAATGAGTCAGGAGACACCGCAGAGAGGCCGACTCAGGCTAACTTCCCTTGAACAAAAGCACGACTCAATGTGACTATGTGGTAGTATATGATGACTCTGTATAAGTTCATCATGCAGGAGGCACGAACGAACCCTCCATATGATTGGAAGAGATAACCAATCGGGGGAGAACTGACTCAATAACAAGGTTACGACACACCTAAGTCAAACTAAATCCCTCCCAAATGGAGGAGACTTTGGTTTGAGTGCTTTGTTCAATGGCGACACGACTGACTCTAGCTGCCAAAAATAAATGGAAATATTGTCCCATTCCCGCTCTTTCTGGAATATTTAATTTTTTTGTCTTTTTCTGTTAAGCTTGAAAAAGAATAAAAGAATGCTATGGTATAGTGGAAAGAACGAGTGTCAGTGAAACAGTTCATCTAGTTCCTGGGAATGGAACGTTCCTATGCTCATTGTAGGGAGGTGAAAACTGGTCAGTGACACTCAAAGGAGCGTTCCTTCCCCGGGTCAAGGTGTGTCAAGCTGTAGAAGTCAAAGGTATGCAAGGTTGATTTTACAGTCGTCATGGTCAAAAGTTGGCTTAAACACGAGTCCAAGTGAAGCCGGCTCTAGGCCAAAAGGTGCAAGTGGTCAACATGCAATGCAATAGTACAACTCAACACAAAGAAGCCTCTAGGGTATAAGGCCAGAACGAAGCGAAGAAGCAAAGAGGAATGAGTCTTCAACACATAAGTCATGGTGGGACTACAGAGGATTCCCGAGCCTACTCAAATTGGAGCAGCATGGGTAACAAATGTCAGTGAGGTGCTAACTACGATGCCCATGTAAAGGATGGCTCTACCATCGTGTCATGATTTAAAGAATCGTCGAGTGAAGATGGTTTACGAACCATAACACGATGGGGTCAACCCTATGGCAGATGTATCGACAAATGGAGGCTAGTATGCATAATGCAACAGAAAAATGGTGTCCTTAACCTATATGCCAGTGAGAAAACGATACCTGCCATGACGGGTCAGCAGTCATGGAACCATCTCGAAACTGTCGAAAAAAAGTCCAAAATGTCCTGAAAAAACAAACCATTCTCGACATTCCAAGCTCCCAAGTTAAAAGTCACATGAGGCCAAACAAAATAAAATTTTGAAAAATTTTGCATTTTCAAAACGTATAAAAGAGCTTTTGGACTCACCATTTTCACCATTTGAGTTTGAGAGAAAAGAATTGGAGCAAAAGGAGCAAACTTCCCATACACCAAATTCAACCGTTCAGATTCTTCAAAAACCTCCAGGTAACTCTTATACTTATCTTGCAATTGATTGTGACTAGTTTTAGGATTTTTAATTAATGTTTCACCATTGAATTTTTTTGCCAAAAATTTCACCGCGGCATACACGCAGGTTGGTAATATGAAACCCGCATACACATTGGCCCTATACGCGACTGTGTGCACAGGGACCCGCATATACACCACGAACATTTTTAACCAAAAAGCTAACGATTAGAAATCATTTTTTGCTCAGAATGTCAGTCACCTGGCGAGAAAGAGAGCATGCCACGGTGGATAATGAAGTCATGAACGATCCTGATGCTTTGGAAGCCCTACTAGGATGTGGTGTGCTTAAATTCTTGAAACTGCAGAATATGAAAGCAAACACACGTCTGCTTGAGATGCTCATTGATTATTGGGATATCGAGGAGGATGCCTTTATGATTGACCAGATCCCACTCAGGATAGAAGTGGAGGATATCTATTTCATCACGGGCCTTTCCCGAAGGGGAGAGGTAGTACATTCCCGGGGCAGGACACGGAGCAGTGTCTCGATCGAGGAGTACGTACAGATATATTGCCTGAGACATCCCAAGAAGGTTGGGAGCCAGATTTCTATCACACATGTGTCGTGTTTATCACTGAGGATAATCCTGTTCACCATAGCTCGACTGAACAGATCAGCTTCTCCTCATTAGGCATCACGGCTAACCATGAGCGTGGAAGTTAAATGTCTCACCACTGTGTTTGACTGGTGTACTCGTCTTCTGGCCAACATGAAGAGCCAGCTCACTTCTATCAAGAGGGGACAGACCAAAAACGTTGGATATGGGACTATCCCGTGTTCTTTCTTTTTTGAGAAGGTTCCCGCACTCCGCCCTAGGGTACCAGTTTCCATCACCACCCCACGAGATCCACGCATGGGCCGGTGGGCTGACCAGATGAAATGTCTAGGGGGTGGGGAGGTCCCACGTACTGCATTTGACGATGACTTCTTTACCTAGTGGGAACAGCAGATCATCGCCATAGATGACTACCCCTATGCTAGGTTGGATTTCCGAGGAGATCTTGATCTAGCATTACCACCGAATGCAGCATGGGGTGACATTGGTAAGAATTTTTTATTTTATGATTTTTTTGGATTTTTCAAATATAATGGTGAATTTTGAAAAATATTTTTGATGGGATTCAAATGACTAATATGATGATCATGTTCCAGATATTAGGCCAGTACGACCAAATGGGTTCCCGCGGCATGGATGGTGCGGCCGAGGAGTCGAAGAGGCGGCTGCTGATATAGAACGAACTCTACATAACATCCAGCGACACTTGGCGAGACTGAGTTGCCGGGTACCGATGGCTGCTATAGAGGACCTTCCTGAGGATATGCAGCGTCATGTGGTTGGCATGCCATGTGACTGGGTTCGCACTTTTTGGCGTGTGGCCAATGAGATAGTTACCTACTTAGCCACTCATCCTGAGCCGGGGCATTAGATATGCCGGACATGATTATGGGAATTTGAGTCCCAATTTTGTATATTTTTAGACAAACATATGTACACTCGAGACTCTTTATGATATATATATATATATATATATATATATATATATATATATATATATACAGTTCGACTTTTTGATGCTTGATTTTATTGTGATGAATGATTGATGTGCTAGTCTAATGCTTGATTAGCGATAGAATCAGCTAACCAATTATGAGATCTTGGAATGTGCAAATAATTAATATAAATAAATGATCTTTGCAGCAACCTCACCCTTAAATACTGGTGATATAAACATGGATCCCTTACCCGATAAATGTTGTTTAATTGTGACACTATCAATTGAGAATCAAGATAAACTACCAACGAGTCGATCTCGTGAGAAATTGCCTCAAATAGTGAATTAATAATGGCAGTATACTCAGCCATATTGTTTGAAGTGGGATCGATGCATACGCCTTTTGATACCATCAATTGACTAGTTGGATAATAGAGTACCCAAGCTGTGGAAGCGAGATTCCGAGTGTGCCGATTAGCACCATCGGCAAACCCAAAATAGACCAAGTCATCCATCAACACCTACCACAGCAGACGAAAAAGTGTTGATATCAAAAACTCTCGATGATATATGTACAAATATACAAAATGTACAAAGAAGCCATTGCTTGGCCAAAACTAAGCAAAGTACTTCTTGAGGTAGAGCCCGTCAGGGGGCTTCGCCAACTCGCTCCTAGGGATGTTTATAGGTACAATTATCAAACCAATCAATATACTTCCTTCGGCAAATGACTGTGTTGGAGCCAAAGGGACCGTACAAACATCGCTAGTCAGACTAGAGGACCTAGATTCGACTTCATGTGAAGGGGAATGAAAATATGACCGACGATGTAAATCTTCCAAAGGTTGATCTATAGTCATCATTGCTTTGAATATTGCTTCATCAGATGGAAAAACAATATCGGAGCAATCCGATGCAGGGGTGGAATCAAGGGTCCGAAAATGAGCCACATCACCATCTATCTCTTTCCCAGAGGAAGGAGTAGAATGGTTATCTACAGAGTTATCGATAGATTCACATCTAAGCTCTACTACAGACATCAGAGATTCTATTCCACCCGCCTTTTCGTCATCTGATGTGGTCACAGATGAAGCTAAGGTTCCAGGATCCGAAGAATAAGGAGTTTGAACAAACTCTCTCCGTAAAGGGTCCCTGGAGGATGAAATTGTATCTATTCTAGCCGTAGGAGGGGGAAGATCAAACGTACCCATCAATGAAGAGTACATCCCGACTCCTAGATTCTCAGTAGGTGGACGGGGGTTACCCACTAACGGGACAGTAGAGTCAGAAGTTGCTCGAGGATCAACTGGAGAATAGTCCAATTGATCAACCTTAATAATTTTCCCTTCATGAGGAAAGCAAACGACACGAAACAGAGTCGAAACAACGGCTTCCATTTCGTATACCCAGTTCCTTCCTAAGAGGAGATTGTAGTCTAGGTTAGCATCTATGACTTCTACTTCAATATTAACGACCTTCCCTCCAACACATATAGGAAAGGCCGGGATAATCCCGTATGGCTTATGAGAATGACCATCAAACGCTGTCAAGAGGGTAGGTGAAGGAACAACCGACAGTGATCCAATGGCCTTCCAGCATGACATAAACATGACACACGTGGAAGCTCCCTCATCTATAACCGTCCGAAAAATATTCGTTTTCTGGTGGGTAGACTTTATCTAGAAAGCCATGTGATGAGGAAGTCTCTTTTTGACATTATTGATATCAAAAGTGAGAGATAAGGAATTACTTGGATCCACTGCCCCCATTGCCGATAGCAAGGCACTTCTTTGAGTAGGACATGACTGGAGAAGCTCTAAAGTGGACATAGCACATGGACTCTGAGCCAGATCCTCAACAATGGAGTAATTCTGGGCTGCCCTAATATTAGGGTTGATAGTCACACGTTTAGCGGAACCTTTCGGTACTCGTGGTATAGTCTCGACAGAAGGTCGCTCAATATGAAGTGGGTTGTTAGTTTCGGGAGCTGATTTACCCTTGGAAGTTTCACCTTCGCCATAATCGCATGACCGTGTGGCCACATTAGCATGAGAACCCATCATGAAAACATTTGATGACTTGTCCCCTTCTTGGTTGCCCCCTGCGGAGGTACCAGGATTTGAACTCGCGCCAGCAAACAGTTGCTGCCCTTGGGAAAAAGGGTTGGTTAGCACAGCCTAAGAACTAGAAGTCCCTTGCTGCCCTAACAAGCGCTCAACATCTTGAATCTTGGGGCATAGATGAGTTAAATGGTCTCCACTACATAACTTGCATGGAAACTTGACTTTCTTTCTAGACTCATTTCTACCACCACCAGCACTATTGCTGGATTTATTTGCGTCAGCCTTCCCATCCTGGTTCTTTTTCTTACCTCGTCCTTTCTTTTTCCCATTGGAATTTTGATTTCCTTTGGGGTTATCAGATTGGACGGTGTTAATCGAAGAGGTTTGGGAAGCCGGAGGGTTAGACGATGTGACCTGGTTGTTAGAAGCAGTTTGTAAAGACAACTGCTGCAATTGGTTCAACAAGTTCACCACATTTGTGTCTACCGACCCAACGATACCATCCGCATGGGGACCTGGCTTTGACTTAGCTATGTCAACCTTAGACCCAGGAGTAGCTAGCAAGTATTTTTGTAGGATCCCAGACTGAGAGTAGATCAATTCTAATTGCTGGGCCCTAAAAATGGCTTGCTCTTAAGAATAGACTCCAGACATGGAGACATCCTTGGAGATCTCGGGTTGTAAAGATTTCAAAAACCATTCGAGACAGTACTCCGGATGGATTTTGGCTTTAATGAGCCTCTTTCTCCGTCTCCATTCCTGAATATGGTCAGAAATGTGAGTTGCCTTATCCTGACGAAAAGTGGCTAGCAGTTCAGTTCCGGCATCATAACGGACAGGCAACTGGAAATGATTTAAGAAAATATTAACTAAGTCAGCGAAAGATGTAAAGCTGCCCCCTGGCAACTCTATATACCATTTGGCCGCATTACCATTCAAGGTGCGTTGAAACAGTCTCAACCTAATCGAGTCATCGATAGGGGAGTTAGATGAGAACCACAAATGGAATGTGGTTACATGGTCGCCTGGGTCTTCACCACTCTTCCCTTCGAATTTTGGAATGTCCGAAGGGAGTTTGGTTGGGACCAGAGGCTAGGCTGGATTGTATTTGATTGGATCGTTTGTTAACTTAGTGAGATCTGGCAAGTTCAAAGTTGCCAGAAACGGAAGCCTAGAAGGACCTTGGGGATTACACCCAGACTGGGCGGAGCTCCCAAAGTTCTGAAAAGATTGGCTTGGATTTTGGAAGGCACCAGGCTACCCGAAGTAACCAGCAGAACCAGCTGAACCAAAAGGCAAGCCTTGTGATCCAGCAAAATTCGGATTTTGACCAACTCCGGCTGCAAAGCCTCCATAACCAGCAAAGTTTCCTCCTAAAGGATTATAAGGAGTTGATAACCCCTGATACGGATTCCAAGCCAAAGCAAAGGGAGGAATACTTTGAAACGAACTAACTGTGGAGTACGGCCTATTCCCTTGTTTGCCGAAAAATGGATTCCCAGTTCCCGCGCCACTAACCCCAGGGTTAGTCCAACCTTGGAAAGGAATGTTTCTTTGTCCTATAGAAGAAAAAGGCATGGATGCTATTGTTAGGTTGGAATGTGGTATATGACCACTTTCGAAAGGAAGACCCTGGAATGAAGGCGATCCACCCATCATGGACGTGGCGGCACTAAACAGAACTGATGGAATACCCTGTGAATGGGTGCCAAATGGGAAGAATCTAGAACTAAAAGCATTGGTTTGGGAATTTCCACTCGTTGACGGAATGGAGGTAGACCCAACTAAAGACGTGCTAGCAAAAGATCCAAACAAAGAAGTAGAGGAGATGGAAATCATTCCTCCCCCCTGTACCGATGTTGGAGTCTGCATAGTTGTAGCACTTGTATTAGAAGCCATGCTTCCAGTAGTGGTCATCGACGGTAAGCGCATAGCGTAACCTAGACTTGACGGTATATGTGTCGGAGTCCCAACATATTGTAATACGTCCGGATGGGTAGATGGTAGGGGAGAATTCGGAGCCGCTAATGACTCTGAGAGTTCTTCTACCTCTATGTTATTCTCTGTTTGAAAGAGAACTTGGAAAAGAACTGGAGTGTTCCTCTCTTGTTTCGCGAAAGTGTCAGGCCTTGCTTGAACACAAATGCCCACGAGAGGAGGATCAATCCCCGATGCGTCAACTGCCGTGGGACGAAACCCACCAGCAGTATTACCTCTGCGCCTTCTAGGAGAAGGCTCTAAACTTGGTGGTGAAAGACCACGAAGTCTTCGAGACCGTCTAGGTGATCGGTCAGCCACTTTGAATTTTTTGTTAAGATCTAACTAAAGACTCAAAAAATTGAAAGCTAGGCCAACTAAGAGCACAGAGCACACACTATAAAGTCCCTAAAGATATCAGCCAGTCAAACAACTTCCAAGTATTTCCACTCTGGGTGATTAGGACCGGACACCAAAATACAAGAAAGTGAATTAAGGGGCCTTCCGAAGATAGTCTGGGATGATGAGGGCCCAGTCCTATCAGCGAAGGTAACAGAGGAAGTTACGCTGACCTCCTAACAATAGCCTGCACCGGCACAAGCCCCCAAGCTTCACAAGGGTGCCCTCCAGTAGTACCATTGAGAGTGATGCAACGTCGACCTCAGGTGCCACGAGATTCCCCTCCGCAGCCACCTGTGTAGATCCCTAGGAGTAGCAACTATGGATACCAACTCGTCACAGAAGCCAGGCGGAATAGTCGTGAGGTAAGTTCGGACAAGTAGGAGAGGGGGTATCTCTCTTCCCTGTCTTCACAGACCCTCGTGCTTAACTCCCAGATCCGGAGCTTTCCTGGTCTTCCTAACGCTATTGGATTTTCACTCACTATTCAGACTCCTATGTTTGACAGTTTAAATGGCCTTGGAGAGTTAACTCTCCACTCGCCTAATCCAAGGCCCTAAAATCCTAAAACTTGTTGGTGTATCTAACTTAAAAAAAAAGTTTTAGTGAATTTTAATTAGCGCTTGATTTTAAAATAGGCTGTTCTTTAAGTCACGGGATAAATGGAAGTGAAACTAGTGGTGTTTTGACGCAAAAGAAATTAATAAAAACCAAACTACATGCAAATGCACTTGTTTTCGTTTTTCGATGAAAAGAAATCTCTACAGGGTTCAGAGGAACTTCAAATAAAACAAATTTTTCTTTTCTTTTCGTTAATTCACGCTTCACACTCACAAAAGTTAACAAAGCTATGGATGCCTAAAAAGATATGAAAATCTATCCTAATGCAACAAATATATGCTGATGCAAGATTCGAAACTACCCTAAAATCAAGAAATGAATGTTGCTTGCTTATTAATTTCTATTTTGCCACTTAAAATGTTTAGATGGAATATGAGATGCTACCATTCATTTCGTCTAAACACTAAAAACAAGTTTCAAGACAAACATAAAGCACTTTCATTCACTAAAAGGAAACCAAATCAAAACAAAGTTCAAGAAAGCAAAACTAAGTTTTTCAAAATTTTTTCTTCAAAAGCAACAACAAAAGAGTCTTTTCAAAAATGCTCTCAACAAGATTGAAACTTTGTTATTGAAGAATAGGCAACAAACACTTTTGCAAGTTGACACCACCAAATGGATTAAAACTCAACAAAAAGTGATGTGTTTAAAGATGCTCTTAACAATCAAAAGCAACAATGAAAGCTTTGGCAAAAAAGACCAAAAAGATCAAAAAGACAAATTTCAAGAAAGTATCAATCAACAACTTTCATGAAACAAAGAAGTGGATGGTCACAAAAATCGGTTTTTTCAGGCAAACAAAAAGTCACCAAAAGCAAGATTTAACACAAAGATTGAGATCAATCTTCCTGCCCTGATGAATCAGAGCAGCCAAGATTCTCAGCAAGAAATCTTGCGTGCTTAAGCAAAAAACGATGACGCTTGTAACAACAAAAGACCAACTTCTTACAATCAGAGAGAATTTGGAACAAGATGCTTGCTGTAAAACTAACAACTAATAGTGGAAAGTGACTGTTTCAGACTAAATCAAAACACCAGACAGACCTTCAGAGACAAAAAAATTTAAAAATCTTGAAAATTGCAAGATATACGCTACTGTACTTATGTACAGATTGCGTTTATATGCGACTGTGCCTAAGGAAACCTGAATATACGCGGGTTCACTTAAGGAAACATGCGTATATACGCTTCTGTAACTAAGAAAAATAGCGTATATAAAAGATTTCAAGAAAAAAAAAAAACAAACTGAAGAAACTAGCAAAACTTAAAATTCAAGAACAGACCACACAGCAACAGGAAGCAAACAGGCAGCTGAGCCCTGATTGGCTTGAAAACACCCAAACTAGGAACAACAACAGTGTTGTCCCCAGTGGAGTCGCCAATTCTGTTAAGGGAAATGTTCCCCTAGGGTTTTTGGGTTGAAACCCTAGCAGACTGAAAGTTGTCTATATAGAGAAACACACATTCACACAGCCATTATGCTATTATAAGAAAATTCTATGATAAGGGGGCATACCTTAGTTCCTACATTTGAGAAGGTCCTTTAGGGTCCAAACCCTTCTTCGAGTTCTTCTTGCTCCTTTGTCCTGCAAAACAACCAATTCCGGAGAGCACAACAGTATATGGACAAAACCTTATAAAGAAACCATCTTCATGTTATAAAGAAGGGTAGTTAGTTATGAAATATAAACAACCATTCACATATGAATTCTAACATGAATATCATAAACATAGAGAAGATTTATATCAGGAACCAAGACATGTGTTTCTTTTATTATAGACAAATAAAGTACAGAAAAGGAATAATTTCACCTGAGTCGTCCTTTCGTAGGCTCCAAGCAAAGCCTTCTTCCGGATTCGTCCAGCCTCAAGCCTTTAACAAACTCCTTCCATGACTTACTCCATGATGTCACAAGTAGTGGATGAACATCAACACACAAGGAAACAAGGGTTTCCTGTACAAATGGGGGAAGTGCAGGAGGCACAAGGATCTTCAGACCTGGTCAGGGAAAAATCTCAGCATAATAACCTTTCTCTCTCTTCTCTCCTCCCTTAGGCCTTCCCATTGAAGCCTTTTTATACTTCTCCCAAAGTAGTTTTTTAGGTGGGAGTTGGTTGGGAACAGTTGGGCCACAGGTACTAACAGGTGATCAGCAGGTAAAACCCACGATCTCCGCCCGAAATTAAGGAGTTTTATATTTTTTTAAGTGTTTTAATACATATACGCGGGTTGGTTATATGACTACCCGCGTATACACGCATTTAACTCAAGGCAATGTTGCGTATAAGGGATAAAACACTGTTTTTTAGATTTTGGACCAGGTCTGGAAGGAGGGGTTGCCCTAGGCCATGAGTGCAGCATCACAAACCATAAGAGTGAGATTTGGAGCTATAACAGATGCCCCCTAATATATGAGGTCAGAAGGGGTACATGATGGCCGAAATGTATTAAGCAAGTACATGGAAAGGAAGTCTATCAAAAACCAAGAAGGACTTCACCAGAGTTCAGCCTGCCAAGCCACAAAAGGAGATCAGAAGGAAACACTGTCTGAGGCGGGCATACCCATGCTCAGAAAATGTAAATCATGTCCGCATATCAAGTACAAGCGGATCCACTAAGTATACAAGTATAAATGACTGGAAAATACATAATGGATCATCTGATCATGATCGAACAAGTACATGTCTGAATATGACATATAAGACTGTCAATGATGCTGAAAGATGCAACGAATCATTGATATCAAAGACTGATCCCAAAAAGGTACCAACTGAACATGATGGAATAGGATGGTACTACACTGCAAACTCAGGTGCCAGCATATAGAATGTCGCCATGACTGACTGCATCATATAAGGTGGAATGGTATCAATTAGCAGCAACAGGAGCAACTGTCAAGTGAACCAATGAGTGCCGATGCAACCTGAGGTCTTCCCCGACCACCGTGGTACATTTCTACACCATGGGAATAAATGATCTGAAGTCGACCATGTGAGAAATCATTTGATTACCGGTCATTGATGTATACCATTAACAAACGTGAGACTACTCACCGATAATGATAATGAGCGTCAAGGTACCTAGTACAATCCAACAAGTGTGAATAGATGAGCTGGAGTCGAGCACCTGTAAGAATCTATCGATCAGGAGACAATGATGGTTTCCCACTGTCGATAGAGAAGGATCTGCCACTAATGACTGCAAACCCCAAGGTACTACCAAATGGACTCTAGATCTTTGCCCCAGAATAAAGAGTCGGAGTCGATAGGGAAAGATCCGCTACAAGGAAGGCATTAAGGCATTCGTCATCAATCTAGTGCAAGTGTAACCCGTATGCCAATAATGTGGAAGGAATCGGACGAAAGAGATGTAGTAACCCAACCAAAGTACGTTTCCGGTGTATAGAAGATGTGGCTAGCGCATGACAGAAACCCTCTGAACCAACCAATAATGGAAGCTGACACAGAGGCGAGGTATCCACCAATAGGGTCAAATGGAAACCAAGGTACTACACGAATCCCAATGTGTGATAATGTAAGCTGATGTCAAACACAAGGGAAACGACTCAGTCAAAGACCCATGATACTGATCGATGCTAAGCACAAGGTGACCTATCTATAATGAAAATAGGGCCAGTGTGCAGCTCTAGGCCTGTCCTCAGAGCAAGATGTCGTCATCGATAAGGACAAGACCAGCCAGCAAGAAGTCAACGAAGACCTTCTCAAACCGGCACAAGTAAAGGACCAATATAGCTGATGTGATGATAGACATGACACTGACAACTAGGGATGGCGGACTGAAAAATGAGTCAAGAGACACCGCAGAGAGGTCGACTCAGGCTAACTTCCCTTGAACAAAAGCATGACTCAATGTGACTATGTGGCAGCATATGATGACTCTGTATAAGTTCATTATGCAGGAGGCACAAACGAACCCTCCATATGATTGGAAGAGATAACCAATCGGGGGAGAACTGACTCAATAACAAGGTTACGACACACCTAAGTCAAACTAAATCCCGCCCAAATGGAGGAGACTTTGGTTTGAGTGCTTTGTTCAAGGGCGACACGACTGACTCTAGCTGCCAAAAATAAATGGAAATACTATCTTGTTCCCGCTCTTTTTGGAATATTTAATCTTTTTGTCTTTTTCTGTTAAGCTTGAAAAAGAATAAAAGAATGCTATGGTATAGTGGAAAGAACGAGTGTCGGTGAAACAGATGATCTAGTTCCTGGGAATGGAACGTTCCTATGCTCAATGCAAGGAGGTGAAAACTGGTCAGTGACACTCAAAGGTGCGTTCCTTCCACAGGTCAAGGTGTGTCAAGCTGCAGAAGTCAAAGGTATGCAAGGTTGATTTTGCAGTCGTCATGGTCAAAAGTTGGCTTAAACACGAGTCCAAGGGAAGCCGTCTCTAGGCCAAAAGGTGCAAGTGGTCAACATGCAATGCAATAGTACAACTCAACACAAAGGAGCCTCTAGGGTATAAGGCCAGAACGAAGCGAAGAAGCAAAGAGGAATGAGTCTTCAACGCATAAGTCATGGCGGGACTATAGAGGACTCCCGAGCCTACTCAAATCAGAGCAGCATGGGCAACAAATGTCAGTGAGGTGCTAACTACGATGCCCATGTAAAGGATGGCTCTACCATCGTGTCATGATTTAAAGAATCGGCGAGTGAAGTTGGTTTACGAACCATAACATGATGGGGTCGACCCTATGGCAGATGTATCGACAAATGGAGGCTAGTATGCATAATGCAACAGAAAAATGGTGTCCTTAACCTATATGCCAGTGAGAAAACGATACCTGCCATGATGGGTCAGTAGTCATGGAACTGTCTCGAAACTGTCGAAAAAACGTCCAAAATGTCCTGAAAAAACAAACTATTCTCGACATTCTAAGCTCCCGAGTTAAAAGTCACATGAGGCCAAACAAAATAAAATTTTGAAATTTTTTTTTCATTTTCAAAACCTATAAAAGAGCTTTTGGACTCACCATTTTCACCATTTGAGTTTGAGAGCAAAGAATTGGAGCAAAAGGAGCAAACTTCCCATACGGCAAATTCAATCGTTCAGATTCTTCAAAAACCTCTAGGTAACTCTTATACTTATCTTGCAATTGATTGTGACTAGTTTTAGGATTTTTAATTAATGTTTCACCGTTGAATTTTTTTGCCAAAAATTTCACCACGGCATATACGCGGGTTGGTAATATGAAACCCGCGTACACGCGGGCCCTATACGTGACTGTGTGCACAGGGACCCGCGTATACGCCGCGAACATTTTTAACCAAAAAAATAACGGTTGAAAATAATTTTTTGCTCAGAATGCTGGTCACCTGGCGAGAAAGAGAGCATGCCGCGGTGGATAATGAAGTCATGAACAATCCTGATGCTTTGGAAGCCCTACCGGGATGTGGTTTGCTTAAATTCTTCAAACTACCAAATATGAAAGCAAACACACGTCCGCTTGAGATGCTCATTGATTATTGAGATATCGAGGAGGATGCCTTTATGATTGACCAGATGCCACTCAGGATAGAGTGGAGGATATCTATTTCATCACGGGCCTTTCCCGAAGGGGAGAGGTAGTACATTCCCGGGGCAGGACATAGAGCAGTGTCTCGATCGAGGACTACGTATAGATATATTGCCCGAGACATCGCAAGAAGGTTGGGAGCCAGATTTCTATCACAAAAGTGGTGAGTTTATCACTAAGGATAATCCTGTTCACCATAGCTCGAGTGAACGGATCAGCTTCTCTGCATCAGGCATCACGGCTAACCATGAGCGTGGCAGTTGACTGTCTCACCACTGTGTTTGACTGGTGTACTCCTCTTCTGGCCAACATGAAGAGCCAGCTCACTTCTATCAAGAGGGGACAGACCAAAAACTTTGGATATGAGACTATCCTATGTTCTTTCTTTTTTGAGAAGGTTCCCGCACTCCGCCCTAGGGTAGCAGTTTCCATCAGCACCCCACGCGATCCACGCATGTGCCGCTGGGCTGACCTAGTGAAACCTCTAGGGGGTGGGGAGGTCCCACGGACTGCATTTGACGATGACTTCTTTACCTGGTGGGATCAACAGATCATCACCATAGATGACTACCCCTATGCTGGGTTGGATTTCCGAGGAGATCCTGATCTAGCATTACCACCGAATGCAGCATGGGGTGACATTAGTAAGAATTGTTGATTTTATGATTTTTTTGGATTTTTCAAATATAATGGTGAATTTTGAAAAATATTTTTGATGGGAATCAAATGACTAATATGATGATCATGCTCCATATATTGGGCCGGTACGACCAGATGGGTTCCTGCGGCATGGATGGTGTGGCCGAGGAGCCGAAGAGGCGGCTGCTGATACAGAACGAACTCTACATAACGTCCAACGACACTTGGCGAGACTGAGTTGCCGAGTACCGATGGCTGCCATAGAGGACCTTCCTGAGGATATGCAACATCATGTGGTTGGCATGCCACGTGACTGGGTTCGCACTTTTTGGCATGTGGCCAATGCGATGGTTACCTACTTAGCCGCTCATCTTGAGCCGGGGCATTAGATATGTCGGACATGATTATGGGCATTTGAGTCTCAATTTTGTATATTTTTGGACAAACATATGTACACTCGAGACGCTTTATGATATATATATATATATATATATATATATATATATATATATATATATATATACAGTTCGAATTTTTGATGCTTGATTTTATTATGATGAATGATTGATGTGCCAGTCTAGTGCTTGATTAGCGATAGAATCAGCTAACCAATTATGAGATCTTGGAATATGCAAATAATTAATATAAGTAAATGATCTTTGCAGCAACCTCACCCTTAAATACCGGTGATATAAACATGGATCCCTTACTCGATAAATGTTGTTTAATTGTGACACTATCAACTGAGAATCAAGATAAACTACCAACGAGTCGATCTCGTGAGAAATTGCCTCGGATAGTAAATTAATAACAGCAGCATACTCAGCCATATTGTTTGAAGCGGGACCAATGCATATGCCTCTTGATACCATCAATTGACTAGTTGGATAATAGAGTACCCAAGCTGCAGAAGCGAGATTCCGAGTGTGCCGACAAGCACCATCGGCGAACCCAAAATAGACCAAGTCATCCATCAACACCTGCCATAGTAGACCAAAAGGTGTTGATATAAAAAACTCTCGATGATATATATACAAATATACAAAATGTACAAAGAATCCATTGCTTGGCCAAAACTAAGCAAAGTACTTCTTGAGGTAGAGCCCATCAGGGGGCTCCGCCAACTCGCTCCTAGGGATGTTTATAGGTACAATTATCGAGCCAATCAATATACTTCCTTCGGAAAATGACTGTGTTGGAGCCAAAGGGACTGTACAAACATCGCTAGTCAGACTAGAGGACCTAGATTCGACTTCATGTGAAGGGGAATGAAAATATGACCGACGATGTAAATCTTCCAAAGGTCGATCTACAATCATCATTGCTTCGAATATTGCTTCATCAGATGGAAAAACAATATCCGAGCAATCTGATGCAGGGGTGGAATCAAGGGTCCGAAAATGAGCCACATCACCATCTATCTCTTTCCCAGAGGAAGGAGTAGAATGGTTATCTGCAGAGTTATCGATAGATTCACATCTAAGCTCTACTACAGACATCAGAGATTCTATTCCACCTGCCTTGTCATCATCTGATGTGGTCACAGATGAACCTAAGGTTCCGGGATCCGAAGAATAAGGAGTTTGAACAAACTGTCTCCGTAAAGGGTCCCTAGAGGATGAAATTGTATCTATTCTAGCCGTAGGAGGGGGAAGATCAAACATACCCATCAATGAAGAGTACATCCCGACTCCTAGATTCTCAGTAGGCAGACGGGGGTTACCCACTAACGGGACAGTAGAGTCAGAAGTTGCTCGAGGATCAACTCGAGAAAAGTCCAATTGATCAACCTTAATAATTTTCCCTTCATGAGGAAAGCAAACGACACGAAACAGAGTCGAAACAACGGCTTCCATTTCGTATACCCAGTTCCTTCCTAAGAGGAGATTGTAGTCTAGGTTAGCATCTATGACTTCTACTTCAATATTAATGACCTTCCCTCCAACACATATAGGAAAGGCTGGGATAATCCTGTATGGCCTATGAGAATGACCATCAAACGTTGTCAAGAGGGTAGGTGAAGGAACAACTGACGGTTATCCAATGGCCTTCCAGCATGACATAGACATGACACACGTGGAAGCTCCCTCATCTATACCCGTTCGAAAAATATTCGTTTTCTAGTAGGTAGACTTTATCCGGAAAGCCATGTGATGAAGAAGTCTCTTTTTGACATTATTCATATCAAAAGTGAGAGCTAAGGAATTACTTGGATCCACTGCCCCCATTGCTGATAGCAAGGCACTTCTTTGAGCAGGACATGACTGGAGAACCTCTAAAGCGGACATAGCACATGGACTTTGAGCCAGATCCTCAACAATGGAGTAATTCTGGGCTGCCCTAATATTAGGGTTGATAGTCACGCATTTAGCGGAAC
The DNA here is from genome assembly GCA_031772625.1 of Pinus tabuliformis. Taxonomy (NCBI): domain Eukaryota; kingdom Viridiplantae; phylum Streptophyta; class Pinopsida; order Pinales; family Pinaceae; genus Pinus; species Pinus tabuliformis. The sequence goes on along the minus strand of CM062804.1, from coordinate 153,580,545 downwards.
CTTTCGGTACCCGTGGTATAGTCTCGATAGAAGGTTGCTCAATATGAAGTGGGTTGTTAGTTTCGGGAACTGATTTACCCTTAGAAGTTTCACCTTCACCATAATCGCGTGACCGTGTGGCCACATTAGCATGAGAACCCATCATGAAAACATTTGATGACTTGTCCCCTTCCTGGTTGCCCCCTGCGGAGCTACCATGATTTGAACTCGCGCCAGCAAGCAGTTGCTACCCTTAGGGAAAAGGGTTGGTTAGCACAGCCTGAGAACTAGAAGTCCCTTGCTGCCCTAACAAGCGCTGAGCGTCTTCAATCTTGGGGCAGAGATGACTTAAATGGTCTCCACTACATAACTTGCATGGAAACTTGACTTTCTTTCTAGACTCATTTCTACCACCACCAGCATTATTATCGGATTTATTTGCGTCAGCCTTCCCATCCTGGTTCTTTTTCTTACCTCATCCTTTCTTTTTCCCATTGGAATTTTGATTTCCTTTGGGGTTATCAGATTGGATGGTGTTAATCGAAGAGGTTTGGGAAGCCGGAGGGTTAGACGATGTGACTTGGTTGTTAGTAGTTTGTAAAGACAACTGCTGCAATTGGTTCAACAAGTTCACCGCATTTGTGTCTACCGACCCAGCGATACCATCCGCATGGGGACCTGGCTTCGACTTAGCTATGTCAACCTTAGACCCAGGAGCATCTGGCAAGTAATTTTGTAGGATCCCAGACTGAGAGTAGATCAATTCTATTTGCTATGCCCTAAAAATGGCTTGCTCTTCAGAATAGACTCCAGACATGGAGACATCCTCGGAGATCTCGGGTTGTAAAGATTTCAAAAACCATTCGAGACGGTACTCCGGAGGGATTTCAGCTTTAATGAGCTTCTTTCTCCGTCTCCATTCTTGAATATGGTTAGAAATGTGAGTTGCCTTATCCTGATGAAAAGTGGCCAGCAGTTCAGTTCCGGCATCATAACGGACAGGCAACTGGAAATGATTTAAGAAAATATTAGCTAAGTCAACGAAAGATGTAAAGCTGCCGCCTGGCAACTCTATATACCATTTGGCCGCATTACCAGTCAAGGTGTGTTGAAACAGTCTCAACCTAATCGAGTCATCGATAAGGGAGTTAGATGAGCACCACAAATGGAATGTGGTTACATGGTCACCTGGGTCTTCACCGCTCTTCCCTTCAAATTTTGGAATGTCTGAAGGGAGTTTGGTTGGGACCGGAGGCTAGGCCGAATTGTATTGATTGGATCGTTTGTTAACTTAGTGAGATCTGGCAAGTTCAAAGCTGCCAGAAACAGAAGCCTAGTAGGACCTTGGGGATTCCACCTAGACTGGGGGAGCTCCCAAAGTTCTGAAAAGATTGGCCTGGATTTTGGAAGGCACCAGGCTGCCCGAAGTAACCAGCAGAACCGGTTGAACCAAAAGGCAAGCCTTGTGATCCAGCAAAATTCGGAGTTTGACCAACTCCAGCCGTAAAGCCTCCATAACCAGCAAAGTTTCCTCCTAAAGGATTATAAGGAGTTGATAACCCTTGATACGGATTCCAAGCCGAAGCTAAGGGAGGAATACTTTGAAACAAACTAACTGTGGAGTACGGCCTATTCCCTTGTTGGCCAAAAAATGGATTCCCAGTTCCCGCGCCACTAACCCCAGGGTTAGTCCAACCTTGGAAAGGATTGCTGCTTTGTCCTATAGAAGAAAAAGGCATGGATCCTATTTTCGGGTTGGAATGTGGTATATGACCACTTTCGAAAGGAAAACCCTAGAATGAAGCCGATCCACCCATCATGGACGTGGCGGAACTAAACGGAACTGATGGAATACCCTGTGAATGGGTGCCAAATGGGAAGAATCCAGAACTAAAAGCATTGGTTTGGGAATTTCCACTCGTTGATGGAATGGAGGTAGACCCAACTAAAGACGTGCTAGCAAAAGATCCAAACAAAGAAGTAGAGGAGATGGAAATCGTTCCTCCCCCCTGTACCGATGTTGGAGTCGGCATAGTTGTAGCACTTGTAGTAGAAGCCATGCTTCCAGTAGTGGTCATCGACGGTAAGCGCGTAGCGTAACCTGGACTTGACGGTCTATGCGTCGGAGTCCCAACGTATTGTAATACGTCTGGATGGCTAGATGGTAGGGGAGCATTTGGAGCCGCTAACGACTCTGAGAGTTCTTCTACCTCTATGTTATTCTCTGTTTGAAAGAGAACTCGAGAAAGAACTGGAGTGTTCCTCTCTTGTTCCGCGGAAGTGTCAGGCCTTGCTTGAACACTAATGCCCCCGAGAGTAGGATCAATCCCCGATGCATCAACTTCCGTGGGACGAAACCCACTAGCATTATTACCTCTGCGACTTCAAGGAGAAGGCTCTAAACTTGGTGGTGAAAGACCACGAAGTCTTCGAGACCGTCTAGGTGATCGGTCAGCCACTTTGAATTTTTTGTTAAGATCTAACTAAAGACTCAAAGAATTGAAAGCTAGGCCAACTAAGAGCACAGAGCACACACTATAAAGTCCCTAAAGATATCAGCCAGTTAAACAACTTCCAAGTATTTCCACTCCGGGTGATTAGGACCGGACACCAAAATACAAGAAAGTGAATTAAGGGGCCTTCTGAAGATAGTCTGGGATGATGAGGGCCCAGTCCTATCAGTGAAGGTAACAGAGAAAGTTACGCTGACCTCCTAACAACAGCCTGCATCGGTGCAAGCCCCCAAGCTTCGCAAGGGTGCCCTCTAGTAGTACCGTTGAGAGTGATGCAACGTCGACCTCAGGTGCCATGGGATTCCACTCCACAGCCACTTGTGTAGATCCCTAGGAGTAGCAACTATGGATACCAACTCGTCGCAGAAGCCAGGCGGAACAGTCGTGAGGTAAGTTCGGACAAGTAGGAGAGGGGGTATCTCTCTTCCCTGTCTTCATAGACCCTCGTGCTTAACTCCCAGATCCGGAGCTTTCCTGGTCTTCCTAATGCTATTGGATTTTCACTCACTATTCAGACTCCTATGTTTGACAGTTTGAATGTCCTTGGAGAGTTAACTCTCCACTCACCTAATCCAAGGCCCTAAAATCCTAAAACTTGTTGGTGTATCTAACTTAAAAAAAAGTTTTAGTGAATTTTAATTAGCGCTTGATTGTAAAATAGGCTGTTCTTTAAGTCACGGGATAAACAGAAGTGAAACTAGTGGTGTTTTGACGCAAAAGAAATTAATAAAAACCAAACTACATGCAAATGCACTTGTTTTTGTTTTTCGATGAAAAAAAATCTCTACAGGGTTCAAAGGAACTTCAAATAATTTTTTTTTTTCTTTTCTTTTCGTTAATTCACGCTTCACACTCACAAAAGTTAACAAAGCTATGGATGCCTAAAAAGATATGCAAATCTATCCTAATGCAACAAATATATGTTGATGCAAGATTCGAAACTACCTTAAAATCAAGAAATGAAAGTTGCTTGCTTATCAACTTCTATTTTTCCACTTAAAATGTTTAGATGGAATATGAGATGCTACCATTCATTTCGTCTAAACACTAAAAATAAGTTTCAAGACAAACATAAAGCACTTTCATTCACTAAAAGGAAACCAAATCAAAACAAAGTTCAAGAAAGCAAAACTAAGTTTTTCAAAAAGTTTTCTTCAAAAGCAACAACAAAAGAGTCTTTTCAAAAATGCTCACAACAAGACTGAAACTTTGTGATTGAAGAATAGGCAACAAACACTTTTGCAAGTTGACACCACACAATGGATTAAAACTCAACAAAAAGAGATGTGTTTAAAGATGCTCTTAACAATCAAAAGCAGCAATGAAAGCTTTGGCAACAAAGACCAAAAAGATCAAAAAGACAAATTTCAAGAAAGTATCAATTAACAACTTTCATGAAACAAAGAAGTGGATGGTAACAAAAAGTGGTTTTTTCAAGAAAACAAAAAGTCACCAAAAGCAAGATTTAACACAAAGATTGAGATCAATATTCCTACCCTGATGAATCAGAGCAGCCAAGATTCCCAGTAAGAAATCTTGCGTGCTTAAGCAAAAAACGATGACGCTTGCAACAACAAAACAAGACCAATACTTCTTACAATCAGAGAGAATTTGGAAAAAGATGCTTGCTGTAAAACTAACAACTGATACTGGAAAGTGACTATTTCAGACTGAATCAAACCACCAGACAGACCTTCAGAGACAAAAAGATTTAAAAATCTTGAAAATTGCAAGATATACGCTACTGTACTTATGTACAGATTGCGTGTATACGCGACTGTGCCTAATGAAACCTGCGTATACGCGGGTTCACTTAAGGAATCATGCATATATATGCTTCTGTAACTAAGAAAAACAACGTATATAAAAGATTTCAAGAAAAATAAAAAACAAACTGAAGAAACTGGCAAAACTTAGAATTCAAGAACAGACCACATAGCAACAGCAAGCAAACAGGAAGCTGAGCCCTGATTTGCTTGAAAACACCCAAACTAGGAACAACAACAGTGTTGTCCCCAGTGGAGTCGCCAATTCTGTTAAGGGAAATGTTCCCCTAGGGATTTTGGGTTGAAACCCTAGCAGACTGAAAGTTTTCTATATAGAGAAACACACATTCAGACAACCATTATGCTATTATAAGCAAATTCTATGATAAGGGGGCATACCTTATGTCCTACGTTTGAGAAGGTCCTTTAGGGTCCAAACCCTTCTTCGAGTTCCTCTTGCTCCTTTGTCCTGCAAAACAACCAATTCTGGAGAGCACAACAGTATATGGACAAAACTTTATAAAGAAACCATCTTCATGTTATAAATAAGGGTAGTTAGTTATGAAATATAAACAACCATTCACATATGAATTCTAACAGGAATATCATAAACATAGAGAAGATTTATATTAGGAACCAAGACATGTGTTTCTTTTATTATAGACAAATAAAGTACAGAAAAGGAATAATTTCAGTTCAGTCGTCCTTTCACATGCTCCAAGCAAAGCCTTCTTCCGGATTCGTCCAGCCTCAAGCCTTTAACAAACTCCTTCCATGACTTACTCCATGATGTCACAAGTAGTGGATGAACATCAACACACAAGGAAACAAGGGTTTCCTATACAAATGGGGGAAGTGCAGGAGGCATAAGGATCTTCAGACCTGGTCAGGGAAAAATCTCAGCATAATAACCTTTCTCTCTCTTCTCTCCTCCATTAGGCCTTCCCATTGAAGCCTTTTTATACTTCTCCCAAAGTAGGTTTTTAGTTGGGAGTTGGTTGGGAACAGTTGGGCCACGGGCACTAACAGGCGATCAGCAGGTAAAACCCGCGATCTCCGCCCGAAATTAAGGAGTTTTATATTTTTTTTAAGTGTTTTAATACATATACGCGGGTTGGTTATATGCCTACCCACGTATACATGCGTTTAACTCAGGGAAATGTCGCGTATAAGGGATAAAACACTATTTTTTAGATTTTGGACCAGGTCTGGAAGGAGGGGTTGCCCTAGGCCATGAGTCCAGCATCACAAACCATAAGAGTGAGATTTGGAGCTATAACACAACTTAACATTTTACATATACCATATTTAACTAAATACCATAATAGTCTATAAAATTAAGAACCCATCTAGTATTGGTTCTTTGTTTGGCTCCAAGTCCCAAATAACCTCAGATACTTGTTCTTTAGAGATTCCTTTTAGCAAATTATCATTATCTCTTTCATTAATTAATCTCAGAACTACTTCTATAAATTGATCAATATCATCAGTACTGACTAACCCCTCCTCAGTGTAAATATTCTTAAAATGATTTGAAATTTCATTTTTTTATCTCCTTGGAGCTTATTTTACTGTACTCTTCAACCTTGATTTCCCGAAGCTTCTTCCTATACTCGCCTTCCTTAGTCTATTTGTGAAAGAAGGTGGTGTTTTGATCTCCATATTTCAACCATATGATTTTGGATTTTAACATCCAACACTCTTTTTCCTCCTGATTGCATTTAAAGATTTGATTAGATAGGTCCCTTTCTTCCATTATAAGTTGCTTTGTTATCTTTGTTGTTTCCATTTTTACATACAAATCATTCAATTTCTATGTTGCCTCATTTATGCTTTTCTTAGGAGGAACATATTTGGTTTTGATCCACTTTCACAGTTCTTCTTTGACTTTCCTTAGTTTTGGCTCCCAAATAAAACCTAGGGATCCATGAACCAGATTCAACCAAGCTTTCTAAATTAACTTAACAACACCTTCCTCCTTGATCCATACTAGATTAAATTGGAAAGGAAGAATGCCTAAATTCTCTTTGAATTTCATCTAGAGGATAATTGGCCTATGATCAAACTCACTAGTTGCTACAATTTTTGAGGTTATATCCCACCCATCAACCAGCCAATTGAACTAGAAATTTTTCTAGTCATGTGGTAATGTGACTTGGTCCTGAACTTCTATTGCACTAGGTCAATTTTCCATATTTTTGGACGATGTACACCGTATCCCATTCAGAGATTACATCCTTCATTTTTCTCTGTCACTGGGTACTTTACAGTATGAAGTCCGGTAAAAGCGACGACAGTCGATCTCTGTAAAGAAATAATCCTTCTATAATATCTGAATCCTATTTCTGATAATATAAATCAAAGCCTCTGGCTATCTTTATTTACTTTCCGCATCTATGTTAATGGTCCTGTGTTAATGGTATCAGAGCCTGAGTTGTTGTTCAAAAATTTCTGTTGGGAAGATATTGTCTGAGTGGAAAATTATTGGTAACATATCGTCTGAGTGGATCACTAGTTTCGTTGAGGCCGTGAATAGTGCGTAAAGCCCGTGTGGAGCCGCTGAAGGTATTGAAGGGTAGCATTTGGCATAGAGCTAGAGTCGAGGAAGTCGCGATTTGTTCGTAGTTGAAAGCCGCAATTTCTTCACAGAAATTAGCAAGCAATACTTGTGTTGTGAAACTATTTTACGGGTATTTCTCTTTATATTCCTAAATGGATTCTACAAGTTCCTCTGCATTTATGGGACGATTTGGTTCTAAGCATTTAGAAAAAATTCAAAATGAAGACGAATTGCATAGTGGTTTAAATATTTGTTTTGAAGAAGAAACCCCTGCAAATTCTGCTCTCATAGAAAAAGAAGAACCAAACCCTTCTGTCAATTGGAGACTTCCTCCTGTATCTCCTTTTGAGGTTTACCGCGGATTAACTCCTTTTAATCTCTGCGCGTATAGTCAAATAAAGATTAAAGAAAAATCCATAAAGACTGAGTTAAATCTCAATACTATGATGACAATTCCCATGTTTGAAATTCGCCATATACAAGCAGCCCGCAAGGCAGGTTATCAGTATGCCCATCTAGGGATGGTGAGAGTCGGTCTGAATGCACTCCATCGAAAAGGCCAAAAAGCCTATGTCTTCTCAGCCCTCTTTGATAATAGATGGTCATCCTTTACACAAGCCTTGATAGGAGGAATAGAAACAAGTTTGTTCGATGGCCCTGTATAGTATGATGTTTTTCCAGATTTTTCTGTTGCACTTGATGATGTAAATATTCTACAGTGTTTGACTCTTGGTATACAGACACAAGGCTATGAGAATTTTAAGTCTAAATCCAAAAATCTAGCCATATTTTATATTACTTGTGTTCGGTTTTACAATACAACTATTCCTACAGTCTTGCATACTCCAGACAAGGATGATGGAAAAGTTACTCTTATTCAGTATGATTCATCCTGTAACCCATTTGCCCCAGTCTCTGTTTCAAAAAAACGTCTGTGTCCTCCAGATGATTGGGTTACTAACTGGAAAAAACCTGCAAAAAGGACATTACATGCTGCTCAATCCGTAATAACCGAGATGGATGACAAAGTTGTCACAAGATTTCCCAGATCAAATCCTTCTCACACTGTTTTCACTTCTATTCCTACTGTAAATACAAATCCTTCAAATATCATTCCTTCTGTACAAAGTCCTCAACAGATTGTCATTGACCCTGCTGTTTTTGAAGCTTTAAAAAATCTGTTCAGCAATCCATCCTCTTCTTCTCAGAATGCCTTATCTTCAGTTTGCGATCATCCTCACTGTTCCAAGACATATTGTCAGTTTTCAAATGATCCTCCTAACCCTCATGGAAAGTCATCTCAAGACTTTCATATCAATATGATCAAGTTTATACTAGCTGAAGACTCTGCTTGTCCTAATAAGAGTTATACTAAAGTTGCATTCTTCAACCCTTGTGAAGAAATGCTTGTTCAGTCAGTCAGCCCAACCTCTACTTCAGGATTAGGCTTTGTACATTCTTCTCAAATTCCAGAATATAGAAGACATCCTATAGACAAGATTCCAAAGTCTGTAGTGATTCCGTCTGATGAAGAAATCCTCTCTTTTCTGAAAATCTTTAAAGGAATTGGCCCTTATGACCCAGCTGATCCTTGGAAAAAGAAAATGTTCCATTGGGATATTTTTACTCATGAAAAAGAGCATCTCTATATGCAAGAAATGTTGCTGCAAGAGAAAAAGGATCACAGGAAATTTAATGAGCAAAATAGTGAGTCATGGAAAGCCTGGATGACTATTAATAATCAGTGGATATCATTCTATGAATGGTATTATCCTTCAATTAATCAAGTAGAAGATGCCTTGATGAAATCTTTCAAAAATCAAGAAAAGCAGAAAAGATTAGGTGATCCAGAAAATTTTGTTGATGAAAAAATGGCTGAAAATGTTGTAATAATTCCTTCTCCTCTAAGGATTCTAGAGTTTGATCCAAAAGTTCAAAAAATGATAAGTAAACCAAACACCCCTAGAAATTTGGTTTATATCAGACAAAAGGGAGAAGAACTAGTAAGAGAAGTTTGTTCTAATCTTAGAATAAACATGATAAGATCAGGAACCCCTGCAAAGCATAAATGGGAGCTCCTTGATGGAAATATTTTTGAGACTGAAAATGATTTTCCTCCTTGGAAAAATTTGGTCATTAGAGGACAAGATGGGAAATTGTATAAACTTTTGCCTTCCCATCCAGATGATCCAAATTCTTCAGCCAAAGATATGATAGCTGCTACTAATTGGACTAATCTTGCTCTATCTAGCTTGGAAAGATTTGCTAAAGCTAAATTTGATAATTTAGAAAAAGCAAATAGTGAAATCAAAGCACTTCTGGATAGAATTTTGCAAAAGCAATATTACAATACTATGTACTTAAATGAGCATGTAAAGACCTTGGCTGAAAATGATCAGACTATAGCACAGAGTCTTGATAAGCTGTCTTTAAAGACAGAAAAGCAGATCCATGATGTAGCAATTACTCATGGACGAGAGATTGTTAGAGTCAATAACAATCTAGATTTGATAAAAGGACATGTGAAAACTGTTTCTTCAGATTTAGCTACTTTAAAGAAAAAGCCAAATACTGAAAGCTATAAATCTGCAACTTTGTTTTCCAATCCAGTTACTATTGTTCCTTATTATATTTCTCCTTCTATGGAAAGTTTAATCAAAACTCCAAGCATTATAAACTTTCCTCCTCCCACTTCTTCTCATCCATACTCTCTATTTGCTAATCCAAGTTTCTTTACACCACTTCCAAAGCCGGTCCCTAAAGACACTCCTGGTTCAAAGAAAGAAGAAGCAGAATCTAAAGAATTCAAAGGAAGTTTTTCAGAGTTCTTTGCTTCATCTAGTCATGATGAAGAAGAAGAAAAATCAGATGCAACAATTACCAGTATCAATAAGATAGATGATACACCTAAACTTGAAGAACTAGAAAGCTGCATAAATAATTTTTCTCAGCAGGATAAAGAAAAATTTGGTATTTCAGAATTGGATCCTTCTGAAGAAAAGGAGACTTCTGACATTGACCAGCAAGTCCATGCTACTACCTCTAGATCTACTTGGACTTCTACTTGGAACCCTGCTCCTGACCGTCATGATTTAATGAAATCAGAATATCATAAGGATTGGTCAGCAAGTTCCACTTATTCATGGAACATTGACAACTGTACCGAACACAAAGTAATGTCTATTCTGCATTCTATGCTTGTTTGTTATCGTACTTATCTTGAAGATGAAATTGGTCCAATAAATGCTACAAGAAGAATAATAGCTGGCTTTGAAGGTACATTAGACTCTTGGCTTAAAGCTGAGACTTTAAAGTTACCTACTCTACTTTCACAATGGGAACAATCAGTCATTCTAAATGCAGATGGAACTACATACATGGACCCCGTCACTACTCTCCCTGTAAATAATATGATAGGCTGTCTGATTTATGGCATCACAGTTAATTTCATTGGATTTCCTCAGATCACCAATGATATAACTGTCATTACTCTGCTTGCAATGAAACTGCACAACATGCAGCACTTTGAAGAATATTTCAATGAATATCTGCATCGTCTCCATACTCTTTCTTTTGATTTAATTCTTGAACCAAAATGGAAAGAGATTTTTGTTGCCTCTCTACCTAACTGGGTTTCTTCAGCAATTGTAGCTAAACTCTCCGGCAAAATTGGAGACTACAAATTTGGCATTATTCGTCAAGCAGTTAAGGTAGTCATTGTTGAACTTTGCTCTCAGATGAAGATTGCACGCGCCACCACTAATCCTAAGAAGTCGCATGGCTATCAGCAGCTATGTAAACAATGGCATTTGGGCAAAGTTGGCAATTCTGAAGGGGTGAGAAGAAAGAAATAGAGATTCTCCAAGAAGAATTCCCCACTTCACCACAAAAAATACGATCAGCACAGAAAACCAAAGCCATACAGAAAAACAGAAATGTTTTCCAAAGAAGTAATTTGTTACAACTGCCAAAAGAAAGGACACACTGCTAATAAATGTCTTGAGAAGAAGAAAGAGTTCTCTAAAAAGAAAATTGCTTATAAGAACAAAAAGGGTAAAGTAAATTACTTTGACCTTCCAAGCAGTTGTGATGAGCTAATCTCCTCTGATTCAGAATCAGAGAATGAATTTAACTTTGCAGATGACTCTTCCTCAGAAGAAGAAGAATACTGCAGAGACCCCTATTGCACAAATTACAATGATTGTAACTGTAGTGACCCTGATGTTTGCAAGTGCAATACGATAAGTATGATGAAAAGTGAAGATGATGAGATTAGCAGAAATCTCTTCACTCAGATGATGGCAGCTAGTGATCAGCAGCTAAAAGAAATGTACAGATCTATGCTAACTGATCATCTTTCAAAGAAAACCTCAAAGTCATCTTCAAATTGAGGTTATGTTCTCCCTGCATCATTATTTTCAGTAGAAGCACTAACGAGACAATTCAAGAATGAAGAATTTGGCGAAGATCTACCACAGACATTGCCTGCTATGCATATGGCTATTAAAGAACTGAGGAAAACAGTAAAAGAAAATAAAAGACTATGCATAGAAAATCATAGAGATCTTTCTGTCAAATTACTTCATGCAAATACGGCTTCTACTTCATATTTTAAACCAGGTCCTGAAAATAAAGATTCAGATGATGAGTCTGAAGCAGAAAGATTGGGTTTGAGTTGTCACTATGTAAAGTAAGATGTAATGTATTGTGTCAAACTAAAGGTACAAATTGGAAATCACATAGAGTTTTGGAAAGTTTTGATGGACACTAGATCTCACCTAAACATTGTTAGTGATACAGTTGTTCCAGCACATTTAAGGAGGCCTACAGAGTGTCCAAAGGTGATAATTGCCAGTGGAACTATTCCTACAAAGCATGAAGCAGATGTAAATATCTTTTTGACAGAAGCCACTAGAGTTCATCTTGTCTATCCAATAGTCCCGGGAATAGACTGTGCCATGTACCTTGGGACTCCCTTCTTCAAAAAATTTGAGAAGCATGGCGCCAAGCTAGATCGAGCATCGGGAAGGTATGGTTATTTTGTTAGCTTGGATGAAAAAGAAATTTTCTTTCCTTTTATTAATCCTAATTCTCCAAATAGAATATCTAGGATTGAAAGGATGGAACATCTCTTAGCCAAAATGGAGGTGAAGAAAGAAGTTCTAAAAGCAGAAGAACTTCTTAACAATGGAAAATATGCCAAAGAAATTGCAGATATAACAGCCAAATTCAGAGAATGTTGCTCTGATGATCCGAATGCATTCTGGCATATAAAGAAGCAAGAAGTAGAGTTGCCACTCAAGAAAGATTTTAATGGCAAGCTCAGAAGATCTAAAGCTTTTGCTATGAATGAAGAGCAACTAAAGACATGCAAAGCAGAAATCAAAGATCTCTTAAAAAAGGGATTAATTAGGAAAAGCAAGAGCCGTATAGCTTGCTTTGCATTTTATGTAAATAATCATGTTGAACAGGCCCGGGGTAAACCAAGACTAGTTGTTAACTATAAGCCCCTGAATTCTATTTTGGATTATGATGCTTATCCATTGCCAAACCATCAAGCATTCTGGCACAGATTTCCAAATCAAAAATCTTTTCTAAATTCGATTTGAAGTCTGGATTCTGGCAGGTTGGGATCAAAGAAGAAGACAAATGGAAGACAACTTTCTCTATTCCTGAAGGACATTTTGAATGGAACATTATGCCATTCGGCCTGATCAATGCTCCAACCGCCTTCCAAAGAATTATGGATGAAACCTTTGAAGGTATGGATGAATTTCTAAAGAAGTATATAGATGATCTTCTGATTCATTCTGATAACATTCCTGAACATATCAAGCATCTAAAGATCTTCTATAAAAGAGTGAAAGAAATGGGAATAGTCCTCTCTGCGTCCAAGATGAAGCTTTTCAAAACCATGATAGACTTTCTTGGATACAATATTCAGTATGGTTCCTACAGTGTGATACAAAGGAGTCTCAATTTTGTTGATCATTTTCCTGATGAGATAACTGATAAAAATCAGTTACAGAGATTCCTAGGCAGTTCAAATTATATCTCAAAGTTCCTGAAACATTGTGCTCAGGAAGGAAAGTTGCTAAATAAACGTCTACAGAAAGATCCTATTCCGTGGAATAAAGATTGCACTGAAGCAGTCCGAAGAATTAAAGAAAGAGTGAGAAATATACAGCCCCTTTCACCTATAAGAGAAGAATGGAAAAAGATCATAATGACAGATGCAAGCAATGCCGACTGGGGTGTAGTCTTATGTCAGGAAAACACCATAGATAAAAAGGCACTAGAAGTTTGTCAATACTCCTCTGGTCTTTGGGCTAAGAACCAGTTGAACTAGTCTAGCCTTAAAAAGGAGATGCGAGCAGTATGCCTTGGCATTTCCAAGTTTAAAGACTTTGTCATTTACACACACTTTACAGTAAGAACAGACTGTCAAGCCCTGAAGTTTGCTATTCAGAAGTGTGAGTTTGAAGACGCAGCCATGGTGCGCTGGGTAATGCAACTAAGCCAATATTATTTTGATATCGAGTTTGTCAAAGGAGATAAAAATAGCTTTGTTGACATGCTCAGTAGAGAATTTCTTGAAGAACATTCAATGCACGCCTTATCCCTGAATTTTATTCAAAGAAATCAAGAAGTAGAAATTGAAACATCCACTGGATGGGTTTCTTTCAATTTACAGAAGAATCTGTTTGACCATGAGCATAACTGGATCCCAATCAAAGAAGTTAGACAGAGAATTGGTATACCATACAAATGGATAGATCCACTTCAAGATGAAATGAATGAAGAAGCTTTAGAGGCTCTTGATTATCTCAGACATATTGGAAGCATAGCCTATAGGCTAGAAAGAGATGAAGAAGATAGTACACGGATCACTAGTTGCCACATTACTCTAAGAAGATTCTGCAACTTTCTGGATCGAGACAACTTTGATGAAGAACGGCAAGAACAGGCATTCTACACACGTATGGGATTACAAAATTTATAACTAATTTATTTTATTCTGTGCAGTTCTCCTTTTGGTATGAGCACATGCTAGTCGAAGATATGGAAGAAGAAGATCCACTTTCAGAGTGGTTCATAGATTGGTGGAAGATTTATGGATTATCTCCATTAATCTTAAAATCATATTCCTTCACCTTATTAAATATTCCTAACTTCACTCCGCAGACACCATGCCTGACAGATGTCCTAAGAAAAACAATCAATGATCTTGTCAATCTGAGTGATCTTGATTTCCTACAAGGAGTACGAAGATGTGGCCATGTACGCTGGTTCGTAATGAATCACTACAAAGAAAGAATACTTTACACCAGTAATAATTCCAATTATGAAGATTTTCATCAGCAGATAAGTGCAGAACACAAACCTTATCTTCATCTTAGCTACTTGGAATTACCAGATCCCCATGACACAAATATTTGGGAAACAAAGAAAGAGATATGGGTCCAGTACTATTCAAATTACTTGATTGAATGGTGGAATCTCCAACACTACAGCTGGCCTCAAGTAGATTACTACACCATGATGTAAAGTCTTTCCAACCGACAATGGAGTTGGACGGGTCTTGCGTAGATTCCCCCATCAAGAATATCTACTGTGTAAATAATGAGATATGCAAATCTCATCTTTTCAGTCTTTCGAGGATTCTCTTGTACGAATCTCCTCTGTGTAAACATAAAGTAAATCCGGTCCCCATATGCCTCTAGCTTTCCGTATCGGAATAGGGATGAGATAACATGAGTAGTCTGCTCATGCCCGGATTTGGTCCTTTCAAAGCATCTTGCTTTTGTCAGTCCGTACATCCTACTGTCAGCAGAAGCATCTTGCTTTCTATCAATCTTGTTGATGACTCACGAGATTCTTGTTCCCTCATGAGTCCTATAAATAGATGGCACCTGAGAAAGGAGAGGGCATTCGGGTCTGAAGAGTTTAGAGTCTTGTGAGTCTAGAGTCGAGTGATTTTCCTGCTCTGCATCTGCGGACCATAGTGTGTGATCTGCTTGCATCACGAAAAGTTCACTCTGGTCTTATAGTATTGGTTTGGAAGCCTGTGCATCAGTGTGCTCGGCACTAGTGAGAACCTAAAGTGGCTGAACCATAGGAAAAGTCTGAAAGTCTGTCATAAGATTTCTGAGACAGAGTTTGTCCATCGCCAGGTAGCCTCCGGTAATACTTGTTCCCAGCGAACGGTATGAAGTCCGGTAAAAGCGACGACAGTCGATCTCTGTAAAGAAATAATCCTTCTGTAATATCTGAATCCTATTTCTGATAATATAAATCAAAGCCACCCCACTTTTTAGTCAAGTATAAAGTCATATTGAATTTTCTTGCCACAACGTTGCCTCTATTCCATAATTCCTCTTTAATATGGATTAATTGATCCCAATTTTTTTGTCTTTCACTATAATTTATTGGTACATACATATTGAATATTGTAATTTATTTCCGAGCTTGTTTATGTCGTAAAGCTATCACTATTATATTTTCTTTTGTCTTTTTATATATTAATTTATATTGATCAATATCCCAAACTGTTCCTAGTGCCCCTAAGGCTTCTGAAGCAATTCAAGATATTCCTTCATTGTTTCTCTATACCCGGTTAACTATTTTCAAAAACTTTGTTTCCTCTTGTTTTGTTTCTTGTATCAATACAATTCTTGGTTGTCCTTTCTATATCAAATCATTATTGCCTCTCATGCGTCCACAATTCCATGACATGTAATTCATTATTTACTATATATGGTATAGACCTTACCTCCATCTTGTAATCCTTATCAGGGTTGCATTGAGAGTGTTTATGAAATGGGAACTTGTAATCCTAGCTTTTTTTGCTGCGATGCTTCCATTTCTCTTACTGCTTTATTCATGGTTACTCCCACTTTCCTTTTCACGCTCGTGTTTCCAATTGTTTCCACCTCTTTGGCTCCTTGGGATGCTCCAATTTTATTTCCCATTTGCATTCCTCCTCCTCATTGAGTATTTCGGGGAGACTAAACTGGCTCCTATTCTTCCATTATCATTTCTCAATCCTTCTCTATCCTTCTTCCTGCTAATTTACCATTAGAATTAGAATCAATCTTGTCATTGTCACTTTTTTAATCTTCTCCTCTCGATCAATCTTGTACTAGAATTTCATGATCCTCAACTTCTTCGTTCTCATCTTGCAAAAAAAAAATAAGTGATGATGTTCTTGCTTCATTTTTTTAAATTTTTTTGCTACACGACTCCTTTATTTCTATTACTTGTTTTCTTTTGTGCTTACCATTGCTTGCCTTGAGACTGTTTTTTTCCCTTTGTCTCAGTTACTTTCTTTTTTTTATAGTCTCATGTGAAGTCTCCATAGTCATGACAACTTTTACACTTAAATGGGAGTTGTTCATAGTGCAACTTCTAAACATGTGACCACTCCCTTTTATGTTAACTTTATCTCCTATGGTAATCCCTTTTGAAGACCTACCTCCATGCAAAGGGCCTTATGCACACAAATTAGCATCCCTTGCATTTAGCTTTGTCACTGTATTTGCTAATTTCTCTTAAACAGTTGTCGCCCCAACAAAATAATGGGAATTGTGGAAATTTTACACAAGCTAGTACTACTGTTGGGATATTGTCCTCAAGATCAAAATTGAGTGCCTATCTATTACAATAAAGACCCAAAGAACCATAAAAATATGGCCTTCTTTGAAAAATCAAATCTTTATCATCCTTGTGTTGAAATAAGAAGATAAAGAATCCTCTACTGCATGCAAAAATATTGATTCTTATTAGTGGCTACCATGACTTGGCTATCCAATATTGCATGGATTTGGGCAATGGTCACATCCCTGTGAATTGGTCGATGAGAACTTGATCTTTTAGTGATATTGTGCTCTTGCGGAAGGTCGAAGAAGGCAACACTATCGAGGGTATTTCCGCTGCCTTCTTCACTAACCTTGACGACTTTGGTTTGCTCTTAATCTACATAGCTAAAAATGCTACGATAGCACAAAAAAGTTGTAATCTCATCCTAATTAGTTTGAGGTGGGGAAGAAGCCCCATGTGACACCATGGAGACCTACTCTCTCTTTGTGATACTCTCACTTCCAAAACTACTTCTCATAAACTTTTTGATAATTGTTATTATTATTATTATTATTATTATTATTATTATTATTATTAGTTTTAATAAATATTCACAAATCTCATGTTATTAAAATCATATAAATTAAACGATTAATAAATTTTCATAAAAACTATGATTTACTTTATAGACATTTAATTTATATAATAATTAAAATTTGTAAAATTTCTGCGTAGTGAAAGAGATTGCAAACACCACATAAATTTTGAAAAAAAATACATGAATCAGAAACCTTTGATTTTATCAAGAGCGTGAATCGAAGCCGAGCATAGGCCCTTCATTGAGTCAAGGGCGAGTCCTATTTCCACCTCCATAGCAAAGTTAATGCTATGGTGGTACCCCTCTGACAGCCGCATACAGCATCATCGACCATGCATCATAAACGGTATCCGTCTCTGGCATCCGTCTTCGGCTGCCCATCGACGCCCCCGGCGACCCTGCCCGCAGCCACTGGTGGCCTCCACTCAGATCGTATTGATGACGGACGGGAGAGCGTGGCCTCCACTCAGATCGTATTGATGACCGACGGGAGAGCTCACTTACGTCACGTACGAACCGGACCAACTTCCACATTTACCGACGGGGAGCTCATTTACGTCACGTACGAATGGGACCAACCTCCTCCAGGCCATTCAAAGTCCTGGCAATCCTATCTGCAAAACCATTCTGCCACAATTCACCTTCTGGACTCCGGCGAACAGAGAGGGAGGTGAGCACTCCGCGGCGAACAGAACAGAGGAGACGTTCAATAGACAGAGGAGTTGGCCATTGGTTATCGAGATTTGCGGTTGGCAAGGTTAGTACATCTGAAGCCTGCGAATTCTTGGTGAATTTTAACATCTATTTGGACTCGCCTAACATTCTAATTTGAGCTGCAAATCACTTCATTGAAGTGCAAAGGGAGGTGAGCACTCCACGACGAACAGAACAGAGGAGACGTTCAATAGACAGAGGAGCTGGCCATTGGTTATCGAGATTTGCGGTTGGCAAGGTTAGTACATCTGAAGCCTGCGAATTCTTGGTGAATTTTAACATCTATTTGGACTCGCCTAACATTCTAATTTGAGCTGCAAATCACTTCATTGAAGTGCAAAATTTTAATCTGGTGTAATAATTTCCGTCATCACTGTCTCTGCGTAAAAGACCATTTATCTCCTCTGCGAATTTATGTCCGTTCATCAATCTGTTGATAAAATTGCTATTTTTGAATTTATTGCTCAGTTATGTCCATTCATCCATCTGGTGATAAAATTGTTGTTTTTGAATTTACTTTCATTTTGTTCAAATTCAAGGGTTCATAATTTCAGAATTAACAAATATTTTAGTGACGCCCAAAATTCTAAGCCTATCATTATTGAGCTCCGCTGGAACTGAATTCCAAAAAATGTATTACACAGTTCGAGGGTTTGCATGATTATCGGATGGATCAAACCCTTGATTGGGCCTCTTGACGCATTTCCCTCCGCTTTTGTTGCCTCATAAATGGATTTAGATTTTGTAGTGTCTTTGACTAATTCTACTTTTAGTTGCTGCATACAAATCAAATGCGTTCAGAAGTCAAATTTTAGTCAAATATCATATCAGAGCTTACTGGGCAGTCCAAGTACCAGTGGTAATTAGGCTAGGACTTGTATGACTGGTAACAATAAAAGTTCAAAATTATAATGTATTGTAACAATGGTGACAACAATTAAAGTTTGGCATTCTCATCAATTGTATATAGTTGTATAACTAAAACCAGAAATAATGTGAGCCTGTTAATTCCATCTAATTGATTGCGTTTAGAAACTCTCTATACTTTGAAACACGATTTCATTGAGTATACTATTCTACTTTATTTTGCTTGAAATCCTGGTCACCTTTTCCTTTTAAGATTTGTTTTATGTAAGAATTTTTCAACAGAGTTCATCATTCTCATACTTGTCTCACTACTTATGGAGAGCCTGCCATAATAATTCTCTATTTTATCATGTCCTTTTATTCCTAAGCCTTGCTATTATATTTTGCAGTTTATTTTTATTTCGAAAGAGATTTTTGAGTCTAGAAAAGCACATACGATTTAAATTGTTATACTCTGATAAGCTTTGTTATTGCGTTTTGAACTTTATTTTTATTTCTAAAACGGTTTTTGAACAGCTATAAACTGATACGCTGTGCTTGTGGAATGTAGCATGCATTTTTTAAATTTCTTTAAATAATTTGTTAGTTGGGTCTGAAAATAATAGTATTTTTGTTGTGCCGGAAAGTAGATTCACGGCAGGTAGGTAGATTTTCCCAACGGATGAAAGTTTCAAATTTTATCATGAAACTAATTAATCTAAATTACATATTTATGGTAAATAGTCGATCACCCTAAGATATTGTTTTTTACAAGATGGGTTGCGATCATATACCATTATTGCTTCGTTTTGTACAAACTGGGTTGCGATCATACACCATTGTTGCTTCGTTTACCGAGTTACGGTATTAAGAGTTTTGGCCCAAACCTTTAGTGTGGATTAGACTGTCTTGTCTTTTTTTTTCATATAGCAGTCTGCTAAATTTAAATGCATAGTTGTAATTGTTTTGTTGTGTCATTTTCATTTTTTCAAATTTTTTTCCCAAAATCTCGTTTGTCGTCGTATAAATTTTTGCAATTCTAATGCCTAAAAGATTTCTCAGAAATAGTTTCTTTACAAAAAAACTTCAAAACATAAAATTTCAGTAACAATTAAATTACATTCCGCTTTATAAATTTACAATTTAAATAATAAAATACAATTTAATTTTATGAACTGAAATGGTAGATATTTGAACCAATAACCTTTTTTTTGGAAAATGTAATTTAACAATATACTCATTTACTATCAATTCAAAGCTTATATAATCCATAAACTTAAATTACTTTCAAATATTAATAATAAATTATAACTTAAATTACTTTAAAATATTAATCAGAATTAACAAATATTTTAGTGACGCCCAAAATTCTAAGCCTATCATTATTGAGCTCCGCTGGAACTGAATTCCAAAAAACGTATTACACAGTTTGAGGGTTTGCATGATTATCGGATGGATCAAACCCTTGATTGGGCCTCTTGACGCATTTCCCTCCGCTTCGGTTGCCTCATAAATGGATTTAGATTATGTAGTGTCTTTGACTAATTCTACTTTTAGTTGTTGCATACAAATCAAATGCATTCAGAAGTCAAATTTTAGTCAAATATCATATCAGAGCTTACTGGGCAGTCCAAGTACCAGTGGTAATTAGGCTGGGACTTGTATGACTGGTAACAATAAAAGTTCAAAATTATAATGCATTGTAACAATGGTGACAACAATTAAAGTTTGGCATTCTCATCAATTGTATATAGTTGTATAACTAAAACCAAAAATAATGTGAGCCTGTTAATTCCATCTAATTGATTACGTTTAGAAACTCTCTATACTTTGAAACAAGATTTCATTGAGTATACTATTCTACTTTAGTTTGCTTGAAATCCTGGTCACTTTTTCTTTTTAAGATTTGTTTTATGTAAGAATTTTTCAACAGAGTTCATCATTCTCATACTTGTCTCACTACTTATGGAGAGCCTGCCATAATCATTCTGGAATTCGTTAGATTTGTGTAACAATTCTCACCATAACATGAAAGATAAAAAATATATATGAAACATTCAAAGCTCACAATGAGTAAGCAAACAGGTGAGATCTATTTTACAGTTCATAGTCCCATCTTGAGTCAACAAAAAGAGAAAATGTTAGCATTAATGTAGTTCAATGCACAGGAGCTTGAGCTTGTATATTAGATTCATTTTTCAACTGCAAATATAAAAGTTGGGGGTTTATATTATGGAGTGTTTAAGTGCTTGATGTGGTCAAAATTTTAAGCATAAATATTTCAACAGAGAGAGCACAGTGGAAACAGTAGATAAATTTGATCTAATAAGTATAAATGGAGAAATAAAGAAATGAGGTACAAATGGAAATAGGAAGAAATGAGAGTTGACATTATTTACATTAAATATTAACACTTTAGATATTCAGACTAAAATCAGTTGATGAAAGCACTTACAGACTTTGTCCTTGCCGGATGTGCAACAGTGACCACAAAAAAATAGATATGAATATTGATTTTTATTTTAATGTGTTTTTATGATGTTTTTAACAACATTGTTGTTTACATATTCATTTATAAGGAAGTAAGAAAATGGAGGAAATTAGACATGAATGGGAGGTAACTATCAAAGGCACCAAGCAAGTGTTCACTTTTCTTGTTGGTGGCTGTGCGGGGAATTTGAGTCGATCTAAGCTATCTGGCCTTAATCATCATCGCGCTACCACCCACAATCTCCCACCAATTCCTCCACGTCAAAGAGGTCGAGTAAGAGATGCAAATGCTACATGGGCGGTCAAATCAACAAGTGCAGTTAAAAGGCAAAATGCCAAAATACAATATGACTTAGATGCAAGGCTATGTCGTGCACGACAACAAGCATATAAAAGATTTGTCAATGAAGAAATTCTTTCAGCTGTAAGTATTTATTAGTATATGATTTTTTATTAATATTGTCAATGAAGAAATTCTTTCAGCTGTAAGTATTTATTAGTATTTATCTGTATATGTTTTCTATTAATATTAATTTATTGTTGTGGACTAAATTCATTGAAACTTGTTTTCACAGTCAGTTGTTACATTTGATCAGCTTAATGATACTTCAAAGCAAAAGATTTGTGAAAAAATTCAACGTTGGGATCAGAGTCTACCTCGTAGATGAATGGAGACAATGAAGCGCATAGATATTGCTTTAAAAGAGAAAGCAAGCACTGAGGTTCCCGATGATGTGGGGGAAGAAGGATCAGATGGGCACAGCCATATATTAAACTTTGATGAAACCAATCAGGACAATGACAACACAGTTGAGTCCATTTTTTTGCATATATTAATTTTTTAGACATTTTAACATTAAATAATATTTATATTTATTATAATTGTATACTAATTTCTCATTGTTATTGATATGCATAGCCTAATCAACAAAATTCCCCAAATTCAAGCCACCAACCATTGCGACGCTCACCTAGATTTCAAGGTTTTCAAGGGGTTACTGGGCCAGTAAGTTTTTAATCCATATAACCTATTCCACCGAAAATATTAATATATAAATTGTTATGTTTTACCATAATGATGGGATGAGAAATGGATGTTCTGTATTATATATCGTTATCTTTGATTTTTATTATTATGTGTGTGTGTGTTATTTCTTATTTATGGTGCAGGTGTTCCCTTTGGAACCATCACAATCAATGAAAACCCCTTGTAGAAGCCTTAAGAAGAATGGAAATGAAATGGTTCAAATGCTACAACCATCTTCATGTCCAATGTCACAATGCAAGGCAAGACTATATTTATTTACACTCTTATAATTTTATCATATTTTTACATTTAATTCTTTTTGAGTCACATACTTATATCTATGTATAATCTAATGTTCAGAGTAATGAATATACATCTCCTAAAACACCTTTGCACATGTATGATGGTGGACATGATACTCAGCAAAAATCACATTCTCCTCAACCATTGCGGCATTCACCTAGACTTCAAGATAAATTAAGAGAGGTAAGTTATATACTACATATCTTAGCTCATAATAACATTGACATATTTTTTTATGACTAGTTAATGCATTTTCTTTTCATATTCGTTACATGTTCACCATATTCTCATTATATCTATATAGATTTTGATATTTATTAATAGCTAGTCAATGAAATGTCTTTTCATATTCGTTACATGGTCAGCATATTTTCATTATATCTATGTGGATTTTGATATTTATTGATAATGTTTTAATTTCCACAGAAAACAAAAAAGATAAATGTTGATGCTATGGTTAAAAGGACCAAAATCATGCCAAAGGACTTGAAAGCACGTGGGTTCAAGTCACGCAAACAATACATAGAGCATATATGCTCAACTAGCATTGCTCTCGCTAAACCCACTAGGTTTGCTACTTTAAAGGCTAAACATTCCAGCAAGTTTAAATGACTTAGGCTACAATAATATAACTTTAGCCATTGTTTTATCTATAAAGGGGCTACAAGGACAGTTTCAATATATGTAATCTCTGTATTCTTTAGACTTTTTAATACATCATTTTTTTTCCAAAAATTGTTTCCAGGTGCTAAGTATGTCTTTAAAATGCCAACATCATAAAGATTTTAAATATATTTGCATGATATTCCTCTGAAGTACTGCCCTTCACTAGCTACGTTTGCCCTTATCTGTCCAACTTTATCCTAGCTGCTATCGCATCAATCCAAGAAACAGTGAATCCGTGACTTTAAAGGCGAAATAATGCACACAAATATATACAAAGGAATAAAAACAGGATAATATATTCTTGAACGATTCAGTGCTCAGTCTCCTGGCATCCTTATCAAAGCATAATTAACAAAATCTAATGTTATTAATTATTAATGCAGTAAACCGCTCCAAGACGTCATTATCTCCATATGTGACTGCATTTCTGAGCACCCATTTCAATCATCCCTCTACTCACGTAGACAGTTTCTGGTTATGTTAATAGGTGTGATAGGTCTTCATAATTTTAGTTTTAAAAAAGGAAAATAATAATGTTGTAGATTTCAACTATATATCTGTTAATTTTTATTGGTGTATTTTAGAATAAGTTTTTCCAGAATTTTCATTCTTTAAAGAAAAATTATGAATGTTATAGATTTCAACGATATCTCTGTTTACATTAATCTAGTTATATGAATAGGTGTAGTTTAATTTAGTTATATGAATAGGTGTGATTTATTTCTACTTTAAATTTTTAGTGTTTTATTTGGTTTATTTTAGAATACATCTTTCAAAATTTTTATTTTTTAAAGAAAAAATATAAATACTTCATAAAGATGTTGCAGATTTCAACCTTATCTTTCTTTTTCTTTTTTTCTTTCCCTTTTTTTTCGTAGTTGGTTTTAGTGCAATTTTTTGGATTTTCTAGTGTGAAATCCAGTGGAAAAATCTGAGGTGAAATCTTGATTTGTGCTATTTAAACTAGTTTTTTTCACTGTATATAGGGACTCAGCACCCTAGAAAACCCCTAGGGCACTTCGTTTGCACAAGATTACCCATCTAGCTTGTGATTTCAATAAATTTCTGCTAGATTTTAGAGAAATTTGACGGAAAAAGCCCTAGGGCACTGCTATTGCACAGGATTTACCATGAAGCTTGTGGTTTCAATAAATTCCTCCTAGATTTTAGAGACATTTGATTAGAAAAACCCACCATTTCCAAATAAAGTGGGGGTCAAAATAAAGTAGGCCTATCTGATCTAGTGTCTCAGGTGATTGGGCCTTAATTTGTCATTTGGTGCCACTAATAAATGTGATGACAAGGAAGAAGGAAGTGATTCTCTTCATTTGATTTGGCTGAGGAGAACCACCTAGGGTCTTGTTATCTTTTCATTTAGTAGGTTGTTGAATATTCTATACAACCTGCTATGTCTGGCACACAGAACAAAGGCTTTTTGTCTCTAATTGTTTCGATGATATGGTAATTTTTCTTACCGTTTTTTATGCAGCCTTATACAGGTGCATTGGTCTTGGTATAGCTATCAATGTTTTCCCAACGTCATGGAAAATATGTCTTTTTGTATATGTTCACAACTAAAACAGGTGCATATAAACTCTGGTTATATGGTCGCTTTTGGGTCTATATATTTTTTGGCCGGCCCATCGGGAATTTTTTTCTTTGAGATCACACTTACACCTTGTTGGCTAGGTGGTGTAGTATTATGGTTATGCAGAACATATTGTACATTGAATATTGGCATATGTAAACTGGATTTTTATAGTAAAAACATGTTTTTTCTTTCCTGAAAAAAAGGCTAATGTTATGTTAGCATCATCATGTCAGTGCAATAACAACTAAGTTACTATTTCCTGCTACTTTTGTTCGTGAAATTTGAAATTCATCGGATTTCAAGAGACATCGAACTATCAATTCAAATTCGTCTTTTATATTTGGTTCATCTCATTTCCATTAATTAAACTCTTAAATTTACCCGTATTTTCACTATTTTAAAGGAGAATTTGTTGATATTTGTTTAATTCTTATAATTGTAGGAATGTATGGTTCAAATTATGCTTTATGGGTCGAGGATCAAAGGTTTTCTTCAATAGTTAAACTATTTCTTTGATATTGTTGCTCAAAAGGTTACATAGTAATTCTCGCCCGAAGAGAAATTGGAATATTGTTGCAGTGGAAATTTGGATCAACTTGAATCACAATTTGTCCATTCATACATGCACCTGTATAAAGCATCTAATCTATGGTTTTGTACATTGATAGATAACTTTGTGATGTGGACAACCTCGTTGAATCTCCAATTTATTCGCAACCCATTAACACTCACGTACTTTATTTGTTTAATTCTTATAATTATAAGAATGTATGGTTTAAATTTATGCTTTATGGGTCGAGGATCACATGTTTTATGTAATAGCTAAACTATTTCTTTGATATTGTTGCCTAAATTGTTACATCGTAAGTCTCGCCCAAAAAGAAATTGGAATATTGTTTCAGTGGAAATTGGAACTGACTTGAATTGCAATTTTTCCATTTATACATGCACCCACAATGTTATAACAAATATAAATAATCCAAACTATGGTTTTGTACATTGATGGATAGTTTTATGAGGTGGACAACCTCGATGAATCTCCAATTTATCCACAAGCCATTAATGTTTACAGTCAACTTATATATATTCCTAAGTTTGTTATAAAAATAAAATATAAAAACTAATATAATATATTTAACTTATAAATTAATATTAATTTACATATAATTTTTTTTTGTCTTTTTCTATGTGGTTTATGTTCTCGGAGATGAGTGACCACTATGTTCACATAATAGTTGTAATAGGAAGATCTACTCAAAAGGATCACTTTCTGTTGACTCAATCACAAAGTCTAACCCCAGAGTATTGAGAGAAATCAACTCATGACCTCTCAATAACAAAGATGCCTTAATTAGAAAAGCTCAACAAACTATATTAACCCTCAAAGCTATATAAAATCTATTTATAAATACATAATTAAAATTTATATATTTTTATTATTTATAAAATTATATTAAATATATATCCTCTCAAATTTAGGCTAAATTTTTACTTTTAAAATTTTAATTAAATTACAATCTCACAAAAATTAGCTAAATTCCAATCTCACGAAAATTGAACTGAATGATTTACAATAATAACAGTGCACTGCAATGTAATCATCAACTTTCATTGATTCCCATCAAACCAATTATATTGGACCATTTCGGAATATTAAACATTGTTAATTTGCAAATATTCCAACCGCAAAACAATAATATGTAACTGATTCTTTATTTTCACAATCACACAACATAATAGTTTTTTAATATTCGACCATTAAAACTTTAAAACTTATAATTCAAAATAAGCTAGCTTTGGCATAGTTTAATTATTAAGTTTCCAAAAGTATGAACTAGTTCTCACATTTGAACAAAGACTGCAAAGTAGCTATCTTTACTTAGTTTAAATATAGTTAAATTAGAGTAAAAAACAATAAAAACATATCACTTTCTATTAATAAAAAGTACAATTAAAATAATGAGATATTTCATGATTGCATTATCTATAGCTACCGAGAGATAATACGAACTCTATTTATGAATGATTTTTTTGTAAGCTTTAATATCATATTTGTTCATATTAATCTATTGTCTGTATAAAATTTTATGGAAAATTCATATTTTTTCATCAAAAAGTAAAGGTGCCTTCTAAAAATTCTAACTTAGTTTAAATATAGTTAAATTAAAATATATGTTATTTGTTAAATATGTTATTTCTATTATTAATCCGTACTATATACATTATTAAAGTAAAGGACAATAAAAGAAAGATTGCAATTGATAAATGTTTCATGGAATTTAAGGTTCTCATCACCAACACCATCCATGCATGTGAAGGGAAGATTATGGATAGATGGAGAGGAAATTTTACAACAATCACACTTGGTTATTAATGTTGAATAGTGATAACTAATTTAATTTTGTGTTTTCCCCAACATCTAATTTTAGTTACAACTTTAATGTACTAAAAAAAAACCATTAATAAAATAATGAAAATTATCTCCGCGTTATTGTTATTTTCTCCTTGCATTTAATAGAACTACTTCAACCAAAAGAAAAAACAAAAAACAAAACCTAAAGTTTAGAGGATCATTAGTTGTGGGTTTGTTATCGAGGTAGGATTCTCCTTAAAACAAATAGTATCAATATCCCAAGGTTATAATGGGAGTTTTGTTCCAAAAATATCTCTTATCTTGGCCATAAAAACAAACAATATCAATGTCCAAGGTTATAACGGAAATTTTGTTCCAAATAATCTTAATCTTAGCATCATTACATCATCGTTACAAATAAATTCAATTATTTAAAATTCATAATATTTGATAAGACTGAAACTATGCCCTAACTCACTTATAAATAATGATTAATTACATTAAATATTAATTCTTTCCAAAAACTAAAATATAATAATTACAATTAAAAGATGTTGTTATTAGTTGAGATATAGTTCCTACTTTAAATTTATTTTTAAATAATAAAATAAAGGTATAAAAGTTATAATTTTTTATAAAAAGTTTATTTAGAAATTTTGTAAATTATTTATTTTTAATTAATAAAATAATTTTATAGGAAGTTTATTTAATTTTTTGTAAATTATATTTAAGCCATGGGTTGGAAAAAATATAATAATTACTTTTTAATTAATATAAAAATTAATATTTAAAATATTAATATTTAATAAATCTTATTTTATTATAAAACTAAACAAGTTTTTTTTGTTATTAAAATTATGGATATGATTATGTATATTATATATATGGATAAGTATTATGAAAGTAAGAGGTTTCTTAAAATTATTTTTCACTTTATTCAAAGTCACTTTTTGCTCAAGCTAAAATGACATAATATTTAATGAAAAGTTTTGCCGTGATAAAGAATTATGAAGGAAGAATAAAACTAAGATATTATAATGATGAGATTAACTCGAATTTCTAAAATCAAAAGTCATTCCTTGTCTTAATTAGTATGAAGAGGAAAAAAAGGAAATTAAACATGTTAAAATATGAATTAACACTAAGATATTATAATGATGAGATTAATCAGAATTTCTAAAATCAAAAGTATCTCCTTGTCTTAATTAGTGTGAAGAGGGAAAAAAAAAAGAAATTAAACATGTTAAAATATGAATTAATTCCCAAAACATATCCAGATAAATATGTTTGTCACTTTTATTAATCTAAAAAGATAGAAGATCAAAAATATTCTCTCTTATAATATCCAACCTAGAATTAAAATTAAATCTAGATTTTAAAATATGTGTCATGCTACTCACATTCTTAATTTTTTAACTCAACAAAACTATGATGTTAATGGAATTTTTTGAATACTTTTTAGACAATCAACAAAAGTAAAATATTTTTAATACATTTTGAAGAATTAACAAAATTATATTAATGTTGGAATATTTAGGATAATTTTTAAACATGAAAATAAAATTGTAAAAAATGAAATACCTTATTAATTTTTTTTTTTTTTTTCAGATCTCATTTGTCATTATCATATTGTTTTAATATCAAATAAGGATAAACATGATTTAAAAAAATAAAGATAAATTAAAATAAGATTAAAAATAAATATAAATTTGAACTTACAAAATGTTAATTAACTTTTTAATATTTAACAATAAGGGGAAGGTTCGTTTAAAGTGTTCATGGAGATGTATCGATTAATCTTACGAGGTAAGCATGCTATATATATGTGTGTGTGTGTGTGTGTATAAAATAAAATAAAATGTTTTGTGAAATGAGAAGTTCTAGATAAAGAGATTATATAATAGCATGCTTTAAAGCAAGTAAGTTCCTTATGATAAATGGAAGATCCCTAACTATAACCACTTCTATAAAAGATAATGGTATCTAAAATCGATTAACTAATTGATACAATAAAGAGAATATGAAATATACTTTCAAAGTATTATATCAATTCAAGCCCTTGGTACATGGCTTACATAAATATAGCAATTGTAGAGAGTATTCATTATGTTGAAGCTCCGGTTATATCTCAATTTTACATTCATTTCGAGATTGATGATGGGATGTGTATTTCCACTAGCATTAAAAGTATTTTTCCATATGCATGAGCTAAGTGTTATCACCACTTATGAAAGAAAGAGAAAATACAATAGAAATTATTTGTCTTTATTGTTTTTTATTTCAATTTAGCTATATTTAAACTAAAAGGCAGAACTAGCTACACTAGCGACTATGTAACACTTGTTTTTCATGTGTTATAATTTCTATAATAATAATTTTTAAAACATTTTATTTATTTTTAATCATTTAAATTTGTATTTAAAACAATGTTTTCCGAACTTTGAATTCTTTGAAACATGGTTTTGTTTTTGTTGAAATTATTTTACGGGAGCATTGTTTAATTTTATGGTTATATAAAGTCAATGTTCTCGATACTTCCCCTTGAGATTCACCCAAAAGTGCCTGGGAGGAGGTTAGAAGGTATAAGTTTGGACTATTTAAACCACTTTTAATCCTTTAGGCCTGCAATAAAATGATTTTCTACAAAGCTGAAAATTCATTATGAGGTCTTGGGGTCAAAACCCCTTGGGTACGCAACATAGAAATTTGTTTCACTAAAGAAATACATTTATAAAGGGTTGAAATAACTAAATCCATGCTATATTTTCAAGATATAAACTTAATAAATAAATCTGAGCTAAAACAAGGCAAATAAAATATATTTGCTTGTAAAAGGGAGCTTTGTTGAGTGAAAATATGCAAATGAAAGTTTGCTACAGCTATATCTTCCTGCACATCTGCACACATAAACTAGATATACTCGTGTAAATGTGGCAAAATAATCTTAAAAATAGATATATCAATTCCTTGGCTGTGATAAATACTTAAGCTCTTTTTCTTCAAGGTTTACTAGCGCTATATATGATAGGTAAATTGCAGGAAGCTAGTAATAAAAATATAAAAGGAATTTTTTTAAATAACTTTTAAATGATGAGATGGTTGAAGGGTGAAGTTTTACCTTTTCTGTTTAAGCTTACCGATTTGCAGAGTTGCGATCACAACCTTTTTTTTTGTTGATTTTCCCTTTGAGACTAGAGATGAGTGGGGAGTTGGGGGCAAGATTATCCCCCTCTTTTAGCCTTGGACAACCTGCAAGAAAATTCAACCACACTAGGAGGATCTACTCCTTTGAGATCCCCCAACTATAATAGCAACACTAGTGTCAATAGCTCACAAATGTGAAGGGAGATTCCCCCCTAAGAGAGCTTGTCCAACACTTGGAAAAGAGTATTTTTGGCAACTAGCAAATTGTGAGGTGAAGACCTGGGCCTTGATCTCCCCTTCCACATGACCCTCTACAGACTGTTGTGATACTATTGTGATAGCTTAAGTATACCTGCAACTTAGTCCTTAAAAGCACAAGATTGTAGGAAAAAACCAAGAAGAAAAGGCATAGAAGATCAACTCAATGCATAAGAGAGTATTTTCACAAATAGTTTCTTTGTATTATCGCGTCAAAATCATCTCCTACTCAACAACACTTACTAGAGGAGAGACTAGCCTTTTGTAAAACTTTTCTTAATGGTTAGATAACGACTAGCTAATGGCTAGTTGGACTCTTCCTCTATAATTTGTTTTTACTAGTCATCCACATGTTGAAGACTCAATAACTTTTAATTAAAACCAATTCATGAATTTTCCCACTAAGGGGTTGAATTGACTCAAGATTCCTTTGGAGGTCCAACAACTCCTTTGCTTATGGCTTGGGAGTTGAAGAATGGTCAAAGATGATTCAACAT
Organism: Pinus tabuliformis; assembly: GCA_031772625.1. Classification (NCBI taxonomy): domain Eukaryota; kingdom Viridiplantae; phylum Streptophyta; class Pinopsida; order Pinales; family Pinaceae; genus Pinus; species Pinus tabuliformis. The sequence continues at coordinate 153,549,661 of CM062804.1, read as the reverse complement.
TCCACTTGACATTCCAATAGGTGTGGTTTATTTCAGAGTAATTTCTAGTTATGTCAATAAGTATTATTTATCTCAGAATCAACATTTCTCAATTTAGATTTAAATAATGTTTTGTTTCAATTTTAATACATAATTTATTCAAAAAATATTAAATATTAATTTTAAAATGTTTTAATAAAATTAGTTTATTTATATTATATTTTTAATAAATAAATTTAGGTAAAAGTTTTACTAAATATATTTTTGTTAGTGCTTATTCATGTTAATATCAACTATGCTCTTTGGTACATATATGACATTTAAAATTAGCCTACATTTCTATTTTCTTTCTTTTTCTTTTAAAAGGTTCTTAATAGTGTCACCTTGGAATTCAAACCATGCTAACTCTAAGCATGTACACAGGTCAGATCAATTAACAAAACTCACTATTGTTTGAAGTGCATCAAATAGTCATATATGAAATGTGCATAAATTTACTATGCTCTTTGGTACATTGACACCTCGATGTAAGGGTGATAATGAACTTTAACACAATCCAAACTCATGTATATTCGATTCCGTATATTATAATAATGACAATTATCTAAAGAATTTTGTGTCTGTCATTTATTTACATATGCACTTTTCACCAATTTTAACAAAATTGAAATCAAATACTCTAGTTAAGATTAAGGTAAATTTGATAATTGTGAAAACTTAATTATTATTAAAATGTAAGTTTACAACAATTTCAATTTAGATTTAAATAATGTTCTGTTTCAAATTTAATACATAATTTATTCAAAAAAAATATTGAATATTAATTTTAAAATGTTTTAATAAAATTAGTTTATTTATATTATATTTTTAATAAATAAATTTAGGTAAAAGTTTTACTAAATATATTTTTGTTAGTGCTTATTCATGTTAATATCAACTATGCTCTTTGGTACATTGACATCGAAATATATGAAATGTGCATAAATTTACTATGCTCTTTGGTACATTGACACCTCGATGTAAGGGTGATAATGAACTTTAACACAATCCAAACTCATGTATATTCGATTCCGTATATTATAATAATGACAATTATCTAAAGCATTTTGTGTATCTATCATTTATTTACATATGCACTTTTCACCAATTTTAACAAAATTGAAATCAAATACTCTAGTTAAGATTAAGGTAAATTGGATAATTGTGAAAACTTAATTATTATTAAAATGTAAGTTTACAACAATTTCAATTTAGATTTAAATAATGTTTTGTTTCAAATTTAATACATAATTTATTCAAAAAAAATATTGAATATTAATTTTAAAATGTTTTAATATGCGCAAATATGCGCAAATATGCGCATATACGGAAGACATGTGCATATACGGAAGATATGGGCATATACGGAAATTGGGCATATACGGAAGATAAGACACTCCATAATTATGCGCATATCTTCCGTATATACCCAATTTCCGTATATGCATAATTTCTGTATATGGAATCTGTGCATATACGGAAGATATGCGCATGTCTTTCGTATATGCGCAAATTCTGTATACAGGAATTGCGCATATACGGAAATTGTGCATATACGGAATATGTGCGCATATACGGAAATTGGCCATATACGGAAGATATGCGCATATACGGAAATATGCATATACGGAAAACATGCGCATATACGGAAGATATGGACATATACGGAAATTATGCATATACGGAAGATATGCGCATGTCTTCCGTATATGCCTAGTTTCCATATATGCACAATTTCTGTATATGGAATCTGTGCATATACGGAAGATATGCGCATCTCTTCCGTATATGCTTAATTTCCGTATATGCGCATATCTTCCGTATATGCCCAATTTCCGTATATGCACAGATTTCTGTATATGCGCATATCTTCCGTATACAGGGAAGACATGCGCATATCTTTCGTATATGCCAAATTTCCGTATATGCGCATATCTTCCGTATATACGGAAGACATGCGCATATCTTCTGTATATGCCCAATTTCCGTATATGCGCATATCTTCCGTATATGCCCAATTTCTGTATATGCACATATTTTCCGTATATACGGAAAACATATGCATATCCTCCGTATATGCCCAATTTCCATATATGCGCACATCTTCCATATATGCACAGTTTCCGTATGTGTGCAATTCTTGTATACGGAAGATATGCGCATATACGGAAATTGGGCATATCTTCCGTATATGCCCAATTTCTGTATATGCTCAATTTCTGTATATGGAATCTGTGCATATACGGAAGATATGCGCATGCCTTCCGTATATGCCCAATTTCCGTATATGCGCATATCTTCCGTATATGCCCAATTTCCGTATATGCGCATATCTTCCGTATATGTGCATATCTTCCATATACACAGAAGACATGCGCATATCTTCCGTATATGCCCAATTTCCATATATGCGCACATCTTCCGTATATACACAGTTTCTGTATATGCGCAATTCCTGTATACGGAAATTGGGCATATACGGAAGAGATGCGGATATACGGAAGACATACGCATGTATGTCTTCCGTATATGGGCAGATTCCATATACAGAAATTGCGCATATACGAAAACTGGGCATATACGAAAGATATGCGCATATCTTCCGTATATGCCCAATTTCCGTATATGCGCATCTCTTCCGTATATGCACAATTTTTGTATATGCCCAATTTCCGTATACAGGAATTGCGCATATACGGAAACTGTCCATATACGAAAGATGTGAGCATATACAGAAATTGGGCGTATACGGAAAATATGCGCTGTCTTCCGTGTATACGGAAGATATGCGCATATACGGAAATATGCACATATACGGAAGATATGCGCATGTCTTCTGTATATACGGAAGATATGCGCATATACGTAAATTGGGCATATACGGAAGATATGCGCATATACGGAAATTGGGCATATACGGAAGACATGCGCATATCTTTCGTATATGCCCAAATTCCATATACAGAAATTGTGCATATACGGAAATTGGGTATCTACGGAAGATATGCGCATGTCTTTCGTATATACGGAAGATATGCGAATACACGGAAATTGGGCATATACGGAAGATATGCGCATATCTTCCGTATATACCCAATTTTCGTATATGCGTAATTTCTGTATATGAAATCTCTGCATATACGGAAGATATACGCATGTCTTCCGTATATGCCCAATTTCCGTATACAGGAATTGCGCATATACGGAAATTGTGCATATACGGAAGATGTGCGCATATACAGAAATTGGGCATATACGGAAGATATGCGCATGTCTTCTATATATACGGAAGATATGCGCATATACAGAAATATTAGTATATACGGAAGATATGGGCATATACGGAAATTGGGCATATATGGAAGATATGCGCATGTCTTCTGTATATGCCCAGTTTCCGTATATGCACAATTTCTGTATATGGAATCTGTGCATATACGGAAGATATGTGCATCACTTCCGTATATGCCCAATTTCCGTATATGCGCATATCTTCCGTATATGCCCAATTTCCGTATATGCGCATATCTTCCGTATATGTGCATATCTTCCATATACACATAAGACATGCGCATATCTTCCGTATATGCCCAATTTCCATATATGCGCACATCTTCCGTATATACACAGTTTCTGTATATGCGCAATTCCTGTATACGGAAATTGGGCATATACGGAAGAGATGCGGATATACGGAAGACATACGCATGTCTTCCGTATATGGGCAGATTCCATATACAGAAATTGCGCATATACGAAAACTGGGCATATACGAAAGATATGCGCATATCTTCCGTATATGCCCAATTTCCGTATATGCGCATCTCTTCCGTATATGCACAATTTTTGTATATGCCCAATTTCCGTATACAGGAATTGCGCATATACGGAAACTGTCCATATACGAAAGATGTGAGCATATACAGAAATTGGACGTATACGGAAAATATGCGCTGTCTTCCGTGTATACGGAAGATATGCGCATATACGGAAATATGCACATATACGGAAGATATGCGCATGTCTTCTGTATATACGGAAGATATGCGCATATACGTAAATTGGGCATATACGGAAGATATGCGCATATACGGAAATTGGGCATATACGGAAGACATGCGCATATCTTTCGTATATGCCCAAATTCCATATACAGAAATTGTGCATATACGGAAATTGGGTATCTACGGAAGATATGCGCATGTCTTTCGTATATACGGAAGATATGCGAATACACGGAAATTGGGCATATACGAAAGATATGCGCATATCTTCCGTATATACCCAATTTTCGTATATGCGTAATTTCTGTATATGAAATCTCTGCATATACGGAAGATATACGCATGTCTTCCGTATATGCCCAATTTCCGTATACAGAAATTGCGCATATACAGAAATTGTGCATATACGGAAGATGTGCGCATATACAGAAATTGGGCATATACGGAAGATATGCGCATGTCTTCTATATATACGGAAGATATGCGCATATACAGAAATATTAATATATACGGAAGATATGGGCATATACGGAAATTGGGCATATATGGAAGATATGCGCATGTCTTCTGTATATGCCCAGTTTCCGTATATGCACAATTTCTGTATATGGAATCTGTGCATATACGGAAGATATGTGCATCACTTCCGTATATGCCCAATTTCCGTATATGCGCATATCTTCCGTATATGCCCAATTTCCGTATATGCACAGATTTTTGTATATGTGCATATCTTCCGTATACACGGAAGACATGCGCATATCTTCCGTATATGCCCAATTTCCATATATGCGCACATCTTCCGTATATGCACAGTTTACGTATATGCGCAATTCCTGTATACGGAAACTGGGCATATACGGAAGAGATGCACATATACGGAAGACATACGCATGTCTTCCATATATGCGTAGATTCCATATACAGAAATTGTGCATATACGGAAACTGGGCATATACGGAAGATATGCGCATATCTTCCGTATATGCCCAATTTCCGTATTTCCGTATATCTTCCGTATATGCACAATTTCTGTATATGCCCAATTTCCGTATACAGGAATTGCGCATATACGGAAACTGTGCATATACGGAAGATGTGAGCATATACGGAAATGGGGCATATACGGAAGATATACGCATGTCTTCTATGTATATGGAAGATATGCGCAGATACGGAATATATGCATATATACGGAATATGTGCACATATACGGAATATGGGCATATACAGAATATATGCGCATATACGGAAATTGAGCATATACGGAAAACATGCGCATGACTTCCATATATGCACAGATTCCATATACAGAAATTGTGCATATACGGAAACTGGGCATATACGGAAGATATGCACATATATTCCGTATATGCCCAATTTTCGTATATGCGCATATCTTCCGTATATACGAAGGACATGCGCATATCTTTCGTATATGCCCAATTTCCGTATATGCGCACATCTTCCGTATATGCACAGTTTCCGTATATGCGCATATCTTCCATATATACGGAAGACTTGCGCATATCTTCCGTATATGTACAGTTTCCGTATATGCGCACATCTTCCATATATGCACAGTTTCCATATGTGTGCAATTCCTGTATACGGAAGATATGGGCATATACGGAAGATATGCGCATATACAGAAATTGGGCATATACGGAAGATATGCGCACGTCTTCCGTATATGCCCAGTTTCCGTATATGCACTATTTCTGTATATGGAATCTGTGCATATACGGAAGACATGCTCATGTCTTCTGTATATGCTCAATTTTCGTATATGTGCATATCTTTTGTATATGCCCAATTTCCATATATGCGCATATCTTCCGTATATGCGCATATCTTCTATATGTGCCCAATTTCCGTATATGCCCACATTTTCCGTATATGCACAGTTTCCGTATATGCGCATATCTTCCGTATATACAGAAGACATGCGCATATCTTTCGTATATGCCCAATTTCCGTATATGCGCACATCTTCCATATATGCACAGTTTCCGTATGTGTGCAATTTTTGTATACGGAAGATATGCGCATATACGGAAATTGGGCATATCTTCTGTATATGCCCAATTTCCGTATATGCACAATTTCTGTATATGGAATCTGTGCATATACGGAAGATATGCGCATGCCTTCCGTATATGCCCAATTTCCATATATGCGCATATCTGCCATATATGCGCATATTTCCGTATATGCACATATTTTCCGTATATACGGAAGACATGTGCATATCTTCCGTATATGCGCACATCTTCCATATATGCACAGTTTCTGTATGTGTGCAATTCCTGTATACGTAAGATATGCGCATATACGGAAGATATGTGCATATACGGAAATTGGGCATATACGGAAGATATGCGCACGTCTTCCGTATATGCCCAGTTTCCGTATATGCACAATTTTTGTATATGGAATCTGTGCATATACGGAAGACATGCGCATGTCTTCCGTATATGCTCAATTTCCGTATATGCGCATATCTTCCATATATGCCCGATTTCCGTATATGCGCATATTTCCGTATATGTGCATATCTTCCGTATACACGGAAGACATGCGCATATCTTCCGTATGTGCCAAATTTCCGTATATGCGCATATCTTCCGTATATGCCCAATTTCTGTATATGCGCACATCTTCCGTATATGCACAGTTTCCGTATATGCGCATATCTTCCGTATATACGGAAGACATGCGCATATCTTCCGTATATGCCCAATTTCCGTATATGCGCACATCTTCCATATATGCACAGTTTCCGTATGTGTGCAATTCCTGTATACGGAAGATATGAGCATATATGGAAATTGGGCATATCTTCCGTATATGCCGAATTTCCGTATATGCACAATTTCTGTATATGGAATCTGTGCATATACGGAAGATATGCACATGCCTTCCGTATATGCCCAATTTCCGTATATGCGCATATCTGCTGTATATGCGCATATTTCCGTATATGCCCAATTTCCGTATATGCGCATATTTTCCGTATATACGGAAGACATGTGCATAACTTCCGTATATGCCCAATTTCCGTATATGCGCACATATTCCATATATGCACAGTTTCCGTATGTGTGCAATTCCTGTATACAGAAGATATGCGCATATACGGAAGATATGCGCATATACGGAAAATGGGCATGTACGAAAGATATGCGCACGTCTTCCGTATATGCCCAGTTTCCGTGTATGCACAATTTCTGTATATGGAATCTGTGCATATACGGAAGGCATGCACATGTCTTCCGTATATGCTCAATTTCTGTATATGCGCATATCTTCCGTATATGCCCAATTTCCGTATATGCGTATATCTTCCGTATACACGGAAGACATGTGCATATCTTCCGTATATGCCCAATTTCCGTATATGCGCACATCTTACGTATATGCACAGTTTCCGTATATGCGCATATCTTCCGTATATGCGCATATCTTCCGTATATACGGAAGACATGCGCATATACAGAAATTGGGCATATCTTCCGTATATGCCCAATTTCCGTATATGCACAATTTCTGTATATGGAATCTGTGCATATACAGAAGATATGCGCATGCCTTCCGTATATGCCAAATTTCCGTATATGCGCATATCTTCTGTATATGCCCAATTTCCGTATATGCACAGATTTCCGTATATGCGCATATCTTCCGTATACACGGAAGACATGCCCATATCTTCCGTATATGCCCAATTTCCATATATGCGCACATCTTCCGTATATGCACAGTTTCCGTATATGCGCAATTCCTGTATACGGAAATTGGACATATACAGAAATTGTGCATATACAGAACAGATGCGTATATACGGCAATTGGGCATATACGGAAGATATGCGCATATCTTCCGTATATGCCTAGTTTCCGTATATGCACAATTTCTGTATATGGAATCTGTGCATATACGGAAGATATACGCATATCTTCCATATATGCGCATATCTTCCATATATGCCCAATTTCCGTATATAGGAATTGCGCATATACGGAAACTGTGCATATACATAAGATGTGCGCATATACGGACATTGGGCATATACGGAAGATATGCGCACGTCTTCCGTGTATACGGAAGATATGCGCATATACGGAAATATGCGGATATACGGAAGTTATGCGCATATACGGAAATTGTGCATATACGGAAGATATGCACGGAAGATATGCACATATACGGAAATTGGGCATATACGGAAGGCATGCGCATATCTTCCGTATATGCACAGATTCCATATACAGAAATTGTGCATATACGAAAATTGGGCATATACGGAGTATATGGCCAATTTCGGTATATGCACAATTTCTGTATATGGAATCCCGGTATATACGGAAGATATGCGCATGTCTTCCGTATATGCCCAATTTCCGTATATGCGCATATCTTCCGTATATGCACAATTTCTGTATATGCCCAATTTCCGTATATGCGCATATCTTCCGTATATACAGAAGACATGCGCATATCTTCCATATATGCGCATGCATCTTCCGTATACACGGAAGACATGCGCATATCTTCCGTATACGCCCAATTTCCGTATATGTTCACATCTTCCGTATATGCACAGTTTCCGTATATGCGCAATTCCTGTATACGGAAATTGGGCATATACAGAAATTGGGCATATACGGAAATTGTGCATATGCGCACATCTTCCGTATATGCCCAGTTTCCGTATATGCACATTTTCTGTATATGGAATCTGCGCATATACGGAAGACATGCGTATGTCTTCCGTAATGTGCATCTCTTCCGTATATGCCCAATTTTCGTATACATGAATTGCGCATATACGGAAACTGTGCATATACGGAAGATGTGCGCATATGCGCATCTCTTCCGCATATCATCATATCTCTTTTCTGAAGATTCGATAGATTTCAGTGGTCATCATCATCATCATATATATAATTTTTCATGGTTTAAATTGCATTTTTGAATGTATAAATAGATTCAACTCTTTGAAAATCCCTTTGAGCACTAGGATTACATAGATTACACAAAGTAAATTTACAATTTAACAAGTTTTTGATAAATCAATCTCAAATGACCCAAAAAAATACCCGAAAAAGAGCTAAAACATAGAATAGTGGTAATACTTAAAATGTTTTAACCAAAATAAATTATATTTTCAATTATTGAAATATTTTAACCGAAAAATTTTATTTTTTCAAGGTGTTTATATGATAAATACATATATATTTTAAATATATGTAATATGTATATATTTGACATTCAAATATATACTTCATAAGTTCATTAAAATATTTGTTATAAATTTTATTTTCCATGTCAAAATGTTTTTGCAATCTTGATTATTAGTAAATAATTTTTGAAATAAACATCAAATCACTCATCTCTCCATATTGAAATATTTAATTTATAACCTATATATATATATATATATATATTTTGGTTTTGTTATTAATATTTTTTAAATGCCAGAAATTTAAAATTAAACAAAATACATAGATCTCTAATTATTTTAGGAAATACCTAAATTTTTTATTCTCATTTACTACATTTTTCAAGTTGAAATATTTTTTATACATATTTTTTTTTTCGACTTTATTTATCTACATGTATAAAGTTGATAATGCAGATATTAAGATAGTTTATTCAAGTACATGTATAAATTTGATAATGCAGATATTAAGATAGTTTATTCAAGTTTTATATTGGAATATTTTTAAAGAATGTAAGAATTATGCATTTTACACACACATATATATGACACTTTCTTTTTGTAAAATTGATACAAATTATGTTATTTCACATGAACATCTAAATATTTTGTTTTTGGTTAAGAGTGAGCGAAATATTTTTACTACATCTCTTTCATATAGGGTTGTAATATTAACAACAAACTTAGCTAAGAGAGAGTGAGATTATTGATGTTTTTAATTAAAACTTTTAAAATTGATATAATATTATGTTATTTCACATGAGCAACCAAATATTTTATTTTTTTGTTAAGAGTGAGTAAAATATTTTTACTATATCTCTTTCATATGGGGTTGTGATATCAACAACAAACTTAGCTAAGAGAGAGTGAGATTATTATGTTTTTTAATGTTTTTAATTAAAACTAACCAAATATGTATAATTTTTTTTGTTTTTAATTACGTCCAACATTGTTTATTATTTAGAATATATATATATATACTTTTCTTGCTGAGAAAAAATTATACCTCTATCGTAGTATGAGCCTCTTTGCACAACTATTATATCATTATAATGACTTTGAGTTGTGTTTTTAATTAACCGTATTCCTTGAAAATTTAGAGCTTACCTTAGATAATATATAAAAAGTAAAAGCAAATCCTCTTAATATTTTTTTTTTTGTAAATTTGACAGTTCTACATCTTCATCATGTCCAATATATTAATTTAACACGGCGGGTAATTGAAGCAGTGTTTTAACAGAGCACTTGATCACCGTTTATCCAAGATGAGTAAACCAAATCTTCTTAAATTTTAGTGGAGTTGTAAATTGGAAAAAAAAAATATTCAAATTTAACATTACATTAATTTATTTATTTCAATTTAATATTACGTATATGTAAATCACTTGTTTATGTAATTTTTTTATTGCCGGCCTATACTATTCATTTTTTATAAAACAATGTTTTAAAGAAAAGACTTGAATATCAAAACCAAAATTCACAGTTTGGAGGTTTGAAATTAATGGAATTCACATTTTTGGATTCCAAATACATACTTTTATCCATCGATATTTCCACTCTCAAAAATCAATATTTCACTTTAGAATATTAACCATTTCAAAATTATAATTTACAACTTTTAACTTTATACTTCCTTACTATTTCAATTGTAATTTTATTTTGGTAATCTTAATATTCCCTCTTCTCCAATCACACCCTTAACCCCATAAAACAAAAAAAAAAATCAATAAAGGTTAAAGAGGTTAAATAACAAGTACATGTTTATTAAATGGGTTGATTCTCACATGTAAAATCTATGGAATATGAAGATAAACTATAAACTATAATTCATATGTAAAGAAATAAATGAATATTCTAAGGTTGAGGATGTGAAAATATATTTAAGCTTTCATATTTTTTTCGATATATATTTTGTTTATACTTAAGAGTCGTTGTTGTATGGTAGCTTATGATAAAAATATCTACGATTACATATTTGTTAAGAGACTTGGTAAGAATATTTTTAAAGCGATATTGGATTGTAATGTGTGGTTATTGTTTTTTTATCTAGTATCAAGTTTGAAAGGCATATGTATTTTTAGACAGATTAATCTTGAGGTGCGAGGTATAAGTCTTAAGATTGCATTTTAAACATCAAATAAGATATAAATATAAAAGTAACTTAACTTATAAACTTGATAATTTGTAACTAATAAAAACAAAATCCGTTACAACTATTCATCAAAAAGTAATGTAACATTGATAGAATATAACATCGCATCCACATAAGGATTTAAAATTCAATGAAGATGTTGTCATAAACACAAATATAAATTTATGTATTTTTTATTCAAAATAGGTCCAACTATACATGTTTCTTTTTTACAAAATAGAACTTCATTTCCAACATAAATAATGGAATCTCATGCCCATCAATGACATAATGGAAAAACAACATCATGATCGATCTAAAGTATGGGTCTATAAGTCACCCTCGTCCCATGAGGCACTCCCAGGTGGATTTCCAAATTGATATCTCTGCAAAAAATTACAATAATCAATTAGTTGTAAAAATTGAAAGGCATATAATCAATTTCATTAATTCATGATGATATTTTGATCAAATACTCATTCTCACCGTGAGGATTTGAGGCAATGGAGAAGACAACCCTTCCTGGGTAGATGGCGGAGCACTTGGTGACAGATATAGGCATGGTTCAGGGGCGCTGGATAAAGGCATGGTGGATGTGAAATAGGGAAAAGGTAGTGGGTGCGGGCGACAATACACCCCCACCGGTTGTACAATAGTGGGAATCACTGTAGGCCCGGGGATTAACCTAGGGGGGAAATTGGAATGTTAAGGGTGGACGATTGAAAAAATGAGAATGGTGGATGATTGAAGGGTAGGGGTGAGCATTGGGAAGGTATTACAGAGGTGGTTATAGGCATGGAAGAATTTATGGAGGAAAAAGGTGGTGGGTGTGGGCGATGACACATCTTAATTGGTTCAACAATAGGGGGGAGCACCCTTGGGGAGGATATTGGGGTGTTAATGACTGAAGCAGTGTTCCCAATGCTAGATCTTTTTTCAGTAGCATGTTCATCGAATAAACGAATTCGACAATTTGGAATGTTATGAGATGTGGGTCCCTCAGCTGTAACAATAAAAATAGTTCATATAGTCATGCAAATGTGTTGAACATGATAATATATCGCATTTAACGTAAAACAATGCATAGCATGAAATTTCCATACCAATATTGGGTATAATAGAATCTTGAATTATCTCAGGCGCGTGGTCCACATTTCCTTGTTTTTGAGAAGATGACTCCAATTGTTCATCCATTCTTTTTTTCCTTGCATGAACTCGTCCAACCCTCTCAAATTGTAGTATATCTGTCCCTGATTTTGACTTGCGACCACATCACCTCTTTTTATTTACTGGACTCAAGAAACTATGTTTTCTCTTGGTAGTGATCTTGGAAGGAGTTATAGTATTGAAAAACATTTTGTTGTATTCTTGACATGCTTTGTCTACCAAGTTGTTTAATGCATATGCCTGTTCCACATTTGTAGGTATTATGGATCTCAATTTCTCAAGAGTTGATGAGTTAACACGTTTCATCTCATCATGTTCAGAGAATGCACTATCTTGTCGTACATTGGTCGATTCAACATTGTATGAGAAATTCTTTAAATTATCAATGCTTGTTTCATTATGATAATTCAGATTGGGAGGAGAATCAAAGCATGGAAAAATCTCTGTTTGGATTTCTGGGACCAATATAGGTGTTTCATTCAAATCAAATAAAATTCTAGGCCTTTCTGTCATGGGATCAGTGACACCAGGTGCTACATTTTCACCCAAAATAGTGTTACTCACTAACATCTCAACTTTCAATACATGTTTACAGATATTTCCATTTAGGGCCCAATTGCAATTGTAGAAGTGTAGATTAGAACCCTTATATATGACATTGTACCAAATGTCACGTGCGAGTATCCTTATTTTGGCTACGAACCCAGTAGTCATTACTCTTTTCATCAGGCACACAATCTTCATTTGGGATTTTCTTAGCTCTACACTTGGATGAATTCAGTTGTTCCTGTATTTTTCTGGGTCGTACAAAACCAACTTCTTTTAAATGGTGCATATGATTGTAAAATAATACAATTTTTGTCAACAAAACATAGATTAACCAATCAACCCTTCTGTGGCATGCATTGTTCTTCTCACATAGGTACCTTTCCTTGATATACTGATGGTAAGATTCAATGGCGTTGTTCGTATCTTGATTTGAATGTGGAAAATTTCTGTATGCTTTTGCCCACATATCTGTAGAAAGAAATTTATTAGTTATATATTAATAAGTATACATATGACATGAAAAATAGAGTCATTAAAACCACCAATAAGAAGCTTACATATTTTGTTGTTGGACAGCCAAGTATTTCTAAAATATTCCAAAAATCTTTTTTGTTCAGTGAATTCTTCAAATAAGCTTTCAACTTTCTTTCGCACAGATTCATCATCTTTACACATGTGCATGATTTCACCTAATCCACGAAAAATGCGTATTTGGTTTTCCCTCCCTTTGACCTTGTTTCCAACATTTTTCAACCATGCACGATGAACATGCCACACACATAATAATACTTTGCACTTGATTGCAAACCTGCAATAACATAATTTTTAGAGAGATTATACATTAACAATATTTTTTATGCCTCTTATAAAAATAATAAACACATCACCTCAATGCTTCAATTTCAGCAGTAGCATCATCCGTGATGAAGGCAAGAACATGCCAATCTGGTCGCTCTTTGTTTCCAATTGCAAGTAAGGCCAACATCCATTTAGAAAGATCAGCTATAGTATTGCGTGATGATATCACCCAAGCTATTGGAACCCCATTGTGATGTTCGTCGAAAACCATTAAGGTGTAAAGTTGATACTGCATTACAAAAAATATGCATAATTATATTTATATAAGATACATGCATTAATATGAGGTTAAATAAATGAATCGGATTTAGGATAAATATGTACTCACCCCGTACTTATTTGTACTAAAGGTTGAATCCATTGAGATAATATTATTGTGAGAATATTTCAGCATCATTGAACACATCCACTTTGTTTGTATGCCTATAATAAAAGGGATATTTTCAACAAGATCTTGTTTTTGGTAGAAGAAAAAACTCTCTGGGTTTTCCTTGTACCAGCACTCCACACTCTTTGGATCACTTTGATCTTTAACATACTCTAGCGTTATGATATCATTGTAAATCTTACTTATATCTTTTTTTGTCATGTAGGTATCTCGAGGCTTCCCTGTGTATAACTCACCAGATCCATCCTTCACATCAGAGATGAACTTGTCCCATATCATTGTAACATTAAAACCTCTTTTAACGAAATGTTGGACACTAGATCGCATATGCCAACTTAAATGTGGTGCATAATTGAATCTCATGGACCTTCCGATTGCATCTGTCCCATGACAAATAACATTGGATTCATCAATATGTCTACATGCAGTATATATTATTACAACATCATCTGGTCTCATCACAAGTCGTCGCACAAAGAAGTGACATTGGCAACCAACTTTAATACTTTCATGTCGATTGCGGGTTGTCTTTGGATCTGATGATGCACTCCTAATTCTCCTTGTCGACTGTGGACCATATGAACACCAATAACTGTACGTAAAAAAATTACTGCAAATTAGATATAATATTTATGCATATTGAAAAAATTACACATATCTTGAAAAAGCATATAGAGACTCACACACTGTACTCCAAGAATGTTGAGTAATTGGTGTGTTTGATATCCTCTATTTTGTTACTTCGATGATTCTTAAGAAGAAATTGAGTGGGTGCACTTTCATTTGATTCCTCTCCACTTATGAAATCATCAAGTCGACAATATGGAATAACTGCAACTTGGTCCCCCTCAATCTCTATCCATGTTAAGTCTTCTGCTGAAAATTGTATCATATCTTCCGGGTCTTCAACTTCCAACTCGTTAATCCTCCCCCACTTATTCATTCTTAAAATACCTGTACAAATTGCATTGAAAATAATTTAGTTTGAGTAAATAATATGGTCTTGATCAATGCATAGCGTACTAAGCATGGAAGTCTCATTTTTTAGTAAATATTTTATATTTTTCACGTAAACCACTTTGGGATTAAGTAATATTCAGGGGATCTTAGATGACATTGTACGATAACTAAGATCATAAGAAATTGGGTCATTAATAAGCTTAAATATCTCTGACAAATTTAGACTAACCCATGCATGACATATGAATTCTTTCTGGAGGTGGGGCCACCATGTTATTGTCGAGGGGCGACTTGTGATGAGTCACTGTGCTGGAATTGGTCAAAGGGAACTGCCTAACACCGACACATAAGATGGTGCGTTAATGGGTCCCTTCAAATAGGGATGAAAGGGAGAGACATAAAACCTGTCCCCAACAAACCCCGAATATCAAGAGTAATAAGCTTGAAGATTACCGATGCTATATGAGAGACCATGCTCTGGTCTGTAAGTTTATAGGATTTTGGCCATCCGAAAAGGATTTAACAAAATGGATTCAACAAAGGTGGAGGCCAAAAGGGCATATAGACCTAAAAATGGGAGCCAAAGGATTTTTCACAGTCATCTTTACGAACCTAGAGGATAAAGAAAGAACTTTTAAGGAGGGACCATATTTCATGAACAATGCAGGACTGTTTATGAGACACTGGGAGGACAGATACAATCCGGATGAAGAGAAAATACTGGCAGCCCCCATATGGGTTAGACTGTTCGGATTACCAATGGAGTTTTGGGATCCTGTAATATTGGAAGGGATTGGCAACTCGATCGGAACCTTTGTAAAGGTGGCAGAGTCAACCAAAAGAGGGAAATACGCATCTTATGCAAGGATTTGTGTGTATATGAACATAGCAGAACCCTTGCCGGAGTCCATAGAAGTGGAATACCATGATGAAATATGGCAGCAGCCCATAGACTATGAGCACATTCCCTTCAAGTGCAGAAGGTGTCAAGAGTATGGACATCTATTCAGGGAATGCCCACAAAACCGACAAGAGGAGGCAACAAAGAATCTGACGGAGGAACAGGGGAAAGGAGAAGGATCGAAAAACGAAGAGAGGGAATTCCAAGGTTAATAACAAATGAACAAAACAAGGCTCTGATGAGGGAAGTAACCATGGAAGAGGTAGAAGAGATCGTGATGAATATGAGCAAGATCAAGGCACCAGGACCGGATGGATATACGGTGGAATTTTATCAGGCAGGGTGGCATTTTCTAGGAAAGGAGGTCTTGGAGGCTGTAGAGGAATCAAGAATGAAGCAAAAGATACATATGGCCTGGTATAAATTCGACCTTTTTGACCCTGATCCCTAAGAATAACAATTCGGAGGAGGCGCAAGGTTTTCGGCCAATAGCACTGTGCAATGTCATCTATAAGATTATAGCCACTCTGATAGCGAAAAGGTTGAAGCCATTACTCCCGAATATAATTGCACCAGAGCAAACTGGCTTTGTGGAGGGTCACCAAATACTTGACAGAATAGTAGTTACTCAGGAAGTGATACACTCCTTAAAGACGAAAAAGCAGAGAGGGATGATGATGAAGTTAGATTTGTCAAAAGCCTATGATCGGTTGAATTGGAATTACCTCAGAGCGATTCTTGGAGCATATGGATTCGATAATAGATGGATTGAATGGGTCTACAGTATGATTTCAACTCCGAATTTCTCAATTCTGGTAAATGGTACACCAACGAGTACTTTCAATGCAACAAGGGGAATCAGGCAAGGAGATCCTATTTCTCCATTCCTATTTATAATGGCAGTGGAGGGTTTAGGAAGAAATCTCATAAAAGAGCTAAGGGAAAAGAGAATTAAAGGCATAAAACTATGGGGAAACTATCTGCCCATCACACACCAGCAGTTTGTAAATGATGTGATGCTATTTGGCGAAGTTTCAGTCAAAGAGGTGAGGAACTTCAAGAGAGTATTGGAAATATTCATGGAGGCATCAGGTATGGAAATAAACAATGAAAAATCATGCACTTTCATATTTAATACTCCTGATTCTATCAAAGCTCATCTTACCAGAACTCTAGGCTTTAGACAGGGAGAACTACCTACTAAGTATTTGGGAATCCAGTTGGACATAAACCCTACTCGGATGAAAAACTGGCAGAGTACGTTCGAAAAAATAAAAAACAAATTGGCAAGTTGGTCCTTTAGATCCTTGAACATTGCAAGTAGGATTGTACTGTTAAAATCAGTCCTGCAATCGATACCTATCTATCCTCTATCCATTATGGCAGCACCCAAAGGAGTATGTTCAAGAATTAAGGAAATATTTGGGAAATTCATATGGGGCGGACCCAAGCAACAGAGGAAATGGGCTCTGGTTTCATCGAAAAATGTAACTAAAAGAAAAGAAGAAGGAGGTCTGGGTGTGAGAGATCCGGAAATTTTAAATAAGGTACTAGGGGCAAAACTTTGGTGGAGATGGGTGCAGGGAGGGAAATGATGTATGGAAGAGAATATGGAATCAAAAATATAATATGCCAGAAATAGTAGAGGGAAGACTGAGAGCTGAGGAAATCCCAAAAGGATCTTCATTCTGGGAACTTGCAAGCCAGAATAGGGACATAGTTAATAATCATGCCTTTTTGGAAATCCGTGCGGGGAGCAATGCCAGATTCTGGGAGGAAGGATGGCAGCAGCGAAATAAATTGGCAAGGATACAAACCCTACAAGAAGTCCAACAAAAAGCGAAGAGGGCAGGATTAGAATATGTGAGGGATTACTGGAAAGAGGGAGAGTCCAATGATATATGGAGGGTTTGGAGGAGGCCAGAGGAATGGTATGAAAATATAAACCAGGATATAGAAAAATTATATACTAAGGAGGTAGAATTGAGGAAAATTAAAATCAGACCAGGAAGGGATATCCTCAGGTGGGGAAAATCTATGAAAGGAACCTATACAGTAAAAGAAGCATATTATTTAGCAACGAAACAGGAAAGGGAGGAAGGAGCTGTTGATTGGAGAGTAATATGGGAAGGCAAGTGGTGGCCGAAAGTAACAATTTTTGCATGGTTGGTGAGCAAAGAGCGAACTCTGACATGGGACAAAATCTAGCAAAGAGGCTTCTATGGGCCCTCAATATGTAGCTTATGCAGAAAAGAAGCTGAAACCCAAGAGCATATACTTAATAAATGTCCATTTGCGAGGTGTTTGCGGGAGGAAATCAGAGTACTCTTTGGAAGAACAAAAAGAGATGCGAACAACATCGTGAATACTATGATGCAATGGGGCAAAGGAAAATTCCTCAGTAGAGTAGTAAGAAGAGTATGGAATTTGTCAGTGGGGTTCGTCATATGGTCTATTTGGAAAGAACGAAATAGGAGGATTTTCAGGGATAAACGCTGCCAAGCTGCAAGAATATGGGAAGAAATATGTAGATCGATAAAAGAAACTGTTCTATCAGAGGTATGGGAGGAGGAGGACTGGAAAATGAATCAGGAAGAATGGAGAATAGTTTCCAAATTAAATATGGAATTTAGCATGGTCTACCCCCGAGCAGAGAAAAGGATCGGACCTCTCACACAGAGCCCTAACCATTTCAAATATCCTGGAGAACATTTGATTAAGTTGAACTTCGACGAGGCGTCCAAAGGAAACCCAGGGCAAGCAGGCCTGGGGGGCATCTTCAGGGACAGTAGGGAAAATACAAGGTGGGTGTTTGCGGAATGGGGAGGTGAAATGACGAATAACGAAGCAGAGCTTTGGGCGCTACATCAGGAATTACGGATCGCAGTAAGGAATAGGTACATGAACCTGCAAATCGAAGGAGACTCATAGATCACAATAGAGATGCTCTGAAAACTAAGGGATGGCAGGAGTTGGGAACAAGTAATGAAAAGTTGGAGGACTGCGGGGATCATTCAAGACATTGAGGGGCTACTAAATATAATTGAATATAAAATAATAAGCCATGTAAGGCGAAAAGGGAATAGAGCGGCGGATCTGCTGGCGAATTGGGGGAGTAAAGAGTCGAACAGAAGACTGGACGTTAGTTGGCCATCAATAGAGGATGAATCGACCTGGAGTGAACTTAAAAATATAATAATCCAAGATCATAATGAATCAATTGCCCGGAATAATCAATAGACTTCTGATCGTGAGGAGGAAGAGAGTAGACAGGACAATAAATGCCCGGACAGGGAGCATGTAGGAACGGGCAAGCGGAGATCAAATCATGATTAATGGATCAAGCGAACCGCGGAAAAGGATATCATCCCAAGGAGAGGTGAGGGAAGAGTACCGATGAAGGGAGGTGGAGATGTCAGGCTGATAGGGGATGGGCGGACTCATGATAGCAAAGATAAGACAGGTGGAGTAGCGGAAAGGAAGTTAGTCAATAAGAAAAGGAGGCAGAGGAGAAAGTTTAAAGCGAGAAGGTGGCAAGACAAAAGAAACAGGAGAGGGGCATGCAGGAGAACGAAGAAGGGTGACAAAGCGTCGACGAGCACAGTTCAAGGGCGGGGAAGGACCAGGAACCTGCAACAGAAAGAAGGAAGTCAGGAAAATCTGAGGCGAAAAGTGATAATGGCTGAGGCCAGGGAGATGGACGCGAAGTAAGGCTGAGGGAGGCATTCAGAAACGAGAGGAACGCAAGGAGAAAGGCAAGGACATTGCGGAGGAGGAGACAGAGAAAGAAATTCTGTCAATCCATGATGATTCAGAGGATGAGGTCGACATTCGTGACTTCGAGCCAGAGAAAGAAGTACCTAGATATGAAGATTATGGCAGGGGCGGAAGGTCGGGTAGGACTCAGACGAGGAAAACAGGCCGAGAGGCTGAGGAGGGGTACCAGATTGAGGAAGAAGGAGAGGATTACGAAAGAAGAGTAGGGAGAAGAGGACAGCGAGGCAGGGGAGGACAGAGGAGAAGGGGAGGAGCAGGAGAAAGAGGCGGGGGAGGAAGAAGAAGCGGAGGAGGGATGGCAGAAGTAGGGGAGGCCAGCGGAACAAGGAAAGGTACAAAAAGGGAGGAGGGAGATAAGAAGGAGAGTGCAGGCTGCTGAAAGGGCATACTGCCATAACACAAACCCAAAAATTCGAAGGATAATTGAACACCTGGAAGAATAGTCAATGCAGGCTCAGTCGGAGTCGGAAATGGAGGACTGGGAGTATCTTCTCCCGGACCCGGGTAATACGAGGGGACGAATGACCCTATATAAATAATCTCTACACGTATATTGGGTGATGAAGAGACTCCTTGCCAAAGCCATGGAACAAGTAGCCATGGAAATGGCAGAACTATCCCAGGGGATACCAAACCTGAAAAAGGAGCTGACGAATATTCAGATTACCTTGCTCATGCAGGACAAGGAGATGGACGAAATTCAGCAGCAGTTACAAGCAGGAGGATCGGGAATCAAGCAGGAAAAGGAGCAACAGGCAGGAACAATGAACCAGTAAGAGAAGGCTTGATGTAAAGAGGTTTTTATGCAAAATCTCCCTCTAGTTACAGTCAGCTTTTTGTAGGTTGTTGTTTTTATTTTAATATGCAGACAAAAAACAGTTTAAATAGATATAGGATCGCAGTTTATAAAGCTTGGAAAGATAGACTGAGGATATACTATTTTTGGCTTGCTATTAAAAACTTCAGGTGGTCAAGAAACCTGGTTTCCCTTAGGGGCGGGTTGAGATCACCACAGTTTTGTATTGATCTCAATTTATGATAATAGAAAAAAGGGACTCTCCTCAGCTTACAAAAAAAAAAAAATTAAAAAAATAATAAGTAAATGGAAATATTAGTTATATGATTTAATAAAAGATGTAATTTATAAAATATGATATCAGAGAAATCTAATTAAAAAGCAGACTTATATTCTATTATATTTTATTTAATTATGAAACTTTACATACAGAAAAACGAGTATTTATTACAAAGTTTTTTTTTACATTGTATTCTTAATGGTTCCTATGTTATGCTCTTAAATCTAACTCTTAGATGCTCTACTCTACCACGAGACAATACAATGCTAGAAAGATGGAACCCCCTCTTTCTAGTGACCTGGTGTTTAACATAGTTTGATAATGATTTCAGATTAGGGTTTTCACATGTCCCAACACTTCGTTAGTGTTAAATACATATAAATATTTAAACCCATAAAAGAAAAAAATGTAAGTGAATATAAAAATCACATAATTTAATACAAGATATAACTCAAGGGATATCATATAAAAGAAAACCTAATTAGAAGGTGAGGCTTATACTCTACTCTTTTTTATTTAATTATGGAAATACAAATACAAAGAAAGGGGCATTTACGATTGAGTTGCCTATGACATTGTTGTCTATATGGTTGTTGCAAATTATCTTTCTCCTTTGTTTTGATCTCAAATGCCACCCCTAGATGTTGTGCTCAACTATGTTTTAATACAATCCTAAAAAGATGGAACCCCTTCTCTTCCTAGTGACGTAGTATTTAACATAGCTTGGAAACTATTTAAGGTTTAGGGTTTTCACATTTTTCAAGCCACTATTAGTGTTATGGTTTTGGACCTTTTAGGATCTTCTTGAATGTCCACACGTGACTAACTCCACATATCTAAGTAATGGTGTTGATGCAGCCTCCACTTGGTAACACCGTATGAACTAGTTAGCTAAACTTGTGGGAGGAATAACTTCTACATATGAAATTTGATTAAGGTGATTTTCACATTGTTTGAATGCTAGAATTGGTGTGTAAAACGACATCAAGAGGTAGAGATCTATGCTCACAAAGCTGTCACTCGTTTCATATCCCAAGATAACTTTAGAGGGCTTTAAATTCTAAATCTCAAAATTAAGACATATCATAAAATATGTCACAAAAGATAATTCCTCCAATTTTTCTACCCAAAAAATATCAAAATAAATAACAAGTTATCCAATATTTCATTTTAAATCAGTTAAAAAACATGTTTCATTTCAATTTTTATTTGTAGAATTTATTTTAATGTATATTCAGGTGAAACAAGAATTGGAATGTTTTGTGTAGCATTGTCTTGTTATTCTTAATATGAAAAAGTAAAGTATTTATGTATTCTTAAAATGGAATGTGTGTCACTTTTGTGGTGAGGAGAGGAATGTGTATAAAAAGAAATTACATACATAAAGCAAAATGAAAAATAAAGTGTTACTTTCCCTTTAAGTTAAGCTATGTGATCAATCAAACAAGGAAAATATTTTAGATTGTTTTGCGTATGATAAAAGGTCCTATGAAGACCTATCCGTCCTTTCCACTCTATAAGTAACTGGGCCTTGCGGAGATATCTTTTCTGACGGGTACTGGGGCTACGTCCCGAAAGAACTGGTGACGCTTCCAGCAGCCAAAAAATGACGGGTACTGGGGCTACGTCCCGAAAGAACTTGTGACGCTCCCAGCAGCCAAAGAATGACGAGTACTGGGGCTACGTCCCAAAAGAACTGGTGACACTTCCAGCAACGAAAAGAATCAACCAAGGTATTGAATGAGGCTTTAGTGCTTCCCACACCTCCACCTATAGGGAAAGATGCCCTAAAATTTGGCCAATAGGATACCTTCGTCTCACGGAGGCAGTCGAGTCTTTAGCTTCTTGGTAATCGGTTATCAGTACCGAGCACTATACAGGTTGGGTAGCCCCATATAGGACCGCACGCACTGAGCCTAAGCCGAACTCCCTCTGAATCGGGTCTCTGTGCTGCCTGGGTTGTCTTTTCCGTGGACTGATTGAAGGATTTGAAGCACCCTAAAAGACAACTTCTATGTTTCAAAATGTAACATGACCATGGCGGCTTATTGGATGCCTACCCCCAACAGTCCTAACCTAAACTATAAATTATTTTGTGGCCCATGTGGGGAAATTTAGTTTGTTCAAGTTATGATTGCTTTTACGTGTCTTCCTTCACTTATGGTGTGAAAAATTAAGCTTAAATAAACTAAGTACAAAAGGTTTTTACACTTGATTCCCTTTGTTCAAAGTTTAGAGTAGCTTAGTGTGTGTAGTGAAATGTGTGTGTAAGTGACAGAGTGAACATACAAAGTTTGTAGTCATGTGGATATTCGATGATCCTTTTCAAATTCGTCTACTTACACTAAATTATGTTTGTTCCTTACCTGCAAATAAATAAATGTGTGGTTGATGGGCCACTTACTTCCTTCCTATTACACTATGTGAGCCTAAAAAGGGAGATGAAAAACTTAGTGCTTTGAGAAAGATTTCAGATGCAAGCCCAGGATCGTCTAAAAGACGCAAGGGAAGCAGGGGCTACTCCCTTTCTTTAATAACACCAGTTCCTAGTCCCAATGCTAATGAAGTAAAGATGCTTTGGTTAGTAAAAAATATGAGTGAATTATGGGCCACTTACTCCTTTGCTAATTAAACTATTTGACTTCGGTAAAATAGCAAAACAAATTGAAAAAATGTGTGGATTATGGCCACTTACTTTTCCTGTTATTAAGCTATGTGTGAAATGTAAAAATTTTAAAGTAAAGGCTAAGTAATTGCCCTACTAATACTGATTATTAAAACAATTTGAACTATATGGAAAAAAATTGCAGAGGTGAAGGCAATTCACTAAAGGTTGCCAGTCACCCACGAAAGAAAAATTACAATGATTGTTTTTGTTCTTTGTAAACTGTGGGGTTAGGCTCTGCACAAGCGAGCAAACTGTGTGTCAATCTGCAAGAAAATGATAAGTGTTAAGTCAAATTATAGATATTAAGAGTGAGAATGATTATAAGCAATATGCATTATCAATGTTCTAAATTTAAACTTGTATGATTAAAGAACAACGTATTTTATAAATGATACTATACTAGAAATAATTTGACTAAAATTTACAATCTCACTAAAACAAATTAGTATTGAAGAACTAAAGGCAAAATTTATACCTTTACCATAAATTCAGTTAAATTAAATGACATCCTAAGCAATAACACAAGGCCATGTGCAAGAAAATTAAAGTAGAGTATAAAGAAGTATCAGAGTACTTTGTAAAATAAATGTAGAGATAAAAAGCTATACTAATTATATGTTATTAGTCAATCTGAAATGCATTATCTAATATTTTTCCTCAAAACTTTGGAAATGAGTGGATATTTATGGTAGGAATGTAGCTTGAATATGATATAGATTTAATACATTAAATTTTTTATGATATATTCCATTAAATAAATTCAATAATCTAAAATTATAATTATCTCAATTTCACACGTGAATTAAAAAATCTTAAAAAACAAAAAATCTGATTAAAAAAAAAAAAAAATGCATCAAAAAAATTATGATGCATTCCATTAAATAAACTTAACAAATTATAATTATAATTATCTCAGTTTCACACACTGAATTAAAAAATCTTAAAAAAAATATAAAAATAACAGCATTAAACTACATTTCATGTTAAAATTTATAATGAATTATATAAATATCATTAAACTCATCATAAAATTTAGGTAAAGAATTAAAAAATTAAAAAAAGAAACAACTCGTAAAATTTAATAATTTTAATAATTACCTTTTTAATTTTGGACAATCTTTTACACTATTTAACGAAGGAGGAATTGCACACTATGAATCCTTAGTATCCTATCCATGTTGGAGAGGGAAAAAAAAAAAAAAAACCCAAATTTCTAGCACTGTTCTATTGATTGGTCCTACTGATGGGGATGAACAAAAATGAGTCTAATCCTATATCCAATATAATTCTATGTATAGTACTCAAAACTGTCAATGTAAAAAGTGTATGTATGAATTTGGGGTAATACATTGAAAAACTAAAGGCACTATTCTTTCTCTTGTAAACTTCACTTGATTTGTCTGTAGATCTTCCAGTGTACCATCCACCATAGTTGTAACTTTTAGTGCCAATAGTAACCCAAAAATGTCTTTGCACCATCCACACTAGGGAAATAAGGTGGTTCAAAATATATCTGACGTAGGGCATCACAAGCACCTAGATATGATGGACCCTTCATTTCAGTGCTACCCATGGTTGTTACTACCAGCTGCTGATATGAGAAGAAAAACCTTTTCACCGCAGCTTCTATTGCCTGGAAGGCCAACAGAACATGTATTGTTGCAACATGGTAAGCACCTGAAGTGTTATGTGAGTGCAGTCCATGTGAATGAAACAAATGCATAAGTGCCTCCTGGAGCCTTGGTCCACCCTTTGGATCAGCCTCAACACCGATGACTTTGGGCACCAGATGCCTTAGTTCCTTGCATGCATTTGTAAGGTCTCTAAGGGGGGCAGACCGAAGGAAATATGCGCTTGCAAGCGTACTAGTGCTGCTAATTGCCAACTGGTGTTTAAGGCAAAGGAAATATTCTGGGTCCATCACTAGAAGCAAATTCACAATTTCTGTGAGCATGTTCCACATCCTTTCAACCATCCCACAGTCCGTGGATGCTCCTACGAAATCCCCAGAGTCTATTCTTTCATATACTCTCTGCAACAATTCTTGGCCTACAAATACCCAGGCCTCAAAGATCTGGAGGACATTGCAAAGTTTGGCATCTTCTAGATTATGGAACTGTTTATGCTGTTTTAAAGAGTGCAAATATCTTGGCTTGCAGATTCTATCATATTCAAGAAGAGGCTTACCTGACATATTTGGTTCCCCCAGACCTAAAGTGAAGGGAGTCGTCTGCATATGGCCTTCAATGGCAAGCCATATTCTAGAAACCATAGCTTCAGCGCTTTTCCATGTACCCAAACGAGGAAGTAAGCTCTCTTCACTTGTTCTGCTAACCACAGGTAAAGCACCAGGTCTCTGCCATACCTCATGGAAAACTTTCCCTGAGAGAACACCACTACTTACTGACAATTGAAGAGTGGGAACCTGCTTGTCATTTTCACAAATCATTGAAATCAACTCAATCTGGGAACTAATTAAGGATTCAAGCCTTCTCTTCCATTCCTCTTTGTCAATGTAAGTCCTTGTGTCACAGAGGACAGACGAAACAAACTGAAAAGTAATCTCCAATGATTGTAAGGCAGCCTTTACCAACCCCTCTCTAGACCAACCAGGCCATTCCTTGAATTTCCACATGGCACTGAGCTCGGGGAGATGCACATACTACTCGTAACCCGCACACTCCATGGGGGAGGGCTCTATGGATTCTTCAACAAAGGCAAAATAGGATGCCATTTTTTTACAGGACATATCTTTTCCCTGCAAACATAACGAGGAGAGTAAAGACACTAATGCTCTCCATATACCATAATCTAAGAAGAACAACATAATAACAGAATAAACACTAAAATCCATTTTAAACACTAAAATTTTGAAAACTGGAATAGAATAAAATGTTCTTAAATCCTTTATATATTTAAAAGGCTATATATAATACGTTACTAGACAAAAAACATATCTATTTGTTGCAACTCAACTTTTTATGTAGATGATAAAAACTCAACACATAAATAATGAAAAGAGTTAAATAATGTCAACACATAAATATATATTTTTCCAGTTAACAAAGTGAATAGATATAAGCTAAATATACGGTGGTTGGTCTGTTGGCACTTAAATTCTGAGCACATTACTATTGCACATCCAGCAAGGACAAAGTCTGTAAGTGCTTTCATCAACTGATTTTAGTCTGAATATCTAAAGTGTTAATATTTAATGTAAATAATGTCAACTCTCATTTCTTCCTATTTCCATGTGTACCTCATTTCTTTATTTCTCCATTTATACTTATTAGATCAAATTTATCTACTGTTTCCAATGTGCATATATACTCACAGTGTTAATAACTAAACAGATTCCTTAACAGCAATATTCCACATTTATTAGACTATGCAATTGTTTTGTAATTTTTTACTATCGTTTTCCATTTCTCCATCCAAACAGATGACACCAGTTTCATCTACCAACATACACATTTAAATGGGTACCCTATAATTAAGATGTAAACAGGTGATTATTTAATGTTGGTTGCGTGATATGAGTTCATACAATATAGAAGACATTGTATTGCAGAAGTAGATATTAATCTATGAAGGAAAAACATACTCATATCACGCATCAGATTTCAGAAACCAACTTAATAAAATGGACTTTTCTTTATACAGTTTTGTTTTGTTCGAGTTTTTTTGTGGATGGTGATGACATCATTTTTATTATTTAATTAAAAATGAACTTTTCTGTGTACGTATTTGCATTGATAGAGTCTATGGATGGATAGAGTCTATGGATGTTGACGATATCATTATCATTAGTAATTGAAAAGAGGTTATAGACTATGGTTGCTATAGGCGCAACCCTTGTTTCAAAATTATGCCGGTGCTTGATACAAAATTATGCGAATGATGGTTGAATTCTAAAGTAATTAATTTATAATTTCATAGTTAAGATAATGAAGAGTAAGATAATAGTAGTTGAGATAATCAAAAGTAGTTATCTTAAACCGTTGCAGCTCCACTTTTGCACACCTCAACAGCTCATAATCTTTTATACGACTGCGTATAATATATCTACAGTATTCATAATTCATTTGTATAATATAAAATTGAATGAAATGAGGACAGATGATTTGCTGTTAGATTTTGCAGGCAACACGAATATTTATTAATCACAAGTTTTAATGTTATGGTGAGAATTGTTACACAAATCTAACGAATTCCAGAATGATTATGGCAAGCTCTCCATAAGTAGTGAGACAAGTATGAGAATGATGAACTCTGTTGAAAAATTCTTACATAAAACAAATCTTAAAAAGAAAAAGTGACCAGGATTTCAAGCAAACTAAAGTAGAATAGTATACTCAATGAAATCGTGTTTCAAAGTATAGAGAGTTTCTAAACGCAATCAATTAGATGGAATTAACAGGCTCACATTATTTCTGGTTTTAGTTATACAACTATATACAATTGATGAGAATGCCAAACTTTAATTGCTATCACCATTGTTACAATACATTATAATTTTGAACTTTTATTGTTACCAGTCATACAAGTCCCAGCCTAATTACCACTGGTACTTGGACTGCCCAGTAAGCTCTGATATGATATTTGACTAAAATTTGACTTCTGAACGCATTTGATTTGTATGCAGCAACTAAAAGTAGAATTAGTCAAAGACACTACATAATCTAAATCCATTTATGAGGCAACCGAAGCGGAGGGAAATGCATCAAGAGGCCCAATCAAGGGTTTGATCCATCCGATAATCATGCAAACCCTCAAACTGTGTAATACATTTTTTGGAATTCAGTTCCAGCGGAGCTCAATAATGATAGGCTTAGAATTTTGGGCGTCACTAAAATATTTGTTAATTCTGATTAATATTTTAAAGTAATTTAAGTTATAATTTATTATTAATATTTGAAAGTAATTTAAGTTTATGGATTATATAAGCTTTGAATTGATAGTAAATGAGTATATTGTTAAATTACATTTTCCAAAAAAAAGGTTATTGGTTCAAATATCTATCATTTCAGTTCATAAAATTAAATTGTATTTTATTATTTAAATTGTAAATTTATAAAGTGGAATGTAATTTAATTGTTACTGAAATTTTATGTTTTGAAGTTTTTTTGTAAGGAAACTATTTCTGAGAAATCTTTTAGGCATTAGAATTGCAAAAATTTATACGACGACAAACGAGATTTTGGGAAAAAAATTTGAAAAAATGAAAATGACACTACAAAACAATTACAACTATGCATTTAAATTTAGCAGACTGCTATATGAAAAAAAAAAGACAAGACAGTCTAATCCACACTAAAGGTTTGGGCCAAAACTCTTAATACCGTAACTCGGTAAACGAAGCAACAATGGTGTATGATCGCAACCTAGTTTGTACAAAACGAAGCAATAATGGTATATGATCGCAACCCATCTTGTAAAAGACAATATCTTAGGGTGATCGACTATTTACCATAAATTATGAACCCTCGAATTTGAACAAAATGAAAGTAAATTAAAAAACAGCAATTTTATCACCAGATGGATGAACGGACATAACTCAGCAATAAATTCAAAAACAGCAATTTTATCAACAGATTGATGAACGGACATAAATTCGCAGAGGAGATAAATGGTCTTTTACGCAGAGACAGTGATGACGGAAATTATTACACCAGATTAAAATTTTGCACTTCAATGAAGTGATTTGCAGCTCAAATTAGAATGTTAGGTGAGTCCAAATAGATGTTAAAATTCACCAAGAATTCGCAGGCTTCAGATGTACTAACCTTGCCAACCGCAAATCTTGATAACCAATGGCCAGCTCCTTTGTCTATTGAACGTCTCCTCTGTTATGTTCGCCGCGGAGTGCTCACCTCCCTCTCTGTTCGCCGGAGTCCAGAAGGTGAATGGTGGCGGAATGGTTTTGCAGATAGGATTGACGGGACTTTGAATGGCCTGGAAGAAGTTGGTCCGGTTCGTACATGACGTAAATGAGCTCTCTCGTCGGTCATCAATACGATCTGAGTGGAGGCCACGCTCTCCCGTCCGTCATCAATACGATCTGAGTGGAGGCCACCAGTGGCTGCGGGCAGGGTCGCCGGGGGCGTCGATGGGCAGCGGGAGAGGGATGCCGGAGACGGATACCGTTTATGATGCATGGTCGATGATGCTGTATGCGGCTGTCAGAGGGGTACCTCCATAGCATTAACTTTGCTATGGAGGTGGAAATAAGACTCGCCTGGAGTCAGGAGTATAAAAGTCGTGTGAATCGAATCAAAGCTTAGGCCCTTCATGGAGTCACGAGTATAAAAGTCATGGTTGACTGAGAAGGTCAATACTGAGAGTCCCGAAATCCTGGCTGTAGTTGATGTGGTTATTTTGAAGCGTTAACATAGGAATAGCCCGAGTGAACTGGATTGTTTTTCAATTAATAATTAATTTGGTTTCTCAAAATTCTGCTGGTTGTATGATATATTTTAACAATTTCCTACTACGTCATTGCCGTAAGCATGAACGTCGTTCTATTTTTCAAAATTAAAATGCCTGCCGACCTAATTTAATAAGAATATTTTGGAATCTAACAACGTGTAACATGACCCAACCCTTATATTTTGCGTCTCGATTACGGTACTTGAAAGAAACAGGGATTCAACGCATCATTCGGCACAATAGCATTTAAATCCTTTCATACACCACGAAGTTTTGAAAGATTTAATTCCTCTATTAACTCTGAAATCGGGGTCTCTGGGATTTCTTTCCGATTACTCTGAATGGCGAGGGTTCTCCTTGATTTGGTAATCTATGAGAATCGTTTATCATTGGGGGCGTGGAATGTGTTGGTGGTACTCTCAGCGGTGATTATCGTGTCTATGGTGATTTTCTCATGCGCTCATGGATGTGGAGGAAGAGGTCGGGGAAGGGGAAAGGGAGGAGGTGGCAATGGAGGAGGCGGCAATGGAGGTGGCGGCGGCGGAGGTGGCAATGGAGGAGGCGGCTGTGGAGGTGGCTGTGGAGGATCCTGATGAAGGACGATACCATTATCGGCAATACGCACTTCTAAGTTCAATTCCAAAAGAAATGAGATTTATTTATATGGATTTATTTCTCTGTGTATGCCTACAGTAACAGTTGTGTGTATAGTCCCGAGGGTTAGGTTAATGGGTTGAGTCCTGTCATATATAAACTCTGCTCGATCTTTTTGGGTTAGGCTAATTCAATATCAGCGTCTGTAAACTACATAAAAAAATTGTAACAGTTGTGTGTATGCAATTACTCAATGTCTTCGTAATAAGGATGCGTCTTAATTCATATATTATTTTATGAGACGAGGGCTTTTCATGCCTGTTTTATGGCCTCTTTTTCCATTTGGATTTCCTGCTTTGACTTAATCAGAAAGGTTCATCTTGCTGGAACAAAACTTCTGTGAGCGATCAATCATCAATCCTTTTTATGCGGTCTATCTATATCTACTGGTGTTTTGGATGCATGTTAAGAGTATTTTTATACAAATAAAAGGTCACTTTGTTGTATGTCTTCGATCTAAAATTAAGATTAGATTTTATGTTTGTTGCTTGGTACACTTCAATTTTCACTTCAATCGATTACTATAGGTTTTATCTTATGCTGACATGCTAATATTTAGGCCATTAGGCTTTTCTATGCATCAACAATCGTCAACACTTTTACTCTGCTCCGTTCCATTAGGTAAGACACTTTCAACCATTAATTTGAAGTGTGACTCCTTTTTCCATTCTGCTGCATGGCAAGATATTTTTACTGCTTTTTCATAAGATTAGCAGATTTCGTATATCCAATTACCAGATCGAAATCCAGTTATTTTTTATTAATTCTTCCCAAATGGCAGCGATAAATCTGCAAAAAGATTCATCGTATGCAGTCACTTCATGGAAAACCACAGGCAAACTCGCTAGCGTTTGTTTGCCTATTACCTTCGCTTCGCATTCAGGCGTTGCGTTCTTTTATTTGATAAACAGGTACACGCTGTTAAGATGAACCTTCTGTCTCATACTTGCAAGAGCGTTTCAGCAACTAATTCAATGCATGATGAGATACCGGATTCCTACTTATGGTCAGAAGAAGATCGTCCCATTGAACAGCCAGGAGACTCCGGAGAAAATGGCACTGTGCCCGTTAACGCGGAATCGAACTCGGGACTGGCTGCGGCGTCGCCGGAATGGGCCTGGCCCTGCTCGGCCTCGACGTGGTCTTGACCGACATCGCCCCCGTTCTGCCCGCCCTCAAACGCAACGTGAAGAAAAACACGGCGGCGATCTCCCTCGCCTCGGCCGGAAAACCAGGATCCGGCATGGGAAGAGTGAAGATTTCTCAGCTCTATTGGAACAACGAGAAGCAGATTCAGGTACTGAAGCCTCCATTTGATTTCATTGTTGTCACGGATGTTGTTTATTTGGAGAATACAGATTTGTCCTAATTATTTCACTGTGGAGAAAGTACCCCATGAGGATTTGCATCCGGAGTATGCTTATGAAGAAACTGATGTCTATATTCTCAGGAAAAAAATGACCTAAGTGTGGGTAAAACAAGGTTTTCTAGGGTTTAGGGGTGGGGCGCAAATTGTATATGGGTTATAAAGTAGAAGGCACATAAAGTACCTGCCCCTGTTATGGAAAACTATGATCAGATTGCCACTAGGGCAAATCTTAGGCAGATCCTATTTTTGGAACTGGGTTGTCCAATTTTGTTCGGCTGCAGGACAACCTTGCAGCTTTTGAAGTCGACATTCTTCTTTATGTGTGCGAGCATAAAGCCTCGCAGGCAAAAGGCAACCTAAGAAGGCCAGAAAAAGTGTCACTATCATTTCCTTAACTGGTCATCGTCTTTATTTTCTTGATTTTCCAGATGGCAATGATTGGTTTGCACAGTCAAGACTGTGGAACACTCTCATTTATATTTGCTACTTCTTTGCTTTTAAATGGGGATAATGCTCTTGCATTGCAAGGCTGGGTTTTGTTTTTTGTGGTTCTGTTATGGCTCATGAATGGATGTGTTTATGGATTGAAATTTAAGGAAAATATGGATTTACTGTAGCATATGAATGGGATGCTTCCAAGCATTGAAATTTCAGAAGTTGGGTTTATTGTGCAAATGAAATGGCATGTGTTCATGCTTTTGAAATTTTACTCAAAGAAAAGAAAAGATGGATTTGGTATTGCATATGAATGTGATGTATTCTTCGTATATGCTTGGCCATCTATAGAGGTTTCTTGATTTTGGGTAATTAACTTAACCTCTTGATTTTGGGTAATTAACTTACTCTAAAATGAAATAAGACATTACATGTGTTCCTGAAAAGTAATTGCACAATGATCCAGTCCAAGAAAACAAGGTTTTCCACAAACCAATTAACTCTTCTAGAAAAATTCAACAATTCCAATTTAATAATTCTATCGGCCTCTCTTTGTACCTTTTGGGACAATTACTAGTTTTAAAATCAATGGGAATTTTGTTTTATGTTCCCAAAGTTTGCAGAGATGTGTAATTTTTTCCTTCACTTGAGTTTGAATATAATATAAGTAATAAAAAAATTAATTTCATTTGAGTTGAAAATATAGAAAATTTTTATTATTATTTTTATATTTTAATATTTTTCTTATTTATTATAAGAAACATTGTGCAATTATTTTGTGAATATATATTGAAAAATAATATAAATTTATTTAATTCCTTATTGATCATGTACTTTTTCGCTAAAACTTTTTTAAATTGATTTTTTTTTTGAAAAAGTGGGTTTACTTTATAGAATTTTATATTTATTATTATTTTTTATCTATGATAAATTTAGAATTAAGAAAAAAAATTCAAAATATGAAAGTGAGTGGTTATATTTCTAATAAAGAAAATCATACAATTAGATTAATTAGGGTTATATAGTTCAATTACTATTGATGATGATTGAATATGGAGTTTATCAATTTCATTTCCAAATGGCTTCAATTTTGGAAGCCTGTGGATTATGGGCCCTCAAAATGCCCACAAAACGTCGCTTACTCAACTATTTGTACAACAATGAAACTCACACTTCTCCAATCCCCAAATTTCTTCCATAAATCCTCACTTCAACCTCCAACACAAGGCGCATTCGAGTGTGACCAAGTTGAATCCACATATACTTCACGAGTCAACTCCTTCGTTCTCAACTAAACCAAATCCCAACCTTGTGGGTCCCACTTGAGGTCGATGGTCAGGACTGTTCAACCCCATTGGTCCATCGTGAGGTTGGGGTTCGGTCCCGACTTGTTTCTTTGGCACTGGTCTCGACTACAACGGGGCCTGACTAGACGACTGGGTCACACCCCTAGTCGAAGGTCGGGTAGGTCGAATACTTGGCTTATTCATTTGAAACAATTTAAGTGACAGGTGGCTAAAGAATTCACCACTTCTTGGTCTCCTCTCTCAAACATTGGAGCTCAAAAAATCATCACACGAGCTTGAGGGTTATCTTACAAAGCTTCCTCATGATCCTAACACTTAAACACCCTCTATTTTGACTTCGGCTTGATACTACAATGTTGTTCAACTTTCACTCTCACAGGTTAGAATTTTCTACAGTTATCTTCGCCCCTACTAACAAAAACATGGCAGGATATCAACAAAGCAAAGTTTGTACATAAATAAACACATGAACCAATATATTTCGAATGTAGGAATACTTTGATTAAAAGAAAGAAGTTTAGGTATAGGCTACGACTTCTTAGGGCCTCATAGCCTTTCGTCTTAATCTCTATATATAATTTGGATCTTAGGGGTAGGCCCCCAAGATTTAAAAAATTAAAATGCCTAAAAAGGATGAGAACGCAAACTAAACAAAACCACCAAGATTTTTTTTATTAACATAGAGAATAAATGTAAAAGCTACATTGTGGTGAACAATTTATCCTTTTACAAAATACAACTTGTTGCTTATAGCCTTTTTTAGTTTCAATACAATAGGTAAATTCCATGGGTGGGTGAATACCATGGGTGAATGAATACCATGGGTGGATGCCACTTACAATACCATGGGTAAATTCCATGGGTGGATGAATATCATGGGTGGATGCCACTTACATACCATGAGTAAATTGGATGGGTAGATAAATACCATGGGTCAATGCCACTTGCCATTTACTTCATTCCTCCCTCCTTAAGAAGCAATGGTCTCCATTGTGTGAAGTCCCCTCCTAAGAAGCTTTGGTTGAATATGAAGAGCCACTAAAGATAAGGGTTTTGTGTGATTAACCCATATTCATGATGAATGAAGATACAAGGATAGAGATACTATGTAATGCTTATGACTAAGTGTGATACTAACAATGTGCGGCCTAGTAAATGGAGTTCGATGAAGCGTGGATTTGTCGATGACCCATATCCACAACAAATGAAGATCTAGGAATAGAGATACCCTATAATACTTGTGACCAACTGTGATTCTAATAGTGTGCGGCCTAACAAATGGACTTTGATGAAAAGGAATTTGTGTGGTTGTTCCATAACCTTGGGTTTGTGGGTGGCCCATTACTGTGATTCTTGCCATTCTCCTTGGTAAAAGTATGGTGGCTTGTCTAATAGGTTCTCCTATCTAATCAAATATTGTAAAGGCTTCTTTCACATTATTTTTTTCTAGCAATAAACCTCTTGCTGCAACTTTGCTGATAACTTCTGCTACAAGTGATGAAATCAAATCATGTCAAAGACCCATTTGGGGTTAACTTTAAAGAGTTATTTCCATTGATATAAGAAATTTTAACTTTTATGACTTATCGAGTAAGAAAATGATTCCTGAAACTCGTCATACATGCAATCGTGTAGCGTTATAGACATGTGTAATTTCAATTTCTCATATCTCTCAAACACCAAGATCTGGATCAACTTTTTACTGGTCACTCCCTAAAATTTTGTAGGAAGCTTCTACACAAACAAAAAAAACCTGAATAACGAGGAATCTCTTCCTCTGCTAATGCATTTCTTCTAGAGGCTTCTAATTAATTAAAATTTACATTTAACTTAGAGTAAATCATGTCCTCTTCCTCTAGCTGCCACATTTCCCTTCTGAAAGCTTCAAAATATTTGATTTGATTTGGTGTGGGGTCTAAGCCACTGCATCGTAATACTGCTCTTGGAAATCTTCTTTATCCCTTGATGATGTGCCTTCATTGTTGCATCTCGTTCTTCTCACTTTGGTCTTCATTCCTCCTTTGTATGTATCTATGAGCTTCTCCTCACGCTCAATAGTGAGCTACAATTGAGCCTCCATTGAAACCTCATTGACTCTACTCCTCTAGAACGTCTCAAGTTTCGTCTGCGCACTTGGTTGTTGCACGCTTGATTGAAACCTCTCCTTGAATATTCTACCCACAAACAAAACTGTGGAATTTCCACACAACTTCTACCCAACTACAATTGGAAGCTTCTCTTCTATAGTAAATCTTCCCTTCTTCTAACACTCTGATATCTCTAGATAAATACAGATCCTGGGTTCCATCAATTTCATCCCCATATGGCTTCAATTCTAGAACCTTGCAGGTTACGGGCCCACAAAACCTTGCTCTCTCAGGCATTTGTACAACAATGAAACTCCCACTTCTCCAATCCCCAAATTTCCTCCATGTTGGTGCTGTTTAAAAATAGTCCATCCTTGCTTCAACCACCAATATAGGTCGCATTTGGGCATGATCAGGTCGACTCCACCTATACTCTACAATTCAACCCCTTCAGTCTTGACTAAACTAAATCCCAACCTCATGGGGCCAACTTGAGGCCGGGATAACAACAACTCTTCCTTTCCTTTTCTTGTGTGATTGGCTGACCACTTTAGGGTCCGACACCATGGGTCCATCACGAGGTAGGGGTTTGGTCCCGACTTGTTTCTTTGAGGTTGGTTTTGACTAGAGTAGGGTCTGACTAGCCGACTAGGTCTTGCCCTGAGTCAGAGGTCGAATTGGTCAACTAATCATCCTATTCGTTGGAAATAGTTTATGTGACGAGTGGATAAGACATTCACCACTTCTTTGGCCTCACGTCTCGAATAATGGACCTCCAAAAATCATCACATGAGCTTGAGGGTGATCTTTCAGAGCTTCCTCGTGATCTTGGCACTGATACACGCTCTATTATGACTTCAGCTTGATGCTACAATGTCGTGCAACATTCACTCTCGTAAGCTCAGCTTCTCTGCATTTCCCTTCGCCCCTACTAATAAAAACTTGGCAAGATATCAATAAAATAGACTTTCTACATAAATAAACATAGACACCCACATATTTCGAATGTAGGAATACTTTGATTAAAATAAAGAAGTTCAGTTATAAGCTGCAAGCTATTAGGGCCTAAAAACCTTGTTTCCTTCTCTCTACATTATAATGGCCATTCCATGACATTTTAGAGGTGCCTTATATATAAATTAAACAAACCTAAATAATGAGGAATCTCTTCCTCTACTGGCACACGCCCTCTAAAGGATTCTAGCTAATTAAAATTTACACTCAATTTAGAGGAAATTGTGTCCTCTTCGTCTAGATGCCACGTTTCCTTTCTGGAAGCTTCAAAGAATCAAATTTGATTTGGGATGGGGTCTATGCCCCTGCATCATCTACTAAATCCATTCATTTTATATGTCAACATAATGAAGAGTTTAAGTTAGAGAGAGATTAATTGGGGTTATTAGCTAGGTTACATCTAGACTCATCGATTTTATATATTAACATAATGAAGAGTTTGGATTTCGACCTGGTGAGGTTTTAAGTCATAGACAGAGTCATTCATTTTATATTTCAGCTAATGTAAAGTTTTGGTTGGGAAGGTTGGTTATTGTTTATGGAGTAAGGAGGATCTTGCACTAGTTTAATTGGGGTTGTTTTATACAATTAGAACAAAAAATTTGCAAACATTAATTCGTTTATTATCAAATATAGAAGACCAAGTTTACTTAAACTAATTCATATTGTCAAAATATCTTTACCCAATAAGAAAGGAAAATTTTTACTTAGATTAGCTCTTATTGTCCAAACATCTATGGTGATGTATGGGCCTTAGATTTAGTTGTGAGGTTATCATGTCCTTTTCCTTGGTAGCATAAAATTTTTAGAAGAGATATATTTGTAAAGAAGAATAAAGTAGTTATGTGATCCAAAAAGTATAGAGAGAAGAAAGGTAAATAGTGTGCATTTTGCCTAAATAAGTTGGGAAATAAAATTGTTGTTATATTATAATATGAATATACTAATATTCAATTCATGTAAATGTTGAAAGAAAAATAATAAGAATTAGCATTAATTTTTATAGAAAATAAAAAATAACAAAAATTATCATCCAAATTTAAAATCCCAAATCCAAATTCATTTTTAAGACATGAATGATAGTAGAATAGCTATGTCGAATTTAAATAGATTAAAAAAAAATTTCAAAAACTATGCCAGAACTCTATAACACCCATTATCATTTAAAAGGATAAAATCGAAAATAAATGAATTTAATAATGATGATGAATGAAATCAATAAATATAACATAATTCTAAAATATATTATAAATATATGATATAGTTTAAACATAGTAATAGAAGTATTATCAATTATATAAATATATATATTGTACAATATGTTGTACGTGCATATATATAATTAATTAATTAATAATAATAATCCCTAAACTATAAGGTAAATCAAATGAAAGAAAATATTTAAAAAATTAAATAATATTTTGTTCGCTTTTATTTATTTTATTAGATGTTTATTTATATATGTAAACATTTTCTTCACGTGCAAAATATGTAATTCCATGAGTTGCCAAAATTCTAGGCTCTTTAATAATTGTAAACATTTCCTTCACGCGCAAAATATGTAATTCCATGAGTTGCGAAAATTCTAGGCTCTTAAATAATTATTGGTAATTTTTTATCTTTTAACAAATGTTGCAAAACAATATGGTCTATTTTTTGCATTGATCGTTGTTGGTAAATATTTTGAAATTTAAATTTGATGTGAGTATAATCTGGGCAATGTGAAAGAAAGTGTTTTTTCAGTATAAAATGTTTTAGGAGTTATCTAATATCAAGTTTTGCTATGGAACTCTAGAAAATTTATTCTTATTTTAGCAATGCTTATTTTCTTCTTTATTATATTCAAGATAAAGAGACACCCTTTATTTTCAAGATTTAGATTGATTAACCCTTTATAATATTTTACTTGATCATAAATATATTTATATTTTATTCAATTACATGCTACATTATCACTCTCAATTCTTATATTGAAAAAACAAAGATTATTTAAAAAAAATATTAATATTATATGATTTTTCCAAAATAATAAACCATAGTTAGTACAGTGGACAATGAGTAAGCCATAAAATAAAATATAGTGAAAATTCTTGTTGACAACCATATCCACGTACAAACAATGCATGGATACAGACATCATTTTTTGTCTCTCTGAAATATTATTTTAGTTGGCAACATGCAAATAACTTTAAATACACAACATTTCCTTTTGTTTCCAAGGCGTTTACAACAAAAAATCAATCAACATTTTCAAAAAATGATATGATGATTTCAAGCCTCATTCGACAAACATGAAGATTTGAATTATCTTCCTATGCCTCTCTTCTATGGTTGGATAACAAGATTACAATTGTGGGATCTGTATCAAATCTATTACGGGAAAAAAATTAAAATGTTTCTATCATATAAAAATTCGCAATAGTAAATCAAATAAAGTTATATCGTCACGGAAAGATTCAATTTCTTGTTGAGATGGTTCTTAGAAAACATATGCAAATATTAGAAATCTTTGAGTCTCACTTGAAGGTTCATTGTTCCGTCATTCACATAAAAATTTGCTCAGTCTGAACATCTAGTGGTTCAGTTGTTTGTATGAAAATTGGTCCATTATTATAATAGCCATTAAATTATAGTCATTCTCTCATGGGTGATAATATTCATTTAGATTATGGTTACCTGTAAAATTTTCTTCTATTAGCATAATTGTTGCCAAAATAATCAAATGTTGAAATGGTTTGTAAATGGAAATAATTGAGACTACCGAATACCGTTGCAACTACCTGGAGAAGCATTTAGAAAGAAAACATAATACTAAAATAATTCGCCTTAGGTAGAAATCAGAATTAGATTTAGTAATTTTGAATGCTATTGAATGGAAGGGTGTGAAGATTTGGCTCAAATCTCAGGAAGAATATAACTGTGAGGTTAATCATATATTGACGATGATTTCAAATTAGAGAAAACTTATGTACATATTAATTTTTCTGAATTTTTTAAATTAGGTTACAAGGTCCCAAACATGATCTCTGTGAACACTAGCTAGTTCTTAGGGTGAGAAAATTTCATGGGTGACATGGGATAGATTCCAAGAACTTTGAAGTAAGACATACAATTTTTTAGCCAATCAAATGTTAACAAACTCTTATTTTTTATTCTTGATTAAAATAAAAAATAATTTAATTATTTATAAATTTAAACATTATAACTTGTCATTTTCAATGTAAAACTATTAGTGGTCAACATGCAAATTGATTGCTAGAGTCCTACCTAGGAAGGGATTAATAAGGGATTAGACACTATTTTCTAGGAGTGAAACCACACTTAAATTAGTTACTTGAAATATTAATCCATTTTTTCAATCAAATCTATCTACATGAGTCTAACAACATTTCTAACTAACTAACTCCATTCTTGGTCTACTTAATCAAAACTAAAGGGGAGTTTATTTTTTCTTACGAGTGCATGCACTTAGGAATTACACCTATAGAACATTGTTCCTCTATCTAAGAGGGTGTCATAAATATATAGTCATGACATTCAATGTAAGAAAAGAAATTTCATTTGTCTCTTGCACTAATAATCCAAATTGGTCTCTTATTTCTCTTTTCTTTCAAGTTTGTAATTGTTAGTGTTGCGTCTTTTCCACACCTAGATTCTTTTGTGTTCATGATAAAAATATAACATGCTATGACAACATAGGAGGGGCGTGTAAAGATAAGAAATTAAATTTCATTGCAAGTGACATAATATTGAATAACATATAGAGAATTAAACAACATATATGAAAAAAGTAGTTGTATGTTTTTTAAATTTTCACATGTTACTAAAACTCATAGTAATAAAGAATGCACATGTGTTCTATGCACGTTCATTCCATTTCAATTTTTTTAGGTGGGAGTAACAACCTTAGCCTATGTGTTTATTGAGTTGGTTTCCTTAAATTTATGTTTCTATTGACAAACTTGGTAACTTGCGATTCAAATAAAGTAAGCCATCCATTTTTTTAAATGGCTAAGAATATATTTATTTTTAGTGTTAATTTTTTTGTGATAGATAAAGTAAGCCATCCACTTTTTAAATGGCTAAGAATATATTTATTTTTAGTGTTCATTTTTTTTGATAGATAATCTATTATCTAGAAACACTTGTATACAATCAAGTATACAAATTCTAAATATATAATTATAAAAATTAAGATATTTACCATTTTTTATATACTTTTGTGTTTGACATATTTTAATAACTCTTTTATTTTTACTATAGCCTTTTCTCGTCTTAATCATTTTTAAAACAAATTATATAGCTTGTTTTCATCTTAATCATTTTAAAAATAAATTATACATTGCACTAGTATTGACAAGCATCAGAATCTTAAACGAAATTGTTTGATATTGTTAACACTGATATAAGACCTTATAATTTTATAAAGACGATGATTTTAATTATATATATATATATGAGAGGATAAAAATATAGACATGTTCATATATAACAAAACTTGTAAATAAGTATGTAGATATCTAAACTCTTACGAGTAAAATTTATTGATACTGGTGGTTTCTAAATTATAAAGACGATGATTTTAATTAATTATATATATATGAGAGAGGATAAAAATATAGACATGTCCATATATAACAAAACTTGTAAATAAGTATGTAGATATCTAAACTCTTATGAGTAAAATTTATTGATACTGGTGGTTTCTAAATTCACTTAATTTTATTGATACTTGTAGTTCACATAATTTTTTTTTTTAATAATTTATATGAAAATTGGTCCATTATTGTAATAGCCATTAAATTACATTCATTTTTTTATGGGTGATAATATCGTTCAGATTACGATTATTTACAAAATTTTCCTCTATTAGCATAATTGTTGCTAAAAGAATCTAATGTTGAAATGGTTTGTAAATAGAAATAATTGAGATAGCCAACTAACAATATTGTTGCAACTACCTGAAGATGCATCTAGAAAAAAAGCATAATATTGCAAGAATCTGCCTGAGGTAGAAATCAAAACTAGATTTGGTAATTCTAAATGTTATTGCATTGAAGGATATCAAGATTTGGTTCTAAACTAAGGAGTGATGTAACTTTTAGGTTAATCATATATTGGTGATGATTTCATATTGAAGAAAACTCATATACATATTAATCATTATTATTTTTTTAAATTAGGTTAAAAGATCCCAAACATGATCGCCATGAAAACTAGTTAGCTTTCAGGGTGAGAAAATTTCATAGGTGACATGGGATAGATGTCGAGAAATCTGAAGTAAAACATACAATTTTTTAGCCAACCAAATGTTAACAATTTAATTTTTTTAATTAAAATAAAAAACACTTTAATTATATATAAATTTAAACATTATAACTTTCCATAGTTAATGCTAAAATATTAGTGGTTAGCATGGGATTAATATGGGGTTGGACCCTATTTCTAGGAGTGAAACCACACTTAACTTAGTCTTGTCATACTTACTTGAAATGTCACTCCATTTTAGTCTATCCAATATATCTGTGACTCTAACAACATTTCTAAATAGCTAACTCCATTCTTTGGCCACTTAATAAAAACTAAAGGGGAGTTTACTTTTTCTTACATGTGCATGCACTTAGGAGTGACATTTATTGCACATTGTTCTTTATCTAAGAGAATGTCATAAATATATACTCATGAAATTCAATGTAACAGAGGAAATTCCATTTGTCTCTTGGACTCGTAATCCGAATTGGTCTACCATTATCATCTATTTCTCTTTTCTTTCAAGTTTGTAATTGTTAGTGTTGATTCTTTTCCACACCTAGATTCTTGTGTGTTTGTGATAAAAATGTAACATGGTATTAGACCATAGGAGAGGCTTGTAAGGACAAGAAATTAAATTTCATTGCAAGTGAGGTGATATTTAATAACATATATAGAATATAACAACCTATATGAAAAATGTGGTCGTAAGTTTTTTAAATTTTCATATGTTCCTAAAACTCACACTACTGAAAATGCACATATGTTCTAGAATGCATGCACATTCATTCCATTTCAATTTTCTTTGGGTGGGAATAACAAACTTAGCCTATGTGTTTATTGAGTTCGTTGCCTTAGATTTATGCTTCTATTGTCAAACATGGTAGTTTGCGATGCAAATAAATTAAACAATCCATTTTTTAAATGCCTAAAAATATCTTTAGTTTCGGTGTTATTTTTTTTATAGGTTACACAAATCCATCATATAAAGACACTTGTATACTATTAAGTATACAATTTATAGATATATAATAAAATATTAATATTTCTACCATTAGACATATTTCAATATCTCTTTTATTTTTAATATTATTTTTTTTCATCTTAATCATTTTAAAAATAAATTATATAAATTGTTTTTATCTTAATTATTTTAAAAATAAACTATACATTGTACTAGTATTAACAAACATCACAATCTTAAACAAAATTGTTTAATATTGTGAACATTAATATAATACATTATAATTTTATAAAGATAATGATATATATATATATATATATATATATATATATATATATATATATATATATATATACTCCATAGATAAGTATTTAGATATCTAAACTCTTACTAAATTATAAATTCACTTATTTATATCATAAAATTTTATGATAGTGGTAGTTTATAATGGGAACGCTGTAAATGAATTCCATCCTAAATCATTTAATAATTTAAAAAATAAAACGACGGAAAAAACACATTTTCTCCGTATTATAATAGTCTTTGTTATTCTCCATCGAATTTTAACTATGATGGGAACATGGAAGGTGGTATTTTTATTCAACTTTACGGTGCAAGAGAGTTTTTAAAGATAGTTTATGGATTTATTAATATAATTTTGCTATCCTAAATCATTTAATAATTTAAAAAATAAAACGAAGGAAAAAACACATTTTCTCCGTATTATAATAGTCTTTGTTATTCTCCATAGAATTTTAACTATGATGGGAACATGGAGGCGGTATTTTTATTCAACTTTACGGTGCAAGAGAGTTTTTAAAAATAGTTTATGGATTTATTTGTTATATTTTAATTAGCAAAATTATATTAATAATTGTGATTTATATACAGTAATAAATATCAATGTATATTAATTTAATATTGTAATTTACTATTTGATTATACTAGATATATTTATATAATAAAAGTATAATAATAGAAAATATTTTTCCCTTGGGTTTATAATGATAATAATATTTCTATCATATAATTATTATTATTGTATTATTATTATATTTCTATGTTACTTTTCTTGAGATTATTATTATCATTACAACTTCAAAGTAACTATAAAAATATAATAGTAATACAATAATAGTAATTACTCTTTATTAATTATATTACAAAAATATTATTATCATTATAAACCAAAGGGAATAATAGACCCAAGG
Organism: Pinus tabuliformis; assembly: GCA_031772625.1. Classification (NCBI taxonomy): domain Eukaryota; kingdom Viridiplantae; phylum Streptophyta; class Pinopsida; order Pinales; family Pinaceae; genus Pinus; species Pinus tabuliformis. The sequence goes on along the minus strand of CM062804.1, from coordinate 153,505,220 downwards.
AATAAATATTAAAAACCCAAGGGATTATAAACCCAGGGGAATAAATATATAAATATAATAATAAAATAATAATAATAATTATATTATAAAATATTTTTATCATTTTAACCCATGAGAATAAATATATTAATACAATAAAAATACAATAATGATGATGATATCACAGAACCAGAGGGACCAATACTATAACGCCAAGGGATTATGAATCCAGCTAAGCAATATTAAATATTATAAAACATTAAATAAACATGGTTGCCTAATGCTGACCATGTTTAATTTTCATATTCGAATAATCCTTGTCACAATACGATGTTGGACCATGGTTGACCATGATTGGTTTTTCATATCAAAAGAATTGTTTTCATAATATGACAGTCAACGAGGCGAGACCATGGTTTGTTTTCATATTGAGACAATCTGTGCTAGAATATGATGTAGGACCATGGTTAACAATGATTGATCGTGGTTGACCATGATTGACCATTGTTGACCATGATTGATATTATAAACCTAAGGGAACAATAAACCCGAGGGAATAATATTAAACACTTAGAATATGAACCCTTAGATTAATAAAGTCATGTGATTGATATTATAAACCCATGGGATTAATACTAAAACCCTAAGAAATTATGAACCCAAGGGAAGAATGTTAAACCCAAGGATTTAATATTATAAACCCAATGTATATAAACCCTAAGATAAATATTAAAAAGCCTTAAATAAACATGGTTGACCATGGTTGATTTTCATACTCAGATAATATGTCTCACAATACAACGTAGGACCATGGTTGACCATGATTGATTTTCATATCACGACAATATTTCTCACAATGCAATATTGAACCATGGTTGATTTTCATAATGAGACAATTTTTGTCACAATGAGACGCTGGACAGTGGTTGAATATGATTGACCATGGTTGACCATGATTGAATTTAGAAAAAATGGTTATCCATGGTTAACCATGGTCAACCATTATTGACCATAGATGACCATGGCTTATGATGATTAATCATGGTTGACCATGATTGATATTATAAACCTAAAGGGATAACAAACCCAAGGGATCAATACTGAAAAACCAAGGGATTATAAACCCGAGGGATTAATATTAAACCCAAGCGAATAATATAGACCCAAGGCATATAAACCCTAAGATCAATATTATAAACCCTTATATAAACATGGTTGACTGTGCTTGAGCATGGTTGATTTTCATATAGAGACAATGTTTGTCACAATCTGATGTTGGACCATGCTCGACCATAGTTGAACCCTTAGATTAATAAATTGAAGGGATTGATATTATCAAACCAAGGGAATAATAAACCGAAGTGATTAATACTACAATCCCAAGTGATTATGAACCTAAGGGATGAATATTATAAACCCAATCTATATAAACCTTAATAAGAATATTATAAAACCTAAAATAAACATGCTTCACCATGGTTGACCATGGTTGAATTCCACATTGAGATAATCATTATCACAATGCAACACAGGACATTTCTGACCATGCTTGATGATGATTGGTTTTCATATCATGAAAATATTTGTCACAGTGCAACGTCAGACCATTGTTGACCATCGTTGATTTTCATATTCTGACAATCTATGACACAATGCAACATTGGACCATGGTTGACCATGAATTCTATTACAAACCCAAAGAAATAATAAACCTAAGGGATTAATACTAAAAATCCAAGGGATTATAAATCCAACAAAATAATATTAAACCCAGGGAAATAATATAAACCCAACATATATAAAGCCTAAGATAAATATTATAAAACCTTTAATAAACATGGTTGACCATGGTTAATTTTCATATTGAGACAATCTTTATCACAAAGCGACATTGGGCCATGGTCGACCATGATTGACCATGGTTGAACATGATTGATCATCAACCTTGGTTGACCATTATTGACCATGGTCGATGATTATTGATATTATAAATTCAAGCGAATAATAAACCTATGAAATTGATACTAAAAACCCAAGGGATTATTTACCCAAGAGAAAATTATTTAACCCAAGGGAACAGTATTAAACCCAAAAAAATACTATAAAACATAAATAAACCCCAAAATAAATATTATGACCATCTAAGAAACATGCACATCCATGTTTGGCCATGGTTGATTTTCATTTTGATACAATCTTTGTCACAATGTGATTATGGTGTATATGGTAATTTTCTCATGTGGTGATGATAGATGTGGAGGAAGACATCGACGAAGGGGAGGAGGTGGCAATGGAGGAGGTGGTGATGATGGAGGTGGAGGTGGTTGTGGATGAGGGAGTGATGGTGGTGGTGGCGACAGCAGAGGTGATGGAGGTAGCGAAAATGGTGGTGGAGGTGGTGATAGGGGATCCTGATGAAGGATAGAACCATCACCAACAATACACACTTCTAAGGTCAATTCAAAATGAAATGAGATTTATTTATATGGACTTATTTCAGTGTCTATGGATACAGTAATAGTTGTGTGTATACAATTACTCAATGTCATCATCGTAGGGATCTATCTTAATTCATTAATTATTTTATGAGCTGAGGGATTTTTATGCTTTTTATGGCTTGCTGTAACAACCATGAGTTAAAAGTTCATGTAAAAAAATTAATAAAGGAATTTAATAAGAACAAGATCATGGGACATGTATTCCAAGTTGAATGTTGGGTACAACATCCTAGTGTGGGTGTTCAATTAGTTATTATGACTAAGAAAATTGGCAAAGGAAAAGCCATTGAAAAGACAAGGAGACATTAATTGACATTTTATTTATGAAAATAATGAAAATTAGGAGAAAAGGGAGATTGAAGGAAAATAGAAGAAAATGAAGAAATTAGAGGCATCGATGATAAAAAGGATTCTAAAGATCAAATCACAACCTTTTTTCAACTCTTTTTTTGGGTTAGTCTCAGACAGGGGAAGAGAACCAAGAGGAGAAGAAAACAAGCAAGGAAAGGTAGGACAAGGAAAGAAAAGGAAATCAAGGATCAAGAAAGGAAAGGTTGGACTAGGTAAATTTAATAGGAATACTTGCAGGTAACAAATTACATGTATGATTTCCTAGTTGGTGTTGGCATGCATCACATATGCATGTGTGTATTTTGGTTTCTTTGTTGTCAGTGGCATGGAATTTTTTGGGTTTTGACAATGGTTTTAGCCTTACCTTTCCATTTTGAGATAACCATGGTGTGATGGGTTTTTTTTACTTGAGCTATGGATTGCTGGAAGGTTTTGGATCTACGTGAGGTGGTCTATGGAAAATCTAAAGGGTTGGGGATGAATATGTTTTATTCCGGGAAGCCCTAAATAGGTGGGTGGAGATAGGAAAATTCCTCAAGGGATGGTGAAGGAATTCTAAGGCATCCAAGCCCTGTTTGGTTTTGTGATGTTGGGACAGATTTAGGTGAGATCACGGTATGGTGAGGGTGGATGTGTTTAACCTCTGGATTGCCTTGGTTATTTATGAATGGTTTTATCGCATGAGGTCCCACATTCATGACTGGAATATGGCACGGGGGTGATTAGTTCAAGGAAATATTTAGTTCAACCCAATATATGGTTGGGTGGTACATGGAATTCCCTAACTTGGTCAGATATTTCATATGGTTAATAAGAGCTAAGTTCCTCTTTCTTTTGATGAGTAAATTTACTTTTCATTATGTGGATTTAATGATTGTTATCTCATTATTACTTATCTAGTTATATGATGGTTATATGCATGGTTAATTGGTAGAATTAAGTATGGATCTTATCTCATTTCTATTAATGAATAATGAATGCAATACCTAATTGGTGTTATGAAAATATTGTGAGAAGGAATTTTTCCTTCTTGTTTATCCTCAGATAAATTTTCATATAATTATGTTCAAATTTTCATTCATGACCTGTAGGTTTCATGTTCACCATGTGTTTGACAGAATGTCAATCCCAATTGGGAGAGGTCAGGTCAATTCCTAGTTCAAGTTTTTGTTCATAAGATTTGTTTCTATGTCATTTATCATTTCTACAAGTTTCACTAAATTCTGGGCAGAGGTTCGAGTCCTGGCCCCGAAAAAGTGGCTTAGAATTTAGGGTCGTTGGCACAGAACTGACTGAAAAAATCCATAGTCACATGGAGGCAGGCATATCAGTGTGACTAGAGGGTTATAGTTGCTTCCATGCCTTGCCAAGGGAGTGGCTCGGGCTCTAGGTCAGTGAAAATGAGAGTTATCTCAAGGGTTGGACACCTAGAGGGGTTGGCTTGGTTCTTGAGGTCTTGTAGCACCGGAGGGATGTCGTTAAGGTCTTAACTTATCAACTCTATTTCCTTAAGGTCATGTAGGAGGTTAATTCTTATCATAGTGACCCTTAGCTCATGTTTGCCAGGAATAAACTGGTGAAAGTGGGTAAATGTGGGAGTTGGTAGTTAGAGGATGGTATCACAGCATGGTTCAAATACTTGGATTGGATGGGCTAGATGCATGTTGTTATGCATGCATTGTCATCGTTAAGGTTGTCATGAAGGAGCTCGTTGCATCTACTTTATGTCATCATGATGCTATTGGTATGTTATGATGTTGATGTGTTGGATGGGATGAAGCAAGAGATGTGTATCATCGAAGCGAGGTTGCAACACTAGACCTCAAGGTAAGAGTAGATCATAATATACATTTGTATGTTTAGCATGTAGGCATGTGGTTAATGATTTTTATAAGAATTAGAGTTTCTTATATCGTTGTAATTCTATTGTTGTTATGGTTACATATATGATAAATTCTAGTTGATCAGTGTAGTCATATGCACTTATGTTAGATAGTCGTGAATGATAGTAACCTATTGTTGTATGCATTGTGGTCATATGCCTCATGATTATGGTCATTGCAACTAAGGTCTTGATTTTATTATGTTTTGTGCTAATTTAGATTGAACTATGTAGATGGTTAGGATTATAACATTCAGGTATGAGTTAATATATTGTGATATTCTGTCACACTAATTTAGATTGATTGTGCATATGTGGTTGTTATGCATGAATGCAAATTGTTTATGAGTCTATCATGTGAACATGTTAGGTAGTTACTATTATGGATATCATGACCTTATTTATGTTTGAGCTTATGTATTCTGAAGTTAGATCGTGCTAATCTAGATTGATTTTGTAGACAAGATAGCCTCCCCTAAGATACGTTAAGTTGATATTCACTTTAATGCAAGCGGGTTCTAGTTGTAGTATTATGATTAATCACTGTAAGTTGATTTCAAATTATGACATGGTTGTGAGTATTGGTAAAGGTTGATTTCAAATTAATATACATGATGCATTGATCTTTGGAATTTGTGACTGACATGTGCGAACAATTGTAGGGAAACGTGTTTGGTATTAACATGACAAGGTAAAAATTGATTTGCTTATATATCTAATAGTTGGGTGATGTGATAGAATATAGTAAGACTCAATTGCAAAAAGGTAAAAGGTAAAAGAGAGGAATTGGGTGAGAATTCCTTTGGCTATGTTTGGAAACCATAATTCCAAATGAATGAGTGCTTTCTTGAATATAGGAAGTCTTCTTAACCCTAATCTTGTTTGACATTATGAGGATATATGTTGTATTCATAAATATGGATTTGATAGGTATAATAGTTGGTTCAAGTTGTGGCTATATCCTTCAAGGAATTGGAGTCCCTTGAGAGATGGTATAGACATGTTCAACTACAAGGAATCGTGCTTGGCACAGTAAGGTAAGGTATCCGATATATTGTTATATTTATTTATACGTTGGCAATTATGTGTTTATGGCAGTATGATGCAGGGGATTGCATGGTGAAAGAGGCTGCCAAGGAATCTTCAAGAAGCCTCAGGTAGAGCTTTCCCTTGGAAGCATTGGGAACCCATGGGGATTGAGTCATGGTGTTTGTTGTTATTTTTATGATTTCAGTATTTTGTGAATTGTTTGCGCTTGGTTTGCAGTTTGTTAATGTATGGTGCATGGCCATGCCACTTTGGTTGTGGTGTCATATTTATACTGATTTTCATGGTTTTATTCTCAGTTGTTTCTTATTCTTGTCTTTTATGTTTTGAGGGTCTTGGGAATTGGCTGGGGAAGAGGAAAGTTAATGGAGCTAGGGGAGAGTTGAATGAAATCCAACAAGTAATGTAAGTCCCGGATGAAGCCTGGTGCATGAGTAAGGGGAAATGAAGATAATAATATGAGAATTAGTTGGATTGGTTGGGTCCATTGGGATAAATGGATAGTGGCAAGATAGTCATGAGAAATATAACAAGAAAGGTAAAGTAAATGGATTTAAGGCGTTAGATGCCTTGGCTATGTTGGGGATTGTTTTTCTCAATGTTGTGCATGTTGTGCATAGATAAAGGTCTCTTAACCTTGATCTTATACTATTTGGTAATTATGTTATGATTAGGATTATACTGATGTCTATATATGCATACATGTATGTATGTATGTCATTTTTTAGAAGGGTCAATGAGGATCATGATTGTTTAATGTTAATATTCATATGTATGTATGTATATATGTATGTATGCATATTATTATCTGACAAGGTTATTAGGGATCGTTCTTGTGGAGGAATGATTGCTTATGAAAGTTAATGGCATGAAGAAGTTCCTGGAATCAAGTGCACATAGGAGCCTGGGAAAATCTATGAGGTTAGTATCACGTGGATATGAATAGATATTACATGTTTATACTATGCCCTTGTTTATGTTATAATAGGTAATGTTGAGGGATACATGAGCGAAATGAAAGAAATGTGATATGTGACATGTTGTGACAAACATGGATAGTGTAAAAGACACCAGAAGTAAGGTTGATTGGTAAAGGTAGTTTGGTTTATGGATGTGCAATACTATTGTTGTGTATTTGTTGTACATGATGTACCTATGTTTTTGTGTGAATTTTTCATATATCCTGTTGTGTATGTGTTGTATATGTGGTGTTGTGTACGTATGGTGTTGTGTGCATGTTGTACATGTGATGTTATGCGCATACGGAGTTGTGTACATGTTGTACATGGGATGCTATGTGCAGGCAGTGTTGTGCACATGTCGTGCATGTGGTGTTGTGTACATTTGGTGTTACGTACACATTGTGAAGGTGGTGTTGTATACATTGGGTGTTGTGTACATGTTGTGTAGGTGGCATTGTGTACATGTAGTATTGTGTACACATTCTACATGTTGTGTTGTGTATATTTGGTATGGTGTTACAAGTATTGTGTAGTCATTGTATCGCGACATGTGTATTCGTGGTATGGTATGGTCTGTACATATATGTATTGTGTTGTACACCAGGTGTTGGTGTATGTATTTTGTTGTACACCTAGTGTAGGTGTATGTGTGGCATTGTCCACCAGGGATAGGTGTATGTGTGGTATTGTACATCAGGTTTAGGTGTATATGTATTGTTGTACATCGGGTGCAGGTGTAAGTGTTATGTTGTACATCAGGTGCAGGTGTAAGTGTTATGTTGTACATCAGGTGTAGATGTATGTGTTGTGGTACAGTGTGTATGTGTATGAATTGTACAATGTGATGGCATAGATAGGTATGGTATTGCCTGGTGCTTGTGGTTGTTATTGAGGGTTGAGGCGGTTTAGTCTAAGGATACCCTAGTTGTTATTAAGGGTTGAGGAGGTTTAGCCTTGGGATACCCTTGCTACTATTGAGGCTTGAGGTGGTTTAGTCTCTATACCATTGCTGTTATTGAGGGTTGAGGCATTTTATTCTCAGGATACCCTTTTTGCTATTGAGGGTTGAGGTGGTTTAGTATTTGGAACACCTTGTTGTTGATATTGAGGGTTGAGGCGGTTTAGTCTTAGGATACCCTTATTGTTGATATTGAGGAAGGAGGTGGTTTAGTCTATGGATTTCCCTATTTCTTAAAGAGAAGGCATTCAGTGCTTGCCAGTTTTGGCAACCACTTCAATGTGTGTATAGAAGGGACAAAGGCCAAAGGAAAAGGTAAAGAACCATTTGAAAGATAAGTATTAATATTTTATTTCATTTTTAATTATGCATGTGCTCTATGATTCTGATTCATTATGGTTGTGGGTTGAGCTAACCGAATGTGATAGTTTTATACATGATGATTTGATCAAAGAACAAGTTTGACTTGTTGTGACAAGGAGTAAATGGAATTGCAAATGCACCTTATTGATGGGCCACTAATGAGATATGATTTGAATTAGTTTCAATTCCTTTCAATCTAATGGAAATTATTTGCTTGGTACAGGAAAACATGGAAATGCTCAGGTTGGGTGGTTGAAACTGGATGCAAGAATTAGCAACAGTGACAAAAGGATTTTGGGACATGCAACAATATGTTCGTAAAGCATTTAGGTGTACGGCCATTGTGGGACACTGGTACGTAATAGTGTCCATTTATTTCCATTATCATGTTATAACTCATATGATGGTTTTGAGGAAGGGATATGCCTTGGTGTTTCGACCTTCTGATGTGAGGAAACCTTGCCAAGGGAGGGGTTGCTCGAGATACTATGTAGCAGAGAAGGGGATGCATGTAGAACTTGGAAAGTCTGTGATTACACGAAAGAGGGTAACTAGATTTCCTGAGGCACTTTGTAGTAGAGAAGGGAAGGTCGGTGATGGATATATTTTGGTAATTAGAATTGCCAAATGGAATCATATACCCATTGTGAGTGCGCCCTGGAAAAATGAGTCGGTAACTGTTCATTGAGAGGAAAAGTGGCGATGGATTGTAGCATTGGAAATTGGATGCAGGTTTTACTTTGGCAGTGGATTATGGACTGATTGGGAAGGAGGTGAATCTTGGTACTACTTTTGAGGGTGGAGGTGTGAGCTTCTGGATTCCCTTGTTGCTGATACACGCTCAATATCCTTTTATTTGTTGGTTAAAGAAAATGTGCATATGTATATATGTGTATCTTATTGAAAATACTGTATCGAGTTGGATTTATAAAGCTCAATGAGAAGAATGGTTATTTGTTGGTTGAAGAAAATGTGCATAAGTATACGTGGTTGTTATTGTAAATAATGTAATGAGTTGTGTTATAAAGCTCTAGTACACAGTATGATTATATTTTTTTTAGTAGTGGTAATTATAGATACTGCAATGAGTTGGGTTATAAAGCTCCATGGGCAATATGTTTTTCTTTTCAGTGGTTTTGCTGGTTGTAGGTGTCATAGAACATTGACGACAGTGTTCCCCTAAGGGGGATGGGTCTATAACAACCTCAGGTTAAAAGTTCATGTAAAAAAGTTAATAAAAGAAAAATAAGACCAAGGTCATGGGACACATATTCCAAGATGAATGTTGGGTAAATCATCCTAGTGTGGGTGTTCATTTGTTTATTATGGCAAAGGAAATTGGAAAAGGAAAAGGGGCATTAATTGCCATTTTATTTATGAAAATAATGTAAATCAAGACAAAAGGGAGATGAAAGGTCACATCTTTCATTTGAAGAGGAAATTTAAGGAAAATAGAAGAAAATGAAGAAATTAGAGGCATCAATGATAAAAGGGATTCTTAGGATCAATTCATAGCCTTTTGTCAGTTTAGTTTTGGAGTTAGTCTTAGAGAGGAGAAGAGCACCGAGAGGAGAAGGAAAGCAAGCAAGCAAATGAAGGCCAAGGAAAGAAAAGGAAAGGTTGGATCATGTAGTTTCAATAAGAATACTTATGGGGAACATATTTCATGTATGGTCTCCTAGCTGGTTTTGGCATGCATCGCATATGTATGTGTATATTTTGGTTTCTTTTTTGTTGATGACATGGATTTTTTTGGGTTTTGAGAGTGGTTTTGGCCTTTCCTTGCCATTTTTGGACAGCCATGGTGTGATGGAATTCTTTCTCAGTTGAGATATGGATTTCCAAAAGGTTTTGGAACCGGGTGAGGTGGTCTATGGAAAATTTCAAGAGTTGGGGGTGGAGATGGTTTTCTCGAGAAACCATCAATAGGTGGGTGGAGGTAGGAAAATTCCTCAAGGGATGATGAAGGAATTCTAAGGCATCCAATCTCAGTTTTCTTTTATGATCTTGGGACTGGTTTACATGAGATCCTTGGTATGGTGAGGGTGGAGGCGGTTTATCCTCTGGATTCCCTTAGTTGTTTATGGATGGATTTATCCCATGAGATCCAACATTCAAGCTTGGAATATGGAAGAAAGGTAATTGGATAAAATAAATATTTCATTCAGTCCAATCTATGGTCAGGTGGTACGAGGAAGTCCTTCACTTGGTTGGCTTTTGCATATGGTTAGTAAGAGCTAAGTTCCTCTTTCTTTTTATGAGTAAATGTTCTTCTTATTATGTGGATTTAATGGTTGTTCTCTCATTATTATTTATCCGGTTATATGTTGGTTATAAGCATGGTTAATTGACAAATTTAACTATGCCTCTTAACTCATTTCTATTAATGAATTTCTAGATAATGAATGAAAGATGTAATTAGTGTTATGAGAGCTATTGTGAGAACACACTGTTCTTTCTTTTTTATCCTCAAATAAGTTTTCATATAATTATGTTCACATTTTCATTCATGACCTGTAGGTTTCATGTTCACCATGTGTTTGATGGAATGTCACTCTCGGTTGGGAGAGGTTGGGTCAAGTCCCGATTCATGTTTTGGTTCAAAAGCTTTATTTCTATGTCATTTATAATTTCTGAAAGTTTCACTGAGTTCTAGGCAGAGGCCTCAGTCTTGACCCTAAAAAGGTGGCTCAGAATTCAGGTTCGTTGACATAGAAGTGATGGGAAAAGTCCACAGTCACATGGAGGAAATCTTATCATTGCGACTACAGGGCTACAGTTGCTTGCATGCCTTGGCAAGGGAGTGGTTGGGGCTTTAGGTTAGTGAAAAAGAGATTTATCTCAGGGGTTGGACTCCTCTAGGGGTTGGGTTGCTCCTGTAGGTCTTGTAGTACCTGAGGGAAGTCAATAAGGTCTTAAGTTGTCGATTCCATTTCCATAAGGTCATATAGGAGGTCGAGTCATATCATAGTGACCTTCAACTCATGTTTACCCCAAGAAAATTGATGAAATTGGGTAAATGTGGGAGGAGGCAGTTATACCTTCGTTTCCACTTGGATTTATTTCTTCGACTTTATCAGAGAGGTTCATCGGATAACTCAGTTGCTAGAATAAAACTTGTGTGAGTGATCAATCATCAATCCTTTTTATACAACTTATCTATATCTACTAGTGTTTTGGATGCATATTATGAGCACTTTTCAGCGAATAAAAAGTTCACTTTGTTGTCTATCTTCAATCTAAAATTAAGATTATATTTTATGTTTTTTTGCACAGGAGACTACAATTTTCACTTCAATCGATTACGATAGGTTTCATGTTATGCTCACATGCTAATATTAAAAAATCAATGGAATTTTTTTTCACATTCCCAAGGTTTGCTAGCATGTGTAATTCTTTCCTTCACTTGTGTTTCTGATGTAGGAGCATCCTGCTCAGAATATTATTGTTCAATTGGTTGATTTAGGGGGTGATGTTTTTAATTATTTTTAGGAATCTTGTATAGATTGAGTGAGAAATCTATGTGTGAGGTTTTCAGTTGTGAAATACTCTCAACTATGTAAGAATATCAGGGATAATTGATATGTGTAGATCTCGTAGGGATCTTAGGGATTACGAGATCCTCGAATAGGAATTAGTTGAGTGAATTATGAAAAAATCATGGATTTAGTATAATCCATAATTATGTAATTAATCTATAAATGTAAGCCAGCGAGGAGAGTGAGGGATAGTGTTAGAAAGAGCTAAGTAGTGGAGAGAATAGATCAGAGCACAAGATGTTCTGAATATATATGTAAATACTGTTATGAATGAAAGGATTTTTGTGTTCAAAACTTGTTTCTGCGTGGTCTTTTATTATGTGATTTGGTTTTGTTGATTCTTTAAATCATAGGCTAAATCCTCTGTTAAATATAGGAAATTGTGTGTGAAATTAAAACCTTTAGTGGAGTCTGGCGTTTGAGGATTGCTCGGACAAAGGCTTTAATTTGTTGATTACCGATTGAAAGCGGACAAAGATTGAATGAACTAACAAATCATTATTGATCACAGGATGGATCAATGATGATCTATTTGGGAGAAGATTGATGGTGTTCATTGGTGAATGTGCATGCACTTTAACACAAGAAACATACCTGATAACATTATAAAATCGATTTAATTGATAAATTGATCATGACCGTTGAAGTGATCCGATGGTCATCACGTCGGAAGATGCACACAGTTTAATTCAAATTTCAAACGTGATATTTTATGGACTGTGATTTAATCCAGTTGAATTCTCAATTGATCATAGCCGTTCATTATGAAGGGACGAGATCCGATGGATATCGCCCCAGAAGATGCGTGCTGGTTAGAATTTGATTCGAATGCCATAAGGTTTCAACTAGATTTTAATTTGTTTGGGATCCAAGCAAGAGATCGGGGTTTGATAGTTTGGTAAACAGGGGTTTTAATTGTTTAAATTCCAGATTTTTGTAATCGGTGCAGCTTCACTTCATCAGTTTCCATATAATATGAGTAATAAAAACAATATTTTCTTTTGAGTTGAAAATATAAAGTATTTTATTATTATTTTTAATATTTTAATATTTTTCTTTTTTATTATAGGAAATATTGTGTAATTGTTTTCGGCACATATATTGAAAATCAATATAAATTCATTCTAATTCCTCATTTGCCATGATTTTTTTTTAATTATTTTAAATTGAAACTTTTTGAAAAAGTTTCATACTGTAAGGAATTTGATCATTTTTTATCCATGATTATATGGAATTAAGAAAACAATTTAGGTTATGAAAGTGAGTGGTCACACTTCTAACAAAAAAAATAATACTGCTAGATTAATTAGGGTTATATAGTTCAATTACTATTGATGACATTTGCACTTGGGGTCTATCAATTTCATCCCCAAATGGCTTCAATTTTAGAACGCTATGGATTATGGGCCCACAAAACCTTGCTCACTTGGCCATTTGTATAACAATGAATCTCATACTTCTCCGATCACAAAATTTATTCCAATTAGTGTTGTCTAAAAATCTGTAATCCTCACTTCAACCTCCAATGCAAGGCGCATTCCGGCGTGGCCGGGTTGAATCCACCTATACTCTGTGAGCCAACTCATTCAGTCCCGACTAAATCAAAGCCCAACCTCGTGGGTCCTTGATCCAAATTTATGTAGGAAAAAAATGAAATACTAATTTAAATAGAAACATGAAGCTACAATGAAAACTGAACTTTAGTTCATTAATAACAAAATACTGAAAATTGTTTACATGTAGAATGAAAATAAACTAGCTTGGGCAATGGTAGCTTATCTCTGAGAAGAGATGTGCTGACTACATGCCTATGACATGAACTCTATTATAATGAGTCTCACAGGCTTTTTTATTATTAAGAACTAAGGGAAAAGCCTAAACATCCAAAAACCTAACCCTAGAGATGAAGCAACATAAGTTTTTTGGCCCCGTTGGGGTTGGTTGGTGCACCAACTTCTCGGGGTCGTAAATTTGGCATATGATCTTTGTTTGATGCGTACAATAACTCGTTAGAAATTTCTATTCGAGAACTGAAAATTTTGATTGCAAACCAAATTGTAGGTTCATGATTTAACTATTTTCCGAAACAACATTTTTCAGGGCCTCAAAATGGCTCTCAAAGTTCAAGGCCTGAAAAACTGCCAAAAATAGAAAATTGTGCTACAATTAAGGAAACTGAAAGAAATAATGTTGGAGGTCTAGGTGAAATATGTGGGTGACTAGAAATATCCACCTGGATCAATACTTCCCATTAGGAATCAGTGGTCCCCATTGCATTGAGTGCCTCCACGAGATGGGGAAATTTCCGTTGAACTTGGTCCTTGTCGAGCCACTTGCCCTGGTGCAAGAGTTAGCTAGTTTTGACAACTTGATATAGTTGTATCCTCTATTTGCAAGTGTTCCTGACCTATGTGTCCTTGATTCGATCATTTTTTTTATATTTAATGTAGTCTGGGTTGAGCTCTATTTGTGTTAACTTCTCAACAATGTTTGATATGTCTAGCAATAGTGGAAAGTATGGCTGAAGGTAGTTCAAATTGAATACGAGGTACGAGCCAAGGAATGGGGGGATAATGAGCTAGAAAGTGATGTCTCCCATAACCTTGGTGATGGTGTAAGGCCCGTATTAGAGTGGTCAAAGCTTATGATGAGCTTCAATGAGGCACTCTTTCTATAGATGTAACCAAACTTTATTGCCCACCTAAAACTTATTGGGCACCCAATACTGATCATATCATTGTTTGTATTTGGCATTGGATTTATCCAAGACGTCATGAACCTATTAGTGGATGTGTCAAATTCACTCAATAAACCTAGTGGCTTTATCACCTTCAAACTGAACATGGGCATATTCTTCTTGTGTAGTTGCAAAAGAGAGTGGAACATCAAGAGGACATAATGGTTGAAATCCCAAGCCCACTTCAAAGGGACTGCATCCAGTAGAGCTATGGAGAGATTTTCTATAACTATTTTTCACATAGGGAATACTTTCATCCCATGTTTGTTGATGAGTAAAGTTGTACATGTGTAGTATGTGCACAATCATCATGTTAATGACCTCTGTTTGGCCATCAGTCTAGGGGTGGAATGTAGCTGACTTGGTGAGCTTGGTTTCCAACAATGAACAAAGGCTCGACCAAAACGTGCTTAGGAAACTGCTATCTCAATCTAATATAATGGTCTACAGGATCCAAAATGTACCCACACTCATTCAAACAAGAGTCTGGGAGTGACCTCTGTTGTGATACTCTTCTTGTAGGAAACCAACATGGTCATCTTAGAAAATCATTCGATGACTACAAATACATAGTCATTGTCATGCTTGGTAGAAGGAAGGCCAAACATATAGTCCATGGAGATGAACTCCCAAGGCTGGCTAGGAGTAGACAAAGGAGTATACAAGCCTTGTTTCTTAATAGTTGGCTTGGTGATGGCATAGGTAGTGCATGATTTGATGTATTTTCCAACATCTTGTTGGAGATTTGGCCAGTAAAATACTTGTTTAGTACAACCACAGTTTTCTCCACACCAAAGTGTCTTGTGACCTTACTGTAGTGTGCCTCCCAACTCAACTGGGCACGTTTGCTAGAAACAACATAAAGGTGGCCCAAATAGCATAATAATGCATCCTGGAGAATAAAGTTACCGATCAAATGAGAACTGTGACCTCAAAACAAGAACTCTAGCCAAAATACCCCCAAAAAACATGAAAAGTGTTGATTCTGCATCACCACTTTTTTTTTTTGGGCTAAATTTTCAATATTTTTACAAATGATAGTAAAAGGTAGTTTTTTTTGGTGCAAAAGACACCATGAAAATGAAAGTGTTGATGCTGGAATAATGTTTTTTTTAGGTAAATTTTCAACATTTTTTAGCAATGGTGTTAAAGATAAAATATCAAGACTCTGAAAAACCTTAAAATTCCAACAATTTTCAAGCATGGCATTAAAGATAAAATATCATGTCTCTGAAAAACCTTAAAATTCCAACAATTTTTAACAATGATGATAAAGATAAAATACTTATAATTGTTTTCAACCATAGCATTAAAGATAAGATATCGTGGCTTAGAAAAACCTTAAAATTTTGACAAATTTTCAAACATAGAAGTAAACCCAAATATCATGACTACAAAAAACCTTAAGATTTCAATATATTTCAACCATGGCATTATGGAAAAATTATATGACTAAAAAAAACTTTAAAAGTGAACGCTTGAATAAAATAGTCATTATACCAAGAATAATTTCTTTCTTAAATGGTAAAATTATAGTTATTTTAAAAATTTAGCCTAAGAAAACTTGATAAATTACAACAAAAATTTAAAAATCAGCCATCAAATTGACATGCAGTGTAGGAAATCTCGACATATTGCAATGAAATCTTAAAAATCAACCTTGAAATTGATAGAGTCTGGGGGCATACTTGATCCATTAGAATGAAAAATTTAAAATCAAGTATCAAATTGACACATAATGGGTTCGGGTTACCAGTCGAGGATCAACATGGACTCTGCAAAATAATAATAATAGTAATAGTAATAATAATAAATAAATAAATAAAAATGAAAATCACAAAATGAAACAAAAAAATAAAGATTGAAAGAAATTAAAAGTAAAACAAAAAAAAAACAAAAAGTTAAAAAAAATAATAACTAATAAATAAATAAATATATCCAAAATATCTTCTAGAGAAATCACACAGTAGTTTTCAGGTCGAGGCTTTCGAACAATGTGCTATGGTTCATCATCAATTTTGAGATACACACATCATAAAAGAAAAGATCAAGGGTAAAAATTGTTTGAAAAAACAAAATTAACTCAAAGAGATAAAGATTAAAAAAAAAAAAAAAACTAAAAAAAAACACTTTAAAAAATGAAAAAACATAAAAAATAAAATAAAAAACATCATAAAAAAATTAATAAATAAACAAAAAAAAGATTAAAAAGTAAAAAATAAAAAAAAGCATATTAAAAAAAAATTAAAATTTAAAAAAATTAACATTAAAAACTTACATTAAAAAAAAAAACATTAAAACAAAAATGAAAATTATAAAAAGTATATTATAGAAAAATTAAAATTTAAAAATAATTGACAAAAAAACAATTTAAAACAAAATAAATTAATTTTTTTAAAAAGAGTTAATTAAATTTAAAAAAAATGGTGTCCTCTACCAGGTGGGGACTTGAGGGCTAATGTAGGGCCGGAGGAGGGGTCAGGCTAGAACCCCTATGTTGGCCTTGCAGCGGCCCTCAGGCCATTGCCTATCCGGGGTTGATTCCCCAGCCCCTCTGTTTGCCTTGCAGTGACCCTCAACTCGCTGCCTAGCTAGGGTTGATTGTCTGTGGCCCTCCGCCGACCCTGCAGTGGCCTTGAGGCCCCCGCACTTGGCCAGGATCGATTCCAAGAATCGACACCCAACCAAGTGGGGGCCGCGGGGCTGGCGGAGGGAGCCTTGGCCCGAGCCCTCCATACTCCACAACTTGGCTGAGAGTGTTAATTTTTTTTTAAATTTAATTTAATTTTAAATTTTTTAATTAATTTTAAATTTTATTTTTTTAGAATATATATATATATATATATATATATATATATATATATATATATATAATTTTAATTTTTTAATGTTATTTATTTATTTATTTTTAATTTTAATGTTTTCTTTTAATCTTTTAATGTGTTTCTTTTAATATTTTTTATTTTTAAATTAAATTTGATGTTTTTTTATTATTTTTGATGTTATATATATAGTTGTATTCTTTATCTTTTAATTTGTTGTTTTGAATTTTTATTCTTCAGGATTTTTTTTTTTTTTTTGTAATGATTCTTTTAAATTGTATATGAGTTTTTTTTAAACATTTTTTTTTTTTTTTACTTAAAATTTTATCTGAATCATTTTTTTTTTTGGAAAAAAACTTCAAATGTCATCATCTTTGGATATAAAATTCATAAAATTTGCTATTTTTCAAACTTTTTTTATTCAATTTTTCAAAAAAAAATATTTTATTTAACATGTCACTTTTAGCGAAAAGGTTTTGAAAATCGTATTTTTTTAATTATATCTATGTGCAAAATGTTTATTTTTTGGTGGAGTGTTTAAAATTATTACTTTTTACTGACAATTATTCCATGTGTATTGAATTATTAATTAGCAATATATAAATTTATAAAACATCCCTCAAAATATTAATGTTATTATTATTTTTAAACTTTGCAAAAAAAATTTAAAAATTTCATTATGATAAAACATTGCAAAGAAAATAAAAAAAACATGTTTGGAAAACCCTTAAAAAACAAACATCTTAGGATGAAAACAAGAAGAGGAATAAGACAACTTGAAAAATCATTAAATAATCAACATTTAAAAAAAATTGTGTATCCGCATGAAAATCATAAGCATTAAAAAAAAATTATCCACACTTAATATATTAGAAAATTTAAAGTGTCAAAATTATGCTGCAAAAAAAGGGTGTATTTTGAATCCACACTTTTTAAAATCGGATGATCTTTTTGCTACCTCAAAAAAACAGGTAATCTTTAAAGTTATCATTTGATTGGTAATTACGTTGGAGGTGGAAGTATAGAACTTGTTTGCCATCCATTAGCATCTGGTATGTATTGGCAAGCTCTGGATCATTTTTATATAATTGTGGCCATCTAGAGGTCTCGTGGCCACAAGAGTTGAGAACAGTGGTCAGTGTTGCAATCGGTGGTCGATTAAGACAATCTGCCACATGATTGGTGCTCCCCTTCTTGTATTTAATATTCAAATGGAATTGTTGCAGATATGTGGAACACTTCTAATGTTGATCATTCTGCAACTTCCCTTGGGTTTGTATAAACTGCAAGGGCCAGTGTTCTGTGTAGATGATGATCTCCTCCCCAAAATGTAATGTATACATTGCTAGCAAGCCCGTGTGATGGAATAAATATCCTTATCGTAGGTCGAGTATTTCCTAATTGTGTCAGAAAGTGTCTTACTCTCATAGGCCATGGGATGCCCTTACTGGGTGGAATTGCACTAATAACATAGTTGGGGGTCTCTGTCTCAATTTCAAATGGTTGTTGTGGGTGTGGCAATGTGAGTACTAGTGTAGAGCAAAGGTGGTGCTTCATCTCAAAAAATGTCTTCTGTTGGGACTCGAACTAGAAAAAAATTGCTTTTGCTCCGCCCTCACTAACTTGACTGAAATGCCAAGTGATATGAGGGAATACCAACACAAACCTTCGATAGAAGTTGGAAAGGCCCAAAAAGATGTGAAGCTCTGTTAGCTAGCCAATCCCAAATGATATATACCTTAGCTAGATCCACATGCATTCCTTACATGTCAACGACATAACCCAGATACTGGACCTGGCTCATGCCAAAAGTACATTTCTCCAAGTTGGGACATAGTTTGTATTATTGTAGGGTTTTAAGGACCTACTGAATGTATTCCCAGTGCTCTTCCCAACTCTTATTGAAAATGGGGATGTCTTCTAGATATACAACCATGAACAAGTTGGTAAAGGGTCACAAGATATCATCCGTCAACCTCATAAATTTTGCAGGGGAATTTGTTAACCCTTCTCAACTCAAAAGGCCCTCCTTTGATTTGAGGGCAATCTTCCATACATCTATGGGTTCTATTGAAAATTGGTGATAACTAGACTGTAAATCGATCTTGGTAAAATACTTAGCCCATTTGAGTTGGTCAATAAGGTCACCAATTTGTGGCATTAGATACCTATTCTTGATAGTGATTTTATTTAGTGCCCAATAATCAATGTGAAGTCTCCAGGTCTCATCCTTCTTATGTACAAGTACAATAGGGCTCCCATAAGGTGAGGAACTTGGTCAAATGTGCCCTTTTTGTAGTAAATCCTAGATCTTCCATTTGATTTCTTCATTTTCTAGAATAGAGTGGTGGTATATCAACCCATTAGGTAGAGTTTCTCGAAGGGTTAGATCGTTTGAATTCTTGACCTGATGATGTGAAGGTACCCTTATGGGTGAGGACAAGATGTCCCTATATTATTGCATGACCTTATCTACCTTCTACTACTACTTGGTGGAACCCTTCACGGGGGCCATGGATGTAGCCATGATCTTCCCCTCACTTTAAGAACGAATAAAAAAGAAAACAAATTTCCCAGTTTGGGAGATGATCTTACTGTATTTCTTAGCAGATATCAAAGAGATGGTAATAGATGGGGCTATCTTCGGTACCCTGTATAATTTACTACCAAAAGTAATAAAAGTGTGAGGCCTTGAATCATATATGACATGATGCTTCCATAAGTATGGTTGGCCTAATAATACATCACAAACTTCAAGAGGAGCAACATCACACAGTATCTCATCCATGAAGAGGTTGATGTTGTAGGGAAGACCACACTGCTAGGTGTAATGAAAATCTTGTCCTTTGTGGAGCCACCCGATGATGTATTGCTATAGGTGTGGTGTGGTTGGTAGGCCTAGTTGCGTAACGACCTCTGCTGAGATAAGGTTATTTTTTCTCATACTGTTGATAATGAACTATAATAGAGACCCCTTCATGCACATCTGTGAGTGGAAGATATTCTCCCCTTCCTCTATAACTTCAAACTCAATCTTCTGGATCTTGGTGGTGGCAATGGTGGCGTTGGGCTCTACATCGATAATATGCTTCTATTTTTCATTCCCCTTGTTGGGTTCTCACTCAAATTCATAATATGCATCTGACTTTGAAGACTTCATCTCAGCCATGAGTGACTTCTTGGATCAACACTCACTTGTGTTGTAAGTGGGGCTCTTATTGAACTCATGCTACTTTCCTGTGTCCTTCTTTGTCTTTGTGGTGTTTTTCTTTTCTTTCATCTTTGGTGGGTTGTCCTGGGTCACCCTGCCTTTTCTTTATCCTTTGTTCTACGGTTTGGAGGAACCTTTCCCTTGACACTTCTCAGAATCTTTGAAACCCAATTTCATGTGAATGGTATGAAAAATATTTGTGAACATTGGCATGTCTTGGTCCCTTCCTTCTTGGAGTGTGGTCCATTTTATGGAATTATCTTCATAGCTGCCGAAAGGGTACTACTATTCTTTGATGGAATTTCATAAATAATTCCAAGTTGGTGTTTTAGAAAACAATGAGGGTTCCCTCTCATCCCTCTACTCACATTAGGTTTCCCACTAGTCCTTGAAGCGATGGTTGGCTTTGAGGAGCGAAAAAGTAATATTTTCCTTATTGGAAAAATCATGAACTAAAAATTATACTTCCAACATAATTAACCATTTCTCTACAATATTTTCATCTATTTGGTCTTTAGATATGGGAATGTCAAAGTTGACTTGTACCTTAAACGGAGTGGCACCTCCAGTGTGGCTGTTGGATGAACATGTGTCGCCTATGGGCATCCACCAAAGGATCTGGGAAAAGCTATCCATCATCTTGTTCCTTTTGCATTCGATGGATTCTTCAAGAAATATTTTCAAAAGATCTCTTGATCACTCGTCTTTATTTTCTTCCACCATGGGAGGCCATTAGTGTTGGCAAAGCCAGTCTTCCAAAGGTTCAACTAGTTCAAGACCTAACTCCTTATACCCCAAACTCGTTGGGGACATGCACATAAAAAAAAAAAAAGAGTAGTCTAGTTTGATACCACCAATCCAGATTTATGAAGGAATTAAATGAAATACAAATTTAAATAGAAACATCAACCTACAACGAAAATTGAACTTCAATTCATTAATAAAAAAATACTGAAAATTGTTTACTAGCTCAGGTGATGGTAGGTTATCTCTAAGAAGAGATGTGGTGGCTACATGCTTTTGAAATCTCTTAAAATGAGGTTCACAAGCCTTTTTATTATTGAGAAATAAGGGAAATCCCAAACATCCAAAAACCTAAGCCTAGGAGATGAAGTTTGTGGGACCTATTGGGGTTAGTTGGTACACCAATTCCTTGGCATTGTAAATTTGGCATACAATATATGTTTGATGTGTACGATACATCGTTAGAAAGATCTATATGAGTACTACAAATTTTGACTGCAAAACTCTCTTACAAGTTAAGGGGTTTTATTGTTTTCCAAAGAAATATCATTTAGCGTCTCAAAATGACTCCGGAAGTTCAAGATCCGAAAAATTGCCAAAAATAGTAGAATGTGCTACAATTAAGAAAACTAAAAGAAAAGGTGTTGGAGGTCCAAGTGAAATAGGAGGGTGGCCACATATACCCAACTAGATCAATCCCACATGAGGTCAAGTGTTGGGACTATTCTCACTTTTATTTTTTTATGTGATTGGCCAACCACTTCAGGGTTTGACCCTGTTGGTCCATCGTGAGGTCAGGGTTTAGTCCTTACTGGTTTCTATGAGGATGGTATCAAATAGAAAAGGACCCAACCAGCTGACTAGGTCACTCCCCAAGTCGAAGTTCAGGCTATTTGGTTACTTGACTTATTTGCTGGAAAGGATTTAAGTGACAAGTAGCTAAAACATTCACGACTTCTTTGGGCTTGTGTCTCGAACACTAGACCTCCAAAAACATCACACAAGCTTGAGGGTTATCTTGCAAAGCTTCTACATGGTCCTAACACTGAACTACCATGTATTATGACTT
Organism: Pinus tabuliformis; assembly: GCA_031772625.1. Classification (NCBI taxonomy): domain Eukaryota; kingdom Viridiplantae; phylum Streptophyta; class Pinopsida; order Pinales; family Pinaceae; genus Pinus; species Pinus tabuliformis. Next base: position 153,483,058 of record CM062804.1, on the reverse strand, counting down.
TTTCCTAATACTACACTATTGTGTGGCTTTCACTCTCATAGGTTTGACTTCTCTGGAGTTCCCTTCGCTCGTACTAAAAAAAAAGTGACAGGATATCAAGAGAGAATAGATTGTACACAAATAAAAAACCACACCATCAGATTTTGCATGCAAGAATATTTTGATTAAATTAAAGAAGTTCAGTTTAGGCTACTCCTTGACATTTCACACACAACTTATACATAAACAAAAAAAACTTAAAGAACAAGGAATATATTCATCTACTAGTTCATGCCTTATAGAGGCTTATAATTAGTTTAATTTTACATTTAATTAAGAGGAAATCATGTCATCTTCCTCTTGCTGCCACATTTCCCTTCTAGAAGCTTCATAAAATTAGATTTGATTTTTGATGGAGTCTATTCCCCTACATCATACTCTTGCGCTTGAAAATATTCATGATCCCCTGATCATGTGCCTTCATCATTACATCTAGTTCTTCACTTCGGCCTTCATTCCTCCTATATATGTATCTTTCAACTTCTCCTCATGCTCAACAGTGAGCTACAACTGAGCCTCCACTCACACCTCACTAAATCTCCTCCTCTGGCTCAGAATTTTGGCATCTCAATTTTCCTCCTCTGGAACCTCTCGAAATTCCTCTACTTGCTTGGTGGTTGCACGTTTTCTCACCTCCCCTCAACAATTCTACCCACAACCAGAGTTGTGGAATTGTTGCACAACTTCTAACCAACCGAAAATGAAAGTTCCTTTTCTGCAAAAAATATTTCCTTCTTCGTACACTCTGATACCACATGATGAATACCAATCCTGGGGTCTATCATTTTCATCCCCATATGGCTTCAATACCAAAATACTATGGGTTATGGGCCCATAAAACCTTCTCTCTCATCTATTTATACAAAAATGAGACTCACATTTCTCTAAGCCCCAAATTTCTTCTATGTCAGTGTTTTCTAATGTTGGCTTATTGGGGCCTGACCCAGGTTTGGAAGAGTTATTAGCCAAACAAATCGTGCACTACCGGTCCTTTCTGCAACAGTCCACGGAGCGCGGACTGAAGTCTCACTTGAGGTTATAGGGGAGGGTGCTGGAACCAGGTTTCCACACCCTTGGGATGTCTTGATGTGGTCTGGAGGGGTCGCGAACCGTTCTGCGGCCTCGCGCCACTCTGTACTGCTGTTGATCTTCCACGTAGATCCGCACAGATGCGCTTTCTTATTAATGAATTTATTACAGATCTGATCTTCTTCTTACAGTCTTTAAGCAAACATTTAACAATAAAACCCAGTGCGTGCAATCATAATTAACAAAAAAGACAGTGCATAAATTCATAACATAAGCAACAGATAGATTCGCAATAAAGCACACAATGTTTCAAAACTTCTTATCTTTATTTATCTTCTGTCAATACAACCAGATCCGCCCTGCACACTCAGCTGCAGGGGTCTACGCACACAGTTGCGGACTCTACCAGGCCTCTATGCACATAGCTGCAGAGCCTCTATCTATCTACCAACACCCTTGACTCGGACTTATAGACGCAGAGCAACTATTACTTCCAAAAACCCATAACACATCAGATCTTCTAAAAACTGCCTTCTACCCTTAGAGCCTCACTCTATTTATACATCCCCATGGTCTGCGGACCATCGCAGACCATGGGCAGGCTAAGTAACTTCCTATTATTTTATATTATTTTGGGCGGACAACCCTTTGACTCGACCTATTACATTTCGCGCTCCGTGCATTTCGCGGAGCTTTTCACAATATCATTACCCTAACTTATAGGCTTTAAGCCCATAAACCATTACGTGGGGCCTCCGCTACCCAACAAGCCCCCAACACAATCATTGAGACTCGTCTTGAGTCACTCGTCGGTGCGGCGATATGCGCTACCAAGGTGTCGTGGTCAACCATCCCTATGAGTGACGAACTACGTTCTGCTGCTCCCTCTTTGTCTCCTGCAACTCTTCTTCTAGCTCCTGCTCCATTGCCTCCACTAATTCACGCAACCGATGATGATCATTTTTCTCTTCTCGGTTAACACAGAGCACCCACTCATAGGATTTTAGCTCAAGCTGGGGTGCCGCATATGGGAACTTGTCGTGCCAATGCAACAAGTTTCCAATTTCTGGTCTACTATACGCACTGCCTGCTACATCTTGTGTTGCAATTTTGCAAGAAAATTGTTGCTTTCCGTGAAATCCCAATCTTCAAGGTGCATCAGAGACGCACTGTTAACTGCAATTCCATCATTTGTCTCCATATTCACAGTCTTTCCCTTATCTTTTATGGGTCGCCAACTAGCCCATGGGTTAGGCAGCGGCATCTGGACCAGTTTTGCTTCATGTCTAAGAGTTTCCGGTACATCCCCTACCATCGGTGTTGAACTCTGTGTGGTGCCTGTGGCCATCGATACCACATTATCCAGAAAGTCCTGCATCTCCATTGGCCATATTACAACCCCCGGGCTTACTCCTTTAGCGTCAATAATGAACAGTTCCATATGGATGGAAAGGCCCAATAGCTTACTTCTCTCAAAACCATAGATCATTCGGTGGATGCCCCCTATGATTTATAAGCGTTTTGAAATTCAAATTCAGTGGTTCCCTCCTTTTCTGGTGCCATAATGTTATGCCTGCAGCAGATCATTCTGGATCTGGCTCGTACTGTGTCTCTTAATTGCTCGTCGCCCGCTCTCTTTCGCCATAACTCAAACATCTTGTCATGAACAGTGTCAGCAATGGTCACCTCTCTGCTTTTCCACGTAGCAGCGCAGCCCCTTCTGCGCAACCATGATCCTTTTGACATACCAATGCTACGTGCACCCTTGTTGACGCGCAGCTCCCTCACTGACTGCTTTATCGTCCCGCGCACTCTTTCAACTACTTGGAGCGGTGAGACTATCCTTCGGTCGGTTAGTCAGGCGATCGGCCCACCTACGTAGAGCTTCAGGCAACTGCCATTTACTCTGCCCGGGAAGGGCTCTCCATTTAGCTTGGCAAGCTAGACCGCGCCTCCATCTGTGACTTCTTTGACTACATAGGGTCCTAGCCAGTGCATTCGGAGCTTTCTAGGGAATTTCTCGAACTTGCTATCGTATAATAATACTAGATCATTTTCTTTGAACTTGTGCATCTTGATATGGCAATCATGCCAAGCTTTTTCCCGCTAATTTTGTACCTGCTGATGGAATCCTGTCAGAAATCGTTCGTCCTCAAGTTCTTCCAGTTGCGCGATCCTCTCTTCCAAAGCCCGCAGTCTGCCATTCCTGTCGTCGCTACTATTCACAAACTAGGTACAATGTATTCCATTGGCATGATGGCTTCCTTGCCATAGACTAACTGGAAAGGTGTCTGGCCCATCAACTTCTTACACGTTGTTCGATATGCCCATAGCACAGCAGGTATACGCAAATTCCAATCGTTTCGCTGTGCATTACATACCTTTGTCAATGCAGTCTCCAAAATCTTGTTAAAAGCTTCAACAGTACCATTTTCTTGTGGATGGTACAATGTACTTTGTTGATGATATATCTGGAACTCCTCAGTGAGCTCACTGATAGTCTCATTCAGGAAGTGCATGCCACGATTGCTCATTAAAATTTTTGGACACCCAAACCGCGTTAACACATTCTCGAACAAAAATTTCATAGCTGTAGTGGCCATGTAGTCCTTAACCAGCTGTGCTTCCGCCCATCGGGTCAAGTATTCTGTCGCGATGATGATATAGCGCACCCCTATCATTCCTTGAGGTGTGATAGGCCCCACAAGGTCGATCGCCCATTTTTCGAATGGTTGGAGTGTCATCTGTGGCTTGAACAGCATTTCATCCCTCACGATGGTTTCCCAGTCCGTTGACATACGTCACAGGCCCGACAGTATGCTTTTGAGTCTTGATGTAGAGTTGGCCACCATAGTCTAGCGCAAAGAATCTTGTGTGTTGTGGTGCGTCCCGCATAATGTCCTCCTGCAACCCCCGCATGTGCTTCGGCAAGGATCTATCCTCGCTTGAATTCAGGTACATATCTGCGTAATATTTCATCGTTGCCCATTTTGTAGAGATGCCCTGCTATAACAGTAAAGTCTGCTATGCGTATCACCAATTCTTTCCTCTGTTGAATGGAATATCCCTACGGCGTGGTTCTTGTGGTTAAGATGTGGATTATATCCTCAAAGTGGCCATTCGCGACGCTTACTGCATAAAGTTGTGCATTAGATAGTCCTTCCTCTAAGTTTGTGGGCTCTTCGCCATTCTCAATTGGGGACAGGTGATCTGCACCTGTGTTTAGATGTCCTAGCTTTACGATGACTATGAAATCATATTCTTGAAATAATAGCAGCTACCTACAAATGCACCCCCCCAACATAGGCTTATTCACTAGGTATTTTAGTGCAGAGTGATCAATATACATCTTAAAGTGTCCTCTGAGTAGATAGTGGCGGTATTTCTAGAGTGCGTATACCATCGCCATCCCCTCACACTCAGTAGTGGAGTAGCTCTTCTCTTCTTTGGACAGTCGTCGACTTGCAAATGTGATCAGGTGATCAATTCCTTCCGCTCCTTCCTGCGTGAGTACAGTGCCCAACGTGATACACGATGCGTCAACATGCATGTGAAATTTGATGTCCCATTTTGGAAAGACCAAAATGGGAGCTGATGCCATCTTCTCCTTGAGAGTCTCCAGACTTTTGTTACATTCCTCATTCCAACAGTAAGTAGCGTCCTTTTTCAAGAACTATTCCATTGGTGCCATGATATGTGTGTAGCTATTAATGAACTTTCGATAGTAACCAGTGTGTCCTAGCATGGCACGTAATTGTTTGACACTGCGCGGTGCTTGCAAATTGAGTGTTACAACAATCTTCATCCGATCCACCACCAGGCCTTGCCTACAAACCACATGGCCTAGAAAGTTCCCAAAGGGGACGAGGAAAGTACACTTCTTTAGATTTAGCGCAATCTGGTTCCGTCAGCAAGTATCCAACATTAACCGTAAGCTCGCGATATGTTTCTTGACTAGTCCAAATACGGTCCAATCATCAAGATATACTTCCAAGAACTTATGTATAAATTCCTTGATTGCAGCTACCATGACATGCGAGAATATTGCCGACGCATTCTTTAGTCTAAAGGGCATCACAGTGTACTGAAAACAGCCCCATTTGGTGGAAAACGTTGTTTTACTCTTGTCCTCCGGCACGATCTTGATCTGGTGGTACCCCAAGAAATCGTCTGTGAAGGAGTAGGCTTCCTGTCCACCCACATTTTCCAGTACCTCATCTGTAAATGGTGTCAGGAATGGATCGTTAACACATGCATCATTGAGCTTCCTGAGATCCACGCAGATGTGAATTTCACCCTTTTGTTTTTTCTCCTGTACCACCATAAGACTTACCCAGTTGGATTCCTCCACTGGTTCAATTATTCTTGCTGCAAGCATTTTATCCAACTCTTCGTGAACCTTTTCCTTGTATTTTGGATTTAACTGATAAGGCCACTTCTTGACTGGCTTCACGTCTGGCTTTAGGGTTATCTTCATCATTACCAGGTCACCGAGGATCCCTTTTAACTCCGTGATTTTAGTCAGGAATACGTCTTGATATTCTCGAAGTAACTAGACGACCTTCTCCACCGTGGCATCATCCCAATAGTCCCCAAGCGTTGCATACTTCAGCTCCTCCTCTGTACCAATGTTTACTTGTTTCATTTTCAGTGGCACAGTGATGTCGAGATCCTCGATTACTGGTCCGCGAACCTCGTGACTCCCCTCTATTTCTAGAATATTGATGTTTCTGGGGTCATCATCATCATCTTCTACCTGCACATTGTAGCATTCTAGGGCCTGGCTCAACTGATGCGACCAATTTGGCTGCACTATTTCCTCTGGTTCCAGTGGTACTTTGAAAATGGCGGCCTTCACAACTTGCAATGCATCGTCAACAGTATCCATCCATTGGTCTTCAAATAAGAATGTTAATAAAAATCCTTCACGCAAGATATCCCATTCGCCTGTACCATGTTAGAGTTCTGTTTCAGTATACCAGTTCCTTGGGATGACATCCAGGGTATGATAAAATAAGTGTACCCACTCCGGTTGGGGTTCTTCTCCATAGGCCTGGGTCCATCTGGTGAGGTGCATATGCAGGTCATCGCGTCTGTCGTATTTCTCAATTATTCGTAGTTCCGGCTTCCCAAACCTTATCTGCATCATCCGCCTGCAGCCACGCCAATCTTCAAAAGTTCCTTCATGTGTTCCCCACCAACACGTAGGCGTCACACGCAACGCCCATTTTAATGCATCGAACCGCTGGTGTTCTGGTACTGCGCCCTCAAACTTGGTCAGGAATTCATCCACCACTGTCAACCCATCATACATTGGTAGTTCTCAATCCTGAGCTTTAACACAATACAGCGACCTAGTCATCATATTGCAGTTTAACGTTGTTACTCTGTTCAACCTATTATGCCATCATTCGTCTTCTTCATCTGAATCTGAAATGCAGGATTTTGCGCGTTTCCATGATATTCTTCCTTTTGCAGTCAGATTTACCCAATCCTGATCACGTGTCGTTATCTTGTAGATATGATCTAAGCCCTCCTCACTTCCATCATCGCGTACAGGCTCAATGTAGCGCGCTCCTTCAGCCAAGTCTAGCAGAACGACTATGCATAGGGAATTCTTCTCAAATATCATCTTCTAGTTCTTCAGATTGATGACTCCATTCATATCCGTGGCCCAGTCTATCCCTAATAATGCGGGGTAAGGGTTACTATCATCCACAATTTCTATTACCTCAAAGTCTGTTTGTGTGCTCACGCCTTCTATATCCACTGTGACTCCTTGCAATCTCCCCATGGGTAAGATATTTTGTTGGTTTTCCATCTGTAATTGAATAGGCGACCACTGTAATGTGGGCTTGCCCATGCATTCCCATGTCTACTTAGGTAGCATGTTTGCATCCGAGCCTAAGTCCAAAATGATCTGATCAATCTCATAGTCACCGATCTGCGCCATTAATCGCATTTCCTGCCTAGTGCGCAAAGCATTTGTTCCCAATTTTCGAATCACGGGAGGTGTACCTAGCCCTGCGCACCTAGTTATCAGCTCTTGTAATCCCTTAACCGCTTGATTATCATGTAGCAGCTTCATACATGTCTCTAAAAAGGTAGTTAGCATCAAAGGATCCATTTCCTGCTTGGGTTGATCCTCACTACCTGAAGTAGAGACCTCCCCGAAGCTCTTCTCAGCTTCCACAAATGTCCTCTTAGCGTGCTCCAAGTCAAACTCATGTTGCTTTGTAGGGGTTTTGTGAACCCTTTGGCCTACCTCGGTTAATTTTCCTTTATCATCCCCTGTAAGCGTGCCACTTTTGAGCATCATGTTCACATTGGGTCTTCCTCGCATGGTTCGGACCTCATCATTTGGACGTTCTGCATCGCCGTAGGTTGTGCTACCCTTTTCTCACGTATCTGCGCTATCAGTGTGGGGAAATCTATCATTTCATGATTGAACTGCTCACAGTAGGGGCACGATATTCTGGTCGGGTTGGTACAATCACGCACGTAGTGCCCTGGTCCTCCGTAGTTGTAACAGATTAGCTGCCCACGGCCCCTTCCTAGCCCCATTCCTCCCTGTCCTCGTCCTCGTCCCTGGAACCCACCGTGCGCTATCGTCGCAGCTGGATCCTGACCTCGTGCCTCAGTCTGCATCCTGTAGGCTGGTGATCGATCCATCAATAATTCATAACTATGACAGTCTTGTTCCTCATGGCCCACCGATCTGCAAAAATTGCAAAATAGCTACTGGGGGGTTTGTGTAAACTTTTGAAGTAGGTGATAGTTGTCCATTTTGTGCTTTCCTCCCACTTGACAGATTGCACACCAGAGTGAGGGTGTCGTGCTTGGCCCTGCCTGTGCCTATGGTCGCAACGGAATTGGTCTCCCCGCTGCCAAATAGTTCGCAAATACCGGACAGTGATCCTTATCATGGCCCTGGCTTCTATGTTTTATGCACCACACTTCCTCCTGTGCTTCTGGCCGGGGTGCCTTCTCCTGTTTCAAACTCTACATTTGTAAACACAGGTTTTGTATTTGCGCGTGGATCTATTGAACTCCCAACCCAAGATCCTGTATTGGAGTCTCATGCAACCTCATCGCTATCTCTAATGCTTCAGCCTGGGTCGAGATCTTCTGCTGTGATAGCGCCATCCGCAGATGTGGTGCTAAAGATGCCAAAAACCATGTGCAGTGCTACCCATCTGTTAGCGTCATGTTAGCCTCTTAGATCATACTTTTTAGTCTCTGATCCAGGTCCCAAGGGGTTTCTCCTCATAGCATCACGATCTCCTTCAACCCAATGATCGACTGCGTTTTTGATTTTAGTCGGCTAAACTCTTTGTTCAATGCATCCTGGATCTCCACTCTCTCGACATTTGGATGATCACTAGAGTGCTTGATATACCAAGTCAGCGCGTGGTCCTATAGCACACTCACTAGGGTAGCCTTTTTAATATTATCATCAGTACCTCCGTGCACTTGCCATAGTGCCCTTACTATGAACCAAAACTGTTTTGGATCTTCGCTTCCTACTCCTTTGAATACCAGCAACTTGATTGCGCTCATCATGTTTAACTTCTAGTTTGCGTGTGGGTGTGATAGGGCCCACTACGAACTCGTACCACTTCTGATCTAACCAATCTTCAATCTCTTTCTTCGTAGGGTTTCAGAATTCTGACATCAAACATCCCTTAGGTAGATCTTGGTCTTAGCAACAAAACCATTTGTTGGCTTATTAGGGCCTAACCCAGGTTCGGAAGAGTTATTAGCCAAACAAATCCCGCACTACCGGCCCTTTCGGCAACATTCCACGCAGCCCGGACTGAAGTCTCACGCGAGGTAGTAGGGGAGGGTGCTGGAACCAGGTTTCTGTACCCTTGGGATGTCTTGATGTGGTCTGGAGGGGTTGCGAACCATTCTGCGGCCTCGCGCCACTGTGTACTGCTGTCGATCTTCCACGTAGATCCTCATAGATGCGCTTTCTTATTAATGAATTTATTACAGATCTGATCTTCTTCTTATAGTCTTTAAGCAAACATTTAACAATAAAACCCAGTGCGCATAATCATAATTAACAAAAAAGACAGTGCATAAATTTAGAACATAAGCAACAGATAGATTCACAATAAAGCACACAATGTTTCAGAACTTCTTATCTTTATTTATCTTCTGTCAATACAACCATATCCACCCTACACACTCAGCTGTAGGGGTCCATGCACACAGCTGCAGACTCTACTAGGCCTCTGTGCAAACAACTGTAGAGCCTCTATCTATCTACCAACACCCTTGACTTGGACTTATAGATGTAGAGAAACTATTACTTCCAAAAACCCATAACACATCAGATCTTCTCCAGAAAAACTACCTTGTACCCTTAGAGCCTCGCTCTATTTATACATCCCCATGGTTCGCGGACCATGGGCAGGCCGTCACACTTCCTATTATTTTATATTATTTTTGGACGAACAACCCTTTGACTTGACCTATTACATTTCGCACTCTGTGCATTTCGCATAGCTTTTCACAATATCATTACCCTAACTTATATGCTTTAAGCCCCAGAACCGTTACGCAGGGCCTCCGCTACCCAACATCTAACAATCGAGAATCCTCACTTCAACCTCCAACATAGGGTGCATTTGGGCATGGCTAGGATGACTCCACATATACTCCACGAGAAAACTCCTTTGGTCCCGACTAAACCAAATCCAAACCTCATGGGTCCTACCTAAGGTTAGGGTCGTGACTGTTCTCCCTTTCTTGGTTTTGTGCAATTGACAAACTATTTTAGGGTCCGACACCATGGGTCCATAAGGAGGTTAGGGTTTAGTCTTGACTTGTTTCCATGAATTTGGTATTAACTAGAGTATGTTGAGACTAATTGAGTGGGTCCTGCCCCGATTCAAAGGTCGAACTCGTCAACTACTCATCTTATTCGTTTGGAACAATTTAAGTAACGTGGTTGGCTAAAACGTTCACCACTTCTTTGGCCTCATGTCTCTAAAACTAGAACTCCAAAAATCATCACATGAGCTTGAGGGTTATCTTGCAGAGCTTCCTCTTATTCTTGGCACTGATCCACCCTCTTTTCAGACTTCAACTGGACACTATAATGTCCTACAACTTTCACTCGAATAGGTTTGACTTATTTGGAATTCTCTTCACCCCTACTAATAAAAATGTGGCAGTATATCAACAGAATAGAGTTTGAACACAAATAAACACACATACCTGCAAATTTCAAATGTAGGAATACTTTGATTAATAGAAAGAAGTTGAGTTACAGGCTATAGCCTCTTAGTGCCTCACGGCCTTTTGTCTTAATCTCTACAACGTAATGACCGCTCCCTAACATTTCATAGGTGGCTTATACATAAAGAAAACAAACCTAAAGAAGGAGTAATCTCTTCCTTTATCGGCGCATGCCTTCTAGAGATTATAATTAATTAAAATTTACATATAATTTAGAGGAAATTATGTCCTCTTCCTCTGGATTCCATGTTTCCCTTTTGAAAGCTTCAAAAAATCATATCTGATTTGGGGTGGGGTTTATTCCCCTGGTTCAACTACTAAAGTCATTCATTTCATATATCTACATAATGAAGAGTTTAATTTAGAGATAGATTAATTGGGGTTATATAGCTAGGTTACTTATAGACTCATCCATTTTATATATTAACATAATGAAGAGTTTGGAGTTTGGCCGAGGGAGGTTTTAAGTCATGTGTGAAGTTATTCATTTTATGTTTCAGTATAATGTAAAGTTTTGGTTGGGAAGGTAGGTTATTGTTTGTGGAGCAAGGAAGAGCTTGCATAAGTTTAATTGGGGTATTTTATTAAAATTATAGCAAAAAAGTTGCAATCTTTAAGTTATTCTTTTATCAATTATATAAGACCAGGTTTACTTAAACTAATTCTTATTGTCAAAACATCCTTACCTAATAAGAAAGGAAAAAGTGTATCTAGACTAGCTCTTATTATCTGAACATGTATGGTGATGTATAGGGCTTAGAGTTAGTTGTGGGGTTATCATGTCCTTTTCCTTGGTAACATAAAATTTATAGTAAATATATATTTGTAAAGAGGAATGAAGTAATTATGTGATCCAAAGAGAAAGGTAGAAAGGTAAATAGCGTGCACTTTGTGGAAATAATTGTAAAATGAAATTGTGGTTATAATAATATTATGAATAAACTATTATTTAATTCATGTGAATGTTAACAGAAAAATAATGGGTATTAGCATTAGTTTTCATGAAAGATCCAAAATAACATAAGTTATCATCCAAGTTTAAAATCCCAAATCCAAATTCATTTTTATGGCATGAATGATAAGAGAAGAATTATGTATATTTTAAATAGATTAAAAATAAATAAACAACCATGCAAGAACTTTAGAAAAACCATCATCATTTAAAAATTCAAACATAAAAATAATTTTCTTAGTAATGATAATAAGATAAATCAATAATAAAATAAATATAATATAATTATAAAATAATATTGAAAATATATAATATATTTTAAACATAGTAATAGAAGTATTATCAATAATATAAATATATATAATGTAATATATATCTATATGTGTGTGCGTCTCTCCCTATATGTTTATATGTGTGTGTATATATAATATCTACACTATAAATCAAATTAAAAAAGATATTAAAAAGATAAATAATATTTTTATTTACTTACATATATATAAACATTTTTTCACATGTATAATATGTATTTCCACATATTGCCAAAATTATAGGTTTTTAAACCATTATTGGTAAATCTCTATTTTTAAGAAATAAGTGTACCTATAATTTTGACAATCTGTGGAAATACATATTATACATGTAAAAAAATGTAAGTAAATAAAAATATTATTTATGTTTTTTAATATTTTCTTTAATTTGATTTATAGTGTAGATATTATATATATGTGTGTAATCAAATTAAAGAAAATATTAAAAAAGATAAATAACATTTTTATTTACTTACATATATATAAACATTTTTTCACATGTATAATATGTATTTCCATAGATTTGTCAAAATTATAGGTTTTTAAACTATTATTGGTAAATCTCTATTTTTAAGAAATAAGTGTACTTTTAACAAGAACGGCAAGGCAGCGTAGTCTCTTCCATTGTCATTGATCATTGTTGTTTGTATATATTTTGAAATTTAAATTTAGTGTGAGTATAATCTGGATAATTTTAGAGAAAGTGCTTCTTCAACCCTTTTAGTGTTATATAGTATTTTAGGATTTAACCAATACCAAGCTTTACTATGGAACTCTAGAGAATTTATTCTTATTTTAGAAATGCCTCTTTTCTTCTTTACTTTATTCAAGGTAAATAAACATCTTTTATTTTCACGATTTAATTTGATTAAACCTTTATAATATTTTACTTGATCATAAGTATGTTTTTAATTTATTGATTTACATGCTACATTATCACTCTCAATTCTTATACTGTGAAAAAAAATTAATTAGACAAAAATTATTATAATAATATATCATTTTCTCAAACTAATAAACCATAGTTAGTACAATTGACAATCAGTAAGCCAAAAAAAATATAGTGAAAATTCTTGTTGATGACCATATCCATGTACATATGGTGCATGGATACAGATAGCATTGTTTGTCTCTTTGAAATAGTATTGCAGATAGAAACATTTAAATACCTTTAAAGACACAACATTTCCTTTTGTTTCCAAGGTGTTTATAATTCCCAAGGTGTTTATAATAAATAATGAATTGACATTTTTGAAAAAACCATATAATGATTTCAAGCCACATTCGACAAACATGAAGATTTGAATTATTTTCTTATGCCTCACTTCCATGGTCGGATAACAAGGTTACAAAACTTTGACAATAATGGTTGAGATAATTTTTGTACGAGAAGTGCAATTGTGGGATCTACAACAACTCCGTTACTCCAAAAAATTTAAAACATTTCTATCTGACAAATATTGGCAATAGTAAATCAAATAAATGTGTATCTTTGGGGAAGGATTTTATTTCTTGGTGAGATAGTTCTAAGAAAATATATGAAAATATTAGAATTCTTTTGAGTCTAACCTAAAGGTTCATTACTTCATCATTCACATAAAAACTGGTTCAATCTGAATGTCCATTGGTTCAGTAGTTTACATGAAAATTGGTCCGTTATTGTAATAACTATTAAATTAAAATCGTTCTCTTATAGGTGATGATGTCCTTTAGATTACGGTTACCTGCAAAATTTTCCTATTTTAACATAATTGTTGCCAAAATAATTGAATGTTGAAATGGATTGTAAATGGAAATAATTGAGGTTGTTGATTAACAATATTGTTGCAACTATCTGGAGAAGCATTCAGAAGAAGAAAAAAAAAAAAAAAAAACATAATATTGCAAGAATTCACCTTATGTATAAATAAGAATTATATGTGCTAATTTTGAATGCCATTGCATTGAAGGGTGTGAAGATTTGGTTCAAAACTTAGGAAGGCTATAACTTCTAGGTTAATAATATATTGGTGATGATTTCGAATTGGAGAAAACTCATATATGTGTTAATTTCTATAAAATCTTTTAATTAGGTTACAATATTCCAAACATAATCTTTGTAAAATAGCTAGTTCTCAGGGTGAACAAATTTCATGGGTAACATTGGACAAATGCCAAGAACATTGAAATAAGACATACAAATTTTTAGCCAACGAAATGTCAATGAATTATTTTTTTAACTTAAAATGAAAATACTTTAATTATTTATAAAGTTAAATATTATAACTTACCATGGTCAATGCTAGACTATTAGTGGTCAACATGAAAATTCATTGCTAGAGTCCTAATTAGGCAGGGATTAATAAGGGGTTAGACCCTATTTTCTAGGAGTGAAACCACGCTTAACTTGGCTTGTTATACTTACTTGAAATCTCACTCCATTTTCGTCTATCTATGAATCTAACTGCATTTCTAACTAGCTAACTTCATTCTTGGGCTACTTAATTGAAATTAAGGGGGAGTTTATTTTTTCTTACATGTGCATGCACTAAGGAATGACACCTTTTCACATTGTTCCTCTATCTAAGAGAGTGTCAAAAATATATATTCATGGAATTCAATCTAAGAGAAAAATTCCATATGTATCTTGGACTCATAATCCAAATTGGTCTCTCACTATCTTTTATTTCTCTTTTTTTCAAACTTACAATTGTTAGTGTTCCTCTTTTTCCATAGCTAGATTCTTGTGTGTTTATGACAAAAATGTAACATGGTGACCATAGGAGGGGCTTATAAGGATAAGAAATTAAATTTCATTGCAAGTGACATAATATCGAATAACATATAGAGAATGGAACAACATATATGAAAAACATAGTTGTATGCTTTTTAAATTTGTACAGGTTCTTAGAACTCACACTACTCAATAATGCACATATGTTCTATAATCCATGCACATCCATTCCATTTCAATTTTCTTTGGGTGAGAATAAAAAACTTAGCCTATGTGTTTGCTGAGTTAGTTGCCTTAGGTTTATGTTTCTATTAACAAACTTAGTAGTATGTAATGTAAAAAAAATAAAACATTATTTTTCTAAATACCTAAAAATATCTTTATCTTTCTATTAACAAACTTGGTAGTATGCAATGTAAAAAAAAAATATAACATTATTTTTCTAAATACCTAAGAATATCTTTATATGTAGTGTTATTTTTTGATAAGTTACATGAATCCACCCTCTCGAAACACTGGTATACAATCAACCATACAAATTCTAAATATATAATAAAAATTTTAATATGTTTATCATTTTTTATATACTAAATATATAATTAAAAAAATTAGCAAATTAATATGTTTATCATTTTTTATATATTTTTGTTGACATGTTTCACTATCTCTTTTAATTTTACTATAAATGTTTTTCATATAAATAATTTTTAAAATAAATTATACATTGCACTAGCATTAACAAATATCACAATATTAAACAAATTTGTTTGATATTATTAACATTAATGTACAACCTTATTAATTAATTAATTAATTATATATATATATATATATATATATAAAACGGTCCATAAATAAATATTTATATATCTAAACTTTTACTAAATTAAAAATTCACTAATTTATATTATAAAATTTATTGATACTCTCCGTTTATAATGGGAACCATGTACATGAATTGGACCCTAAATCCTTTAATGATTTAAAACAAACACACACAAAAAAAACATATCATTCCAAATCGTTGTCTTTGTTATTTTCCACAGAATCTTAGCTATGATGGGAACATGGGAAGCGGTACTTTTATTCAACGTTACAGTGAAAGTGAGCTTTTAAGGATAGCTTATTCACCTGATTATTATATCTAGTTTATGCACCTAATTATTATTATTATTATAGAAATTTTTAAGTATGGAAGTTTATCTTAAATTTTAGAAATTTTGGCAAATCTTACTAGATTTTAATACGAAGATTGTGAAATGTTTGGTGATATTTTTGTAAAAACATTTATATTTATAATGATTTTATATTAGTCTATATAAAAATTTGGAAAATTTTAAGGTAAAATAATTTTGTATTACAAAATTTAGGTGAATCATTTTTAGAAAAAAAAGTAAAAAAAATCTTGGATAAAACATGGAAAATTAGCCCACCTACAAATGTTAACACCTAAAATTTTCTCTAATTGTTATTATATCATTAGTAAAGCCACCTAAAACTAAATCATCCACAATCACGAGTTCCAGCTCGATCAAAATTATTATATAACCACTATAGGGACAATTCTACTTAAAATTAGGAAGACAAAACCTAAATGAATGAGACTTTGCAAACCTCAAGTGAGGAGACTTTGAGGCTTCCAAACAACAATGCTTTTCATTAATGAAACAATCAAACATACACAAATATAAACAATTACATTTTGTTGGGAGATCACAATAGTCTCCTAAAAAATAGGATCTAAGTCTAATCTAGGAGATAATCCAAACGATAAAAAAACCTTTCTCCATTATTGTCAAGTTCCCTCCTCAATGGAGAAAGGATTTTTTTCCAGACCTAATATCTCCGTAAATAGCTCAAATTTCATATTCCCAAGGGGCTTAGTTAAAATATCAACAACATTTTCAAAATTATTACAATATTCAAGAAAAATATCCTTAGACAGTATCTTCTTTCTAATAAAAGAAAATTGAGCATCAACATTCTTTTTTCTTGCATGATACATTGGATTTTTTTCCAACTTGACCGAGCTCTAGTTTTCACATTTGATAATTGTGGCCCTCTTTTGTTCTTATCCATATCTTAAAGAAGTCTCCTCAACTAAAAAACTTCACAAGTTGTTGCACACAGTTTTATACTCTGCCTCAATGGATGAAAAAGATACAATAGGCTACTTCTTGCTGCTCCATTCAATAATCGCGAATACGATGCTAAAAGCATAACTTGTAGTAGATCTTATGTCATCTAGATTACTAGCCAAATCTGAATCTATGTAAACTGTTAGCTCAACATCAAACAAATCAGTATACTTAAGAACAAAATAAAATGTTCCTTTAAGGTACTTGAGTACATCTTTCGCTGCTGTCGAATGAATTTCTAGAGGTTTGGATAAAAATTGACTTAACCCACTAATAAAGTATGCTATGTCAGGTCTGGTTCTAATAGGATAATTCAAACTTCCAATTAGTTGTCTATACAATGTACCATCAACCTCCTTTGAGACATCATCAGAATGAAGTTTTACATTTTGTTGCATTGGAACAAAAGTTGCTCTACGTTGATCCTTAAATTTTTTAAGCAATTATTTGAAATACTTACCCTGAGTAACAAATGTCTGACCAAAATCTCTCCAAACTCATGACCTAGACAATAACGTAACTCACCAAGATATTTCATCTCAAATACTTGTGACATCTTCTCCTTAATTACATCAATTAGTTTGACTAGATTTCCTGTAATAATTACATCCTCAACATTTAAATAAATCAATAATACATGCCCCTTTGCATCAAATTTGGCATACATATTCATATCAGTTTGACTTCTCATAAAACCTTGTTGAAGAAAGAAGAAATCTATCTTTTCATACCATGACCTAGGTGCCTCCTTCAACCCATACAAATATTTCTTAATCTGCAAACTAAATGTTCCTTCCCATTGTCCATAAACCCTTCAGGTTGTGTCAAATACACCTCCTTTAAATCACCATTTAGAAAAGAAAATTTTACATCCAATTGATGCAAATTCCATTGGTACTTTGTAGCTAATGCAATTAACAGTCTAATAGTATTTAATTTAGCTACAAGTGCAAATATTTTTGCATAATCAATGCCCTCCTTTTGTGAGTACTTGTTTGCCACCAATCTAGCTTTATATTTATCTATACTGCCATATGCTTTAAACTTGGGTTTGTATGACCATTTGCATCCTATTGGCTCTTTTCCTTTAGGTAATTTAGTCAATTCCTAGGTTATGTTTTTAATTATAGATTCATATTCTTCCTTCATTTCTTTTCTCCAATCTTCATGTTAATTAGCTTCATTAAAAATAATGGTTTATATAATATTTAAAACACTACTCATTAGGGAATACTCCTTATACCTTTCAGGTAGGTGAATCTTCCGAGTGGATCTCCTTCGTACTTCACTGTCTCCACCCCTATTCTCTAAAGGTACTTCTCCACCTTTGGGTGGGGTCTAACTGTTGATAATGTTCATATCACTAGATTCTTCCTCAATATTTTACTGCTCATTGTCTCTTACTTCTGTGTTTTCTTTATTTTCTTCAACTTTAGGAAGTATATGTTGCCTTTCTATCCTTATTTCCTTCATCTGCCTATTCATGGAAAATTACATCTCTACTCACAAACACGTTGTGAGTAGATGAATAAAATGTTTTATATGCTTTAAATTCTGAACAATATTGATCAACATGGATATTGGTGGTCACCCGCCTATTCCACCTAGACCCCCTAGTTAGTTTCATCTATTTCCTTGTTCATTTTAGCATTTACTATTTTTACTAGTTTTTCGGGTCCTAAACTTCTCAGGAAGTTTTGACCCCCTAAACAACATTTTTTTTTGGTCCACGATAGGCCCATAGCTATAGGCAAGGACCAATGGTGAAAGCTATTGTAGTCGGTGAGGCCTTTCCAACAAGGTACTGTACACGCCAAATGGAGATAATATGACAAAGTTACGACCACTGGAAGTTAGCTACCCAACTAACCCCAACGGGTCCCACAAAATCCTAGTGTTACATCTCTTGGGGTTAGGGTTTTGGTTTTTTAAGGTTTTCTCATGTTTTTTGATGATAAATATGCCCTTGAGCCTCATTGTAACACAGTTCATAAGCATGTACCCACCACATCTCTTCTTAGTGATGAGCTACCATCGCCCGACCTATCTTATTTCCATTATGTTTGTAAGCATAGTTCAATATTTTTCTATTAATAAAATGAAGTGTTTTCCTCCTACATCTCCATGTTTAGGATTATATATGTAAGTTGTTGCATTCATATCTAATTTCATATCAGTAGTATCAGAAGGGTCTGCTCTTTCTATGTTTTTCTTTGCATGTCCCCAACAAGGTTAGGGTATAAGGAGTCAGGGCTTGATCTAGTCAAACCATTGCAAGATCAGCCTCAAAAAACCCGATGACCTCCCATGGCGGAAGAAAAGAAATATGAGGGAGAAGGAGATCCTTTCAAAATGTGGCTCGAGGAAGTCCTCGAGAGACAGAGGGATGCGATGATGGATAACTTTGCCCAGATCCTTTGGTGGCTACCCACAGGCAATGCATCTTCATCCAACAGCCACTCTGGAGGCACCAATCCTTTTAAGGTACAAGTTAACTTCGATATTCCCATATTCGAAGGCTTGATAGATCCAGACACCATAGATAAATGGTTAAATCTATTGGAAGGATATTTTTCAGTTCATGACTTTTCCAATCGGGAAAAGATTACTTTTGCACTTCTTAAATCTGCCCCACATGTCAAGGATTGGTGGGAAACTGTTGAAGCCTTGAAAATCGTTGCTTCAACATGGGGGAAAACCACCTAGTCGAGACCTTTGTTGGCAGCTCCTTTTCCGTTTGGAGTAGTGGCTCTGACTGGGGATAATGGGACCAGTTTCCCAATCTATTTAATGATTGTACGAATGGAGTGATATATAATGTTTGACAGTAATGTTTGAGCTAAAAGTAATTTAATCTAAACTAACAATCACATGCATTTTATCCTAATTTAAACACTACCTAATTATAAATATACCCAGGATTAGATTGATGTATGTGATCTACAATAATATCTGAAAGCAATTGATAATAAATATCATTCAATTGAGATGAGAAGTGAATCCATTTTAACAATAATCGTTTCATATAAAAGGTTAGCCAAAACGATTGTGAAAGATATATCACATAAGAAATTATTCATATATTCAATATAATATATAGATCGTCATCATACAAAAGTGCAATAATGGCACTCAAGATTTAGACTTTCATACATAAACAATTTGAAAATAAATCATTGCTCAATACATAAGTAAAAAGGATTACGAGATAAAAGTACCATTTATAATACGTCCTGATAGAGCGTAAATCTACCTCAGGCTGAGAAAGGAAGGATCTAGGGTAACATCAAACCACGCTTAACCTGGTAGCTAGCCCTACCAGGTCAGGAGAGGGCTCTCTCCTTGTCAATCTTAGAAAATATGGCTAATAACGCTTGAGATGACTGATATTAAGACTGATTCTAGGCTAGGTATGTGTATAGAGGTGTTTGATTGAATTTAATTTTGGTTTGTTGGCTCAAATGTGAAAGGCAAATTTGGGTCAAGGGAATGGACACAGTCTTGCAGAGATCTCTATGGGGCGAGGTAGGAAAATGGTTTAGCACATCAAATTGAGTCAGATGGAGAGCTTTTAGACTAGTGAGGAGTTGGAGAGGGCATGAAAGTCTCAGGGATCCTCTTCAAACAGCTGAAAACATAAATAACTAAACAAAACCTAGGTAGAGCACTGCAACTTCAATGAATTCTACCTTTATCCTTATTTGATTTAGTTAAGATGAGAAAAGAGAGATGATGGCATACATAAAGCACATGCAAACTTACAATTATAGAAGGAAACACAATACCAAATCAAGTTGCCACAAGAATCCCATAAAGTGTTGCAAACCCTGGTCGATTCCTTTGCTAAACTACTGAAATGAGTGTACAATAATGCTCAAAGCATTCACAAGAGTCCAACCTTTACTAATGACTGAGAAACTAGTAGATATAGGCAACAAACAATTCATGCTAGGATTTAGGGGTCAAATTCATGAGCTTAGGAGATGTTTCAACAAGATCTAAACTAAGAACTGAAAAGTAGGCAGTGGAACAGCTTGCCTCTAAAACCTAGGAAACTGATTCATTCAGTTGCAAACTACCTTTTCATAATGTATCTACCTCCATGAGTGAAATTTTAGCATAATTACATCAAAATCCATCAAGTCACATTGAATTACATCATGAGTTTGACTATTAGAAAGAGAAAATTCAAACTGTGAAGAAACTAGGGGAAAAACAAAGTTTTTTGGCCAAAATGAGCAAATTTCATCGTATGTGTCGCGCTGATTTCCCTGTGCACTGCGCTAATTTGGTGATGCTTTTGGAGGCCTTCCTTTGCACAAAATTTCCTCAAAGTGGGCTTGTTGGAAAGGCCTTCCTGTCTAATTTCCAGAACAAGTAGAATTTAAGAATTTGGTCTTCATTTGACCCTCCAAAACTGAGTTCTCCCAACACTGCTTCCCGTGTGTCCAAAAAGGGGTAGAAAGGTCATTTTTGAGGTGTTTTTGACCTTTTTGGAAGCTCAAAACCTGTCAAAATTTCTTGGCCATGTGAGGGAATTCATATTTTTCCATGAAAAATCCAAAAATTCTAAGTTTTCCTCAAAAGGAGGTCTCTAGCAAAAGCGTGTGCCAAGTGGCGCGGCACATCAGGCAGAAAAACCTGTTTTTTAGGCCAAAAATTCAAAATTTGCAAAATGTTTCCCAAATTTCTTGAAATTTGGGCTGAGTGTTCCTCATCAGGTGCTATGTTGGGCTAAGGAAGCTTCAGCGAAGATTTGGAGTCTATCTTTCTCTTTTCTCTTCCTCATGGCTTTCTTCAACTTGGCCTTCAAAATCCTAATTCTTGCTTTGCACACCATGTTTCTTGCCGAGTAGTGGTATTCCATGTTCCTCAACATATTTTTCTCTTTGTTGGCCTTCTCTAGCATCCTCTCCAAGTGCAATTTTGTCCTCTCAAGCCAAGATTCACGATCAGCTTGAATTTCTTGTTCAAGTGTTGTCAGCTTGGGTTTCCTCCTCTTGGCAGCTTGTTGTTTTGCCTTTATATTTTTGAGCTCCATGATGGTTTGATGATAGGGTTTTTGGGGAGTGAAAGGGTTTAGGGAATGATATTTAGGGTTTGGGATTATTTGATTAGGGTTTTAGGGTTAGTAGTTTAGGGATATGGGGAATAGGGAATGGGTAAATATGAATGAAAAGGGAGGGAGAAAATGAAGTGAGGGAGTGAGGGAGTAAGGGAGTGAAGATGATAGGAAGGGGATTTAGCATCAAAAAATGCAATATGTAAACCCTATTCAATGCTTTTCAACAAGCAATGCAAGGAGCTTGGGTTTCAATATTTCCTTTTGAATCACCATAAACACTAAGACAAACTCATTCATTGGCCATGAGGGAGCATCAACTTACTTGGACAATGGAGAATTTAGCAATTTTGAGAGTTTGGAAGAGGCTGTGAGCAATTTCGGGCCTTGTAGTCATGTGTGCCATGCCACCTCACAGGTGTGCCACACTGCCTCAATGCGTTGCGCCCGTTGTAAAAATACACTGCAAATCACTTCCCAGTGCGCTGCGTTGGCTTTGTGCGCCGCTTTCTAACCTAGGTGCGTCGCACTTTTTGTGGTACACTTTTGGAGGCCTTCCCTGTGTCAAAATTAGGCATGGGATAGCTCGTTGGAAAGCTTATTGAGTCTAACTTCCAACGCAACTTGAATTTTTCGATTTGGAGTTCATTTGCCCTATCAAAAGTCAAATCTCCAAAGACTGGTCAAAATGTGTAAAATGAGGCTGCCTAAAGGCAGAGTGCTATTGCAGTCAATTTTTGAAGGTATTTCTCAACTCCAAATTGAGCTCATGATAGCTCATTGGAAAGATCTTTGTGTGTAGTTATCATTTGACTCATCCAGCAGTCATTTGGCCAACCAGGTTGGGATAAATCTTGATTTTCCCAAGGTCACTTCAGAGGTGCATCAATTCTCCTGAGGAAACTGTATTTTTGACATTTCTCTAAAACCATGACACCTGTGTAAAAGGTGAAGGAGGTTTTTCTTCCTTGGCCTGTTGTGGACAAAAAAATATCTCAGGTTTCCCAAATTCATCTTTTCTTGCTCAGAAACATCATTGGAGTAAAACCTATCCCGACGTGTGGAACAGGGGATTTGTCGAAATGAAGTGAAATGAAGGGGATAAGGGGCTTCTAAATTCTTGAGAAAAATTTGGGAAGTAGGGAGGGATGTTAGGAAGCAGGGGAAAGTGGAATTTCAAAGATTGAGTGAGGGGAAGGGGTCCAAAAGGGAAAAACATAGGCCTAGCCTAAAAAATTGTCAAATTGTAGCAAGAAACTAGGGTTTGTGCGAAAATTAGGAATTTGAGGGATATCAGTGATGGGAAGTGTTTAATAATGTACATTAAGGATAGGGGAAGGTGTATGAATATCAGGATACAAGTTTTGCTAATGATTTGACCATTCAAGAGAAATTACCTTCAAAACCCTAGGGGAGGGAAATGAACCTTACCTAGGCACAACTAAAGCATGAACAAGGTGTAAAATGACCCATTGGAACCTGACATGATGATGAAAACTCTCTGAATGATGGTACACTCAGCTGAATGGTGACATAGACCAACATTTGGATAACTTTGAAAGGAGTGAAAACAAACCCTAGACCTAATACCTAGTGACCAAATTTTGCTTGAACACTCACTGAAATGACAAAATTTGGCCTTGACACCTTAAAATCACTTTGTAAGAGCATGTTTCATCACTGGAGGAAAGTTTCAAAGACTGACACTAACATTGGCTCCAATGGGGATGGTAGCTCCTTAGAGGTGCCAAGAACTGCAGATCTTTGGGAGAGCAGACAAGTGCCTTCATCCATTGGGCAATGGAGTCAATAACTTCAAGACACCCAAAAACAAATTACTATGAAACTTTGACTCAAGACTCATAGTTGAACGGACTAATTCAAAACTGAAACAAGACTCTCAAAAGCTGAAATTGGACACTCAACTGAAACTATCTTTAAACTGACTAAAACAAAAAATGACTCAAGACCAAAACACAACTGACAAACTGGAAAATATGCTCAAAATGGAGCTTATTCAATACAACCTAGTCTAGTTGTTCCATTCATCACCTGATCAAGTGAAATGAAACAACCAATGCAACCAAGTAAGCATTCTAGTTTCTGTTTGCATTCTCCACAAGTGCTTGCTTATAAACAACAAGAGAGAACTACTGAAAGACAACTCCCATGACAACTTGGAAATAGATCCATTGAATGATATGGATTCTCTATCCACCTCCAAAAACACTGCATAAGGATCTTGAAGTTCATGCACACTGGGACTTAGCTCATCCAATGGATTACGTTTCTTCTCCTCATACCATTAATGCAAACTTTGATCTAAGCTTTGTGATGAGACTCCTGTTGAAAATGACAGCCAGATCAAGTTTGTATCAATAATTGCTTCAAGCTCATAGGTAGCTAATGGAGAAGGACTTTGACTGTAGACCTCATCCAAAACATCAGCTATTGGATCATGAAGAACTTGAAAAGAATGCTTCAACCCATTTTCTATTGGTTCCGATGAGATTACATGATTTCCTATAGGCTACTCATTTGAAGATATATTATGCAATTTACCCTTCAAAAACTGAAATGATTCAAAACGAAATGGTACGAAATCATCTTGTATCATTTGATCATATGTGCCCGCTTCCAAGTCTTCATCTGCAACTTGACAATCAATTGCATTCAGGGGCTGCAAATCTGGATATGAAAAGTCTTGAACAAGGTTTTCATTGCCCTCAAGATGGTCCAGATCAAGACATGTTGACAGTTGATTTCTGATTGCAGGAATGTTATCTCTGATGAACTGAAACGAAGCAAAACAAAAAGGCAAAGATCCTTCACTTACTTCAAAATTTGTTGCACTTTCCTCCTCACTGTCATAGCTAATATGCATCGGTTGATCACTATATTCGAGCTGTTGAATGTGAACTTCCTCCTCCGACAAACTAGCTGCTAATTTGTCTGCAAGAGTAGCTTCTGTTTGGAGAACATAATCATCATCATACTGATCAAACTGAGGCAAATCATCAGTAGAAAAGACATCATCAAGCATACATGTCATATCAATAGATCTCTCTTCTCCAAGATAATCTATAAAACAATCATTATCAGATCTATAACAACTGGGATAAGAAAGAAGATGTTTTGGATCAACAACTTGTTCTTCTTCAATCAGTAAGCCATGCGCTTGAACATTATACTCATTCCTTGTGGTGATCCTTTGCATCATCTCTTCCACTACACTTACCAAAATGTCAAGCTTTACCTCTAGAGATGTCGATTCCTCTAGATCTATGTTTTTCATCTCTTCTTCCTTCAACTTTTCCCTTTTGATCAGAAAATGAGCCTCTACATCTACTGCACTGTTCTGCATCTCTTCAAGTGTTGCAAGATTCCTTTCCCTCAGCTGAAACTCCATTTCTAGATCAAAGGCACCTGGGTAGTGCAAGAGAGCAGATCCAGGAGGAGGTCTTATATTAACCGGCATCGAAAAATAGACTTGATTAAATCTGGCAGAAAACTATTGTATTGTCTCCCCTGGCAATCTTTTTAGCTGGTTATACTCTTCTATAATCAAGAAAGTGTTCTGTCTGACCACCCACTTGTCGAGGAAAACTTTGATGAACTGCTGGAAATCTAAGATGCTCGCATTAGGCAGGGTTTTGAACCAACTCTTGACTTTGCCTTGCAAAGAAAGGGAAAAAAGCCTAATTCTGACATCCTCTTCATCAACTTCAAAAAGGTCAAGAAAGGACTCAAAATTCAATACATGTCTCTCAGCAGTGATATTGTCACATTCACCATCAAATCTTGGTAGATAAAGATCATGATTTTTAGGGAAAGCATGGGATATAGGAGGTAAAATCAGAGGCTTGTATTGATCTGGAATTTTACAAGGTATAGGGGTATGTACAGAAAGTATAGAATTAGTCTTGGTCTCTTGAGGCTCATCAGTTTGAAGATGGTCATCACAAGATTCGGGAAAAGGGTCTTGATCAAGCTCAAAGGCGTGCAAATCTTTGGTATTCACAATCTTCAAAGGGAAGGAATCAAATGCAGGCCGAGGATCTTTTCTCAAATACAGTATACTTTGCAAAGCCTTCTTGACATTCTTGGGAAAAGAGAAGAAATAATTTATGACAAAGAACAAAATGTCTTGGATGAAATTCCAACTTGAATACCTGATCTTTCCATATTGTCCTTTCATGTTTCTGCTGGTCAGGTTCATCCTCCAGTGGAGTCCTTGGATATGATCTCGAAACTAATTTGGAGTCGCCAGGTGAATGATTTCAGCCTTCTGATGTTTGATCATTGTCCACCATCAACAATTAGATCTGAACTTGATTATATTTTGCTGAGGAAATCATATGTTTAGTTCATAAACTAAACCGTAGATTGACTGAAGCAACGTTCATCTACTTTGCACTTGCAGAGCAAGAGCAGTTCGAAGGCTACCTGGCTAACTTCAGGCTCCTTCTGTAGTCTACAAAGCAAACAACAAACTTTTCATTTCCCTAGTGGAGTCGCCAATATGTTAGGGCCTAAATCTACCTCAGGCTGAGAAAGGCAGGATCTAGGGTAACATCAAACCACGCTTAACCTGGTAGCTAGCCCTACCAGGTTGGGAGAGGGCTCTCACCTTGTCAATCTTAGAAACGATGGCTAATAAAGCTTGATATGACTGATATTAAGACTGATTTTAGGCTAGGTATGTGTATAGAGGTGTTTGATTGAATTTAATTTTGGTTTGTTGGCTCAAATGTGAAAGGCAGATTTGGGTCCGGGGAATGGACACAGTCTTGCAGAGATCTCTATGGGGCGAGGTAGGCAAATGGTTTAGCACTTCAAATTGAGTGAGATGGAGATATTTTAGACTGGTGAGGAGTTGGAGAGGGCATGAAAGTCTCAGGGATCCTCTTCAAATAGCTGAAAACATAAATAACTAAACAAAACCTAGGTAGAGCACTGCAACTTCAATGAATTCTACCTTTATCCTTGTTTGATTTAGTTAAGATGAGCAAAGAGAGATGATGGCATACATAAAGCACATGTAAACTTACAATTATAGAAGGAAACACAATACCAAATCAAGTTGCCACAAGAATCCCATAAAGTGCTACAAACCCTGGTCTATTCCTTTGCCAAACTGCTGAAATGAATGTACAATAATGCTAAAACCATTCACAAGAGTCCAACCTTTACCAATGACTGGAAAACTACTAGATATAGGCAACAAACAACTCATGCTAGGCTTTAGGGGTCGAATTCATGATTTTAGGAGCTATTTCAACAAGATCTAAACTAAGAACTGAAACGTAGGCAGTGGAACAGCTTGCCTCTACGACCTATGAAACTGATTCATTCAGTTGCAAACTACCTTTTCATGATGTATCTACCTCCATGAGTGAAATTTTAGCATAATTACATCAAAATCCATCAAGTCACATTGAATTACATCATGAGTTTGACTTTTAGAAAGAAAAAAGTCAAACTGTGAAGAAACTAGGCGAAAAACAGAGTTTTTTGGCCAAAATGAGCAAATTTCATCCTGTGCGCTGCGCTGATTTCCCTACGCACTGCGCTACTTTGGAGCTACTTTTGGAGGCCTTCCTGTGCACCAAATTTTCTCCAAGTGGGCTTGTTGGAAAGGTCTACCTGTTTTCTTTCCAGAAGAAGTAGAATTTCTGAATTTTTTCTTCATTTGACCCTCCAAAACTGAGTTCTCCCAACACTACTTCCTGTGTGTCCAAAAAGGGGTAGAAAGGTCATTTTTGAGGTGTTTTTGATCTTTTTGGAAGCTCAAAACCTGTCAAAATTTCTTGGCCATGTGAGGGAATTCATATTTTTCCATGATAAATCCAAAAATTCTGAGTTTTCCTCAAAAGAAGGTCTCTAGCAAAAGCGTGCACCAAGTGGCGTGGCACATCAGGTAGAAAAACCTGTTTTTTAGGCCAAAAATTCAAAATTTGCAAATTTTTTCCCAAATTTCTTGAAATTTGGGCTGAGTGTTCCTCATCAAGTGCTGTGTTGGGCTAAGGAAGCTTCAGCCAAGATCTAGAGCCTATCTTGCTCTTTTCTCTTCCTCATGGCTTTCTTCAACTTGGCCTTCAAAATCCTGATTCTTGCTTTGCACACCATGTTTCGTGCCGAGTAGTGGTATGCCATGTTCCTCAACATATTTTTCTCTCTGTTGGCCTTCTCCACCATCCTCTCCAAGTGCAATTTTGTCCTCTCAAGCCAAGATTCACGATCAGCTTGAATTTCTTGTTCAAGTGTTGTCAACTTGGGTTTCCTCCTCTTCGCAGCTTGCCATTTTGCCTTTATATTTTTGAGCTCCATGATGATTTGCTGATAGGGTTTTTGGGGAGTGAAAGGGTTTAGGGAATGATATTTAGGGTTTGGGATTTTTGGATTAGGGTTTTAAGGTTAGTAGTTTAGGGATATGGGGAATAGGGAATGGGTAAATATGAATGAAAAGGGAGGGAGAAAATGAGGTGAGGGAGTGAGGGAGTGAGGGAGTGAAGATGATAGGAAGGGGATTTAGCAGCAAAAAATGCAATATGTAAACCCTATGCAATGCTTTTCAACAAGCAATGCAAGGAGCTAGGGTTTCAATCTTTCCTTTTGAATCACCATAAACACTAAGACAAACTCATTCATTGGCCATGAGGGAGCATCAACTTACTTGGACAATGGAGAATTTAGCAATTTTGAGAGTTTGGAAGAGGCTGTGAGCAATTACACGCCTTGTATTCCTATGCACCATGCCACCTCACAGGTGTGCCGCGCTTCCTCAATGCGTCGCGCCCATTGTAAAAATACACTGCAAATCACTGCCCAGTACGCCGCGTTCTAACCCAAGTGCGTCGTGCTTTTTGCGGGACACTTTTGGAGGCCTTTTCGGTTTCCAAATTAGGCACAGAATAGCTTGTTGGAAATATTATTGAGTTTACTTTCCAACACAACTTTAATTTTTCAATTTAAATTTCATTTGCACTGTCAAAAGTAAAATCTCCCAAGACTAGTCAAAATGTGCAAAATGAGGCTGCCTAAAGGCAGAGTGTTGTTGCAATCAACTTGTAAAGGTCTTCCTCAACTCCAAATTGAGTTCATGATAGCTCATTAGAAAGCCTTTTGTGTCTAGTTATCATTTGACTCATCAAGAAAGTCATTTGGCCAACCAAGCTGGGAGAGATCTTGATTTTCCCAAGGTCACTTTAGAGGTGCATCAATTCTCTTGAGGCAACTGTAGTTTTGAAATTTCTCTAAAACCAGGAAACGTGTGTAAAAAGTGAAGGAGGTTTTTCTTCCTTGGCCTATTTTGGACAAAAAACTCTATCAAATTTCTCCAATTCATCTTTTCTAGCTCAGAAACATTGTTGGAGTAAAACCTATCCCGATGTGTCGAATAGGGGATTTGTCGAAATGAAGTGAAATGAAGGGGATAAGGGGCTTCTAAATTCTTGAGAAAATTTTGGGAAGTAGGAGGGATGTTAGAAAGTAGGGGAAAGTGTAATTTCAAAGATTGAGTGAGAGGAAGGGGTCCAAAAGGGCAAAACACAGGCCTGGCCTTGAAAATTGTCAAATTGTAGCAAGAAACTAGGGTTTATGCAAAAATGAGGAATTTGAGGGATATCAGTGATGGGAAGTGTTTAATAAGGTACATTAAGGATAGGAGAAGGTGTATGAACATCATGATACAAGTTTTGCTGATGATTTGACCATCCAAGAGAAATTACCTTCAAAACCCTAGCAGAGGGAAATGAACCTTACCTAGGCACAATTGAAGCATGAACAAGGTGTAAAATGACCCACCTGACATGATGATGACAACCCTCTAAATGATGGTACACTCAGCTGAATGGTGACATGGACCAACATTTGGACAACTTTGAAAGGAGTGAAAACAAACCCTAGATCTAATACCTAGTGACCAAATTTTGCTTGAAGACTCACTGAAATGACAAAATTTGACCTTGACATCTTAAAATCACTTTGTAAGAGCATGTTTGATCACTGGAGGAAGGTTTCAGAGACTGACACTAACACGTCCTACTCATGTGTTTCAGCAATAATGATCTCTCCTCAGTCCATTCACCACCATATAAGAGTACAAAAGTGCAATTTCAGTAGAAGATGTCAAATCAGATAAAAATAAATCTTGTTCCATTAATTTCACCAGAACTTCCTTAGAGGGACAAAAGTAAATGTTTTGAAGACTGTTTCTGATAATATTTCTGGACCCCTCTCTAAATGCATGAGAGGGGTTTAAATACTTATATTATAAAAATGAAAATAGATTATTACAAAAATAGTTGAGGAGGTTTAAACGACCTGCCTCAAATTGTGCAAAAATAAAAACAAAATGGAAATAAACATGGTGACTAACTATCCTGCATTTGAACCTTCAGATCGTAAGTATCCATCATGGGCTTGAGTTGTACTGGTTTGCCGGCTTCAGCTTTCAACTGTCCAACGAATACCACATCGGTCAATGCTGGAACCGTTTTCTCTGTAGAAGTGGTTAGGCATCGCAGGGTCATCCATTGGCTATGAGGTTTTAGCAAATGTTGCCAATATGCTTCCCAGTTTAACCTGGTTGTTTTCCTTATCACTTCTTCTTTTTCTTCCGTTGCCTGTTTCCATTGTAGCTCAAGCTGTTTCACATTAGGAAGGAAACCTACAATGGAATCTGCCACAAGGTTGGCACTATGTAAATTTTCATTGATATTTTCTATGACACTGTTTTCTATTGCCGCCACCTCTGTTGTTGCCTTTTTTGCTTCTTTAAGCCGAGAATCTTAGCTCGCAAATATGATTTCTTTATGTGATTATTCTAACTTAGGCAAGTCAGATTTTATCCCATCTTCTGTATTTTGCTAGGCGATGAAATCAGAGACCTTTTTAAATATCTCATCATATTCAAGTCTCATTTCGATGACTTGACTTGTCAATTTATCGCTTGTTTCGCTATAATATTTCCATTGTGAAATATTCTGGCACAATAATTCTTTCTGGTGCATCAACTGGGAGTTAAGACTGAGTACTTTGGTAACAAACAAATCAATTTTTGGATCATCTTTGTGTAGATCATTTATTGCCTATATCTATGCTTCCTTCTTGGCTAAGCTGGTTCAATGTTCTATTTGCATCTGTTTGAATTCCTGTTGTAGCTTAGCTAACTGTATCTCTACCTGTTGGTCAGATTTTACTTGCTGTAATTGTTGCTCAAGCGACGTTATTTTATCTTCCTTTTCTCTAAGAAACATTTGTACTTTTGTTTCTTTGTCCATGGTCGCTGTAGCGTAAGCACCTGCAAACTGTGAGAGTCTAGTAAGGTTGGCGGATGGATCAACGGGTGAGTCTTTCCAGAGAACATCCATTGGTTCATTTTCAGGGGTAGTAGCAGCTGTAGAGTCCAATTTCCTTTTCTTTCTTTGTCTTTTCACCATGGCCTTATGTTGTGGGCTATAAAACACATCTAGAGGGGGAATTTCTTCAATTCTCAAAACTATTTCGGAAGTGGGGGTAATAGGGATGTGTTCTACCTCTTGTGTATTTGCAGTCTTTTCCACTGTAATTTCCTGAGTTGTTTTCTATTGTGGAGTTTGCAACTCTAGCACTTGTTCCTCTGTGTTGAGACTTTTATTAAAATTGTCCCACTCTTCCTCTAAATCAATTACCAAGGGTTTTATTGGTTGTATGGAGGTGGCGGGGATTTCAACCTGCTTGCTGACAGAAGTTTCTTCAACTATCTTCTGTGTAGATTGGGTTGTATCCTTCACTGACTCCATGCTTCTGCTTTTACCATTTTGTGATGACTTTTGTGATTCCCTGGTAGATTTCTCTTGGAATTCTTCTCCAGAATCAGTCTTAGAATTTTCTTTGGAGTCACCTTCTATAGTCACACTAGGAGTAGGTTCCCTTATTGGTTCAATCAATAATTGGTCCAATGGGACCTTTGCTAACCTCCTTTCTTTGTAACTGTAAAAATTTTCCAGATCTTCACAGTCAAAAAGTAATTGTGCCATATGCTTCACCTCTGTGAAGGTGTTTTTCTACAAAAAGATGTCATCAAAGGCATCTTCCTCATTACTGAATACTTTTATTTTCACCAGAGTGGTGAAATTTTCGACAGTGCTGAATGGGTCATATTGCCTTCCAGGGAATTTAGGTAATCACAGAGATAACATGTTCTCTGCTTCTCTGAATGCATGCCCTAGGTCGTGTAATGCAAATGCTCCACACTGTATAGGGAATGTAGGCCATATGGACTTTTTTTATTCCTTTAATGTCTTGCTCATCCCTCCCTCACTAGTTGTTTGATAGGCTATCTCTCTAGCCATCAATTTGTCTAGAACATAGTATGGGAGGACATGGGGGGAGGTGATGCTGCCAAAAACTCTGATATATGTAAATGTTTCCTCCCCAAATCATCTAGTCACCGGGAGGATTTCTACTTCAAATTCTTAGGAAAATCTGGGGGCATCTCAATTATAAAGCCACTTGTGAGTAGGGAGCATAACTCCATGACAAATCTTGAAAAAATGTGGTTGAAAGTTGGATTCCCACATGTCGTTGTGGTATATGTGAATGGGAATTGGATTTCAAACAGTGCATTTCCATCCCATGATAGGGAATTTTGAACTAAAACAAATGTCATCCATTACATAGGCACTCATAAAAAATGGAGGGTAAACCCTTGAACCAACACTTCTTTTCCTTCTATACTCGATAATTGTTTTTGCCAAATTGTTAGACAAAATTTGTGCCCAGTTCATTACTGTTGTGTTAACAGCTGCATCTATTAATGACAACCACTATGGAGAGAACTTAGTAGTATCGGGTTTGCCAAATAGTCTACATAACATGGCCACTACAAAACTATGAGGGGGACAAATAGATGAAGTAGTGTACATACCGTTTTTGTCTTTCTTGATTTTTTCCTCATTATTTGACTAGGTTCAGGTGCAGTCTGCTGGGTCGTCATTCCCTTTGGAAAACTTCTCCACGAACTGCCTGTTGTAGATGACTTATGGCTCTGGTAGGTGGTACATAAGCTGTAGGTTGTCTGGGGTAAAAGATCCCATAACCTCTTGGCTTCTTGTCTTGAATTCTCTGTCTGAGATGTCGGCTTCATCAATAACCCATTTAACCATGTCGATATAAGGGATTATCTTTTGACGTGTGGCTATGCTGTGAAAAAATGAGCATGCCATCTCTAACATGGAAGTGTCTGAGGAATCACATCCGTCAACTGTAATCTTTGTTTCCAGAATCCTTGCTTGTTCTTCCTCTAGTATATTATACATGGCCTCCCATGTAGAGGTTCCTCCTTCCCTGTTGCTTGTAGTATTCGTAAACAGAGGAGTCATTTCTAACTTCTCAGAGATGACTGCCTTTCCTTTCTTCACCATTGTCCTCAATGGTTTGCTCTACGGAATTTTACTGAAGTGAAGAACAATAGCTATCGAACACACAAAGAAGAACGTAAAATGAAATAATGCAGATAGATTCTAAAGGTGATAAAAGGAGTTTTATTTGAATGCATGTAAGAAGATATCATATCACGCTAAATGGCTTTTCACACATAAATGCAGTTATCTCTTACTAAATGCCCACTAATGCTTCGTTATCCCTTAGATTTAATGCTCATAAATGTCTACATCATAAAACGGGAAGAAAGCTTCTAGGGTGGTGATCCTTTGAACTATGATGATAGCGATTGTGCGATTTGCAAAGCAATATCGTAGATCGCAATATTGCATTATGTCGTTTCGCCTTTCTTACCTCCCACTGTGTTTCTGTGAGATGCGAGATGTGAGCCACTTGTTAGTCCTTTCAAACATAGCTACTTACTAGGTTTATCTTATGTAAAAGACCCTTTTCACTGAGTGGCCGACCTAAAACATGTTCTTATGATATTTAAGGAGTGTGTCTAGGGCTTAATCACATTTCGAAATATCGGCTGGTGGTAAGTATACAATGTTCATTTATATGTCTGAAATGTGATGCGATAAAGGTTACAACGCCATCGCAATTTCGCATCTCGAATTATTCACAGTAAACTTTTTTAAAGAAGATCCTTTATGAATGGTGATATGCGATGAGAGACTAAGCCTAAAAGCTTAAGGACTTAGTTTATGTCAGATTTTAAGATAGTTTTGAGCATAGAGTCATTATTTAATCATTTTACTTGATTTTGGAGGGTTAGAAAGGTATTTTGGTGGTGCTTAATCATGCTATATGTGAGAAGGTAAGCATTTAGTAGTTTTCCAAAAAAAGGGGTTTTGATTGTTATCTTTGCTTTATTCCAAAAATAAAATAAATGCCTAAATGCTAAGTTTTGTTTTTGGATAGACTTTTTAAAGGGTCCCCATTTATTAACGTAATATTAACTACTATCATTAATAAATGGAGGGTTGTTGAATACCACAATAGAAACCTACTGTGAACAAAATGATGAGAGTGAACAATATTACCCTGTCAGGATATATGAGGACAAATACATAAAGTGTACCACACTAGGGCAGGGAAGGGACCAAGATGTGTCATACTTCAGAAATACTTTCCATACCCTTCACACGAAGCCGAGTATCAAGGATACTGAGCGGAATTTGGTGCTCAAGTACCGTGGTTGTCTACACAAGTACATCCAGAAATGAGATGGAGTTCCTAGACATTTCCTCGCTCGACTCGGTGTATCGGTACACTGTCATGATTGAGTAGAAGTTTAAATAGCAGAATTGGGACTTTGGATATATGAATCAAAATAAAGGAAAAGGTGCCCCCAAACCACATAACAAAGGAGCAAGCCAAGGCGACGCTACCAAGGACAGCCTCCCGAAGCTGCAATAAAATAACAACACCTTGAGGATGAAGAAGGACACAGGAAAATAGTGTGAGTTTCATAAGAGCTCCACTCACAATACAAGTGAGTGTCGGGCCAAGTAGTCACTCGTGGCCGAGATGAAGCCTTCTGAATCATATGCAGGTTCCAATTCTGAATCAAAAGCTGATAAGGGAATTGACAAAGGGAAACAGATCATTGATGCAAGGCCCAGCCACTATGGCCACCACCAAGATCCATAATATTCAGCCTAAAGATCTAGAGGAGGGGGAACGCCTCTTCCACTCACAGATGTGAGTGAAGGGTTCTCTGTTGCAGTTCATTGTCGAAAGCGACAGCCAAAAGAACCTCATTTCAGCAAGGGTCATGAAGTGGCTAGGCATAAAGACTATAACACATCCACAGTCATACACTATCAGGTGGCTTCACCAAGGACGAGAACTTCGTGTCAGCCATTAGTGTCACCTTCCTTATAGCATCAAGCCCTTCACAGATGAGGTATTGTGTGATGTTTCTCCTCTTGAAGTTTGCGATGTATTGTTAGGACAACCATACTTATGGAAGCGACATGTTGTATATGAGTCTAGAACTTTCTCTATGATTATTACTTTGGCTAATAAGTTTTATAGAATACCAGAGGTAGCTCCGCCTACCGCCATCTCTTTGATCACTACAAAGTGTTGGGTGTGGAGCCTGATTATCTTCTTTATTTAGAGGTATCGCCACATTGGACCCCAATTCATAATGTGACAGCAACGCCACCCATAAAATAGACGTTGTAGGGGGGTTCCAGGGGCGTTGCCCCTGAAGCTAAGATAGATGTAAAATTTCCTTGTAAAATGTTGTAATTTCGTAGTCAATATGGGTTGTTCATTAGGCGGAGATCTGATGGTAGAAGTTATGTTTAATTTAGTTTTTTTTCCCTAGAAGGCAACCCCTCGCTATATATGAGGGAATTGTATTGCGTCTAGGTAGATCTGTATTCTGAGTGAGAAGAGAGAGGATATTGAGTGAGAGAGAAGAGGGAATTACAGCAAATCTGCTGTAGGTTGTATATATTTAGTTTGCTGGATAATATAAAAGGAAGGACTAGTTGTTTCTTCGTGGACGTAGCCCAAATTGGGTGAACCACGTATAATATATGTGTCTCTCTTGTTTTATGCATTTTTTGTGTTTATATTTCTGCAATATTTTATGTGTTCCATTGCTCTATAATATATAATTTTTCTAACAACTGGTATCAAAGCCGAAGGTCTATTTGGCTAATAAACTCGTAGGAGAGAAGGGTTCCTAGTTCAAGTGGGAGCAATGGCAGAAGATGGTCGAAAAATTTAATGGCCAAAACTACCAGTTGTGGAAGATGAAAATGGAAGATTATTTGTATCAGAGAGATTTGTACCAACCATTGAGCAAAAAGGCAAAGAAACTAACGAGTATGACAGACAAGGAATGGGATATTCTCAACAGAAAAGCACTTGGAACAATACAGCTGTGCCTAGTGGCATTGGTAGCGTTTAATATTTTAAAGGAAATGACAAGAAAGGGTTTAATGTTGAAATTGGCCAAACTATATGAAAAACCCTCGGCCTCAAATAAGGTATTTCTTATGAAGCGTTTATTTAATATGAAAATGTTAGAAGGTGGATCTGTTGCTGATCATTTAAATGAATTTAATACAGTTACCAGTCAGTTAAGTTCTGCAGGGGTAACTTTTGATGATGAAGTTAGGGCTCTGTTATTTCTGTGCTCATTGCCAAAAAGTTGGAATGGTTTAGTTATGGCCATTAGTAACTCTGTCTCTAGATCTAGTACTTTAAAGTTTGATGATGTTGTCGGTGCAATCCTTAGTGAGGAAATGTAATGGAAACGCTCCGGTGAGACATCAGGTAATGCTTTGGCTGCAAAGACTAGGGGAAGAAAAATGGAAAGAGGAAATATCCCAGGATATCGCAGTAAGTCAAGGAAAGGTAGATCCAAGTCTAGATCGGGGATAGTGTGCTGGAAATGCGGGAAGAAAGGACACCTGAAGAAAGACTACAAGTCTCAGAAGGGAAAAGAAGGAGATGCGCAACAAGAAAACAATCATGAAGTGAATGTGACAGGTGATGTGTTGCAAGATGCTTTGATTCTTTCTTTAGAAAATATTATTGATGCCTGGGTGGTAGATTCAGGGGCCTCATTCCATGCCACACCTGATAGGAAACATTTTCATGATTATGTTTAAGGAGATTTTTGACAGGTTCGATTAGGTGATGATAAACCCTGTAAAATCATTGGAATGGGTACAGTTTTCATAAAACAGTAGAATGGAAATCAATGGCTATTGAAGGAGGTAAGGTATGTTCCCGATCTGAAGAAAAATCTTATTTCAATAGGGCAGTCAAGAGGTGAACGCTGTGTGACTACTTTTACAGATAAAACCTGGAAGGTCACTAAAGGATCCCTGGTAATAGCAAAAGGAGAAAAGGTTGGTACATTGTATTTATGTAATGGTATTTCTAATTCTATTAATAATTTAACCTCTACATGAGAAGATACAGCATTGTGGCATCATAGGTTCGGGACCATGAGTGAGAAGGGGATGTAGATTCTTCACTAAAGAAATTTGTTTCCAGGTTTGAAGCATGTTGATTTAAAATTCTGTGAGAATTGTGTTTATGGAAAACAGAAGAGAGTTAGATTCCTCAGAGTTGGGAAAGAAAAGAAGAACGAAAAATTAGAGCTTGTGCATACAGATGTATGGGGACCTTCTAAGGTATCATCTCTTGGTCTCTCTCATTATTATGTTACTTTTATTGATGATGCAACCAGAAAAACCTGGATTTATTGTGTTTGAAATAAATATGATGCATTTGATACTTTCAAGAAATGGAAATATTTGGTTGAAAATGAGATAGGAGAAAGGTTGAAGTGTCTCAGATCAGACAATGGAGGTGAATATTTCAGCAAAGAGTTTGATAGGTACTGTGCAGAGAATGGAATTCACAGAGAGAAGACAGTTCCAGGAACACCACAAGAAAATGGTTTGTCAGAAAGGATGAACAAGACAATCATGGAGCGTGCAAGGTGCATGAGATTGGATGCAGGATTGCCTTTACAATTTTGAGCAGATGCTGTAGATGCTGTTGTTTATCTAATAAACAGAGGGCCTTCAAGTTCCTTTGTTATGGAACCAGCTCAAGAAAAGATAGAAAAGATAGATCAACGCCTTAGAATTCAGCCTCTTCGAGGGGGCAACCTCCTTTACATTACATAAATGAACAATTCTTGGATAATACAAATGAAAGACCTCCTTTCTATATATAGGAGTCTAAGGGGTCATAACATAATCAGAGCCGACATAACAATAATAATGTAAGGGCACAATAATAACAATAGTGGGCTTCTATGGGGCACAATAGTAACAATATGGGCACTACATGGGTACATCAATATAATAAGTGGGTTGTACTAATAACAATAAGGGGTTACACTAGTAGTATAGGGGCCTAACATGCCCCTCTCCTTCAAAAAGTGTTGTCCTCAACGCTTGAGTAGTTCTTGATGCTTCTGTATAAAATTCTTGTCCTCCCATGTGGAATCTTCAGCAGGTAAGTTATTCCACTTGATGAGATACTCTGAAATTGATCGATTTCGTAGTTGTCGGGTTCTTGTTTCTGTGACTGCTCCAGGTTCCAATATGATTTTTCCTTCCTCTTCAATTTCTGGTAATATTGTTTAAATTGGGATCTTTTGCAACTTTTGAATAACTGGCCATACTTCTTCATCCTTATTCTATTCATCCCTTGCTTCATTTATCCAATCCTCATCCTTGAAGAGTCTTCCCATTCGGTAAGGTCGCCATTTTTTAAGTGCATATAGTATTGCCAACATTTCCTTCTCATAAATAGCTTGCTTAAGATGTAGCAATAAAAATACCCAATCACCTACATCAAAACATTTTTCACTCAGATGTTGATCTACCTGTTGTTTCATTCGATTTTGCACTGAAGTGGCGTTATCCTTTAAAAGTTGGAGAACTTGTTGTTGATGCTCGATCTAATCTTTCTCTGCTTGAACCTTTTTCTTCTTGATATATCCTTCTATCTCTAGAGTTTGAGGAGTGGTAATTTCTTCCAATCCTTTACAAGATATGGTCGGATTCATTTCTTGATGCTCGATGTGATCTTTCACTTCTTGAACATTTTTCTTCTTGATATGTAATTCTATCTTGATAGTTTGAGGAGTGGTAATTTCGACCAATGAATTACAAGATATGGTTGGATTCATTTCTTCTTTCTCGATGTGATCTTTCACTTCTTTCACCTTTTTCTTCTTGATATGTCCTTCTATCTTGAGAGTTTGAGGAGTGGTAATTCTTGCCAATGCTTTACAAGATATGGTCTGATTCATTTCTTTTTTCTTTGGGGTGGGGTCCTGGCGTATATCCTCTTCTTTTGATGTTTCTTGATCCTTTTCTTCCTCCTCTTCATATTCTATGTAAAATAATTTCTTATCAGCACACTTATGACCTTTAGTGCATTTGCTATCACAATTGTAACAAAGCCCTTTTTCTCTTTTTTCTTCCAATTGTTGTGGTGTAACCCTTGTAGGTTGTGGAAGGCTAGGAGAAACAACACTTCCATCTTTATAGTTGTGAGGGGTATGCTTCTTGGTTTCCATAATTTTTCTTTCCAGTATGTCACAAAGCCCTTTTACTCTTTCCAATTGTTGTGGTGTTGCTCTAAATAAGGTGTTTCTCTTTGTATCCTCATAATGTGCTATCATTTCCTCCATGAAAATTGACCACGTAACAAGTTGTTTACGAGAACAAAGCCCTTCATACCATAAAAATTGATCCGGTTCTATATATGAAGATGCAATACATACCTTTTGTAACAGTGGTACACCATGTAGATCAAAATATTGCTCCATTTGAAGTATCCAATTTACCGGATCCTTGCCATCAAACTTCCTCATCTTGCTTTTTCCTGATTTTAGGAGCTCCATCTTGAAACGACTGTAAATCTGTACTTTCGGATCTTTAAGTTCTGAAATTGCGACCTGTACTAGCCCTATGTGTCATCTTTCCAATGCCTCCAGTCTAATCCAAATTGGATTCTCCAAGAAAGAGTTATGCACAATCTCCCACAGTGACTTGATTATAGACTAGTTCAGTAGAGCGAACTTGCACGACGTGCCACAAGTCACTGTTTCGTCCTTTGGCTCTAAAAAATATATACAGGAAACTAAAGTCCGTCCTCTTTCTAAACCTTCTTACGAAATTTCAATCCAATGCTCAGGGAAAAATTTATGATGATTTTCCCCAGGTCACCTGTTTGGAATGTAATTCAGGAGTCTGCAAAAAGACCAACGTCCGCAGATCATATCTCTGCAAATATAGTGCAAAAAGCTCTAAAATTCGGACCCGAGATTCAACGCGATGTCTTCTCAAATGGGTGTTTTTTTTAGCTTCTAAAACGTCGCAGAAAAAAAGTTATAGTGAAAATTCCACGATGACCTGTTTGGAGCAGCGAAACCCTAGAATCCAAAGCTCTGATACCAAATGTTATGGAACCAGCTCAAGAAAAGATAGAAAAGATAGATCAACGCCTTAGAATTCAGCCTCTTCGAGGGGCAACCTCCTTTACATTACATAAATGAACAATTCTTGGATAATACAAATGAAAGACCTCCTTTCTATATATAGGAGTCTAAGGGGTCATAACATAATCAGAGCCGACATAACAATAATAATGTAAGGGCACAATAATAACAATAGTGGGCTTCTATGGGGCACAATAGTAACAATATGGGAACTACATGGGTACATGAATATAATAAGTGGGTTGTACTAATAACAATAAGGGGTTACACTAGTAGTATAGGGGCCTAACATCCTTGGATGGTGGTATTCCAGAGGAGGCATGGACAAGTAAAAAGGTAAACTACTCATTTTTAAAAACTTTTGGTTGTGAAGCCTTTGTCCACATTAATAAAGAAAATAGAACAAAGCTTGAGGAAAAATCAAAGAAGTGTACTTTTATTGGATATGGTGCTAATGAGTTTGGTTATTACTTTTATTATTATGAAAAACACAAAATCATTAGGAGCGGAGATGTCATATTCAATGAAAAGGTTTTGTATAAGGATCAGCTGCAGGAAAAGAAACGAGAAAAAGAAAACAGAGAATACACAATGCTTGATGAGATCAAAGAAAAAGTGATGGTGCCTGAAAATCGTAATGATCAATGGCCAGAACAACAACCACAATAGCAACAAGCACCTTAAACACCTAGAAGTGGTGTTAGAAGATCTACACGGATAAGTGGACCCCCTGAATGATACTCTCCTTCATTATATTATGTACTATTGACTGATTCTGGTGAACCAGAATGTTATGAAGAAGCAGCGCAGGTAGAAACTAGGAAGAACTGGGAGCAATCCATGAAAGAAGAGATGGACTCCTTAGCACATAACTAGACTTGGGACTTCGTCAGGTTTCCTGCAGGTAAAACAACATTGCAAAATAAATGGGTTTACAAGTTGAAGGAAGAAGATGGAGGTAGAAAAAGGTATAAAGCTAGACTTGTGGTGAAAGGGTTTGCACAAAAAAAAGGTATAAGTCTACTAGCAGTTGAAGATTTGCATCTTGGCAGTTAGATGTAAAGACAACCTTTCTCCATGGGGATTTGGAGGAAGAGATATATATGCAGCAGCCACAAGGATATGAGGTAAAAGGGAAGGAGAAACTAGTGTGCAGGTTGAAGAAGAGCTTGTATGGCTTAAAACAGGCTCCAAGGCAGTGGTATCTAAAATTTGATAGGTTTACGTCTGAAAAAGGTTATACTAGATGTCACTCTCATCATTGTGTTTATCTCAAAAGGAAAAATGATGGCAGCTATATTATATTGTTATTGTATGTAGATGACATGCTTGTTGTAGGTTCTAACATGCAGGAAACAAATGTGCCCGAAAGAAAATTGGTGAACTCATTTGCAATGAAGGATTTGGGTGCTATAAAACAAATCCTTGGTATGAGAATAACTAGAGACATGAAGAATCACAAATTAACATTGTCTCAAAGTGAGTACATAGGAAAGGTGTTGAAAAGGTTTAATATGCAGAATGCAAAACCAGTTAGTATACCTTTGGCTAGCTATTTCAAATTAAGTAAGGAGGAGTGTCCCAAGACTCAAGAGGAAATGGCTCATATGTCTAAAGTTCCATATGCATTAGTAATTAGAAGCTTAATGTATGCAATGGTCTGCACAAGGCCTGATATTGCACATGCAGTGGGAGTTGTAAGAAGGTACATGAACAATCAAGGAAAAGAACATTGGATGGCGGTGAAGTGGATTCTCAAGTATTTGAGAGGTACCACAAATCAAGCATTATGCTTTGGTGGTTCAAACATTTCTTTACAAGTATATGTTGATGCAGATATGGCGGGTGGTATAGATAACATGAGGAGCACAATAGGGTATGTGTTTACTGCAAGTGGAAGAGCTGTCAGTTGGGTCTCAAAACTACAAAGTGTTGTTGGAGTCGCAACTACCGAAGCAGAGTATGTTGTTGCTACAGAGGCTAGTAAAGAAATGATTTGGTTACAAAGGTTTCTAGATGAATTGGGTAAAAAGAAAGAGTTGGGCAGGTTATACAGTGACATCTAGAGTGCCATACATCTTGCAAAGAACTTTGCATTTCATTCCAAGACTAAACATATTCAACTCAAGTACCATTTCATACGGTTAGTGTTGGAAGATGGACAATTGAAGCTGGAAAAGATACACACTAGCCAGAATCCTGCACATATGTTAACAAAAGTTGTAACCAGCGAGAAACTGAGAATCTATTTAGTTTCAATTGGTCTTCTAGTATGATGAAGAAGATGAGAAACAACTAGGTTTAGGTGGAGTCATTTTCCAGCAAATGAAGCAGTGGTGGAGTTGCTATAATCAGTTTCCAAGTGGGAGATTATTGGGTGTGGAGTTTGATTATCTTCTTTATTTAGAGGTATCGCCACATTGGACCCCAATTCATCATGTGGCAGCAACACGGCTCGTAAAATATATGCCACAGGAGGGCCTAAGGGGGGGGGCTGCGACCTTTGGGAGCCGCCCCGCCAGGTGCTACCCCTGAAGCTAAAAATATATGTAAAATTTCCTTATAAAATGTTGTAATTTCGTAGTCAATATTGGTCGTCCATTAGGAGGAGATCTGACGGTAGAATTTATGCTTAATTTAGGGTTTTTTTCCCTAGAAAGCAACCCCTCGCTATATATGAGGGAATTGTATCGCGTCTAGGTAGATCTGTATTCTGAGAGAGAAGAGGGAATTACAACGGATCTACTGTAGGTTGTATCTCTTTAGTTTGTCGGATAATATAAAAGGAAGGACTGACTATTTCTCTGTGGACATAGCCCAAATTGGGTGAACCACGTATATTTGTGTCTCTCTTGTTTAATGCATTTTCTTTGTTTATATTTTTGCAATATTTTATGTGTTCCATAGCTCTACAATATATAATTTTTCTAACACAAAGTAATGTAGTAAGCTCATTTTTGAGACTAGGAAATTTGTTTTCCTGATGATTTGCCCCAAGGATAAGAAGAAGGTTGTGGCCACGGCTTCCATGCAGGGCTCCTCTACAAAAAAAAAGCAGATGGACAAGGTCGTGGAGGAGTACAGGGATATTTTTGCCTCACCCACTAGGGTACCTATTCACTGTCAGGTCAAGCACTCCATCGATCTGACCCCGGGTGTGCTGCTACCCAATGGATCAATCTATTGATGCTCTGTTCTAGAGAACGATGAGATCAAGAGGTAGATTCAAGAACTATTGCAAAAATGGCACATTAGGCCAAGCTCATCCACTTGTGGGAGCCCGATTATGTTGTTATAGAAGAAAAATGGGACGTGGAGGCTCTGTATTGACTATCGGGCGCTGAACTAGATCGTTGTCTAGAATAGGTACCCAATCTCGTGCATTGATGACCTTTTGGACTAGTTCAATGTGGGAAAATATTTTAGCAAGATTGACTTGAAGTCAGGCTGTCACCAAGTGCCTATCGAACCCTCTGATGTGTGGAAGACTGCTTTCAAATCCATGGAGGGCCTTTTCGAATGGTTTTCATGCTATTCTGATTGACGAGTGCCCATGCAAGGTTAATGAGATTTGTGGAGGACATCTTGCGACCCGTCACCAATGCATTCATGGTGGTGTATTTAAATGACATCTTGATCTTTAGCTAGAGTTGGGAAGAGCCCCCCCAACATATTCGATAGGTCCTTCAAACCCTGTGCCAACACAAGTTTTGTGCCAACTTGGAGAAATGCACCTTTGGTGTGGCCCAGGTTCAATATCTGGGGTACATCATTGATGAGTAGGGTCTACATGTGGAGCCATCCAAGATACAAGTCATTCGGGATTGGCCAACCCCACCATTCTAAAAGATCTCCACATCTTTTTGGGTCTTGCCAATTTCTACCGTAGGTTCATTTTGGGGTTCTCTCATATCACTTGGCCTATAAGTCATGTCACCAAGGGTGGAGTGAAAGAAAAGTTGTTTTGGTCAGAAAACCGACAACAATAATTCTCTGAG
Source organism: Pinus tabuliformis (assembly GCA_031772625.1). NCBI lineage: Eukaryota > Viridiplantae > Streptophyta > Pinopsida > Pinales > Pinaceae > Pinus > Pinus tabuliformis. The sequence goes on along the minus strand of CM062804.1, from coordinate 153,439,140 downwards.
TTGAAGAATCGCCTCTATGTTGCACTAGTGCTTAGATTACCAGACCTGCAACAACCATTTGAGATTGAGACATATGCCTCCGACGATGTTATTGGTGTAGTTCTTACTTAGCATGGGCATTTAGTGGTTTACCACAGTGAGAGACTTTCGGACACAGTCCAAAAGTACCTCACTTATGATAAAGAAATGTATTCCATTGTGAAGGCTTGTCGTCAATGGAAACATTACATTCTAGGGAAGGAAACAATCATCCACACAGACCACCAACCTCTACAGTTCATACGGACACAAGGGAAGTTGCAGAATGATCGCCATTAGAAATGGTCAACCTATTTACAACAGTTCCATTTGAACATTTAGTATAAGAAGGGAAACACTAATAATGTTTCTAATTTCCTCAACTGACCACTGTCCATGGTGTTGATCACTGTGCTAGACTCTTATGGGCACGAGACATCATGTGGCCGCATCTTTACAAGAGCGATCCAGAATTCAACAACATATACCAGACACTCCTAGAAGGGAAGCACGTTCCAAATTTTCACCTTCAGGATGCGTTGTTATGCCACCTGACACACACCTATGTTCCTTCAGGTGAGAATTCCAAGATGATTTGGGGGGCGCACTACAGTCGGGTGACTAGACATTTTGGAGTAGAGAAAATAGTGGTGGTATTGCAAAAGTATTTTTATTGGCCGAAACATCGTTAGGATGTCGGGAAGTACATTAGATCCTGCACCACCTATGCCATTTCTAAACCAAACATCAAGAAGAAAGGCATGTATACTCCTCTACCTACTCCTAGACGGCCTTGGGAATCTATCTCCATCGATTACATGTCTGGCATTCCTTATACTAAGCATAGAAATGATTTCATTTTAGTGGTCATCAACAGATTCTTGAAGATGGCCATCATGGCAGCATGTAAGAAGAGTATCACAACAGAGGCCACTTCTATGCTCTTCTTTGAGTGAGTATGGGTACACTTTGGGATCCCACAGTCCATTATCGCAAATCAGGACACCAAATTCCTGAGTTCTTTTTTGTCAAGTCTCTAGTTGATGCTCGATACAAAACTTACTAAGTCCATGACTTTCTGTCCCCAAATTGATGGCCAAATAGAGGTTGTCAATAGGATGATCATACACATTCTCTGTAAGTAAAACTCAAAGCATCCATGAACGTGGGATGAAAGTCTCACCTATATCCAACACAACTACACTAGATCTCTCCATAGCCCCTTTCAAGTAGGGCTGGGATTTTAGCCATTATGCCCCATTGATCCAGCCATACCATTTTCAACCACTCAGGTGGATTCAACTCACGTTCAATCCGAAGCTGAAAGGGCTAACAGCTTCATCGAATATATTCAACACATCCACCATTAGTTCCATGATATATTGGATAGAGCCAATGCTAAGTACATGTAGCGCCATGATTAGCACTGAGTGTCGCACAAGTTCTAGGTGGGTGACAAAGTTTGGCTACATTTGCAGAAGGAGCACCTTGCTGGACCACACTGCAAGCTTCGCCTGCGCCAATATGGGCCATACACCATCACCAAGGCTGTCGGTGACAATTCCTTCGAGCTTAACATCCCACAGTTCCTTGGTCTGCACCGAGTGTTCAATGTAGATTTCCTTCGGCCATACTTTCCACCATTGTTTGACATATCTGACATTGCAAAACAACTCACACAAATAGATCTCAACTCGAACTGCATGGAATAGGCCATAACTTATCAGATCATGGACAAATAGATCAAGAACACTCGCCAATAGAGGATACAACTATATTGAGTTGTCAAAGTGGGCCAACTCCTTCAATGGGGCAAGTGGTTCACCAGGGACTAGGTTCAACAGAAATTTCCTCACCTCATGGAGGCTCTGAATGCAATGGGGACCATTTCTTCCTAAGAGGGGAGGAGTGATCCAGGTGAATATTGGTGGCCACTCACCTATTCCAGCTAGACCCCCCAGTCAGTTTCATCGGTTTCTTTGTTCATTTCAATGTTTACTATTTTTAGCAGATTTTCGGGTCCTGAATTTCCGGAGTAGTTTTGAACCCCTAAACAATGTTTTTTGGGGTTTGCGGTAGGCAAGAAGTGATAGGAAAGGGCCTATGCAAAAACTTGTAGTACTCAAAGAGATTTTTCCAACAAGGTATTGTATGTGCAAAATGGAGATAATATGACCAAGTTACGACGTCGGGAAGTTGGCTGCGTAACTAACCACAACGGGGCCCACAAACGCTTGGTGTTACCATCTCCTGTGTTAGGGTTTTGGTTTTTTACGGTTTTCTCATGTTTTTCAATAATAAATAGGCCCTTGAGCCTCATTGTAACATAGTTCAGAGGCATGTAGCTGCCACATCTCTTCTGAGAGATAAGCTACCATCGCCCGTGCTATCTTATTTCCATTCTGTTTGCAAGAATAGTTCAATATTTTTCTATTAATGAAATGAAGTTTTTTTCTACTAAATCTCCGTGTTTATGATTATATCTATAAGTTGTTGCATTATTATATAAGTTCAGATCAAATATCCTACAAAAATGAATTTAATAGCTTTAACATCAAGTTTCTTTTTGTTCTCCTTCGAAATATGTCCAAAGGCCTTACACCCAAATACCCTAAAATGATGAACTGTTGGTTTAAAACCATACAAGGATTCGAATGGGGTCATGAGATCAAGATACCTTTTTGGAATTCTATTCATTAAATAAACAATAGTAATAATGGATTCTTCCCAAAAATCATTTGATAGCTTCTTACCTTTGATCATACTCCTTGCACACTTCGCCAATTCTAATTTTCCTTTCTACAACATCATTCTCCTATGGAGTGTAGGGTATTGTAAACTGTTACACTATTCCATGATCCTTGCATTAATTGACAAAGTTCCCCAATCTATATTCTCCCCCTTGATCTGAACGAAGGAAATTTATGAACTTCCCTATTTTCTTCTCTGCCATGTTTTTGAATTCTTTGAAATACTCAAAGACAACACTCTATCTTCCTAAGGAAGTACACCCAAGTGTTCCTTATGCAATCATCAATAAACAACATAAAATAATAAGCACCTCCTAGTGATTTGGTCTACATTGGTCCACAAACATTGGAATGCACAAGTTCTAATACATCTCTTCTTCTCTTACCAAATTTAGAGGGGAATTCATCTCTGTGAATTTTTCCAAATGCACAGACTTCACAAGAAACATACTTATTCTTCAACATAGGGAGTCCTTCAACCATTCTTTGTTTCTGCAACAATAAAAAATCATGAGAATAGATATAACCATACCTCTGGTGTTGAAGGATTTCTATTGAAAAGGTTTTAGAAGTCAGTGCTTGATGACTCTTACTAGTGACATCAATTTTGTACATCCTCTAACTCAGACTCTTGAAGCAATAGGTTTGCAATGATCCAACAAATATTTCATTATGCAATGTCTTTTGAAGAATTCAACCTTCAAATTATGATTTGTAATTGTGGACACAAAAATCAAATTCTTCTTGATCCCGGGCACATAGATAACATTATGAATGTGCCTAACACTGCCATTTCGTAAAAACACTGGACTATCACCATATCCCTTGATCTAATGTGCACGATCATCTCCAAGATAGATGTTTCTTCCATTACTTAATTCCTTGAAGTTTTTATACTAGTCCTTATTGCATTTCATGTGAATCAAAGCTCAAGAGTCCACAAACCAAGAATTAACATCATCCATTTCAGTAGATAATACAACATTAGACATAAACAACTTAAGGTTCTTGAAATCAAAATTTAGGCCTTCTCCTACAAAATTTCCAGAATGTTTTCTATGCTTATTATGCCTAGCTTCATCATTTTTATTCTTTTAACAGCCCCTGGAAAGATGCTCACTTCTACCACAGTAAAAAAAATTCATTCCAGAGTCATTTTTAACAAATGACATACCTTCATTTGGTTTTTGAGATGGCCTTTTTTGAGATGAACCTCCACCTTTTTTCCCTTTGAAGAACTTATTATTCACAATAAGTTCCAAGTATGGATTTTGGGGCTTCAAATTCCTGCTCCTCTCTTCTTCTTGCATCGATATACCTATCAGTTCCTCAAAATTTAGCACTTACTTTATAACAACTCGGGTGAAAATTCCATGTAATAAAAGTAAATAAAGGAAAAAATAATAACCATGGTTGATGGGACACTTATTCCAAGATGAATGTTGGGAAAGACATCCTAGGGGGTGTTCATTTGGTTGTTTATGGCTAACGAAATTGGCAAAGGCATGGGCTAAGGCTTTGTAAAGGAAAAAATGGAATTTTTGGCATAATTATTTATGAAAATAATGTTAATTACGAGAAAAAGGACGTGAAAGGTCACAGGTTGCTTGTGAAGAGGAAATTGAAGGAAAATATTGGAAAATGAAGAAAATAGAAGCCTCATTCATAAAAAGGCTTCTAAGGATCCATTGGTAACCTTTTGTCAATTTAGCTTTGGAGTTCTCTCATGATTCTCTCTCTCTCTCACTCTTGGACACTTAGAGATTCTTGGAGCACTTTGGCATTGCAGCAAGAAAGTCAAAGAAGGTAAGAGGAAGCAAAGATCAAGAAGGGAAAGGCTGGATCAAGTAGCTACAATAGACTTCATTGCAGGTATCAACTTGCATATGTATTATCCTTGCTATATTTGGCATGCACGACATTGCATGTAGTTATTTTATATCACAACATGGGTTTTTCCAGGCGTGACAGTTTTCTTTAGCATAGCCTTCCCATTTCCTGATAACTTTGATGAGATGGGTTTCTCATAGTCGGTTAATGTGGGATGGCTGGACAGATTCGAAGCTTAGTGGGTTGGATCTATGAACTAAAAAACACATGGCCTAGTAGTCCCTGAACCATAATAAGGATCACGGTAAAGCCACTGGCCTAGTAACCCCTGAACCAGAATGTGGGTTGTGGTAAAGCCATATTGGTCGCCTCGATGGGCCTAGGAATCCTTATCGGTGAATGATGAGATATACGATAATGCCAAAAGGTGGATTTATATTTGTTTGGCCTAGTAGTCCTAGGATGGGATGTATGGTAAATCCACGAGAGTGTGTCTTGGTGTAGGGCCTAGTGATCCTTGAATCAGACTGTGGATTACAATAAAGCCTGAGAGACTAGGAGGCACTCAAATTCCTCACAGTGTAGGTGGAGAACTCCAACGGTATTCATTTTTGTTGGTGTGTTTTGGTTTGTTCTATGAGTCCCACATTCATGCCTGGAATATGGCACAGGGGTGATTGGCTAAAGAGAAACTTGTATTAGCCAATCTATGGTCGGGTGGAATGTGGTAGTGCCATCTCTGGTTGGTTTATTGCATTTATTAATGAGAAATATATTCCCTTGATTTTCAGGTGTAAATGTACTGATGTATATGTGGATTTTATCGCTGATATGTTTACGATATTCTTTTCCCTATTATGCTAGTTATATGTATGTTTTATGACAGGAACTATGTATGGCTCTCAGCATGTTTTTACTTGTAAATGAATGGATAATGTATCTGTGGACTAATAGATGATAATGCTGCAAATGACATGAGGGAAAAATGGTCCATCGTGATTCTTAGATAAATTTGAGATCCCTACACTTAATTCTGTTGTTTACACCTGTAGGTTACATGTTGATGATATGTTTGATGAATTGTCTATCATGGCTAGTAGGGGTCTGGATAAGGTCCTGTTCAACTTATTTCTTTGGAATCATTGTTTTCATGTTCTTTTACTGATCTTCAGCTATCACTCCATTCTAGGAAGTGACTTGGGCTCTCAGCCTAGAAAAGTGGCTTAATCCCTGGGTTGTTGGCACAAAACTGGCAAATTGGGTCCCTCGATGCTGGCACATAAGCCTGTGAGAGCGAGTTTGGGTTTCTGGATGTTTCCATACCTATAACATGAGAGCGACTGAGGCCTAAGATGGTCAAAAAATTCAGTACTACCCAATAGAAACTTGGCTGATGTTGGATGATTGTGTGTGATGTTTCAATCAATTCCACTTCCTTAAGGTCACATAGGAGTTCGAATCCAATCATAGTAGCCTCTCATCACATGTTTACCTCGGTTGGCTAGTTACTTACGTAGATGTAGGAAGAGGGTGTTACAGAGTGGTATGAAAGCATGGTTCACCCCTCAGACTGAATAGGCGGTGTGTGTGGTCATGCATGCATGTTAGTTTCATGTGCATATCTTATACTTACCTTCCATGTGCTTGTTACATTTTCTTGATGATTCATTATGGTTGTAGTAAGGTTTCCATGTTGAATTTGATGTTGAATTTGTGGAATGCATTCGTCATGAGTATATGACTGGTTACATATTGTTACATGCCTCTTACATGTTGATTTTATGTCACCTGCTTACATCCTTGTATGTTAGGCTACATTATTGTAGATTTGATTACATGTATCAGTCTTGTAGGTTCGTTAGAAGGATTGATCACTTATGTTCAACTACATGCATTTATGCATAGGTGTAGTTGATTAGGGATTTCTTATGCATGTTGTTGGTTGCATGTGGCAATGTGTACAATGGAGTAATGGTTGTTGTCATGCATGAGTTCATAGCATGCATTTTTTATATGGCCTTGCATCGATGAATGGACCCTAACTAGAATTATGTTTATGTGTTGATACATTTATTTGTGTCTATCTATGTGTTGTTATGTTTATGTTATACATGTATCACACTGATTTGTTGATCTAGTAGACAAGGTATCCTCCCCAAATTATGCTAAGGTATGTTGATTTATTGTGATTTGGGTTATCTGACATATTATGGATTGTAAGAGAAGATCAAATGGCTAGCAAGGTGGTAGACTACATAGAATCTCCTTATGCATCAGATGAGCAGCATGGTGTGGGGCACACAACTAATTTGGTAGATACATTGAGGAGCTTGAAGGAAGAGATAAGGAGTTGGAAGGAAGATAATGACCGAATCATACAGGCACAAGAGAAGAAAGAAGAGGTTAATGCAATACTTCTTTAGAGATTTTCAGACTTGCAGCAACAAGGGTCGCTTCGGATCAGCCATGGACAAGAGGATAAAAATAATGGGGCATATGGCAATAGGTCTCTTGGTAGACACAAGTTAGATAGATGTGATACAATGAGAGATGGCAGGTTGTTGGACACTCGGGATGGGAGGGGCGATGAGTACAGGTACTATTTTATTTATGGTTTTGATAGACATCATGATCGTCCTCGTTATCATCCTTATAGGAGGAGTGATAGGGAATAACTTATGAATGAATTCAAGAAAGTGAAACCACCTACTTTTCATGAATATGTGAAGAAGCTGGAAGATGTAGAGGCTTGGATACTTGGGATGAATAAATTCTTTGGGTTGCAATATTACACAGATAACATGAAGGCCAAAATAGCGATCTTCAACTTGAAAGGTAAATCAGACATTTGGTGAGAATATGTTAAGCAGGTCAGAGACATCAGAACAAATGAGTTGAGTTGACGGGAGTTCAAGAGGATTTTCAGGAAGAAATACTTATCGTAAAGGTATTATGAAAGTAAGGCCAAAGAATTCTATGAGCTAAAGATGGGATCAATGACAGATGAAGAGTGTACGACCAATTTTCTAGAGCTATTGAGGCATATACCATATCTTACTGATGAGAAGGCTAAAGTTCAATGATTTGTCAGTGGTTTACCATTAGCATTTAGAGAAAGGATTGAATATGATGAGCCTTGGTCACTTGAGGAAGTTGTTCGAAAATTGAAGAATTTTTATAAGCAATCAAAGCTTAAGAATTAATATCAGAAAAGATGAAATGGAAAATACAAAGGTAAAGTTAAATGGAAGCCTAAGAGGATGAGGCCTCATAATGCCGATGAGAAAGAGAATCTGGCACTGCAAAAGATATTTAATGTAGCTAGACAGGGACATGAGCTGCAACAACATCATAAATGTGATTGTACTAGTTGGTTGGAGTGTTGGACACGTGGCAAGGAACACCTTAAGAGATATTGTCCACAGAATCAAGGTGGTAGGCCTCAGATATACAATGCACAGGAGGTGCAGACTGTTGGGGAGGTAGGGAAAATCATTCCTCGTATCTATGTAGTAGTGGACAATAGACAAGAAGAACACCAAGAATCTATCATTGAGATGGATAGTAAGCATTGTGATTAAGTTATTTCTATTTTGATTGACCCTCGAGCTAATTATATATATTTAGTCCTGAATTGGTGGATAAGTGTGGTTTGACTAAGGAATTGCATGCAGAATCTTGGTTAGTGCAATTGGCCACAGGTAAAACGAAGTGATTTCATCATTAGGTAAGAGCTTGTGCATTGAATTTAAATGGCATGCCTTCCGCAACACCTCTAAATGTATTAATGTTGGGATCATACAATATGTTTTTTGGCATGGATTTGTTGTATCTTCACAGAACCAAGGTAGAATGTTATGAAAAATCTATTGAGTGTGTTTATGACAATGGGGAACCAAGAGTCTTGTAGGGTAAGAATAAATCCACAACAATTAGGATGGTGACAACTATGCAAGGAAAGCATAGCCGCAGGAAAGGGTGTATGTTATTTGTAGTACATATTTCTAGTGACAAGGGTAAGCAGGTTGAGGATGCAGATGTGTTGGTTAGGTACCTAGTTCTACAATAGTTTAAGGATGTATTCCTTGAGGACATTACAAAGTTTCCAACTCATTGGGAGGTAGAATTTTCTATTGATTTAGTGCCACGGGGAGCTCCAACATCAAAAGCATGACAGCATGAGCACACCTAATTTGGTTGAGTTAAAGCTACAGTTGAGGTAAATGTTGGATAAGGGATACATTAGGCCAAGTGTATCACCTTGGACTGCACTGATATTTTTTGTGAAGAAGAAATATGGAACTCTCATATTATGCATTGGCTATAGGCAATTGAACAAAGTGACCATCAAGTACAAATACCCTTTACTGAGGAGTGATGACTTGTTTGATCAGCTAAAGGGGGCAACAATGTTCTTAAAGATCGACTTGAGATAGAGATACCATCAGGTACGCATCAAAGAGGAGAAAATTTACAAGACATCTTTCCAGACCAGGTATGGGCATTATGAGTTTGTTTTAGTTCCATTTGGCTTAACGAATGCCCCATCTATGTTTATGTGCTTGATAAATAGTGTGTTGTGTCCATATTTGGATAATTTTGTTATTATTTTCATTAAGGATATATTGGTATATTCTAAAAATGAGGAAGAGCATTCTGAACATTTAGCAACAGTGTTGAGGTTGTTGAGGGAACATCAATTGTATGCTTAGCTCAGGAAGTGTGTAACACCCCCTCCTCCCAGGTCCACCTAAGAAACCAACCAGCCGACGCAAACATGTGACTAGAGAGGTCACTATAAGGAATTCAATCTCCTTGGTAACCTTAAGGAAATGGGATCGACAGAAAAATCAGACAAACCCATCCACATCAGCAACAACACCCCTAGGAGACATGCCAGCCACTCAAACACCCTACCCCTAGGTCCCACTAATGTTTTCAGCCTTTTAACTCAAATTTTCTCTCATGCTAAAGGCAAGAAAATGACCAACAACCTAAATTCACTCCCATAGGCCCATGTGCCAGTGATTGTGGACTTTTCTTAGCAGACCTGTGCCATCGACCCCAAGTTTGAGCCACTTTTCTAGCCCAGAATCCCGGTCTCTACCAAAAACTTGCAACGACCTTCGGAATCCATCAAAGACATGATAAAAATGTTGATAAATAAAAAATCAACCACTAGTTCTGAGCATCCTCAACAGGGATTGACATTTTTTCAAACACTTAGCATCAATGCAACCTATTATCACTCCAAGAAACTCTCCTAGGTTGTAGCTCGGAGATGCCTGGTAACATATAATCTTCAATATTGTTCTCTGAACTATTGGAATAAATGATGGTTTGGATCAAGTTAGATAACCATTTCAGCTCTGTTTTCACTCAATGCATGCATGAACACTCACCAATACAAGGCTTTAGACCACTAATGCTCAATAAGTTCTAAATTCAATGGATAGATGGAGAATACTGACTATACCAACAGATTTCTTACATAAACATACATCAATGGCTAGCTATAGGCAGCAAAAGAGAATACTGATTGTACTGGCAGATGCATATATGACCACATATGGATGGCTAGTTACAAGCAGCAAAGAAGCTTGCAAATCTAATATATCAAAGCAGAGATAAGATGACAGTTATCTGGCCTTAGACACACAGAAAACATGAACAAATTGTTCAAGTGCAAGCATAGAACAACAAAGAGAATGGACATTGAACATATAATGGAAAAAGAAGCTTATATTGCTAAAATGAAGATGAGAAGCTTGAATGAATAGAGGAGGAATAATCTCCAAGAGTTGAACCTCTATTACATCTTAGTTTCAGCTATTTATAGCCTGTTTACAATGCTCCTGAGCTCTCTAGAAGGCTCAGAGTCTTAATCTGCCTGATATGCATTGTTAACTGATTTGATGCCCTCTAGGCAAGCATGGGATTGGATTTTTCTGCTTCTAACAGCAGAGTAACCGATTTCATATATTTTTAATGGCTTGTTGCATTGTCTGGGAGTTTTCCTGTGTCGGAGATGATCCATAACATTTGTTGGTGTGGTTGTTGTGCTGTCTGTGATGTTGATACTCCCTAATCTTGTTTGATTTAGGTTGCAGCGTGCTGTGGCCTTTTCTTTCCATGTCTTAGCTCCTGTTTCTCGGCAATATGTCTCCTGGGCTCTATTATATGGTGGAATGGGTCTCCTGGCCCTTATAATCCCTTTAAATGGCCCCTTTCTATTTAATGCATGACTGTTTTCTGTTTTAAACAGAAAACGCAATGACACTGTGAAAATCCCACCCATTTCTGTCCTTTTCGGTTTTAAGAAATCCTTAGATATGGCTTATTTTCTTGTTGGGTCCACCCTTGCAGTGATAACACATCTCCACCGTTGATCTAGGAGTCCCAGATCCAATGGTGATGATCCACTTCGGGTGCCTCTTTTGTACTGGAGTTAATCGCCCGATGAGGGTGGTTTTCTCTCTCCTCATCTTGGACACGTGGCAGCAATTGTATGGCATCAGGCAGAGCTTGGCCTAAACCACTTTCCGCCCACAGCTCGCCTGAAATCCTGCCTGTTTTGTGATTTTTTCTTCATATTGGAAATATGTCGAAACACTGAAAATTTATGAAAAACGGCCTTGGCAGACTTCAAATATCATATATTCCACTTCCTGGACCCTTTTGGGTCTGGGGCTCATCGCAATCGCATTGGCCAGAGGTTCCATCATATTTCGTTTAAACAACAAAAATACATAAAAACATTAAAATATGGCTTTCCCCGGACCTAAAATATTATATAATATCATTTCGGAACCCTTTTGGGTCCGTGATTTATCGCTATCGGTGTTGTCATGTGTTCCTTTGTATTCTGTTTAAACAACCAAATACATTTAAATACATTAAAAATTGGGCTTTCCGTGGACTTAAAATATGATACAATATTGTTTATAACTCTGTCGGGTCCAGTTATTGGGTCGCTGTCACATATATGTAAAGGCCTCGCCCCTTAAGGTTTCTGCTGATAGCGATTACGCGATGCGATGTGGGTCATCGATCTGTGTGTGCGATTGATGATCCACGTTGAATCGACAATCGCTATCTCTCATTCCACACAACCTGTGCCAATACTCCTCCGATACTTCCGCTGATAGCGATCGTCGGCAATTGCTAATCGGCGGTGTCTAGCTCCGATTGCCACTACTTGGGACCACCGATTTGAAATTTTCCACTTAGATCTAGGCCATTGATCGGCCAGATCTAACGTCAGCGGTGCATTCTTGGGTTTTAAGCCTGCGGTAAGGGTTTTTGATTGATTTTGAAGTGTTTTAGCCTCTCAATAGTGCATTTTTCCTCTTCCAAGGACTCTCCTCCCTTGCTTGTTTTGATCTTGGGATGATCTTAAGAACTTTTGAAGATTCGAAGAGAATTTTTGGATCCCTTTGCATGATTTTAAGCAAAATTTGGAGACTTTGGGAGTATTTTGGATCCATTTTTGGGCCAAACGCCAACAAAGCTAACACTGGCTCCTTCTGGGGATGAAAGCCTCCCTGTGAGGTTTCAAGAACTACAGATCAATGCCTTTCCTGTAAAAAACAAGATCAAATCTTCCTTCTAGTGTTGCATTGGGCATGGAGTCTATTTAGCATGAAATAAAAACTTGAAAACAACATATTTACAATACCAAGGCTTGAAAGCCTTAACTGAAATAAAGTTCGAAGAACATCCCATTAAATGGACCATCAAAAACATCTTCTCCTTCCTTTGATGCATTCCTTTTGAGAAAACAGTCACCAAACTCAAAATTGAACCTTTTTACCCTTCTATGAAAGGTTTCTTTCTCTTGGTCAATGTGTATATTAGCCAATTCATCAAAGACTTGCAAAAGCCTATTGATTTGATCCTCTACTTCAAAAACTTTCCAGCATTTGATATTATCAGGTAGAGATGTTCTATATTTATCCTCCTCTCTGTATGCACTCAACCTTGGATGTTTTGCTTGGAAGGTTTTGTACACCTGCTGAATAATAAGGTCTGTTGCATACTTTGTTGTGTCATTTGTGACCTGAAAAGTTAATATGAAAGATGAATCAATGCATTCTTTTGTGGCGGACACAAGGACTTCACCTATTCTTGCAGCTTCCTCAGAGCAAGCCCCATCAAAGAACATGTCCCAAATCTGTGGGCCTTCTTCCTCTGTGATCTAGCAAACTGATTTTTTAAGCTGCGTAGAGGCCAACTGATAAGGCTTGGTAATGTCAAGATCGAGCTTTTCCACAACAGCCTTGGGCATTGAATTATGGCCGGCTCCAGTGTCTAGAGGGCAATTGTGAAGGATTATATCATGAATAGACAGAGAAACATAGAATGATGGGGAGCTGTCTTCACAATTTTCAATTATTGGGTTGAGAATAATAGCTAGTTGGTCATTTTGCAATTTTACATAGTTAGTGGAAGCTTGGATGGAATAAGGCTCAAGAGCCTGAAGGATAGATTTCCTGAAGGAATCATTCTTCACTGGTTCAATCAGAGGCATAGGTATTCTTGGCTTCTAAATTTCTGATTGAATACTAAAAGAAGAAGGGGACTTGTCAAGGCCTCTTACCTCTATGGCTAGAGCTTTGAGGATGATAAGATCAACTTCTAGTTGCTTCTACTTATTGGCTTGTTGTTCTGCAGGGAAAACAACTTTATGAACAGGAGTTTCTATGACATTATTCATCATCGACCTCAGATTATATTGGTGCTGATCTACAGTTTGTATAATAGCTTCACAATCCCATTCTTGGCTAATCTGGTCATTGAATAATGACTTCTCATAGGTAGCTTTGGTTAAAAAAGTGGCGCTGCCTTTGTCTTCCATACAATGGATCTCATCTTCCTCTTCAAAGTGCTCTTCCTCCATGACTACATTTTGAAGAGGGGTCTTCACCCTTTGGTCTTCATTAGCATCTTTGTTTCTTTGCAAAATCTACAACTGCTTATTTGTTCTTCTATATGGATTTGGATTTGGATTTCTAGGAGCAAATGTATTAGGCACTCTTCCTTTCCCCAGGTGTTGCTCAACCTTCAATTTAGAGATTTCAAAGGCTAATGACTCGATCATTTTGGTCATTTTGTCTATCTTATGATCAGAGGATGATGAAGACTCGCCCCTCTGTCTTCTTCTATCAACATTTCCCTTGAGCTTCTCTATAGCCATGATGTTTGATTCTACTTCCAAGGTAGCATTCTACATGTCAGCCAGAGTATCACATCGCCTCTCTTTCAACAGTAGGCAGAAGTTAGAATCAAAAGCACTGGCATAGGTGAGTTTAGCAGAGGTAGTAGTAGGTTTTACTTCAGCTAGTATCTTGCTATACATACGGTTAAACCTCTTATTAAAATTAGACAGCAACTCACCATTTTCCCTCTTTAAGTTCCCAAACTCAGTGTGGTAGTAGAGGAGATCCTTCTTATCCCCCCAATGCTTTAGGAATGCATCATCTAAAGCTTCAATATCTGCTATAGATCTTCGGGTTAGTTCTCTTAACCATTTTCTAGCCTCTTCATCTAGGCTTTGGACAAAGACTCTCATCCACACATCATCTTCAGTAGTGTCCAGATTATCAGAATAGCTATAGAATGACTCAAGATGTTCTTCAGCAGTAACATCTTCAGTCCCAGTGAACTTAGGCTTATATTTTTGATATTCTCCGGTAGGCATGCCGTTCAAAGGAGTGGGCAGTATTAGATGTCCATACCCAGCAGCAATGATTCTTTCCATTTTGGTAGGTGCTTGTGGACCTACAATAGCTATGGTGGCTAAAAGAGTACTGGTAGTCTGAATGATAGAGGGATGAGGAGTGATTGATATGATTAAAGGAGTATAATGGATAGGAGGTGAGGTTTCCTTTGGGCTTACAACGAAAGGAGAACCTAAAGAATAAGGAGCTTTATGAATCTCTGCGAGTTTTTCTTCACTGCTAGTATTAGATGCTATACTCTCAACATGTATTTGTTCTATTACAAGCCTTTCTTGAAGAGATATAGAAGATTGTTTAGGTTTACCTAATCCTGATGCTCCTTTCTGTGATACCTTTCTTTCTTTGATGATTTTTTCAGGGTCAGGTATTGGGTCAGCTAGTAGCTTTTGAGGATTTCTCCGAGTATGCCTCACAAACTGAGCCAGAACTATGAAGTGGAGTCGCCAAGAGGTTCAGCCTCCAATAGAGTCGCCAGATAGATGATTACAACCAAAAAAGTTCACAGACTTTGTCTATCATCAAAGCTGGATCTATGTCATTTCCCAGGGAAGCTGAGCTTCAGTTTCCTCTCCCCAGCAACGATGCCAATTATGTTATCACTCCAAGAAACTCTCCTAGGTTGTAGCTTAGAGATGCTTGGTAAAATATAATCTTCAATATTGTTCTCTAAAATATTGGAATAAATGATGGTTTGGATCAAGTTAGATAACCATTTTAGCTCTGTTTTCACTCAATGCATGCATGAACACTCTCACCAATACAAAGCTTTAGACCACTAATGCTCAATAAGTTATAAATTCAATGGATACATGGAGAATACTGACTATACCAACAGATTGCATACATAAACATACATCAATGGCTAGCTATACGCAGCAAAAGAGAATACTGACTGTACTGGCAGATGCATATATGACCACATATGGATGGCTAGTTACAGGCAGCAAAGAAGCTTGCAAATCTAATATATCAAAGCAGAGATAAGATGAAAGTTATGTGGCCTTAGACACACAAAAAACATGAACAAACCGCTCAAGTGCAAGCATAGAACAGTAAAGAGAACGAACATTGAACATATAATGGTAAAAGAAGCTTATATTGCTAGAATGAAGATGAGAAGCTTGACTGAACAGAGGGGGAATAATCTCCAAGAGTTGAACCTCTATTACATCTTAGTTTTAGCTATTTATAGCCTATTTACAATGCTCCTGAGCTCTCTAAAAGGCTTGGAGTCTTAATCTGCCTGATATGCATTGTTAACTGATTTGATGCTCTCTAGGAAAGCATGGGATTGGATTTTTCTACTTCTAACAGCAGAGTAACCGACTTCAGATATTTTTAATGGCTTGTTACACTATCTAGGAGTTTTCCTATGCTGGAGATGCTCCATAACGTTTGTTGGTGTGGCTGTTGCACTGTCTGCATTGTTGATGCTCCTTGATCTTGTTTGATTCGGGTTGCAACGTGCTATGGCCCTTCTCTTTCCATGTCCGAGCTCCTGTTTCCCAGCAATATGTCTCCCGGGCTCTGTTATATGGTGGAATGGGACTTCAGGCCCTTATAATCCCTTTAAATGGCCCCTTTCTTTTTAATACAAGACTGTTTTTTGTTTTAAATAGAAAACGGAGCGACACTGTGAAAATCCCACCCATTTCTGTCCTTTTCAGATTTAAGAAATCCTTAGATATGGCTTATTTTCCTGTTGGGTCTGCCCTTGCAATGATAACACATCTCCACCGTTGATCTGGGAGTCCCAGATCCAACGGTGATGATCCATTTCAGGCACCTCTTTTGTACTGGAGTTAACCGCCCGATGAGGGCGGTTTTCTCTCTCCTTGTCTTGGACACTGTTAACACCCAGGTTGTTCCCTATGACTCCCAAGGGAATACGGCCGGGGTAACCACTAACCAATCTTTGGATCACCGCTTCTAGCCTAACAGTGATCAGAGAGGGCTCTCTCTTTATGATTTGTAACTGTTTGTTGTAGGGTTTTAGGCTAGCTATTATGCACTGTGTTTTGTTTATGTTTGGTTGGTGAAATTCCTTTTAGGTTCTAGTGAAGTAGTTTTCTGAGAAGTTGAGTACCATTGGGCAATGGAGTCTGTAGCTGTATGTGTTTGAAGTTTTGAGATGAAAGATGGGACTTACAGGGCCATTTGGGAGTTTAATAGAACAGATTTTTGATTAAAAGACTGGAAACAGGTAGCACGAATAGTGAAAGCATTCAAGAATTTCCACTATTTATCTATGTGTTCCCAACAGATAGCTTTAAGAAGAGAAAACAGAGGTCTTAGGGGCAAAGTTGAATCCCTGAGAATGACTGTTATAATAAAAACACAGTTTTGAATTGCAGCATTTAAGAATTACAATTCTGTTACTGTATAAGAGGAAAACATTTATAATAGCTCAGTTTGAGTCCAGGGTAAACATAGTTAAATCCTGGTACTATCCTTTCACCTTGCTATCAAGTGTAAACATAAGAACAGTAAAGAGAACAAAAGACTCAAAACAGACACGACAAAGAGATTTGAGAATACTTATAGTTTTATGCAACACCCATGGAATCCTGTAACATGCATCCTTCACCACAAGATATCAAACACACCAAACTTCTGGAAGTTCCATTCCTCCTTTGTATTAATTCTCTGAAAATATTACAGCAGATGGAAGTTATCCAAGAGAAAATTCCAGCAACCCCTTCAGCATCTGTGAAGGGTCTATATATACTAGCGGTGGTCTACAGAAATATCTGAGTTCTGCGTTATCTCAGTCTTTACATTCTCACCAACTATCTAAGATATTATGTCGAAAATTTATTACACATTTAATACACAGCACAGGCATCTTAATGCTCTGTCAGAAGATATTTAGCTTTATAAGAATAGCTAAGTCGGTCTGAATATTTGGAGTTAATGCATAGAAAACCCGACTGTAGGCTGGTACACTATGTCTCGGACCTGTCAGCTGTGACTTTGACTGCTGCTGGTGGCGAGTGACTGGTCTGGCTGAGTTGGCTCAGCCTCTGCCTTTTCATGTGGGTATTAATTCCCAAAATTGTCACTGTATGTACCTGCTTCTTCCTTCTGCGCTATTGGTTCTGGCCTGTCAAAATTGTCTGGGTCAAATGCCTCCAGACATCCTGTGTGGGCAGTTGATGTGCCAAAATTGCCCCTAGAGTCTCATCTGCTTCTGTGAACTTGAAGAAATTGGGTGGTGTATCAAACAGATGCTCTATCTCATTCATGAGAAAAAACAGGTTCTCCACTCTGTCATACATCATTTGCCCTGTAGCTGGCCCTGGCTCCTTTGCAGTGCTGGGAGGTTTTGCAATCTCTGCTACTGCATGGGCATCAATTCTCTTGTTATAGTTGTCCAGGGTGAGCAGTCTTCCCACGCTGCTCAAAATGTTGGGGAGGCCTCTGTTCTGCAGTGTTACAAACTTCTCCAGGAACCTGTTAATTTCTGTTTGCATGTCCTGTGTCCTTCTCTCCAAGGTTCCAATCAAGTTTCTCAATGTAACAACTCTCTTGGCTATGGAAATTGTTTCTGTCCTGTTGTTGATTCCCATGCTAGCCAATTGAGTGCTGGTTTTATAATTCAGGATATTGATCATCCTGGTAGCTGCTTCTGGCATGTGCCCAAGGCTTGCCCTTGCTCTCTGTATTTCCTTGTTTGCTTTGGTGATGAGCACCATTTGTTCATCCATGGTTTCAATGTATTGCCACTGTTTGGCAATGGATCTCCCAATGTTGCTCCACAACACTGCTTTCATATCAGCTGTCACCCTTTCCAGTGCAAGCTCTTTTTCCAGCTCAGCAATCCTTCTCTTAAGGGTTTTCACCTCTCTCTCCTTGGCTGCCTCATTTTGTTTGCTTTTATCAAATTTCTCATTAACATTAGCCAAGTTCTGTTTGAGCCCATCCAGCTCTTTCATTTGAGCTTCCATAGCTCGGATCTCTGCTTGTAGCTTCTGCATGTCTAAGCTAGCAGCTTGCTCTGATGTTGTTGTGGGGGCTGTGGATGGTGCTGTAGCTCCTGTTTGCTGAGGAGGAGGAGTGATGATCGGAGGTGTTTCCTCAAGATTTATTATTAATGGAGGAGGCTGGGAGGATTGACCTTCCCCTTTCTGTTTCATGGCTTCTTGTAGTGCTGCCTTTGCAGCTTCAGTTTGTCCTAGCTGGTCTTGAGTCCTAACCAGCTCTTTGTATAAGGATACCAGCAGGTCTGTGGTATCTTTTTCTTGCCGTTGCTGGGCAACTTCATCTGTTTGTGGATGGATGGTGGCCGGGAGTTTGATTTTCTTTCTTAGGGCTGCCATGTCTGCATCCCTTATTTTCAGCAGTTCTTGGATGCCTTTGACATCCTTGGGATCATGTCCTATCTCTATGATTACCTCCTCCAAGGATTTGATCCTGTTGTCCTTGGCCTGTGAGGATGCTCGTTCCAATTCTAGCTGGGATGATGTATTGTCTAGGCTGCTCTTTAACTTGTAATTTTCCAGTGTCTCATCTGCCAGGGAGGCATACACCATTTCACCCGTTTGTTTGTGTAACTCTATCTTATCCATGGGGTGAATATCTTTAGCCAGAACCTCCATATTTGTTCTCAAATAGTCTGAGGTGGACTGAGGATGTAGAGTTGTGGGCATGAAATGGCTCATTATCATTTTTCCCTCACTCACATCAAAAGCAGACATTAGTCTCTGCTGGTTGCTGGGAGCTAGTTTTAACAAGTGATCATAGAGTTGCACTTTTATGGGATCACTCCTTCTCTTGATTTCTATGAACTGCTGCTTTATACTTGAGTGCCCCTCTCTATGCTGACCAGAAGAGCTGACCTCTCCTCCCATTGTCATATCTGGTCCTCTTTGAGATGAGCTGGCCGAGAGTTCTCCACTGGGTGGGCCCATGCCCATGGCCTGCCTTACTGCTATGTCCTCCTCTTGGGAGTCATTCAATCTTTGTCTCTTCTCTCCTCTGATAAAGGATGAAGTCTGGGGAGTCTCTCTTTCTCTCTTTCTGGTTAAGTCCTCCTTCTGAGGTGTTTGGAGGACTGAGCTGTCCACATTGATGTCTGTTCTTGGAGGCAACTCTGTTTGGGGCTGCTGTTCTGTAGAACCGGGCAAATCTGTCTCTTTATTTTGCTGTAATGGCTGCTGCCCACTAGTTTGTGGTTTATCTTGTTGCTGCCCCAACTCCCGTTCTTCCATTTCTTCTTGCTGCTGTAGCAAGGTGTCAACCTGTTCTTCTGTTAATATAGGTGGTTGTTCCACCTGTTTGCCTTTGTCCTTGCTTGCTGCTTGGGTTGTCTGCTCGGCAGCTCGCTGTTGTGTTGCTGGTGTTGTGGTGGCTGCCCCAATTTGCCTCCTGTAGGAAATAGGCACCTGTCCACAAGTTTCCAAGTCAGCTTGTTTTTGGACATTTCTAGCCTCTTGCTCAAGTATTTCTTCATTAGTCATTTGCTCTACTAATGTGCCCTCTTCCCAATCTGGTGCATTTGCATATTTTTCAATTTCAGGTAATCTGGCATGAGCATAGTTGCCTAACTTATACCTGATCCTCCTGAGGGAAATAGAGTGGTTAGGGTCATATGGAATCCACTCAAAACTAGTTTTCAACTGGAGTCCTTCCAGGATCCTGTCTGCCTCTTTCCAGCCTTCTTCCTTCCTGTTGTATAAGAAGGGACCTAGCTGATTTCTCACTTTCAACTGTGATTTCTTGTTTTTACTCTGAAAGTGTAGGTAATCTGAGTTCCCAAATTGCCTGAAATATTCTAAGGCAAACAGTCTCATGGGAACGTACCTTGGCAACCTAAATGGATTTAATTCACATCCATACACCCTAATGACTGTGTGATTCTGGTAGAAGTACCAGTTGCCGATGTTGTAAAGCTTGTTCAAATGAAGAATTCTTTTCATGTCATCGGTCAGTCTAGGAGAAGGGGCACCTTGCAGCACTGCTAGGGCTGGATGAACAAATAAATCAATAAACTCACAGTATGTATAAGGTGATAGTGAGGTACGATGGAACACAGGGGTCCAAAAAACAACTGATCTTGGGGTTCCTTGGGCGTTGAGTGGCCTCAAAGGGACAGAGAAGGTAGCTGGCTGGTTGAACAAGAACAGATGGTATATGTAGGAGGTGTATCTGAACAGCCTCTCCCTCTTCAAGTTCATGAACTGGTCATGAATCTTCTCAGCTATATAAGTTGCATAATCATAGTGGATAGCTGGAGGCTTACCTGGGGCAAATATGGACAGCATTGCCAATATGCAGTCATCTACATCTTCTAGTCCTCTGAATCCTAGGACATAGCCAATCAAGTCCACCATCATCCTGCCCAACTCATTCAGGTATTGGTATCCAATGGGAGGGGTTCTGACTGCTTCAGAGCTAGGTGTGACAAATAGCTGGTTAATCTTCACAATCTGGTCATTAGACAGGTTATTTCCTCTCTTTATCAAATCTTGCATGGAAAGAGGGGTCAACTTCTTGGCTGTATGGAAATGCAGCATCTGATTTATACTCTCTGGAGTGATCTGAAACAGGACTAGGCCTGTGGGGCTAATGACTGCCCTTTGGCTGGGGTCATAGCGCTCTTGGCAACTGTAGATAAGCTCTGGCATGGGATTAACTTGGGGAAGGTTGTATATGGGCAAATTTGATTCCCAAATTCCCAGGATATCTGCTCCACTCATGTGCTGGGCTCTCAGTTCATTTAACATTTGGATATTATACTTAGTTCCCATAGGAAACCAGTCCAACATCTGGTAATCCATGTCTCCCAGGGCTTGCCATGCTAGTTCTCAGTGAGGAGCATTGATAGGCTTGATATTTAATGCAATAGGGGTCTCCATAGCTTCTGAATGGGCAAATATTGCAATTTGACAAGTGACTGGCAAAAACAGACTGCAGACTGCCCTCAGTGGGAAAATAACTTGATTTTTTGAATTGTCAGAGGGGAATTTACCAGCTAGAAATTGAAATACTGCTGGTAATTGGTAACAGAGCCTCTTTGGGGCCTAAGTGAGCTTCTGGTAGTATTTCGGAGGTATTTAGCAGTGAATTTGCCGGGGAAACACAGAGCTGAGGGGTTTTTAGATGAATTGCAGTTTGTTACAACTCTGCAGGGAATTTTTGGACTTCACAGAGACAATGGTGGAGATATAACCCGGTTCTAGCGGTGAAAAAGTCTGTTTTACGGTCCTATTATGCCTGTGAGCAGATTAGAGCAGAATGCAGGCCGTATGGAGGGCAGGGCAGGGTAAATACCTGTAATTCGACGTGCAGAGGTCGTGGCAAGGTGTACTGCAGCTGCTGACGTGGTCGCTTGGGCTAATTGTACCGGTTGGCGGAAATCCAGGCAGAAATGGCTGAGCAGAGTGTACAGACGAAATAACAGTGAAATGGTAAAAAACGCGCAAAATTCGGTTAATATGAGTTTTTTACCCATTTGGCGCTTTTTTATGATGACGTCAGCATGACGTCATTGGTGGGTCACGGTGATGTGACGTCAGCTGACGTCATCGGGGAGGACGTGGCTGAAGACGACAGGTCAACGGGGGTGAGGTGGCAGTCCAGTCAGCGGTGAGCTGGACGTGGCAGAACGGTCAATAGCGGACGGGCGGAGGTTAAGCCGTGAAGGTTACGGTTAAGGCTCTAACCGTCACGGTCTCTCGGGGCGGTTAGAGTACGGCGCCCAGGGTGTCAGAGGGAGCTCCGAGACGGTCTAACGAGCGACGCGTGGCAGAGGCATGACGAGGCGCAACGTCATGTTCTCGGGAGTTAACGCGCGGACGTGGACGGCGTTCCGATATTGTTATGGGCCGTCGGATCTGGAGGGCTTGATCCGACGGCTGGCGGAGGTATAAGGTGCACGGCGGATAGGGCGGCGGAAAATTTAACGTTTATGGGTTTTGGCATAGTTTTTCAAATGTTTTTTCTGCCCACCCGCGCTTGCCTTTGGGAATGTGCCGAAAGCGGGATTTGATTTTTGTAAGGTTTGCAGAGGGTTTTGTGGGCTAGAGGGGTTTAAAGAGGGGTTTTTACCCATGCAAAGGTATTTTTTGAGGGGAAATGATCTGCAGCAAAGGGAGAGTATCGGAGATAGGTTCACCATGGTGGCCAGATGCCACTATGATCCCTCTTTGCAGATTTCTCGGCTATTATGCCTAGGGGAGGGAATATATAACATTTAGGGCTTTATACACCTTAGTGTTATTATTATTAGGGCAAGGGGTAGAATAAGGGAGTTAAATAGTAGAATTAGGAGTTAGTGAAGTGAAGGAGGGGAATCTTTGAGAAAGGGGATGTTAATGATGGAGTAAGGGGAAAAAGTGAAGTTAGTGATGCTTTCTGCTGTGAATCCATGAAATTCACCACCTTTTTTGCTGATATGTCCATTGCCTTGGCAAAATATCTTTGACAACTATGTAATGGTGAACCTGTCCTTTCTGCAACCACAACTGCCTACCCAACTATTTCACCTAACATTTTTTAGTTTCTTCTTGGAGGGGCACTTAGACTTGCAACCCTCAATTGCCTTTTCTTTTCTTTGGCTTTTTCCTTTTTTACTCTATCTGTTTCTACCCTTATCTCTTCCAAGGTCCCAGATTAGGCTTTTGGGAACCTTTGTTTCTCTACCTGAACTACTTGTCTGCCAAGATTAAGCTGTTTGGACAGACTTCTTTCTCTATTCTACAACTCAAAATTGAAACATGGCATGATCCAGATTAGACTGTTGAATCATCCACAAAAATGTAATAAGGTCCTCAATATCTGAAGTAATTTCACACACCTCTGATTTCCCGGAAATATGGGATCTTTGTAGTAACAAAGCAGAGCATATTTGGATTTTCGATAATCAATCATGAAATATGAAACCTATTACTATAGGTATCCAACAGTGGCTCCATATGGGGATGGTTTTTCTTTTGAAAGACCAAGAACAGCAGGTCAGATTGCCTTGTTGCTCGATTGTCCATCTTAATCTTTGAGCTCTGATACATGTAACCTGTCAAAATAGTGTGCTTCTTTCTTGGGGAACCTCTGATATTATCTGCCTGTTGCTGCTAGTTGCAGCACTTGGGAAAACCTCTTTATACAATATATATATATAAAAAAAAAGAATATGTACAATTGCATATATACAATGAACCTTTGGATCCTTATCATATTGAACCATCATAATAGTGCTTCAGCATCCTGCCATTGACAGGACCTTCATCTAGTTCAGTCACAGTCAAGCTTTTAAGGAAATAAGTGTTATTACCTTGCACTGCTTGGACAGCAAATGGTCCTTTCCATAAAGAATCAAACTTCCCATGTTTCCCTTTGTCTTCTCTTCTTGCATCCCACTTTAGAACTTTGTCTCCCATATTGAAATCTTCTGCTTTGGTTCTTCTGTCAAAGGCCTTTTTAAGTTTTTCCTGTAGTATTTGCACTCTGCTGAAAACTTGTTCTCTGGTTTGCTGTAAACAGATTATCTGGTTGATCCTTCTTTGCATGTCATTTGGCTCTGCTTGACTTTCTTGTAGAAGTTTCATAACTGGCACCCCTAGTGATGAAGGAAATCTGGCCTCTAATCCATAAACTAACTGATATGGGCTGGTCCCAATTGATCTTTTGGTGGTTAATCTGTCTGCCCATAAAGCATTTACTAGCTTCTTGTGCCAGTTCTTTTTGTTCTCTTCTAGCACTTTCTTTATGATGTTTATCAAACTTTTGTTTGATGATTCAGCAAGACCATTTCCCTGAGGATAGTAAGCTGTAGAATGGCCCAAAGTAATGTGAAATTTATGACAGAAATTTATCATTTTCTTGGATTTGAAGGCAGCAGCATTGTCTGTTATTATCTTTTCTGGGCAGCCAAATCTAGCCAGTATATTGTTTTCCAAAAATTGAATGATTACTAAATCATTTGCTTGTCTGCATGGGGCAGCTTCAATCCACTTGGTGAAGTAGTCTGTTGCAGTCAAAATCCATCTGTGTTGTCCTGAAGATGAGGGGTGAATTTCTCCAATGAAATCCAAGCCCCATTGTTGAAAAGGTCTTTCTGTTGAAATGGGCCTCAAAGGAAGTGGCAGCAGCTGTCTTTTGCCTTCAAACAGTTGGCACTTGTGGCATGATGTTGTGAATTTCTTCATATCTGAGAACATAGTGGGCCAGTAATAACCAGCCCTTAATATCTTGTCCACAGTGGATTTCCAGTACAGATGTCCACCACAGTCTCCAGCATGGAATTCTTGCATAATTTTATCAGTTTCATTCTCAAGAAGACAGTGCAGCAAAATACCTTCATGGTTTTTCCAGAGTAGATTCTCATCTAACACACAAAATTTGGATGTTTTCATTTTTAGGAACCTAGACTTAGTTCTGGACAGTCCTGGGGGAGCACACAGGTTTTGTAACACATAACAGATATCAGAGTACCATGGAGATTGTTCAAAGGCTACGTTGATCTTTGGAGTCGCCAGCTCTGTTTCACTGTCCAGTTGGTTGATATCTAAGGCTTGGAAATTTGATTCTGTCATTAACTTAGCCAAACCTTGCCCTTTTATTAACTTTGTAGGCTTTATTTCAATGTCAAATTCAAGTATGTTTGCAATCCATTTTCCTCTTCTACCCTCTAAATTTTCTTGGGTGAGAATGTCTTTGACAATAGGACTCGGTACATAAGCCACAACATGAGAGTAAAGGATATAGATCCTAAAATCTTTGATAGCTTTGATTAATGCATAGGCTTGTTTTTCCATTATTTGGTATTTCAAAGGAGCATCTCTAAGAGCTCTGCTGAAGAAGGCAATGGGCTTTTCATTCCCTTGATCATCTTTCTGCAATAAAACAGCAGCAATAGTATGCTGGGAGGCAAAAGAAAAAATAATAAAGTCTTTGTCAAACTGAGGATTAGTTAATACCGGGGTTTGGGTTAAAGCCAGTTTTATGCTTTCAAAGGCTTGCTTTGCTTCCACAGTCCACTTAACCTTTGAATCTTTCTTTAGCATATTGTTTAGCAGTCTGATCAATTCTGCTAAATTTGGGATGAACCTTCTTAAAAAATTGAGTTTTCCTAAGAATCCTTGCAACTCTTTGACATTCCTAGGGTGAGGCATTTGTAGGATCGCTTGTATCCTATCTGGATCAATTCTTATGCCATCTTTTGAAATGATGTGTCCTAAAAGTTTCCCTTCTTCCAAACCAAATAAAGACTTCTTGGGGTTTAAGGAAATGCCATATTTTCTGCATGTTATGAAAATCTGTCTTAAATGTTTCAAATGTTCTTGGTCAGATTTTGAGAAGGGTGTAAGATCATCTAAGTAAATGACCAAGAAATCATGAATTTCTTTTGCAAAAGCAATGTCCATTGCTCTTTGAAATGTTGCCCCTGCATTTTTCAATCCAAAGGGCATTTTCACATACTTGAAAGTACCCCATGGGGTAGTAAATGCAGTTTTGTCTTGATCGTCAGGGTGTACCAGGATTTGATTGAAACCTGAGAAACCATCCAACAATGATATTCTTGAGGCTCCCACTACTCTTTGAAGGATGTGGTCCATTTTGGGTAAGGGATAGTTGTCTTTGAGTGACACTAGGTTCAAATTCCTTAAGTCTACACAGAGTCTTATCTCACCAGTTTTCTTTCTTGTAGGGACCAAATTTGAAATCCACTCAGAAAACCTGATTGGTGCTATGATCCCAGCTTTGAACATTTTTTGTAATTCCTTTTCAATGGAAGGAAGAAGTACAGGATTGATTCTCCTCAATTTTTGTTTGAATGGTTTTTGATTAGGCTTGAGGGGAATGGTGTGCTGTATAACAGAGGTATCATAAGACTTCAAGTCTTCATATCCCCAGGCAAAGACATCTTGGAATTCTTTAAAGAGATCAACATATTTGGGCTTTTGATCGGGGGGCAAAGAGGCGGACAGCTTGACTATCTTAGGCTTTTCCATAGTGCCAATATTACATTCTTCAATTGTTGCATCTAATGGCTGCATCTTTGGTTTCCTGGGGACATCATTTGAGTCAAAAATGTCCTCTAGTGGGGTAAGGCCTGCTGGAAGAAGATTGTCTTTGAGTTGTATGATTTCATCTTCAGCACTGCCCAGCTCTTCACAATCAATTTGGTGAATTTGCTGAATGTTTTCTTTGTTGAAAATGGTTGGACTGAGTAGTTGTTTTGCTGTCCTAGGTGACATTGGGTGAGCAGATTGCTGAAACTGTAATTGTGATTGACTTGCTCCATCAACAATTTGAGATTGACTTGCTGTCTCAAGGTCAATATTTAATCCTGTAAACTCTTGTTGCAAAGTTAAAAAGTTGTTTATTTGCCTATCATTCTCAAATACTTGCCATTCTTTGACATTGTTTGGAATAGAAGGCCTATATTTGACTTCTGCTGTGAAACAATTGTTGGGTTGTAGTGGGAATTTGAAGGTGCTGGCAAATGTTGCCAAGCTGTGAGCATGGAGATTGTGGCCCCTTGGAATCTTTGTGAGAACAAACTCGGAGAAAGTTTCTAGTATTTCAATTACAGCAGACCTGTAGGACCTTAATCTTTTGTCATTGGTGACAAAATCCCCTTTTACTTGTTGAATTACTAGATCAGAGTCCCCCATGATTGAGAGGCTATGTGCTTGTAATGATTTAGCAATCTTGAGACCTAGTAGCAGAGCTTCATATTCTGCCATGTTGTTAGTGCATTTAAAGTTCAGTCTATATGCTCTGCCTTGTGCACAGGCTTTCTCTTTGTTATGTATCCATACTCCAGCTCCTGCCCCTAACTTGTTAACTGAGCCATCAAACTCTAGGATCCACAGACTATCTTGCTGTTCAGGAGATTTGAGGTTCTGTTCATGGGATGGCAGTGTGAGCATGAGTTGGGGTTTCTTCTCCCATTTGTCTCCTAGGATAATTTCATCAGTTGTTTGACAATTTTTGACAACTAAAGGAGGGTGAATGGGTATTGTTGGGCTGATTAAATTTTTGCAGGTGCCACTTGTTTGATGGATGTTTTGCTCTGGTTTAAATGTCTCCGTGCTATTGTGACTGCCCGAGAGGCCTATGCTGTCATTAAAGAGGATGTAAGAGTCTACGTCTGAATGGACAGCATATATTGGAAAATTTTGAGGCTTTTCTTCACTGCTGACCATGTATTTCATGAGTGTTTCCCTATAAAGTCTCTTGGGTTGCCCAAAGACAGAGATGGTTGCATATGACATGTCTAATTGCAGGGAGCCTTGGAGCTTGGCTCCCCATGATCTTGATAAGAGCATTCCATATTTGGGTGGGATATCGGCAACAACAACATCCATTAAAATGGTTTTGTTGGGAAATTGAACCAAGGACACACACAAATCCTTAATCAGGCCCAAGCATTTGACTTGACTAGAATCAAAAGAAAACAGGTCTTTGTATGGTCTTGTTATATCCAAATTTAATCTTTCCATGACTGCTTTAGGCATGAGGTTATGAGATGCACCTGAGTCAAACATTGCATTGTGCAGTATTTTATCATGAACGTGCAAACTGACATAAAAAGGTAAGACCCCTGTGACTACTGTTTTTCCATCTACCTCTGGACCAAACAGTAATTCTGGAGTGTCATCTAGCACATTTACATCATCTCTGTTGTTGGTGAGCTGAAGGGATTTCTTGATCTGTTGCTTATATATGTCATGCTTGGCTAGCTCTAAAAGGGGAATTGCTATCTTTAA
Source organism: Pinus tabuliformis (assembly GCA_031772625.1). NCBI lineage: Eukaryota > Viridiplantae > Streptophyta > Pinopsida > Pinales > Pinaceae > Pinus > Pinus tabuliformis. Next base: position 153,411,087 of record CM062804.1, on the reverse strand, counting down.
CTTGCCAATCTCTGTTCCTAGGTCAAAGGGTTTATCCACCTGAATTTTAGGGTCACGGACAGCAGTCCTTTCCTTGTTCAATGAATCTTCTGGTTGAATTTCATCTTGATTTTGGAACCTGCCCCCCATGTCCATGTCTTGAGGGGTGATGTTCGGATTTGGGTGAGAGGATGAGGTTGCTGTGGGCTCTTGTGGTGTGGACAGAAATTCAGTGACCTCCTCAACCACTACTTCCTTTGCAGGCAAGTTTGTTTTGTCATTAGGTTCAGTGACTGAGGCTTCTTTAGATTGCTGTTTCTCCTTTACCTTTTCAGGCTGATTTGCATTTACAGTCCGACTTCTTAGTTTGTACTGCTTATGGACTTCATAGACAGCAGTATCATATCCTTGCTTAAAGTCAAAGGATTCTCCTGATTGTGTTTGGAATGTTTTGTCTTCATCCTCATCATGGTCTTCTTGTGTTAGGAAAACATGGCTTTTACCATCCAGCCCTATTAAATTGATCTCAGGATCTTCATTGAGCTGATTAGCCGAGGAAGTTTCTGCATAATTTTCTTGAAAAGGTGGTCTGATATCTTGGTCAGCACCTGTTTTTCCTGTATTGGGGTTTTGTGTTCTCCTAAAATTTGGGTTTCTAGGAGTATTGTTTTGTGGCGCTTCCCAGGATGACTTTCTTTCTACTGATTCCACTCTCTCACCTAGTCTTTTCATGCTGTTTAGTATTGCATCCAACTTCTGATCAAAGCCCGAGGGCTCTTCTTTGAAACCAACCTTCTTTTCCAGCTTTGCCCTGTTTCTTTTGGCAATTAGGTTGGCCTCTACAGTGACTGCAAGTCTTTGGGCTTCTGCAAGGGTTGGAGGGTCTCTTTCTCTCAACTGATAGGCCATATCAGAGTCAAAACCATCAGGGAAGTTATAAAGGGCCAAATCAGGAGGGGGCCTTAAGTTCTGGGGAATAGCATTGTATATGTTGTTAAACCTAGCACAATACTCCAACACCGTTTCTTGGGGACCTCTTTTAATAGTGTTATATTCACCCAGTATATGGTGGGGATCTCTCTTTTTCTCCCATCTGTTGGTAAATTCCTGGTATAGAACTTCAGAGGTTGCAATGGAATTTGCATTCAAGGATCTAAACCAAGTTCTGACATCCCCAGTTAGGCTTTGGACAAAAATTCTCATCCTGACACTATCATCATCAATTTCATAGGTCTCAAAGTGGTCTTGCATCTTTTTAGCATGCTGGATGGCTGTCAAAGGGCCATGGGAATCAAAAAATGAGAGTCTGGTTTGATAATCTTGGGGTAGGGCTGGAGCATTGGCTGGAATCTGCAATGGTGCATATCTGTTAGCCATGTTTATAGGGTTAATAGGGTTGATAGGAACAAATGGGACAACTGGGATTACAGGTGTACTGAGGTTAATAAGATGGGTAACAAGTGGAGAACTGGTTGAGTGAGTATGTGCAGATGGTGAAGATGGAAAGGTAGGACTTTGAGGGGTTGAAGATGAACTAGGGGAATTGGGTGTGGAACGAAAAAGGACTTTGCAAGGAGTGGGAATGAGGATGGGTTGGTCTGACCTTATATCTGAATCAGCAGGTTTATCCTGCTTGTGCTGTTTCCTTATGTTCTTTGGGATGATATTTGGGTTATCAACAATGATGGGTTGGTCAGGGTCAGGGTGTGCCCTAGTGTGCCTTGGGTTTCTTTTAGGAGCCAGCTTCTAAGTGTTCTTTCAGAACTTTATACAGAAGTTTTGTAATTACAAGGGCAAAATAAGAACTCTGGAATGACTATATATGTTTCAAGGCTAGGATAAGTTTCCCTAGTTAGCTCTTCCTTGAGACTGAGAAACAGTCCTAAGATGTCTCGGCTAGTTTCAGGCTTGATGAAAGCTTTGGAAAATAGATAGTGATTGAATAGTCTTAAGTCCCCAGTGGAGTCGCCAATTATGTTAACACCCAGGTTGTTCCCTATGACTCCCAAGGGAATACGGCCGGGGTAACCACTAACCAATCTTTGGATCACCGCTTCTAGCCTAACAGTGATCAGAGAGGGCTCTCTCTTTATGATTTGTAACTGTTTGTTGTAGGGTTTTAGGCTAGCTATTATGCACTGTGTTTTGTTTATGTTTGGTTGGTGAAATTCCTTTTAGGTTCTAGTGAAGTAGTTTTCTGAGAAGTTGAGTACCATTGGGCAATGGAGTCTGTAGCTGTATGTGTTTGAAGTTTTGAGATGAAAGATGGGACTTACAGGGCCATTTGGGAGTTTAATAGAACAGATTTTTGATTAAAAGACTGGAAACAGGTAGCACGAATAGTGAAAGCATTCAAGAATTTCCACTATTTATCTATGTGTTCCCAACAGATAGCTTTAAGAAGAGAAAACAGAGGTCTTAGGGGCAAAGTTGAATCCCTGAGAATGACTGTTATAATAAAAACACAGTTTTGAATTGCAGCATTTAAGAATTACAATTCTGTTACTGTATAAGAGGAAAACATTTATAATAGCTCAGTTTGAGTCCAGGGTAAACATAGTTAAATCCTGGTACTATCCTTTCACCTTGCTATCAAGTGTAAACATAAGAACAGTAAAGAGAACAAAAGACTCAAAACAGACACGACAAAGAGATTTGAGAATACTTATAGTTTTATGCAACACCCATGGAATCCTGTAACATGCATCCTTCACCACAAGATATCAAACACACCAAACTTCTGGAAGTTCCATTCCTCCTTTGTATTAATTCTCTGAAAATATTACAGCAGATGGAAGTTATCCAAGAGAAAATTCCAGCAACCCTTCAGCATCTGTGAAGGGTCTATATATACTAGCGGTGGTCTACAGAAATATCTGAGTTCTGCGTTATCTCAGTCTTTACATTCTCACCAACTATCTAAGATATTATGTCGAAAATTTATTACACATTTAATACACAGCACAGGCATCTTAATGCTCTGTCAGAAGATATTTAGCTTTATAAGAATAGCTAAGTCGGTCTGAATATTTGGAGTTAATGCATAGAAAACCCGACTGTAGGCTGGTACACTATGTCTCGGACCTGTCAGCTGTGACTTTGACTGCTGCTGGTGGCGAGTGACTGGTCTGGCTGAGTTGGCTCAGCCTCTGCCTTTTCATGTGGGTATTAATTCCCAAAATTGTCACTGTATGTACCTGCTTCTTCCTTCTGCGCTATTGGTTCTGGCCTGTCAAAATTGTCTGGGTCAAATGCCTCCAGACATCCTGTGTGGGCAGTTGATGTGCCAAAATTGCCCCTAGAGTCTCATCTGCTTCTGTGAACTTGAAGAAATTGGGTGGTGTATCAAACAGATGCTCTATCTCATTCATGAGAAAAAACAGGTTCTCCACTCTGTCATACATCATTTGCCCTGTAGCTGGCCCTGGCTCCTTTGAAGTGCTGGGAGGTTTTGCAATCTCTGCTACTGCATGGGCATCAATTCTCTTGTTATAGTTGTCCAGGGTGAGCAGTCTTCCCACGCTGCTCAAAATGTTGGGGAGGCCTCTGTTCTGCAGTGTTACAAACTTCTCCAGGAACCTGTTAATTTCTGTTTGCATGTCCTGTGTCCTTCTCTCCAAGGTTCCAATCAAGTTTCTCAATGTAACAACTCTCTTGGCTATGGCAATTGTTTCTGTCCTGTTGTTGATTCCCATGCTAGCCAATTGAGTGCTGGTTTTATAATTCAGGATATTGATCATCCTGGTAGCTGCTTCTGGCATGTGCCCAAGGCTTGCCCTTGCTCTCTGTATTTCCTTGTTTGCTTTGGTGATGAGCACCATTTGTTCATCCATGGTTTCAATGTATTGCCACTGTTTGGCAATGGATCTCCCAATGTTGCTCCACAACACTGCTTTCATATCAGCTGTCACCCTTTCCAGTGCAAGCTCTTTTTCCAGCTCAGCAATCCTTCTCTTAAGGGTTTTCACCTCTCTCTCCTTGGCTGCCTCATTTTGTTTGCTTTTATCAAATTTCTCATTAACATTAGCCAAGTTCTGTTTGAGCCCATCCAGCTCTTTCATTTGAGCTTCCATAGCTCGGATCTCTGCTTGTAGCTTCTGCATGTCTAAGCTAGCAGCTTGCTCTGATGTTGTTGTGGGGGCTGTGGATGGTGCTGTAGCTCCTGTTTGCTGAGGAGGAGGAGTGATGATCGGAGGTGTTTCCTCAAGATTTATTATTAATGGAGGAGGCTGGGAGGATTGACCTTCCCCTTTCTGTTTCATGGCTTCTTGTAGTGCTGCCTTTGCAGCTTCAGTTTGTCCTAGCTGGTCTTGAGTCCTAACCAGCTCTTTGTATAAGGATACCAGCAGGTCTGTGGTATCTTTTTCTTGCCGTTGCTGGGCAACTTCATCTGTTTGTGGATGGATGGTGGCCGGGAGTTTGATTTTCTTTCTTAGGGCTGCCATGTCTGCATCCCTTATTTTCAGCAGTTCTTGGATGCCTTTGACATCCTTGGGATCATGTCCTATCTCTATGATTACCTCCTCCAAGGATTTGATCCTGTTGTCCTTGGCCTGTGAGGATGCTCGTTCCAATTCTAGCTGGGATGATGTATTGTCTAGGCTGCTCTTTAACTTGTAATTTTCCAGTGTCTCATCTGCCAGGGAGGCATACACCATTTCACCCGTTTGTTTGTGTAACTCTATCTTATCCATGGGGTGAATATCTTTAGCCAGAACCTCCATATTTGTTCTCAAATAGTCTGAGGTGGACTGAGGATGTAGAGTTGTGGGCATGAAATGGCTCATTATCATTTTTCCCTCACTCACATCAAAAGCAGACATTAGTCTCTGCTGGTTGCTGGGAGCTAGTTTTAACAAGTGATCATAGAGTTGCACTTTTATGGGATCACTCCTTCTCTTGATTTCTATGAACTGCTGCTTTATACTTGAGTGCCCCTCTCTATGCTGACCAGAAGAGCTGACCTCTCCTCCCATTGTCATATCTGGTCCTCTTTGAGATGAGCTGGCCGAGAGTTCTCCACTGGGTGGGCCCATGCCCATGGCCTGCCTTACTGCTATGTCCTCCTCTTGGGAGTCATTCAATCTTTGTCTCTTCTCTCCTCTGATAAAGGATGAAGTCTGGGGAGTCTCTCTTTCTCTCTTTCTGGTTAAGTCCTCCTTCTGAGGTGTTTGGAGGACTGAGCTGTCCACATTGATGTCTGTTCTTGGAGGCAACTCTGTTTGGGGCTGCTGTTCTGTAGAACCGGGCAAATCTGTCTCTTTATTTTGCTGTAATGGCTGCTGCCCACTAGTTTGTGGTTTATCTTGTTGCTGCCCCAACTCCCGTTCTTCCATTTCTTCTTGCTGCTGTAGCAAGGTGTCAACCTGTTCTTCTGTTAATATAGGTGGTTGTTCCACCTGTTTGCCTTTGTCCTTGCTTGCTGCTTGGGTTGTCTGCTCGGCAGCTCGCTGTTGTGTTGCTGGTGTTGTGGTGGCTGCCCCAATTTGCCTCCTGTAGGAAATAGGCACCTGTCCACAAGTTTCCAAGTCAGCTTGTTTTTGGACATTTCTAGCCTCTTGCTCAAGTATTTCTTCATTATTCATTTGCTCTACTAATGTGCCCTCTTCCCAATCTGGTGCATTTGCATATTTTTCAATTTCAGGTAATCTGGCATGAGCATAGTTGCCTAACTTATACCTGATCCTCCTGAGGGAAATAGAGTGGTTAGGGTCATATGGAATCCACTCAAAACTAGTTTTCAACTGGAGTCCTTCCAGGATCCTGTCTGCCTCTTTCCAGCCTTCTTCCTTCCTGTTGTATAAGAAGGGACCTAGCTGATTTCTCACTTTCAACTGTGATTTCTTGTTTTTACTCTGAAAGTGTAGGTAATCTGAGTTCCCAAATTGCCTGAAATATTCTAAGGCAAACAGTCTCATAGGAACGTACCTTGGCAGCCTAAATGGATTTAATTCACATCCATACACCCTAATGACTGTGTGATTCTGGTAGAAGTACCAGTTGCCGATGTTGTAAAGCTTGTTCAAATGAAGAATTCTTTTCATGTCATCGGTCAGTCTAGGAGAAGGGGCACCTTGCAGCACTGCTAGGGCTGGATGAACAAATAAATCAATAAACTCACAGTATGTATAAGGTGATAGTGAGGTACGATGGAACACAGGGGTCCAAAAAACAACTGATCTTGGGGTTCCTTGGGCGTTGAGTGGCCTCAAAGGGACAGAGAAGGTAGCTGGCTGGTTGAACAAGAACAGATGGTATATGTAGGAGGTGTATCTGAACAGCCTCTCCCTCTTCAAGTTCATGAACTGGTCATGAATCTTCTCAGCTATATAAGTTGCATAATCATAGTGGATAGCTGGAGGCTTACCTGGGGCAAATATGGACAGCATTGCCAATATGCAGTCATCTACATCTTCTAGTCCTCTGAATCCTAGGACATAGCCAATCAAGTCCACCATCATCCTGCCCAACTCATTCAGGTATTGGTATCCAATGGGAGGGGTTCTGACTGCTTCAGAGCTAGGTGTGACAAATAGCTGGTTAATCTTCACAATCTGGTCATTAGACAGGTTATTTCCTCTCTTTATCAAATCTTGCATGGAAAGAGGGGTCAACTTCTTGGCTGTATGGAAATGCAGCATCTGATTTATACTCTCTGGAGTGATCTGAAACAGGACTAGGCCTGTGGGGCTAATGACTGCCCTTTGGCTGGGGTCATAGCGCTCTTGGCAACTGTAGATAAGCTCTGGCATGGGATTAACTTGGGGAAGGTTGTATATGGGCAAATTTGATTCCCAAATTCCCAGGATATCTGCTCCACTCATGTGCTGGGCTCTCAGTTCATTTAACATTTGGATATTATACTTAGTTCCCATAGGAAACCAGTCCAACATCTGGTAATCCATGTCTCCCAGGGCTTGCCATGCTAGTTCTCGGTGAGGAGCATTGATAGGCTTGATATTTAATGCAATAGGGGTCTCCATAGCTTCTGAATGGGCAAATATTGCAATTTGACAAGTGACTGGCAAAAACAGACTGCAGACTGCCCTCAGTGGGAAAATAACTTGATTTTTTGAATTGTCAGAGGGGAATTTACCAGCTAGAAATTGAAATACTGCTGGTAATTGGTAACAGAGCCTCTTTGGGGCCTAAGTGAGCTTCTGGTAGTATTTCGGAGGTATTTAGCAGTGAATTTGCCGGGGAAACACAGAGCTGAGGGGTTTTTAGATGAATTGCAGTTTGTTACAACTCTGCAGGGAATTTTTGGACTTCACAGAGACAATGGTGGAGATATAACCCAGTTCTAGCGGTGAAAAAGTCTGTTTTACGGTCCTATTATGCCTGTGAGCAGATTAGAGCAGAATGCAGGCCGTATGGAGGGCAGGGCAGGGTAAATACCTGTAATTCGACGTGCAGAGGTCGTGGCAAGGTGTACTGCAGCTGCTGACGTGGTCGCTTGGGCTAATTGTACCGGTTGGCGGAAATCCAGGCAGAAATGGCTGAGCAGAGTGTACAGACGAAATAACAGTGAAATGGTAAAAAACGCGCAAAATTCGGTTAATATGAGTTTTTTACCCATTTGGCGCTTTTTTATGATGACGTCAGCATGACGTCATTGGTGGGTCACGGTGATGTGACGTCAGCTGACGTCATCGGGGAGGACGTGGCTGAAGACGACAGGTCAACGGGGGTGAGGTGGCAGTCCAGTCAGCGGTGAGATGGACGTGGCAGAACGGTCAATAGCGGACGGGCGGAGGTTAAGCCGTGAAGGTTACGGTTAAGGCTCTAACCGTCACGGTCTCTCGGGGCGGTTAGAGTACGGCGCCCAGGGTGTAAGAGGGAGCTCCGAGACGGTCTAACGAGCGACGCGTGGCAGAGGCATGACGAGGCGCAACGTCATGTTCTCGGGAGTTAACGCGCGGACGTGGACGGCGTTCCGATATTGTTATGGGCCGTCGGATCTGGAGGGCTTGATCCGACGGCTGGCGGAGGTATAAGGTGCACGGCGGATAGGGCGGCGGAAAATTTAACGTTTATGGGTTTTGGCATAGTTTTTCAAATGTTTTTTCTGCCCACCCGCGCTTGCCTTTGGGAATGTGCCGAAAGCGGGATTTGATTTTTGTAAGGTTTGCAGAGGGTTTTGTGGGCTAGAGGGGTTTAAAGAGGGGTTTTTACCCATGCAAAGGTATTTTTTGAGGGGAAATGATCTGCAGCAGAGGGAGAGTATCGGAGATAGGTTCACCATGGTGGCCAGATGCCACTATGATCCCTCTTTGCAGATTTCTCGGCTATTATGCCTAGGGGAGGGAATATATAACATTTAGGGCTTTATACACCTTAGTGTTATTATTATTAGGGCAAGGGGTAGAATAAGGGAGTTAAATAGTAGAATTAGGAGTTAGTGAAGTGAAGGAGGGGAATCTTTGAGAAAGGGGATGTTAATGATGGAGTAAGGGGGAAAAAGTGAAGTTAGTGATGCTTTCTGCTGTGAATCCATGAAATTCACCACCTTTTTTGCTGATATGTCCATTGCCTTGGCAAAATATCTTTGACAACTATGTAATGGTGAACCTGTCCTTTCTGCAACCACAACTGCCTACCCAACTATTTCACCTAACATTTTTTAGTTTCTTCTTGGAGGGGCACTTAGACTTGCAACCCTCAATTGCCTTTTCTTTTCTTTGGCTTTTTCCTTTTTTACTCTATCTGTTTCTACCCTTATCTCTTCCAAGGTCCCAGATTAGGCTTTTGGGAACCTTTGTTTCTCTACCTGAACTACTTGTCTGCCAAGATTAAGCTGTTTGGACAGACTTCTTTCTCTATTCTACAACTCAAAATTGAAACATGGCATGATCCAGATTAGACTGTTGAATCATCCACAAAAATGTAATAAGGTCCTCAATATCTGAAGTGATTTCACACACCTCTGATTTCCCGGAAATATGGGATCTTTGTAGTAACAAAGCAGAGCATATTTGGATTTTCGATAATCAATCATGAAATATGAAACCTATTACTATAGGTATCCAACAGACACGTGGCAGCAGTTGTATGGCATCGGGCAGAGCTCGACCTAAACCAATTTCCGCCCACAGCCCGCCCGAAATCTTGCCTGTTTTGTGATTTTTCCTTCATATTGGAAATATGTCGAAACATTGAAAATTTATGAAAAACAGCCCTGGCAGACTTCAAATATCATATATTCCACTTCCCGGACCCTTTTGGGTCCAGGGCTCATCGCAATCGCACTAGCCAAAGGTTCCATCGTATTTTGTTTAAACAATGAAAATACATAAAAACATTAAAATATGGCTTTCCCCAGACCTGAAATATTATATAATATCATTCCCGAACCCTTTTGGGTCTAGGCTTTATCGCTATCAGCGCTATCATGTGTTCCTTTGTATTTTGTTTAAACAATGAAATACATTAAAATACATTAAAAGTTGGGCTTTTCGCGGACTTAAAATATGATACAATATTGTTTATAACCCTGTGAGGTCCGGTTATCGGGTCGTTGTCACATATATGCAAAGGCCCCGCCGCTTAAGGTTTCCGCCAATAGAGATTAGGCGATGCGATGTGGGCTATTGATCTATACGTGTGATCGACAATGCACGTTGAATCGGCAATCGCTATCGCTCATTCCACACAACCTGCGCCAATACTCCGCCGATACTTCTGCCAATGCGACCTGCCGATAGCGATCATCGACGATCGCTGATCGATGGTGTCCAACTCCAATTGCCACTTCTTGGGACCGCCAATTTTCGATTTTCCGCTTAGATCTAGTCTGTTGATCAGCCAGATCTAACGGCAGCTGTGCATTCTTGGGTTTTAAGCTTGCGGTAAGGGTTTTTGCCTGATCTTGAAATGTTTTAGCCTCCCGATAGTGCATTTTTGCCCTTCTAAGGGCTCTCCTCCCTTTCTTTTTTCAATCTTGGGATGATCGTAAGCACTTTTGAAGATTCGAAGAGCATTTTTGGATCCCTTTGCATGATTTTAGGCAAACTTTGTAGACTTTGGGAGTATTATGGATCCATTTTTAGGCCAAATGCCAACAAAGCTAACACAACCTACATGATTAGGATACAAGGCAAAGCATAAATGACTAAAATAACTTACGAAACATAACCAAAAGGATCACCTCTTTCTCCATTGAACAATTATATCATCAATTAGGTCTTGTATCCATTCATTCAACAATTACAAGTAAATACATGAAATAACCATGACATGAACCAATCATTAATTAACCTTTCTTATAACCAACATAAAACCATATAAATATCAAAGATATGACAACCATTAAATCCACATATAAACCAATGAAAAAGTAAGAGAGCTTAGCTTTTATTAATCATAGGAAAATTTGAACAGGTTCGGGACTTCCACGTACCACCTGACCATAGACATGGCTGAACCAAATCTCTCTTTCAGCAAGTGATCCTCATGCCATGTTCCATGATTGAATGTGATATCTCATAGAAAAACCAATCCAAGAACAACTAAGGGAATCGAGAGGTTAAACCACCTTCACCCTCATTAAACCCTGATCATACCAAAACCGATGCTCTGATCACAACCGAATTGAACTTCGAATGCCATCCCGAATCCATCACTATCCTTTAGGAATTTTCCATCTCCTTGACTCTTAGTCTTTAGCGCAATCTAATCTTGGATCACTAGGCCCTACACCAAGACCAATCTCTCAAGCATTACCGCAATCCAAACCCAGATCACTAGGCCCTAAACCAAGACTTATCCCTCAAGGTTTACCATGTATCATGTTAAAACTGGTTAAGGAACTCCTAGGCCTTTGGGAATGAACCTTAAGACACCTCCACCCCAGATTCTGAAATCCATCTAGCAAACCAAAGCTCAAAACCAGGATATAAATCCCAACATAACATGGCATCTAGAAAAAGGGAAGGCCAGGCTAAAAACCTCTGTCATAACTCAGCAAAATCATGCCACCGACAACAAGAGAACCATACACCAACATGCAAAGCCATGCATGTCTAAACCAGCTAGGAAATCATGCATGAAAAAGGTTACCTGCAAGTATTCCTGCCGAAGCTGCCTGATCCTACTTTTCCTTCCTTGATCATTTATTTCCTTTACTTTCCTTTCCTTGCTTTTCCTTCCTTGATCCAAAGCTAGAGTGCTCCAAGAAAACTCTAAGTGACAAAGAGTGAGAGAGCTCCAAACTTGAACTGACCAAGTTCTTGCCAATTGATCCTCAGAAGCCTTTTTATGAATGCGACCTCTAATTCCTTAATTTTCCATTATTTTCCTCCTGATGTGCAACCTATGACCTTTCCCCTTACTTTTCTCCTAATTTCCTTTATTTTCATAAATAAATGTGCAAAAAATGCCTTTTTCCTTTCAATACCTTCGCCTTGGCCTTTGCCAATTTTCCTTAGCCAAAACGCACATCTAGTGATGCCCACTAGGATATCATTGCCCAACATGCATTTTGGAATACGTGTCCCTTACCCGTGGTCTTATTTTTCCTTTATTAACTTTATTACAGGAACTTTTCACTAGGACTGTTACAAAACCCTCCCTCTTGGGGAACACCATCCTCTGTGTTAAACCACACCATAACCTCAACAAAACTACTGAAAAGAAAACATACTGCCCATGAAGCTTTATAACTTAGCTCGTTGGAGTATTTACAATGAAAGACCTGTTCGAAATAAAACCATCATGACAACATGACCAGATAACAATCATACTGCATACTAGAGGTTTATAATACAACTCATTACAGTATTTAGAATAACCACATATACACATTTGTACATTTTCTATACTGGAAGATAAAAGGATATGATGCCCGTATCAATCAACAAGGGAATCTAGAGGATCACACCTCCACCCTCAAAAGTAGTAGCACGATTGACCTCTTTCCTAGGAAGTCTAGAATCCACTGTCACAGTCAAAGCTACATCCAACGTCGAACACTATAATCTGTTGAATGTTAGAACTTGACTACCTCAACATCAGGGAACACCACCCGGTCGGGAGCTTAAAGCAACTCTGTTTCCGTTGAAATTGGTGGGTCTGACTGGGTATAAAGGGACCAGTTTCCCGTTTTAAGGAGATTTAATATAGTAACATAATGAAAACTGATGAAATGATTTTATAGCTAATGATAAAATTACTAAATAAACTTATTCTACTTATTTCCCGGGATAGTACATCTTTGTATGTGATTCAAAGAAAGATTTCACAAAGTATATAACAATATAGATCATTCAATACTTTGATGAAAAGAAAGCATATATGATAAAGTAAATTAATTAAATAGTCAATTAATTTAGTTGTTTAAAACTCAATCACAAAAAATATCTCATTATCTTATACATAATCAAAAACCATTCAATTCTAAACATCAATAGTGATAATGCCTGATTTTTTTCAAAACATTTATATAACAAAATAATGCATAAGAGATTCACTATCTAATTCAGTATTACATAACGATAATAGAAAGATAATAGTACTGATGCATTAGCACTTTGCTTATGAAAAAGATAGCTTTCAGGCTCAACGTCTCAATTGGACAAATTTGGATCAAACAATAGTGCAATTTCAAAGATGTCTTCTCAAAATTATGGACCCATTTCTAAATGCATAGAAGGGGTTTAAATAACCTATTAATATTACAAAAACAATAAACTTAAAATAAAAGTATTCAAAAAAGTTTTAGCAAACTAAGCTAAGATAAAGGACAACTAAATTAGTGATCTTTCGTAACAAGTACTCATGGTTGTGATTTAGATTGATTCTTCATCTCCTCTCTGAGATTATATATGTCCGTGAGTGGCTTTAGCTGGGGGGAATTTACCAGTTACATGCAAATTTGTCCTGTAAACACTACATCACTAATAGCTGGAAGAAATTGTACTGTTTCATTAAAGAGACACCTCAGCACAAGCCATTGACTATGAGGCTTCATTATAAAATGAAAATAAATTTCAAGGTTATCTTGAGATAAACTCTGAATGTCTTGAACCTTGTTTTAAGATGTTTCTTGAAAATATTGTTTTAAATATTTGAGATCTTGCAAGGTGTCCTTTGAGAATTCCTGAATCATATTGCCTTGCAATAACATATCTATAATGTATTTAGTGAAATTTGAGGCAATATTTTTTGATTTCATAATAGCCATTTATGTTTGTTTCATTTTTATGTCCCAATCACCGAAAATCATATCCTTCTGTGATTCTTCAATTTGAGGAAGATCAGATGATCTTCCTTGAGCACTGTCTTGCCAATATATATACTCAAACAATTTCTCGTCAATATCTTCATAAAACGTCCTCAAATGGGACAATTGGTTTACTAAAGAATCACTAGTCTTTGACAAGTCATGAATTAAAGCCAATTTGTGATAGAAGATTGCCTGCTACTTTGTTAAGAGTGTGTCTAGTTTTGATGCCTCCTTGTAGACTCCATTTATGTTTGGATTTTCCCTCAGCTGGTTTATTGTTTTTTGCAATTACAGTATTTTCTCATCCTTTTGCTTCACTTCAGATTTAAATTGTAGCTTTAAATCATTAAAACTTTTTTGTAACTCGATAAGGTTTTCTTTCCATTTCTGCTTAATTACTTTCTTTTCAATCAGAAAATTTTGTTCTAATTGAACAATTCTTTGATCTTTTTCTTTCATTAACAGTTGTATTTCTACATCTTTATCAATGGTAGCACTAGCGTATACTCTTACAAACTGAGATAATATGTTCAATTCCTCGTCAGGGGTTGTTTGAGCTCCTTTCCAAAGAACTTGAAAAGGAGTTTCATTTGTAACTAGCGCTTGCGATTTCTCTAAATTTATTTTCTTCCTTGACCTTATCAGTACTGATTTATGCTTTTGGACTATAAAATACGTCCAAAGGAAGGATTTATTCAATCTTGAGCACTATCTCAACAGTAGGGAATGTAGGAATTATTTCCATATCATCGTCAATAGTTGATCGATTAACAATCTCAGCATTAATGTTATTCTCGACAGTTTTAGGAATAGTATTCCCTTGGGAAGCCTCAACAATAAACGTGGTTTTCCTTGTAGTTTCTGGAACTTGTTATATCTCTCTGTTGATTGTAATATGTTCTTCTTGTATATCGACTGAGATACCTATAACCCAAGTTTTTTCTAGTTGTCAAAACATGGTTGGACTTCTATGATACTTCATCCAATTTGTTCTCCTCTTTAATTTCACTTGTTTTCTCAACAACTATAGTAGTTGTTTCAAATACTTGGGAAATAATTAGAGCTTTTGAAGAGGAAGCTGATGCATCTGAAACTTTTGAGTTCTGTCAAAATTTTTTTAACAAGGATTCTGGAAATGGGATATTCTTTGTTGGGGATATTCATTGAATCTAATCAATTTGTCAGGACTTAGACGATCTGTTGCCAATTTTTCTACCATATAATACTCTAGAACCATTTCAAACAAATCATCAAACTTCACAGGCTCACTTGAAAACGGTTTGAGCTTAGCCTGTGTTGTAACATCTTTCAGTAGGTCGTTAGGGTCATATGGCCTCTTTAGTATGGTTGGAAAACTAAAAGCTTTTAATTGTTCAATTTCAACTAAGGAATGATTGAAATTCTCTAATGCATAGGTACCACATGGGATAGAAAATCATGGCCAGGTGGATTTCTTTCCATTTTAAGTACTTTATTTAAGCCCTTACCAACTGTTTGATAAGCTACTTCCTTGGCCAACAGTTTATATTGGACAAAAAGGGGCAAAACGTGAGGATGGGAAAGGCTACCAAAGACCCAAATGTAAGTAAATGGCTCTTCCCCAAACAACTTTCCTATAGGATTTAAGTATTTATTGGCTTTTGTAGTAAGTCTAGGGGATTTTCTACCAAAGACTTCTTGGTGGATAGGGAGCATGATCTGATGAAATATTTTGTAGAAGTGAGCATGCTATTTGGTCTCCCAAAGGATATCAAGATAAAAATATATAGGATTACGAAATTGGTCTATCTATTTCCATCCAAGATATGGAAAATCATAAGAAAAACAAATCGCGTCCATGAAATAGGCGCTCATAAAAAAGGAGGAGTCATTCTTTCAACAACATTGTGCTTCTGTCTATAATTGTGGATTTGAGTGGTCAAATTGTTGGATAAAATATTCACCCAATCCATGATATAGCCATCAGAAGAGGCTTCTATCAATGGTACCCATTCTTCAAAGAATTTATGTGTATTTGGATAACCAAAGAAGTGACATAACATAGCAGCAATATGAGAGGAAGGGCCAGAAATAGAGGCTAATGAATACATACCCCTATCCTCTCTCTTATGTTTGTGTGGCTCCCTTTTCCATTCTCTGATCAACTCCGTAGGGTTCGTATTCTCTTGCATGAACTTCTAGACGAATTGTGTTTCATATTTCTTCTGAGGTTGAGGTAGATGATACATTTTCCTTAAATCCTCAGCTTTAAAAGACCCAATAAATGTATTCTTCAGAGTTATAAATGTTATGTCTGTAATGGCCAAATGGTAAACATCCCATCTCACCATATCGGTATATGGTAGAATTTTGGGGTAGGCATAGTTCTGTGAAGAAATTAATTGGCCACATCATTCCATGTGTCATTTTTACTTGGAGGAGAATCATTAGTAGTGGTAGCCAGCTTCACAATTATTCTCAGATTTTCATCCTCGAATAGTTTGTATATTTCCTCCCAAAAGGAAGAACTTGCATCCGGGGTGTATGTAGTATCTGTAAACAATGGAGATAATTCAGACACTTCTACAGGGGGAAAGCTTGGTTCTTGCTGTATTACGGACTTCCTTCTCACCTTGATTATTCTTTACATGTCATTTAAGTGTTGTTTATTAGAATTTGCTTGTAAAGAAACAAACCAAAATAAGAAGCAAGAGATTTGAAAGATGCTAAGAGTGATATCAATTCAATGTGAGTTTTATGCAACATCCTTTCACATTAACTTGAAATTATTACAAATCATCCAAAAACCTCGAAATTAGAACTACACAGAGTGGTCATTTAATTTCCAAACATTTGTTCACGTGATGTTGACACTTTTCATTATATTGGAAAATATTTTACCGGCATTTGGTATCGGGTGATATTAACATAACTTAGTGATCTATGATTTTTGAAAAACATATAGGTGTGGGATATATATTAGCGAAATACTATATTTTTAATGGAATGCGGTATCGACATCCTTCAATTGAAGAAATGTGATATCAGCTTTTCACAGATTGCGATATTGGTTTTCAGCATTTCACATTTTAGATTTTTGGCATTTTTCATTTCATCTTTTCGCTATTTTACATTTCAGTGTTTCACTATTTCAGGTTTCAGCTTTTCGCAATTGGCTTATCGGCTTTTCGGTGTTTTTATATTCTTTGAAACCGTCGATACTATGCATAGGTTTTGGTAAGACCAATCCTTTTATGGTATTTTCATTTATTTGTTATGATTTCAGGATTCGTAAGACTTGTAATTTATCTCCTAAAACTACAAAAGGATTCCTAAAAGGTTTTATGCCCTTTTTCATCAACTTTCTTATTTTATTCAAAAATCAAAGAGTAAATATAAATTTTATATAAACAAGGAAGAATTATATCCACAAAATTTTAAAGGGTCCAGATTATTATTTCTCCTAAGTCTAAAGATAATGGGGGGTGTTGAGTACCACAACAATTGGCGACACAGTGGAAAAAATAGTTAATCTCTATTAAATGTAAATCTTTATCAAGAAATTTATTTAGAAAGTTAAAAAATGAATGAAATCTACATCGATATAGATAACTTTGAAATGAAAGAATTCGTTTTATCGTAAAGTTTCTCAAGGTTTGTGATAGATGAATTTTTTTTTGCGTAAATCAATCGCTAATAGGTTGAAAAGATAAAGTAAAAACTATTAGAAGTTTAGTGTATTGAATAAACTTATTAGTCATTGGTAGATCCACTTCTTTTAGCAAGCATTCATAGCCTTGACAAGGTTTCCATTTAACGAAAATGAAGCAGTATCCCATCCATATTATAATAACATTCTTTAGAGGTAATTAATTTCTTTTTTTATTTTTCCTTTTTGTATTATATATTTTTTTAGTCTAAAGTCATTATCCTTGTTTGGTAGCTAGAAAATGATAATGTCATTCACAAGTTGTAATAAAATTGAACAAGTCAACTCGTGATGAGATCTCTTGTCTCAAAGTGTGGTTACTAAGAGCCACTATATTGGTTTGGTTTCCAATAGTGATGATATCAATTTTATTAGTTTCCTATGATCATGGTAAGCAGGCTCATGATTAGACCTCTTAAAATTTAAGTTTTTATTTTTATTTTTGAATTACACTCTGATTTTTTTTTTAAATAAATGGATGGGGAGGTTTCATTTACTCTTTACAAGTCTTGGATGACCTCTTTCAGTAAAAGATGCTAAAGACTTCATAGTGATTTTTTCTTTTATAAAGATAACTTTCCAAAACCAATTCACAACAAATAGATTTTTAAAGAGTTTCAAATCAAAAGATTTCACAACTAAATTATTATCTTATTTCAAAGCTTTAAAATAGATTCAATACTTAGATTCCAATTTAAAGTTTTGCTTTCTAAATTGTTCCTTAAATAAGTTTAACAATTCAAAAATAAAGAGAAACTTCCAATGTGTTTTTCAAAACCATAGTACTTTTAGTAACGAAAGGAAACGATACATAAAGATATTTACATATTGTACAAAATAACTCATTTTCTTTCAAGAAAAGTATTTTTTGAGTATAAGTCCATTAACAGGAATAATTTCCTTCTTCCCTTATAAATCCTGCAAGGTGAAAGTTGATGGAACGATCTTCTCAGAAATTTGAAAGGGACCAAGCCAAAGTTTTTGAAATTTTGTATGTTTTCCTTTGTCCTCATGCAATTTATCCCATTTGAAAACTAAGTCTCTAATTTCAAAAATTTTATCTTTGATTGAATTGACATCAAATGAAGCTTTGACCAATTGTTGATGGTGAGCATGTTCTAGCTTAGATTTATTTCTTTCTTCTTCCAACTTAAGGATTTAAGACATTCGTAATTGTAAAGTAGAAGAAGGTTGTTCTTCAATAAATTTAACTAGGGTTAATGATGGGAGATCCAGATTTGGAGGTAGGATAACTTCTTTCCCATATACCAAATGAAAAGGAGAAGTACCTATTGAGGTTTTCTTTGTTATTCTATCAGTACACAAAGGAAATATTAAAGCTTTGTGCCAGTTATTTTGATCTTTGTCGATAGTTCATTTGATGATCCTTATAATATTTTTATTAGTAGATTCTTCTAAGCCATTTCCCCGAGGGTGATAATTTGTAGAATACTTAAGTTTAAATCTTGTCTTTAAATAAAATTCAGTCATTGCATTTCCAGATAAATAAGAAGCGTTGTAAAAAATAAGAGCATGAGGGATACCAAACCCGGTAATAATAAATTAATCAATGATTTCAATGATGCTCTCAGAATTGGCTAGATTTATAGGTATTACCTCTACCCATTTTGTAAAATAATTTGTTGTAGTCAAAATGTACCTATTTTTTTGGAAGAATGGGGAATGATCTCACCTATTATATCCATTCCCCATTGCTCAAAAGGTTGTTCAATGTTGATTGGTTACAAGGGCATGGAAGCTCTCCTATGTCTTCGTGAAGCGGTTTGACAAATATTGCATCTTCTTACATACATGTGGGTATCTTTGAATAAAGTTGGCTAGTAATATCCAACATGCATAATTTTGTGAGTCGTTGTATCTCCATTATAATGTCCACCTATTGCTTCATCATGAAGTTCCTGTAAGACCTTTTCTACTTCAGTTTTATCCAAACATATTAACAAAAAATAATCATAATTTTTCCTAAATAACACATCATTAATGATTTGATATTGATTGGAATTCAATCTCAATGCTCTCTTTTTCTTAACATCTAGTTCAAGTGGAGCATAACCATTTTTCAAATAAAATATTAAGCCAACATATTAAGACTGATTATTAACAATGAGTACCTCTGTGATTTTTTGAATATTACTTGTTACTTCATCTATTGGTGTATCATTCATTCTTGTGACTAACCTGCAAAAACATTGACCTTTTACAATTTTAGCGGGTTTTATTTCTAGATCATACTCTTGTAATGCAATAACCCAGTTAACTCTTTTTTCTCCTAACTCCTTTTGAATAAGATATTTCCTAACAGCTGAGAAAGGAACAATAACTTTAACATGATTTTTAGAAGAAAAGGTCTAAAATATTTGATAGCTTTGTAGACTAAAAAGCCTTTCTTTTCTACTCCTGGATAGTTTAATTCATCTCCTTGAAAATGTGAGCTGAAAAAACCAAAGGTAGCTTCGACTTTCTATTCATTTAGTTGTGTTAAGACCGTTGCATATGATAATTTGGAGGTTAAAGTACATAAAATAAATTGATCAGAAAATTTGGGAGTTGATAGAGAAGGGGCATCAATTACAACTTTCTTGATTGCTTTAAATTATTCTCTTTCATGACCACCCCATTTAAAAAGTGAATATTTTTTTATCATTGTTTGTAATGGTAGGAAAATTTGAGAAAATTCGAGGACAAATCTCTTAACAAAATTGATTTGGCCAAGAGAAGAGTGCATTGATTTTTTGGTATGTGGTAATGGAATTTATGAAATTGTTTTAATTCTTTTTGGATCAATAAAAATTCCATGTTTGGATACAATAAAACCAATGATTTTACCTTCACTAAGAGCAAAAAATGATTTCTTTGGCTTTAGAGAAATTCCATACCTTCTGCATCTTTGAAAGATCTGTTTTAAATCATGCAAATGATTATTTCTCTTCTTTGAATATATGGTAATATCATTAAGATACAACACAACAATTTTATTAATCAACCCTTTGAAAGAAATTTCCATCACTCTCTGGAACGTATCTCCTACATTCATTAATCCAAAAGGCATTTTTTGATATGCATATGTCCCCCACTTTGTTTTGAACATAGTTTTTAATCGGTCTTCTGGATGAAAAAGGATCTGATTGCATCCTAAAAATCCATCTAAAAGGACATTAGTTCAGAACCAACAACTGATTACAGAACTTGTTCCATTAATGGGAGAGGAAAGTTGTCTTTTTGACATGTACTATTTAAATTCCTAAAATCAATACAAATGTGAATATCACCATTCTTCTTTCTAACGGGTACAAGATTGAAAACCCATCTGGAATGTCTTACTGAAAATATGATTTTGGATTTTAAAAGTTTATTCAACTCACTTTTAATCTGAGTTTTGAAATTCAGAAGTATCTTCCTAAGTTTTTGCTAAATGGGTTTAACATATGGTACCGTTGGGATAACGCGTTGAATGATGGAGGCATCATAAGTTTTCAGATCCATATAATTCCAAGAAAATATTTCTTTATATTTCTTTAATAGATGAATAAATCCATTTCTTTCTTCAGATGAGAGACCAATACCTAAGTTAATAGTTTGGGGTTTTATATAAGATCTAGGTTAACTAATTCAAATCTCAAAGTTGAACTTTGAAGTTTGCAGTTGTTGACCATTTTAAATGTCTTTAGGATCATAAACATCCTCAAGCTTAACTACAGGTTTTGGCAGAGCATTTTTTTCTTTGATTTATTCAATTGAGAATCATGTTCATCCTCATCAATTACTTGGTCAAGATAGGATTCTTCAAATGTTAAAAAATATAGGATATCTCCATCATCATTGAATACTCGCCAATTGGTAACATTATCGGGAATGGATGGGCGAAAAATCAACTCCATAGAAAATTTCCCTGGACCAAAATCATCAGGTGGGATTAATTTAGATGCAACATTGGCCAAAATATCAGCACTGACGTTCTATATTCTTGGTATTGGAGAAATATTTAATGCTACAAAATGTGAAGTAAGATTTTGAATTAAGGATTGATAATGCCTAAGGTGATTTGAAACACAATGGATATTATTTCTGACTTGTTTTATAATGATTTCAGAATCATCAAATATTTGAAGATATTCAACACCAATATTTATCACTTTATACAATCCTTTTACTAATGCTTATTATTCTGCAATATTATTAGTACATTCAAATTCTAGCCTACATGCTAGGATAGTTTTTTCACCAGTGGGGCTTATTAATATACACCCAGCTCCTGTCCTTCACTAGATTTAGAGCCATCAAAATAAAGCATCCAAAATGAAGATTCATGTTTATTTACAACAATATCTACAACATTAGTACACCTATTCAAATCTGTTTGCGAATAATTTCAATCTAAGAAGAAACAAAGTTTGCTAAAAAAGGAGATTCTTGAGATGTAAAAATTGCTAAGAAAGATTCCGAAGAATAATTGCAAGGATGTTATTTGTAAAAAATATAGGCTCATTCTCTTCATCCAAATCAGTAACCGATTGTTTCATATGCTTTTCTTTTTCTACTCGAATTTGATTTGGTTTGTCATTGTAAGGAAGCCACACATGTCACTGATTTGTGACAAAATAACCATGTAATTTCTCAGACCAATTCCTTCTTAAGATAATACCGTAAAATTCAGGAATATCAGCAATCAAAATATCAATAATCTGACAAACCCTTGAATTTGAGGATAGTCTTATTAAAATAGAATTTAATTATCCTAAGGCCTTGACATTGGTTCTATCTAATTGCACAATTTGCATAACAAGTTTTTGAGGTGTTATGTTCAGTTTAATACAAACTGAATATGGCATTATGTTTGAAGAAGCACTTGAGTCTATGAGGCAATTGTGAACATTTTTATTGAAAATCTTAGAGGTCAATAAAAAGGGATGGGTATGAGAATTAGATCGATCTCCAATTAAAATTGCATTTAACGCATCAATCTTGTTAGGAGAATCATCTGGAGGCTTTGCTTTTCCTAATGAGGCTTTTGCAGTTGGCAAAGGAGATGTAAGGACAACATTTAATTCTTTGAGCATAAACTTTTGTTGTTGCTTAAGTTTACTTACCTCATACATGGAAATATTATTTTTTACTTTCTTCATATCTTCCACAATATTATACTCTATATCTTTATCAGAAACAATAAGAGGTTTTGATGTAGAAGGAGAATTGGAAGAGAATGGGATGGATTCAGTAGATTTGGGAGGAGATTTCTTCATTGTGTTTTTGTCCCTATTGAAAGGAGAAACTGGTTTTTTTTTTCACTTGAAGAAGTTGAATCAATGGGTTTTTTACCCCTATTCTCTACAGGTAATGCTTCTTCTTCTTCCTCATTTTCCGATGTAGTGAGTATGAAATTCCATAATCCATGTTCTTAGACTAGCTCTTCTTCTTCTTGGAATTCACTGGAAGATAATGTTGTTTATTCCTCTTCCTCCTCTTGATCAGATTTAATATTTGATATGACATTAGGAGGTTGAGGGTTTGCTATCTCGGATTTCCTAAAAGATAGGAAAGGTTTTTTAGAAGATTCAACTACCTGTTTTTTGATATCTACCATGTCATTTGACATAGATTTAATAAATCTTTATAATCCTTCAAGATAAAAAGTATCCTTAGGATTTTTCTTCTTTGGTTCCTCTTTGAAAGTCACTTTCTTATATTTTCTCTCTTCTTGAGTAGTTTTCTTTTCTAAGGGAAGATTTTATTTTTTTCTATTGCTATTGACTCTTTCATATTATTGACTAAAGTGGCTATATTATCCCTAACTACAAGAATTACGATATTAGAAGGGAGAGAAGAAATACACCACTCAATTTGAACATCAGCACTAGGTTTAGTGGTATCTAGAATTTTATTTAACAATTTGTTAAACCTAGAATTGAAATATTTCATTTTCTCATTGGTCTTGGCTTTAAGATTGTATAGATCATTGATTAGAGTAGAAATTGTGTGATCATCACCAAAATTAGTCAAAAATTGTTCTTCAAATATACCCCAACTAGTGATAGATGCTGGTGGTAATGAGAAATACCACAAACCTACAGATCCTTCAAGGGTATATGGGAATAATCTCACTACACAATCTTCTTTGAATACTCCATTGGGATTAATGGCGAGCATAAAATTATGGAGATGTTCTTTAGTAGGAAGTCCATCATCAGGATTGAACTTTGGTAACCATCTTTAGGATTTTTAGGTAGAGGATGGATAGGTGTTTCCATCTACATAGCTCTAGGACTAGTCCATGGTCTAGCTGCTGGTGGGTTTTGTTTCCTACCTTCCATTATGGGAATTTGAATATAATAGTAGAAGAGGTTGACTATGTGGAATAAGTATCCCCTGCGCTAGTATGACTTGAACTAGCACCTTTTGGTTGGGAATGGGTGATAGGGATGAATGGATTGGTTGGATGAGAAGAAGCTAATGAGACATAATGAAATAAAGTTGTTTTTGGTGGAGATGAAGACAAAAATTCACTAGTTGATGATTGAACTTCAAACTTTTGGGTATTTCTTCGGTGGGAAGGTAAGGGAACCTCAAATGGAGTTATCCTAAACTTCTCACTTTGAGAATGAGTCAAAATACGTGAAGTGGGAAAAGATGATGATACGCTACCTTTAGATAACTCAGAATGTTGAGGCTTTTCTTAGGAAATAGAGATTCCTTCTAATTTCTCAATTAAAGTTTAAAATTCAGGTAACTGTTGTAAGGGAGGTTGATCAATTGTCTTAGGGTGTGTACTAGGAGATTTGGTTATAACTTCTGGTCTAGGAGTAGGAGATTTTGAGTGAGATCTAGAAGTCAGGGGAGATTTTAAGGGCGAATGACTCTTCAGATGACATTTTCATTTTGGATTAGACTTTATTGCAATTCATAGTTGAGGCCCTCCTTCTAGCACCAAAAATGTTGAAGGCTGGAACTTCACTGCCACAACATCGGGGAACACCACCCGGTTAGGAGCTTAAAGCAACTCCTCTTTCGTTGAAATTGGTGGGTTTGACTAGGCATAAAGGGACCAGTTTCCCATTTTAAAGAGATTTAATATAGTAATAGAATGAAAACTGATGAAATGATTTTATAGCTAATGATAAAATTACTAAATAAAATTATTCTACTTATTTCCTAGGATAGTACATCTTTCTATGTGATTCAAAGAAAGATTTCACAAAGTATATAACAATATAGATCATTCAATACTTTGATGAAAATAAAGCATATATGATAAAATAAATTAATTAAATAGTTAATTAATTTAGTTGGTTAAAACTCAATCACATAAAATATCTCGTTATCTCATACATAATAACAAATCATTCAATTTTCCACATCAATAGTGATATAGTCTGATTGTTTCAAAGAATTTATATAACGAAATAATGCATAAGAGATTCACTATCTAATTCAGTAATACATAATGATAACATAAAGATAATAGTACCTGATGCATTAGCGCTCTGCTTATGAAAAAGATAGCTTTCAGGCTCAGCTTCTCAATTAGATAACTTTGGATCAAACAATAGTGCAAGTTCAAAGTTGTCTTCTCAAAATTCTAGACCCCTTTCTAAATGCATGAAAGGGGTTTAAATAACCTATTAATATTACAAAAATAGTAAACTTAAAATAAAAGTCTTCAAAAAAGCTTCAACAAACTAAGCTAAGATAAAGGATAGCTAAATTAGTGATCCGTTGTAACAAGAACTCATGTTTGTGCTTTAGATTGATTCTTCATCTTCTCTCTGAGATTATATATGTCCATGAGATGCTTTAGTTGGGGGGATGTACCGGTTTCATGCTTATTTGTCCCATTAACACTACATCACTAAGTGCTGGAAGAAATTGTATTGTTGCATTTGAGAGACATCTCAGCACAAGCCACTGACTATAATGCTTCACTAGAAAATGCAATAACTTTCAAGGTTCGCTTGTGATAAGCTTTGAATGTATTGAACCTTCTTTCTAGATGTTTCCTGCCAAGATTGTTTTAAAGCTTTAACATCTGGCAATGTGTCCTTTGGTCATTCCTGAATTAGATTGACTTGCAATAATGTATTTGTAATGTAGTCGGTGAAATTTGAGGCAAGATTTTTGGCTCTGATAATAGCCATTTCTACCCAATTCATTTTGATGTCCCAGTCAACAAAAATGATATCCTTCTGTGATTCTTCAATTCAAGGAAGATTAGATGATCTTTCCTGAGCACTGTCATGCCAATCTATACACTCAAAAATTTTCTCGTCCATATCTTCATAAAACGTCCTCAAATCGGATAGTTGGCTTACTAAATAATCGTTGGTCTTTGAAAAGTCACGAATTAAAGCCAAATTCCGATCGAACATAGCATGCTTATTTGTTAGGAGTATGTCCACTTCTGATGCCTCCTTGCAGACTTCGTTTATATCTGGATTTCCCCTCAACTGGTTTATCCTTTGTTGCGATTGTAGTATCTCTTCATCCTTGTCCTTCACTTCAAATTCAAATTAAAGCTTTAAATCATTAAAACTTTTTTGTAACTCCATAACATTTTCTTTCCATTATTGCTCAATCACTTTCTTTTCAATCTAGAAAGTTTGTTCTAATTGAACAATCCTTTGATATTTTTCTTTCATTAGCAGTTGTATTTCTACAACTTTATCAATGGTAGCACTAGTGTAAGCTCTCGTGAACTAAGATATTTTGTTCAATACCTCATCAGGGGATATTTGAGCTCCTTTCCAAAGAACTTGAAAATGAGTATCATTTGTAACTAGAGCTTGTGATTACTCTAACTTTCTTTTCTTCCTTGACCTGCTCATTACTGCTTTATGATTTGGACTATAAAATACATCCAAAAAGGGATTTCCTCAATCTGGAGGGTTATCTCAGTAGTAGGGAATCCAGGAATTATTTCCATATCATTGGCAACAGTTGATTGAATGACAATCTCAACATTAATGTTATTCTCGAGAGTTTTAGGAATAGTATTCCCTTCGGAGGCCTCAAGAGTAAACGAGGATGTCCCTGTAGTTTCTGGAAACTGTTCTATCTCTTTGTTGATTGTAACATGTTCTTCTTGTACATCTACTGTGATACCTAACCCGAGTTTATTCTATTGTCAAAACACGGTTGAACTCCTCCCATACTTCATCCAATTTTTTCTCCTCTTTAATTTCACTTTTTTGCCCAAAAGTTATAGTAGATGTTTCAAAGACTTTGGAAATAATTGGAGCTTTTGAAGAGGAATTTGATGCATTTGAAACTTCTAAGTTCTGTCAAAATTGTTTTAACAAGGATTCTAGCAAATGGGCTATTCTTCAATGACGACATTGGTTGAATCTGATCAATTTTTCAGGACTTACATGATCTGCTACCAATTTTTCTACCATATAATACTCTGGAACCATTTCAAACAAATCATCGAACTTGTTAGGCTTGCTTGAAAATGGTCTGAGCTTAGCTTGTGTTGTAACATATTTCACTACGCCATTAGGGTCATGTTGCCTATTTAGTATGGTTGGAAATCTAAAGGCTTTTAATTGTTCAATTTTCACTAAGGAAACCTTAAGTACTTTAGTTAAGCCCTTACCAACTCTTTGATAAGCGACTTCCTTGGCCACCAATTTATCTGGGACAAAAAGGGGAAAAACATGAGGATGGAAAAGGTTACCAAAAACTCGAATGTAAGTAAATGAATCTTCCCCAAACCAATTTCCTATAGGCTTTAAGTCTTTATTGGCTTCTATGTAAGTCTAGGGAATTTTCTGCCAAAGACTTCTTGGTGGATAGGGAGCATGACCTCATGATATATTTTGTAGAAGTGAGCATGGTATTTGTTTTCCCAAATGATATCAAGATAAACAGATATAGGACTAGGAAATTGTTCTGTCCATTTCCATCCAAGAGATGGAAAATCATAATAAAAACAAATCGCGTCCATCACATAGGTGCTCATAATGAAAGGAGGAGTCATTCTTTCAAGAACATTGCACTTCTATCTGTAATTGCGGATTTGAGTGGTCAAATTGTTGGATAAAATAGTCACCCAATCCATGATATATCCATCAACAGAGGCTTCTATCAATGGTACCCATTATTCATAGAATTTATGCGTATTTGGATAACCATAGAGGCGACATAACATAGCAGCAATATGATATAAAGTTCCAACAATAGAGGCTAATGAATACATACCCCTATCCTCTTGCTTGTGTTTGTTTGGGTCCCTTCTCCATTCTCTGATTAGGTCGACAGGGTTTGGATTCTCTTGCATGAATTTCGGGATGAATTGTGTATCATATTTCTTCTGAGGTTGAGGTAGATGACACATTTTGCTTAAATCCTCAGATTTAAAGACCCAATAACTTTATTCTTTAGAGCTATAAGCGTTCTATCTGTAATGTAAAAATGGTCAACAACCCATCTCACCATATCTGTATATGGTTGAATTTTGCGGCACACAGTAATTATATGAAGAAATGAATTGGCCACGTCATTCTATGTGATTCTATTACTTGGAGGAGAATCATCAATAGCAACAGCCTATTTCACAATTATTCTCGGATTTTCATCCTTGAATAGTTTGTAAATTTCCTTCAAGGAGGCATAACCTGCATCCGAAGTGCATGTAGTATATGTAAACAATGGAGATATCTCAGACACTTCTTCAAGGGGCATGACTAGATCTTGTTGTATTATGACTTCCTTCTCGCCTTGATTATTCTTGACATGTCCTTTAATTGCTCTTTATTAGAATTTACCTGTAAATAAATAGAACAAAATAAGAAGTAAGAGCTTCAAAATATGCAATGATTCATATCAATTCAATGTGATTTTTACGGAAAATCCTTTCACACTACAAATCATCAAAAAACCTAGAAATTAGAACTATGCAGAGTGGTCATTTAATTTCCAAACATTTGTTCACATGACGCTGACGCTTGTCATTATATCGGAAAATATTTTATCGGCATTTGGTATCAGGTGATATTAACATAACTCAATGATCTGTAATTTTCGAAAAGCATATAGGTGAGGGATCTATATTAGCAAAATACTAGAGTTTTAATAGAATAAGATACCGACATCTATCAATTGACTAAATGCGATATCAGCTTTTGATGGATTGCGATATTGGTTTTTGGCATTTTCCATTTTGGCTTTTCGACATTTTGCATTTTGGCTTTTTGACATTTCTCATTTTGGCTTTTCACTATATCTCATTCTGGCCTATTGCTATTTCGCATTTCGGCTTTTCACAATCAAATTTTCACAATTGGCTTATCGGCTTTTCGCTATTTTTCTATTCTTTGAAACCGTCAATACTACGCATAGATTTTAGTAAGACCAATCCTTTAATGGTATCTACATTTATTTGTTATGATTTCAGGATTCGTAAGACTTGTAATTTATCTCCTAAAACTACAAAAGGATTCTTAAAAAAAATTGTGCCCTTTTTCATAAACTTTCTTGTTTTATTCAAAAATAAAAGCGTAAATATAAAAATTATCTAAACAAGGAATAATTCTATCCTAAAAATTTTAAAGGGTCCCCATTATTCTTTCCCCTATATCTAGAGATAATGGGGGGTTTTTGAGAACCACAACACAATCCTGTGCCACTTCTCCCCTCAATGAACAGTTACCGGCTCATTGTTCTAGGGTGCACTCCCAATGTGCATCTGATTCCATCTGGAAATGCTAATGACCAAAATGCGACCTTCCCTTCTCTACTACCAGTCCCTTGGGAAATCCAGTCGCCCCTTCTCTGTAGTCACTCACCTTCTAAGTTCCTCAAAACCCCCTAACCCGGGAAACCCATCCCTTGGCAAGGCTTCCTTACATCAGAAGATAAAAAAGCCAAGGCATATACCTGCCTCAAATGATCATATCGATCATAGCATGGTCATGGAAATCAATGGCCACTATTGGGTACCAGTGTCCCACAATGGTCGTGCTCCTGAAGTACTTTACCAGAATGCTGCTGCATGTTCCAATTTCTTTCATTGTTGCTGCTAATTCTTGTAGTTGTTTTTGGCCACTCAATCAGGCATGTTCATGCATTCCTGTTCCAAGCACATAATTTCTATTAGATTCAAATAAATTGAAATAACCTCAAATCATACCCCATTGGTAGTTCATCAATAAGGTATACTTGTAGTCCTGCTCGCTTCCTATCACAACACGTCAAACTAACTATTTGATCAAAAAATCATGTATAAACATATCACATTTGGTTAGCTCAAAACACACCCATCATAGATCAACATCATAAATCATATGTAACCATCATAAACTAGAAACATAGATCACATATAATCATCATATACCATAGTCATAAATCACATACATAATAAAAATGAAATAAAATGCTAATACTTATCCTTTCATCAATCCTTAGCTTCTACCTTTATCTCTATTCCGTACGCACTTTGGATCGGTTGCCACACCAGACAAACACCCAGTTCCTTCTCCTCAACCATGTGCACATACACATAGTGTGCATTACACACATCATACTATTGTCATTTTGTATTTTTGAGGTTGAGAGAGTAAACACATAGGACAACATCAAAACCACTTTGGAAGTTGGGATCTAGCCTTGCCAACTTCAGAGAGGCATCTCTCTATTTAATTTAGCTTTGTTTTATGTGAATTTTAGGTTAGTTATGAATGTAATTTTTTGTTTTGATTGATTGGTTTGGTTGATTTGACTGTTATAATTCCATTGGGCTATGGAGTCTACAAACTAAACTGGAGTTTGGCATCAATTTTTAGAGGAGTTCTCACAGGGAAAGGTAGGTTGCAGTAAATGGATATTTTTTAGAATTTAAATGGATGGTGGAAAAGAAGAAGTGTAAGGTCTAGTAGAGACCAAATAGAAATTAAGAATTCTTTTACCTCACTTCAGTGGAAAACATTAAAATTAACAACAGCCAAAATAGGGCACTCTAGATAACGAATCCTATTTATCACAGTTTCTGTTGATTAATTCAGATATTTAAAAAACATAGGAAATAAATAACAATGTTTAAACAAATAGACAGAAGAAACAAATCACCATTTAACACACCACATGAATCCTGTGAAAGGTCCATGTATTATTGATGCTCCAATACTTCAAAATTACAATATGAAAAAGGAAATTACATTCAGAAATCAACCTGTAATACTTCTAACAGTGAAGTATTTATAATGAAAATTTACAAAAATACTTTACAAAATCATTGTCAAACCGACAATGTATTATTAGCCTAATTACAAACTATATCATCTAATCCTGGCAGAAGGATAGGCCACGTAGGCTATTGAAGAGAACAGTGGCCCTATTTTGATGGTTTCAGTTGCTGATTCATCCTGAAATAGTGTTGAGACACTGAAATGACCGTTTTGCTAGCAACTGCACTGGAAAAGTTGTTTTACAGCTCCTGAGTTATCCTTCAATCTTATAAATCAACCAAATCCTACCATCTCTTTTCATCTAGCATTGTCAACTTTGTTACCCTGTGGTAAATTTCATCCACCTCTGTGTATTTAGAAAAATTTGGTTTTACGGTAAAAATATGTTTTGCCTCATTCTATCCATGGAAATCATTTGACACGGTCTCCAAGAATGCCTTTGCTGTCATAATCCCTTTAATTCCACTGAATTTAATGCTTCTTTTATCCACCTCTTTCATCTTCAGGATATAGTCTTCCTGATTGATCAACTTGTCATTTATGACATAGATATTGGGCAATCCCTTTTGCATTAAGGCTTCAATACTGTTCGTAAATTTGTTCACCTGCAGCTCTAAAGTTTCACATCTTTCCTCCAACTAATCAATGAGATTTCTCTTTGTCAAGACTTTCTTGACTTCCATAATGGTGGCAGTTCTGTCACTGACTCCTACTTCCTCCAGCTCATATCTGGACTTTGAGTTTAAGAACTTAATTATATTGGCAGCTTCTATTGGCATCTCTCCCAGCTTTTCTCTCCCTTGCACAATAGTTTCAATGACCTTATCTATTAGCTCTTTCTACTCAAATATGATTTGGATAGAAGGCCAAATATCATTCATAGAGTCTAATATGTTCATCCAAATAGTTTCCTTGGCTTGGGCCAAGGTCTGGCCAATTGAAGTGTCTCTCTCTACCTGGCGCAACTTTTCCAATAGTCTCTTAGATTTCTCCAATTCAGTAATCCGAGTAGCTTCATCTTTGGCCTTTTGGACTTCCAAAGCTTTGAGTTGGCCCTGCAAAGTCTCAATTTCCTTTGACTTCAATGACATGTTTTGAAGTGTTTGTGTTACCTATTTAGCACTAGGAGTGTGAGTTGAAGAAGTAGCTGCAATGGTTGCTCCTGTTGATGGAAGTTGAGAAAGAGGTAAAATATCCAAGGCGACAATGGCCATCTTTAGATGATCTTCCTTCTCCTTTATTAGTTTCTCCAACTCTACCTCCATCTTCCTAATCTGTATATTTTGGTCTATGATCAACTTCATCATATCTGCTTTCTATGCTTCACCCTCTTCAATGTCCTTGGTCATTAGATATTATGTGGCTGGAATCTTGAGCTGTTTTCTCAATGCTGCAATGTCCAAGTTCTTCTTTCCAATAATCTCCTCATCAGCATTAACATCTTTAGGGTCGTGCCCTATCTTCATCACCAAGTCTTCTAAAGACTTGATCCTGTTATCTTTGGCTAAGGAGGAGACTTTCTCCATCTTTAGCTATGAATGTACATTTGCAAAAGGAACCTATAATTTGGACAAGGACATGGCAATGTTAGACAGAGTGGAGGATATCATCTCACCAATTTTCTTGTGCATCTCCATTTGATCAATGGGATGTATGTCCTTTGTGTCGAATTCAAAGGTGGTGCTCTTGTAGTCTGTTGCTGATTTGGGCTATGGAATCTGGGCCTCAAGAAAAGCCATCTGCATTTTACCATGCTCTATATAAAATACTAACAACAATCTACTTTGTGAGCTGGAAGTCTGCTTCCAAAATTGGTTATAAGTGTTGTTTTTGAGAATTTCATTCCTGAGATTTATCTCCTTGTACCTATCAAAAATTGTCTTTTCTTTATCTCTTTGGATAGTTTGTGATTCCAGCTCAGTCTCCTTATGACCTTATGAAGATGAAGGTTCAGAAGGAGATGTAGTGAACTTGGTGGTTGTAGGTGGTGAATATGTGATGATGATAGTTGCCTGCTCTTTAGTCTCTTTGTCTACTTCTGGTTTGTGAGTTACCTTGGGTCTCTTTCTATAACTGATCCTAAATTCTCTAGCTTCACTCTTGGTTGTAGATTATGATCCTTCTTCCCTTTGCCTTTTGGTTTATTTTTCCTGAGGAACAAGGGTCTGCAAACTAGAAGTAGAAACAAGTTGTTCATATTCCTGCAAGGTATTTTCTGCCCATTCCAACTGATTGACATATTGTTCTATGTCTGGCCTTGAAGTGTGAATGTAGGGAGTGTTCATTTTTTCCACTCTGAGCTTTGAGATGTTGCCACAAGGGTCATAAGACCATGTGAAGCTCAAGCTAAACTTCATCTCCTTTAGTATTTTATCTTCCTCCTCACCTGTTGTCCTTGTGTTGTACTCAAATGGTCCCACCTCTATTTTTATTTTGAATAGTTCCTTCTTCTTGGCCACTACAAAGTGGATGTCGTCTAAGTTCAACATTTCCTTGATATACTCCAGAGCAAAGATCCTCATTTCGAGGTACTTTGGGAGTTTATAGGGGGCTAGTTCAAATCCATAGACTCTAATCTCTATGTAGTTTTGATATAGATACCAATCACCTGTGTTTGCTTTGTCTGAGAGATGTAGAATTCTCTTGATTTCCTCACTAATTTTGGGCTTTACTGCACTATTGAGGATGTTAATTGATGGATGAATAAAGTCTTCAATAACTTGCTTGTATGTGAATTCATGTTGTTCTTTCATGACCAATGAGGTCCAAAATATCATTGGTTGTTGGTTCCCTGCATCATCCAACTCCTGTAATGAAAAACTAAAATTTTCTTATTGATATTAGATAAACATGTAAAGCAAAATAGAGGTATAATTGAACACCTGCTCTATAGGAAATTTAATAAATTCCGCATGGATATTGTTAGCCAAGAATTGACTGAAATTATAAATCATAGAGGGCTTGCTATCTATGGAAGAAGTGGAGAGGAATCCTAAAATGGGCTCACCTACCCACTGATCAGAATGATAGCCTAAAATGTAATAAATGATGGAAATAATTTTCTTGGCCAGAATAGGGAAAATGGAACAAGGATATGGAATATTCTTCTTGGGAAATTGGGCATTCTGAGGCAAGAAAATCTCAAAAATTCTGTGGTAGCAAAGTCAAGCTTCTCATAAAGCTGGGTGAGGTCTTCTAGGTAGAAACGGGTAGAATTTTCCACAGTGGGGGCCAGCATCACTTGGTCAATAAATTTGGTTGTAATGGTGAAAACAATGTCACATGTAGGGGTAATAATGGCTCTCTGGGTGGGGACATAGCATGCCTGACATCTTCTAGAAAATTCTGGCGCTTGGAATGTCAAGGGAAAAATATAATGGGGGAGTTTTGACTCCAAAATTCCTATCTCATTAGTCTTATCTGTGTGTTTATCCTCTAACCAACAACACAACTCTAGAAAATCATAGTCACATAGAGTTTCACTTATCCTGTAATCCCTGTCTGCTAATGGTATATGATCTAAATCTATGGAAGAGGGAATTAAAGGGTTAATGGCCTTGTCTTGGGTCTTGGTCTTAGAAGGCATGACCGTAAAATATTTTTGAATAGTATGAATATGCAGAGGAGGCTTACCAAGCATAGAAGAAGTAACAATTTGTCAGATGAAAAGGAAAAGGAATGTCAGTGTATGTCACAGTCCTGGTCGTGGAAAAGCTCTGATAGGGATTGTTGAAGGAAACTGTGTTGAAAATAATACTGAGAGGGGGGGTGAATCAGTATTATCTAATTCTTTTAATAAATCTTCCTTATTTGTTCTTTGAATTATTTTTGCATGTCAGTACCATAAAATAATGAGCATGAACAAAGAAAAATAGATAGTCACACCAAGGAACACAAGATGTAAGGTGGAAACCCAATGTGGGTGAAAACGACCTGCTGCAATATGTCTCTATCTTCTTTCAAATTAGAAACTTCTTTTACAATGGTTTTGTACTGGTGCAATCCTTTACCAGTACGCAGGCTGCAACCTGCAGAGAGCTACAACTCTCTCTCTCTCTCGTTTTCCAGTCTCTCCTGGAAGGGAGCTACAACCCCCTACTTCTTTTCATAAAGCATCAAATGATCATCAAGTACATAAAAGTTACAGTCCACTGCAGTTATCAGATCAGCAATAACAGAACTAACCCAGAACACCTCATCAACAGAAAAATTCAATCAACAGAACATCTTAAGACAAATACGCAGTTTTCCCTTCTGTGGCCTGCGGCGCTACGCAGTTCACCTTCTGCTTTCCTGCATATACCCGTAGAGATCCTTCTGCCGCACTGCGTCCCCATGCACTGTTCCTTCAACCGCACTGCGTGCCCACGCACTGTTCATTCAACTGCACTGCGTACTATTACTGCAGGTATGCACCCAGAGACATTATCGCGCCGCGTACTGTTACTGCAGGTACGCACCCCGAAATACTATCGCGCCGCGTACTTTTACTATGCATACGCACCTTAGTCGCTCTGTGTACCCACGCAGCTCTCCTTCTTCTGCTCTGCGTACCCATGCAGGTCTCCTGTTTCTACTCTGCGTACCCACGCAGATCTCCTGTTTCTGCTCTGCGTACCCACACAACTCTTCTGTTAAACACCTGCGTACTTCTGATTAGGGCCGAATAGGCAGTCCACCAGAGTGGCACAGTTGCTCAGATCTGATCATGCGCTCGAGAGATCACCCTTCACAGATTCGCCTTCAACTTCCCTTTCATATAGATCAAGCTTTTAAGACCATAACCCAATATTTCAGATCTAAAGATATTCAATTGCAAAAGATGCTTAGCCAAGTGATCTCCTTTGCTTTATATAGGGAAGCTCCTCCTAAAATCATGGAACAATACCACGAGCCAAAACCGTAATAACACAAATACCGTCGGCTAAATACCAAGAGTAAAACATAAGAAACCCCACGTGTGCTTTTCTCTGCCTTGAAATGTGTGCACTGGGGGTACGCACCTCCTGAACGACTGGCCTGCGTATCTGGACGCGGTCCCTGCATGGTGTACCTACGGGTACGCACCTTCTGAGCTGATTTCCTGCGTACTTCTTAATTTTCAACATATTGAGAGCCTTGCCACGGGAGTTTCCATCAAGTACAACATCTGTAACATATAGCCATACCAGAAACATAATGCCAACAATCTCCCCCTTTGGACTTGATGGCAACCTCACAATCTTCAGCTTCATTCTCCCCCTTTGACATCAAGGGCAAAGGGGTATGCTCCCCGTAAGAACATGCTCCCCCTGAATATGAAACAGATCTGCAACAAAGAACCATAATCCACCATGAAAGAGATAGAGACATATTGCAGCTATTTCCCAGATCTCCTTCCGACCATCCTCCATAATGCCAACAATGCATTATATGCTCCCCCTGAACCTGTACCATCAATCAGAAAAGGTTCAACAATAGGATGATGCATCAACAACCCCCAGCTTTTGCCTGAGGTATTCAAAAGTGTCCCTGGGCAATGGTTTGGTGAGAATATCAGCAACTTGTTCCTTAGAAGGAACATACTCCAACTTGACCTTCTATTCAAGTACTTGTTCCCGGAGAAAATGGTACTTGATTGGTATGTGCTTGGTTTTTGAATGCATAACAGGATTCTTTGAGATGCTGATTGCACTTGTGTTATCACATAAGATGGGGATTGGTGGTGTACAAGTGATTTGAAAATCCTGCAAAGTCTGCATCATCCAAAGGAGTTGGGTGCAACAAGATGCAGCAGCAACATATTCCGCTTCAGCTGTAGACAAGGCAATTGAACTCTGTTTCTTGCTGAACCAAGATACCAGTCTGGAACCCATAAAGAACGCACCACCACTTGTGCTTTTCCTGTCATCCACGCTTCCGGCCCAATCTGCATCTGTATAAGCATGAAGTGTAAGATTTGTATCTCTAGGATACCATAAGCCATAATTTTGAGTCCCTTGAAGATATTTGAAAATTCTCTTCACTGCCTGAAGATGAGTCTCCTTCGGATTTCCCTGAAATCTTCCAACTATTCCAACTGCATGCATGATGTCCGGTTGGGTACCTGTCAAATAAAGTAAACTTCCAATCATGGATCTGTAGGTTGGTTGATGTACTGCTGTAGATTCATCATTTGTACTGAGGCTACATCCTGTGACCATGGGTGTACATACTGGTTTTGCATCTTCCATACCATATTTTTTCAAAATCTGTTTGAGATACTTGGTTTGAGATAAAAAGATTCCTCCTTCTTTTTGTTGGATTTGCAAACCAAGGAAATATGTCAGTTCTCCTAGCAAGGACATTTCAAATTCTTTCTGCATGACCAAGGCAAAGCTTTGACTCATAGCTTCTTCATTGCTCCCAAAAATAATGTCATCTACATACACAACAAGTATTAGCAATTTGTCATTTTCAACTTTTATATAAAGATTGCTATCTGCTGATCCTTTTGAAAAACCTTGTTGATGAAGATATTTGTCCAAACGGTAGTACTAAGCCCTTGGAGCTTGTTTGAGACCATAGAGAGCCTTTTTCAATCTGCATACAAGATTTGGATCATTTCCAAGAATGAACCCATCTGCCTGTTCAATGTATACTTCTTCTTCCAAGTCTCCATTTAGAAAAGCTGATTTCACGTCCATTTGAAATACTTTGAAGTTTTGAAAACTTGAGAGAGCAAGGAACATTCGGATGGCCTCAAGTCTTGCAACAGGAGCAAAGGTTTCTTCAAAGTCTATTCCTTCTTGTTGCGCATACCCTTTACAAACAAGTCTGGCCTTGTTTCTAATTACTTCTCCATTTTCATTCAATTTGTTTTTGAAGACCCATTTTGTTCCGATAACATTCTTATCCTTTGGTCTAGGAACCAGCTCCCAAGTGTTGTTCTTTTCGATTTGCTCAAGTTCTTCATCCATTGCTTTCACCCAACATTCATCTTTGCATGCCTCTTTCACATTTTGTGGTTCAGTGGAGGAGAGTAATGCCAAATAGCTTGAGGCTTCTGCAACTGTTCTTCTTGTTTGTACACCTGCTTCTTTCTGCCCCACAATCTGAGATTCTGGATGATTCTTCTGAACATATCTGGATGGGGTTTTCTCTTCTATTCTTGTCTTCTCCTCTGGTTCTTCTTGAGGTTCTTCTTGGGTTTCTTCTTCTTCATCATTCTGTCTTTGAGGGTAGCCTTCATCTTCTCCGATGTCTTCATGATGAACTTGCCTAGGAATGTATCCCTTCTCATCAACCACTACATCAATGCCGTCAACAATTCTGCCAAGTCTTTTATTGTAGCATTTGTATGCTTTGCTATGTGGAGAGTAACCAAGAAGAATGCCTTCATCTGCTCTAGGTTCAAGTTTGCCAAGCTGCTCATCAGTATTCTTGATATAGCATTTGCTCCCAAAGATTTTGAAGTGCTTTACCGAAGGAGTCTTCCCACTCCAGAGCTCATGAGGAGTTTGAGTGTTGTTCACCCTGACATTTGTTTTGTTGAGAATAACAACCGCAGCATGTGCAGCTTCACCCCAGAAAGTTGCGGGAGTTCCTGATTCATCAAGCATAGCACGAGCCATTTGTTGGACTGTTCTGTTCATTCTTTCCACAACTCCATTTTGCTGAGGAGTTCTAGCTGTAGAGAATTCTCTTCTTATCCCATGTTCTTCACAGAAATCGAAAAATTCATTTGAGGTAAATTCCCCACCTCTGTCGGATCTGAGGCACTTAATTTTGTGACCTGATTCATTTTCAACCAAAGCTTTGAAGGATTTGAATTTTTCGAATGCTTCATCTTTGTGCTTCATAAGTCCTAGCCAGACAAACCTGGAGAAATCGTCAATGAATAATATCAAGTATTCTTCTCCTCTAGGTGTTCTTTTCCTGAATGGACCGCATGTATCTGTATGTACTAGCTCAAGAGGCATGCTAGCTGATCCTTCCTTCTCTGGAAAGTTAGTTCTGGTTTGTTTTCCAAACTGACATGATTTGCATATGGTGTTTTCAGGAATTTTGATATCTGGAAGATCGCGAACTGCCTGATATTTGCATGCTTTCCTTATTTGTGAAAAGCTTAGATGCCCCAACCTCCGATGCCATAGCCAGTGCTCATCATCCTTGCTCAGATAGCATTGTTGTTGTCCTTCTTCAAATATGTACAGATTATTTGGAGTTCTTTTGCCTTTGATCACTGTTTTACCTGTATCAAGATCACGAACAAGACATCCATTTGATCTGAATATAACCTCGGTTCTTTGATCACACATCTGGCTGACACTTAGAAGATTATGCTTCAATCCATCAACATACGAAACATTTCCATCCTTGACCTTTTCTTTTAACTGAGCAATGCCCTTTCCTTTTATAGTTGCAGGAGTATCATTTCCAAAAGAGACTTTCTTTCCCTTTTCTAGAGCAGAATAAGACTCAAGTTTTTCTTTATCACCTGTCATATGCTTCGAACATCCACCGTCAATGTACCATAGATTTTCTTGTCCTTCTGCATAAAATGCTATCCCACATCTTTCTGTTTGAGGTTCCTTTATTCTCCATGTTTTGGTGCTTGAGGCTTGTTCCTTTTTCTGCTGAATCCTGCTCCTGCATTCAGAGTCTTCATGACCAAAGTTATTGCAAATAGAACATTCAGCTTCATTTTCAAGAACCGAAAAGTTGTTATAGGTCCTTTTTGTAATCCCTGTCATACTTCTTTGTTTTTGAGCTTCCCTAGTCATGATCGTTTTATATGCAACACATTGAGCTACTTTGTGACCAAAGTTATGGCAAGAAAAGCATTGTCCATTGAAGAAACTTCTGCGGTTATCGAATCTACCAGCCAACTGATTGTAATTTCTGTTTTCATCTATTCTTGAACCAAGTTGAGAAGATTTTACCTGTGGTTGGTTGTAGCTTTTGTTCACCCTTAAGATGGATTGCCCCTGATAGTTTCTGTTTGTAATTCATCCCTGCTTTACCTGATGATCTTCATTGTTCTTTTGCTCATTTCTTCTTGCTGCATCAAGATAACTTTTTGAGGTGGATGCTTGAGAAGTTTCTCCATTATAGCCCAGACCTGTCTTGTTTAGTGGAGACCGCTGCACATTGATAATCTCATCCAAAGTTTCAGATCCTTTGACAAACTTGAGATTAATAGCTTTTGTTTTCTCAATCTCTTTTGTAAGACCAACAATCTCACCTTCTAATTTTTCAAGATGTTTTTCCTTTTCATCAATTTGAAATTGTAGAGTATCAATGATCATGTTCTTTTCTTCTATACATCTCTTGAGTCTAGTAATTTCATCATAAAGTTTATCCACATTTATAGCATCCATATAATCATCATCTTCAAATGCCATTAACAACTTATATTCATTACCTTGTTCATCTTCATCATTGTTTGAAAGACCATCACTATCTTCATGAGTGTAGTAGCTTTTCTTATTTGCGTTCTGTTTCTTGTTCCATCTAGCAGGTTCATTTCCTTTATCCTTATAAGGACATTTTGCAGCATAATGACCTACTCTTCCACAAGCAAAGCATTTAAAAGGTAACTTACCTCTAAACCTTCCAGAACCCCTTTGAAGATTTCTGACAAAATTTGATTCTTCTTCCTCTTCTTCCGGGACGTGGCTTGCTTCATAATAATCTCCTTTGCCTGATGCTTTGAAAGCAGCTTCTCTTCTGTCTGATGGACCTCCCTTTCTCATTTCATAAGCAGTTAGAATTCCATGTAGCTGAGACATAGTAAGAATTCGAAGATTTTCCTTTTCTTCTATTGCAGATACTTTAGATTCAAACATGGGGGACAATGATCTTAGGACCTTTTCAACCACAATAGCCTCTTTTATTTCTTCACCCAAATTCTTCATACAATTAACAACCTCATCTACCCGAAGAAAATAGTTAGCCACACTTTCATCATTATACATTTTGAGAGTCTCATACTGAATTCTGAGAGTTTGAAGTTTAGCACGCTTTACCTGTTCGTCTCCTTCATAGCTCGTGACAATTTTGTCCCATATCTCTTTTGCGGATTTATAGTGCATTACCTTCATGAATTTTGATTGAGATATACATCCTAATAGAGTACTCACTGCTTTCGCATTTGTTTCATACTTCTTTTTCTCGGCTGCATCTGTAGGAGTAGCTGAAGGAAAAGCATAGCCTGTCTCTACGATGTCCCA
The DNA here is from genome assembly GCA_031772625.1 of Pinus tabuliformis. Classification (NCBI taxonomy): domain Eukaryota; kingdom Viridiplantae; phylum Streptophyta; class Pinopsida; order Pinales; family Pinaceae; genus Pinus; species Pinus tabuliformis. Next base: position 153,370,809 of record CM062804.1, on the reverse strand, counting down.
AACTTCTGTACCAAGAGATTGAAGATAGGCAGTAACTCTTACCTTCCAATAATTGAAGTTTGTCCCATCAAAAACTGGTGGCCTGATTGATGCTTATCTCTCGTAGTTGCTCATGATGAACGATCTACCTTCAAGCGATCAAGCTTCTCTGAAGGACCTGCTCTGATACCAATTGTTGAAAATAATACTGAGAGGGGGGGTGAATCAGTATTATCTAATTCTTTTAATAAATCTTCCTTATTTGTTCTTTGAATTATTTTTGCATGTCAGTACCATAAAATAATGAGCATGAACAAAGAAAAACAGATAGTCACACCAAGGAACATAAGATGTAAGGTGGAAACCCAATGTGGGTGAAAACCACCTGCTGCAATATGTCTCTATCTTCTTTCAAATTAGAAACTTCTTTTACAATGGTTTTGTACTGGTGCAGTCCTTTACCAGTACGCAGGCTGCAACCTGCAGAGAGCTACAACTCTCTCTCTCTCTCGTTTTCCAGTCTCTCCTGGAAGGGAGCTACAACCCCCTACTTCTTTTCATAAAGCATCAAATGATCATCAAGTACATAAAAGTTACAGTCCACTGCAGTTATCAGATCAGCAATAACAGAACTAACCCAGAACACCTCATCAACAGAAAAATTCAATCAACAGAACATCTTAAGACAAATACGCAGTTTTCCCTTCTGTGGCCTGCGGCGCTACGCAGTTCACCTTCTGCTTTCCTGCGTATACCCGTAGAGATCCTTCTGCCGCACTGCGTCCCCATGCACTGTTCCTTCAACCGCACTGCGTGCCCACGCACTGTTCATTCAACCGCACTGCGTACTATTACTGCAGGTACGCACCCAGATACATTATCGCGTCGCGTACTGTTACTGCAGGTACGCACCCCGAAATACTATCGCGCCGCGTACTTTTACTATGCATACGCACCTGAACCTTAGTCGCTCTGCGTACCCATGTAGCTCTCCTTCTTCTGCTCTGCGTACCCACGTAGGTCTCCTGTTTCTGCTCTGCGTACCCACGCAGATCTCCTGTTTCTGCTCTGCGTACCCACGCAGCTCTTCTGTTAAACACCTGCATACTTCTGATTAGGGTCGAATAGGCAGTCCACCAGAGTGGCACAGTTGCTCAGATCTGATCATGCACTCGAGAGATCACCCTTCACAGATTCGCCTTCAACTTCCCTTTCATATAGATCAAGCTTTTAAGACCATAACCCAATATTTCAGATCTAAAGATATTCAATTGCAAAAGATGCTTAGCCAAGTGATCTCCTTTGCTTTATATAAGCAAGCTCCTCCTAAAATCATGGAACAATACCACGAGCCAAAACTATAATAACACAAATACCGTCGGCTAAATACCAAGAGTAAAACATAAGAAACCCCACGTGTGCTTTTCTCTGCCTTGAAATGTGTGCACTGGGGGTACGCACCTCCTGAACGGCTGGCCTGCGTATCTGGACGCGGTCCCTGCATGGTGTACCTGCGGGTACGCACCTTCTGAGCTGATTTCCTGCGTACTTCTTAATTTTCAACATATTGAGAGCCTTGCCACGGGAGTTGCCATCAAGTACAACATCTGTAACATATAGCCATACCAAAAACATAATGCCAACAAACTGTAAATAGCAGAAATAGTTAGGAATGAAAAGGTTGAGAATTATAGGCTTGGAGTTATTTAAACACTCTGACAAAGTCTTGTTGAAAATGGCGCTGGACCGTTAGGCTAAATAGTTACCCGGGAAGAAAAATCGAAATTAATGATGAACAGTTGTTTCAGCTGGGAAAGCATTTAATTAGCCCAACGGTCTTGAAAGGTGGTGGGTGGAGAGTGGTGGAGGAATATTAGTGGGGGCATAGAAAAATGGATAAGGGAAAAGGCATTTTCCGAAGGGGGCAATAAGAGGTAAGTGGTATCAGTCGGGGGGTCCAAAATCACCACAATGCACCACGTAAGGGGTAGGGCCTGGCGGGAGAAACCACCTTCCAAACCCCCCCGGTAAAGGCAGAATGCCAAAAGGGGAGCCGTAAAGGAATGAGGACCATGGATGGAGTGGGAGATCAAATCTTGAGGCATTGAATGCAACTACACTTTAATCGCAAGTGACAAGAATATCTGTCCTTATGCACTTTTTAATATTAGCTTTTCGTACTTAGGATAAGGATGAGTGATGAAAAGTACGAAATAGTTTACCCATAGCGCACACTTTGAGATTTTCAAACTTAGGATAAGGGATATATAATGAAACGTTTTGAAATATATTATCCATATCATGCACATTCGCTTATTTTTCCATCTCCTCAAACTTACGATAAAATTTACATAGGGAAATATTTACCTAATCACCTAATCTACCTACCCTTAGCCAGACTAACATTTTTATTTATGTCTCAAGGGTGCACCTAGACTAGAAAAACCATTTTATTTTCTTTTATGCATAATGAAAAACTATCAAACCTATCCTTTATTTCTCCTTTGACCCAGATTAAACAGTTGGATCAACGTTATTTTCTACCTAACTAATGATTTACCCAGATTAAACTGTTCGATAAAACTTTATTATCTATCTAATTTACAGAAATTTAAAGGAGTTTAATCATGATTAAACTACATCTAGTGGTTGTGGCATTTTGAATAACCTGCACACAACTTTATTTTATAGAAATGAAGCAAAAAATATCTATGAGTGGTGGCATTTAGACTTGCAACACTTTCAATATTATTCTTTTTTTATTTTCTTTCTTTTGGTGGGGTTCAATCTTTCTTCCCTTTTCAATATTTTTGTTTTTTCTCTTTATTTTTGTTCTTTATACCCTCTTTTCATTTTTTATTATATTTTTACTTTTATTTGGAAATCATTAGCAAATTGACAAGTATTTGCAAAATAGGATTCCTGAGATATAAAACTCAATTACCTTGAGATCCTATAAATTATAGGACCCTAACACATACAACACCATGTAATATGTGCATCTACACTAGTACCATATGTACCACATGTACACAGTACCATCTGTACACTACAACCACCTGCACAACGTGTGAACAACATCACATGTACATGGCACCACCTGTGCAACATGTACACATCGCCACATGTACATTGCATCACTATACAACGTGTACACAATACCACATGTACACAATACCACATGCATAACACGTACATGACACCACATGTACACAATATCACATGTGTGACATGTACACAGCACCACCTGCACACAGCGCCACTTGTACAACATGTACACAGCATCATATGCACACATCACCACTTGTACAATTATGCACACAACACCATACGTACATAGCACCACATATACAACATGAATTCAACACCACATGTACATAGCACTACATATCCAACATGTACATAGTATCATCTCTACACAACACTGCATATCCAACATGCATAGAGCACCATATCGATACAATGTCGCATATAAACCATGGAACCATATGTACACACCGCATATCCAATATCGACATGGAACCATATGTACACAACACTGCATATGAAATATTCATGTAACGCTACATGCAAATAACATCACATATGCAACATGTGCACAATAATAGTGCCACATATCCAAAACCAAAATGTCTTTACCAAGCAACCTTGCTTCCAATGTCTTATCCATTCTTGTCCCAACATGTCACAAACCACACTTCTTTCATTTCATTGTTGTTTCCCAAGGTATAACTTGTCCATAACATAGACATAATATAATCACATAATATTAACTCATAACCATATGATACTAACCTCGTATATTTATCACAACTATTCTTCCACTTGATTCATCATAAACCACGAACCTCTTCATGTCATTCAGCTGCATAAGAAATCATTCCTCCATAAGGACGATTCCTGGTGACCATGTTAGATAGTGACATAGATACATACATAATAATTAGCATAAAACAGTCATCAATATGTCAGCCAACAACATACATACATACATGTATACATATATAAACATCAGTATAATCATGATCATAACATAATTACCAATATCAAGGTCTAGGTTAAGAGAACTTCCTTTATTCATGCAACACATGCACACCATTAAGAATAGTCCTTCCCAACATAGCCAAGGCATCTAACACCTCAAACCCATTTACTTTACCTTTTTGGTTACCTTTCTCATGACTTTACTGCCACCATCCATTTACCACAATGGACCCATCTAGTCTAACCGACTATCATAGTCTTACCTTCCGTTGCGCTTACTCATGCACTGAGCTTCATCCATGTCTTACATTATCTGTTCGGTACCACACAAATATCCCCTATCTTTCTTAACATTCCTCTTTCCCAACCAATTCCCAAGACTCAAAACATAAAAGAAACAACAAGAAGAAAACCATGAAAACAAATAACAACACATTGCAATAAAGTGGCATAGCCATGCACTAGACATAATAAAAATCGAAAATCAAGCGCAAAGATCACAAAATATGAAAATCACAAGACTAACAACAGACACCATGACTCAATCCCCATGTTTCCCAATGAAAGCTTGACCTGAGCCTTCTTCGAGATTTCATGGCAACCTCTCTTGCCATGAGACTCCCTGCATCATGTTGTCATTAAGACGTAACTATTAATGCATAAATAAACATAAAAATACACCAGTTACCTCATCTTGTTGTGCCAAGCATGTTTCTTACAACTGAACACATCCACGCCATCTGTCAAGGGACTTGAATCCTTTGATAGAACCACTTCTAACTAAAGACTAGCTAATATACCTATCAAGTACATTTTTACAAATATAGCATCTATCCACATAATGTCAAACAAAATCAAGGTTAAGAAGACTTCTTATGTGCAAAGAACTCATTCGTTTGGAATCAGGGTTTCCAAACATAGCCAAAAGAATTCTTGTCCAATTCCTTCCTTTTACCTTTTTACTTGGTTGCAATTGAGGTTTACTAGTAATGTCACATCACCCAATTGTTAGTCCTAGAAGAACATCAATTGTTACCTTGTCATGCTAATAACAAGCATGTTTCCCTGCAAATTTCTCACACATGTCAGTCTCACATTCTAAAGATCAAAATATCTAACAATTTCAAATCAACCTTTACGAAGACTAACAATCATGTCCTAATCCATAGTCAACTCATAGTTCTTAGACACAATGCTACAACTATCACCTACTATACTCAAGTACATATCAACTGTCTCAACATATATGTGTTAGTAAAATCATCTTAAAACAAAATAATTTGAACCCATACTAATATTATGAAATTCATCAAACATTCAACCAACTTTCAACATACCATGTTAAATGAATTAAGTAGACGACATAATCAAACAATCAAGCACCAAATATATGACATAACAAAACTCGTATCTTATTGTATCTGAGGGGAGGCTATATTTTCTACAAAATCAAGCTAGTTAGCATGACATAACTTCCCAACACATCATCTTAAACATAAATAAGATCATGTTATCCCTAACAATCACTAACTAACATGTTCCCATCCTAACTCATAAGAAATTATGGTTTATGCATATAAATCACATATGTATGATCGGTATAGATTAGTACAACAACAAATCACAAATATGTCATCTCATACCTGAATATCGCAACCATAACCATTTGCATAGGCCAATCCAGGTTAACGCAATACATATAACATTAAGATATTCAATGCAATGAACATAACCATCATGCATATGGCCAATTCAAATTACAACATCAAGATCTCAATTAGATAACCCTAATCATCAAGTTAATAGAATATAACAATAATAAGCTATATATCATGTTCATCAACAACATATAACCTGATCATGATGTTATCTAATGTAAAACAACAATAGAAATAAATACAACTACATGTTACTGTCATTCTTGACTATCTAACACATGTGCATATAACTACACTAATCAACTAACATCTATCATGAATGCAATCGTAACATCAAAAGACATGTACATAAACATAATGCATATAAAAATCCTTAACTTACATACCTGCATACCAACATACAATACCTGTACGGCGATCTTCTCTTACCCCAAATTCTAATATTGTAACCTCATTATGATGATTTGCATCTCCTGTTCTATCTCAGCCAACACATTAGCATCATAACATACCAATATCACCCAGATTACCTAAATTACATACCATGACTTCAAAAGGCATGTTTGACCTACTATTCAGGCATAACTATCAACAAGACCATACATGTATGACAACTACATATAGACATACAACACATGAGTAAAAAACCATATTCACATCATTCTAACTAGAGTCCAGTCATCTATGCACGACCATATCAACTTCAAAAACCATTGCCTCATGCATGACAACAGCCATAAATCCATCGTACACATTGCCCCATGTGGCCATCAACATGCATAAGAAATGCCTAATCAACTACACATAAACATGAATGCATGTAGTTGAGCATAAGAGATCAATTCTTGTAACCAACCTACAAGACTGATACATGTAATCAAACATACAATAATGAAACCTAACATACAAGGATGTAATCAAGCTGCATATAATCATGTAACCAATCATATACTCCTGATCGTACATTCCATAAAATCACATCAAGTTCAACATGACAACCTTACTACAATCATGATCAACATGATGCAATGCAACAAGCCAATGGAATGCAAGCGTAAGAGACACACATGAAACTGACATGCATGCATGACCAACACTTTCACCCTCTAATATGGCTCTACAACACCCCCTCCTCTCAGGTCCACCCAAGAAACCAACCAGCAGGGGCAAACATGTGATGAGAGAGGTCACTATAATGGATTCAATCTCCTTGGTAACCTTAAGGAAATGGAATCGATGGAACAAATCAAACAAACCCATCCACATCAGCAACAACAACCCCACGAGATATGTTAGCCACTCAAACATCCTACCCCTAGGGCCCAGTGATGTTTAAGCCTTTTAACTCAAATTCACTCTCATGCTAAAGGCAAGATAGCAACCAGCAACCCAAATTCACTCTCATAGGCCCATGTGCCAACAACTGTGGACTTTTCTCAACGGATCTGTGTCAGCGACACTGAGATTCGAGCCACTTTTCTAGCCCAGAATCCTGGGCTCTTCCTAGAACTTGCTACAACCTTCGAGATCCATTGAAGACATGATAACAATGCTTATAAATAAAAAATCAACCTCAAGACTAGGCCTGAGCATTCCCTACTAGGACTGACATTCTGTCAAACACTTGGCATCAATTCAACCTACAGGGCTAGGATACAAGACAGAGCATAAATGAATGAAAGAACTTATGAAACATAACCAAAAGATCACCTCCTTCTCCATTGAACTATTTTATACATCCATTCAACAATTACAAGTAAATACATGAAATAACCATGACATGAACCAATCATTTAACCATGCTTATAACCACCATAAAACCATATAAATATGATAGATATGACATCCATTAAATCTACATATAAACCAGTGCAAAAGTAAGATAACATAGCTTTTATTAATCATAGGCAAATATGACCAGGTGTGAGACTTCCACATACCATTGGACCATAGACATGGTTGAACTAAATCTCTCTTTCAGCCAGTCACCCCCATGCCATATTCCAAGCATGAACGTGGGATATCATAGAAAAACTAATCCAAGAACAACCAAGGGAATCCAAAGGTTAAACCACCTCCACCCTCATCAAACTATGATCACACCAAAACTGGTGCTCCGATCACAACCGAACCGAACTTGGAATGTCATCTAGAATCCATCACTATCCTTGAGGAATTTTCCATCTCCTTGTCTCTCAGGCTTTACCATAATACAATCCCAGATCACTAGGCCATAAACCAAGACCAGTCTCTCATGATTTACCGCAATCCAAATCTGGATCACTAGGCACTAAACCGAGACTTCTCCCTTAGGCTTTACCATGTATCTCGCCAAAACTGGTCTAGGGATTCCTAGGCCATTGGGAATTATCCTTGAGACCACCTTCACCCCAGATTCCGAAATCCATCTGGAAAACCAAAGCTAAAAACTGATATAAACATCCCAACATACCATGGCATCTGGAAAAATGCAAGGCTAGGTTGAAATCCACTATTATAACCCGACAAAACCATGCCATCGATAGCAAGAGAACCATACACCAACATGCAAAGTCATGCATGTCCAAACCAGCTAAGAAATCATGCATGTAAAAGGTTACTTGCAAGTATTCCTGCTGAATCTGCCTTATCATTCTATTCCTTCCTTGATCCTTTCTTTCCTTTCCTTGCTTTTCCTTCATGTATCCAAAGGTAGAGTGCTCCAAGAAAAGTCTAAGTGACTGAGAGTGAGAGAGCTCCAAACATGAACTGACCAAGATCTTTCCAACTCATCCTCAGAAGCCTTTTTTATGGATGGGGGCTATAACTTCTTTATTTTCCATTATTTTCCTTCATTTCCCTCCTCACATGAAACCTGTGACCTTTCACCATACTTTTCTCCTAATTTCCTTTATTTTCATAAATAAATGTGTCAAAATTGCCTTTTTGCCTTTTAATGCATTTGCCTTACCCTTTGCCAATTTTCCTTAGCCAAAACACACATCTAGTGATGCCCACTAGGATATATTTGCCCAACATTTAGCTTGGAATACGTGTCCTTTACCCATGGTCTTGTTTTTACTTTATTAACTTTATTACATGAACTTTTCACCAGGGTCGTTACAAAGTGTAGTTTCTTTCAGATTGAGGTACATTACTTGTGGCATGTTGTCTCCAAGGAAGGCATTGTAGTAGATCCAAAGAAGATAAAAGCCATCATGGAGTGGGTAGCTCCTAATAGTGTCGATGAGGTGAGATCTTTCATAGGATTGGAAGGCTACTACAAGAGGTTCATCAGGAACTTCTCACAAATTGCTTATCCTATCACATCATTGCGAAGGAGAGGTAAGAAGTTTGAATGGACAGAGGAGTGTGAGGCTATATTTAAGTAACTTAGGAAGTTTTTGACACATGCACCAGTGCTACAAATTGTAGATCTCAACAAAGAGTTTGTGGTATGCATAGATGCTTCCTAGAGAGGGATTGGTGAAGTCCTTATGCAATATGGATAGGTGGTATTCTATGATGCCTATAAAACAAATGAGCATGAGTAGAACTATCACACACATGATCTCAAGTTAGCAACGATCAAACTTGCATTGAAGATGTGGAGGCACTATCTTCTTGGTAGGAGGTTTGTACTTATGAGTGATCACATTGGGTTGAGGTAATTGTTTGAACAGCTAAATCTCAATGCCAGGCAAGTTAGATGGTAGACCACAATTAATGAGTTTGATTTCTAGATCAGGTACATCAAAGGTAAAGAGAACAAGGTGGAAGATGCTCTTAGTAGATGGGTACAGGTAAATCACTTGGCAGCTATGAGCTCCTATGGGACATATCTACAGGAAAGGATCTTGCAGTTAGGAAAGCAAGATGTCAGGTATATGGAGATTGTGCACAGGTTGCAGCAAGGTGTTGGTACAAGTACATGTGATATTATAGATACAGGTGCATGTACAGGTATATGTAGTGGTATAGGTACGGGTAGTAGTACAGGTACATGAATAGTTACAGGTACAGGTACAGGTGTAGGTTCATAGAGTATGGATTATTCTCTTATAGTGGATGGATTGGTCAGATTCAGAGACAAGATAGATGTGTTAGATATAATCAAGCTCAAGAACATGATCCTGAGGTAGTTTCATGAAAAACCATATCCGAGTCACCCAGGTTATCAGAAGAAACTAACACTAGTGAAGAGGTTTTAGTATTGGGCAAATTTGAAGAGGGATGTAGCACAATTTGTAGTGAGGTGTTTGGACTTTCAGCGAGTGAAAGCAGAGTGTAAACATCCAGGTGGATTGCTCAACAGGTGATTGTGATTCCAGAATGGAAATGGGAGGTTATTTCCATGGATTTGATAATAGAGTTTTCGAAGATAGTGAGATAGCATGATTCCATCATGGTTATCATGGACAGGTTGACAAAGGTTGCACATTTCATTCCAATGAAATCTACATTCTCAGCTAGCGATGTAGCATAGGTATTTATCATGGATGTGGTCAGGTTGCATGGTGTTCGAAATAATGTTGTGTCAGATAGGGATGTGAAGTTCACTTCCAAGTTGTGGAAGGAGTTATTTGCAGGTTTAGGCATAGAGTTGGCCTTCAGTACATCTTATCATCCACGAAAAGATGGAAAAACATAGAGGGTAAATAAGATATTGGAGGACATGCTGAGGATGTATGTGATGCATCAGTAGTGGAAAGAGGAAGAGTATATTCCTTTGGTAGAATTCTCATAAAACAACGACTATCAAGAGTCATTGAGGATGAGTGCTTTTGAGGCATTGTATGGGTGGAGTTGTGACACTCCTATTAGTTGGAGTTATCCAGTTAGCAGGGTATTGATTGGACTAGATATGTTGGTAGACATGGAATAGGAAATGCAGGAGATAAAGAAGAATCTAAAGGAAGCACAGGATAGGAAAAAGAGTTATTCAGATAGGAACAGGTTGTTCAAGGAGTTGTAGGTTGGGAAATAGGTGTACTTTTGCATTAAAGAGAAGAAGATCTCCTTACAGATTGGATCTTGTGCCAAGGTGGAACCATGGTCTTGTGGACCCTTCAATATCATTGAGAGGATTGGGCCAATAGCCTATTGAATTACATTGCCTCAGATAGTGAAAGTCCATGATGTTTTCCATGTATTTTTTCTTAAGAAGTATGTTAAGGATGCTAATCATGTGATTAACTGGTATGTATTGTAGGTGGAACCAGATGTAGAATTCCAGCTGAAGCCTCATTGTATATTGTAGAAAAAGGTGCTCAGGCTTTGGAACTGAGCAATCGAGCAAGTTAAATTTCAATGGAAGCATTTTGGGCCTAATGAAGCTACATGGGATATGACGGATCATATGCGAGCTATGCGTCCTTCCTTGTTTTGTAGTTGAGGAAAAGCAGATTTGATATGGTGTTTTGTTATATGTTTTGATATGGTGTTTTGGTATATACTTTATTATGGTGTTTTGGTATATGCTTTAATATGGTGTTTTGGTACATGTTTTGATATGATGTTTTGGTACATGTTTTTGGTATATATTTTGGTGATATTTCTATATGTACATATGTGTATGGTTGTAAATACCGCCATGAGATATGTTATAAATATCCACTAAGCAGTATGGGAGTCATGTCATTATGATTATGTTGTCATGTTACTATGCTATCATGTGGTTATGTTATCATGATTTTATGATGTCATGTGGATTGGCACTCAATAGGATGACCATTGTAAATACCGTAATGAGTTATGTTATAAAACTCTAGTATGCAATATGTTGTCATGATGTTTTTATTTTGAGTAGGTCCTTCATTGTAAATACTGCATCGAGCTATGTTATAGATCTCTATGAGCAGTATGTCTTTTTCCAGCGATTTCCTAAGGTATATGTGTGATTGAACACTAAGGACAATGTCCCCCAAGGTGGAGGGTTCTGTAACAACCTGAGTGAAAATTCCATGTAATAAATGTAAATAAAGGCAAAAGTAATAACCACGGTTGATGGGACACTTATTCCAAGCTGAATGTTGGGCAAGACATCCTAGGGGGTGTTCATTTGGTTGTTTATGGCTAAGGACATTGGCAAAGGAAATGACTAAGTCTTTAGAAAGGCAAAATGGCATTTTTGGCACAATTATTTATGAAAATAATGGAAATTAGGAGAAAAAGGAGGTGGAAGGTCACAGGTTGCATGTGAGGAGGAAATTGAAGGAAAATAATGGAAAATGAAGAAAATAGAGGCGTCATTTATAAAAAGGCTTATGAGGATCAATTGGTAACCTTTTGTCAGTTTATCTTTAGAGATCTCTCATTACTCTCTCTCTCTCTCTCTCTCTCTCTCTCTCTCTCTCTCTTGGACACTTAGATTTTCTTGGAGCACTTTGTCATTGGAGAAAGAAAGGAAAAGAATGAAAGAGGAAGAAAAGATAAAGCAGGGAAAGGTAGGATCAAATAGATAAAATATGCTTCATTTTAGGTATCGAATTGCATGTGTATTTTCCTTGCAATATTTGGCATGCATGGTATTGCATGTGGTTCTTTTATATCATGGCATGGGTTTTTATAGGTGTGAAAGTGTTCTTCAACTTAGCCTTCTCATTTCCTGATAGCTTTGATGAGATGGGTCTCTCATATTCGGTTAACGTGGGATGGCTAGATAGATTCGAAGTTGAGTGGGATGTATCTCTAAACTGACAAACACATGGACTAGTGGTCCCCGAACCAAACTGTGGATGACGGGAAAGCCACTGGCCTAGTAACCACTAAGCCAGATTGTGGGTTGCGATAAAGCCAAATTGTGTGCCCTCGGTGGGTCTAGGAATCCTTTCCGGTGAATGGAGGGATATACGGTAGAGCTAAGAGATGGATTCCTCTCTGTTGGGCCTAGTAGTCCTAGGATGGGATGTACGGTAGAACCTGAAGAGTGTGTCTCGCTGTAGGGCCTAGTGATCCCTGTATCAGACTGTGGATTATGGTAAATCCCGAGAGATGCGGAGGCACTCAAATTCCTCACGGTGTAAGCGAATAACTCTGGTGGAATCCATGCTTGTTGGTGTTTTTTAGTGTGTTATATGCGTCACACAAAAATGCTTGGAATATGGCACGCGGATGATTGGATGAAGATAGACTTGGATCAACCAATTTGTGGTCGGGTGCAATGTGGTAGTCCCATCTATGGTTGGTTTATTGCATTCATTAATAAGAAATTAATTCCCTTGATTTTCATCTGTAAACATGTATTGATGTATATGTGGATTTTATAGTTGATATGTTTATGATATTTTTGTCCCTATTATGTTGGTTATATGTATGTTTTATGACAACAACTATGTATGGCTCACAACATTTTTTACTTGTAAATGAATGGATATGTATCTATGGCCTAATAGATGATAATGAAAAAAATGACATGAGGGAACAATGGCTCATAATTCTCGAATAAGTATGAGATCCATACACTTAATTCTATTGTTTACACCTGTAGGTTACATGTTGATGATAAGTTTTATGAAATGCCTGTCATGGCTAGTAGGGTTCTCGTTAAGGTATCATTCAACTTATTGCTTTGGCTTCATTGTTTTCCTGTTATTGTACTGATATTAAGCTATCACTCCATTTTAGGCAGTGACTTGGGCTCTGGGCCTGAAAAAGTGGCCTAAATCTAGAGGTCACTGGCACAGAACTGGAAAATTGGGTCCCTGGATGCTGGCACATAAGCCTGTGAGAGCGACTTTGGGTTTTTGGACGTTGTCATGCCTATAGCATGATAGCGACTAAGGCCTAAGATGATCAAAAATTTAGTAGGACCTAAGGGCAAGTTATCTGAAGTGTTGGATTGGTTTCTGTGGGTCCTAAAGCTGATGTTGGATGACTGTGTATGATGTTTTCGTTGATTCCACTTCATTAAGGTCACATAGGAGGTCGAATACAATCATAGTAGCCTCTCGTCTCATGTTTACCCTGGTTAGTTAAGTAGTTGGGTATATGTGGGAGGAGGTTGTTACATTCTCCCTTGTTGCAAGACCTGTACTAAACATCTGATAGTCATCTGATATTCCATTTAGTGTGACTGTCAAAAGATCAGTACTAGGTGTTGATTCTCCTATGTCTCCCCACTTATCTTTCAAATATTTAATTATGGAATTAAAGGCACTAACATATTCATTCTCTTCCATTTTAATATACAGGAGCTTACTCTTCAGAAAGAGGACGCAATTTGTATTTTTAGTTCCATACAACTCCTTCAATGTATTATATGTTGCATTAAAGATCTAACAATCACGAATATCAGGGATTATATTATCTTTCATATGCATTCTTAATAATACCTTTTCTTTTTATCTCGCTTCTCCTAGTCTTGAATCAATGTAGTTGTCGAGCCTGCAACAGGTTTTGATTCTTCCCCTTTTGTGAAGGTCCAAATGCCATAGCCTTCTAGCAGTATTTGCATCTTGAATTTCTAGTTAACATAGTTGGTGCCATACAATTTTTTAGTCTCATTTAAATAATTTTCAGCAAGAGGATTGACTATCTTAAAGAAAAAAACTCTTGTGTATTTAACACTCCAATTGGCCCCAAAATCAACTAACTCCCTTTTTTTGTCTTTTACTAGCATAATTAAAAAAAAGAATCCCAATTTTTTTTTCAAAAAGGTCGTCATCATTCTCACAAGGAGATTATAAACCAAAATAAAAATTAAAAAACTCTTACTTAGTCAATGCATCTCCTGATTCTCTTAGGGGGCACTACAAAGCAAGAAATTTCAAAATGCTAATTTTCCCTTTGTCAGTGCATGACATGCTTTCCTAGAGTGAGTGCTACATTGAAATGCAAGGAATTAATCTTTTCATCACTCAAGCTCACAGATAATCCACTAAAGGCATTGATTCACACTCATAATGAGACTGGCTTGACCCTCCACGGACTAGACAACGTGTATCGACCTTGATTGACTTCTGTTGTTGCATGCTTTTCCATAGTGATTGTTACAAATTTGGATCTTGGCAGACAAATTTTGGTAGATTCAACTCGTGGAAGATCTTGGAATCTCACTCTATGGAAGATCGTCTTTGTACCTGGGCATGTAGGTCATCTCTCCGCCTGAGAACCACACTTGCCACACTCTTCCACTCTTTACCTCCACACACAAATGCAATGCCAACTACATGTAATTGTTACAAAAATAAATTTAATTACTGGATATTTAGTCCTCACATTCAAGTGTTAAAACTTCAATTACATGGTGTTGATCTGCTTTGACATTTAAAGACTCGGGGAGACATGATAGGGTTCTGTAATAGAAATTATTGGAGATACCTTTAAGAGATGGAAATTTCGTTTGTCCATTTTGTCTTTCTTTAGTTTAACATCTTAATTCAACCTGTTGTTTAGACCTGACCTTGAATAGGATCCATATTCTCTTGAACTAAACCTCAAAATCTCCACTTTCACAATGGTTCTATAGTTTTCTACTATACTACATAGATCATGCAATTGACGTTGTGTGTCCTCTCTTCAAAGAGTGATCTCTACAACAACCTCAACACAGTCCTTATTACCTTGCAATTTCTAGGCTTCACACTTACTTATAGGGCCCATAAGGGAACGATTCTATGAGTCTTACAATGCAGAACGAGATCCACCTCTGACCTATAGTGAGAAGCTCCATCACACACTAGGTAAAGTGGCTTGGATATTTCCATGATTCTATGGCTCCACACATAGGACAATCAAATGCTCCACCAACTTTGAGCTTACACACAGAGCGACGACCCTTTGTCCACAAACACCTCTCTCGATTAGTAGTTAGCCACACCCTAAACTCAATCACAATCTCAGATCTTGATGTTCTGATACCAACTCAAAATTAGAAACACAAAACCTAAATGAATGAAACTCTATAGGCCGTAAGTGAGGAACCCCTGAGGCTACCAAGAATCATTGCTTTTCGTTAATTAAACAATCAAACATACACAAACATAAATGATTACATTTTGTTGGGATATCACAACATTCTCCTAGAAAATAGGATCTAAGTCTAATCTAGGACATAGTTGAAATAGTAAATCAACCTTTCTGCATTATTGTCAAGTATTATGAAAGACAAAATCATGTTATATTTAAATACACGAGCGTATATCATTGAACTCTATGTAGAGTCTACTAATTTTCTTTGGAAACTCTTCTATTATAGTTAGTCTTTCATTAAAAAATGTTATAGATTCTCAAAATTTGTTTTTGAGAGTTGTAATTTATTTTTTTACTCATTTGAGAATAATATTAGCAATAAAAAATAATCCCATAAATTATAGTTATTACAAATATTTTTTTTTATTCCTTAAAATATTTTAATATCAACTCATACATATTTTTAATATAATTCACAAATATATATGATTAAAATATTTTTATGTTATATTTCCTATATAGGAGATTGTGCAATGTTTTCTACATCTAACATTATTAATAATCAATTTAAATCCATTTAAACCAATATTATAGGTGAAACATTTTTCAATTGATTTAAAAAAAAATGTACCTTTAGGAGTTTGATCCCTTTGAGTCCATGATATATATGGGGTTAAGATGAATCTAGTATTTGAATGAAATCTTCAACATGATGGAGAGTTTCTTTTAGGGAGGCAGGTTCTATATGGAGTATCTCATTTTATACTTCAACATAATGTAATGTTTTGGTTGGGAGGATAAACTATTGTTGGTGAAACAATGAAGACCTTGTACTAGTTTAGTTGGGGTTATTTAGCTAGATTAGAATAAGAAATTTACAAGATCTAAATTATCCTTTGATCAAATATGGAAGGCCAGACTTTACTTAAACTAACTCTTATTGTCCTAATATCCTATGAAAGGGAGATGCCATTGAATATAATGCTGCAATGGTCTTATAGCTTGTTGTGTGGTTGTCATGCCCTTCGCCTTAGTAGCTTAGAATTTATATTAGGGATAGATTTATAAAGAATAATAAAGTGGTAATATTATCCATAAAGTAGAGAAGGAGAAACATTTCTATTGTGCATTTTGTGCAAGGAAACTTTGAAATGGAATTGTCATCATAATAATAACATGAATGGAGTATTATTTAATTCATGTGTATGGGTGTTGTGAACTTCCATTGTATACATTGATAATAAGGCCTTGATAATTGTTTAATTAAGTGGTATTTTAATTGGTAACAACTATGGGAGGATAAAGAAGAGGGAGAATGAGAGAAATGATATAAGGATGAGGAAGTTGGGGTGTGGGGTGATAAAACATAAATTTACTAGTGGAGAACAAGGGTAATAGACAATGCCTAAGAAAAGAAAGTTGTTGAAAAAAGGTTGCTAGATAGAAAAAGAATAGAAATCTACAAAAGAAGAAATATTTTTTTTTGAGAAGAGTGGAGTATTGTATAAAGAATGAAAGAGATGTCGCAAAATAAGAATATTTTAATGATCCGCAATCATTTAGATTGTGGCTAATGTGGTTCACTTGTACAAAATTCAACAAATTTGTAGAAATTAAAAATTACGCTATATTATGTATTTCACCATCCACTAATTTTGATTGTGTATTACTTATAGACAATAATTTAAGTAAATAAAAAGATTATTGAAGAGATGACCATACACATAGTAATAGGAATGAAGGTTCACTGTAGAATCCCTTTTGGTAAATCTAGCAAGATTTTGTTTTTGATATTTTTATTCTCATTCGTGTTGATAAACAACAGTTACATATGCTTAAACATAAATTCAAGCATTCGGAGAATTTTGAGGTAAAAATGGGCATCAAAACACAAAAACATACTAACAAAATTAACTTTAAAAGAACCAATAGGATTCAAGATGAAGATGTCATCCCATGGGAAAAAAATTTAGAGGGGAAAAGAAGAAAACTATTTTTTAATTGTATTTTTAGACACCCATTGGATGAAAAATTTGATTCCACATCCAACGCATACCCACGATGCATACTTCAGAGTAAGCCCACACTGAAAAAATTAAAATACATGAAAAAAACATGTTGAAACATGTTTTGTTTTATGTAATTTAAATTATTTTCGATGTCGGCCTACTCAAAAGTATGAAGAGTGGGTATGCGTTGGACGTGGAATTGAATTCAGCAGCCAATAGGTGTCTACACTTGACAGTTGAGTAAATATATAAACATGTTTTTTCATGTATTTAATTTTTTTTTCGAGATAGGCCTACTCAGAAGTATGCAAATTGGGTACTCATTGGATGTGAAATCGAATTTCGCATCCGACGAGTGTTTACACTTGGAATTTGAGTAAACCTATAATTAGATAAGCCAAAGATGTAATAGAAAAAGTAGTTTATTTATTTTTCTTTAAAAATTCATAAATATTATTTTATTATTTTAACTATTATTATATTATTTACCTTAGGAGGCCCATTTCAGACCTCAAAATCCCATAATGTGAATCCTTATTAGCTTTCTACATGTTGTATACTATAATTGGAATCTAAGACGATCATCATTCCCTATTGATGATCTTTTACTTTCCTCATCCTTGTTGTTGCACATGTACACTTTTGTACAATTTTCCACTATTTAGGAGGATTACTATTTATAACATGTCTATTTTTAGTAGATGACCTATTTATAGTAGTTACCGCAATGTAGGAGGACATGCAACAATCACAAGGTAGTGACATGCCATCATAGTGCTCTAACCATGGCCATATTTGTATCCTCCTCTTAAACAAATTCATAATTATCCTTATTCTTGGGTTGTCAATGCTATTCTTGAAATTTAGTTCTATTCTTGGAAAGCTTATCTCCTTCAAACTTTAGTCCTATTTCTAGAGATTAGTTCTATTTTTGGATTTTAGAGTCACATGCATAATATGTAATACCATAGGTTGTCAAAACTATTGTCTCATAAACCGCCATTGTTTAATTTATATCTTTTAGGAATAAGTGTGTGGGGGTTAGACCTACTTTCTAGAAGTGAAAACAGACTTCACTTGGCTCGTTATACTTGCTTGAGTTCTCATTCTATATTGGGATACCTAACTCTATTTATGACTCTAGCTCCAGTTAAAACTGAGGGGGAATTTACTTTTGTTGAGGGAAACATTATTTTTGTTGATGGAATTGCACATGGTGCACATTATTCTTGTCTCTAAGAGTGATATAAATATGTTTTCATGGAATTCAATGAAAGACATTAAATTCCATTTTCCTTGGCCTCTTAATTCGAATTGGTGTCTTTGTCTCTTTGGACTAAAGAGTGGTCTCTTATTCTATCTGCTTTCTCTTTCGTCTCAAGGTTGCAATTGCTAATGTTGCTTCATTATCATAACTAGATCCTTATGTACTTGTCATCAAAATATTACATGGTATAACTGCATAGGATGGACTTTCAAAAGTAAAAAAATATATTTCATTGCATGTGGCATAAGATTGAAAATTGATCTCACTCCATTTAATTTCTTTGAATCAAATCCCAAAGTTCTACTTCTATGAAGAAATAATGGACTTTATCGAATTACTATGAGTATATAACTAAATTACTATGACTACAGAACTAAAGTCTTATCAATCTTATTCAACGGTAGAGATAAAAAAGAAATTTAGTAGGATGGATAAAACTTATGGGATGCCACACATGTTTATATCTCTATACTTTTTCTTCCATGTAGAGCAATCTATAATGTATAGACGACATTGCATGGTTTTTGGGAAGAAGATTAGTTAAGAAGATACCAACTAAAGATGAGGGTCTTTGGAGTAAAATTAGTTTTAACAACCTAAAATAATTCTCTTGCAAATTCAAAACTTTACTTTAATAAATTGTAATATTTAAAATTATTAAAAAAATGAACTAACTAAATTTATAAATTAAAAAAATATTTATTTATTTATTTATTTATTACACGAATGCAATACAATTTATTTTGTAACAGCATTGAGGAGAATACAATAAAAATATTCATAGGTTTATCTTAATTTTAATTTTGTGTATGTGAAATAATATTACACATCAAATACAATGATATGGGGTTTAACAGTAAGTTTCGACCCTCAAATCTCATTGAGTATATATATGACAGATGTCTTGGCTCTTGTTGAGGCATAAGTTTACCGATTATCCTAGATTCAAAAATAAATAAATAAATATTACACTTCAAAATCAAAGCTTTAAAAAATAATTAAAATTGTGTAAACATCAGATTTTTGAATGGATAATAATTGTTTTGGATGAATCAAACATAATTCTGGACTGATCAAAAACTTCAATAATTGGAGTTGTGTAACCATCAAAATTTTGAGTTGATAATAATTGCTTTGGATTAAACCAAAACTTTCAATCAGCCATAATTCTGGACTGATCAGAAACTTGACTTTCTCCTAATCGTATTTCGTATGAAAAGGCGTTGTTGTTTAATGACGTGATAGAAGCTCAGACCAAAGACCATGCATAGCACAGTTTCAACACAATGCTTGCTGCTAACATCCTTATTTACTGTATACAAAAGCTCAAGCCGTATCAATAGGGTTCGGCATATCCGGCTTAGTGAAACTTACTCTATTACAAAGGTGATTTTTTTTTGGAATTTAGCGATATCTTTTTCAAGAATTTTGATCATAGGAATGTTGGAATAATATTTTTTTATAGTAAAAATAAATTAAGCTAACTGATAAAACGTTTAAAATTTTAAAATTTAATAATTATAATCTATATTTTAAAAAAATTTGTAAATTTCATCGAAATCATACTAGACTTTTCATTCTGTATGTTCGGAGACGGAAACAAAGTAATTCTGTAAATTAAATTCCAGTTAAAAAGTACTTGCAGAGCGTGGTGATTCCTAGAAAACACTTAGGTTATTGGTAATTAGAAATGGAATATCGATTGCAAATTTTATAATATTCCAAAGAAGTGTTATTATGATTGAATTAATTTATACGCTCTTTTATCCAAATAAACATTATCCAGTTTCCTTGTAAGATAGGAAACTGGCCAGCAGGACATTAGCCGTCCGAGTCCAGGAGAGCTGCCAAAGTTATGACAGCAAGCCAATATGACAGAAAATGATGGTTTTGCTTGTTGAATGATGTGTGGAGGAAAAGATTCAAACTGCACTGCCGGCAAATAGAGGATAAGATCAATCCCCACTATTGGTAAATAGCCTAGCCTCTGGATAATAAAAGGTGCATTTGGGAAAGTTTTGATAATTTTAATTTAATTTTTAATAATGGTTAAGTGGATAATTGGGTTTTAATTTTTATGAAATATTTTAAATATTTATAATAATATACACAAATTAATTATAAAAAATTATCTAAAAAATAATTATGTACATTTTTTAACTATTTAATTTACAAGACTGTACCACTATATAACCATTATAAAAACAATTATGAGAAATAGAACCATTTTTTTTTTAAATATAAGTAGTTTATACCATCTAACCGCATGTAGAGTTTGATATAAAAATAGTGATGAGAAATAGAACCATGTTTATTTAAACATGTAGCGTGTATCATCTAAATATCATGCCATAAGCTAATGATTCACTTAGCTACTTTTACCATATTTATTTAAATTACGGTACAAACATGTAACTTGTACCATCTAAACAGTTACTTTTTACCTCTTATCAATCAATTAAAAATAAAATAATATTCCATAAACAATATAAAACTACATAAAATTAGTCAGACTTACTGATTGTTACTTAATATTTACCGTCTCAAAATCATCCTATTTTCAAAATTAAGTATGAATGTCATCCTATCTAAATTAAGCATGGATGTACTCTAAACATGGATGTCATACTATGGGCGTAGTCTAATATTCTGCAACATGACCCAATTTTAATATTACATGACCCAATTTTAATATTTTGCGTCTAGTTTACGGTACCTGAATGAGGCAGGGGATTGAACTCATCATTCTTCTGCACAACAATATTTGAATTCTTTCATACAGGGCGGGGTTCTGAAAGATTTAATTCCTCTATTAACTCTGAAATTGGAGTCTTCTGGGATTACATTCCTTCCTCTATTAACTCTGAAATTGGAGTCTTCTGGGATTACATTCCCGATTACCCTGTGAATGGCGAGGGTGCCTTTTGATTTGCTAATTTATGAGATTCGTGTATCAATGGGTTCATGGAATATATTAGTGCTACTCCTATCGGTGATTATGGTGTGTATGGTGATTTTCTCATGCGCTGGTGGTGTATTAATCCGTCGGCGAAGGGGACGCGGAAGACGTCGGCGGAGGGGAGGAGGCGGTAATGGTGGAAATGGAGGTGGCTGCGGAGGAGGCGACGGTGGTGGAGGTGGCTGCGGAGGAGGAGATGGTGGTGGAGGTGGGGGATCTTGAAGGAGGGTACCATCCTCAGCTATAAGAACTTCTAAGTTCAACTCCAAATGAAATGGCATTTATTTATATAGAGTTATTTCAAAAGGTATGATTACAGTAACAGTTGCGTATATACAGTTACTGAATGTCATCGGTACTAATTCATAACTTATTTTATGAGTCAAGGGTTTTTCATTCGTGTTTTATGGCATCTATTTCCATTTGGATTTCCTGCTTTTACTTCATTAGAGATGTTCATCAGATAATTCAGTTTCGGGCAGGGATCAACTAGTGTTTTGGAAGCATGTTAAGAGTATTTTTCCTGCAAATAAAAGGTCACTAGATTAACTACGGTTATATTGTTCAGTTACTGATTACGACTGAACCTGGGATCTATCAATTTCATCCCCATAACGGTTATATTGTTCAGTTACTGATTACGACTGAACCTGGGGTCTATCAATTTCATCCCCATATGGCTTCAATTCACAAAGCCTGTAGGTTATGGACCAACAAAAGCTTGCTCTCTCAACCATTTTCACAACAATGAAGTTCGCACTTCTCCGATCCCCAAATTTCATCCATGTCAGCGTTATCTAACAACCAACAATCTTCACTTCAACCTCCAACATAGGTTGCATTGGGCGTGACCAGGTCGACTCCCACCTGTACTCCGCAAGCCAACTCCTTCGGTCCCGACTAAACCAAAGCCCAACCTAATGGGTCCCAGCTGAGGTTGGGGTAGGGACTATTCTCGCTTTCCTTTTTTTGTGCAATTAGTGAGCCACTTCAGGGTCTGACCCTGTCGGTCAACCATGAGGTCGGGGGTTGGTCCTAACTTGTTTCTCTGAGGCTGGTCTCGACTAGAAGAGTGCCTTACTAGCTGATTGGGTCACACCCAAGTCAGACGTTGGGCTGGTTGGCTACTTCGCTTATTTGCAGGCAATGGTTTAAGTGACGGGTGGCTCAAACATTCACCACTTCTTTGGCCTCATGTCTCAAACACTGGACCTCCAAAACTCTTCACAACAGCTTGAGGGTTATCTTGCATATCTTCCTCATGGTCCTGACATGGAACCACCTTTTATTTTGACTTTGACCTGATATTACAATGTCATGCGACTTTCACTCTATGGTAGGTTCGACTTCTCTTCGCCCCTACTAACAAAAATGTGGTAGGATATCAGCAGAACAAAGTTTGTACATAAATAAACACACGCACCCGCAAATTTCGAATGTAGGAATACTCTGATTAAAACAAATAAGTTTAGTTACAGGCTATGACCTCTTAGGGTCTGACAACCTTTTTTCCG
This sequence comes from Pinus tabuliformis, assembly GCA_031772625.1. Classification (NCBI taxonomy): domain Eukaryota; kingdom Viridiplantae; phylum Streptophyta; class Pinopsida; order Pinales; family Pinaceae; genus Pinus; species Pinus tabuliformis. Next base: position 153,347,548 of record CM062804.1, on the reverse strand, counting down.
GATCTCTACATTGTACTGGTCGCTCCCTGGCATTTCAAAGGTGACTTAAACATAAACAAAACAAACCTAAAGAACGAGCAATGTCTGCCGGTGCATGCCTTCTAGAGGCTTCTAAATAAATAAAATTACATTTAATTTAGAGGAAATCGTGTCCTCTTCCTGTGGCTACCACGTTTCCGTTTTGGAATCTTTAAAAAAATAGACTTGATTTGTGGTGGGGTCTATGCCCTTATATCATACTCCTGTGCTTGATAATCTTCATGATCCCTTGATCATGTGCCTTCATCGTTGCATATCATTCTTCTCGCTTTAGTCTTTTTTTCCTCCTCCTCTACATGTATCTATAGCTTCTTTTCTCGCTCAGAATTGAGCTACAACTAAGCCTCCATTGACACTCACTGACTCCCTTCTTTTGATTCAGAATTTTGGCATCTTGGTTCACCTCCTCTAGAATCTCTTGAGCTTTTTCTGCTCGCTTTCTTGTTGCATGCTTGCTGACCTCTCCTAGATAATTCTACCCACAAACATAACTGTTGAATTGTCGCACAATTTACTGTTGAATTGTCGCACAATTTCTACCCAACCACAATTGGAAGTTATTTTTATGTAGGAAATCTTTCCTTCTTCCTACACTCCCAATTATTTTTATGTAGGAAATCTTTCCTTCTTCCTACACTCTGATACCTCTTCATGAATACCGATCGTGGTGTCTATCAATATCATCCCTAAATGACTTCAATTCTAGAAACCTGTGGGTTATAGACCACAAAACCTTTCTCTCTCGACCATTTTTACAACAGTGAAACTCGCACTTCTCCAATCGCCAAAATTTTTCCATGTCACTGTTGTCTAACAATCGACAATCCTCACTTCAACCTCCAAAATAGGGTGCATTGAGGCATGACCAGGTTGACTCCACTTTACTCATTAAGCTAACTCATTTGGTTCTAACTAAAACAAAGCCCAACCTCGTATGTCCCACCTGAGGTCGGTGGTTGGCACTATTCTACCTTATCATTTTTGTGCAATTGGCCAACTACTTCAGGGACTGACCTCGTGGTTCCATCATAAGGTCGGGGGTCTGTCCTACCTTATTTATCTAAGGCTAGTCTCTACTGGAGCAGGACCCGATTAGTCGATTGGGTCCCGCCTCGAGTTAGAGGTCGGGTTCGTCAACTTCTCGTCCTATTCATTGGCAATGGTTTAAGTGACGAGTGGCTAAAAATTCACCACTTATATGGCCTTGTGTCTTGAACACTAGACCTCAAACAATTGTCACAAGAGCTTGAAGGTGATCATGCAGATATTCCTCGTGGTCGTCACGCTAACCACTCTCTATTCTGACTTTGGCTTGATACTACAATGTCGTGCGACTTTCACTCTCATAGGTTCGGATTCTCTGGAGTTCTCTTCACCGCTACTAACAAAAACGTGGTAGGATATCAATAGAATAGAGTTTGTACACAAATAAACACATGCACCCACAAATTTCAAATGCATGAATACTTTTACTAAACGAAAGAATTTCAGTTATAGGCTATGGTCTCTTAGGGCATGACAACCTTTCAGCTTGATCTCTACATTGTACTCGTTGCTCCTTGACAATTCGCAAGCTCGTTATACATAAACAAAACAAACCTAAAGAATGAGGAATCTCTTCGTCTGCTAACACATTCCTTCTAGAGGCTTCTAATTTAATTTAGAGGGAATGATGCCCTCTTCCTATGGCTAGCAGGTTTCCCTTCTAGAAAGCTTCAGAAAATTAGATTTGATTTGGGGTGGTGTCTATGCCCCTGCTTCAAATACTAAAGCCATTCATTTTATATATCAACGTGATGAAGAGTTTAAGTTAGAGAGACATTAATTTGGGTTATATAGCTAGGTTATTTCTAGACTTATCCTTTTTATATGTTAGCATAATGAATAATTTGGAGTTTGTCTTAGGGAGGTTTTAAGTCATAAATAGAGTCATTCATTTTATATTTTAATATAATGTAAAGTTTTGGTTGTGAAGGTAGGTTAGTGTTTGTGGAGAAAGGAAGAGTTTGCATTAGTTTAATTGGGGCTTTTTAATAAAATTATAACAAAAAAATGGCAAGCTTTAAGTTATTCTTTTATTAAATATAGAAAACCAAGTTTACTTAAATTAAGTCTTATTGTCAAAACATCCTTACCAATAAGAAAGGAAGATTTGTACTTGACTAGCTCTTACTGTCCCAACATCTATAGTGATGTATGGGCCTTGTCCTTGGTAGCATAAAATATAGTGTAGAGATATATTTGTAAAGAAGAATAAAGTAGTTATGTGATCCATAAAGTATAGAGAGAATGAGAAAGGTAAATAGTGTGCACTTTGTGCAAATAAGTTGTGAAATGAAATTGTGGTTATAATAATAGTTTGAATAGACTATTATTGAATTCATGTGAATGTTGAAAGATAAATAATTAGTGTTAGCATTAGTTTTTTATGTAATATCCAAAATAACATAAGTCGTCATCCAAGTTTAAAATCCCAAATCCAATTCATTTTTAAGGCCCTCTAGAGTTTAAGTAGATTTGAAAAAAAGAGAATCAACAACCATGCATGAACTTTGAAACACCTATCATTATTTAAAAGTATAAAATCCAAAGTAAAAGAATTTAATAATGATGATAAATGAAGTCAATGATTAAATAAATATAATATAATTATATGTAATATTAAAAATATATGATATATTTATCCACAGGGTCCTGGATAAATATATATATATATATACTTACTTACATCACATGCATAATATGTAATACTATGGGTTTCCAAAATCATAGGCACTTAAACCACCAATTGTAAATTCTAATTTTCTAGGAATAAGTGCAGTTTTAATAAGATATTAGACCCTATTTTTTAGGAGTGGAGAAGCACTTAACTTGGCTGGTTATACTTACTTGAAATCTCACTCCATTTTTGGTTTGTCTAAGCTATCTATGACTCTAACAACATTTCTAACTAGCTAACTCCTTTCTTGGGCTATATAATCGAAACTCGGGGGGGTTTATATTTTCTTACATGTCCATGCACTAAGGAATGACATCTATTGCACATTGTTCCTCTAACTTGTTAAATTGTAGCAAGAAAAGGTTTTACTAGACTTGTGCCTTAGTCAAATGAAGAAATTGGAATTTCCACTTCAACGGGATGATTTTCTAGGGAGTTAGTGGGAGTGGCATGGTCAAATCACTCAATTAATTTAGTCAATTCGAGTTTATGGGATAGAAGTAGAGTTGTGTGCAAGTTGGTGGCTAAGATCTAGCTACCTCGAGGTGTTTTCTTTGGTGAAAGTTAGTTATCTGATCTCTAGTCTACAATAGAGTCAGTGTGAGCTCAGTTGAGTAGTTGTAATTGATGTTAACTCACTAATCTCTTAGTTAACTAGTTAATTTACTAAAGATAGCCCTAGTCATGCATGCAATTTGACTTTTATATTGAAGTCAAGGAAAAATGCGTAATTGTAATCAATAGTGTGTAGGGAGTTTGCATGTAGCACGTGAGCCATTTCTCTTGGGATTTTCACAAGGAAATAGTAGCTTCCCTATTCTTTAGGAGCAATAATTACGCAACGAAATAGGAGGAAAAATAGGCCTATTTACACTAAGTATTGGTCGGAGAAGACTCAGGAGGAGATCAGTATTGCAGTGCAGGTTGAGCTTTAAAATTGAAGCTATCATTGTAATAGATCATTGTTCTCATCTGATATAATACAATTAGAGGATGGGTTTTTCCTATTTGGGTTCCCCAGTAAATATTGTGTTCATTGTGATTGAATGATTGCATGTGTTTCTATTCTTAGTTTTCCTTCAAGAGAATTTAGTAGAAAAAAATGTGTCTATTGATTTCAGTTTGAATTCATTAGCAGCTGCAAAATTTCGAGTTATTTATACATGTTTTTAAAGCTATTGAAAATTACATAGAAGCTAGGTTCCTGATCATCTCTCAAAGAAATTTCGAATAACAAATTTGTGGTGCGGGTATTTCTTTAATGCAGGAACAATGTAATTCAATGTATTAGCACTTGAGTATGCATTGGAGGGAAATTCAAATTTCTATGCTTGGAAATATAGAATGGAAGTTGTGATGGATGATAATGGAGTATTAGAAAACACAAAAATAAATATTCAAAAACCAGTAGCATCAGATGCACAACAGTTAGCTCAGTCGAGGAAAGATACTACAAAATACAAAATAATTATCCTAGAGGGAGTAAGAGACCATGTGGTTTCAATTTTGCATGGAAATGAGACTACATTTACAATGTGGAAAACTCTCACAAGCCTGTTTGGAAGCAACATTGATTCTAGGAAGTCGGCATTGAAAGATAAGCTTGGGAACATTCAAATGAATAAAAATGAAACTATTATTCAATACCTATCTAGATTCACTCAGGTGAGAGATGAAATTGGAGGAGTTGGAGAGACTGTGCCACCATCTAAACTTGTGAGCTTAGCACTCCTTAGTCTTCCAAAGTCCTGACACAACTATTAGGATTTAGTTAATGGAAGAGACAAGCTCCCAGATTGGGAGAGAATTTGGTCTAACTTGGTGCAGGAGGAGATTAGATGAAACACTAGAGATGGAGTCTCATCGAGAATTGATGAGGAAGAAAAACTTTCCTTAGCTAGAAAAGGAAATAAATCTAAAGGAAAGAAGGCCTAAGGCAACACAAAATCTAACCAGAATCATGGCAACAAGAAATACCTGAATAAAATTTAATGCTTTCACTACCATGAGTATGGACACTATGCAACCAAGTGTCCACACAAGAAATCCAATAAGAAGCCTGCAATAGGAATAGGAGAAGATGCTCTCACATCACAATTTGAGTTGGATTTCACCCTCATTGCTTGCATGGAAAGTACTATATGAGGTAGTGTAGGGTAGTTAGATTGTGGTGTTTCATTTCATATGATTGGAAACAAGAAGTTCTTCAGCAGCTGAGAGGAAAAATATCTACAATTACACATAGAGCTTGGAGATGATGGAAGGTATAGTACCAAAGGGATTGGCACTATCATCTTTAAAGGGGAGTCAGACTCCCATATTCACCTAAAGAATGTAATGTATGTGCTTGATCTGGAGAAAAATCTAGTTTTTGTAGTCGTACTTGAAGACAGAGGATATGATGTGGTGTTCATTAGAGGGAAGGCATATTTGAAGCATGTTGCTAATGGACAAGGAAAACAAATTGTTGTTCAGGTTAAAAATATCTCTGAGCTAGAGGTGGATACATGTGTTGCATTGAGTAGCAAGACATAACATGTTCAGGGTCGAGATGTTGGAGAGTTATGACATAGGTATATGGGACACCTACACCATGAAGCTTTGAAAATAATGTAGCAGATCACCATTGGACTTCCAAAATGAACCCTTGATCAACATGATGTTTACAAGGGATGCACTCTTGGAAAATATGTTAAATCCTCCTTGTAGGGCTGAAATAGCAGATTTGGAGCCATCTTGAAGTGAGCTCACTCAAATGTGTGTGGATCATTTTCTACAATCTCAACTGCAAAGCACATGTATTATGCGATATTCATTGATGATTTTTCTCACAAATGTTGGATCTATTTCTTGAAGAAGAAAGATGAGGCTTATTCAAAGTTTATTTAATTTAAATCCTTAGTTGAAAATGATACTAGAAAGAATATTAAATCCCTCAGAAGTGATAATGGAGGAGATTATGTGTCTAATTCCTTCAAAGAATTATGTGCCAAGGAGGGTATTAGAATGGAGTTGATTGTAACTCAAAATCCATAACAAAATGGGTTTGCAAAGAGGAAAATTAGAAGTATTATAGGTGCTTCTAAAGAAATGTTTCATGACCAAGGATTGCCACTATCCTTACAAGAAAAAGCTTGCAATATTGTTGTTCACTTGCAGAAAAAGATCCATCACAAAATTTTTGGAATGATTACACATGAAGAGGATTTCACTGGGAGGAAGCCAAATTTCTCCCACTTTCGTATTTTTAGATCCAAGGTCTATTTTCATGTCTCCAGAGATAGTAGGAAAAAGTTGGAGCCCATTTTGGAGAGGGGGATCTTGGTAGGATACACACATATACCTCATATTTACCGAGTGTACATTCCCTCACTCAGGATGACTGTGATGAGGAGGGATGTGTTATTTGATGAGGAGAAATCCATGAGGAGTTCTCTAAAATGAGAGCTAAGCATACAACTAGAAGAGGAGCTTATAGCTCCAAAGGAGGAGCCTCAGTTAGATCCACAAAGTTAAATCTTTCTCAAAGGAAAGAGGACACTCCAGGAGGATGATGGGGAGCAACCACATATGGAAGAGTAGAGAGTTGACCAAGTGTAGGCACCCACTCACATAGAGCCTTCTAAAGAAGGGAGAAAGAGGAGAAATATGCTTGAAAGATTTGTGCAATAAGCTCAAGAGAAGGTTGGAGTTCCTAGCTCCTTACACAAACATAGGAGATCACCCAACATATACACTAGATATATGGCACTCATGTCAGAGTTGATCGATTTTGATCCATCTTCTTTTGAAGAGGTTCTTTCCTAGAAAGTATGGGTAGATGCCATGTTGGAGGAGTATGACTCCATCATGAAGAATGATGCTCCGGAGGTTATGCCTAGACCAAGGGAAAATCTATTATCAGCTCCGAGTGGGTGTATAACATGAAACATGCAATTGATGGCTCTGTTGAGAAGTACAAGGCCATATTTGTGGCCAAATTCTTCTCACGAATGGAGGGGATTGATTATGAGGACACATTTTCCCCTGTGTAAATGTACTCATCTATCGGGACCATACTTTCATTAACAACACAAATGAGGTGGAGGATCCACCAAATGGATTTGAAAATTAGATTCCTCAATGGAGTGGTTGAGGAAGAGATCTACATTTAGCAGCCTACAGGGTTTGATACCTTTAGCATGGATACACATGTGTGTGGGATCAAGAGAGCCCTTTATGGTCTCAAGAAGGAACCTCGTGCTTACTACGCTCACATAGATTTGTATCTCTGTGGACTGGGATTCACTGAGAGTGAAGCAGATGCCAATCTCTACTACATTATGGTAGATGACAATTTTCTTAGTCCTTTACGTGGATGATTTGATATTGACAGGAGATGACAAGTTGATCTAGTCTTTTAAGGAGGACCTTACAAGAGAGCTCAAGATGAAGGATATGGGTTTGATGCACTACTTCCTTGGATTGGAGGTGTGGCAGGGAGATGGAGGGATATGTGTTGGACAGGGGAAGTACACCTCTCAAATCCTTCAGAGATTTCATATGTAGGATTGCAAACCCATGGACACTCCTCTTGGTAATAACTGGAGGAAAGAGGATGCTTCTACAGGTGAGGCAGTAGATGGTACTATCTACAGACAGTTGGTGGGGTCCTTGATGTACTTGGTGAAAACAAGGCCTAATATTTATTTTGCAATGAACCAACTTAGTCAGTTTTTGGTGGAGCCTACCAAGCTTCACATGAAAGCATCAAAACATTTTCTTAGATACCTCATATGCATAATAGACTTTGGTTTATGTTACATGCAGACTGGTGGAGTGAAGCTCTAAGGCTTCACGGATGCATCTTGGGTAGGGAGTCCCTAAAATGGGAAGAGCATATCCAGAGAAGTCTTTAGTTTTGAGCCAAAAACAATTTCTTGATATAGTAGGAAGAAAATATTTGTAGCACTCAGCTCAGCATAGGCTGAGTATATGGATGCTAGTCAACCAACATGCGAGGTTATTTGGATGAGGAAGATCCTAGTTGGTCTCTTAAGTTAGGGGATGAAACCTACATTAATCCATCATGACAATCAAAGTTGTATAAAACTCTTTGAAAATATGGTGTTTCATGATAGGTCCAAGCATTACCATCACCTGAGAGATTATGTGCGTAGGAGGATTGTTATGTTACAATACATTCCTACAGAGACGCAAGATGCAAACATTTTGACAAAGGCTTTGTCACAAGGCAAGTTTTAGTTTCATAGGAGTAGGATTGGGGTTGATCAGAACCCTTTTCTTGCTAAGAGGGAGTGTTAAATTGTAGCAATAAAAGGTTTCATTTGACTTGTGCCTTAGTCAAATGAAGAAATTTGAATTTCCACTTTAGCAAATGAGTTGGTTGGAAGTTAGCAGGAGTGAGATGACCAAATCACTCAGTTAATTCAGTCAATTTGAGTTTATGAGCTAGAAGTAATGTTGTGTGCAAGTTGTTGGCTAAGATCTAGCTACCTAGAGGTGTTATCTTTAGTGAAAGTTAGTTATTTGAGCTATAGTCTAGAATAGAGTCAATGCGAGTTCAATTGAGTAGTTGTAATTGTTGTTAACTCACTAATCTCTCGGTTAAATAGTTAATTTAATAAAAATAGCCCTAGTCATGCATGCAATTTGAATTTCCTATTGAAGTGGACGAAAAAGGCATAATTGTAATCATTATTGTATACTAGTGAGTGTACAAATTTTGCATGTAGCAGGTGAGTCATTTCTCTTGTGATTTGTGCAAGGAAATTGGAACTTCCCTATTCCTTAGGAGTAGGAATTGCACAGGGAAATAGGAGGAAGTAAGAGGCTTATTTTGGCTAAGTATTGGTCAGAGCAAACTTAGGAGGAGATCATTATTGTAGTGCAGGTTGAGCTTCAAGCATTGAAGTTTTCGTTGTAATATATCATTGTTCTCATCTGATATAATACAGACAAAGGAGGGTTTTTCCTAGTTGGGTTCCCCAGTAAAATTTGTGTTCATTGTGATTGGATGATTGCATGTGTTTCTATTGTCAGTTTTCCTTCAGAAAAATTTAGCAAAATAAATTTATGTATATTGATTTCAGTCTAAATTTGTTAGCAACTACAAATTTTGAGTTATTTTTACATATTTAGGAGAGTGTCACAAATATATATTCATGGCATTCGATGTAAAAAAGAAATTTCATTTGTCTCTTGGACTCATAATCTGAATTGGTCTCTCATTATCTCTTATTTCTCTTTTGTTTCAAGCTTGCAATTATTAGTGTTGCTTCTTTTCCACAACTAGATTCTTGTGCGTTTGTGATAAAAATGTAACATAGTATCAGAGCGACTTGTAAAAATGAGAAATTAAATTTTACTGCAAATGACATGATATTGAATAGCATATAGAAAATGGAACAACCTATATGAGAAAAGTAGTTGTGCATTTTTAAAATTTGCACATGTTCCTAAAACAATGCACAAATGTTCTAAAATGCATGTAGGTTCCTTCCATTTCAATTTTCTTTGAGTGGGAATAACAACCTTAGCCTATGCTTTTGTTGAATTGGTTACCTTAGATAAACTTAGTAGTTTACGATACAAATAAATCAAAACATTCATTTTTGTAAATACATAAAAATATCTTTGTTATAGGTATTATTTTTTTTATAGGTTACACAAATTCATTAACTAAAATCACTTATATACAATCAACTACACAAATTTTAAATATATATAAAATAAAATAATTAATATATTTACATTTTTTATATACTTTTATGTTATTTCAATACCTCTTTTATTTTTACTATGACTTTCTCATTTTAATCATTTTTAAAATAAATTATACCATCCACAAATATTAACAAACATTACAAATAAATTATACAATACATAAATATTAACAAACAATGTTAACGTTAATGTAAAACCTTTTATATATATATATATATATATATATATATATATATATATATATATATATTCCATTATCATGAAACTAAAAATATAGATATCTGCATATATAACACTCCATACATAAATATTTAGAAATCTAGACTCTTAGTAAATTATAATTCATTAATTTATATTGTACAATTTATAATGGAGCCATATAAATGAGTACCAAAAAACCACATATTTTACACAGTTGTCTTGGTTATTCTCCATAGAATTTAAACTCGATGGGAACATGGGAGGGGGTACTTTTATTCAACTTTACAGTGCAAGTGAGCTTTTAAGAATAGTTTATTCACCCCATTATTATATCTCAGTAAATAAGAGCTAAAATTTGCAATGACAAATATAAATTGGTAATTTCAATGATGAAATGAAATTTATGCAGATGGCAATTGAAGCTAGTGACAGTGAATGTGAATAACAGCCCAGGCAAAGTGAATTTCCACGTCGGAATTTTTAGCTTTTTCTTTTTTATTTAAAAGCATTAGTAATTTGTTTTTAAAACACGAGAAAATTATACATATTATTATGTTTAAAGTTATGGTTTAATAAGTTTTAAAAAAGTTGTGCAATGTTCGTTTTCAAAAAGTATATATAATTGACCAATAAAAAGTATTTAATAGTCTTATGGTTCTCATTCAAGTAACAGTGGCTAAATCAATTTTCTTTCAATAACTCTAAAATCCTCCTGCTTCTTGAAATTCTATTTTTCTATCTACTTATATTATTATTAAAGCCACCTCCAACTAAATCATTCACAATCATGAGTTCCAACTCGATCAAAATTATGATATAACCACTACAGGGATAATTCTAAAAGACAAAATCATGTTATATTTAAATTCACTAGCGTATATCATCGAACTCCATGTGGAGTCTACCAATCTTCTTTGGGAAACTCTTCTATTATAGTCATTCTTTCCTTAAAAAAAATGTTATAGATTCTCAGAATTTGTTTTTGAGAGTTGTAATTATTATTTTTTACTCATTTGGAATAATATTAGTAATAAAAAAATAATCCTATTATAGTTATACAATATTTTCTGTGTTTCTAAAAAATATTTTAATATTAGTTTTATATATTTTTAATATCATTCACAAATATAGGATGAAAATATTTTAATGTTATGTTTCTTAGTATATAGGAGATTGTTCCATTTTTTCCATATTTAACATATATTAATAATCAATGTAAATATATTTAAACCACTTATATATCAAGAATTTTAGGTCAAACTTTTCTATATTGATTTTTTTTAAAAGAATGTTTATATTTTGAGGAGTTTGATCTTTTTGGGCTCATGATAGATAAGTAGTTAATATGAATTTACTATTTTGATGAAAACTTTAATATAATGGAGAGTTTCTTTTAGAGAGGTAGGTTCTTGATGGAATGCCTCATTTTATATTTCAACATAATGTAATGTTTGGGTAGGGAAGATGGAATATTGTTAGTGAAATAAAGAAGACCTTGTACTAGTTTAGTTGGGGTTAGTTAGCTAAATTATAATAAGGAATTTATAAGAAGTTATGCTTTGATCAAATATGGAAGGCCAAATTTTACTTAAGCTAACTCTAATTGTCCAAAACTTTAATATAATTGAGAGTTTCTTTTAGAGAGGTAGGTTCTTGATGGAATGCCTCATTTTATATTTCAACATAATGTAATGTTTGGGTTGGGAAGATGGAATATTGTTAGTGAAATAAAGAAGACCTTGTACTAGTTTAGTTGGGGTTAGTTAGCTAGATTATAATAAGGAATTTATAAGAAGTTATGCTTTGATCAAATATGGAAGGCCAAATTTTACTTAAGCTAACTCTTATTGTCCTGGCATCCTATGAAAGGGAGATCCCATTGAATAAAAGGATAAAAGGGCCTTAGATGTAATTGTAAGGTTGTCATGTCCTTTGCCTTAACAGCATATAATTTATAATAGGGATAGATTTATAAAGAATAATAATGTGTCAATATGGTCCATAGAGCAGAGAAGGAGAAAGGTTACTAGTGTGCACTTTGTACAAGGAAGCTTTGAAAAGGAATTGTCATCATAGTAATAGCATGAATGGAGTATTATTGAATTCATGTGTATGAGCATTGTGAAATTCCATTATATACATTATTAATAAGGCCTTGATAGGTGTTAAATCAAGTTGTATTAGAGTAGGTAACAACTATGGGAGGAGAAAGAAGATGGAGAATGAGAGAGGTGATATAAGGATAAGGAAGTGGGAGGTGCGAGGTTGTTAAAAGATAAATTTCGTAGTGGAGAACAAGGGTAATAGATAATTCTTAAGAAAATAAAGTTGTTGAGAAAAGGTTGCTCGATAGAAAAAACAATAGAAATCTATTAGAAAAGGAATAAAAGTTTTCAAAAGAGTGGAGTATTGCGTAAAGAAAGAAAGAGGTATTCCAAAAGAAGAAAATTTGAATGATCCAAAATCATTTAGAATGTTGTCCAATGGGGTTCACTCGTATAGACCTCAATTAATTTGTAGAAATTAAAAATTACTCTCTATTATGTATTTCACCATCCATTAATCTTGATTGTGTATTACTCGTAGACAATAATTTAAGTAAAACATTATTGAAGTGACCAACCATATACATAGTAATTTAAGAACAATGGTTTCTCTATACAATCCTTTTCAGTAAAACTAGCAAGAAATTTCTTGGATACTTTTATTCTCATACATGTTGAAAACGAGAGGTAGTTACGATTAAACATAGATTTAATCCTTAGGGGACTTTTGAAGTAAAAAATGTGCCTCAAAACAAAAAATATAATAACAAAATTAACTTTAAAAGAGCCAATAAGATTCAAGAAGATGTTGTCATCCCCAGGGGAAAACATTTTGGAGGGAAAAGTAGAAAACTACTTTTTTCAATTGTGTTTTGGGCTTATCGCCTCATAATTTTAGTCAATTTCCAAGTGTAAACACTCATGGGATGCATAATTCAATTCCACATCCAACGAGTACCATCTCTGTTGGAATTTCTAAGTTTTACCGGTTAGAAATTCTTTTTGTACTATCTGATTTATTTCTTCCTACTTGTTCAATTACTTAACAAGTTATTTACCATGTAAATACTGAAAATAAATACAAGTGCAATATCAACACATACATATCATCAAATGAAAGTACACAAACACACAAGTGACACCATTGTTTTTGGACTAATGTCCCCAGAAAAACCCAATGAGGGAAAACCGGTGCAACTATTTAGAGGGTTTTATTATTATGTAGTTTCATAATACAACTTGGGTGCCAGAAATGGCTCACCTAATCGAGAATGCCCTCGGCAGTAGTACTTCTCAATCGGAGATAGATATTCTGGCGAAATCACTTGGTGAATGATCCCACAGCAACAATGTAGCTTTTGTTGCTCTGCGTCACTTTGATAGGGATTGCGTCACCCTATTTGTCTCTCCATCTCCCAGTCTTTCCCATGCAATTCTCCCAGCGTTGCCTCTAGGCACTGTGTCAGCCTTTCTGGCACTGCGTAAGCTTCTGGAGCCTCTATGTCAGCCCCTAGACCCTCTGCATCTCACATGATGGCCCTCTCTGAAACTACGCAACTCCTGCTTGCCTCTGCGTGGTCACTGGCTGCCTTTGCGTCAACCTCGCCCGGCTCTATGCTAATCCTCTTGGTACTAACTTTGCCTCTCTGCTATGTATTCGCTACCCCTCAGCTGCAAATCAGATCGCTCACTCGATTTTCTCAGCAAACCCTGCCCTAGAGAATTGAATTCTTGATCCCTCTTGGTGTGTTCTCCAACTGACCCTCAAGCCTCCGCTTGTACTTTTCTCATTGCACCATCAACGACCAAGATTAAATCTCTAATCAACGGCTAAGATTAGGTTTGGCTTGATCCATGACTTTTGGACCATTCTAACCCAGTTTTATATTAATACCCATTAATATTTTATTTTCCCTAAGTTTAGACTTAGGAACTCCATTAAAACTATTAATTATTTTAATATCTCCCGAATTGGTTAGAATCTTCCAAAACCATTTCTGGGTCTTGGGTATCTCATGTGCTTTAGCCTCTCCACTAATTGTGATGGCTAGAGCACATCCGATGGTACCCCAAATCAACACTCCCTCTTAGCGAGGGCTATGCTCTAGTAATACTCCTCACTGAGTATCACCCTGATCATCTAGCATTGGTCCCTGTGCTGATGCTAGGCCTCCTTGCCGAACATCCCCTATGTTGTTGCATCATGTACTACTGCCCCTGGCCCTGCCACTGCCACTGTTGCATCTGTACAACAACTCCCTCTACATCCATGTTGCTGCCCATGGCCCTGCCACTGCCACTGTTGCATCTGCACTACATCCCCTTCTCCTCATGCTGCATCGTGTTGTCCATAGCACTACCACTGCTAACTACTGCACTGTAACCCAGTTACGAAGAAGGAAGTAACTGATCCACCCAGCTTTGACATTCCTGTCAGGCTAGAGACTCTCCCGATGATGAAGCTCCCTTTGCTGCTAACAAGTACTCCCTCTATTGAATTTTGCTCTGCTGCAACAACTCCATGAATCTCACACCATTGCACACCTCTCCATGCCATCCTGCGCTGGTGCAATACTCCCGTGCTTCTCGCACTGGCTCATCCTACTAGTCTTTGTGCTGTCCTAGGACTCCTGCACTGTAGCACTCTCTACCACTCCATCCGCATCCGTCTCTAATGACATTTGCCACTCCTGCTACTCCTCTTTGGGGCTCCTGCAGCAAGGTATAATCCAAGACGTTGGGTACCTCGAGGATCCTGCCCCTCATCGCTTGTAGTCCGTCTGACTACAGATCGATGTCTCCCCAATTTCTCTCAAGTGGCACATGAGCACTCATGGCACTGTCATCATCTATCTCGACTTCTTTATCCGCCCTTTGTGGCACTGCCTTGGTCTCAGAAGCCTCTCCCATGCTCTTCTTCCTAGGAAACTGGTTCGCAAACTGACCCAGTTCCCCACAATGGAAGCACTTGACCTTGGAGAGGTCCTTCTTCTTCTGTTTCTCCTACTTTCCCACAGATGCTGGAGCTGCATCCTCTTCTTCCTCCTTCTTGATTTTGACCCCTTAACTGCTACTCCTTGCCTTGGTCATCCGTTTGATCTCTTCTTGACGAAGAGCCACCGACAGTTCCTCCCAATTTGGAAGGCTCGACCTGCCCAGTAAGCTCTAGACAAATACCTCCAAATCCTCTAAGACTGCATTCAATATGGTCCTTACCAACATATCCTCATTCGGCGTGTGCCCTATGGAAGTCAGCTGGTCCTAGATCTTCATCAATCACTCGAGGAAGATATCTATCTACTCTCCCCTTTGAATCTAGTATGTCTGCAGCTGATTTTCAGGTAACATCTTCCTCTACATGGAAGTATGCTGATACAACTTCTTCAACACCTCCCACATCTCATTTTACATATTCTTGTCGGCAATATGTAGTACCACATGATCCTTGACCCCATCAAGGATGATGCACTTTGCCCTGGCCCTTGCATCCTCATACTTTTCATTTTTAACTGGGCCAACTAGGATCGCTATTGTTTTCAAGGCGAAGTGCTTGATGCGATACTTGTCTAGAATGGACAAGATCCTAGCCTTCCAGACTACGAAGTTGGAAGCTCTGTCTAGTCTATCCTGATCTCTCATCCCATTCACTACCATCTTGCTGCTCTTCTTTCGATTCTTCCAAGTCTCTCTACTTCCCTCCTAGAAGTCCTCTAATCGATTCTTGCTGAGTCTCTCAACTTCCCGCTAGAAGTTCTCGGTTTGACTCCATCTGAGTCTTGATTTCCCTTCTAGAAACCCCTCTACCAATGTTGAGATTCCCCACTCCGATCATTTGTGCAACTGCACCACTGATCTGTATCCTTTGGCTAGAAATCTGCCTCAGCAGCAACTCCCCCCTCATTTTTCTTTCCCTGTTAGGTACTGTTCTGACCACAGTACCCCACCAGCTTCGCTTCGCAACTTACCCACGTCCTCCTATGCCTCAACAATCTAAAGGACTGAGCCTATAGGCTCTGCGCAATCCCGACACCAGCAAAATCTGCACCTCCTGGCCACAGCACTGATCTTTCCTTACTGAGAAAGATGATCGAGCACTGTGTAGGTCAGGTCTGCTCCTCTCTACCTCTTCGCTAATCTTTCTCCTAGCTTGAACTGATGACACATGCTCTTTGCGTCACCCCTTCCTTTCTTCTTTCAGCTAGGAACAACTTCTGTTAGTCGGGATCATCGTTTCTACTACTGCTTCTCTGCTCGGCTCATCGCTTTAGTTATCCAGTGATCTGCAACCACGCTCTGATACCATGTTGGAATTTCTAAGTTTTACCCGTTAGAAATTCTTTCTGTACTATCTGATTTATTTCTTCCTACTTGTTCAATTACTTAACAACTTATTCACCATATAAATATTGAAAATAAATACAAGTGTAGTACCAACACATAGAGATCATCAACCGAAAGTAAACAAGCACACAAGTGACAACAATGTTTTTGGACTAATGTGCCTAGAAAAACGCAATGCGGGAAAACCGATGCAGTTATTCAGAGAGTTTTAATATTATGCAGTTTCATAATACAACCTGGGTGCCAGAAATGGCTCACCCAACAGAGAATGCCCTTGACAGTAGTACCTTTCAGTCAGAGATAGGTATTCTGGCTAAATCATCGGATGAACGTTCCCACAACAGAAATACATCTTCTGTTGCTCTGTGTCACTCTGATAAGGATTGCATCACCTATCTGGTTCTCCATCTCCCAGTCTGTCCCATGAAATTCTCTCAGCACTGCCTCTAGGCCCTGTGTCAGCTTTTCTGGCACTGCGTCAGCCTCTCTGGGCTATGCGTCAGCTTCTAGAGCCTCTGCGTCAGCCCCTAAACCCACTACATCTCACACGCTGGCCCTCTCTTGCTCTATGCAACTCCTGGCTGCCTCTGTGTGGCCACTAGCTAGCTCTGCGTCAACCTCTCCTAGCTCTGTGCTAATCCTCTTGGTACAAACTTTGCCTCTCTGCTATGTATTCACTACCCCTCCGCTGCAACTCAGATCAATCACTCGATTTCCTCAGCAAACCCTGCCGCAGAAAATTGAATTCTTGATCTCTTTTGGTGTGTTCTCCAACTAACCCTCAAGCCTCCTCTTATACTTCTTTCATTGGTCCATCAACTACCGAGATTAAATCTCTAATCAATGGCTAAGATTATATTTGGCTTGATTCATGACTTTTGGACCATTCTAACTCAGTTTTATATTAATACCCATTAATATTTTATTTTTCCTAAGTTTAGACTTAGGAACTCCATTAAAAATATTAATTATTTTAATATCTCCCAAATTGGTTAGAATCTGCCCAAACCATTTCTGGGTCGTGGAGACCTCATGTGCTTTAGCATGTCCACCAATTTCATGACTACAGCACATCTGATGCTACCCCAAATCAACACACTCTTCATACTCTTGCGTATACCCACATCGGAAACAAATTAAAATACATGAGAGAAGTGTGTTTCAACATGCTTTCTAAATATATTTTAAATTTTTTTCCAATGTGGCCCTACTCGAAAATATGGAGAGTGGGTACTCGTTATATGTGGAATTGAATTTCACATCCAACAGGTTTCTACACTTGGTATTTGAGTAAACCTATGAAAAGATAAGCCAAAAATAAAGTAGAAAAAATAGTTTCCTTATTTTTCTTTAAAAATTCATAAATATTATTTTATTATTTACCTTAGGAGGCCCATTTTCGAACTCAAAATCCCCTAATGTGTATCCTTAATAGTTTTTACATTTTGTATATTGTAGTTTGAATCTAAGAGAAGCGTCATTCCCTATTGATGAACTTTTACTTTCCTCATTCTCGTTGGTGTACATGTACACTTTTGTATAATTTTCCACCATTTAGGAGGATTACTATTTATAACATGTTTATTTTTACTAGGTGACCTGTTTATAGCAATTTCTATAATGTAGGAGGACATGCAACAATAACAAGGTAGTGACATGGAAGTGACATGCCATCATAGTGCTCTAACCATGACCATATTTCTATCCTCTTCTTAGACAAATGCGTAATTATCCATATTGTTGGGTTGTTAATACTATTTTTGGAATCTAGTTCTATTCTTGGAAACCTTATCTGCTTCAAACTTTTGTCCTATTTTTGGAGATTAATTCTATTTTTGGATTTATTGTCACATGAATCTTCCCTCACATGCATAATATGTAATACCATAGGTTGTCAAAACCACAGGCTCATAAACCACCATTGTTCAATTCATATTTTTTAGGAATAAGTGAGTGAGGGTTAGAACCTATTTTAAAGAAGTGAAGGCACACTTCGCTTGGCTTGTTATAGTTGCTTGAGTTCTTAGTATATTTTGGGATACCTAACCCTATATATGACTCTAGTTCTAGTTTTGACTAGCTAAGTTTATTCTTGAGCTAGTTAGCTAAAACTAAGGTGGAATTTGATTTTGTTGATAAAAAGAATATTTTTGTTGATGAAAGTACACATAGCGCAGATTATTCTTGTCTCCAAGAGAGTGATATATATATATATATATATATATATATATATATATATATATAAATAATCATGTAATTCAATGAAAGACATGAAATTCCATTTGTCTTGGCCTCATTCGAATTGCTCTCTTTGTCTCTTTGGTCTAAAGAATGTCTCTCATTCTATCTTCTTTCTCTTTCTTCTCAAGATTGCAATTGCTAATGTTGCTTTTTTTTTTTCGTAACTAGATTTTTGTGTGCTTGTGATCAAAATATAACATGGTATAAATGCATAGAATGGGCTTGGAAAGATAAGAAAATACATTTCATTGCATATGAAATAAGATTGAAAAGCACATAGAGAATGGATTAAACAATATGAGCAATCCTCACTTAATTTAATTACTTTCAATCAAATCCAAAATTTCTACTTCTATGAAGATATAAAGGACTTTATTGAATTACAATGAGTACATTGTAGAGATAAAAAAATAGATTGGATGGACAAAGTTTATAGGATGCTATGCATGTCTATTTCTCTATATATTGTCTTCCATGTAAAATAATCTATGATATATGGACCACATTGGATGGTTTTTTTTTGGGAAGAAGATGAACAAAGAGGACACCAAACTTTGAATCAAATTCCAAATTTCTACTTCTATGAAGAAGTAAAGTACTTTATTGAATTACAATGAGTACATAACACCGTAGATAAAAAAGTACATCATTATGATGAACAAAGTTTATAGGATGCCATGCATGTCTATATCTCTATATTTTGTCTTCTATGTAGAAAAATCTATGATATATGCACCACATTGGATGGATTTTTTTGTTTTTTTTTTTAAGAAAATTAACTAAAAAAACACCAATTAGAAACTCAGGTTTTCTATTGAGCACAATTAGTTTTGGCAATCTAAACAAATTGATGCAAATTCAAAACTTTACTTTAATAAATCACAATATGTGAAATTGTTAAAAAATTAAAATTTTTAAATAAAAAAATAATTTATTTTTTATCACAATTTTGAAAAAAAAACCTAATACAATTTTTTTTTTACAATATTAATTAAAATTCCAATAAAAATTTCATAATCTTATCCTAATTTCATAACCTTATCCTAATCTAAATTTTGTGTATAACCATGCAAGTCTTCTGAATAGTGAAATAATATTACAATTCAAAATCAAAACTTTCAAAAATAATTAAAATTGTGTAATCAACAAAATTTTGAATGGATGATAATTGTTTTGGATGAACCAAAACTTTCAATCAAGCCTAATTCTGGACTGATAAAAAAAACTTATCTTTCAAATATTTCATAATCTACCATGCAAATAAATATTCCCGTCCTACACCACCAGATTGTAATATGGAATTTATTTTTGCTATTTTATCTTTCAAATATTTCATAATCTACCATGCAAATAAATATTTCCGTACTACAACACTAGACTGGTAAGATTGGAAATTGCCCTCTCCAAGTCGAGGAGAACTGCCATAGCAAGCCAATAGGACAGAAAATGATGGTTTTGGAGTTTTGCTTGCTGGATGATTTATCTGGTGGACAACATCCAATCTGCGCTGTGGGTGGATAAGATCAACCCACATTGCTGGCAAATACCCTGGCCTTTCAATAACAGAAGCATCTCAGAAGAGTAAATAATATTGGCTAAGTGATTTTTAAAATTACTTAAGTTGCATCGGTGTTTATTTTGGTTTTTATAGTTAAATAATATTGATTTTATTATGTAAGTTATTTTTTAGATTATTTAAGTTGTTTGTGCTTATTTTGGTTTTTAGAATTTTAATTTAATTAGTAATAATTATTAAATAAATAGTAGAGATTTAATTTTAAAAAAATATTTTAAAATATTCATAATAATATATACAAATTATTGACCCTGGTCTAGAGTCAAACTAGCCATTAGGCAAGATAGTTGTTGGAGGCTCCGCTCAGACTATTTAACATGATGAGCTAGATCTGTTTTTTCAACTTGCCCTGATGAAGCACACTAGTTGGTTCGAAACGCGTCGACAAATGGTATTCCATGTGATTTTCGCGGAAGAATCTTTCTCTAACTTGATATGGATCACAAAAACCTGAACTCTATTATATACAAATTAACCATAAAAATTTATGTTATTTTTGTATTATAATTAAATATCGTATAAATACTTATCATATATACTGAATTATGATGTTTTAAGTATATCCTATTAATAAACTATAATAATATAATAAAACTTATTTACAAAGTAAAATATCCAAAATGTCCACCCTAACAATGAATATTCAACAAACTGTCACTTTGTTGTATATCTTCAATCTAAAAATTAAGGTCAGGGCTTATGTTTGTTGTCACGGAAACTACAATCGTCATTTCAATCCATTATGATAGCTTTAATGTTATCGTGACATGCTTATATTTTTAAAACCAATGAAAAAATTGTTTTACATTTCCAAAGTTGGGTGACGTGTGATTTTTCAAAATTACTGAGTTTGGCAATAATATAACCAATGAAAAATATATTTCATTTTAATAGGAAATATAAAAATATCTTATTATTATCTTTTTAAAATATTTTAATAATATATTAATTTTGGTTTTTTTTTTATTACAAGAAAGATTGTGTAATTGTTTCCAATTTAACTTATATTATGAATCAATGTACATTTATTTTTAATTTTAAATTTATAATATATTTTTTAAATGTTTTTTTAATTGAAAAAAAAAACATTTGTATCTTACTTTAAGGAATTTTATTATCTTGTATTCATTGATACATATGGAATTAAAATGAATCTAATTTAATGAAACATTCAACCTATGAAAATGAGTGATCACCCTTCCAATCAGGAAGACCTTACCACTAAAATAATTAAATTATATAGCTAAATCACCACTAAATCCTTTCATTTTATATATCAACAAGTTACTCATAGAACTATCTATTTTATATAAATAAAGAGTTTGGGTTAGGGAGGTAGGTCATACATGTAGTCACTAATTTTATATTTCAATATAATATGAATTTTTTGATTGAAAAAATACATTATTGTTGGTGGAGAAGGGAAGAACGTGCACCAGTTTAGTTGGGGCTGTTGGCGAAATTACAAGGTTTTATTGTCCAAACATCATATGAAAGGGAAATCCGGATGAATATCATGTCCTTTGCCTATGTACATAGAATTTATAGTAGGGATAGATTTGTAAAGAGATAAAAAAAAATGTAGTTAATAGAGAGGAGAAAGGTAAATCGTGTACATTTTGTGTAAGTAAATTGTGAAATGGAATTGTAGTTATTGAATCTATTATTATTAAATTTATGTATATTTGTTTTTTTTTTAATTAAAAATGAATGTTGTGAATAAAAAATGAATCACAATTTATTATTTTTGGTAATTCAGGTACTAGATTATTATTTTAATTTTTTTTAATTTCTGAAAAAGGTAAATTTTTGAAGTCCAAAATTGTATTTCTTGATCGTATACAAAATTTACAACCCCAGAAGTTGATGTACCAATTTACTTCAGCAAAGCTTACATATTTTTTTGGATGTTTAGGGTTTTCTATTATTTCTCAATAATAAATATGTGTTTGAGCCTCATTGTAACATAATTGAAAAGACATGTAGCCACCACATCTCTCGTCAGATAAACTATCATGAGCTAGTTTATTGCTTCCATTCTGCATGTAAACAATTTCCAATATTTTGTTATTAATGAATTGAAAATTTATTTTTGTTATATCTTTGTGTTTGTGTTTCTGTTCATATCTATATTCAATTTCCTTTCTTTAAAAAATCTAAATTAAAATGTTAAACAAAAGAATGAATGTTAACATTAATTGTTAATAGAAAATTCTAATGAAAAGAAAAAAGTTGTGAAAGGTTTAAGGTAAAAGAAAAGATCAATTTGTGAAGAGAATGAGGAAGCAACGTAAAATCGTAATCATAAAAAATTCAATAGTAATGAAAATGAATTTAATATTAAAATAAATATATTATTATTATTATAAAATAATATTAAATATATATAATATATTATAATTACACTAATAAATCTATTATTAATGATATATAAAAATAATATATTATTTTTAATAATAATGGTTATTATTATATATGTACGAGACAATATTAAAATTAATTAAATAATTTTTTCTTTATTTTTATTTATTTTATAGTATGTTTAAATATATATATTATTATTATATTTATTGTGTCTAAAATTAAAATTTACTATAGTGGAGATGTTGTAGTGTTTGTAAAATGAAATATTAAATTAAAAATAATGATAACAAAAGATAGTGTCATCTCAATTGAAAATAATAATGAAAAACAATAAAATAAAATAATAAATAGATTCAATTCAATTTGTTAGGTTCTAATTTTTTTTATATTAATAAAATTAAAAACAATTTTTTCAAATAAAAAATCATAATATGAATAGCACATTAAAATAAATTTAAATAAAAATGATTAGTGTTTGTAAATATTATATTCAATAATTATTAATCATATAAAAACTTACGAAATGTAATTAATAAACTTATCAAAATTAAATATTTACAGTAGAATTTTTTTTGCTAAATTCATCTATCTATCTATTTATATATAGAAAAAAGAAAAATGTAATGAGAATTTTCTATTAATAAAAAATGAGTCCTTGGCTCACATCTTCTACATCAAGAGAATAAGTTACCATAACTGTAGGCCAACCATACCTATAACCTCAAGTATTTATTTATTTTTTCTTATGTATGCACATACTTTCTAGCTTAAGAGGAAGAGGGTATAACCTCAAGTATTTATTTATTTTTCCTTATGTATGCACATACTTGCTAGCTTAAGAGGAAGAGGGTATTTGGAGGTATAAAATACCCAAAAGACCTATAAAATCAAAAAATGTTTACATTACATGATATAATACTAAAGAGGTATCTTCTACATTTCATTGTTCTTCCTTCAGTGGAGGATCATTCAAATCTATCCCTATAGGGGTTTCATTACAATGATTCTGAAAAACATAAATGAGCTAAAGAAAAATTACCTTCAAAGCTTCCGAGAGTTGCCTTAGGGAATCCATATCCTCCATGCGCTTAAGGTGTACGTGGTCTTCCATTTTATTTTATTCTGCAATCATTAATATTCCTTAATTTTATAGCAACTTAGCGCAAGTTCTGTTCTTCTTGGCCTCAACTATAATTACTCTTTGGTCCACAAAGTTCCCCTACATATTAACACCATGGATTCCTTTCATTCTTCATTATGGTGAGAGAGCAGAAGCTTTGAATCCTTCACCCACATAGTAGAAGCCTCGTTGTAGAAAGATGTATAATAGTTGGGAGAAATATCGAATTAGGAACTTTCCTTACATATATAAAAAACGAAGTATACAGGAAATCTGGCTAGAAAGGTGCTTCCTCAAACCTATGTTGTGTGCATTCCTCATAAAAAAGAGTCTTGTAATTGTTAAATGGGCCACACTATCTATAACAAATGTCAAAGGATGCCACACTTCCTACCCTTCTAGCTTTGGAAGAATTATTATTTGACTTAAATTACAATCTTGTTGCTTTGATATACTATTGATGATCAGAAATGGGCTTGAGGTGGACTTGGGCCTTTTCCAATATAACCAATTCATTGACCAATCCACCTTTAAGGAATGGAGACAAAGAAAGGGGAACCATTTTTCAGAAGGATCCCTTCCTCCAGTTTCTCTACTTTAGTTTCATGGCTATCTATCATGGAGTTGTGCATAAACAACACATGAAAAAAACTTATCTTGGAGGAGTAGTTTCATATATTTCTAATCTAACAAATGTTTCTCTAAATTTTATATTATTTAGGAAATGAACTAAGAGCGAGATGTTGGAACGTCAAATGAGAATCTCCTAGCACCACCAATTCCTCAATTTTCACATATTTGGCTAATAGGAGCCCTTGAAGTAATCCATAGGCCTCTACTAAACTGTTTTCTATTGTACCAACCCTTAAGTTGTACTTTATTTCTACATTTCTATCAGGGTTTAGAATTACCCCTCCTACTTCTACCACCCCTGGGTTATTCTTAAAAGCACCATCAAAACATAGAAAATAGGAGGCCCAAGATTTACTCTATTCCATCATTTCATCTTTTTTGATTTGCAATTTCCACCTTTATATCTCTTTATATATATCATCAAACATGTTAAAGAAATATGCATCATATAATTGTATCTCTATGTATTATCAGACTTTTAATAAAATGAAAATAAAAGTATATCTATATATATATATATATATATATATATATATATATATATATATATATATATATATATATATATATATATATATATATATATATATATATATATATATATATATGTCAAAATTATATAAATATATATAATATTATGAAGAAGTAGCATTGATCCATATTAACCTCAAGTCTCTCAAATCATATCTTTAGAGATGAAAATATTTCCTCAAATTTTGCACTCAAAAAGAGCTTTGCATCTTTAGAGATTTTATTTCTCTTAATGCGTAGTAGACTCAGAATTAAGACGGATCTATGAAACTAGTATATCACACATATTTAATATATTTAAACTTATAATGTTATAATAGTTATATTACACATTTTGTTATTTCTTTCATTCATCATTACTACTAGATTCTTTTGTTTTGGTTTTTTCCCTTCTTTAATGGTCAGTGCTTTCGGGTCTTTTACTTTTGGTACTTGCTTTATTAGTGTCTTTATAACCTAATCCTCCATTTCATATTTATTCAAACTCTTCATAGCTCTTCTCCTACCATTCATGTTTTGAAAATGGTGATAGAAATTAAATAACATAGCAATGCAGCAAAAATATTAGAAACACAGAAAAGCATAAAACAAGAAAGACATAGACATAGGTGGTTCACCCAAACTGATATGTGTCCATGAAGAAAAAACTATTCTTTCCTTTTATATTATCCAACAAACTGAAGGGATACAACCTGCATACACCCATTGTAACTTGCTCTTCACTTTCACATTGTCTCTCTTTTCCTCACAAAATAATACATAGCCACAATATAATTCCCTCATATAAATTGAGGGTTTCCTTCTAGGGAAAAAACCATAAATTAACATAACTTATATCATGAGATATTTCACCTAATGAACTGTCTAGGTTGACTATGAAATTACAATATTTTACAAGGAAATTTTCTCAAAAAATTAATTTAAGGTGCCATGCCCTGGAACCCCTGCTAAGGACTAGCATCCAAATCTGGCTAGAAGAAGATCTCTGAATTAGGAAGATAATCAACCTTGACACCTAACTATCTCCCACTTGGACACTGATTATAACAACTATACCGCTGCTAAACTTGTTGAAATGCTTCCACTTTGATTGGTTGTTTCTCATCTTTACCATTATACTTGAAGTCCAATTAAAATTGGCCAGAAACTCAGGTTTTACCTAGTCACTACCTTTGTTAACATATTTGTAGGATTCTTGCTAGTGTGTATATTTTCCAGCTTCAACTGTCAATCATTGGTTGTTTCTCATCTTTACCATTATACTTGAAGTCCAATTAAAATTAGCCAGAAACTCAGGTTTTACCTAGTCACTACCTTTGTTAACATATTTGTAGGATTCTTGCTAGTGTGTATATTTTCTAGCTTCAACTGTCAATATTCCAAAGATGACCATATGAAATGATACTTAAGTTGTATGTGTTTAGTCTTAGAAAGAAATGTTGAGTTCTTTACAAGATGAATGAAATTGTTGCTATCACTGTATAATCTGTCAAACTCCTACTTCTTTAAATAAATCATTTCTTTATTAGCCTCTGAAACAACATACTCTTATTATGTTGTTGAAAGTGAAACAATGCTTTGAACTTTAGAAACCAACCTTACTATTGTTCCATCTATAGTAAACACGTACCCTATGGTGCTCCTCATGTTATCTCTATCACCTACCATATATGACCTGACATATCCTTGTAGAAAAATGTTTGAACCTCCAAAACATAATGCTTGATTAGTGGTACCTCTAAAATACCTAAGAATCCACTTCATTACCATCTAATGCTCCTTTCTTGGAATTTTCATATACCTACTCACAACTCCCACTACATGTGTAATATCAAGCCTTGTACACACCATTCAATATAATAAGATTCCATTTGTTGATGCATATGGAAATTTAGACATATAATCTATGTTTTCTTTAGTCTTAGAAAACATGTCCTTAGTTTGAAATCAATATCAAAAGTTTAGTAATTGGTTTTACATTCTGCATATTAAATCTTTTCAACACCTTTTATATGTACTCACTCCAAGAAAATGTTAATTTATGATTTTTCTTATCTCTAGTTATCCTCGTACCAAGAGTTTTATTTGCACCACCTAAATCCTTCATTACAAATGTATTTCCCAATTTTATTTTGAGTGGATATATTTTCTTAATGTTATACCATGAAACAAGCATGCCATCTACATATAATGAAAATACAATATAGTTTCCATAATTTTGTTTCTTAAGATAAACACAATGGTCAGAATGATCCAGGTGGATCTTTAGATATAGTGGCATGGAAAATCTCAAAGTTCAAAGTGGCAGAAAAGCAAGTATCTTGACATGAGAACGAAGTGCTCGTCGCCCTGATTCCAACGGTGTGAATGGTACGCCAATCTGAGTCCGAATGATGAAGTTGTGACAGAAAGAAGGTTGCTTTGTTCCTTTGGAAAATGAGGCTTTTACCCTAAAAATGTCTTGAAGCCTTTAAAAGGAAAAATCACAATCAGAGAATCCAAAGGGGCAGACATAAGAAGGCGCAACAAAACCCCCGATCAGCGATCTCCAATTAAATCGCAGTCGAGGACAAGCGATGGCTGATATCGAGACTTAAGGTAGGCAGCATGCAATTGGCATCGACGATCGGAGGAGCGATCGGATCGGCAGATCGACATTGGCGATATCGGGATGATCGGATCGGCGGATCGGGTCGGAGAAACCTAAGGGATAGGACCCAGACCCCTGAACCGTAGCGATGCGATAGGGATGACGCGATATGCTGATATTAGCGATCAGCAATTGGTGATATTGGCGATCGGCAATCCCCCGTTAACAGGACCAGTGCACCAGTGATATGCCGATTACAATAGGGGAATCGGACCCGATGGGTTTGTGGGCCCAATTTAATATATTTTTAAGTCTAGGACTTTGATTTTCTTAGTGGTTTCTGTGTATTATTGCTTGGAACAAAAAGGGCCTATTTTAAAGGCTTGTTGCACCCGCCGACCCTTCTACTCCACCGGCTTCTATTCTAAACAAAAAACCTCGATTTTCAAGCGGTCTTGTCACAAATCCAACATTATAAAAGCCCGATGATTGGAAAAAGGATGGGAGAGAGGATTCTTTAGCACACAATTCGAGGCAGCAGCTTGTAGGAGGGCCAATTGATCATTTTGTCTGAATTGGGGAAGTTTTATATGGTTTCTTCCCCTCTCGATGCCATAGACGCATTGGTGCTATCCATTTCTCCATCTGAGGTCTCCAGTTCATAGCCATTGTCCAGAATGGAGGTATAAGCCACCTTTTATGTAACTGATGATTGTAATTCTCTTCTTTCCATGCCATTTAATATTTGAAGGCCTCCCCATTAATCGAGTAGGGCGCAGAGACGTAGTCCGAGTTGGACGAACTCCGTTATCAAGTCTTGTTGTCTTATTGTCATGCCTTTACGTGTTCCTTCTTCTTTTATGTGTGCACGTTAGATATCTGTGTTAAGATACAATTTCTACATGTGATTCTTTTCATACATCTATAAGTAAAAGATCCCTAGATCAAGTGGTATCAGAGTAGGTATTTTTAGATATGAATTGCATGTTTGTATGCTAACAAGAAATAGACTTTGAAGAGGTGAAGGGGAATTAGAACCTTTTGATCCCGAAGTAGGGTGTGCACATCGAAGGAGAAACATGGCAAAAGATGAAGCTCATCTTGAAGAGGAGTGCAATTTTCACAAGACCTTCTATTCAATGGCAGAGAATATCAGTCAGTTGGTTTTAAGGCTAGAGAAAGAAGAAGAAAGAAACCTAGAAGAATAAGGTTCAGCACATGGAAATGGTGGAGAAGAACCCCCTCTTTCACCTTCAGCGAGTGAAGGTTCTCCTTCCTCTCACCACCATTATCGTAGAAATTCAAAGGATGCATCCAAGAAACCTTTCTTTAAACTAGATGTTAAATTTGATCTTCACATGTTTAATGGTGAAAGCAATGTAGAAATCTTAATAATTGGATTAGGAAGATTGAGGTCTACTGCAGGATTCAGCGGATCGTGGAGGATGAGGCAAAGATTCAGCTCGCCTCTCTATGGCTGAGCAGCACCGCTCTCATTTGGTGGGAGAGCAAATTGCAGTGCAATAAGAATGTGGGTAACCTCTTTTCCTCATGGCCTAATTTTATTTCTGCATTAAAGCAACAGTTTTATCCCTTGGGATATAAGAAAATAGCTTTAATGAATTAGCAGTATTTAAGGCAAGGCAAAGGTTAAGATGTTCAGAGTTTTATAGAGGAATTTAGTAAGCAAGCACTAAATTTGGGTATTTCACTTGATACACCTGAAGTTGTAGCTAAGTATATTGGCTCATTTCATAGTTACATTAGGCATTCATTGTTGTTGTTTGAACTAAAAACTATTGACTCAGCCAGAATAAAGGTAATTCATGTTGAGAACAAGGGAAAAAATGAAAGAGATGATCAGTCCAAAAAAACACCATTCAAACCTCCCAATGGCAAATCTAAAGTGAAATGGAAAGGAAAGGAGAAGAAGATGGCAGTAGCCAAAGAAGGAGAAAGGCCATATTGCAATCACTGCAAAAAGGAAGGCCACGATGACAATCACTGTTGGAAACAACACCCAGAAAATCAACCAAAGAAGTATGGAGGAAAAGGCAAGCAAAAGACAGTGGCAACTGCATAGCAAGACCTCTGATCAGATTCTGAAGATGAAGCATTAATCACAGCTGCGAGAATAAAAGGTACTAATACACCTCATGTGATTTATGAATTGCATGAAGCCACTAGTTCTATAAATGAGTCCCTTCCTAATGATCGAAAGAGAATTGAACTGTTTCATATCAGAGTTATTGTAAATCATACTAAAGTTGAAACTTTGTTTGATACTGGATGCCAAGAAAATTTAATCATAGAATCCCTGGTAAAGAAACTCGGTTTAGAAACAAAACCACACCCGAAACCTTACCTGCTTGGATGGATACATGATAAAACAAAATTGAATGTAACCAAGCAATGTAAATTCAAATTTATAATCGCTTCTAAGCTACTGGACGAAGTAGAGCTGGATATAATACCATTGGATATCTATGGCATGGTGTTAGGGAGCCCATATCTATATGATAGAAAGGAAATCTTCTTTCATCACGAAAACAAATACTAAATCACAAAAGATGGGGTAGAATATATAGTAAGGGCTCATCAAAATAAAATCAATGCCAGTCTTGTAAGCACTGGACAAATGAAAAGACTGGTGAATTCTAGTAAGGGTTGCATGCTTATGGTTGTAAGGGAAAAAGAGGCAGAATTAGCTGATGCTTTCCAGGGTTGTGATCAGGAACATAAACAGGAATTATCTGAATTAATTTCTAATTATGATGAGTTGTTTCAGAAACCGAAGGGATTACCTCCAAAGAGGGAAATCCAACATGAAATCCATTTGCAGCATGACGCTCCTTTACCGAATATTGGCATGTACAGGATGTCGACTATTGAGATGGAAGAAATCAAGAAATAGGTGTAGGAATTACTGGACCAAGGGGTCATCACGTCGAGCACTTCTCCGTGTGGTTCATTGATTGTCTTAGTCCCAAAGAAAGATGGCTCATGGAGGATGTGCATGGATTACCGTGTGCTAAACAAGATCACAGTGAAAAATTGCTACCCTCTTCCATGCATAGATGATTTATTAGATCAGTTAAAGAATGTTGTTTACTTCACCAAACTGGATTTGCGCAGTGGTTATCACCACGTCCGAATTGCAGAGCAGGACTTGTGGAAAACTGCCTTCAAGACCAAACAGGGGCTATTTGAATGGATGGTGATGCCATTCAGACTTTGCAACACTCTAGCCACCTTTATGAGGGTCATGAATGATCTCTTTCGGCCTTTCATTGATGAATTTGTTCTTGTATATTTAGATGATATACTTTTCTTTCGTAAAAGTTGGGTTGAACATGTGTGTCATGTAAAGAAAGTGCTTGATGTACTGAAAAAAGAAAAACTCTTTGTAAAATTGTCAAAGTGTGAGTTCAGGAAAACCTCTTTGGGTTACCCAGGGGATATTGTTGGTCATGGGTAGTTAAAGATTGATCCTTCTAAAGTTGAAGAAATTGTAAATTGGTCTAAGCCTACTAGTGTAACCGAGGTCCATAGCTTTTTAGGTGTAGTCCAGTATTGGAGGAGATTCATTGCTAATTTCTCTATTATTGCAGCACCTTTGCACACATTGACAAGTGTAAAATAGGTCTTCCAATGGGGAGGAAGACAACAAAAGTCCTTCAAAACATTGAAGGAAAATATCACCACCACGCTAGTCTTAGCCTTACTTGATCTCCAACAGCCATTCGAGATTGAAACCGATGCCAGCGGTTATGCCATGGGAGTTGTACTGATGCAACAAAAGAAGCCAATTTTTTACCATTCTGAGAAGTTTTCTCAAGCTGTGATAAACTATCCCACTTATGACAAGGAACTTTATGCCTTGGTGTAGAGTGTGAAAAAGTGGAAACACTACCTGATCGGCAAGGAGACCATCATCCATACGGATCATCAACCCTTGCAGTACCTTTAGTCACAAACCAAGTTGTAGCAATCTCGTCATTTCAAGTGGATGGGTTTTCTTCAATAGTTTCATCTGGTAATAAAGTATAAGAAGGGCACTAGCAATAAAGTGGTCGATATGCTATCTCACCCTCCTATTTCTACTTCTATTATTTTGCATAATGCTTCATTATATTTTGAGAGTTATGCTGAACAATATGCTAACGATGATGAATTTAAGGAGATTTATGCAAAAGTAACCCATGGTTCACAGGTGGACTACTATTGGTTGCAAGGGAAACTGTTGTATCACCTTGGTAAATTGTGTATTCCCACAGGGGGAAGAGTACATGTAATTCGAGAGGCCCACACCTCTCTTATGTCTCGACACTTTGGTGTCGAAAAGACTTTATGTCATGTACAAAGATTTTGTTTTTGGCCTCATATGAAAAACATTGTGACTCACTATGTCAAGGGTTG
This sequence comes from Pinus tabuliformis, assembly GCA_031772625.1. Taxonomy (NCBI): domain Eukaryota; kingdom Viridiplantae; phylum Streptophyta; class Pinopsida; order Pinales; family Pinaceae; genus Pinus; species Pinus tabuliformis. The sequence continues at coordinate 153,316,003 of CM062804.1, read as the reverse complement.
TGTGATGTGTTCTGTTTCAAAGCCCTCTAATAGACAACTCGGGCTTTACACACCACTCCCTATTCCGAGTTGTCCATGGGAAAGTGTGTCAATGGACTTTGTAGGAGGTTTGCCTTTGTCTAGGAAGAGTCACGACTATTTGTATGTTGTCGTTGACCGTTTTAGAAAGATGTGTATTCTTATGCCTTGTAAAAAGCAAATCACTGCAGAGCAGACTGCTTCTATTTTCTTTTAGCATGTTTGGGTCCATTTTGGATTACCCACACTGATTGTGTCAGATTGGGACTCTCACTTTCTTGGAGATTTTTGGACCAGCATGTGCAAGATGATGGACACTAAGCTGAAAAGAAGCACTACATTTCACCCATAGACTGATGGACAAACAGAGGTTGTCAACTATACCGTGGTACACTTTTTACGAGGCTATTGTGGGAAACATCCCAAGTTGTGGGATGAGCATCTCCCATATGTACAACATTCCTACAACCGAGCGGTGCATTCATCTATTTAGCGTTCACCTTTTGAGACATGTTTTGGTTACCTGCCAAAGGACCCTTTTGATATGGTCTTTGGAAGGGAAGATGGCTCCAGTGGACGTAATGATAAGGACAAAGCTCAGTAGTTCATTCAGAGAATCCAATTGATTCACCAAGTAGTATAAGAGTAGTTGGAGAAAAGTCAAGCTCGTTACAAGGCTCGACATGAAAAACACCGAGTCAACCACCAATTCCAAGTGGGTGACAAAGTGTGGTTCCACATCAGCAAGGACAGGATGAAGGGAGAAGGGAAGAAGTTACAACCCATCTAGTATGGTCCGTTCACCATATTAGAGAAGATTGGAAACAATGCCTTTCGTCTTGATTTTCCGATATATATGCAGATGTACTCAGTAGTGAATGTGGAAAACTTAAAACTATATGAACCACCATTGATCATGGACACCGATTAGGTGGGCATAGTTCCTACAATTGATGATTTTGCACCAAAATATCTCGATGAGTTACCTGAGGACATCATCCTTGACAGAAGAACTGGGACTTCACAATGAGGAGATGTGGAATACCTTCAAGTTGGTTTCAAAGGAATGCACCCCAGCAAGGCCAAATGGCTGGAGAAGGAAAGGGTGAGGAAACAATTCCCTCACTTGCCAATTGACCAATGAAAGATTTTGGTGGTCCAAAAGCTCCTCAATGGGGAGGATTGATCAAGGTGGATCTTCAGATATAGTGGCATGGAAAATATCAAAATTCAACGTGGTAGAAAAGCAAGTATCTTGACATCAAATCGAAGTGCTCGTCGCCTTGATTCCAAAGGTTAGAATGAAACTCCAATCCGAGTCCGGATGATGAAGTTATGACAGAAAGAAGGTTGTCTTGTTCCTTTGGAAAATGAGGCTTTTACCCTAAAAATGCCTTTAAGCCTTTAAAAGGAAAAATCTCAATAAGAGAATCCAAAGGGGAGGACTTAGGAAGGTGCAGCGGAACCCCGGATCAACGATCTCTGATTAAATCGGAGTTGGGGACAAGCGATGGCCGATATCGGGACTTAAGGTAGGTGACATGTGATTGGCATCGGCGATCGGAGGAGCGATCAGATCGGTGGATCGGCATCGGCGATATCGGGATGATAAAATCAGTGGATCAGGTCGGAGAAAACTAAGGGATAGGACTGCGACCCCTGAACCATAGCGATGCGATAGGGCCGATGCGATAGACCGATATCGGTGATCGGCGATCGACGGTTGGCAATCCCTCGTTAATAGGACCAGTGCACCAGCGATATGCCAATTGCGATAGGGGAATTAAACCTGATGGGTTTATGGACCCGATTTGATATAATTTGAAGTCTGGGACTTCAGTTTTATTAGTGGTTTCTGTGTATTATTGCTTGGAACAAAAAGGGCCTATTTGAAGGGTTTGTTGTGCTCGTCGACCCTTCTACTCCACTGGCTTCCATTCTAAACAAACAACCCTGATTTTCAAGCAGCCGTGTCACAAATCTGACATTATAAAAGCCCGATGATTGGAAAAAGGATAGGAGAGAGGATTTTTCAGCACACAGTTTGAGGCAGCAGCTTGTAGGAGGGTCGATTGATCATTTTGTCTGAATTGGGGAAGTTTTATATGGTTTCTGCCCCTCTCGATGCCATGGATGCATTGGTGTTGTCCATTTCTCCATCTAAGGTCTCCATTTCATAGCCATTGTCTAGAATGGAGGTATAAGCCACCTTTTATGTAACTGATGATTGTAATTCTCTTCTTTTCATGCCATTTAATATATGAAGGCCTCCCCATTGATCGAGCAGGGCCTGGAGACGTAGTCCGAGTTGGACGAACTCCGTTATCAAGTCTTGTTGTCTTCTTGTTGTGCCTTTATGTGTTCCTTCTTCTTTTATGTGTGCACATTAGATTTCTGTGTTAAGCTGCAATTTCTACATGTGATTATTTTCATACATCTATAAGCAAAAGATACCTAGATCACATAATGACATCTAGTATAACCTTGTTCTAATATAATCTTGTCAAGTTTTGGATACCATTGCCTTGGAGCTTGTTTAAATCCATATAAACTCTTATTCAACTTGCACACTAATTTAACCTTCCCTTTAACCTCAAACCCTCATGGTTCCTACATATAAATCTCTTCCACCAAATCCCAATGGAGAAAGGTTTTATTTATATATAACTGTTCAAGGTGATATTTTTTTGTGGCAACTAGACTTAAAATAGTTTTGATTGAAATCATTTTAACAGCAGGAGAAAATATTTCATCAAAGTATATACCTTTATTTTGCGCAAACCCCTTCACAAAAAGTCCAACCTTGCACCTCTTTTTACCTCCATGTTCTTCCTTCAACCTGTAAGCCCATTTATTCCGCAATGTTGCTTTACTTGCAGGAAACCTCACTAAGTCCCAAGTCTAATTATGTATGAAGGAATCCATCTCTTATTTGATGGCTTATTCCCACTTCTTTCTAGTTTCTACCTACATTGCTTCTTCTTATCCTTTTGGTTCACCAAAATTATTCAAAAACACATAATATAATGAGGGAGAGTATCATGCAAAGGTTCTACTTAACCTATTAGATCTTCTAACAACACTTGCAAGAGTTTGAGGTGTTTGTTGTTGTTGTTGTTGCTGATCATTGTGGTTTTTTTGCACCTTTGAATTTTATTTTTTTGCAATCTCATGAAGCACTACGCATTTTGTGTTTTCCTTTTCTTGTCTCTTTCTCTGTAATTGATCTTTATATAATCCCCTTTCATTAAATACCATATCTCTACTACTAATATTTTTATGGTTTTCATAATCATATAAGGGACAAACAAAATCATTAACGCCATATCCAATAAAGGTAAACTTCATTAATTTTTCCTGATGATTTGTTATGTTTTCTTTATTAATGTGGAAAAATGCTTCACAACGGAAAGTATTTATAAATGAGTATTTTACCTTCCTACATGCCATGCCTCCTCAGGAATACCACTATCCAAGGAACTTAAAGGCCCTTTGTTTATAAGGTAAACAACAATATCCAAAATATCTACCAAAAACTTTAAGGGAGGTTTTGCATGCAATCTCATACACTTTGCAAGCTCCATGACTTTCCCATTCATCCTTTCTGAAACACCATTTGCTTTTGGTGTTACTAGAATTATCTTCTCTCTATGAATTCCATGCTCTGAACAGTAATTATCAAACTCCTTGCCGCAGTATTCACCTCCATTATTATATCCGAGACACTTCAATTTATTTCCCGTCTCATTCTTAACCAAATTTTTCCCTTTCTTAAAGTATCAAAGACATCATACTTATTTTGAATAAAATAAAGCCAAGTTTTCCTAGTTTCCTCATCATTAAAAGTCACAATAAAGAGAGCCATAGAGAGATGATACCTGAGTTGGTCCCCATAGATCTATATGCACAAGATCTCATTTTTCACTCTTCTTTTCTTTCCCAACTCTGAGAAATATGACACTCTTTTTTTCCTATAAACATAATTCTCATAGAAATCCAAATCAACGTGCTTCAAGCCTGGCAACAAATTTATTGAGTGAGGAATATTCATACCAATCTCACTCATGTGTCCAAGCCTATGATGCCACAGTGCCATATCTTATCTTATGGAGGTTAAAGAATTAAAATAAATAGAAATACGATTGCATAAATACAATGTACCAACCTTATTTCCTTTTTTCTATTACCAGGGCTCCTTTAGTGACCTTCCAGGTTTTGTCTGTAAATGTTGTTACACAACCTTCTCTTCCCAAATATCCTGTTGAAGTTAGACTTTTTTTTAGATGTAGAACATGTGTTAGCTCCTTTAGTTGCCACTGGTTTCCATTATTTTTTATTTAAGTACCAGGGTTTATAATCACCATACAAACCTATCCAAACCTCCCTGAACATAGTCATGAAAATGTTTCCTATGGGGTGTGGCATGGAATGAAGCCCATGAATCTACCACCTAGGAATCAATAACATTTTATAATTAAAGAATCAAAGCATATTGCAACGCTTCACCTATTACATTCACTTCCTGATTGTTCTCTTGTTGCCCATCTCCTTCTTTTCCCTTCTGAGGCTTACAAAATTTCTTTAAGTTCCCTTTCTCCCCACATTCCTAGCACACAATCCCCAATCTATATTTGGATCTTCCTTTCGTTGACTTACCGCGATATCCTAGGCTCTTTCCTCTCTCTAATTTTCTTCCCCTAGTATTTTGAATCAAAGAATTATCTAATGTCTCACATGATTTTTTTCATTGCATTTCCTCATTATGGATAACACCAACAACATCATAAAATTTTAAAGTACTTGATCTAGAGACATAAGTATTGATAACCATGACTAGGCTATTCCAACTTTATAGCAATGGCTATAGAAACAACAAAGCCCTAAATTCATCATCAAAATTTATGCCTAAGAAATTGAAATGACTAGTAACTATGTTAAATTCATTTAAATGATCAACAACAGATCGATCTTCTCACTTCTTCATATTAAATAAGAAATTTATTAGAAATACATTGTTTGAGGCCGAGGGATTTTCATATAGTTTGGATAATGCATTCATTAGATCTTTTATTTTTGTTTCCTTTGAAATTTTGAATACCGTCGATGCTTTCAGGCATATCTGTATTTTTTCCAGTGCCATTCTATTGAGAATCTCCCATTTTTCATCCATCATACTCATCAGCTTCTTTTATTTTACACTCAATTGTAGGTAAATATATTTATGGCACAAATAGTCCTTCATTTTCATCTTCCATAGCTGGTGGTTTTGTCTGTTGAATTTATCAACCCTAAACCTAGTATATTATGCCATTTCTCCCAATTGAAACAATAACCCTTATTTCCTATACATTTATCATCCAAGTATACCTTCAGCTCATATACTGGTTGTTAGAAATTAAGTAACAGATAAATGAAACAAAAAATATTGGAAACAAAAAAAGGCATAAAACAAGAGAGACACAAATATACATGGTTCAACCAATCTGGGCTAGGTCCATAAAGAAATAGTTAGTCCTTCCTTTCATATTATCCAACAAACTGAAGGGATACAACCTACAACACATCCATTGTAACTTATTATTCACTCTTACACAATCTTCTCTCTTCTTGTCACATAATAATACATAGTAGCAATACAATTCCCTCATATAAACCGAGGGTTTTTTTATAGGGAAAAAATCCGTAAATTAACATAACATGTACAGACATATCTTATGCCTAATGAATGGTCCATAATGACTACAAAATTACAATATTTTAAAAGGAATTTTTCTCTAACAAAAAAATCTTTCAGGGGCATTGTCCCCAAAACCCCACCAGGTAATGAGATCAAAACGTGACTAAAAAAATACCTCTAAATTAGGAAGATAATCAGACTCCACACCCGACAAATGGACCAATATTTTAGATCCAAAATATAGATAATAACTTATGATATTAGGGATATTCCATCTAAAAATAATAAATAAAAGTTTGCAAATTATTGGAGTATTGTATAAATAAAGAGAGGGATGACGCAAAAGAAGAAAAATTGAATAACCTATAATCTTATAAACTATGACCAATGTGATTGAATAACAGAGACTTCAATTAATTTGCAGAAATTAAAAAGTATTCTCTTTATCTTATAATGTTGAGCCATTAATTTTGATTATGCATTACTTGTAAAATATAATTTGAGTAAAGAAACACATTTTTGAAGAGACCAACTATATACATAGTAATAAAAAAATTTATTTCGCCGTAGAATTCTGGTAGGGAAAACTAGCAAGGAATAGATTCTTCTAGTCTCCTTTTATGCCCATGTATGCTTCAAAATAGGAAATAAATTATCTTAAACATGGATTCAAATGTAGTGCTACTAGTTTATACATTTTTCTATTATGGTTTTTGATTCATAAACTACCATGGATATTCCACTGGATAGTACACCATAATAGATCTAATAAAATTATAGTTAAAAATTTGACATCTACACTATGAATATTTATTTTTGTTTATATTTTTGGATCTATAAATCACTATTTAATGTGTATTCATGAAAATTTTAATTATGAAGAAAATAGAGAACAACAAAATAAAAAATCAGAAACCATGATTGATATAAGATATAACCTTGGAAACCCTTTTGAGGGAAAACTGAGCTAGAAGGTTAGGTCTCTCTACTCTCTTTCCATCAATAGAAAATGGATGCAAGTACAATTAAGTAAGTCTTATGTCCCATGGGCTACTATAGTGCTTAAATCCTCTATGTGTACTCTCTCCCTATCCCTCTTGGTTACTCTACTCATCTATGGAACAAAATGCTCTTGAAAGAATGGGACCCCTTTTCCTCCTAGTGGCATGGCTATAACAAAGCTAGATAACCTACTATTGGTTAGGTTTGACTCCTTCAAATCTTAGCTAGATTTAAAATATGGAATATTCTAGAATCTCCTTCACCATTATCATATGGTTAGCCCATTTTACATGAATAATGGGGGCTATTGTCACATCCACTCAAATTAGGGTGGACAAAAAAGGAAGGTCAACTTCTAGGTAGCATAACATTTTCGGACTCTTATTGAGGTGATTCTTGTTCCATTGGAATGGAATCTCTATGTAAAATATGACATAAAGGTGTGATGGAAATGCATAAAATTTTTACACCCCCCCACCCACCCCACCCAAAAGAAGAATGTCATTTGATTCCTCAAAGTGCTCCTAGAAGGTTTCAAACCCCAGTTTTCCAAATTGGTTCTTGTTGGTAACAACAGTCCCATGAGTTGATCCCTACACTAATTATATAATCGATCACACATTCCCATTTTAGGAGGCTTTTAGTCCCCAAAATCTTCTACTGAATAAAGTGAGAAAATATTTCCTTTACCTTCTCTCGGGCGTACCATTTAGCCTTGCATAGAAGTTATCCTTTTAGGCCCAAATTTGAATGGTCATACTTACCTTATCTTATAGTTATGTAAATATTCTAAAAAACTATATCTTTTGTCAATTTTTCATGATCATCTTGTGCCAAATCCTCCTTAGAAAGTAGGACTTGTTCCTCTTCCTAGTACAGCATGGAAGGCTCAAAGAGTTTCATATTCTCGACATTCACAACTAAGTAAATGCACATGTATGTAGGTAGACTAAATCTATAGGTGTTATGTGCATCTTTTTCTAGTATCTCTAATTGACCATGCTGCAAAGGCTTTATTTTCTTACCAAGACCCCATATCCTCTCCTTGTTCAACTATAACCATACTTTGTCTACCACCTAAAATGACTTCTTTGTCATTATTATTGATCTTATATTTTTATTATGACTTATATAGTGTCTCATGTATGCACATATGGATCTTCCTATTATTCTATACAACCATTTATACCCTTAAGGAAATCCCTACAAGATCCTCCCTCACTCCTCCTTTATGCTCATACCCAATATCCAAAGGTGAAGGTGGAAAATATTTAAAACAAGTTTCAAATGGGGACTTACTAGTAGAAGTATGGAATAATCTATTATATGAGCATTGTATATATACCATGCTTTCATCCCATGTCTTTGGATGCTTCAGATTGTAAGCCCTGAAAATATGCACCAAAGTCACATTGACTACTTTTTCCTACCCATTTGTCTCTGGATGGAATGTTGTATACCTCTTTAACTTCTGTCCATCTTCTCCCATAATTTGGTCCAAAATAAACTAATAAATCTCATGTCACTATCTAAAATGATTCTCCCCAGTATCTGAAAGTGCACATGGACATGTCAAAAGAATACATTCACTACTTCTTTCCCACTAATGATGTTTCTACAGTGCATCAAAACACACCTTGTTGAACTTGTCAAATAACATTAACATGGGGGCTTCACTGGGGGAGAAATACCATATCACGTGTGTTCATATTGCGGGATATATATTGAGGAGAAAATGACATAATATATTGATCATGTAATAGGGGGTAAAAGTTTTTTATATTGTCAGGTATGAAAAATTGAGCTCAAAGTTAATGAAAACATATAAAGGGGTATAAAAAATATTATTGAAAAATGGATACCTACAATATCTAGTGAAAGGGGTATTTTAAATTGGGAAGGTGTATTGGGTTTGTATTTATAGGGGGTTAAATATTATGATTTTTGGAGTTATTTTCCAATATGTAGTCAAATTAAGAGTAGTATATAGTATTCCATGAACACACGTGATATGTCAGAGGTTCATTGAGAAAATTCCCCAGGACTATGAATAGGTAGTCGTGTCACTTCCTAGTTGTTAGTAAACCTCTAAAAAATTCCAAGGAAATTCTTTCCCAAGGAATATTGGGTATAGGTAAGAGATGATATAGACCTTGTATCTTGTTAGTAGGCATGTTGGTACAATAAATCATCATACTCTTATGAAGGTAGCTACTTTTTCCTGCATCTTAGGAAAAAAAGCATATGTTTTCAAGTTGGCCACTATATTCCGTACACCAAAGTGTTATATAGCCTTAGAGGTGTGATCTTCTCTAATAATATGGAATCACTTACCTTTAGGAACAAATAATTTATCTATGTTGTAAATTAACCCATCTTTCAGATCGTAGTCAATGGTGTTGTCACCATCATGCACATAAATCTGGCTATACAATTGTCGAAACACCTCATTTAAGTCCTCATCCTTTGAATATGCCTCCTTGTATGAATCATGGGTGAATGGTTCGATGTATATAAAAGTGACGAAATTCTTGATATTTAATGCGGGTGGAATTGAAAAAAATGTCACCCAACTTATTTGTGCTACCATTCTTGTACTTTCTCAATAAATCAAATTGTTATAGAAATTCCATCCACTTTCAATGTCTGGTATGTTGTAGATTACCCTAGGCTTACAAGTAGTATATTTATCAGTGATATTTATGGATTAATGTCTCCTTTCCCATTAGATAGTGTTTCCACTTCTTCATAGCTTGCACTAGGGCATAGAGCTCCTTGTCACAGGTAGGGTATTTAAGAACTTCCCCATGAAATACCTCATAATGGGTTCATGCATACCTTCCTCCCTATATAAAGACTACTTCCATAGCATACCCACTCACATTTGTCTCCATTTCGAATGGATCTTGCAAGTTTGACAATGCCAGAACTGGTGATTAGCTAATCTTCTTCTTTAGCTCCTCAAAGCCATGTTTTAATCTTCCCCATAGGAAACTTTTTCCACTTGTTGTTATGGAGTGGAGTGGTGTTACTACTATTGAAAATGAGGCTATTAAATTCCTCAAGAACCATTGTAGTTTTTAACTTTGTACAAAAATTACATGCAAATGAATTCTTAAAAGCATAAAACAAACAATGACGAGAATAAAAAAATATACACAGATATTTCCCCTAGATCCTAAAATCGGGACTACGAGATTGATTTTTCATTATCTTCCTTCAATGCTACAATACATATATATACATTCTGAGGCATTCATAAAACCCAATCCATTAATCCTGGATTAGAATGTAATTGTAGTTTCCTTCACCCGATATACAAAATACCATGGGTAGAAAACCATCATGCCCAAAACCATGTCTAAAACCCATGCACAAAACCATAGGTAGGCTCACCCACCTAATATATTGTCCAAAAAATATTTCCGAGGCCACTGCCCTAGACTTCATGCAGGGGGGTAACCACCCCCCTGAAACCCCCTAAAAAGGGTAGCTTGAGAACTTTGACAGCTTCACTTTCAACCTCTTCTTCTTCCTCAGAAGATTCTTCTATCACACTCGCATCTCCTTCATCAGTTTCTCTCCTCTGAGCAGTCTCCACTGTCTCCATCCTTGTACGCAGACTTTGGATCTAATCCAGCAGAATTGCATTGGCTACAGGTCTCCCCCGACCTATGCTAGCTCCTCTCCTTAGTGGCATGTTTACGGTAGCAAACTTAATCTCTATGCTCTGATACCAAAATGACATAGGAGGTTGATGAAAATGAGGTGGTAGTCTTTTATTAGACTAATGGTTAACTTTATAACCAATTAGCTATGCACAAATAGATTCTATGCATGTATTTTCCTTCTAAGGTTTCCACATTATCTTGACCAATCATCTGTCGGTCCCACCTTGAATTTTCCTTTTGGTTGAGCACTTAAATCTGCACCGTTGATCTCAACTTTCCAAATCCAACGAATATCGCGTCATCTGCCTATCAAGTTGCCTGGATGATCTCCGTCGTTGATATTACCCATCCAATCGAATGGTTGTCGCGCAATCTCACGCGGATTCTTGCACGATTGATATCAAATCGAGAGCGTGCGAGAAAAGTGGTTTTCCATGGCCATGTGTCAGTCGCTAAGGCTAATCACATGGACTTGGAACAATACCACTTCCCTCCTTTCAGGTGCGTGAGATACCACTTCCTGCTTATCGAATACAACCCACATGCTTTAAGCAATACTTTAAGGAAATGTTATTAAGGAAAGGTTTTTAACGTTTAAGCTCAATTTTAACACTTAATACTAATTCGAATGTGATTTATGAATAAAGTGTTATAGACAAAGAAAATACCCAGTTAAGTCCTCAATGCCGATACACTAATACAAATGAATTTCTATACCAGATTAACACACAACACCACACTTGATCATTTATTCAACAAAATGTAAATTACAGAGTCCTGCCCTCTTGACTTGATCACAACAGTTTTCTGACCTCTATTCAATCTCAAACCCTATCGTTATCACACAAGCTCTCACTTATACACTCTATTCTCAATCATCTAATCTCTATCATTACATTCTTTTTCTCTATTATGAATTGAATCCTATCCTAACTGCATTAACAACTCGATCCCTATTTTAATCAATCTAACAATTAAATCTCTATTCTCAAGCTTTGTTACACACCTATATTAACAACTTATCTCTTAGCCTAAAAATATACAATATTCTAATTATTACAATAATGAATTAAAGATTATTTTCGAGAGGTCCAACCCTCTCTACTAAAACTGACTTTGACCACTTAGGCCAATGAAATTCATCTCATTTTAGCCATAACATGTGAACATACAATCACATTACTGGCTAAGTCTGGATGCTCCTACATCAATTATCATGCTTTCCTATGAGCAAATGTCTTTAATTTCATAGTTTGAATGTCAATGATTTATTAGAATTAGTTCTTTGCCTTCATAATTTATATTTCCTTGTTTTCATAAAATAGGTCATCAATGCCTTCATAGATTAATACTTTCAAGATTAAAATTTCAATGCTTTTCTAAGTAAATTTCTTACTTTCATAGTTCATATTTATATGTTTTCCTAGAAGTAAAATTTCATGCTCATAGATTAAATTATGTGTGATTTTATTACTATAAATTTCAACTTCGTTCCTAGAATTAGATTATATTAATAGAATTTCCATTTCTTTTCATTGATTGATATTCCATTTCATGTTATTTCATATGCTTTCATAGAATATAATTTATCCACTTTCATAAATTAAGCTTTCATTTCTTATCATTCATATAATAGAATTTTTCTTTAAATGCCATGATTGAAAGCTAAAATCCTAGCACATACTATTTTGTGTACTTCGCAAGTTTACTTACTTGTATTAATGATTTAATGTTATGTAATTAAGGCATACTTAAATTAACTGACATTTTTGGTGTCGTTTCCAAGGAATTATATAATGGATTTAGTCTTCAATTTCAAATGCCTTTCAATTTACGTAACTTTGGGTAAGAGGAAGGATGAGGTGAGAGGTAAATTGTGAGGCTCCTCTTGACCATAAGGTGTTGAACTGCATATCATTTAGCCACATAAGTTTAAATAAATTTATTTTAGAATGCATGTATAGGGAAAGAGACTGTAGAGGTAGATTTTTTAGAGGACAATATTCAATTCCACAATCACCTACCACCCCCACTAGATCACATGGTGCAGCAAAAGCCACATCACCATACACATAAAGAATTCCTAATTTTGTAGGTAGAAAGAGGGTTCTTGTGGTTTAAATATTTAAAATTGGTTGCAAAGAATAACCAACCTCTTCAACAGAAGAAATTGTAGACAAACCAACATCTTCAACAAAATCCATTATTTGTATTTCTTAAACATGAGATAAACTTGTTGGACAAGAACTTAAATTATCTATTGAAGAATAAGAAGAAGGGGAACTTTCTTTGTAGGACCATTAATAGAGGAACATGAAGAATAAAATCCAATTGAAGGACGTTAATACCTCAATTTTGAGGATTCAATGGTAGAACATGAAGGATAAGTATTCCCTCCTCCCAACGGACATGATACATTAATAAGAGGAGGAGGTAAAATACCACCACTTAGAAGTAGAAGAGAAGGAAGAATACCTCTAGGAGGGAGAAGAGGTGGTAGAGGAGGAAGAGGAAGAGGTGAATATGTAGATAGTGATGGTGACAAAGTAGGAGGTCCTTATGGATTTCTTATTCAAGATACTAGTACAAACGTTAATATGAAGAACATATCTCCATATTTACTTCCCAACGTCTATGGTATGAGAACAAAAGACCTAGAAACATTTCTTTTTGAATTTGAAGTACTTTTTAGATCTTATGATTACTTACTTGATGCCCAAAAATTGAAATTGTTTCTAGCTACATTGAAAGATGAAGTTCTTAAATGGTTCATGGGGTTAGGTACTAACTGTATAAGATAATTGGATGATATGAGAATAATATTTTTAGAAAAATATGAAGACTATTGTATACAACATTATATTAAATATTGAAATATTCAAAATGAGCCAAAAAGAAGATGAGAGCCTTGAGAATATTGTAGAAAGATTTATGTCTAATATTAAGAGAGAAAAATTACTTATTTTAGGATTTGAGACACTAAAAACCATTTAACTTAGAGAAATCAGAGATGAGTGGATTGAAATTCTTAATATAATGGATAAAGAGGATGTATCCAAGTTTTCATTTGAAGAAAGTTATAGATTTTGTAAGAATATATCAAGATAAGGAAAAACTATGGCAGGAGTCCTAGAGATCTAAATATGGAAAGAGTAAGTGAATCAACATCAGTATCGATAAGTTGATTAAAAATTAATAATTTGCTAGATAATTTTAAAATAGACATTCTTGGTAATCTTAGTGAACAAACATATATGTTCAGAATGCAAAATAAGAAAAAACATGAGAATATTTCTTTACCTATATTTTGTTCTAAATGTAGAAAGAAAGATGCACTAAGAGAATGTGCACTTGATAACATTAAAATTTGTTCCATTTTTGTAGGATCACATGTTACAAAAGGTTTCCCATCAATACCAGGGTTGAAAGAAATTTAACAAGAATATAGTGAAGAAAATCAAACACTAGAACAACTCTACTTTGTAGCTCCAAAGAGACCTTGGCATCCTTATTGGGCCAAGTATCATGCATGATCCTAATCCACAATTTCAAGCTTATGCATAAAAGTATCAAAATAATTGGAATACTCTGATGCCTTGGCAACCTTGGCCACCCCAACCCCAAAATCCATCTTGGGAACAAGGTTGGCAAGGATCTTATGGAAGGAATCCACAATATTAGCCATATTTTCCTCGATATCCTCAACATCCTCATATCCAGTCTCAAAAATCATACCATCCACCTCTACCATAACCCCAGTTATACCCGCATTTTACTTTTGGTCAACCTCTCCCATTACCACTTACCTAACCATTTCAAATACCAAATCAACTACCTACAAAAATACTTCCAAACCCCAACAATAAAATACCTCAACCCACTTATAGTGTTGTAGTAAAAAATTTCCAAACATGATAAATCCTCTTGATCTAAATGATATTCACCTAAGGGAGATTTTTACCAAATAAACCTCTTGTTGTCATTAAAGAATATGAAGAGGAAAATATGCCTCAAAAGGAAGAAATTCCTAATCAAATAGATGCCACAAAAATTAGACCAATTTCTCCCACTCCTTTAGCGAAACAATTCTCTATATCCTTAGAAAACCCTCATTTCTCGAAGAGATTACAAATAGATAAAGGTGCAGAGAAACAATTAAATTTAGTAAATTATAATATATTAGATGAGTTTAGAAATATTTGTATTAAAATTCCTTTACTTCAAGAAATAAAGGAGATTTCCAAATTATGAAAAACCAATAAAGGAGATGTGTATTAAAAATCTAGGTAGAAAAAGAAAACAATTACAAAAGGTTCATCTAATTGGAAAAATAGATGAAATCATGACGTGGAAAATTATTATAGAAAAATATCTTGATCCAAAGAGTCATATCGTGAAAATTCCCAATAATAATGTTGAAATGTCAAACACGTTAATTTATTTAGGTGCAACAATAAATTTTATGACAAAAATCACAATGGATGAAATGAAATTAACTAATCTTTAATATACACCTATTGTATTACAATAAGCAGACAAGTCTACTATAAAACTAGAGAGTATATTAGAATATGTACTTGTACCTCTAGATTCATGAGAATATCTAGTTGATTTTAAGGTATTAACACCAAAAACCAAACTAGCAGGCCATCCATTGATATTAGGCACACCTTGGTGAGCCATGACTAATGTATTTATTAGTTAGAGATCTAGTGACATGATAATTTCGAATGACAATTCAAAGAAAAATATTACATTATATCCTCTAGAAAGAGTAATTACTAGAATTGAAAAATAGGAATGGACTGATTATCAAGATGAATAATATGAAGATGTACAGCCTGTTTTAACCATATCACAAGAAATGTCTATTAAAAAAAATGACAAGGAAAACCAATTAATCAAAATTCTGAATAATTATGATTTTTCTCAATGTTTTAAACAAAATTATTGTGTTCATATGTTAGACAAAGGGTTTCAAGAAATTTTTAATATTGAATATTTTTCATCATGTCAATCTATGTTATCACTAAACTCTATGGATAAATTTGGCAGTACTCCTGTAGAAATTAGTCGAGGGAAACCTTTAACTATTAAAAATAATCTGGAAGATTTTAAAAAAGATTAACTAATCAATATGCTAGAAAAGAATTCCTCTTCTTTTGCATGGTATTATGCAGATCTGAAAGGAATAAATTCTAATACTTGCATGAATAATATATACCTATAGGAGATTGCCAAACCCATCAGACAACTTAAAAGATGGATTAATCCTAATTTAAGGGAAATAGTGAAGTACTAATTACACCAAATTTTCAATGTAAACTTTATTTATGCAATTTCCAATAGCCATTGGGTTTCACCAATGGTTATTCTGCCAGATAAAAATGGTATGTGGAAAGTTTGCATAGATTACAGAGAATTAAACCAACCAACTTTAAAATATCAATTTTCATTACCTTTTATTAATCAATTCTTAGACACATTAGTAGGGAAGAAGTATTTTTCTTTTCTTGATGGCTTCACTTGTTATAATCAAATTCAAATATCACCATAAGATCAAGATAAGACTATATTTACATGTCCTTAGGGAATGTATTCCTATTGAGTACTTCCAGGTGGATTATGTAATGTCCTTGCTACATCTCATAGAGTACTACTAAGTATTTTCTTTTACTTGTTTCATGATTGTGTAGAGGTATATATGGTTGATTTTAGAGTTTATGGAAAATATTTTGAATAATATTTAGAAAAACTAGAAAAATTCCTATTAGATGTCAAGAAACTAACCTTTTTTTAGCAATGAAAAATTCTTTATGATGTTTAAAGAATGAATTGTTATGGGGAATCATATTTCAGGTTATGGAATCAAAGTGGACTTAGCAAAGGTTGAAGTCATTTCCAAAATTTTGGTATCCAAAATGTCAACAGGATGTAAGATTTTTTCTTGGATTTACAGGTTATTACAAGATATTTATAGAAAATTTCACAAAAATTGGTTCGCCACTTTTTAAGTTACTCGCCCAAGATTATGAATTTTATTGGGATTCTTCAGATCAGTTAACTTTTGATTCATTAAAATAGAAAATTTCTGAAACGCCTACCATAAGAGGGTGAAATTGGCCCCCCTCATTTCATATTTCTATTGATGCTTCAAATACAACTTTAGGGGATGTATTAGAACAAACAGATAAAACCCTTATGCAATTAGCTATACAAGAAAAGTTTTAACTCCTACTAAGTTGAATTATAAAGTCACTAAAAACGAGTTCTTAGTAGTAGTCCATGCCATCAGTAAGTTCAGACATTATATCACTAGATACAAAACTTTTATTCATATTGATTATTTTTCCATTAGATATCTAATGATTAAACCTATAAATAATGGTGGAATTACTCAATGGATTTTATTATTAAAGGAATTCAATATTATAATATTGGAGAAAATTGGAAAGAAAAACACAGTTATTGAATTTCTTTCTAGGGTGCAAATTACTAATACAACGATTTTTGTAGAGGATAATTTTATTGATGAACATATTTTCGCAAATTATACTAAATCTCCTAGGTTTTCAAATATCACTAATTACTTGGCAACAAGAAAGTTCCTTCCTCTATCAGATCTAGTGCACCTTAATCTTGGATAGAAGGAGAATTGTATAGAACAAAAGTAGATCTAATCATCATAAGATGTCTGTGAGAAGATGAAGTACTTGATGTACTCAAAGCATGTCATGATGAACCTTGTGGTGGAATTTTCGTGTTGGAATAAGGAATTACTAAGACGGGGGTTGAATCAGTAATAGTGAAGTTATTTTGAATTTTAAGTATAAGCCTTTAACTCTTTTCACTATATCTAGTTACATGTGAGAGATTTCATACACAATACAAATGATCGACAAGATAAGCCATTCATATGTACATACAATCAATCACATGAGAAACATACACATCTTGACACAGGTGTTTTTACATAGAAACCCAAAGGGAAAAAACCCACCAATCTATTTTTTTTTATGATGTGAATGAAGAATCTACTTAATTACATCAATTTGTTTGTGAGCACCCACGCATAGGATGCACCGACCACCTTAAGATAGCAAGAACCTACTTTCCAAGAGGCACCAACCTCTTATGAATGTATACCACCACCTTCTCTAGCCACTTTTCTACCTTTCATATAATTTTCAAACTAAAAAATAGGGAAAATGCATATATAGAGAAATAAAAATTTGATCCACTGCAGTTCTCCTCTAAACTGTGCTCATTGCTTCTCCTTCATCTCTAATAACTTCCCTCAACAACATGTTGTCTCAATTTAAACATTTTGGCCATTCGCACCACTTTCCCATACTCCACTCTCCACTCTGCATCTCGCACAACAATATTGTATTCCCCTACTTTGCTCAAATTTTCTCCTTTGTTTTGTTTATCAACAATTCAAGGAACGATTATCTCTTTGTTGACCATTAACCTCCCATTCATGTTGCCCAAGAGTACTCCTACATGGTTTTCCATGTTGTTGTTGCATCAAACTTCCTGATCTCTTTAGCCACATTAAACAAGGGCAATGGGCTCCTTAGAGTTTCCATGATGAAAACTAAATCCTCAGTGAACCTACACACACCAATGAGGCTCTCCATGCTTATTCATTTGGTTGCAATCCTCATAATGGACTCTGGAATGGCTCTATTCTTTTCTGTAATTAATCTCCATTCAATTCAATGAGGCGTGCACAGGATATCAGAGGTGTCTTACTTCAACTTGAGACAGACCCCATTTAAATCATCCCACATAATCGTGGTCCTTGCTGCCTTGACCCAACGATATTTGTCTCTATCTCCATTACTCCATCTACCAATTCTTCTATGCACAATTACTTCTTAGCATCCAACTCATACATATTTCACACTCCTTTGTCCTACGATATCAGAGCTTCACGTATCATAACTTTTATTAAGGTGACATTACGAAGTCGCGAGATTCCAATTGGACTTTAGCCCCTTTTACTTTGCCCCTTATTTTTTTACACCATAGGACTAGGTGTTGTGATCGAAATCATAAGACTTAGGTGATAAGCCCTTCAAAATTCTATCAAGGGACTTTCTCCTTGCCTACTTGCTCTTTTCCCTTGGTTTTTTTGGGCTTCATAACCAACTGCCAATCATCATCGGAGCTCCCTAGTATCGAGACTTTCTCAAAATTCAATTACGAAGGACTTATGAAATCTCCAGTCTCCAATGTTCTCCATAACACTTAGGTTCTAAGACTTTCTCTACACCCTTAGTTCTTTGGGTCTCCACGACCAAATTCTAGTCACATCAAAATCCCCATATATCAGAGTCTTTATCAAATTTCAATTAGAGAGGAGTTACGAAAACTATGACCTTCGAAATATACTTCCCGAATGATATCATGCTCTTGTCATCATCTACACATGGTGTCTCCTTAATGCTGACATGTGTCACCAAGATTTGCCCCATTTGGCCACCCAATAATGTTGAATCTAACTACCATGTGTCCTTTTTCCTATTCGAGGAGAAAGGAAGGGTCCCTCGTTCCTTGTTTTTGCAAACAATTTCCTCGTAAACCCTACTCCCTGAAACCCTTCGTGCTTTCCAAACAAATCAATTTATAATAAGTTACGAGATTTTGAAAACGCGAAGTTATAAACCTCTGAGGTTCTGATATGCTGACCTTCCAAAATTTGGGGTTTTGGTGTTCTTCCTGCTCCCCGATATTCTTCCTGCTTTGATATTTAGCCTGCTCCGATATTCCGACCTTTCTATGGTTTAGTCTCTCGAAGCTCTGATGTTCCAAGAATTGGCTCCTTGGTATCAGATCAAAAATTTCTCAAAAATAAATTATATTGAGGTTACGAAATATTCGACCTCCGATATTCCGACCTCCTGAGGCCCTCAGACTGTGACCTCCAAAATTTTGAATTTCCAAAATTCGGAGATCTGATGTTGGGCCTACTTCCCTATTTAGAAATTATCAAATCTAGCCTTCTCCTAAGGACTTCAAGACCCTTACTTCAATTATCAATAAATTTTGATCTCGAGATCCATTTGTTGACTTCCACATACCGTTGGAAATCTTTTTCAAATAAATTTCTAGTGGAGAAGGTCTAATGCAATCCTTGAGCTGGTTACTACCTTAAAAATGGTTGTAAGCTCTTGGCTTGGAATCTACCTCAATGATAGTTTGTTTGACATCAATGGAAACATACTAAGTGCCACCAATCAATCATACAATTTCAATTGTCCTACAATCTCCCCCTTCGACATTGATGACAACAACATAAGCTCCCTCTAAAACCAAACATGGTATTGTTCATTGTCTTTCTTCTCTGATGCACCAGTAACCATCTCCCCCTTTGGCATCAATGGAAAAGGATGCTCTTGAGAACTCCCCTTAAACTGTTACATCCTACTCTTCAATTGATCCCACATATTGTGTTGCTACCCAACACACATTATAATTAAGTCATTTGGGAGGAGGAGTCACAACCCCTATCTATTGGCTGAGACATTCAAAGGGTTCTCTTACCAATGGATTAGTAAAGATGTCTGCAAGTTGGTCTTTAGCGGCCACATATTCAAGACGAACAATGTTAGTTACAACCTGCTCCCTTAAGAAATGGATCTTGATAGGGATGTGCTTGGTCTTTGAGTGGATGACAAGATTCTTAAAGATATTGATGGCAGTATTATAATCACATGTGATTGGAATGGGATCAGTAATATCTACCTTAATTTCCTTCAAGGTCTTCTTCATCCATAAAATTTGTGCGCAACAAGTGGTAGATGAAATATACTCTACTTCATAAGTTGATAAATAAATGGAGCTTTGTTTCTTTCTTACCAAAGACACTAAGTAGTTTCCCAAAAATAATGCACCAGAGGTGCTTTGTTAGGTCCCTATAATACTAGTGTATTCTCTTATTATTATTGTCATTATACCCCTTATTGTTATTGTTGTGCGATTACATTATTATTGTTATGTCGACTCTGATTATATTATGACCCTTAGACTCCTATATATAGGAAGGAGGTCTTGTCATTTGTATCATCCAAGAATTGTTCATTTGTGTAATGTAAAGGAAGTTTCCCCCTTGAAGAGGCTACGTTCGAAGTCGTTGATCTATCTCTTTCTTCTATTTTGTGAGCTGGTTTCATAACAATTGGTATCAGATGTTTGGATTCTAGGGTTTCGCTGCTTCAAACAGGTCATCATGGAATTTTCGCCATAACTTTTTTCCACGACGCTTCAGAAGCTGAAATTAAAACCCAATTGAGACGACATCATGATGCACCGCATGACCGATTTTTCAATCTTGTCTCGCTATATTTTCAGAGATATGAACTGAGGAAGTTAGGGTTTTTGCAGGCTCCCGAATTGGATCTTAAACAGGTCGCCTTGGGAAAATCGCCATAAATTTCTCTCTGAACATCTGATTCAAATATTGTTAAAAAAAATAGTTACCAATTAAATGGGAACTATTACCTCAAAACAGGAACTTGAGCCCAAAAAAAAAAAAAAAAAAAATGAAAAATAGCCCAAAATTAAAACGTGTTGATTCTGCATCACCATTTTTTTCAAAGTAAATTTTAAATATTTTTTAAAAATAATAGTAAAAAAAATAAAAGCCATTTTGTTTGGTGCAAAAAACGCCTTGAAATCGAAAAGTGTTGATGTCAGAATAATGTCTTCTTTTTTCAGGGTACATTTTCAACGTTTTTTAATAATGACATTAAAAATAAGATATCCTCACTCTGAAAAACTTTAAATCTCCAATGATTTTCAAGCATGACATTAACGATAAAATATCACGTTTTTGAAAAGCCTTAAAATTCCAATGAATTTTAACCATGACATTAAATTTAAAATACCACTTCTTTGAAAAACCTTAAAATTCCAACAATTTTCAAGCATGGTGCTAAGAAAAAATATTTATAATTGTTTTCAACCATAACATTAAAGATAAAATATCACGACTTAGGAAAACATTAAAATCCTGACAATTTTTCAATCATGGAATTAAAACCAAAGATTATGACTACAAAACAATCTTAAATTTTCAAAATATTTCAAGCATGATATTATGGAAAAAATTTATGGCTAAAAAAACTTTAAAAATGAACACCTCAATGAAAGAGTTATTATATCAACAGTAATTTTTTTTAAATGCTAAATGTATAGTGATTTCGAAATCTTAGCCTAAGACATCTTGATACATTGCAAAAAAAAAATTAAAATCAACTATCAAATTGACGCGCAGTGAAGGTGAACTCCACCCATTGTAACGAAAACTTAAACACCAACCATGAAATTAATACATTGTGGCGCAGACTCGATTCATTATAACGAAGAAATGAAAATCAACTATCAAATTGCACATAATGGGATCGGGTTGCTAGACAAGCATCGATATGGACCCTACAAAAAATAATATATATATATATATATATATATATATATATATATATATATATATATATATATATATATATATATATATATATATATATATATATATATATATATATATATATAATAATAATAATAAATATACATAAGAAAACAAAATTTGAAATATTGAAAAAAAAATAAAAAAAAATAATAACAAGTAATAAAACATAAAAAATAGCCCACGGGAATTTGGATTGACGGCGAATGGGTGCACTGTTAAGGCACTGCTTGCGATAGGTCACTGGTTCAAATCCCTTGTGGGTGCTTACCTACCAAAAAAAAAGAAGAAAAAACGTAAAAAACATGAGAAAAAAATCAAATATAAAAAATGTATGGTAATGACATAAAAAAAAAAGTATAAAATGTAAAAAAAAATAAACCATACCATGTAAAATTTATAAAAAAAAAAAAAAAGAGTAAAATAAAATAAAAACCAAATAAAAAAATTAAAATTAAAAATTAAAACATAGAAAAAAATAATAATAATAATAAAATACAACATTAAACAATTTAAAAACTTAAAAAATAAATAAATAAATTCCCTGCCACCCTGAGCCCTAACCGGCCAGGGGTGGCAAGGGGACGATTCATCACAAAAAATAAATTAAATTTTTTAAAATATATAAAAAAACAAAAACAAAAACAAAAAAAAACCAAAAAAAATATAAAAATGTAAAAAAAAAAAGAGAATTAACTTGTAAAAATGAAAAATTTAAATAAATAAATAAAACAAAAAAATAAATAAATTATATATATATATATATATATATATATATACATGAAAAAAAATAATTTAAAAAAAAAAAACATTTTTTAAAGTTAAAAAAATGAAAACATCACTTAAATTTTTTTTAAATAATTGCCAAAAAATAAAATTAAATAAAAAAAATTCAAAACAATAAAAATATAATAATTTAAAATTAACATATATATAGATATATGAAAATTTAAAAAAAAATATATATTTAAATTTAAAAATTAAAAAGAAAAAAAAATGAAAAACAAATTAAAAAAAAAAAAAAAAAACAAAAACAAAAACTTAAATTAAAATTGAAAAAAAATAAATTTTAAATTTTAAAAAATAAATAAAAAATTAAAAAATAAATAAAAATAAAAACAATTAACCCTACCCCTAGCTCGCCCCTCCCTCACTTCTCTCCCCTCTCCACCCTCAGCCCTCCGCTCCCTTCCCTTCCCCACCCTCAACCCTCCCCTTTTCTCTGCACCCCCCCCCCTCGCCCGCCCCCCCCGGCCACCCCCTCTCCCCCTCCCCTCCGCACTCCCCCGCGCCCACACCCGCCTCCTCTTCCTCACCCCTCCCCACCTCTCCCCTCCCCCTCCCTTCCCCTACCGCCCGACCACCGCACACCCCCCACGCTCCCCACTTGGGACCCCAGCCAATGGCCACTTGGTTGCTCATTGGGGGCCCAAGTGAGGAGGGGAGGGGGGTGTGCAGGGGGGAGGAGAGAGGGGAGTGGAGAGGGTAGGCAGGGAGTGTGCAGGGAGGAGGAGAGAGGGGAGGGGAGAGGGTGGAGAGGGGAGAGGAGGGGGGTGAGGGAGGAGGAGAGGACAGGGGAGGGGTTGGAGGAGGGCGGCTCAAGGGGAGGGGGAGGAGTCGTGCGGGGGGTAAGGGTGGGAGAGGAGGGGAGGGCCAAGGAGTCGGATGGGGAGGTGAGGGGAGGGGCGGGAGGAGAGGAGTCGAGGGGTCGGGGGTGTTACCGGCGGGAGGGGAGAGAGGTGAGAGGGGAGGGGTCAGTGGAGGAGAGTCAAGTAGAGGGGATAGCCAAGGGTGGAGAGTGGAGGGGGCCGGAGGGGTGAGGGAGGTGGAGGGCCTAGGGTGGAGACGGGCAGAGGCGGCTCGCGAGTTAATTGTTTTCTTTTTATTTTTTTTCTCAATTGTTTTTTTTGTTAATTTTTAAATTTAAATTCTTTTTAATTTTCATTTTTTTTAAATATGTTTATATATATATATATATATATATATATATATATATATAATTTTCTTTATGTTATTTCTTTATTTTTATAATTTTAATTTTAAAAAAATAATTCTTAAATTTTTATTTTTATTTTTTTTCTATTTATTTAAATATTTTTTAACTTTTTATTTTAATTCATTTTTTTTCTTAATTCATTTTTTTTTCTTTTCTATAACGAGGTTTTTCTTTCTTATTTGTTTTTTTAACTTTTATATATATATATATATATATATATATATATATATATATATATGTTTTTAGATTTGTGTTTGTGGTTCAATTTATTTCTCTTCAAATTATATATATTTTTTGAAAAAAATTCTTCTTCTTCTTCTTTTTTTGTTAATTTTTTATTCAATCTTTTTATTTTTACGAGTTAATTTTGGTTTTTTCTTTACATTTTTATAGGTTTTTTGTTCTTTTTTTCTTTTTTTATATATTTTTTTGTATTTGATTTTTTTTGTCATGTTTTTTAATTTTTTTTATGTTTTATTACTAACATATTTTTTTATATTCATTTTTATGTTTTATGTTTTTTATTTTTGTTATGTTTTTCTATTTTTTAATATATTTTTATGTTTTATTACTAACATGTTTTTTATTATTTTTATTTTTGTCATGTTTTACGTTTTTTTTTACATTTTTATAGGTTTTTTTTTTCTTTTCTTTTCTTATATATTTTTTTGTATTTTATTTTTTTTGTCATGTTTTTTCACTTTTATTTTTATGTTTTATTGCTAACATGAAAATCACCAACATTTAAAAAAATTATCCATACTTAATTCATTAGAAAATTGAAAGTGTAAAAACTAAGCCCTTTAAACAAAAAGTGTTGATGCTCATTAGCACTTTCCAAAATCAAGATGAAAATCACTAACAAAAATTTTTTTTCACACTTGATGCTACATCAACACTTTTCAAAATTAGCATGAAATCACTGACATTTAAAAAAATTGTTCATACTTGATACATAAAAACATTTAAAGTAGCAAAAATATGCTCCAGAAAAAAAGGTGTATTCCGAATCACCATTTTTCAAAATAGACTGATTTTTGCTACCTCAAAAAAATGGGTGCTAGGTCACTTTCTCGTTTGATCAGTAATTATGTTAAAAGTGACAGAAAGCAGATGGATTATAGTTTGTTGGGTATCATTTTCAGAACCTAAGGTTGAAACAGTGACACGTGGCACATTATACAAGTTCACTCTTCTAAACTAGTCTATAATTAGGTCATCGCGGGAGATTGGGCATAACTCATTCTTTGGGAATCCAATTGTGATCAGACTTGTGTAGTTGGAAAGAATATTCAAATGTCTATCACAAGCTAATATTTCAGAACTTGGAGATCCAAAATTACAGAGTTACGAGCATTTCAAGATTGAGCAAACAAAGCAGAAAAAAAAAGGTGTAGTTTTTTATTTTATTTTCATAAGCCTTGTTTGAGAAAGTAGTTTGAAGTGATTCAAAGGGCATTGTGCAGAATAATTATCATTCATTGATGACCTGAAGAAAGAAAATGGAAACACCTAGTAAAAAACCTGAAATCTCTACTATGACACATGAAGAAGAGGAAGAAATGCAACACGATATATCAAAATTATGAGACCAAGTGCAACAAATTTTTCTCTCACAAAAAGTAACTGAAGCTAAGATGGATGGCATGGAAGCTAAGATGGATGGTATAGAAATAAAATGGATGACTTTTAACCATGACATTAAATTTAAAATACCACTTCTTTGAAAAACCTTAAAATTCCAACAATTTTCAAGCATGGTGCTAAGAAAAAATATTTATAATTGTTTTCAACCATAACATTAAAGATAAAATATCACGACTTAGAAAAACATTAAAATCTTGACAATTTTTCAATCATGGAATTAAAACCAAAGATTATGACTACAAAACAATCTTAAATTTTCAAAATATTTCAAGCATGATATTATGGAAAAAATTTATGGCTAAAAAAACTTTAAAAATGAACACCTCAATGAAAGAGTTATTATATCAAGAGTAATTTTTTTTTAATGCTAAATGTATAGTGATTTCGAAATCTTAGCCTAAGACATCTTGATACATTGCGAAAAAAAAAATTAAAATCAACTATCAAATTGATGCGCAGTGAAGGTGAACTCCACCCATTGTAATGAAAACTTAAACACCAACCATGAAATTAATACATTGTGGTGCAGACTCGATTCATTATAACGAAGAAATGAAAATCAACTATCAAATTGCACATAATGGGATCGGGTTGCTAGACAAGCATCGATATGGACCCTACAAAAAATAATATATATATATATATATATATATATATATATATATATATATATATATATATATATAATAAAGATACATATGAAAACAAAATTTGAAATATTGAAAAAAAAATAATAAGAAGTAATAAAACATAAAAAATAGCCCACGGGGCTTTGGATTGACGGCGAATGGGTGCACTGTTAAGGCACTGCTTGCGATAGGTCACTGGTTCAAATCCCCTGTGGGTGCTTACCTACCAAAAAAAAGAAGAAAAAACGTAAAAAACATGAGAAAAAAAATCAAATATAAAAAATGTATGGTAATAACATTAAAAAAAAAAGTATAAAATGTAAAAAAAAAAAAAAACATACCATGTAAAATTATAAAAAAAAAAAAAGAGTAAAATAAAATAAAAACTAAATAAAAAAATTAAAATTAAAAATTAAAACATAAAAATAATAATAATAATAATAATAATAATAAAATACAACATTAAACAATTTAAAAACTTAAAAAAACAAAATAAAAATAAAAATAAAAATAAAAAATAAAAATAAAAAAATCCCTGCCACCCTGAGCCCCAACCGGCAAGCGGTGGCAAGGGGACGATTCATCACAAAAAAATAAATTAAATTTCTTAAAATATATAAAAAAACAAAAACAAAAATACAAAAACAAAAAAAAACCAAAAAAATATAAAAATGTAAAAAAAGAGAGAATTAACTTGTAAAAATGAAAAATTTAAATAAATAAATAAAACAAAAAAATAAATTTATATATATATATATATATATATATATATATATATATATATATATGAAAAAAATTAATTTAAAAAAAAAAAAAAACCATTTTTTAAAGTTAAAAAAAATAAAAACATCACTTAAATTTCTTTTAAATAATTGCCAAAAAATAAAATTAAATAAAAAAAATTCAAAACAATTAAAATATAATAATTTAAAATTAACATATATCTATATCTATCTATATATATATATATATGAAAATAAAAAAAAAAAAAATTAAATTTAAAAATTAAAACGAAAAAAAATGAAAAACAAATTAAAAAAAAAAAAAAAACAAAAAACAAAAACTTAAATTAAAATTGAAAAAAATTAAATTTTAAATTTTAAAAAATAAATAAAAAATTAAAAAATAAATAAAACTAAACACAATTAACCCTACCCCTAGCTCACCCCTCCCTCACTTCTCTCCCCTGCCCACCCTCAGCCCTCCGCTCCCTTCCCTTCCCCACCCTCGACCCTCCCCTTTTCTCTGCAACCCCCGCCCCCCCCCCCCCCCGGCCACCCCTCTCCCCCTCCCCTCCGCACTCCCCCCCGCCCACACCCACCTCCTCTTCCTCACCCCTCCACCCTCCCCACCCTTGGCCCTCCCCTCTCCCCTCCCCCTCCCTCCCCCTACCCACCGACCACCGCACACCCCCTACCCTCCCCACCTGGGCCCCCAGCCAACGACCACTTGGCTTCTCGTTGGGGGCCCAAGTGAGGAGGGGTGGGGGGTGTGCAGGGGGGAGGAGAGAGGGGAGGGGAGAGGGTAGGTAGGGGAGTGTGCAGGGAGGAGGAGAGAGGGGAGGGGAGAGGTTGGGGAGCGGAGGGGAGAGGAGGGGGGTGAGGGAGGAGGAGAGGACAGGGGAGGGGTTGGAGGAGGGCGGCTCAAGGGGAGGGGAGGAGTCGGGCGGGGCGTAAGGGCAGGAGAGGGGGGAGGGCCAAGGAATCGGATGGGGAGGTGAGGGGAGGAGCGGGAAGAGAGGAGTCGGGGGGTCGGGGGTGTTACCGGCGGGAGGGGAGAGAGATGAGAGGGGAGGGGTCAGTGGAGGAGAGGCAAGTAGAGGGGATAGCCAAGGGTGGAGAGTGGAGGGGGCCGGAGGGGTGAGGGAGGTGGAGGGCCTAGGGTGGAGAGGGGCAGAGGCGGCTCGCGAGTTAATTGTTTTTTTTATGTTTTTTCTCAATTGTTTTTTTGTTAATTTTTAAATTTAAATTCTTTTTAATTTTCATTTTTTTAAATATGTTTATATATATATATATATATATATATATATATATATATATATATATATATATATATAATTTTCTTTATGTTATTTCTTTATTTTTATAATTTTAATTTTAAAAAAATAATTCTTAAATTTTAATTTTAATTTTTTTTCTATTTATTTAAATATTTTTTAATTTTTTATTTTAATTCATTTTTTTTCTTAATTCATTTTTTTTTTCTTTTCTATAATGAGGTTTTTCTTTCTTATTTGTTTTTTTAACTTATATATATATATATATATATATATATATATATATATATATATATATATATATATATATATATATATATATATATATATATATATATGTTTTTAGATTTGTGTTTGTGGTTCAATTTATTTCTCTTCAAATTATATATATTTTTGAAAAAAGTTCTTCTTCTTCTTTATATATATATATATATATGTTTATACGTTTTTAGATTTGTGTTTGTGGTTCAATTTATTTCTCTTCAAATTATATATATTTTTTGAAAAAAGTTCTTCTTCTTCTTTTTTTGTTAATTCTTTATTCAATCTTTTTATTTTTACGAGTTAATTTTGGTTTTTTCTTTACATTTTTATAGGTTTTTTGTTCTTTTTTTATATATTTTTTTGTATTTGATTTTTTTTGTCATGTTTTTTAATTTTTTTTTTTATGTTTTATTACTAACATATTTTTTTATATTCATTTTTATGTTTTATGTTTTTTATTTTTGTTATGTTTTTCTATTTTTTAATATATTTTTATGTTTTATTACCAACATGTTTTTTATTATTTTTATTTTTGTCATGTTTTATGTTTTTTTTTACATTTTTATAGGTTTTTTTTTTCTTTTCTTTTCTTATATATTTTTTTGTAATTTATTTTTTTTGTCATGTTTTTTCACTTTTATTTTTATGTTTTATTGCTAACATGAAAATCACCAACATTTAAAAAAATTATCCATACTTAATTCATTAGAAAATTGAAAGTGTAAAAACTAAGCCCTTTAAACAAAAAGCGTTTGCTCATTAGCACTTTCCAAAATCAAGATGAAAATCACTAACAAAAAAAAATGTTCACACTTGATGCTACATCAACACTTTTCAAAATTAGCATGAAATCACTGACATTTAAAAAAATTGTTCATACTTGATACATAAAAACATTTAAAGTGGCAAAAATATGCTCCAGAAAAAAAGGTGTATTCCGAATCACCATTTTTAAAAATAGACTGATTTTTTGCTACCTCAAAAAAATGGGTGCTAGGTCACTTTCTCGTTTGATCAGTAATTATGTTAAAAGTGACAGAAAGCAGATGGATTATAGTTTGTTGGGTATCAGTTTCCGAACCTAAGGTTGAAACAGTGACATGTGGCACATTATACAAGTTCACTCTTCTAAACTAGTCTATAATTAGGTCATCACGGGAGATTGGGCATAACTCATTCTTTGGGAATCCAATTGTGATCAGACTTGTGTAGTTGGAAAGAATATTCAAATGTCTGTCACAAGCTAAAATTTCAAAACTTGGAGATCCAAAATTACAAAGTTACAAGCATTTCAAGATTGAGCAAACAAAGCAGAAAAAAGAAAGGTGTAGTTTTTTATTTTATTTTCATAAGCCTTGTTTGAGAAAGTAGTTTGAACTGATTCAAAGGGCATTGTGAAGCATAATTATCATTCATTGATGACCTGAAGAAAGAAAATGGAAACACCTAGTAAAAAACCTGAAATCTCTACTATGACACATGAAGAAGAGGAAGAAATGCAACATTATATATCAAAATTACGAGACCAAGTGCAACAAATTTTTCTCTCACAAAAAGTAACTGAAGCTAAGATGGATGGCATGGAAGATAAGATGGATGGTATAGAAATAAAATGTAAAGGCAACACGGAAGATTTGAAGATAGATTTGACAAAGTTGCTACAAGAAATGCTTACTAATTGCGAAAGGGTAGTAAAGGAAACTCATGATGAGAACAAAAGAAATGTTAGTCATGATTTCATAGACTCTAATGTTGGATTGAAGACCCACCATGTTCCAAAGATCGAAATGAGGAAGTTTGATGGCAAGGATCCCATGACATGGATACTACATATGGAGCAATATTTCGATCTCCATAATGTGAAAAGCACACAAAAGGTACGCATTGCAACTGTATATTTGGAGCTCAATCAGTTTGTATGGTATCGATGACTTTTCTCTCATAAACAAATTGTCACTTGGGAAATTTTTATGGAAGAAATGATAGCACATTATGAGGATACAAAAAGAAACACATTTTTTAGCCAATTGATAAATCTCAAACAAAAGGGTTCAATGGTGGAGCGAATTGAGGACTTCCAAAAATTGAATATAAGGGTAAAAGATATTCTAGAGGAGCATGTTGACACCACAGCAATTGGAAGAAAAAGGAGCAAAAGGGATTTGTTATAGTTGTGATAGAAAATACACTAAGGGTGATAAGTGTGTTGAGAAGAAATTATTTTACATACATTGTGAAGAGGAGGAAGAAAAGAAACAAGAAACATCAAAAGAAGAGGATACACACCAGGAACAAACCCTAGAGAAAGAAGAAATGAATCTGACCATATCTTTTAACGCATTGGCCAGAATTACCACTCCTCAAACTATCAAGATAAAATGACATATCAAGAATAAAAAGGTAATAGTGTTGATTGATTCAGGCAGTACCCATAATTTTTTTCATTTTAAAATAGCCAAGGAATTGAATTGCTTCCAATATCCAACACCAGAGTGTCAAGTGATGGTTGCAAATGGAGGAACCATAAATTTCTCTAGAAAGTGTCGTAATATCAAGCTATCCATGGGATAAAATGTGTTGAATAGTCCAATGCTTTCCATTCCAATGGGTGGTGCTGATGTTGTACTAGGAGTCCAATGGCTACAATCTTTGGGTAAAATAACTTCTAATTTTCAAGAATGTTTCTTGAAAATTATTTCGGAAGTAAAAGAAGTTGAATTAAGAGGTATCACAAGGAAACTGAGAAATATAATAAGCTCTAACAGCATGACAAAGCTTCTAGAGAGAGAACAACAAGGTGTAATTGCAAAATTATGTTCGCTAGAGGTTCTCACATTGGAATCATCTATTTCTCGAGATCTGCAAAAAGTCTTGGACAATCATTCTAGGGTATTTGAGACTCCCAAAGGCCTCCCACCTATTTTTGATCATGATCATGCTACTAATTTGATTCCAGGAAGTGTTCCTCCAAACATTAGGCCCTATAGATATCCCTATGCCTAAAAGAGTGAAATTGAACATATGGTTGTAGAAATGCTAGAGGCTAGTATAATTCAACTTAGTCAAAGTTCTTTCTCTGCTCCAGTAGCATTGGTGTCAAGAAGGATGGATCATGGCATGTGTCCGATTATAGGGAGCTCAATAAGCTCACTATTAAAGATAAATTCCCAATTCTTGTCATTGATGAATTATTCGATGAATTGCATGGAGAAATTTACTTCACCAAGTTAGACCTTCATTCATGATATCATCAAATCGGAATGAAGACTGAAGACATTCTGAAAACAACATTTAGAACTCATGAGGGTCATTATGAATTTTTGGTCCTGCCTTTTGGCCTTACCAATGCACCTTCTACATTTTAAGGTTTGATGAACTCCATTTTCAAACCCTTCCTTAGAAAGCTTGTGTTAGTTTTTCTTTATGATATACTAATCTACAGCAAGTCTTGGAAGGATCATGTTCAACATGTTGAGAGAGTGCTCAAACTATTGGAGGAGAAAAAATTATATGCAAAAACCTCCAAATGTTTCTTTGGAGTACAATAGGTGGAATATTTGGGTCATATTGTATGTCATGAAGGTGTTAAGGTAGACCCCTAGCAAAATTAAATCCATTAAGGAATGGAAAATCCCCACATCCATAAAGCATCTGTGAGGATTTCTTGGGTTGACAGGGTATTATCACAAGTCTTTTAAGAATTATGGGAGAACAATGGCACCTCTAACAACATTACTAAAGAAAGATGCATTTTCTTGGACTCCAAAAGTAATGAAGGCCATTGAAAATATTAAAGAGGCAATGTCCCAAGCACCGGTCTTAGCTATGCCAAACTTCACAAAAACCTTTATTGTGGAATGTGATGCCTCAGGACATGGAATTGGTGATGTTTTAATGCAAGAAGAAAGACCCATTGCTTTTGAAAGATGTCCAATCAAAGGAAAATATTTACACAAAGCTATTTATGAGAAGGAAATGTTAGCAACACTACATGCACTTAAGAAATGGAAACCTTGCCTAATGGGAAGATACTTCAAGCTAAAAATAGATCATGATAGTCTTAAATACCTTTTAGAACAAATATTATCTTCAAAAGAGCAGAAAAAATAGGCAACAGAGATGTTGGGTTATGAATTTGAAATCATCTACAAAAAAGGGAAGCAAAATGTTGTTGCATATGCACTCTTAAGAAAGGATGAGGATGTGGAAGCTTTGCTTTGCTCCATTTTTATTATCCAACTAGATTGTATAAACGAAGCAAGGGATGGATGTAAGAATGAAAAAGAAGTGTGGGAACTCATTCAAAATTTACAACAAGACCCTAGTACATCTGATACATTTAGCTGGAAAAATGATTCATCATGGTACAAAGATCGCTTATACCTCTGTAAGAATTCCCAACTCAAACAAAAGATTCTTATGGAATTTCACACATCCCCTTAGGAGATCATTTAGGATTTTTAAAAACTTACCACAGGGTTAAGAAGGAATTTTTTTGGGATGGCCTTTAATCTGATATTCAAAAGTTTGTGGTGGATGTCTGGTTTGCCAACAAAATAAAATTGAGACAATTAAGACTCCAGGTCTATTACAACCTTTATCCATTCCAAGTCAATGTTGGGAGAAGGTTTCAATTGATTTTAGCACAGGTTTACCCAAGTCCGAAGGAAAGAGTGTCACCATGGTGGTAGTGGATAGACTTACCAAGTATGCACACTTTTGTGCATTATTTCATCCATTTAAAGCAAGTACAGTTGCTACTAGTCATAACACTAGCCTTGCTTGTTTTTGTTATCCAGGTTTTAAATAACTTCATTGTATATGAGCCCCTTAAGTGTCTTCTCTTCAAGTGTTCATCTCTTGACTTTGGTTAAAAGCACGGAATAAAGGGTAACCACAAAGCCCAGTTATTTGACCTGTGGAGGAGAAGCCCTGAATAGGCTAGCAAGGACATTTACTAAAATATGAAATTGTTAAGCAGCTCAGATCCTCCAATAGAAGGAACATAGTCTAGCAACAAGAGAAGAATTGTGGTGGTTCAAGGGATATTATAGCAAGTTCAAAAATAACAACATAGATAACATAAATACGAGGATTCATAGGACAAAATTTATTTATAAGTCTGTGAACCTTGGTGAGGGTAATTGTTACTATGGATTTGGATCTGTTGTAGTTCATGGTCATCATATGTGAGGAACTGAAGTTGTTTGAATTAAGTTTCATCTTGTAACACTAGTTTTATATGTTATTGAGTTGTATATGGCTTAATATTATTGTATTATTGTTTTTTCAAATTTTCTCTAGCTATCTTTGTTCACTGTATTACTGAAGAAAATTGTGTTATTATCTTCTATGTAAAGCCACCTTATTCTTAATTTTTGTGACCAAAATATTTCCTCTTTCCATACATGTATGGCTTGTTGTTTTTTGAGTTTATCTTCTCACAGATGAGGATGTGGTTGTTCATCCATTAAATGAAGTTGCCAATCTTCCTTGAGGTTACAACATAGGATGGATTCTCTAAAACATTGGCTAGACGTCCAATAAGATTCTTTAACCTAGAATATGGCTTCCTAGTACCTCTATTTTTGGTCAAGTTTTTTTGTTTGGAGTTTCTAGATTATACTATAAATGTGCAAGAGTTTTTGGAGGTGATTTCATCCCCCTCTAGGTATTCCATGGGGCTTGGAAAAAAAATTGAATCTAGTAAACCCTAGTGATTGCTTCCCTTCTCTTGTTTTTCCCAAAAAAGTACAATTTTTTTGAAGTTGTGCATGCCAATCAACAACATTTGTGTTTTCTTGATTTCTAGAGTCACTAAACCACAAAGAATTGACATTCTGAAGAAAAAAAGATAATCAAGGTCTGGACCTCCACTTCTCTTATGCCTTTGTTTCCTACTCATCCTCTACAAATTCTAGTCTCTAAGGTATCTACCCAATATGTTTCTAGAAATATTCATTGTTTGAATAGAAAGAGTAGTTACAAGGCATATGAAGGATCCACACTCTTCCTTCAATGTTGCCATTTGCAAGGATTTTGTAAATGGAAGAGTGATTAATCGTTGGACTATGGTTATAGGTTGGTCAATTTGTTATTTTTTCAACTTTGAAAGCCAGGAGGAGATTTGATTGGATGGGTTGTCTTGGGATCAACTTTGATAACCTCTCAAGGTGCCTTAATACTCAAAAGAACAAAAAAATCTCTAGAAAAGTGATAATTCTTTGAAGGCCAGAGGAGTTACCCAAATTCCAACAACCTTATCTAGAAATAACTAGGACTAAGTTGATACCAAATTAGATAGTTGTGGTCCCAATGCTTAACATATAATTAGGGTTCAACAAGTTGTTGCATGCAGAGTGAAATTACTGACAGGAGAAGCAAGACATCATGGGATAGTGAAGTGCCAAACCTAATGTGAATTGCATTTTCCCTAGTTTTCATGCCCACTGTGGGATCCAATGGATGATGGAGATCAATCCAATGTCACTTTTTCATACATCTTGTATTATTCATCATTGAATTCATTAGGATGGTGGAGTACTCTTCTTGTTTAATGTCAACCATTCCCACACAAACATGTCACCTTAGTATTATTTACAAGGTCTGCATGCCAAAATTCATATCAAAGATCAACCAAGTATCCAAGGTAAGTACCCAATTATGCATAACATTTTGATAAGTCTCCATACATATTCCATAATGACAAGACCAATCAGTACTTGCTTCTTGAGAAAAGTTTTAGACATAGGTTGATCCTTTCATGAACTTATACAAAGTGGATTGATATATCTAATAAAGGTTCTATATTAGTTATGTCTAACATTATGGTCATTTTCATCCCAACAAAACCTACTTGTCACCTCTTTTCAACTCAAATCCATGGAGTGTAATATATGAAGGGTGGGTTGTAGGAGACTTAGACCATATTTTTCCATTCAAACAACTCCAATACCATCATCTACACACCAGTATTTACAAAATGAATGATTATAAATCTTGATCAGAGGACAGAAGCCTTGGTTCCACATTTGTTTACAAGAAATACAGTCATTACCATATCAATCATAGATCATGACATTATCATGACCATTAACAATTGCTTATGCCACCCCATATTACTCACATAATTGAAAATTTACATAGCCATGGCCTTGTTGGTGGTGTTGAAAGGTCTTACACTAGGGTCAATTAGGGACTGTGAAACTCAATGAAATGATTATGTACATGTTAGGTCACCATTGTGATTTTTTATCCCACGTGATATTTCAAATGATAAGATCTTCAAGGTTTCAAGAAGGACATTATAACGGATTTTTTATTTTTATTTCAAAGTGATTATTTTGTTGAAATTAATATGAATTTCGGAAAAAAAAAAAAATTTACCTTAGGGATGAGGAGGGTGCGGGACTAGTAAGAGCTAGGGTTTCAAGAATATTCAAGAGTTGGAAGCCATGGAGGGGCACAAAGGAAGGAGCTCCACTCTGTCCTATAGCCAAGCAGTAGCCAGTCGAGGTAAGAAACCGTTGGAGATGGCTAGAGGTCTTTTAGGAGAAGGGAAGAGGAACATTGACGAGACACAAGATCTGACCAATTCAAGGGAGAACAACAGATTAAAAGAAAATGAGGAAGAGGACAAGAAAAAGGAAGCAGAAAAAAAAATGCAAAAGGGTCCATGTAAGCCTAAGGTTGAGGTCACACCTAGAGTAGCTTTAAATGATCCTGTACTGCAGGCGCACAAGGATCACATGTGGACCTATGCTATCATTTGTAAATTCATGGGATTATGGCCCACTAAGAAGGCACTGCAGGTGTGGATTAAATACCACTAGAAACCTAAAGGAAGCATAGACCTACATCTTGGATCAAAAGGTTTCTTCACGGTAGTCTTCACAAATATAGAGGACAAAGACAGGGTGTTTGAAGGAGGTCCCTACTTCTATGTAGCAGTAGGCCTTTATATGTGGCCGTGGATGATGAATTTTGCACCGAAACGCAAGACTTTCACTTCGGTCTCGGTCTAGGTAAGTCTCTATTCCCTACCTCTATATTACTAGCAAACTGAATCTTTATCTGCAATAGGAAATAAATTAGGGCCTTTTGTCAAAGCATCTAAGGCAACCAGAAGGGGAAAATACACATCCTTCACCCGAATATGTGTGGAGATGGATCTCTCTAGAGCTCTACCGGATGAGGTCATCCTGGAATTTTTCGATGAAGAATGGGTGCAAACAGTGGATTATGAACATATTCCTTTCAGATGTCAATGGTACCATGAACATGGGTACCTATTTAGAGATTTCCCTCTTAGTAAAATAGAGACGAAAAGTAAAGCTACCACAGTGAAAGACACTGAAATCTTTCACAAAATGGGATATAGAGGAAAGGGGGGTAAAAGGGGGCCAAAGAAAAATCAAACAGAGAGGCAATAGGCCAGTCTAAATAGGTTCCAAGTATTAGAAGAAGAGGAAGAGACAACAAAGGTATATCAAGAAATGGATGGAAGCCCGGGGGATAAAGATAAGGAAGAACATAGTGTGAAAACACAGGATACTTATAAATAGAAAGGGACTATGCTGAAAAATGAGGAACTGGAAATGGACCACGAAATGACCCTGAGTGAGATGGAAATGGAGGATCATGAACTGCAGGATATTCTTGGCAGAGAACACTTAGACCTGGAAGGATTCTTGAAACAGGGGACCATGGGAGCGGTGGACTCATTACCTCAAGAAGAGTTTAACAGGGTGCAGCATTTGTTCCTATGGAGAACTCAGACTAATGAGCTGGAAGGACAAAGACACACCGAAAGGCAGGGCAACGAAGGGGTGAAAATTATGAAAACCACACCAGGACTAGCTCTCAGGAATCTAGGAAAGAAAAGGGGTAGGAAAAAACTAAATGAGCTATTGATGGAATGTGGAAAACTAATGATAGATTCAGGTAAGATGAAAGATCTAACCAGCTACTCCTTTACAAATATTTCATAATGAAGTTAACATCTTGGAATATCAGAGGTCTAGGAAGTAAAAGGAAACAAAGGATACTCAACAATAGAATGAAACAAGAAGCTTCGGACATGATCTTTATCCAGGAAACTAAATGTTCCATTCAAAAAATAAAGGAAATACATAATAAATGGCTCCATAAATATGAGTTTCTAGAATTCAAAGCAGACAAAACAGCAAGAGGTATCCTTCTCTTTGGAACCCCCAAAATATTAGCATAATAGATGCTAATGCATCAAGGAATTATTTATCAGTGGTTATTCAGCCTGTGGGAGACAGGGAGATGTATTTAATTACAAATGTTTATGGCCCTCAAAGACCTGATGATAAACTCAAGCTTCTAGATTCTCTTGGGGAACTAAGAGATAAACACGTAGGAATACCATGGATAATGGGTGGGGAATTTAACATGATCAAATCCCTTATGGAGAAAAAAGGTGGGACCAGAACTTTAAGCAAAGACTCTATACAATTTCAGAATTTTCTAGATAACATGAAGCTAGTTGACACAGATACGAGTAATGGCCTCTTTACATGGAACAATAAGAGAGGAGGAGAGTCTCAAGTAGCCTCAAAGTTAGACAGATTCCTTATCTCAGAGGACCTCATGCTCACAGGCATGGATATGACAGTGAGAATTCTCCCCTTCGGTGGCTCAGACCATTGGCCTGTCCAACTTGAGGTTCAGGGCATTGGCACCCCCAAGAACAGACCTTTTAGATTTGAGAATATCTAGCTCACCCACCTAGATTTTCTCAGCAACATTGCAAAATGGTGGATAGAGGATCTGTAGATTCAGGGTACAAGAATGTTTCTACTACACAAACAACTGAAACATATCAAGCTCAGACTCAAAGATTGGAACAAGAATGAGTTTGGCAATATTTTTGAAGCGAAAAAAGCTGTTGAAGGTAAAATGCAGGAACTCAATCAAGCCCTTATAATGGATGGCTTTGATAGGGCAAGGAACGATCAAGCCACCAAGCTTCATCAGGACTGGGAGAACTTATGTAAGTAAGAGGAGATATTTTGGAGACAAAAATCAAGAGTTCAATGGCTAAAAGAAGGGGAGAGAAACACAAGGTTTTTCCACAAATCTACAATGGAGAACAGGTCGCATAATAGGATCTCAATAATTAAGGACTCCGAAGGTCAATTACTCAATACCCATAGAAGCTGTGTTGGTTCAGCACTTTCGAAGTATCGCAGAGGAGACCATCATAGATAGAGCTCATTTTATCAGGGACTTCACTAAGCACATTCCTAAGATAGTAACAAGAGAAGATAATTACAATCTCAATAGGCTGGTGAATGAAGAGGAGGTCAGTGATGTTATCCAAGAAATGCAGAATGGAAAAGCGCCTGGCCCTGATGGTTTCAAGGCCGATTTCTTTAAAGCTTGCTGGAACATTGTCAAGCAAGATATTATGAATGTCGTGGAGGACTCCAGGATGAGTAGAACCATTTTGAAGGTGCTCAATACTTCCTTCATCTCACTGTTCCCCAAACAAGATAATGCACTGACTCCAGACAGATTTAGACCCATATCTTTGTGCAATGTGGTGTATAATATAATATCCAAAGTAATTGCCAATAGACTCAAACCCTTTCTTCCCACTCTGGTTTCTGTGGAGGAAACAACTTATGTGGACGACAGAAAAATCCTCAATAACATCATCCAAATGCATGAGGTGGTTCATTCATTGTTAAGTAATAGGAAGGCGAGAATGATTATGCAATTGGACCTTTCCAAATCTTATGAAAAATTGAATTGGACCTACATCAAGAAGGTCCTTCTAGCCTTTGGATTTGACCACAACTATGTAAGGTGGGTTATGGCCCTAGTGACTTCATCCAGTTTTTCAATTCTGGTTAATGGTTCTCCATCTAAGACTTTTAAATCTTCAAGAGGCCTCAGGTAGGGAGATCCTCTCTCCCCATTTCTCTTAATCCTTATGATGGAAGGACTTGGTCAATCTATCAAGCATGCTAAAGAAGTGGGTACTATCTAGGATCTCATACTCTCTAAGACTAGATAGGCTTTAACCCATCAGCAATTTGTAGATGACACCATCCTTCAGGGCATCCCCATGGTAAAAGAGGCGCTAGCTTATGAAATCCTGAGTGACTTTTCCATGGCAGCGGGTACATAGGTAAGCCTCTCCAAGTCTAAGATTTTCTTCTTTCATACTAGTATTTCTATTTAGTAGAATATCTCAAGAATTCTGGGCTTTCAAAGAGATGTGCTACCTTCCAAATACTTGGGAGTTCCACTAACTGACAAACCTCTGCACAAGAGTATTTGGGAGCCAGTGATTAACAAGATGCAGGACAAGACCTGAAAATGGA
This sequence comes from Pinus tabuliformis, assembly GCA_031772625.1. Taxonomy (NCBI): domain Eukaryota; kingdom Viridiplantae; phylum Streptophyta; class Pinopsida; order Pinales; family Pinaceae; genus Pinus; species Pinus tabuliformis. The sequence goes on along the minus strand of CM062804.1, from coordinate 153,276,273 downwards.
CAATTAGATCTTTGAACTTGGCAGGCCGACTGGTGCTTACAAAAGCTGTCCTTTAATCAATCCCCATCTCCATGCTTTTAGCCCTTCTAGCTCCAAAAGTAGTCTTACATCAATTTAGAATCATTCAAAGAGAATTTCTTTGGGGTAAGGGGGAGGAGAAAAAGAAATGGGCCTTGGTTGCCTAGGATACTATTTGCAAACCTAAAAACCATGGAGGTCTTGGTCTGGATGATCCGGAAATGCTAAACAAAGTTTTAGGGGCAAAATTATGGTGGAGATGGGTAAAAGATCCAGAGGCCTAGTGGGCTCATATTTGGAAAGAAAAATACAATAGAAATTGGCAAATCAGTGACCTCATAAGGATGTATGGTATCATAAAAGGATCCTACATCTGGAATAAAGCATGGAAGAATAGAAGCATGGTTCAAAAAAATAGTTTTTGGGAAATCAGAGAGGGAGATCTAGCATTGTTTTGGGAGGATAAATGGCAACAAGAACCTCTAGTACTAAGAGAGGACTTTGTGGATCTCAAGAATGACACTAACACCAAAGGGCTACTTAGGGTAAAGGATTTTTGGGATCATACAAGTAATGAAGGAAAATGGTGTACCTGGAAGAATATGGATTACAGGGAGGACAACCCCTTGAAAGCAAAAACTGATGCACTTCTAACAATGTTGAACCAAAGGAAAATACTAGTTTCAGAGGATCATGACCAACTTAGATGGAGCAATAATAATGAAGGTACCTTTAATCTTATGGAGGAAAAGCGCTTAATCCTGGAGCTTGATTCTAATGAATCGGATAGGGTTTGGCAGAACCTATGGAGGCACCAAGGATGGATGAAAACTAAACTTTTCATGTGGCTGGTACATCATAATACAATTCTTACTTGGGAGAACATTCAAAAGAGGGGTGTGCTGGCACCATCTAGATGCCAGCTTTGTGAGTCTAAAGAGGAAACAATGAAGCACCTACTCAATACCTGCATATTCACCTCCAACTTGTGGGATTCTTTTGCCTTCATTTTTAGAAAGACAGATAGGGACAAAGGGAGCATCACCAATACCCTTAACAATTGGAGAGGAAACTTATTTGATTATGAAATAGTCAGCAAAGCTTGGGCTTTAACTCCAAGCTTCATAATATGGAATGTCTAGAAAGAAAGGAACAACAGAATCTTCAAAAACAAAAAAAGTTCCTACCAAAGTATCATGGCTCAGATCTTACGTCAGATCAAGGAGATGGTGGGAACTTTAATGCAAGCTTACCCAAAAAATCCCCCTCCAGAAGCTGATTTGCAGATAATTCTTCAGTTGGGAATGCAAGGGCTTATTCCTCAAGGCATGGACACAAAGGTAAAGAAAATGGTCACTGAGAAAGACTTTTGGCATCCTCCCCCTCAGGGTTTTATGAAATTCAACATATATGGAGCCTCAAAAGGTAATCCAGGTATTGTTGGTTATGGTGGGGTGTTAAGGGATGAAAATAGGTGCATCCATTTTATTTATCATTGCCATCTGGGAAGAGCCACAAACAACATGGCGGAGCTTATAGCAGTATAACAATGTTTAGAAATCCTAAAGCGACAATCTTCAGAACATCATAATTGAAGCTGACTCTGAGCTAATCATCAATTCGGTCAAGAGAATCTATTGTGGTTCAGTGCTAGAAAATGTCTCAAGGCACTAGAGGTTGCTTCAGGTCATCCAAAGGATACAATTCTAGCTTCTGCACTTGAGAACCGTATGCTTCACTCATGTGTGAAGAACGGCCAATAAATTGGCGGATATTCTAGCTAATAAAGGGGCTCTTTGCACCAAAAGCAGTGTCAATTTTAGATGGCAAGAGATGCCATAGGGTAGTTTGAGGGAATATTGTCTCAATCAGGTGAATGAGGATAGAACGCTCTACTAAAATAGAGTTGGTCATCAGCCGTAGAAACTGGGTCCAATATGAAGTGGTGTTTCAGAGATGCTTTTGCAATGGGGATACAGGTCTCTGCCAGCTTTCTCAGCCCAGGAAAGTGCAATCACAGGGGTCTTTTTGGATGTTGCTTAGTAGAAAACGTTTCTAGGATGCTCGGATGTTGAATACCAAGGGTGGTAAGAAGATTTCCTTCTTCCTTGGATTCAAGCGAATGAGGAGTGGGGGTGATGCGAAGGAACAGAGTCTCGACTTTCTCATCCGACATGAAACCCTCTGCATTACTGCCCGTGGTGTCAATACTAGTCGTGCGGTGGTTTACGGTTTATCGTGCGCTCTTAAATCCGGGAGCAGTTTCTCTGAGTTGAGCATGATTCCACACACCACTCTACACGTGGCCAAGGTAGGTGAGAGAATACCACCCTCATCGGGCAGTTATTCTCAGAGCTTATTATTCATGCGATATGATCCTCCACAGTTGGATCTGGTGAGGATAATCAACGGCCATGATACAACATGTAGGTTGGTGGGTCTGGGTCCTGAAGGGTGTCCGGGCGGGCCACTCACGCTTTGCCTTTTTTCCCTCCGTGGAACAAAAAAAATTCTGTTTAGCTGGGGGGCATTTCTTTTTCGGATCTGGTTTACTTTTGCTCTATTGTATGGGTCTCTAGTTACTTTGACCTTTGGTTTAGGAAGTAAAACCCTAGGCTAAATGGTTTAGCCTTTGGTTGTTTGTATTATATGTAAATTTCTCCTTTTGGTTATTTGGAATAGAAGGCACGACTCTTGCATTAGCAAAAAAAGAAATTAATATGAATTTCCATTTATTTAAACCAATCATTTTTTTATAGACACCTTTGATGATTTTTGTCTTCCAATTCCTCTTCAGCATAATGTTGAACCAAATAAAAATAATGACATTAGGAATCTTGTCTCTTTCTTAAGTAACATAGTAAATTACAAGCCACCTTCTACTTACTGAGAATATTGTTGTAAGCCAAAGTTGTGTTTTATTGAAAGAACCTTGCTTTTTGTCCTGACATTTATTTGCATGAGTAGTAGTGATTGAAATAAATGTTCGTATTAAGGTTAATTATTTCCATCTTAGACTCTGGATTCTAAATAGAATGGAAGTGAATGCAGAATTTGGTATGCTTTTTTCTTCTCAATCTATATCTCTATAATGCTTATAAAATTGTATATTCTAGAACTAAAAAATATTGGGATATTGTTATGTGATTTTTTTGACGAATATCAAACATTTCCTTCATATAATTTCCAATACAATTACTTTAGCTTGTTTTTTCCTACTTCAAGTTGCAATGACTCTGTCTCTAAATAAAGAATGGAGAATTTGTTCTCTAGTTTCACCTTTCTTTATATACAAATATGTGTACCAATGTTGTATGTATTTCCTTTCCCTTATGAGTTGTGATTATGAATAATGTTTTGTCTCTATCAAAGTTTCAAACACCACCATCCATTGTTCGGATGTATAGTGTATACTAGTGTCATATCCAATTGAAGAAATATCCTTTGATTATTCTTTTCTTATCATAAATCTACATACATAATTAATTTACAGAGTTATTTTTTAAACCTTGATAAATAGTGTTTGGGGTCACAAAGAGGTCTAAGAAGATAAATGATTTTCACATTCTGGACTTGCAGTCTAAGGAATGGAGGCAGCCTTACATTTGAGGAACTCCACCATCCCCACGAGAGAGCAACATCACAACTCTTGTTGGTGGTAGTAAATTGGTTACTTTTGGGGCAGTGGGGAAGGGGAAGGGAATTATTTGAATGATTCTCATATTTTTTACTTGAAGCATATGAAATGGATTTCCCCTGATGTGAAGGGGGATCTTCCTACTCCTAGGGATAACCATACTACAGTTGTTGTTGAAAACAGGCTTGTGATGTACGATGGAGATTGTGGAGACCATTACTTAGGAGAAGTTTATATTTTGGATCTTGATACCTTAACTTGGTCCATAGTAAGTTCAACATTTTCCATTTTGATAAGTAGTCCCTTTTGTTTACTATGTGGGAATATTTGAGCCCAAAATCCATATTAACAACATATAATAACCCACTTGAACACGAGAGTGGACTTCAGTATATTTTAGCTTCATACATTTGCATTGAAAATTCAATGTCTGTATCAATAGGGCATGTGTTACTTCCCTAGAGAGTAAGTTGAACTTAATTCTTCCACACAACCACTCTTATGCAAAGATTTTGAATCTCTTTAGCTAGATACTAAAATTTGTATCTTCACAATGTTAGTCTCTATCACAGTCATAAATTATTATAAGAAATGTTCTAGCATTTTTTACCAAATCTTAAATCTTTTTTACAAGCTTGTGATCGTCTTTTCCTTTTGAGGCATAATCTCCAAAATTTGGAACAAATTTTATGTATTTCTTGCTCAAATGTGAAGTTATTTAAATAAATAACTAGTTGCACATCGTCACATGTTTCTAGGGTTTTTTAAGCAAAACCATCCTACAGGTTGCTATTAGATTGACTATCTTCTACTATCCATCCATTCAATCTGTTGTGTCATATTCCACATAGTAGAGTGTGAAACTATAATCCATTCAATATGTATCATATTCCACATAATAGAGTGCCAAACTATAAATCAATATTATTTTATAGTAAAATTGAAGCCATTTATCAACATAAGAAAAGCGTTCATGTTTTTCATAAATTGACCTAATTCGATGCCAGCACACAAAAAGAAATTCTTGTGCTTTTCTCGGTGGAAACTTATATTGTTTTATGATAGAGGAATACATGGTATCTGTTCCAAACTTTAACTTTTTGAATATTCAAACTTTTTATGCTCTTATGAATACCTTGTGAATTTTTTCCCAATCTCCTGAAAATAAATCTACCCATCCCAGTACAAATCTAGGTGGAATAACATACTACTGTTGAATATCATCATTTGGTGTCTTTTATTAGTTGCCAAAAATGTATGTTTTCATTTGGATCTCCATTTTGTTTTATCTGAAAAGCTACCAGAGGATGTCAAAAAAACTGTGATTGTTTTCTCATGATTTCAAGTCCATTCAATGCATATTAGTGAAATTATGCATTTTGTTTATCTAGACTCTGAAGTATGAGTTTTTGACTCTAATGCTTTCCTAAAAAAAAAATTGATGTGAATTGAACTTTATTGAAAGAGTTTTATAATGTTTTCCATGGAAACTTACTAGACACCATAATATGAGATTCTATAATGCTTCGGTAAAAGCTTCAACCTTTTATTTCATGTAAATGACTAAGTTGAATATAACTGGTATCTAATAGCTAGTTATAGAAGGGCCATGTTCACCAAGAGTGTGTGTTGGACATACAACTATTAGCATTGATTGCAAGGTAATCATTCCTACATTCTCTTATAAATAATTTTTTTTCTTCATAAACCAGGATAATCTTGAAAAGATTCTATCCATGACTATGGCTAAAAAAGGCTTGCTTGCATAAGGACAAGGGAACTTGTGAATTATCAACCTTCAATTGTCGAATTTTTCAAATGTTTTCCAGGTATATATTATTGGTGGGGCTAGAAATAATGCATATTACAATGATGTATGGATGCTTGATACAGTTACTTGTTCATGGACTCAACTTGATGTTGGTGGGCAACAACCCCGAGCTTCTTTTCTCACAGTGTTGTTCTAGTTGACTTAGACATAGCCATTTATGGAGGGTAGGTCCATAAATTTATCTATTATAATGGTAAAATCTCTAGTATGAACTTATCTTTGATTCTAGAAATGGATATTATAAGGGTTTTGGAATTTTATCTTGTTGTGTACAATTGTGGAAAGAATGAATGCCCTTTAGGTGAATTAATTATTTTTCATTGGGGAGAAGAAAATCACAATGTCAGTTACAATATTTCCATGTGAAAAATATTTGGAAAATAGTGCAATAATCAAGAGTGATGAAGCCCTAATACTTCTTTACACTGAGGTGTTGATCATGTAGTTTCAATTCTCAAAACTAGAGCTGAGAGCTATGGAAGGGACACAAAATCTAGTGATGTAAGTCAGAACTCTTAAAAGAAATTTCTTGTTCATTTCATTATATTTTTACTACTAAGGTAATGTTAGAGTGCCCCGAGAGAGTAAGTTGAACTTAAGTCTTCAAAACAACTACTCTTATGCCAGGATTAACATAGTTACCGATGAAACGAGAACTATTACCTCAAAACGGGTACTCGAGCCCAAAAACAACAAAAAACATGAAAAAACAACCCAAAAATGAAAATTGTTTATGCGAGAACGATGTTTTTTGTTTAAGGTAAATTTTCAACATTTTTTTAAATGGATGAAAAGAACACCCTTAACCTTATTTTTTGTTTATTCTGAAATAACAAAAAAAAAATTGAGTTACATTTTGACATTTTTAGGAAATGGAGTTAAAGAGAAAATATCTGGACTTTGAAAAGCTATAAAATTCCAACAATTCTCAGACATGATGTTATAGATAAAATATCATGTCTTGAATCCTGATAATTCCAACTATTTCCATCCATGTTGTTAAAGATAGAATATTTTGACTCTAAAAAACCTTGAAATTGTAACTGTTTTTGACCATAGCATTAAAGATAAAATATCATGACTTAGAAAAACATTAAAATCTTGACATTTTTTCAACCATATAATTGAAACCAAATATGATGACTACTAAAAAGTCTCAAGTTTTCAAAATATTTCAAGCATGACATTATGGAAAAATTTTAAGACTGAAAAAACTTTAAAAATAAACACCTGAATGAAAGAGTTATTATATCAAGAGTGATTTTTTTTAAATGTTAAATGTATAGCAATTTTAAAATCTTAGCCTAAGACAACTTGAGACATGGCAAAAAAAAAAAAAAATCAACTATCAAATTGCACATAATGGGATCGGGTTGTTAGACAAGCATTAACACAGACCCTACAAACAAAAATTATATATATATATATATATATATATATATATATATATATATATATATGAAAACAAAAATTTAAATATTGAAAAAAAAAAAAAAAAATAATAACAAGTAATAGAACATAAAAAAAAACATGACGAAAAATCAAATATAAAAAATATATAATAATGACATAAAAAAAACTATAAAATGTAAAAACAATCAACCATACCATGTAAAAAATAAAAAATAAATAAATAAAATAAAAAATACAAATTAAAAGCCTACAAAAAAAATTCCCCCTACCCACCCCGAGGCCTAACCGGCCAAAGGTGGCAAGGGGATGATTCATGACAAAAAATAAATTAAAATATTTAAAACAAAATATATATATATATATATATATATATATATATATATATTAAGAAAATAAATAAATAAATAAAAATAAAAAAACCATATTTTTCAAATAGAAAAAAAAGACATAATTTGAAAAAAGATCAAATAATTACCAAAAAATAAAATTAAATAAAAAATAAAACTGAAATTAAAAAAAATAAAATAAAATAAAAAAATCAAATTCTAATTATATATATATATATATATATATATATATATATATATATATATATGGACCATTAAGGGAATCTGTTCGGGGCAAGCTTCTGAAGCGAGAATGGCTAGGGTTATCTTCGGAGCCGCCGATACACTGCGCTGCGAAGAGGCAGAGACTACTGAGAACCCCGGGAGGATCGCCGAACCAGCCGAACCGCATGCGCCGTCACGGATCTGGTACTGCAGCAGACAACAAATCGGTCCCCGGATGAAGATTGGTATGCATACAGGTCATGGATGACTCCTTACTATCTGTTTAAGGGTTTTTATCAACATAAATCTTTCGCTCTTTCGGTAACAGGTTACAGCCAGAGCAACATATTCCGCCAACGACCAGATCCACTATCGAAAGCGCAAATCTACCCTGATCCGCAGCATCTAATTGCGTTTAAGGGTGAGCATGGAGTGGACGAGCTGGAGTTGGCCGCACGAACAGGAGAGAACGTTGCTCCCCCATTTCCAAACGGAAGAAGGAGGGGCAGCACAAATCTGACATCAAAGAACCCTTGGAAGAAGCGACCACGAACCTTTGGTCATGAATCAAACAAGGCAAGCTCAGAATCAAACGCTTTTGAATCAAAAAAATGGACAATAGGAGATGGAAAGCCACACAGTGCAGAGGAACAACAAAAAATCCCCAAAGTTGCTTTCCAAACGCCAGATCTGGAAAACAAAACAATAAAGAGGGGCATGGACATGGTCACTGGAGCCGCATCAGCTGCATCTGGAATACTACAAACAAGAGAACGAAAGCCCTTCTCCGACGCGCCAGACCTGGAGAACAATCATGAAAACCAGGGCTTGAATAAGGCTGAATCGTCAGATCTGAAACAAATATTTATCAGATTGATAGAAGGAAGACACTGTTGTGTACAAATCAAGGAAGAGATGGAGGTTCTGGACTTAAAAAAGCAGATCCAGATCAAACTGGGGTTTCCAACAGCATACCAAAGTCTCTTATTCTCAGGATTCTGTATGCAGGACCAACATACCCTCCAGCAATATGGAGTGGATAAAGATTCAACCATCATCCTCAATCTGAGACTCTGCGGTGGATGCAAGGGAACCAGCTCAAAAAATACAGGCTCCTTCCGCGATGCAGTCAAAGGAAAGGAACCAATGCAACACAAACCAGCCTCCACACCAGAGCTTCCAGGACCCTATATCGTGGAACAAAAGCCAGAAGCACCCATGCTTACGGTATCAATGCTGGAGGTAACAGATCTATACACAGATTTAACTCATAACGCTGTTATATGCATATTTAACGGTTATTGGCCCAAAGCTGATGCACTGTATCAATGGATTTATACATCATGGACATTCAATTGTGAAATATATCTATGCCCTAAAGGTTTTTTTATAGTCAGATTTAACACAGAGCTGGAAAGAGACAATATCATTAATCAAGGGCCTTGGTTTTGGGGCAATGCTGGTCTCTTCCTCACACCCTGGTTCCCGGATTTCGACGCCAATACCATGGTAGTATCGACAATGCCAATTTGGGTTAGGCTGCACAACCTACCACTACATTTTTGGCATCATAAAGCTTTAACAGCCATTGGGAATTCCTTAGGAAAACATCTCAAAATAGACGAAGACAGAGCCAATCGGGGAATTTTCACATATGCCAGAATATGTGTAGAGGTGGATCTAGGTCAAGGACTTCCAGATCACATCACTTTGAATTTCAATAATTCACTGTGGGTGCAACAACTAGACTATGAGAACACGGCATTCAGATGCCGCAGCTGTTCACAGACAGGGCACCTACAATATGCATGCCCACTGACATCTAAGGAGCCTAAAGGTAATAAGAAACAACAGAAAAAGCCAAAAGGTTGGCAGCACACCGAACCACTGGAGGAGGAGGCACTAAACACGGAGCCCACAGACATATACAGGACACAGGAAAAAATGCAAGAAGAAGATACTGAAGAGCCCAAAATAGAGCCAAATAGCATGGTACAGCATCAAGAATTACAACTGGAAATCAGCGGTGCCAAACGAGCACACAGCCCCGAAGGATCGGACTCGGATAAGGAACAACCTGGGCACATAGAGGAAAATCAACTTGCCATTATTGACCCCACTGCCAACACTGGAGTCTGGCGTAAAGTGGAGAAGAAAAAAGGAAGAAAAATATAGGCCTGTAGACACAATTTTTTAATTCCGTTGTATTCCTGTCATTACGGGAACAGTCTTTTATTACTCTGTGTTCTTAATTTTGTTATGCTGCCTGTTATTACAGGAACAGCCATATGCATATGCTTCAAGCATCTACAAAATGTAATTTTATCAACATGAATAAAATTACGATTTTTTCCTTAAGGGAAAAAAAAAAAAAAAAAAAAATATATATATATATAAGAAATAAAAGTAACAAATAAAAAATAAAAGGTATTTAAATTTAAAAATTAAATATAAAAATTCAAAAACAAAATTTAAGAAAAAAAACACAAAAAAAAGAATAAAAGACATTAAAATCATTAAAATAAATAAAAAATTTAAATAAAAATTTAAAAATATTTAAGTTTAAAAATTAAAAAAAAAAAAATTAAAAAGAGTTAAAAAAAATTTGGAAAAAAATTGACCCATCCCATCACCCCCTCGCTCCACACAATCCTGCTCCCCCTCCCCTCCGCCACCCGAGCCCCCCTCCTCCCCTCTCCTCTCCCCCTCCTCTCCTTCCCACCCCTCCCCCTCCATTCCTCTAGCCCTCCCGTCCTCGTCCCTCCCCCGTCACCTACCCCCACCCCACCCCCTCTCCATCACCCCTCAGTGAGTGAGGGGTGGGGGAGAGCGGTGGGTTTGGGGCTGGGTGGAGGGAGGTGGTGGGGTTGGGTGGCGCGAGGAGATGGGGGGAGGGGTCAATTTTTTTTCCATTGTTTATTTTTAATATTTTTTTTAATTATTTTATTTTTTATATTTTTTATTTGTTTTTTTATAATATTTTTTTTAATTTTTAAATTTAAATATTTTGTACTTTAATTTTAAATATTTTATTTTTTTAATGTTTTAATTTTTTCTTATATTTTGTTTTTTTTTAATTAATTAATTAATTTATTTATTTTTCTTTTTTTTTGTTATTTTCGGTAATTATTTTATGTTTTTTTTTTTCCTAATGAGGTTTTTATTTTTATTTGCTTTTTTAAACGTAAAAAAATGTTTTTAGATTTTCTTTTTTTAGTTTAATTTGTTTTCTTTAAATTATATATATATATATATATATATATATATATATATATATATATATATATATATATATATATATATATAGAGATATATTATTTTAAGTTTTTTTTTCTAATAAGGTTTTTATTTTTTATTTTTTATTTTAACTTAAAAAAATGTTTTTAGATTTTCTTTTTTTAGTTTAATTTGTTTTTCTTTAAATTATATATATATATATATATATATATATATATATATATATATATTCATTTTTCATTTATTTATTTATTTTTTGATATTTTTTTATGTAGTTTTCTGTTAATTTTTTATTCAATTTTTTTTTTTTTTACTATTTAATTTCAGTTTTTTTCTTACATTTTTATAGGTTTTTTGTTTTTTTTTTTTTTCATTTCATTTTTGTATTTGATATTTTTGTCATGTTTTTTTATTTTTATTTTTATGATTTATTACTTACAGGAAAATCACCAACATTTTAAAAAAATTACCTACACTTAATTCATTTGAAAATTTAAAGTGTACAAACTAAGGCCTCTAAACAAAAAGGGTTGATGCTCATCAGCACTTTTCAAAATCAAGATGAAAATCACTAACTAAAAAAAAAAGTTCACACTTAATACATAAAAAAATTTAAAGTGTCAAAAATAGGCCCTCTAAAAAATCTGTTGATGCTGCATCAACACATTTCAAAATCAGCATGAAAATCACTAACATTTAAAAACATGTGTTGATGCTACATCAAGACGTTTCAAAATCAGCATGAAAATCACTAACATCAAAAAAAAAATGTTCATACTTGATACATAAGAAAATTTAAAGTGCCAAAAATATGCTTAAAAAAAAAGTATATTCTCGCATCACCACTTTTCAAAATCGGGTGATCTTTTGCTACTTCAAAAAAATGGGTACCAGTTCACTTTCTCCTTTGATCGTTAACTATGTTGATTGTGAAACTCTTTAGGTGGATAGTAAAATTTGTTTCACAATGTTAGTTTCTATCATAGTTACCAATTATAATAAGGAAGGTTCTATGAGTTTTTACAAAATCTTAAATATTTTTTACATTTTTACTAGCCTGTGATAGTATTTTCCTTTTAAAGCATAATCTCCAAAATTTGGAACAATTTTTTATGTTTGATCTTCTCAAATGTAAAGTTTTTTAAATAACCAACTAGCTATGCATGGCCATATCAGGATTTACTATTAGGATTTACTATCCTCTATTTTCCATCGATTCAATATGTTTTATCACATTCCACATAGTAGAGTGCCAAACTATAAATCAACATTAGTTTATAGTAAAATTGAAGCCATATCCAAGAACAGGCAAAACATTCATCCTTTTCATAAACATGCCTAATTCTATACCAACACACAATAAGGAATTCATGTGCTTTTCTTAGTGGAAACTTATATTTTTTTTATGGCAGAGACATACATGGTATTTGTGAGAAACTTTAATTCTTTGAATTTTCAATCTTCTGATGCTCTTATGAGTAACTTGTGAATTTTTTCTCAATCTCTTGAAAATAAATCCACCCATCCTAGTACAAATCTAGGTGGAATAACATACTATTGTGGAATATCATCTTGTGTCTTTTATCAATTCCCCAAAATGTACGTTTTCATTTGGATCCCCATTGTGTTGTTATCTGAAAATCTACCAGAGGATGCCAAAGCAACTATGATTGTTTTGTCATGATTTCAAGTCCATTCAATGCGTATTAGTGGAAGTATGCATTTTATTTATCTAGACTCGGAAGTATGAGATTTTGAATTTAATGATTTCCCAAAAAAGGCAATTCTTGATATGAATTGAACTTTATTGAAAGAGATGTATAAATGTTTTCTGTGGAAACTTACTAATGACCATAATCTAATATTCTATAATTCTTTGATAAAAGCTTCAAGACTTGAACCTTCTATTTCTTGTAAATGAACCAACTAAATATACGTGTTATGTAACAACTAGTTATAGAAGGGCCATGTTCACTAGGAGTTTTTGCCGAACATGCAACTGTTAGCATTGATTCTAAGGTAATCAATCCTAAATCCTCTTACAAATCCATTTTCTTTCTTCATAAACCAGAATAATCTTGAAATGATTTTATCCATGGCTATGTCTAACAATTACTGGCTTGCATGAGGACAAGAGAACTTGTGAATTACCAATATGTAATCATCCAATTTGTCAAATGTTTTCCAGGTATATATTATTGGTGGGGTTGGAGATCATGCATACTACAATGATGTATGGATGCTTGACACAAATAATTATCCATGGACTCAACTTGATGTTGGTGGGAAGCAACCCCAAGATTGTTTTTTTGACAGTGATTTTCTATTTGACTCATACATAGCCATTTATGGATGACAGTTCCATAAATATATCTATTATAATGTTCAAATCTCTAGTATTGGCTTATCTTTGTTTCTAGGAATGGGTATTATAAGGTTTTTCTCTTGTTGTGTACAATTGTGGAGAGGATGAACACCTTTTAGATGAATTAATTATTTTTCATTTGGGAGCAGAACATCCCAATGTCCATTACAATGTTTCCATGTGTAAAATCTTTGTAAAACAGTGCAATAATCAAGAGAGATGAAGACCTATGTGTTTACGTCGAGGTGTTGATTATGTTGTTTCAATGCTTGAAACTAGAGCTAAGAGCTCTGGAAATGACAAAATATAGTGATGTAAGTGAGAATTCTTAAAAGTAATTTCTTGTACAATTCATTATACTTTTATTTCTAATGTAATGTCAAAGTGCCCCCAAAGAGTAAGCTGAAATCAAGTCTCCAACATTAGTCTTATGCTAGGATTGTGAATATCTTTAGCTAGACAGTAAATTTTGTATCTTCACAATGTTAGCCTCTATCAAAGTTATCAATTATTATAACAAAAGGTTCTATGATTTTTTACCAAATCTTAAATCTTTTTTATAAGCCTGTGATATTTTCCTTTTGAGGCAAAATCTCCAAAATTTGTAACATTTTTTTAAGTCTGGTATGCTCAAATAGAAAGTTGTTTAAATAACCAACCATCTGCACATGCCCACATGTTGCTAGGTTTTACTAAGCAAAACCATCCTACAAGTTGCTATTAGTATTGACTATTTTCTATTGTCCATACATTCAATCTGGTGTGTCATATTCCACATAGTAGAGTGCCAAACTATAAATCAGTATTAGTTTATAGTAAAATGGAAGCCATTTCCTAGCACAAGAAAATCATTCATGCTTTTCATAAATATACCTAATTTCATTCCATCACACAATAAGAAATTCTTGCACTTTTCTTGATGGAAAATTATATTTTTTCCATGGCAGAGGCATACATGGTATTTGTGCCAAACTTTAATTCTTTGAATGTTCAATTCTCTAGTGCTCTTTTGAATACCTTGTGAATTTTTTCTTAATCTCTTGAAAATAAATCTACCCATCCCAGTACAAATCTAGGTGGAATAACATACTATTGCGGAATATCATCTTTTGGTGTCTTTTATCAATTCCCCAAAATATGCATTCATTAGGGGAATTTTGAGGTCTAAAATGGGCCTCCTAAGAAAAATGTACATCCAAAATAAACTTTATAATAACCAATAGGATTCAAGATCATAATGTCAACCATGGGTGATGATTCACGATTTTTGGAGCAAAAAGTAAAAAGATTAAAAAATAATAAAGTAATAAAACTATTTTTTCCACTTGTATTTTCAACTTATCTCCCTCACATTTTACTCAAATTTCAAGTGGGAGTACTCATTGGATGCAAAATTTAAGTCCTCATCCAAGGAGTATCCATGTTTCATATTTTCAATGGATCCTGCTACATAAAAAATGAAAAATACATGAAAAAATGTGATTGCAATAATGCTTTTCATGTATTTCTCATTTTTCATGTAATAGGGTCCATCGAAAGTATGCAAAATGGATACTCATTGTATGAGGAATCAAATTTTGCATCCAACAAGTGTTTTCGCTCAAAATTTGGTCCATCGAAAGTATGCAAAATGGATACTCATTGTATGAGGAATCAAATTTTGCATCCAACAAGTGTTTTCGCTCAAAATTTGAGTAAACCCATAGGGATATAAGTTGAAAATACAAGTTGAAAACATAGTTTTTTCTATTTTCCCTCTAAAATTTGACGATGTAATCTAATATTATTTTATTATTACCACTATTATTTTATAATTTCCTTAGAAGGCCCATTTTAGACCTCAAAAATCCCCTAATGTTCATTTGGATCTCCATTGCATTGTTATATGAAAATCTACCAGAGGATGTCAAAAAAATTGTGTGTTTTGTCATGATTTCAAGTCCATTCAATGCATGTTAGTGGAAATAGGCATTTTGTTTATATAGACTCTGAAGTATGCGATTTTGAATCTAACGATTTCCTCAAAAATGGTACTTCTTGATGTGAATTGAACTTGATTGAAAGAGGTGTATAATGTTTTCCATGGAAACTTGCTAAATACCATAATCTGATATTCTATAATGCTTCAGTAAAATATTCAACCTTCTATTTATTGTAAATGATAAAGCTAAATATATGTGTTACCTAATAGCTAGTTATAGAAGGGTCATGTTCACGAGGAGTGTGTGTTGGACATGCAATTGTTAGCATTGACTACAAGGTAATAAATCCTACATCCTCTTATAGATTCATTGTTTGTCTTCATAAACTAGGATAATCCTGAAATGATTTTATCCATGGCTATGGCTAAAAAATACTTAGTTGCATGAGGACAAGAGAACTTGTGAATTACCTACTTGCAATCGTCGAATTTGTCAAATGTTTTCCAGGTATATATTATTGGTAGGGTTCGAAATCATGCATAGTACATTGATGTATGGATCCTTGATACAAATACTTGTTCATGGACTCAACTTGATGTTTGTGGGAAACAAGCCCAAGGTTTTTTCTCTCACAATGTTGTTCTAGTTGACTTAGACATAGTCATTTATGGAGGGTAGTTCCATAAATTTGTCTATTATAATGGTCAAATCTCTAGTATGAGCTTATCTTTGTTTTTGGAAATGGATATTATAAGGGTTTTTTCATTTCCTCTTTTTTTTTACAATTGTTGAGAGGATGAATTCCCTTTAGATGAATTAATTATTTTTCATTTAAGAGAATAAGATCCCAATGTCCATTACAATGTTTACATGTTAAAAATATTTGGAAAATAATGCAATAATCAAGAGTGATGAAGACCTAATACTTATTTATGTCAAGGTGTTGATCATGTGGTTTCAATTCTCGAAACTAGAGTTGGGAGCTCTGGAAGGGACACAAAATCTGGTTATGTAAGTTATAACTCTTAAAAGTAATTTCTTGTACATTTCATTATAATTTTATTGATAATGTAATGTCATAGTTCCATTTTCTTGTGTTTGATTTATTCAGAAGTTAGTAGTACTGGATGGAGCATAGTCATGGAAAGAGGATTTGAATATGAAAAGACTTGCTGATGTTGAAGCGGAGTCCAAGCCATCTTCCTTACAAGATCCAGGTTGGCATGATCAATGTTCTTTATACAATATATATCTAGGACAATTCATTTTTCTTGGGTGATGTATTGGCTAAGTACAATATAGTTTATACATGATTGTTATCACTACTCCAACTTTTACTCTCTTTCAAAATTAAATGTCTGGATTGATGGAGTCACAAACAAAATTTAAAATTATGGGAAATGCAACAAACATAGCCCTTATTCTCTAAATTTAGGGAAAATGCCTGAAGGTCTCTATGGTGGGTTTATTCAACTAGATGGAATATGCATATTAAGGTGATTGGATACTAACTAACTTGTTGAAAATTGGATATGATAGGGTTAATCAGGCCATCTTGAGGGACAAGGGATAGTAATATGCAATCGTATTATTAATTTATTTAAGGGACATAGAATAGTAATCTACAATCTTGTTACTAATTTATTTGAGTAGTAATCTAAAATCTTGGTACTAATTTACTAATCTTGTTTCCATTGTAGGTATGCCTGAGGAAAATGAGAAAATATGATATGGTTCATTGTTCCCAGCACATAATTTGTATACTTCTCCCTATGCTAATTAAATTTCAATAGGAGAAAATTAGGGTGCAAGTGGTGAAGGCTAGAATCTAGGGTACATCCTAGTCATATTTTTAATATTAGATAATCAATATAGAATCTAGAAAACCCTTTAGATGAAGTTATCCTTAAATGACATCTCAATTTTAGCTATTGATCCCTTGAGGACCTTCCAACTAGAGGTTCTATTCTTTAATCAAATTATTACACAATTATGGACCTCCATAATTCATTTGATTATATGCAGGAATGTGTGTAATCTATTGTTGTGTTTTGAAGTTCAATGTTGAGAAGTTTAATTTCCTTTTTCATGCTTTAAACAGGAAAATCAGCAGAAAACCTGGATTCCCAAGGAAAAAATTGCTTCAAATGAATGCCTTTACTGGTACTGTGTTTTCTTTCTATTTTTCTCGACTTCAAATGTCAAGGTATGTTATGGAAACAAGCTATGAGTTATTTGGATACTGACCATCATTATAGTGTTATGGATATGCTTTACCAAATAAAATTTTCTCAATTATATCACAGTGACAACTACAATACCTCAATTATAGTTTTTCACAAAAATTTCCCAGTTCGTTCATATGATCTTTATATTAGTTTTTGTAGAGAGATTCAAGAAGGTTGTCAATCGTGGGGGTGATTCAGCAGAGTCATCCCAATAGTAGTACATAAAGATATGTTATTCCTAGTTGGAGAATAACAAACAAAAGAAAATAACAAGAGGAAGCACAAGATGGAAACATTGGTTGCAGTTTGTCAATAGTCACACTGCACATCCGATTAAGCTACTGCCAAAATAGAAAGCTAATTCTAATGCTTCTATTCCATTCCCACTTAAAGAACATGGTGGTTGTGGAAATAATTTGTTAGAGTTAACGAGCATGTTTGAATCAAATTGGGTTGTAGAAGTTGAGGAGAAGGCACAAAAAAATGCTAGTAGTTGTGAATTGTCAGAGACATTAAGGGATTCCCAACCATGTTCTTTGTTTTTCAAGCCTAATTCTTAGGAAAATATTTAAATTTCTTATAAGTTATGGAGAGCATCTAACAGGAAGGATAGCAGTGATAATTACATGTGTTGCTTAGTTGTTCAGGATATTAAGTGTGAGAATCTTCAACATTTTCAGAAGCATTGGTTAAGAGGTGATCCTATGAATTTACGGAATGTGTTGGATGATACATCAAGATTGAGTTGGGAGCCAATGGTCATGTCAGGATTTAAGAGAGACTACTAAGGGAAATATTAGGGAGGAGACAAAAATCAGCAATGTTATTGATTGCCGGATTTGTATGCAATTAGTATTTACTTTCAGTTCCATTCAGATCAATTCTTTTGAAATTTATCAAAAAATAATATTTTTAATTATAACATGTCAACATTTAACTTCTGTGATTTTATGTTTTCCTAAAATGTTTGATTTTGTATGGTTATTTCTTAATCTCTTATATAGAACTCATTGCATTTTAGCCACATCTGGATCAAATTTTTGAGTTTACCTACTTGAGTGTACATGATATTTATAGTACTATCATAAATAAAATATACAAAGGTAAGTTTGTTATCTAAAATGTTGTCATGGAAGAAATATTTTTCATGTATCCCATCGATTGTTTACCAGCAGGGTCCTCCTCCTGCATACCGCTAGGCCCCACCACCTACTTGTGAACTCCAATTGTCTATCCATCTGAGCACTTGTCATAGATCCATGTGTTTGACATGAAGTTAAAGTTCTTTACGTTCTTGGAAATCATTTGGCCATCCATTTTAGAGAATAGATATTCATCCTTATGAAAATGACATATATATTTTTATTAGCAGGTAATTTTGTTTTGAAAGGATATAATGTGGATGTTAAAATTAGACATTCTCCCAAAAGCATTGAAGGCTTTGATAATGTTATTCGGTGGCTCAAATTTGAGTTAGTTTCCTCATAGAAGAGCTAATATGTACTATTAACTTCCTAATATTCCTTTTTGAAATTTGCAAGAGGGAATTTGGAACAGAAAATAATGATTAGCCACTTTGTCTTCAACAAAAATGTTGTGAATCACTTTTAGAAAAATTCACTTGTTGATGGTTAGGTTGTTTATTTTTCTCTAACATGAAAGGCTTAAAGAAATATTGCATGTGGTAGTTATACCATTTTTCTTAGGTGATACGAATGAATATAGTTTTTGGAAAGAAATGAAGATGGTGGAAGATACCAGAAAAGCATGATCAGAGTGAATTATGGAATTTGAAATGGAAGAGAATATTCATTAAGGGGGATAATATAATGCATTATGGTAAAGTTGACAAATTAATGGAAGGAAAATGAAATGTTATTGATAACCTCCACATATCTATGATTCCAAAATGGGGAACCTAAGATTACTCTTGGAAATATATAAGCAAACAATAAATAAATAGGTCGCTTGTTGTAATCACAGGTAACTCCCATCAAGTTTGAGGTATTGAAGGTTTTAAATAAGAAACCAATATGGATTTACCAGTACAAAAGGAAAAAAGCAGTGTGGTTGATTTCTTATGAAATTTTTTAGGAGTTTATAAAAGGAATTGAAAAAGTATTTGTTCATATATCTAGCCAATGAAGTTCTGTAGGAAAGGTAACTAAACTCCATAGGGAAGGAAGATGTATATTATTTTAAGAATGTTTTAAAATCAAGCCAATGCAAGTAGGCATAAAATATTTGAGGTGTATTTTTCTGTGGGACTAAAAGATGACATAGAAAAATTGTTTGGTATGTCAAGACAAACTTCTGAGTAATTGTTTGGAATGTGTTTTGTATTAGCAATGGAAAAGACCATGTTTTATAAACTCTCACTAGGTAGTTTGAAAGGTGAGCAATGGGTAAATTTATTAGTGACTGAAAATAGTCTATACTTTCTATCAATTAGTGCTCTAATAACAAAGGACATATTGTTTATGGAGTTCCTACATTAAATATAGGAAAACGAGGAAAGCCAATAATAGCTAAAAGGTGAGAAATTTATGATGAATTGAATAAAAAATATACCTATGTTTAGTCATGGTTTCTGTGTTAGTTTTAGAGGGCATAGAATTGATATTTAATTCCAAAATGATTTAAAAGTCTATCATGGGAATTTTCAGAAGATATTCAATGTAGTAAAATGTGGTTTATCTTTTCTTGCTTTTCTTTTCAACTATTAGTGGGTAGGGTTTTCTACTTTAAATCATGATTAGGTTGGTTATCTTGTATCAATTTATGTAATTATAGATTCATTCCATAAGACATACAACATTATTCCATTCTTTCCAACTTATTTGGGGTATTTATTTTTTCCAAATTGTCAACTTCATCTATTCCATGCCATCCTCACCTTTTTTAAAGGGTTCTATTAGAGAGATTAATGTTATTTTCTAATATGATGAGCTTGGAAATTTATCCGTAAGTGACCATATCCTTTGCATATGAGAGATGCACAATTTTAAGATATAGATAGTTAAGGATGGACTTATTTTTATTTTTTGGATTCACAAAAGAGAGACAAGGCCAAGATGCAACCAATCAATCATTATCTTAGTATGAGGTCTCTCGACCCTAAGGATCACGACATATTGGGGCATGTTGCCCACTTGTATGGTTAACCATAAGAGAAATTTTTTCTTCTATAATGCAATTTGTTAGCCAATTATCATACATTGTTTATTACACGTTGTTTTTTTTTCATTTGTTATCACAAGTTATCTACAACCTAAGATTTTTAGCATGTAACTTAGTTGGCATGATATTTCCTAAGATTTTTTTGAAGGTTGATTACTAAGTTCTTAAGGTGTTATTTTCTATGGTGATGTTTTATTTTCTTTGTTTATATACGTCATTTTTCCACATAGTGGCCACTATCGCCCAACTGAAGAAAACTAGTTCGAGATTCTTGTTTTTCTAGGGAAAAATGGCATTGAAATTGCTGATGTTGAGGTATATATCGTATAAATCATTTATAATCTAATTTATTTTATATTCGAATGTTCATTGTCTTTTATGTCTTATACTCTATGTTGTATCTTCTTTCATTTTCAGAAGAGGAACTCAGTATTGATGGTAAGTAGGAATTGAAGAAAGAGGAGAACAATAACATTGGAGCAACAAATGCATAAAGAGGTAGAGAAGAGAATTGTTCTAGTGATACCCTTAAAGCCAATATCCTGCATGAGACACACACATATAAGTTTATGTTCAAGTCTTTAGGGTCGGTGAATTCACCTGCAATGCCTTGACAATAAAATGTTATTGTTGTTGGGCCTCCTTTTTTATGCTTTCAAAAATCCCTTATCATCCTCTAATGTTGAATAATTTCACCTTGAACCTAGTTATTATTTGCTCATTTACCTCCAGAACATACCTTTTGGCCTTCTTATGTCTATATCAAGTAATTTATATGTCAAAACATGATTTTTATGTTTTATTGTAGTTGAAATAGAATTATTTGATTTCTTGTACTCTCTGATTATTTTGATTAGCTCACATAGATCTCTAGATCGTACTCCTACTGATATGGTCCCCATGCAACAATATGATATCCATGCTCCTACTCATCTGGTACTTGTGAAACCATCTGGTACTTGTACTCCTACTCATCTCGTACCAATGTTGGAAATACGATACTTGGGATCTCTTCCAGTACTCATATGTTCGATGATCAGTTGCCTGTGTTTTTTCCACTGTGTACCCATTTTCACCATACTCGTCTGCTCATCCGGCACCAACAGAGGCACATGTGTGATTATGGTACCCACATTCTAGTGACTGTGTGATTATGGTACCTTTAATTCTGGCACTTGTATTATTCTAGTACCATACCATATCCTCCAGGATTAGTGATTGAGAAAACGGTTTTCGATGGAACCAAGGCAATTGTTCATCAAAGGCATCCTCCTTACATTGCAAATAGAGATATGCCTCTTCCTCATGCACTTCGTGTCATGAGGATGAAGCCAAATATGTAAATTTAGCTAAATTGTAATGATTTGATATTATCTTATGTAAACTTGTTTGTAACAGATATTTCTCTATAAGAGAAGACATGTAGATGATAGCCAGCTAGCAAGTTGGAGAGAATTAAAAAACCAGTGAAGGAGAGACATAGAGTTAGACATAGATTTGCATAGCACTGTTATGTTGAGATGTCATTGAACCATTAAATGTTGTAATCTTTCGTTTTGAATTAATAATATGAGCATTGATTAATAAGTTAATGTGTTAATCAATTTCTTAGTTCTGTAATTCTTCAAGCTTTCCTTGGTAGCTCAGCAAGGGCCCACCGAAGCCATCAAGGTAAGTTATTATTCTAGTTATTATATAGTTTAGAAGTGTTTTACAGTTTGATGCATTTCCAGTCTTGTTGTATGCAAGTAATTTTTGAGTGAAAATTCCTTAGTTTTTGCGAATGAAAATTGTATTTTCTTAGGCTACATATTTAATTGATGATTGCTATATCTTAAAGAACAGGAAGGCAAAGACTACAAATCTCACCATTCACCTACATGTTCTGATAGTGATGACTCTTCTCATACATTTCCTGTACTATAATACATAATTTTCTTTGGAACCAGTTCTGGTTGCCTTTTTTAATGTTTTAATGCAGTGAATTGATTCTAGTATAGTGATTAAGATCAGCTGATATAGGAAATAGTGTCAAATCCATCTTTCCATTTCATGAGCCTATAAATGAATAAACTAGTTACTTGATCAAAATATCTAGATTAGAGTTTTTTCAAGTTTTGTTTATGAGTTTTTCCTTTTAAATTGTGTGATGAAGTCGAGTTAACATTTGTGTAATGAAGTATTAGTTTTTAAAGTACTCCCTATCTAGGATATACTCAACAAACATAGGTACTCATCTGTTACCGACACATATGGTGCATCAACTCTACTGATTATGAATCCCTGGTTGATAATTAAATATTATGGCAATATATATATATATATATATATATATATATATATATATATATATATATATATATATATATATATATATATATATATAATTCATATAATTTCGCTAACATTTTTGGCATCATTGTCAAGGAGCTGTAAATGGTAATAGATTCATTTTATGGTTTGTGAGTCATATTAAGGATGACCTAAGGGCGGAGAGAAGACAGTAAGATGAGAGGTAAGAACCTACGCATCCACTTTGGTGGGTTCACTCCAAATTTAAGTTGTCCCCTCTTTTGGTAAGTATTTAAAGTTCGATGTTTTTGTTTTAATGAAAATAGTTAGAGATAGGAAAGGTAGGTTCGTTTCATCAAAAGTTTCAGAAAACATATATGGTCTGAAAATCTTTAATCCAACTAATTCTTCTAATCACTATGCAAGGAAAAATCTAGAGGAGAAAAGTCTGGTGGCAGCAACAGAAGGGACATTAGTAAATAAGCTTGGAGCATAAACAAAGACAATGGCAGAAGAAGTTCAACCTACATTAGAGATAGTACCTTGGAACATTGTAGATAACCCAATGATTGAACCATTATCTCCTGAAGGAGAGACATCTCCTTTTTCCATAGATTCCAATTCGTGGTAAGAGACAATGAAGGAGGAAGATTATACAATCCTGAAAGCAATGAAGTCAACAATGAGGTAGAAAGGTTTGGATTTCCAATTCTAGAAATTACTAGGAACGTCACCATGAACATTCCTTTTTCATCATTACCTCACTTCAACAGTATGTCATATGAAGTATTTGACTCATTTTTATTCAAATTTGATATACTATGCAAAAGTGATAATTATATTGATAATGCTAAGAAGTTAAAGCTTTTTCCAGCCACCTTAAAAAACTCAACATTAAGATGGTTCATGACTCTAGGGGGACACACTATTACCTCTTGGGATGATATGAAGGAAGCCTTTCTTAAAAAATATTAGGACTATTGTAGACCTAGGGATTCCAAGAATGTCATCTTTAAAATGCAACAGACTAAAGAAGAAAGCCTAGAAGACTACCTAGAAATATTCCTTTATAACTACCAAAAAACTAAACAAGCTGCTCTTGACTTAGCCACAGTTAGAACCATTTTTCTAAAAGGAGTACGAGATCACTTAATGGAAGTAATTAATCTCGTGAGCTCTGGTGTTGTTTATCAAAAACCATTTGCTAAAATTGTGGAATACTACAAAAGGTACTCCTCTAGTGAAGCTAAATCCTGGAAAGGCTCAAGAGAACTTACAAGTCAAGTTGTCAAACCCACCACAAGTGGTGTCACCAGGGTAGAATTGGAAAACCTATTGGAAAAATTCAATACTAATATCCTTATTACAATTGATAACCAATTAGATACCCTCAATAATAATAGGAAACAAGAAGAGGAAAATTCCACCTTAGCTATCTTTTGACCTCATTATAGGAAGAAACATCTTGAGAAAGAATGCCCTTTCAAGGCCATAGAGGTTTGTGGAATTTGCACAGTTGAACACCCAATCAATGAGTGTCCTTCATTACCATGGTTACAAGCCATATACAAAGGGGGAAAAGAACCACAAGATCTATTATCCCCATAGAAGTTTGTGGAGCCAACAAAACCCCTCCATGTCCCAAGACCCTTACATGCAGTTTACATAATAGCAGTGGATTCCAAAAAATTCCCTACTCTCAATGGGGACCTCAACCATATCAAGGACATTCTTGGCAACAAGGATGGAGGGGGAATACCTATGGGAACATCCATCCACAACCATATCAAACACCTTCTTACCCAACCTACACACAATATCCTCCAAATATTTCTCAACTATTTTCAAGGGTTAATCCACCTCTGCTACCTTCATTACCTCAACAATAACTACCCATGAACCCAAGTTCACAACAACCTACACTAACTATGAATCCATTTCCTCAACAACCGCTGCCAATGAACCCAAGCCCATAAAAACTTACTCTGCCCATGAATCCAAGTCAACAATAAGTACCACCAAATCAAACTCCCCCTCTACCTACTAAATTGCTTACACAACCCATTCCAAACCCTAATAATAGACTAGCTCAACCATTGCAGAATATGGTACTACAACCTTTCCCTACTTACACCATTACTTCAATTCCAATTAATGAGATTCAATTATGGTCTGATAAGGCCTTAAACAAAACAAGACCTGTAGTCATCATTCAATAAGAAAAACCAACAAACTAACCTCTTGAAAATGAAGAGGAACATTTTCCTCTCGATAAGGAAGAAAATCATCCTACAGAATTAAACAATTCTACTACACAACCCAAACCATCTCAAGAGGTTACTCATTAAAAATATTTAGGTCCCACTAAAATATGACTTAGAGGTTGAAATGTGAAATATTTGTGTAAAGGTACCTTTGCCACAAGATATCAAGGACATTCCCATCTATGCCAAGATTTTAATGGATATTTGCTTCAAAAATCCAGGAATAAAAATGAAGGATCCCCCTGTTATAAAAGAAGTTGGCCAATTATCAGAAATCACGTTAGGGATACCTTCGAAATACACTGATCCTAGGAACCCAATAGTGACCATACAGATCAATGGTATATCTTTACCAAATACTCCTATCAACCTAGGTGTAGAAATAAATGTCATGACTATGGATATTGTGCAACATCTATAGTTAGAAGGCTTGAGGCCAAACTAAACATTATCGAAATTGGCAGACAAATCCATCCTTAAATCTGCTCGAAGCCTAGATGACATAATAGTTGTATTAGCCTCCTGTGAATATCCTGTATAGTTCTTTGTAATCCATCCAAAATCCTCCAAACCTGGACATACAGTAGTACTGGGCTGACCTCGGTTAGCCACTGTTGATGCCTTTAATGGATGTAGGTCATGAGAGATGACAATTTCCAATGGATGTCAAAGTCAAAAAATTGTTTTATTTCCTCCTACCCAACCTACTACAAAAGTCCCTTTATGGATAGAAATCCCATATGGAGAGGAGGAATGTACTCAACCATTGTTAACAATTGAACAGTATAAAGGTCTTCAAAAACAAACTAAAGATCAAGTTTTGAACTTGTTCTTAGCCACAACGAGATGTATTGATTTTCCACAATCCTTTCAAGAATATGAGCACATTTTTAGTTTTGAATTTCAGGAAGCATGTTATCCTTCTACCTCCACATTTTTTACCATAGTAACAATAAGCAAAGGTAAAGAATCACCTGTCCATGCTATTGAAATTAACCCTGGAAAGTGTCTACATATTAATTCTAGTCTAGAAGTAGAGAAACAAGAGAAATCAATCCAAATGATTAAAAGATAATATGGTGCTTTTAAATGGGATTACACTAATATGAAGGGGATTCACCCAGACACCTGCATGCATCACATATATACAAAGGATGAAATTAAACTAGTAAGGCAACCTCAAAGGAGGATGAACCCAACCCTACAAGATATAGTGAAAGAGGAACTTAAAAAGCTCTTGAATGTTAACTTCATTTACCCTATTTCTAATAGTAAGTGGGTGTCACCACTAGTCATTACAACTAAGAAAAATGGTAAATGGATGATTTGTGTAGATTTTAGGGAACTAAATAAGGCTACCTTTAGAGACTATTTTCCCTTGCCTTTCATCGATCAAGTATTGGATACTTTATCAGGGAAGAAGTATTTTTCCCTATTGGATGGATTTAGTGGCTATAATCAAATCCAAATTTCACCTGAGGACTAAGAAAAGACTACTTTCACTTGCCCATGGGGTACTTATGCCTATAGGGTCCTTCCTTTCGGTTTATGTAATGCCCCACCCACCTTTCAAAGGGTTGTCCTTTCTATTTTTCCTGATCCAACCCAAGACAGTGTGGAAGTCTATATGGATGACTTCACAGTATATGGGGAATATTTCCAACAAGCTTTAGACAACCTAGAGAAAGTTTTAATCAAATGCCCAAAGACCAACCTTTCCCTTAGCAATGAAAGATCTCGAATGATGCTTACGGAACGTATTATGCTAGGTCATTATATTTTTGAGGGCAAGATAAGAGTAGACCCTACCAAGATTGAAATAATTCTCAAATCAAAAATCTGAGTTCTCAAAAGTAAATTAGAAGATTTCTATGGCATGTCGGATATTATAGAAGATTTATTTAAAATTTTACAACAATAGCCACCCCCATGTTCAAAATCTTAACCAAAGATGCATATTTTAAGTGGGATTCTCAATGTTAAAATGTCGTTGAAACTCTTAAACAAAAACTGTCAACTACTCCAGTTCTCAGAGGACCAAATTGGGGCCCCCCTTTTCACATCTGTACTGATACCTCAGACACAACTTTGGGAGTTGTTTTGGGCTAAAGAGAGAATAAAATTCCCTATGCCATATCTTTTGTGAGAAAAAATATCTCTCCTATAGAACTAAACTACATAATCATCGAGAAAGAATTTTTGTCAATAGTTCATGCCATCAATAAACTTAGGCATTATATGCCGGGCATTAACTTTTTGTACACACAGACCATTCAACAATTAGATTCTTAATGAATAAACCTACGACTAATTCTCGTTTCACTGGATGGTTGTTACTACAACAAGAATTTAACATTACTATTGTTGATAGGCCAGGAAGAGATAATCTTGTCACTGATTTCGTCTCTAGACTTGTTCATATAGGTGACAGTGCACCAGTTTCTGATGATTTTCGAGATGAGAATTTATTTGTTATTTATACTTATACTCCTTGGTATGTAGATGTAGCTAACTACCTGGTTACAGGGAAGCTACCAAAAAAATTGTCTTCAAGAGAAAAACAGAGAATCATACAACTTAGTGCTAACTATATGTGGCATGAGGATTGTTTATACTGTACTGGACCAAATCTAGTGATCAGAAGATGTGTGTGAGAAGATGAAATGAAAGACATTCTAAAATCTTACCATAATGAGCCACACAGTGGACATTTTGCTGATAAAAGTACTGCATATAAAGTGTTACAATCCAGGTATTATTGGCCCACCATTTTTAAGGATGCAAAGAAATATGTGGCCAATTGTGATGATTGTCAAAGGATGGGGAAACCTACCCTAGAAAATGAAATGCCTCTTCAAGCTCAGGTAGTTATCGAACCTTTTGATAAATAGGCATTAGAATTTTTTGGTCCAATTTATCATATGTCTAAAAATAAGAAATATATTTTGGTATGTATGGATTATGTAACCAAATGGGTGGAAGTGAAAGTACTATATTCTAGTAATGAACAATATGTTGTTGATTTCTTATTTGAAGATATATTTACCCATTTTGGTGTACCAAGAGAAATCGTAATGGATCAAGGCACTCAATTTACCTTTAAGTTGATCAAAACTATTACAAGGCAATATCAAATCAGGCACCAGAAATCTACATTGTACCATCCATAGGAAAATGGGTAGGTAGAATCCACTAATAAAGTTAGCAAAACCATTCTCACCAAAACAGTATAGTTGCATAATAAAAACTGGGCTGACATGTTAGCTGAAGATTTGTGGGCCTATAGGACAACCTAGAGAAACATAACAGGACACTCCCATTATGAGTTGGTTTACGGGAAACGGGTACTCCTTCCTATAGAATTCCAAGTTAAAACCTTCAGAACGACCATGCAGCTAGGAATGGATTTGGATGAGGCACAAAAACAAAGGTTGATGGAATTTAATGCATTGGATGAGATTAGACAAGATTCTCTTCAAAGGATGGTGCTTTTTCAGGACCAGAGAACCAAATGGCACAAAAAATTCATTAAAAAGAAAATTTTTCAACCAGGTGACTAGGCTTTATTGTATGGCAGTAGGTTTAAAAATTTCAAGGCGAAGCTGTCAACGCAATTGTTGGGACCTTATGAGGTAGATACAGTCTATGACAATGGATCGGTCAAGATAAAAACTAGTGATGTAGATCAAACCTCTTTTGTCGTGAATGGACATCGATTGAAAGTTTATCATAAACCACTATTGAAAGAGGATTTTATCAAAAATGTTCTTCAAAATTATGAAATACAATTGGTTGGAAAGGGGAACTCTCCTCTTGCTGATCCACCACTGTATGTTTTGCTACATAGTTTAATTTCATTTTGTACATATATGCATATAAGTGTGCTCATGTATAATGATTTTAATGTTACTAACAAAAGAAAAAGTTGATTTTGTTCTCATGTAGATAAGAAATAAAGAGGAAATCTTCCAGGTGTAATTTTATTCCTTTAACCAATCCTAGTAAACTATTTATGGAAAAGGAGCCTAATGGAGTTTTTTTTAAAGTTTTTTAGACTCCTAAAAATTGAAAACACAGGCAAGCATTAGCTAGCTAGACATTGAGAAAAATCCACTAGAGAGTGAATGGAGTTTTCTTTAAGCTTTCCAGACTCTTAGAAATTGAAAACACAGTGAGCATCAACTAGCCCGGGCTCAAGAAAATTCCACGGGAGAGTGAATGGAGTTTTCTTTAAGTTTCTTAGACTCCTAAAAAACACTGGTAAGCATGAACTGGCTAGGGCTTGAGAAAAATCGATGGGAGAGTGAATGGAGTTTTCTTTAAGTTTTTCAAACTCCTAAAAATTGAAAATATCGGTGAGCATTAATTGATATGGTCTTGAGAAAAATCCACAGAGCATTAGTAGTAATTAGGGTCATTTGTTAATAAAATGGAAGTGGCAACAGAAACAGAGGTCATCATAGTTCCAAAAGAGGAGGATATCTGGCTACATAATGCCTTCTGGTTGTAGAACCTTGGAGCCTGATCATTGCCTTCTTTTATCTCATTTTCTAACATGTCCACTACAATTTTAAAATTCTTGTACCAGCGTGTGTTGTTTGTAATTTTTCTAATAGAATAAATTCAAATCTATCATAAGTAATCATTACCATCTAATCCAACTTGACCTTTAGAATATGCTAAGCTACAAGGGGAAGCCTACATGATCTCAATTTGAAGACTATGCACTTGGGTACCTTACTAAAATATCATCTGGTACTGGAAAAGAAGTTCTTTGTGTTCATCTAGTACTACAGAAAGTTTATCTGTGGTCATCTAGTACTAAATAAAATTTCTTTGTGGTCATCCAGTACTAAAGAAAATTTCTTTGTGGTCATCTGGTACTAAAAAAAATATTTTTCTGTGTGATCTGGTAATGGAGGTATGAGATCAATCTTTTATTTTCTGCTATTATGATTCATATTAATTTTGTAATAAATATATATAATTATCCTCATAATACTTTTATTACCATCACTATTAATTCCCTATCCCAATCCTAAAGTAATTCCCTTCATTCCCAATAAAAATATTTTTTTTTTAATATGATTGAATGAGGTGGCTATGTGTGTGATTGGACGAATGCCAATCATAATCTAAGAAAATGTATGATATGTTAATACCTCATGATAGGGATTCCACCTCCATGGGTTGTTTAAACAGTGATGATACCACCATTCCATAACCATGAAGTTTAATGATGGGGATGGATGATTACCAGAACCTTGATATGGACCATCGCGTACTCCTGTGCTCGACCACATTCTATGAATCATGTTTAACACTCATTTCCATACACTCAATTTCATTAACGGGAATGATTTGTAAATGAGCTATGCACACAACGTATCACCATAATTCTATGTGAAATCACCTACTAATCATGCAAGAAAAGTAACCATTACCATTCCCTTTCAAATTATAAATGCTCCTCTAGAAGGCTTCACCATCCAGATGGGTATTATGTCTTTCTTTCCTAGACTTCGGCCTCTAGTTCAATAACCCTCACTGATTCATCTGGTACTCCATAACACCACTTCCGACACTCTGTCAAACATTTTTAGTACTCTGTGTCGACCACTTCTAGTACTTTGTATCCCCACTTCCTGTACCAGAAATTGGGTCAAAGAGGAATATGGATTAATGCTCAACAGTTTGCAAAGGTTCTTGACTTGTGAAGGAAAGTATGTAGTCTCCTTTCTCTACCATTTAAGGCTCTTGTTACATTTCGATGGAGATCCTGAGATAAACTTTCCATATTTCCTCTGGGTGATTTTAAACACGATTGCAAGAGGAGTTAAATCAACCTCTAAAAATATTGAAACTAGTATCTTCCATCATGGGTTGATAAAATTGTTAGTTTTTCATGAGATAAAGTAGGGTATAAATTGGAATACATTCCTCTCACAACATTTTTCTCAAGGGGAATGTTCCAAACACTTGGAGGAAAGCATGATAGGAGATAGCACTAAGGACCTTGATAACAAATAGGAAAGTAGTAAGAAGCAGTAGAAGAAGTCCAAATCTAAAGAAGGAGTTGAGAGCCCTACTCCATAAAGGTCCGTTAGTAATTCTGACAATGGTAAGACATTACAGGAGAAAGAAACTCCTGCACCAATAGTAAATAAGCCATCAAATGGTAAGAGACCACCTCTCGATTCACCCACTCTAGGCAAAGTTTTGAAAAGTGAGAAGAAGAAGAAGAAGAAAAATCCAACTGACAGTGACAAAGGAGAGATTAGAGGCACTACTTTAGAAGTAGTCATGGTGTTACCTCAGGAATAGACTCCTGAACTAAGTGTTAAGAAGGTAAAGAATACTAGAACTAGTGAGAGGAGTGACAAGGTACAAACTTCTAAGAACAATGACACACATGCACAGAAAGAACAAGTCACAGGGTCCATGTCACAAACAAAAGGGAAGAAGAGAATATTGTTTAGGATAGTGAGTCATCAACAACTCCACACAGAATGACCATAAGCATGGAAAAATCAGTAATGGCTAATGATACTTCTTCTCTTTCAGAAAATCCAATAGATGTCTCTGCCTCCCTTGAAAAAGAACATGTACAAGAAGAAATACTTAATGAAACATAGGAAGTAGTTACAGATACTTTGAAAGAACTGAGAAGAGAATTTGAATATAAAAGGAGACTTTCCAAACATGAAACAGTTGAACCTCCTAGTTCTTTAACTAGACAATAGATGATGACCAAAATTGAGAAACTCCAAAAGAAAAATGCGAAACTAAGGGAAGAGATGAAATAGTAGAAGGTGTTGGATGAATACTGCAAGAAAGAGAATGAGAAGTTAAGGGAGAACAACCAAAGGTGGAAAGAGGAGTACAATGAGGCCTCCACTAAGCTAAAGAAGGTTTTGCGCCCCGTACACTATACCAGAGCCATTAAAAGGGAACTTAAAGAAGATGCCTCAGGAGTGAATGTCTTAGATCCAAGTAGCTGATACTTAGAAAAGATGGCCCTATTTTTGAAATTTTTAAGAAGGGTTCAAAACTTTTTGCATGAGGACATGCAACAACTTGAGCATGGTGGAACTTTGGGCCTCATTTTTTATGCTTTAAAATACCCCTTATCA
This sequence comes from Pinus tabuliformis, assembly GCA_031772625.1. Taxonomy (NCBI): domain Eukaryota; kingdom Viridiplantae; phylum Streptophyta; class Pinopsida; order Pinales; family Pinaceae; genus Pinus; species Pinus tabuliformis. Next base: position 153,244,202 of record CM062804.1, on the reverse strand, counting down.
TCCTATGATATTGACTAATTTCACCGTCAACCTAGTTATTATTTGCTCATTTACCTCTGGAATATACTTTTTAGACTTATTATGTCTATATGAGGTAATTTATATGTCAAAACATGACATTATGTTTTCTTGTAGTAGAAAGATAATTATTTGATTTCTTATACTCTCTTATTAATTTTATTGGATCACATAGATGTCCAAACTGTGCTCCTACTCATCCGGTACCCGTGCAACAATCCAGCACCCGTGCTCCTACTCATCTGGTACCCGTGTAGCGAACAAATACTTGTACTCCTACTCGTCCAATACCAATGTTGGAAATCTAGTACTTGGCTTCTCGTCTAGTACTCATATATTTGCTGATCGGTTGCCTGTGTTTTGTCCACCATGTAATTGTGTTCACCCTACCCATCCGCTCATCCGGCACCAATAATAGCACCTATGTGATTCTGACACCCATGTTCCAATGACTGTGTGATTCTAGTACCTTTGTTCCAGCACCTGTATTAATTCGGTACCAGACCCTTTCCTCTAGATTGGTGTTGAGTGAATGGTTTTCAATGCAACCAAGGCAATTTTTCGTCAAAGGCATACTCCTTACATAGAAAATTGAGATATGATTCTTCATCATGCACTTCATGTCATGAGGATGAAGCCGCATATGTAAATTAAGCTAAACTGTAATGATTTGATATTATCTTATGTAACCTTGGTTGTAACGGTCATTTCTCTATAAGATAAGGCTTGTAGATGATAGCCAACTAGCGAGTTGGAGAGAATTAAAGAACCAATGAAGGAGAGACATAGAGTTAGACTCAAATTTGCATAGAACTATTGCGTTAAAATGTGATTGAGCCATTAAATGTTGTAATATTCATTTTTGAATTAATAATAGATGCAATGATTTATAAGTTAGTGTGTTAATCAATTTCTTAGTTCTGTAAGTATTCAAGCTTTACTTGGTAGCTCAGCAAGGGCCCACTGAAGCCATCAAGGCAAGTTATTATTCTATTTATTATATAGTTTATAAGTGTTTTAGAGTTTGATGCAATTCCAATCTTGTTTTATGCAAGTAATTTCAGAGTGATAATTACTTAGTTTTTGTGAATGCAAATTGTATTTTCTTAAGCTACATATTTAATTGTTGATTTCTATCTTGAAGAACAGGAGGGCCAAGATTAGAGATCTCACCATTCACCTACATGTGCCGATAGTGAAGACTCTTCTCATACATTTTATGTACTAGAATACATAATTTTCTTTGGAACTAGTTTTGGTTGCCTTGTTTAATGTTTGAATGCAGTGATTGATTCTAGTATAGTGATTAAGATTAGCTGATATAGGAAGCAGAGTCAAATCCATCTTTCCATTTCATCAGCCTATAAATGGATAAACTTGTTACCCAATCAAAACATTTAGTTCACTGCTTTGTCAAGTTTTTTTAATGATTTTTTCCTTTTAAATTGTGTGATAAAGTCGAGTTAAAGTTTGTGGAATTAATTATTAGTTTTTAAAGATCTTTGTATCTAGGATATATTCAACATACATAGGTACTCGTCTATTACTGGAACATATAGGGCATCATCGCCACTGATTACAAATCCATGGTCGATAATTAAATATTGTGGTGATATATATATATATATATATATATATATATATATATATATATATATATATATATATCTATATATATATATATATATATATATATATATATATATATATATATATATATATATATAACTTCCCCAACAATTGTTTTGAAGTGATGAAACAATATTTCATGTGTAAATTGTAGTCTAACCAATATTAAGTGGAAACTCATATTGTAATACTTGACATTTCATATAATATGATTTATGTGGTTAAAATTATTTATAGTTGTACTTGATATTATTCAATCTTGTAATTAACATATGTAACTTTGTGTTTTCATATTAGATGAACATGCACATTGTATGGAATTTTTTTAATTTAGTCGCAAAATCATATTATTTAATTTATGTGTATTAATAATGAATACATACAATAAACCTAAAACTACTAAATTAGTAGTTTATATTCATTAATGATGAACACAAATAAAATAAATATACGAGTAAATTAGTCATTTATAATGCTCATTAATGAAAGTAAATGAAATGAATATAAACTACTAAATCAATTGTTTGTATAATGAATATGAAACTATCAAAAAACAATAAATGACTACTATAAATGATAAATTTGGGATTAAAAATAATGACTAAGTTTTGCATATATATGACTATTAGTTGTTAATTTACAATATCTTATAACATGATTGAAATTTAGTCATATTTCTTTGGTAATTAATTAGTTTTCTTGAGTGTGGAATATTTTTTTGTATATTTGGTCATTAATTGAGGAAAATAAATACTAAATCAACGACTATATTAATGACTAAATATGTTACTAGACGACAAAATTGAGACAACCAATTAATGACAAAAATACGACTAAAAGTTGGTCGTGTTATAAGATACTGTAAATTAGCCACTATTGGTAACCGACTAAACAATGGTCATTTATATGCAAACTTTAGTTGTTTTTTTAGTCACTAATTACCCATTTTGTACTAGTATATAATTAGTTGTTCCTTGAAGATATTTGAAAATACTTTTGACAACGATGAAATGACTTTCATAAGGGAAAAGTGAAATATGGCCACAAGACCCACTCCTTGCATGATGTCTGGCCTCGAAGATGTGAGATATGTTGGCATTTTGGCACAGGTGTGGCGCTTTGGTACAGGTGTTGTCCTTGATGGCAACTCTTTTTGGTAACAGATCTCAGTTCAGGTTTTTAGAATGAAGGAAAAGACATATACGCAGGTTCATCTAGACGAAGACGCGTATACACGCGGGTTAGACGTGTCAAAGGCGCGTATACGTATGCATGCACTTTCATTGGTTTAAAAGCGCGTATATGTTGGAGAACTTATTTTTTGGTCCATGGTTGTTAGTCCTTGGAATTTGAACTTATGGTTTTGGACCATGGTATCTCGTTAGAAGTGTTGACCCTGAGTTTTGGGCCTTTGGTATTGTTTATTATGGTTTTGGACCGTGGTATTGTGGAAGGCCTAAATCTATAAAAGAGCAAGGAGATCATGTGGCAAGAAACCATCTGAATTATTGAATATCTGATATTGTGATAGATCTGAAATACTCGTGATTGGGTTATGGTGTAGATCTAGATCTGAATGAAGGAGGAACCTGAGCGCAAGAAGGATAAGGACTATTGATGAATCAAAATCTCAAGGCTTGAACATTGGTATCTCTGTATGATTTTGATCTATTATATGTGGCGCACTCTTGATCTATAAATCTGGGTTAACTAATGTGTGAATGCTTAAAAGAATAAATTATCCTTTATAGATCTGTACGCAGGTTCAGTGAAGTGCAGGTGCGTATACACGCTTTTTCTGTGAATGAAAGAAGCGTATACGCAGGTTGGTTGTGGTACAGAAGCGTATACTTGCAGGTTGCTAAACAATGAAGTAGCGTATATATCTTGATTTATGTTCTAGCTGCTTCTATTTTATTGCTGCAGTGTTCTGGGTTCAGAATTGGTGTTTGATTACAGTTACTGTGTTCTGGGTACAGTGGTCAGAGAAGTGTTTATTTGTTTCAGCTTTTGATTGGTGAAAAGGAGTTTGGGTTATGCAGAAATTCTTGATGGTTGATTGATGTTACTTGTGGATCCAGTCTGAAAATTAATGAAACAAGGTCCCTGAAAGCAAAGAGAAGGTTGCAGCCTTCTGCAGGTAGGAGCCTACGTACTAGTATCTCAAGCTAGTACAAGAACTTAGGGGGTTGGAGCTCCCTTCCAGGAAAGCTGGAAAATGAGAGAGAGTTGTAGCTCTCTGCAGGTTGCAGCCTGCGTACTGGTAAAGACTGCACCAGTACAAAACATTGTAAAGAGAAGTTTCTAATAAAAGAGAAGATAGGGACGAATTGCAGCAGGGGGTTTTCACCCACATTGGGTTTCCTCCTTATATCTTGTGTTCCTGTGTGTGATTGTCATCTGCTCTGTTTCACTGGTTCTGGTACTATTTATTTGCTTCTGATACACAGATTAATAACTGACATCTGAAAGATAAATCAAATTATAAGTCTGCTTTGTATATGCGGGTTTCTTTATCTGTAGTTGCGTATATACGCGGTTTTTATTAACTGAAGTAGCGTATATAATCTGGAATTGAAAAAGAAATATTTGACTTGATAATACTGATTCACCCCCCCTCTCAGTATTATTTCCAACAATTGGTATCAGAGCAGGTCCTTCTTAAGAAGCTTGATCGCTTGAAGGAAGATCTTTCATCATGAGCAACTACGAGAGGGAAGCATCAATCAGGCCACCGGTTTTTGATGGTAAGAGTTACTGCCTATCTTCAATCTTTGGGTACAGAAGTCTGGGATATCATAGATACAGGATATACTTTTCCAGCAGCAACTCCTACAGATCCGGTTGAGAAGAAGAAATATGAAACAAATGCAAAGGCGGTCAATACTCTATTGGGATGTCTATCGTAATCAGAATTTGTCAAAGTTATGCAGTATAAATCCGCAAAAGAAATATGGGACAAGATTGTTCTGAGCTATGAAGGAGATGATCAGATAAAAAGAGCAAAACTTCAAACCCTCATAATTCAGTACGAAAATCTCAGAATGTATAATGATGAAAGTGTGGCTAACTATTTTCTTTGTGTAGATGAGATTGTTAATTATATGAAAAATCCGGGTGAAGAAGTAAAAGAGGTTGTTGTAGTTGAAAAGGTTCTAAGATCTTTGTCCCCTAGGTTTGAGTCTAAAGTTTCTGCAATAAAAGAAAAGGAGAATCTTCAAAACCTTAAAATGTCACAGTTGCATGAAATTCTAACTGCTTATGAAATGAGGAAAGGAGGACCTTCAGACAGGAGAGAAGCTGCCTTCAAAGCTTCCGGCAAAGGAGACTACTATGAGTCATGACACATATCAGAAGAAGAAGAAGAATCAAATTTTGTCAAAAACCTTCAAAGGGGTGCTGGACGATTCCGAGGTAACTTACCTTTCAAGTGCTTTTCTTGTGGAAGGGTAGGTCACTATGCTGCCAAATGTCCTCATAAGGATAATATTGACAAAGGGAAGGAACATGTTAGATGGAACAAGAAACAAAATCCAAATAAGAAAAGCTATTACACTCATGAAGATGTTGATGGACTTTCAAATAGTGACGAAGATGAACGAGGTAATGAATATAAACTTCTAATGGCTTTTGAAGATGATGAGTACATGGATGCTATAGATGTAGAAGGTTTTTATAATGAAATGTCTGATCTCAAAGTTTGCTTAGAAGAGAAAAATGCGATTATTGATTCTCTGCAATATCAACTGGCTGAAAGGGAAAAACATCTTGAAAAATTGGAATGTGAAATTGTTTGTCTTAGAAAGGAGATTGAGAAAAAAAAAGCTATTAATCTCAAATTTGTTAAAGGATCTGAAACTCTAGATGAGATTATCAATGTACAGCGTTCTCCACTAATTAAGACAGGTCTGGGATATAATGGAGAAACATCTCAAGCTTCTACCTCCAAAAGTTATCTTGATGCAGCAAGGAGGAGCGAGCAAAGGCCTAATAGAAATCATCAGGTAAATCAGGAATAGTTAACCTCAAGAATGAATAAAGACTATCAAGAAAATCAGGGACAAGCTACCTTAAGGACAAACAGAAGCTACAATCAGCCACAGGTAAAATCTTCCCATTTTGCCTCAAGAATGGTTGTCAGTAGAAACTACAATCGGTTGGATGATAGATTTGATAATCGCAGGAGTTTCTTCAATGGCCAATGTTTCTCTTGCCATAACTTTGGTCACAAAGCATCTCAATGTGTTGCCTGTAAGACAATCATGACTAGAGAAGCTAAAAAACAAAGGAATATGACTGGGATCACGAAGGACTTATAACAACTTTTCGGCCCTTGAAAATGAAGTTGAATGTTCTATTTGTAATAACTTTGGTCATGAATATTCTGAATGCAAGAGCAGGTTTTGGAAGACAACTCAAAAGGAACAAACCTCAAGTGCCAGAACATGGAGAATGAAGGAACCACAACTAGAAATATGTGGGATAGCTTTTTATGCAGAAGGACAGGAAAATCTATGGTATATCGACAATGGATGTTTGAAGCATATGACAGGGGATAAAGAAAAACTTGAATCATATAGTGCATTAGAAAAGGGAAGGAAGGTTTCTCTTGGAAACGATACCCCTGCAGCCATAAAAGGAAAAGGCATTGCTCAGTTGAAAGAAAAGGTCAAAGCTGGAAATGTTTTGTATGTTGATGGATTGAAGCATAATCTCCTGAGTGTTAGTCAGATGTGCGATCAAGGAACCGAGGTAATATTTAGATCAAATGGATGTCATGTTCGTGATATTGATACAGGTGAAACAGTGATCAAAGGTAGAAGAACTCCAAATAATCTATACATATTTGAAGAAGGACAACAACAATGCTATTTGAGCAAGGATGATGAACACTGGTTATGGCACCGGAGGTTGGGGCATATAAGCTTTTCACAAATAAGGAAAGCATGCAAATACCAGGCAGTTTGTGGTCTTCCAGATATCAAAATTCCAGACAACACTATATGCAAATCATGTCAGTTTGGTAAGCAAACCAGAACTAACTTTCCTGAGAAGGAAGGATCAGCTAGCAGGCCTCTTGAGCTTGTTCATACAGATGTATGTGGTCCATCTAGGAAAAGGTCACCTCGAGGAGAAGAATAATTTATATTGTTCATTGATGACTTTTCCAGGATGGTTTGGATAGGATTGATGAAGCACAAAGATGAAGCGTTCAAAAAATTCAAATCTTTCAAAGCATTGGTTGAAAACGAATCAGATCGCAAAATTAAATGCCTCAGGTCTGATAGAGGTGGGGAGTTTACCTCAAATGAGTTTTTCAATTTCTGTGAAGAACATGGAATAAGAAGGGAATTCTCTACAGCTAGGACTCCTCAACAAAATGGAGTAGTGGAAAGAATGAACAGAACGGTTCAACAAATGGCTCGTGCTATTCTTGATGAGTCTGGAACTCCCGCAACCTTCTGGGGTGAAGCGGCTTATGCTGCGGTGGTTATTCTCAACAAAACAAATGTCCGGGTAAATATCACTCAAACTCCTCATGAGCTTTGGTATGGTGAGACTCCCTCGGTAAAACATTTCAAAATTTTTGGAAGCAAATGCTACATTAAGAATAATGATGAACATCTTGGCAAATTTGAACCTAGAGCTGATGAAGGCATTCTTCTTGGTTATTCTCCCCATAGCAAAGCATATATATGTTACAATAAAAGACTTGGAAGAATTGTTGACAGCATTGATGTTGTGGTTGATGAAAAAGGAAACGTTCCTAGGCAAGTAAATTATGAAAATATCGAAGAAGATGAAGACTACCCTCCAAATCAGACTGATGATGAAGAAGAACCTCAATAGGCACCAGTGGAATAGATAAGGATAGAAGAGAAGACTCCATCCAGGTATGCGCAGAAGAATCATCCAGAATCTCAGATTTTGGGGCAGAAAGAAGCAGGTGTACAAACTAAAAGAACAATTGCAGAAGCCTCAAGCTATTTTGCATTACTCTCCTCCACTGAACCACAAAATGTAAAAGAGGCGTGCAAAGATGAATTCTGGGTCAAGGAAATGGATGAAGAACTTGAGCAGATTGAAAAGAACAACACTTGGGAGTTGGTTCCTAGACCAAAAGATAAGAATGTCATAGGAACAAAATGGATCTTCAAGAACAAGTTGAATGAAAATGGGGAAGTTATTAGAAACAAGGCCAGGCTTGTTTGCAAAGGGTATACTCAACAGGAAGGAATAGACTTTGAAGAAAAATTTTCTCCCGTTTCTAGACTTGAGGCCATCAGAATGTTCCTTGCCCTCTCTAGCTTTCAAAAATTCAAAGTATTTCAAATGGATGTGAAGTCAGCCTTTTTGAATGGAGACTTAGAAGAAGAAGTGTACATTTAGCAACCAGATGGCTTTATCCTTGGAAATGATCCAAATCTTGTATGCAGACTTAAAAAGGCTCTCTATGGGCTTAAACAAGCTCCAAGGGCTTGGTACTATCGGTTGGACAAATACCTTCATCAACAAGGTTTTTCAAAAGGATCAGCAGATAGCAGCCTCTATATAAAAATTGAAAATAACAAATTGCTAATACTTGTTGTGTATGTAGATGATATTATGTTTGGAAGCAATGAAGAAGCTATGAGTCAAAGCTTTGCCTTGGTGATGCAGAAGGAATTCGAAATGTCCTTGCTTGGAGAACTGACATACTTTCTTGGATTGCAAATCCAACAAAATGAAGGCGGTATATTCTTGTCTCAAACAAAGTACCTCAAGCAGATTCTGAAGAAGTATGGCATGGAAGATTCGAAACCAGTATGTACCCCCATGGTTACAGGATGCAGCCTCAGTGCAAATGATGAATCAACAGCAGTGCATCAACCAACCTATAGATCTATGATTGGAAGTCTACTTTATTTGACAGGTACCTGACCAAACATCATGCATGCAGTGGGAATAGTTGGAAGATTTCAGGCAAATCCAAAGGAAACTCATCTTCAGGTAGTGAAGAGAATTTTCAAGTATCTTCAAGGAACTCAAAACTATGGCTTATGGTATCCTAGAGATACAGATCTCACTCTTCATGCTTACACAGATGCAGATTGGGCCGGAAGTGTGGATGATAGGAAGAGCACAAGTGGTGGTGCATTCTTTATGGGTTCCAGATTAGTATCTTGGTTCAGAAAGAAACAGAGTTCGATTGCTTTATCTACAGCTGAAGCGGAATATGTGGCTGCTGCATCTTGTTGCACACAACTCCTTTGGATGATGCAAACCTTGCAGGATTTTCAAATCACTTGCACTCCACCTGTCTCTATCTTATGTGATAATACAAGTGCAATAAGAATTTCAAAGAATCCTGTCATGCATTCAAAGACCAAGCACATACCTATCAAATATCATTTTCTTCGGGAACAAGTGCTTGAGCAAAAAGTCAAGTTGGAGTATGTTCCTTCTAAGGAACAAGTTGCTGATATACTCACCAAACCACTGCCCAGGGAAACTTTTGAATATCTCAGACAGAAGCTGGGAGTAGTTGATGCTTCATCCTGCTGTTGAAGATTGTCTGTTTCAAAGAAAAAAATTTGTACGCGATTTGGATGAGGGGAATCTGCGTACATACGCCGATTTATGCAGGTGCAGTCGCGTATATGGAGTTCTGAAGAAAATCAGCAAGGACAGACTCTGGTTCCAGAGAGTCTGACATAGGTCTGTCAGAGACCATCAAGCACAGGTTCAGGGGGAGCAGATAATCTTCTAATAATGCATTGTTGGCATTACCTTAGAAGCTTTTGGTTCTAGTACTCACGTTGTTTTAGGTGGATCAGCTGCAGAAAGAAGAACAGAAGGGGAACATGGTTGCCGATATATACAGTGATTATCAGATGCTGCTGATAGTTGTTACTGGTGATTTGCATATATTTGATATTTTGTCTCTATGTCATGTATATCTTCTTTTCTTTTTCAAGGTCATGTAACGACCTATTTTGGTTTCCCCACTATGCCTGGGATGATTGATGCAATGTGATTGGTTGTCATATGTAAATTTCTGATGTATCCCCACTTGGTTGGGTGATGGTTGTATGTATTGAGTCTTTTGGTGATAGGAAGGTCTTTTATGATGTAAAAGTCATGGTTCTTCTTGAAGAACACATTTTTGTAGATCTTGCCTACAGTCAGGGGGAGCATGTTCAGCACAGCAGAGCAGAGATATCAGCATGAACTCAGGGGGAGCATAGCCCTTTGCCCTTGATGACAAAGGGGGAGAATAACTTTGAGGATCTTGGGGTTGCCATCAAGTCCAAAGGGGGAGATTGTTGGCATTTTGGCACTAGTGTGGCGCTTTGGTACAGGTGTTGTCCTTGATGGAAACTCTCTTTGGTAACAGATCTCAGTTCAGGTTTTCAGAATGAAGGAAAAGACATATACGTAGGTTCATCTAGACGAAGACGCGTACACACGTGGGTTAGACATGTCAAAGGAGCATATACGTATGCACACACTTTCATGCACTTAAAAGCGCGTATATGTTGGAGAACTTATTTTTTGGTCCGTGGTTGTTAGTCCTTGGAATTTGAACCTATGGTTTTGGACCATGGTATCTCGTCAGAAGTGTTGACCCTAGGTTTTGGGCCCTTGGTATTGTTTATTATGGTTTTGGACCGTGGTATTGTGGAAGGCCTAAATCTATAAAAGAGGAAGGAGATCATGTGGCAAGAAACCATCTGAATTATTGAATATCTGATATTGTGATAGATCTGAAATACTGGTGATTGGGTTATGGTGCAGATCTAGATCTGAATGAAGGAGGAACCTGAGCGCAAGAAGGATAAGTACTATTGATGAATCAAAATCTCAAGGCTTGAACATTGGTATCTCTGTATGATTTTGATCTGTTATATGTGGCGCACTCTTGATCTATAAATCTGGGTTAACTAATGTCTGAATGCTTAAAAGAACAAATTATCCTTTATAGATCTGTACGCAGGTTCAGTGAAGTGCAGGTGCGTATACACGCTTTTTTTGTGAATGAAAGAAGCGTATACACAGGTTGGTTGTGGTACAGAAGCGTATACTCGTAGGTTGCTAAACAATGAAGTAGCGTATATATCTTGATTTATGTTCTAGCTGCTTCAGTTTTATTGCTGCAGTGTTCTAGGTTCAGAATTGGTGTTTGATTACAGTTACTGTGTTCTGGGTATAGTGGTCAGAGAAGTGTTTATTTGTTTCAGATTTTGATTGGTGAAAAGGAGTTTGGGTTATGCAGAAATTCTTGATGGTTGATTGATGTTACTTGTGGATCCAGTCTGAAAATTAATGAAACGAGGTCCCTGAAAGCAAAGAGAAGGTTGCAGCCTTCTGTAGGTAGGAGCCTGCGTACTAGTATCTCAAGCTAGTACAAGAACTTAGGGGGTTGGAGTTCCCTTCCAGGAAAGCTGGAAAACGAGAGAGAGTTGTGCTCTCTGCAGGTTGCAGCCTGCGTACTGGTAAAGACTGCACTAGTACAAAACATTGTAAAGAGAAGTTTCTAATTAAAAAGAAGATAGAGACGAATTGCAGCAAGGGGTTTGCACCCACATTGGGTTTCCTCCTTATATCTTGTGCTCTTGTGTGTGATTTTCATCTGCTCTGTTTCACTGGTTCTGGTACTGTTTATTTTCTTCTGATACATAGATTAATAACTAACATCTGAAAGATAAATCAAATTATAAGTCTGCTTTGTATACGCGGGTTTCTTTATCTGTAGTTGCGTATATACGCAGTTTTTATTAACTGAAGTAGCGTATATAATCTGGAATTGAAAAAGAAATATTTTACTTGATAATACTGATTCACCCCCCCTCTCAGTATTATTTCCAACAAGATACAAAAATATTCCTATCATTGATCTGTACTCAGTTTGATTTACCAACATTGTCTCATATTCTTTGCATAATTTATAGCCTGTAACCATAGGAGTGTTAACTATATTGCAATCTTCTAGCCAAAACTTCTTCAAAGTTTCTCTTAGGTACTTGTATTTGGAGATAAATACCACATATTTTTACTAAGAAATTTTCAATCCTAACAAGAAGGAAAATTATTTGATCATGGACATCTCGAACTCTATCTGCATACAGTTTGTGAATTCATGTCCCAATTGCTCTAGGTCACGGCCAAATATGATGTCATCCACATAAGCTAGTGCAATTAGTATATGATCACCTTCATACTTTATGTATATATTGTTTTCTATAATACCTTTCTTAAATCCTTGTTCCTAAACGTATCGATCCAGCCTTTCATACTAGGCTTTGTGAACCTTTTTAAGTCCATGTAAGGCCTTTTTTATTTTGCACACAAACCCTTCATTTTCAGTGAGTGTGAATCCTTTTAGCTTCTTAATATAAACTTCTTCTTCTATATCTCCATTTAGAAATTCCGAATTTACATCCATCTAATATACCTTGTTGTTTTTATGAGTGGAAAATGAAAGAAACATTCTGATAGCTTCTAGTCTAGCTATTGGTGGAAAGGTTTCCCCAAAATATACCCCCTCTATATAGGCATACAATTTGAAAAGTGATCAAGACTTATTCCTAATTACTCGACCCTGCTCATTTAGCTTATTTTTGAAGACCCATTTTGCACATATGACATTTTTCTCTCTAGGTCTTGGAACAAGATCCGAAGTGTCATTCTTCTCAATTTGGTCAAGTTCTTCATTCATAGCTCTCACCCAAAACTTGTCCTCACTTGCCTGGCTCAAATTTTTAGGATCAACCTGAGATGGCAGAGCAAGATTTACAGAAACTGACCTGCCAACAAATTTTCTCCTCATCTGAAGGCCAAGTCTTCCAAGAATTTAACTCTGAAGGTATTCTTTCTGTACATACTTGTAAGGTGTTTTGGGCCTTGGAGTTGTGCTCATTTACATGTCTTCATTATCTGAATTTGTTTCATCTTGATTTGAGGGCCTGATGTCTGAAATCTCTTCTCCATCTAGGTTCATGTTTCCTTTGGAGGACGTGTATTGTGAAGTTGTTTCATCTACTACTACATCAATGCAATAATCAACCCTCTTTGTTTATCTATTGTAACACTTGGATCCTTTACTTCGAGCATAGTACATGAGTAATATACCCTCATCAGTGCGTGAATCAAACTTTCCATGAGTTTTATCACTCCTTTTGATAAATCATTTTCGCCCAAACAGCTTGTAGTGTTTAACTGATGTAGGTCTTCCCTTCCATAACTCATAGGGAGTTTTATCACTATTATGCCTAAGTTTCATTCTATTTGATAGGTGCACTACTACTTGTGTTGCTTCTCTCCAGAAGATGTGAGGTATATCTGCTTCATCCATCATAGCTCTGACCATTTCTTGGATAGTTTTTTTCTTTCTCTCAACTACTCTATTTTGTTGTGGAGTTCTAACCACAGAATATTGCCTCCTTATGCCATGCTCTTCATAGAATTATTCAAATTCTTTTGAAGTGTATTCTCCTCCTCTATCTAATGTTAAGAATTTGATATTGAGATATTTCTCATGCTCTTCTTGAGCTTCAAATCTTTTAAAATATTTAAATGCTTTTGATTTTTCCTTTAAGAGCATGATCCAAGTGGCCCTAGTACAATCATCAATAAGAAACATAAATTACCTTTCTCCTCTTGGGTTTGTTCTCTAGTTGGGCCACAAATATCTGTGTGAATAAGCTCCAGTGTTCTAGATGAAGAGAACTCTTTTGTCTTGAAATGATTCCTAGTATTCTTACCAAATTGACATGACTTGCAGATTGAATTATCAGGCCTTGACAGTCTTGGAAAACCTCTCATAGCTCCCAACTTGCTGACTCTTATCAGACTATCAAAATTCATATGACCAAGTCTCATGTGCCATAACCAGGCTTCACTCAACTTTCTCAGATAACAACTTACTCTGGAGTCATCAAACACATATACATTATTGTGAGTTATGACTTCTTTTCCCATGATCTTTCCATTTTCTTAAATTCAAATCTCACATTCCTTGGATAGAAAGGTCACATTGTATGAATTATCACACATCTGACTTACACTAAGAAATGTTTGCTTGATGCCTTCTACATACAACACATTTTTGGCCTTAATCTTTTCATCAAGATTGATTATTCCCTTAACCTATATTATTGGTGGGGCATTGTTGCCGAAAGTGACATTGTTCCCTATATACTTTTCTTTTGGCAATAGAAATTTTCTCTTATCCCCAGTCATATGCTTGGAAAAAACACTATCCAAATACCATTTTCTTTCTTGATTATGTGCTGATATAGAAAATCCACATTCCATGTTATTTCAATATTTCATTTCTAATTCTCCTTATATTTTTTATAAGTTGAATACCAATTGTCCCGAGACTTAGATGGGGACTCAACCCTGATTCTACAGTCACTTGCCTTGTACCCAAGATTATTACATTTTAAACATTCAACATCACTCATTAGGGTAGAGAAGGCATTTAGATTTATGAGAGAATAGTTTTGAGATCTAAAATTTTGATACTTATTGTATTTGAAATTTTCATCTCTTTCAACTTTAATCCTTCTACAATCAACAACCTTATGTCCAAAGATGTGACATTTATGAAAATGACCATAAAATAAATGAGAATAACTGAAGTTGGAAATTTCATGAGTTTTTTCATGAAGGTACCTCTGTTGTCTGGCTGATTGATTCATTCTCCATTAGTGTGGTTCCTTGGGGTAGAAAAGGTTATTATTCTAGTGATGGGATTCTCTCTAACTTACTACCTTTTTGTCTTCCTTGATTCTTTCTTGATACACCTTTGCATAGCTCTAAGGTTCCTCAAATCCTACGGACCTGAGGTTCATCTTGCCCATAGAATATTCCTATGGTCTGGAGTACCCCTGGCCTATTTTGTTTCCTTAAGACCTTTGGTTGTTTAGAATTTGATCTATCTTTCTTGTTCCTTCTGAAAATTGTTTCTTTATACCTTTCTTAGTCTTCATTTGATCAAGATTCATTCTCAGAGAGACAGCCTCTTCTTCGAGATTATGGTAATTCTATTTCGACTCATGGATCAAATCTTGAAGAGCTCTTCCTTTTGTTTAACTTCTTCTAATTTGGCGTTCAAGGACAGAATCTCATCTTTGCATGTTTTTGAGATCATTTCCTTATTTACCTTGAAAAACTCCTGTTTTAAATGCTTGTTCTCTCTTCTAGTTTCTCACATGTTCCTTATTTTTCTTCTATAAGAAAGGTAAACTATATTTGTATTTTAATGGCTTCTTCAAGTTTTTCTTTTTGATAAACAAACTCCTCATTGTCGGAGTTGTACATACCTTCTTCAAAACGTTGTAGTTGTTATTTTAGGTGCTTTTTCTTTCTCCTTTCCTTATTTAACTCATCAAGAGAACCAATGAGTTCCCCTTCAAATTCCACTACTCCTACTTCTTCTTCTTCCTCTTCAGAGTCAGCAATATTTTGTTTCTTGGAGTCTGCCCCAAATCCCTTAAGTAAATATTTATCTATATCATCTTTTGAAAAGTTTTCATTGTCTAACTCTGTTGCTAAACTATCATCTTTGGATTAAATGCCTTTTTCTTATAAAACTTCTGCTTATGATGTTTTTGAGATTTGTTTTTAAATTTTTTATCATTTTCATTTTTTGTCCTTTCTTTGTAAGGGAAATTGGATGAAAAGTTTCCAACTCTTTCACAGTCAAAGCATTTAAAGGGAAACTTCCCTTTATATTTTCCTGAGCCACGCTTTAGTTTCCTAGAAAATTGAGCGATCTCCTGATCATGTTCATAGATGGAGCAATCTTGTTGATCTATTTTTTCCTTGGCCTTTGTTGGGTATGTGTTATATTCTTTCCATTACTAGCCGCGAGTGTGAAGCCAGGGGGTTAGAGGGGGGTGGATAGCCCCCCTTCATTGCATTGGACGCAACAGGGGGGTCACGGGGGGGGGGGGGGGGGGCGACAACATAAGGTCCTCGGCAGCACCCCAGGAAAATTATTTTGGACCCTATATTAGGTGGGCAGACCTAAATATGGTTTTCTGCATGGATTTCGTACATGGTTTTGGGCATGATGGTTTTTTATCCATGGTATTTTGTAGATCTGGTAAAGGGAACTACGGTTATGTTCTAATCTAGGGTTAATGGATTGGGGTTTATGGATGCTTCGACATGTCTATATATATATATATATATATATATATATATATATATATATATATATATATATATATATATATATATATATATATATATATATATATATATATATATATATATATATATATATATATTGTAATATTGAAAGGAATATAATGAACAATGAATCTGGTATTCCTGGTCTTGGGATCGAGGGAAAATGTTTGTGTATATATGTTTTATGTTTTATTCTCTCACCGTTTCTTATTTTCCTTTTTTAAGAATTCATTTGCAGGTAATTTGTATACAAGGTTAAAACCTACATTTGGTATCAGAGTTGATATGGCTTCAAGGGGATTCCTTTGCTTCTAAGGAGTTTTTCTCGGGCCTGTGGTAGACTTTATTTAGTGGGAGATCTTCGGGATCGATTCTTATGGTGAAAGAGGATGGGGATGAGTGGAAAGATAGAGATCAAGAAATTTAATGGTCAAAGTTTTGAGTTGTGGAAACTCAAGATGGAGGATCTGCTAGTGGATAAAGATCAGTGGATCATAGTAGATCCAGGTACTAAACCAACGACAATGTCCGATGAAGACTGGAAGAAGTTGGATCGGAAAGAAAAGAGCACAATACGGTTGTGTATCTCAGATTCAATATTGTTGAATGTATCAGGGGAAGATTCAACAAAGGCTTTGTGGGACAAGTTAGGGACTTTGTACCAATCTAAGTCTCTAGTGAATAAATTGTTCCTATGAAAAAAGTTGTATAACCTGAGGATGAAGGATGGAGACTCGGTCACAGAGAATATGAATGCCTTTAATACTGTGGTAATCTATTTGTTATCTGTTGATATTAAAATTTCATATGAAGATAAGTGCATCAAGTTTCTATGTTCTCCACCAAATTCTTGGGATAGTCTGGTTTTTGCAATAGGTAGCAATACAACTACCTTGGAGTTTGATTAAATAGTCTCATCATTGCTATTGGAGGAGATGAGACGAAAAAATATGGAGGGTCAAAATGTTGATGCCTTGTATATACAAGGACGGTCATAGAACAGGAAAATAATAATAATAATAATAATAATAATAATCATAATAATAATAATAATAATAATAATAATAAAATAATAATAAAAAATAAAATAAAATAAAATAAAAAAATTCCTCGAGTGGGATATCTAAATCTTGAGGAAGATCTAAATCTCCAGGAAAACCTGTAAAGATGTGCTGGAAATGTGGAAAGGAAGGGTACTTAAAAAAGGGCTATAGATCAAAACCTCCTGAGAAAGGAAAGGGATCTGATGATGCTCCTTCTGTAGAGGCAAAAACCACCTCAGATGAAGGTTTGGACATGTACTTGGATTCTTCTTCAAGTACACATGTAGATCATGAGGCATGGTTGATTGACTAAAGTGCATCATTTCACTTCACTCCCCATGGAGAGTGGTTCTGCGAGTATGATAAATATGATGGTTGTGATGTCTTCTTAGGGGATGAAAAGAAGGCTAGATTCATTGGATGTGGAAAAGTCAAGATGAAGTTGCAAGGTGGAAGGATTAGAACATTTTTTGTGTTCTGCATATTCTTGCATTAGCTAGAAATATGATTTATGTAAGAAAGATGGATGATGCACATGTAAAAATAGTGTTTACGAAAGATACCTGCAATATGGTTCGAGGAGCACTGGTATTGATGGGGGGAGTTTGGATTGGAACTCTATACAAGCTTCTAGGTAGCACTTTTATTGATGGGTACAACAGTTTTGTGATTCCTGAAAGTGGAGTAGAAAATCTAGTGGTCTCTAGAGAAAAGACCATGCTATGGCGTCAAAATCTTGGACATATTGGAGAGAAGGGCCTTTGAATACTTCATGGTAATGGTATGGTAGAAGGTATTTCTAATTGCTCTCTTGATTTCAATTTCTTTGAACATTGTCTATATGGGAAGCAGAAGTGGGTGAGTTTCCCCTCTGCTGCTAAGAGGACAAAAGGGATATTAGAGCTTGTGCATAGTGATGTGCTTGGACCCATGTCGATTCCATCACTGGGTAAGTTTGTGTATTATGTATCATTTATATATGACTTCTCAAGGAATACATGGATATATTTCCTCAGGAAGAAATCTGAAATAATTGATAGGTTTAAAGAATTTAAGGCTCTGGTGGAAAACTAGACATAGAAGAACATAAAGGTGTTGAGGACATATAATGGTGGAGAGTTCTGCAAGAAGGAATTTAAATAGTTTTGTAAAACGTGTGGTATAGCACGACAGAAGACTACTCCATGCACACATTAGCAAAACAAAGTTGCAGAAAGAATGAACAGTACGTTGATGGAAAAGGAAAGAAGCATGCTCCGTGGTCTCGAGCTAGGACAAGAATTTTGGGCAAAGGCGGTGGAGATTGCATGTTACCTGGTTAATAGATCACATTCATCAGTGTCTGAGGATAAGTCTCCACAAGAGGTATGGATTTATAAGAAACACTCTCTTTCACATCTAAGGGTATTTGGCTATGATGCATATGTACATGTTCCAAAGGAGAAAAAAACCAAGTTGGATACTAAATCTAAAAGGTGCATCTTTATTGGGTATACAGATGGTTTGAAAGGTTATAAGCTTTCGAACCCAGAAACAAGGAAGGTTGTGTATAACCAAGATGTGGTGTTTAGAGAGGTCAAATATGTTATTAAAAATGAATTCCTACCATAGGAACTTGAGAATATAGAGTTTGTGCTAAAGGAGGAAGAATCAAACTCTATTGCAGAAGAGGAATCAAAAGATGAAGAGCCACAAACTCCAACTGTTAGAAGATCGGTTTGAGAAAGAAGGTAGCTAGCTAGAAAGGTATAGTCCATCTTCTTTTTGTTCACATTTTTCTTTATATATTATTGATGATGATCCCAGAACTATGACGAAGGCCATACATTCAGAGGATGGAAAACTCTCGAATGAGGCCATGGATGATGAAATGAGATCTTTGGACAAAAATGAGGCTTAGGATCTAGTGGAGTTGTCGACTAGAAGGAAACCCATTGGAAGAAAATGGATGTTTAAGAAGAAGATGATTGCAGAAGGCAGGGTGGAGAAATAAAAAGCTTGTTTGGTAGCAAAAGTTTATTCCCAGGTGTTGGGAATTCATTATGGTGATATTTTTTCTCCTCTTTCTAAGGAAGCTTCTATTAGATTACTTTTATTTGTTGTTGATGCTTTTGATTTTTAGGTAGAACAGATGGATGTGAAGACATTATTTCTTCACAAGGATTTGGAAGAAGATATATACATGAAGAAACCTGAAGGCTTTGTGGGGAAGGGTAAGAATGAACTGGTATGTAGGTTAAAATAGTCTTTGTATGCATTAAAACATTCACCAAGTATGTGGTATCAGAGATTTGATACATTTATACGGGGACTTGGCTTCACCGGAAGCAAAGTAGATCACTGTGTGTATTTTAAGTTGAATGGTGATTGTTTTATTTATTTGGTCTTATATGTGGATGATATGTTGTTGATTGGAAATAACAAAGAAGTTATCTAGGATTTGAAGACCCAATTTTCCTCTAAATTAGACATGAAATATCGTCGTGCTGAAAACTATATTTTGGGCATGGAAAATAAACGAGATCCAGTAAAGAGGAAGCTCTCGTTAAATTGGAGGAAGTATGTCGAGACAATACTGTAGAGGTTTAATATGCATAATATTAAATCAGTTAAGGTTACTATTCCTATAGGTGTAAATTTATCTGCTGAACAATGTCACAAGAAGAGGAAGAGGACACATCCCATGTTCCATATGCAAGTGCAATTGGTAGTCTGATGTATGCAATGGTCTGTACTAGACTAGACATTGCACATGGAGTGGGAGTATTGAGAAGGTTTATGTCAAAACCAGGGAAAGATCATTGGACAACAGTGAAGCAGGTTTTCAGGTATTTGCGTGGCACTAGTGATTAGGGTTTGTGCTTCCAAGGAAGACTAGGATTAGATAGATTTTGGACATACATGGCTTTGTTGATGCAAACCGAGCTAGAGATCTGGATTAGAGAAGATCTACAAGTGGGTATCTGTTTAACCTATTTGGAGGTGTAGTCAGTTGGATGAGAAAGAGACAGTCTGTAGTGGCACTTTCAACTATAGAGCCATAATACATGGCAGCCACTCATGCAAGCAAGGAAGCAGTTTGCTTTCATATATTATGTTCACATATGGGGTTAGTACAATGAGCTATAAGGATATACTGTGAGAGCCAAAGTGAAATTTTCTTGGCAAAGAACCCTACTTATCATTCAAAGACAAAGCACATTGATGTTCAGTATAACTTTATAAGGGATATGGTTGAGGACAAATAGGTGTTGCTGGTAAAGGTTGATACTTTGAATAATATTGCAGATGCATTGACAAATTCTATGACCACTAAGAAGTTCTCTTGGTGTAGAGAAATAATGGGCATTGCAAGGATAGACTAATTACTAAGCTCTCTTGTGCTCCCCTATAAAAATAAAACAATAAGTGGGAGAATGTTGGGTGTGTGTTATATTCTTTCCACAACTAGCCCCTAATATTTTGGACCCTATATTAGGTGGGCGGACGTACCTATGCTTTTGAGCATGGATTTAGCGCATGGTTTTAGGCATGATGGTTTTTTGCCCATGGTATTTTGTAGATCCAGTCAAGGGAACTATAGTTATGTTCTAATCCAGGGTTAATGGATTGGATTTTATGGATGCTTCAGCATGTATGTATATATATATATATATATATATATATATATATATATATATATATATATATATATATATATATATATATATATTAACATTGTAAGTAGTATAATGAAAAATCAATCTGGTAGTCTCGGTTTTGGGATCCAGCGGAAAATCTTTGTGTTTATATGTTCTATGTTTTATTCACTTGCCATTGCTTATTGTAATTTATGTATAGGGTTAAAAGCTACATCCTTCTTGGACACTTTGAGCACTACCTCTTTAGGTCCAGACTTCTCTCTTCCTACTCTCATATCATAAGTTGTGAGAGTTCCAAGCAATTCATCCATCTTGAGATTCTTTAAATCGACCATTTATTCAATAGTAGAGACTTTGGCGTTAAATCTCATGGGTAGATATCTTAAGACCTTTTGAACAATCATATCTTCTTTGAATTTTTCACCAAGTCCTCTAATCATATTGGTTACTTCATAAAATCTAAGGAAGTATTCTACTATGCTTTCTTCTTCACTCATTTTTAAGCTTTGAAACCTCATTCTGAAGGTTTGAAGTTTGGCCTGCTTGACTTTCTCATCTCCTTCATGACTTTGATTGAGCTTCATCAACACTTTCTTTCCAAACTTAGAGTGCATAGTTTCTCCTGCTTGACTTTCTCATCTCCTTCGTGACTCTGATTGAGCTTCATCAACACTTTCTTTCCAAACTTAGAGTGCATAACCTTTATGAGTTCAGATTGACTAAGGCCAAAGAGAATGGTTGTTATGAAACTAGCTCACAAAAGATACAAAATATAGATCAACGCCTTAGAAATAAGCCTCTTCGAGGGGGCAACCTCCTTTACATTACACAAATGAACAATTCTTAGATGATACAAATGAAAAGACCTCCTTTATATATATAGGAGTCTAAGGGGTCATTATATAATCAAAGCCGACATAACAATAATAATGCAAGGGCACAATAATAACAATAGTGGGCTTTTATGGGAAACAATAACAATAATATGGGGACTACATGGGCACAACAATATAATAAGGGGGTTGTACTAATAACAATAAGGGGTTACACTAGTATTATAGGGACCTAACATGACCCTCTCCTTCAAAAATTGTTGTCCTCAACGCTTGAGTAGTTCTTGATGCTTCTGTATAAAATTCTTGTCCTCCCATGTGGAATCTTCAGTGGGTAAGTTCTTCCACTTGATGAGATACTCTGAAATTGATCAATTTCGTAGCTGTCAGGTTCTTGTTTCTATGACTGCTTTAGGTTCCAATATGATTTTTCCTTCCCTGTCAAGTTTTGGAAATATTGTTAGAACTGAGATCTTCAGCAACGTTTGAATGAGTTCCCACCCTGCCTCGCCATTCTTCCATTCATCCCTTGCCTTGTTTATCAAATTTTATTGGATAATTATACCAACCTCTACCATGTATGCAACCATATGTTCAATTTCACTCCTTTTGGAATATGGATAACTATAAGTCCTGATGTTTGGAGGAACACTTCCTGGAATCAAATGAATAGCATGATCATGATCACGAATACATCAGAGACCTTTGGGAGTCTCAAATACCTTGGAATGATTGTCCAAGACTTTTTAGAGATCTGGAGAAATAGATGATTTCAATGTGGGAACCATTAGCGAACATAATTGTGAAATTACGCCTTGTTGTTCTTTCTTTAGAATCTTTGTCATTCTGTTAGAGTTGATTATCTTTCCCGGTTTCCCTGTGATACTCCTTAATTCAACTTCCTTTCCTTCTGAAGAAAATTTCATGAAAATTTCTTGAAATTAAAAGCTATTGTACCCAAGGATTGTAGCCATTGGACTCCTATTACAACATCAGCACCACCCATTGAAATGGAAAGAATTGGGCTATTCAATACATATTCTCCCATGGATAGCTTGATATTATGGCACTTTCCAACGTAATTTATAGTTCCTCCACTTGCAATTGTCACTTGTCACTCTGGTGCTAGATATAGGAAGCAATTCAATAACTTGGTTATCTTACAATGAATAAAATTATGGGTACTACCCAAATCAATCAACATTATTACCCTTTTCTTCTTGATGTGTCCTTCTATCTTTATAGTTTGAGGAGTGGTAATTCCGACAAATTCATTACAAGATATGACCAGATTCATTTCTTCTTTCTCTAGGGTTGGTTCTGTTAGTGTCAGTGTCTTCACACTTCCATCAGTGATCAAATTGCTCTTTTTCACACATATTAGGTGTCTCATTCGATCAGTTGCATTCCATTAGGTCATGGATCAACTGATGGTGGTGGTTTCATTTCAGTTTCCCTCATGTCGTAAACCTGCTAGCTTGTTCAAAACCTCTTTTCAGTCATTTATAGTCATTTCAGTTCATTTCATTCAGTTTTAAGGTTTAGTTTCAGTAGGTCTTAGGTTTTGTCATCATGGTTATCCAAAATTGAATAAAAAGGTCAGAAGGCGCATGAGGAGGATAAATAGGTTCATAAAATCATAAATTTACTGTTGATATTCTCAATAAATCTTTTTTACCTAAAAATAGAAAATTTTACTATTGATATGCTCAATAAATCCTAACAGAGTTTTTTTCATTTTGTGTACAAATTTCATGTAATTTAAAGTGTTTCTATATGTAATAAGTTCAGCAGCTACTTTTGGTCACCTTGCCAACTCCAGCCACTGCAAAAACAAACGCACCAATGCATCAGTCCATCAAATGGCCAAGAAAAACAGTCAAACTTCAAGTTGAAAAACAAAGTGTTTGAAAAAGTGAATAAGACTTTAGAAAAGTGGGTTTGCAATGAAGAAAAATTAAAGTGTATGGTATATAAATCAAATTCATTCTAGCAAGTCATTTTATTGTGCAAGAAGTCAAGTGAAGAGGAAAATTGAGCAAAAGAGGAAGAAAACCCGAAATTTGCAGCAAATTGGCCTAGCGCTGCGCATCAGAGGGTCGGCGTTGTGCATCAGAGGGGTGCTACGCATCAGAGGGTTGTTGCTGTGCATCGAAGGGGTGTTGTGCATCAGATAGCTTTTCCCTGTGTTATCACAAAATCAAGCACTGAAAGGCTGCCGATCAGTTAGACTCTGTGTAACTATTTCAAACCAGACTTTTGACTAAGGCTTAGCCTCCTTAGCCTGAGAGGGCTCTCTCAAAGGGTTATTGATTTTAAATATTGATGAGATGGCTAACTCTTGCAAAGTAAATTTAACACATATGTTGGCTGGACAGACATTACAAAGACTTCCATTGGGCTCATGGAGTTAATCATCATTTCAGCAAACTATAAAACTACTCATTCATAGAAGTCAGGGCATGTAATGTTTAAACACTCAAAATACCTCTCATAGAAACCTCAACTTACAGATACACACAGGAAATCAGAGCAGCAAAGTGAATTCTGAGTGATTGTGTATCTATACAGTTGTAAAACATAAAGGATAAAACAAAACCACATATATCTTGAGCATTTGAAACACTGTGTGAATCCTGAGAAGAAAAGCAGTCATTTGTATTACTGAAAATAAGTTTTTACACAAGCCAAAATAAACTCTGTTTTCTCAAATATCCAACCCCCATTACATCAAAGTTTTCTCTATATATAGAAACATATCCTTAACTACCTTGAGCTTCCTCCTCCAGCATGAGGGGAGCTCGATGACTGCTACTAATTACCCCTATCTGCTATTTAACTGACTCATTAAATACATTAAATGCTGAACTGGAATTACAAAGAGTCCTAATTAAACTATATCTCTAATTCTGTCTTCCTCGTAGGATGATTCTTCTTTGCTCTTTGACACCTGTCTCCTTTCAGTTTGGCTGAGATAGCTGAGAAGAGGATGCAATGCTCCAAGCGAGCTTTGGATACTGAATGCATTAACGGTTCAATAATATTAGGAAAGAAAACCCCTGTTTTTCCGGTCCTTGTCTTCCACCACTCTTCGAAAATGTAGCAGCATGTCTCCACCTCTTTAATACCCCAAAAATGATGAGCATCACCATATTTCAGATGTGTTGGAGGCTTCGTTGATGAACATGTGTACAAGCCAAAACAATACTCCTCGTATGCACCTCCTTCCAAACCCTAATAACCGAACATAAAGTGCCTTTATGATGAAAACTTTAACTTGAGACAAACACATTTCACTTTACAAAAGAGGCACACCTGTCATCATTTGAATGGCTTATGTTAACTTCATGCGGTCTTCTTAATGTTCCTTAGGTATTTCCTTTGACAATTTTCTGATCCTCCCATCAAACTGTTTGTCTTCGTTCAAAAAACAACACCTACAGCAGTTTCGTAGCGCGCTACGAAACTGCTGTGTATTTTCAAAAACACAGTCTTCAGTAAAGGTCTCAATATTCTCTGTGGATTTTCGTTCATTTTGCAGGTGTCTCTGATCTTCTACCAAAAAGTGTTTTTGGAGTTAAAGGAGAGTAACTCATGCTGCAAATTTGATATGAATTATTTCCACTTGTACAGAACAGTGGACTATTCATATTTTGCTCAACAAGAATCCCGCCTGTTTGCACATTCTCAAAACTTGATTGAATGCTCGCCTTGTGTATTTCATCTTTGCCACTTCATCCAATGTCAGATGGATGATTACTTACAACACCAATATCCACACCACACCCCTTTTCAACATTTCCACTTGCAGTTCAAAACTAGTGACTGAGATTGAATTATTTAGCTTCAGCTGCTACGAAACTGCTGTTCTGGCTGAAAAATATGTCTTGGGACAGAGTTCATAATTTCTCACAGAAAACGTATTTGGGAAAACTGAAGGAGGTTTTTGTGAAACAATCCGTCCTTAACAAAAACCTCTTTTGGTTTTTTGAAAAACTACTCCAGCTGCCCAGAATCGATCCTTGAAAAAGATGTGTAAAACAGGAAATTAAAAACTGCATCTACAGCAGTTTCGTAGTGCAACGTTTAGTTACTCGTTTCTCCCAGCTCATAATCAATTTGAAGAAACTGAAAGAGGTTTTTCTAGTTCAGTATGTTAGGAATAAAAACCTCTTTCAATTTTCGAAAATATTCTTTTAGCTGCGCTAAATACCTCCTGGAAGTTGACTGCTTAAAACAGAGAAATATGCCTGTAACAAACATCACCTACAGCAGTTTCGTAGTGCTGTGTAATTTCAAAAACACAGTCTTCATCAAAAACATGTTCTTCAGATAAAAATGATTAATGGCTTCAATCGGAGAATTTCACCACCAATGCAAGCCCATCCATCAACCATGATATAAGTGATGAAAGGTATTGAAACTCCAATAGTCTTTGGTATCTTGGTAGAAATCCTTGAAGAAATGACTTGATAATTTTCACCTCCATTATTGGTTTCAGGAAGGGAACAACCTTCTCAATTCCATCAAGGTTGGCCAATGACTTCATTACTGTAGCTACTTGAAGTACATTCTGTGCTAACATTTGTTGGCCTTTCTGGAATAGCATTGCCATGACTGTTGGAACACCTGTTTACAAATTTCACAAGATTCTTCCCACTGCTCGAAAGAGATGCGGCTACACCTGAACAGCAACAGGGTTTTTGCCTTGTAGAATGTGTGACATTACTCTCTTCAACATCCATGTCACCTTTATTCCATGTGATTTCTTCAAAATCTTCACTGGCAATAGGATGAGTTTTAAGAAGATAACTAAAAGCACCTTGAACTAACAGCTGCTTGGAAGAGCTCCCTGTATGAATATTATTTTGCCGATGACCAGTTTATGCATATGCTTCTTGTTGCAAAGAATTAGTTTGTGAAACAGAACATGAATCAGAGATATTTGCAACACTGGGATAACCTATGCTTCCATTAGAATAATCCTTCAAGGTTGTGCTCTCCATCGGAGAATGCATAGGGGAATCCTCATACAGGAGGTTTTCTTATTGTGTCTGCCCATTCCCTGTCAATATATGTGCTTTGAGCGGGGCTAATGATACTTGCTTCATCAAAATTACTAAAAAATTCTCTCTCCAACTCTTGCAGCCATTTCCCCAATTTCGTAGCGCAGCCAGTGCAAAATATGAATTATGCGCTACGAAACTACCTAAACATGTTGCGCTGCGAAACTACAAAAAGGCTTTATGCGCATCAAACTAACGTGAGCGGTTTTGAAATTTTGGCATTGGAATTTTCAGTGATAACACCCTGTGTAAACTTACACAGGTGATGCGCATCAGGCAGGTGCTGCGCATTGGGCCCAGTGCGCTGCACATTCATTAAGGAGGCTCCAAACTCACTCAAATTCATCCCAAATTCTCTCAAACGCTGCATTCACCTCCTAACAAGTAAGTGTTCATACATTCTAAGCTGAAATAAGGTTTTTTCATGTTTGGTTCATGCTTTTTTCTTCTTAAAGGTAAAACCCTAGCTTGCTCCATACTCTATTTCACATCATTGCAAAACCTTCACATCACTGCAAAATCTTTTTCCCTTGTCCCTTTTCCCAAACTTAATTGCACTAAAACTACCCCTTGATTCTATTTTCCCTTCCCCTATTCCCCTAATCCCCTTTATTAAACCCTAAGTCCCTCATAAATCAAAACCCTAGCTCCCCAAATCCTTCCCTTCATTCCCCTACCCCATCTCACTACTATTATTCCATTTACAAAATCTCTTCATACTCACCTTTTTTTCCCATCTATTATCCATTATTCACCATATCCATTATTCTCATAGAGACAAGCATGGAAAGAAGCAATGAATCAGATTTTGAAGTGGACACTCTTAGTGATAGCTCAAGAGAAAGAAATTGCAGCAAAGGAAGCCTCACAAAGGTGGAAAAATTATCAAGGAGGAACCTATCAGCATGAGTGAACTTCTTTCTTTCCCATTAGCCATTACATGTTTTAGACATTAGTCATGTTTTGATTTTTGTGAAATGGTAGAGAAGCATCCAGTTCCCTTGACTCCAGTTGAACAAGAAGTTGTTAATGAGAGATAAATATGGCTTGAGAGGGTAAATATCCACCTTGAGGGTCTTCTAAAGAAATCCAACAGAGACAAAAAGATGCTTAGGCATATGGCCTACCATTACTTGGTCCAGAATAGGATAGGAAACATGAGAATTAAGCACCTTAAGGCAAGATTAAGGAGGGCCTTAAGAAGCAAAAAGAGGGGTGGAAAACTTGAGATATTGGCTGATGTTACACTTGCCAAAGAAAATAACCAATGAATTACATTTGAGCCAAAACTGGGCAGATTTTGGAAAAAATTTGTAAATTTCGATTTTTTGAATTAGGCAACATAGGAAATTCTGGTGGATGTGCATTTATTTGGATCAGTATTTTGCAAAATCGCTTGCATTTTTGGATTCCTCATGGAAAAGCAATGAAACCCAGAAAGTTTCATGAAATTCGGAGGAGATCTGGGTCACCTAAAGGGCGAAAAACACCTAAAAAATGCCCTCTCTACCACTTTTTGGACGCACAGGAACCAATCTTGGGAAAAATGATTTTTGGAGGGTCAAATCAACTCCAAATAGAAACTTCAAAGTGTTCCAAAAACTAGACAGACAACGCTTTCCAAAAAGCTATCTTGGGCTTGATTTGGTTAAGTGGAAGGCCTCCAAAAGCAGCCTTGAAGTGGCACTGCGCATCAGGCTCAAGGTGTTGCGCATCAGGCAAATTTTTGCCAATTTTGCATAAAAAACTCAGAATTTTGCCTAGTTTGACTATCAGTTGACTTTTTCTTTTCTCCTTGGTAAATTAATGATGTAATATGATGTAAATATGATGAAAAATGACTTGAGGAGGTAGATACATTAGTTAGAGGTGGTTTGAGATTGAATGAATCAGTTTCCATAGTTTTAGAGGCAAGTTGTTCCACTGCCTATTTTCTAGTTCCTAGTTTAGATGTTGTTGAAACAACTCCTTGACTCATGGATTCGACTCCTGATGGCTATCATAGGTGGTTTGATGCCTATATCATGTATTTTCTTAGTCTTTTGTCAAGGTTGGACTCTTGTGGATGCTTTGAGCTTCATTGTAAATCACTTCTCCAGTTTGGCAAAGAAATGAACCAGGGTTTTGCAGCATTTTGTGGGATTCTTGTGTTAATGTGTCTTGGAATTGTTTCTTCTTTGTTATTTAGTTTCTCTTATGTGTATATGTTCCAAGCATCTATTTATTTCTTCATAACTAAATGAATGAAGATAAATAGGTGGAATCTATTGATATTTAGTGCTCTACCTCGAGGATACATTTAGTTTTTAATGTGTTCTGATGTTTGAAGAGGACTCATGAAATTTTCATGCCCTCTCCAACTCCTCACTGGTCTTAGACTTACCATCACACCCAATTCAGAGTGCCAAAACACCTACCTGCCTTGCCCCATAGAATCTCCTGTAAATATGAGTTGATTTCCCAAACCCAAATTTGTCGTCTTCATTTGATCTAGCAACCAACCATCAAAATAAAACAAATTCTCTGATCTACCATACCTATCCTAGAATCAACATTCATTTCAGTCATCTCAAGCCCTAGTTGCCATATTCTATTAATATTGACAAGGATAGAGCCCTATCTCGACCTTGTAGGGCTAGCTACTAGGTTAAGCATGGTTTGATGTTATCCTAGACCTGCCTTCCTTCAGCCTGAGGTAGATTTAGGCACTAACAGGTTCTTGGTGAGTATCCTTTTCTTTTGATGTTTCTTGATACTCTTCTTCCTGATATTTCACTACTTGAACCTTCTTCTTCTTGATATGTCCTTCTATCTTGAGAGTTTGAGGAGTGGTAATTTCTGCCAATGCATTACAAGATATGGTCGGATTCATTTCTTGATGCTCGATGTGATATTTCACTTCTTGAACATTTTTCTTCTTGATATGTCCTTCTATCTTGAGAGTTTGAGGAGTGTTAATTGTTGCCAATGCTTTACAAGATATGGTCGGATTCATTTCTTCTTTCTCTAGGGTTGGTTCCTCATGTATATCCTCTTCTTTTGTTGTTTCTTGATCATTTTCTTCCTCGTCTTCACAATCAATGTAATATAATTTCTTCTCAGCACACTTATGACCTTTAATGTATTGGTTATCACAATTGTAACAAATTCCTTTTGCTCTTTCTTCTTCCAATTGTTGTGGTGTCAACCTTGTAGGTTGTGGAAGGCTAGGAGAAACAACACTTCCATCTTTAGAGTTGTGAGGGGTAGACTTCCTTGTTGCCATAATTTTGCTTTCCATTTTTCTTGCCAACCTGAATGCCTTCTCCAATGAATCAGGTTCCCAAAGAAGAACCTCATGTTGAATGTTATCCTTTAGAGTCCCTATGGAGACATCAATCCTCTACTTCTCTGGAATATCATTTTCCATTATATTGAATTTTTGAAAGTCCTCAATGTGCTATGTCATTGAACACTTTTGTTTGAGATTTATCAATTGGCTAAAGAAGGTTTTTCTCTTTGTATCCTCATAATGTGCTATCATTTCCTCCGTGAAAATTGACCACGTAACAAGTGGTTTACGAGAACAAAGCCCTTTATACCATAAAAATTTATCCGGTTCTAAATATGAAGATGCAATACGTACCTTTTATAACAATTTCACATCATGTAGATCAAAAATATTGCTCCATCTAGAGTATCCAATTTACTGAATCCTTGCCATCAAACTTCCTCATATCGCCTTTTCTTGATTTTAGTAGTTCAATCTTGAAACGACTGTAACTCTGTAATTTCAGATCTTCCAATTTTGAAATCACGATCTGCTGTAGCCCTCTGTGTCCTCCTTCCAATGCCGCCAGTCTGATCGAAATTGGATTCTCCAAGAAGGAGTTATGTTAAATCTCCGACAATGACGTGATTATAGACTAGTTTAGTAAAGTGAACTTGTACGAAGTGCCACGTGTCACTGTTTCAACCTTAGGACCTAAAAATGATACACGTAAAACTAAAGTCTGTCCTCTTTCTGAAACTTCTTACGAAATTTCAATTTGATGCTCAGAGAGAAAGTTAAGATGATTTTTCCAAGCTCACCTGTTTAGGATGTAATTTTGGAGCTTGCATAAACCCTAAATGTCTTGGACTGTATCTTCGACAATATAGCGAAAATAGATCTAAAATTTGGGCCCGAGATTCCAAAAGTTTTTGGTTCAAATGATTTTTAATTTCCAAGTCTGAAACTATGCAAAAAAACAATTATAGCGAAAATGACACGATGCCCTGTTGAGATGGAATTCTGGAGCTTTCAAAAACCCTACATTCCTCAGATCATATCTCCGAAAACATAGCGAGATAAGCTCTGAAATTTGCACCCAAGCTTTAGCGAGATTTCTTCTCAAATGGGTTTTTATTTTATCTTCTAAAACATCACAGAAAAACAGTTATAGCGAAAATTCCATGATGACTTGTTTGGAGCAGTGAAACCCTAGAATCCAAAGCTTTGATACCAAATGTTATGAAACCAACTCACAAAAAGATAGAAAAGATAGATCAAAACCTTAGAAATAAGCCTCTTCGAGGGGGAAACCTCCTTTACATTACACAAATGAACAATTCTTAGATGATACAAATGACAAGACCTCCTTTCTATATATACGAGTCTAAGGGTTCATAATATAATCAGAGCCGACATAACATAATAATGTAAGGGCACAATAATAACAATAGTGGGCTTCTATGGGGCACCATAATAACAATGTGAGGACTAAATGGACACAAAAATATAATAAGGGGGTTGTATTAATAACAATAAGGAGTTACACTAGTAGTATGGGGACCTAACAATGACATTCTTGGATTTAGCATTATTTCCATACAATGTTTTACCATCTACATCAGTGGGAGGGACATGAGGGACATCATAATATACTAATACAGAGCTCCAAACATATACTCCTAAAGACATAAGATAAGATTCCATCCTAACTTTCCAGAATGCATAGTTTATCACATCAAAGACTGGTATCCTTCTTGAGTAAGCATCTTGACTCTCTTGCCTAGAAATAATTCCTTATGGATATACCTTCTAGTGGTTAGATTGTTCCTAAAGTAACTTGGCTTTGATACAAATTGTTGGCATACGGAATTATTGGGGGGGGGGGGGGGGTATGTGGTGAATCAGTAATAGTGAAGTTCTTTCAAATTTTAAGTATAAGTCTTTAGATATTTTCACTACGGTCAGTTACTTTTGATAGATTTCATACACAATACAAATGATCATCAAGATAAGGCATTCACATGTACATACAATCCATCACATGAACAACATATAGATATTGACATAGGTATTTTTACGTGGAAACCCAAAGGGAAAAAAACACCAATCTTTTTGTTGTTATGATGTGAATTAAGCACCTGCTTAATTACATCAATTTGTTTGTGAGCACCCACTCATGGGAGGCATCGACCCCCTTAATATAGCAAACACGTACTTCCAAGAGGCATCAACCTCTTATGCATTTAGGTCACCACCTCCTCTAGCCACTATTCTACCTTTCATACCATTTTCAAACTGAAAACAGGGGCAAATACGTATACAGAGAAATACAAATCTAACCCACTACAATTTCCATCTAAATTGTGCTCCTTGCTACTCCTTCAGATCTAATCACTACCCTCAATAGCACTCTGTCTAATTTTAACCACTTGGTACATTCATACCACTTTCACATACTCCACTCTACACTCTTCAGCTCACACAACAATATTGTATTCCCACACTTT
The DNA here is from genome assembly GCA_031772625.1 of Pinus tabuliformis. Lineage (NCBI taxonomy): Eukaryota > Viridiplantae > Streptophyta > Pinopsida > Pinales > Pinaceae > Pinus > Pinus tabuliformis. Next base: position 153,212,028 of record CM062804.1, on the reverse strand, counting down.
ACTCAATTGTTCTCCTTTGTTTTGTTCCTCTATAGTGCAAGGAACAATGCTCTCTTTGTTGACCATTAACATGCCATTCACACTGCCCAAGAGTACTCCTTCATGGTTTTCCATGTTTTTTTTGCATCAAACTACCTGATCTCTTAATCGACATTAAACACTAATAATGGGCTCCTAAGAGTTTCCATGTTGAGAAATAAATCCTCAGCCAACCTGCACACTCCAACGAGGCTCTTCATGCTTATTCATTTGATCTTAATGGTCAAAATGTACTCCAACATGATTTTTTCTTTTTTGTAATTAATCTCATGTCCCTGAGGGTCTGCTCTTCATTCAATTCAATTGGGCATGCATGGGAGATCAGAGGTAGATTACTTCATCTCAAGACAGGCCCCATTTAAATCATCCTACGCAATCATGGTCCTTGCTGCCTTAACCTAGCTATATTTGTCTTTGTATCCATTACTCCAACTACCAACCCTTTTATGTGCAATTACTTATTATCTTTTGACTCATACATATTTCATACTCCTATGTACTACAATATTGGAGCTCCACATATCATAACTTTTATGAAGGTGACATTATGAAATCATAAGACTCTCATTGGCCTTTAGACCCTTTTGCTTTGCCCTTTATTTTTTTGTACCATAGAACTTAGTGTTGTGACCAGAGGCATAGCACTTAGGTGTTAATCCCTTAAGAATTCTTTCTGGAGCCTTTCTCCTTACGTACTTTTCATTTTCCCTTGGCTCTTTGCGAGCTCCATGACTAAGTTGCAATCATCATCAAAGCTCCCTGGTATTAGAGCTTTCTCGAAATTCAATTACGGAGGAGTCACAAAATCTCCAAGCTCTGATATGCTCCACAAAACTTAGGTGCTAATACTTTCTATATGCCCTTGGTTCTCTCGGTCTCCATGATCAAACGCCAGACACATAGGAAGCCCCCCTATATTAGAGCCTTTCTCAAATTTCAATTATATAGGAGTTACAAAAACTCTGACCTCTGAAATATACTTCCCAAATCACATCATGTTGTTATCATCATCTCCATGTGGCATCTCCTTAGTTATGACACGTGTCACCAGTATTTGCCCCATTAGGCCACCGAATAATGTTGAATCTAACTACCACCTGTCCTTCGTACTGCCACATCACGCTGATGTCATCTGCCACGTCAGATCCCAGGGGCCAATCAATGGCTTCCATGTGTACTATCTTAGGAGAGAGAAATGGTCCCTTGGTCCCTGATTTTGCAAACAATTTCCTTCATAAACTCTCCTCCCCGCAACCCTAGATGCTTTTCAAAGAAACCAATTTATAAGAAGTTGTGAGGTTCTGAAAACTCAAAGTTATGAAGCTTTGAGCTTCTGATATGCCAGCCTTTCGAAATTTAGGGTTCCAATGTTCTACCTACTCCCTGATATTCTACCTGCTATGATATTCAACCCCCTTTGATATTCTGACCTGCCAACTTTTTGACCTCCCAAAGCTCCAACATTCTAAGAATCTTCTCCTTGGTATCAGATCAAAACTTTCTCAAAAATAAATTATATTTGGGTTATGAAATCATCGTCCTTCAATATTCTGACCTCCTAAGGTCTCGAGCCTCCAACTTCCGAAATTTTGAAGTTCCAAAATTCAGGGATCCGATGTTCGACCTACTTCCTTATTCCGAAATTTTGAAATTCGGCCTGCTCCTAAGGACTTCAAGACCCTTATTTCAGGTATCAATAAATTTTGATCCTAACATCCATTTATGGACTTTCACATACCATTGGAAATATTTTCCAAATCACTTCCCAATGGATAAGGTATGATGTAGTCCCTGAGCGCAATTTCTACCTAAAAGATGGCTACAAAATATTTTCCTGGAATCTACCTCAATGCTAGTTCTGTTGACACCAATGCCAATATACAAAGTGACACAAATCAATCAAACAATGTCAATTGTCCAACATTTAACTAATAGTAGAATTGCATACAAAGTCCTTATCTATGGATATTATTGGCCTTCCCTTTTCAATGATTCCAAGGAATATGTCAAGAGATGTGACATTTTTCAAGGAATGGGGAAACCTATTCAACCAGATGAAATGTCTCTACAGCCACAGGTATTGATAGAGCCATTTGAAAATGGGCTCTAAACATTGTAGGTCCAATTAATCTAGATTCCAAGCAAAAAAGGTACATTCTTCTTTGCATTTATTATGTCACTAAATGGGTAGAGGCTAAACCATTAAAATTTTCTACTGAAAATGTTGTTGTAACATTTCTTTTTGAGAATATTGTTTACACATTTTTGTGTCCCAAGACAATTTTTTACAGATCAAGGTGCATAATTCACATCCAAACCTATTTAGAATATCATGGAGCAATATAAAACTAGATACCAAAATACACTCCACATCTTCCACAAACCACTGGACAAGTGGAATCCACAAATAAAATTTTGGAAGCCATACTAACCAATAACATTCATATACATCAAAAGGATTGGGAAGATAGTGTTCTCGAAGCTCTTTGGGTATATCAAACCATCTAGAAAATATCCATTGGACACACTCCTTATGAGCTTGTTCATGGAAATAATGTTCTACTTCCTATTGAGTTCCAATTTGAGACATACAAAATAGAAGGAAAGTTAGGGCTAGAAATCTCTAAATCCCAAAAAAAAATATTGGCACAACTCAATGAGTTAAGTGAATTTATACAAGATGTCATTCAAATGACAAATATAATAAAAAACAAAGAATGAGATGGCATAACAAATTTATCAAGATTAGTAAGTTCAAACTTGGTGATTGAGCCCTTTTGTTTGATTCAAAATTTAAATATTTTCAAGGGAAATTCCAAACACATTGGTTAGGCCCTTATGAAATATAAGTTGTTTTTTATAATGGAGAAGTTATAATCAGGACTATTGATGAAGAAGGAATCAATTTTCTTGTTTATGGGCATAGATTAAAACTCTATCATAAGCCCTTAACAAGAGAACAGATCATTCAAAAAATATAGGGGAGTACAAAGTTAAAGTTGGTGGGAAAAGGTGATTGTTCTCCTTCACCACCAAATTCCATTTAATTTATTTTATCTTAAAAAAGGAAGAACAAAAATAAATAACTAATAAAAATAAAGGTATAGTTATGAAAACCAACATGTTGGCATAACTATATAAAAATCCTCAATGAAAACTAAGTTCTTGCCAACTTGGGTTTCCCTTCTCTTCCCTTTATATTTGTAGATTTTTTATCGAAAAATCTCAGTTTGAAGACTTCATTCTATTTTATTAAAGATCATAATCATTTTTGGCAATATCTTTAGCCTATTTTGCAAAAAAATGGTAGCATGTTTCTCAATATTCTCATCCTGATAAAATTATGTAGCCAAAGAAAAATTAAGTGGTTGGTTAGTTTCATCAAAGTAGTAGTCATGGTCCAATTTCCAAATCAATAACAATCTCAAAAGGTAGTAGTTCCTATACATCTTGAGTGGTAACACAAACAACACATGTTAGTTTGGTTTTATGAAAGTTAAACTATAAACCTAGTGTAATTGGAATTATATATTATTTTCTAACATAGCTCAATAAAGATGGTTATTCTAATTATCCTCATATCAATTAATGATGCAAAATTTTGTTGTATGTTTCCTTTCTCTCAAATATTAATAAGGCTGAACCCATTCAATGATATATTCTCGATGAATCACCGAATCACTTATAAAATAGTTGATATTTTATTAAGGGATTATGCAATCATTATGGATTAAATAGTCGTATCATTACATCACCACCTCATGTATATATAATAATTCACCACCTTTCTCATTTAATCCCTTCACTCTTGAAGTCGTTTTAACGTCCAATAGCCCAACCATACCACAATTATTTGCATAGGTGTTTACTAAAGGTGCAATCTGAAGCTCAAAATTCCCAGCACTTGAAAATGGTTTTTTTCATTCATTTCAAACCTATAGGTGAAAATTTTTTGGAGGCTCCACCAAAGTGCAAGAAAAAATTGCAAAAAGTTGGATGGTTGAATTTCTTTTCTAATTTCAAGGCCATGATGTATGGGGGCTTTTGCAAGTGAATTTGACGGTGTTGAAGTATAAATTGGGGATATTAGACTAAAGGTGATAGGATCATTCTTAGTAAAATCTACAGGACTATAGGACTTGGGAAATTGGAAATGGTTTAAGTGTCAGTGGCTCAGACAGTTTCATGCAGATATTTTCTTTAAAACCCTAGCATGGAAATTACAAGTTGGAAAAAGGGGATACTTGTATTGGCCTTCAAGAGATAATGGAGAAATTTGTTTCTCATGCTCTAATAATTCTTCACCTGTAAAGGGATGTATGGTGCAATCCTTTTCTGTCATATTAGTCTTCTAATGCACTTCCTAAAGAGCATAGAAGTAAACTTGGCTTACTATTTGATCAATACTCTTATGAAGATGGTATTCAATATATAAATAAATTCCAGGAACATAGATAGAGCTCTTTATTGCTTCAATTTAGTCAATATTCTTGTTGAAGTAGAATTAAAACATGGAAATGATATCTAGGAAAGATTTTTGATAAGGAATCATTTCAAGGAATTGTCAGAAGATGAATAAAATAATGGTTCGAAAAGGAAAACAAGAAGAGGTAGGTTTTTGACTTCAAACCCTAACCCTACAGTTGAAAATATAAGGGTCGAGGAAATGTCAATGCAAGAGATGGATGAAATTATATTGACATAAATAAGAAATAATCTTGTAGAACCAAAGGATCTAATAATGCTAGAAGTCAAAGATGATTTTTAAACCCTAATTCTTGAAATTATTGAAACGTGAGAATCATCAAATACAAAACATGTAGAGAAGTACAATACAAATCCAAAACAACAAAATAAATTTTAGAAGAGGATAGTTTTAAGATCAAAGAGAAAGTCAACAAGAAAAACATAAGAGGAATCTAGAGAAAATTGAACATAGTACCACTATTATACCTATACGTGAGAATAAATTAATTAAAAGGAATGAAGAACTCATAAGAAAAAAATACATAAGGGTTACAAATAGTATGACAAAGATAAATATCTCTATTCCACCTAAAAATTTAGAAATTTCAAAGATAAAAATCTAGAGTGATCACCAATAGTTTGAGGAGAGAGAAGCCTTGAAGTTGATGAAAAACAACATCAGGTTTATGATTATATTTATTATTGGAGCAAGAAGTATATAATGAAAATTTTCAAGAACCCTCTTTGATTTCCAAACATTCTTTCAATAGTTATATACCTAAAGCCTTTAATCCACATTCATTGGCATGATGATTTACCTTTCAATATTTCTATTGAAGAAGACATTATTAGAGCATTGATTGAAGAAGTAACTGAACTGGAAGTCCTAGAAAGGAATGTACAAATGGAAAATGAGATTCTTAAGGAGAAAAATCATAACATGCTCAAAATAATGTACCATTGCTATCATGATAATTATAGGTTCAAGAAATCCAACAAAGCACTCTAGCTGAAAATAAAATGTTTAAAGGAAAAAATGCTAATGAGAAATCAGATGTGGTATATTGCCATGAAGAGAAAGGGTTTCATAAGAAACTTCGATATTCTAATCCAAGCATCTGAGACCATCCTTTGAATTAAGAAGCTGACAAAATTTTAGAATTTTTCCAATATTCTTGAGGACATGCAACACCGTAGGTGTGGGGGAAAGTTGGGCCTAAGAATCAACATCACTTTTACAGTCTACTACTTTAGATGAACCACTTATAACTTGTAGAATCCTTCATAACTAAACCATTTTGCATAATTTTGTCACATTTCGCATAAACATGGCCATCTGAGCTATAAAGGAATAAAGACATAACAATTCCAATATTTTTATGGTTTTATATGTTTTTCTTTATAAAATTGAGCTAATTTGTAGAGATTGTAGAAACTAAATATTTTTGTATCTCCTCTGACAATTTGTAGCTAAATCCAAGGTGAGTGTGGTTCCTGAAATAGTAGGTCAACTTAAGCATATGAAAAGGTGGAAAAAATTTCTAATATGGTATTCCACCTATTTGGCATGACAAAAATACCATTGGATGACCATGATGGCTTGGTCAAACCCCTAATCAACCTAACACATGGCATAAAGAATATAGTCAAATTGCATTGGGATTGTTACTTAGCGGTGGAACTGAATTCAAGCAAGCGAGCTATCTTCTTCAGATACAACAAGAAGGAATATAATGAGAGTTATTATGTGTCTCACTGGGATGCACCGAGTCATCAACAAACCATACGAATTAAAATTCAAATTGTAATTGGATACTTGATCTTCGTATATATTTTATGATTTGTAGCAACATCATTTTGTGTTAGTTATTTTTGGAAGACATTATGTTAGTGTGAAAATTCTTGGAAGGTGTACCAAAAATACTTTAGTTAAGTCACTAGTGACAAATGACCCTAATAACAAGTTTATGGCTATTGTCATCTTAGATCTTAAACACAAATAGAAAACTTGTAGTAAAAGAAGATATAACCCAAAACAGAAAGCATCAATATAAAGTATCCAGTATAATGACCCAATTAGAAAGACAATTTTAAATGAAGTAATATTTTACTGATAACACCTGGTGAGGGAGATCTACAGATTGGCCTGTAAGTCCCCCTCTGTGGGATGGGTCCATTGATATCCTTGATGCTTCATAAAATTTATCTTCTCTCTCAATGTGAAAAACCCAAACAAAATTGAAGAACTCAAAATGGGAGCTCAAAAATAATGACGATAATTTTGACAATGATTATGATCATGGTGAAGAATGAATAAAAAATCCTCCTTTATATAGAAGAGTATGGAGTTAATCTCGAAAATGGACAATAATAAAATATTATTAACCAAATTTGGATCTAACTACTTGGAATGCTTTATTATATTTATTGGAGAGAGAAAAAGAATTTGAAATGGTTAAATACCTTTATTCATAAATAATTAACAAATAAAATGATTTATCAATTATTTCACGAGAAACAAGAAATGAGTGAAGTAAAAATAATTATTAAATGGTGATTTAATAATTATTGTAATATAAGGAAATTCAAATAAATAATGATTTATTTAAATATTCCTAAAGGATTTAATCAAATGTGATAAGGAATAATTATTAAATAATGATTTAATAATCATTCCCGGAGAAAATTAAATAAATAATGATTTATCTAATTGTTCTCATGAGGTTTTTTTATTTAAATCATAAAATAATTTAATAAAATTGATTTACTAAATTATTTTCCGCAATGAAAGCGATTTTACTATGGAAAAATTAAATCTACATGTTATATTTCGATCCACCTAGTTAGAAATGGTTAGGTGATCATTTTTTGGTGATAACATATTCCCCCACACGTATGAGTGTTAGGAGAAAATTGTATGAGGGATATATGTTGTAAATTACACTTTCGTGAGATGCCAAAAGGGGATTCAGAGAGAGAGAGAGAGAGAGAGAGATCTGAAGTAAGTCAAGAATGGACAAATAAGGAGGGGGCGAGACCTACAATATTGATAGAACTCTCATTTTATGTGGTAGTACATGATCTCAAATGAGGCGGGTGAGGCATACCCATACCCACCGAGATAACTGAGTACAAAGAATAATGGTGAGCCCATCAATGTGTGATTGAACTATAAAGTACATGATACACTAGCATCAATGAGTCATAAAATAATACAATGGATCCCATATACATAATGCGCCTGGAAAAAACACAGGCTAGGACTGAATACAATATTGTCTAAGTATGTGAGATATAATTCCCCTCAAGTTGAAATGGAGAGGGGGGATCACAACCAAGGAAGCCTTGCTGAATAGGAAAGGGATCTGAAGATATGGATCGATCATCTGAAGGAGACACACATGTTGTGGGCACTGCGAGTGATGGAAACCAGACCCATCAAATCTACAGAACTGCATCAGAGGCTAGATCAACATCTGTGGTCATATAGGCATGTGGGGGGCTACTTGAAAGGCCACCCCCTCATGAGGTCTGAAACATCTCGCACACACACACGGGAATTACTAAGATAATCATCTGGATCACCAAACCATCAAGTGTATGAATCTCAATCGTGTCATAAGGAGATGATGTCGAGCACATATGAAACAACCATATGAAAGGGCAATAATGAGTCCCTTTACTTGATCTAAGGCACCAAACAAGTATGGAAGCTGGAACAAAGGCATACCACCCTCTAGACTACTCTTCTGGAATAAATGTGTTGAGGTTGATAGAAGAGAGCCTGACAGAGTTAAGGAAATGAGGAATCCTCAACAAAGGCACGAGGGAATATAGTGGAGTGACTAATGGACTGACACTAGGGATAATGATGGAACAAAAAAATATGGATGGAGGAATGATGACTTCCCTTGTTAGAGCATAATAACAAGTGGTTGACTTGGCAGCGATTGACTTGATTTTGGAGGGGATGGTTGATGACTCAAGCAGGGGTTCAACAAAGATGTGGCATAAGGAATGGAGGCCAATTATGAATAAATGGAAGAAATGTGGAATGAGGATGAATGAAAAATTGTAATGGGACTCAATCAGTACTTAGAACAGACTCGATAAGTACAATGGTGACACATCTCGCATGCTTTGAACAAGGGTGACTCAATGATGCTGCCACGTGGAGGAGACTTGGTGGGGACCATCAAAACATGAGTAAGTGAAGGTTATTCATGACAAAAATCGACACGAATTAACCTATGCAAAGGTAAATTGGTACCAAAGTACAAGTGTCTCAATTGTAGAGATACGGTTTTAAGAGGCGGCAAAGTGAGACCTCATGGAAAAAATGGCTTCCGGGTGAAGTTTCAAATTACCAAAAACAAAGAAAGAGCCATTTTAGAACTCGATGATAAATTTCCATCCATATTTATGGTTCATCAAACGAGGCTAGGGTTCGGTCGTAATGGGTGACAGAAAAAACTAGGTTTTTCCTATAAAAGGGCTTTTTGCCTCAAAATCTAATTCATTTGGATAGTGAGCTGTGGAGAATTTGGAGAGGAGGAGAAGGCCCTAAATCATATGGGGATCGTGGCAAAAAAATGACTGTGAGAATCAGGATCTGCAAGTTTTAGGTAAGTGGTGTAAATCGTCTAAAGATGGCCTAAATTCTTCTTGGGAGAATGGTTCCTGGTGAAGAATAAAGGTAAGATAGATCAGGAGAATGAACTACTAGAGAAGTTCTAGGATCATCCCCACCCACTAAGTCAAACATGGATACTGGATGGTAAGTGTGGCATCACATAGAGTATAATGTTTGAATATGTGGTCTCAATTATCTACAATATGCGATGCGTATATGGCTCGTTGGAGAGGATGGTGGGACAAAATATCTAAGGAATGGGAGGATAATAGACCATACCTAGATCACTGGGATCTAGGGTGAGAGTTATGTCAATCAAGTGAGAATGTAGCTAGGGAAGGTCATCATGCCCCTAAGCATGGGAAACTGACCCCAAGGATATGTGATGGAGGGGATTGATTTGGTATGCAAAGGTGGAATGATGCCCCCTAGAAAGAGGAGTTTGTGGACTGCCATTGTGTCCCAAGTGCTCGAATAAGGGATTCAAGAATCTCAGTCCAACTAGCTCGAGATCCTAAGGAGATGTAGGGGCGTATGTTCCCCCTAGTTTTGTATGGATAGGTGTAGCATGTTATGGGCATAGCAGATGTATTTAGAGTAGTGGACTCAAAACACATTTTGATTATGTGGTTCACCATTTGTTTATGGTTGTCTTCTTGTGAGAAGAGTGGATAGATACAGTTATAGAAAGGAAACGGTGGATTACCAATCTCATTTGACACTACATATGTAAGTCAAATGGACTGAATTTATGGGTTCACATACATGGGGTCATCATACCAAAGAGTCGCTTTGGATGTAAGGAATTGATGCTCACCTAGAAAACATGGTGGTTGAACAACAACAATGTCTAAGGGACTGGGTTGCTGATATAAGATGAAGGTATCATTAAATGGATCATCTCTAGAGTGATATAAAGTGATATGGGACTCCAGAGGTTCTTCTAAATGGGGAAAAATAATGGTAGTAGAGTCAACACTACTAGATGCACTAAGAGGGTTGGGGAGAAGTACTTCTCTTGGACTCTCAAATATGTATGCCCCCTTACCCAAATATTTGGTGTCAATGTAATGGCCACAAGGTGTATGTGGTTCAAATTCATGGGTTTGAAGTAAGGGGTTATTGAACCAATCAACCTCACTATGGAGGAAGTCTGTCGACTCCACAACATATTGGTCATGGATCTCCTACGGAAGGAAGTACACACGATGGTGCAGATCATCCCAAGGATAATCAAGGGTGGTCATGGCTTCCATAATGTCTTCATCAGAAGGGAAGATGGGACTGGAGGAAGAAAGACCACATGATGGTGAAGAGCTACCTGAAGCCTCTTCATGAGAGAAAAGGTTCATATATGCATCGTCAAAGGTAGGAGACATATGACTAGTAGATGGAATATCTACCAATGTTGAGACCAATGTGTTCAATGAAGAGGGTTCAACAGAATCACAAAAGGAGGCATCAGTGGATTTCTGAGATAACGATCTCATGAATGAAGATAGGTAGAGAATAGGAGTAGAACTATATGTCATCTCGACATTAGGGGGAGGGATCACAATGGGTGTTGTAGGGACCTCTTGTTCTAGTGTAGAAGTGGGACCAGAATCCACAGGTAAAGGAGCGACCTCTAATTCATGAAGCACTTGAAGTGCATCACGAAAATATTCAAGACAGGGAGAGTGATGGGAATAGTGGCCATAGTTATCACACAAAGTGCAAGGGTGGTTTGTGCATAACAATCGAATCTTCTTAGTTGACTAAGGGAAGGTGACATGGACCTCAAGAATGTCAGAATCATGGAAAGTATCAGTGACCACATCCTTAACATGAGGTAGTTTAGGACATTTATTGGTGGCATGACCAACAACATCACACAAATCATAAGGAGGAAGAGGCTTCGGTGGCTTCGGAGGAGCTGGAGTTGCAGGGGGAGCCTTTCCTTGGGTTCCCTTCTTTCGGGCTTTGCTCCCCTCTCCAAATGATTTCGCAACGGGAGTAGGCTCCTGTTGAGGTTGCTAAGGAATTGAAGCAAAGGAAAGGGTAAGAACAACCGGTTGGACCGGGGTCAAAGCAGTGTAAGCTTTCAATTGATTAGGTGGAATTTTTGCGGGGGGATAAATGTATGACACTAGGATCCCTAAGGTAATACTGGTAAACTCAATGTAGCCATGACATGTGTAGAATAGACTCTGGGAGGTGGGAATAAGAAGGGTATCTGACCAAAAGGATAGTGGCTTGGAGGAACTACTCCACAATGGTTAAGGCCTCGAGGAATGGTTCTGGACAAAAATTAATTAGGAGAACGAAGTGATCCTTGAGGAGTTGTACTAGCAGGTAGATTTAAGTCAGGCACAGTAGTTTTTGAAGGTACAGAGTGCTGTGAAGATATAGCAGATCATTTTTGGGTGGCCCATGATGCTTGGAGCATGCAAACACTCGATGAGATAGGCTATGAAGGAGTAGATGGGGGGCTATTCTAAGCACCAAATAAAGGGGAATATTTATAGACTCCTAAAGAAATAGATGAGACAGTCTTATTATCATCCATCGAAGAAATGTTGGTCTGAGGTGAAGTCTAGGCTTTTGCATCATAGTAGGTCAACTGATCTATTGTGATGATCTTTCCATTATGAGGAAAGCACATCTTGAAGTGAATTGTCGATGCGACAACTGACATGGAATAAGTATAAATATGACCCAAAAGGATGTTATAGTCTAAGGGCACATCAATGACTTTGATATCGATATAGATTGTCTTGCCAACAACTGTGACTGGGAAGTTGCGGTATAATCCAAGGGGTTGTGAAGGATGACCATCCAATGCATGCAGAGTGATGGTGGACAGGGATAGGTTAGGGGATCCAATTTGTTTCCAAACATTGGAGGAAATCACACAAGTGGATGTGCCTTCATCAATGATACACCACTAGACAGTGGCGTTTCGAATGGAGATTGGAATTTGGAAAGCAATAGATGAAGGTAAGGGAGGGTTATCTGATTTGTCAACATGAAAGACAATCATCTGATCATCTTTAGGATCCATGGTGCCTGCAGCAGGTAGTATATATTTTCTTTGTGATGGGCACGTCTAGAGAACTTCCAGTGTTGACATGGCAGCTGGAGATTGCGCCAAGTCATCTACTATGCTATATGTATGGGCGACTTTAGTAAAAGAAGCATGTCGATGTAATGGACCTTTAGGGATCTCGGGTGAGACCTCAACCTTAGGTTGAGGGATATTTAAGGTATCGTTGGGTGATGATAGATGCTTGGCAGACCCTTTGGGTTGGGACTCAGTCACAGACTTAGCAAGTCGTTTATCATATTAGCACGATTGAGTCTAGAGGTTGACTTATTTGGTATTTACCTCATCAGAATTCATCATGAGAATTTGATAATCACATTGACCAAGTGGTGGATTTGGTTGAGTTTCTTGACCTTTTTTAGGTTGAGCAGCTATGTCTCCTTGTTTAGGAAAAATATTAATAAGCATGACCTATTGGAGGAAGTTGGAGGAGGAGGAGGAGCAGTGGGTTGCAATCCTTGAGAAGCTACTTGATCCTCCCATGCTTATCACATCTGAGGTAAAAGAGGTAACTCATGGTTATAATTACCATGAACTCGAAAACAATCACAAGGCTTGTTCATACGAAGATTCTTATTCTGCTTGGGTTGACCACCCTATTGTTGGGTTGCGGGGTTAGGTTGAGTACCATGTGGGGCATCAGGTGGAGGACCCTGGTGACCTTGATTACCTTATGGCTACTGGATCCTATTACCTTTCTCCTTGTTCCTTTTCTTGTGGTTAAGGGGAATAGGTCTACTCTATTGAGCATACACTTGTCCTTGTGGAGGTGGTGGTTGCTGCGGTGGAGGGGGAGCAGGCATGGGGGGCTGACATGCTAGTGTCGAAGGGGTTGGAGCGTTAGGTTGTGCATACAAATAATAGGGAGATGGGGCAACATTGGTATAGGATGGAGGAGAAACAGTTGGCCTTGGCATCTGTTGATGTGGAGGGGTATATGCATATGGTGTCATATGACCTAGATAAGGATTAACCTAAGGAGGATTAGGGGAGGGATAATTGTACATGGAACTAGTCCATCCTTGGGCTGACCATAACTCATCTGAGGTGGAGCATATGGTTGAGGGTGTGATATGGTTCTAGCTATTCCATTTGAAGCATGAGATTCCCCCGTCGCATTAGCAGAACTAGGCCAAGGCAGATCAGGGATGATAGTGTAAACATAACCTGATTAGGTGTAAATCATACCAAATTTGATAGTTATTTGGAGTGCTTCTTCCTTAGATTGAGGAAAGTGTGATGCAACATCTTTTCCAATGTGGGCCAACAATGATCTAAGAAACCAATCCATAAATACTTGGTCTTCGAAGTCAGGAGCTCTACAGATACTCCTCCTTCTACACCATTCATGAGCATGATCAGAAAGGAAAGTGGCAGAATTTTGATGAAATGAAGTCAAAAGTTTTGTACTGGTGTCATAATAGAGAGGTAACTAGAAATATGAAAGAAATTTTGTGGAAAGAGTCACTAAAGTGGAATGGGTTTCCCTAGGTTGTTCAACATACCACTTAGTAGCAGCTCAAGTGAGTGTGCGTTGGAAAAACATAAGATGAATGGAGTCTTTAGTAATAGAATTGGATGAACAACACATATGGAAGGAGCAAACATGATTAGTTGGGTATTCTGCAGGATTACCTTCAAACTTCAGGATGTCTGAAGGGAGTTTAGTAGGCATTTCTAGCCATGTGGGATCATGGAGAAGAGGATCAGTGATATGCTGGTTAAAATCATGGAGAATTAAACCAATGACAAAACAAAGTAAGGGAGTACAAGTGACCACACTGGTTGGGGTTCCACTAGTGGGGGCACCCTGGTTAGCACCTGGGTTACTGCCCTAGTTCCCTATACCCACATTTGTGCCTGACATGATGGCGACATGGGGTTGAGAAGACACGGAATTAGAAGATGAATGTGATGAATTAGCAGAATAAAAATCAAAATCAGAATGATGACTCAATGGAGGACTGGGAGGATGAACTCAAACTCGAGAGGTAGGAGTAATATGGCATAACGGGAACAAAGGGTGAAGCCCTCAAATTCGATGTGACAAATACCTTGGAGGCACTATGGTGTCTAGACTAAAGAGAAATGATAGGAATAAAATAGAAAAAAATAGCAAACAAACACCTAGTGCAGTGTTGCCAAGTGTAAACTAACTATTTAATGATGTTACTCTAATACAAGCAATCATGTCCTATCAAAGAAAAATACCTCTAGCCTACAGGTGATAAAAAATCCTCAAACAATCCTAGATCTACTATTTCAGATGGCCTTCCAAAGAACTTCTTACTTGAGGGGATCTCATCCTTGCAAGTAGAGTTGTCAAGAGGAAGGTGGGGTAGAGGATTAACTACTTCCCATAGCCGGTCCTATAAGGTGTTTCCCTAACATTGGTCACTACAGTTACCTTCATCCTACGGGGGTGGTCGAGTCTTGCTCTTCTTGGTAGTTAGTCACCACACAGAATTCCCTACCATAGGTTGGGTAGCCCTAAGGAGAATTGATTGCATAATGACCTAGCCTAACCCCCTTTGAATCAAGTTTCTGACACACTCCAACTTTAACCATTGGATGGTGAAGGATTTGAAGCTCCCTAATATGTGCACTTCTATGTCTCAATGAAAAGTGACTGATGGGTGTTATTGGAAGCCCATCCCACCAACGCTGCACCTACACTACAAAGATTATTTGGCCCTGATGCCCCAGTGGGCTTAATCTATGTGTGTCAATTTATTAAGGTGTAGTGTTTCAAGTCTTGGCTTGGCAGTTTTAACCAAGCTCATGTTCGCTTAAAGTATGAGTGTGCAAAAATGATGTGTCAAGTGGATGAGTTAATTAAGCATGTTTCATGATGCCATGCGTTGTTGAAAGTAAAATGCTGAAAATACTGTAAATAAATCTAAAAATGGCAGATAAATAAACAGCCAATAAAGCACACCAAACCCCACCGACAAGGGCCACTAAGAAGCTTAATCAAGAGAAGGAACAAAAAGCGACTCAAAGACAAAAATAAGAGGCCAAAAAGATATAATGTCAAGGGACTAGGATATAAAGGCTCTAATATACTATAAATGATGCATACAAACAACAAAAACTAGAAGTGAAAAAATGATGCAAAGGGCAAGTGTGAAGCTCAAACACCTAGGATGCTCAAGGCGATCCTAAGGGGAACAAGGAAAACCCAAACTCTAAAGGGATAAAATGTAAAATAAACCTATCCATGAGATATGAAAAGTAATGGATCAGATCAAAAAAATAGTGGCTGAAAATGTTGAAAACCCTAGACTCCTCACTTAGGAAATCTCTTCCTAATAATGTGGATGTGTACTCTAAAAATTAGGGGGATTTTTCCTACCTCAAAGAGATGAATCAAGTGGATACGGGCCTAAGGGAGATTAAACAACAAAGATGAAGTACCCAAACTAGTCTGCAAATAGCACTCTCTGCAAATCTAAAAAAATGAAAAATTTCCGGAAAATTTCCAGAATGCAAGTACTAACTTGCAATGACGAAAATGTAGTTTTTGAGCTAAAAAGTGTGCTCTGCAACTCACTTATGGTGCTGAAAAGTTTGCTCTATTCCCAGGAGTCTTGGTTGACAAATCTTGCATAGATTTTGTCATCTCCTACTCAGTTTGTACCTGTGACCTATGGAGAAGACCAGAAACCCAACAGAATCTAAAAATTTGACAAAATGGTGTTTAATACTATAAATATAAATTGAGAGAAAAAATAGCTAAAGAAAAACGTGAAATTTTTTGAAACTTCAGTCACCCAAGAACATTGTTATTACACAAGTGGAGTTTCCATTTATTCGACAAAAAATGTGTAACTAAAGACCCATTGGTGTCACCATTTGTTAGTGTGAAAATTATTGGAAGGTGTTCACTTAAGTCAATAGGAAACAAGTGACCCTAAGAACAATTTGATGGGTGTCATCGTCTTAGATCTGAAACACAAATAGAAAACCTGTAGTAAAAGAATATATAACCCAAAACATAAAGCAACAATATAAAGTATCAAGTATGATAACCCAATTGGAAAGACAATTTTAAATGAATTAATATTTTATTGATAAAACCTGGTGAACGAGATCTACATATTGGTTTGTAAGTCCCCCTCCCTTGGATGGGTCCTTTGATACCCTTGACACTTCAGAAAATTGATCTTCTCTCTCAATGTGAAAATCCAAAACAAAAGTGAACTCAAAATGGGAGCTCAAAAAAATGACGATAATGTTTACGATGATTATGATCATGGTGAAGAATGAATTAAAAAAACCTCTTTTATATAACAAAGTACGGAGTTAATCTCAAAAATGGAGAATAATAAAATATTATTAACCAAATTTGGATGGAATACTTTATTATATTTATTAGAGAGGGAAAAAGAATTTAAAATGGTTAAATACCTTTATTTAGAAATAATTAACAAATACAATGATTTATTAATTATTTTGTGAGAAACAAGAATTTAGGTGTGAAATCAAAATAATTATTAAATAGTGATTTAATAATTATTTTAATAACAAAAAAATTAAATTCAAATAAATAATGATTTATTCAAATTTCCTAAGGGATTTAGTCAAATGTGACAAGCAATAATTATTAAATAATGAATTGATAATCATTCCTAGAGAAAAATAAATAAATAATGATTTATCTAATTATTCTCGTGGGGTTTTTTTATTTAAATCAGAAAATAATTTAATAAAAGTGGTTTACTAAATTATTCTCCACAGTGAAAGTGATTTTACTATGGTAAAAATAAATCTACATGGTGTATTTCGATCCACCTAGTTAGAAATTGTTAGGTGATCATTTTTAGGTGATAACACATTATAGACTAACTTTCTAACAAGTGAGAGATATATAGATATGATATAGAATTCTGAATTGTTATGTATGCACAATTACTTCCAATTTAATATCAAACATTGCCCTCTTTTGTCATTGAGTGTTGATGATGTTGGCATTATGACTAATGTGTTGTTCTTGATGGAAACCTACTTGATGAGTTGTCATTTGATGGAAACCTACTTGATGAAGATGTAAATAGGATGAGTCTACATGTGATAGAGAGTTAGATCAAAGGCATAACAGTCCAAAGAGAGAAATGATAAATATGACTAATGTGTTGAAAGGCATAATAGTTCATAGACAGAGAAATGATAAAGATAAATTTTGAAGAAGTATACATGGGTTTGGTGAAGAAAAGTTGAGTATACATAGGCTCTATGAAGCAAAGTTGAGTATACACAGGTTCTATGAAGAAAAGTAGTGTACATTCTCAGGTTTGGTGAAGAAAAGTGGAGTATACATGGGTTCTGTGAAGCAAAACCACGTACACACATGGGTATGAAAAGGGAAAGGGGCATAGATTTTCGTACCATGGTATTCTAAATACCAAGGGTACTTACCGTGGTATTTCCTTGTGGTATTGAGGCCAACAATGGATATTTTATCTTGTCTAAGAATACCATTGGCATTAGTATGGTTTTGACCTGTGGTATTGGATAATGGCTAACCTATATAAGGAGATGAAGATCAAAATGGTAAAGGTGTGAAAGTGATGAATATTTTATGAATAGTTAGATCTAAAGAAAATATGCATGTAATGTGTTGTTAATGTTTTGCTTGATCTAAAACTAAGTATGCATTGGGGAACTTGATGATGGATCATATCTAATAGATATGAGATGAAAATCTTGATTATGAGGTGATTTGATTTGTGCTTATAGTGTCCTGGCACATGATTTTTTTGTGTATGTCGAGATCAAGGTGTTGGGTTGTGTTATATTCTTTCCACGACTAGCCGATGTAGTTAACCGAGGGGTTAGAGGGGAGGCGGAGACCCCCCTTCGTTGCACCGATTTCATAGAGGGGGGGTGACAGGGGGGCAACCCCCCCTGTCTGGGGGGTTTGAGGGGGTGGGTAGCCCCCCTCTACGGGATCTGGGGCAGTGCCTCGAGAAAAAAAAAATTGGACCCTATATTAGGTTGGGCAAACCTACCTATGGTTTTGTGCGTGGTTTTTGCACATCATTTCGGACATGATGGTTTTCGATCCATGGTATTAGATGCTTTGGCATGTATAAATATGTATTGTAACATTGAAAGGAACATAATGAAAAATCAATATGGTAGTGCCAGTTTTGGGATCCATGGGAAAAACTTTGTATAGATGTGTTTTATGTATTATGCGCTCGCATTGTTTATTTTTTGTGTTTTAGAATTCATATGCAGGTAATTTCTGTACAGGGTTAAAACCTACATTTGGTATCAGAGTTGTTTTGGCTTCAAGGGGATGCCTTTGTTGCTGAGGGGTTTCACGTAGGCCTGTGGTAGACCCTGTTTAGTGGGAGATCTTCGGGATCGATTCTGGTAGTGAAAGAAGATGGCGAGCAATGGAAAGATAGAGTTCAAAAAATTTAATGGTCAGAGTTTTGAGTTGTTGAAACTCAAGATGGAGGATTTGTTGGTGCATAAAGATCAGTGGATCGCGGTAGATCCAAGTACTAAACCAATGGGAGTGTCCACTGAAGAATGGAAGAAGTTGGATCGGAAGGAAAAGAGCACAATATGATTGTGTGACTCAGATTTAGTATTGTTGAATGTATCAGGGGAAGCTACAGCTAAGGCTTTGTGGGACAAGTTAGGGACTTTGTACCAATCTAAGTCTCTAGTGAATAAATTGTTCCTATGGAAAAAGTTGTATAACCTGAGGATGAAAGATGGAGACTCGGTGGCTGATCCAAGTGGCTCTAGAGACACACATAGGACAAAAAGGACTCAGGAAAGCTCAAAAATCAAAATTATTGGATTATGCTTGAACCAGGACCAAAGCGTATACCTCGTCGTCTTGATCATGACAGTGTGAACGGTTCATCAATCCGAGTCTAGGTGAGGAAGTTAGAAGTAGTCAAAGTTGGGTTGACTTTTTGCTAATTGGGCAGGCTTAAGGAGGCCACAATTTGGATAGGACCTGGCCACCGGATTCTAGCCAACTCTGGATAGATTCCAGGTGAAATTGTGGCCTAGTTAAAAAGACTCCTACGACTTAAAATGGAATTTTGAAAAAATGCATATTGTTTTCATTAAAACAAAAAATATATATAAAAAAATGGGTGGGGGCCACCAACCCCGCCACCCCCCCAACTCCCATAATCGCATGTATATTAAGTAATCGTGGTGGGCCGGCCTTTGGGGCATAGACCCAACCACCCAAATACCACAACCACCAAACTATAAAGAGCATGGTTGTTACATGGGGGAGGGCTGGCCCTTGGGGCACGGACCCTCCACCTCATCCACCAAAAAACTGTGGGAAGCGGGTATGGTGGGTAGGCCACCTAAGGCAGGCCCAACCCAACTGAAACCCCAAAACATAAAATTCGTTGATTTGTGTAAAAAAAGGAGGAGGCGGGGTTTGACCACCCGACCTCCTCCCTACTAAACCGAACCTCAACCGTTACACCAAACCAACTCATTGGTTAATGCAGCCAAATTTAATATAAACCTCATTTTGCACATAGTTCGGGAAAGATGGAGGAACCAGGAGTGGGCACGGATTTTGAGATGGAGAAAGGTAGTGCGAGGCAGAATTTTGCAGGAGGAGCGAAATTTCACATTGCCAGAATTTGAAAAATTTTATACGGTTTCAGCACTTCTCGACGCTACAAATGCAATGACATTCTCTATTTCTCCATCATACTTTTGCATTTTTCGGCCATTTTTCAGTATGAAGGTGGAACCATGATTGCTACAGAAACAGGGAGCGGAACCATGATCCTTGAAATTTTCTCGAGGAGGTAATTTTTCTCCATGTTGGAATATAGTCAAGTTGACAGCCGTTTTTCATGGTTTTCAACAGGGATCACAATGGCGAGGTCTGATTCGCCTTTTCAGTTGCATATTTCTAGTCCAACCATGGAGCAAAATATTTGAGGAATCTAGGGGGAATCTAAAAGATTCCTTGAGCCCGAGATTCCCACTTTCTCAGAATTCAAAAATTGGACAGTCAATTTTGCACTATTCGATGCCACAAATCTGATGGTGCATTCAGATTTCTCATTTTCTCATTCTATTCTCCAGCCACTTTTCTAAGTGGAATGCAGGTGTCAGCATTCATGTGCGAGCATCCATTTCCATGTGATTGATGCTATGAGATCGATGGCACGAACAACTTTAGCAGTTTGGCCCTTAGATGTGAGGTATATGTAATGTGTTCATGTACTTCTTTTGCTATGCATTTTGCTTCACATATCCCTATTTGATGTTTGATGTTTGATGTGGGATCTTGTTTCTTACTTATTTTCATGGTTCGTGCTTGATGTGATGCGAAATCATTTGTGAGATGTACTAGTTGTCATGATTTGTCATGTTTTATTTGAGATCTCTTGCTCATGATGTTGATGGGATACTCACTTTGTCGTCATGTATGTTGCATTGAGATCCCTTTTATGCAATGTTGGCGGGATGCTCATCATGCATGATTTTATGTCATACTGATAGGAGTCCTTTTTTACTGAGAGTTCCTGTAGAAACATCTATTGGAGCCACTCCAATGCGAGGGCATTTTCCTTGTATCATAGCAAGGTCACCTCTTATGTACATCACCACTATTAACAACACTTAATGCAACAGCATACACCATCTTGACATCGGGGCCCAGAGACGTAGTTCCTCCTTGAGGAACTCTGTTTTCAACGGCTTATGTTTTCATGTGTTGATGAATGTCATATTCCTCTTCTTTATAGCATGCAGATGTATTCATTTATGTTCTTTTAAAAATGAAATTTAACAAATCACGAAAGTAAAAGGTCTTGGAAGGGTCCTTTGTCACACTCGGACCTGGATCAAGTGGTATCAAAGCGGTCTTTGTGTTGATGTGAATTGCAGCGTGAACAATGGAATGTGCAGCGACAGAGGATGAAAAAGTGATGTTTGAGACCACGCTAAAAATTTCCAAAAGGGTGGAAATAATGTATAAAACTCTACAGAAAAAGATAGAGGAAAATGAGTGATTGCAGCTTCAATTGCAAGCCACGGAAGAGGTCCTAGAAGAACTGAAGAAAAACAACCAAAGTCTTCAAATAGATAACGTTGAATTGAAGATGCGTCTACATGAAGAGAAGGAGGAAAAACAAAGTTTGCTACAGCAATTGCAAGCTAAGGATGAGGCCTTGGAAAAGCTGCAGTGTGACCCATCTAAGGTAAAATGTAATTATCTGAATTCATGTATGTGTCCTGATGATGATTTCGCTATCTTTGAAAATCACACCACAGGAATTGGCTCCAATTTCTTAAAGAAAATGGGGTTTGAAGGAAAAGGCTTGGGCATTAATGGCCAAGGCATTGTTAACCCCATTGTTGAGCATTAGAAAAGGTATGTAATTGCCACTTATTTCGTTATCTTTTCCTTTAATTCATAATTTATTTACATTATGAGATGGGCATAGGATCAAGGATTATGATAAAGTTAAATAGATTTGTGAGTAACGTAAAATGACTAATTATTACCTTTTTCTATGCAGAAAATGAAGAAAATGGGATATCACTATTTCCGAGGAAAAGACAAGCCAAAACCAACTGTTGTCCCTTTGACAGGGAACCGCATCCAGACGAGGCAATCCAGATCGGAGCGCATGAGCTAGGAAAAGGAAGAAGAAACAACATATCAGTGCAAGAGGATGAAGAGATAGCTGAAGGATAACAATATGGTGAATCGCTCAATATCCTTTGATCTTGAGGGATCGCTACCTTAAGAATATCTGTATCTTTGGTATTTCCGCCTGGCCACTATAAAAAGGGACAGCGCTGCTAGCCCAGGGGGTGGATTATTGTTGTTTTATAGAATTTTTTGTTGCAAACTGAACTTTGATCATTGAATCTCTTTAAAGAGTGATTACTATAACCCTGTTTTCATGATTAATACATAAACTTTGTTGTTGTTCCGTCTTTCATTCTGGAGTAACCGCAGCAGTGCGTCCCTAGTGGCTAAGGTCCCGGCCCTAGTGGATCACTTGCTTTCTGTACCATTATTTTCTAATTACAAGTCATTTGTGGTTTGATTTCTTTTACTTGCTTCATTCAGTAATCTGTCGTTCCTTGACATTTCATTTACTAGCTCTATTATATTTAATTCATACTTGAATAGTAACGTTATCATCTGCAATTGAAATGTTATGCTGTTCATTCTAAAATCACATCGCATTGTTGTTCCTTTACAGATTGACATTACTGTATAACATTGTTGTTCCTTTACATATTGACGTTACTATTCGTTTACAGAGTAACATTGCTATTCAATTACAGAAAGGTATTATTGTTTATTTAGCTACGGTTTACCTCTAATTGCAAATGTTGTTCTTTTATAACCATGGTTAATATTTATCATGCTAAACTCAGATTACTGATTTCATCAATATATATTCACTATGTGTTAACGTTTGATTTGGTTTACTATGCGTTTACATTTGATTTAGTTTGCTGTTCAATATTTCGTAGACTTACTTAAGTTTGTTGTTCCATTCTTGGTTTGTTGTTCAATTCATTTACTAGTTAAATATTGCTGCTCAATTCCTTTAGATTACGATTGCTGCTTAATTCATTCTTGTAAGTTAAAGCTTTGTTGTTTGATCTTTTCAATAGATTAGTTGTTGTTCCCTTTTCTGTTAATTGAATTATCATTTCAAGTAATTGCTTTGGTGTGAACAGAACGATCTGCAACTGTAGCGAACATTGACTATTGCTGTCCAATTCCTAGATTGAAGATCTTCTCTTTGATTACTTTTCATTTGCATCAGTTTATAAAGGAAAGAGTTATCATTACTGCATCCTTGACTTATGAGTGTTGTAGTTTCTTAAATGAATGATTTAGTTCAATTTCTTTCCATTACACTTAGAGTTTATTTCCAGCATTTATTTACTTTTGTAAAAGCACTATACTACTAGCATTACTCTTGACAAGTGACCGCCTCAGACTGAGTACACTCTTGAGATAACAAATCGTACCTGGATTGATAATTAATGTAGGGTAAATAGAGGTTAAAAAGACCCTTTTTACTGCTCAACATTTTGGCACCGTTTCCGGGGAAGAGTGTAGCCATTTGTTTCTTTTGAGAGTAGTGTAAGTACCTGCTAGGAGAGAGTTGGGTTTTAAAAATGGAAGGTAAGAACCTGCATACAGAGCATGTAATAGCCCTGCTCCCCTGCCTACTTTCCTGCAGATTTGTTGTTATTTTGGGTAGAAATCAGCATTTGATTTGTGTGCATGACTAAGTAGAAAAAACCTGAAAAGAATCTTAAACCTTTACCCAAGCCTGATAAAGCTAAGGGGCCAGTGACCCTTGGCCAATCGACCTTTATAGATGAAATCCTTAAAAAAGCAGAATCTCAACCTTCAGTAGGACCTAGAAAAGCTACTTCTAGACAACCTACTAGTTCCCTTTAGGCCACAGGATCACCATCTGTAGCCTTTGCTGAGATGCATAGCCAAACAGAGGAGCAAGATTTTCATGAAATAGAGAACTCTAGCCAAAAATCATTGCAAGAAGGGAACCTTAGTAATCTCTGTGAGGGAAGAGGAGAAACAGGGGAAACTGAAGAGCCAAGATCTCCTCTTGGAATAGTTCAGCCATTAAGCAGCCCAGATAAGGGAAGTGTTGTAAAAATCATCTAGAACGAAGCTGAAAAACTTGAAGAGCTAAAATCCTCCCAAACATTAATTCAGCAAGGAACTTTCATCATCCGAGACAAAGGAAGTGTTATTAAGGCCATTCCTGCTCCTTCTAGCCAGCCTGGGAATACCCTCCTAGAAATCCCAGAAGGTTATTGGCACATATTTGACCAAATGGCCCAGAACCAGCAAACCCCCCAAACTTCCACACTACAATATTCCATTGTAGATAATGCAGTTAATGCACCTATGAAGGTCATTCCCCTCCAGCATATTCCTACATTTCATGGATTAACATTGAAATATCCAAACGCATTTTTGTTTGAATTTGATGTGCTGTGCAGGGGGTATGACTATACCACCAATCCCTAAAAGTTGAAACTATTTCCCTCTTCATTAAAAGGGGCTACCTTACGATGGTTTATGGGGTTAGGTGGAGGTGTCATAAACAACTGGGATCAGATGAAAGAGGCTTTCCTGAAGAAATATCAGGATTATTGTAGGTCTAGAGAGTTAAAGGATGAAATATTTCAAATGGTAGCTAGACCTAGTGAGACATTAGAAGAATATGTTGAACGTTTTCAGTATAATCTTCAAAGATCTCCTTATGCATCATTACCCTTAATTGACAATGTATTGAAAACAACATTAATTAAAGGCACGAAGGAACAATGGATTGAAACACTAAATATTATGGGAAAAGGAGACATCTATCAAGAAGATTTTGCTAACATCATTGATTTATGTATCAGGAGCTCACGAGGTAGTACAAGGCTAAAACCAGCAGAACATGACAGGTTTACAAGGGACAACAAGATCTCTAGAGAAGGAGTAACTCGCACATAAATTGGAAATTTATTGGAGAATTTCAAAACTGATATATTGGGGACTGATAACACAGCTCTATATTATGCAAGTGAAACAGAAACAAGCATAGGTAGAGCAAAATCTAGCAATATTCCATCCCAGAGGTAGAAATAAACACAGCCTCAAAGAGTGCCCACTAGACGCAGTTCAAGTTTGCACTATTTTTACAAAAGACCACTCTACGGAGAGCTGCCCCTCACTTCCTAGTTTGAAAGCAGTATACAAAGAAACGAAAGAAGAACCAGAAGCAGTGTACCTACTTAATCAGCACCGTCAATGGCAACCATGACAATCACGTATGTTCCTTGATCCATATTCTTCTTTCCATCCTACACAATATCATGCTCAGTAATATAATACAATGTGGCAAAATCAACCTCCCTTCTCAAACTGGTCACCACAACCATTTCCTTCATCATCACCATGGCTAAATCAAGCAAAGCAATCTAATTGGCCAAATTTTCCCTACGCTCCACCATACTGGCAAAACAATGCATATCCAACACAATGGTCCCCTCCCACTTCGCAAAGCCAAGCCTGGTAGACAAACTGGCAAAGACCGATGAATCAACCAGTAGGAATCATTCCACTCCCTCAACCTACATTTACAACACTACAATAAAACCCCCAGTCCAACTTAAGACCACAACTCCTAGCCCAAACCAACCCGAACCCAAATAATAGACCGGTTCATTCCGTTCAAATAATTGAAACACCAGAACTAGAAATCGATCTAAGGGAGTGCAATGACCTTCAATTAAGGTCTGGGCGCATTATAGAAACCGAGGGAGATAAAAATGTTCAAGTTGAAAATCAGTTATCTACAGAACAACCATTACAAGGAAAGATGTGGTCAGACAACAGACTCATGAAAAAGAAACCACATCTTCTCCCCCATTCCCAGAATGATTAATCATACCACGATCTATAGAACATTCTGACTTTGATATTCTGGGAGAACTAAATAATTTGTACATAAAACTCCCACTCCTCCAAGCTATCCAAGATATCCCAATATATGCAAAGACCATCAAAGAGCTATGTAAAAAAAACCAAGGAGGAGAATAACAAATAACCCAACAGTCCAAGTAGTTGGCACCCTATCTTATCTGTTATCAGGAAGAGAGGCACCTGTCAAATATGAAGACCCAGAAAATCCAATAGTGACAGTGAAAATCAATGGGCAAACCTTTTCAAATGCCTTAGTTGATTTAGGGGCTGCAATTAATATTTTAACAACCACCACTTGTCAAAACCTGGGCATTACATCAGTAGAACCAACCTCCACCTTATTAGAACTGGCTGATCGATCAATGGTTAGGCCAGAAGGTACATTACATGATGTCATGGCATCTGTTGATTCCTAGGAATATCCTGCCAATTTTCTGATAATAAACCCCAAAAACCGACTTGATGGACACCCGTTGATTTTAGGCAGACCTTGGCTTGCGACCGCTGATGCTTACATTGGCTACCGACAAGGCAGTATGACCATAACTAGAGGGAGTAACATCAAGAATCTAGCCCTATACCCTCCAGCCCAGCCAAGTGTAACAATAATAAAAACTAACAAACATCCTATATCATACCTCACCGAAAAAATTAGATCCCCATTAACCATAGAATATGCCCTCGAATTTAAAGATCAAACTGAGGATGATGTTATTAACAACTTCATTAACCAAGCTTAATCCAGATCCCACATACAATGTCACATGATAGAGGCAGCATTTGACAATGAACTAGAAGAAGATCCTCTCAAAGACACTCATGATCAAACAATACCCACTACCTCTGTTTCAAATAGTAAAACTATAGAGATTGAGCCAAGAAAAACCTTGAAGATCAATAATAACCTAACTTCTGAACAAGAAGAGAAGCTAGTCCAACTACTGAGAAAATACAAGGAAGCTTTTGCATGGGATTATCTGGACATGAAGGGAATCAATCCCCAGCTATGTACACACCACATTTATACAGAAAAGGATGCAAGACCTGTTCGCCAACCCCAACGAAGACTTAACCCTCACTTGAAAGACATTGTGAAAGATGAATTACCAAAACTTTTGGATGTGAGCTTTATTTATCTTATCTCCGATAGCAAGTGGGTCTCTCCGCTAGTAGTGGTGCCAAAGAAGAATGGAAAGTGGAGGATTTGTGTAGATTATAGAGAATTAAACAAAGCAACCCAGAAACACCACTTTCCCCTTCCATTCATTGATCAGGTATTAGACACATTAGCAGGAAAGAAATTTTTTTCTTTCTTGGATGGATTCAGTGGATACAATCAGATTCAGACTACCCCTGAAGACCAAGACAAAACCACTTTTACCTGTCCTTGGGGAACATTTTCCTATAGAGTCCTACCCTTTGGCATATGCAATGCCCCTGCCACATTTCGAAGGGCCATCCTTAGCATCTTTTCAGGTTTAATAAATGAAGGGCTCGAAGTATATATGTATGATTTCACACCATACGGAGATGATTTCGACCTAGCAATAGACACATTGGAATAGGTGCTGCAGCGATGTATCGCCACCAGGCTCTGCTTAAGCCATGAAAAGTGCTATATGATGATGACTGAAGGACTTATCCTATGTCATTATATCTTAGTGGCTGGAATATAGGTAGATCTGGCCAAAATTCAAATAATTTTGTTAATACCTACTCCTACCACACAAACAGAGGCACGTAGTTTTCTTGGATTTTCTGGTTATTATAGGAGATTTATAGAACATTTTTCTCAAATAGCTGCACCTCTATATGCACTAACAGGGAATGTTGATTTTGTGTGGACAGATAAATGTGACTGTGCTTTTGAGGATCTGAAAAATCTTGTGTCAATAGCCCCAGTGCTCAGAGGACCAAATTGGGACTTGCCATTTCAAATTTCATCAGATGCTTCAGAAACAGCTATTGGAGCAGTCCTTGGGTAGGAAGAAGACAAAAGACCATATGCAATCTATTATATTAGCAAGAATTTGTCTCCTTCTGAGCTAAACTATATTGTTACTAAAAAATAATTTTTAGCTGTAATACATGTTGTCAATAAAATTAGGCATTATATCACTGGATATCCTGTTGTTTTATATAAAGATCACTCTGCCATAAAATATTTAGCAAAAAACAAATTACAAACGGTAGAGTAACAAGATGGTTGATTTTATTGTAGGAATTTGACATCACAATAAAAGATTGACCTGGGAAAGAGAATCATGTAGCTAATTTTCTTTCACGAATGCCGAAACAAGTGGATGCAGCAGTAGTCGAAGATCAATTTCCAGATGAACATTTATTCGTTGTTACTATCAAGACACCCTGGTATGCTGATGTTGCAAGTTATTTAGCAATAGGAAAATTACCAAAGCATCTGACCCCTAATGAACGAAAACAGATTATTCAACATAGTACCCTATTTTCTTGGATTGGGGGCTACCTATTTCATACAGGGGCAGATATGCACATCAGAAGATGCGTCCATGAAGACGAAATATTTGACATCTTGAAAGCCTATCATGATGGACCATGTGGTAAACATTTTTCATATCGAAGAACTGGTCACAAATTCTTACAAACAGGGTATTACTGGCCCACAATCTTCAAAGACGTGAAGAAATTTGTTCAACACTGTGACAGTTGCCAAAGAGCAGGATGCCTTGGACAGTCTGACGAAATGCCTTTAAACCCACAACTAGTAATCGAACCATTTGAGCGTTGGACACTCGATTTTGTTGGTCCAATCAACCCATCATCAAATCAGAAAACATATATTCTGGTAACATCTGAGTATGTAACCAAATGGGTTGAAGCAAAGGCATTTCCAAGAGCTACAGAGGACTATGTCATCCATTTCCTGTTCTAGATATTTGTGCGATATGGCCTCCCAAGAGACATAATCGCGGACGGAGGACCACAGTTTGCAAGTAATAAAATCGCTGCAACATTAAAAAAATATCACATTCAGTACAATATTACCACTTCGTATCACCCACAAGCAAATGGCCAAGTAGAGAGCACGAATAAAGTCATAGAGGCAATATTAACAAAAACCATTGTGTCACATAGACGCAATTGGGCTACAAGATTTCCAGAAGCATTATGGGCATACCGAACAACGTGGAGAAATACCACTGGTTATTCACCATATCAGCTAGTATTTGGAAAGGAACCCATCTTTCGAATAGAGTTCGAAATACAAACGTTGAGAATAGCACAGGAGTTTGGTCTAGATTTAAATGAGGCCCAGACTAATAGACTACAGCAAATTAATGAGCTAGATGAAATTAGGCTCTCGACTCTTCAACATACTGCATTAATCCAACAACAGAGAGCAAAATGGCATGACACCCTGATCAAAAAGAAAATCTTCCACGAAGCAGATTTGGGACTCTTATACGATTCCAGGTTTCAGGATTTTTCGGGAAAATTTCAGACTCGCTGGCTGGGACTGTATGAAATCTAGAAAGTGCATGACAATGGCACTATTACTTTGACCACTATTAACAAATCTGGAAATACCTTTAAAGCAAATGGCCACCGAGTTCGACTGTACCACAAACCGCTTACTTGGGAATCCTTCTACTAGCAACTCCAGGAAGATTCTGACATGCAGATTCTAGCTGAGGAAGAGAACTCTTCCTCACCTTTGGTTCACTAAGTAATTTGATTGCTTTCAAATTTTGTACATAACTTTTTCTGTTATTTTTTTGTAAATTACTTTCTGTACAAATTTCTACATTTCTGCAGTCTTTTTACATTTTGTTGTTCCTTTTTGAAGGAACAACACTTTCACCGCTTTGCTGTTCCTTTCCAAAGGAACAACACCTTTTGCATTTTGTTGTTCCTTTCCGAAGGAACAACATTTTTGCTTTTTTCTGTTCCATTTCGAAGGAAAAACACTGTTGCATTTTATTGTTCCTTTCTGAAGGAACATCATTTTCACTGTTTTGCTTTTCCTTTCTGAAGGAACAACACTTTTGCATTTTGTTGTTCCTTTCCAAAGGAACATCATTTTCGCCGTTTTGCTATTCCTTTCCGAAGGAACAATACTTTTGTATTTTTTTGTTCCTTTCTGAAGGAACAACATTTCCGCCTTTTTGTTGTTCCTTTCCGAAGGAACAACACTTTCATGTTTTGTTGTTCCTTTCCGAAGGAACAGCACATCTGCATTTTTGCTTTTCCTTTCTGAAGGAACAGCACTTTCGTTTTTATGTTGCTCCTTTCCGAAGGAACAACACTTTCGTTTTTCTTCTGTTCCTTTCTAAAGGAACAACACTTTCGTTTTTGTTGTTCCTTTCCAAAGGAACAACACTTTCGTTTTTCTGTTGTTCCTTTCCGAAAGAACAATATTTCCGCATCTTTTGTTTGCGCTTGCTTTATTTGTTGTTCCGATTAAGGAATAGCTGTTGTTCCTCTCAAGGAATAGCTGTTGTTCCTCTCAAGGAACAGCAGTTTCGAGTATGTTTTCTTCCTTTTGCTTGCGGTTTTTGTGTGCAAATATTCTTTTGTTGTCCCTCTAAAGAAACAACAGTTGTTCCATCTAAAGAACAACACTTTTTGAGTCTTTTTCTTCGTGTGTGCATGTGTGCTTCACCATTTAGAAGATTTTTGTGAGTGATGGTCATATAAAACACAACTATACATTTATGCAAGAATACAAAAACTAGAGGATACTAAAATCAGAAAATCAAAGAAAAATTGTTATCTTTAAAAGAAATCACTTTGAATTGATAAGAGAAAAGAGGAAAGGACACAACTATTTATATCACTTTGTTGTCTTTATTTTCACTAATACCAATGTGATTGATTATTTTTATCATGATGGTTCTTTCTAAACCCCCATAATTCTCTTTGATCATTATTATTGAATAAGAATAATGGCATATTTTTCTCTATTGAGATGTTCAGACTTCTTCCACCATCCCTACTCTTAAGGAGTGTTGAGCCACCCTCTGTATATAAATAGGAAAGTGCTATATAAAAGAAAAGAAGAAAAAGAAAAGATACATATCTATATTATTACTAACATGATTTGTCAAATGAAGGATAAGGGGTCTCATCAAGAGCCAACCTACCATGATCATAAGGAAAAAAATTGAAGTGGCATTCCCATTATGGCCACCACATCAGGGATATGATCCAAGAGGCACATCAGAAAAATAAAAAGTCCTTGGAATAAGTGGTCTCATTACGAGTCGACCTGTCCACCTTTCACTCCTTCCTGGTGAATGGCATTGTCATTCATCTGGTTACCAAGCCAGCACAATGGCCTCCATTCTGACATCGCATAGCACTTTCCTAGGCATACACAAAGGATTATGGTTCCAAGGGTGAAATAAGAAACTTTGTCAAGGTTATGGACACCTATGGGCAATAGAGATCTGTTGATGGTATTGAAGTCATATTTCTTATACACCAATAGTCATCATAAACCCTCCTTCTTATATCTTTATAGTGATTCCAAATGAGATTATGTCAGACAACCCTTTCAAACCTTCACTACATGGAAATCATTTACAAATCAATCATGACAGTTAAAGTGGATAATGACCACATAAGAACTTTTATTCATGTCAACTGTCCTATCCTCCACTTTTCGCATCATATCACGACATTTCCATATTTATTAGCGATTTCCATCATACACCTCGATTTTAGTAATCCGCTCATTTTTGTCAACATGTCATATATCTATGCGCTATTCCTTTAATCCACTGTACAATTGCATTTCAACATGTTGCTCCTTTATTTGACGACCAAGGACAACCTATCACATTACAGAGGGGCGTGAGTGATCCCCATAATTCACTGGCATACGTGTCAGCTCATTATTCGGAGGTATTATGACTTCACCAAAACGCGGGAATAGCAAGCCTAACGGTATTTTATTTCCCAATAGGTATGGCTTGCTGTTCCAACACCATTTCTATGTTTTTCTCTATAAAAATTAACAGCGAGTTAAAAATTTGAACAGCTTGCTATTCCATCATCCTCTCTGTGTTCTTAACAATAAGCCAAAAATTTGAACAGCTTGTTGTTCCATCGTCGTCTCTGTGTTTTACAGTGTGCTAAGCGTGAATAAGATGGGAGGAAGATCAATTCGCAGTGAGCCACAGGTGTTAATGGTCTCTGACATTGTACAAGACATCTTAGCAAGGGAAGGATGGATAGACTACCTTAACCACCTACATCAATCTAACGAGACGGTGGCAATTAAGTTTCTGCAGAATTTGTAGGAAAATCATTCTATGGTGGGAGGGAGATAGATAGTAATCACAGATGACATAATTGCTGAGGTTTCGAGACTGCCAGCCATTGGACCTGTGTGGACTCTGAAAAAGGTGAGATTGCAAGACACCATAACCATCTTCCAAGACGAAGGGCAGAACCTTATTGTCAAAAGGGAAGGAGTCCTGCTGGCAACCCTAGGAGAGCCTTGGGAAGATTTGGCAAGAATTATCCAAAGCTACATCAGTTGCGATGGCAAGAAAGATGTGGTAAGACCACGCCATCTCAAACTATTAGCCGTGTTAAAGCAAAAATGTGATGTGAATTTGCTCGCGTTCTTAAATTTTTTATTACATGATGTTGCCCAAAGCATGAGAAAATCTCACCATGTAGAGTCAATAGTAAGCCATCATGGTTTAATTCGGTTGATAGTCAGTTACATTCTTTCCCAACAGCAGAGTATTTGGGAAGAATTGATTTTCTCGATAGATGGGGGACTGGCCTTGTTAGCCCCAAAACGAAAACATATTGTTAGCACATCAAGTAGACCTCCGAAATGAAGACAATCTCTCAGATTGGCAAGGAGCAGAGGAATGCTGGGAAATTCCTAGGGAAACATTAGGCAGCCTGTGGAAATAGATGATTTAGAAGAGGGCAACCCCCACAGCTTGAAGGTGGGGAAGATGAAGAGGAATTAGAGGGAAACGAAGAAAAAGAATCAGAGGAGGAGATGGAGCAATCCGGTCAGGAAGAAGGGGAGGAAACAGAGCAACGCGACGAAATTCCACTGCAAAACCCTCTGCAAGAAGATGAATTGGCCCAAATTTTGGCCAATATGGGCAAGTATGTCCAACCTCACAGCCCACTCAACCTCCATATCAAAGAAGGGCCGCAGGAACACGTTGCTCATGATAAAAGTACATTCGAGGAAATGTGTGATGAGGAGGTAGAAGAAGAGGATCACTTTTCTCATGATAAGAGTGTATCTGGGGAGAAGAGTACCGAGGAGGAGGAAGAAGAACAATCTGTTCCTAGTTAGAATACACCCGAAGAATTGCATGATGAAGAAGAGGCAAAAGAAGAAGCTGCCCAAGAGATAGCAGAACAAATCAGGGTTTCTACCTCTGAAAAACCTGATCAACAGAACACTGAAGAAGTGTCCCAAGAAGGAAACATGGAAATTGGCCAAGGTGAAGGTACAATACCTAAAGTACAAAGCCCAGGCCTGAGAAAAGAAATGGCTGTTCCTTCTAAGAAAAAAGATGAAATTAAAAAGTTGCGAAAGGAACAACACAAATTGCTTAACGTAATTAAGCAACTTTGATAACAAATAAGAGTCTTAAAAATGGGGAAGAACTCAAAAGGAACCTCTAGGGCAAAGCATGCAACCACCCAGGCAAAACCCCATAAGAAAAAGACCAAGAGGACTCAAGTCAAACCTGTTGTTCAGAATCGCAAAGAACAGCATTTGGTTGTTGCAAATACAGAAGCACAAATGGACAACACACCAGTCTGTGATAAGGAAGTCCAGACAGAGGCACTGACAGTTCGTGAGAAGGAAACATAGACCATAAAAACCAGATGTCGCAATAAGGAGATCCAAGTAGATCTCCAGCCCAAAATTGTCATGATGGATAATGACCTGAGGATAATAACTCTACAAAAAGACTTGGCACAAGCCCAACAAACGATAGAAAAACTCACAAAGGAAATTGTTCCTCAAGAAAAATATCAGAAGTTACAATAGTAGCTAAAGAACATCAATGCATCGGAAAGCCAGGCCTTCGATGGATGGCGAAGGGCAGAGGAAAGAGTCAAAAAGGTAACCCATAGACTAGACACAGTTATAAATCAAATGGATACCTTATGTTCTATGTATACTGATGTTCTAGCGTGTAGGGCACCCACCAGAAACTATGCTTTGTTTTTTATGGAAAGATATTTACATTTGAAAATTAACGTTGTCAAGGTAGGAGTGCCTACAGAGATAAAAACCATTGATGATTTCATAAACTGTTGTAAGCATTATGGGGTGAAAGTTCAGCGATTGTTATGTGAATTTTATTTGCACAATCTTGTGTTAGATGGAGAAATAGAACAGAACCCTAGCCCTTTTGTGGGTGATGTCCAACTTCAGGCATTTATTTCTTTTGGTGTTAATCAAATAAAGTGGCTTAAAGCCTACAATGTCTTCCAGAGATAGGAGAATGGGTTAGATCTGTGGGTAAGGGGTGAACCTAGAAACCCATTGCAATTATGGAATAAACATAGGAGCTTAATGAGAACTCAAGGTGTGATCCAAACATTGGGACCTATTCACACAGCAGTCATCCGACAAGGGGTAGAGTACTTCCTAACCATCGAAGACCTTGCCATAGTAGCAACTAAATTCCAATACCAGACTTCTAATCGGAATATCCAAAATAGACAACCATTCAATTATGAGAATTTTAAGCTAGCTGTTGACCGCTTGGTTATCTATGGTGACCTCATCTTGAGAGAAGGCCCATCTTTGTTAGGTTGTAGGTTCTGAAGTCCAATCATTTGATATCTTGCACCAGGGTATAGAGCCTTATATGAATTTCCTAAAAGTCAAACAGGGCATATTTTTGAAATCTTAGCTAGGAATCATGGTTGTAGACCACTAACTGAGAATCCTTCTCCAACCTATTCCATAACTGCCTTGCATGTCAATTACAATGTTTTCATGAGGGCATGAAAAAGGGTAAGCATGGGGGTGTGTTGAGCATTAGAAAAGGTATGTAATTGCCACTTATTTCGTTATCTTTTCCTTTAATTCATAACTTATTTACATTATGAGATGGGCATATGATCAAGGATTATGATAAAATTAAAGAGATTTGTGAGTAACGTAAAATGACTAATTATTACCTTTTTCTATGCAGAAAATGAAGAAAATGGGATATCACCATTTTAGAGGAAAAGACAAGGCAAAACCAACTGTTGTCCCTTTGATAGGGAGCCACATCCAGACAAGGCAATCCAGATCAGAGCGCATGAGCCAGGAAAAGGAAGAAGAAACACCATATTAGCGCAAGAGGATGAAGAGATAGCTGAAGGATAACGATATGGTGAATCCCTCAATATCCTTTGATCCTGAGGGATCGCTACATTAAGAATATCTGTATCTTTGGTATTTTCGCCTGGCCACTATAAAAAGGGACAGCGCTGCTAGCCCAGGGGGGTGGATTATTGTTGTTTTATAGAATTTGTTGTTGCAAACTAAACTTTGATCATTGACTCTCTGTAAAGGGCGATTATTATAACCCTGTTTTCATGATTAATACATAAACTTTGTTGCTATTTCATCTTTCATTCTGGAGTAACCGCAGCAGTGCGTCCCTGGTGGCTAAGGTCCCAGCCCTAGTGGATCACTTGCTTTCTGTACCATTATTTTCCAATTACAATTCATTTGTGGTTTGATTTCTTTTACTTGCTTCATTCAGTAATCTGTCATTCCTTGACATTTCATTTACTGACTCTGTTATATTTAATTCGTACTTGAATAGTAAGGCTATCATTTGCAATTGAAATGTTATGTTGTTCATTCTAAAATCACATCGCATTGTTGCTCCTTTACAGATTGACATTATTGTATAACATTATTGTTCCTTTACAGACTGATGTTACTATTCGTTTACAGAGTAACATTGCTGTTCATTTACAGAAAGGTATTGTTGTTTATTTAGCTACGATTTACCTGTAATTGCAAATTTTGTTCTTTTATAACCGTGGTTAATATTTATCATGCTAACCTCAAATTAGTGATTTCATCAATATATATTCATTTTGTGTTAACATTTTATTTGGTTTGCTATGCGTTTACATTTGATTTAGTTCGCTATTCAATATTTCGTAGACTTACTTTAGATTGTTGTTCCATTCTTGGTTTGTTGTTCAATTCATTTACTAGTTAAAGATTGTTGCTCAATTCCTTTAGATTATGATTGTTGCTTAATTCATTCCTGTAAGTTAAAGCTTTTATGTTCGATCTTTTCAATAGATTAGTTTTTGTTCCATTTTCTATTAGTTGAATTATCATTTCAATTAATTTGTTTGGTGTGAAAAGAACGACTTGCAACTCTAGCGAACATTGACTATTGCTATCCAGTTCTCAGATTGAATATCTTCTCTTTGATTGTTTTTCATTTGCATCAGTTTACAAAGGAAAGATTTATCATTACTGCATCCTTGACTGATGAGTGCTGTATTTTCTTAAATGAATGATTTAGTTATAAAGCATTTCAATTTCTTGCCATTACTCTTAGAGTTTGTTTCCAGCATTTATTTACTTTTTTAAAAGCACTATACTACTAGCATTACTCTTGACAAGTGACCGCCTCAAACTGAGTAAAATCTTGAGATAACAAATCGTACCTGGATTGATAATTAATGTAGGGTAAATAGAGGTTAAAAAGACCCTTTTTACTGCTCAACACCCATCAAAGTGGAGGAATTACCTCGTCAAGCAAGACTTGAGTATGTCAGAAAGGAAGTTGGGGAATGCGCCACGATAGTTAGTGAACCACCAACAACAGATGATGAGCAGCCCTCATCAGTTCTTTCCAAATCGACAGAGGAGGTAAAATATGTTGATTTACTTTTAGTTTTGTCATCACATAGTATGATTTCTATTGGAGAATTGGAGATCCCAATTACAGGGACAAACATGAGGCTCCTTACCAGGACAAGGCACGAGGAGGAAGAAAAACTTGGTGTTAATAACCAAGGCATAACTCAACCATTGGATTTTATGCAGAGACCTCAATTTGCAAGCTCGAGATACACCAAGGGAGAATGTTCGAAGTTGTCATATGCTTTCGAGACATCGTCAAAATCGTCGAGGAAAGAGAATGACGTGAACACTCCCCCATCATCCTATGGCAGTTTCCATTGCAAGGAAGAGATAAAGCAAGCTCTCATCAGCATACTTACACCAAAGACAGTAAGGAAAGGTATAACAAGTTTCAATATTTGAATGTTAATTTTGATTATAATCATGTTTTTAAAGATGAACGTAAAACATGGCATTGAAAAACATGTACCTTTTGCGGATTACATAACCATACATTTTCTAAGTGTTGGAAAAGAATGGCAGCACACAAAAGGGTGAGGTGTGAAAGACCATCTCAACAGTAGGTAAAGAAACATGTTAAGCAGATCTGGAGGAAGAAAACCTATTGTAGTAATTGTGACAGAAGTGGCCATCAAAGAGCCACATGTTGGAGGCTCCATCAAGAAGAGAACCTTAAAGACAAAGTGTCAGTACATGAACGAGGTGAAACGATTGTTTGACAAGCAAAACCACCACAATGAGATGACCCATTGACATTGATAAGTGAAAAATGGTTTCTAGATATGCTAGCATTTCATGGTCATACTTTTGTAAATCATTTGTTGCATTTTAAAATGTAAAAGTGATGATGTCTTCTTCATCACTTGTTCAACAACAATGATGTTTGGTCTTTGTTTTGTGTTGCATGATGAACTATGAAAGTGATGTCATGTTTCCATCACTCGTCAAATCAAGATAGTGTTTGGCCTCATTATTGTAAATCATGTGTTGCAGTGATGATGATTTTTCCATCACTTGTTGAAGCAACAATGATATGTTGACCTTGTTGTCATAGTTGGGGTATTGTGTTCATCTTGTTGTAAACTTGACCACCGAGCATATGTTATAAACTCGTGGCAAGTGTAGGATGCTTGGGTCATTAGTTGGTCATGAAAGTCAAGCATGTAATTTTAAAAACAATGTACGACAGGTTGCAGAGGTTGCAGGTGTCGGCTCATCGCTTAAGGCTCTGAAGAACAAAGGTGAAGGTATAGAACTTTCAGAACGTTTGTGATGCAGATGAGGTATAGAGAAGTTGTAGATTATTTTTCATGCTTTTGGAGGACCAAAAGCTCCTTAGTGGGGAGGATTGATCTAGGTGGCTCCAGAGACACACACGGGACAAAGAGGACATAGGAAATCTCAAAAATCAAAATATTTGGATTATTCTCAAACTAGGACCAGAGCGTAGATCTCATTGTCCTAATCTGGTGGTGCAAACAGTTCATCAATCCGAGTCCAGATGAGGAAGTTAGAAGCAGTCAAAATTGAGTTGACTTTTTGCTGACTAGGTAGGCTTAAGGAGGCCACACTTTGGATAGAACTCGGTCACCAGATTCCGGCCAACTCTAGCCAAATTCCCGGTGAAATTGTGGCTGAGTTAAAAAGACTCCTATGGCTTAAAAACAGAATTTCAAAAAATTGCATATTGTTGTTATTAAAACAAAAGAATATATAAAAAAAGGGGGTGGGGGCCACCAACCCTGCCACCCCCCTAACTCCCATAACGACATGTATATTAAGTAATGGGGGTGGGCTGTCCCTTGTGACATGGACCCAACCACCCAAATACCATGACCACCAAACTATAAAGAACATTGTCGTTACATGGGGGAGGGTCGACCCTTGGGGCGCAGACCCTCCACCTCATCCACCAAAAAACTGCGAGAAGCGGGTACGGTGGGTGGGATGCCCAAGGCTGGCCTGGCCCAAACGAAACCCCAAAACTTAAAATTTGTTGATTTGTGTAAAAAAAAGGAGGAGGCAGGGTTTGACCGCCCGACCTCCTCCCTACTAAACCGAAGCTCAAACGTTACACCAAACCAACTCATTAGTTAATCTACCCCAAATTTAATATAAACCTTATTTTTCACGTAGTTCACGGAAGATGGAGGAACCAGGAGAGGGCACGGATTTAGAGACAGAGAAAGGCAGTGCATGAAGTTCGACACAGAATTTTGCAGGAGGAGTGAAATTCCACTTTGTCAGAATTTGACAAATTTTATATGGTTTATGCACTTCTCGACACCACGAATTAAATGATGTTATATGTTTCTCCATCATAGTTCTACATTTTTTGGCCATTTTTCAGTATGGAGGTGGAACCATGACCGCTGCAGAAATAGGGAGTGAAACCATGATCCTTGAAATTTTCCCGAGGAGGTAAATTTTCTCCATGTCGGAATATAGTCAAGTTTCTAGTTGTTTTTCATGGTTTTCCACAAGGATCATAATAGCGAGGTCAAACTCACCTTTCAGTTGCAAATTTCCAATCCAACAATGGAGCAGAATCTTTGAGGAATCTATGGGGAACCTAAAAGATTCCTTGAGCCCCAAATTCTCACTTTCTTAGAATTCGAAAACTAGACTGTCGATTTTTCACTATTTGATGCCACAAATCTGATGGTGTGTTTAGATTTCTTACTTTTCTCATTCTATTCTTCAACAAATTTTCTAAGTGCAATGCAGGTGTCAA
The DNA here is from genome assembly GCA_031772625.1 of Pinus tabuliformis. NCBI lineage: Eukaryota > Viridiplantae > Streptophyta > Pinopsida > Pinales > Pinaceae > Pinus > Pinus tabuliformis. The sequence goes on along the minus strand of CM062804.1, from coordinate 153,172,702 downwards.
CTTTCATGTGCAAGCAGCCATTTCCATGTGATTGATGCCGTGAGATCAATGGCATGAACAGCTTCAACAATTTTACATCCGCTTCTTCAGATGGCCCCTAGATGTGATGTATATGCAGTGTGTTCATGTACTTCTTTTGCTATGAATTATGCTACACAAATCCTTGTTTGATGTTTGATTTTTGATGTGGGATCTTGTTTCTTACTTTTTTTCATGATTCCTGCTTGATGTGATGAAGAATCATTTGTGAGATGTACTTGTTGTCATCTTTCGTCATGTTTTATTTGAGATCCCTTTGTCATGATGTTAATGGGATACTCACTTTTTCATCATGTATGTTTGCATTGAGATCCATTTTATGCCATATTGGTGGGATGCTCATCATGCATGAGTTTATGTCATACTGATAGGAGTCCTTCTTGACTGAGAGTTCCTGTAGCGGAACATCTCTTGGATCCACTCCTACGCAATGGCATTTTCCTTGAATGATAGCGACGTCACCTCTTATGTACATCATCACTATTGATAACACTTAATGTAGTGGCCTACACCATCTTGACATCGGGGCCCAGAGATGTAGTCCCTTCTGGACGAACTTTGTTATCAATGGCTTATGTTTTCATGTGTTTATGAATGTCATATTCCTCTTCTTTACAGTATGCAGATGTATTCATTTATGTTCTTTTAAAAATGCAATTTAACAAATCATGAAAGCAAAACGTCTTGGAAGGGTCCTTTGTCACACCCGAACCTGGATCAAGTGGTATCAAAGCGGTCTTTGCATTGATGTGAATTGCAGTGTGAACAATGGAACGTGCAGCGATAGAGGATGAAAAAGCAATGTACGAGACCATGCTCAAAATTTCCAAAATGGTGGAAATAATGTATGAAACTCTACAGAAAGAGACAGAGGAAAAGGAGTGATTGCAGCTTCAATTGAAAGCCACAAAAGAAGCTCTGGAAGAACTGAACCAAAACAACCAAAGTCTTCAAACAGATAACGCTGAATTGAATATTGGTCTACATGAAGAGAAGGAGGAAAAACAAATTTTGCTACAACAACTGCAAGGTAAGGACGAGACCTTGGAAAAGCTGCAGCATGACCCATGTGAGGTAAAATGTAATTCTTTGAATTCATGTATGTGTCATGGCGATGATTTCGCTGTTTTTGAAAATCACACCACAGGAATTGGATCCAAACTATTGAAGAAAATGGGGTATGAAGGAAAAGGCTTGGGCTTTAAGGGCCAAGGCATTGTCAACCCCATCAAAGTAGAGGAAATACCCCATCAGGAAGGACTTGGGTATGTCAGAAAGGAAGTTAGGGAATGTGCCATGACAGTTAACGAACCACCAACAACAGCTAATGAGCGGCCCTTATTAGTTCTTTCAAAATCGATAGAGGTAAAAGATGTTGATTTACTTTCAATTTTGTCGTCACATAGTATGATTTCTGTTGGAGAACTGGAGATCCCAATTACAGGGACAAACATGAGGCTCCTTACCAGGACGAGGCATGTGGAGGAAGAAAATTTTGGTGTTAATAACCAAGGCACAACTCAATCATTGGAGGTTATGTAGAGACCTCAATTTGTAGGCTCGAGATACACCAAGGGAGAATGTTCAAAGGTTTCATATGCTTCCGAGACATTGTCAAAAGCCTCGAGGAAAGAGAATGATGGGAACACATCCCCATCATCCCATGGCAGTTTCCATTGTAGGGGAAGAGCTGAGGCAAGCTCTCATCACCATACTTACACCAGAGACAGTAAGGAAAGGTATAACCAGTTTCGATATTTGAATGTTAATTTCGATTATAATCATGTTTTTAAAGATCAACGTAAAACATGGCATTGAAAAACATGTACCTTTTGTGGATTACATAACCATACATTTTCTAAGTGTTGGAAAACAATGGAAGCACACAAAAGGATGAGGCGTGCTCAACAGCAGGTGAAGAAACATGTTAAGCAGATCTAGAGGAAAAAAAACCTATTGCAGTCATTGCGACAGAAGTGGTCATCAAAGAGCCACATGTTGGAGGCTCCATCTAGAGCAGCACCTTAAAGACAAAGTGTCAGTGCATGAACCAAGTGAAACGATTGTTCAACAAGCAAAACCATCATAAGGAGGCGACCCATTCACATTGATAAATGAAAAATGGTTTCTAGATATGTTAGTGTTTCATGGTCGTACTTTTGTAAATCATTTGTTGCATTTTAAAATGTAAAAGTGATGATGTGTTCTTCATCACTTGTTTAGCAACAATGATGTTTGGTCTTTGTTTTGTGTTGCATGATGAACTATGAAAGTGATGTCATGTTTCCATCACTTGTCAAAGCAAAATAGTGTTTGGCCTTATTGTTGTAAATCATGTGTTGCATTGAGGATGAGTTTTTCATCACTTGTTGAAGCAACAATGATATGTTGGCCTTATTGTCGTAGCTGGGGTATTGTGTTAATTTTGTTGTAAACTTGACCACCGAGTATGTGTTATAAACTCGTGGCAAGTGTGGGATGCTTGGGTCATTAGTTGGTCATGATAGTCAAGCATGTAATTTTAAAAACAATGTACAATAGGTTGCAGAGGTTGCAGGTGTCGGCTCATTGCTTAAGGCTCCGAAGAACAAACATGAAGGAGATAGAAGCAAGTCCTTTCAGGACACTTGTGATGTAGACAAGGTACAGAGAAGTTGCAGATTATTTTTCATGCTTTTGGAGGACCAAAAGCTCCTCCATGGGGAGGATTGATCCAGGTGGCTCCAGAGACACACACGAGACCAAGAGGACTCAGGAAAGCTCAAAAAACAAAATGTTTGGATTATGCTCAAACCAAGACCAGAGCGTAGATCTCGTCGTCCTGATCGCGGTTGTATGAACGGTTCGTCAATCCAAGTCCAGTTCAGGAAGTTAGAAGCAGTAAAAATTGGGTTGACTTTTTGCTGACTAGGTAGGCTTAAGGAGGCCACAATTTGGACAGAACCCAGCCACCGGATTCTAGCCAACTCCGGCCAGATTCCGGGTGAAAATGTGGCTGAGTTAAAAAGACTCCTATGGCTTAAAAACAGAATTTCAAAAAATTGCATATTGTTGTTAATAAAACAAAAAAAATATAAAAAAAAGGGGGGTGGGGGCCACCAACCCTGCCACCCCCCAACTCCCATAACTGTATGTATATTAAGTAATGGGGGTGGGCCTGCCCTTGGGGCACAGATCCAACCACCCAAATACCACGGCCACCAAACTATTAAGAGCATAGTTGTTACATGGGGGAGGGTCGGCCCTTGGGGCGTGAACCCTCCACCTCATCCACCAAACAACTATGAGAAGTGAATATGGTGGGCAGGCCACCCAAGGGGGCCCTAGCCGAATTGAAACCCCAAAACTTAAAATTCCTTGATTTGTGTAAAAAAAAGAGGAGGCGGGGTTTGACCGCCCGACCTCCTCCCTACTAAACCGGACCTCAACCGTTACACCAAACCAACTCATTGGTTAATCCGCCCAAATTTAATATAAACCTTATTTTGCAAGTAGTTTGCGGAGATGGAGGAAGCAGGAGAGGGCATGGATTTTGAGACAGAGGAAGGTAGTGCACGCAGTTCGAGGCAGAATTTTGCAGGGGGAGTGAAATTTCACTTTGTCATAATTTGACAAATTTAATATGGTTTCAACACTTCTCGACGCCACGAACGCAATGATGCTGTCTATTTCTCCATCAAAGTTCTACATTTTTTGACCATTTTTTAGTATGGAGGTGGAACCATGACTTCTGTAGAAACAAGGAGCGAAACCATGATCCTTTAAATTTTCTAGAGGTAAATTTTCTCCATGTCGGAATATAGTCAAGTTTACAGTCGTTTTTAACGGTTTTCCGCAGGGATCACAATGGCGAGGTCAGATTCACCTTTTCAGTTGCAAATTTCCACTCCAATCATGGAGCAGAAACTTTGAGGAATCTAGGGGTAATCTAAAAGATTCCTTGAGCCCTAGATTCTCACTTTCTCATAATTCAAAAATTGGACAGTCAATTTTGCACTATTCGACGCCACAAATCTGATGGTGGTTCAGATTTCTCATTTTATCATTCTATTCTTCAGCCACTTTTCTAAGTGGAATGCAGGTGTTAGCATTCATGTGCGAGCAGCCATTTCCATGTGATCGATGTTGTCAGATCGATGGCACGAACAGCTTCAGCAGTTTGACATTCACTTCTTCAGATGGCCCCTGGATTTGAGGTATATGCAGTGTGTTCATGTACTTCTTTTGCTATACATTGTGCTGCACAGATCCCTGTTTAATGTTTGATGCTTGATGTGGGATCTTGTTTCTTACTTGTTTTCATGATTCCTGCTTGATGTGATGCAGAATCATTTGTGAGATGTATTTTTTGTCATGATTCGTCATGTTTTATTTGATATCCCTTTGTCATGATGTTGATGGGATACTCACTTTGTCGTCATGTATGTTTGCATTGAGATCCCTTTTATGCCATGTTGGCAGTATGCCCAACATGCATGAGTTTATTTCATACTGATAGGAATTTTTTACTGAGAGTTCCTGTAGCGGAACATCTCTTGGAGCTACTCATGCGCAAGGGCATTTTCCTTGTATGATAGCGATGTTACCTCTTATGTACATCACTGCTATTGAAAACACTTAATGCAGCGGCCTACACCATCTTGACATCGGGGCCTGGAGATGTAGTCCCTCTTGAATGAACTCCATTATCAACGGCTTATGTTTTCTTGTGTTTATGAATGTCATATTCCTCTTCTTTAGAGCATGCAGATGTATTCATTTATGTCCTTTTAAAAATAAAATTTAACACATCACGAAAGTAAAATGTCTTGGAAGGGTCCTTTGTCACACCCAGACCTCGATCAGTGACAGAGCATCTGAACTCATTTAATATTGTGGTAAGTTCGTTGTTACCTGTTTATATTAAAATTTCAGATGAAGATAAGTGCATCAGTTTGTTGTGTTCTCTACCAGATTTGTGTGATTGTCTGGTTATTGCAATAGGTGGCAATGCAACTACCTTGCAGTTTGATGAAATAGTCTCATCCTTGCTGACAGAGGAAATGAGATGGAAAAATATGGAGAGCCAGAATGGTGATGCCTTGTCTATACGAGGACGGTCCCAGCACAGAAACAAAAATAAGTCATTGAGTTGGAGATCTAAATCTAGAGGGAGATCTAAATCTGCAGGAAAACCTGTAAAGGTAGTTTGCTGGAAATGCGGAAAGGAAGGGCACTACAAAAGGGACTGCAAATCTAAAGCTCTTAACAAAGGAAAGGGATCTGATGATGCTCCTTTTGTAGAGGTGAAAACCACCTCAGAAGAAAGTGGGGATGTGTACTTGGCTTCTTCAAGTACACATGTAGATCATGAGGCCTGGTTGATTGACTCAAGTGCATCCTTTCACTTCACTCCCCATAGAGAGTGGTTCTGCGAGTATGAGAAATACGATGGTGGTGATGTCTTCTTAGGGGATGATAGAAAGGCTAGAATCATTGGTCATGGAAAAGTAAAGTTGAAGTTGCAAGGTGGAAGGGTTAGAACACTTCTGAGTGTTCTTCATATTCCCTCGTTGGCCAAAAATCTGATTTCTGTAAGCAAGTTGGATGATGTAGGTGTAAAAATAGTGTTCAAGAAAGATACCTACAAGATGGTTCGGGGAGCACTGGTATTGATGCGGGGAGTTCGGATTGGAACTCTGTAAAAGCTACAAGGTAGCACTATTATTGATGGGTGCAACAGTTCTATGGTTCCTGAAAGTGGAGCAGAAAATCTAGTGGTCTCTGGAGAGAAGACCATGCTGTGGCATCAAAGGCTTGGACATATTGGAGAGAAGGACCTTCGAATACTTGATGGTAAAGGTATGGTAGAAGGTATGAGTAATAGCTCTCTGGATTTTGATTTCTGTTAAAATTGTGTATATGGGAAGCAAAATCGAATGAGTTTCCCCTCTAGTGGTAAGAGGGCGAAACATATATTAGAGCTTGTGCACAGTGATGTGTTTGAACCTACGAAGGTTCCATCACTGGGTAAGTCTGTGTACTATGTATCATTTATAGATGACTTCTCAAGGAATACATGGATATATTTCCTTAAGAACAAATCTAAAGTCTTTGATAGGTTTAAAGAATTTAAGGCTTTGGTGGAAAACCAAACAGAGAAGAAGATAAAGGTGTTGAGGACAGGTAATGGTGGAGAGTTTTGCAGTAAGGAATTTGAAGAATTCTGTAAGAAGTGTGGTATAACATGACAGAACACTACTCCATACACACTTGAGAAAAATGGAGTTGCAGAAAGAATGAATAAGAGTTTGATGGAACGGGCAAGGAGCATGCTCAGTGGTGTCGGGTTAGGATAGGAATTATGGGCAGAGGCAGTGGAGACAACATGTTACCTGGTTAATAGATCACCTTCATCAATGTTAGAGGATAAGACTCCACAAGAGGTATGGATTGGTAAGAAACCATCTCTTTCACATCTGATGGTATTTGGATGTGATGCATATGTACATGTTCCAAAGGAGAAAAGAACCAAGTTGGATAGTAAATTTGAAAAGTGCATCTTTATTGGGTATAAGGATGGTTTAAATGGTTATAAGCTTTGGAACCCAGTAACAAGGAAGGTTGTGTACGACTGAGATGTGGTGTTAAGAGAGGTGAAAGATGTTATTAAACATGAAATCCAACCAAAAGTACCTGAGAAGATAGAGTTTGAGCTAAAGGAGGAAGATTCAAACTCTACAGCAGAGGAGGAATTAGAAGATGAAGAGCCACAAACTCCGGGTGTGAAAAGATCAGTTCGAGAAAGAAGGCATCCAAAAAGGTATAGTCCATCTACTTTCTATTCAAATTTTTCTTTATCTATTACTGATGATGATCCCAGAACTGTGAAGGAAGTGGTAGATTCAGAGGATGAAAAACTCTGGAAAGAGGCCATGGTTGATGAAATGGCATCTTTGCACAAAAATGAGGCTTTGGATCTGGTGAAGTTGCCGACTGGAAGGAAACCCATTGGTAGAAAATGGGTGTTCAAGAAGAAGACAAATTCAGAAGGAAAGGTGGAGAAATACACAACTCGATTGGTAGCAAAAGGTTATTCCCAGGTGCCAGAAATTGATTTTGGTGATATTTTTTCTCCTGTTGCCAAGGTAGCTTCTATTAGATTACTTCTATCTGTTGCTACTACTTTTGATTTTGAGGTAGAACAGATGGATGTGAAGACAACATTTCTTCATGGGGATCTGGAAGAAGAGATCTACATGAAGCAACATGAAGGCTTTGCGGTGAAGGGTAAGAAATAACTAGTATGCAAGTTAAATAAGTCTCTATATGGGTTAAAATAGTCACCAAGGATGTGGTATCAGAAATTTGATACATTTATACGGGGACTTGGCTTCACCAGAAGCAAATCAGATATTGTGTGTATTTTAAATTAATTAGTGACTATGTTATTTATCTGGTCTTGTATGTAGATGATATGTTGCTGGTTGGAAATGACAAAGAAATTATCCAGCATTTGAAGACCCAATTGTCCTCCAAATTCGACATGAAAGATCTTGGTGCTGCAAACTATATTTTGGGCATGGAAATTAAAAGAAATCAGGCAAAGAGGAAGCTCTAGTTAAACCAGAGGAAGTATGTTGAGACAATATTGCAGAGGTTTAATATGCAGGATAGTGAACCAGTGAAGGTTCCTATTCCTGTAGGTGTAAAGTTATCTATTGAACAGTGTCCCAAGACACAAGAAGAGGAAGAGGACATGTCCCATGTTCCATATGCAAGTGCAGTCAGTAGGCTAACATATGCAATGGTTTGTACTAGACTAGACATTGCACATGCAGTGGGAGTATTAAGCAATTTTATGTCAAAACCAGGGAAGGAGCACTGGACAACAGTGAGGCGGGCTTTCAGGTATTTGAATGGCACTAGTGATTATGGCTTATGCTACCAAGGAAGACCAGGATTGGACAGAGTGTTGGATATTCATGGCTTTGTTGATGCAGACTAGGCTGGAGATCTGGATCAAAGAAGATCTACAAGTGGGTATGTGTTTAACCTATTTGGAGGTGTCATCAATTGGATGAGTAAGAAAAAATATGTGGTGGCACTATCAACTACAGAGGAAGAATACATGGCAGCCACTCATGCAAGAAAGGAAGCAGTTTGGTTGCAGAGATTGTGTTCAAGTATGGGCTTAGTACAGGGAGCTATAAGGATAGACTGTGACATGAAAAGTGCAATTCTCTTGGCAAAGAACCCTTCCTATCATTCAAAGATGAAGCACATTATTGTCGAGTATCACTTTGTGAGGGATATGATAGAAGACAAAAAGGTGTTGCTGGTAAAAGTGGACACTTTGAAGAATACTGCAGATGCATTGACAAAATTTGTGAGCTCTGAGAAGTTCTCTTGGTGTAGAGAAACAATGGGCATTTCAGGGTTGGACAAATGACTAAGCTCTCCTATGGCCCCCTATGGAAGGAAAACAATAAGTGGGACAATGTTGGGTTGTGTTATATTCTTTCCATGACTAGCCGACGTAGTTAACCGAGGGGTTAGAGGGGGTGCAGAGTCCCCCCTTCATTGGGTCGATTGTGCAACGGGGGGGTGGTAGCCCCCCCTGTCTGGGGGTTTTGAGGGGGGCAGGTAGCCCCCCTTTACGAGGTCTAGGCCAACGCCTCGAGAAATTTTTTTTTTGGACCATATATTAAGTTGGGTGGACCTACCTATGGTTTTGTGCATGGTTTTCGCACATGGTTTTAGACGCGATGGTTTTCGGTCCATGGTTTTGGACACAATGGTTTTCGGTCCATGGTTTTGGATGCGATGGTTTTCGTTTCATAGTATTGGATGCTTCGGCATGTATAAATATGTATTGTAACATTGAAAGGAACATAATGAAAAATCAATATAGTAGTCCCGGTTTTGGGATCCAGGGGAAAATCTCTGTGTATATGTGTTTTATGTGTTATTCTCTTGCATTGTTTATCTTCTGTGTTTTAGAATTTTTATTCAGGTAATTTCTGTACGAGGTTAAAACCTAGATTTATGTAATGGGTTGTTAATGTTTTCCTTGATCTAAAACTAAGTATGCATTGGGAATTTGATGATGGATCATATACATAGATATGAGATGACAATCTTGATTATGAGGTGATTTGATTTGTGCTTATAGTGTCTTGATGCATGATTTTTCTATGTATGTCGAGATCAAGGTATGTCTGAAGTCCTATGTTACAACAAAGGTTTGTGCCAGTAATTGTGAATTTGTACATGGGTTTTACACCTGAAAGGCATGTATACACATGAGTTTGATACTGGTAAGTCACGTATATATTTTGATCTATACGCAGGTTTGTTTCCTGAAAAGTGTATATAAACATGGGTTTATTTTGAGGAAAGCACATACAAAAACTAGGGTTTTGATGAAAAGGATGCTTGATTAGATTAATCATTCTTACTATGTTTCTGATGTTTGTTAATGAAGTATTACTTGATGATCTAGGCTTAATAATGATGTTTTGATTGAGGATTGATTGATTGAAGAATGATGAATCTACTAGTTGTTTATGATTAAATATCAGTAATAGTTCTGTGATTATTTCATAATGATGCAGTGGATCTATGTATGATTCAGTGTTTGTTTTAGAGTGAAAATGGTTTAACATCTGTACGATTATGCCTTATGCAAAGTGCATACACACGTGCGTTTTCTATTGTAATGTAGCGTATATATTTTGATATATGGTTGATCATGGTTTGTAGTAACAGAATCTAGTTTCTGTGATGTGAAGTATGTTGATTAGTATTCTGGTTACAATGATCTAATTGTTCTAGTTGTTTAAGTTTGGGTTTTAGTTGATTGGTTGATTCAGTGACTGGGTTTCAGTTGATGGTTGATTAAGCTAGGTTAGAGATTGGTTGTTTTAGATAATTATTGAGTGATAAGTTTCATCTTTGATATTTGGTTTTGGGATTAAATATTTATAGTGGGTCCATTCTGAAAATTTGATGAAACATGGCCTATAGTTGTGATGCGTTTTATCAGTTTGATCCAGTATAAAAATTTATGAAATGTGGTCGTTCGAGGTGTTGAAGGTTTGAGACTTTAGTGAGGGAGTTGAAGCTTCCTTCCAGTTGTAGCTGGTAAATCAGATCAGGATGTTTGAGCTCCTTTCCGGTGGGTGCTAGTAAACGAGATCAGGGGGTTCAAGCTACCTTCCATTGGGTGTTGGAGAACATGATAAGGTTGTAGCCTTTTGTAGTTGGGTTCTTGCGTACTGGTATGAGTCTGCACTAGTACAATATTGCAAGAATCTTTTATTTATAATAAAAAGAAGATAGAGACAACATCATTGGTGTTTTTTTCCCACATTGGTTTTCCACCTTAAATCCTCGTGTTCATATGTGATGATTATGTGTGATGGTTTATTTTGTTCTTACTACACCTGGTTACTATTTATTTAATGCTTAATGAAGTACTCAGATGCACTATCTCAAGATAAACAAAGTGACGGGTTAAACCAACAACACGTTTGCAACAAGATTCATAGAATTGCACACAAAATAGTTCATACACAAATGCGTAAGTTAAATAACATACATTGCTAAAGCAACCAGAATAGTCTAACTACAATAACAACACATGCATGAAAACATGTTGGCTCTATTATATATTATTAAGTGAAAGTTTCTACATACACCATTGATAACCACTAGCTCCAATAGTGGAACATTATAGTCAACATCATTTGCTCCTCCAAAGAGATGTACTTTCTCTATGTTGTGGAGAATCCAAGGCTCATCACAATACTCTCCAATCCCTCTCTAAGCAATGCCTAGCCAAAAGCTTGGCTCCCAAAAGCCTCTTCTATGAGTTATGAGGTTCTATTTATAACAAAGGGTGGGATGACCCTTGACATTCCCCTTTGTGACTCTTTGACTACCCTCCTGAATCTTAAACTTATTTACAAATAACTCTTTACTTTACATAGTGATTTTTCACATTCCACTAATGACAGTTGGAATTTCACTTACAACACAATTACAAATAATACACATTTTCCACATGTACCCATGTGAGAAAAAATAGGCTAGATACAGTCATCAAGACAAAACACTATGAATCCATGGTTTGGGGAAAGACCAACTCAGAAACATCCACTTGATGCTCCTCAGTCATGTACCAATGCCAAGCTTGGTACTATTGTATCATGTCCCCAAACTGCTTGATGTTGTCTTTCTGAAAGCAGACTCTTGCCTCCATGGCATCTAGGCATATTGTCTTGGAACTTATGTTCTTCTCATCCTAAAGCATGTGTAGCGTGGTGTAGACCATGACAAGACAACCAATGTGCTTCTACATATTTTGTGTGCTTAGCTACAAGCCATCCTTGGTGGCCTCTCGCCTTAGCTGCTTCATGTACCTGTCAATGCCCAACCAGACTTGGTTCTCGCTTTTAGCTTTGGTGAGGGAACCTGCATTTGTTCACTCTCTTCCTCAGCTACTGGTTATTCCGGCTTATCAACCTGTATTGGTGCTATTTTCTTTGTAATTACACCTTTCCTTTATTCTTCTTCCTATTTCTTCTTCTTTTCATGTTCTCTCCTTCTAATCTCCCATTCTTCCTTCGGTTCTTGTTCTGCTTGTTTTGATCTCAGTTTTTCTACCTACAAGCTATTCTTTTCTCCCTTCCTCTCCTTTGTTGTTTATGTCCTATGCTTCCTTTTGATTTTGTTTTCAAAGTTTCCTACATGAAGATTCCCGCTTTCGCTCTGCAATTTTGTTCTCCCTCTGTTATGTCAGCAATTTCCTCTTTCCATAATTTTGTACTAGCTTGCTACCTTCTGCCACTATTACTGTTCTTGTTGCCATGTTAGTGTTGACTCATTTTTTGTACACAGTTGGGCATCTGCATATATTTCTCAACTTATTCCCAAGAACTTCCTTTAGTGGTTGCTCTTGAAACAACTCTCTTTGGTGCCATGGTACAATGACTATTGGAGACAAGTGCTTCACGGTTGTGGTACCTGTGGGACAGAACAAACACTCATGGTAAGAAAACATTAGCTCTTATAAATTAAACTTCATAACATGATCAAGCAGCATCCCAGACATCTTATGAGGGGAATTGTGCAATTTTTCCTTATAGTAGTGACTAACTGACTGTGGAATTTGCGTACAACATAGTCCTAGCAGTCAATGTGGAATCTTGATGAATGTGTAGTTCAGTCTAGGACAGGGCCTAGGAGAGACTGTATATTACGCAGTCTTGGTGACCAGCTGGGAGACAGGCTCCTAGAACTACACAACGTGCAGTTGGATCCATCCCAAGACAACCTTTGTGAAATTCCATAAGCCAAGGTAGAGGCCTTAAGCTACCAGATTGCGTAGTGCATGCAAGTGAATGTGAGATCTGGGCAAGGGGAGCCTAGATCTGCCCAAGGGGAGCGTGCAAACAAGAAGATCTAAAGGATGATGTAAGGATGAGTGCAGATCTGAATAAGTGTATATGTATGCATGTAAAACAAGTGCAGTAATGGATCAAACTAAAGGAACAAGAAGCACGTGAAGGGAGTCGCCGCAACGACAACCGTTGGTGAAAAGTAGGAAAACTCATGCGACACTTGAGAAAGGCACTCTATAACTTGAAGAAACACTTCTACAAGTTAAAAAACTAGAGATCGTTCAACAAAATGAATGAAACAATACTCTCACAAGCTAAACAAGAAAAAGTGACAGAAAAAAGAGCAAAATCCAATAAAAGCAAGACTCAACCCAAAAGGCGATTGAAATGCTCTGAAGGCTCCTTGATCTCCTAAGGAATCTAGATCTTGATGATTGAATGTATAAGTGAGCTCTAGAGGCATCCATTACATTGACTTGATAAAAATGGAGTTTATGACGTGTATGCTTGAGATCAAGGACAACAACGACACATGGCAGAAACTTCTAAAGAGTGTAATGTGTCACCTTCGGGAAACTAATAATATATCCCTACTTCCTAGGGATGATTTTCCTTTTAGCTTCTTTCTTTTTGGGAAAACTGCCATGCACTTCATGAAAAGATTGTGTAGTTTTGGGAAGGATCGGGAAACTCTCTGGTTCATGCACTGAGTAGTCTTCTAAGAAAAATAGGTTCTGTGCAATTTTTGGGCTTAGTGGCTTTGGACTACCTCTTAGGCTCTGTGAAATTTCCCAGCTGAAGGTAGGCTATCAGCTGGATTTGTGCAATTATGGCGCTAAAGGCTCACTTGATGGCTCAGACTGCTCTATACAGTTTCATAGCCGAAGGCAAGCTGCCACCTGGGTTTTCACAATTCTGGAGCTGAAGCTCACTGTCAGGTTACACTACACATTTCCTAAGAGTAATGTTGGTTTCCCTCAAGGATTGCGTAGATCATCAAGGCAGTGCTAGAACTAGTTTGCAACCAAGTCATGGGGTCAGCTTGTGGCTAGATGGAAAAGACAGTAAGCAAACACAAGCTATAAATTGAAAGATAAAACTCAATGAAAGTACAAGTACCTCGAAGGCTCCTGAGACTTTAATAGGGAGGCTCCAAAATGAAATGAAGGAAAAATTCTGGAGGGTGGTTGTAGCTTCTACAACATTAGTGAAACACTGATAGAAATCCAGCTCTTTGTATGGACCTTGTCTCATGTAAAGTGAGTCTAACTCCTCTAGAAGTATTTTTTGATTTTTTAATCGTCATGGCTTCCTCACTAGCTTGAGTTAAAGATATACTCCCTATCATTCTCTTGATCAGCCAGCACACATACCAGGCCAAGCCAACTGAGTTTTCTCAATTGGAGATGACGGGTATATTGATACAGAAGTAATATAGACTATCAGAGTTTTGGTTTCATCTCTGGTGTTGCTCGCTACCAGCAGGCCTCCACAATACCTCAGCGAAGTCACTTCAAGAACACAAGCATCACTCTGTTGGCAGTGAGCCTAGAAAGCACCCCAGTGGAGTTTCTTGATTAACCTCTCTGCACCAGAGTCATTTCTCTTCTTTCCCCTTTATTTTATTTTTTTCATTTTTTTCATTTTTCATTTTTCATAGAACTGTGCATAGGCACTTATTTATTTCATGAGGCAGAATAGGGATCTCGACTTATTGAGATCATAAGAGGTTTTCCCTTCCAAGAAGTATCTTATATATACCTCTAACATACTTGTTAAGGTTTTCCCCCTCACCTTACTCTACTTGACTGAGTTGACAAGGGTTAACCGAATATAGAAAAACCAATTAGAGTAGGTGGTACTAGTTAAAAGTGCAAGCGTTGTGTTTTCACCAAGACTCACTCTGAACAAAACATATTTTCCATCAGGGTATCATTGAGTGAAGAACACAAGCTCTTCATAAAGAGATGGGATAGAAATATAACTAAATGTTGATAGACGTACAAGTCCTCTTATACTTCACCCTACTTGTCTCAAAATCCAAACATGGTTTCATGTGAAGCTAATCCTACGGGTGTGTAACAAGCAAAAAGACAAGCAAGCAAATGATAGAAGTAAAGAAAGAAAAGAAAGTAAGAAAACCCAAACATGAAAGCAAAGAAAACAAGAAAGAAAACACTACTCCTACTCCTAATCTAAATAATGCATAGGCCTACTCACGTAAAGTGATACTTCCAATTTAGCCACCAGCACATTGGTTGGCCCATGTTGATGAAGGCATGGTCGACAAGAAATATATTTAGGTGAACCATCATTCAAGAAAGATAAAACAATGAAGACCAAAACGGACAAATTTTAAATTCATCCATCGAAAATAACAGATTAAAAGTGCAAGACAAACACTCTGCGGATGTACCATGGTGAAGCATCACACTATGCACATATGAAAAACATGTAGATTCTTTTGATCTGGACAAATGAGAAAACATGTAGAAAGAAGAAAACTTTTGCTTAGCAAGATGACTTGCTACATGTGAATCCTCCAATGAATGAGCGATAAGATCGTGTGATTCTAGTGTAGGAAGTGAAATCTATGGATCCGATTGGTTTTCAATGCAAACTGGAGAGTGATGAGGAGCCTAGGATGTTTCAATAGATTTCTGATCGGGAGTGGAACTAAACTCAAGACTGAGAGAACCTAACATAACCATTAGCTCAAGCTAAAGTGCCTCGACATCTTGATGGGTTTCTACTTCATCAATGGGTAGATCATCAAAGACAGGTGGCTTAGAAAGATCAACAGCAAGTGAATCAACATCGTGATTGAATGAGTGAGTGAAGATATCATGACAACCATGAACAGAAAATTTGAGATGTACATCGATATCCTCATGATCTGACGAATCATATAGAGGGGTTGATGAGAAACAAAAATGTTTACACTCTGAATTTCCAGAAATAAATGACGATAGATTGGGTGGATTCGGAAAGAAATATGTTTCCTCTCCACAATCAAATGACATAGTAACATCCTATGTGTTCTATGAATGATCAGAAGTAGAAATATCTAGGAATGAATTTTGACAAGAAAAACCGGAAATGGAAGAATCACAAAAGATGTCAGGAAAAAGCGAATGAGGTGCAAACGGAAGGAGCTCATCCTTCACCACATGTTCTTCTTCAGATTACCACACATACTCATCAAAAATGACAGCTCAGGTTGGCTTCTCAACACCAACTCTGTTGACAACTTGATCCTCGTGAACAACATAGGTGGAGTCTGAAATGGATGAAACCAACACAATACAATCTAGAGGATTAAAGGAACTAGAGGACGGATATTGAGAAGACAAGACCTTGTGACAACCATCAAGATTTCAGTCCAAATCTATGCAAATATTCAGAGAAGGTGGGGTGGGAGCATGTGACAGTTCAACAGATGGGTTCACAACTTCTCCCGCCTCATCCTGTGGAGCTAGAGTTGTTTGATGAGAAGAGGACGGAGGGTCACTTGTGACAGTAACCTTTTCCATCTTAGATTTGGGAGCTCTAACATTGAGGTATGTTGGGAGGAGTTCGAATGATTCCATGTCATGTGGATTTTTAGATATGTGAAGAAGATACTGAAATATTTCTTTGAGAAATTTCCAATCAATTTCATCTTCAGGGATTTGAAAAGCAAGACTATAGAAGCGATCTCGAAATTGTGCAATAGATTCATCGGGTGCTTTCTGTAATTCCAGAATTTTTTTAGTGAGTGTTTTGTGATCATAACGATAGAAAGAAAAAATTAACTCTCTGATCATGTGATCATAAGAGTGAATAGAGGTTGAGGATAATGTGCAACACCATTGGTCAACATGGTCTTCAAACGTGTAAGCGAACAGCCCACAGGGAATGTTGTGCAAAGGGACTTCATTTCTTTCCTAGAAGCCTAAGAAGGAAACTTCATGTCTTAACAAGGATGCTCCACCTTCACCATCATACTTGAGATGTGACAAGTCATCTATGATGTCCTTTGACACTTCAAAGTCATGTGAATGAGAAAAACATGTCGGAGTTGAGATTGTAATGTAAGTCATGGATGGTGTGCAGAGATTCAAAACAGACTTTGAGGGCTCAGCTTTTCATCTATCCCTCCTTATAGCACCAAAAATTTTGACGGTGTTGGACTAACCAACATGTCAGGGGATCCCCTAGTAAAAATTCCCAACTAGACCTCAAACCACTTGGAGTAGGAGTCCCAACAGTGGGTAGTAAAGTAATGCCTTGACTACGGTAGCGCATAGAGGTAAATTTGATAAATTTGTTGCAAGCAAGTGTGTTACCTTCTAGTGATTCAATTGAGATGCATGGGGGTTCTAACACACATAGGGGAAAATGAAGTGTGTCCCTTAGAAGCCTATAATAGTATGCAACCTAAAAGGAACACACGAGTGGAATGACATCACAAGATGGAAAGAAGAATACTCCACAAACCAAAGTGATGGGTTAAATCAACAACACATCTACAAAAATATACATATAATTTCATACAAAAAATAGTTCATACACAAATGCGTATGTTAAATAACACACATTGTTAAAGCAACCAGAATAGTCCAACTACAGTAACACATATGCATGAAAATGTGTTGGCTCTGTTATATATTATTAAGTGAAAGTTCCATCCATACATACACCATTGACAACCACTAGCCCCAATAGTGGAACATTACAGTCAACACCGCCTTCTCTACGCTATGAAGAAGCCAAGGCTCGTCAAAATAATCTCCAAGCCTTCTCTAGGAAATGCCTAGCCAAAAGCTTGGCTCCCAAAAGCCTTTTCTATGAGTTATGAGGTTATATTTATAACAAAGGGTGGGGTGAACCTTGACATTCCTCTTCATGACTCTTCGAATACCCTTATGGCTCTTCAACTTATTTACAAATAACTCTTTACATTACATATTGATTGTTCACGTTCCACTAATGACACTTGGAATTTAACTTACAACATAATTACAAATAATAAACATTTTCCACATGTACCCATGTGAGAGAAAATATGCTAGAGACAGCCTAACAAGACAAAACACTATGACTCGAAAGTTTGGTTAAATACTAACTCGGCAACATCCACTTGATGCTTCTTGGTCATGTACTAATGCCAAGCTTGGTACTATGCTATGATGTCCCCAAACTGCTTGATGTTGTCTTGCTGAAAGTGGACTCTTCCTTCCATGGCATCCGAGCATATGGTCTTGGAACCTATGTCTGTCTCATCCTCAAGCATGCACAACATGCTATAGACCATGATAGGACCACTAGTGTGCTTGTGCATGTTTTTTACACTCAATTGCAAGCCATCCCCAGTGGCCTATCGCCTTATCTGCTCCATGTACCCATCAACCTCCAACTGGACTTGATTCTCGTGCTTAGGTTTAGTGAGGGAACTTGCATCTATTCATGCTCCTACTTAGCTATTGGTTGTTCTGGCTTATCAACATGTGTTGGAACCGTTTTCTCTGTCATTATGCCTTGACATTGTTATTCTTCCTATTTCTGCTTCTTTTCATGTTCTCTCCTTCTCATCTCCTCTTCTTCCTTGGGTTCTTGTTTTGCTTATTGTGATCTCAGTTATGCTACCTACAAGCTCTGCTTTTCTCTCTTCCTCTTCTCTGTTGTCTGTGTCCTCTGCTTCCCTTTTCTTCTGCTGTTAAAGTTGCTTGCATGAATATTAAATCTACTCTCAATCTATAGCTTTTTTGTCCCTCTGTTATGTCAGTAATTTCCTCTTTCCCTGATTCTGTACTGGATTTCTTCCTTCTTCTATTGTTGCTAGTCTTGTTTCCATATTATCTTTGACTCATTTCATGTAAACATTTGGCCATCTACATATATTGGAAAGTAAACTAGCGCTTTCTCAACTACTTCCTCGATACTTCTTTGAGTGGTTTCTCTTAAGACAACTTTCTTTGGTGCCATGGTACAATGATTGCTAGAGGGAAGTGCTTCACGGGTGTGGTACCTGTGGGACAGAACGTGCACCCATGGCAAGAAAACATTATCTCTTATAAATCCAAATTCACAGCATGATCAAGCAACATCCCAGACATCTGATGAGGGGGATTGTGCAATTTTTCCTTACAGGGGTGACTAGATGACTATGGGATCTACACACTGCGTAGTCCTAGTATTTAGTGTGGAAGTTTGATGACTGCAATTGTGCAATGTGCAATTCAGTCTGGGATAGGGCTTGGGAGAGATTGCACATTGCATAGTCTTAGTTACCAAGCTGGGAGAGTGGCTCTTAGAACTGCCCAGTGCATAGTTGGAGCTAGCCCAGGAGAGCCTTTGCGAAATTCCACAAGCCAAGGCAGAGGCCTTGAGTTGCCAGATTGTGCAATGCATGCAAGTGAATGTGAGATTCGGCCAAGGGGAACCCAGATCTGCCCAAGGTGAGCATGCAAATAAGCAGGTCTGATGGATGGTGTAAGGATGAGTGTAGATCTGACTAAGTGTAGATGTATACATGTAAACCAAGTGTAGCAATGGATCAAACTAAAGGAACACAAATCGCATGAAGGGAGTCACCATAATGGCGACCGTTGGTGCAAAATGGGAAAACTCATATGACACTTGAGAAAGGAAATCTATAACCTGAAACAACACTTCTACAAGTTAAAACACTAGTGGTTGTTCAAAAAAATGAGTGAAACAACACTCTCACAAGATAAACAAACAAAAGCAATAGAAAAAGCAGCAAAAGGCAATATAAGAAAAACTCACCCCGAAAGACGATAACAGTGCTTTGAAGGCTCCTTGATAGCTAGAGCTTGATGATCGAATGTATAAGTGAGCTCTATAGAGGTCCATTACATAGAGTTGAGAAAAATGGAGATCATGACGTGTAAGCTTGAGATCAAGGACAACAACAACCTTGGTAGAAACTTCTAAAGAGTGTAATGTGTCACCTTCGGGAAACTAATAATAGATCCCTACTTCCTAGGGATGTTTTTCCTTTTAG
Source organism: Pinus tabuliformis (assembly GCA_031772625.1). Lineage (NCBI taxonomy): Eukaryota > Viridiplantae > Streptophyta > Pinopsida > Pinales > Pinaceae > Pinus > Pinus tabuliformis. Next base: position 153,153,268 of record CM062804.1, on the reverse strand, counting down.
CTTCTTTCTTTTTGGGAAAATTTCATGCACTACCTAGAAATATTACGTAGTTCTAGGAAGGAGCAGACAATTCTTTGGTTCATGAACTGAGCAACCTTCTTAGAAAATTAGGTTTTGTGCAATTTCTACGCTAAATGGATCTGTGCTACCTCTCAAGATCAGCACAATTACCCAATTGAAGAAATTCTATCATCTAAATCTGCGCAATTCTAGAGTTGAAGGCTCACTTGCTAGCTTGGAATGCTTTGCTCAGTTTCCCATCGAAAGACAAGCTGTCAGCTGGGTCTGCACAATTCTAGAGCCAAAGCTCACTATTGGGTTGCATTGTACATTTCTTGAGAGAAACATTAGTTTCCCTCAAGGATTGCGCATATCATCAACGCAGTGTTATAACTGATTTGTGGCCAAGTCACGAGGTCAAATTGTGGTTAGACAACAAAGAAAGTAAGCAAATGCAAGTTGCAAAGTGAAAGATAAAATTCAATGAAAGCACAAATACCTGGGTAGTGTAAGATAAGCTACTGACATTTTAGTAGGGAGGGTCGAAAACGAAGTGAAGGAAAAATTTTGGAGGGTAGTTGTAGCTGCTACAACAAAATGGTAACAATGGATGAGAAAACGAAGGTCATCTGGGAAAAATAGGCTGATAAAAATGGCAATCATGAGGGATAAAATGGGAATGGTTTCATTTTTACAAAATCTTGAAACATGGTAAACTATGCTTGAAATTGGTTTCATTTTTACTCAAGCTTGAAACATGGGAAACCATGCTTAAGATTTGTTTCATTTTTACACAATCTTGAAACAAAGGAAACTATGCTTAAGATTGGTTTCATTTTTACACAAGCTTGAAACAGAGGAAAAAGTATGCTCAAAATAAGTTTTAATGCCCCTAGCATAATGATTCAATTTGAGGTACATGTCCCCCAAACTTCATTTCTTTCACCTAAGTAGACTATTTGGTACTAACACGTGGATGGAATGAAGGTTCATTTATGAGATTAAGTGAAAGACTTGACTGGGTAGAAGATCTAATCAAAGACTCTAATTGAAAGGGGATTTGTTTCATTTTGTAATGAGCTTGACACAATAAAAGAACTATGCTAATGACACCTTGTTCCATTTTTTTAAAGAGCTTGACACAAGAAAAGGAACTTTGTTCTAGGACCTTGTTTCATTTTTTAACGAGCTTGATACAAGACAAGGAACTCTTCTCTAAAGCCAAATCATGGCCTCCTAGAGACCATGGCTTCTAAGAGGTTCTCATTAGATAGGAGAACAACACTCTGGAAGGGATACATATCAAAGGATCCAATAGATAGATCAGAGTCCAATGCTATAGTAAATTATGAATTACATCATCTATTGGATCATCAATAGACATAAGCATGGAACAATTTACCACATAATTAACCTGCGGTGGGGAGGATACCACTTGCATATAAGGACCATTTAGGGATGTTGGTTGATTGGGAGTCAAATTAATACCAATGTATGAAAGTTGGTCAATGGTCACAATTCTTCCTTCATGTGGGAAACACATTACACGAAAGAGTGAAGAGACAAAAGCTCCCATGACATAAACATAGTCACACCCAAGGAATAAATTAAAATCCAAAGGGACTTGGACTACCATCACATCGATATAGACAACCTTTTCTCCCAAAGTAATAATAAACTTAGGAAGGATCCCTAATGTTTGACTGGTTCCTCTCTTAAAAGCCAACAAATTTTGGGTAACAGGCACAAGTTGCAGAGAACCCAAAGCTTGCCAAGTATTTGAGGATAGAATACTAACAGATGAACCATCATCTATGATTGTGCTAGTTATGACCACACTATAATCATGTACTATGATCTAAAAGGGCATGTAAGGAGGAAGACGATATCCTTTCAATTAGCTCCAATCAAAGGAAGTGACCATGCTACTTAAAAGGGGTGTCATGGGAATGAGATAATTGCCCCCTTGTGTTGTGGTAATGGGAGGATTTTCCCCCTATACTATGGGAATGGGAGGATTCCCCCCAATTCATTGCAATTTGAAGAAACAAGAAGAACCTGAGCAGTATTAGACTCACTCTCTATGGGAAAGGTATGATCAACTAAAGGTGGAATCGAGTCAACCATTTTCTCAACCAATGGTTGGTCAGGAACAGACTCATGGGATTCACATTCAGAGAGAGAGGGATTGATTGGAGATGGATTTTGATCAATAACTTCATCAACTAGTGGAGGATCAGGAGAAAGCTTCTGGTAACCAGCTGGAAGTCATGGCTAGGAAGTTGTAAGGTTTTCCAACACTTTTGAGGCTTCATCTATATAAGGAAAAAGGTGAATAGGATGATTCCCTTCACATAACTTATTGGGAAATCTAACTATATCCTTTTTCCCATAGAGCTTACTATCACTAGTTGAAGGTTTGTCACGAGCATGATCTCCAGAAGCTGATGACAAAGGCTAATGTGAGCCTATGGACCATACTTCTAACACCTTGGTATACCAGGACAATCTCTAAGAAGGTGGTAACCCTTACATAAAATGCAAGGGAATTTAACTTTACGGGGCTAATTGGAAGGTTTCTCCATACTAGTTGCATCCGTAGCAATGGTTGCTTGGTTGCCCCCTTTCTTATTTTTCTTCTTCTTCGTCATCCTTTTCTTTTTCTTCTTAGCTTCATGGTTACTAGAATTAATACTTTCACCAAGTGAAGAGGAAGAAAGGGATGAAGAAAAAATAGGTGAGGAAGGCTAAGGGTAAACTTTAGGATCAACATAAGGTTGACATTGTTCAGGTGGAGGAGAACTCAGTTGAGAAGCAGTTTGGACATTCAAAACCATACTAATCGAAAACAACCAAACTGGAAAACCAATGGTAAATCCAAGATCAGACAATGTTTCCATATAGGGAGCACCAATATTTTCAAAAGAAGGAAAAGGAACAGGATTCATGTTAGAGGGGTTCCCTTGATTGGTAGACTCTAGAACTATTGCCATTATTATCAACCTAATAACCACTAAGGATTTCTTCCACGGGGAGAATGTTGTTCTACAGTCAATTAATTGATTTTAGAAATTAAAGATAAAAACAAAATAAAGGGGTAACTAGGCATAAAGGTTTACCAAGCAGCCGTGAACTGCAATATACACCTTGGTGAACAAATGACTTAATGTACGACAACCAATGTCCCCGAATGTTGTGTTTGGTGTATCACGGTATACAAGGCGGTAGACTCGGTCACAGATGGATGAATAGAAACCTATAGGGGACTCCCAAAATATACGCAATGGTACGTGGGAGTGCAGTCTGTAATAGTGATGTCTAATGCGTAACCATTCGTTGAGAGTGCTACCATATAGTTATCATGCATGAAGCACATTCTGATATATCTGAAGGTATGTGGAGAACGATCCTATACACTTACGTATGTGGAATGGGATTTCACCCCGCAGATGCAGAGTTGGGAAACAATGATAGAGCCTACATTTAACGGCGTTGGAACATGTCTCTATCTTAGACCTCTATGTGTCATTAAGTTTCAAATTCTTCTTAGGTTAATTGAGATGAATTTTAGAGTTGATCTTGAATTAGATTTCATTTTCAAGGCTCAAAACTTGATGTCACTTGAACACACCTATGGTGCAACTAATATGACAAAAATAACTCTTTTCATTTTCGAGGAAAGTTATCTAGTGTAGGGAAGAGGTGCAAACAATGATGCAACAATCAAATATGAAACAAACAAGAGCTTCCTAACTAGATCTTTCAATTTCACTATTCCAATTCAATTCAAAGGATTAAAAGATGCCAAACCATGCAATGTAATCTATGCATGATTCCCCTGAAAACTATGCAAATTTAATCTATCCACAATTTCCTTTCTAGTTGTGAAAATGAGAATTATATGTATGCAAATGTGATCTATGAAAGATAATTCTTCAAAATAAAAGAAAGAGGATTCCAATGAAATCAAACATAATTTGAGATTTCATGAACAGAGGACTCAAACTGAAATTGGGTGAAATTTTCAAAAATCAAAAGAGATGTCACTCAAAGGAGATTAACACTCATAAGTAGGGAATTTCACACTAGAGAATTCCAATTTCACACACAAAACCCTGGATGAAAATTCAAATAGATTTTTCTTTTCAACACACTTAATTTTCGAAATGAGGAAAAGTAAGATGTAAAGTCTAATCACTCATTCAACTACACTTTTCAGAATGAGGACTAGAACAACAATTCATCCAAGTGATCAATGATCAAATGAAACAAGTTTGCAAGTGACCTAACGATAATAACAAATAAAAATTGAATCCAATTCTTACCAAAGGAAATCAAACACAAATTCCTACCAAATGGAGGCTTTAGAGAGACCACAAGACACTCAAGTCTTAGGGACGTTAAGCTAGAAGTAGGCTAACCAAAGAGAGGCTCAACAACCAAGGAAAATTTTGTGCAAAAATAGGGACCAACACTGGTGCAGAAGAGGCACCAGTGCTTTGCAACACTGGTACAGAGTGGGCCTGGGTGAGGTGCAACGCTTTGTCAAAGGCACTGGGGGAGCATTGGGCCCGGGAAAGAGGATTCTGACATAAAAGTCGCAAAAAAGGCTCAATGAAATCACTCCTTATGTCTGTTCTTGGTTGGATGATAGAAAAGATGTCTTTCAAGGACGTAATCAAACAAAATGTACAAGGAAACCACCAAGGGAATACTTTGTTCCCCAGTATGGTCGCTAACTTGTTAAACGAGATTTAAGATTGCGGACAAAAGTATCTCCCCTAGGTCAGTGGCTAACATAAAACAGCAGAGAGACAAGGAACACAATGCTTTCCCTTAAAGTAAATAGATGATAGAGTGAGGCCTGCATGGAATCCTTCACACACTTTGCTCCCTCTTTATCTTGGAAGCTCCAATTCCATCTCTGAATGCAAAAATTAGAACATGCATAGTCAGATAATACAAGCCAAGAAACTCTGAGATCTATGCAGTATCATCTAAGTATTTCATTAAATATATAAACATGGTATTCAAATAAGTGACATAACAACATCACATATAGGAAAACAATGAATTATTTGCATTAATATAAATGGAAGGAGATTACAACCATAAGTAGCAGTTGACCTTGTAGAAGAGATCCTCCAAGTTGTTGACTTGTCCTTTCCTTGTCACAATATGCACCTCCAATCAACCTAAATGCATGAGATGATGACCACTCACTATAACAACATAAGGGCATAACCACTCTCCAAAATCCAGCCAAAAACTAACCTGTCCTTGTGGAATGAGGTAAATATATATGAAGGAGAGGTAGTTCATGAATTATTTTCTATTTACCAATCTAGGTTTGAGATCCACCTTTTATGGAGTGATACGATCAAAGGGTAAGTGGTGAAAAATGCATAGTAGGGTAGGATATGTTCTAAATGTTTTATCCAAATTTAGTAGTTGAAAAAACTTCTGGAAACTCCTAGAAGGGGAAGCTTCTGGAATCTCGGTCATTCTCCCAGATTTCTAGAACCAACGCAAGTGCAAATGAGAGAAACCTGTTGGTGACCAACGCAAGCCAGAATGGAGCAACTTGTAGGTATTGATCGCACCCCAGTAGGCATACAGGGAGCATTGGTCCTCAAACTATCTCAAGTGAAGCAATTTAGGGATGAAACTCTAAGGGGTGAAGGGAACATGCTTAGGGATTTGTGAAAGATGGTGACAAGGGGGAATAGGATGTTGATTGATCCAATTAGGAGGCTCACTAATCGGATGTGACAAAATGGCCTATAACAGGAAGCAAGGAGATAAGTATTATCTTGGTATAGCATATACATTGAGGAGTTTGAGCGAAGAGATCAGAAGTTGTAAAGCAGGCAATGATAGGTTGGTTGAGGTTCAGGAAAGTCTTGCGAGGGCTCAGGAAGAGTAGGCAAAATTAAATGCAATGATTCTTTAGAGTTTTTCAGATTTATAGATATAAGGACGGTTCATGATTAGTCAAGAGCAGGAAGAGAAAACTAATGGAGCATATGGTAGCAGGTATTGATCAGGATACATGTTGGATAAAGGGGACCCTGTCAAAGTCAGCAGATCAGTGGATACACATGACAGGAGGAGTGCTATGTATGGGCATCATTCTACTTCCTCATCCAAGATACATTATTCACATCATCACCATCATCATCATTATAGGAGGAGTGAGTACTTGCCTGAGGAGTTCAAGAAAGTCAAGCCTCCTACATTCAATTGAGAGATAAAGAAGTCAGAAGATGCAAAGGCATGCTTTCTTCGGATGAAGAAATTCTTCAGATTTGATAACCACTTAGAGAACATGAAATCCAAAATAGCCACCTTCAGTCCTAAAGGGAAATAATATATGTGGTATGAGGATGTGAAGAATTTTAGAATAATTCGAGAAGAAGAGTTGATTTGGGATGAGATTGAGAGACTCTTCAAGAAGGAGTATCTATCTAAGAGATATTATGGTGATAGAACTAAGGATTTTTATGAGTTGTAGATGGGTTCTATGATAGATGATGAGTATACTAGCAAGTTTCTGGAGCTATTGAGGTATGTGCCTTATCTCAAGGATGAGAAGTCTAAGATTCAAAGATTCATTAGTGATGTTCCAACAACATATAGAGATTGGGATGAGTTTGATGAGCCTAGAACATTAGAGGAGTCCATCCAAAAGCTGAAGCATTGCCATGAGTAGTCAAAGCACAAAGTTGAGCTTAAGTGTGATTTGAAGGGAAATGAGAAAGTTAAATGGAAATGGCCACCGAAGTGGTGAATACCTCTGGATGTAGGTGAAAAATAAAATGTTGCTCCTTACAAGAAGTTCAATGTAGTTGAGAAGGGACATGGGTCACAACGTGGAGAGAAGTAGAACATAGGTGATGGTAGGGGGCCATTGCAGTGTTGGATATGTGGCAAATATCATCGCAAGAAGGATTTTTAGTGTACCGGGGTGGAAAGCCTCAGATATATAGTGCATAGGTGGCGTAGACAGTTCGGGATGTTGGTCATAGCATTCCTCATATTTATGAAGCTACGGACAACAAGTAGGAATATCACCAGACATCTATGATTGAGATGGAAGGTAAGCTTTGTCATTTAGTTGTTTCTATTTTTGTTGAACCTCGATCTAATTATAGTTATGTTAATCTTGACCTGGTCGATAAGTGTGGTTTGAGAAAAGATGTTCATGTAGAGTCGTTGTTGGTTTAGTTGGCTCAGGTACTAAAAAGAGATTTCATCACTGGGTAAGAGCTTGTGCATTTGAGCCAAATGGCATGCCTACAACAACACATCTAAATGTACTTCCATAAGGATCATATAGTATTCTTTTGGGTATGCATTGGTTGTACCTTCGTAGGACTAAAGTATATTTTTATGACAAGGCTATTGACTACCTCAATGATAATGGGGAAAAGAGAATCTTGTAGGGAAAGAAGAAGCCTACATCAGTTAGGATGGTCACAACTATGTAGGTTGAGCACAGTTGCAGGAAAGGGTGTTGTTATCGAGAAATCTGGTGTCCACTCGGAGCTGCTAGTCCCACTAAGACTGGTAGCTATCTTAGAAACAAACAAACTAAAACTACTTTCATTTTCCTTTATGAAAAGTAGATAAGAGTGGAATGAAGGACACCAACCTCAGTCTTGCACTTGGTTCCTTGCTCAATTCCTCTCCCTTCTGACAGATCCTTGTCACTTCTCCTTCGTCTACCCAGCTTCAAAGAGCACCTATGGAATCAAAGAAGCATAATACTATCGAAGAACATAGATATACAATCATAAACAATATAGTACCAGATGTATATTGACCACACAAATGCATATATCATCAAACATACAAGAATGTGGAGGAAAACTTGAATAGCTTTATTAATATCAAGAATAGCAAAGAGGATTACAACCAATTTTTCTGACCCAGCATCATCCTCCAGCATGAAAGCCCTTCTTTCACCTCATGAAAAGCTTAGATCACCCAACACTATGATATTCCAACAAGAAACCAACAGCACTTCCTTACAAGATACAAAATTCCAGCCTCTGGATCTCTGGGATGAGGGATCCATATATAGATGATTGCAGGGGGGTGAGTCAGCTTCTGGGATTTTGATTAGTGTCCTCTCTCTGATAGTTCTTGATTCCACTTGGAGATTGATGATCTATTACTCATCCCTAGGCGAATTCAGAGAGGCAAGTGTCATAGGAGAAGTTTCTGGAAGATTCTATGATCATCCACCTCGCAAACTGTCTCTGCCATTTGTCCACTCTCGCCCATCACACCCTACAGAAGGGCTTTTCAGTATGCATCGCACCCTTTTCACTGGGTAGGTGGGATGCATCGCACCCTTAGCACTGAGCAACCTGTATGGTCCAGTTTTGACCAGTTCTGAGCAGTTTCCTGTGGAGAACTTCTAGGAGATGATGTAATCAACTGACCTTGTTATTTTAGGGTATGGAACAAAACTTTTAGGGACTTAGGAGCCCTTAGTTATGGACATGTATGATTGGGATTGCAGTGCCCAAAAATGTCTATAACAGTTGCCCCCTAAAGCATGAGGTCGTTAATCTTTTGATGTCGGGTGAAATGCTTTATCATGAGGATCCGAAGTTTTTTCGAGCTGGAAGGCGACCTGTAATAAGATACAATACAATACATTATCTTCATAATGTTTTTCATGATCTACCTGAGGCGGGCATTCCCATGCTTAGCTTTATAAATTCATTTTCATGTACATAAGACAGACAATCGTCTCTGCGAGAGGCAGATGATTCTGATAGAGTCATCATCCTTTGATTCAGATGATCACCTGTGCAGCAACAATGTACATTTGATGTCTTTATTTTCCTGAATATATCACAGCCCGGATGGATGAAACTAGATCCGGGGTCTTCAAACTCATTCAATCTTCACTCGGAGTACAAGTCGATCCATGTGAAAGATGTTCTGGAGTCAAACATGGAAAGACATCGCTTGATTACCAGCCAATGATGTAAGCTGTTAACAGGTGCGAGAGGAATCACCGATAATGATGATGACCCTCAAGGTACTATAGTAAAATTCACGTGGTGTGAATAAGGGACTTGGCATCGAACACCACGCAAAATCTTTCGGTCGAAGGCTGTTGATGTAAACCTGTCGCCGAAAGTGAGAAACTTGCCATTGAGGCATGCAAGCTTCAAAGTACTGAAAGGGTTGTTCCTAAGTCGACTTCTTGGATAATGAGCTGATGTCGAAAAGAAGCGACCCGCCGTAGGAGGGCCTTAATGAATCCCACATCTATGACACAGAATGGAGTAAATGATTTTGGAGGTGAAAACAATCTGATGATACAGGGTTTAGGGTGGCAGTCATGAAAGAATGGAGCGTGAATGTATTGCAGCGGATGAGACACAGATGAATTCTTTGAGCGACTTCTCTTGAACATACCGGAAACAGTGACATGGATTGGTAGCGTTAACCCAAAATATGGATGGTGTGATGGACCAATGGTGATACAACCAGTGAACGGAACAACCCAACCCGACTCGGATGTGGAGTGAAAGTGTCATGTTCAAGAGCGACTTGCTACCAATAAAGTTTCTTCAAGTTTTCTTCCCAATTTTTCCCCAGTCATTGCTGACCAATACCTCTTTATTTTTGTCAAGCTTGAGGAGGATAACATATGCTTGTTCTATAATTTTCCCTTCGGGCAAACCCGTCGCTATATTTTAATGAGCCTAGCGACAGTGAAACTCGTTCTTGTCTATATGGACAAGTTTGTCGCTATTCAGTTTTAATGAGTTTAACGACAAAGATAACTCAGTCCTTTTCAATTTTAGAGAGTCTGAAAGGGATGCAAAGGAAACTCCAATAATCCTTTTTCGTCATATAATCCCTTAAGTCCAAAAAAATTATAAAATAATATGAAAGGGATGAATTTTCGGTAATTGTAACGAGCCGAACAAGACAAGCGCTCGATCTTTTTGTGTAATAATCCCTCAGGTCCAAAAAGATTAAAATATAGACGAGGGATAGCACTTCCGGTTGCTTTAACGAGCTGGAGAGGCCAATCGCTCGGAAATATTTTCATATTTTACGAGTCAGGTGAAAAGAGCTTAAAGGAGACTCATTTTTGAGGAACGAGTGATAATTTCAGGTAGCAACTGGTTCCAGGTAAGGTTTGGAATTTTCCACTCACGGCAGTGTCACAAGGATGGCTAACAGGATCACTCTTCACAGCTGTTCCTCAAAATGGGTAAACAATCAAATGAAGGTGAATGATCGGCCAAAACAGAGTGGAGGTGATGATGAGAACACGACCAGGGCTCAAAATTTGATGATAATGAATTCACAATGGTTATTTACCGGAAATTGGTTCATTTTTTAATGAGCTTAAACTCTGGGGGAACGTTTGCTCATTGCTTATGTTTAATTTTTAACGAGCTTGAACTCCACATAAAAACTGGTCGTGGCGGGTTTATTTTTTAACGAGCTTGAACCCTACAGTAACATTGCTCATGGTGGGTTTATTTTTTAACAAGCTTGAACCCTACTGTAACACTGCTCGTGGTGGGTTTATTTTTTAACGAGCTTGAACCCTGCTGTAACACTACTCATGATAAGTTTGCATGCCCCCAGCATAATAACGCAAATCGAGGTGCATGCCCCCCAAGCTTCATTGCATTCATTGCAGTGGTTGGAATGAAGGTTTACCTTCGAGATCTTTGAAATACTCAACTTGGATTTTACGAGATCGTAATCAAAGACTCGATTTGGAAAGGGAGTTGTTTCATTTTTTAATGAGGTTGGCACAATAAAATAACTATCCTCATGACTCCTTGTTTCATTTTTTAACGAGGTCGACAAGAGATAAGAACTGTCCTCGGAATCCACCGTATTTACAGTATTTGATAGACAATCAAAAACTGAAGGATGATTAAGGTTGCTGGAATAATCTTCGTGGTAATCCGGAAGATGGGAGCGATGGTGGTAATCTTCCCATGGTGCCCCGTCAATCATCATTGACTGAACAATTCCTTCGTCTGTATAATGTACATGCGACCAAGGATCTGAAGGGGTGCCATATTCCTTAGACCTATCTATCCAAACACTCGATGAGCATTGATTTGGGTTTGCCCCCCAGGCCAAGAAAATTGATTGCTACAATATTTCTATTAGGGCGATGATCCATGCTGACAAAATGTTCAGGAATCTTCTAAATCTAGAAGATATCATGTTGCAGGTTCCCACCATGGCCACTTCCGCCAGATTGTTTGGAGGCGGTAGGGAAAAAGTCCCCATCAATGTAGGGCCTTTTAGTAGACCTACTTTGATATTTTGAAGTGAATGAGGGCTTCCGTGGATCATCAGAATCCTTCCCGTAACTTGTGAACTGTTGGGGAGAAATGTCTGTTGGTCGACGATTGTAATTCCTCCTTGAAAGGGAAATGCAATCTTCCTGAAGTAGGTCGACACAACAGCTGCCATAGCATATATCCAAGGCCTTCCCAGTAGGATGTTGTAATCGAGGTTTCCGTCAATTACTTCAACATCTATTTCTACTATTTTTCCCCCCAGTTCGACTTGCAAGTTACTTAAAATCCCATATGGGGTGTATGTTCGTCCATCAAATGCTTTTAATGTTGTCAAAGATCGCGACAAGGGTGGAGATCCTAAAGTTTTCGAGCAACTCATCGACATAATACATGTAGATGCCCCCTCATCAATAATTGTTCGATGAACAGTTTTGTTGAGGGCTTTCACTTGAATAATGAAAGCTAGTTGAGCTAGTAACTGAGGGTCATATCCTTTGTGATTAAAGGACACAAGATTGGAATCCGTTGGGTCAATCCCACCTATCGCTGAGAACAAAGCCTGCTTTTGAGAGGGGCAATTTTGGAGTACCTCAAGTGTCGACATAGTGGATGGAGATTGGGCCAGATCCTCCAATATATTATCATGTTGTGCTGCTCTGGCATGAGGATTATATTTTGATTTGTGTACTACTCCCTTTGGCGGCTTTATCGTTAGTTCAGGAATGATGGGTAGCACAACTTCGGTGAAGTTGTTGTCGAACTACTGGGTTGATCATTGGCCTTGTTGTCCGACAGCTGTGGATTCCTGTAATCTTTATTCCTTGTTGATATCAAAGCATTGTTTTGCTGCTTTGAAACCGACAACATTAGCACTTCAGACGGGGAAGCATTGTCACTAGCAACCAGATTTGTTCCTGGATTTGGAAACAGATCAGTCAATACTGCCGAGGTTTCTAAATTCTTGAAGAATTTCTAAGCTCAGCTTTATACGGACACTCTCTTGTCCAATGATCCTCATCACATATTAGGCATGGACGATTTGGCTTCCTATCTCTAGAAGGGTTTGCAGAACATTTTTCAGGGGATGACTCTTCCTGTTTCTTCTTCTTCCCTTTCTTTTTCTTCTTGCCTCCTGGTTGCTTGGTTTCTTTGCCTTTGTCAGTTGATACGGCATTTACTTCCGAGGCGAGAAGTTCTTCATTTGCATTTTGTCCTGAAATCATACGGGCTTTCTTAGACTTAGCCTTTACAATTTTTGTGCTGGTCACTCCTATCACGCCATCCCCGGCATGAGAGTCTTTGTTTGATTTAGGAGATGGAGGAATGGAAAATTCTAGTCTAGGAGCATTAGGGATTTTATCGTAGAGCATGCCAGACTGAGTATAGATTAAGTCTAAATATTGCGCACGAGCAATTACTTGCTCTTCAGTGACGACTCCTCCCTTCACCACATCTTCCGTAATAGAAGGTAACAACAACTTAATAAACCATTCAGCCAACAGCTGATCAAGAACATATGTTTTTACCATTCTACGACGACGTCGCCACTCATGAATATGATCAGATATGTGAGTGGTTGTCGTTTGCTTGAAATTGGTAAGAAGCTCTGTTCCCGTTTCGTACCTTATGGGTAACTGAAAATGGGTTAAAAAGGTTGTGGCTAGGGCGCTGAAGTTATCAAATGAAGCTCTAAGCAATTCAATATACCATTTTGTTGCAGGACCAGTTAACGTTCGCTGAAAAAGGCAAAGCTTGATCGAATCATCATTTAGAGTGTTAGATGAACACCACAGGTGAAAGGTCATCACATGATTCGACGGGTCTTCACCCGGATTTCCATTAAATTTAGGAATATCTGACGAAAGCTTATGAGGAATCGTTGGCCACCAAGGGGCGTAAGCGATTGGATCATTTGTTAGCCGATTTAGATCTGGTAACTCGAAAGTTGCCACGAAGGGAAACTGTTGATTCAGGTTCGGTGAAACGTACCCAGGATAAGATGGGATTGCCTGAGCAATGGGTCTTTGCATACCAGCATAGTGCATTTGGTGCTAATAACTTTGATAAGGTTGATGGGCATAACCATTATGAAATGGTTGATGTTGTCCGTTTTGAATATACGGCTGCCCATTACTTGCAAATACTTGGTGCTCAGATCCTTGGTAAACTTGTTGGAATTATGGTTGTTGATATTTCACCAGCCATGGTTGTGAGACCATGTGCTGTTGCCCAATACTGGCTGTTTGATTGAGATGAGGGGTAATGGTACCCATTTGAGCCTAGGTCACTCTAGTTAAGGAGACACTAACCGATGATTATGGTGGCGTCGCAGGGACAAGGGGTTGTTGGATTACGACCTGAGAGACTTGAGGTTGGCATACAACAGATAATTCTTGTACTTGCGACACCGTTACAATAGCCAGTGTAGTGGGGATATTTGACATAGGCATACTTTGTTGCATTGAGTATACAACTCTTGGTTGTTGAGGCAGTATTAGTATCCAACCACTGGATGTAATTCCAGCATAACCTGAATTCTGACGCGAACTCTCGTATGTTTTACCTCCTGGAGGCGACAATGAAAGGGCATATTTCCCTCCATACGGCGGTAATCCGGTGCCTAAGGGAATTATTTTCCTTTGAGGACCGAACTGCCCAAATTAACATTGTGAAGGATCAATTTGTTGAGACTCAACATAAGAGATTCCAGATATTATTCCGGATGAACAAACGGGAACAGACCATACCATCGAAATAGCCCCTGGATGGATCCCATCCAGCAATTGAAAGCTAGTTACAACAGATGGTACGCCGGCGAACATTGTCAGAGTAGCAGTAGGAAGTTTTGTCGCTGCTATGTCAGACGACACAGTCCTAGATGCTGACGGTTGTTCACACATATCTAGTCTATCCAAAAGGTTTCCTAGTGATTCTACAGGAACTTCCTGTTAACACCCAGGTTGTTCCCTTTGACTCCCAAGGGAATACGACCGGGGTAACCACTAACCAAGCTTTGGATTATAGGTCCTAGCCTACCTATAATCAGAGAGGGCTCTCTCTTTAAGTTTTAGCTCTGTTTTGTGAAGATTTTAGGCTAGTTATAAGTTTCAGTTTTTTGTTTGAAATTTTGGTTGTGAACTGTTGTTGTGAGAAGGGCATGAAATGTTTGGAAAATGCTAGTCCATTGGGCATATGGAGTCGAAAATGTGAGACAGTCCTGGTGCCTGTGAGGGAGAAAGTTTTACTGCAAGGCTAGATGGTTGTTCATTGATATAAGTTCTGATTAGTGAGTGAAACAGTGAGATACGGAATTACAGACAGTGTGATAACAAATTGAACAACAATTTCTACTTAGTAGCATACATGAATTACTAAATAGAAACTGTGAAAGATTCAGGATTTATTGGAGCAGTTAAGAATTCCAATTAAACAGCTGAGCCTGTAGAAAACATTAATAGTAAGAAAGATTGAAATCAAGGTGTCTCCATGGACAAGTCCTGAGCTATTCTTTTTCTTTCTTCCTAAATTTAGAACAACATATAAGAGATATGATTTAAACAGATAATAAAACATTAACAGAGATAGAGAAAACTTATTATATCAAACCATAGCACTAGAATCCTGTAGCATTCAATGGTTCCAAGACAGCATGCATCAGTAAGACCCAAATTCTGTAAACTCCAAGCTTTGTTTGTATTATTCTTCCAGAAATTACAGTCGAGTTCTCTTTTTTTACAAGAAACAACAACCCCTGCAAGCTTATGCGAGGGGGAATATATACAGTCGGTTTTTACAAAATATCTGAACCGCTGAGTCACTTGATAAATTGAATACGCTCACCAACTTTACAAAATAGCAGATAAGGAAGTTATTGCTGCTCTAAATAAAAAATAAATAGTCTTTAATTCTGTCAGAAATCTTCTTGACCTTTGGAGGCCACTGAGTCGGTTGAGCATTCTGCATTAATGATGAATGATGTGTCTTTATGCTTTGTCATGCTGTAGATTTCTCGGCCCTATTATCTGTAGCTGTCAGTGTTGCTTTAGTGGCCGAATCTTTCTGCTGAGTTGGCTCAGTCCACTCTTCTCCAGTCATAGTGTATGCATCACATTTTCTGAACATGATGATTTATGTTTTTTGATGAAAAAACTTTGATGAAAGCCTCCTGTTTACAGCAACAACTGTATCATTCTGGTCCACCACTCCTGTGTAGGCAATTGATGTCTCAAAATTGCATCTAAGGTTTCATCTGCCTCTATGTATTTGTAGAAGTTTGGAGGCACTTCAAACATATGTCTGATCTCATTCATAATAAAAAATAAGTTCTCTACTCTGTCATAGAGACTTTGCCCAGATGCTGGCCCTGTTACCTCTGAGGTACTTAATCCCTGAGTGATCTGATTGGTGGCAAATGTGTTCACCCTTTTTTCATAGTTCTCATGTGATAGTAGTCTCCCTGCGTTGTTCAGCAAGCCAGGAAGACCTCTGCCCTGTAATGCTGCAAACTTATCCATGAATCTGTTGACTTCTGTTTGCATGTCTTGGCTTCTTCTGTCCAATGTTTGTACCAAGCTTTTCAATGTGAGGACCCTCTTTATCAGCAGGATGGTTTCAGTTCTATTGTGGATTCCTATTGCTGCCAGCTGAGGACCTGTGCGGTTATTGAGAATGTTAATCATTCTGTTGGCTATCTCAGGCATACTGCCTAGAGATGCCCTTGCTCTTTGGACTTCCTTGTGTGCTTTGCCTATGAGCTCCATTTGCTCATGAATGGTCTCTATATACTGTCATTGGTCTGTTATTGGTTGGCCAATGTTGGCCCATAAAACTATCTTGACCTCAGCCACCACTTTGTCAAGGGTGAGCTCTTTCTCCAGCTCCTTTATCTTCTCCTTAAGAGCTTTTATTTCTCTTCCTTTTTCAGCTACATTCTGCTTGGATTTGTCATATTTTTCATTCAGCTTAGCTAAATTCTCCTTGGCTTCATTTAGCTCTGTCATCTGGGCTTCTAGGATCTTGATTTCACTCATCAACTTCTGTATATCAAGGCTCGGAGCCTGCTCTGAGGTTGGTGCTGGTGCTGATGTTGATGGAGCTGTTTGAGCTATCTGCCCTGTGGGAGGAGCAGTAGTATGTGGGAGCTCCTCAAGGTTTATGACCTCTGGAGGGGGCTGAGAAGTTTGACCTCCTTCTTTCTGCTGTAGGGCTGCCTGCAATGCAGCCTCTGTCTCTTCCAGCTTCCCTTGTGTTTGCACTAGCTTCTTGTGCAGTCCTACAAGCAATGTTGCTACATCCTGGTCTTGTCTTTGCTGGGCAACCTCTTCTGTTTGAGGGTGAAGGGTTGCTGGGATTTTAATCATCTTTCTGAGAGCTGCAAGGTCTGCATCTCTTATTTTCAGCAGCGTTTGTATAGCTTTTGGATCCTTTGGGTCATGCCCAAGCTCTATGATTATATCCTCCAAAGACCTGATCCTGTTGTCTTTGGCTTGAGAGGATGCCTTCTCCAACTCAAGTTGGGCAGCTGTATTGTTCAGGTTGTTTTCCAACCTATTTGCCAATAAGGTTTTATCTGGCAGTGTTGAATAGACCATCTCACCCGTTTGCTTGTGAAGTTCTATTTGGTCCATAGGGTGGATGTCCTTGGCAAGGACCTCAAGGTTGGTTCTTATATAGTCTGCAGCTGACTGTGGCTGTAGCATGGTTGGCATGAAATGACTCATGTTCTTTTTCCCCTCTGTTATGTCATAGGCTGACATAAGCCTCTGCTGATTGGTAGGGGCCATCTTAAGCAACTGGTTGTAGATCTAGAGCCTGAGTGGCTCATTTCTCTTTTTGATATCAATGAATTGTTGCTTGATGCCTGTCTCCCCTCTCCTTTGCTGACTTGAGGAGTTGACTTCTCCTCCAAGGGTTCTTTCTTGTTCCTGCTGAAAGGAACTGGCAGATGCCTCCATGCTCGGTGGGCCCATGCCCAATGATTGCCCAATAGGCATTTCTTCCTCGGAGAGGGGATTCATTCTCTGCCTTTTCTCCCCTTGATTTGTGGATGTGGTGAGGGGAGTCTCCTGCTCTCTATCCCTCTTCTTTCCCTTTTCTTCTTTCTGTGGAGTTTGTAGCACTGAGGCCTCCACTGTCTTTTCTTGCCTAGGAGGCACATTCTCTTGAGCCTGTTGCTCAGTGGATATTGGAGCTTCAGCTGTTTGTTCTTACTGTATTGGCTGCCCCTCTTTTTGCCCTTCTTCTTGCTGTTCTGCTATAGGATGTGGCAGTTCCTGCTCCATCTGCTTCCCTTTATCCTTGCTGGATTCCTGTTGAACAGTTCCGGCTGCTTGCTGCTAGGATGTAGAGGATGAGGCAGCTGCTCCAAGTTGCCTTTGATAGGAAGAGGAAACCTGCCCACAAGTTTCCAAGTCAGCCTCTTTCTCAATATTCTTTGCCTCTCTTTGTAGCATTTGCTCTCTAGTCATTGGCTCTTCTAGAGTGCCCTCTTTCCAGCTTAATGAATTGGCATGTTTCTCAATATGAGGCAGTATCACGTGAGCATAGCCACCCAATTTGTATTTTACCCTCCTGAGGGAAATGAAATGATTAGGGTCATAAGGTACCCATTGGAAACTGGTTTGCAATTTGAGGGTCTCTAGGATCAAATCTGCTTCCTTCCATCCTTCCTCCCTTTTGTTGTATAGAAATGGGCCTAGCTGGTTCCTTAATTTTAGTTGCACCTTCTTGTTTTTACTGTGGAAATGGACAAAGTCTGCATTTCCAAAGGGTTCAACTCACAGCCATATATTCTGATTACTGTATGGTGTTGGTAAAAGTACCAATCACCAATGTTGTAGACCTTTGAGAGGTGAAGTATCCTTTGCATCTCATCTGTCAATCTTGGAGGAGGGACACCCAATAACAAGGTCATAGCTGGATGGATAAAAAGGTCTATGAATTTACAGTAGGTGTATGGTGAAAAAGTTATATGATGAAAGACTAAAGACCAAAACACCACAGACCTTGGGTTTCCCTGGGCATTTAGCTTCTTGAGAGGAACAGGGAAAGCATCTGGTTGATAAAATAAGAACAAGTGATAGATGTACCTAGTGTATTTAAACACCTTTTCCCTTTCTAGATTCATCAATTGTTCATGAATCTTATTGGCAATGTATGTAGCAAAATCATAGTGCACAGCAGGAGGCATCCCAGGGGAGAATATGGACAGCATGGCCATAATGGTTTCATCAACATCCTCATATGACCCATAACCCAGGATGTAACTAATCAAATCCACAAGCATCTTGCCCAGCTCATTGAGGTATTGATATCCTATAGGAGGGGTTCTCACAACTTCAGAGCTTGGTTGAACGAACAACTGATTAATTTTGATGATCTGAGCACTGGACAGCTTGCCCCCTTTCTTTAGCAAGTCATTGATGGAGAGAGGAGTCAGTGGCTTTGCAGTGTGAAAGTGCAGCATCTCATTTTTGGCCTCAGGGGTGATATGGAACAATACTGAGCCTGAGGGGCTAAGGACAGCTCTTTGACATGGATCATAGCTGGAGCAGCATTGATTTATCAAGTCTGGGAGGACATTGACTTGAGGGAGATTGTAAATGGGCAAATTGGAATCCCAAATTCCTAAAATATCAGCCCCACTGAGGTATTGGGACTTTAACTCATTTTGCAAGTGAATGTTAAATTTGGAACTCATGGCAAATGAGTCTATCATCTGGTAATCTCTATCACCCAGGGCCTTCCACTCTAGCTCTCTGTGTGGGGCATTCAGAGGTTGAATATTCAGGGCTACTGGTGTTTCCATGGTTAAGTAGTACTATGACTTGTACTAGAACTGGTTTCAGTGGGTAGAACAACACAGAGGGGTACTTTTGCAACAGTGAGGCAAATTGCAAGGAAAAATGGGGTAAACTGTGGTGAGAATAGTTTAAAGTGATCCAAAGAGAGTTAATTGAGCATATGCAGGGACTAGTACCACTATTTTCCTGGTGAATTTGTGCAGCTCAGGTTTTAAGTCCACGAATGCGTGGACTGGCTGTGGGTTTTGTGAAAACTTGGCTAAACGAGGCTCTGAAGGTGAATTTCGACTTAACAATTGAAAATGAAGGCTGGCCACCGGGGATTTGCTGGTAAATACAAGCTTCCTCACTCTTTTTAACTTAGTTTCGGATAATTATGGACACAACCAAGCGCGGAGGGAATGATTTGGATAAATACCTGGTGAATTGCCGGCAATGGTTACACATGCAGGTGGGTTGAAGGCGCCAACGGTCTTCGGGTCGATTTTTGCTGGTTGGCGACGGATGGTCGTAATTTGCATGCAGAGGTGAGCAATAGTCTTTTTGGCAAAAGTGACAAAAAACACGAATTTTGGCTAAAATATGGACTTTTTGGGATATTGGCGCTTTTTTTTGGATGACATCAGCATGACGTCATCAGGTGGGGTCAGGGTCGGGTGACGTCAGCATGACATCATCGAGTGACGTGGCAGCCTGTGAGTGGTCCACGAGGATTGCATAGGTGGCAGACATGTCGGAGTGCTGGCAGGCGGGGGTGCTGACAGGGCGCCGAGTCGAACTGATGTGGGCGTGACGTAGTAATGACGTGGGCATGGCGGTAAAGCACAAGCGGTAAGTGGTTTTTCTCGGACCGCTCTGGATACGGTCATGGTATTGTCAGAGGGCGGCCCGAGAAAATATGGGGGTGACGCGTGGCAGAGGCCTGACGTCACCCTCTGACAGTTTCTCGGGCGGTAAAGTGCAGTCATCGGGGCTGACCCGATATGAATGTGGGTCGTCGGATGGAAAAACCCAGATCCGACGGTCGACGGATCGCTAAGGCGCCAGGACAATACGGCAGTAGTGCGGGAATATTTTAATATTTTCTTTGAAATGCTTGCCCGGTGGGGACTTTGGATTTTGGCGAATTATATGGGTTTTTCAATGTATTTTTTATGAAAATGCGCATTGCGCCAAACTTTGGGTAAAGCGGAAGAATGGGTTTTTTGGTGCATTTTGCAAATAACGCGGGTTAGGGGTAATAGTGGGTTTTTTACAAGGTCTTTTTGCAAATGAAGTGGGTAAATGGTTTCAAAGGTTTCTGAAGGGAAAAGAGGGGTAGGGCTTAGGTTGTTAAACTGACCAGAGGTCAATTTAATCCCTGACTTTGGACATATGGCTATAATGCCAGGGGGGAGGGAATATTTATACATTGCTTGGGGTTTATACACCATAGTGTTTATAATAGTAAGGGAAAAGGGGAACATAGGGGATTTAGATAATAAGAAGTTTAGGAGTTAATATGAGTGGAGGAAGGGGGTGAGGGGGTAAAACACTAAGTTTTATATGAAATCAACTTAGTTTAGGAAGTAGATCAAAATGAAAAGAATTTTACACAAGAAATGTGGCTCTTAAAGAGACAAGAATCAATAAAAGACTTTGACTTCTTTCCTGAACATAGGTGGTGCTGGGATGTTAGCAATGGATGTGATGGGGGGTAATCTGGAAGTTAGACATGCTTCATTAAGTTGTTGCAAGACTGCTGAAATAGGAAATCTGCACTGGCACCATGTTTTTACCTTTGCTTAGGCCAGTGAACTGCCCATAAACCATGCTTTTTGCAACCCCAACTACCTACCCATTCTATTGCCTAGCATTTTTTGTTACTTCTAGGAGGGTGCACTTAGACTTGCAAACCCTTATGTGCCTTTTCTTTTCTTTTGGCTTTTCCTTTTGATTTTCTATCTAAGACTAACCTTATTGCTTCCAAGGCCCCAGATTAAGCAGTTGGGAACCTTCATTCTCTACCTATCTACTTTACCTGCCAAGATTGAACTATTTGGACAGATTTCTTTCTCTAATCTACAACAAAAATTGAAACATGGCATGACCCAGCTTAGGCTGTTGGATCACCCATTCAGAAGTAGGGCAGCATCAACCAAATGTAAGTATATTTCTTCCACAAGAATATGAGATCTTTGTATCACCAAAGTAGATCATATTGGCACTTCCCCTGCCAATCATGAAAAATGAAACCTATTGGTATAGGTAGCTAACAGTGGCTCCACTTGGGGATGGTTTTTCTTCTTGAAAGACCAAGAACAGCAGGTCAGAATGCCTTGGCCCTTGACTTCTTCTACCAAAACTTGAAAACTTTCTCTTTGTACTTCAAAACTGGAGGTTGTCACCTCTGTGGAACTTCTGGAATATAAAGCCTTTTTTTCTGCTTATTTACAGCAACTTTTCAAACTGAACTATTTGTATGCCGAAAGAAAATATATACAACTGATTATGTACAGGAGGAGAGACCCTGCTATATACATGGAAAGTAGTCAAAATAGTGCTTCAACATCCTGCCATTCACAGGACCTTCATTTAAGTCAGTTTCATCCAGATTTTTTAGGAAGTAAGTGTTGTTTCCTTGCACTGCTTGGATAATAAATGGTCCTCTCCAAAGAGAATCAAATTTTCCATGTTTTCCTTTATCTTCCCTTCTTGAATCCCACTTGAGGACTTTGTCACCTATGCTGAAATCCTCAGCCTTAGTCCTTCTATCAAAAGCTTTCTTTAACTTTTCTTGTAGGACTTGTACTCTGCTATAAACTTGGTCTCTAGTTTGCTGCAAACATATTATTTGATTGATCCTTCTTTGCATGTCATTGGGCTCAGCTTGACTTTCTTGAAGTAGTTTCATAACAGGAACCCCTAGTGATGAAGGAAATTTGGCTTCTAATCCATAGACTAACTCATATGGGCTGACCCCGATGGATCTCTTGGTTGTCAGTCTATCTGCCCATAAGGCATTCACAAGCTTCTTATGCCAATTCTTCTTATTTTCTTCCAACACCTTCTTTATGATGTTTACAAGGCTTTTATTTGATGATTCAGCTAGGCCATTCCCTTGAGGGTAGTATGCAGTGGAATGGCCTAAAGTAATATGAAATTTGTGGCAGAAGTTCACCATCTTCTTGGATCTAAAAGCAGCAGCATTGTCTGTTATTATCTTGTTGGGGCAACCAAATCTAGACAATATGTTATTCTCCAAAAACTGAATGATTGTTGAATCATTTGCCTGTCTGCATGGGATGGCCTCAATCCATTTGGTGAAGTAGTCTGTGGCTGTGAGGATCCATCTATGTTGGCCTGAAGATGAGGGATGAATTTCCCCAATGAAATCCAAGCCCCATTGTTGAAAAGGTCTCTCTGTTGCAATAGGCCTCAAAGGGAGTGGCAGTAACTTTCTCTTTCCCTCAAATATTTGACACTTATGGCATGAGGTAGTGAAATTTTTAACATCAGAGAACAAAGTGGGCCAATAGTAACCAGCCCTCAGTATTTTATCCACAGTGGACTTCCAATACAGGTGTCCACCACAATCACCTGCATGAAATTCTTTCATGACATTGTTAGTCTCATTCTCAATTAAGCAGTTTAACAATATACCCTCATGGTTTTTCCAAAGCAAATTGCCATCCACGACACAAAATCTTGAAGCTTTCATTTTTAGGAACCTACATTTAGTTCTGGACAATCCTGGGGGAGCACACAGGTTTTGCAATATATAACAGATATCAGAATACCACAGAGATTGTTCAAAGGCTACATTGATCTTTGGAGTCGCCAGCTCCGGTTCACTGTCCAGTTGGTTGATGTCCAAGGCTTGGAAATTTGTTTCAGACATTAATTTGGCCAAACCTTGCCCTTTTATCAGTTTTGTAGGTTTTATTTCAATGTCAAATTCTAAAATGTTGGCAATCCATTTTCCTCTTCTGCCCTCTAAGTTCTCTTGAGTAAGTATGTCTTTCACAATGGGACTTGGTACATAAGCTATAACATGGGAGTATAGGATATAAATCCTAAAGTCTTTGATGGCTTTGACCAAAGCATATGCTTGCTTTTCCATGATCTGATATTTCAGGGGTGTATCTCTGAGAGCTCTACTAAAGAAAGCAATAGGTCTCTCATTTCCTTGGTCATCTTTCTGTAATAAGACAGCAGCAATAGTATGCTGGGAGGCAAAAGAGAAAATGATAAACTCTTTGTCAAATTGTGGATTTGTTAAGACTGGAGTTTGGGTAAGGGCCAATTTTATTCCTTCAAAAGCTTGATTTGCTTCTACTGTCCATTTTACTTTTGAATCCTTTTTTAGCATGTTATTTAGTAATCTGCTCAATTCTGCCAAATTTGGGATAAATCTCCTTAGGAAGTTGATCTTCCCCAAGAATGCTTGTAATTCTTTGATGTTTCTTGGGTGGGGCATTTGCAAGATGGCCTGTATTCTGTCTGGGTCAATCCTAATGCCATCCTTTGAAATAATATGACCCAATAACTTGCCTTCTTCCAAACCAAACAGGGATTTCTTGGGATTTAAAGAAATTCCATATTTCCTACAAGTTATGAATATTTTCCTTAGATGTTTCAAATGTTCTTGGTCAGATTTTGAGAAAGGTGTGAGGTCATCTAAGTAGATGACAAGGAAATCATGAATTTCTTTGGCAAACGCAATATCCATTGCTCTTTGAAAGGTAGCTCCTGCATTTTTCAACCCAAAAGGCATTTTGACATATTTGAAGGTTCCCCATGGGGTTGTGAATGCTGTTTTGTCCTGATCATCAGGGTGAACTAAGATCTGGTTGAAACCTGAGAATCCATCAAGTAAAGAAATTCTTGAGGCCCCCACTACTCTTTGCAAGATGTGATCCATCTTGGGTAAGGGGTAATTATCTTTTAGGGATACTTGATTCAAGTTCCTTAGATCAACACAAAGCCTTATTTCACCAGTTTTCTTTCTTGTAGGGACCAAATTTGAAATCCAGTCTGAGAATCTGATTGGTGCTATGATGCCAGCTTTAAACATTTTTTGTACCTCTTTTTCAATTGAAGGGAGAAGCATAGGATTGATTCTCCTCAATTTCTGTTTAAAGGGTTTTTGATTGGGCTTGAGAGGGATAGTGTGTTGAATGACAGAGGTGTCATAGGACTTTAAATCCTCATAACTCCATGCAAAGACATCTTGGAATTCTTTAAAGAGGTCAATGTATTTAGGCTTCTGATCAGGTGGTAAAGATGCAGACAATTTAATTATCTTGGGTTTTTCAATAGTTCCAATGTTGCACTCTTCAATGGCAGCATTAAGGGGCTGCAATTTTGGTTTTCTAGGGACATCATTTGAGTCAAAAATGTCCTCTAATGGGGCTAGGCCTGTTGGAAGAAAATTGTCTTTCAATTGTATAACTTCAGCTTCAGCATCAGCTATTTCCTCAGAATGTAATTGTTCAAGTTCTTGTATTTTCTCCTGGTCAAAGTTTGTTGGACGAAGCATTTGATTTGCTGTTTTGAGTGAGATATTTGTTTGGTGTTGTTCACCTAGTATTTGTGAATCACTTGCAGCCTCTGTATCAATGTTTAGTCCTGAAAATTCTTGCTGCAAAGTCAAGAAATTGTTTATTTGTGTATCATCCTCAAACACTTGCCAATCCTTGACATTGTTTGGGACAGAAGGTCTGTGTTTTATCTCAGCTGTAAAGCAATGCTGGGGTTCAAAAGGTAGTTTACAAGTGCTTGCAAATGTAGCCAAACTATGAGCATGAAGATTATGGGTTCTAGGAATTTTGGTAATTTGAAATTCAGTGAAGGAATTTAGTATTTCAGCAGCAGCAGACCTATAAGATCTCAGTCTTTTGTCATTAGTGACAAAATTTCCCTTTACTTGTTGGATAATTAGGTCTGAGTCTCCTAGGATTGAAACTTTTATGGCTTGTAAGGATTTTACTAGCTTGAGGCCTAGTAAGAGAGCTTCATATTCTGCCATATTGTTGGTGCACCTGAAGTTTAATCTATAGGCTCGGCCCTCTGCATGATTGTTTTGTTTGTTATGTATCCAAACCCCTGCTCCTGCCCCTAATTTGTTGACTGACCCATCGAATTCAAGAAACCAGAGGACTTCTTGATTAAGGGAAGAATTGTCAACTATTGTGGGACTTGGCATCAACAACTTGAGATTTTGGCTTACTCTTGGTTTGTCTTCTTGAACAGTTTTGTTTATTGATTTCTCAACCATTATTCCTAGAGCAGCAGTTTGTTCATTTATATGCTGATCTTGTTTGAGTGTCTTGGTTTCATCATCATTTGTGGGACCTGTATTATCATTGAAGAGAATGTAGGAGTCTATGTCAGAATGGACAGCATATATGGGAAAGTTTTGAGGTTTTTCTTCACTGCTGACCATGTATTTCATAAGTGACTCTCTATATAGCCTCTTGGGTTGACCAAAGACTGAGATGGTGGCATATGACATGTCTAATTGTAGGGAACCTTGGAGTTTAGCCCCCCATGATCTTGATAACAGCATTCCATATTTGGGTGGGATATCAGCAACTACAACATCCATTAAGATTGTTTTGTTTGGATACTGGACAAGTGACACACATAGATCTTTTATTAAGCCTAAACATTTAACTTGGCTGGAGTCAAATGAAAATAGGTCCTTATATGGTCTTGTAATGTCTAGGTTGAGCCTCTCCATCACTGATTTAGGCATAAGGTTATGAGAGGTGCCTGAATCAAACATTGCATTATGTAGTATCTTATCATGAACATGCAAGCTGACATAGAAAGGTAAGATCCCTGTAACTGCTGTCTTTCCATCAACCTCTGGACTGAAAAGCAATTCTGGGGTGTCATCCAACACATTAACATCATCTTTATTATGGGTAAGTTGAAGAGACTTCTTGATTTGTAGTTTGTAAATGTCATGCTTGGCTAGCTCTGAAAGAGGAATGGCTATCTTCAATTTGCCAATTTTAGCTTCTAAGTCAAAGGGTCTTTCAGATTGGGTCTTGGTATTGTGGTTGACAACCTTTTCCTTGTTAATTAAGTTTTTTTCTTGATTCTTATCTTGATCTTGAGGCTTGTCCTTTTTACTCATCTCTTGAGGAGTGTTACTTGGATTAGGCTGCAAAGGTGATGCAGCCATTGGCTGTTGATTTGAGGGAAATGGTTCAGTGACTTCTTCAATGGTTATTTCATTTGTAACTGAATCAGTTGTGTCAATTGGCTCTTTGACTATGGCTCTTTTGGGCTGCAGGCTATCCTTTGTCCTTTCAGGCTGCGTTACATTTACAGTTCTGCTTCTTAGTTTGTATTGCTTATGAACTTCATAAACAGCTGTGTCATAACCTTGTTTAAAGTCAAATGACTCACCTGACCTAGTTTGGAACTGCTTAATGTCATCATCCTTATGATCTTCTTGACTCAGAAAAACTTGTTGCTCATCATTTAGGCCCATCAGGTTAATGTGGGTGTCATCTACCTGCTCGTTTGAAGTGGATGCTTCAGTATAGTTTTCCTGGAATGGAGGTCTTATCTCTGGTTCAGAACTGGCCTTGCCAACGTTGGGATTTTGATTTCTCCTAAAATTTGGATTCCTGATAGGGTTATTTTGTGGTGCTTCCCATGATGACTTCCTCTCAACTGATTCTACTCTATCACCCAATCTCTTCATACCAGTGAGTATTGCATCCAGTTTCTGATCAAAGGCTAAGGGTTCTTCTTTAAAGGTGGTTCTCTTTTCCATTCTTGCCCTGTTTCTTTTGGCAATCAGGTTAGCCTCTACTGTGACAACAACCTTTTGAGCGTCTTCAAGGGTTTCAGGGGCTCTTTCTTTTAACTGATATGCCATATCAGGGTCAAAACCATCGGGAAATTTGTACAAGGCTAAATCGGGAGGAGGTCTTAAATTCTATGGTATTGCGTTATATACATTGTTGAATCTTGCACAATACTCCAAAACGGTCTCTTGAGGACCTCGCTTGATTGTATCATATTCACCAAGTATGTGCAAGGGATCTTTCTTTTTCTCCCATCTGTTAGTAAAGGCTTGATAAAGCTCATCAGGAGTTGTTATGGTATTCACAGCAAGTGATCTAAACCAAGTTCTTACATCACCTGTCAGGCTCTGAACAAAAATTCTCATTCTCACACTGTCATCATCTATTTCATAGTTCTCAAAATGATCTTGCATCCTTTTGGCATGCTGAATAGCTGTGAAAGGGCCAGTGGAGTCAAAATATGAGATTTTGGATTGGTAGTCCTAAGGTAGAGCTGCAGCATTAGCAGGCAACTGCAGGGGTGCATATCTATTAGCCATATTTGCTGGATTTATAGGATTGACAGGGATAACTGGGATAACAGGAACGACTGGTATAACAGGGGTAATAGGAACGGTAGAAACTAGAGTGTTGGTCAAGGGAATATGTGCAGTGGATGAAGGTGTGAAAGGAGGGCTTTGAGATGTAGATGGTGAACTGGGGGAATCAGGGGTAGACCGAAATAGAACCTTGATTGGAGTTAGAACAGGGTTAGGGTAAGCTGTCTCAGGACTCAAACCAGCAAGATTTTCCTGCCCTTGCTGTTTCCTATTGATTTTAGGGATTATATTAGGGTTTTCAAAAACAGCTGGAGGACTAGGGTCAGGGTTTGATCTTGTGTATCGCGGATTCTTCTTGGGAGCCAGCTTCTGAACTTGTTTTTTGAGTATGTTTTTGGAATATTTTTGTGTCTACAAGGGCCAGACAAGATTTGGAATGGCTGTGTATATCTTAAAGCTAGCATGAAGATTGACTGAAGCAGCTTTTATCTAAACTTGTTAATGTAAAACAGAAACAGTTTTGAAGGCTTCCTGGCTGACATTCAGGCTTCACCTGTAGCTTTAGGAAATATACAGCAATTAGAAAATCCTGAGGAAGTCCCCAGTGGAGTCGCCATTTATGTTAACACCCAGGTTGTTCCCTTTGACTCCCAAGGGAATACGGCCGGGGTAACCACTAACCAAGCTTTGGATTATAGGTCCTAGCCTACCTATAATCAGAGAGGGCTCTCTCTTTAAGTTTTAGCTCTGTTTTGTGAAGATTTTAGGCTAGTTATAAGTTTCAGTTTTTTGTTTGAAATTTTGGTTGTGAACTGTTGTTGTGAGAAGGGCATGAAATGTTTGGAAAATGCTAGTCCATTGGGCATATGGAGTCGAAAATGTGAGACAGTCCTGGTGCCTGTGAGGGAGAAAGTTTTACTGCAAGGCTAGATGGCTGTTCATTGATATAAGTTCTGATTAGTGAGTGAAACAGTGAGATACGGAATTACAGACAGTGTGATAACAAATTGAACAACAATTTCTACTTAGTAGCATACATGAATTACTAAATAGAAACTGTGAAAGATTCAGGATTTATTGGAGCAGTTAAGAATTCCAATTAAACAGCTGAGCCTATAGAAAACATTAATAGTAAGAAAGATTGAAATCAGGGTGTCTCCATGGACAAGTCCTGAGCTATTCTTTTTCTTTCTTGCTAAATTTAGAACAACATATAAGAGATATGATTTAAATAGATAATAAAACATTAACAGAGATAGAGAAAACTTATTATATCAAGCCATAGCACTAGAATCCTGTAGCATTCAATGGTTCCAAGACAGCATGCATCAGTAAGACCCAAATTCTGTAAACTCCAAGCTTTGTTTGTATTATTCTTCCAGAAATTACAGCCGAGTTCTCTTTTTTTACAAGAAACAACAACCCCTGCAAGCTTATGCGAGGGGGAATATATACAGTCGGTTTTTACAAAATATCTAAACCGCTGAGTCACTTGATAAATTAAATACGCTCACCAACTTTACAAAATAGCAGATAAGGAAGTTATTGCTGCTCTAAATAAAAAATAAATAGTCTTTAATTCTGTCAGAAATCTTCTTGACCTTTGGAGGCCACTGAGTCGGTTGAGCGTTCTGCATTAATGCTGAATGATGTGTCTTTATGCTTTGTCATGCTGTAGATTTCTCGGCCCTGTTATCTGTAGCTGTCAGTGTTGCTTTAGTGGCCGAATCTTTCTGCTGAGTTGGCTCAGTCCACTCTTCTCCAGTCATAGTGTATGCATCACATTTTCTGAACATGATGATTTATGTTTTTTGATGAAAAAACTTTGATGAAAGCCTCATGTTTACAGCAACAACTGTATCATTCTGGTCCACCACTCCTGTGTAGGCAATTGATGTCTCAAAATTGCATCTAAGGTTTCATCTGCCTCTGTGTATTTGTAGAAGTTTGGAGGCACTTCAAACAAATGTCTGATCTCATTCATAATAAAAAATAAGTTCTCTACTCTGTCATAGAGACTTTGCCCAGATGCTGGCCCTGTTACCTCTGAGGTACTTGATCCCTGAGTGATCTGATTGGTGGCAAATGTGTTCACCCTTTTTGCATAGTTCTCATGTGATAGTAGTCTCCCTGCGCTGTTCAGCAAGCCAGGAAGAACTCTGCCCTGTAATGCTGCAAACTTATCCATGAATCTGTTGACTTCTGTTTGCATGTCTTGGCTTCTTCTGTCCAATGTTTGTACCAAGCTTTTCAATGTGAGGACCCTCTTTATCAGCAGGATGGTTTCAGTTCTATTGTGGATTCCTATTGCTGCCAGCTGAGGACCTGTGTGGTTATTGAGAACGTTAATCATTCTGTTGGCTATCTCAGGCATACTGCCTAGAGATGCCCTTGCTCTTTGGACTTCCTTGTGTGCTTTGCCTATGAGCTCCATTTGCTCATGAATGGTCTCTATATACTGCCATTGGTCTGTTATTGATTGGCCAATGTTGGCCCATAAAACTGTCTTGACCTCAGCCACCACTTTGTCAAGGGTGAGCTCTTTCTCCAGCTCCTTTATCTTCTCCTTAAGAGCTTTTATTTCTCTTCCTTTTTCAGCTACATTCTGCTTGGATTTGTCATATTTTTCATTCAGCTTAGCTAAATTCTCCTTGGCTTCATTTAGCTCTGTCATCTGGGCTTCTAGGATCTTGATTTCACTCATCAACTTCTGCATATCAAGGCTCGGAGCCTGCTCTGAGGTTGGTGCTGGTGCTGATGTTGATGGAGCTGTTTGAGCTGTCTGCCCTGTGGGAGGAGCAGTAGTATGTGGGAGCTCCTCAAGGTTTATGATCTCTGGAGGGGGCTGAGAAGTTTGACCTCCTTCTTTCTGCTGTAGGGCTGCCTGCAGTGCAGCCTCTGTCTCTTCCAGCTTCCCTTGTGTTTGCACTAGCTGCTTGTGCAGTCCTACCAGCAATGTTGCTACATCCTGGTCTTGTCTTTGCTGGGCAACCTCTTCTGTTTGAGGGTGAAGGGTTGCTGGGATTTTAATCATCTTTCTGAGAGCTGCAAGGTCTGCATCTCTTATTTTCAGCAGCGTTTGTATAGCTTTTGGATCCTTTGGGTCATGCCCAAGCTCTATGATTATATCCTCCAAAGACCTGATCCTGTTGTCTTTGGCTTGAGAGGATGCCTTCTCCAACTCAAGTTGGGCAGCTGTATTGTTCAGGCTGTTTTCCAACCTATTTGCCAATAAGGTTTTATCTGCCAGTGTTGAATAGACCATCTCACCCGTTTGCTTGTGAAGTTCTATTTGGTCCATAGGGTGGATGTCCTTGGCAAGGACCTCAAGGTTGGTTCTTATATAGTCTGCAGCTGACTGTGGCTGCAGCATGGTTGGCATGAAATGACTCATGGTCATTTTCCCCTCTGTTATGTCGTAGGCTGACATAAGCCTCTGCTGATTGGTAGGGGCCATCTTAAGCAACTGGTTGTAGATCTGGAGCCTGAGTGGCTCATTTCTCTTTTTGATGTCAATGAATTGTTGCTTGATGCCTGTCTCCCCTCTCCTTTGCTGACTTGAGGAGCTGACTTCTCCTCCAAGGGTTCTTTCTTGTTCCTGCTGAAAGGAACTGGCAGATGCCTCCATGCTCGGTGGGCCCATGCCCAATGATTGCCCAATAGGCATTTCTTCCTCGGAGAGGGGATTCATTCTCTGCCTTTTCTCCCCTTGATTTGTGGATGTGGTGAGGGGAGTCTCCTGCTCTCTATCCCTCTTCTTTCCCTTTTCTTCTTTCTGTGGAGTTTGTAGCACTGAGGCCTCCACTGTCTTTTCTTGCCTAGGAGGCACATTCTCTTGAGCCTGTTGCTCAGTGGATATTGGGGCTTCAGCTGTTTGTTCTTGTTGTATTGGCTGCCCCTCTTTTTGCCCTTCTTCTTGCTGTTCTACTTGCTTTTCTGCTTGTTGTTCTGCTATAGGAGGTGGCTGTTCCTGCTCCATCTGCTTCCCTTTATCCTTGCTGGATTCCTGTTGAACAGTTCCGGCTGCTTGCTGCTGGGCTGTAGAGGATGAGGCAGCTGCTCCAAGTTGCCTTTGATAGGAAGAGGAAACCTGCCCACAAGTTTCCAAGTCAGCCTCTTTCTCAATATTCTTTGCCTCTCTTTGTAGCATTTGCTCTCTAGTCATTGGCTCTTCTAGAGTGCCCTCTTTCCAGCTTAATGAATTGGCATGTTTCTCAATATGAGGCAGTCTCACGTGAGCATAGCCACCCAATTTGTATTTTACCCTCCTGAGGGAAATGAAATGATTAGGGTCATAAGGTACCCATTGGAAACTGGTTTGCAATTTGAGGGTCTCTAGGATCAAATCTGCTTCCTTCCATCCTTCCTCCCTTTTGTTGTATAGAAATGGGCCTAGCTGGTTCCTTACTTTTAGTTGCACCTTCTTGTTTTTACTGTGGAAATGGACAAAGTCTGCATTTCCAAACTGCCTAAAATACTCTAAGGCAAAAAGTCTCATAGGGACATATCTTGGCAGCCTATAAGGGTTCAACTCACAGCCATATATTCTGATTACTGTATGGTGTTGGTAAAAGTACCAATCACCAATGTTGTAGGCCTTTGAGAGGTGAAGTATCCTTTGCATCTCATCTGTCAATCTTGGAGGAGGGACACCCAATAACAAGGTCATAGCTGGATGGATAAAAAGGTCTATGAATTCACAGTAGGTGTATGGTGAAAAAGTTATATGATGAAAGACTGAAGACCAAAACACCACAGACCTTGGGTTTCCCTGGGCATTTAGCTTCTTGAGAGGAACAGGGAAAGCATCTGGTTGATAAAATAAGAACAAGTGATAGATGTACCTAGTGTATTTAAACACCTTTTCCCTTTCTAGATTCATCAATTGTTCATGAATCTTATTGGCAATGTATGTAGCAAAATCATAGTGCACAGCAGGAGGCATCCCAGGGGAGAATATGGACAGCATGGCCATAATGGTTTCATCAACATCCTCATATGACCCATAACCCAGGATGTAACTGATCAAATCCACAAGCATCTTGCCCAGCTCATTGAGGTATTGATATCCTATAGGAGGGTTTCTCACAACTTCAGAGCTTGGTTGAACGAACAGCTGATTAATTTTGATGATCTGAGCACTGGACAGCTTGCCCCCTTTCTTTAGCAAGTCATTGATGGAGAGAGGAGTCAGTGGCTTTGCAGTGTGAAAGTGCAGCATCTCATTTATGGCCTCAGGGGTGATATGGAACAATACTGAGCCTGAGGGGCTAAGGACAGCTCTTTGACATGGATCATAGCTGGAGCGGCATTGATTTATCAAGTCTGGGAGGACATTGACTTGAGGGAGATTGTAAATGGGCAAATTGGAATCCCAAATTCCTAAAATATCAGCCCCACTGAGGTATTGGGCCTTTAACTCATTTTGCAGGTGAATGTTAAATTTGGAACTCATGGCAAATGAGTCTATCATCTGGTAATCTCTATCACCCAGGGCCTTCCACTCTAGCTCTCTGTGTGGGGCATTCAGAGGTTGAATATTCAGGGCTACTGGTGTTTCCATGGTTAAGTAGTACTATGACTTGTACTAGAACTGGTTTCAGTGGGCAGAACAACACAGAGGGGTACTTTTGCAACAGTGAGGCAAATTGCAAGGAAAAATGGGGTAAACTGTGGTGAGAATAGTTTAAAGTGCTCCAAAGAGAGTTAATTGAGCATATGCAGGGACTAGTACCACTGTTTTCCTGGTGAATTTGTGCAGCTCAGGTTTTAAGTCCACGAATGCGCGGACTGACTGTGGGTTTTGTGAAAACTTGGCTAAACGAGGCTCTGCAGGTGAATTTCGACTTAACAATTGAAAATGAAGGCTGGCCACCGAGGATTTGCTGGTAAATACAAGCTTCCTCACTCTTTTTAACTTAGTTTCGGATAATTATGGACACAACCAAGCGCGGAGGGAATGATTTGGATAAATACCTGGTGAATTGCCGGCAATGGTTACACATGCAGGTGGGTTGAAGGCGCCAATGGTCTTTGGGTCGATTTCTGCAGGTTGGCGACGGATGGTCGTAATTTGCATGCAGAGGTGAGCAACAGTCTTTTTGGCAAAAGTGACAAAAAACACGAATTTTGGCTAAAATATGGACTTTTTGGGATATTGGCGCTTTTTTTTGGATGACGTCAGCATGACATCATCAGGTGGGGTCAGGGTCGGGTGACGTCAGCATGACGTCATCGAGTGACGTGGCGGCCTGTGAGTGGTCCACGGGGATTGCATAGGTGGCGGACATGTCGGAGCGCTGGCGGGTGGGGGTGCTGACAGGGCGCCGAGTCGAACTGACGTGGGCGTGACGTAATAATGACGTGGGCATGGCGGTAAAGCACAAGCGGTAAGTGGTTTTTCTCAGACCGCTTTGGATACGGTCATGGTATTGTCAGAGGGCGGCCTGAGAAAATATGGGGGTGATGCGTGGCAGAGGCCTGACGTCACCCTCTGATAGTTTCTCGGGTGGTAAAGTGCGGTCATCGGGGCCGACCCGATATGAATGTGGGCCGTCGGATGGAAAAACCCAGATCCGACGGTCGACGGATCGCTAAGGCGCCAGAACAATACGGCAGCAGTGCGGGAATATTTTAATATTTTCTTTGAAATGCGTGCCCGGCGGGGACTTTGGACTTTGGCAAATTATATGGTTTTTCCAATGTATTTTTATGAAAAATGCGAATTGCGCCAAACTTTGGGTAAAGCAGAAAGATGGGTTTTTGGTGCATTTTGCAAATAATGCGGGTTAGGGGTAATATTGGGTTTTTTACAAGGTCTTTTTGCAAATGAAGTGGGTAAATGGTTTCAAAGGTTTCTGAAGGGAAAAGAGGGGTAGGGCTTAGGTTGTTAAACTGACCAGAGGTCAATTTAATCCCTGACTTTGGACATATGGCTATAATGCCAGGGGGGAGGGAATATTTATACATTGCTTGGGGTTTATACACCATAGTGTTTATAATAGTAAGGGAAAAGGGGAACATAGGGGATTTAGATAATAAGAAGTTTAGGAGTTAATATGAGTGGAGGAAGGGGGTGAGGGGGTAAAACACTAAGTTTTATATGAAATCAACTTAGTTTAGGAAGTAGATCAAAATGAAAAGAATTTTACACAAGAAATGTGGCTCTTAAAGAGACAAGAATCAATAAAAGACTTTGACTTCTTTCCTGAACATAGGTGGTACTGGGATGTTAGCAATGAATGTGATGGGGGGTAATCTGGAAGTTAGACATGCTTCATTAAGTTGCTGTAAGACTGCTGAAATAGGAAATCTGCACTGGCACCATGTTTTTACCTTTGCTTAGGCCAGTGAACTGCCCATAAACCATGCTTTCTGCAACCCCAACTACCTACCCATTCTATTGCCTAGCATTTTTTGTTACTTCTAGGAGGGTGCACTTAGACTTGCAAACCCTTATGTGCCTTTTCTTTTCTTTTGGCTTTTCCTTTTGATTTTCTATCTAAGACTAACCTTATTGCTTCCAAGGCCCCAGATTAAGCAGTTGGGAACCTTCATTCTCTACCTATCTACTTTACCTGCCAAGATTGAACTGTTTGGACAGATTTCTTTCTCTAATCTACAACAAAAATTGAAACATGGCATGACCCAGCTTAGGCTGTTGGATCACCCATTCAGAAGTAGGGCAGCATCAACCAAATGTAAGTATATTTCTTCCACAAGAATATGAGATCTTTGTATCACCAAAGTAGATCATATTAGCACTTCCCCTGCCAATCATGAAAAATGAAACCTATTGGTATAGGTAGCTAACACTTCCGATAATGGTAGACTAATTTCTGATGAAGAAGGATATAGAGTAACCCCTACTCCAAAGTGTGATGTAGTACTAAATGATGGATCCTCCACAATCTCTTCTATGGCAATCAAACTGGGTGAAAGAGGTAGACCGTCAGGTCCGTAAAATATTTCTGGTGCTGAAGAAGGTATAGATTCTGCAGCGACTGATGTTTGGGGAACAAAACCTTCCGAATCAGCTTTGGATGGAGCCGGTTCAAGTATAGAAGTGTTTATCCTCACACTAGGATCAGTTCTGCTGTCCTCTTCTGGCTGCAGAACTTCTTCTGTAAAGACAGGGGTACCAGAAATGTTTGGAGTAACCAGAGTCTCCGAGGGTGTCGGAACACTTGTTCCAACCTGACCAGGGGACTTTGAGCCAGTTAAACAAGTTTGCTTTGTTTGGAATAGTTTTGATTTTGGGGACAAAGACGGTCGACTCGTTAGTCTCCGCCAACGACGGGGTTTCAATTGACTTTCTTACATGATTTCTCATTACTCAATCAACTAAAAATAAAGGGGAAAATGTTTTCGAATTAAATGAATTTTAGACGCTTTGACACAACTTGTTTTTTCAATTTTTAAGAGTCGAGAAAAAACAAAAGATGACTCTAGTCGCCTTTGATTTTTAATGAGCCTAAAGTGACAAGTGCTCAGATGGATCTTTTCCTTTAAGGAGTTTGAAAAGGAATGAAAGAGACTACTCTAGAAATCTAGACAGAGGGATTACCAATCCAATTGCAAAACTGCAGAATACTTTTTACGATACAGCACTCAATCTTCCCAAATGTTGTGTTGAGTGCATTGCGATCGATAGGGTGGCAAACACGGCTTCCTATGGATAAAGGATATAGCCTATTATGGTATCCCAATATATACTCAACGGTACGTGGGATCACAAGTCTGTACTGGCACTTGTCATCTCAAAGAGGAGGAATCACCCAACCAACAGTGAAAGCGACAGTTACTAGGCTTTACGACGGTGGAATACGTCTCTAGCCTAGACTTATAGATGTTGTGCGTTAGGTTCCAAAGCATTTTTAGGTTCATTAAATTTATTTTACAGTTGATCTTTCTTAAGAAATTTTCCTTTCAGGTTCATCGCGTGATGTAGATGTACAATTCCTAAAATGCAATCTAAAATGATAAACAATCATTTAATCTTCTTTTTGCAGTGAAAATCCTAGCTACTAAAGAAAGAGAGATGATATTCTTTCAACATAGAGCAAAGAGCACACACTAGATGCATTGTCCTAAATCAAACCAACAAGCAGTCTAAATGCAAATGCACATGCATGTATTTGTTTTCAGCTTTCTTAATGTGTGAATGACAAGAAGAATGCTAAGAACAAATCTAAATTATCTTTTCAAAGCGACAGTACCAACAAATTTCTCTTCAAAAACGAAAGGAAGATAATGACGACACTTTACTATTTTGAATTGAAAATTGCTTTCGACACTTGAAAAACCACTAATTCAAATCAAATACAAGAGTAACTATATAATCAACCATCAAGAGAAATAGAATTCTTTTCTTTGATTGAAAATGACACTTGCAACACTTTCAAATCAAAAGATGACAGTTCGACTATGCTACTACTTTGTAAAAGAGAACTGAAAATGGCGGAAAATACATAAAAACATTCATAGTTCTTTGCACAATGGAGGCAGACAGATGGAAAGGAAGGGGGTCTCGACAGTCGTATACTGATCACAGATAGCAAAACTCCTGAATAGAGCTGAAGAGAGTGAACACAGAAACCAAAATCTAAGAGCAGAAGAGGTCTTGTCTGATCAGCGCACCTGTAACACAGGGAAAGTGCGATACAGCGCACCTACTACACACGGGAAGTGCAATGCATCCAGATTCCCAAGAGTAAAAGTTGCGATGGTCTAGGGACAAGACTTCAACTGGGTTACGGGTCACAGTTTGCAGCGCAGTTCAGGGATTTAGGCTGGGCAAGTGATGTACAGTAAATAGAAATCACAGGGGCTGATCTAATGAGGTTACTAGAGCCACCACTAGGGCAATTAGAAAGTTTACAAATCGATTGTTCAGTTTATAAACAAAACCCGGAGATAGACTAAAGCAGCATTGATCTACTTTGCACTTGCATAGCAAATGCAGTTCAAAGGCTAGCTGGCTTGACTTCAGGCTCCGTCTGTAAGTTTATAAAACAAACAAATATAGACAAACAAACAATCTATTCGGTCCCCAGTATGGTTGCCATTTTGTTATCTGGAAATCTAGTGTCCACTCGGAGCTGCTAGTCCCACTAAGACTGGTAGCTATCTTAGAAACAAAAAAACTAAAACTACTTTTGTTTTCCTTTATGAAAAGTAGATAAGAGTGGAATGAACGACACCAACCTCAGTCTTGCGCTTGGTTCCTTACTTGATTCCTCTCCCTTCTGATAGATCCTTGCCACTTCTCCTTCGTCTACCCACCTTCAAAGAGCACCTGTGGAATCAAAGCAGCATAATACTATTGAAGAACAGAGATCTACAATCATAAACAATATAGGACCAGATGTATATTGACCACACAAATGCATATATCATCAAACATACAAGAATGTGGAGGAAAACTTGAATAGCTTTATTAATATCAAGAATAGCAAAGAGGATTACAACCAATTGTTCTGATCTAGTGTCATCCTCCAGCATGAAAGCCCTTCTTTCACCTCATGAAAAGCTTAGATCAGCCAACACTATGATATTCCAACAAGAAACCAACAACACTTCCTTACAAGATACAAAATTCTAGCCTCTGGATCTCTGGGATGAGGGATCCATATAGAGATGATTGCAGGGGGGTGAGTCAGCTTTTGGGATTTTGATTAGCGTCCTCTCTCTGATAGTTTTTGATTCCACTTGGAGATTGATGATCTCTTACTCATCCCTGGGCGAATTCAGAGAGGCAAGTGTCATAGGAGAAGTTTCTGGAAGATTCTATGATCATCCACCTCGCAAACTGTCTCTACCATTTGTCCACTCTCGCCCATCACACCCTACAAAAGGGATTTTCAGTATGCATCGCACCCTTTTGACTGGGCAAGTGGGATTCATCGTACCCTTAGCACTGAGCAACCTGTATGGTCCGGTTTTGACCAATTCTGAGCAATTTCCTGTGGAGAACTTCTGGGAGATGATGTAATCAACTGACCTTGTTGTTTTAGGGTATGGAACAACACTTTTAGGGACTTAGGAGCCCTTAGTTTATGGACATGTATGATTGGGGTTGCAGTGCCCAAAAATGTCTATAACAGGTGTGTAATCTTTACAGTTCATATTTCTAGTGACAAGAGTAAGGATGTTGAGGATGTAGAAATATTCAAGAAGTACCCTGTATTACAATAGTTTTAGGATGTGTTTCTAGCAGAAATTCCGAAGTTTCTTCCCCAAAAGGAAGTGGAATTTTCTATTGAGTTTGCACCAGGAGTAGCACCAATATCAAAGGCACCTTACAAGATGAGCACAATAGAGTTAGTAGAGTTGAAGTTGCAGCTAAAGGAAATTCTTGGCAAGGGATACATTAGGTCAAGTGTATCACCTTAAGGTGCACAAGTGTTGTTCGTGAAGAAGGATGGTACTCTTAGATTGTGCATTAGTTACAAGAAGTTGAACAAGTTGATGATTAAGAACAAGTAACCATTTTCAAGTATCGATGACTTGTTTGATCAGTTGAAGGGAGTAACAGTGTTCTCGAAGGTTGATATGAGATCAGGATACCATCAGGTACACATAAAAGAAGAGGGCATCTACAAGACTACTTTTAGGACTAGATATGGGAATTATGAGTTTGTTTTGGTTCCTTTTGGTTTGACTAATTCTCCAACTACTTTTATGTGCTTGATGAATAATGTATTGTATCCTTATTTGGACGAGTTTGTGATTGTTTTCATTAATGATATATTGATATATTCTAAGAATGAGGAAGAGAACGATGAAAACTTAGCACTAGTATTGAGATTACTAAGAGAGCATTAGTTGTGTGCTAATTATGCAAGTGCAATTTATTTTAAATAGAGGTACATTACTTGCGACATGTTGTTTCCAAGGAAGGCATTGCAGTGGATCTGGAAAAGATAAGGGCTATCATGGAGTGAGCAGCTCCTAAGAATGTGGATGAGGTCAGATCATTTATGGGGTTAGCAGGTTACTACAGTAGGTTCATCAGGAACTTCTCATGTATTTCATATCCTATTACATCATTGCAAATAAAAGGTAATAAATTTGAGTGGACGGAGGAATGTGTAGCGAGTTTTGAGAAGTTGAAGCAGTTGTTCACAAATGCTCTAGTTCTTAAGATTGCAGATCTGGATAGAGATTTCGTGGTGCATACAAATGCCTGTAAGAGAGGACTTGGTGGATTCCTAATGCAAGAGGGACACTAGTGTGTTATGATTCTACGAAACTAAATGAGCATGAGTAGAACTATGTGACTTGTGATCTTGAGTTGGAAGCTATTGTTCATGCCTTGAAGATGTGGAGGCATTATCTTCTTGGAAGGAGGT
Organism: Pinus tabuliformis; assembly: GCA_031772625.1. Classification (NCBI taxonomy): domain Eukaryota; kingdom Viridiplantae; phylum Streptophyta; class Pinopsida; order Pinales; family Pinaceae; genus Pinus; species Pinus tabuliformis. The sequence continues at coordinate 153,113,457 of CM062804.1, read as the reverse complement.
TGTATTTATGAGCAATCACAATGGGTTTAGATATTTGTTTGACCAACTGAATCTAAATCCCAAGGAAATCTAGATGGTTGGCTAGGATCAGTGAGTTTGACTTTGAGATCAAATACATTAAGTGTAAGGAGAATAGGGTTGCAGATGCTCTTAGTAGGAGAGTGCAGATGAACCACATTGCAGCTGTGAGCTCATATGAGACAGATTTATAGGATTAGATCTTACAAGCAGAACAATAGGATGATAAGTATAGGGAGTTTAGGTACAGGTTACGGCAAGGTATAGGTGACCAGGATGTGGACTATCATCTCACGTCAGACGGTTTGGTGAGATTCAAAGATATGATCTATGTGTGGGATGATAGTGGCCTCAAGGATATTATCTTGAGGGAGTTTTATGTCAAACCATATTTAGGTCACCCAAGATATCAAAACATATTAACAATAGTGAATAATTTCTACTATTGGCCGAACCTGAAGAAGGAAGTGGCAACGTTTGTGGCTAGATGTTTGGACTTTCAGTAGGTGAAAGTAGAGTGTAAACATATAGGTGGGTTGATTCAACCTATTCTGATTCCAGAATGAAAATGGGAGGTCGTTTCCATGGATTTTGTTACAAGACTTTCAAGGACATTGAGGCATCATGATTCTATCATGGTTTTGGTCAATAGGTTGAGCAAGGTAGCTCACTTCATTCCAATGAAGACTACTTATTCAGCTAGTGAGGTGGTGTAGGTCTTCATCGGGGATATCATGAGATTGCATGGTGTTCCATAAAATATTGTGTTAGATAGGGATGCTAAGTTCACTTCTAAGTTTTTGAAGGAGTTTCTTGCAGGTTTTGGGACAGTTTTGGCCTTCAGTACAACTTATCATCCACAGAAAGATGGAAAGGCAGAGAGGGTCAATAGGATTCTAGAGGATATGGGAGGAGTATCTTACATTGGTTGAGCTTTCTTACAACAATGGTTACCAGGAGCCATTGAGGATGAGTCTGCTTGAAGCATTCTATGGGCTGAGTTGTAATACTCTCATTAGCTCGAGTGATCCAATGAACATGGTACTTATTGGACCGAACATGTTGGCGAAGACAGAATAGGAAATGCAAGTCATCAAGAAGAATCTAAAGGTAGCATAGGACCAGTAGAAGAGTTATCCAGACTAGCACATGTCATTTAAGGAGTTTCATGTTGGTGAGAAAGTGTATTTGTGCGTCAAGTCTAAGAGCACCTTGAGGATTGGATCATGTGCCAAGTTGGAACCATGGTATTGTGGGCCTTTTATGATCCTTGAGAGGATTGGACCAGTGGCCTAAAAACTTGCACTACCTATGACAATAAAATTCCATGATGTTTTCCATGTTTAATTGCTTAAGAGATATGTAAAGGATGTTGATCATGTTATTGATTGATTTGTATTGCAAGTGGAACCAAAAGGAGAATTCTAGCTGGAACCTCGGTACATATTGCAGTGGAAACAACTCATGCTCTAGAACAGAGAAATCGAGCAGGTTAAAGTGCAGTGGAAGCACTTTTGGCCCGATAAAGCTACATGGGAGATGGTTGATCAGATGCAGGCTATGTATCCTTCATTATTTTCCAATGGAGCAAATGAGTTTTTGGTATTTGTACATATTTATGTATGGTTTCTATTGTAAATACTACAATGAGTTGTGTTATAAAGCTCCAATAAGTGGTATGGTTGTTATGTTTTCATGTTTGTCATGATGGTTTTTATTTTGAGCAGGTTGTTCATTGTGAATACTACAACAAGCTGGGTTATAAAGATCCATGGGAAATATGTTTTGGTTTTCAATGGTTTCGCTAGTTGTAGGTGTCATAGAACAATGAGGATGGTGTTTTCCTAAGGGGGATGGGTTTGTAACAACCCTGAACTAAAATTTCATGTAATAAGACTAATAAAGGAAAAATAAGACCAACGGCAAGGGACACTTATTCCAAGATTAAGGTTGGGAAAAAAATCCTATTGGGCATCACTTGTTTTGTATTATGTCTAAGGGGAAATTGAAAAAGGAAATGGAAATGGCTTCGAGAAGGCAAAAAGGTATTTTTGGCACTTTATTTATGAAAATGAAGGAAAATATGAGAAAAGGGAGGTGAAAGGTCACAGGTTGCATGTGAGGAGGAAATTGAAGGAAAATTAAGGAAAATGAAGAAATTAGGGGCAACAATAATAAAATACATCAGAGCATCAGTTTGGGACCTTTTGTTAGTTCAATTTTGGAATTAGTCTAAGAGAGTAGAAGATCACCAAGAGGAGAAAGAAAGCAAGCAAGTAAAGGAAGGAAAAGGAAAGAAAGGATCATGTAGCTTCAGTAGGAATACTTGCAGATAACAGGTTGCATGTATGATTTCCTAGTTGGTTTTGGCATTCATGGTATGTGCATGTGAGTATTTAGTTCATTTTTTATCATTCGCATGGCTTTTGTCAAGTTTTGACAATGGTTTTAGCCTTAGCTTGTCATTTCCTGCTATCCATGGTGTGAGGGGATTCATTTTTGGTTGAGCTTTGGATTGTCAAAAGGTTTTGGATCCAGTTGAGGTGGTCTCAGGAAAATCTCAACGGGTGGGGATGGAGATGATTTTCTCTGGGAAACCCTCAACATGTGAGTGGAGACTGGAAAATTGCTCAAGGGATGGTGAAGGAATTCTGAGGCATCCAAGATTGGTTTGGTTTTGTGATCTCGGGACCAATTCAGTTGAGATCACAGTATGATGAGGGTGGAGGTGGTTTAACCTATGGATTCCCTTGGTTGTTTATAGATTGGTTTATCCCATGAAATCCCACATTCATGCTTAGAATATGGCACAACTGTGATTGGATGAAATAAATACTTGTTATTATGTGTCTTTAATGGTTGCTTTATCATTGCTATATATTTGGTTATATGTTGGTTATAAGCATGGTTATATGATAGATCTAAGTATGGCACTTATCACATTTTAATTAATGGATGTTTAGTTAATGAATGCATGACCTAATTAGTGTTATGAAAACTATGGTGAGAAGGCATTGATCCCTCTTGCTAAACCTCAAATAAGTTCCATATCCCTATGGTCAAATATGCATTCATAACTTGTAGATTGCATGCTTACCATATGTTTGACATAATGCATGTCCTAGTTCGGAAGGTTCAGTTCAAGTCCTTGCTCAATTTTCTAGTTTATAAGCTTTGTTTCTATGTTATTTATCATTTCTGGAAGTTTCACTGAGTTTTGAGCAAAGGCCTGAGTCCTAGCTCTCAAAAAGTGGCTCAGAATTTGGGGTCGCTGGGACAAAGCTTACTAGAAATGTCCATAGTCGCTAGGAAGCAGGCCTATGGGAGATACTAGAGGCTTAAAATCACTTAGAGGCCTTGTCAAGGGAGCGACTGAGGCTCTAGGTCAGTAAAAAGGAGAGTTAACTCAAGGGTTAGACACCTAGAGGGGTTGTGTAGCTCGTAAAGGTCTTGTAACACTTTAGGGAAGTCAATAAGGTCTTAAGTTGTTGACACCATTTCCTTAAGATCCTATAGGAGGTTGAGTCCTATCATAGTGACCCTTGGCTCATGTTTACCCCAAGAAAACTGGTGGAAGTGGGTAAATGTGGGAGGAGACAGTTACAGTTAACTCAAGGGCTCGACACCTGGAGTGGTTGGTTAACCCCTAAGGGGTCCTCTAGCTCCTAAGGAAGATAATTTTTGTTTTGGTTCTTTTATTCCACTTCCTTAACTATACTTAGTGGACCATTTAGCTTAGGTAAATGTGGGAGGATGGTGATTACATGAGGTATGTATGGGGTACTTTTATTTCTTTCTATACAATGCTTCTTATAGAACTATTCAAATTCCTTCCTATATAACTCTCTCTATTGTCTATCATCAACACCTTAATCTTCTTCTCTATCTCATTTTCTGCTAGAGCCTTAAAAATTTTAGACCTATCAAAGGCTTCATATTTCTTCATGGGGAAATATATCTATGTATTCCTTGAGAAGTAATTTATAAAAAAGATGTAGTACATATATTACCCATTGATGCAACCCACATAGGTCCAAACACATCACCATGAAAAAGCTCTAATATTTCCTCTACCCTCTTAGGACCAAAAGAAAACCTCACATGATTTTGCTGGGCCATATACACAATCACGGAAATCAAAATCTAGAGAAAAATTGGACATACCTTCTACCATACCATTACCATGTAGTATCTGAAACCCCTTCTCTCCAATATTTCCCAGTCTTTAATGCCACAACATAGTCTTTTCTCCTTAGACTACAATATTTTTTACTCTACTTTCAAGAAAAATAGAATTGTTGAACACATCAATAACAACTTCTCAGTAGTATGTGCAGAGTTATTATCCAAAATCCCCTCATCAATACCAATTCTCCTTGAGCCATTTTGTAGGTATCTTTCTTAAACACTATTTTTATACCTGCATCATCGATCTTGCTTACAGAAATTATACCTCTAGTGAATACTAGATTGTGTAGAACATTAGGAGATTTTATAATACTTTCGCATATCAATTCAGCTCGAATTTTCCTCATCCTATGATTCTAGTCTTCATCTCATCACTTAGGAAGACATCACCACCATCATATTTCTCACACTCACAGAAACACTCCCTATGGGGATTCATATGAAAGGGTGCACTTGAGTCCATCAACCATGCCTTATGATTTACATGATGCGTACTTGAAGGAGACAAGTACACATCCCATACTTCATCTGAGGTGGTTTATGCCTCTACATAAGGAGCATAATTATATCACTTTTCCTTTCCTAGGAATTTTAGATCTACAATCTTTCTTGTAGTGCCCTTCTTTTCTGCATTCTAGCATACCTTTACAATTTTTCCTTGATATTTAGATCTCAATCTAGATTTAGATCTCCCACTTGAGGATTTTTTTCTATTTCTATTCTGGTGTTGGGTTGTGTTATATTCTTTCCACGTAGTTAACAGGGGGTTTGAGGTGTACCCGTAACCCCACTTTATGGGGTCCAGGGCAGCACCTCGGAAAATTTTGGTTTTGGACCCTATGTTAGGTTTGGCAGACCCACCTATGGTTTTGTGCATGATTTTCGCACATGTTTTTGGACGCGATGGTTTTCGGTCCATGGTTTTGGATGCGATGGTTTTCGGCCCATGGTATTGGATGCTTCGGCATGTACAAATATGTATTGTAACATTGAAAGGAACATAATGAAAAATCAAGCTGGTAGTCTCAGTTTTGGGATCCAGGGGAAATCTCTGTGTATATGTGTTTTATGTGTTATGCTCTCGCATTGTTTATTTTATGTGTTTTAGAATTCGTATGCAGGTAATTTCTGTACGGGGTTAAAACCTACATTTGGTATCAGAGTTGTTTTGGCTTCAAGGGGATGCCTTTGTTGCTGAGGGGTTTCGCTCGAGCCTGTGGTAGACCCTGTTCAGTCGGAGATCTGCGAGATCGATTCTGGTGGTGAAATAAGATGGCGAGTGGTGGAAAGATAGAGATCGAGAAATTTAATGGTCAGATTTTTGAGTTGTGGAAACTCAAGATGGAGGATCTGTTGGTGGATAAAGATCAGTGGATCACGGTAGATCTAGGTACTAAACCAACCAGAGTGACCGATGAAGAATGGAAGAAGTTGGATCGGAAGGAAAAGAGCACAATATGATTATGTGTCTCAGATTCAGTATTGCTAAATGTATCGGGGGAAGCTACGGCAAAGGCTTTGTGGGACAAGTTAGGGACTTTGTACCAATCTAAGTCTTTGTTGAATAAACTGTTCCAGTGGAAAACGCTGTATAACCTGATGATGAAAGATGGAGACTCAGTGACAGAGCATCTGAATGCGTTTAATGCTATGATAAGTCAACTAGCATATGTTGATATTAAAATTTCAGATGAAGATAAGTGCATCAGTTTGTTGTGTTCTCTACCAGATTCGTGGGATAGTCTGGTTATTGCAATAGGTAGCAATGCAACTACCTTGCATTTTGATGAAATAGTCTTAGCCTTGCTGATGGAGGAGATGAGATGGAAAAATATGGAGAGCCAGAATGGTGATGCCTTGTCTGTATGAGGACGGTCCCAGAACAGAAACAAAAATAAGTCATCGAGTGGGAGATCTAAATCTAGAGGGAGATCTAAATCTCCAGGGAAACCTATAAAGGTGGTGTGCTGGAAATGTGGAAAGGAAGGGCACTTCAAAAGGTACTGTAAATCTAAAGCTCCTGACAAAGGAAAGGGATCTGATGATGCTCCTTCTGTAGAGGCGAAAACCGGTGGGGATGTGTACTTGGCTTCTTCAAGTACACATGTAGATCATGAGGCATGGTTGATTGACTCAGGTGCATCCTTTCACTTCACTCCCCACCGAGAGTGGTTCTACGAGTATGATAAATACGATGGTGGTGATGTCATCTTAGGGGATGATAGGAAGAATAGAATCGTTGGTCATGGAAAAGTAAAGTTGAAATTGCAAGGTGGAAGAGTTAGAACACTTCTAGGTGTTTTTCATATTCCTACATTGGCCAGAAATCTGATTTTTGTAAGCAAGCTAGATGATGCAGGTGTAAAAATAGTGTTTGAGAAGGATACCTACAAGATGGTTTGGGGAGCATTGGTATTGATGCGGGCAGTTCGGATTGGAACTCTGTACAAGCTGCAAGGTAGCACTGTTATTGATGGGTGAAATAGTTTTGTGGTTCCTAAAAGTGGATCAGAAGATCTAATGGTCTCTGGATAGAAGACCATGCTATGGCATCAAAGGCTTGGACATATTGGAGAGAGGGGCCTTCGAATACTTCATGGTAAAGGTATGGTAGAAGGTATGAGTAATAGCTCTCTAGATTTTGATTTCTATGAAAATTGTGTATATGGGAAGCAGAATGGGGTGAGTTTCCCCTTTTTTAGTAAGAGGGCGAAACAAATATTAGAACTTGTGCACAGTGATGTGTTTGGACCTGTGAAGGTTCAATCACTGGGTAAGTCTGTGTACTATGTATCATTTATAGATGACTTCTCAAGGAATACATGGATATATTTCCTTAAGAAGAAATCTAAAGCCTTTCACAAGTTTAAAGAATTTAAGGCTCTCATGGAAAATCAAACAAAGAAGAAGATAAAGGTGCTAAGGACAGATAATGGTGGAGATTTTTGCAGCAAGGAATTTGAAGAATTCTGTAAGAAGTGTGGTATAGCACAACAGAAGACTACTCCATATACACCTCAGCAAAATGGAGTTGCAGAAAGAATGAATAAGACATTGATGCAAAAGGCAAGAAGTATGCTCAGTGGTGCCAGGTTAGGACAGGAATTCTGGGCAGAGAAGGTGGATATTGCATGTTACCTGGTCAATAGGTCACCTTCATTAGCGTTGGAGGATAAGACTCCACAAGAGGTATGGACTGGTAAGAAACCCTCTCTTTCACATCTGAGGGTATTTGGATGTGATGCATATGTACATGTTCCAAAGGAGAAACGAACCAATTTGGATAGTAAATTTGAAAAGTGCATCTTTATTGGGTATAAGGACGGTTTAAAAGGTTATAAGCTTTGGAACCCAGTCACACGGAAGGTTGTGTACAGTAGAGATGTGGTGTTCGGAAAGGTAAAATATGTTATTAAACATGAAGTCCAACCAAAGGAACCTGAGAAGATAGAGTTTGGCTAAAGGAGGAAGAATCAAACTCTACAGCGGAGGAGGAATCAAAAGATGAAGAGCAACAAACTCTGCCTATGAGAAGATCAGTTCAAGAAAGAAGGCAGCTAGAAAGGTATAGTCCATCTACTTTCTGTTCAAATTTTGCTTTGTCTGTTAATGATGATGATTCCAGAACTGTGAAGAAAGCAATGGATTCAGAGGATGGAAAACTCTGGAAAGAGGCCATGGTTGATGAAATGGCGTCTTTGCACAAAAATGAGGCTTGGGATCTGGTGGAGTTGCTAGCTGGAGGGAAACCCATAGGCAACAAATGGGTGTTCAAGAAGAAGACAAATGCAAAAGGAAAGGTGGAGAAATACAAAGCTCAGTTGGTAGAAAAAGGTTATTCCTAGGTGCCGGGAATTGATTTTGGTGATATTTTTTCTCCTGCTACCAAGGTAACTTCAATTAGATTACTTTTATCTGTTGTTGCTACTTTTGATTTTGAGGTAGAATAGATGGATGTGAAGACAACATTTCTTCACGGGGATCTGGAAGAGGAAATATACATGAAGCAACCTGAAGGCTTTGTGGTGAAGGGTAAGAAAGAACTAGTATGCAAGTTAAAGAAGTCTTTGTATGGATTAAAACAGTCACCAAGGATGTGGAATTAGAAATTTTATACATGTATACGGGGACTTGGCTTCACTAGAAGCAAAGCAGATCATTGTGTGTATTTTAAATTAATTGGTGACCGTGTTATTTATCTGGTCTTGTATGTGGATGATATGTTGCTAGTTGGAAATGACAAAGAAATTATCCAGGATTTGAAGACCCAATTGTCCTCCAAATTCGACATGAAAGATCTTGGTGTTGTAAACTATATTTTGGGCATAGAAATTAAAAGAGATCAGGCAAAGAGGAAGCTTTGGTTAAACCAGAGGAAGTATGTTGAGACAATACTGTAGAGGTTTAATATGCAAAATATTAAACCGGTGAAGGTTCCTATTCCTGGTTAAACCAGAGGAAGTATGTCGAGACAATACTGCAGAGGTTTAATATGCATAATAGTAAACTAGTGAAGGTTCCTATTCCTATAGGTGTGAGGTTATCTGCTGAACAGTGTCCCAAGACATATGAAGAGGAAGAGGACATGTACCGTGTTCCATATACAAGTGCAATCGGTAGCCTGATGTATGCAATGGTCTGTACTAGACCAGACATTGCACATGCAGTGGGAGTATTGAGCAAGTTTATGTCAAAACCAGAAAAGGAGCATTGGACAGCAGTGAAGCGGGTTTTCAACTATTTGCGTGGCACTAGCGATTATGGTTTGTGCTACCAAGGAAGACCAGGATTGGATAAAGTGTTGGATATTCGTGGATTTGTTGATGCAGACTGGGTTGGAGATTTGGATCAAAGAAGATCTACAAGTGGGTATGTGTTTAACCAATTTGGAGGTGCAGTCAGTTGGATGAGTAAGAAACAATCTGTAGTGGCACTATCAACTACAAAGGCAGAATACATGGCAGCCACTCATGCAAGCAAGGAAGTAATTTGGTTGCAGAGAATGTGTTCAAGTATGGGGTTAGTATAGGAAGCTATAAGGATAGACTGTGACAGCCAAAGTACAATTTTCTTGGCAAAGAACCCTGCATATCATTCAAAGACAAAGCACATTGATGTTTAATATCAATTTTTTAGGGATATGATAGAAGACAAAAATGTGTTGCTGGTAAAGGTGGACACTTTGAAGAATACTGCAGATGCATTGAAAAAATCTGTGAGCTCTGAGTAGTTCTCTTGGTGTAGAGAGACAATGGGCATTTCAGGGCTAGAAAAATGACTAAGCTCTCTTGTGGCCCCCTATGGAAAGAAAACAACAAGTGGTAGAATGTTGGGTTGTGTTATATTCTTTCCACGTAGTTAACAGGGGGTTTGAGGTGTACCCGTAACCCCACTTTATGGGGTTAATTTTGGTTTTGGACCCTATGTTAGGGTGAGTGGACCCACCTATGGTTTTGTGCATGACTTTCGCACATGTTTTTGAATGCGATGGTTTTCGGTCCATGGTTTTAGACGCGATGGTTTTCGGTCCATGGTATTGGATGCTTCGGCATGTATAAATACGTATTGTAACATTGAAAGGAACATAATGAAAAATCAAGCTGGTAGTCCCGGTTTTGGGATCCAGGGGAAAATCTATGCGTATATGTGTTTTATGTGTTATGCTCTTGCATTGTTTATTTTATGTGTTTTAGAATTCGTATGAAGGTAATTTCTGTACGAGGTTAAAACCTACATCTGGTAGCGTCTCTTGCAAACAAGGAATATTTTTTCTATCTATCCATATTTTTCCATCTCATCTCCTTTGATAACAATGATGAGACTATTTCATCAAATTTTAAGGTAGTTGCATTACTAACTATGGCAACAACTATAATATCCCATGGTTTGCTAGAGAACACAACGAATTGATGCACTTATCCTAATCTGAATTATTAATATCAATAAATAATAACTAACTTTACATAATATTGAAGGCATTCATATGCTCTATCATCAAGTCTCCATCACTCATCCTCTCGTTATACAACATCTTCCATAGGAAAAATTTATTTACCAGTAATTTTGACGAATACAAAGTCCCTAACTTGTCCCAAAAATATTTTGTTATAGCTTCTCCTACAACATTTAGTAATTTTGAATCCAAAACACGCGTCCATATTGTGCTCTTTTCCTTCTGATCGAACTTGGTCCAATCTTCTATCAATATTGTCATTGGTTTTGTACCTAGATCCATAGAAATCCACCGATATTTATCTGCCAACAAATCCTCTATTTTGATCTTCCATAGCTCAAAACTTTGACCATTTAATTTCTTGATCTCTATCTTTCCATTGTTTTCCATTTTCTTTCACCACAAGAATCGGTCTCATAGATCTCCCGCTGCAACAGGGCCTACCATAGGCCCGAGAAAAACCCTTAGCCACAACATTGAGAACATTATTCATAAGACACATAAATGTGATTCGAAGAAGTTTCATTTATTAAAATTAATGTATAGTTGATGCTCTAATAAAACTTGTAACATGGCCTTGAGGTGCTCTTCATGCTCCTCTTTAGTCTTCAAATATACTAAAATTCCATCAATAAAAACCAACACATACTTATCCAAATATTTGTTGAGAACATTATTAATAAGACACATAAATGTGGCTAGCGCATTGGTCAACCCAAATGGCACCACTATGAACTTATATTGTCCATATCTAGCCTAGAATGCAATCTTATGTATATCCTCATCCTTGATTTGAGCTTGACGATACCCCGATTTAAGATCTATTTTTGAAAACATTATGTCTCTTCTTAGCTAGTCAAAGAGATATTCATTTGTTCCTAATAGATATTTGTTTTTTTATAGTTTCTTTGTTTAGTTGTCTATAATCAATACATAGCCTAAGGATATGATCTAGATTTAAACAGGAACACAACAAATTATAGATATAACCATAAATTCAAAGATGGAGTATAAATAACACTTCATTTCATTAATATCAAATACTGAAATATGCTTACAAACAAAATAGAAATAAGGCTGGCTCAGGCAATCGTAGCTTATCTCTTAGAAGAGATGTGGCAGCTACATGCCTCTAAATTGTGTTACAATGAGGCTCAAAGGCTTATTTATGATTGAGAAAAAATGGAAAACCTTAAACATCCAAAAACCTAACCATAGGAGATGAAGCACCAAACTATGGGCCCCGTTTGGGTAAATTGGTACATCAACTTCCCGAGGTCGTAACTTTGACATACGATCTCCATTTGAGCAGCACAATACCTCGTTAGAAATATCTATCCAAGTAATACAACTTTTGAATGAAAGCCATTAGTAGAACACCCGCGTTGGTCTCGATTTTCCCACAAAACATCATTTAGGGCCTCAAAATGGCTCTGAAAGTTCAAGACCCAAAAAACTGCCAAAATAGTAAATTGTTCTACAAATAAGGAAACTAAAAAACTAAAAGAAGCAATGGTGGCAGTCCAATTGGAATAGGTGGGTGGCCACCAAAATCCACCTGGATCATTCCACCCCCCTTAGGAATCAATGGTCCCCATTGCATTGAGTTCCTCCATGAGATGAGGAAAATTTTGCTGAACTTGGTCCCTAGTGATCCACTTGCCCTGGTGAAGGAGTTGGCCTGCTTTGACAACTCAATATAGTTGGATCCTTTTCTGTTGGGTTTTCTTTATCCGTGTGTCCATGATCTGATCAGTTGTGGATTGTTCCATGTAATCTGGATTTAACTCTGTAGCTGTGAGCTGTTGTGCAATGTTTGATGTGTCCAACAATGGTGGGAAGTATGGTCGAAGGCAGTCCACATTGAACACTGGGAGCAAGCCAAGGAATGGGGGAATGCTAAGCTCAAATTCATTGTCTCCCATAGCCTTGGGAATGGTGTAAGGACAATATCAGAGTGGTCTGAGCTTCTGATAGGCTTCGGTAAGGCGTTCCTTCAGTAAATGCAACCAAACTCTATCTCCCACCTAAAACTTGTGTGGCACCCGATGTTGATCATGTCGCTGCTTGTACTTGACATTTGATTTCTTTAGAATGTTGTGGACCTGTTGGCAGATATGTTGGATGTGCTCAATGAAACTGTTTGCCTTATCGACTTCGGACTGGATGAGCCGAATCTACCTGAGTAGTTGTAAATGGTATGGCCACATCAATGGGACATAGTGGCTAGAATCCCAAGCCCACGTAAAAAGGGTTGTCGCCAGTCGAGCTGTGGAGAGCCCAGTTATAGTTGTTCTAGACATAGGGGAGGCTCTCATCCCATGTGCATGGATGCTTTGAGTTGTACATGCACAGAATGTGTATGAACATCCTATTGACGACCTACGTCTGGCAATTAGTTTTTGGATGGAAGGTTGTGGACTTAGTGAGCTTGGTGTCCAACATTGACCATAGACTAGACCAACATGTACTGAGGAACCTGTTGTCCTAATATGATATGATAGACTGTGGGGTCCCAAAGTGCACACACACACATTCAAAGAAGAGTTTAGCAATGGCTTTTGTTGTGATATTCTTCTTGCAGGCCACCATAATGGTCATCTTTGAGAATCTGTCGACAACCACAAAAACACACTCATTTCCATGCTTAGTAGAAGGAAGTCCTGACATGTAATCCATGGAGATGGATTCCCAAGGTCTACTAGGGGTAGGAAGCGGAGTATAGAGGCCTCTCTTCTTGATGGTCAGGTTGGCAATGGCGCAGGCAGTGTAGGATCAAATGTACTTCCCAAAATCCTATCGAAGATTCGACCAATAGAAATACTTTTGCAGTACTTCCACCACTTTCTCGTCCCTAAAATGCCTAGCGGACTGACTGTAGTGCGCTTCCAAAATTATCTTGGCACGCTCGCTTGAAGGAACAAAAAAGTATCCTAGGTGGCATAACAGGGCATCCTGGAGGTGAAAATATAGAACTTGTTGACCCTCCAAGAGAATCTAGTATTTGTGGTTGTTACGAGTAAAGTCACCCTAGGGTCTTGGGTTGAGAACCCCAAAAGAGCGGAGGGCTTACAACATAAAGAGACATGCAAATAGGCAGTCCTAATACTTAAACTACTGAATTAGGAACAAGAGGTATTACCCGGAGGTCCTACATTTGAGGTCGTTCCCGTAGGGTTCAAACCCTTTGCTTCTTCCAATGCCTTAGAACATGCAACTAATTCAAGAAAATCATATACAACAACAATACTAGAAAGAATGTTCATGATATAAGTGTTAGGTCATATAAGCATGTAAGCAAATAAGCATTAACATAAGAGTTCATAAGCAAATCATAACATAGATTAATGCATAACGAACTTCAACATCGGGAACAAGACAACACCTCTTTATTGACGTAAACTAAAGAAAGTACGGAAGAAATACAACCTCATTCATCTATCATCTCCAATCGAAACCGTCCTCTAGATTCATCCTGCCCGGGCCTCAATAATCCTCCTCCATAAGTATACACAAGGATGTCATAAAGGGATGAAGGACATCTCAAGAAGGCAATAGAGGTTTCCTATGACTTGGGAGTGTAGAAGGCACGGGGATTTCTCCATACTTGATCAGGGATTTAATCAACTATAATATCAATATCTAATATTTTCGCATCCCTTAGGCCTTCCCATGGAGGTCTATTTATACTTGTCCAAATTAGTTTTTTTAGTTCGGAAACAGTTGGGCCATGGGCTAAAGTAGGTGAGTAACAGGTAAAACATGTAAACTCCACCCAAATTTAAGGAGATTATATATATTTTAATGTTTTAAACACATATATGCGGGCTGGGTATAGACTAACCCATGTGTAAATGCTCTTTATACAAGGAAAAATAGCATATGGGATTTAAAATATTGTTTTTTAAAATTTGGACCATCTGGAAGGGAAGTGTTTCCCTAGGCCATAACACAGAGCATCAAATCTACCAAAGGTGGTAAATGGTGCTATAGAAGATGCCTCCTATTATATGAGGTCATAAGGGGTACATGATGGCCGAAATGTGTTAAGTGTATAGAAGGAATCATTCCAAGACCTGAGAGGAGCTCACTAGATTTCAACCTGCCAAGCTAGTGGAAAAGATTAGAAAGAAATTTGTTGTCTAAGGTGGGCATACCCCTGCTTAGAGATATTAAAGCATGTCCGCATATCAAATACAAAATTGGATCCAATATGTAAACAAGTATAAAGGGACTGAAAATACATAATGGATCATTTGATCATATCCGTAGAAGTGCGTCATAATATCACATATAAGAAATTGATCAATGAGGCTAAAGTAGAAAGTTGATCACTGAAGTCATAAAGTTGATCCAAAAAGTACCAAGTCAAATAGTGGAACAAATGGTACTACATGCAACTCAGGTTCCAACATATAGGATGTTGTTGTAACAAACTACAACATATAAGATGGATGGTGTCACTGGTAGAAATAGGAGGGACTCGCAAGTGAACCAAAAAATGCTGATGCAAACCCGAGGTATTCACTGACTGCTATTGTACATTTCTACACAATGGGAATAAATGATCTGAATTCGACCATGTGAGAAATCATTTGATTACCAGTCATTGATGTATACTATCAACAAACACAAAACTAATCACCGATAATGATAATGAGAGCCAAGATACCCAGTACAATCTAACAAGTGCGAATAAATGAACTAAAGTCGAACACTTGGAAGAATCTATCAATCAGGAGAAAATGATGTTTTCCCACTGTCGATAGAGAAGGATTCTTCCACTGATGACTACAAACCTTAAGGTACTTCCAAATGGACTCTAGACCTTGTTCCCAGAGCAATGAGTTGAAGTCGATGGGAAACGATCTGCTGGAAGAAAGGCATTAAGGCATCGTTCATCAATCCAGCGTGAGTGTAACCCGTAGGCCAATAATGTGGAAGGAATCAGACGAAGAAATATGTAGTCACCAAACCAAAGCACGTTTCTAGCGTACACAAGATGTAGCTAGTGCATGATAGAAACCCTATGAGCCAACCAATAATGAACACTGACATAGAGGCGAGGAATCCACTAACAGGGTCAAATGGAAACCAAGGTACTACACAAATCCTAATGTGTGATAATGAAAGTTGATGTCGAACACAAGGAAAACTACTTAGTCGAAGAACCATTATACTGATTGATGTTGAGCACATGGTGACCTATCAATAATGAAAATAGGTCCAAGGTACGGCTCTAGCTATGCTCTTAGAGAAATTTTTCGTAGTCAATAAGACTCGCCAGCAAGAAATCAAAGGAGACCTTCTCAAACGAGCACGAGTGAAGGACCAAATATTTGTTGTGATAGTGAACATGACTCGAACAACCAAGGATGGCCAACTGAAAATGAGTCAAGAGACATCATAGAAAGGCCGACTCAGGTTTACTTCCCTTGAACAAAAGCACGACTCAAATGTGACAATATGGCAACATATGATAACTTTGTATAAGTTTGTCATGCAAGAGGCACAAACAAACTCTCCATATGATTGGAAGAGATAACCAACCGAAGGAGTACTAACTCAATAACAAGGTTAAGGATCACCTAAGTCAAACTAAAGCCCATCCCAATGGAGGAAAGACTTAATTTTGAGTGTTTTGTTCAAGGGCGACACAACTAACTCTAGCTACCATCAATCATGGAAGTAATGTCCCATTCCCGCTCTTTTTGGAATTTTTAATTTTTTTGTCTTTTTCATATTTAGAAAGCCCGAAAAAGAATAAAAGAATGCCAATGGTACAATGGAAAGAATGAGTGTCCAAATACAAATGTGATCGTTCCTGGGAGGGGATCATTCCTATGTTGAATGCAAGGTGACAAAATTGGTCAGTGACACTCAAAGTAATGTTCTTTCCATGGGTACGAGGGTGTCAAGCTGCAGAGGCTAAGTGATTGCAAGGTTGATTTCACAAAAGACATGCTCAAAATGTGCCTTAAACACGATTCCAATTGAAGTTGGCTTAAGGCCAAAAGGTACAAATGGTCAACATGCAATGAAGCAATACAAATCAACACAAAGATGCCTCTAAGGTATAAAAGCAGAAAAATAGTGAAGAAGTAAGAGAATGAGTCTTCAACAAACAAGTCATGGTGGGACTAAAGAGGACTCCCGAGCCTACACAATATAGCAGCATGGGAAACATGTGCTAGCGAGGATCTAACTAAGATGGCCATGTAAAGGTTGGATCTACCATCATATCCTGCTTTTATAATTCGGTGAGTGAAAATGGTTTAAGAACCAAGACATGATGGGGTCGACCCTATGGCCAAAATATCGTAGTATGGAGGCTAGTATGCAAAATGCAATGGAAAATGATATTCGCTAACCTATATGCTAGTGAGAAAACGATACCTTCCATGATGGGTCTGCAGTCATGGAATCGAAGTAGTCTCTCAAAGTCTCCAAGGTATCCTAAAAAAATGACCCATCCCAACACTCCAAGCCAAAAAGGTCATAAATTCCATAAAGTTTTAAAAAGAAAAATGAACTTTAGAAAAAGTAATTTTCATATGTCAACTTATATAAAGACTTTTTGACTCACAATTCTTCATTTGTGTTATGAGAAACTGAGTGAAGGAGCTATGGAGAAAAAAAACAAGCAAGCTTAATCCATCAAATTCATCCATTCATTCAACCTCCAATCCTCCAGGTAACCTTGTAACTGATTTTTTGATAAGTTTTACTGCTTTTTAAATGTTTTTGTCGAAAATTTGACTGTGGGAATTTAGTTTGAAAATTACGCTCTATGTACACGCAGTTTGGACACCAATGAACCACATATAGAAAATCCCTATACACGACTGTGTGAATACTGAACCCACGTGTGCGCGAATTCAAAATTTGAAAACACGGTTTTAATGATTCGAAACACTTTTTTTTGCAGAATGTCGATTACTTGGCATGAAGTAGATCATAGTGTGATTGATAAAGAATTAATGGAAGATCCAAATGCATTAGATACTTTACAAGGATGCAGATTATTGAAAATTTTCAAAATGCAAAATACGAAGGAAAATACTAGGTTGCTTGAGATGTTAATCCACTACTAGGATCCAGAAGAAGATGTTTTTGTTATTGAGCAGATGCCTCTGAGGATATAATAGAGGATATATATTTCATCACAGGTCTTTCCTAGAGAGGAGAGAGGGTCAAATCAATAGGAAGAACAAGAGGTAGCCTCAGTGTGGAGGATTACGTACACATCTACTATTCAAGAAACACCCAGAAGATTGGAACCCAGATTCCAATCAAACATGTAGAGAGTCTAGCCTTGAGAATTCTTCTTTTTACCATTTCCAGAGTAAATGGTTTAGCTTCTCTACATTAGGCTTCTCGAGTTTCAATGAGTCTTGTAGTGGAGTGTCTCATGACATTTTTTTATTGGTGCACACCCCTCTTAGCCAATATGAAAAAACAACTTACCTCTATCTGAAAAGGTCAGAAAAATAACTTTGGATATGGAACCATCTTGTGTTATTTCTTCTTTGAGAGAGTACCAAGGCTTCAACCCAAGGTATTATCCACCATCAACAGCCCAAGGGATCCATGAATGGGCAGATGGGCTGATCTAATGAAGAGACTAGGGGACAGTGAGGTCCCTAGAAACACTTTTGATGATGAGATCTTCCTCTGGTGGGAAAAATAAGTCATATCAGTCGAGGACTACCCCTATACTGGCATGGACTTTAGAGGAGATCCAGATCTGGTGTTGCCATCGGATATAGTGTGGGGAGCCATAGGTACAAATGCTTTTAATTTTTGGATTTTAATATTTTTTGGATTTTAAGTATAAATGAACTGGAAATATTTTTGATGAGACAAATACTTACAAAATTATTTTGATCATGACATAGATTTTACACCAGTAAGACCTGAGGGTCTACCTCAACATAGGAATTGCGGAAGAGACGTCGAAGGAGCTGTAACAGAGACTGAGAGGACCCTCCATGCTGTCCAGAGAAACTTGGTGAGGTTGACTCACCAGGGACCTATGGTGGCTATAGAAGATCTTCCAGAGGAGATGAAAAGACATGTGGTAGGAGCTCCACGCGATTGGGTGAGGCTACTCTGATGGGTGGAAAATACCATCATTTTCTTCCGTGTTGCTCACCCTCAGATGGATGACCAAATATTTTTTTATTAGATATGATTATGGGCATAAGCCCTAATTTTGTAGGACATTTTTGTCCCAATTTTGTATATTGTTATGAAACCAGCTCAAGAAAAGATAGAAAAGATAGATCAACGCCTTAGAATTCAGCCTCTTCGAGGGGGCAACCTCCTTTACATTACATAAATGAACAATTCTTGGATGATTCAAATGACAAAACCTCCTTTCTATATATAGGAGTCTAAGGAGTCACAATATAATCCAGCCGACCTAACAATAATAATATAAAGCCACAAAAATAACAATAGAGGGATTCTATGGGGCACAGTAATAACAATATGGGGGAAATAGGGGCACAACAATATTAATAAGGGGTATAACTACAATAGTAATGGGGTAATCACTAGTATTATAGGGACCCAACATGCCCCTCTCCTTCAAAAAAGTGTTGTCCTCAACACTTGAGTAGTTCTGGATACTTCTGCATAAAATTCTCATCCTCCCATGTGGAATCTTCAGCAGATAAGTTCATCCACTTGATAAGATACTCTGAAATTGAATGATTTTGTAGCTATCGAGTTCTTGTTTCTGTGGCTGCTTCCGATTCCAATATAAATTTTCCTTCCTCGTCAAGTTCTGGCAATATTGTTTGAACTAGGAGCTTGTCGCCTATAACCTTCTTTAAACATGAAACATGGAAAACTAGGTGCAATCGAGAAGCTGCAGGAAGCTCCAATTTGTATGCCATAGTACCAATCTTTTGCAACAACTTGTACGGACCATAATACTTTGGTGATAATTTATTATCCTTCTTAGCTTGCTTGAGGGACATTTGCTTATATGGTTGTAGTCGTAGGAATACCCAATCACCTACATCAAAACTTCTTTCACTGCGATGTTGATTTGCCTGTTGTTTCATTCTATTCTGTGCCAACACAAGGTTATCCTTTAAGAGTTGGAGGACTTGTTGTTGATGTTCAATGTGATGTTCCACTACCTGAACCTTAGAATTTTCTCTTAAATATGATGTGATGGATGGTGGTTGATACCCATAAAGTGCCATAAATGGGGTCATTTTTGTTGTTGTATGGAAGGAAGTGTTATACCACCATTCAGCCAGAGGCAACCATTTGACCCATTGTGTCTGTTTATCAGATACAAAGCAACGAAGATATCCTTCCAAACATTTGTTTACTATCTCAGTTTTCCCATCAGATTGAGGATGATAAGATGAGCTATGAGCTAACTGAGTACCAAGACAAGAAAATAATTCTGTCCAAAAATTTCCAGTGAAAATGGGATCTCTGTCACTTACAATAATCTTTGGGTTTCCATGTAGCTTTTGAATTGTTTCCATAAATGCAGTAGAAACTATACTGGCTTTAAATGGATGTGATAATGCACAAAAGTGTGCATACTTGGTAAGTCTATCAACTACCACCATGATGACACTCTTTCCCTCAGACTTGGGTAAACCTATGATAAAATCCATTGAAACCTCCTCCCAACGTTGGCTTGGAATGGATAAAGGTTGTAATAGACCCGGTGTCTTAATTGTTTCAACTTTATTTTGTTGGCAAATCAAACATTCCGCCACAAACTTTTGAATATCTGATTTAAGGCCATCCCAAAAAAATTCCTTCTTAACCCTGTGGTAAGTTTTTAAAAATCCTGAGTGCCCTCCTAAGGGAGAAGTGTGCAATTCCATAAGAATCTTTTGTTTTAGCTGGGAATTCTTACAGAGGTATAAGCGATCTTTGTACCATAACGAATCATTTTGCCAGCTAAATGTATCAGACGTACTGGAATCTTGTTGTAACTTTCGAATAAGTGCCCACACTTCTTCGTCATTCTTCCATTCCTCCCTTGCTTCGTTTATCCAATCTGGTTGGATAATAGAAATGGCACACAACAATGCTTCCACATCCTCATCCTTTCTTGAGAGTGCATCTGCCACCACATTTTGCTTCCCTTTTTTGTAGATGATTTCAAAGTCATAACCCAACATCTTTGTGACCCACTTTTGTTGCTCTTCAGAGGATAATCTTTGTTCTAAAAAGTATTTAAGGCTATCATGATCTGTTTTTACCTTGAAGTGTCTTCCCATTAGGTAGGGATGCCATTTCTTAAGTGCATGGCGTATTGCGAACATTTCCTCCTCATAAATAGCTTTGCTTAAAAACTTTCCCTTGATTGGACGACTTTCAAAAGCAATGGGTCTTTCATCTTGCATTAGAACAGCACCAATTCCATTTCCTGAAGCATCACATTCCACAATAAAGGTTTTTGTGAAGTCCGGTGTAGCTAAGACCGGTGCTTGGCACATTGCCTCTTTAAGATGTTCAAAGGCCTTTGTTGCTTCCGGAGTCCATGAAAATGCATCTTTCTTCAATAATGTTGTTAGAGGTGCTGCTATTCTCCCATAATTCTTAACAAACTTGTGATAATACCCTGTCAACCCGAGAAATCCTCGCAGATGCTTTATGGATGTGGGGATTTTCCATTCCTTAATGGCTTTAATTTTGCTAGGGTCTACCTTAACTCCTTCATGAGATACAATATGACCCAAATATTCCACCTCCTGGACTCCAAAGAAACATTTGGATCTTTTTGCATATAATTGTTTCTCCTCCAATAGTTGTAGCACCCTGTCAACATGTTCAACATGATCCTTCCAAGACTTGCTGTAGATTAGTATATCATCAAAAAATACTAACACAAATTTTCTAAGGAATGGTTTGAAAATTGAATTCATCAAACCTTGAAATGTTGAAGGTGCATTGGTAAGGCAAAAAGGCATGACCAAAAATTCATAATGACCCTCATGAGTTCTAAATGTTGTTTTCAGAATGTCTTCAATCTTCATTCTGATTTGATGATATCCTGAACGAAGATCCAACTTGGTGAAGTAAATTGATCCATGCAATTCATCTAGTAATTCATCAATGACAGGAATGGGGAACTTATCTTTAATAGTGAGCTTGTTGAGCTCCCTATAATCTGGACACATGCGCCATGATCCATCCTTCTTGTGCACCAATACTACTGGAGCAGAAAAAGAACTTTGACTCGGTTGAATTATACCAGCCTCTAGCATTTCTGCAACCATATGTTCAATTTCACTCTTTTGGACATAGGGATATCTGTACGGCCTGATGTTTGGAGGAACACTTCCTGGAATCAGATGAATAGCATGATCATGATCACGCATAGGTGGGAGACCTTTGGGAGTCTCAAATACCTTGGAATGATTGTCCAGGACTTTTTGGAGATATGGAGAAATAGATGATTCCGATGTGGAAACATCTAGCGAGCATAATTGTGCAATTACACCTCTTTTCTCCTTTTTTAGAAGCTTTGTCATACCATTAGAGCTTATTATCTTTCCTGGTTTCCCTGCAATACCCCTTAATTCAACTTCCTTTCCTTCCATAGAAAATTTCATGAAAAGTTCTTGAAAATTAAAAGCTATTGTACCCAAGGATTGTAGCCATTGGACTCCTAGTACAACATCAGCACCTCCCATTGGAATGGAAAGCATTGGGCTAGTCAATACATATTCTCCCATGGATAGCTTGATATTATGGCACTTTCCAGAGCAATTTATTGTTCCTCCATTTGCAATCATCACTTGACACTCTGGTGTTGGATATAGAAAGCAATTCAATTCTTTTGCTACCTTACAATGAATAAAATTGTGGGTGCTTCCTGAATCAATCAAAACTATTACCTTTTTCTTCTTGATTTGTCCTTCTATCTTGATGGTTTGAGGAGTGGTAATTCCCACCAATGCATTACAAGATATGGTCAGATTTATTTGTTCTTCATCTAGGCTTTGTTCCTGGAGTATATCCTCTTCTTTTGACCTTTCTTGCTCCTTTTCTTCTTCCTCTTCACAATCTATGTAGAATAATTTCTTCTCAGCACACTTATGACCTTTAGTGTATTTGCTCTCACAACTGTAACAAAGCCCTTTTGCTCTTTTTTCTTCCAATTGTTGTGGTGTCAACCTTATAGGTTGTGGAAGACTAGGGGCAACAACACTTCCGTCTTTATAGTTGTGAGTGGTATGCTTCCTGGTTGCCATAATTTTGCTTTCCATTTTTCTTGCTAACCTGAATGCCTTCTCTAATGAATCAGGTTCCCAAAGGCGAACATCATGTTGGATATTATCCTTTAAAGACCCTATGAACACATCAATCCTATGCTCCTCTGGAATATCTTTTACCCTTATGTTCAATTTTTGGAACTCCTCAATGTGCTCCATTATTGAACCCTTTTGTTTGAGACTTATCAATTGGCTAAAAAAAGTGTTGCTTTTTATATCCTCATAATGTGCTATCAATTCTTCCGTAAAAATTCCCCAAGTGATAAATTGTTTACGAGAGCAAAGCCATTGATACCATACAAACTGATTTGGTTCCAAATATAAAGTTGCCATACGTACCTTTTGTGTGTTTTGCACATTATTGAGATCGAAGAATTGCTCCATCTGTAATATCCATGTGGCAGGATCCTTGCCATCAAACTTCCTCATATCGATTTTTGGAATATGGTGAGTCTTCGATCCAACATTAGCGTCTATGGAATCATGATTAACATTTCTTTTATTCTCATCATGAGTTTCCTTTAGTACCCTTTCACCCTTAGTGCCCATTTCTTGTAGCAACTTATTCATATTTATCTTCAATTCGTCCATGTCTATCTTCAAATCTATCTTCAAATCATCCATCTTAGCTTCCACTTCAATCATCTTAGCTTCTACGCATTTCTTTAAATAATCCATCTTAGCTTCTACACCTTTCTTTAAACCATCCATCTTAGCTTCTACATCTTTCTTTAAACCATCCATCATAGATTTTGTTCCTTTTTGTGTAAGGGACAGTTGTTGCACTTAGTTTTGTAATTTTGATATATCATGTTGCATTTCTTCCTCTTCTTCATGAGTCATGCTAGAGCTTTCAGGTTCCTTACTAGATGTTTGCATTTTCTTTCCTTGGGGCATCAGTTACCGATAATAATGCTCTACTATGCCCTTTGAATTCCTTCAAAATAGATTTTCAAACCAAGCTTAAGCAAAAATTTAAGAAAATCTACACACCTTTTTTCACTTTGTAGGAGCTCGATATTGCCTCTGATGTATCTCTGTACTTTCCCATCATCTATTTCTGAATTTGTGACCTGTAGTAGCCCTCTGTGTCCTCTTTCTAATGCCACAAGTCTGACCCAAACTGGATTCTCCAAGGAAGAGTTATGCGAAATCTCCCACAGTGACTTGATTATAGACTAGTTTAGTAGAGTGAACTTGTACGACGTGCCACGAGTCACTGTTTCGACCTTTGGATCTGAAAAATGCATACAGGAAACTACAGTCCGTCCTCTTTCTGTACCTTCTTACGAAATTTCAATCCGATCCCCAGAGAGAAAGTTATGACGATTTTCCCCAGGTCACCTGTTTGGAATGTAATTCAGGAGTCTGCAAAAAGACCAACTTCCTCAGATCATATCTCCTCAAATATAACGTGAAAAGCTCTGAAATTTGGACCCAAGGTTCAGTGCGATTTCTTCTCAAGTAGGTTTTTTTGCGACTTCTGAAACATCGCAGAAAGAAAGTTATAGCAAAAATGCCACGATGACCTGTTTGGAGCAGCGAAACCCTAGAATCCAAAGCTCTGATACCAAATGTTATGAAACCAGCTCAAGAAAAGATAGAAAAGATAGATCAATGCCTTAGAATTCAGCCTCTTCGAGGGGGCAACCTCCTTTACATTACATAAATGAACGATTCTTGGATGATTCAAATGACAAAACCTCCTTTCTATATATAGGAGTCTAAGGAGTCACAATATAATCCAGCCGACCTAACAATAATAATATAAAGCCACAAAATTAACAATAGAGGGATTCTATGGGGCACAGTAATAACAATATGGGGGCAATAGGGGCACAACAATATTAATAAGGGGTATAACTACAATAGTAATGGGGTAATCACTAGTATTATAGGGACCCAACATATATTATTTTGAACATAAAAGTCTATCTATGTACTGATTGTTTACCATGATTATCATATAAATACATATGATACTTCGATTATTTTTTATTTTTTAATGTGATGAATGATTTATGTGCCAATCTAATGCTTGATTAGCGATAGAATATGCAAATGAATTTTCTGATCATGGAATATGAATAAATGTGATATAAACAAATGATCTCTGTAATAAACGCACTCTCAGAAATTGGCGATATAAATAAGGATCTCTCACATGATAGATGTTATTTAATTGAGATACCACCAGTTGTGAATCCAAGTAAACTACTAAAGAATCAATACCAAGAGATATTCCTTGAGATAGTATATTAATAGCAGCCATATATTCTATGAAATTGTTTGGAGCAAGATTGATACATACACCTCTTGAAACCAACAACCATCTAGATGGATAATAAATCACCCAAGCCATGAAAGCAAGATTTCAGGTGTGTCTACTTGCACCATCAGCGAACCCTAGATATATCAAATCATCCATCAATACCTGCCAAAGCAGATCAAAAATATCGACATCACTATGAAACCGATAGATAGATATGCACAAATATACAATATTTACAACCAAGCAAATGCTAGGCCAAAGCCTAAGAAAAATACTTTTTAAGATAGAGCCCATTTCTGGGCTTCGCCAACTCGTTTCCCTCAAAATCAATCAACTCATAAGCTCCCTTTTTCAAAACTTTTTTGACAATGAAGGGACCATACCACATAGATTTAAACTTGCCTGCCCCCAAGGCATCTTTGTCTTGGTCATAGACCAGGACAAGGTCACCTTCAGAGAAAACCCTAGGACGTCAGCCTTATCATATTCATTTTTTCCTCTCTTTTTATGAGCTTCGTTGATTATGGCTATGTCTTGACAATGCTCATCAAGATATTCCAAATGAACGAGGCGTTATTTGACACTAGAAGTATCTGGAAGAAGTTCAACAACTAATTTAAGGGAAGGAATTTCACATTCCATAGGAAAAATTGATTCCAACCCATAAACTAGCTAAAAAGGAGTAAAACCAGTGGCAGTCTTGACTGACATTCCATATTCCTAAAGTGTCGGATATAATATAATGAGCCAATTGGATCGAGCTTTGTTAATCGTCCTTTGTAAGAAGATTTTAAGGGATTTATTCATGGCTTCAACCTGCCCATTGGCCTGAGGATAATAAGGAGATGTAATATTCCTAATTAGCCATGGCTAATTGGAATATTCGATTTTGTTCAATTTTTGCCTTCTATAGTTATTTGTAAATAAAAAGTGAGGACGGGGGACATAACTCACTTTTAGAATAAAAAGTCACTTCCTAGTAGCACAACGTTGTGACTTAAAGGGCAGCTAAGGGGGCCAAAGGGGGACGCAGAAATGGAGCCCACGCAGACACATGGAGGGACTGTGCAGGAGGGAAGAACACATGGCAAGAGGGGAATCATGTAGGAGGAGGTGAGCCTAGGGATTGTTAGAGGCAGAGGCTATAAAATAGAGAGGAGCCCCCTCATTTTGGATCATCTGGTTATGAGAATTTGTGATAGTCATTTCGACTTAGAGCACGTTGGCTTTTTAGCTAGTCTGCAGCATTGTTTAGTGCATTGAGTGTCTCTGTTCAGAGATCTCACCCTTAGACCCTGGGGACTTCGAGTGCCTGCTCGAGCAAGGTATTTCCATTGGCATTCTAGCAATAGTTTCATTATCATTTCAACAGTAGTTTCATCCCCATTTCAGCAGCAGTTTCATCAACGTCTTTGAGGAACTGTGCAGAACCCCAAGGGGGTGATTTTTGGGGGTCGGCCATTCCAGGAAAGCTTTCTGAGTTTTTCTAGGTTTCTTGAGTAGAGCCTGAATCCAGAGTTTCAGGTTTTTCTGAGGAGGGGAGAAGCCCCAAATCATCATTTGTTTTCTAGCAGGAGCAATAGCACAGCAGCAGCATCCATGCAAAGAGGCCATTCTTGTCATTCTAAGAGTATTTCTTCACTTGCCTTGTGCAAGTTGAGGTGCCATCTGTCTAATCACCTCTTGTACTCATTTATTGCTTAGTATAATAAAATGGCTTAGCATTTCTTGCTGCATTTCTTATGTATCTACTTATATTTCCGTTTACATTATTATATGTTGTTCCACTGTTATTTTATCACTTCTTGGTTATTATATCATTTTCACATATTTGGTTGGAGATTTTGCTGGGGTTTGAGGAATATTCTGGGTTAGGGATATTACAGTGGTATCAAAGTATAGATCTGGCATAGACTATGGAGCTAGTAATCTATGACACCGGGGGAAAAACCCTATATCTGTTACAGAGGTCAGAGATATAGAGACACTGGGCATAGGTTGGAGAATACCTACGGAGAGGGACATTGTGTTCTTGTGGTAGACACAGAACAAGAGGAACCTGTGGTAGACGCAGAATAGAGAGAGCCAGTAGTGGACGCAGAGCAAATGGCAGATGAGGACGGGAAGAGATTTGCGGATATGCTCCTCAAATTAGTGCAGGATCTGTCGAGGCAGATTGAGGTGATGGGGCAGAGATTCATGGCAGTAGAGGCCAGACAACGGGAGAGCCCACAAGTTTTTCAGATCGGTGAGGGATCAGATGCATCCCATCACTTGCCAGAGCCGCATGATACTGCGCAGTAGGGGGCCTCACATGCCCCTACATGCTCTACCATGCCCACCTTCTTAGGAGAAGACACGGGGGCCGCAGCTTAGCAGGAGGCAGAGCTCAGACATATGGGCGATTATTTTGTGGAGTACCATGCCTATGGGCAGGAGTTCAGGGAAGCCCTCTCATTCAGAGATTTTGTTAAGCTCCAATGGGATAGCAGACCCCGCGACCATCACAAAGGGTACCGACATTACCATGATGGCGACACCCATCGTGCAACGAGTAGATTCCACTTTCCTACATTTGATTGCTCATTAAACAGTTCGACAAAGTCTTGGGTGGAGAGGCTGGACATTTATTTCCAGCTTAACCAGACGTCGGAGGCAGAGGCCATCAAGGTGGCAACATTTCATTTGGATGGCGAGGCCCAGGATTGGTGGTTTCATGGGATGGTTACACTGGGGCACTCCACAGTGATGACATATGCCGAGTTTACCAGGAGACTGATGGAGCAATTTGATCGGAGGGATCTAGAGCAGCATTTCGTTGAGCTGACGAGGCTCAAACAAACAGGGAGCCCAGAGACCTACATTGCAGATTTCTTGAGGGTCTCCGTGATGGTGCCAAACCTATCCACGGCATGGAGGGTCTATATGTATGTTGAGGGGTTAGCAGAGCCACTTCGGGGTCTAGTCTGATCCGCTAGACCAGCCACACTCCAAGACATTATCAATAGGACTCGGGACTTACAGGATGTCTTACCCAAGACCCGGACACCTTACCCCTAGAGATAGACTTTCTAGTCTAAGGGGAAGGATGTGAGGATTCCACCTCCAAAGGGGAATCTAGGACAAGTACAGCTTGACGATGATGCCAGGAGGGAGCTAAAGAAGAAGTGGTTCTGCTTCACTTGTCAGTGGCCATGGGCACCAGGACATAGATGTGCTGCTGGTAAAGCACATTTTATTGAGGTCTTCTCCAAGAGTAGTGGAGAAGAGGATGATGAGGAGGATGCGGAGGCAGGAGATAGCCATGCCATACAGGGACCTTTGCCACCTCCACCACCAGCAGTAGGTGGTGCATCTTTTGCACTCACCAGAGGGGCCCTTGCAGCACTGCGGGGAGTTCCCAAGTATCTGATGCTATGCATGCGAGGGACAGTACATGGCCAACGCGTATCAGTTTTGGTTGACAGTGAGGCAACCCACAACTTCATCGATGCCCAGATGGTTGAGCGGAGAGGTATATAGATAGAGAGCTTCGATGGGTTTTCAGTATTGGTCCCAAGAGATCAGACTATGATGTGTGCTCGTTATGTTCCAGAGCTATCAATGACAATGGGCACCTACACATTAACTGACCACTTTTTCATGGTCGATATTCCAGACACCAACATGAAACTGGGTGTTCAGTGGCTCATCACTCTATGGAAGGTCACGACAAATTGGAAGACCCTGGAGATGGAGTGGGATGATGAGAAGATAGGGAGGCATGAGAAGATACGGGGATAGCACATATATCTACCTCAAACTGTTTCGGCTCATCGGTTGGAGGCAGTCTTCTGAAAGGGACACATAGAGTGGGCAGTAGAGCTGCGCGCATCAGAGGAAGGGACTACAGGGCGGACGGTACATCCGAAGATACAGTCCATCCTTAACCGGTATGCCATAGTGTTTGGGGAGACTCCGCTCGAAAGCCACCGGACTGGGGGTTTGAGCACACTATCGAGCTTGAGCAGGGCATCCAAGCAGTGATCACCACCCCCTATAGGCACCCCAAGGCCTATCGGGACGAGATTGAGCAGGCTATCCAGGAGTTGCTGGCTCTTGGGCATATTCGACCGAGCACGAGTCCTTTTGCTTCTTCTGTGGTGTTGGTGAAGAAGAAGGACGGTACATTGAGGATGTGCATCGACTGCAGGGCCCTGAACAAGAAGACCCTAAAGAACAGGTACCCTATACCCAGGATCAATGAGTTGATGGATGAGTTGAGGGGGGCACGTTTCTTCTCAAAGATTGATTTGAGATCTGGGTACCATCAGATTCGCGTGAGGGAGCAGGACATTCCCAAGACCACCTTCAGGTGTCACTATGGGCACTTTGAGTTCTTGGTGATGCCTTTTGGGCTAACCAATGCCCCAACTATGTTTCAGTCCTGCATGAATCACATCTTCCGTAGTCACTTGAGGAAGTTTGTGTTGGTATTCTTTGATGAAATTCTCATTTACAGCAAGACGTGGGAGGAACATCTCCAACACATTGAGACAGTATTACGTATCTTATAGGAGCAGCAGTTCTATGCCAAACTCTCCAAGTGTGAGTTTGGGTTGACAGAGATGTTGTATCTGGGACACATCATAGGGGTGTATGGAGTGAGGGTCCACGAGGAGAAGATCAGGGCCATCAGAGAATGGTCGGAGCTGAGAAACATGATGGAACTTCGAGGATTCATTGATATTTTCACTTATTACCGGAAGTTCGTCAAAGGTTTCTCACAGCTTGCCACACCCCTGACAGATTTGATGAAGAAGGGGGCATTCATTTGGTCAGATACAGCGCAGCGAGTCTTTGACAGGCTCAAGGAGGTTATGAGCAGCTACCCAGTGCTTGTGTTGCCAAATTTTATGCAGTCATTTGTCTTGGAGTGTGATGCATCAAGAGAGGGGATCAGTGCAGTATTGATGCAGGGAGGTCACCTGATAGCATTTGAGAGCCGGAAGCTCCTTCCGCACGAGAGGTTGTATTCCATATACCACAAGGAGATGTTGGTCATCATGCATGCATTGGCTAAGTACCGGCGGTATTTGGTAGGCAACAAGTTCAGGGTGAGGACTAATCACAACAGCCTCAAGTTCTTTTTGGAGCAGAAGCAGCTACAGGAGAGGCAGCAGAAGTGGATCAGTAAGATACAAGCATATGACTTTGACATTGAGTATGTCAAAGGTAGTAACAACATGGTAGCAGATGCCCTTTCACGTAGACTAGCCATGTTGTCTCTTATGAGCTTGGATACAAATTAGAGGGCTTGACTCTTAGTAGAGTACTCCAAGGACAGGTTTGCATGTGAGGTTCTGGATGGGCAGGTGGAAGATGACAAGTACAGAGTGGTCAATAAGATCATCTACTACAAGGACCGGATCTTCTTGACTAAGGGTTCTCAGCTCAAGAAGAAGATACTCCAGGCATCACACGATTCCCCATTGGCAGGACATCAAGGTTTTACCAAAACCTACAGGGCCATTAGGGAGAGGTTCTCATGGAAGGGCCTCAAGGAGGACGTACTCCAACACATCCAGGAGTGCGATGTTTGCCAGAGGAACAAGGGGGAGATGAGCCATCCTGCAGGATTATTGTAGACTCTTCCCATTCCGGAGAGGAAATGGGAGAGTATTTCGATGGATTTCATCACAGGGTTGTCCATGGTGCAGGGCAAGGATTACATCTTTGTCGTCATTGATCGACTGACAAAGTATGCACATTTCTTTGCCATATCCACACACTATACAGTAGCATAGGTGGCCGAGCTGTTCTTCAGGGAGATCTTCAGGCTACATGGTCTTCCTAAGACCATCGTCAGTGACAGGGACAACCGTTTCATGGGCGGGTTTTGGCAGGAGCTTTTCTAATTGGTGGGGATGGAGTTGACACCGAGTACCAGCTATCACCCACAAATGGACGGATAGACGGAGACAGTTAACAAGTGGCTGGAGGGCTACTTACATAACTATGTCAGTGGGCAGCAGCGAGCATGGCTAAAGTGGCTGCATCTGGGGGAGTACTACTACAATACTTCACATCACATGTCCATTGGTATGTCACCATTCTATTCCTTATATGGGTATCATCCTTTATCTTTTTTCGACGTGATGTTTGGTCATAGCAGGGCTCCTAGAGCCAAGATTTGGATCCAAGAGAGTTAGGATATCCTCCAAGCTCTCAAGGATAACATGGCTACAGCGCAGAACCAGCAGAAGCTGTATGCCGACAGGGATCGGGTGGAGAGACAGTTCGAGGTAGGGGACATGGTCTACTTACGATTACAGCCATACCGACAGTCATCACTTAAGCATAAGGGGGATGAGAAGCTCAAGCCCCTCTTTTATGGGCCATACAGGGTGATACGCAGGATTGGATAGGTTGCATATGAGTTGGAGCTTCCCCAAGGCAGCAAGATTCATAACATTTTTCATGTATCATGCCTGAAGAAGGCATTGGGACAGCAGGTGACCATGACGAATGAGCTACCACCCATGGATGATGAGGGGGATTTGGTATTGCAGCTGGAGGCTATCATCGACACTAGGGAGAGGCGGTTGCGGACCAGGACGGTCTGGGAATTCTTGGTGAAGTGGAAGAATTTGCCGGATGAAGATGCCACTTGGGAGAGTGAGGAGATATTACAACATCCATCACTTCAGTTGCTTGAGGACAAGCAAAATTTTGCCAGGGGAGACTGTAATATTCCTAATTAGCCATGGCTAATTGGAATATTCGATTTTGTTCAATTTTTGCCTTCTATAGTTATTTGTAAATAAAAAAGTGAGGACGGGGGACATAACTCACTTTTAGAATAAAAAGTCACTTCCTAGTAGCACAACGTTGTGACTTAGAGGGGAGCTAAGGGGGCCAAAGGGGGACGCAGAAATGGATCCCACGTAGACACATGGAGGGACTACGCAGGAGGGAAGAACACATGGCAAGAGGGGAATCACGTAGGAGGAGGTGAGCATAGGAATTGTGAGAAGCAGAGGCTATAAAATAGAGAGGAGCCCCCTCATTTTGGATCATTCTGGTTATGAGTATTTGTGATAGTCATTTCGACTTAGAGCACGCTGGCTATTTAGCTAGTCTGCAGCACTATTTAGTGCATTGAGTGTCTCCGTTCGGAGATCTCACCCTTAGCCCCGGGGGACTTCGAGTGCCTGCTCAAGCAAGGTATTTCCATTGGCATTCTAGTAGTAGTTTCATCAACATTTCAGCAGCAATTTCATCCGCAGTTCAGCAGCAATTTCATCAGCGTCTTTGAGGAACTGCGCAGAACCCCAAGGGGGTGATTTTCAGGGGTCGGCCATTCCAGGAAATCTTTTTGGGTTTTTCTAGGTTTCTTGAGTAGAGCCCGAATCCAGAGTTTCAGCTTTTTCCGAGGAGGGGAGCAGCCCCAAATCATCATTTATTTTTCTAGTAGCAGCAGTAGCATCCACGCAGAGAGGCCATTCCTGTCATTCTGAGAGTATTTGTTCACTTGCCTTGTTCAAGTCAAGGTGCCATCTATCTAATCACCTCTTATACTCATTTATTGCTCAGTATTATAAAATGGCTTAGCATTTCTCGCTGCATTTCTTGTGTATCTGCTTATATTTCCGGTTTACATTATTATATGTTGTTCCACTATTATTTTATCACTTCTGGGTTATTATATCATTTTCACATATTTGGTTGGAGATTTTGCTGGGGTTTGAGGAATATTCCGGGTTAGGGATATTACAGGAGATGAATGCTCCTGTCAGAAACCCAACTTAAGAGCCAATTCAGACATCATCTTATTTTGGAAATCGCTGCCATGGTTAGTGACAATCTCTTTAGGAATACCAAACCAGGAAATGACTTGATTGAAGAGAAACAGGGCTGTTTTTTCACCATAATTCTCAAAAGTAGACATAGCCTCGACCCACTTAGTAAAGTAGTCTATAGCTACAATGATATACTTGTGATTTCCTGTTGATGATGGATTTCAAGTAGTAAAATCAATACCACACTTCTTTAATGGACCGATGATGATCACGGGAAAAAGCGGATTTGGAAGCGTGCGCACTTTTCGAGTATAAACTTGACAAGGGTGGCATCTCTTGACCGCTTCAATACAATCCTTGAAGATCGAAGGCCAAAACCAGCCTGCACGTAAAAAAAATTGGGTTGTTTCAAGCCCAGATAGATGACCACCACAAGATCCATTGTGGCAATCATTAAGCACGGACTCAGCTTATTCTAAGGTTAAACAACTTCTAAGGATTGAATCAACCCCATGACAATATAAAATTTCACCTATAATAATATAGGTTTTAGCCAAGTGACATAATTTTCTACGTTCATCCTTCGAAAAAGTGAGTGGAAACTTCGAAGTTTGGAGATATATAATAATATCTCCATACAAGGGATCTTGCGAGAAAGTAAGGAAAAGATGTTCATGAGGAAAATATTTCTCATGAACTATTTCTTCCTCGCAAGGAAACTCTGAGATCAATTCTGCAAATAATAAGGATTTCTTAGACTTCGCTAACATGAATTCGAGATCGAATTCTTATAAAATGACAATCCATGTATTGTATTTGCCCCCAATCACTCGCCGCCTGAGAAAAAATTGAAATGTATTGACGGCTGCTAAGACGAAATTTTTTCGAAGCAGAATATAATGTCTAAGTCCTTGGACATCATGGATAGCTGCCAAAGTAAATTTCTAAATAGGAGAATAGTATAGTTTAGGGCCCACTTAGCCTTGGCTCAGGTAATAGATTACGTGCTCATAGAAAGCGTCATCCTCATGAACCAGAACCATACTAATAGTTGATTCTGTTGCGGCGAGATATAAAAGGACGTCTCTGCTATAATCAGTTGGACTCAAAAAAGGAACAGAGGTTAATTATTTTTTCAAAGCATCAAATGAGCATTGTGCATCCCATAGAAATGGGACCCCTTTCTTAAGCAATCTCATAAATCCTTTAGTAATCTCAGCATAATTAGCTATAAATCTCCTTAAGAAATTGGTGTTTCCTTGAACACTCTAAAGTTGACGAATGGAAGATGGGGGAGGCAACTGAAGTATTTCCTCAATCTTAAAGAGATCTACATGAATTCCTTCAGTAGACAAGATGAATCCCAACAACTGATTAGATGTGACAACGAAAACACATTTATTTGAATTCAACCAGATTTTATAAAAACGACATCATTCAAAAATCAATCGAAGATGTTTAGGATGATATATTCTCTTTGGAGAACAAGCAATGAAATCATCCAAGTAATCTTCAATAACATGTTTGATATCGTGAAAATCATATGACATGGCCCACTAAAAGGTAGCTCCAACATTTTTAAGAAGAAAAGGCATCTTCTTATATGAAAATGTACCCTAGGGGAAAATAAAAGTTGTCATATGTTGATCTTCTAGATGAAGAGTGATTTGAGTATGACCGGAAAATTTGTCCATAAACGAGAAAATTTCATTACCCGCACATTCATCGATAATTTGATCAATAAAGGGCGTGGGATAATTATCCTTAGGAAAAGCCTTACTTAAGTCCCTAAATTCAATGCATATATGGATCATTCTTTTCTTATTATCTACTGGGGCTGGATTCGAAACCCACTATGTTAAAGGAACGAGGTATATGAAACCCGCCTTAAGAAACTTTTCAACCTCAGCTTTAATAGCTGCTGCTTTTCGCGGTATATGAAACCCGCCTTAAGCAACTTTTCAACCTCAGCTTTAATAGTTGTTGCTTTTCTAGGGTTTACCAGTTGAAGATTCTAGCGAATAAGTTTTTCATTTTCATATCTCTTGATCTCATGTTGGACTATAGATGGATCTATCCCAAGAATTTCCTCATAAGACCAATTGAACACGTCTCGAAACTCTTTAAAGAGATTGGTATAAATTTGAATTTCTTCAGGGGAACAATCGGCTCCAATGAAGACATTTTCAATAACATTGGGATTCCTAGAGATGTTCACTGGAATAGTTTGTGAAATGAAAGACATGTTACCCTCAGTCGAAAACTGTGTTGGAGCCAAAGGATTTAAAACTACGTGAACATCACTAGTAGATGAAGGACTGGAAAAACTTGATTCTACTTCTTGCAAATCAGGGAGGAGCCACATCTCCATCCAGATCCTCTGGTGAAAAAGGAGTAGGATCGGAGTCTGTAGTGTTAACTATAGATTGATAAGTAATTTCAGCTACATACTAGGAAATGTCATTCCAAACACCTGCCCCTCCTCTAATGTGGTGGTATAAGAGGGTAAGGGCTAAGGATCCAAAAAGTAATGAGTTCTAAAGAAATCTCTTCGAGAAGGTGCCTTGGAAGATGAAATAGAATTAATTCTAGGAATAGGAATAGGAAAATCAAAGGTACCCATTAAGGAAGAGTACATTCCAACTCCTAAATGCTCTATAGGCTACTTCGGATTGCTCACTAAGGGAACATTAGATTCAAAAGATGCATTAGACTCACCCAGAGAATAATCCATCTGATCAACCATTACAATTCTCCCCTGATGAGGAAAACAGACGATGTATAATAATGATGATACAATAGCATCCATCTCGTAAATCCAATTTCTACCCAAAAGGAGATTGTAATCCAAATTTGCATCAACTATTTCTACTTCAATATTTAAAACCTTACCCCCATCACAGACGAGAAAGGATGGAATAATCCAACGTGGCCTAAGAGAATTACCATCAAATGTTGTTAATAGAGTAGGTGACGGAACAACCTAAGGTGATCCAATAGCCTTCCAACATGATATGGACATTACATAAGTGGAAGCTCCCTCATCAACTACGGTTCTAAAAATATTGGTCTTTCGGTGTGTAGACTTGATATGAAAAGCCATATGATGTGGGAGTCTCTTCTTGATGTTCGACATGTCGAATGTAAGAACAAGAGAGCTTTTTGGATCAACCGCTTTGATCGTAGTGAGTAATGCACTCCTCTGTGTTGGGCATGACTGGAGTACCTCTAAAGCTGACATGGCACAAGGACTCTGAGCCAAATCTTCTACAATAGAGTAGTTCTAATATGCCTTAGCATTGGGGTTAATTGTCGAATGTTTTGCGGAGCCTTTCAACATCTGAGGTATAGACTCAGCTATGGGCCTCTCGATATAGAGTGGATCTGAAACATCAAGAGTAATCTTAGCCTTAGATGATTTCGATTCACCATAATCATGTGATCGTGTAGCAACGTTAATATGTGAACTCATCATATAAACATTTGATGGATTTTCCCCTTCCTGGTTGCCCCCAATGGGGGTACCAGTACTAGAATTCGTGCCAGTAAACAACTGCTGCCCTTAGGGAAAAGGGTTAGTTGGCATAGCATGGGAGTTAGAAGACCCTTGCCGAACCAACAAGCATTGAGCATCTTGAATCTTTAGGAAAAGATGAGTCAAATGGTCACCATTGCATAACTTGCATGGAAACTTTACTTTCTTCTTAGACTCTTTTTTACCCCCCCCCAGCATCACTGTGTTGGTTTGTGTTATATTCTTTCCAAGTAGTTAACAGGGGGTTTGAAGGGCACTCATAACCCCACTTTATGGGTTCCGGGGCAGCACCCCGGAAAATTTTGGTTTTGGACTCTATGTTAGGTTGGGCGGACCCACCTATGGTTTTGTGCATGATTTTTGCACATGTTTTTTTTTGGACACGATGGTTTTCGGTCCATGGTATTGGACACGATGGTTTTTGGTCCATGGTATTAGACGTGATGGTTTCGGTCCATGGTATTGGATGCTTCGGCATGTATAAATATGTATTGTAACATTGAAAGGAATATAATGAAAAATCAAGCTAGTAGTCCCGGTTTTGGGATCCAGGGGAAAATCTCTGTGTATATGTGTTTTATGTGTTATGATTTCGCATTGTTTATTTTTTGTGTTTTAAAATTCGTATGCAAGTAATTTCTGTACAGGGTTAAAACCTACACACTGTTGGGCTTATTTGCATTACGCTTCCCATACTGATTCTTTTTCCTACCATGTCCTTTCTTCTTCCCATCAGATTGTTGGTTTCCTTCGGGGTTAGAAGTTTGAATGACTTTTATAGATGAAGGTTGAGAAGGCATGGACACTGATGGCAATGCCTGCATAGAAGAAGCAGTTTCCAAAAGACAACCGTTGAAATTGATTTAGAAGGTTAGCTGTGCTATGATCAATCGATCCAACTATCCCATATGCATGGGGACCTGGCTTCAACTTGGCTAGATCAACCTTAGATCTAGGAGCAACAGGCAAAAATTTCTGACGAACCCCAGATTGAGAATATATGAGTTCTAGCTATTGGCCTCTAAAAAATAGCATGTTCTTAAGTGAATACACCGAAGAGTGATACATCCTTAGAAATTTCAGGCTACAAATATTTGAGAAACCATTCAAGAAGGAATTCTTATGGGATATAGACTTTAATGAGTCTCTTCCTTCTCCTCCATTCCTAGATATGATCAGAAATATGGGTTGCATGGTCTTGTTGGAAATTAGCTAAGAGCTTAGTTCCAGCATCATAACGAACAAGAAACTAAAAATGGTTTAAAAATATGGTAGCCAAGTCACCAAATGAAGAGAAGGTGCCCCCTGGGAATTCAATGTACCATTTAGCCGCATTCCTAGTTAGGGAGTGTTGAAATAATCTCAACCTGATTGAATTATTTATCAGGGAGTTCAACAAACACCACAAATGGAAAGTGGTTATATGGTAGCCCAAATCTTCAATATTCTTCCCTTTGAATTTCACTATGTTTGACGGAAGTTTGGTTGGAACCAGAGGCCAAGACGAATTGTATCATATTGGATAATTAGTTAAGTTTGATAGATCTAGAAAGTTTAAATTTGCCGGGAGAGGTAAGCGTTGAGGGCCTTGAGAACTCCACCCAATCTGGGCAAAATTTCTAACATTCTGAAAAGAATACCCTAGATTTGTGAAGGCACCAAGTTTCCTGAAGTAATTCGTAGAAAAACCTGAACCATAAGGAAAACCTTGTGGCACAAAAAAAAATTAGAGTTTGTCTAACTCCTGCCAAAATATTTCCATAACTAGTGAAATTTTCCCCTAGAGAGGTGTTGAATGGATCAAAGAGCCCTTGGTAAGGGTTCCATGTATTAGCATAGGGAGAAAAACTCTAGAATGAACTCATGGAGGAATAAGGCATATTCCCCTATTGGCCGAAAGAGAACTGATTCCTGGCTCCAAGTCTGCTAATAGCTGGGTTAGTCCATCCTTGGAAAGGATTATAACTTTGACCCATGGAGGGAAAAGGCATTGATCCTAAAGATGGGTTAGAATGTGGTATATGACCACTCCCAAAAGGGAAACCCTAAAAGGAAGCTAACCCACTTGCCATGGAAGTCATAGATGTGGAAGCAGCGGATGGAAAACTTAATGGAACTGAAGGAATTTCAATGGTAGGCATTCCAAAGGGGAAAGAACCAATGCTGGAGGAAAAATCTTGGGTGCCCCTACTCAAAGATGGAATGGAGGTAGAGCCAAAAATTTCAGTGCTAGGAGTGATTGAAGGTATGGAAATTGTACCTCCTCCTTGTATTGATAAAGGAGTTTGTACACTAGTAGCACTCATAGTTCAAACCATGCTCCCAGTAGTGGCCATCAAAGGAAAATATCGAAATATACCAGGGCTCGAAGGCCTCTGGGTCGGAGTCCCGATGTATAATAGAACATCTAGATAATCAGGAGGGAGAGGGGAAGGAGTCAAAGGAGACTCAGGGAGTTCTTCAACCTCTATAACATCTTCTGATTGGAAGAAGGATCTAGAAAGAACTAGAGAGTTTCTCTCCAAATATCGACTACCACGAGGTCTATTCTGTGAATCAATATCTTGAATAAGAGGATCAATTTTCATTGCATTTGTTGCCAATGATTGGAAATCACGGCAGAATTGCTCCTACACATTGTAGAAGAAGGCTCAACACTCGTAGGTGAAAACCCATGAAGCCGCCTAGGCTAATGAACTGGCCGATAAACCACTTTTAGTTATTTCAAGAGAACTAATTAAAGACTCAAAAAAATTATAAATCTAGGCCAACTAGGAGCAAAGAGCACTCTCTAACAAAGTCACTAAAAGATACATTCAATCAAGAAAATTCCAAATATTTCTGCTCTGGGTGATGAGGACCGAACACCAAAATACAAGAAAGTGAAATCAAGGACCTTCCGAGGATAGTCTAGGTTAATGACAGCCCAGGCCTACGAGTGAAAGTGATAGAAACAGTTACATTAACCTCCAGACAAAATCCTTTTCCAGTATAAGCACCCAAGCTTCGCAAGGGTACCCTCCAGAAGTACTAATGAATGTGATGCAATTTCTGCCTCAGGTATCGCGGGATTCCCCTTTGCAACCACCTATTTGGTCCCTAGGAATAGAAACTATGGACACCATTTCATATCAAAATATGGCAAAATAGTCTCAGGGCGGGATCCTTGTCTTCACTCTCCCTCGTGCTTGACTCCCAGACATGGAGTTTTCCTATTATTTCTAACGACATTGTATTTCACTCATTATTCAACATCTATGTCTAATAGTTTGAGTGGCCTTGGATAATTAACTCTCCACTCACCTATTCCAAGGCCCTAAAGAGATAGACTTGCTGGTGTAACTAATGACCAATTAAAAAATGTTCTAGTTCTTTTTAATTATGTGCTTGATTTTAAAGGGTTGTTCTTTAGGTCACGGGTACAATGAGAGTGAAACTTATGGTGTTTTGACGCAAAATAAATCAATAGAAACCTAGCTATATAAAAATGCATCTATTTTCTTGAATGAAAAGAGATCTCTACTTGGTTCTACGAAAAACTTATATAAGTAAAAAAAAATGAAAAACTTTTTCAGAAACACGCTCCACTCACTCAAAATCTAATAAAAAAGACTAAAAATGCTTACAGTGAAAACTAACCTAATGAAAACTATAATGATGATGAAAGATCCTATGAATGCTCATATAATAAGAAAATGTGTTTCTTTACAAGATCAATAGGCCAACGTGACTACAAGGAGGGCATACATTCTATGAAAAGCTTCCCGTGAAACCAAGTAAAACCAACCAAAAACGTTCACAATTGCTCAAAATCAACGAAGAAACCAAAAACAAAACTAAAATAAAAATAAAGGCAAGAACTATGTTTTTGTCTTTTTCTTTTTAAAATAACCCAATGATATTTTTGTGACCACAAAAGACTACTAAACTTAAAATACCAAAAACAAGCATAAAGAGTCCTAAAATTTGCAAGTTATGCACATCATCAATATAATGAAACTTGAAATGATAAAGGACTACATACTTGCATAGATTGATCTGAAAAACGGTACAAAGAACTTCAACAAACCAAAATAACATCAAGAAAGACTTTCAATATTGCCAAAGAGGCACTCAAAAACCATGAAAAACAAAATAGGTCAACCAAAAAGGGAAAGAAAAATAGAGCAATCTGAAAATTGGGTTATAAACAAAACCTAAATCAGTTTCTTGTTCTGCAAAGTCATAACAACCAAGAACTTCCACAAGAAGCCTTGAACCCAAACCCCAAACTGAGACCTTAGTAAAAGAGAAAACCCTAGGTTAACTAGGTTTTTAAACAAGACGAAGATTAGAGATTGAAAATTTGCAAGAAAGGAGAGCTTTACTGATAGTGAATGACCAGAAAATAGCAAAAACCACCAGGAAACAATCTTAACTAGGCCAGATATTTTGAAAAATCAATTCAAAATAAGGTATATGTGACTGTGTCAAAACACACAAGTTTGTATACACGACTAAAATAGAGGAAACTTGCATATACATGAGTATATTTGAAGAAACTAGCCTACATACGCTACTGTGTCCTTTGATAAAATCATATATAAAGCTCAATCCAAAAAAAAACAAAAAATTTAGGCATGATCCCAAAGATCAGACTTGGTTCCTAGGAAGCTAAAAGGTCACAAACACTGTAAAAGAAGTAAGCCAATCAAACATGCCCTGATCAAGAAGAAACAACCCAATCTAGGAAAAACAAGAATGTTATCCCTGGCAGAGTTGCCAATTCTATTATGGGTAAAGTCAACATAGGGCCTTGGGTTGAGAACCCCAACAAAGTGGAGGGCTTACAGCATAAAGAGACATGCAAACAGGTAGTCCTAATACTTAAACTATTGAAGTAGAAAGAACATGTATTACTTAGAGTTCCTACGTTTCAGGTCATTCCTGTAGGGTCCAAACCCTTTGATTCTTCCAATTCCTTAGAACCTACAACTCATTCAAGAAAATCATATAAAACAGTAGTAATAGAAAGCATGTTCATGATATAGGTGTTAGGTCATATAAGCATTTAATAAAATAAGCATTAACATAAGATTTCACAAGAAAATCATAACATAGATTAATGCATAACGACCTTCAACATCATGAACAAGACATCAGCTCTTTATTGATGTAAACTAAAGAAAGTATGGAAGAATTACAACCTGAGTCGTTCGTTGGCTCCAAGTGAAACCGTCCTCTAGATCCATCCTACCTAGGCCTCAACAATCCTCCTCCATAGGTGATCCAAAATGGATCTAACTTAGACTTCAAAGTCTAAAATGTTCCTCACAGATGAAAATGAAAGTCTAGGGAATGCTCTTGGAAATAGTCCCATTGCATAGATCTCATCATTCTGAATCTACTGCAATTTGAATGGGCTAAAATGGACTTAGGATGATGAAGTTATTGTAAAAAGAAGTTTGCCATTGTCCTTTGAAAAGGAGGCAAATTCTTACAAAAATGGGATTAAGGCCATATATAGGAAAAATCACATCGGAGGGTTAAAAGGAGGACTTAGAGCAAAGGCAGAAGGACTCCCCCGATTAGCAATCTCTGATATATCGGGTCAAAGGTAGGCTACATGTGATATCGGGACCCAAGCGGAGCCGATTGTGATAAAGCGGGACCGGGTCGACACAGTTCATGGTATATGGAAAGAACCCCAGGGCTGTTACATATGCGATATGCCGATGCGATATGCCATGATGCGATATTGACCATCAGATTGAGGAGTCAGATCAATGGTTAGGATTTGATCAAAGTGATTGGCGATCGGCAATCGGTGATCCCCGATACAAAGGACCAATGTGATAGCGATATGCGATGTGCGATATCAGTCGTCAGATCGGAAGAAGAATGGACGGTCCTGATTTGATCGGTGAGCCTCGATACAAAGGGCCAATGCACATTGTGACTTGCAATTGCAATATGCCGATAAAGAGCAGACCCGATGGGAATTATAACTGTGAATTCATAAAATTTAAAATCCGGTTTATTCAGATTTTATTTGTATTTCCCATATATTGAGGTTTTGACATCCCGCCTAAGTGATTGCGATATGTCGATAGAAGGTGGATCCAATGGGAATTATGGACGCGATTTCACAATATCTGAAATCCGAAAATGTGGGATTTCTTTATATTTCCTGTGTATTGGGTTTTTGGCCAATACACCATGCAATTGTGATTTGCGATGGAATGGTGGACCCGGTAGGTTTATAGATGTGGTTGCATTCTATTAGAAGTCCGGATTTTGCGCCCAATAGTGTATTACCGGTATATTTCTATGTACTGGAATTTTATTCCATTTTCAGGTTTTCACTTGAAGAAAGGCCTCGATTCCTTTGTAATTGTCCCTGATCATTGTGCCACGTTGCAAGTGGGTGTTTTGTAAAAAGATGCATTTGTAACGTGCAGATCCATAAAGCCAAAAGCTAGAGGGCCAGTCGAAGAGTCAGATAAATGATTACACACAGAGAAACAAACAGGGAGTCATAGAGCTGGAAGGATGCCTCACAAAAGCCAGAGAGCACAATTGACAGAGGCAGAGTATTTTGGAGTCACTTGGAGGTCAAGCAAAAACTAGAGAGCTCCAAGAAACCAGATAATCGTAAGAGCCAGGAGCCAAAGCCAGAGCACAAGCCGAGAGCCAGAGTGATAGCCAGAGCTGAGAGAACGGCAAAGATATCAAATGATCCAGTTGTTGCTACTGTTTGAAGTGTGCTAAAGATAGAAGAAGGTATTCCAGAGACAGTATGAGAATTCTGAGGGAGTTGGTGCAAGCTAGAGCTCAAGATAGCTCAGAGCGTTGATTGGAGTCTAGTCCAGAGAAGCCTAGATCTGTCTGTAGAGTATCGACAGCCAGTAGGACAAGATGGTATTCTAAACCCATAGGTTCAGTTGTAAACCAATGGAGTTGAGCCTGGAGCTTGCAAAAGAGTTTATGCCATAATCTCAGAGAGCCTAGTTAAGTTGACTAGAGCTCATGGAGACGTAGCCCAAGAGGTTTGGGTGAACTCCATATTATATTGTTGTCTTATGTGTTTGATGGTTTGTTGCTTTATTTACTATTATATGTGTTTAAATATCAGCATAAGAAAATGTACATAAGCACTTGAATAGTCTAAAAACAAACACAAGCATACACCTATTTCAAGCACTTTTAATTTTGCAATTGGTTAATCATAAGCTAGATCTTGGAAATTAATAAGCTTTGGAGTGGGAGAGGTTCTTGTAAGCTGACAAGAAGCCTTTAGTGCCCCATTTTTAGATCAGGTGGTATTAGAGCCTAAGGTTGGTTAACCCCACCTTCAAAGAAGGTGATATCAAAGCTAAGTTATACCAAAGCATGTTGCATCATGCAGCAATTGGTATCAAATCAAAATGTTGATTGAAAGAGCAAAAGATTGCTTGTATGAAATGTGTTTGGGAAATCAAGGATTGATTGTCTGATTGATTATATGCATGTTTGTAGACTGACTATTGTGTGATTTTGCAGAGGTGAAGGGAAAGCTACTAATAGCTAAGTCCATGGGAGGACAAGAAGGAAGAAGCGCTGAAGGCATTCTTCTTATCGCAAAGGACATCAAAGAAATCCTTGAAGCACAAGAGGTTTGTTTCAAAAGGTTGCTTGAATAAGCTCTTTTTTAATCTTGTTTGAAGTTCTTTTGTTCATTCTAATAATGACAACTTCTACAAGTGAGTCCTCAAATTCTTCTTTCTTCACAAGAGTCTTTTATGAAGACATGAAGCAAGACTTGTCCACCATGATGGAAATGGTGAGAGAAATGTATGAGGAAGGAAGGAAGAGCATCAGACTTAGAGAGCAATTGAATTCCATGAAGGAAGAGAATCAGTCGCTTTCTAACAAATTATAGGAAATGGAGAGGCAACTTCATATTGCAAATATGAACCTAAAAAGGATGCATGAGTTGGAGACACAACTCTTTGTTGCCAAAGAAGCCTTAGTCAAGTATCAGCTTGAAGAAGAGGTAAACAATTCTTGTTTGTCTTCAAATTCTTCTAAGAATGCTTATATTGGTTATTTTGAAAAATATACCAGAGGCATAGGATCCAAGTTAATGTCCAAGATGGGCTATGAAGGAAAAGGCTTGGGCAAACATGCATAGGGTATTGTTGAGCCAATAATAGTTGAGGAAAGGCCCAAGTATTTGGGTCTTGGCTATGGACAAGCTTATGGAGAAAGTTCCAAAGCTACCATGAAGACCATTGAAACAGTTCCAAGAAGGAGTTTCGTTACAGGTCTTCTACCTCAAGAGTGTGAAGATTGTATTTGTGGAGAATGCAATATCTTGAAACATCATTTTAAGATGCAGGTGTTCATAAGCCTACACTTGAACCAGAGAGTTTTGGAAACTCTGAAACCATTGAAGAGATGGATGATGTTCCAAAGGGAGCTACTTCTTCATTCAATTCACCTCATCAAGAAGGCAATAAAGGTGAAAGAGAAAGGTATGAATCTGGTTCTACCCATATTCCTTTTGATTATGTTCAGCGTGATAAATTTCCATATAAGTATGGGAAAAGAATTGCATGTTCCTTTTGTCGTTTGGATAACCATAATGTTTCTAGATGTTGGAAGAGAATGGCCACATACATGAAACTTTTGAAGGAAAGGAAGCAAGAAGCCAAAGGTCCATTGGACAAGGAAAATCATGCTATCAAGAGGATGCATATGTGTTGCACTTACTACCATAAGCAAGGACACATTGCTGAAAAGTGCTGGACTTTGAATCCAACAATGCTTCCACGAAACTTGAAGAAGGTGGAAAGAGAAAATGGTAGAAATGGAAAGAAAGTTTCCATGAATGATGTGTTTCAAGACGATTCACATGTTGATGCTAATGTACAGACAAAGATAGCACCTTTGAAATGGATTGGTAAGAAATGGTTAGAGTTCTTATCCAATTAAGATTGCATGTCTATTGATTCATCTATTTGCATTT
Organism: Pinus tabuliformis; assembly: GCA_031772625.1. Taxonomy (NCBI): domain Eukaryota; kingdom Viridiplantae; phylum Streptophyta; class Pinopsida; order Pinales; family Pinaceae; genus Pinus; species Pinus tabuliformis. The sequence continues at coordinate 153,068,458 of CM062804.1, read as the reverse complement.
CTTTGTTAATGGAATGCAAGTTGCAGGGTTTTACCAAGAAGGTGAATGGAAAAAGTTGAGTAGGAGACTCACTTTGTTGCTGCAACATTATGTTCATTTCAACTTCGAAAGTACAGTGTGCTTAAGAAAAAGTTGAAGGATGAAATGCATGCATGAGAATGATGTGCATGAACACAGGATGTTGATGATTTCCTTGTATTTGAACATGTATGTGTAATTAACTTGAAGGGTTGATTGCTTTGTTTTAAACATGCATGTAATATTGACTTGAGAAAAGTTGATTTGGTCTCCAAGATGGAGATAATGATGAAGTGTTTCATCTTTTGAAAAGAATCCTTGAGATCTTTTCTACATGCTTGACTTGAAGGGTCATTTGTTTTAAAGGCATGTTTTGTGGGCTTGTTATCTAGTCCATCATTTGTATGTAGATGTAAAGACATGGAGGTGTTCACAAGATGTGAAATCTGTTTCTTTTGTTGAAGTAGGAGTTTAGGCCATCCAGTTGTTATCTGTAATTCTGTTGTTGTTAACAGTTGTTGTTGACAGCATGTCAAATAGGTACAAATGTAAATTTTTGTGAAGCAGATGTAACTTCACATTTGTTTGAGCCACCTTGGATCAATGATCAAGGAAGAGAAGTTCAAACTACCTTTTGTAACCTTCTCAACAGGAGTTCTGCATGAAATCAAGGAGGAAAACAGTTCTTCCCAAGAGGACCAACACATCCAGTAAGGAGAGTGGTCAAAGGCTTTGGTTCAGAGGCAATATGCAAGGCAAGTGTATGGAGGCTGAAAGAAGAGGGTGTTGTTACTCACATTTACTGTTCAAATCAGTATACCAGTCTTTTGGAGACCAAAAGTTCTTTTTAGTGGGAAGGTGTGATTCAAAATGGATCTAACTTAGACTTCTAAGTCTAAAATGTTCCTCACAGAGGAAAATGAAAGTCCATAGAATGCTCTTGGAAATAGTCCCATTGAATAGATCTCGTCATTCTGAATCTACTACAATTTGAATGGGCTAAAATGGACTTCGAATGATGAAGTTATTGTAAAAAGAAGTTTGTCATTGTCCTTTGAAAAGGAGGCAAATTCTTACAAAAGTGGGCTTAAGGCCTTATATAGGAAAAATCGCATTAGAGGGATAAAAGGAGGACTTAGACCAAAGGTGGAAAGACTCCCCCGATTAATGATCTCCGATCTATCGGGTCGGAGGTAGGCTACATGCAATATTGGGCCCAGGCGGAGCCGATTGCGATAAAGCAGGATCATATCAGTGGATCGGGTCGGCATAGTCCATGGTATATGGAAAGAACCCCCAGGTCATTACATATGCGATATGCTATGATGCGATATTGACCGTCAGATTGAGGAGTCAGGTCAATGGTCAGGATCTATTCGGAGTGATCAGCGATCGACGATCGACGATCCCCGATACAAAGGGCCAATGCGATAGTGATATGCGATGTGCGATATCAGTCGTCAGATTGGAAAAAGAATGGATGGTCTTGATTTGATCAGTGATTCCCGATACAAAGGGCCAATGCACATTGTGACTTGTGATTGCGATATACCAATAAAGGGCAGACCCGATGGGAATTATAAGCGCAAATGCATAAAATTTGAAATCTGGTTTATTCAAATTTTCTTTGCACTTCCTATATATTGAGGCTTTGACCTCCCACCTAAGTGATTGCGATATTCTAATAAAAGGTGGACCCGATGGGAATTATGGACGCGATTTCATAATATTTGAAATTCGGGAATGCGGGATTTCTTTCTATTTCCTGTGTATTGGGTTTTTTTGGCCAATACACCATGAGATTGCGATTTGCGATGGAATGGAAGACCCGATAGGTTTATAGATGTGGTTGCATTCTATTTGAAGTCCGGATTTTGCGCCCAATAGTGTATTTCTAGTATATTTCTGTGTATTGGAATTTTGTTCCATTTTCTGGTTTTGCCCCGATTCCTTTCTAATTTTCCTTGATCATTGTGCCATGCTGTGAGTGGGTGTTTTGTAACAATGATGCGTTTGTAACGTGCAGAGCCACAGAGCCAGAAGCCAGAGGGCCAGTCGAAGAGTCAGAGGAATGATTACACACAGAGAAACGGACAGGGAATCATAGAGCTGGAAGGATGCCTCACAAAAGCTAGAGAACACAAGTGATAGAGGCAGAGTCTTTTGGAGTTTCTTGGAGGTTGAGGAAAAACCAGAGAGCTCAGAGAAACCAGAAGCTCGTAAGAGCCAAGAGCCAAAGCTCGAGCCAGAGCCGAAAGCCAGAGCGAGAGCTAGAGCCCAGAGAACAGCAAAGAGATCAAATGATCGAACTGTTGCTGGTGTCTGAAGTGTGCTGAAGATAGAAGAAGATATTCCAAAGATAGTAAGATAATTCTGAGGGAGTTGGTGCAAGAAATAGCTCAAGATAGCTCAGAGCATTGATTGAAGGAGTCTAGTCTAGAGAAGCCTAGATCTGTCTGTAGAGTATGGACATCTAGTGGGACAAGATGGTATTCTAAACCCATAGGTTCAGTTGTAATCCAATGGAGTTGATCGTGGAGCTTGCAAATGTTAGAAAATTATATATTACGGAGCAATGGAACACATAAAATATTGCAGAAATATAAACACAGAAAACGCACAAAACAAGAGAGACACAGATATACGTGGTTCACCCAGTTTGGGCTACGTCCACCCCGAACAGCCAGTCCTTCCTTTCTATTATCCAGCAAAATGAAGAGACACAACCTACAGCAAATCCGCTGTAATATCCTCTGTTTTCTCTCACAGTCTCACCTCTCTGTTTCTCGCTCACAGAATACACATCTATCTCACAGCCTCCAAAATACAATCCCCTCATACAAAGAGAGGGGTTGCCTTCTAGGGCAAAAAACCCTAAACTAAACATAAGTTCTACCGTCAGATCATCCGCTTAATGAACGGCCCAGATTGACTAGAAATTATTATACTTTTACAAGGCAATTTTACAGCTGTTTTTAGCTTCGGGGGTGCTGCCCCCGAAACCCCCCGCCAGGGGGGGGCTCCCAAAGGTCGCAGCCGCCCCCCCCTGGACCCCCCCTGCAGCGAATATTTTACGGGCGGCATTGCCGCCCCCATTTCTAACTGGGGTCCTATGTGGTGATACCTTTGAATATAGAAGATAATCAGGCTCCACACCCAACAGCAAAAGAATTTATGCCATAATCCCAGATAACCTAGTTGAGTTGACTAGAGCTCACAGAGACGTAGCCCAAGAGGTTTGAGTGAACTCCATATTATATTGTTGTCTTATGTGTTTGTTGGTTTGCTACCTTATTTACTGTTATGTGTGTTTAAATATCAGCATAAGCAAATGTACATAAGCACTTGAACAGTCTAAAAACAAACACAAGCATACACCTATTTCAAGCACTTTTAATTTTGCAATTGGTTAATCATAAGCTAGATCTTGGAAATTAATAAGCTTTGGAGTGCGAGAGGTTATTGAAGTTGACAAGAAGCCTTTAGTGCCCCATTTTTAGATCAATAAGTATACACAAGGATGTCATAAAGGGATGAAGGACATCTCAAGAAGGAAACAGAGGTTTCCTATGACTTGGTATTGCAAAAGGCACAGGGATTTCTTCATATTTGATCTGGGATGTAATAAACTATAATATCAATATCTAATTTTTTGTCCTCCCTTAGGCCTTCCCATGAAGGTTTATTTAAACTTCTCCAAATTAGTTTTTCAGTTGGGAAACAGTTGGGCCACGGGCTACAGTAGGTGAGTAACAGGTAAAACCTGTAAACTCCGCCTAAATTTAAGGAGATTATATGTTTTTTAATGCTTTAACACATATATGTGGGTTGGGTATAGACCACGGGGGCTTCACTCAATGAACATCTGACATATCACCTACGTTCATGGCATACTAAACAATACCCTTAATTTGACTACATATTGGAAAATACCTCTAAACATCATATTATTTAACCCCCTACCAATATGAAACCAATACATCTTCCCAATTAAAAAACCATTACTTTCACTAGATAATGTATGTATCCATTTTTTCATTAACATTTTGTATACCCCTTTATATTTTTTCATTAACATTGAGCTTCATTTTTTATACATGCGAATATAAAATGACTCCACCCCATATTATATGCTCAATATAGTATGCCATTTTTTCCTAAATATATATCCCCCAATATGAACCCATGTGGTATGGTATTGCTCCCCCAGTGAAGCCGCCATGGTATAGACTAACTCGTGTGTACACGCTCTTTATGCAGGGAAAAGCAACATATGGGATTTAAAACCTTGTTCTTTTAAATTTGGACCAAGTCTAGAAGGGAGGGGTTTCCCTAGGCCATAACACAGAGCATCAAATCTACCAAAGGTGGTAGATGGTGTTATAACATTGGCCAAATTCTAGGTTGCTTTTGTAGAGAAGTGGCCAATCAGAAGTCTTATGCCCACAAGAGTTGAGCACGGCAGACTGCAGTTAACGCCATAATAGGTGGTTGGCTAAGGTAGTCTGTAACATTATTGGTGTTGCCCTTCTTATACTTTATATTCAAATGGAATTGTTGCAGGTCTGTGGACCACTTATGGTGACGATCATTCTACAACTTCCCTAACGTCTATATGAACTATAGGGTTCGGTGGTCTGTGTGGATGATCGTTTCCTTCCCCAAAATGTAATGCTTCCATTGTCGGCAGGCGTGCACAATGGAATACATCTCTTTTTCATAAGTGGGAAATTCCTGGCTGTGTCTGAAAGTGTCTCACTATGATATGCCACTGGATGCCCTGTTGAGTAAGGACTGCCCCAAGAGCATAGTCAAAGGCATCTGTCTCAATCTCAAATGGTTGTTGCAAGTATAGTAATATGAGGACTGATGTAGAGAAGAGGTGATGTTTCAACTCTATGAATGTCTTCTATTGAGATTTAGACCAAAAGAATTTTGATTTTTCTCCTCCCTTGGTGACTTGACTCAAGGGCCAAGTGATATGAGAAAATCCCAACACGAACCTGCAATATAAATTGGCAATGTAGAAAATCTTGTAGATTCGCAAGTTAATGTAATTTTCTAAAGCAAGAGACAAGAATCTACTTCTACTCTTTACAAAGGAAGCCCATAAACATCTTGAAAAAAATAATCAATAGAGGAAGATAATTAAAGGCACATAACACAATAAATATCCAAGGAAATCCACAGCTCAAAACCCCACTATTTATTTTGTATTAATATGGAAAATCAAGATGAAATTATAATGCTTGTTCTCTCTAGAAAAATCCCAACACTCAACAAATTTAATCTCCAACTCATAAGCAAGCTCAAGGCAAAATCTTAGCCTCTTCATAAGCTCTCTAAGTCTCTGTTCCAATGTGTAATTCCTATGGAGGATAGCTTGTATTTAAAGGGAAATAAAGCCTTTAAAAATAGTGCAATCCCTCAAGGATCAGTTTCTGATTGCATGCACTATCAGTGCAACTCAGAAAAATCTAAAACAAATAGTAAATTATTCCTGCACTCTATTCTCAACTAGGTCTTTCTCAGAATCGACATGCATGAGTTTATGATGAGTAAATATTCAATTAACTAGAGTAGCACTGGTGAAGTTCATTACTATCACCACTGACTGTTAACTCACTATTAGTTCTCTCAATCAGTGTGAGAACTAATTTAACTGAACTAACTCATGAAACTGAATCTTCTATTTTACAACTCACAATTAGCTCACACTGGAGTCCTACAAAGTAGGGAGAACATATACATGACTTCCAAAAGACTTCCAACTCGAATTTCCTAAGTTAAGTAAGTTTAATAAACTTAATTTAACTATTTTAAGTTGCTATGAGAATAGAATTTGAATTTAATTCACAGTTTAATTCAAGGACAAATTAAACTGTAATTTCTTGTTTCCATTTCTCAAAACTCCCTCTCAGCAAGAAATGGATTGTCAACTACCCCGATTCTATCATACCTCCACGCCAAGAAAGTAATGCATGAGGCCCATGTCCTTCATCTCAAACTCTCTTGCAAGGTCCTCCTTACAAGATTTGATGAGATTCTCATCACTTGATAGTATGAGATCATCTACATAAAGTACAATGATCAACAAATTATCTTCCACCACTAGGTGATACAGGTTCGCATCCGCTTCACACTTCATGAAGCCCAACCCAGTGAAGTAGATATCCATCCTTGCGTACCAAGCACAGGGTGCTTGCTTCAGCCCATACAATGCTCCCTTGAGTCGGCACACATGTGACTCACGATCCAAGGTTTCAAAACCTTCAGGCTACTCTATGTACACCTCTTCCTCAATCATGTCATTGAGAAAGGGAGTCTTCACATCCATCTGATGGATCTTCCAACCCATCTATGCTGATAGTGCCAAAATAGATCTCATTGATAAGTACCTTGCAACAGGAGAAAAGGTCTCATCATAGTCAATCCCCTCTACCTGTGAAAAGCTACGGGCCACAAATCTGCCCTTATGCTTCTCCACACTACCATTTGTAGCTTTCTTTACCTTGTAAAGCCAATGAGAGCTCACAACTGACTTGTCCTCTAGTCTCAGGACCACATCCCAAACACTGTTTCAAACTATGGAGTCATACTCCTCCACCATCACATCAACCCAAACTGGCTACTGCATTTCTTCCTGAAAGGAGGATGGCTCTATCACAACACATGCACCCATAAGTGCCATGTATCTAGTGTACCTTTATGGTGACCTCCTCTATATACCCTGAGAATAGGGTGCTCCCATATTCTCTTGTGCATCATCCAACAATCTATCAGCCTTTCTGGTGTGCTTTCTTCCCTCTCTAGAAGACTCTTCCTAAGTGGATGTCTCCACTCTCAAAACATTTGCATGTCGTTGCTCCACATCAATATGAGGCCCCTCAACCTTAGGAGCTAAAATATCCTCATCCGCATGTAGCTCAAGCTCCCTCTCAAGGGATACTCGCATGGCATTCTCCTCATCAAACATGATATCCCTGTGAACCAGTGTCATCCGACTAGTCAGCATGTACACCTGATAGTTGTGGGGTGTATTAGTGTACCCCACAAATATCCCCAAATCTGTTTTTGGCTCAAGCTTCTTCCGTGCTTCTTTGGTCGCATGGAAATAAACCGATGACCCAAAAATCCTGAAGTCACAACATCTGGCCTCTTACTGGAATAAGCCTCCTCTAGTGTCTTCATCTCAAGTATCTGATGTGGGCTACAGTTCTAAACATAAACCATTGTGTTGAATGCCTTATCCCACAAGTGTAATGGTAGGCCATGATCATGCAACATCGCCCTTACCTCCCCTACTATGCTCTTGTTCTTCCTCTCGGAAACCCCATTGTTTTAAGGGTTATGGGGTGTCATCAACTCTCGTTTAATCCCTTTCATTGTGTTTGTCCATGGATGCCGTCTAGAATCTTCCACACACATCTTAATGGACTCTCTCCAAAATAGACTCTTCTTGATTGTCTCTGTCTCCAAAGGAAGACTTGGTGTATTTTCCCAAAGTAAAACCCTTGCATGTATCAACTTGCTCAAGCATACCTTTGGGAAGACCATTAGAGATTTCCTGCAATATCTTCAAAGCACCATGATGTAAGTGGCCCAATCACTTGCGCCACAACTCGTCAATGTCTCAGATCAACATGTTTTTTTCTTTTGAACTTAAAGAAGCACAATCCTCTACCTCTCTCTTATAGAGATTCTAAACTCGAATCCCTATCTTCTTTACTTGACCCATGGCTATGTGTCTAAGGAACACCTTTCCTTTCGAAAATATCACATCATATCCTCTATCCTCAAGCATGGCAATGGATACCAAGTTCTTTGACAGTCTGACTACATGCATAACATTATTCAAGGTGAGTGGAGGCGCATGCTTTCTCTAAAAAGTAATAGTGCCCACACTAGTAACACTATACTTACTGTCATCACCCATCTCGATATGCATCTTGAGATCTTTCTCCTCCAATTCACTGAATAACTCTTTGTCACCAGTCATGTGGAAATAAGCTCAATTGTCTAAGTACTATACACTTCCCATCATTGAATATGCCATGCATGCAATTATGGAAAAGTCCAATTTGAATTGTGAGGCCAAGGCCTCACTCACCGCTCCTCCTAAGGACTTCTCCTTAGAATTCTTTAATGGACAATTTGTAGCAAAGTGACCCATATTGTGACAATGAAAGAATTTAACTTTCTTCATGTCCTTCTTCTTACCTCCATGATAAGAATCTGATTTGGAATGGGAAATTTCTCTTCATCATCAGTCTTTGATGAAGAGCCATCCCTGGTGTTCTTCCCGATCTTATCCTGCATCAAATCTGACCATAGTCATTCCCAATCTCATAGCTTCTCCCGACCATTGACAAAGTCTTGATAACTATGCCAACTCTTTGGGAGTCCAAGAAGGGCAAGGCTCACCATATCCTCCTTGAAAACTATGATTCCAACACTTCCGAGTTCATCCTGAAATTGAGTGAACTTGGTAAAGTACTTTGGAATCATCTCGCCTTTCTCCATCTTGATTTTATGAAGTTTATCCTTCAGTGCCAACTTCCTTTGATCACTGCTATTCTGATACAATTTCGTCAATATTTTACACATAGCATGTGGGGTTTCCTTTAAATGGAGAATCAAGACAATATGATCTCAAACTCCCTCAAGGATTATCTTCATTTCCTTCACCACACACTTCTTCCACTCGGCCAAGTTTTGTGCATTAGTAGCTACTAGCTTAGGAATTACTTGTTCAACAAATTCCTTCAAGCCATTGTCCTCTAGCACAACCTCCATCCTATCCCTCCAGGCTATGAAATTTGAGCTTCCTTTCAAGGCATACTCAAGCCTCAACCCATGGAACGCCATATACCTATATTGAAGTATGTATGCAAATTTGACCTTCACTTATAACCCAGAAACTCAAAACTTCAAAATCTCCTCTAGAGAGATGATTTTAAATCAGCAATATCTCCCTCATTTGAACTCTGATTCAGGTGACTTTTTTTTTGAATTTGGGTATCATTAGCCAAGGAATCCAGATCTACAATTTTTTTCTAAAAAATTTTCAGAGAAATTATCAAATATTCTCTGCAAACTCTCGGCCCAAAAAATAATCTTGCTCTGATACCATGTAGAAAATCTTGTAGATTCATAAGCTAATGCAATTTTCTAAAGCAAGAGACAAGAATCTACTTCTACTCTTTACAACGGAAGCCCGTAAAAATCGAGCAAGTAATAATCAATAGAGGAAGTGAATCAAAGGCACAAAACACAATAAATATCCAAGGAAAGCCACAACTCAAAACCCCACTATTTGTTTTGTATTAATCCGGAAAATCAAGAGGAAATTACAATGCTTGTTCTATCTAGAACAATCCTAACACTCATAAAATTCAATCTCCAACTCATAAGCAAGCTCAAGGCAAAATCTTAGCCTCTTCACAAGATCTCCAAGTCTCTATTCCAATGTGTAATTCCTATGGAGGATAGCTTGCATATAAAGGGAAATAAAGCCTCAAAAAATATCGCAATCCCTCAAGGATTAGTTCCTGATTGCATGCACTATCAGTGCAACTCAAAAAAATCTAAAACAAATAGTACACTATCCTTTCACTCTAGTCTCAACTAGGTCTTTCTCAGAATTGACATGCATGAGTTTCTAATAAATAAATATTCAGTTAACTAGAGTAGCACTGGTGGAGTTCATTAGTGTCACCACTGACTGTTAACTCACTATTAGTTCTCTTAATCAGTTTGAGAACTAATTTAACTGAATTGACTCATGAAACTGAGTCTTCTATTTTACAACTCACAATTAACTCACACTGGACTCCTACAAAGTAGGGAGAACATATACATGACTTCCAAAAGACTTCCAACTCGAATTTCCTAAGTAATTTTAATAAACTTAATTTAACTATTTTAAGTTTCTATGAGAACAGAATTCAAATTTAATCACAGTTTAATTCAAGGACAAAATAAACTAGAATTTCTTATTGCCATTTCTCAGCAGGAAAGACCCAAAAAGTTGTAGAGCTCTGTGAGAGTGGTTGGCATTGGCCAATCCCGAATTACTTGGATCTTGGTTGGATCCACATGTACCCCCCATTCATTAATAATGTATCCCAGATACTGAACATGGGTCATGTCAAAAGTGCATTTCTCCAAATTGGCACACGACTTGTGTTGCCGCAGTGTTTGGAGAACTTGTCGGATGTGGTCGAGGTGCTCTTCCGAACTTTGGCTAAAGATTAGGATGTCATCCATGTATACCACTACAAATGAGGTGGTGAATGGTTACATGATGTCATCCATGAGCCTCATGAAGGTTGCAGGAGAATTTTTCAACACGAAAGGCATTATCAACCTTTTGAAAAGGCCCTCCTTAGCTTTGAAGGTAGTCTTCCACACATCGAAGGGTTCGATTGGTACTTGGTGATATCCAGACTTCAAGTCTATCTTGCTGAAATATTTTCCCCCTTGAGCTGGTCTAGAAGCTCATCAATCCATGAGATCAAGTACCCATTCCAGACAGTGATCTTGTTCAGTGCCAGTCAATACAGAGTCTCCAAGTCCCATCCTTCTTCTGTACCAACACGATCGGGCTCCCACAAGGTGTTGAACTTGGCAGCATGTGACCTTTCTACAGCAGCTCCTGAATCTGCCTCTTGATTTCGTCGTTCTCCAGAACGGATCGCTGATAGATTGTTCCATTGAGAAACAACACACCTAGGGTCAAATCAATGGAGTGCTTGACTTGACAGTGCAGAGGCACCCTTGCGGGGGAGGTGATGATGTCCTCATACTCCTCCATGACCTTGTCCATCTACTGTTGTCATACGAAGGGGCCCTGTCTGGAGGTCATGGCCACCATCTTCTTCTTTCCCTGAGGTCGTATCATCAGGAAAACAAATTTCCTGGTTTTGGAAATGAGCTTATTTCATTGTTTTGCAGTAACCAAAGAGATGGCGGTAGGTGGTGCTACCTCCGGTATCCTGTACAACTTATTTCCAATAGTAAAAATAACAATGTGAGGCCTTGACTTATACACAGCATGTCACTTCCACAAGTATGGTTGGCCTAATAATACATCACAAACATAAAGGGGAGCAAAATCACATAATACCTCATCCATGAAGGGCTTGATGTTGTATGGAAGGCGACACTGCTGGCTCACGCAAAGATGTCGTCCTTGGTTAAGCCACCCAATGGTGTACGGTTGTGGGTGTGCTATGGTTAGTATGCCCAACTACTTCACGACCTCTACGGAAATGATGTTCTTTTGTCTCCCATTGTCAACAATGAACTGTAGCAGGGAACCCTTTACCCACATCTGGGAGTGGAAGAGGCATTCCTCCTCCTCTGGATCTTTAGGTTCCTCCTTCTAGATATTCATGGTGGGAATGGTGGCGTTAGGCTCCACATCGATAATCTGCTTCCCTTTGTCATTCCCCTTGTCAGGTTCTTACTTAGATTCAGAACATGCATCTAATTCTGAAGCCTTCAGCTTGGCCACTAGTGACTGCTTGGCCCGACACTCACTTGTGTTGTGAGTGGAGCTCTTATCGAAATCACACCACTTTCCCATGTCCTTCCTCGACTTCGTGGTGTTTTTCTTTTCTTGCGGCTTTGGCGGGTTTTCCTGGTCCGCCCCACCTTGGCTTTTTCCTTTTTTTTTGCAGTTTTGGGGCAACTTTCCCTTGCTTCGGACTCGCAAATCCAAAGACTCGCTTCTTCTGTTTAAATTTCTACTCCATCTTGATGACATATCGGTACACCATGCCAAGTGAGGAGATGTCCAGGAACTCCATCTCATCCTAGATGTACCTATGTAGGTAGCCGTGGTACTTGAGTACCAAATGTTTCTCAAAATCCTTGATACCCAACCTCGTGCGAAGGGTATGAAAAACATTGGTAAATTCCGGCAGATCTTGGTTCCTTCCCTACCGCAGTGTTGTCCACTTTATGTATTTATACTCATATCTCTCGAGAGGGTAGTACTTCTCCTTGATGGCATCCTAGAATGAATTCCAAGTGGGTGTGGCTGAAAACAATGACGTCGTACTTTCATCATGCTGCTCACAATAGGTTTCCCACCAGTTCTTGACGTGTGGGGTGGCTTTGAGAAGAGAAAAAGTAATCTTTTCTCGACTGGAAAAATCATACAATGAAAAATATCCTTATAGCATATTTAACCATTTATCTACAGTGTTTCCATATATTTGGCCCTCAAATATGGGAATGTCAAAGTTTACTTGTAGTTTACTTGTACCTTGAAAGGAGTGGAGCTTCCACAATGGCTGTTGGATGTGGATGTGCTCCCCGTGGGCAACCATTTAAGGATTTGGGAAAAGTTATCCATCATCTCATTCCTTTATTTCTCGAGTGCCTCCTCGAGAAATGTTTTCATAGGATCTCCTGCCCCCTCATATTTCTTTTCTTCCCCCATGGGCAGCAATCGAGGTTTGTGAGGTTGATCTTACAAAGGTTCAACCGGATTGAGCCCTAACTATTTATATCCCGACCTCATTGGGGACATGTAAAAAAAAGAGAAAGAGCATATCACTCTCATACCATTGATCCATATTTAAACGAGAATGAAAAACATTACAGATATAACCACAAATACAAATATGGAGTAAAAATAACACTTCGTTTCCTCAATATCAAATACTGAAATATGCTTACAAACAGAATGGAAATAAGACTGGCTCGGGCGATGGTAGCTTATCTCTGAGAAGATATGTGGCGGCTACATGCCTCTAAACTGTATTACAATGAGGCTCAAAGGCCTATTTATTATTTAGAAACAATGGAAAACCCTAAAAATAAAAAAACATAACCATAGGAGATGAAATGCCAAATTATGGGCCCCATTTGGGTAAATTGGTACATCAACTTCCTGGGGTCGTAACTTTAGTATATGATCTCCATTTGACGCACACAATACCTCGTTAGAAATATCTATCTAGGTACTACGACTTTTGAATGGCCAACATTAGTCTATGACCCATGTTGGTCTCGTTTTTCCCCAAAAAAGTCGTTTATCGCCCCAAAATGGCTCTGAAAGTTTAGGACCCGAAAAACTGCCAAAATAGTAAATTGTGCTACAAATAAGGAAAATGAAAAATTGAAAGAAACAATGGTGGAGGTCCAAGTGGAATAGGCTAGTGGCCACCAATATCCACCTCGATCATTCCTCCCCCCATAAGGAAGCAATGGTCCCCATTGCGTTGAGTTCCTCCATGAGATTAGGAAACTTTTGTTGAACTTGGTCCCTAGTGAGCCAGTTGCCTTGGTGAAGGAGTTGGCCTGCTTTGAAAACTCGATATAGTTGGATCCTTTATTGTTGGGTGTTATTGATCTGTGTGTCCATGATCCAATCAGTTGTGGCTTGTTCCATGCAATCTAGATTTAAATTTGTAGGTGTGATTTGTTTTGCAATGTCTGATGTGTCAAGAAATTGTGGTAAGTATGGTCGAAGGTGGTCCACATTGAACACTGGGTGCATGCCAAGGAATGGAGGAATGCTGAGCCCCAATGCATTGTCTCCCACAGTCTTGGTAATCATGTAAGGACCATATCAGAGTGTTCTAAGTTTCTAATAGGCTTTGGTATGGTGTTCCTTCTGCAAATGTAACCAAACTTTGTCGCCCACCTGAAACTTGTGTGGCACTCGATGTTGATCATGTCGTTACTTGTACTTGGAATTTGAATTCTCAAAAATTTCATGGATCTGCTAGCAGATATTTTGGATGTTCTCAATGAATTTGTTTGCTTTATCGACTTCAAACTAGACATGAGCCGAATCTCCCTTAGTAGCTACAAATGGTATGGCCACATCAATGGGACATAGTGGCTGGAATCCCAAGCCCAACTGAAAAGGGTTGTGTCCAGTTGAGTTGTGGAGAGCCCGGTTATAGTTTTGTTGGACATAGGGTATGCCCTCATCCCATGTGCGTGGATGCTTTGAGTTGTACATGCGCAAAATGTATATGTCATCCTATTAACGACCTATGTCTGTCCATCAGTTTGGGGATGGAAAGTTGTGGAAATAGTGAGCTTGGAGTCCAACATCGACCAGAGACTGGACCGAAATGTACTGAGGAACCTATTGTCCCGATCTAAGTTGATATGCTGTGGGATGCCAAATTATACCCACACTCGTTCAAATAAGAGTTTAGCAGTGGCTTCTGTTGTGATATTCTTCTTGCAGGCCGCCATAATGGCTATCTTTGAGAATTTTTCGACAACAAAAAAAGACAGTCATTTCCATGCTTAGTAGAAGGAAGGCCTGACATGTAATCCATGGAGATGGATTCCCAAGGTTGATTAGGCATAGGAAGCAGAGTATAGAGGCCTTACTTCTTGATGGTTAGTTTCGTAATGGCACAGGCAGTGCAGGATCTGATGTACTTCCCAACATCCTATCGAAGATTCGGTTAGTAGAAATACTTCTGTAATATTGCAACCATTTTCTCAACCCCGAAATAGACAACGGCTGAATTGTAGTGCACTTCCAAAATCATCTTGGTGTGCTCGCTTGAAGGAACACAAAGGTGTCCCTGGTGGCATAACAGGGAATCCTTGATGTGAAAATATGGAACTTGCTGACCTTCCAAGGGTGTTTGGTATCTATGGCCACATTATGGGTCGATTTTGTAGAGAAGTGGACAATTAGAAGTCTCATTCCCACAAGAGTTGAGCACATTGGTTAATGCCATGATCTATGGTTAGCTGAGGCAATCTGCAACATTATTGGTTCTACCCTTATTATACTTGATATTCAAATGGAACTATTGCAAGTATGTGGACCACTTCTGATGGCGATCATTCTTAAACTTCCCTTGCATCTGTGTGAACTGCAGGGGTCAATGGTCTGTGTGGATGACCATTTCCTTGCCCAAAATGTAATGCTTCCATTGTTGGCAGGCCTGCATAATGGAATACATCTCTTTATCATAAGTGGGATACTTTTGGACTGTGTCCGAAAGTGTCTCACTGTGATATGGCACTGGATGCCCTTGTTGAGTAAGGACTGTCCCAATATCATAGTCAGAGGCATATGTCTCGATCTCAAATGGTTGTTACAAGTCTGGTAATGTGAGCACTGGTCCATAGATGAGGCGATGTTTCAACTCTACGAATTCCTTCTATTGATATTCAGACCAAAATAATTTTTCTTTCGCTCCTCCCTTAGTGACTTGACTCAAGGGCCAAGTGTTGTGAGAATCCTAACATGAACCTACGGTAGAAATTGGCAAGACCTAGAAGGGTGTGAAGCTCTCTCAAAGCGGTTATTGTTGTTCAATCCCGAATGACTTGGATCTTGGCTAGATCCACATGCACCCCCCATTCATCAATAATGTATCCCAGATAGTGAACCTAGGTCATGCCAAAAGTGCATTTCTCCAAATTGGCACACATCTTGTGTTTCCGAAGTGTTTGGAGAAATTTTCATGTGTGGTGGAGGTGTTCTTCCCAACTCTAGCCAAATATCATGATGTCATCCAAGTATACCACTACAAATGAGTTGGTGAGTGGCTAAAAGATGTCATCCATTAGCCTCATGAAGGTTTCAAGAGCATTTTTCAACCGAAAGGCATAACCAACCATTCGAAAAGGCCCTCCTTGGCTTTGAAGACAGTCTGTCGCACATCGGAGGGTTCGATTGGTACCTGGTGATATCCGGACTTCAAGTCAATCTTGCTAAAATATTTTCCCCCTTGAATTGGTCCAGAAGGTCATCAATCTATGGGATCGGGTACCTATTTCATACATTGATCTTGTTCAGTGCCCGATAGTTAATACAAAGTCTCCAAGTCCCACCCTTCTTTTGTACCAACACGATCGGGCTCCCACAAGGCGATGAACTCAACCGAATGTGACCTTTCTATAGCAGCTCATTAATCTGCCTCTTGATTTCGTTGTTCTCTAGAAAGAAGCACCAATAGATTGGTCCATTGGGAAATGACACACCTCGGAACAAATCGATGGAGTTCTTGACCTAACAGTACACAGGCACCCCTGTGGGGGAGGTGAAGATGTCCTCGTACTCCCCCACAACCTTGTCCATCTATTGTTGTCGTGCGGAGGGGCCCTATCTAGAGGTCATGGCCACCATATTCTTCTTTCCCTAAGGTCGTATCATCAGGAAAATAAATTTCTTGGATTTTGAAATGAGATTACTGCATTGTTTTGCAGTAACCAAAGAGATGGCAGTAGGCAATGCTACTCTGGTATCCTGTACAACTTATTTCCCAAAGTAACAATAAAAGCATGAGGCCTTGACTCATACACAGCATGTTGCTTCCACAAGTATGGTTGGCCTAATAATACATCACAAATATCAAGGGGAGCAACATCACATAATAATTCATCCGTGAAGGGCTTTATGTTGTATGGAAGGTGACACTACTGGCTCATGAAAAGATCTCATCCTTGGTGAAACCACCCGATCGTGTATGGTTGTGGGTGTGCTATGGATGGTAAGCCCATCCACTTCACGACCTATACCAAAATTAGTTTCTATGGCTTCCCTTGTCGATAATGAACTATAGTGAGGAACCCTTTACCCACTTTTGGGAGTGGAAGAGGCACTCCTCCTCCTCTGGAACTTCGGGTTCCTCCTTCTGGATCTTCGTGGTGGCAACGGTGGCATTGGGCTTCGCATCCATAATTTGCTTTGATTTTTCATTCCCCTTGTTGGGTTCTAACTCAGAGTCAGAACATGCATTTGATTCTAAAGCTTTCAGCTCGGCCACTAGTGACTACTTGGCCCGAAACTCACTTGTGTTGTGAGTGGGTCTCTTATGGGACTCACACCACTTTGCCATGTCCTTACTTGACTTTGTGGTGTTTTCTTTTCTTGCAACTTTGGTAGGTTTTTCTACACTGCCCCCCTTGGCTTTGTCCTTTGTTCTATGGTTTGGGGGCAACTTTCCCTTGCTTTGGATTTGCAAACCCAAAGCCTCGCTTCTTCTGTTTAAATTTTTGCTCCATCTTGATGACATATCGGTACGCCATGCTGAGCGAGGAGATGTCCAGGAACTCCATCTCATCCTGGATGTACCTGTGTAGGAAGTTGCGGTACTTAAGTACCAAATGTTTCTTAGAATCCTTGATACCCAACTTCATCCAAAGGGTATGAAAAACATTGGTAAATTCTAGCACATCTTGGTCCCTTCCTTGCCACAACGTTTTTAACATTATTTATTTATCCTCATAGCTCCCTACAGGGTAGTACTGCTCCTTGATGACATCCCAGAACAAATTCCAAGTGGGTGCCAATGAAAACAGTGAGTTTGTACTTTCATCCTTCTACTCACATTAGGTGTCCCACTAGTCCTTGACGTGGGGGCTGGCTTTGAGAAGAGAAAAAGTATTCTTTTCTTAGCAGAAAAAATCATGCATAGAAAAATATCCTTCTAGCATATTTAACCATTTATCTATGGCATCTACATCTATTTGGCCCTCAAATATGGGAATGTCAAATTTTACTTGTACCTTGAAATGAGTGGAGCCTCCAGAGTGGCTGTTGGATGTGGATGCATCGTCACTGGGTAGCCGTTAAGGATTTAGGAAAATTTATCCATCATTGCATTCCTTTGTTTCTCAAGGGCCTCCTCGAGCAATATTTTGATAGGATATCCTACCCCCTCATCTTTATTTTCTTCCCCCATAGGCATTCTTCGGGGTTTCTAAGGTTGATATTGCAAAGGCTCAACCAGATCGAGCCCTAACTCTTTATATCCCGACCTCGTTGGGGACATGCAAAGGTAAATAGAGAAAGAGAAGACCGCTCTGATCCACTGATCCAGATTTAAATAGGAACATAAAAAAATTATAGATATAACCATAAATACAAAGATGGATTAGAAATAACATTTCATTTCATTAATATCAAATACTAAAATATGCTTATAAACAGAATGGAAATAACACTGGCTCAGAGGATGGTAGCTTATCTCTGAGAAGAGATGTGGAGGCTACATGCCTCTGAAATATGTTACAATGAGGCTCAAAGGCCTATTTATTATTGAGAAATAATGGAAAACCCTAAACATCCAAAAACCTAACCCTAGGAGATGAAGCGCCAAACTATGGGCCCCATTTGGGTAAATTGGTAGATCAACTTCCTGACGTCATAACTTTGGCATACGATCTTCATTTGACGCACACAATACCTCGTTAGAAAGATCTATCCAAGGACTACAACTTTTGAATGACCAACGTTAGAACATGACCCATGTTAGTCCTGAGTTTCCCAAAAAATTGTCGTTTATCTCCTCAAAACGACTCCCGATGTTTAGGACCCAAAAAACTGCCAAAATAGTAAATTGTGCTACAAATAAGGAAATTGAAAAACTAAAAGAAACAATAGTGGGGGTCCAAGTGGAATACGAGGGTGGACACCAATATCCACCTGGATCATTCCTCCCCCCTTAGGAAGAAATGGTATCCATTGTGTTGAGTTCCTCCATGAGATGAGGAAACTTCTGTTGAACTTGGTCCCTAGTGAGCTACTTGCCAGGGTGAAGGAGTTGGCTTGCTTTGACAACTCGATATAGTTGGATCCTTTGCTGTCGGGTTTTCTTGATCTGTGTCTCAATGATCCAATTAGTTCTAGCTTATTCCATGAAATCTGGATATAAATCTTTAGGTGTGAGATGTTCTGTAATGTCTTATGATTCCAACAATTGTGGAAAGTATGGTCAAAGGCAGTCCACATTGAACACTAGGTGCAAGCCAAGGAATGGGGGGATGTTGAGCTCAAATTCATTATCTCCGACAACCTTGGTAATGGTGTAAGGACCATAATGAAGTGGTCTGACTTTCCGATAAGCTCCGGTAAGGTGTTCCTTCTAGAAATGCAACCAAACTTTGTCCCCCACCTGAAACTTGTGTGGCACCCAATGTTGATCATGTCGCTACTTGTACTTGGAATTTGATTTCTCCAAAATTTCGTGGACCTACCGGCAGATATGTTGGATGTGCTCAATGAAGTTGTTTTCCTTATCGACTTTGGACTAGACATGAGCTAAATCTACATGAGTAGTTGCGAATGGTATGGCCACATTAATGGGACATGGTGGCTGGAATACCAAGCCCACCTAAAAAGGGTTGTGGGCAGTCAAGTTGTGGAGAGCCTAGTTATAGTTGTGTTGTACATAGGGGAGGCTCTCATCCCATGTGCATGGATGCTTTGAGTTGTACATGTGCAGAATGTGTATGATCATCCTGTTGACAACCTATGTTTGGCCATCAGTTTGGGGATGGAAAGTTGTGGACTTAGTGAGCTTGGTGTCCAACATCGACCAAAGACTAGACCAAAATGTACTAAGGAACTTGCTATCCCAATTTGAGATGATATGTTGTGGGATCCCAAAGTGTACCGACACTCATTCAAAGAATATTTTAACAGTGGATTCTGTTGTGATATTTTTCTTGTTGGCCACCATAATGGCCATCTTCGCAAATCTGTCGACAACCACAAAAGCACAGTCATTGCCATGCTTAGTAGAAGGAAGGCCTAACATGTAATCCATGGAGATGGATTCCCAAGGTCGACTAGGGGTAGGCAACAAAGTATAGAGGCCTTGCTTCTTGATGGTCGGTTTGGAAATGGAACAGGCAGTGGAGGATCAGATGTACTTCTGGACATATTATCGAAGATTCAGCCAGAATAAATACTTCTACAATACTGCCACCATTTTCTCGACCTCGAAATGTCCAGCGGCCTGACTATAGTGCGCTTCTTAAATCATCTTGGCACGCTCGCTTGAAGGAACATAAAGGTGTCTGAGGTGGCATAACAGGGCATCCTGGAGGTGAAAATATGGAACTTGGTAACCCTCCAAGAGTGTATGGTATGTGTGGCCAAATTCTGGGTCACTTTTGTAGAGAAGTGGCCAATAAGAAGTCTCGTGCCCACAAGAGTTGAGCACGGTGGTTAACACCATGATCGGTTGTTAGCTGAGGAAGTCTACAACATTATTGGTGCTTCCCTTCTTATACTTGATATTCTAATGGAATTCTTGAAGATATGTGGACCACTTCTAGTGGTGATCATTCTGCAACTTCCCTTGCATCTGTATGAACTATAGGGGTCGGTGGTCTGTGTGGATGACTATTTCCTTCCGCAAAATGTAATGCTTCCATTGTCGACAGGTCTACACAATGGAATACATCTCTTTTTCATAAGTGGGATACTTTTGGACTCTGTCTGAAGGTGTCTCACTGTGATATGCCACTGGATGCCCCTATTGAGTAAGGACTACACCAATAGCATAGTCAGAGGCATCTGTCTCAATCTCAAATGGTGGTTGCAAGTCTAGTAATATGAGCACTAGTGCAGAGCAGAGGCGATGTTTCAACTCTATGAATGCCTTCTATTGAGATTCAGACCAAAAGAATTTTTCTTTCGCTCCTCCCTTGGTGACTTGACTCAAGGAGCAAGTGATATGAGAGAATCCCAACATGAACCTATGGTATAAATTGGCAAGACCCAGAAAGCTACAAAGCTCTATCAGAGTGGTTTGCGCTGGCCAATCCTGAATGACTTGGATCTTGGCTAGATCCACATGTGCCCCCCCTATTCATCAATTATGTATCCCAGATACTGAACCTGGATCATGCCAAAAGTGCATTTCTCCAAATTGGCACACAACTTGTGTTGCCGCAATGTTTGGAGAACCTATCGGATGTGGTGGAGATGCTCTTCCCAACGCTGTCTAAATATCAGGATGTCATCCAAGTATACCACTACAAATGAGTTGGTGAATGGCTGCAAGATGTCATCCATTAGCCTAATGAAAGTTGTAGGAGCATTTGTCAACCCAAAAGGCATAACCAACCATTCAAAAAGGTCCTCCTTGGCTTTTAAAGAAGTCTTCCACACATTAGAGGGTTCGAATGGTACCTTGTGATATCTGGACTACAAGTCAATCTTGCTAAAATATTTTCCCCCCTTGAGTTGGTCAAGAAGGTCATCAATCTATGGGATTGGGTACCTATTCTGGACAGTGATCTTGTTCAGTTCCCGATAGACAATATAGAGTCTCAAAATCACATCCTCCTTCTATACCAACACGATCGGGCTCCCATAGGGCGATGAACTCGATCGGATGTGACCTTTCTATAGTAGCTCCTGAATCTGCCTCTTGATTTGTTCTCCCGAATGGAGTGCTGATATATTGGTCCATTGGGCAACGATGCACCTAGGTTCAAATAGATGGAGTGCTTGACCTAACAGTGCAGAGGCACCCTTGCGAGGGAGGCGAAGATGTCCTCTTACTCCTCCATGACCTTGTCCATCTGTTCTTGTCATGCGGAGGGGTCCTGTCTAGAGGTCATGGCCACTGTCTTCTTCTTTCCCTGAGGTCGTATCATCAGGAAAACAAATTTACCAGTTTTGGAAATGAGCTTACTGCGTTGTTTTGCAGTAACCAAAGAGATGGTGATAGATGGTGCTACCTCCAGTATCCTATACAACTTATTTCCCAAAGTAAAATAACAGTGTGAGGCCTTGACTCATACACATCATGTCACTTCCACAAGTATGGTTGGCCTAATAATACATCACAAACATCAAGGGGATCAATGTTACATAATACCTCATCCGTGAAGGGCTTGATTTTGTATGGAAGGCGACACTGTTGGCTCACGCGAAGATCACGTCCTTGGTGAAGCCACCCGATGATGTACGGTTGTGGGTGTGTTGTGGTCGATAAGCCCAGTCACTTCATAACCTCTGCCAAAATGAGGTTCTTTTGGCTCCCATTGTCGACAATTAATTGTAACGTGGAACCCTTTACCCACATTTGGGAGTGGAAGAGGCACTCCTCCTCCTCTGCATCTTTGGGTTCCTCCTTCTAGATCTTCATGGTGGAAATGGTGGCATTGGGCTCCGCATTGATAATATACCTCCCTTTTTCATTCCCCTTGTCAATTTCTAACTTAGAGTTAGAACGTGCATGTGATTTCGAATCCTTCAGGTCATCCACCAGTGAATTCTTGGCCCAACACTCACTTGTGTTGTGAGTGGAGCTATTATGGAACTCACACCACTTTCTCGTGTCCTTCCTCGGCTTCTCGGTGTTGTCATTTGCTTCCGTATTTGGCAAGTTGTCTAGGGCCACCCCGCCTTGGCTTTGTCCTTTTTTCTATGGTTTGGGGGCACATTTCCCTTGCTTCGGATTCACAGATCCAAATTCTTGCTTCTTTTGTTTAAACTTTTGCTCAATCTTGACGGTGTATCAATATGTCACGTCGAGCGAGGAGATGTCCAAGAACTCCATCTCATCCTCGATGTACCTATGCAGGCAGTCCGCTACTTGACTACCAGACTCTTCTCAGAATCCTTGATACCCAACTTCGTGCGAAGGGTATGAAAAGCATTGGTAAATTCTGGCACATGTTGTTCCCTTCCCTAATGCAACGTTTTCCACTTTATGTATTTATCCTCATAGCTCCCGACAGGGTAGTACTGCTCCTTGAGGGCATCCTGAAATGAATTCCAAGTGGTTGCAACTAAAAATAGTGAGGTTGTACTTTCATCCTTCTGCTCATAGTAGGTTTCCCACCAATCATTGACGTGGGGGGCGACTTTGAGAAGAGAAAAAGTAATATTTTCTCAGCTGGAAAAATCATGCCCAAAAAAATATCCTTCTAGCAGATTTACATTTATCTACGGCGTCTGCATCTATTTGTCCCTCAAATATGGGAATTTTGAAGTTTACTTGTACCTTGAAAAGAATGGCACCTCGAGAATGGCTGATGGATGTGGATGCGCCGCCGGTGGGCAACTGTTGAAGGATCTGGGAAAAGTTATCCATCATCACGTTCCTTTTTTTCTCGAGGGCCTGCTCAAGAAATATTTTGATAGGATCTCCTATCCCCTCATCTTTCTTTTCTTCCCCCACAGGCAGCCATCGGGGTTTGCGAGGTTTATCTTGCAAAGGTTCAACGAGATCGAGCCCTAACTCTTTATATGCTGACCTCATTGGGGACATGCAAAGAAAAATAGAGAAAGAGCAGACCGCTCTAATATCAGTGATCCAGATTTAAACAAGAATGCAACAAATTACAGATATAACCATAAATACAAATATGGAGTAGAAATAACACTTCATTTCATTAATATCAAATACTTAAATATGCTTACAAACAGAATGGAAATAATACTGGCTCGGGCAATGGTAGCGTATCTTTGAGAAGCGTTGTGGCGGCTACATGCCTCTAAACTGTGTTACAATGAGGCGCAAAGGCCTATTTATTATTGAGAAACAATGTAAAACCCTAAAAATCCAAAAACCTAACCCTAGGAGATGAAGCGCCAAACTATGGGCCCTGTTGGGTAAATTGGTAAGTCAACTTCTCGGGGTCATAACTTTGGCATACAATCTTCATTTGACGTGCAAAATACCTCGTTAGAAACATCTATATGAGGAATACAACTTTTGAATGACTAACATTGTATGAGGACCCATGTTGGTCCCAATTTTCCCAAAAAACGTTGTTTAGGGTCTCAAAACAGCTCCAGAAGTGCAAGAACCAAAAAACTACCAAAATAGTAAATTGTGCTATAAATAAGGAAACTGAAAACTGAGAGAAACAATGGTGGGGTCCAAGTGGAATAGATAGGTGGCCACCAATATCCACCAGGATTATTCCTCCCCCCTTAGGAAGCAATGGTATCCATTTCCTTGAGTTCCTCCATGAGATGAGGAAACTTCTGCTGAACTTGGTCTCTGGTGAGCCACTTGCCCTTAGAAGGAGTTGGCCTGCTTTGACAACTCGATATAGTTGGATCCTTTAATGTCGGGTTTTCTTGATCTGCCTGTTCATGATCCGATCACTTGTGGATTGTTCCATGCAATCTGGTTTTAACTTTGTAGGTGTGAGTTGTTCTGCAATG
This sequence comes from Pinus tabuliformis, assembly GCA_031772625.1. NCBI lineage: Eukaryota > Viridiplantae > Streptophyta > Pinopsida > Pinales > Pinaceae > Pinus > Pinus tabuliformis. Next base: position 153,044,520 of record CM062804.1, on the reverse strand, counting down.
TCTGATGTGTCCAGCAATGGTGGGAAGTATGGCCAAACGCAGTCCACATTAAACATTGGGTGCAGGCCAAGGAATGGGGGAATGTTGAGCTCAAATTCATTGTCTCCCATAGCCTTGGTAATGGTGTAAGGACCATATTAGAGTGGTATGATTTTTTGATAGTCTCCAATAAGGCGTTCCTTCAACAAATGCAACCAGACTTTTTCGCCCACCTAAAACTTGCGTGGCACCCAATGTTGATCATGTCACTACTTGTACATTTTATTTGATTTCTATCGAATTTCATGGACTTGTTGGCAGACATGTTGTATGTTCTAAATGAAGTTGTTTTCCTTATCAACTTCGGATTGGACATGAGCTAAATCTTCCCGAGTAGTTGCAAATGGTATGGCCACATCAATGGGACATAGTGGCTGCAATCCCAAGCCCACCTGAAAAGGGTTTTGGCGAGTCGAGCCGTGGAGAGCCTGGTTATAGCTTTGTTGGACACAGGGGAGGCTCTCATCCCATGTGTGTGGATGCTTTGAGTTTTACATGCAAAAAATGTGTACGATCATACTGTTGACGACCTATGTCTGGCCATTGGGTTGGGGATGGAAAGTTGTCGACTTAGTGAGCTTGGTGTTCAACATCGACCAGAGATTGGACCAAAATGTACTGAGGAACCTACTATCCCAATCTGAGATGATAGACTGTGGGATCCCAAAGTGTACCCACACTCATTCAAAGAAGAGTTTAGCAGTGGCTTCTGTTGTGATATTATTCTTGCACGCCACCATAATGGCCATTTTCAATAATCTATCAACAAACACAAAAACACATTCATTTGCATGCTTAGTAGAAGGAGGACCTAACATGTAATCCATGCAGATGGATTCCTAAGGTCGGCTAGGGGTAGGAAGTGGAGTATAGAGGCCTTGCTTCTTGATGGTTGGTTTGGTAATGGTGCAGGAAGTGCAGGATCTAATATACTTCCCGACATCCTCTCGAATATTAGGATAGTAGAAATACTTTTGTAGTACTTCCACCACTTTCTTGACCCCTAAATGCCCAGTGGCCCAATTGTAGTGTGCTTCCCAAATAATCTTAGCACGCTCGCTTGAAGGAACACAAAGGTGTTCCAGGTGGCATACCAGGGCATCCTAGAGGTGAAAATCTAGAACTTGCTAACCCTCCAAGGGCGTCTGGTATGTCTAGACAAATTCTTAGTTTCTTTTGTAGAGAAGTAGCCAATCAGAAGTCTCGTGCCCACAAGAGTTGATCATGGTGGTTAACGCCACGATTTGTGGTCCGTTGAGGCAATCTGTGACATTATTGGTGTTACCCTTCTTATACTTGATATTCAAATGGAACTGTTGCAGGTATATGGACCACTTCTGATGGAGATCATTCTGCAACTTCCCTTATGTCTATTTGGACTGCAGGTGTCAGTGTGAATGACCGTTTCCTTCCCCAAAATGTAATTCTTCCATTGTCGACAGACCTGCACAATGGAATACATATCTTTTTCATAAGTGGGATACTTCTGGACTGTTTCTAAAAGTGTCTCACTGTGATATGCCACTAGATTCCCCTGTTGAGTAAGGACTGACCCAATAGCATAGTCAGAGGCATCAATCCTGATCTCAAATGGTTGTTGCAAGTCTGGTAATGTGAGCACTAGTCTAGAGTAGAGGCGATGTTTCAACTCTACAGATGCCTTTTGTTGAGATTCAGACCAAAATAATTTTTCTTTCTCTCCTCCCTTGGTGACTTGAATCAAGGGCCAAGTGATATGAAAGAATCCCAACACGAACTTGTGGTAGAAATTAGCAGGACGCAGAAATTTGCGGAGCTTTGTCAAAGTGGTTGGGGCTAGCCAATCCCAAATGACTTGCATCTTGGCTAGATCCACATGTAGCCCCTGTTCCTCAATAATGTATCCCAGATACTGAACTTGGGTCATGCAAAAAGTGCATTTCTCCAAATTTGCACACAGCTTGTGTTGCCACAATGTTTGGAGAACCTGTCGGATGTGGTGGAGGTGCTCTTCCCAACTCTGGATGAAGATCAGGATGTCATCCAAGTATAACACTAAAAATGAGTTGGTGAATGGCTACAAGATGTTATCCATCAACCTCATGAAGGTTGCAGGATCATTTTTCAACCTGAAAGGCATAACCAACCATTAGAAATGGCCCTCTTTGGCTTTGAAGGTAGTCTTCCACACATCAGAGGGTTCGATTGGTACTTGGTGATATCTGGACTTCATGTTGATCTTGCTGAAATATTTTCCCCCCTTGAGTTGGTCCAGAAGGTCTTCAATCCGTGGGATCGAGTACCTATTTAGGACAATGATCTTGTTCAGTGCCTGATAGTTAATATAGAATCTCCAAGTCTCATCCTTATTTTGTACCAACACGATCAGCCTCCCACAGGGCGATGAACTCGGTCAGAGGTGACCTTTCTACAGCAACTCCTGAATCCACCTCTTGATTTCATCATTCTCTCAAACCGAGCACTGATAGATTGGTCCATTGTGCAATGACCACCTGGGGTCAAATCGATGGAGTTCTTGACCTAACAGTGCAGAGGAACCCCTATGGGGGATGTGAAGATGTCCTTGTACTCCTCCACGACCTTCTCCTTCTTTTGTTGTCATGCGGAGGGGCCCTGTCTAGAGGTCGTGGCCACCATCTTATTCTTTCCCTAAGATTGTGTCATCAGGAAAACAAATTTCTAGGTTTTTGAAATGAGCTTATTACATTGTTTTGCAGTAACCAAAGAGATGGTGGTAGGCGGTGCTACCTCCGGTATCCTGTACAATTTATTTCCCAAAGTAAAAATAACAGTGCAAGGCCTTGACTCATACACATCATGTTGCTTCCACAAGTATGGTTGGCCTAATGATACAACACAAACATCAAGGGGGCCAACATCACATAATACTTCTTCCATGAAGGGCTTGATGTTGTATGGAAAGCGACATTGTTGGCTCATGCAAATATCCCGTACTTGGTGAACCCACCCAATGGTGTATGGTTGTGGGTGTGTTTTGGTTGGTAAGCCCATCTGCTTCACGACCTCAGCTAAAATGAGGTTCTTTTGGCTCTCGTTATCAACAATGAACTATAGTAGGGAACCCTTTACCCATATCTGGGAGTGGAAGAGGTGCTCCTCCTCCTCCGAATCTTTGGGTTCCTCCTTCTGGATCTTCACGATGGCAACGATGGCATTGGGCTCTACATCAATAATCTTCTTTCCTTTGTTATTCCCCTTGTCGAGTTATGACTCAGAGTTGGAACATGCATATGATTCTGAAGCCTTTACCTATGCCACCAGTGATTGTTTGGCCTGACACTCACTTGTGTTATGAGTGGAGCTCTTATGGAACTCACACCACTTTCCCATGTCTTTCCTGGGCTTCGCGATGTTTTTCTTTGCTTGCGGCTTTGGTAGGTTGTCCTAGGCCGCCCCACCTTGTCTTTGTCCTTTCTTCTACAGTTTGGGGGCACCTTTCCCTTGCATCGGATTCGCAGATCCAAAGTCTTGCTTCTTCTGTTTAAGCTTTTGCTCGATGTTGACAGCATATTGGCACGTCATGCTGAGTAAGGAGATTGCTAGGAACTCCATCTCATCCTGGATGTACCTATGTAGGAAGTTGCGATACTTGAGTACCAAATGTTTCTTAGAATCCTTGATACCCAAATTCGTGCGAAGGGTATGAAAAACATTGGTAAATTATGACATATATTGGTCTATTCCCTGCCGCAGCATTGTCCACTTTATGTATTTATCCTCATATCTCCTGATAGGGTAGTACTTCTCCTTGGTGGCATCCCAGAATGAATTCCAAGTGGGTGCGGCTGAAAACAGTGAGGTCTTACTTTCATCCTTCTGCTCATAGTAGGTTTCCTACCAGTCCTTGAAATGGGGGGTGACTTTGAGAAGAGAAAAAGTAATCTTTTCTCAGCTAGAAAAATCATGCACTGAAAAATATCCTTCTAGTAGATTTAACCATTTATTTATGGCATCTATATCTATTTTTCCCTCAAATATCAAAATGTCATAGTTACGTGTACGTTGAAAGGAGTGGAGCCTCTAGAGTCGCTACTGGATGTGGATGCGTCTTCAGTGGCCAACCATCGCATTCCTTTGTTTCTCGAGGGCCTACTCGAGCAATATTTTGATAAGATCTCCTCCCCCCTCATCTTTATTTTCTTCCCCCGTGGGCGGATATCAAGGTTTGCGAGGTTGATATTACAAAGGTTCGACTAGAACGAGCCCTAACTCTTTACATCCCGACTTCATTGGGGACATGCAAAGAAAAACAGAGAAAGAACAGACCGCTCTGATACCAGTGATCTATATTTAAACATGAATGCAATAAATTACATATATAACAATAAATACAAATATGGAGTAGAGATAGCACTTCATTTCATTAATATCAAATACTGAAATATGCTTACAAACAGAATGGAAATAATTCTGGCTCAGGCAGTGGTAGCTTATCTCTGAGAAGAGATGTGGCATCTACATGCCTTTGAACTATGTTGCAATGAGGCTCAAAGGCCTATTTATTATTGAGAAACAATGGAAAACCATAAAAATCCAAAAACTTAACCCTAGGAGATGAAGCGCCGAACTATGGGCCCTATTTGGGTAAATTAGTACATCAAATTCCCGAGGTCGTAACTTTGGCATACGATCTTCATTTGACACGCACAATACCTTGTTAGAAATATCTATCCAAGGAATACAACTTTTGAATGACCAACATTGATCAAAGACCAATGTTGGTCCCTGTTTTCCCAAAAAACGTCGTTTAGGGCCTCAAAACGACTCTAGGAGTTTAGGACCCGAAAAACTGCCAAAAATAGTAAATTGTGCTAAAAATAAGGGAACTGAAAAACTAAAAGAAACAATGGTGGGGGTCCAAGTGGAATAGGCGGGTGGCCACCAATATCCACCTGGATTAGGATACCATCTTTTTTCTTAAAAAACAATGTTGGAGCTCTCCAGGTTGACACATTTGGTCTAACGTACCCTTTGTTCAATACTTCTTTCAGTTGTATCTTTAGCTCCACCAACTTAAGTGCGCTCACTCTATAGGGTGTCTTAGATAAAATCACTATTGTTGGGAAAAATACTGAGAGTGTATAGGGGTGAATCAGTATTTTAAAACTCACTTAAACCTTTCAATTTCTTATTTAGATTTTTGTATGTTATTGTCAATAAGTAAACCAGCGTATGTACACGACTGTGATGAATACAAATAGTGTATATTTAGTTAACTTTTCATTTATTTCATCATTTGTTCTACTTGAACCAGTGCATTATTACTTCATTTGACATTAATTAAACATTAAACATGAGTAGTAAGAACAAAATAAAACATCACACATGAGCAACACAACAACACATAAGGACACCATGATTTTTAGGTGGAAACTTGATGTGAGAGAAAACCACCATTGCCATCGTCTTTTTCTTCATCTTTTATTATAAGGGAAAACATATTACAATCATGTACGGGCACAGACTCATACTAGTACGCAGGCACCCACCTGCAGAAAGCTGCAACCTTCTCTCTTTCTCCAACACTCACTAGAAGAGAGTTCCAACTCCCTGAATTTGTTTACTGGAACCCATCGAAAGGGAACTCCAACCTCTTGAACAGATTTACCAACTACTACTAGAAGGAATCTTTGACTCCCTCACTGAAGGCTCCAACTGTCAACACCTCTTTGGACCACATTTCATAATATTTCATACTGGATCCACCTGACTCACAACATAAAACCTATAGGAAACCTTTCATCGTATTTTCAAACTGGACCCACTTCCATCATTTGAGCCAAATAACAATTTTGAAACCAAATATTGAATCAACTCATTAATTATTGAACCAATTGTATCATCAAATCAATCATTGAATCTTAACTAACCAATGAAATTGGATCAAACCGATTCATAATAGATTATATCAGTGCATAACCATTCAAAATTATACCAATCCATACTTTTTTCTTCATAGAAACCAGATCCTATCACTGTGAACCCTGGTCAATCATATGTTAGAATATATACGTTATTGTTTTGAATCATACTTGCATATGTATGCGCTTCCCTTGAAGAATAACTACATACGGATCTCAAAACACTAATAACTTAATATGAATCACTGTACTATTGAATCAATCATTGAATTACATATTGAAACCATCACAGATCACTAAACCAAATACATATAACCACATAGTATCATCATCACTAAATAGCATTCCATACCATAAACAGTTCAACCCAAACAATACTATCAAACACAGATTATCGTAAGAGAGACTTCATCGACAGATGGTAGCAAACATAATAGAACAAATCATCCAGCATCATCAACTCATATTGAAAACCCTAGCATGTATATGTGACTATTACAGAGAACATTCGTGTATGTATGTGCTTCTCATGTTTGACACCTGCGTACAGATTATGAACTTTTACAGAATGTATACATGACTACCCAGGAGTCAATCCGTGTATGTACACAGCATATTAGAGGCAAACCAGCGTACATATTTGTACTCACTAAATCATAACTTTTTTTCAACCACAAAACATACTTCACAACCCTTACTGTCACATATTCATGTTATTCTATCATTATCACCTCAGATCTATCTTTTTTAGTCATAATCATAAAATATCAAGCAAGCATATTCATTAGTCTCTATTATACGTTTAGATCCATTATATATGAACCTTATCCATGCTCCTTGGTGCACACTTGTTTCAAATCAAACCATTCATCAATAACCCATCATTTTCACACCCTAACACTTTGATCTCCATCTCCTTATATGGTATGAGCCTTAGCCAATACCTTAGGCCAATCCCTTAGTAATGCCAATGGTATTCTTTGACAGGATCAAACATCCGTTGTCACATTGAATACTATTGTCCAAAACCATGGTAAACACCTCTAGTACTCAAATAACCATGGCGTCGAATATGTATGCGACTTTGCTTCAGCGTACGTGTATGTACGATGCCTTTCTTTAAAGGACATGTGTATACTTTCTCAAAAATTATCTTCATCATTCCTCTGTCTCTAAACTGATATTCATTTGTTCATTCTCTCTATCACATATGTACCAGCCTATGTAATCATCCTATTACCATAATGTTGACATATTTATCAAGTAGGTTTCCATCAAGGACAACACATTAGCCATAATGCCAACAATATCCCCTTTGGAATTGATGGAAACCACTTTGGTGTTTGGTCACCACCACCTGTAAATTCCTGCAAAGACATTTATAAGAACACCAAGCTACTCTCCAATCATTCTTCTCCAAACACCAATCTACTCTCCCCCTTTGTAATTAAGGGCAAAGGGCTTACCAATGTTGAAATAAGACTTCTCTCCCCCTTTGTAGAGATGAGCATTATAGATATGATCTGCTGAATATGAACATTGTATACTAACCATGCTCCCCTTGAGCATATGTTGAATATTCTGAAAGATATATAAAGAAGTACATGACTCTATGACTCAACCAAATATGGCCTTTCCTATCACCAAGGACTCATGCTTACATCAATCACCCAACACAATGAGGTTACATATTTGACTCAACATTACATTAAATTCCCAAAATGGGATTACATACATAATTGACTTGACCCCAATAGTCCAAACATGACTAAATATTACACTTATTACATCATGGATCTTTACATGACCTTTACATCAAGAGATAGATATGACATTCATAACCAAACCAAAGACCTCATGATCTGAAAATGAGATCTAAGACAATAATAAGGTATTACAGAATTATGTGCATGGATTAGTCTATGTCATTTTATGCAATGGATCGATAAGATTTCGAAATGCACAGACAAAGAAATAGTAAACAAAACATAATAGACAACTCATAACACAGAAAATTTCATGAGGAGTTCACCCAATACTCCTGAGCTACATCTGCTGGTCCAGCCTTCAGTGGTGGCCTCTCTATTATGTCTTCAAGAAGAGTTCTTTTTACAACAGTGAGCTCAATTTGAGCCTCACACACAACAGATTACAATAACAAGAGCTTTACTTGATCCTCTCAAGTTCTCTATGAGTACACAAACTCCCTCAATGCTCTCTGTCTCTGTGCAGACTCTGTCTCGGCATTTTCCTGAAAAATACTACTCTCCTATTATGTTCTCTATCTATGGCTTTTAAAGCCAACCACGCTGCCTGTTCATTTCATATCCTTGGCTCTCAGTCTCCCCAGCCTCTTGCCCACTTCGAATCCCTCTTACAGCGTTATGTAATCATCGCTTAATGCCCCAAAGGGGAGGTGGCCACCATTTCCATAATGTAACAATGCCTCGGGCCTCTAGAACCTTTGAAACTGTCGCGTTCTGTTTCCATAGTGAAAATACATTTTAACAGAGAAAACTGCCAAAAACATGATATGTCAGACTTCAAAAGTCCTTCAATACACTTCATTCCCCTATCGGGTTCACCTATCAGTCATTATCACTTATCGCAATGGCTTTGTCCCTCTGTTTCGTAAATACATTTAAAATCGCGAAAAATGCATTGGAAAAGGCTCTTCCCCAGACTTGAAATCATAAGTAATAGCCTTAAGGTACCTTTTCAGGTCCAGCTTATCGCATTGGCGTTCTCCCCTTCGCATTTCGTTTAACAAATGAAACTGTGAAAATACATTAAAACATGGTGTTTTGTGGACTTCAAACTCCCTGCAATATGGCTCATAGTCTCATCAAGTCCATCCATCGGGTCTCATATATGTATATACACATACCCTCGCTCCTGTGGATCTATCGATTGCGATCTGGCGATGCAATGTGGGCCGTCGCTCTACACACTTAATTGATGGTCCTCGGTGACCCCGCCAATTGCTATCACATCGCTTATAAGTTCTCCACCAATAGTAGTCACAACTATTATGTGGGCTCTGTCGGTAGCGCCAATAGCCACCGTCGATTGCAGTCGCAAGACTCATGTGGATCTCATCAATCTCTACTGAAGGTCACTGTCGATTGCGATTACCTATTCGATCTGGACCATTGATCGGGTAGATCGGACGATTACTATGCATCACTTGTTCCACGCCTCCATACTCTGTTTTATTCATGATTTCATGGGTTTTAAGCCTTCCGATAGTGTTTCCCCTCCCTGCTAAGGGTGTTTCCTCTGCGTTAACTTTGATCTTTTAAAATATTTTGATCTTTGGCATGATTTTTAAAGAGTTTAAGAAGACTTATAGAGCATTCTCGGATCCATTTGGATCACCTCAATAGTGAGGTAGCAAGACCATGATAGTCTTCAAAAACCATCATACACCATATAGGATCCTGCAACATGAACATCTTTATCATCATCATGAAGTAAGATAGGGAAATGTAGCATCAACATTCAACATCATCAATATGTGGGTAAGTATGTAATGTCTCGAAGCATCACCCAATAGTTGTAGTAGTAGTATATCAATAACCATCCTCTCATCTTCATGCAACCTTCCTTTTCCTCATATATGGAGAGTTATAATGAATAGGCAGCAATATTATCTTCATGCAAGAAGAATTATCACCATAAATAACTTCACCAATATGAAACTCCATAAGATCCATAGAAGACATAATGACAGCAGCATAGAATAATCAACTTCACTAAATGCAACTTAAGCAATATATCCAAAACTTCAGCAACATCACCAATGATATATATTTTTCATGAACACGATTATGCAGCAAGAAATGCTCATGAAATCATAGTGCCAACAATGCACTATTAGAAGCATAGAAAATGCTCCCCCTGAACCTGTGCCAACTATTTACTGTCATATCTAATTACATCCAACTAATCTATCAGCAAAGCCATCAAAAGAGAAATCATGCATTGTAACAACTCATGAACTATCATAAATCAATACTATTTCTAAGTAGCATTTGAGCATCAACAGACTGTAACCAATCAATGTCAGAACAAGAAATCCAAATAATAATTGTTTGAAGCATATCAGAACCTATCCCTAAGTATGTCCCATTGTTTCTTCATCTCAGGTAAACATGCACGATTGTCTATATCAAAACTCATGCATATACGCACCTATCCTTCATAAAATCCGCATACCAAAAGTAAAATGATGAATATTCATAACCACAGCTCCCCCTAAGCCTGTATTGTATGTTCTTGTTCATTGTTACTACATCAGATGCACTATCAGTAATATAAGAAACATGAATATAAAAACAACATGGGGATAATCATTAAGATATACATATGTATAACTCCCCCTGAGATCATACATCACTAATCCTAAGGACTTGATAATCATCACCTGCTCTTCATGAGGTCATGTACCTCACATCACTTCTGTAGTCACTGTGAGAAGTAAGCTTTAAAAACAATGGATTGTAGTGGGGTCAATCTTCCCTACATTATTAATGTTCCTTATTCCTCCAGATCTGCTCGTAATTTCTAATTATGTGCTAGAACTTATCCCATCTCCTAGTTTTGTTCTGCATACTTGACCTGCAATCAGTGGCCTTATGCCCAAATGAGTTACAAGAGAAACAATATCCATAAAACCATCATTTGTGCCTAGGGACTGATCTTGACCTTGATCTAGGAGATTTTCTTTCAGATGTGTGACTTGATTTAGTTTTCTTTTGAATAACACTATACTGGTTTTTGTCATCACATTGTGTATGTGAATCCATTGTTGGAAATAATACTGAGAGGGGGGGTGAATCAGTATTATTAAAACTTTTCAATATACCATCCAAATTTATACTTCAACTTATTCTTCAGATATTGATGATTAACTTATGCATAATAATGAACAAGAACATGAAAAACAGATAGTCACACCATAGAACACCAGATATAAGGTGGAAACCCAATGTGGGTGAAAACCACCTGCTGCAATATGTCTCTATCTTCTTTCAATTAGAAACTTCTTTTACAATGATTTTGTACTGGTGCAGTCCTTTACCAGTACGCAGGCTACAACCTGGGGAGAGCTACAACTCTCTCTTGTTTTCCAGTTTCTCCTGGAAGGGAGCTACAACCCCCTACTTCTTTTCATTCAAGGACCACTTTTCATTAATTTTCAGACTGGATCCAAGAACATCAAATAAACATCAAGTACATGTGAATCAACCAATCTCCTTATACAATCAAACCAATGAGCCACCCGAACTTCTCAGAATGTTGTAAACAGAAAACCAACACCAGTATCCTAAACCCAGAACACAGCAGCAAATAGAAAACAGGCAGCCAACAAATATTTCAAAACAGGTCCGCAACTTCACCAATATAAACCTGCGGATACCCACACTTCTCCTTCAGCTGTTCTGCGTATACCCGCACTTCGTCTTCTTTTGTACTGCGTACCCTGCACTGTGCCTTCAACTGCTCTGCGTATACCCGCACTGTGACTTCCTCTGTACTGCGTACCCCGCACTGCGCCTTTAGCTGCACTGTGTATACCCGCACTGTGCCTTCTTTTGTACTGCGTACCCCCGCACTCTCGCTTTAGATCGCCTGCGAACCTCTGATTAGGGCCAAATTAACAGTCCTCCAATGTACTACAGACAGTCAGATCCACAAATCTGATCATGCGCCCGAGAGATCACGACTTGGCAAAGATTCGCCTTCAAATTTTACCTTGATTTAGATCTAGCTTTTAAAACTGATAACCCAAAATTCAGATCTTAAGATATTCAACTTTCAAAGATACATTAGCCAAGTGATCTCCTTCCCTATTTATAGTCGAGCCCTTATTCACACCATGGGACAAAACCATCAATAACCAATACAAGGGATCCAAACCGAGGCTAAATTAGATCCTATACCACGGGCCAAAACCATAGAATCAAGAACGGCGGGCTAAATACCACAGGCCAAACATAAGAAACCCCACGTGAGTGCGCTTCTCTGCCTTGAAGTGAGTGAACTAGGGGTCCGCACCTCATGAACGGGTAACCTGCAGGTATGAACGCACTTCCTGGCCGGCGTACCTGCGGGTCCGCACCTTTTGAACCATTCACCTGCGTACCTCTTAATTTCCAACATTTTGAGAGCCTGAACAGAGCATTGCTACTTGAGTGAGTTGCCATCAAGTACAACACCTGTAACATAGAGCCATACCAGAATCATAATGCCAACAATCTCCCCCTTTGGACTTGATGGCAACCTCAAGATCCTCAACGTCATTCTCCCCCTTTGACATCAAGGGCAAAGGGTTATGCTCCCCCTAAGAACATGCTCCCCCTGACTATAAACCAGATCTGCAAAGAAGCACCATAATCCACCAAACACCATAAATGACCATGAAAGAGATAGAGACATATTGCAGCAATATTCAGACCAGCATCCATGATCTCCTTCTGTACTTCCTCTATAATTCCAACAATGCATTATATGCTCCCCCTGAACCTGTGCAATTCGATCTTCGACCAATCCGCAAACCAGCATATGTACGCATATACCCCAGATGAACCTTGCGTACAACCAACAATCAGAAGAGATTCAATCAACAAGATGATGCATCAACAACCCCCAGCTTTTGCCTGAGGTATTCAAAGGTCTCCCTGGGCAATGGTTTGGTGAGTATATCAGCAACTTGTTCCTTAGAAGGAACATACTCCAACTTGACCTTTTGTTCAAGTACTTGTTCCCGGAGAAAATGATACTTGATCGGTATGTGCTTGGTCTTTGAATGCATGACTGGGTTCTTTGAAATACTGATTGCACTTGTATTATCACATAAGATGGAGATGGGTGGTATACAAGTGATTTGAAAATCATGCAAGGTCTACATCATCCAAAGGAGTTGAGTGCAGCAAGATGCAGCAGCAACATATTCCGCTTCAGCTGTAGACAAGGCAATCGAACTCTGTTTCTTGTTGAACCAAGATACTAATCTGGAACCCATAAAGAATGCACCACCACTTGTGCTCTTCCTGTCATCCACGCTTCCGGCCCAATCTGCATCTGTATAAGCATGAAGTGTGAGATCTATATCTCTAGGATACCATAAGCCATAATTTTGAGTCCCTTGAAGATATTTGAAAATTCTCTTCACTGCCTGAAGATGAGTTTCCTTTGGATTTGCCTGAAATCTTCCAACTATTTCCACTGCCTGCATGATGTCTGGTCGGGTACCTGTCAAATAAAGTAGACTTCCAATCATAGACCTGTAGGTTGGTTGATGCACTGTTGCTGATTCATCATTTGCACTGAGGCTACATCCTGTGAACATGGGTGTACATACTGGTTTTGCATCTTCCATGCCATATTTCTTCAAAATCTGCTTGAGATACTTGGTTTGAGACAAGAAGATTCCTCCTTCCTTTTGTTGGATTTGCAAACCAAGAAAATATGTCAATTCTCCAAGCAAGGACATTTCGAATTCTTTATGCATTACTGAGGCAAAGCTTTGACTCATAGATTCTTCATTGCTGCCAAAGATAATGTCATCTACATACACAATAAGTATTAGCAATTTGTCATTTTCAATTTTTATTTAAAGATTGCTATCTGCTGATCCTTTTGAAAAACCTTGTTGATGAAGATATTTGTCCAACCGATAGTACCAAGCCCTTGGAGCTTGTTTAAGACCATAGAGAGCCTTCTTCAGTCTGCATACAAGATTTGGATCATTTCCAAGAATGAAACCATCTGGCTGCTCAATGTCTACTTCTTCTTCTAAGTCTCCATTCAGAAACGCTGATTTCACATCCATTTGAAATACTTTGAACTTTTGAAAGCTTGAGAGAGCAAGGAACATTCGGATGGCCTCAAGTCTTACAACAGGAGCAAAAGTTTCTTCAAAATCTATTCCTTCTTGCTGTGCATACCCTTCACAAACAAGTCTGGCCTTGTTTCTAATTACTTCCCCATTTTCATTCAACTTATTTTTGAAGACCCATTTTGTCCCTATAACATTCTTATCCTTTGGTCTAGGAACCAACCCCCAAGTGTTGTTCTTTTCGATCTGCTCAAGTTCTTCATCCATTGCTTTGACCCAACATTCATCTTTGCATGCTTCTTTCACATTTTGTGGTTCAGTGGAAGAGAGTAATGCCAGATAGCTTGAAGCTTCTGCAATTGTTCTTCTTGTTTGTACACCTGCTTCTTTCTCCCCCCAAAATCTGAGATTCTGGATGATTCTTCTGAACATACCTGGATGGAGTCTTCTCTTCTATCCTTATCTGTTCCTCTGGTGCTTCTTGAGGTTCTTCTTCTTCATCATTCTGTCTTTGAGGGTAGTCTTCATCTTCTTTGATACTTTCATGATTTACTTGCCTAGGAATGTATCCCTTTTCATCAACCACTACATCAATGCTGTCAATAATTCTTCCAAGTCTTTTATTGTAGCACTTATATGCTTTGCTGTGTGGAGAATAACCAAGAAGAATGCCTTCATCTGCTCTAGGTTCAAGTTTGCCAAGTTTCTCATCAGTATTCTTTACATAGCATTTGCTCCCAAAGATTTTGAAGTGCTTTACCAAAGGAGTCTCACCATACCAGAGCTCATGAGGAGTTTGAGTGTTGTTCACTCGGACATTTGTTTTGTTTAGAATAACAACCGCAGCATATGCAGCTTCACCCCAGAAAGTTGCGGGAGTTCCAGACTCATCAAGCATAGCACGAGCCATTTGTTGGACTATTTTGTTCATCCTTTCCACCACTCCATTTTGCTGAGGAGTTCTAGCTGTAGAGAATTCTCTTCTTATCCCATGTTCTTCACAGAAATCGAAGAATTCATTTGAGGTAAACTCCCCACCTCTGTCGGACCTGAGGCACTTAATTTTGTGACCTTATTCATTTTCAACCAAGGCTTTGAAGGATTTGAATTTTTCGAATGCTTCGTCTTTGTGCTTCATAAGTCCTAACCAAAGAAACCTGGAGAAATCATCAATGAATAATATCAAGTATTCTTCTCCTAGAGGTGTCCTTTTCCTAAATGGACCACATACATCTGTATGGACTAGCTCAAGAGGCATGCTGGCTGATCCTTCCTTCTCCGGAAAGTTAGTTCTGGTTAGCTTTCCAAACTGACATGATTTTCATATGGTGTTGTCTGGAATTTTGATATCTGGAAGACCACGAACTGCCTGATATTTGCATGCTTTCCTTATTTGTGAAAAGCTTAGATGCCCCAACCTCCGGTGCCATAACCAGTGTTCATCATCCTTTCTCAAATAGCATTGTTGTTGTCCTTCTTCAAATATGTATAGATTATTTGGAGTTCTTCTACCTTTGATCACTGTTTCACCTGTATTAAGATCACGAACACGACATCCATTTGATCTAAATATTACCTCGGTTCCTTGATCACACATCTGGCTGACACTCAGAAGATTATGCTTCAGTCCATCAACATACAAAACATTTCCAGCTTTGACCTTTTCTTTTAACTGAGCAGTGCCTTTTCCTTTTATAGCTGCAGGAGTATCATTTCCAAAAGAAACTTTCTTACCCTTTTCTAAAGCAGAATATGATTCAAGTTTTTCTTTATCACCTGTCATATGCTTCGAACATCCACTGTCGATGTACCATGGATTTTCTTGTCCCTCTGCATAAAATGCTATCCCACATCTTTCTGTTTGTGGTTCCTTTATTCTCCATGTTCTGGTGCTTGAGGCTTGTTCCTTTGTCTGCTGAAACCTGCTCCTGCATTCAGAATCTTCATGACCAAAGTTATTGCAAATAGAACATTCAACTTCATTTTCAAGAGCCGAAAAGTTGTTATAGGTCCTTTTTGTAAACCCGGTCATACTTCTTTGTTTTTGAGCTGCTCTAGTCATGATTGTTTTATATGCAACACATTGAGCTGCTTTGTGACCAAAGTTATGGCAAGAGAAACATTGTCCATTGAAGAAACTTCTGCGATTATCAAGTCTACCGGCCAAATGATTGTAATTTCTATTGTCATCCATTTTTGAAGCAAATTAAGAAGATTTTACCTGTGGCTGGTTGTAGCCTTTGTTCACCCTTAAGATGAATTGCCCCTGGTTTACCTAATAGTCTTTGTTTGTTCTCGATGTAATTCGTCACTGCTTTACCTGGTGATCTCCATTGTGCTTTTGCTCATTCTTTCTTGCTGCATCAAGATAATTCTTTGAGGTGGATGCTTGATATGTTTCTCCATTATATCCCAGACCAGTCTTGTTTAGTGGAGAACGCTGTACATTGATGATCTCATCCAGAGTTTCAGATCCTTTGACAAACTTAAGATTAATAGCCTTTGTTTTCTCAATTTCTTTTCTAAGGCCAACAATTTCACATTCTAACTTTTCAAGAAGTTTTTCTTTTTCATCAATTTGAAATTGTAGGGTATCAATTATCACATTCTTTTCTTCTATACATGTCTTGAGTCTAGAAATCTCTTCATAAAAGCTATCCACATCTATAGCATCCATGTAATCATCATCTTCAAATGCCATTAAAATTTTATAGTCATTACTTCGTTCATCTTCATCACTATTTGATAGACCATCACTGTCTTCATGAGTGTAGTAGCTTTTCTTATTTGCATTATGTTTCTTGTTCCATCTAGCAGGTTCCTTTCCTTTATCAATCTTATCCTTATGAGGACATTTGGCAGCATAATGACCTACTCTTCCACAAGCAAAACATTTAAAAGGTAACTTACCTCTGAACCTTCCAGTACCCCGTTGAAGATTTCTGAAAAAAAATTATTCTTCTTGTTCTGGCACGTGACTTGCTTCATAGTAGTCTCCTTTGCATGAAGCCTTAAAGGCAGCTTCTCTCCTGTCTGATGGACCTCCTTTTCTCATTTCATAGGTAGTTAGAATTCCGTGTAGCTGAGACATAGTAAGAGTTCGTAGATTTTCCTTTTCTTCTATTGCAGACACTTTAGATTCAAACTTGGGGGACAATGATCTTAGAACTTTTTCAACCACAATAGCCTCTTTTATTTCTTCACCCAAATTTTTCATGCAATTAACAATCTCGTCTACCCGAAGGAAATAGTTAGCCACACTTTCATCATTATACATTCTGAGATTCTCATACTGAATCCTGAGGGTTTGAAGTTTAGCACGCTTTACCTGTTCATCTCCTTCATAGCTCAAGACAATCTTGTCCCATATTTATTTTGCGGATTTATATTGCATAACCTTCACGAATTCTGTTTGAGATAAGCATCCCAGCAGAGTATTGACTGCTTTAGCATTTGTTTCATATTTCTTCTTCTCGGCCGGATCTGTAGGAGTAGCTGAAGGAAAAGTGTAGCTTGTATCTATGATATCCCAAACTTCTGTACCAAGAGATTGAAGATAGGCAGTAACTCTTACCTTCCAATAATTGAAGTTTGTCCCATCAAAAATTGGTGGCCTGATTGATGCTTCCCTCTCGTAGTTGCTCATGATGAATGATCTTCCTTCAAGCGATCAAGCTTCTCTGAAGGACCTACTCTGATACCAATTGTTGGAAATAATACTGAGAGGGGGGTGAATCAGTATTATTAAAACTTTTCAATATACCATCCAAATTTATACTTCAACTTATTCTTCATATATTGATGATTAACTTATGCATAATAATGAACAAGAACATGAAAAACAGATAGTCACACCATAGAACACCAGATATAAGGTGGAAACCCAATGTGGGTGAAAACCACCTGCTGCAATATGTCTCTATCTTCTTTCAATTAGAAACTTCTTTTACAATGATTTTGTACTGGTGCATTCCTTTACCAGTACGCAGGCTACAACCTGGGGAGAGCTACAACTCTCTCTTATTTTCCAGTTTCTCCTGGAAGGGAGCTACAACCCCCTACTTCTTTTCATTCAAGGACCACTTTTCATTAATTTTCAGACTGGATCCAAGAACATCAAATAAACATCAAGTACATGTGAATCAACCAATCTCCTTATACAATCAAACCAATGAGCCACCCGAACTTCTCAGAATGTTGTAAACAGAAAACCAACACCAGTATCCTAAACCCAGAACACAGCAGCAAATAGAAAACAGGCAGCCAACAAATATTTCAAAACAGGTCCGCAACTTCACCAATATAAACCTGCGGATACCCGCACTTCTCCTTCAGCTATTCTGCGTATACCCGCACTTCGTCTTCTTTTGTACTGCGTACGCCGCACTGTGCCTTCAGCTGCTCTGCGTATACCTGCACTGTGACTTCCTCTGTACTGCGTACCCCGCACTACGCCTTTAGCTGCGCTGCGTATACCCGCACTGCGCCTTCTTCTGTACTGCGTACCCCCACACTCTCGCTTTAGATCGCCTGCGAACCTCTGATTAGGGCCAAATTAACAGTCCTCCAATGTACTACAGACAGTCAGATCCACAGATCTGATCATACGCCCGAGAGATCATGACTTGGCAAAGATTCGCCTTCAAATTTTACCTTGATTTAGATCTAGCTTTTAAAACTGATAACCCAAAATTCAGATCTTAAGATATTCAACTTTCAAAGATACATTAGCCAAGTGATCTCCTTCCCTATTTATAGTCAAGCCCTTATTCACACCATGGGACAAAACCATCAATAACCAATACAAGGGATCCAAACCGGGGCTAAATTAGATCCTATACCATGGGCCAAAACCATAGAATCAAGAACAGCGGGCTAAATACCACGGGCCAAACATAAGAAACCCCACGTGAGCGCACTTCTCTGCCTTGAAGTGAGTGAACTGGGGGTCCACACCTCATGAACGGGTAACCTGCGGGTATGAATGCACTTCCTGGCTGGCGTACCTGCGGGTCCGTACCTTTTGAACCATTCACCTGTGTACCTCTTAATTTCCAACATTTTGAGAGCCTGAACAGAGCATTGCTACTTGAGTGAGTTTCCATCAAGTACAACACTTGTAACATAGAGCCATACCAGAATCATAATGCCAACAATGTGATTGTACCCAATGCCAGTTTTGATTTAAGGAGAGTGTTGTCCGTTAATAATCTTTTGTAGAGATTCAAATGCCTTTACACTTTTTTTTATCTTCTCATATTCTTTCTTTAGGATGACAACTTCATATTCTAATGTCTCACAATGATTTTCCTTTTCTTGATGTTGTCTTCTTATGATTTCTATTCTTGTATTGGTTGCTTCTAATTCCATCGTTAGCATGTTTATTTCCTTACCATACTATTTCCTTTTGTTTCCAATTCTTTGTTTGCATTCCTGAGTTTATCATTCTCTTTTAGTGCCCTCATTAAATCATATACTTCACAGCTATCTAATGCATTAATTGATTGCTCTTCAAGAGCCATAAGTACTTGATAGTGATTGTTAGAATCTGAGTCTGAATTTTCCTGGTCATCGGATGTGTTATGACTATATTCATTCGAGTAAAATATTTTCTTGTCAGAGAACCTCTTTTTAGAAACATTCTTTCCATTATCTTTATGATTTTCTCTATATGGACATTTGGATGCATAATGGCCTACTCTTCCACAAGAAAAACATTTAAAGGGAAGCTTACCTCTAAATTTTCTAGTTCCTACTTGAAATTTCCTCATGAAGTTTGCTTCTTCCTCATATGATATGTAGCTTATATCTTTGGGAGATTCCTTCTCTTTCCCTTTATGTGTGGCTTTGAAAGTTGTTTCTCTCATATCTGATGGACCTCCTTTTCTCAAAGGTTGTTAGGATCCCATGGAGCTATTCAATAGTGATATTTTCAAATCCTGCATTTCTTCAATAGTAGAGACTTTGGAATCAAACTTTGGAGTTAGTGATCTCAAAATATTTTCAACAATAGTAGCATCCTTTATTTCATCACCAAGATTTCTCATTGAGTTAACAATCTCATCTACTCTAAGGAAAAAATCTGCAATTCTTTCATCATTATGCATTTTAAGTGTCTCATACTAAATTCTAAATGTTTGAAGTTTAGAATTTTTTACCTTGGTGTCACCTTCATAACTTTGGATAAGCTTATCCCACATTGCCTTTGCGGTGTTCAACTACATGACTTTCACAAATTCAAACTCGGCCAGACTTCCCAAGATGGCATTTACAACCTTTGCATTGGTTTCATATTGTTTCTTCCCTTGATCTGAAAATGGGGCACTAAAGGCTTCTTGTCAAGCTTACAAGAACCTCTCCCACTTCCAATGCTTAAATATTCCCAAGATCTAGTGATTAACCAATTGCGGAATTAATAAAGTGCTTGAAATAGGTGTATGCTTGTGTTTGGTTTTAAACTGTTTATGTGTTTTAAGTTTATTTGCTTGAACTAATATAAAACATATAACAACAAATAAAGTAGCAAATACAATGCAGCAACAAGAAATCACACATAACAGCAATATAATATGGAGTTCACCCAAAACTCTTGGGCTACGTCTCCTTGAGCTCTAGTCAACTCAACTAGGCTCTCTGGGATTATGGCTTAAATTCTTTTACAAGCTCCACACTCAAATCCATTGGTTCACATTGAACCCATGGGCTTAGAATTCCATCTTACCCCTCTGTTTGTCCTCACTTTGTAGATAGATCTAGGCTTCTTTGGACTTGCCTCCTTCAATCAGCGCTCTGAGCGATCTTACTCTAGCTTGCACCAACTCCCTCAAAATACTCTTAACTATATCTGGAATGCCTTCTTATATCTTCATCACAGTCTAGACGCCAGCAACAGTTGATCATTTCGACCCTTTGCTGTTCTACAGCTTCACTATAGCTCCATGGCTCTTAGAAGTCTGTTGTGAGCTCTCTGGCTCTGGCTCTTGCTCTGGCTCTTGCTCTGGCTCTAGCTCTTGGCTCTGGCTCTAGCTCTTGGCTCTAGCTCTGGCTCTCTGGCTCTGGCTCTGGCTCTCTCTGATCTTCTCTCGGCCTTTGCGTGCCTCTATAGTTGACTTGACCTCCAAGTGACTCTTGGCAACCTTCCAGTGACCTTTTTCAGTCCTCCATCTCTTCCTCTGCAATTGTGCACTTTGTGCATTTATCATGCATCAGTTACAGTCCTCCATCATTGAAGAACCTTACTGTTTCCACAAGAATCCGTTTACAATGGAAAGGAATCGTTGGTATGGGGAAACTCGATCGTTTTTCCTTCCTCTGGTCATGACAGCCAAATAACAGAAATACACAGGAAACGCATGCAAAACACATCATGGGCCTTTAGCTCGGACTTCAAATATTATGGAATTAGCCCTATAAACTTATTAGGTCTGTCCAAATATCACTTATTCCTATCGCATGGCGTAATGGCAAAAAAAAACCCAATACTTGGATAATATGCAGAAAATCCGAAAATTCAGATTTCAAAACTTATGAAATTGTGTCCATAATTCGTATTCGGTCCTCCTTTTTATCGGCATATCTCAAGTCGCAATCGCAATGTGTATTGGCCCTAGTATCGGGGGTTTGCCGATCGCCATTTGTCGATATCACCGATCGCTATCAGCCCCGTCGCTATATTGCAATCAACATATCACATTGGTAACAGCCCAGGGGTTCTTTCCTTTGGTCATGCCAATCGTCGATCCACCAATCAGATCCTGACCGCTAATCCATGACCTTTAATCTGATGGCTGACAGTCCATTTCGGGCGCATAACTTACACAGGGATTAACTGCCTGAAAAAGCGGTTTCCTCTCTCCTCCGCTATGCCATGCATCAGTCAATGTATGGATTCGGGCAGAGCCCATCCAATACCACTTACTACTTGGAGCCCGCCCGAAATATCACTTACTACCCTTCTTTTCAAAACTCAAAAGGTTCACTTGTTTGATTTATAAATCTGCCAGGTCCACTGAAGTCCTTTGCGCCTGTTTTAAGTCCTTCAGCCTTAGTTTATTATGATGCGATAAAGGAATGTGATGTGATGGGTTCTAAGGGTTTTTATGTTTAAAAACACATTTTCCCTTAAGTCCCATTTATATAAGAATTTGGCTCCTTTTCAAAGGACAAAGGCAAACTTATTTTTACGATAACTTCTTCATCTGAAGTCCATTTTAGCCCATTCAAATTGCAGTAGATTCAGAATGAAAAGATCTATGCAATGGGATTATTTCCAAGAGCATCCTTGGACTTTCATTTTCCTCTGTGAGGAACACTTTAGACTTAGAAGTCTATCTAAGATCCATTTTGGATCACGCCTTCCCACTAAAGAATTTTGGTCTCCAAAAGACTAATATACTGATCTGAACATTAAATAAGAGTAACAACACCCTCTTCTTTCAGCCTCCATACACTTGCCTTGCATAGTGCCTCTAAACCAAAGCCTTTGACCACTTTCCTTCCTAGATTTGTTGGTCCTCTTGGGAAGAACTGTCTTCCTCCTTGCCTTCCTACAGAACTCCTGCTGAGAAGGTTACAGAAGGTAGTTTGAACTTCTCTTCCTTGATCATTGATCCAAGGTGGCTCAATCAAATGTGAAGTTACATCTGCTTCACAAAATTTTCATTTGTACCTATTTGACAAGCTGTCAAAAACAACTATTAACAACAACAGAAATACAGACAAC
Organism: Pinus tabuliformis; assembly: GCA_031772625.1. Lineage (NCBI taxonomy): Eukaryota > Viridiplantae > Streptophyta > Pinopsida > Pinales > Pinaceae > Pinus > Pinus tabuliformis. The sequence goes on along the minus strand of CM062804.1, from coordinate 153,022,034 downwards.
AACTGGATGGCCTAAAACTCCTGCTTCAACAAAAGAAACAAATTTTCACATATTGTGAACACCTCCATGTCTTACATCTACATACAAATGATGAACTAGATAACAAGCCCACAAAACATGCCTTTAAAAAACGACCCTTAAAGTCAAGCATGTAGAAGAAGACCTCTAGGACTCTTTTTCAAAAGATGAAACACTTCATCATCATCTCCATCTTGGAGACCAAACCAACTTTTCTCAAGTCAATATTGCATTACATGCATGCCAAAGCAATCAACCTTGCAAGTTAACTACACATACATGTCCAAATACAAGGAAATCATCAACATCCCTGTGTTCATGCACATCATTCTCATGCATGCATTTCATCCTTCAAATTTCACTTATGCACACTGTACTTTCTAAGCTGAAATGAAATATAATGTTGCAGCAATAAAGTGAGTCTCCTACTCAACTTTTCCATTCACCTTCTTGGTAAAATCCTGCAAGTTGCATTCCATTAACAAAGAAATGCAAATAGATGCATCAATAGACATGCAATATTAATTCGATAAGAACTATAACCATTTCTTACCAATCCATTTCAAATGTATTTCCTTTGTCTTCACATCAGCATCAACATATGAATCATCCTGAAACACATCATCCATGGAAACTTCCTTTCCATTTCTACCATCTTCTCTTTCCACTTTCTTCAGCTTTTGTGGAAGCATTGTTGGATTCAAAGTCCAACATCTTTCAACAAGATGCCCTTTCTTATGGCAGTAAGTGCAACACATGTGCATCTTCTTGACAGCATGATTTGCCTTGTCCAATGGTCCTTTGGCTTCTTACTTCCTTTGCTTCAAAAGTTTCCTATATGTGGCCATTCTCTTCCAACATATAGAAGCATTATTGTTATCCAAACCACAAAAGGAACATGCAATTCTTTTCCCATATCTATGTGGAAATTTACCATGCTGAACATAATCAAAAGGAATATGGTTAGAACTAGATTTATACCTTTCTCTTTCACCTTTATTGCCTTCATGAGGAGGTGAATCAAATGAAGAAGTTGCTCCCTTTGGAACACCATCAATCTCTTCAAGGTTGTTAGAGTTTCCACAACTCTCTGGTTCAAGTGTGTGCTTCTAAACACCTGCATCCTGCAAATGATGTTTCAAGCTTTTGCATTCTCCATGAATACAATCTTCACACTCTTGAGGTAGAAGCCCTCTTGTGCTTCAAGGATTGCTTTGAGGTCCTTTGGGATAAGAAGAATGCCTTCAGCCCTTCTTCCTTTTTGTCCTCTCCTAGACTGAGCTATCAATAGCTTTCCCTTCACCTCTGCAAACTCAAACAATAGTCAGTCTGCAAACAAGCATACAATCAACCTCTGACTGTTTAAACACCTTTCAGACAAGCAATCTTTGCTCTGTCAATCAAGCATTCTGATCTGATACCACTTGCTCTAGTATAACCAGCTTTGATATCACCTTCTTTAAAGGTGGGGTTAATCAATCTTAGGCTTTGATACCACCTGATCTGAAAATGGGGCACTAAAGGCTTCTTGTCAAGCTTACAAGAACCTCTCCCACTTCCAAAGCTTAAATATTCCCAAGATCTAGTGATTAACCAATTGTAGAATTAATAAAGTGCTTGAAATGGGTGGATGCTTGTGTTTGGTTTTAAATTGTTTATGTGTTTTAAGTTTATTTTCTTGAACTGATATGAAACATGTAATAGAAAATAAGCAACAAATACAATGCAGCAACAAGCAATCACACATAACAACAATATAATATGGAGTTCACCCAAAACTCTTGGGCTACGTCTCCTTGAGCTCTAGTCAACTCAACTAGGCTCTCTAGGATTATGGCTTAAATTATTTTACAAGCTCCACGCTCAACTCCATTGGTTTACACTGAACCTATGGGCTTAGAATGCCATCTTACCCCTCTGGCTGTCCTCACTCTACAGACAGATCTAGGCTTCTCTGGACTTGACTCCTTCAATCAGCGCTCTGAGCGATCTTGCTCTAGCTTGCACCAACTCCCTCAGAATCCTCTTAACTGTCTCTAGAATGCCTTCTTCTATCTTCAACACACTCTGGACACCAGCAACAGCTGATCATTTCGACCCTTTGCTGTTTTGTAGCTTCACTACGGCTCCATGGCTCTTAGAAGTCTGTTATGATCTCTCTGGCTTTCACTCTCGCTCTCGCTCTTGCTCTTGGCTCTGGCTCTGGCTCTTGGCTCTAGCTCTCTCTGAGCTTCTCTCGTCCTCTACGTGCCTCTGTAGTTCGCTTGACCTCCAAGCGATTCTTGGCAACCTTCCAGCGACCTTTTTTAGTGCTCCAGCTCTTCCTCTGTAATTGTGCATTGTGCATTTGTCATGCATCAGTTACAGTCCTCCATCATTGAAGAACCCGACTGTTTCCACAAGAATCTGTTTATAATGGAAAGGAATCGTCGGCGTGGGGAAACCCGATCATTTTTCCTTCCTCTAGCCGTGACAGCCAAATAACGGAAATACACAGGGAAAACACACAAAACACATCATAGGCCTTTAGTCTCCACTTCAAATATTATGGAATTGGCGCTATAAACCTATCATGTCCATCCAAATATCGCTTATCGCTATCGCATGGCGTATGGAAAAAAAAAACCCAATACTTGGATAATACACAGAAAATACGAAAATCCAAATTTCAAAACCTATGAAATTGCTTCCATAATTAGTATTGGGTCCACCTTTTTATCAGCATATCGCAAGTCGTAATCGCAATGTGAATTGGCCCTGGTATTGGGAGTTTGTCGATCGCCAATCACCAATATCACTGATTGTTATCGCACCCGTCGCTATATCGTAATCAGCATATCGCATTGGTAACAGTGCGTGGTTTCTTTCCTTTGGTCATGTCAATCGTTGATCTGCCGATCCGTTGATCAGATCTTGATCATTGATCTGCGACCTTTAATCCAATGGCTAACAGTCCATTTCGGGCGTGTCACTTACACAGGGATTAATCGCCCGAAAAAATGGTTTCCTCTCTCCTCTGTCGTGCCACACGTCAGTCAATGTATGGATTTGGGCAGAGCCCATTCAATACCGCTTACTACTTGGAGCCCGCTTGAAATACCACTTACTTCCCTTCTTTTTGGAACTCAAAAGGTTCACTTGTTTGATTCATAAATCTGTCGGGTCCACTGAAGGCCTTTGCGCCTGTTTTAAGTCCTTCGTCCTTAGTTTATAGTGATGCGATAAAGGAATGTAATGTGATGGGTTCTAAGGGTTTTTATGTTTAAAAACACATTTGCCCTTAAATCTCATTTATATAAGAATTTGCCTCCTTTTCAAAGGACAAAGGAAAACTTCTTTTTGTGATAACTTCTTCATCCGAAGTCCATTTTAGCCCATTCAAATTGCAGTAGATTCAGAATAAAAAGATCTACGCAATGGGACTATTTCCAAGAGCATCCTTGGACTCTCATTTTCCTCTATGAGTAACACTTTAGACTTAGAAGTCTATCCAAGATCCATTTTGGATCGTCCCTACAATATTTGTGGGAATAAAGTTTGGATATTGATATCCACCTTCAACAATTTCCCATACATATGTTCAAAGTGCCTACAAGTATGCCCTCATTCTAACTTTCCAAAAGACAAAGTTAGTTCCATTAAATAAAGGTGGCTTGATAGAAAATACTCCTTCTTGACTACTCATCTTGACAGATCTCCCTTAAGCGATCAAGCTTCTACTGGGGTACTTACTCTGATACCAATTGTTGGGAAAACTATTGAGAGGGGGTGGGGGGGTGAATTACTATCTTAAAAATCACTTAAACCTTTAAATTTCTAATTCATATTTTTGTACACTACTTTCATTAATTAAATCAACATATGTATGTGACTTTGATGAAGACAAATAGTGTATATCTAGTTAACTAACTTTTCATTTATTTCATCACTTGTTCTACTTGAACTATTTCATCATTACTTCATTAGACATTAATTAAATAGTAACCATGAGTAGTTAGAAAAAAATAAATCATCACACGTGAGCAACACAACAACACATGAGGACTCCGGGAATTTTAGGTGGAAACCTAATGTGGGAGAAAACCAACATTGTTTTCATCTTTGTCTTCATATTTTATTATAAAGGAAAACATCTTACAATATTGTATTGGCACAGAATCATACCAGTATGCAGGCACCCGCCTATAGAAGGCTACAACCTTTTTTCATTCTACAGAACCCATTGGAAGGGAGTTCCAATCGCATAATCTCATTTACAGCGCCCATTGAAAGGGAGCTCCAACTCCCTAAACAGATTTACCAGCTACTACTAGAAGGAAGCTTCGACTCCCTCACTGAAGTCTCCAACCATCAACACCTTTGTGGACCATATTTCATAATATTTCATAATGGATCCACCTAACTCACAACATAAAACCTATAGGCCACCTTTCATCATATTTTCATACTAGACCCACTTCCATCATTTGAGCCCAATAACAATTTTGAAACCAAATACTAAATCAAATAATCAATTACTAAACCAACTATATCATCAAATCAATCACTGAATCTTAATCAACCCATGAAATTAGATCAAACCAATTCATAACAGATTATGTTAGTGCATAACCATTCACAAGTATACCAATCCATACTTTGTTCATCATAGAAATCAAATCTAATCACTGTGAACCTAGTCAATCATATGTCAAAAGATATGCGCTATTGTTATGAATCATACCCACGTATGTACGCGCTTCCCTTGAAGAATACCTGCGTACATATCTCAAAACGCTAATAACTGAATCTGAATCATTGTACCATTGAATTAATCACTAAATTACATACTGAAACCATCATAGACCACTGAACCAAATACATATCACCATGCAGTAGCATCATCACTAAACAACATTCCATACCATAATCAGTTCAACCCAACCAATACTGTCAAACACAGATTATCATAAGAGAGACTTGATTGATAGACAACAATAAATGTAACAGAAGAGATCAGCCATCATCATTAGCTCATACTGCAAACCCTAGCATGTATATGTGACTATTACAAAAAACATTCACGTATGTATGCGCTTTTCATGTTTGGCACCAACGTACATATTCTGAACTTTCGCAGAATGTATACGCGACTACCTAGAAGTAGATCTGCGTATGTGCGCACGCTCTTAGTGGCAAACCAGCATACAAATATGTACTCACTTAATCATACCTTCACTACAACCACAAAGCATACTTCACAACCCTTGTTGTCACATATTCATGTCAGTGTATCATTATCACCTTAGATCTATCATTGTTAGTCATAATTATAAAATATCAAGCAAGAATATTCATTAGTCTCTACTATACTTTCATATTTGAACCTTCTCCATGCTCCTTAGTGAACAACTGTTTCAGATCAAATTATTCATAAATAACCCATCACCTGCACACTCTAACACTTTGATCTCCATATCCTTATATAGTATGAGCCTTAGCCAATACCTTAGTTCAATCCCTTAGTAATTTTGATGGTTTTATTTGATGTGATCAAATATTCATTCTCACGCTCAATATTATGGGCCAATACCATGGTAAAGACCCCTGGTATTCGAATTACCATGGTGTGCCATATGTACACAACATTGCTTCACCATACTTCTGTATGTACGTGGACCATTAGGGGAGTTTTGAGGTCTAAATGGGCCTCCTAAGGAAATTATAAAATAATATTGGAAATAATAAAGTAAGATTACATTACATCATCAAATTTTAGAGGGAAAAAGGAAAAACTGTTTTTTCAATTCATATTTTCAACTTATCTCCCTATGGGTTTACTCAAATTTCGAGTGGAAACACTCATTGGATGCATAATTTTATTACTCATCCAACAAGTACCCATGTTGCATACTTTCAATGGACCCTGCTACATGAAAAATGAGAAATACAGGAAAAACGTGATTGTTTTTCATGTATTTCTCATTTTTCATGTAGCAGGGTCCATCAAAAGTATGCAACATGGGTACCATTTGGATGAGGAATTAAATTTTGCAGCCAATGAATACTCCCACTCGAAATTTGAGTAAAACCTTATAGAGATAAGTTGAAAATACGAGTTGAAAAAGTAGTTTTATTATTTTATTAATTTTTAATCTTTTTACTTTTTTACTCCAAAAATGGTGAATCATCCCCCATGGTTGACATCATCATCTTGAATCCTATTGGTTATTATAAAGTTTATTTTGGTTGTACATTTTTCTTAGGAGTTCCATTTTAGACCTGAAAATTCATACTTTCTAAAAATTTACCTTCATCATTCCTCTATCTCTGAACTGATATTAATTTGTCCATTCTCTCTATCAAATTTGTACCATCATTTGTAATCATCATGTTACCATAATATTGACATCTTTATCAAGTAGTTTTCCATCAAGTACAACACATTAACCATAATTCCAACAACTATTCATGGAGTGAGCTCTATAGATAAATCAATGTCCCTCTTGGGTGGAAATCTTAGCATCTCTTTAGGAAACACAACATTATATTCTTTTATGAGGGGGTAATATTCAATATTCGTTGTTCCATCCACTACTAAACTTCTCACTTGTATGGAATATAGGGGGATTCCCTTTCGACAACATTTATTAAATTGCAAAGATAAGATCTGATTCACAAACATAGGTTTTCACACTCCTTGCAATAGCCTTTTCTCTCCTTCACTGCCTTTGCATTCCAATGTTTTGTTATAGAAATCCAATTTCCCCCTAAGCATTTCTAGCCAATCCAAGCTTATTAGAAATTATACAACCCCAAAGGAAATACATTTAAGGTGGCTTGTCTAGGAATGCCACCCATATTAAATTGGCATGATTCAATAGAATCTGTCACCTTCCTTTTGGTCCTAGATAATTGAACTAGCCATGACTTTGCATGCTTAGTTATTTATAAAACATGGGCTTCAAGAACTTGTGGGGTGACATATTTGAAATTAGTGCCAGGGTTAGTAAAAATTGAAACAAGATGGTTGGCAACTATACCTTCCATTTCCACCACTGAGGGTTAGTGGTCTACTTGCATGTTTCCATGGTTGTGTAAATATGGGGCACACTCCTGCCCACATTATTGATGGTAGTAGGCTCTTGGACATTTTACATAATTTTGTTTTCTTGTTATTGGTGTGGAAAATATCTTAATAGATGCTCTTCCCTACACCCACAACACTTCAATGATATTTTTTTGGTTCTTTAACCTCATCCCTTGTTGGTCAATATGGCTTATTCCCACTTAGAGAGGGAAAATTTTTCTTAAATTCACTCTTAGCTAGTATGCTAAACTTGACACTTTTCCAAGCCTAGTTTTAGCATGAGGATCTTGATCCCTTCTTCCTGAAGTTGGTCTTTTCCTTCTTTTTCCACTCTTTCCTAAATTCATAACAATATTTATGTTTTTATATGGTATCCTCTAATATCTTTAGTTCATCAAATTCTATCTGGCCTTGATAGGACTGTGCCAATTAACTAAGGAAGCATTGGATTTTTTTCTTTTCATCTATGATATAAGGCACATACCTCAACAATTCTATGAACTTATTGGAATATGCTTCCATAGTAAGCTATCCCAGCTTGTGCTCATGGAATTCTTGATTTTTTTTTATCATAATGCCTTTTGGATGGGTATTTTTCCTTGAAGTACCTTTCAAACTTATTCCAAGTTAACTTCTTCTCTCAAATTTCCTTCCCACCATATGTAATCCTTTCCTCTCAGATTAAATATGGCTACTTGTACATTCATGTTTTTAGAGTAATTATGCACACTGAAATATTTCTTTAGGCCCAGAAACCATGCTTCAACCTATTCACTCTTTCTAACTTCCCCATTGAAGGTAGGAAGTTTTTCCTTTTTAAATTATTTAGGTAAGAAGCTCCTCCCAACCTTACTATTATTTTTCTTTTGTATCCCTAATTTAGTGTTTATTATGGAAATATTATCAAAACTATCACTTCCACCCTCAAATGTGTCCCTTGCACTCATGTGCCTCTTTCTTAGTATGCTCCCATCTGTCTTGCTAGTCTCTAGTCCATATTTTTAGATTTGAAGTGGACTATGAACCTTTTTGGACCTAGTATTATCCAAAATATTGGCATCTAGTTGATGTTTTATTTTTCCATTTGAGATCTAATAGATTTTGTAATATCACATCATTTACTTCTTCCTTGTTTTCTTAGGCCCTGATAATCTTCTCATTTTCAACCTTACAACTTCTTATCTCAGCCATTAGGCTTCTAAGGATATCTATCTAACTAGGAGGTGTCTCTACTTCCCTTTTCTCATCCAAATCTTCTTCTATATTATAAGAAGTTTTTTGCAAGTTGTATTGGCCCATTTTGTTGCTCATTCATGTTTTTATTTTTACTAGAAATGTATCTCCTTCATTGTTCGAATAACACACATAGTTGTTCATTTAAAATAATCATAAATAATATTTAAAAATATTAAGTTACCTTGGATACACAAGCACTTTATTAGGTTGAACTGAAGCTATTATTTAATACATTCAAACATAAGCTAAATAAATTAGCAAGTTTTAAACTCAGCATCATCATCACAACACACATTCAAATTAATTCTTTACTCCAAGCTCATTCAATCCAAGTGTTGAACCATAAGCTCTGATAGCTCTCTGGAGTGGAGCTTTAAATTTACCCATGTGGTGTATTTTTTAGTCTCCAAACCTAGTGTTCAAACCATAACTTTGTAGCACATGCAACCCCCTAATGTTGTATTGGGGATGTGGGGTGTAACTAGACCCAACCTGTTAGGATGGGGTCCCTTGGGTCAGTTTTGGGGTTAAGATAACCCAAGATTTGATACATTTTTGTAACTAATGTAAAGTCTCCGCGATTTGTGGATGTGGAGCACGTAGATGATTAGGAGTCAAAGGGATTTTAGCCCCGTGTTTATGTAAAATTTGAGCTGGTTTTGAGATCCACCCATGGTCCGCATGGGATTGTATGAAAAAGGCTATAAATAGGTGTGTCTTAGAGAGTCTAAGAGATATATCAGATGTGATGGACATATAGAAGGGAAGTGATAGTGAAGAGAAGTGGGTCAGATAGGAGAAGAAAGGCTCTATAGCTGAGTGCATAGAGGCCTAGGTAGAGTCCGCAGCTGAGTGCGCGGACCCCTACAGCTGAGTGCGCAAGGTAGTTTTGAGTTTGTAATCCTAAATTGAAGATCAATAAAGATGGTTTCCAAAGAATTTTTGTGTATTCTTGTTTATTTTTGTTAATGAATGATGTTTTTTATGAAATATTGGTTGAATGTTGCGCGATTCTACTAAATAAGTGTTAATGATGTATGCAATGCATGTTTATGTGTTTTCGCGAAGACTCTGATGCATTCTCTGATGTTTACGAATAAATTAAGTTAATTTGTGTGAACCCTAAATCAAGACTGCTTTCTAATGCACGTAAGTAGATAGATTGATTGTTAACGGTCCAGAAAGACTAATTGTAGACCTTCGTGGAGGTCTAAAGACCACTTTTACAGAGTTGCAGCAATGAGCCTTAGAAGTGTATCGATCTATGTGAAGGCAGATGTGAGGCGCTAAAAGACATCACACTAGTCTCTGGATGTAGAAAGTTGGTTCTTGCATCCCCCCATACTGCTTCGAGTGAGGCTGCAGCCTGTGCTACGCAGGTCGTTGCCGAAAGGGCCAGTAGTGTAGGGATTTGTTGGTTGGTGAAACTAACTCTGAACCTAGATTAGGACCCCCTAAGCTAGCAAATGGTTCTATTTCTGGGACCAAGATCTACTTGAAAGAGATGTGCGATGTCCCATCATTGGAATCTGACCAAGAAAGAAATGGAAAAGTGGTTGGATAAGAAAATTCACGAGTTCGCGGCGCAAGAAAAAAGAAATACGTGCTTGTCAAAGGAACAGTGGTTGAACAAGTATCTGTATACACAAATGCATGAGATCTTCTTATGCACCTTCCCATTGAACTATATGAGTGGTTGGCTAAATTGATAGACAGTCAAGGAAGGTCGAAGCTTGATAATCCAATAGTGTGGACTCCAGAATTAGTTCAATGGTTAGAAGCTTTTGAAAACGATATCACGAGAGTTGTTGATCATTGACTCAATTGGATTCTGGGAGGATTTGTTACAGAATTTTCAGTTGATACCTTAGTCAACTACAACAAAGCGGAACGGAGATTTTTCAAAGGACCGCTAGGTAAGTATTTAATATCTTTAAATACTTGGATTAAAATGTTGTTATGTGAAAAATGGGTGATGCCATTACCTTGATGTTTAGATCTATGTGAAGTGGAAGACTCTTTAGAAATAGTGAAGGATCAGGACCGGAGTATATTCCATTGATTAGACCTCCTTTAAGTGACGATGAAGGGGGGAACGAACTCCACTGCATAGCACTATTCAGCTAATCACTCAGGGGTTTCCTCGAATAAATCATCCATCCACTCTGCCTCCACCTCCACCTCCACTGCATACACCTTCGCCCACACCTCCACCTCCACCCCCTCCATTAAACATGGCAAACACCATGAAGCTTCCGATTTTCAAAGGCATAGGGAGTGAAGATACAAAGAAGTTCTGGTTTGTTGCGAATTCTGTGTGGACAACGCAACAAATTAGAGATGACAATATCAAGAAGGCACAGTTGGTTACCGATCTACAGGATTGCATGCTAAATTGGTATATTAAGTTTTGTTTTGATAATCCTCTTGCATCACTAGCAGAGACTAAGGCGACTTTAAACAAGGAGTTTAGTAAGCCTAAGTCTGACTCACAATCAGTAGTTGGATTTAAAGAAATCATGATGAGGGTCGATGAGACACTGTGGGAATTAGATCAGAGGTTGAAGTGTCAAATTCGAGAAGCTAACATGTAGCTCTCAGATAGTCAGCATCGCGAATGGTTTATAGCTTCGCTTCTACCCCACCTGAGAATTGCTTTGTCACAACAGAAGATAGGAACACAGGAAGAAGCCTTGGAGATCGTGATGAGGTTGCATGCAACGCCTATTCAGGACGCGACCTTGGGGGTACAACAGATCCACTCTCAGTTACAGAGCCTCTGCTTAGAATTGCAGAGCTTGAAGAAAGACAAGGAGACTAAACCAGAGGTGCGCATGGAAGTCTGGTGTCTGAAGTGCAAGAGTCAGGGGCACGATAAAGACCATTGTCCTATATTCATGAATTATATTACAAGAGGGGGACCAATTCCCCTAATGCCGGAAGCCTAAGCAAAGTTGAGCATGGGCACTGCTCAATGGCGCACTATTTGTCAAGTTTTTGGACAACATGCGATGGATAATTGTCATTTACTTCAAAAATTCATCCAGACACCTCAGCAGTTGTTTTTTAACTTCTGCAAATTCTTGGGCCACGATGAGCGCCATTGTCGAAGCTATGAATTGATGATGGAAAGGACACCTACATATCGGATGCAAGAAGAAACTTGACGTCTAGATCATGGCACTGGAGGGATGTGTGGAGGTTATTAGGTATGAGGACAAGGCCGAGGAGGAGGAGGGCCTGTTATAGGCTATGGTCAGCTCATCTGCTATAACTGTGGAATGCCAAGGCACTATGCGCGAGACTGCTAGAATTAGACACGCCCGTCATGTCAATATTGTTGCCAGTTTGACCATACTGTAGAAGAATTCCTGGTGTTGATAGCTAAAATGCAAGAGAAGAAAGCGCAACCTCAGCAACCTACGTAGAACTTACAGATGATGAGAGCTAAGCCCCTGCGAGGAGGATCAAAATGTGAATATAGTGCTGAGAAGTGGCATAATGACCAACGATGACAAAGGAAAACAACCTGAAGAGGACAGATGGGTCCGCAAGGCCCCAGAGAAAGAAGTTGGTTTTGATCTAGAGTGCACTAAGGAAACTTTTATGGAATCCAAGGAAAGCTACGCTGAGGCCTCCACCTCAGGAAGCCAGAATAAGGTACAAGAAACTAGTGCGCCTGCAGAGGTTGACCCCTCTGTGCTTACTATGTTTTTGGAGACATGCATAAAACTGTTGCGTGATAGCAAAGTTGTGGAAGGCCTACAGGAGTTAATAAATAAATGCGCCAGCAAAGAACAAGTCCCTAATGGGCACTGTGTAGTTAGAAAAATTGGAAAACATAAGGCACAAATAAGCTGCGAGATGAGGCTCACCACGCATATAGGTTATTATGAGATGGATCAGGTCATCTTGGATCTGGGATCTGATGTGAACATTTTGCCGAAGTATACATGGGAAAGGATGGGAAGACCTGTGCTGCAATGTTCTCTAATTCAGCTCAGAATGGCAAACTAGCAGAAGATCATCCCCATGGGATGATTACATGGAGTAATAGTTGATATAGAGGGTGCGAGCGTGATGGCTAAATTTGAATTTATAGAGACGTTGATGACAATAATCCATACCCTACGCTCCTGGGAATTGACTGGGCCATTTATATGAATGGGGTCATCAATCTGAAGAAGAGGAAAAATTCATTTAAAAGGAAATCGCTTTGGGTTGTGGTACCGTTGGACCCTGCAGAAGGGGCACGCTATACTGAACCAATCTGTGATTATGAAGAAAGTGAGAATGAACTAGATCAAATATACAAAATAATAGTGCAATATTGGGATTGGATCAATCCAATGGTAGATGGACAAATTGCATGGGACCGGGAGAGTTCCTGCACCTCGGATTTAGACAAAGAGTTGGAGCATTGGCAGAATCGCTTGCATGAAGTATCCACACTGTGATGCAATATGATGATGAAGTCGTTGCGCTGTGTTTCGTCAGAGGTAAGGAAACTACCCTATTATGATGGTTTAACTGATGTGGATAAGTTTTTGGATGAATTTGAGCGTGAAGTCCCTGAGGATCACTGCTTCCAAGCATTAGATTTGGCACTGCACGATGGTGGGGTACGCATAAAGATAGCTTTGATGGATGGTGAGATTACATAAGAATGATTAGGTTACATTTTGGGCGCCCTAACGCTATATTAATTGAGAAATATAACGGGAAGGATGATCCGCACGATCACTTAGAAAAATGGACCAAAGCATGGGGGACAAAACCACAGCCAGAGTGGGTACACATATTTTCCCATACTTTGGATAAAATTCCCATGAACTGGTATCTGGAAACGGAGCTCCGCTATGGCACCACATAGTGGGATATTGAGGAAAGGGTTCTTATTGACCTTTAGTTTTGAAGACAGTTTCACAAGTATCGATGAAGAGCTACAAGAAATTAAGGCAGTTTTATCTTCACAACACCACAAGAACCTACGGAATGGGTCCAACCAGACTGGGGCACCCAGCTACACCATGTGCTAGAATGCTATAATGTGACCGCTCAAGAGGAGGATGAAGATCCAAGGAACATTAATATTCCAGAGACAGAAGGGAATCACAAAGTCGAGGGCCCACAAATAGACAACCCGAACATCACCATGTCATTGAAGACAACGAAAGTAAATATTGGCACTGAAGCAAAACAAAAGTTTGCAAAGATTGGAGATTATTGGGATGACACTACTGTGGGTAAAGTTACTGAGTTACTCCACGAATACCAGGATCTCTTCCCCAAGAAGTTTTTAGATTTGAAGGGCATAATTGGTGATTTGTGCATTATGAAGATTACTCTGAAGCTGGACGTGAAGCCTATTAAGCAGAGGTCGTATTGCCTTAATCCTAAATTCAAGGAAAAGGTGTGCCAGTAGTTGGATAAGATGTTGGAGGCTGGCATTATATAACCAGTTGAAGAACTTGATTGGGTGAGCCCGATGGTGGTTTAGGAGAAGAAACAAAAGGGTGAGATAAGAATTTGCATAGATGTGTGGAAGCTTAATGATGCATGTGTCCATGACCCATTCCAAACGTTGTTTACTGATGAAGTATTAGACAATGTTGGAGGGCAGGAGACCTACTCGTTCATTGACGAGTTTTCGGGGTATCATCATATTAATATGGTGCCTAAGGATAGGAGAAAAATGACCTTCGCGACATAGTGGGGTTGTTTTCAATACATTGTGATGTCATTTGGACTCAAGAATGCGCTTGCGATATTTTTTCTCGTATTCATCGCAACATTCAAGGACTTCATTCATAAGTTCCCGAAAGTATACTTTGATGACTGGACAGTGTTTGGATTAGTAAAGCACCATGTAGCAAGTCTGCACTTGATGTTGGATACGTGTCACAGATACCAGATCATGCTGAATTTGAAGAAATGCATCTTCTTTGTTCCCTTTGGAATCTTACTGGGTCGCGTGGTGTGCAAGAAAGGGATGATGGTGGACCCTGCAAAGATTGTAGTAATTGTGAATTTGGAGGCCTCAAGGAATGTTAAGGTCATACGGGATATTACAAAAAAATTATCAAAGCATATGCTCAAATTATCGCGCCTATGGAGAAGCTGCTAAAGAAGGATGCAACATTCTGTTGGGATGAAGAATGTCAGCGCAGCTTAGATGTATTGAAAGAAAACATCGTCACTGCGCTGATCTTGGTATTCCCTGATTGGAAAAAGGAATTTCACGTACATGTGGATGCCTCTTTCATTGTGTTGGGTGTAGTGTTAACGCAAGCTGGTGAAGGAGAAATGGAACATCCTATAGCCTTCGCTAGTAGGAAATTATCAAAGGCCAAGAAGAATTACTCAATGACTGAGTGTGAAGGATTGACCATGGTGTATGCACTGCAGAAGTTTAGGCATTATCTATTATGAGGGAATTTCAAAATGTACACATATAATTTTGCCTTGAAATACCTTGTCAATAAGCCTGTGTTGGAGGGGAATATCTGCAGATGGTTGCTACTATTCCAGGAGTATTACTTTGAAGTAATTATGAATCTAGGGAGGTTAAACGCGGGACTTGATCATCTGTCACAGATCAAAATAGGAGAGGGGCCCAATAATCTGGAGGAAGGGTTGCCAGATGCGCATATCTTTGCAGTGTGCATAGCGGATAATCATTTTTCAGATATCATTCACTTCTTGACTATGAGGATGGCACTGGAAGGGTATACGAGTCAGCAAAATAAGGAACTAGTAGTATGCGCAAAAAAAAATTCAATTATTGTGAGACATTTGTCTAAGATGGGCACCGATGAAATATTGTGAAGATATGTGCCAGATTTTGAGAGGGATAGCATTCTCCCTGAAGCTCATGGAGGGGCTACGAGAGGTCATTATGCAGGAAAAGCGACCATGCAGAGGATTTTGCATGCAGGACTATGGTGGCCAACGCTGCACAAGGATTCCAAGGTGTATTGTAAGGCATGCGATGCATGTTAGAGAATGGGTAGACCATTGTGAAGGGATGAGTTACCATTGCATCCTCAAGTACCTTTGCAGCCATTTGAGAAATGGGTGATTGATTTTGTTGCACCAATTTAGTCCCCAGGAAAGAAGACAGGTGTGCACTATATCATCACCACGAGGGAATATCTCACCAGATGGGCAGAAGCACATCCATTTAAGGACTATATAGGGGCTACAACAACAAAGTTTTTGTTTGAATATGTCCTAACCAGATTTGGTTGCCTGAAAGTGTTGATTAGTGATAGGGGTACGCACTTTCTGAATAAAACGATCAACGTGTTGACTGAAGAATTACAAGTCTAACATTAGAAGAGTACATTGTATCACCCATAGGCCAGTGGAACTGTTGAAGCCTTCAATAAGATTTTGGAAAACGTGTTGACGAAGATCTACAATGCGCAGCGAAAGGACTGGGATGTGCACGTACCCGCAGTACTATGTGCTTATAGGACTACTTGCAAAAAACTAACAGGGAAAACACTGTTCAGATTGGTATATGGTATAGAAGTTGTAATGTCGATAGAGTATATTGTGCCTCGTCTGTGCATAGAAGCTCTCACAGGTATGGAATATCGTTAGGCCTTGGAGGAACGACTCGCACAGTTGATGGAAATCGAAGAGGATTGATTTTTGGCAGGATTTCATCAACAAGTACAGGAGGAACGAGAAAAAGCATGGCACGATCGCCATATAAAACTTCACACTTTCAAGGTAAATGATCTTGTCATATTATATGATAATAAATTCAATAATTTTCTAGGGAAATTACAAATGCATTGGCTAGGGCCATACACTATCAAAGAAATTACAGATGGAGGTGCAGTTGAACTCGAGAAGCTAAATGGGGAACCTTTTCCAGGAAGAGTAAATGGAATTAGATTGAAATTGTATACAGGGGATCCTACGCAATGACTATATGGCGACAGGATACTCTTAGTGCTCCAAGTAGTTGCAAGGGTGTGCAGGACTATAAACTACTCTACCCAGTTTGGATGGAAACACAGCAAGCAGGCTGCACAGAGAATGATGAAGAGGTAACCTATGGAGTTCAGGGAAAATTTTAAGAACCCCCCCTAAATTTATAAATATAATAAATGGGTGAATCTCCATGGTATATAGGAAAAATGGAAGGCGATTTTATCAATAATATAATATGTATATATAATTTTTTGGCGAATCTCTCACCACGCATGGCGAATATTTTACTCAATTATAAAATCTTGTAAGATCTTAGCGAGTCTTTCACTAAATAATAAAAATTTGTAAAGTCCTAGTGAATCTTAGCATAGACTACATGCTCGTTTAATTCCCCCATTTAAATAGGCTACATTCCAGGTGAATACCATGGGTCAATACCATGTGCCATTTTGGTGAATACCATGGGTCAATACCATGTGCCATTTTTATTTTTATTAATTCTAATATTAGGGTTAATAATGGTTTTTTGCATGGTATTAATAACAATCTAGTCCATGGTATTTGTCCCATAGTATTTTGGCCATAGGTTTCACCTAAATATAACCCATTTTTTGAGTGTTCGTAAATATAAGGTGACTTATGGAGTAAATATAAAAAAATGTTTTATTTGTTTACCATACCTCTCATTTATTTATATTTTTATTAATTTACCATACCTCTTTTACAAATATGGTATTTGACCCATAGGATTCACTTAAATAAAATCTCTTTCTTGATCCTTCATAAATAGAACGAGGGTTATGGAATAAATATAAAAAGAGGTTTTATTTATTTACGATACGTCTAGTTTATTTATATTTTTATTTATTTACCATACCTTTTGAGTAAGTATAAAAAGACGTTTTATTTATTTACCATACCTCCACTTTACTTATATTTTTATTTGTTTACACCCTTACATGTATATAAGGTGACTTATGGAGTAAATATAAAAAATGTTTTATTTATTTACCATACCTCTCATTTATTTATATTTTTATTAATTTACCATACCTCTTTTATAAATATGGTATTTGGCCCATAGGATTCACTTAAATAAAACCTATTCTTGAAAATGGGCGAATGGATTCACTTAAATAAAACCTATTCTTGAAAATGGGCGAATGGAAGGTTGTAAGTCCTAATTTCAAGGGCTAAATTTACCTTTTTTACCCTCTCCCTTAAAATAAGGTGGGCTATTTGAGGTGATTTGTAAAAATGTACTATGATACAAAATATTCGCCCACTAAAAATTTAAAACCCCTTAATTTCGCCAAAGGGCGAATATTCGCCCCTAAAATTATCCTTGATGGAGTTGTGCACAGGAAGCTACGCCATGGAGAGAAGTACCGCGCAGCACAGCAGGAAAGTAACCGTTGGAGTCATTGTTCATGACTTGACATCCAGAAGACGGTTAAGGGGAGCGGGATAGCGGCAATTAAGGAAAAAATCTTTGAAGATCTATTGCCAAAACAACATTTATTATCAGAAATTGCGGGGAATGGTCATATTTGAATTCAAAACTCCCTATAAATTATGCGTGCCAGTCCAACAGAGAACACTTTGTGCCCTCAGAATTGCTAGTGAGATTTTTTGTCTGTCACCTATGAACCAATCATATTGGGAAGATTTAGTCACGAGCCCTACGTTTTCTAAGTTGTCTAAGCTAAATCAGAAGTTTATTCTAGAGAAAATGCTTGGACCAAGTCCCGCTAAAACTATGAGTACTGGTGGTGATGTTTCCTCTGAGGGAGCTGCCCCAAAAGTGGTAAGTATGGAAGCTCCAACTCCTGTGCCTACGGTGTCGAAGTTTCCTAGGCCGAAGCCTACACCTACCAGGGAAACCTAAATAGCTAAACCAAAGAAGGACAAGAAGAAAAATCTAGTACCGGTGCGCAAATCACTAAGAAAGCATTACACAGCACAAGAAAAACAAAAGGAAGATAAGAAACCGAAGAAGGTAATCGACCTAGATACGGAAGAAGGCCAGGGTACAAAAGACATTGATGCTGAAGGAGTGGAACCTATAACAAAGCTACCCAATTATATCCCTCCTCGGAAGGGAAAGGTGAAGGTTGCGAAGGACCCAGTTTTTAAGAAGTTCATTGTTTCCACGCCCCTGCTACCAGAGCAGGTCCCTTTTGAAGGTCTGTGGCTCGTGCAGATCCCACTATTGAAAATGGAGGATTGGGACCTCACAGATCATGCTAGGTTTCCACACTTAGCAACAAATAAGTACATGAGGCACATCTACTATGTGGATTCAGGTGTTACCGCATTGGAAACAGAGGAATGGGTCTGCGGTGTGGAGAACTCAGGGTTACTCAATCTGTTGTGGGTGCCCCATTATCACCGCACACCCATTAACATAATATTTGTGTGCCAGATGCTCACATTGGTGTATGATGGTTGAGGGCCTATACCCATTACAGACATGCTTATCCACAAAATCACACACCTGTCATACGAAGGACTGAACCCAGTCTAGGAGTTTGGCAAAAAGACGGGGGAAAAGGACCTAGAATAAATAATGAAGATAGATTACGACATTGTGAAGAATTCGCGATGGTATTCAATTCTGTCAATAACAGACCTAGAAATTCAATTAGCCACCTGTATTTTGGTAGGGAAGGTGATGAGGAAGTGTCGCATGGATGAAGTTCAGGCACGTGTAGTTTCCCAAGCTGTAGAGTGCGCAAAGGGCGTACAATTTAATAGGTCAAGATACCTATGCCAGGAGTTCTTAGTGAACTGTCGCGAGGCCCAGGATGAAACCAAGCCATTTCACTATGCTTGGTTATTGTTGTCCATTGTGCTTATCACATGGGAATTTCCAAAGGATAGCCAGTTTCCTTGACTTGAGGAAGGATTTCCAGAGGCAGCGCAATTCGCTTCCTTATGGGCTACAAATGACCCTGCACAGATCACGGAGACGAAAATATTTTGGGTCCTTATGGAATTGAGTCTTCGCATGGCCATTAACTAGCATTTGAGGTTGTTGCCAACCTTGTACACACAGTTGTCAGCCTACGTGACATTCAAGGCTGATTTCCATAGAGTATACATTCAAGCATGGAAGGATCCACAGCAGAAATGGGATGACTTGCCATATTTGGTGACAAAAACATATGTGCAGGAGGTGGTAGCAAGATGGCCTGTAGAGTGGTGTGCCTCCTCAAACTTAGATGCTAGAACAAGCACGGGTGCGGGAAGTTTTGCTGCACAGAAGAGAAAGGAGGCAGATAAGCAAGCTGCACGTACACTCATAGAACATAAAAAGAAGGAAGTTGCAGAAAATTCTTGGGTAGAACAAGAACATCTTGCTATGGAGCAGGCAGAATAGGAGCAGTGCAAATCGCAAAAAAGTGACAAGTCACCTTCGTCGGAAATAGAGGAGGAGGAACTTTTAGGGCAAGGCGGTGGTGAAGGGGAGGGGCAAAGAACCCCATTCATTCTAAAGAAACATGGTAAGGCGCAGTAGGAAGGTACAAGGAAGAAGCAGAAATTAGAAAAGTTGCAGGATGATCCCATGGTCTTGACGGAGGGTGATATCGATGAGATCAGAGACAAAATCAGGGATACCACGACTAAAGTGCTACAGCAGTTCCAGCAGAAATATATGCAAATGTTAGAGAGCATCCAAAAGGATCTGTGTGAGTTGCATATCCAGGCAAGAAGAATATAGGTGGGCACCAGAAAATCGAGCACAAAACAAGTGAGCCTGGCACCTGGGAGAAGCCAAGCAGTCGAGTTGGTAAGGACCCTAGACCTTAGGACTATTGCATTACCAGATGGGTCCCTTCGTGCGGAGTCAGCCAATGATCGCATTATCCTGAGAAAAATCAAGAACATCAGGTTGAATATAGCGACGCTCTCTAACGAGACCCTCCACGCACTGCATGTAGGGGTGGAAAATGAATTGAGAGCCTGGGAGCAGCACGCCCTCAACCTCATCAGCAAATATAGAGTGAACAATGAACATATGTTCACTGAAAAGATAGAGGCTCTGAAGGAAAAGGAGACATTGCAAGCATAGAGTTCACGACTAGAGTCAGCAGTCGCAGAGGCATGAAGGATAGTATTTGATCTTAACATCTGGGAGGTTGCATAACCAAAAGCAAAGATCAGAAAACTCATCGTTGGTGTATGCAAAGCTAAAGTAGAGGCTAGCCGAGTTCAGTTTAAGCTCAATATGAAGATCACAGAGCTGCAGTTAAAGTTGTAGCCCACGACTCTGCTTGAGGTCCAAGACTAGCGTGGAGCCACGATAAAGGAAGGAATGGCCTCCCTGGATGCCACTGTCGCTGACTATATGGCAATGTTTGAGAAAGTGATGGAGTTAGTGACCAATCTGCAGGGGGATCCAAACCTACAGACGTTGAACACAAAAGTAAGGGAGTTGCAATGGCAATACGATGATGTCAGGGCCACTGCACACTCCATTGCACTAGCGTAGTACCTTTCTAAACTGTAAGAAGGAAAGAAACTCCTAGCACAAGTGGAGAAAGTGCAGAAAAAGGAGGCCTTGATAAAGGCCTGGCTGCAACCATGGTTAGAAGAAGCTTATCAAGTCACAACATCCAGGATAAGCTAAAAGGGTTGTAGTAGACACAGTAGACAACGAAGCTAGCAGTCAAAGGACCAGCTATAGAAAAACTCATTGAGGAAGTCAAGTAGGCAGCCACTTAGAGCACTGCCAAAGTCACAGTGATCTAGGTAGAGTTGAGGGATCTTTGCAGCAAGATCGCAGCACCAGATGAGTGACTCGAGGGCAAGTCATGATCCTTTTTTGGGGGGCCTGTTGGGATGGGGCTCCCTGGGTCAGTTTTGGGGTTAAGATAACCCAAGAGTTGATACATTTTTGTAATTAATGTAAAGTCTTTGCGATTTGTGGATGCAGAGCGCATAGATGATTAGGAGTCAAAGGGGTTTTAGCCCCTTGTTTATGTAAAAGTTGAGTTGGTTTTGAGATCCACCCATGGTCCGCATGGGATTGTATGAAAAATGTTATAAATAGGTGTGTCTTAAAGAGTTTAAGAGATATATCAGATGTGATGGATAGATAGAATGGAAGTGATAGCGAAGAGAAGTGGGTCAGATAGGAGAAGAAAGGCTCTACAGATGAGTAAATAAAGGCCTAGGTAGAGTCTGCAGCTGAGTGCACAGACCCCTACAACTGAGTGCGCAGGGCAGTTTTGATTCTGTAATCTTGAATTGAAGATCAATAAAGATGGTTTCAAAATAATTATTGTGTATTTCTCTTTATTGTTGTTAATATTATATGATTTCAATGAATGATGTGTTTTAGGAAATATTGGTTGAATGTTGCACGATGCTACTGAATATGTGTTATTGATGTACGCAATGCATGTTTATGTGTTTTCGCGAAGACTCTAATGCATTCTCTGATGTTTAGGAATAACTTAAGTAAATCTGCGTGAACCCTAAATTAGGATTGATTTTTGATGCACGTAAGTAGATAGATTGACTGTTAAAGGTCTGCAAAGACCAATCGTAGACCTTCACAGAGGTCTAAAGACCATTTTTACAGAGTTGTAGCAGTGAGCCTTAGAAGTGTATCGATCTGTGCAAAGGCAGATCTGAGGCGCTAAAAGACATCACATTGGTCTATGGATGGAGAAACTTGGTTGTTGCATCCCCCCATACTGCTTCAGGTGAGACTGCAACCTGCGCAAAGTGGGTTGTTACCAAAAGGCCCAGTAGTGTAGGGATTTTTTGGTTGGCACAACTAACTCTGAACCTGGGTCAAGACCCCCTAAGCCAACACAACCTTTAAGCTTTGTTATGAAAATGGAGTTATCAAATTTCCTTTTTCTTCCATCACCCCATATCATAATTTTGATATCTCCACCATCTTCTTCTCATTAAGATATTTCCAAAAGTATAAATTTCATCTTATTCTAAGCTCCAGGAACAAAGTTATGCCCATTTGAATATTAACCCCCTTTAAGGTCCACATAAAACTTTTTACATGCCATGTGAATGAAATTGGCTTCCTTGGCAATGTGTCTCCCCCATATTGATCCATGTCCTCAGCCACCTATCATATCAGAACCCCTTCATATCATTGTTTTCAATAGAATACACCTTTTCCAAATCCCCAAATTTTTCGGTATTTGATATGCCCATATAGTTAAATCTAGAAATATATAATGTTCTCCTACAATTGATATAGCAATATCCTAATGTAGACTACTAGGATATTGGGACATCATTAAAAATATATATAACTACAAAACTCCACAAATTCTTTATATGTTGATGATCCGGATTTAAACAGGAACGCAACAAATTACAGAGATAACTATATACACAAATATGCAGCGGAAATAATACTTCATTTCATTAATGGAAAATACTGAAATATGCTTACAAACAGAAATGGCAATAAACTAGCTAGGGCGATGGTAGCTTATCTCTGAGAAGAGATGTGATGGCTACATGCCTCTGAACTGTGTTACAATGAGGCTCGAAGGCCTATTTATTGTTGAGAAACAATGGACAACCCTTAACATTCCAAAACCTAACCCTAGGAGATGAAACGCCAAACTGTGGGCCCCGTTTGGGTAAATTGGTACATCAACTTCCCGGGGTCATAACTTTGGCATACGATCTCCGTTTGACGCGTACAATAGCTCGTTAGAAAGATCTATCCGAGCACTACCACTTTGGGAAGGGCAACATCGGTCCATGGACCCATGTTGCCCCCAGATTTCCCAAAAAACGTCGTTTAGGGCCTCAAAACGGCTCCGGAAGTTCAGGACCCGAAAAACTGCTAAAAATAGTAAGTTGTGCTACAATTAAGGAAACTGAAAATGCTAAGAAAGACAATGGTGGGGGTCCAGGTGGACTTGGCAAGTGGCCACCAATATCCACCTGGATCATTCCTCCCCCCTTAGGAAGCAATGGTCCCCATTGCGTTGAGCTCCTCCATGAGATGAGGAAACTTCTGCTGAACTTGTTCCCTGGTGAGCCACTTGCCCTGCTGAAGGAGTTGGCCCGCTTTGACAACTCGATACAGTTGGATATTTTGTTGGTGAGTGTTCTTGATCTGTGTGTCCATGATCCGATCAGTTGCAGCTTGTTCCATGCAATCTGGATTTAATTCTGTGGGTTTGAGCTGTTCTGCAATGTCGGATGTGTCTAGCAATGGTGGAAAGTATGGCCGAAGGCGGTCCACATTAAATACTGGGTGCAGGCCAAGGAATGGGGGAATGCTGAGCTCAAATGCATTGTCTCCCATAGCCTTAGTAATGGTGTAAGGACCATATCGGAGTGGTCTCAATTTCCGATAAGCTCCAGTAAGGCGTTCCGTTTGCAAATGCAACCAGACTTTGTCGCCCACCTGAAACTTGTGTGGCACCCGATGTTGATCATGTCGCTGCTTGTACTTGGCATTTGATTTCTCAAGAATGTCATGGACCTGCTGGCGAATATGTTGGATTCGCTCAATGAAGCTGGTGGCCTTATCTGTTTCGGACTGGACATGAGCTGAATTCATGTGAGTAGCTGCAAGTGGCATGGCCACATCAATGGGGCATAGTGGCTGGAATCCCAAACCCACCTGAAAAGGGCTATGGCCAGTGGAGCTGTGAAGAGCTCGGTTGTAGCTGTGCTGAACGTAGGGGAGGCTCTCGTCCCATGTGCGTGGATGCTTTGAGTTATACATGCGCAGAATGTGCACAATCATCCTATTGACAACCTCCGTCTGGCCATCAGTTTGAGGATGGAAGGCTGTGGACTTCGTGAGTTTGGTGTCCAGCATTGACCAGAGACTGGACCAAAAGGTGCTGAGAAACCGACTGTCCCGATCTGAGATGATAGACTGTGGGATCCCAAAGTGCACCCACACTCGTTCAAAGAAGAGTTTAGCAGTGGCTTCTGCTGTGATATTCTTCTTGCAGGCCATCATAATGGCCATCTTTGAGAACCTGTCGACGACCACAAAAACACAGTCATTTCCATGCTTAGTGGAAGGAAGGCCTGACATGTAATCCATGGAGATGGATTCCCAAGGTCGACTAGGGGTAGGCAACGGGGTATAGAGGCCTTGCTTCTTAATGGTCGGTTTGGCAATGGCACAGGCAGTACATGATCGGATGTACTTCCCAACATCCTGTCGAAGATTCGGCCAATAGAAATAGTTTTGCAGTACTGCCACTGTTTTCTCGACCCCGAAATGCCCAGCAGCCCGACTGTAGTGTGCTTCCCAAATCATCTTGGCACGCTCGCTTGAAGGAACACAGAGGTGACCGAGGTGGCATAATAGGGCATCCTGGAGGTGAAAATCTGCAACCTGCCGACCTTCCAAGAGTGTCTGGTATGTGTGGCTGAATTCTGGGTCGCTTTTGTAGAGAAATGGCCAATCAGAAGTCTCGTGCCCGCAAGAGTTGAGCACGGTGGTTAGCGCCATGATCGGTGGTCGACTGAGGCAATCTGCAACATTATTGGTGCTGCCCTTTTTATACTTGATATTCAAGTGAAACTGTTGCAGGTATGTAGACCACTTCTGATGGCGATCATTCTGCAATTTCCCTTGGGTCTGTATGAACTGCAGAGGTCGGTGGTCTGTGTGGATGACCGTTTCCTTCCCCAAAATGTAATGCTTCCATTGTCGGCAGGCCTGTACAATGGAATACATCTCTTTATCATAAGTGGGGTACTTCTGGACTGTGTCTGAAAGTGTTTCACTGTGATATGCCACTGGATGTCCATGTTGAGTAAGGACTGCCCCAATAGCATAGTCAGAGGCATCTGTCTCGACCTCAAATGGTTGTTGTAAATCTGGTAATGCGAGCACTGGTGCCATGCAGAGGCGATCCTTCAACTCCCTGAATGACTTCTGTTGAGATTCAGACCAAAAGAATTTTGCTTTCGCCCCGACCTTGGTGACTTGACTCAAGGGCCAAGAAATATGAGAAAATCCCAACACAAACCTGCGGTAGAAGTTGGCAAGACCTAGAAAGCTGCGGAGCTCTGTTAGAGTGGTTGGAGAGGGCCAATCCCGAATGACTTGGACCTTGGCTGGATCGACATGCACCCCCTGTTCATCAATGATGTATCCGAGATACTGAACCTCGGTCATGCCAAAAGTGCATTTCTCCAAATTGGCACATAGCTTGTGTTGCCGCAGTGTTTGGAGAACCTGTCGGATGTGGTGGAGGTGCTCTTCCCAACTCTGGCTGAAGATCAGAATGTCATCCAAGTATACTACTACAAAGGAGTTGGTGAATGGCCGCAAGATGTCATCCATTAGCCTCATAAAGGTTGCAGGAGCATTCGTCAATCCGAAAGGCATGACCAACCATTCGAAGAGGCCCTCCTTGGATTTGAAGGCAGTCTTCCACACATCTGAGGGTTCAATTGGTACTTGGTGATATCCTGACTTCAGATCGATCTTGCTGAAATATTTCGCCCCCTTTAGTTGGTCTAGGAGGTCATCAATCCGCGGGATCGGGTACCTATTACGGACAGTGATCTTGTTCAGCGCCCGATAGTCAATACAGAGTCTCCACGTCCCATCCTTCTTCTGTACCAACACTATCGGGCTCCCACAGGGCGAAGAACTCGGACAGATGTGACCTCTCTGCAGGAGCTCCTGAATCTGTCTCTTGATTTCATTGTTCTCCAGAACGGAGCGCCGATAAATTGGTCCATTGGGTAGCGGCGCACCTGGGGTCAGATTGATGGAGTGCTTGACTTGACAGTGCAGAGGAACCCCTGCCGGGGAGGTGAAGATGTCTTCGTACTCCTCCACAATCTTGTCCATCTGTAGCTGCCGTGCAGAGGAACCCCGTTTGGAGGCCGCGGCCACTGTCTTCTTCTTCCCTTGAGGGCGTATCATCAGGAAAACAAATTTCCTGGTTTTGGAAATGATCTTACTGCATTGTTTTGCAGTAATCAAAGAGATGGCGGCAGGTGGTGCTACCTCTGGTATCCTGAACAACTTATTTCCCAATGTAATAATAACAGCACGGGGCCTTGATTCATACACAGCATGTCGCTTCCACAAGTATGGTTGTCCTAGTAATACATCACAAACTTCAAGGGGAGCAATGTCACACAATACCTCATCCGTGAAGGGCTTGATGTTGTATGGAAGGCAACATTGCTGGCTCACGCGAAGATCTCGCCCTTGGTGAAGCCACCCAATGGTGTATGGTTGTGGATGTGCTGTGGTCGGTAAGCCCAACCGCTTCACGACCTCTGCCGAAATGAGGTTCTTTTGACTCCCGCTATCAACAATGAACTGTATCGGGGAGCCCTTTACCCACATCTGGGAGTGGAAGAGACGCTCCTCCTCCTCTGGATCTTCGGGTTCATTTTTCTGGATCTTTGCGGTAGCAACAGTGGCGCTGGGATCTGCATCAATGATCTGCTTCCCTTTTTCATACCCCTTATCGGGTTCTGACTCAGAGTCGGAACATGCATCTGATTCTGAAACCTTTAGCTCAGCCACCAGTGACTGCTTGGCCCGACACTCACTTGTGTTGTGAGTGGAGCTCTTATGGAACTCGCACCATTTTCCAGTGTCCTTTCTCGGCTTCGCGGCGTTGCTCTTTGCTTGCAGCTTCGGCTGGTTGTCTTGGGCTGTCCCGCCTTGGCTTTGTCCTTTGTTCTATGGTTTAGGGGCACCTTTCCCCTGCTTTGGATTCGCAGATCCAAAGTCTCGCTTCTTTTGTTTAAACTTCTGCTCGACCTTGACGGCATACCGGTATGCTGCGCCGAGCGAGGGGATGTTTAAGAACTGTATTTCTTCCTAGATGTACTTGTGCAGGCAGCCACGGTATTTGAGTATCAAATGTTGCTCCGAATCCTTGATACCCAACTTTGTGCGAAGGGTATGGAAAAGATTGGTGAACTCCGGCACGTCTTGGTCCCTTCCCTGCCGCAGCGTGGTCCACTTTATGTATTCATCCTCATAGCTTCCGACAGGGTAGTACTGCTCCTTGATGGCATCCCGGAATGAATCCCAGGTGGGTGCGGCTGAAAATAGTGAGCCAGTACTTTCATCCTTATGCTCGCAGTAGGTTTCCCACCAGTCCTTGACGTGGGGGGCTGCTTTGAGAAGAGCAAAAACAATCTTTTCCCGACTCGAAAATTCATGAACAGAAAAATAACCCTCTAGCAGATTTAACCATTTATCTACGGCATCAGCGTCTATCTGACCCTCGAATATGGGGATTTCAAAATTAACTTGTACCTTAAAGGGTGTGGCGTTTCCAGAGGAGCTACTGGAAGCCGATGCGCCGCTTCGGGGTAGCCGCTGAAGGATCTGCGCAAAGCTGTCCATCATCGCGTTCCGTTGTCGCTCGAGCGCTTCTTCGAG
This sequence comes from Pinus tabuliformis, assembly GCA_031772625.1. Classification (NCBI taxonomy): domain Eukaryota; kingdom Viridiplantae; phylum Streptophyta; class Pinopsida; order Pinales; family Pinaceae; genus Pinus; species Pinus tabuliformis. The sequence continues at coordinate 152,994,375 of CM062804.1, read as the reverse complement.
CAAGATTTTGATGGGATCTCCTGCCCCCTCGTCTTTCTTCTCGTCCGCCATGGGAGGCCGTCGGGATTTGCGAGGCTGGTCTTGCAAAGGTTCAACCAGTTCAAGCCCTAACTCCTTATATCCTGACCTTGTTGGGGACATGCAAAGAAAAACAGAGAAAAAGCAAACCCCTCTGATACCACTGATCCGGATTTAAACAGGAACGCAACAAATTACAGAGATAACCATATACACAAAGATGCAGCGGAAATAATACTTCATTTCATTAATGGAAAATACTGAAATATGCTTACAAACAGAAATGGCAATAAACTAGCTAGGGCGATGGTAGCTTATCTCTGAGAAGAGATGTGATGGCTACATGCCTCTGAACTGTGTTACAATGAGGCTCGAAGGCCTATTTATTGTTGAGAAATAATGGACAACCCTTAACATTCCAAAACCTAACCCTAGGAGATGAAACGCCAAACTGTGGGCCCCGTTTGGGTAAATTGGTACATCAACTTCCCGGGGTCGTAACTTTGGCATACGATCTCCGTTTGACGCGTACAATAGCTCGTTAGAAAGATCTATCCGAGCACTACCACTTTGGGAAGGGCAACATCAGTCCATGGACCCATGTTGCCCCCAGATTTCCCAGAAAACGTCGTTTAGGGCCTCAAAACGGCTCCGGAAGTTCAGGACCCGAAAAACTGCTAAAAATAGTAAGTTGTGCTACAATTAAGGAAACTGAAAATGCTGAGAAAGACAATGGTGGGGGTCCAGGTGGACTTGGCAGGTGGCCACCAATATCCACCTGGATCAGTTGATGGGTTAGTGGATAGATCAACATGCCACCTCATATCTCTAACATCCAATTGACATATAATACATGGAATTTGTTGACATGATCAAGACATGGCATTGTTGACATGTATAATGAAATACAAGATATCAAATATCTTCCAAGACACAACCCTCATAAAACACTGATATGTCGATATGATAGTTTATCATGCCATGTCACCATTTAACATATTATCATCACCTAACATGTGGTATATGCTGGCATGTACCCTGTCATGTGGCACCACCGACATGTGTCATGTGTTACTCATATTTTCCTAGATGACATGCCAAAAGAACCAAATTCAGGTGATACGTATCCTCCACCTAGAACTTCCATGCCATCATTCTTAACATCATCATATGTCACTATCTAGGATTTCTTGATAATCGAATACTTTGGTATTCAAAGTCATCAATAAACACACCTAGTTACTGGAGTGTTTGATGTCAAGAGTTGGTATTTCTACAAAATCCATGCCATACCAGACCAGTCCAAAATGTAGTCCTTTGATTCTTCTAAGGTATGGTATTACGATAAGCCCAATTTCAGCTAGATCTCAGTTATGGCTCTTGTCATCCCATGTGACCAGGGACTAGTGGCATGACTTCTTGAACTCAAATTTTGAAATAACACCCAAATTCTATACCCAATTTACTTCCAAGCTCTTCATCCTCTTCTAAGGACAAAAGAATTCTCTACCTTTAACTAGAAAATCTTCAAACTTATTCATCTCTGTCACTTACAAAGAAGAGAGGTTGGATGTTGGTTTACCTCCAGTGCCCTATAGATCCTTGAGTTGCTACCAACATACAAGTATCACTTCACCATTATAGTATGCACAATGACTCAACATGGAAACATTCATGAACAAGAAATATATGTATATCTATATATAACCATTGAAACCAAAGCTAATCTTTCCATTTATGAACATACAACACACAAAGGTCTCAATTAACATAAGGGGAAGGATTCCATTGCATATATAATTCATATTCATAAAGGAATTTATATCAAACATGTTAGAATTATGGCTCATGTGTTTTCCTTGATGGCAACCCACTTAATAAAGATGCACTTGATGTCAGCATTGATGACTGTGGAATTAATAAAGATTGGTGCATAAGCTACATATGCTATGAGTAGAGAAATGACAGTTCAAGGACGGATGGATGTTAAAGGTGAAGTTTGAGAAAATATGCAGATCCTATGAAGAAGGGTCACGTACATATGCAGGTCCTATAAATAAAAGTCATGTACAGAATCCGAACCATGGTAATATGGATACCAGGGGTTTTTAACATGATATTGGCCCATAGTAATTGGAGTGAAAATGGTTATTTGATCCCATGAAAGAATACTAACAAGATTACCAAGGGATTTACCTAAAATATTGGCTAATGCTAAAACTATATAAGGAGATGGAGATCAAGGTGTTAAGAGTGCAAGTAAAGGATCTATCTTTGTGTGATTTGATCTCGAATAGCTATGCACCAAGAAACAAGGAGATCATTTAGATCTAACAGATTTGAAAGTGTTGTGAAGACTAATTAAAATACTTTCTTGATCTATTTATGCTTGTAATGTTAGATTTGTAGCTATGATGATGGTTTTATCTAAATATAGTGATGTATGTCGAGATCTGGGTTTAACAGATGTTGTGAATTGTAGCTAGGATTTGAGTCAGTAATTTCAAGATTTGTATGCTTTTTGCTTCTGATTTGTCACAAACATACATTGACCTGCTTCAATAAAGTAGTGTATAAATTATGTTATATACGTGGTTGTTAGGAATGGTAGTCGCATACATATGATGATTTCTTCTATGGAAGTCGGATATTTACGTTAGGGTTTACAATGCACCTTGATGATGACACTTGATGAGTTCTGCTCTATTTTTTGTTGTCTGCCAATGATGTCTCTATATTGATGATCTATATCTAACAATGATGATTGGGTTGATTGATTTTCAATGATGCTATAGTGTCGGGGTTTCTGATTGGTTCAGTGGTATGTGATTGATCTATATATGGTCTAGTGATTGATTTGGTATTACAGTTATCCATGATTCAGGTTTCAGTAGTGTAAGATCTGTACACAGGTGTTATATAGAGGAAGCACGTACATACGTGATTTTTATTCAGTATAGTCACATACATATTCTGATATTTGTTTGTTCTGGTTGGGTTCTACATTCAATGGTTTGATCCTTCATAAATTCAGTTGATTTACAGTACTTCAGTGACTCAGATTCAGTATTTCAGTTTGTCATGTCAGTTTGGGTTTATTGTTGATATGGGTCCAGTTTCAAAATATGATGAAAGGTGGCCTACAGGTTGTTTGATGATTGTTTGACAGATGAATCCAGTCTGAAACATTCTAAATAGTGGTCCACAAGGTGTTGAGGGTTGCAGCCTTTATTCCTTTCAGTAGGAGTCGGTAAACGAGTTTATGGGGTTCCTACGTACTGGTAATATTTTTCACCAGTACTAAATGTAATGAAGATTCTCTTTATATAATAAGAAAGAAGATAGAGACTATGACAATGGTGGTTTTCTCCCACATTGGGTTTCCACCTAAAATCCTAGTGTTTTATGTGTGTTGTTTATGTGCTGTGATTTTTTTCCTGTCCTTTATTGCATACTGGAAATATATTGAGTTAATGATACAATGGTTAAAGATAAGCATCTGATGGAATACATGAAAAAATAATGAACTAGATATACGCTAGTTTCCTTCACCAAAGTTGCATACATATGTAGGTTGATTTAAGAACAATAGCATACATCATTTAGTATATGAAATTGAAAGATGAAGCGAATTAAACTACTGATTCACCACCCCCTGCCTCTGTATTTTTCCTAACAATTGGTATCAAAGAAGGTCCCTCAAAATAAACTTGATCACTTAAAGGGAGATCTATCAATATGGGCAGCCAAGAGGTAGGTTCTATCAGGCTACCTTTGTTTAATGGAACTAAATTTGTATTTTGGAAAATCATAATGATAGCATATTTGCAGGAACTAGGAGCATATGTATGGGCAATTGTTGAAGGTGGATATCAATACCCGGCCTCCATTACCACAGATGATGCAAGGAATAAACAATATGAGATAAATGTAAAGGTTGCAAATGTTATTTTGGGAAGTTTGGTTGAATCTAATTTTGTGAAAGTCATGCAATTGAACACTGCAAAGGCTATATGGGACAAACGTGTTCAAAGCTATGAAGGAAAAACTAAGGTAAATGGTGTTAAACTTCAAACATATAGAATCTAGTATGAGACTCTTAGAATGCATGATGATGAAAGAATTGCAAGTCTTCTCCTTGGAGTAGACGAAATTGTTAACTCAATAAAAAATCTTGGTCACAAAATAAAGGATATTACTATTGTTGAAAATATCTTGAGATCACTAACTCCAAAGTTTGATTCCAAAGTCTTTTCCATTGAAGAAATGTAGGATTTGAAGAATCTCACTATTTAACAACTCCATGGGATCTTGACATCTTTTGAAACTAGAAAAGGGGGTACATCAAGTATTAGGGAAGAAACATTCAAAGCCACAAACAAAGGGAAATAAAAGGAAGAGCCTAAGGAAACAGGTTACATTTCAGATGAAGAAGAAGTGAATTTTGTGAAGAAGCTTCAAGTAGGATCTGGCAGGTTCAAAGGTAAGCTTACTTTTAAATATTTTTCCTGTGGAAGAGTAGGTCACTATGCCACTAAGTGTACCTATAAAGAAAATCATGAAAAACGAAAGTATGTTTCAAAGAAGAATGTTAAAAAAGGCTTTACTAGCAAGTAAATTTTTTATATTCATGAAGATAGTGAATGTTCTTCCAATAATGAGGATGATGAATCAGATCAAGATTATCAATTACTTATGGCATTTAAAGAACAATGTGTAGACAAGTCTGATGATGATGAATTTATGGATGCTCTAGAAAACACCCTTGTTGAAGAAATAACTAAGTTGAAGATCTGTCTAGAAGAGGCTAAATTAATAGAAGAAACAAGTCCAAGAAAGGGAAAAGCACTGTGAAACCTTGGAACTTGAAATTGTGGGTCTAAGAAAGGAACTTGAGAAAACAAAAGCTCTAAATCTTAGATTTTCTAAAGGATCTAAAACTTTAGAAGAAATCATTAAAGTTTAGCGTTCTCCTCTAATCAAGACAAGTCTTGGGTACAACTCAAATCAAGATGGTGAAACATCAAAACCTATGAAATCTTTTGAAATAGATATAAAAATCTTCATCAATGCAGTAAAAGGAAGCAATACGAGACTCAACAAATGAAGAAAGGGTCAAGCTATTCTCAGGAAAAACAATATTTCCATGAACAAAGGGTAAGCTATTCAAAAAGGTATTATACTCCCAGGTACTCTTACTTCAATGGTCAATGCTTCACTTGTCACAACTTTGGTCACAAATAAGGTAATTATGTTGCTTATAAAATGATTATGAGTAGAGAAGAAAGAAAAAAACATAATGAAAAAAGGAGAAAGAAGTCTTCTTATAATGCTTTCTCCCCTCTTCAAAATGAAAGTGAATGTTTTATTTGCAATAACTTTGCTCATGAAGAAACTAAATGCAGAAGCAAGATGAATTCATCTTATCAACATGATCAGATGAAAAGCCTCCAAAGGTATGGAAAAATAAAATTCCCTCTTCTGAAAGTTGTGGTATAGCATTATATGTAAGAGATCAAGAGAAACTATGGTACATTGATAGTGGATGTTTGAAGCATATGACAGGTGACAGAGATAAGTTCATTTCCTTTAATGAAATTAAGAAAGAAAAGAATGTGAATTTTGGTAATAACTCACCTGTTACCGTTAAAGGAAAAGGATTTGTGTTTTTAAAGGAAAAGGTCAAGGCTAAGAATGTATTATTTGTTGATGGGCTAAAACATAACTTGTTAAGTGTTAGTCAAATGTGTGATCAGGGGCATGAAGTTATTTTCAGATCAAAGAATTGTGTGGTAAGAAATTTGAATACAGGTAAGATCATAATCAAGGGAACCAGAACTCTAGGAAATGTCTACATCCTAGAGGGTGGTTAAGAGCACTGTTTTTTGAGCAAATATGAAGAAGGTTGGATTTGGCACAAAAGGTTGGGGCACCTCATTTTTTTCCAATTATACAAATCAAGTAGGATGGAGAAGTTCGTGACTTACCCAACATTTCTTCACCTGAAAATAACATTTGAAAATCATGCCAATTCAATAAGCAATCCAAAGTTCATTTTAAAGCTAAAAAATGTACTTCAAGAAAACCCCTTTAACTTGTTCACACTTATTTATGTGGACCTATGAGAAAGAAGTCTCCTCATGGTGAACAATACTTCATATTATTTATTGATGACTTTACAAGAATGTAGTGGGTTGGTTTACTAAAGTATAAATATGACACATTTGAAAAGTTTAAAATATTCAAAGATTTGGTAGAAAATGAATTAGATATAAAAATAAAACGTCTTAGATCTGGTAGAGGAGGAGAGTTTATATAAAAGGAATTTTTCAATTTTTGTGAAAAACATGGCATCAAAAGATAGTTTTACATAGCTAAAAATCCTCAAAAAAATGGAGTTGTTGAAAGAATGAACAGAACAAATCAACAAATGGCATGTGCCATGCTTGATGAGTTAGGAACACCACACACCTTTTGGGGAGAAGCAGTGCATAAAACAACTGATATACTTAACAAAGATCATGTTTGAGTAAAAGATAATAAATCTCCATATGAATTCTGGTATGATAAGCCTACAACTATCAAACAATTTAGAATCTTTGGAAGCAAATGTTTCATAAAGAAAAATGATGATAAGCTTGGAAAGTTTGAATCCAGAGTTGATGAAGGAATCCTCCTTGGATACTCTTCTAGAAGTAAAAGATATAAATGTTACAATAAAATGCTCCAAAATATTGTTGAAATTATAGATGTTTTGATTGATGTAGCATCCATGTATACCAAAATGGAAGAACAAACAGATGGAGAACCTCTCCCTACTTAAATCCAATAAGTTGTAGGAGAAGAAGAAAGAGAAGCACCATAAGAAGGAAATGAAAGTACAGGTATGTTAGAAAAGAATCCATCAAGGTATGTTTAGAAAAATCATCCTGAATCTCAAATTATAGGTGATAAGGAAGCAAGAATACAAACTAGAAGAACTTTGGTTGGAACATCTAGTCACTTAGCCTTACTATCCACAATTGAACCTCAAAATGTGAATCAATCAATAAAATATGAATATTGGGCTAAGGAAATGCATAAAGAACTTGATCAAATAGAAAATAACCATACATGGGAACTTGTACTGAGGCCTCATGATAAAAATGTAATTGGGACAAAGTGGGTGTTCAAGAAAAAACCAAATGAAAATGGGTAAGTAATTCAAAACAAAGCAAGACTTGTATGCAAAGGCTATGCTCAACAAGAAGGGATAGAATTTGAAGAGACATTTTCACCTATAGCTAAACTTGAAGCCATAAGAATGTTTCTTTCATTTTCTAGCTTTTGTAACTTTGAAGTATATCATATGGATGTTAAATCTGCATTTTGAATTGGGGCCTAGAAGAAGATGTTTATATTGAACAACCTGAAGGATTCATACTTGGAAATTATAAAAATCTTGTTTGCAAACTTAAGAAGGCATTATATGTGTTAAAGCAAGCTCCTCGTTCATGGTATTATCATTTTGATAGGTATCTTCAGCAACAAGGATTAAGTATCTATTGACAACAACGTATATATCAAATATGACAATGACAAACTTTTGGTGGTAGTGGTTTATGTTGATGACATCATATTTGGAAGTAATATTGAATCTGAGTCAAGAATCTGCTTCAGTTATGCAGCAGTTTGAAATTTCATTACTTGGTGAACTCACACATTTTCTTAGTCTTCAAGTTCATCAATCTAAAGATGGTATTTTTGTTTCTCAAACCAAGTACTGCAAGCATATTATGAAGAAGTATGGAATGGAATACTGTAAACCGCAGTCAAAACAATGATTCTACTTCAGTTAATCAACCTGAATATAGATATATGATCGGTAGCTTGCTTTATCTTACCAGTAAAAGACTAGACATTATGCATGTTGTTGGGATAGTTGGGCAGTTTCAAGAAAATACAAAGGAAACTCATCTTCAAGAAGTAAATATAATTTTCAAGTATCTGCAAGGTACTCAATATTCTGGTCTATGGTATCCCAAAAATGCAGATTTTTCACTTCATGCCTATACAGATGAAGATTGGACAGGTAATATTGATGACCACAAAAGCACTAGTGGAGGAGAATTCTATTTGGTACCTCACTTATTTTCATGGTTTAGTAAGAAGCAAAGTTCTATTTCCTTATCTATTGCTAAAGCATAATATGTTGTTGTTGCCTCTTGTTGTACTCAACTTCTATGGATGATTCAAACATTGCAGGACATTCAAGTCACTTATCCTCAACCTGTACCTATTCTTTGTGACAATACTAGTGCCATAAGTATCTCTAAAAATCTTGTCATGCACTCAAAAACTAAGCACATCCCAATTAAATACCATTTCCTTAGAGAGCAAGTTCTTGAGCAAAAATTCAAGTTGGAATATGTTCCCTCAAAGGAACAAGTTGCAGATATATTTACAAAGCCTCTTCCACGTGATTCCTTTGAATATATCAAACAAAAATTAGGAATGATTCATGCATCTTCACTCTGCTATATGTTCTACTAGGTATGTCTTTTTCAAGGGGAGTTGGGGTTGTAAATATTAGTAGATTACTTTCTGTATGTAGATTGTATGAAAGACAGTCATGTATATACATGACCTTTGAGCTAGATAGTCATGTATATACATGGCCTTTGAGCTAGACAATTACGTTTGCCTCTCAGTAATGAAGATGGAGTGGCACAGATTTAGGGGAGCTTCCCATATGCTTCCATCATTTCATGATTGGTATTCTGGTTCTGACATTGGTTTGTTGCAGTCTGTTAGTGATTCCCTTATGATGTTTCAAAATGATAATTGATTCATATAATATGATCTTATATTGTTGTTGCTGAGATGGTTCTTGATGTATTTGCTGGATGATGAGATGGATGTGATCAGAGTTGATGGTGAGAAGTTGGCACAGGTTCAAGGGGAGAAATTGTTATGCTTCTAATAGTGCATTGTTGGCATTATGATTGCTTGAGTACTTCTTATTGTGTGATGGGTTTATGATGAGTACATATCATTGTTTCTCTATGGTTTCTACTGAAGCTACTTATGTTGTTTTCATTATGTCAGAATGTTTGGGTTGCTTATGCTACAGTTACATTATTCATTGTTGATACTCCTTAATTCACTTAATGGAGAAATTGATGTTACATTTCCTTATCTTACATACCTTCCTAATGATGAGGATATTCATGTTGCTTTCATTTATGTTGTTGTTTTAAGATGGTTATAATGCACATTTGGAGCATGATAGTTGTTGATGATTAACATGGCCTTGCTACTTCATTGTTGAGAGTCGTGTTTATCATTATAAATGTCATATATATTGTAGGTTTTAACCCTGTACATAAATTACCTACAAACGAATTCCTAAAAGTAGAAAAATAAGCAATGCCAAGAACACAAAACAATTATACACATATATTTTCCACTGGATCCCAAAACCAGGACTACCAGATTGATTTTTCATTATATTCCTTTCAATGTTACAATACATATATATATATATATATATATATATATATATATATATATATATATATATATATATATATACATGTTGAAGCATTCATAAACCCCATCCATAACTCTGGATTAGAACATAATCATAGTTCCCTTGACTAGATCTACAAAATACCATGGGCAGAAAACCATCATGCCCAAAAACATGTGCAAAACCCATGCACAAAACAATGGGTAGGCATGCCCACCATCTGTGGATCTGCCCCCATCATTGGGTCCACTCAACTATTATTAAGTCCACATAAAAAAAATTATTCTCGGGCCACTACCCTATACCCCGTGCAGGAGGGCTACTGCCCCCTACAAACCCCCCAACTGGGCAGGTTGTCGCCCGCTTGTGACCCCCTGTTGCACCTGAAACAACTTATAACACATGATGTTAGTCATGGAAAGAATATAACACAAACCTAACATATATCTCTTGATATAAAGGTCATAAAAAGACCCTTGTTTTAAATCATTATAAAATTCAGTCTTATATGGGTTATTTGAATCAAGTCATGTCGTGTATGTAATCCCATTATTTTGGGACATTGATGTAAAGTTGGGTCCAAAATGTAAACCCAAATTTGTTGGGAGATTGATGTAATCATGGGGGCATAGAGTCATTGGTGATAGGAAAGGTCATATTTGGTTGAGTCTTGTACTCTATTGTATATCTTCATAATGTTTTGCATCTTCTGAGAGGAAGCATGGTCAGTATGCAAATTTCATATTTCATAGATCAAACTTTTAGCAAGGAAAGTACATCATTCAGGCTGGTTTAACCCTTTTCCCTTGATGTCAAAGGGGAAGCGAAGCTTGGTGTTTGAAAGGAGGTGCTTGGAGATAAGTATTAATGTTTGCAAGTATTTACAGGTGGTGACCAAACACAAAGTGGTTGCCATCAATTCCATAGGGGAATATTGTTGGAATTATGGGTCATGTGTTTTCCTTGATGGAAACCCACTTAATAAATACGCACTTGACGTCAACATTGATGATTGTGGAATTAATACACTTTAGTACAAAATATATAGATGTTATGAGCAGAGAAATGACAATTAAAAGACAGATGGATGTTAAAGGTGAAGTTTGAGAAAGTATATGTGGATCTTATAAAGAAGGGTCGTGTACATACGCAGGTCCTATAAGTACAAAATCCAAACAATGGTAATCTGGATAATGGGGGTTTTTACCATGGTATTGGCCCATAGTAATTGGAGCAACAATGATTATTTGATACCATCAAAGAATACTAACAATATTACCAAGGGATTTACCTAAAGTATTTGCTAAGGCTAAAACTATATAAGGAGATGGAGATCAAGGTGTTGGGAGTGCAAGTAAATAATATATCTTTGTGTGATTTAATCTCGAACAGGTGTGCACTAGGAAGCAAGGAGATGGTTTAGATCTGATAGATATGAAAGTGTTGTGAATACTAATGAAAATAGTTTCATGATGTATTTATGCTTGTAATGTTATATTTGTATCTATGATTATGGTTTGATCTAAATATAGTGATGTGTGTCTAGATTTGGGTATAACAGATGTTGTGAATTGCAGCGAGGGTTTGAGTCAGTAATTTTAAGATCTATACACTTGTTTTCTTCTAGTTTTTCACGTACATATGCAGACTAGGTTTAGTGAAGTAGCATATAAATTTTGCAATAATTTACTGAGATTACTGAAATATATATGTAAGTGTCAAGCATGGTAGTCACACACATACGTTGATTTGTTATGTGGAAGTCATGTATTTATGTTAGGGTTTGTAGTGTGCCTTGATGATGACACTTGATGAGTTTTTCTCTATTTTCTACTATTTGTCAATGTTGTCTCTATCTTGATGATCCGTGTCTAACAATGATGAGCGGGTTGATTGATTGGAAATAATTCTACAATGGGAGCATTTGTGATTGGTTCAGTAGTTTGTGATTGATCTATGTATGGTCCAGTGATTAATTTAGTATTACATTTATTCATGATTCAATTTTTCAGTAGTTTAAGATCTGTACACAAGTGTTATATAGAGGAAGCATGTACATGTGTGAGTTCTATTCAGTACAATGGTGTACATATTTTGATATTTGTTTGTTCTAGTTTGGTTTTAAATTCGGTGATTTGGTCCTTTAGAAATTTAGTTGATTTATTTTACTTCATTGACTCAGATTCAATATTTCAGTTTGTCATGTCAATTTGGGTTTATTGTTGATATGGGTCCAGTTTGAAAACATGATGAAAGGTGGCCTACAGGTTGTTTAATGATTGTTTGATAGGTGGATCCAGTATGAAACATTATGAAAAGTGGTCCACAAGGTGCCAAGGGTATAAACCTTCAAAAAGGGGGTAGGAGCTTCCTTCCGATAGGAGACGGTAAATGAGTTTAGGGGGTTGTAGCTCCCTTCGAGTGGATGTTGGAGAACGAGTGGAGGTTGCACACTCCTACAGGTGGGTGCCTGCATACTAGTAAGAGTCTTGACCAATACTAAATATAATTAATATTCTCTTTATATAATAAGAAAGAAGACAAAGATAATGGCAATGATGGTTTTCTCCCACATTGGGTTTCCACCTAAAATCCTGGTGTTTTATGTGTTTTGTTTATGTGTTGTGATTTTTTTCTTGTCTTTTACTGCATAATGGAAAGATATTGAGTTAATGATACAATGGTTAAATATAAACATCTCATGGAATACATGAAAAATTAATGAACCAGATATACGTTGGTTTCCTTCACTAATGTCGCATACATACATAGATTTCTTTAAGAGAAGTAGTGTACATAATTCAATATATGAAATTGAAAGATGAAGTGAAATAAAATACTAATTCACCCCCCTCACCCCTCAATATTTTTAATAACAAAAGATTTAAGGAAGCCACGTACATTACTTAGCATATTGATTACACATACTCAATATGATAATACAACAGCATTCATCTTTCCAATGCATACATACATAGTGAATCTTGCATAGTGATGAGTTCCAGTATTGCAGCAAGGATGCTACAACTCCTGGGCTACCAGCTTTACTTATCAAGCCGTGGTTCGTACAAACTTGGAGGTGACAGTGCTGTATGCACAAGTAAAAGTGATGGTTTTGCCTATTGTCATTGTTCAGCTGGCGAGAGACCATTGGGGTTCCAAGCCATAATTATATAGAGTCAAAAGAAGCTTGATTATTTGATGGAATAAAGGCAAATCTACTCTAAGAGAGTCACTCTACTGCAGTAATGGAGAAAGCCAACATGTAATGCTAAACCACACCATACCCTAATTAACCATTTAAGAAGCTATGCTAAGAAGAAATGCTAAATCAACAATAAACAAATGCTACCATCTAAGTTGCAGAAGTAAAAAGCATCAAACAATACTAATGTGCAAGTAAAGAAACTAAACTAAATATGTTTTCACTTTTTTGGTCTTTTTAGGCAAAATCAAGTATGCAAACTAATTGTTCTTGTGGATGTGACAGGTGGATCGAAGGTGTTTGAGGATGGCTGGAAGGTTTATGAAGTGGTTGGATGGTGTGTAGGGGTCCTAGGTGGCTTTTTTGTTACTTCCTAGAGGTTTCCCATCAATTCGGCCTCAAAAAAAGCTATTTCAGGAAAACCTATAGGATGTACTAGAAACCTACAGGATGATCTTGTAGGAATTACAGGAAACCTACAAGATACAGCCGACAGCTAATTGTGAGGTGTTGGAAGTGTTGGGAAGCTTAGGAAAGGCGTGTGATGGGTGGAATGGAGTGTTAGAAGGTCTAGAAACACTTAGGAGTCAATATCCAAGATAAGAGATGGCTAGATTCGCTCAATGTGTTTAGGAGAATTTCAATGAAAAATAATGAAAAACTAGTGAGGGTGATGGTGAAGACAAGGGATGGCTAAGGCAGATGAAGTGTAAGGGGGCTGCTAGCTATGAAGTCTTGGTCTCCTCCTGAAGCAACTACTTAGCATAAAACATGTGTGTCTTCCAAAAAACTATGCAACAAGATACATTTTCATAAACTAGAAAAGTAGAACTAATGAATCAAATGCCTTTATTATGTATGAAGAAAGTTGTTGAAGGGAATGAAAGCATGAGTGAGATCTACTGTAGAAGTGGAGATGGAAAATATGACAATGAAATCTACCTTACAACATTAACCAAATACTAAGTTAAAGACATCAAACTCCAAAGCTCATAAAAGAACTAGAAATCTGTGTTTTTGGGGCTACTTAAGGTTCCCTTCCTCAAGTCAAGGTCCCAGAAGGAGGAAGTGAGGCCGAGACACCTGCTAACAACCTTGTGGTAATCCTTTTTCTCCTTGTTAACCTACTACTTGCAATAAGACACAAATGGAAGCAAACTATCACACAACCAATCTAATCTACACTACTTGTAATGGAAATGCATCTAATAAGCAAATTAGCAATTAAACTATGAATCTACACTAAACATACATGTACAATCAAGAGGAGCCTTGGCTGCTAGGGTTGGGCCCTAACCCAAGAGCTTCAGCCCTCTGAGTTAACTCAATGTTGGCTCAAAACAAAACTCATTCTTATTACCAAAACAACAAATTACATCAAAAAGAATTGTCACAAGTCTTGCAGCTCGAAAATAGAGTAAATTTTTATAATGAAAATCTGAATCCTACTGAGGTCCTAGGCCTCTCTACTTATACATCTGAAGTCTTCAACGACTTCCTTAAAACTAGGGAGACTCGGCTCCCAAACTCTAGATAAACTAGTGCTTTGTCTCTCACTTGCTGGGCTGCCTTCTAGTCCTCATGATTTGGTTGTTTGCACTTCGAGATGATGGAGGAATATTCGAATGGAGGGGTAGTAAATGAGGAGGATTTACCTCATATAATCCCTCTCACTTGTCCCATTCGATTTTTGACCTTGGTCTTTGCCAAAATTCCTTGATTTTCTCTTTTAATCATGCATTAAATGCACATTAGACACAAAGAAAAATATCCAACTCTAACTCACCTCATAAACAAAATATAATCAAAAGCATGCAATAAGTTATGAAAATAGCTGGTTTGACTAAGCCAGGAGGTGAAATAAGGCCCATATAATAACCCAATGATGAGGCTCATCATCACCCCCCACTGAAAGTATTGCTCATCCTATGAACAACTTAGTCAATATCCATATCCTTCATGGCTCTAGTAGCCTCTTTGACATCCCATGCCACTGTTGTAATAAGGGGCCTCACTATAGATCTCACCCTTGAGCTCATCAACAAAGTCACCACACTTACCCTAGGAATACCATGGAGGAAAGAAGACAAAGGAGATAGCTAGGTTGCCAAAAGAAAATTCTTTTTAGAAGGTGAGGAACCCACTAAGGACAAAAATCGAGTAAGGATGGAAAGTCTGCCATATCCATGGAATGAGGTAAGCTACCAACTAATTAAATACATCTCATGTGAGGTTCGGTATAGTGTTTCCTATGGCTATCATTTCAGGATCCTTGAAGAATTAAGATTTGGAGAAGAAACACCCCCTCACCAAAGGCTCAGCATACCATACTTCTTGCTTCAATCACTCATAGACTCAAGCATCAAAGTGAATGAGGGAAATTCCCAACAATTATCTCACCATGGGTTGATTAGGATCCTCATAGAAGATGCCCTCCAAAATCTCGAAACTCCTATAACATGGTCAGTTTTCAGAGACATGCCAGCAAAGGATGACATCAAAGATCTCACTTATGATGTTAGTCTTACTGTCAATGAAGAGGAAGTAAAACAGGAAGAGGAAGATACAGAAGGAGATGAGGATGAGATGGATGAAGAAGGAGCTGACATAGAGGAACATGATGAAGATGAAGAAGAAGAGGGAGAAGAGGAGGATGATGAAGAAATAGAGGAGGAAATTAAGGAGGAAACCGATAGAGATGATGAAGATCTACAAGAAGAAGAAGACAGGAAAGACAGAGAGGAAGAAGGAAATGGAACAGAGGGGACAGAAAACAAGGAGGAGTCACCTAGGGTGTCTCCAGAGGCCACTGAGAGAGAGGCAGCAGCTGCCCTCACTGCTCTTAGCACCCCAATCAAGCAAAAAGGAAAAAGGCAGAGGCAGACCCCACTATATTTCAGAACAAGAAAGAGCACAAGAATAAGACAAGGGAAGCCACAAACATCAACCAAAATTCCTATTGTGATTGAAGATTCCCCTACACAAAAAGACAAAATGCCTTCCCCTAAGTCCCCTATCACCTATGTGAGGAGGCCTACTACTAGATCAACTTCCTCAAAGGGAAAGGCAATCCTACAAGATCCACAACAAAATCTACAGGAAGCAAAAACAGTCCTACAGGATACTCTGTTGAATCTACAGGAGGCACAGAAATTGGAAAGGAAGGTAGGGGAGAAGCAAGAAGCTAAAGAGGAGGACCCAGAGACAAAAGAACCCAGCCCCTAACCTAACCTAGACTTCTATTACCGGTTTATTGAAGGAGGCAAGGTCATATCTCAAAAATTTGCCATCCCATTATTCTTCGAGCTTGAGAAGGAGAGGGTTTTTTGGTCTTTTTAGGCAAAATCAAGTATGCAAACTAATTGTTCTTATGGATGTGACAAGTGGATTGAAAGTGTTTGAGGATGGCTAGAAGGTTTATGAAGTGGTTGGATGGTGTGGTGGGGTCATAGGATGCTTTTTGTGACTCCCTGGAGGTTTCCCATCAATTCGGCCTCAAAACAGGCTGTTTTAGGAAAACCTACAGGATGTACTAGAAACCTACAGGATGATCCTGTAGGAATTATAGGAAACCTGCAGGATACAGCCGAGAGCTAATTGTGAGGTGTTGAAGGTTTTGGGAATATTTGGAAAGGTGTGTGATGGATGGAATGGAGTGTTAGAAGGTCTAGGAGCACTTAGGAGTCAATATCCAAGATAAGAGATGGCTAGATTCGCTCAATGTGTTTAGGAGAATTTTAATGAAAAATGATGAAAAGCTAGTGAGGGTGATGATGAAAACAAGGGATGGCTAAGGTGGATGAAGTGGAAGGGGGTTGTTGGCTATGAAGTCTTGGTCTCCTCCTCAAGCACCTACTCTGCATAAAACGTGTGTGTCTTCCAAAAAGCTATGCAACAAGATACATTTTCATAAACTAGAAAAGAAAAACTAATGAATCAACTGCCTTTATTATGCATAAAGAAAATTGCTGAAGGGAATGAAAGCGTGAGTGAGATATACTGTAGAAGTGGAGATGGAAAAGATGACGATGAAATCTACTTTTTAACATTAACCAAATACTAAGTTAAAGACATCAAACTCCAAAGCTCATAAAAGAACTAGAAATTTGTGTTTTTGGGGCTGCTTAAGGGTCCCTTCCTCAAGTCATGGTCCCAGAGGGAGGAAGTGAGGCCGAGACACTTGCTAACAACCTTGTGGTGATCCTTTTTCTCCATCCTAACCTGCTACTTGCAATAAGGCAAAAATGGAAGCAAACTATCACACAACCAATCTAATCTACACTACTTGTAATGGAAATGCATCAAATAAGAAAATTAGAAATTAAACTATGAATCTACACTAAACATACATGTACAATCAAGAGGATCCTTGGCTACTAGGGTTGGGCCCTAACCCAAGACCTTCAGCCCTCTGAGCTAACTCAGTGCTGGCTCAAAACAAAACTCATTCTTATTACCAAAACAACAAATTACATCAAAAAGAATTGTCACAAGTCTTGCAGCTCGAAAATAGAGTAAAGTTTTACAATGAAAATCTGAATCCTACTGAGGTCCTAGGCCTCTCTACTTATACATCTTAAGTTTCCAACGACTTCCTTAAAATTAGGGAGGCTTGTCTCCCAAACTCAAGATAAATTGGTGCTTTGTCTCTCACTTGCTCGACTGCCTTATAGTCCTCATGATTTGGTTGTTTGGATTTCGAGTTGATGGAGGAATATTCAAATGGAGGGGTAGCAAATGAGGAGGATTTACCTCCTATAATCCCTCTCACTTGTCCCATTCAAGTTTTGACCTTGGTCTTTTCCAAAATTCCTTGATTTTCTCTTTTAATCACGCATTAAACGCACATTAGACCACAAAGCAAAATATCCAACTCTAACTCACCTCATAAACAAAATATAATCAAAAGCTTACAATAAGTTATGAGAATAGTTGGTTTGACTAAGCTAGGAGGTGAATTAAGGCCCATATAATTATCCAATGATGAGGCTCATCACATAGTATTCAAACATGAAGCATTGAACAACATTTACATTTCTTTTACAAGGAAGGAATACACTTATATGTTCCACTTGAATTTGTTTGAAACTGAATAAGGGACAACCAATCTCTACCTAATAGTAGGCACATCTGTATTACCACAATTTTCTTACAACTAATCACCCTCAATATAGATCCAGTGTTTGAAGGATGCTTCCCTCCTAGAATTTCAACAAATGTACAATTAAAGGTGTAGAGTATGAAGGTCATTCTCCTTCGATTACAAGAAACATGAGTTATTCCTTTCAAGCACTGAGTTTGATTACTCACATAACCAATTATGACCACTAGGGGTCTACACTGTTATCACTCAGGTTTTCCCAGAAGTTATAAGAAGGGGAAGGAGGCTGAGGTAACCACAGACCAATCTTTTAGATACATAATCCAGCCAATCTGTATCTAGAAAAGGCTCTCTTTTTATGATTTAGCTTTGTTTTTAAAGGTATTAGGCTAGTTATGAAGTTCAAGGGTTTTGTTTGAGTTTGGGTGGTGAGATTCAATAGAGCAGAGAGGTAAGACAGAGTAGTTCAGTCCATTGGGCTAATGGAGCCAAAGAAGATGGCTTTCTGGATTTAGTTTCTTAACAGAAGATGGTTTCACAGAGCAAGGTAGTCAAATAGGGAACAAATAAAGACTTGAAGCAGATGCAATGGGATCAAATGGGGTGAAGGGCAGTTGAGAATCCTTCAACCTATTTAAAGAGAGAAAATGGATGATTACTGATAAGGAGCAGTTAAGTATTCTTTAGCAAATAATCAGCATGAAAGAATTAGGAAACAAGAGAAATTAAGATTTCACTGCTTATCCTAATTCTGAAGAAAACACAGAGAACAATAAAGACTGAAAACAGAGTGCAATCAAGCATATTCTGAAATTAATCTTTTCTTTATCATTCAGATTATGAGACACAGATAATATAATAAACAAGAAAACGTAAAACATGAGATATAGAGAACTTATTGATCCAGTGGTGATTCAAGAAATATGTGGCAAGTCCTCTACCTCAATTCTTCATCCAGTAGGCCATGCAACAGTTGATTCTAACAGCTCTTTATTCCAAAATTTCAATATTACAGCAGAGTCTAGGAATCCACCCTCAATACTCTAATGGAGGGGGTATTTATGCAACAAATTATACAACAAATATCTCATAACAGCTGTGAGATAATATCTAGGATGGCTAATAATAGTTTACAAGAAAAATAAAAACAGCTAGTCTCTATAATTCGGCTGGCAGCTGTTTTCTTCAGTAACTTTGTGCTCGCTGTCTGTCTTAACTGATACTCTTAAATTTTGATCTGATACTCTTTAATGCTGATCTGATACATTTAATTCTGATCTGATACTTTTTAATGTTGATCTGCTACATTTAATTCTGATCTGATACACTTTGACTTGTTTTGAACCCTGTTCACCTTTATTTACCTTACTGTGGTTAATTGCCCAAATTTCTCCTTTTACCCACAGTAACCGTGCAGTAGGATGAATACCTGTTGTTGGGACATTGGAGGTTGTTTTGCGCCTTCTAATTCATAACATTCAGATCTTTCTGTGGAGATTGCGTTAATTGGTGCACAAATTTCTGGCCTCTGAGATAGCTGAAAAGGTACCTGTAATTGAGGAGGAAAACTGTATACTGCGGGTTGAATGGCCGGCTCAGAGTTCATCGCTGTAGCTTTTTCTAGTCAGGTAGCGGCTGAAACTAGAGTAGATAGTTTTTTGCATGAGAGCGCGATATGTAGAACAATATAGCAAAAAATGACAATTTACCCTTTTATTTGACAAAATGTAGTTTTGGCGGGATTTTTTGATTTGATAGGCGGATGACGTAAGCGGTATGGATGACATCAGCGAAGGGCGGATGATGTGGTGGGAGTACGGGACAAATGACGTGGCGGGTGACGTCAGCGATGGGTCAAATGACGTTAGCAGAGGGCGGTAAGCGGTTTTGCCTGCACCGCTTTTGGGGCTGAGCGGGTTCGGGCTGGGAGGGAGGGAGCACCCCAGATGGGCGATGCGTGGCAGCGGTACGAGCGGAAAACCGCCGACCCCCGCGAGTTAACGTTCGGTCAAAATGGGGGTCGCGATATCAATGTGGACCATTGGATGGTGGAGCAGGGATCGAACCGCAGACGGGCGTTGGAGATGGCAGAGAGTTAATTACTGGCGGGCTCAATGTATTAAACCACATTTTAATTGTTTTGGGTGCATTTTGATTGGTTGGGGGGAATGTTATTAATTAACCCAAATGGTTAATCAACCCATTTATGCATGGTGGGAAGGTTTTTAACGAATTTCAAATGAAATTGTTAATTCTTATTGAAACAGTGTGTATGGTCGTATTCGACCGGGGGCGGGAATACATAATATTTGGGGTTTTATAATATATTCACATATTACGGCATGGGTAATGCTTTTTGGGATTTATAAAATAATAAAAGTTAAAAATTAATATGAACTTATGAAATGAAAGTGCTAAGCCAATGTTTGAAATTTTACATTAAAACTTAGGCTACAGTGGAAAAGGGGTTTATATGAGAAATGTTTGCCATTTTCCTAAGTAAAATAGGGTTTTACTTAGGCAATCTTTATGAAACGGAATGAGTGGTTTATGAGTGATATTAAGAACAGATCTTAATATTTAGGGGGAATTAGTGAATGATTAGGGAAAAATATGAAGGGGAGTTAGTTATTCAACCTTGTCTTGCTTGAGCTGCATCAAGTATAATGTTTGCCTAGCACTTGCAATAGAGATAAAGATTAACAAATTTAGAGACATGATCTATCACAAGTATCATTCTACAACGCCAACCTATCTACCCTGCCTACTTGGCCTAGCATTTTTTCCTTCTTTCTTTGGGTGTACTTAAACTAGCAAACCCTCATCAACTTTTCTTTTCTTTTCATGGTAAGCCTACCTAAGTCTGCCCTTATAACATCCAAGGGCTCAGATTTAACTGTTGAGCTCCTTTGCTTCTCTACCTATCTACTTATCTGTCAAGATTAAACAGTTTGGTCAAATTTTTATTCTCTATCTCTAAAACATGAAATTCAAATATGAACTAGCCAAGATTAAGCTGTTTGACCATTCATCAATTGTGGCATAAATTAACAAGCTGCACACAATGCTTATTACAGAAAATGAAAAGGTAGTGGCATTTTGGACTTGCACACTTTCCTGGTCTATTTTTGTTTGGGGTTCA
This sequence comes from Pinus tabuliformis, assembly GCA_031772625.1. NCBI lineage: Eukaryota > Viridiplantae > Streptophyta > Pinopsida > Pinales > Pinaceae > Pinus > Pinus tabuliformis. Next base: position 152,973,398 of record CM062804.1, on the reverse strand, counting down.
TTTCTTTCATTTTTTTGACCATTTTATTCTTTTTTTTACCCTTTGATTTTAGGGTATACCCTCTTTACATTTTTTACATTTTTTGATTTTTTGATAATATGGAAAACCTTTGCAACAAGGAAAGAGATAAACATATCACAGAGCTCATCAAGTCAATCATGAAATATGACACCTATTGGTATAGGAGTATAACAGTGGCTCCACTTGGGGATGGCTTTCCCTGGTGGAAAGTCAAGAACAGCAGGTCAGAGAGCCTTATGAGTAACTTTTACTGTGCTCTGAAATCTCCTTCAGCTAGTTGCTTTATTGTATATATGACAGTAAGGTTTCTAGATCTTAGGGCCTTCTCTTCGAGCTTCAACTCCAGCAAGTTACTATCCAATCAACACCAAACCTTTGTTCTTCCTACTTGAATCCCACTTGAGTGCCTTGTAACTTAGGTAGGAATCTTCAGTTTTGGTCTTTTCATCAAAAATATTTTTAACCTTTTCCTGCACAACTTGAGATCTGACCTGAAACCAAAAGGTGCTGCAACCTTCAAACCAAATTAGTAAATCATCAAGATCTTAGGGCCTTTTGATTGGATTCAAATATTTAAGGATTTATTTCATAATCTACTAAAACTGAATTAAATCAAACTGAAATCCTACCTACTTACTCTAATCAGCTTTCTGACTGCTGGTTAGGTAAAATGAAACAACCAATGCAACCACTCAAGCATTATATACATTAGTGACCTTTGTTGCTTGTGCTTGTTGGTGTTTAAAATTGAGATCTGCCATGAAATTGAAATATCACTTTTATCTTTATCACCCTGCATGTTTTCAACTGCTCTTTGTGATGATATTTCTACTGACTGTAATGTCTGTCTTGTAAAACCATTATCATCTTGATTTTGACCCTCATAGTCTGTTAATGGAGAAAAATTATGATTACTTTCATCATCCAACCTGTCAGCTATTGGATCATAAAGAACTTGGAAGGATTGTTGCAACTTATTACATATAGGTTCAAATGGAACTTCATAGATTTCTACAAGTTGCTCCTCCTTTTCTTTAAAAATTTTACATGATTCAAAACAAAGAGGTAAAGAAGTTTCACTTATTTCCAAATTTTCTGCATTTTCTTCCTTACTTTCATAGCTGAAATGAACAAGCTGATCACTATTCTCAAGTTGGTGAAACGGGATGTCCTTATTCCCAAAACTAGCCTCTGATTGCTCTGTAAAGTTAGTTTGGATTTGAAGAACATAATTATCATCATACTGATCATATTTGGGCAAATCATCAAAAGAAGCAATGTCATCAAACACACACATTAGATCAGGAGCTTTCTCCTCCACATATTGCTTTATAAATCTATCTTCTGATCTATGGTAGTTGGAATTAGTAGAAATTTGTTCATGATTCTTAATCTCTTCTTGCACTGATGGCTGCAATATATTGGCCAAAGGATAATGGTAATCCTGCCATATAAGATCTTCTGGATGATTGGTATCAGGAAAACAAACCTCATTCCAAACTACTGCTTGATTTAAGTGATTGGCCAATCATTTCTCCTCTTTATTCTCCATTGTATCCAAGTGCTCTGAATACTCTTCATCTTCACCAAATATAACAACCTTATTGCATACAACAGGAAAATCCTCACCGTTTTCTTTGTCATACAGAAGTTTGCAAGGGAGTTGAAAATTCTCATTAATTTTAGATGAAAGATCATGATCTGTCAAAGTATGTTGTTTCATTTCATTTACATGCAAGGAAAGAAAATGGTTTTCATCAAATAATTTTGACTGTTCTTTAATCTCTGAAGAAACCACCATTTGTTGAAGATTGTCTTGTGGTTCAATATTTTCAAGCTCTATTGCCTCTACCTCCAGATCTCTGGACTGTTGTTGGTTTTCATTGCTATTTTTTATTTGACCAATTTCAAGGAACTACATTTATTCTTTATTCTGATCAATTTGTAGTGCTGCAAGAATTTTTTCCTGTGGGGAAACTTCATGGGTTTTTGAACAACATACATATCTTTTTCTTTCTGAGGGGAAGATAATTCAAGCAAGGCTTCCATTTTTTTAAAAGGTTTTTCTTCTAAAACCTCCAATATTTCGTGATCCATGAACTGATCATCATCATCAGTATAGTAATTTTCAAGATATTGAATAAAACTTTCAAAATTGTCACAACAGTCTTGAATAAGCAATAGAGATGAATACCTTTCTTTGTATTTGTCATGAAATGTAGCATGAAACTGCTTTAAAGAACATATGCTAGAGGCTGGTAAATTTTCATACCAAGATCTAGCTTTTTCTTCTAAAGTTATCATAAATATTTTCATAAGACAATCTTCATGGAATTTGACTTTAAACTTTCGAATGTGCATATGAAATTTTAATAAATGTAAAGCAGCGTCATCTCCTATTTCATCTTTAAACAATGGAAGATTTCTTGACCAATCAAATTTGGGCAAAGGGTTTGGAAAACCTGGAATCTTTGACCTGTCCAAAGGAGCATACATGCGTTGATTTGTTAAATTCATCTTGAAGACACTTAATGCTAAAATTGGATCATCAAAGGTTTTCAACAACTCTGGATTTTTTTATTAGTGGAGACTTGAGTATTTAAGGCTTCTTGATTGGAAAGTAATCATCATAAGATCCAAAAGGATGATATATATTTGCAATTTTCAAAAGAAAATATTCAAAAATTAATCTAAATTTTTTTCTAAAATACAATATACATTGGAAAACTCTATCAATTTAGAAAGAACATAAGGTTTTGGATAACAATCTAAGTTAAAAGCCTGATCTTTTTGTATTGTTCTTTCAGGTTCATCCCTCTAGTGGAGTCTTAGTTGTGAAATTGATGTGGAGTCATCAGGTGGATGATTTTAACTTTTGTGTGTCTGATCACGGTCCACCATCATAGATCAGATCTGAACCTATAAAACAGTTCTGAAGAAAAGGTTTAGTTTTCCAAGAAACCAAATTTTGAGTATTTTATGATTATTTTGATTTTTTATGACTTTTCAAAACAACTTCTATGATTCTTTTAAGAGGTTTTTAGATATGAGATTTAAACCTTCTTAAAGGCTTTTTTGACAAGAGGAACTGATCAAGTATTTGAAACCAGATGTTCAGTCCATAAGCTAGACCGGAGATAGACTGAAGCAGCATTCATTTACTTCTGCAATTGCAAAGCAGAAGCATTTCAAAGGCTACTGTCGTGGCAGAAAAAGTCGTTTGTGCGGACACAACTGACCTCCCTAGGAGTCTAAACTCTCTAGCGACAAACAAGACAAAATGGAGTGATCTTTCTCTAAATATACCTTTTAAAACATGACAACTACAAGTGTTTAGGCTTACCTTATTCCAAAACGCTGTTGTTGTAGTCTGTCCTTGCCGATCCGGATGAGCTCCTCCTTCACATCAATTCTTGCAACCACAAACAATCAAACAATTACCAAGCACTTGCATTTCATATAATAAAACATATATTCAACATGCAGACCAAGGAACACATGAAATAACTCATTAACACAAGCTATTGAGAAAAATAAACCAGTTTGTATTAATAACGAAACAAAGAAACTCTTACAACCTGGCCTTGGTGTTGTGCAAGTTCCTCCCAGGGTCCATCAAGGGTTTTCCTCTACTTTGACAAAGCTCACCCACTTCCAAGTAGAATCAAGCAAAGACAATCTCTCCTCACAAGGTTCTAAATGGGAGTCCTAATTCCTGCAGCATTTACCCAAAGAAAATGTATAGCTCCAACCTCTTCTCCCTCTGGCTCAATGTCTTTATTTATAGTGCTGTAAAGAGGTTATTCAGGTCCACCATCAATGGGATAATCCCCCTCTTTGGGTGGGATAGCTCCCTTATTGATGGGATAAGTTCCTCCTTAATAGGGATACATGAACCAACTGGAGGCGCATCCATTTCATCAAACCGACCTCTAGAAAGTTCTAGAAGTAACCACAAGTAACTTTTTTAAGATGAAACTCGCGCATTTTGCCTTTTACAGAAGGACGCACCTGTCCCTTAACATACAGAGCGTCCAAGGACGCAACTTTTGTGAACATTGTGAGCGTCCCCGCAGGTAAGGCTAGAGAGAACTTGCGACCCCAGAGATAAACACATTTTTTACAAGACTTTCTCTCTTCTTTGAGTTTGAGATGGATAGCAGAGGCATAAGACTTGCCTAAGAGGGTAGCATGACTGTTGATTTGAGCCATACTAACTGTAAGTAGTCATGGTGACATTTTTTAGTGTAACAGATTGCCCCCTAAAGTGCGAAGCCTGGAATAGATTAGGGTTTTGTAATTCTAGGAAGGGTGAAGCGCTTTATCATTTCAAGGATTGTCTTGTGGATGACCTGGTTGGAACCTGCAATTTTCAACACAAAATACATGTATAAGATTATATCATCACTGAGGTAGGCATTCCCATACTCAGATTCAAAACTTTAACTAATGGACTAACTATTCTGATACAGGAATGATCTTGCAGTACATCATTTTTTATAGACTTTTGTAGACACAGTATGGACGCAGCCATCTGTTTATGATTAGTCTACATAGATAATGAATACAAAACTCCTCGCAGCCTGGATGGTAGAAACTAGATCCAGGGTCTTCACTTCTACTTCCCGAATTGGTACGATTCTAGCCATGTGATTAAATGATTTGATGTCGAACATGTTAGAAACCACTTGATTACCAGTCGATGATGTAAACTGTTAACAAGCGTGAGAGAGACCACCAGTAATGTCAATGGTTCTCAAAGTACCAAGCACAACCCGTGAAATGTGAATAGATGTTTTGATGTCGAACACTTCACGGAATCCTTTGATCGAAAGTCAATGATGTAAACTGACGTCAAAGGCGAGAAACCTGCCATTGATGCATGCAGACTTCAAGGTACTGTCGATTCCTAAGTCATCTTTCTAGATAATGTGTCGATGTCGATAGAAAGCGACCCGTTGCAGGCAAGCCTGCAACACGAAATCATTGTTCAAGTTGAAGAAATGTTGCTGTAAGGACTGACTCAGGGATGGTCAAATGGATGACAAGTATTTTGCAGATGAAAGTTTTGCTTGCAGACCTCTTGAACACATAACGACACGACAGATGGCTTGGTGACGAATAACTCAAAGTTAATCCCCGGAACTCGGTTAAAGACTTTCAAAGTGGTTTGGTCAACTGTGAGGTAAAAGATTTCCCAACCCAGGTGAATGAAAAGTGTCATGTTCAAGAGTGGTAATAAAGTTTCTTTTGAGACAAAAGGTAACAAACAGGTTCATTCTTCTCTCTTTTCCCCCACCATTTCTGGCAAGTACCTCTTTATTTTTAACAAGCTTGAGGAGGATAACATATGCTTGATTATAAGCTCATCCTTCGGACGAGTCCAACCTAGTTTAAATTCGAACCCTAGGAAGGAGTGGTTCGTTCCTGTTTGTAATTGAACAGGTCCTTTACTGTAAAAGTTTAACGAGTCCAGTATAGGAGAAACTCGGCGTTTTTCATTTTTAGAGAGTCTGAAAAAACAAAAGGAGACTCCATGTTGAACTTTTTCGTATATTTGTGTCCCTCAAGCCCGAAAAAGTATAAAATAATACCTGGGGGAACCGCTTGATCTTGCGACCAAGGAGTACTTTCATAATAGTGTCGTTGACCTGAAAAGTAAAAAGCGATCAAGGACACGTCGTTTTATTTCCTTATCGAGTTTGAAACGACAAAAACCCGGCAATCTTTTCCTGATTTTGCGGTCAGAAAAGAGCTAAAAGGGGACCGTCTTTTAATTCCGTTTTAACGAGTGTAAAAGAAACGCTCGGCGATCTTTTCATGTTTTAGGAGTCAGAAAAGGGCTTAAAAGATGACTCTGATATTTTTGTTTGTGAAAAATTACAATTTCCCTCGAAATCCCTTTGTCCTGCACAAAAGCAACACATTACTCATACCTGTTTAAAATAGGCAAAAATACATCGAAAAATATCTTTTCATGGTAAAAAATGAACTAATTCATCCAAAAAACCTATAAAAAGACCTTTTACCATGTCATTTTTACCGTTTGACTGTTGAGGTTGAAAAAGGAGCTTTTGACAAGAAACTTCCCGTGGTCGCTGCGGAAAATCTGACTGTCGGAATCGAACGCCGTCTTATCCAGGTATTTTACACATCCTACTCTGCATTTCTATCCGTTTAGAATCAATTTTTAGGTCTTAGTTTCATTTTTTGGGGGGGTTTTGGTTTTGGAATGCGCCTCTCGGCGGACGCGGGTGCCCTTCGGGTGACCCGCGTCCCCCGACTTTTTCTCATACGGGAAAATGGTCGGAAGACGCGGCCCGCCTTCAGGCCAGCCGCGTCCGGACGCCCTGTGCTACAAAGCCGGGGTGCGTCTTCCGAGAAGTGCGCATTTCAAAACCCCAACTCCCTCAAAAAACTACCAAAAATTCCCAAATCAATTTCTAATGACTATTTCTGATGTGCAGGGCATTAACCATGTTAGATTGGAGAGAAAGAGAGCATGTAGAGGATGATGAAGTTGCAATAAATCATCAACCTTCCCTGGATGCCCTAAGAGCATGCGGATTATACAAATATTGGACCATACCGGGCATGAGGGGCCAGGTAAGATTCTTGGAATGGCTGGTTGAGCGATGGAACGTTCAAGAACAATGCTTTTACATAGGAGGGCACCAGCTCGAGATAGAGCCCTCGGATGTATACTTTCTCACTGGCTTGCCGAACAGAGGTGAGCAACTCAGTCTTGCGGGGACTAGGCCGGGTGGCCAATCCCTTGATAGTCTCCGCGACGAGTGGTGCACACCTGGGGCTCACCATTCAAAAGGCATAGAGATAAAACACATCACTCTGCCTGAACTCAAAGTCATAGCGTTCACGGTTACCAGAATTTGCGGCGCGACCGCTTTACACATTGCTTCCGGATCCCAAATGCGGATGGCAATTTACTGTTACCAAGGCACCATTTTCAACTGGTGTGAAGCTGTGTCGGCTCATATGAAGAGCCAACTGACCAAGGCAAAGAACGGACGACTAAAGACTTTTGGATATGGGCCTCTAGTCGTGAGCTTTGCCTTGGAGAGAGTTCCAATGCTGATCCCTCAGCAACTCACTGTTGATATCTTGGGTCCTCGGGAGCCAAAGCTGATACGATGGGTTGCGGTGATGGCCCGGCATCCTGACGAGGGTGCGACAGTGGTTCGATTCTCAGATAGTTACTTTCACTGGTTAGGGGACCAGTTTTTTCGATACAGGACTTTCCGTATGCCGGAGTGGATTTTAGAGGTGATCCGGACATGGTTCTTCCACCGGGAGAACAATGGGATGACAGAGGTACTTTTATTTTCACAAGTTCTCTAATTATGTATTTTTTATTTTTTATATATATCGTCTCAAAACTAACAGTAAAATTTTCAAAATGCAGATGTTGGTCCACAGCGTCCAGCCAACCTCCGGCCTTTTGATAGACTACATCCAGCTGCACCGGTACCGGCCCCACAGGACGCGGCTGCAGAAGTACTAGCTGAGTTGGAGCATGATCTAGAGCGTCTCACGGCAGATATACCTGAGACTACTATGGATGACATTCCTACCCGGCTTCAGCGCTTCGTAGTCGCGGTCCCTGGACCGTTTAGGAGATTTTTGCGTAAGGTAGCCCGCGCAGTGGTGTCATACAGAGAGCACCACCAGTGATTGACTAGTCACTTTTGTAGTCACATGTGACATTTTGACTTTTTGTACTATCATTTTGCCGATCATAAGGTGTTTTCAACCTATGATCGAAGACGATGTATATATTTTTTGACACACTTCTATCTATATATATCACTATTACCGGCTTATCTTGTTTAACATATGTGATGAAATGTTTTTTAAATTTACTTGCATGATTATCGTAAATGTCTGTCCAACATTCGAGAAGCAATTGCATCTGCTAATGTATTCAAAGACCTTGGAATATGTTGATATTCAATGTAATCAAATTCACGTTCCAAGAGACGCACTCTCAAAAACAACCTTAATAACACAGGATTCCTAATGGCATAAACTCTATTAAGCTGTAATACAACAAGTTCAGAATCTAACCTCACTATCAAACGTCGAATTCCAAATGAAATAGATTCGGATAATAATTCAATCACTGCACTGTATTCTGCAATGTTGTTCGTTGTTTGACCGAGGCTTACCCCATGCATAGAAACTAACTCGTCAGAGGGCGAATAGATAACCCAAGCTGCGGAAGAGATGTTCCGTGTACTACGACAAGCACCATCAGCAAATCCAATGTATGTTTGGAGAGGCGTCGACATCTGCAATATCAAGAGTAAAACCAAGATAAGCCAGAATAACGACGAAAAACCACACTCTCTAAGCTAAGCACACTGACTAAACTAACACACTTGCTAGCTAGAAAGAAAATCTAACCTATCTAAAAATTTCTCCATACCCATCATTTAAGCATAATACCTCTTTAGGTAAAGTCCATTTCTGGGTTTACCCAAAGAGTCCCCATCAAAGTCAACTAGCTCATAAGCCCCTTTTGCTAGCTTTCGCTTTACAATGTAGGGCCCATGCCACATGGGAACGAATTTTCCAGCACCTAGCTTATCGTTAGCTTGATCATATAATAGTACTAGGTCTCCTTCCGAAAAACTTCGAGGGGTTACATTTTTATCATACTGAGCTTTCATTCGTTTCGCGTGAGTCTCGATTGCCAATGTAGCGTCACGTCGAGTCTCATCTAATTTAGCCAAGTACAATAAACGTTTCTCCTCTTCGGAAGTAGCTGGAAGTAATTCGACAGCCATTTGAAGTGATGGGATTTCGCATTCAATGGGTAACACAGCTTCTAAGCCATAAACTAGCTGGAAAGGAGTGAACCCTGTTGAATTTTTCACTGAGGTTCGGTATGCCCATAGCGCTGAAAATAACATGTTGTGCCAATTCGACCGATGAACACCAATGGTTCGTCGGATCATGATAACTAGAACTTTGTTGATAGACTCAACCAAACCGTTGGCTTGCGGATAATAAGGAGTAGAGCTATCGTGGCGCAAACCAAGCTGGCTTGTAAGCTCAGTCATCATGACGTTTCGAAAATGGCTCCCATGGTCAGTAATGATTGCTTGTGGGACACCAAACCTAGTTATGATATGATTGAATACGAAAACTGCAGCTGTTTTGCCGCTTGCGTCGAATGTAGGCATCGCCTCGGCCCACTTAGTAAAATAATCAACCGCAAGGATGATATACGCATGCCCCCGGCCGAGTGAGGGTTACAAGTAATAAAGTCGATACCCCATTTGGCGAATGGACCAACGACAATTATAGGGTGGAGAGGAGCAGGTGGAGCGCGCATCTTGCGATCAAACACTTGACAGTTGTGGCACTTCCTGACTGCAATGATACAATCCTTAAACATAGACGGCCAGAAATAGCCAGCGCGCAACACCTTCTGAGCTGTGGCATACCCAGACATATGACCGCCACATGCTCCAGAGTGACAATCATTCAAAACCCTCTCAGCCTCTTCGTGAGTTAAACAACGTCGAAAAACTAAGTCTGCCCCCCGGCGATAAAGTGTATCTCCAATAATTTTGTATGGCTGGGATTGAAACCGAATTTTTCGACGTTCCGCTTTGGAAGCTTCAGGCCGAAAGGTTTGGGTTTGGAGATAAATGATTATATCCCCGTACCACGGATCTACAGTACTGATAAGAAACAAAGATTCGTCCGCAATGGACTCCTCTGCCACAGTCTCTGTGTCAGCACTCGGGAAATCACACATCAATTCCGCAAAAACTAAGGATTTCTTAGACTTGGACTTCTCGAACTCCAAGTCGAACTCTTGCAGGATGACAATCCATTTAGAGTACTTGCCCCCTAGCAGTTGTTTTGTCAAAATATAAATCATAGGGTTGCAATCCGAAATAACTGTAGTTTTGCGGAGAAGAATGTAGTGACGAAAACGCTGGACAGCTTGAACGGCTGCCAGGGCCAATTTCTCCACATGCGAATATTTTAGCTCAGTGGGATTCAAGGTCCTACTAAGATAATATATCACATGCTCCGCTCCGAATTCATCTTCTTGAACTAACACCATTCCAATGGTGGAATGCGAAGCTGCGAGGTATAAGAAGTAGTCCTGGTTGTAGTTGGGAGGATGCAACAACGGTGCATGGGTCAACGCGTGTTTAAGTGCATCAAAAGATTGTTGGGCAATCTCGTCCCAAAAGAATTGTGTGTTCTGTTTCAACAACCGTGTAAAACCTTTAGTGACCTCGGCGTAGTTTGGGATGAATCGGCGTAAAAAGTTCGCTTTCCCTTGCAAACTTTGGAGTTGGCGCAAACTCGAAGGAGGAGGCAATTTGATGATAGCCTCGACTTTCGAGGGATCGACGCGAATGCCGGCTTTTGAAACAACAAATCCCAGCAATCGACCTGTTTCTATACAGAAAACACACTTGTGGGGATTCAACCGAATTCGATAATGCCTACACCTCATAAAGATTGCTCGTAGGTGGACAAGGTGATCAGCTCGATGTAAAGAATGAGCAGGCAAATCATCGAGATAGGGTTGCACAATGTGCTTGATGTCATGAAATGCATAAGACATCGCCCGTTGAAAAGTGGCCCCGGCATTCTTAAGCCCAAAAGGTAACTTGCAATAAGCAAATGTCCCCCATGGACAAATGAATGCCGTTTTTGGTTGGTCGGCAGGTAGAATATTGATTTGATTATAGCCCGAGAAACCATCCATGAAGGAAAACATTTCACTTCCGGCACAATCATCAATAATTTGATCGATATAAGGCGTAGGATAGTTGTCTTTTGGACAAGCTCGATTTATATCCCTATAGTCGATACAGATTCTTATTGTTCCTTGTTTTTTATTGACTGGAACAATATTCGATACCCAATCCGTTAACGGGATCGGATAAATGAAACCTGCTTTCAACAGCTTTTCGACTTCTGCTTTAATCGCAGCCGCTTTTCGAGGGTGAATTTGACGCAACCGTTGCCGGACGGGTTTAGCATCCGGGTAGGTCTTTATTTCATGAACAACAATGGCAGGATCAATTCCCGGCATTTCCTCGTAAGACCAGGCAAACACGTCGCGGAATTCTTGGAATAGGGCCTTGTAAGTTTGGATTTCTTCTTCAGTACATGCGGCACCTATATGAATGTTTTCCTCGATTCCGGGCTTCACTGAAATATCAATGGGAATAGTACGAGAAATATTCCCTAAATTCAACTCTGAATCAGAATGTTTCGTTGGATCCTGAGCGTCTTTGACATATTCAGCGGTAAAGATAGATGAAAAATCATTTTCAAATGCATCATCCTTAGGTAAAAACGAAGATCTGTGATGGAGATCCTCCCATGGTAGATCATCTACACTTAGGATTTCGCGAAGTTGTTCGTCAGATGACACGACTTCGGGAAACGTTATCCGTTCTAAGGGTGAGGTGAAAAGTGACTCTTCACTGACCACATTCATTTGGTCGACTTCGGTTGAATGAAAGTCGGTAAAAGACATGAGAGCTTCATAAGCAATTTCATATGGACTCAAAGGCATAGCATTACCGAGTGAGTCTATCTCAGAGTCAGATGGGACGAACCAAGGATCATCATAAATAATGTTTTCTGATGTAATCATATGAATGGTTGCAAACGAAGGATCTGCGCTGAGTGGAGGGAGAGGAAAAGTTCCCAGTAAACCGGAATCCTTAACTAAACCTACACCAACGTCCCTATAAGGGATTGTCGTCTTACCAACATGCTGGATACTCTCTGAAGAGGCTGGGTCGGATGAAAAGTATGTCAGCTGATCAATAGTCACGATCTTACCGTTATGTGGAAACTTAATTACTCTGAAGACCGATGAAACGACCGCTGTCATAGCATATGACCAACTTCGACCCAAAAGAAGGTTGTAGTCTAGAGGGGCATCAACCACTTCCACATCCAGACTAACGGTTTTACCTTCAACCCCTATAGGCAATTCTTGTAGAATACCAAACGGACGGAACCCACGGCCATCAAAGGCCTTAAGGATGGTGGGGGATTGGTTCAACGAAGGAGAACCAAGCGATCTCCAACATTGAATCGACATAATACACGTAGAAGCTCCCTCATCAATCACAGTCCGATGAATAGGCCTGTTTTTGACTATCACTGGAATTTGGAAAGCCATTTGATGGGGGAGACGTGGCGTACTATTTTCTAGATCAAAGATCATTAGGTTCGGGTCCTGAACATCGACAGCTCCGATAGCCGACAAAAGCAATTTCCGTTGTGCTGGGCATGATTGCAGCACTTCGAGTGCCGACATTGCTGAAGGTGAAACAGCTAAGTCCTCAACAATGTTGTAATTCTGGGCTGCTCTCGCATGTGGATTGAAAGCAGACCTTCGAAGTACACCCTTGGCGGGCGGCTTAATCACTAAGTCTGGGTTAGGTTTTTCGATCTGTAGTGGATCGGAACCAGGAGCTGAGGTTGATGGGTTAGAGTGAGAAGATTCTGCTTCTTTGCCATCAACAGGAGCCTTACTACCATAATCTTGCGATCGAGTCGCAATCCTCACATGAGACATCATCAAAATGGGTTCTTCACTGGCATTCGAAGAAGAACCTATCATCTTATTCTCCTGCTCTGGAAATGGATTCTTTAACACAGCAGGAGTGGGAGAACCTTTGACTATTTTTACAACCTCGGCCCGATGAGGGCAATCTCTCGTAAAATGATCCTCTTCACAAATAAGACAAGGATATCGAGGTTTGCGTTTTTCGTCATTGGTTTCCGACTTTTCAGTTTTCTCCTTTGGAGCCTTGTCTGCTTTAGCCTTCTTCTTTCCTTTCTTCTTTCCACCGTTTTTTGGTTTGGCCGTAGATGACTCTACAGCGTGAATGTCGGCGGTGAGTTCAGGAGAAGACTCTCCTGTCGGAGAATCAGGCAAAGTGATAATTGGAGTAGTTGAAGCCTTGGAAGACTTCTTCTTGCTCTTCGTAGTCACGATACCAATCATACCATCAGCGGCATGAGATCCCGAAGGAGCAGCAGCGATTTGATTCGACTTTGGAAGATCCGGAATCTTCTCGTGTAACGTACCCGACTGAGTGTAAACTAAGTCAAGGTATTGTGCCTGAGCAATGACTTGCTCCTCAGTAACTACTCCGGCCTTAGCTACATCTTCAGTAATCTTCGGTAATAATGATTTGACAAACCATTCAGCTAAGATTTGGTCCGGGATAAAAACTTTCACTAATCTCCTTCGACGTCTCCACTCATGAATGTGATCAGAAATATACGTGGACGTCGATTGTTTTAGTGAAGTTAATAACTCCGTGCCGTTATCGTATCTGACCGGCAACTGAAAGTGAGTTAAGAACGAGGTAGCTAACTGGCTAAAGTTGTAAAAAGAGGCCCGTGGTAACTCAATGTACCACTTGGCCGCGAGACCAATGAGTGTACGCTGGAAAAGACGTAAGCGGATGGAATCATCTGAGATAGAATTCGAAGCACACCAGAGGTGGTAAGTCATCACATGATTGGACGGATCCTCTCCAGACTTACCTTCGAACTTGGGTATATCGCTGGGCAACTTATTTGGCATTGGCGGCCAGAACTGAAGATATTGAATTGGATCGTTCGTTAGGCGCGTCAAGTCGGGTAAATCCAAAGTTGCAATAAACGGTAACTGCCGGTTAGGATCTCTAAAACTCTGTGTCACAATACCAGCCCCAGGAGGAGGATATCCAGGATAACTAGGAACAGGAGTCGCATTTGGGATATTATATCCTCCTGGAAAACCAGGATTAACCGGACCGTACTGGGGTTGTTGAGGTTGTTGATAAGTGTACCCAGGATACGGTTGATACTGGTAAACCGGTTGTTGGACAGCTTGCCCATGTTGGTACTGTCCCTGGTACGGAGGTTGAACAAATTGAGGTTGAGTAGTGACAACCGTACTTATACCAGGCTGACCTACAGGCATCTGGACCGTGGTTTGAATCGTAGATCCAGACAACGGTAAAGATGTCTGAGGTGTGGTAACAGGGACAGTAGAAACTGGAGCCGTCGATACTCCAGAAGTAAGTATGGTAGATGTAGCGATAGTTGCGGCAGCCGTTTGAGATGGAGTACTAGGTGCAATTGACGGCTGAGTAACTACCGAAGCTACAGAGGTTTGAACATTTGGCTGGACAGGTTGCGGTTGCTGGGTTGGACCAGAAACTACGGGTTGTCCAGCTTGAGGAACCATCTGTACACTTGGCTGCAACACCTGTTGACCCTGTGATGGATCCCACACTAACATTCCAGGGTATTGACCCGTAACAGGTTGAGGATACTGAGATCCATAACCAGATTGAGGGTAGGATTGATAATTGTAAGGTGCAGTTCCCATACTTGGAACATATGACTGACCTTGAGGCGGTTGATAACCTTGACTTGAGTATTGACCTTGAGGTTGATAACCTTGAGGTAAATACTGATACTGGGGTTGACCTTGACCTTGAGGTTGGTACCCTTGAGGTTGATAACCTTGGGGTTGATACCCTTGAGGTTGCCATCCTTGGGGTTGCCATCCTTGAGGTTGATATTGATACTGAGGTTGACCTTGGGGTACATATTGAGGCTGAGGTTGACCTTGAGGCACGTATTGCACCATAGGTACATACTGACTTTGAGGTTGCCCCCCAGACACGATTTGTGTACCTTGAGGTTGCCCTCCAGGCGTTAACTGCGGTTGCCCCCCAGGCGGTAATTGGCCACCTTGAGGTTGGGAAACGGGAACTGAACCTGACATCATGTAAATGTCTCCTACACCCAATGGTATATTACCACTGTTTCCAGCAAATAACCCATGATCAACGGGTTGAGGAGATGCCCCCGCAAAGGTACCAGAAAGTGACTGATACCCAGTGGGAACAGAAGGACCGCCGTGTAAAAAAGATTCAGGACTTTGTGTAAACACGGACGACTGACCAGACATATTTACAGGAGTATGAATACCTCTAGGTGGAAAAGGAGTACGAGGTGTAGAAAAACCTACTGAGTTGTCTAAAAAATTGGTTAACGCAAGGTACCAAGAAGTACTTCTAGGAGGACTGTAAAAGATGGATTCACGCTCCCTTAGATCAATAGTAAGTTGACCTTCAAGGTGAGAGACACCTATATCTTCTTCTGGAGCAAGTTCTTCTATAGCAATCAAACCAGAAGGTAGATTTTCGGTGATAATTCTTTCTATTCTCGGTGAATCAGGGACACTAGAAGTTGGAGTAACAGGTTCGGAAATTTCAGGTTCTTCGCCTGTTTCACTGGCAGATGAAAAACTACCAGCAAGCTCGGAAACTGTAACAGTTTCGGGATTGTAACCTGTTTCTAAACTTTGGTAATCTGGATGGACTACCAAGGAAGATTCTCCTTCTTCAGGTGAACCTACTCTACTGTCACTAGGAGGAGTTACAAGGACCTTTAACCCTTCGTACTGACCCGGAATGTCTTCAGGAGATTCACCCCGCGATTTACGGAGTTTTCTTAACAAATCTATTCCGGTAACAATCTCAGGAGACTTGCCCCGAAGTCGACGGGACTGTCTCGGTAATTCCGCCACAATTAAAGATTTTTAACTACAACACACGAAAACAAAGTAAAAATTTCAAATCAAACCACCTAAAGTCTTCTAAAGAAGCAAACAAATTTGAAGCACACGCCTAAAGAATCTAGAGCGTCAAACCAAACACAAACAGTAGTCTTCCGGACCAAAAGCGCTAGTTGGTGATTAGGCCCAACCTCGCAGGATTCAGTACAGAAATGGCGGGTGGAACAGTTACCCCGGCAACCTGCTTAATGAATAGACCGGCACAAGTTCCTCCACTTTAACCGTCTCGAAGTGAAGTGAACCCCCCGGAAAATCCAAGTGAGTATAACCGACGTCTGCTCCAGGTACAGTGGGACCTTCCCTCCACCGTCACCTCGGTAGAACCCTAAAGATTATGGTCACTAAAGTTACCAATCACAACAATTACACCTGGGGGAACAGTCTAAACTCCGACAGCACGCAAGGGCAGAGTAACAAGCTCAATCCCCTTACCGGCTCCTTGACAATAATCCAAGGTTTACCGATAAGTGACCCCTGGCTCCTCGACAATGGTTAATCCGAGGTTTACCGTTTGTAATACGTACTGTCTGGCGTCGTTCCCAACGAGGGGGGAATGATCCCCTCACTGGTTCGGACACGAGCTCGTGCTTCTCCTTTAAGAGGAGCTTTCCCAGAGTGCAACTGAAACAATTGGATTTAATCTACTCAAGATAAACTATTTGTTTGGTTTTGTAGTCTTGGAGAGTTAAGTACTCACCTACTCCAAGACCCTAGCCTAAGCTATGTTGGTGTTTCAGAGCCCTAGAAAAAATAAAAATTACTAGATTGATTTTAATTTAAGCGTTACTTTTAAGGTTGTTTCTTAAGTCAAAAGGTGATGGAAGTGAAACCAGTGGTGTGTTGACTCGACTCGAAACCACTACAAAATGCACCTAGGATGATTTACCCACTACTTTACTTTTTCGATGAATTGCTTAACTAAAAAGTTGAGAGAATGCAATCTTTATAAAAGCAACTTCTTAATTGAAGACAATCAAAGAAACAATTCGTTTGTCTTTTCCAAGCATAAAAACATGATCGTTCTTTACATGCACGAAAAAACTCTTTTCCTCTTTCAAAAACAAAAAGCTACTTGAAACAAGACTTTTAAAGAAGATGTTTTTGTATTTTTTTTTTTAATAAAGCAAATAAATCTAATATAACCAAAAATCAATCTTAACAACTATTAAAATCTACGAAAATTCACTCATAAGCAAACTAAAAGGTAAATTTACTCTAAGCAATCTTAACGAGGCCAAAACCAACAATGATTATTCTAAGGTGTTTTACTTGATCACAATCAAATCAAGGACTAGCTTATTGCAGAACCAAAAACTAGTCAAAACAAAACTCTAATCTTTTTGTTCTTTTGTAAAATGGAAATCAACACTTTATAAACAAGTAATTCGAAATTTGACCCAAAACAACTTAAATGGCAAGCTGCTCACACAAGGAGACTTTACGACAGGCCCGACTTCTAAGAAGGCTGACTAACCAGAGAGATCTAAGGCTGGACAACTTTCTACCGTCAAAGTCACTACAGGACCTATCCAAAAATCAAACCCTAGGCCTAAACTTCGTTGAAATCCACTAAAACACTCAAAGCTCACAAAACAAGTTCAGGTGAAAATTTTTGACAGGGTACTAAAGGATCTGGGCAGAAAACACTAAGAAAAATCAAAATCTAAAAGCAATTAAAGCAAAAAATGGAATTTTCCTAAATTTTACAGGAAGACGCAGGCAACCCGTTATAACAGGTGCGGGCCCGCTCTGTGCAAACGGCAACAGCGCGTCCAAAGACGCACTGTGCAGTACTCAGAGGGTGCGTCCTTCTGGAAAAGTTAAGAAAAACCAAATCTAACTAAATCTAAAGCTAAGCCACCCAAATACTAATTCTCACAGTCAAAAACCAGAAAATAAAAATGATTTTCTCAGAGCAAAGTTCACACAAAGGAAAAGACTTTCTCATTAATGGATTCCCCAGTGGAGTCGCCAATTTGTCGTGGCGGAAAAAGTCGTTTGTGCGGACACAACTGACCTCCCTAGGAATCTAAACTCTCTAGCGACAAACAAGACAAAATGAAGTGATCTTTCTCTAAATATACCTTTTAAAACATGACAACTACAAGTGTTTAGGCTTACCTTATTCCAAAACGCTGTTGTTGTAGTCCGTCCTTGCCGATCCGGATGAGCTCCTCCTTCACATCAATTCCTGCAACCACAAACAATCAAACAATTACCAAGCACTTGCATTTCATATAATAAAACATATATTCAACATGCAGACCAAGGAACACATGAAATAACTCATTAACACAAGCTATTGAGAAAAATAAACCAGTTTGTATTAATAACGAAACAAAGAAACTCTTACAACCTGGCCTTGGTGTTGTGCAAGTTCCTCCCAGGGTCCATCAAGGGTTTTCCTCTACTTTGACAAAGCTCACCCACTTCCAAGTAGAATCAAGCAAAGACAATCTCTCCTCACAAGGTTCTAAATGGGAGTCCTAATTCCTGCAGCATTTACCCAAAGAAAATGTATAGCTCCAACCTCTTCTCCCTCTGGCTCAATGTCTTTATTTATAGTGCTGTAAAGAGGTTATTCAGGTCCACCATCAATGGGATAATCCCCCTCTTTGGGTGGGATAGCTCCCTTATTGATGGGATAAGTTCCTCCTTAATAGGGATACATGAACCAACTGGAGGCGCATCCATTTCATCAAACCGACCTCTAGAAAGTTCTAGAAGTAACCACAAGTAACTTTTTTAAGATGAAACTCGCGCATTTTTCCTTTTACAGAAGGACGCACCTGTCCCTTAACATACAGAGCGTCCAAGGACGCAACTTTTGTGAACATTGTGAGCGTCCCCGCAGGTAAGGCTAGAGAGAACCTGCGACCCCAGAGATAAACACATTTTTTACAAGACTTTCTCTCTTCTTTGAGTTTGAGATGGATAGCAGAGGCATAAGACTTGCCTAAGAGGGTAGCATGACTGTTGATTTGAGCCATACTAACTGTAAGTAGTCATGGTGACATTTTTTAGTGTAACAGCTACCTGGCTAACTTCAGGCTCCGTCTGTAGCTTATGAAATAAACAATAGTAACAAACAATTATTCAGGTCCCGAGCAGAGTCGCCAATGATATTATCACTCAGGTTTTCCCAGAATTTGTAAGAAGGGGAAAGGAGGCCAAGGTAATCATAGACCAATCTTTTAGATACAGAATCCAACCAATCTGTATCTAGATAGGGCTCTCTCTTTATGATTTAGCTTGGTTTTTAAAGGTATTAGGCTAGTTATGAAGTTCAAGGGTTTTGTTTGAGTTTGGGTGGTGAGATTCAATAGAGTAGAGAGGTAAGACAGAGTAGTTCAGTCCATTGGGCTAATGGAGTCAAAGAAGATGGCTTTCTGGATTTGGTTTCTTAACAAAGGATGGCTTTACAGAGCAAGGTAGTCAAACAGGGAACAAATAAAGACTTGAAGCAGATGGAATGGGATCAAATGGGGTGAAGGGCAGTTGAGAATCCTTCAACCTATTTAAAGAGGGAAAATGGATGATTACTGATAAGGAGCAGCTAAGTATTCTTTAGCAAATAATCAGCATGAAAGAATTAGAAAATAGGAGCAATTAAGATTTCACTGCTTATCCTAATTCTAAAGAAAACACATAGAACAATAAAGACTGAAAACAGAGTGCAATTAAGTATATTCTGAAATCAATCTTTTCTTTATCATTCAGATTATGAGACATAGATGATATAATAAACAAGAAAACTATAAAACACAAGATATAGAACTTATTGATCCATTGGTGATTCAAGAAATATGTGGCAATTCCTCTGCCACAATTCTTCATCCAGTAGGCCATGCAACAGTTGATTCTAACAGCTCTTTGTTCCAAAATTTCAATATTACAACAGAGTCTAGGAATCCACCCTCAATACTCTAATGGAGGGGGTATTTATGCAACAGATTATACAACAAATATCTCATAACAACTGTGAGATAATATCTAGGATGGCTAATAATAGTTTACAAGAAAAATAGAAACAACTAGTCTCTATAATTCGGCTGGCAGCTGTTTTCTTCAGTAACTCTGCGCTGGATGCCTGTCTTAACTGATACTCTTAAATCTTGATCTGATACTCTTTAATGTTGATTTGATACATTAAATTCTGATCTGATACTCTTTAATGCTAATCTGCTACAATTAATTCTGATCTGATACACTTTGACTTGTTTTGAACCCTGTTCACCTTTATTTACCTTACTGTGGTTAATTTCCCAAATTTCTCCTTTTACCCACGGTAACCATGCAGTAGGATGAATACCTGTTGTTGGGACATTGGAGGTTGTTCTGCACCTTCTAATTCATAACATTCAGATCTTTCTGTAGAGATTTCTTTAATTGGTGCACAAATTTCTCGCCTCTGAGATAGCTGAAAAGGTACCTATAATTGAGGAAGAAAACTGTATACTACGGGTTGAATGGCCAGCTCAGAGTTCATCGTTGTAGATTTTTCTGGTTAGGTAGCAGCTGAAACTGGAGCAGATAGTTTTTTACACGAGAGCACGATATGCAAAACAATATAGCAAAAAATGACAATTTACCCTTTTATTTGACAAAATGTAGTTTTGACGGGATTTTTTGATTTGATGGGCGGATGACGTAAGCGGTACGGATTACGTCAGTGGAGGGCAGATGACGTGGTGGGAGTATAGGGCAGATGACATGGTGGGTGATGTCAGCGGTGGGTTAGATGACATCAGCGGAGGGCAGTAAGCGGTTTTGCCCGCACCGCTTTTGGGGCTGAGCGGTTTCGGGCCGGGAGGGAGCGAGCACCCCAGATGGGCGACACGTGGCAGTGGTATGGGTGGAAAACCGCCGACCCCCGCGAGTTAACGTTCATTCAAAATGGGGGTTGCGATATCAATGTGAACCGTTGGATGGTGGAGCAGGGATCGAACGGCGGACAGGCGCTTGAAATGGCAAAGAGTTAATTGCTGGTGGGCTCAATGTATTAAACCACATTTTAATTGTTTCAAGCGCGTTTTGATTGGCCGGGGGGAATGTTATTAATTAACCCAAATGGTTAATTAACCCATTTATGCGCGGCGGGAAGGTTTTTAATGAATTTCAAATGAAATCGTTAATTCTTATTGAAACAGTTTGTATAGTCGTATTCGACCAGGGGCGGGAATACATAATATTTGGGGTTTTTTAATATATTCACATATTACGGGATGGGTAATGTTTTTTGGCATTTATAAAATAATAAAAGTTAAAAATTAATATGAATTTATGAAATGAAAGCGCTAAGCCAATGTTTGAAATTTTACATTAAAACTTAGGCTAAAGGGAAAAAGGGGTTTATATGAGAAATGCTTGCCATTTTCCTAAGTAAAATAGGGTTTTACTTAGGCAATCTTTATGAAACGGAATGAGTGGTTTATGAGTGATATTAAGAACATATCTTAATATTTAGGGGGAATTACTGAATGATTAGGGAAAAATATGAAGGAGAGTTAGTTATTCAACCTTGTCTTGCTTGAGCGGCATCAAGTATAATGTTTGTCTAGCACTTGCGATAAAGATAAGGATTAACACATTTAGAGACATGATCTATCACAAGTATCATTATGCAACGCCAACCTACCTACCCTGCCTACTTGGCCTAGCATTTTTTCTTTCTTTCTTTAGGTGTACTTAGACTAGCAAACCCTCATCAACTTTTCTTTTCTTTTCATGGTAAGCCTACCTAAGTTTGCCCTTATAACATCCAAGGGCTCAGATTTAACTGTTGAACTCCTTTGCTTCTCTACCTATCTACTTATCTGCCAAGATTAAACAGTTTGGTCAGATTTTTATTCTCTATATCTAAAACATGAAATTCAAATATGAACTGGCCAAGATTAAGTTGTTCGGCCATTCATCAATTATGGCATAAATTAACAAGCTGCACACAATGCTTATTACAGAAAATGAAAAGGTAGTGGCATTTTGGACTTGCACACTTTCCTGGTCTATTTTTGTTTGGGGTTCATTTCTTTCACTTTTTTGACCATTTTATTCTTTTTTTTACCCTTTGATTTTTCTTTTAGGGTATACCCTCTTTACATTTTTTACATTTTTTTATTTTTTGATAATATGGAAAACCTTTGCAACAAGGAAAGGGATGAACATATTATAAATCTCATCAAGTCAATCATGAAATATGACACCTATTGGTATAGGAGTATAACATGCACAACACAAAATAAGATCCTTCGCCACTTCCTATGGTCCCTCGGTATTCCTCCCTCTATTCAATGCTTCTTATGCACAATACAACTAGACAATCAAATTACTTTTGGTCTTCCTGTCTTAGACTGAGGGCTTCCTCACTAGTTTCCAATCACAATTCAAAATAGGGGATCCCTCATAGGTTGAACGTAATTTATAAGACTACTTTGTCTCCCCCTTTTCAAGTAATTATCTCTCCTCCCTTGCAATCCCTAACCCACACAGGTTTACAGATCACTGCATTCACAATGGGATTATGGGTTCCTTTTTCACATAATATCTATATCTCAAATCGCTACAAATCACATGCACACACAACCTCCTCCATCATCATAATGGTCGTCTTTCTCTTCCTAGTGTTGCCTCATGTATTATAAGTAGGAGCTCCACCGCCCCCCCCTCCCAAGACCTTCTGCATGGTACGCAACCCGTGCTTGGGGTTGTCCAATACCTCCTCCCGTATCTCTCTCATAAATGCTTGGAAGTTAGGTGGTTGAATTAGAACATCAAGGATCAAAAATATTATATTCAAGAAATATAGGAAACTTCCCAATCTCCCTTATTAAATTCCTTAAGCAATTTTTCCTTTCAAACATTGGGATCCATATAAGCTAGGCCTTATTCTTTAGCTTCAACAACTTATAATTTAATTAATTAGGATATTTACATCAAACAATCCTGGCAAGACATCCATGCTAGCCCTCTAACATCATCACCCTTTAATTACATTTACAAAACTTGGGAATTAGAAAAGGGATAGTGTAACAAATATTCACATTGAAAAAAAAATACAGAAAAGTTGTTATATCGCATGTAATTGCTTCAAAAATTAGAACTAAAGTTTATAAGATATGTCTATAATTTCCTTTCGTAATATGTGTTGATTATATATTTGCATGTAACAATGTGTGTGTGTTCATTCTAATCATATTCAAATCACATTCATTTTATTTTTCTTTTAGTATCTCAAGAATTTTGGTATACTCGTTTCTCATATTTCTATTTCCAATTTATTCTTGTTGTTTGATATCAATATGTAATGCAAATCACTCCCACCTTTAGCATACTAATAGAAATGCTACTAGTGAAGTCCACGTTGAACATTGAATAAATTACACATCTCCATCATTTTGGGTTGTAGAAAGTGTCTCTTGACAAAATGATACAAAAATGTATTTAAATATCAATGAACCATTACGACAACATGCTTGATTTGAGCTCAACATGTCACTTTTGGGAATTGAATCTAGATGGGGAGGATAATAAACATTCCTCCTAGCATATATATATATATATATATATATATATAGTACTTGAAAATAAAAATAAAAAAGTTATTGCATGGATATGTGCTTTCCACATCAAGTATATGGGAGAGATGTAACTCCTCTATACTCAACATTAAGTTTACACATGGAATATATGCATGTATTGGGGGTGTAGAGAACCAACATTAACATAATACACAAACACACACACACACACACATAGCACCTCGAGGGATTTGATCCCCTTCAATACATGATAAATCTAGAATTAATGAATCTACACTCATATTAATTAGCCCATTTTAAATTTGACAAATCTAATTCACTTTCTCATAATCAGTAAGCAAAATTATCAAAATAATATCAAGAATATCTAATTTAATTAATTTAGAGTCTCTCTCTTTTTCCTTACCCGTTTTCCTTTCCTAGTTTATGTTGTAAATTGAGTAATGAACCCTTATCATGCATAAACCTTCATTTGTTAATGTTTATCTATAAACAATTTAGAAAGGCCTATATCCTTAGGGTTTCTTCATTAGATTCTCTCTCCTTTTCCTTACCCATTTTCCTTTCTTAGTTTATGTTGTAAATTTAGTAATGAACCCTTGTCATGCATAAACCTTCATTTGTTAATGTTTATCTGTAAACAATATAGAAAGTCCCATCTCCTTAAGGTTTCTTCATTAAGTTTGTAAGTCAAATGCCTAGCCTACTTCATTACCTTAGGTAGTTTGGTGAATACAACAACCTTGCTCAAGTTAACTAGGTTAATTTTTATCTTGACCCATTCATTTTTCTATACATTTCATTATTAAGTATAATCTCGATTGAAATATCCCCAAGCAGGGTTATAGGGACACATACATCCTGAAAATTCGGGCCTGCAACACCACCATCGAATGAACCATTATATCTGTGGTTCCATTCACAACCACAGGTGGTAGTATGCCATAATCCTAACTACATGCGAGAGATGGGGTGGCTAAATACAATGTTTATGTGCCATAATGACCAAATATGGAAGGTGCCATTCAAGGCATGCGGATAAGAAACCTTCTTGTTATTGACAACATGGTTGCATTGTATTTGCACACACAGTGAGTACATCAACTAGTCTTATCAAGGAATGATTGGGTACCACTCCTCCTGATCATGAGCCAAGATGATGTTAATACAGCCCATTGCTTTGGAGCATGCACTTGTTAGTCTCCAAGGTTTTCCTAAAGTTCATTCTTATTTCTCTCATTTTCAAATTAATCTTCCATTTCAGTTTGTGCTCACCAATCTTCTATGCTTAGAGCGAGAATAGGCAAGAAGAGTCAATAAAGGAGCAAGGGACCATATGGCCCTTGAATCCAACAACCAGCTTAGGAGGTTGTAGGTGTTTACTGGGAGCAGATGTCCCACATATCAAGGAACAAATTGTCACTGCCAAATCTGAACTTTGAATTTGCAAGAACTCTATGCATGATTGGGACATAGATGAGGATATTGGAAACTAGATTTTAAACATAGGAAATTCAAGAGCCAAAGACACCAAGTATTGGAATACTATGGAATTTTACTGGCATGTCAAGGCAATGGTGTGTAAAATTTTGCACAAACTATTGGAATACTATGGAATTTTACTGGCATGTCAAGGCAATGGTGGGTAAAATTTTGCAGGACATGGATGAAGCTAGGATGGAATTTTTGTTAGAGTTCACTAAATTCACACTCCAACACAAGGAAAAATCAACTCCAATCTTTCCTCTTCTTCCTCTCAAGCTCCTACCAAGGATGATGATGCCCATGAGAACTAGCAACTCTCTCTTGGTGTTGATTTTTATACCATTGGTTAATAGTTAGCATGCATAGTTATATAATATTTCGGTGTGTTTTTTCTAGGCCTTTTTGTTTTGAAATGTTATGGAATCATAATCATACTCGTGTAAATGTTGATTATCTAGACATTTTTATTTCAAACATTATGTATAGATGGTCTACTTTTTTGTTGTTGGTTAAATTTCCCTACATGTAGACCAATAATTAAGCATGTTTTGTACAATGCTATTTTTAGTTCATTAACAAAATCAAAAACATAGATTACAAAAGAAAAAATAATTTTGATTGAAATAATTTTATATAACATAGGTTAGTTCAACGAAATAACGTTGGTACAAATGGTAAATTTTTAAAATAAAGATTTAAGTTTCTTTTGTATATGAAGCATTTTGGGAGAATTAGCTACTTGAATCTTACTCACATTATACAATGTATTGATATACAGTGAATTTTAAATATAATGTTTTATGTTTGTTTAGAAAAATTAGTTATTAAAACGTCACTAACATGAAATAATTATAAACCTAAATTAATCAAGTAATATAAAAATTTATATTCATAAACATAAATTTTTCTTTATATTCATTAAATTATTTTTATTTTTAATATTAAATAATATATAATATTTTATTTTTATATTTTATAACTTATTTTAAATAAAATAAAAATGAAAAAAATTAATTAAAAGATTATAATAAAATATTATTAAAAAATTATCATACTATTATGAAGCGTATATATTATTACATCTCTTAACCACTATAAACTTAATTAATTAATATGATATAATATAAAATAATCTATCAAATTGGGATAAAAGTATTATCTATCGTTGACAAAATTAGGAAATTTTAATATAGATAGTTAAGAGTAAAAAGTTTTTGAATAAATTCAACTTTCTATTGAAACTTTGAGAAATATTGAACATTTAAGAAATATTAAACTAAGAGGGAAAAAAAACTAGGAGGGAAATGCTAGGATTTTAAGCACTCCTAGTGTGTATATATGTGTGTTTTTTGGTTAAGCCTTTACATATTTGATGTAATTAAAAGTTTAAAATTTTTAAAGAAATCCAACCTTCTCTGAAAACTTTGAGAAATATTAAACCTTTAAGAAATATTAAACTAAGAGAAAAAAATAAAACCAGAAGGGAAAAGCACTCCTGATTGATACCAGATGAAAGTGAAAGTAGTGTAACTTCCAAGACTTCGACATGGAGTTTATATATATATATATATATTTATTTTGGTTAAGCCTGAAATTGGTAAGTCAGCGTTCGTGTATTTAAAGCATGGAATACATTGAGGATAATCATGAAAATAAATTATTGTGGCAACAGAGTACACGTGTCATTATGCTAGAGGATGATGCCTATGCCTTCCATTGCACTTCAAAATAATTAAAGCCTTCATTATGATGCCAGCGAACACATTTCAGAGCAAGAGTGTGGGCAAATGAAAACAAAATAAAAAGTCATACGTTCATTGGGTACCAATCAGGTATGTGAGGAATCTATATATTTAATATTATAATTCCCTACTTTTTAGCATTGCATTTATTTAAAATTATAACAAATTTCCACCATCCAAACATGTCCAATCAGTGTAGGAATATGATGCGTATCTTGAAGTGGAATGCCCATTATTTTTTCCTTCATGGATAAGTGAGTTAATACACTCAAATATATCAAAGTGGTCAGTGTCCCCACCCTGACACCATGTGAAAAGAATTGCTTCCACTACTTGTTGCCTGTATCATCATGAAGTGAGCTGCTGTATTTCCAGCTCATATTTTGCAAATTTATTAACAGCCCATTTCCTGTGCACACAGATTTAAAAATTTTAACATTATGGTTTGAGTCTCAGGTGGTCCTGTGATCTTATTAAAATAGAATTTTCATGCCTGGGTGTCTGCTTTCTACCTTGCTCTTATCTTCTTATCTACTGAAGACTGCTGGAGTTGCAACTGTAGTGGAGAAAACTGTTGCAGTTGCAACTAGCTGTACAGAAGTGCAGAAACTTTTGCAATTGCAACTAGCTGTGCAAAAGACTTGTAATTGTAACTAGTGGTGCCACTTAATAAATAAATGCGATGATAGGAATACTTTCATGTGTTCTGAGCTTCTTAATACTCCTATGATTACAAATAGTATTGACCAGGGATAAATAAGTATTACTATCTTGCAAAATAGTCCATAGACCACACTATGATTTGAGATGTTCATAACATGCAAAAGCTGGAGAAGAAAATTTTTAATTCCAAATGGATGTTATACGCAACTGCCCACAAAATCATGTTTACAGAAGAAGAGGACACACAAACACTATACTTACAAACCAGTGTACTAAGTCCTCTGATTACCAAACAGAGCAGAGGAAGAAGAAATTATGAACAATTCTATGGAGAGGAGGTACTACTTCTGAGTACAATCATGCATAATGTCTACATAAATTACAACCATTCTTACTGCTGCTGCAGCAACACTGGATTCAATCCAAACGAACAAACCATCCATCACCCTCTCTGCCCTTTGTACTCAGTAATACTTCCCCCAAATCAAGGGTCTGAGAGAAGAAGCTATCTTCCACAAACAATTCTCCTCACTGTTGCTACTTGGTGTCATCCAGTGCTAGAGATAAATTGTCCATAGCTATTATTCTTTTATTGCATACCTACAGACTTGAGACACTGACAACTCCTACCTGCAGCCACTGTCTCCTAATTACACATGGGGGTTGCTTCGGAACGATCCCAAGGCCTTGATAGCTGCTGCCCTCAGAATATATTGGTGGTATGCAGCAGCTAATGCAGCTCCAATAAAAGGACCTACCCAGAAAATCCACTGCACAGACAATAGCCATACTCGTGAGGTTCGTGTATCAGATTTAGCAAAAAGTAGTTCTGCTGAATAATCCTTATGTTCATACTAAAGCAGACCAGCTGGTACTAATCAACAGAAGCTTCACAAATTGCAAGCACTACAATCTCGATTACTGAATTCACAATTTTATCCTTAACCACAAACACATGCCCACTACATCCACCATATTAATTTTAACCAAAAGAAAAGACAAGTTGTAGACTTCTGAAAAACCCACAAACCCCAATATGGTGACTTAGATCCCTCTCTTCTCTTATTCTACACTTGCAGTGTACAAGCACAATATATATAGGTCAAAACCTGAGCTACAAAAGACACTGATAAGAAACTATCAGAAAACCCCAACAAGTTTTAAAAAATGTAGATAAATACTTACTTGGTCATTCCAAGTTTGTTTGTGGCCATAAATCACTGCTGCTCCGAAGCTCCTTGCAGGGTTGATGCCTGTCCCAGTGATGGGAATGGTGGCCAAATGTACCATGAAAACAGCAAAACCAATAGGCAAAGGAGCCAAGACCTACACACCCAAAGCAAGTCTAATAAAATTCCTGCCCTTAGGCAAGGCCCTATGCAAATACAAAACTACCATATATATTTATATTTAAACATACAGGAACATGGGAGTCTCGAGCACTGCGCTTGGGGTCGGTTGCAGAGAAAACAGTGTAAACCAGCACAAAGGTGCCGATGATTTCAGCAGCCAAACCCACACCCTTGGTGTATCCGGGATGCACAAAGTTAGCTCCACCCCCATTGCTTTCATAGAAACTCTTTTGGAAGGCCTTCACCAATCCAGTCCCACAAATGGCCCCCAAACACTGAGCTATCATATACAGAACAGCCCTTGGCAAGGAAACCTTCCTAGCTAAAAACAGTCCAAAAGTGACAGCAGGATTGATATGCCCTCCTGCAACACCAAACAAAACAAGAAATTCAGAAATCTAAACCATAACAGTGACCCTGTGCTGCTGGACTAACATTACATATAGAATGGATCACCATCCTGGAAGGATTACTAACCTGAAATACCAGCAGTACAGTAAACCAAAACGAAAATCATGCCCCCAAATGACCAGGCAATACCCAACACCCCAACACTCCCACAGTTTGTTGAGTTCCTGGAGTGCCCAATCACAGTAGCAATGGTAATATAGAGAAACAACAATGTAGCAATGAATTCTGCTATCAGAGCCCTGTAAAATGACCAGAGCTTGAATTCACTAGTATCAAAAAAAGCGGCAGGAGGTGGGTCTGTGTAGTCCTTAGAGGTAAACCCCTGCTGCTCCAATTCCTTGTCTTCCTTTGTCATGACTGCCGGTACTGAACTTTTGCTACTACTAATGAACTCGACTTCTTCTGGGTTTGTGGAACAAAGGCTCAGAATTGCGTGGGAGAGGAGAAACAGAGAACTCGGATGTTGTTGCAGAGGCAACGAATGGATGAATGGGCTTGATGAGCATGGAATGTGATGGACCTTTGAGTTATATTTATGGGGTGGATCAGAGCTTAATTGCATGGATGACGACAAAAGCTTCGAGTCCTGCCGCCCAAAACCGCCTTCTTCTGATGGGGCCCATCCAAAACGTTCATGGAGTTTTCACTGCGTTTGCTAAGAGGATTTTACATATCCATTAAAAAGATCGAAATTTATACCCAGCAAGGGCTTCTTTTGTGAGGTTGGTACATCGGTTTCTAAGAGTTTTATTCAAAAGCGACCACCGGATAACAGAGGAACTTTTCTTTAATAACTCTATATTAATTATGTTTTAAAATCAATTAATTAATGTTGTATATTAATTACGTTTTAAAATCAATTAATTAATGTTGTACATTAATTATGTTTTAAAATCAATTAATTAATGTTGCGAACTTTAGGTATATCTATTTATTATTAATTAATGTTGTAAAGTTGGTTATTTTGGAATTAAGTTTATAATTTTATTTTTATTTTAAATAATGGTTAGGGGACCGTGAGCATTTAATCACTGCAAAAACTCAGAGTTATTGTAAAGTTTTATTTAAAAGTGATCATAAGTTAAAAATGATTTTTTCGCGGGAGCTTTAAGTATATTAATTATTTTTTTAATTAATTAATTAATTAGGTCAGTTTATTTTGGAATTAAGTTTATAATTTTAATTTAATTTTTAATAATTATTAGGTGGATTGTGAGGATTTAATCAAGTTTATAATTTTAATTTGATTTTTAATAATTATTAGGTGGATTGTGAGGATTTAATCACTATATAATAGAGTTTTGTAATTTTTTATTCAAAAAAGACAATTAGTTAATAAAAAAAAAATCCTTTAATTGGGGCTCTAAATAGATTAATCATTTTTAAAATCAATTAATTATGTCGTGAAAAAAGCTATTTTGGTATTAAGCTTATAATTTTACTTTAATTTTTAATGATTTTTAGGTGGACAGTGAGGATTTATTCATTATAGAGTAGAGTTTTATTCAAAAGTGACCACTAATTAACAAATAATTTTTTCCATTCTATTAGAACTTTATGTACATTAATCATTTTTTAAAATCAATTAATTATGTCATGAAGATTATTTGGAATTAAGCTTATAATTTTTTTTTAATTTTTAATAATTATTAAGCGCAGATCCTATAGAATAGAATCTTTTGTAAAATTTTATTCAAAAATGACCACTAATTAACAAATAATTTTTTCCTTCTATTGAAGCTATATGTACCTTAATCATTTTTTAAAATCAATTAATTATATTGTGAAGGTGACTATTTTAGAATTAAGCGTATAGTTTTAATTTGATTTTTAATCATTATTAGGTGGATGATGAAAATTTAATCATTATAGAATAGAATTTTTATAGAGTTTTATTCAAAAGCTACCACTAGTTAACAAAGGGAATTTTCCCTTCTATTGGAGTTCTAGGTACATTAATCATTTTTGGGTTGAGAGGCACTCTACAACCTTGTATAGGGTAGATGTGTAGGTGTAATATAAGAAAGTTGGTCAAACATTTTTATATGTTAGTTCAATATGTTGACTTTATATTAATATTAATAAGTTCAATTTATAAGATGTAAAGGATTTGTAAGCATTTATATGTAGGCTCCATTAAATAATAATAAAAAATTAAAAGTATTTTTGAGCCTAGGATGGGGGAGATGTTGTATTGTACATAAAAAATTAAAAGTAATAAAAATAATAGAATTCAATTTGTTATATTGTAATTTTGTTTTTATTAATAAAAATTACGAATAACTTTTTAGATAAAAGAAAATCATAATATATACATCACATTAAAAATATAAGTAGTAGCTATAAGTTAAGATCATTTTTAACTTATAAACTAAAATAAAGATTTTGTAACCATATTTAAATTTAATTAACAAGCTCATAAACACTTTGATACTTACAATATAACAATATTTTTAACCATGAACATTCACTCCCATTTTATCATAGATATTATTAACTTGTTAATAGGCTTTGTTACAATACAATGGGTCAATACCATAGTTGTCAATACCACATGCCCAAAAACCATCTCTTCTTTCAGAATCAAAATATTTTACAAATATTTTATTTCAATATAATTTTATAACATTTTTTTAAATAACTCTAAAAACATCAAGATTATAATTAATTTTGAGATATATCTAAACATTTTATCACATTGTCCATGGGGCTTTGGATTGACGGTGAATGGGTGCGCTGTTAAGGCACTCCTTGCGATAGGTCACCGGTTCAAATCCCCCGTGGGTACTTAGGTTAGTCTTAAACTAGAAAAAAAAAAACATTTTATCGCATTAAAATATGTAAGATATAAGTTGTAACAATAAATTAAGATCTATTTTACCATATAAATTAAAATAAAAATTTTGTAAACATATATTTTTTTTTCTTTTGTAAGTCAACGATCTATTCATTAATCAAAGGGAGAGTACATAGTTATCAAAATGCAAGTAGCCTCACCCCGACCGAGTTTGTTGACCAATGCTCTCACCATATCACAAAAAAAGAAGAGAAAATGCAGAATAGAGGTCCAAAAGCTGACTAGACAAAAGCACCAAAAGAAAAATAGAACCAGAATAACACATGTGACCATGCTTAATCATCAGAAGTAATTGATGTTGGATTGTCCGACCCAGTCCCTAGAGGGGGAGGGGGGCGATATGAACACTGAACATGTTGCTCGAAGTGAGCCAGCCACGTTTCCAGCTTCTCGACCTTTTTTGCTAGCAAATTTTGACCCCACCAAACCACCACAATCCTTTCTCTAACATGGCATTGAAAGTAATGAAATTAATTTAGTGTGGAAATGACAACCTCATGCTCTTCCTTTTTGATATTGTCGTATGCTTCCAAGCGATTCAGAACAGACTCGAGCAAGCCACGAAAGGCATTAGAGAAAATCTGTCGGCCAACAACTCTTATGCGCCCCTGCATGCAGCTCTAATCCCACACACACCTTCACAACCCCCGTGATCCACACTACCTCTTTTACTGCCTCCAGTTGCACGTCCACCTCGCACTGAGCTTGCACCACCTCTTCCACCATGAGCTCCCATCGACACTCTAATCACACCCCTAGTA
Source organism: Pinus tabuliformis (assembly GCA_031772625.1). Taxonomy (NCBI): domain Eukaryota; kingdom Viridiplantae; phylum Streptophyta; class Pinopsida; order Pinales; family Pinaceae; genus Pinus; species Pinus tabuliformis. The sequence continues at coordinate 152,940,904 of CM062804.1, read as the reverse complement.
GCATGTCCTCCCCGCTAGGGTCTTTCCACAGCCCTACCCCCCAATGCCATCTTCTGTTCATTTCAGGAACCACCTTGACTAGGCAGAGCTCCTCTCTGCATGGGTTGGGAATGAGAATTACGTGGCACAAGTCGCATAATGAGTGCTAAAGAAGACAACCCTAAGACAAAACTGACAACGATTTGCAAAACCTCTTGACAAGTCATGAACCAAATCGTGTCAGACACCAACCCAAATTATCCAACAGAAGCCTTCCCCCAAAACTAAAAACTACCACACACCCGCTAGGAGGGAGGCGAGGACACCCAAAAACAAGAACCACGTCAGCCAAACAGATGGCTCTTCCACTCCACTGACGGGGATAGCACTTAGGAACAGAGGTGCGGGAAAAAGGACTTGACACCAGAGCACAAACAGTCAAGAGACAAACCCAAACCAAATAAGAACTGAGATGAACTCCACCAAACCTCCCTGGAACCTCCAAGACCAATTATTGCTTAGTGATGCGTCTCAGAATTCCAATGTAAAACCGCATAGAGATAAAAAACCAGAAGAGTTTCAATGGATAACAAACCCAAGCACCATCTCAAACACAGAAAACACTCAGGGAAAAAGTTATTAAGCCGCACAGGAAGGGACACTAAGACTAACCATCTTACCATGCAAATTGCCCTCAATATGCTCACAGAAGCGAGGATCCAGGCACAGATAAAAGAACTTGAAGTTTTTGCTGACCTTTCATGGTGGAGGAAGTAGCAACATCGTTTTCTCCACCACTCTCAAACTACCTGAAGGTCAAAGAGCCCAGACATATGAACACTGCTCAGACCAAAATCTACCAGCCTCTACACTACCAATGTAATATAAAATTGCATAACCGAGGGGTTCGTCATTAACCAACTTATCTTACCAGCACACATTACCGTGGAGGATGAATGAAGGCTCACATGCCACATTGATCCCCTCACCTTACACCTTACAAAACTAGAGGACTGACAACCTTTCCTCCTTCCCATCTACCTTATGTTAACATTCATTGCACACACGTCGAACACGTTTCGAAGTTCGACACCCCCATCAGGGAAATTTTGTAAACATATTTAAATTTCATTAATAAACACATAAAAACTTAATAGCTACATTATAACAAGAATTTTAACCATGCCACATGGATATTAGCCCCCAATTTACCATGGGCCAATACCTTGGCTTATCAATACCACATGCCCAAAAATCATTTCTCATTTCATAATCAAAATATATATATATATATATATATATATATATATATATATATATATATATATATATATATATATATAGATATACAAAATTTAATTTTATTACATTTTTTGTAGAGACACTCTCCAACCCAGTATGGAAGAGATGTTGTAATGTTATATTATGTTATGTTATTTAAACATTTTGACTCAGTGAAATTACATAAAAATAAAAATTAAATTAAAAAATAAAATTAATAACTATAAAATTTAAGTATTGAGGGTCTTTCACAGTGCATTATATTAGATATCATTTTTTGGGATTCAAGTGCATTAAGAAGGTCATTCATCTATGACCATTTCCATGAGGCACAATACTTGCTAAGGTTTTGCAAATGGGGCAGCAAGCTAAGTGGGATTGATTGTGGGGAAAACTCCACAGTTAAGTGCTTGAGCCAGAGGTGATCTGGGATGGGTGACCTCTCGGGAAGTCCTGGTTACAAGGTGCAAGCCCCATAAGTGATGATTGACACTATGTGATTCAATTCACTAGTTTCAATCCCACTTCTTCACCCCTGTGAGCATCACCCGATGCAATGAGTGCTAAGTGGACTATTCAAAAATCATGAGAAAGTAGTGAGTTATGACTACCTCTCATGGAAATGGTCATAGATGAATGACTTTCTTAACGCAGTTGAATCCCAAAAAATGATATCTAACTATAAAATTATTAATTATTAATATTTAAACTAGCTTAGATCCATCTTAACTCCAGATCTATCAAGCTTTGAGAGGGATCAAATATCTCTAGTTGCAAAAATTTCCTCAATTTTTTCACTGAAAAAAGAAGTTTGCACCTAAAGAGATTTGATCCCTCTTAGCACTTGATATATCCGGAGTTAAGATGGAGGTGGAGGTGGCTATTTTGAAATTAAGATTAGAAATTTTAGTTTGATTTTCAATAATAAAAAAATAGTGCAAGCTTGTTAATACTACATGTTCATCATGTCCAATATATCACCTCGATCCGAGTGGGGAATTGAACTGATGACTTCACATCAAGAAGTGCCTTAACATAGCACCAGTGGTGGTGACTATTTTGAAATTAAGATTACACTTTTAGTTTGATTTTAATAATAAAAAACATTCTCATCTTGGTAGGACTACATGTTCATCAGGTCCAATATATCACCCCGATCTGGGTGGGGAATTGAACCTATGACTTCACATCAAGAACAAAGCACCACATAACTTTCTATCCAAGACCCCATAGATAGTTTAATTTTTAATAATTATTAAGTGGATGGTGATGATTTAGTCACCATTGAATAGATTTTTTGTAAATTTGTATTCAAAAGCTACCAGTGGTTAACAAAATATTTTTTCACTTCTATTGGAATTCTATGTACATTAATCATTTTTTAAAATCAATTAATTATATCGTGAAGATGACTAGCTATTTTGGAATTAAGCTTATAATTTTAATTTGATTTTTAATAATTATTAGGTGGATGGTGAGGATTTAATTACTATTGAATAGAGGTTTTATAAAGTTTTATTCAAAAGGTATCACTAGTTAACAAAGGAATTTTTCTCTTCTATTGGAGCTCTAGATACATTAACCATTTTTTAAAATCAATTAATTATGTCATGAAGATGGCTATTTTGGAATTAAATTCATAATTTTAATTTGATTTTTAATAATTATTAAGTGGATACTGAGTTTTTGTAAAGTTTTATTCAAAAGTCATCACTAATTAACAATGAATTTTCTCTTCTATTAAAGCTCTAGGTACATTAATCATTTTTTAAAATCATCATTTTTTAAAACCAATTAATTACGTTGTGACGCTGATTATTTTGAAATTAATTTTATAATTATAATTTTATTTTTAATAATTATTAAGTAGATAATAAGGATTTAATCACTATACAATAGAGTTTTTGTAAAGTTCTATTCAAAAGTTACCACTAATTAACAAAGATAATTTCCTCTTCTATGGGAGCTCTAGGTACATTAATCATTTTTTAAAATCAATTAATTATACAGTGAAGATGGCTATTTAGAAATTAAGCTTATAACTTTAATTTGATTTTTAATAATTATTAGATGGATGGTGAGGATTTAATCACTATAAAATAGAGTTTTTGTAGAATTTTGTTCACAGGCCACGAGTTAACAAATGTTTTTTTCTCTTCTATTTAAGCTTTAGGTATATCAATTATTTTTTTAAATCAATTAATTATGCTATGAAGTTGGCTAGTTTGAAAGTAAGCTTATAATTGTATTTTTATTTTTAACAGTCATTAGGTACAATAATATTTTTTTAAATCGATTAATTATGATGTTTTACTCACTATTTTGAAATTAAGTTTATAATTATAATTTTATTTTTAATAATATTAGATGGATGGTGAGGACTTAATCACTATAGAATAGAGCTTTTGTAGAATTTTATTCACAAACAACCACCACCAGTTAACAAAGGAGTTTTTCTTTTCTATTGGAGCTTTAGGTACATCAACTATTTTTTAAAATCAATTAATTATGCCATGAAGGAGGCTATTTTGAAATTAAGCTTATAATTATAATTTTATTTTTTAATAATCATTAGGTACATTAATCATTTCTTAAAATCAATTAATTATGTTGTAACACTAACTACTTTGAAATTAAGTTTATAATTATAATTTTATTTTTAATAATTATTAAGTGGATAGTGAGGATTTAATCACAATAGAATAGAATTTTTGTAGCAACCACTAGTTAACAAAGGAATTTTTCTCTTCTATTGGAGCTCTAGGTACATTAATTATTATGTGGCGAAGGTGGTCAAAAGTGACCACTAGTTAATAAAAATAAAAATAAAAAATCTCTTCTATTGAAGCTCAATTTTTAAAATCCATTATTATTTTGGGAATGTGACTATTTTGGAATTGAGTTTTCAAAAATTTAATTTAATCTTTAATAATTATTAAATGGAGGATTTTTGTTTTTGCTTACAAAGGAATCGGTAACTGGAGCCTCGCAACTCACCTTACACGGGGGCCTTTGGGGCCTTGCAACTCACCTTACACAGGGGCCTTTGGGGCCTCACAACTCACCTTAGACGGGATCAGGGTCGATTATGACCGCTACCACTATAACCCCTAGCGGTCAGAATTGACCCCATGTAACTGGGCCCACCCCTCTCCACAGCTCCGGGTTAGTCCGAGGGAATTAAACTCGTGACCTTCAGTACGGAGCCCGCCTTTCTAAGAAACTTCACCGCATTGTGATTACCAACTCGCCTACCCCCATGGGGCTGTATGAAATGGAGGATTTAATCACCATAAAATATTTTTAAAAATAACCAAGATAAAGCGTTGAGATTTATCTCAAATATGGTTATTTTCTTTTTGCTTTTCAATTTAATTTGTAAAAAAGCAAGTCATTTTATTTATAACATTCGACTCTTATTCTCCAAGAAAAAAACATTGGACTCTTATTGTTTATTATTGCTTTACTATATTTTCTTGTTACATGTAATTTTACTATATTTAAATTTTATATTTTTTTATATATGTATTCAACTAATATATCATTTTTTTAATTAATAATAATAATTTTAATTTGTAAGCTAAATTTCATATTACCTTCAGATTTCAAGTTACATCACTGATAAGTCTAGTGTTAAAAATATTCGAGCCTCCATTAGGGAAGCCAAAGATATCAAGAAATGCATAGCATCAACAAAATAGATTATGGTGCCATATCGTAAGCAAAAGACTAAAAATAAAAATAAAAACCACATAAAAAAATATTCAAGAGTATGAAGATGTCATAGGCGCAGGGTGCCTTGTTTTTTTTCCAAAGGGCTTGGATTCACATTGAAGATGACTCTCCAAGTGAGCTAAGCAGGTATCCAATCTTTCTAGGAAATATGTCTAGTGGCATTGCACCCTTTGAATCTCATTCATAAAGGAGATGATTTCATTTTTGTCTTCATGTTTTTCTTTGAGAACTCGACCCAATAAGGGCTCTAGCTACCAATACAAAGTAATGGAGTGCATGTATTGGTCCCTTCTTCCCCAGTATGACTACGGCTAGGAAGACAATTTTAGACCTCTACCATAATTTCTATCTCAAAGTAGGCCTAATGCTCATCAATAACATTTGTCTTAAACTATTGAATCTCCTTTTTGATGTTGTTGAAGGGGTTGAGCGCAAGTGGTAGATGCAAATACTGTGCTTTGTTGAAAAAAAAATCTTCTTTTAAATGCTAGGAGAGGTAACCAACCATTTAATTTATATGGCTAAGCTACTTAATAGTAACTTTAAAGTAAGATGTTCCACAATATGTTAAGTTAAGAGGTCATTTCTTTTGTAAAAATAAACAAATTGATTAACAATTGAAAATTCAGAGACATTTTTATAAAACATAACTCTATTTCTCATACATAATAAACAAATTATTATAAATAAACTTTCTAGATTAAAAATCCAAAGGTTTAAAAAGAAAAAAGAATTTTGTTTAAATTATTATAAGTGTAGTTGGTAAATTGTAGTTTAAAATATTCTTAACAATGAAGATTCACCTCAACTTTATCATAAAAACTTTTAACATGTAAATAGATTTTATTAAAATATTATAAACAAATACCATAATTTATTAATACCACAAACCCAAAAATCCATAACTCATTTTTATATAAAACATTCATATAATTTTTTATACTTAAAAAAAAAATCATCCTTTTACTTGAACAAGTTCTACTCATTACCTTTTAACACAAGTTCTACACCTTACTTTCAACCCCCTCATTTTTTCTTTAAGCTACTCATTACCTTTTCAATACCTATTGATTCAAGTGAAAGACTTATTTCGTATCTTTGATTTACCAAGTTTCTTAAATTCTTTTATTAAAGAGATAGTCAGTTAAAGAACACAAGTTCTACACCTTACTTTCAACCCCTCATTTTTTCTTTGAGCTACACATTACCTTTTCAATACCTCTTACTTCAAGTGAAAGACTTATTTTGTATCTTTGATTTACCAAGTTTCTTAAATTCTTTTATTAGAAAGATAGTCAGTTAAAGAAAGAAATAAATTATATAACATAGATATTAAGTTAACTATATAACTATTTTAAATTTTAATATATTAAATTAAATCAAATAATATATTATTTTGAATTTTAAATAATAAGTAAAATTGATTTTTAAATTAATTAACCTTATATATTTCACTTATATTCTTACCAAAACAATATTTATAAAAAAAATTAACTAAATACTTCCTAAAATTAATAAAAAAAAATTAACTTAACATTTAATTATTATTTTCAAAATTTTAATGTATTAAATTATGTAGAACAATAAATTATTTTGATTTTTTTTAGTTATATAGAATGAATCCATATTTATATATACTTCAATTATATTCTACCAAAACAATATTTAAAAACATGAAATTAATTGAATATCTCAAAACATATATAAATTTAGAAAAGACTTTATAAAAAAGTCTTTCGGATTAATCACATTGTTAAAATTTGGTCCACATTTTGAACCAATTAATGTGGTTCATCTTAATATTGAAGATAAACCACATTAATTAGTTCAAAACGTAGATCAAATCCTAACAATGTGATTAATCCAATTTTTTTTTCTACATTATCGATCACAATAGTCTTAGATCTAACATATATAAACTTATTATAATCTATTTATATTTACTTTAAAAAAAAATTATAATTATTTTTCAAAATTATATTTCTATTATATTATATTTATTTTAAATTTTATAAAACAATAAATATACATTCCATTTAAATTTAAAGTTATAATTAATAATAAAATTTGATCTACTTTAATTTTACTTTCAATTTTGAAACATCATGTCCCATGAATGGTCTCTCTCAACTAAAGGCGAGTAAGGTGTTCACTCACCAAATTCTCAAATAAAGGTGTTCACTCACCCTGAGGAAAAAAAAAAAAAGGGAAAAAAAACGCTTAACTAACTAAAGTTACTCACCCGAAGAAAGCTTTGGTCCAGTGTAAGAATCTAATAATATTATGTGAAAAGTAGATTTCACAACTGTGCATGCAATTGTCTTCGGAACCTGTTCTCAATATCACTAAATTATTTTACATGACCATGTCACTCATCTTCCCATCTTTTGAGAAATTGGCTGAAATCCGACTTTTCCCACTAATTAAAAAATATTGTAAATTCATATAAATGAAAAAAGAAAAAGGGAAAAAAGAAAAAGTCAATTATAACGGAATCTTGATAGGCTCTTCCAACGCTAACGAAAAACAAAATCACACACAGTGGAAATAAGAAGATAGGCTTGAAATGGATTATAATATTAATCACTAGAAAAATCTCACACACTAGAAATAAGAAGATAGGCTTGAAATGGATTATAATATTAGATAATGATAATAATGCTACACAACAAAAATGCTTATGGTTGGAGATAATAACACGGCATTTTGTTTAGTGTTGAATATTATAACAAGACATGATCAATGTGATGATAAAAAATATATATTTAAAATATAATTTATTTATTTTTTAAATGTTTAATGTTAGAGATAATATTATAAAATATATGTGATTATATATATATATATAAATGTAATTTAATTTTTTTTAATAAAATAAGTATGTTTAGGTTAATTTTTATTATAAGTTTAAATGATTTTAATTTTCAATTCTAGATTTATCAAATTTTTGGAGGTGTAATTCTGTTTTAGAAGGTAAAATTTAGAAAAAAGGTTTATTCCTTAAGAGATTTGATCTATCTATACTTTTGATAAATCTGAAGTTAAAATGAATTTACGATGATAAAAGGTATGTACAATAAGAAATTTTGTAAATTTACAATGATAAAATGTATGTACAATAAGAAATTTTGTGATTTGAATTTCTTTATATAATATAATAGTTGATGTACATTTTTATTTTGGTTGAAGCTAGGCACTGTGCATTACCTCTAATGAGGATTACATGGACCAAAAAAGTTATATTAGGAGTCTACCTAAAGGGAAACTAAACCAATAACATAAGTTCAAAGACTTGAGGTTGCTAAGGCCTAGTCTAACTAGAGCATCTTGTAAATAAAAACTTACAAAAACATGTTGGTTGTGCTAGACCTTGACATACATCACACATGAGAAGATAAAAATGACTACTAGTGATGCAAGCAAAAAACCAGTCTTAACAGTTGTTGAGCAGAATCTTTAGGCATCCACACTAGTTAGTCACTATCATCATCTAAGGAGAAGCTTCTGGCTAGAACAATAACTTGTGGTCTACCCTGTCAATTTTTCCTCTAGCTCTAACAATCTCATAGAATTCTCCTACCTAGTCCTCGTCTACCTCCCCGTGTCAAGTGCAATATTTAATTGACATTTAAACTTGTTATGGATCCATGTCATGATTAATGAAGTGATCAAAGTACATGCAATCTCCCAAGTATAGTGGGAGTGGCAACCTCCTTTCATGTAAGGTAGCATCATATCAAGTTATGGGGATGTCGACTCTTGGGCACCCTCCTTAGGGGCACATAAAAATATTTTATTCAACATAAATATTGAAATATTTTATTTAGAGTTGATATATTTATATTATTTTCTATTTTCTCTCTATATACATATATAAATTGAAGTTGATATTAAAATATATTAATTAGTTCATGAATATTCAAATACAACACATTTTCCTCCATACTTGAAAATGGAAAAAAAAATTGTTTTGGATTACCCTAACTATATATAATGTTGATATAAAATCTTATTACTTATTATAATGGAAAGTGAAATATTTGTTTATTATTATTATTAAATATCACTTGTTAGCTCTATCTTATACACAAACATAACCAATTACATATTTTCTTCCTAATAAATTATAATATCTACCATTAATTATGATTTTGAATAAAATTAACTTCTACTCTAATTAGTATTATTTTTTCATTTAATAATCAATTTATTTTTATTTTTAAAAATATATATGTCAATTTAAAATTAAATACATCAGAAATTACATTTTCCTTGTACTAAAATGCAGAATGTATCTTTAAACACAATAATATAAAACAAATTATTTAATAAAACTTATCTACTTTTCTTTTTAATAAAAAACCCAAAATATAAAATGTATCTCTAAACTCGATGATATAAAACAAATTATTTAATAAAATTTTTCCAATTTTCTTCTTAATAAAAAAACTCTTCTCAAATTACATTAATTTCAATCGACATTACTTATCAAAATACAAAGACATATAATATACACCATTTAATATTAAAATGAACAAATCTTGTATTTTGTATATACATGTGTGGATGGATGGATATATGGTGAAGCAGATCCTATGATCCATCCCCCATGAGCTGCTCTCTATTGTGATTGACCATTAATCATACTCCACTGGGAAGCTACAAGAAAAGGGAAAGGTATTAACAACTTCATTTTTCACTTAAATGTTAAATTGAGGGTTATTTTGAGCATGATATGAGAGAAGTATATTTGGGTTATAACGGTTATAAAAAGAGAAACAATATTGTTAAAATAAGGGTAAATTATTAAAAGTAAAGTGAAATAAGGTATTGGACAATTTTTCAATTATATTAAGATGAAATAGTTTATTATATTTTTTATATTAAAAAGGTAGAGGATGAAAACTATTTTTTTTTACACTTATATTAAATATCAATTTAAAAGTATTTGTTACAACACCTACTTTCTTAATTTTTTAATAGTTTTTGTCCAAGATTTTCAAGTATAGAAATAAACTTGTAAAGCAAACCAATTATTTCTTTATTAAATTTTTTAGGCCAAGAGAATAGACCTGGTCATAATAGACATAAATTATCATCATCATCATTGTCGTTGTCATCTTCATCATATGTGTGGGTCTAGTTCTAACAGTTGGGAAGAAAGATTGTTATCCTTCTCACTAATAATATATTGATAATTGTTGATAATGTCTCGAGCTTCTATAAAAGTTGGTTTACCTTGGAAAACATCCTTAAAAAAAGTATTTGAGAGTTTATCTAGTGTATCTTAAATGAATGTGAGAAATAATGATTACCCTCCTTACCTGAATTCATATAAGTGAAAATGTCCAAAACAAAAAACAAAAAAACTATTCCTAAAAATATTTAATAAATGTTATATTTATATATATGTTTTACAAAATATTAAGAATATCACAGACATATTTTAAAACACCAAGATTTGGATGCCTCAAGGACCACTTCTGCTTAAACTCATAAGGATTACATAGTTAAAAAATACAAGTAATAAAATATATATAATTTATGATGCCTCAAGGACCACTTCTGCTTAAACTCATAAGGATTACATAGTTAAAAAATACAAGTAATAAAATATATATAATTTATGAGTAGGAATTATCAAATAAACTAGATGAAAGTAAATAAATTTTTTAAAAATAATATTTTTTTCTTATACATTTATTTTATTTAAATATTTTTATATTCAATTTATTTTTTATATTCAATTTATTTGAGAAAATATTAAAACTGTAATTTAAAATATCAAGTATTTTTTAGTTTTATTATAAATTTAATATTTAATTATTATGGTTAATCACGATGACTATAAAAATATAAATTATATATATATATATATATATATATATATATATATATATATATATATAAACATACATTAATATTTAAAATTATTATATATATAGTTAATAATGTGAATACCATTTTAATATTATAATAATAATGACTATAAAAATATAAATAATATAAGTCATATTAATAATAGATCTTATTTAAAATTGCTATAAAATTATCTATATATAGGGATTTCCTTTCTCTGCGTATGTTGTAATGTATTTTTCAACAGTTTTACATGTATTTAAATTTTATCATATTCAATTTTATTGTTTCATATAATGGAAATCATTAATGTTAATGTTAGTGCATTGTGATATTTCTCCTTATTGGTCCCTGCTTACGGCAGCGTAGGGCCTATAACGATCGCTTGTTCGTTGAATTCATATTACTTTTTGTTGACTTGTGCTTTTTATAAATTTAACCAAACTTTCATGTTGCCAATTTCGCTTCACCCAAATTTAACCAAAAAATTGGATTGCACCTCTTATTGCAAGATTAATGCTTATCGAGGCAATGTTTACAATGGATATCAAAAGTTTACAATTAAACTTCCTAGGTTACATGCATATTTAGTCGTTCATATTTTACATAACTAGACTAATGTTTTTTTGTGTAAACCAGCTTGTTATATTAGAAATGTACATAGATTACAAAAAGTCTGCTCATGCAGACACCGGGTTGCCAAACCGTATTGCAAGACCCTAAAATATTACCAAAAGAGTCCACCATACGACCCCAAGCACACCACGTAGGGTGGCAGAGCAAAAAGGGGTTTGACTCAAACCATTTAACTAAACAAACACCTAACTGAAGCAACAGACAAAGATCATTATCGACATACCAACTAAACCAGGTAGAGAGCACCAATGACCACCCAAAAAACCAACCAAGGCAGAAGCCAAGCCAATTACTTCTTGAGCACAGTATGTTTCTTGGAAGCTTCCGTAGCTGATTCAGTCATCGAATTGCCTGCCTGCGTAGGCGTGGGATGATTGCTCTGAAAATTGCCCGCGTGATCGTCCCTTCTGTTCTCAGCTAGCCTAGCATCCTGCTCAATGGTTTGCCTTAAGAGCTTAATTAGAACCATGAGCTTCTTCGTGATGGTTTCAACCTCTTGTTCCAGGGCACTTATCTTGAAATCCAGGCTCTCTAGGATAGCCATGTGTTCCTTAGACATTGCCTCAAAATTATGTTGGATTTGATGCAGTTGATCCTCACGGTTTCCCTGCATATTTAGGGCTTTGGCTAACAGAGTTTTCATCCTCCAACTTTCAGCTTGCGTTCTTACAAATTGGGTGGCGCGTGTGGTTACCGAGCCTAGATCCTGGATCCAGTCCACCTCCTTCTCCATTTCTTGCTCTTCCAGTTTCCTTTCCTCTTTAGTGACCTTAGCCTCGAGGTCTTCAATCTTCTGCTTGTCCTTTCGCGAAGTGCGGGACTCATATGCCTCCCTGGCTTTCTTTAGGTCCCTATTGGCAGAGGCATTTTGGATTCCTTCCCCTGCCATGATCTCACTAACACACACAAGATTGCTCTGAGTTTTGCTGGCGAAAGAGACGGGTTCAAGCTTACAACACGATAAAACAATAGTTTTGCCCTGCTTGTTGCTGTGACTATATAAATTTCGAAGGAGGAGTTATCAGCAGAAGACCGTTCCTTCCCCTTTAGCTTGCATGTCTTGTCATCATTACTTTTGTGCGGTGACAACTTGTTTTGGTTATGTCTTGAATTCTTTCCCTTGCTATCACCTCCTCTCTCCTCCTCCGGATCATGCCAAGTGTCCCATTGCTTGACGGGGCGTCGACGGCGCAAATCCTTAGTTATCATATCTGGGATGAGCCTCCCTTTCTCCTACTTGAGCATTGAATGCTCCTGATCTACTTGTCCTTTCTTAATAGTGCCTGCGGTACGCATAAATATTTTCATAGAATGACAAGGTTTTAGATTACCGACCCAACAACCTCATATTTTATTGGCCAAATCCTGCCTTGAGAATAAGGTACATTTTTCTTTCAATTTGGGACATGCGACGTCCTGCCAACAGCTGCCCCACATGCTAGTTGGGTGATCAATTCCATAATTCGCCAGATGGTCCACAACCTTATTGGCTTTACGTCGCACAGCTGAAAAATCAAGCCTTTTAGCTCCCCCAGATGTTCTGCTATGTTTTCATTCACCTTGGCAAGTCTCCAGTGTTTGGTTATCTTGCTTGCTTTTCTTCCCGCATATAACTTTCTTGTCGCTGTTATCGCCAGCTGAGAATCTCCCTCAACCACCCTGCGCCACCCTGGATCTCTCTGAGAATTCTGAGACCTTGCTCCATGGCAGCGAACTCCATCTCGTTGTTTGTTCCTTCTCCTAAGGTTCTGCTGTAGATATGTTGAATCTTGCCTGCACTGTTCCTAATGACGCCCCGATGCCTATCGGACCTGGATTGCCTCTTGACGCTCCATCGAAGTTTAGCTTGAGAAAGCCTGCAGGAGGTCGTTTCTAGAAAGTTGACGTGGTGTTTGGCTCCTTTTGACAGTTCGTTGTGACCATGCTTCTTCCATCATCCAGTTTGAAATCTTTTAAAATACGTAAGTCTCTAACCGAAACCTTGTTATCTTTTTCCTCTTTTCATCTGAACAGAATTAATTGTCTCACATTTTGGGTTATTATTTCTAGAGAATGATTTATATCTCTGTCTTCGCTTAGAAAAAATTTGCTATTCCGTTCCTTCCAAATTGTCCAAGTAATAAATCCTGGCAGAGTTCTCCATATACTGCTGATTCTCGAATTGCTTGAATAAATGCTTCACAAATTCATAATGGAGTCCTGGATAGAGTCTTCGGTTCTGTCTGTCTGTTGCATTATGTTTTCCGCCCAGTTCCATAGGTGACAAGCCCAAGCGCATGTGTTGAAGAGATGATTCATCGATTCTTCAGCCAAGTTGCACATGGGGCACCTGGATGGGCCATGAAACCCTTTCTTACAGAGATTTTCCCAGGTGAGTGTTTTCCTACACATCAGGAGCCAGAGGAAATTTTTAATCTTAGGCCAAAACAAAGAATCCCAGACTTTGCTGCTCCATTGAACCTTCTCAATTTGCTCTGAGTTTTCGAGATTATCTCTGGCTTCTTTGAGCGTGAAGTTGCCACTTCCTTTCTTGCCCCATCTTAGTTGGTCTTTCTCCTTAGCTTTCCTGATTTTCCTTTTGCTTAGAAGGTTAAGCAGGTCCCTGACATTGTTGTTCACCTTAGTTGTGTTTTCTGTTTCGTTAATCATCCATTCTCTCCATTCCTGGTCCCTGCTACTGTGGTTCCAGTACTGATTTACTGTGGTTTTCCCCATCCCCTGACATTGTCTTTGAAGGTTTGCAAACTCGGGTCCTCCCAGCTTCGGGAATTGTTGCCAGACATCCTCCCAGAATAAAGCTGTCTCCCCATTGCGAATTTCCCAGAAGCTCTGTTCCTGAACAATTCCTCGATTTCTTCTGGAAAGGTTCCAAATTGGAGAACCATCTGGACTTTCCTACATTCTGATTAAATCTTGATTGCTGTACCTTGGAACATACTTTTCCTTCCAGTGTTTTGCCCATGGCAGATTGGGTTCCTTCAGCCATCTCCACCAAAGCTTGGCACCACAAGCTCTGTTGATCGTAGACGGGTCTAACAAATTTAAACCTCCCAAGTTCTTAGATTTGCACAACTTATCCCAAGCCACTAGTGCCCATTTTTTCTTCTGTACATTTCCAGACCATACGAAGGATCTTTGAATTACTCTCATCTACTGTAATACTCCTTTTGGAGCAGGGAGTATGGAGAGCAGGTGATGGGGAATGGCTTGCAAAACTGCTTTTGTTAGGACAAGCCTCCCTGCAAAATTGAGAGCTCTGTGGGTCCAGTGTCGACATCTCTTCTCCATATTAGCTAGAATCTTCTCCTGATGCTTTTTTTGCCAGGGTTTATCTGTAAGTGGAGCACCTAGGTACTTTGAGGGGAGATTTCCCCTGCGGAAGCCTAAAATTCTAGACAGGTTTTTTTGAACAACTAAATGCGTATTGAAGAAAAATATGGTAGATTTAGAAAGATTAATTTCCATACCTGAGGCTTCACTGAACAGATTGAGAATCTTCTTAAAACCTAGGGCTTCTTTGACAGTAGGCGACCCGTGCAGCATTGTATCATCAACAAACTGCTAGTGAGTAGTCGCTGGAATTGATGGTAAAGGCTGTAATCCTTTGATCTTTCCTTCTTCCTTAGCTTTGCAAATGAGTCTGCTCAGACCTTCCATCAGGATGACAAAGAGGAAAGGAGACAGTGGATCTCCTTGTCTGATGCCTCAGGAGGGGGAGAAGGGATTGGCAAGGGAGCCGTTGACAAGGATAGAAAACTTAGTGGATTTAATCAGTACCAAGATCCATTTAATCCATTGACTGTCAAAACCAAAAGCTTTCAAGATGGCTTCAAGGTAGTTCCAGTTGACCTTATCATAGGCCTTAGACAAGTCCAATTGCATCATCATCCCCGTTGATTTCCTGGTGTGAAGAGTATGAATCATCTCCTGGGCCAGTAATATATTGTCCATAATCTATCTTCCCTCAACATACCCAGATTGTTCTTTAGAAATTAGGCCATGAAGAATGGGTTTCAATCTATTGGCAATAACTTTAGAGATGATTTTGTAAATTACATTACATAGAGCAATAGGCCTAAATTTCGTTGGAGTGTTGGCTTCTGCTTCTTTGGGAATCAGGGCGAGGAAGGTAGAATTTAGCGATTTGAGAATCGAGCTAGAACGCTGAGAGTCTTCCACCACTTCCCAGACATCCATTTTAACAGCTTCTTCCACTTCCTCCAACGAGATTTCCCTAGTTAGAGCCATGTTTTGCTCATTGGTGATTGTTTTAGAAATGGACTTGGTAAGCTCATCAATTGCTTTTGTTCTGTCTACTTCAGGCTCCTGAGCTATATTATTGAAATGATTTGTGAGCAGGGTAGCCACTTCTTGATGATTCTGAAGAGTATCTCCTCTTTCGTTGTTGAGACTGAGGATTTTGTTGGCCCCTCTATAATCCAGAGCAGACCTATGAAAGAACTTGGTGTTCTGTTCCCCTTCCTTGAGCCATTGTATCCGGGACTTTTGTTTCCATAGTGTTTCTTCCTGTTGACAGCGAAGTTGCCATTGTTGCATTAGTATTTTTTCTTGGTCTGCTGAGTCTTGGTCACTATCCCCATTCGTCCAACCTTTGTGAATTTGTTCTAATTTCTCCTCAATTATGGCTTTCTCCTTGAATATGTTCCCAAAGACTGTAACATTCCACTCCTTGATTCTGTTTTTGATGTATCTTAATCTGCTTTGTAGTTTGTACATTTTGGTTCCTCTTAAGTCCGTCGGTTCTTGCCACCACTTCTCCACAAGTTGAATGAAATTCGGGTGATTAAGCCAAAATTTCTCGAATCTAAATGGCTTGTTTCTAGGAGTCCCCTGGATAGCAGCCACAAGAGAGATGGGCCAATGATCTGACCCCCAGTTGGAAGAATATCTGATTCCACTGTTACTCCCTCCAACAGTATGCTTTCAGAAACAAGAAACCTGTCAAGCCGAGAGGCTATCTGTTTCTCACCTCCTCTCCTGTTATTCCAGGTGAAGGCTCCACTTTTTGGTAGGATGTCCACTAGTTTGGCTGAACCAATGAAATAAATGAAAGCTTCCGAGTCCTTGTAGAGTTTTCTAATCCCTCCTTTCTTTTCCAAAAGCGAAGTTATCATATTGAAATATTTACCCATGATTATCTTCATACTAGGATATCTGAGCTTTAAATTTGTAAGAGAACATAGGAATAAGAATTTTTCTTCTAGTTTTTGAGGTCCATAAACGTTGGTGCATAGAAATGTCTCAGAATTGCCAATCAGTTGAGTTTATATAGCTATAAAGGATTTGGTCGCTTCTGCGGAGAGACTGTTGATCACCCGGGTGTCCCATAGGGTAACTAGACCTCCCTCCCAGCCATGACTGGCTGTTTCCATATATTTTATATGTTTACCAAGCCTTTTGCTGATAGTCTCCATGGTGTTGCTTGCACATTTGGTTTCTTGTACAAATATGATATCCGGTTTCTCTTTTTGGATCTTCCTTTTCAGGATTCTTTGTTTCGCTTAGCTATTTAGCCCTCTAGCATTCCACGATATGACCTTCATTTAAAACTAAAAATATTATTGGTAAGGAGGGAAAGCTTCTAGAGCTTTCATCTTACTAGAGTTTATCATTAATATTCCCAGGTCCTGCAGTGTCTCACTGTTTGTTCTGCGATCTCTCCTTTTCCTTTGTATCGAGCTGGTTGATGAATAAAGTGGGCTTTTTGTGTGGATTCCCAGTCCTTTCGCTATACCCAATTTCTTATTCTGCCTATCCAGCTCTGCCTTCTGCCTTGCAATAAATATCTTATTGATTTTTCTAATCTCCTCTTCCAGGACATTTTCCATTCCTTGCATTTTCCAGTTTTCTGCCATTACTAGTAGGTTAACACCTTCCTATTCCAAAACCTCATTCAGTTCCATTTCTTCACTTCCAACATCACTAATCATCATTTCTGCATCTTCATCTTGCCCTTCTGTTATTCCTTGCATATGAACTTCTGCACTGTTAAGATTCTCCTCCACTCTTTTGGTTGTATGACCTATTGTTTCTTTATTTCCTTCATCAATATTTGGTTCCTTATTTTGCTCTTCTAATTCTGTTTCCGTATCTAATATTTCAAAGGTATTATAGGTGTTGCCTTGTGTTGTTCCTGTTCTGTTTGGTCTTTTCCTACCTACTCTCCTCTAGGTTCTTCCTCTTTCTTGTTTAATGGACATTCTCTTATTAAATTTCCATGTTCATGACATTTTCTATAGCGAAAAGGGATCTGCTCATAGTCAATAGCTTGGAAATAGTCCTCATCCCTGTATTCTAACCACAATCCCTCATGTAAAGCTCCTAAAACATCCATCTCCACACATATTCTAGCACAGGAAGTGTACCTTCTCTGCATCGTGGCTTCCGAAGCTTTTATGAAAGTTCCTAGCTGATCCCCTATCTGCTTTAGAGCTGCATAACCCCAATAGTCTATTGGTAGGGAAAAAATGCGAATCCAGACTGGGACCTGAGTGAAGGTTTCTCTTTCTGGCACAAAGTTGGGTTTCCAAGGTCTCATATAGAGACCTGCCGAAGCAAAGAAGAAAGGTCCCCCATCAAATATTCTATCCTTATCTTCTAGATTCGAAAAAACAACAGTAAAAAAACCTTTAGCTCCTAGGTGTAATCTAACATCACCTTTGGGTTTTCATTGCTGTTTGATACATTGACATAGTGCTCTTTCTGTTGGCCAGAGTCCCATGAACTTGAAAATCACTGCGTGTTCCGCCATATGTTCTATGTAGGCTTGAATTTTCGGATCTGTAATCACCACCGTTAGGGCCTCTGTTTTTTGGGTTTTCGTGTTCCCCGCCCTGTTTTGTCATTACTGGTGTTTGGTTCATTCCTTTCCTCCTCTCCCTCTTTTTCCCAATTTTCCTCCTCTCCCTTCTTCTCCTTCTCTATTTGTTTAGTATCCTGGACAGTATGATCTTGCCCTGCTTTTCCTTCCTTCCTGTTGTTCGCCTTTTCGATGCTCTCTTTTCCTTTCATTTTTGAGTTGTTGGTTTCCTCCTTGTTCTCCTTTTGTTTCCTCTCCTTGCCTGTGCCATCTTCTTTCTGAAAGTTGGGGTCCCTATGGACCCCTCGTTTACCATCTGTCGGGTCAATCCCTGTCCCCTCTTGTGAAGATCTGCTATTCTGATCCTATGCACCTCCAGTTTCGCCCCTGGTTCAGTAAGCTCTGAAAGCTAAAACCCTAAGCTTTGAACCAGCTCCCCGCTCTATCCAATCCTCTAACTAGACTAATGTTAGCATAGTCTTTTTATATTAAATGCTAGTATAATATTCTTATATACATGCACCATAAAACTCTAAAGTTTGAATCTACACCTGCCCCTGATTTTTGGCAACAACTATCCTATAGCTTCCAACGTTTTTGGCAACGGCTACTAGCGTTGTCAGAACTATTGACCACAACTTCCTTGGTGAGTAAAGAACCTGAGCTTGTTGTCACAACTATATACCACTGCTCCCTTCGTGAGTACAAACCTTGAGCTTCTAGATCATCCTTAAGTCGATTACAGATTCCCAGAATATTTTGGGATTCGACGGACATGGGCACGGTCAATTTTTTGACTGCGCCCATGTCCATCAGATCCCGAAATATTCCAGGAATCTGCAATCGACTTAAGCTCACCAAAGCTTCTATGCATGAGCCTGTGTATTCCTTCCTAATATACTAAAATAAACTTGCAAAATACTTACAAATTTCATAGTTTTCGCACAATAATGTGAGGAGCAGGGATTGAGCTCTGAACTTCCATACTTTCAAATCCACATACTGAAATATTAAAAACTTATTAGAGAATCCCCATCTTACATTTTGTAACTAGAGAAAAACTATTTCTGTTGGCTGAAGCAAATGGGAGCGTATTAATCATAAGTACACTCAATGAAGAAAAACAACTTAGACATGCACTAGAAGAGAGGAACAAAACAAAGCTTCATATAGTATATTCTTTGATTAAAAAAATGGTTCAAGCATTCCATTGTTGAAAAGATGATAGCACTGGAAAGAGAGGAACGCAACAAAGCTTCATATAGTATATTCTTTGAGTAAAAGAATGGTACAAGCATTCAACTTCTGAAAATACGATAGAGAATGAAGGTGAAAAGAAGATAGAGAATGAAGGTAGAATCTACAGGAACTTTGAAAAATCAAAGAAGAAATGGAATTAATTCATAAAAATATTTTATTACTTTTTCATAAACTATGACATTACTTTATCTCCATAAAATTTATTAATGAATACATTTAACTTACAATCAATTACTTCTTGAACTCGAAAACTAATTTCTTCTCGAACTTGGAAATAGAAAATTACTGATACTACAAAAGATTTTATAAAATAAGCAGGATAACTACTAACTTACATGGAAACTAGAATTGCAAAATGTCTTAGAAAATAAACAGGAAATAGTAGTCGAATGAAAATATCAAGAATTCATAAAATCTCATAACATGAGCATACCCAACAATGCTTACTTCAATCAAAATAGATTTAATGTTGGATTCCTTCCGTAGACCAGTGTGGTGGACTATCTGGATAAGATGAAGAATGGAACTTGTGTTGTTTCAAGGATTCAGAGTCAAGGTCTGCTTTTCTTTTGGGGTGGGCTTCTCATAGCATTGAAACAACATCTTTCATTGATGGTTAGTCGATTGGAGGCCTATTAATGTAGAGGAGAGTGATAGAAAATTGAGAGAGATTAGAGAGATTGATTGCACACAACAAATCACATTTCCATATTTTTATTGATCACCACAGATACAAATATAGAAGACATAGATTACTGAATTTTATACATCTAGATCATGATTCCAACTCATGCATTGGAATCAACAACTTCTAGACTGATGCTTAGGGACTCACAATGACAACTACAGATGACATGGAAGCATTACTTCCAACACCCTCCATTAATTCTTACATGGAAAACATTAAAAACACATATTACAACAACAATATGATATTTTATATATTCAAGCTTATGTGATCCATAATGAATTAAGCAAAGCCTTTCGGTAGAAATCACATAAGAGAATTTTTTGGCCGATGCATTTTGAACCAACAATTGTAGATCACCATCAGGACCAGATGGTTCAAAATGCATCGGCCAAAAAATTCTCTTATGTGATTTATACCAAAAGACTTTGCTTAATATGATATTTGTCTGACTAGTCTTCATCAACACTCACATCCACTTTGGAATCTTGCAAACACTGCTCTTTCACCACCACATCTTCGAGTTGTCACTTAACCTCCATTTAAAACATCATTGCCTTTGATCATCATTGACGTACTTTGCAAAATTGACTCTTCTCGACCTCCCTGAGCACGACATGTCAATCTTGATACTGAATCATCCTATGGACACACCTCCATCTGTTGAACACATGGTCTTCTATTGTATTCCCCAGTTATCTAGGAAGGTAGTCTGGGTACTGAATGTATTCAGAAGTGAATTATACAAGGTGACCTCTTAAACATATAATCAAATTAACCTATAAACTGATGTTATTGGCTCCACATGACACCACCAGCTTATAATAGATTATACATAGTCAAATTAGTGATATGTTCTTGTGTCACCGTATGCATCAAGAACCACCAATTTGAAAATATGTTAATCTATTCTATAATTGGTTCTTCATTTGATTTTTCACATTACACTTAGACAATAACACACTATAATATAATAATATAATAAAAATACAACACCACAAAACTAGATAAACAAATATTTTATGACTTAGATATAGAATGAGAACATTCCAACTTCCTGCAACTGCTCACATCCTCGTTCATGCGCAACATATTTTGAGTGACATGAAACTCTTTTGGAATAAATTTAACACTAATTGGCTTATCCAAAGATGTTGTTAACAAGCTACTATTACAGACAAACAATCCTCTCACTTCCCAACTCTCGACCTTCTGATCCATCCTATTTTCCAGATCTACATATCAGGACTCCTCAAACTTGTTACTGCAGCGAGGGAATGGATTTATGTTTGACGAAAACCAGAACAAAAATAACTCTTTCCCACCTCGTTGGTAGCAACAACGATTAAGCACCGATAATGGATTTCTCACCTCTTGTGTTCCCACAATCAGATTTTTGTTTTTAAAGAACATTAATCTGTTGGAAGGTCACTTCATTCCAAACCTACTACGTCTCTTCCCTCAGTGCCTTTAATTTCTTTAGCTACCTCGATCTCCTTTGTTTCATCCATGAAGAGGTCACATCTTGGCTGGAAAATTCTTTCGGCATGAATTCTCATCGGAATTCCAACTCAACAGGGTGTGAAAAAATTGTGTGTTTGAGTGCAGGTGATACCCTCCAACTGTGCACACCTCCTATGCCATTGTTAGTGTTTCCCTTGAATGCTAGATGGCCCACGACAAATTTTCGTTATGGCATCTGTTTTCATAGTGTGTAGCATTTAGGTTGAATAGATTTCATCAAGCAGTGGACATTTGTGGCTCCAATAATCTCACCTTCCTCTTTTCTATTTGCGGTCATCAAACATATCACTTGGCTTCCATTAAAACGAACTAAGGGATGAGGTTTCGTGATGCTCACAGGAATCAGTCTTATGTTGTCATGTCTCATCTTCAACATTTCACACATCTGGCCTAAGATCACCATCTAGAATTGAATGAAAAGATCATCTTGTGACTTAGATCTCTGTTTGTTTCAAATGCAAACATATTGTAGCAGGAGCACCGGTAAAAAATCCATTCATCATGATTCTGACAGATTTTAAAATATTTACACCTGTGTAAGGAATTACATTTGTTACATTTCCTTGGAAATGGTTGCATATTTCCATCTTATTCATTTTTACACCATTTTGGTTTTCAATAACCAACCAAGAATGTTTTCCTTTTATACAAACCTCTCTACAAACCTCTCCATGCTGATCATTGGGCCAGAGAGCAAAAGAATGAACTTCCCCTTTATTTGCCTCAAAATACAAGATTTGACAGCTTGAAATAAAATTTAAACAAGTTCAAATATACATGTAGGCTCACTAAAAATAAAATATCACACATATTTTAATAAAAAATAGAAAAAAAATCCTCAGGCTTATACTAATCTATGTACAAAACAATAACACTCAATATCCCTCACATCTCGCTGACTCTCCCTTGAGGGAATCAAGCCAGGACGAACTCTGATACCATGATAGAAAATTGAGAGAGATCAGAGAGATTGATTTCATACAACAAATCATACTTCCATATTATTATTTATCACCACATATAAAAATATATAGGACATATATTACTAACTTTGACACATCTATATCATGACTCAAACTCATGCATTGGAATCAACATCTTCTAGACTGACGCCTGGGATTCATAACGACAACTACACATCACATGGAAGCATTACTTCCAATAGAGAGCCTCTCCGAGGACCAACATCATCTCTTCTTTGACTGAGAAACTTGGAACTCTAACACTTTGATCTAAGATCTCTACCATTACTTCCTTGGTCTGAACTCTTTCCTTAACCCAGTCCAAAATGTTGACACCTTTCTCCAAGTTTTGGATCCATTTACTTTCTTCCAGTCAAGATCTCTAAAAGCACCACCCTAAAGCTGTATATGTCACTTTTCTCAAACACTTGAAGCGTGTAGGAATATTTTGCACAAATCCAAAAGATGCATAGAATCGTGAAAATATGAATTGACAACACTGTAAGTTTGATGGACTTAATAGATTGAAAACAATACAACTTTGTGCTAGGTTGTGTGTAGGCATATTCTGCATAAACCCAAAAACTGAATTGATCTGAAAATGGAGGAAGTGATCAATTTCCTCTTATCCAAAAACAAGGACCATTCTTTGACACTTTGTAAGGAAAAATGGGTCTTAACACAAAACAAGTTTTCCAAAAAGTCTCATCAAGTTATGAGTTAGTTTTCACATGTAAACTTGAACATAAGAAACATAACAAAACTCATACAGGCATACATGACGAGTAGAACAAATGATCTTTTGACGGAGTTCACCCCTCCTAGGCTACATCTCCAGGCCTACCAACATAGCTAGACCGCTCCATATATTTAGTGGCAAAAGGAGTACATAAAATTTTGCTGATAAACATGTGGCTATTCCCCTTCAAGGAAATGTTGTCCTGCAAAGAACTCTCACATAAAACCAACATGGAAATCTACAGTCATCAAAAAACATCAGCAACATAAGGCGTCTCCTACAAAGACCCTATACTCCAACTAAAAATGAGAATACATGAGCATATAAGCACTTCAATTCCACATTGAAGGACAAAAACAAGGCTTTCTTCAACAAAACATAGTGAGAAAAGTATAGAAGAGTTGAAACCTACAAGTAACAACTGCTGCAGTAAACTTATAAAGGTGATAAAACTCCTACAAAGCCTTCTCCATGCTCAAACACCTTCAAGAACTGCTCCAAAACTGTTGAAAATAGCAACACGAAATGTTAAAAATAGACTCTAGAAATTCCAATTTAATTTGTTCTTGAATTAAATTGTGAATTAAAATTGAAATTTTTTTCTCATAGAAACTTGTAGTAGTTAACTAAGTTAAGTTGACTTAGTTAACTTAGGAATTTCGAGTTGGAAGTCTTTCTGAAGTCATGTATATGTTCCTCCTAAGTTTAAGGGGTCCAAGATGAGTTTATTCATGAGTTGTAATTAGATAACTCAGTTTACTAAGTTATGGTCAGTTAAATTAGTTCTAACTATTTGTGGAACTAATAGAGGATTACGAGTCGATGCACTGGTGCATCCACAAGTGTTACTCCATTTAACTGAAGATTCCCTCATTAGAAACTCATGCATGTCAGTTCAGAGAAAGACCCATTTGAGACTAGAGTGTAGGGATAGTGTACTATCAGTTGTAAATATCATGGGTGAAATAAGAGAAGGAACAAATTTTGGATTGTGTAGTTATGGATGAGGAATTTCCCTTTAAATACGGGCTAATTCTCTCAGGAATTGTGCAAATAATTAGAATCTTGGGGGCTTGGAAATTTGCCTAAGTATTGGCCAAAGGAAGTCATCAGGCGGAGGACATGAAATACTTGTGTAGGTTAAGCTCAAGGTTGAGCAGAGCATATTGTATTCATCCAAATTCTTTGACCAAGTGTGCAAGGAAATAGGGGATTGAAAAGCTACAGAATAGGCTTATGATTTGGCTTAAGCTAGCTTGTGAGCTGAGAGTTTATTATACTTGTGCAAAGGTTGGTCTTGTGAGAACAAGATTGTATTCTCATCTTGGATTTCTAATTAATGTAATACAGATAGTAGGGGTTTTGAGTTGTGTCTTTGCCCAGATAAATATTGTGTTACGGGCCATTGATTTATCTTCTTCTGGTTCATATTGTTTTCATCAATCTATTGGGTTCTGCTGGTTGAAAGTAGAAGTAAATTCCTATCCTTTTCTTTAGTTAATTGCATGAGCTTGTGGATCTAGAGGATTTTCTACATTGTATTAGAGCTAGATATGTAGAAAATTCTACATGGTATCGGAGCTGAGAACAATATACTAGAGGAAATTTTGAAGTTTTGAGTTCTGGGTTACAGGTGAAATTTGAATTTGCAATACATACTTTAGGATCAATAGATGGCATTCTACGGTTTGCGGCTTGAGTATGCCTTGGATGGAAGCTCAAATTATATAGCCTAGAAGGACAGGATGCAGGCCGTGTTGGAAGACAATGGCTTGAAGGAATTCTTTGATCAGGACATTCCTAAGTCACCAGCATCAGATGCTTAGAATCTGGTTGAATGGAAGAAGTGTGTGGCAAGGGTGAGGCGGATAATCCTTGAGGAAGTTCAAGACCATGTTGTCTCAAGTTTACATGGGAAGGAAACTCTGCATGTTATGTGGGAATCATTGGCGGAATTGTATCATAACAATAGTGATCAAAGGAATTTGGCACTGAAAGATAAACTTAAAAAATTCAAGATGGAGGTGGGAGACTCAATTCCAAATTACTTGACCAAGTTCACTCAATGTCGTAATGAACTTGGAAGTGTTTGAATCATGGTTTCCAAGGATGATATGATGAGTCTTTCTCTTCTAGGACTCCAAAAGAGTTGGCATAGTTATCAGGTTTCTGTCAATGGTTCGGAGAAGCTGCCAGATTGGGAACAACTGTGGTCGGATTTGATGCAGGAGGAGATCAAGAGGAACACCAAAGATGGGACCTCTTCCAAAGAAGTGGAAGAGGATTTTGAATTAGAAAGTAAGGCAAATAAGGCCAAGGGAAAGATGTCCCAAGGCGAGGAGGGTGGAAAGAAGATGGACTTGACAAAAGTCAAGTGTTTTCACTGTCACGAGCATGGGCACTATGCCAAGAACTGCCGACAGAAGAAAGTAAGCAAGAATGACCTGATAGTAGCGGTAGCAGGTGAAGCTCTAGCTTCATAATTCGAACTTGATTTCACTCACATTGCATGTATGGCCAGCAGTGTCATGGGAGGCATGTGGTATCTTGACAATAGTGCCTCATTCCATATGATGGGGAATAGAGATCTCTTTAGTGATTTTGAGGAGAAAGACCTCAAGTAGAGAATAGAGTTTGGAGATGACGAGAGGTATAGAGCTACCGAGATTGGTACGGTTGCCTTTCATAGGCAGTCTAGCTCCTCTCTCAAGATCATAGATGTGATGTATGTTCCAATGCTAAAGAAGAATCTTGTTTCAGTCATAGTATTGGAAGATTGTGGCTATGATGCGTTTTTTAGTAAGGGAAAGGCTTTCCTTAGACACATCACCACGGGACAGGTGAAATAGATCAGTTCACAGGTCAAGAATGTATATGCTCTTGAGGTTCAAGATGCATACAAAGCCTTGAGGAGCAAGGAAAAGGTTAGAGACTTGGTGGTTGAGAGGGAGATTAAATTACCTCTCAACATGTAGCCCCAGAAGAATCCTCAGAAGCAGCTTTAGAAAGTTGTGGAGTAGCCATAACTAGAGAAGCTAAGAGGAGACTGAGTGGAGAGATCCACTCAAGCAAAGAAGAAGTAGTCTCAGAAGCAGTCTCAAATAATTGTGGAGCAGCCACAATTAGAAAAGTCAAGAGGAGACCAAGTGGAGGCATCCACTCATGTAGAGACCTCTAGTAGGGGTAAATTTCTTGTGAGAACAAACGTTGTATTCTCATCTTGAATTTCTGATTAATGCAATATATATAGTTTGGGTTTTGAGTTGTGGCCTTCCCTAGATAAATATTGTGTTATGTGCCATTGATTTATCTTCTTCTTGTTCATATTGTTTTCATTGATCTATTGGCTTCCACTGGTTGAAATTAGAAGTAGATTCTTGTCCCATGCTTTAGTAAATTGCATGAGCTTGTGAATCTACAAGATTTTCTACATTGATTGATCCATACACCCTTGAACTTCAACCTGTAAAAATTTCCTTTAGATGTGCTCAAATCAACAAATAGATGTCACCATTATATCCAAAATGTCAAAAAACCCCTAGGTAGACTCTTCTTGACCTCCAAAAGGACAAAAACTCACAAAGATATGGCTCTACAAGCTCTCCATGTAGTTTTCTTGTTATTTGTCCTAAAAAATGGACCAATACATTGATTGTCCCATAAATACACCCTATTTTTCACTAACGAGGTGACAATTATGCCCTCCAATGGTGCAATTTGTTGGAAAATTAATTCATATAATAACCTTTTAGGGAAAAAATCCAGGCCATGTGGTCGCGCACTAGGCCTTAACATCTACCCTCACCGACCTAGCACCTAAAAAGTCAGGTTGTGGTCACGTTTAGGCCACGGGATCGAGGATCAGGCCAACGACCTTCCCTTCCCACCAAGCCCCCATTATAAACACGCTAGGTCACATGGGTGGCCATAGGACCTTGGGGTTGTCCCCCTCCGTAGCGCCCTCTTGTCGAGCGCATGACCATAGTTTCATGTGGTGGAATATGCTGAGGGCCAAGGCCATGCTTAATCTCCCTTCTCCATTTAGCGTCGATGTTCCTCCAGCTACAATTCTATACGAGTGATAGATCTTGGGGCTAGGGTCAGGGTCAAGGCCCTCTCCACTGACACCTTCCCATCGGAGCCTGTGATCCCATGGTGATCGGGTGACCAGGGGCTGGAGGTGGTCCCCTAGCCCCAACCTTTTTTTCACGTGAGTTTCTATGGATAAGCCGTGACTAGGGGCCAGGACCGGCAGTTCGAATCCTCTCCTCAAATGAGCGCCTTTGGAACTTTAAATAGAGGTTTCACTCTATGCATATTAAGAATCATTGCATGGCCTAATGGAATATCCTTGCATTGCTACCCAATATGTCGCGGGTTCGAGCCCTGCTCGAGGACTGTCTAACCATACCCAAAATTTTAATACACTCTAGGGTGCCATGTGGCAGCCTGCGATTGGGCCACGTGGCACCATTTCATTGGTCCATGCCCAACCAATAAAAAACCAAAAATTGAAAAAGCAGAACCTGCCACTTGGTGACACCCGGTTGACCCATACCTCCACAGTCATCCTGGGTGATGTCAGCGGTACAGAATCCCAGTCAGCTGCCCAGTCAACAGCCTGCTCATTTTTTTAGTTGTTGGGCAAAATTACCAGAATGCAATAACTTGAGCATACTATGTCAGATTGAAGGAAACAAACATCATTGGATTCATAATGATGAGCACTTCAATTTGTTTCTAGTTTCAAGACCTTCTGGGAACTTTCATTTTTGAACTAAAATTTAATCACTTGATCGGGCATAGACTCATGAATTGACATGATTGTATGTTTGATGGAATTAATAAATTACTACCATCTTCAATTTATGAAACAATACAAGCTTGCTCAAGGTTTAACATATAACATTCAGATATCTATTACAAGAGAATATGTGTGAAAAATTGATTGGCTATGTAGAAAACAATGAATGCATGAAAATTTGATGGGTAATGTAAGTAAATTGTACACAATGAGAGACAATCATGTTAACATAAAATATATTCATGTAGTATCATTCAAGAAGAAGCTATAAGATAATATGTTAGAATGCATATGGTTCTTGAAAAGAAAATTAGTATTACCATAAAAAGAAAGACCACTTCTAGTTCTCAAGTTGGAAACTAATTCACGTGGAGTGATGTAGCCATAAGAAACAATAATAATAGACATGGCCTCTAAACCAATTTGAAGCAACTTTGCAACTCTGAAATATACAACCCTTACAATTATGTTAGAATAAAAAAACATACTGCTAGGCTTAATATCTCTATGTACAATGGCATGATGACAATATTGATGAAGATAACATAAGCCCTGCGCCACTCCAACTGCAATATTATATCGTTGAGAATGCCCACTCATGCTGAAACAAAATTTGTTTCATTTAGCATTGAAAGACCATGGAATTCAGGATCCAAATAAGGCCGAAGATGTGGAATCCCCAACCTCTCACCTAAATCATCATGAAACAAGCAAATTCTTCAATTAAATAGACAATAATACAAACTTTTTATAAAATCTATTGAGACCCAAATTGGCAAAGGTACTGCAATAAAATCTATTCATCAATCCTAAATACATTACTTACAGGGAATATCACGATGTTTTTTCCATTATAGAATCCTCTAGTGGACTAATGAGTAGGGAAATCGATACCATAATGCATTATACTAGAAAAATAACTAAGTTGAGACTCCATCTAGTGGACTAATGAGTAGGGAAATCGATACCATAATGCATTATACTAGAAAAATAACTAAGTTGAGACTCCATCTTTAATTAATGTCTTGTGCGAACAAGTGGGTAGCAGAGGGGCACACGTAGTGGTGGTGTGTTTTGCAGGTCAACCGTCTCTTACTTAGCCAAAAACAATATCTCACATGGTTTGAGCATTACATAATATTATAATTTATTATATGATTATAATGTTATTAAAAGCCCAAAGATCATCAATACCGAATATTTCACAAACAAAACTTAACATGATCTATTATTTAAGATGACATACCTTGATTAACAGCGGAAGATGTAATGGCTGCCATCTTCTGTCTTCTGACTCCTGACAGTTACTCTTCTTCTCGCAATT
The DNA here is from genome assembly GCA_031772625.1 of Pinus tabuliformis. Taxonomy (NCBI): domain Eukaryota; kingdom Viridiplantae; phylum Streptophyta; class Pinopsida; order Pinales; family Pinaceae; genus Pinus; species Pinus tabuliformis. The sequence continues at coordinate 152,911,293 of CM062804.1, read as the reverse complement.
CGGTTTCTCTCCTCTTGCCCTCACTTCCTTTATGCGTTTCTTGATGGAGAAGAATACAACTCTTGTAAGGGAGACAGAGGACCCAATCCTTTATATATCATTTAACTCTAATCTGGTACGTCCATCATATACCAATTCAACGCTTAAGATTAATCACAGATTATAGAATGATTTATCGGGTCACATTAAGATTAGAAACTGCATAACATTAAAAGCAGAAACAACATTTGCAGTTTAAGATTAGAAACAGCCATTTGCTGTTTCTAATAGCAGATTTCTAACATTCTCCCACTTGACCCGACTATTCATAATATTAAGTGTTGAACATCATACTATGATAAATTGCTGAGAGTTATGGTGGTTGTGCACTATTAATTCAATGCATTCCCTTCCATATACTACAATACCAACAATCCATCAATTCATACTCATAATTTATATAAAACAGCATAATGGTCCACATAATGTCTTATATCATAATGATTAAACATAATATCTTTATAAGACTCTTTCTTGTTTAAAATTACATAAAATACGTACTACTTCATTAAAACAAGAGACACATAATTGTATATCAGAAACACATAAAAGAGCTCAGAATGTCACACATCAATTATTACAAATACAACCAAGTCCCATTCTTTGAACATGTTCCTTAAATTGTCTTGGTTGTAACCCTTTCGTCAAAGGGTCTGCAATCATAAGTTCTGTCCTGATGTGCATGATTGACACTCTTTGTTTCTGAACCTCATCTTTCACAACAAGATACTTCAGATCTATGTGTTTGGCACCTTTAGAGTACTTGTCGTTCTTTGAGAAAAATACTGCTGCAGAGTTATCACAATAAATTTTCAGCGGCTTGCTAATGGTGTCGACAACCGCAAGTCCTGAAATAAAGTTCCGCAACCATAATGCATGAATTGTGGCTTCAAAACATGCCACAAATTCTGCCTCCATAGTGGATGAAGCAACGATAGTCTGCTTCGCACTTTTCCATGATATGGCGCCTTGAGCAAACATAAACAGGTAACCAAAAGTCGATTTTCTAGTATCGATGCATGCAACGAAATCTGAATCGCTATATCCAATCACCTTTCTGTACAGGAACTGTCCCAGGTGAACACTTACTCATTCCAAATCTCTCTAGAATCCTTTCGACATATCCTTTCTGAGACAATCCCAATATTCCTTGTGATCGATCACGAATATTTCTATTCCAATCACATAGGATGCCTCTCCCATATCTTTCATTTCAAGGTTCGTTGAGAGAAATTCTTTAGTCTCATGCAATATACTTAAATTATTTGCAGCAAGCAAGATGTCATCAACATAAAGGACCAGAAAAATAAACTTGCTCCCACTGATCTTTTGGTATATACAATGATCAACCGTATTTTCCTTAAAACCAAAAGATGTAATAATGGTATTGAACTTAATATACCATTGTCGGGATGCTTGTTTAAGCCCATATATTGACTTCTTAAGTTTACACACCAATTGTTCTTTACCTTCTACAGAAAAACCCTCAGGTTGATCCATATAAACATCCTCATCAAGATCTCCATTCAGAAAGGTTGTTTTCACATCCATTTGATGTAACTCCAAATCATAATGAGCTACTAATGCCATTATTATTCTTAGTGAGTCCTTTTTCGAAACAGGAGAAAATGTCTCCTTGTAATCAACACCATCTTTCTGAGTGTAACCCTTAGCAACAAGTCTAGCTTTATACCGTTCGATATTACCACTAGAGTCGTGTTTGGTTTTAAAAACCCATTTGCATCCAACTCTTTTACAGCCATGTGGTAACTCAACGAGATCCCAAACTTCATTATGTTGCATGGATTTCATTTCTTCTTTCATGGCATTAATCCATTCCTTTGACTCTTTACTTTCTACAGCATGTGAAAACGAAACTGGATCCTTATTGATTCCAATATCATAATTTGATTCTTGCATATAAACCACATAATCATCAGAAATAGCTGACCTACGATTTCTTTGAGGTCTTCTTAATGCTACTTGTTGTGGTTCATGCATATCAGTATTATGTAAGTCATTTCCTTCAGGAAGTACTTCTTCATTTATATGTTGTTCATTATCATCATGCTGTTCTACAACAGCTGGAACAACATTTGGAGTAATAGTAGATGGAGGAACTATTCTAGGCAATGTAACATTTACCCTTGTTTCCTTTATTTCTACTATTTCTCTTCTAGTACTCCCACTGACTTCACCATTCTCAATGAATCTTGCATTACCAGTTTCTACAATTCTTGGACTATGATTAGGACAGTAAAACACATACCCTTAAGATTTCTCAGGGTAACCTAAAAAATACCCACTGATCGTTCGAGAATCTAATTTCTTTTCATGTGGATTATAAATTCTCGCTTCCGCTGGACAACCCCAAACATGCAGGTGTCTTAAGCTAGGTTTCCTGTTAGTCCATAACTCAAAAGGAGTCTTTTGAACAGCTTTACTAGGAATCCTATTCAACAAATAATTAGCGGTTTTGAGAGCATACGACCACAAATTCTTAGGTAGTGTAGAATCTGACATCATACTCCTAATCATATCAATTAACGTCCTATTGCGCCTTTCTGCTACACCATTTTGCTGTGGTGTACCTGGCATTGTGTATTGCGCACATATGCCATGACTTTCGAGGAACTTTGCAAATGGACCTGGACACTGGCCTGACTCATTATATTTACCATAATATTCACCACCTCTATCAGACCTTACGATTTTCACCTTTTTATCTAATTTCCTCTCAACTTCCTTTACAAACGTCTCAAGGACATTCACAGATTGAGATTTTTCATGAAGCAAATAGACATAACCATAACGGGAAAAATCGTCAATAAAAGTGATGAAATACTTTTCTCCATTAAAGGCTGGAGTGTCCATAGGTCCGCAAATATCAGTGTGTATTATTTCAAGAAGCTGGCTGCTTCTAGTGGCTCCTTTCTTATTATGTTTGGTTTGTTTACCTTTAATACAATCCACACATAATTCTAGATCACTAAAGTCCAAATCTGACAAAATTTCATTACTTACTAATCTCATCATTCTTTCTTTGGATATATGTCCTAGTCGCTTATGCCACAAGAAAGCAGAATTTTCATTCAACCTGCTACGTTTACATCCAACATTATTTACTACATTCAACAAGGAATTCGCATAAGTGTCATTCGGTTTCAATTTATATAAACCATCAATTAGAATACCAGAACCAACATTATCAGTATTCTTATATAAATCAAAACAACCAGATCCAATCATACATCTAAAACCAGAAATATCCAATTTACTTGCGGAAATAAGGTTTCTAGATAATGAAGGTACATAAAGGGTACTGTATAAGTCTAATACATATCCACTTTCTAGAATTAGACGATAAGTCCCAATGCCTTCAATTGAAGATTTCATTCTGTTTCCCATAAAGAGAAAACGATCTTCATTTGGATTTATGGTTCGGATCGTAAGAAATCCCTGCATATTGTTGGAAACATGAGTTGTAGCACCAGTATCAAGCCACCATGTATTAATAGGAACTTCAACTAAATTTGATTCAAAACATACGAAAGATAGATAATTACCTTTCTTTTCGAACCAAGCTTTCCTTTTCGGACAGTCACTTTGATAATGTCCTTTCTTTTTACAGAAATGACATTGAACATCCTTTAGTTCCTTCTTTTCCTTATCCTGCCCATTCTTAGCAGGTGCCTTTTTCTTCTTAAAATGACTTGATTTTCCTTTCTTTTCTTTACCAGCTTTATTACTCACAAAACTTACTGAGTGATTCACTTGATTTTTCAAACGTCCTTCTTCCTGAACAAGTCTACTGGCCAATTCATTAACATTCCACTTATCCTTTATAGTGTTATAGTTAATCTGAAAAGGTCCATATTCAGAAGGTAGCGAGTTCAGGATGAACTGGACAAGAAAAGAATCCTCTACTGTAAGTCCCAGGGAGTTTAACCTTGCTGCAAGATTAGTCATCTCTATAATGTGCTCTTGCATAGTTCGCGACCCATCAAGCTTCATGGTCGTGAGTTCTGCCATAAGAGTACCAGCGAGTGACTTATCAGCTGAACGAAAACGCTCTTCCACAGACTGCATATATTCCTTAGCACTTTCTGTTTGTGGAATTGTTGACTTGATGTTGTTAGCAACAGTCATCTTAATAAACATAAGGCTCAATCTGTTACTGCGTTCCCATGCTTTATGGTGTGATTTTTCTGCCTCAGTACTATCTTTTGTAAGAGCAGCAGGTTTATCCTCAAGGAGTGCCAAGTCAAGATCCTGAACACCTAAATGGAAATTGACTTGTTCTCTCCATTCAGAAAAATTAACACCAGTGAACAATGTAACAGATGAAGCATGTGTACTCATAGGAACTCCTTGAAATTAAAAATGAAATAACTATAAGCTCATAACTAACGCGATTCAGATGTAGACATAATAGCATAATATAGCACTCCTTTGGGTAGATACTATCTTATACTTAACATAATTAAATACCAAAACATAAGTAGGTAACAAATATGTTCAATTAAATAGAACTGACATCTTTGGATGATCAATATTTATTTAATCAAAATATCTATTAAACCTCATCATGTCAACTAGTTATAGAACAAGACTTTCCTTTGGGTAAGTTCTCAGGTTCTATCATTAGTGACGCCAGTTTTAATTGGTATTTTATAACTGGCAATTTCTATCAATAATCATTATGTCACTTATGCACTAAATGATTATTCTGATTTTGACCAATTTGGTGATTAACAAAATCATAAATCTCATGTGCATAAATGATTTATAACACATACTTTATGCAAAACAATCAGTCACAGAACAATTACTTTTATGCCCAAATTTCAAACGTCAATCGAAACTGTAACTTTCCTACAGGAGTTCTACTCAACTCTTGATTAAAAATGATTGCTTTGTTAGTCTTCTTTCAGTGCACAAATTCGACTATCTACCAGGATTCAATAACTTATATTCACCGCATTTTAATACATTCATTACAGCGAACACACAATGATATATAAATTGTGAGAATCATATATGCAGGAATTCTTTGTCACAGGGATCATCATTATATGGCATCTCTATACCAAAGAAAGAATCCCAATTTCCAAAAAAAAACGTTCTAAGAATTCAATCTTGGGTTATACAAATACTGATATTGACTTTTAAATATCATACAATATGACGCATTCAAAACAGAATTAATCCAATAAGGAAAGACGTAATTAATTCAATGTTTATTCCCAAATGTCATTTATGAAAATGGCAATGTTAAACCTCCAGGATTTCCCAAACGATGAAACTTAGGGATATTGCGTTTAAACTAGTAAAAATCTTAAGGAAAAGCACAGTAATATTTCGGTTTGCACGCTTCTGCCGAAAGTAAAATTAAAGAAAAACACAGAGGTCCAGAATCCCCTTCGGCATCGACATGCACAGCTTGATTAATCAAATTTCCATTATATTCATTCGCAAGGGCAATCATAGGAAATATTCAGTTATTGATTGGTGGCTCTGATACCAAATGTTATTAAAAGCCCAAAGATCATGAATACCGAATATTTCACAAACAAAACTTAACATGATCTATTATTTAAGATGACATACCTTGATTAACAGCGGAAGATGTAATGGCTGCCATCTTCTGTCTTCTGACTCCTGACAGTTACTCTTCTTCTCGCAATTCGGTTTCTCTCCTCTTGCCCTCACTTCCTTTATGCATTTCTTGATGGAGAAGAATACAACTCTTGTAAGGGAGAGAGAGGACCCAATCCTTTATATATCATTTAACTCTAATCTGGTACGTCCATCATATACCAATTCAACGCTTAAGATTAATCACAGATTATAGAATGATTTATCGGGTCACATTAAGATTAGAAACTGCATAACATTAAAAGCAGAAACAACATTTGCAGTTTAAGATTAGAAACAGCCATTTGCTGTTTCTAATAGCAGATTTCTAACATATAAGGCATACAACAATGAACAATAAATGTCATTATTCCCTGCGAATAAACAATTGGGAAACTTCAAGCCATCATTCGGGTCTTTAATCTACTGTCAGCCAGTTTCCTCTTACGGCTTACGATATCCTTAGCGACTTACTTGCTCATCTACCAGACTACCTCATACTCATGGAGTCTTTGTCTATGAAGATTAAATCAATTTGCTTATGTTGACCTTTTCTATTTTGTTTTTCTATAAAATGAAAATTAGATATAATATTTAGGCTTCAACGTTGATGGATCCCATGGAGCTCCTACGTAACGCTATGCTGCTCAGCAAGAGCATTCCAGAGAACACTGGTCATGAATTATTCTCTGTATGTATTTTATTTAAGCAATTGGAATTTTCAAATTCAACAATTATTTTTAGGATATATTTTTCGACAATGCGATTTGTAATGTGGTACAACGTATCTTTACTTTAATGGCAAGGCTTTTTTTAGAATTTAATCGTTTGAATTTAATATTTTAATTGATAATTATTGATTAAATCTATCATTTGCAATGTTTGAGTAAATATTTTACATTTATTTGTATGGTTGGTGGAGGCCAAGTGTAAACTTGGGTTATTTTTGGAAATTTAATGTAAATATGAATGTACAATTAAATGTAAATGTGAATGAGTCTTTCCCACATATCCAGGGGATTTAATATATTCAAATGCAATATATATAGTTTCAAATCCAAATATAACATCAAAGTGTTGGTGGAGGGAGCATATAGTTTCAAATGCAATGAGGATTTAATATATTCAAATGCAATATATATAGTTTCAAATCCAAATATAAAGTCAAAGGAAGCGTTGGTGGACGGAGCAGGTCTAGTCGTAGAGCCAAAATCCATGCTAGTGTTAGTTGCTTCTCCTATTGTAAATCACTTCTCCTGTTGTAAAGGTGTAAGTAGTGGTTACAAATCCATAGCTAGTAGTAGTGACGGGTAGCTTGACTGTGTTACCCATCATTGAAACACCTCTTATTGTAAATCACTTCTCCTATTGTAAAGGTGTAAGTAGTGGTTACAAATCCATAGCTAGTAGTAGTGACGGGTAGCTTGACTGTGTTACCCATCACTGAAACACAAGCTAAAGACCCAACAGGGACTACCGCTGCCTGCAACACTTGTTTTGTAATGTTCGTCTATTTCGATTATTTTGTAATGTTAGTGTACTTTGAGTCATGAGATTTAAAACATTAAAATTTTGGCCTATATTACCAATCTCAACGTTAGGACTTTCAATCCATGAACAAGTTATTCCCTCTTCATGCTTTGGATGTTTCTCTAAGAGGTACATGGTGTCATTCATCTGAGCAATAGAATGCCATAGATCTCAACAAGTATCCCATTTTTACCCCATGACAATAAAAGTAAAAAATAGTATTTAAAATATGACAAGGTACTTGTGGGAGATAAAGACAAAAATGATAAGCTCAACCCTAAATGCGAATGATATATATATATATATATATATATATATATATATATATATATATATATATATATATATATATAAAGAAGTTATCATAATTAATTATGAATCATAAGGGAACATATTAGAATTCTTAAAATGAACCAATTGCTTTTATTAATAAAAGCTTTTAGTTTCTAGATATCTTTTTGTTCGGTAGAGAAGGGTTTTTAGATATAGTGTCCTCATTCAATAAGGCAAGTACTATATCTTTTTTTTTAATATATCTTTTGGGAAAGGATTAGATTTCTTCATTGACCAATCACTAATCTTGATTTACCTTGAATCTTAATCAAGATTAGCTTATGAACTTGATATTTTTGAACTTTGTCTTTTTGGTTTTGGTGTCTTCTTTTTCCTATCTATCTGGTGTCTTCATTTTCCTACTCGAGCATAGGACAAATACATCATAAATTTCTTGGAAAATAGCATATCCTACACCAAAACAATGTTTTTCATATTCCACAAATTATGTATATTTATATATTTTTATATGAGAATCATTTTATCTAAAAAAAAACCCTTACTGAGATCCATCTCAACATAAACATATACATATGCTCTACATATGCTCTTAAACAGGCTACAACTCTTAAACTTTGAACTTTGATTTTATGTAAATTCATAAAGCATTCCCAATATCTTCTAAACCTAATAATTACCAAAAATGTAATAATAAATTAAAAAACTTGCGTCATTGTAATTGAGATATTATTCCAATCAAATTCAAAAAAAGAAAAATTATAAAAAGTTTTACACACTTTTCCAAAATTAAGGACCATTGTCAAATACTTGTTAATACCATAAAATACTTGTTGATACCATAAAATTAAGTAATGAAAAAGCACTTGGAGCATAGAGATATCTCGCATTTCTTGGTCCAACTCAAGTAACTTCATTGAAATAATGTTGATGTAAGAGGCTAATATACATTAAATATGTTTATAACTGAATTTTTATTCATTGAAATAATGTTGATGTAAGAGGTTAATATACATTAAATATGTTTATAACTGAATTTTATTCATAAAATAAATGTCGTTGAGTTACTTTTAATGATATGATTTCTACGATGAAACAATAGTTAAGTTATTTTCAATGATGTGATTTTCACAATGACACGTCTTCAATATGCTCCACTATATAAGTGTCGTGAATAAGAAAGCCTTTAAATTATTTAAATTATTAGAAGAGCTTCTCAGTACATCCTTAAATGATATAGATTTAGAATTTGTAATAATTTATAAACCCATAGCTCCTCCATGTAATCACCTTACCAAATTGAGGTTGTAATTTTTACCTATGTTATAAATAAAAAATAAAGTTTGAAGATGAAATTGTTTCTCTTCATACATCAAAGATCCAAAGAAATTACTCGTGCAATTGACATATATATATCTTACTGTACAAATTTATAATCTTAAAAAAATATTTTATTTATAAAAATTTTTATAAAGTTTGAAGATGAAATTGTTTCTCTTCATACATCAAAGATCCAAATAAATTACTCGTGCAATTAACATATATATATCTTATTGTACAAATTTATAATCTTAAAAAAATATTTTATTTATAAATTTTTTTATAAAGTTTGAAGATGAAATTGTTTCTCTTCATACATCAAAGATCCAAAGAAATTACTCGTGCAATTAACATATATATATCTTACTGTACAAATTTATAATCTTAAAAAAATATTTTATTTATAAAAAATTATAATTATATATATGAAGATCAAAATCCCTAATCAAATTTTAACATTTATTAACATAAATATTATGCATAAAATCTATTTATATGATTAAGTTTTATAAAGTGTTTCATATTGATGATATACAACTAGTTTAGATCCAAAGGGATCAAATTTCTTAAGGTGCAACTTTTTTTTCTTAATTTTATTTTTAGTTTTATATAATTTCGCTGAGTCAAATGTTTTAATTAATAATTTTATTTTGTATTTTATGTAATTTGACCGAGTCAAAATGTTTAGATAACATAATATAACTAAACATTACAACAACTCTTCCATATTGAGAGTGTTTTTTGACCCAAAAATGTAATAAAATATTATATATATATATATATATATATATATATTATTTTGATTGTGACATGAGAGATGGATTTTGAGCATGTGGTATTGATGAGCCATGGTATTGCCCAATAGTATGGTATGGTTAATAATATCCATCATAAAGTGGGGTGAGTATCCATGGTTAAAAGTCTTATTAATTGTAAGTATTATTTTGATTGTGAAATGAGACATGGTTTTTGAGCATATGGTATTGATGAGCCATTGGCCCATGGTATGGTATTGTTAATAATATCCATGGTAAAGTGGTGATGAATATCCATGGTTAAAAATATTGTTATATTGTAAGTTTAAGTTGTTTTGTGCTTATTAATGAAATTTAAATATAGTGACAAAATTATTATTTTAATTTATATAGTAAATTAGATTTTATTTGTAGCTACTATTTATATCTTATATATTTTCTTGTGATAGAGGTGTAGACATATCTCAAAAGTAATTATAATATATATTTTTTTAAATTTAATAAAAAAAACAAAATTAAATTCAAATAAAATATTTATAAAATATTTGAGTGTGAAAGAGAGATGATTTTTTAGCGTATTGTAATAATGAACTATAATTTTGGCCCATAATATTATAACAAATCTTATTTACAAATTAATAATATTGATGACAAATGCTAAAATTCTCTTATTCGTCAAAAGCCCTATAATATGGCTACAACATTTGACTTCATGGCACTTGCCACGTGGATAGTGGTCTCTATTAGATATATATTTTTATATGTTCTTTGGTCGTAATCTGATTTCCATCCAGATCGCTCGTTTCCGCCATTGTTTTCGAGGAGGATTTTGGCTGCTGAGGTTGCCATATTCTCAGATCTCTGATTTTAGCATTTCCACACTACCATCTAATCATGAATTATGATTCTGAAACTACCTTGATTAACAGATATGCAATTTTAAGAAGGATTGATTGCAGAATATTTTGCTGGCCATATCTTGATTAAGGGGGGTTAGAAATAGCTATTTTATTGGATGGTGGATTTTGGAAATATTTTAAACCAAAATAAAAATGAGATTAAAAAATTTGATCCTATTTTATTAATTTTTAATTTTTTTACTTTATTTTATTTGATTCCAAAATATTATTAAATTTTTTTTCACTTTAATTAATTCCAAAATATTTTTAAAATCTATAATTTAATAAACTTTATAAAAAAATAATATAATTTTATTATTGTATAATCATCTCTAGCCATTTGTTTTATGGTTTTTGTTTTATGGTTTTGGGAAATTTTATCATAAAATAAAAAATATTAAAATTATAAATTCTTCTGGTTCCAATTATCATATTTTATATATATATATATATATATATATATATATATATATATATATAATAATTTTTAATTTTATTATTGTATAATCATCTCTAACCATTTGTTTTATGGTTTTGGGAAATCTTATCATGAAATAAAAAATATTAAAATTATAAATTCTTCTGATTCCAATTATCATTTTATATATATATATATATATATATATATTATCATTGTTATTATATATATAATATTTTTGTTGTTACAGTATTATATATATCTTCAAAATTCCGGGGAGAAACACACCCATCAATAACATTAAATGCCAAAATCCTCGGGGCGTGACGTTTAGGGAAAAAAAAGGGGGCCCAACAAAACCACGGGATTCGCTCGACCGACCAGGGGAAATTTGTGGCCATCGTCACAGTCGGCGCGCACAGGACCCACGACGATTGGAAATAACCGCTATAATCATATAGTAATAACCCATGATATATTTCATTTTCAAACGCAATTATTTATATTTTGGCCTTTCCTTTGCCTTCCAGTACCATGTGCCCAACAAATAATAAATTCTAATTTTATCTGCCCTGCCTCTATTATATTCATGGCCGAGGAAATGATTGGGGCGCATGACAGTGATGGGATAAATGCTATAATTTGTGTGGCTTGTACATATGATACCTACAATTATTCCTAATTTTTTAAACTTAGGATAAGAATTGGTATCAGCTCTCGCTGTCCAACTGAAGCAGACGCTAAACAAATATTTTTCTTCAGTTATCGACTGAATATTTTAAGTCATATTCGACTCCCTTTATGTACTTAATTAATTTATGTAACTATATATTAAACTTTTGTCTCAGTGTGTGCTTACACAGATGCAATGATGCAGTGTGAGGTGTAGTGGAAATAACACTGTGCTCCTTTATCAATTTAATATTCTATCAACATCCTCTTTCTCTGAAGGAATAGCTGGCATTTTTTTCCACTGCATGTGCAGTGTATGTATCTAATATTCTGTGATATACGGATCAGGACAATCCCTATATTTTGAAGGGTTGAAGCTTATCAAGTAAATATTTAAATCAACTACGATCATCTTCAAGCTCGGCTGAAATCATATGATTGGGATTCCCATAGTGCTCCTCTCTCTTTTCTTGTTGTCGTTGCTCTTTTTATATTATTATAGATGTATGTAAGTTATACATCATCGTTTATAATAATAGTTTTTGAGATAAACAGTGTAAAAATGATTTATTTAAAAAAATGTGTTCAATTAAAAATGAGTAGGGAGAAAAACGGTTGAACTTAACTAAATAATAGATTAGATTTTGAGGATATTTTTGAAGGGATAAGAGTGAGATCAATGGTTTCATCTGGTTTAAATTGAGAGCTAATTTTGTTTAGGTTTAAATTTATAATTTAAATAAATTCATGTAAATTTAAGTATTAAAAAAATAGTCTGGAGTATGTTTAAAATTGTTTTTAATTGGTTAAAAGTTATCTAGAGGCATCTATCAAGAGTGAAAGCTTGTTTATCTATAGACCATCAATGAGTAATTTCAGGGGGATTGGCTTTCTTTAAATATTAATGATGAATAAACTTGCATTTGCTAAAAAAGCAATAATAATTATCCCACTACTAATTCGACAACTAAATTATCCCACTACTATAAAACTGGGTACCAAAATTTTGGCGATTCAACATAAGAAGAGCCCAAATGAATAATTTTCATTATCCAACTTAAAAAACAAATGGATGATTTTAAATTTTGAACTTAGTCATAGAAACAAAGGTCCATATGGATTAGATTGACGGTGTTTCGTCAAAGGATTTAATTATAGATTTGTATGTTAATTTGATTCTAAGTTTTTCATTTTGAGTATATAATTAGTTTAGATTCATAATTCTGGATCTATGAAGTGTTGAGTAGGATCAAATCTTTCAAGGTGCAAACCTCTTATCTAAATAGATCTGGAGTTAAGATGATCTATGTTGGTTTAATTAATAATTTTATTTTTTACTTTAATTTTTATATTTATATAATTTCAGTGAGCCAAAATGTTTTATTTAATAATTTTGTTTCTTATTTTTATATAATTTGACTGGGTCAAAAAGATTAGATAATATAATATAACTAGACATTACAACAACTCTTCTCTTGGCCCAAAAATTGTAATAAATTTAAACAAAATTAAACATATATGTATTTATAAAGTATTTTGATTGTGAAATGAGAATGTATTTTGGGCCTGTGGTATTGATGAGCCATGGTATTGACCCATGATACGGTATGGTTAATAACATCCATGGTAAAGTGGGGTGCGTATCCATGGTTAAAAGTTTTGTTAATTGTAAGTATTATCTGGATTGTGCAATGAGGGATGGTTTTTGGGCATGTGGTATATTATAAATACTAAGTTTTTTTGTGCTTATTAATGAAATTTAAATATGGTTACAAATTTTTTATTCTAATTTATATAGTGAAATGGATCTTAATTTATATTGACTATTTATATCTTATATATTTTCATATATCTAAAAAGTAAGTATAATATTTTATCTTTGAAATTTAATTAAAAAAATGTTATAGAATTAAATTCAAATAGAATATTTATAAAATATTTTTAGTGTGAAGTGAGAGATGTTTTTGGGCATGTTGTATTGATGAGCATTGGTATTGGCCCATGGTATTGTAACAATGCCAATTTATAAGTTAATAATAACAATGGAAAAGTGGATGTGAATATCCATAGTTAAGCATATTGTTATATTGTAAGTTTATATGTTTATTAATTAAATTTAAATATGATTACATAATCATTATTCTGTTTTATAAGATAAAATGGACATTAACTTATTGTTACTACTTATATATTTTAATGTAATATGTATATTATGATTTATTTTTTTAATTTAAAAAATTATTAGTAATTTTTTTAATAAAAACAAAATTACAATGTAACAAATTTGAATCTTACCATTTTGATTACTTTTAATTTTTTAGGGACATTACATCATCTCCCTTGGGGTCTATATTAATTTTAACCGACATGTAAATGTTTACCAATTTACCTTTTACAATTTGGACATATTAATATAAATTCAACATATTAAGCCCACATGTAAAAATGTTTAAAAACTTTCTTATATATATAATAAAAATCAAAGATTCCACTAATAGTTTAGCATTGATCATTATAGCTTTAATGTTTAACTTTATAAATCATTAAAGTATTTTTTTTTATTTTAATTAAAAAATAATTTGTTAGTATATGATTGGGCTAATAGTTTATGTGTCTTATTTAAGCTTTGTTGACATGTGTCCCATATCATTTATTAAATTTGGTCATACAACTAAATTAAAAAACAAAGTAAAATATCAATAATTAAAACTAAATTACGAACTAAATAGAATCAAAATAAAATTATGATATTAAACTAAACTAAGTTATTATAAAAATTGAAGTAACAAAACTAAACTAAAAACTAAAAATAATTAAAATAAAACTAAAGTAATTTAAAACTAAATTAAAACTGTTAAATACACACATGGTAGAGACAAAATAGGAAAGATAAACATGAGATTATATTTATTATTGACAATGATATACATTTATAGTACATTCGTGTGGCCGTTGGGTTCCACATCCCAAGGTCTCTTGGACTCTCATGGCTGTTCACATTATACACCAACCGATAGAGGATTGGGTGCCCAACATTCCCCCCCTTAATTTGAAGGGTTATGTATGAGTCCAAGAAGAGAGCTGTAATACAAAATGCGCAAAAATGCATGGCAACACTAGGCTGAATGTGCTCTCTGAAATGTTGGTATAAAGGGTGGTGGTTTAAGGATGACCACCAACACTTGAACGCTTTGTGCGGTTCCCAGAACTCTTCCAAGTCTGGCATGAAGCTCAAATCTTCTGCTAGAAGAAGTGCTCATGATGTTTTGAAGAGGGAAACCTTCAACCAATAAAGGGAGGTCTCACCCCGTATAAAAGGGAGAACCTCAACCTGAAAAGGGAGGTTTCAACCTGTGATGGTTTAAGGATGACCAACAAATCTGGAATGCTTAATGCAATTCCAAGAACTCTTTCGAAACTGGCAAGAAGATGAAGTCTTCTGCTAGAGGAAGTGTCCCCAATTCTTTGAAGAGGTATCACCAACTGAAGGCATGTTTAGGGGCATCTTTGTCTCTGGCTACAACTTTGAATTTGGTATGGTAGGTTGTGGCTCAGGCTCGCTTGATGTGGCTTTGAAGCCTGTAGATGACCATCATTTCCTCCCTGTCAGATACAAGGTGAGATGATGGAGAAAACTCAACTGCAAGACTTTTCAATACTCTAGAACAAGTTCTGACATATGACTGGAATATCTTCTTGGTTGTTGATGCCCATTGCTAAGAAGCATTCCATCCAAGATAAATCTTTGTTCTTGCAGGAGGTTTGTTTTTGAAGCATCTGTTTGAAGAATGGCTGGTTTTATGACAATGCTTACATGGATGAAGATCAAAACAATGATCTTTCAGATGGCCAACTCGGTCACAGTGTTGGCATTTCACAATCTGTTATTGTTGCTGTGGAAGAGGAGCAAAATCTGGAATATGAAAGGACACGTCCTTGTCATATCCAAGACCAGTTTTGTCTTTGTTGTAGACAAGCTCTTCCCAAGGCCTGATGATGGGCTTGGGAAGTGCAAACTGAACTTCTGCATCTGCATGTAACTCTGTTGCTTTATTGGGCACTAGATCTGAATGAACTTCAATAATATTGACTTGTTGTTGATGGGTGGTTGTCTCAATGTTCTGAACAAAAACAGGTTCAGAATGATGTCTATTTTGATGTAGCTCTTCTTGTTGTAGCTGTGATTCAAGCTGCAAAAAATCAATTTTGTCTTGTACATTTTGCAAGCAAGTTTGAATGTTAAAAAGAGTTTCCTTACTGACTTTTACCATCCCATCAATAGTGGAATAGATTAGACTATTCAATAACTATAATGCATCATCAATTTGCTCCATTTCATGACAATGTTGCACGGATATCTCACACAATGCCAAATAGCTGCAACTTTAAAGAATATAAACAGCCCCAATGCTGGACATAATTATGCAATCACTTGTGCAACTAAATAAGCATCCCATGAAGAGCACCACACTAAAAGATTGTTGTAGCTGATAGCCAAGTAATACCCATTATTTCATAGTTCTCAAGCATGTTGCCTTTGATGAGGTGGCTACATAGAACCTCTTTATAGCTAAGGAAGATCCAGTTTTTTTTTTTTGTAGGATTGTGACACCTCTTAAAGGAGAGTATCAAGGTTAGGTATATAGCATGGATTACAAAACCTACATATGGGTTGACAAATAGTTTACCTTCTAGGTTCTCTCCTCAATTTCAACACCACAAGATCTAACAACCTTGGTTTGCTAGTGGCCACTATTTATTTAAATGCTCAGAAGGAGCCAACAACTTATCTATCAAAATAAAATCATTATCCTCGTCAGAGACCTCGAGGTTGATCCAAGCGAGTTCAAGTCCGTGGCAGGAGCATTGTACTATAGTTCATAAGGGTCGTAGATCCGACTTTGCAATGAAAATATTTGTTGTTCAGATTTACGAGGCGGTCGTGGTGCTGGCTTGGCTTTAGTCCTGATTTTTCTTAATCGGTAAGCGTATCCAACGTGGCCCTTAGCTGGATATATAAAATTTGCAAAGACGGGGTCTTCTTGTTGTGTGGCCACAAGGCCACAAGGTTCAAGGTTGGATAAGGATGGATGGTTGGCTACACTGCCAGAGATTCTTTCATCTCACCATGAGTATAAATCGCAGGTCGAAGATGTCACAGGCCCGGGAAATTGCATGCAATTTCAAAGGACCCTTTCATCGAGCAGCAGAGGAAGCTGAGCTGCGAGCTTTCGTCATACAAACCATCAAAGCAATTTTTCTGGAAATGGTTCGGTTGATTCAAGCCCCTTGTCGGCCAATTTTCGCGAGCCATAGTGGTTGAGCCCTCCCTTTCTGCCTGATCATGATGGAAACTCTGTTAATACTCCCTCAAATTTAGGTTTGAGCCTGTATATAATAGAAGCATCCTCCAAAGAGGAATACCCCTCAGCTGCCCCTTACTTCAATCCAAAGACATCAGAATCCTTTACACTCCCAATAAATACAGAGGACTGTTTCCAAAGACAATATAAAAGTCGGCCTGATCTGCCACAATGCTCAAAAAGCCAGCTAGCTTCATCACGACGCCCATCAATCTGTAGTCGTTCTTTTTTTCTCCAGACGCTTGCACCATACTTCCAACAAACACCTTACCAGACAAATCTCAGACAGTCGGATTCATGCATTAAATTCACTTAGCAACAACTCTGATTCCATGTGAGCACTCAGAGATGCAATTGTCAAGATCAATATATTAAACTTCAATATTTATCCCTTTCGGCATCCGGGCCTTTATTCTTCCACCCTAAAGAAAAAGGGAAATAACAGTTGACACCTGCAGAGTTGGTTCAACTCCCATACTAGTCCTCACTATCTCGTTCGACTCCTTACCGTGTTCTGGTATCTCACCTCTCTGTCGACTCCCCAGGACCCTCGGCTTCAACTCTTACTCTGCTTGTTGGCATTTCAGGGAGATACACCTTGAAACCTTGATACAATACAAAACTTTAACATATATGCATACAGTGCGGGAGGATGGAGCCACTTGAGAGGTGCCCAGGGATGCCGACTCTGAGGCTCGAAGAGCTGCGCAGTGGGGAGAGCGAGGGGCTCGAGGTATGAACTATGTGTAGGAGCCGAGGTCGATTGTGGTAATAACACAATGCACAACGAATTCAACCAACGCTCAATAGCAGAATTTTGATAGGGCAGGAGAAACCGATAGATAGAGAGACAACCTTGAATACAGACATGAATACAATGCATATGCATTCAGCATATGAACTAGCGCACATAACATAAAGAGATTCAACACATATACATTCACAAAATGAAACGGTATGCTAGAGCACCCAGGTGTAGCAGAGCAACATTAGTATATTTCTATAAATGGGGAAATGGCAGGCAAATTCTACAGTGCTGACAATCTCTGAAAATGCCTAGGCCTAACGGAAGCTCTGATACCATGTTAAATACACACATCGCAGAGACAAAATAGGAAAGATAAACATGAGATTATATTTCTTATTGACAATGATATACATTTATAGTACATTCGTGTGACCGTTGGGTTTCACATCCCAAGGTCTCTTGGACTCTCATGGCTGTTCACATTCTACACCAACCCATAAAGGATTAGCTGTCCAACAAAAACAACTAAAAATATAAAATATAATAATATTAACTAAAATTAAAACAATTAAACCAAAAATAAAAAGTTAAAAAAATAATTATTCAAACTAAATTATAAACTAAAATATAATAAAATAAAAGTATACTATAGTAGAAATATCTTTCGGATTAATAGAAAAACATTTCTACATTATGGATTACAAAATTCTTAGATCTAAAAGTATATTAATTAATAATAAAAATAAAATTATGAAGTTAAACTAAACTAAATTATGGATTACAAAATTCTTAGATACTCTCATGGCTGTTCACATTCTACACCAACCCATAGAGGATTAGATGTCCAACAAAAACAACTAAAAATATAATAATATAATAATATTAACTAAAATTGAAACAATTAAACCAAAAATAAAAAGTTAAAAAATTAATTATTCAAACTAAATTATAAACTAAAATATAATAAAATAAAAGTATATTATAGTAGAAATGTCTTTCGGATTAATAGAAAAACATTTCTACATTATGGATTACAATTCTATATTAATTAATAATCAAAATAAAATTATGAAGTTAAACCAAACTAAATTATTGTAAAATTGAAATAACAAAACTAATCTAAAAATTAAAATTAATTAAAATAAAACTAAAATCATAACTAAACTACATATAAAATTAAACTAAAATTATATTAAACTAAATTATAATCATATTATCAATAATACAACCAAAATAATAAAATAAAAAATCAATAAATCAAACTAAACTACATTTTAGGACTAATTTAAACATATTTTAACCAAAAAAAAAAAATGAAATTAAACTAAACTAAATTATTTTAAAAATTGAAATAACAAAACTAAACTAAAAATTAAAAGTAATTAAAGTAAAACAAAAATCATAACTAAACTACATTTAAAACTAAACTAAAACAACTAAAAATCTAAATTATAATCATATTAACTAATATTAAATGAATTTAATAATACAAACAAACTAAAATTAAAAAAGCAATCATTGAAACTAAAATATAATAACATAAAATTATATTAATTAAGAATTAAAATAAAATTAGTTAAACTAAATTAAATTATTATAAAAATCAAGCAACAAAATAAATTAAAAAAAATTAAAATTAAAGTAATAAGTAAACCACAATTAAAATTAAACTAAAACTATATATAAATAAATTATAATCCTATTACTTAAAAGTAAATAAAATTAATAATACAATTCCATGTACCAAAATGCATTCAAAGTTTTACCATAATGCAAAATAATTCTACAAGACTTCAATCACAAATATATAACTTCTTATAAATTTGAAAATTAGTGACTTGCGTAAACTTTTGTTTAGTGGGCTGCTGACCCTGAAACTCTATTGTAGTCTTCTACGTGTTACTCTTATGGATAATATTCCTTTTACTTGGTTTTTTTTTTCTTTTATATGGAATACGATAAATAAAATCTAGTTTATGGCATATTTCAAACTATAAGGTATTTGGTTATATATTATATATCAATATGGTGAAATCAATCTGGTGATGATATTAGAAAAATTTTATTTGTTTGAAATGTATAATTTAATTTTTCTATATATTAATCAATAATTCCCAACATTGATACATAATTAAATTATGGATATTGGTGTCTTGCATTGATATTTAGATTAATGTTATGGAGTTATAATTTTTTTTTAAATAAACTTGTAAATGGAATTTAAGTTTATTCAAAAAAATTGAAATGATTAATAGATAATATTAATGTAATTTAATTTTTATTATAAATTATTTTATATATAATAATGTTAAAAAAAATTAGTTGTAGTAGTTTGGTAAATATTGTCTTTTTTATGAATGTAGGTTGAAGTTTTTGGAAACATGTTGTAATTTATTTTTTCTTACATTTATGAAATAATTGTATTTACATGTAATAATAATAGCCAATATTTTGTTGTTTTTCATCTTTTCTCAAACTATCAAGGATAATAGAAAATGTGTCTATTTACCGGTTTTATATAGGGAGAATGGGTTTAATTTCATTATCACATTAAATAATAGTTCTATTTGTTCCTTTTTTTAAGATATTTTGTAATTATGTAAATAAATCCAATTTCAAATAAAACTTTTCTAAAATTAAATTAATTTTGGTGATGTGTTTGAAAATAGAAAGCAATAGATTCAAATGTGATCTTAAAAAAGAGGATATATATATATTTCTATCACCAAAATTCTTTAAACTGAATTATTAGAAATCACCCTTGAATATGAACAACGAACAATAATAATTAAGTTCCAAAAATGTAAACGTCTAAAATTTTATTTGTGCATGGGTCAACACTGTCTTATTTATATACCTTTAATTTAAACTAGCTCAATGATAGATTTATTTTTTCATTATATTGTATGGTTATAAGAATTGGTATTGTTCTTTTCTATCAAGCTTATATGGAGAAAAAATTATACCGATTTGTGTTTTGAATCCCTGGGTAATCTTTTTTATCTGGAATAATATATGGAATATTATATGATTTTTTTTAAATTTATTTTTAAAATAAAAAGAAAAATCATAGAATTTTGAGAAATGGATTAACAATTTGTAAATAGAGTTAATTTTTTTTTGTAAGATTCGCAGGACTTTTTCAATAATTTTCTAACAAAAATCATGTTACATCCATATGTCTGAAGGTTAGGTGGCCTTAACCTGCACCATGGGAAACCATGTTCGTTGGCCACCTAACAGTAAAATAAGCTATCTAGAAACAAAAAATAATAAGTCCTACAAGCCACGCTATATATGTATGAGATTCCTTGCTCTTCCTACTAGCTATATACATATAAACATAACTGATAATATGCCTAAAAATTCGAAATTGTTTCATACAAAACTTTAACTAGGGGTGCACTACCACTACTCATCATCAGCTAAATCCACCGAAACAGGATCCTGCACGGTAACCTAGCTTTGTTCTTCCTACTAGATATATACCTATAAACATAACTGATAATATGCCTAAAATTTTGAAATTGTTTCATACAAAACTTTAACCAAGGGTGCACTGCCACTACTCATCATCAGTTGAATCCACCAGAGCAGGGTCCTTCATGGTGGAACTTGGAAGCTCCGTGTGGGGAATACAAGGAATGCGATACTATATGCAGTTGAGGCATTCATTCTATTGCTACAATTGGAACTAGATATTTTGAAACTCTTTAGTATAATCCTAATGTCAATGGGAGGACAAATGCATGTCAGGTGGAAACTACTCCAAGGCTTTAGGCAAAATGCTCTTCATCATCCAAAATAAGTGGATTGTTTGTTTATATTGAGGGGATCTGCCACGAGTATGACCACGCTCAGGAATCAAAGTTTTCCACTCATCTAAATCAATTTCCAAACTCTCCTCTATTTGTTTTATCTCCTCTTCTCAATCTTCTATTAGTTTCTTAACCGGAGTCAAATTGCTCGAGTGATATGCTTGAGAGGCTTCCTAAATAATTCAGGATGTTGATTTATGCTGATGCACAATCCCCTAGATGAGCTAGGTTGACTAGCCTGGGGAGGGGATGCTTTCCTTTGTTTCCCGCGGTCACGGCCTCCTCGGCCATTCCTTCCCTTACCAAAGGCGAGAACCATTTTTCTACACCCAAAAATCAAATAATGGCCTGGTTGAGATTTGGAGGTCAACTCAAACATAATCTAAGCTCAGAAGCAAGACATTTTCGAGGGTCGCTCCAGCCCTGAAGACCTACCAATGAAATTACAAAAGAAACCAACCAAATAAGGAGCTAGATCGAAAGCTTGTTGTAAACCAACGACCAACAAGGTTTTGTGGTCCTGCATCTACCACTGCTCCACCAATGCCAATAGATGGGCCTAAATTGACAGAAAAAAAAAAATCCACAAGCAAAACCCCATAATGGTCCAAATGAATCTCATCTTTAATTAATTCAAAAAAAAAAAGTGTACGCCAAAGAAAGAAAGAAAATTTGAGTCGTGAGTTTCCCCTTGACCAAGACCCATACACAACAATGCGTTAGAACCAAATGCAATATACCATTTCCGTAAAGACGAGACTGAAATGCCCATAGTCAGGCCTAGACTGTTAGACTGAAACATCCACGTGGAAAACCCCAAAACAGGCCAGATGAATCTCATCTCTGAGCAATTCGAGCAATAAAATTGTACACCAGAGAAAGAACAAACATTTGGGTTGGGAGTTGCCCCTTGACTAGGATCCACACACAACCATGTCACAAAAACAGATACAATATACCCTTTCCATTAAGACGTGATTGACACTAGAAATTTCCCATAGTTTGACCCAGACCATGACACTGTACATTCTAGGACTAGGCCAGTGCTTATAAACAATGATAGCCATGTTCCGAGACCATACATAATTATAGTACCCAAGAACCAAACATAATTGACCAGAAACCAAAACCCTCACAATTTTGAAATAACCAAGGTAGGGAGTGCAGCAAAACCCAGAATATCCTATCGACATAACCCTTCGTGAACCCATACGTAAGAGCCAAATCTCATAGACCATAGACATAGGGACATAGAAAACTAACGACTCGACACATAACATTGACCAAACCATGCCACAATCCAGAGACATTCTATTCCAATCCCACCAACCTACCACTATACCATGCATCCCAGATACCAGAGGACAGAGACAAAGAGCCATATATGCAGGGGGGAGAAAAATTAAAAGTGGAGACATACTAGTGACCAAGTCCTTGACCAGAAAGAGACTGAGCCAATGTTTTCCCCAGAATGAACAACTTGGACTAAATCCATAATGAACAGAGCACATAAACCAATTTACCAAGCACAACGAAGGAGGAACTCACCTTCTCGCCTAGCTTAATGTCTCTACCACCTTCTGGGTCGACATTTAACCTTCGCATGCGCACCGCCACCTCTCCAAGTGTTGGATGCATATGGAGGGTGGCCTTAGATTGATTTTGGATTTGCATTAATCTGTGGGCTAGGACGTAACCATTGGGTTCATCTCACACCCCGACCGGGGAGGTTGGTTTCAAATCTCCTCATGTTATTGAATATTTTTGTTATCTTTCTCAAGTATACCTTGGAGGGAGATCAATTCTTCTTCCAGGGTGTGGGGAGGTCATGCCATCTCTAGAGATCTACTCGGATGAGAGCAGCTCTAGTTTGCTAAGAAATCTGCAGCCTAGTTACCTTCTCTTCTAACATGGGAGATCAGGAGGTAGTTAAATGAAGGGAGAGGCTCTTTGACTTCCTAAATTAGATGTACGATACGCCGACTGTGGCTGAGATTGTCCCATTGAGTTCCCTGATTTAGCTTCTTGACAATTTCTATGACCAACCTTGAATCCCCTTATAGTCGCTATCCTCTTGTAACTGGTTCTTATAACAATGAGAAGGCTTGTTTTATTGCAGTAAACTCTACCTCATTGTTACTAGCATAACTACAATCTGCAATGAATACAAGTCTAGTTCTCTTTTGATAATCTTGAAATAGGCCACCATACCCAACATTCCCTGGATTACCTTTCGAAGCTCCATCAAAGCTTAACTTGATGAATTCATTTGAGGGCACAGTGAAATGTTGAGGTGACGTGGTGGGGGGAGTTAAAAGTTTCTAGGAGCTTGGTGCTATCATATTGGTAGATAAATGCCAGCTTTATGAGAGAATGGTCTCTCAGATATTCTGAGTTATACCTAACTAGATTACTTCTTGAGGGGTTTTCTTATCTTTAAATATCCTAGTGTTTCTTTCTTTCCAAATGGCCCACAATAAGAAGAATGGAGATAATTCCCATGCTCGATTTAGGACCAGACTTGAAAAAATACCTTGGCGCCATAAAAGTATGGACTCCTTGATGCTCTGTGGATCTTTGTCCAAGTGGCCAAACAGTTCCCCTAGCTGGTGCCATTTTTGGACTGCAAAGGGGCAAGTGTTTAACAGATGTTCTAGGTTTTCATTGTGCTGGCCGCATAGGAAACAAAATGAAGGACCTTGGAAGCCTCACTTTTGGAGCTAATCCCAGGTGAGGATTCACCCTCGACATACCAACCATAAAAAGTGAGCTATTTTTGGCCATAATCTACTTGTCCAAATCTTCTTCCATAGATGACGTTGATGATTTTGGGGCTCTGAGCCAGTATGCTTCCTTAATAATAAATGAACCCCGGGTTGAGTAACCCCATCGAAGAATGTCCTTGCCCTCCTGATAGGTTATTTTCCTTGATTGAAGTTCTTTGTCCATTAGTTGCCATTGCTCAGAGGGGGTGGATTTGGCCAATCCTTTAGCTCTTTCCACTTTCTCTAGCCAAAGTTCAGTTTGAGAGGGCTTCCAGAATTGATCTACTGTATAGTAATTCATGCTAGTTGTGTATAGGAAGATATCCCCTAGATCAGGATGACTAAACAATTTTTCTCTCTGCTGCCAAGAATCCTGCTAGAATAAATTTGTACGTCCATTTCGAATATCCTAGAAAAAATGTTGATTGATAAGGTCCTTGTTTCCTGCAACCAAGTTCCATATTGAGGATCCCTTTGGGGGATCCCTATATCTAAGGATATCTTTTGCTTGAATCGACATACCATATTTTTGGGTCCAGATTTTCTTCCGTAAATATTGTCCCCCTTTTATCCACCTCCACCAAATCTTGGCTCCCATAACTTGATTCAAGATGAAGGGGTCCTTGAGACTTAAGCCCCTATACATCTTAGGAAGAGTGAGAGTGTTCCAGGATACCAAAGCCCATTTCTTTATTTGTTGAGTGTCTTTCCATAGGAATTTCTTAATGATGTTGACCATAGCTGAACAAGAGGTTTTAGGGACTGCCATACCAGAGAGCTGATATATAGGAATAGACTGAAGGACAACTTTTAAGAGGAGAATTATGCCAACCAGATTGCAAGCTCTAAAAACCCAACCACTAAGTTTTGATTTGTTTTTAAGGAGGTCTTTCCAGCAAGAAGTATTTAAAGAATTAAACACTAAAGACATTCCCATATACTTCATAGGTAAAGACCCAATACGGAATCCCAACAACCAGACTAAGAAGGTTTGTATAGTCGTTGGGGTATTAAAAAAAGATGTTCGATTTCTCATTATTAATCAAGGTTCCTGAGGCGATCATAAAATCTTGAAGAATTTATTTTATTTTCTGGGATTCTCTCAAGGAGACTTGACAAAATAACATGATTTCGTCCACAAATTGCTGGTGAGTAATGGATAAGTCATTGCCCCATGGGCGAAGGCCCTTAATTTGAGAGCCACGGCCCATGAACTACCAATTTCAAATATCTACCCAATCCTTTAGCTACCGGGATGAATAGAAAATAATAGATGGGACCTCCATGTATAAGGCCTTGAGAGGGATTGAAGGTGAGGGAGGGAGAACCATTGAGCAGGATAGAGCAAATAGGGGAGGAAATAAGGGAGAATATCCAACTCACCCAACGTTAGTCAAATTCAAAACACTTTAGGATAATAATCAAATAAGAATGGTTGAGGCTGTCATAGGCTTTAGATAAGTCCAATTTGATCACCATACCTGTTATCACAAAATCAAACACTGAAGGGCTGCTGATCAGGTAGACTCTGTGCAACTATTTCAAACCAGACTTTTGACTAAGGCTTAGCCTCCTTAGCCTGAGAGGGCTCTCTCAAAATGTTATTGATTTTGACTATTGATGAGATGGCTAACTCTTGCAAGGTAAATTTAACAAATATGTTGGCTGGACAGACATTACAAAGACTTCCATTGGACTTATGGAGTTAATCATCCTTCAGTAAACTATAACACTACTCATACATAGAAGTCAGGGCATGTAATGTTTAAATACTCAAAACACATCTCATAGAAACCTCAGCTTATAAATACACACAGGAAATCAGAGCAGCAAAGTGAATTCTGAGTGATTGTGTATCTATACAACTGTAAAAACATAAAGGATAAAACAAAACCACATATCTTGAGCATTTGAAACACTGTATGAATCCTAAGAAGAAAAGCAGTCACTTGTATTACTGAAAATGAGTTTTTACACAAGCCAAAATAACACTCTGTTTTCTCAAATATCCAACCCTCTTTACATAGAAGTTTCAGCCATATATAGAAACATAACTCTAACTACTTTGAGCTTCCTCCTCCAGCATGAGGGGAGCTCGATGACTGCCAATGATGCCACCTACTAACTTTTAACTAACTAATAATTATAGCTAACTACTAATTGACAGCGCTGGAATCCTAAAACAATTAAAATTCTAATTCTACTAGATCTTCTAGACTTCTAAATCGAATAAGACTCAAATTCCATAACAGCCTTGATCTTCAATCATTTTCGTTTTCTGACATCTGGAGTTTGGTTGAGATAGCTGTGATTAACCTTTAATGCTCCATGTTTGTCTTCAATGATACATCTTTTCTGTTACCCTGAAACATAGGCCCCTGTTTGTCGGTCCTTGATGTGCTGTTCCATTTTGGTCGTCCAACACTAGAAAGCAGATAACTGAGATCCAGTTGTTGATTCTTCATGAGGGATATGCGCCTTGGTCTTAGCAAATCTGTTCTTCCAATAATATCCTCTGACTTCGCATAACCCAGCTGTGCAAGAATACTTCTAACCTCCTCTGCAACATACAAGAAAAAGTTAATCAAATTTCCAGGTATACCAGGAAACCATGCCCGCAATTCCTCTCTCTGGCTTCATAGTTCTTACAATCCATGCATTTGCAATCTTCTGAGCATAAAATATTTGCTTGGAAACATTCGCAATATTTTTTCAAACATCCAGACTTCTAAAAGACTTTGGTAACCGATACAATGATGTATCTTGGAGCCTGTCAAGAACATTTTTACAGTTGATATCGCTGAGCAGGTTTTCTTTACATGCATCAATGAACTTTGAAGAAGGTTTAACACAAACCCCAGCTTATAACAAAAATCATTTGTTGAATCTTCTCTAGATTCTCCCTCACTTCCAAAAGAACTATCCTTAATATCATAAATCAGACATGTTCAATCTAATACTGCATTACTATCGCAATCTTAAGATATCTGTCATAGCCATGAGATATAAAATCTCGTATGGCAAAGATGCCACTCAAGGCAGATAGCTGAAGCTCCATGCAATGAGGCATAATCTCTCCTTGTGCCCGGTCATAAGATACCCAAATAATTGATCTAGAGGCATATAGATCTACTCCAGCCTAGGCCGACTAGTGCCTCTTGTCATAAAAACTCATATTCTAGTAATATCCTCTTGAGCCACGGCCCAACAGATATCCACTGCCTGATCTCCGGCTTTCATACAGAGAAGAATACGAACCACCTCCAATATCAGTCCTGCCTGGCAAAGAACTGGTGCCGTAGCCTGGAGAGTAAATTCCACCAACTGCCGCACCTCCAAGTGCGC
This sequence comes from Pinus tabuliformis, assembly GCA_031772625.1. Lineage (NCBI taxonomy): Eukaryota > Viridiplantae > Streptophyta > Pinopsida > Pinales > Pinaceae > Pinus > Pinus tabuliformis. Next base: position 152,883,693 of record CM062804.1, on the reverse strand, counting down.
CAGCTTGATGAGTGTCATATAAGCCATAAGATTGCTGACCACTGTAACCTGATTGGGGCGCTCTGCCAAGCCGGCCATAACCGGTGCCTCCATAGAGCGGAGCACCAGCACTAACGTCGTAGTCTAGGCGTGCCCTCGAGTGCCTTAAATCTGGTTCTGCATACCTAGGAACATCATCCAGAGCAGAATATGGACGTTTTGAACCAGAAACTCCACCATAAGGACGGCTAGGCGCATCCAAATAGCTATGCACACGTTCCAGATGGCGACTATATCTATCATTAGCTATCTTTGCATAAGATTGCATCTCTTTGACTATGATTTGAATCACCACGTGCTCTTTTAATGTTTTGATGCTGTGGTGCAACCTCTCTGAATTGTATGATCTGTAGTATCTTTTCCGTCCTTGTTAATATCAATTGCAGTCTTTTGGCCATGATTTGGATCATCTGACCAACATTCCCAACTCTGCTCAACTAGTTCACCTTCTTCTAATTCAATTTGATTGGTGAATCTTTCCTTCATCAGTCGAACTAAATAAAGCATTTATCATCTCACACTAACTGATCATATAGATGAACTTGTGTCTCCTCTTCATGGGTTCCAAGACCTTTTTCATGTAGCTCTCAATTGACAATTTACTTATGGATGGCTTAATCCGGATCATATCTGATGGTTTGGCAAGGTAGCCATAAATTGTCCGCTTTCCATATCATGCTCATTGACTAGTGAGGATCTTTATCCGCCAGCTGTCATCTGTAAGGGGTGCCGTTGTTGTCACCCCGGTCTTGCCAGCACGTCCAGTACGCCCAACTCGATGTGTGTACATCTCAATGTTTGAAGGCATGTCAAAATTTATCACATGGGCAACATCTGGAATCTCTATACCACGACATGACCTCCTTTCCTCAGTATAGCTGCGAAAATTTCTACCTTCAATGATAGCATACCGTTCTGAGGCTTCGTCTGGCATCTTAAGGCCTTTGCACAGAACTTCACACAAAATATGCAGAGGTTTTATTAAGCTCGATTCAACTCTGTGCTAGTGATACGAACATAATCCATGACTGATATTTGACCAGAGTTCACCATTTTATCCCAAATTCAGTGCATCCTTTCTTCAATGCCATTTACACCGTTTGGAATTTTTCGAAAATCATTTAACCCGGCTTCTTTTTGTGTTGAGTTGAATGAGCAGTGATCTGTTCCTACCAACTGTAAAAGCCCTGTTGAAAGAGCAGCCTGAAGGGCTTGGTTGTGTCCAGACGACCTTATTGGTGGGCTCATCACGTATTGGGCAACAATCCTGAAGTCAGGATCCCAAAGTTTAGAATCATCGAGGACTAAACCAGAAACTACTGGCTCTCCTATTACCCTTTGACCGGATTTACGAGCCCTAACAATTTCATCAAGGGCATCAATGCTCATCACATGGACAACATACAGGGGTGTGTTGACAAACCGGATGGCTCTAGCAGTTGCCTCACCTTCCAGCATTGAAGGCCTGGAAAGAGCTTTTGCTGTGTAAATGTTATCACCAGTCACCATGCGAACCTTCACCAGCCTTTTGACATATATTCACAGCTTCTCTTACATTAGGTCTGCATGGATCCTTTCACATTTCTGATCTTTCAAGTCCCACTTGCACAGATGATGAAGAAGACCCCACAGTTGAGCCAGATAAATGACAACGAGAAGAAGTTGATTATTGACTACATTCAGATATTTCTTCCAAATCTGCTCCTCCTTGAACTTCATTAAATGACCCTCCTGTTGAGGAGGCAGACCCTACTGTAGGCTTTGGAACAGTCAAACCAGGAAACTGTTTCACAAGACCAGATGCCAGATATGAATCCAGCTTCTTTTTTATTGAGCTGTTCCAATGATTCTTTATCGCATTGTCTGTCCCTCCTGGTAGAAACTTGGCCAATTCAGCCCATTTGTTCCCATATATTTGGTGAGCACGGATGAGTGACAACTCTTCCTCTAAGCTCCAGGCATCTTTATTTATTGTTGGATTTAGATGGTTGTGCCACCTTTCACGGTATCTTCCAATGCTTTGCAATCTCAGACCACTTTTTTCACCCATACTTACTGACACAAAAGTTCATGACTTGGATGCTGAAAAGGATGAAAAGACTTTGGTATGGAACCAACTGGTGAATTACTTCCAGCAAAACTGCCACTGCCAAGACATGATCCATGAGGAGAAGATGCAAGCTTTGAGGATGCCATTGTTCCCCATGGTTGTCTGGTGGTGTTGATCCAAAGAAAAACCCAATAGAATTACTAGGTAGACTTTCTGATATGGTGCTTTGTCGGTTGCGAAATATTGGCTATGGATTCAAGCAAATTCCAAATTTCGTAGCGCAATATGAATTATGCGCTACGAAATCACCTAAAACATGTTGCGCTGCGAATCTGATAAAAGGATTTATGTGCTTTGTCCTCAAGCTAGTCTGAGAAATTTTGGCATTAGAATTTTCAGTGATAACAATACCAATGGATTTAAGTTGCTTTAAGGAATGAACCATCTCTTGAGAGGTAATGATGCCATCCACGATTTGAAGACCTTCCACGAAACCAGATTGTCTCGAGGAGATAAGGTTCAGAAGCAAAGGCTTAAGATGCTTAACAATAAAGTAGAAATAATCTTATATATAAAATTGCATAAAGCGTTGGGTCTAAATCCCGGGGGATCATCAAATTTTGTGATTTTAGAAATTAAAGAATAAATGTGAATTAAGACTTGGAAATACCTTATGGTTATGTCTTGATTCCTCCACCACTTCAAGTATATCCTTTCCAATAAAATTCCATGCTGCTTGATAAAATTCTACTATGAACCCATCTGGTCCTAGAGCTTTGTTCTTAGCCATTCCTTTGACAACATCCTCTATTTCCTCTAGAGTCACAATGCACATTAGGGCCATGTTCTGATCTTGGGAGATTAGCCGAGGGATGTGTTGAGTGATTCTCGAAACAACTTTTGATCAGTCCTAGGGAGGTTTCGAAAGGAGGGTTTGAAAATGATTAACCACCAGATTTTCCATCTCATCATGTTGAACCAATTTGTTCCCCGAGCCATCCTTAAGAGAGAAGATTCGATTATGTTGTCAGTGCTTGATAATTTCTTTGTGGAAGAACCTTGTGTTTCTCTCTCCTTCTCTAAGCCATTGTATTTTAGACTTTTGTTTCCACATAATTTCTTCTTGTTTCCTTCTTTCTTCTAGCTGGTTCACCAGGTGGACTTCAACATCTACTAGGCTTTTTGATCTGCCTTCTAAAATGATTTTTTGTTGAATTTCTTTCATTCTATCTTGGAGTTGTTTTTATCTTTCTAGATGTTACCAAACTCTTCTGGGTTCCATCACTTAATTTGGGACTTAAGATCGCTATTCTTGAGCTGGAATGTGTGCATGTGATTATGGCCCTGCATAGTGCTTCATTTCCACCAGCTTTCAACATTCTACATGAATAATAGATCTCTTAACCAAAAGGATTCAAAGCAGAAAGGTCGGTTTTTGGGACCCTTTTTTAGATCAATCTCCATCATGATCGGCCAATGGTCTGATCCCATGCGTGGAAGAATGGATGCTTATAAAAAACTATCTCTTCTTATTACCTGTTCAGAAACAATAAATCGATCAAGGTGTTGATATGAAAATCACCCTATGAGTGATTGCAATTAAAGATTTATTAAATGAAGGTATTACAGACTCATGTGCTGGTGTGTGTCTATGTTATTTAGGCAATGGATCGATCAGATTGTGAATACAGAGACACTTGAAATGGAAAACAACAGAGAAATACAGTAATCAAATATAAGAACACAAAATTTAATGAGGAGTTCACCCTATCCTCCAAGGCTACATCTCCGGTCCAGCTCTCAGTGGTGGCCTTCTCTTATTGTGTCTTAAAGCAAAGAATTACAATGAAGGAGCTCAATATGAGTCTCCTAAAACAGAATTTGCTTGGCAAGGTGGCTCTTGGATCCCCCAAGTCACTAGAGTGCACAGACTCTTTTCCTCACCAAACTTGTTGACCTCTCTGGTCTTTGATGGAAAGAGCCCAGTGTGGTGCTCAGTCCTAATAAATCCTCTCAGGGATGGCTTGAATCTCTCAAGCTCTCTAGTGCTCGATACTGCCTTTGGTCAGCTCAGCCCTCTGTCTTCTTTCTGCTTCTTTTGCTTCACTGTCTTTCTTCGTTTTCTCTGTCTTCTTCCTTTTCCTCTTCATCTCCCTCTCGGTGTTCGGTGTCTTCTACTTTGTCTGTTCATGGCTTTAAAGCCATTCAATCTCATGGCTATTTGATTCCCCTTCCACTTCCCATCGGATCACCTACCACAACTTTGCTTGGAGCTCCCTGTTTCGGCGTCATCATCAGCTCATAGGAAGTGGCCACTTGTCCTCCTGCAACTGCGCCAGCTTGCTTCGTCAGTTCGATTTTTTCCGTTACATCGTGGAATGAGTCATCTGCCACCTTGGCGGTCAAATCAGACGTCAAATTCTTATAGATCGTGGCTTAATCCCCTGTCGATTTCGGCTTTCCCGTCGGGCGCAATCTCAGCCGTTAGATCTGGAGCCTCCAGATTCGACGCCATTTGCACATTTTGCACTGTTGACTTGCTCGACCGCTAGCACACGATGAGTAGCAGTTTTCTCTCTCCTCCACTTACCACTTGTTGGCCGCTGAGTGGAATCACTCTGTTTTTACCAAACTGTTTACCGCCTGAGGGTGCCCCCGATAAATATCGCCAGTTTTTGGAGCACGGGTCCTGCCTTAGCCTTTAGCCTTTTTTTCCCACGGTTTTCCCAACTCCCATGTGACTGAGCACTCGGGGCCTCTCCTTATCTAGGGGTTTTGCCCAACGATGTGCGATTAATCGCACATCAAAAACTACCTCCTCCTCCCAATTCGGGCTTCCTAGGGGCTAGTTTCGCCTCCTGCGTGGTCTCCATGGGCCTCAGTCAGCGCGCCTTGATTGAGGTCCTCGTCGTTCCATGCTGGCTGCTAACTGCCACTGTTTAGAGGTGTTTCTGATCGCTGCTCTTAATTCTTTGAAGCCTGTCCCGACCTGATACAGTAATGGTTCTCTGATTTTTCTTCATCGATCCAATTCGGATCAGGTGTAATGCTACCTGATGAGGCCCCCCACGTTTGTTATTCTAGGTGAATACTCCATTAATTGTAAACATATCCATGAGTTTCAGTTCCGCTATTGTGTCTCAGAATACTTCCATATTTGCATCCATATGACGAAGCCCTCCCATTTTTTCATCTAGCGATGAGATTATATTGAAATCTCCATAAAGAATCCAAAGTTCCTCCTCATATAACCTTTTGAGTTTTCCTAAGTTCTGAAGGAAAACCCCTTTTTCTCCTGGAATGTGAGGCCCATATACCCCAGTCAGTAGAGCCCAATCTCTAGTCCCAATGTGGCAGAATTTACCTGATAGAATCCTGGGAAGGCTGACCCAATCTTCAAATATCACCTCCGTCAAATTCGATAAGATAGCTAACTCGCCATGACTACCATTGGAATCCTAGGCCATCACTTCGTATTGAAGTTTCAGGCTCCTTACAATCTCTTTCAACCTATGTTTTGAGATTTTAATTTCTTGAATAATCATAATACTCTAGTGATCTTTTCTGATCCGGTCCTTCAAATACCATTGCTTTCCTCTAATGTTGAGGCCTCTTACATTCCATGATGTAATGATCATTGAGAAGGTTTATTAAGATGGTGGAAAACCACTGAAAATGACGCCACCCTTCCCAAATTAACCAACAATTCGCCCACCATCTGTATGGATTCTTGCAAGTTCATTTGTCCTCTTTTCTTGCCTCCTTTCCTTGATGTAGTTGATTCCATTCCCTGTCCTTGTTGAGATCCCAAATTTTCTAGCTGATATATTGCTACATGTCCTTGCTTGGATTGGAACTGCTCGAAGGTTTCTTGATATAATTTCCTTTGATATTCAGGGATGAACTGTTCATCCAAGTGCCTCCATTCGTTTAAAAATGTTCTCATAAATTGTTCCTCTGTGTTGAGTTCTTCTATCGAGTTATTGATTTCCATATTAGTTTGTTCCACCTGTGTTACCTAGGATTCTTTATCCTGGGTTTCCTCTTTAGATTTTGACTTAGGTTTTTGTCCACCCTTGGGCTAAGTCTTAGGGTTTTCCTGGCTAGTTGGGCCACTAGATTCATTGATACTCTCATCCTCCTCTACCAGGGTTTCAAAGCGATTGTTTTGGTTCAACCCTTTCTTCTGTTGCAGGTGCATAGAAGCTGAGGGGGATTTCACATTCCTTTTCTTTTTTTGAACTTCCTGAAAACCTTCGGTGTCCTCCTGATCTTTTGCTGGTTCTTTGGATTTTGGTGAATCCGTAGCCTCTACTTGATTTAGAGGGAATTCATTGTATAAGTGATCGTATTCATGGCACTGCTTGCACCGAAAAGGGATGTGTTCATAATCTAGTGGTTGTTGCCATACCTCATCTTGATACTCCAACTCTATGAATTCTGGGAGAGGCTCAGTAATGTTCATATACACATAGATTCATGCGTATGAGGTATACCTTCCTCTCCTTGTTGAATCTTCCACTTTGACAAAACTCCCAATAGAATTTCCTATACCTTCCAATATCTTTGGATCCCAAAAATCCACCAGGAGTCCAAATAATTAGACCCATACCGGAGCGGCCATGAATTTCTCTTAATTTGGATTATAGCATTCCTCCCAATGTCGCATGAAGAGTCTCGCATTGTAATAGAAATAGGGTCCGTTCTCGAAGATCCTTTCCTTATCTTCAAGACTGGTGAAGATCACTGTGAAGAACCCTCGAGCACCCAAATTTAGATCTGTATGCCCTTTTGGCTGCCATTTTAATTGTATCCATTTTACCAGATCTTATTCTGATGGCTAGATACCAATAAACTTACATATTAGGGCATGATCTTTCATAAAATTCTGATACGTCTCTAGTTTATTGTTAGGAATTACAAATCTTGTTTTCTTGACTACTCTTGGCACACATTGTCCCTGAATTTTGGTTTGTCATTGTGCCCCCAACATTGGAGTACATATGGCTCCCCTGCCTAATCTATTGGTTGTCGCGACCACTCCTTGTGAGCTTGATTCCCCTCTCACAACGCTTCTATAGGAGGGGATCTCTCCCCTCCCATGTGTGTTCCCATCCTCGCCATCAGAATCCACAGAGAAGGCAATCCTTCTGCAGTGTACAAAGATTACTGATAAGGCAATTAAGAGTTAGAAGGAGGAAACCCTAATAGAGTGTTCCTCATTTTTTGAAAGATCCTCTTTCTCTATAAATAGAGTTTAACTTTAATTGCACCGAGAGGCGCTCTACAACCCAGTATATGAGGGAGACGTTGTCACGTAACGTAACGTTACATTAAAAAATATTAAAAAAAATATGTGGGAGATGTCACGTAACGTAACGTTACATTAAAAAAATATGAGGGAGATGTTGTCACGTAACGTAACATTAAAAAATATTAAAAAAATATGAGGGAGATGTTGTCACGTAACGTAACGTTACATTAAAAAAAATATGTGTCGGCTAATATATATTGTATATGCTGAAGATAAGTGTAATGTTACTATATATTTGTCAGCTAATATATATTGTATATGCTAAAGATATGTGTAATGTTACTTTAAAATAAAAATTTAGTTAAAATAAAAATTGTGTTAGCTAATATTAACAAAATTAATTTTGAAAACGATATATATACAATTTAAAAAGAAATGGATTAGCTTATTCATTGAATAACAAAGAAAATTAGGTAAAGGAAGTTAAGGATTCAATCGGGCATATCCTGTAATAATAACTAGGTAGATTTCATGGCTTTTATGTAATAATAATAATCACGTAAATTTATATTTTGTTGCCTTTTTCGTTGACTTCATAGAGATCACTGAAGTTTAGATGCACCACATCATTCAAGCATAATAGTTAGATAGATCACTGAAGTGGCAAAGTTTATATTCCGCAATAATCAAGTTTTTAACAATTAATATAGATGCTTTCCATCTATAAATTTAATTAATAAGCACATAAAAACTTAATATTTACAATATGTCAAGATTTTTAATAATGAATATTTACCATGGATATTATTAACTTCTAAGTAGTTTTTTTTTACAATACCATGGGCCAATACCCACAAGAGAAATATAGAGAGGGATAGGAGGGAATAAAATTATAATACCATAGGCTACTACCATGGTTTAACAATACCATGGGCCAATACCATGACTTATCAAAACCACATGTCCAAAAACAATAACTTATTTCAAAATAAAAATATTTTACAAATATTTTATTTTAATTTAATTTTATAACATTTTTTAATTAAATCTAAGAGCAAAAAGATTATAATTACTTTTGAGGTATATCTAAACCCTCCATCCTCATACTAATAATATTTTCATAGAGATTAAATGGAGGTTTTAATAAATTTAAAAATTAAAATAATTTTATATATACATATGTGAAATTTTTATAATATACATAATATTATAAAGAACTAGGGTAGATGCATCTTAACTAAGGATCCAAGCGGTGAGAAAGAAAAGTAATTAACAATGATAAAGGAAAGATATTGAGTGATTCTTTTAATTATTGTATTTTCTTTAACATGATTGATCCCAATATAGGTTTAATATTTTACAACCAATTATGTTTTTTATTAATTTAGATACTTTTTAAAATACAATACAATGGGATCATATTTAAGAAAGAGAGTGAGATGGAAGGGGGAATAGAGTGTGGGAGAGATACATAGAGGTGAGAGACACAGTCAAAGAGAAAGGAAGAGAAGGAGGAGGGGGAGAGAGGGAAGGAGGGAGATGCATTTGGAGGGGGAAAGAGAGGGAGTGACAAGGGAGAGATGAATATAGAATGAGGGAGAGAGGGGACAAGGGAAGAGGGAGAAAAGGAGAGGATAACAATAGGGGAAGAAGGGGAAGAGAGAGACAGGAAACATAGATATGGAGGGGGGAGAGAGGAGGAGAGAGAGAAGGAGAGAGGGAGGGATAGTGACAAAGTTGGAGGGTGGAGAGAGAGTGTGTGTATGATGGGGGAGTGACTGAGGGAGGTGGGAGAGAATGGGAGAGAGAGGAAGGAAAAAGAGAGAGGACTTGAGAGAGAGAAGAGAGAGAGGAGGAGAGAGATATGGAGTTGGAAGGGGAAGAAAGACATAGAGAGAGAAAGGTGGAGAGGGAGTGACAAGGGATAGATGGAGAGTCAGTAAGGCGGAGTGTTGGGAATGGGTCCCCTGGGGTCAATTTTGGGGTAAAAGGCCCAAGTCTTGGGGCATAAAGCCTAAATTTTGTAGGAAATAATGTAAAGTATCTACATTTTGTGACCACTGAGTGCGAAGATGTAAGCAGTCAAAAAGGGTTTTCCACCCTTAGTCTAGATAGTTGTGTTGGCTAAGGCAGTTTAGTACAACATAAGAGTTTTGAGTAAGTTTATGGGTATGTAAGAGCTAAGAGCAAAGAGCCTTAGTGTAGGAAGAGGATCTGTAGCTGAGTGCGCAGAGGCTTAGGGTAGAAGCCTGTAGCTGAGTGCGTGGACCCCTGTAGCTATGTGCGCAGGGTAGTCAGAGTCTGTATCGGAAATCTGGATTATCAATAAAGAGAAGTATTCTGGAATTATCTGTGTATGCATTATTTTACTTTTGTTATGCATGTGCGATTATGTTATGTTGAATACTGGGGTTATGAATTAATGCTATATTGATGCGTGAATCTATGTATTTTACTTTGTCATATGAACACAAGTAGGAATATATGTTTACATGGAGATAACCGTAATGCATGTTAAAGTTAACCAATACTTAGGTGAATCTAAGTAAATACAGAAGTAAGAGTAATTACAGAATCGTGTAAGTGCCCAATCTATCCATCTAGGGCCCACGAAGCACGATTAGAGACTTTCGCGGAGGCTTCAAGGATGAATAAGAGAAATACTTTGATAAGCCCTAAAGAGCTTATCGATTTGCGTGAAGGAAGGTTAGGGCATATAACCGACATCACAACCATCTCAGGGTGCGGAAACTTGGTTCTTGCATCCCCCATACTGCTTCGAGTGAGACTTCAGTCTGCGCTCAATAGACTGATGCCAAAAGGGCCAGTAGTGTAGGGATTTACTTGGCTACTTAATGCTGAACCTGGGTCAAGGCCCATAAGCCAACAAATGGTTCCATTGTCGGGACCGAGATATGCATAATGAGATGTGTGATGTCGCATCATTGGGATCCAACTAAGAAGGAGATTGAAGACTGGTTGGATAGAAAGGTCCACGAATTCGCGGCGCAAGAAAATAGGAATCCACAATTGACGAAAGAAAAGTGGTTGGATAGATATATCTACATAAATATACAAGAATCTTCTTATGTTCCTTCCCAGTTGAATTATACGAGTGGATCACGAAGTTCGAAGAAGGCCAAGGGAGTTGGAGGCTTGACAGTTCGATTTTCTGGACCCCATATTTAGTACGGAAATTAGAAGCCTCTGAAGATAAGATCATGCATGCCGTGAATCCTTGGCTCGATCGTATTGTAGGAGGGTTTGTGATAGAGTTCACGGTCGACACTTCAGTCAGTTACAACGAAGCAAAGTGTCGCTTCTTCAAAGGACTACGAGGTAAGTATTTGAAATAATTAAATACTTGGATTAAGATTCTCTTGTGTGAAAAGCGGTTTATGCAGTTACCTTGATGTTTGGAGCTACACGAAGTGGAAGGACTTTCAGGGACAGAGGAAGAAAAGGCCCTAAATATAGCCTGCTAATTGAACCTCCTATGAGTGACGATGAGGGAGAACCACAGGCTTCTTCACTGAGCACTATTCAGTTGATAAGACAGGGGTTCCCACGAATACCTCATCCACCCACACCGCCTCCATTCTCACCTCCACTGCTTACACCCTCACCCACACCACCACCACCTCCACCACCATTCAACATGGAAAACTCCCTAAAGCTACTTGTGTTTAAGGGCATGGGAAATGAAGGTTGGACTAGTTTTGGCTCATCGCGAAGGCTGTATGGGAAGCTTAGGGTATCACAGATGATCAAATGAAGAAAGTGACATTGGCTAGTGCTTTGCAGGATCGCACACAAACTTGGTACATTAAGTACTGCACTGATAATCCGACGTCCGTGTTGGAAGATATCCAAACTACGCTGAATAAGGAATTTATTAGACCTAAGTCTGAAGAGCGATCAATTGTGGGATTCAAGGAGCTATGACAAAGCCTGGAGAGATACCCTGGGATTTGGATCAAAGCTTGAAGTGTACGATCCATGAAGCTAACATGAATCTGACTGATGGGCAGCACCGCCAATGGTTTATGGCCTTGCTCCTACCTCATCTAAGGGTTGCATTATGACAACAGAAGATCAAGACCCAGGTGGAAGCTCTGGAAATCATGATGAGATTGCATGAGACAACAATGTAGGATGCTAATCTGGGGTTTCAGCAGATTCATGCGTAGTTGTAGAATCTTTGCCTCAAAATACAAACTTTGAAGAAAGAAAAAACAGCTCGGCCAGAGGCATGCGAAGAAGTGTGGTGCCTAAAGTGTAAAAGCCAGGGACATGAAAAATATCATTGTCCAACTTTTGCAAATTATGTTGCATCAAGGGGACCAATGCCTCTGAGGCCGGAAGTTGCAGTAGGGCCCGTGCTATGGTGTGCTATTTGTCAGGTAGTTGGGAAGCATACGACAAAAAATTGCCATTTTCTGCAGAAATTTGTAAAAAAAATGCAATAGCTCTTCCGCAACTTCTATCAATCTGTGGGTCATGATCAGCATAATTGCTGAAGCTACAAATTAATTATGGATAAGACAACTCCATACAAGATGCAGGCAGAAACACAACCTCCAGACCAAGGTGTTGGAGGAGCATGAGGCGAGTATCAGAGGCGCGATCGAGGCTGAGGTAGAGGAGGACCTAGTAGAGGTCGAGGGCAAGTTATTTGTTACAATTGTGGAGGACCAGGACACCACGCGAGAGACCGCCTGAACCTGACGCGGCTGTCATGAAACTATTGTACTTAGTTTGACCATGTGATAGAGGATTTCCTATATTGTGAGCTAAGATAGGTGAGAAGGAGGCGCAACCTTAGCAACCGACTCAGAACCTGCAGATGATGAGGGCTGAGCCTTGCGAGGAAGACCCTAAGGTAAATATTGTGCTCCGGACTGGAGCAATGACTGGTGAGGATAAGGTGAAGCAACCTGATGAAGGTGAGTGGGTTTGCAAAGCACCATAAAAAGAGATTGATATTGATTTAGACCACGCAAAAGAAACATTTATGAAAGCGAAGAAAATTTTTGCTGAGGCCTCTACCTCAAGAAGTCAAGAGAAGTCGACTGAAGAAATGGACTCGACCATGATTACCACATTCTTGGAGACCTGCATGAAACTACTCTATGATATCAAGGCTGTGAAGGGAGTGCTGGAGCTAATCAATAGGTGCACTAGCAAGGAAAAAACTATTGATGAACCCTGAGTAGTAAGAAAGCTTGGTAAGGATAAGGCAAGAACTAGACATGAGATGAGACTCACCACACAGATAGGGGAATACGAAATGGACCAAGTTATCTTGGACCTAGGGTAAGACGCGAACGTTTTTCTGAAATATACATGGGAAAGAATGGGGAGACCTATGCTACAATGGTCTCTGATTCAGTTAAGGATGGAGAATCAGCAGAAAATCATCCCAATGGGGAGGTTGCAGGGGGTTATAGTTGATATCGAAGGCGTGAGTGCACTAGTTGATTTTGAAGTGATAGAGATTGTGGATGACAACAATCCCTACCCTGCACTCCTTGGGATCGATTGGGCCACTGACATGAATGGGGTAATCAATATGAAGAAGCGAAAGATGATATTTGAGAAGAAATTGCTCTACGTAGTGGTGCCACTGGACCCTGCATAAGGACCGCTGTACTAAATTGGTTCACGATTATGAAAGTGATGACGATTTGGACCAGATTTACAAGATAATGACTGGAGATCACGATTGGGTGAATCTGACAGTAGATTCAAATGAATAATTGGAGAACTGGCAAAATCGACTACATGAAGTATCTATGTTGCACTGTAATATGATTACCAAGTCATTGCATTGTGTATCATTAGAGGTAAGAAATCTGCCTCATTATGATGGGTTAATTGATCTTGATCACTTTTTGGATGCATTTGAAAGGGAAGTACCAGAGAAGCATCACTTCCAAGCATTGGATTGGGCGCTGTGTGCTATGCCTGCAAGATGGTGGGGTACGCACAAAGATAGTTTTGATGATTGGCGCGAATATAGGAGAATGATGAGGGTACGCTTTGGTCATCCGAAGGTGCGATTAACAGAAAAGTATGATGGAAGAAATGATCCGCGTGACCATTTGGCCAAATGGACTGAAGTGTATGGAGCGAAGCCTCAATCAGAGTGGGTCCATCTGTTTTTTCATACCTTGGATGTTATACCAATGAATTGGTACTTGGAGACGGAACTTCGCCATGGCACCGAAGAATGGGATATTTTGCGCCAAGGATTTTTTATGACATTCAGTTTTGAGGATGGATTTGAATCTATTGATGAAGCATTGTAGGAGGTCAAGACATTAATTTTTAGGATACCGCAGGATCCTCTAGATTCGATTCAACCTGATTGGACTACCCAGCTTAGCCACGTGCTGGAGTGCTACAATGTAACAGTGTAAGAAGAAGACGAAGACCCGAGGAAGACTAATATCCTAGAGACTGAAGCTCACCGAGAAATTGAAGGACTGCAACTAGAGAACCTCGACATAACTGATCCGCTCAAAACTAGACAGGTGAACATGGGCGTGGAGGCAGAGCCAAAGTTTGCAAAGATTGGGGGCTACTGGGATGATGCGACAATAGATAAGGTCGTTGAACTACTTTGTGAATATCGAGATCTATTCCCCACGAAGTTTTCATATCTGAAAGGGATAATAGGAGACTTGGGTGTCATGAAGATCACCCTAAAACCGAACGTGAAACTTGTGAAGAAAAGACCTTACTGCCTCAATCCGACTTACAAAGAAAGGGTCCGCTTAGAGTTAGATAAAATGCTTGCGGCAGGAATTATTGAATCAGTGGAAGAATTTGATTGGGTGAGCCCAATAATGGTTCAGGAAAAGAAGTAGAAGGACGAAATAAGGATATGCATAGATCTAAGGAAGTTGAATGATGCCTGCGTGCATGATCCCTTCCCAACTCCATTCACCGATGAGGTCCTAGATAATGTTGGCAGCAAAGAAGCATATTCATTCACTGATGGTTTCTCTGGGTACCATCAGATCAAGATCACACCGGAGGATAGAAGTAAGATGAACTTCACGACTAAATGGGGATGCTTCCAGTAGACCATGATGCCTTTTGGATTGAAGAACGCGTCGGCGATCTTTTCGCGTGTAGTCATCACGATGTTCAAGGATTTCATTCATAAATTTATGGAAGTATAATTTGATGATTGGACAGTGTTTGGACTAGTAAAGCACCATGTGGCAAGTCTGTGCTTGATGCTAGATACATGTTGGAGGTACCAGATCACACTCAATCTGAAGAAATGTTTGTTCTATGTCCCTTTTGGGATCTTGCTGGGCCATGTGATATGCAGACAAGGCTTGATGGTAGACCCTACGAAGATCATGGTCCTAATAAATTTGGAGGTGCCAAGGGGTGTGAGCCAGTTGTGCGCAGTGTTGGGGCACACGAGATACTATATGAAATTCATCAAGAGTTATGCCCAGATCACTGCGCTGAAGGAAAAACTGCTAAAGAAGGATGTTACGTTATGTTGGAATGAAGAATGCCAGAGGAGCTTGGATGTGCTAAAGGAGAAAATGGTCACCGCATCAATTCTAGTCTTCCTAGATTTGAAGAAGGAATTTCATGTGCATGTGGACGCGTCATGTATTGCGTTGGGAGAAATACTGACACAGGCCGGTGAAGGGGACTTGGATCACCCTATAGCATTCGCAAGTAGGAGGCTGTCCAAAGCTGAGAAAAATTATTCCAGGATGGAGCGTGAAGGATTAGCTATGGTGTACATGCTCTAGAAGTTTAAGCATTATCTGTTAGGTGGACATTTTAAGATGTATACAGACCACTCTGCATTGAAATACCTGGTCAACAACTCTGTGTTGGGGGGAAAGATATGCAGGTGGCTCTTGTTGTTCCAGGAATATGATTTTGAAGTCATTATGAAACTGGGACGATTGAATGCAAGACCTGATCACCTGTAGTGCATTGAAACTGGTGAAGAGCCTACTAATATGGAGGAAGGTCTGCCTAACGCACAACTCTTTGCAGTGCACATCGCAGATAACCACTTTGGAGATATTATACATTTCATGATGATAGGTATGGCTCCGAAAGGACATAAAAGCCAACAGAAGAAGGAACTGGTGGTGCGCACGGCAGACTTTTCTGTCATTGCAAGGTAATTGTAAAAAATGGGAGCAGATGAAATATTGCGATGTTATGTGGTAGAGTTTGAATGAAACAACATCCTCACTGAGGCTTATGGCAGAGCCATGGGAGGTCATTATGCAAGAAAAGGAACAACGTAGAAGGTTCTAAGCGCTGGTTTGTGGTGGCCGAACTTGCATAAGGATTAAAAAGGGTATTGTAGGGCATGTGATGCATGCCAAAGGACTGACAGACCCTCACAAAGGGATGAGCTACTGCTGAATACCCAGATATCGCTACAACCCTTCGAGAAGTGGGCGATTGACTTTGTAGGACCAATTCAACCTCCAGGAAAGAAGACGGGTGCGCAGTACATCATCACCGCGACTGAGTACTTAACCAGATGGGCAGAGGTGTAGCTTGTGAAGGACTATATAAGAATGATAGCAGCCAAATTCATCTTTGAGTATGTGTTGACAAGGTTTGGCTGTCCAAAAAATTTTAATGAGCGATCCCGGTACACATTTTCTTAATGAGACGATTAGCGCGATAACGAAGGAATTTCAGGTTTACCATCAGAAGGGCACACCATATCATCTGCAGGCTAATGGGACGGTGGAAGCGTTTAATAAAATATTGGAGAGCACGCTGACAAAGGTTTGCAATGATCAAAGAAATGACTGGGATGTGTATGTACCTACGGTACTATGGGCTTATAGATCAACTTGCAAGAAGCTGACTGGAGAAACGTCGTTCAGGCTGGTTTATGGCATAGAAGTTGTTATGCTGAAGGAGAACATTGTACCTAGTCTGCATATCACGACATTCACAGGAATGGCGGATTGCGAAGCCCTGGAAAACAGGCTCGTGCAACTAATAGAGCTGGAGGAGGATAGATTTTTAGCTGGATTCCATCAACAAGTTCAAAAGGAGCGTGAAAAGGCATGGCATGATCGGCAGATCAAACTGCGCACCTTCAAGGTAAATGATTTAGTTCTATTATATGGCAACAAGTTTAATAAATTTCCAGGAAAATTTTGGATGCATTTGTTGGGGCCATATGTCATCAAGGAGATTACCGATGTGGAGCAGTTCGGTTGGTAAAGTTGAATGGAGAACCATTCCCAGGGCAAGTGAATGGAAGCTGATTGAAGCCATACACCAACGATCCGGCTAGATGACCACATGATGGAAGCACAGTCTTTATGCTCTAGGCAGCTGAAAGGATGCACGAGACTATAAACTACATTGCTCAGGTTAGAGAGATGCGTGATTAGGGAACTGTGTGGAATGAAGGAATGGTATAGTGTCAGCAAAAACGTGTGGGGAGCTACGCTATCTAAGAAGGGACCATATAGGGCAATCAGAAAGTGATCGTTATGGTCACTTTTCATGACTTGACAGTGGGAAAATAGCTAAATGCAACGGGGGGCAGTATTTAAGTCATAATTTAAGGGCAACATCTGTGAAAATATGCTGCCAAACCAGCATTTATGAATGAATTTTGGGGAGAACGGTCAGATTTGAATTCAAAAATGCCTATAAATTACAGGTGGCATCCCAACGAAAAATACTTGGCATTTTGAGAATTGAGGTGTTGAGCTCTCAGGTGCATATGAATTGTGAGTACTTTGAAGCTTTGATATTGAGTTCAGTGTTTGAGAAGTTACCAAAGGAAATGCAAGAGTTGTTGTCTAGTATCATGTCGGCACCCGTAGAAACTGTGATCACTAGAGAAGCAATGATAACTGAGGGAACTACCCCAGAAGTAGCAATGACAGCTGAGGGAGCTACCTCGGAGGTTGCGAGTGTCGAAGTACTAGTAGAAGTGCCTAAATCCCCGAGGTTTCCCAGGCCTAGGCCTACACCGACCAAATAGGGTCCAAAAACAAAGAAAGACAAGCAGGAAGTGCCACAGCAGGTGCGCGCATAACCCAGAAAGCACCCACAGAAGGAAAAGCCCACCGTGAAGGAGAAGGGCAAGCTAATTGACCTAGAGCCTAAAAAGGATGTTGAAGAAATCCATATGAATGAGGAGGACGTTGACATGGGGATGGAGGACATTGATGTTGAGGGGTTCGACCCTATCTCTAAACTGCCCGAGTACATTCCTCCATGCAGAGGCAAGACAAAGGTTCCGAAGGACATTGATGAAAGCAAGGTCATGCTGCATACACCCTTGCTTCCAGAAAAATCATCTTTGAGGGACCACGCCTAGGGCACATCCCCATTTAAAATTGGAGGATTTGGAATTGGCTGATATGGAGCACTTCCCCACTTAGCGACAAATCAACTCATGCACAACTTCTTCTATAAAGACTCTGGTGTGACCACGCTGGACCCAAGAAAGTGGTCAAAAGGAGTGTATAAGGCCGGTCTGTTAAACATGACATGGGTATCGCATTACAACTGCGCACCCATAACCATGATAGTAATTAAGCAGCTGTTGTGCTTGGTGCACAATGGGTGCCTATGGTTAGAGGAGTCGATACCGACCATTGACATGCTAATCCATAGGATCACTCAGCTGCTGCACGCAAGAGAAAATCCGGCCATGGAATTTGGCAGAAAGACGGGTGAGCGCGACCTTGCCGAACCAATGAAGGATAAATTTAAGCTCGCTAAGAAGCCATGCAACTACTCCATCACTAGCATAACCAACCCCGCGGTCAAGGTAGCCGCTCAGATCCTGCCAGGAAAGATTACGAGGAAGTGTCGTGCATATGAAGTGCCAACACCAGTAGTGTCACTGGCGGCCCAGTGCGTGGAGGGCGTACAGTTCAACTAGGTGTGCTGCTTCTGCAATGAGTTCCTTGCAAATTGTAGAGAGGCGCAAGATCATAGAAAAACATTTCACTATGCATGGCTACTGCTGTCCATTGTGTTGGTTGCGTGGTAGTTATCAAAGGATAGTCAGTTTCCTCTGGCCACGCAGGACCTAAGGGAAGAAGCAAAGTTCGATTCACTATGGGCTATGAAGGTCCCCCAAAGGGTCAAGGACAACAAGGTCTTTTGGATCTTGATGGAGATGAGTATCCACATGGCCATCAACTGCAAGCTGTGGTTCTCGCCGACAATTTTTGAATAGTTGACAGAGTATGTGGAGTTCAAGGTGGAATCCCATCATGTCTACATGCACACGTGAAAGGATCCTAAACAAAAATGGTATGACCTTCCATACCTAGCCACAGACGATGCGATTGCAGCAGTCCTCGATTGCTGGCCAACAGGTTAGCGCACCGCTTTAGACTTGACAGCTGGATCTAGCAAGTCTACAACGAAGCGAAAAAAGGAATACGTCATGATAAATATGGAACAATTGGCCAAGAAAATGAAGAAGGAGGTTGAGGATAAAACCAAGGTGGAGCACGTTCCCGCGAAGTAAACAGGAGGATAGGAAGAAGAGGAGGAGTGCGGCTCTGACAGGATTTAGAAGTCGCCTTCCTCGGAGACATAGGAGAAATAACAACAATCAGAGCAAAGAGGAGTGGACCCAGAGACTACTCCATTCTGGATTAAGCGCACTATGGAACATGATAAAGTAGGGCCATGGAAGAAGTCCAAGGCCAGCAAGACTTCCCTCGACCAAATCACCTTGACTGAAGGTGATTTGAATGACATTGGTGATGTGGTAAGGGATGTGACCGCAGAACTGTTGTAGCAGCTTGAGCAGCAGTAGAAAAAAACCTTGGGCACCATTCAAACAAGTTTGTGCGAGCTGCAGATCCAGGCATCACAAGTACAGACCAGTGTGGAATGGAGCAGCGCGACGTTAACTAGTTTGGCTCCTGGCACCTTAGAAGTAGCAGGGATGGTGTGCAAACTAGATCCCTGGGCAATAGCGTTGCCAGATGGAGCACTGACTACAGAAGCAGAAGCTGACAAGGCCATTGTCAGCGCCCTCAAGGGGGTTGGACTCAATTTGGCCGTGCTTCCAATAAAATCCCTGCACACTTTGTAGGATTGTGTGATCGTGGAACTTCCAACCCACGAACAATGCATACTACATGTTATCAATGATAAAAGGGTGAACAATGCTCAGATGTCTACACAGAAGAGTTCTGCTATTGATCTCTTTAAGGCCATCACAGACAAGAATGAGCGGACAACCAAGGTTGTGGTTGAGGCATGTAGGTCTGTCCCAGAACTGGAAATTTCCGAAGATGAGCTAGTGGATGTGAGAATTCGGAAGCTCGCTCTCGAAGTGCACAACGTGAGAATAGAGTTGGCAAAGGTTCAATTTGAAATGAAACTTAATATTCCAAAACTTGAGTTGAAGGCCTAGCCTTCGACTCTGCCAGAAGTCAGAGAGAAGTGCGAGGCAACTGTTAAGGACGCCGTTGCCGCCATAGATAGTGTAGTAAAGGATTGCATTGCGCTCTTTGAGCAGTCACTCGAAGTAGTCACTAGCTTACAGGAGGATCCCAATGTGTAGAGGCTGGAAACATAGGTGCGGTAGATGTAGTAGTGATATGACGAGGTTAAAGCAACAATGCACACCATTGCCATTACCCAAAGGCTAGCGAAGCTACAGGAAGAAAAGGCATTGAAAGTGGATGCAACACAACATAGGGAAGCATTATTGAAGCCTCAGTTGAAGCCTTGGCTAGATGAAGCATATGTGCTCACAGGCACCATTGAAGGAAAATTGGCTAGTCTGTTGGAAACACAACAAAAGGTATAGGTAGATGGCGTAGGGCCAGCGACGGAGCAACTAGTCGAGAAAATGAAGCAGGCGGCAACACAGTGCACCACCGAAGTCGTAGTGGTACAAGCGGAGCTGGGAGGTATTCGAGACAAGATCTCTGCTCCAGTAGAGTGACTCGAGGGTGAGTCACTAGCTTTGTCTTGGGGGCCTATTGGGAACGGGTCCCCTGGGGTCAATTTTGGGGTTAAAAGCTGATGTTTTGGGTCAAAAAGCCCAAATTTTGTAGGAGAGAATGTAAAGTCTCTGCATTTTGTGACCATAGAGTGCGAATATGTAAGCAGTCAAAAAGGGTTTTCCCCCTTAGTTTAGATAGTTGTGTCGGCTTTAGAGATCTTCCCATGGTGCGTGGACCATGGGATTGTATAAAACGGGAGTCTTAGAAAAGCCTAAGGCAGTTCAATAGAACATAAGAGTTCTGACTAAGTTTATGGGTTTGTAAGAGCTAAGAGCGAAGAGTCTTAGCATAGGAAGAGGCTCTGTAGCGCAGTGCACAGAGGCCTAGGGTAGAAGTCTGTAGCTGAGTGCACAGACCCTTGCAGCTGTGTGCGCAGGGTAGTTAAAGTCTGTACTAGAAATATGGATTATCAATAAAGAGAAGTATTATGGAATTATCTGTGTATGTGTTATTTTACTTATGTTATGCATGTACGATTATGTTATATTGAATATTGGGGTTATGAATTAATGCTATATGGATGCGCAAATCGATGTATTTTACTTTGTCATATGAAAGAAAGTAGGAATATCTGTTTACGTGGAGATAATTGTAATGCATGTTAAAGTTAACCAATGCTTAGGCGAATCTAATTAAATATAGAAGTAAGAGTAATTACAAAAGCACGTAAGTGCCTAATATATCCATCTAGGCTCCGTAAAGGATGATAAGATACTTTCACAGAGGCTTCAAGGATGAATAAGAGAAATACTTTGATAAGCCCTAAAGGGATTATCGATCTGTGTGAAGGACGGTTAGGGCATATAACCGACATCACAACCATCTCAGGGTGTGGAAACTTGGTTCTTGCATCCCCCCATACTGCTTCGAGTGAGACTTCAGTCTGTGTTCCATAGATTGATGCTGAAAGGGCCAGTAGTGTAGGGATTTTCTTGGCTACTTAACGCTGAACCTGGGTCAGGGCCCATCAAGCCAACAGGGGAGAGAGAGAGAGAGAGAGAGAGAAATAAGGTGGAGAGAGAGAGGGAGAGGAAAAGAGAGGGAGAGAGAGATAGATATATATCGAGAGAGAGTGTATGTTTTGGGGGTGATAAGTTGAGACAAGGGGAGATAGAAATATAGATGGTGCGGGGGAGGGGGTAGAAGAGAGGGGCAAAGACATCGAGGGAGGAAGAGGGATATATTGGAGATAGAGATATAGATGGAGGGGATAGAGAGAGAGAGAGAGGGAGAGAACAGGAAGAGATAGAGAGGGAAGGGAAGAAGGAGAGATAGATATATAGATAGATAGATATGGGGAGAGAGAGAGAGTGTGTGACATATGTTTAGGGGGTTGAGATAGAGAGACAAATAAGGAGAGATGGAGGGAGGTATAAATATAGATAGCAGGGGGAGAGAGGAAAGAAGAGAAAAATAGAGAAAGTTAGGGAGAGGCAGATAGAGTGAGACGGGTGAAAGAGGGAGGGGAAGAGAGAGAAGGAGAGGGGGAGGGAGATAGACACAAAATGGAAGGTGGAGAGAGAGGGAAGAAGAAAGAGTCTCACAGAGACAAATAAAGACATAGAAGTTAGATTTTGAAAGTAATGAATATTTTACATTTTCAATGTGGTTGTTGATTTCTAATCCTATTTGATCACATGCACTATATGCATTGATTTCAATGTAATGTCGATTTATATTTCTATTTAATACCTTACACTAGATGCATTGATTTCAGCATCGATGTTGATTTCTACTCCTATTTGATTGCTTGCACATGATGCATTGGTTTTAGTGTAGATATTGATTTCTAATCCTATTTGATCACTTGCACCAAATGCATTAATTTTAGTTTAGATGTCAATTTCTAATCATATTTAATAACTTACGCTAGATGCATTGATTTCAACGAAGATGTTGATTTCTACTCATATTTGATTGCTTTCATTAGATGCATTGGTTTCAGTGTAGACATTGATTTCTAATCCTATTTCACTTCTTGCACTAGATGCATTGATTTTAGTATAGATGTTGATTTCTAATCCTATTTGATTGTTTGCACTAGATGCATTGATTTTAGTGTAGATGTTGATTTATGATTTGATGCAACAAGATGTATGAACAATGTAAACATTGAAACGGGAACCCATATTGTTACCCGTTTTGTTGAGATAGCAAAAAAGTGACCCGATTTCGAAAAGGGGTTGTGCAGAACACACGTGTTTTTTAAAGCTTAGTTTTTGGCACTATAATTTTTTTTTTGTACATTGCGTTTTATAATGGTCATGTTTTTTATGCTGATTTAAAAACATGGTAATTCTGCACCATACCATTTTTTAAAAAGGTTTTCTTTTTTAACTTTTTTAATTTTCTAATGTATGAAATGTAAATAATAATTTTGTAAACTTAATAATTTTTGAAGTGGTCTTTTTCTTCATATTTTCTTGTTTTTATTTTAATTTTATTCTTTTAGTAGTGAGGTTTTTATTGTTTCGCATATTTAAAGAAGAAGGTTGATATTTTGAATTTTCGATATTCTACATATTTATACATTGTTAATTAATTTTTCAATCCACAAGAAATAATTGTTTCTAAAAAACAATATTTTCTAACAATTGACATAAAAATAGCCATTTTTAACATAAATATATTTAAAAAAACTACATGTTTTGATCATTTTTTGCTACAATTGACATGCGAAAATCACAATTTTTATATGGAAATTTTAATTAAAAATAGTTAAATAATAGTTTTTTTATGAATTTCATGTCAAAATAATAATAATAATCACTTTTTTTCAAAAAATAATGGTTAACTTAAAAATTAATGTGAAAATCACATATTACAAATATTGAACGCATAACAACCTTAATTGAGTGTATATTCTTCTCATAAAATGTCAAAGTCAAAACATTGCAAGTATAACTACTTAATAGTTACAAAAAATGAGTTTGATTTCCAAGCACAACTTAAATTTAATCAACAATGTCACGTAACTCTTCGTCCTCTACCGTTTCATCATTGTTTTATTCCTCAATATTTTCTGCTTCCTTTTGCTCATTTTCGTCTTCTAATGGATCTTTCATGTCTGCCAATCTCCCATTGTATGGCTTTCCAAACATCCCATGTAATGGTGGTTGAGGTTCCTTTGCATTTTTTGCCACACGTGATTCACTAAATTCCCCTTTCTTCAACCCAATTTCTTGCATTGCATCTGGAAGAAATTGAAGAGCATTAATTCTTTGCTGAATGAAATTGCATTGTAATGGATCTTTTTCAATTGCAATGCAATTTCTTCCTTTTTTAAGGCAGCATGCTAGTGTTGTACCTAGTTATCAAGCACAAAAGAAATAATGAAGTAAATTAGTACATATAATAAAACTTACCTGAGCCAGAAAATAAATCCAGAACCCAATCTCCTTCATTTGAACATATGTTTATAAGATAGTTAAGCAATAATTGTGGCTTTTGATAAATGTTAACTATCTCTCCTTTTGCTTCTTTGTCTTCATAAGTTAGTTTTCTCACAAAAGCATCATAACTCAGTATTTGGCTAAGACTCTTTCCGTCCACCCGATTAAAAATCATAGACATATTGCTATCATCTTTTACCCAACTATCAATATGAATGAACTCACAATCATTTATAAATACTTGATTGTCACGGTTAAGAAGATTTGGCTTTTGCCTGTAACATGAAATAGTAAAAGTTCAATCAACTTGTACATAAATGAATTTTTCAACATTAATCAAATATACATTTTAAATTTCTTACCATGTAAGCTGCATCCTTGAATTTGTTTTCCCTTTGAAGCTTGACAATATCATTGCCAATTGTGTGTCTGAATGAAATGTCACAAATCTCCATAATGGTGATGATGTGACTTCTACAAATCTCGCAACCAGTTTACTAAAAGCTTGATAAGTATAAGGGTCACTATCATAGTCAATATTTGGAATATTGAAACCATGGGGAATATCTGTAATAACTAGGGCATACTCCCTTTTAGGTATGAGTTTAGAAATGTCTTCACAGTCGCCTTGTATTACTTGATATTGAACAGTGTCTAGCCCATTCCAAATGAAATGAGTAAGAGTTGGATCAAGTTCAACATTCTTAACACGTTGCTTCCTCAATATTTATTTTTTCAATAAAAGTTCTGAAGCTAGTTGGCACTCCATTATCATCCTTCTTCATCTTTTATAAAATAAACAAATAGATGTGTAAGTTACAAATTAAAAATAGTACACAGATGAATAAAAACAAAGGTGTAAATCAAGATACCTTTTTAAATGCAAGATAAAAAGCTTTTAATGTTGATGTAGAACTTGAATCTGGATAGTTGCATACGACATCATCCCAATTATCTTCATTCAACAATCTAACCATTTGTTCTTGAATTTTCATGTAAACTTTGTGACTACATAGATAAAGTAACAAAAAAGTCAATATAATGATATGTATAACAAATACTACCAAGAACAACATGTTTTATTTAAAATAAAATTATAATCTAGAAATAAATTAAAATAATTCAACAAACTTACTTTTGAAATTCCTCGGACATTTCCTCCAATGATAATTCCCTTGACTTCACACTAGATAATATTGTTTTGATAGTTTTTTCATCTTTCACTTCTTGCATTGCTCTCCAAGGTGTGATAGTCATATCTTCTGGAAGTTGTTTCAATTCAGGACCTAATTTACTGCTGCCACATATCAATGGCTTAGACTTTTTAACCTTCTAGTTTTTAATGCTAATGTTTTCCCACATGCTAAAAATCTCATCAATCGAGTTCCAAACATCTCTAGTTCTAAATGTCAATTGGAAAATGTTATCAACACCTCTGAATATATCACTAGGAAGGTTGCGTTTTCCACCTTTTGAATTGGGTTTCTCTTCAATTTGATAGCCTATTTCCATACAACATTCCCTTCGGAAATATGCAGTAACATTTATCCTATCCCCACCACATTTTTCTTGAAATTCACTATGAATAAATCTAACCCTTTGGATGAAAGTCATAGACATCCTATATTCATTATCTGAATTATGATCCCATGCCACTAACTTTGCTTTTGTATCCGATAAACCAGCATAAATGATACATTTCATTGTTTCAAAACGTGGGTTATTGGGATATTCCTCCATCAATTGTCTTTGAGCTTCTACAGAATGGTTCCTCCAAGCACATAATAAATGTATTCAAAACATTTTGACTTATCAAATGCTTCTTTGTTGGGAACTTGAACTGGATCAACAAGAAGCACATAATTAACCACATGAGCATATAGATTATACCTCATCAATGTCTTCAAGTTGTGAACATGCAGATGGTGTGGCTTTCTGACTTGATATTGACATTGTCCTTCACTTGCCTTATAGGTTTGTCTATCATTAAGATGAAATGTACGACCACCATCAATTAAGTTTTTCTTTGTCAAATTCTGTCGAATGGCATTTTCTTTTGTTTTGATAATGCCATCCTCTAAATCAGCTCCTGGTGTAATGATTTCTCTGCTTTCTTTTGAAGTTTCACTAGGTTCTTGACTGCTGGTAATGACTACTTCAAAACCTTCAACTTTACTTTTCTTCGTCATAACATTCTCAATAGATTTATTTTTGGGCGTTGTTACTTTTGGTCTTTTACGGCTCTTCTCAATTCACATGTCATCTTCAGTAACGACAACATATGCTTCACTGTCAGTTTCAACTTCATTGCCGTCAAAAGTAACTTGTTTACCCTTGCTAGATTTATCCACTAGAGTCCTTTTTTTCTGATCCTTTGGATGTAGTTTTGTAGCATTATCAATTACTACGTTTTGCTTGTTTTCCATATCTTCTTCTGACACTGAGTAAAAACTGTTGACAACTTTCATGATATCATGCTCTATGAAATGAATGCCTCCCAACCTAATTGAACAGCTTTCAACAAAATTCTGCCAAACAAAATATCATATGTCAATAAAAACAAAATTAAAAAAATATAGCGAGACACTTTCAAGAAAACAAAATACAAATATAAATGACAATACTTATGATGTTTTGCTTCATCTCATTTACAATTTGTTTACACAACTTTGTAGATACATCTCTCGTGTCATACAATGAATATGATAGTTGATATTTAATCCTTTCATGTGACTTGGGAGCTTTTGTAAGTATGTAAACAACTTCAGTGTCTAGTACCGAACACATATCTATGACTCTTCCCATCACCTCAAAAATTCCATTTTCATCGGTATATCAATATATAGATATATGTTCACACTTTGGCTTTCTCTTTCTTTCACATACCATATTCTTGATGGGAATTTCACCTCTTTTGAATTCTTTCAGTCCGAAATCATCTTCTTATCATTTGAGGCACTTGAAAGATTCGTAGCCATGAGCTCAGGTGGAGTTCGTTCACCAATGTTTTTTGAAGATGCACCTTTAAGTGTCTTTAGTCCAGACATATTCACAAAAATATTCTTTGATGCCATTTTCCTGAAAAATAGAAACGCAAATTAGTAAACAACGAAAACATATTAACTTAAATACACAACGACAATATATCCTAAATTTTTCATTTTTATAATCAGATAATTGAAATTAAAAAAATATTAACACTAAGAAATGGTAGAAGGCCACTGACACCACCTTGTCCATCCATGGAGTGGCGGGCGATTACCCCACCCCTTACCCCGCATGCTCCCTTACCCCTCTTCCCCGTCAACCGACCCATGCCACCCCACCCCGCAATCAGACGACCATCCAACCGCACCATTACCCCCCTTCCACACCTCCCCACTACCCTGACGCCACCCCACCCCCCAGCCACTTCCCTTCCATGCCCCCTTCCACTCCCTAGCCCCCTACCAGCCCGCAACCCCCATGCCACTTCACCCCCTTCCCCTCTCCCCAACCCCCAACAGCCTACCCCCTTTCCGCCCAACCGAGCCACCCCACCCCGCAATCGGATGGCCACCCCAACCCACCCTTACCCACCTTCCACCTATTCCTCCTACCCCTCTCGCCCCCAACTGAACCACCCCTCCCCACAATCGGCCGGCCACCCCAGCCCACCCTTACCCCCCCTTCCCTCTACCCCTTAACCCCCCTCCCCTACCCCCTACTCGGCCCCCTTACCTCACTCCCCTCGGACCCACCCCTCATCCCCCCCTCCTCCCTTGCTCTCACCTCACCCCTCATCCCCCCCCTCTTCCTACCCCTCCTCCTCACTCCCCTTTCCCCCCCACTACCTGAGCCCATCCCCACCTCTGGTTCCCCCTCACTCCCCTTTACCCCCCTCTACTTGGCCCCCCCTCCTCACCCCTCGTTCCCTCTCACTCTACACCCTCCCCCCTCACCTCACCCTTCATCCCCCCTCTACCCATCCCCTCCTCACGCCCTTCTCCCTCCCAACCTTACCCCTCACTCCCTTTTCCCCCCCCTCTACCTGAACCCTCCTCTCACCCCTCATTCCCCCTCACTCTACCCCCCCCCCCCCACCTCACCTTTCATCCCTCTCCCTCACTCCCCTTCCCCCCTTCTACCTAGCGCTCCCCCCCTCATCTCCCCCCCCCCCCACCCCTCATCTCCCTCACCCCTCGTTTCCCCCATCACTCTACCTCCTTTCACCCCTCATCCCTCCCCCTCACCTCACCCTTCATCCCCTCCTCACCTCACCCCTCATCTCCCCCCCTCTCACCTCACCCCTCATCTCCCTCACCCCTCGTTCCCCCCCTCACTTTACCTCCTTTCACCTCTCATCTCACCCTTCATCCCCCCTCTACTCGGGCCCCCCTCTCACCCCTCGTTCCCCCTCATCCACCCCACTCATTCCCCCCCCCCCTACCTGGCCGCCCCCCTCACCCCTCGTTCCCCTTCACTCTACCCCCTCTCATCCCCCCTGCCGTCCTCCACCCCTCACCTCAACCCCTAACCCTACCCCTAACCCCCCTCACCCCTCGGCACTCCCCCTACACCACCCTCCCTCACCCCACGACCCTCCACCCCACTCTACCCCTAAACCCCCCGCCTCACCCTACCCTTCCCTCCTCCTAACCCACCCCCTCCACCCTACCCTTACCCCCCCCCCCAAACCCTCACCCCTCGACCCTCCCCCGAACCACCCAACCCCCCCCCCCCCATCCTATCCCCCAACCGACCTCCACCCTCACCCTACCCATACCCCCTAGCCCCTCGGCACCCCGCTAACCGCCCCCCAGTCTCACCCTACCCCCACCCCCCAAACCCCTTGGCCCCCTCCCCCTCCCCCGGCCCCCTCACCCTCACCCCTCGGCCCACCCCTGAACCCCCCCACTCACCCTACGCCTACTCCCCTGACCCCGAACCCCCTAACCCCCCCACTCACCATACCCTTAATCCGCCCCTCCCTCGGTCCCTACTCCTAACCCCACCCCTCACCGTACCCCTACCCACCCCCCTCACCCCTTGGCCCACCCCCCTAAACCCCCCCTCACCCCTCACCTGGCCCCTAACCCACACCCTTCACCCTCGGGCCGCCCCTCACCCTACCCCTACCCGCCCCCCTCACCCCTTAGCCCGACGCCTACCCAGCCCCCTCACCCTACCCTTACACGCCCCCCTCACCCCTCGGCCCGCCCCCCTCACCCTCAGCCCCCCGCGCCCTTCCCCCTGCCCCCTCACCCTTCCCTGGCCCGCTCCCCCGCCTCCCGCTCCCTCCCTCCCCACCTCCACCTCCCTCCCACCTCCCTCGCCTCCCGACATCCGCCCCCTCGGACGGCCACCCGGCGCACCGGCTGGCAGCCGGGGTGGTGCGGGGTGGGTGGCCGCGCCCCACCCCGCACCACCCCGCGGCCCGCTAGCCCGCTCGAGGTGGCCGTCCGATTCCCTGGGTAGGCCGGTGGGTTGGCAGGGTGGCGCAGGGTGGGGCGCGGCCACCCACCCCGTGCCACCCCGGCAGCCTGCTGGCCCAGGGTGGCCGTCCGATTCCTGTATCGGACGGCCACCCCGGGTGGGCTGGCGGGTCGTCAGGGTGGCACGGGGAGGGGTGCAGCCGCCCACCCCGCGCCACCCCGTCGACCCGCCCGAGGTGGCCGTCCGATTCCTAGAATCAGATAGCCACCCCGGGCGGGCCGGCAGGCCGCCTGGGTGGTGCGTGGTGGGGCACAGTGGTGCCCCTCCCCGCGCCACCCCGGTGGACCGCCGGCCTGCCCGGGGTGGCCGTCCAATTCAGGGAATCGGACGGCCACCCCATGCGGGTCGGCGGGCCAGCGGGGTGGCGCGGGGTTGGGTGCGACCACCCACCCCGGCGGCCTGCCGGCATGCCTTCGTGGCCGTCCGAGTGGACGGAGGTTGGGAGGCGGAGGCGGGGGAGGGAGAGGAGCAGGGGAGAGAGGGAGGTGGAGGCGGAGGGGCGGGGATGGGAGGGACAGAGGGGCGGTGGAAGGAGGTGGAGGGGCAAGGATGGGAGGGGATGGGGGAGGCGAAGGGGCAGTGGAGGGAGGCGGAGGGGCGGGGAGGGGAGGGGATGGGGGGGGCGGGCAGGGAAGGGAAGTGGGGAGGGCCGAGGGGTGGGGGGGGGGGTTGGGGTAGGGGTAGGGTAGGGTTGGGTTGGGGGGACGGTGGGCTAGGGTAGGGTAGGGTAGGGTAGGGTAGGGTTGGGTAGGGGTAGGATAGGGTAGGGTAGGGTTGGGGGGGCGGTGGGGTAGGGGTAGGGTAGGGTTGGGGGGGCGGTGGGGTAGGGGTAGGGTTGGGTTGGGGGGGCGGTGGGGTAGGAGTAGGGTTATAAGGGGGGGGTAAGGGTAGGGTTAGAGGGGGGGTGCGGGAGGGGTAAGGTTGGGGGGGAGGGCGAGGGGTTAAGGGCGGGGTGGGTAGGAGTAGGGTTAGGGGGGGCCGAGGGGTTAGGTGTAGGGTTAGGGTTGGACGGGGGTTGGCGAGGGGTTAGAGGGAGGAGGGGTACAACAAGGGTTTGGGCCGGGGGGAGTTGGGGTTTGTGGTGGGCGAGGGGGAGTGGGGGTGTAGGGGTAGGGTGTGAGGGGTGGGTTCGGGGAGGGACCAAGGGGGTAGGAACAGAGGTAGGGGTAGGGACTAGGGGAAACGAGGGGTGAGGTGGGGGAGCAGGGAATGGAAGTCGGGGAAATGAGGGGTGAGGTGAGGGGGAGGAGAAGGGGAGTCAGGTAGGGGGGTAGGTTGGTGGGTCGAGGGGAGTTAGGTAGGGGGGCCGGGTAGGGGTGAGGGGGTTGTGTGGGGTAGGGAAGTGGGGCAGAAGTGGGGTTGAGGGGTGAGGGGGAAAGGGGTTGCTGAGTTTGGGTAGGGGCCCGGAAGGGTGTGTGGAGGGAGTGGGTGGCCGACCGATTGTAGGATGGGGTTGCCCTAGGCCCACCATGTTCATGTCGTAAATATTTGTTAATTTGGTTGACAAAAAATTTTAAGTTTATAAAAAAAAATTTAGTGGCTGGTTGATTGCAAGATGGGGTTGCCCTGGGCCCACCATACTCATGGCGGAAATATTTCTTAATTTGGTTGACAAAAAATTTTAAGTTTAGAAAAAAAATCTACTTCGTTAAACTAATTTAATATGAGAAATCTCAAGGAAAAAAATTTAACTAACCTTTCAATTGCAAGAATTCTTCGTTGAATATGTTGTTGATCCCAATGTGGCTGCTCCACAAATTCGCTCCAAGTCTTTTAATGTACCTCAGCAAACCTTGATGTAATGTGAGTAATAGTGATAATGGAATATATAAGTGAAACTACAGAGATGTTTTACCGTACGGTGAATGCAGGATTATTTAGTTTTAATAAATTTTAACATGTTAATTTTTTATGGCGATGAATCAAAATATGATAAAGCGAACATTATGGAATTGTTTTATAGCAGGGTGAATGTGGTATTAACTTGTTTTAGAATGTATTATAAAAATTTAAAAAAACATTCAATTGTTTAGTAAATATTATATACTTTGACTATTAAAATAATTTAGGTAGAAGTTGTAGTTTACAATTTTAACTTTAATGATTTATTTCATAAAAAAAATTAAGTTTACATTTTTCATTAAATTGCATAATAAAATAATGAAGTGAAATAAATCTCACAAACTTTTAGGAGGGAAATATTTTCGCGAAATTTTTTGGTTGGAAAATTTTTGGAGGGAAATATTTTCGCGAAATTTTTTGGGAGGGAAATTTTTGGAGGGAAAATTTCATTCTCTAAGCTATATAATATCTTTAGGAGACTCTCCATTTGTATCATTGAACATCTTCTATTTGAAAGGGATGGATTGTCCTGATAGTGAAGTTTCGATTTATACAGCATCAACATCTTCATCGCGTAACAACTCTATTCATATGGATGAATATAGCGGGAATTATTCCACTATGAATAGAAAGTCAATTCTTCCACTTAGTCCTGATCCTAAGGACTATGAGAGTAGCACTGATGAAAGAGGGGATGGAGAATTTCAAATAAATAAAGAGTCACAGATTCCACTTAGTCCGAATTCGAAGGACTATGAAAGCAGTAGTGATGATGAGCTTGATGACAAATTTCAAAAGAATGGAGTCTCACGATGTCCACTTAGTCCTAATTCTATGGATTATGAAAGCAACAGTGATGAAGAGAAAGATGGTGAAGTTCAAAATAATGGAGTGTCACGGTGTCCACTTAGTCCTTATTCTAAGGACTATGAGAGTAGCAGTGATGAAGAGCGTGATAACGAATTTGAAAAGAATGGAGTGTAAAAGTGTCCACTTAGTCCTAATTCTAAGGACTATGAGAGTAGCAGCGATGAAGTGCATGATGATGAATTTCAAAAGTATGGAATGTCACGGTGTCCAGTTAGTCCTAATTCTAAGGACTATGAGAGCAGCTTTGATGAAGAGTGGGATGATGAATTTCAAAAGTATGGAGTGAGACGGTGTCCAGTTAGTCCTAATTCTAAGGACTATGAGAGCAGCTTTGATGAGGAGCAGGATGATGAATTTCAAAAGTATGGAGTGCCACGGTGTCCAGTTAGTCCTAATTCTAAGGACTATGAGAGCAGCTTTGATGAAGAGCGGGATGACGAATTTCAAAAGTATGGAGTGCCACGTTGTCCAGTTAGTCCTAATTCTAAGGACTATGACAGCAACAGTGATGAAGAGCGGGATGATGAATTTCAAAGTAATGGAGTGTCACGGTGTCCACTTAGTCCTAATTCTAAGGACTATGAGAGCAACAATGATGAAGAGTGCAATGATGAATTTCAAAAGAATGGAGTGTCACAATGTTCTCTTAGTCCTGATTCTAAAGACTATGAGAGAAGCAATGATAAAGGACATAATGATGCACTTAGTCCTAATTCTAATGAGTATAAAGGTAGCAGTGATGAAAGACAAGATGATACACTTAGTCCTAATTCTATGGACTGTGAGAGCAGCACTGAAAATGCACATGAGGAAGAATATCCAATAAACATCGAGTCAAAATTTCCATTGAGTCCGAATTCTATGGACTATGACAGTAGCACTGAAGAAAGGGAAGATGAAGAATATCCTCCAAGTCAGTATTTGAAAAGCACAGTTGATCATAGTGTGGATAACATTCCTCTTAATGATGATAAAAATCCTTATACAAATGATGATCTAATGATGGAGATGTTGCCAAGAAATATTGTATCGAGGAGTA
Organism: Pinus tabuliformis; assembly: GCA_031772625.1. Taxonomy (NCBI): domain Eukaryota; kingdom Viridiplantae; phylum Streptophyta; class Pinopsida; order Pinales; family Pinaceae; genus Pinus; species Pinus tabuliformis. The sequence continues at coordinate 152,850,710 of CM062804.1, read as the reverse complement.
GGAGCAGACCTTTTTGTATCAATGCAAGATGTTCTAGTTATACAAGGGGTAGAGCAGAATATCTGACGAGAAGAAGTTCTATTAGCGCACTCATTTCAAGTGAATGTTTCCAAAAAGATTGCTTGAAACATATGGATTTCAAATTTGCATTAGAGAATAGGAAGAGATATTTGTCAATGAATAAAAGCATGCAAAATTCATATTTAGTTGGGTGCATGCAATCTACATTGTCAGGTTATGATTATCATATTAAGACTTTATTTATCTGTAGAAAAGCTTTCAAAATGTCTCATTCAATTGGGAATTTTTGTCTCTCGAGAAATCAAGAAAATTTGGAAAACAATCCCACATTTTATTTTGAAGTACGTCATAAAAGACAGTTTGGGCCATTATCAAACACTACAATGTCATGGATGAATGATTTCTTTTCAAAGCATGGAGAGTGTATGCCAAATAGAGAGACAATACATATTCCAGATAATTTTTCGAGACGCGAAATCTACAACTTATACAAAGAATATGCAGAAGGTGCTAAGGGACATGGACGTTTTATTACATATCAATATTTTGTGAAGATATGGAAGAAAGAATTCAACAATGTCCGTATTCCTAAGAAGACGAGGATGGGGATTTGTAGTACATGTGCTTCTCTTAAATAAAAAAGGGGCAAATGTGAAGGGTTAGAAAGAGGTAGGCATTGATAACTTTAACTTTTAAGATTGTATATTCATCAAGTATGAAAACATATTTCTTAATGGCTTTCTTTTATGTTGTGTAGATTCAATTGTCAAAGAACTTCAGGAGCATAGCAAACAACAAACAAATGAATGGAAAAAGTTGTACAAGCATCGAAAGAAGTGTTATGATAATCCGAATAAATATTTTGGTTTGATAATTGATGGTATGGACTAGAAGAAAACACTTTTACCACATTTTGTTCGCACACCCAAAAATTTACAGGAGGAAAATTTTATTCAGTATCACTTGGTCGGTTGTATGGTCTTCAATGGGAAAATGTTGCCAAAGGTGTAGTTCACAGCTCCAAATATTCATAATGATGCAAATCTGACCATAACCATAGTTCATGATGTGCTTTCTCATTGTTCTGGTAATCTTCCTAAAGTTTTGTATCTACAATTGGACAACACTTGCCGTGAAAACAAAAATCAGGTTGTTTTTGGATATCTAAACATGCTTGTTGAATTGAGAAATTTTCAGAAGGTAAAGTTTGGTTTCCTTCTTGTTGGGCACACTCATGACCATATTGATCAGATGTTCAGTCGTTTTTCAGTCAGTTGAGGAGGAAGGAAGCTGGGAGCTTTCCATCATTAATTGAATGTATTAAGAAATCATACATGCCAGAGCCTACTTTTGATGTGTTAGAAGAAACTGTTGACATGCGAAGGTTTATTATGGGATCATATGGTGAGGGGAAATGCATTGAACAACTTAATGACATTAGCTTCCAACATCAATTTCGTATCAAAAAAATTGATGGGAAAACACTAATATGGGGCAAGTAGTATTCAACTACTACAAAATGGGCACCGTCATCAGGTTTTCCCACTAATATGGGGCAAGTAGTATTCAACTACTACAGAATGGGCACCATCATCAGGTTTGCAATTTTTGAAGTTCATTCCAAATCATCCAATATTTGCATCGAAAATATTGTTATTACAATCAACTGGTGAAGTTCATAATGCACACAAACAAAACAGAGATATAAATTATTCTGATTGCCTAGAAGAAATTAAAAAATGTATTAGATATATATATATATATATGAGTACTTTGACATTGCAGATTCAGTTTGGTGGGAGTCATTTTTCAATAATCAAAGTGATATCATTTCAACAAGAACAAATGAAGATATACCTTTGAAAAATCCATTTATTTGGCCACAAAATGTGTCGAATGCACATGAGGAAATAAACATTGTTGAACAACAACAATCTCAAGGTATCATTAATTCTTCATAGGCAGAGGAAAGAGAGATGTATATTGGTTCCAGAAGATCTTGTGCACAACGTGAAGCCATGGAAGACCTTTACAGGGGTTCAGTATAGGATATTAAGGAGGGTTGCATGATCACAGTGCTAGCAGATGGAGATCTCAATGGCTATCCATTCTGGGTTGCTAAAGTTATAAAGGTCTTTACAGAAAATGAGGATATTACAAGTGTTGAAGTACATTGGTATGCCACAAATACACACCCATTCAATGGTGTGTATAAGCCAGAGATGGTAGTTGACAAAAAAAATGGCGGAAAGAGAAAAAGAAAGGGTACGAATATAAATCGTCGCCGCACAGACATATTGAAATTGGAGGATGTTGACATACTTGTTTATGACTTCAATTTAACAAAGAGGGGAACTCTTCACTTCAAGACGATAGAGATTCTGAAAAGGTTGTTACCAGAAGGAACAATATTGAGATGGGAGTCTGTTGAAACCAGTCGTAGATCTCGAAGAATTTTGAAACCTGAAATGATGGGCATGCATGTGGACTCAGATGGGGCACTAGTTGATGAAAGAGAAGAATATGGAACATCTTCATCAGCATCCAGTCACTCATCTGAAGATGTGAATTCTGATGGCGTGCAAGAAAATATGAGTGATTTTGAATAATTGTTTAAGAAAGTTTATCTAACTGATGTATGCATCGTCTCTTGAAATAAAATTTTTGACTTCCATATGGTGTTAAATGAGAAGTTATGAGTCATTTTTATGTTGTTAGATCATTTAACTAGCATTTTTTTTAAATTTTGAAGATTGACCCTAAAAAAAAAATCATCGTTCCAGTATAATCACTTTTTCGTTTTCAAGCTATATTTTTCACGAAAATTTTGTTTTCACTGCCATTTTTAAAACATGGTTAAAATTATCCCTAAAAAAACCATCATTCCAGTATACACACTTTTCTTTTTTAGCACTGTTTTTGATGTTTTTTTGGCATTTTTTGGCCAGAGTTCCCATTTTGAGTTTATAGTTCCCGTTTCAAAGTTTACATTGTTTATGATGTACATTAATTTCAAAGTATTGAGATTAATAGTGTGCATTGATTTCAGTGTAAGCACCTCTCTACCTCCTCCATCTATATCTCTATCTCCCATTGTCTCTCCTTCTTTATCTCTCTATCTCAGCCCCTAAACATACACACTCTCTCTCCATATCTATCTATCTCTCCCTCCCTCCCTCCCTTTCCCCTCCCTCTATCTCTCTTCCCCTTATCTCTCTCTCTCCAACATTTCTCTCTCCATATCTATATCTCTTCCTCCCTCCCTATATTTGCCTCTCTCTTCTTCCCTCCCCCCACCCCATCTATATCTCTATCTCCCCTTGTCTCTCCTTCTCACCCCAAAAACATACACACTCTCTCTCAGTGTAAGCACATAAAAATTATTCAACCATAAATACAATACTTGAATTTTCATCCTAATTAAAATGTTTTCTTACCCCAAAATTTTTCTTCTTGAAACTATAAACTATTTATAACTGGGTACATTATTATTATTCCCAATTTCCATCATTCAACATTGTTAATTACTTTGCATTCAAACATGGTAACAGAAAATAACTACCATTGAAAATTATTTGGGGTTTAACACTCCATAAGTCACAATGATTGAATTTTGAGAAAACTACTATTAATATTGGAGAGAGACAAGTTATTTTGTTTACTACATTAGCTCGAGTTAAATATTTGAATGGTCTATGATTCCAACTACTCTTTTCATATGATCGATATGAGAAAATGGAAAAACTAATAGGTGTGACAATAGGAACAATAGAAGAAAATAGTTTCAAATTGATTGCAATGAAGATTGTTTGTAATTGACTATATCCTTCGTATTCACATTTTCTCTCTATCAAAATTGTTACATTGACACTTTGCACTCAAAATTTGTATTTCATCATTTTTCATCATTCAAGTTACTAACAATCTCTCTCATCTCAAAAAACTGAGCTAACTAACAAAACTTTAAATTAAATTGACCAAATTAATCTTAGACATATTTATCATATTTACAAAGATCAAAATAATTAGATGTTCAAAAAAAATTGTATGATAGCAGACGACTAAAACCAGCCTAGATCCATCTTAACACCGGATCTATCAAGCGCCAAGAGGGATCAAATCTATCGAGGTGCAAACCTTACCTCAAGTTTGCACTCAAAAAATAGGTTTGGTCTATAGAAATGGTCTATAGAAATGGTCTATAGAAATGGAGTGGGAAGGAGTATTACAATTGACTACACTAGGCATCCAAATTGGGAAGCACTAAGCTATTTGAGAACATTACTTCAATTTGTGATGACGATTCATATCCCTTTGGGTCCTAGCTAGTTCTCGGTAATGAGAATAAAATCTAAGAAAGATTTATTCTCTTCTATATAATATGCAGTTTTGATGCTTATGACGTAAAATTGTGATAATAGGTGCTCCTTCCTCAAATTGAGGTGGGTGAGACAAAGGTTGAAGTGAGTGGTTAACTGAGCGAGTAAACTTCAGTTAGGGTGGACGTGTAGGTCCATCAATTGGGTGTAAGGCTTCATGTCATTCCCCTCGATGGCATGTTTTGGCATGGGTAATTGCATTCAATTTGTTTAGCTCACTCATTCCATCTATTAGAAAGGGATAGAGACTACGAAGACTACTAGAAGTGAGGACGATCGAAGACCAGAAAAAAAGCAAGAAGTAACCCTTGACTTGCATTCTTAATTACAACAAACAAGTTTGCATCACCTAAATTGGAGTCTAGAGTTAGAAAGCCACCTAAGAACTAGAACAAAATGATTTACCAAAGAAAGGGAAGCTTGATTTCATGTACAAGGTTCCGGAGCCAGAAGCCTTATCCGCTCATTCTCTAACTCTCTTATTTATCCACCTAATGAGCTCTACAACAAGTTACCCTTTACTCCACTATCACTTCAAAGAACATGAGTGGTGCTTCTCCAGTCCGTTACGCAAGCGAGCCTAGTCCGGGTAACAAAACATCAATGGTCACTTATGGTGTTATCCAATGGGCCCTATGCAAGCTTAGATTTGGTAAAAAAAAATCAATGGTCACTTATGGTCTTATCCAATGGGCCCTGTGCAACCTCAGAAGAGGAAGTGTCAGAATAGAGTTAGGTTGGCTCACCTTCTTATGGTGCACATGAACAGTTATTTGCAACCAAATAAGATTTAATACCGGGGAATTAAGGCTAGCATTAGTTTGCAGTCTGCAAATATGAATGACATATATAACATATTATCCATGCTTATGGCCTCCCTGCCTTGGGAAGATGCCAAATAAGATGATGAATAGTTTTATTCATCTTCAGAAACTAATGTTATGGAACTATCGGTCCTCAAAATTTCAGCGGCTAAAAACTTTTGTTAGTATTGACATGAACTAATGCTACGAGAGCCACTTCGACTACTATAGTCCCATGCCTGACGGCATGGACTAATAAGATAACTTTGGAATTATAACTTGTACACTTTCATACATATGGGTGAATGCATGAAGACGGGTTAGACTTTTAGGCCAAATGTGGCGATGAAATTTCAAGTTTTCCTCTTTTATCGAATTGAATCCCTCAAAATTCATATAAGCATTGTGAATTTTGATTCAAAGTAAAAAGACATTATATGGTGAATTATGTTGTTGTCATAATGATATTTTTGGTAAAAAAATTAATGTCGTATAATCTCTCAATTTTCCATTAAATGCAATATATGTCCTTACAAATTTTCACAAAACTTAAGAGATATGTGTGTGTTCACATAGGGTAAATTAGTCTTATATGTATATGTATATGTATATGTATATGTATATGTATATGTATATGTATATATATATATAGATATATATATATATATATATATATATATATATATATATATATATATATATATATATATATATATATATATATATAGATATATATATATATATATATATAAGCATGATCTACATGGAAAGAAATAAGTTTTTTGTATTTAAAATTTTTTTTTTAGGCAGAATTATATGTTTTTATTATTTTTAGAAGTTAGCAAAGTAATATTTCAATTTCATTTTGGAGACACGTGTTCACGTAAGTTTTTTCTCAACTCTTTAAATAAATTGAAAAACCAAGATTATCCTTTTTAAGAGGACTCGTAAAGGAATATAGTAGTATCTTTTGAAATTTTTTCATCGTGTATATTTTATGTTATTGATTTTTTATTTAGCTCCTTTGAAACCTTCCAAAAAAAATTCAAGCGTTATGTTTAAAATAAATTAGATGAAAAATATCATATGAATTCAAAAGTGTCATATTCATATGCCACTGGATAGATGATTCTTTTACGAATCCAACATGATCAACTTTGCCACTTGAGGACAAATTCTTCCCTAAATCCGCTAGGGTACAAAATCGGGTTGTAAATAAGTTTACATAAGGGGTGCTGAAACTATGATATTTAGGACCTCAAAAGCTCGATCGATCACTTCAAAACTCGATCAAGTGCTTAAATTTAAAATTCAAATTTCTCAATCAAACATCATAGAAACCCTTGGTCGAGCCATATACGTGGTTAACCAATGTCTCAATCAAGCCATAGGCTCCATTGAGCCATTAAAATCTTAGCTCTCCAACCTCCTACCAACTTCTATTAATGATATTAATGGTAAATGGCTTAAGGGCTCGATCGAGCCTCTGTTGTCAACAAATAAATTCGTCTCTAAATTCGATCGAAAAATATAGCTCGATTGAGCTATAACACTCAATTGAGACTTTAACTCAGGTTAGAAAGCGGCTCAATCGAGGGTTTTTTTAAACACTCAATTGAGTTATTTTTAAGTGCTTCAACAACTCAATCGAGTGCTTAAAAATTGTCGATCAAGCGCTTAAAAATTGCTTGATCGAGTGCTTAAAATTGCTCGATTGAGCATCATTTTTTCATCAAAACACACATTCGTTTTGCCCAAAAATGTAACCGAGCTCCATGTTATCACCCATACATGATAAAATATATAACATAAAATGGAGTATAGAAATGATGTAAGATGCGTAAAAGTAATATAATTTACATTAAGATTAACAACATCACATTATTTGAATAATTTAATATTTCAAATTAAAATATATAAATTTAGGTTTTATAAACCAAAGCTTGCTTTAAGAAAATAAACATATTTTTCTTTTTCTAATAATTTATGGAAGAGATGTATAATTTTTTTTGTATGTTTAACAACACTTGTATAATAAAAATATATATTTTAATGTTAGTCATTAATGTTCCACACCGAGTGTGAGAAAAATGTGTAATTTATGGAATGGACAATTAATATTTAAAAATAACTATATGTATATCTATATAAAATAATTTCATATAAATTTTATATATAGAATCACTATAAATCTATTTTAATTAATTATATATTAAGAGTGATCAAATTTATTGAGCTATTTTATTTTAATTAAAAATTATAATATGTTTAATCTAAAAAAATTTGATCCCCTTAGTAAATTTAAAATTTAAATAAAATAAATTTAAAATTTAAATCAGAAAAATTTAAATTATTTAAAAACAATAATAAAACTAATTCATAATTTCCAATACTCGTAATTCATAATTTCCAATACCTTGTTAATCTCTTTCAAAAAAAATACTTAATGTGTTATAATTTATACTTTCAAAATGCTTTAAAGCCAACAAGTTAATTTGTGAAAAATATATTAAGCATTATGTTAATTTTTGAAATATTATCCAACACCTGCATAACTTTTATAATTTTCAAACTTTTTCAACGAATCCTTTGGATGCATGATTTGATATAGAAAAATAACTCAAAATTTTGTAAATTTTTGTTGTGTTTTATTAATTATGCTGTAAGGCGTTCTCTTTTGAAAAGAATTTTCTTAATTGTCTTCGTGTTATTTTCTTTTGTTAGACGATTAAGTTATGCTTATCTGTTTATTTGAATTGAATAATTGTTACTATGTTGTAGGAAATTATCTCTTCTACTCGATAAGATAGTCAAATGATCACACTCTGTGAAGACTGGTGTAAAATAAAAATAAGGAACCCCAAGTATTGAATAAGTTCCTGTAAATTTATAAATTGTAGAAGAGAAAACTGTAATTGTATAAGTTCATGTAAATTTATAAATTGGAGAATAGAGTTTTTTAAAACTATAAATTTTTGGATGCAACCCAGAACCATATGAAACATTGTAAACTATAAATTTCTGATCTTTTTGATATCCTCTCGATCTGCGCCTTCAGAACTATTTGGGAATATGTCTTTCCCATGCTCAACGATTTGCACAAATGTTTTTGGCAATATTGACTGTCGCCCATCTTCTACATGTAAATCTTGATAATTATATGATCTTAATATAATCCATATAGCTTTTCTCTCTGAAAAAAAAAACTACAATCTAAATCGGTTAAGAACAGTTCTGTTACAGAGAACCATTAACATTACACTAAGAAAGAATAAGAACAGTGAATAATTGCCACTGGAGTAACCGAAACCATAGTGAAGTAAAATGCTATTACCATGTCAAACCATTAAGAGGATAATGTTAATAAGCTACTTGATAAACAAAACAATAGGTAAGGTGAACTTTAGGTTACCTTTCTAACCAAATCTGTAAAATTTATTGCAAAATAGGGTGCGAGATTCAAGAAAATTATTCTTTTAAAGCTCACTATTTTATGCCATTAAGTTCTTTGGAACAGAGTAATTTAAACTAATTTATGTCCTATACTCTTCGTAATTTAAACTAATTTATGTCCTATACTCTTCACTCCCATGCTAAATATAAATTTTCATATTATCATAAGATTATAGTGATCTAATCCTTTATAATATTATAATGGCATTTTAGATTCCTACTCTAACATAACTTCCTACAATTGTTTAACACTATTTGATCCTCTTATTATTCCTTAGAGATATCAACATTCTTTTCCTAATCCTCCTCTACTTCTTGATGCTTCAATATAGTAAACTAGACCATATCTTGGTACTCAATATGGTAAACTAGTCCATGTATTCTTTGGATTTCCCAACTTCTTTCATGGCTTTTTTCATCAGCCTTACTTGGTAGTTCAAGAATAAATTCTTTAAATAAAATCCGAAACACTATATCTTAAAAACTTTATCTTATATAAAAAAAAAAAAAACACTTTATTTACTACTTAAATAACTTATGTTATCTTTTTTAAATATATGCCCATATACAATGTTACAAAATATATAATAAATATTTTTTCATGCTTCACTATGGCCTTCCTTTTGCATTAATCCTTTTTAGAAGTAACATTATGGACAATCTCAATTAATACTTTTTGTTCTAAGTGCACAACACAATAAACCATTCTAATACAAAATCCATCACCAATGTTTTTCTTAACGCACAAGAAGTTATATCTTGAATGATGAAATAGTTAAACTAATATTTTCTATAATTATGAACTATTTATGATTTTTTTAGACATAAACTTTTTCTACTTGCATTTTCCATCATTATAGTTATGGATATCTTGATTTATTTACCACTTCCTTTTTTTCTTATATTTAAACTACTACATAAAAGATTTATATTTTCAAAATATATATCGTTCTTATTTCTTCTTTTGTTTTTGCTTAAGCAAGAGTGGTAACTTCTATTCAATTAATTAAAAAGGTTACATAATGTACAATAAAGACAAAGGAGGTGTGGCCCACCTATATGACAGGCCAACCAAGCCTTTGTTACCAAGACAACATCTCAAACAACGGGCCGAGGGCCCACACAACATTACAAATAGTCCTCCGTAGACTGTGCGATCTTCCTCCAAAGATGTAACGGTCGAGAATCGTTTCGGGTGGCTAACATGCACACCCCTTATCCTCTAACTCAGACCCGATGAGCCCAATGAACCATATTTAACAAGCATTTCGGGTCCGTCTGGGGAGATAACCTCTGAGCACTTTACTTGCCCGAAATCCACCATATGTGCGCGATCCCGATGAGGCCGTGCAACTAGCACGGAACTTAACCACTGATTTGGACCCGAAGCTAGATTAATATCCCGCCTAAGTAATTTTGGGTCCAGTTTCCTTGTTAGCTTTCTTGTTGTTATCCACGCGAAATGCATGGGATTGCTGCGATTTCGCTGACCTGCTTCCCTTTTATCTAAATCTATGTCCCAATGAATCAGGGTCCATATTCTAATCTTAATGTAATTAGGGTCCATAAGTGTATCCTTGGCCCACCTAATCCTGTTTGTATTTTCCGGCCTGAGAACCATTAGTTTATAAAGTTCCAGGAGCAATTTCCGGCTTGAAGGCCAAATGCAGACTTTAGAGGGGTACCTGACCTCCTTCTCGCGCTTTTCCATATACTGCTTCCCCCTGTGGACCAAAATTCCTTTGTCTCCCTCAGTCTTCATCCTACTTATTTTCCTTGCTCTGATAGAGCTCTCTGTCTAAGGTCGCCTGTTTGGAACATTCTTCCCTCAAATGTCCTTGGGGAGTCCCTATCCAATCATATCTTATATTGCTTTTGGAACAGAGCACACTTTTGTTTGCCAAAATATCTGCTAATCTATTGGTTGTTCTGCGCACATGGATAAAACTAAGGGTTCTCATGTTTTGCACGTGGGATTGAATACGTTGATAGACTTGCAGTAACCTCCAATGTCTCGACACTTTGTCAGGTGCTGATCCATTGCCAATTTTCTTGAATGAATTAATTATCAATTCGGAATCAGCTTCAATTATGATGTTATGTAAATTTGTGTCCCTCAATATTTCTAGGCAATGTTCCATGGCCATGAGCTTTGCCAAATTATTGGTGGCCTTCCCCAAATGACAGCGAAAGATGGTGTTTTATGAAACCCCTTTCATCTCTTATGAATCCTCCATACCCAGCCATACTAGGGTTTCCTTTTGAGGCTCCATCTATATTGCATTTCATAAAACCCTGAGGTGGAGGTTGCCAGAATTCCTTATCAGTTGTTATATGACTTACTGTCTTGTTTGTGCCCTGGGGGGAAAGCCCCTACAGTCCCAAATTTAGAAGTATCTGCTCATCCTGATCTTGAGGTTGGTTATCAGGGAGGTTTTTTAAAAGGGTTCCTACAGTCTCTTTGAGCTGTCTTATGATCTGAGTCATGATGCTCTGTGGTGACCCAATCCTGTTCTTGAAGATTCTATTGTTGCGTTCTTTCCAGACATCCCAGATTATAAAGCCTGGAACCAAAGCCCATGCTTTGTTGATTATTTCATTTGTAGAGAAATTTTTCCTCCAATTCTTCAAAGTACTGGTGATGCTACCAATGTCCCTGTCTGTTTGTCTAAAGATTGAAGCCACCTAATTCCATAAGGTGGAGGTGAATGGGCAAAGGTTGAGAAGGTGTTCCATAGTTTCTTCCTGTAATTCACATAGCTGGCATCTGGATGGACCAGCTACCCCTCTTTTCTTGAGGTTTTCCCAAATCAGAATTTTTTTATGCTGCACTAACCACATGAACAGTTTAATTTTCATCCAGTTTTGGTTTTGCCATAGATCCTTCCATGCCTTATTAGGGTTTGGGAAGTCGAGCTCCAGGGCTATTCGCTTGGCCTCTTTGAGGATAAAGTCGCCTACATTGTTTTTACCCCATCTTAGTTGATCTGAACATGTGATATCAGAATCTTTCTTTGTTCCAAGATGACTGTAAGAGCTTCAGCCTAGGCTTTCAATGGGGAGTCATCACTGTAAACTAGGTTCTTCCATTTTCTCCATTTTCCATCACTTCTTTCCTGATCCCAAAAGTCATTTACTTTGAGTAACCCTTTCTCGTCAGTTTCATTCTTGAGATTGACAAATTCTTCTTTTAATAGTTTAGGTTCTTGTTGCCAATTATCCTCCCAAAACCAAGTGAGGTTCCATTTCTGATCTCCTAGAAACTGTGTTTTTGAACTATGGCCCTATTCTCCCAAGGTTTTTTCCAAATGTGGGAGCCTTTGATGAGTCCAAACATCCTAATGTAATCCCTTTCTTGCCAATTGCTTGCATATTTCTGTTTCCATACTTTGGCCCAAGGGGAAACCGATTTTTTTAGCCATCTCCACCATAGTTTTTCCCCCAAGACTTTGTTTAGGGTTTCAGGGTCATCAAGTCCCAAACCTCCATGTATCTTTGGCTTACATATTTTATCCCAGGCTACCAAAGCCCATTTCTTTTTTTCTTCCCCTTTGCCCCAAAGAAAATCCCTTTGGATATTTCTGATGTGTTGCATTACTCCTTTAGGAGCTGGAAGGACTGAGAGCATGAAGATGGGGACAGTTTGTAGGATAGCTTTTGTAAGCACTAGTCGTCCTGCTATATTCAAAGACCTATTAGTCCATTTTTGGATTTTGTCTTGTAGTTTATTAGTAACCGGCTCCCAAACTGCCTTGCTTAGAGGTTTGTCTGTTAGAGGTACTCCCAAATATCTGGAGGGTAGCATTTCTCTTTGGAAGCCTAGAATTCTGGTGAGGTTTCTCTGAATAGCAATATTAGTATTAAAAAAGAAAATCTTTGATTTTCTTAGGCTTACCTCTGTCCCCGCAGCCAAAGCAAAGTCGTTCAGGATTTGTTTGAAGGCTTGAGCTTCCTTGACCGTGAGTGTACCCTGCAGCATGGTGTCATCCACAAATTGTTGATGGGTCAAGGCATCCCCATTTAAAGTGAGTTTGAGACCCTAGATTTTTCCTTCTCCTTTGGCATATTTAATCGCATTGCCTAGCCCTTCCATCATGAGAATAAAGAGGAAGGGTGAGAGCGGATCTCCTTGTCTGAGTCCTCTCGAGGGCTTAAAGGTCTTGGATGGTGAGCCATTTAGCAGGATTGAAAAACTTGGGGTGGTTACAAGGGCCATTACCCATCTTATCCAGTTATGGTCAAAGCCATATGCTATCAGTACTTCCTTGATGTAAGCCCAGCTTAGCTTATCATAAGCCTTTTCTAGGTCAAGCTGAATGATCATACCTGCCTGCTTATTGCTCTTAAGTGAGTGAACCACCTCGTGAGCTTGAATGATGTTATTAAGAATTTTCCTGCCTTCCACATATCCAGTTTTCTCCTCAGACACGAGAGTTGGGAGCAGGGGCTTAAGTCTGTTCGTAATTACTTTTGAAATAATTTTATACACCATGTTGCATAATGCTATGGGTCTAAATTTGTCTGGTGTGATAGCATTCTCCTGCTTTGGAATCAGGGCTATGAAAGAGGTGTTGAGCACCTTCAGAACAGTTTTGTTTTTCCTTGAGTCCTCCACCACATCGAGGATATCTTGCTTGACTATTTCCCAACATGCTTTGAAGAAGTCAATGTTGAAACCATCTAGACCTGGAGCTTTCCCATTTTTCATTTCTTTGATGACTTCGCTGATTTCCTCTTCATTCACTAGCCTGTTAAGATTATAATTGTCTTCTCTTGTCACTAGCTTAGGAATGTGCTTTGTGAAGTCCTTGATAAATTGAGATCTGTCTATGAGAGGCTCCTCAGCTATGCCATGGAAATGCTGAAACAGAACATTTTATATTTCTTGGTGTGCTATGAGCTGTTTTCCTTGAGTATCTTTGATTTTTGTAATCTTGTTATGCGACCTATGATCCATGGTAGATTTGTGAAAAAACCTTGTATTCCTTTCTCCTTCTTTTAACCATTGTACCCTCGATTTCTATTTCCAGAAAATCTCCTCTTGCTTGCATAAGCCTTGCCATTCTTTTTGAACATAATCAGCATGTTCCTTACTCTCCTCGATGAAGGCCTCTGTAATGAGGGTTTGGTTAATTTCTTGTAGTTTCTGTTCTGTTGCTTTTTTGGCTTCGAATATATTTCCAAATTCATTCTTATTCCAATCTTTAAGCCTTTGTTTGACGTGTTTCAATCTCTGATGCAGACGAAACATTTTAGTACCCTGAACTTGCGTATCTTCTGTCCACCATCTTTCAATATTGCTGATGAAGTCAGGATGGGTAAGACATATGTTTTCAAACTTGAAAGGTCTATTTCTTGGAGTTCCTATAAAGTATGCTTCAAGTTGAACAGGCCAGTGGTCAGAGCCTCCAAAAGGAAGTATCATTGCTACCAAGTTATGGCCTGTGAGGATGAGGTCCTTCGAGATAATGAATCTATCAAGTTTAGAGGCCACTTGAGATGCTCCTCCCCTCTTATTATTCCAGGTAAATATTTCATTACTTGTCTCTGTATCTACAAGCTTCATGTTGTTCATAAAATTCTGAAATGTTATAGAATCTCTGCCCAGTGATCTGGTCCCCCCTTTTTTTTCCGATAGAGACCCGATCATATTGAAGTCCCCTCCCAAAATCCAGGGGATACTCAGATGTCTTCTCTTAACTCCTCCAATGAGGTTAGAAGTCTGAGTTTATATTCTGGCTTTTGTGGACCATAAACATTTGTGAGAAAATAAACTTCCTTGTCTCCTAAAGGTTGGATGACCACTGATAAATAGTTCCTGGATGCTTCAGCATATAGGATACCAAGTTTCTAAGGGTTCCAAAGTGTGAGAATTCCTCCTGCTACTTTATCTGCTTTAACTTCTAGATATTCATATTTGATAAGCCATTTGTTATGTATCTCTCTTATTTTGTCTACTGAACATTTTGTTTCCTGGATGAAAATCATATATGGTTTTTCTTCTTTCATTCTATTGCTAAGATTTCTTTGTTTCCTTTTACTTCCTAGACCCCTAATATTCCATGTTATGAGATTCATTAAGATAGATTTGTAAATGAGTAACTAGTTAGGTCTTTCATCTTACCTGAATTGATCATGAGTTTTCCACACTCTATCAACAGCTCATTTTGTTTTTTCCTACCTCTTTTCCTGCCTGGGTTCCTAGGAGCTAGTCTCGATGTTGCCTTCATTGTTTTAACCCCTTCGTTTTCCTGAATATCATGGTTTCTTTTGACCCCCGAACCTTTTTCTTGAGTTCTCCATAGGAATAGATGTTGCACTCTATTAAACTCCTCCTGAGGTAGCGAAGCTGTTCCTTTGGTAGTTCCCTACTCCAGTAATTTTTCCAGATCTAGATGCTCCCTATCAAGAATATCCTATAGTTCATGATCCTCTGTTCCCACCTCACTCGGGGTCATCTCTTGGTCCCTATCAAGTTCCATAGTATTCGGCAAATCCTCCTTTTGTTGGTTGTTTTCAGGTATATCCTCCATGCTATCTTCCTTTTCCCTCTCTGTAGGGATGTCCTCCAGTACCTGGTTCGCTTTATCATGCTCCTCTTCTCCTAATACCTTGAACCTATTCTGACTAAATTGCTTTTCCTCGTTGATTTTCTTCTGGTTCTTTCTCCCTCCTTTACCTCTACTCCCCACTTTGTTAAAGCTTTCAGTTTCTTTCCCTTAGGTAGCTTTAGTTATGCTTTCCATTTTGTTTAAGGGGCAGTCTCTGAATAGATGCTCGTGTTCATGGCATTTGTAGCATCTGAAAGGAACATGCTCATAGTCCACTGCTTGCACCCATTCTTCATCAAAAACTTCTAGAATTATTTCATCTGGTAGAGCTCCAGAAAGGTCCATCTCTACACATATACAGGCAAAGGAGGTATACTTTCCTCGCATTGTGGCCTCTGATATTTTAAAAAAATGCCCTAGTTTATTTCCTATGGCTTTTAATGATTCTAGTTGCCAATAATCTAGAGGTAGGGAATAGAGCCTTACCCATACCGAGACCGAAGTGAATGTCTCATGCTCTGGGACAAAATTCATCACCCAAGGCTGCATATAGAGGCCTGCAGCAGCATAGAAGTAAGGCCCTCCTTCAAACACCCTGTCTTTATCCTCTATGTTTGTAAAAACTATAGTGAAGAAACCTTTGGATCCAAGGTGCAAATCTATATCCTCCTTAGGTTTCCAATGAATCTTTATCCATGCATATAAAGCCTTCTCTGTTGGCCATAACCCCATGAATTTACAAATAATTGCATAAGTCGCCATGTGTTCCCTATGCGATTGTCGTGTTGGATCACTTAACACTACTCGGGGTGTGATGGTTGCCCTAGGCTTACATGGTCCAGTCCGATTTCTGGTGTCAGCATTTTGATTATCTCCTCCTATTCGCTTCTCTTGTCTGACTTCTTCCTGCATATCTTCCTGCCCCTGTGAGCTTTTGTTTTCTTGTTTCCCTCTTCCTAAAACCTCAGTTTTAGCCCTCAGTGGTTTCTTGAATCGATTAGAGACTGCCTGATTGTAGGAGGGAGTGGAACTCCCCCCCTCTCGCCTCCCCATGGTGCCTAACACTGATCTTCTGCTGCAAACTCTAGCTCTGCATGTTTTCTACAAGCGTCGAGTTTCTTTCGAGTCTAGCCGAATTTTATTGATATTTATTAAGAAACATTTTATCATCTTTCTTATTTATTTTATTATAGCCATTATATTTTAATAAAAATATAGTGTATACAAACTTTTTAATACATAAATTGGTCTCTCTACATTTCACCTCTTGGAATCTCCATATAAATTTGATTTTCAATCATAATCTTTTCAAAAGTTTTGAAAAATTGATTTTCAATAATAATCTTTTCAAGAGCTCACAGAAATCAAATCTTATTGTAGAATGTAAAACTTGAAAAATATTTATACGTCAATAGATTTAATATGTTTTACTGCTTGATAAATCTGTGATTCAGATAAATTTATAGTGGTTTTTTATCTCTTTCTATATAAACAATATGTAAGTTTTCATTGCTTAAATTGTATTTTTGAATATTTTGTTGTTTATATTAAAAATTGAATGAGTTACATATTTTCTTCTTATTAAGTAACTAAATTATTTTACCTTTAATTACATTTTCCTTTCAAGCATTGAAATATTTTACTAAAATAAACATTAGTACACATTATATATATATATATATATATATATATATATATATATATATATATAGATATATAGATATATATGAGAAATAAAATAAAATAAAATTAATTACTTTATCTCTGTCACATACCCCTGTGGCACAATACCACCAACTACCTATTATGCTCTATTGGATCGACAATGTGGACCCTTGCGTTCAATGAATAGACTTTAATACTACCTTCCAAATCAACCCTTATGCATGTATTACAACTCAGAGGAACAATCAAACCTGGGCATTCAACATGACAAGATTATGCATAAAGACTTCCTTCTTTTTCTAACTCAACACCAACATTAATGGAAACATTATCATAAATATACTGTAGCTAGAATTATCATGGTCCTACTACCATAGTTAAATGTATTGCTAACATATATACATCTTATGTAATAGGAACAATTAGCTAAAAGAGCCTCATTGGATGCAATTTCCTCCATGATTTCTAATGCATAGCATAGATGACTTGAACCCTAGGCTATACAATTTCAAGCCTTAGAACATAATTATTAATTATACATAGTGTGTCATACATAAATGTTCATTGTCTTAAAAACCGAGATAGCACACAAGTTTAAAGGTGTGACAACATGACAATTATTGCTTAAACCCCACATACTATGTTCCTTCAATAAATTTAACTTGGATTACATTTATGTGCAATAATTGTCACATGCAACCATATATATAACCATATTACAAACAAAGTTAACACAACCAATTCTACTCAAGAATAACAGTCACATGCAATTTATCCAATCATCTAATAAGTAAAGACAACTCAAACAAATTCTCTCATATGCTACATACATTGACAACATAGAGAGTAAGGGGCCAACATTCAAAACCTCCCATGCAAACCAGACCATCTGAAAGAATGTCACTTGGAAAATTGAGCACCGCCAACCAACCTAGAGCTAGCTTCCTCTAGTTCACCCCCGAGCCGAGAGTTCTTGCCATGGATCAACTACCTCTTGTTGATCTCTTCAATGGGTATTTAGTGCCCTCTTTCATGATATGGTTTCCTTTAGCGACGTCCATCTTTTATGGATCTTTTTTATTCATTTGCCTAGGCTTTTCCCAGAAAATCTCACCTTTATCTCCCGCGAGGCCTTTCCTCATAAAAGCTTGCCTTTATCTCCCGCAAGGCTTTCATGTTTTTTTCCGACTTAACATCTTTCTCTAGCTAAGTAACTTAATGGATATTTATCTCCAAATCCATTAAGCTTATCTAGAATTGGATCTAGAAGTCTTATCATGAAAGAATTATCCATTCTCATTCACCAATGGGATTTTATTTGGAAAGAACCTCATCTCTTGGTGTCTCATTTTCCAAGCGTTTTATATTATCTTTATTTATTTAACAATAAAGTATTTACTTTCATTGTTACACCTTGGACCTATCTTTTCTTAGCTTAGGTTAACAGAGTTTTACATACAACGGAGGGGTGTTACATACTCCCCCCCTTAAATTTACACCGTCCTCGGTGTATTACTGCATCTTACAATATTATTCCTCATTCATAGGTAGTTGTTTCTAAATTTATAGGCTCCCATGGCCTTGCCATCTGAATTAGATCTTCCGATATGTATCAGTTACAAAGGAGTTCTACCAGAAAATCTCCTTCCATTGCCTGTAACATTTGTTTCAATCAATTTTGTGAGAGATATCAGATGCAGAAACTCAACTTTTTTTTTCCACAGTTAATATCATAACCTGATATATTGTACTATTATTGCGTAACTACAAGTTATGTTGCCTGCCATTTAAATATGATTCCTTGTATTCATTGTATTTGAATAATTTCCTTTTCTTGCATTGCATTCTTCCAATGCCTTTGTGTTCTTGTCGAACACTTGCTTGATTCCTCATATTCAATGTATTTGAATAATTTCCTTTTCTTCCATTGCATTCTTCCAATGTCTTTGTGTTCTTTTCGAACACATGCTTCCTGCAGTATTCCTGCATTAGTCACAACAATTAAAACTAGCACATTTGACTAATCAACATGTATAAAATATCATATTAGGTTTTCTCAAACATAACCATAAAAATCATACCCCATATGTAACCATGATAAAGAAGAATCATATGTCATATGTATACTAAGACTGAAACAAAATACAGATACTTATCCTTAGTTTCCAATAACAATTCTTAGTTTCCACCTTTGTCCTGCCTCTATACACACTCTGATCGATTGCCTCACCAAGAAATCGCCTAAACCTTCTCCTCTACCATGTGAACCTGCACATAGTGTGCATTACACATACACAACTATACATGTCATATATCATCATGAAATACATGCATCCATACTAGTACCATATGTACTGTTTGTACAAAGTACCACCTGTACACATGTACCCAATACCAAATGTCCATAGCATCACTTGCATGACATATACTTCATCAACATGTTTTCAACCATGTTAGTATCATCACAAAAATTCCTTCATTTATTTATAATACCTTTAGGCAAGTCTACATGTCATATATCATCATGAAATACATGCATCCATACCAGTACCATATGTAACGTTTGTACAAAGTACCACCTGTACACATGTACCCAATACAAAATGTCCATAGCATCACTTGCATGACATATACTTCATCAACATGTTTTCAACCATGTTAGTATCATCACAAAAATTGCTTCATTTATTTATAATACCTTTAGGCAAGTCCAATCAACCCATGCTCGGTTTGTCGATTGGAGAATGAGGAATTTCATGGACCTGTTCAACTTCTGAAACCAAAGCATAAGTAAATAATTCTTATGTCAAAGTATTCAATTGATTTTATTTAGCTAATCCTTTTTATGTATCTTGTGGTTGCAGGATAATTTCAACAACATAGTACCATAGAGGTAATCATGCATACTACAACTTTATCATACCAATAACTTTGGGTTTTGGGATTTAATTTGTCACTAGATAAAGTCTTATTAACATCAAAATACAACCTCTGCCCAATCATAAAGCAGACTATTGACTAGGTTAGTTAGTCTAATCTCAACCTTGTCTTTAGCCCAGAAAATAATTGTTTGATACTCAAAAGTACTTCACACATAAACTAGTTATGCCATATGATTCCTTGTTTTCTCTTTTTACCACTACTCCCAACACTTTGTTGGCCACTATCCAAAACCAATTGAATAATCAGTATGCAAGTACATACACCTCCCATATATGAGTCATAAATGAAGGTTACAATGTTCTCAATTTCACACCCACTAAGTTTTTAGGCACTATATGTGCGAGGGTGTGAACCTAAGTCATTAGTATGTTGAGACCCTACTAAATCATGACCTAGTAGAATACAATTCATTTCTTAGAAATCAATTTGAGAAAATAAGTTTCAGAGTAGTTTATGTAATAATTGATATGTTGTTATATTCCAACTAGACAACACTATCCGTGCAATCTGACGAGTAAACTTCCCAATATTGATTAGTAGGAAATAGTAGTACAACATATGCATCCCAGATGGTATGATTGTGAATTGATTGATTAGATTTCTAGATCCCAATATCCTTGTGCACCACAACCCCAATTACCAGTACCACTTAGCCATCCATATGGTTGAATCATCCTAATGTTTTCTGTTGCATGGTTGGTTATCCTCTTTCATCATTACTTAGAACCTTCTTAATGCATGCATTAGGTTACTACTAGCATAAGATCATTAGACCATCATAAGTTGTACTAATGTAAAGCCTTTTTCTTTACCAACAATTTGTTAATTTTTTCGGACAGGTCATGTTTTGAATCTAGTGTACCATTCTTGTTATTCATTTGGTTGTTATGAATTGCTCTATTTCTACTTCAAGTGCATCTAGCACCACCATATCCAATCTATTTGTCATTTATGATTTTATAAGCATGTGTAGTTTTTTATATATACTTACAAATCATTTTAATATTATCCCTTCCCACAAGAAGTACATTTGCAAGATCTTCCATCCTTCTACTGAAAGCATATTTCTCTTGCTGCGGATTGGAAAGGTCCCTATTCATGAGTTATTATTATCGGAAATCCATTTATATTTGGATTGATATGCACATCCATGTTGTGGAGTTCGACACATTGGAATTGAGTGATTTGAGAATGTGTCCTTGATCTTGTATTAAATATTGTCTTTCTGCTAGAAATGGAGAGGCATTATGTATTTGTACTAGATGTACTTTTGGGTGTTAGTCCCATTGACCTACTTTTTCATTAAATTATTAATGCATATTGTCTTCTTCAACATGTATATAGTGAGTGGTATTACAGGTGTGCATACACTTCACAATTTTGTTCTCAGTTTAGTCTAGATTGGAAAAATAACTTGTGCCTCTTGCACAACTTAGTTACAATTATTAGGATATTATTTTCTTCAAAGAAAACTTGTAGGTTCCTACTTAAAAAGCATGCATGTGCTATAGAATATCAGACTAATGAATTAATACAGTTTAATCCCTTCGATAGGGTATATTGGGAGCAATTTCCCAATAAGGTGAACTAAATAATTCAACTAATGGAAACACCCTATCCAAAATTCAACTGCCTCATTACATGTAGATGCACCAATTAACATAACAATATTAAATCGAAAGACAATTTTAAAATACTAAGTCTCATACCACATACAGAGACCTATCTTTCATAAGCTTAATGATAATTCATGGGAATTCCATGAACATATACAATTAATCTGTTCTAAGTTGGAAATCAATTAATTAACCATTGATTTCAAATAGTTTTGATAGAATGTCATGAACTTATTTTCTATGACTTATATAGATTCCATCTATATAATTTTATTTTAATATTTCCTCGTGTTAACTATGATCTATGGAAAGAGAACTTGTCATTTCATCTATTTTTGTTTGTAAATTACCTCATAAGAGTTCAATGTTTCTTCCCTTAAGATCTCTTATAAGTATAAACTTTATTCCATTAAGTTATGTCCTTGACTGCACTATCCTTACCAACATTAATTTGAATTCTATTAAGTTGTGTCCTTGTCTAGATATCATACCACTCATAAATTAAATTTTAATATGAGTAGAATAATATGTTGACCGTATCATTAAAATCCATCATCCCACTTTCGATGTAATAACCATACTTTATGATTATTAATTTGTTCATTCCTCTCGCTCTACTATGAACATCTAGAACTATGTAAACATATTGAACCTATCTTAAATCATGCCATGGAGTATTTGTGTCTTAACAACTTAAGTTTTGGGAGAAATTCCACACCTATAATAAAAATTTAATCTTCACATAATTCCTAACATTCAATAAGTAGGCATAATTAAAAAGGTAACCTACTTATGGTTGACCATTTCTACTTATTGGAATAATCATCATGTTATTTGTTGTCATTTCTTTGCATTACTCTTTATTCTACTACAACATTGCAAGGTTTTATGTTATATAGCATATTATAGAATTATTTGTTCCATATAACCTTTCATGGTTCCTTTCTCCCCATAATGCTACTATAACTATCCACCATAGTGTATAAATACCACACTTAGACTTGAGAAACTCAAGTTAAAGTGTAGGGATTAAATCAAATTTGATTTATTCATCAAGCCCAACTATACTCATTGTAATGTATCTTAACTCAATGGTAATTTGTGAAAATTTTTAGTCATCCATGCTAGTAAGCATACCAATGCAACTCATTGTAACCACACACATGAGCCATATATGTGAGCCATTCATATATGTAAGCACCTGCATGTAAACACATCATGCATACATCCTTCAACCATAATGTAAATTATTAATTCCAAGGAGAAAGTATTCATATACTTATGATATGCTTTATGCATTAAAAAAAATATCTTACTTAATTATGCACACACACATCCAGAAATTATTTAGTGGCACTACAATTAAAACTAACCTTTGCTAGCCAGCTTGCTAATGTCTACCCATTACCAGCACTATAAGATCACATAGGGTTTTCGTATCATGCAAATCAAAGAAGAGTGAGTCAAATTATGTAATATAATCGATATTTGACATTAGTCTATCCATAACTCCCTCACCACGTTAAGGATCTCAAATTGTATAATAATTTTATAGAAATAAGTAAAACATAATAACTTTCGACCTCAACTAGGTTAACCACATCCCACACATATACCTAAAATAGCTAACAAATGTAAAGAGAAATTCCATCCTCACTGACGACCAATTACATAATTTATGCACACATGCTTACATGCTCATGCTATCTTCCACCATGATCGGTTCATAACAATTTTATTCACTTCTTAATCATTAAAGTCGTTGTCAAAGTTCGGGTACAATGGGAATTTTGCCCTCTTCTTGTGTTTTACATCACCATTGTGTTGTGCATGAGAATTTTGAAATTAGGGTGACGGGAAAGCGTCAATAAAACATTTTCGACCAAGGCAGAGAACCCAATAAAAATTTAAATCGAGGCACTCGCATACCTGAAAAAAAATACCAGATTCGCTCAGCCCATTGAACCTTGATGATTGCGCCGATTGAAAGTTGTCACTTCAATTGCTGCAACTTATGATCAATAGATACAAATAAAGCATTGACATTTACTCTCGTCATATTTGAGAAATACAACGTGGATTTAAAAATTTAATCCATGGTAATCGACACAAAAGGCAACGCACGTGATTGAAAAAAAAATCAACACAGGTAATGTGGGTGCCAACTTAAAAAATTAACAGGACACATAATTTAGGAAGTTTGTCATCTTCGTGATGCACATCATCCATCATTATTCCTGGTGGAACGAACTTATCTGCTAAAAAACTTGAATGAGTTGTTTATTGAATAGATACTCTTCAGGTTTTCCTTGCAAAAGAGGGTGAAACCCGACGTTGATACTCAGATGGATATAAGAGGTTTTTAAAGAAATACTGTCGGTCCCCACGTAAAGATAGAGCTAATGCATGGTCAGTTGGAAAACCTAGATAACTATTATCCAACCGAATGCGTCTATAGAAGATTTTGTGTCAATATAGTTGTTTCCGGAATGACAACTCGCAAAGCCACCACACCCGACCGACCTTCAGATCAATAGATAAGGCAATTAGAAAAAGCGGCGTTGTGGATTGAAAGGGAAACAACCATCCTTGATATGATTTTCTCTGGAAAATAGAAGTTGTTGTTGTGATTTAATTTTACAAAAAAAACACATGTTCCCTACAGTTTCCATAACCCGGCGTGCCACCTTCATCATTCAACCTCACTTCACTAGAATCGTAACTCATTGTTCTAATTCGTTGGAGCTCTGCAATATGTCAAATCCGTGTATTTGAGAGCGTATACTCCGTCTTTTTCTGAGTGATGGTCTACGTGCAAATAAACCCGCATATTTCCATCATAGCTATGGAAACAAATTTCAATGCT
This sequence comes from Pinus tabuliformis, assembly GCA_031772625.1. Taxonomy (NCBI): domain Eukaryota; kingdom Viridiplantae; phylum Streptophyta; class Pinopsida; order Pinales; family Pinaceae; genus Pinus; species Pinus tabuliformis. The sequence continues at coordinate 152,826,413 of CM062804.1, read as the reverse complement.
TTCAATTTGTATCGTAATTCTAATTACCAATGAGTTAACTCTTCATCATTCAAATCTTTCTCCATGGTTCCAAAGATCACTTCATGAAATTTACTTCACACCATGTTTCTCATTGTTAGCATGGTCTTTCATAACCATCAAATTACATATCAATCACAGTCATACATCACACTATTTGTGCAATGCAACAACCATGTATCTTGGTATGACGTGATCCGCTACAAAATATTAATAAACAGTGCAATGTTCACAAAACGCAGGTTTATATAGTTTCTATTTGTTCTTAAAACAGATTTTGGCACACCCAACCTTCATTAACATACATAGTTTTGAGTTCACAAGTACATTTTATATGCGTGGTTAAGCTTGAAGGCCAATTGATATCGTTTATGTGATGGGTATAGAAAAGCCATTTTTATTTGGCATTGAATGTTCATCATATCTGCAACCAACTCTAGGCGATCTCCTCGCCTCCTCGTGTTCGCTCACGGCCCATAAATTGTATGGCCCAGAATTCTAAGGGAATATTTTGGAGCTACCGAAGAGGTCTATACGCTTGAACCATCATTCCTCAACATAGCTTCACGTTAGTTTATCAATCATATTGTTCAAGCACTATATGAATTAGAATATGCTTCATATATCCCTCCACGTAAGCACTTTAAAGCTCCTCAACAATACGGAAGGAGAGTCTACCGCCTTTCTGAACCATCTCATGAAAGGGATAACGGTCATTGTCCACTACCCTCCCCGAAACCCGACAACAAGATATTTGCTCCCATACACCTAACTATTGAGAAAACCCTACTTTTAGGGTATTTCTTTGGATATCAAAAGCATGGATTTGGTTGTTGGGAAGCTGGCAGGGTTTAGCTAATACGCGCTCCTATTCTTTCTTTGAAGGTGACCTAAATCACTTATATCAAATGGGATGAGACAACGACATGTCAATGGAAATGATAGAGATAAAGCACGTTTCCGTAAAGATAGATCTCAGCATACTTGATGAAAGAGTACAAGGAGTCTTCTATGATCCCTTTACATCGTGTTATTTATGTTAGCTTTTAGCACTACAACTATATTAATACTTTGGACTTCTAGTTATAAACATATATTGGCCTATCGCCCTTATATATATCCATAGCTTATATTAAAGGATTGGAACTATAATATTCATACCCCATGAGCTAATCGTATCTGAACTATATAACATATGGTCTTTGTGAAACTCTCCAATCACCATACTTATTTAAACATCTAAATTATTCTCGCAACCCACACTATATCCAGTGGAACATTCAACATAGTAAGATTAGGCATTTTGATTTCATTCCTTTGATGACCAAACCAACATTAATGCATTCCATACAAACCACCAATTCATATTCAATGGTTAAACTGTCACCGACTATGCAATTTTCAAACCTTAAAGACATAATTACAAATCCTAAAGCGAGTCACAAATTTTAAAGCAACCATCAGTTCAAAATTACCTTCGATTTCAAGGTACTCCTAGTCTTATTCTTTATAGATTCTAATGCCTTAGGGAACTACTCTAGAATTCATCGGAATATCTTTTATGACCAAACCCTTCAGTGAAATCTCTTATTCATTTAGGACCTAGTTAAGGACCTACCAGTCATTCATACCATACAGAGGTGGGTTTTCCCTTAGGCCGCAATATTTGAACTTAGATTCTTCGATACCATTTGTCACATACCCCCGTGGCACAATACCACCAACTACCTATTATGCTCTATTGGATCCACGATGTGGACTCTTGGGTTCAATGAATAGACTTTAATACTACCTTCCAAATCAACCCTTATGCATGTATTACAACTCAGAGGAACAATCAATCTTGGGCATTCAACAGGACAATATTCTTTCTTTTACTAACTCAACATCAACGTTAATGGAAACATTATCATAAATATACCGTAGCTAGCATGATCATGGTCCTATTACCATAGTCAAATGTATTGCTTACATATATACATCTTATATAATAGGAACAGTTAGCTAAAAGAGCCTCATTGGATGAAATTTCCTCCATGATGCATAATGCATAGCATAGATGAACTGAATCCTAGGCTATACAATTTCAAGCCTTAGAACATAATTATAATCATAAATAGTGTGTCATACATAATTGTTCACCGCCTTAAAAAACCGAGATAGCACACAAGTTTAAAGGTGTCACAACATGACAATTATTGCTTAAACCCCACATACTATGTTCCTTCACTAAATTTAACTTGGATTACATTTATGTGCAATAATTGTCACATGCAACCATATATAGCCATCTCATAAACAAAGTTAACACAACCAATTCTACTCAATCATAGCGGTCACATGCAATTTATCCAATCGTCTAATAAGCAAAGACAACTCAAACAAATTCTCTCATATGCTAAATGAATTGAAAACATAGAGAGTAAGGGACTGACATACAAAACCTCCCATGAAAACCAGACCTTCTGAAAGAATGTCACTCAGAAAAATGAGCACCGCCACCCAACCTAGAATTGACTTCCTCCAATTCACCCCCGAGTTGAGAGTTCTTGCCATGGATCAACTGCCTCATGTTGATCTCTTCAATGGGTATTTAATACCCTCTTTCATGATATGGTTTCCATTAGTGGCGTCCCATTTTTATGAATCTTTTTTATCCATTTTCCTAGGCTTTTCCCGGAAAATCTCACCTCTATCTCCCACGAGGCTTTTCCTCAAAATCTTCCTTTTATCTTCTGCAAGGCTTTTATGTTTTTTTTCAACTTAGCATCTTTCTCCAGCTAAGTAACTTAATGGATATTTATCTCCAAATCCATCAATCTTATCTAGAATTGGATCTAGAAGTCTTATCCTGAAAGAATTATCCATTCTCATTCACCAATGGGATTTTATTTGGAAAGAACCTCATCCCTTGGTGTCTCATTTTCCAAGTGTTTTATATTATCTTTATTTATTTAACAATAAAGTATTTACTTTGATTGTTACACCTTGGACCGAGCTTTTCTTATCTTAGGTTAACAAAGTTTTACATACAACAAAGGGGTGTTACAATCTCTGTAAAGTTATATAAAATTATATTATTTAACATATACATCTAAATATTTCACTTATTACTTGAAGAGTGAAAGTGAAATGTCAACGAACCAAGTGAGCACAATGAAAATGGGATTATTAATGTTTTATAATGCTTTTAATTAAAAGTAGCCAAATATGTATAACTATTTATGTTTTTATTATAGCCGACAATGTTTTTTCATTTAAAATTTTTCTTTAAGAGACACATGTCAACTCCAAGTTGAGCATGAATGGAATTACATATCCTCCTCATATTGAATGGTAGAATAAACCTCTCAGTTCAATTAATAATAATATTAACAAATATCAATAAAATTAAAATCATTTCAATATTTAAGTGTGTGTGTATATATATATATATATATATCTTATTTCTATAATAACAATACTTAAAATAATAAAATTTGCCAATGGGGGTGGTAAATGGCTAAACAGATGCCTAGGACATGGGTGTTAATATCAATGCCACACATCATCAATGAATCTAAAACATGTTTGGCAAGCTTCGTCTAGTGCTTCGTGGGCGAATGTTTTGGAGAAGGTCCTAAGTATAATGAGTATTGGCATGGCTATAGAGCTCATTTGAAAGTGTTGGGCGATGAGGGATAGGATTGAAAGGGGAGTAGTCTTTCCAGGTGTGAAGGGAGGCTTACCATTCAAGTCATTCCCTTCATTTGGTCTGACGCCAATTAATGTGAGAAATGTGTAGGGGAAGTTTGGTGATGTGCCGACTTTGTTGGAGACTTAGAGTGCCATGTGGAACCCCATATCACGTTGTGTTGCTGCAAATAGGGAGAATTACATGTTAGTGAGATGTGTGGTGGCTCATGAATTTTGGTTGGTCATCCACTTGGGTCTTGGGACAACATCCCTTGCTTTCGAGCATGTAACTTCATTTGGTCTACTGATTGTTGGTTTTAGTAATTGGTTTTCTTTGTCTGGGTCGGGCCCTATTTGATCCAGGTGGATATTGGTAGCCACCCGCCAATTCCACTTGGACCCCCACCATTGCTTCTTTCAGTTTTTCAGTTTCCTTAATTGTAGCATAGTTTACTATTTTTAGCAGTTTTTCGGGTCCTAAACTTCCATAGTTGTTTTGAGGCCCTAAACGACGTTATTTTGGAAATATACTGCCAACGATTTTCTTCCTAAAGTTGTCTTTTTTTCCGTAGTCCTCGGAGAGATCTTTCCAACGGGTTATCATGCGCGTCAAACAGAGATAATATGACCAAGTCGCGACCCCGGGAAGTTGGCTGTCCAACTAACCCCAACGGGGCCCATAAACTCTTTGTGTTACATCTCCTCGGGTTAGGGTTTTGGTTGTTTAGGGTTTGCTCTTATTTTTCAATAATAAAAAAGGCCCTTGAGCCTCATTGTAAGGCAGTTTAGAGGCATGTAGCTGCCACATCTCTTCTTAGAGATAAGCTACTATCGCCCTAGCTAGTTTATTTACATTTCTGTTTGTAAGCATATTTCAATATTCTACATTAATGAAATGAAGTATTATTTCTGCTGCATCTATGTGTTTATGGTTATCTTTGTGATTTGTTGCGTTCATGTTTAAATCTGGATCAGTGGTATCAGAGCGGTCTGCTTTTCTTCTCTGTTTTTCTTTGCAAGTCCCCAACGAGGTCGGGATATAAGGAGTTAGGGGTTGAACTGGTCGAACCTTTGCGAGACCAAATTCGCAAATCCCAATGGCCTCCCATGGCAGCTGAAAAGAAAGATGAGGGGACAGGAGATCCTATCAAAATCTTGCTCAAAGAAGCCCTCGAGCGACAAAGGAATGCGATGATGGACAACTTTGCCCAGATCCTTCAGCAGCTACCCAAGGGTGATGCATCGGCTTCCAACAGATACTTTGGAAACACCACACCATTTAAGGTACAAGTTAATTTTGAAATCCCCATATTTGAGGGTCAGATAGACACAGATGCCATTGATAAATGGTTAAATCTGTTAGAGGGTTATTTTTCTGTTCACGATTTTTCCAGTCAGGAAAAGATTATTTTCGCTCTTCTCAAAGTAGCCCCCCACGTCAAGGACTGGTGGGAAACCTACTGCGAGTAGAAGGATGAAAGTACAGGCTCATTATTTTCAGTCGCACCCACTTGGAATTCATTCCGGGATGCCATCAAGGAGCAGTACTACCCTTTCGGAAGCTATGAGAATCAATACATAAAGTGGACCACGCTGCGGCAGGGAAGGGACCAAGATGTGCCAGAGTTTACCAATATTTTCCATACCCTTCGCACAAAGTTGGGTATCAAGGATTCAAAGCATCATTTGGTACTCAAATACAGTGGCTGCCTACATGAGTACATCCAGGAAGAAATAGAATTCCTGAACATCTCCTCGCTCGACACGGCATACCGATATGCCATCAAGGTCGAGCAAAATTTTAAATAGAAGAAGTGAGATTTGGATCTGCGAATCCGAAGCAAGGGGAAGGTGCCCCCAAACCGCAAAACAAAGGAAAAAGCCAAGGTGGGGCGGCCCAAGACAACTAGCCAAAGTTGCAAGCAAAGAACAGTGCCGCGAAGCCGAAAAAGGACACGAGAAAGTGGTGTGAGTTCCATAAGAGCTCCACTCACAACACAAGTGAGTGTCGGGCCAAGCAATCACTAGTGGCCGAGCTAAAGGTTTCAGAATCAGATGCATGTTCCGACTCTGAGTCAAAACTCGACAAGGGGAATGACAAAGGGAAGCAGATTATCGATGCGGAGCCCAACGCCACCGTTGCCACCACGAAGATCCAGAAGGAGGAACCCGAAGATCCAGAGGAGGAGGAGCATCTCTTCTACTCCTAGATGTGGGTAAAGGGCTTCCTGCTACAATTCATTATTGACATCGGGAGCCAAAAGAAACTCATTTCGGTAGAGGTCGTGAAGCGGCTGGGCTTACTGACCATAGCACATCCACAACCATACACCATTGGGTGGCTTCACCAAGGACGAGATCTTTGCGTGAGCCAGTAGTGTCGCCTTCCATACAACATCAAACCCTTCATGGATGAGGTATTGTGTGACATTTCTCCTCTTGAAGTTTCTGATGTATTATTAGGACAACCATACTTGTGGAAGTGACATGCTGTGTATGAATCAAGGCCTCGTGCTGTTATTGTTACTTTGGGAAATAAGTTGTACATGATACCATAGGTATCACCGCCTACCGCCATCTTTTTGGTTACTGCAAAACAATGCAGTAAGCTCATTTCCAAAATCGGGAAATTTGTTTTCCTGATGATACGCCCTCAAGGAAAGAAGAAGACGGTGGCCACGACCTCCAGACAGGGCCCCTCCGCATGACAACTACAGATGGACAAGGTCGTGGAGGAGTACGAGGACATCTTCACCTCCCCCGCAGGGGTTCCTCTGCACTGTCAGGTCAAGCAATCCATCGATTTGACCCCAGGTGCACCACTTCCCAATGGACCAATCTATCGGCGCTCTGTTCTGGAGAATGATGAAATCAAGAGGTAGATTCAGGAGCTACTGCAGAAAGGTCACATCTGTCCGAGTTCATTGCCCTGTGGGAGCCCGATCCATGTTGGTACAGAAGAAGGATGGGACTTGGAGACTCTGTATTGACTATCGGGTGCTGAACAAGATCACTGTCCATAATAGGTACCCGATCCCACGGATTAATGACCTCCTGGACCAACTTAAGGGGGAAAAATATTTCAGCAAGATCGATTTGAAGTCAGGATATCACCAGGTACCAATCGAACCCTCTGATGTGTGGAAGACTACCTTCAAAGCCAAGGAGGGCCTTTTCGAATGGTTGGTTATGCCTTTCGGATTGATGAATGCTCATGTAACCTTCATGAGGCTAATGGATGACATCTTGTGGCCATTCACCAAATCATTTGTAGTGGTATACTTGGATGACATCCTGATCTTCAGCCAGAGTTGGGAAGAGCACCTCCACCACATCCAATAGGTTCTCCAAACACTGCGGCAACACAAGTTATGTGCCAATTTGGAGAAATGCGCTTTTGGCATGACCCAGGTTCAGTATCTGGGATACATTATTGATTAAAAAGGGGTGCATGTGGATCCAGCCAAGATCCAAGTCATTTGGGATTGGCCATCTCCAACCAATCTAACAGAGCTTCACAGCTTTCTGGGTCTTTCCAACTTCTACCGCAGGTTCGTGTTGGGATTTTCTCATATCACTTGGCCCTTGAGTCAAGTCACCAAGGGAGGAGCAAAAGAAAAATTCTTTTGGCTTGAATCTCAACAGAAGGCATTCAAAGAGTTGAAAGATTGCCTCTGCTCGGCACCAATGCTTGCATTGCCAGACTTGCAACAACCATTTGAGGTCGAGACAGATGCCTCTGACTATTCTATTGGGGCAGTCCTTACTCAACACGGGCATCCAGTGGCATATCATAGTGAGACACTTTCAAACACAGTTCGGAAGTATCCCACTTATGACAAAGAGATGTATTCCATTGTGCAGGCCTACTGACAATGGAAGCATTACATTTTGGGGAAGGAAATAGTCATCAACACAGACCAGCGACCCCTGCAGTTCATACAGACCCAAGGGAAATTGCAGAATGATCGCCATCAGAATTGGTCCACATACCTGCAACAGTTCCATTTGAATATCAAGTATAAGAAGGGTAGCACCAATAATGTTGCAGATTGCCTCAGTTGACCACCAATCATGGCGTTAACCACCGTGCTCAACTCTTGTGGGCATGAGACTTCTGATTGGCCAATTCTCTACAAAAGCGATCCAGAATTCAGCCATACATACCAGACAATATTGGAGGGTCAGCATGTTCTAGATTTTCACCTCCAGGATGCCTTGTTATGCCACTTGGGTCACCTTTGTGTTCCTTCAAGTGAGCGTGCCAAGATGATTTGGGAAGCACACTACAGTCGGGATGCTGGGCATTTCGGGGTCGAGAAAATGGTGGCAGTGCTGCAGAAGTATTTCTATTGGCCGAATCTTCGACAGGATGTCGGGAAGTACATCAGATCATGCACTGCCTGCACCATTGCCAAACCAACCATTAAGAAGCAAGGCCTCTATACCCCGTTGCCTACCCCTAGTTGACCCTGGGAATCAATCTCCATGGATTACATGTCAGGCCTTCCTTCCACTAAGCATGGAAAAGACTGTGTTTTTGTGGTCATCGACAGGTTCTCGAAGATGGCCATTATGGCGGCTTGTAAGAATAATATCACAGCAGAAGCCACTACTAAACTCTTCTTTGCACGAGTGTGGGTACACTTTGGGATCCTAGAGTCTATCATCTCAGATCAGGACAGCAGGTTCCTCAGTACATTTTGGTCCAATCTCTGGTTGATGCTGGACACCAAACTCACTAAGTCCACATCCTTCCATCCTCAAACTGATGGCCAAACAGAGGTTGTCAATAGGATGATCGTACACATTCTATGCATGTACAACTCAAAGCATCCACGCACATGGGACAAGAGCCTCCCCTATGTTCAGCACAGCTACAACCGAGCTCTCCACAACTCAACTAGCCACAAACCTTTTTAGGTGGCCTTGGGATTCTAGCCACTATGTCCCATTGATGTGGCCATGCCATTTGCAGCTACTCACACAGATTCGGCTCATGTCCAGTCCAAAACAAATAAGGCAAACAGCTTCATTGATCACATCCAACATATTCACCAGCAGGTGTTGTTGGGAAAAGTATCCAATACGGAATGACCCTATCCCACTCTAAGGGTGATAGTACCTCAGCAAAAATCAAAGCAAAGCTATTCGAGATTACTTCTTTATGAGATGTAAGAGAGAGGAGGAAGAGATCCACTAACCGATGTCTTCCGCTAATGATTGATCCAATCTTCTCTCTTTGTTGCTTGCTCCCAGCTCCTTGCTCTTCCACTGGCCCAGCTACACCAAGATCCTGCAAAATAACAAGAGAGGGAAACTACAAGAAGCATACATTCATAATTGATTCAAGGATTAGAATAAATCAAATACACAAGCATAACAACACATCATTGAGATACATGCATATAGAAGAACCTCAAATGCTTTATTAATGGAAGAAGTAAAGTTCAGGAAGTAATACAACCATAAAAGGCCCAATCCAGCATCACCTCCCAGCAGAAAGAAGTCTCCTCTTCACCTCCTTCAAGCAAATCACCCAATAGTTCTATACTCAAACCAACAGCACTTCCTTACATTCACAAGATTCCAGCCTCCCTAGACCTCATGAGAGAGCTCTATATATAGGAGATTTTGAGAAAGGATGAGTCAGCTTGTAGCTGGCATGAAGCTGACTAGTGTCCTCTCCCACTTCAGTTATTCTTCAGTTCTTGAGTCCACTTGGAGGTTCTTGCTTCCACTTGGAGATCTAGACCCTCTTACTCATCACAAGTCGAATTCCCTGATCCAAGTGTCATTTTGGAAGCTTCCTGGGCATTGACACCTTGAGGAATGACTGTGCCACATGTCCCAACTCGCCCAGCGCAGGTAGCCTTCTTTGCAGTTGACATTCAGCGTAGGTAGACAGTGGAGCTCTTGACATTCAGCGCAGATGCTCAGTGGAGCAGTTGACATTATCCAGAATTAGCCTGTTTTTGAGTGTTTTCAGGTGGAGAACTGATATTTAGTGTTGTGGTTTGCTGACCTTGTTCCTCTAGGGGTAGGAACAACATGTTTAGGGACTTTGGATCCCTCAGATTATTGACATTTCATGCTTCATGCTGTAAGGCACAAAAATGTCTATAACAGCAGGTCCATGACATTCTGGAGAAATCAAATTCCAAGTACAGGCAGTGACATGATCAACATCGGGTGCCACACAAGTTTTAGGTGGGCGACAAAGTCTGGTTGCATTTGCAAAATGAATGCCTTACTGGAGCCTATCGAAAACTTAAGCCACTCTGATATGGTCCTTACACCATTACCAAGGTTGTGGGAGACAATGCATTTGAGCTCAACATTCCCCCATTCCTTGGCTTGCACCCAGTGTTCAATGTGGACTGCCTTCGGCCATACTTTCCACCATTACTAGACACATCCGACATTACAGAACAACTCACACCCACAGAGTTAAATCCAGATTGCATGGAACAAGCTGCAACTGATCGGATCATGGACACACAAATCAAGCACACTCGCCAGTAGAATATCAAACTGTATCGAGTTGTCAAAGCAGGCCAACTCCTTCACCAGGGAAAGTGGCTCACTAGGGACCAAGTTCAGCAGAAGTTTCCTCATCTCATGGAGGAACTCAACGCAATGGGGACCATTGCTTTCTAAGGGAGGAGGAATGATCCAGGTGAATATTGGTGGCCACCCGCCAATTCCACTTGGACCCCCACCATTGCTTCTTTCAATTTTTCAGTTTCCTTAACTGTAGCATAGTTTACTATTTTTAGCAGTTTTCGGGTCCTAAACTTCCATAGCCATTTTGAGGTCCTAAACGACATTTTTTTGGAAATCTACCGCCAACGATTTTGGTGGGTTCCAGTATTGTAGCAATAATGCTACAACTCCTGGAGCTTCCTTCTCTAATTTTATCAACCCGGTAGTTCGTAACAAACTTGGAAGCGACGGTGCTGTATGCACAAGTACTAGCTCTTGTCACAGCTGTCACTTGGTCATCTGGCATAAGTCCGCTAGGGCTCAAGCCAACTTCTATATGTTCTCAGAAGAAGCTTTTTAAGTGATGAACGAAGGTTATCTCTAAGGAAATTAACCTACTTTTCAAGAATGAACTGAAAGCCAACAAAGCATGGAAACCCTAGTAAACCCTAATCTGACCAGCTTAATCCTTATGATGCAATGGTGGGAATGCAACTTCTACAAATGATGCCATTACTTCTAGTGAGATGAGATGCATGAGTTTAAACTACTTTCATCTGAAGAGAACATGTTTTTGTATTTTTGCTCAAGTGGTTGGAGTTATTATGACCGTGCTTCTTACTGGGTCTTGACTGTGCAGGGGTAGTTCAAGGGGAGGAAGGCTTGGGAAAGGTCAGGAGGACTCTGAGAGGTTCCAGGAGATCCCTAACATCATTCCACAGAAGTCCACAACATTCAGGTGCCTGGCAGTCGTGGTTGCAAGCTTCTACAGGATGTCTGCAGGGGATCCTACAGGAAGCTCGGGATTTCTACAGGAAGTCTGCTAACTTCTACAGGATGTTCTGCAGTCGGAGTTTTGGGTGATGGAGGAGTGAAGGAGTTGTATGGGTGGATAGGTAGGATGAGGGGGGAGCTTGTGATGGCCTATGGACAGAGAGATGATATGGGGAAGGTGTGTGTAAAGCTGGTTGGTCGATAGAAGGGTAGAGGCAGTGGAAGGCCGAAAAGATAAAACGACGTGGATAATAGAAGAGTTGGTGGGCAAAGGATCTAGCTGGGAGGTAAGGAGATGGCTTAGGCACGGCTGAGAAGGATAAGGACGTGATAGAGTGGTGCTGCGCAGTGTAAATGGAACAAATCACCTCTGTCTTGCACAAAACCGAGAATTCATCAACCTATTCTAACTGTTGTATTAAAAACCAAAGAACAGCGATGGAAGTTAAGATAGAAATCGTGCATGGTGCTGAAACAAGGAGTTATTGCTCAAGATCTAAATGCATGGACACTTCTACCAATGGACATATGACTTTAAAACATGCATGAACTGTAAAATTGCGTTTTTTGGTGGTTGGCACGGTCTACACTCCCAATCTCTAAACAGAGGTGGAAGTGAGTGTACGATCAACCTTTCTTGGAACTCTGATGAATTCTAATCCTCCTACTCTAATCTAAGCTGCTGAAAGCACTTTATCCATACAACTAACCTACTTAATCACATCAAGAAGTTTGAATTAGCAGATTGTATTTTCCAAATGCATGTCAAAGCAAAGAAACGAAATGTTGAAAGGAAAGACAGGTAACAATACAAAGAGAGGAGGCCTATTGCTCTCAGGTTGGGCCCAAACCTGAGAGCTATAGCTCCTCTAAGAACTCAGGATTGAACTCAAATCTGCCTGCCTTTTATTAAAAGATCATAATCATAAGTCTAACAACATGCCAAAAATGGCTTACAAAGAGCAAAACAGAGCTATAGCTTGAGATTCAAAATCTGCAACAAAGGTTCAAAAGTTCCCATCGAAGGCTACAGCCTCAATATTTATACATTATGAGGGCCAAGCTGGCCTCCTAAATTAGTGGGGCTTGGCTGTCCAACTAAAAGTAAACTGCTGTTCCTGTAGAATCCGTTGGCTGCCTTCTAGCTCGGTGGTGATAGTTGTTGGAGCTCGGAGTTGGGGTGGAGATCACGAGGAAGGTCATTCAAGGCTGTGGAAAACCTTCCTATAAACCCGTAATGCCACCTTGGTTGTCTCCTTGCCTCCATCTGCGTGGTCTTTGCTCCATTTAATGTCAAAAAAACCTGAAATAAACGTGTATTAGCCACATAGGCATAATGACTGCCCTCCTTCCCACAAATAACATGAATATACTAAGAAATGATGCATAAGTGATAAAAAATGAAGGGTTGAGCAAGGTAAGTAGGCCAAATGAGCCCAAAATGTTACCAAAATTTGGGGCTCATCATCACCCCCCAGCTAAAATATTTGCTCATCCTTGAGCAACTAGTCCAACTCTTCATCCTTCATTGCCTTTACTGCTACCCTTACATCCCAAGCCTCTGTGGTAGTGTCCTCCTTGCTGATATGAAACCCAGCCCTTCTGTTTACCTCTTCCCACTGTTCATTATCATCTTTCTCTGTGCTGCCTTCCATCAATCCGAGCAGCAGTGGTGGGCTTAGCTTAAGGCCAATCCAGCTGGCCTGGAGGTTTTGCATGGATTTCTTATAGAGGGCCACCCGTACCAGAGCTTCCCTCATCCGAGTTGGGGTATGGTACTCTCGGATTTTCAGACTGTGGGCCAATGTACTCCATCTGCGGGTGCATGCTTGGACAGCGTTGTCTCCTAACAGTCTCTCCATGTCCTCAAAATAAGCTATGGCTTGGGCCTGTTGATCCATATATCTTAATGAAGCTTGAGGGTCAGTGGACAAATGTTGGTGTGCTGAGATTAGTGCAACTGGATCCCCTGGTTCTGGTCTGATGAGCAATGGCTCGTTCAGCTCTCGGTTCATGACCGCTTTGGCTTCTGCTGCTCGTTTGTCCTAATGGTTCAGCCATGAGGAAAATGCCATTAATTGCATATCTCTCAAGGCTGTATTGGGATCCCATGAAACTATATTAGGCAGGGCCATATTATGGAGGTAGAACTCCGCTAATCTGGCCTTATCCTCTGATGAACTAGTACTGCATACTTCAGTGAATTGTTGCAGGTCTTGGAGCTGAGAGATACCTCTTTGCGCCAAGGTATTGATTTGGAATTGTAGCCATTGGTCTTTCAAGTACAGGCCATAGGATTTGGCCGGCTGTCTGCATTGGATAGCATCCATGGCCCAGCTGGCCATGCAGGCCAATTGTGCCTCTTTCTGCTGCAGCTGTTCTCTGAGAGCTTGCACCTCGATTTGTGCTTGCTGTTCTGCTTCCTGTAGATGTGTAGTTGGTTCCCCAAGACCGGTGTGTAGTTCCTCTTTGCCTTGCTGTTATGCTGTGGTGTCCTTGGAGAATGTACATGTCCCTGCCCTCAGCTCCTGTAGCTGGAATCTCAGCTTTTGGTTTTCTTCCTGTAGGAACACTCGTTGGCAATTTGCCACGTGTTTAGCCATGGACAATTCACTTCTGGCTTCCTTGAGCTGCTCCTGCAAGGGACCTATGTCCGCCACACCCTTTGACTTTGCTATTTTCATCCACGTGTGTGTACGGACTCTTTCTTCCTCCAATGCAAAAAACAGTGGCACAGTAAATTTCTGAGGTATAATTTTGCCAGCCTCTAAAAAGTTGTAATATGAACTCAGACTTGGCTGAGGGCTGGGCTCTGGTATATGCTCTGTCTCCACTTCTTTTGGTGGCTCTACTTCTTCCTCCCTTGGTGGTGATAAGGGTGCTTCTCCTTCCATTCTCTCAGTTTCTTTAAGCCTGGCTAAGGTTTCCTGTAGAGCATCTTCAGCATCCTGTAGCCGAGCTTTTGTAGTCAATTGGTCTAACCTTTCTTGCCACGTAGTTTTCTTCGGGCTCCCCCTCTCATAGGTGACTGATATCCTCGAGGGGGACCTTTCCTTGGGCGAAGTAGGGGCATCTTCAATAATGATTGGGCTACTGGACGGAGGCTGTGGCTTGCCCATCTTTATTCTCACACTTCTTCTAGCTTTAAAATATAGAGGGGTCTCCCTCTTTCTCTTCTCCTTTGGCTTAGGAGGTGTGCTGAGGGCGGCCAGCACAGCTGCTGCCTCCCTTGCAAGAATGTCAGCTTTCTTCTCCTTGGGTTTCACTTTTTCAGGGCTTCCTGTAGAAGACCCTATTTTAGTTAATTTCGGGCTTCCTGTAGAAGACCCTTTTTTCAGTTAATTTCGGGCTTCCTGTAGAAGCCGGTTTCGGTTTTCCTATAGAAACAGGTGTCACCGCTTTGGTTTGTTTTGCTGCATGAGTTTTACTTTTTGACTTGGTTGCAATTGCTGTCGAGGCACTTTTGCTGATGTGGACCTTCTCAGCCTTGTACACTCTGCTTTGCAATCTTTTCTCTCTTGCCGTCAAAATGGGTGTGTCTTCTTTCTCTTTATCACCCTTTTTCTCTTGTTTCTTCTCTTGCTTTTTCTTCTGCTCCGTGGTCGGGGTCTTCTGGCCTTTTTCTTTCTTCGGTGCGGGCACTGACTCTTTCTCCTCACTGCTAGATGAACCGAGCTCTTCGGTCAGCATCTTTATATCACCATCCTTGGTCAAATTTCTGAAGGCTTCCCATGAGAGAGGAACCTTGTATGTGTGGAGCGCATGCCCCATGAGGAGTTTGATGAGTCCATGGTGGGCTACCTGGTCTGGTGTGCCTTCTTTCAACTTGGTTGCACACTCAATCAGAGACTGTAGTAGAAAGTAAGGGAGACTGAGTTTGTTTTCTACAGGTAGATCCATCTGGTGCCTTAATTCAGTGAGTAACCGAAAATGGTACCCATATACAATGCTAAAACGGCCTTCGCAGGTGATGTACTTCATAATCTGCAGACTAACTTCATTCCACGGTGGCAGTAAACTGGTTCTACGAACCCCATTTTTATCTTCTGAGAATTCCTCCTCTGGTGGAAAGAATTCTTTCTTAGCCTATTGGCCCAATTTCCTTTCTTCTTTATCCCATGGTAATCCCATTGGGAGCTCAGTAACTCGGCTGATGAATTGTGGGGTGAGTCTGAGACTCAAACCCCTGAAGTTAACGATGGCCAATGTTTTGGATTTCGGCCTCAGAGCTTGCAAAAACTCCTCTGCCACCTCATCATCATAGCCTTGCAATTTGTCACAGAAGGATATCCGTTGCGCTCTCGTGAAAAGCTCCACCACCTCAGGATTTTCTCTTAACTTCATTGAATCAGTTGGTTCCCTTCTGATGAACTCACCCGGCATGGTGAAAAACTGCTGCGTTCACTGGAGGTGGCGAATGCGGAAGAAATTTGGTCTACTGGGACAGAGCGTAGAATTACGCCTCTGTCATGCACATATTTCATGAAGCTTATCTTCTGAGGACCTTAACACAGCTTAATTACACTGACATCCTGTAGGACAACAATTCATGCAACGGCAGACAATATTTGCAAAAATTTTCTACGACCAGACTGTAGACGTCGATTCTGCCACCCTCAAAACCAATTGCATGAAGAGTTCAGGCTTACCTTTTTAATCCGCCACCTTCTGACGTGAGGAACCCGATTTCCTGTAGAAACAGCTTTCCTGTAGGAGCAGCGCGCGAATTCTGGAGGATACTGCAGTGGGTCTGCGCTCTTGGTGTTGCTTAACAGGCGTTCGAATGGCCAAAGACTTGGAGTGTCGAGCTGCAGAGGGATCCGGATAATCACTCGAGTTCCAAACGGTGAATGATAAATGCATGGGGTGGCAATCTAGCCGATTAGATTTGAATTCGGTGGAATCCGTGGCGCGGGGGTGAGCTGTCCCTGCCGGACCGTTGGACGACGTCACTCCATCATTCGTCTGCGAGTTCCCTTACTGCCGCATCATTCCCCGCAGATCCGCCGCCGTCTGTTCTGTTTAAAACTCGTTTTTCCCGATGGGATGGCTCTCACGTGTGCACTGCCCGTTCCTTTTTGCCACGACCACCGCCCAAACATCCGACTAGACCACTAACTGGTCGACGTGGCCAGTCGAATGGCCATACAACCGCTCAACCCATTCTCTTCACACTTGCAAATATTTTCAAAGTAAAATTCATGCAATTCGATGGAAGAAAGGTTCGAGGCACTTACCTGTGCAGCCGCAACACGATTTTTCGGTTCTTGGACGACGATGAGTTGATTCATTTGCTGCTGGTGGATTTGCACAGGTCCGGAGGTTCATATGCACAGGCCGCTGATGATGAATTTGATGCTTCAGCTGCATGCGCCCGCGTTTTCATTGCAAGTGGCAAGCGCTGTGAATGGTGTACACTCTAGCGGGCTTAACCGTTACGGGACTCCTGCAGGATGTCCTGTAACAGTTTTTTCCTCCTCGGGTGCATGTTGCACGACGAAGACAGTGGCCTCACGATCATGCTCACAGAGCTCATGGATGGCTGGGATGGATATGGTATGACATCTCAGCGTTTTTTCATCTTAAAAATTGCTTTCTCTTGATAACTCAATGATCTGCTTTGATGGTGCAGGTAACTTCATTGCATGTCGACAGGGGTGGTAGAAAGAGGTGACAACAATGTGTAGGGGTGACAACAGTAGCTTGCATGCGTCCAAACCAATCCTTGGTCGTTAGATCTCCTCATACAATGAATTCTGGGCCGTCCCGAACTTCTACAGGAAGTTTCCTGTAGAAATACAAAACTTCCTGTAGAAAGTTTGCACCTTCCTGTAGAAAGTCTGCACCTTCCTGTAGAAGACTTAAGCTGTGATGCAATCGTGCCCATACCTTGGAGAAGATGAGTACTCTTGGAGGAGGTGCTGGTGAGGTCTCCTGGCAGCATGATAAGGATCCTTGGCTTTGAGTTGAGAGGCCTCCTCTCCTCCATAGAACACCTGCAACCTGCATGCATTTTCACATTATAAACTTGCTGTCCCTGTCTTTTTTTGCTTATTGTTTTCTCTCTTTTTTTTTTCTTTTTTTTTTTTTTTTGAAGATAGCAGGGGCGCCTCAATGAGGTTTTCACCCTTGCCATCTGCCTTAAGCGCCTCAGAGAGGTTTTCACTCAAGGATCTTTTTTCAAATCTCTCTTTTTTTTTTTTTTTTTTGAAAGACAATAGGGGCGCCTCAATGAGGTTTTCACCCCTACCCCCTGCCTTGGGAGCCTTAGAAAGGTTTTCACCCAAGGATCTTTATTATTATTATTATTATTATTATTATTATTTTAGATCTTTCAAAGTATGCCCAAAGCAGAGGCAGAACCCTTCTCTATGACCAACACTGATTTCTCCATAGTTTTGATGAACTCTTGTCTTGAGAGAGGTTTCCTGTAGATCTTCAATCGATGCCCATTGACAAGCATGGGGATGGCTTCCTCATCAATGGTCCGAATAAGAACAGATCCATTGTCATGGCATTTTTCCACTGCATATGGTCCTAGCCATCTGGTTCTCAGCTTCCCCTTGAAATCTTTATACCTGAAGTCATACAACAATGCCCAATCTCCTGGCTGGAATTGCTTGTCATGGAGGTGTTGGTCATGCCACACCTTTCTCTAAAGTTGAACCACTTCTGAGTGAAGGAGGGCCTGCATCCGGTGCTCGTCCAGTCCATTCAGCTGCAATAACCTTTCTTGTTGTGCATGGCTGAGATCTAGGTCTAGCTGAGCTGCCATCCTCAAAGTGTTGTATTCAAATTCAATGGACAGCGAAGCTTTCTTCCCATAGCCAGCTCATAAGGTGTGAAGCCGGTGGTGGTCTTCTAGGTGGTGTTGTAAGCCCATGTGGCCTCAACCAGACGATCTGCCCAATCTTTCCTACTGCTGCTCACCACCTTAGTCAAGATCCCTTCCAATGCTCTGTTGGTGACTTCCACTTGCCCATTTGCCTGTGGATGATAGGGGGTGGAAGTCCTATGCTTGATTTTGTGGTGAGCTAGTAGGTCTTCAATCAAGTTGGATGTGAACTGGCTCCCTTGATCGGTGACCAGCTCTCTTGGGTAGCCAAATTTGTAGAAGATGTTCTCTCTTAAGAACTCAGCCACCTTTTCTTCTGTTGCTGCCTTGATTGCTTTAGTCTCTGCCCACTTTGTCAGGTAGTCAGTGCACACAATGATGTAAGACCTTTGCCTCGAAGGAGGGTTGATTGGACCCACAAAATCCATACCCCACTTCTCAAATGGCTCAAGAGTCACTTGAGGTTGGAGAGGCATCTCATCCATTTGAGTTGGTTTCCCCATTCTTTGGCATCGGTCACATTGGCTGATATACCTTCTGACATCTTGATGAAGTTTGGGCCAATAGTAACCTGCCTACAGGATTTTGAAGGCAGTCCTCTTTGCTGCAAAATGTCCTCCACAAGGCCCATCATGACAGGTGAGGAGGATATCAAAGACTTCCTCCTCCCTTACACAACGCCTTAGGATCTGATCAGGGCCAAGCTTGAACAGAATGCCCCCGATCCAAGTAAATGAGGCACTTTTTCTGATGATTCTGCTCTTCTCTCTTGAAGATAGGTGCGGAGGGAACTGTGCTGAAACAAGGTAGTTTGCTATATCAGCAAACCATGGAGAGAGTACTGAGATAGCAAACAGATGTTCATCGGGCATCTGGTCATCCATTGTTCCATCCTCATCTGCAGACAAATCCAATCTAGATAAAAAGTTAGCAACCACATTTTCTTTACCTGGTTTGTCAACAATGGTCAAATCAAACTGCTGCAACAAAAGTAACCATCTAATAATACGAGCATTCACATCTGGTTTATTCATTAAATATCTAATTGCAGCATGATCCATATGTACAAAGGTTTGATAGCCAGTAATATAATGTCGGAACTTGTTCAGTGCATGGACCACAGCCAAGAATTCTTTCTCGGTTACAGTGTAATTCAGTTCAGCTTTGGACAAGTTTTTGTTAACAAAGTAAATGGCATATGGAAGTTTTTGTTCAACTTGTCCTAAAGCTGCCCCTATGGCTTTGTTCGAGGCATCAGTGTGGATGTGGAAAGGTAGGGCCCAGTTTGGACCTCTCAAGATTGGGGCTGACACCAACTTGTCCTTTAATTCATTCAACGCCCTCTGACAATCGTCAGTCCATTTAAACTCCACATCTTTTGCCAACAGGCCAAACAATGGCGAGGCTAGCTTGCTGAAGTCTTTAATGAATCTCCGGTAATACCCTGCTAATCCTAAGAAACTCCGGACATCCCTTACCTTTTGGGGAGGTGGAACCTTCTTGATGAGAGCAATTTTGTTAGGATCCACTTGTAACCCTTGGCAAGAAATGGTATGGCCTAGCACGGTTCCTTCAGTCATCAGGAATTCACATTTTTCAGGACTAAGGGACAGGTTCATCTCAATGCATTTGGTTAGGACCTTTCCCAAATTGGACAATGCTTCCTGGAAGTTGGACCCATAAGGAGTGAAGTCATCCATATAGATTTCCACCGCATCATGGACCAGCTCCGAGAAGATGCTCAAGACAGCCCTCTGGAAGGTAGCAGGAGCATTGCATAGCCCAAAGGGAAGAACTCGGTAGGCAAAGGTACCCCAAGGACAAGTGAAGGTGGTCTTATCTTGGTCTTTCGGGCTGATTTGGATTTGGTTGTACCCGCTAAACCCATCCAGGAAAGAGAAGAACTTCTTCCCTACCAGTCCATCCAACACTTGATCTATGAAAGGTAGAGGGAAATGGTCTTTCTTGGTAGCTTTGTTCAGTTCTCGGTAGTCCACACAGATTATCCACTTCCCATTTTTCTTGGGAACCAACACCAGAGGGGACACCCATTCACTATCTGAGATGGGGTAAATGAATCCAGCATCCAATAGTTTTTGCAATTCTTCCTTGACAATGTCCTTAAGGGCTGGATTCATTCTCCTCTGAGGTTGCCTAACCAGTTTACAATCCTCTTTGATGTATATGTGATGGGTACAGACCGAAGGATGGACTCCTTTCATCTCCTTATAGCTCCAAGCAAAAGCATCTAGATGACTGGCCAACAGGCTACACAGCTCCTTTTCCTAGGAAGGAGATAGGGAGGAGCTGATCTTTAACGTTCTCTCAGGGCTGAACTCCACATTCTTGACTCTGGGAGTGACAGGGTTGGTGGCACAAAGGTCCACTAAGGTGCTGGCTTGGGCATCCTCCACCAATTTCTCTAAGGATAGTGCACTGGAAGGTGGATTCTGGATCAAGGTCTCAATCAAGTCATCCTCGGTTGGGGGGTCTCTTCTAGTGGTGTCTAGGGTGCACAAAGGTGCTGAGTACACCTCATCCTCTTCTCCTTCCTCCAACCACAGTGGTAAGTCATGCTCTAAGGAGGGTTGGGCAGGAGGGTATAGGACTAGCTGCTTGGACATAGGACCATTTTTGATGGTCATGTTTCCTGCACGGCAACTTATGTAAGCATCTGCAGTGGCTAACCAAGGCCTTCCCAAAATAAGAGGATATCCAGTAAGCTTTGCCTTGGGTTGCAGAACCAAGAAATCGCAGGGTATTCCCAAGAGTCGACAGAGACCAAGACATCCTCCACAATCCCTTCGGGAGTCACGGTGGAGCGATCTGCTAGTTGCAGGACTGTCGAGGTCTTCCTCAAGGAACCCTGAAGATTGAGTTTGAGCATGGTATCCCTGGTCATCACATTAATGGCAGCCCCCAGATCAATCAAGGTGTGAGGTATGATGGTGCCATTGATGTGGACATCTACTACAGGACTCCCAGGATCTAGGTACTTTGGGCAGATGACTTGTCCTAACATAAGGTCAGACAGTTGTCCTAAGACATTGATGGTTGAAGCATCTCTCTTTCGCCTGCCTGGGTGTTTGAAACACTTTTCCTTAACCAGTTTGTTGTATATTGGCACATCCTTGATGGCTTGGAGAAGTGGTATTTTCACACACAACTGCTTGAGCTCTCCCAGAAGCTCATCCTCCTCTGGGTTGGGTTGTGTGGTGGCTGTTAGTCTCTCAGGAAAGGGTGGAATAGCCTTTGGTTCACTTTCCTGTTTGTCTTCCTCGTCCTCTGGGGGAGGAGGTTGGCGATCCGGAAGAGTCTTTCCAGATCGAAGATTGATCTCCTGGATCTCCACAGCATAGGTAGGGCATGATGTTTCCCCAGTGTATACCTGCTGGGCCTGTCTATTGTTGGGGTTCGGGTTCGGTTGAGCAGGCATTTGAGGTTGCCTTGGAGGAGCAGGAGGTAATGGTTGAGGTTGAATTGGTGGTGGAGGCAAAATGGCGGGAGGAGTGTTGTACTGGGGCCTCCACCTCGACTGAGGTGCATTCCACTGAGGCTGTGGCTGGGCATGTGAGTGATATGAATGAGTAGTGGGCTGAGTAGGGTACTGAGGTGGATAAGACCATGGAGGAGGCATGAACCAAGAAGGATGAGCAGGGGGACCCCAGGAAGGCATAGGAGTCGATTGGTTGGGGCTGTAATAAGCTTGGGGTGCCCCTTGCATCCCCTGCTGGTAAGGTCTAGGTCCTTGTGGCCTCCTTTGGTTGAGGAAATAGAGAGGTTCAGTGGGGGCTTCTGTCCCTTGGTACATGGCTTTAAGCCCAGGTAAGGTTGGACATTGATTTGTGGGATGGTCCTCCTCACAAACGAAGCACACTTCAACCGAATGCAATGGGCATTCGTTCTTAGGGTGTCTCCTTGTACATCTAGGGCAGAAGATAGCCAAGGCCCTCTTAGCTTCTTCCTTTTTCTGCTGGATCCTAAATGTGTCAAGTTGCATGGCAATGGTCTGTCTCACCTCACTCTTCAGATCTTCTAATTGATTTGCAAACTCATGCTTGGAGAAGGGAATACCAGCTGAGAGGAGGTTTCCTCTACCTCGTTTTCGGGCTGCCCTAGAGTGGTTTCTAAACACAGTCTTGATGTCCTCATAAGGCAGTTGGTAAATATCTCCCCAGCTAACATGTGAAGGGTATCTAAGAGGTCTTCAGGGACTCCTCGGAGCAGGACCAACTTGAGGGATTCAGGGTCAAGTGTGCACCTGGCCCGTTTATAGCTAAGTTGGAACCTCTCCTCATAATCCTCTAAGGACTCATCATTTCCCATGGTCATCCGAAAGATTTCTCCCTTGGTTTCCTTAGACCTAGAGTAGTCCCGGTACTTGGTATTGAAAGCTTGCCGCATCTGAGCCCAAGTGGTGATACTATTCCCAGGTAAGCCCATGAACCAGCGTAATGCTGCATCCTTAAGAGTTGAAGGGAAGAGTTTCAGCTTCTGCTCATCTTCAATATAGTCATAGGTTCGACAAAGGACAGCAAACTCAAACAGGAAGGTATCAGGATCTTCAGTAGTCAGTCCATGGAAGTGAGGTAGAGCGGAGGGACTAATGTTTTTCATTTTCATGTCTCCATTGGTTTCTCGGATGGGGAAGGCACCTTCTATTCTCTCATCTTCTCCTCTATTGTTAGCCATAGCTTCAGATGGGATGGTCTCTAATTCTTCTTCTGCTATAGGATCTTCGTATATCTCGGGAGGTTCACCTATAGGTTCTTCTGGATCACTGTCATCGAAGAAGAGAGAAGGGTGACTCAGTGATGTGGTGGGGGTGTTGGGTAAGAATTTGCCTGTTTTATCTCGATTCCTACGAGGCATGAAATGGAAAGACTTTTTTGATTGCTTTTGTTTTTTCTCTTTGGTACCTGCAAAACTGAAACAGATTGATCTACAACTAACTATCTTGCTGAAATAAAAAATGCAGAATTGAAATGAAAGCAGGAAAGAACTAATCTACTTTGCTCAAATGGAATTGCAGGAATGGAAATGCTAGTCTACGCTTGCAGAATTGGAATGCTAATCTATGCTTGCAAAATTGAAATTGCGGAATTGAAATACTAATCTATGAAAGCAGGAAATGTCTATGCTACTTTTGCAGAATGGAAATGAAATAAACTACTTGGCAGAAGGCGAGAGTAGGAAAATAGAAGAAAAGCAACAATTACTAATACTCTGACGCTTCCCCGGCAACGACGCCAAAAAGATGGTGGGCTCCAGTATTGTAGCAATAATGCTACAACTCCTGGAGCTTCCTTCTCTAATTTTATCAACCCGGTAGTTCGTAACAAACTTGGAAGCGACGGTGCTGTATGCACAAGTACTAGCTCTTGTCGCAGCTGTCACTTGGTCAGCTGGCACAAGTCCGCTAGGGCTCAAGCCAACTTCTATATGTTCTCAGAAGAAGCTTTTTAAGTGATGAACGAAGGCTATCTCAAAGGAAATTAACCTACTTTGCAAGAATGAACTGAAAGCCAACAAAGCATGGAAACCCTAGTAAACCCTAATCTGACCAGCTTAATCCTTATGATGCAATGGTGGGAATGCAACTTCTACAAATGATGCCATTACTTCTAGTGAGATGAGATGCATGAGTTTAAACTACTTTCATCTGAAGAGAACATGTTTTTGTATTTTTGCTCAAGTGGTTGGAGTTATTATGACCGTGCTTCTTACTGGGTCTTGACTGTGCAGGGGTAGTTCAAGGGGAGGAAGGCTTGGGAAAGGTCAGGAGGACTCTGAGAGGTTCCAGGGGATCCCTAACATCATTCCACAGAAGTCCACAACGTTCAGGTGCCTGGCAACCGTGGTTGCAAGCTTCTACAGGATGTCTGCAGGGGATCCTACAGGAAGCTTGGGATTTCTACAAGAAGTCTGCTAACTTCTACAGGATGTTCTGCAGTCAGAGTTTTGGGTGATGGAGGAGTGAAGGAGCTGTATGGGTGGATAGGTAGGATGAGGGGGAGCTTGTGATGGCCTATGGACAGAGAGATGATAGGGAAAGGTGTGTGTAACGCTGGTTGGTCGATAGAAGGGTAGAGGCAGTGGAAGGCCGAAAAGATAAAACGACGTGGATAATAGAAGAGTTGGTGGGCAAAGGATCTAGCTGGGAGGTAAGGAGATGGCTTTGGCACGCTGAGAAGGATAAGGACGATGATAGAGTGGTGCTGCGCAGTGTAAATGGAACAAATCACCTCTGTCTTGCACAAAACCAAGAATTCATCAACCTATTCTAACTGTTGTATTAAAACCAAAGAACATCGATGGAAGTTAAGATAGAAATCGTGCATGGTGTTGAAACAAGGAGTTATTGCTCAAGATCTAAATGCATGGACACTTCTACCAATGGACATATGACTTTAAAACATGCATGAACATGTAAAACTGCGTTTTTTGGTGGTTGGCACGGTCTACACACCCAATCTCTAAACAGAGGTGGAAGTGAGTGTACGATCAACCTTTCTTGGAACTCTGATGAATTCTAATCCTCCTACTCTAATCTAAGCTGCTGAAAGCACTTTATCCATACAACTAACCTCCTTAATCACATCAAGAAGTTTGAATCAGCAGACTGTATTTTCCAAATGCATGTCAAAGCAAAGAAACGAAATGATGAAAGGAAAGACAGGTAACAATACAAAGAGAGGAGGTCTATTGCTCTCAGGTTGGGCCCAAACCTGAGAGCTATAGCTCCTCTAAGAACTCAGGATTGAACTCAAATCTGTCTGCCTTTTATTAAAAGATCATAATCATAAGTCTAACAACATGCCAAAAATGGCTTACAAAGAGCAAAACAGAGCTATAGCTCGAGATTCAAAATCTGCAACAAAGGTTCAAAAGTTCCCATCGAAGGCTACAGCCTCAATATTTATACATTATGAGGGCCAAGCTGGCCTCCTAAATTAGTGGGGCTTGGCTGTCCAACTAAAAGTAAACTGTTGTTCCTGTAGAATCCGTTGGCTGCCTTCTAGCTCGGTGGTGATAGTTGTTGGAGCTCGGAGTTGGGGTGGAGATCACGAGGAAGGTCATTCAAGGCTGTGGACAACCTTCCTATAACCCCGCAATGCCACCTTGGCTGTCTCCTTGCCTCCATCGGCGTGGTCTTTGCTCCATTTAATGTCAAAAAAACCTGAAATAAACGTGTATTAGCCACATAGGCATAATGACTGCCCTCCTTCCTACAAATAACATGAATATACTAAGAAATGATGCATAAGTGATAAAAAATGAAGGGTTGAGCAAGGTAAGTCGGCCAAATGAGCCCAAAATGTTACCAAAATTTGGGGCTCATCAGATTTATAACTAAAATCATCTCTTTTGTCATAGTTCTCGGAGAGATCTTTCCAATGGGTTATCATGCGCGTCAAATGGAGATAATATGACCAAGTCGCGACCTCGGGAAGTTGGCAGTCCAACTGATTCCAACGAGCCATAAACTCTTGGTGTTACATCTCCTCGGGTTAGGGTTTTGGTTGTTTAGGGTTTTCTCTTATTGTTCAATAATAAAAAAGACCCTTGAGCCTCATTGTAAGGTAGTTCAGAAGCATGTAGCCACCACATATCTTCTTAGATATAAGCTACCATCGCCCTAGCTGGTTTATTTCCATTTCTATTTGTAAGCATATTTCAGTGTTTTACATTATTGAAATGAAGTATTATTTCCGCTGCATCTCTGTGTTTATGGTTATCGTTGTAATTTGTTGTGTTCCTGTTTAAATCCGGATCACTATTGTAGGCTTTGTTGTGGGTGCGGGAGTCTTTACAAACCATAGCTTTTCTTGCATGCCTCTATTCAATGGTTGCATAATTCACTTGGTTTACCTGGCCTCAATTTCTTGGTCTTCCGTTTTTGTATCTTGGTTTCTGTCATTTTGTGTTCTGGAAGGAAGTGGGGGAAATGTGGGAAGCCCTAAGGCTAGGTCGGGGTGGCCAATTCGTAAGTTAAAATCCCCATGGTGGTGTGTGATTTGTCCTGTGGTGGTTTCTTGTCTATGGAAGGGCATCGTGGCGAAGGGTTGGCAGAAGGCGTTATACTTATCCTTATGGTTATAGTCAAAAGCAGTCGACACAACTAGAGAGCCTATGGGCATGTGAGTGAATGGTGGTTTTGTTGCTAGTGGGTTGACCTCGTAGAGCAGGGTTGGAATTTGGTTGTTTTTTCCCTTGTGAGGGATAGACTTTGGGCAGTGGGAAAGTTTGGATAGTGGGTCTTTGGAGTGGGGCACAAGTGTTTCAACGACTGGAGATTTTTGGACCTGGGGTAGTTTACCTATACAAGCAGCCGAGGATTTCATCGACAATGTTGGTGTGGGCCGAGAAAAGTTTCCATTGGGGGTCCTCTTCTTTGTCAGCAAGGCCGGGCTCGAAGAGGGGTAGGTCCCCGTGGACAACGGGTGGTGCATCATGCGGACCAGCTAGAGCAGATATAGTAGTAAAATGTTGTTTCCCTTGGGTGTGTAGACCTGCACTCGCCCTTCGAGTCACAGGAAGCTCAAATTCCTCAAGTGACAACAACAGTAGAACAACGGGCCAAAGATTGCCACAATGACCGCAACGAGGTCATTGGTTTTTTAAATGATATTCAACATAAATAATGGCATATACTAAATCGGTTAGTCTCCATTTGCAGAGGTTAGAAGCGGCTACAAGAGCGATTGGGTAACTTTGAAGGGAAAATGGCACACATGGAGGTTCATGTACATGAAGCATTTCACCAACCTATGGGTGGTGGCCTAATGACCCGAAACCGGGTAAAATGGCCAGTTAATGATGATTGTGGGATGTATTTTTATTTTGGGATAGTTTTGGTCCACTTGGGCAATAAATATTTGGTCTTTTAATTTTATTTTGCTAATGTCTGTATATCTTTTTGTCTTTATCAAGTGACCAATAAATCCAATAAGAGTGAGACCATTGATATTTCAACACTATACTCATCATGATGGAAATTTTCATTGATTTAGAAATTATTGAGTAACAAAAAATAATAAAATACACAAACTCTCAGATTCAAAGAGTTTTTCCACAATCATAGCCTTTGCAACTATTTAGCCTCTTAGCAGGTTCCTTATGACACTGGTAATTTCTACACAGAATGATCAATACGAAGTTTAATCATCTCCCCTCTTCACAGAGCATCAGTGCAAACCATAAAATTAGATGCAGAGTGAATATAGAACATAACTTACTGATATTGTATTACGTAGAACAAGCAATTACACAGAGTTTTGCATTTTATTGCACAAGCCCGATTATTAGTCCGGGCACCATACAATTTTCTCTCTTTTTCCCTTTTTTTTGGTGGTCCTCCTTGGCCTAGACAAATAGAGATTATAACCAACCATCCTCACATCTATTTCGTAAAAACACTTTATCTATTTCATAAAAACAAACACCTCATGTAGAACATCGGTGAGACTATTGCAAATCGATTCTAAATACCAAAATTCAACACCTCATATAGAACATTTATTTCATAATAAAAACACCTCATGTAGAATAGTGGTGAGACTATTGCAAATCGATTCTAAACACCAAAACTCTAGAGAAGATAAAATGCCTTGCACCACTTACGGTTTCAAAGTCGAACCAAAACAAAAAAAATGACCAAGAAAAAATAAAAATATAATCATTAAATACCTACTGAATGTTAAAGAAACACGTGTCTTATAAGAGTTGATCAGGATGAACATCAATTAGAAATGTGATTGCCATAAGTGGTGCATGAAGCGAGAGATAGCCAAGACAGAAAAAGACATCCCGACCAAAAGCATAAAAAGTCATAGAAATTTATTCTTGGTCATAGTTTTCTGTTGTAACATCAAATCTATTGAATATGTCCCTTTACGTTGTAGCTTGTTTGTACAAGCTTCGGAGTTCGTTCATTCACAACTTCTACAGATATTACAAGCAAACTTTTGCTTCAGCAACAGCACTGAATTCAATACAGATTCGCTCAACCTCTCGGACTCTTGGCAGTTGACAATGCACCCCTAATGAAGGTGCTGAGCGAAGAAGCTACACTCCTCACTGGGTTTCTACTTGGTCTCATCCAGTGCTAGACATAATAGTTCATAACAATTATTCATGTATTGCAAACCCCCAGACTTGATTCATAGACACTCCAACTAACAACAAGTGCTTCCTAATTACACATTAACATTGCTTCGGTACGACCCCAGGGCCTTGATGACTGCTGCTCTCAGAATGTACTGATGGTAGCCAGCAGCTAATGCAGCTCCAATGAAAGGACCCACCCAAAAAATCCACTGCACAGACAACAATCATACTCATCAGACTTGTGTATCAGCTTTAGAAAATACTAGTTCTGCTGAGTTATCCTAATGTTAATATTGAATCAGTCCAGCTGGTTTCAATCAAAAGGAGAGCTTTACAATCTGGATAACAGGATTCACTATAATGTTTAGAACTACACCTATAGAGTACAAAATAATTCTTAATTCATTCATATACAGTCTAATGCATTGCATCCAGCATATTAACTGTAAAAAGGAATGATAAGTTACAGGGCCATAAAAATTCCTTAAACCCCCATATGATGTTTTTGGTCATTATCTTTTATGCTACACTTTGTAGTGTTCAAGCTTTATATAAATCCCCAAGGTACCAAATCTTTTGACACGAAACTATTAGAACACCCACAACAAGGACAAAAAGGGAAATTACATGGTCATTCCAGGATTGTTTGTGGCCATAAATCACTGCTGCTCCGAAACTCCTTGCAGGGTTGATGCCGGTCCCAGTGATGGGAATGGTAGCCAAGTGCACCATGAAAACAGCAAACCCAATAGGCAATGGAGCCAAGACCTGCACAACCAAAGCAGGTCTAGTAAAAATCCTGTCCTAATGCAGATACAAAACAAAACAAACAAGTATATGTATATATGAAAATACAGGAATATAGGAGTTTCTCTAGTAAAATTCCTGCCCCGATGCAAACACAAAACAAAACAAACATGTTGATGAATATATAAACATACAGGAACATGGGAGTCCCTAGCACTGCGTTTGGGATCAGTTGCAGAGAAAACAGTGTAAACCAGCACAAAGGTGCCGATGATTTCAGCAGCCAAACCCACACCCTTGGTGTATCCAGGGTGCACAAAGTTAGCTCCACCTCCATATCTATCATAGAAACTCTTTTGAAAGCCTTTCACCAATCCAGCCCCACAAATGGCCCCTAAACACTGGGCTATCATATACAGAATAGCCCTTGGCAAGGAAACCTTCCTAGCTAAAAACAGGCCAAAAGTGACAGCAGGATTGATATGCCCACCTGCAACACCAAACACAAGGAATAAACAAAAGAAGCAATTCACAAGTCTCAAACACAACAGTGTCAGAGTGCTGGTCCAGTCCATATCTCTCAGTACTAAGATATATATATGATGAGTCACTGACCTGAAATACCAGCGGTGCAGTAAACCAAAACAAAAATCATGCCCCCAAAGGACCAGGCAATGCCCAATACCCCAACACTCCCGCAGCCCGTTGAGGTCCTGGAGTGCCCAATCACGGTAGCAATGGTAATATAGAGAAACAACATTGTGGCTATGAATTCTGCTATCAAAGCCCTGTAGAATGACCAGAGAGTGAACTCATTAATATCAATGAAAGCAGCAGGAGGTGGGTCTGTGTAGTCCTTATTGGCAAAGCCCTGCTGCTCTCCTTCTTCCTTTGTCATGACTACTGGTACTGAGTTCCTGCTGCTGCTGATGAACTTAAAACTTCTTCTGGGCTTATAGAAGAGATGGTCAGAACTGCAGGGGAGGGGAGATACACAGAACTCAGATGTTGCAGAGACAGTGAATGAATGGATGGCCTTGATGAGATTGAAGTTTGATGGTTCCTTCAGTTATATTTATGGGGTGGAGCAGAGCAAAATTTCATGGATGACAAGGCCTTAGTGCTGCCGACCAAAACCGCCTCTTTCAGATTGGGCCAATCCAGAAGCTCCGTTCCTTTCAGGTAGGGCCAATGGATTGGGCCTACCTGAAAGGGACGGAGGTTCTGGATTGGATTGGGCCTACCTGAAAGGGACGGAGGTTCTGGGTTGGATTGGCCCTACCTGGAAGGCACGGAGCTTCTGGATTGGATTGGCCCTACCTGAAAGGAACGGAGCTTCTGGATTGGCCCAATCACCACATCACCACGTTTATGTAGAGGATTCTAGTCACCACGTACGGTGTATTTTTGTTAGGTTACGACAAGATACACCACTTATGCTTTTGTCAAAGTTTACCAAATTTGACTCTCTGCGGTATCATGAAACATCCTTTATTTGGAAGGGAACTTTCATACTATCCTTTTTATTATATTTATAGGTGGGTATATATTAGAATTCGATGGTTTCAAGAAGAATGAATCTGTTTGATGGCGTCTCTTTTTTACTCTATCTTTTTAATTTCCACTATGCAAAGGTTCACTGATTTTATGGAGATGCACTGGAGGCCTAGTATTGGGAGGATGGAGGAGTGGGAAGAAATGAAAGCCAGTGAATGTTGATGTTTCAGAGAGCATGAGACAGATTGAAATGACCATAAATGTCAATTTTTTATTTTTTATTTTAATGTGTTTCGGGGTTTAGGGTTTAGGAGCTATGCTTAGTTTTGGGAGGATGGAGGATTGGGAAGAGATGAAAGCTGGTGAATGTTGATGGTGCGAGGATGGAGGATTGGGAAGAGATGAAAGCTGGTGAATGTTGATGGTGCAGAGAGCACGAGACAGATTGAAATGACCATAAATGTCATTTTTTTGTTTTATTTTTATCTGTTTTGGGGTTTAAGGTTTAAGAGCTGTTATATTTTAATCTCTGTATTTGTTTTGTAATAATTGTGAAATAAATGGCTTGAATGAGTAGCTAGAAGAGGCAACAAGATGATGGAACAACTTTAGGTGCATAAATGGGCCAAACTGTTGGATGCAAAATGTGAAAATGCATCAATACATGACCATGTTTACAGAATTTAGTGAATATTAATTACAAAACCAAAAAACACATATACATTAATCAAATAATGATACATATAAATACAAGTATGGTATTTCAATATAGAGAAACTATATTGATTGTACATTCAACTAGTTGAGTGAATCTCTCAACCACACATCAATCTAGTAACTATCTAGCTAAGCAAATATCTCTCAAACTAACTAAATCTAACCAACTCCTCAATAAAAGGAACATACTCCTTCTTGAACCAATTATCACTCCTAAGACAAGTATGAGTTATATACTCCAATAGTCCCCCTTAACGACTACTTGTCTTGAAGTCAATCAATTATCATTGTCATTATGGATCAATATGAGTTGCATCTTTCTTTGATAATTATGATCTTGTGTCAATCATTGGACTACATAATATTCATATCAAGTATTTCTTTACCTTACTCTTGACCTTCCCATGGGTTTTATATGGATTACCCTTCAACCATTACATCATACTCAGAGCTTTCCTCAACTGACCCTTAACCATCACAATTTCAAAGTGATTTTGATTTAATAATTAACTATCTAGTGGTTTTGGCTTATCGCAAACTATTCATTACATCAAGTGGTTTTGGATGACCACAAACCATTAAGTGGTTTCTTGTTGGCCACTTATCTTCCTTTAGAAAGTGGTTTTTGGATTATCGCAAACCATTACAAGAAGAATATGCATGCTTCATTTGGCCCAAGAAATGAACTAATAAAATGACAACTCTTTCCTAAACATGTTTAAATTTTGGGGATCAATTGACTAATGAACTTTGACATATTGTTGTACATTCGAAGACTTGACCTTATAAATTCTTTAAAATATAAAAGTAATTTTCTTCCACCCTAGGAAATCTATTAAACCACATTGTACTTGTATGCAAGGCTTTGATATCCCTCTATTCTAGCGCTTGTGATTATCATGATTTATAAGACCATAAACATTGCAGGGATAAAAATTATCTTGTACATGTCTTTTTTTGCCTCAATGATTGCAAAATTTTTCTTGCTGCATTTGTTTCATTGTATTATTTTTTGTATGATGGCCCTCCCATTGTCAATGTCTCTACTTTCACAAATTTGATATCTACATTGCTTGTTTGACCTTCATGACCTAGGACTTCATTTTTGGCCTTACACATATCTGTGTGGGATTTTGAATACTGACCACTTCCAACTGTTGCAAACAAAACCCATTATATTCAAAAGTTTCACACCAATCCTTTTGTGTGCTGCCCAAAATATCTTGTTCATCATCATCAGTATGAGGTTAATCCTTAGAGATATCACCAAGATCATTATTCGATGCCTAAGAACAAGAGAGAGACATATACATCAATATTATTATCTTCGATCAAAAGGAAAATATTAGTAGAAATGATCAATCTTTTGAAGGAGGTCACTAGCATCACAAGTTGCATCACACTTTGTTTTCTCTTGATTTAATTGTTTCACTTCAATTTTTAGTGCTAACAACACATTTCTTTTGTCAATAGTTCTTGTTTCAATGATTCTATAAATATATCCTTTTGATATTGAATTTTAATATAACATATACCCATTGATTTAATGATGTTAATATGTGCTCTAATATTTTGACTTATATCACTATTTTCATTTTTTATTTTTTTTATTGTCGTTATTTTTAACCCAAACTGGTAAGCCTGATATTTTTTCTATAAGTTTATTTTCTTGATCTTTTAGACTGTAAAATATAGAAGAGAAAGAGAAAAGATATCAAGGTACATGTGGTAGAAATTTTAGACCTTGTTTCGCTATCATTTCAGAGATATGATCTTTGGAAGTTAGTGTTCCTGAATGCTCCTAAAACATGCTTTGAATAGGGCATCTTGGCATTTTTGCTATAACTTTCTTTATGAGATGTTTTAGACTATGAAATTTGGATGAAAGATCTCTAGGTACTTGTGGTAAAAATTTGAGAACCATATTTACAAAATTGGATATGTGGCATGTTGTGCAAGTTTATTCTTGGAAGAAGCCAAAATCAACAAGTTTCGGGAGAATTAAACCTAAGGAAGGAAGACACAATAGTTAGACCTGGTAAAGGCAAGAGCAACGAATAGACCTAGTAAAGGTAGAAGAAACAAGCATACTTGGCGAAAGTAGAAGTAGCTAACATGCATTGTGAAGAAGCAAGTAGACTCAGTGAATTAGGTTGGTGCCTACAAATATTTGCTGTAGTGGAGATTAGTGTCTCTTGTGGATTGGTGCCTAAAAAAAATAGGTGAGATTGGTGTTTCATGTAGGTTGGTGCCTACAAAGTAGTAGAAGTGATTGGTGTCTCCTATAGGTTGGTGCCTACAAAACATCATAGGGGATTGGTGTCTCCTATAAGTTGGTGCCTAAAAACAATAGAGGGGATTGGCGTCTCACGTAGGTTGGTTCCTATAAAGAAATAGAGGGGATTCATGTCTCCTACTAAGATCTTTCATATAAAGAAGTTTCATGGTCTCATCTTGTAAGGGTTTCCATGTATATCTTATGTTGATTGTTCAGTTTATGATATTGATGTTTTATGATGTTCAAATGTTTGAATAAGTAAAATTGTCATTATATTGATTCACCACCCCCCAAATATAATTATGAATCCAATGATAAAGAATCTTTAAGAACATATAAATTCTTTAAAAAAGTGTAGAGAAGAGAGAGAATCCAAACGTCCATAAGAGTTAAAAGGAATACTTGATAATAAATTTAATTCCTTACGGGTCAAGACTTAGACATATATAAAAATTAGAATACTAGAAATGGATGTTAGACTACAAGAAATGGAAAAGAAAATTCAAGAAAACAAACAATCAACCCTAGGAGAAGAGGTCAAAGAAAATATTAACTTGGGGGACAATATTAAAGAGCTAGAAGAAAAACTATAAAACACCCTAAATAGTTTGGGATGTAACTTCGATATCAAACTCATCAAAGATCAAATGAATAAGCTCATAGAGTCAGAACATGTGAATAAGAAAATATTCTTGAACCTCATCATTTTTTGTAGTAATGAGAAAAAAGATAAATACACACTAGAAATAATGAAGGAAGAACGAAACAATAAATCACGAATTGAAACAACTTAATTCATAAAATAAAAGAGGCTAGGAAAAATTAATGAATATAAAGATAGTTTGATTCATGTTAATGTAAGCTCTAATGACCATCAATATCGAATACTCAGCAAAGCTCTTAGCTTAAAAGGATCACGGATATTTATAAATAAAGATCTCATTCCATAAAATCAAGCAGAATTAAGGAAGGGAGTTCAAAAGGTAAAATAAGCTAAGAAGGACGGAAAATGGGAAATAATAAGGAATCATAAAGTTATTATCGGGGATAGAGACCAAAAATATAATGATAAATAACAATTTGATACACTTCAAGTCCTCAAATGAAACAACCACAATTTTCCATGGAGCAAGACTATATTAAGTTAAATTCTAAGTGAAATTTATAATATATTTTTGGTTGGAAGTTAGTAGCATGAAGAATATAAGGTCCCACACATTGAGGTATTTATATTGTGGTTAGAATAGAACAATAAATCCTCTTTTATGGGGACTAGATAAATAGTTTGTTTAATAAAAATGAGCATTTCCCTTCACGTGCATCTTCCAAAGAAATACCCTCTTAATTAGTACATACAGATGAAGACTTTTTCTATTAACATTAAGAAGATGTATATAGAAATATGTTACTTTCTGCCTATTAATTCTACATTTTATACGAGAAAAATTGTAGATAAGAATTGTCTCT
This sequence comes from Pinus tabuliformis, assembly GCA_031772625.1. Lineage (NCBI taxonomy): Eukaryota > Viridiplantae > Streptophyta > Pinopsida > Pinales > Pinaceae > Pinus > Pinus tabuliformis. Next base: position 152,791,590 of record CM062804.1, on the reverse strand, counting down.
ACAAAATATATTGGCTTTAGCATATACTAACTTGTAGTCCAAGTGGAATTCCATTTGTATCAGAGAAAAAAAACTAATCTCCTGTCACTTTCCTATAGGGATTTTGAGAAACCTTATGCATAGTAGGGGAGAGTGGTGATCCCTTTTATAATACTGGAGTCATGGGCGACAATAGTCGAAATCACCATAATGCAATTTATAGTTCTAGAAAAAAAACCCTTCTCATATGTCTACCTAGAATGATGATGTGAGAAACTTGACATTGAACTAGGCTCATTTGCAAGCCCATTGAAAAGATATGGGTAGTTTCGTGCCAAAAATAATGATTGATATGAAGTTTGAGTTCAAATCAAGCAAAATTGGGGAATACATTCAGTATATGAAGGAACATGCCCTAATATATAAACTTTCAGGGATTTGGCCTTTAGAAAAAAGTGCTAACTTGGTGGATCTAGTAGAAATAGAAGCCAAAACTCTAGATCAAGCTATAAATAGGAGAAAAATGTATTTTAGTTGTTATCTTTTTGAGGTTGGAATATAAAATGAACATCTTTGAAAATGGCCCATACTTTTAAAATTTAGCTAGCATATATTTAAGATTCAAGATGGATTGTTTTATTCCAGACAAAGAATATTCAAAAGCATCCTGGTATGGATCTGACTGTATTCCCTTCCTAGGGAATTCTAGGAGGAGGAGACATTGGAGGGAATTCAAAATGTGCTAGGAGAATTTGTAAAAATATCAAAATCCAAAAAGCTTGCAAGATATATATCCTATGCAAAGATTTGAGTATAAATGAACATTGTGAAACCATTTCCAAGATCGATTGACATCTATTTCCATGATTAAATATGGATGTAGACCCTAGAATATGAACATATTCCATTCATATGCAAGAGATGTCATGAATACGAGCATCTATTCGGGGATTTATCTTTAATGGTACCCGCTCTCTCACTTGCTTACTAAGTAAACAAAGAATATGATGGATTTGTCAAACACCGATCTAGAAGGAGAAATTAGAAATCCCCTCCACCTCCACTCTCTAGAAATAATACAAAAACAAACAAAAGTTCTTATCTATTGGCTTACCTGGTTCCCTCAAAAATCAAGTCATCACAGGAGAACCATAAAAAACACTCTAATCTTGTAATGCTAGAGTAAGAAATGTAGAAGAATCCATTGAAAATGTCAGGCCAGGATAACTCCAGAATGAATGAGCGGAAGAAAAAACTGATTGATTTATTCATTAGCTAACTATCAGTTATATACACAAATATGACGGATCAGTTCATCTTCTTGATGACTGTCTAGTTCACCCATCCGTTGAGGATTAGGTGTCAACATTCCCCCCCTTAATCTGAAGGGATGTTGGTGAGTCCAAGCATCGTTCTGAATCTTTCAAGCTTTTCTCTTCCAAGCGCTTTGGTGAAGATGTCTGCAATTTGCTCGTTTGTGGAACAATGACGGAGATGGATTGTTTTGGCCTCAACATGATGTCGGATCAGATGATATTTAGTATTGATGTGCTTAGTACGATCATGGAACTTTGGGTTCTTGGCCAACTTTATTGCAGAGGTGTTATCAATCATGAGTGGAGTTGATTGTATTTGTTTTACCTGCAAATCTTCAAGAATTTTCTGAGCCACACAATTTCTTTCGTTGCTTCAGCTGCTGCCACATATTCTGCTTCTGTTGTGGAATCTGCTGGTACTGATTGTTTGCGTGATCTCCAGGAGACAGCTCCTGATCCAAGACTCATAGCATATCCTAAAGTAGATACCCCAGTTTCTTTGTCTCCATCGAAGTCTGAATCAGAGTATCCAATCAAGTTGAAGTCGTCCACCTGTGTATACTTGATTCCAAGGTCTTGAGTTCCCTTCAAGTACCTTAGAACTTTTTTGCAGCAGACCAATGTCCCTCACAAGGCTTTTGCATAAACCTGGAGAGGATTCCAACAGCAAATGAAATGTCTGGTCTGGTAGTAGTGAGGTAGATGAGACTTCCTACAAGCTGTCTATACTTTGTTGCATCCTCAAATTCCTTTCCTTCAATAGATGTGAGCTTCAAGTTTTGTTCCATTGGAGTAGAAAGAGGATTACACTCTGTCATGCCAAATCTGTTTAACAAATCTCCAATGTATTTCTTTTGAGAAAGAAATATGGACTTTGGATGTTGGGTTACTTCAATGCCAAGATAGTAATGAACATAGCCCAAATCAGTCATTTCAAAAAAATTTCCTAATTCTTTCTTTATGGATGCAATATAGCTTTCATTGTTCCCTGTCATTAAAAGATCATCTACATATACCACAAGATATACAACTGTTTTGCCAACTTTCTTGACAAATAAAGTTGCATCATCAAGATCAAAATGATTGAAGTTGAGTTTTAGAAGATGCTCAGTTAGTTTTTCATACCAGGCTCGTGGCGCTTGTTTGAGGCCATACAAGGACTTCACAAGTTTACATACTTTATGTTCATGTCCTTTCACAGCAAATCCTTCAGGCTGGGACATAAAAACATTCTCTTTTAGATCTCCATTCAAGAATGCAGTTTTTACATCCATTTGATGGACTTTCCAACCGTTCTGAGTAGCTAGTGCAAAGAGTGTCTGGATGGTGGCCCATTTTGCTGTGGGGGCAAAAGTTTCCTCATAATCGACCCCTTCCTTTTGTGCAAAACCTTTGCCACAAGCCTAGCTTTGTGCTTGTCAAGTGAGCCATCAGCTTTGTACTTGTTCTTGTAGACCCACTTGCAGCCAATTGGTTTGGTTCCAAATGGAGGATCAACCAGCTTCCAAGTGCCATTCTTTATGAGGGCATCATACTCCTTCTGCATCGCTTCTTTCCATTCATCATGAGGAGCAGCTTCTTTGAAGGAAGTTGGTTAAAAATCTGTAGACAAGTTCAATTCACAATCATAAGTAACATCCATATCAACAGGTGAATTAGAGTTATCTACATCACCTCCATCTTGTCGGTTTGTATTTTTGATTCTTGTTTTTCCAATTTCATCAGGATGAACACTTTCAAGTGTCTTTGTCAGCCACTTGGGGGACCTTTTCTGAGATGGTCCAGGCTGCTCTGTTTTGTATTGAGTTGGGTCTGAATCAAGATTGAGTCCTCTGCCAATTCCATATCAATTTACATCACACTTAAAGCATCATCCGTTGTTGGAGTGTCATGCAGGGAATTGTTCTTCAGAAAAGATTCCACATGTTGATCTAGTATAGAATCCCCCTTCAAGATGTGGAATCTGATTATTCAAACTCTTGAAATGATTTCGGTTTTGTGAATCTATCCAAGCGATCAAGTTGCCGCTCAACAACACTGTCAGATTTGGATGATTCATGAAAAATGACATCTCTAGATAAAACAAAACTTTTTATTTACTTCATCATAGAGTCGGTATGCTTAGATGTGTTTGAATACCCCAAGAAGATACACTTACGACTTCTAGCACCAAGTTGTTTTCTATGTACCTTTGGTATTAAAGCATAACAGGTGGAACCAAAAATCCTCAGATGTTTTACCGAAGGAACATGTCCATACCACAATTCATAAGGGGTCTTGTTTTCTTATAGCACTAGATGGACATCTATTCTTTATATATGCAGCACATAGAACAGCATCAGCCCAAAACATTGTCTTTACATTTTGAAGAAAAGCATGGATCGTACCATATTCAAAATTGTTCTGTTCATTCTTTCAGCTACACCATTCTGTTGAGGATTATAAGGCACAGTTGTTTGATGTTTAATCCCATGTTGGCGAAGATAGTGTTCAAATTCATGATGTATATTCTTTTCCATTATCAGTGCGAATAGACCCAATATGAGATTGTGCATCATTTTCAATCCATTTATGAAAATTCTTGATGTTTGAAAAGCATCAGATTTGTTCTTCAATAAGTAAACCCAACACATTCTGGTGTAATCATCAATAAATGTCATGATATATTTATTTCCATTTGCAGAAGGAACAGGCATTGGACCACATAAATCTGAATGAATAAGTTACAAGCTTCCTATGTGCTCTGAATGTGAATCATGAAAAGACTTTTTGCTATGCTTTCCTAGAATGCAAGCATCACATTGCTTATGTTTTCTAGGAATTGTAGCAAACCAGCAACACCATTTTTCTTCAACAAGCGGAGACTATCATAGTTTAAATGTCCAAATCTAGCATGCCATAATAAACTTGATGGAAGTGTACCTTCTTCATGATGATAAATATATGAGAAATGTTGTGTATGAGCAGAGGTTCCTTGCAGTTTAAGAAGTCTTTCTTCTTCTATACCCCTCATGACAAGTGAGTGGTCAGATGCCTTTCTTACCTCAATCTTTCCATCAAACATGTGAATGGAGTGACCTTGCTTGCGGATGTGACCAGGGACAACAATTTCTCTTGAGCTGTGGGAGATATAAAACATGATCCAGAAAAAAGTCTGGAAGACCAGGCAGTTTAAGCCTGATTGTGCCAAGCCCTGATGGCTTGATTTTTGACTGATCTGCAAAGTATACTAATCCATCAACATTATCAGTGAAATCTTCAAAAAAATCTTTCCTATGAGTCATATGACAGGTTGCTCCTGAATCAAGCACCGTCATTTTTCGAAGAAGCAAGTGAAGCATTAAACAAATCTTCATTTACTCTCAATTTACATTGTGCCTCAATATAGTGAGCGGATTCAGGTGCTTTACCTTTGTCTGTGTCATCAGTTTTACCTTTCTGTTGATTTCTTCTCTGCTCAATTTTGTCCCATGGTAGCTTGCATGTAGAAGCATCATGTGATCCATTTCGTTTGCAGCGAATGCAATGCAGATCTGCTTTTTCACCTTGAGAATGTCTGCCCCTCCTGCCTCTGAAGTATCTTCCTCTTCCTCTTCGTCCACCTCTTCCTCTTGTAGAATCTTGAGCAGGATGATTTTCTTTATGAGCAAGGCAAACAGTCTCTTCAGAAGATTCAGGGACTGTTTTCTTTCCAAAGGCTTTCTCTCTTTCAGCAAACTTTTTCACAAGAGACTCAAAGGTTATGTCTTTAAGATTTCCATTTGCTTGTAAAGACTCAAGATAATTAGAGTAGGTAGGATAGAGTGCTTTGAGAAAGGCAATAAGAGAGATATCTAGCTCAACCTTAGTGGATTTAATATCATGCATTATAGACTTTATTTCAGATGCAAGAGCAAGGGGATCATTATTTTCAGTTCAAGAGTGAAGAGTTTAATCATGAGCTGAACAACTTCAAGTGCAGAATGTGTATCATAGAGTTCTTTCAGCTTTTGTAAAGCTTCAAAGGCAGTGGAATAGGATGAAATATGACGACTTACTTCTTCATTTACAGATGTTGCGATCAATGCATAGGCTTTGCTGTTCTTGTTTTCCCAAATGACAAGTTCTTTATCTGATGTAGGCTGCACAAGGTCTTTGTCTTCTTCTCCGACACACACTCCTTTCCACAGCTCATTGTAGATGAGGGTGTGTTTTACCATCCGAGACCATTCTGAATAGTTCTCCTTGCCAGTGAGAACTATTCCTACCATAGAAATGATTGAATGCATTCTGTAAAAAAAATATCTCTGCTAAAAAAAACTTCTGTTGATAAAAGACTTCTGCTGAAAAAAAAAATTCTTATGCCACAGCCTTATGCACTTTATTTTCTTCTAACGTTTGCATCAGCATTTCTTATATCACTGCAATATTACTATGTTTTGAATGTATTCACTTCAAAACGCATAAAGGATATATTACTTCAATATATATCAAGCAATACTACAAAACATTCTGGAAACACAACAATGCTTTGAATCATATAAACTGCGTATATCATGGATTCAACAAACTGCTCAACCACTATACAAAAAAACGCATCTCCACCTTATACAAAAAATGCCATACGAAGTCAAAAAATCAACTGCATAATACTGAAGTCCTAGCAGTCTTCGTAATACCCAGTGTTGCTGGCGACTTTTGAGGCTCTTGCGTTCTGCGAGACTTTGATTGCAAAAGGTTCTATTTGAGAACTCCATAAAAAAAGGTCTCTCTAAAAACGTTTTGGTTAACAACGCCATTTTGAAGGCGACGGAATTAAGCTGAGCAGCTCGCAATGGCGCTGGATGAGCAGACAAACAAGCTCTTCAGAATCCGACGTACAGTTCTTCAGATGCTCAATGACAGAGATTATCTCGTGGGTGATTTTGAGATCAACACACCCAAAGAGCAGTTCCTGGATAAGTTCGGAGAAGACAAGCAGTGGTCGTGTCTCCTCACCGGGCTGTATCTCCTCATTGTGAATCGATTTGATCGACAAACCCCTTCAAAATAAATTGTTTTCCACAGATTGAGAGGGTCGGACTGAGACTCCGGCAACCGATAGAGCAATATTTTAGGGTAAGAAAAATCAAAACCTATAGACTGGTAATGACCCCGCGCCTCTTCCACAGCGATGAAAGTATCATGAATAATGACACCAATTTTCAGAGCAGTTTCGACGGAGGCCGTGGCGACTCAGAAAACATCCGACGGTTTGCCAAATGATTTATATAGGAGTATATCCAGGCTTGGAGATTCAAAGCGCAGTGCAGTGGATGAGTTGGAGAGATGGGTAGAAAGACTTGGAGATCCAAAGCGCAGTGCAGTGGATGAGTTGAGTATGGAAAGCAGCGCAATTGTTCTGCAATGCAGGTTAAGGCCGAGAAGCTACAAACGCAGTCCTTAGTTGAAGCCAGCAGTCATGGAGAGCGGTAAGTTTTGAAAACCATGTAGTAATGCCAAATCAGAAGGCTTATGCTAAATGAGCGGAAGCAGATTATGTCAGGATAGAGAGCAGAGAGCATTATGTCAGGCAAACGCTTCGGCGGATGCAGCGCTGGTGCGCCAGAGAGTGGAGGAGTTATGTGAGGCAAACGCTCAGGCAATGCACAGAGTGACATACAGAAAATACAGGAGGTGACTCCAAGAAATTCAATAGAGAGTTCAGATCCAATAATTCAAGAGGTAATCCTGGTATAAATGGAAGAAAAACCAAAGATCAGGGAAGTAAAGGACATGGCTCTAAATGCACTATACCTACCTAGAATAGAAAAATGCTGTGAAGGAAACGATTCCTACTCAATCCCAAAGAATCAAGTCAAAATATAGGGAGAATATGATCTCAAATCTAGTCTTTAGGAACTCAAATATCCCTTAGATATGAATGTCCCTATCTCTCATTTATGAGTATAAACTCATTGTTTTAAATATACTCCCAAAGTGCATAAAGAAGATATAAGAATGGGAGAAATCTAATCAGCAAATCCTTGAATAATTGGGAGAAATACTAGTAAAGTTAGGAAGAATAATATTGATAATATAAGCATACTTCACCAATCCTCTCCCAAAGTGGAGATTATCTCTTAGAATAAAAGTGGCCTTAGTTGCGAAGGGAGGCAAAGGCTCCTAAAAAATAAATGGAGGAAATATCATCCAACCTTCATGATGATTTAGGAAACCAAAATTTATAGTGCAAAAATTGTAGTGATGGCCACCAAATGTTGGAAGGACTATCAATCTACAACACTAGATGCATAATTCCAGGCAAGGGGTATGGCCATTCTGGGAATCCCCAAGAGGTATTAATATTATATATGTTTTCCTCATTCGAAACTTTAGCAATAAAGTTTAAACCTATAGGATCAAATGAAGTTTATTTTTTCATCCAATATATATGGACCTACATTACAAAGGGATACATATATTTTTGAAATCCATTAGCAACCTATAATCCCTTATAGGGAACACTTCTTGGATCTTATGAGAAGATTTCAACCTGATCAAATTTATTTTTCAAAGTAAAGGAGGAATCAGGTGCCTAGAAGTAGAAACTAAGCTATTTAAAGAGATGATGAACAACTCCAAAATCTTTGACATGGAGACCATCAATGGGATCCTTACCTACAATAACAGGAGGGGAGTTACTCAATATGTTATGAATTTCCTTGGTTGATTCTTAGTATCGGAAATTATGATGAGAAATGACATCTTCATGGAAGCATATATTATCCCATGTGGAATCTCGTATCATTGACCAGTCAATCTATACCTTGCCATTAAATCTTTCCCAAACAATAAACCATTCATATTCAATAGCTTCTAATTATCACACACAAACTTCTTAGATGAAATTAAAGAATGGTGGAATGAAGAAGAAAACATTGAATGAGATGCAATGTATAGAATTCAACAAAATCTCAAACATGTCAAAGCCAATGTAAAAAAATGGAACAAGGAAGAATTTGGTAAATTTTTCCAAGCCAAATGAGAGCTAGAGGAAAAAATGAATCAACATTAAGAGGAAGAAATACAAATAGGTAGATCAGATGAGTTGATAAAGGAAGGAGCAAGCTCCCAATTAAAAGAAAGGAGAAAACATGAAGAGGTTCTTTGGAAGAAAAAATCATGGATCAAATGCCAACCAAGGAAAGAAAGGTACGTGCCTTTCTTACAAAACATATACCATAATTGGATAGCATATCTTGAAGGCCCAATGGGAACTAAACTTCAGGGTCACAAAGAAATGGATTCCAAACTAGTGCACTAGTATGGAAATCTCTTAACTACTCCAAAACCATATAAGGAAGAGGCTATCAATAGAATAATACAACATATCCCAACGTAGGTCTCACAAGAAAGGAATAAAACATTATTAAGAAGTATATCTAGTCATTGAGTCAATGCCTCACAATAAGACGCTAGGTCTGGATGGTTTTACAACTAGTTTTTTCCAAGCTTGCTAGATTATAGTGGGGTAATTTATCTTGGATATAATATAGGAATCCATAAGAACTTTATCAATCCTTCTATCTCTAGATGCTACATTTCTCACCCTCCTAAAAAGGAGAAAGTGACCAACCCAAGTGGATTTAGACCCATTTTTTCATGCAATGTGATTTACTAAATCATCACAAATGGTATAGCTAATACACTAAGCCCTATTCTCCCTCAATTAGTCTTTGCAAAGTAAATAATCTATGTGGAGGAAGGCAAATTATGGTGAGTCCTAGTAGCTCATGAAGTACTCCATTCCTTAAAGAGCACAAAAAAATGAGAATTCTAATCAAGTTAGATCTCTCCAAATCTTTTAAAAAATAACTTGTCCTTCCTTGTTAGGATCCTCTCAATGTTTGGCTTTGCTAGTGATTGGATCAAATGGATTGGGGCATTAATCTCTTAAAATTTATTTTTAGTGCTATTAAATAGGTATCCTACTAAGAATTTCTCCCCTTTTGAGAGGAATCCATCAAGGGGATCCTTTTTCCCCCATCATATTCATTCTTGTAGCAAAATGGTTAGGTCAGACATTAAAGACAATAGTATCAGAGAAGAAAGTGAAAGGAATCATACCATTTGGAGAAGATATACCCATATCCACCTATATTTAATTAATGGCATTATGTGCATGGGCATGCCTACCATGAACAAAGCTAGAGCTATATTCAAGGTCCTAAAATACTTTACGTGTACCTTATGTATGGATATCAACCAATCTAAATCTCATGTTTCCTATTTTCTAATAATCCTCTAACAATGCATTTTCATGTTGCTAGATTACTAAGTTATCAACACTATAAATTTCCCTCCAAATATCTAGGACCCATCCTTGTAGATAGTTCTTTAAGAACTAGGTTGTGGACAAAGTTGTTAAGCAAGATAAATAATAAATTGGATAGTTGAACATTCTATTTTATTAACGTAGTAGACTGGTTTTTTGCTTGAAATTGGTCATCCAAGATCTTTGATTTTATATCCTTCCAACGATGATGGATCCCAACTCCATTCAGAGTATCCAAATATCATTTCTCTAGGGAAATTATAAGAAGGAAAGAAAATTGGCATTGGTATCCTAGGCTAAACTTCGTCTCCCTAAACAATGAGGATGGATTCGACTTCATGATCCTACGACTCTAAGCACGATCATAGGAGAAAAATTATGTTGGATATGGCTTAAATGGGTGGTGAGGGGGGATTTATGGATACAAATTTGGAACTGCAAATATAGAAACAACATCACCACCAATAAACGCATTCAGATGAACTTCTCCCAACTTGAATCCTCCATGTGGAATCAAGCTAAAAATGCATGCACTTTATACAACAACATTGTTTCTAGGGAATCAAAGATGGTCACACTATTCTCTTCTAGGATAAATCATGGAAACAACTCCAAAAACTCAAGAGGTTGGACGACCTAGAGGGGCTAAGGATAACATGAAAGCATAATAAATGCATCTTTTAGTAGACTACTAGGAATGGAGTAACAAAAATAATAAATGGAGACAATAGATTCAATAGGAATATTGGCAACCATGTCTAGAGGAAGGAGAATCTAAATATTTTTTGCAAGATGTATATTTATGACTCCCTCCTCTCTCACAAGACCTATATAATCTTCGATGGGATTGTAAATCAAGTGGATCTCTTTCCATCAAGGAATCCTACCAGTTAGAAGTAAGATTTTAGGATCACCCCAAGGGGGGAATTTGGAAAATCATCTGGCCACAAAACCTCTAGCCAAAATTTATTATTTCCTTTGGATTTTTGTACAAGGAAAAACCATCTCTTGTGACAATATCCTCAAAATGGGTTTCTTTGGGCCCTCCTTCTATCATCCGTGTAGATCAACATCAAAAGCTTTAGAACATCTTTTCAATATTTTTCCTTTTGCTGAGGCAATATGGGATGAAATGGCCACCATAATGTGTCAAAAAGATTGCAATAAGAATAACATACTTAATACCACGGAGAACTAGAGGAAAACTACCTTTCCAATTCATATCGTTAATAGAATTTGGGTACTTCCTCTTGGATTCATTTTATGGGAAATATGGAAAGAAAAAATCACTAAATCTATCAAAACCATTATCTCTCCCAAGATTCCATTTGTACCATAACCAAGGACAAAATTATAGAATTGATTTCTTTCTCAGCATTGGTCAGAATAAGACTGGAAACCCACGGATTTAGAAGCTTGTATTATTAAAGATTGGTCTCTCATTTTAAGGCTTTCACAAACATAAAACATGCCTACCCCAAGTTCACCTTTTATCCCTATACCATGGTAGCCTCTGCCTCAATATTCATAAAATTGAACTTTGATGGAGCTTCCAAGGGTATTGTAGGAAATACTTGCTTTAGTGGAGTTTTTCAAGATCATTTGGGAAGGATCATCTTTCTCTTTCTAGGTCTCATGGAAATCATAGCAACAATACAAATAAGCTTAAATATTTAGAGATAGGCCTTCAGATGGATCATAGTAAATATTTCTTATATTGGTCATAGAAGGAAATTCATAGCTAGTGATCACCATGACAAATAAAATTCTCTATGGAAGTTCCTAGCAAGGTATCCACCTATTGGCATCTAGAAAGTAGTTTCGAGTGAGCTGCAAAAATCCTCCTTTTAATTCTTGTCATTATCACTATAAATATTCAATGATCTAGGAACAAAATAGCAGATCACATGGTTATTGAAGGATGCAAAGATAAGGTGAGGCCTTTTAGCCTCACTTGGGACTCTTTTCTTGACTCACCCATTAAACAAGAATGTCCATATTTGGCCAAGAAAGACCTTTCCATCATAGATAAGGCAATTGCAACGTGTCGGGTGCAAGGGTGCATGTAAGCAATCCCACCAAGCCCTCATGGACAAGGAAATTATCATTTTCCCTCCCTAATGACATTAGCATGCCCAACATAGACACTCATAGGTTTATTTGACACCACTCCAATTGATGAATGATTAATCTAGATTTGATACTAGCTTAATAGACACAATCGAGTGGAGATTCATAGCAGTAATGATGTTGTGGTATGGATTTTTAGAGATTGCATTGGGTTCATTCTCATCCTACCATCCAAAGAAAAATAATAAACATATGTAGGCATGGCCACTCATTTCATAAGGTGGGTGAGATTAGCATGAGGTAGTTATTATTTCAAGGTACAAGGACTTGCAGAGTTGTGAATTATTTTCTCATGGAAAATTGTGCTTCAATTTCGATAATGCAGGAGGTGATTGACACGAAGGATGTATCCTTAAGTCTATTTAAAGGGAAAATTTCTCCCCTTTGTTATTTCCTCTATTACTAGTGTTCTTCTTCAATGCATCCCTTGGGTGTTAATAACACCATTTCCTCTTTTCTTTGTTGTTGCATCATTTCTTGGCACATCCCTTGGATAATTGCAATCGAGATTTGTAGGGCTACCCGTCCACCTTGAATTTCTCTCTCTAGTGGCTAAATTTATCCCCCATATATTCCCTAAGCAATCCTTCTCCTAATTAAACCCTTCCCATCCCATTTTTCTTTCCCCCTTGGCCTCACTTGCCCTTCACTCCCTTTTCTTGAGAGGATATATACATTTTAGAAAAATCCAAGTCATCTTCAATTCTAGTTAACACTGCGTCATTAGTGTGCCAGGATTTGATGAGGAATGACCTATTATATAGAATAAGGAAACTCCCAGTCCCAACAGAGAGTGGACACTACAACAAATATTTATTGTAACCGCACCCCTTTAAACATTTTGGATGAAATAAAGATAGTGGAATGTGACATGGCAAGCAAGCAAAGATTTTTTTACTAATAATAAAGTTGCAGGAGAGGCAGTATACTGGGTTCTTAACAAAGGGAACAATAGAGGAAGACATAGCCAATACATGTAGATGGTAGACATCTACTACCATATAAAAATTCTTTTGGGTCTTAGTATTCCTACATCACAAAGAGGCCAAGGAGGAAATCCTCCTCATGTTGGATGAGTTACACCTTTCCATGAAGAACATGGAAATATGTTTGAATAAAATAGAAGGCCACCTGGGACTTCTTCTTGATCCAGACTACTCACCTGGTAGCAACAATTAGTGAATTGTAATGGAAGTATCCAAATCTCTTAAATATGAATGATGGATCATCATTTATCTCATTTTCTAGCTCCTTTTATTGGTTTTTTTGTTTACATACTCAAAGGTAGATTAGGTTGTAAAGACTCTATGAATAACCTTCTTTCTTGTCATACTTTTTATGATCTTATCACTTGGATGTTGGAAAAACTTTGGTTTTTTCATTGGTCTGGTTTCCCAAGTGGCATACCAAGGAAAAAGAAAAGTCGATATGATGTACATCCATAATGCATGCATAATTTATCCTTACAAAAAAAAATATTTTCCCTACAAAAAATTAGAGCAAGATATTTAAACACTAATAAATGAAGGTATTATCCTATTACTAGGATAACTTAATCCCGAAATACAACTAGTCAAACAATTCTTCTAAGCAATGATTCCAACCCTAATCCTCTCTAGCTAAATGAGCACCTTATTTCCACTAACAAATACAAAACAAAATCTTAATACCTTACTTGAGAATTTATATGGTGCTATGATAATTAAGCTTGCTAATTCTAAATATCCAATGAATTTCAATGTTCTAATGAAATGGCCAAATTCTTACTAGATGACTTGTATCCATGGGTTGGGTAGTAGTGTCATAGATTTTGTGATTTTAGATATTCCTATATACAACGAAATAGTAAATTTTGACAGTTTAAATGACCATGATCCTAACTCCAATCATATACCTTTAGCGCTAACCCTAAAAACATTTATGCACAAAAACTCCATTAATGGAAATTATAGTAACCAAAGGTGCTTTTTAACAAAAATAAAGTTGATATTTTCTTTAAGGAGTTAAATAGTAAATTAAATTTCCTAATGTACAATAATAATTTTAAGGAACTCTTTCATAATTTTACAATAACCATCTCTATTTCCATTAAAAAAATTATATCAAGGTGTTGTTGATGCCTCGAAAATCGTTGCAACAATAATGGGGGATAACCACCCGGTCCGGACCTTAAAGCAGCTCCTTTTCCGTTTGGTGTGGTGGCTCCGACTGGTTTAACTAGGTCCAGTTACCTTCTCCCTATTGCTATTGGTTTATGATGTATCTTTACCTACCAATAGACAGGGATATCAGATCACTTCTTCTTGCTGATCAGGCAAGAGAATGACCCTTAAGCTGATTTGGGTTCAGCCAAGCCACAACTAAAATTATGCCTCTTTGAGGAGAGTACTTAAAAAAATGTAGAAATTACTCTAAATGCAAGCTTATTCTATGATGCAAGCAAAAGAAACTAATCTAAATCCTATCTTAATTAGGCAGATATAGATCTAACCCAACTAAGAGCAAGATAATTAAAGTATTGGGATTTAAATATGTCTTGTTTATAATGAATATCAAGTTAATGAAGTAGTTCAATTAACTGATATTATGGTTACCAAAACACATCCTATTGAGACCTCTTAACTGAAATAATAAACCAACAACATTCAGGAAGTAGTTCACAAAATGATATTAATATAAATCAAAATCAGTAAATCCAATAATTGAATAATGACATGTAGAAATAGTTCACAACACATTACCATTCAATAAATCAGTTTTATAAGATAGATTTCTGAGTAAATAATTACTCAGAAATCAGATTTTAATTCATAAGAACAGAGATACCTAATAACAATATTGAGACAAATTACCCATGTTGACAATAGTGCACAAACATGAATAAAATGAGACATTCATGTTACCATAAAAATGAAACTGATATTTGAAACAATAGTATTAGAAATACCAATTTATTGCATCCATTTCTCTGATCTTGGTCTCCAACAATCCTTTACATTGCTTGAACTTCTGCCTTCAAAACTAGAGCCACAATAGTGCAAACTCTGCCCCTCATACATAATTCAAGATACAAAGGAAAAATCCTCAATAATCCCCAGATCTGAGATTTTCTCTCCTCTCTCCTACAACTCTAAATTCCTATTACAGTAGTGCTTTTAGAAGTCTAGAATTGCAGAGGAGAGCAGCCCTGATTCCATTTTGCAATCTATTACTTATACTATTTGTGAAGGAATTCTTGAGAGAAGAGTTTGTTGAAGAGAAATCTGCTAAATCCAATTTTACTTGCTCAAAATTCTGATCTTCAATTGCTGGAGCATTCTCATTGATTGAGATCTTTTTCTCCATATTTCTTCCACTGTTTTCCTGCAAAAAGAAATCAAAATAAATTAAAATGCAACAATAAAATCAACATGGCATTGCTGGCATTTAAATCAAATCCAATCAAATTCTATTTAAATAAATAATTGAAATAAAATATAAAGTTTCTCTTGATGCCTGGGATGGTTTAATTGGCTAAAGATATGATTAACCAATGGATCTGCAATTAGAAGAGGTTTTGGACAAATCAAAGTGAAGAAAATATCTCAGAAAATTGATTTTGTTTTAGAAATTCGGAGCTTGATCTTCTGCTTGATTTTCGACCAAACAAATGACCAAATCTGTTAATGAAACCTCCTCAGAAATGTTCTCCTTGATTTTATCTTTCCAATGAGCCGTCCTGGGCCTCATTTGGCCAAATATAACTTAATCTATAAGCCTCCAAAGTTGATGGATCAAATCTGTCATGAATCTGGAAATTTTGTTGCTGGGCTAAAAATATTGCAATTAAAAACTAATGCTAAATTAGTCTCTAATTAATTCTAAATTAACTGTTAATTATAAACTAAACTAATTATTAATAAACTATTTATTAATCTAATTAACTGATATCTAATTAGCTATTTATAAATAAATTTAATCTAATTAAAAAACTAATTAATATTAATCTAAATGATATTTAAATTTTAATTTAATCAAATTAATTAAATGTTATAAATTAATTAATCTGATTAATTTAAAATTCATTAATTAAATAATATATTAATTAATTTAAAATATTAAATAATTACTTTAATATATTATATCATAACTAAACTAATATATAACAACCTATTTTACTTACTCATTCCTAACTAACTTACCTTTCAACGAATGAATGAGTGTTAGCATAAAAACAAAGCTTATATGGTTAGTATTTTCTAGTAAATGTTCATGACTTTTTATTTATGAGTAAGTCGGAACATAAAACAAATATTAAGTTAATGCCCCTTTGCCCTTATGCTTATCGGCAAATCAGATCGGGAGGGAGATGGATATCGGGGTTTGTTAAAATTGTTTCATACGAGAGCCCCGACGCGATATAAATGTTCATTCCCTTTTGCTTTTCGGCAATCGGAGGTATGGAGTGTCGGGGATTGGCCATCGGGCTTTTAAAACAATACAATACAAAATCCCGATCCGATATCGCATCGGGGTATGATGTGTATCGGGGCTTTTTAAAATGTGTTCCGAATAAAATTTCCGACCCGATCTATATTTTTTTATATATTAAATTTTAGTTTAATTAAATTAATTATATTTTAAATAATAATTAATTTAATTAATCTAAGATTGAATATTAAAAATCAATTTTGATTTTGATTTTGTTTTTATGAGGATTATTTTATAAACTACAGCCACTCTTAATAAAAGTAAAAATATAAAAATAAATTACAGCCACTTTGAAAATTTTGGGTTTTCGAGATTAGGATTTGATTTGGAAATTGGAGTAAATTTCTTAAATCTCGATACTTAATGATTTGGCTGCATAACTAAAAATGAAAAATGTTAGTAAAAACTCGCTACGGGTTAATATTTAAAATGAATGCGTTATTGAACTAATTTATTTACAAAATGCAATATTATACATTTTATGCATTTTAAACCCAGGCTAGATAAATGACGAGACTTCAAAGGCGTGCCATTTTCAAACCAGTTGACCAAATGAGGCGAAACAAGCGTCAATGGGAAGCTTATAAAAAATCGATTTTAACAAGGCAATCAAAACAAGAATCCAAAGCAAATGAAAAATTAACAAAAGCATAGGGCAATCAACTAAATAAAAATCCAAAAAGGCGTTTAGCCAAATTTTTATAAATAGGGTCCCCATTATTGAAGTGAACACATCAATAATGGGGGGGTTGTGTTTTTACCACAACAATGGCGACACACGGGAGAAGAACCAGTTATCTCTCTTTGATATGAATGAGATTTTCCTAAAATTAAAGTAAAAATAATTAAAGAAGAGAAAATTATGCTTGAAATGCTTGACTAGGTTCATTAATCTGAATAAAAACAAGAATCATCTAACTGTAATTTTTCTCAAAATTTCTCATGAATTAAAATATTTCAAAACTCTATATCAATCCTTAATTAGTTGTAGCGATAAAGCAGGGGTCACTTTACAGCTTAACTTTTAAAATGTACTCATTTGTCACAGGTAGAGCCACTGCTGCCAGCAAATCTCTATAGTCTCGACAGGGTTACCTTTTAATCATCAATGATTCAAAATCCCATCTATTTTAAGAATTATTGATCTAGAGATAAATCCATTTATATGTTTATTATTCTTTTTCTTTTTCTTTTTTTTTATTTTATTTTTTATTTTTATTTTTTAAGTAAATCTTAAAAGCCATTGTCCTGGTATGGTATCCAGATAGTTGACAATGCCATTCACTGGATAAAATTGGGTTGAACAAGTTGGCTCGTGATGAGACCCCTTGTCTTATAACTGTTTGTAATCATAAGCCATTACCCTGGTTTGTTTAGCAGTGTTGGTAATGTCAGCCTATTTTTCCCCTATGATCATGGTAAGCAGGCTCATGATGGGACCTCTTATCTTTTAAGTTTAAATATATTTTTAGATTATACTCTAGAAAAATAAGACTCTTTGGGACAGGGAGAATCATTGACTCCTTAAGAGTTAAGAATGACAATTTCATAGTTAAAGGTGTTTTGCTGTAAAGTGTCTTTACTTGGTTAGAAATAACTTTTCTTGACTGATAATAGAACTCTGAAAGATCCTAATGAAATTTTGAAATCTCAAAATGATTACAATTTGATGAAAAAAGAAATTTTCAGATTTTATGATACTTTTGCCAACTTCTCTTGATTGGTAATCTCTTCCTTAAATATGTCTACCTTTATAATAAGAAAATCAAACTTCACTAAGAGATTTAAGAAAAAACTAATAGGTGACTATTAACAGTTTTTCTCCACGTATCCTGGCCATTGTTAGGTAACAAATAGGCCTTCCATATAAATAATGGCAAAGTCACCAAAATCAAAGCTGAAATCCAAAGGAAAACAATTCTTATACTAAAATGAGAAAAGAAATCAGCAAACGAAATTAAAATGAAGAAATCTCTAAAAATGGAAAGGAAAATCCAAGTTTCGCAAGATAAACTCAAACAAGAATGTTTATACCAATGTCTCAACAATAAGAAGACAAAGAAAATAATCGTGTAATCAATCTTTTTTATGTTGAGATTGGGTAAATCATACCTTGCAGGGTTGTAAGTGTTTTTGGCTTTTTGAATAGCAGTGATGATAAAATTCAGCCACAATGAAAGCCTTTCTGTCTTATATTATTCTTCTTGTTTCAAAACATCATTTTAATCATTTTTTAAATAACGGGAATGCTTAAAGAAACAAACTAAAGGTTCAGAAATTCCCTGGTGTAGCTATTTCGATGAAGACTATCGCCGCTTCTTGAAATTAAGCCAGGAGAAGAGTATGGACTTCGAAAATATGATCTGGCGGAGGATTGGAAGCTTCAAATGGAGAACTGCAAAACAGATTTTTTACATCAGAAAAACAAAACTGAAACTAAAGTAACGAATTAATGAAAGTGGGTATATGAATCTTACCATTGGATAATTGCTTTTGATCTTACCTGAAAGGTATCAGTTTCTCCAAACTAGCTGACTTCTTATTTTAATTAAAATTAAAAACATGAAGAAGTCAAACTAACCAAAATCATATAACCCAAAATCATTATTTATTTTACTTACACTAGAGTAAGCAGTAAATGTAAAAATAGAATGCTTTAGTGCTCAAGGGAGTTGAAATTAAAACAAATACATCAAAAATGAGAATGAGAATTTGCAGTAATGACTGTTTCTCAAAATATTATAAGTTTCATATAAATTCCATGATTTTATAAATTGTCCAGAATCGAGACCAAATCCAAGATAATAAAATTTAAATATGAAGATGGAGAGGTCTTGAATTCCATTTTTTAATTATGGAATTATATATTTAAAATTGAAATGTATGAGAAATCAAAATGGTTTAAATATGCTGCAAATTGGTCATTAACTGCTTTCTTACCATAGTGGTTACCCAAACTCGCTTTTAAAATAACACATCGCTGTATCGGATGATTCGCATCACATGTCTCTTTACCATGCTTGAATTTTAATTTGCAAGACTTCACTTTTGTTGCTATGCCACATATCGATTAAATGTTAATGGCTCAAAGGCATGCATTGGAAGCTATCGCATCGGAGATTGCAATGGCAAATTGCTGATAAGAACATGTGCAATGAAATGAAGTGATCGCATCATTAAAGAAATATTATATCGGGGATTGGGGAATATTGACATTGTGCTTCCCACATCGCGCATCGCACATCGCAGAATCAGAGATTTGATGTAAGCATAAATAAAAATGCGACGAAGCGATTGCGATATCAGCGATTGGCAAACTTTTGGTACCCGATGTAACACGATATGATTCTTGTGATGCCGATATGCGATGAATGACGTGGCTAGTCGACGATCGACAATTTTAAGCACATGGTGTAACAATATTTGATATGCCGATATGCGATGAAGAGTGGACCCGATAGATTTATGATGGTATTTTAATAACATATCGGATCCAAGACATCGGCCCTTTAAAATTATGCTCCTACCATTATTGCGATTAAACGGACACGATATTTTTTAAACTTGATTTGAATTTCATATCGGGTCCAGAATTATGAGTTCATTGCAATATCGGTAAAGTCGATTATCGGAGATCGGCGATTCACGATAATGGAAGTATACGTCAACTACAAAGCTCCGATATGTGAAATGCGATATGGCATATGAGTAAGATAATACATCGGAGGTATTTTATGAACAACTTTTTATCAAAAGAAATGTTAAGAACTACTTCCGATGAAATCTTATGATGTGAATGGTCTTATGATATTCCTTGAAATTTCAATTGGGTTTTCTAAGTGAATAAAAGCAAAGTTAAAAATGCTTAAATTCTAATGCATCACAAATAAATTTCCCTAAGCCTATTGCAAATTTGAAATGGGTTTGCTGCTTACTTCAAGTTTCGAAAACAAATGAAAACCTGTAAATAAAACAGAACACAAATAAATAAATAAAAAAAACTAAGGAAAAGAGAAACTAATAAGAGATGAGAACGAACTTGTAAATGCGTACCTGGAAGGAAATTGTCAGCAAATTTTACCTTATGAATCTTCAAATTCTTCCTTTGATTTATCAAAAAAATTTCTTCGTTTAAAATCATCTCATTATTTATTCTAAATCTAAGTGTGCAATCAGTGTAAATAAAATCTGTTTATTCATGTTCAGGAAATATAAAATTTACCAGAAATAAATATAAAAATAGGCTCCCCTTTTGAATTGAAACAACAATTTATTATCTCTGCTTATTTTGAATAACTTGAGAAGAATCCGTATTGTTATAGCGACTGTTTAATAATACCTTTAGTAAATGAATATGATGCATTTTGTAGCATCAAATAAGAAACTAAAGATCAGAATGGGATAAAGCCACTAATTGTGGAAAAATATCAAAACGGATTTGAAGGTGTGCACACAGCAGAATGGACATCCTTAACAAATTTTGAGGAATATGAATTTCATATGATTACTACAAAAGATTAGACTGACTACTAATGATTGAGTAAGAATTAAGCTTATCATAGACAGTCATACATTTCATGGGATAATGAGATCATGAAGCTCTTATATCCTCAACCTTTATCATATAAATTCCAAAAGAAAATCTTAGAAGGAAATCTCGAAATGAAGAAAAGTGGATTTGAGGCGATTGATGCCAAGTGCAACCTCAATTTAATTTAATCAAGACATTATTCAAAATAAGCAGAGTAGAGGTATTGCTGCAAAAATTTAAAAAGGAAAGTAGGAATTAAAACTTTCTGATAAGGAGAAAATGTTTCAGTGAACATACATGAGAAGGCTGATTGCTTTGTTTTATTTTTTAATCTACAAAACTGTTAAAAACAAATTAACTATACAAAACAAACTAACTAAATTAATTCTACTCCTATTCTAACCATATACATGAAAATGACTAGGTATAGTCATATTTCCAGTGTAGCCATTTTCTCATTTTTATTCCCGCATATATGTATAGTTCAAATGTTAGTAATAAAAATACAAATCTAACTAAACTAAGGAAAATAAATATGAAATCAGAATGTACAGTTATTGTTATTGTTATTGTTAGTAACTTATTTAAAATCTCTTTCTCTTGAATTTTCCTTTCCGATTGAATACCAATTGGATCATAGAAATATGGATGGATCTCTATTAAAAATTGGGAAATGTTCAAAGGAAAAGATAACAGACCAGATTGTGAAGATGAGCTTTTAAATTCAAAGGCCTGGAAAGAATTGTTAGTATTATGTACAAATGTTAAATCATTGACAATTTTCCTTGAAGGAAAAAATTCCAAATAATTTTCAAATGAGTCAATGAAAAATGAATGGAAGTCTGTCAAATGACATGGAAAATTATTAATTAAATTGGATTGCTGGCAGATTTCTAAAAATACATTCTCTTGTTGATATTTCCTTTGAGAAGACAGAAGCTTTTGATAAGTAATGAGCATCAATTGACATTGATATGTTAACAGCTCTTGATGTCCATGGTTATAATATGAAACTTCAATTTCCCAATAAGGCAATTCATCAATTGAGTGTTTGATAATAAAGTGTTCAATATGCCAGCGAAAAGTGTGAAAAAATTGAAAAATAAAATCAAAAAAGAAATCTAAATTTAAACAAAATAAGTGTGAAAGAAAAACTAAAATCAAATCACTATTTTTACAACTAATGTTACAGCACAATTAGGATTGTTTTGAAATAATTTCTCTTTCACAAGGATTGGCTAGAATTATGAAATTTGGGTAATTTCGAATTCCAACTTGTGAAATAGAAAACGAATTATGATTATGAATAGGAATGAGAGTTTGATCCTGATATGAATCATAAATTGGGATGTTTTCTCGAATAAAATCATGAAGATAATTTGCTGCTCTAAAATGAGGATTGGTTGGGATGATTTCTAAATTGAAGTGTTCCTCATTCTCAGATGATATTTGAATTTTATCATGAGGATTTTCTTGAGAATAATAGAAATCAACATCCTCAATGTCAGAGTAATTATCATAAATGACTTCACAATACTCTCTAGAATTCCCTTTTATCTCATCCAATATATCCACACAAGGAGGAACAAGAATTTCATGTTCATTAATAGCAAAAGAATGATCATTAATTGCTTCTCTATCTTGATAAAAACTTAATGGTAATTCATTTAGATCAGCCTCTGTATTTTTTGAAATATCATTAATACCAAGAGAGGAAAGATTACCATCATTAAAAATATCAGGATAAAGGGAAAAATGTGAACCTGAAACAATGCATTTAAAACTGTCTCTATTTGAGAACTCTTGTGTATTATGCTCATTGTAAATTTCAGATTGCAGATCATTCCTTTGCGTGCGTATGCTTTCTTGAAGAACGCTGCTTTTCTGCTCTGATTTTGGCATTTGCTCATCATGGAGAAATTCATAAATTTGTACAGCAGTTTGCATTTTGATTGCTGCTTGTACTTGCTGATTTACGATTTGATTTTTTGAATTTACCTCAAAGTAGCTTTTAGATTTCAAGGCAGCATTTTCTCCAAAATTGCTGCTGTTGTCTTCTTGCATTTGAATGGAAATATTTTCCAAGCTTTGTGAAACCACTTCATCACAATTTATTTGCACATCCAAATTGGAATTTTCATTTATATTGGGAGGAGATGGGACAAAGCTTGAATTAATTTCATATGGATTGGGAATGGGAGGAAGAGAACAAATATATTCAAACCAATCTAATGATTCTTCTTCCGTAGATTTATCTTCGTCTTTAAATCTTAAGCAATTCAAATGAAATCGAATATTAAAATCATTAACAGACTCATTTTCAAACCTTCGTAGATATTCAATTTCCTCACATACCTGTTCATAATCATAGCCTTCAAATTTACATATGAAAATAGTAACAAATTGATCCCAGCTGTGGATTGAAGCAACTGGAAGAGTTCTCCACCAGTTTCTGGCTTTTGCCACGAATGTGAGAGTAAAAATTCTGTATAAAATGCCTTTATCAATTCCTTCAAAATCATATTTTGAAATGTTTTGAATAAATTGAAGGACATGATTAAAAGCAGAAGAATTTATCTTACCATTAAACTTTACCTGAGACAAGAGTCTTACCACTTCGGGTGGGGTATTGGAGGACGCACGTCCATGGATACAACTCCAAATTGGGAGCTTAAGAGGAGCCATAAACAAAATGTTAAAATTGAAAAGACTCCAATAGACAAATTTCTTAGGCCCTCCTTCTAGCGCCAAAAATGTTGATGCCTCGAAAATCGCTGCAACAACAATGGGGGATAACCACCCGATCCGGACCTTAAAGCAGCGCCTTTTTCGTTTGGTGTGGTGGCTCCAACTGGTTTAACTAGGTCCAGTTACCTTCTCCCTATTGCTATTGGTTTACGATGTATCTTTACTTACCAATAGACAGGGATATCAGATCACTTCTTCTTGCTGATCAGGCAAGAGAATGACCCTTAAGCTGATTTGGGTTCAGCCAAGCCACAACTAAAATTCTGCCTCTTTGAGGAGAGGACTTAAAAGAATGTAGAAATTACTCTAAATGCAAGCTTATTCTATGATGCAAGCAAAAGAAACTAATCTAAATCCTATCTTAATTAGGCAGATATAGATCTAACCCAACTAAGAGCAAGATAATTAAAGTATTGGGATTTAAATATGTCTTGTTTGTAATGAATATCAAGTTAATGAAGTAGTTCAATTAACTGATATTATGGTTACCAAAACACATCATATTGAGACCTCTTAACTGAAATAATAAACCAACAACATTCAGGAAGTAGTTCACAAAAATGATATTAATTATCAAATCAGTAAATCCAATAATTGAATAATGACATGTGGAAATAGTTCACAACACATTACCATTCAATAAATCAGTTTTATATGATATATTTTTGAGTAAATAATTACTCAGAAATCAGATTTTAATTCATAAGAACAGAGATACCTAATAACAATATTGAGACAAATTACCCATGTTGACAATAGTGCACAAACATGAATAAAATGAGACATTCATGTTACCATAAAAATGAAACTGATATTTGAAACAATAGTATTAGAAATACCAATTTATTGCATCCATTTCTCTGATCTTGGTCTCCAACAGTCCTTTACATTGCTTGAACTTCTGCCTTCAAAACTAGAGCCACAATAGTGCAAACTCTGCCCCTCATACATAATTCAAGATACAAAGGAAAAATCCTCAATAATCCCCAGATCTGATATTTTCTCTCCTCTCTCCTACAACTCTAAATTCCTATTACAGTAGTGCTTTTAGAAGTCTAGAATTGCAGAGGAGAGCAGCCCTGATTCCATTTTGCAATCTATTACTTATACTATTTGTGAAGGAATTCTTGAGAGAAGAGTTTGTTGAAGAGAAATCTGCTAAATCCAATTTTACTTGGTCAAAATTCTGATCTTCAATTGTTGGAGCATTCTCATTGATTGAGATCTTTTTTTCCATATTTCTTCCACTGTTTTCCTGCAAAAAGAAATCAAAATAAATTAAAATGCAACAATAAAATCAACATGGCATTGCTGGCATTTAAATCAAATCCAATCAAATTCTATTTAAATAAATAATTGAAAATAAAATATAAAGTTTCTCTTGATGCCTGGGATGGTTTAATTGGCTAGAGATATGATTAACCAATGGATCTGCAATTAGAAGAGGTTTTGGACAAATCAAAGTGAAGAAAATATCTCAGAAAATTGATTTTGTTTTAGAAATTCGGAGCTTGATCTTCTGCTTTATTTTCGACCAAATAAATGACCAAATCTGTTAATGAAACCTCCTCAGAAATGTTCTCCTTGATTTTATCTTTCCAATGAACCGTCCTAGGCCTCATTTGGCCAAATATAACTTAATCTATAAGCCTCCAAAGTTGATGGATCAAATCTGTCATGAATTTGGAAATTCTGTTGCTAGGGTAAAAATATTGCAATTAAAAACTAATGCTAAATTAGTCTCTAATTAATTCTAAATTAACTGTTAATTATAAACTAAACTAATTATTAATAAACTATTTATTAATCTAATTAACTGATATCTAATTAGCTATTTATAAATAAAGTTAATCTAATTAAAAACTAATTAATATTAATCTAAATGATATTTAAATTTTAATTTAATCAAATTAATTAAATGTTATAAATTAATTAATCTGATTAATTTGAAATTCATTAATTAAATAATATATTAATTAATTTAAAATGTTAAATAATTACTTTAATATATTATATTATAACTAAACTAATATATAACAACCTATTTTACTTACTCATTCCTAACTAACTTACCTTTCAACGAATGAATGAGTGTTAGCATAAAAACAAAGCTTATATGGTTAGTATTTTCTAATATATGTTCATGACTTTTTATTTATGAGTAAGTCGGAACATAAAACAAATATTAAGTTAATGCCCCTTTGCCCTTACGCTTATCGGCAAATTGGATCGGGAGGGAGATGGATATCGGGGTTTGTTAAAATTGTTTCATACGAGAGCCCCGACGCGATATAAATGTTCATTCCCTTTTGCTTTTCGGCGATCGGAGGTATGGAGTGTTGGGGATTGGCCATCGGGATTTTAAAACAATACAATGCAAAATCCCCAATCTGATATCGCATCGGGGTATGATGTGTATCGGGGCTTTTTAAAATGTGTTCCGAATAAAATTTCCGATCCGATCTATATTTTTTTATATATTAAGTTTTAGTTTAATTAAATTAATTATATTTTAAATAATAATTAATTTAATTAATCTAAGATTTAATATTAAAAATCAATTTTGATTTTGATTTTATTTTACGAGGATTATTTTATAAACTACAGCCACTTTTAATAAAAGTAAAAATATAAAAATAAACTACAGCCACTTTGAAAATTTTGGGTTTTCGAGATTAGGATTTGATTTGGAAATTGGAGTAAATTTCCTAAATCTCGATACTTAATGATTTGGCTGCATAACTAAAAATGAAAAGTGTTAGTAAAAACTCACTACGGGTTAATATTTAAAATGAATGCATTATTGAACTAATTTATTTACAAAATGCAATATTATACATTTTATGCATTTTAAACCCAGGCTAGATAAATGACGAGACTTCAAAGGCGTGCCATTTTCAAACCAGTTGACCAAATGAGGCGAAACAAGCGTCAATGGGAAGCTTATAAAAAATCGATTTTAACAAGGCAATCAAAACAAGAATCCAAAGCAAATGAAAAATTAACAAAAGCATAGGGCAATCAACTAAATAAAAATCCAAAAATGCGTTTAGCCAAATTTTTATAGAAAGGGTCCCCATTATTGAAGTGAACACATCAATAATGGGGGGGGGTTGTGTTTTTACCACAACAGGTGCTAAAGAGAGAAAAATATGACAACCGACCCTTGAAATGACGAGTGAAAATTATTAGAAAAGCCATTAGTGGTGATTCTAATGAGTTCTTAAAATTGGATAAGGTAAAATGATATAAAGCTCTTATTAAAAGGAAAAAGGGTACTAATAGACAACAAGAGAAGAATTTTCACTTATCAAAGATCAATACTAGGAGAATCTAGAGGGAATTTTTTATTTTAAAACTCAAGAAAATAATATTATTCCCCTAAAGGAATTAAACTCTAAACTCAAAATATTTATGATTCCTCTATTTTGGTGGATAAAATTCTAAATGTTCATATAGAAGATGAAGTGTTTTCTATAGAAGCCATAAATTTTCGGGTTGAGTGACATGCAAAAGGGAAATCTAAGGACATTGAAGGCTACTGATTTTAAATATTAAAAATTGGAGGGCCTATCCTCATCCCTCATACATTGTGCAAGATCTCTAAATTAGTAGTCAAGTATGGATTATCGAAACCCTAGAATCAAAGCCTCATTTTTCGTATCTTTAAAATTGGGGGATAAAGTAATCCATCTATTTATAAGACCATCATGATTAGCCCTACCTTAGCGAAGTTTTATGAAGGTATTTTGGTAAAAATTATAAGCATATGACTTTAAATTCATGGAAAAATAACTAAAACAAAAGATAGCTTTAGGGGATATCATTCGATTGTGAACCATATTTTTAGACTGAGGATCATTATGGAAGAGTGTTTTAATGCCAAAACTAATCTCCTTTGTTGTTTTTTCAATATCAAAAAAACTTTTGAAATTGTGGCTAGGAGTAACCTTAGGAATAGGTTAGAAGAGCTAAAATTTCCTTATGAGTCGAGGGATATTACTGTAAGGATATATGAAAGTGTATGATTTCCACGTTTGGTAACACTAAAGGGTTTCCATAAGAAATTAGTTTTTTTCCTCATAAAAAACCACAATTTTATTATCGAGAGAAAATAAAATTACATTATGTTGATACATGTCATGCATACATTCATGTGATTCTAAAAATTGTTGTTTATGTTGTCATGTACAAGTCTATTTACACAAAAAAGCTATAGAGTTCAATTATGAGGAGTGTTGTAATAAAGTCCTCAGAGAATACACATATCTTATATAATACCAAAATAAATATGTTGGACTGTGTGGGTAGCCGATTTCACTATGTTGTAGATATATAGAAAGAAGTAAAAACAAATAAAACAAAAAGTGTTGTGCAATGATTTCTAATTAGAGATGTATTACTCAATAAAAGGATGACCATGGAACTCATGAGCCTTTCCATCCTGATACTTTGTGATCAACCATGTCTTGTGAGCTAACAGAATACCCTCTTTAGAGAGGTTGTTTGTTGTGGTGTTGTGCTCCCTGTAAAATGTGAGAGGTAGAGAAAAATGACAAAACATATTTTAGAACTTTATATCATTTACTAGTGGTTGAATCCTTAGGTTGTGACATTTGTACATGCCTCTTGTCCAGTTTATAATTAGTTGCGAGTCACCAAAAATATGAAGAGAGAGTATGTTATGTTCATGAGCAAAAATCAGTAATAGCTTGAGGGCCATAAGTTCAACATTGTTGTTTGTGTCCTCTCCTAGTCCCATTTTTATGTGGAAATAATGGATATCACCAATGTGGAGAATTACACCACAACCACTAATTTTTGGATCACCCTACATTTCCCCATAAAAAAAACCCCAAGGTTTGGATTTGTCGATTTGAGGAGGAGGCGCATTCCTGGCGCGCTGTATAAAAGTTGGCTTTGGTAAGAGTTTTAGGATGGCTAGGGATTAACCAACAGTGGATTTATGAGGGGTCAAGCATTTTTTGAAGATAGCCTTATTCCTAGCTAGCCATACACCCACACTTACAAGAGAGGGAGAACAATGAAATATATGGTTTCTTTGTTGTTGTACCATGCTTGACAAACTTCTAGTAGATTTGGTCCAAACCATAAACAAGCACCACCTAGCTTAATAGCGAGGAAGTGTCAGAGGGCTTGGGAATAAGAGCATCCAATCAATAGGTGGGATACAAGTTCCTTTGTAGATTTATAGAGGTTACACTAGCCCAACCCCTCCTTTTTTTTATCTCTCATGCAAGAAGTCCTAGGTGGGGATTTTGTTCTCCAGAGCACACCACAAGAACAATATTGATTTTTTTGGGCACCCAAGCTTCTAGAGATGTCTCCACCAACTTGCCTGAGGTTACAATAGCCAATCTGAAATGAGGGTGAGATAACCTTCATTATGGTTGTAAGACCTCGAGGTCAAATAAGTCCAGGCAAGTTCATTTGGGTCATCTATGATGTGGATATGGACCTCCATTAAAGCATGAATTCAAGCGGACCAAAGTCTTATGTAATCCCATGGTAATTTTACTTGGCTTCCAATTAGCCATTGTTGATCTTTGAGAAAATTTTGATGGGGAGTCGTGGCCTGATTGAGAGTGTAAATCCCCTATTCATGAAGAAGGGTGATTAGATACTCAGGGAGATGGTGAGCATTGTTACTTTTTGGTGCATTATTAGAAAGCTTGATATACATACCAAAATTTTTAGTGGGATAGGTGCTTCCCTCAATCCACTGTTGGGAATAAATACCTTTTAAATTACAGTGGTCGATAGGATTATATAAAATATAAGTGGGCAGGCCCATTCTATAACGTACCCCCTTCCTTTTGTCAAAGCTCCCTTATAGTGCACCTACAACCGCGGGCATGGCCATAACCTCAAACCCCAATGCTTTCTTCTAGTGCATAAATCCTTGGCACCGCACATACCACAGGGGCTCACACGATCTTGCTCATGACCTAGACTTTAGCCCCCAACAATTTAGTTTGATGCACAATTGGCCTTCCTTCCAAAATTTTCAGGATGATTAACCTCTAGGATGTAGATTCGTTTATGTCAATTGTTGAGCCTTGTCTTCATCACGTCAATTTCCAAACTCCTTATACTTTAGTGCTTAAGAATCAAGAAAGAAAGGAAATAAAATCATTCTCATGACCTTCTTTCTCAATCTTGGAACCTTGATAAGAATGCACTCAACCTTTAATGAAAACCTCTACGGTGAATCCATTCTAGGATAGAAAAATAATTTTGTCACTTGTTGCCCTGCCAACGTCTATCCCGACCTTAAATCTTTATCCTAACACTTGAATTTCCTACACAAGTTTGACCTCTGGGATGACAATTCCTCAAAAAAATTTAATTTTGTTTGCACAATCTCTGCTATATGACGATCTTCTCTCAGTATAATTAAAATCTAAGTCTTGGGCTCCATCATTCAAATTCAAAGTGAAATAATTCTGATGCGAGATTTAACACAAAGATTTAAACAAGATTTTGATGTGTACCCCTGTAATTCCTCTTCTAACCAAACTCAAGATCCTCCTTGTAACTTATCATGATTTCCTTTTGGATCATTGAAATCTACCCTAGAAAAAAAAAGGTTTCTCTCCTCCTCTGTCTTTATTCCAACAACACTTCAAATCCAAAGCGCACTCCCTCCTGAGCTTTAGTTATGACACACCTCTGCATAGATTATTTGTGAAATCTATGAACACACACACTCTCCTAAGATTTCCTATAACAAGCCTACAACACACTTAATCTAATATAATTACAGAGGAAAATTTCATAACATAAACAAAGGCCTTCACACAATTTATCCATGCTCGAATATAAATTATTTTCTATTGATAAATATTCACAAGTTCTATACAAGATTGCAAAGAGCTTCTCTTGGCCTAATTTACATTGAATGGCCTCTAATTTAGTCTTGGCCACACTTGTCCTCACTCTGATACCTCTACTATCTAATGTCCCCTCAATGCCTTTTGGGCTACATAATTATACAAATAGGATTTTGAACCATAATTAGTTTAGATCCACAAAATCCTCAACAAACCCCTATCTATAGGATCCTCTAGATCCACATATTTCTCAAGAGATCTAACTAATCTGAAAATCTCTCTAACCTCATTAAAAAAAAAATTGAAATCTACTTAAAGAGACAATTCAATTACTTCTCATTCCTGTACAAATTTTCAAGAATTAAAGGAAAATATAGGAGAATACATTTAATCAAACATTAGGTAACCAACTCCATTGGTAAATGAAAAACCCCTTTAGGCCTAGTTAAATGTGTTTTGTCTCAGAGGTAAGATGCTCTTGCATCACTTTCAACACATGTATCTATTTCCATATAGAGACGAGAATCCTCCCTCACTTTCCAAGCTAGACCAATTTGAATGAGGGGGGAAATTCATGATCTCCTAATCATGTGCTTTTATAAGCTGATTGAAACCCTTCTTGATCTTTGACTTTATACTATAGTTGTTTGTCTACTTTCTTATGTTGATGTTATTCTTCTACTTCCAATTCTCTAGGCTTCCACACTTTATGTTGTCGTTAGGCCATTTTCTTTGTTGATGCAAATTTCTCTAGTTAGTTGCATTACCTTTATGGTTGTCCTTTGTTGTTTATTGTATTTTATTTTGTATGTCTTCCTCATCAACATCCATAATCCATCAATCTCTCTATCCAATTCTTCCCTTAGCTAAATTTCATTGCTACTATCCTCATGATGTTGCATATCCTCCTCTGGTATAAGAGTTATAAGACTCTTATCAATCTATTGATCACACTTTTTAGTCCTCTCCTCATTGTCTTTGAAGAAAAATTCCTCTTCTTCCAACTCTGATTTTGATGTTGAATATGCAATCTTTGGCTTATTATCCTTTTCTCCAAATATTTCAATTCCTCATACAATTCATCAAAATCATTTTGAATTAATTTTATTTGTATCCTATGTATAATATCCATTACTTGTATCTTATGTCAGCCACTCCTCTAAAAAATCAATGTCATCTTCATCTGTGCTTCCTTCTTCTAACATGAGACTTTCACTTGGCTTTCCAATGGTCTGAAACTCCTCAAGCATGTATTCATGAAGTAACTCTTCATCTTCTACACTTGCATAATTTCCATGAGATGATATTTTTGCATCTTCCTCTATAACATAAATTAAGGTTTGTCCTTCTGTAGCTTCCTTTATTATGGAGACTTCCCTATCAAATCCACCATCTTCAAGGTCAGAAAACACATGCTCATTTAAACAACTCTCCATATCATCCATCTCTACTAGAAATTTAATTTCTTCATCAATATGTACAATCACATCATCTAGGTGTTGGTCATCACATTCCAAACCTACAATCATACACAAAGTGTCAAATTAAAAAACCATAAGGCACCTCATTTAATGCTTCATCTACCATGTCTCCATGATGATCTGAACTAGTCCAATAGTTCACCAAGTTGTCAATAAATATCTCCTCAACATCTCTAGCTTCCTCTTCATCAAGGAATAAGCCTTTTTCAAGGTTGTATATAAAAACAAACATTTCATACTCAACTGCTCTAATTTATTCCTTCAAGCTTGCATACATCCTTTGCCTTAGCTTTATTTTCTATGACTTCCATATCACCTTCTTCTTCTTCATTTTCCAACCATATATCTAGTCTCCCTGGCTTCCTTTAGAAATTTTTTAACATGATTGAGTTCCACTCTTAACTCAACCAATTCATTCTCAAATTCTTCATCACTCATCCTCATTATGCAAGCTGCTTTGGGACTCCTTTTCCCCTAATTATGACTTCTCTCTGCACCCTTAATTTGACCATCAATAGTCATCTTTTCCTTCTTCTATGGATTCTCCTTGTCCACTTGTGAGCTACAACAAGCCTTTTCCATCTTTGTAACAAGTCTACCACTTGTCACCAACACCAAGTCATCCTCTCTTATTGTTTTTGTTTTGTACAATATAACCTCTTCTCTAGCACCTCTACTCCTCAACCTTCAAATTTGTTAACTTGTTCATATTCAACTGCTCACCTCTCTCTTTCTCCTTTGAAAACTTATGCTATCCTTTTCTCCTCAACATTTTTATTTTTTATTTTTTATTTATTTTTGTACAATTTCTTCTCTTGAGAACTGTGCGTACTCCCTCTTCCTTTGTCACACCTTCACTACTATAATGGCTATTACTAATTTGTTACCTACAAACACAATTCTTCATGGCTAGAGTTAACATAAAAACATCATATTCCTCTTTATAAGATATTACAATTTTCATTAGTCTTTCTTTGATCCAATTTACTGAACCAACTCTCTTTCAAGAGCACTCCTGCTTTGTACCTCTTCAAGAAAACCTCTAAGAAAGCATATCGACTTCTTCAATCCGCCACAATCAAATATAATTTACAATTTACAAAAATTAACCTCTGCCTATGATCTTCAAAGAACATCATTGTTCCTTTTTCTTCTCTCAAAATGCAATTCCTGCAATCTTTAATCAATCTGAAATGAAAAATATTTAACTGCTATGAAATTATTAAATCTATTACGCCTTTTATTCCAAAGAGATTCATCCTGTAATCATTCAACTGCTATGAAATTATTAAACCTATTACGCCTTTTCTTCCAAAGAGCTTCATCCTGTAATCATTCTCCAATTTTAATATAAATTGCAAGGCAAAAGAAATTATACCTTCATATTCCTCCAAATTTGATCCTATTATAAGGTCTAAATCTCCTTTACTAGCTCTATCACCTTTTTCCAGAGAGCATTCTCACTTGATCCTATGCCACAACTTCAACTCTATGATCCCCTATCACTCAATCCAATCTTCAATCAATTCCTTCACGACTCTATATCTTTCCTTCAATGCTTCAAGTATTGAAATGGTACCTTTGTTCGACCCTAATTATTTGCGCTATCCAATGTCGTTTTTAGCCATAGCCTTGCTCCACCATTTTTTTGTCTTGAAAAACTTCTTTGTTGATGTGTCTCGTCCCAATTTTCTTCCTGTGTTATCATCATTATCAAAATTCTTCAATTATTAAACAAGCAAGTTTTAACCTCCTCTGTGTTGATTTTTCCAATACAATAGATACAAGTACTTATTTATGAAACTTGATAATTAATTCCAATGATTTAGGTGATTAATTTATTTTGCAAGATGTCATTAAGCAATTATACATTCAGAAATTCAACCATAGAAGCACTAGAGCAATAGATATCATGATGTGCAAAGAGGCATGAAGATTTTACCTTGGGAAAACTCAGAATGGGGGAAAAAACCAACAAACCTTTTCCTTATAGAATCAATGAGAGAAACATTAAAGTCAACTAACCAACAATATGTCCAACCACCAAGGACCAAGAAAACCCTCCACATTTATGTCCACAAATATCTATGCAACAAGGTCTCTAATAGAGCCAAAACGCCCAACAACTTAGTCTCAAAATTTCGCATTGTGCCATATAGATATGCCACAGAAACAAAGTCTCAAGATGGGCCAAAATTATTCCTCTATCTTAGCCTCATAGTTCAGATTATGCCACTTAGCTAGGGCCTCAAATTTGCACACTATATCACAAGAAATTTGACTTGTACCACAGAGGGAATATGCCACAGATAAACATCCAGATCTTTACCTCCTTTGAATGCTAGAGTGAGGGAAGATGAGTTGTATCTCTTCCTTCTGTTCTTGGCCTTGTACTCCTTATCATCTTTGCTCAAAACAAAGATATGAGATGCTGATCCAAAGTGTGTCCTTGGATGAGAGTTAATAGGCTAATTTATAGCCCTCTAACCATGCGAAAGGGTGTCTCTCATGGGTAAGCTAACTTGTCTCTTGGTGGATCAAATTGGTCACTTGTGGAGGAAAATGCAAAATTAAAATTTTCATTTTTCCTGCTTTGATAAGGTCATGAAGAAACGCCTTATTCAATTTTATTTTGAATAAAAACAAATAAATATTTTTCTTTTTCTTACAAGCATGAAGAACATGCTTCAAAATATGTTTTTCTTTTACAAATGAAATTTATATTGTATCATTACAAGTACGAAATAAATATTATGAAGACCGCCCATAACTACAAAATTCAACACCCTTATACAACAAATGGTGTAGGGTTAGCAAGATCAACCAAGATCCTCCCCCCCCCCCCCCCCCCCCCCCCCCACCACCCAATACATTTTCAATGGGATAGGCACTTCCATCAATCCACTATGGGGAATAAATCCCTTTTAAATTACAGTGGTTGATAGGCTTATATAAAACCTAAGTGGGAGGATTTCAGAACCAAGTGACAGGATTTATTTATACCAAAACGCACCAAAGTTAAGGATTGTCTTGACCTGTTTAGGGTTCAAGACAATATAACAATGCGAAAGGGTAAGGGACACATCCCTTTTAGAAAACACCAGATTCAATAACTTGTTGTAGGTACTACAACATCACCCAAAATTTTGACCTAACACTCAACTTTTAGATCCTCCTCCACTTTCCATGGCTTGATGGTTATTCCTATCTCTCCTGAACTACATTTCATCCAGGGCTATGATGACACATGCTTTAGAAGGCACATCGTGTTGGCATTATGATGCATGGGTTGTACTTGATGGAAACCCACTTATAGCAGAACAACTCACTTGTATATGGTAAATAGATGAATCTATGTAACTAGATGAATCTACAAGAGAGATATCAGATGTGACAGAATGCATGACAGTTGTGTTTATAGATGTGACAAAATGCAGGGCAATTCAAAGGAATAAGTTCAAAAGTAATGTACAATGGCAAATCATAACAGGTCTATTCAGAGGGAACAAAGTAATGTTACAAAAGAATAGGATGAAGGAACAAAGGACTACAGATTAGAATCAAGAAGTTGAACAAAAAGGACATTTTTAAGTATGTTAAGTTGTATACGCGGGTTCACTATAGAAAACGTGCATATACATGCGAGTTAACAGAACAAAAGGAGCATATATGTATACACACACTTTCACAAGAGGAAAAGCACGTACATGTTGGAAAACCAAGGTTTTGGTCTGAGGTATTTAGTCCAATGTATTTGGTCCGAGGTATTGACCCTAGGTATTTAGCCCAAGGTATTAGCCTTAAGTGGTTTTGGTTGAAGGTATTGAGAAAGGCCTAAAACTATATAAAGAGGAGAAGATCATTAGGCTAAGGTGTGCAAGGATTGAATATCTTATGAAGTGTTAGATGAAATATGCAGGTTATGGGTTTCTGATGCTTTGCTTGATCTGAACTAAGGATGCACCTATATGGTTGATGATGGAAGATGGATCGGGATCATAAGGCCTGAAATGAAGTATCATTATGTGATTTGATCATGGATAGTCTTGATCTGAATAATGATGCATATTTTATTCTATAAATGTTATGATCTGGGTATGACTGAATTCTGGAATAGTTGTGAAGTCTTAAGTTAGTATTTGTTGATCTGTACACTATTTCGCTTTGGAAAAAGTGCGTATACACACTAGTTAGTCACATCCAAGTAGCATATACATTATGAAGTATGATATTTGAAGTTGCAGTTGGTTCTGGTTGTTGTTGTAGAGTTCTGCGTTCTGCTCTATGTTCTGGTGGTTGTATTCTGGTGACAATGCTCTAAATGTTCAGATTTATTGATTGAGATTTGCTTCAGTGATAATGGATGAGATCTATGATGGATCAGGATCATAATGACTTATCATTATGGGCTAGATCTGATAGCTAACACATGTTTTATCCTTTATGGGTGATGATTTGGGTGTTTTTGAAGTCGGGAATTGCAGTGAAGTTATAAGTAAGTATTTGCACATCTATATGCTAGTTCGCTTTGGTGAAGTTGCGTATACACGCTGGTTCGGCTCTTCCAAGTAGCGTATGCAAAAGAAAAGCTTAATGTTCAAGGATGACTGATCTATCAGATCAGTGCTGCTGTTTTACTATTGTCTATCAATGAATTCTTCTTAGATTTGAAAGTAAAACTGAATGCATAAAGAGTTTGTGTTTCATTGATTAATTGATTGAGAAAGAAGGGTGATCCTTGTTGCTATCTGTTTAGAAATCTGTAATATGACAGTAGATCTTCAGAATGTCACTAATTGGTATAGTTTGTGGTTCAGAAGTCTTATGATTCAGTATCTATAGAGATATACGCAGGTTGGGCTAAAGGAAGTAGCGTATACATGCAGTTTGGGTTCAGCCAAGTAGCGTAGACACTCTGATGCATGGTTTTGAGGTTACAACTGGTTCTGAATGATGATGTAGTGTTCTGGGTTCAGATCTGTGTACTCGTTACAATGATACATCTGATTGGTTGAAGTTGATTAAGTATGAATGAATGGTTGATTCAGTTGTGTCAGAGGTTCAGAGGTTGTCAGTGATTGACTAAGTTGTGGTTGATTCAGAGAGTGATGATTGAGTTTTAGTGACTAGTTGATACAAATGTATTTGATGGTTGTATTGCAGTTGTGATTGATTTTTAAGCTTCAATGTTGTCGATGGGTCCAGTATGAAAATTGGATGAAACGTGGCCTTCAGATTATGGTGTTGTGATCCAGGAGTATCCAGTCTGAAAATTCATGAAACGTGGTCCCTGGAGGAAGAGAGAAGGTTGTAGCCTTCTGTAGGCTGGCACTTACTGACTGGTAAACATATCGGCTAGTACAAGAGCCAGGGGGTTGGAGCTCCCTTCTAGTAGCAGCTAGAAAACAAGTGAAGGTTGGAGCCTTCTGTAGGTTGGTGCCTACGTACTAGTAAATAGATCAACTAGTACAATACCTAGGGGGTTGTAGCTCGCTTCTAGTAGCAGTTGGAAAATGAGAGAAGGTTGACGCCTTCTGCAAGTGGGTTCCTGCGTACTGGTATGAGTCTGCACCAGTACAAGATTGTAAATAGATTTTCTTATTATTAAAAGAAGACAAAGATGACAGTGGCAGGTGGTTTTCACCCACATTGGGTTTCCACCTGAAATCTTAGTGTTCATGTGTGTTGTTTATGTGTGATGGTTTATTCTGTTATTATTGCACATGGTTATTGTTTAATGTTTAATAAAGTACTAATACACTGATTAAAGAACAACATATGATGAATTAACTAAATCATAAATTCTCTGGATATACACTGGTTGCCTTAAGAACAGTTGCGTGCACACACAAATTCCCTTCACTGAAGTAGAGTATATAAATCTGATTATGGAAAGGAAAAAGTTATTGATTTGTAAATACTAATTCACCCCTCCTCTCAGTATTATTTCCAACACATTGTACATGTTCCTCTTTCTCTTCATCTCCATTCTCATTCCATTGAACGCATTAGGGTTTATGAAGGTGTAGTCTCACCCTTACATTTTTAAAACCCTAAACTATCATGATTATGAGTGAAATACTAAGCCCATTTTGACTTGATCCTCATATTTTGAATTTACATCCCCAACTCACACCCTCATTAGCATTTAATGGAAATTTCAATCATATTAGGCACATCATCTTGTTAGGAAGTGAATTGTGCATGAATCCTTTTAAGCCTTTCATATTATTGAGTATTGATTTCTTTAAAGTAAAGGCTTATTTGTGTACTTAAAATTAAGTTCCCAAAGCTTCACCTTTTGCATTGCATGTAGAATTTTCAAAAGAGACCAATATTCTTATCATGTGGGTTTGTAAAATTACTTATAATATTATCCAAATTTGCAAAACTCAATTGACTTGACTAAATTATGCTTTTTATCACCTTGTATATTTAAAGTTTTAGTACTCAAGCTTGTAAAAGCCTCATCTCATTATCTAGAAATATTTATAGGGTTTACTAATTCAAGCTATAATGATTGAGATCATAGTTAGTCTCTCTAAAAGATTCTCCCATACCAAAGATGTTGTGATGAGTGAAAATATCACAAATAGTTATCAATTGGTTGGACTCAATAAATTATCAATCAACTATTAGCAAATTAAATTCCATGTGACCACAATTCGATAATATCAATATTAATATATAAAATGTGAGGCTATAATGAAAAGGTTGTGGAGATCATGTCGAGATGAAAAAATCTAAGTCGGGTGCTATATTGGATATTTCAAACACAATGATATGCATTGAGGGCCATAATCCAAGGGCTATGATCAACCATGCCTTAAAATAAAAGATCAAAAGTGCACCATGAATATATGGCACCACCATACACATCTATGCATGCAAGGGAGTATCTGCCAAATGCTGAGATTATTTATGAACACGGGGACTTCACTCAATGAACCTATGACATAGCATGTGTGTTCGTGGCTTACTAAACAATACCCATACTTTGACTACATATTAGAAAATACCTCTAAAAATGGCTTATTTAACCCCCTACCAATACGAACCCAATACACCTTTGCAATTTAAGAAAACCCCTACTTTCACTAGATATTGTAGGTATCCATTCTTTCATTCACATTTGTTATACCCCTTTATATTGTTTCATTAACTTTGAGCTCCATTGTTTATACACAACATATTAAAACCCTTTATCCCTTATTATATGCTCAATATATTATGCCACTTTTTCCTCAAGATATATCCCCCAATATGAACACATGTGGTATGGTATTTCTCCCTAGTGAAGCCCACATGTTTATCAACAAAAAAGAGAATATATTTAATGTTGCATACCATAGAATGCAAATTCATAATAACAATGTTGTAAGGTATTTAATTGAGGTGAAAATGTTTACAAATGCAATGTTGAATAAAATATAGTGACTAACACTATGGATATGCAATCTGTACAAGGCAATGTTCTAGCGGTGCATGAAGAAGTATTATAAAAGGTGTGTTGAATATGAAAGGTGGCAGATATTAGCAAGTTGTGATGAATACATTTATTGCGAAGGACCGTGGTAAAAAGCATAAAATACAAAGTTGATGCCATGCTACAATAGAATTATTATACCTATCAAAAGTAGCAGGTATATAGCGATCGATGTGTCCCTCTCGAGCATTACTTTCCATTAAAATGATAATTTTAACCTAAGGTTTTCCATTCATATTTTATAAACATGTTTTCCAACCTATTAAATATTGACAGGTTTTTTAACTAGTCAATCATATGCATTGAAGTCTTTGGAGTCTTATTGTAGGGAAATACTCACTTTTCAGATAAGTTAGGATAAAGTTAAAACATGAACCAAAGATGAAGCTGACTAATGCTAGCCTTGACTAGCATTAGTTCATAACATTTTATGGTAAATTAACTTACAACAAAACACATTTTATCCAAAGATTCACTCTTCTCCTTGCCTTGCAATTGTGTCATTATCTTGCTACCACCTCTTAGCTACTTTTTGCCACCATCTCTCAAAGTTTGGCCACTTGTCACAAAACATAAACTCGTCGTCCCAACCATTGTCTATGTTATTCTTCTTAATCAATTGGCTAAGGTTAATGTGGCAGAGGTTGAGAGCAAGTGGAAATAGAAACACTGTCGTTTGAGGCTGAAAATATGAACTTTGAATTTTTAAGTGCTGCAAGCCCAATGTGGGGACGAATAATGAAATTAAATTAGAAAACAAGGAAAAGGCAAGCAAGTTGGTAGTAAGGCACTTGAAAGCAGGGAAGAAAACTAGGAAAGGGATAGGAGGGAACATGAAAGAGGCCACAAGAAAGCAAGGAAGCAAGCTAGAAAAAGGGTTTGTTGTTCAAGTTTGGCTGGTCTTCACTATTCAACTTTGGCTACTTAGGTAAACTCCAAAGCCCCGTCGTGTTGTTGCAAATCGACGCTAAGAACATAGGCACCATCAGAAATTATTCTTCTACTTCAACATCCGCTGCATGGAGTAGATAGGTAACAATTTTGAAGCCTAAAAATTACATAATT
Organism: Pinus tabuliformis; assembly: GCA_031772625.1. Taxonomy (NCBI): domain Eukaryota; kingdom Viridiplantae; phylum Streptophyta; class Pinopsida; order Pinales; family Pinaceae; genus Pinus; species Pinus tabuliformis. Next base: position 152,751,234 of record CM062804.1, on the reverse strand, counting down.
TTTCTTTTGCACTCATTTAACATAGCTACTGATCAAAAGAGAAAATTAGAGTTTACCTGTTTTTTTGAGGTAGCAAAAAAAATCACCCGATTTTGAAAAGTAGTTATTCAAAATACACCTCTTTTTTTGGAGCATATTTTTGGCACTTTAAATTTTCTTATTTATCAAATTTGAACATTTTTTTTTAAATGTTAGTGATTTTCATGTTGATTTTGAAATGTGTTGATGCAGCATCAACCCCTTTTTTTAGAGAGCTTAATTTTTATAGTTTAAATTTCTGAAAGTATTAAGTGTGGATAATTTTTTTTAAATGTTGTTGATTTTTATGCTCATTTTGAAAAACATCATTTTTTTAAGACATATTTTTGACACACTAAATTTTCTGATGTCCTGAGTATACACAATTTTTTTTAAATGTTGATTATTTAACCATTTTTCAAGTTGTCTTATTCCTCTTCTTGTTTTTCGTCCTAAGATGTTTGTTTTTTAAGAAAAAATATAATAAAATTAATCATTTAAAAAATTTAAAATATATTTATATTATAATAAATTTAAAATTTTAAAAATAATTTAAAATAAAACAATTAAAAAATGCTTAAATAACATTTTAAAAAAACATTCAAATTTTTTTAAATTATTAAAAAAGTTAAATTAAACAACAAAAAAATTTAAAATTAGGAAAAAAGGCCATGCCCCTCCGCCAGCCTAGCGGCGACACTTATGCCCCCGCCTAGCCAAGGGTCGGTTCCAAAGTCGACCGTCGGCTAGGCGGGGGCCGAGGGCTAATTCCGAAGTTGATCGTCGGCTAGAGGGCTGCAATTTTGTTTTTTAAGTTCAAGGATTATTAATTTTTTGAATTTTATTTTAATTTTTTTAAATAGTTTTTTTAATTATTTTAAAATTTTAATTTTTTTTACAATATTTTTGCTATTTATTATTTATTTTTAATTTTTAATTTATTTTTTGGTTTTTAATTTTAATTTTTTTAAATGTTATTTTTTTAAGTTTATTTTTTGTTTCTTTATAAAAGAATAATTTTTTTAATGTTTTGTTTTTTATTTATTTTATGTTTTTTTAATTATTTTTTATGTTTTATGTTTTTTTTGCCTTAAATTATGTCTTTTTTCCTTTTTTAATATCTCTCTCTCTCTCTCTCTCTCTCTCTCTCTCTATATATATATATATATATATATTATTTTTTATCTCTTGATTATGAACCATAACAAGTGGTTCGACTGAAAACTACTTTGTGATTTCTCTGAAAGATATTTTGTATATGTTTTTTCATGTTTGTTTTTTTTTGTCATTATTTATTCTTTTAATTTTTTTTTTGTTTTAATATTATTTTTTATTTATTAGTTTTTTTCTTTTTTACTTTTTGTTTTTGTTTTTTTTTTTTTTTAAAGCTTAGGAGGACTACATGTTCTATATATCACCCTGATCGGGGTAGGGAATTGAACCGGTGACTTCACATCAAGGAGTGTCTTAACAGAGCACCCGATCATCGTCTATCCAAGACCCCGTGGACATTTTTGTTTTACTTTTAATTTTGTTTCATTTTTATTTTGTTATTTTATTTTTTTGTAAGGTCCATGTCAATCCTAGTGTTTGAACCAGTAATTGGTCAAACCAGTCGGTTCATTAGTCGACTGGGTCAAAATGGTAGAGAAACTGGGTTCGACCTTCACTTCGTCCAAAACCCACAAAAATCGGTGCTAACCAACTAGTTCCATCCTAAACCTGTCGGTCAACTGCCAATTCTACGAAGGACCCACGCAGTGCAATTTAGGAAGCTTCTCGAGTGTTTTGGAGGGAAAATAAGGGTTGCTTCCCTCCAAAAACACCCTCTCCAAGCCTTTAAAAGGACCTCACCGCCCTCATTTTCCTCACACATCTCATTTGGAGTTTTTGTGAGTTTGATTGGGAGCTTGGAGAGTGTTGAGTTTTTATTAGAGTAGTTGAACAATAGAGAGTTTGAGCTAAGTAGTAGTCATCATGCCTCCAAAATCCAAGGATACTGCATGGGCTCATTATGATATGATTGATGGCAAAATGTGTTGGGTCCCTATAATACTAGTGATTACCCCATTACTATTGTAGTTATACCCCTTATTAATATTGTTGTGCCCCTATTGCCCCCATATTGTTATTACTGTGCCCCATAGAATCCCTCTATTGTTATTTCTGTGGCTTTATATTATTATTGTTAGGTCGGCTGGGTTATATTGTGACTCCTTAGACTCCTATATATAGAAAGGAGGTTTTGTCATTTGAATCATCCAATAATTGTTCATTTATGTAATGTAAAGGAGGTTTCCCCCTCGAAGAGGCTGAATTCTAAGGCGTTGATCTATCTTTTCTATCTTTTCTTGAGCTGGTTCCATAACATTTGGTATCAGAGCTTTGGATTCTAGGGTTTCGCTGCTCCAAACAGATCATCGTGGCATTTTCGCTATAACTTTTTTTTTACGATGTTTCAGAAGTTGCAAAAAAAACCCATTTGACAAGAAATCGCGTTGAACCTCGGGACCGAATTTCAGAGCTTTTCGCACTATATTTGCGGAGATATGATCTGAGGAAGTTGGTCTTTTTGCAGACTCCTGAATTACATTCCAAACAGGTGACCTAGGGAAAATCGTCATAACTTTCTCTCTGGGGATCAGATTGAAATTTCGTAAGAAGGTGCAGAAAGAAGACGGACTGTAGTTTCTTGTATGCATTTTTTAGATCCAAAGGTCGAAACAGTGACTCATGGCATGTCGTACAAGTTCGCTCTACTGAACTAGTCTATAATCAAGTCACTGTGGGAGATTTCACATAACTCTTCCTTGGAGAATCCAATTTGGGTCAAACTTATGGCATTGGAAAGAGGACACAGAGGGCTACTTCAGGTCATAAATTTAGGACTAGATGATCGGAAAGTACAGAGTTACATCAGAGGCAATATCAAGCTCCTACAAAGGGAAAAAAGGTGTGTAGATTTTCTTAAATTTTTTGCTTAAGCTTGGTTTGAAAATTTATTTTGAAGGAATTCAAAGGGCATAATAGAGAATTATTATCGGTAACTGATGCCCCGAGGAAAGAAAAAGCAAACACCTAGTAAGGAACCTGAAAGCTCTAGCATGACTCATGAAGAAGAAGAAGAAATGCTATATGATATATCAAAATTACAAGAACAAGTGCAACAAGTGTCACTTGCACAAAAAGCAACAGAATCTAAGATGGATGGTTTAAGGAAAGATGTAGAAGCTAAGATGGATGGTTTAAATAAAGGTGTAGAAGCTAAGATGGATTGTTTAAGGAAAGGCGTAGAAGCTAAGATGGATGGCATGGAAGCTAAGGTGAATGGCATGGATGATAAGATGGAAGAATTGAAGATAAATATGAATAAGTTGCTACAAGAAATGGTCACTAAGGGTGAAAGGGTACTAAAGGAAACTCATGATGAGAACAAAAGAAATGTTAATCATGATTCCATAGACTCTAATGTTGGATCGAATACTCACCATATTCCAAAAATCGATATGAGGAAGTTTGATGGCAAGGATCCCACCACATGGATATTACAGATGGAGCAATTCTTCGATCTCAATAATGTGAAAAACACACAAAAGGTACGTATGGCAACTTTATATTTGGAACCAAATCAGTTTGTATGGTATCAATGGCTTTGCTCTCGTAAACAATTTATCACTTGGGCAATTTTTACGGAAGAATTGATAGCACATTATGAGGATACAAAAAGCAACACTTTTTTTAGCCAATTGATAAGTCTCAAACAAAAGGGTTCAATAATGGAGCACATTGAGGAGTTCCAAAAATTGAACATAAGGGTAAAAGATATTCCAGAGGAGCATAGGATTGATGTGTTCATAGGGTCTTTAAAGGATAATATCCAACATGATGTTTGCCTTTGGGAACCTGATTCATTAGAGAAGGCATTCAGGTTAGCAAGAAAAATGGAAAGCAAAATTATGGCAACCAGGAAGCATACCACTCACAACTATAAAGACGGAAGTTGTTTCCCATAGTCTTCCACAACCTATAAGGTTGACACCACAACAATTGGAAGAAAAAAGAGCAAAAGGGCTTTGTTACAGTTGTGATAGCAAATACACTAAAGGTCATAAGTGTGCTGAGAAGAAATTATTCTACATAGATTGTGAAGAGGAAGAAGAAAAGGAGAAAGAAAGGTCAAAAGAAGAGGATATACTCCAGGAACAAAGCCTAGATGAAGAACAAATAAATTCGACCATATCTTGTAATGCATTGGCAGGAATTACCACTCCTCAAACCATCAAGATAGAAGGACAAATCAAGAAGAAAAAGGTAATAGTGTTGATTGATTCAGGAAGCACCCACAATTTTATTCATTGTAAGGTAGCAAAAGAATTGAATTGCTTCCTATATCCAGCACCAGAGTGTCAAGTGATGATTGCAAATGGAGGAAAAATAAATTGCTCTGGAAAGTGCCATAATATCAAGCTATCCATGGGAGAATATGTATTGACTAGCCCAATGCTTTCCATTCCAATGGGAGGTGCTGATGTTGTACTAGGAGTCCAATGGCTACAATCCTTGGGTACAATAGCTTTTAATTTTCAAGAACTTTTCATCAAATTTTCTACGGAAGGAAAAGAAGTTGAATTAAGGGGTATTGCAAGGAAACCAGGAAAGATAATCAGCTCTAATGGTATGACAAAGCTTCTAAAAAAGGAGCAAAGAGGTGTAATTGCACAATTATGTTTGCTAGATGTTTCCACATCGGAATCATCTATTTCTCCAGATCTCAAAAAAGTCCTGGACAATCATTCCAAGGTATTTGAGACTCCCAAAGGTCTCCCACCTATGCGTGATCATGATCATGCTATTCATCTGATTCCAGGAAGTGTTCCTCCAAACATCAGGCCATATAGATATCCCTATGTCCAAAAGAGTGAAATTGAACGTATGGTTGCAGAAATGCTAGAGGCTGGTATAATTCAACCGAGTCAAAGTTCTTTCTCTGCTCCAGTAGTATTGGTGCACAAGAAGGATGGATCATGGCGCATGTGTCCGGATTATAGGGAGCTCAACAAGCTCACTATTAAAGATAAGTTCCCCATTCCTGTCATTGATGAATTACTGGATGAATTGCATGGATCAATTTACTTCACCAAGTTGGATCTTCGTTCAGGATATCATCAAATCAGAATGAAGACTGAAGACATTCCGAAAACAGCATTTAGAACTCATGAGGGTCATTATGAATTTTTGGTCATGCCTTTTGGCCTTACCAATGCACCTTCAACATTTCAAGGTTTGATGAATTCAATTTTCAAACCATTCCTTAGAAAATTTGTGTTAGTATTTTTTGATGATATACTAATCTACAGCAAGTCTTGGAAGGATCATGTTGAACATGTTGACAGGGTGCTACAACTATTAGAGGAGAAACAATTATATGCAAAAAGATCCAAATGTTTCTTTGGAGTCCATGAGGTGGAATATCTGGGTCATATTGTATCTCATGAAGGAGTTAAGGTAGACCCTAGCAAAATTAAATCCATTAAGGAATGGAAAATCCCCACATCCATAAAGCATCTACGAGGATTTCTCTGGTTGACAGGGTATTATCGCAAGTTTGTTAAGAATTATGGGAGAATAGAAGCACCTCTAACAACATTATTGAAGAAAGATGCATTTTCATGGACTTTGGAAGAAACAAAGGCCTTTGAACATCTTAAAGAGGCAATGTGCCAAGCACCACTCTTAGCTACACCGGACTTCACAAAAACCTTTATTGTGGAATGTGATGCTTCAGGAAATGGAATTGGTGTTGTTCTAATGCAAGATGAAAGACCCATTGCTTTTGAAAGTCGTCCAATCAAGGGAAAGTTTTTAAGCAAAGCTATTTATGAGAAGGAAATGTTGGCAATACTCCATGCACTTAAGAAATGGAGACCCTACCTAATGGGAAGACACTTCAAGGTAAAAACGGATCATGATAGCCTTAAATACTTTTTAGAACAAAGATTATCCTCTGAAGAGCAACAAAAATGGGTCAAAAAGATGTTGGGTTATGACTTTGAAATCATCTACAAAAAAGGGAAGAAAAATGTGGTGGCAGATGCACTCTCAAGAAAGGATGAGGATGTGGAAGCATTGTTGTGCGCCATTTCTATTATTCAACCAGATTGGATAAACGAAGCAAGGGAGGAATGGAAGAATGATGAAGAAGTGTGGGCACTTATTCGAAAGTTACAACAAGATTCCAGTACGTCTGATACATTTAGCTGGAAAAATGATTCGTTATGGTACAAAGATCGCTTATACCTCTGTAAGAATTCCCAACTAAAACAAAAGATTCTTATGGAATTGCACACTTCTCCCTTAGGAGGGCACTCAGGATTTTTAAAAACTTACGACAAGGTTAAGAAGGAATTTTTTTGGGATGGCCTTAAATCAGATATTCAAAATTTTGTGGCGGAATGTTTGGTTTTCCAACAAAATAAAGTTGAAACAATTAAGACACCGGGTCTATTACAACCTTTATCCATTCCAAGCCAACGTTGGGAGGAGGTTTCAATGGATTTTATCACAGGTTTACCCAAGTCTGAGGGAAAGAGTGTCATCAAGGTGGTAGTTGACAGACTTACCAAGTATGCACACTTTTGTGCATTATCACATCCATTTAAAGCCAGTACAGTTTCTACTGCATTTATGGAAACAATTCAAAAGCTACATGGAAACCCAAAGTTTATTGTAAGTGATAGAGATCCCATTTTCACTGGAAATTTTTGGACAGAATTATTTTCTTGTCTTGGTACTCAGTTAGCTCATAGTTCATCTTATCATCCTCAATCTGATGGGCAAACTGAGATAGTGAACAAATGTTTGGAAGGATATCTTCGTTGCTTTGTATCTGATAAACAGACACAATGGGTCAAATGGTTGCCTCTGGCTGAATGGTGGTATACCACTTCCTTCCATACAGCAACAAAAATGACCCCATTTATGGCACTTCATGGGTATCAACCACCATCCATCACATCATATTTAAGAGAAAATTCTAAGGTTCAGGCAGTGGAACATCACATTGAACATCAACAACAAGTCCTCCAACTCTTAAAGGATAACCTCGTGTTGGCACAGAATAGAATGAAACAACAGGCAAATCAACATCGCAGTGAAAGAAGTTTTGATGTAGGTGATTGGGTATTCCTACGGCTACAACCATATAAGAAAATGTCCCTCAAGCAAGCTAAGAAGGATAATAAATTATCACCAAAGTATTATGGTCTGTACAAGGTGTTGCAAAATATTGGTACTATGGCATACAAATTGGAGCTTCCTGCAGCTTCTCGATTGCACCCAGTTTTCCATGTTTCATGTTTAAAGAAGGTTATAGGCAACAAGCTCCTAGTTCAAACAATATTGCCAGAACTTGACGAGGAAGGAAAAATTATATTGGAACCAGAAGCAGTCACAGAAACAAGAACTCGACAGCTACGAAATCGATCAATTTCAGAGTATCTTATCAAGTGGAAGAACTTATCCACTGAAGATTCCACATGGGAGGATGAGAATTTTATGCAGAAGTATCCAGAACTACTCAAGCGTTGAGGACAACACTTTTTTGAAGGAGAGGGGCATGTTGGGTCCCTATAATACTAGTGATTACCCTATTACTATTGTAGTTATACCCCTATTAATATTGTTGTGCCCCTATTGCCCCCATATTGTTATTACTGTGCCCCATAGAATCCCTCTATTGTTATTTTTGTAGCTTTATATTATTATTGTTAGGTCGGCTGGGTTATATTGTGACTCCTTAGACTCCTATATATAGGAAGGAGGTTTTGTCATTTGAATCATCCAAGAATTGTTCATTTATGTAATGTAAAGGAGGTTTACCCCTCGAAGAGGCTAAATTCTAAGGCGTTGATCTATCTTTTCTATCTTTTCTTGAGTTGGTTCCATAACAAAATGATTTGCAAATATTGCCAAAAATCTATTGAAGGAGGGGGTATTAACGGGTTTAAGCAACACTTGGTGGGGATAGGAGGTCATGTAAAGCCATGTGGAGAACCAAATGAAGTAATAGGACATATTAGGGCAAAATACTTTTAGAAGTTTGAGACACAAGTCACTGAACTAATAGAGAAGTTTATGCCTCAAGCAGTTGCAAAGTTTGGGAGATGAGACTCAACCAAGTTTGATCACGATGACTCATGAGAAGTTTCAAGTGACAATGTTGATCACTATTATCATATATGTAGACTTGTAGTAGGCTAGTGGCCACATAGTTTGTAGGCTTTTTTTTCACTCTAGAGGCGATTTAGAGCCTCATTGATTATATATTTTGTTGCTAATAGGTATTGCACTTGTTGCCATTTTGATATATTCACCTTTGCAGGGTATATATATGAGAAAACTTTGCATATTTTGTGTTTATTGGTTTGGAATCATGGTTTTAAATCTTAAAAATAATTTTTTTCATTAAAAATTAATTATTTAATGTATTTGTTTTTTTAAACTAGTTCATTTAGACCTGACTTGTCCCAATTTGACCGGTTTTGGTTTGAAAACTGATTTATTAGGTGGACCGGTCTAGTCACCAGTTCCGGTTTTTAAAACTATGGTCAATCCTTGACTAGCAACTCAACCCCATTATGTGTCAATTTGATAGTTGATTTTAAAGTTTTAGTTATAATGGATTAAGTATGCCCCCACAGTGTGTCAATTTCATGGTTGATTTTTAAGATTTCATTGCAATAGGTTGAGATCGCCTACACTGCATGTCAATTTGATGGTTAATTTTTAAATTTTCGTTGCAATGTGTCAAGTTGTCTTAGGCTAAGATTTTAAAATAACTATACTTTCAGCATTTAAAAAAGAAATTACGCTTGGTATAATGACTCTTTCATTCAGGTGTTCATTTTTAAAGATTTTTTACTCATAAATTTTTTCCATAATGCCATGGTTGAAATATATTGAAAACTTAAGGTTTTTTTCAATCATGATATTTGGTTTTAATTCCATGGTTGAATAATTGTCAAAATTTTAAGGATTTTCTAAGTTGTGATATTTCGTCTTTAATGCTATGGTTGAAAACAATTATAAGTATTTTATCTTTAACATCATAATTGAAAATTCTTGGAATTTTAAGGCTTTTCAGAGACATAATATTTTATCTTTAATGTCATGCTTGAAAATTGTTGGAATTTTAAGTTTTTTTGGAGTCTTGATATTTTTATCTTTAGCGACATTGCTAAAACATGTTGAAAATTTATGTTGGAAAAAAAAATTGTTCAGTATCAACACTATTCGATTTCAAGGTGTTTTTTGCACCAAAAAAATGGATTTTATTGTTTTTTACTGTTATTTTTAAAAATTATTGAAAATTTAATTCGAAAAAAAATGGTGATGCAAAATCAACACTTTTCATTTTCGGGTTGTTTTTTCATGTTTTTTGAGGTTTTTTGGCTAGAGTTCTCATTTTTAGGTAATAGTTCTCATTTGATTGGTAACTTTTTTTTTCTACAGTAATTTTACTTTCCCCTGCATGGAGTACACAGGTCATAATTTTAAAACCTAAAAAAATTTGAATTTTTATTTTGCACTCTTTTCTGCGGTAATTTTATTTTCTCTTTGAGCATAAGATTTTTGACCATTTTGCATAACTTTGTTGGTTTCCATTTAGCATTACCTTATAATTTTCCTCAACAATCAATTTTGGTCCTCTGTGCAGGGTGGGCAGAGTATCATATTGAGAAAAAAATCAACTTCGATAGAAAAGCCACATTTTTATGTTGATGAAAATAATTTCATCCAAATAAGAAGATTTCTAAGAACAAAGAGAATCTTATTGGTTATTGTTCAAGTACAACTTGTTTTTGCTTTATGCAGGGCTTTAATGACATTTTCCTTGTATGGATAAATGTAATAATAGAACTGATAGGAGGTAAACTATATAGTTTTTGTTATGTTAGAGCAATTTTGAATTCACTACAACATATACCTATGTACATTATGCATTTTTTCTTGAAATATTAAATATAGATTTGTTTATCATTAAAAAAATTAAAAACCCTTCACTTATGAATGCAAAATAAGTTCGACTTTTGGCCTTTTGCTCATGATTTTACCCTTCGATATTAACTAGATCATAGATATAGGTAAATACCTTACCTATATTTAACCATTATGAAATTTCAAAATTTCACATGGAAGCGATAGCGACTGCTGTTGAGAGACTGAAAACTAGAAGCCCGATAGGAAGGAATTGGAACGCGAAACTAGGAAACTACTTCATTTTGGTGTGGCCGCCTTTAATTCCTATGATGTTTCCAGTCTAGATGCTAGACTATCCCTTCCATAATGTGTTTTTGGTTTGTGAAACCGAATCAGAAAGAGTTGGGTTGTTTTCGATTGCCCCTCTGTCTCTCGATAGAAACAGCTAGTTGGTCCTCCCACCTAGCCCCTAGCCTATTTGAGATAGTCCGATTGAAGCTATGTTTAAGGTAACTAGTTTGACTTCCTCACTATGGCTTCAGGGATTATGAATCTCAATATGGGAATGGGTTTCGTCTTTTTGGTCTACCCTATAACTCATATGACAAGACCTAGATGGGCATTAGGTGTAGGTTGCATCCCCTGTTCCCTATATAATTTCTCATCACAACAAACACACCTGAAATTATTCGTTGGATATCAAAACCTTGGTTGCCTCTGATTTCAACCTTTAAATGTTGTTCCATGTGTTACTTATATAACTTGAATATTTTGATGGGTGTTCATATGCTGTGGAAAATTCATGAAGAAATATTTGTTGACATTCGAAATATCAAAAAAGTGGTTGATTAGTCGTTGAAGTATTAGATGGAAGAAATGACGTATAGAGTATTATTTTACTCAACTTTTCATGGTTTAAGGTTTTAGCAGGTTATAAAGTATGATTAATTACTAATTGACAGCTTAGCCTCTTGGTATATATTACGACTAATAGCAATAAAACATAAATTAATTACATGTATACCACTAGTCAATGAAACCATAAACTAGGCTTAATTACGTAGATCATATACCTTGTAGTAGTAGCAAGCTTTCTAAGCAGTTGGTTAGTCATATGGATTAATTCACATATATAGGCCATGATATTGTAATTGTGTTTATCACTCTCTGGTAATGTTTCTCACCAAGGGTTTTATGAGTTTCAATCCAGTATGCTCATAAACCATGCTTTCAGGCACATATTAGGCTACTTTCTTACAAGTTATGCTCCTATCTAGTCACCAAAAAAGTAAATTAAAGCATACTAATTAATAAAAGCTACATATTATACCGATCCATGATTAAGAAGACCAACTATAATCCAAATCACAACGATGACAAAGTATAAGCTCTGGAAATGGTGACACAAGCGTTGGATCTATTATCATGCTTGCGGGAACGACCCATGTCCTAGTAAAATAACACTGATCTAGGTGTTGTGTTCCAATATGAGCTTAACTAAGGAATCATAGGCCATGGACACGACCCCTACTTCCTCTAATGAATCATAGGCTAGGGACATGACCCCTAACGAATCATAGGATTGCTCTCGCTGGCCACTGGCTCTACTGTTGAGTCTACTTCTGAGTCCATTGGGTAAGTTATTGGAAACATGTCCTCGCTACTAATGCTTCATTTAATTTTGTTGATAGATGCTTATGCACCTGCGATGGCTTGTTTCAAGGTGTCTCACTGAGCATCGAAAGAATGAGAGGACGAAGTATGAAAGATATTTTTTATCCCTTCAATCCAAGTTAACATAGAAACTTTTATTCAGTAGGTATGTCGTGTGCAATGTGAACTTGTTTATTTAAACAATGTGTTTTAAAGCCATTGAAAATAATATGAAAGCATTTAATGCGCTACATTAGAATTGAAAGCTATGAGATACACTGGATTGAAAACTATGAGATACACACAAAGCGTTGAAATAAGGTATTATACTTAAGTTACAAATTAATGTGAGAGGCACATAATTCATATTACATATTGAAGCATATACAATGGGTGGAGACATATCATTTGGTACGTTGGAGTAAAACATATTATGTTGCATGGGAGAGTGGAAAATAAATGCAATAAGAATGATAGACCATAATAATATCACAGAGCATGTAAATTGCATCAAGGAAGATAATGCAAGGCCATGCGCAAAGATTTAATAATACATTGTGGATGATGGAAAGGATGTCATGGAAAAGCATGTAAAAGACACACACACAATTTGCACGAAGAAAACATGGCTTTGAGGGTTATATATTAAGAACGTTACATAAATAAATGCGCAGACAACCATCACATGAGCACACGATGGTGAGGTACTTGGGATATCAGTGTAATATTGAAGTGTGACGATGTGACGAGGATATTGACACATCAGCGCTAGTGCATTGGTGCATCTTATGGCGCAAAGCCTCACCCTTATCACTACTACACATCCCGCCTCCGCCAAGTGCAATCACACACTCAAACTGTGGCGATGATTCATCTTCTAGGAGCATAATTGTATGATGCGATGGATATTGCACCAAAGTCTTGATGAAATATTATGTTATTTCTGATGGAAGAGTATAATATTACACACAAGGGTTTTATATTAATAATTAATCTTAGTTGGGAGTGTGTGGATCAAATGCAAAGATCACATCGAATATAAGGAAACATTCAAATTAATTAATTAACTATATATATTGATATCACTAGTAGAAAATGAGAAATTAGTGACTAGGTGACTAAAAAAGTTAGTCACCACAGATTTTCCAAGTGAAATACTACCAAAAATGAGAAATCTTAAGTGACATAACTAAAAACGACTAACATAAATGACTAATTTAGTCTCAGGTTTAAATATACAACTAACTAATAAGTAATACAACTAAAAATGACTAACGTGAATGACTAATTTAGTCTAGGAACAAAAATACGACTACCTAACAAGTACTACAATAATATGAATCAGTCATTTATGCTAGTAATTTTAATATGAATCAATAGCCTTATTTTACTTCCCCTAAAATTGTTACATAAGGAATAAGGTATGAAAAGTCAAGCTATTTTAACCATTATCCCATATTGGGCTTCCCTTCTTTCTCTCTGACCTTACCTCTATAATGAGGAGCCTACCCTCTCTCTAGGCCTTCCAATTATGTGGGTGCAATTATTTCCATTGACTGAAACATTTCAAGATTATATATATATATATATATATATATATATAAGGAATTCTTGGGGTATTCAAACAATGACCTAAGTACCTTTGGGGCCTTTCTTGGAGTTGAATTTTATGTTGGATTTAGCAAAATTCACTAGTACATATGGGTGGAAAATCCAACATTGTACTGTGATAGTTCGGTCATGTTGTTGGATTTTACTTGCAATTTTTTTTAGAAGCTGATGTGGATGGTTACCAAAATTGATGTGGTAGTCTACAATTAGACTGATGGTTCACTTAAAAACCAATTAGCTGCGTGTTAAACATATTTTGTACGTGTATTCTCTCCTAAGGGTCCCGCTTGTCTGACCAATCACCATCAGTCCTACTTTGACTTCTTACTCCCCGAGTGCTTCAATCTCCACCGTTGATTTGGCTTCTTCAGATCCAACAGATATCGCGTTGTATCCGCTTGCCAACTAGTCCGACTGATTTCCACTATCGATCTATCCCATTTGATCCAATGGTTATCACGCAACCTCTTGCGATTTCTTGCATGATCGATATCAGGTCGAGTGCACGTGAGAAAAGTGGTTTTCCCATGCTATGTGTCACCAGCTTAGGTTAATTGCGTGAATTTGAGAAATACCATTTACCATTCTTTAAGCGTGCGATATACTACTTACCACTTGGGAATATTGCTCACATGCTTAATACATGCTTTTAATAAATACATTTTAACAAAGGTTTAGTGCTTAAGCCTAGAATAACCCTTAATGCTAACCGACTATGACTTATCAATAAAATGCATAAACAGAAAATAATACCTAATTAAGGCCTAGAACACCAATACATAGATTCAAGAGAAATTTTGCACTAGGAATAACACGTAACACCACACTTAATCAATTATTCAATAACATAGAAATTACAGAGTCTTGGCCCTCTTGGCTTGATTACAACATTTTTTCTGACCTCTGTTTCACTCGCAAACCCTATCTCTCTCTCAATCTCTTGCTTACCCACTCTCCTATTACATCCAATAATATATCATTACATTTTTTCCCTTTCTTTTATGGATCAAATCCTATCCTAGCAACATTCACAACTCAATCTCTATTTTTATCATCTCAACTATTAAATCCCTATTCTCAAGCTCTGATACACACCTATCCTAACACTTATCTCATGTTCTAAAAATAATACAATGATTTAATTGTTACAATAATTGAATTAAAGATCGATTCAAGAGATCCAACCATCTCTCCTAAGAATTGATTTTGACCACTCAGGTCAATAAAATCCATCTCTTGTTAGCCACAACATGTGAACATGTTGAGGGCCCTAAAATCGGGTCAACAACAAGGGGGATACCCACCCGGTCCGGAACCTGGTTGGCGGTTCCTTGCCCGTTTGATGTAGCGGGTCCGACTGGGGATAATGGGACCAGCTTCCCAATCTAAAGGATGTGTGTGTGTGTGTAGATTTTGATGATGCTAATCTAGAGGTAATTTTAAGCTAATTTAATTCTAAACTCTAAACTGACTCTATGCTACTGTAATCTAACAAAAATATCACATCTAATCTATACTAACCCGGGGTAGAATTCTTCTATTATGCGATCTAAAAAGATTTCATACAATAACTAGTAATAAAGATCATTCAGCTATCATAAGAATATAAATCAATTAGGATAAACCATTCTGCATAAGAAGTTAGGCAAAACAGTTGTGAACAGCATATCGCATAATAAGTTATTCATATGTCAAGCATAAATAAATGACTCCACCGTACAAAAGTGCCAAATGGTAACCCACACATTCATACATCAACATATAAACAACTCAGTTGTATATCACTCTAAGAATATGAGCAGAAATTAATCAAGAGATAAAAGTACCATTTATGACTGATTTCACTCACAAACTTTAAGCAATAACGATTTATCTCTACTTAATTCTAACATCTACTAAGAGTACAGAAGTGCAACATCAGTAGCAGACATTAAAATGCAAACATAAATAAATCTTGATCCATCCATTCATCAAAAACCCCCTCCGAGGGTGCAAAAGTGCATGTTCTGAGGACAAGTTTTTTGACAAATTTCCGGACCCTTCTCCAAATGCCATGAGAAGGGTTAAATACTACTAACTAACTAATCTTAATTACACAAATTTAGGAAACGGCTTCAAATGACCGTCCTTTTACTAAAACAAATTTATTTCTAAAAATTGAATCTAATTTCTAACCGTTTCTGTATCTGCTCCTTAGTGCTGTAAGCAATGCAAGGTTCCCCTGGAAAGAGTCGATTAGTTGTCTTTTCCTTTCGTTCGAGCGATAAAAGTAGAAATAACAAAAGCTGGCACCTCTTTCTGACAAACTAGAAGATATTTTCGAAAATCTTCCTCTGGCTGGGTGTATTTGCTGTGTGTATACTTAGTATAACCCAGATTTCTTTCAAACTGATTGTGCTGTTGCTATTCCGGTTTCCGGCCGTGCGAATGACTCAATGAGTTAGGGATTTCGTTGCCTGAACAATCTTTCGTTTTGAAAATTGCTTCCGTTCTTTGTTCCAGGATTTTCTAGAGCGTCCTCCCTCTTTAGCGTCTTTCTTTTTGCTTTACCCAGTCTGAGCTTCAGGATCTTTTGCAAACATGCTGCTTTTGCACGCCTTTGACTCTGAGTCTTGGATAGTCTATTTTCATCAGTGTCTATTGAGTGATACTCTGGAATCCGCGACCCTGCTGCATGCGGCATCCATTTGCGAAGCCATCTCCTCTCTGTTCTTCTAGTATTGGCGCTTTCCCCTTTTCCTTAGATGTTTCCTGCATATAGATTTATATTAGTTGCTGCCTTACAGTTTATGCAAAGGAAAAGAGAATTGACGAAAAGATTGACATGAAAGCTTTAAGTTCTAATGAATGCATAATCATGACACTCATAATGACTTGACTCTTCGAAAAACGCAACAAGATCATCCTTGGATACTCAGGCGTGCAATCATTAATTTCCCTTAAGGTGTGCGCTCAATTTTGGGTTTACAGATCATGCCGAGGAAACTTTGCGATGAGTGGTTTCTGCAATTCGCATCACAGCATCGAGGATTGCGATGTCGAGAAGTGTCATCACAGCAATTGATAGTTTCATCCATCGCAGATCGTAGATCGCAAGATCGCAGTTTGTAAGATCGCAAATCGCAAGATCGCATTTTTCATTTGATCACTGTGCGCTGCTTATGCGACGTTGCGATATGCGACGTCGCATATCGGCCGTCGACGATTCCTTAGGTTTTCTTTTAAGGGCGCTTTCAAAATATGCGATGCGATGAATTTCGCATCGCTTCTTTGCAGCTTATTTATGCGCATAGGAAAACGCTTCACTCTCTCTTTGCGATGCGATATAGCTTTTAGGGAGTTAAATACAAAAATTTTGACAAAAATATTTTTGGGATTTTTTGTTAAGGGTCCCCCTTTGCTTGATGTTATTGCTAATACCAAACAAAGAGGGGGGTTGTTGGTGACCACAACAATGGCGATTCACTGTGAAGAACCAGTTATCTCTGCTTTTCTATTGACATTTCCACTTCCGAAACAGAAAAAATTTCATAAGTCTAAATTTTGTTATGGACAGATAGAGTAGATTACCCCTTATCCTGTCAATGATACTTTGTCTCAGCCTTTCTTTTATTCCAATTGTCTGCTTCCTTAGGCTTAGTTCTTGCATTCACACCAAACATTACTCGGTCCTTTTTTAAAGATAAAATAAGGTCTTTTCTGCGTACTAGCTTTAAAATATGCTCATTTGTCGTAGGTAGAGCCTCTGCTGCCCGCAAGCGTCCATAGCCTCGACAGGGTTACCATGTTATCCAGCAATGATCCTTTTTCCTACTTGAGGTTATTTACAACATTTCAGAGAAAAATCCTTTTCGACACTTTTTCCTTTTTATTCTCTAAAGAACGATGTCTTGGTTTGGTGGCCAAATTATGACACAGTCATTCACTTGATTTACACTTTTGCTGAACAAGCTGGCTCGTGATGAGACCCCTTGTCTTTTGATTGCAACAATCTTGAGTCGTTGCCCTGTTTTGATAGACAGTATTGGCAAAGTCAGCAAGTTATAATATCTGTGATCATGATAAGCCGGCTCGTGATGAGACCTCTTATTCTTTGAGATATAGTGTTTTCTCAGATTGTTTCTCTAAATGCTGCGGTTTCCTTTAGCAGGGAGGAAGTCATTGTTTTTCCTTAAGAAATCTCTGGACGAAAATAATAGAGTTTGAAAACAACAGCTTTACAGAGAATATTTATTTTATTATTGATGATACCTTTCATTGTGCTGACATAAAACAATTTTTTACCAAAGGTTGTTTTCATCAAAGTTTTTTTTTGAGAGGTTGAAACTAATATCATATTCAGGTTAAAGTTAACTCTATTTGTCAATAATAAAAATCAGATTTTTTGAAAAGTTTTGCTATTTGTACAAGTGAAATCAAAATCTGATAGAGAGTTGGTGTGCTCTTTCATGAATCCTTTTTTATGATCATTTACAACCGGTTTTATTTATAATAAAAGAGAGAAAAAAAAAAACAAAATAAAATAAACTAAAACTATCCTACAAAAATAGAAGAATGATCTTCTATGGAAAATACATTTTAAGAATCTGTCCATTCACAGGCAAAGAATCTCTTCTACCTGCCAAATCCTGCAACACAAACGTCGATGGGCCTATGACTTCTACAATCTGAAAAGGACCAAGCCACAGCTTCTGAAATTTCGTATGTTTGCCCTTTTCTTCATGAGCCTTATCCCATTTCAAAACTAAATCTCCCATCTGAAAGTTCTTTCTGGTTATGATGTTTGAGTCAAAAGAGGATTTTATTAGCGCTTGGTGATGAGCATGGGTTTTCTTAGCTTGTTCTCGTCGTTCTTCTAGTTTGATTATCTCCATTTGTCTCAATTGTAAGGAGGAAGTAGATACTTCATCGATGTGTTGTACTAAAGACAAAGAGGGAATGACTAAGTGAGTTGGAAGAACCACTTCTTTCCCATAAACTAAATTAAAGGGAGAAGTGTCGATTGAAGCTTTCTTCGTAATTCTATCTGCCCATAAAGCATTTACCAGCGCTTTGTGCCAATTCTTTTGGTTTTGGTCGACTGTTCTTTTAATAATTCTGATTAGGTTTTTGTTTGTTGATTTAGCCAACCCATTACCTTGCGGATAGTAATTGGCAGAATATTTCAGTTTGAACCCTCTTTTAAGTGCAAACTCAGTCATTGCATTTCCAGAAAAGTATGATGCATTATCAAACATTAAGGCCGTTGGCAATCCAAACCTAGTGATGATAAATTGATCTATGAATTCAATAATGTTTTCAGAATTAACTGTCTTGAGAGGAACTGCTTCTACCCATTTAGTAAAATAATCTGTTGCCATGAGGATATACCTATGCTGCTTAGAAGAGTGAGGAACGATCTCACCTATTATGTCCAAGCCCCATTGGCTGAAAGGTTGCTCGATGTTAACCGGCTGTAGTGGCATGGACGATTTCTTTTGTTTCCCTGCAGCAGTCTGGCAGATTAGGCATTTCCTTACGTAATTGTATGAGTCTTTGAACAGTGTGGGCCAATAATATCTTGCACGTAAGATCTTATGCGCAGTAGCTTCTCCAGCATAGTGTCCACCTGCTGGTCCATCGTGGAGTTCCTGCAAAACCTTTTCGGCTTCAGTTTTCTCAAGACACCTAAGAAGTACAGAATCGTAATTCCTTTTAAACAGAACATCATTTATGAGCTGGTATTGTTTAGCTTTCAATCTCAGAGCTCTTTTCTTGGTGTGATCCAGGTGTGATGGAGCATACCCGTTCTTAAGATAATAAATGGTGTCCGCATATAATGATTCTGCGTCGTTTAGGCTTACCTCATATGTATGTACCTCTTCAGATGAGTTCTCAGGAATTTGCGATGCTCTAGCTAACATCTTGCAGAAGCCTTGACCTCTTACGATGTTCGCCGGCTTGATCTCAAGATCGTATTCTTGTAAAGCGGTAATCCAATTTGCTCTCTTTTCGCCCACATCCTTCTGTACCAGTAGGTTTCTTACCGCTGGAAACGGTACTATGACTTTGGTATGGGCTTTAAGTAAGAAAGGTCTGAAATATTTGATCACTTTGAAAAGAGCATATGCATGTTTCTCCACGTCTGAATAATTGAGCTCAGCACCTTGTAAGTTCGAGCTAAAGAATGTGATTGGAGCTTCCGCCTTCTCTTGATTTACTTGAGTTAAAATCGCGGCATAAGATTTCTCTGAGGCAAAAGTGTATAAGATAAAAGATTCTGAAAAATTTGGGGTAGCTAAAGATGGAGTGTTGATGATAGCTTGTTTGATCAAGTTGAATGCTTCATGCTCATCTTGACCCCATTTAAAATTTGAATTCTTTTTTATCATATTTTGTAAAGCAGAGATAATACGTGAAAAATCTGGGACAAACCTTTTTACAAAATTGATTTGTCCAAGGAAAGATTGCATGGCCTTTTTGTTATGGGGCATGGATATTTCGGAAATTTCTTTGATTCTGTCAGGTTCAATGTGAATACCAGATTTCGAAACTATGAATCCTAGCAATTTCCCTTCACTTAATGCGAAAAAAGATTTCTTTGGGTTAAGTGAAATCCCATACCTTAAACATCTTTGAAAGATTTGTTTCAAGTCTTTGAGATGGTCGCTTCGCTTCTTGGAGTACACTGTTATATCATCCAGGTAAATCACTACCGATTTATTGACTAAACCTTTAAACGCGATGTCCATGGCTCTCTGAAAGGTAGCGCCGGCATTGATCAGACCAAATGGCATCTTCCGATATGCGTATGTGCCCCATTTGGTTCGGAATGTGGTTTTCAACTGATCATCGGGATGTACCAGCACTTGATTGTATCCTGAAAATCCATCCAGGAAAGACATTAATTCTGAGCCCGCTACTGCCTGTAGTATTTGCTCCATAGGTGGGAGGGGAAAATTGTCTTTCTGACAGGCTTTGTTGAGATTCCGGAAATCAATACAGATTCTAATATCTTCGTTTTTCTTTCTAACGGGCACCATATTGGATACCCATTTGGAATGTCTGACGGGGAAAATTATTCTGGCTCTCAACAACTTATTTAGCTCAGTCTTTATCTGATTTTCTAAGTTGGGGTGGATTTTTCTGAGCTTCTGCTGGACAGGTATTTCATTGTCAATCATAGGGATAGTGTGTTGAATGATAGAAGTGTTGTATGTCTTCAGCTCATCGTAATTCCATGCAAAAACGTTTTTGTATTGTCTCAGAAGACGGATATATGCTGATTTTTCTTCAGGGGCTAGGCCGTGGCCTAGATTAACGTTTTGTGGCTTCTGATCGGTTCCTAGGTTCACTAATTCATAATTCAGAGTTGAACTGTAGAGTTTAGAATTGGCAGACCTTTTAAACCGACTTTTTAAATCATATAAATCTTCTAACTTAACCACCGATTTAGGTATAGCATTATCAGTGCTATTTTGCTATATTTGGTGATCATGATGGTCTTCGTCAATTATTTGATTTGAGTAGGATCCTTCAGAAGTGAGGAAATTTACAATGTCAGGATCGTCATTGAATACTCTCCAGTTGGTGATGTTGTCAGGGATGGATGGTCTAAAGATTAATTCTATTGAGAACCTATCTGGACTAAAATCTTCAGAGGGAATAAGCCTAGAGGCTACGTTACCTAACAGGTCTGCGCTCGCATTTTGGAGTCTTGGGATTGACGAAATATTGAATGCTATGAAATGTGAAGTCAGATCTTGTACTAAAGATTGATAGTGCTTTAAATGACTTGACAGGCAATGTATGGTGTTACGTACCTGTTTGACGACAATTTCAGAATCTCCAAAGACTTGAAGATACTTAACATTCAACCCGATTGCTTTGTATAGGCCTTGCACCAAGGCTTCGTACTCCGCTGTATTGTTTGTGCAATCGAACTCAAGTCTGCATGTAAGCATGATCTTGTTTCCGTCTGGGCTAATCAGAACGCATCCTGCTCCTGCTCCCTCGTTAGATTTAGAGCCATCAAAATATAATTTCCAAAATAAAGATGTATTTACAGAGTTATCTAAAAAATTAAAACACTTTGAATCATCAGTTTGGGAAAAATTTTCAACTTGGGACAAAACTAAATTTTCTAAGTAAGGTGAGGTGTGAGCATTGAAATTGCCGAGGAAAGAATCTACCGAGTAATTGCCTATGATACTGCTGTTGTATGCTATTGCTTCATTCTCTCCTTCCAATTCTGTCACTATGTACTTTTGGTGCAACTCTCATTCAACCTTTATTTGATTCGGTTTACCATTGTAGGGTAACCACATGTGCGACCAGTCGATTGAGAAATATCCGTGGAGTTTTTCAGACCAATCCCTGCTAAGAATTAAACCATAGAATTCAGGGATATCAGCGACTAGAATGTCGATAACCTGGCATACTTTCGGGTTAGACGACAATCTTATGGTCACTTGGTTAAGTTCACCAATCACTTCGACTTGAGATCGATCAAGTTGAACTATGCGCACTGTGGATTTTTGTGGCTGAACATTCAATTTGGCACATATTCATCTGGGTAAAATATTCGTTGAAGCACCAGAATCAACCAAGCAATTGTGCACGTTTTTATTGAAAATTTCATAAGTGAGAAGAAAAGGAGGAGTATGGGATCTTGATCTTCCTCCAATCAAGGAAATGTCATTTGGATCAATCTTATTGATCATGTTGGTTGGAGGTCTTCCCATGTTGTGGGAAGCTACAGCTGTAGGTAAAGATGTAGTAGGCACGGCATGTAATTCTTTCATCATTATTTTTTGTTGATGTTTCAATTTGCTCAATTCGTAAAGAGTGATATTAGCCCTAGTCTTTTTCACGTCATCGATAATGTTATACTCCATTTCATCCGACACTATCAGTGTTCTTGATGGAGGTGCTTGATCTGATTGGACTGGGCTAAATTGGGTCGCTCTAGCGGTTGTTTTCTTTGTTGCGACCTTATCTTTTGTTGCAGGGCTTGCGCCCTTCTGTTTAGGGGTAGTTTGGGGAGGATCAAGTTGATTTTTGCTTCGTGTGCTAACCGGAAATGCCTCTTGATCTTCTTCTTGTGGGAGGATGAAATCCCACATTCCTTGTAGTTCCACAACTTCTTCATCGTCGGTCTGCCCTTCAGTGGCGTTCTTTTCTTCTTCTTCTTCTTCAGATTCGACGTTTGAGACAGCATTGGGTGGTTTCACCTCCATGGGAGGATTTCTTTTAAAAGATCTGTAGGGCTTTTTTGAAGAAGTTTCTCCTACTTGTTTTCTTATGTCAATCATCTCATTGGACATGGCCTTTAACACTTTTTGTAATCCTTCCATATTGAAAGGATCTCTCGTTTGCTTCTTCTTGGTGTCTTCTTTGAAAGAGATTTTCTTAGATTTGCGTTCTTCTATTGTAGATCTCTTTTCTAGGGCAACTACGCGCTTTTCTACTGCTAACGCCTCTGTCAAGTTTTCAACTAAGGTCGTCTTGTTTGCCCTATCTACGAATATAGCCAAGTTTTATGGTAAGGCCGTGATGTACCATTCACATCTTACTTCCTCGCTGGGTTGAGAAGTAGCGGGAATTTTGTTGAGGATCTTATTGAACCGAAAATTAAAATCTTTAATGGGTTCTCTAGCCTCAGCTTTAAGATTAGATAGGTCATTGATCAATGTCGTTGTTGATCTGTCGTCGCCAAACTTGGTGAGGAATTGACTTTGAAAAATGTCCCAACTTGTGATGGACCCGGAAGGTAACGAAAAGTACCATGACCCGGCTGTTCCTTGCATTGTATAAGGAAAAAGCCGGACGACAGCATCCTCGTTGGTAACTCCGTTGAGATTAACAGAAAGCATGAAATTATTGATATGCTCTTCAGCTAGCATGCCTGTTTCTGGATTGAATTTAGGTAGCCATTTCTCAGGATGGGCCGGTATTGGGCTCAGGGGTGGAGGCATTAAAACCGCCCCAGGATTGTTCCATGGAGACTGGGCCATCGTTGAGCCGCTAGTTAATGAAAGTGCAAAAGATGATCCCTGATGCTGAGAAGATGAAGATACTATGATCTTTGATGATTGAAGAGGAAGGGTTGTGGAAGATGGATGAGTGATTTGGGATGAGGATGTGGGTGGTTGACTTCGCGGTGAGGGGGTTGAAATGGATGAAGTAGATGAAAGAGTCTCACGGTCAGACTCTGGTGGTGTTTTCCTTGCTCTTTTCCTAGTAGGGAGAGGGAGTTCACTTGGTTGAATACCAAATTTTTCACTCTTCAATCTGATCAGGGGATGAGCAGGATTGTACTGCGAAGTCATGCTGCTGTGAGATTTATCAGACCACTGAGAAAAAATAGAGAATCCCTGGAGTTTACGAATCAAAGTTTGAATTTCAGGGGGTTCAATGATGAGTTGGTCTGATATATTAGGGTAGGTAGCAGCGGTGGATACTCGAGCGACTTCTAACTCTGGGTTTAACCGTACTGGAGAAGTCGAGGGAGTTGATGAGGGTGATTTACTCTCAGAATGGTATTTGGATTTTGACTTAGTTGCCATTCATAGTTCG
Source organism: Pinus tabuliformis (assembly GCA_031772625.1). Lineage (NCBI taxonomy): Eukaryota > Viridiplantae > Streptophyta > Pinopsida > Pinales > Pinaceae > Pinus > Pinus tabuliformis. The sequence continues at coordinate 152,727,417 of CM062804.1, read as the reverse complement.
AGCCCTCCTTCTAGCGCCAAATATATTGAGGGCCCTAAAATCGGGTCAACAACAAGGGGGATACCCACCCGGTCTGGAACCTGGTTGGCAGCTCCTTGCCCGTTTGATGTAGCGGGTCCGACTGGGGATAATGGGACCAGCTTCCCAATCTAAAGGATGTGTGTGTGTGTGTGTAGATTTTGATGATGCTAATCTAGAGGTAATTTTAAGCTAATTTAATTCTAAACTCTAAACTGACTCTATGCTACTGTAATCTAACAAAAACAGCACATCTAATCTATACTAACCCGGGGTAGAATTCTTCTATTATGCGATCTAAAAATATTTCATACAATAACTGGTAATAAAGATCATTCAGCTATCATAAGAATATAAATCAATTAGGATAAACCATTCTGCATAAGAAGTTAGGCAAAACAGTTGTGAACAGCATATCGCATAATAAGTTATTCATATGTCAAGCATAAATAAATGACTCCACCGTACAAAAGTGCCAAATGGTAACCCACACATTCATACATCAACATATAAACAACTCAGCTGTATATCACTCTAAGAATATGAGCAGAAATTAATCAAGAGATAAAAGTACCATTTATGACTGATTTCACTCACAAACTTTAAGCAATAACGATTTATCTCTACTTACTTCTAACATCTACTAAGAATACAGAAGTGCAACATCAGTAGCAGACATTAAAATGCAAACATAAATAAATCTCGATCCATCCATTCATCAAAAACCCCCTCCGAGGGTGCAAAAGTGCATGTTCTGAGGACAAGTTTTTTGACAAATTTTCGGACCCTTCTCCAAATGCCATGAGAAGGGTTAAATACTACTAACTAACTAATCTTAATTACACAAATTTAGGAAACGGCTTCAAATGACCGCCCTTTTACTAAAACAAATTTATTTCTAAAAATTGAATCTAATTTCTAACCGTTTCTGTATCTGCTCCTTAGTGCTGTAAGCAATGCAAGGTTCCCCTGGAAAGAGTCAGCTAGTTGTCTTTTCCTTTTGTTCGAGCGATAAAAGTAGAAATAACAAAAGCTAGCACCTCTTTCTGACAAACTAGAAGATATTTTCGAAAATCTTCCTCTGGCTGGGTGTATTTGCTGTGTGTATACTTAGTATAACCCAGATTTCTTTCAAACTAATTGTGTTGTTGCTATTCCGGTTTCTGGCCGTGCGAATGACTCAATGAGTTAGGGATTTCGTTGCCTGAACAATCTTTCGTTTTGAAAATTGCTTCCATTCTTTGTTCCAGGCTTTTCTGGAGCGTCCTCCCTCTTTAGCGTCTTTCTTTTTGCTTTACCCAGTCTAAGCTTCAGGATCTTTTGCAAACATGCTGCTTTTGCGCGCCTTTGACTCTGAGTCTTGGATAGTCTATTTTCATCAGTGTTTGTTGAGTGATACTCTGGAATCCGCGGCCCTGATGCATGCAGCATCCATTTGCGAAGGCATCTCCTCTCTGTTCTTCTAGTATTGGCGCTTTCCCCTTTTCCTTAGATGTTTCCTGCATATAGATTTATATTATTTACTACCTTACAGTTTACTCAAAGGAAAAGAGAATTGACGAAAAGATTGACATGAAAGCTTTAAGTTCTAATGAATGCATAATCATGACACTCATAATGACTTGACTCTTCGAAAAACGTAACAAGATCATCCTTGGATACTCAGGCGTGCAATCATTAATTTCCCTTAAGGTGTGCGCTCAATTTTGGGTTTACAGATCATGCCGAGGAAACTTTGCGATGAGTGGTTTCTGCGATTCGCATCGCAGCATCGAGGATTGCGATGTCGAGAAGTGTCATCGCAGCAATTGATAGTCTCATCCATCGCAGATCGCAGATCGCAAGATCGCAGTTTGTAAGATCGCAAATCGCAAGATCACATTTTTCATTTGATCACTGTGCGCTGCTTATGCGACGTTGCGATATGCGACGTCGCATATCGGCCGTCGGCGATTCCTTAGGTTTTCTTTTAAGGGCGCTTTCAAAATATGCGATGCGATGAATTTCGCATCGCTTCTTTGCAGCTTATTTATGCGCATAGGAAAACGCTTCACTCTCTCTTTGCGATGCGATATAGCTTTTAGGGAGTTAAATACAAAAAATTTTGACAAAAATATTTTTTGGATTTTTTGTTAAGGGTCCCCCTTTGCTTGATGTTATTGCTAATACCAAACAAAGAGGGGGGTTGTTGGTGACCACAACAGAACATACAATCACATTGCTGGCTAATTCCAGATGCTCCTGCATCAGACTCCTGGGGAAGAAAAGAATCATTCATCAAACTGTCAGGATTGACTTCGTACTTCTATAATTTTGTTGTTGTTAACCAACTGGCATCCTCCATTGGTTGTCCCTTCCATTTGACTAGATACTGAAAATAATCTTGTCCTCTGGTTCTTTTGGATACTCTTTTCTCCAAAACAACTTCCACCTCTTTCTTGACTGTCTTTGGCATTTGTTCTTCCCAATTTAAAGTCTGAACTTCATCTTCTATAGGTTCCTTTTGTAACTCTGCCTCTGTCTCCTTGTATGGATATAAATCTGCAACATTGAAGATAGGTGATATTCCAATCCCTTCTGGCAACTCAATTTCATAAGCATTGGTTGAAAACTTCCTCACAATTCTGCATGGCCCTATCTTTTTCATCTTTAGTTTATTATAAGTCCCAACAGGAAACCTTTCTTTCCTCAAGTACACCATCACTAGATCTCCCACTTGGAATTATTTTTCTTTCCTCCTCATATTAGTGCTCTATTTGTATTTACCACTATTTTCCTGCAATTTGTCTTTGACATCTTCCTGTAGTCTTTGCATCTGCTTCGCAAACTCTTCGGCCTTTTCACTTCTTGTCTCCTATTTGCCCAAATTTATGAGCTCATACACACCTCTTGGATTCATTCCAAAAACATTTTGAAATGCACTCATCCCAGTACTTCGGTTTAGAGTGTAATTATAAGTAAACTCAGCTTGAGCAAGTGCTAAATCCCACTGCTTAGGATTTTGATACACTAAACTTCTCCATATGTTTCCCAAGCTTCTGTTTACCACTTTGGTTTGTCCATCTGTTTGAGGGTGATATGCTAAACTGAAACTAAGATTGGCACCTATTTTCTTCCAAAGAGTTCTCCAGAAATGCCCAACAAACTTTGTATCCCTATCAGACACAATACTTATAGGAAATCCATGTAATCTTACAACTTCTTAAAAAAATCAGATTAGCAATATGTGTTGCATCACTAGTCTTTTTACATGCAATGAAATGTGCCATTTTTGAAAATCTATCTACCACAACATAAATGGAATAATTTCCTCTTTGAGTTCTAGGTAATCCCAAAACTAAATCCATACTAATTGCATGCCATGGTCGGTCTGGTATTGGTAATGGCTGGTACAATCCTATATTTTGGCTTCTCCCCTTAGCATGCTGACAGATCCTGCACTTCTCAACAAATTTCTTAACATCAGTTTGCACCTTTGGAAAGTAGTAAAAATAATTTACCTGAGAAAAGGTTTTGTCTTGTCCAAAGTGCCCACAAAACCCTCCACAGTGTTTCTCCTTGATTATGTTTTCCCTCATAGAACATTTGCGAATGCACAGTTTGTCACCTTTAAACATTAAACCTCCTTGGATAAGATAATCTAACCACTGGCTTCTATTATGAACTACTGGATTTTGTATAACTGCATAAATATCTTTAAATTTTGCATCATCTTTATACATATCAACCATTTCTTCAAATCCTACAACACCAACTCTTAATTCTTGCACAATGAAATTTACCCTACTTAGAGCATCAACAACTTTGTTCAACTTACCACTTGTATGTTTTATCACAAAAGTGAAACTCTGCAAAAATTCTACCCACTTGGCATGCTTTTGGTTTAATTTTGGTTGGTTGTTTATGAACTGTAATGCATGATTATCAAAATACAATACAAACTCTTTTGGTAGTAAATAATGTCTCCATTTTTTTAAAGCTTGCACAATAGCATAAAATTCTTTATCATAAGAAGAATATTTCTTCTTAGATTCATTTAGTTTCTCACTAAAGTATGCTATTGGTCTTTATTCTTGACTTAAAACTGCTCCAATTGCAACTCCACTAGCATCAGTTTCAACTTGAAAAACTTTTCCAAAATCAAGCAAAGCTAAAACTGGTTTTTCTGTAATTTTCTTCTTCAACAACTTAAAATTTCGATCTACTGCTTCTATCCACTTGAATGGTTGATTAGTCTCTTTGATTGTTTCAATAATTAGTGAACAAATCTGACTAAAAATTCTGATAAATTTTCTATAAAAACTTGCAAGACCATGAAAGCTTCTTACCTCAAATATGTTACTTGGAATAGGCTAGTTCCAAATTGCTTGGACTTTCTCTGGATCCATTTTCATACCTTCTTTAGAAACTACAAACCCAAAATAGATTAATTCTTCTTTCATGAAACTACATTTCTTCAGATTTATCGGTGGTTTCTCTTTCTGCAGAGTTCTTAGAACCAACTTAAGATGATCCAAATGTTCTTCTTTGCTTCTATTGAAAACTAGAATATCATCAAGATAAACAATGACAAACTTGCCTTCATATTCCTTCAAGACTTCATTCATCAGTCTCATGAATGTGTTGGGTGCATTAGTGAGTCTAAAAGGCATCACTAACCACTCATATAGCCCACTGTTTGTTTTAATAAAAGTCTTCCATTCATCTCCTTCTCTAATCCTTATTTGATGGTATCCACTCTTCAAATCTATTGTAGTAAAGTACTTTGACCCACTTAAACAATCCATCAAATCATCCATGTGTGGTAAAGGAAATCTATACCTGATAGTAATCTTGTTTATGGCTCTGGAATTAGTACACATGTGCCACTCACCTCCTTTCTTTGGACTGAGTACTGTTGGTACAACACATGGCCCAAGACTCTATCTGATTAATTCCTTATCCATCAATTCTTACACTTGTCTCCCAACTTTTGCATTTTCTCAAGGAGTTAACCTGTCTGCTGCTTTATTTGGCAAACTTGCTCTAGGTATTAGATCAATGTGATGACTAATACTCCTGATTGGTGGTAATGCATTTGGTAGCTCATCCACAATAATATTAGCAAAATCATTCAACAGAGTTTTGATTTCTTTAGATAAATCATCTAAGTTTGTGGAAGTCAAAATTACCTTAGGTCTCCTTATGATAGCAAAATGTATCTGTTCATCCTTCTTGACTTCTTGTAGCAATTCCTTCCCACTCATCAGCATAACACTGTTTCCAGGCGCTTCTTTGTCTGCTTCATCCTTCAATGGCAATAGTGTATGTTTATTCCCATCCTTCTCTAGAGTATAAGTGTTTCTTCTCCCATCATGTATAGCTTTCTGATCAAACTGCCAAGGTCTTCCCAGCAATACATGGCATACATCCATTAGCATTACATCACATAATACCACATCCTTGTAAGTACCAATATGAATTTCTACTTTGCACTGTTCTGTCACAATAAGCTAATGTCCTTTATGTAGCCATGATACTTTGTAAGGAGTAGGGTGACCTGCTTTCACTAATCCTAACTTGTCCACCATTTCTGTAGAAACAAGGTTATCAGTACTTCCACTGTCAATTATCACTTTACAACATTTTCCTTTGGACTTTCATGTAGTTCTGAATAAACTCTTTCTCTGAGCTGGTTCTCCTGACTCTTTATCTACTTTAAGCAATACCCTTTTCAATAACAAAGATTCTCCTACTTCGGGTGATTCATCCTTATTTGCAATTTGAGGTTTTTATTCCTTTTCCTCAGCCACATTCACATTCCACTGATTTGTTGCTTTATTATGAGGATAGTCCCATGATCCATATCCCCATTCTCCACATGTATAACACTGAATTTCTCTTCCTTGGCCTCTTCCTTTGGGTGCAAATTTTCCTCTACTAAAGTCTCCTCTCTGTGGTGGTCTACTACTTGAACCTCCTACTTCACCCCGAGGGTGCTGAAATTTTGATCTGGTAGTTCCTCTACCTCTTGCTGAACTTTTCCCTCTGTTCCTTTGATTTTGTTTCCTCAACATATTCTCCTCTGCTTTCAAAGCTGCTTGGTAGGCATCTTCAATTGTCTTCAGACTAAGTAAGCTGATTTCATCTTGTATGTCATATCTCAAGGCATTGATGTATCTGGATACCTTTTCTATGCCATCCTTTGCATGTCTTGCTCTAATGCTCAACTTATAAAATTCTTCTGTATATTCTTTTACAGTCATTCCCTTTTGTTTCAAATTTTGTAACTGTATGAAAAGATTTAACTGATAATATTTTGGCATGAATTTACCTTTCAACCTACTCACCATTTTATCCCATTCTTTGATCTTGGGCTTCCCCTTTCTTTCTCTGGATGTTTGTAGTTCATCCCACCAAATAGCTACATGACCCTTTAATCTGGTAATTGCAAATTTCACCTTCTTTTTATCATCAAACTCCTCATAGTCAAAATACTTGTCCAATGAACTGATCTAGTCCATCAATTCTTCTACATTGAGATTCCCATCATACAAAGGTATTTCCACCTTTGGTCTTCCACTTACTTTGGCCAACATTTTGAGAACTTTGGTAGCTTCGCTTTCATCCTCTTCTTCTTCCTCAGAAGATTCCTCTGCAACACTGGCATCTCCTTCATCAGGTGCTCTCCTTTGAGCAGTTTCCATTGTCTCCATCCTTGTATGTAGGTTTAAAATCTCTTCCAACAGAACTGCATTCACTATAGGTCTCCCTCAACCTATGCCAGCTCCTCTCCTAGGTGGCCATTTTACTGTAGCATACTTAATCCTTTGGCTCTAATACCAAATGATGTGGATGGTTACCAAAATTGATGTGGTAGTCTACAATTACACTGATGGTTCACTTAAAAACTAATCAGCTGTGCGTTAAACATATTTTGTATGTTTATTCCCTCCTGAGGATCCTACTTGTCTGACCAATCACCGTCAGTCCTACTTTGACTTCTTACTCCCCGAGTTCTTCAATCTCCACCATTGATCTGGCTTCTTCAGATCCAATGGATATCATGTCGTATCCGCTTGCCAACTAGTCCAGCTGATTTCCACCATCGATTTGTCCTGTTCGATCCAACGGTTATCGCACAACCTCATGAAATTTCTTGCATGATCGATATCAGGTCGAGAGCGCACGAGAAAAGTGGTTTTCCCATGCTACGTGTCACCAGCTTAGGTTAATCGTGTGAATTTGAGAAATACCATTTACCATTCTTTAAGCACGCGAGATACTTCTTACCACTTGGGAATATTGCTCACGTGCGTAATATGCACTTTTAATAAATATGTTTTAACAAAGTTTTAGTGCCTAAGCTTGGAATAACCCTTAATGTTAATCGACTGTGGCTTATCAATAAAATTCATAAAAAGAAAATAATACCCGATTAGGGTCCAGAACATTGATACATAGATTCAAGAGAAATTCTGCACCAGGAATAACACGCAACACCACACTTAATCAATTATTCAATAACATATAAATTACAGAGACTTGGCCCTGTCGGCTCGATTACAACAATTTGTCTGACCTCTGTTTAATGCCCAAACCCTATCTCTCTCTCAATCTCTCGCTTACTCACTCTCCTATTCCATCCGATAATCTATCATTACATTTTTTCCCTTTCTTTTATGGATCAAATCCTATCCTAACAACATTGACAACTCAATCTCTATTTTTATCAGCTCAACTATTAAATCCCTATTCTCAAGCTCTGATACACACCTATCCTAACACTTATCTCCTGTTCTAAAAATAATACAATGATTTAATTGTTACAATAATTGAAGTAAAGATCAATTCGAGAGATCCAACCCTCTCTCCTAAGAATTGATTTTGACCACTCAGGTCAATAAAATCCATCTCTTGTTAGCCACAACATGTGAACATACAATCACATTGCTGGCTAAGTCCAGATGCTCCTACATCAAAAGCCCCAACTTTCATCAAATATCCAATGGACACAATTATCATCAGATATTCTATAATATGTTAGTCAAATATCTGACACTAATTATATTCTGAGGACAATTGAATGTTTACCTAATATCCCACAAACATTCACTTTTTGTCAGAAATACGACATTTGACCATATCAATTATCAAATAAACTTAACATAATACATATAACACTTTATAAATCACTATTTTAAACATGAATTTAATTCATTTACATTTACACCACTACCCATTTTTTCTTTATCCTCATGTAATTTCTGAGCTTAATGATCCAAATCTTTGAAGTCCCTGACAAAACTCCAACAATCAAAGAGCAAGAACTAGATGGAAAAAGCGTTGTGAACCATCGATCATGGGAACCATTGACTCAACGCTGGAAAAGGTGTTGCAAAATCAGTTTCCATAGGGTGAATGCTACTTTTCCCTTGAAATTTTTGGCAAAATTTGCTACTCCAAAAGCGTCCTTCAAGTATGTGTGAAGTCGAAGGTTTTCACATTGAAGCCTTTAAATTATTGAACATTTGGAAGCCCAGTTGCGAATTTTAGTGGGGTTTCAATTTTTGTGTGTTCAATCTCAAGAAAAATCAAACCAGTTAAATTTCATACACCCAATGATGAAATGATTCGCTTGTCGATTTCAGTAAACTCAAGGACACGAGCTCAAGAAATTCCATATTGTTATTAGGGTTTAAATTATATAGGTTTTGTACTATTGACGCCGAGTTGCAATTGGCACTCCATAATTGGAAGATCAAACCCAATTCTTTGATTGGATTTTCTTAGAAAATTTTGTCTTATATGAGAGGTATTCCTTGATCCCCATAGTATCTGTGGTTGTGACTGAAAGAAATTGTGTGTACATTGTATGATATTCCAATGATATTGAAACATTCTGAAATTTAATTATGTAAATGATTTATTAGCATGTTTACATCTATTGTCTATTTCTCCATGACTATAAACTTGTCCTGACTATAGGCATACACATGTCTGGATATGGGATGTTGGTTTCATTCTTAAGTTTGTGTTTGCTTATCATGATGGTGTATTTTTCTATAGGCATAATTGAATGAAGTTGATTCTCACCAATAACTTTCATGACACTTCGTGCATGCTGATTTGGTTGGTTTCATTTCGAGGCCTTAATTTAATCATTAATAGAATTTTGATTTTGATATTTCCTACATTTTTCCATTGAGAACGATACTTCTACTAATTGAAAATGTTGCCTATGCACACCATCAATATCTCTCCCTTCTTCTTTGATAGAGACAAAGACAATCACAAACTAATGCTAGGGGGAACCTAGTATATAATATGCTAAGTCACCAGTTTGTTGGGTCATAAAAACAAACAAAACTAGGCCAACATTGGTAGTCAAGGGAACAAAAATTGGAAAAGGGGGGTTTAGGCTGAGAGTCCAAATTCACAGAAAAACACTTCAAAATTAAATCCTTTGTTGATAGGCTATAGTCCTAAAATAGACATATAATTTAAATGATTTATGGGAGCCTGGGGTCTCTCCACATTTTGTGTCTGGCATCACACCTTGTCATAGTAGATTTGACAATATTCACCCCTAAACCACTTTTTTCATATTTCCTCTCCAATTGGGAGAAACTGGCTATCCTATTTCTTCCTGGCTATTGAGGGTGGGGAACTTTTCTACTGGAAGTGCAAGTATCTAACCCCCAGTGCTTTGGACATTGTTTGCATGTGGATAGATATGAAGAATACACAAGTGAATTACTGCTTTTTGAAATTAATGGTTGAAATCTAACAGTGAGGCCACATAAAGATCAAATTATGGCTATGATTCTAGATGTAGTAGAGGATCTCCACTCTCAATAGTTGTCATGTAGTGTGAAATGGTGATAGACCATTGCGTGGTAATTCCTATATGTTTGACAACCAATCTAAGTGGGAGTCTAGGAGGGGTTTGGTCGAAGCATTGATTCAAGTCCATGCAAACAACTAAGTTGAAGAATGAAAAGAGATGTAGAGCCAATTGTTCCTTCTGACAAATTATATAATATGGGACAACCTGTATCTATTAGAGAGATCTTGATATAAAAGGGAACAAGCTAAGAAGGCCTTTTTGAACTCTAGGGAAATTTTCCACAAATAGTTGAATTATGATAACCATCTCCAATAGGAACCACACATCCCCAAATTTTGTACAATTTTCTAGTTATCTAAGGACCCTTAAAGTACTATAAAGGTGAGCGGCAGAGACATAGGATAGGTGTGGAGAACTTCTATATCCAATCTCTCTGACTACTCTCATAAATCTTCATTGCTATCTTGGCAAGTGTATAATGAGGTAATAGGTCAGAAACTTTCTGATGTAGTTTTGAGATTAAAATTTTTCTCAAGCTTTTCTAATTGAAGGAACCCATACATCTGGTAATCGTATACATTGGTTAAAGGCCCTTTTTACTGAGTCTATTGGTATCAGACCAAGGATCCTTGACAAAACACTTATTATTAAGATAAAAAAAATGATGCACCATATAGACAACTTGTTTGCAAGATATCATGTGGGAGTGCCTTTCGCCATTTTAGGTTGTAGAAGATTTTTTTAGCTTTTGTTTCCATGGATGATCTTGAGAATCCATATAGTAGAAAAGGTCACACCTTACTTGGCAACATCAGTGAAGCCAACTTCCTCATTCCTGCTAAGACAACAAAAGTCCCATTTTAGTCTGGTAAGGACTATTTTTCCCTCTCTTGGTGCTGATAAGAACTTATAAGGCTATGAAAATTTTTGTCAACAAACTATGTCTTTTGGAAGGGCATTGGAAAAAGAAATAAAGTACAGTGAAATTATCTTGATGAACCAAATATTGATTGTCCTTAAAGTGGAAACTCAACCATCAATAACCATGACATATCATACTAGTGCCATAGGAAAACCTTTTCCTAATGGATCTTAAAATACCAGAAGAGTTTAGAGGTGGATTTTAAGGATAAATTTAATTTTCCTGGAAAGGTCTTTATCTAGGATTTTCAAATACAATTGGAGGTCAGTTTAGGGTCACTTCATTTAGGTTGTTGAAATATGGCAACAAGAATATTCTAATTTAATTTGTCCTTGAATTAAATTGTGAATTAAAATCGAATTTAGTCTTAACAACTACTTGGAAATAATTAATTAATTTATTTTAAATTAATTAGTTGGAGAAATTCAAGTTAGAAGTCTTTCTGAAGTCATGCAATAGTTATCCCTTAAATTAAGGAGATAAGATTGAGTTATATTTGAGTTGTAATTAGTTAACTCAGTTTACTAAGTTAAGTCCAATTAAATTAGTTCTAAACTATTTGAGGAACTAATAATGAGTTAACAGTCAGTTGATGCATGCATGCACTCAACTAATGCTACCCCAGTTAACTGAATATTTCCTCATCAGAAACTCGTGCATGTCTATTCTGAGAAAGACCTTGTTGAGATTAAAGTTAAGGACAGTGTACTAACAGTTGCATATGTTTTCTCATGGAGAAAACTCATGCATGCAGTCAAGGATAAATCCTTGAGGATTGCGTAGTTTTGGAGGAGATCATCCACTTGGTAACATGAGAATCATCCACAAGGAACAGCACAAGGAAATAGGAGCTTGGAGGGTAGAGAGGAAGGCTGGAGAGAAGCCAAGATTGCCTATGAGCATCTGTGAGGATTGTACTGAGAGTTGGCTAGCTGTGAGAGCTAAGGCTTTGTATAATTCCTATGTATTTCCACCATGTATGATAATACAATGGTGTGGGAATTTTAGCTGAGGCTTTCCCCAAAGTATTATCATGTGTATTGTGCATTCATTCTTCTTCTTCTGGTTATATTGTTCAGCTCGATCTTTAAGCTTCCGCAAATTGATAGTAGAAGTAGGTTATAGTATTTTGCTTTGATTTATATTGCATTATCGGGTTAACCTACCATCAGATTTTCTACATCACTTCATTTAGGTATGAGCTTAATATTTTCTGTATTACCAATTGATCATGATGTCAAGTAAATTGCATCTTAAAACTTCTTTTAAACTTTCAGCAAGACATGCCCAAATAATTCCCAATTGGTTTTGTAGTATTCACATGGAAGCCCATCTATTCTTGGAGTTTTACCATCAACCATGTTATTTAGGGTCATGTTAAATTCCTCTAGTGAGATGTTCAACTCACAAACCTCTCTATCCACGTGAGAAAATTTGGAAGGGACAACTTGTAAACATTGAGTCAAGGCCTCTTCATTAGACTTCTCATTGAAGTGTTGGATGTGATATCAGTTTGTGGTAGGCTACAAGCTTTTGAAAAATCTCTTTATTCTTAATGAGCCTACATTTCTTAGTCTGAATAACTTTGATGTCTTCAAACTCATGTTGTTATTGAAGATCCTGAAAAAAGAGTTTGGTGCATTTATCCCTGTCCCCGAGTCCTATGGAGTTTAGCCCTAATTTGTACACCTTTGGCTTTTGTACCCTTAGCATTTCTTAGGACATGCCTCGATCATGGTGCTTGTTTTTCATTTCAAGATAAAATGGGTTTTCTTTTAAAGCCAATCCAACTAAGGGTAGGTATTATTATTATTATTATTATTAAAAATACATTTATTATTATTGTTAGGAGTGATATTATTCAAATTATTACACATGTTAAGAGAATTATTAGTTTTCTTATTATTATTATTATTATTATTATTATTAAAAATACATTTATTATTATTGTTAGGAGTGATATTATTCAAATTATGACACACATTAAGAGAAATATTAGTTTTCTTCTTATTATTCTTGTTGTTGTTGTTATTATTATTATTATTATTATTGTTAGGGGTATTATTAGAGAAATTATTATTAATGAGGGGTTTATTATTAATTAAATTATAATTAGTAAGAGAGTTATAATTGGAGAGGATATTATTAAAGTCAGATAAATGAAGGGGAGGAAAATAATTGGGGACTTAGGGGAACACTATTAGGATTAGAGAGTGAGGAGATATTATTATAATCAATAATATTGTTAGGGTTATTTTTAGTAAAAAAATTATTACTGATGAAAAAATATAGATGGAGCGGGGAAATATTAGAATCTGCACGTGAGGATGAGGGGGATTTTAGGCGGGATGAGGAATGAGAAAAATTTGACAGTCCAATGGTGGAGGAATATGGATTAGAAGGGAAATCATTTGCGGAGGTATCAACATTAGGAGGAGAAGGTTTGAGAAGTAGGAAGAGGGTTGATTGGGAGAGGGTTTGTGGATTGAGAACAATGAGAATGATTGACTAAAAGGATGGCCTGCATGGAGGCTTTCTTCAATCAGTTTTATTGTCACTGCTTTTCTTCGGTCAAGTTTTCGATCAGTTTTCGATCAATATGGTGAAGGTCGTAGCATGAAACAGTCACCATTTGTTTTTTCAATTAGAATATGAGAAGTTGAGATTGTAATTGGCTAGGAATCACTTATATTAACCTATTGCACACCTCCCGACAACAAGTTTGGAGAGCCCTTGATTCAGGGGTATACATGAAAGATTTGGGACGAGGTTACCAAATGGTGAGTGACACAGTCTGTAGTTTCCTTTTCTCCCTTTTCTTATTATCTATCGGAGTCAAAGTAGGTGGTGTTGAGTCGATCTCTATATCTCTAGGTTTGCATTATATTTTTGCTATGAAATCATAGTCAATTTCTGAACATTCCTGCAATAGCTACAATAACATCTTCACTGTAAAATTATTTACCCTATGTCATACAATCAACCACTTACAACAGATGAAACAACCAAAATACAGATTTAAATGCTCCTCAAAATATTAGGCATGCATGGAAACTTTGACATGTTCAGAGAAACTCCCAAACAACAGCTTCACGGGAAAACCTTACAAGCCTGAATTTGACATGTTTTCTAGCATCCCCCAAATAGCAGTTTGATGGTGAAAGCATACAACCCGGAATAGATCCACCTTTTTTCCTGTCCCCTTTAAACAAAAGACCTTAATCCACTTTGTGAAATGTTCATCAATCTTTGATATTTTCATCTGTAGCTTTGACACCAACGTTCCCTGAATCAATCTTATCATAATCAACTGAGGTATCTTTAGTGGTTGCAGCCATTACAACAGCTTTGGCTACAACTTCTCCAGGAGGGGGGTGATCAAACTTGCAAGTTCTAGTTTTCATATAGAATGAGCATGTAGCCTCACCCTCTCATCTTGGGAAGCTTGCAAGAGTCAACTTCATAGTTGTTGAGCATAAGTTGTCTCAAGTTATCCTGGGGGAGGATGGTCAAATTTACAGTTTACACCATACCTAAAATCTGCAATTTGATTTCTTCCACTCATGTCCTTTCTCAATGAGTATTGCCTAACTTCGTACACCTACCTAGTCCTCATGAGCATGCGCATATTGAACTCGAATCAACTCACTAATCAGGTTTAGCCCGACTTAGTTTGGGATATGCGTAGTGAGCAATCTCTTGTATCAAATCAAAACTTTATAGAATATAATTTGATTTGTGTTACCACTATTTTGTTTCTATCTTGTGTGATTATTATGGTTTTTTCTCTGATGGATATGTTGTAATAGTTAATTCTTCCAAATATGTTTTACAACTAAGTTTCTGTAGTTTCCGTTGATTTTGCTAATATTCTTGTTTAGTTTCTGGATGAGCTCCTAATATAAAAAAGATAGCATAAAAAATACATCTCTATGGCCCTAAACCATGGTCCATGCCCTACATATGGATTTTGGAACTTACGTAGAGATTAAAGACTCAAATTTCTAGATGTGGGATGTTGGGAACGATGTTTGTGGACTAATCCATGGAATTCACTGTCAACTATATTTTAGAGGTACAATAAATTCAGTGTGTATATATATAAAATAAACTAGAAACCTGAAAGATGGAAGGCTAATCTGCTATGGTTTTCACATTAGCTTCTGTGTTTTTCTCATGCCCACTGTTGGGGATTTCTCATATACTATAACACATATTTACCAACTAGTGTTTGTCATTATTCATAAACTATAAAAACTCCACAATTCAATAATTGCATCACTTTCAAATACTCATCCAAGGTGATGATAACACGCTTATCAAATGCACATTTCACAAAGCACAGGTATCACCGTATCAGTCATAGTGATAACAACTTTTATCTAAAACAGGCTAACTCCCATGGAGGGCTACAAACATTCCTAGTTTGAAGACTATCTTGTCAAATTTCGGTCATTGGTTGCACAACTAAAAGGATGGGGAGACACCAAATCAGTGAGTGCATTTTCCTGATTCTATCCAAGCTGAAGGGTCTGTATCAGGTATTTGATTCTAATTTTTATTCTACAATCGATGCACTTAGTGATAATTTTAAAATGCCTTATTTTGAGTTATTTTGGGTCATGTTAAACTCCTCTGGTGAGATCATAAACTCACAAACCTCTCTATCCAAGTGAGAAAATTTGGAAGGGACAACTTGTAAACATTGAGTCAAGGCCTCTTCATTAGACTTCTCATTGAAGTGTTGGATGTGATATCAGTTTGTGGTAGGCTACAAGATTTTGAAAAATATATTTATTCTTAATGAGCCTACATTTCTTAGTTTGAATAGCTTTGATGTCTTCAAACTCCTGCTTTTGTTGAAGATCCTGAAAAAAGAGTTTGGTGCATTTATCCTTGTCCCTGAGTCCTATGGAGTTTGACCCTAATTTGTACACCTTTGGCTTTTGTACCCTTAGCATTTCTCAAGACCATGGTGCTTTTTTTGCATTTCAAGATAAAATGGGTTTGCTTTTAAAGCCAATCCAACTAAGGGTAGGTATTATTATTATTATTATTAAAAATACATTTATTATTATTGTTAGGAGTGATATTATTCAAATTATTACACATGTTAAGAGAATTATTAGTTTTCTTATTATTATTATTATTGTTAGGGGTATTATTAGAGAAGTTATTATTAATGATGGGTTTATTATTAATTAAATTATAATTAGTAAGAGAGTTATGATTGGAGAAGATATTATTAAAGTCGAATAAATGAAGGGGGTAGGAAAATAATTAGGGACGTAGGGGAACACGATTAGGATTAGAGAGCGCAGAGATATTATTATATTCAATAATATTGTTAGGGTTATTTTTAGTAAAAAAATTATTAGTGATGGAATAATAAGGATCGAGTAGGGGAATATTAGAATCAGCATGTGAGGACGAGGGGGATTTTAGGCGGGATGAGGAATGAGAAAAATTTGATAGTCCAATGGTGGAGGAATATGGGTTAGAGGGGAAATTGTTCGCGGAGGTATCAACAGCAGTAGGAGGAGGGTTGACTAGGAGAGGGGTTGAGGATTGAGAACAACGAGAAGGATTGACTGAAAGGATGGCCTGTGCAAAGGCTTTCTTCAATTAATTTTATTGTCACTTCTTTTCTTCTATCAACACCACCAAAAACCAACATTCGACAATGCAGTAACTATAAAAGGATAAATAAATAATGCGACTAAAAAATTGATTTATTTGTGGATGGAAAAATCTAACCTCGCCATGAAAACTGTATTTCTTCTGAAATCTGGACGGGGTCCCTGTTTTACCCTTTAATCATTAACGGGGTATATGTTGTTTGTCGTTGTCATTGAAGTTGTGTTACCTAGTTGGTTGCCTAGTTTCTATTCGACTATACCCTCGGGTTGCCTCTAGTTCTTGAGAAAGGCCAGATCACATCATTGTCGCTTGGAAGGTATGGTGGACTTTGTTTCTATTAGATTTAATTCAAGTCTTGCCAAATTTTTTGTTTTTGTTGTCAATTGTTTCAAGCTTTTAGGGTTGATTTTGGAGTTTTTGGGGTTGGTTTCAGTGTTGTGCCTGCTGAGAAAAGGCTTCTTCTATGGAAAGTTGTGTTTTTCTATGAAATAAAGTTTGCAACTCACTATATTTACTTGCAGCCCAAAGGAATTGAAGCTTCTTGTTTGACTAATATCTTGGAAAGGAAAATCTTGGGTGTTCTTGATTTGCTTGTAGACATCTCTTTGAATAAATAGAAATTACCTTAAATGTTGTTATATATAAACCCTGTGACCTTGTTTTTCTCGCACCTGCTTAAGATATAGACCCCCAAAATTGATTTGGTATGCTTTTATGGGTCGTACTTTATTTTTCTATATGCATTTTGAAAATTTGTTTACATAATTTGAATTTTTGCTACCCCCAAATACTACCTAAACTGGCTTTCTTTATTCAACAGTCCTTTTTGTGATTAGGAATAATTGGAAATCCCATTCTTTTCCCTCAATCATTTATATATATTTCTGAATTGAGAATTATAGTCGAACATGTATTGTCATTGATGTCATCAGAAGATCAATATGGTGAAGGTCGTAGCATGAAGCAGTCACCATTTGGTTTTTTCAATTAGAATATGAGAAGATGAGATCGTATTTGGCTAGGAATAACGTATATTGACCTGTTGCACACCTCCCTCAATAAAGTGGCAGCAAGTTTGGAGAACCCTTGATTCAGGGGTATACATGAAAGATTTGGGACGAGGTTACCAAATGGTGAGTGAAGAAGTCTATAGTTGCATTTTATCCCTTTTCTTATTATCTATCAAAGTCAAAGTAGGTGATTTTGAGTTGATCTATATATCTCTAGGTTTGCATTATATTTTTGCTACGAAATCATAGTCAATTTCTAAACATTCTTATGATGGCTACAATAACATATTCATTGTAAAATTATTTAGCCTATGTCATACAGTCAACCACTTACAATAGATGAAACAACAAAAATACAGATTTCAATGCTCCTCAAAATATTAAGCATGCATGGAAAATTTGACATGTTCATAGAAACTCCCAAACAACAACTTCACAGGAAAACCTTACAACCCTGAATTTGACATATTTTCTTGCATCCCCCAAATAGCAGTTTGATGGTGAAAGCATACAACCGTGAATAGATCTACCTTTCTTCATGTCCCCTTCAAATAGAATACCTTAGTCCACCTTGTGAAATGTTCATCAATCTTTGATATTTTCATTTGTAGCTTTGGCTACAACATTCCCTGAATCAATCTTATTATAATCTGTTGAGGTATCTTCAGTGGTTGTAACCATTGCAACAACTTTTGTTATAGCTTCTCTAGGAGGGGGATGATCAAAATTTCAAGTTACAGTTTTCATATAGAACGGGCATGTAGCCTTGCCCTCTCTTCTAAATGAAGAAGAAGAGAATGAATACCAGCTCATGTTTAGGGAAGTCTAAGACTGATTGGAAGTTTGATCATGCTAGTCTAAAATAGTATGAATTGTGGAGAGACTACAACCTCCAAATTGCATTTCACAAGCCCAAATCAACATATTATTCAATAAGGGGTTAGGCTATCCCTTTTTTAATGTTATTTCCATTATTAATTATATCATGTTTAGTTTTGTATCACCTATATATTGTGAATAATTAAGTACACTACTTTTGTGGTCGCTGCACTCTGTGAGTGCCAATCTAGTTTTGTCGCTATATTAGGGAATTATAGAACCATATCATGCATCAAGTGGTATTAGAGCAAGGTTTAAATCTAGTTCAAATTTGTAGAATTATTAGAACTAATTATCTCTTGAAAAGTGGTTTCCACAAGATCAATTCTTGTGCAGCTATGGTAGCGAGGAAACAGGTAGAGGGTTGTTTCAACTTGAATTTACAGGAAGAAGAGTGATGGGAGGTAGTTTAGAAATAAAATGAGTTCCTAACATATATAAAGACTCTACCCTCTTTATCTTTAGGGACTCCACCAACCCTTGCCAACCCAAGGTTACATCTGGTTGCTACGTTAAAGTGAAGTTTAATCATCTCATCCTTAGGATATGATGAAGTTACATATGGTGTCACATGTAGGGATATGCAAGTAAGCAGTGTCCAAACTATCTCTAAGGTTGGTATTGTACAAGAAGCACCCAAAAGAGTGGTTTGAATATGAGAATGGAGAAGCTGGAATGTTTTGGATGCTCTCAAAGCCATTAGTTGGAATTTCAAAACATTTCATTGCTGCTCTAAAGCCCATGGGTTGTAAATTTGTAATCCACAATCTACTTGCATTTTGTAGGAAGTACAATAGATATATCCAATTATAAGTTTTATTTTCCACTATTCCTTAATTGGGTCTTACAATTGTAGGGATGCTAGTATTAAACTTTAATTAGATCTAGATAGTATTAACCTTGTCCTGAGGATGAACCACATTAGTTGGTTCGAAATGTCGACCCAATCCTTACAATGTGATTATTCTGGAAGACTATTCTCTAAAATGATAGATGTTATCTTCCATGCATGTGTGGAATGATTTAATAATTTCCTTACATATATTCTACTTGTGGATATATAGGTAAATTTATACACTTGGTCATGAGTTCATATGTTAGTGTGTCACTCTCTTAGATCACTTTATAGTGTATCATGTGGATTATGCACTAAGGATGATGTTGCATAAGGGGACTTGTCCCTACTTCTGGGATGCATCCTCTTGATTTTCCCCTCCTTGAGGATTGCAAGGGGTAAGTCCCTATTTTGAATGAGACATCTTTGAGGATGTGTGATCCTTTCCCACATTGTCTAAATGTTTCTTTCCAGAAAATGGGATGTTTGGGAGACATCTTATGATGGTTTTAGGGACTTATCCTAGATCCTCTAGATGGTTCTATCCAAAAGCAAGGAGTTTTGGGAGGTTTGTTGGGATGGTTTTGAGGACATTTGAATACCCACTATAAAAAATAGTGCCCATTTGGTTCCAATTCTCAAATAAAAATATTCACCAATTGGTTCTACATTCAAACATGGACAAAGGTTATCTATGCATTACATGCCTGAATACTATGTAGCATATTTTTGTAATGAGGACTAATTGCCTTCACAATTTTGACTCCCATGTTTGGTAGGTTTGTGTACCATATACCAACTCTTTCTTTTGGGAGGGATATAACATCTACGTAGAGAAGATCTTTAAGATTTTTTATCTAAGACTTGTTACTTTTGTTGAGTTACATTAGATCTATTATCTATGGTAGTTACTTTTATTGACTTATATTATAGCACTATGTTCTAGAATCTTTGTTTTTAAATTTTATATTTCTTTAAATTTTATTTTATTTTTAATATTTTTGGTTGTCACATTGAAATTTGGGGTTAACTTCTAGTGATCCTTGAAACCCTTCCCCTCATCCCCATCCCTGAAACATCATGTAAAATAGCCCAAGTTGTTCATAAGTTGTAGGATTTTGTATGTGGTGTATTAATTTCTTCAAAACATAGAGATTTTCCCCTCTTTCCCACTTATCATTTGAAAGTTGACATCATTTTACTTTCCTCCCTTTTTTTTCTCCTTGGGTTGACCATGCAAAATTTCTCTAGTTACTAGTTTACCTAACATCTTCCTTACCCCTTTATTTTCCATTCATTCATTTTTTCAAAGTTATAAAGTATAATAAAAGGGATATGGAATTGTATCTCGAGTTCTATTAAAACTTATATCTTATTTTATGAGCTTTCCATTTTCACTTAATACCTTTAATAAATGGAATCACACCTCAATACAATATGTAGGATCAAACTTTGAGGCTTTGTGAAAATGAATCAATTATTTGTTCTTTCTATTTATTAGAGTTTGATGGATTGGGACAGTGTTGGACCATGTTTCTATGCTTTTCCATTTAAGTTGTTTGTTTGTCCCATTATTCACATGCATTCATTTTTCCAAAGTTATAAAGGATATGAAAATTGTATCTTCGGTGCTATTATAACTTCCATGTTACTTTCTAGGTTTTATATTTTCACATAAGACCTTCAATAAATGGAAGCACATCTCAATATAGTATGTAGGATCAAACTTTGATGCTTTGTAAAAAAATCCAATTATTTATTCTTTATATTTCTTGAAGTTTAATGGATTGAGTCATAATGGCTTACCATGCTTCAATGATTTTCTATTTTTCTGTCTGACCAGTTGTGGTAGAATACTAAAACTACAAGTTGTTATATGGTTTCTAGATAGTTAGCTCAGGATTGATTTTTTTCAATCAAATTACTTAAGATGGTAGTTAGCTTGTTCAACATAAAACTAATTCATATGGTGTTGATGTATAGGGAGATGTTTTGTACCTATTCCTTGAGACAAAGAATTCTATCACAATGTCAGGAGACATTGGTGTGGAAAAAAACATTAATCAAGAGCCACCTGGCAACATTTAGGCATTACTTTAGATGAAGAGTTTCATCTTTCTTATCCTTATGTTTTTCACTATGATAGGTAGGTGAGGAAATATATATCTTATTAATGTGATTTCATAAACATATGTTTCGAAGTGAAGGATGTTTCATTGGGGTTCTTGTTTAATTAGAACTAAAAGTTGACTTCTTGAAATCTAGGCAACTTCTATACAATTATGATGTCACTTTAAGTATAAGATCCTTATTGATACATGCATTTCTTACAACATTTGCCTGCATTTTCTCTTCTATGTTATTGATATTTACACACTCAATGAGCCAATACCTAAATGGGTAGGACCTGTACTCTCCTCATGGTACATATATGTTAGCTAATGGGGTTTTACCATTCACCCTCCCCATTATGATCATGGCAAAGTCCTAGGTCATGGTTATTGCAATATAGAGTTCTTAAAGTGGTTGGCGTGAACCTCATAAGCCATGATGAGAACATGGGTGTGTAATAAGCACATAATTATGTTCAAGCTCTGAGTCACACCAACTCTAAATCAAAATCAATTTTCGCTTTTCAAACTTTAGTTTGTCAAATATAAATGAGACAATTTGTTTAGTAAATGGTTTTATGAAAATTTTGAGCAACATTAGTATTAATTGGTAAAATTCTATAGTAGAAAATTTTGATGTTGTGAAAGAACAAAACCATTCCTTCGGCTTTTGGCTAATTCATCTTTTCTTTGTAAAGAAGGTTGTTAATATTGAAAAAATGATTCTGGAACCTAGAAAGACCAACATTATTTTTTTTCTTGTTTTAAATCTGTTAATTTGAAATCATGTGCATTTCTCCCTTTATCATCCTCTTCAGAGTACACTTTAAAATAACAAAACTTTTGATGATGTTTAAGAGCACTGGTATGAACAAAATGGTAATAAGAGTGACATTTTTCTTGTGTAAATCTTGAGATTTGTTTCTGATTTCTGCCTGACTTTCCTTATGCAAATAAATTAGGTTTATCAATTTTCATTCCTTTTTCTCATTATGTCATCCTTGTCATCTATTTCAATTTTATAGATTTTTTTCTGCACACTTTCCTCTTACATTGTTGTTTTGTATATGCAAATATACATGATTCCTGAGAGTAGCCAGAAAGGGGATATTCACCTTTACCGAGCATTGAATTTTCCTCTTGAGTGGAGAATGGAGAAGGTGCTTCTTAAGAAGTTTTTTGTAGAAACTTTCTTGATCCACTATAATGAAAATTATTGGATTTTTGGATTAGATGTTAGTTGGTTTGGTGCACTAAAAAATGGAGAGTTGGAAATTTGGTATGCTAATTCACCACTTGGCTCTTAAAACATGTAACTTATTTTACATGACTATGCCTATGCTTTTTCCTAAAGGTTGAATACTAAGCTCCTAAGGTGTTATTGTCTATAGTGACGTTTTATTTACTTTTTTTATATAGGTCATCTAGCCACATGGTGGCCACTATCATCCAACCAAAGAAAACTTATTCGAGTTTCTAGTAGGTATTCCTATGGTTTTAATGTTGTGATTCTTTCACCTTATGATTATTTTGGGAAAGCAAATGTTTTAGGAATGCTAGACAAGACACTGGTGGATAGGTAAACAATTTTTTTATAACTACAATGTCTATTGCATGATATCATGTCTTTATTGTTTGATTGTATTTTGAATGTTTCTTTTGATTTTGTTTTGTCTTTTAACTATGAAATTTAAAATACTTGGTATCATGTCCATTTAAACAACAACAAAATCTTGAAGATGAAATTAGTATTACGCTTCATTGAGTGAAATCCTTTTAGTTGTTTTGTGTTCAAATATTTTCATGACTATAAGAAAAGTTTAATTTCATGTTGTTATTTGAGCACAGGTTGTTTATATACTTGACTAAGTTCATGTGTTAGATAATGAAATGTTGTTGTGAATAAAGCGACAAGGATTAGAAATCACAAGTTATCTACAACTTGAGCTTTTTAGCATGTAACTTAGTTGACATGATTGTGCCTAAGCTTTCCCTGAAGGTTGAATACTAAGTTACTTAGGTGTTATTTTCTATGATGATGTTTTATTTGCTTTGTTTATATAGGTCATTTAACCACATAGTGGCCATTATTGCCCAAATGAAGAAAACTTGTTTGAGTTTCTTGCTTTTACGGGGAAAAATGGCTTTGACATTGTTGATATTGAGGTATATGTCATATAAATATTTTATAGTCTACTTTAGTTTATATTCTAGTGTTCATCGTCATTCATGTCTTATACTATTCATTGTATCTTCTTTTGTTTTTAGAAAAGGAACTCAGTATTGATGGTAAGAAGCAGAAATTGAAGAAAGAGAAGAACAATAACATTGGAGCGACAAATGCAAAAAGAGAGAGAGAAGAGAATTGATCTAGTGATACCCTTAGAGATAATATCCCACATAACACACACACATAAAAACTGATGGTCAAGTCTTCAGAGTTTGTGAATTCATGTGCAATGTCTTGGAAACACAATGATAATGTTTTGAAGTGATGAAACAATATTTTATGTGTAAATTGTAGTCCAACCAATATTAAGTTTGAAACTTAAATTGTAATATTTCATATAATATAATTTTTGTGGTTGAAATTATTTATAGTTGCACTTGATATTGTTCAGTATTGTAATTAACATATGTAACTTTGCATTTTCATATTAGATGAACATGCACATTGTATGATTTTTTTTTTAATTTAGTCTCAAAATCATACTAACTAATTTATGTTGATTAATAATGAACACATAAAATTAATCTAAAACTACTAAATTAATAGTTTATATTGATTAATGATGAACACAAGTAAAATGAATATATGACTAAATTAGTTGTTTATAATGATTATTAATGAAAGTAAATGAAATGAATATAAACTACTAAATTAGTTGTTTATATAATGAATATGAAACTACCAGGAGAAGATAAATGACTACTACAATTGATAAATTTGTGATTACAAATGATGACTACATTTTGCATATATACAGCTATTAGTAGCTAATTTATAGTATCTTATAACACAACCGAAATTTAGTCATATTTCTTTAGTCATTAATTGGTTTCAAGCGATGACTAAACTTTGCATATATATGACTATTAGTAGCTAATTTACAGAATCTTATAACACGGCCAATATTTTGGTCATATTTCTTTGGTCATTAATTGGCTTTCTAGGGTGATCATATAGTAATATATTTTGTTGTATATTTGGTCATTAATTGTGACAATTAATGATTGAATCAATGACTAAATTAATGACCAAATTTATGACTAAATGTACTACTAGATGATAAAATTGAGACAACCAAATAATGACTAAATTAAAAATGACCAAAAATTGGTCGCGTTATAAGATATTGTAAATTAGCTATTACTAGTCACCAATTGAAAAATGGTTGTTTATATGCAAGTTTTAGTCATTTTTTTAGTAATTAATTAGCCATTTTGTACTAGTGTATACACGCAAGTTAGATCATGTGAAGGGATACACAACTATATATTAAAATAATAGTATTATATGAATAACTACAATGAAAGGATGTGTCCTCAATGGAAGACGGAAGAAGGAAACTTTGTGTTATAATTGAACGCTACATAAGGAGACATTGTGGTATACATGTGCATGAGAATGATTCGTTGAGGATAAGCCACAATATAATTGCAAGGATGTGATATGGTAGTGCTTGCAAAAGGTCATATGTATGTTTACTACGAAGTGTTAATACAATCCAGAGGTTATGTATAAATACCATTCTCGACTCATATACCAAGGGTATGGTGAAGCATAGATGATTTCCAAATGTTAAAGCACCGTAATAAAATATGGTAAGCATTGATGCCCCAGTGAAATCACATGGCACATCGAAGAGCAAGTGAACCTTCCCTTGATGCTAAAATCTATGCTCTACAGATGCACATATACACATTGTATCGCATCATTTCATATTAAACCATGACATGCATAATGTCTATTTATCTTCCAACAACATGAAGAAGAGTAACGACCAAGGGAATGGGCTACCATGATAATGTTTTTTATTGAAACTAAGTCAAGCCTACAATGATATGATGTTAAAGAGACAACCATAGCCATCCTGTGTGTTCATTTGCAATGAGGGCATTACATCGAAAAGAGCAAATACATTTTGTTGAAATACATTGGGATTGAAATGATGCATTGTTTGGAAATCATATTAAATGAGGATATACCTTACTAGTTGAAATAGGATGACGATAGTGTGTTGAAAGGAGTGATATTGGGATGATGCATGATGTAATGTATTCAACACACCCTAGTTGAGATGTGATCAAATGCACGAAAAAGACCCATATAATGACATGTGATGGGAAACCATTCAAGCACACATTAAGATGTGATGATAATATAAAATAAAGGGAGTAATACATGCCAATAGAAGATTTCGTGTGATTGTTCCTCCTTATTATAACAATTTATAACACAAAAAAAAGAAAGAAAGAGAACACTAACACTAGTAAAACCCATTTAACACAGGAGAAATTTTGACCAAAGAGTTGAGGAGTATTTTATCAAATATATCAAAAGGGTTGTGTGAAAAAGGATAAAAGGATGAAGGTCACAGTGAATCAAAGGCTAAGACCAGATTCATAGGAACATAATTAGTTGATCAACCTTCATGTTGGTGGAAATTATTATTTCAAGGATGTGAACTCCTGCTAATCGCTCTACTTAATTATTGATTAATGCTATGATTTTTTATTTTATTATAGTGAGCTTAATTATTAGTTAATGCTATGCTTTTTTATTTTATTATAATGAAGGTTTTTTGTATATTGCATCATAAATATTTTCTATATTTGCATGGTTAACATCGATAAATATTGATTGGATGTGTACATCTAAACACCACATAGAAGCAAGATCCAAATCATTGGAAATTGTTGAGAATTTAAATTTACACCAAGATTACCCTTGGGCTTGACAAGTACATCATTAAGATGTTTAAAATATACTATCTTCCTACAAGAAAGCTAGTTGACAGCTGAATTTCCAATTATCATATTGTAAATGTAAAATTTGTCATTGTTGACAAATATTGAAATTATGGAAAATACCAAGAGGGAATATGAAAGGTCACTTAGAAGCTCAAGAGTCATGGTGGAAGTCTAAAATTACTAGGGGAGATAAAGAGTCCATTGGAAGTCGAAAGTTCATGAGGGAATCCAAAAGTCATAGGAGAAGGTGAAAGGTCACCCTCCTCATTTCTATAAATGTAACCTCATGCCTCATTCAAAGGGACTTTTATCACTTAAGCTAGATTAGTAATCATGATTGTTATTTGTGCTTAAGGAGCTAATGGAATTTTCTCTTGGTAGCTTATAGGTGGAGGGATTATGAGACTAGTGCTATGTTATGAAGATGATATGAACTACTCTAATCCCACTATTGGGTTTTGACGAGCTTGTTGTATATGTATTTGAATGGGTGACAATATTAATGAGAAGCTTTTCAATTCATGCATTGATTCCCGTGTATTCCTCTATTGTTATATTAGTTTTCTGGTATTCCAATTATGTATGCATGTGGTTTACACATTGGTTACATGTTTATGAACTAATTAATTCATGCAACTTGTGTGTTGGCTTTGAATATTTTTCTTCATTCAATGTTAATGTAGCATTTGACTATGAACTAATTTGCAATTGATTTCTATCACTTTATAATTCTGCATGTCTTAGTCAATCTCGGTTATCTAATTCTTCCTTAAGGCATTCTCTTACTCATTATCTTGTTGTGGTATTATTATATCTTGTTCCACAAGCTATTAATGGAGAGTTGATATTGTCCTCATTCTTCTAACATATTACACTTCAATCTTACACTTATTTATGCATTCAATATCCAAGAGCAAAAGACACACCCAGTGGCATTTGGGTTGGTATCCCAGATGGGGCTCCCACTCCAAATTGTGTGAGGTTTAATTGGGACTTCATACCAGGGAGACCCCCTAGTGTTGGTGGATTATCCAGCACCCTCAACAAAACTATACAATATAGCATGCGCGACCAGTCCCCTTTCAACACCGACTATTAGGTCCCTATACTACTAGTGTAACCCCTTATTGTTATTAGTACAACCCCCTTATTATATTGTTGTGCCCATGTAGTCCCCATATTGTTATTAATGCGCCCCATAGAATCCCACTATTGTTATTATTTTGCCCTTACATTATTATTTTTATGTCGGCTTTGATTATATTATGACCCCTTAGACTCCTATAGATAGAAATAAGGTCTTGTCATTTGTATCATCCAAGAATTGTGCATTTGTGTAATGTAAAGGAGGTTTCCCCCTCGAATAGGCTGAATTCTAAGACGTTGATCTATCTTTTTATATTTTTGTGAGCTGGTTTCATAACATTTGGTATGAGAACTTTGGATTCCAGGGTTTCGTTGCTCCAAACCGGTCATCATGGAATTTTTGCTATAACTCTTTGTCTGCGACATTTCGGAAGCTAACAAAAAATACCAGTTGAGAAGAAATCTCGCTGAACCTCGGGTCCGAATTTCAGATCTTGTCTCTCTTTATTTTTGGATATATGATCTGAGGAAGTTAGGGTTTTTGCAAGCGCCATAATTTCATCTAAAATAGGTCATCATGGAAGTTTCACTATAACTTGTTCCCTACGAACTTTCAAAAGCTATAAAAAAAACCATTTGAGAAGAAAGCGATCTGAAACTTGGGTCCAAAGTTTAGATCTTATCTCTCTATATTTTCGGATATATGATCTGAGGAAGTTAGGGTTTTTGCAGACTCTTGAATTACATCTTAAACAGGTGACCTTGGGAAAATTGTCATAACTTTCTCTCTGAGCATCAAATTGAAATTTCGTAAGAAGTTACCGAAAGAGGATAGACTACAGTTTTATGTGCATATTTTTCAGATCCGAAGGTAAAAAAAGTGGCACATGGCACTTCATACAAGTTTGATCTTCTGAAAAGGTATATAATGAAGTCATCTTGGTAGATTGTGCATAACACTTTCTTGGAAAATCCAATTTCGATCAGACTAGTGGCATTGGAAAGTGAACGCAAAGGGCTACTGTAGATCACAATTTTAGAATTGGAAGATCCGAAATTACAAAGTTACAGTCGTTTCAAGATCGAGCTCCTAAAATCAAGGAAAAGCAAGATGAGGAAGTTTGATGGCATTGATCCGGTAAATTGGAGACTACACATGGAGAAATATTTTGATCTACATGGTGTACCACTGTTACAAAAGGTATGTATTGCATCTAATTATTTAGAACCAAATCAATTTTTATGGTATAAAGGGCTTTTTTCTCGTAAACCACTTGTCACGTGGTCAATTTTCACGGAGGAAATGATAGCACATTATGAGGATACAAAGAGAAGCACCTTCTTTAGCCAATTGATAAATCTCAAACAGAAGGGTTCAATGGCAGAGCACATTGAGGACTTCCAAAAATTTAATATAAGGGTAAATGATATTCCAGAGAAGAAAATGGTTGATGTCTTCATAGGGACTTTAAAGGATAACATTCAACATGAGGTTCATCTTTGGGAACCTGATTCATTGGAGAAGGCATTCAGGTTGGCAAGAAAAATTGAAAGCGAAATTATGGAAACAAGGAATCCCACCGCTCATCACTATAACTATGGAAGTGTTTTTTCTCCTAGCCTTCCACAACCTACAAGGTTTACACCACAACAATTGGAAGAAAAAAGAGAAAAAGGGTTTTGTTACAATTGTGATAACAAATACACTAAAGGTCATAAGTGTGCTGAGAAGAAATTATTTTACATAGATTATGAAGAGGAGGAAGAAAAGGATCAAGAAACATCAAAAGAAGAGGATATACACTAGGAACCCACCCCAGAGAAAGAAGAAATGAATCTGACCATATCTTGTAAAGCATTGGAAAGAATTACCACTCCTCAAAATCTCAAGATAGAAGGACATATCAAGAAGAAAAAGGTTCAAGAAGTGAAAGATCACATCGAGAAAGAAGAAATGAATCTGACCATATCTTGTAATGCATTGGCCGGAATTACCACTCCTCAAACTATCAATATAGAAGGACATATCAAGAAGAAAAATGTTCAAGAAGTGAAATATCACATCGAGCATCAAGAAATGAGCCTGACCATATCTTGTAATGCATTGGAAGAAATTACCACTCCTCAAACTATCAAGATAGAAGGAGATAACAAGAAGAAAAAGGTAATAGTGTTGATTGATTCAGGCAGTATCCATAATTTTATTCATTGTAAGATAGCCAAAGAAATGAATTGCTTCCTATATTCAACATCAGAGTGTCAAGTGATGGTTGCAAGTGGAGGAACAATAAATTGCTCTGGAAAGTGCCATAATATCAAGCTATCCATGGGAGAATATGTATTGAATAGCCCAATTCTTTCCATTCCAATGGGTGGTGCTGATGTTTTACTAGGATTCCAATGGCTACAATATTTTGGGTACGATAGCTTTTAATTTTCAAGAACTTTTCTTGAAATTTTTTTGGGAAGGAAAGGAAGTTGAATTGAGGGGTATCGAATAGAAACTGGGAAAGATAATCAACTCTAACAGCATGACAAAGCTTCTAAATAAAGAACAATGGGGCGTAATTGCACATTTATGTTCACTAGAGGATCCCACATCGAAATCATGTATTTCTACAGATCTCCAAAACGTTTTGGACAATCATTCCAAGGTATTTGACACTCCCAAAGGCCTACCACCTATTCGTGATAATGATCATGCTATTCATTTGATTCTAGGAAGTGTTCCTCCGAACATCAGGCCTTACAAATATCCATATGCCCAAAGGAGTGGGAACTCATTCAAAAGATGCAGAAGATCCTAGTTCAAACAGTATTGCGAGAACTTCACAAGGAAAAATCATATTGGAACTTGAAGCAGTCACAGAACCGAGAAATTGATAGCTACGAAATTGATCAATTTTAGAGTATCTCATCAAGTGGAAGAACTTACTCGCTGAAGATTCCACATGGGAGGACAAGAATTTATGCAGAAGCATCAAGAACTACTCAAGCATTGAGGACAACACTTTTTGAAGGAGAGGGGCATGTTAGCTCCCTATACTACTAGTGTAACCCCTTATTGTTATTAGTACAACCCCCTTATGATATTGCTGTGCCCATGTAGTCCCCATATTGTTATTAATGTGCCCCATAGAAGCCCACTATTTTTATTATTGTTATGTCGACTCTGATTATATTATGACCCCTTAGACTCCTATATATAGAAAGGGGGTCTTGTCATTTGTATCATCCAAGAATTGTTCATTTGTGTAATGTAAAGGAGGTTGCCCCCTCGAATAGGCTGAATTCTAAGACGTTGATCTATCTTTTTATGAGTTGGTTTCATAACACCGACATAGACCCAATTTGACATCTATATATATATATCTATATATATATATATATATATATATATATATATATATATATATCCCCTTCCTTTTGTCGAAGCTTCCTTACAGTGGCACTTGTGACCACAAACATTACTGTAACCTTGGACCTTTGTATTTTTGTTTGGTGCACAAATCCTTAGCACTGCTCTTATAAAGGAGGCTCACATGACCATACACGACCTAGACTTCAACCCCTGATGATTTAGTTTGATGAACAAGTGGCTTGCCTCCCAAAAATTTTGGGGTGATTAACCTCTACGATGTAGCTTTATTTACATCAATTGCTGAACCTTGTCTCTGTCAAGTCAATTGCAAGACTCCTTATACTTTAGCACTTAAGCGTCAAGGAAGGAAGGAAATAAAATTGTGCTCGTGACCTCCATTATCAATCCTGAAACACCAGCAAAAATGCACTCAACCTTTAATAAAAACCTCTAGGGTGAATCTGTTTTGAGATAGAAAAGGATTCTCATTTCTTAATGCCTTGCCAAAGTCTGTCCTGGCCTTAAATATTTTTCTCTGCACTTGAATTTCCTACACAGCTTTGACCTACAACTCCTCGAATTATGTCCACACAGTCTCATTTATATGATGATACTCTCTCAGTCTAATGAAAAACTAGGTCTCGATCTCCGTCATTCAAATTCAAATGGAAATAGTTCTAGCGCAGGCTTTACCATAGAGATTTAAACAAGATTTTGATGTGTGCCCCTGTAACACCTCTTCTAACCAAACTAAAGCTCCTCCTTGTAACTTATCATGATTTCCTTTGGATCGTTGAAGTCAATCCTGAAAAAAAATATTTCTCGCTTCCTCTGTATTAATTCCAACATCGCTTCTCCAAAGAACACCCTCCCCCCCCCCCCCCCCCCCCCCAAGCTTTATTTACAACACACCTTTGTGTATATTACTTGTGAAATCTACGAATACACGCCCTATCTTAAGATTTCCTATAACAAGCCTACAACACACTTAATCTAATATAATTACAAAGGCCAATTCAATAACATAAACAAAGGCCTTCACATAGTCCATCCAAACCTGAATAGAAATAATTTTCTATTAATAAATATTCACATGTTCTATACAAAATTGAAAAAGGGTACCCTTGGCCTGATTTACATTGAATGACCTCTGATTTAGCCTTGGCCACAATTGGCCTCACTCTCATACCTCTCCTTTATAATTTCCTATCAATGCCTCTTGGGTTGCATAATTATACAAACAATATTCTGAACCATAATTAGTTTAGATCCACAAAATCCTCAACAAAACCCTATCTCTAGGATCCTCTAGATCGACATATTTATCAAGAGATCTAACTGATCCAAAAATATCTCTAACCTCATTCAAACATTTTTTAAATATACTCAAAGAGAAGATTCAATTACATTTCAGTCATATGCAAATCTTCTAGAATTAAAGGAAAGTATGGGAAAATACATTTAATTAAACTTTATGGAACCAACTTCCTTGGTAAATGAAAGACCCCTTTAGGCCTAGTCAAATGTGTTTTGACTTGGAGGTAAGATTCTCCTACATCACTTTCGACCCATGGGTCTATTCCTAGTCAGAGACGAGAACCCTCCCCCACTTTCCAAGCTAGGCCAATTTCAATGAGGGGAAAGAATTAATAACATCCCTCCATATAATGGAGGTGTTTTGACTGTTCTTATTAGTACTTCAGATCCAAACCTCAAGGGACAAGGGGTAGATATATCTTCTATAAACCACTGAATTCCACAATCTCTGGGTAGAGAGAAGTCACCAACCCACTTTTTCTACCAAAGATTGGGAAGAGTAGTGTATATGTTTCAAACCCCATCTCCCCCATGCCTTGCGTGTAGCAATTCGGACCCATTTTACCTAGGGAAGAGAAAATTTCTCAGATGTACCATCCCATAAAAAGTTGTAGCATAATTTTTGAATTATGTTGAGGGTTCCTTTTGGGATCCAAGAAAGGGACATCCATAGATGGGAATAGCTTCCAAGACATATTTGATACACATAAAATGACCAACTTTGGATATCCAACACACACTCCAGGATTTGAGCCTTTTTTCAATTTCGACTCAGAGCCATTTCCAATCAGTGAAGCTATAGGAGTTTAGTTTGAGGAGGAAGCCCAAGTATTTGAAACCATGTTCCAAGTTGGCTAGATTGTAATGAAAATAATGTTATTGGAGTCTCATCTCAACCTTGTTGATTCCAAAGGAGTTAGGGAGGATTTTAGGAGATTTGTAACCATACATGTAGCCATTTCAAATAGTGCAATGACTTCTTTGGTTGGTCTTGCATCCCTTCGTGAACCATTGTTGAAGATAAGAATTTCATATATAAAAAGAAGGTGAGACATATTGAGAGTGGAAATAACATTTATGCCTTGAAGACCATTCCTTCTTCATGCTTCCTCCAAGGATCTGTCGAGACCTTCCACAACCAAAAAAAAGAGGAGGGGACAAAGGGGGAATCCTTGCCCCAATCCTTGTTCAACTTTGAAGAAAGGAGAATTTGATCCATTAATGAGAACATCAAAATAGGCTAAGGAAATATAGCTCATGATCCAATGTACAAAGTTCAGTCTGAAACCCAGGTGGATTAGGAGGAGTCATATGTAGATCCAATTGACTCAATCGGAAACCTTGGAAAGGTTGATTTTTAGGATGGAACCCCTACGGAATTGTTGCTTTAAACTATGGAGGACCTCATGTGCAACCCCTATGGATTCATGGATTTTTCTTCCCTTTCTAAAGGAAAGTTTTTTGTCAAAAATAGAGTTGGATAGCATGTGATTGATTCATTGGACAATCATTTTGGCTATGACTTTGTAGATATAATTGCAAAGCAAGATTGGGTGAAAGTCGTCAAAAGAGGAGGGATAATTAGGCTTGGGGATTAGAGCAAGATAGGTGGAGTTGAAAGAGGCATGAATGTGTCCATATGATATGGATTATTTTATCATTCTATGGAGGTCTTTTCCCATGATGCCAAAAGTCCCTAAAATGAACTCAATCAACCACCCATCTAGGCCTAGACTATTTTCCTTTCCAAAATTACATAGGAACTTATTAATCTCATCCATGGAAATAAATTCCATGAGATGTTAATTATCTTGAATATCAACAAACCTTGAGAAGAAGATGGATAATCACACCACCTTTTTTATGGAGTCTTGTCCAAGTTCTTTAAATAGGGTACTAAATTGGTTTATCCCCATGTTTTCACTCACTGCTAAATGTGTTTTTAGATGTGAAAAGGGTGAGAAATAGAAGTGAAATTTGAATCCATTTTTCAAGCCACAGAAGATATGAAGGCTAAATTAAACCATCTCCATTGGATAGTGCTCAGAATAAGCTTTCCAACAATAGGTGGAAGTCCAAAAATGGACTCCTGGATCAGAAATTAGAGCAAATTGAATCTGCCCTTTGAAAGCGAGAAAACAAAGAGAAAAGACCAAGGGTTGGGCTTATCGCAATCGTAATCGGAGTCTTGGAAAAGAAACAACAGGGTGAGAGGCGATCAAATGTGCACTTAACGATCGCCAATATCGTGGTCAAAAAGTCAAAGGTCAAAGGCGTGGCATGTCGGTGATCAGCGAGATTTCAAAGCGTAGTACAAAGGGTCATTGAAATCAGTGATCAACGATCGCTGATATCGCAAATAGAAATTAGCGATCGAAGGCCGAAGGTACAATACATCAGAAGTCGATGGGTCTAGGCCATGTCGCATATCGATGATTGGTGTTTAAAAATGTCAAAATTAATGAAGTTGAGATTGGTGAACACCGATAGTGTTAAATCGCCAAGATTTGTGCCTTTAGTGTTAAAGCACTGAGAGGGCCAAAAAAATTTTAACAAAGGATTACTGTAAAAAAAAAAAGGTAGGCGAGCTCTTTCTCTCTCCTATAGTAGGGCCACATGGAAGCACAGGATTGGTCCCGATAAAGACACATGGCAGTTGACGTCAGCATGACGTGGCAGTACGGTGATGACGTGGAGGTACGGAGGACACGTGGCATACAGATTCAACGTTTTAAGGGGTCAAAAGGGGCCAAAACAGGGTGACACGTGACATCACTAAAAAATTGACACACTACAGTGATGATGTCATAAATCGTAAATCGGCCATCAGCGAGACAAGGCATCATTCCATAGTGAAACCACTGATTGTGATTATGTGATAAAGGGGGGCTTTGATGCAGGGGTTAGCCGCGGTCACATAAGGTGCTGAAGAATCAAGGGCCAAGCACTAAAGGGGCCAATCTTGCAAATCAATGATCAGAGTTATCAGCGCACTGTGCATCATGAATAATTTTTTGATTTTGAACCTTCGATTGGAAAGGGGCTCCGATAGGGGGGCTAGTTGATGGTCACAACAAGAGCAAAGAACCAAGAGCTAAGCAGGACAAGCGACATTGCATATCAGTGATCGCGGCCAAAGGGAGAAAACAAATGCGGCGTCATGAAACCACTGAATGCCAATAACATTAAAAATCGTCGATAAGGGAGATGGCCCATGGTTACATAGGGTGCTGAAGAGCCAAGGGCTTAACGAAAAGGTGATCGACGATCACAAGTTTCAAGAAGATGCACCAAAGGAATGAATTTGAAAAGCCCCAACTATTGATCTCTGATACAGAGGTTGCGCCCCAGGTCTCGCAGTCCTGTGATGAAGAAATGCAAAAAGGGGCTAAACCGAAGGGGGCCAAGGAGCATCGGAACCCACCGTTTTGCAACGCCTTTAATAGTAAAATTCCCGCTGCCGTAAAGGCCCGATAGTATGGTACAGGGCTTTGAAGGCAGATGGGTTGGAAACTGAAGCATTGAATGAAGTATGGTGCAGCTATAAACCAGTATGGGGGGCTTACGAAGACTTGATGGCTCAGCATGGAGCTCGATTTCGATACATAGCAAAGGATTGTTAGGACATGTTCCATTTCCACTTCACGACATACGCTCACGGATGACCCACTCCCTGCTCTAGTGAATGGGTGATTCAGGAAGTTAAGGCAAAAGTGACAGAAACTGGCCAAGCAGCTAGAGGGATGCACAATGACAGAGATGTAGCCTAACTGGGGGTTTTCACGAGAACAGCAGAAGGACCTCTTCCTCCATCATCATCCAGTTTTCCTTTCTTATTATTTTTGTAATTTATGTATTTCCAAGGAAGGGATCAAATCCCGATTGTAATATTTTTGGGCTGCAGAGCCTTGTACACTGAGGGAGTTAGTCTAGTAGAAAACTAGAGCTCGAGCTGGGATATTTTGTAATTGTTAATTCATGTTCCCCCTATTCTTATAAATAGGGGGAAGAAACTATGAATAAAGGTTCTACAATTCTGCACTTGATGGTCTGAATTCTGCGATTCCATTTTTGGTTCTAATTGCTTGTTCCCAAGGGACTTGAGCTATGTATTGCTAAATGTAAATGGACTGGTGAATCAGACTTGTTTTGAAGATTAATGAAGCTCTCTAGTGATTCCAATTATGGCAATGCATGGTATTTTTTCCCCTCTGTAATCTCAATCCATATATGTTTTTCTGTCTCTAAAATAGTGTGATGAAGCTGTTAGTTTCTCCCTTGTACATGATTGTTTATTTGTTACCAAGTAGAAACAGTACCCATGTTAGCTACAAATTTACTTAAGTACCTGTAATGTGCACATATTTGCTTGAGATTTTGGATACAAATGTGCCCATGAGTATATGGCCTGAAACCCTAACTAGTGCTCCACTCTTCCATATTTCTATTGGAAATTCGTTGCTTAGGATTCTGTGTTGTTTACAGCCCTATGCATTGAATTCCACCCTTCTGCTAGAACATTGCTTCTTAGGATTCTGTCCTGCTTACATCCCTCTGCATCAAATTCCCTCCTTCCTTTCCTCCTCTTCACTTTACTACAACTTCAATATAAGGCTTCATGTTGTTGTGTTTCGTCCACCAGAACTAGAAATTTCTCTTTGAGGTTGGCCCGATTTACCCCCTGAGCATTTTGATCCATGTATCGACTTGAGCTTACTTGGATGACAAGCTATTGAACTAAGCCACCCATTATTCTCTTTTAATTACGTGACAATTGGAGTGTTGCAGAAACTCCTCTCTTTAAGATGTACTACGCACTGGTCTACAATCAACCCAAAGGTTGTCTCTAGGAAGCTTTCTATATCTCCTAAAGCATTGTTGCTACAGGTGCTAGAAAAATCCACAACATCTTTCTAGTGTTGTTGTCGGGGAACGATTTGAATATTTTTCCCTGGGTATGACAAAATTTTACATTCCCCTTGTTAGGTGAGTAAGGGCAAGGGAAGTGTGGGTTGAAGGTCCCTCACCTTGGCGACTCCACTATTTCAATTCTATGGTAAACATCTTGGTGTCTCCACTGTCCATTTCTCTATTCGATCATCCTGGCTTTCAAGCAACCTCATATTCACTCTGATGCTAGAGTCGCTAAAAACTTTCCCTACCCTTTGAACCTGAAATCACTCATCTAGGAAGGTTTTCAAAATGGCCCTTCCTAAATTCTTGGCGAACAAATTTGCCCCACTAAATTTTTCTTCTATTGCTAGTTATCCCAACCATGTCCCTTCGTTTCATTAATGTTATACCTATTTTCCTAGATTCAGTGGAAGCACAGATAGAAGGCCTGACCAGCACCTCAAAGAATTTCATGAATGCATGGAACAACAGGGTATTTTTCTTGAAGATGTACGAATGAAATTGTTCATGTATTCTTTAGACAAGGATGCTAGGGTTTGATACCAAAAAATACCTCATGGCAGAATATATTGCATAAAATGTTTTCATAAAGCATTCCATCTTTATTGCAAAAGACTATATCCACCGAATGCTCTATTTGAAGATTGATGCACACATTTTAATGTTGAAAATATGCCTGAGGTTAACGATTCTGCTGAAGATGTTGGTGGAGCTCCGCTCTAAGAAAACATCTACTTGCATCAAGAAACATCACCCAATGAGAAAGAAAGAGAAGAGAACAATATCCTCAAACTGCAAATAAACCCTCAGAGGTTTGATTGAACCAAACATGATGTTTCTCCTTCCTATGATGAATACGACTCTGGTGGAGAGTCAAGTGATGCAAAGCCACAACGCTCCCAATTATGGGAAGTTGCACGAGAAGAGGAAGCCCACCAGGAGGTCAGCAAAGAGGCTCTAGTCCATGATGCACATGCTTCACCTGGAGAACAAGATCAAGAACCACCTCCGATTTATGATTCATATTATTCAAAGGAGGATGAGGTGGCCACGAAGGTTTAGGAGTTGTTTACCAACAAGTGGGGAGAAAGCTCCCAATAGTAATTTTTTCAAGAAGAGCCCAAAGTTGAAGGACCACATAGAGTCTGTTACTGCCTGTCATAGAAAGATTCCTAATAGGAATTTTCAGTGCATTCTCCAATCTACAACTCTTACAATTCAGATAATGAAGAATCTATTGCATATTTTCAAGAGGGTTGGCCCTTTGAAAAATGGGTACTGAAAGATCAACAACGAGTTTTTCTTGAAAAATCTGAAGTTGAGGAGTCGAACAACATTTGTGGCTGCCCTAACCAAGAAAATATTGGTCAGATGATTGTCTATGAAAAAGAGGCAGCTACCAATTTTCCTTGTTAGTTCCATGACCCTGTAGTTGGTTACATGAGCACATTATTTGGTTAGCATCTAAGGCTGTTTATGGAGTATGCATCAAGTCCTTTGTTTGAATATTTTTTGTGGTGCAAGATTATTTTAAATTTTAAATTTCAGCAAGACGGAGGCATTAGATCGAACAACCAAATGTTGGCTTGGTTCCATTGGAGGGTTGAACTCACTTAGGTGAATTGAGCCCTGTGCATAAGTAGTAGTGTATATAAATAAGCTCACTCACTGAACATTTACTTTACAATTATTAGAATTTTTATTTCTGCATTTTAGTTTGAGGAGGAAAGTACTCCCAGCAAATGAAGTCCCATGGATATTTTCTGGTTATATATATTCATTATATTTTTGACTCCATGCCCAATGGTGAAGGCTACTGGTCTACAGGTTCTCAGCACCTTGCTAGCAAGGCACTGTCCCCAGTTGGAGCCAATGTTGTCACTCACTGCTAAATGTGTTTTCAGCTGTGAAAAGGGTGAGAAAGAGTAGTGACGTTTGAAGCCATTTCCCAAGCCACAAAATCTCTAAAGGCTAAATTAGACCCTCTCCATTGGATAGTTCTTGGAATACACTTTCCAACATTAGGTGGAAGTCCAAAAATGGACTCCTCGATAAGAAATTAGAGAAGATTGAAACTACCCTTTGAAAGCTAGAAAACAAAGAGAAAAGACCAAGGGTTGGGCTTATCGCAATTGCAATCAGAGTCTTGGAAAAGCAACAGTAGGGGGAGGGTAGATCAAACATGTGATCAATGATCACCGATATTGGTGATTACAAAAGTCAAAGGTCCAAGGCATGACATGTTGGTGATCGGCGAGATTTCAAAGTGCACTGCAAAGGGTCAGCGAAATCAGTGATTAGCGATCGCTGATATCGCAAATCGCAATCAAAGATCGGAGGCCCAAGGTACAACACATTGGCAGTTGGCGAGTCTAGGCCATGTCGCATATCAGTGATCGACATTTCAAAATGTCAACCTTAACGAAGTTGCGATCGACGAACGCCGATAGTGTTAAATCACTGAGATTTTTGCCTTAGGTGTTAAAGCGTCAGGAGGGCCGAAAACTATGTAACAAAGTATTTCTATAAAAAACCAAAGATGGGTGGGCTCTTTCTCTCTTCTCCAGTAGGGTCATGTGGCAGCACAAGATTGGTCACGATAACGACACATGGCAGTTGACGTCAACATGACATGGTAGTAAGGTGATGATGTGGAGGTATGGAGGACACGTGGCATACTGATTTAGTATTTTAAGGGGTTGAAAGGGGCTAAAATAGGGTGACACATGTCACCACTTACAAAGTGACACGTGGCAGTGATGACATCACAAATCACAAATCGGAAATCGGTGGGACAACGCATAATTCCATAGTGAAACCTCTTATTTCAATCATGCAATAAAGGGGGGCTCCAATGCAGGGGTTAGCGGCAGTCACATAAGGTTCCGGAGAACCAAGGGCCAAGCACTAAAGGGTCCAATCCTGCAAAT
This sequence comes from Pinus tabuliformis, assembly GCA_031772625.1. Classification (NCBI taxonomy): domain Eukaryota; kingdom Viridiplantae; phylum Streptophyta; class Pinopsida; order Pinales; family Pinaceae; genus Pinus; species Pinus tabuliformis. The sequence continues at coordinate 152,687,591 of CM062804.1, read as the reverse complement.
TAGTGATCAGAGTTATCAACGGAATGTGCATCACGAAGAATTCACTAATTGTGAAACTCCAATTGGAAAGGGGCTCCGATAGGGGGGATAGCCAATGGTTACAAGAAGAGAAAAGAAACAAGATCTGAATAGGACAAGTGACATCAAATATCGGCAATCGCAAAGGGCCAAAGGGAGCAAATAAAAGTGGTGTCATGAAACTGTCGAATGTCGATAACATTAAAAATGGCCGATAAGGGAGCTCTGATAAGGGAGATGGCCCGCGATCACATATGGTACTGAAGAGCCAAAGGATTAACAAAAAGGTGATCAGCAATCGCAAGTTTCAAGAAGATGCACCAAAGGCATGGATCAGAAAATCCCTGACTATCAATCTCTAATATAGAGGTTGAGACCTAGGTCATAGCCCGCGGTCCTGTGATGAAGAAATGCAAAAAGGGTCTAAACCAAAGGGGGCCAAGGAGCATTGGAACCCACCATTTTGCAACGCCTTTCAAAGTAAAAGTCCCACTTCCATAAAGCCCCGATAGTATGGTGCAGGGCTTTGAAGGCAGATGGGTTGGCAGTTGAAGCATTCAATGAAGTATGGCACAGCGGTAAGCCAGTATGGGGGGCTTAAGAACACTTAATGGCTCAGAATGGAGCTCCACTCTAATACACAACAAAGGACTGTCAGGACATGCTACATTTACACTCTGCGATAGGCACTCACAGACGACCCACTCCTTGCTCTGGTGAATGGGCGATTCAGGTAGTCAAGGCGAAAGTGATAGAAACTGATCAAGAAACTAGAGGGATGCATGATGAGAGAGACAGAGCGTTACCAAGGGTTTTCATGGGAACAATAGATGTACCTCTTCCTCCATCATCCTCCAATTTTCCTCTCTTATTATTTCTGTAATTTCCATATTTCCAAGGAAGGGATGAAATCTCGATTGTAATCCTTTTGGGTTGCATAGCCTTTCATGTCAAGAAAACTATTCTAGAAGACAACTGGAGCTTGAGCTAGGATATTTTGTAATCCCCCTCTTCTTATAAATAGTGGGAAGAAACTCTGAATAAAGGTTCTGGAATTCTGCACTTGAGGGTCTGAATTCTACGATTCCATTTTTTGTTATAATCGCTTGTTCATGAGGGACTTGAGCTATGTATTGTTGAATGTAAATGGACTAGTGAATGGGACTCATTTTGAAGATTAATGAAGCTCTCTAGTGATTCCAATCATGGCAATGTGTAGTATGTTTTCCCCTTTGTAATCTCTCTCCATATATGTTTTTCTGTCTCTAAAATAGTGTGATGAAGCTGTCAGTTTCTCCCTTGTTCATGATTGTTTATTTGTTACTAAATAGCAACAATACCTGTGTTAGCTACATATTTACTTAAGTACCTATAATGTGCACATATTTGCTTGAGCTTTTAGATGCAAATGTGCCCATGATTATATGGCCTGAAACCCTGATTAGCGCTCCACACTTCCATATTTCTATCGAAAAATTGTTGCTTAGGATTCTGTATTTTTTACAGCCCTATGCATCTAATTCCACCCTTCTATCAGAACATTGTTGCTTAGGATTTTGTCCTGCATACAACCCTCTACATCGAATTCCCTCCTTCCATTCCTCCTCTTCACTTTACTACAACTTCAATATAAGGTGGCACGTTGTTGTGTGTCAACCACCAGAACCAGACATTTCTCTTTGAGGTTGGCCTGATTTACCCCCTAAGCATTTGGATCCATGTACCAACTTGATATTACCTGAATGATAGGCTATTGAACCAAACCCACCATTATTATCTTTTTAATTACGTGACAATTGGATTGTTGTAGAAACCCCCTCATAGATAATCTTCCATGCACTCCTCTCTTTAAGATGTCCTAGGCATTGGTCTACAATCAACCCAGAGGTTGTCTCTAGAAAGATTTCTATATCTCCTAAAGCATTGTTGCTATAGGCGTTAGAAAAAGTCACAACACCCCAAGTATATGAGGTCCTCGAAGGATGAGACACTATTCCTCTCCTATTCCATCAACTTCCATATTGTGTTTCTCATTTTCCTTCGTTTGGGTAATTTTGAAAGAACTTGGTGTTCATATAACCTACCTCCAACCATATATCTTGTCTTTTTAGTATCCAAGCAACTTTAATTTTTGCCAAGAGGCTTTTCTTCCTCTCCTCTAGTTGGAAAATCCTTTCTTTGGATTCCTATGTTTCATAGCCCTTAGGTGTTTCCTCATAAATAGCCTTTAGGTTAGCTTCTACTTTTATGAGTTACTGTGTATCCATTAGCCTTTTATTGACTGACCAATTAATGGTGGCCTATTTCACAACTTTGAGGTTTTCGGCAAATTGTCCCCTAGCTAGGACATTTGACAAGGGATCAAAAGGCCTTCAAGTTAATCTCACAAGCTCCACAAATCTCTCATCGTTGAGCCGGGATGAGTTGAATTTGAAAGGGCTTAGGGGGTTCTTTCCCATTTCTTTAACCTCAAACATGAATGGGGAGTGATCCAAGCCTCCACTCTCCCAAATCGATTATGTTATTACTGGCAATCTATCCATGAGATGTTTAGAAAGTAGTAATAAATCTAGGTGCTTGGCTATTCGGTTCTCTCAGTTCTCTTGTTCCACCAAGTGGGTCTGATATTGACAGTTTTAATATCAATGAGATTGTGGTAACTCAGAAGTCTGGAAAAATAGGGCAATTTTGGATCGACCTGGGCACAGGGGCCCCAAATCTCTACGACACCCATAGAGAATTATGTCCCCCCCAATAATGATATTATCCTTAGAGAAACAATACTTTTGAGAAAGGGAATCCCAGAAGGGGACCTTTTCCTAGGGTGGACCATATATGTTGAGAATGAGGAAGTTGAGGCTAAGTTCCGATGATCAGAAGTTTAAACCAATAACAAATTCCATCCCCTAAACTTTGAGGGATTTAATGTATCGAGGGTTCCATCCTATCAATTGTTCACCTGCTCGACCTTTGGATTTTGCGAAATTTAAGAGCCATCCTGGCAAAATTATTTTGAATGAACTTGAAATTAAATCTCCCACTCTTAGAATCTCTTGTAGAAGGAGAATAACATCTCCCTAAAATTCTATCGTGTCATAAAGAGATTTATATTTTGAAGGGTTGGCAAAGCCCCAGAAGTTAGGAGAAAGAATTATCATTAGTTAACCCCTCTATGGGTTGTCACTGCTCTAAGTGCCCCATCAATCGAGATTTTATGCCCTTATGCCATATTGGCAAAAGCTTTGTTCTCGACTAAAACAAGTTTTGAACGACGACCTCTGCCTTTTCCTGTAGCAATATCTAGGGGATTATGACCTAGACAACCAAGGCGGGGGGGGGAGGAATTATGGTGATGTGGGTGGAAGAAATATTTGGGTTCAAAGGACCCCGAGATGGAGGAGGATTTGTCTCACGAGGGGGTGGGTGAAGGAGGGATGAGTGGAGTCAAAATGGGGAGGGTGTAGTCGACGTAGCTTAAGGGTGGGTGAAGCATGTGAGGTCCAACAAATTCATAACCATGGATGATCCCCCAACTAAAGAAAATGAACATGGAATATACAAAATCATTGACAAAAATAGAAGAGAGAGGAAAAGGGTAGAGAATAAGAGAAAGAATATGGTCTTGATGGAGGGGGGAATGTGACCTTCCCTAGAGATGTGAACTTAGACATCGATTATTGAGGTTGTAGCATTGTATATGAAGATGATCCTAGAGGAGAGGCCAAAGGAGAGACCAACATTACATCCATTATGTCTTTTTTGGGTGGAGAGGAGTGCGCAATGTGAACTTCATCCTTTGGGTTCAATTATCTAGGTGTGGGGGAGTGGACTTTATTGGCTCTCTTATTTCCTTTGAATGGGATCCTACATTGAATAACATTATGATTGTGTGTGTGGTAGCGTCTACATTTGAATGATATACCTTCATAGTCTAGAGTTTGAGTGTGTGATACCCCCTTGTGTATAATATTTGTTGCTCCATAATCCTCCTCGACTATCTAGAAGAACTAAGACCCTTTCCACCTTGAATTTTTTAGTTTCCAAAAAATATGTATCAACATCCAAAAGTTGACCCAGGTTTCAACCGATTTCAGAGAGAGTACCACGTGTCCAAAATTTCATGGGAATCCTAAGAATTAAAATTAAGATAGGGATTCTATCCATCCTTTCCTTTTTGGGATCAGAGAGGGTTCCACTACTTGAGAAGGGGAGTTGAATCAATGTGTTAAATTTTCTAAGGTGCCCAGGAGACCTCCTCTTTGTTTGAGAAAATTAGTGTGAACCACCCTTTGACTAGAGAATGAAATTCCAATTTTTTTTTGAGGTGATTTCCCCATTCTGAATTGACCCATTATTCAAGGGCATTTTGACTGAAACATCAACCCTTAGCCGTGTTGACCAGAGAGTGTTCCACCATGTGCGTCACCTGATGGATTTCAACATCTTCCCTCAAAACCATAAATTTTTTCCCCTTTAATTCTTTGGTCATTGGATGGGGCTTCCTCTTTGAACCTCATTTTGATTGACAAGGTAGAAGGATGGAAAAGAGGGATTTATGGGGGGGACTCGTTCCAAGATTGAATCCAGAGAGAGTAGTGGAGGAGGAGAATACACGATCCTGGGAGGGTGATGTTGGAAATAATACTAAGAGGGGGGTGAATCAATATTATCAAATCAAACACTTTTTCATTTTCATACTTAGATTCATATACGCTACTTCAGTTAAGGTAACCCGCCTGTATATGCAACTGTGTTTAATGCAACTAGCGTATATCCAATAAACTTATGATTAATTTATTCACCCAGATTCCTCATACAATTGACAATCTCATCTATACGCAAGAAGTAATTATCTATGCTTCCATTACTATGCATCTTAAGAGTTTCATACCGTATTCTGAGAGTTTGAATCTTTGCACATTTTACCTAATCATCTCCTTCATAGCTTAGAATGATTTTGTCCCATATTTCTTTGGCTAATTTGAACTGCATGACCTTGACAAATTCTGATTGTGACAAACTTCCCAATAAGACAGTAACAGCTTTGGCATTGAGATCATATTGCTTTCTCTCTGCTGTATCTGTAGGAATTGCTTATGGATATGTATATTCTCCTTCCACGATTCCCCAAACATTTGTTCCAAGCGATTGTAGATATGTTGTGGTTCTTATCTTGCAGTAGACAAAGTTGCTCCCATCAAAGATTGGTCGCCTGATGGATGCCTCTCTTTCTTGATTACTCATCCTGATGGATCTTCCTTCAAGCGATCAAGCTTCTTTTGAAGGACCTGCTCTGATACCAATTGTTGGAAATAATACTGAGAGGGGGGGGGAGGGGGTGAATCAGTATTATCAAATCAAACACTTTTTCATTTTCATACTCAGATTCATATACGCTACTTCAGTTAAGGCAACCCGTGTGTATACGCAACTGTGTTTAATGCAACTAGCGTATATCCAGTGAACTTATGATTTAGTTAGTTGATCTTTAATGAGTATATCAGAACATTATTAACCATGTAGACAGTAAACATGTGTAGTAAAACAAAATAGATCATCACGCATAAGAAGCACACATGAACACCGTGATATAAGGTGGAAACCCAATGTGGGTGAAAACCACCTGTTGCAATTCGTCTCTATCTTCTTTTAATAAGAAACTTCTTTTTACAATGATTTTGTACTAGTGCAGTCTTATACCAGTACGCAGGCTTCTACCTGCAGAAGGCTACAACCTTCTCTTGTTCTCTAGATTCTCCTGGAAGGGAGCTACAACCCCCTTAGCTCTTGTACTAGCTGATGTACTAGTACATAGGTGCTGGCCTACAGAAGGCTACATCCTTCTCTTTTCTTCCAGGGACCACGTTTCATAAATTTTCATACTGGATCCATAAATACAAAAGAATCACCACTGCAATACAATCATCAACTATACATGCATCATCAATCTCTGAATCACCTATTGAATCACTGAAATCCTGTCATCAACACATAGTCACCAGAACACAGACCAGAGCCCAGAACTCTGCAACAATCACTAGAACCAACAGCAACCTAAAATATCAAGTCTCATAATGTATACACTACTTGACTGTGTCAAACCAGCGTGTGTACGCTCTTTCACCAGAGTGAACCCACATACAGATCTGAAAATAATTACTTATACTTTCGCTGCAATTTTCAACTTCAGATATACCCAGAACATAAGATATAAAGGATAAGACATGCATCAGTATTCAGATCTATTCATAATCATACCATGCATTTTAGTCTTCATGATCTCGGTCCATCAACATTTATCAACCGCATAGATGCCTTCTTAGTTCAGATCAAGCAAAGCATTACCAACCCATAACCAAAATACTATATCTCACACTTCATCAGATATTCATCACTTGCTCTCTTGCCCCTCTTGGCCTAATGATCTTCTCCTTATATAGGTTTAGGTTTCTCTCAATACCATGGTCCAAAACCACGTAGAACCAATACCTTGGACCCAATACCTGGGGTCAATACTTCGGACCAAATACCATGGACCCAATACCACGGGCCAAAACTTAGTTTTCCAACATGTACGCGCCTTTCCTTCTGTGAACTTGTGTGTACGTATACGCGCCTTTTGTTCTGCTAACCCGTGTGTATGTGCACTTTCATCAAGATTAACCTGTGTATACCTCTCTCTTGACCTGCTGCACTTATGATCTGTCATCTGAGTGAGTTGCCATCAAGAACAACACTTGTATCATACCTGTATCATAATGCCAACAGGTGAGGGAAAGAAGAAAGGGCTAGAGTGAGGTGATAGAGGGGGTTCCATAAGGTTGAAAGGGTTAGAATAAATAGGGGGTAATTGGAGCCACTCACCAAAAATTCAAAGGCTGGCATGGAAAAATCCTCTGAGATTTGATGACATCTTGAATCAATGGTCGGCGGGAAAAGGGGGGGAGACCTTAAAAATAAGAAAGTGAGGGGACACAAAGGGGGATGTCAACCAGTGAGTGTAAGGAATTGGGGATGCCCATGGAGAGGGAAGGAGGATTCTGTAGGGGGGTTTTGAGAAACCTAGTGGAAGTTTTTCTTCTAGGTGTGTCCAAACTAAGGAGAAAAAATCAAATTTTAGGAAGAAATCTTCATTGGTGGAAGGCGCAATAGAGAGTTGAGCTATAGGTGGAGGGAAATTTTTAAACAAAGAGGAAATACCATCCAAGGAGGAAAATGGGGGTACTAGAATCTTACCAAGAGAGGATCCTTCCGGTATATTTGTGTCTGGTCTAGAGTTAGGGTTGGAGATTCCAACAAGAGAGCCCGAGCCAATACAAGAGGCCACCATTTTTTCCTCACTTCCTCCAATATTGGTTGTCAAGATCATGGTCATTCTTGTGGGTGTGTGCCTCCTTTGGGTACATACCTTCCAAGTCGCGATGGTTTAGCTTCCCATTTCTAGGACTAGTAAGTGTCAAGGTGAAAATGAGTAAACCCTCATGACTCAGAAAAATCAACCAAAATTTCCTTCACAGGTTAAAAAGTTAAAAATGTAACACGATTATACGGATGCACTCTTAGCTAGACAGACCTATTATGAGGGTTTAGGGGTCGTCGTTAATCTAAGTTTGTTGCAATTGGGAAGATAACCATTTGCATTCTATGAACCTCTTGCAAGAATATTTACCGTGTGAAGGAAGCAAACTCTGGCCCTAGACTTCTTACAGTGATGTAAACCTATCATTCTAGGAAAAAGACAAAGTGCATGGGTAAAAAAAGAGGGTTACATGGAGCGATGAGGGCCTGCGAGATGACTAGCCTGTTAGATTGGTGTCAGGGAAGAGACAGAGAACCAAAGGAGAGAATTTTTGTAGCTTGTAGTTGCAATCCTTCCTCAATCGTCTACTCCATCATTCCCTCCACCCTTCATCGTCCTAATTTACTCTCCCACAAATAATTGGTAATAAGTATTTGTATCATTTTAATATGAAGTCTAGTGATTCTACATTTTTGCATTTCACTAGGAGATACAATTTTTAGTGAGATCACTATTTTTAATTGCTTGGAACACATTTTTGAATATGTAAATAAAAAGAAGTTATTTATAATATAGGATTTAGGCAATTTTATCCCCTATCTCCTACTCTCTTTGGAATTTACATTGATAAGTTAGAATGTTGGTTGGAAGAAACTAGTTACAGTGGCTCAATTCTCGTTGCTATAGTCATCATCCTTCCTCTTTATCCAATGATATTGTTGTTAAGGCATGAAATTCATATGACCTTAATAGTCATATAAAAATCCTCAAAGAATTCTACCTAGTATGGGTATGTTTGTGAATACAAACAAAACAGAGGTTATGATAATGAAATCCCATAAGATCACTTATGAGACTTTCATATATGACAATAATAGTTTGGAGGAAACACCTTCATTCAAATATAATGGAATCAATAATTGTCATAAGCTTAATTGAAACTATATTATTGGAAAATGATAGATGGATGGTGGAAATATTATTAAAGGCCTAAAAATAAGAGTAAATTAGCATAGCTTCAATTGTGGGATAAGAAAGGAAAAACTCATATTTGATACCCTTGTCACTATTTCTATCTTATACAAATGTGAAGACTAGGGTTGTATAGTCTTTGGAGAATCTTCGAGAAAGATAGAGGGTAAAGAAAATCCAAAAGAATTTTATTACTTATAATATTAATATTAAAAGAAATACACCCTATACTATCCTCCTCATATGCAAGCACCTTCCTTGTTGAGAGCATAACCGTGGCTATGTGATTAATATAGAAGGACAAGATAAACAACATGGATGAAAATATGCTTCCCAAAATTTCTTCCAACTCCAACCATAACCACTAGAAGTTCAAGTGAGGATGGCACCAAGATGCCAAGTCTTGGCAAAAACAATGAGGAATACAAAAGGATGTTATCGTGTAAGATACCGACAATATTAAAATATTATTACATCTAAATTTAAAGAGAATTTGTGGTGCAATAAGGGTTAGAAAATAAAGGAAGCTAAGATACTACAAGGAGGTGGACAATCCTAATCTAGAAGATTGCATGTATGTTTCAATTCTAACTAACACAAAGAAGAAAATCAACATTGCTAATATGATCCAACTCCCATGAGCTACATAGTGAAACTAGGCATTGGAAAATTCCCAAAACATAGTGGAATGCAAGAATCTATCAATGTTGTGACACTAAGAGGGTTTAAGATAAAAGGAACTTTCTCCTAGAGTGCCTTGATTACACCCAAATTAGAACTCAATTTCAATGATTTTTTTACAATACTAACCTTCCTAACCTCCTAAGTCATAAAATCTATGGTAATATTGGAATCCAAACTATTTGTTTATTTAATTTTCCAACTATAATTCAAAAGAAACTAATCGTAATATTTAATTTTACTGTCATTGGTTAGTTGCTTGTCTATCCCATTGGTTGACTTTCATGTCACTTCCATCCAGTGAATAAAATGAAAAGGAAAATAACCAATAATTAGCTCACTATTATTGTTTTCCCACACTTCCATATTGTCCTACTTTTAATGTCATAGAAATTGTGAATCCCTCTACTAGTGGTTACATTTGGAATCTACACGTTAACAATGTTGTCCACATAAATTTTAAAATCGTCAAACTATTGGGTAAATTGAAATTTTAACACCCCCCTCCCCCCCCCCCCACACACACACACATATATGACTTAGATATATTACACATATAAACGATTAATTTACGACTTTGAGACATTAGTGCATAATTCCAAGTGGGACTATGATAATTAGAAAGCTTGTAAAAAACAATTCAATTATGAATTTGATTTTCGTAGGCTAAGACTCCAAGATAAATAACAATACACAATTTCAAATCAAACTAAGAACTGAGAATTATAAAGTTAGGGAAAAAAAACCCTGAATCCCTATACCCGCATGTTGAGGCTTTGAGATTGTTATGCTCTTGACTTGCAAGAAATCCAGAATACCAGAAATACAAAGCAATATAGGCCAAAACACAAAATTATCACATGAAATGAGACAAAATACAAGATATTTTATTATTTAGAAGTAGAACACAATGTTCACTTGCCTCTTCAAGGGGAAACCTCTAGCAGAGAAGAGCTCAGTTACAATCAGACTCGATGATTTTTCCCCTACTAACTAAGACTATTTATATATTAATGACATCGAAAACCCTAACTACTAATGGTCCCTTGCATAACGTGGGTTAACCACTTTTTTTATTAACTATGACCCGTTTACAACTAATTGTGGTCCCTTTTCTATAATGCGAGCCAACCACTTACAATTATTATTAATGTGGATAACCGCTTATGGGCTTTATTGACTCTCTAACTAATTATGACTATGCCTAGGCCCCTTAGGATTATTACATAAATAAAGGGGTTAGGGTTGGACCCTAACATGCCCTCCCCCATCAAAATCAGCCTTGTCCTCAAGGCTGAAGCTATGAAAACTGCTGAAGAATAGTGGTTGGTTCCCATGTTGCACCTTTTAGAGAGGTGTCTTTCCACTGGATGAGGGCTTCCTTGATCACGTGGCCACGAAGATGTCTTTCACAAGTATCAAGGACCTATTCTGGTTGGAGCCAAAGTGAGGCTTCCTCTTCCAATTATGGTAGATTTTTTTGAACCCTGCAATTTTTCCCCACCACTTTCTTGAGGCATGATACATGGAAGACAAGATGGATATTTGAAGTAGTTGGCAAGGCAAGTTTGTAAGCGACTACTCCTATGCACTGAAGTATCTGATAAGTCCCATATGGTGCTAGTTTCTAGTAACCCTTTTCTTAAAGATATGTTTTCTTATACAGTTGGATTCACAGGAATACTTGATCCCCTTCTTGAAATGAGCGCTCAAAATCATGTCGGTGTTTGGTGTGTGTTATATTATTTCCACGACTAGTCGCATGCACACTGAGAAGTTTTCTTGGTGTAGAAAAATAATGGGCATTGCAGGGATGGACCAATGACTAAGCTCTCCTATGACCCCTTGTGTGGAAAAGAAAACAATAAGTGGGAGAATGTTGGATGTGTGATATTCTTTCCACAACTAGTTGCATGTGCTAGCCCCTTTTGTTCATTGTTTTGGGTGCGGCAGGGGAGTCACAAGGGGGCAGTAGCCCCCTCTCACGAGGTTCAAGGCAGCACCCCAGGATTTTTTTTTCCTATATATATTCAAACCCAAGGATGGGGGGTTGACCCAAAGATGGTGGGAGGACCTATCCATGGTTTTGTGCATGGGTTTTGCACATGGTTTTGGGCATGATGGTTTTTTGCCCATGGTATTTTGTAGATCCGATCAAGGGAACTATGATTATGTTCTAATTCAGGGTTAATGGATTGGGTTTTATGAATGCTTTGGCATGTATATACATGTATTGTAACATTGAAAGGAATATAATGAAAAATCAATCTGGTAGCCTCGGTTTTGGGATCCGGGGGAAAATCTTTGTGTATATTTGTTTTATGTTCTCGCCATTCTTTATTTTTTCTATTTTAAGAATTCATTTGCAAGTATTATGTACAAGGTTAAAACCTACAGTTGGTAAACCTATTCCTTCATTTTGTTCTGAGCTTGACATAGATTATCTTTGAGATGAGCGATCATGACGGTACGATTCTATAGGAACTAATAAACTGCCTATTCTTTGGATCATCCAGGGATACAAGAAACTAGTGAATGTGGGAGTTGGCCATACGCTACCTCATATGGAATCATCTTGGTGGCTTCATGATAGTTAGTATTATACAACCATTAAGCTAAAGGCAAGCACTGTACCCATTGATGTTTCTTGTCTGAAGTGAAGAATCTCAAATAGGTCTCTAATAATTTGTTGACTACTTTTGTTTGATCGTCGGTTTGGGGATGATAAGTTGTACCTAGTTGGAGTTGTGTGCCCTGGAGCTTGAAAAGTTCTTGCCAAAATTTGTTGGTGAAACTGGGGTCTCGATCTCACACAATGGAAATCGGAATTCCATGTTGTTTGAAGATATGGTCCAACAAAACATGAGCCACCAATGTTGGGCTAAATGAGTGTGGTAGAGCACAAAAATGAGCATATTTGGAAATTTTGTCAACAACCACCATGATAATTGATTTTTTTCCTGACTTTATGAGACTAGTAATGAAATCCATGGAAACATCTGTACATATGGAAGCAGGGAGTGACAATGGTTGTAAGGTTCTCGGTAGCTTGATTGTTTCCCCTTTTTTTGCATTGGAATACATCACATTCAACTACAAAAGTAAGAATTTCATTCTTCATGGCGGTCCAAAAGAAAGAACAAAGTGCTCGTGTATAAGTCTTCTAAAAGTTTGAATTTCCCACAATCAGAGATGAGTGTAACTCATCCAAGATGCGGGTTTTGAGGGTGGAGGTCACCGATAACACTACTCAACCCTTGCAACGAAGAATATCATATTTGCAAGAGTAGTATTCTGAGGAATTAGGATCTTCTCTTAAGTTATTAATTATGTGGGACAAAGATGGGTGGGAGAACCATTCATTACAGGCCTCTTCAATCCAATCTGGTATGGGTAGAGAGAGTGATAGAAGGGTGATCTCATCCTCAAATTGGCGCAAAAAGGCATCGACCACTACATTTTCATGCCCCTTCTTGTAAATTATCTCTTAATCATATCCCAACATTTTTTCAAGCCATTTATTTTGTTTTTGTGTCGATAGATGCTTCTCTAGAAAATATTTTAGGCTATGATGGTTCATGTGGATTTGGAAATGTCAACACAATAAGTATGGTCGCCAAGTGTCTAGTGCATGTAAGATGACCATCATTTCTTTCTCATAAGTAGATTGACTCAGATGTTTTCCACTGAGTTTTTGACTGGTGAAAGCCAATGTTCTATCTTCTTGTATTAATATGACGCCAATACCCATACCTAAAGCATCACATTCAATCACAAAAGATTTGGTGAAGTCTAGTAAGGCCAATATTGAAGTGGAGCACATGGCCTATTTGATAACCAAGAAGACCTACTGAGTTGCATCAGTCCAGAGAAATGAATTTATATGAGAATATTAACGAGGGGTATGGAAATGCATCCATAATTATGGACACATTTGCTATAGTATCCTGTGAGACCCGAGAATCCCCTCAAATTCTTCAAAGTTTTTGATTGGAGCTAATATTGCATTGCCTAAATATTTTTCGGATCAACCCTGACTCCTTCACAACCCACAATGTGTCCCAAATACTCTACTTCTTCCATGCCAAAGGAGCACTTGGATAATTTGACAAATAATTTGTGATCTTGGAGCAATTGCAATATCTAGTCAACATGTTGAAGATGTTTGTCCCATGCTATGTCGTAGATGAGAATGTCATCGAAGAAGAACAGGACAAATTTTCTAAGATATGGTTTTAGAAGGTGGTTCATGAGGCTTTGAAAAGTGGATGGAGCATTACAGAGACCAAACGGCATGACCAAGAATTCATATTGGCCTTCATGATTTGAGAAGAATGTCTTGGGAATATCCACTTCCTTCATGCATATTTGGTGATAACCCAAGCAGAGGTCTAACTTGGTAAATAATTTAGCACCATGTAGTTCATCAAGCATATCATTGATAACTAGAATATGAAATTTTTCCTTGATAGTGAGCTTGTTAAGGGCCCAAAAGTCAGGACACATGCACCATTCTCCATATTTCCTTAGAACCATGACCACTAGAGATGAATAAGCGTCGGTGTTGGGATGGATAACACTAGCTTTAAGGAGTTCCTTGATGAATTCTTAAATTTCATTATTTTGGGAAAAATGATATCAATATGGGTGGACATTTAGAGGTTGGGCACCTGAGACCAAAGGGATGCTATGATCATATTCACCCCTAGAGGGTGGAAGCTCTTTAGGTTTTTTAAAGACCGCTGGTAGCAATCTAATACCTGTTGCATCTCAAGATGAATATGAGGAGTAGTGGATTCAATGGCCTGGATGGTATTAAATTGGGCTACTACTCCATGATGACCCTTTTTAAAATCTTCTCCATTCGATGTGAGTTGATGATAGTAGGAGCACCTTCATGGCCCTCAATGTATTAGTGTGGTCATTTTGCTTAAATCTCATATATAACTCCTGGAAATCCATTATGATAGGGCCTAGTGTGCGAAGCCATTCAAAACGAAGGACAATGTCGCAACCACCCATTTCAATAGAAAACATGTGGCTTTTTAGGTGGTAATTCCCCATCTAAAGCTTAATATTTTTGCAACGTCCTTCACATTTCATGGTCCCCCCATCAATGATAAGGAATTGGAAATTAGATACCGCTCGTAAAAAGTAATGAACATCTTCTACAACTATCTTATGGACAAGGCTATGAGTGTTGCCACTATCAATAAATACCACTATTGGTTGATGTTTAATAAAACCTTGGATTTTAAGAGTCCAGGGTGAAGAAATTCCAACCAAGGCATGTAGTGATATAATTGGGTCATTTGGCGTAGCTGTGAGATCATTGTTGCGGTTGGTTTGGGTTTCACCTGCTTCTTCCTTAGGCACCTCAAGGGATGTAGCTTCATTTGTTGAGTTGTTATCAGTAGCATCAATTTGAAAGAATTTTGGTTCCTTACATTTATGTTCGGAGGAGTACTTGTCATCGTAGTAGTAGCACAATCCTTGTTTCCTTCTTTTGGCCATTTCTCTCAGCGACACCTTTTGAACCTGAAGTGTTTTGGTGGGGCCCAGAGCCTAGGTGGGACATGACTTAGCGACGAAATTTGGATGATTGGACTGGGAATTTAACGTGGCTTCCACACCTAAGGCCTTGCAGCATGCATCCAACCAAGTAGTTAGGTTATGAATTCGAACATGGGCTTGGATGGCTTCCTTTAGGCCATTAATGAAACATTCTAAGTAAAATTCATCCCCTAGGCCTTCAATTATGATGGCCAATTGTTCAAAGGCTACAATGTAGTCCTTTACTGTACATGTTTTCTTGAGCTTAGTGAGACAACCCAAAAAATGAGATTCACAATCAAAACGGTCACATATGGATTTTGAGAACATGTTCCAAGTTTCCCTCCCTAGATAACATTTGTGATGCCACTGCCACCACTGTCATCTCTCTTGGTCCAATTAAAGGGATCCCACATGTAGTTTAGCTCCATCATTGCAGATATCATTAAGGAAGAAATACTATTCCATTTGTCCTACACATACTGCAGGTTTAGAGCCATCAAATTTTTACATGTCCAACTTGGGTGTCTGGCGGTTCGAAGAGTGGTGATTTCCATGGAATTGAATGTGATGGTTGGATTCTCCTTCTATGTGTGCATCAACAATAGGCTCCTCCTTCATGAGTTTGTGAGATGTCATTCTAACAATCGTTAGTTGTTCGAGCTATGAGGTAATGGACTCCCAGAACTCACTGAATATTTTCTCAAGGTTGTCGACCTTCTCGGTTGTCCTTTCCACGGCAATAACTTGAGGCCTAGTACCGAGCACATACAAGCCCCTGTAAAATTTTGAGCTTACATAAGAGTAATATGGTTGGAAAGAGGGAAAGCTTAGGAGTCTAGTGACGTGGTTCACTTGAAGTCGCATTGGGAAAAATTTGGGACCAATGGAAAATTGTGTGCTTACAAGTGAATGGTACCACTGTGATCAACTTGTCGTCCTAAATATTATGGGCTAAGTCTCTTGCAAGTGTCCCGAGACGGCCTCAAGTCTTTTTTCTTTTTACTCTGAAAGGCGTTTTACTCCAAGCTGATCAATACTGTAGTGGTTGAATTCTAGAAATCTTGATACGGGAAATTATCCTATGAAAATTGGGTTGGGATTGTAGAAACAAAAACCCCAGGGTCTTGGTACCACAGAGTGTGCTGCAACTATTTGATCTAGACTAAACCCTACTATTGGATTTGATATGGACAACGATAGTCGAACCCCAACAACTAGATCCAATATGGAAGAAAAGGTAGGGGTGATCTTCATATAACTAAGGGAACTACAGTCACAAAGGAGTGTCAGGTGCTACAGATCGCAATATACCTAGGGGTCCAACAATAGTACTCGACCCAATCTTTCAAGGCGCTAACTAAGGAGGGTCGACTATAGCCTTAGCCGTACTACTCGACTACCCTATTGTATATGCAAGTAATCTCCTCAAGTGTTGTTCTATGTGTACTGTAGCAACAAGACAACCGACGACTTATCTAAGGTTAGGCTTCAAGTTATCCGATGGGGATTTCGATATACCCAAGGGTACGTGAAAGTGCAGTCTGTGGGCGGTAATGTCTAATGCACTACTACTCGAATGGGTACCCATAGGGGTTATAAGGGAGTCCAAAAAGTGTGCCACCTCTTTTAGTTACTACATGCATGCCTCCCCAAATTCATAGGTTTATGCGCTCAATGACAAATTTCATGGTTTAAAGACACTGGAACACATCTCTAACCTAAAAAAATTCTATGAAAATTGGAGGTACAACTGGCCCTGAAAAGTTCTTTGATACCGCTTGTTATGCTCTTGACCTGCGACAAAATCCAGAATATCATAAATACGAAGCAATATAGCCCAAAACATAGAATTATCACATGAAATGAGACAAACTGTAAGATATTTGATTATTCAGAATAAAAATACAATGTTCACTTGCCTCTTTGAGGGGGAACCTCCAACAGAGCAGAGCTCAATTATAATAAGACTCGATGATCTTCCCCTACTAACTAAGACTATTTATAGCTTAATGACATTCAAAACCTTAACTACTAATTGTCTTTTGCAGAACACGGGTTAACTACTTTATTTATTAACTATGGCCTGTTTACAACTGGTTGTGGTTCCTTTTTTATAATGCGAGTCAACCACTTACATCTATTATTAATGCAGATAACCGTTTACGAGATTTTTTGACTCGCTAACTAATTATAACTCTCCTTATGCCCCTTGGGCTTATTACATAAATAAAGGGGTTAGGGTTGGACCCTAACAAAGATAAAAAGCAATACATTATTTTGAGAATTAGAATGTTGATTTTCTTTGACAAGTGTAAAGCATGTGGTCATTGGTAGGTGGTTATAAATCCTACCATACACAATGTAGAAGATCTCATAGTTTGATCTTTGGACTTGCTTGAATAGACCCATCTCCATCCCATGATTTTGACTCAGTAGAAACAACTACATGAGTAGAGAAGGTGATTTAGAGAGGCTTAATGTTATGAGAATAATAGGTATATAGAATTGGAAACTTCATGGGTAGAAGAAAGAAAGTTGCAAAACCTATTATCTATATTACTGTTGAAGGGCCCCTCAAAGGTGTTGCACTAAATAAGGGAACATACAGGTGAAACCATATGGAAAGGGCACAAATAATCAATACCAAATCATATTGAAAAGGCCCAACGTTCTAGGTTAGTAGCTCAAATGGTTGAGAGTGGAGCATGGTATTTTCTCCCATCCACCTGAGCTCAATTCCATGGGACATGTCTGGCACGTTGTCATATGGTTCAAAGAGTAGGCGACCCCTAGTATAAAATCCACTCCAGTTGAGTCTAGACATCTCAGCTCTTGCTAAGTCATAAGTTGGTATATCTAACTATCTGGGCTCGTGTTAAGTCATATATAACTCATATATAACTCCTGGAAATCCATTATGATAGGGCCCAGTGTGTGAAGCCATTAAAAACCAAGGACAATGTCGCAACCACCCATTTCAATAGAAAACATGTGGCTTTTTAGGTGGTAATTCCCCATCTAAAGCTTAATATTTTTGCAACATCCTTCACATTTCATGGTCCCCCCATCAATGATAGGGACTTGGAAATTAGATATCGATCGTACAAAGTAATGAACAACTTCTACAACTCTCTTATGGACAAGGCTATGAGTGTTGCCACTATCAATAAATACCACTATTGGTTGAGGTTTAATAAAACCTTGGATTTTAAGAGTCCAGGGTGAAGAAATTCCAACCAAGGCATGTAGTGATATAATTGGGTCATTTGGCGTAGCTGTGAGATCATTGTTGCGGTTGGTTTGGGTTTCACCTGCTTCTTCCTTAGGCACCTCAAGGGATGTAGCTTCATTTGTTGAGTTGTTATCAGTAGCATCAATTTGAAAGAATTTTGGTTCCTTACATTTATGTTCAGGGGAGTACTTGTCATCGTAGTAGTAGCACAATCCTTGTTTCCTTCTTTTGGCCATTTCTATCAACGACACCTTTTGAACCAGAAGTGTTTTGGTGGGGCCCAGAGCCTAGGTGGGACATGCCTTAGCGACGAAATTTGGATGATTGGACTGGGAATTTAAGGTGACTTCCACACCTAAGGCCTTGCGGCATGCGTCCAACCAAGTAGTTGCGTTATGCATTCGAACATGGGCTTGGATGGCTTCCTTTAGGCCATAGATGAAACATTCTAAGTAAAAATCATCCCCTAGGCCTTCAATTATGATGGCCAATTGTTCAAAGGCTACAATGTAGTCCTTTACTGTACATGTTTTCTTGAGCTTAGTGAGACGACCCAAAAAATGAGATTCACAATCAAAACGGTCACATATGGATTTTGAGAACATGTTCCAAGTTTCCCTCCCTAGATAACATTTGTGATGCCACTGCCACCACTGTCATCTCTCTTGGTCCAAGTAAAGGGATCCCACATGTAGTTTAGCTCCATCATTGCAAATATCATTAAGGAAGAAATACTGTTCCATTTGTCCTACACATACTGCAGGTTTAGAGCCATCAAATTTGTACATGTCCAACTTGGGTGTCTGGTGGTTCGAAGAGTGGTGATTTCCATGGAATTGAATGTGATGGTTGGATTCTCCTTCTATGTGTGCATAAACAATAGGCTCCTCCTTCATGAGTATGTGAGATGTCATTCTAACAATCGTTAGTTTTTTGAGCTATGAGGTAATGGACTCCCAGAACTCATTGAATATTTTCTCAAGGTTGTCGACCTTCTCGGTTGTCCTTTCCACAGCAATAACTTGAGGCCTGGTACCGAGCACATACAAGCCCCTGTAAAATTTTGAGCTTACATAAGAGTAATATGGTTGGAAAGAGGGAAAGCTTAGGAGTCTAGTGACGTGGTTCACTTGAAGTCGCATTGGGAAAAATTTGGGACCACTGGAAAATTGGGTGCTTACAAGTGAATGATACCACTGTGATCAACTTGTCGTCCTGAATATTATGGGCTAAGTCTCTTGCAAGTGTCTCGAGATGGCCTCAAGTCTTCTTTTTTTTTACTCCGAAAGGCATTTTACTCCAAGCTGATCAATACTGTAGTGGTTGAATTCTAGAAATCTTGATACGGGCAATTATCCTGTGAAAATTGGGTTGGGACCGTAGAAACAAAAACCCCAGGGTCTTGGTACCACAGAGTGTGCTGCAACTATCTGATCTGGACTAAACCCTACTATTGGATTTGATATGGACAACGATAGTCGAACCCCAACAACTAGATCCAATATGGAAGAAAAGGTGGGGGTGATCTTCAGATAACTAAGGGAACTACGGTCACAAAGGAGTGTCAGGTGCTACAGATCGCAATATACCTAGGGGTCCAACAATAGTACTCGACCCAATCTTTCAAGGCGCTAACTAAGGAGGGTCGACTATAGCCTTAGCCGTACTACTCGACTACCCTATTGTATATGCAAGTAATCTCCTCAAGTGTTGTTCTATGTGTACTGTAGCAACAAGACAACCGACGACTTATCTAAGGTTAGGTTTCAAGTTATCCGATGGGGATTTCGATATACCCAAGGGTACGTGAAAGTGCAGTCTGTGGGCGGTAATATCTAATGCACTACTACTCGAAGGGGTACCCATAGGGGTTATAAGGGAGTCCAAAAAGTGTGCCACCTCTTTTAGTTACTACAAGCATGCCTCCCCAAATTCATAGGTTTATGCACTCAATGACAAATGTCATGGTTTAAAGACACTGGAACACATCTCTAACCTAAAAAAATTCTATGAAAATTGGAGGTACAACTGGCCCTGAAAAGTGCTTTCATACCACTTGTTATGCTCTTGACCTACGACAAAATCCAGAATATCATAAATACGAAGCAATATAGCCCAAAACATAGAATTATCACATGAAATGAGACAAACTGGAAGATATTTGATTATTCAGAATAAAAATACAATGTTCACTTGCCTCTTTGAGGGGGAACCTCCAACAGAGCAGAGCTCAATTATAATAAGACTCGATGATCTTTCCCCTACTAACTAAGACTATTTATAGCTTAATGACATCCAAAACCTTAACTACTAATTGTCTTTTGCAGAACACGGGTTAACTACTTTATTTATTAACTATGGCCTGTTTACAACTGGTTGTGGTTCCTTTTTTATAATGCAAGTCAACCACTTACATTTATTATTAATGCAAATAACCGCTTACGAGATTTTTTGACTCGCTAACTAACTATAACTCTCCCTATGCCCCTTGGGCTTATTACATAAATAAAGGGGTTAGGGTTGGACCCTAACAAAGATAAATAACAATACATTATTTTGAGAATTAGAATGTTGATTTTCTTTGACAAGTGTAAAGCATGTGGTCATTGGTAGGTGGTTATAAATCCTACCATACACAATGTAGAAGATCTCATAGTTTGATCTTTGGACATGCTTGAATAGACCCATCTCCATCCCATGATTTTGACTTAGTAGAAATAACTACATGAGTAGAGAAGGTGATTTAGAGAGGCTTAATGTTATGAGAATAATAGGTATATAGAATTGGAAACTTCATGGGTAGAAGAAAGAAAGTTGCAAAACCTATTATCTATATTACTGTTGAAGGGCCCCTCAAAGGTGTTGCACTAAAGAAGGGAACATAGAGGTGAAACCATATGGAAAGGGCACAAATAATCAATACCAAATCATATTGAAAAGGCCCAAAAAGGCCCAATGTTCTAGGTTAGTAGCTCAAATGGTTGAGAGTGGAGCATGGTATTTTCTCCCATCCACCCGAGCTCAATTCCATGGGACATGTCTGGCACGTTGTCATATGGTTCAAAGAGTAGGCGACCCCTAGTATAAAATCCACTCCAGTTGAGTCTAGACATCTCAGCTCTTGCTAAGTCATAAGTTGGTATATCTAACTATCTGGGCTCGTGTTAAGTCATAAGTTATTGGTATATCTAGATTGTTGACTATTGGATATACTCTTAGTTTTATAGTGGCAACCAAAAAGTTTGATCTTGGGCATTGTCCACATTACTCCAACAAATTAACATTCACAAGGGCTAAAAACCAAATAAAATAAAATAAACCAATAACTTTAAAGAGAATATAAACTAAAAATATCCATATAACTTTTAAAAGTAAACCCAAATAAAAACATGTAAATTCATAAAAATCTACAAGTTTAAAATTTTACTCTTCTTGTTATTTCTAAGAATCAAAAAAGAGTCAACCTAGTTAAGATAATTAGTACAAAAGTTGTAACCAATATAACAATATATCACAATAAAATTTAAATATAAATAAAAAAATTATCATGAAACCCTCTGAACAGCTAAAATCCACTAAATTAACATGTATCCACTCTACTTATATTCACATTCAAAATATTTTTACATTCATAGCAAAAATTAACATAAACACATACTGTTTAAAAAACCATTAAAAAAATATAATATATCATAATATAAAATATCATGAAAAAAATGAGTTTAAAATTTTTGACCTTGTTATAAAATTTACGACACTTTAAAGTCCTTTTCCTCAACGTGTAGTTTACGATTTATCTCATGCGTTGACGAAATGATTCGTTGGTCGTGACAAGTGGCAAACGGATATTCGGTTTACAAAAGCTGTGAAACTCAATACAGTGTACGGTAAACAAAGTAAAACTTTCTTTATGTGAGAAGCGGAAGCGGGGCCCACGCTCACTTTGAACTTATATGATATTTGCCACGTGTATGGCCGTTTCTTTCTAGGCCAAAAACTAACACTACAACATTAAATGCCAAAATCCTTGGAATGTGACGTTGATGACAGGTAAGGTAAAAACAGTGAGAAAATACGTTAAAAGGCAGGGCCGATAAAACTAAGGGAACCGACTGACCAATCAAAGGAGATTAATTGTTACCCCGAGTTTGAGGGTCGACCGACTAGTTACGATTAATGAGAGAAGTCATTATAAATTTGTTTCGTGTAATTTATCGAATTTGAGTGCGTGGAAATTTTAAAGTATTCAATTTATTTATATATTTTACCTATGAAGTTTCTGCAACGGTCTAAAGAAGTGGCTCAATTCCAGCAAGATGACCTCCATCTATGGACTTGGTAGCAGCGTGGTAGACTACGTTATTTCCGATCTCCCATTATACAAACGAAATAATAAATTTTGACATCTTAAACGACCACGAACCTGACTTTGATCATAGGCCTTTACTTATAACTCTCAATTTTGTCATGCATAGAGTTCCCATAGAAAATAATATTTATAGCCAAAAGAACTTAATATTTGATAGAAATAAAAATGATCTCTTTCTATTAACCCTCTCATATTCTATTAACAAGTTCTCAATTGAAGTTTCAAATAATAAAAGAAATAGCAAAACCAATCCATGGTATGACAAAGATTGTAAAAGTGCAAGGAGAGCAATTAAGGAAGCTGTTGATGAATCTCTTAAAATGGACAAGATAAAAATATACAAAGCCCTAACTAAAAGGAAAAAGAGGCAGTACATTCGTCAAAGACAGGAGAATCTCTTACACCTCTCTAAAGTAGCTCCTAAGAAATTTTGGAGGCAGATTCTAACTAGGAAGACTAAGGATAATAATAAAATTGCTCTTCACAATTGGAATTCCTATCTTAAAAAGCTTTATGAATCTCCAAATGTCATGGATAATTTGGAAACCCTTCTCACAACGAAAGAAGTTTTCTATTTAGAAGACATTAAGTTTGGGGTTAATCGCCTCGCTAATGGGAAAGCTAAGGACATTGAAGGTTACCAAGCGGAAATCTTAAAAATTGGAGGTCCTGTCCTTATCCCCCACATCCACAAGTTTTTCAATCAAGCAGTCAAGCAAGGGTTCCCTAAACCTTGGACTAAGAACCTCATTATTCCTATTTTTAAAAGTGGGGATACAAATAACCCCTCTAATTATCGAATAATTATGATCAGCCCTCTCTTAGCCAAGTTATATGGTAGTATTTTGGAAAAGAAGTTAAGCATATGGCTTGAAAGTGAAGGTAAGCGGGCTAAAGGCCAAGCAAGTTTCAGAAGGCATCACTCAACAACAGACCACCTTGTTACGCTTAGGATCATTGCGGAGGAATGTCGTAATGATAAATCCAATTTATTTTGTTGCTTTGTGGACTTTAGAAAGGCTTTCGATACGGTTCCTAGATAAAACCTTTGGAATAGTTTAGAAGAGCTAAAGGTTCCTCTCGAGTTGAGAGCTGCCGCTATAAGGTTATACGAGAATGTAATTGCCAAGCTAAAGACCCTATTTGGCATTTACATCGATAAGCTCGAAGGCTATTTAGAGGAAGCAGGGTGTGATGGCACAATCTTAACTGGGATAGTCGTCATCCTTCTTCTTTATGCTGACAATATTGTTCTTTTGGCAAGGTGCCCATCTGATCTTAATAAGCAACTCAAGCTTCTTAAGGATTTCTGCTCTACCATGGGTATGACTGTTAACACTGACAAAACAAAAGTTATGATTATCAAATCCAAGAAGGACACTTACGCTAATTTTATGTATGACAATAATAACTTGGAGGAAGTGTATTCTTACAAGTACCTAGGAATTGATATTCATCACAAGCTCAACTGGAACCATAGCATTGAGAAAAGGATTAATGGGGGGTGGAAAGCTTACTTTGGTCTTGAAAATAATTGTAAAATGGCAAACCTCGTAATGTGGGATAAAAAGAAGTTCCTCTTTGAAACTTTAGTCACTCCTGTTATCTTATATGGCTATGAGGTTTGGGGTTGCAGCATCTCCAGAGAATCATGGAGAAAGATTGAGCAAATCCACAAGCGTTTTATAACTTATAACCTGAAAATTAAAAGTAATACACCCTATCCTATTCTCCTTATAGACGCAGGTCTTTCCCCTATTGAGAGCCTAGCTATGCTTAGGTTTCTGTTGTACAAGCACAAAATCAGTAACATAGACGATCATAGACTTCCTAAGCTAGCTTTAAATTCTAGCCAAAACCACCTAAGGCTCAATCGAGGGTGGCATAAAGACACAAGGGCCTGGTTAAACTATTGGGAGATCAACGAAAATGATGCATTGCAAAACATAAATAACATTAAAGATATTGTTACTTCTAAGTTCAAAGAAAAAATGTGGTGTGAGAAAGATTTAGCGGCTAAAAGAAAATTAAGTTATTATAAGAAGGTCATCAACCCCACCCTAGAAGATCAAAAGTATCTCTCTATTTTAACTAGCTCAAAGAAGAAAATTAATATAGCAAAGATTAGAACGAATTCTCATGAGCTCCATAGTGAAACAGGTCGTTGGGCAATTCCTAAAACGCCATGGACGGAAAGGATCTGCCATATATGTGAGAATAGGAACATCGAGGATGAAAACCACTTCCTCTTAGAGTGCCCCGCGTATAACCACATTAGATCTCAGTTTCACAATCTTTGTTACAATACTGACCTTCCTAGCCTTTTACAATGTCAAAATTATAGTGAGCTCGGGAGGCTTCTCTCCAAGCTTTTTGAGCATAGGAATAAAATCTTAAATCAAAATAGATAATTTGTTTCTTTAGGTCTGATTTATTTGGTCTCAGTGGACGTTAACCATCATCATCATCATCAATACAATTTAAATAATAAGAAACCACAATTTTAAATAAAATTATATGTTTATTAAAAATAAAACATTTAATAATTAAATTATTTTAATATTAATGATTAAAATTATAAATAAAATTTTAATAAAAATATTATAATATGTAAATTTAATTTTTCTTTCATTAAATTAATATTAAAAAAAAAAACAAAAAACTAACGAATATCATATCATATAAGATGAATTTATTTAATTAATTTTATATTTCTTTTAATTGAATTGTTATTTTTATTAATAAAATTTTATTTTAAGATTAAAAAACCTAACAAATATTATATCATATAAGATGAATTTATTTAATTTATTTTATATTTTTTTGAATTGTTAATTTTATTAATAAAATTCTATTTTAAAATAAAAAAATCTAACAAATATCATATCATATGAGATGAATTTATTTAATTAATTTTATATTTTTTTATTGAATTGTTATGTTTATTACTCAAATTATATTTTCAAAGATATAAATAAATTTTGTCTTTTTCAAAACTAGCACCAATACTAGAATGAAATATTTAGATTATACAATATTAATTATATATAATTAGCAACAACACTAAAATGATATATTTAGATTATACAATATTAATTATATATAATTATAACATCTTCAACTCAATTTATTTAAAATTATATTTTTTTTTTGTATTTTAGATGAATCCAATATATAATTATAACATCTTTAAATCAATTTATTTAAAATTATATTTTTTTTTTGTATTTTAGATGAATCCAACAATTCTCTTGACATGCAATTATTAGTAAATTTCTAGGAGTCTACAAGAACTCCCAAGAGGTGGTCGGAGACTCCCTGTCTAAGTTGGGCATTTCTATTGCATATGGCTACATGCATTATACACATGGAGAATTATTAGTACATTTCTATGAGTCTACAAGAACTTCCAAAAGAGGTGGTGTCTAAAATTTTATTTTAAGATTAAAAAACCTAACAAATATCATATCATATAAGATGAATTTATTTAATTAATTTTATATTTTTTTGAATTGTTAATTTTATTAATAAAATTCTATTTTAAAATAAAAAAATCTAACAAATATCATATCATATAAGATGAATTTATTTAATTAATTTTATATTTTTTTATTGAATTGTTATGTTTATTACTCAAATTATATTTTCAAATATATAAATAAATTTAGTCTTTTTCAAAACTAGCACCAATACTAGAATGAAATATTTAGATTATACAATATTAATTATATATAATTAGCAACAACACTAAAATGATATATTTAGATTATACAATATTAATTATATATAATTATAACATCTTCAAATCAATTTATTTAAAATTCTAATTTTTTTTTGTATTTTAGATGAATCCAATATATAATTATAACATCTTCAAATCAATTTATTCAAAATTATATTTTTTTTTGTATTTTAGATGAATCCAGCAATTCTCTTGACATGCAATTATTAGTAAATTTCTAGGAGTCTACAAGAACTCCCAAGAGGTGGTCGGAGACTCCCTGTCTAAGTTGGGCATTTCTATTACATATGGCTACATGCATTATACACACATGGAGAATTATTAGTACATTTCTATGAGTCTGCAAGAACTCCCAAAAGAGGTGGTGTCTAAGTTGGGTATTTCTAATGCATATGGCCACATGCATTATACACACATGGAGGCTGACTATATTTGTGTTGAGAGTTTTATCCCACAATTATGAGTAAATTTCTAGGGGTCTACAAGAACTCCCAAAAGGTGGTCGAAGACTTCGTGTCTAAGTTGGGTATTTCTTATGCATATGGCTACATGCATTATACACACATGGGGGCTGAGTATATCTGTGTTGAGGGTTCCATCTCGGCTACTTCTCTCATATGTGTTTATCCGTCCCTCTCCCATAGCTCCCATAGTGGCTACTTCTCTCATATGTGTTTATCCATCCCTCTCCCATAGCTCCCATAGTGGCTACTTCTCTCATATGTGTTTTAGATTATATGCTTTTGTATTTGGTATCTGCGTTGAGGGTTCCATTGGGTATTTCTAATGCATATGGCTACATGCATTACACACACATGGGGGCTGAGCATATTTGCGTTGAAATCCAATGTTCTACCTTCTTGTATTAATATGACGCCAATACCCATACTTGAAGCATCACATTCAATCACAACACGTTTGGTGAAGTCTAGTAAGGCCAATATTGAAGTGGAGCACATGGCCTATTTGATAACCAAGAAGGCCTACTGAGTTGCATCAGTCCAAAGAAATGAATTTATATGAGAATATTAACGAGGGTATGGAAATGCATCCATAATTGTGGACACATTTGCTATAGTATCCTGTGAGACCCAAGAATCCCCTCAAATTCTTCAAAGTTATTGATTGGGGCTAATATTGCATTGCCTGAATCTTTTTCGGCTCAACCCTAACTCCTTCATGATCCACAATGTGTCCCAAATACTCTACTTCTTCCATGCCAAAGGAGCACTTGGATAATTTGACAAATAACTTGTGATCTTGGAGCAATTGCAATATCTCGTCAACATGCTGAAGATGTTTGTCCCATGCTATGTCGTAGATGAGAATGTCATGGAAGAAGACCAGGACAAATTTTCTAAGATATGGTTTCACAAGGTGGTTCACGAGGCTTTGAAAAATGGATGGAGCATTACAGAGACCAAATAGCATGACCAAGAATTCATATTGGCCTTCACGAGTTCAGAAGAATGTCTTGGGAATATCCACTTCCTTCATGCATATTTGGTGATAGCCCGAGCGGAGGTCTAACTAGGTAAATAATTTAGCACCATGTAGTTCATCAAGGATATCATCGATAACTAGAATATGAAATTTTTCTTTGATAGTGAGCTTGTGAAGGGCCCGAAAGTCAGGACACATGCACCATTCTCCATATTTCCTTAGAACCATGACCACTAGAGATGAATAAGGGCCGGTGTTAGGATGGATAACACCAACTTTGAGGAGTTCCTTGATGAATTTTTCAATTTCATTCTTTTGTGAAAAATGATATCAATATGGGTGGACATTTAGAGGTTGGGCACTCGAGACCAAAGGGATGTTATGATCATATTCACCCCTAGAGGGTAAAAGTTCTTTAGGTTTTTTAAAGACCCGCTGGTAGCAATCTAATACCTGTTGCATCTCAGGATGAATATGAGGAGTAGTGGATTCAATGGCCTGGATGGCATTAAATTGGGCTACTACTCCATGATGACCCTTTTTTAAAATCTTCTCCATTCGATGTGAGTTGATGATAGTAGGAGCACCTTCCTGGAGTCCCCTCAATGTATTAGTGTGGTCATTTTGCTTAAAGCTCATATATAACTCCTGGAAATCCATTATGATAGGGCCCAGTGTGCGAAGCCATTCAAAACCAAGGACAATGTCGCAACCACCCATTTCAATAGAAAACATGTGGCTTTTTAGGTGTTAATTCCCCATCTAAAGCTTAATATTTTTGCAACGTCCTTCACATTTCATGGTCCCCCCATCAATGATAAGGACTTGGAAATTAGATACCGCTCGTATAAAGTAATGAACAACTTCTACAACTCTCTTATGGACAAGGCTATGAGTGTTGCCACTATCAATACATACCACTATTGGTTGATGTTCAATAAAACCTTGGATTTTAAGAGTCCGGGGTGAAGAAATTCCAGCCAAGGCATGTAGTGTTATAATTGGGTCATTTGGAGTAGCTATGAGATCATTGTTGCGGTTGGTTTTGGTTTCACCTGCTTCTTCCTTAGGCACCTCAATGGATGTAGCTTCATTTGTTAAGTTGTTATCAGTAGCATCAATTTGAAAGAATTTTGGTTCCTTACATTTATGTTCGGGGGAGTACTTGTCATCGCAGTAGTAGCACAATCCTTATTTCCTTCTTTGGCCATTTCTATCAGCGACACTTTTTGAACCTGAAGTGTTTTGGTGGGGCCCAAAGCATGGGTGGGACATGCTTTAGCGACGAAATTTGGATGATTGGACTGGGAATTTAAGGTGACTTCCACACCTAAGGCCTTGCGGCATGCGTCCAACCAAATAGTTGGGTTATGATTTCGAACATGGGCTTGGATGGCTTCCTTTAGGCCACTGAAGAAACATTCTAAGTAAAATTCATCCCCTAGGCCTTCAGTTATGATGGCCAATTGTTCAAAGGCTACAATGTAGTCCTTTACTGTACCTGTTTTCTTAAGCTTAGTGAGATGACCCAAAAAATGAGATTCACAATCAAAACGGTCACATATGGATTTTGAGAACATGTTCCAAGTTTCCCTCCCTAGATAACATTTGTAATGCCACTGCCACCACTGTCATCTCTCTTGGTCCAAGTAAAGGGATCCCACGTGTAGTTTAGCTCCATCATTGTAGATATCATTAAGGAAGAAATACTGTTCCATTTGTCCTACACATACTGCAGGTTTAGAGCCATCAAATTTGTACATGTCCAACTTGGGTGTCTGGTGGTTCGAAGAGTGGTGATTTCCATGGAAGTGAATGTGATGGCTAGATTCTCCTTCTATGTGTGCATCAACACTAGGCTCCTCCCTCATGAGTTTGTGAGATGTCATTCTAACAATCGTTAGTTTTTTGAGCTGTGAGGTAATGGACTCCCAAAACTCATTGAATCTTTTCTCAAGGTTGTCGACCTTCTCACCTATCCTTTCTGCAGCAATAACTTGAGGCCTGGTACCGAGCATATACAAGCCCCTGTAAAAATTTTGAGCTTACAAAAGAGTAATATGGTTGGAAAGAGGGAAAGCTCAAGAGTCTAGTGACGTGGTTCACTTGAAGTCACATTGGGAAAAATTTGGGACCTCTGGAAAATTGGGTGCTTACAAGTGAATGGTACCAATGTGATCAACTTGTCGTCTTGAATATTATGGGCTAAGTCTCTTGCAAGTGTCCTGAGATGGCCTCAAGTTTTTTTTTTTTACTTCGAAATGCGTTTTACTCCAAGTTGATTAATATTGTAATGGTTGAATTCCAGAAATTTTGATACTGGCAATAATCCTGTGAAAATTGGGTCAGGACTGTAGCAACAAGAAACCCCAGGGTCTTGGTACCGTAGAGTGTGCTACGACTATTTGATCTAGACTAAACCCTATTGTTGGATCTAATTTGGACAACGATAGTTGAACCCCAACAACTAGATCCAATATGGAAGAAAAGGTAGGGGTGATCTTCAGATAACTAAGGGAACTACGATCACAAAGGAGTGTCAGGTGCTACAGATCGCAATATATCTAGGGGTCCAACAATAGTACTCGACCCAATCTTTCAAGGCGCTAACTAAGGAGTGTCGACTGTACCCTTAGACGTACTACTTGACTACCCTATTGTATATGCAAGTAATCTCCTCGAGTGTTGTTCTATGTGTATTGTAGCAACAAGACAACCGACGACTTATCTAAGGTTAGGTTTCAGGTTATCCGATGACACTTTTGATATACCCAAGGGTACGTGAAAGTGCAGTCTGTGGGCAGTAATGTCTAATGCACTACTACTCGAAGGGTTACCCATAGGGGTTATAAGGGAGTCCAAAAAGTGTGCCACCTCTTTTAGTTACTATGTGCATGCCTCCCCAAATTCATAGGTTTATGTGCTCAATGACAAACGTCATGGTTTAAAGACACTGGAACACATCTCTAACCTAAAAAAATTCTACGAAAATTTGAGGTACAACTGGCCCTGAAAAGTGCTTTGGTACCACTTGTTATGCTCTTGACCTGCGAAAAATCCATAATATCATAAATACGAAACAATATAGCCCAAAACATAGAATTATCACATGAAATGAGACAAACTGCAAGATATTTGATTATTCATAATAAAAATACAATGTTCACTTGCCTCTTCATGGGGGAAACCTCCAACAGAGCAGAGCTCAATTATAATAAGACTCGATGATCTTTCCCCTACTAATTAAGACTATTTATAGCTTAATGACATCCAAAACCCTAACTACTGATTGTCTTTTGCAGAACACGGGTTAACTACTTTATTTATTAACTATGGCCTGTTTACAACTAGTTGTGGTCCCTTTTTTATAATGCGAGTCAACCACTTACAATTATTATTAATGCAGATAACCGTTTACGAGCTTTATTGACTTTCTAACTAACTATAACTCTCCCTATGTCCCTTGGGCTTATTACATAAATAAAGGGGTTAGGGTTGGACCCTAACAAAGATAAATAGCAATACATTATTTTGAGAATTAGAATTTTGATTTTCTTTGACAAGTGTAAAGCATGTGATCATCAATAGGTGGTTATAAATCCTACCATACATAATGTTGAAGATCTCATAGTTTGATCTTTGGACATGCTTGAATAGACCCATCTCCATCCCATGATTTTGGCTCAATAGAAACAACTACATGAGTAGAGAAGGTGATTTAGAGAGGCTTAATGTTATGAGAATAATAGGTATATAGAATTGGAAACTTCATGGGTAGAAGAAAGAAAGTTGAAAAACCTATTATCTATATTATTGTTGAAGGGCCCCTCAAAGGTGTTACACTAAAGAAGGGAACATAGAGGTGAAACCATATGGAAAGGGCACAAATAATCAATACCAAATCATATTGAAAAGGCCCAAAGAGGCCCAATGTTCTAGGTTAGTAGCTCAAATGGTTGAGAGTGGAGCATGGTATTTTCTCCCATCCACCCGAGCTCAATTCCATGGGACATGTCTGGCACGTTGTGATATGGTTCAAAGAGTAGGCGACCCCTAGTATAAAATCCACTCCAGTTGAGTCTAGACATCTTAGCTCTTGCTAAGTCATAAGTTGGTATATCTAACTATCTGGGCTTGTGCTAAGTCATAAGTTATTGGTATATCTAGATTGTTGACTATTGGATATACTCTTGGTTTTATAGTGGCAACCAAAAAGTTTGATCTTGGGCATTGCCCACATTACTCTAACAAGTTAACATTCACAATGGCTAAAAACAAAATAAAATAAAATAAAAACCAATAACTTTAAAGAGAATGTAAGCTAAAGATATCCATATAACTTTAAAAAATAAACCCAAATAAAAACATGTAAATTCATAAAAATCTACAAGTTTAAAATTTTACTCTTCTTGTTATTCCTAAGAATCAAGAAAGAGTCAACATAGTTAAGATAATTAGTACAAAAGTTGTAACCAATATAACATTATATCACGATAAAATTTGAATCTAAATAAAAAAATTATCATTAAACCCTCCCAACGGCTAAAATCTACTAAATTAACATATATCCACTCTAATTATATTCACCTTCAAAATATTTTTACATTCATAGCAAAAATTAACCTAAACATATAATGTTTAAAAAACCATTAAAAAAATATAATATATCATAATATAAAATATCATGAAAAAAATGAGTTTAAAATTTTTAACCTGGTTATAAAATTTACGACATTTTAAAGTCCTTTTCCTCAACGTGTAGTTTGCGATTTATCTCATGCGTTGACGAAATGATTAGTCGGTCGTGACAAGTGGCAAACGGATATTCGGTTTACAAAAGCAGTGAAACTCAATACAGTGTACGGTAAACAAAGTAAAACTTTCTTTATGTGAGAAGCGGAAGCGGGGCCCACGCTCACTTTGAACTTATATGATATTTGCCACGTGTATGGCCGTTTCTTTCTACCACGACAATATTAAATGCCAAAATCCTTGGAATGTGACGTTGATCACAGGTAAGGTAAAAACAGTGCGAAAATACCTTAAAAGGCAAAAAGGCAGGGCCGATAAAACCAAGGGAACCGACTGACCAATCAAAGGAAATTTATTGTTACCCCGAGTTTGAGGGTCGACCGACTAGTTACGATTAAAGAGAGAAGTCACTATAAATTTGTTTCGTGTAATTTATCGAATTTGAGAGTGTGAGGAAATTTTAAAGTATTATATATTTTATAATACAATTTAAATGGTAAGAAACCACAATTTTCAATAAAATTATATGTTTATTAAAAAATAAAATATTTAATAATTAAATTATTTTAATATTAATGATTAAAATTATAAATAAAATTTTATGATATGTCAATTTATTTTTTCTTTAATTAATTAAATCAATAATTTAAAATAAAAAGTTCTAACGAATATCATATCATATAAGATGAATTTATTTAATTAATTTTATATTTCTTTTAATTGAAGTGTTATTTTTATTAATAAAATTCTATTTTAAAATAAAAAAATCTAACAAATATCATATCATATAAGATGAATTTATTTAATTAATTTTATATTTTTTTTATTGAATTGTTATTTTTATTACTAAAATTATATTTCCAAATATATAAATAAATTTAGTCTCTTTCAAAACTAGCAGAATGAAATATTTAGATTATACAATATTAATTATATATAATTTTTTTTTTTTTTTTTTACAATGTCGGATACTCATATATTAGAAAAACTTTCTGAAAAGAGAACTAGTACATAGTGAGGGAGAGTATGAGAACTGAGGCACAAAATCGGGTACGCAGACCCATTATCCTCGTAGCTTCTCTTAGTTGAACGCAATACAGAAAACAAGTGGCTATACTGCCTTACATAGGATCCTCCTAACCAAGCAAATTTGCAATGCATGAAATCAAGGGAAGTGTTGTGTGACCGAGTCTTCCTTCCGGGCGCTGGCTCTAGTCGAAGTTTCTGCCTGTTGGCTCTCAGTGAGGGTGCGCAGATGATCTATAACCGCCTCCATGTGGATACAGCGGTCCTTTAAGTCTTCAATCTCCCTTTTTCTTTTTTCCAGCTTCTTTCGTTTGGAATTCCTATCCGCATGGTAGTCCTCTGTTAATTCTTTCACCTGAGCTTTCAGACTGTTGATCATAATGGTATGTGCCATGCACATATTACATTCTTTGTTATTGAAGATGTTCCCCAACGGGTCTTTGTTCTTGGCCTGGTTGGAGGGCTGACCTTGCTGTCCCGCCATTGGAATGACCTGAGGAATGAGAGCAGAGAGCGTGCTATTGAAGAGGGAACCTGAGACAGCTTTGGAGGGAGCGGGACCGCTGAGGAGCTGTGTCTTTAGGAGGAGACGAGAGGGCCTCGCAAACTTCGGGAGGGCACTGCTGGAGGAACAAAAACCACTGTTAATTAAAAACAGACTCGCATGAAACTGAAACTGTCTTACCCCGGGATCAAGACGGAAGAATAGAATCCTTGAAGAAGAGAGAGCTTCCGAACTGCACCACGAATTTGATAGGGCTGTTAAGGCTCGATCAATGACTGAAGAAGAGTTGTGGAGCTGTCCGCTATTTGTAGATGGAGGGAGGTCCCTAGCTCGGTGGAGCGGGACTGAGAAAGCCCGAGGATAGGGAGAACACGGTCAAGGGCCATGATTACCCTTTTGTCCATCTGCGTACGAGAAGTATGGGCTTTACTGAGGATGCAGAGAGAGCCTGCCTTGGAGGGACGAGGGATCACGCGTGCTCTGAGGGCGATGATTGATTTTGAGGCCCGAGATCGAGAAGATCTGTCATTGAACCAGTTGATGCCGCTTTGAGATATTGAGGAAGATACGAAAAGATATATTTAGATTATACAATATTAATTATATATAATTATAACATCTTCAAATCAATTTATTTAATTTTTTTTTTTAAGATGAATCACTGTTAGCCTTGAGAGATTTTTGTGGCTTGGGAAATGTGTTTTTAGCTATGAAAAGGGTGAGAAAGGGCAGTGACCTTTGAACCCATTTCCCAAGCCACAAAATCTCTCAAGGCTAAATCAGACCCTCTCCATTAGATAGTGCTCGGAATACACTTTCCAACATTAGGAGGAAGTCCAAAAATGGACTCCTTGATCAGAAAGTAGAGCAGATTAAAGCTGCCCTTTGAAAGCTAGAAACCAAAGAGAAAAGACCAAGGGTTGGGCTTATCACAATTGCAATTGGAGTCTTGGAAAAGCAACAGCAGGGGGAGGGTAGATCAAACATGTGATTAATGACCACCGATATTGGTGATTACAAAAGTCAAAGGTCCAAGGCGCTACATGTCGGCGATCGGCGAGATTTCAAAGTGCAATGCAAAGGGTTAGCGAAATTAGTGATTAGCGATCGCCAATATCGCAAATCGCAATCAAAGATCGGAGGCCCAAGGTACAGTACATTGGCAGTCGGCAGGTTCAGGGCATGTTGCATATCAGTGATTGATGTTTCAAAATGTCAACATTAACGAAGTTGCAATTGACGAACGTCGATAGTGTTAAATCACTGAGATTTGTGCCTTAAGTGTTAAAGCGTCGGGAGGGCCGAAAACTATTTAACAAAGTATTTCAGTAAAAAACCAAAGGTGGGTGGGCTCTTTCTCTCTCCTCCAATAGGGTCACGTGGCAGCACAAGATTGGTCATGATAACGACACATGGCAGCTGACGTCAACATGACATGGCAGTAAGGTGATGATGTGGATGTATGGAGGACACGTGGCATACTGATTCAGCATTTTAAGGGGTCGAAAGGGGCTAAAATAGGGTGACACATGTCACTACTTACAAAGTGACACATGGTAGTGATGACATCACAAATCACAAATCGGAAATCGGTGGGACAAGGCATCATTCCATAGTGAAACCTCTAATTTCAATCATGCAATAAAGGGGGGCTCCAATGCAAGGGTTAGCCGCGGTCACATAAGGTGCCGAAGAACCAAGGGCCAAGCACTAAATGGTCCAATCCTCCAAATTGGTGATCAGAGTTATCAACGGAATGTGCATCACGAAGAATTTGTTGATTGTGAAACTCCAATTGGAAAGGGGCTCCGATAGGGGGGGATAGCCGATGGTCACAGGAAGAGCAAAGAACCAAGATTTGAGTAGGACAAGTGACATCGCATATCGGCGATCGCAAAGGGCTAAAGGGAGCAAACAAAATTGGCTCATGAAACTATCGAATGTCGATAACATTAAAAATCACCGATAAGGGAGATGGCCCGCGGTCACATATGGTGTTGAAGAGGCAAAGGATTAATGAAAAGGTCATCGGCGATCGCAAGTTTTAGGAAGATGCACCAAAGGCATGGATCAGAAAATCCCTGACTTTCGATCTTTGATACAGAGGCTGAGACCCAGGTCACGGCCCGCAGTCCTGTGATGAAGAAATGCAAAAAGGGGCTAAACCAAAGGGGGCCAAGGAGCATCGGAACCCACCGTTTTGAAATGCCTTTCAGAGTAAAAGTCCCATTTCCATAAAGCCCCGATAGTATGGTGCAGGGCTTTGAAGGCAGATGGGTTGGCAGTTGAAGCATTCAATGAAGTATGGCACAGTGGTAAGCCAGTATGGGCAGCTTAGGAAGACTTAATGGCTCATAATGGAGCTCCACTCTGATACACAATAAAGGACTGTCAGGACATGCTACATTTCCACTCCGCGATAGGCACTCACAGACGACCCACTCCCTGCTCTGGTGAATGGGCGATTCAGGCAGTCAAGGCAAAAGTGATAGAAACTGATTAAGAAACTAGAGGGATACACGATGAGAGAGACGGAGCTTTACCAGGGGTTTTCACGGGAACAACAGATGTACCTCTTCCTCCATCATCCTCCAGTTTTCCTTTCTTATTATTTTTGTAATTTCCATATTTCCAAGGAAGGGATGAAATCTCGATTGTAATCCTTTTGGGTTGCATAGCCTTTCATGTCGAGATAACTAGTCTAGCAGACAACTGGAGCTCAAGTTTGGATATTTTGTAACAGTTAATTCCAGCTCCCCCTATTCTTATAAATAGTGGGAAGAAACTCTGAATAAAGGTTATGAAATTCTACACCTGAGAGTCTGAATTCTACGATTCCATTTTTGGTTATAATTGCTTGTTCATGAGGGACTTGAGCTATGTATTGTTGAATGTAAATGGACTAGTGAATGGGACTCATTTTGAAGATTAATGAAGCTCTCTAGTGATTCCAATCATGGCAATGCGCAGTATGTTTTCCCCTTTGTAATCTCTCTCCATATATGTTTTTCTGTCTCTAAAATAGTGTGATGAAGCTGTCAGTTTCTCCCTTGTTCATGATTGTTTATTTGTTACTAAGTAGCAACAATACCTGTGTTAGCTACATATTTACTTAAGTACCTATAAAGTGCACATAGTTTCTTGAGCTTTTAGATGCAAATGTGCCCACGATTATATGGCCTGAAACCCTGATTAGTGCTACACTCTTCCATATTTCTATCAAAAAATCATTGCTTAGGATTCTGTGATTTTTACAACCCTATGCATCTAATTCCACCCTTTTATCAAAACATTGTTGCTTAGGATTTTTTCCTACTTACAGCCCTCTACATCGACTTCCCTCCTTCCTTTCCTCCTCTTCACTTTACTACAACTTCAATATAAGGTGGCATGTTGTTGTGTGTCGGCCACCAAAACTAGACATTTCTCTTTGAGGTTGGCCCGATTTACCCCCTAAGCATTTGGATCCATGTACCAGCTTGATCTTACCTGGATGATAGGCTATTGAACCAATCCCACCATTATTATCTTTTTAATTACATGACAATTGGATTGTTGCAGAAACCCCCTCATAGATAATCTTCCATGCACTCCTCTCTTTAAGATGTCCTAGGCACTGGTCTATAATCAACCCAGAGGTAAGCATTGTTGCTATAGGTGTTAGAAAAAGTCACAACACCCCAAATATATGAGGTCCTCGAAGGATGAGACACTATTCCTCTCCTGTTCCCTCAACTTCCATATTATGTTTCTCATTTTCCTCCGTTTGGGGTAATTTTGAAAGAACTTGGTGTTCTTATAACCTGCCTCCAACCATATATCTTGTCTTTCTAGTATCCATGTGACTTTAATTTTTTCCAAGAGGCTTTTCTTCCTCTCCTCTAGTTGAGAAATCCTTTCTTTGGAT
Organism: Pinus tabuliformis; assembly: GCA_031772625.1. Taxonomy (NCBI): domain Eukaryota; kingdom Viridiplantae; phylum Streptophyta; class Pinopsida; order Pinales; family Pinaceae; genus Pinus; species Pinus tabuliformis. Next base: position 152,649,869 of record CM062804.1, on the reverse strand, counting down.
TCCTATGTTTCATAGCCCTTAGGTGTTTCCTCATAAATAGCCTTTAGGTTAGCTTCTAGTTCTATGAGTTCCTGTGTATCCATTAGCCTTTTATTGACTGACCACTTAATGGTGGCCTATTTCATAGCTTTGAGGTTTTTTGCAAATTGTCCCCTAGCTAGGACATCTGATAGGGGATCAAAAGGCCTTCAAGTTAATCTCACAAGCTCCACAAATCTCTCATCATTGAGCTGGGATGAGTTGAATTTGAAAGGGCTTAGGGGTTTTTTCCCATTTCTTTAACCTCTAACATGAATGGGAAGTGATCCAAGCCTCCACCCTCCCAAATCAATTATGTTATTAGTGGCAATCTATCCACTAGATGTTTAGAAAGTAGTAATAAATCTAGGCACTTGGCTATTCGGTTCTCTCAGTTCTCTTGTTCCACCAAGTGGGTCTGATATTGACAGTTTTAATATCAATGAGATTGTGGTAGCTCAGAAGTCTGGAAAAATACGACAATTTTGGATTGACCTGGGCATAGGGCCCCCAAATCTCTACAACACTCATAGACAATTATGTCCCCCCTAATAATGATATTTTCCTCAGAGAAACAATACTTTCAAGAAAGGGAATCCCAGAAGGGGACCTTTTCCTAGGGTGGACCATATATGTTGAGAATGAGGAAGTTGAGGCTAAGTTCCGATGATCAGACGTTTAGACCAATAAAAAATTCCATCCCTTAAACTTTGAGGGATTTAATATATCAAGGGTTCCATCCTATCAATTGTCCACCCGCTCGACCTTTGGATTTTGTGAAATTGAAGAGCCATCCTGGCAAAATTATTTTGAATGAACTTGAAATTAAATCTCCCACTCTTAGAATCTCTTGTAGAAGGAGAATAACATCTCCCTCCAATTCTATCGTGTCACAAAGAGCTTTATATTTTGGAGGGTTGGCCAAGCCCCTAAAGTTAGGAGAAAGAATTATCATTAGTTAACCCCTCTATGGGTTGTCATTGTTCTAAGTGCCCCATCAATGGAGATTTTATGCCCTTATGCCATATTGGCCAAAGCTTTGTTCTCGACTAAAACAAGTTTTTAATGACGACCTCTGCCTTTTCCTGTAGAAATATCTAGGGGGTTATGACCTAGACCACCAAATGGTGGGGGAGGAATTAGGGTGATGTGGATAGAAGAAATATCTGGGTTCAAAGGACCTCGAGATGGAGGAAGATTCGTCTCATGAGGGGGTGGGTGAAGGAGGGATGAGTGGAGTCAAAATGGGGAGGGTGTAGTCGACGTAGCTTAAGGGTGGGTGAAACGTGTGAGGTCCAAAAAATTCATAACCATGGATGATCCCCCAACTAAAGAAAATGAACCTAGAATAGACAAAATCATTGACAAAAATATAAGAGAGAGGAAAAGGGTAGAGAATAAGAGAAAGAATATGGTCTTGATGGAGGAGGGAATGTGACCTTCCCTAGAGATGTGAACTTAGACATCGATTATTGAGGTTGTAGCATTGTATATGAAGATGATCCTAGAGGAGAGGCTGAAGGAGAGACCAAAATTACATCCATTATGTCTTTTTTGGGTGGAGAGGAGTGCGCAATGTGAACTTCATCCTTTGGGTTCAATTATCTAGGTGTGGGGGAGTGGACTTTATTGTCTCTCTTATTTCCTTTGAATGGGATCCTACATTGAAGAACATTATGATTGTGTGTGTGGTAGCGTCTACATTTGAATGGTATACCTTCATAGTCTAGAGTTTGAGTGTGTGATACCCCCTTGTGTATAATATTTGTCGCTCCATAATACTCCTCGACTATCTAGAAGAACTAAGACCCTTTCCACCTTGAATTTTTTAGTTTCCAAAAAATATGTATCAACATCCAAAAGTTGACCCAGGTTTCAGTCGATTTCAGAGAGAGTACCACGTGTCCAAAATTTCATGGGAATCCTGAGAATTCAAATTGAGATAGTGATTCTATCCTTCCTTTACTTTTTAGGATCAAAGAGGGTTCCACTACTTGAGAATGGGATTTGAATCAATGTGTTAAATTTTCTGAGGTGCCCAGGAGGCCTCCTCCTTGTTTGAGAAAATTAGTGAGAACCACCCTTTGACCAGAGAATGAACTTCCAATTTTTTTTTGAGGTGATTTCCCCATTTTGAATTGACCCATTATTCAAGGGCATTTTGACTGAAACATCAACCCTTAGACATGTTGACCAGAGAGTGTTCCACCATGTGCATCACCTGGTGGATTTCAACATCTTCCCTCAAAACCATAATTTTTTCCCCTTTAATTCTTTGGTCACTGGATGGGGCTTCCTCTTTGAACCTCATTTTGATTGACAAGGTAGAAGGATGGAAAAGAGGGATTTATGGGGGGGACTTGTTCCAAGATTGAATCTAGAGAGAGTAGTGGAGGAGGAGAATACACGATCCTGGGAGGGTGAGGGAAAGAAGAAATGTCTAGAGTGAGGTGATAGAGGTGGTTCCATAACGTTGAGAGGGTTAGAATAAATAGGGGATAATTGGAGCCACTCATCAAAAATTCAAAGGCTGGCATGGAAAAATCCTCTGAGATCTAATAACATCCTGAATCAATGGTCGGCGAGAAGAACGGGGGGAGACCTTAAAAGTAAGAAAGGGAGGGGACACAAAGGGGGGTGTCAACCAGTGAGTGTAAGGAGTTGGGGATGCCCATAGAGAGGGAAGGAGGATTCTGTAGGGGGGTTTTGAGAAACCCAGTGGAAGTTTTTCTTCTGGGTGTGTCCAAACTAAGGAGAAAAAATCAAATTTTACGAAGAAATATTCATTGGTGGAAGGCCCAACAGAGAGTTGAGCTATAGGTGGAGGGAAATTTTTAAACAAAGAGGAAAGATCATCCAAGGAGGAAAATGGGGGTACTAGAATCTTACCAAGAGAGGATCCTTCCGGTATATTTGTGTCTGGTCTAGTGGTAGGGTTGGAGATTCTAGCAGGAGAGCCCAAGCCAATACAAGAGGCCACCATTTTTGTCAATCTCACTTCCTCCAATATTGGTTATCAAGATCATGGTCATTCTTGTGGGTGTGTGCCTCCTTTGGGTACATACCTTCCAAGTCTCGATGGTTTAGCTTCCCATTTCTAGGACTAGTAAGTGTCAAGGTGAAAATGAGTAAACCCTCATGGCTCAGAAAAATCAACCAAAATTTCCTTCATAGGTTAAAAATTTAAAAATGTAACACCATTATATGGATGCCCTCTTAGCTAGACAGACCTTATGATCATGGTTTACGAGTCGTCGTTATTGTAACTTCGTTGCAATTGGGAAGATAACCACTTGCATTCTATGAACCTCTTTCAAGAATATTTACCGTGTGAAGGAAACAGACTCTGGCCCTAGACTTCCTACAGTGATGTAAACCTATCAGTCTAGGAAAAAGACAAAGTGCATGTGTAAAAAAAGAGGGTTACATGGAGCGATGAGGGCCCGCGAGATGACTAGCCTATTAGATTGGAGTCAGGGAAGAGACAGAGAACCAAAGGAGAGAAATTTTGTATCTTGTAGCTGCATTCCTTCCTCGATCGTCTACTCCATTGTTCCCTCCGCCCTTCATTGCCCTAATTTACTCTCCCACAAATAATTGGTAATAAGTATTTGTATCATTTTAATATGAAGTCTAGCGATTCTACATTTTTGTATTTCACTAGGAGATACACTTTTTAGTGAGATCAATATTTTTAATTGCTTGGAACACATTTTTGAATATGTAAATAAAAAGAAATTATTTATAATATAGGATTTAGGCAATTTTATCCCCTATCTCCTACTCTCTTTGGAATTTACATTGATAAATTAGAATGTTGGTTGGAAGAAACTAGTTACAGTGGCTCAATTCTCGCTGCTATAGTCATCATCCTTCCTCTTTATACTAATGATATTATTGTTAAGGCATGAAATTCATATGACCTTAATAGTCATATAAAAATCCTCAAAGAATTCTACCTAGTATGGGTATGTTTGTGAATGCAAACAAAAAAAAGGTTATGATAATGAAATCCCATAAGATCACTTATGAGACTTTCATATATGACAATAATAGTTTGGAGGAAACACCTTCATTCAAATATAATGGAATCAATAATCGTCATAAGCTTAATTGAAACTATATTATTGGAAAAATGATAGCTTGATGGTGGAAATATTATTAAAGGCCTGAAAATAAGTGTAAATTAGTAGAGCTTCAATTGTGGGATAAGAAAGGAAAAACTCATATTTGATACCCTTGTCACTATTTCTATCTTATACGAATGTGAAGACTAGGGTTGTATAGTCTTTGGAGAATCTTCGAGAAAGATAGAGGATAAAGAAAATCCCAAAGAATTTTATAACTTATAAATTAATATTAAAAGAAATACACCCTATACTATCCTCCTCATATGCAAGAATCTTCCTTGTTGAGAGCATAACCGTGGCTATGTGCTTAATGTAGAAGGAAAAGATAAACAACATGGATGAAAATATGATTCCCAAAATTTCTTCCAACTCCAACCATAACCACTAGAAGTCCAAGTGAGGATGGCACCAAGATGCCAAGTCTTGGCAAAAACAATGAGGAATACAAAAGGATGTTATTGTGTAGGATACCGACAATATTAAAATATTATTACATCTAAATTTAAAGAGAATTTGTGGTGCAATAAGAGTTAGAAAATAAAAGGAAGCTAAGATACTACAAGGAGGTGGACAAGCCTAATCTAGAAGATTGCATGCATGTTTCAATTCTAACTAACACAAAGAAGAAAATCAACATTGCTGATATGAGCCAACTCCCATGAGCTACATAGTGAAACTAGGCATTGGAAAATTCCCAAAACATAGTGGAATGCAAGAATCTATCAATGTTGTGACATTAAGAGGGTTTAAGATAAAAGGCACTTTCTCCTAGAGTGCCTTGATTACACCCAAATTAGAACTCAATTTCAATGATTTTTTACAATACTAACCTTCCTAACCTCCTAAGTCATAAAATCTATGGTAATATTGGAATCCAAACTATTTGTTTATTTAATTTTCCAACTATAATTCAAAAGAAACTCATCGTAATATTTAATTTTACGGTCATTGGTTAGTTGCTTGTCTATCCCATTGGTTGAATTTCACGTCACTTCCATCCAATGAATAAAATGAAAATGAAAAGAACCAATAATTAGCTCACTGTTATTGTTTTCCCACACTTCCATATTGTCCTACTTTTAATGTCATAGAAATTGTGATTCCCTCTACTAGTGGTTGCATTTGAAATCTACACGTTAACAATGTTTTCCACATAAATTTTAAAATTGTCAAACTATTGGGTAAATTGAAATTTTAAAACCCCGCCACCCCCCCCCCCCCCCGCACACACACATATATGACTTAGATATATTACACATATAAACAATTAATTTATGACTTTGAGAGATTAGTGCATAATTCCAAGTGGGACTATGATAATTAGAAAGCTTGTAAAAAACAATTCAATTATGAATTTGATTTTCATAGGCTAAGACTCCAAGATAAATAACAATACACAATTTCAAATCAAACTAAGAACTGAGAATTATAAAGTTAGGGAAAAAAACCCTGAATCCAAAAAAAACCCTGAATCCCTATACTTGCATGTTGAGGCTTTGAGATTGTTATGCTCTTGACTTGCGAGAAATCCAAAATACCAGAAATACGAAGCAATATAGGCCAAAACACAAAATTATCACATGAAATGAGAAGAACTGCAAGATATTTTATTATTTAGAAGTAGAATACAATGTTCACTTGCCTCTTCAAGGGGAAACCTCTAGCAGAGTAGAGCTCAGTTACAATAAGACTCGATGATTTTTCCCCTACTAACTAAGACTATTTATATCTTAATGACATCGAAAACCCTAACTACTAGTGGTCCCTTGCATAACGTGGGTTAACCACTTTTTTTATTAACTATGACCCATTTACAACTAATTGTGGTCCCTTTTCTATAATGCGAGCCAACCACTTACAATTATTATTAATGTCGATAACTGCTTATGGGTTTTATTGACTCTCTAACTAATTATGACTATGCCTAGGCCCCTTAATATTATTAGATAAATAAATGGGTTAGGGTTGGACCCTAACATTCCCTCCCCCATCAAAATCCGCCTTGTCCTCAAGGCCGAAGCTATGAAATCTGCTAAAGAATAGTGGTTGGTTCCCATGTTTCATCTTTTAGAGAGGTGTCTTTCCACTCGATGAGGGCTTCCTTGATCGCGTGGCCATGAAGATGTCTTTCGCAAGTATCAAGGACCTATTCTGGTTGGAGCCAAAGTGAAGCTTCCTCTTCCAATTATGGCAGATTTTTTTGAACCTTGCAATTTTTCCCCACCACTTTCTTGAGGCATGATACATGGAAGACCAAATGGATTTTTGAAGTAGTTGGCAAGGCAAGTTTGTAAGCAACTACTCCTATGCACTGAAGTATTTGATAAGTCCCATATGGTGCTAGTTTCTGGTAACCCTTTTCTTAAAGATATGTTTTCTTATACAATTGGATTCACAGGAATACTTGATCCCCTTCTTGAAATGAGCGCTCAGAATGATGTCGGTGTTGGGTGTGTGTTATATTATTTCCATGACTAGTCGCATGCACACTGAGAAGTTTTCTTGGTGTAGAAAAACAATGGGCATTGCAGGGATGGACCAGTGACTAAGCTCTCCTATGACCCCTTGTGTGGAAAATAAAACAATAAGTGGGAGAATGTTGGATGTGTGATATTCTTTCCACAACTAGTTGAATGTGCTAGCCCCTTTTGTTCATTGTTTTGGGTGCGGCAGGGGAGTCACAAGGGGCAGTAGCCCCCTTTCACGAGGTTCGAGGCAGCACCCTAGGATTTTTTTTTCCTATATATATTCAAACCCAAGGATGGGGGGTTGACCCAAATATGGTGGGAGGACCTATCCATGGTTTTGTGCATGGGTTTTGCACATGGTTTTGGGCATGATGGTTTTTTGCCCTTGGTATTTTGTAGATCCTATCAAGGGAACTATGATTATGTTCCAATTCAGGGTTAATGGATTGGGTTTTATGAATGCTTTGGCATGTATATACATGTATTGTAACATTGAAAGGAATATAATGAAAAATCAATCTAGTAGCCTCGGTTTTGGGATCCGGGGGAAAAACTTTGTGTATATTTGTTTTATGTTCTCGCCATTCTTTATTTTTTGTATTTTAAGAATTCATTTGCAAGTATTATGTACAAGGTTAAAACCTACAATTGGTCAACCTATTCCTTCATTTTCTTCTGAGCTTAACATAGATTATCTTTGAGATGAACGATCATGATGGTACGATTCTATAGGAGCTGATCAACTTCCTGTTCTTTGGATCATCCAGGGATACAAGAAACTGGTGAATGTGGGAGTTGGCCATACACTACCTCATATGGAATCATTTTGGTGGCTTCATGATAGTTAGTATCATACCACCATTAAGCTAAAGGCAAGCACTGTACCCATTGATGTTTCTTGTCTGAAGTGAAGAATCTCAGATAGGTCTCTAATAATTTGTTGACTGCTTCTGTTTGAACGTCGGTTTGGGGATGATAAGTTGTACCTAGTTGGAGTTGTGTGCCCTGGAGCTTGAAAAGTTCTTGCCAAAATTTGTTGGTGAAACTTGGGCCTCGATCTCACATAATGGAAATTAGAATTCCATGCAGTTTGAAGATATGGTCCAATAAAACATGAGCCACCAATGTTGGGGTAAATGAGTGTGGTAGAGCATAAAAATGAGCATATTTGGAAATTCTGTCAACAACCACCATGATGATTGATTTTTTCTTGACTTTATGAGACTAGTAATGAAATCCATGGAAACATCTGTCCATATGGAAGCAGGGAGTGACAATGGTTATAAGGTTCTCGGTAGCTTGATTGTTTCCCCCTTTTTTGCATTGGAGTACATCACATTCAACTACAAAAGTAAGAATTTCGTTCTTCATGGCGGTCCAAAAGAAAGAACAAAGTGCTCGTGTATAAGTCTTCTGAAAGCTTGAATTTCCTGCAATCAAAGATGAGTGCAACTCATCCAAGATGCGGGTTTTGAGGGTGGAGGTCACCGATAACACTACTCAATCCTTGCAACGAAGAATATCATATTTGCAAGAGTAGTTTTATGAGGAATTAGGATCTTCTCTTAAGTTATTAATTATGTGGGACAAAGATGTGTGGGAGAACCATTCATTACAGGCCTCTTCAATCCAATCTGGTATGGGTAGAGAGAGTGATAGAAGGGTGATCTCATCCTCAAATTGGCGCGACAAGGCAGTGAACACTACATTTTCATGCCCCTTCCTGTAGATTATCTCTTAATCATATCCCAACATTTTTTCAAGCCATTTATTTTGTTTTTGCATCGATAGATGCTTCTCTAGAAAATATTTGAGGCTATGATGGTTCATGTGGATTTGGAAATGTCACCGCAATAAGTATGGTCGCCAAGTGTCTAGTGCATGTAATATGACCATCATTTCTTTCTCATAAGTAGATTGAATCATATGTTTTCCATTGAGTTGTTGACTGGTGAAAGCCAATGTTCTACCTTCTTGTATTAATGTGACGCCAATACCCATACCTGAAGCATCACATTCAATGACAAAAGATTTGGTGAAGTCTAGTAAGGCCAATATTGAAGTGGAGCACATGGCCTATTTGATAACCAAGAAGGCCTACTGAGTTGCATCAGTCCAGAGAAATGAATTTATATGAGAATATTAACGAGGGGTATGGAAATGCATCCAAAGTTGTGGACACATTTGCTATAGTATCCTGTGAGACCCAAGAATCCCCTTAAATTCTTCAAAGTTTTTTATTGGGGCTAACATTGCATTGCCTGAATCTTTCTCGGATCAACCCTGACTCCTTCAGGACCCACAATGTGTCCCAAATACTCTACTTCTTCCATGCCAAAGGAGCACTTAGATAGTTTGACAAATAATTTGTGATCTTGGAGCAATTGCAATATCTCGTCAACATGTTGAAGATGTTTGTCCCATGTTATGTCGTAGATGAGAATGTCATCGAAGAAGACCAGGACAAATTTCCTAAGATATGGTTTCAAAAGGTGGTTCATGAGGCTTTGAAAAGTGGATGGAGCATTACAGAGACCAAATGGCATGACCAAGAATTCATATTGGCCTTCATGAGTTCAGAAGAATGTCTTGGGAATATCCACTTCCTTCATGCATATTTGGTGATAGCCCGAGTGGAGGACTAACTTGGTAAATAATTTAGCACCATGTAGTTCATCAAGCATATCATTTATAACTAGAATATGAAAATTTTCCTTGATAGTGAGCTTGTTAAGGGACTGGAAGTTAGGACACATGCACCATTCTCCATATTTCCTTAGAACCATGACCACTAGAGATGAATAAGGGCCGGTGTTGGGATGGATAACACCAGCTTTGAGGAGTTCCTTGATGAATTTTTCAATTTCATTCTTTTGGGAAAAATGATATCAATATGGGTGGACATTTAAAGGTTGGGCACCCAGGACCAAAGGGATGCTATGATCATATTCATCCCTAGAGGGTGGAAGCTCTTTAGGTTTTTTAAAGACCCGCTGGTAGCGATCTAATACCTGTTGCATCTTAGGATGAATATGAGGAGTAGTGGATTCAATGGCCTAGATGGCATTAAATTGGGCTACTACTCCATGATGACCCTTTTTTAAAATCTTCTCCATTTGATGTGAGTTGATGATAGTAGGAGCACCTTCTTGGAGTCCCCTCAATGTATTAGTGTGGTCATTTTTCTTAAAGCTCATATATAACTCCTAGAAATCCATTATGATAGGGTCCAGTGTGAAAATCCATTCAACACCAAGGACAATGTCGCAACCACCCATTTCAATAGAAAACATGTGGCTTTTTAGGTGGTAATTCCCCATCTAAAGCTTAATATTTTTGAAACGTCCTTCACATTTCAGGGTCCCCCCATCAATGATAAGGACTTGGAAATTAGATACCGCTCGTACAAAGTAATGAACAACTTCTACAACTCTATTATGGACAAAGCTCTGAGTGTTGCCACTATCAATAAATACCACTATTGGTTGATGTTCAATAAAACCTTGGATTTTAAGAGTCCGGGGTGAAGAAATTCCAGCCAAGGCATGTAGTGATATAATTGGGTCATTTGGCATAGCTGTGAGATCATTGTTTCGGTTGGTTTGGGTTTCACTTGCTTCTTCCTTAGGCACCTCAAGGGATGTAGCTTCATTTGTTGAGTTGTTATCAATAGCATCAATTTGAAAGAATTTTGGTTCCTTACATTTATGTTCGGGGGAGTACTTGTCATTGCAGTAGTAGCACAATCCTTGTTTCCTTCTTTTGGCCATTTCTATCAGCGACACCTTTTGAACCTGAAGTGTTTTGGTGGGGCCCAGAGCTTGGGTGGGACATGTCTTAGCAACAAAATTTGGATGATTGGACTAGGAATTTAAGGTGACTTCCACACCTAAGGCCTTGGGGCATGCGTCCAACCAAGTAGTTGGGTTATGCATTCGAACATGGGCTTGGATGGCTTCCTTTAGGCCACTGATGAAACATTCTAAGTAAAATACATCCCCTAGGCCTTCAGTTATGATGGCCAATTGTTCAAAGTTTACAATGTAGTCCTTTACTATACATGTTTTCTTGAGCTTAGTGAGACGACCCAAAAAATGAGATTCACGATCAAAACGATCACATATGGATTTTGAGAACATGTTCCAAGTTTCCCTCCCTAGATAACATTTGTGATGCCACTGCCACCACTGTCATCTCTCTTGGTCCAAGTAAAGGGATCCCACATGTAGTTTAGCTCCATCATTGCAGATATCATTAAGGAAGAAATATTGTTCCATTTGTCCTACACATACTACAGGTTTAGAGCCATCAAATTTGTACATGTCCAACTTGGGTGTTGGTGGTTCGAAGAGTGGTGATTTCCATGGAAGTGAATGTGATGGCTGGATTCTCCTTCTATGTGTGCATCAACACTAGGCTCCTCCTTCATGAGTTTGTGAGATGTCATTCTAACAATCGTTAGTTTTTTGTGTTGTGAGGTAATGGACTCCCAAAACTCATTGAATCTTTTCTCAAGGTTGTCGACCTTCTCACCTGTCCTTTTCGTAGCAATAACTTGAGGCCCGGTACCGAGCATATACAAGCCCCTGTAAAATTTTGAGCTTACATAAGAGTAATATGGTTGGAAAGAGGGAAAGCTCAGGAGTCTAGTGTCGTGATTCACTTGAAGTCACATTGGGAAAAATTTGGGACCACTGGAAAATTGGGTGCTTACAAGTGAATGGTACCAATGTGATCAACTTGTCATCTTGAATATTATGGGCTAAGTCTCTTACAAGTGTCCTGAGATGGCCTCAAGTTTTTTTTTTTACTCCAAAATCGTTTTACTCCAAGTTGATTAATATTGTAATGGTTGAATTCTAGAAATCTTGATACTGGCAATAATCCTATGAAAATTGGATCGGGACTGTAGCAACAGAAACCCCAGGGTCTTGGTACCGTAGAGTGTGCTACGACTATCTGATCTAGACTAAACCCTACTGTTGGATCTAATCTGGACAACGATAGTCGAACCCCAACAACTAGATCCAAATATGGAAGAAAAGGTAGGGGTGATCTTCAGATAACTAAGGAAACTATGGTCACAAAGGAGTGTTAGGTGCTACAGATCGTAATATATCTAGGGGTCCAACAATAGTACTCGACCCAATCTTTCAAGGCGCTAACTAAGGAGTGTCGACTGTACCCTTAGCCGTACTACTTGACTACCCTATTGTATATGCAAGTAATCTCCTTGAGTGTTGTTCTCTGTGTACTGTAGCAACAAGACAACCAACGACTTATCTAAGGTTAGGTTTCAGGTTATCCGATGGCACTTTTGATATACCCAAGGGTACGTGAAAGTGCAGTCTGTGGGCGGTAATGTCTAATGCACTACTACTCGAAGGGGTACCCATAGCGGTTATAAGGGAGTCCAAAAAGTGTGCCACCTCTTTTAGTTACTACGTGCATGCCTCCCCAAATTCATAGGTTTATGCGTTCAATGACAAATGTCATGGTTTAAAGACACTAGAACACATCTCTAACCTAAAAAAATTCTACGAAAATTTGAGGTACAACTGGCCCTGAAAAGTGCTTTGGTACCACTTGTTATGCTCTTGACCTGCGAAAAAATCCATAATATCATAAATACGAAGCAATATAGCCCAAAACATAGAATTATCACATGAAATGAGACAAACTGCAAGATATTTGATTATTCAGAATAAAAATACAATGTTCACTTGCCTCTTCGAGGGGGAAACCTCCAACAGAGCAGAGCTCAATTATAATAAGACTCGATGATCTTTCCCCTACTAGCTAAGACTATTTATAGCTTAATGACATCCAAAACCCTAACTACTAATTGTCTTTTGCAGAACACGGGTTAACTACTTTATTTATTAACTATGGCTTGTTTACAATTGGTTGTGGTCCCTTTTTTTGTAATGTGAGTCAACCACTTACAATTATTATTAATGCAGATAACCGTTTACGAGCTTTATTGACTCTAACTAACTATAACTCTCCCTATGTCCCTTGGGCTTATTACATAAATAAAGGGGTTAGGGTTGGACCCTAACAAAGATAAAAAGAAATACATTATTTTGAGAATTAGAATGTTGATTTTCTTTGACAAGTGTAAAGCATGTGATCATTGGTAGGTGGTTATAAATCCTACCATACATAATGTCGAAGATCTCATAGTTTGATCTTTGGACATGCTTGAATAGACCCATCTCCATCCCATGATTTTGACTCAATAGAAACAACTACATGAGTAGAGAAGGTGATTTAGAGAGGCTTAATGTGAGAATAATAGGTATATAGAATTGGAAACTTCATGGGTAGAAGAAAGAAAGTTGCAAAACCTATTATCTATATTATTGTTGAAGGGCCCCTCAAAGGTGTTGCACTAAAGAAGGGAACATAGAGGTGAAACCATATGGAAAGGGCACAAATAATCAATACCAAATCATATTGAAAAGGCCCAAAGTGGCCCAATGTTCTAGGTTAGTAGCTCAAATGGTTGAGAGTGGAGCATGGTATTTTCTCCCATCCACCCGAGCTCAATTCCATGGGACATGTTTGGCACGTTGTGATATGGTTCAAAGAGTAGGCGACCCCTAGTATAAAATCCACTCCAATTGAGTCTAGGCATCTTAGCTCTTGCTAAGTCATAAGTTGGTATATCTAACTATCTGGGCTTGTGCTAAGTCATAAGTTATTGGTAATCTAGATTGTTGACTATTGGATATACTCTTGGTTTTATAGTGGCAACCAAAAAGTTTGATCTTGGGCATTGCCCACATTACTCTAACAAGTTAACTTTCACAATGGCTAAAAACAAAATAAAATAAAAAAAAACCAATAAATTTAAAGAGAATATAAACTAAAGGTATCCATATAACTTTAAAAAATAAACCCAAATAAAAACATGTAAATTCATAAAAATCTACTAAGTTTAAAATTTTACTCTTCTTGTTATTCCCAAGAATCAAGAAAGAGTCAACATAATTAAGATAATTAGTACAAAAGTTGTAACCAATATAACATTATATCATAAAATTTGAATCTAAATAAAAAAATTATCGTTAAACCCTCCGAACAGCTAAAATCCACTCAATTAACATGTATCCACTCTACTTATATTCACATTCAAAATATTTTTACCTTCATAACAAAAATTAAAATAAACACATAATGTTTAAAAAACCATTAAAAAAATATAATATATCATAATATAAAATATCATGAAAAAAATGAGTTTAAAATTTTTAACCTTGTTATAAAATTTACGACACTTTAAAGTCCTTTTCCTCAACGTGTAGTTTACGATTTATCTCTTGCGTTGACGAAATGATTAGTCGGTCGTGACAAGTGGCAAACGGATATTCGGTTTACAAAAGCAGTGAAACTCAATAGAGTGTACGGTAAACAAAGTAAAACTTTCTTTATGTGAGAAGCCGAAGCGGGGCCCACGCTCACTTTTAACTTATATGATATTTGCCACGTGTATGGCCGTTTGTTTCTAGGCCAAAAACTAGCACGACAACATTAAATGCCAAAATCCTTGGAATGTGACGTTGATGACAGGTAAGGTAAACACAGTGAGAAAATACGTTAAAAGGCAAACAGGCAGGGCGGATAAAACCAAGGGAACCGACTGACCAATCAAAGGAAATAAATTGTTACCCTGAGTTTGAGGGTCGACCGACTAGTTACGATTAAAGAGAGAAGTCATTATAAATTTGTTTCGTGTAATTTATCGAATTTGAGAGTGTGAGGAAATTTTAAAGTATTCCATTTATTTATATATGTTATAATACAATTTTTTTTTTTGAAGCTGGCAAAATTTATCAAATTCAGGTGTCAAACCAACAGTGAAGACAGCTATCTCTGGCTGCTATCCGCGAATGTCGGTTTGACTCATCACTGTTATCAAGTAAAACCATGCCACCTGTAATAACCCGCTGGTGGTCCGTAAGGGAGCAGACTTTCACTCCTGCCAGATGCCTCTGGGTTTTGGGCCGTTAACCTGTTTCCTTACATCCGAGGAAGACGAGCTCTTACCCAAGCAGAAGCAGTTTTATGGCATACTCTAATGGTAAGAAACCACAATTTTAAATAAAATTATATGTTTATTAAAAAATAAAATATTTAATAATTAAATTATTTTAATATTAATGACTAAAATTATAAATAAAATTTTAATAAAAATATTATAATATGTAAATTTATTTTTTCTTTAATTAATTAAATCAATAATTTAAAATAAAAAAAATCTAACCAATATCATATCATATAAGATGAATTTATTTAATTTATTTTATATTTCTTTTAATTGAATTGTTATTTTTATTAATAAAATTTTATTTTAAAATAAAAAACCCTAACAAATTTCATATCATATAAGATGAATTTATTTAATTTATTTTATATTTTTTTATTATTGAATTGTTATTTTTATTAATAAAATTCTATTTTAAAATAAAAAATCTAACAAATATCATATCATATAAGATAAATTTATTTAATTAATTTTAATTTTTTTTTATTAAATTGTTATTTTTATTACTAAAATTATATTTTCAAATATATAAATAAATTTAGTCTCTTTCAAAACTAGCACCAATACTAAAATGAAATATTTAGATTATACAATATTAATTATATATAATTAGCAACAACACTAAAATGATATATTTAGATTATATAATGTTAATTATATATAATTATAACATCTTCAAATCAATTTATTTAAAATTGTATTTTTTTTGTATTTTAGATGAATCCAATATATAATTATAACATCTTCAAATCAATTTATTTGAAATTATATTTTTTTTTGTATTTTAGATGAATCCAATAGTTCCCTTGACATGCAATTATTAATAAATTTCTAGGAGTCTACAAGAACCCCCAAGACGTGGTCGGAAACTCCTTGTCTAAGTTGGGTATTTCTAATGCATATGGCTACATGCATTATACATACATGGAGAATTATTAGTAAATTTCTATGAGTCTACAAGAACTCCCAAGAGGTGCTCGGAGAAACTCCTTGTCTAAGTTGGGTATTTCTAATGCATATGGCTACATGCATTATACATACATGGAGAATTATTAGTAAATTTCTATGAGTCTACAAGAACTCCCAAGAGGTGCTCGGAGACTCCCTGTCTAAGTTGGGTATTTCTAATGCATATGGCTACATGCATTATACACACATGGAGGCTGACTATATCTGCGTTGAGGGTTTTATCCCACAATTATTAGTAAATTTCTAGGGGTCTACAAGAACTCCCAAAAGGTGGTCGGAGACTTCGTGTCTAAGTTGGGTATTTATGATGCATATGGCTACATGCATTATACACACATGGGGGCTGAGTATATCTGCGTTGAGGGTTCCATCCCTCTCCCATAGCTCCCATAGCGACTACTTCTCTCATATGTGTTTTAGATTATATGCTTTTGTATTTGATATCTGCGTTGAGGGTTCCATCCCTCTCCCATAGCTTCCATAGCGGCTACTTCTCTCACATGTGTTTTAGATTATATGCTTTTGTATTTGGTATCTACCTTGAGGGTTCCATCCCTCTCCCATAGAGGCTATTTCTCTCATATGTGTTTTAGATTATTTGTTTTTGTATTTGGTTGCAGTCATTAGATGGTCAAGCTCTACATTTTGATCTTTGGTATTAGATGGAGACATTTACTTTTCATATTTTTGTTATATTTCTAGAGCCGCATGGATACTTATATTTTTAAGTCAATATGCTTCACTATATTTTTAAGTCAATATGCTTCACCATATCATTGAGACATTTACTTTTCATATTTTTGTTATATTTCTAGAGTCCCGGATGGATACTTATATTTTTAAGTCAATATGCTCCACTATATCATCTATGGGAGAGATTTTGTGACAGTTTTCTACATATGCACTGGTACATTATATAATTTTGTGACAATTTTCTACATATGCAGTGATACATTATATAAACCACATAAAAAAAAATTCATCTAAAAAATTGAAAAATTTAAACCTTGAATCTCTCGATTTTCACAAATTTCACATTACTTCAAACACCAACTTAACTTTCCTAAAAACTTAAAATTACAATTTTAACATAAACTTAAAACCAAATTTTAAAAAATATAAACTTAAAAAATAAATATGTTGAAAAAGTTTAATATTATTTAATAATAATAAAAGATACCACTTTATCTATTAAATTCTAATATTCTATTTTTTTTTTACATCAAGTTTAGCTGAGCTTTACTCAATTAATTTGTGTATCCATATACTGAACTTCTGCAGCTTACAACCTGTATCCTTAGACAGATGCAAGTCTCCTTACACAAATGCAATCATGTAGTGTGAGTTAGATTCCACTATGATCGTTCATCGATATAATATTGACTCAGCATGCTGGCTTCATGAAAGAAGAGATGGCATCGTTTCAAGTACAGATGCAGTGTATGAATATTCTGTTCTTTAATATACTAAAGTGGATGAGATCATATAACAGGGATTGTCATTATCCTCCTTGTGGCTGTCTGTTTCGATTATTATTATATATAATTTTTTTGTGATTGTCTTTTTCGATTAATTATTTCATAATATAAATATCATTTATAACAATTTTTTAATTATATTAATTTATAGATAATATAATTTATAACCAGATAAATGTAGTGAAAATGATCTATTAAAAAATAAAATATAAAGTAAATTAATATTTTAATTAAAATTAATGAAAAGTCTTCTTATATTACTTTTTATTTTTAAACTTCATATTTTTATTTTTTAAATTCTTTCACTTTTAAAATAATTTCATATTAGTTTTTCCCTAATATTTTTTTCAAATAAAAAAATGTAATTTTATTTATATTACACATAAAATTACAATTTTATACATTCTATTAGTTTAAATTGAGTCTTTTCAAAATTTTGTCTAATAATTTTTTTTTCTTTATGAGAGGAATATTATGTTGGTTTATCATTTACAAAAAATTCTAGAAAAAAATGTTTTTTTAGTCTCACTTTCCATGTCTTATCTCAAATCTAAAAATATAATTAAAAAAGCATAATTTTCTGATGGGAAAAGTATAAACATTGGTAACTCAGATTTGTGATAGCAAAAAAGAAAAAAAAAAACATTTACTTAGACCCAAGGATCAAGAAAATAATTTTGTTGTTGGTTTTCTTTGTTTTCTAAGATTTGAAATGCACCTTCTTCCACACTCAATCCAACCATTGCCTTTGCCAGGGCATATGCTTTTGTGTTCATGTGGCTTTTCATGTGATTAAAATAGATATGAGTAAAATGATTAATTTGCTCTTGCATTTTCCCAAAAATTGGAGAGGGAGTATAATTGTGGATTCTGGCAGTTCCTTTTACCCAATTTATGACATTTTGAGAGTCTCCATAGACATGAATAAAGAATATATACTGTGAGATGGAAATATAAAGTGGTATTGTAGGAGAAAAAAGTTCAACATAATTGTTTGTATCAGGACCAATATTTGTAGAGAAAGACGTGGAAGTTGTTGGAGAAAGATTGAGAACTCCACCCACCCCTCCTAGCAAGGGGGTCCCTTGTGTTGCCCCTTAAAAGAATGTCCAAGGAGTGTTCATTTATATTTTGAAAACCAGAGGATGTTGTGAATGTGAAACTAGTTCTTTGTAAGGGTTATTTTGTGCAATGACTAGGCTTTGTATAACAATCTTGGTTGTTGAACTGGTTTTTTTATCGAAGATCAACTGATTTCTTTCTAGCTTTATTCCCTAAGCCACAATAAGGGGAAGGACCTCGTGGTGGGGTTTTGTCTGATATGTAAGAGAAAGGCTTTAATCAATGCTTGAGCCATTCCAAAGGTACAAGGTTCCTTCCATTTGGAAGATGTCTTTCCAAACAACTAGGTTGAAAGCGATAGATGGACATAGGAGAAACCACAAAATAATACCCTCAAACATGAGTTGCTGCTCAATTGCATAAAGGTACATGATTATAAAGACTCAAAACCACTAAGAATAGACATGCTAATCTTAGCTCACACACACAACACACCACTAAGAACAAGCATGCTAATATTAGCTCACACACATGACACACTTTGTACACAACACTTGCATATGACTGACAACTAAATTTAGCTTTCTAAAAATAACTAGAACTAATAACTAACTTGACTCAATGAATTCAGTTAACAAGAGAGATTAATCTCTAACAGAAAGGATAATTGATAAAAACATGGTTGATGTATTCCAAAGTCATGAAGCAAGGAGGGAAAATGCCAGGACCATGGAAGGATCAGTTTTGGAGGTTATCCCAAGTGGGGGCTTTATTACAAAGTAGTGGTCACATGAAAAGGTTTTCCTTTGGTGGACATTTTAATTTCCAAATATTTTTACTCCACCAAGGTGGCTTTCCTAAGGTATCCTCCATTTCCAAGCTCATATATCTAAAGAGTGTCACACGAGAGCATTTGAGAGTGTTGATGGATCTATTCAAGTTCCTCTCCTAGCCCAAGGCCTTCCAAAAAAGTTCATTCCCACTAGCCTCTCATATAGTTGAAGTAAAAAAAATGATTGGGGGTGTACATTCCATCTACATTTAACTTTTGGATTGAGGGGGAGGTAGAAGATGTTCCTATTAGCATATGATCTAGGGATCAAGACGAATTTGTATTCCATCTACATTTAAATTTTCGATTGGGGGCGAGGTAGAAGATGTTCCTATTAGCATATGATCTAGGGATCAAGATGAATTTGTATCCGAGACCCATTTCCAACTTCCCAACTAAGATATTTTCTAATTATAGGGAAATCTTTGATGATGGATTTCCATATTATAGAACCATCGTTTATAATTCTCCTAGAAGATCAAAACCATTCGATAAGCGGAGTAGGTTTTATATATTTTTGAATAGTGACCTGCACATAAATACATGCACCTTGAATGAATTTCCAAACCTCTTTTTCTACCAATAAAGTAACAATTTTAAGTTATTAAATATAATGAAAGTTATTTATTAAGAAATGAAGTTAAAAAGATTATAAATGACAATAAATTTAATAATATTTCATTTAATTATAAAATGAATTTTTTTATAACCAATATCCTCTTTCCTTAAAAATACTTGTATGGGGTGCTCAGATTGAGAGAGGGTGGGGGGCAGGTTGCTATTGTCCCACTGGGCCACATGCCTAGGAGACGTGATAGCATTCCCCCATAAAGATTTGATTGTCCATATGTGAAAGGCACAAGGGAGCTCTGCACTAAACTATCTTGTGTTCAATACATGCATCACTTCAATAGCATGGTTGGTTATTCAATGGACTCTAGCACATACAGACAAATTCTTACACTCTCTGAGGAGATCTACCCACAATGTGACTCGTTATTTGTTACAGCTCATAATGGTGCCATTTAATTCCTTTCCAGTGAAGGATAATTATAGTAGCTCACAACTTAGAAACTTTATTAAACACTAGCAACCCAACAACTCTCTGTTCAATTTCATGCTTTAGAACATGTGTATGGAGTCAAGAATTTAGAAATTTTCTCATGGAAAAATCACCTTATTTATCCCCCTCATGGAGGTGATGTTGATACCCATGAAATAGTTCGAAATATTCTATTTTTGGTTCTAGTTTATTCAAGCACTAATCTTGGGGGGTCTCGTTGGAAAATCTGGCAAGATACAATTGTTTCTTTCATCTCCTTGTCCTTTATCATCTTCAACGAGCAACTATGGGTTACTCTTGAGCCCTGGCCATGCCTTGGAAAAGAATTTTCCATTTGGACTCCATGCAGGAAAACTCACATAGTCGGGCCTAGCATTCAACCTACAAATAGTCTGAACACCCAACAACATTGGCTAAAATTTAATCTCTTTATGCATGTTCTTAGTTTTATCATAATATTTGGTTTGGCATCAACCAATTCTATAGGCACTAGTAAGGGGTTTAGCAGTTGTGAATAACTTTTCCTTCTTAAGGTTTCCAGTTTGTGTTATTCAGAGAACACCCCCTGGCTTCTGTTATCTAACAAGGCTCCCCATGAAGATCGTATCCCTCATGATCTTACCTTTTCCTCTCAATTTTGTCTTGAACCTGGTGGAACCTTTGACTCTTTCTAGGCCTTTCTTTCACTTAGCACAAATAACATGCCATCCCAACAAGCTCGGGTTCACCACAGGGCGGCCTATTACCAAGAATGAGGGGAACATGGGCACACTTGGGTGCAAGTAAGGGTGGAACTTTCAATTGTATGGTTTATGGAGCTCACTCCTCAACATATGAAAGAGGAGCTTGCTCAAGTGGAATGAGAATTAGAAAATTATAGACCTACCCTCTCAAACACATAAGTTATCATAGAATTTGCAGAATGGGTTCCTGATGTTGCACACACATGAGGGTGGTATAATCAATACACATACATGATGGACATTTACTAGCACCTTAAGTTTCTTCTTGGAAAGATCTTGATGGACATAAATGAAAGAAGGGAGGAATGTAGAAGTTCCTTGTAGATTCAAACTGCTAATTGTAATTTACTAAAACAATAGACTTGAATCTATTGTACTCATCAACGGAAACAATAAACAATTGAGAAATCACAAAGCATACAAGAGGAAGAAATCAATCAACAAAGTACACACTGATTTCCTAGGGGAAGCCACAACTAAAAGACCCTTTCTATCCGTATATTGCATTAGTCAGAAAATATGAGAAGATTACAATGCTTTGCTCAAGCTCGAGCAACCTCTGCACTATCTCTATCAATCTCATAGCTTCTTAGACAAGCATAGGCAAATACTTAACCAAATTTTGGATTGCCCAAGTCCCTATTTCCTTGTGTTTCTTCCTTGGGAATTATCCCCCTATCAATTAGGGAAATTCCTCAATATGAATTGTGCAATCCTCATAGGCCTTCCTCTGACTGCATGCACCACCTGTACAATTTGGATGATTATACAAGTGATAGTACACCACCCTTGAACTCCAATCTCAACCGGGTAACTCTCGAATTCGACATGCATGAGTTATTTATGAGTGAATCATTAGTTAAATGTTTGAACACATGAAGCAACACCCCACTATTTGACCTCCTACTAGTTCCTCCATCAGTTGGAACTAGTTTAACTAACTTTAACTTAGCTAAACTGAATTAATTAATTACAACTCAAAATAAACTCAACCAGGTCTCCTATAAAGTAGGAGACACTCTACATGATTAAGTTAGACCCTCAACTAAGTCAAATTAACTTAGTTAACTCGTACACGTTGTCTTGTCATGTGGAATTACAAATTTATTCCTAATTTACTTCAAGGACAAAATTAAATTAGGATTTTCCTATTGCATTGTCAACACTCCGTCTCAACAAGAAAGGTATTATCAGATACCCCAATCTTGCCTTTATGGAACTCGAATTTGCCTCTTGACAGTACCTTAGTAAAGATATCTGCATCCTTGTCCTCTGTAGGAATGTACTCCAGCAACATGATTCTCTTCTGGACACAATCTCGTAGATGGTGATACTGAATGTCGATATTCTTGGACCAATCATGGAAAATTGGATTCTCAGAGAGTTTGATACAACTCTGATTGTCACAACAAATCACTGTAAGATCCATTTGCTGACCAAATAACCCAAAAACGATCTTCCTCATCCATAGCTTCACAAGTTTCTTGACTATAAGCCATGTACTCTGCTTCTGCTGAACGAAGTGCAACTGGTCTCTCCTTCCTGCTGTACCAAGAAACTATTATTGACCCAATACTGAGGATTGCCCCTAATGTGCTCTTCCTATCGAATGGAATCCCTGCCCAATCTACATCTGTGAAGCCTTGCAACTTCACTCCCTCTATCCGTTTGAACCAAATAACAAACTGAGTGGTGCCTCTAAAGTATCTCAACACATGTTTAACTACCTTCCAATAGAGTTTGGTTGGCTTAACCATTGTTTGACTAAGCTATTTAACTGCAAAACATATGTCCAATCATGTACTCACCAAATACATAAGTGAACTGACAGGTTGTTTGTAAATAATAATCTCCACTACTACACCTAAAGTAGCATCTTCCTTCCTCCAATTAGCTGCTAGAGGAGTCTCCATGGGTTTGCTTCTCTCCATGTGGAACTTCTTCAGTATCTCATTGGCATACTTTCCCTGAGAGACAAACAGTTCCTCATCTCCTTTCCATACTTCCATACTAAGGAAATAATGCATGAACCCTAGGCCATTCATCTCAAATTCTCTTGCAAGATACTCTTTGCAATATTTTACCAGCTTCTCATCATCTATTAGAATTAAATCATCGATATACAATACTATAATAAATAATTTTCCTTCAACCACAATATGGTAAAGGTTTGCATCTATTTCAATTTGGTGAAGACCAACTTAGTGAAATAGCTATCAATCCTGGTGTACTGAGAATGGGGTGCTTTTTCAATCCATACAACGCTCAGTTGAGTTTGCACACTTGTGAATCTCTGTTGAAGGTCTCAAATCCTTCTAGTTATTCAATGTACACCTCTTCCTCAATCACTCCATTGAGGAATGTTGTCTTCACATGCATATGATGTATCTTCCATCCCATCTACACTGAATGTGATAGAATAGATATGATTGAAGAATACCTTGCTACTAGAGCAAAGGTATCCTTGTAATTAATTCCCTCCACCTAAGAGAACCCTATGGACACAAATATGGCCTTCTGTTTTTAGACACTACCATCTGTTGCTTTCTTTACCTTATAAATCCATCTGGAACTCACCATTGACATGTTTGAAGGTCTTAGGACCACTTCCCAAACATTTTTTTTGATAATGGAGTCATTCTCCTCTACCATGGCATCAACCCATCCTGGTTGTTGCAATGCTTCATCAAATTAGGATGGCTCAATCTCTATACTCTTGGTCATCAGTATCATGTAGCTAATGTACCGATATGGTGACCTCCTCTACCTGCACTATGATGTGGGTGCTACCGCATTATCTCTAGCATCATGCATCAATCTCTCAGCTTCTCTGGTGCACTTCCTTCCATCTCTAGAAGTCTTTGCATGAGTGGGTGCTTCCACTCTCTACTCCTCTTCATGTGGCTACTCAACATCATCCAGAGGTTAATCCTTTGGAGCTAAAAGCTCCTCATCTACATGTAACTGAATATCCCTCTCAAGGTAACATCTCATGGCCTTCACTTCATCGAACTTCACATCTCTACGAACCACTGTTATGCTATGAGATGGAAGGTACACTCGATAGTTGTGAGGTCTATTAGTGTACCCCACATATATTCGCAACTCGGTTGTTGGCTCTAGATTTTTCCTTGCATCCTTGGTAACATTAAAGTAAATTGATGAACCAAATATATTGAAGTGTGCCACATATGGTTTCTTACTTGAAAAAGCTTCTTCTCGTGTACTTATCCCAGCAATATGAGGAGGACTCCTGTTCTACACATATACAACTATGTTGCATGCTTTAACCCACAAGTGCAACGATAGGCCCCGATCATGTAACATCATCCGTGCAATTCCCATAATACTTCTGTTCTTCCTTTCAGCCACCCCACTCTGCTATGGGTTATGGGGTGATATTAACTCCCGTTGGATGCCTTTTGATGTGAAGAATTTCTTGAGTTAATTTGACACATATTCTCCATCGTTATCGCTCTTGAGAGCCTTCACTTTACGACAAGTGTCTTTCTCAACAAGTGCTTTAAATTCACAAAATTTAGAGAATGTATGCCTTTTATTCTGCATGAAGAAAATACAACAATTACCCGAGAAATCATCTACAAATATTACATAATACCTGTGCTTGGCCATGGAGGCTATCAAGAACAGTCCACACACATCTAAGTGAACTCTTTCAAGGATCACTTACGCTCAATTGTCCTTATCATGAAATGTAGCTTTGGTATACTTCCTCAATGTACACCCTTTGCATGTATCTCTTTGATCTAGTGCACCCTTGGGAAGTCCTATAAAAATCTATTGCATGATCTTCAAAGCTCCATGGTGCAAGTGGCCCATTATTCTATGCCACAATTCACCAATTTCTTGGATTTGCACCTTTTCTAATTTTGTGCTCAAAGAAGCACATTCTTCTACATCTAATTTTTAGAGGTTCTTCACCTAAACCTCGATCTGCTTCACTTGTCCTGAGGCTATGTGATGAAGGAAATCCTTTCCTTTTCTAAATATCACGTCGTAGCCACAGTCCTCCTACATAGCAAATGAAACTAAATTCTTCTTCAGACCTAGAACATACATGACATATTTTAATGTGAGAGGAGAATCAATCTCCCTCTAAAAAGTAATAGTATTGATGTCGCTTGTGCTACAAATTCCATCATCTCACATTTCGATGTGCATCTAGATGTCCTTCTCCTCCAAGACACTAAAACAGTAATTGTTGCTGGTCATATGGAATGAGGCTCCACTATCTAGATACCACACACTATCCATCACCGATGTCACCATGGAAGAAATAAGGTTGAAATCCAACTTGATTTGTGAAGCAAGAGCTTCACTTGTTGTTCCTCCTGAGGGCTTCTTTCTAGCCTTCTTGTGTGAAAAATTCGTGGTAGAGTGCTCCAAGTCATGAAAATGAAAACGTTTAATCTTTGACAAGTCCTTCTTATTTCCTCCCTGAATGGAATCTCCTTTGGATTGGAATTTATTTCCTCTCCCTTTCTTCTCCTTTCAAGCTAAGGCACAATTATCCTCATCATCATGCTTGAATGAGGTTCCATCTCTAGTGCTCTGCCTTATCTCTTCTTGCACCAAGTCGGACCGTAAGCACCCCCACTCTGGTAGATTCTCCCTCCCATTTACCGAATCCTGGTAGTTGTTCTAACTCTTGGGAAGGACTAGAAGGGCTAAGATGACTAGCTAATCTTCAGCGACTATAACACCAACACTCCCAAGCTTATCCCGACATTGGGTGAACTTTCTTAAGTACTGTGGTATTGTGTCACCCTTCTCCATATTTATTTTCTGAAGCTTGTCCTTCAGTGCCAGCTTCTTGTGGTCATTGTTGTTTTGAAACAAGTTTGTCAAGGCCTTCCACATTACATATGGAGTCTCCTTCCCATGGAGGTTTGAGACAATATGATTGCGAACTCCTTCTAGTATTACCCTTATCACCTTTGCAACACATTTCTTCCACTCTGTCAGATCTTGAGCATCTATTGTTGGAGGCTAAAGAACATCAGTGTCTATGAATTCAATCAGTCTGTTGTATTCCAACACCGCCTCCATCGTGTCCTTCCAAGAAATATAGTTCAAAATACCCTCAAGGGTATATTCGAGTTTCAATCTATAGAACGACATCCTACTGGCTCTGAAGAATGATACAACAAACTCATATTCTCCTCTTCTAGAGTGATTTTTTCTCTGATACCATGTAGAAATTCATCGCAGATTCAAACTGCTAATTGTAATTTACTAAAACAATAGACTTTATCTACTTTACTCATCAGCAGAAACAATTAAATGATCAAGAAATAATGAAACATACAAGAGAAATAATTCAATCGACACATTACACATTGATTTCCTACGGAAAGGCACAACTAAAAACCCCTTCCATCCATGTATTGCATTAGTTAGAAAATATGAGAAGCTTACAATGCTTTTCTCAAGCTCGAGCAACCTCTACACTATCTCTATATATCTCATAGCTTCCTAGGCAAGCCTAGGCCAATACTTAACCAAATTTTGGCTTTCCCAAGTCCCTATTTCCTTGCGCTATTTCGGGAATCCCCCTATTAATTAGGGAAATTCCTCAATATGAATTGTGTAATCCTAATAGGCCTTCCTCTGACTACATGCACAACTTATACAATTCAGATGATTATGAAACCGATAGTACAATGCCCTTGAACCCCAATATCAACTGGGTAACTCTCAGATCTGACATGCATGAGTTATTTATGAGTGAATCATCAGTTAACTGGTTGAACACATGAAGCAACACCCCACTGTTTGACCTCCTATTAGTTCCTCCATCATTTGGAACTAGTTTAACTGAATTTAACTTAGTTAAATTGAATTAATTAATTACAACTCAAAATAAAATCAACCAGGGCTCCTATAAAGTAGGAGACACTCTACATGACTCAAGCTAGACCCTCAACTCGAATTAATTGAGCCAACTAAGTCAAATTAACTTAGTTAACTCGTACAAGTTGTCTTGTGATGTGGAATTACAATTTTATTCCTAATTTAATTCAAGGAAAAAATTAAATTAGGGTTTTCTTGTTGCATTTTCAACAAGGAAACCCCCCTCTCTTTAGATCACATGCAATGACAAATGATAGCATAGGATTTTCAGTTGGGGCATATCAAAAACCATATTGGAATTCCTACTGATTATGCTTTCCCTTAACGGTTGAAACCACATATTTAGATAATTCCTCTTAATTTGATTCTTGGTCCCATGTTCTTGGTTTTATGTTTAAGTCTTGTACTTTTCAATCTCTTTAGGGCCTGGGAGTTCATGTGTTTAGCCTATCTAAGATAGTCTGCCCTCCAGGATCGCGTAGTTTTTCTGGCCAACCCAATGATCGGATGTGAACCAAGTTATGGGTCAACTTGTGGTTAGTCAACGGGACAAGTGAGTTAACACAAGCTGTTAAGAGACAAATGAAATCAAATAAACACAAGTACTTGATCAGTGCAGGATAACTGCTATGACTTTGAGGAGGGAGGCTCTAAAATGAAGCGAAGGAAAAAAATGGAGGGTGGTTGTAGCCGCTACAACATTGGCGACACACTGATAGAAATCCAGCTCTCTGTATGGACCTTGTTCATGAAAAACAATTCTAACTCCTCCGAAAGTATTGCTTGATTCTTTGGTCATCATGGCTTCAACACTAAGCTTGAGTTAAAGATATAGCCCATGCCATTCTCTTGATCGGTCAACACACATACCAAGCCAAGTCAACTGAGTTGTTTCGATTGAGGATGAGGGGTATATTGGTGCATAAGTAATATAAATGTCAGAGTCTTAGTTTCATCTTTGGTGTTGCTCTGTTGCCAGCAGGCCTGGACAGTACTCCAACGGAATCACGTAGGAACACAAGCATCGCTCTGCTGCCAGCAAGCCTAGTTAGTACCCCAGTGGAGTTACTTGCATCACCTCTCTATGCAGGAAGCCTTTCTCTTCTTTCACCTTATTTATTTTTTCATTTTTCAATTTTTTATTTTTTATTTATTTTTTATTTTACCAAGAGTTGTGTATAGACACTTATTTATTTCAAAGGCAGAAGAGGGATCCTGACTTATTGAGAGCATAAGAGGTTGTCCCTTCAGAGAAGTATGTTATATATACCTCTAACAATACTTGTTAAGGTTTCCCCCCTCACCTTACTCTACTTGACTGAGCTAACAAGGGTTAACCCAAAAGAACTGACTAGAGTAGGTGGTGCTAGTTAAAAGTGCAAGCGTTGTGTTTTCACCAAGACTCATTCTGAATAGAACATATTTTCCATCAGGGTATCATCGACTAAAGACAACAAGCTTCTTCATAAAGAGAGAGGACAATAGATAACCAAGTTTTTATGGTTGTACAAGTTCTCTTGTACTTTACCTTACTTGTCTCGAGAGCCACACATGGTTTGATGCAAAACTAAATATATGGGTGTATAAACAAGAAAACAAACAAAAAAGAAAAGAGCATAAGTAAAGAGAAAGTGAAGAATGGAAGCAAAGCAAATAAACAATCAATTAAAACAAAGTAAACAAATAAAGCATGCAAACAAAGCAAAACGAGAAAGAAAACACTACCCCTAATCCTCAACTAAATAGTGCATGGGTCAGCTCACACAAAGTGATATTTCCAATGCATCCATCCATGCATTGGTTGACCCATGTTGGTGAAGGCATGGTTTACGAGAAAGGTAAGCATGTAAACCAGCCAACAAAAAAGATATAATATTGAAGACTAACACGCTCCAAGTTTAAAAATGTCCACAGAAAAGAAAAGAATAAAAGCACAAGATAAACATTCTATGGACCTATCATGGTTATGCAACATATTGCACGAATACGATAAGCAAATACACTATTTTGACCGTGACAAATGAGAAAACATAAGAAAGAAAGACAACTTATGTTTAGCAAGAGTGCTTGTTGTGTATGATTCCTCCAATGCATGAGTGATGGGATCATGTGATTCTGGTGGAGGCCGCAAAATCTATAAACTAGATTGATCTTCAATGTAAACATGAGAGTGATGAGGAGCCTTGGGTGTTTCAACAGATTTCTGATCAGGAGTGGAACTAACCTCAGGAGGGAGAGGGCTTGACATAACCATCAGCTCCGGCTGAAGTTCCTTGACAACTTGTGGGTTTTCCACTTCATCAATAGATAGATCATCGAAGACGGGTGACTTAGAAAGACCAATAGTGAATGAATCAACATCGTGATTGAATGGAGGAGTAAAGAGATCATGACAACCACGATTATAAAATTCGATATGTTCATCGGCATCCTCGTGATCTGACGAATCATACAGAGGGGTTGATGAGAAACACGCATGTTCACCATCTTCATTTCCAATAATGACTGATGAAATATTGAGTGGATTTGCCAACAAAGATTTGTCCTCACTGCTATCAAATGACAGACTGGCATCCGATGTGTTTTGTGAATGATTGGAAGTAGATGCATCAGGGAATGAATTCTCACATGGGAAATTAACAATGGAAAAATCACCAAGGATGTCAGGGAAAAGTGGATGAGGTGTGGATAGAAGGAGGTCATCCTTCACCATGGGTTCTTCTTTATATTCCCACACATACTCATCAAAAATGATAGTGCAGGTTGGTTGCTCAACACCAACTCCGTCGATAACTTGATCCTTGTGAACAACAAGTGTGGAGTCTGGAATGGGAGAACACAACATAGTACAATCTGAAGGATCAACAAAACACAGAGATGGAGGTTGAGGAAACAAGTCCACGTGACAAATGACAATTTTGCAAGCCAAATCTATGTAGAAATCAAGAGCAGGTGGGGTCAGAGGATGTGATAGTTCAACAGATGTATGTGCACCTCCTCCCACCTCGCACTTTGGGGCTAGAGCTATTTGATGAGATGAGGATAGACAATCACTTGTGACAGTGACCTTGTCTATCTTAGATTTGGTAGCTCTAACACTAAGGTATGCTGGGAGGGGTTTGAATGATTCTAACACTTGTGGATTTTCAGATATGTGAAGAAGATAGTGAAATATTTCACGAAGAAATTTCCAGTCAATTTCATCCTCTGGGAATTGAAATGCAAGATTACGAAAGTGTTCTCAAAATTTCAACAAGGATTCATCAGGAGTTTTCCGTAATTCTAGAATTATTTTGTTAAGTGCTTTATGGTAAAAATGATATAAAGCATGGTCCACCTCTACAACAAAGTGATTAAGAGAGCGAATAGATTGATCGGGTAGTGTGACACACCATTTCAATGGGTGCCCTCAAAGCATGAATGCGAACAACAAGCAAGTCATGTAATCCTCGTAGATTCCATACCTATCATAGAGAATGGAAAAGGCAACTCTGAGCCTAAGGCAGGTCATTCCACCTTCAACTTCGTATGTGTTTTGTGACAAGTCATTGTAGAGATCCTCCAGGATTTCAAATTCATTTCCATAAGGCATACATCTCAGAGGACGAATTGTACAATTAGTCATGAAATATGTGCAGAGATTCAAAACAGACTTTGAGGACTCAGCTTGTCATCTCGCCCTCCTTCTAGCACCAGAAATGTTAATGTTGTTGAACCTGCCAACATGTTAAGGGGATCTCCGGTAAGAAGTCGCAACTAGACATCAGACCATTTGGAGTAGGAGTCCCAATAGTGGGTAGTAAATATATGCCTTGACTGTGATATAGCGCAGAGGTAAAAAATATATCTTTGTCAGAAGTAATTGTGTGACCTTGCAGCGAGTCAAGAGAGATGCATGGGGAGGTTCTAACACAGGGAGGGGAAAAGGATGTGTGCCCCTTAGAAGCCTGTAATAGTACGCAGCCTAAAAGGAACACATGAGCTAAATGACATCACAAGCTGGAAAGAAGAATAGTTGACAATCCAAAGTGATGGGTTAAACCAACAACATGATTTCAAAAAAATTCATACAATCATACACAAATTAGGTCATACACAAATGCGTAATTTAAACAACATACATTGCTAAAGTAAACATAATAGTTGAACTATAATAACAACATATGCATGAAGACGTGTTAGCTCTATTATATTATATAAAAGTGAAATTTCCATCCATACACACAACCATGACAACCATTAGCCCCAATAATGGAATGTTACAGTCAACACTGCCTGCTCCTCCAAAGAGATGTACTTTATCTACACTGTGGAGAAGCCAAGGCTTGTCACAATACTCTCCAAGCCCTATCTAAGCAAAGCCTAGAAAAAGCTTGGCTCCCAAAATCCTCTTTTATGAGTTATGAGGTTCTATTTATAACAAAGGGTGGGGTGACCCTTGACATTCCCCTTTGTGACTCTTGGACTACCCTCATGACTCTTCAAGTTCATTACATAAATCATTACATTACATATGGCTGTTTGCATTCCACTAATGACACTTGGAATTTGACTTTACATCACGTTTACAAAAATACATTTTCCACATATAACCATGTGGGACAAAAATAGGCTTGAGTTAGCCAAACAAGACAACACTAAGACTCGGGTGGTTGTTGAAAGACCAGGTCATCGACATCCTCTCCATGATCCTCTGTGGAAAGCTAATTTCATGCTTAGTAGTGTGCAATGGTGTCTGCGTACACTTTGATGCTATCTTCCTATAAATGAACTCTTGCCTCCATTGCTTCTGGGTATAATGATTTGGAACCTCTGTCCAAGTCATCCTATAATATGCGCAGCTTAGTCCTGAGCAAGGCCAGACCGGCTATATACATCCTCATGTTATCTGTTCTGACTTACAAATTTGCGTTGGTGGCCATGAGCATCAACTCATCAAAGTATGATTCGATCTCTAGTCGGACTTGGTTCTTCTCTTTGGCCTCAAGGAGTGTTCTAATTGATGAAGTTCCATACTTTCTCACTAAGACATCCAAACTCCTGAAACTGTGCCTATGAAACCTCAATATTGGTGATGAGTAGAAGGAGTTCCTCATAGTTCTGGATCAGACTTCAGATGCATGCTTTGTCCAACTCTACTCGTGGCTTCATCATCTTGTGTAAGTGAAGTGGGGTTCCCTTGTACCTCATTTTCCATGTCTGTACATGATTAACAACGAAATATATATCTATGAGTGTTCACGCTATCTTGGTGTAGCGCTACTGATGACCATGTAGATGGAAAACTACCTTGTGCACGGTGATGAATGTGTCATATAGTCTCCGCATGACTATCTCAAGAGACAATACTTTAGCCAATATCACTTTCTTCATCTCTGCTTTGGCGGATCTTGTTGATTTTTCCTCTCTCTGCCTGGTTGCCTCTAATTCCTTAGCCATGTGCTCATTTTCTGCTATCAAGAACTTCACACTTGACCTCATGGCTTCGGCATAAGCCTTTGTAGCATCAACCAAGGTAGCTGGATGTCTTTGCACATCTGACACAATCACCCATTCTTCAAAATGTGTAGTTGATGCATGCTCATCCAGGTGTGTGCTCTACATGCTTGTACAACTCTGTTCTATGAATCATCAAAGACTATGTTGTACACATCTGTTCCCAAATTATCCTAAAGGAGAACAATATCCCCTTGCTCACTTGGGACTCGCTCTGCTGATGGAGTTGGTGAAGTCTATGTGGTGACCTTGGTTGCTTTTGGCATGAGGTCAGTGTCCTGATCCTGTTCCGTCTGCTCCATATCTTTGTCCATCTATTCTACTATTGGTTCATCCTACTGAGGAAGTTATTTCTCATGTAGATGATCACCCTGTTCCTCATTTGTTGTTGGTTCTAAGTCTTCAACCTGTATCACTGAAGTTTGCACTGTCTGTGCGCCTTGCACTTCCTCCTATTCCTATTCCTGTTCCTGTTGTGCTTCCTTCTATCTTCTACGTAACTCTTGTTCTTCTTTGAGTTTCTTCTCTACTTCCTACAACCTCTTCTCTCTCTATTCCAGTCTTTTATTATCTCTCCTTTTCTATGTTGCTCTCTTGTTGCATTGTCGACTCTTTGCTTCTATCTCCAAAGATGCTCTTTCAACTAGTGTATCTTCCTTAAACTTATAGATTTTCTCCGCCTCTGCGCTTTTTAAAATATTCCTCTTACCTTTATCTTCCACAATTTTTTGGCTTGCTACTGTTGTCATTGTTGCTCCTTGTGGTGCTACTGCCTTGAGTCATGCTAGCCACTCTACTGCTATGCTGACTGGTTCACTGAGTCTAGAGGAATTATAAAAATATATCCATGGGTCTTCCTCTAGCCAATGACACACCCAGTGGATCCAATAATAGTACACTCTCGCAAAGTGGTCCCTACATAAGCCATGTGGATAGTACTGATTGAAACTCTTGGTTCCAAACTTACACTTCTTGAAGTCCTCGACCTCGGCATCCACTTCTTTCAAACTCTGGATCACGTACAACCCAATTCGCAAAGGAAGCATAGGCCATGGTTCCTTCTTCTTCCTGTGTAATCCAAATGATAACCCTATTGAGATTCCATATGCAACCTCTTTCATGACCAGCTTGTCCGTGGAAAACCTCGACAACAAATGCAGATCTTTCTCCGCACTGTACACCCTGATGAAGGTGCCATTGGGTGAGGCATACAAATATGCAATGTTCAGCAACGAATCCATTGTTTCCTAGGACATGCAAGGCATATCTTATTCAAAGATCATCATGTACAGAGGGGCAATGAAGTGGTCAGATAGTCTTGCCATGGCTTCTTGGTAGCTGCATTTCGAGAGCAACTTGCAATATACGTTCATAGCATTCTTTGAAGGTGTCTATGCCCAATCCATGCTAGGGAACTATTGATGGGCACAAATTGCATCGAGCAAGTAGGTAGACATGAAGAATCTTGCTTGCTGATCCTTGGGAAGACTCCAAGTATTGGATACATGCACTTTCAACTAGAGAGCCAACATGTTAGACCAGTTGAAAGGTTTTCCTTCACTTTCCAGCTAATCCGACATAAAAACCCAAGTCTACGAGAAGGTCTCCATACTCTCTTGGCCATACAAGTGACATACAAAGATGAAAAAGAATTGGTAAGCCTTCCTGAGTGTTTTCGTCTTGTATATGTGGTTGGGTGTTGTCCTGAACTTTGATGGCTCCCTTACCGAACTCTTCAAGATGTCTCTTGTGTTCGCGCTGCTGTTGGGAGTGTAGAACGATGCATACATTCTGTTCACCAACTACTGCAAATGATACATCTGCTGATAATCTTCCGTCCTGAAGGTAGCAAGCTGTACTCCACTGGCACTGCTCAGTATCATCGTCTCAGGATCAGCGTGTGAGACAATCTAGTGGATGATGTTTGCGCATGGCAAGGTGGGCTACCTACATGAAACCTTGTATAATCTTGACTTATGAATGTTTACATAGACTTGTCGGTCCTGTAGATTCTCCTCAAAGTTGCCTGTGAAAATAGTGTTGATGTCTTTCCATGTGATCTTGATGTCTTTCTCGATGAATAGGTGTGTGTCTATGTACACAGGCAAGCTCATTGATCCCTACTCAACCACATCTCCAGTACTACTTTCAACTGTGTCTTTTGATCCAACTCCCTTGGAGGCCATGAAACCTGTACTGTTGAGAAGTTGCTCAAAAACCTGTGGTACCTGGGGATAGAGAAGACACTCCCAATAAGGCAATGTTAGGTAAAAAACATAAAGAAACTCGAGAATAAATCAAGCAACAAACTAGTGATTGCTAGGAAAGATTGCACAACGTTGACTTTGGGAGGCTAGGAGACTATCAGCTGGAACTAAGCATTGCATAGTCCCAACTGCCAGTGAGGCTCACTGTTGGCTAGAACTACGCAATGCATAGTCCAGAGAGGCTAACTGCTGATTGAAATTTCACAGTGTGCATATCAGTCAGGCTGGGTTGCTGGATGGAATGCGCAGTTCTAGTGGGCAAGACTAGGGAACTTCCTCCTAAGATTACGCAAAGCACAGCTAGGAGCCAGTGTGGGCAACCTCTGTGTAATATCTAGAGACAAGGGAGGGACTTGACTGCCAGAAATGCACGAGCATGCCAAGAGAGCAAGATTTGGGCCAAGGCAACCCAGATATTCCCAAGGGTAACCTGAAAACGTGAAGGAATGAATGTGTGTGCAAAGTTGGTGCAGATCTGAGTGAATAGACATGCATGCAATTCAAGCAAGTGCATAAATCACTTAAACGGGAAAACAATGAAGCTCATGAAGAGAGTCACTGCAACGGTGATTGTTAGTGCATAAACAATGTTATGCATGCGACACTAAAGAAATGCAATGAAAAACTCGAAAAAACATGTCTACAAGTTAGAATACATTAAAATGCTAGCGGTGTGTCAATAAAATAAGGAAAGCAACACTCACACAAACCAAGAAATAAAAAGAGGAAGAAAAGGGGCAAAAGACATGAAAAGCAAATTTAAACTTACTCGGAAAATATGCATTGACTGTGCTAAAGGTTCCTAGATGCCTCAAGAATGCCAAAGCTCCAAGATCGAATGTGAAGAATGAGCTCTGAGGCATCGTTTAGATAGATTTGGTGAACTTAAGGTTTATGACACGCATGCCACAAATCTAGGAAAAAGCGACACTTGGCGGGGAGTTTCTAAAATCGACTTTGCATGTAACTCCCGCTACTAAAAATAGATCCCTAAAATCTAGGGATGCTTTTTCTCTTTTTGTTTTTTTTTCTTTTTCAGGAAAAGATGCCCGGCATGCGAAAAATGAATGCGTAGTTTTGGAGGGAACCGGGCAACCTATCGGCACATGAAACAGACAGTCACTCAGGGAAAATCTTCTACGCTATTTCTAGGTTGAGTGGCCTTGGCTGGATAGCTAGCTATATGATTTTTTCCAAAGCAGTGCTGCTCGCCTGATTTGTGCAGTTTTGGAGACCAATGCTAGCTAGCCTACTCTGTGCATTTCTCGAGAGAAGTGCTGACTTGCCTCCTCCGCGCAATTTTCTAGAGCATGGCTGGCTGGCCTGCTCCATGCAATTTTTTGAGTGCAAGGAAATTACTGGGATTCTCTACACAATTCTTGAGGGGAAGACAAACTACGCTCCAGGATTGCACAATTTTTCCCAACAACCCAATGACTGGATGTGAACCAAGTGTTGGGTCAACTTGTGGTTAGTTGACGGGACAAGCGAGTGAACACAAGTTGTTAAGATGAAATCAAATAAACACAAGTACCTGATCAGTGCAAGATAGCTGCTATGATTTCGAGGAGGGAGGCTCCAAAACGAAGTGAAGGAAAAATTTTGGAGGGTGGTTGTAGCTGTTACAATAGATGGAAAAAGACATTTTTCTCAGGTATGATCAAACAAAATTCTCCAGTGGTAAGTTTCATATGCTCATTCTCATTCTTTTATTTTCTGCATTTTTTCCTTTTGCTTGAATTTGTTGCTTCTGTTTTCTCTTCCAGTTATATTCCCTTATCCTTGTCTCCTCTGTTTTGCAAGTTTTCTTTGGCTTGGAGATTTATTTTGTTTTTTGGTAAAAGAAGTAAGGAACAACAATTAAGAAGTTTCCTCTTCCCTTTCTTGTTTCTGATTTTTATTTTAATTGATGGTCTTTTTCTTAAAACAAAACAATATTTAAAGACTTGTAATTTAAATTTCTAGAACAGGATTTGTAAAAGGAGAAAGTCCCCAGAAATACACATCAATGAGTTATCATTTAATAAGTCTCAATTCAACAAATTTATTTACAAGACAAAAGCTCTAATATTGAAATACTTTTTATATCTTGTAAAAAATTTACGAAGAGCTCGTTCTCCTGATTGGGTTACCTGCTAATTTGCTAACATTGGTCCTTTCCTTTTTATTTCATTTTCACATAATCATATACCAAAGTGTTTTCTGTTTGTTGAAGTACCATCTCTTTTGGTTTTATACTTGGGCTATATTTCCATTTGTGTGATCCAACAGAGTTCATTCAAAAAGGAAGATTATTAAAAGAAACAATATTATGCTATCTTTCAGATTTTCACTTCAGTATAACCAGTCACTACTTAATCATAATTCTGCCAAATAATCTCCGAACTTAACACTTTAAGGGTTAATTCTATTATATGATAAGCTATAACATATTTCTCTACTAAAGCAACCAAGTTCATCAGTAAAAGTTTATCATTTTATGAATCTTCTTGTCATCTTGGTCTCTTAAGGAGTGGATTTGTCTCCCCATCCATTAATAAATATTTTTATAGTGTAATTAAAAAATATTAAAAGACCTTAAAGATATGGGGTCTCACCGAGAGCCAGCCTACCATGATCATAGTCACAGATAGTGGTGACATTATCACAACTGGTTACCAAGCTAGGATAATGGCTTGTAGCCAAGTAGTTATAATACAAGAGGTTTCATCACGATCTGACCTATTCGATATTATTAGTAATGGTGTATGGAATTATCAATATCTGGTCACCAAGCGAGGACAGTGGCTTTCAAAGTAACTAAAAAGAAATAAAATACTTATTACTTATTCCTCTAAAGTATAAACTAATGGATGGGATAGTGATACTTCCAAGGGTTAAAAGGTGACCTTGTCGAGGCTATGGATGCCTACTAGTAGTAGTAGCACCACCTGTGACATTTGAGTATATCTTTAAGCTGAACTCATAAATAATTTTTTTTTTCTTTAGTTCAAGCTAACATCTATACATAACTATCTAAAATATGATTATACTCTTGTATCTAATACAAGAGATTTTATGCAGATGTTGGATTCTAAATGGTTTTTAGAGAGACATTTTTAAAAGGAAAAGCTGAGTCCTAACATCTTATCTTTATTGCAATTTCTTTGAACTTCCTTAGTATTTTCCTAGAGATAATTGTTTCACCTAGTGTGTCGCCAATTTTTGTAGTACTCAAAAACCTCCCATTTAATTTTTTATTTTAGTCATATTATAAAATCATGGGGACCCTTTTTGCATTGTATGTAGGCTTTGAGTGTTTTTAATTCATTTCAATTCTAATGTGCCTTTTATTTACATTTGCATTATTTTTATAGTTTTCCTAATTTTGATTAAGTTTGTTTGTTAATACACTTTGTAAATAAATTTTTGTCTTAAACATCTTAGATTAATAAAACATAGCCCCCAAGACCAACAAGTATGCATAGGCTTTAAAACTTAATCATTAAACAGGTGGATATTGTATATTGAAGATATTGGAGCTTTGACATCATAGGAACCCTTTTAGAATTCCCTGATGTCAAAACCCTGATTCATAATAATGTGGCAAACCCTTTTTATAAGACTTTAGAGTGTTAATTCAAACATATCATACAACCAAAGTTCGACCATTATAAAAGTGGTTGTAGTTTATTGGATGGAAGACCCACATATCTCATAACCTTCCTCTGCTCCCTTATATCGGAGCTTTGTTATGTGTCATCACTCGAAACTTCCATTCTCCAACATGCAATATAGTAATTCCCTCCGATCATTGATATTCCAATGCACCTTCGACTTCCGATAACCATTAACCCATGATCTATGGTATGTGATATCATATAGATTCCGACCTCCGACATGATATTTGCTCCGATATCTACATCCTATATGTTTTTTAATGTTGATTAATAAGAATTTCACGTCCACCTGTCTAATCAAAACTTTTGAATGAAACCTCCGATATCACATCGCCAAAACAGAGCTCCGATATAGTTATTAAAACAAATTCATTATGGTTTCACATCCGCTCCATATAGAAGCTACTCAATATGAAAAATATTTTGTGTTGTCCCATTTCAAGATTTGCGATGATATTTTCTCCGATCCCACTTGGTTCTTGCCACTTGCCACTTCCATATGGGGTCGCTATTATAATAATTAAAAAGACTATTTTCAATGGTTTTGCGGGAAGTTTGTTTAGTTTAGTTTTCAATTTTGTTTTAAGATAAAGTTTAATAATAGAACTAATAAGCTATGTTTTCCTGAAATAGGTATGAACCCAGGATCGATAAGGAGGAAGTAAAAGTTTGATCCGGGATTTCCAAACACTCCCTACCACGTGTCACTCCTCTAGGAAATTCTTAGGCTGGATCGAATAAATCATTTTATCAATAGCCACTCAACCATGTGTCAAGATCTAAATCAAAATAGATAGAGGAAGTTAAAGAAAAACATAAGACTAATACCGTGAAGAGCGTGATCTTGTCGGGCAAACTGCTAAGTGGTTACCAACAAAAAATAAATCAAACTTAACAAGTTAAACTAGGAACTCTATCAAAGAGAGGAGATCTACATTTGGCCTGTGATTCAACACAAACTAGACACCTAATTTAATTTCTTTTATTATTATCTTGGTTGTTGAGAGATACATGGAGTTGCTGTTATTTTCACAATTTCACCTTAATTTCTGTATAAATACAATCTCCTCGACAAGAATCGAGGATTGGAATCCAAAGTAAAAGAGGCAAAGTAATGCTTGGGCTTACAACCTATTTGTAGGGAGGGTGTTTCTGATTCATTTTACACTATTGTAGTGAGAGCTAATCCATATATGTAGACAAGGAATTAACTTTAGAGGCAAGAGATGACTTGCACTACTGTAACTCTCTATTTTTTTCTATAACTTGATTCATCTTTATAATAATATTTATTTCTATAATTGGTTGCATAACACTACTGCTTTCTCTATTATTGGAAGTAAATGCTTTAGCTTTGAGATATCAATTTTGGTGTATGAGTATCTATGTGGATTTTCAACACTACTGTTGACTGTTTATTGAAATTCTCATTTAGAATCAGGTCAAGCTATGTAGGCTTAATCAAAATGATATTTGAAACTGGAACTTATATAAGGACAAACCTTTATCTCCTTGAGCTGCTATCTATCTAACAGTTTAATATTATAGATTTCCTACTTCATACGTGTCATGTATTTGAACTATTTCAGTATTGTGGCATGAATCGTTTTGGTCCTTATGCATATGTTGTATTAGGAGTTGGAGTTCTTTACAATTAAGTGTCTAGTAACTACTTATTAGGCATTTAGTTGTTCATAATTGTTTTAACAAATATTTGATCTTGTGAACTATTTACCTAGTCTAGCTCCTTAATTTTATTTCAATTCCTACACGATTCTTTTTCCATCCTTTTAGCTTACTCTTGATTGAGAGAAGGACTAATTCTTCCTTCAGTGGAGATAGGTCTAGGACTAGATGCATCTTAGATTATACTTTGCATTTAGTTCTACTTTCTTCATTCTAGAAGTCCCCTCATACAAGAGCAGACTTAAGAGTGCTTTGGTCAAGACCTGGATCAACTTAAAGATCAATTTCTTTCCTGGTCACCAAGAGGGATGATCCGATGTCACTTCTCTATTGGTAGGTGAAAGTCATATTTAAGCCAAGGTAGATAGAGAGAAGGTAACTGGACCTAGTTTAACCAGTAGGAACCGCCATTTCAACAAAAAAGGAGCTGCTCTAAGTTCCCGACCTGGTGGTCTCCCTTATAATGTTGTAGGAAGATATTTTCGAGTATGATTGGGCTATACTCCATCTCTGTGATCCAATAGAGTTCATTCCAAAAGAAATATTATTAAAAGAAACATAATTATGATATCTTTCATATTTTCACTTCACTATAATCTCTAACTACTTAATCACGATTCAACTAAATGATGTCTGCACTTAACACTTTGTTGTAGCGGCTACAACCACCCTCCAAAATTATTCCTTAGCTTCATTTTGTAGCCTCCCTACCAAATTTTCACAACACCTTGTCTTGCTTTGTCAAGTACACAAGATTTAGTGTTTTTCTTGCACAAAGGCAACTTGTCGATCACAGCTTGATGTATTCCCCTCACAGGTTGATCACCCAGACTTGGTCCAGTTGCAGGTAGAGCATCTCCCCTAAGAAATTGTGCATTTCTAGAGGGAAACCAACCTTCCCTCTAGAAATTGCGCAATCCTGTCTGGTAGCCCGTTAGCTCTAGAATTGCGCAATTCTACCAGTCAACACTCATAGTGAAAATTGCATAATTTTCCCCAGCAGGGCTATTCAACCCAGAATTTGTGCAAATCCAGGCAACAGTCAACTGCTCTGGCCAAAAATTGCACAAATCTCCTGGACAGCCAGTCCAG
Source organism: Pinus tabuliformis (assembly GCA_031772625.1). Taxonomy (NCBI): domain Eukaryota; kingdom Viridiplantae; phylum Streptophyta; class Pinopsida; order Pinales; family Pinaceae; genus Pinus; species Pinus tabuliformis. The sequence goes on along the minus strand of CM062804.1, from coordinate 152,608,982 downwards.
ATCCTAGCCAGAAATGTGCATTTCCTTCAAGAAGTTGGGTAGCTTCATGCATAAGCAATTGGGTTGACTAGTTCCACCCGGGACCAAGGAAACATGAATTGCATGCATGGCTTGCTTTTTATTGGAATAGAAAAAAGGCAACATGCAAAAGGAATCCCTAATTCAGGGAGCTATTTTTAGCAGCTCGAGGTTACATGCAAAGTTCGTTTAGAAACTTTCCTCCAAGTGTCGCTTTTTCCTAGATTTGTGGCATGCGCGTCATGAGCTCAAAGCTTATTTATTTGACGCATAAAAGCTCATTATTTCACATCAATCTTGGAGCTTTGACATCCCATAGCACATCTAGGACTCTTCGACACATCCGGCTTAGCTATTCATGGGTAAGTAGCCTCAACTTATCTTTTTTTCAGCATTTCTGTCGCTTTTTGTGTATTCATTTGTGTGAGTGTTGTTTGCTTGATTTCATTAAACGTTTGTTGTCGTTTACATGTTTACTAGCTTTTCCTAGCACTATTTCAGTTTTCATTGCCATATCACTGCTATCACATGCAAGAAATTGTTTTGCACGAATGGTTGCCGATTCGGCGACTCGCTTCACCCACATGCTTGTTGATCTGTTTATTGAATCTTTCATTCATTTTTTCATGTACTGTTGATTACTTCTACTTTCACTTATAGTCGCCATGCATTCACTGTGATATTTTCTTTCATTTGCTCATTGGCGAGTCGGGCCAACCTTAGCCCGAACTTTGCCTTCACTGAGAAAACATTGCTTAATCTAGGGAAGGAAGGATCTATCTTCCTCTCCAAAAATCCACATTCCTTATGTTTTAGATATATTTGGGCACATCAAATCCCAACATCTAGATCAATGTTTTAGGGCTCATCAAACCCTAATTTCAGTTGCTACATGCCCTAAACAAGTCACCCTTTTGAATGCCTCCGTCCTAGAAAGTTTCATGACCTAAGACATCCAGAAATGGTCTCTAAAGGGACCAGCGCAGGTAGATACACTACCAAGGTGCTTTGTAGAGCAGGTAGATACACTATCAGGGTGCTCTGCAGAGCACCTAAGCCTCTTTAGGTTGCATTGGGCGAATTTGAGTGAACATCAATTCAAGTTTGGGGAATATTCTTATCTCTTGGAGTCATCTAGAAGCTTCCCTCAGTTATCTACTCCTATGAGCTCGAAAATGGATGAGGAATGAGTTAAGGTGCATCCCTTCCTCCATGGAACTAACTCTAAGTATGGAAGGCCATTCAATGCCACCATTAATGACAAAACCTCCTTCATCCTCCTATAAATTCACCACTCATCTAAGTAATTAGAGGTTGGCTGGATTATGTTGAATTGTAAGGAGATAATGCTGCTATGAGACTTGACTTTGGAGCAAATGATGTGATGCCACAAGCTTTTCTTGCTTTTGATGGGATGTGGATGGGATCCAAGCTAAAGGAATGACTTTGAATTAGACACGGATGGTTGTAATTCATTCTTCTATCCAATAAAGTGTTTGAACCTTTTTCCATATGATGTGTTCTTTCATATTGCTTATATGTATGAATTTCTTCTAATTCCTTTCATTTATATTCAATGGATCATATGCTTTGATTGGTTTTCGTCTTCTGTTGTGTTGACAGGGTACTTTTCAAGTGGATTAAGTATGGGAAGGAGCACAAAATCGATACAAGGGAGACGAGAGGAAAGCAGAACTACAGGTAGGCATTCTATACTCCCTTCTTATCTATTTCTTATAAGGAAAGTCTAAAACACTTTAAACTGTTATTGTAGGTAGAACTACTTGTCTAGTGAATTAGTATTTATCCATACATGCTAAATTCTCCAAAACAAATTGGCGACTCTAATGGGGATGGATCCTCTTTCCTAGTAGTTTATCCACCTCCTAAGACATCCTTGTAGATTTTATTTGTGTTCATAGATTGTAATTCAGCTGTTTGCATTGAATTTTGATCAAAAATTGAGGTTAGATGACTCTTGAGTGGCCTCTCAAAAATCAACACAGTCTTGGTCAGGGGACAGTTCTCTGCAGAGCACCCTTGAGTGAGAGACAGTGCTCTGCAATGAATTTAGGCCCTCTTTGACCTGTGCTGATCAACCTTAGGTCAAATTACTACCTTTGGAATGTGTTTTTGCCAACTTTTCTTTGCTTGTTTGCTTGCTGATTGATCAATGAATGTCATGTCTCAGAGAATAAGTTTTTTATCTCCTTTGCCAGCCCTACTTTTATTTGATTGATTAATGTTTCTTTAATATTTTCTTTTTCATTATCAATCAATAATCAAAGTTAGAATATAGTTGATTAATCTTCATTCGAAAGAAAGTGTCATAAAAATCTTCTCTTCCTTCAAATTAGAACTATCGTAAAAGTCTTCGTTCTTATGAAAGATTGATTGACTATATGTGCATATTTCCTTTGTGTTCATCATAACATTAAGGGATTCGAAAAGAAAAACTTGCATCTTCATATTGTAGTTTGTCAATGCTTGAAAGGAATAGCTAGGGAAATTGCATTAGATGTGCTCTTTGCTCTTTGTCAAAAATCTGATTTCTCTATCCCTACTAGCTAAGGATTTTCATTGTTAAATTGAAGGGAAAGAATGCTTATCATATTAGTTGCATTTTAGGAATTGGAAAAATACATAACGTGGTGAACCCTAAAAGGAAAATTCTAAAGAATATCAACTTAAAATTTACCGGAATTTACCTAATGGAGCATTGTCACCTAACAAAAAACATTTAGAGGTCTAGCCTAGAGATGTGTTTCGGCGTCGTAAAACAAAGTAGTTGTCGCTAACTTGTTTGCAATACATCCCGAGTGTGATACCTCATTCCACGTACATGAGTATATCGTAGCTCGTCCATGTACCTTTGGGTATATAGGGCAGTGTTACAGTACATAAAGTATATGGGAATGCTCTCACTATGTAGTTTTTCATTAGACAACGCTTATACGGATTGGGCCTCCACGTACTTTTAGGTATATATGGGAGGACAACACTAGGTTTCTATTCATCCTTAGGTAACCGAGTTGGCTGCCTTACACACTGTGATACACCAAACACAACATTCGGGGAGATTACCTGCCCGTACTTCTCGGTTCGCCAGGAGGTATTCTGCAGTTCACAGTTGCTTAGTAAACCTTTTGCCTAGATTATCCCTCTTTTGTTTTGTTATGTTACTTTTATTAAAATAAAATTAATTGACAGTGGATAACATCCTCCACACTTGCTCCTTAGTTGATCTTAGGTTGAAACATATGGCGACAAATCTGGAGTCCATCGATCAAGGAATTCCTTTTGATGGGAATCCTAGTCCTTTTCCTCCATTTGGAAATATTGGTGCTCCATATATGGCTACATTGTCCCTTTCAGGATTTACCATTGGCTTGCCAGTATGGTTGTTTTCAAACTCCTTGGTTCAAAATGTCGTGATTTCTCTGCAATTGAGTACACCTCCAACTGGACAAAATCAACCTCCAGTTGATCCTAAAGTTGACCCTTTTCCTTCTTCCTTGGTTGTTTCTTCCTCCCCTTCTTCCTCTTCGCCTAGTGAATGTATTGGTACTAGTAACCAAGTAGCTAAGAAGAAGAAGAAAGGGAAGAAGAAGAAGAAGAAGAAAATTCAACAGAGGGGCAACCAAGCAACCATTGCTTTGAATGCAACATCTGATGAGAAACCATCTGTCAAGCCTCACAAAGTTTGATATCCATGCAAAATTTGTATGTGAGACCATCTTCTTCGAAATTGTCCTGATATTCCTCAGATCTTAGAAGAATGGTATTCTCATTCACATCATCATGTGTCATCAACTTTTCGAGATCATGTTGGTGACACACAATCAACTAGTAGTAGTAAAGTTCATGAAAAGAAGGGTAAAGTTAAGTTTCCATGTAGTTTATGTGAAGGGAATCACCCCATTCACCTTTGTCCCTATCTGGATGAAGCCAAAAAAGTGTTGGATTACCGTCCTGCTTCACCACAGCAACTTCCATCTGGTTACAGGAAACTCTCCCTAAATCCTTCACTAGTTGATGAATTGACTGACCAAAATCAACCGTTGGTCAAACCTACTCTCTCTGAAAGTGAATCTTATGAGTCTATACACAACCCAAACCAACAGGTCGAGGAAACAATTGACCCGATTTCACCTTCAGCTAATCGTACCTTTCCTGAAGAGAGTGAATATGATACCACTCAAGTTCTTTTTGTTTCTTCAGATTCTAATGAGCTTGGGGGCAGTCCTCTTGTTCCATCAAGACAGGAGGAAAATCCTCTAGTTCTCATAACTCAAGGGGTTAATTCTCCTGTTTCTACGGTACCCCCTCCAAGTAGTTTAGTCACTTCCTTTGATTGGAATCGACTGGTATGATTCCGCCTTCCTTCTTATGTGCCTTTCTAGATCATAGTACAAGTTTGTAATATTATTGTATCGGGCACTATTATAGATGAAGGTGCATCTATGAGTATCCTTTCCTTAACTACTTGGCAAGTGCTTGGTTCGCCACCGCTTGTGCCTGTTACACAGAATATATTGGGTTTTAACACAGGAACTAGTCAACCATTAGGGATCCTCCATCAGTTACCTATTAATTTGGGAGGAAAAATTGTTTATCTGAACGTGATGGTAGTCCCAGGTGCTTTAGATTATAATTTATTTCTTGGGCGCGACTATGTTTATGACATGGGAGCTATTATGTCAACACTCTTTCGAGTGATTTGTTTCCTGCATGAAGGTAGAATTGTCACCGTTGACTAGCTTTCATTTCTCGGTCCAAATATGGTTTCCAGTCAATCATCTTCCCTAAATGGCCCTTTTGTACCAATGGTATCATCCCTGCCACGGGTTAATTATGTGGAAACCTTTTCTATACCTACATCAACTGACGATCAATTCAGTGATGTTGTACATCATGTGTTGGGGGCATTGGAACCAAATCTCTCCTTCATGACCACTTAGGAGTTGTGATCCAACAAATATGAGGATAGTTCCTTGTCTTGTGTCAACCTCGTTAAAAAATGAAACCAAGGAATATGAGGATGGTTCTTTTACTGTGTCATCCTCATTAAAAAAATGAAACGGCTCCCATGAGGATAGTTCTTGGTCTTGTGTCAACCTCATTAAAAAATGAAACAAGGAATATGAGAATAGTTCTTTTACTATGTAAACCTCGATAAAAAATGAAACAGGTGCATGAGAATAGTTCCTGGTCTTGTGTCAACCTTGTTAAAAAATGAAACAAGGAATTTGAGTAGAGTTCCTTGTCTTGTGTCAAGCTCATTAAAAAATAAAACAAGGTCCCTTAGAGAAAAGTTCCAAAGTCGAGTCTTTGATTAGATCTCATAAAATCCCAGTCAAGTCTTTCACTTGATCTCGTAAACGAACCTTCATTCCATCCACCTAATAGCCATGAGTAGTCTACTTAGGTGAATGTAATGAATCTTGGGGGGCATGCACCTAATGTTAAAGTTAAGTTTCCTTGTAGTTTATGTGAAGGGAATCACCCCATTCACCTTTGTCCCTATCTAGACGAAGCCAAAAAGGTGTTGGATAACCGTCCTGCTTCACCGCAACGACTTCCATCTAGTTACAGGAGACTCTCCCTTTCATCATGTTGGGGGCATGTAAACCAATCTCAAGCATAGTTTTTCATTTCAAGCTTGTGTAAAAATGAAACTGAATCCAAGCATAGTTTTTCGTTTCAAGCTTGTGTAAACATGAAACTGAATCCAAGCATAGTTCCATATGGTTCAAGCTTGTGTAAAAATGAACCCATTTCCATTTTAACCCTTGTGATTGCAATTCTATTAGCCTCTTTCGTCAGATGAGCCTTGGTTGTTTTCATCCCATCGCCACCATCCCTTTGGCCGATCATACGCTTTCACTTGGTTGTTTTACTTTTTTTGAGGAACAGTTGTAATGAGTGGTCTTATTAGCTAGCCTCTTCATATAAATCAACATGTTTTGATAAGTTCCAACATCACCGGAACCAATTTCTATCCTAGACACCACTCGTTCCTCAAAATGGAGTCCTCTTTAAGCTCTTTTCAGACTCTCTAAATATGAAAAGATTGCCGAGCGCTTGTCCTTTCTAGCTCGTTAATGGATTGGAAATGATATCTCTCTTGTATTATTTTACGCTTTTTCAAGCTTGAGAGATTAATTTATGAAAAAGAACTTGTGGAGTTTTCTTTTTGTCCCTTTTCAAACTCTCTAAACATGAAAAGGACTGAGTTATCTTTGTCGCTAAACTCGTTAAAACATCAAATAGTGGTGGATTCACCCGAAGGGTGAAATTATACAACAAGCATATGTTATCCTCCTCAAGCTTGATAAAAATAAAGAGGTATTGGTCAGCAATGATTGGGGAAAATGGAAAAAGGGGAAAAACCACTTTATGGTAGCAAGTCTCTCTTGAACATGACACTTTCACTCCATCACCGTGACTATCTGGGTTGGGTTATTAGCTTCATGGTTATCACACCGTTGGCCTATCATACCATCCATTGCTTTGTTTTGGGTCAATGCTACCAATTCATTTTAGTGTCGCCAACATGTTCAAGAGAAGTCATCCAGTCAAAATCCATTTTTTACAATACCATAAACCTTCATTTTCATGATCGCCATTGCTGAATCTTGTGTCGTCAATCAAATTCCATCTCTAAAATCACTACACTCGTTTCGTGTCGTTGATGTGGGATACATTAAGGACCTCCTGTGATGAGTCGCTTCTTGTCGACATCAACTCATTATCCAAGAAGTTGACTTAGAAACACCCATTCAGTACCCTGAGGCTTGCATGCATCAATGGCAGGTTTCTCGCTTTCAACGATAGGCATACATCAATGGCCTTCGACCAAAAGACTTTGTATGGTGTTCGACATCAAATCATCCATTCACACCATCTAGAATGTATTGCAGTACCTTGAGGGTCATTATCATTATTGGTGATTTCTCTCGCATCTGTTAACAACTTACATCATCAACTAGTAATCAGATGGTGTCTTCCCATGTTCGACTTTAGATCATATATTCACATGGTTAGACTCATACTTGAGCGAATGGTTGAACAAGATTGAAGACCCCGGATCTAGTTTCATCCATCCAGGCTGCGATATCAGGAGTACTAAATCGTATGTACAATGGCTTTACATTGATAGTCATTCTGATCATGGGTCTATATCTGTAGACGACTATTTATTTACATGTAATGAAAGTTTATAAGATGAGCATGGGTATGCCTTCCCTCAACAATTCATGTAAAATCAAATATCATGATATATGTATTGTAATTGGTGCAGGTCACCTTCCACTTCGATACCTCCTCATCACATCGTAAAGCATTTCATTTGAAATTGGCATTTTTACGACTTCATGCTTTAGGGGGAAACTATTACAGATCTATTTGGGCACATCAAATCCCAACATCCAGATCAGTGTTTTAGGGCTCATCAAACCCTAATTTTAGTTGCTACACACCCTAAACAAGTCACCCTTTTGAATGCCTCCTTCCTAGAAAGTTTCATGACTTAAGACATCCATAAATGGTCTCTAAAGGGACTAGCACAGGTAGATACACTACCAGGGTGCTTTGCAGAGTAGGTAGATACACTGTCAGGGTGCTCTGTTGAGCACCTATGCCCTCTTTAGGCTGCGCTGGGTGAATTTGAGTGAAATTCAATTGGGGTTTGGGGAATATTCTTATCTCTCGGAGTCATCTAGAAGCTTTCCTCAGTTATCTACTCTTACAAGCTCGAAAATGGATGAGGAATGAGTTAAGGTGCATCTTATCCTCTCATCCCTTCCTCCATGGAACTTATTCTAAGTATGGAAGGCCATTCAATACCACCATTAATGACAAAACCTCCTTCATCCTCCTATAAATTCACCACTCATCTAAGTGAACAGAGGCTGGTTGGATTATGTTGAATTGTAAGGAGATAATGCTACTATGAGACTTGACTTTGGAGCAAATGATGTGATGCCACGAGCTTGTCTTGCTTTTGATGTGATGTGGATGGGATCCAAGCTGAAGGAATGACTTTGAATCAGACACGGATGGTTGTAATTCCTTCTTCTATCTAATAAAGTGTTTGAACCTTTTTCCATATGATGTGTTCTTTCATAATGATTATATGTATGAATTGCTTCTGATTCCTTTCATCTATATTCAATGGATCGTATGCTTTGATCAATTTTCGTCTTCTGTTGTGTTGACAAGGTACTTTTCAAGCGGATTAAGTACAGGAAGGAGCAACAGAATCAATACAAGGGAGACAAGAGGAAAGTGGAACTACAGGTAGGCCTTCTATCCTCCTTTCTTATCTATTGCTTATAGGGAAAGTCTAAAACACTTTAAATTGTTTTTCTAGGAACAACTACTTGTCTAGTGAATTAGTATTTATCTATAGATGCTAAATTCTCCAAAACACCTTCCTAGCCACTGTCCTCGAGTACTGTTTTGTGCATTTCTGAGGGACAATGACTGCTGGCCCAAAAAATTGGGCAATGCAGGCCCTGGGCCTGCAGTCACTCTCAGCTGGAATTGCACATTGCGCAATCCCAACAGCTAGCAGCCAACCTAGATTGCGCATTGCACAAATCCAGTAGCTAGTCTTTCCTCCCAGATAGCCCAAACATCCTTTTGCATAGTTTAGGTAGCCAGCCACCGAACCTCCCAGACGAAATTGCATAATCTTTCCTATCATTTCCCCAAGTATGTGCTGTGTCATTCCCCAAATTTGCTTTGGTTTTCGCTGATAGATTTATTTCCATTCATGTTGCTTGTCTCCGGATCTTTCAGGTGTTCATATACCTCTTAGGAGTACAGGGTTAATGGCCTCCAAGAGAGCAAGATCATAGGACACTAACATAAATGCAACTCGAGCAGCAGTTGAGTGAGTGTCCTCTAGTCTACCGATCTATGAAGATACAAAGTTGTTTCTAGACAGGGACATCAAACTTAAGTGGAAAGAGGTCAATGAAGCATTTTCAAGTACTTTTGAGGAAGACCTCGAAGATCGTCAAGCGTATGTGAATATTCACAAGTTTGGCTTGTACCAGACTACATGCAGATACCTGCGTTCCCATGCACGGATATGATACATTGGATCGTCTCTCACACTGACCCTGAGACAATGACCTTGAGCAGTGTCAGTGGGACAAAGCTTGCAACCTTCTGGGCACGAGATTATGATGAAATGTATCATATGTTAGAGACCATGACTATCATGAAGACTCCCTTCAACTTACCCAATAGCAGTACTAACTCCAGCGACATTCTGAAGAATTGGGTAAAGGAGCCGGCTCGATTTAGGTTGACACCCAGGCAGATCTACAAGGCAAATATATTGTGGAAGGCATATCAATACTTGGTCATATTTTCATGTCGACTGTATGGCCAATCAAGCATGGAAACCCTCCCACAGAGTTGGGTGATTGCATTGGACGAACTGGTTAGAGAAGGAAAACCATGTAACTAGTTCGACATGTTACCTCATCAGCTGAAGGAACAAGTAACGAAGGCTCGACAGTCACCCGGAGGTATGCATGCAGAGATTTACATGTCTCCCTACATCTTAGATGCAATTTGAGCTTGACAAGAGTTCCCTGGTTTGAATTGGGCATGATCACCGAAGGAGACTACTGTGAACACATATTTCAAGTTGTTGTCTGAATGGAGCTTCAGATGAGTAATCACACGGCTGTCAGATCATTTTGTCACCCTAGTGCACAAGAAGATATTAGAACAGGATCACCCTGCATGTCGAAGGAAGCAATGGAGGCACTAATAGGTAGTGCTGATTGGTATGCCTCACCGTCCGACACCTTCTTCCGAATGTTTAGTGTGGAGAAGCCTCCACATGTTTTACTAAAGTTTACCTTAGACTTACTTGTCATGCAAGAAGTAGCATATCACATCTCAGCAGGATTGATAGCTAGATTGCACTGGAAGAAGAAAGCACCTTGGCTCGCTCTTTCATTTCAGATTGGGTTAGATGAGATTCAGATTATCAAGCAAGCGGATGCTAAAGCATAATTTATGAAGCAGTACCCAGTCAACCTCTGAAGCTACAATCCGTATGACCCACATTGCATTGTGAAATATCACTGCATGAGAGTTCAGTTCAACTCGATCCACGGGGCATGTCATTGGGTTGAGGAGGACCCATGGAGATATTGCTACAGTTTCTCCAGACCCAATGAAGTGGTCAGCTTTATTATGGAGTGGTTAGCGAAGCAACATGAAGCAACATCACAAAGAGCACCAGCACCAGCACCAACACTGGTAGTAGAGGAAAGCATACCAATGCACAACAAAGGTAAGAGAAAGATTGTTGATCTCATGGAGGAGGAGCAAAGCTGCAAGTTTCGAGAAGATCCATTGGTAGATAAAGGAGATATGGCTATAGAGGAAAAGAGGCACTAGCACAACATGCAAATCACACAAAGGCAGAGGGATAGGAGAAGAATGGAAGAAGCAGAGAAGGAGTTGCATGAGCTGAAGGAGCAACTCCGAAAGAAACAAGCACTGTGCAAACAGGAGAGAGAAGCACAACAACAACAGATACAACAGGGTGTGCAACATGTGCAAATGGATGAAGCAACACCTACACAAGTAGTTGATTCATCATAATAGCTGGCATCAGGAAAATAGGGTGAACCATCGCAGGAGAAAGAATTCACTCATGAGATAGAGCAAGCACTTCAATAGTTGGATGCAGACATGGAGCAGCAAGAGTTGGAACAGGACACCGACCTCATGCCTCATCACCAAGAGGTCGACTTACTTGCTTCACTGCATCTAGATGATGAGTAGGTCTCCAATGACCAAGGAGGCACTGAGATCCTTGGTGATTAGCGGGAAGGAGAGATGCACAACATCTCATTCGACAAATCTCAACATACAGTTGTGCAGTCTCGCAGAGTGTCAACTTCAGAGGATCATACATCTCTTGCACAAGTTGAGGAATGAGTGATCGCGACTGATGTGTACAAACATCCAATAGCATTGGCCAATGCAACCAAGGTGTATGCTGAAGCCACTAGGTTAAGCATTCACTTTTTGATAGTTGCGAATGAGCGAATGGAAAAGGAACTATAGACGGCCAAGCAAGGAGGAGACTTGGTGACAATGTCTGCCCGATCTGAACTAAAGAAGGCAATACTAGATAAAGTATTGTCCCTTGACACAGTTATGCGAGAATTTTACTCCAAGTTTGGTACCATGCATAAGGCAGTTGTCCATCTCAATAGATGGTGGCAGCGATGTGCTAGAAGAGCACGTATCTTGATGAACTTGCATGCTGCTGTTAATGACATGTAAACATGGAAGATGAAATACAATGGAGCCCCACTTCACTTGCCTAAGATGATGAGGGCCAATGCGGTCGACTTGAAGGCACGTATCTGGAGTCATATCCAAAACTATGAATAGGTCCCTCAGCTCATCACTAGCATACAGGCTTCCCATGCGCGAGTATTCAAGAGTATGGATGTTGTGGTGTGCACACATGCGATCCCATCTATTGGGACTCTCACCTAGGCGAAGACAAAAAAACAAGTTCGACTAGAGCTTGACTCGTACTTTGACAAGTTGATGCGCATTGCCACCAGCCCTGACTTGCCCATCAATGCAAACATCATGCACAAGTATCTTGCTGGTCCATTCGCATTAAAGACAATGATGTGCATGCTTCTAGACGAGTTGGACAGAGGCGCTCGAGAAGTGTACCCGGATGATATGGAGGCAAGAGTCAGGTTTCTGATAGGTGTCACCGTGGAGTACACAGACACCATCAAGGACTACCGATCTTGGCATCAGTATGTTACTGTCGATCAACATGAAGATGTTGAGGAGTTGAACATCCATGGTTTTCTAAGTTAGAGTCATGTCTAGCATGGCTTGCTTAAGCCATTTTGTTTCACATGGGTACATGTGCATTGTAATGTAAAGTCATGCCAAGTGTAATTCAAGTGTCAATAGTTGCATGTAACAGTCATAGAGTAGGTGAAGAGTCATGAGGGTAGTTGAACTATCACAAAGGGGAATGTCAAGGGTCACCCCACCCTTTGCTATAAATAGTCCCTCATAACTCATTGTAGAGGCTTTTGGTTAGCCAAGTTTCCGATAAGACTATCTTGGAGAGATATTGGACAGTATTGTAACGAGCCTTAGCTTCTCCACTACACAAAGCTAGTACATCTCTTTGGAGGAGAAGGCATATGTGGCTATAACGTTCCACTATTGGGTCTAGTGGTTGGACATGGATGTATTGTATGACTGGAACTTACACTTCTTTATATAATAAGAGCCAACACATTTCCTGCATATGTTGTATTATATTCTATGCTATCTGGTTTACTCTAAATGATATATGTATTGGTTTTCTTACGCATGCATGTATAGACTATTCTGTATAAGTATGTATGTATCTTTTTGAAATGTGTTGTTGATTTAACCATCACTTTGGATTGCTCACTAACTTGCCTTCCATGTTGTGATGCATCTTCACTCGTGTATTCCCCTCCCATTAGAGTACTATTACAGGTTACCAAGAGGCACACTCATCTCAAACCCCATGTGTTAGAACCTCTCATGCACCTTTCTTGACTTACTACAGTTGTCACACCATTGCTACCGACAGAGTCATCTTACTTGCCTCTATGCGAAATCACGGTCAAGGCATTACCATATGAACCACTGCTGGGACTCTTACACCAAATGGTCTGAGGTCTAATTGGGACTTTTTACCAGGGAGATCCCCTGACATGTTGGCAGGTCCAACACCATCAAGATTTCTGGCGCTAGAAGGAGGGCCTGATGACAAGCTGTGTCCTCTCATCCTGTTTTGAACCTTTGCATATCTTTCATGGATTCTTGAAATCTTCTCCCTCTGCGAGGTTTTTCGAATCATGAAGATGTTGCCATCACGAGGGAGTTTTTCGACCACTTGTCCACTTACATGTATGATGGTGAAGGCGAAGTGGCCTGGCCTGAGTACTTACATGACTTTATTTCCATGCTTCATGAGGAAGATGGGTGTTCTGACGAACAAGCCAGCTTACTGCTTGCGTACACACTTTGCGAATCTCCACTTCAATGTTTGTTCAGCTTACCGGTTGACAACATGCACTCACTTGAGCACTTTTGTGATCTCATTGAAGACACTTTCTATCATTTTAATCCAGACCATCTTGACCAAAAATAGTTACAACAATGGAAGGTTCCGCATGAATCGATCATGGATTTTTGGCAGCACTTCCGTGACTTGCAGTTTCAAGCTCCGAGGAGCGAGATGAAATTTTCTTATCTTTGGGACTGATTCAAGTATCGCCTTCAGAAATTTTCTCATCCCAAGAAGAAGCTTGAAATCAAGCCTCGCTCAACATTCTTCACTGATGGAGTTGCGCAATCTCATGTGGATGTGGTCACTATCATGAATTCTTTTCCGACATCCCTTTATCAAACAACTCCACCACTGCCGAGTGATGTTGAGGATCATGCTCACACACATGTTCATCTTTCACATCCTCCTGACATCACTTCACTCAATTTTCGTGTAGATTTGGTTGTGAGTCCTTCGAGTTTCCATATGTGCACTGTTCCAAAACCTCCGTCTTTGCACTCATCTGTTCCTACGGATGATACTATCTTGTGTTCTTCCATTCCCGACTCTTCACTTGTTGTGAATGAGGAACAAGCCACTGACGGAGTTGGTTTTGCACAACCAACATGCACTGTCATTCATGAACAATATGGGTGGGAGCTTGAGCATCAATACTCGGCGAAGGATCACTCCCTTCCGCTTGACCCTCCTCCGTTCTTTCTCACATCTTTGGTGAACCTTCCATCCATGATTTTGCACGTTTATCTTCATCCACGGATGCACCCATTGTTGATCACTCGTAGGACTCACCGGATGTTGGTCCATCATTCAACAATGGAGAGGATAAGTCATTCATTGAAAATCCACTTGATCTTTCATCTATCTTATCCAGAAACACAGAGGATGAGTTTGTTCGCTTTTCATCTACCCCCCTATTTGATTCATTTGACCATAAGGATGCTGATGAAATCATTTATTTTTCTGATCATGGTGGTCTTGATCCATTTGCTCCCATATTTGATCACGATCATGGCTCTATCACAATTGATATTTCGAACCCCATGGTTTATGATGATCTATCTGATGATGAAGTGGAAACACCTAAGACTGTTGAGGCAGTTCAGCCCGAGTTGATGGTTATGTCAGGTCTGTTAGGCCCCTATACTACTAGTGTAACCCCTTATGGTTATTAGTACAACCCACTCATTATATTGATGTACCCATGTAGTTCCCATATTGTTACTATTGTGCCCCATAGAAGCCCATTATTTTATTATTGTGCCCTTACATTATTATTGTTATGTCGGCTATGATTATGTTATGACCCCTTAGACTCCTATATATAGCAAGGAGGTCCTTTCATTTGTATCATCCAAGAATTGTTCATTTATGCAATGTAAAGGAGGTTGCCCCCTCGAAGAGGCTGAATTCTAAGGCGTTGATCTATCTTTTCTATCTTCTCTTGAGCTGGTTTCATAACATTTGGTATCAGAGCTTTGGATTCTAGGGTTTCGCTGCTCCAAACAGGTCATCATGGCATTTTCGCTATAACTTTTTTTCTGTGACGTTTCAGAAGTTGGAAAAAAAACCCATTTGAGAAGAAATCACGCTGAACCTCAGGTCCAAATTTCAAAGCTTTTCGCACTATATTTGCGAAGATATGATCTAAGGAAGTTGGTCTTTTTGCAGACTCCTGAATTACATTCTAAACAGGTGACCTGGGGAAAATCGTCATAACTTTCTCTCTGGGGATCGGATTGAAATTTCGTAAGAAGGTACAGAAATAGGATAGACTTTAGTTTCTTTTATGCATTTTTCAGATCCAAAGGTCGAAACAGTGACACGTGGAACTTCATACAAGTTCGCTCTTCTGAAAAGGTCTATAATCAGGTCATCTTGGGAGATTGTGCATAACTCTTTCTTGGAGAATCCAATTTGGATCAGACTGGTGGCATTGGAAAGAGGACACAGAGGGCTACTACAGATCAAAATTTCAGAACTTAAAGATCTAAAAGTATAGAGTTACAGTCATTTCAAGATCGAGCTCCTAAAATCAAGAAAAAGCAAGATGAGGAAGTTTGATGGCAAGGATCCGGTAAATTGGATACTTCAGATGGAGCAATATTTTGATCTACATGGTGTACAACTGTTACAAAAGGTATGTATTTCATCTTCATATTTAGAACCGGATCAATTTTTATGGTATGAAGGACTTTGTTCTCGTAAACAACTTGTTACGTGGTCAATTTTCACGGAGGAAATGATAGCACATTATGAGGCTACAAAGAGCAACACCTTCTTTAGAGCAACACCACAACAATTGGAAAGAGTAAAAGGGATTTGTGACAGTGGAAAGCAAAATTATGGAAACCAGGAAGCATACTCCTCACAACTATAAATATGGAAATGTTGTTTCTCCTAGCCTTCCACAACCTACAAGGGTTACACCACAACAATTGGAAGAAAAAAGAGAAAAAGGGCTTTGTTACAATTGTGATAGCAAATGCACTAAAGGTCATAAGTGTGCTGAGAAGAAGTTATTTTACATAGAATATGAAGAGGATCAAGAAGAGGATCAAGAAACATCAAAAGAAGAAGCTATACGCTGGGACCTCGCCCCAGAGAAAGAAGAAATGAATCAGACCATATCTTGTAAAGCATTGGCAAGAATTACCACTCCTCAAACTCTCAAGATAGAAGGACATATCAAGAAGAAAAATGTGCAAGAAGTGAAAGATCACATCAAGAAAGAAGAAATCAATCCAACCATATCTTGTAATTCATTGGTCGAAATTACCACTCCTCAAACTATCAAGATAGAAGCACATATAAAGAATAAAAATGTTCAAGAAGTGCAAGATCACATCGAGCATCAAGAAATGAATCCGACCGTATCTTGTAAAGGATTGGAAGAAATTACCACTCCTGAAACTCTAGAAATAGAAGGACATATCAAGAAGAAAAAGGTTCAAGCAGTGAAAGATCACATCAAGCATCAACAACAAGTTCTCCAAATTTTAAAGGATAACACCACTTCGGTGCCAAATCAAACGAAACAACAGGTAGATCAAATGTTTTGATGTAGGGGATTGGGTATTTTTACTGCTACATCTCAAGCAAGCTATTTATGAGAAGGAAATGTTGGCAATACTACATGCACTTAAAAAATGGCGACCTTACCGAATGGGAAGACTCTTCAAGGATGAGGATGTGGAAGCATTGTTTTGTGCTATTTCTATTATCCAACCAGATTGGATAAACGAAGCAAGGGATGAATGGAAGAAGGACGAAGAAGTATGGCCACTTATTCAAAAGTTGCAAAAGATCCCAATTCAAACAATATTGCCAGAAATTGAAGAGGAAGGAAAAATCATATTGGAACCTGGAGAAGAAACAAGAACCCGACAGCTACGAAATCGATCAATTTCAGAGTATCTCATCAAGTGGAAGAACTTACCCACTGAATATTCCAGATGGGAGGACAATAATTTTATACAGAAGCATCAAGAACTACTCAAGCGTTGAGGACAACGCTTTTTGAAGGAGAGGGGCATGTTAGGCCCCTATACTACTAGTGTAACCCCTTATTGTTATTAGTATAACCCACTTATTATATTGATGTACCCATGTGGTGCCCATATTGTTACTATTGTGCCCCATAGAAGCCCACTATTGTTATTATTGTGCCCTTACATTATTATTGTTATGTCGGCTCTGATTATGTTATGACCCCTTAGACTCCTATATATAGAAAGGAGGTCTTTTCATGTTTATCATCCAATAATTGTTCATTTATGTAATGTAAAGGAGGTTGCCCCCTCGAAGACGCTGAATTCTAAGGCGTTGATCTATCTTTTCTTGAGCTGGTTTAGTGAAAAATCAAACGAAACAACAGGTAGATCAACATCGTAGTGAAAAATGTTTTGATGTAGGTGATTGGGTATTTTTATTGCTACATCTCAAGCAAGCTATTTATGAGAAGGAAATGTTGGCAATACTACATGCACTTAAAAAATGGCGACCTTATCGAATGGGAAGACTCTTCAAGGATGAGGATGTGGAAGCATTGTTTTGTGCTATTTCTATTATCCAACCAAATTGGATAAACGAAGCAAGGGATGAATGGAAGAAGGATGAAGAAGTATGGCCACTTATTCAAAAGTTGCAAAAGATCCCAATTCAAACAATATTGCCAGAAATTGAAGAGGAAGGAAAAATCATATTGGAACCTGGAGCAGTCACAGAAACAAGAACCCGACAGCTACGAAATCGATCAATTTCAGAGTTTCTCATCAAGTGGAAGAACTTACCTGCTGAAGATTCCACAAGGGAGGACAAGAATTTTATACAGAAGCATCAAGAATTACTCAAGCGTTGATAACAACGCTTTTTGAAGGAGAGGGGCATGTTAGGCCCCTATACTACTAGTGTAACCCCTTATGGTTATTAGTAAAACCCACTTATTATATTGATGTACCCATGTAGTTCCCATATTGTTACTATTGTGCCCCATAGAAGCCCATTATTTTATTATTGTGCCCTTACATTATTATTGTTATGTCGGCTATGATTATGTTATGACCCCTTAGACTCCTATATATAGAAAGGAGGTCCTTTCATTTGTATCATCCAAGAATTGTTCATTTATGTAATGTAAAGGAGGTTGCCCCCTCGAAGAGGCTGAATTCTAAGGCGTTGATCTATCTTTTCTATCTTCTCTTGAGCTGGTTTCATAACAAGGTCCTTGCTCTCTTGGGGTTAGTCTCACTTCCGATCAGGAAACCATTCAATCAGCCAAGGCTCCTCATCAGTCATATGTATGCATTGAAGATCAATCTCACAGACATATCATACTCCCTCCACTCGGATTGCACGATCCTATTGCTCATGCATTGGAGGAATCTTACATTGTAAGCACACATGCACGACGCAAGTTATCTTTGTTTCTTTCGTTTGCTTGCATCTCACAGTCAAGAATGTGCTCGTGCTTCAAAGTTGCACGCAGTGTCACACAACACCATGATAAGTTCACGGACTTCTTTCCATGCACTTGCACTCACTTATGTCCTGTGGGCACTTTGTAACATGAAGTGTGGCTGCCTTCATTATTTTATCTCTTTTGCTTACTGGTTCGCACAACTGGGTTTCTCGCAGACCAATCCTCCACCAACATGGGTCAACCAATGTGTCGATAGCTACATTGGAAATATCAGTTCACATGATCAGGCTCATGCACCGTTAGTTTAAGAGTAGGAGTAGTGTTTGATTTTACTCAGTTTTCTTGCATGCTTGTTTGCTTACTTGTTTTGTTTGTTTGTTTGTCTTCTTGCTTCTTTTCTTACTTGCTTTGCTTTCACTTTCGATTCTTCTCTTGCTTTGTGTTGAGAATGTTGGACCCGCCAACATGTCAAGGGGATCTCCCTAGTAAGATGTCCCAATTAGACCTCAAACCGTTTGGTGTAGGGATCCCAACAGTGGGTCATAAGGTAATGCCTTGACCACGATGTCGCACACAGACATGTAGGATAACTTGTCAGTATCAAGGGTGTGACTGATGCAGTGAATCAAGGAAGGTGTATGAGAGGTGTTGGGTTGTGTTATATTCTTTCCACGATTAGCTCCCCTAGTTAACCGGGGGGTTAGCCCCCTCTTTCATTGCACCAATTGTGCAGAGGGGGTCACAGAGGGTTTGAGGGGGGCAGGTAGCCCCCCTCTACAGGGTCCAGGGCAGTGCCCCGGGGAAATTTTTTTTGGACCCTATATTAGGTGGGAGAACCTACCTATGGTTTTTTCCATGGTTTTCACACATGGTTTTGGGCGCGATGGTTTTCGGTCCATGGTATTGGATGCTTCGGCATGTATATATATGTATTGTAATATTGAAAGGAACATAATGACAAATCAATCTGGTAGTCTCAGTTTTGGGATCCAGGGGAAAATCTCTGTGTATATGTGTTTTATGTGTTATGCTCTTGCATTGTTTATTTTCTGTGTTGTAGAATTCGTATGTAGGTAATTTCTGTACGGGTTAAAACCAACATTTTGTATCAGAGCTGTTTTGGCTTCAAGGGGACGCCTTTGTTGCTGAGGGGTTCTGCTCAGACCTATGGTAGAACCTATTCAGTGGGAGATCTGCGGGATCGATTCTGGTGGTGAAAGAAGATGGTGAGCAGTGGAAAAATAGAGATCGAGAAATTTAATGGTCGGAGTTTTGAGTTGTGGAAGCTCAAGATGGAGGATCTGTTGGTGCACAAAGATGAGTGGATTGTGGTAGATCTAGGTACTAAACCAACGGGAGTGTCCAATGAATAATGGAAGAAGTTGGATCGAAAGGAAAAGATCATAATACGATTGTGTGTCTCAGATTCAGCATTGTTGAATGTGTCAGGGGAAGCTACGGCGAAGGCTTTGTAGGACAAGTTAGGGATGTTGTACCAATCTAAGTCTCTGGTGAATAAACTGTTCCTACGGGAAAAGCTGTATAACCTGAGGATGAAAGATGTAGACTCAGTGATAGAGCATCTGAATGAATTTAATATTTTGGTAAGTCTGTTATTTTCTCTCGATATTAAATTTTTAGATGAAGATAAGCGCATTAATTTGTTGTGTTCTCTACCAGATTCGTGGGATAACCTAGTTATTGCAATAGGTAGCAATGCAACTGCCTTGCAGTTTGATGAAATAGTTTCATCCTTGTTGACGAAGGAGATGAGACGGAAAAATATGGAGAGCCAGAATGGCGATGCCTTGTCTGTACGAGGATGGTCCAAGAATCTGAAACAAAAATAAATCATGGAGTGGGAGATCTAAATCTAGAGGGAGATCTGAATCTCTAGGAAAACCTGTAAAGGTGGTGTGCTAGAAATGTGGAAAGGAAGGGCACTACAAAAGGGAATGTAAATCGAAAGCTCTTGAAAAAGTAAAGGGATATGATGATGCTCCTTCTATAGAAGCGAAAACCACTCAGATGAAGGTGGGGATGTGTACTTGGCTTCTTCAAGTACACATGTAGATCATGAGGCATGGTTGATTGACGCAGGTGCATCCTTTCACTTCACTCCTCATAAAGAGTGGTTCTGTGAGTATGAAAATATGATGGTGGTGATGTCTTCTTGGGGGATGACAGGAAGGCTAGAATCGTTGGTCGCGGAAAAGTAAAGTTGAAGTTGCAAGGTGGAAGAGTTAGAATACTTCTGAGTGTTCTACATATTCCTGCATTGGCCAGAGATCTGATTTCTGTAAGCAAGATGGATGATGCAGGTGTAAAAACAGTGTTTGAGAAGGATATCTGCAAGATGGTTCGGGGAGCACTGGTATTGATGCGTGGAGTTTGGATTGGAACTCTGTACAAGCTACAAGGTAGCACTATTGTTGATGGGTGCAACAGTTCTGTGGTTCCTAAAAGTGGAGCAAAAAAACCTAGTGGTCTCTAGAAAAAAGACCATGCTATGGCATCAAAGGCTTGGACATATTGGAGAGAAGGGCCTTCAAATACTTCATGGTAAAGGTATGGTAGAAGGTATGACTAATAGCTCTCTGGATTTTGATTTCTGCAAAAATTGTGTATATGGGAAGCAGAATCGGGTGAGTTTCCCTTCTAGTGGTAAGAGGGAGAAACAAATATTAGAGTTTGTGCACAGTGATGTGTTTGGACCTGTGATAGGTTTAAAGAATTTAAGGCTCTAGTGGAAAACCAGACAGAGAAGAAGATAAAGGTGTTGAGGATAGATAATGGTGGAGAGTTTTGCAGTAAGGAATTTGAAAAATTTTGTAAGAAGTGTGGTATAGCACGGCAGAAGACTACTCCATATATACCTAAGAAAAATGGAGTTACAGAAAGAATGAACAAGACGTTGATGTAAAGGGAAAGAAGCATGCTCAGTGGTGTCGTGTTAAGACATGAATTTTGGGTAGAGGCAGTGGAGACAACACGTTCTCTGGTCAATAGATCACCTTCATCAGCATTGGAGGATAAGACTCCACAAGAGGTATGGATTGGTAAGAAACCCTCTCTTTCACATCTAAGGGTATTTGGATGTGATTCATATGTACATGTTCCAAAGGAGAAGAGAAAAAAGTTGGATATTAAATCTGAAAAGTGCATCTTTATTGGGCATAAGGATGGTTTAAAGGGTTATAAGCTTTGGAACCTAGTAATAAGGAAGGTTGTGTACAACCGAGATGTGGTGTTTAGAGAGGTGAAAGATGTTATTAAACATGAAGTCCAACCAAAGGAACTTGAGAAGATAGAGTTTGAGCTTAAGGAGGAAGAATCATACTCTACAACAAAAGAGGAATCAGAAGATGAAGAGCTACAAAATCCGAGTGTGAGAAGATCAGTTCGAGAAAGAAGGCAGTCAGAAAGGTATAGTCCATCTGCTTTCCATTCAAATTTTTCTTTATCTATTACTAATGATGATCCCAGAACTATGAAGGAAGCAGTATATTCAGAGGATGAAAAACCCTGGAAAGAGGCCATGGTTGATGAAATGGCATCTTTGCACAAAAATGAGGCTTGGGATCTGGTGGAGTTGCTAGATGGAAGGAAACCCATTGGCAGAAAATGGGTGTTCAAGAAGAAGACAAATGCAGAAGGAAAGGTGGAGAAATACAAAGCTCAGTTGATAGCAAAAGGTTATTCCCAAGTACCGGGAATTGATTTTGGTGATATTTTTTCTCCTGTTGCCATGGTAGCTTCTATTAGATTACTGTTATCTGTTGCTATTGCTTTTGATTTTGAGGTAGAACAGATGGATGTGAAGACAACATTTCTTCATGGTGATCTGGAAGAAGAGATCTACATGAAGAAACCTGAAGGTTTTGCGGTGAAGGGTAAGAAAGAACTAGTATGCAAGTTAAAAAAGTCTCTGTATGGGTTAAAACAGTCACCAAGGATGTGGTATCAGAAATTTGATACATTTATATGGGGACTTGGCTGCACCAGAAGAAAAGCAGATCACTGTGTGTATTTTAAATAAATTGGTGACATTGTTATTTATTTCGTCTTGTATGTGGATGATATGTTGCTGGTTGGAAATGACAAAGAAATTATCCAAGATTTGAAGACCCAACTGTCCTCCAAATTCGACATGAAAGATCTTGGTGCTGCAAAATATATTTTGGGCATGGAAATTAAAAAAGATTGGGAAAAGAGGAAGCTCTGGTTAAACCAGAGGAAGTATGTTGAGACAATATTGCAGAGGTTTAATAAGCAGGATAGTAAACCGGTGAAGGTTCCTATTCCTGTAGGTGTAAAGTTATTTGCTGAACAGTGTCCCAAGACACAAGAAGAGGAAGAGGACATGTCCCGTGTTCCATATGCAAGTGCAGTCGGTAGCCGAATGTATGCGATGGTCTGTACTAGACTAGACATTGCACATGCAGTGTGAGTATTGAGCAAGTTTATGTCAAAACTAGGGAAGGAGCATTGGAAAGCAGTGAAGCGGGTTTTCATGTATTTGCGTGGCACTAGTGATTATGGTTTGTGCTACCAAGGAAGACCAGGATTGGACAAAGTTTTGGATATTTGTGGCTTTTTTGATGAAAAATGGGCTGGGGATCTGGATCAAAGAAGATCTACAAGTGGGTATGTGTTTAACCTATTTGGAGGTGCAGTCAGTTGGATGAGTAAGAAACAATTTGTAGTGGCACTATCAACTACAGAGGCAGAATACATGGCAACTACTCATGCAAGCAAGGAAGCAGTTTGTTTGTAGAGATTGTGTTCAAGTATGGGGTTAGTACAGGGAGCTATAAGGATAGATTGTGATAGCCAAAGTACAATTTTCTTGGCAAATAACCATGCTTATCATTCAAAGACAAAGCACATTGATGTTCAGTATCACTTTGTGAGGGATATGATAGAAGACAGAAAGGTGTTGCTGGTAAAGGTGGACACTTTGAGGAATACTGCAGATGCATTGAGAAAATGTATGAGCTCTGAGCAGTTCCCTTGGTGTAGAGAAACAATGGGCTTTGCAGGGCTAGGTAAATGACTAAGCTCTCTTGTGGCTCCCTGTGGAAAGAAAACAACGAGTGGGATAATGTTGGGTTGTGTTATATTCTTTCCATGACTAGCTGCCTTGGTTAATCGGGGGGTTATAGGGGGGGCAGAGCCCCCCCTTCATTGCGCAGCAGGGGGGTCATAGGGGGTTTGAGGGGGGTAGGTAGCCCCCCTCTACGGGGTCCGGGGCAGCGCCCTGGGGAAAGTTATTTTGGAACCTATATTAGGTGGGTGAACCTACCTATGGTTTTGGGCGCGATGGTTTTCGGTCCATGGTATTGGATTCTTCGGCATGTAGATATATGTATTGTAACATTGAAAGGAACATAATGGAAAATCAATTTGGTAGTCTCGATTTTGGGATCCAGGGGAAAATATCTGTGTATATGTGTTTTATGTGTTATGCTCTTGCATTGTTTATTTTCTGTGTTCTAGAATTCACATGCATGTAATTTTTATACGGGGTTAAAACATACAAGAGGTTCTAACACATCAAGGGGAGGTGAGGGTGAAGGTGAGTTCCAGGTTGAAAAGGATTAGTCCCAACTCGGCTACGAACACACAACATTAAAGTACATGCACAGCTTCCGGCAGAGCAGTCTACTCGGATGCGGCAATCACATCATACAAGGTAAGATAACATATACAACACTCACGGATCAGTCCGAGATGAGTGCGATGATTGTTACAACAAGGTTCATGTGAAAGGTCTATCTAATGTCCGACAGAGAAGTGGGCAAGGATGGTGACAACATTAACAACATATACAACACATTAATAACAAGATTCATATAATTGCATACAAATCAGTTCATACACAAATATATAAGTTAAACAACATATATCATTAAGGCAATCGGAGCAGTCCAACTACAATAACAACATATGCATGAAAATGTGTTGGCTCTTATTATATAAATAAGTGTAAGTCACAATCATACAATACATCCATGTAAACCTGCTAGCCCCAACAGTGGAACGTTACAGCCACATCCACCTGCTCCTCCAAAGAGATGAACTAGCTCCGTGCAGTGGAGAAGCCAAGGTGCGTTACAATATTATCCAAGCTCTTTCCAAGATATTCTTATTAGAAGCTTGGCTGACCAAAAGCCCTTAAAATGAGTTATGAGGGACTATTTACAACAAAGGGTGGGGTGACCCTTGATATTCCCTTTTGTGAGAGCTCAACTACCCTGATGACTCTTCACCTACTCTATGACTGTTACATCCAACCATTGACACTTGACTTACACTTGACATGACTTAACATTACAATGCACATGTACTCATGTGAGACAACATGGCTTGAGAAAGCCTTGCAAGACATCACTGACATTTGGTCCACTGTGGTGAGACCAACTCTTTGACATGCTTGTGATGGTGAAGGTGGTGATCTGATGCCAAGCTTGGTCGTCCATGATGGTGTGCATGCACCTCATGGTGACATCTTGCTGAAGTGAACTCTTGCCTCCGTTGCAATTCGTGCATTGGTTCGGTGCCTTCATCCAACTCGTCCGCTAACATGCGCACGGTCTTCTTGGCTATGGTTGAATTGGCAACACACTAGTGTCCATGCTGATCTTCAAGTGTGTGCTGGTGGTCATGCACAATAACTTGCTGAAGCACATGTTCAACCCTAGTTGGACTTGATTCTTGTCCTCGCCTTGGTGTGTGTGTTGAATGGGTTGGATTGCATGTGTGCACTCAACGAAATGCATGCTGTTGAATCCTTTGCATGCAATCAACAACACTTCTCACCATGTCTACTTTGTGTCAGCTACTGGGATGGAGCCTTAACTTGTACAGGTGCAGTTTCATCCGTGGGTGCATGTTGCGCCCATTGTTGTTCTTGTTCTTGTTGTAACTCATTTTTATATTTGTGCAGCTTCATGTTCTTACTTTGTTGCTACGTCAGCACATGAAACTCCTTCTTTGTTCCATCTTTTGCCTTCATGTTATCTTCATGTCATGCCATCACTTCATAGACAGAGTCTCCAAAGTTGCTTTCATCATCAATTGACCTGCTTGAGCTTGCAACCTTGTTCTGCCTCCATGTTGTCAACAATCCTCCTCTTGCATTCATTGCATTTGGTATGCTGTCTTTAGCTGTTGTTCATGATGTTGCTCATTGTGATGTTGCTGCTATCGTATCTTGATGTCTTTTTCTATGAAAAACTTGATGTCTTCATGGGTAGGCAAGTCGATGGACACTTGATCAATTGCAACCCTAAGTGTGCTCTAAACAACGTGTTCATATCGACTCTCCTGGAAACCATTGTACCTGTACTACTGAGAGGCGGATGAAAATCTGGGATACCCAAAGACATGAAAACACTCATGGCAAGAAATATTTCACTCGAAAACCAAAATGAACATAAGAACTTACTTGCAACGTACATGGGTGCATGATCATGAAGGTTGCGCAATTTCGGCTGGGAGGTCGGGAGATCAACTGCCAAGACTACACAAGGCACAGTCTGGGTTGTTTGGAGACTGGTTGACTGTTGGAACTATGCAATGCACAGTACAATCTGGATGTTGATTGCTGGGATTGTGCAATGCGCAAATCCAATTGGGAAGGACTGTTGGCCTAGGGAGAGATTTGCGCAATTTCTTGGGCCAGGTAGCCATTGTCCTCTAGAAATGTGAAAAACAGTCTTGGAGTCCAATGCTGGGTAGGAATGCAAAAATTTGGAGAGGAAGGTGAGCCTTCCTTCCCCAGATTACGCAATGAAACCTTAGTGAAGGTAGAGTTTGGGCCAAGGTTGGCCCGAATCTCCAATGGGCAACTGAAAGCAACTAAGACAGTAAATGCATGGCGACACTAAGTGATAGCAGAAGTGATTGACAGTGCATGCAAAACATGAATGAAAGATTCAACAAACAGATCAACATGCATGTGGGTGAGCCAGTTCGCGGGTTGGGCGAACATCTTTGCAAAATAGTTTCATACATGTGACAATAGTGAGATAGCAATGAAAACTGAAACAGAGCTAGGAAAAGCTAGTATATATGTAAACGACAACAAGCAGTCAAAGAAATCAAGCAAACAATACTCCCACAAGCGAAAACACAAAAAGTGACAAAAATTCAGCACAAGGCATGGGAAGCGAGCTTACCCCAAAACAACTGAGCTGAATGTGCTGACTACTCCTTGATGTGATGTGGGATGTCAGAGTTGCAATTTTGATGTGAGGAATGAGCTCTACAGTGTCTGGTTGATGAGTGTTGATAACATTGAGGTTGTGATGCGTATGTCACGAATCTAGGGGAAGCGACACTTGGTGGGAGGTTTTGGAATTGCTCCTTGCATATAACCTCCAAGTGATAAACATAGATCCCTGAAACAAGGGATTCCTTTACATGCTGCCTTGGGAGAAGAAACACATGAATGCAAGCCTGTTTTTCTCAGTCCTGGAGGGAACCATCAACTTAGCTGCACATGCAAGAGACTACTCGACTGTTGATATAAAATGCGCATTTCTGGCTGGGAGTTGGGTTGGCTACCCAAGAGATTTGTGCAATTTATGGGTAGAGCAGCTGACTGCTACCTAGATTTGTGCAAATTCTGGGCTGAGAAGCATTGCTGGGGAAATTGGCGCAAATCTTGCTGGGAGTGTTGGCAGGTAGGATTGAGCAATCCTGGAGCCCAACAGGCTGCTAGAGAGGATTGTGCAATTTCTGGAGGGAAGATTGGTTTCCCTCTAGGAATGTGCAATTTTCAAGGGGAAGCTGCTTAGCCTGCAGCTAGACTAAGTCCGGGTGAACAGCCTGTGAGGGGAATGGATCAAGCTGTGACTGTCAGGCTACCTTTGTGCAAGAAAGACATTGAAGCTTGTGAACTTGACAAAGCAAGGCAAGCTGATGTGAAGGTTGGAAAGGAGGCTCCAAAATGAGGCTAAGGAAAATTTTTTGAGGGTGGTTGTATCCGCTACAACACTTTTCTTTTTGGTTCGTTAGTTCGCTTGTTTCATTCGTAGGTTAGTTTCGTATGAAACCAGGCATGACCCTTGAAACAAGCTGGGTAAAGTACAAGAGGGCTTGTACAACTATCACTACTTGGTTATCTGTCATCTTGCCTCTATATGAAGAATTTGTTACTTTTAGTCCATGATACGTCGAAGGAAAATACGTACTGTTCAAAGTGAACCTAGGTGAAAACACAACACTTGCACGGTAACTAGTATCACCTACTCTAGTCGGTTGTTTTTGGGTTAACCCTTATCAGCTCAGTCAAGGAGAGTAGGGTGAGGGGGAAAACCTTAACATGCACGTCAAAGATATAATAAACTACTTCTTTGCTGGAACAATCTCTTCTACTCTCAATAAGTCGGTATCCCTCTTCTTTTTTTGAAATGAATAAATGCTATGCATAGTTGAAAAAATAAAAATGAAAAATGAAAAGTGAAAAAATGAAAAATGAAAAATGAAAAATGAAAAATGAAAAATGAAAAATGAAAAATGAAAAATGAAAAATGAAAAATGAAAAATGAAAAATGAAAAATGAAAAATGAAAAATGAAAAATGAAAAATGAAAAATGAAAAATGAAAAATGAAAAATGAAAAATGAAAAATGAAAAATGAAAAATGAAAAATGAAAAATGAAAAATGAAAAATGCGAAAGAAGAGAAAGGCTTCCTACACAGGGAGGTGATGCAAGTAACCCTGCTGGGGTACTAACCAGGCTCACTGGCAGTGGAACCATACTTGTGTTCCTATGTGACTCCGCCGAGGTACTATCCAGGCCTGCTGGCAAAGAAGCAACGCCAGAGATGAAACTAAGACTCTGACGACTATACTTCTTGTGCACCAATATACCCCTCAACCCCAATCGAAACAACTGTGTTTCATTATCTTGGAATGTGTGTCAATCGACCAAGAGCTTGGTAGATGCTACATCTCACAATCAAGCTAGTGTGAAACAAGACGAACTGAGAACTGAACAATACTTCCGAAGGTGTTAGACTCGCTTTTCATGAATAAGGTCCATTCAGAGAGCTGGAGTTTTACCAGTGTGTCACGAAGTGTTGTAGCGACTACAACCACCCTCCAAAATTTTTCCTTAGCTTGGTTTTGGAGCCTCCGGATCAAATTTTCACAGCACCTTGTCTTGCTTCGTCAAGTACACAAGCTTCAATGTTTTTCTTGCAGAAAGGCAGCCTGTCGAACATAGCCTGATGCATTCCCCTCAGTGGTTGATCACCTGGACTTGGTACAACTACAGGTTGAGCAGCTCCCCTAAGAAATTATGCATTTCTGGAAGGAAACTAGCCTTCCCTCTAGAAATTGCACAATCTTATTTGGTAGCCTGCTAGGCTCCATAATTGTGTAATTTTGCCAGTCAACACTCATAGTGAAAATTGCACAATATTTCTTAGCAGGGCTGTTCAGCCCAGAATTTATGCAAATTTGGGCAACATTCAACTGCTCTGCATAGAAATTGCACAAATCTTCTGGGCAGCCAGCTCAACTCCCAGCCAGAAATGCGCATTTCCTTCAAGCAACTGAGCAGCTTCATGCATGAGCAGTTGGGTTGACCAATTCCACCCGAGACCAAGAAAACTTGACTTCCATGGATGGCTTTCTTTTTCCTTGAATAGAAAAAGGTAACATGAAAAAGGCATCCCTGATTCAGGGATCTATTTTTAACAGTCGGAGGTTACATGAAAAGTTCGTTTAGAAACTTTCCTCTAAGTGTCGCTTTTTCCTAGATTTGTGGCATGTGTGTCATGAGCTCAAAACTTATTTATTCGACGCCTCAGAGCTCATTCTTTCACATCAATCTTGGAGCTCTAACATCACATAGCACATCCAAGACTCTTTAACATATCTGACTCAGCTATTCACGGGTATGTGGCCTCAACTTGTCTTTTTCAACATTTCAGTCGCTTTTTGAGTATTCGCTTGTGTGAGTGATATTTTCTTGATTTATTTGAATGCTTGTTGTCATTTATAGGACACTGATGGAAATGCAGTTAGAGCAGCAGTTGAGCGAGTGTCCTCTAGTCTAACAATCTATGAAGATACAAAGTTGTTTCTAGATAGGGAAATCAAACTGAAGTGGCAATAGGTCAATGAAGCATTTGCAGGCACTTTCGAGGAATGCCTTGGAGACCTTTAGGTGTATGTGAACATTCACAAGTCCAAGTTGTACCAGATTGCATGTAGATACCCCACATTCCCATGTGCGGACATGATACATTGGATCACCTCTCACACTGACCCCGAGACAATGACCTTGAGCAGTGTCAGTGGGATGAAGCTTGCAACCTTCTGGGCATAAGATTATGATGAAATGTATCAAATGTTAGAGACCGTGACTATCATGAAGATTCCCTTTAGCTTACCTAACAACAATGCTAACTCCAGATACATTCTGAAGAACTGGGTAAAGGAGTTGGCTCGATTCAGGTTGACACCCAACCAGATCTAAAAGATGAAGATACTGCAAAAGGCATATCAATACTTTGTCATATTTTCATGTCGACTGTATGGCCAAGTAAGCACGAAGACCTTCCCACAGAGTTGGGTGATTCCACTGGACCAACTGGCTAGAGAACGAAAACCATGTAACTGATCTGACATGTTGGCTCATTAGCTGAAGGAACAAGTAACGAAGGCTTGACAATCACCCGGAGGTATGCATGTAGAGATTTACATGTCTGCCTACATCTTAGATACAATCTGTGTCTAGCATGAGTTCCCAGGTTTGGAGTGGGCATGATTGCCGAAGGAGACTACTGTGAACACATATTTCAAGTTTTTGTTCGAAAGGAGCTTCAGAGGAGTAATCACACGATTATCTGATCATTTTGTTACCCCAGTGTAAAAGATGATATTCGAACAGGATCCGCCCTGCATGTGAAAGGAAGCAATGGAGGCATGGATAGGTATTGCTGATTGGTATGCCTCACCATCCGACACCTTCATCCAAATGTTCAGTGCAAAGAAGCCTCTGCATGTTCTACAAAAGTTTGCCTTGGACGTACTTGTCATGCAGGAAGTAGCATATCACATCTTGGCAAGATAGACAGCCATGGAAAATTTTAGGGGCGAATGTTTGCCCTTAGGTGAAATTAAGGGGTTTTAAATTTTTAGTGGGCGAATATTTGTATCATAGTACATTTTTACAAATCGCCTCAAATAGCCCACCTTATTTTAAGGGAGAGGGTAAAAAAGGTAAATTTAGCCCTTGAAATTAGGAGTTACAACCTTCCATTCGCCCTAATTTTCAAGAATAGGTTTTATTTAAGTGAATCCTATGGTCCAAATACCATATTTATAAAAGAGGTATGGTAATTAATAAAAATATAAATAAATGAGAGGTATGGTAAATAAATAAAACATTTTTAATATTTACTCCATAAGTCATCTTATATACATGCAAGGGTGTAAACAAATAAAAATATAAATAAAGTGGAGGTATGGTAAATAAATAAAACCTCTTTTTATACTTACTCAAAAGGTATGGTAAATAAATAAAAATATAAATAAACTAGACGTATGGTAAATAAATAAAACCTTTTTTTATATTTAGTCCATAACCCTCTTTCTATTTATGAAGGCTCAAAAAAGAGGTTTTATTTAAGTGAATCCTATGGGCCAAATACCATATTTGTAAAAGAGGTATGGTAAATTAATAAAAATATAAATAAACCAGAGGTATGGTAAACAAATAAAACATTTTTTTATATTTACTCCATAAGTCACCTTATATTTACGAACACTCAAAAAATGCGTCATATTTAGGTGAAACCTATGGGCAAAATACTATGGGCCAAATATCTTTACTCTGGATCTACTAAACCCCGAGAGGGATCAAGTATCATGATATGCAAACTAGCATAGAGTGAAAAAAAATTTGATCCCTCTCGGGGCTTAGTGGATCAAGAGTAAAAATGGATGTTGTAATTTAATGTATGTTAAACATTTTAACTTGATTAAAATAAAAAATAAAATAAAAATCAATTATTAATTTTATTAATTTTTATAAATTACTAATAGTAATTTTTAAGCTCTAACCCATGGTATTGACCCATCGTAATACCATGGTATTTATGTGAGCATAGACTATTTAAAGGGGAAATTCTATAGATTTCATCCCCATAAGAGTGGTAGATGTGGAGTTAAGATGGATATAGGTTGGTTTTTATGATAATGAAGATATTAAATAGACTTAGGAAATTATATTGTAAAAGCATCTTAAGGTGAATGGTTAAAGCTACATTTAGTCACTTCACAAAATTTAGTAAAAAATACCAATATCTCCATTAATATTGGTTTTTAACTTTTTCTGATTTAACAAAAAAAATTCAAAACAATGAAACCTTATCACTCTTTCCGCAAATTCAAAAATACCAATATCTCCATTAATATTGGTTTTTAACTTTTTCTGATTTAACAAAAAAAATTCAAAACAATGAAACCTTATCACTCTTTCCGCATCACCCTCGCATAAGATTTCTCACCATTTTTCAAACATTCTCAATATGATATCTTCATGAAAAAGTTTAGGTATGTTGGATTAGTTGTTTGAAAAATAAGCTGGTTTGTACAACCTTTCATCTTTTGTGCTATTCTTAGTTTGTCCAAATGATCTGTAGGGGTTGGAGCCACTGCACCATATTTTCCTAAAAGGTGGAGATTGTTCACCAAGAAGGAAATTAATCTACATGTTACAACGTTGTTAAAAAATGGGAGACCTATGAGGGTAGTGAATTATGCTAATAAGCAATTTAGATTGGGAGAAACGTAATTAAATTTTATTATTTAATTGAAGATTTCCAATTAAAATAATAATAAATCTACATTTATATATTCATATATTGATTGGAAGGATTCTCAGAATGGTCACTTCTTTCAATTAGATCCCCTTCAAGCCTTTGGGATACCTAATACTTTCTTATATAATATAGTTGGGGCTTGCTATTTGTTGGCGTGTTGGGGTAAACAAACTTGATGTGTTTTTTTTATCTTGCAGTTGGAGTCTATGGAATAAGAAAGAAACTTGATAACTTGAAAAAAATGGCAGCTTGACAAAAGTTGTAGAGAAAAGATTAATCTCTCCTACCTTGACATAACTCGTTGTCAATATCAACACCTACAAGAACTTTCTTGTGGAATATTATCAAAACTAATAGAAGGATATGAAAGAGTGTATTGTAAGAACCTTGACAAACACGACCACTGAAACTTGGAACATTGTTTGTAGGAAGAGAAAATATGTTTCCTTTTTCCAAACATGTATGTTAGTATATTACAGTTTAATGAATATGTTTTCTTATTATCATATATGGTTTCATACTTTAACAAAACATTTGCCAAGACTTCACAATGTTTTACTATTCAGTAAAAGATTTGCCAAGATCTTACAAGATTTTATAATTCAGTGAAATATTCTCCATCACTGTACAAGATAATATAATTTGGTGAGAGATTCACCAAAAAAATTATATATACATATTATATTATTGATAAAACTGCCTCCCATTTTTCCTATGTATCATGGGGATTAGCCCATTTATTATACATATAAATTTAGGGTGGTTCTTAAAATTTTCCTTGTTGACAGCTAGACTGCCCCAAAAGAAGAAGGCGCCTTGGCCCGCTCTTTCGTTGCAGATTAGGTCACATGAGATTCAGAGTATCAAGCAATCGGATTCCGAAGCATAACTGATGAAGAAGTACCCATTCGACCTCCAAAGCTATAATCCATATGACCCACATTTGATTGTGAAAGATCACTGCACAAGAGCTCAGTTCAACTAGATCCACAGGGCATGTCATTGGGCCAAGGAGGACCCATGGAGATATTGCTACAGTTTCCCCAGACCCAATTAATAGGCTGGCTTCACTGTGGAGTGGTTAGCAAAGCAGCATGAAGGAGAATCACGGAGAGCACCAGCACTAGCAGCAGCAGTGGCAGCAGAGGCAAGCATACCAGTGTGCGACAAATGTAAGAGGAAGATTTTCGATCGCATGGAGGAGGAGAAAGGATGCAAGTTTTGAGCAAACCATTGGTAGAGTAAGAAACTATGGCTATAGAGGCAAAGAGGCACCAACTCAACATGTGAATCACGCAAAGGTAGAGGGATAGGAGAAGAAAGGAAGAAGCGGAGAAGGAGTTGCATGAGATGAAGGAGCAACTCCGAAAGGAACAAGAGCTGTGAAAATAGGAGAGAGAAGTGCAGTAGCAACAGATACAGTAGGGGGTGCAACATGTGCAAACGGATGAAGAAGCACCCATACAAGTAGTTGATTCCTCAGAAAAGGTAGCATTAGGCAAAAAAGTTGAACCATTGCAGGAGCAAGACTTCGCTCATGAGATAGAGAAAACACTTCAACAATTGGATGTAGACATGGAGAAACAAGAGTTGGAACATGACACCGACCTCATGCCTCATCACCAAGAGGTTTACTTACCCACTTCACCACATCCAGATGATGATCAAGTCTCCAGTGACCAAGGAGGCACTGAGATCATTGGTGATCAGTTGGAAGGAGAGATGCGCAACATTTCATTCGACAAATCTCAACATAGAGTTGTGTAGTCTCGTAGAGTTTCAACTCTAGAGGATCATACATCTCCTACACAAGTTGAGGAATGAGTGATCGTGACTAATGTGCGCAAACATCTAGCAGTCTTGGCCGATGCAAGCAGAATGTATTCCAAAGCCATTAGCTCAAGTGTTCACTTTTTGATAGCTGAGAATGAGTGAATGGAAAAGGAACTATAGAGGACCAAGCAAGGAGGAGACTTATTGACAATGTCCGCCCGAGCTAAACTGAAGAAGTCAATACTAGATGAAGTATCGTTCCTTGACACTGTTATGTGAGCATAATTTGTACTCCAAGTTTGGTACCGTGCATAAGGCAGTCATCCATCTCAACAGATGGCAGCAACGATGTGCTAGAAGAGCATGTATCTTGATGAACTTGCATGCTGCTGTTGGTGACATGCAAACATGGACGATTATTGCGGTCAAGGAATTACCGTACAACCCATTAATGGTACTCCTACACCAAATGATCCAAGGTCTAATTAGGACATCTTAATGGGGAGATCCCCTGACATGTTGGCAAGTCCAGCACCATCAACACACTTTAAGGGTTATTTCTATCATATGATAAGCTATAACATATTTAGCTACTATAAAAATAAAGTTCATCAATAAAATTTTAGCATCTTCTGGCTATTCATTTCATCCCGATCTTTTAAGGAGTGGATTTGTCTCCCCATCCATTAATAAGATATTTTTAGAGTGTAATTCAAAAATAATAAAAGACTTGAAAGATAGGGTGTCTCACCAAGAGCCATCCTACCATGTTCATAGGCACTGATAGTGATGACATTATCACAATTGGTTATCAAGCCAGGATAATGGCTTATAGCCAACCGGTTATAAGACAAGGGGTCTCATCACACGCTGACTTTTTCGCTATTATTAGTACTCGTGTATGGCATTGTCAATATCTGGTCACCAAGCCAAGACAATTGCTTTTTAAGTAACTAAAAAGAAACAAAATAATTATTACTTATTCCTCTAAAGTATAAACTAATGGATGGGATATTGATACTTAAGGGTTAAAAGCTGTCCCTATCGAGGCTATGGATGCCTTCTGGCGGCAGTGGCACAACTTGCGAAATTTGAGTATATCTTTACGCTGAACTCATAAATAAACTTTGTTTTGTTTAGTTCAAGCTAACATCTATACATAGTTGTCTAAAATATGATTTTACTCTTATATCTAATACAAGAAATTTTATTCATATGTTGAATTCTGAATGGTTTTTTACAAAGATATTTTTAAAAAGAAAAGTTGAGTCCTAGCATCTTATCTTTATTGCTTTTTTCTTTGAACTTCCTTAGCATTTGCCCAAAGATAATTGTTTCGCCAATTGTTGTAGTACACAACAATCCCCCCATTTAATTTTTTATTTTAGTCATATAATAAAATTATGGGGACCCTTTTTGCATTGCATGTAGGCTTTGAGTGTGTTTACTTCATTTCAAGTCTAATTGTCTTTTATTTACATTTGTTTTATTTTTATAGTTTTCCTAAGTTTGATTAAGTTTGTTTGTTAATAAACTTTGTAAATAAGTTTTTGTCTTAAACATATTAGATTAATAAAACATAGCCCCCGAGACCAAGAAGTGTGCATAGGCTTTAGGCCTTAATCATTAAACAAGTGGCTATTGTATATCAGAGATATCAAAGCTTTGACATCATAGGAACCCTTTTAGAATTCCCTGATGTCAAAACCATGATTCATAATAATGTGGCAAACCATTTTTATAAGACTTCGGAGTGTTAATTCAAACATATCATACAACGAAAGTTTGACCATTATAAAAGTGGCTATAGTTTATTGGACGGAATACCCACATATCTCGTAACCTTCCTCCGCTCCCTTATATCGGAGAATCCCCTATCAGAGCTTTGTTATGTGTCATCACTCAAAACACTCGATCTTCGATATGCGATATGTTACTTCCCTCTGATCACTGATATCCCTCAAGGCCTCCACTCTGATGTGCCGACATACCACTCAATCGATCTCTGAACTCCGATATATTTCTCCCTCCGATCGTCGATATTCCAATGCACCTCTGACTTCTAGTAACCATTAACCTACAATCTCTGATATGTGATATCATATAGCTTCGACATGATATTCACTTTGATATCCAGATACGATATGTGTTTTAACATTGATTAATAAAAATTTCGTGTCTTCTTGTCTAATTAAAACTTTTGAATGAAACCTCTGATATCACATTGCCAAAACAAAGCTCCGATATAATGGATCCAATATAGTTATTAAAATGAATTCATTATGGTTTCGCATCCACTCCATATCGGAGCTACCCAATATCGCAAATATTTTGTGTTGTCTCATTTCAAGAGTTGTGATGAGATTTTCTCTGATCCCACTTGGTTCTTGCCACTTGTCACTTCCATATGGGGCTGTTGTTATAATAATTAAAAAGTCTATTTTCAATGGTTTTGCGGGAAGTTTGTTTTGTTTAGTTTTCAATTTGGTTTTTAGTTAAGTTTAATAATAGAACTAATAAGCTCTGTTTGGATGAAACAAGGATGAACCGTCGATAAGGAGGAAGTAATAGTTCGATCCGGGATTTCCAAACACTCCCTGCCACGTGTCACTCCTACTCTGGGAAATTCTTGGGCTGAATCGAATAGATCATTTGATCAACAACCACTCAACCACGTGTCGAGATCCAAATCAAAATAGACAGAGGAAGTTAAAGCAAAAACAAAGACTAATACCGTGAAGAGCGTGATCTTGTTAGGAAATCTGCTCAGTGGTTATCAACAAAAAATAAATCGAACTCAACAGCAAGCTAAACTGGGCACTTTATCAAATAGAGGCGATCTACATTTGGCCTGTGATTCAACAAGAAGAAGACACCTAATTTAATTTCTTTTATTATTATCTCGGTTGTTGAGAGATACATGGAGCTGCTGTTATTTTCACGATTTCACCTTAATCTCTATATAAATACAATCTCCTCGAAAAAAAACAAGGGGGATTTTAATCCAAACAAAAAGAGGTAGAGTAATGCTTGGGATTACAACCTATTTGTAAGGAGGGATTTTGTGATTCATTTACACTATTGTAGTGAGAGCCGATCCATCTTTGCAGGAAGGGAATCGAGTTTAGAGGCAGACAAATTTCACTACTATAACTCTCTATTTTTTTTCTGTAACTCGATTCATCTTTATAATAATATTTATTTATGTAATTGGTTGCATAGCACTACTACTTTCTCTGTTATTGGAATTAAATGCTTCAGTTTCCATATATCATTTCTAGTGTATGAGTATGTATGTGGCTTTTGAACACTATTGTTGACTATTTATTGAAATGCTCATTTAGAATCTGGTCAAGCTATCTTGCAAGGTTAATAAAAAATTAGATTCGAAACTGGAACTTGTATAAGGACAAACTTTTATCTCCCTAAGATGTTACCTATCTAACAGTTTAATCTTATAGCCTTGTCATGCTTCATACATGTCACGTATTTGAACTATTTCAGTGTTGTGGCATGAATATTTTGATCCTTATGCATATATTGTATTAGGAGTTGTAGTTATTTACATTTAATTGTCTAGTAACTACTTATTAGGAATTTATTTGTTTATAATTGTTTTAACTAGGATTAGATCTTGTGAACTATTTCCGTGGTCTAGTTCCTTCATTTATTTTCAATTCCTAAATGCTTATTTTCCCATCCTTTTAGATTGCTCTTGATTGAGAGAAGGAATAATTATTCCTTCAATCGAGATAGGTGTAGGATTAGATAAATCTTAGATTATACTTTGCAATTAGTTCTACTTTTTGTATTCTAGAAGTCCCCTCATATAGGGTTAGACTTTAGAGTGGTTTGGCTGAGCCCCATATCAACTTAAATATCACTTTCTTTCTTGATCAACAAGAGGGCTGATTTGATGTCTCTTCTCTATTGTTAGGTGAAAGTCGTATTTTAAGCCAATGGAGATAGAGAGAGGGTAACTAAACCTACTTTAACTAGTAGGAACCACCATTTCAAAAGGAGCCGCTCTAATTTGCTGACTGGGTGGTCTCCCTTATAATGTTGCAGGCAGATATTTTGGAGCCTTCAACACCATCGTAACTAGGTTAGGGCTATTCTCCTATCCTCATAGCGTAGATTGAATAAATAATATAGAGCTATTATGAAATATCATTATGTTTTATTCCCTGTCTATCGTTTATCTTAATAAAATTAGTGGGAATACTCTCTTATCTACAAGAGGATTTTTTAGATAATAATAAGAACTATTTTTACTTTTGAGATCATGATGCCATGATTTTTTATTAAACGAGTGAATTATATTAAGTGAGAGAAATGCCCATCCATTGTTATTAAATAATAAAAATTCCATCTATCTACACAAAAATGAGATGATTTTATTGACTATAAATAGAGTCTATAAACCTTTGAAAAGAAATTGGTGCATTGGAAAGTCCAAAAGGCTTAATTGACCATTCATATTGTCCCTAAGATGCACTAAATTCAATCTTATGGATACCAACTTGTATATTAACTCTTAATTGATAAAATCTACTTTATTAATCTTGAACTTGCTATGTATTTTACTTCCAATGGAATAGGTTACTTCCAATGGAATGGGTTACTTCCATTGGAATGGGTTAACAAGCTGTCTTTGTGTGGCAGAAGATATTTGAATTCAATAGTAATGGAATTTAACAATATATTACTGTCCTTTTATTTCCTCTTATCTATATGTTATACTTGTTAACCATGAAAGTTGGAAAATAGAATTATGATGTAGAACGATGGATTCGTTCATGTTCAAGTAGATCTTTTATTGTCACATCTATA
Organism: Pinus tabuliformis; assembly: GCA_031772625.1. NCBI lineage: Eukaryota > Viridiplantae > Streptophyta > Pinopsida > Pinales > Pinaceae > Pinus > Pinus tabuliformis. The sequence goes on along the minus strand of CM062804.1, from coordinate 152,570,461 downwards.
CCTACTTTGTCTAATGCATTTATGGGAATTGTTTTCATGTATGCTTTAGATGTGGAGGTGTTTATATTTCATAAACTATTTAATCCATTACCTAAATTTTTGAGGATTTAAATTACAACACTAATTAAATCCTTTATCAAATAGAGGCTTGTTGTGTATGTTTTGCGGTTGATACATATTCTTGGTATTATTCCATACATTATTTTTTCCTTAGCCCTTTTGTGTAATTATAGTTGGCCATAATATACCAGAGACCTATTCTAAACAATTTATCTTTATCATTTAGTTCATATTTAATTGTTGTTGCAAAATTTTGTACATCTTGGGAAAATGGTTGAGAATTTGGTTCTTCATTATTTATCTTTGACATGGATTTTAGAACTTGGTGGATCATGGACACAGTTTTCATAATAATGTCTAACATATGAACAATTTTGGCAAAATCAATATTTATCCTAGGACAATGAACATTGAATTGCTACCTAAAATTGGCTTGTTTAGCAATGGGAGAGGAAATTGAGAATGACGTGGCATAAGTACATGATCAAGGTTTATTGGGATTTCATAAGCATGGGAGCATGTGAACTATTGAAATTCTAGGCCAACAATGCTTACAATTGTTGTTAATTTACTCATATATTGTGATGGTATATATACTTCATGGATCATATTGTAGGTACATCTTGTATAAAATGAAACCGATGTTTTTTCCTTAATACCTACTTTATATGGGAAGTCACTAGTTACATAAATTCTATAAGTGGCTTAAACCAAGGTTTGCGCTTATTATTGTCTTTTCTAAATGAAATGATGCTATTATGGTTATTTTAAATGTTTCAAAATTTGTAATTTGATATTTTCAGAGGGGGATTTTTCCTAACTAGATGTTTTCCGAGTCAAAACATTAATATACCATCAAATTATATATATACATACATACATATATATATAATTTGAGGGTATATTAATGTTTTGACTCAGAAAAAATCTATATATGTATACATATATAGACACACACACACACATAAACATATATATAAAAATATATATATATATATATATATATATATATATATATATATATATATATATATATATATGGGAAAACCTCATGGGAACCCTCACACACTCTTTTGCATTTCATATATGACACCTACTATAAATCCATGAACATTGATTATGATTCTTGACTTGATATGGAATCAAGTGAGGCATGCAACAAAGGAAGCCAACCCAAGGAATTGACCTCGAGAAGTCCTACATGAAGTTCAAAGCACTCAATCACCGAAGCTAGCCTATTAGGGATTATATATGGTTAGACCATTTTCAGTTAAGCATAATACCAATGTAGGTTGTGTTATCCATTCCCCACAAGCTCTATAGGTGGTGATTAATATCATCCTCAATTGCAAAACTTAGGAAAGTGGGAGGAAATTCATAGAATTACCTTGAAAAGGTAACGAATTCCCCACTTTTCACTAAAATGATGGAGGATGAGGGGAATTATTTCTATAGAATGAAAACACACACATACACACAGCTATTCAAAATATCCTAGTGTTCATGAACATGAGTAAAATATTTTTCATGGCTCACAACCTTAACATTAGTTGACTCACAAAGAAAAACATGTTAAGTGAGGTGTCAATGAAAGAGGAGAGCATAACATTTCTCCTCCCTAACCATCTAAATTAAATCTCAACAAAAAGTGGTATGTGTGTGCACATGCCACAATTTATTTCCCACCCCACTCCTCCTATTTTAGTAAGCTAGGGAATCCAAGGGATGTTTGACCACATTTATGAGTGACATCTTGAATAAATCACTTGACATGACCAATGGACTTTGAATTTGAACTAAGTGTTTAATATGAATTTAGCCAAACACCCAACAAAATTAGTAACAATTAGTTAAGTAAACTACTCAATAATAATAATAATAATAATAATCTTTCATTATCAAATTTTATTTTTTTTGCAAATATTATATAAATAATAATAATAACTTAAAAAATTAAAGTTGTAAAGTATTAACAGTTAGATTTAATGGAAGGAATGTATTGTTCCAATGCGTTATCATAGAGAGTGTCATTTTCCAAAAAACCGTGAGTTGTAACCACGTAGGTGTCATTATCATCTAATTGTAATTGGTTTTTATGGTTATCTATTGTACTAATCCCATTACTATAAATATGAGATTCCATCATGTGTTTGGTAACGTATTGGATCTAATAAAATATATTTTCAAGAGAGTTTGGATATTTTATTTTGTTTCTATTTTTCTAACTTGGTATTAGAGCTAATTAATATTTCTTCTTGTGTGTTTGGATATCTTGTGTTGTTTCCATTTTTTTTTTTGTTGGTATCAAAGGAAGTCTCTAGGCCATAATTCCTCTGAATAAGAGGGCCTAGGAACATGAGAGAAGAGTAGTGTGTTTGTGTCTCTCTAGTTTGTCCATTGAATTCTCACATTTTACATTGTGTGGTGGTTTATTAAGGTCATATATGTGACACCTATTTCATTTTGTAATGTAATTAAGAACATATAATCTTGAGGTGCTGACATTGATGCCATGATATCAAAATATATAATATAACATGATGTTTATTTTTATTAATAAAAATGCTATAGATGAAGAAAGGGGATAGCCAACATATTATTATGATTTGGGGAGGAGGAAAACTTACTTAAGATGAAAATACATACCTTGAATTAATAATTCTCTTAATGTGATGGTTGGAAAGATGAAGGGTCAATGTGTGCTTGTAGAAATGAAAGAGAAAATCCATTGAGGAGTTTTTTCTTTTACTGTTTTTTTTTTTATGAGCATTACTCCATCATTTTTCTCATACAATCATTTTTCCCCTTTCTCAATAAAAAATTCAAATGGGCATGAGAATTGGTGACAACTTGTGTAATAAGAATTGAATGTGCTATGGTGCTTTTTTATTGGATTGGATGGATATGAACACTAAGATTGTCTTTTTTATGTGTGGTATAGAGAGCACTAAAGAAGGGAGGGATGAGGGACTACAAAGATTAGAGAAGGAATCACTTGTGCTGTGAAAACTTGGATTATAATTTGTGAATGTTTATGGGCTTGGTCAAGGAATGGAAAGGATGAACACTAAGATTATTTCTTGTGTGCTGAAGAGAGTGGCCTTCAGCTTTTGTGTTAAATATAGCCTGAAAAATTTGTGTTAAATCCTTGAGTTTACATATACCCCTCAAGGAATCAAGATCTAGCTCGAAGGTTGCTACCTATGAGAAATAATACAACATAGCTAAGCCTACGGTTGGGCAGAGAGTGGCTCACCCCTCTTTAGTTCCAGATTGCAAAAGATTTTACTCAAGATAAATATCTCAAATGTTTGAAGAAATGCTTAAATGATTAAATGGTTCATGTATACAAATTGTATGATGAAACTCCCCAATGAAAATACTATTTTTTGGGCAAGGATAGTATTATTGAATGTTAGTATTGTTGTATGCTGGGGAGAAATACCATACCATGTGGGTTCATATTGGGGGATATATATAGAGGAAAAAATGACACAATATATTGAACATATAATACGGGGTAAAGGGTTTTAATATTGGAAGGCATAAAAAATGGAGCTAAACTTTAATGAAAAAATATGAAGGGGTAGAAAGAATTCTATTGAAAAAATGGAAACCTACAATATCTAGAGAAAGTAGGGGTTTTTTAAATTAGAAAGGTGTATTGAGTTCGTATTCCTAGGGGGTTAAATTATGTGATTTTTAGAGGTATTTTCCAATATGTGGTCAAATTAAGGTATTTTTTAGTATGCCACAAACGCACGTGCTATGTTAGAGGTTTATTGAGTGAAGCCCCTATGCATGATTGAGTGGTATATTTCAGTCAGTATGTTACAAGTGGAATTAGGTAAATGCTTATTTTTGGATTTCATACAAAATTTTTGGAAAAATGTCTCCAAGAAAAATATTACTTAATTGGTTGTATACAAATTATTTGAAAAAAGGTTTACATGTAAAGTGTTTGAAAAAAATGTATGAGGGATGAAAATCAAGTTTTTGGAAGTCTTTTTAGGATAATTTAGTAGGGGTATGTGATAAAGTGGTATCAGAGCTTATTGTCAAGCTAGCATAAAGAAAAAGATAATTTTGGGTACCATAACCTCTGTAAGTAATTGAGGGAATTATGAATGTGACAAAGTGATATTAGAGAATGGTTCCAAACTAGAACTAGATGGGATCAAGAATAGATGAAATGGGAGCTTTGATACTATGTGACAAAGTGGTATCAAAGCTAAGGTTCAACATTGAACTCGAATGCGATCAGGAAAAAATTGAATGATATAGTTATGCATGCATGTGTATTTATATGTGTTTTATTTTGATGTATCTATGAATATATTGATGTTGTTTATAGACTAACCTGAGTGTGATGTAACAAGACAAACATACATGATGATGTCCATATTCCCTAGAGCAACCCAATAGAAATTCAAAAGTTTATGGTCGAGTGATGAAACCATACCTATGAGGGGGAATATCTTGAATTATCTCTTGCTAATTTTAATACGTTTCTTTAATGTTTTGAGAAGTTGTCATTTGTTGATGAATAATAGAATAGGCATGATAAAATGCAAGAGATGAAAAAGGTCAAAGATGCATGTCCAATGAATAGATATTAAATAATGATATGCTAGATGCATGAAGATATGCTAGGTGCATACATTAATGGATGTGAATGCATAAATACTTGGAGTATTTTGTTTTCATAACACGATTTACATGAATAATAGTGATTAATGGTGAACATGTAACCAGGAAAAGGTTGACAACATGATTGGGAAGACAATGAAGGTGTTGCATGTATTCTTGTGGAATCAAGGCTATGGAAGATAAGGTGTTGATGAGAGAATAGTACAAGTGGCACCTATGCATGTTGATATGCATGTTGTGACAATGTTGTGAGTGCACTTCTCCTTGAGTTGCCTTGTGGAAGGATGGAGCCCTAGAGGGGGGAGTGTAGGGACAAGCGTTTGTGTGTGGGGCCTAGAGAGTACTTGGAGCCTTCAAGGAAAATGAAAATCCTATAAGCCATATGGCTCTAAGACATACTTGGCCAATCCAAGTTAGATACCCTAGAAGGATAGTCAGATAACCCAAGAGATTGTTGTGATTAGAGGTGTTGAGAGTACTAGGAGCCTTGAAGGCAAATGAAAACCCCATAAGTCATATGGCTCTAAGACATCCTTGGCCAATCCAAGCTAGATACTCTATAAGGATAGTCAGATAACCCAAGAGATTGTCATGATTAGAGGTGTTGATGGAGGAGAAGTTATTATGCTTCTCTCAGCCAACTCCTCAAATCTCACAGGGTGAGTGAGATAATGGGACAATTTACCCATCATTTGATGCCCTAACGATTGGTGATTGATTAAGATAGAATTTACAGGTTTTTATAACACAAGAAGATTTATTTATAGTGAAAATAAAATTAAAATTAAAATTAAAACAAGCATGTACAAAAATATGATAACCTTTTTTGAAAAACTATACATATAAACACTATAAGAAACAATATCGACAAATAAAAATAAGACTTTAATTAACAACTAATTAGTATTTTGAATCCTTATGACTCCAAAAACTATAGAGCATCTGCTACAATTTAATTTTATATAAATAAAGATAACAAACTACAGACAAATATGTAAAATTTTACGAGGAATAATCATAATAAATAGGTCGGAAAATGGATGATTTTATTAAAAAATATGTTTGAGTACAACATATCACAATGTCAAGTCCCTGCAACCTTTGGCCAAACTAAATTTTGGAATATCTGCAATGTAACAAAGATCATATACAAATATTTTGGAAAGTAATAAATGATAACACAACTTTCAAACACCCTAAAGCAATCTAATACAACTTTGGACATCTTGTCTTTTATGTAAGATTGATGGTTGTTAACACTGGTTAATGACAAACCAAACCTTATATCAACAAATAAATTACAGGAAATTCAGGTTACCTAGAAAAAAGTACTCAAAGGTTGAGTGGAGTTTCCTTCAAACTATGTCTCCCTTTGAATGTAGTCTGCTACCACCTTTGGATTAACTTCTTAAAACTCATAGAAAAATGAAATTAGAAGGAAATAATGACAACTAGAAATTATTTAATGCATACCTCTCCTCACAGTGTTCTCTCTTTTTCCTTCATAGGCTCCATCCTCTTTTAAAGGTCTTCAAAGTAGTTTGATAAGTTGAGCTAGATAAATTCACTAGGTTGGTTAAAAATGTCAATTACAAAAAACAAGAATGCGATGACACCGGAAGATATCCCCACACAAAATCCAGATCGCAAAAGCCTCAAATCTATGATTTATTTCTATTCAAGTTTTGATTAGAATGTGGGGAGGAGCTTTCTAAAGGAATAAGTTAAAATAAATTTAAATTTTCATTATTATGTTTTATATTTATATTTTTGTAGGTAGGGCCCTACCTAATCCTTACCTAACCCTTTAAAAATATGACCTCCTAACCTTGTTTTTTTTAAATAAATAAATAATTTGAATGTAGATGTGAACCATATATGTATATATGTCAAAAACATGTTGATCTGAAAATTATGCCATAAAACAAACCAAGTAAAAGCATTACACCCCATTCTACTTGTACCTATTGAAATTGTGATAACCTCCTTATGTCTCCCTTTCATAAAAAGAAAGATAAGATAAAATATCAACAACAAGCATATGTTAATATCAACAAAAAAATGGATGCCATATATCATAAAAGGTTAAACAAGATGTTGTCCAAAAAATTTGCAAATGTAGTACTATATCAAAACTAAAAGAAGAGTACTAAATATACATGATGCATACTAAAAAATACAATGTAAATATACATGATGTATACTAAAAAATACAATGTAAATATCATGTCACTCGTAAAAGAAATTGCAATTGGAGGTCAATCCACATAAATATTAGTTCTAAAAATAACAAGAGACTAAATCTAAGAATGATGCTTGTTCTAAGAGGCATCCTTCCCTTTTATCATACTCTTAGCTTGATTCTCCTGCTCGTCATGGTGGGTGTGAGAGGTAACAGAGTGTGAGGAGCCATGTGATGAGTCAAACTTAGTGACTTGGGTTTTTTGTTTCCCTTGACTACCTACAAGTTGAGGAGATTGAATGACAGGGCAAGATGACTAAATTGTTGTCTGAGTGGCGAGAATGACTCGTGAAGTAGTAGATTGTGGATGTTATGATTCCTAAATCAAAGTAAAATGTTGTGAAGGAGGAAGAGGAGTGGTAAGCGACCCCTAACTAAGATACAATTGGTGGGGCTACATAATGTTTTCCCAACCATCATTGGCAGGGACAACCACTTGTGTTGATACGTGTGGGAGAACAAATATACCATTGTTAGGTCAATTATGAATGGAAGGTTGAGGGGGATGTAAGACATGTTGACCAGTTGGCTCAACCACTCCATTTTGTAGTATTTTTCTCAATTCTTCAAAATCCAAATAGACTGAAATTCCTGACCTCCTACTTCTCCTTTTCCCAAGGCCCCTTCCTCTGTTCCTTACCTCCTATTTCTCCTTATCCCTAGGCCCCTTCCTCTGTTACCTTTGCCATGGCTGAAGTAACTCTTACTGTAGAAATAAAGTGATATTATCTTATGTTACAACAAAATAAATTATTTCAAAATTAACAAATTTACTATTACAAGAGTTTTAATTAACAAACATAGAGGAAATTACTCAACATATATACCATGAAAGAAACCATAATTCACAACTTATAAAAAGATGTCATAAAGTTTAATCTATATTACTAATGTTACATGCACTATAATAAATCTATAATAAATCGAAGGAAAGGGCCATACTCATCATCATTCTGAAATGATATGGAATACATGGGGTATTCAAACAAATATCAGTTTATACAGGCATGTTATAAAATGCGAATTATACATTTGACGAGAGTAAATTGTACTTTTGAAATTACTGGTAGGATGAATATTATGGGAAATATATGACTTAAATAATAAGACAAAAAAGAGAAAGGCGGGACTGTCGCCTTTTTTCTTTTCTTCTTCTTTTTATTTTTTTGGGGAGATAATGGATTTTTTTTTTTTTTTAATAAAATGGAATATGGCTGGTTGAAATAGCCAAAATTTTCCCATGAAAATATATAAGGTAGAAGCAGACCTTGACTGTATAAGGAGGCATTACTAAAACTTATACCTAAAACCCCAAAAACGAATTAATGGTGGGTGTTTCCAAAGGCAAATGCGAAAAATACAAGCGCGAAAAATACAAGTGTAAGTGATACATATACACGGGCTCATCTATGGCAACGTTAAAAGTCTAGCAGAGAATGTAAATATAATGCAAACTTGCAAGTAATATATTTGAGATTTAAGATGCGAAACCTGATAAAAGAAGAGTGGAGATAAGAAGGAACTAGCCTTATTTTTTGACTGTATGGAGTGTTTTTTCGCTCGAAACCCTAAGGTCTCAAGGGCTCACACTCCTAACATGGAACATAGTAGTGGGTGCTAAATGTTATGGCCAGGCATGTAAATATTATCTTTGGTTCCTTTTATATGCTGTCGTGAGGTAACATAGGCCCACAAGCCATCACCATGTATGGATTCATAACATGGTGAAAGGAAGGGTTTTGAAATGGCCATGGTAACATGTGAATATAAAAATAAGGGTTTTGAATTTAACATGTGAATATAAAAATATCTTCAGAAGTTATCCTATGATGCTGAGCAATTCATATGAAAAACATAGGGTTGGAACAGGGAATAGGAGAAATTAAACTCATTGTAAATTCACTTTATTAAACTCTTGGAATGAGCTACCTGTTATTTCTTGAGATTCATAATAAGAACAAAGTATACTTTTTCGTTCGAGTTTGTATACCTTTTCGTTCGAGTTTGTATTCATCCAGATCTTTCAGTTGTCACAATTCTAGTTGCCAAGTTCATGGTGTTCTCCTCCTCCAACTCTCGTAAGAATTCTCAGTCAGGTAACCATAAATGATAGGGAAATTCTGAGAACTTACAAATCAGTGGCATTAAAATCAGAGGCATGTTTTCCAAATGATATTTAAAGAGAAGTACTTTACGAGTTAATGGGAAGCTAACTTGGATCAATTTATTTATTTTTGGGATGTGAGGAAGTCGACGTGCTAGAATATGGTGGCAAATAGATTTCCCAAAACTTGTCTAGGATTAAGTGTACATCTATACTTTCACATAGTTTTAGTGTTGCCAACTGTGCAACTTTCACATGGTTAATTCCCTATCTTTTCCCATAATCTGTATGATAAATGACCCACATTTACCTTATGTAATTTATCGCCTATAACATAGAGTAGTTTGAAATATCAATCATAATATGAGAGCATTCAATCCTATAGCTAGATATCAAATGGACCATCGATAAGATATACATCTAGTATTAAAATCTACGTCCTGTCATGAACTGTCTAAAGTAACCATACCATATTTACAATTATTTCGACTACTAATGTCCGTGTTAAGCTAGTGCAATGAATATATATATATACATATATATATATATATATATATGGATGGGGCATGTAATATGGTCCATTAAGGGTTATATCATACGTAAATCACCCTTCCAGTGAATAGACCTAAATCTCTAGGCTTAGGGTTCGAGTCATGTGTACTGTTGTTTTTCTATATATGGATGGGGCATGTAATATGGTCCATTAAGGGTTATATCATACGTAAATCACCCTTTCAGTGAATAGACCTAAATCTCTAGGCTTAGGGTTCGAGTCATGTGCACTGTTGTTTTCTGCAAGGGAATCAATGTCCAAGATATCTGAAAATTAGTGAGAAGTTTTAACATATGTGAACGGGCACATGTCATGAAGGCTTGTAACCAAAACTTCTAATTCTGAAACCCCAGCTTTCTAGAACAGAATGGCCATAAAACTTTAGGGCTTGCAGGGTCTTGGATTAAAGGAGTGGCTTAAGGAAAGATAGAAGTCAGAGTTTAAATCAGGAATTTAAGAATCTAGATATAAACTTCTGCAAAAAGAACAATGGAAGAATGCAGAAGAAGTGTGGATGAATTTACAACATAGTGGAGTGCCCTTTAAGGTTTACTTGAATAAAATTTATAAGGCTTATTTAAATAAGATTTATAGGTACTCTCTACTGAGAAGACCAACTAACTTCATTACACTGACAAAGGAAAAACATTCATAAAAAAATGAAAACACAGAAAAAAAACATGGCTGTAATTACCCAAGGCTAGAATCAACTGCAATATATTTTCTGATTTCAAAGAGATTTTGTACTTACAATTCCAGCCATGGTTAGTAGAATCCGAACCCCTACAAAATGTCATTTTCATACTTTTATTCTCTTGGCCCAGTCCTAACTGTCTAATCGGTTATAAAACTGACTTTCAAAACAGTTACAAAAACTGTGCCTTTTCTTTTCCTTTTGCGAAAATTAAAAAAAGAGAGCATAAAATCACAGTAATAATTATTTAATATTATATATATTATAAAAATAACACATATAAGGTTTTAAAATCCCATTTATCTTTAATGTTTATATAATATGACTGCTTGGGCCTTTAATTCTGGGAAAAAATACAATGTGTTAATATAATAAAATTTGATGTGGGCCCCAGCTATAATTATGCACAAGCTAGATAAAAAAACCATGGAATGTTTACGGGGCACGCCACAATGGTTTCTGGAGATGAGGAGGGTGTCTCCAGACTAAATTATAACCGTTGATCATCAGATGGATGGTTTTGCGGAATCCAAGATGAATATCCCACATTTACAAGGTAATATGATACACAAACTATTTATGTATGTTAGGGCTCTTGTCATATAACGACACGATGAGGTATATATGATTTCCACTATAGTAAGCCCCCATGGTCAAGAATCTTCGATAGCAAGAAGTCGACATTGTTTTATGGGTAAGAGATATTTTTTAACTGTAAGGTTCTAAATCTTTCTGCTACGCAACCTCGACCTGTATTTATTCTAGGAGTGAGACTTCAAAAACCAGTCTTTAAATAAAAATTAAATTTGTCCACCTTAGAATCCAAGATTAGACTTCTTTTTTTCAGTAGGAAAAAATCGGCATAATATATATTGAAATATATGGATCGAGATCTATCCAAGATTAGACTTCAAAAACCAGTTTTTAAATAAAAATTAAATTTGTCCACCTTAGAATCCAAGATTTGAAATGTCTTCATTATTCTTGCCTTGCAAGAATATTCTACAACATGTACACTACAATACATGTAACCCTTTAGACGTGGTGCATTAAAACATAATTTTAACCATACATGTAACCCTTTAGACGTGGTGCATTAAAACATAATTTTAACCAAGCAAACCTCTAGTTATAACTATAGAATTAAATCATGGTTTAAAAACCTATCCAAAGCCTTGGACATTCCAAAACCGTATGAGTAATGTTATAGTTTCATATAAACTTTGTATTGGTTTTGGCCTCCCAACCTTTATGAACTTTATCATGTTGGCCATTTAGGTATGAGTAATGTTTATGCCATGATATATCATAGTTTCATATAAACTTTGTATTGGTTTTGGCCTCCCAATCTTTTAAGAACTTTATCATGTTGGCCATTTAGGTAGGGTTTTAAATATACACTGAAGAATCATATACCTTTAAACTTCGGATGTGTTCGTAGACCCTCCCTTATATATATTAATGTGGCTTCATCAAATATGTTCACAAGAAAATATTTTTCTCATTGATTTTAATTATAATTAAGACCCAAGCATATGTATCCTTTTCTACTTGAAACAACACATGAATAATTTTATACATTACCTTTGATAAAAGCTATATGCCTTGGCACATTCTTATAACATTGACTTAAGGTAGGGCGCCACCTACTAGTATTTCTGTTTTTATTTATTTAATATTTAATTTTATTTGTTAGATAGAGGAATTTATTTTGGGGACATCACAATGATTTACGAAATTTTTAAATGGTATGTGTCAACAAAAGGGGCTACACTACATTAGGTCGAGTGCACTTATGGGAGGATGTGACTGTTGGTTGGCGGTTGTCAGGGTTGGTACCTTGATTTTGTTTGTGTTAAATATTAGTTATGTATCATACTTAGTTCTTGGTAATCCAATACTTTTGGGGAGTCATGGCCAAGCCCACTACAAGGAAATGACCCTCTAGCAGAGGTTTTTGCAGAACCCCCTATAAAAATAGTGCAAAAATCCATTTGTAGCGGAGGTCACTAGCGGAGGTGGGTGGCGAAATATTTTAGTAGTTGTTTTTTTAATGGTGCATCTATAATATATAAATGCATGATGCTTTAATATACATATAAACATCGGTTCCTAATATAACATGGTGCATTGTGATAGATTTATTTTTTTTTAAATTAAAAAAAATGGTGTGCTAAATAAAAAAACACACCAATGCCTTTACCACTCAATAACACCGAAAAAACGGGTTAAATTTACAAAAGCCTTTGTCGTAGCATTCATTTTTCCTAGTTCAATGCTATACTGTGATGAAGACCCAGTGCTAAACAAGTATGATCACGTCTCAGTACGTACACAATATAGTGTACCATGGAAGAGTTATTTATAACAACAATACACCACCTATATTTGACACATTGGTGCTTACACTACTCGATAGCACCAGACAAAGGTTAAATTTAAAAAATGTCAGTCCTAAAATTCTTTTCACCATATTAGTGCTATATCAAGTCAAAGTACCGATGTTGTTCTTGTATTAAAACATCCCGGTGCGTCTTAACAAGAGCATAGCTATAGGATTTTTAATTTGAAAAAAATGGTGTTATATTCCCTTAAAGCACCGATGTTGTTAATGTATTAAAACACCATGGTCTATATTAGAAAGAACACCACTAGGGGGTTTTTAATTTAAAAAAAAATGTGGTGCTATATTCCCATGAAGCACCAATGCGGTCCATGTATTAAAACGTCCTGATGCCTCTTAACAAGAGCACCGCTATAGGATTTTTAATTAAAAAAAAAATCGGTGTTATATTTACATGATGCACCAATGCGGTTCATGTATTAAAACACCTTGGTGCATCTTAGAAAGAGCACTGCTAGGGGTTTTTAATTTAAAAAAAAAATGGTGTTATAATTCCCACGAAGCACTAGTGCATTTCTTGTATTAAAATGCCCCAGTGCTTAACAAGAGCACAACTATAGGGATTTTAATTTATAAAAAAGTGGTTATCTTGGAGCTAATACACATCAATACTATTATAACAACTTACTGAAACATGGTTAAATAAAAGAAACCTACCAGTCATAAATTTAATTTTTACCATTTGCAGTGTTGTAGAGCTCTTAAGCATCGGCGCCACTCTTTCCTCATGCAATTTCCCTACCATCGGTACTTCTCTTGCTGACCATACTTTCGTACTATTCTTAGTTCGTGGCTTTCCATTTTTCTCAAACAATGGTGAAATTTACTTTTCTCATTTATGTGTCAAATATGTGTGCGCGACGACCAAATGTCCAGATAATGTCTATGTTTCTCTCTACTTTGATTTTTTAGTAGATTAGAATTGCAAAATAGGTAAAAAAATATTGTTTTTGATTTTTCCTCCTGCACAGTGTGTTGGACAAGTTCGGCTCGCACCTATAGTGGTGCATCGTGTAAATTTACAGGGTGCACTACAATTCGGTGCATGAACCTAATGCACTGTGGTTTTTGTAGTGTGTTTTGTAAATTAAAACACACTAAGAAAAGTTTTAAATTGTAAATTGATGCATACATTTTTAGGTTACGCCTTGTAACACCCTCCTCCCACATTTAACCAAGTTAACCAGTCTACTGGGGTAAACATGTGACGAGAGGCTACTATGATATGATTCAACCCCCCATGTACAATTAAGGAAGTGGAACCATCAAAACACAACAAATCTGACCTTCTACACATGCTACAAAACCTTTAGGAGCCAACCAACCCTTCCAGGTGACCAATCCTTGAGGTAACTTGACATTTTACTGACCTAGAGCCTCAGTCGCTCCCATGACATAGGAATGCATGCGATTGTGAACCTTTAGTCACTCCCACAACAAGGGCATGCCAATGACTATAAACTTTTGTAGCTAGTTTTGAGCCCATGACCTATGTGCCACTTTTTTAGGGTCAAGACTTAGGCCATTTCTCAGAACTTCATGAAACATATAAAATGAGAAATAACATCGAAAGAATGATACTAATGAAAATACTTGAACAAGTACTTGACTGGATCCCTACTAGCCATGACAGTAATTTCGTCAAACATGTCATGAATATGCATTCTACAGGTTATAACAACAGATCTGAGCATAAGGGTCCCATACTTATCTGAGAATTGCTAAGGAGCATTGATGCCTTATCAAATTATCTACATTATCATATATTCATTATTCATTCATTTACAAATCAAAGCATGATGAGAGCCATACATCATCATTGTCATAAAACATACTCATAACCAACATATAAACAACAGAAATTACAAGGATATAACAACCATAAAATCCACATATGAACCAATACATTTACACATAAAATACCAAGGAGAATGAACTCTTATTAATGAATGCATAAGCCAACTAGGTATGGGACTTCAACTAACCACCCGACCATAGATTGGCTGAACCAAATATTTCTTTCAATCAATCACCTCCGTGCCATATTCTAAGCATGAATGTGGGACTCATAACCATCAATTGTAGGAATTTACAGGGTAAGTTCCTCAGACAGAACACCAAAGGACACCGCTCACAAACAGATCATAGATCAATACACCAGTATTTTGACGTGGTTAAAACCCTCAAAGAGGGAAACAATCCACGACCTGAGCCAACGTGGCCACTTCAGGCAATTTATTAATAAAAGAATGAAAATTTACATATGCTTCTCTCATAGACGGATTACCCTACAAATGACCCTCCATGCGCTTTAAATAGAAATCATGGACCAATCGGGTGTTAAGCCATGGATCAAGTGTCGGTAATACCGAGGAGAGAATGAATCGTCGGATCACTACATATCGTGACTGTCGGATTGTAAGTTACAAAATATACAAGGTAAAGAAACACACTTTACCTAACTCCATAGCTAACTCTATACTAGACCAAGTTGTACTTAACTATTTCCTATGTGTCGGAATATCCTAACATCCCCCCTTAAGAACAACTTGGGATAGGATTGAAGGATTTACAAATATGACACAATAGGAGAAGGAAGGAGGCACTAGAGCCTATCCCCCCTTAGTGACAACTTCCTGAACTCCAACCATAAATCGAAGTTTAGTGAACTTCGCCTCTGTGAGAGCCTTTGTAAAGATGTCTGCAACTTGATCATCTGTTGAACAATATTGCACTTCAAGAACATGGTCATGAATGAGCTTTCTGATGAAGTGCATGTGCAGTTCAATGTGTTTGCTGCGCTGATGTTGGACTGGATCTTTGCATAGCTGAATGGCACTTTGATTATCACACCAAAGTGTAGTCGGATGCTGCTGCTGAAAGCCAAACTCTGACAGGATCTGACGAAGCCACAAGGCTTCCTTACTAGCTTCTACGACACCATGATATTCTGCTTCTGCTGAAGAAAGAGAAATGGCACCTTGTTTCTTGCAAGCCCATGTAATAGGTCTTGAACCAAGAGTGAACACATAACCTGCAGTAGACTTCCGATCATCAGGGTCACCAGCCCAATCGGAATCAGTGAAACCAACCAATAGAGGAGATGCTTCGGCACTGTAATGAATCCCAAACTGAACTGTACCTCGAACATAACGAAGTATTCTTTTAGCTGCTTTGCAATGAATTCACGTGGGTTTTGCATAAACCGAGCAACAAGGCCAACAACAAAGGAAAGGTCAGGACGAGTATGGGTTAGATACAAAAGTTTTCCTACAAGTTGACGGTATAAGGTAGCATCAACTTCAGGAGAAGTACAAGTGACTGAAAGTTTGACTCCAGACTGAAAGGGAGAAGGAGCTGGCTTATAGTCTTCCATGTGAAAATGGCGTAGAATATCACAGGCATACTTGGACTGAGAAAGGGAAATACCTTCGTTGGATTGCAAGACTTAGAGACCGAGAAAATAATGTAAGTGTCCTAAGTCAGTCATTTCAAACTTCCTTTTAAGGCTAGACTTCACATGGTTTATAAGGTTGGGATCACTACCAGTCAGGATGAGATCATCAACATAAAGAACAAGAATGATAAGAGACTTGCCCACTTTCTTGGTGTAGACAGTATTGTCAGAATGACACCTAGAGAAGCCAGATTCTAAAAGAAAGTTATCCATTTTGGCATACCAAGCTCGAGGAGCTTGCTTGATACCATAAAGGGATTTCTTAAGCTGACATACAAGGCTGGAGTCTGTTTGTATAAAGCCAATAGGTTGTTCCATATAGATTTCTTCATGCAAGTCCCCATGCAAGAAGGCGGATTTAACATCCATCTGATGGACTTCCCATTTGAGAGAGGCAGCAAGGGAAAGAGCAAGGCAGATAGAGTTCATTTTGGCAACAGGGGAGAAGGTTTCAGTATAGTCAATGCCTTCAACTTGTGAAAAACCCTTAGCAACAAGACGAGCTTTATGTTTATCAACTTTCCCATCTGGTCCATACTTGGTTCTGTAAACCGATTTGCATCTAACAAGTTTTCATCCCTTAGAGGAACAAGATCCCATGTATCATTTGCCAATAATGAATGATATTCTTCATTCATAGCTGCTTCCCAATCTGGATGGCCTGAAGCTTCTGCAAAGGTGTCAGGATCATAATTCACTGAAGATGTAGATGCTAAAACTAAGTGTACCAATGGAAAGATCTCAAAAAATTAGGCCGTTTAAAAAAAAACGGTTCTGAAAACGGCTTCCGGATGAAGAAGTTATGGCTTTTTGAAAAAAAATTGATGAAGTCGCCGACGAAGTGCAAGAATGTGTGGAAATGAAAAATTCCGCCCCCAAAAAATGGAGACTTGAACCCAAGACCTCTACTCTCATAAATTAGCTTTGCACCAACTGAGCTAATACAAAAAGTTTGAGAGAGAGGGGGGGGGGGGGGGGGGTTGATGCTTTGGGTTGCGTGCTTGCTTTGAGAAGGCTCTTTTTCCCTACAACAAACAACACAAAACCCAACATGGACATACAAAAAAAAACGAACCTTGCGGCTCGAAGTTAGCTTTAACCGAAAAACTAAATATTTTTCAAAAATGAACCTTGCGGCTCAAAGTTAGCTTTAGCCGGAAACTAAATATTTTCCTCAATGTTTCTGATTTTCTGAGATCACACTAAGGCGCAGCGGAAAAGAGCATACGCATGAGAAAATTCCTTCCTTTCTGTTTCTGATTTTCCCAGATCGCATAGAGTCGCAGGGAAAAGAGCATACGCAGAAATGAAAGGTATAGATCCGGTAATAAAAAAATCTAAATAAACCGAAACCGAAATAAACAGAGAGAAAATAACTGTAAACTGCAAATAAACACTATATACCTCCAGATCTTAAAAATGACGTAGCTAGGGCTACCAGAAACCTTTTCGCATGAAACGAAAGGGGTTCCTCACTGGAACAGATGCTCCCAACACAACAGAGCAGTCCTCTCGGCCCGAAAGCAGTCAGAGACAGTAGATCTAGGAAACGGCAGTCAGATGCAGTTCTACCGGCTTCAGATTTGGATCACCAACGGACGCGGACCTCAAATAGCTCTGATACCATGTAGGAATTTACAGGGTAAGTTCCTCAGACAGAACACCAAAGGACACCGCTCACAAACAGATCACAGATCAATACACCAGTATTTTGACGTGGTTAAAACCCTCAAAGAGGGAAATAGTCCACGGCCTGAGCCAACGCGACCACTTCAGGCAATTTATTAATAAAAGAATGAAAATTTACATATGCTTCTCTCATAGATGGATTACCCTACAAATGACCCTCCATGCGCTTTAAATAGAAATCATGGACCAATCGGGTGTTAAGCCACGGATCAAGTGTCGGTAATACCGAGGAGAGAATGAACCGTCGGATCACTACAAATCGTGATCGTCGGATTGTAAGTTACAAAATGTACAAGGTAAAGAAACACACTTTACCTAACTCTATACCTAACTCTATACTAGACCAAGTTGTACTTAACTATTTCCTATGTGTCGGAATATCCTAACATAAATCAACCAAGGCTTCCTGAGCCTAAACTACCTCACCCTTATTAATAGAACTAAGATTTACCATAATCCTCATTGAATCACTAGACCCTAAACAAGCATGGATGCCACCAAATTTCTCCACCTACACCATGAGGAATTTTCATGTCTCCTAGTCTCTAGGATTTACTGTATATCCCACCATTCACTGGTCCAGATTCCTAAGCCTAATCAAGACTCCACCCTCTAGGATTTATCGTATAACCTGTTAATCAATGACCAAGGATTCCTAAGCCTGATTGAGGACACCCACATTTAGGATATACCATATATCCTGCCATTCACTGGTTGAGGATTCCTGGGCCCACCGAGGTAACACAAAATCTGGATTTACTGCAACCCACAGTCCAGTTCAAGGGTTACTAGGCAAAGGATTTACCGCAATCCACATTCCAATTCAGGGATCACTAGGTCATGTGTTCTTTATTTTAGAGATCACTTCACTCAATTTCAAATCCATCTGACAATCTAGCTCAACCAAAAACATGAGAACCCTATCACACCATGCCTATCTGGAAATGGAAAGAAAATATTGAAGAACACTGTCACACCTAGAAAAACCCATGCCAATGACATCAAGAGAACCAAGAACACACATGCATAACCATGCATGCCAAAACTAGTAAGGAAATCATTAAATGCAAATCAATATCTACAAATAATCACGTTGTAGCTGCTTAATCCTGCTCTTGCTTGCTTGATCTTTACTTTTGCTTGTGTCCTTTTCTTTTCTTGGTCCAATGCTGAAGTGCTATAAGAAAACTCTAAGTGTCCAACAGTGTGAGAAAGAGAGAATATAGAGAGAGCTCCAAAATTGAACTGACAAAAAGGTAAAACTGAGAATAGGTACCCATTGATTCTCATAAGCCTTTTTATTAATCAAGTCTCTATTTTCTTCAATTTTCCATCATTTTCCTCACATGTTCACCTTCCTTTTCTCTTAATTTCCGTTATTTGCATAAATAAAATGCCAATTAATGCCTCATGCCTTTTCAAAGCCTTTGCCCAGGGAAAATTTTAAGGATGGAAAATTATCTTGAAGCTTAAAAACATTGGTGAATCTCATTAGTTCCTAGTATGCAAACTATAAAATGTTTATAGATGTATTTGTAAAATTATTCAAATTTATCATGATTTTATATATAAAATCTATATAATGTTGGAGATTTTTAAGGTAAAATAATTTTATATTGTAAAATTTGGGCGAATATTTTTTATAAAAAAATAGAAATTGACGAATCTTTTTTATGGAAAAATCATGGAAAATTAGCCCACGTACGAATATTAGCCCCTAAAATTTTCCATGCCTTTGCCATTACCTTTGCCAAATTCCTTTAGCCATAATAAACCAAATGAAAACCCACACTAGGATGTCTTACCCAACATTGAAATTCGAATACTTGTCCCATGATCGTGGTTATTATTTCTCTATTAACTTTATTTACATGGAATTTTCACTAGGGTTGTTACAGAACCCTCCCCCTTGGGGGAACATAGTCCTCGATGTTCAATGACACCTACAATCAACAAGGTTGATGTAAGCAAAACATACTTCCCATCGAGCTTTATAACTTAGCTCGATGCAGTGTTTATAATGATCAACTTGCTGAGAAATAACCAACATGACAACATAACAACATGATAACTATAATGACATGACACCCATACCACTTATTGGAGCTTTATAACACAACTCATGGTGGTATTTACATCCATATACATATATGCATATACCAAAACGTTACACCAAAGCATATACCAAAAACATATGTCTAGGACATTCGCTTAACCAACAAATAGAGAAGGATACCTAGCCCACATCTTGCCTTCCATCTCCCAAATAGCTTCATCGGGCCCAAAGTGATTACATTTCACTTTAAACTGCTTGATTGCTCGATTCCATAGCATGAACATATTTCTCCGCAATATACACTGAGGTTCTGGCTAGAATTATCAATCTGGCTCCACCTGAAATACATACCAACCAATCACATGATCAACATATTTAACATACTTCTTAAGCAATGACACATGGAAAACATCATGAACTTTCACTTTTGGAGGCAGTGCAAGTTGATAGGATACTAGTCCAGTCCTTTCAAGAATATTTAAAGGTCCACAAAACTGAGGTGCAAACTTGGCACATGATACAATCCTCAAGGAGATATTCTGAGGCTTGATGCGCAAGTACACTTATTCCCCAACTAAAAAGTCTTTAAACAACATGTTCCAATTCACATAAATTTTTTGCTTGGCATGTGCTGCCTTTAGATTCTTCTTGATTACCTTCATTTAATGTTCCATCTCTACCAACATATCCCATCCAATGAAAATCCTATTCACTGAATCACTCCAAATGATGGGATAATTACAAATTTGCCCATATACTGCCTGAAACAGACTCATCCTCAAATATTCCTGATACCCATTGTTGTAAGCAAGCTCAACCAGTGGAAGGTATTATTCCCACTTCCGCTACTGATTCTTCACATACATACTTAATGTTTCCTTCGATATCTCATTAACCCTCTCTATCTGTCCATACGTCTACGTAAGATAAGTTGTACTGAAGGCCAACTCTATCCCCAAATCTACAAACAAATCATTCCAAAACTTGGAATTGAACTTAGCATCCTTATCTGACACAATCTTCCTTGGAACACAATGCAACCTCACTATATATCTATTGAATACCTATGCCACATCACAAGATGAATACATAGAATTCCATGGAATGAAGTGTGCTACCTTTGTCAACTTGTCCACCAAAACCATGATGGAACCATGCTGTCTAGATGTCCTAGGTAAACTTGTGATGAAATCTATGGAAATGACCTCCCATTTCCACTCTGGAATCAAAATTGGATGTAGTAGTCCACCTAGATGCTTTCACTCTGCTTTCACTTGCTGACAGTTCAAGCATCTAGCCATAAATTTGACCATGTCCTTTTTTAGATTCAACCAATAATAAAAATTCTTCATTGTTGTCAATGTCTTTTGATATCTTGGGTGACTTGAATATGGTTTCGCATGAAACTCTCAATATAGTCTTCTTGAGCTCACTACTGCTTGGCACATATATCCCGTCCCTTAATCTGATCAAGCCATCTATTTTAAGACGATATTCCACATCCTAACCACCTGTACCATGTTGTAACATGGGTGCATAAGCTCCATGTACCTATCATCATGCTGACCTTCTTGTAAGATCTAACCTTATAAGTCTATCCCATAAGAACTCATGGATATTATACAATTCACCTGTACTCTCCTACTAAGAGAATCTCTAACCTTGTTCTCTTTACCCTTGATGTACTTGATATCAAAGTCGAACTCATTGATCATGGCCAACCATCTAGCTTTCCTCGCATTCAAATTCGGTTGGTCAAACAAGTATCTCAACCCACTGTAATCAGTCACCAATACAACACTCTTGCCAAGAAGATAATGCCTCCACATCTTCAACACATGGATGATTGCTGCTAGCTCAAGATCATGTGTCAGATAATTCTGCTCTTGCTCATTCAATTTCTGTGACTCATAGCACACTGCCTATCCTTCTTACATAAGGACTCCACCATGTCCTCTCTTGCAAGCATCTGTGCACACCACAAATTATTTTTCTAGATCTCTAATCTTTAACACTGGATCATTTTTCAACAACTGCTTCAACTGTTCAAAACTTACTGCACATTCCTTTGTCCATTCAAATTTCTTACCTTGCCTCTGCAATGATGTAATAGGATATGCAATTTAAAAGAAGTTCTTGATGAACCTCCTATAGTAACCTACTAAGCCCATGAATGATCTTACCTCTTTCACATTTCTAGGAGCATCCCACTTCATGATAGACGTTATCTTCTATGGATCCATTGCTATGCGTTCATTGAAAACAACCAGTCCCAAGTAATGTACCTATGTCTGAAATAGACTACATTTTATAAGCTTGGCATACAACTGATGCTATCTTAGTAATCTCAACACTAATGCTAAATGCTCGCCATGCTCTTCCTCATTTTTAGAGTATATCAAGATGTCATCAATGAATACAATAACAAACTTTGTCCAAATAAAGATGGAACACACTATTCATCAAGCACATTGATCTAGATTTAAACAGGAATGCAACAAATTATAGATATAACCATACATATAGAGATGTAGCGGAAATAATACTTCATTTCATTACTGTAAAATACTAAATTATGCTTACAAACAGAAATGGAAATAAACAAGCTAGGGCAATGGTAGCTTATCTCTAAGAAGAGATGTCACGGCTACATGCCTCTGAACTATGTTACAATGAGGCTCGAAGTCCTATTTATCGTTAAGAAATAATGGAAAACCATAAATATCCAAAAACCTAACCCTAGAATATGAAACGCCAAACTGTGGGCCCCGTTTGGGTAAATTGGTATGTCAACTTCCCGGGGTCGTAACTTTATCATACGATCTCCGTTTGATGTGCACAATATCTTGTTAGAAAGATATATCTGAGAACTACAACTTTGGAAAGAACAACATCCGTCCATGGACCCATGTTGCTCCCAGTTTTCCCAAAAAATGCTGTTTAGGGTCTCAAAACGGCTCCAGAAGTTCAGGACCCAAACAACTGCTAAAAATAGTAGGTTGTGCTACAATTAAGGAAAATGAAAAGCTGAAAGAAACAATGGTGGGGTTCCAAGTCGACTTGGCGGGTGGCCACCAATATCCACCTGGATCATTCCTCCCCCCTTAGGAAGCAATGGTCCCCATTGCGTTGAGTTCCTCCATGAGATGAGAAAACTTCTGCTGAACTTGGTCCCTCGTGAGCCACTTGCCCTGGTGAAGGAGTTGGCTTGCTTTGACAACTCAATACAGTTGGATATTCTGCTGGCAAGTGTGCTTGATCTATGTGTCCATGATCCGATTAGTTGCAACTTGTTCCATGCAATCTGGATTTAAATCCGTGGGTGTGAGTTGTTCTGCAATGTCGGATGTGTCTAGTAATGGTGGAAAGTATGGCCGAAGGCGGTCCACATTGAACACTGGGTGCAGGCCAAGGAATGGGGGAATGCTGAGCGCAAATGCATTGTCTCCCATAGCCTTGGTAATGGTGTAAGGACCATATCGGAGTGGTATGAGTTTTCGATAGGCTCAGGTAAGGTGTTCCTTTTGCGAATGCAACCAGAATTTGTCGCCCACCTGAAACTTGTGTGGCACCTGATTTTGATCATGTCACTGCTTGTACTTGGCATTTGATTTCTCCAGAATGTCATGGACCTGCTGGAGAATATGTTGGATGTTCTTAATGAAGTTGTTTGCCTTATCTATTTTAGACTGAACATGAGCCGAATTTGCGTGAGTAGCTGCAAATGGCATGGCCACATTAATGGGGCATTATGGCTGGAATCCAAGCCCACCTGAAAAGGGTTATGGCCCATCAAGCTGTGGAGAGACTAGTTGTAGCTGTGCTGAACATAGGGGAGGCTCTCATCCGATGTGCGTGGATGCTTTGAGTTGTACATGTGCAGAATGTGTACGATCATCCTGTTGACAACCTCTATCTAGCCATCAGTTTGAGGATGGAAGGTTGTGGAATTAGTGAGTTTGGTGTCTAGCATCGACTAGAGACTGGACCAAAATGTACTGAGGAACCTGCTATCCCAATCTAAGATGATAGACTGTGGGATCCCAAAGTGTACCCACACTTGTTCAAAAAATAATTTAGCAGTGGCTTCTGCAGTGATATTCTTGTTGTAGGCTGACATAATGGCCATCTCCGAGAACCTGTGGATGACCACAAAAACATAGTTGTTTCCATGCTTAGTAGAAGGAAGGCTTGACATGTAACCCATGGAGATGGATTCCCAAGGTCAAATAGGGGTAGGCAACGGGGTATAGAGGCCTTGCTTCTTGATGGTCTGTTTGGCAATGTCGCAGGCAGTGCATGATCTGATGTAGAGATCCTATCGAAGATTCGACCAATATAAATACTTCTACAGTACTGCCACCATTTTCTCGACCCCGAAATGCCAAGTAGCCCGACTGTAGTGTGCTTCCCAAATCATCTTGGCACGCTCGCTTGAGGGAACACAAAGGTGCCACAGATGGCATAACAAGGCATCCTAGAGGTGAAAATCTAGAACATGCTGACCCTCGAAGAGTGTCTGGTATGCATGGCCAAATTCTGGGTCACTTTTGTAGAGAAGTGGCCAATCAGAAGTCTTGTGTCCATAAGAGTTGAGCACGGTGGTTAACGCCATGATTAGTGGTTGACTGGGGCAATCTGCAACATTATTGGTGCTTCCCTTCTTATACTTGATATTCAAATGGATCTGTTGCAGTTATGTGGACCACTTCTGATGGTGATCATTCTACAATTTCCCTTGGGTCTGTATGAACTGCAGGGGTCGGTGTTCTGTATGGATGACTGTTTCCTTCCCCAAAATGTAATTCTTCCATTATCGGCACACCTGCACAATGGAATACATCTCTTTGTCATAAGTGGGATACTTCCGGACTGTGTCTAAAAGTGTCTCACTATGATATGCCACTGGATACCTGTGTTGAGTAACGAATGCCCCAATAACATAGTCAAAGGCATCAGGCATCTGTCTCGACCTCAAATAGTTGTTGCAATTCTCGTAATGTAAGAAATGGTGCTAAGAAGAGGCGATCTTTCAACTCTGTGAATGCCTTCTGTTGAGATTCAGACCAAAAGAATTTTTCTTTCGCTCCTCCCTTGGTGACTTGACTCAAGGGCCAAGTGACATGAGAAAATCCCAACACGAACCTGTGGTAGAAGTTGGCAAGACATAGAAAGATGCAGAGCTCTGTTACAGTGGTTGGAGATGGCCAATCCCGAATGACATAGATCTTGGTTGGATCCACATGCACCCCCCGTTCAGCAATAATGTATCCCAGATACTGAACTTGGGTCATGCCAAAAGTGTATTTCTCCAAATTAACACATAACTTGTGTTGCTACAGTGTTTGGAGAACCTGTCGGATGTGGTGGAGGTGCTCTTCCCAACTTTGGCTGAAGATTAGGATGTCATCCAGGTATACCACTACAAACGAGTTGGTGAATGGCCGCAAGATGTCATCCATTAGCCTCATGAAGGTTGCAGGAGCATTCGTTAATCCGAAAGGCATAACCAACCATTTGAAAAGGCCCTGCTTGGCTTTGAAGGCAGTCTTCCACACATCAGAGGGTTCGATTGGTACCTTGTGATATCCTAACTTCAAATCGATCTTGCTGAAATATTTTTCCCCCTTCAGTTGGTCTAGGAGGTCATCAATCCGTGGGATTGGGTACCTATTACAGACAATGATCCTGTTGAGCGCCTGATAGTCAATACAGAGTCTCCAAGTCCCATCCTTCTTCTGTACCAACATGATTGGGCTCCAACATGGTGATGAACTCGGATAGATGTGACCTTTCTACAGTAGCTCCTAAATCTACCTCTTGATTTCATCGTTCTCTAGAATGGAGCACCGATAAATTGGTCCATTGGGAAACGACGCACCTGGGATCAGATTGATGGAGTGCTTGACCTAACAGTGCAGAGGAACCCCTGCAGGGGAGGTGACGATGTCCTCTTACTCCTCCATGACCTTGTCCATCTGTAGTTGTTGTGCGGAGGGGCCATGTCTGGAGGTCGTTGCCACTGTCTTCTTCTTTCCTTGAGGGTGTATCATCATGAAAACAAATTTCCCAGTTTTGGAAATGAGCTTACTACATTTTTTTGCAGTAACCAAAGAGATGGAGGTAGGCAGTGCTACCTCCAGTATCCTGTACAACTTATTTCCCAAAGTAACAATAACAACACGGGGCCTTGAATCATACACAACATGTCACTTCCACAAGTATGGTTGTCCTAATAATACATCACAAACATCAAGGGGAGCAACGTCACACAATACCTCATCCATGAAGGGCTTGATGTTGTATGGAAGATGACACTACTAGCTCACGCAAATATACCGTCCTTAGAGAAGCCACCTGATGGTGTACGGTTGTGGATGTGTTGTGGTCGGTAAGCCTAGCCGCTTTACAACCTCTATCGAAACAAGTTTCTTTTGGCTCTCGCTGTTGACAATGAACTGTAGCAGGGAGCCCTTTACCCACATCTAGGAGTGGAAGAGACTCTCCTCCTCCTCTGGATCTTCAGGTTCCTCCTTCTGGATCTGCGTGGTGGAAACGATGGCGTTGGGCTCTGCATTGATGATTTGCTTCCCTTTGTCATTCCCCTTGTCAGGTTTTGACTTAGAGTCATAACAGGCATCTGATTCTGAAACCTTTAGCTCGGCCACTAGGGACTGCTTGGCCCGACACTCATTTGTGTTGTGAGTGGGGCTCTTATGGAACTCACACCACTTTCCCATGTCCTTTTTTGGCTTCACGATGCTATTCTTTGCTTGCAGCTTTGGTGGGTTGTCTTGGGCCACCCTGCCTTGGATTTTTCCTTTATTCTGTGGTTTGGGGGCACCTTTCCCTTGCTTCGGATTTGTAGATCCAAAGTCTTGGTTCTTTTGTTTAAACTTTTGCTCTATCTTGACGGCATATCGGTATGCCATGTCAAACGAGGAGATGTTCAGGAATTTTATTTCTTCCTGGATGTACCTATGTAGGTGGCCATGGTATTTGAGTACCAAATGCTACTTTGAATCCTTGATACCCAACTTTGTGCGAAGGGTATGGAAAATATTGGTAAACTATGGCATGTCTTGGTTCCCTCCCTACCGCAGTGTGGTTCACGTTATGTATTGATCCTCATAGCTTCCGACAGGGTAGTACTGCTCCTTGATTGCAGTCCGAAATGAATTCCAAGTGGGTTCAACTGAAAATAGTGAGGTTGTACTTTCATCCTTTTTCGCAGTTGGTTTCCCACCAGTCCTTGATGTGGCGGGCGGCTTTGAGAAGAGTGAAAGTAATATTTTCCCGGTCGGAAAAATCATGAACATAAAAATAAACTTCTAGCAGATTTAACCATTTATATACGGTATTTACATCTATCTGACCATCAAGTATGGGAATTTCAAAGTTAACTTGTCCCTTAATGGGTGTGTCACTTCCAGAGTAGCTACTGGAAGTAGATGTGTCACCCCCTGGGTAGCCGCTGAAGGATCTGGGCAAAGTTGTCCATCATCTCATTCCTTTGTCACTTGAGGGCCTCTTTAAGCAAGATTTTGATAGGATCTCCTGCCCCCTCATCTTTCTTTTCATTCACCATGGGAGGCCATTAGGATTTGCGAGGCTGGTCTTGCAAAGGTTCGACCAGTTCAAGCTCTAAGCTTATATCCCAACCTCGTTGGGGACATGCAAAGAAATATAGAGAAAGAGTAGACTGCTCTGATACCACTGATCCGGATTTAAACAGGAACACAAAAAACTATAGATATAACCATACATATAGATATGCAGTCGAAATAATACTTCATTTCATTACTGTAAAATACTAAAATATGCTTACAAACAGAAACGGAAATAAACTAGCTAGGTCGATGGTAGCTTATCTCTGAGAAGAGATGCGGCGGATACATGCCTCTGAACTGTGCTACAATGAGGCTCGAAGGCCTATTTATTGTTGAGAGACAATGGAAAACCCTAAACATCCAAAAACCTAACCCTAGAAGATGAAAAGCCAAACTGTGGGCCCCGTTTGGGTAAATTGGTACATCAACTTCCCGAGGTTGTAACTTTGGCATACGATCTCTGTTTGACACGCACAATATATTGTTAGAAAGATCTATCCAAGAACTACAACTTCGGGGAGAGAAACATGGGACCATGGTCCAATGTTCCTCCCATTTTTCCCCAAAAACGTCATTTAGGGTCTCAAAACGGCTCCGAGAGTTCATGACTCGAAAAATTGCTAAAATTAGTAAACTGTGCTACAATTAAGGAAACTGAAAAGCTGAAAGAAGCAATGGTGGGGGTCCAAGTGGACTTGGTGGGTGGCGACCAATATCCACCTGAATCACACATAAAGGTAGCTGGAGAATTACTCAAACCAAATGGAACTACAACAAACTCAAATTCTGATACCTGGTCTAGAAAGTTGTATTGTATATGTCCTCTTCCTTAATGCGTGCTTAATGATATCTTGATCTTAGATTAATCTTCGAGAACACTCTTTCTCTCTTCAAATGATTGAACAAGTCATTAATCCTTAAGAAAGGATACCTGTTCTTGATGGTTACCTGGTTCAATTGCCTGTAATCGATGCATAACCTGAGAGTACTATCCTTCTTCTTCACAAACAATATCAGTGCACCTCAAGGTGATACAGTTGGCCTAATGTATCCTTTGTCAAGCATTTTGTTCAACTGTAACTTCAACTCTACTAACTCTGTGGTGCTCATCTTGTATAGTGCCTTCGGTGCTGGTGCTGCCCTTGGTACCAACTCAATGGGAAAGTCAACTTCTATGTGAGGAGGAAACTCTGAAATATCCATTGGAAATACATCCTAAAACTGTTGCAAGATCGGATACATGCTCAATACCTCTACATCCTCAGCATCCTTACCTTTATCACTAGAAATATGCATTGCAAATAACACACACCGTTTTCTGTGACTACACTTTTCCTACACAGTTGTAGCCATTATAACTAATGTTACCTTCTTCTTACCCAGCGAGATTCTTTGTTCTCCATTTTCATCCAAACACTCAATAACCTTGTTATAAAATCCACCTTAGTCTTGTGAAGATACATCTAGTCCATACCTAATAGCATACTATATGATCCCAATGGAAATGCAGTCAAATGTTTTGATGTAGGCATACCATTCAACTCAAATGCACAAGCTCTTACCCGGTGATAAACTCTCTTCTCTGTACCTGTAGGCAACTGCACTAACTAGGATTCTACATGCACTTCTTTATTCAAACCACACTTATCCACCAAGTCAAGACTAACATAACTATAATTAGATCCAGGGTCAATCAAAATGGAAAAAAATTGGACACAAAGCTAACCATCCATCTCAATAACAGTTGCCTAGTGCTTTGTCTGCTTGTTATCCAACGCTTCATAAAAAATCTTTGGAATGCTCTGCCCAACATCTCGAACTGTCTACATCTCTTGTGCACTGTAGATATGAGATATACCACCCTAATTTTGTAGAAAATCCCTCTTAACATGTTCCTTACCACATGTCCAACACTCCTAGCATCCTGCACCATCACCTCTATTCTGCTGCTGTGACCCATGTCCTTGTCTAGCTACATTGAACTTCTTGTATGGTGCTACATTTTCTTTCTCTTATGCATTATGAGGCCTTGTTATTTTTGGTTTCCATTTACCTTTACCTTTATATTTCCCTTTTTGTATTTCCTGAGATTCATTCTTATGCTTTGATTATTCATAGCAATGATTCAATTTCCTAATAACTTCCACAAGTGATTGAGGGTCATTATACTTAATCAGATCTCTAAATGCTAATGGAAATCCACTAACAAATATTTCAAATTTATCTTTCTCATCTTTAAGATATGGTATGTACCTCAATAGCTCCAGGAACGTGGTCATATACTCCTCATCTGCCATCGATCCCATCTTTAGCTCATAGAATTCCTTGGGCTTACTATCATAATACCTTTATGACAACTATTTCTTCTTGAAGAGTCTCTTGAATTCATGCCAAATAAAATCTTCAGTTTTGATGTCTCTAACCCGTTTCACATCTTACCACCAGAAGTATGCTTTCCCTTTGAGGATAAAGATAACTATTATGTAGTTCATATTCTCTGTGTACTCATACGGTTCAAATAACTTCTTCATCCCTAGTAACAAATCCTATTCATCCTACGCCTTCTTCAAATCTCCATCAAAATTAGGTGGCTTAGATTTCTTAAACTCATCTAGAAAATATGTTAGGGTCCCACCCTAACCCCCTTATTTATGTAGTAGGATCGAGTCATAGTTATAGTTGAGTAAAGAGTCAATAAAGCCCATATTAATAAGTGTAAGTGGTTAACCCGCAATTAATGATGGGACCACAGTTAGTTGCAAATGGGCCATGGTATTAGATAGATGGTATTAATAAGAACCATGGTATTGCATGTATGAGTCATATATAAAGGATAGAGAATCCCTGCGAGGGCATCATGTCTTATTTTGTAATCGAGCTCTGCTCTATTGTGTTAGACTCGGTCCTGTCAGTCCCTTGTCAGAATCAAATTCTCTAAGGTTCATTTCTCGTCATTCATTGATGTTACTGTGGTCCAGAAAAGAGTCATTTTAGAGTCAAGGTTTTACAGTTGGTCTTCAAACTTGTCAAATGATTGCTACAGGCTAGAAGAAGGTTCAGTGAGTTTCTATCTCAAGATGGTTATCAATGCGAGATTGATTCGTCTTCAAAACCCTGTTTTGAAGAAGAAATCATCAAATGTGTTTTCCAGAATATGTAATTTGTCAAAAGTGTTCCAAAGCTCTATAGTTCCTCAATGGCACTAGCTTCAGCAACCCTGCAACAGATAGACAAGAGTTATCAGTTCAACTTGGAAAATCAGTTAAAAGACAAAGGCAGTGTCTAAAGGCAAAAAGTGGCATAAAATTAGAGGTATCACACATGCTGCTGGTTCGACAGAAGATCCTTGATAAAAGGTCTAGTTCTTTGTATGATCAACTTCAAATGTCAATGGTGTAATAAATTGTTTACGATTGGGCATCCACCTCTGCTTCTTTTGTGGACCCATTGCCATGAAAACTGAAACGCAAAGCCGAGTTGAAATGTTAGAGTTAAGTTTGGAGTGTTTCAGAGCAGTGGATTTGGAGCTGGAGGTGCGCGCTACGCGCAGAGGGAGCGCACTACCCATATAAGGTGCGCTACACACTTGACCTTCCCCAGCCCTTTGCAGAGAACACGTGCGCTACGCGTTGGGTAGACGCGCTACCCATATAGCGACAGAGCCGAAAAATTTTGTTTTTTGCGTCCGGTTTCATACCACAACGGCTCCATCAACTTGCAAGTAGGTTTTTAATCATTGCTCAGTGATTTTTGAACAGGGTCCTGGTATTTTTAAAGTGGGAAATGCTATTGGAATTGGGAAGACACCAATTGCTTTTGCGTTCAAAATCTTCGGTTAAAGTTATTTTTGTTAAAAAGTGAATTTTTATTCAAAATAACAAATGCAAATTGGAGCAAATGCAAAGCACGCTCAGTCAATGTGTCTCGATTGTAGTAGGATTTTCTGTGACAGGTTATTTGAATAGGCCAGGAAGCATTGATTTGACCGAAAATGAAATTCGCAACTGGCTGAAGGGTATTCGAGACAGTGGTTACAATGTTCTAGGCCTTGCAACAAACATCGGAGATCACTTTTATGAATGCATGGATAGCGATGCTGTTTCTACTGCTTTACTTGAAATCTCCAAGCAATGGAGTTCAGACACGTTCGCCAGCTTATTCACATAGTTATAATACCTTTGAAATTGCTAGTTGTGCCCTCCAGATAAGTGTCAATGCATTCACATGGCCTGATAGTGAAGCGGTTGCAAAAGTTGTTAGCTTCTGTGGATCTGTTGTCATATTTGCAGTTTCGACAAGCAATTTTGAACTCCAAAACTTTGTGGCAAAATATTTATTTGAAGCAGTTATTCAAGGTTTAACTTTGGAGTCAAATGCAATGATCCATGCAGATCTTGTCAGCCTTTGTCGTGAGATTTTTGTTCACTTTTCCAACCGACATTCTGCACCAAGAGAAGTACTTCTATCGCTGCCTTTTGTTACACAAGATTCCTTCAGTGCTTTTGAAACTGCTTTGTCCAAAGCATCTAGAGCAAAAGAGCAGAAAAGTCGATTCTTCAAAACGTGGTCTACGTTGAGGTCAGTCATTGGAGTTCTCGCACGGA
Organism: Pinus tabuliformis; assembly: GCA_031772625.1. NCBI lineage: Eukaryota > Viridiplantae > Streptophyta > Pinopsida > Pinales > Pinaceae > Pinus > Pinus tabuliformis. The sequence continues at coordinate 152,538,338 of CM062804.1, read as the reverse complement.
TAACATGTATATCCCTGCATGTTATTAGTCATTAGCAGGTGGAATTTCCCTTCCTTGTATATTTTAACTGTTGTCACATATTTGCTGCCTAAATGCGGTTGCGGTGATTTTCCTCATGTTTCCCATGCTGAAACGGTGTATTGAAAGGTCAAACTGGCGCATTTGTGACATGGTGGCAACAACCTTGCCTGTACGCGATGTCTTCGATTCTACTTCTTTGGATTCGTGCTTTAGTTACTGCATAAAGATAAGACCACTGGTTAGGCAACCAAAGGTGATCATGCGGATGAGTATTGGCAATTATGAATGGCATGAGATTTTCCAACAAATAAATGGATATGTATAAGATATTGCGCTATTTTTATTAAAGATTAGTTCTTATTCAAAGGCAAAGGAAAGTCAAACCCAAATTAAACTCAGATTACCAATCTGAGTAGAAAAATAGGGACAGATTGCTTATCTTTGTCTTCAATTATGATTTGGAAGGTTCACACTACAGCTTCCGCCTTTGTATTGGTCACAGAAAGTCTCGAATGAAAAATGTAACGCTGTTCGTTAGAACCGATGAGTGGCTCTTTTACTATTTTCATCATTTCAGTTGAAACAGTTCCATACTTTCATCGATCTGTTTTCTCCTGGGCTTATTTATTGTATGAAAAATCATTTGTAAGGAGGGGGGGAGAGTTCTGAAAGCTGGTGTAGGAGAAAAACAGAGCTTCTATTGTACAGTTTTGACAGAGATTTTAATGAAAAGATACAGCTCTGGCTCCTAAGATTCCTGTGGTATGACATTTGACATATGTTTCTTCTCTGTCTCATACGTTCCTTGTTATGTTTACTGTTTCATTGCATAATCATTTCTAGATGAATGCTTTTAAGTAGAAGGCCAGAATCCAGTTTACTGCTCTGCCCTGGAGGAGCGTTCAGTATTTTTGTATCTTCTTCTATCTGAGAAGGATTTATTATATATGCCCTTTTCGGCCTCTCGACTGTTTTTCACTCCATACAATTCCAATTTGATTGTTAAACTTCATGCTTATCTTGCCTCAGGAGATAATCTGCGTTTTTCATTTAATCTCTGCTCTTGCTTTCTTTGCCCCACATAGCCCAGAAAACCTAATCATTCATCAAAATACTTTCCTATCTCTTTACTAGCCTAAAATCAGCATTCACTATAGGTCATCTCAACCCCTTTGAAAACCTTTTGTCGAGATAGACCCAGAGAGAGCCCTCTCCTGTCCTCGTAGGGCTAGCTACGAGGCTAAGCTTGGTTTGATGTGGCCTTGAGTCTCGCCTTCCCTCAGCCTAAGGCAGATTCCAGCGCTAACATATTGGAGGTTGCCCCCTCGAAGAGGCAAGTGAACATTGCTTTTTGAATAATAAAATACTTGCTCTTGTTTCTCACTATTCTATGTTCTGGGTATATTTCTTCGCATATTTGGTATTCTGGTAATTGTCTTGCAGGTTAATAGCATAACAAGTGGTATCAGAGCACTTTCTAGGGCATGTGGGATCTCCATTTCTTAGCATTTTTTTTTTTTTTGTCTAGAGACGTTGTTGGGCTCCAAAAATGGCACTCATTACCATACATTTTTCACCTATGCTTCCATTATTTCGCTCACTATTCATCACCTTGTCACTCCATTTTCCCTACTATTCACCATTAATGGGTCTCATTTATATTTTCCAAATATTGTTTATTTTTAAGCATTTTTGAGAGAAATTCTTGATTAAATACTAGAAAATAATATATTTTACTTTATATATGGAAAGTGGATTGTTTTGGTGACATGTGTAGGTTCCAAGGAAGCTTCCAAGACACCTTTATGTGGCCTTGAATGATCAAATTCGAATTTGATAAGATAAACCTCATGGAAAAGATCATGGAGAAGATCATGGACCTCATGGAGGAAATCATGGAGGATAGGGTTATGTGTCTAGATGGTTGAGAAATGTATGGAACTAAAAGAGAGATTAATGGATCATCATTATGAGTTTGTTATCTCCTCTCATTGTATAAATAGGAGTACCTCCTCCATTCCAAAGAGAGGACTCTTAGAGCATTGTATCCAATTGATGATGGAATAGAATAAAGCTTCATTTTGCATATATTTCTATTATGTAGTTATAGATATAAGTTTTACATATATTTCCATTATGTAGCTTTAGATTTAATTTTCCTTAATGTAGTATATGGAATAATTTGTCTTGTTCTTAAGAGAATTGAGCTCACTCTAAAAGGATGAGAGAAACATTTTATTTCATATTAGATCTTATTTCATTTACTTGTTTAGATGTTTGAGGATTTGTTTGTGATTGATGAATGAGTTTTAAATTAGAATCTAATCAGCATATGAGAGGACAACTAAGGGTCTAAGTTAGGCTCTCTCTCTCTATTTGATTTGCATGATAATTAAAATTCATTCTTTTGCTTTTATGTTTCAAGTATCATATGAGGAGATACCAAGAGTCTAAGTTAGGCTCTCTCTCCAATGATTTATATGGTAATTGAAATTCATTCTTTTGTTTTTATGTTTCAAGTCATTTCATTTCTTATGCTCATGAATGACTCTTAGTTTAGTTTGGATTAGTACATGAGAGGACAATCAAGAGACTAAGTTAGTCTCTCTCTCTACTTGAATCTAAACAATAACTAAGTTCATTCTCTTGTTTTCATTTTAAGTTTTTAGTTTCATGTAATCAATGATTTCTCTATGATACTGTAGGGAAGGACAACCAGGACCTCCTTAGTTAGGAGCCTCTTCCCTTGCATATTGTATTGAATCTTAAATAATTTAGTTAGACATAGAGTTAGTTGCCTACTCCTGCATATATTGTGCTAGCATCATCACAAGCTTATGAGTTTCCCTGGTCGATAATTTATGCAGCAATTTAAGTCCAATAAATTGCCCAACATTTTGGCGCCGTTGCCGGGGAGCAGCTTGGGCTCGATATGAGTAGGGCTGTTGCAGCGTATTCGGCATTGAAGGAGGGTCTTATTGCTGCATTCGATTTGGGTATCCGGCATGACAGACAACGCAAGATTGGAAAATTTCACTGGTATTGTTCATGTGGGACTCTGGCACAAATGTTGGTGAATTTGATGGGCATTCAAGGCGTGTTCTAAGTTGTTCCTTTAAACCAACGCGACCATTCCGTGTTGCCACATGTCGAGAGGACTTCTTGGTGAACTTTTATGAAGGACCACCCTTTAGATTTAAGACATCACACAGAGATCATTCAAATTATGCGAACTGCATAAGGTTCGCTCTCCGCAGCTCTCTTCGTGCTCTCTGATTCGTCTGCTCTCCGCAGCTCTCTATAGTCCTTTTCAGACCACGGCAGAAGTAAATTCTTGTTGTCAAGGGTTCTACTTTCAAGCTTCCTGCTAAAAATAGACCCCCCAATTTCAATTTCCTGGCAAGTCTGGTCAGCTGTTTGCCAAAACGACGACGTGGGACGGTTTTCGTATGTCCCCTGCTCGGGCCCCGTAAGACTGCCCCTGTTCACCGGGAAACTTCTCGAGCACGCCACGATACAGCACCGTCGTCTGGAGATGGCGTGCTTATCTTTATTTGAGTTTTGAATTCGTGCCCAATAAGGCTACTGTTCATTCGAATGCGCTTGTGCCCGTGGTTTTATAGAGCATGGACGCCATCGAAGCACGCATGGAGTCCTTACGTGTCCTTCCACGTCTGAATTTAGAGCTCCAGTCCGCACATATTCAGCGTTCTCGCTGTGGCAGCTGTGACCGAGCTCTGTGCATTGTCAGGACTCTTGTAACAGTTGCAGCGACTCTTGTAACAGAGCACTTGGAGACGGGCTTCACTGTGTTTTTGTGGACAACGGACTTTTTGGAAAGAGGACGGGCAATCGATGAGCTTATATATTGTATCAATAGTTATAGAGAGGCAGCCCTTTCCAAAGGCAAATTTGACCACATAGATATTGCTGATAAGCAGAAGGTTGTGAGTGAGTATGGTGAAGCTGAATCCTGACTACATGACAAAAGGCAACAGCAAGATTGTTTTTGTAGCTGATATAAGAACGAATGCGGAGACTTTGAACCGCTTTTGTAGGCCTATAATGACAAAGCCAAAACCGACTCCTGCCAAGGCACCACATCCTCAACCCTCTGCTGAAGCTCAGGCAAATGAGAATGCTAATAATGGTGCCACTCCAGAGGATCAAGCACCTCCGTCTGAGCCCATGGCGACGGATAATATTCAAACGGTTATCGGAATTGCAGTTAAAGAGTGCGAGCAAATGCCGGCGAAGACACTAATCCATTCAAATCTGAAGCTAAGATTGATCGAGAGGTAAGAGATTAATCAACAGGAAGGCGACAGAGCGCAGGGACCTGCCAACACTCACATTTTGTTTTGATTTTTTTTTTTTTTTCCATTTTTAGACTAAATTTGTTTTGTATTTATTGTTATATATTATATTTCTTTTTATTTTTTATTTGTTTTGATTTACATTTATAAATATTGGATTTCTTTTGATTTGGATTTTTATATTTTTGTTTGTTTTGATTTATAAAGGTTGGATTTCTTTTGATTTATATTTGTATATTTTTAGTAATAATTTTTATTTTTTTGATTTGTTTTGATTTACATTTATATGTTTTTAGATTTGTATTTGTATATAGTTAGTTATAATGTCTTAATAATTGATTTGTTTTGATTTACATATTTAAGTAATGTTTGACTTGTATTAATATATATTATGATTGTATTAGTATATTAATTATATTAATATATTAATATGTTATAATTATATTAATATAGTTACAAAAATCAAAACAACATTTTTATTTTACATTTATTTTTAATTAAAAAAATGGACTTTCTTAAAAAAAAATAAAAAATATACTAACTTCATTTTAGTGATAGTTTGTTTTTAGGTTTCCCTAAATAAAATTGTGTTGATTTTACAATTGTAAAAGAAAATTAAACTTAAATAATAAATTAAAAAATTTATGTTTTTAATTTATTGTTAAAAGTAAAATCAACATATAAAAAAAATTCACAAAATTCACGCAGGTTTGAAAATAAAGAATGGAACATTTGGAAGCATAAGTTGAAAGAACATTTGGTGGATTATTTAAATGCTGACTAACTTGTTTAGAATTGGCAAATTGATATTGTTGTATGCTTTTATAACGTACTAACCTGCAGGACACAACAAATCTATGATGCCATGCACAGAAGTCAGCTGACACAAACAGGGAATATTACTCTTCATGGTTATTTTCACAAATGGATTGATATTAATATCATGATTAAGTCAATTTTAACACTTTGTTTGTCCTTAATTTGTTTTATTTGGTATGAAATTTTTGCGTAAGAATCATGAAGAAACTGGCCATTTCTTCATGAGCACACTTATGTTTTCTTTGTACCAAGTTTTTTTTACAGGTTACAGGATAATCAAGTGATCATAAGGAGACTACATTATGTGCACAATTGGTCTTCCAAAGACTAATTCATGAAAAAATTCTCAAGACAAATCCATCTCCACAACCACTACATTCCACCTCCCTTTCTGAAAAATTTTTGAATCCCACCAACTATACATCCATAAAGCATGACATTTCCATATCCATTTTTCACGGCAAGAGTTCTTATTCATCCACCATGCATTTTCCTTACATCCATCCATTTTCTTTGTCATTATTATTCCCCTTCATTTCCGCCAATAAAACCCTGCTTGAGTCAAAGTCCTAGAGTCTAAGTATCATTGAAAGAACACCTAGAGGCTTGCATGCATTAATGGCAAGTACTCTTGCCAATGAACAATGGGAGTACATTAATATCCCTTGTTCGTTGGATCTTGTAGGTGACTCGACTACGACAAATTTATTCGTACCTACAAAGATGTGTTAGGCATCCTGACTCCCATTGGAATTAATGGTGGGAGCTCTTGTGTTGGCTAGGGGCATTCATTAACGGCCACTAAGTCAACAACTTCTTGCTATGTTCGACATCGACACATTTAATCACATAGTAAGATTTGTGCCATCGAGCGTTGAAGACTTGAAGACCCATATTTTGTAGCAGATGAAGCCAATTTCCATTCATTGTATTTCCATTCATTGTATACATTGTATTTCACTTGAGGACAAGTCAATCAATAAGGCTGGGAGGGACATGTAACTTATATATATTTTGTATACCTTCCAAGCCTTATAGATTTTCAGCCATATTTAGCAGACTCATCAGATTCATCATCCAGCAGCAGAAGATCCAGTAGCAGATACGACTTTCAGCCATGTTCAGCAGACTCCTCGGATTCATCATCTAGTAGCAGAGGATCCAGCAGCCGATACGACAACACAGACCCATCTTTCATCCACAACTTGAAGAAGAAGCTTCAGCGCAGAATTGTGGCAGCTGAACATGCATGATTCATCCACTTCCTTAGGTAAGTAAGGTATGATGTTTTCTAACCTTTAATCTTGAAATTCTTTTTAGATGCTAAAATGATGATATTTGGAAAATATTCCATTATTTCACTATTTCCTTTCTCATTTAAAATTGCCAAAAACCATCAGTTGGGGAGGGGGGGAATTTTACACTTCATTCTTTTTCCTCATTCATATTACATCTTAACCCACATAGTCTTCCCACAATAAAAACTACTACAAAATGATGAGCATATGATTGATCTCAACATAGTAAATAATGATTGTAAACACAAAGAACCAATCATTAAAAAGAGATCTCAACAAAGTAAATAATGATTGTAAACACAAGAACCAATCATTAAAAAGAGATCAAAGTAAATAATGATTGTAACACAAGAACCAATCATTAAGAAGAGATCAAAGTAAATAATGATTGTAACACAAGAACCAATCATTAAAATATGTCAATACTTTGCAAACAAATAAAAGTTATCCAAAGATGTGCAAAGTTAAAAGGAAGTCCATGATTGAAAGATGTTTGTTACACAAGAACCAAACATCTTGTAAAAGGAAGCTCATTTAAGAATCAAATCAAATAAGTCATTGTAGTAGCTTGCATGAGGACATGCAAGAACTTCAGTTGGGGAGTATGTTGGGCTCCAAAAATGGCACTCATTACCATACATTTTTCACCTATGCTTCCATTATTTCGCTCACTATTCATCACCTTGTCACTCCATTTTCCCTACTATTCACCATTAATGGGTCTCATTTATATTTTCCAAATATTGTTTATTTTTAAGCATTTTTGAGAGAAATTCTTGATTAAATATTAGAAAATAATATATTTTACTTTATATATGGAAAGTGGATTGTTTTGGTGACATGTGTAGGTTCCAAGGAAGCTTCCAAGACACCTTTATGTGGCCTTGAATGATCAAATTCGAATTTGATAAGATAAACCTCATGGAAAAGATCATGGAGAAGATCATGGACCTCATGGAGGAAATCATGGAGGATAGGGTTATGTGTCTAGATGGTTGAGAAATGTATGGAACTAAAAGAGAGATTAATGGATCATCATTATGAGTTTGTTATCTCCTCTCATTGTATAAATAGGAGTACCTCCTCCATTCCAAAGAGAGGACTCTTAGAGCATTGTATCCAATTGATGATGGAATAGAATAAAGCTTCATTTTGCATATATTTCTATTATGTAGTTATAGATATAAGTTTTACATATATTTCCATTATGTAGTTTTAGATTTAATTTTCCTTAATGTAGTATATGGAATAATTTGTCTTGTTCTTAAGAGAATTGAGCTCACTCTAAAAGGATGAGAGAAACATTTTATTTCATATTAGATCTTATTTCATTTACTTGTTTAGATGTTTGAGGATTTGTTTGTGATTGATGAATGAGTTTTAAATTAGAATCTAATCAGCATATGAGAGGACAACTAAGGGTCTAAGTTAGGCTCTCTCTCTCTATTTGATTTGCATGATAATTAAAATTCATTCTTTTGCTTTTATGTTTCAAGTATCATATGAGGAGATACCAAGAGTCTAAGTTAGGCTCTCTCTCCAATGATTTATATGGTAATTGAAATTCATTCTTTTGTTTTTATGTTTCAAGCCATTTCATTTCTTATGCTCATGAATGACTCTTAGTTTAGTTTGGATTAGTACATGAGAGGACAATCAAGAGACTAAGTTAGTCTCTCTCTCTCTACTTGAATCTAAACAATAACTAAGTTCATTCTCTTGTTTTCATTTTAAGTTTTTAGTTTCATGTAATCAATGATTTCTCTATGATACTGTAGGGAAGGACAACCAGGACCTCCTTAGTTAGGAGCCTCTTCCCTTGCATATTGTATTGAATCTTAAATAATTTAGTTAGACATAGAGTTAGTTGCCTACTCCTGCATATATTGTGCTAGCATCATCACAAGCTTATGAGTTTCCCTGGTCGATAATTTATGCAGCAATTTAAGTCCAATAAATTGCCCAATAGACGTGTTCCAACGTCTTTAAACCACGGGATCTCCCGGATGCATTCTACACGGAATGTTTTATCAACGGTCTTAAAGAGGCCATACAAGCCCACGTCTGACTACACCACCCTCCCACATGGTCGGAGGCTTGCAAGGTAGCTCGTAATGTGGAACGTGCTTTAGCAACCCAGTCCATTCGCCCATATTTCACTGCCAAGGGTCGTCCCCCACAGGCTCATAGCACGACTCAAACACTTAAGGTTCAAAAGGTGTCACTTGCAGAAATGGCCGAAAGAAGAAAGTAGGGATTATGTTACTACTGTGATGAAAAATACTCCCCAGGCCATAAATGCAAGGAGCCCAAATTTTTTCAATTTGATGCCACTGATTATAGCTCATCGGAGGAAGCCCCACCACTTGAGGAACCGGAGGAGGGAGAAGAGGACAACCAGAAGGACAATGTCCCTGATGAACCAGTTATTTTGCTGCATGCTTTGGCATGGATTTCTTCACCTCAAACTCTCAAAATTAGAGGTTTTATTAAACATTTCCCAGTAGTAGTCTTGATTGATAGTGGAAGTACACATAATTTCATCCATCAAAAAGTCATGGAAGCAGTGCATTGTTTTGTACGAGCAGTTTCTAACTTCCAAGTCCAAACTGTGGATGGGGGAACAATGAATTGTGAAGGCCGCTGTGAAAATGTCAAACTTCAAATGGGGGATTATCAATTGAAGACCCACATGTTTGCCATACACATGGGAGGGTGTGACATTGTCCTCGATGCTGAATGGCTTCGCACTCTTGGGTCAATCACAATGGATTTCCAGGAGTTATATATGAGCTTTAAGCAGAACAACTCCACACATACCCTTCGTGGACTCCAGGCGGGAGCTCCCTCTATCATCAACTCACATAGGATGGAAAAATTGCTAAAAAAGGGCCATCATGGAGTTATAGCTCAATTTAATGCCATCCAGGCCGTCGAACCCAATTCTCTGCCAATTCATCCTGAGATGCAACAGATTTTAAATAACCATCTGCCAGTCTTTGACAAGCCTCATGAGCTTCCACCCTCGAGAGGGGAACATGATCATATCATCACCTTGGTTCCAGGGGCCCAACCACCAAATGTGCACCCATACAGATATCCGTTCACCCAAAAGAATGAAATAGAAAAAATAATCAAGGAACTTTTGGAAGCAGGTGTCATTCGTCCCAGCATTAGTCCTTATTCATCACTGGTGGTCATGGTGCTCAAGAAAGATGGGGAATGGTGGATGTGTCCAGACTTCAGGGCCCTCAATAAGTTGACAGTTAAAGATAAATTTCCCATCCCGGTTGTTGATGATTTGCTGGATGAACTCAATGGGGCTCAATTCTTCACTAAGCTGGATCTTCGCTCAGGCTACCACCAAATTCGCATGAAGGAAGTCGACATTCCAAAGACTGCTTTCAGAACTCATGAAGGCCATTATGAGTTCCTGGTCATGCCATTTGGTCTTTGTAATGCCCCATCTACTTTTCAGAGCCTTATGAACCACCTTCTCAAACCATATCTCAGGAAATTTGTCCTTGTCTTCTTTGATGACATCCTCATCTATAGTTGCACTTGGGCCGCACATCTTCAGCATGTAGATCTGCTCTTTCAACTGCTCCACAAGCATAAATTATTTGTTAATATGTCCAAATGTTCTTTTGGCATGGAAGAAGTTGAGTATTTGGGCCACATTGTGGGGTGTGAAGGTGTGAAGGTGGACCCCAAAAAGATCCAGGCAATGCAGGATTGGCCTCAACCTAAGACCTTGAAGAGTCTGAGAGGACTTTTGGGTCTCACAGGCTATTATCGCAAATTTTTCCACAATTATGGTCGCATTGTGAATCCCCTCACTCAACTCCTCAAGAAAAATTCATTCTTCTAGAATGATGATGCACAACAGGCATTTACAGCTCTCAAAAATGCCATGTGTTCCACTCCAGTCTTAGCACTACCTGATTTCACCAAATCTTTTGTCATTGAATGTGATGCTTCGGGTACGGGTATTGGGGCGGTCTTAATGCAGGAAGGTTGACCCTTGGCCTTCACAAGCCAACAATTAAGTGGGAAGAATCTGGGACAATCTACCTATGAGAAGGAAATGATGGCCATCTTACATGCAGTAGACACCTGGCGACCTTACTTACTGGGGCGACATTTCCAAATCCGCACACACCATCACAGTCTTAAATATTTTTTGGAGAAACACCTATCCTCCCCACAAAAAAATAAATGGCTCGCCAAAATGCTGGGATATGATTATGAGATCATTTACAAGAAAGGGCGCGAAAATAGTGTAGCAGATGCATTATCTCGCCAATTTGAGGAGGAAAGTACCCTGCTCGCAATTTCCCTTCCCATTCCAGAATGGATTGAAGAGGCTTGCAGGGAATGGTTTTCACATCCCTAGCTCTCCCAACTAATTACTCAATTGCAGGTGGATCCAAATTCCACCAAGGGCTACTCGTGGCAGGATGAGATTCTTCACTACAAGGACAGAGTCATAATATCACCAACATCCACCCTCAAAAGCCGCATATTGGTAGAATTGCACTCATCCCCCATTACAGGACATTCAGGCTTTCAGAAGACATATGCTCTCACTAGAAGATCATTTTTTGGACAGGCATGAAAAAGGACATCCTTACTTTTGTAGTGGAATGCGATGTCTGTCAATGCCACAAAGGGGAGACAGTCAAAGCACTAGGCACATTACAACCGTTGCCCATCTTGGCATCTATATGGATGGAGGCTTTTATGGATTTCATCATAGGTCTTCCAAAGTCAAGAAACAAGTCAGTCATCATGGTGGTTGTGGACTAACTTTCTAAGTATGCTCATTTCTAAGCCCTACCCCACCCGTTTACACCGACTTTGGTCACCCAACCTTTCATGGATCAGATCTTCAAATTGCATGGCATGCCCACTTCTATTGTGTCTGATCGTGACTCGATCTTCACCAGTAATTTTTGGCAGGAACTCTTCAGGCTACAAGGCACCCAACTAAAACTCAGTACTTCCTATCATCCACAAATGGATGGTCAAACTGAAGCCATCAACAAATGTCTGGAAACCTACCTTAGCTGTTTCACTTCAAAAAAGCAACATCTATGGGTATAGTGGTTGCCTCTAGCTAAATGGTGGTATAACACCAACTATCATGCCACCACCAAAGTGACTCCCTATGAAGCAGTTTATGGTCAACTCCCTCCTTCCCCTACTTCTTATATCAAGGGGTGCTCAAAGGTACAAGCAGTGGATCAACTCCTACAAAACCGCACAACCATGCTCACCCATCTTAGAGAGAATCTTCATCAAGCTCAAAACTGCATGAAGCAACAGGTAGATCAACATCGCTCAGAGTGCCAATTTCAAGAAGGGGGTCAGGTATTTTTGAGGCTGCAACCATATAAGCAAACTTCACTCAAAGACAAGGGTTGTCATAAACTATCTCCAAAATTCTACGGACCATATCAAGTACTTCAGCGCATTGGAGAAGTGGCCTACAAGCTAGCTTTGCCACCCACTACAAAAATCCATCCAGTTTTCCATGTCTCATGCCTCAAGAAAGTGATTGGGAACAATTGCAGAATTCAAACCAGTCTACCTGAATTGGATGAAGAAGGGTCAATCTGGCTCCAACCTGAATAGGTCCTAGACACACGAGAACGGCACCTACGTGGCCGCATGATCAGGGAAGTCCTTGTCAAGTGGAAAGACACCTCTCCGGAAGATGCAACCTAGGAACCAGCCACTATTCTTCAGCAGTTTCCGCAGCTTCAGCCTTGAGGACAAGGCTATTCTTAAGGGGGAGGGCATGTTAGGGTCCCACCCTAACCCCCTTATTTATGTAGTAGGATCGAGTCATAGTTATAGTTAAGTAAAGAGTCAATAAAGCCCATATTAATAATTGTAAGTGGTTAACCCGCAATTAATGACGAGACCACAGTTAGTTGCAAATGGGCCATGGTATTAGATAGATGGTATTAATAAGAACCATGGTATTGATCCATGGTATTGCATGTATGAGTCATATATAAAGGATAGAGACTCCCTGTGAGGGCATCGTGTCTTATTTTGTAATTGAGCTCTGCTCTATTGGAGGTTGCCCCCTCAAAGAGGCAAGTGAACATTGCTTGCTGAATAATAAAATAATTGCTCTTGTTTCTCACTATTCTATGTTCTGGGTAAATTTCTTCGCATATTTGGTATTCTGGTAATCGTCTTGCAGGTTAAGAGCATAAAAAAATATCCCCCTTCACTCCTCATGTAAGGATGATAATGACAATGATCAGGATACCTATCAGAACCAGAACAAGAATAGTACCTGCGTCCATCACCTCTCCTATCCGAAGTGTCCAGGAACCTGCCATCTCTAATTGTGTCATCCCTATCCAGCCTATTCCCACCATGATACCTACTACCATACGACCCATTAGTTTTTTCCTCCTGCCCATTGATGATTTGAAGTGGTCTCTATCTCTACAATTCTAACAAACTCTGAAGGATTACTACATTGAATTCTACTTGTTTCTCTTGTGCTTGCATGATTTTGTCGTTATTTGCTTTGAAACTCCTTATTTCTTCCTTCAATCTTCTCAATGTGTTTGCTAAGTCAGAAGAGTTCCCAACACCACGTTGCTCATTTGATCCATAGGGAGAGTCTTGGGAACTGTAGTCTACCATATTTCCAGTCATCTTTGATCTCTTTCCTACAAAGCATACCATGTTAGCTAAACTAGAACATAGTATAGTTCATGGAGGATATCTCGTCTACAAGATCAACCAGATTAGTTCAATAAATGCATAAACATAATCATAACAGTGTACAGATATCATCCTAACCATAGTCCAGTCATCAATCCATGACCATATCAACCACACATCATGACCTTATGCATGACAACTACAACCATATCAATGTATGCATAATCAACATATAAGCGTAGACATGCATAACCAATGCATGACCAACATAAACTCATGACAAACACATCCAATAATCAACACCATCAACTTTCACATGGTGACACCACTGCAACCATGATCACCACCATGCATACACAACAAGCACATAGACCACAAGAATAGAGAACACATATGTAATTGACAAGAAAGCATGACCAACACACTGCCCATCCAGTCCAAGGGGTGAACCATGCTCTAATACCAATATGTAACACCCTCCTCCCACATTTACCCAAGTTAACCAGTCCGTTGGGCTAAAAATGTGATGAGCAGATACCATGATCTGATTCAACTCCCCATGTATATTTAGGGAAGTGGAACCATCAAAACACAACCAATTTGACCTTCTGCGCATGCTACAGAATCTTCAAGAGCCAACCAATCCTTCTAGGTGACCAAACCTTAAGGTAACTTGACATTTTACTAACCTAGAGCCTCATTTACTCCCATGGCCCGGGCATGCATAGGAATGGGAACCTCCAGTCACTCCCATAACAAGGGCATGCAAACAACATGGGATTTTGTCAGCTAGTTTTGAGCCTGTGACCCCTTATTCTGTGCCACTTTTTCAAGGCCAGGACTCTGGCCACTGCCCAAAACTTCATGAAACTTCCAGAAATGAGAAATAACATGGGAACAATGATACTAATGAAAGCACTTGAACAAATACTTAGCTGGACCCCTACTAGCCATGACAAAAATTTCATCAAACATGTCACGAATATGTGTTTGGTCAATTTAGTGATGTCTAAATTGCAACTTTTAAATGTCAACCCAGGGCTCGTAAGCTGATGAAGTGATGTGTACTGTATGTACTTAGGCAACTATTTCTTAAGTTTTTGTCGTTTTTAACTTTTTAAGTTTGTTTTCAATTCTATTTCTCCTACAATGATGTGATGGAAATGAAATAAAATGAGTGAAGTGTGTGTGATTGTGATGAGTCCTAAATGATTTCTTAAAATTTAAAAGTGATCTACCAGAAAGCTTTGAACAACAACTGAAATGAAATTAACTTTTGAAGGAAAATGAAAGCATCAAATAAAAGACCAATGGCATTGGCCCAGTACCTCTACTGCTGATAAAAATGAGATTGAAAATGACATCTATATTAGCTCAATTAAAAACAAGAACAACTACTTTAACTCTTCAATTAAATCTTAAGCAATGTACAATCTAAGTGACAAATCACACTACTTAATTTTCCCTTAACCTTTCTGCCTTCAGCTGGATTGATCATATAAGAAAGAGTTATGAGCAAGTTAGCAATGTGAGTCTTAAAACAAAGTAAACCAAGCTGTACTTAAGTGATATTCTGGCTCCATTAAAAGTTAGTTGATTATGATAAAAAGAGCCATCAAAAGATAAACAACTTGATAAGCTATGAGCAGAAAATAAAGTACAAACTAAAGCAATGATACTAATGGAAATCAAAAATAAAGATCAGCAGTCTAGATAAGACGATCACAAATGCCACTAGCTGTAAAAAAAGAAGTAAGAAAACTGTCCCGGGCACCTAAGAAATCTGCAAAAACACACTAATCAGTCATGGAAAAGCGCAGAATTATAAATGAGCAGAATTCAAAGTTATATACAGCTATTGTACATGATCAAAACATAGCAATCAAAAGCATTCTGTACAACTATTGTACATAAACTGATAAGAAGAAATGCTAGAAATGAAAAGCACTATACAGGCCTTAGTAAACAGGGGCCCTCTACCTACTCCAGCCAACTCAAAAGATCAGTTACACGCTTAGAAACAGAACGATCTTCTCATATATTATGTAGCAAAATAAAGAGTACAGTGGGGTTCAAAATTACATATCAGCAGCTAACTAATCAGCCTTTAGATACGCTTTATTTATAGCAGAAAAACAAAACTAACTTAATCACAAACTACGCTATTCTAACAGCTGTGCGAAAAACACGTAATCTAGCACAGTCCACGGATTTAGGCAACGGTCGAGGTGGGCATTAAATCTCCTGTTGGATTCATGTTCCCCATCATTTGCGTGGCTGAGGAAGAGGCCAGCTGTGCTTCACGTGCTCTAAAACCAAACACGCAGAGCCGTGCCACCGCCAATGACCTTTGTTGACCGTAGTTTCCCCCTCGTTGACCATGGGTGTTTATAACTGATTTGGATGAGCTGGAAGGACACACACCATGTCCTTGGTTCCACGCACTTGCCCATGTGGCTCTTCTGACCGGAGGACACCTGGATCATGCCGTTTAAGAAAACAGCTGCGGAAATCCTGTGTGAGCTGCGGAAAGTGCAGGTTTTGAACCAAAATTCTAATCCAACAACACAGTCATTAGCATAATTAATAAACCATGTGAAAGTCCTAAAATACAATGATTTAAGCAATTTGATGGAGGAAATGAGTGACAAATGAGGGAAATGAATGAAAAAGGAGGTTGAGAGGATGTGAAAAGAAGTGCAGGTCTGAGGCTCAACATACCCCCACTGTGAGGATGTTGCATGTCCTCATGCAACCAAAACTTTGTCAGTATTTTTCAGTCCATGTGCTCAGATGCTTCTGCCAAAACATCCAGCCTTCTTCTCTTTCTCCTTGTTGCCAAAATTGTCCTTGGTTTTCTGACTAAACACTTGAATTTCAAATTGATCAAGGCCCTGCTCAGTTTCTTGCATTTTCTCTTCAATTTTCTGTTCTTCTTCTGCCAGAGTCCTAGGTGAAGCATGGTGTTGTCATGGACAATCTTGTCCACCTTGCCTTGTTCTTTCAATGCTTCGTTTTCCTGTGTAATATGCCAGTTCAGGACTTCTAGCTCAAACACCTCTTGTTTTAGAGATTGGACTTGTTCCTCAAGAGGCAATATAGTGCTTGGACCTGCAACTGATTGCTCCAAGGTCTCCAAATAATTGTATGCCTCCTGCTGGTCAGGGTCAATGTCAGGTGTTTGTCTCAGCCTAAACTCAAATTCTTGAGGACTGTTTTCTCTTTCTTGGAAGGGACTTTCCTCTCGTGGCGGACTTGGCTCAATATCTAGCTGTATTGGAGTCTTTTCAGGTGTGCCCAAATCAATAAAATGTCACTATTTTTCTTTAGTCACACTCTTCTTTTCTATAAGTCTACTGCTTCTTCTCACTTGTACACTAGTACTCTTTTGCTGACTGCTTTGTTTTTCTTTTTGTTTCTTCTTTGAGAGGGCAGTAGCTTGGAGTTGTACTAGTCGATCAGCCAAGGTTTGATATTCCTCTTCTATTGAAGGTTCAGGGGATGAATATGATTCTTGGACAACTGTTTTCCCTTTATCCTTTTTCTGTTTCTTGGTTTTATCTCTCTCCACTTCTTCTTCTTGAGTAGTCTCCTGAGTTTCTAAAATGGGAGGATCTTGGGCTGCAATATCCTTTTTCATTCTCCTACTTCTTTTTGGGATTCTAGGAGAGCTGCTAGCGGAAGCTTCAGTTACCTCTTGAAAATGATTCCTGACTAAAATTTTTTCCCATGTATCATTGTTGTTTTTCAATTGGTCCTCTATAAGAATTTTAATGAACCCATGATGATACAAGTGAGGTTCAATATTGCCTATATTATTTTGGACAGTAGAACTCATTTTTGTTAGGCTTCTTAACAGAAAATAGGGTAAATTGATGGCATGGCCCTCCATGAAGTTCATCATAATTATAGCATGGTACATATACATAGTGCCAAAGCGGCCCTCACATGTGATAAAATTTTGACCTAATAACAACAATGCAGTCCATTCTTCTTTAATAACATGTACAGGAATCCATTTGGTGAATATTGAAGTGTCCATACCTGGATTCTTAAGCATATTTTTCCATTCCTGATCTTCCACCCCTCTGTTCTTGAACCATCGATCTCCCACCATAGGTAGATTAGTTGCTGTTGCTATGGAGTTCTCTGTGACTGTGAATTTCAGGTCTCCTTCTTCCACAGTATGTCCATTGAATGAACGAGCAAACGTTTTCGTTACCTCCTTATCATATCCTTTGAATTTTTGAATGAAATTCAACCATTTTTCCTTCTTTAACACTTCCTTTGTCTATGGGTATCCTTCTAGATACTTTGAGCCTTCAGGTTCAGCTCTAAGCAGTTTCCCCATCTCAACTTCGGCTGAAGCTTTGACTGTGTATGGATACTCAAGGAGGATGCTCACGGAAAAGATGGATGGACTACGGCTGTAAATGGAATAGCCACAGTGTTATGCAAGGTAATACGGGTTTGAAACAGAACTGTGGAGCTTGAAACAGAGCTGCGGGGTTTGAAACGAAGCCTTGGAGTTTAAAACAGAACTGTGGAGTTTACAGCAAAAACGAGAGTGGAAATGGTGTAAGTGTGAAGGAGTGGAGGACAAGCACGAGAATGAGTTCAAATGCATGCGGAAATGGAGTAATAAGGGAATGAAATAACGGCCAAATCCCTTGGAGTTGGACGGCTTACATACACGTTTCGGTTTTGGCTGCGGAGATCGTGGTGGAGAAGAGACGTAGTACGATAGGTCTCTTCTTCCTCGTACGGCTAATTAATGGAAGCGCAGTCTCGATTTGAGTTTAAACTAAGAGTGATTATGAGACCGTTATGTGGGTATGAGGTGGATGAAGGATTATCATGGCGGAGAAATGGGATGATCTTTGCCTAATCATTGCATTTAGTGGCTCTGTCCACGATTAATAATTATGCACAAAATGACGTTTAAATGGTTGTTTGGAAAAAAATTTTGATCATACCTTTATGGGTTTACCATTAAAGTTGTTGATCCATGATTGCCTTTTGATCCTGCAGGTGCCTCCCATCCTTGTTGATACCTCTGACTGTGATTTTTGAAAACAGAGTACTGCTGCTGTAGAGACAGAGTGTGCTGGCTGCGGAATCTGGTGCGAGCTGCAGAAACTGGTGCGAGCTGCAGAAACAGTTCTCAGCTGCGGAAACTGAAACAACACCCTTCTGTCTATACAAAAAGTAGTTAGAGAAGACTTAACTGAATGAAATAGTCCTGAGAGGGACTTTTATTGATGAAATGGAGTGAGATGAATGAAATGAAATGAAAATGAAGTGGAATGAAAATGAAATGGAATGGAGATGAAGTGGAATGAAATGGCGAATGAGATGGAAAGAGAGAGAGATTTTTTTATTTGGAAAATATAAAGTGTCAGGTGCCCCTGATTTTCACCTTATATTTTCTGCATAAGACCGCCAATCCAAGATTGGTTTTCAGGCTTATACAAGAGACCTTTTTTTTTTTTCTTTATTTTTCTTTATTTATTTATTTATTTATTTATTTTTTTTCAACTGAAAGAAACAAAGACTAGGCTGATGGAGGAGAAGAATTCTTCTCCACCAGCCTCATTGCAGAATCTTCTTGGAACATTTTAACAAATTCCTCCTTTGAGAGTGGCTTGTGGTAGACTTTCAATCGGTGGCCATTCACAATGAGAGGAGTCTGAAACTCATCAATGGTCTTTACTCGAACTGCTCCATTGTTAAAGACTTCATCAATCTCATATGGTCCAAGCCAATGAGTTTGAAATTTTCCTTTGAAGTCCTTAAACTTGGAATCAAACAAAAGTGCGCAATCTCCCTTCTGGAACTTTTTCTCTTTGATGTGTCGATCATGCCACTTAGTTCTTTGATGCTGAACTAGATCAGTCCTTAAAATTGCATCTTGTCTTATCTCATCTAGCTCATTCAGCTGGTCCATTCTGTGCTTTTGGGCTTCTGATAAACTCATCCCCAACTGAACTGCCATCTTGAAGGTCTTGATTTGAAACTCAATGGGGAGCAAGACTTCTTTCCCATAAACAAGTTCATAGGGAGAATGTCCTGTTGTGTTCCTCCATGTAGTTCTATAGGCCCATAAGGCTTCAGGAAGCCTTTCTACCCAATCTCTTCTATGAAGATGAACAGTTTTGGTGATGATGCTCTCAAGAACTTTGTTTGTAGATTCCACTTGACCATTTGCTTGCGGATGGTATGGAGTAGATTTTCTATGCTTGATTTTGTATTCCTCCATCAGCTTCTCCATCAATTTAGATGTAAATTGACTTCCCTGATCTGTCATAATTTCTCTTAGGACACCAAAATGAGTAAAAATATCCTCAAAAAGAAATTGAACAACTGAATTTTCAGTGGCAGAAGGCAATGCCTTGGCTTCTACCCATTTAGTAACATAATCAGTGCAAACCAATATATACTTCTTTTGTTTAGATGGTGAATTAATAGGTCCAACGAAATCTAGAGCCCATTTCTGAAAGGGTTCGATGAGTACCTGTGGCTGTAGTGGCATTTCATTTGAAGGAGTTGGTCTCCCAACTCTTTGGCAGCTGTCACACCTTCTAACATATTGCTTTGCATCTTTGAAGAGAGAAGGCCAATAATATCCTAAAGAAAGGATTTTATAGGCCGTCCTCTTGTCAGCAAAGTGTCCGCCGCACGGTTCATCATGACATGCCTTAAGGATGTCAGGCATTTCATCTTCCCGAACACATCTTCTGATCACACAATCTAGCCCTGTTTTGAACAATTCATTAGAAATCCAAGAATACTTTGAGCTCTCCTGAATGATTTTCCTTTTCTCGTTAGGAAATAAGTGTGGAGGTAGCTTCCCTGTAACCAAATAGTTAGCAATATTTGCATACCAAGGAGTTTTAGTAGTTACTGCAAACAGATATTCATCTGGAAACTTATCCTCTACGGGAGAATCTTCGTTAGTATTTTGAATTCTAGACAAGAAATCAGCTACTGTGTTTTGTTTTCCTGGTCTATCTAACACAGTAATGTTGAATTCTTGTAGAAGTAAAAGCCATCTTGTAACTCTGCCATTAGTAACAGGTTTGTTCATGAGATATCTAATTGCAGAATGATCAGTATGGACAAAAGTTTCATAGCCTGTTATATAGTGTCTAAACTTGTTGATTGCATGAACAACGGCTAAGAATTCTTTTTCAGTCACAGTATAATTTAACTCAGTGGGAGTCAAAATTTTTACTGGTGTAATAAATAGCATAAGGAACTAAATCCTTTTGACCCAACACAGCTCCTAGAGCTGTATCTGAAGCATCTGTAGAAATGTGGAAAGGGAGTTTCCAATTTGGCCCTCTCAAAATGGGTGCTTCAGATATTCTAGTTTTTAAAGTTTCAAATGCAGATTGACAGTCAGGATCCCACTTGAATTCACAATCTTTGGTAAGTAATTTGAAGAGTGGAGATGCTATCTTGGTGAAGTTTTCAATAAATCTTCTATAATACCCAGTAAACCCAAGAAAACTTCTAACATCTTTTTGACAATTTGGAATAGGTAACTTGGAGATGACTTCGACTTTTGATCTATCAACTTTAATTCCATCTCCTGAAATATGATGTCCTAAAACAATCCCTTCAGTAAACATCATGAAACATTTTTCATGACTTAATGAAAGATTTGTTTCTTTACATCTAATAAGGAATTTTTCCAAATTTTCTAATGCTTCTTCAAATGAGTTACCATAAAATGTAAAATCATCCATATAGACCTCTACACAATCATGAATTAGATCGGAAAAGATTCCTAATACTGCCCTTTGAAATGTTGCAGGTGCATTACATAATCCAAAAGGAAGTACTCGATAAGCAAAAGTTCCCCATGGACAGGTAAATGTGGTCTTGTCCTGGTCTTCAGGTGCTACCTGAATTTGATTGTAACCACTAAAACCATCCAAGAATGAGAAATACTTTTTGCCTGCTAGAGTATCTAATACTTGATCAATAAAGGGTAAAGGAAAGTGGTCCTTCAAGGTTGCTTTGTTCAATTCTCTGTAATCAATGCAAACCCTCCATTTACCATTCTTTTTAGGTACTATAACCAAAGGGGAAACCCACCGGCTATCTGAAATAGGGTAAATGAAGTTTACATTAAGTAACTTTTGGAGCTCTTCTTTCACTATCTCCCTAAGATTTGGATTCATCCTTCTTTGAGGTTGTCTGATTGGTCTACTGTTTTCCTCAATGTAGATGTGATGAATGCAAGTCTTAGGATCAATACCTTTCATATCGGTATACTCCCATGCAAATGCAGTAGAATGTCTTTGCAAGACTTTGGTTAGCTCTTCCTGTTGGGATTTTTCCAAGTTTTTGTTAATGTTTAATGTTTTTCCTAGAAAGATCTCAATGGCAGAACTACCAAACTCTTCCATAGAGAAAAGAGACATTCGTCTAGATGATAGACACTCTATGTCAGAATCCAACTGAAATTGTGTGGAGTCATATTCTGAGGATGGTTCAAAATTTTCTAATGTGTTCAGAATTTGACTATCTTCACTAATCTCAGAAATGGTAAAGACAGGTTGTATAGTATCTTCATCATCAACCCACTCATTATCTCCTATTTCTGTGATTTCTTTTGTTGGAGGATACAGATTGAACTTCTTTGTCGAATTACCATCAGAAATGTACATATCCCCAGACCTACAACTTATGAAAGCATCAGCTGTGGCTAGCCAAGGTCTTCCTAAAATAAGAGGATGTCCTCCTAGATTACTCTTGGGAGTTAAAATCATAAAATCCACTGGATATTCCCAAGAATATAAGGAGACAGGAATATCTTCTAATACACCATCTGGTTTAATAATTGATCGATCTGCAAGTTGCAATAAAGTAGGTGTAAAAAGAAGATTAGGAAGTTTTAGCTGTTCCATAGTTTGCCTGCTCATAATGTTAATAGCAGCCCCTAAATCAATCAAAGTATTTGGTATTTCTACCCCATTGATATGTGTTTTGACAATTGGACTACCGGGGTCTACATATTTCTGCATAGTAATCTTTCCCATCATGATGTCTGCAATTTTTCCTACCAGGTGGATCCTTCTGGTATCTCTTGGTTTCCTTCCTGGTCTTTTAAGGCTCAACTCTTTTATTGTTTTCGCTAGAATAGGAATTTCCTTAATGGCTTGTAACAAGGGAATCTTGATACAGACATTCTTCAATTCATCTAGGAAATTATAGTCAGGCAACCAAATTTGTTTTTCCACTCCTTTGTCAATTTGTAATCTTTCAGGAAAAGGAGGTGTGGATAGAGATGTAGGTTGCTCAACTATGGGAGTTGTGGGGGTTGATTCTTTTTCTTTTTCTTTTTGAGTGTTTGGGTTTTGAAGAGATGCTTCAGAACCCTTATTGGCATCAAGAGATTCTTTCTCAGAAATGCTTTGTTGTTGAGCATTTATAGAAGGTTTATCTAGAACTCTACCTGATCTGAGTTGTACTTCATTGAGAGGAACAATCATATAGGTAGGAAATGGTTGACCTTCCAACATGTAAGCATTTTGAGGATTCTTATTATTGGGGTTTGGCAGTGGCTGAGAAGGAAGTTGATTTGACTTCTGTTGGAATGGAAGTAAGAGTTGAGAATTTTGATTCTGTTGAGAAGGTTGTTGTTGTTGTGGAAATGGTAATGATAGTTGTGGATTTTGATTTGGAAGTTGTGGAGCTTGTTGGTTTTGGAAAGATGGAGGATATTGGTAGAATTGAGCAAATCTACCATAAGGATTCTGCATACCTTGTAGCCATGCTTGAAAAGGATTTTGAGCTTGGGGCCAAGGTTGTTGCCAAGGATTCCAATTTGGTGGAGGTTGAAAATTCATAGAGTTGTTAAACCCTTGATTTTGTTGCCCCTACCAAGGTCTCCTTGCAACAAAACAGAGAGATTCAAGTGTACTTGGATCTTCTTGAAAGACAGCTTTGAGCCCAGGGATTGAAGGACAATCCTTGGTCTCATGATTCTCTGAGCAAATTACACATGTCTCTACAACTTTTGCTTCCAAGGGACATTCCCTTAGAGCATGTTTCTTTCTACACTTTGGGCAAAAGATGGCCAAAGCCTCAGCTTCTGCTTTCTACTTATTATGAATCTTAAGAGTGTCTAGTTGTTCACTAAGACTCCCTAAGATGTCAGTTTTAAATTCATCAAGCATACTGCCGATTTCAGCCCTACTTACTGATCCAGTTGCAGATTTGTTTGCTCTGAGGAGAGAAGGATCTCTAGGCCCTTTTTGAGTTTTAGATTTTCCCCTTGAGAGATGGACACATAGTTCTGCTATATCATTGAGTGAAAGTTGAGATATATCTCCCTTCCCCATCATGTTCAAAATGTCTATCCATTCATATGTAATGGCTTTTAACAAAAGGGCTTTCAAGGTCTCCTCATCTAAGTTGTTCATTTTTGCTCTTTTCAAATTGTATTGAAATCTTTCAAGCAAATCCTCCAAATTTTCATCTTCTTTTTGTACCATTTTGAATACCTCATCCTTGTGATTGGTTGGCATACAATAATCTAGGTACCTATCCAAAAATGTTTGTTTCATATCATTCCAAGACCTAATGGATTGAGTGAGTAATCCCATGAACCATTTCAAAGCTTGTCCTTTCAATGTTGAAGGAAACAATTTGAGTTTTTGAGAGTCATCCAGATAATCATAAGTTCGACATACGACTTCAAACTCAAATAGAAATGTTTCAGGGTCCTCATTCCTTAACCCATGGAAGTTTGGGAGGACAGATGGTGAGATGTTTTTCATGGTGGCTCGGGAGTCCTCATCGACTATAGGAAACCCGAATGAGTTATCTCCATCCCTATTTCCTCCAATGTTACCTCTACCTCCTCCATTGTTTCCTCCTCCTCCTCCCCTACCTCTACCTCTACCACCTCCTTCCTCTGTCATAGTAGTTTCCCTAGAGACTTCAGAGTCTTCTGGTTCTTCTACAAAGGGTGAATGAGAAGGAATTTCTCCCTCTTCTTCAGATGATTCTACTTCTTCAATTACAATTGGTCTTTCTGTAGAAGAAAGGAAAGGATCTCTTTCTAATTCAAATTCAATAGAAGGTGTGGGAGAGTCAATTCTTGCCTCTTGAATTCCAGGAATCCTAGGGCTAGGAGTGTCAGTTGGAGATGAGGGAGGTGTCTCTTGTCTATTCCTTGAAGTAGATGGACTTGTAAAAATCGAACTCTTGGCTCTAGCTAAAAACCTTCCCCTAGAATCTCTAGCTCTATGAATGTCATGTTTTTTTTATTTTTTCTTCAAGTCAGGCTAATAATTCTCTTTTTGACCTTCCAGGTCACTCTAGGTGCAAGAAGAGAGCATACTCAAGAAACTATTAAACCAATAAATTTCTCTTTTCTGATCCTCCAGATCACTCTAGGTGCAAGAGGAGAGCATACTTTGAGAGGTTATTAATTTTCCTTCCTTGAAATTTCTTGTTTTTTTTTTTTTAAGAATTGGCTACCTAATTTTCACTCCCCCAGCAATGACGCCAAAATGTTTGGTCAATTTAGTGATGTCTAAATTGCAACTTTTAAATGTCAACCCGGGGCTCGTAAGCTGATGAAGTGATGTGTACTGTATGTACTTAGGCAACTATTTGTTAAGTTTTTGTCGTTTTTAACTTTTTAAGTTTGTTTTCAATTCTATTTCTCCTACAGTGATGTGATGGAAATGAAATAAAATGAGTGAAGTGTGTGTGATTGTGATGAGTCCTAAATGATTTCTTAAAATTTAAAAGTGATCTACCAGAAAGCTTTGAACAACAACTGAAATGAAATTAACTTTTGAAGGAAAATGAAAGCATCAAATAAAAGACCAATGGCATTGGCCCAATACCTCTACTGCTGATAAAAATGAGATTGAAAATGACATCTATATTAACTCAATTAAAAACAAGAACAACTACTTTAACTCTTCAATTAAATCTTAAGCAATGTACAATCTAAGTGACAAATCACACTACTTAATTTTCCCTTAACCTTTCTGCCTTCAGCTGGATTGATCATATAAGAAAGAGTTATGAGCAAGTTAGCAATGTGAGTCTTAGAACAAAGTAAACCAAGCTGTACTTAAGTGATATTCTGGCTCCATTAAAAGTTAGTTGATTATGATAAAAAGAGCCATCAAAAGATAAACAACTTGATAAGCTATGAGCAGAAAATAAAGTACAAACTAAAGCAATGATACTAATGGAAATCAAAAATAAAGATCAGCAGTCTAGATAAGACGATCACAAATGCGACTAGCTATAAAAAGAGAAGTAAGGAAACTGTCCCGGGCACCTAAGAAATCTGCAAAAACACACTGATCAGTCATGGAAAAGCGCAGAAATATAAATGAGTAGAATTCAAAGTTATATACAACTATTGTACATGATCAAAACATAGCAATCAAAAGCATTCTATACAACTATTGTACATAAACTGATAAGAATAAATGCTAGAAATGAAAAGCACTGTACAGGCCTTAGTAAACAGGGGCCCTCTGCCTACTCCAGCCAACTCAAAAGATCAGTTACACGCTTAGAAACAGAACGACCTTCTCATATATTATGTAGCAAAATAAAGAGTACAGTGGGGTTCAAAATTACATATCAGCAGCTAACTAATCAACGTTCAGATACACTTTATTTATAGCAGAAAAACAAAACTAACTTAATCACAAACTACGCTATTCTAACAGCTGTGTGAAAAACACGTAATCTAGCACAGTCCACGGATTTAGGCAACGGTCGAGGTGGGCATTAAATCTCCTGTTGGATTCGTGTTCCCCATCATCTGCATGGCTGAGGAAGAGGCTAGCTGTGCTTCACGTGCTCTAAAACCAAACACGCAGAGCCGTGCCACCGCCAATGACCTTTGTTGACCGTAGTTTCCCCCTCGTTGACCATGGGTGTTTATAACTGATTTGGCTGAGCTGGAAGGACACACACCATGTCCTTGGTTCCACGCACTTGCCCATGTGGCTCTTCTGACCGGAGGACACCTGGATCATGCCGTTTAAGAAAACAGCTGCGGAAACTGGGATCAGCTGCGGAAACCCTGTGTGAGCTGCGGAAAGTGCAGGTTTTGAACCAAAATTCTAATCCAACAACACAGTCATTAGCATAATTAATAAACCATGTGAAAGTCCTAAAATACAATGATTTAAGCAATTTGATGGAGGAAATGAGTGATAAATGAGGGAAATGAATGAAAAATGAGGCTGAGAGGATGTGAAAAGAAGTGCAGGTCTGAGGCTCAACAATATGCATTCGACAAGTTATAACAACAAATATGAGCATAGGGGTCTCATACTTATTTGAGAATCGCTAAGGAGAATTGATGCCTTATCACAATAGTTTCATTATCATCTATTAGGTCATATATTCATTGCTCATTCATTTTCAAATGAAATGATGAGAGACATACATCATCACTGTCATAAAACTTGTAACTCATAACCAACATATAAACAACATAAATGAAAAGGATATAACAAACATAAAATCCACATATGAACCAATACATTTACACATGAAATACCAAGGAGAATGAACTCTTATTAATGAATGCATAATCCAACTAGGAATGAAACTTCCATGAACCACCCGACCATAGATTGGCTAAACCAAATCTTTCTTTCAGCCAATCTCCCCACGCCATATTCCAAGCATGAATGTGGGACTCATAACCAAAAATCAACCAGGGCTTCTTGAGGCTAAATCACCTCACCCTCATTAATAGAACTAGGCTTTACCATAATCCTCACCTGATCATTAGGCCTTAAAAAAGCATGGATGCCATCGAATTTCTCCACCTACACCACGAGAAAGTTTTCTATCTCCTATCCACTAGGATTTACCGTATATCCTGTTATTCATCGGCTAAAATTCCTAGGCCTAATCAAGACTCCACCCTCTAGGCATTATTTTGTATCCTACAAGTCATCGACCAAGGTTTCCTAAGCATGGTCAAGGGCACCCACCTCTAGGTTTTATCATATATCCCTCCACTCATCGATAGAGGATTCCTACTCCCTCTGATGTAACACAAAATCTAGCTTTACCACAACCCATAGTATGATTCAGGGGTTACTAGGCCAAGGCTTTACCACAATCCAAACTACGATTTAGGGATCACTAGGCCATGTGTTATTTCTTTTAGAGACCACCTCACTCAGTTTTGAATCCATTCGATATTCTAGCTCAACAAAAAACATGAGAACCCCATCACACCATGGCTATCCAGAAATGGAAAGGCAAGGCTAAATAATATTGTCACACCTGGAAAAACCCATTCCATTGACATCAAGAGAAATAAGAAAATAGATCCATAATCATGCATGCTGAAACAAAAGGGGGAAACTACAACTTTTGGAAGAGAAACATCGGTCCATGGATCCATGTTGCTCCCAAGTTTCCCAAAAAACATTGTTTAGGGCCTTAAAATGGATCTGGAAGTTCAAGACCTGAAAAAATGCTAAAAATAGTAAATTGTGCTACAATTAAGGAAACTAAAAAGCTGAAAGAAACAATGGTGGGGGTCTAAGTGGACTTTGTGGGTGGCCACCAATATCCACCTAGATAATTATTCCCCCCTTAGGAAGCAATGGTCCCCATTGCATTGAGTTCCTCCATGAGATGAGGAAACTTCTGCTGAACTTGGTCCCTCGTGAACCACTTTCCTTGGTGAAGGAGTTGGCGTGCTTTGAAAATTCAATACCGTTGGATATTCTACTGGCTAGTGTGCTTGATCTGTGTGTCCATGATCCAAACAGTTGCAGCTTGTTCCATGCAATCTGGATTTAACTCTGTGGGTGTGAGCTGTTCTGCAATGTCGGATGTGTCTAGTAATGGTGGAAAGTATGGTTGAAGGTAGTCCACATTGAACACTAGGTGCAGGCCAAGGAATGGGGGAATGATGAGCTCAAATGCATTGTCTTCCACAACCTTGGTAATGGTGTAAGGACCATATCGGAGTGGTCTGAGTTTCTGATAGGCTCTAGTAAGGCATTCCTTTTGCAAATGCAACTAGACTTTGTCACCCACCTGAAACTTGTGTGGCACCCGATGTTGATCATGTCACTGCTTGTACTTGGCATTTGATTTCTCCAAAATGTCGTGGACCTGTTGGAAAATATGTTGGATGTGCTCAATGAAGCTATTTGCCTTATCTGTTTCAGACTGGACATGAGCCGAATCTGCGTGAGTAGCTGCAATTGGCATGGCCACATCAATGGGATATAGTGGCTGGAATCCCAAGCCCACCTGAAAAGGGTTGTGGCCAGTCGAGCTGTGGAGAGCCTAGTTGTAGCTGTCCTTCCCAAATCATCTTGGCACGCTCGCTTGAAGGAACACAAAGGTGACCCAAGTGGCATAACAGAGCATCCTGGAGGTGAAAATCTGGAACATACTGACCCTCCGAGAGTGTTTGGTATGTGTGGCCGAATTCTAGGTCACTTTTGTAGAGAAGTGGCCAATCGGAAGTCTCATGCCCAAAAGAGTTAAGCACGGTGGTTAACGCCATGAGGTCAACTGAGGCAATTTGCAACATTATTGGTGCTACCCTTCTTATACTTGATATTCAAATGGAACTGTTGTAGGTATGTGGACCACTTCTGATGGTGATCATTCTACAATTTCCCTTGGGTCTGCATGAACTGCGGGGATCAATGGTCTGTGTGGATGACCGTTTCCTTCCCCAAAATGTAATGCTTCCATTGTTGGAAAGCTTGCAGAATGGAATACTTCTCTTTGTCATAAGTGGGATACTTTCAGACTGTGTCTGAAAGTGTCTCACTGTGATATGCCACTAGAAGTCCGTGTTGAGTAAGGACTGCCCCAATAACATAGTTAGAGACATCTGTCTTGACTTCAAATGGTAGTTGCAAGTCTGGTAACGAAAGCAATGGTGCCGAGCAGAGGCGATCTTTCAACTCTGTGAATGCCTTCTGTTGAGATTCAGACCAAAAGAATTTCGCTTTCGTTCCTCCCTTGGTGACTTGACTCAAGGGACAAGTGATATGAGAAAATCCCAACATGAACCTGAGACTAGACCTAGAAAGTTGCGAAGCTCTGTCAGAGTGGTTGGAGATGGCGAGTCTCGAATGACTTAGATTTTGGCTGGATCCACATGCAACCCTCATTCATCAATAATGTATCCTAGATACTGAACTTGGGTCATGCTAAAAGTGCATTTCTCCAAATTAGCACATAACTTGTGTTGCCTCAGTATTTGGAGAACCTGTTGGATGTGGTGGAGGTGCTCTTCCCAACTCTGGTTGAAGATCAGGATGTCATCCAAGTATATCACTACAAATGAGTTGGTGAATGGAAACAATATGTTATCCATTAGCCTCATGAAGGTTTCATGAGAATTCCTCAATCTGAAAGGCATAACCAACCATTCGAAAAGGCCCTCCTTGGCTTTCAAGGTATTCTTCCACACATCAGAGGGTTCAATTGGTACCTTGTTATATCTTGACTTCAAATCAATCTTGCTGAAATATTTTTCCCCCTGCAGTTGGTCCAGGAGGTCATCAATCTGTGGGATCAGGTACCTATTATGGACAGTGATCTTGTTTAGTGCCTGATAGTCAATACAAAGTCTCCAAGTCCCATCCTTCTTTTGCACCAACACAATTGGGCTCCCACAGGGCTATGAACTTGGATGGATGTGACCTTTCTGCAACAACTCTTGAATCTGCCTCTTGATTTCATCATTCTCGAGCATGGAGCGCTGATAGATTAGTCCATTGGGAAATGATGCACCTAGGGTGAGATTGATGGAGTGATTGACCTGATAGTGCAGAGGAACCCCTAAGGGGGAGGTGAAGATGTCCTCGTACTCCTCCATGACTTTTTCCATCTGTAGTTGTCGTGTGGAGGGGCCCTGTCTAGAGGTCGTGGCCACCGTCATCTTCCTTCCCTAAGGGCGTATCATCAGGAAAACAAATTTCCCAGTTTTGGAAATGAGCTTACTACATTTTTTTGCAGTAACCAAAGAGATGGCAGTAGGCGGTGCTACCTCCGGTATCCTGTACAAATTATTTCCCAAAGTAATAATAACAGCACGGGGCCTTGATTCATACATAGCATGTCACTTCCAAAAGTATGGTTGTCCTACTAATACATCACAAAAATCATGGGGAGCAACGTCACACAATACCTCATCCGTGAAGGGCTTGATGTTGTATGGAAGGTGACACTGCTGGCTTACGCGAAGATCCTGTCCTTGGTGAAGCCACCTGATGGTGTATGGTTGTGGATGTGCTATGGTAAGTAAGCCCAGCCGCTTCACAACCTCTGCTGAAATGAGGTTCTTTTGGATCCCGTTGTAGACAATGAATTATAGCAGGGAGCCCTTTACCCACATCTGGGAGTGGAAGAGAAGCTCCTCCTCCTCTGGATCTTCTAGTTCCTCCTTCTAGATCTTTGTGGTGGCAATGATGATGTTGGGCTCTGCATCGATAATCTACTTCCCTTTGTCATTCCCCTTGTCAGTTTCTGACTCAGAGTCAGAATAGGAATCTGATTCTAAAACCTTTAGCTCGGCCACCAGTGACTGCTTGGCCTGACACTCACTTGTGTTGTGAGTGGAGCTCATATGGAACTCACACCACTTTCCCATGCCCTTTTTTGGCTTCGCGACGCTGTTTTTTCTTGCAGCTTTGGTGGGTTGTCTTGGGCTGCCCTACCTTGGATTTGTCCTTTGTTCTGCGGTTTGGGGGCACCTTTCCCTTGCTTCAGATTCATAGATCCAAAGCCTCGCTTCTTCTGTTTAAACTTTTGCTCAATCTTGATGGCATATCAGTATGCCATGTTGAGCGAGGAGATGTTAATGAATTCTATTTCTTCCTGGATGTACTTGTGTAGGCAGCCACAATATTTGAGTACCAAATGCTGCTCCCAATCCTTGATACCCAACTTTGTGTGAAGGGTATGGAAAATATTGGTAAACTCTGGCACGCCTTGGTCCCTTCCCTGCCACAGCGTGGCCCACTTTATGTATTGATCCTCATAGCTTTTGACATGGTAGTATTGCTCCTTGATGGCAGTCCGGAATGAATCCCTAGTGGGTGTGGCTGAAAACAGTGAGGTCGTACTTTCATCCTACTACTGGCATTAGGTTTCCCACCAGTTCTTAATGTGGGGGGCGACTTTGAGAAGAGCGAAAGTAAACTTTTCCTGGGCGGAAAAATTTTGAACAGAAAAATACTCTTCTAGCATATTTGACCATTTATCTACAGCGTCTGCATCTAGTCGACCCTCAAATATGGGAATGCCAAAGTTAACTTGTACCATAAAGGGTGTGGCACTTCCAGAGTAGCTGTTGGAATTAGATGTGTCACCCCTGGGTAGCTGCTGAAGGATCTGGGAAAAGTTGTCCATCAGCGTGTTCCTTTGTCACTCAAGGGCCTCTTCAAGCAAGATTTTGATAGGATCTCTTGCCCCCTTGTCTTTCTTTTCATCCACCATGGGAGGCCATCAGGATTTGCGAGGCTGATCTTGCAAAGGTTCGACCAGTTCAAGCCCCAACTCCTTATATCCTGATCTCGTTGGGGACATGCAAGGAAAGACAGAGAAAGAGCAAACTGCTCTGATACCACTGATCCAGATTTTAGTAGGAACGTAACAAGTTACATATATAACCATACATATAGAGGTGTAATAGAAATAATACTTCATTTCATTACTATAAAATACTGAAATATGCTTACAAACATAAATAGAAATAAACTAGCCAGGGCGATGGTAGCTTATCCCTAAGAAGAGATGTGGCAGCTACATGCCTCTGAACTATGTTACAATGAGGCTCAAAGGCCTATTTATTGTTGAGAAACAATGGAGAACCCTATACATCCAAAAACCTAACCCTAGAAGATGAAACGCCAAACTGTGGGCCCCGTTTGGATAAATTGGTATATCAACTTCTTGGGATCGTAGCTTTGGCATACGATCTTCGTTTGACACGCACATTATCTCATTAGAAAGATCTATCCGAGAACTACAACTTTGTGAAGAACAATGTTGGCCCATGGCTCCATGTTGCTCTCAGTTTTCCAAGAAAATGTCATTTAAGGCCTCAAAATGGCTCCAGAAGTTTAGGACCCGAAAAACAGATAAAAATAGTAAATTGTGTTACAATTAAGGAAACTGAAAAGCTAAAAGAAACAATGGTTGGGGTACAAGTGGACTTGGTGGGTGGCCACCAATATCCACCTGGATCAGGGCAAGCCCATGGAGGTGGGTTACACATTTTGGCAAGGGAGCATGCGTTTTGGGTGAAAAGGAATAGCTCAATTGAGCCATTTAAGGCACTCTATCAAGCAATCTTTGAGCCTTTAATCAAGCTATTTAAGGACTTAAACAATGTAACTTGAGGTTATATAGGATCTTGATCGAGCCATATTTTAGAAATTTCACGCCAGTACAACCTAGCCATGGAATTAAAAAAAGTGGCTCAATCAAGCCTTAAAGATAGATCTAGCTATAGGCTAGATCAAGCCTTAAAGCTAGATCTAGCTATAGGCTAGATCAAGACTTAAAGCTAGATCGACCTATAGGCTAGACCAAGCCTTTATTTAACCACGTTAAGGGCTGCATAGAGGGTTTCTTAAACCCTCAATCGAGCTATTTTAATTTCAAAATCAAGTGCTCAATTGAGTTTTTTAAGTGCTCGATCAAGTTCCTGAGTTCCTAAAAATCACAGCTTTAGCATGCCTGCTGCAAATTTCTCTCCAACCCCATTTTGTACCCTAGCAGATTGAGGGAAAAATGTGTCCTTCAATGGCAGAGTTGATCATGATTGATTAGTGAAAGAATCATCTATCCAATGGCATATGAGTTTGACACTTCAAATTCATATGATATTTTTCATCTAATTTCTTTTAAACATAATGCTTGAATTTTTTTTTTGGAAAGGTTCAAAGGAGTTGAATAAAAAATCAATAACATAAAATATGCACAATGAAAAACTTTCAAAAAATACCACTATCTTCATTTACGAGTTCTCTTCAAAAGGGTACTCTTGGTTTTTCAATTTGTTTAATGGGTTGAAACAAATCTTACGTGAACATGTGTCTCCAAAATGCAATTGAAATATTACTTTCCCAACATTGAAAAATAATAAAAAGTATAATTTTGCATAAAAAAATATTTTTTTAGTATGAGAAACTTAATTCGCTCTGTGTATATCATGCTCATATATATATTAAAAATTACACATTTTAGACTAGCTTATGCTACATGAACACACACATACCTCTTAAGATGTGCGGAAATTTGCAAGGACAAGTATTTCATTTAATGGAAAATTGAGAGATTATACAAGACTATTTTTTTGGCAAAAAATATTGTTAGGAAAACAACATAATTCTTCGCGTAATTTAATTTTACTTTGGACCAAAATTCATAATTCTTATACAAATTTTGAGGGCTTCAATTCGATAAAAAAGAAAAAACTTGAAATTTCATCGCCACATTTGGCCCAAAAGTGTAACCTATCTTCATGCATTCACCCATATATATATATATATATATATATATATATATATATATATAGCGCATTTATTTTTTTCATGTTTATGTATTTAATTTATATATTGGTGTTGATGTGTATATTGTTAGTTCATGTTAGATATGCTCATTTAATGTGCTTGAAGATAGATGTGTATGTGATAACAGTTATTTGACATGAGATGTATATTAATTTGAGGATGCGTGTGGTGATGATATTAGACTACAATGATTGTGTTTTGTTAGATGTGATCTAGATGATGATGCCGTTAGATTATTATATTTGTGTGCTAGCTAATGACATTTATATGTGCTAGAGGTGTATATAATTAGATAATGGTAGTGAATTTGAATGTGTATCTTAAATGATACTTATGTTTGGTAGATATTTATCATCATGATGTATATTTTTATGAAATGATATTTATTATAGATTATGCATTGGTGAACTTCTATCAAAATTTTATATATGACATTACATGTAAAATGACTTTAAAAAAATGATTTTTTTTATAAATTACAAAGTTTAGTATGGTTGAAATTATAATTCTAAAATTACCATAAATATTTTTCTATTGATTAGATAGTTCATTCATATTCATTCTAACCTAATTAGTAAAATATTTCATTACTCACAAGGAAAGAATTATTAAAGGTAAAATATTTTAGTTAGTTCTTAATAAGACGAAAATGTATAACTCGTTCAATTTTTAATATAAATATTAATAATAATAATGAATTATTCAAAAATACAATTTAAACAATGGAAAATTACACTATGGTAGGTAAATAAACTTGATAGAAAACCACTATAGATCCATCTTAATCACAGATTTATCAATCACTAAAAGAGATTAAATATTTTGACATGTACATCATTTTGGTGCTATTTTGGTTCTTTATTTGCTATTTCGGTTTAAATTTATATTTTTTTAATAATAAATATGAGTTAAATAATACAAAAATAATATTATATTTAACTTTTTGACAAATAATATATTTGATTTTTTCTTAATGAACAATTCAAGAAATATTATTTTTTCCACATACTTATCACGAGATAGTCATTAAAATCCATGTTTTCACATTTCTCCTAGCTAATATTACATCATGTTTGCAATAACAAAGACATGTCTACTTTAAATAATTTACCTATAAATACATAAAAATATATATTTATTTTACATAATCTAAATAGGAAAGAAAAATGTATCACCAAGTTTAATAGAAAGTCAAACAAATGCCTCTTAATCACCATCACATTATTTATCAATTAATTCTTAACCATAAAATATTTATTAATTCAATTTTTATTTGTAATTACCATTAAAACGAAAAGGAAAAATTGTTCCATTATCCATGAAGTAAAACTAAAAACCTCTCATGCATCCATGTAAACCCATTTGTTTCTCTTATGGTCCATAAAAATATGTAATCAACATTTTATACATGGATAAGAGATCCTTTTAGTTTACATAGTGTTTCAAGAACGAGAATTTAAATATAGTAAACATGACTTTACCTCTCATGTCAAGAATTTAATCTTACATATTAATACACAATTTTTTCATTGTTAAAGTCCTCATAGATTTATCACTACATGAATTATATTGATTTTGAAATAAATAAGAAAATGATCAATAAATCAATAAGTATCTAAATATAGAATAATCTTCAATGTTGTTTCTAAATTTTCTATTTTCTCATTTTGGTTATATTCTTCTCATTTTCCTATTTGAGAAGAATTGTGACCTTGAATCCTTATTATCATAGATATTGTACACCACATTTTAAACTGCATTTATATTTATGGAGATATGTTGCATAGTGAAAATAAGGGAGTTTATTTTACTATATTGAAAAACTTTCATGATGATTGTAGTAGGCCTTTTAGTTCACATATATAACACTTATATTATTTTCCTTTTCCATTTTCTATTACTTTGTGAGTTACTTTAGATTGATACTCACAATGTCATTTGAGAATTGATATAATATGAGTATATTTAGATTGAATCATATCTAAATAAAATATAATTATAAATTGATAACTCATGCTTATAATTACAATCTTTTGATTCACATACTTATCACGAGATAGTCACTAAAATTCATATTTTCACATTTCTCCTAGTTAATATTACATCATGTTCACAATGATAAAGACATGTCTACTTTAAATAATTTACTTATAAATACATAAAAGTAGATATTTATTTTACATAATCTAAATAGGAAAGAAAAACACATCACTAAGTCTATTGGAAAGTGAAACAAATGCATCTTAATCACTATCACATTATTTATCATTTAATTCTTATCCATAAAATATTTATTAATTCAACTTTTATTTATCATTATCATTGAAAATAAAAGTCAAAATTGTTCCATTATCCATGATGAAAAAATTAAAACCTCTCATGCATCCATGTAAGCCCATTTGTTTTTCTTATGGTCCCTAAAAATATGTAATCAAAATTTTATACATGCATAAGACCTCCTTTTAGTTTACATAATGTTGCAAGAACTAGAATTTAAATATAGTAAACATGACTTTACCTCTCATGTCAAGAATTTAATCTTACATATTAATACACATTTTTTTCATTGTTAAAGTCCTCATAGATTTATCACTACATGATTTATATTGATTTTGAAATAAACAAGAAGAAAAAACATGTGAACTGATTAATAAACCAATAAGTATCTAAATCTAGAATAAATCTTCAATGTTGTTTCTAAATTCACTATTTTCTCATTTTGGTTATATTCTTCTCATTTTCCTATTTGAAAAGGATTGTGACCTTGAACCCTTATTATCATAGATATTATACACCATGTTTTAAACTACATTTATAATTATAGAGATATGATGCACAAGGAAAATAAGGGAGGTTATTTCAAGGAAAATTTTAAGGATGGAAAATTTTCTTGAAGTTTAAAAACATTGGCGAATCTCACTAATCCCTAATATAGAAACTCCAAAATGTTTATTGATATATTTGTAAAATTATTCAAATTTATAATGAATTTATATATAGTCTCTATATAATGTTGGTGATTTTTAAGGTAAATTAATTTTATATTCTAAAATTTTGGTGAATCATCTTTTATAAAAATGGAAATTGGTGAATCTTTTGGTGGAAAAATCATGGAAAATTAGCCCACTCGGCAAACATTAGCCCCTAAAAGTTTCCATGGAACTTATTTTATTGTATTGAAAAACTTTGACGATGGTTGTAGTAGGTCTTTTAGTGCACATATATAACACAAATATGACTTTCCTTCTCCATTTTTCATCATTTTGTGAGTAATTTTAGATTGATACTCATAATGTCATTTGAGAAAGGAGATAGTATGAGTGTAAGAACATATGCCATTCAAAGTAAAACTCCTCTATGTTGTTATGGGTATTGATACATCGTACACATATATCCCTTCCCATTATCCCTTCAATTTGTCTACCAATGGTTGTAAGTAGACATCAATATTCTTCACTTGTCTTCTACCAAGGACTATGAGAGCCAACATAAGATGTTCATTCCTCACGGAAAACCATGGGGAGATATTATTATTGATCACTACTATAAGCCAAAAAAATTATTTGGTGTTTTGGAGGGAATATGGGTTGACACCATCCATGGCTATGCTAAGTCGTAGACTTCATACTTCATCCTTGAATTTTTTAGGCCATGTGTCCTTTTTATGCTTCACGACAATTGAATTTGTTGGGATTCACATAACTCCCAACTCACTTTTGTGTGAGGCATGCCATCCCTACAACATAGCTAATTATTTGCAATGAAAGAGATTTTGAATCCTTGGGGTTATATGGATGTGCCTCAATATCTTATGAGGAGGACCATGTGATTTACCCATTTTTTTTTTTTACGGTGCCTGTCATGCCCACATTTCAAACATATCTCTTTGTTTGCATATTCTCCTCTATATAGAATACAATCATTCAAACATGCATGATATGATATGTAATCAACACCACAGATTTCCAACAACTTCTTTGCCTCTTTGCATCTACCCGACAAGACATTATCACTCAGAAAAACCTTATCTTCAAATAACCTGCAGTTTGTGGGGACTATAATTATACAATGTCAGTATTTAATGTTCATAAAATCAACCAATTTTAATGTTGATTGTGTGACAAGATTTCTCAAAATATAAAGGACTTGATTGATCATGCAGGTGAATTACCTCAATATTGTCGAGAAAAATGCATTCGACAACCCAAAAATTTCTTTCAAGTTGTAAAACAACATCATCGTCCTCAGTTGAGTAGACTTTGACTTTCCACTAGGTCCAAAGAGAGGTGTGATTAAAGTAGATTTCATGCTTTCTAATAAGGTATCAGTGATATGAACATCATCCTCTAACTCATCATTTTGGAATGCATATAACAACATTGCCTCCATGGTAGTGGTATTCCATAAATAATCATGCATACCAACCTCTATTTGACTACCTCCATTGTAAAATTATGATGAAGAACTATTGTTGTTATATCCATTCCTAATTGGTGAATCTGGACATAGTGGTTGATTCAACCATTCTTTGTATGCTTCCTCTCTAAGTCGTACTCTTAAAGCAACCTTCTCTCAATTTAACGTTGTAGCGGGGTGCACCAGAATATGGTAAGTGGGCCACTCATCATCACTAGAATCCTAATTTCAAAATATATTAAACATTTGCACATCAATGATATTAGTAAGCACATCAATGCAATTTGTTTGTTGAAATTGCATTATACCAAACAATTATTACCATCATTGGTACAAGATTGCAGCTAGAAGATGCCTTGATCCAATTGGTAGGCTAAAGTGGCTGTCCATTTCCATCTACCAACTGCTTGTGATATGCTGCTCATAAAAGATTTTGATGTTTTTTAAATGGAGGAATATTTTTTACATTTGAACTCGATTTTGAATCACGATCCTTCAAATTTGGATAAACTTTTATTCAAATTGACATGGATTAAAAATAAATACATTCAATTAGATAATCGAAATATAAATAAAACATGAAATTACTGGAGATCGAAAGGGAGAACTCTACGAAGGAATTTGATCGACAATATGGAATGAGCTAGAATTTGAAGAATTGACCATTTGATATTATGATATTTTCTCCCTACATTTGAGCAAAATCAGAAATAAAATTTTGTGTACATATCTGAAATTAATTTCCAGAAACATATAACCAAAATATAAATATCACTATAGTTTTTAAACCATTTTTCAAGAACAAGGCAGATTTAGATGATTCTAACTCATGTGGATGCTTCCTAAAGGACAATTTAAGATGAATATGCTATTTTATGTGAAAATAAAATTTCAGATAGCTTTTAAACCCTACCAGTTTTATTCTCAAGATGAATCACACCGATGCATTTAAATAATAACTACACTAGGGCATTAAAATAATAATCACACCGGTTTCTGGCATTTCTAAAATAAAACGATATTCTATCATATTGGTGCTCTTGTTAAAAAAACACCGATTCACACTTATTTCCAAGATTTTGAAAATAAAAACAAATTCTACCAACAATTACAACCCTGATGCATTTAAATACAAATCATACCATTGGTTTAAAATATTAATTGTACCATTTTAGGATTTCGAAAAAAAGAAGAAGAAAAAATTATATCATGTTGGTGCATTTAGAGAATTTGGTGCCTCAACAATTTTGGTGCGCTTTACTTGTAAACGCACTTTGATCTATACTATCGAACACTCTGATGTTAAGATTAAGTGAAGAAACAAGGCACGAGTTTTTTTTTTTTTTTTTTGAAAAACGAGCGACAATTGATTTTTCAAAATCTAATTTCACAAAGTATTTTAAATGGTAAAAATTTATTCACGATTTCATTATTTTTCCCAACATTTCAAAGTGATTTGCAAGAGAGATATACCAGGAGAACTGTGCAGCATCAAAACTATTCAAAATATCAGAAGCTGAAAGGTATGGTGATTCACTCTAAACCCTGTATAATAATAATAAAAATTATTGTTGATTTTACTAATATTTTTTTATACAATTTATGTTAGAGTTTAATTAAAAGAGAGGCCATTTGCAAGAATGACATACCAGGAGCACTGTAGAGCAGCACAATATTTTGGAACCATAGAAATATCATAATTTGAAAGGTATGGTGATTCACTCAAAACCTTGCATAGAAAAAATTTTAAATTTTACTATTGATTTTACTGTTAAATTTTTTTACAATTTTTGTTAGATTTATTCAAAATTAAGAAAAAAATAAAAAAATAAAAATTAATACTTACCTTAAACGCTTTTTCTTGCTTATGTGACTACAAAATTTCACCTTAGGGTTTAACTCCCTCTACCACTTCACAATTTGGGTTTTTTATTTTAGAGATTTTAGATTTAATGGGTTTGTATTCTTACTATATATAGGGCATTTGCCATGTAAAGTAGGGGGATCACTTATTGAATTAGATCCAAACCTTGTCTGCCCTGTCTGATTTTTAAAAAAGTGGTGCTTGTCTAGCAGTGCACCTTGTGTAATATAATGCACCGGTGTTGGCAGTGCTTCTATCATTACATATGGCACCGAATCTTGTCAACCCTGTTCAATTTGTTTATCGATGTGCCTAGTGTAATAGAATGCATCAACGAACATTTGCAAAATAACACCGGTAAGTGATGGAAGTGCTTTTATCATTACAAATCGCATCGTCATAATTTGAAATTATTTTTAAAAATTGATTTTTTTGCCGGTGCTAAATAATTAAACAACTGATGCAATTAGTAGATTAAATGCATGAGTGCATTTATTCAAATAACCACACTAGATACAAGAGCTCTTTTTTGGCTGAAAATTATTTGATTTATGTATAAACTATATTTACTTGATTTTGTATTGATTGGTACGGGTTCTATATTGATTAAAAATGTCTGAGAAGTTTTCAAGTAAAAAAATTATTGATCGACACAATGATAACACATAGAAAAAAATAGAGAAGACAAGTTATTTGTAAATTCTTTACAAAATTAATATGTTTGAACTTATGTAAGTTTAACTAATATTTATTGGTTACGGGTTGTATATTGATTAAAAATGTCTGAGAAGTTTTCAAGTAAACAAATTATTGATCGACACAATGATAACACATCGAAAAAAATAGAGAAGACAAGTTATTTGTAAATCCTTTACAAAATTAATATGTTTGAACTTATGTAAGTTTAACTAATATTTATTGGTTAGTGTGTGTCATACATAGCCACAAAATGAAGAATTTTTATAAGATTATTTCTAATCTAAGTGAACAAGAGCTTAAAATCTTGATAGAAAAAATGCAGAAGGATGAATCAAGTGAATGAAAAAACACTATTCAATATGTATTTTCTTGTTTGTTTGAATTTTCATTAATAATATACTTAAGGATATTAGATAACATGTTTGAAACAATCTATTAATTCATATATGTTTAATGTTCTATAGGGAGCAACAACAAAGGAAAAGATCAATGTCGTTCTAAGAAGAGAAAAATTATAGAACATGTAAATGCCGATGAATTGGTCCTCAGCTCATCTGGAGTGGTGCTGGAGATTAATAAAAGGGGAATTTTTTTTACAAAACTGTGAGGGATATAGTGGAATGAACGTATAGACGTACTTTCCACTTACAATACAAAAATAAATCCAACGATTTTAAGAACTAAATTATATCTAAACTATAGAGAGAATTTCTAGAGCAATGGTCAATGAGACTTGTTAAACATTCACTAGAAAAAACATACAACAGTTCAAAAAAAATCATTCAAAAGATAATTTTCCTAATTAAAATGATTTTCTAGAATTATATATATATATATTACTACAAACCATCCATTTATTAATATTAATTTTTTTATATTTAGTTTTCATATATCAATAAAAATAGTTTATTACCTTTTTTAGGAATATTATGAAAATCTAAAAGGATAAATGAGTTCATATGTGAAACATGCCAGTAGGAATGTCCAAAAATGTGTACAAGGATATGGTCAAAGAAATGGGCATAATTTCATCATAGAAGGAGTCATCTCAACAAGAATGTGCTTCAAATGTATGTAATCATGACTAACTTTGAACATATAAACAAATAATTTAGCATTAAATATTAATTTTCAAGTATTTTCTTGCAAACAAGAAAACAAAATGGAACTCATTCAGCACATAAAACAGGACAAGGAAGAAAAGGGTTGATATCAAAGTTTGTGAGTAGTTGTTAATATTTCCTTATAACAACCCAATGTTTCATTTTTGTATTTAAGTTATTTTACAACAACAATCCTTAAATGTCTTCAAATAAGTGCTAACATACAAAGAAGAGCCATCAAAAGAATTGATTAACATTGCGTTACATATGGGTTGTGAGTATATGTTGGCATATCAAAAATTAATTTTGGAATTTGTAAGTATATATGTTGTTTTACTTCTCTGAATTTATAATTAATAGAACAAAAAAATCTTCTATATTAAATCTATGATATATAATGGGGTATAAAACTTATAGGAAACAAAGTATAAAACTGCGCCAGCAAAAGAGTTGTTGCAACAAGGCATGGGACTTGGTTTTGAAATTGTATACAGTTCATTAGTCACTTGCTATGGTACATTGATATTCGATTTACATTGATCTATATCATTTATTTCATTTTTCATTATTCTCACCAATGTAGATACACTCATTACACTTTATTTTTATGTTTGTGGATGGAACAAGATCAAGAAGATGAAAACAATCGATGCAATCAATAAAACATTCATACAAATAAACTGAGTCATGGAAAGAGCTCTAGCACTGACAATAATTTCGGTGAAAAATGATGATCTATTTCGATATCAATGTAAGCTGTTGTATTTTTTAAAATAATTATCTGTGAAAATCAAACTTTTTGTTTATTGTAATGGACATAGTGTCCCATTTGAAAGACAATGGGTTCCTAATAACAATCCCATTTTGTATGACAAAGATCCTCTTATTGATATATAATAGAATAAATTTTAATTTATTCTATTGTGCTATCCAATTTCATTGTGAAATGTTAGAAAAATGATTAAATATATGGATGATTAAATATTATAATGAAGAGATGTGAAATATGATAGTATAACAAATTAATCCAAACATTATATACAAATGCACTAATCAAAATTTAATTTATATGAATATTGTTATAAGATATATTTTGATTTTTCGATGAATAATTGATTTAAAAAATCACAATAATTACACTGTCACAGGTCGATGTTTCTAAAAAAGAGAATATCTCATAGAAAAAACTAGTGCGCTCATAACATAAAAACGCACCGGTGCGTTATGTTTTCTAAAAGCATTGTTACAACATTTTTTTGCATGGTTAGTTCCTTTTTTGAATACAATATCACCGAGGAATTTAATTCTTCAAGCATCAATATTGTTAGCAATTAACACCCCGGTGCACTATAATTCTTAAAGAACTAGTGCTGTCATAGAACTAATGCCCCGGTGCTACAAAATATTATTTCCATCCCTAGTGCATTATTCAAACCAATAGCACTGGATATTTTATATTAGTAGTGCATCGCTACTTTCATACAAATCATATGCATCAGATCTATGAGTTTAAATAAAAGCATCGGGCCTACAATATTTTTTTTCCTACCTCAGTGTCCTTCCTGAAAGGAACGTGCCAGGGAATTTTTTTAATATATACGAACTAGGTGGTATACATTTCAAGCACCAGTTTTCTTTGTATTCAACAACTCAGTGCTTTTAGTGATGTATACAACCCCAGTGCTTTTATATATTTAGTGCACTCGTGCTATTTTTCCATTAAGCGCACCACTAAAAAAACATCTTCTAAAACCTTAAACCATCTAGATTTTTTTGGTTGTGATGATGTTCCATTATAATCTTCATTAAAACATCGGCTAGCACAAACTGTTGTTTTAGAAAATGTTTTTTTGACAATTTTTGTCAATTATATAACACTAAAAACCTCTGTTATAACCTCCGCTAGAAGGTATTTTCCTTGTAGTGACCTGATATTGAACCAATGTTGAACAAAATAGGATCAACGAATCCTATGGCTAAGAGAAAATAAGAGGTTTGCAGTTATTCTGTGGTTTTCTCCAAATAAGTGTTCAAATAATAATTGATTATGACTCTTTGTTGTTGTGCACACTTAAATTATTGTTTAAATTCCTAATTAAGTGCATGATACGAGTATATGCTTGTGATATTGCATGTGGAAATGAACATGTTCTAAGAAAATTGTATTATAATAATGTGCATTGAGACAATTGTTATGCACATGAGTACGAGGGGGGGGGAGCATAGTTGTCACAAGGAAGAAATTTTGGCTGTGAGCCTACCAAGAATTTAAAAAAATTATTTCTTTTTTTCATAAAATTTTTGTGTTTATTCATGTGATGAAATTTCTAATGAGATTGGAAGCCTGCCTTGTGAACTAGATGGACAATGAAGTCACAATTGTGAATGGCTTAAGAAGAGAGTTTCCGTTAACAAAAAAAGTGCTTGGATGATATGTTTTATTTATGAAAATAATATGAATGCATGAATTGTAAGAAAATATAAACTAGTACTTGCTTGCTTTTGGTAACATAGTAAGGTTCCCTAGTGAATTCCCTGTCACATGGAATGTTCATATGGAAAGTGTGCAAAGTAATCTTTTGTTTTTAACTACCACATGAGAGAAGATAGTGCAATTATTTGACTTTTCATCTGAATGATTGAAACGAAGAGAGGTTGGAAATTGAATTTAAAATAAATGTGTATGAGTAGCATGGAAAATGTACAATCATGGCACAAGCATGAGAAGATATATATGCACATGTTTGAGTGGATGATT
Organism: Pinus tabuliformis; assembly: GCA_031772625.1. Lineage (NCBI taxonomy): Eukaryota > Viridiplantae > Streptophyta > Pinopsida > Pinales > Pinaceae > Pinus > Pinus tabuliformis. Next base: position 152,493,775 of record CM062804.1, on the reverse strand, counting down.
GAAGGCATTTTCTCAACGTATAAATTGGATACATAGTGCAAATGTCATTTATGAATATTCATTGAAACTTGTGTGTAAGAATATGAAATGATAGAATTGTGACTAATATCTGAGCTTGAGATAATTTCTTGAGCTGTTGAATGTTGCAATATCAAGTATGTTAAGAATCCAGCTGAACTCCTTGAAAATATCTTAGCTAGTAGTGCATGTGATGGTAGCCACGTAAGTAGGGGATGTAAGAAGAAAAGGTAAAAAGGTAAAGGAATTGGGTGAGAATTCCTTTCAGTTGAATTTGATATATTTTGTTTTTCAAATTAATGCATGTATTGCATGGAAGCCCAAGAAGGGTTATGGTTAAAGCACAAAAAATTCAGCACAAAAGATTTAGTAAAATCTTAATAATGAGTGCATGCATTGAGTTGCTATGTTGAAAAAAGATTAAATGAATGAATAACACTCATAAGATAAAATATTCTTGGTAATGCATTGAGAGAATGCAAGTAAATGTGGGATATATGAAACAAATGTAGGGATTAAAATTGCGTTCATGAGTCCATGCGTATTGGCCCAGTAGTTTCTAAGCTTATGACAAGTGATTCTATCATATAATATTGAGTTTGTTGATAAGGAACATGTAATTGAAGGATCAGTTTTTCCTAGTTAATGCGAAAATTACATGGAGTTGTTGATATATGAAAGAAATTTTGTCTTTAATAACTAGTGGGTGGTGACAAAGGCAAGAAGCCTTCAATGTGTAAATATTGCTAGAATCTTTGTGATGCATCCATGAGTTACTATGACATGATTTGGTCATGACACTCATATTATGAATCATGATGGTACATATGCTTGGTGCATTGAGTGCATGCATGATTTTATGAGACAATCAATTGCATGATTGAATGTCGTGAAAAAAATTCTAATGATTTTGAGGAATTGTTGAGCAGTGGAATGAGTGGCATGAATCCCTCATCCTGCAATACAAAGTGGAAGCTAATTACTCATGAATTTAGAGAATATATATCTTTTAGTTTTGACCCTTTGGTTGTTGGAATAAATGTTTGAATGAACTATTGTATGTTTGGAATGATTGTGATGAAAATTATTTAATAAATAATGAAATGAAAGATTCATTTCAATTTATTTTTAAATCAACTAAAAATGATTCAATTATTATGTGTATAATAATTTTGAGATCACTTTAAGGGATGGCATAAATATTGCAATAAAAATATTTTATTTATGATCACTTATCACTGTTTCATTGATTGAAAGTATAAATTGCAGTAATTAGGGGAAGTTTGAGGTCTAAAATGTGTCTCCTAAGGAAAATAATAAAATAATAGTTAAAATAATAACCTAAGATATATGATAGTTTAAAGAAAAAGAAAGGAAACTACTTATTATATTTTATTATTGACTTATCTATTTATAGGTTTACTAAAATGTCAAGTTTAGACACCCTTTTAACATAGAATTAAATTATGCATTGAGTGAGTACCCACTCTGCATGATTCTGAGTAGATCCACATCGAAAAAGTTATGCATCCAGAAGTACCCACTTTGCATGCATGTTCACATGTCACTCTTTTCATATATTTTAAATATTTTATGATGTGGGTCTACTCTAAATCATGCATAGTCGGTCATCATTGGATGCATGATTTTATTTGCATCCAATGGGTGTCTAAACGTGACATTTGAGTAAACCTATAAGGAGATAAGTTGAAAATACAATAAAAAAATAGTTTTCATATTTTCCTTCCAATATATTTTCCCTTGAGGATGACATCATCGTCTTGAATTCTATTGATTTTTTTAAAGGGTGAAAGCATGAAGATGGGTTACACTTTTGGGCCAAATGTGGTGATCAAATTTCAAGTTTTTCCTCTTTTCTCAAATTGAAGCCCTCAAAATTCATATAATCATTGTGAATTTTGATTCAGAGTAAAAAGACAAATTGTGGAGAGTTTTGTTGTTGTCCTAATGATATTTTTTGCAAAAATATATAGTGTCTTATAATATTGCCTTTTTTCCATTAAATGAATGCTTTTCCTTGCAAATTTTCACACATCTTAAGAGGTATGCTTGTGTTCATGTAGCATAACTTAGTCTAAAATGTGTAATTTTAATATATATATATATATATATATATATATATATATATATATATATATATATATATATATATATATATATATATATATATATATATAAGCATGACCTACATGGAGAGAGATAAGTTTTTCATATTAAAAATTTATTTTCTCATGAAAAATATATTTTTTTATTATTTTTCAAAGTTGGCGAAGTAATATTTCAATTGAATTTTGTAGACACGTGTCCACGTAAGGTTTTTTTTCAACTATTTAAATAAATTGAAAACAAAAAATACCCTTTTGAAGAGGACTCGTAAAAATAATAGTGGTATTTTTTGAAATTTTTTCATTGTGTATATTTTACGATATTGTTTTTTTATTCAACGTCTTTAAAGTAGTTCAAAAAAAATTCAAGCATTGTGCTTAAAAGAAATTAGATGAAAAATATCATATGAATTCGAAAATGTCAATCTCTAATGCTATTGAATCGAGGATTACTTCATGAATATAATGTGATCAACACCACCACCTGAGGAAAAATTTAGCCCTAAGTCTGCTAGGGTTCAAAATGGAGTTGCAGAAAATTTTGCAAAAGGGGTGCCGAAATTGTGGATTTTAGGACCTAAGGGATTCGATCAAGCACTTAAAAGTGCTGGATCGAGTGCCTAATTTTTAAATTTAAATAACTTGATCGAGGGTTTCATAAACCCTTGACTGAGACATTTACGTGGTTAACATGAGCTCAATCGAGTTATTATGCTCGATCGAGTTACTATGCTCGATTGAGTGTCTATATAAAAAAAAATTGAGTAATCTAAAATTCAACTTCTACCTCATTTTAAAATTCCAAATATTATTAGAATTTTTGTTATAATCTCATGTAAAAAACTTATTAAATTTAATATTAATATTAAAACAGTATAATTTCTATTATATTAAATTAAACAATAACATGATATTAATATAAAAAATATTAGTATATTTTAATGTTAATATTTAAATTTATTAATTTTGGATCAATATAATATTTTTAACTTTAATATAATATGAAATTTCTTATATTATAATATATACTAGCACAACCACATTAAGTAATTGTGACTAATATATGCCATAGGCATCAACAAAAAAATCATTAACAAAAAAATGGTCATACAAGATGAATCAATATATATGTTACTAATTTTTTTTAACCTAACTTTTTTATAAAACTAACATAATGAAATATATAATATTTTTAAATTATTGAAGTAATCATAACCTAAATCTACCTTTAAGGAAATAAAAATTAAACAATTTCAATTGGACGACATGAAACACTCTATGTATCTTTAATGGAGGTAGCTGGAACATTAATATTTTGGAAAATTTTAGATAATATTTCCATGGAAAACTATCATTTTCCCTCCAAGTGAATGTACAACACACATTTGAAATATTTCACTTTAAATATGTATTATATAAAAAATTAAAATGTGGCATAATATCAAAATAAAATAAAAAACATAATATTTTAATTGTCAAAGTATTTTAAAAATTTTGAAATATAAAGTGAGAGAGAGTGGGAGAGAAGGGTAAAAGAGAGAGAGGGGAACACAAATATGGAGAGAGGTAGAGGAGGAGAGAATCTCTGAGAAAGAGAGGGAACTCGGGGGATGGAGATGGAGGAAAATATAGGGAAGGAATAAGTTGAAGACATATAGAGGGAGAAAGGTGGAGAGAGAGAGAGAGAGAGATAGAGAGAGAGTATGTTTTGGGGTGAGATAGAAAGACAAAGAAGGACTCTAGATGGAGAGAATGGGGAGAGATAATGAGAGAGGGAGTGAGATAGTCAACATAGTTGCAGGAAGAAGCTTGATAGAGAGAGAGTGAGTTAATGAGTGACGTGGGGGAGAGATAGAGGGAGGTGGGAGAGAATGGAAGAGAGAACACTAGAGAGGGAGGGAGAAAGAAAGATGGAGTTGGAGGGGCAGAGAGAGGGAGGTAAGAAGAAAGACATTGTTGATGGTGCTGGACATGGCAACATTCAGGCGATCTCCCTGATATGAAGTCTCAATTAGACCTCACACTATTTGGTGTAGGAGTGTCATCCAGTATAAAGGCTCGGTTTTCGATTCCTTAAATATTTTCCTTGGCTCTAACTGTCAGCAAGAGAGAGGGATGCAATGGTGCCTTCAAAGAGAAGAAAGGTGTGTCTAGTGAGTGTTCAGTTGTAAATGTGCCAGGGTTATTCTATTGTGGAGAGGGGAGAAAAGTGAGACTCTAAGTGAGAGGTATTAGTACCACCTAAGAAGAGACATGCACGAACTAGAAGGATCCATCTAACATTTAGCGGAATAGTCCACAGAGGATGTGATGGTCATTACAACCAATAAATGAAGAAAGGTCTGTCTAATATTCTGTGGAATAGTCCACAAGGATGGGATAAAAAAACAACCATTACAACATATTATCAATAAGATAAGTACTAAAACAACCAAAATATTTTAACTATATTAGCACATGTGAAAGAGAAATACAAACATATGAAAAATAGTCTTACAAACATTCATAATCCACGCATGAAGAACATGTTGGCCTTGAAGGATTAAGTTGTTAAGTAAAATTTCTAAGGCACATGTTTACAATGTACATCACTAGCTCCAATAGTGGAGCATTGGAGCCACTCCTTGCTCCTTAAAGAACTAACTTATCTCTCTAATTTATTGTGGGAGGATCCAAGGTGAAAATTCCTTTGCTCATACAATGAGCGAGTATATATAACCAAGGGTGACTCACTGACTACCCTCATAACTATTTGAATTCCTATGAGTTTTAAACTTACATGACTCTTTACATTCCATGTGTGTCCTCTGGACTTTTACTTTACAATATATTTTGAATACAATATACATGATACATAATAGTGATGTGGGATATGACCACTCATGAAATGACATGAGATGGCACTTCTGTCATGGACTGCTTGATGATGTAGCAATGTCAAGCCACTATTTCTGCTAAGTGTTGGATGTATTCTTTAAGATGCTTTTGTTTTCACCTCCACATGGCTTGGTGATGAGGAATATTCAATGATCTCAAGTCTTCAATGGTGGTCACAAACTAGTGTCCCTTCGCTTTCTCTTTATCGATCAACTTGTAAGTTCAATTGTAAGAGAGTCTTTGAGCATTCTTGTCACATTCTCCTTCTCCATCAGCTTTCCATGACATGATAGGGTACCTATTCTTGCAATTCACTCATGATGGGACAACATCAATCTAAAACCCCCTAGTCTAAGATGATGCATTCTGATCCATTGACTGAGCCTGAAATAAGTGACGGGATGGGAAGAGGGACTCAGTGACTGTGCAGTTATACAATTCAAGTAGGTGAGGGGAGGCCTTGAGCCTTAAGACTCCACAGTGGGCAATTCAGGTTGGTTTGATGAACAAGACTGCACAGTTTCTTGAGCCAGTGGGATACGCTAAAGGGATGTTCATTGGGAGAGCTCGCTGTGTAGTTATGGGAGTGAAGGAAGGTTGGGCTACTATGCATCTACACAGTTCAAGGGCTCATGGTATGATCTTGATGCTTGAGTTTGTGAAGTGCACAATTGAAGCTAGATTGTGGGACATGATTGCACAATTCACGAGGTGAAGGTCGGGCCTTGGGCACAAAAACTGTGTAGTGCAACAATCCTGGGAGGAAATAATTGTGCTTACGCAATGAAAAGTAGCAAGATCATAGATACATGACTAAGCATGCATAGTGCACAACTTAGGAGAGGATTGGTGAAGCTAGGTTGTTTGGTGAAGAAGTTTTTTTAGAATGGATAAGTGTGGGATCAGTGAGATCGGTGTGAACAGTGATGAAATTTGACTGTGATCACACACTTAGAATATTTCGATGACATGAAAATATAGATCATCTAAACACATGAATAAATAATTTCCCTCCATGCGACATATTTATGACAAGTGCAACACCAATTGTGTACTTTGCAATGACCGTGACAACACTTGTGTGATAGTGCTCAAAACTTTGGAAATGAGTGCGACAGGTACTGACAAGGTTAGAACAACTCATTTTCCCAAAGATATCCTCTTAGAACCATGATAATGGGCCTATACACATGATGCGACAACCAACATGCTAAAAGATGACACTTTTCCCATCTTGCAAAGGGGAACACAAGGTCAAGGAAGGCTCCAAAATTGGGTATATGCCAAGATTTTGGAAGGGTTTGTAGCAACTACAACAGAAAAATGGAGAGAGAAAGGTGGAGAGAGAGAGAGAGGGAGTGGCAAGGGAGATGGAGAAAGAGAGAGGAAGTGACAAGGGAGATGGAGAGAGAGGGAGAGAGGAGAATAAGAGGGAAGAGAGATAGAAGGGGAGATGGAGGGAGAGAAGGGGAAGAGAGATATAATGGGAGACAAAGGGATAGAAGGAGAAGAGAGATAGAAGAGGAGACAAAGGGAGAGAAGGGGAATAGAGAGAGAGAGGAAGAGGAGAAGGAGAGGGAGGGAGATATAGATAGATATGGAGAAACAATGTGTATGTTTGTGAGTTGATATAGAGAGATGAAAGAGAGACAGAGGGAGATAGAGATATAGATGGAAGGGGGAGAGAGGGAAGAAGAGAAATTCCCATCATATTTGAGTTTTTAAAAATTGAATAAAACTTAAATTTCCATCATAAGGAATTGATTGAAATACTTGGATAACTACTTGTAAATTTAGGAAAGTTGATACCATTATATAAAATTATAGAAATGTTGTCATATATTGTTGTTTGACCTTTACATTAAATTTCAATATAATGTAATTATATCATGTTATGACTAAGATCTTGTAGATAATCTCAAAAAAAAAATGTTGAATAAATCATATTTGTTGTTTACATGGTATATTTTAATATTAAAATTGAATAAAACCTATTTTAACCATATTTGTGTTTTGTAATTGAACCTTTAGATAAGAAATTGATTGAAATACTTAAAACAATTGTCCATGCAATGGTATATGGGTGGGTCACAAAAGTTTTCATATATATATATATATATATATATATATATATATATATATATATATATATATATATATATATATATATGACCTTATAATTCAAATAATTTATTTTTAAAATTAAATTGTAATAACATACATGTTGATTGCACTAAAAGACACATTCTACAAGCCAACATGAAGCATGATTGGAATTATTTCCATGTTCAATATTAAATTGATACACGATATATTTGAATTCATTTTAAGTATCAAAGTGACTTGCATCATAACTTTTAAGATTGTACTTATTTTCTTAGTCTATGAAACTGGAAATCAAATTTAATTGAACAAATATTTTACTAATAAATATTATAGTACATAGAAAAATTATTAAAATAGTGAAATAATTTTAAGAGGTCCATTTAAACTTCAAAAATTAATGAGCATCCATAAACAATATTAATACAAATCCATAAACTGGAATAGTGAATAAATGTATCAATAAACTATCCATATGAAAATATATACAAATTACAAATATCACATGAACATCCATAAATTGAAATAATAAGCATCCATAAACTAAAATAATTTCCATGATGTACATCCATAAACTGTCCATCTATGGAAATATACAAAGTAGTCACACATGTGAATATTCCATATGAAATGAGCCTGACAATATAAAAATTATGACACTCTAAGTACCACTAGAACTCCTATGTGAGTTCTGTCACACAAGGTAAGTGTCCATAAGTTGGCATTGCAATATAACACATTTTCAAACTAATTAGATCATCATTTTTACAAAATACACAATATGGAAATAAATTATATTGAACCACATTTTTAATTCCATATATACATGAATCTACTAACCATAGTCGTGTCCAAATGCAAGTCCGATAGGATGGGTGTCTGATCATGAATCTGGGTTTAGTGCTCCCCTATCTGTGGCTCGACGATTGGGGCTTGCATCATCAATTCCTCTAAACCCAACATACCACTCATGTCTCCACATAACAATGACATCAATGGCACTACGCATATGGGCTTGTGTACACAATGGCAAGGACAAATTATATTTAGTCTACAAATTAATTTGCATATTTATGTAACTTCAAAAAAGAAAATGTTCAAATCTTAGGAATAAATAAGTTTACCTCAATTGTTGGTCTATGTGGTTGTACATACTAACTCTCCTCCACATTAGTGAACATATATGATGGAGGAGGAGGTGGAGGAGATTCCATGGAAGTGTGCTTTGGTTGAGGATGCCCTAGACGATCAATTGCCCTCTCGGATGACCTCATACGCTCATCCAAGTAGCTGGGACGTGTATACATGTTATCATGAACTTATTAATTAAAATTATGAAATATAATATGAGATAATTTTTTTAATATAAATAGTTATTCATAATTTGATAATGAAAGTCAAAACTTTCGTATATATATGTACTTGGTCTATGTCATGTGGGCCATGCACCCTCCAAGTCTCATGAATGGTATCACGAAACATATATATATGTGTCAAAATTTTATAAAATGCTGAAATTGCAAGAAATGCATCATCATATAAGGTCACCTGTGTGTCATGGGGTAGTGATGGTGGTCTCTTAGTCTTTCCATGTAATTCAACATGTGCACTAGCCAATGATGCTTGCATGATGTCTACAATAGTCTCCCATGTCTCACCATTAAGATGCGACAACTCCTCTAGCTCTCCAAGTAATACCAAGCCTCGAGACAGTAGTGGCAAGAATCTTTGAGGTGGTGATACATGCCAAGGGTCCCTACGAGCCCCTTCACGCTCAGAAGTACATCCCATGTCGATACCATAAAAATGAGATCTAGTATAAGTGTAATTCGGCATCATATGTAACACAAAATTTGCATATAAATGTTTAGGAAAATTGATGGTGACCTGTTCATGGTTGGGGAACTTTCCCCTAGGTCCAATGAATCTATCATACATGAAAGGGGTTGCATGAACATAAATAAAATATTTTAGTGGGATCAGACATTTATGTCTATCAGGGAGATTTAGAGGGATGTCAAACCCCCCAAAAACATCAATGTCCTTCGTGGCCTCTTTCAACACCTCCCAAGAATTTGGGCCTCTAACCTCATGTCTCCTGGCCCTTTGTATGAACTGTAATATGTGACTGTGTGGGCTTGACCTCCGATATGTCTCAATCAACCTAGTCACGCTATCCAGAATCAAATTCAATGCAAGACGAGTCGGAAAATTGGCAGGGATATTCTTTATATCTACCATGATCCATGTATGATAGGTCATAACATCCTCTAATGTGATCTGAATTTTAACATCATCCCATGGAGGGATCGATGTTCCACTCTAATCCTCAGCTTTGGCCTGCTGAGGACTTGTATATCATAAACATAATTTAACATATATATAATTAACAAACTAGAAGCATGATAACATATACATTAAATTCAAGCACGTCACTTGAAGCAAATTTAAAAATTAAAGACAAGACATAACCACATTAAGTTTAAAGAGGATTTAAAAATGCGGGAGGTGTATCTGAACTGGGCAAAGAAGGTCCACTGGATGTATCATGGTCATCAACAAAGATAGAAACACTGCCTCAAACATTCCAACTAGTGTTGGAGGAAGGATCTACAATGGGAAAATGATCTCTCAGTGGGATATGTGATCTATCGCGAGCCCGACCACGTATAATAGTACCTCTTGCACTATGATGGCCTGCAATTGGGACACGTATATGGGGTGCTTTAGCATATTACACATAATACATATAAACTAATCCAATAAAACCATTTCTAAACTCAAGAAGAATAATCTATCCTGAATTCCTAAACTCCAGAATCCACTTTTTTATAATTTATCAACTAAAGTACATTTAGTTCCATGTAAACACAATCAACAGAATATATATGTAAAAAATTAAAATAAACCTATTTACAAAACTAGTAAAATTTCATGCCAGCCAAATACTACAATCTTAATGTTTGACTTTGACACATGACATGTACTAGGTGCAAGCATATGAAGATAATGTTTCTTGTACAACACGCTACATAATGAAATAATATGGTACAAATTAGAAACTTGAGTCTAAATGTTTTTATTTACGAGACCAAATGTACTTTTCATGATGGATTTAATGTATCTATCAATGATGCATTGTTTAAACATGATATATGTGTGTGTGTGTGTGTGTGTGTGTGTGTGTGTTAGAACTATATATATATATATATATATATATATATATATATAGATATATATATATATATATGTTGTTAGTTAATTTAATGTTATGTTTTAATTGCTAAATAACAAATTATGTTACATGTTAAATAGTTATAGAAAATTTAATGTTATGTTATAAACAATATAGATAGAACTATAATATATCTAGCTATGTGATATGTTATAACCTTATAATCTAGTTAAATATGTGTATAAATATTTATATTTAAATAAAATCATTGCGCCCCTGTGCACTATAACCCAGTATGGGGTAGATGTCAAGTGTAAATGTTTAACATTTAAAATTTATATGTCAGCTAGAAAAACATTAAAAGTAACAAAAAAAGAGTTAAAATTAATATAAAGCTTGATGTAAACATTTAAATGTTGACCCAATTAATAATAAAAAGCTAATGTTAAAGTCAATTTTTTATAATTTGATTTTGTTATTAACTGGGGTATATGTGTAGGCGTAAATGTTTAACATTTAATATAAACATTTAACATTTTTATGTCGGCTTAAAAAACGTTATAAGTAACAAAAAAAGAGTTAAAAGTAATATAAAACTTGATGCCAATGCCTATAAACAATTGTATGTTGACCCAATTAATAATAAAAAGTTAATGTTAAAGTCAATTTGTTATAATTTGATTTTGATATTAACTTTTGAATAGGCTTTATTACCATACCATAGGCCAATACCATGGCTTATCAATACCACATGCCCAAAAGTCATAACTTATTTCACAATCAAAATGTTTTATAACAATATGAAATGATTCTTAACCATGGATATTCATCTCCACTTTACTATGGATATTATTAACATGTAAATAGGTTTTGTTACAATACCATGGGCCAATACCATGGCTTATCGATACCACATGCTCAAAAAACCTAACTTATTTCACAATCAAAATATTTTAATTTAATTTAATTTTATAACACTTTTTAAATTAAATCTAAAAGGAAAACATATATCATTACTTTTGAGATATATCTAAACCCTCTATCCTCACCACTACTAAAAATGTTTCCATAGAAATTAAGTCAAGGTTTCAGTAAAATTAAAAATGAGAATACTTTATATATACAGATGTGAAATATATATACTATAAATAATATTACTATGAACCAACATATATCAATGTTCACTAAGGATCTAATCATGAGATAAAACAATTTGACTAACAATAATAGAGGAAATATAGTGCATGATTGTTTAAAATTTTTCATTATTGTATTTTCTTTGATTTTATTGATCCAAAATATAGGTTTAATATTTTACAACCAATTGAATTTTTTTAATTTAGATTCTTTCTTAAACACAATATCATGGAATCAAATTTAAGAGGGGTGGAGAGAGAGAGAGAGAGAGGAAGGGAGATAGTGACAAAGATGGAGAGAGAGAGAGAGAGGGAGGGAGATAGTGAAAAAGATGGAGAGAGAGAGAGAGAGAGAGATGGGGGGAGAGAGAGGGTGGGGGGAATGGGAGAGAGAGAGGGAGACACAAAGATGGAGGAGAGAGAGAGAATAAGAAAGGGAGGGGGATAGTGATAGAGTTAGAGGGAAGAGAGAGTGATGGGGGGAGACAAAGGGAGGTGAGAGAGAATGAAAGAGAGAGGAAGGAAGAGAGAGAAGTCTCAATAGAGAGAAGGAGAGAGAGAGAGAGAGGGAGAGAGAGATGGAGTTGGAGGGGGAGAGAGATGGAGGGAATAAGAAATACATAGAGGGAGAAAGGTGGATAGAGAGAGGGAGTGATAAGGGAGAGATGGAGAGAGAGTGAGGGGGAGAGAAGAGCAGAAGGAAGAGGGAGAGGAGAGTGAGATGGAGAGAAGGGCTAAGAGAGAGAGAGAGAGAGAAGAGCGGGAAGGAAGAGGGAGAGGATAGTGAGAGGGAGAGAAGGTCTAAGAGAGAGAGAGGGGGGGGAGAGATAGATAGATATGGAGAGAGAGTTTGTATGTTTGGGGGATGATATAGAGAGAGGGAATAAGAAAGAGAACATAAATATAAATATAGATATTATGGAGTATTATATAACTAGCGTAAATCCATCTTAACCTCGAATCTATTAAGTGCCCAGAGCAATTAAATCTCTAGAGGTGCAAACATTTCCTCAGTTTTTCACTCAAAAAAGAGGTTTGCACCTTGAAGGATTTGATCCCTCTTGGTGCTTGAAAGATCCAGGGTTAAGATGGATCTAGGCTGGCATAGTTACATAGTTATGAAATAGTTATAGTTATGTTACATGCTATGTTATATATGTGTGTATGTTATGTTAAATAATTTTATTTTATATATGCTAAATAATTATAGAGTTCTATATTATAACTTTATGTTATGAACTAAATAGTTATAGAACAATGTTATGTTATGATATATGTGTGTGTGTGTGTGTGTGATTTTATATAATAAATTATAATTTCGTTAAATATATATAATTATATAGTAATTATGTTATGAACTATAGTTATGTTGTAACATTATATATATATATATATATATATATATATATATATATATATATATATATATATATATATATATGTTATGTTATGTTAAATATTGTAAAACTAAGTTTACGTTATATATATTATATATACAACCATAATATATATCTAAGTCATGTTATAGATAAATAATAGTTAAACATATAGTTACATGTTATGTTATATAGTTATATATATGTTATGTAAAATGTTATAATTATATATACCTCGTGACATGATATATAGTTTTTAGTTATATATATATATAACAAAATAACAAATAATAAAATTTTAATATTTTATTTTTAAAACTAGAATCGTACTATATTTCTTATTAAAAAAAATATAAATTAATTTAAATTAAAAAAAAAAATATAGTAAAATTTCTTATTTTATAAATAGAGATTCACTATGAGCAACCATATTCATCATGTCAATCTCAAACTCCTAATTTACTTATTTATTAGTTATCGTTTCATTATTTTCTGTTTTGATCTTTTTTTGGGTATATTTCTCGTCAAATTTGCTAGAAATTTAAAATCCATTTTAAATAACAAAAAATACAAATTGAAAATTTATTTCACAAAATTCCAAAAGAAATTTTTTGAAACCTAAATAATTAGAAAAAAAGAAGTTTAAATTACCATTCAAAATCAGAAAATATGTGATTAATACACAAAACTTTTCAAGTAAGAAACAAATTTAAAACCTAAATTATAGTTTTATTTTTGTGGTTTCAAAGTGTTTTCTAGGTTGTTTTGAAGTGGTCTTTTGATGGTTTTCTAGGTTGGTTTTGTTGTTTTCTAAGTTGTTTTGAAAGGCTTTTTGTATGGTTTTCTTTGTTGGTTTTTTGATTTTGTAAATTTTTTTCAAGGTTTTTTTGTGGTTTTCGTAGTTTTTGTATGGTTGTTTTTTTTCTAATTAATTGGTTTTCATGGTTTTTGTACATGGTGGTTTTTTTTAATTAATTATTTGTTACATTTTGCAAAAAAAAAAAAAAAAAAGACAAAGGATAGAGTACCTACCTTTGTTTCAACCTTTGTGATGTTGGCGGGGTGGTTGGCGAGATTGATTTGAACGCTCCACTGGTCGATATAGATCTAATAACCTCGGTTGAGCTACTCTTAAACTCTCAGTAAAGCTCCGCGGTCTATGCATATTGTGCGTGCAAATTGCGGGTGATCCGGATTTAAACAGGAACGCAATAAATTACAGAGATAACAATAAACATAGAGATGCAGTTGAAATAATACTTCATTTCATTAATGTAAAATACTGAAATATGCTTACAAACAACAATGGAAATAAACCAGCTAGGGCGATGGTAGCTTATCTCTGAGAAGAGATGTGGTGGCTACATGCCTCTGAATTGTGTTACAATGAGGCTCAAAGGCCTATTTATTGTTGAGAAACATGGAAAAACCCTAAACATCCAAAAACTAACCCTAGAAGATGAAACGCCAAACTGTGGGCCCCGTTTGGATAAATTGGTACATCAACTTCCCAGGGTCGTAACTTTGGAATACGATCTTCATTTGACGCATACAATATCTCATTAGAAAGAGATATCCAAGAACTACAAATTTGGGAAGAGAAACATCGGTCTGTGGACCCATGTTGCTCCCAGTTTTCCAAAAAACGTCGTTTAGGGCCTCAAAACGGCTTCGGAAGTTTAGGACCCGAAAAACTACTAGAAATAGTAAATTGTGCTACAATTAAGGAAACTTAAAAGCTAAAAGAAACAATGGTGGGGGTCCAAGTGGACTTGGTGGGTGGCCACCAATATGTACCTGGATCATTCCTCCCCCCTTAGGAAGAAATGGTCCCCATTGCGTTGAGTTCCTCCATGAGATGAGGAAACTTCTGCTGAACTTGGTCCCTGGTGAGCCACTTGCCCTGGTGAAGGAGTTAGGTTGCTTTGACAACTAGATACAGTTGGATATTGTGCTGGAAAGTGTGCTTGATCTGTGTGTCCATAATTCAATCAGTTGTAGGTTGTTCCATACAATCTGGATTTAACTTTGTGGGTGTGAGTTGTTTTGCAATGTCAGATGTGTCTAGTAATGGTGGAAAGTATGGCCGAAGGCAGTCCACATTGAACACTGGGTGCAAGCTAAGGAATGGGGGAATGTTGAGCTCAAATTCATTGTCTCCCACAGCCTTGGTAATGTTGTAAGGACCATATCAGAGTGGTCTGAGTTTCCGATAGGCTCTGATAAGGCGTTCCTTTTGCAAATGCAACCAGACTTTGTCGCCCACCTGAAACTTGTGTGGCACCCGATGTTGATCATGTCGTTTCTTGTACTTGACATTTGATTTCTCCAGAATGTAATGGACCTGCTGGAAAGTATGTTGGATGTGCTCAATGAAGCTGTTTGCATTTTTCTGTTTCGGATTAGACAAGAACTGAATCTGTGTGAGTAGCTGCAAATGGCATGGCCACATCAATGGGACATAGTGGTTGGAATCCCAAGCCCACCTGAAAAGGGTTGTGGCCAGTCGTGCTGTGGCGAACCCAGTTGTAGCTGTGTTGAACATAGGGGAGGGTCTCGTCCCATGTGCGTGGATGCTTTGAGTTGTACATGCGTAGAATGCGTACAATCATCCTGTTGACAATTTCTGTTTGGCCATCAGTTTGAGGATGGAAGGTCGTGGACTTAGTGAGTTTGGTGTCCAGCATCCACCAGAGACTGGACCAAAATGTACTGAGGAAGCTACTATCCCGATATGAGATGATAGATTGTGGGATCCCAAAGTGTACCCACACTCATTCAAAGAAGAGTTTAGGAGAAGCTTCTATTGTGATATTCTTCTTGCAGGCTACCATAATGGCCATCTTCGAGAACCTGTCGACGACTACAAAAACACAGTCATTTCCATGCTTAGCGGAAGGAAGGCCTAACATGTAATCCATGGAGATGGATTCCCAAGGTTGACTAGGGGTAGGCAGCGGGGTATAAAGGCCTTGCTTCTTGACGTTTGGTTTGGCAATGGCACAAGCAGTGCATGTTCTGATGTACTTTCCGACATCTTGTCGAAGATTTGGCCAATAGAAATACTTCTGTAGTACTGCCACCATTTTCTCAACCCCGAAATTCCCAGCAGCGCGACTGTAGTGTGCTTCCCAAATCATCTTAGCATTCTCGTTTGAAGGAACACAAAGGTGACCCAGGTGGCATAACAGGGCATCCTGGAGGTGAAAATTTGGAACATGCCAACCCTCCAAGAGTGTCTCGTATGTGTGGCCAAATTTTGGGTCGCTTTTATAGAGAAGTGGCCAATCAGAAGTCTCGTTCCCACAAGAGTTGAGCACGGTGGTTAATGCGATGAACGATGGTCGATTGAGGCAATCTGGAACATTATTGGTGCTACCCTTCTTATACTTGATATTCAAATGGAACTGTTACAGGTATGCGGACCACTTCTGATGGTGATCATTCTGCAATTTCCCTTGGGTCTGTATGAACTGGAGGGGTCTGTGGTCTATGTGGATGACCGTTTCCTTCCCCAAAATGTAATGTTTCCATTGTCTGCAGGCCTTCCCAATGGAATACATCTCTTTGTCATAAGTGGGATACTTCCGGACTGTGTCTGAAAGTGTCTCACTGTGATATGCCACTGGATGCCCGTGTTGAGTAATGATTGCCCCAATAGCATAGTCAGAGGCATCTATCTCAACCTCAAATGGTTGTTGCAAGTCTGGCAGTGCGAGCACTGGTGCTTAGTAGAGGCAATCTTTCAACTTTGTGAATGCGCTCTGTTGAGATTCAGACCAAAATAATTTTGCTTTCGCTCCTCCCTTGGTGACTTGACTCAAGGGCCAAGTGATATGAGAAAATCCGAACACTAACCTGTGGTAGAAGTTGGCAAGACCTAGAAAGCTGTGGAGATCTATTAGAGTGGTTGGAGAGGGCCAATCCCGAATGACTTGGATCTTGGCTAGATCCACATGCACCCCTTGTTCATCAATAATGTATCCCAGATACTGAACTTGGGTCATGCCAAAAGTGCATTTCTCCATCACATAACTTGTGTTGCCACAGTGTTTGGAGAACCTGTCAGATGTGCTGGAGGTGCTCTTCCCAACTCTGGCTGAAGATCAAGATGTCATCCAAGTATACCATTACAAATGAGTTGGTGAATGGCTGCAAGATGTCATCAATTAGCCTCATGAAGGTTGCAAGAGCATTCGTCAATCCGAACGGCATAACCAACCATTCGAAAAGGCCCTCCTTGGCTTTGAAGGCAGTCTTCCACACATCGGAGGGTTCAAATGGTACCTGGTGATATCCTGACTTCAAATCGATCTTGCTGAAATATTTTTCCCCCTTCAGTTGGTCCAGGTGGTCATTAATCTATGGGATCGGATACCTATTATGGACAGTGATCTTGTTCAGCACCCAATAGTCAATACAGAGTCTCCAAGTCCCATCCTTCTTCTGTACCAACACGATCAGGCTCCCACAGGATGATGAACTTGGACAGATGTGACCTCTCTACAGCAGCTCCTGAATCTGCCTCTTGATTTCATCGTTCTCCAAAATGGAGAGTTGATAGATTGGTCCATTGGACAGTGGCACACCTGGGGTCAAATCGATGGAGTGCTTGACTTGACAGTGTAGAGGAACCCCTGCGTGGGAGGTGAAGATGTCCTTGTACTCCTCCATGACCTTGTCCATCTATCATTGTCGTGCGGAGGGGCCCATTTTGGAGGTTTTGGCCACCGTCTTCTTCTTTCCTTAAGGGCGTATCATCAAGAAAACAAATTTCCCAGTTTTGGAAATGAGCTTACTACATTGTTTTGTAGTAACCAAAGAGATGGCGGTAGGCGGTGCTACCTCCGGTATCTTGTACAACTTATTTCCCAAAGTAATAATAACAGCATGGGGCCTTGATTCATACAAACATGTCACTTCCACAAGTATGGTTGTCCTAATAGTACATCACAAACTTCAAGTGGAGCAATGTCACACAATACCTCATCCATGAAGGGCTTGATGTTGTATGGAAGACAACACTGTTGGCTCATGTGAAGATCCCATCCATGGTGAAGCCACCTGATGGTGTACGGTTGTGGATGTGCTATGGTTAGTAAGTCCAACTGCTTCATGACCTCTGCCGAAATGAGGTTCTTTTGGCTCCCACTGTCGACAATGAATTGTAGAGGGGATCCCTTTACCCACATCTGGGAGTGGAAGAGACGCTTCTCCTCCTCTGGATCTTCATGGTGGCAACAATGGCATTGGGCTCAGCATCGATAATATGCTTCCGTTTGTCATTCCCCTTATCGGGTTTTGACTCAGAGTTGGAACATGCATCTGATTCTGAAACCTTTAGCTCAGCCACCAGTGACTACTTGGCCCGACACTCACTTGTGTTGTGAATGGATCTCTTATGGAACTCACACCATTTTCCGTGTCCTTTTTTGGCTTCGCGCACTGTTCTTTGCTTGTAGCTTTGGCGGGTTACCTTGGGCTGCCCTGACTTGGATTTGTCCTTTATTTTGTGGTTTGGTGGCACCTTTTGCTTGCTTCAGATTCGCAGATCTAAAGTATCGCTTCTTCTGTTTAAACTCTTGCTCGACCTTGACGGCATATTGGTATGTCGTGCCGAGCGAGGAGATGTTTAGGAATTCTATTTCTTCCTGGATGTACTTGTGCAAGCAGTCACAGTATTTGAGTATCAAATGCTGCACCAAATCCTTGATGCCCAACTTTGTGTGAAGGGTATGGAAAATATTGGTGAACTCTAGCACGTCTTGGCCCCTTCCCTACCGCAGCATGGTCCACTTTATGTATTGTTCCTCATAGCTTCCAACAGGGTAGTATTGCTCCTTGATGGCATCTCAGAATGAATTCCAGGTGGGTGTGGCTAAAAATAGTGAGCCTGTATTTTCATTCTTCTACTCACAGTAGGTTTCCCACCAGTCCTTGACGTGGGGGGCTGCTTTATGAAGGGCAAAAACAATCTTTTCTCGACTCGAAAATTCATGAATAGAAAAATAACCCTCTAGCAGATTTAACCATTTATCTATGGCATCTGCGTCTATCTGACCCTTGAATATGGGGATTTTAAAATTAACTTGTACCTTAAAGGGCATGGCATTTTCAGAGTAGCTACTAGAAGCTGATGTGTCGCCTCTGGATAGCTGCTGAAGGATCTAGGCAAAGTTATCCATCATCGCGTTCTGTTGTCGCTCAAGGGCTTCTTCAAGCAAGATTTTGATAATATCTCTTGCCCCCTCATCTTTCTTCTCATATGCCATGGGAGGCCATCGGGATTTACGAGGTTGGTCTTGCAAAGGTTCGACCAGTTCAAGCCCTAACTCCTTATATCCTGACCTTGTTGTGGACATGCAAAGAAAAAAGAGAAAAAAGAGAAAAAAGAGATCGCTCTGATACCACTGATTCATATTTAAATAGGAATGTAATAAATTACAGAGATAACCATAAACACAGAGATGCAGTGGAAATAATACTTCATTTCATTAATGTAAAATACTGAAATATGCTTACAAACAACAATGGAAATAAACCAGCTAGGGCGATGGTAACTTATCTTTGAGAAGAGATGTGGTGGCTACATGCCTTTGAACTATGTTACAATGAGGCTCGAAGGCATATTTATTGTTGAGAAACATACGAAAACCCTAAACAACCAAAAATCTAACCCTAGAAGATGAAACGCCAAACTGTGGGCCCTGTTTCGGTAAATTGGTACATCAACTTCCCGGGGTCGTAACTTTGGCATATGATCTCCGTTTGACACTTACTATATCTCGTTAGAAAGAGCTATCCGAGAACTACGACTTTAGGAAGAGAAACATCAGTCCATGGACTCATGTTGCTGCTAGTTTTCCCAAAAAACGTCATTTAGGGCCTCAAAATGGCTCCAGAAGTTCAGGACCCGAAGCACTGCTAAAAATAGTAAATTGTGCTTCAATTAAGGAAATTGAAAAGCTGAATGAAACAATGGTGGGGTCCAAGTGGACTTGGTGGGTGGCCACCAATATCCACCTGGATCAGTGGGAGCATTATGTATATATATATATATATATATATATATATATATATATATATATATATATATATATATATATATATATATATATATATATTAAGCCTTAATGCTAGATCAAGTCTTAAAGCTCGATTGAGCATTATAGATCGATCAAGTGTTAGCTTTTAACCCTCAATCGCCCTACCTTTTTAGTGCCCAAGGAGCTCGATCGAGTGCTTAAAAATTGATCGATCGAGCACTTAAATGGATCGATCGAGCCATTGATTTTTCCACCCAAACACACCCTTTTTCGCCAAAAAGTGTAACCCAGCTTCATGCTTTCGCCCTCAAGTTAATTTTGTTAGTAAATTTTCTATTTTGAGGCTCATTTTTTACCTCGAAATTTCCCTAATGTAAAATGACCTTGGTTATGATAATGAAGGTGCAGAACTACCATATACAAAAGTAAAAGGTCATGAGAAAAATGTCACACTTATGAAATATGATTCTTATATAGAGAAAATTGGAAAAGAAAACAAAAGGAAGAATATTTGATTTAAATTATTATGGTTAATCTCATGGAAATGATATGCTTGTGATATATTTAAAATGATGATCTATCTAAGAAGGATAGATAGTGGATGTTTTTAGGGCCTAAATCTACCTCAGGCTGAGAAAGGCACGATCTAGGGTAACATCAAACCACACTTAACCTGGTAGCTAGCCCTACCAGGTAGGGAGAGGGCTCTCTCCTTGTTAATATTAGAAGAATATGACCAATAGAGCTTGATATGACTAATGTGAAGACTGATTTTAGGCTAGGTATATGCTCTGAGGAGCTTGATTGAATTTAATTTTTGTTTGTTGGCTCAAATGTGAAAGGCAGATTTGGGTCCAGGGAATGGACATAGTCTTGCAGAGATCTCTATGGGGTGAGGCAGGAAAATGGTTTAGTACTTTAAATTGAGTGAGATGGAGAGCTTTAAGACTAGTGAGGATTTGGAGAGGGCATGAAAGTCTCAGGGATCCTCTTCAAATAGCTAAAAACATAAATAACTAAACAAACCCTAGGTAGAGCACTACAACATCAATGAATTCTACCTTTATCCTTGTTTCATTTAGTTAAGATGAACAGAGAGAGATGATGGCATACATAAACACATGTAAACTTGCATTACAAAAGGAAAAACTATACCAAATCAAGTTTCCACAAGAATCCCACAAAGTGCTGCAAACCCTGGTCTATTCCTTTGCCAAACTGCATAAATGAATATATAATAATACTCAAAGCATTCACAAAAGTCCAACCTTTACAAATGACTGAAAAACTACTATATATAGGAAAAAGAACTCATTCTAGGCTTTAGGGGTCGAATTCATAAGTTTAGGAGCTGTTTCAACAAGATCTAAACTAAGAACAGAAAAGTAGGTAGTGCAACAACTTGCCTCTAAAACCTAGGAAACTGATTCATTCAGTTTCAATCTACCTTTTTATGATGTATCTACCTCCATGAGTGAAATTATAGCATATTTAGCATATTTACTATGAGAGAGAGAAAAGTAAAACTGAGAAAAAACTAGGTGAGAAACAGATTTTTTTGGGCAAAAAAGTCAATTTTCCATCCTGTGCGTCACGCCTCTGTCCCTGTGTGTTGCACTTCTTTGCAGCTGATTTTGGAGGCCTTCTCGTGCACCAAATTTTCTACAAGTTGGATTGTTGGAAAGGTTTATCTATCTACCTTCTAGAACAGGTGGATTTTCTCAATTTGGTGTCCATTTTCCCCTCCAAAAATGAGTTCTCCCAACACTGCTTTCTGTGTGGCCAAAAATGGGCAGAAAGGGCATTTTTGAGGTGTTTTTGACCCTTTGGAAGGTCAAAACTTGACAAAATTTATTGGCCATGTGTGAGCATTCATATTTTTGCCTAAGGAATCCAAAAATGCTGAGTTTTCCTCCAAAGGAGGTCCCTAGCAAAAGCGCACGCCAGGTGGCACGGCGCACCAGGCAAGAAAACCTGTGTTTTGCTCCAAAATTTCAAAATTGACAAAAAGTATCCCAAATTTATTGAAATTTGGGCTGAGTGTCCTACATCAAGTGCTGGGTTGGGCTAAAGAAGCCTCAACCAAAATCTGGAGCTCGTCTTGCTCTTTCTTCTTCCTCAAAGCTTTCTTCAACTTAGCCTTCAAAGTCCTAATTTTCGCTTTGGAAACTTTGTTTCTCTCCAAATAGTGGTAGGCCATGTGCCTCAACATATTTTTCTCTTTGTTGGCGTTCTCTAGCATTTTTTCCAAGTGCAAGTTCTCCCTCTCAAGCAAAGATTCACAATCAGCTTCAATTTCTTATTCAAGTAATGTCAACTTGACTTGCCTCCTCTTAGCAACTTGCCAGTTTTCTCTTATGTTTTGGAGCTCCATGATGGTTTGTTGATCCTATAACTATTTTTTCCTTTGCTCAAGATAATTGATTATCCACTTGGTTCTTTCCAGGTTGAGAGACAAGTCATGATTGTCTGCTTGCTGCTCCTGAATGATCTCCTTGAGCTTTGAGCTTTGGGAGCCCAAATCAGTTTCATCATCCTGAATGAGAATGAAATCCGCCTCTTGACCTTTTGAAGGCCCCTCATCATGCAATGGTTTCTTAACCTTGTCCTATACCTTCTTTTTGTTGAAGGAAACAAGACCCCTTCCACCCCGGGTGGAGGTAGTACTCGTTTTGCTGCTGCAAACAATCTCCTTGTGCCCTTTTGGTAAGTGACAAACACTGGCACACTAGTGGTTTGAGTCTCATGCAGCTATTGCTGATGTGAAGGCTCTCCTGACTCATGAAAAACTGATGGGGGCACTTAAGGACCTGTAAAGACCTCATGTGAAATGAAATCCTCCCATGAAACATTCAGTAAACTATGCTGATGCAAAACCACAATCTTGATTAATGCAAAGCGATAGATGCTGTTATACTGCTCATGAGGAGGTTTCCTTTGCACCAATGTGGTCATTTTCTCAATATTCCAGCATATGAAATAGGGGAGGTTCATCATCCTCACCCTAGTAAAATGCATCAACAATCTCATATGATAGGTGTATAGGCGAGAAACGATGCCTTCATAGCTGAAATATTTGATTATGAGTTTCATAAGGGGAGCATGTGTGTCCTATAGGTACCTGAAAAGGAAGACTCTACTGATATGCCTCTAAAAACCAGCCTTGATATAAGGGTAATAATGATCTCTATCCACCAGCTGTCCCTTGTTCCACTATTCACCTACATTCGAAATATCGGTTGATTGAGCTATAGTCTCAGGTGTCAAAGTGAATGTCACACCTGCCAAATTGACCTGGCCATTGTGAAGATGGAGCACAAAAAGTCTGGCAAGCTCATGGTGGTATTTGAATCTTTCCACCATCTCACAAAATTGGTAGCAAGATTGATGTTGGAAGCATGTTACAGCAAGAGGGCAAGCCAACAACTCAGTAAGTGTAGTGGGCTCCTCCCGGTTATGTTTTCCACTCTTGTGAGGTCTCCTTGGTGCATGAATTTCTTTGGAGGAGTCACTTACTGTTTCCTCATTTCTGTCATAAGATGAATCTGACTCCATGTTTGCCAATGCTTGATGTTTCTTAGATGAGTATGAAGAGATTTTATAGAGACAATAGGTATTTGCTACTAATGAGACTGATGACAGGGATTTGATGATAAGGATTGTGAAGGGACTATGAATGAGGGGTTGGGATGCTGCTTGTAGGGTTTTTGGGGAATGGAAGGGTTTGAGGAATAATGTTTAGGGTTTAGGGATTTTAATTAGGGTTTGGGAGAAGTGAAGTTAGGGATTAGGGTTATTGGTTTTGGGGATAGGGGGAATAGGTAAGTGTAAGTGAAATAGGAAAGGATCAAAGAGGTGAATGAAATATAGTGAGGGTATGTGAAATTGGTAGGATGGAAATTAGAAATAAAAACTATAATTTGCAAACCCTAGGCAGCTTTTTCAAATAACTGTGTGAGGAACTACGATTTAATTTTTTTCCTATTGAAACACCATAAACACTGATGGAAACTCTTGCAATGGCAATATGGAGATGTTAACTTACTTGTGGAATGAGGAATTTGCAAGTTTGGAGCTTGGAGGAGGCGATTTGAATGATTTCAGGCTTTGGAGGCAGGTGTGCTGTGCCCACTAACAAGTGCTCCATGCCTCTCTAGTGCGTCGTGCCAGTTAGAAATTCAGTTTAAATCCTGCTCTGTGTGCGCCGTGCTGGCCAGGTGCGCTGTGCCTTGATCCAGTTGCACCGCGCCTCTAAATTTTGACAGTTTGGTTGCAAAATCGCTCCTTAGGCTCAAAAACACGATTTCGCACTTGTTCTCATTCACTTTTGGACACAAATGAGCTCTTTGACATGAAAAAGACTTTATATACCAATGATTTTGATTTTTCACTTATGAAAACCCACTTTCCTAATGTTTGTCTTTCACTTGCTTTTTAAAACTCTGTTTTGGCAGTTTGATTTGCTTTTTGCCTTTGATGGACTAAATGCTTTGAAATTTTGACTCTTTTTCAGGAATTGGAGTGCAGGAGCTTGGCAAAGTGACCAGGGCTACATCTCAGAATTATTACATATAGAAAATATGAAATTACATGAAATTTTGTACATTAAACATAAAAACTCTGTTTTTCCTCAAAACAGGGTTTTGACGAAAAATCAATCACTGAGCATGTGATTGTTGAAATTTTTGTTGCTGAGACATTATTTGACCTCCTCATGTGCTTGCTGACCATTATTGAGTGTTTACAAGACCTTATTGATAAAACCCTAGACCTAATGAGACCTAAAACCCTAAAAATGACTTTTGCAGATGTAAAGACAAAAAATGACTGCAAATGACCTAATGTATGAAAATGGGCTAGCAGGTAAAGATCATGATGGAAAATTTATAATATGCCACTGCCATCAGATGATCCATGACCCTAATGGAATGCAACTAATCAGATGAGGCACCTAACATGCAATGCAACAAGAGAATTTTGATCATTGATGGAGGGATGAAGATACCGACACTAACATTGGCTCCAATGGGGATGGTAGCTCCTTGGAGGTGCCAAGAACTACAGATCTCTAGAAAGTAGACAGTGCCTTCTTCCATTGGGCTATGGAGTCAATAACTTCGACAAACCAAGACCAATATCTTGACTCAATTTTAGGACTGAAATCCGACTCAAAACTGACTCAATTTCAAGACTGAAATCGACTAAAAACTTAACTAAAACAATCTAAACCAAAACTAAAATCAAACCTTCCATTTTATAGCCTTCACTTCGGGCCCCAAACTGAATGAATGATAACATTACACACTTGCAATGAAGGGAATAAAATGTTATGTACAATGATACATATGACAACAGAAAACATTTCAAAGATGGTACTGTTTCAGCAGCTGACCATTGACCGGCCCACCTAGACAATCTTCTCCATCCATTTCTTTCAGCAAGAAAGAATTTTGACCCTGATATGCAGCAATTCTGAAAGGTCCCTTCCACAGGTTCTCAAACTTGCCGTGCTTGCCTTTGTCTTCGTTTCGAGCATCCCATTTCAGCACTATGTCTTCAATTTGAAACTTGTCCGCCTTTGCCTTTTGATCATATATTTTCTTGATTCTCTCTTGCAGCCTGAAGGTATTATGAAAAACCTCCCCTCTAGTCTATTGTAAATGGATCATTCGATTGATTCTTCGCTGCAAATTATCTTCCTCGCTGTCAGCTTCTTGCAGAAGTTTAACAACCGGGACTGTGAGAGATGTAGGGAAAACTGTATCAACACCATACACGATCTCGAAAGGGGACATGCCTATTGACTTTTCCTGACTTACTCTATCCGCCCATAGTGCATTGACTAATTTCTTGTGCTAGCTCTTCTTGTTTGTTTCCAACAGCTTTTTGATAACGTTGACTAATGATTTATTTGAGGATTTCGCCAGTCCATTACCTTGTGGATAATATGAGTTGAGTGCCCTAAGGTAATTTGATATTTATTACAAAAATCAATCATATTTTTAGATTTAAAAGCTGCTACACTATCTGTAATCAGCTTGTTAAGACATCCAAAACATGACAAAATATTGTTTTCAAGAAATTGAATTATTACCGAATTAGTGGCCTGCCGAGTGGGAATCACCTCAATCCATTTAGCGAAGTAGTTTGTCGCTTTAAGGATGCACTTATGCTATGCTGAAGAAGTAGGATGGATCTAACCAATGAAATATAAACCCCACTGCTGAAACATAGCACTTACTTCAACCGGTTTGAGTGGTAAAGGCTGTAATTTTCTCTTACCTTGAAAAATTTGACATTCATGGCAGCTTGTAATAGTTTTGTACACATTAGCAAAGAGGGTTGGCCAATAATATCCCGCTCTCAAAATTGTATTAGTTGTTGTTTTCCAAAATAGATGACCTCCACAATCTCTCTTGTGAAAATCATCCGTGACCTATTTTGCTTCTTCTTCAACCAAACAATTCAGCAAGACACCACCGAGATCTTTCCAATAGAGTGCATTATTCATTATACAAAACTTGGCAGCCTTTAATTTCAGGGTCCTACTTTTGTTCTTAGCCATTCCAGGTGGCGGTGAAAGATGTTGGAGCACATAAACAATATCTGAATACCAAGGAGAAAGAAGAAACATTTCAGATACTTGAATAAGTGAACTTTCTTCATCTTCTTTGGACATAGCAACAATGAGATTAATATCCAAGGCATGCAAATTAGACTCTGCCATCAATTTGGCTAGCCCCTGTCCTTAGATGAGTTTTGTTGGTTTGATCTCCACATCATATTCTAATAAATCTGCGATCCATTTGCCTCCTCTCCCTTCCGGATATGTTTGCACTAAGACATCTTTAACGACAATGTTAGGGACATAAGCAAGGATGTGAGAATGCAGAATATAAACTCGAAAATATTTCAATGCCTTTACCAAAGAAAGAGCTTTCTTTTCAATAATATTGTACTTTAAAGCTACATCCCTTATTGTTCTACTGAAAAAAGCAATTGGTTTCTCAAGTTGGTCTCTTTTCTACATTAAGACCGCTGCCATAGTATGATCCAAAGCAAATGAAAACAAAATGAAATCTTGGGAATAATCCAGGCTGATCAAAATTGGAGCTGAAGAAAGGGCTAAATTTACCAAATTGAAAGACTTGATGGCTTCCTTGGTCCACTTCACTACACTATCTTTCTTTAACATGTTTGTGATTTCCCTCAAATGTTCTGCAAGATTTGGCACAAAACGACATAAGAAATTCATCTTACCGTTGAATGCTTGGATCTCCTTTTTACTTCGTGGAAAATCAATCTTCTAAATGGCTTCCACTCGAGCTGGATCGATGTGGATGCCCTCCTTGGATATGATATGACCGAGAAGATTGCCTTCATCCATGGCAAACAAGCTCTTCTTTGGATTGAGAGATATGCCATATTTTCTACACCATTGAAAAACAAGCTTCAAATGATAAAGGTTCTCTTCATATGAATTATAAAACACTGTCAAATCATCAAGATAAACAACTAAAAGTACATCTTTCTCATTTGCAAATGCAATATCCATAACCCGTTGAAAGGTTGCACCATCATTCTTCAATCCAAATGGCATCTTAGCATAATGGAAAGTTCCCCACGGAGTGGTGAACACTGTTTTGTCCATGTCATCCTCATGGACCATAATTTCGTTATAACTGGAATACCCATCGAGTAGCGACATGCAGGATGCTCCAACTACTCTTTGAAGTATGTGATCCATCTTGGGCAATGTATAGTTATCTTTCAAAGACACTTTATTCAGATTTCTGAAATCAATACATAATCGAATCTCACCTGTTTTCTTACGCACGAGCACCAAATTAGAAATCCAACTTGAAAATCTTATGGGAATGATTATACCAGATTTGTGCAATCGTTTCACTTCCTTCTCTATTGAGGGCAACAACTTTCGATTTATCCTTCTTAGCTTCTATCGAAATGGCTTTTGATTTGGCTTGATCGGATGATGTGCTAAATTATACTCTTATCATATGCCTTCAAGTCTGAATAGTCCCATGCAAATATATCAGTAAATGAAGATAATAAACTAATGTATTTTTCCTTTACCTGTGGAGGCAAGGCCTTTCATAACTTGACCATTTTAGGATTTTCTGTTGATCCAACGTTTACATCCTCAACTCCTTTCTCGGTTGGTACCAAGCTTGGTTTCCGGGCTACATCATCTTGATCAAACAACTCCTCTAAAGGTATTAGACTTTTAGGAATGACATTGTCCTTGAGCTGCAAAACTTCCATCTGATTTACTTCCATATCCGCTTCACCATCATCATGCTCTCCATCTATAGAAGTGTCTTTGTATTTGCCTTCATTTTGCAGAAATTCTTCGATCTCTTTATCATCTTGAAACACCTGCCAATATCTTTGATTATCAGGGACAACAGGGTGATGTTTCACATGAATTTCAAACTTATTGTTTGAATTCATCAGAATTTTCAAATTACTTGCAATTGTTGCAAGAGAATCTGCAATAACATTTTGTACATGAGGGACACATGTCAAAGTGTAATCTGGAAACAATCTCAAAATATCTAATACCGCATTACGGTAAGCCCGCATACAAGGATGCTTAGCTTGGTATTCACCTTTCACTTGCTTGATAACTAACTCGGAGTCGCCATATACTGAAATTATTTTAGAATTTAACTTCTTAAGGATTTTCAAACCAGCAATTAAAGCCTCATATTCAGCCTCATTATTTGAACAATCAAAAGCTAATTTATACGAACAAACCCTTGCATTACTTAGCAGTTTGTTTGGAAGAAATGCAGGGCTGCATATCCAAATTCCAATTCCAGCACCTTCCCTACCTACTGCACCATCAAAATCCATGCTCCACAAACTGGCTTCATCCTCCAAATGCTGAAATTCTGTTTGCTCTTCTTCTTTTGCTTGCTATCCATCAATTTTTTGCTACTGTCGAAAGGTTGATTGCTCAACGATACTATCAAGCTTTTGTCTTTCTTGATCTAGTACAACTCTGAAATTTTCAGTGATCTCTGGAATATCTTCTACTTCAACTACTTGACTATTTACATCATTAAAACTATCAAAATATAGAACAAAATATTCTAAATCAGTATGTACATAATTGATTGGATGATTTAGAGGTTTCTCCTTGCTAGTGATCATGTACTTCATCTTTTTCTCCTGGTATAATTTCCTCAATTGACCAAACACGGGAATAGTAGCATAGGAGAAATCAAGCTGCAATGTCCCTTTGAGTTTTGCTCCCCAAGATCTGGAAAGAAGCATACCAAATCTAGGAGGAATATCTGCCACAACCACATCCATCAAAACATTCTTCACCGGAATCTGATCTAAAGTGACAACCAAATATTTAATAAGCCCAATGCACCTGACCCTACCAGAATCAAAGGAATATAGGTCATGGTACTTGTGAGTGATATCTAAACCCAATTTTTCCATGATTGCTTTAGGCATGAGATTATGTGAGGCTGCTGAATCAAACATGGCACTATGCAATACATAATCATGCAATCTAAGGCTGATATAAAAGGAGCTACATCACTATCCTCAGACTGACCTTCTAATTCTAGACCAAAGATAAGTTCGAGCTGGTCATCCTCCACATTTACCATATCAGATAATGGATCCAAATTCAAAATCTTCGATGCATGACCTTTATAGCTGTTGTTCTTCATTAATTCAATCAAAGGAATTGACACTTTCAACTTAGCAATTTCATTTTCTGAGCTAAAGGTTGATGTTTTCTCTACCTCTTTAACTGGATCATCCTTCTTTTCAGTCTTCTCCTTTGATACAATTGGCTAATTTGATCTTTCATTTGCTGATTATGTTTTGTTGGTGGTAGGATCAGCTACCTCCTTTCCCTTTCTCTGCACTATTGGAGAATCGTTCTTTGGCGGTGTCACTTCCTTCCTCTTTTGAATTGGATTGATGGGAACCTCTCTACTCCTGAGTGAATATTGTTGCTACTGGGCTGTCAAAGCATTCATGTATCCTCTTTGATATTCATCAAACTCTTCTTCAAGAATTGTTTCATTGGCCAAGATGAAATCTTCATCCTTTTGTATAGTTGGGCTTTCTAAATACTCTTCATCTTCAATGATATAAATGGGCAGATCATCAAGTGTAAAGAAATGATTCTCCTCACCAATTATGTTCTCATCATCATCTGATTCCGAACCATGTACAAAATTATGTTGTAAGGGTGTCTTTACTTGCTGTTGTGCTGCTTGGTCTTGTGCTCTTTGTTCTCGTTGCTTGATTCTGAATTGTGGTTGCTACTGACCATAGAAGTTTGGATTTCTGACTTGTGCTTCAGGCTTATCAGCAATTGTGAGTCTATCAAACATCTTCTCGATCTTGTAAAGCAAATGATTGGTGGAAGAGGCTTCCTCCTTTATGGTCACCTTCTTTTTGGCCTTTGCTCTAGCTCTCTTAGCAAGTAGATTTTCCTCAACGCTGACTGCAATTTTTTGCATGTCCTCCAATGTGGCCAGATCTCTTTCTCTCAATTGATATGCCATGTCAGGATCGAAACGATCATGAAATTTAATCAAATCTAGCCCCATAGGTGGCTTTATATTAGCAGGAATTGCATTGTAAACAATATTGAATCTGACACAATAATCTTGGACACTCTCACCAACATTTCTCTTGATGTTTTCATATTCAGAAAGAATTTGAAGAGGGTTTTTCTTTACCTCCCAGCGATCCAAGAATTGTCTCTGAAGAATAGCCAATGTAGTTATACTTGTAGCTGGCAAAGCTCTAAACCACTTCCGCACTTCACCTCCAAACATTTGCACAAATAGTCTCATAGTCACATTTTCTTCATCAATCTCATGAAGGTCAAAGAAATCGGTCATCCTATCCACATGCTGTTGAGCTATGATACTTTGGGGAGTGCCATCAAACAATGGGATTTTGCTTTGGTAGTCAGCGAGCATGGCATCCAAGTTTTGAGGCAACACAAGGGGTGCATATCGGGTAACCATTGCTCTAGGTGGATTTGAAACTGGCCTTGGGGATGTAGGAGGAGTCGGAACAATGATAGCAGCTGACGATGTAATTGGTGTATGAGGTGTCGAAGGAGGAGAGGAAATATGAGATGTTTGAGGTGTTGATGGGGTTGATGGGGGAGATGAGACAGGAGGTCTCTGATCTGATATAGTGGGCTGCATGGGAATGGTGGGAATGAAAGGAGGTTCGGTAGGAATTTCTGAACCAGATGCAATAGCAGATGAACCAAGAGTTGCAGATGCGGATTCTAAGAACTAGGAATGTTTGAAGCCACAATGGAAGTTTGAAGATTCAAGATGTAACTGTCAATTGATCTATTTTCCCTTTTAGTTTCAAGATCTTTAACAAACTCTAGATTTAGGACAGTAGAACCAACAACACTTTTAGATTTAGTCTCAAACAATGACAGATCAAAATGTTCGTCAAACTCAAGATCTTCAAGATATTAAAAAACAACGGGACATGAATGAGATTTGAACATAGGAATCATAGAACTTTCTTGTCGAAGAATTCTTGGGATGAGATTTGGGTTTTCATACACAGGAGGAGGATTAGGATCACAATTGGCCCTTATGTATCATCTGGAAGCTAGTGTGTTGAATTATTCCGAAAAATCAAAAGGACATTATCAACTTGTTCAGCTTATCAAATTCTAAACTCATCATCCAAAGCCTAGAATTGCTTTATGATACTGGGTAATCGTTTAGATTAGATGTTCAGTTTATAAACTAGGCCAGAGATTGAAGGAAGCAACATTCATATACTTTTGCTAATGCAAAGCAAGAGCATTTCGAAGGATACCTAGCTAACTTTAGGCTTCGTCTGTAGTCCACAAAGCCAAACAATGATAATAAACTTTTCTTCCCCAGTATAGTTTCTAATATGTTAGGACCTAAATCTACCTGAGGCTGAGAAAGGCAGGATCTAGGGTAACATAAAACCACGCTTAACCTGGTAGCTAGCCCTACCAAGTCAGGAGACGACTCTCTCCTTGTAAAGCCCAGAAGAATATGATCAATAGAGCTTGAGATGACTAATGTGAAGACTGATTTTAGGCTAGGTATATGCTCTGAGGAGTTTGATTGAATTTAATTCTGGCTTTCTGGCTCAAATGTGAAAGGCAGATTTGGGTCCGGGGAATGGACACAGTCTTGCAGAGATCTCTATGGGGCGAGATAGGCAAATGGTTTAGTACTTAAAATTGAATGAGATGGAGATATTTAAGACTGGTGAGGAGTTGGAGAGGGCATGAAAGTCTCAGGGATCCTCTTCAAACATCTGAAAACATGAATAGCTAAACAAACCCTAGGTAAAGCACTGCAACATCAATGAATTCTACCTTTATCCTTGTTTCATTTAGTTAAGATGAACAGAGAGAGATTATGGCATACATAAACACATGTAAACTTGCATTACAAAAGGAAAAAATATACCAAATCAAGTTGCCACAAGAATCCCACAAAGTGCTGCAAACCCTGGTCTATTCCTTTGCCAAACTGCAGAAATGAATATACAATAATGCTCAAAGCATTCACAAAAGTCCAACCTTTACAAATGACTGAAAAACTACTAGATATAGGCAAAAACAACTCATGCTAGACTTTAGGGGTCGAATTCATGAGTTTAAGATCTGTTTCAACAAGATCTAAACTAAGAACTGAAAAGTAGGCAGTGGAATAGCTTGCCTCTAAAACCTAGGAAACTGATTCATTCAGTTTCAAACTACCTTTTTATGATGTATCTACCTCCATGAGTGAAATTTTAGCATATTTACATCAAAATCCATCAAGTTACATCAAATTACATCATGAGTTTGACTATAAGAGAGAGAAAAGTGAAATTAAGAAAAAAATTAGGTGAGAAACAAAGTTTTTTGGGCAAAAAGTCAATTTTCCATCATGTGCGCCGCCCCTCTGTCCCTGTGCGCCGCGCCTCTTTGCAACTGATTTTGGAGGCTTTCCTGTGAACCAAATTTGCTCCAAGTGGGCTTGATGGAAAGGTCAATCTGTCTTATTTTTAGAACAGGTGGAATTTCTGAAGTTGGTATCCATTTGCCCCTCGAAAAATGAGTTCTCCCAACACTGCTTCTTGTGTGGCCAAAAAGGGGCAGAAAGGGCATTTTTGAGGTGTTTTTGAACCTTTTGGAAGCTCAAAAACTGAAAAAATTTCTTGGCCATGTGTGAGAAATCATATTTTTGCCTGATGCTGAGTTTTCCTCCAAAGGAGGTCCCTAGCAAAAGCGTGCGCCAGGTGGCGTGGCACACCAGGCAAAAAAACCTGTGTTTAGCTCCAAAATTTCAAAATTGACAAAAAGTATCCCAAATTTCTTGAAATTTGGGTTGAGTGTCCTGCATCAAGTTCTGTGTTGGGCTAAGGAAGCCTCAGCCAAAATCTAGATCTTGTCTTGCTCTTTCTTCTTCTTCAAAGCTTTCTTCAACTCAGCCTTCAAATTCCTAATTTTCGCTTTACAAACTTTGTTTATCGCCAAATAGTGGTAGGCCATGTGCCTCGACATATTTTTCTCTTTTTTGGCATTCTCCAACATATTTTCCAAGTGCAATTTTTCCCTCTCAAGCCAAGATTCATGATCAGCTTCAATTTCTTGTTCAAGTGGTGTCAACTTGACTTTCCTCCTCTTGGCAGCTTGTCGGTTTTCTCTTATGTTTTGGAGCTCCATGATGGTTTGTTGATCCTCTAACTATTTGTTCCTCTGCTCAAGATAATTTATTATCCACTTGGCTCTTTCTAGGTTGAGAGACAAGTCATGAATGTCAGCTTGCTACTCCTGAATGATCTCCTTGAGCTTTGAGCTTTGGGAGCCCAAATCAGTGTCATCATCCTGAATGAGAATGAAATCTACCTCTTGACCTTCTGAAGGCCCCTCATCATGCAATGGCTGCTTACCCTTGTCCTGTACCTGCTTTGCTGTTGAAGGAAATGAGACCCCTTCCACCTCGGGTGGAGATAGTACTCGTTTTGCTGCTGCAAACAATCTCCTTGTGCCCTTTTGGTAAGTGACAAACACTGGCACACTAGTGGTTTGAGTCTCATGCATCTCTTGCTGAGACTTTATTTGACCTCCTCATGTGCCTGCTGACCATTATTGAGCTTTTACAAGACCTTATCGACAAAACCCTAGACCTAATGAGACCTAAAACCCTAAAAATGACTTTTGCAAATGTAAAGACAAAAAATGACTATAAATGACCTAAATGTATGAAAATGGGCCAGCAGGTAAAGATCATGAGGGAAAATTTATAATATGCCACTACCATCAAATGATCCATGACCCTAATGGAATGCAGTTGATCAGATGAGACACCTAACATGCAATGCAACAAGAGAATTTTGATCACTGATGGAGGGATGAAGATACCGACACTAACAGATGTGAAGCTAAAAATTCTAGGGACAATGCCGTTATGTTGAAACTAGAACCCTATGACATACATTGATCACCAGTGGATCACCATGAGTTGTGTTATGACAAATGTGTTGTGCTCTTTGTTCTCACCTAAAAATCATCACCTAGCCATTTCTTACTAGGTGGATTGAATTACACCATGTAGGGTTAATTTCACCATAGTAAATTCACTTTCACCATAGGAAATAATTTCGTAAACCATTTTTATTAAATCATTTCTGATTCAAATTAAAAACCCCATGAGAATAATTAAATAAATCATTATTTATTTAATTTTCTCTAGAAATAGTTATGAAATCATTATTTGATGATTATTTCTTAGCATCTTTAGCTTAATCACCTTGGAATAATTAAATAAATCAATATTTATTTATCATTCCTTATTTTTATTTTTCGAATAATTGTTAAACCATTATTTACTAATTATTTTAAATTCACACTTTTCTTAATTCTCACAAAGTGATTAATAAATCATTTTATTTATTAATTACTTTGTTATGTAACCATCTCACAAAATAGAAGAAAAGATAGATCAACGACTTCAAAATCAGCCTCTTTGAGGGGAAAACCTCCTTTACATTACACAAATGAACAATTCTTGGATGATACAAATGACAGGACCTCCTTTCTATATATAGGATTCTAAGGGGTCCCAATAAAATCAGAGCCTACATAACAATAATATTGCAAGGGTGCAACAATAATTGTAGTGGGATTCTATGGGGCATAATAATAACAACATAGGGACTATATGGGCACAATAGTACAATAAGGGGGATGCACTAATAACAATAAGGGGTTACACTAGTAGTATAGGGACCTAACATGCCCTCTCCTTCAAAAAGTGTTGTCCTCAACACTTGAGTAGTTTTGGATGCTTCCGTATAAAATTATCATCCTCCCATGTGGAATCTTGAGCGGGTAAGTTCTTCCACTTGATGAGATACTCTAAAATTGATCGATTCCGTAGTTGTTGACTTCTTGTTTTGTGACTTCTTCTGGTTCCAATATGATTTTTCCTTCCTCGTCAAGTTATGGCAACATTGTTTGAACTAGGATCTTCTCACTTATAACCTTCTTTAAGCATGAAACATGGAGAACTGGGTGCACTCGGGAAGATGCAGGAACCTCAAATTTGTACGCCATAGTACCTATCTTTTGTAACACCTTGTACAGACCATAATAATTTGGTGATAATTTATTATCCTTCTTAGCTTTATTGAGGGACATTTGTTTGTATGGTTGTAGTCGTTGAAATACCCAGTCACCTACATCAAAAATTATTTTGCCGCAATGTTGATATCCCTGTTATTTCATTCTATTCTGCGCCAAAGTGAGTTTATCCTTTAAGAGTTTGAGAAATTGTTGTTGATGCTAGATGTGATCTTCCACTACTTGAACCTTAGAATTTTATTTTAAAGATGATGTGATGGACTATGGATGATATCCATAAAGTGCCATAAATAGGGTCATTTTTGCTGCAGTATGGAAGGAAGTGTTATACCACCATTCAGCTAGAGGAAACGACTTGACCGATTGTGTATGTTTATCAAATAAAAAGCAATGAATACATCCTTCCAAAAATTTGTTCACTATCTCAGTTTTCCCATCAGATTGAGGATGATAAGATGAGCTATGACCTAATTAAGTACACAAATATTCCACCTCTCATACTCCAAAGCAACATTTGGAGCTTTTTGCATATAATTGTTTCTCCACCAATAGTTTGAGCACCCTGTCAACATCTTGAACATGATCCTTCCAAGACTTGCTGTAGATTAGTATATCATCAAAAAATACTAACACAAATTTTCTAAGGAAGGGTTTGAAAATGGAATTCATCAAACCTTGAAATGTATAAGGTACATTGGTAAAGCCAAAAGGCATGACCAAAAATTCATAATGACTCTAATGAGTTCTAAATTTTGTTTTTGGAATGTCTTCAGTCTTCATTCTAATTTGATGGTATCCTAAATGAAGATCCAACTTGGTGAAGTAAATTTCTCCATGTAGTTCATCCAATAATTCATTAATGACAGGAATGGGAAATTTATCTTTAATAGTGAGCTTGTTGAGCTCCCTATAATCTAGACACATGCGCCATGATCTATCCTTGTTGTGTACCAATACCACTGGAGCAGAGAAAGAACTTTGACTAGGTTGAATTATTCCAACCTCTAGCATTTTTGCAACCATACGTTCAATTTTACTCTTTTGGGCATATGGATATCTGTAAGGCCTAATGTTTTTGGGAATACTTCCTGGAATCAAACCAATAGCATTATCATGATAATGAATAGGTGGAAGGCCTTTGGGAGTCTCAAATACCTTGGAATGATTGTCCAAAACATTTTAGAGATCTTGAGAAATAGATGATTTCGATGTGGGAACCTCTAGTGAACATAATTGTGTAATTACGCCCCATTGTTCTTTATTTAGAAGCTTTATCATGCTGCTAGAGCTAATTATATTTCCTGGTTTCCCTTCGATACCCCTTAATGCAACTTCATTTCCTTCCCAAAAAAAATTCAAGAAAATTTATTGAAAATTAAAAGTTATCGTACCCAAAGATTGTATCCATTGGACTCCTAGTACAATATCTTCACTAGCCATTGGAATGGAAAGCATTGGACTATTCAAGACATATTCTCCCATGGATAGCTTAATATTATGGAACTTTTCAAAGAAATTTATGTTCCTCCATTTTCAACCATTACTTGAAACTCTAGTGCTAGATATAGGAAGCAATTCAATTCCTTGGCTATCTTACAATGAATAAAATTATGGGTACTACCCGAATCAATCAACACTATTACCTTTTTCTTCTTGATATGCCCTTCTATCTTGAGAGTTTGAGGAGTAGTAATTCCTATCAATGCATTAAAAGATATGGTCATATTCATTTCTTCTTTCTCTAGGATTGGTTCCTAGTGTATATCCTCTTCTTTTGGCATTTCTTATTCCTTTTCTTGCTCCTCTTCCCCATCTATGTAAATTAATTTCTTCTCAGAACACTTATGACCTTTAGTGTATTTTCTATCAAAATTCTAACAAAGCCCCTTTTCTCTTTTTTCTTCCAATTGTTGTCGTGTCAACCTTGTAGGTCGTGAAAGGTTAGGATAAACAACACTTCCATCTTTATAGTTATGAGTGGTAGGCTTACTTATTGCCATAATTTTGCTTTCCTTTTTTCTTGCCAACCTGAATGCCTTCTCCCATGAATCAGGTCCCCAAAGGCAAACCTCATGTTGGATGTTATCCTTTAAAGTCCCTATGAACACATCAATTCTATGCTCCTCTGGAATATCTTTTACCCTTATATTCAATTTTTGGAAGTCCTCAATGTGCTCCATCATTGAACCCTTTTGTTTGAGATTTATCAATTGGCTAAAAAAGGTGTTTCTTTTTGTATCCTCACAATGTGTTGTCATTTATTCCGTAAAAATTTCCCAAGTGACAAATTGTTTACGAGAGCAAAGCCATCGATACCATACAAACAAATTTGGTTCCAAATATAAAGTTGTAATGTGTATCTTTTGTGTGATTTGCACATTATGGAGATCGAAATGTTGCTTCATCTATAGTATCCATGTTATGGGATCCTTGCCATCAAACTTCCGCATATCTATCTTTGGAAAATGTTGGGTCTTCAATCCAACGTTAGAGTCTATGAAATCATGATTAACATTCATTTTATTCTCATCATGAGCTTCCTTTACCACCCTTTCTCCATTAGTAAGAATTTCTTTTATAAAATTTGTAAAATATGTCTTCAAATATTCCATTTTACCTTTAATTTTTTCTTCTATGCCATCCATCTTAGCTTCCACTCCCTTTGAATTCCTTCAAACTAATTTTTCAACCAAACTTATGCAAAACTTAAAAAAAATCTACACACATTTTTTCACTTTGTAGGAGCTCAATATTGAATCTATTGTATCTCTGTAATTTTGGATCTCCGAGGTATGAAATTTCATTTTGTGGTAGCCCTCTGGGTCTTATTTCCAGCCCTACAATTATGATCAAGATTGGATTCTCCAAGGAAGATTTATGCTAAATATCCCACGATGACCTGATTATAGATTGGTTCAACAAAGCTAACTTGTACGAAGTGCCACCTGTCACTGTTTTGACCTTTGGACCTGAAACTAATACAAAAACCACTATAGGCCATCCTATTTTTGTAATGGTTTACGAAATTTCAATATGATTCTCAGGGAGAAAGTTATGATGATTTTCCCCAGGTCACCTGTTTGGGATGTAATTTGGGATCTTGCAAAAACCCTAAATGTTTTGGACCATATCTACAAAAATATAGTGAAACAAGATCTAAAATTTGGGTCCAAAATTCATCATGATTTCATGTCAAATGGGTTTTAACATCAGAGTTTTAACCTCCATAAAAAAAAAAGTTATAGTGAAAATTCCACGACGACCTGCTTGTGATGGAATTCTAGAGCTTGCAAAAACCCTAACTTCCTCAGATCATGTCTCCAAAACTATAGCGAGACAAGACCTGAAATTCTCACCCAAGGTTAAAAACTATTGTGGCTCAATTTTTTTTTTTTTAGCTTCTAAAACTTCTTAGACCAAAAGTTATATCGAAAATTCCACGATGACCTATTTGGAGCAACGAACCCCTAGAATCCAAAGCTCTGAAACCGAATGTTATGTAACCAGCTCACAAAATAGAAGAAAATATAGATCAATGACTTCAAAATCAGCCTCTTCAAGGGGGAAACCTCCTGTACATTACACAAATGAACAATTCTTGGATGATACAAATCACAAGACTTCCTTTCTATATATAAGAGTGTAAGGGGTCCCAATACAATCAGAACCTACATAACAATAATATTGTAGGGGCATAATAATAATAGTAGTGGGCTTCTATGGGGCATAATAATAACAACATGGGGACTATATGGGCACAATAATACAATAAGGGGGTTGCACTAATAACAATAATGGGTTACACTAGTAGTATAAAGACCTAACATACTTCAACCATTTTCTAAATAAAGATATTTGACCATTTTTAATATATTTTTCCTATCCAAAAAATATAATAAAGTATTCCTAATGGTTAGATTTTCATTTGGTCAATAATATTTTATTATTTTCCATTTTGTAATTTAGCTCAATACTTTGTTATAAATAAGAGATTTTTCCATTCATTCTTCACCATCATCGTTATCATCATCACCATTATCATCTCACAACATTTGAGCTCCCACTCGAGTTCCATCTTGCTTTTGGGTTTTTTGCATATTTGAGAGAGAAGAACAAGATCGTTGAAGCACAAGGACATCAAAAGGACCCATCCCATGGAGGGCGATCTACAAACCCATGTTGTAAATATTCATCACTAGGTTTTTAAATAAATTATAATTCATTTGAAGTCCTTCATTGGGAACTACAATTTTTATTTCTTATTTTTATAAGCTTTGGGTTGCATATTATCTTTTTTCTACAGGGTTTTCTTATTTTGTCATTATATATATAAAGCATAAATGTGGTCAAATTATATTATTAGGGTCACTAGTCACCAGTGACTTAAGTGAAGCATTTTTGGTACACTTTCCTGAAATATCTACACTAACAAATGGCGACTTCACTTCAAGGAAACTTTTTGGGGCTAATATTCACCCATTGGCTAATTTTCTATACTTTTTCCAAAAAAAAGATTCACTAATTTCCATTTTTTTGTAAAATTTATTCACCCAAATTTTATAGAATGAAATTATTTTACCTTAAAAATCACCAAAAAATTATATATATACTATATAAAAATATTATAAATTTGAATATTTTTACAAAAATATCTCCAAACATTTTATAGATTTCATATTATGGACTAGTGGGATTCGCCAAGGTTTCTAAACTTTAAGATAAATTACCATTCTTAAAATTTTCCATGCTCCACTTGTGTAGTAATTCAGAACCTTAGTGACTGTTGTTTCAACCCTCTTCAGTGTTTTTCTAGCTATTTTTAGCCTCTTAATTTCTATTTTTATATCTCCTTTATTTTTTGAAAAATTTTATGTTTTCGTTGGGGTTCTGCATCTTTCTGCAAGTCACAAGTACCAACCGAGCAGAAGATGGCACAATCTAGGTGAGATCTGTCGAGCGAGAGTTCAAAGAACAAAACACAATTTCCAGTCTCTTTTCTACATCCCAAAACACTTTTCAACCCATTATTTGCATTTGGACATACTTTTCAAGTCAGTTTCAGTAGTCTATCATTTTTCATAAATTTGTTTTAGAATTTTTTAGTTTTTCTAACTATGTTGCATATGTACTGAGAAGGGTTTATGTTTTTCCCTTAGTCACCCCTAGGCCTAGATTCACTTAGTAGTTTCTTATTGCAGAAGATAAAAACCCCCTAGGGTTTAAAGTACACATCCATTATTTAGGAAGAGACTTGTTGAGTTGAGGGGTCTAGGGTACAACACTTTGAGCCACTGATTTCTAGGGTTTTTTCAATTGTTTTATAGCCCTTTTGGATAGGGATTTTCATCATTTTACTCCATTTATAGTTTAGTTTTGCCTTCCCCCCATAGGATCCCCTTGTGCATCATGGCTTTTGAAACTTCTTGTCTATCCTGTTCCATCATTTTCACCTCTAACTTTTGCTAGTTTTCTACCCCATTTACAATAGATTGTTGCCTTCAGATCCTAGTCCCTTTGAGCTTGGATATTTTTTTCCATAAGTGTGTTTTTGAATAACTTTCTTTCGACCTCTTTCTTTGCTTCTTATTTTCCTCTTTGGGTGGGGGTTTGTGTGCTTGCATTGATTATTTATCTTACTATCTATTTACAACACTCTTTATAGTTTTTCAACACTTTCTCTTCAACATCACATGGAATCATAAAACATTCTCAATTTACTCATCCACTTGACACATCAATTTCATAAGAAAATACCTTAAGTGAATGTGAGCTTGGTTAACACCGCCAAGCCAAGTCTTGAAACAAGCCACATAATAATGAGTTAACACACATATATTAAGCCCACTTGGGCACTATTACCAAAACAACCTGTGTAGTTAGGTGTAATATAGGTGGGATAGGATTCCAATAACACCCGTCGATCACTTACATGGAGACATAGCTTGTTGACATATTAAGTAGCTTAAAATCCTTCACCATCCCATTGTCCAAAGCCAGAGTGTGTCAAAACTCGATTCATAGGGGGTTAGGCTAGGCCATCGTGCGAACAGTTCTCTTCGGGGCTACCCAACTTGTGGCAGGGAATCTTGTGCATTGGTTGATCAACAAGAATCTCAAGACTCAAACACCCCCATGGGTCGAAGGTAGCTATAGTGACCAATCATAGGAAAGCACCCTATAGGACTGGCTCTAGGCAACAATTGGTTCTCTACCCCACCTTTCTCTAGACATCTCTGCTTTTGGGGATCAAATTTCGTCAAGTAAGAAGTATTTTGGAAGGCCACATGAAATAGTATATTTAGTACTTGTTTGAGGATTTAGATCACCTATAAGCTAGAGGTCTCTTTTCTTTGATAGGGTGTGTTTTCTTGCACCATTGCACTAGTGTTTTCTTGTTATTTCTTACTCTTTTCTCTTATCATCGCCCTTTAGTTTATTGAGTCATAATTGTCTTGACATCATTGTGCAACCTAGGTGTTTATCATAGAGACTTCATGGCCTTCACCCCCAGTTACTTTAGGACATCTTACTCTACTGGCCAAGTTCGCGTTCATCCTCCTAGTCCCCCATTGAGTCCCCATACTGACTCTGGTTCTTTTGATTCTTCTAGTTCTTCCTTTGATTCCACATCCTCCCAACCACATACCACCACCATGTCAGGCAACAACGTGGGTGTAGGAAACCAAGGTGGTTGTTAGGACTCCACTATGTATCATTTTTGCTATATATTTTGACACCATTCTACTCTTATAACCATGAACTCCATTATCTTTTTCATCTACTTTATCCCAAGGTATATAGAAACCTCTTCTTTATTATATGTTTAATCTGTTTTACATTTAATTCCGCAATACTCTTATATTTTATCATTAATTGAAGTGTATTGTTGCTAACACAAGTCCAAAGATCACAGATAAGTTATATGCCTTGTTGGGAACAAGCGGCCGTTGCTGAGACAGCTGGCTCTGTTGCTGAAACAGCTGACTCCGATGCTGAAACAGCGGACTCAGTTGCTGAAACAGCCGTCAAGCACGCAAATCCCGTTATGCGTAATTTGCGATTCTGGAAGAACTTTTTGTGGAATAGTAGCAGCAGCACGAAGACACGGTTATCTGGATTATTCTGAAGATAGCACTGTTATGGTCTCTGTTGTAACAACATCTTTTTTTTGGAAGAACAGAATAGTCCTGTTTTGGGAAAGAGAACAGAATTGAGATAATGTAGATTCGCTCTCATGTAAATTGTAAAAGATGTCTCCTCTTTAAAAAGAGGAGACATCATCATTAGAAGGGAGTTATCTTTTTTGTAAAAGCTACAGGAGAGTATTGTGGGAGAACTGGAGCTAGTCTCCATCTGTAATGTATCGGTTACTTTGACAGATGAATAAAATCTTCTTTTGAGCGTTCCAGTTTAATTCTTTCTCTTGGGGAATCTTGTGAGAAGGAAAGGGCCCGCCTTCTTCACAAGATTCACCCTCTCGGTTCCTGTAGTTTGTTTAATTCTTTGTGTGTTTGCACTTCCCTTATTCTGTTGTTGGACACTGGTTACACAGTTTAGTAATACTCTGTTTCTTTAGCACTACATGTATTGAATGAATGAATGAATGATGTTGGGAAGCATGTGCTGAAGATTCCTGCATAAAGGAATAGGGTCTTGCTCCCATTGATTGTTTTCCTTTTCCTGCAGTGTGATTAGGAACAAGAGGACAAGTGCTGAAGGTTCCTGTTCATGGGAATAGGGTCTTGATCTCTTGAAGCTACTTTTCTTACAGTGTGATTAAGTGTCAGGCATCAGGTGCTGAAGTTCCTCACTAAGGAATAGGGTCCTGTTCCTGCTGTAGTTGATTGATTTCTTTCCTTGTAGATTGATTTTCCTTTGTTTGGATTGTAACTGCAACAGAGAAATCATTTCTGCCATAACTTAATTGACTTCAGCTTTAATTAAGTGGAGTGTGAATCAGTAGATTAGTGAGATTAATAATCGTGTGTCTTTCTTTTACTACAACATTGATTCTGCTTTTGAAATTGAGCATATCCAGTGCGCGGTTATCTTTGAAATAAAAAGACCTTCTCGGGTTGACAATTTATGTGGAGCTTGAATTGTGAAAACAATTAAAGCGACCAACATTTTGGCGCCGTTGCCGGGGAAGGTAATTATAGATTTCGAAAGCATTCATCTTTTCTTTTTAATGTGCAGATTGTATGAGAGGACGCGGAAACCAGAAGAAAAATAACCGCACAGGTGGCAAAGGCTGGGGAGGACGAAAAACTTTTATCGACGAGATCGTATCAAAGGCTGAATCATCACAAAGATTAAGTTCTCGAAAATCAAAATTTCAGCGTTCCCCTCAGTCAGATTACAGAACAGAGGAAGTTGTGGGTCCTGAAAATACAGAAGAACCAGCAGTCAGCGCTGAAGAGTCAGAGGAAAGCGTTAGCAGATCA
Source organism: Pinus tabuliformis (assembly GCA_031772625.1). Classification (NCBI taxonomy): domain Eukaryota; kingdom Viridiplantae; phylum Streptophyta; class Pinopsida; order Pinales; family Pinaceae; genus Pinus; species Pinus tabuliformis. The sequence goes on along the minus strand of CM062804.1, from coordinate 152,449,822 downwards.
GTGGAACACATTGAGGAAATAGTAGAAAGCGTTGGACGACCGGTAGAAAACATTGAAGAGCCAATAGAAGATCTTGACGATCGAGAAAGTGCAGTAGGAGGGCCAACAATGGAAGATAACAATGATGGTTTCTTTGGTGGAGGACGTGCAGGTCCTGAAGAAGAAAGAAGGGATGAAAATTCCCTCTCTACTTTGGGATTTCCTATCAGTGATCTCCCTGCAGGGACAATGAAAAATATTCCATTGTCTGCTCTACCTAACTTTCATGGTTTATCCACTGAGGATCCTGATGAGTTTCTTTTTGAATTTGATATATTATGCAGAAGTTATGATTATGTTACTAATGCTCAAAAGTTGAAACTGTTTCCAGCCACCTTAAAAGGGAATGCTTTAAGATGGTTCATGAGCCTTGGAAGTCAGGTAATCACAACATGGGAGCAGATGAAACAAAAATTTCTGCTTAAATATCAAGACTACTGCCGGACGAGAGAAAAGAAGGATGAACTATTCAATATGGCACAAAAGTCGGATGAGAGTCTGGAGGACTACATAGAAAGGCTGCAGTACAACATACAGAGATCTGATCATCCGGATATAAGTAAGGAAATTCGTAAAACAATATTACTTAGAGTTTTAAGGGATGATTGTTTAAATATGTTAAATATGCTTGCTAAGGGAGATATATCTAAGGAATCATATGATGAGATTTGTGAACTTGCTAAGAGGTGCTCTAGGGGAGCTGCAAGAAACAGAATAAGAGATTCCACCTATTCAAGAGTACAGAAATCAGCCAATGGAGGAGCAACAAGAGCTGAGATAGGTAATCTACTTGAAGAATTTAAAACTGAAATGTTAAGTTCTTTTGCTTCGCAGATTGACACTTTGCAGGTTAAAAAGAAGCAGGCCGAAGCAGAAGCAACTCTGGCTGTCTTTTGCCCGAAATGCAGAGACAAACATCCACTAAGGGAATGCCCAAAAGACAAAATACCAATTTGCACCCTTTGTGAAAAAGATCATGAGACAGAACAATGTCCATCTCTACTAGGAATAAAGGCAGCATTGCAGCCAACGGAAGAAGAAGCTGAAGCAGTTTACTTGCTAACTCAAAGAAGACAATGGCAACCAAAAGGACAAGGTATGAACTCTAGTATGCCATTTAATCGTTGGAACAATTATTCTGCTTTTGGCGAAACAAGTTACCCCCCCTTTAACCAAATGCAATACCCACCCTTCAGTCAAATGAATTTCCCACCCATGCAAATGCAAAACCCTCCCCTTGTCGATCCTTCAATGTGGACTCCTTGGCCTCCACAGCAGCCATCTCCTTTCAATCCTTGGAATCCAAATTGGAATAGTCAATCACTCCCGTATCCAAATCAATTGCCTCAATTCCAACAACCACTCCCTCTGCCATCAAATGCTCCGCCAAGTAACCAAATGAGACCCCAACTACCTGTGCAACCAAATCCTAACCCCAATAATAAAGTTGTGCAAGTCATTGATATTCAGAATCAGTCTATATTTCCTACTATGCAATGTAATGATATTCATTTGAGATCTGGAAGAATAGTAGAGCCTATTATTGATGACATAACGTCTTCTGATTCAGATAAAAATGAAACCGAGAAACAAAAAGAGGCACAACCACCTCCTAACAAGAATGATGAAATAACAGAACCACCATTCCCCGAACGTTTGGTTTTAACCAGAACAGCTGAAACACCTGCTTTTAATTTTATAGGGGAATTGCAAAATTTGTATATTAAAATTCCACTTTTACAAGCATTAAGAGATGTACCAATTTATGCCAGAACATTAAGGGATATTTGTGTTAAGAAACCTGGTAGGAAAACCAAGGACCCCCTTACAGTACATGTGATGGGAGACTTGTCTGCATTAATGTCCAGAAAAACCCCTCCTGTAAAATATGGTGATCCCGGCCATCCTACAGTTACAGTTCAGATTGGTAAAACAATGATTCCCCGAGTTCTGGTAGATTTAGGTGCAGCAATTAATATAATGACTCTTGAAACTTCACAATTGTTACAGCTGAATAATACAATCAGAGATACACCCACCATTTTAGAGTTAGCTGACCGTTCCACAATTAAACCGGAAGGAATTGTTGAAGATCTACTTATTTCAGTTGAATCCTGGAAATATCCAGCTGACTTTGTTGTATTGCAGACTAAAACAAAGCTGGGGGGACATCCCTTAATTCTAAGAAGGCCATGGCTGGCCACAGCTGATGCATTTATTAGTTGCATATCTGGCTCAATGACAATTTCTAATGGTTATGAAACAAAACAATTAACTCTTTATCCTCATGCTACACCGGTAGTTAATAATGAAGATTCCATATGGATGGATTATGATGATAATGCTGTTCAGCCTATTCTAACTATAGGACAAGCTTTAACTCTTAAAGACAATACAGAGGATGAGATAATCAATAATTTTATTTGTGAACCTTCTTCTGTTATTGCTGAAACACACAATCAATTAACTGCGATTTTTGAAACTGATGCACAAGAAAAGATTGAATCTGAAGATTCATCTCAGACTTTAACCACGATCTCATCTAAAAGCATAACAGTCGAAATTGAACCCGGTAAGACATTAAACATAAATCCTAATCTAACAGATGTGGAAACACATCAATTAATGAAGTTATTGCATGAATATAAGGAGGCATTTGCCTGGGATTACACAGATATGAAAGGTATTTCTTCTGAATTATGTACTCATCGAATTTACATTAAAGAGGGATGCCGACCTGTTTGTCAACCCCAAAGACGAATGAATCCTAATTTACGAGAAATTGTTAAGGAAGAACTTCAAAAATTGCTTAATGCAGGATTTATATATCCCATATCTGACAGTGAATGGGTTTCCCCATTAGTAATTGTCCCTAAGAAAAACGGGAAATGGAGAGTGTGTGTCAACTATAGAGCTTTAAACAAAGCTACTCAAAAGGATCACTTTCCCTTACCCTTCATTGATCAGGTGTTGGACAGTCTTGCAAGGAAGAAATTCTTTTCTTTTCTAGATGGATTCAGTGGGTATAATCAGATAAGAATTGCACCCCAAGACCAAGACAAGACCACTTTCACCAGCCCCTGGGGAACTTTTGCCTATAGAGTTCTTCCATTTGGGTTGTGCAATGCACCAGCAACTTTTCAAAGAGCTGTTATAGGAATTTTTTCCGATATGCTGAATGATTCTATGGAAATATTTATGGATGATTTTACCCCTTATGGTGTGTCTTTCGAAGAGGCATTACAAAACCTTGAGAAAGTACTTAAAAGATGTATACAAGCTCACCTCTCCTTAAGTACCGAAAAATGCCATATGATGATGAGTGAAGGAATAGTGCTTGGACATTTTATTTCATCTCAAGGTATTCAGGTAGATCCATCTAAAATTTTGGTCATTCAGAATCTTTCTGTTCCTAAAACTCAAACTGATGTGAGAAGTTTTCTAGGACATGCTGGTTATTACAGGAGATTTATTAAAGATTTCTCTAAAATAGCTTCTCCATTATTTGTATTGCTTATGAAAAATGCTGAATTTAAGTGGACTAATTCTTGTCAGAAAGCTTTTGAAGAACTGAAGCATCAGTTGTCTACTGCTCCTATTTTGAGGGGGCCTGATTGGAATCTTCCTTTTCACATATCTTCTGATGCTTCAGACATTGCTATTGGAGCGGTTTTGGGACAAGAGGAAAATCATCTTCCTTATGCTATATACTTTATCAGTAAGAATATGACCCCTGCTGAGCTTAACTATACAGTTACCGAGAAAGAATTTCTTGCAGTAGTCTATGCCATTAATAAATTTCGACACTATATCACTGGTTATTCTAGTTTTGTGCACACTGATCATTCAGCTATTAAATATTTAATGAACAAATCTGTCACGAATGCTAGAGTTACCAGATGGCTATTACTATTGCAGGAATTTGATATCACAATTGTAGATCGGCCGGTAAAGAAAATGTGGTGGCTGACTTCCTTTCACGGTTAAAAACTGATAATGATATTCTAGTAGATGATAGTTTTCCTGACGAATATTTGTTTGCAGTTTCTGCTCACTCTCCATGGTATGCAGATATTGCTAATTATTTGGTTGCAGGAAAACTACCAGCACACCTGTCATATAGAGAAAAGAGAAGAATTGTTCAACAAAGTGCCAGGTATAGCTGGATAAGCGGGTGTCTTTTCTATACTGGGCTTGATCAGGAGATCCGAAGATGCATTAGAGAAGATGAAGTGTATGACATATTGAAAGCTTGTCATGATGGCCCTTGTGGAGGCCATTTCGCTGATAAGAGAACATCACATAAAATTCTGAGGATGGGTTACTATTGGCCCTCATTATTCAAGGATGCAAAGAAATATGTAAGGGCTTGTGACAGCTGCCAGAGAATGGGTCAACCCAATCATAGAGACCAAATGCCATTAAACCCCCAGGTAGTTTCTGAACCATTTGAAAGATGGGCCTTGGACTTCATAGGACCCATTAACCCTCCATCCAATCAAAGAACCTATATATTAGTCTATACAGACTATATGACTAAGTGGGTGGAGGCCAAAGCACTTATTAGAGCCAATGAGGAGGCTGTCCTAGCTTTCTTATTTGAAGAGATTTTCACTAGATTTGGAATTCCTAGAGAGCTAGTTACTGATGGAGGACCTCCATTCAATTCTCATGGTTTTAAATCTACCCTTCACAAATATCATATTCAACATAGAATGACTACACCATACCACCCCTAGGCCAATGGGCAGGTGGAAAGCACAAACAAAGTTTTAGAAGCCATTCTAACTAAAACAGTGAAGGACAACCGAAAGGATTGGTCCCAAAGGCTCCCTGAGGCATTATGGGCTTACAGAACTACTTGGAGAAACACTACAGGTTTTTCTCCCTATGAATTGGTTTATGGTAAAAATGCTGTTTTTCCTGTGGAATTTGAAATTAAAACTTTAAGGACTGCTTTAGCTGCTAATCTTGATTTGACTGATGTGCAGACAGCTAGATTGCAGCAGCTTCTAGAGTTGGATGAAAAGAGATTAGATGCCATTCATCAAACAAACATGATACAACAACAAAGGATGAAGTGGCATGACAAAATTATCAAACACAAGCAGTTCCAAAAAGGTAATTGGGCCTTGTTGTATGACTCTCGGTTTGAAAATTTTCAGGGTAAGCTACGTACACGCTGGCTTGGACCATATGAAGTAGATGATGTTTTTCCAAACGGAACGGTAAGACTTGTAACAATTGATGATGCTAAAACACCTCTACTAGTCAATGGCCATAGGCTCCGTCTATATAAGCGCCCTGTTTCTAAAGAGGATTTCAAGACTGCTTGCATGACTGATATTCACTATCTTTTTCTAGGGGAGTCTTCTGCTCCTAACAACATTTAATTTTCTGCACTATATTTTTAGTATTAGATTAGATTTAGTACTAATAATCCCTGTCAAGGATTGGCATATTACAATTGAATTTTGCAGATTCTGGAAAAAGCAATAAGGAGGACAGATTCATCATGAGAAGATCTGAAGCTTTAATCACAAAAGATTGTTCCCATCATTTTACCCTTTTTCCTAAGCAATATCCCTCCATATCCACATTATTTCCATTATTCCCACTCCCACCATCCCTGCAATATCCTCCTTCAGTCAGTATTTCCCACCCTTTACTGCTGAAATTATCCCCTATCAAATATTTCTCCATTTACAAACCTAAGTCATTTATCCCATTTCTCTGATTTTCCCCATTGCTGAAACACCTGTTTCAGCAACGTATCACTGATTTTTCCCGTTGCTGAAACATCTGTTTCAGCAACGTATCATTGATTTTTCCCGTTCCTGAAACACCTGTTTCAGCGACGTATCGTTCAATTTTCTGTTGCTAAAACACCAGTTTCAGCAACTTGTTATCATCAAAACAGTATTCCTCTTTGCTGTTATATGAGCTTTTTGGTTCTCCACAATTATACTTCAGATCCTTTTGGCGAAAAATTATTCAGCACGTACCAGATTCAATTACACTCCTGTTCTAAACTTCAGAGAAAATCTACAGATTCTTCCATGTACATTAAAGCTATTTTGAAGCAACCGACACTTCGAATTATTAAACCAAAGGTAAAATGTAAGGTATGAGGTTTTAATGTAATTTGGTTAAATCATAATTAAAGAGAGGATTTCATTTATAATGATTACATATCTTCACACGCCCAATCATTATTACACCATACGTAGGGGGGGGAATTCCAAAAATAGAGCAATCATTTCGCATTAACCAAGCCTCCGTCCCTTGTCATATCTATTTCTGCCGTCATTTAGACCATGCAGCCTCTGTTGCAACAACTAGCGCGATCAGGGTCTGTGTTTACTGTGCCGGTGCCTCTGCGGATAACTCAAAGCTACAGCCATGGGAGGGTCGACCGTTAGACATGAGCCCGGCTCCATAAGTCTTCTTCAATTGTTTCCCGAAGTCTATCAGATTTTCCACCAAGCGGGATGGACAATATATTTTGAAAGGTTGGGGGAATTTAACCAAGAACAAGTCTTAGAATTTGCACAAAACCTTCAAGACGATTTTTCGGTGGTCCAAGGGGTTCGCATTTCAGTGACAGAGGATGACATAGTTCAGGTATCAGGGTTGCCAGCTGAGGGTACTCGCTGGTTCAGTAGGAAGCAGGTTGTTCTTAACGCGCAGCAAGAATTTCTGCACCCAGATGAGCAAGTGGAACCCAGAGGCCGCGGGGTTAGTCTGCACTCACTTCCTCAACCATGGCCATCAGTGGCAGAGTTCATCAAACACTACTTAACATGTGAGGGGCGTTATCAGGTAGTGTACAATCATGATTTTGTTTTGATGAATCATTTGAGGAATGGACGACTGATTAATATCCCCTATTATCTGCTTGGTTGTATTAAAAACATGTCTTATTATTGTAAACGAGCTAAATTCCCAATGTTATCCCTTACCCATCATCGTTTATGCCAGCTATTGATACAGAGGGGTTTTGCTCAGCAAAATCCCCCTCTGCATGCCCCACTCCCTGTTCCCCAGCCGCCAGAAATTCCTCAGCAGGCCCAAACGCCCCAACTACCCGAAAGTCCTCATGATATTCCGGAAATTCCTCATGAAGAACAACAGGAAGAAATTCCACATTCCCCAGTTGACCCAACCCCGAGCTCGCCTCATTCAGCAGAGCCAACTGCCCCCACTATTTCTGTCCCTAGTGACGACTCTCTAACACCCCCTTCCTCACCCACTTACAAAAAGAAAAGAACCCCAACAGTCGCAGTCTCCAGACCACGGACAAGGTCTACATCTCAAATTCTTACTTCTTCGAAAAACCCTGTCCCCAGAAAGAAACCCTCCCCTTCAAAGAAAAGGAAAGGCAGTGATTTTGCTGCCTTCCTACCAAAAAGAAAAATGAAAATGGCTGCTGAGACAAAACTCACCTCTATTTTCCCTTACCCTGCCACTATTCTATTAAAACCTTTATCCCCATCTCAAACCTCCCAACCCGTCTCATCCGGAGGCACTGCCACACAAGAACCAGCGCCCCGGGATAATACGACATTGTTTATGGCTCAAGAAGTGACTGTCACACAAGAACCAGTCACTGGGGCACAAGAATACACCAAGCAGGACGATAGTGGGAAATCAGCAGTGACTGTCACACAAGAACCAGTCACTTGCCCAGTGGCTGAAACACAAGAACCAGCCACTGTGGCACAAGAACTAGCTACGACTGTGCATCAACAAAATACCCCAACAGAGTCAACCAGTACACAAGGTTTACATACTATGACATCTCTATTGGAGGAGAATGAATTCCTGAAGTCTGAATTAGAAGCTTACAAGAAGGAACTAACCATGGCTCGAGAGGCTTTTGAAAGAGAACTGAATCTCCATACATTAGCACACGTAGCCTCAATGCAAAATAAGGAGCCATGCAAAGAATACATGTGCCAGGAGTGTGGCAACATTTACCAGAATGCAGGCTACAAACTAGTTCAATTATCTGAGGCATCTACATCAGCTGGAATAAGAGAGGGATGCCCTACTGCTCCACAAGAACCAGTAGGACTCTCTATAAAGCAAGAAGAAGAAATCAAACCTCAGATATCCCGTCCTTTGCAGGTTGATGCAGCCATCCAGACAGAGGAAACAACGTCCCAACCCACTACTTTTGATGCAGCCATCCAGACAGAGGAAACAACGTCCCAACCCACTACTTTTGATGCAGCCATCCAGACAGAGGAAACAACGTCCCAACCCACTACTTCTGATGCCAAGACACAGACTCTGCCATGGAATCAATTGGAACAGATGAATAAATGGAAGAAGCAATATGCTGAAGAACAAGATATAATATTACGACAGCATAAGTTACAATGGCAGAACCATGTATATGCCAACTGGGATAGTTGGGACCAAATAATGCAAGAGCACAGGGAGTATAAAAAGGAAGCCAGAGAATCTAAGGCAAAGATAGCCTTGATGTTTTCATTAGTCCAGAAGTTGATGGCTACGCGCAAACCCTCTGTAAACTACTCTCTCTTTCTTTCTGAACGATTAGTTTATTTCCAATTAAAAGCAATAGCAAATGGCAGACCATATGAACTAATGACTTCAGAGAAATTTGTTGAGACCTTTAAGGAGGCCCCTGAGAGTGACCAGCATTTGCTATGCGAACTCTACCTGCATAATGAGGCCATTCCTGAGAATAGGAAAGATAATATTATTCCAATTGCAGGAGATATACAAATCAGGGCATTTGCTTCATTTTTGTCTAACCAGCTCACTTGGCAGACTGCATTCACTGCAAGCAGTCATAATGAGGAGAATAAACTCCTGTGGATTAGACCAGAGCCTTCAAGCCCAGCCATGTTCATCGCACAATATTATGAATTCTTGCAGAAGCCAGGAATGAATGAGTACATGCAGCAATTACAGGCTTCAATACTTTTTAAGTGTCAACAGCACATTAGAATGAAGGGTACTACTGCATTGAAGGCCAATGATATGTTTTGGCAGCAGTCATGTAAGGAAAGACAGGATTATCACCCTTTTAACCCTCTCAATTTTCAAGCTGCATTATCCAGGGTCCCTAAGTACATTGATTGCATTCAACACTGTGGAGTAAACTGGATCGGGTATCACTTCCGTTTTCCAATTTTATGGCTGCCTTCAGACAAATATCAATGTCATTACCAGTTGACTGACAGAGATGAAGCCTTGGCATGGCAACATTTGCAGAACAACAGCGGATTCCGAGCTCCTACAGATGCCACCTTCTCCAGCTACTGCTTGAGTAATTTGCATGCTCAGTCCCAGTACTCAGACTCTGATTTAGACTAGAGGTTGCCTGAGGACATGCAACATTTTTAGCTGGGGGGGATGTTAGGACTCCACTATGTATCATTTTTGCTATATATTTTGACACCATTCTACTCTTATAACCATGAACTCCATTATCTTTTTCATCTACTTTATCCCAAGGTATATAGAAACCTCTTCTTTATTATATGTTTAATCTGTTTTACATTTAATTCCGCAATACTCTTATATTTTATCATTAATTGAAGTGTATTGTTGCTAACACAAGTCCAAAGATCACAGATAAGTTATATGCCTTGTTGGGAACAAGCGGCCGTTGCTGAGACAGCTGGCTCCGTTGCTGAAACAGCTGACTCCGATGCTGAAATAGCGGACTCAGTTGCTGAAACAGCCGTCAAGCACGCAAATCCCGTTATGCGTAATTTGCGATTCTGGAAGAACTTTTTGTGGAATAGTAGCAGCAGCACGAAGACACGGTTATCTGGATTATTCTGAAGATAGCACTATTATGGTCTCTGTTGTAACAGCATCTTTTTTTTGGAAGAACAGAATAGTCCTGTTTTGGGAAAGAGAACAGAATTGAGATAATGTAGATTCGCTCTCATGTAAATTGTAAAAGATGTCTCCTCTTTAAAAAGAGGAGACATCATCATTAGAAGGGAGTTATCTTTTTTGTAAAAGCTACAGGAGAGTATTGTGGGAGAACTAGAGCTAGTCTCCATCTGTAATGTATCGGTTACTTTGACAGATGAATAAAATCTTCTTTTGAGTGTTCCAGTTTAATTCTTTCTCTTGGGGAATCTTGTGAGAAGGAAAGGGCCCGCCTTCTTCACAAGATTCACCCTCTTGGTTCCTGTAGTTTGTTTAATTCTTTGTGTGTTTGCACTTCCCTTAATTCTGTTGTTGGACACTGGTTACACAGTTTAGTAATACTCTGTTTCTTTAGCACTACATGTATTGAATGAATGAATGAATGATGTTGGGAAGCATGTGCTGAAGATTCCTGCATAAAGGAATAGGGTCTTGCTCCCATTGATTGTTTTCCTTTGCCTGCAGTGTGATTAGGAACAAGAGGACCAGTGCTGAAGGTTCCTGTTCATGGGAATAGGGTCTTGATCTCTTGAAGCTACTTTTCTTACAGTGTGATTAAGTGTCAGGCATCAGGTGCTGAAGTTCCTCACTAAGGAATAGGGTCCTGTTCCTGCTGTAGTTGATTGATTTCTTTCCTTGTAGATTGATTTTCCTTTGTTTGGATTGTAACTGCAACAGAGAAATCATTTCTGCCATAACTTAATTGACTTCAGCTTTAATTAAGTAGAGTGTGAATCAGTAGATTAGTGAGATTAATAATCGTGTGTCTTTCTTTTACTACAACATTGATTCTGCTTTTGAAATTGAGCATATCCAGTGCGCGGTTATCTTTGAAATAAAAAGACCTTCTCGGGTTGACAATTTATGTGGAGCTTGAATTGTGAAAACAATTAAAGCGACCAACAGTGGTAACCGAGGTGGTAGCGAAGGTAACCCCACAGGTAGAGCCTCTACTAGTTTGGTCACTAACTTCCCATTACTCCCCTATATGGCGGGTTTGAGGCTCCTGATTTCTGTCAGCTCAACAACGATCATCTTCCCCATGAACCCAATTGGCCTACTATGCCTACCAAGATTCCTTCCAACATCCCCAAGTTTGAAGGTAATCATGGAGAAGACCCCACAAATAATGTTCACTCTTTCCATATGTGGTGTTCATCAAATTCTACCATTGAAGACTACATTCATCTTCGCCTTTTCCTAAGCACCCTCACTGGAGTTGCTACCAAATGGTACATGGATCAATTGAATGCCTCCCATTCCACTTTTGCGACTCTTGCCAAAGATTTTCTTTCCAATTTCTGGCTACCTCTTTGATATGACACAAGTATCCAATTTTTTACCTCTTTCCATTAAACTTCTACCACCCTCATTTCTGACCATGTTAAAAAATGGCACAGAAGGAGGAGAATGTGTAAAGCCCCTAAGTTTGAAGACCATTTTATATGTATTAGTTCCCTAGAATGATTTTGGTCCCCATATGTAAATATGAAACCTCTCTATTCCTCCCGTATCAGGAAGAAGTGCACTAGATAACTTTGAAATCTGACCTAATCTATGCACAATCAAGTTATCTTTATACTTTCCTTCCCAACCTGCCTTGACCCGGTGCTACTAATTCACTGAAGGAATCTAATGTTGTTGACAGTATCATTGGATATATCTCACACCCTCAAATATCACCATATCCTCAACCTTTTATGAGTTATGGTCAAGTCTAGGGGAGACCCGTCCCTCTCACACATATACCCCTCCTAATCCTTCGCATGTGAATGATTATGATGGTACAAGCACATCATATACATATCCCCATCTTCATTATTTGATTCCAGGGCCAGTTGTTGCCCCACCAAATTATCCAAATGTTGTCACGAATCCTTAGTATCCTTATGCATAGCCTAACACTCCAGCCCTACTTTCACTAGCTTCCTAACCTCCCATGCCTCCACCCCTAGGTTACCAACCTAATCCCACAATAGAAAAAACAACCCAAGAAAGATATGGCTCTTCAATTGAAAAAAACTTGTTCTTGTTGCAGAGTATTTGGCCATTATACTCACGAATGTCCCCTTTTACCTCAAGTTCCCCAAGCATGGGAAGATAAAGAATATACTTCTAGAGGACCTCAACCCATTCCTCTACCTCCTCCCCCTCCCACTTCATCACAAATAGTTGTGCTTACCAATCATTTTCCTCATCAAGGATATGTAGGTTCCCAACCCGCATAGGGTAACAAAACTCCTTAACATTCACAATTTGGGTAGAACAATTACTAAATCCTCATGATGAACAAGTCAAACTCCAGACTCAATCTCACCAATATGACAAGCCCCCCTGCAAAGTCAACGATTGACTCCCAACCCAAAGTTTCCACTGAGCCTCTTTCATCACCAAATGGTACTTTACAGATCCCCCTGCCTAAGGTAGAGGTTCCCCCAAAAATCCCTAAAGGTCCATTACGTCGAAACGTTGCCTCTTCTAAAGCCACCCATACCTATAACAAGTAGATGACTTGGCATAGTCTACTACTACCACGTCAATGTTGGAAGTATTCCAGACGTTCCCATCCCAACGGAAATCTATACTATCTACTTTGGGCGTTGTGGATCCCTTTGATGATTGTATGATTGTTTTTTATGTTTATTAAGTGGAACATCCCCCTCTTCCTTCATTTGTTTCCTTTCAAATACCAGTCACCATAAAAAATGCCATTGTCCAACAGTGTATCACATGCGGAAGCGCCTCCACTTATGTGATTCCTGCAAGTGTTTGGAAACAAATTGGTTCCCCTAAATTTTCCCCATCCACTATCACTCTCTGTGCTTGGGTGGTCACCCTTCGCATCCCATCAGTTTATATCACAATTATCCCATTACTGTTGTTAGCAAGACTATCTTGATTGATATCGAAGTTATTGTTTTGCCATTAGAGTATAACATCTTGTTGGGTCGTAGTTACACCTATGCCATATCTGCTGTCACATCTGCTATATTTCGCAATATATATTTTCCTCACAATGGAAATATTGTCATTATTGATAAACTGACTTACTATGACCCTTAGTCTCATATATCTCCTCACACCACTATCTCATCGATGACTGGAAATAATACTACCACTTCCTTAACCGATGTTTCTCTTGGAGTCTATAAATATTCCACGCTGGTTGGGGCCTATTATGGCCCACCACCTACTCCTTCTAAGCCTAGGTCATCGAGTTTTTAATTTTTCAAGAATCACAAGCCACAGGAAAGTGGTTTGGTATGTCTTCACCGCAGCCATCCCCTCCACAACCCCCTACTCAAGACTCAACTCATCCGTCAGGTACAATTCTTCGAGTCCCATTCCCTTCCGTGGGTATCTCTCCCAATCCTTTCCAACCAGGAACCTTTCCCCCAGGTCTTCACCATCTAGGAGCAGTTCACTCCAGGTCATTACCTCTCTGGTCAGATACCTTTCTTATTTCCACTTCTATGAATCATTTCTATCCCTGTTATGGCTACGTTGAGCCTTCCTAACATTACATTGGGGATCCTAGTTTGGTACATTGATCCTCCCGCAAACACCCCTTGACCAAATCAAACCTTATATAGCTTTGACTCTGGTTTAACCTGTTGTTCCTTCCCGTTCCTTTGCTTTAGTTCCACAACAACCTCAACACAAAGCCACTCCTATCATTAAATCATCTAGTGAAGGGCAAAATGCCCAAAAAAGGGAACTAAAGACAAGGCACCCCAACCAACTCCCACTCCTCCTAAACAACAAAAATGTTCTCATGCATGTGCTTTGTGTGATGTCATTGGGCATGCCACCAATAATTATCCCAAACTCCCACATATCAAGAATGTGGTCTCTGATACCTTTCTTAACTCTAACATTAGTGAGGTCCATGTCACCTTACCCGAGTCAGCTAAGAAAAAGAAATACTTATACACAAATCACTCTTTTTCTTTGTGTGATAACTACAACCATTATTCCCATTACTTTCCTCATCTCGAATATTTACATGATACACTTCAAGTACTTCATGAGTTAGATGTTGCTCATAGTGAATTCACCTCTCCTATACTTGCAAATTCTGGCCCAACTGCTTTTCCAGAACATGAGTTTTCTCAACCCACCATTGTGATTCCCCCTCCTGATGTGGAGATGGTAGATAGTTCCACCCCTATTCTCTACCTTTCGCCATCCATGGGATCGATATATTGGGGCTCTGTTTGAGTTTCCTATTGTGCTTCTATCGAACCCTCTTTGGTGAACATTTTTGTCTCAACATCAGTAGATGACACATCTACTAGTCATCCTTCCATCCCTCTCGCTTATGCGTATGTGAACCATGTCTCCAATGATGTTGATTGGTTCCATCTCCCCTTAATTTGAACCACTTCCACCTTGTGGCAATTTCATTACCACTCAATATTTGCGTAAGGGGGCATCCATTTCTGAAGGTCCAAGAGAAGAAATTCTCCCTAACCCTCCTAGTGCATTTGGTAGAGTTGATTCTATTACCACTATTCTTCCCCATTCTGAAGAGCCTCTAGAGTCCCACATCACTCCAAATCACCATGGGGATGATCCAATAAATCATTCCTACATTTCACATCAACAATCCAGTCCCTTAGACATTATTGTTGGTTAACCATAGTGTCATTTATGTGAGCATCAATTCATTATATCTCAAGCCACTCTTCGGTATAGTGACACCATATATGTGAACCATGAAATTTAGTCCATTTGATTCATATATGCAGTGCTAAGTGAGATTGGTAATCCAAAATTTCCTTTCTCATACTACACCCATCATACATTATTACCACAGGAAGACATAAACAACAAACGACGAGCCACATCATCAAAATGTATTTAGATTCCACTATTCTAAATACATTCAGCATGTCCATAACATGTTGCATCCATCCATACAAAACTAGGGGGAAAATATGCCCCTTCATCTCCTCATCATCCTCTAAAGACTCTCGTTCTAGTTGGGACAAATTATTGAATCTCTTATTTAAGCACTTGGAACACAATTGCGCTCCACAACCTCATCTAGCTAGGGGACATCATTCCCACCAGATCAGTCCCCTCCATCATCATATTTTGGTGGGGGGAGGGGGGGCAGTGTCTCATGATTTGGCACATGATGGCCCCTAGCCACCTTCTCACTTTATTAACATAAGTATCTACCTAGACTCCAATGATATACGTATGTTTGATTATCCTTTCTCTTCTTGGATATTTTGTCATACTAGCCTCTCCAAGGAGCCATGTACTCATCACATATCGAAGATGCTTGATACCATATCTTCAAATATTTTACTCTATGTCCTACCACACGTACCACTTGGTCCCCATGTTTGACTTGATGGGAGGGGATGATTCTAGACCTTATCTAGTAGTTTATTTGTGTATTTCTTTCTTACCTTGATTATTCACCAAGAACCGTCCTTCCTTAAATCATTAATGCCATTTCGACAAGGTCACCTAACTGAAAGTCTCAAATCTAAATTTCAACAATTGGTTTGTCCACTACGAGATTGCCAATATTTTGGGCCTTCTCCTCCTCTCTAAATTCTCCCACAACTCACTATACAAATGAATTGGATTTGGGGAAAGAAGAACTTTTATAGGAAAAACCCTAGTTTGTAGCTTGGTTTGAAGAACCGTCAGCACCATTCGAAATCTCTCACTGAGCTCTATAATGGGTCTCTCTCTTTGCTTTTAGAAATTTTAAACTTCACCATGAAGCCATTTTTTTCCATGAGGTCAAACTTTACCACCCATCAAAACTAAACCTCTTCATATGAGTCACATGTACTCTCGTAACACTTTTTCTTTGCAGTTGTTGACTTATGTTTCACGTTTCATCATCAGTAAGCAATATTTACTCATGTTTTTATGGTCCCATTAGGGCCTCCCCCATCTGGAAGCATAATTGAGTCACCCTTCATCATAGCATCTGAGATGAGTCACCAATACATCCATGGAATCTATTCAGAGTCCCATTGAGTCTGGTTATAGTATATAATCCCTATTTTCTTATTTTTTGTAGCATCAGATGTGATCTAGCCATGAAAATTGGTGGAGAGGTTAAGGCATATAAGATATCAAAGACCCAGAAATGGTTTGGGGAAATTCCACCCAGTTGGAGAGATATTAAAATAATTTATATTTTTAATGGGGTTCCTAAGTCTAAACTTAGGAAAATTAAAATATTAATGGTTATTAATATAAAACTGGGTGAGAATGTTCTAAATGACATCGATCAAGCCAAATATAATATTATTCATTGACTAGAGACTTAATCTAGGGCATTGAAGACTCAACAGGAAAAGTATAAGAGGAGGCTTGAGGGTCAATTGGAGATACACCAAGATTGATCAGTCAATTTGATTTTTTGGAGCGGGGCTTGCTGAGAAAATTTGAACAAGTGATCTGTTGTAGCGGGGGGCAGTGAGTACATGTAGAAATTCCCACTGTAGATCAACAGATTATGAAATATACTAAAACACAATAAAAGATCTACTTCTACAACACTTTGCAGAAGCTTAATCGAATTGAGCAAGATCAAGAGAACACATATAACTGAGAATGAGAAATCAATCACACATAACACAGAAGAAATAACCTGGGGAAAGCCTCAACCTAAAACCCCAATCTCTATATTATCATACAAGTGGAAATCTTGTTCAAGTTACAAAAGGAATTAGCTCACAAGCTATCATGCTCTCTCTGCAATCAAACAATACATCTCACAAACTGATTAGACGTAGTATATGTCCTCCTCAAGCCCTCCAAGCCTCCTATTTCCTTGCGTGGTTTTTCTTGAGGTCTAGTGAAGCCACATGTGTGAATTGGCCTCATCACACTCACAAAGCTTGAAGAAGTAACTGCACAATCCTCAAGGAAATAATTCCTTCTGCATGCAAGGAATATTCACAATGGAATATTCTAGCAACTAATAGTACACTGCCCCTCCATCTAATCTCACCTGGGTCTCTGTTTGAACTGACATGCATGAGTTATTTATGAGAGAATATTCAGTTATCTAAAGTGTAACAGTTACATGCATGCATGCATTGACTAACTGAACTTACATTAATTCAACAAACTATCTGAATTAATCTAACTAGACTTGACTCAGTTAACTGAGCCAATTAATTACAACTCAATATTACAACCCATCCTTATCTCTTTAATTGATAGATAAATTCCTCAACTAATGGAGAAACTGTTGCATGTCCCCACATAGACTTCATGTTTGATTTTCCTTAGCTAATTAACTCAAGATGAATTAATTAATTATTTTACAAACAACTGCTAAGATCAAATTCGAATTTTACTTCACTATTTTAGTTTAGGGACTGACTAAAATAGAAAGTTATCCCGAAATTCTATTTATAGAATGTTATTTTTAGCACTTCCATTTTTCATTCCTTGTTTCTATGTTCAACACTGGTTGAACTGCTATTTATAGCAGTGCTATTTTTAGCATTTCTTGTTGCTATTTTCAACACTCCCTCTCAATAAGAAAGGGATTATCAGTAACCCCAATCCTGTCTCTATGGAACTCGAACTTGCATTTTGACAATGCCTTCATCAAAATATTTGCATCCTGTTCCTCGGTCAAAACATACAGCAACAACATGATCCTCTTGACCACACAGTCTCGAAGATGGTGATAATGGATATCTATGTGCTTGGACCTGTCATGAAAAATTGGATTCTTAGAGAGTTTGATGTGACTCTAGTTATCACAGTAGATCACTGTAGGATCCATCCTCTAACAAAATAATCCCACTAGAATATTCCGCATCCAAATGGCCTCACATGGAGCCTAACTAGCAACCATGTATTCAGCCTCTGCTGAGCTAAGTGCAACTGATATCTATTTCCTACTGTACCGGGAAACTGCAGCTAAACCAAGGTTGAAGATTCCTCTAGAAGTGCTCTTCTGGTCTGATGGACTCCCTTCCCAATCTGCATCCATGAAGCCCTGAAGCTTCACTCCCTCTGTCTGTCTATACCACAATATGAACTGAGATGTTCCTCTGAGGTATTTCAGCACATGCTTCGCTTCTTTCCAAAACAACTTGTTAGGCTAAACCATAGCTTGACTCAGCTAGTTCACTGCAAAGCATAAGTCAGGTCGTGTGTTCACCAGATACATAAGTGAACCCACCAGCTACCGATAAAAAATAGCAGCTACTACCTCACCTGAATTAGCATCCTCCTTCCTCCAATTCCTAGCTAGAGGAGTCTGCATGGGCTTGCACTTCTCCATGTGAAAGCGCTTGAGTATCTCATTGGCATACTTGCCTTGAGACACAAAGGCTTCACCATCTTTCTGCCACACCTCTATGCCTAGAAAGTAGAGCATAAGACCCATGTCTTTCATTTCGAACTCTCTTGCAAGGTCCTCCGTGCAAGACTATATCAACTTATCATCACCTGTCAAAATTAGATCATCGACATAAAGAACAATGATCAATGGTCTACCTTCTACCATGATGTGGTAAAGGTTTGCATCTGCTTCACTCTTGGTGAAATAGCTGTTGATCTTGGTGTATCAAGCACGAGGTGCTCGCTTCAGCCCATACAAATCCCTCTTGAGTCGGCACACATGCGACTCGCGATCGAAGGTCTCGAAACCCTATGGATGCTCAATGTACACCTCCTCCTCAATCTTCCCATTGAGGGATGCTATCTTCACATCCATCTGGTGGATTCTCCACCCTATTTGAGCTGATAGTTCCAACATCAATCTAATCAATGAGTACCTTGCTACGGGAGCAAAAGTCTCATCATAGTCGATTCCCTCGACCTGTGGGAAACCCCGGGCAACAAACCTTGCCTTATGTTTCTCAACACTGCCATCAAATGCCTGCTTTACCTTGTAAAGCCATCTGGAACTCACCACTGACTTTCCCTAAGGCCTTGGGACAACATCCCACACACTGTTCCAAATGATAGAGTCATACTCCTCTACCATTGCATCAACCCAGACTGGTTGCTCCACTACCTCCTCGAATGAAGAAGGTTCGGTATCTACACACTCCCCAACAAGAGACATGTACCCAGTGTAACACTTGGGTGACCTCCTCTATCTGCGTTGAGAAGATGCATGTCCCACATTCTTCTCCGCATCCATCATCAACCTGTCAGCTTCCCTTGAGCATTTTCGCCCATCTCTGGAAGTATCAGCATGAGTGGATGTCTCCACTCCTGGATCCTCTGCATGTGGCTGCTCCACATCAATCTGAGGCTCCTCCTCCTTAGGAAATAAAAGTTCCTCCTCTGCATGAAAATTGAGCTCCCTCTCAAGTGACACTTGCATGACTTTCTACTTGTCGAACTTCAAATCCCTGCATACCACAGTCCTCTGAGTGGAAGGAAAGTACACCCGATAGTTGTGGGTTGTATCCGTGTACCCCACAAGTATTCCCAACTCAGCTATTGGATCTAGCTTCTTCCTGGCATCTTTGGTCACATGACAGTAAACTAATGATCCAAAGATTCGGAAGTGACTAACATCAGGTCGCTTCCCAGAATAGGCCTCCATTGTTGTCTTCATTCCGAGTATATGGTGCGGGCTTCTGTTATGCAAGTATACTGTTGTATTGCATGCCTCAGCCCACAAATGCAGTGGTAGGATTTGGTCATGCAACATCGCTCGAGCTGCTCCCAAAATCGATCTGTTCTCCCTTTCAGCCACCCCATTCTGCTATGGGTTATGGGGTGCTATCAATTCCCATTTAATACCTTCTGCAACATAGAAGTATTTAAACTGTTGGGAGACATACTCTCCATGATTGTCGCTACGCAAGGCTTTTATTTTCTTTCCAGATTCTTTCTCTGCCAAGGCTTTAAACTCACAAAACCTCAAGAAAGTCTGATCCTTCTTTTGCATAAAGTAGATCCAACATCTACGACAAAAATCATCAATAAAAATAACATAGTACCTTTGTTTAGTGGTGGAGGCTATAGAGAAGGGTCCACAAACATCTGAGTGAACTCGCTCCAGGATTGCTCTAGCTCTATTGCCTCAATCTGGAAAGGAAGATTTCACATACTTACCCAAGGTACAACCTTTGCATGTAGTCGTCTGCTCAAGTTTTCTTTTGGGTAATCCAGTAGAAATCTGTTGCATGATCTTCAGGGCTTCATGGTGCAAGTGGCCCAGTCTTCTATGCCATAGATCGCTAAAATCTTGGCTCTGCACCATCTCAACTTTGGAACTCAAAGCAGCATAGTTGTCTACCTCCAACTTGTATAAATTCTTGACTCGAATCCCTATTCGCTTTGTTTTTCCAGTACCGATATGCCTCAGGAATACCATTCCTTTACTAAAGACTACATCGTAGCCTTTATCTTCTAGCATAGCGACAGACACAAGTTTCCTCTTTAGACCTGGTACATAATTTACATTAATCAGGGTGAGGGGAGCTCCATGCTCCCTCTGAAACACAACTATACCTTTACCTGAAACATAGTAATTTCTAGCCCATCTCGATCTGCATCTGGAGATCCTTCTCCTCCAAGGTATTGAAAATATTCTTGTCACCTGACATGTGGAATGAAGCTCCACTGTCTAGGTACCACACACATCCCACCCCAGATGAAACCATGCATGAGATAAGTGATAAATCCAGCTCAAACTATGAGGCTAGTGCCTCACCATCAGATCCCTTCGACGAACCCTTCTTGGATTTCTTCTGTGGACAATTCGTAGCATAATGGCCCACTTCATGATAATGAAAGCATCGCACTTTCGATTTTTCAATCTTCTTCCCACCATGGGAAGAACCAGATTTCAGATGGGACACCTTCCCTTTCCCTTTCCACACCTTACTCGCTAGGGCTATATTTTCTTCATCATCTTGCTTCAATGAGGATCCATCTTTGGTGCTTCTTATTATTTCCTCCTGCATCAGATCCGACCAAAGTCGTTCCCAATCTAGTAGTTTTTCTCTTCCATTAACTGAGCCTTGGTAGCTATGCCAACTCTTAGGAAGACCGAGGAGTGCAAGACTCACGTTGTCTTCATCAGTGGTCGTGACCCCTACACTTCCAAGCTTATCCCTGCAGGTGGTGAGCTTGTTCAGATATGTAGAGATCGTGTCGCCCTTTTCGCACTTGATCTTACAAAGCTTGTCTTTCAGTGCCAGCTTCCTCTGATCGTTGTTGTTCTGATATAGATCTTTCAATATTTTCCACATCTAAAATGGTGTCTCCTTCCCATGGAGGCTCGAGAAAATGTCGTCTCGAACTACCTCCAGGAGGATTCTCCTTGCTCTAGCCACACATTTCTTCCATTCCACCAGTTGAGTAGCATCAGTCGGCTTGGGAACTTCTTGATCAACGAATTCCTTTAGACCGTTATCCCCTAATACTACCTCCATGTGATCCTTCCAGGCTATATAATTCAAGCTGCCATCAAGGGCATACTCGAGTCTTAAACTGTTGAACACCATTGGTGAAATCAAGATGTGATAAGAACTCGATTTCTATATTCAGGAACCACAACCTTCGAACTCCTCCTTGTATATTGTTCTTCGCCTTGATCACCTTTGTTCTAATACCGTGTAGAAATTCTCATTGTAGATCAATAGATTATGCAATATACTAAAACACAATACAAGATCTACTTCTACAACACTTTACAGAATCTTAATCGAATTGAGCAAGATTAAGAGAACACATATAACTGAGAATGAGAAATCAATGGCACATAACACAGAAGAAATAACAAGGGGAAAGCCTCAGCCTAAAACCCCAATCTTTGTATTATCATACAAGTGGAAATCTTGTTCAAGTTACAAAAAGAATCAACTCACAAGCTATCCTGCTCTCTCTGCAATTAAACAATACAGGTCATAGACTGAATAGACATAGTATATGTCCTCCTCAAGCCCTCCAAGCCTCCTATTTCCTTGCGCAATTTTTCTTGGGGTGCAGTGAAGCCACATGTGTGAATTGGCCTCATCACACTCACAAAACCTGAGGAAGTAACTGCGCAACCGTCAAGGGAAGAATTCCTTCTGCATGCAAGGAATATTCACAATGGAATATTCTAGCAATTGATAGTACACTGCCCCTCCATCTGATCTCAACTGGGTCTCTGTCTGAACTGACATGCATGAGTTATTTATGAGAGAATATTCAGTTATCTGAAGTGCAATAGTTGCATGCATGCATTAACTAACTGAACTTACATTAATTCAACAAACTGTTTGAATTAATCTAACTGGACTTGACTCAGTTAACTGAGCCAACCAATTACAACTCATCCTTATCTCTTTAAATGATGGATAAATTCCTCAATTAATGGAGAAACTATTGCATGTCCCCACATAGACTTCATGTTTGATTTTCCTTAACTAATTAACTCAAGATGAATTAATTAATTATTTTATAAACAGCTACTAAGATCAAATTCGAATTTTACTTCACTATTTTAGTTTAGGGACTGACTAGAATAGGAAGGTATATCGAAATGATATTTATAGAATGCTACTTTTAGCACTTCCATTTTTCATTCCTTGTTACTATGTTCAACACTTGTTGAACTGCTATTTATAACAGTGCCATTTTTAGCATTTCTTGTTATTTTCAACCATACATAGCAGAGAGGCAGAGATAATGCCTTAGGGAGAGCACAGTGACCAAAGAGGCTGACACAAAGGCAACTAGACCTACACAGAGGTAGCTAAAGACTGCACAGAGGCTAAGGGGCCTACGTGGGTGACACAGAAGGCTAGAGAGATGATGCAGAGAGTCAAGAGGCTGACGCAGAGGCCTCAGAAGATACATGAAGCTAGCAAATCTAACGCAGGGCCAAGAGGAAGCATGAGAAGGATTTTCATGTGGAAGACTAGAGATGAGAGGTTGAATATCTGTCTCCGAGAAGGGTATTACTGTCGTGTAACAAGCTCTATTGGATGAGCCATTTTAACACGCTAGTTGTACTCAAGAATATGCATAATAAGAAAACCCTCAGAATTGTTGCACTGGTTTTCCTGCATTGGGTTTTTCTGAGGAATATTGTCCAAAAATAACAGTGTCCCTTGTGTATTTGTCTCAGTGTTTTTCAGTTATTGATCTGTATATGAGTTAAGGCTTCATTTGTGTTTATTTCAGTATTTATAGTTATATAATAACTTGTTAATGTAATAAACAAGTAGGATAAATAAACCAGATAATGTAGTAGGGATTTCTAACGTGTCAGACGTAGAAATTTCAACTTGGTATCAGAGCATTGCAAATCAGAAGAGGACTGAAGACATCAAAAATATCAGAAATTTGTAGCAGTAGTAGTTGTCCTGAGAGACAAAAGTTGCTCCTCAGAAGAAGGAAATAGATAAGAAGTGAAGTAGAGGGCCTGCATCATCATTTCGAGCCAAAGAGAGGGCCAACACAGAGGTAGAGAGAGGTAGAAGAGGCTCATAAAGAGCTAGGTCATCCTACTCAACCATGTAGGATTGATGCAGTTGGCCAGAGGAGCGATTCAGCCTTTGTTGGGATTGCGCAGAGCTGGAAGACTCAGTTTCTTCAGCTACCAGGGCCTATGGATCTATGAGCAGATTGTGGTTGGGAAGATGGTGGGGGTGTTGTTTTTGTTGAAGTAGAACAATGCCTAATGGGACATAACTAAGGTAGAGGGAGTCACTACCTTGACAGATTCCTAGCCAAGAAATCCATATTCGAGTTGCAGTTGCAAAGAGGATTAGAGAGGAGCGGTTCGCCATTTGGTGGCAAGATTTTTAGCAGGGAAATCAAGAATTAGAGGGAGATTTCCAGGAAGGAACTTGAATCTCAGAGGGAGTCTAGTAGAGGAGTGGAAATGGTAGTAAATGGACTAAGGGATCAAGACAGCTTGGATGGGGCTTCCAACTTGGTCATCTGGAAGGCCAGGATCCTAGCAGTCCTAGATCGACATCACATTAATGGCTTTGCCTTGAGAACCATGGTTATCCCAATTGACCCAACTGATAATGAGAAGTATGAGGATTCAATGGCAAGGGAAAAGTGTATAATTCTTCAAAAGGTCAAGGATCATGTCATACCACATATTTCTGAAAAGAACACAACAAAGGAGATGTGGGAGACTTTGACGACATTGTATCAGGGAACTTCCATGTAGCGGAAGATGCTATTGGAGAATCAGCTGCGATCGTATCAAATGAAGAAGGTGGAGAAAATAGATCTATTCCTCCTCAAATTGCAAGAGATTATTGACCAACTTACTTCCATAGGGGCTACGCCGGATCAAGAGTTCATGGTGAGGACCGCCCTGAATGCTGTCTCTGAGGAGTGGGAGACATTTGTCGAAGGTATTTTGTGTAAATCTACTCTTCCAGGATGGGAAGAGATGTGGCCAAATCTTCGCCAAGAAGAGATCAAATGGTTGACCAAGGCGGGGAGTAGTGGTAAGGGAAGTTGAATCAAGAAAGAGGAGGAGGAGGATGCGGCTCTAGCATCTGTGGGACAACAAGGGAAGAGGAAGAAGAAGGACATCTCCAAGGTGAAGTGCTTCCATTATGGGGAGCTAGGTCATTATGCATCCCAGTATCCCAGGAAGAAGAACTATGGAGAGGCTTCCGATTCCAAGGAAGCTTTTGCTAAGGCAAAGAAATAAATTGAAACTGACGATGAATGTGCCATGAGTGCTCATGCACCTCTATAGAAGAGGTGGGGAGACATCGAGTTGTATTCAGGAGGACTACATACTAGGGGTAGGATCCTTGAGGTGCCCAAACTCTTGGATCATATCTAACTACAGGAGCCCTTAATGAAAGTAGTAGGATGACAGATGTCAGGTATAAGCAAGATGTGATGGAGCGACAAGGCAGTGCTAGAGTGCAGAGGTCTGTAGCAGTGCAGTGGAGGTTGCAGCAGTGTGAGAGGCACAGAGTTGTTTGCAGAAGAAAAAAGGCAGCAGAGGGAGCACAGGATAGTAGCAGAGGTAGCTTCAGCATCAGGAGGCTTCCATAGTGACAAGGATGTCAGAAGTTGGGTAGATCAGTTACTTACTTCTCGGTAACTGAGTTGAAATGTAGCAGTTAGCAATGGCAATGATAGGGGTAGCATGGGCAGCATATTGAGATGGAGCTGAAATACATATGTAGCAGTGGTAGTGGCAGTTTCATGGGTAGCAGTACAAGAAGCAGTAGCACAGATGATGTGGGGCAGCAGGCCAAGCATCAGCACAGGTACTGGTGTGGAAGGATCAATGTGATGTTTCAGTGGTGGAGCATTACTAGAGCACATTCCTCGCTAAGAGGGAGCATTTATTTTTGGTAGCATCGGATGTGGTCTAGACACACAAATTGGTGGAGAGGCTAAGGCACGTAATATCTCCAAGACCTAGAAATGGTTTGGGGAAATTCCATCAAGTTAGAGAGATATTAAAATAATTAACATTTTTAATGGGGTTTCTAAGTGTAAACTTAGGAAAATTAAAATATTAATGGGTATTAATATAAAACTTGGTGAGAATGTTCTAAATGACATGGATCAAGCCAAATATAATATTAGTCATTGACTAGAGACTTAATCTCAGGCGTTGAAGACTCAACAAGAAAAGTATAAGAGGAGGCTTGAGGGTCAATTGGAGATACACCAAGATTGATCAGTTAGTTCAATTTTTTGGAGTGGGGCTTGCTGAGAAAATTCAAACAAGTGATTTGTTGCAGTGAGGGGAAGTGAGTACATATCGAAGAGGGAGAGATAGTGCTTGAGGGTCAGAATTGTGACCAAAGAGGCTGACGCAGATGCAGCTAGAGACTGCGCAGAGGTTGAGGGGCCTGCATGGGTGACACAGAAGGCTAGAGAGCTGATGCAGAGAGTTAGGAGGTTGATGCATAGGACTCAGAAGCTATGCTAAAGCTAGCAAGACTAATGCAGGACCAAGAGGAAGCGCCAAAATGATTTTCGTGGGGCAGACTGGAGATGAGATGCTGAATATCTGCCTTTGAGAAGAGGTATTACTATCGTGTGACAATGTCTGTTGGGTGAGACATTTTGGCACCCTAATTGTACTCAAGGACATGGATAATAATAAAACCCTCAAAACTGTTGCACCGATTTTCCTGCATTGGGTGTCCCATGTGTGTTGGTCTCAATATTTCTCAATGGTTGATCTATATATGAGTTACAACTGCCTTTGTGTTTATTTCAATATTTATAGTCATATAAATAACTTGTTAATGTAATAAACAAGTAGGATAAATAAACCAGATAATGTAGTACGGATTTCTAACGTGTCAGACTTAGAAATTTCAACATATTTTTGTTGCATTCATCATATTTGTTTTGCATTCATCCATGCCCTCTAGAATTGAGTTAGCCACTACCAGGTCAACCAT
Source organism: Pinus tabuliformis (assembly GCA_031772625.1). Classification (NCBI taxonomy): domain Eukaryota; kingdom Viridiplantae; phylum Streptophyta; class Pinopsida; order Pinales; family Pinaceae; genus Pinus; species Pinus tabuliformis. Next base: position 152,423,495 of record CM062804.1, on the reverse strand, counting down.
TTATATTATTATCTGACAAGGGAATTTGTCAGTCCACCTCTCATATTTTTTCCTTCCATCATCATCCTCGATGTCAGTCCATCAATCAAATTACTATGATCCTCATGCCTTCGTTGAGGAAAAATCATTACCTCAACTCTCGTGGACCCTCTTCCGTCCACTCAACACATTTATTCTAGGAGAGTGGTTTAGAGGGTAGTGTACCTTGGTTCTAACTTCCATCATTATTATGTGCCTCAAATCAAGAAAAGGGAATCCTCATTTCCCTTTGACTTGGTTGATTCTTGCATGCTCGACTCTATCTCATTATCGTATGATCGAGAATCCTATATTTGATGGTTCAGTGATCTAGAAGATTGTACCAACATTTCCTAGGTGTGCATGAGATGTTCCATACCTCATGAGGGGGTGTCACTTTAGATATCCCCCCACATGCCCGAATGACAAGGCATCATGATCTAGACTTAGATGCAGTTCTATAGATTTGACTGGCTTGGTTCCCGCCGCTTGCAGCGTCCACAACATGCATGTCTCCATCAGGTGACCCATTCAAATCTTCAAAGCCCTTTTCTATTCACCAGGGCTTCTTTGGTTGTGATATCCCCTCACCATGTCAGCTTGAGGGGAATTATCTCTCATGTACTCAGATCAACATATGTTATTGTATTCAGTCCTGGCCTATGTTTTTCCAAGACAATTATGTATATGGGAATCATAGTATCATTGTATCAATTTAAGGCCCATTGATGCCAACACGTCATGTATCGTGTACTTTGTTGCTCGAAACAACATTGCTAGGTGCATGGTTATTATTTGTACTCAATTATCTGGGTGGGTATGGGTATGCCTCCTCTGCCCCATTTGAGATCATGTACTCTGAAATAAAAGGAGAATTATATCAGTTTAGTAGGTCTTTCCCCCTCCATTATCAGTCCTTCCTTGTTTTCCTTTAGCTCTCTCTCTCTCTCTCTCTTCCTTCGGTGTCTCGTGAAAGTGGAACCTACAACGTATTTCAGTCATATGATCTTATGCTAACACTCTTACATTGGGGGAAATATGTTATCACCTAAAAATGATCACTTAGCCATTTCTTACTAAGTGAATTGAAATACACTATGTAGGGTTAATTTCACCATAGTATATTCACTTTCCCCTTAGGAAATAATTTAGTAAACCATTTTTATTAAATTATTTCTAATTAAACATAAAAGAATAAAAAACCATGAGAATAATTGAATAAATCATTATTTATTTAATTTTCTCTAGAAATAATTATTAAATAATTATTCGATAATTATTTCTTAGCATCTTTGACTTAATCACCTTGGAATAATTAAATAAATCAATATTTATTTATTATTCCTTATTCTTATTTTTGGAATAATTGTTAAACCATTATTTAATAATTATTTCAAATTCACACTTTTCTTAATTCTCACAAAGTGATTAATAAATCATTTTATTTGTTAATTACTTCAACCATTTTCTAAATAAATATAGTTGAACATTTTGAATATATTTTCCCTCTCCAAAAAACATAATAAAGTACTCCCAATGGCTAGATTTTGATTTGGTCAATTATATTTTATTATTTTCCATTTCCTAATTTAGCTCAATACTTTGTTATAAATAAGAAGGTTTTGCATTCATTCTTCACCCTAATCATTATCATTGTCACCATTATCATCTCACAACATTTGAGCTACCACTCGAGTTCCATATTTCTTTTGGGTTATCTATATATTTGACAGACAAGAACACGATTGTTGAAGCACAAGGACATCAGAAGGACCCATCCCACACAGGGGGATCTATAGACCCATGTTGTAAATATTCCTCACCAGGTGTTTTAATAAATTATAATCCATTTGGAGTCCTCCATTGGGTACTACACTATTTATTTCTTTCTTTTATATGTTTTGGGTTCCTTATGATATTTTTTCTATAGGGATTTCTTATTTTTCATTGCAGATCTAAAGCATAAAAGTGACCACATTTTCTTGTTAGGGTCACTAGTCAACAGAGACTTAAGTGAAGCATTTTTTGTACACTTTTCCAAAATATTTACACTAACAATATTTAGAGTAGACTAAAGGCATTCCTTGGCTATAATACTCCATAAGTTTGGAGACTCTTCCTATGTGAGAAGAATTGCTAAGGAATGCATTTTAGGGGGGACTGGGGAGGCAAAGAAGGGGAGACTTGAATGAATTGGTTTTCGAAGATTCATGTACATACTCATTGGGATCGTGAATGCATTGGATGTTTCCAAAACAATGAGATGAAATTATTTCTCATGGAAGCCTTGTGAAGAAATAGACAACCATTCAAGAATGTGCTGGAATGCGAAGAGGTCTAGAGGTAACTAAACCATGAAAAATGAATGACATTTCTTGAAGTTGAAATTAAGGACATGGAAAATTTTGTTGATATGAAAGTCGCATATATCTTCTTCTGCATAGAATGGTTCTATAGATAGTAGTGTTAATTTTTGAAACTGTGGTAAAATTCCACATTGGACAGCTCATATGACCAAGAAGATGCTTGCATTAAATTCCTCTTTTCGAGAGGATCAAAATGGACCTAAATATCACTTGATTCAATCAAGTGGAAGTTAAGTTTTACATTATTTTATTAATTCATTCACTATGGAATCAGTTGGCCCTAAACACTTGGTTAAATGCTTGGGTTGTTCTTAACCCAAAGTAAACCCTCAAGACAACCTATAAAAGGAAGTGACCTCAAACTCATTTGGACACACTCAAGTTATGTTTTTATTCATTTGCTTTGTCATGGCTCGCACAAGTTCATTGGTGAAAGTATTCATTGGATCCGAGATCACAGGTGAAAGGTTCGCTCTGAGTTAGGGTATTCTGGATCTCGTTCATTGGCACATAATTGAAATTTTTCATCCATAGTCATTGGCACAGAGTGGGTAAGAGAGCGATTTTGACTCTCTGGTCACTGGGAGGCAGTTCAAAGGGAGAGACTTTGCCTTCATAAGGTTTTGGTCTCTAGTCACTAGCTTCAGATAGCCCAGGGAGCAACTTTTCTTTGTTGGTTGCTTGGATAGCACTACATGAGTGTGAATTTTCCTTAATTTGTCGCTTAGACAGCTCGACAAGAAAGTGACTTTGGATATTTGATTTTTAGATCCATATTCATAGGCACAAAGACCTCCTGGGAGCAAATTTGTTGTTACAGTCGCCCGAATACTGTCTACGTGAATGAAACCCTGAATTTTTTGTCACACAGAGACAGTGTTGATGATAGCGACCCAGTTCATATCTGGGTCTTGCAATCTCGACATCAGTGATCCGTGGATCCAGGTTTCTTTGTTTTAGATCAGTAGATCTTAGTATTTTCTGTATTCAAGATTCTGTGATCCATAATGAATTAAACAAAGCCTTTCAGTAGAAATCGCATGAGAGAATATTTTTAGCTGACACGATTCGAACCAACAAGTGTGGTTCATCATCATGACCTAATTTTTAGACCTAGTTTACTGTTACTTGCTGTTGATTATATGTATTGGGCTCATTGTAATCACTATTGTAACTTTTTATGACGATCTATTAAAGAAGAAGAAGATTTGAAAGGGTTTCCCCCCTGTGGGGTTTTTCCCTGGTCTTGGATCAATCTGTTATCTCAGTTGGATGCATTGCTAATGAAAAGGATAAGTTGGGCTAAAGTAACTGATATAGAATTGAACAATATGAAAATTTAACATGGTATTAGAGCTACGATTAAAGTGAATCCCAAGAGAAGAAAAGTCTTGAAGCCCTCTTCTTCAGAAAGTATATTTCTTGATTCAAAGTTAAGATGTTGCCCTCTACCTTCAAGGAGCATGAAAAGCTAGGTGATGCATCAAACTTTGCTGCATGGAAAGTCAGATTGGAGATCATAGTTGATAACCATGATGTGCTGGAATATATTCAAGGAAGTATACCCAAGCCTCTAGAAGATGCTTCCACTACACTCAAGAACAAGTACAAGAAAGGTGAGTTTAAAGCAAAAGAAAATTATAGCTAATGGTTTACAAGATCATTTACTTACTTATGTTGGGAATTTAGGAAAGTCCAAATATATGTATGACAAGATAACATGCATGTTTTAAGTCAATAACCTAAATGAGATCATTATCTTGAAAGATCAACTCAAGGAAGTCAAGATGAACAAAGGAGAAATTGTTCAGTCTTACATTATGAGGATCTCTCGTCTTAGAGATCAATTGCAGGGAGTTCAAAAAAATATACATGATAGGGAACTAGTAATAGTGACTCTTAGATGTCTCCCCTCTCTTTGGTAAACCTTCACTACCACCATCAGCAACAACAATGTTCTTCCGACATATGATGATATTGTGGGAAAACTTACTCAATAAGAATCTAGATTGACAACAAGAGGAAGAATTCAAAAGCATGAAGAAGGAGAACTCACAACATACATCAGTCATGGCAAAAGGAAGAAGAAAAGTGGAATTTCTTCAAGGAAGCCCTTCTTTCAAAACTCAAAAAGAAAGAATGATAGATCAATAGCTCATATTGAATGCTTCAATTGTTAAAAGAAAGGTCATTATGCATGAGACTATTTTAAGAAAGGAAAGATATCAAACTACAACTACAAGAACAAAGGAAGAAAAGACTATCAAGGAAAGAACAATGAAAGAAGAGATGAGAGAAGAAGAAGAGACTCCTCAAGCAACCATGAAGAAAATTATCCTCCTCAAAAGAAACAAAGGGCACTGAGATATGAAAGTAACACTGCAAATAAATCTAAATACATTCTCATTTTTTCTCTTATGGTTTCTTCACCACCAGATTCATGGGATAGCTAGCTAGTGGATAGTGGGGCCACTAGTACAAAATGCCTAAGTAGTTACTAAAAAAACAACTAAAATTTGCATATAAAATATTATTTTTCTTTCGGTGACCAATAGTAGCTAATTTACAGTGTCTTATAACGCGACTAACTTTTAGTCATTTTTAGCTTAGTCATTAATTTGTTGTCTCAATTTTATTATCTAGTAATATAATTAGTCATAAATTTGGTCATTAATTTAGTCATTGATTTAGTCATTAATTGCCACAATTAATGACCAAATATAAAACAAAATATATTACTAAACTATCACCCAAGAAAACCAATTAACGACTAAAGAAATATGACCAAAATGTTGGTCATGTTATAAGATATTGTAAATTAGCTACTAATAGTCATATATATGCAAATTTTAGTCATCATTTGAAACCAATTAATGGCCAAAGAAATATGACTAAATTTTTGTCGTGTTATAATATATTGTAAATTAGCTACTAATAGTCGTATATATGCAAAATTTAGTCGTCATTTGTAATCACAAATTTATCACTTGTAGTATTCATTTATCTTTTTTTGGTAGTTTCATATTCATTATATAAATGACTACTTTAGTATTTTATATTTGTTTCATTTACTTTCATTAACGACCATTACAACAAACTAATTTAGTCATATATTAATTTTATTTGTGATCGTCATTAACCAACATAAACTACTAATTTAGTAGTTTTAGATTTATTTTATGTGTTTGTTATTAATCAACATAAATTAATTAGTATGATTTTGAAACTAAATTAAAAAAAAAAATCATACAATGTACATGTTCATGTAATATGAAAACACAAGGTTACAAATGTTAATCATAGTACTAAAAAATATCAAGTGTGACTATAAATAATTTCAACCACGAAAATTATAATATATAAAATGTCAAGTATTACAATATGAGTTTCCAACTTGATATTTTTTGGAGTAAAATTTACACAGGAAATATTGTTTTATCACTTCAAAACATTATCATTGTGTTGTCAAGGCATTTAAGGTGAATTATATAGCTTTAACCCATACAGAAATTACCTGCGTACGAATTCTAAAAAATAGAAAATAAACAATAGCGAGAACATAACACATAAAACAAATATACACAGAGATTTTCCCATGGATCCCAAACCGAGACTACCAGATTGATTTTTCATTATGTTCCTTTCAATGTTACAATACAATATATACATGTCAAAAGCATCCAATACCATGGACCAAAAACCATCGCGCCCAAAACATCTGCAAAAACCATGCACAAAACCATGCACAAAACCATGGGAAAAGCCATGGGTCCAAAACCATGGGCTAGTCATGGAAAGAATATAACACAACTTAACATTCTCCCACTTGTTGTTTTCTTTCCATTGGGTGCCACAAGAGAGCTTAGTCATTTATCCATCCCTGCAATGCCCATTCTTTCTCTACACCAAGAGAACTTCTCGAAGCTCACAGATTTTGTCAATGCATCTGCAATATTCTTTAAAGTGTCCACCTTTACCAGCAACACCTTTTTCTCTTCTACCATATCCCTCACAAAGTGATATTGAGCATCAATGTTCTTTGTCTTTGAATGGTAAGAAGGGTTCTTTGCCAAGGAAATTTCACTTTGGCTATCACAGTATATCCTTATAGCTCCCTATACTAACCCCATACTTGAACACAATCTATGCAACCAAACTTATTCCTTGCTTGCATGAGTGGCTGCCATGTATTCTGCCTCTGTAGTTGATAGTGCCAGTATAGATTATTTCTTACTCGTCCAACTAACTGCACCTACAAATAGGTTAAACACATAGTCACTTGTATATATTCTCTGATCTAGATATCCAGCCCAGTCTGCATCAACAAAGCCATGAATATCCAAAACTCTGTCCAATCCTGGTCTTCCTTGGTAGCACAAACCATAGTCACTAGTGCCATGCAAATACCTGAAAACCCGCTTCACTGTTGTCTAATGCTCCTTCCATGGTTTTGACATAAACCTGCTCAATACTCCCACTGCATGTGCAATGTCTGGTCTAGTACAGACCATTGCATACATCAGGCTACCAAATGCACTTGCATATGGAACATGGGACATGTCCTCTTCCTCTTCTTGTGTCTTGGGACACTGTTCAGTAGATAACTTTACACCTACAGGAATAGGAACCTTCACCAGTTTACTATCCCACATATTAAACCTCTACAATATTGTCTCAACATACTTCCTCTCGTTTAACCAGAGCTTCCTCTTTGCTCGATCTCTTTTAATTTCCATGCCAAAAATATAGTTTGCAACACCAAGATCTTTTATGTCAAATTTGGAGCACAATTGGGTCTTCAAATCCTGGATAATTTCTTTTTCATTTCCAACCAACAACATATCATCCACATAGAAGAACAGATAAATAACACGGTCACCAATTAATTTAAAGTACACACAGTGATCTACTTTGCTTCTGGTGAAGCCAAGTCCCTGTATAAATGTATCAAATTTCTGATACCACATCCTTGGTGACTGGTTTAACCCATACAGAGACTTTTTTTCCTTGCATACCAGTTCTTTCTTACCCTTCACTGCAAAGCCTTCAGGTTGCTTCATGTCGATCTCTTCTTCTAGATCCCCGTGAAGAAATGTTGTCTTCACATCCATCTGTTCTACCTCAAAATCAAAAGCAGTAGCAACAGATAAAAGTAATCTAATAGAAGATACCTTGGCAACAGGAGAAAAAATATCACCAAAATCAATTCCTGGCACCTGGGAATAACCTTTTTCTACCAACCGATATTTGTATTTCTCCACCTTTCCTTCTGCATTCATCTTCTTCTTGAACACCCATTTGCTGCCAATGGGTTTCCTTCCAACCGGCAACTCCGCAAGATCTGAAGCCTCATTTTTGTGCAAAGATGCCATTTCATCAACCATGGCCTTTTTCCTAAGTTTTCCATCCTCTGAATCTACTGCTTCCTTCACAATTCTCGTATCATCATCAGTAATAGATAAAGAAAAAATTGAGTAGAAATCAGATGGACTATACCTTTCTGGTTGCCTTCTTTCTCGAATTGATCTTCTCATAACGGAGTTTGTAGCTCTTCATCATCTAATTCCTCTTCTGCTGTAGATTCTGATTCTTCCTCCTTAAGCTCAAACTCTATCTTCTCAGGTTCCTTTGGTTGGAATTCATGTTTAGTAACATCTTTCACCTCTCTGAACACCACATCTTAGCTGTACACAACCTTCCGTGTTACTGGGTTCCAAAGCTTATAACCCTTTAAACCATCCTTATACCCAATAAAGATGCATTTTTAATATTTACTATCCAACTTTGTTCTTTTCTCCTTTCGAACATGTACATATGCATCACATCCAAATACCCTCAGATGTGAAAGAGAGGGTTTCTTACTAGTCCATATCTCTTGTGGAGTCTTATCCTCCAACGCTGATGAAGGTGATTTGTTGACCAGGTAACATGCAGTCTCCACTGCCTCTACCCAGAATTCCTGTCCTAACCTGACAGCACTGAGCATGCTTCTTTCCCTTTCCATCAACGTCTTGTTCATTCTTTCTGCAACTCCATTTTTCTCAGGCGTTTATGGAGTAGCCTTCTGCCATGGTATACCACACTTCTTATAGAACTCTTCAAATTCCTTCTTGCAAAACTCTCCACTGTTATCTATCCTGAGCACCTTTTTCTTCTTCTCTGTTTGGTTTTCCACCAGAGCCTTAAATTCTTTAAACCTATCAAAGTCTTTAGATTTCTTCTTGAGGAAATATATCCATGTATTCCTTAAGAATTCATCTATAAACGATACATAGTACACAAAATTACCCACTGATGGAACCTTCACAGGTCCAAACACATCACTGTTCACAAGTTCTAATATATGTTTCGCCCTCTTACCACCATATGGGAAACTCACCCGATTCTGCTTCCCATATACACAATTTTCACAGAAATCAAAATCCAGAGAGCTATTAGTCATACATTCTACCATACCTTTACCATGAAGGATTTTAAGGCTCTTCTCTCCAATATGTCCAAGCCTTTGATGCCATAGCATGGTCTTTTCTCCAAAGACCACTATATTTTCTGCTCCACTTTCAGGAACCATAGACTTGTTGCACCCATCAACAACGGTTCTACCTTACAGCCTATATAGAGTTCCACTCCAAACTGCCTACATCAATACCAGTGCTCCCCAAACAATCTTGTAGGTATCCTTCTCGAACATTGTTTTTACACCTGCATCATCTAGCTTGCTTACATAAATCATATTTCTGGCCAATGCAAGAATTTGCAGAACACCTGGAAGTGTTCTAACCCTTCCACCTTGCAATTTCAACTTTACTTTTCCATGACCAATGATTCTAGCCTTCCTATCATACCCTAAGAAGACATCACCACCATCGTATTTCTCATACACGCAGAACCACTCTCTAGGGAGAGTGAAGTGAAAGGATGCACCTAAGTCAATCAACCATGCCTCATGATCTATATGTTTACTTGAAGAAGCCAAGTAAACATCCCCACCTTCATCTGAAGTGGTTTTTGCCTCTGTAGAAGGAGCATCATCAGATCCCTTTCCTTTGTCATGAGATTTAGATTTACAACCCCTTTTGTAGTGCCCTTCATTTCCACATTTCCAGCACACCACCTTTATAGGTTTTCCTGGAGATTTAGATCTCCCTCTAGATTTAGATCTGCCACTCGATAACTTATTTTTGTTTCTATTCGGGGACCATCCTCGTATAGAAAAGGCATCAACATTCTGGCTCTACATATTTTTCCGTCTCACCTCCTCCATTAGTAAGGATGAGACTATTTCATAAAACTACAATGCAATTGCATTGCTACCTATTGCAATAACTAGACTATCCCACGAATTTGGTAGAGAACACAACAAATTGATTCACTTATCTTCATCTGAAATTTTAATATCAACAGATAATAACTGACTTACCACAATATTAAATGCATTCAAATGCTCTGTCACTAAGTCTCCATCTTTCATCCTCAGGTTATACAACTTTTTTTGCAGGAACAGTTTATTCACCAGAGACTTAGATTGGTACAAAGTCCCTAACTTTTCCCACAAAGCCTTCGTTGTAGCTTCCCCTGATACATTCGGAAATACTAAATCTAAGACACACAAACGTATTATGCTCTTTGAATTCCATTCCAACTTCTTCCATTCTTCATCGAACACTCCCGGTGGTTTAGTACCCAGATCTACCACGATCCACTGATCTTTGTCCACCAACACATCCTCCATCTTGAGTTTCCACAACTCAAAAATATGACCATTAAATTTCTCGATTTCTATCTTTCCACTGCTCGCCATCTTCTTTCACCACCAGAATCGATCCCGCAGATCTCCCACTAAACAAGGTCTATCACAGGGCTGAGCAAAACCCCTCAGCAACAAAGGCATCCTTGATACCAAATGTAGGTTTTAACCTTGTACATAAATTACCTACATACAAATTCTAAAACAGAAAATAAATAAAGGAGAGAGCATAACACATAAAACACATATACACAGAGATTTCCCTTAGATCCCAAAACTGGGACTACCAACTTGATTTTTCACTATATTCCTTTCAATGTTATAATACATATATATATATACATGTTGAAGCATCCAATACCATGGATAGAAAACCATCACACCCAAAACCATGTGCGAAAACCATGCACAAAACCGTAGGTAGGTCCGCCCAACCTAATATAAGGTCCAAAAAAAAAATTCCCAGGGCAGTGGAGGGGGGCTACCCGCCCCCCTCAAACCCCCTGTGACCCCCCCATTGTGCAATTGACGCAATGAAGAGGGGGCTCTGCCCCCCTCTAACCCCCGGTTAACCCGGGGAGCTAATCGTGGAAAGAATATAACACAACCCAACATCTTCATCTGCAATTTTAATATCAAAAGATAATAACTGACTTACCAAAATATTAAATACGTTCAACAAATGCTCTTTCATTGAGTCTCCATCTTTCATCCTCAGGTTATACATATTTTTCCATAGGAACAGTTAATTCACTAGAGACTTAGATTGGTACAAAGTCTCTAACTTGTCCCACAAATCCTTCACCGTAGCTTCCCATAATACATTCGACAATATTAAATCTGAAACACACAATCATATTGTGCTCTTTGCCTTCCTATCCAACTTATTTCATTCTTCATTAGACACTCCTGTTGGTTTATTACCCAGATCTACCGCGATCCACTGATCTTTATCCACGAACAGATTCTCCATCTTGAGTTTCCACAACTCAAAAATTTGACCATCAAATTTCTCGATCTCTATATTTCCATTGCTCACCATCTTCTTTCATCACCAGAATTGATCCTGTAGATCTCCCACTGACTAGGGTCTACCATAGGCCCAAGTGAAACCCCTTAGCAACAAAGGCATCCCCTTAAAGCAAAAGCAACTCTGATACCAAATCTAGGTTTTAACCCCGTACAAAAATTACTTGCATACAAATTCTAAAAAACATAAAATAAACAATAGCGAGAGCATAACACATCAAACAAATATACATAGAGAACTGAAGCATCCAATACCATGGACTAAAAACCATTGCGCACAAAACCATGCGCAAAAACCATGCACAAAACCATGCACAAAACCATGGGCAAAACCATGGGTTCAAAAGAGCCGCCCCCCCGCGCTTGTGACTATTGGACCTAGTCGTGGAAAGAATATAACACAACCCAACAAATTCACCCACTATGAGGATTTGACCATCAGTCTCTGTGTGTGTCTTATGAGGGATATTGGCTCTACAAGTACCACTAGACCAGTTCTCTTCTCTCTCTCTCTTTAATTTGAATTATGTTGGTCCAGTGTTATTGTTCTCCTCTTTCTTCAATTCCTGCTTCTTACCGTCAATATTGAATTCCTTTTATGAAGAATAAAGAAGATACAATGTAGAGTATAAGACATGAAAGACAATGAACACTCGAATATAAAATAAAGTAGACTATAAAGGATTTATATGATATATACCTTAGCATCAAAAATATTGTCAATGCCATTTTTACCCATAAAAGAAAGAAAATCGAACAAGTTTTCTTCAGTTGGGAAATAGTGGCCATTATGTGGCCAGATGACCTGTATAAACAAAGAAAATAAAACATCACCATAAAAATTAACACCTTAGTAAACTTAGTATTCAACCATAAAGGAATAATAGGCACAATCATGCCAACTAAGTTACATGCTAAAAATATCAAGTTGTAGATTACTTATACAGTGTGGGATTGCAAATAAAACTCCTAGCAAAAGCCAAAGCTAAGTCTAGAATAAAATGAAATGAATTAAAAGGGATACAATAATAGGATAACCTTGTATACATGTATATAACTAGATAATGTAGAAGGCTAATTGAATAAGTCCAAGGTTGGAGGTTGTTGATGTGAAGAATGTCGAAGTTTGATGAGCATTTCTTTTGATAAGAACTACTATTTGGGTCCATTATCACATATGAATAAGCCAAGTAGTCTATATCAAATTATTAATGGTTTTCTTGTATTTATGGATCACTACAATATAAGTGGATAAATTCCTAAGACAATTTCCTTCCCATTGTGATCCTGACCTGTGTTACAATATATTAGCTGTGATTTGGAGAAAATTTCCAACATTGAAAATATGTAGCAATCCCCACTAGTAATCCCCCAAATAGGATTATTTTGTAACGTAACTTTCAAATTCTAGTTGCTATATGATTTTTGAATGGAAAATCCACACTGAATTCCAACACCAAACTTCCAATTTGAGGTAACACTTGTGGCAATCCTCAATCACTCAAACTCAAAAAATCAGTTATCATTACAATGAAAAGATAAAATAAGAGTAGTTTTGATCTGCTCTGCAGATTTACATGCAAAGCACCAATAGTTCTCCTATATTTACCATAATTGTAATTTCCAATATATAACACATCAATTCGTCTTTTATAGCAAATACTTGATCCAATACAAATAAGAATTTAACATATTACAACAATAAAACCAAGGTTTGATCCTCAATTATTTCAAACTAGTTAGCACAAAAACTTCAAGAAAGAGCAACAAGTAGAAATAACAAATCCATCAATTAATAATCAATCAAAAAAATATAAGCTTTTTGTTGAAGCTTGATAAACAATTGTAAATTATATTGACAATCCACTGTAACTAGTGGTCTTATACAGAGAGAAATACTACCTAGAGAACTCATCTCCCAAATTCTTTGCTCTATCCATGAAGCTTTCTGCAATCCTCAAAACAGAAATTTCATTCAATATTTTAGGTTTCTGAAGCTTCCCAAGGGCCTTGCCAAATGGAGTTGTGAATTTTATTGATTTTCATAAAATGCTTCTTGTACTAAAAAAATATAGTTTGACCATGTGATAGATAATTCAAGCAAGTAAAAAATTATGTACAATATTTATTAGAAGACTTCATGTTAAAATGAAAACGTGCATATTTCGGATAGAAAAATAATCTTAATAGAGATGGTAAATATTGAAAAACAATAGAGTGGATATAAAACTGTAGGTAAAACTAACAAAATCCTAATTGTAATTCAGCTGATTGATTATTCTAAGTGAAGCCAACTAGATATATACAAGTTTTCATTTTCAGCTTTATTTCCCATATCTTTATTGGACGTGGAAGCTAAGTTGCATGCATCTCGAAAGGTTGTTTTAGAAAGAGTATATGTTGCATTCACATATTCCACACTTTCTTTTCCATGAACAATCATAAAAGGTATTGGAGGAATTAGTTTCTACATCAGTTGAGTTGTCAACTTTCATTTTCTCGACTTCTGTTTTCCTGCATGTGCATTATTTGAGTTTTCCTTAGTGGGTTTTCAGATAAGAAAACAAAAGGTTTGAAAAAAAAATCATCATGCAAAACAATGACTAATTGTATGGTACCAACCCACATTTCTTTATTATTGGAATCAAACTAGTCAACCACGCTCAATTGACATCATTATAGTTATCCAAAACCTACCTGATGGACATTTGAAGTTCGGCTACATGAACTTGTTCCTTTGTGTGGATAAATTTCTCTTTGTGTGTGGAAAGGGCTACTAAGTTTTCAGAGAGTGATGACTTATACTTACCATCAGATTTTACCATTTCCAACTGGTTTTTTAGCATCTTGACACATAATATATTTTGTTGCATCTCAATTGTGTATGCTCTCATTTGTAGGAATTTATAGGGTAAGTTCCTCAGACAGAACACCAAAGGACACCGCTCACAAATAGATCATAGATCAATACACCAATATTTTTGACATGTTTAAAACCCTCATAGATGGAAACAGTCCACGGACTGAGCCAACACGGCCACTTCAGGCAATTTATTAATAAAAGAATGAAAATTTACATAAGCTTCTCTCATGGACGATTACCCTTCAAATGACCCTCCATGCTCTTTAAATAGAGATCATGGACCAATCGGGTGCTAAGCCATGGATCAAGTGTCAGTAATACCGAGGAGAGAATGAACCTTCGGATCACTACATATCGTGACAGTCGGATTGTAAGTTACAAAATGTACATAGCAAAGAAACACACTTTACCTAACTCTATACTAGACCAAGTTATACTTAACTATTTCCTATGTGTCGGAATATCCTAACATCCCCCCTTAAGAACAACTTGGGATACGATTGAAGGATTTACAAATATGACACAATAGGAGAAGGAAGGAGGCACTAGAGCCTATCCCCCCTTAGTGACAACTTCCTGAACTCCAACCATAAATCGAAGTTTAGTGAACTTTGCCTCTGTGAGAGCCTTTGTAAAGATGTCTACAACTTGATCATCTGTTGAAAAATATTGCACTTCAAGAACATGGTTGTGAACGAGCTTTCTGATGAAGTGCATGTGTAGTTCAATGTGTTTGTTGCGCTGATGTTGGACTGGATCTTTGCATAGTTGAATGGCACTTTGATTATCACACCAAAGGGTAGTCGGATGTTGCTGCTGAAAGCCGAACTCTGACAGGATCTGACGAAGCCACAAGGCTTCCTTACTAGCTTCTACGGCACCACGATACTCTGCTTCTGCTGAAGAAAGAGAAATGGTACCTTGTTTCTTGCAAGCCCATGTAATAGGTCCTGAACCAAGAGTGAACACATAACCTGCAGTAGAATTTCGATCATCAGGGTCACCAGCCCAATCAGAATCAGTGAAACCGACCAATAGAGGAGCTGCTTCGGCACTGTAATGAATCCCAAACTGAACTGTACCTCGAACATAACGAAGTATTCTTTTAGCTGCTTTCCAATGACTTTCATGTGGGTTTTGCATAAACCGAGCAACAAGGCCAATAGCAAAGGAAAGGTCAGGATGAGTATGGGTTAGATACAAAAGTTTTCCTACAAGTTGATGGTATAAGGTAGCATCAACTTCAGGAGAAGTACAAGTGACTGAAATTTTTACTCTAGACTGAAAGGGAGAAGGGGCTGGCTTACAGTCTTCCATGTGAAAATGGCGTAGAATATCACAGGCATACTTGGACTGGGAAAGGGAAATACCTTCCTTGGATTGCAATACTTGAAGACCAAGAAAATAGTGTAAGTGTCCTAAGTATGTCATTTCAAACTTCCTTTTAAGGCTAGACTTCACATGGTTTATAAGGTTGGGATCACTACCAGTCAGGATAAGATCATCAACATAAAGAACAAGAATGATAAGAGACTTGCCCACTTTCTTGGTGTAGATAGTATTGTCAGAATGACACCAAGAAAAGCCATTTTCTAAAAGAAAGTTATCCATTTTGGCATACCAAGCTCGAGGAGCTTGCTTGAGACCATAAAGGGATTTCTTAAGCTGACATACAAGGCTGGAGTTTGTTTGTATAAAGCCAATAGGTTGTTCCATATAGATTTCTTCATGCAAGTCCCCATGCAAGAAGGCATATTTAACATCCATCTGATGGACTTCCCATTTGAAAGAGGTAGAAAGGGAAAGAAAAAGGCAGATAGAGTTCATTTTGGCAACAGGGGAAAAGGTTTCAGTGTAGTCAATGCCTTCAACTTGTGAAAATCCCTTAGCAACAAGACGAGCTTTATGTTTATCAACTTTCCTATCTGGTCCATACTTGGTTCTGTAAACCCATTTGCATCTAACAAGTTTTCGCCCCTTTGGCAGAGGAACAAGATCCCATGTATCATTTGCCAATAATAAATGATATTCTTCATTCATAGTTGCTTCCCAATCTGGATGGCCTGAAGCTTCTGGAAAGGTGTTAGGATCATAATTCGCTGAAGCTTGAGCTAGTAAAGAAGAGGCTCTGTTATGCTCTTAACCTGCAAAGTAATACCCAAACATAGAATTTGCGAAGAAAAGATACCGAGAACACAAAATATGCGAAGAAAATATACCTAGAGCACAAAATAGCAATGATTTTATTATTCAGAGAGAAATGTTCACAGGCCTCTTCGAGGGGGCAACCTCCAATAGAGCAGAACTCGATTACAAAACAAGACACGATACTCCTCGCAGGGAGTCTCTATCCTTTATATATGACTCATACATGCAATACGACGGGCCAATACCGTGGGTTTTATTAATACCATCTATCTAATACTACCGCCCATTTGCAACTAACTGTGGTCCCATCATTAATTGCGGGTTAACCACTTACAAATATTAATATGGGCTTTATTGACTCTTGACTATGACGTGATCCCATGACATAAATAAGGGGGTTAGGGTGGGACCCTAACATGCCCTCCCCCTTAAGACTAGCCTTGTCCTCAAGGCTGAAGCTGCGGAAACTGCTGAAGAATAGTGGCTGGTTCCCAAGTTGCATCTTCCGGAGAGGTGTCTTTCCATTTGACGAGGACCTCCTTAATCATGCGGCCGCGCAGGTGCTTGTCTCGTGTGTCTAGAACCTGTTCAGGTTGAAGCCAGATTGACCCTTCTTCGTCCAATTCAGGTAGACTGGTTTGAACTCGGCAATTATTCCCAATCACTTTCTTGAGGCACGATACATGGAAAACTGGGTGGATTTTTGCTGTAGGTGGCAAAGCCAACTTATAAGCCACTTCTCCAATGCGCTGAAGTACTTGGTATGGTCCGTAGAATTTTGGAGAGAGCTTTTGACAACCCTTGTCTTTGAGTGATGTTTGCTTATATGGTTGCAGCCTCAAAAAGACCTGATCCCCTTCTTGAAATTGGCGCTCTGAGCGATGTTGGTCAGCCTGTTGCTTCATACGGTTCTGAGCTTGATGAAGATTCTCGCGCAGATGGGCAAGCATGGTTGCGCGGTGTTGTAGGAGTTGATCCACGGCTTGTACTTTGGAGCACCCCGTGAGATAAGAAGTAGGGGAAGGCGGAAGTTGTCCATAGACGGCTTCATAGGGAGTCATTTTGGTGGTGGCATGATAGTTGGTGTTATACCACCATTCCGCCAGAGGTAACCACTGTACCCAAAGGTGTTGCTTTTCTGAAGTGAAACACCTAAGGTAGGTTTCTAGACATTTGTTGACAGCTTCGGTTTGACCATCTGTTTGCGGATGATATGAAGTACTGAGTTTGAGTTGAGTGCCTTGTATTCTGAAGAGCTCCTGCCAAAAATTACTGGTGAAGATTGGGTCGCGGTCGAACACAATAGAAGTGGGCATGCCATGCAATTTGAAGATCTGATCCATGAAAGTTTGAGCAACCAAAGTTGGTGTAGATGGTTGGGGTAGGGCGCAGAAATGAGCATACTTCGACAGTCGGTCCACAACCACCATGATGACTGACTTGTTCCCAGACTTTGGAAGACCTGTAATGAAATCCATGGAGACCTTCGTCCAAATTGATGCCGGAATGGGCAATGGTTGTAATGTGCCTGGTGTGTTGACGGTTTCCCCTTTGTGGCGTTGACAGACGTCACATTCTGCTACGAAAGTAAGAATGTCCTGTTTCATGCTGGCCCAAAAAAATTATCTTCTGGTGCGAGCATACGTCTTCTGAAAGCCCGAATGTCCTGCAATGGGAGATGAGTGAAATTTTGTCAAAATGCGACTTTTGAGGGTGGATGTTGGTGATATTACGACTTTGTCCTTGTAGCAAAGAATATCATTCTGCCACGAGTAGCCCTTGCTGGAATTAGGATCTACCTGCAATTGAGAAATGAGTTGGGAGAGCCCGGGATGTGAAAACCATTCCCTGCGAGCCTCTTCAATCCAGTCTGGAATGGGGAGGGAAATTGCGAGCAGAGTACTTTCCTCCTCAAATTGGCGTGACAATGCATCTGCTACCCTGTTGTCTTTCCCTTTCTTGTAAATGATCTCATAATCATATCCCAGCATTTTGGCTAACCATTTATTTTGTTGTGGGGAAGATAGGCGTTGCTCCAAAAAATATTTAAGACTGTGATGATCTATGCGGATTTGGAAACGTCGCCCCAACAAGTAAGGTCGCCAGGTCTCGACTGCATGTAAGATGGCCATCATTTCCTTCTTGTAGGTAGATTGGCCCAGATTCCTCCCACTTAGTTGTTGGCTGGTGAAGGCCAATGGTCGCCCTTCCTGCATTAAGACCGCTCCAATACCTGTTCCCGAAGCATCACATTCAATGACAAATGATTTGGTGAAGTCCGGTAGTGCTAAGACAGGAGTGGAACACATGGCGGTTTTGAGAGCGGTAAATGCTTGTTGTGCTTCCTCGTTCCAGAAGAAGGAATTTTTCTTTAGGAGTTGCGTTAGGGGCTTCGCTATGCGGCCATAGTTGCGGACAAATTTACGATAATAGCCTGTGAGACCCAAAAATCCTCTCAAGCTTTTCAAGGTCTTAGGTTGAGGCCATTCTTGCATTGCCTGGATCTTTTTGGGGTCCACCTTGACACCTTCACGCCCCACAATGTGGCCCAAATACTCAACTTCTTCCATGCCAAACGAACACTTAGACATCTTGACAAATAATTTATGCTTGCGGAGCAGCTGCAAGAGTAGATCTACATGCTGAAGATGTGCAGCCCAAGTGCCACTATAGATGAGGATGTCATCGAAGAAGACAAGGACAAGTTTTCTGAGTTATGGTTTGAGGAGGTGATTCACAAGGCTCTGAAAAGTAGAGGGGGCATTACAGAGACCAAATGGCATGACCAGGAACTCATAATGGCCTTCATGAGTTCTGAAAGCTGTCTTGGGGATGTCAACTTCCTTCATGCGAATTTGGTGGTAGCCTGAGCGAAGATCCAACTTAGTGAAGAATTGAGCCCCATTGAGTTCGTCCAGCAAATCGTCAACCACCGGGATGGGAAATTTATCTTTGACTATTAACTTATTGAGGGCCCTGAAGTCGGGACACATCCACCACTCCCCATCTTTCTTGAGGACCATGACTACTGGGGATGAATAAGGACTAATGCTGGGACGAATGACACCTGCTTCCAACAATTCCTCGATGATTTTTTCTATTTCATTCTTTTGGGTGAACGGATATCTGTATGGCCGCACATTTGGGGGTTGGGCCCCTGGAACCAATGTGATGCTATGATCATGTTCCCCTCGCGAGGGTGGAAGCTCATGAGGCTTGTCAAAGACCGTCCGATGTTTATTTAAAATCTGTTGCATCTCAGGATGAATTGGCAGAGACATGGTGTCTACTACCTGGATGGCATTAAATTGAGCTACCACTCCATGATGGCCCTTTTTTAACAATTTTTCCATCCTATGCGAGCTGATGATAGAGGGGGCTCCCGCCTGTAGTCCACGGAGGGTATGTGTGGAGTTGTTCTGCTTAAAACTCATATATAACTCCTGTAAATCCATTGTGATTGGCCCAAGAGTGTGGAGCCATTCTGCGCCTAGGACAATGTCGCAACCCCCCATGTGTATTGCAAACATGTGGGTTTTCAATTGATAATCCCCCATTTGAATTTTGACATTTTCACAGCGACCTTCACATTTCATTGTGCCCCCATCTGAAATCTGGACTTGGAAGTTAGAAACTGCCCGGACGAAACAATGTGCTGCTTCAGTGATCTTTTGATGGATGAAATTATGGGTACTTCCACTATCAATCAAGACTACTACTGGGCGATGTTTAAGAAAACCCCTTATTTTGAGAGTTTGAGGGGAAGAAATTCCTGCGAATGCATTTAGCGAAATAATTGGTTCATTAGATACAATCTCCTTTTGGTTATCTTCTTCGATCGCCTCCGGTTCCTCAAGTGGTGGATCTTCCTCGGTGGAGCTGTAGTCAGTGGCATCTATTTGAAAAAACTTGTGCTCTTTGCATTTATGACCCGGGGAATATTTTTCATCACAGTAGTAACATAGTCCTTGCTTCCTTCTTTCGGCCATTTCCGCAGGTGACACCTTTTGAATCTTAAGTGTCTGAGTCGTATTGGGAGCCTGTGAGGGACGACCTTTAGCGAGGAAGTTGGGGCGGCTGGATTGGGCTGTTAATGCACTTTCCACCTTACGGGCTACCTGGCAAGCCTCTGTCCATGTGGGAGGGTGGTGGAGTAGAACCTGAGCTTTGATGGCTTCTTTAAGACCGCTGATAAAGCATTCCATGTAGAACTCATCTGTGAGACCCCTAGTGCGGAAGGCTAAGGCTTCAAAAGCAGTAATATATTCCTCCACTGTACCCGTCTGTCGGAGCTTAGTGAGACGCCCCAAAAAAGAGTCTTCCTGTTCAAAGTGACTGCGAAGAGTTTTGGCAAATTGGGCCCAATTCTGAAAATGTCCATTGCAATGCTGATGCCATTCCTTCCATTGCCATCGTTCATTGTCCAAGTACATGGTGCCCACCATAAGCTTAGTCCCCTCATCTATGATATGATTCAATTGGAAATACTGATCCATTTGTGCTAGCCATGCGGATGTGTGAGAACCGTCAAATTTATGCATATCCAACTTGGGAGGTCGTTGACTGGGTGGTGGATGGGTGTGCCAGACGTGATGAGAGTGGCTAGACTCACCCTCATGGTATTCATGGCCATTATACGCCTCCTCGTGGGCTGGCTCCTTGCCCTTTGGGAGTGCATCATGTATCTGGTGACTTATTCCTTTAAGCTCAAGTTCGATATTCTTCACCGCAGTTTGGAGGGAGTTCACATGGTCTTCAATTTTGTCGATCCTTTCATTGGCCATTGCTTGAGCGCGAGTTTCTACCATACACCAACCTGATGAAAAATTGGGACCGCCTAAAATTTTTTTACTAAGAAATTGAATGGTACCACCTTGCTCAGCTCGTCGTCCTGATTCTGATGGGCTAGGTCACCAATAAGCGCCCGGAAGATCTCAGTACTGCAGTCGCCAAATCCTCAGAATGTCAATGCCGCCAAAAGTCCTGCGAAAATTATATCCAGGGACAGGAACCCTTCACAACTACTCCGATCTGGTGGATCTGAGAGATCTAAATGGTGGAACAACTGCTGTTGCTGATCTGATGGAGCTGCGGGACTGATGTCGGCTGCTGCTGCACTTGCTGATCTAGAATAGGTGATGTGTGATCCCCCGATAGAAAGGGAACTATGGTCTTGAGGAGTGTCAGGTGTTACAGATCGCAATATACATAAGGGTCTAACAGTAGTACTCGGCCCAATGTTTCAGGGCTCTAACTAAGGAGGATCGACCGTACCTTTAGCCGTACAACCCGACTACCCTATCGTACGGGTGAGTAATCTCTTCGAGTGCTGTTCTCGGTGTACTGTAGCCACAAGACGGCCGAAGGTTTATCTATGGCGAGGTTTCAAGGGAGCTAGGGGGCTTCCTATATACCCAGAGGGTACATGGAAGATAGTCCGTGCGCGGTTCTGTCTAATGCACTACTACTTGAAGGGGTACCCATAGGGGTTACAAGGGAGTCCAACAGACGTGACCACCTCTTGTATTTCCTGCGTGCATGCCTCCCCAAATCCGCAGGTTTATGCTCTTAAGGACAGATCCCGTGGTTTAAAGACGCCGGAACACGTCTCTAGCCAAAAAAAAAAAATTGCTAAAATTTGGAGATCCCACCAAGCCCTGGAAAGTGCTCTGATACCACTTGTTATGCTCTTAACCTGCAAAGTAATACCCAAACATAGAATTTGCGAAGAAAAGCTACCGAGAACACAGAATATGCGAAGAAAATATACCCAGAGCACAGAATAGCAATGATTTTATTATTCAGAGAGAAATGTTCACATGCCTCTTCGAGGGGGCAACCTCCAATAGAGCAGAGCTCGATTACAAAACAAGACACGATACTCCTCGCAGGGAGTCTCTATCCTTTATATATGACTCATACATGCAATACCACGGGCCAATACCGTGGGTTTTATTAATACCATCTATCTAATACTACCGCCCATTTACCATCTATCTAATACTACCGCCCATTTGCAACTAACTGTGGTCCCATCATTAATTGCGGGTTAACCACTTACAAATATTAATATGGGCTTTATTGAATCTTGACTATGACGTGATCCCATGACATAAATAAGGGGGTTAGGGTGGGACCCTAACAGGCTCTATCGAACTGAGAACGTGTACGTCGCTGATCTGTAGGATCACCGGCAATATCACCTGTTGCATCCCGAGTAGCACGGACCCATTTTGGAAGTTGAGGAGCTGAAGGAGGATTTTGAGAAGGTGGGGGAGGATTTTCATCCTCGCTTTCATCATCTGAAGAAGAAATATTTTCAAAAGTAGAAGAGATATGGAGAGGTGGCAGATCCGCCGAACTAGGCTCGTAGGCCGATATATTTTCAGCAAACTTTACATCTCTTGTAATGATAACATTTTTGGAATTAAGTGGAATAAGTCTATATCCTTTGACATCTTCAGAATATCCAACAAAAATACATTTTTCACTCTTAGGTTTTAAAGCTTTATGTTTCTCATCTGGAATATTGGCCCATGCTTCACTTCCAAAAACACGAAAGTGACTTACATCTGGTTTAATTGAGCTCCATGCTTCTTCTGGAGTGATATTATTTAAAACCTTAGTAGGAGTACGATTTATTATGTAATTTGCAGAGTTAATTGCTTCTGCCCAAAAATTAAGACCGAGTCCTTTAGATTGAAGCATACAATTAGCCATTTCCTTTAAGGTACGATTCTTCCTTTCAGCTACACCATTTTGTTGAGTATATGGAACAGTATGTTGCATATGAATTCCATTCTCAGTGCAAAAGTTGATGAACTTTTTGTTAACATATTCTCTACCATTATTAGATCTTAGCTTAAGAATTTGATGTCCAGATTGTTTTTCAGCAAAGGCCTTAAAGGCCAAGAACATGTTAAATACTTCACTCTTGAGTTTTAAGAAGTATACCCAAGTGCGTTTGGAGAAATCATCAATGAAAGATAATAAATACTTGTAGCCAGATAATGAAACAACTGGAAGTGGACCACATAAATCACTATGCACGAGCTCTAAAGGGGCTGAGGCGTGCCAAGAGGCACGTTTTTCAAAACTATCCCGATGATGTTTTCCGAGTACACATCCGGAACAAACACCATCTCTGCAAGATACCATTGGAAGACCTGTCACCATATTTTCTTTACATAGATTCTGAAGGGAGCGATAGTTTAAGTGACTAGATCGCTCATGCCAAATTTTGCTCACTTCATCGTTATGAGCAACAAATACTAAAGGAAGATTTGATGACCCAAAGTTGTGAAACCTATACAACCTTGTAGAATCATCAGCAATGACAGTAGCTAAAATCTGTCTAGGATCTCTTAGGTCCTTAATTACAACATCGTGAGGTGAAAGTTCAACGATTTTACCTTCACCTGAATGAGTTATCTGATATACAGATAGAAGGTTGCAGGATAAGGTTGGAACACATAATACATCATTAAATTGACCATTGTCTATATGAACAGTTCCAGTCCCTACAACACTAAGAGATCTATCATCACCAACATATATATTTTTGGTGTTACAATCATTTAAAGAAGAAAACATGGCTTTGTTTTTGGCCATATGATAAGAAGCTCCAGAATCAATGAGCCACTCATGAGAATGAGGAGAAGATGATACATTTAGTACATAGCCAGACCGAGATGCTTGGCAACCACATGCAGAAAGTTCTATTCTTGAAGATGAAGTTGAAGTTGAAGAGTGCTCCAAATGGATGTTATGCTTCTTCATTGTTGCTTCCAAGGCTGGCCATCTCAATTACAAAAGTTGCAATGTCTATCAGTGTTATTCCCTTTGTTTTTATTTGTCTTATCATTTTGTTGAAATGATTTTTCATTTTGAGGATGAAATTGCGTAGGACCCTTGTTTGGTTTAGGACCATTCCTTTTAGGATACAACTTCTTAGGATTCTTTGAATTTGGTTGCTGCTGGGCGGCTAACGCTTTCTTAGAAGAGTTTCCAAGATTAAGAAGACCAAGGTGTAAGAGTTTTTCTTGTTCTCTTATTAAAGAATCACAAAAGGAATCAAAGGAAGGGGACTTGTAGGCTTGTCTTTGAGAAATGAAGGCTTCTCTTGTAGGATGGAAGGTGGAAACAAACACAGAGTAGGCTGGTCCCAACTTAGTAAGAATGGAATAGATAAGGTTATTGTCTTCTTTCTTAACCTTAACACCTTCCAAGAGAAGTCTAAGGGTCTTGAACTTGGAAAAAAAATCTTCAATGGAAGAAAAATTATTGGGGTCCAACGTAAGCAACTCATTTTCGAGTTGATGGCCTTTAAGTTCATTTTTAATTACAAAAACTTTAGTAATCTGTTTCATTGCTTCATCAGGAGTATCGAGTTCTACAATATGGAATCTAAGATCTCGGGAAATAGACATTCCTATCAACCCTCCTGCTTGATCTTGCCTATTTTCCAATTTAGCTGCCTTATCTTCATCTTTCGGTTTGGTTTCTTGGCTTGAGGCTATTCTGTAGAGACCTTTACTTCTAAGTAAATCCACAATGTAGGACCACCATTGGAAGTAGTTGGTGCTGTCAAGAATAACTTGGCATGGACTTTCCATTTTAATAGAAAATGAAGCTATAGATGCTGAAAATAAGTGTTCCAATGGAAAGATCTCGAAAAATTAGGCTGGTTAAAAAAAACGGCTCTGAAAACGGCTTCCGGATGAAGAAGTTATGGCTTTTTGAAGAAAATTTGATGAAGATGCCGACGAAGTGCGGGAATGTGTGGAAATGAATGATAATGTTATAAAAAAAATCAGCCCCCTTTCCAAACTTAATCTAATTAGCTCAACAAAAAGAAGACTTGAACTCAAGACCTCTACTCTCATGAAGTAGCTTTGGACCATGTGCGCTAAACTAAAAGTTTAGTAATTTTTGGAAAAGAGGAAGGGTTTTTTTTTTTTTTTAGTCGCTGAAGCTTTGGGCTGCGTGCTTACTTTGAGAAGGCTCTTTTTCCCTACAAAACAAAAAAACACAAAACCCAACATGGACATTCAAAAAAAAAAATGAACCTTATGGCTCGAAGTTAGCTTTAACCGGAAACTAAATATTTTCCTCAATGTTTCTGATTTTCCGAGATCACACTAAGGCACGGTGGAAAAGAGCATACGCATGAGAAAAATCCTTCCTTTCCGTTTCTGATTTGCCCAGATCGCACAGACTCGCAGGGCAAAGATCATACGCAGAAATGAAAGGTATAGATCCGGTAATAAAAAAAAAGCTAAATAAACCGAAACCAAAATAAACAGAGAGAAAATAACTGTAAACTACAAATAAACACTGTATACCTCCAGATCTTAAAAATGACGTAGCTAGGGCTACCGTAAACCTTTTTGCGTGAAACGAAAGGGGTTCCTCACTGGAACATATACTCCTAACACAATAGAGCAGTCCTCTCGGCCTGAAAGTAGTCAAAAATAGTAGATCTAGGAAACGACAGTCGGATGCAGTTCTACTGGCTTCAGATTTGGATCACCAACGGACGCAGCCCTCAAATAGCTCTGATACCATGTATGAATTTCTAGGGTAAGTTCCTCAGACAGAACACCAAAGGACACCGCTCACAAACAGATCACAGATCAATACACCAATATTTTTGACGTGGTTAAAACCCTCAAAGAGGGAAACAGTCCACGGCCTGAGCCAACGCAGCCACTTTAGGCAATTTATTAAGAAAAGAATGAAAATTTACATAAGCTTCTCTCATGGATGGTTACCCTACAAATGACCCTCCATGCTCTTTAAATAGAGATCATGTACCAATCGGGTGTTAAGCCACGGATCAAGTGTCGGTAATACCGAGGAGAGAATGAACCGTCGGATCACTACATATCGTGACCGTCGAATTGTAAGTTACAAAATGTACATAGTAAATAAACACACTTTACCTAACTCTATACTAGACCAAGTTATACTTAACTATTTCCTATGTGTCGGAATATCCTAACATCATTGCCCCTAACATATATGACCTATGCATGAGGCTATTGGTACCAACAATATAACACATACGCAACAATCTAAAGTTCATTAATGATTATAGATATCTATGGATAAATTCTATAGCTTGTAGGAGAAGTTGGTTATTTCCTAGAGATGTTTGGGAAGGCCGTAAGAGAATGAAGCTAGGACTAGACAATGGTCCAAAATTGGACCTGCTAATTTATTTATTTTTCTTTATAAGTAGCCATGATGAATGTTCTTAACCCTTATTTTTGTTATGTAACAAGGTGTGAATTTGGATTAGTAATTCTCCTTAGTGGGGATACTTGTGATATTTTCCAACATTCAACGCATTCCCTCTATTCATTATATTTCCATTTTTCTTATTTTATTCCATTGTGTATGCTCCCATCCACAACTATAATACATAACTAAAAGATTTCCATGAATTCATTTTCCTGTAAATTCATATTTTGTAGGCCTGAGGTGATTAATATGATATTGTTTGCAAGAAATATGAACTGTATATTGCAGTAAACAAGCACAAATGTGGTCATAATCTAGCAATCCAACCAAAATAGGAAATAATAAAAATGCAAACATGGTTGAGAGAGACGGAGATGAGTATATTAAGAATTGATATTTATTTGTATCATAATTCAAATCACCTTTCATAGATCTATCTTAACCCTAGATCTGTCAAGTACCAAGGCAGACAAAATCCTTTGAAGTGTGAACCTTTCCTTAAGTATTTTCACTCTAAAAAATGTTTGCACCTTGAATCTCAATACATAATAGATACACAGTGAATACGAATCTACATTGCTTTATATTTTATTGATAATACATCGGCTTTATGTATTTATGGTTTTTAGCATACTAGAGATGTAGATTATAGAATGCACCTCTCGATGCAATGCCAAAACTACACAGAGGGGATATTATCTAAGGGTTTCATTACAAGGATAATATCATAGAAACTGAAGAAATAAAGAGTAGAAAAGAAACTAAAGACATACAAATCAATTAAGAAAGTTTGTATTAGGAAAAATTATTGATATCTTAAGCCATGTTTGCTCTTGCCCAACCATAAGACAAAAAAGTGACTCAAAGTGATCTTAGAGACAATAGTCCTAAAATAGTTTAGGAAAGATTCAAGAAAACTAAAGGTAAGCAAGAAAAAGAGTTGAATCTATGTCAAAACACAACATAAAGAATATAAAGTGGCTTTAATTAGCCAATCTCACGTGCATCTCCTATTTTTCATAGTCTATAACCAATGTAATATCCCATCCATGAAAAATAGTCATGCAATTGAGTAGGCACCTTCACACCTTTGGTATACAATGTCTTGCCTACCACTACATGTACCAAATTTCTCTGATAGCATCATTCGTAAACAATCAAACTTGGAAATGAAGTATTAGTTCATTATTCAGGTCAACATGCAGTTAATTTGTCTACCGAGATTCCATTTTTAATGTGCTTTTCCCCACCCAAACAATACAAATTTGAAAGGGCTGGCACTGGGTAAAAGTCCTAGTTGCAAGCTCTTGAAGGAATTAGCTGAAATAACTTCTCATGGTTCCCACATCAATCCAGTAAAATTTAGTTTATTTTTGTAAAATAGTACATCACTAGCAACAAAATTCAGTCCTAGGGGTATTTTTCCATGTTGATTAGTGGTAGACAGTATTGTTTTGTCTCCAAGTAAAAAATGCAATAACCAGTTACAACACCTAAATATCATAATTCAAATGTGACATATCTCCTACCATATACAAACTTTTACATGAAATAGGGCACTCACC
Organism: Pinus tabuliformis; assembly: GCA_031772625.1. NCBI lineage: Eukaryota > Viridiplantae > Streptophyta > Pinopsida > Pinales > Pinaceae > Pinus > Pinus tabuliformis. The sequence continues at coordinate 152,395,514 of CM062804.1, read as the reverse complement.
TATTTGATTGTAGACAACGAATATGCCCCTAGCACTGTAGCATTTGATGAGTGTACTTGTAGGGATATACACCATGAGATGTTCAAAACCACCACATCCAATTATATTATCCCAATGTATACCCTCTTAAATGATGTAGTGTTGTGTTTATTAATTTCTATTAATTGTATCAACATATCCATCATGACTGTCCAATGTTAATCACTATTATGTTAAGCTAAATATGAGAATGCAGCCTTCAATAATATGCACTTCAACAGAGGAGTTTACAATGTATCATCTAGTATACATTACAAGGAGATAGTTTCATTAATACATATCAAAATCCTTGTGGAAATATATGTCACTTAAATTTTTATTCCAAGTTAGCTTTCAATTAAAATGATATCACCAAGACAATAGGGAAACAAAAAACACAGAAGTGCCTCTAAGCAATGTTACTTCCTAAATGAGGGATAATATGTTACAATTATAGCAAAAATTAAATGCTCTACCTTAAGCTAATGAAAAGACCAAGGCATATCTCTCATGTAGTTTATTGTAGCGGAAGATATGTCATGAAGGCCCTCCTATGCTAAATACTATTGTGCTATGCTAAATATCAAGCCACCATCTTCACTAATGTGGATTTTTAACAGAGAATTTGCAATGTATCATTCAATATGCATTATAAGGAGATAGTGGCACTCTTGCTAAACAAAATTTTCAAAAAGGGATATGCCATATTAATTTTAATTTAAAAAACTTCTTGTGAAGAAGACATCACAAAGTCAACAAAAGCCTCAAAATGGAATATACCACTTTACTTTTAGTTAATTTTTTTACAAACATCATATATACAAGAAGGAACCACAAAGTGGACAAGCACCCCTGAGCAAATTTTAGTTCCTAAACAAAGAAATATACATTGCAATTTGAGTAGAAAAGATTAAAATACATACTTGACAAACCTAATGTGAGCACCAAGACTACGATGAGATGCAAAACAATCCGGGAAAATGAAAAGCCCATAAGTGACTAATAAAATAGCCGATCAAACGAAAAAATGACCTAGTACTCGTTTTTTTGAGGTAGAAAAAAATCACTCGATTTTGAAAAGTGGTGATTCAGAATAAACAAATTTTTTTGGAGCATATTTTTGGCACTTTATTTTCTTATGTATCAAGTATGAACATTTTTTTTTAAATGTCACTGATTTTCATGCTGATTTTGAAAAGCGTTGATGTAGCATCAACACAAATTTTTTTAGAGGGCTTATTTTTGACACTTTAAATTTTTTTATGTATCTAGTATGAACATTTTTTTTTGTTAGTGATTTTCATGTTAATTTTCAAAAATGTTGATGTGGCATCAACAAAAAATTTTTTAGAGGGCTTATTTTTGACACTTTAAATTTTTTATTGTATCGAGTATGATTTTTTTTTTTTTGTTAGTGATTTACATCTTGATTTTGAAAAGTGCTAATGCAATATCAACCCTTTTTGTTTAGAGGGCTTATTTTTTACACTTCAAATTTTCTAAAGTGTTAAGTGTAGATTTTTTATTTATTTTTTAGTGTTGGTGATTTTCATGTTGATAATAAAACATAAAAATAAAAATAAAAAAACGTGACAAAAAAAAATCAAAAAAAAAAAAAAAAGTAACAAAAAAAACAAAATGAACTTATTTAAATATTCAAAAAAAATAAAAATAATAAAAAAAACCACAAAAAATAATACAAAAGAAAACAATTTTTCAAATATTGAAAAAAATTAAAACTAATAAAAATTAAAAACACAAAATTTAAAAAAAGATAATAACAAGTAATAAAACATAAAATAAAAATGAAAAAAGCTGAATTAAGAAGGAAGACGGAGAAGCGAAGCGCGGGCGACTAGGGTTGCAGTTTTCTGAAGGGGATTTTCTCCATGGACGGATGCAGAGGAGGGAGCTCCACTCCCTCCTACAAGGAGGCAGTGGCCAACAAGGGAAAGAAACCTCCAGAAACAGGCAGAAGTAACACTAAGGAAGGAAGAAGAAACAGGGAAGAGGAAACAGAAAGTACCAAATCGAAGGAGAATGATGGCACAAAAGACAAGGAGGAAAATGACAAAAAACAGGGAACAAAAGACAAGAATCAAAAGGGACCGTGCAAACCCAAAGCTGAAATCACTCCCAGAGTAGTTTTAAATGATCCAGCGCTGCAGGCGCACAGGGATCACATGCAGACTTATGCAATCATATGCAAATTCATGAGGCTATGGCCCACTGAAAAGGCTTTACAAACATGGATCAGATACCACTGGAAGCCTAAAGGGAGCATTGATCTTCATATAGGATCCAAGGGATTCTTCATTGTAGTTTTCGCTAACATTGAAGATAAAGACAAAGTGTTTGAAGGCGGACCCTACTTCTATGCAACACTAAGGCTCTATATGTGGCTGTGGATGATGAACTTAGTACTGGAGCGGGAAATTTTTACTTCAGTCCTGGTTTGGGTAAGACTCTATTCTCTACCTCTTGATTATTGGCAAATAGAATCACTAGCTACCATAGGCAATAAATTAGGAAGGTTTGTCAAAACTTCTGAAGCCACAAGGAGGGGAAAATATACCTCCTTTTCTAGGATCTGTGTAGAGATGGATCTATCCGGAGCTCTTCTGAATGAGTCATCTTGGAGGTTTTTGATGAGGAATGGGTGCAAATAGTCGACTAAGAGCATATTCCATTTAGATGTCGTAAATGTCATGAACATGGGCACCTTCTAAGAGACTGCCCTCTCAGTAAAGCAGAGAACAAAAGCAAATCTAACACAATGAAAGACACAGACAGCTTTCACAAAGTAGTTCATAAAGGAAAAAGTGGCAAAAAAGGGCCAAAGCAACACCAAAGTGAAGGACAAAAGGTTAGGCTGAATCAGTTCCAAGTTCTTGAAGAGGAGGAAGAAATAGCAGTTGAAGATCAAGTAATGAATGATGGTTATGATAAGAAGGAGAAGGAAGAAGAATGTGATCAGGAATAGGTAAACGAAAAACAAAAAGGGATCATGATGAGTGAATCAGAGACGGAAATGGATTAGGAAATGACCTAGAGTGAGATGGAAATGGACGAAAATGAGCTACAGGAGATTCTTGACAGAGAAAACCTGGATCTAGAAGGGTTCTTGAGTAAGGGAACAATTAGCGGGGTAGAATCTCTACCACAAGAAGAGCGTAATCGAATAAAGCAGTTATTCTTAGGGAAAACTCAGGCAAAGGGTTTGGAGGAAGTAAACAACATTGAAATACAAGGTAATGAAGGAGTGAAAGCAGTAAAAACGACTCCAGGGTTAGCGCCAAGAAATCCAGGAAAAAAAGAGGCAGGAAAAAGCAGAACGAGCTACTGATGGAATGTGGTAAGCTCATGGTAGACTCAGGTAAGATGAAAGATCTAACCAGTTACTCCTTTACCAATCTGTAATTATGAAGTTCACAACTTGGAATATAAGAGGTCTAGGTAGCAAGAGAAAACAGAGAATGCTGAATAACAGAATGAAACAGGCAGCTCCGGATATAATTTTTGTCCAAGAAACGAAATGCTTCGTTCAAAAGTTAAGGCAAATCCATAGTAAATGGCTTAGTAGATTTGAGTTTCTAGAAGTTAAAGCAGAAAATACAGCAGGGGGTATCCTCACCCTTTGGAATCCCCAAAAAATAGGAATAGTTGATGTAGAGGCATCAAGGAATTATTTATCAGTGGTTATACAACCTGTAGGAGACAGGGACACTTATCTAGTTACAAATGTTTATGGCCCTCAAAGGTTAGATGACAAAATCAGGTTTATTGATTCCTTGGTGGATCTCTGGACCAGACATGCAGGGTTACCTTGGGTTATAGGAGGGGACTTCAATATGATTAGATCTCTCTCGGAGAAAAAAGGGGGTACAAGAGCACTAAATAAAGATTCCTCAGCCTTCCAAATCTTTTCAGAAAACATGAAGCTTGTTGATATTGAGACAAACAATGGCCTATGTACATGGAACAACAAAAGAGGAGGGGATTCCCAGGTAGCTTCCAAGCTAGATAGATTCATGATCTCTGAGGATCTCATGCTTCTAGACAAGGAAATAATAGCAGGAATTCTTCCTTTTGGAGGCTCAGATCACTGGCCGGTTCAAATGGAGATCAAGGGCATTGGCACCCCAAGAAACAGACCTTTCAGATTTGAAAATATTTGGCTTTCACACCCAGAATTCATCAGCAACATTGAAAAATGGTGGGTGGAGGACTTGCAGATTCAGGGATCAACTATGTTCCTGCTACACAAAAGATTAAAACACATCAAGCTGAAGCTAAAAGATTGGAACAAGAAGGAATTTGGCAATATTTTTGCAAGTAAGAAAATTGTGGAAAACAAAATTCTAGAGCTCAATCAAGCTTTGATCAAGGAAGGCTTTGATAAGGACAAAAATGATCAAGCAGAGAAACATCATCAAGAATGGGAAAAGTTGTGTAAACAAGAGGAAATTTTTTGGAAACAAAAATCTAGGGTTCAATGGCTAAAAGAAGGAGAACGTAACACTAAATTTTTCCATAGATCCACCATTGCAAATAGAACTCACAACAGAATCTCTTCGATCAAGGATGAGGATGGCCAGATTCATCAATCCCATGAGGAGATAGAAGCAGTGTTAGTAAAGCACTTTCATGATATTGCCAAGGAAAACTTTTTAGTAAGGGAACCTTTCATCAAGGACTTCACTAAACATATCCCTAAGTTGGTATCCAGAGAGGATAATTGTAATCTCAACAAACCTGTAACTGAGAAGGAGGTCAGTGAGGTCCTCAAGGAAATGAAAAATGGCAAGGCTCCGGGTCTGGATGGATTCAATGTACATTTCTTCAGAGCCTGTTGGAATATTGTCAAAAAGGATATTTTAGAGTTACTGGAAGATTCCAGGCTGAAAAAAAACCATTTTGAAAGCTCTCAATACCTCCTTCATCGCCCTTATTCCAAAACAGGATAATGCTCAATCGCCAGAAAGATATAGGCCCATTTCTTTATGCAATGTAGTTTACAAGATAATTTCCAAGGTCGTGGCTAACAGACTCAAACCCTTGCTGCCTTCGCTTGTCTAGAGGGAACAAACTGGTTATGTGGAAGGCAGACAAATTCTGGATAACATAATTCAAGCTCATGAGGCGGTTCACTCGTTAAAAAGTAATAAGAAAGCGGGTATGATCATGCAATTGGACATAACCAAAGCATATGACAAAGTGAACTCAATATATATCAAGAAAGTGATTACGACATTTGGTTTGCATCATAATTGGGTCAGATGGGTCATTGCCCTGGTGACTTCATCCAGCTTTTCAATTTTAGTTAATGGCTCTCCCTCTGAACTTTTTCTTCCTTCTAAGGGACTCAGATAGGGAGATCCGCTCTCTCCTTTTCTCTTCATCCTCATGATGGAAGGGTTGGGGTGGTCCATTAAGCATGCTAGAGTAATGGGAAAAATTCAAGGACTCCAACTTTCGGAGAATGGTCAAGTTCTGACTCATCAACAATTTGTAGATGATACCATGTTACAAGGAATTCCCACAGTCAAGGAAGCGCTTGCATACAAACAAATTTTGAATGACTTTGCTATGGCAACAGGTATGGAAGTCAATCTTTCCAAATCAAAAATCTTTTTCTTTAATACCCATATTGCCATTCAGAGAAATGTCTCCAGAATTCTAGGCTTTCAAAGAGAATCCCTCCCCTCTAAGTATTTGGGAGTACCTCTAATGGCTAAACCCCGGCACAAGAGCATATGGGATCCGTTAATAATTAAAATGCAAGACAAGGTCAGGAAATGGACAATCAGATCTTTAAATCTGGCTGGTAGACTGGTTCTTACAAAGGCAGTGCTCCAAGCTATCCCAATCTTTATGCTATCAGCCCTCCCAGCTCCAATAGGAGTCTTACAACAATTTAGAAATATTCAAAGAGATTTTCTTTGGGGAAAAGAGGAAACAAGGAAAAAATGGGCTTTAGTCTCATGGGATAAGATCTGTAAACCCAAGAACCAAGGAGGCCTAGGTTTGGATAATCTAGAGATTCTCAGTAAGGCTCTAGGGGCCAAACTTTGGTGGAGGTGGGTTAAGGATCCTAAGGCTCAATGGGCAAGCATCTGGAAGGAAAAATATGCCAGCGCTTGGCCTTCTTCTGATATCATAAGAATGTCTGGAATTATGAAGGGCTCTCCCATATGGAACAAGGCCTGGGAGAACAGAGGAGTGGTTCAGAAAAACAATTTCTGGGAAATCAGAGAGGGCAATCTGGCACTTTTGTTGGAGGACAAATGGCAACAAGAACCTACTCTACTGAAAGAGGAATTTTGGGCCCTCAAGCACTAGATAGACAACTAAGGATTAATAAAGGTAAAAGATTTTTGGAAGCACTCTCACAATGCAGGAAAATGGAGAACATGGAGAAAAATAAATGGTAGAGAGGATAGAACCCTCAACAGTAGAGCAGAGTCCCTTAAGAGGATGTTGGATCAGAGGATGATTTTAGTAACTGAAGGGTAGGATCAACTAAGATGGGGTAACAACAAAGAGGGCAACTTTAATATCAAGGAAGCAAAAGGTATTCTCCTTGATCTGGAATCCCAAGCTCCAAATAGAGCTTGGACGAAGCTATGGAGGCACACAAGGTGGATGAAAATCAAACTCTTTATGTGGCTAGTTCACCACAGGGAAATCTTAGCTTGGGACAACATTAGAAAAAGGGGTATGCTGGGACCCTCCAGATGCCAGCTCTGTGAAGCCCAAGAGGAGACTATGGAACATCTTCTCAACTGTTGCATTTTCACTGCCAGGTTATGGGATTTTTTTGCCAACATCTTCAATCAGTCTGATAGAGACAAAGAAAGTATCACTAACACTCTAAACAACTGGAGGAATAACTTTTCAGATTATGAAGTTCTCAACTCTGCCTGGGCTCTTTTGCCAAGTTTCATTATATGGAATGTGTGGAAAGAAAGAAACAAAAGAATCTTCAAAGAGGAAAAGAATTCCTCTCTTCGCCTAGTGGAGCTGATCTTAAAACAACTTAAGGAGACAATTAGTTCCACAGTAAGGGACCTCCCTAAAAATCCTCCCTCGAAAGCAAAGTTAAGCATTCTTAGGCAGTTAGGCATGTAGGGGCTCATTCCACAAGGCCTAGATAGGAAAATAATCATGAGAGAAATGGTTAAAGAATTCTGGAATCCTCCCCTGGAAGGTTTTTTAAAGTATAACATCGATGGAGCTTCTAAAGGAAACCTGGGAATGGCTGGCTTTGGGGGAGTTCTTAGGGATGATACTGGAAGCATAATCTCCCTCTTCCATGGACACTTAGGAAAAGCCACCAACAACATGGCAGAACTAATGGCTTTGGAGCAATGCTTAGAACTTCTGAAACAAGACAATTGCCAAAATGTCATAATAGAAGTTGATTCAGAGTTAGTCATCAACGCAGCCAAGAGAATCAGTCATGGAACAGGGCTGGAAAAGGTTACAAAACACTGGAGGTTAACTCAGGTTCTCCATAAAATTCAGGGACATCTTCAGGAACTACGCACACTTAGATTCATCCATGTGCGTAGAAAGGCCAACAAATTGGCGGACATTCTAGCCAACCAAGGTGTCAGCTGTAAGGACAGCACAATTTTGATGGAGTGGCACGCAATGTCACAGAGCAACCTGAGAAATCTTTGCCATAACCAGGTGGAAGAGGACAAAGAAGTGTATAAGAGCAAAACTAAAGAAGCCAATTCGTAATGAGCAGATTTCAGCAGGTATCACAATTTTGGTCAGAGAGGTCTACGATGGAAGGTTGGCCAGGGTCGGCCTCAGTAGCCATGGTTACCACTATCCGGAATATCCCCGACATAGGGCGAAAGGTTTTCTCAGTCCGGAGAGATGTTGAAGGTAATAAGCGAAGGCATCAGTTCAGGCAACAACATCACCCAATTTTCCAGTGGTAGGAGTTAAAACCGCTACCTGAGTGGTTTTGGCGCGATCGCACCGCTTTCATGCCAAAGGTGGTTTCGAAAAATTTGCAGCGATGCCATACAACTCATGACACGTGGATGAGGGCCGGGTCTAAAAACCACCCTCATCGCACACTAAAGTTCGATGGCTTCTGTCGTGCGATAATCAGCTCAGTTGTCCGATGGTGCAAGGCAGATCAATATTCTGGATCGAGCGAGCAGTTTGGTGGGGTCCGGGGGTTAACCTTCTTGCCTCTTCATGGAGTGATTTATACCTCCGCTGTCAAATTAAAAAGAAGAATGAATGGCAACGATTGAAAGGCAGGAATGGGTTTGTGAGTGCGGTTACATGTGGGGAGGGCTCATATGACCTGAGATTCCCGATGCTTTTTCGTGTTTGTATTCAAAAAGGGTTGGGCGGGTACTTTTTGGGAAACTGAGGGCTTGGCTTCAGAAGGGCATTTTCCTTTTTGCCTAAGACCACACAGTTTGATGGAAAAATGTATATATTGTAAATTTTGTTTGAATTAATGATAAGAAGGCACGACTCTTGCTTTAGCAAAAAATAAAGAAAAAAAACAAAAAAAAATCAAATATAAAAAATAAAAATAAAAACTATAAAATGTAAAAATAATCAAAATTTACTTGTAAATTTAAAAAAATAATGGAAAATATTTTAAAAATACAACACATTTAAGAAAAAAATTAACCAAAAAATAAAAAAAAACAAATATTTTCGAAATTAAAAAAACAAAATTAAATTAATAAAATAATTAAAAAAACATTTATATATATATATATATATATATATTAAAATAAATTAAACATTAAAATAAAAAAATATTTAAAAAACCAAAATTAAAAAAATTAAATATTAAAATGAAACATTATAATATGAATAATTTAAAAAATTTAAAATAACAATAATAATAATAATAATAATAATAAAAAAAAAAAAACCAAACACAAAAAGTCGATTCCCGAATTGGCCACTGCCACCCTGGGCCTGTTGGGCCGCGGGACGGGGAGGGAGCTCCCTGAGCTCTGTAGATTGAATTACAACGGCTGATTCTATGCAGTTCGGACATAGCCGAGTACCCTTAACGTGGGGTTTTGAATTAATTCGAGGAAAGAATGTTTTGCAAGGTTCATTCTTTACATGAGATTAAAATGCATGATATTCTTTCTTAAAATCCAGACCATATATTTCATCGATTTCATTCACGAAGCGCTTTGTTTTTTTATTAGTGATCTCTGGTTCGAAGTATTAAGAAGAATTTGCCAATCAATAATGAGATTTCAGATTACGTATGAATAAATTTGGAATATTCCTCAAAGAGCTTTGAATTTCTGGTAAATTGGTATCAATTACAGGTTAGAGATTGAGTTGGGTAAGTGCATAGATTTTTTTATTTTTTATTTTTAATACACTTGCAACTTGACAGCGTGTGTTGAGGATTTCTCATTTGGGTATTCAACGAAGACATATGCCCTCATCAAATTTCAATTGGTACATTTGAAATTTGATTTTTGAATTGCAGGACATTGGAACAGTTCCATTTTATTTATCTAAGAAAATATTGGTAAACTGGTCTTATTGACATATTTGAGTCAGGTTCGAGTTTAACATAAAATCTAACTAGAAAACAAGTAAAGGGCTTCTTTGAAACGGTTATCAAATTGGGTATAACATGAATCAAACAGTTTCGATTTGCTTGAAACCTGTTTTGTGACACAGCCTTTTTTATCAAACGTTATAAACTTATAATTCACTAAACAAATGTTTGTTGATTCGATGCATTTACTGATGGATGGATGCTCACATGATGATTGCTGAAATGATTTACATTTCTAAATGCCATGTGATTATCCCGTAATATTTGAAAGCATTGTTTAAGTTGAATACTCATTTGTTTTAACCTTGGGGTAATATTAACATAAAATTTAACAGTGCGCAACAACAATATTGTCTATTTGCATTAACAACTCTTCACGAAGAGTGATGATATTTAATTTTTTAAATATTAAAATGAAACATTATAATATAAATTATTTAATAATAATAATAATAATAAAAGAAAAAACAGAGAAAAAAGGTGCAGGGTGGCAGGGCCAATTCCCACCGATTCTGGAATCCGCCCCAATGGCCTCCATGTTTTTTTTGGTTTTTTATTTTTATTTTTACTTTTGAATTGTTTTAATATTTTATTTATTTATTTATATATATATATATATATATATATATATATATATATACATCTTTTTTTTTATATTTTAATTTTGTTATTATTTTTATTTTCCAAATTTTTTCTTTTTGTTTAACTATTTAAATTCTATCAGTAAATTTTGATTTTTTTTTTACATTTTATAGTTTTATTTTTTTTTATTTTTACTATTATTTTTTTTATATTTGATATTTTATGTTTTATTACGTGTTATTATTATTTTTATTTTTGTGTTTTATTTATTGTCTTTATTTTTTTGTAGTATTTGAAAATTTATTTTATTTTTTTTTTTTTGATTATTTGTTTTTTTTTTTTTTTTTTACAAGTTAATTTTTTTTTTATTGTTTTGTTCTTTTTTTTTTTTTTTTTTAAGTTTTTTTAGTCATAATTTGAAATATTTTGAAAACTTACATTCTTTTTGTAGTCATAATCTTTGGTTTTAATTCCATGGTTGAAAAATTGTCAATATTTTAATGTTTTTCTAAGTCATGAATATTTTATCTTTAATTCTATGGTTGAAAACAGTAGTAATAAGTTTAGTAGTTTTTTTTTTTTTAAGTTAATGCTTAAAAATCGTTGGAAATTTAAGGATTTTCAGTCATAATATTTTATTTTTAACGTCATTATTAAAAACTGTTGAAAATTAACCCTGGAAAAAAAAAAAACGTTATTCCAACATCAACAATTTTTTTTTTATTTTTTTTTTTCAGGGTGTTTTTTCACAAAAATTTGGTTAAAATTTGGCTTTCACTGTCATTTAAAAAAAATGTTGAAAATGTGCCCCGAAAAAAGTGGTTATTCCAGCATCAACACTTTTAGTTTTGAGCCTGTTTTTTCATATTTTTGGGGGGTTTTTGGGTTAGAGTACCCATTTTGAGGTAATAGTTCTCATTTGATCGATAACTATGTTTAATGCCCATGTGGGATTCCTTATATTACAATCAAAGCACATCTTCCATGAATAAAAATCACATCATATAAGATAATATCTACAGGAAATCATAAATACCCATATAGATATGGTCACAAGTTATCCAAATCACATTAAATTTTATTGCAAATGATAAAAAACAATGCACACAACGAAACGTTTTTTGTTTCGGTGAAAATATTTTGTTCCCACTAAATAAATAGATTAGCCATAAATAATTTCAAGAGAAAAAGCATTAGGAAATATGAATAGAACCTTGTTTTCATGTTTGACCCAGAGCTTTCTGAATACAACATTCTTGTTGACAAAAGTCTTAGTAACCATTGGTGAATGATGAAGGTAATGATAAATAAATTCTTGGAGCGCTCAAAGGGAAAATATTGGAGTACTATGTCTTCAAAGAGAGCAATTCCTTATTCACGTGAGCCCTCCTCAAGTATTACTCGACTCTTCCGTAACGATTTATATATTTTTGGTAGTTGAAAATGTAAAGTGGTTTTTCAAATTATTCACAATTGTACGTATAAATTTATGAATAATATACCCTTCCTATGGTTCTTGCATAATACTTTGTAAATCCGGGTTATAGTTATGGATTTTCAAGAATTTAACATAGGGGTTTAGAATTTCGATACAATTCAAACAATTTTACTAGGAAACAAATTTTGCAAGATTTAGGCCAATTTTGGGATTTTCAAGAATTTAGATAACATAGGGTTTTAGAATTTCCCTATTAAAAATATAATTCAAACAATTTTACTGGGATTTTTCTTTTACAGGATCCAAGCCAATTTTGGGCCATCCTCACAAGCTTTTTTCCATCCTAGCTATGGCATTCATAGACGATGCCATTTTTTATTAGAAAACTTATTTAACTTGTTATCTGGTTTATATTCAAATTTGATGGCTATGGTTGGATAGTCAATTCCCCCGCGTTAAATTTTTTCGTTGGTTTCCCTTTGAAGTCATCATTCCAAAGAGGTTCCATTACATAATTTGGACTTGTCTACGGAGTTCCCATTAGAAAGTTGGGACTAACTACTAAAGAAGTTAGATAATTACTAAAGAAGTTAGAGATTAAATTTTATGATAATTGTTTAATGTATTATTTTTTTTAATAATGGAAATGCCCAAAAACCATAACTTATTTCATAACCAAAATAGGATTTGTTACAGTACCATGGCTTATCAATACCACGTGCCCAAAAAATACAACTTACTTCAAACCAAAATATTTTATAATAATATCAAAAGCTTCTTAACCATGGATATTCACCCCACATTACCATGGATATCATTAACCTATAAAAACTAGGTTTTGTTCAATACCATGGGCTAATACCATGGTGTTGAAGCCCCGAAAATCGGGTCGACAACAAGGGGGATACCCACCCGGTCCGGACCTTGGTTGGTAGCTCCTTATCCGTTTGGTATAGCGGGTCCGACTGGGGATAATGAGACCAGTTTCCCAATCTAAGGGTGTGTGTGTGTGTGTAGAGTTGGATGATGCTGATCTAAGAGTACTTAAAGCTAATTTAATTCAAACTTCTTAAATAACTCTATGCTATTGTAATCTAATGAGAAACAACACATCTAATCTACGCTAACCCGGGGTGTATTTCTTCTATTATGCGATCTAAAGAGATTTCAAACAATAACTGGTAATAAAGATCATTCAGCTATCATAAGAATAGAAATCAATTAAGATAAACCACTTTGCATAAAAATTTAGGCAAAACAGTTGTGAACAACATATCGCATAATAAATTATTCATATATCAAACATAAATAAATGACTCCATCGTACAAAAGTGCCAAATGGTAACACACATTCATGCAATAACATATAAACAACTGAAAATTGTATATCACTTTAAGAATATAAGCAGAAATGGCCAAGAGATAAAAGTACCATTTATGACTAATCCTACTCATAAGCTTCAAGCAAAAACGATTTATCTCTACTTGTTCTAACATCTACTAAGAGTACAAAAGTGCAACATCAGTAGCAGACATCAAATGCAAACATTAATAAATCTCGATCCATCCATTCATCAAAACCTCCTCTGAGGGTGCAGAAGTGCATGTTCCGAGGACAAGTTTTTGACAAATTTCTGGACCTTTCTCTAAATGCATGAGAAGGGTTAAAATACTACTTCCTAATTCTAATAATAGTGTTTTTTACAAAATTTAGGATGCGGTTTTCAAATGACCGTCCTTTTTCTAATCTAATTTAAAGAAAAAACAACATTCTAAAATAAGGCTAATTCTGAATTTGGTTTTTAAAGCTGCAAGTGTTCATCATGGGCTTGAGGAGACTCAGCTGGCTGACTTCTGCGCTGAGCTGGGCTGCGAAAACAGAATATATGAGAGCTGGCACTACTTTTTCAGCCGTGTTTATAATGCATTTCACAGTCATCCATTGACTATGCGGCTTGACCAAGTATGCCCAGTAACACTCCCAATTCAACCTGTTTAATGCTTGGATCGCTTTTCCCTTTTCCTGTGCCTTCTGCTTCCATTCTGCTTCTAGTCGTAGTTTATTTGGTAGGTACCCCGGGGTGGTCTCTTCGATTAAATTGGCCCTGTGTAAATTCTCATTTACACAGTCGATAAGAATGTTTGCTTGCGTGGCCGTTGTCTCCGCTGCTTGTTCTGCAAGAAACTGAGCCCATATGGCCTTCTTTTTGTCTTTTAGGTCTTTGGTCAGGCCGCCTTCTGAACAGGTTTGATATGCAATTTCCCGAGCCAAAAGTTTATCAGGGATATACAGAGGCAGGACATGAGGAGGTACAGTGCTTCCAAACACTCTAATATAGGTGAACCATTCTTCCCCGAACCATCTTGCAATGGGGATGATATCTATCTATGCCTCGGGTGAGCACCTCTGGGGGTCTTCATCATACATCATTCTATACAAGGGTAAGATAAGCCCGTGACAAATCTGGTAGAAGTGTGGGACGAACTGGGTATCCCATAACATCTTATGATAAACATGGATAGGTAATGGGTCCTGAGTAGTCCATTTCCAACCCATAGTGGGAAACTTAGACACATAACAAATAGAATCCATAACATATGTGGACAGATAAAAAGGAGGATAGATCCTTTGAGACAAGGATCTTTTAGACCGGTAATTGATAATAGCCATGTATAGATTATCAGAAAAGATCTTGGCCCAATCCATAATATCGGCATTTGTGGCAGCATCTATTAATGGTAGCCATTCAGACGAAAACTTATTGATATCCGGCATCCCAAATAATCTACAAAGCATGGCCGCAGCAAAACAATACGGAGAGGTGAGGGAACCAGTGCTGTACATACCGTTTTTGTCTTTTTTGAGCGGCTCCTCTTTTCTGGACCAATCTTTGGTGGTCTCTGCTAGGTTTGGGTTCTCTGCCACAAATTTCTTAACAAATTGTGTATTGTAAGTTGCCTGCGGTTCAGGAAGATGATACATAAGTTTTAAATCTTGCGCAGGGAATGATCCGATGAGCCTGTGTCCTTGAACCTTGAATTGTCTGTTGCTCATCTCTGAATTGTCAAGTATCCACTTGATCATATCCGTATATGGTAGAATTTTGGGCCTTGCTACTATCCGGTGAAAAAATGAACATGCTAGCTCCTCTAAGGACGCCTCGGAAGAGCGTTGTGAGCCTGCGACAACATCAACCTTCATTATTCTAGGATTTTCTTCTTCAAGCAGCCTGTACATGCTTTCCCATGTCGATATCCCTGCGTCTCTGTTACAGGCTGTGTCTGTATACAAAGGCGCCATCTCCTTCGTCTTTTCCTTCGCCTCAGAGCCTTGAGCTTTATTTTTCTTTCCCATTTCTTCCTGCGTTTGGCTTTGAATCGTCTTAGCTCTTCGTTCCTGCAGATTACGAGTGAAATGGAAATGACTGATCAAGAAAGGTGATGGGAGAGTTTTAAATGCAACAGATATATCAAATATGCCACCTTACGTGAAGTAATTCTTTACAAAAGCACGCGTCTTCATTTCATTTAATAACTGACAACTAATTCATTTACTATCATTAAAAGCGCATGATCTTGAGTCAGATTATGGTAAGTGGCTTTTCTTTGAATGGCGTGCCCGAAGGATTCGTGATGAAGTGATTTATGATTTGCTTACGTAATATCGCAGATCGCGCCATCGTAGATCGCACCATCGCAGATCGCGAGAATATAATATCGCAGCGATCGCAACATCGCAGGTCGCAGAAGTTTGATGTTTGCCAAATCTTGCCAGCTCATTTCTGCGATATGCAATCTTGCGATCGGTGTTATCGCAGATCGATAAATCTTGAAGTTTTTTCCTTATGAGTATTACTTTATTGCGATGCGATGTCATGCTTAACACGAGGGTCTTGCGCATACTGATATTATAGAGAAATGGAGGCATTTCCTATCTTTTTTGCAACGCGGTTTTAAAGATATTTCTCTTATCGTAGACTTAGGTTAAAAATATTCAAAAGACCTTTCTAAGCTTAAGATGGTAACCTTATTTTGAAGAAAGGAAACTCTTGTTTCCTTTCTAAAATTTAACTAAGGGTCCCCATTCATTTAGTATTTTGGACAACACTTAAATGAAAAAGGGGGGTGTTGCTGGCCACAACAATTGGCGATTCACTTGGGAGAACCAGTTATCTCTGATCTTCTATTGACGTTTTCAAACCTCCGAAACAAAAATTTTCTCAGAAAACTTAAACTTTATTATAAAAAGATAAAGCATATTATACTTCAAACTATCAATGATATTTTGTTTCAACCTCTTTCTATTTTAATTACTTGCATCCTCAGCTTGTCCTTGCATTTACATCAGCCATTACTTGGTCTTGTAAAAATTAAAATAAAGTCTTCCCTGTGTAGCAGCCTTTTAAATATGCTTCTTTGTCGTAGGTAGAGCCTCTGCTGCCAACAGGCGTCCATAGCCTCGACAGGGTTACCTATTATCCAGTAATGATCCTTTATCCTGCTTAAGGTTATTTACAACTTTTTAGAGAAAAACCCATTTTGACACTTTTTTCCTTTTTTATTCTCTAAAGAACAATGTCTTGGCTTGGTGGCCAAATTATGACACAGTCATTCACTTGATTTACACTTTTGCTGAACAAGCTGGCTCGTGATGAGACCCCTTGCCTTTTGATTGCAACAATCTTGAGTCGTTGCCCTGTTTTGGTGGATAGTATTGGCAAAGTCAGCAAGTTATAATATCTGTGATCATGATAAGTCGGCTCGTGATGAGACCTCTTATTCTTTAAGATATAGTTTTTTCTCGGATTGTTCCTCTGAATGCTGTGATTTCCTTTAGCAGGGAGGAAATCATTGTTTTTCCTTAAGAAAGTTTTGGACGACAATAATAGAGTTTTTTGGAAATGGCTGTTTCTACAGGGAATCCTTATTTTGTTATTGATGCCTTTCATTGTACTGACATAAAACAATTTCTTCACTAAGATTGCTTTCTTCAAATTTCTTGGAGTTGAAACTAGTATCATATCTGAGTTAAAGTTCTATTGATAATAAAGATCAAGTTTCCAAAATATTTGCTATTTATAGAAGCAGAAGTTCAAAATCTTGATAGAGAAAAGGTGTCTTTAGTAAATGTCAAATGCTGTTAACCATAGCAAATTTTATTATGGAGAAAAATATTTAATGAAATGAGAGGTAGATATTTCCTAGGATTATGTACAGAATAGGGATAATCTCTTCTCTTATTTTACCTACCAACTATTAAAAGTAAACCTAATAACCTAGCTAAATTACTCCTACTCCTATTCTAACTATATATAGAAAATTAACTAGGTGAAATGATATTTCCAGTGGAGCCATATTTTCATTTTTATTCCTACACGTGTGTAACTTTCAAACATTAGTGTTAAGAACAAAACTTTTCTTGGACTGTTAATGTTGGATATGGAATAAGAATGTGTAACTTCAGTTGGAGTTCTGTCCGAAATCTCTTTCTCATGAAAACTTCTTTCCAACTGGATACCTATTGGATCATACAAATCAAGATGAATTTCTGTTATGGATTGATGATCTTGGAATTGAGAAAGTTCTATACTTCCTTGACACAGTTTAGCTTTCCAAAATGGTAGCACGTCTTTCGAATGTTCTTTGATAAGGTGCTCGACATACCATAGTAATCTATCAAAAGTCTGAAATTTTAAAACACAATCCGATTTTGTACAAAATGAGTGCAAGTGAGAAAGAAAGAAATGATTATCTGTACAAATAATGTTACAACACAACTGGGATTGACTTGGAATATCTTGTTTTTCACAAGAACTGGCCATAATTATGGGATTCGAGCAATTTCGAATTCCGTCTTGTGAATCAGAAGACAAGTTATGATTGTGAACAGGCATGGGGGTTTCTTCATGATATGAATCATAGATCGGGGTATTGTCTTGGATAGTAAAATCATGCAAATGATCTTTTACTTTGAAATGAGGATTGACTGATATGATTCCTGAATTACAATATCTATCATTATCTGAGCTTTGTTGAATTAGTTGGGATAAATCAACAATATCATCGTTGTCAAAGTAGCTATCATAAATGATTTTACAGGTTTCCCTAGATTTCTCTTTTTCGTCATATATTTTCAGACAAGGAAGGTCAAGCGGTTCTTGTTTGAAAATGATCAAAGGATGTTCTATAGTTGTCTTTTTATCTTGAAAACCTAATGATGACTCATTTGAATAATCCTCTGTACTTTTCGAGATATCATTAATATTGAGAGGGGAAAAATTATCATCACTAAAAACATCAGAATAAAGAGAAAAATGAGTTTCTGGAACAATGCATTTGAAAATATCATCATGGAAAAATATTTGTTCATCAGATTAATCATAGACATCGGGCTTTAGATCATACCTTTGTGTACTGATACTTTTTTAAAGAGAAATAATTTGTTGTTCTAACCTTGGCATCTGCATTTGTTGATTTGCAACGATATTATCTGACCTTGTATCAAAGTCATCTCCTGGTTCCAAGGTAGGCTTTCCTCCAGCATTCTTGCTTTTGTCTTCTTGCATTAGAGCATGCATGTCTCCTAGGCTTTGGGAACTTTCTTCATCATGGGTGATTTGTATATTCAAATTGGAATTCTCATTCACATTAGAAGAAAATGAGACAAAGCTTGGACTAATTTCTGCTTGATCAGACATAGGAGGTAGGAAATGCTCAGCATAATCTGAAGATTCTTCATCTATGAGTTCACTTTCAAGATCATACTTTAGAAAATTAAGATGAAATCGCATATTAAAATCTCTAACAGATTCATCTTGTTTCCGTAGATAATCAATTTCATCATATACCTGGTCATAGTCATAACAATCAAATTCAAAAATGAAAATCTTAACGAATTGGTCCCAGCTGTGAATTGATGCAACTGGGAGAGTTCTGCACCATTTTCTAGCTTCCTCTGTGAATGTAAGAGTAAAAATTTTGCATAAAATGCCTTCATCAATTCTTTGAACATCAGAACTTGAAACTCTTTGAATAAATTGAAGATCATGATTAAAAGCAGAAGAATTATTCTTACCATTGAATTTTACCTGAGACAAGAGTCTTACCACTTTAGGTGGAGTGTTGGAAGAGGTAGGAACATGGATGCAACTCCAAATGGGAAGTTTGTGAGCAGCCATCCTGATTCAAATGTTACAATTGAAAATCATTCCAACAGAGACTATCTTCAGGCCCTCCTTCTAGCGCCAAATTATGTTGAAGCCCTGAAAATCGGGTCGACAACAAGGGGGATACCCACCTAGTCCGGACCTTGGTTGGCAGCTCCTTATCCGTTTGGTATAGTGGGTCCGACTAGGGATAATGGGACCAGTTTCCCAATCTAAGGGTGTGTGTGTGTGTGTAGAGTTGGATGATGCTGATCTAAGAGTACTTAAAGCTAATTTAATTCAAACTTCTAAACTAACTCTATGCTATTGTAATCTAATGAGAAACAACACATCTAATCTACGCTAACCCGGGGTGTATTTCTTCTATTATGCGATCTAAAGAGATTTCAAACAATAACTGGTAATAAAGATCATTCAGCTATCATAAGAATAGAAATCAATTAAGATAAACCACTTTACATAAAAAGTTAGGCAAAACAGTTGTGAACAGCATATCGCATAATAAGTTATTCATATATCAAACATAAATAAATGACTCCACCGTACAAAAGTGCCAAATGGTAACTCTCACATTCATGCAATAACATATAAACAACTGAAAACTGTATATCACTTTAAGAATATAAGCAGAAATGGCTAAGATAAAAGTACCATTTATGACTAATCCTACCCATAAGCTTCAAGCAAAAACGATTTATCTCTACTTGTTCTAACATCTACTAAGAGTACAAAAGTGCAACATCAGTAGCAGACATCAAATGCAAACATTAATAAATCTCGATCCATCCATTCATCAAAACCTCCTCTGAGGGTGCAGAAGTGCATGTTCCGAGGACAAGTTTTTGACAAATTTCTGGACCTTTCTCTAAATGCATGAGAAGGGTTAAAATACTACTTCCTAATTCTAATAATAGTGTTTTTTACAAAATTTAGGATGCGGTTTTCAAATGACCGTCCTTTTTCTAATCTAATTTAAAAGAAAAAACAACATTCTAAAATAAGGCTAATTTTGAATTTGGTTTTTAAAGCTGCAAGTGTTCATCATGGGCTTGAGGAGAGTCGGCTGGCTGACTTCTGCGCTGAGCTGGGCTGCGAAAACAGAATCTATGAGAGCTGGCACTACTTTTTCGGCCACATTTATAATGCATTTCACAGTCCTCCATTGACTATGCGGCTTGACCAAGTATGCCCAGTAACACTCCCAATTCAACCTGTTTAATGCTTGGATCGCTTTTCCCTTTTCCTGCACCTTCTGCTTCCATTCTGCTTCTAGTCATAGTTTATTTGGTAGGTACCCTGGGGTGGTCTCTTCGATTAAATTGGCCCTGTGTAAATTCTCATTTACACAGTCGATAAGAATGTTTGCTTGCGTTGCCGCTGTCTCCGCTGCTTGTTCCGCAAGAAACTGAGGCCATATGGCCTTCTTTTTGTCTTTTAGGTCTTTGGTCAGGCCGCCTTCTGAACAGGTTTGATATGCAATTTCCCGAGCCAAAATTTTATCAGGGATATACAGAGGCAGGACATGAGGAGGTACAGTGCTTCTAAACACTCTAATATAGGTGAACCATTCTTCCCCGAACCATCTTGCGATGGGGATGATATCTATCTGTGCCTCGGGTGAGCACCTCGGGGGGTCTTCATCATACATCATTCTATACAAGGGTAAGATAAGCCCGTGACAAATCTGGTAGAAGTGTGGGACGAAATGGGAATCCCATAACATCTTATGATAAACATGGATAGGTAATGGGTCTTGAGTAGTCCATTTCCAACCCATAGTGGGAAACTTAGACACATAACAAATAGAATCCATAACATATGCGGACAGATAAAAAGGAGGATAGATCATTTGAGACAAGGATCTTTTAGACCGGTAATTGATAATAGCCATGTATAGATTATCAGAAAAGATCTTGGCCCAATCCATAATATCGGCATTTGTGGCAGCATCTATTAATGGTAGCCATTCAGACGAAAACTTATTGATATCCGGCATCCCAAATAATCTACAAAGCATGGCCGCAACAAAACAATACGGAGAGGTGAGGGAACCAGTGCTGTACATACCGTTTTTGTCTCTTTTGAGCGGCTCCTCTTTTCTGGACCAATCTTTGGTGGTCTCTGCTAGGTTTGGGTTCTCTGCCACAAATTTCTTAACGAATTGTGCATTGTAAGTCGCCTGCGGTTCAGAAAGATGATACATAAGTTTAAATCTTGCGCAGTGAATGATCCGATGAGCCCATGTCCTTGAACCTTGAATTGTCTATTGTTCATCTCTGCATTGTCAAGTATCCACTTGATCATATCCGTATATGGTAGAATTTTGGGCCTTGCTGCTATCCGGTGAAGAAATGAACATGCTAGCTCCTCTAAGGACGCCTCAGAAGAGCGTTGTGAGCCTGCGACAGCATCAACCTTCATTATTCTAGGATTTTCTTCTTCAAGCAGCCTGTACATGCTTTCCCATGTCGATATCCCTGCGTCTCTGTTACAGGCTGTGTCTGTATACAAAGGCGCCATCTCCTTCGTCTTTTCCTTCGCCTCAGAGCCTTGAGCTTTATTTTTCTTTCCCATTTCTTCCTGCGTTTGGCTTTGAATCGTCTTAGCTCTTCGTTCCTGCAAATTACGAGTGAAATGGAATGACTGATCAAGATAGGTGATGGGAGAGTTTTAAATGCAACAGATATATCAAATATGCCACCTTACGTGAAGTAATTCTTTACAAAAGCACGCGTCTTCATTTCATTTAATAACTGACAACTAATTCATTTACTATCATTAAAAGCGCATGATCTTGAGTCAGATTATGGTAAGTGGCTTTTCTTTGAATGGCGTGCCCGAAGGATTCGTGATGAAGTGATTTATGATTTGCTTACGTAACATCGCAGATCGCACCATCGCAAATCGCACCATCGCAGATCGCGAGAATATAATATCGCAGTGATCGCAACATCGCAGGTCGCAGAAGTTTGATGTTTGCCAAATCTTGCCAGCTCATTTCTGCGATATGCGATCTTGCGATCGGTGTTATCGCAGATCGGTAAATCTTGAAGTTTTTTCCTTATGAGTATTACTTTATTGCGATGCGATGTCATGCTTAACACGAGGGTCTTGCGCATACTGATATTATAGAGAAATGGAGGCATTTCCTATCTTTTTTGCAACGCGGTTTTAAAGATATTTCTCTTATCGTAGACTTAGGTTAAAAATATTCAAAAGACCTTTCTAAGCTTACGATGGTAACCTTATTTTGAAGAAAGGAAACTCTTGTTTCCTTTCTAAGGGTCCCCATTCATTTAGTATTTTGGACAACACTTAAATGAACAAGGGGGGGGTGTTGCTGGCCACAACACATGGCTTATCAATACCACATACAAAAAAAACATAACTTATTTCAGAATCAAAATATTTTAAAACAATATGAAAATATTATTAACCATGGATATTCACCCCCATTTACCATGGATATTATTAACTTGTAAATAGGCTTTTTTACAATACCATGGACCAATGCCATAGCTTAACAATACCACATGCCAAAAAAACATAACTTATTTCACAATCAAAATATTTTATAACAATATGACAAGATTCTTAATCATGGACATTTACTTTCACTTTTCCATTGATATTAAGAACTTGTGAATGGGCTTTGTTATAATAGTATGGGGATAATACCAAGGCTTATCAATACCACATGACAAGAAATAATAACTTATTTCACAATCAAAATATATTTTAAAAATACGTCAATATTCTTAACCATGGATATTCATCCCCAGTTCACCATGGATATTATTAACTTATAAATAGGCTTTGTTAAAATACCATGGATGAACGCATGGCTTATCAATACAACATGCCCAAAAATCATAACATATTTCACAATAAAAATAATTTAATTTAATTTAATTTTATAACATTTTTTAAATTGAAGCTAAAAGGAAAAAGGTTATAATTACTTTTGAGATATATCTAAACTCTTTATCCTCAACACTACTAAAAAATTTCCCATAGAAATTAAATTAAGGTTTTAATAAAATTAAAATTGATAACAGTTTTATATTTAAAGATGTGTAATTTATATAATATAAATAGTGTTAGTAAGAACCAACATAGATTCGTATTAACTAAGAATCCAAGGGATGACAAAAAGAAAAGTGAAGGGGAGAGAGCGAGGGGAGAGGAAGGGAGATAGTGATATATTTGGAGGGTAGAGAGAGAGAGAGAGAATGGATAGATGGAGATAGGTTGAGGGAGAGAGGAAAGGAGGGAAGAAAGAGATAGGGAGAGAAGGGGAAGAGAGAAAGAGGGAGACACATAGATGGATGGGAGAGGGAGAAGGTAAGAGAAATGGAGATAGTGATAGAGTTGGAGAGAGAGAGTTTTGGAAGGAGAGAGAGAGAGAGAGAGAGAGAGAGAGAGATGGGGGGAGAGATAGAGGGAGGTGGGAGAGAAATGGGGAGAGAGGAATCAAGAGAGAGAAGGAGAGAGAGATGGATTTGGAGGGGGAGAGAGAGAGGGAAGGAAGAAGAAATACATAATGGGTGAAAGGTGGAGAGAGAGAGATGGAAGGAAGAAGAAATACATAAGGGGTTAAAGGTGGAGAGAGAGAGAAGAGTAGGAGGGAAGAGAGAGAGAGAGAGAGAGGCAGAGAGGAAGAGGGATGAGGAGAGAGAGAGAGAGAGATAGATATGGAGGGAGTGTGTGCATGTTTGGGGGTGAAATAGAGAGAGCGAATAAGAAAGAGACACACATATATATAAATAGATATTATATAGTATTATACAACCAACCTAGATCCATATTAATCCTAGATCCATCAAGTGCTGAGAGGGATCAAATGTCTCGAGGTGCACACCTTTCCTCAAGTTTTGCACTAAAAAAATATTTTTTCACCTCGAGAGATTGGATCCCTCTCGGCACTTGATAGATTCGGGGTCAAGATGAATATAGGCTAGTTATATGAATTTGAAGTTCTTATGAGGAAAAGCATACTTGTATATTTTGTATAATTTCAGCATAATTACATGTATTTGATGTATGGTTTTGTATAAATTAAAAATATATATTTTTCATGAAATTTATTTTTTCACGTAAATACCAAATTATGGAGTGTTTAACATAGGGTTTAAGTGGCGGCACAATGTTCTTGTATGGTTCAAGGTAATGTATTGAAACCTCAACAACATTTCATAAAACACAGACAACATTGTGCCTACCAAGTTTCAAACCCGATATTCACATTCAACAAGTTGTGTGCACACCTAGGGTTTCACATGCCCATTATGAGGAATCCCAACCATCACAGAGCCATCATGGAAGACGAACATTGAAATATGTTACCAAGAAGATAAATAGTGATCAACATTGTTGTAAAATCAAACCATTTTTAGCAACTAAGCAAAGATTCTTGTAGTTGCATGTATTCCTACGTAAATTATGTCTAATAACTTAGGTGGTGGGAAATGACATAATTTTTTTTCCCAATAATAAAAAGACATCATTTTTGTATTAATATTAATGCAAATATGTAATTTACATCATCTAATATATACTAAATTTTCTTTACTTGAATGACATGATATTTTAATATGTTCAACATGTAATGTTCATGCAATATCAAAATCCCCATAGGATTCAAAATAATTTCATAAGAGTTTAGTACTGCTATGTTCATAATGTATGTTCAAACTAGATAAACAACATGGTATCCATGTTAAAAGCTAGTATCCTAATTTCAATGGATATGACCCTGATAATAAAAAAATGTAGATATGCACAAAAAATTGAGTCTTCAACTAAAGGAAATGTATCCTCTACTAATTACTCAACACTTTTCCTTGTAGGTATTATTCATAATGTATTTGACCTAGCTATAAGCCCATCCATTTTGGATAATATATCAATATTTTAATGTAATTCTCTATGAATGTGATCAAAGGGTATAACCATGAAGGTTCTAATCAGCTCCATGACTCTAATAGTCCATTGATGCAGCAATGAAGTGTTTAAGGAAGTATAACCGTTTAGCCAATCTATAACAAATTTTGAATCCCCTATCACTTTTAAGTTTAGATTGTTGAAGTGACATAATTAAAATGACTAACATAAATGATTGATTTGTACTATTGTATTACTTGTTAAGTAGTCATATTTATGTTACTAGACTAAATTAGTCATTCACGTTAGTCATTTTGAGTTGCATTACTTCATATATTTTAACCCGATACTAAATTTGTCATTTATACTAGTCATTTTTAGTTAATCACTTAAGATTGCTCATTCTTGTTAGTATTTCACTTGGAAAATCTACGGTGACTTACTTATTCAGTCACCTAGTCACTAATGTCATCATTTTCTACTAGTGGGACATGCATCATTTCTTTGGTTATAAATCATTCCTCTCTAATCTTGTAGAGAGGGATACTAATTTAAGGATAATTCTTGGATACAATTCTACTCACCCGTGAAAGGTTTTGTGTCCTCAAGTTTCAGCTAAATTATGGGGAATTTGTTTTGCTACATGATGCCATGTATATAGTAAGATTAATGAAGAATATGGTATCTGTATCTGAATTGGAAGGCAAAGGGGTGAGGGTTTCCATCATCAAAGGTAAATTTCTAGCTTGGACTGTTGATTCATGTATGCAATATGCCTTTATACTAGGATCAAGATTTGAAGGACTATACAAGGTCATAGGAATAACTCTCCTTGGATTGGCTCATAATACAAATTACTTGAGCGAATTATGGCACTACAGACTGGCTCATATTCACTATGATGCACTTCCAAAATTGAGGAAATTGGTCTCTGGTATTCCCGATGTTCAGGCTCAACATGATGGAGTCTGCCCAAGTTGTGCAAGTGGAAAGAAAACAATTGGACCATTTTCCTCTAGTAAGAACAAAACTTATGACATTCTTCATCTCATTCATTCTGATATATTCTATTTGATAACTATGCATTCTGTTGGTGGTCATCTCTACTACATTACCTTCATTTTGACTTCTCAAGAAAGACATGGATATATTATCTTCAACACAAGGATAAGCCTTTGAAACTTTCAAGGAATTCAAAAGATTGATTGAAAATCAATCAGGTAATAAAATCAAAGTATCCAGGTCTGACAATGGAGGAGAATACATGTCAAAAGAATTCATAGCATTCTACAAGAAATATGGAATAAAAAAGGAAACAATTGTGTCATATATGTAGAAATTTTGAATAATATGACACATATTCAAAGAGATTATCCTGATTATACACTTATAAGTAGAACATGCATAATACATAACCTCCTCTACGTTGATCATCAATTTACAGAAGCAGAAACATTCACAGGCGCACATAGAAGCATCAATCACACATATCAACACAGTATTTTCCCGGGGAAAACATCTCTCTAAAAACCCCAACTACCTGTATATTATAGTGATTGAATCATGTAACAATACATAGTACAATACTCCTCACAAGTAATCAGTACTATCTCCACATGCTACACACAATGCAGCTCAGATCTGATCTCCAAATCTCCCCCGCTGCTTGCCTGCCTCCATAGCTCAATACCTGCTCAAGAATGAATGAGAATGGTTTACCAAACTCGTATTTAACCTCCAAAGAATCACTCACACTGGGAAAGACGTGAGCAAAGGCTATAATACTTTGTGTAGGAATTTACAGGGTAAGTTCCTCAGAAAGAATACCAAGAGGACACCGCTCACAACCAGATCTCAAATCAATACACCATTATTTTTGACGTGGTTAAAACCCTCAGAGTGCAAGGAGGGAAACAGTCCATGGCCTGTCCCAACGTGGGTACAGACAATTTATTAATCAAAGAATGAAAATTTACATAAGCTTCTCTCATGCACGGATTACCCGAACAATGACCCTCCATGCGCTTTAAATAGAACTCATGGACCAATCGGGTGTCAAGCCACGGATCAAGTGTCGGTAATACCGAGGTGAGAGTGAACCGTCGGATCACTACATATCGTGACCGTCGGATTGTAAGTTACAAAATGTACAACGGTAAAGAAACACACTTTACCTAACTCTAACCTAACTCTATACTAGACCAAGTTGAACTTAACTATATCCTATGTGTCGGAATATCCTAACATCCCCCCTTAAGAACAACTTGGGATAGGATTGAAGGATTTACAAATATGACACAATAGGAGAAGGAAGGAGGCACTAGAGCCTATCCCCCCTTAGTGACAACTTCCTGAACTCCAAGCATATATCGAAGTTTAGTGAACTTCGCCTCTGTGAGAGCCTTTGTGAAGATGTCTGCAACCTGATCATCTGTTGGACAATATTGCACTTCAAGAACATGGTCATGAATGAGCTTTCTGATGAAGTGCATGTGTAGTTCAATGTGTTTGCTGCGCTGATGCTGGACTGGATCTTTGCATAGCTGAATGGCACTTTGATTATCACACCAAAGTGTGGTTGGATGCTGCTGCTCAAAGCCAAACTCTGATAGGATCTGACGAAGCCACAAGGCTTCCTTACTAGCTTCCACGGCACCACGATACTCTGCTTCTGCTGACGAAAGAGAAATGGCAGCCTGTTTCTTACAAGCCCATGTAATAGGTCCTGAACCAAGAGTGAAGACATAACCGGCAGTAGACTTCCGATCATCAAGGTCACCAGCCCAATCAGAATCAGTGAAACCAACTAACAGAGGAGCTGCTTTGGCACTGTAATGAATCCCAAACTGTACTGTACCTCGAACATAACGAAGTATTCTTTTAGCTGCTTTCCAATGACTTTCACGGGGGTTTTGCATAAAACGAGCAACAAGGCCAACAGCAAAGGAAAGATCAGGACGAGTATGGGTTAAATACAAGAGTTTTCCGACAAGTTGACGGTATAAGGTAGCATCAACTTCAGGAGAAGTACAAGAGACTGAAAGTTTGACTCCAGACTGAAAGGGAGAAGGGGCTGGCTTACAGTCTTCCATGTGAAAATGACGAAGAATATCACAAGCATACTTGGACTGGGAAAGGAAAATACCCTCTTGGGATTGCAAGACTTGAAGACCGAGAAAATAGTGTAAGTGTCCTAAGTCTGTCATTTCAAATTTCTTTTTAAGGCTGGACTTCACATGGTTTATAAGGTTGGGATCACTACCAGTAAGAATAAGATCATCAACATAAAGAACAAGGATGATGAGAGAGTTGCCCACTTTCTTGGTGTAGACAGTATTGTCAGAATGACACCTAGAAAAGCCAGATTCTAAAAGAAAGCTATCCATTTTGGCATACCAAGCTCGAGGAGCTTGCTTGAGGCCATAAAGGGATTTCTTAAGTCGACAAACGAGGCTGGAGTCTGTTTGTATGAAGCCAATGGGTTGTTCCATATAGATTTCTTCCTGCAAGTCCCCATGCAAGAAGGCAGATTTAACATCCATTTGATGGACTTCCCATTTTAAAGAGGCAGCAAGGGAAAGAACAAGGCGGATAGAGTTCATTTTGGCAACTGGAGAGAAGGTTTCAGTGTAGTCAATGCCTTCAACCTGTGAAAAGCCCTTAGCAACTAGACGAGCTTTATGTTTATCAACTTTCCCATCTGGTCCATACTTGGTTCTGTAAACCCATTTGCATCTAACAAGTTTGCGTCCCTTTGGTAGAGGAACAAGATCCCATGTATCATTTGTCATCAATGAATGATATTCTTCATTCATAGCTGTTTCCCAATGTGGATGGCCTGAAGCTTCTGCAAAAGTGTCAGGATCATGATTTACTGGAGCTTGAGCCAGTAAAGAAGAGGCTCTTTCAAACTGAGAACGTGTACGTCGCTGATCTGTAGGATCACCGGCAAGATCACCTGCTGCATCCCGAGTAGCACGGACCCATCTTGGAAGTTGAGGATCCTGAGAAGGTGGGGGAAGGATTATCATCCTCGCTTTCATCATCAGAAGAAGAAATGTTTTCAAAGATAGAAGAGATAGGAAGAGGTGGCACATCCGCCGGACTAGGCTCGCAGGCCGATTTATTTTCATCAAATTTTACATCTCTTCTAATGATAACATTTTTGGACTTAAATGGAATAAGTCTATAGCCTTTTACATCTTCAGAATATCCAACAAAAGTACATTTCTCACTCTTAGGTTCTAAAGCTTTATGCTTTTCATCTGGAATATGGGCCCATGCTTCACTTCCAAACACACGAAAGTGACTTACATCTGGTTTAATGGAACTCCAAGCTTCTTCTGGAGTGATATTCTCTAGAACCTTAGTAGGAGTGCGATTGATTATATAATTTGCACAATTAATTGCTTCGGCCCAAAAACTAAGACTGAGTCCTTTAGATTGCAGCATACAATTAGCCATTTCCTTTAAGGTGCGATTTTTCCTTTCAGCTACACCATTTTGTTGTGGAGTGTATGGAACAGTATGTTGCATTTGAATTCCATTTTCGGTGCAAAAGTTGATGAATGCATTTTTAACATATTCTCCACCATTATCAGTTCTTAGCTTAAGAATTTGATGTCCAGATTGTTTTTCAACAAATGCTTTGAAGGCCAAAAGGTGGTAAATACTTCGCTCTTGAGTTTTAAGAAGTATACCCAAGTGCGTCTGGAGAAATCATCAATGAAAGTTAAGAAGTACTTGCAGCCAGAGAATGAAGCAACAGGAAGAGGACCACATAAATCACTGTGCACAAGCTGTAAAGGGGCTGAGGCGTGCCAAGAGGCACGTTTGTCAAAACTGTCCCGATGATGTTTTCCGAGTACACATCCGGAACAAACACCATCTTTGCAAGATACCATAGGAAGACCTGTCACCATGTTTTCTTTACATAGATGCTGAAGGGAGCGATAGTTTAAGTGACCATACCGCTCATGCCAAAGTTTGCTCACTTCATCATTATGAGCAACAAATACTGAGGGAAGATGGGATGACCCAAAGTTGTGAAACTTATACAACCTTTTGGAATCATCAGCAAGACCAGTAGCTAGAATCTGTTTAGGATCTTTTAGATCCTTGATTACAACATCATGAGGTGAAAATTCAACAATTTTACCTTCACCTGAATGAGTTATCTGATAGACAGATAGAAGGTTGCAGGATAAGTTTGGAACACATAATACATCATTGAACTGACCATTGTCTAGATGAACAGTTCCAGTCCCTACAACATTAAGAGATCTATCATCACCAACATATATATTTTTGGTGTTACAATCATTTAAAGAAGAAAACATGGCTTGGTTTTTGGCCATGTGACAAGAGGCTCCAGAATCAATGAGCCACTCATGAGAATGAGAAGAAGAAGAAGATACATTTAATGCATAACCAGACTGAGATGATTGACGATGACATGCAGAAAATGCCGTTCCGGAAGTTGAAGTTGAAGTAGGCTCCAGATGGATGTTATGTTTCTTCATTGCGGCTTCCAAGGCTTCCATCTTCTTAAAGCATTTAGATTCTAAGTGGCCATCTCGATTACAAAAGTTACAATGTCTGTCAGTCTTCTTCCATTTGTTTTTATTGGTCTTGTCATATTGCTGAAATGATCTTTCATCTTGAGGCTGAGTTGGTTTAGGACCATTCCTTTGAGGATAAGACTTCTTAGGATTCTTTGAATTTGGTTGCTGCTGGGCGGCTAACGCTTTCGAGGAAGAGTTTCCAAGATTAAGAAGACCAAGGTGTAAGAGTTTTTCTTGTTCTCTTATTAAGGAATCACAAAAGGAGTCAAAGGAAGGGGGCTTGTAGTCTTTGCCTTGACAAATGAAAGCTTCCCTGGTAGAATGGAAAGTGGAAACAAATACAGAGTAGGCTGGTCCCAACTTAGTAAGGATGGAATAAATAAGGTTACCATCTTCTTTCTTAACTTTAACACCTTCCAAGAGATATCTAAGGGTCTTGAATTTGGACAAGAAATCTTCAATGCAAGAAAAATTATTAGGATCCAAAGTAAGCAACTCATTCTCAAGTTGATGGGCTCTAATTTCATTTTTAATCCCAAAAACTTTAGCAAGTTTTTCTAATGCTTCATGAGGAGTTTCAATTTCTGCAATGTGGAATCTAAGATCAGGAGAAACAGACATTCCTATCAAACCACGTGCTTGATCTTGTCGATTTTCCCATTTTTCGGCCTTGTCTTCATCTTTGGGTTTCTTCTCTTGGTCTGTGGCTATTCTGAAGAGACCTTTACTTCTAAGTAAATCTCCCATGTAGGCTACCCATTGGAAGTAGTTAGTGCTGTCAAGAATGACTTGGCATGGACTTTCCATTTTTTGAAAAACAACTGAAGCTGAAGATGCTGAAAGTAAGTGGTCCAATGGATAGATCTCGAAAAAATAGGCGGTTTTAAAAAAAACGGCTCTGAAAAAGGCTTCCGGATGAAGAAGTTATGGCTTTTTGAAAAAAAATTGTTGACGTTGCCGGCAAAGTGCGCGAATGTGCGGGAATGAAAAAAATCCGCCCCCACAAAATGGAGACTTGAACCCAAGACCTCTACTCTCTTAAAAGGTCTTTGAACCAATTGATCTATACAAAATATTTGAGAGAGAGAGAGAGAGAGAGAGAGAGAGAGAGAGAGAGAGGGGGGGGGGGGGGGGGGGCCTCGATTTGCGTGCTTGCCTTGGGAAGACTCTTTTCCTCTACAAAACACAAAACACAAAACCCAACACGAATATCCAAAGAAAAACGAACCTTACGGCTCGAAGTTAGCTTTAGCCAAAAAACTAGAAATTTAAAAAAAATCTCAAAGTTAGCTTTTAGCCGAAAAACTAAATATTTTTCTCAATGTTTCTGATTTTCCGAGATCACACTAAGGTGCAGGGAAAAGAGCATACGCATGAGAAAAATCCTTTCTTTTTGTTTCTGATTTGCCCAGATCGCACAGAGTCGCAGGGCAAAGAGCATACGCAGAAATGAAAGGTATAGATCCGGAAAAAAAAGGCTAAATAAACCGAAACCGAAATAAGCAGAGAGAAAATGACAGTAAACTGCAAAAAAACACTATATACCTCCCGATCTGAAAAATGACGCAGCTAGGGCTACCGGAAACCTTTTCGCGTGAAACGAAAGGGGTTCCTCACTGAAACAGATGCTCTGAACGCAACAGAGCAGTCCTCTCGGCCCGAAAGCAGTCAGAAACAGCAGATCTAGGAAACGACAGCCGCATGCAGTTCTACCGGCTTCAGATTTGGATCACCAACGGACGCGGCCCTCAAATAGCTCCGATACCATGTAGGAATTTACAGGGTAAGTTCCTCAGAAAGAATACCAAGAGGACACCGCTCACAACCAGATCTCAAATCAATACACCAGTATTTTTGACGTGGTTAAAACCCTCAGAGTGCAAGGAGGGAAACAGTCCACGGCCTGTCCCAACGTGGGTACAGACAATTTATTAATCAAAGAATGAAAATTTACATAAGCTTCTCTCATGCACGGATTACCCGAACAATGACCCTCCATGCGCTTTAAATAGAACTCATGGACCAATCGGGTGTCAAGCCACGGATCAAGTGTCGGTAATACCGAGGTGAGAGTGAACCGTCGGATCACTACATATCGTGACCGTCGGATTGTAAGTTACAAAATGTACAACGGTAAAGAAACACACTTTACCTAACTCTAACCTAACTCTATACTAGACCAAGTTGAACTTAACTATATCCTATGTGTCGGAATATCCTAACACTTTGTATTGGCCAATTCATTGGCATACTCAATCCCTTTGATAGCAATTTGATAGCAATCTGATCCTCTAACACCTGTCCTTGCTGAACTGAACATGCACTGACATGCAACTGAGTTAACTGATGTATTATATAATTGCATTATGAGTTAATAATTAGTTTAACAACTCATCATTAGTCTATTTGTAGTTAGACTAATTACAACTAGTTTAACCAAGTCAAACTGAACACAACTCCATCAACTCTACAATCAACTCCACCAAACTCAACTGATTGAGTTCTAACTGAAGTCATGCATGCAAAAACTCAACTGACCCACCAAGAAAGTGTACTTCCTTCTAACAGCTGCATGTGCCACCTCTGTAGCTGAAACTGAAGTGCTCCAAGAGAATAAGATCAAGTTTATAGTCCAAATATTATTATGAGACAATAATATTTGACTTTTCTATTTTTGACAGTCAGTCTAAAAATAGACTTTGATCACTCCTGCTGTGATCACTCCTGCTGTGATCACTCCTGCTGTGATCACTCCTACTGTGGTCACTCCTGCCGTGATCATCCCTGCTGTGGTCACTTCTGCTGTGATCATCCTTGCTGTGGTCCAAAAATAGAACTTGCGCCATAATTTGCCTGCGGGCCCACTTAGTGAAGGCGACTCCTTTCCACTAAGCTCCATCATCTTGTTGCATTCTCAACAAGCATTTCTTGTTGCACACTTTTCAACACTCCCTCTCAACAAGATAGGCTTCCTCTCAAACCCGATCCTGTAACTCTGGAATGTTCTCCATGCAACACATCTGGCCGGTCCATTTGCTCTGTCATCAAAGTCTTTGACTGCTATTGCCTCTGTCAACTAAAGACTCAGCATCTCTGTGCTCTTCAGTATCTCACTGCTCTAGCCTCTGTCACTTCGATCTCTAACTACATCCGCGTTGTTTCTGGTTCTATCTCCCAGCATTGCATCCGCATTGCACCTCCCAACTGACCTACCTGTTGGGCTAGAAACACCCTTTGATGTTGAAGCTCTACCTACTGCTGACAAGTGCTCCCTCTCTGACATCTGCGCTACTGCAACATCTCCATGCATCTCGCACCATTGCACACCTCTCTGTGCCACCTAGCACTATGCAAAACACTTGTGCCTCTCGCATTGTTGCAGCCTGCTAGCTATGCACTGTCCTGGGATTCCCTGCACTGTCGCTCTCTCTGCCGCTCCATCCGCATCTGTCTCTACCCAATCAGTCAGTTCCTGCTACTCCACATCAGGGCTCCCGTAGCAAGGTCTCATCCAAGAGGTTGGGTACCTCAAGGATCCTGCCCCTCCTCCTTGGGACGATCACTCCACATCACCCCACCTCCTACCTGGAGGTATGGCTTCATGCGATCCCTCGGCCCACCTAGCTCGAAGTTTCCCCCTACTGGAGGTCTCTGCATGAGTAGATGTCTCTACTCGATCTCCTCTCAGCTTCCCTTGTTGTGGCTGCTCCACAACCTCCTGAAGTTGCTGCACCAATCGTGGCTCCTCCACAATCGTCTGAGACTTCTTCTGGCTCTGCATGTTGAGAGGTAATATACGCTCCCTCTCAACCACCAAGTCTACATCAGTTTCCTTGCTGCTCAAGGCTTTGCATGCATCTTGAACCTCAAGAGCATACAGGTTCTTTACTCGTGAACCAATCTGCTTCACCTGTCTAGTGATGATGTGTCTAAGGAAAACCTTTCCCTTACTGAAGACTACATCATAGCCTCTGTCTTCCAGCATCACGATCGACACCAAGTTTCTCTTCAGTCCTGGTACATACTTGACATCGGTCAAGGTAAGGCGAGCTCCATGCTCCCTCTGAAAATAACCGTGCCTACACCTAAGACACTATACTTCTCATCATTACCCATCCCTATGAGTATCTAGAGATCTTTCTCCTCCAAAGTATTGAACAAACTTTTGTCACCGGTCATGTGGAAAGAAGCTCCACTGTCAAGAAACTAACCACTTCCCACCATGGATGAAACCATGCATGCGAAGAGTGTGAAGTCCAACTCAAACTGTGAAGCAAGTGAGGCTGCCTCACCTTCAGATCCTTCCCTGGATGCCTTCTTGGACTTCTTCTTTGGGCAATTAGTAGCATAATGGCCCAACTCATGACAACGAAAGCATTGCACCTTCGACTTGTCAACCTTCTTCCCATCATTGGAAGAACTGGATTCGAAAAGAGAAACCTTCCCCTTCCCCTTCTTCGCCTTACTCGCTAAGGCACAGTTCTCCTCATCATGCATAGATGAAGAACTGTCTCTGGTGCGCCATCTAATCTCCTCTTGCACAAGATCCGACCAAATTCTCTCCCATCCTGGCAATTTCTCCCTTCCATTCACCGAGTCCTGGTAGCTATGCCAACTCTTAGGAAGGCCAAGGAGTGTTAGACTCACCATATCCTCATCCTCAATAGTTACCCCCACACTTCCCAGCTCATCCCAGCATTGGATGAACTTCGTGAGATACTGGGGCATACTATCTCCATTCTCACACCTAATGTTTCTGAGTTTATCCTTGAGCGCCATTCCACCAGCACAAAACTCAGCCGCTTCTAATCTAAAATTCGTGAGAACAAAGTATTTCTTGTACAGATATTGACTGTATGGGAATTCACCAGATATCTCACCTTCCAAAAGAAGGATGAATCCAGAAGCTACCTGGCCTGATTACAGACTCTGCCTGAAGAAATAAAATGTAAACACTTTCTGAATAATAGATCTGATGATCAATCCCGCTTTGATATCCTGTAGAACTTTTTCTACAAATAAACCAGCTCTGATACCATGTAGAAATTTTGAATAACATGACACATATTCACAGAGACTATCCTGATTATACACTTATAAGAAAAACATGCATAATACATAACCTCCTCTACGTTGATCATCAATTTACAGAAGCAGAAACATTCACAGGCGCACATAGAAGCATCAATCACACATATCAACACAGTATTTTCCTGGGGAAAGCATCTCTCTAAAAACCCCAACTATCTGTATATTATAGTGATTGAATCATGTAACAATACATAGTACAATACTCCTCACAAGTAATCAGTACTATATCCACATGCTACACAGAATACAGCTCAGATCTGATCTCCAAATCTCCCCCGCTGCTTGCCTGCCTCCATAGCTCAATACCTGCTCAAGAATGAATGTGAATGGTTTACCAAACTCGTATTTAACCTCCAAAGAATCACTCACACTGGCAAAGACGTGAGCAGAGGCTATAATACTTGGTATTGGCCAATTCATTGGCATACTCAATCCCTTTGATTGTGCAAATCATCATGCACAACTATAGTCACAACTGATAGCAATCTGATCCTCTAACACCTGTCCCTGCTGAACTGAACATGCACTGACATGCAATTGAGTTAACTGATGTATTCTATAATTGCATTATGAGTTAATAATTAGTTTAACAACTCATCATTAGTCTATTTGCAGTTAGACTAATTACAACTAGTTTAACCAAGTCAAACTGAACACAACTCCATCAACTCTACAATCAACTCCACCAAACTCAACTGATTGAGTTCTAACTGAAGTCATGCATGCAACAACTCAACTGACCCACCAAGAAAGTGTACTTCCTTCTGACAGCTGCATGTGCCACCTCTGTAGCTCAAACTGAAGTGCTCCAAGAGAATAAGATCAAGTTTATAGTCCAAATATTATTATGAGACAATAATATTTGACTTTTCTATTCTTGACAGCCAGTCTAAAAATAGACTTTGATCACTCCTGCTGTGATCACTCCTGTTGTGGTCACTCGTGCTGTGATCATCCCTGCTGTGGTCACTCCTACTGTGATCATCCCTGCTGTGGTCCAAAAATAGAACTTGCGCCATAATTTGCCTGTGGGCCCACT
This sequence comes from Pinus tabuliformis, assembly GCA_031772625.1. Taxonomy (NCBI): domain Eukaryota; kingdom Viridiplantae; phylum Streptophyta; class Pinopsida; order Pinales; family Pinaceae; genus Pinus; species Pinus tabuliformis. The sequence goes on along the minus strand of CM062804.1, from coordinate 152,359,156 downwards.
TAGTGAAGGCGACTCCTTTCCACTAAGCTCCATCATCTTGTTGCATTCTCAACAAGAATTTCTTGTTGCACACTTTTCAACAATATACTCCTAAAAATAATGGTCTCACGGAAAGAAATAACAGATCTATATTAGAAGTTTCTCATGCTATGCTCCATGATCAAAAGATGCTGAAATTCCTTTGGGTCGAAGCTACACCTACTACGGTATATGTTCAAAATAGGGTGCCTCGTCAAACATTGGAAAACAAGACTCGTAAAGAAATATTTATAGGGATCAAGCCTGATATCACCCATTTTCATGTATTTGGATGCCCAATATATTTTGATGTGCCAAAAGAAAAAAGGAACAAACTGGAAGCTACTAGAAGAAAAGGTACGTTTGTGGGTTATTGTGAGAATTCTACAGCTTATAGAATATATATTCTCGGTCACAAAAAGGTTGGAATTAGCAGGGATGTAACATTCGATGAAGATGAAGCTTTGGAAAAGCAATATATATTCCTCCACTTCCTCCTCCCAAGGAAGAGAATGATGACTAGGATATTCTGGATGGTCCGGCTGTACCTAAACCTAATATTGTTGGTGATCCCATAGAGCATATAGATCTGTTAGATCCTTATTCAAGTGATCCTCTCTCTAAGAAGATATCATTGTGTCTCCATGGCATGCTACAGGATATTAAAAGGAATGTCCTCATTCACAAATCATTCAGAGAAAGGAAACAACCTTGCAGGTATCAGGGAGATGTTGCTACAATGAATACTATGATTCCTGTTGAACCATCCTCATTCGAAGAAGCAATAAAAGAACTAGTTTGGAAGGATTCTATGGATGAAGAATATGAATCAATTATGAAAAATTATCTCAGGGATATTTTACCTAGATTGAAAGGGAAGTTTGTTGTGACTTCAAAATGGTTGTTTAAAATTAAGCATGGAATTGATGGTAGCATCGAGAAGTATAAAGAAATATTTGTGATTAATGGCTTCTCTTAGAAAGAGGGAGAATATTATGATGGCATATTTTCTCCAGTACATCAACATACAACCATATACTTTATAGTTTCCCTTGCTGCAAATCAAGGATGGACTCTTCATCAAATGGATGTAAAGACAACCTTCCTCCCTAGCATGTTACAGGAAGAGGTATATGTTTAACAACCATAAGGTTTTGAAGTCGAAGACCTTAAAACACATGTGTGTAGGTTGAAGAAGGAATTGCATGGTTTGAAGAAATCTCCCTAAGCTTGGTATGCGTGTATTGATAAATACTTAATGAATCTAGGATGCAAAAGAAGTAGTGTCGATCCCAACCTCTACCTCAAGGTAATCCAAGGTATGCCATTGATTCTAGTTTTGTATGTTGATGATCTCTTTTTGACAGGTAGTGAGCCTCTGATGATCGAATGTAAGAAGAAGCTAGCCTCTGAGTTTGAACTAAAATACCTTTGTATTATGCACTAGTTTTTGGGCCTTGAAGTATGGCAAAAGTCTAGTGAAAGTTTTCTCTTGCAAGGGAAATACATTGTAAAGTTACTGGAAATATTTGGAATGTCTGAATGTAAATCCATGGTCGCTCCTATGGAAATGAATTTCAAGAAATTATGTGGAGATGTTGCAAGACTAGACTTATAAAATCCATCTTGGTATAGAAAACTAACTGAGGCTCTGATGCTCCTATGAACACCCATCCAGATATATGTTATGCTGTAAACACTCTTATTCAATTTAAGACCAAGCCCCATCACTCACATTGGATAGTTTCCAAACACATATTGAGATACTTGCGTGGGTGAATTACACTTGGCCTGAGATATTCTGTAGGAAATTTTTAGCTTCATGGATACACTGACGTTGATTTGGCCAGAAATACTTTCGATAGGAAAAGTATATCCATATGTTGTTTTAGCCTTGGATCTGCCAGGATATCCTAGATGAGTAGGAAACAAAAGACTGTAGCATTGATCAGAATCGAACCAGAATATATTTCTGCTAACATGCCTAGTTGTGAGGTAGTATGCTTAAGAAAGCTCTTTGGAGAGCTGTTTGAGAAGGTCCTAGACACCACAAGAATATACTGTGACAAAAAGAGTGGGATCCATTTGCAATAAAATCATGTTTTGCATGACAAGTCCAAGCATATTGAAATTCGATATCACTTAGATTGCAGATATTCTCACCAAGGCATTACTGAAGAGAAATTTCTCGTTCTTCAGAGAAAAAATTGGATTGATGGATTTAGCCTCTCCAAATAAGGGGCAATGCTAATCAATGACACTGAGCATGCTCTTCCCACCTTGCTTGAGCTCCAACGGTGAGGTATTGAGATACAGGGCTCCTGGGTTGAGGGATCTCTAGACAATAGGGAAGTACCCTATATGTTACGCAAGGTTGAAGAATGTTTCTCCCCTATCTTTATAGGGTTGGAGAATGCTGCTCCCCTCTTGGTCTTTGCGGAGTATACCTCAGTTGGCATCATACCCTCAAGAAGGCCAGCTTGATTAGCATAATGCTCCTCATTTTGGCCAATGCATTGAGAGTGTACTTGGGGTGCACAACCCAAGTTGATTATGATGCAGGTGTTCTACCATTGGTGGGAATATCAGTAGGAAATAGGATGGGTTGACATAACCCAATATGATTCTAGGTAGAGAGTAAGCTCCTTGATGAGATTTCAGGGTTGAGAGTGTACTCCCCTGTGAGGAGAGTTATCCTATTGTTCAGTATGGGTGGAATTTATTTATCCCCAACATGGTTCCAAGTTGAGATGCGCTCCTTGATGATGTACTCTCCAATGATGATTGATGATGATACTTTGGGTGGTATCTTGATAACAGAGATTCTAGACAATAGCCTGATGGATAGATGGTGGTAGACTAAGCTCCCCTCTGGTAACAAATTCTTCTTATTGTAGATTAGAGAAAGTTTTAGTAGTTAGAGTTGAGCAGAGATAATCAATCATTAAAACGATTTAACAAGATGATATAAAGATAAGGGCAAGTGGAATTCTCCCTAGTTGAGAGGGAGTGTTAATTTTTGCAACTGTGGTAAAATTCTATGGTGGAAAGCTTAGATAACCAAGATGATTATTTCATTAAATTCCTCTTTTTGAGAGGATCAAAATGGACATAAATATCACTTGATTCGGTTAAGAAGTTAAGTTTTAAATTTTTTTATTAATTCATTCATTATGGAATGGATCGGCCATAACCACTTGGGTAACTGCTTGGGTCATTCTTAACCCCAAGTAAACCTTGAAGACAACCTATAAAAGGAAGCGACCTCAAGCTCATTTGGACACAGTGCTAAAGTTATCTTTTTATTCTTGTACTTTGTCTTAGATCACATAGGTTCATCAGCAGAAGTCTTCATTGGGTATGAGATCACAGGCGAAAGGTTCGCTCTAAGTTAGGGTATTCTAGATCTCGGTCATTCGCACAGATCTGAAGTTTTTCATCCATAGTCGCTGGCACAAAGTGGGTAAGATAGTGACTTTGACTCTTTGTTCACCGGGAGGCAGTTTAGAGGGATCGAATTTGCCTTCAGAAGGTTCTGGTCTCCAATCCCTGGCTTCAGGTGGCCCAGGGAGTGACTTTTCTTTGTCGATCACTCAGATAGCTTGACAAAGAAGCGACTTTGGATATTTTTTCTTCAAATCCATAGCCATAAGAACAGAGACCTCCTGGGAGCAAATTTTTTGTTACAGTCACCCGCATACTATTTGCATGAGTGCAACCTTGAAGTTTTCTATCGCACATATAAAGTGTTGATGATAGTGACCCAATTCAGATCTAGGGTTTCGACATCTCGGCATCAGTGATCTATGGATTTGGGTTTCTCTACTCTAGATCAGTAGATATGAGTATCTCTGTTGTTATAACATATATGTATATCTAGTTTATTGTCACCTACTGCTAATTTTATGTATTGGGTTCATTGTACTCACTGATGTAACGTTTCATGACAATCTACTAAAGAAGAAGAAGATTTGAAAGGGTTTCCCCCTTGTGCAGTTTTTCCCTCATCTTGGACCAATCTTCTCTCTCTTATGGTGTGTGCTATTGTCTTCTCTATCACTTCTTATATTGTTCATTCTTCAGTTACATTTATGATTTATTATACTGCTAATAGTTGGATGCATTTTTAATGAAAAGGATAAATTGGGCTAAAGTAACTAATACAACATTGAACAATATGAAAATTTAACAAGTAGAACATCGAGGAAGGTGTTCCCTAAAGGGGGAGGGGATTGTGACACCTATTTATTTACCCCAAAGTTTTTAATGCCATTAAGAAAATATAATGTTGAGATGCCATCATTGATGTTATGATGTCAAACTCTATTATATGATGCAATGTTTATTTTATTAATAATAATGTTATAACTAAAGAAAGTAGAGGGCTAATGAATTATGAAGGGTTAAGGTGTGCTTGAAAAAATGAAGGAGAAGTCATTGAGGAGATTTTTCTTTTTGCTCTTTTATTCTGAGCATTACTCCATTATTCTTCTCCATATACACTCTTTTTTTCCCTCTCTTACTTACAAATTCAAATTGGCATCAGAATTGGTGACAACTTTTGTAATAGGAATTGAATGTGTTGTAGTTATTTTTCCTTAGATTGGATGGCTTTGAGGATTATGATTTGTCCTATTTATGTGTGTCACAAAGAGTAATGAAGAAGGGAGGATTGAAGAACTATAGGGATCATAGAAGAACTTCCTTGTTTTGTGTAGACCTGCATTGTCATTTGTAGATGTCAATGGGCCTAGTCAAGGAATGGAAAGGTTGAACAATAAGATTCTTTCGTGTCTGTGGAGGAAAGTGTCCTTCACTTTTTGACATAAAAGTAGTTTGAAAACTGTGTGCTAAATCCCCAACTTTATTTCTCCCCTTAAGGCATCAAGATATGGCTTGGAGGTTGATAGCTATGGGAAAGACTGTAACATAGTTGAGCCTATGGTTGGGTGGAGAGTGGCTCACCCTTCTTCAACTCTAGATTGCAAAATATTGACTCAAGATAAGTATATCTTATGCATGATTATTTAGATTCTATTTTCAGAAATATTATATGTACACTTCAACAAATTTATCATGGTAGTAGTTGTATACTATTTTTTTGTAGCTTTTTATATGTATTATGTTTTGTAGCAACACTAGTTAAGGAAGAAAAGCTTCCTAAATTCTTATTTAAACATGTCATATTAACATTTATTCTATAATGTTTCTTTTGGGAAGTTGAAACTTGGACCATAGTGAGGCTAAATCCCACTTATCCTCTGGTCCAATTTTTAGATCTTGGTTCATGAAATATTATGAAATATGATCAAAGGAAGTTGGGCGTCCTAAATCCATATTTCAACATCTCCTGTTGGAATTTTTGTTAAAAAATTTATTATATGATGGTCTAGAGGTTGAAACATAGAGCTTAATGAGGGGAAATATTGTTGATTATCTAGTCCAATTTTTAGGTCTTGGGTCGTAATAATTTAGGATATATGATCAAAGGATACTCCTAAAATCATGCATCAAATAGGTCATGTCGAAATTTCTGCTATAACTTTTCTTTTGTGAGGTTTAAAATTTTGAAACTTCGACCATGGTGAGGGTAAATCCCATCAATCATTTGGTCCAACTTTTATATCTTGTATCGTGATATTTTAGTAGATATGATCAGAGGAAGTCTAACTTCCCGAATGCTCATAAAACCATGCACCAAACAAGTCATGTTGGAATTTCTTTTATAAATTTTCGTTAAGGAGGTCCTAGATGCTAATACTTAGATCATAGTGATGGGAACTGTGACAAATCATTTGGTACAGTTTTCAAAACTTGGACTGCTATACTTTAGGAGATATTCCCTTAGGAAGTTTTTATATTAGTTTGCATGAAAATTGTTTGAAGAAATGCCTAAATTGTTTAATGATTCATTGCATACAAATTGTTTGAAGAAATGCTCCAATGAAAATACTATTTTGTGTATGGGAATAATATTGTTGTATGCAAGCATTGTTCTATGATAGTACATCCCAATAAGTTGAAGAGAAGTGTTAAAAGTGTTTTATTACAATTTGCATACAATTTATTTAATAAATACCTCAAAGACATAAATAAAAAAATTGCATGATTGAGTGGTATATTTTAGTTAGTATATTATAAGTGGAATCAAAGAAATGTTTCTTATTTGATTTCATTTAAAATGTTTGAAAAAATGTCTACAGGAAAAAGACTACTTAATTAGTTGTATACAAATTAGTTTAAGAAACGTTTACATGTAAAATGTTGCAAAAAATGTATGAGAGATGAAAATCAAGTTTTTTCAAGTGACGTTAGGATAAATTTAGTAGGGGTATGTGACAGAGTGGTATTAGAGATTATTGTTAGCTAGTAAAAAGAAAAATAAAATTTTGGGTACCACACAACCTTTGTAAGTCATTGAGAGAACGGGGTATGTGACAAGATCTATGTTAGAATATTTGGATCTAGATCCATGTTCAATATCCATGAACAATTAAGGAGGGGGATTCAAGGAGAAGTAGATGAAAATGGAAGAGGGCATCAAAGTTGTTAATAGTTTGGAGCAATAGTGTTGGAATTAAAAAAGAGTTAGCTTTCAAAGCTAAGGGAATGAATTCGAAAATATGGACAAATACCTCTTTAACAACAGTGAGCTATTACTTATTAAAAATGATGTTTACAATAAGGTTCTTATTTTCATACACAATGATAGTGTCATATTTGAATATAAGATCAATATAGAATATATTGATGAGACTTGGTCTCAAGACCCTTATTTTTATAAAAAATATACTTGATCATTATCTTTAATGGTTCTAATTAGATTTCCTTTATACATTACTTGGAAATATTTGATGGGATTTCCTATAGTTGTAGCACAAAGGAGTAAAAGAAGGTCTATGCCAAGTTATAGTTTAAGAAGTGGTTTGATTCAAGCTCCTGTGATAATCCCTACATAAGAAGAGCCATTGTTTTTTATTATTTAATTATTGTTATGATTAAAGAGGGAAACCATTATCAAAGTGAGGTCTACGGCATCTATGTACTATAGATTTGTTAGAGATAATTATGAAGAGCCTTGTAAGGAAGGCCTGTGTGTGTTGAGAAAGGGCACATGATCTATTTGTTATGCATTACCTATAAAAAATGTTCATTGTGGAAGGCTCACAATAACGAAGTGAAGTCAAACTCATACCCTACAAAATCATCTAGTTTGGTTAGTTCCCATTCACCCAAAACTAGTTCCATTTTCCTTAAATGTTTAACAACCCTACCTTTGCCTTGAAGGGTTGGCTTAGATGATGATGATGATTCTTGAAATTCTACTTGCAATCGAGTAGAATACTAATGATGAATTGGAATGGTATGATATTCTTAACCTGATGATGTCATGGTTGACTATGTTGTGAGGAAAAAATATAGGGCATTGGCTCTATTATTGCATCCTGATAGGAAAAAACCATAGAGACCATGATGTGTTTAAGTAGTGAGGACAAGAATTGTTTAGAAAAATGTATTAATTAAGTCTTGAGTTAAAATCCATGTTAAAATTACCCCGATTGGAGTGTGTGCCGGTGGATGGGGGTGTCTGTAGGCAGTAATGAGGAGGATAGGTGAATTACCTACCACCGCCCCCCACACACTCAAAGAGATGGGTGTGGTGGTCGTTGGCATGAGTACATGCAAGGGTGGTGGGAAAGGTGGCAACGATGGTAGGAGGGATATGGGATGGATAGTAATTAAGATGAGACAGATGGGTAAGAAACATAATTTGGCATGTAGAGGAAGGAGCGAGAGCAGCAGAGAGGGAAGGCAATGGAAACTGTAGTAGGATCCTTGGAGTGAAAATGGGTATGTATCCTGGCTTTTCACCTCCTTTACAATGTTGACCTGGTTTGATTCTTGCTGGGGGGAGAGGGAGAAACCCGGGAAGGGGAATTGGGAGAAACGCAGAGGGAAATAGAGTAGGTATCACACAACTTTAGACTGGCTATGCACCTTTGTTGTGAGCCTACCAGGACTATACCTTGCATGTGGTTGTGTGGACCTTGAGTTGGGTGACAAGGGAAACTCAGGTTATGCATACTGTGGGAGGAGAGAGGCTAATTGTTGGGGTCAGGTCGACAAAAATTTGGTATTGGAGGTGGAGGGTGGCAAAGGGCAGCTATTTTTTTGGGTATGAGGCTGGGCTAGTGGCCACAGCCATGGAAAACCATGGGGCATTGAGAGAAATTATTGCACTAAGAAACTAGCTTATGGCTTACTGAGCAGCGAAATGCTTATGGCTTACTGGGCAGAGGGGAATGGGTTTGGGTTGAGATTAGCTTCATTACATGGTCTTGGCTGAGGAGTGTTAACCACACTGAGTACGCGAATCAACAGGGAGGGAGGGGTGAAAAAATAGAAGGTATTAGGAGTCCGTACCTTGCATAGGACTGGACCTCTACCCATCTGGCCCCAGGTGTAGTTAGAAAATGGAAAAAAACAATGAGCGGGGAGAAAGACGGAATTGGAAATTACAGTCGGGATAGTAACCATGGATATTATATGTTACAGTGCTTGTAGTTAACAATTCTTTCATGTGAACAAGTTTCGAACAATAGTGATATGGCTCGGCCAGCAAGTGGGCAGGGATGTGGGAGACGGGGTTGGGAGCCTGGAAGGCTAAGGACCCAAGCACGTCGGAACCCCACAGAGGAAGGAAATCAGTGGAGCACCTCATCAGTGAAGCAATGGTGGCATATTGAGAGGGAACAAATGAAGGCATTCAGAATTTGATAGAAGAATGGGAGGAAGAAATCAAGCAGCGAAGTGAGATAGAGGGGGAGATGGAGAATTAGAGGACTCTAGTCCCGGACCCAAGGAATAACAAAGGAAGGATAACCCAATTGAAGCAGACATTATACGTTTACTATCTCATGACAACCTTGATGGGTTAGGCCATGGAACAGATCTCAGTGGGGATGGCGATCTCTCTTCAAGCAATGCCATGTTACAAACAAGATTTGCAGAAAAATCGGTTTCAACTACACAAGAAGGACATTATATTGGAGAGAATTGAAAGACATATTCCATGCATCCTGGAACTTTCTGAGATTCTTGGAGCAACCATCAAGGATCCGACACCTGTGGAATCAGCATTGGAGGAGCAGAAGGGCTAGTCAGTTTTCCATGTTTCCTTTTGTTATATATGCAGATAGCATTTACTTTTCATTATGCATGTATGAGGATAGATAGATATATAGAGTCTGGTCATGAAACAGAGAAATGTCTAGCTTGGCTAGAAAGACTAAAACTTTATTATTTTTGAATGGCTTACAATGAGGATAGGTGGTCAACAAACTTGGTTTCCCACTGGGAAAGTTGAGGCTACCTAGCCAATATAAGTGGTGTAAACTTGCTGATTATAAATAGAAAATGAAAGGTCCCGCCAAGATTAACAAAAAAAAATCCATGGTAAAATTTAAAATCTTTATTAATAGAAGGATGTGTAGTAGAAGATATTCATGAATTAAGGTTTTATGAAATTGAAATTATTCACTTGAAATGTAAATTGGAAAAAAGAGGAAATTAGGAAAGAAGAAAGGATCTAGATGAAGGTAAAGAATAAGCAATTCCTATTGATAAAGTGAATACAATTATACTTTGGAGATATGATTTCTATAAAGGAGTGATGACAACCTTTGTGTTGTTGTTAAACACTTTGAATGCTTATTGTACTTTATTTAAAATGATTCTAATATGTGTAAGAGATGCATGATTAGTTGTACATGACTCCCCAAAGTCTTGGTTCACATTGAAAAGTTTTTATTTCCCAATGTATTATGGTAAGCCTTTTTGTGTCAGGCCAAAATGCATTATTACGGTGTAGTGTGTATCCCTCTTTTGATTGGAGAGGATATGTCATTAAGATGTAGAATCAACAACTAGGATAGTAATGAGTGTGGCAAGTGACCTCATATCTAAGCTTAATGTAGAATAAAACTAGTTAAGTCTTTGATAAAGAGGGAATGTGAGATGGAATAATCTTAGAATGTCAAAAATTAAGGGACCAAGTTAGATAGAGTTAACATATTAATGAACCATGTGAGCGAAAAGAATTCCTTAAGAATTTGAAAGTAAACTAGTTGACACCCATCTATTTTGGTAGAAGGATTTATTTTTATATGGACATCAATGAATTGTATGTAGCACAAAACGAGGAAGAAGAAAGCCATCAATAGTGAAGAAAGCTTCTTGGGTCCTTTGTTTTTGGGAACAAAAAATTTGCAAAATTTGACTAGGCTTTTACTTGAAAACAATTGCGCAGGAGACCGTCAAAGAAAAGAAAAGGAATAATTCAAGAACAATCAAATGATGAGGATGATGGGAAAAAGGTGCTCAAAAGGAAATGAAAAGAGTTGTAAAGGTGGAGTTCACAGAGACCACCAAAGGAATATAATCATGCAAAAGAGTAGTCAAGGTGGAGTTTTGCAGAGGATGCCAAGGAAGAACAAACGTGTTGGAGCTCAAAGGACCTGAGGTGATAAGGATGAGAGAAAGCGAGAAAGATCTATAAGAGTTAACCGGAAGGTGGTGGAAAAGAGATATTGGGAGTCTGTACCGAAATTTTGCTACTATGGTGCTTGAGGAATTCCATGCTGTTCTCTATTTCTACCTTTCTAATTTCTATGATGTAATATGATCCAACAATGGTTGGAATTTTCTCTTGTGACAAAATTTGATATGATGAAAGGATGTAATGATGTAATGATCTACATATTAATGAAAGGGAGATGCAATAGCATTCTATGTGTTTGAACTATGATGCGACGATTGGCCCCTGTAAAAAAGATCTTTAGTATGAGATTGAATGTTCTTTTCTCTTTATATATATGTTGTAGATTTGTTATTTCTATGTATTAGATGATTATAGAGGAGAGACTTATAAAATGATTGCATGAAATGGTTTATCTATTATACTGATCTTTGATGTCATGCCACAATCCCCTACCTTTCTATGTCTCAGTACATCGTAGGTGAGACACCTCACTTTCTTCTTAACTGAGGTGAAAATGTCGGTGTAATGTTAGACTACTGCAGAATCTTTTTTTGGTGCCCTGTCTAAACCCAGGGTTAACCCCTGGTGAAATTTTAAGCCAGCAAATGGTTCAATTGCTAGGATGGGAAAGTTAATCGATTTGTTGTCCAATAGGCACAATTATGCCAGAAGAAATTAGAGTGGGTAAAAGAGGCGTTTATATACGCATAACCTGTCGAAGACCAATGTGAAATATTTTGGTGTAAGTTCCCTGAAGAGATTCACAATTGGCTATGTTGGATGTAGATCAAGGGAGGAGCTGGGAATCACTATGGATCTCCCAATACCTGGTCTACATAGGTTGGATATGGAATTGAAAATAGTTTTTGATTTCTGGGTACAAGCAACCCTAGAGAATTACATTATTGAATTCAATATAGAAGATCGTTTATCCTTTTCCAAAGCTAAGGTTGTGTTTAAGTATGGGTTGTGAGGAAGGTTGCTGAAGGAAATCCCCCTCTCAATTAAAGTGTTGATGGTGGAAGAAAATTTACTATTGTTCGAAGGACAGAATATGGCAGCTTAAAACTTTAAGTAATGGGGATAGGATCTAAGTAGGTGATGCTACCTAGTTGTCAAAGATGAAGATATTGTTGCGATGGATGCAGATGAGTTGCAGAGGGCTCGATATTTGAGGGTGAAAAATAGGTCCCAGATAGGCGATGAATGGTAGGAGAAAAATTTACATGAAACCCGAAGATGACAAAGGGAATTACATCGAATAGGGGAGGTGTAGAGCCTCTATTCTACACCTACTTGTCTACCATTTTCCTCAGTTTTTCCTTATCTTTCCTTCACTTTTGCCTCATTTTCACTATAAAACCACCCAGATCATTACAGTAAGTGTCATTAAGCATGATCGAGCAAGTTTTGCTAATGGATGACTATTTGTTTAGATTTTGACTTATTTGCAGGAATCCCGCAGCTATCTGATGATCCTGCAGCTATCTGAAGATCCTGCAGCCTTTTTGTTAAACGCAATGTTCCACGTGTCGGTTTGCTAGATGAGCCACATGGGCACTTAGGTATCAACGTGCTCGAGGTTCCTGTCCCATTTTTCCAGCCATCCACGTCATCTTTACCCATGGTCAAAGCTGGTCAAGTTACGGTCAACTCAAGGCTGTTTAACGGTGATTGTGAGCTGCTTGGTCACGTCATCTTAAACGGTGACTTGTCCACGTTCTACAGGTGGCAGGGGACATGATCCAACATGGGATTCATTACCCATGACGACAGAACCACTAAACTCATCCACGCAGCCGTATGAAGTGTCAAGGGACCATAAATATGCATGACAGTTTGTTGTTTTTCAGTTAATTAGCTGTACGAGTAGGCTATCTTAGAAACCTCTATAAATAGCTGCGTCTGTGTACGCTCATTAGACTTTTATCAGTTGTAATTTTCTGAACTTGTGTTAAATTTAAGAGCATTGTGAACTCTGTTTTTTAGTGCTATCCTAGCACTCTGTTTTGTATACCTTTTGCAAATGGAAAAATAGACATAGCACCGTTTTGAAGTTTCCAGATCTTTGAGTTTTCTTGTGGCTGAATGGACAGAGGGCCCCTGCTCATCTCAGCCTCTGTAAAGTATTTTATGTGCAGTATTTCTTTATTTTCTTATTCATTTCCTTAAGCATGTATAGTTTCATTTACTTGTTTTCCTTTCTTTCAAGCTGATCAGTGTTATTTCTTTGCAGGTTTCTTTTAGCCCGGGATTTATTTTTATGTGTGTGTGTTTGCTTTACAAACTAATGGTATTTGAAGTTGACAAATTCAAGTGCTGCCTTTGTTTTTATAGCTGATTTTTAATCTTATTTCTCAAAGAGCTGCTAACACATAAATGATCTTCATCATAAACTGTTATCTTTTAAGATCAGAATATCACTAACTTGCAGCTAGTTTTGAGTGCTTTCTAGACTGTTCTTTCACTACTTTCTAACCATACTTTGCATAGTACATATGGCTGAAGTAGAGAGTTAGGAAGAGCAAAATATTACCACTAGTCTTTAAAGTAAAGTTTTGATTTTAAGTGCTTCTTAGACTATTCTTTCACTACTTTCTAATCATACTTTGCATAGTACATATGGCTGAAGTAGAGAATTAGAAAGAGCAAACCGTTATCATTAGTCTTTCAAGCCGATTTTTCTCACTTTTCTAATTCAACTTAAGCTACTTTCTATCCGTGCTTTACACAGTACATGTGCTTTGAAGCATCGAGTTAGAGAGAGATAATCTTTATTTTTGGGTTTTAAAAGTGACTTTCTTTTCTTTTATTAGTAGCAGCTTGAACGGTGTCTAGTGCCATTGGAAGTGGTCATTTGCTTTCTTATTTCAAGTCATTTCAGTTCACTTATTCCTTTCAAGCATTTCCTTTCAAGCAAGTAGTTAGAGATCACTAAACACACACTTTCACTCATTTAGGATTCACTCTACACACACACCATCACTCACTTGTTTATAAATTATCACTCCATCTTAGGAACATAATTAACCACAACAACACCCCAACGATAAGAAAAACTCTAAGAGGTTACTTAAGTACATATAGTACACCTTCACTTCATCAGCTTACGAGCCCCGGGTTGACAATAAATACTAGCAATTTAGATCACACTAAATTGACTAAACATTTTGGCGCCGTTGCCGGGGAAGTGAAATTAAGTAGCCATATTCTTAGAAAAAAAATTATAAAAAAATTTCAAGGAAAGAAGTTAATAGCCTATCTAAGTATGCTCTCCTCTTGCACTTTGAAGTGATCTGGAGGATCAGAAAGGAGAAAGTTATTGATTTAATAGTTTCTTGAGTATGCTCTCTTCTTGCACCTAGAGTGAACTGGAAGATCAGAAAAAGAACTATTTAACTTGACTTGAAGATAAAATAAAAAATGACATGCATAGAGCTAGAGATTCTAGGGGAAGGTTTTTAGCTAGAGCTCGAAGTTCAATTTTTACAAGTCCATCTGCTTCAAGAGATAGACAAGAGACACCTCCCTTATCTCCAACCGAAACTCCTAGTCCTGAAATTCAAGAGCCAAGAGTTGACTCTCCTATACCTTCTATTGAGTTTGAACTAGGAAGAGACTCTTCTCTTTCTCCTACAAGAGAACCAATTGTAATTGAGGAAATAGACTCACCTGAGGAGGAAGGAGAAATCTCTTCTCATTCACCCTTTGTAGAAGAACCAGAAGATTTTGAAATCCCTAGGAGAATCATCATGGCAGAGGAAGAAGGAGGTGGTAGAGGTAGAGGTAGAGGAGGAGGAAATAACAATAATAATGGAGGAGGTAGAGGTCCCATAGGAGGAAATAGAGATGGGGATAATTCATTTGGGTTTCCCATTGTTAATGAGGACTCCCGAGCCACCATGAAAAACATATCACCATCCGTCCTCCCAAATTTTCATGGATTAAGAACTGAGGACCTGAAACATTCTTGTTTGAATTTGAAGTTGTGTGTCGAACCTATGACTATCTGGATGATACTCAGAAACTCAAACTGTTCCCATCAACATTAAAAGATCAAGCTTTGAAATGGTTCATGGGGTTACTTACTCAATCCATTAGGACCTGGGATGAAATGAAACAAACCTTTTTGGATAGGTATTTGGACTATTGTATGCCTACTAATCATAAGGATGAGGTTTTTAAAATGATGCAAAAAGAAGATGAGAGCCTAGAAGATTTACTTGAGAGATTTCAATATAACTTAAAAAGAGCAAAGATGAGCAGCCTGGATGAAGAGACCTTAAAAGCCCTCTTATTAAAAGCCATTAGGGATGAATGGATAGATATCTTAAACATGATGGGGAAAGGGGATATCTCTCAACTTTCTCTCAATGATATAGCAGAACTTTGTATCCATCTCTCAAGGGGCAAATCAAAAACTCAAAAAGGGCCTAGAGATCCTTCTCTCCTTAGGGCAAATAAATCTGCAACAGGATCCGTGAGTAGGGCTGAAATCGGTAATATGCTAGATGAATTTAAAACTGACATCTTAGGGAGTCTTAGTGAACAAATTGATACCCTTAAGATCCAAAACAAACAAAAAGCAGAAGCCGAGGCTATGACCATTTTTTGCCCGAAGTGTAGAAAGAAGCATGCTTTAAGGGAATGTCCCTTGGAAGCAAATGTTGTAGAAACATGTGTCATTTGCTCAGAAACTCATGAGACCAAGGAATGTCCTTCAATCCCTGGCCTCAAAGCAGTCTTTCAAGAAGATCCAAGTACACTTGAATCTCTCTGTTTCGTTGCAAGGAGACCTTGGCAAGGACAACAGAATCAAGGGTTTAACAACTCTATGAATTCTCAATCCCAACCAAATTGGAATCCTTGGCAACAACCTTGGCCTCAACCACAAAATCCTTTCCAAGCATGGTTGCAAAGCATGCAAATGCAAAATCCTTATGGGAGATTTGCCCAATTCTATCAATACCCTCAATTTCAAAATCAGCAAGCTCCCCAACTTCCAAATCAAGGTCAACAATTTTCATTACCATTCCCTCAACAACAACCTCCTCCACAAAATCAAAATTCTCAACTCTTGTTACAATCTCAACAGAGGCCAAATCAACTTCCCTCTCAACCTCAACCAAACCCCAATAATAGGAATCCTCAAAGTGCTTATGTGATGGAAGGTCAACCACTCATGGAAGGTCAACCATTCCCTACCTATATGGTTGTTCCTCTCAATGAGGTCCAACTCAGATCAGGTAGAATCCTAGACCAACCTTCTACAAGTGCTCAACAACCAAGCATTTCTGAGGAAGAATCTCTCAAAGCCAATAAGGGTTCTGAAGTATCCCTTCAAAACCCAAGCATTAAAGAAAAAGAAAAAGAATCAACTCCCTTAGTAGAACAACCCACATCTTCAGCCATTCCTCCTTTTCCTGAAAGATTGCAAATTGATAAAGGAGTGGAGAAGCAGATTTGGTTGCCTGGCTATAGCTTTCTAGATGAATTGAAAAATGTCTGTATCAAGATTCCCTTGTTAACAGCCATTAAGGAGATTCCCATTCTAGCAAAGACAATAAAGGAGATGAGTTTGAAAAAAACAATAAAAAGAACCAGAGATACCAAAAGGATACATCTAGTTGGAAAAATTGCAGACATTATGATGGGTAAAATTACCATGCAAAAATATGTAGATCCCGGTAGTCCTATTGTCAAAACTCATATTAATGGGGTTGAAATCCCAAATACCTTGATTGACTTAGGAGCTGCTATCAATATCATGAGTAGACAGACCATGGATCAGTTAAAACTTCCTAACCTTCTCTTTACACCTACTTTGCTGCAACTTGCAGATAGATCAATCATTAAACCTGATGGTGTATTAGAAGATATACCTGTCTCTCTAGATTCTTGGGAATATCCAGTTGATTTTATGATTTTAACTCCCAAAAACAATCTAGGAGGACATCCTCTTATTTTAGGAAGACCTTGGCTGGCCACAGCTGATGCTTTCATAAGTTGTAGGTCTGGGGACATGTACATATCAGATGGTAATTCTACCAAGAAATTCAACTTGTATCCTCCCGCAAAGGCAATAACAGAAATAGGAGAAGATGAGTGGATTGATGATGAGGATACCCTTCAACCTGTTCTAACCATCTCTGAGATTAGTGAGGACAGTCAAATTCTAAATACATTAGAAAATTTTGAGATACCTTTAGAATATGACTCTTCACAGTTTCAGTTAGATGCAGACATTGAATATCTCTCCTCTAGACAAATGTATCTCTTCTCAATGGAAGAGTTTGGTAGTTCTACAGTTGAAATCTTTCCAGGAAGAACATTGAACATTAACAAGAACTTGGAAGGACTACAACAAGAAGAATTAACTAAACTGTTGCAAAAACATTCCACTGCCTTTGCATGGGAATACACTGACATGAAAGGAATCGACCCTAAGACTTGTATTCATCACATTTATATTGAAGAAAACAGCAGACCTATTAGGCAGCCACAAAGACGGATGAATCCAAATCTTAGGGAAATTGTGAAAGAAGAACTTCAGAAATTGCTCAAGGTAAACTTCATTTACCCCATTTCAGATAGCCAATGGGTCTCTCCCTTGGTTATAGTGCCCAAAAAGAATGGTAAATGGAGAGTTTGCATTGACTATCGAGAATTGAACAAGGCAACGTTAAAAGATCATTTTCCTCTACCTTTTATTGATCAGGTACTAGACACTTTAGCAGGTAAAAAGTATTTCTCATTCTTGGATGGTTTTAGTGGTTACAATCAGATTCAGGTAGCACCTGAAGATCAAGACAAAACCACCTTTACTTGTCCTTGGGGAACTTTTGCCTACCGAGTACTCCCTTTTGGATTGTGCAATGCACCCGCTACATTTCAAAGGGCTGTACTAGGAATTTTTTCAGATCTGATTCATGATTGTGTAGAGGTATACATGGACGATTTCACAGTTTATGGTAATACATTTGAAGAAGCTTTGGAAAATTTGGAAAAAGTACTGGTAAGATGTAAGGAAACAAATCTTTCTTTAAGTCATGAAAAGTGTTTTATGATGTTTACTGAAGGGATTGTTTTAGGACATCATATTTCAGGAGATGGAATCAAAGTTGATAGATCTAAAGTAGAAGTCATCTCTAAGTTACCTGTTCCAAATTGCCAAAGAGATGTTAGAAGTTTTCTTGGATTTACTGGTTATTATAGGAGATTTATTGAAAACTTCACTAAAATAGCATCCCCTCTTTTCAAACTCCTTACTAAAGATTGTGAATTTAAGTGGGATCCTGAATGTCAATCTGCCTTTGAAGCCTTAAAGACTAGAATATCTGAAGCACCCATTCTAAGGGGTCCAAATTGGAAACTCCCTTTTCACATTTCTACTGATGCTTCAGATACAGCTTTAGGAGTTGTTTTGGGACAAAAGGATTTGATCCCTTATGCCATTTATTACACAAGTAAGAATTTGACTCCTACTGAGTTAAATTACACTGTTACTGAAAAGGAATTTCTAGCCGTTGTTCATGCGATAAACAAGTTTAGACACTACATAACCGGCTATGAAACCTTTGTCCACACTGATCACTCTGCCATTAGATACCTCATGAACAAACCAGTCACTAATGGTAGAGTTACAAGATGGCTTTTGCTTTTACAAGAATTCAACATAACTGTGTTAGATCGACCAGGTAAACAGAACACAGTAGCTGACTTCTTGTCTAGAATCCAAAACACTAATGAGGACTCTCCTGTAGAGGATAAATTTCCAGATGAGTATTTGTTTGCAGTAACTACCAAAACCCCTTGGTATGCTGATATTGCTAATTATTTAGTTACTGGAAAGTTACCTTTACATTTATTTCCTAATGAGAAAAGGAAAATCATTCAGGATAGTTCACATTATTCTTGGATTTCTAATGAATTGTTCAGAACAGGGCCAGATTTGATGATCAGAAGATGTGTACGGGAGGATGAAATGCCTGACATCCTTAAGGCATGTCATGACGAACCTTGTGGCGGACATTTTTCTGATAAGAGGACTGCCTATAAAATCCTTTCATCAGGATATTATTGGCCTTCTCTCTTTAAGGATGCGAAGCAATATGTTAAAAGGTGTGACAGTTGTCAGAGAATTGGGAGACCAACTCTTTCAAATGAAATGCCACTTCAGCCACAGGTATGCATCGAACCTTTCGAGAAATGGGCTCTAGATTTTGTTGGACCAATTAATCCGCCATCCAAACAAAATAGATATATATTGGTTTGTACTGATTATGTTACCAAGTGGGTAGAAGCTATAGCATTAACTTCTGCTACTGAAAATTCAGTTGTTCAATTTCTTTTCAAGGATATTTTCACCCGTTTTGGTGTCCCAAGAGAAATTGTAACAGATCAGGGAAGCCAATTTACATCAAGGATGATAGAGAAGCTGATGGAGGAATATAAGATCAAGCATAGAACATCTACTCCATACCATCCGCAAGCGAATGGTCAAGTAGAATCTACAAATAGAGTTCTTGAAAGCATCATCACAAAGACTGTTCATCTTCATAGAAGAGATTGGGCAGAAAGGCTTCCTGAAGCCTTATGGGCCTATAGAACTACATGGAGGAACACCACAGGACATTCTCCCTATGAACTTGTTTATGGGAAGGAAGTCCTGTTCCCCATTGAGTTCCAAATCAAGACCTTCAAGACAGCAGTTCAATTGGGGATGAGCTTATCAGAAGCCCAGAAGCACAGAATGGACCAGTTAAACGAACTAGATGAAATGAGACAAGATGCAATTCTAAGGACCGATCTAGTTCAGCACCAAAGAAGCAAATGGCATGATCGACATATCAAAGAAAAGAAGTTTCAAAAAGGTGATTGGGCACTCTTGTTTGATTCAAAATTTAAGGACTTCAAAGGAAAATTTCAAACTCATTGGCTTGGGCCATATGAGATTGATGAAGTCTTTAATAATGGAGCAGTTAGAGTGAAGACTATTGATGAACTTCAAACTCCCTTTATTGTGAATGGCCACCGGTTGAAAGTTTACCACAAGCCACTCTCAAAAGAGGAGTTTGTTAAGTTATTCCAAAGCGATTCTGAAATGAGGCTGGTGGAGAAGAATTCTTCTCCCCCATCAGCCTAATCTCTGTTTCTTTCAAATTCAATGAAAAAAAAAAAAAAAAAAAAAAAAAAAAGAAAAAAAAAAAAATGTATGAGCCTGAAAACCAATCTCTGATTGGCAGTCTCATGCAGAAAACATGAGGTGAAAATCAGGGTCACCTGACACCTCATGTTTTCCATCTCTCTCTCTTTCATCTCATTCCATTTATTCCATCTCACCATTTCCTTCCATCTCACCATCCTCACTCCACCTCACTGCTTTCCACCCACTCATTCATTCATTCATTCCATCTCATTTCATTAATAAAGTTTTTTTGGCAACTAAAGTATTTTATGCAGCTGGAAGACTTCATTACAGTTCCTACAGCTATTTGACAATTCTGCAGCCGTTTAGCCTTTCTGCAGCCTTCTGCACCTGCACAAGAAACACAGTCCGTCTGAAGAAAATATGTACAGTTCAAAATCATCAAAGACAAGGAGGAAAGAATCATGTGCTAGCAATAAAGTTAACAAAAGGTTAGTAGCAAATTATCAGAAGCCAAATCAAATGCGGATCTCTCCGAGGTATGTTTAAAATTTTAAACCTATAGTTATTTCATTACGCGGAATTTTCTGGATTATGTCTTGTTGGCCACTAATTGTAATGATTACCCATTTTCTTTTCCCATGCGACCACAACTCTACGAATCCTCCACGTCTATCAGCTCATAATACCCATGATTTTTGAAATCACATATGGCTGTTTCTGTCATTAAGGTCTCGTACCCTAATGACGTAACCTACCGTATTACGTCTCTCAGTTCTCATCCCGCAGCCATGTGTCAATCCACAGCCGGAATCGGAGAATATAGCCGTTCCATTCATCATCTCGAAACCCTCTGCGCTCATAACACTCCATTCCTCGCTATCATCTCCCTTATTCCGTTTCACTCACTACGATTACCTCCATAAACCATACTCTGTCTTTCCCTCTGCTGTATAGCCAGTAAACGTGTGATACAGTTGTATTACGACTGCTAGTCACCGTTTCACTGTGTTCACGTTGTTATCCACCACTTAACTCTGATTCAAGCCGTGAATTCTCGGTGTCTGAGGCTGTTGATGCACCCATATATCCTCTGTTCCACAAAGTCTGAACAGGAACCGAGGAATTACTGTGTAAAGTCACCATCAAAGTCGTGTTTTAAGCAGAGCTGAGGAGTCGATGGGAAAACTTTTAAGAGCTGAACCAGAAGGTTCGAAATTCTTGGAGGCATACCCTCAGGTTGAGGAGGCATTGCAAAAAGCCAATTGGCTACAATGCATCAAGAAGTTCAAGGGCTACCACAAAGAAGTAACAAAAACCTTTGCAAGGTCATTTCAGGATAAAAACAGTCAAGTAGAGGTGGGTGATTTAACATTTGCAGTCAGTGAAGGAAGCATAGCAAGGGCTACATCTCTTCCACAAACCGGTGAGCGTTGGTTCAAAAACCGGGCAGTCCAGGATCAACAATGGAAGCGGATTTTAAAAACCCAGGTATGAATACAAGTGTTTTCACCAAAGGAATCCCTATCTCTCATGTTAAAGAAGAATGGAAAGATCTACTGTTATTAGTGCAAAATTTTTTTACATGTGAAGGGAGATTTGGGGTTTTATACGTCTATCATGGGAAAATTATGCAGCAATTTCAAGGAGAACATGATATAAATCTTCCCTACTTCCTATTCCAAAGCCTTAGGAAGATGTGTTCCATGGCTCAAAAGAATCCACGAAACATAGAAGCTTACCTCTGTCACCATAGTCTTGTTAAGTTATTGATAGAAGAACAATTAAAAGAAAAACAAGACACATGGGAGAAATTCCTTGTAAGGAACCATTTTGAAGAACCTGGAGAATCTTCTATACCTAGGAAAAGCAGAAGGAAGAGAAAAGAAAGTATCTCTGAGACTGTTCAAGGACAAACTGTAGAGGAAATAGAAGTATATCATCCTGAACCTGAGATTGAACCTACTGAAGACAATGCTCAAGAGATTATCTCAGAAACCCTCGCTGAACTTGCCAAAGAAGCTGCCAAAAAGAGAAGAGAAGATAAAAAGAAACAGAAACAAGACAAAGGAAAATCCGTAATTCAAGGAATTGATCAGACTCCAGAGCATTCTAGTGATGAAGAAAGAGATAGCCAGCCCTTAGCACAAAGGGTAGCTAAACTCCATGAGAAAATTGCCCTCTCCAAGAAAGTAAAAGTACAGAAACCAAGGAAAAAGGCACAAAAAGAAACACAGAGTGCTGCCACTATAAGAAGGAGTAGTAGATTGCAGAATAAAAGGAAAGCCACAAGGACACTCTTCGTTGATCTAAGCACACCTGAGAAGGGTGCTACAAAAACAGACCTTGAGGATAGTCCACAACGTGAGGCAGCTACTCCTCCAAGGGAGGACAGTCCATTTCAGCCGGAGTTTGAAACTGAAATTGAGCATGCACCCAGTCCAAGAAAATCACCAATGATTGATCCAGTGCAGCAAGAAGCATACAACTATTTTGAAACATTGGAGCAGAACACTGCTGGCCCAAGTAATGTCATACCTCATGAGCAGCAAATAGACTTACTCAAGCAAGAGATCTATGAACTTGAGGTGCTAAACCGTCACATAAAACAGAGAAATGAAGAAATGAAGCAGCAAGCTGATATTGCCAAAGCAATCCAAGATAACACCTTTCTTCACATGAGCATGTGGCAGAAGAAACACAGCAGACTCAAGAAGAGATGTAGAAGGCTGAACAGAGCCTTAATCAATTTGAAATTCAGATGCATGTTCAAGAGACCAAAGGTTAATGTTTCCACACAAAGGAAGAGGAGGAGTTTGGATGTCTTAGCTGAGGCATCCCAGCAGGTGGATTGAATTGTGTTTTCATTGCATGAGGACATGCAATACCCTCGGAGTGGGGGTATGTAGAGCCTCTATTCTACACCTACTTGTCTACCATTTTCCTCAGTTTTTCCTTATCTTTCCTTCACTTTTGCCTCATTTTCACTATAAAACCACCCAGATCATTACAATAAGTGTCATTAAGCATGATCGAGCAAGTTTTGCTAATGGATGACTATTTGTTTAGATTTTGACTTATTTGCAGGAATCCCGCAGCTATCTGATGATCCTGCAGCTATCTGAAGATCCTGCAGCCTTTTTGTTAAACGCAATGTTCCACGTGTCGGTTTGCTAGATGAGCCACATGGGCACTTAGGTATCAACGTGCTCGAGGTTCCTGTCCCATTTTTCCAGCCATCCACGTCATCTTTACCCATGGTCAAAGCTGGTCAAGTTACGGTCAACTCAAGGCTGTTTAACGGTGATTGTGAGTTGCTTGGTCACGTCATCTTAAACGGTGACTTGTCCACGTTCTACAGGTGGCAGGGGACATGATCCAACATGGGATTCATTACCCATGACGACAGAACCACTAAACTCATCCACGCAGCCGTATGAAGTGTCAAGGGACCATAAATATGCATGACAGTTTGTTGTTTTTCGGTTAATTAGCTGTACGAGTAGGCTATCTTAGAAACCTCTATAAATAGCTGCGTCTGTGTACGCTCATTAGACTTTTATCAGTTGTAATTTTTTGAACTTGTGTTAAATTTAAGAGCATTGTGAACTCTGTTTTTTAGTGCTATCCTAGCACTCTGTTTTGTATACTTTTTGCAAATGGAGGAATAGACATAGCACCGTTTTGAAGTTTCCAGATCTTTGAGTTTTCTTGTGGCTGAATGGACAGAGGGCCCCTGCTCATCTCAGCCTCTGTAAAGTATTTTATGTGCAGTATTTCTTTATTTTCTTATTCATTTCCTTAAGCATGTATAGTTTCATTTACTTGTTTTCCTTTCTTTCAAGCTGATCAGTGTTATTTCTTTGCAGGTTTCTTTTAGCCCGGGATTTATTTTTATGTGTGTGTGTTTGCTTTACAAACTAATGGTATTTGAAGTTGACAAATTCAAGTGTTGCCTTTGTTTTTATAGCTGATTTTTAATCTTATTTCTCAAAGAGCTGCTAACACATAAATGATCTTCATCATAAACTGTTATCTTTTAAGATCAGAATGTCACTAACTTGCAGCTAGTTTTGAGTGCTTTCTAGACTGTTCTTTCACTACTTTCTAACCATACTTTGCATAGTACATATGGCTGAAGTAGAGAGTTAGGAAGAGCAAAATATTACCACTAGTCTTTAAAGTAAAGTTTTGATTTTAAGTGCTTCTTAGACTATTCTTTCACTACTTTCTAATCATACTTTGCATAGTACATATGGCTGAAGTAGAGAATTAGAAAGAGCAAACCGTTATCATTAGTCTTTCAAGCCGATTTTTCTCACTTTTCTAATTCAACTTAAGCTACTTTCTATCCGTGCTTTACACAGTACATGTGCTTTGAAGCATCGAGTTAGAGAGAGATAATCTTTATTTTTGGGTTTTAAAAGTGACTTTCTTTTCTTTTATTAGCAGCAGCTTGAACGGTGTCTAGTGCCATTGGAAGTGGTCATTTGCTTTCTTATTTCAAGTCATTTCAGTTCACTTATTCCTTTCAAGCATTTCCTTTCAAGCAAGTAGTTAGAGATCACTAAACACACACTTTCACTCATTTAGGATTCACTCTACACACACACCATCACTCACTTGTTTATAAATTATCACTCCATCTTAGGAACATAATTAACCACAACAACACCCCAACGATAAGAAAAACTCTAAGAGGTTACTTAAGTACATATAGTACACCTTCACTTCATCAGCTTACGAGCCCCGGGTTGACAATAAATACTAGCAATTTAGATCACACTAAATTGACTAAACAGGAGGTGTGGAGTAGTCCAAGGGAAGGGATAGGAGGGACAAGTAGCCTAGAGTTGTGGTGAATAAAGGGGAGTGATAGTGCATATTATAGCCAAATTGGAGGTATAAAAACCCCTACCATGAGAGATATGGAAGGAAGTAGTAGAAGTCCACATGTATCATATCACGTAAAGGCACTCGCTCGATTAGGGCCTATAGTTGGAACAATGAATCAAGACATCCCTCCTAATAAATAAATGCATTTTGTGATGAGGATAATATTTTAGGAAGATGATGCATCACCTATAAGTGATACTTCATTGCTAGCATAAGAGATAACACCTTCCCTCACCTCCCTCTAGTACCTTATCAAGACCCTACTCATTTTATTTCAAATCTAGCTAAAGTCATAAAAGTTTAGAAGGTTTATAGTACATATATAACAGGTACTTCTAGTGGTGGTAGTATTTTTCAATCAAGTTCTTCTAGGTCTTCACAACATAGTTCATAGGATTTTATACTCATATCTCCTAGTAAATCTACAATGGTCGGTAACATAGCAGGTTCGTTCACCCAATACCTTGAATTTTCAGGATGGGGGAATGAATATGTTAAACAACATTGATATTTATGTGAAGCAATTTGGAGGGATAGAAAATTTCCTGACATTAATAAGCTTATTGAGTTTCAAAATACCTAGAGAGAAATGACACTCAAGTGGTTTATTAAATGGTTTGTTATGCATCAAAATTCTACTATTAATGGTGTGTTATATTCTTTCCACGACTAGCCCGACGCGTGAAGCTGGGGAGTTAGAGGGGGGACTGTTAGGCCTCCCTTCATTCTGTTGGGCGCAGCAGGGGTGTTGGAAGGGCGGCACCCACCTCTATGGGGTCTGGGGTAGCACCCTGGGAATTATTTTTTTTGGACCCTATATTAGGTGGATGAACCTACTTATGGTTTTGTGCATGGATTTCGCACATGGTTTTGGGCATAATGGTTTTCTACCCATCATAGTTTTTAGATCCGATCAAGGGAATTATGGTTATGTTCTAATCAAGGGTTTATGCATGCTTCGACATGTATATATATGTATTGTAACATTGAAAGGAATCTATTGAAAAATCAATCTAGTAGTCCTGGTTTTGGGATCTAGGGGAAAATATTTGTGTATATCTATTTTATGTTTTATGCTCTATCCATTGTTTATTTTGTGTTTTTAAGAATTCGTTTGTAGGTAATTTATGTATAAGGTTAAAACCTACATTTGGTATTAGAGTTGTTTCAAATTCAAGGGGATGTCTTTGCTGTTGAGGGGTTTTTCTTGGTCATGTGGTAGACTTTGTTCAGTGGGAGATCTACAGGACTGATTCTTGTAGTGAAAGAAGATGGCGGGCAGTGGAAAGATAAAGATCGATAAATTTAATGGTGATAGTTTTGAGTTGTGGAAACTGAAGATGGATGATCTGTTGGTGGTTAAAAATCAATGGATCGCAGTAGATCTAGGTACTAAACCAATGGCAATGTCTGATGAAGTTTGTAAGAAGTTGGATCAGAAACAAAAGGGCACAATATGATTATGTATCTCAAATCCAGTATTGTTGAATGTATCAGGGGAAATTTCAGTGAAATATTTGTGGGACAGGTTAGGGACTTTGTAGTAATCTAAGTCTTTGGTGAATAAATTGTTCCTATTGAAAACATTGTATAACCTGAGGATGAAGGATGGAGACTTTGTTAAATTGGCAACTAGGGCCAAACTCCATGTGGGTTAGCTTATTTCTGGCAGCTGATATTTTTATTGGATCCCTCTCGTCGAGGTGTAGGATTTATCCAAAGATCATCTGATTCCGATAAGTATTCATGGAGATATGAACTTATTTTGTTTATGTAATTATTATCAAGCCGACCAGCTCTTATGTAGGCTCTAGAAGCCCAACCAACGTGTCTATTCATCATCCTCGTTGTGGTATAAATAAATGAGGATTTGATATCATTTACACAACTCTTGAGTGATCTCCTCCTCTCCACGTCTTGGGTTTTGGGAGGAGGAGTGAGACATCAAGAGAAACACATGCTGGCCCTATGACTCTCCATATCGAGGATTTCCCATCACCCACAGCAACAGTAGAAGTGGATCGTGTCCTGCACTAAGAAAACCTCAGGCATTCTCTGCCCTTTGGCCCTTTGCAACATATATTGATCTCGTCTGCAATTTAATCATTCGTGTGGAGCTGTGGCTAATACTAAAGAGAAGAAGAGCATAAGAAACGAGGGTTTAATCTGTAGGATAGGATGGTCGATGTGATTGGCTCAGTAGAGACGCGTCAAATTACTAAGTTATGGGTTGGGCCAAAATTGCCTGTCACGTTAAGTAACTGTGCACATAGAGGTAAAGCCGCTGACAGTCTGGGTCAAACTTGACATCGATGGAGTGTTACCTAGTGCGCAGAGGCTACGAATATGGTGCGAGAGTTATAAACATCGTTGTAGTTGCAAGGTATTAATGGAGGAAAATGTTGCGCTGCTGGGCGGAACTCATTGTCACGATAGGGGACGAGCTTCTGAATGACCAACTTGGGCGAATTAATTCTTGAGCTAGGATCGAATTTATGATCACATTCATTATATCGAAGCAGGGACGAGTTTCTCCAGGCGGCAGCACCGATTGACTGAAGTCGCAGTCGGCGGAGTTATAACTAGATCTGGGAGAAGCGTCTCTACTTCAAGTGGATGAAGCGACTTGCATGCGGTAACGGCAGAACCGTTATTGGATGAATGTACGTCCACTATAATAATTAGTCAAGGGAATGAAGCTGCAGGCAAGATAGTGAAGTCGCGGTCAGGTTGTCAAAGCCGCAGTAAGGGTAACGATGTCATAACACAATCATGGAAAATATGCATAATATATACGCTCTGTCATAAGAAAATTCTCTATACATGATGTATGTGTAACGTACTGATATAAGCTTCAGAAGCATGGATACTATACATGATATACGCAGACATAAAGACAGTTGTCAAAGGTAAATGATATTTGCATCATGGATAGCACAATGTTGCATGAACCATGGACAGCATCATGATGAATGTAGGCATGGGCAGCATGAAGCTTGATATGATGCATAGGCAGCATGGGCAGCATAAAGCTTGATATGATGCATAAGCAGCATGGGCAGCATAAAGCTTGATATGATGCATGGGCAGCATGGGCAGCAAGAAGCATCATGAGATCATGGAAATGAAGGGCAGCATTATGATGGATAAGATCATGGACATGAGCAACGTGAAGTATGGTGCAGTATGAGTGGTACAGCAAGAGAACCAGATGCTGCATGATGATAGGTGAAGGAGTCGCCTTAGAGAATCAGTTGAAGCAGAATGTCTTCAACTGATCTCATTGTTATGGAAGATGATCTATGCTTAGATCTAGACAAGTCAAAGTGTTGACTTCTGTTCTAATTGTACTCTCTCTCTCTCTCTCTCTCTCTCTTTCTCTGCTAAACTTTGAAGATAAAAGAAGATTTGATCAAAGGGTTCCCCACACATTGTGGGGTTTGTCCCTGGCTTGCACCATATCTTGTGTCCTCTTGTCTTGGCTTGTCTTCTGTGTTTTATATTTATGTTCTATCTGCAGTTTATCATAATGTTGATGTGATTGCTCACTATGAAAATTTAAATAAATTGCTCTAGCATAGAACATACCTAATCTTAACATGGTATCAGAGCTGAGGTGAAGACAATGCCCAAGCAAGAGTGAAATAGCAATCACCGAAGATAGTTGGGACAAGACAGAAGGATCAATGGGTTCCTCATAATTCACCAAGGGTGAAAGCAAAGAATATTATCAGAATGGCGCAACGGAAGATTTTGATGGTCCATCTTAAGATCACTTCATTGGGAAGTTCGGATCTAAGGGTGGAAGGAAAGGCGGATGCCTTGTTGAAATAAGTTCGGCCGTTATGCGAAGGAGTGTCCGAATGGCAGAGACACATCTCTTGATGAAGATAACAATCATTCCTGGGACATCTTCAATGATCAAAAGAATGACTTGTAATGCAGGTCATCAAGGAAATGGTCGACTCTTCCACAAAAGCAAGGAACCCCAAAATCTCTTTTATGTACCTGATCGAACCTGATGGAAGTCAAAGGTTGCGGGGTGGCACTTATCGATGGAAAGGTACGTGTTTGAAAATAGATCTTTTAAAGATGTTTTTGAGTTCAGGGTTGTATCAAGTTGCAGGAAGTCCACTGGGGACCATGTCCATTGACTCATCTCTAGAGGTCTGTGAGTCAAATGGTGACTAGGATGCCTGAATTCAAAAGGAAGCATGAAGGTGCATGTCTGAAATGTACCAAAGGAAAATATTATAAGGGTACCATTTCCCTCATGCAGCAGGTTCACAGGTTTGGAACAACCCGAGGAGTTTGAGAATCATGATCAAGGAATCTCATGTATACAGGTGGAAGAAAAGCCCTCTATGGCTTGAAGAAAAACACCTCAGACATAATATGAGAGGATTGATAGCTGTCTAATGCAGCTGAGATTCACTAGGAGTGAAACTGATCCAAACCATTACTCGAAGGTTGTGGATGATAAACCTCTCGTACCATCACCTATGTCTGACAGGTGCAGATCCTCTCATTTATAGGAGACAGAGGGAGTTGGATTCTGAATGTGGGAAGATAAGATGCAAGCTTGTGACTGCCTCGAGGATCTTAACTTTCAGAAGTTATATGGTAATGATGTCGGACCAGATTTGGGAAATGCCTCTGAGTTTCATAAACTCATTCACGTTGATGTTCTTGGAGAACCTCCGTCCGGACATCTGTGTTGCAGTTAGCATGGTGAGCTCATATTTGGTTGAGCCTCACTAGATTGGTGCCAAGAATCTTCTAAGATATCTTCAGGGCACAATCTCTCATGAATTGAGGTACACTGCCGGAAATATGAAACCACATGATTATTCGAATGATGAGTGGGCAAGAAGTATGGAGGATCACTAGAGCACTTCTCAGTGCTGCTTGGAATCTGCCTTGATATCCTGGATGATCAGGAAGCAGAAGTCGGTGACTCTGAACACCACCAAGGCAGAATACATTGCTGATAGTATGGCCTTATGTGAGGCAGTCTGGTTGCTGAAGCTATTCAGTGAGCTGTTTGTACACATGATGAATACCACTGTGAATCTCTGTGACAACCAGAGATGGGATTCGATTATTGAGGAATCCCGTATTTGACAATTTCTCCAGCAGATAGACATCAATTACTGCCTTATCTGGGATATGGTAAGTCGATGATTAAGGAGGCTCCATCACACTGAGATGATGTACAGGACAGAGCCCTGAGGAAAGATCAAATTTGTGATTTTCCCAAATGACTTGGAGTCGTTGAGAGACCTTTGTAAAAGGGTCCTGCATGCTACAGGAGCTTTGGGGGCTTGCAGTTCTATTGGAGCAACATATGACCATAGGGTGACTCACCCTCCCCTGGTGGTGCGCACTGAAACAAGATGATTCGCTCTCTTGTGGAACAAGATGATTCGCTCTCTTGTGGGACAAGATGATTCGCTCTCTTGTGGGACAAGATGATTCGCTCTCTTGTGTAGCAGGATGATTAGTTCTCCTGTGAGGCCTGGATTGATGTGTTCTCCATGGCGATTGTAGCAGGATTGATGTGTTCTCCTGTGAGGCCTGGATTGATGTGTTCTCCATGGCAGCCTGGATTGATGTGTTCTCCATGGCGATTGTAGCAGTATTGATGTGTTCTCCTATGAGGACAGGATTGATTAAGTTCTCCTGTCGAGGCATCCTACCCATGCTGTCTGGGACTCATGGTAAGTACCTCTCATCTGATCAATGAGCAGGAAAATGAAGTTAGGAACCATAGTAGTACCGATGGACGCATCGTTGTATCTACCATACTCCCTAGTCTAGGATGTCCTCCATTGATCTGGGATTAATGATACTAGTCTGGGACCAGTGGTAGGAGTTGTACATGCTATGGCGCTGACTTCGGGTCGGCTGAGACTGGTCTGGGACCAGTGGTACATACTTCAAGACTGACTTCGTGTTAGTGTAGTACTGGTCTGGGACCAGTGAGAGTGGTACATACTATGACGCTGACTTCGGGTTGGTTGAGACTGGTCTAGGACCAGTGGTACACTCTCTGAGACGGCGATACTGGTATGGGACTAGTGGTAGGAGTGGTACTTACTATGAAGCTAACTTCGGGTCAGATGAGACTGGTCTGGGACTAGTGGTATGCACTCTGAGACTGACTTCAGGTCAGTGGAGAATGATATGACTCATTCTCGATCAATTCTTCTTCTTCATAGTTCAACGGAGATGAGCAGAGCAGAGCAGAGCCAGTAGAGCTGAGCAGAGTAGAGCAGAGCTAGCAGCGCTGAGCAGAGCAGAGTCGAGCCAACAGAGCTGAGCAGAGTAGAGCAAAGCCAGCAGAGCTGAGTAGATCCAGCAGAGCTAGGTAGAGTAGTGCAAGGCACTAATGGCAGAGATAGTACAGTCGTACATATGGATCAGTGGATGGAGTTCTCCCTAGTTGAGAGGGAGTGTTAAATTGGAAACTAGGGCCAAACTCCATGTGGCTTGGCTTATTTCTAGCAGCTGATATTTTTATTGGATCCCTCTCGTCGAGAGGTGTAGGATTGATCCAAAGATCATCCGATTCCGATAAGTATTCGGGGAGATATGAATTTATTTTGTTTATGTAATTATTATCAAGCCAACTAGCTCTTATGTAGGCTCTAGAAGCCCAACCGACGTGTCTATTCATCATCCTCGTTGTGCTATAAATAGATGAGGATTTCATATCATTTACATAACTCTTGAGTGATCTCCACCTCTCCACGTCTTGGGTTTTGGGAGGAGGAGTGAGACATCAAGAGAAACACACGTTAGCCCTATGACTCTCCATATCGAGGGTTTCCCATCACCCACAGCAATAGTAGAAGTGGATCGCGTCCTGCACTAAGAAAACCTCAGGCATTCTCTGCCCTTTGGCCCTTTGCAACATATATTGATCTCGTCTGCAATTTAATCATCCGTGCGGAGCTGTGGCTAATACTAAAGAGAAGAAGAGCAGAAGAAACGAGGGTTTAATCCGTAGGATAGGATGGTCGGTGTGATTGGCTCAGTAGAGACGCGTCAAATTACTGAGTTATGGGTTGGGCCAAAACTGCCTGGCGCATTAAGTAACTGTGCGCATAGAGGTAAAGCCGCTGACAGTCTGGGTCAAACTTGACATCGATGGAGTGTTACCTAGTGCGCAGAGGCTACGAATATGGTGCGAGAATTAAAAACATCGTTGTAGTTGCAAGGTATTAATGAAGGAAAATGTTGCGCTGCTGGGCGGAACTCATTGTCACGATAGGGGCCGAGCTTCTGAATGACCAACTGGGGCGGAGGCATTCTTGAGCTAGGATCGAATTTATGATCGCATTCATTTTATCGAAGCAGGGACGAGTTTCTCCAGGCGGCAGCACCGATTGACTGAAGTCGCAGTCGGTGGAGTTATAACTAGATCTGGGAGAAGCGTTTCTACTTCAAGTGGATGAAGCGAATTGCATGCGGTGACGGCAAAATCGTTATTGGATGAATGTCTGTCCACTATAATAATCAGTCAAGGGAATGAAGCTGCAGGCAAGATAGTGAAGCCGCAGTCAGGTTGTCAAAGCCGTAGTAAGGGTAACGATGTCATAACACAATCATGGAAAGTATGCATAATATATACGCTCTGTCATAAGCAAATTCTCTATACATGATGTATGTGTAACGTACTGATATAAGCTTTAGAAGCATGGATACTATACATGATATACGTAGACATAAAGACAGTTGTCGAAGGTAAATGATATTTGCATCATGGCTAGCACAATGTTGCATGAACCATGGACAACATCATGATGAATGTAGGCATGGGTAGCATGAAGCTTGATATGATGCATAGGCAGCATGGGCAGCATAAAGCTTGATATGATGCATAAGCAGCATGGGCAGCATAAGCTTGATATGATGCATGGGCAGCATGGGCAGCATGAAGCATCATGAGATCATGGAAATGAAGGGCAGCATGATGATGGATAAGATCATGGACATGAGCAACGTGAAGTATGGTGCAGTATGAGTGGTACAGCAAGAGAACCAGATGTTGCACGATGATAGGTGAAGGAGTCACCTTAGAGAATCAGTTGAAGCAGAATGTCTTCAATTGACCTCATTGTTATGGAAGATGATCTATGCTTAGATCTAGACAAGTCAAAGTGTTGACTTCTGTTCTAATTGTACTCTCTCTCTCTCTCTCTTTCTCTGCTGAACTTTGAAGATAAAAGAAGATTTGATCAAAGGGTTTCCCCACACATTGTGGGGTTTGTCCCTGGCTTGCGCCATATCTTGTGTCCTCTTGTCTTGGCTTGTCTTCTGCATTTTATATTTATGTTCTATCTGCAATTTATCGTAATGTTGATGTGATTGCTCACTGTGAAAATTTAAATAAATTGCTCTAGCATAGAACATACCTAATCTTAACAACTTGGTGATAGAGAATCTGAATGCCTTTAATACTACGGTAAACTAGTTTTTATTTGTTGATATTAAAATTTCAGATGAAGATAAATGCATCAGTTTGCTATGTTCTCTACCAAATTTGTGGGATAGTCTGGTTGTTGAAATAGGTAGCAATACAACTACCTTGTACTTTGATGAAATAGTCTCATCCTTACTATTGGAGGAGATGAGACAAAAAAATATGGAGGGCCAGAATGGTGATACCTTGTCTGCATGAGGAAGGTCCCAGAACAAAAAAAAAATAAGTCCCCAAGTGGGAGATCTAAATATCTAGGAAAACCTGTAAAGGTGTACTAGAAATATGGAAAGGAAGGGAAATTCAAAAAGGACTGTAGATATAAATCTACAAAGAAAGGAAAGGGATCTGATGATTCTCCTTCTGCAGAGGTAAAAACCACCTCAGATGAAGGCGGGGATGTGTACTTGGCTTCTTCCTCAAGTACACATGTAGATCATGAGGCATGGTTGATTGAGTCAGGTGCATCCTTTCACTTCACTCCCCACAGGGAGTGGTTCTGTGAGT
The DNA here is from genome assembly GCA_031772625.1 of Pinus tabuliformis. Classification (NCBI taxonomy): domain Eukaryota; kingdom Viridiplantae; phylum Streptophyta; class Pinopsida; order Pinales; family Pinaceae; genus Pinus; species Pinus tabuliformis. Next base: position 152,325,562 of record CM062804.1, on the reverse strand, counting down.
ATGAGAAATATGATGGTGGTGATGTATTCTTAGTGGATGACAAGAAAACTATAACTGTTTGACGTAAAAAATATAAGTTGAAGTTGCAAGGTGGAAGGATTACAACACTTCTTGGTGTTCTACATATTCCTGCATTGGACAAAAATATGATTTCTATAAGAAATATGGATGATGCAGGTGTAAAAAGAGTGTTCAAGAAAGATATGTGAAAGATGGTTCGGGGAGCATTAGTGTTGATGTGTTGAGTTCAAATTGGAACTTTGTAAAAGCTTCTAAGTAGCATTGTTATTGATGGGTGCAACAATTATGTGGTTCCTGAAAGTGGAGCTGAAAATGTAGTGGTCTCTGGAAAAAATAGCATGCTATGGCATCAAATGCTTGGACATGTTGGTGAGAAGGGCCTTTGAATACTTCATGGTAATGGAATGGTAAAGGGTATGTCTAATTTCTCTTTGGATTTCGATTTCTGTGAACATTGTGTATATGGGAAGCAGAATCAGGTGAGTTTTTCCTGTGCTACTAAGACAACGAAAGGGATATTAGAGCTTGTGCATAATGATGTGTTTGGACCTATGTCGGTTCCATCACTGGGTAAGTCTGTGTACTACGTATTATTTATAGATGACTTCTCAAGGAATACATGGATATTTCCTCAAGAAGAAATATGAAGTATTTGACAAGTTTAAAGAATTTATGGCCCTCATAGAAAACCAAATAGAGAACAAGATAAAGGTTTTGAGGACAGATAATGGTGGAGAGTTCTAAAATAAGGAATTTGAAGAGTTCTATAAGAAATGTGGTATAGAATGGAAGAAGACCACTCCATACACACCTCAGCAAAATGGAGTTGTAGAAAGAATGAATAGGAAGTTGATGGAAAATGAAAGAAGCATGCTCAGTGGTGTTAGGTTATGACAAGAATTCTGGGCAAAGGTGGTGGAGACTGCATGCTACCTGGTCAACAGATCACCTTCATCAGCATTGGAGGATAGGAATCCACTTGAGGTATGGACTAGTAAGAAACCCTCTCTTTCACATCTAAGAGTATTTGGCTGTGACGCACATGTAAATGTTCTAAAGGAGAAAAGAACCAAGTTGGATAGTAAATCTGAAAGGTGAATCTTTATTGGGTATAAGGATAGATTAAAAGGTTATAAGATTTGGAATCCAGAATCAAGGAAGGTTGCATACCACTAAGATGTGGTTTTTAGAGAGGTGAAAGATGTTATTAAACATGAAGTCCTACCAAGGGAACCTAAGAAGATAGAGTTTGAGTTAAAGGAGGAAGAATCAGACTCTACAATAGAAGAGGAATCAGAAGATGAAGAGCCACAAACTCCAGTTATGAGAATATTAGTTTGAGAAAGAAGGCAACAAAAAATGTATAGTCCAGTTGCTTTTTGTTCAAAATTTTCTTTATCTATTACTGATGATTATCCCAGAACTGTCAGGGAGGCAGTATATTCGGAGGATTGAAAACTTTGGAAAGAGGCTATGGTTGATGAAATGGAATCTTTGGAAAAAAATGAGGCTAATTGGGATCTGGTGGAGTCGTCGGCTAGAAGGAAACCCATTGGAAGAAAATGGGTGTTTAAGAAGAAGATGAGTGTAGAAGGCAAGGAAGATTAATACAAAGCTCAGTTGGTAGCAAAATATTATTCCCAGTTGTCGAGAATTGGTTTTGGTGATATTTTTTCTCTTGTTGCTAAGGTAGCCTCTATTAGATTACTTTTATATGTTGTTGCTGCTTTTGATTTTGAGGTAGAACAGATGGATGTGAAGACAAAATTTCTTCATGGGGATCTGTAAGAATAGATCTACATGAAGCAACGTGAAGGCTTTGTGGTGAAGGGTAAGAAAGAATTGGTATGCAGGTTGAAAAATTCTTTTTATGGGTTAAAACAGTCACCAATGATGTGGTATTAGAAGTTTGATACATTTATACGGGTACTTGGCTTCAACAGAAGCAAAGCAGATCACTCTATGTATTTTAAATTAATTGGTGACCGTATTATTTATCTGGTCTTATATGTGGATGATATGTTTCTGATTGGAAATGACAAATAAATTATCCAGGAATTGAAAACCCAATTTTCCTCCAAATTCAGCATGAAAGATCTTGGTGCTGCAAACTATATATTGGGCATGGAAATTAAATGAGATTGGGCAAAGAGGAAGTTATGGTTAAACCAGAGGAAGTATGCCGAGACAATATTGTAGAGGTTTAATATGTAGCCTATTCTTGTAAGTGTAAGGTTATATGTTGAACAGTGTCCCAAGACACAAGAAGAGGAAGAGGACATGTCCTACATTCCATACGCAATTGTAGTTAGTAGCCTGATGTATGAAATGATCTGTACTAGATCATACATTGCACATGCAGTGGGAGTATTTAGTAGGTTTATGTCAAAACCAAGGAAGAAGCATTGGAAAACAGTGAAGCGGGTTATGAGGTATTTGCATGGCACTAGTAATTATGGTTTGTGCTACCAAGGAAGACCAAAATTAGATAGAGTTTTGGACATCCATGGCATTGTTGATGCAGACTGGGCTAGAGATCTAGATCAAAGAAGATATACAAGTGGGCATGTGTTTAACCTATTTGGAGGTGCAGTCAGTTGGATGAGTAAGAGACAGTCTGTAGTGGCACTTTCAACTACAAAGGTAGAATATATGACATCCACTCATGTAAGCAAGGAAGCAGTTTGGTTGCAGAGATTGTGTTCAAGTATGGGGTTAGTACAACGAGCTGTAATGATAGACAGTGATATCCAAAGTGAAATTTTATTGGCAAATAACCCTGCTTATCATTAAAAGATAAAGCACATTGATGTTCAGTACCACTTTGTGAGGGATATGGTTGAGGACAAAAAGGTGTTTCTGGTAAAGTTGGACACTTTAAAGAATTTTCTAGATGCATTAACACATCCTGTGAGCACTGAGAAGTTTTCTTTTTGTAGAGAAAAAATGGTCATTTCAGTACTAAACTAATGACTAAGCTCTCCTGTTACCCCTCGTGTGGAAAAGAAACAACAAGTGGGAGAATGTTGGGTGTGTGTTATACTCTTTCCACGACTTGCCCCATCCGCGAAGTCAGGGGGTGAGAGGGGGGGCGTAAGCTTTCCCTTCATTGAGTTAGGCGCAACTGAGGGGTCACAGTTGGGGGGACAACCCCCCCTATCAAGGGATTTTAGGGGGGCAATAGCCCCCCTCTATGGGGTTTGGTAGTGCCCTGATCCTTTTTTTTGGGACCCTATATTAGGTGGTTGGGCCTACCTATGGTTTTGTGCATGGATTTCGCACATGGTTTCGGCCATGATGGTTTTCTACCCATCGAATTTTCTAGATATGATCAAGGGAACTATGGTTATGTTCTAATATAGGGTTAATGGGTTGGGGTTTATGGATGCTTTGGCATGTATATTTATGTATTGTAACATTGAAAGGAATATAATGAAAAATCAATCTAGTAGTCCCAAATTTGGGATCCAGGGGAACATCTCTATGTATATTTGTTTTCTGTTTAATGCTTTCACCATTGTTTATTTTATGTTTTTAAGAATTCGTTTACAGGTAATTTTTGTACAGGGTTAAAACATACAGGGTTTTAGTGAGAATTTGTTTAGGAGTTCAAGCATCTACAAACATATCATCAGGTATTATATGAGTTGTCAGATATTTAAGAACATGGAGGGGAAATTGAGTGGAAGATGATACAATGGTTCAAAGAGGATTTTGGAAAATTAAGTTATCTTATTCATCCCAACCACTAGAGGGACTCGTTTTTTAAGGACTTATTTTCATTAACTCAAACACCTCTAACTCAGTAAAAGATCGATATGTTGTAATATACACTTGAACAAGCCATGCAGATTGAAGCCATTGTAGGGTATCAACATGAGCATTGAGGAGGATCTGTTTCCAATGATACCTCCATTCTTGTATTAAAAATTTAGATTTCTGACTTGATAGAAAAATTAAGAGATATCCATGTTACATGACCTTCATGTCCTTAGGTGTGGTGTACCAATTGGCATGTTGAAGGATGTCTTTCTACCAATACCCAAGACTATGGGGTCTAGAAGCATCCTCCATGTGTGTGGGTCCAACTCCACCCTTATCTAATGTTGGAGTTGCGCATGTCAGCATGAATAACTTATACCAAGGTCACACTCAATTCCATGCTTTCCGTAATTAACAAAATACACATCTGACTAAGTACTATGAAATATGTCGTATGTGTGGACACCTCACCCATATTTGTCCTGTCCTACAAAAGTATTTAAATGTTCCAAATAACGTTTTCTGTGATTTTTTTAGTTCATCGTCTCATCACATAGATCAGTGTAGAGCTATGGATGCTCTAACTAACTGGCATAATCACTCTGTATTTTGAGTGAACGAAACTCCTTGAGGGCGAGGAGGTGGGGTAACAAGGGGGAGTAGAACTGGAGGGATAGGTACAATCCATTATTGTAACTATGATCAAGAAGGACATGTTTCTCGTGATTGTTCCTGTTATCACCAAAATAGGACCCTAATAGGCTACTGATAAGACTACCTCAGTGTAACTATTTCAAACCAATATTTTAGCTAAGGCTTAGCCTCCTCAGCCCGAGAGGGCTCTCTCAAGGGTTAATGATATAAGTTATAGATAGATGACTAACTCTTTGGTTTGTGATTTTGTATGTTTATAGGTTGAAAGATGAAGGCTTGCTACGATTGGGCTATGGAGTAAACAAGTTAATAGATTCAGTGGCAAAGGTTCTAGAAATGGAAGCTGAGGAAAATGGGGTTTTCAAACCAAGATAATTCACTCAAGAAAATAGGTCAACACAGTAATTCTATTACTAAAGGAAGTCAGAGCATAGGTTTATGAATTCTGAGTAATAGTAATGAAACTTACTGTTAGTGGTTCAAAGATAGTTTACTCACAAAATACAGAAAAGACACAACCATCCCATTACTAAAGGAAGTCAGAGCATAAGATTACAAATTCTGAGTATTAGCAATAAGTTCTACTACAAATGATTCAAAGTAACATATAAATCAAGAAAAGATTAACCCCATGAGGACTCATATCTGTTCAGGAAAACCTCTCTGCATTACTGATTATAGTTCATAGCATAAAGCAGCAGCTGGGCCAAAAAGTCTTCAACCCCTTCCTAATTCGATCTCTTTCTTCATATATAGCTCCCTCATCCTTCATCAAGAGAATTCAAATTTCTATGATTGACACCTATTCTAACCATAAAACAAAATATTAAATACAAGTGACAGTTAATTGTCTTAGAGTCCTAATACAATTAGGAGTACAATTCGTTATTATGATTAAAACAACCTTATCTAGGAATTAAACATTCTCTTTGAGACCTATAACTCCATGAATTCGAATTTGATGATGTCTCTAACCCTCTTGCTGACCTTCATTATCTTCTCCTTTATCTGTCCTGAAAACTCGAAAAAAGTTCCTTGCAGTGTAGCCTTGGTATTCAATGGTTTTCCTCGAATCTCCTATTTGCCAAACTATTACCTTTAATCATATAACATATGTTTAATTAGCCATAGAACCCTGCTCTTACACTTGTGCAAAAATTGAACTCCTTGAAGTTGCATGAAAACAATAAATTTGGATGTGCTACGAAATAAACTGTTGTTTTTGTCGCGCAAAACATTGTTCTTGCATATATTTTTTATTCTTTGATCTTTTCCTTTACTTGGGCTTTAGACCTTCTCGAATGACCTCCTCACATTCTCCAGTAGCATCCTTCTCCAAAAATAGCCCCTTCTTTCCTTTGAAGATTGATCAAAAAGAAAAAAAACTGCACCTACAACAAAGAAAGCCTTGTACCTCCCAACTGGTAACACTTATGAAAAAAGTGAGATAGGTTATTGTAGCTCGAGATTTTATGAAGAGAAACCTCATTCAGAATTCCAAAATACTTTTTCATTTGGCCAGAAACTGATCTTGAGAAAGATTGCTAAAACCAGAAACCAAAGTTCCTCTCAGTGGTTTCGTAGCGCAAGTTTAAACCATCAATTTCTCCCACCTCATACTGAATTTGAAGAAAATGAAAGAGGTTTTTGTATTTCAGTATGTTAGGAAGGAGAACCTCTTTTAGTTTTCCAAAATATACTTTCAGTTTCTCAAGAAACCCCTTGGAATTTGACTACTTAAAGCAGAAAACAATGTTTTTTTTCTTCCTCAAAAAGGTTGCTTCAGTCATTTCGTAGTGCAAAATAGGTGTTTTACACTGTCTGCACTACGAAAACTTGGATTCATAGATATTTTCGAAAAAAAATTCAAAATGACTTCTAAACACAAGGTGAGACTTCTAAGACATGGAATAAGGTTGTCAAACTTTGTTTGGAAATGAAATATGATATTAAAGACTTCTAACCCTATGACCTAACCCTTTAACACCATCATAAGAAGGGTTCGTAAATGAGAATGACACTAATGAGACTCTAATCCTATCACCTATCCCTTTAAGCATGTGATGACTCAAAACTTATTATAAGACCATGACTAAAAACAAGGGAAACTTTCCAAAGTTTAAAAAAAAATTAGGGTGATAACAGTGGCTCCATTAGGGATAGTATGCCCCCTGTGGTATGCTAAGAACTAGTAGTTCTAGTGCTGCAATCCATTCATTTAAAAACTCTGAAATTCTACCCAATCTGCTTCAAACTGTACCTAGTAAAAATTGCTCAGTCAACCTTGAACTTATTTGCATTTTCCTACCTACCTACCCTATCAGCTGCAATCTCCATTTGTAGCTCAAGGAACATAAAACTTTCAATGAAGCCAGTCATTGATCTGATCTGACACTTGCATCTCTTAGCTGTGCTTGAAGTAAAAATAAACATGATACTGAAATAATCGAGGCTGCATGAGATATATCTGATCTTCATAATGGAAATATAGTTGGAAATCTAGACTATAGAACCTTTCCATGTAGCCAACTATAGCATCAAAAAACACATGTTCAGTTTGATGTTTCTTGTGATATTCCACAGCTTTGGACAACTCACCAATACTTTGATCATCTACATAAGCCTTTAGCTGTGTGCTGTCAAAATGATCCTCAAATTGATTTTCAAAAATAATGTATTCTTCCTCAATCTCAAAAGAGAAAGGAAGCAACACCCTCTCTTTGTATTCTTCCATAGAAAGCTTTTGAAAAGTATGATCATGATCAAGAAGAATATGTGATTGAATTTGACCTTGTAAACCTTCAATGCCTTTCTCAATGTTCTTAGCAACTTCATCCAAAAATTTCATCTTATCTTCTGTCTTGCACTCAAATGATTTTAGATAATAAGAAAAGGACAAAGAAAAATTTTCATCTATTTCTTCATTAATATGATCATCATTCCATTGTTTGAAACCTTGAATTGAAGGAGAGTTTGCCACCAACTTTGTTCTGTCTATCCATTACTCCAAAAACATAAGACAAAAGTCTACAAATGACTTAATAGATTTGACAGGAAAGCTTTCAATCCACTATTTACATTTCTCTTGAAATGAACCATAGAACAATATAACGTAAACATCCTCATGTTTGACTCTAAGAAGCTCGGTAAAATCACAGAAATCTGATATATGCTTCAAAGTTAAACTCAAATCTTCTCCATTGAATTTTGGACCATTCCATAAAAAATATGTATCCTTGGGAAAATGATTTGGGAAACCATGAATTTTTGAAAAATTTATACATGCATACCTTGAAACAAGAATGGCAGCATGTGAGTTCTCCATAAGTTCAGTAGAATCACCATAAATCTATGAAATTTGAATTCTTCAACAATGGAGTTGCCAAGGTAGTTTTGCAGCCTCGAAAAACTTTCTGAGCTCCTGCTACCTTTAGAAGTTCAGCTTCTTGATTTCGGGAATGAGTAATCTTCAGGATCTTGGTAGACGCACCAAAATGTTATCACCAAAATAGGACCCTGATAGGCCGCTGATTAGACTACCTCTGTGAAACTATTTCAAACCAATCTTTTAGCTGAGTCTTAGCCTCCTCAGCCTGAGAGGGCCCTCTCAAAGGTTAATGATATAAGTTATAGATAGATGGATAACTCTTTGGTTTGTGATTTTGTATGTTTATAGGTTGAAAGATGAAGGCTTGCTACCATTGGGCTATGGAGTCAACAAGTTAATAGATTCAGTGGCAAAGTTTCTAGACATGGAAGTTGAGGCAAATGGGGTTTTCAAACCAAGATAATTCACTCAAGAAAATAGGTCAACACAGTAATTCTATTACTAAAGGAAGTCAGAGCATAGGGTTATGAATTCTGAGTAATAGTAATGAAACTTGTTGTTAGTGGTTCTAAGATAGTTTACTCACAAAATACAGAAAAAACACAACCATCCCATTACTAAAGGAAGTCAGAGCATAAGATTACAAATTCTGAGTAATAGCAATAAGATCTACTGCAAATGATTCAAAGTAACATATAAATCAAGAAAAGATTAACCCCATGAGAACTCAGATCTGTTCAGGAAAACCTCTCTGCATTACTGATTATAGTTCATAGCATAAAGCAACAGCTCGGCCAAAAAGTCCTCAACCCCTTCCTAATTCGACCTCTTGCTTCATATATAGCTTTTACAATAAGGATTCCCTCATCCTTCATCAAGAGAATTCAAATTTCTATGATTGACACCTATTCTAACCATAAAACAGACTATTAAATACAAGTGACAGTTAACTGACTGTCTTAGAGTCCTAATACAATTAGGAGTACAGTTCCTTATTATGATTAAAACAATCTTATCTATGAATTAAACATTCTCTTTGACACCTATAACTCCATGAATTCGAATTTGATGATGTCTCTAACCCTGTTGTTGACCTTCAATATCTTCTCCTTTATTTGTCCTAAAAACTAGGAAAATGTTCCCTGCAGTGTCGCCTTGGTCTTCAATCGTGTTCCTCGAATCTCCCGCTGGCAAAAATATTCCCTTTAATCATATAAAATATGTTGAATTAGACATATAACCCTACTCTTACACTTGTGCAAAAATTGAACTCCTTGAAGTTGCATGTAAATAATCAATCTGGATGTGCTACGAAATAAACTGTTGTTTTTGTAGCGCAAAACTTTGTTCTTGCATATATTTTTCATTCTTTGAGTTTTTCCTTTACTTGGGCTTTAAACCTTCTCAAATGACCTCCTCAAATTCTCCAATAGCATCCTTCTCCAAAAATAGCCCCTTATTTCCTTTGAAGATTGATCAAAGAGAACAAAATTGCACGTACAGCAGTTTCATAACGCGCTACGAAACTGCTGTGCATGTCACCTATAGCAAAGATAGTCTTGTATCTCCCAACTGGTAACACTTATGAAAAAAGTGAGATAGGTTATTGTAGCTGGAGATTTTATGAAGAGAAAACTCCTTTAGAATTCCAAAATAATTTTGCCTGTGGCTAGAAACTGACCTTGAGAAAGACTGTTAAAACCAGAAAACAGAGTTCCTCTCAACAATTTCGTAGCCCAAGTTTAAACCATCAATTTCTCCCACCTCATACTGAATTTGAAGAAACTGAAAGAAATTTTTGTAGTTCAGTATGTTAGGAAGAAGAACCTCTTTCGGTTTTCCAAACTATGCTTTCAATTGCTCAACAAACTCCATGGAAGTTGACTACTTAAAACAAAAAACAAAGTTTTTTTTCCCGCTGAAAAGGTTGCTTCAGTCATTTCGTAGCGCAAAACAGGTTTTTTACACTGTCTGCGCTACGAAAACGTGGATTCGTAGCTAATTTCAAAATTTTTTCAAAATGACTTCTAAACACAAGGTGAGACTTCTAAGACACGGAATAAGGTTGTCAAACTTTGTTTGGAAATGAAATATGACCTTAAAGACTTCTAACCCTATGACCTAACCCTTTAAGCATGAAATGACCTAGAGACCCTTTAACACCATAACAATAAGAAGGGTTTGTAAATGAGAATGACACTATTGAGACTCTAATCCTATCACTTATCCCTTGAAGCATGCAATGACCCAAACTTATTATAAGACCATTACTAGAAACAAGGCAAACTTTCCAAAGTTAAAATTTTTTTTTAGGGTGATAACAGTTCCCTACCTAGAATGCCTTCGTGTTCTCAATGCAAAGTAAACACATGAAAAAAAGGTCTTCCTTGAGTTGATCACTAGATGAGAGGATCATAATCGATAGAGAGGAGAAAACTTGATTAGTGTAGAGCCTCAAGAAATTGAGCCAGTCCCGATGTCAAATATTAATATAGTTACTAGAGGAGGAAAGAGTGTTGGCATTGATGTTTTGATGACATGATACTATTCATGAGTGTTGTAGTGCGCGATGGTTGGCATTGATGTCAACCTAGACTTGGTTTGGAGATGGTATGCATATGGTTGATTGCTTGATGGTATTGGTCTCTATGGTTGTTATGGTAGTTGTTTGTGTTGTAGGTGCTTTGATGGATTTTGCAAGTGCTTTTATGGCTTTTTTGTTTGGTTTATCAATTAGGTCTCCATGTAAGATGATGCTTTTGTTGTGATGACCATGATTTTTGGATGATGTTTGGGGTGTTTCTCTAGAGATAACCTTAACCTTGATACTCATGATTATGTTAGATTTGAGACTTTTGTGATCCATATTGTAGATAAATGTCTTTCAGAATAATCACCATTAGGATTCGGTCGATATTTTGAATGACATTTATCTACTCATGATTATGTTTAAAGGTGTTGTATTGTTTGTTATGATGTATCAAGTTTCCTTCTACAACTGAGCTTCATATTTGATGCCACTTGATACATTTTCTGCACTCTTGTGTTGGTCCATGTAATTATGGTGACTACTTCATGTATAATCTCATCGAGGGGTTGCAGAGATGGTTTGGACAAGCTTTACAAATGCCAAAGATGTTGAGAAACAAGTTACAAGAAGTTCTGAGTTGAATATATTATGCTTTTCCTTCATCCTCTTCCCAGTTCCATGGATGATGGGTCAAGGGAGTGGTTTTATGTCCCAGTCACTGGTAGAGTATCTTGTGGGAGAAGTTATGGTCCCAGCCACATGGAATACTAGGTTATGAAAGCGACTATGCCTATAGGTGAAGTTTATATATATTTCCCGCGCTCCTCAGATGATTTAATTGGTTTTATTGATGTATCTTGTTTGGGAATTTTCATTAAAGGTTCAAATTGACTAAATCAACATGATGGAATGTAATTTCATGTGTGAATTATTTTAAGGGACTAAGTAGCGGAGTAGTGGAAAAAATTGTTTCAAATAAGGAACAAATTGACCATTGTTAGTGAGGAAATAGAACAGAGATTTGTGTAGAGAGTAGAGGGTGACCTCCTATGACATATAATGTTATAGAGGTCGGATTTGTTGAGAAGTGCGGACATAGGAATTATCTTCTGAGATTAGAGAGTGAAGAAGACGTTGGACAGGTCAGCCATGATTTCAAAGAAGCATAATTTGTTTTTTTGAGTGTGATGAAGATTGCAGAAGCTTGTAGCAGAGAATACTCAAAGGGAAATTAGTCATTTGATTTAGTTGATGCAGCAAATTTTTCAGTCCATTGTTAGAAGTGGTATCCCTTTATAAGTAGTAGCTAACAAGCTTATAATTGCAGGGATAAATGAAGTATATGACTAATATTTGTGATTGGAGAGGCAGATTTTCATGTGCATGGAGTATTTGTATGTGTTTTCCAGTTACATTATGAACATAATTGTACGAGAGAAGGCTTGTGTTGTTGTTTTTCGTTAAAAGCTATCTGAGCATGTTGTTATTGATATATATATTGGTGTATCTAAGTGAGAGAGCCATTTTTTTGTATTTTGTTGAGAATGGAAAGACTCATGTATTGAGTTTGTTTGATTGAGATGATGATAATGTATTGAGCTTATCAAAGAGAGAAAGCTGTTTTTGTCTTGTACAAGTGTTGAGTTTGAAATATTTTGAAATGTGGCCATAATGGTTAGCAAATAAAGATAGTTTGGTGAAGAAGGAATGGGTGTTCCTTTCCAATGGGTTTTGGTAGCTTCAGTAGAGAAAGTAGCATTCTCATAATCCAATAGGAGTTGGGTGAGGATTTTAGGGGAAGGGGGTCTCTAGTGGATGGATGTTCACTTAGTCGATGTCATATGAGAAACTTCCTTGCTAGAAATAGCTAGCTATGATGACGTAAATTGATTTTCTTTATTAATAAAATTAGAAGCAAAGAAGCACCACCAAAAAAGGGTGGTTTTTTCCCTGGAGGGGTGTTTTCCACTAGAGATCCTTGTGCCTTTTATGTGTATGATTGTTTGAATGTATTATGGCTTTCATGTAATGATCATGGTATTTTCTTTGCTGGTTCATGCATTATGTGAGCTGATCTACTAATGGTGTAATGTGTGATCGTGAATCAGTGATTGAAAATAATTTTGAAGTATACATTATCACTATTGATTCACCCCCCCCCCCCCCCCTCAGTTGTGAGCACATTTACAAAAATTGGTATCTGAGCAGGGTTCTCTCGATGAATTTTGATTGCTTGAGAGTAGATGATGGGCCATGGCAAAGAATAAGAAGCACCCCAGAAAAAGAAGAACAATAAACAAGTAAGGAATGTTTCAAATTATAAAGAACCACTCTTCTTACTGGTTAAAAATAGTGAAGGAAAATTTTTCGATCATTTCATATCTGGAAGTAAATTTTCCTGTAGTGATGATGATTTACTTGTGTTTTATGATTTAGAAGATAATGATAATTCAATTCATTTTGATGCTTTTCGAGAGAAGTGGTAATAACCCTTTTGAAAAGAAATATGATTTAGAAGATGAAGAGCCTTGCCATATTGAAACCCTAGAAGTAAAGATTAGAAAGCTCAGGGATGAAAATAAAAACCAACTAAAATTATTGCAAATACTTGATGATAAGGAATGTGTTTACAAAGAAGATATTGTTACACTAAAATTTGTCACCATGACTATTTGTAGTCAGTATGGCTCCATCAATTGTCATACTATCCTCCTTGGCAAGTCTTATATCTCTGCTCCTCATGTCAAACTCCAAGAAAGAGAGAAAGTCCTTAAAAATCAATATAACTCTGGTTACGCAGTTTCTCTTACCCTTACCTGCATGTACACACCTCAAGTTCACAATACCTGCGTACTTGTACGCTATGTCTGTAAAGGGGTGGGTGCGTACTCTTGTAAAGGTCAAAAGGCGCAAGTTTTACTTCAAAAAGTTACTTGTGGTCGAATCTAGAGCATTCTAGAAGATGGTTTGACGTGGATTGAGCGCCTCCAGATGGTTCATGCATCGCAATGAAAGAGGAACTTATCCCATCAAGAGGGGAGCTATCCCATTGAAAGAGGGGCTTATCCCATTGATGGTGGACCTGATTAACTTCCTCCAAAGCACTATAAATACAGGCATTGGGCCAGAGGGAGGAGAGGTTGAAAAGCTGAACATTCCTAAGGGTAGATGCTGCTGAAATTAGGACTCCCTTTTAGAGCTTGAGAGGAGAGATTCCCATCCTTTCTTAGCTTCATTTGGAAGTGGGTGAGCTGATCAAAGTAAAGGAGAACTCTTGCTGGACCCTGGGAGGGACCTGCACAACACCAAGGCACTGGCTGTAATGGTTTGTTTTGTTTCCAATTAATACAATTAAGTTCATTTTTCTCAACAAGTTGTTATATATAATTTGTTTCATAAACTCCTTGGTCTTTATGATGAATATGTTTTATTATATGAGTTATTCAGGTGCTATGTAATCATTTGCTTGTTAGTGAATGCAGGCTTCAAGGAGAAGGAGGAGATCATCTGGATCGGAGAGGCTTGGCTGCTACAAACAGCGTTGGACTAAAGGTAAGACTTGAACACCTAGTTGCTTTTATTTTAAATGCATATTTAGGGAAAGATAGTGCTTGATTGTCTTGTTTGTCACTAGAAAGCCTTAGCTTCTAGGGAGGTCAGTTTTGTCCGCAAAATTGACTCTTTCTGCATGACAAAATGGCGACCATACTGGGGAATCCATGGATTTGATTAATTTCTCTTTTGATTGATACTTTGATTTGAGAAAAGTTGATTTCTTTCTGGTTTTTGACTGATTGACTGTGAATTTGGGTGGAATAGCTTAGGGTTGAGTTAGTTTTTATTTTTCTTGGTTTTGAGAGCAGTACGCACCCTCTGCATTAAGCACAGTGCGTACCAGTACACACTTCTGCTTTGTACACAGAGCGTGGCCGCACCTGTGCAAACAGGCTGCCTGCGTACCCTGTCAAAAGTTTAGAAATTTTCCATTTTTTCCTTTTTTCCCTATTAGATTTTGTTTATAGTTTGTTTTTTGCTGCCCAGATCCACTGGTTACCTGTCAGAAGTTCTCATCTAAGCTTGTTTCAATAGCATCAAGGGTTTTAGTGAAGTTCATAGAAATTCTAGCCCTAGGTTTGATTTCTGTATTGGTCTTGTAGTGACTTTGGCTTTAGAAGTTGTAAAAACCTTGGATATCCCTGGTCTTTTCAGTCTTCTTAGGAGTTGGACCTTTCGTAAAATCCACCTTTGTGAGAAACCTACCTTTGTGTTGTCTCTTTGCGGAATTTCGAGAAGGCTTGTTGGTTAAGCTGTGAATTTCATTCTTAAGAAAAAGAACAAAAGCTTTTTATTTTTGTTTTTGACTAGTTTATGATTCTGCATGAATTAGTCCTTGGTTGAATTGTAGCTGAGTAAAACATCCTGGAATTATATTTTTTAGGCTTTTACCTCATTAGGTTTTCTTTTAGGTAAATTTCTCTTAGATTTGCTTTTAGGTAAATCTCTTAGATTTCCATAGATCTTACAATTGATTTTTGTTAAGTAGTTTTTCATGCTTTGTTAAAATAGGTAAAATACAAAATCTCCTTTGGAAAAAAGGTTTGTTTTAGTAGCATTTGAAGTCTTTGAAAAGAGAAAGGAAATTTTCATGAAATAATTAGTGGTCATGTGTTGTGTGCTTTGGAAAAGATAAAGAGAGTTTTTCTTTGATTTTCATTGTTAAGAAAGTTGTCTTTATAAATTTTGCATTCTCCAACTCTCTTAGCTAGGGAATTCATTGAAAAGGAAAGATAGCTTAAATCATCCTAGGTGCATCTTTTTAGTGGATTTGAGTCGAGTCTACACACCATCAGTTTCATCTCCGCTACCTTTTGTCCTAAAGAAAAGCGATAAAAATTAACGCTTAAAGTAAAATTAACTTAGTAACTTTTTATTTACTAGGGCTCTGAAACACCAACATAGATCAGGCTAGTGTCTTGGAGTAGGAGAGTAATTAACTCTCCAAGACAGTAAAACCAAACAAGTAGCTCATCTTGTGGTAAGATAAATCCAATAGTTACATTTATGCTCTGGGAAAGCTCCTCTTAAAGGAGAAGCACGAGATCGTGTCCGAACCAATGAGGGGATCAATCCTCCTTCATTGGGAACGACGCCAGATATGCACGTACTACAAACGGTAAACCTCGGATTAACCATTGTTGAGGAGCCTGGGGTCACTTGTCGGTAAACCTTGGATTATTGTCAAGGAGCCGGCAAGGGGATTGAGCTTGTTACTCTACCCTTGCGTGCTATCGGATCGTAGACTGTTCCCCCAGGTATATTTGTTGTTGTTGGTGACCTTAGTGACTATTATCTTTAGGGTTCTACCCAAGGTGACGGTGGAGGGAAGATCCCACTGTACCTGGAGCAGACGTCGGCTAGACTCACTTGGATTTTCTAGGGGGTTCACTTCACTCGAGACGGTTAAAGTGGAGGAACTTTTGCCAGTCTATTCATTAAGCAGGTTGCCGGGGTAACTGTTCCACCCGCCACTTCTCTACTGAATTCTGCGATGTTGGATTTCATCACCAACTAGTGTTTTCGGTCCGGAAGGTTACTGTTTGTGTGTGGTTTGACGCCCTAGATTCTTTAGGCGTGTGATTCGAATTTGTTTGGTTCTTTAGAGACTTTAGGCGGTTTGCTTTGAGATTTTACTTTGTTTGCGTGTGCAGTAGTTAAAAGTTTTAACTGTGGCTGAATTACCGAGACAGTCCCATAGACTTCGGGGCCAGTCTCCTGAGATTGTAACCGTGGCCGATTTGTTGAGGAAGTCCCATAGACTTCGGGGCCAACCTCCTGAAGATGTCCCGGGTCATTATGAAGGCTTGAAAGTCCTCGTAACTCCTAGTGGCAGTAAAGTAGGTTCACCTGTAGAAGGAGAGTCTTCGTTGGTTGTTCATCTTGATTACCAAACTCTAGAAACAGGTTATAATCCTGAAGCTATTTCGGTTTCCGAACTTGCTGGTAGTTTTTCATCTACTAGTGATATAGGCGAAGAACCTGAGATATCTGAACCTGTTACTCCAACATCGGGGTTAGTCTCTCCAACTTCTACTACTTCTAATTCACCTAGGGTAGAAAGAGTCATCATCGAAAATCTTCCTTCTGGTTTGATAGCTATTGAAGAACTTGCTCCAGAAGAAGAAATAGGCATCCCTATCCCTGAAAATCAACCTACTATTGATCTAAGGGAGCGTGAATCAATTTTTTACAGTCCACCTAGAAGTACTACTTGGATCTTTCTTTAACTAATTATTTGGACAACTCAGGGTTAAGTTTTTCACCACCTCGTGCTCCTTATCCACCTAGAGGTCTTTATACTCCTGTAAATATGTCAGGTCAGTCGTCCATGTTTACTCAATCGCCTGAATCCTTTTTGTACGGCGGTCCTTCAGTTCCCTCTGGGTATCAGTCAGTTTCTGGTACTTTTGCGGGAGCATCTCCTCAACCCATTGAACATGGGTTATTAACTAGAAACAATGGTAATAAACCATTGAGCGTAGGAGACATTTTCATGATGTCAGGTTCTATTCCCAGTTCTCAACCTCAAGGTGGCCAGTTACCGCCTGGGGGGCAACCTCAAGGTACACAAATTGTGTCTCGGGGGCAACCTCAAGGACAGTATGTACCCATGGTGCAGTACATTCCTCAAGGTCAAACCCAGCCTCAATATGTACCCCAAGGTCAACCTCAGTATCAATTTATACCTCAAGGTCAACCCCAGTATCAGTACATGCCTCAAGGGTATCTACCCCAAGGTCAGTACTCGAATCAAGGTTTCCAACCACCCCAAGGTCAATCTTATGTTCCAGGTATGGGAAACGTACCTTTCAATTATCAATCCTACCCTCAATCTGGTTATGGATCTTAATATCCTCAACCTGTTATGGGTCAATACCCAGAATGAACATAGTGTGGGATCCATCGCAAATTCAACAGGTATTGTAGCCAAGTGTACAGTTGTCATCTCAAACTGGACAACCCTTAGTTTCTGGTTCACCCCAGCAACCAGTCCAGTCTAATATTCAAACTTCTGTACCTTCGGTAGTTTCTGAGTCTCGGCCTATTGCACCTAGTATTCCATCTCAAACGACTGCTGCAACTATCACAACATCTATTCAATCTACCC
The DNA here is from genome assembly GCA_031772625.1 of Pinus tabuliformis. NCBI lineage: Eukaryota > Viridiplantae > Streptophyta > Pinopsida > Pinales > Pinaceae > Pinus > Pinus tabuliformis. The sequence goes on along the minus strand of CM062804.1, from coordinate 152,308,102 downwards.
CACTTACTTCTGGAGTATTGACAGCTCCGGTTTCTACTGTCTCTGTAACTACTCCTCAGACATCTTTACCATCGTCTGGATCCATGATTCAAACTACGGTTCAAATGCCTGTAGGACAACCTGGTTTAAGTACGGTTGTCACAAGTCAACCACAATTCACTTATCAACCGTACCAGGGACAGTACCAATTCGGTCCTGCTGTCCAGTAGCCAGTTTACCAGTATCAACCGTATCCTGGGTACACTTATCAACAATCAAAACAACCCCAGTACGGTCCAGTTAATCCTAGTTTTCCGGGAGGATACAATATCCCGAACGCGATTCCCATTCCAAGTTATCCTGGATATCCTCCTCCTGGGGCTGGTCTCGTGACCCAGAGTTTTAGGGATCCTAATCGGCAGTTACCGTTTATCGCAACTTTGGATTTACCAGACTTGTCGTGCCTAACGAACGATCCAATTAATTATCTTCTGTTTTGACCGCTAATGCCGAATAAGTTGCCCAGTGACATTCCCAAGTTCGAGGGTAAGTCTGGAGAGGACCCGTCGAATCATGTGATGACTTACCACCTCTGGTGTGCCTCTAACTCCATCTCGGATGATTCGATCCGCTTACGTCTTTTCCAGCGTACTCTCATTGGTCTTGCGGCCAAGTGGTACATTGAGTTACCACGGGCCTCTTTTTATAATTTTAGCCAGTTAGCTACCTCGTTTTTAACTCATTTTCAGTTGCCGGTCAGATATGATAATGGCACGAAGTTACTAACTTCATTAAAGCAATCGACGTCCACTTATATTTCCCATCATATTCATGAATGGAGACGTCGAAGGCGGTTAGTGAAATTTTTTATCCCGGACCAGATCTTAGCTGAATGGTTTGTTAAATCATTGTTACCGAAGATTACTGAAGACGTAGCCAAGGCCGGAGTAGTTACTGAGGAGCAAGTGATTGCTCAAGCGCAGTACCTTGACTTAGTTTATACTCAGTCAGGTACGTTACACGAAAAGATCCCAGATCTTCCTAAGTCAAATCAAATCGCTGCTGCTCCTTCGGGGTCTCATGCTGCTGATGGCATGATTGATACGGTGAACACTAAAAGTAAGAAGAAATCCTCAAAGAATTCTTCTCCTATTATAACCTTGCCTGATTCCCCAACAGGAGATTCTTCTGCAGAGGTTTCCGCCGATGTTCACGTTGTAGAGTCGTCTACGGCTAAATCAAAATCCGGTGGAAAGAAGAAAGGGAAGAAGAAGAATAAAGCAGACAAAACTCCAAAGGAGAAAACTGAAAAGTCGGAAACCAATGACGAAAAATGCAAACCTCGATATCCTTGTCTTATTTGTGAAGAGGATCATTTTACAAGAGACTGCCCTCATCGGGCAGAGGTTGCGAAAATCGTCAAAGGTTCCCAAACTCCTGCTGTTTTGAAAGATCCATTTCCAAAGCAGGAAAGTAAAATGATAGGTTCTTCCTCGAGTGCCAGTGAAGAACCCATATTGATGATATCCCATGTAAGGATTGCGACTCGATCGCAAGATTATGGTAGTAAAAGTCCTGTTGACGGCAAAGAAGCAGAATCTTCTCATTCTAATCCATCAACCTCAGCTCCCGGTTCCGATCCACTACAGATCGAGAAACCTAACCTGGACTTAGTAATCAAACCGCCCGCCAAGGGTATACTTCGAAAGTCTGCTTTCAATCCACATGCGAGAGCGGCCCAGAATTATAACATTGTTGAGGATTTAGCTGTTTCACCCTCAGCAATGTCGGCTTTGGAAGTGCTGCAATCATGCCCAGCACAACGGAAATTACTTTTGTCGGCTATAGGATCTGTTGATGTTCAGGACCCGAACCTAATAATCTTTGATCTAGAAAATAGTACACCGCGTTTACCTCATCAAATGGCTTTCCAGATCCCAGTGATAGTAAAAAACAGGCCTATTCATCGGACTGTAATTGATGAGGGAGCTTCCACGTGTATTATGTCGATACAGTGTTGGAGATCGCTTGGTTCTCCTTCACTAAATCAATCCCCGACAATTCTTAAGGCCTTTGATGGCCGTGGGTTTCATCCTTTTGGCATTCTAGAGGATTTGCCTATAGGGATTGAAGGAAAAACCGTTAGTCTAGATGTGGAGGTGGTTGATGCCCCTCTAGACTACAACCTTCTTTTGGGTCGAAGTTGGTCTTACGCTATGACAGCGGTCGTTTCATCGGTCTTTCAAGTAATAAAGTTTCCACATAATGGCAAGATCATAACAATAGACCAGCTGGCTTACTTTTCATCCAACCCAGCCTCTTCAGAGAGTATTCAGCATGTCGGTAAAACGACTATCCCATATAAGGATGTTGGAGTAGGATTAGTTAAAGATGCCGGTTTACTGGGAACTTTTCCTTTTCCTCCAATCAATGCATTGTCTTCGTTTGCATCCACTCATATGATTACATCAGACACCATTGTTTATGACGATCCTTCAATCGTTCCTTCTGAATCTGAGATAGACTCATTTGGTGATGTTATGCCTTTGAGTCCATATGAAATTGCCTATGAAGCCGTGCAGTCTTTTACTGACCTGTGTTCAACCAAAATCGACCAAATGAATGTGGTCCATCAGGAATCACTTTTCACATCAACCTCGGAGTTAATAGCGTTTCCCGAAGTTGTGTCATCTGACGAGCAACTTCGTGAAGTCCTGTGTGTAGACGATTTACCATGGGAAGATCTCCATCAAAGATCTTCGTTTTTACCTGAGGATGATCGTTTTGAAAATGATTTCTCATCAATATTTACAGCTGAATATGTCAAAGAAGCTCAGAATCCAATGAAACATCCTGATTCAGAGCTGAATTTGGGAAACATCTCTCGAACTATTCCCATTGACATTTCAGTCAAAGCCTAGAATTGTTGAGAACATTCATATAGGTGCCTCGTGTACAAATGACGAAATTCAGACATACAAGGCCCTATTTCAAGAATTCCGCGATGTGTTTGCCTGGTCCTATGAGGAAATGCCAGGAATTGATCCCGCGATTGTTGTCCATGAGATCAAGACTTACCCGGACGCTAAACCCGTCTGGCAACGTTTGCGTCAGATTCACCCATGAAAAGCGGCTGCTATTAAAGCAGAAGTTGAAAAACTGTTGAAAACATGTTTCATTTATCCGATCCCGTTAACGGATTGGGTATCGAATATTGTTCCGGTTAACAAAAAACAGGGAACAATAAGAATATGCATCGATTATAGGGACATTAATCGAGCTTGTCCAAAGGACAACTACCCAACACCCTATATCGATCAAATCATTGATGATTGTGCCGACAGCGAAATATTTTCCTTTATGGACGGTTTTTCCGGTTACAATCAAATCAATATTCTACCTGCCGATCAACCAAAAACGGCTTTCATTTGTCCATGGGGGACATTTGCTTATTGCAAGTTACCTTTTGGGCTCGAGAATGCCGGAGCAACTTTTCAAAAGGCGATGTCTTATGCATTTCATGACATCAAACACATTGTGCAACCGTATCTCGATGATTTGCCTGCTCATTCATTACATCGAGCTGACCACCTTGTCCATTTACGAGCAATCTTCATGAGGTGTAGGCATTATCGTATTCGGTTGAACCCACACAAATGTGTCTTCTGTATAGAAGTGGGACGATCGCTGGGATTTGTAGTTTTGAAAGCTGGCATTCGCGTCGATCCCTCGAAGGTAGAAGCTGTCATCAAATTGCCTCCTCCTTCGAGTCTTCGCCAACTCCAAAGTTTGCAGGGGAAAGCAAACTTTTTACGAAGATTCATTCCTAGCTATGCCGAGGTTACAAAGGATTTTACAAGTTGTTGAAACAGAACGCTCAATTCTCTTGGGATGAGATAGCTCAGAAATCTTTTGATGCACTCAAGCACGCGTTGACCCATGCACCGTTGCTGCATCCTCCCAACTACAACCAGGATTACTTTTTGTACCTCGCCGCCTCCCATTCCACCATTGGAATGGTCTTAGTTCAGGAAGATGAATTCGGAACGGAACATGTGATATATTACCTTAGTCGGACGTTAAATCCAACTGAGCTAAAATATTCACATGTGGAGAAATTGGCATTGGCAGCCGTTCAAGCTGTCCAACATTTTCGTCACTACATTTTACTCCGTAAAACTACAGTCATTTCGGATTGCAACCCTATGATCTACATTTTGACTAAACAATTGCTAGGGGGCAAGTACTCTAAATGGATTGTTATCCTGCAAGAGTTCGACTTGGAGTTTGAGAAATCTAAGTCTAAGAAATCTTTAGTTTTTGCAGAGTTAATGTGCGACTTCCCGCGTGCTGACATGGAAACTGTGGCAGAGGAGCCCATTGCGGAGGAATCTTTGTTTCTAATCAGCACTTTAGATATGTGGTATGGGGATATCATCGTCTATCTCTAGACCCAATCCTTTCGGCCCGAAGTTTCAAAGTCGGAACGTCGGAAAATTCGATTCCAGTCCCAACAGTACAAAATTATTGGAGATACTCTTTATCGTCGTGGGGCGGACTCTATTTTTCGACGTTGCTTAACTCACGAAGAGGCTGAAAGGGTTCTAAATGACTATCACTTTGGAGTGTGTGGCGGTCATATGTCTGGGTATGCCACAGCCTAAAAGATATTGCGCGCTGGCTACTTCTAGCCGTCCTTGTTTAAAGATTGTATTACTGCGGTCCGAAAATGCCACAACTGTCAAGTGTTTGATCGAAAGATGCGTGCTCCACCTGCTCCTCTCCACCCTATAATTGCCTTTGGTCCTTTTGCCAAATGGGGTATCGATTTTATTACATGTAACCCTCACTCGGCCGGGGGGCATGCGTATATCATCCTTGCGGTAGATTATTTTACTAAGTGGGCCGAGGCGATGCCTACATTCGAGGCAGACGGTAAGACAGCTGCAATTTTCGTGTTCAATCATATAATTGCTAGGTTTGGTGTCCCACAAGCGATAATCACTGAACATGGGCGCCATTTTTGAAACGTTATGATGACAGAACTTACAGGCCAGCTTGGTTTGCGTCATGATAGTTCAACTCCTTATTATCCACAAGCGAATGGTCTGGTTGAGTCCATGAACAAAGTTTTAGTTATCATGATCCGACGAATCATTTGTATTCATCAGTCGAATTGGCACAACATGTTATTTTCATCGCTTTGGGCGTACTGAACCTCAGTGAAAACATCAATAGGGTTCACTCCTTTCCAACTAGTTTATGGTTTGGAAGCTGTGTTACCCATTAAATGCGAAATCCCGTCACTGCAAATGGCCATCGAGTTACTTCCAGCTACTTCCGAAGAGGAAAAGCGTTTATTATACTTAGCTCAATTAGATGAGAATCAACGTGATGCTGCATTGGCGATCGAGACTCACGCAAAACGTATGAAAACTCAGTATGATCGAAATGTGACCCCTCGAAATTTTTCGGAAGGAGACCTAGTGTTATTATATGATCAAGCTAATGATAAATTAGGTGCTGGAAAATTCGTTCCTATGTGGCATGGGCCCTATATTGTCAAGCGAAAGCTAGCAAAAGGGGCCTATGAGTTGGTAGACTTTGACGGGGACTCTTTAGGTAAACCCAGAAATGGTCTTTACTTGAAGAGGTATTATGCTTAAATGATGGGTATGGAGAATTTTTAGTTAAGTTAGTTTTTCTTTCTAGCTGGTGTGTTTGTTAGTTTAGACAGTGTGCTTAGCTTAGAGAGTGTGTTTTTCGTCGTTATTCTGGCTTATCTTGGTTTTACTCTTGATATTGCAGATGTCGATGCCTCTCCAAACATACATTGGTTTCGCTGATGGTGCTTGTCGTAGTACACGGAATATATCTTCCACAGTTTGGGTTATCTATTCGCCCTCTGACGAGTTAGTTTCTATGCATGGGGTGAGCCTCGGTCAAATAACAAACAACATTGCCGAATACAGTGCAGTTATTGAGTTATTGTCTGAATCTATTTCATTTGGGATTCGGAGTTTGATAGTGAGGTTAGATTCTGAACTCGTTGTATTACAGCTTAATAGAGTGTATGCCATTAGAAATCCAGTGTTATTAAGGTTATTTTTGAGAGTGCGTCTCTTGGAACGTGAGTTTGATTACATTGAATATCAGCATATTCCAAGGTCTTTAAATACATTAGCAGATGCAATTGCTTCTCGAATGTTAAATAGGCATTTGCAATAATCATACATGTAAATTTAAAAACATTTCATCACACATGTTAAACAAGATAAGCCGGTAATAATGATATATATATATATATATAGGAGTGTGTCAAAAAATACATTGTCTTCGATCATAGGTTGAAAAACACCTTATGATCGGCAAAAATGATAAGTACAAAAAACCAAAATGTCACATGTGTCTACAAAAACGACCATCCAATCACTGGTGATGATCTCTATATGACACCACTGCACGGGCCACCCTACACAAGAACCTCCTAAAAGGTCCTGGGACCCCGACTACATAGCGCTGAAGCCTGATAGGAATATCATCTATGGTAGTCTCTGGTATATCTGCTGTAAGACACTCTAGGTCATGTTCCAACTCGGTCAAAGTCTCTGTGGCCTCGTCCTGTGGGGCCGGTGCCGCTGCAACTGGTAGTCTCCTCTCGAAAGGCCGGAGATTGGCTGGACGACGTGGGCCTACATCTGCATTTTGAAAATTATTACTATCAGTTTTGAGACGATATAAAAACAAAAAAAAAAATAGATAGTTTAAAAAACTTGTGGAAAATGAAGTTACCTGTATCATCCCATTGTTCTCCCGGTGGAAGAACCATGTCCGGATCTCCACGAAAATCAACTCCGGCATAAGGAAAATCCTGTATAGAAAAGACCTGGTCCTCTAACCAGTGAAAGTACTCCGGAGTAAATCAGACAACCTCCGTTCCCTCATCAGGATGACGGGCCATAACCGCAACCCATCGCATCAATTTGGGCTCTCGAGGAAGCCCAGCCTCAACAGTGAGCTACTGTGGGATCAGCATCAGAACCCTCTCTAAGCCAAAACTCACAACTAAAGGCCCATAACCAAAAGTCTTCAGCTGTCCGTTTTTGGCTCTAGTCAGTTGGCCTTTTACATTGGCCAACACAGCATCACACCAGTTGAAAATGGTACCTCGATAGCAATCAATCGCCATCCGCATCTGGGATCCAGTGGCAATGTGTAAAGCGGCAGCCCCGCAAAGTCTGGTAACTGTAAAGGCAATCACCATAAGTTCAGGGCGGGATATAGTTTTGATCTCTATCCCCTTCTCCTGAGTCTGAGTGTTACACCACTCTAGTCGAAGACTAGCGATGGACTGGCCACCCGGCCTAGTCCCGAACAGAGTCAAGTGTTCGCCTCTCTTGGGAAAACCAGTGAGAAAGTAGATATCTGCGGGCTCCATCTCGAGCTGGTGCCCTCCAATATAAAAACACTGGTCCTGAACGTTCCATCTTTCTACCAGCCATTCTAGAAAGCGCACTTGGGCCCTCATGCCAGGTATGGCCCAGTATTTATAAAGGTCGCATGCCTTCAAAGCATCAATTGACGGTTGATGATTAATGGCGGCCAAATCAACATCTTCGTGCTCTCTCTCACGCCAATCAAGCATGGTGAACAATCTACACACCAGAAAACATCCATTAGAATCCATGAAATCAAAAAAATTTGGTCCAATTTAGAGAATTTGGGGTTTGAAAACTCTTTGCGCGGAGTACGCACCTCGCCTTTAGGAACAGAGCTTGGGTACGCAGGTTCCTTTAAGGCAAGGTGCGTACGCCCCACATTTTCCCAACTGACAAAATGTCGGGGTACGCGGGTCCCTAGTGTGGCACCTGCGTACCCCGAAAGGCGGTTCTTGAAACCCCAAAGCCTCCAAAAAATGAAATCTAGGGCCTAAAAATGAATTCTAAACAAATGAAATTGAAGAGGAGGATGTTCAAAATTACCTGAAAGAGACGGCGTTTGATTTCGACGGTCGGATTCTCCGCAGTGTCCAAGGGAAGTTTCTTGCCAAAAGCCCTTTTTCTCTCCTCAACAGTAAAATGGTAAAAATGAATTGGTAAAAGCCCTTTTTATAGGTTTTTTGGATAAATAAATGGTAAATTTGTTTATTTTTCACCATGAAAAGGTATTTTTCAAAGTAGTTTTATCTATCTTCAACAGGTATGAGTAATGTGTTGGTTTTTGTGCAGGATAAAGGATTTTCAGGGAAAATTGTCATTTTTTACAAACAAAAACATCAGAGTCATCTTTAAGCCCTTTTCTGACTCCTAAAACATGAAAAGATTGTCGAGTGTTTCTTTTACACTCGTTAAAACGGAATTAAAAGGCGGTCCTCTTATAGCTCTTTTCTGACTGTAAAAACATGAAAAGATTGCCGGATTTTTGTCGTTTCAAATTAGATATTGGAAATAAAACGACGTGTCCTTGATCGCTTTTTACTTTTCAGATCAGAGACACTAATCATGAAAGTACTCCTTGGTCGTAAAGATCAAGCGGTTCTCTCAAGTATTATTTTATACTTTTTCGGGCTTGGGAGACACAAATTTATGAAAAAGGTCAACCCTGGAGTCTTCTTAAGTTTTTTCAGACTCTCTAAAATTGAAAAACACCGAATTTCTCCTATACTGGACTCGTTAAAATTTCACAGTAAAGGACCTGTTCGATTACAAACAGGAACGGACCACTCCTTCTTAGGGTTCGAATCTAAACTAAGTTGGACTCATCCGAAGGATGAGCTTATAATCAAGCAAATGTTATCCTCCTCAAGCTTGTAAAAAAATAAAGAGGTACTTACCAGAAATGGTGGGGGAAAAGAGAGAAGAGTGAACCTATTTGTTATCCTTTGTCATAGAAAAACCTTATCACCACTCTTGAACACGACACTTTTCATTCACCTAGGTTGGGAAATCCTTTGCCAAACAGTTGATCAAACCACATTGAAAGTCTTCAGCCAGTTTCTGGGTATTAACTTTGGGTCAATTGTCACCAAGCCATCTGTTGTGTCATTATGTGTTCAAGAGGTCACTGCAAATAAACCATTCATCTGCAAAATACCTGTCATCCATCTTGACCATCCCTGAGTCAGTCCTTACAGCTACATTTCTTCAACTTGAACTATGATTTCGTGTTGTGGGCTTGCCTGCAACGGGTCGCTTTCTATCGACATCAGCACATTATCTAGAAAGATGATCTAGAAATCGTCAGTACCTTGAAATCTGCATGCATCAATGGCAGGTTTCTCGCCTTCGACGACAGTTTACATCATTGACTTTCGATCGAAGGATTCCGTGAAATGTTCGACATCAACACATTCATTCACATCTCACGGATTGTACTAGGTACTTTGAGAACCATTGACATCACTGGTGGTCTCTCTCACACTTGTTAACAGTTTACATCATTGACTGGTAATCAAGTGGTTTCTACCATGTTCGACATCAACTCATTTATTCGCATGGATAGAATTGTACTATTTCGGGAAGTAGAAATGAAGACCCTAGATCTAGTTTCCGCCATCCAGGCTGCGAGGAGTTTTGTATTCATTATATAGTAGACTAATCATAAACAGATGGCTGCGTCCATACTGTGTCTACATGAGTCTATGATTATGATGTACTGCGAAATCATTCCTATATCAGAGCAGTAGTTAGTTTGTTAGTTAAGTTTTTAATCTGAGTATGGGAATGCCTACCTCAGCGATGATATGATCTCATATATGTATTTTGTGTTGAAAATTTGCAGGTTCCAACTGGGCTCTCCACAAGATAATCCTTGAAATGATAATGTGCTTCACCCTTCCTAGATGATATGAAACCCTAATCTACTACAGGCTTCACACATTAGGGGGCAATCTGTTACACTAAAATTTGTCACCATGACTATTTGCAGTCAGTATGGCTCCATCAATTGTCATATTGTCCTCCTTTGCAAGTCTTATACCTCTGCTCCTCATGTCAAACTCCAAGAAAGAGAGAAAGTACTTAAAAATCAATATAACTCTGGTTACGCAGTTTCTCTTACCCTTACCTGCGTGTACGCACCTCAAGTTCATAATACCTGCGTACTTGTACGCTCTGTCTGTAAAGGGGTGGGTGTGTACTCCTGTAAAGGTCAAAAGGCGCAAGTTTTACTTCAAAAAGTTACTTGTGGTCGAATCTAGAGCATTCTAGAAGATGGTTTGACGTGGATTGAGCACCTCCAGATGGTTCATGCATCCAAATGAAAGAGGAACTTATCCCATCAAGAGGGGAGTTATCCCATTGAAAGAGGGGCTTATCCCATTGATGGTGGACCTGATTAAATTCCTCCAAAGCACTATAACTACAGGCATTGGGCCAGAGGGAGGAGAGGTTGAAAAGCTGAACATTCCTAAGGGTAGATGTTGTTGAAATTAGGACTCCCTTTTAGAGCTTGAGAGGAGAGATTCCCATCCTTTCTTAGCTTCATTTGGAAGTGGGTGAGCTGATCAAAGTAAAGGAGAACTCTTGCTGGACCCTGGGAGGGACCTACACAACACCAAGGCACTGGTTGTAATGGTTTCTTTTGTTTCCAATTAATACAATTAAGTTCATTTTTCTCAACAAGTTGTTATATATAATTTGTTTCATAAACTCCTTGGTCTTTATGATGAATATGTTTTATTATATGAGTTATTCAGGTGCTATGTAATCGTTTGCTTGTTAGTGAATGCAGGCTTCAAGGAGATGGAGGAGCTCATCTGGATCGGAGAGGCTTGGCTGCTACAAACAGCGTTGGACTAAAGGTAAGACTTGAACACCTGGTTGCTTTTATTTTAAATGCATAATTAGGGAAAGATAGTGCTTGATTGTCTTGTTTGTCACTAGAAAGACTTAGCTTCTAGGGAGGTCGGTTTTGTCCGCAAAATTGACTCTTTCTGCATGACAGATATCATTAAATTAAAAATCCAATTGGACTAAGAAAGAAAAATTGAAGAAGGAATGAGAAAGTAATATCAAATACTAGAAGCAAAAATGACTACTTTGAGAATTAAATCAAAAGAGAAATCCATTCAGCTCACAACTAATCAAAATCCTCCAGATACTAGCCTACACAAAGAAGAAACTAGTTCAACAAGTTTTAAAAGACTAGTAGCGAAAGATGATTCAAGCGGTAAGAATAACAAAGAAGAACCACATGAGCAAAACCAAAAATCAAACAAGGTGAAAGGTGTGCCAGACATATCATCCACTTCCTCAATAAGATGCTTCATTTTCCATAAGCATGGGCATATTGCTACAAAATGTAGAAGCCTGCAACAGAAGAAGCAGTTGGATAAAAGGACACATCAAGCAAAATCAACCATAGCAATGTAGAACAATTCATTTTATGGCTATTGTTTTTTGTGTAAAAATTTTGGGGGATAAGGCATTTGATTACAGGAAATATATGAAGAATAGGAGTTTCAAAGCCTTTCATTTATTTCTTGGACATATAAGGTGTTACATGTGTGACAACACTGGCCATAAGGCCAAAGATTGCAAATTGCCTACATATTTCAGGGGATTCACTCAAAAGGCAAAGACTACTCAAAGAAGATCAGACAAAAGACCAAACAATGAAATGCATGTCAAGAATAAAATAAACAAAATTTGGAGGAAAAGGGAGCAGCAAGTGACTCCCTTCAAAAAATGAGGTCGGAATGGTCTCAGTGGGGGCATATGTAGCATTTTGATTTTGGAAGAGAATATTTGATAATGCAGCCATAGTTGAGGTTTGATATTTGATTATTTTTTGTTTTGTTTAAATCAGTTGAATGTGATTGATTGCAGCAGGTTGTTGAAACTTTGATGCATGCTCAAGAGATAGATTGTATTATCATGCATATTTTCTCCTATGCAAACGTTGTCATGATGAGGAGGTAGATGTCACTAATATACAATGGATATTTCCTTGGTGACAGTTGTCAATTAGGATGTGCATCAGAATATCTACATAAGTTCATATTTGCATCACCTATCTACTGATTTTCTGTCCTTCATGGTTTATATGGTTAGAATGCTACATGCCTATTGCCTCATACTTTCCTTGGTTCACATTATTTTTTCAAGAAGTTATGTTGCTGACATCTAATGCTTAGATCAACTTTCTATTGGTTCTTCCATGATGCATGATGGTTGAAAATATGTTGATCCATATATCATTGCATGGACTTGGGATTTTAATTTTTTGTTGAAGAATTTTCTATTGTAGTGATCCATCTGTTTTTGGTGATGTTTGAGATTCATAGAAGACATATTATTCATTTGATTGGAGAGTGTTGATGGTATTCATGGAGCTGATTGTTGAGTCTGTTGGTGTTGTTACTATTGTTGTTATGCTACCTAGGGATGTTGATGGAAAGAGTGTTGTTACTCATGCTCATGTTGTTGCCTTGATTTGAGAGTGATATTATTGATTTTTGTTGTTGATAGACATAGTATGGTGCTACTATTATTACCATGATATGGATGATGATGTTTTCTTTGGTTGAGAGTGATGTTGTTGTTGAAGATTGATCTCATGCTACATATAAAGTTCAACTATGGATGTTTTTATGTTGTTGTTATATGATTTTATGTCACCATTTTATCTTCATTCTTGTTTACATCCTACTACAAGATGATATTGATGGTTTGGTCAAAGAGATCATGAGTTATATATGTTGATGCTAAAGGGACGATATATTGTTATTTATTGTCTTATCTTTCTATGAGCTCACATTTTCATCATGGCCAAAGTGATTTAAGATCAAATATATGTTGCTTATTGTCTCATTTGTGCTTCATCATGAAGTATACTTACTATATGAGAATCACACACTTTGCAAGGGAGAAGAATCTATATGATTGCTGCTACCTAGAGCTTCCATGGTGTATTGTACTTTTGTTTTTTCTTCATTGATTTCCAGGCTTATTGATGACATTCATTCATTCATGGCATGTGCATGGTTCGATTTATCTCCATTAGAAGTGTTGGTGAAAGATTAATGTGAAGACTCATATATGACATTGGTACCTTATGTCTCACATTGTAAAATGGTGGTCTTGGTGTCTAGTAGGCATTCATGGGAGTTTTCTATGTTTGTAATGTCAATATGTGCTCAATGCTATAACCATTCATTGTTCCTATAAAGTCATGTAATAATTATTATTCATATGGAGCCATATTTGAGTTAGGAACAAGAATCAAGAGAGTCTTGGGTCATGTCAAGAGTGTGTGATGTGCAAGTGATGAGAGATGAGAAGTGTTTTAGCCATATTTTGGGCTACTTGTTGTCATGTATTCATTCTTGTATGAGCTCTTGGAGTCCTTGAGTAGCCATGTATTGTCACATTCTTCTTTTGAGTCATGGTTGGGTCATGTGTGTGTCTATCATACATGAGAGAGGAGTCATAGTTTAGATAGCTAGAGGCTTTGTAAAGTCTTGTATTATCATTCATTTAGCCTTGTATCATGCCTTGTATCTCATTGTTCATCTTTGGGCCCAAATTGGTCAAACATTGATATATGAGGAGAAACCTTCTTGCATATGACAAAGAGGCACTAGAAACATAAGAGATTGCATATTCAACAATCCAAGAGATGCTTTTACAACCCTTTTATATGTTTGGGTGGAACTTGTATTGGAAGTTGTTCATTGGCTTGCATCAGTTTAGTATTGGCATGATGTTGTGGTTGACAGGGGGAGTGAATCTTTCATTGATATGTTGGCTTCCTTCACATGTTGATATTGTCAGGGGGAGCATGCTTATTCCTTGATCTTATCTTCATTCATGATGTATTTTTGGTTGAGGGAGTATGAATGGTGGTTGTGTTATTCCTTTGTCCTTATCTTCATGTGCTGTACTAAGCTTTTGGAGAAGATAACATGTATTGGTTAGAATATTCTTCTATTCATTATATGATAATATGATGATGATGATGATGATGGTCTTGGATCATGTTGATTGTTTCTACCATTGATATGTTGTTGTTGCTACTACCTTGGGGAGACGGAGAGCTCATTGATATGTTGGCTTCCTTTACATGTTGATATTGTTAGGGGGAGCATGCTTATTCCTTGCTCTTATCTTCATTCATGATTTATTTTGGTTGAGGGAGTATGAATGGTGGTTGTGTTATTCCTTTGTCCTTATCTTCATGTGTTGCCACTATGATTTTGGAGAAGATAATATGTATTGGTCAGAATATGCTTCTATTCATTATATGATGGTCTTGGATCATGTTTATTGTTGCTACCATTGATATGTTGTTGCTGCTACTGCCTTGGGGAGACAAAGAGCTCATGATTATGCTATTATTTTGGTGCATGTAGCTTGGTGCTGCAGATTGTTTTCATTGTTGCTAATTGAGACTGTGTTCTTTATTATGAAATGTTGTTACTTAGTTGATACTTGTAAATAAGTTACATCATTCTTGAGGTGAGACATTTTCCATTGATGCGAAAGGGGGAGAAAATGAGGATTTCAGTTCTTCATGAGGTTGCCATGTTTGACCGAGCATGGGTTGACATCAATGCCAAAGGGGGAGATTGTTGGCATTGATGTTGTGATGAGGTGATAGTTGATGAGTTCTGTGGTGAGTGATGGTTAACATTGACGTCAACCTGGACTTGGTTCAGAGATGGTATTCATATGCCTGATTGCTTGATGGTATTGGTACTATGTTTGTTATGGAATATGTTTATGTTGCAAGTTCTTTGATGGATGTTGTAGGTGCTTTGATGGCTTTGTTATTTGGTTGATCAATTATGTCTCCATGTAAGATGATGCTTGTGTTCTGATGACCCTGATTGTTGGATGATGTTTGTGGTGTTTCTCTGGAGATAACCTTGACCTTGACTCTCATGATGATGCTTAAAGGTTTTGTAGAGGTTGTTATGATGTATCAAGTTTCCTTCTATAGTTGAGCTTCATATTTGTTGCCACCTGATATAGTTTCTGCACTCATGTTGGTCCATCTACTTATGGTGACTAGTTCATGTATAAGCTCATTGAGAGGTTGCAAAGATGGTTTTAATACTTATCACATGGTTTGGAAAAGCTTTACAGATGCTAAAGATGTTGAGCAACAAGTTGGAGGTAGTTCTAAGTTGAGGATATTATACTCGTCCTTCACCCGATACCCATTCACATGCATGATGGGCCAAGGGAGAATTTTTATGTCCCAATCACTGGCAGAGCAACCATTGGAGAAATTATGGTCCTAGTCACATGGAAGTCTGTGTTATGCAACTGACTATGCATGTAGGTGATTTTTCTTCGAATTTCTCATGCTCCTCGGATGATTTAATTCATTTAAAAGAAGTAGAAGATCGACCATTGTTAGTGAGAAAATAGAGCAAACTTTGTGTTGAGAGTAGAGGGCGACCTCCTACAACATATGATTTACAGAGGTCGAATTTATTGAGAAGTGAAAACATAGACATTATCTTCTAAGATCAGAGAGTGAATAAAATGTTATAGAGGTTACCCATGATTTCAGAGAAGCAAAAATTGTTTTTCTAATCATGTTGAAGATTTTAGAATCTTGTATCAGAGGATATTCAGAGGAAGATTCTTCATTTGATTGTGGTGATGCATCCAAATTTTCAGTCCATTGTTAGAAGTGATAGCCTCCTCTAAGTAGTAACTAACAGGCTTATAACTGCGGTGATCAATGAAGTATGTGACAGATATTTGTGATTGCAGAGGAATATTTTCATGTGCATGGAGGATTTGTATGTGTCTGCAAGTTACATTACAAACAAAATTGCATGAGAGAAGATATGTGTTGTTGGTTATTGTTGAGAGCTATTTGAGCATGTTGTTATTGATATATATCTTTTTGTAGTTGAGTGAGAGAGCCATAGTTTTTATATGATGTTGAAAATGGAAAGATTGATGTATTGAGTTTGTTTGATTGAGATTATGATGATGTATTGAGCTTATCAAAGAGAGAATGTTGTTGTTGTCTTGTGCAAGGGTCCATTTTGAAATATTATGAAATGCGGCCTTAATGATCAGCAGATCGAAATAGCTTGGTGAAGAAGGGATGGGTGTTCCTTTCCAATGGGTGTTGGCAGCTTCAATAGACAAAGTAACATTCTCATAGTCAAATGGGAGTTGGGTGAGGATTTTAGGGAATTGGAGTCTCCAGTGGATGGGTGTTCACTTAATCGATGTCCTATGAGAAACTTCCTCATTGGACATAGCATGCTATGATGATGTAAATTGATTTTATTGATTACTGAAATTAGAATCAGAGTAGCAGCAACATCAAAGGGTGGTTTTTTCCTTGGACGGGTGTTTTCCACCATATATCCTTATGTATTTTGTGTGTGTGATTGTTTGATTGTATTATGGCTTTTATGTGATGATCATGGTATCTTATTTGTTGGTTAATGCATTATATGAGTTGATATACTAATGGTGTAAGCTGTGATTGTGAATCAATAATTGAAAATAATTTTGAAGTATACATTGTCACTATTGATTCACCCCCCTTCCCCCCCACCCCGCTCAGTAGTGAGCACGTTTACAACAAAGAGAACAAGAGAATACTTGGGTATCCTTGAACAACTAGTGGTAATAAGACTTGCATCCCCTAAGAGATATTATGACTCTAACAAACAAAAGGAGTATTATATGGATGCAACATAAATTTGTAAACATATGACACCACCTGATAACCCGCAATTGGAATGACTAGAACAATAAAAGTTGAGGAGTTGAAGGTTCTCACAAGACATCCCCCAGTCTGTGATGGAATGGTTTAATTTTTTTTTTAATTTATTGGGGATGATCAGATGTTAGCCCAGTTGCGAAAAAAACTCAAGATTATTATTAAGGATGGAGACCCCTTGGAAGCACTTATCTCTGTAAACTTGTCGAAGAGGCACTCTAGATGAGTTTGAAGAAATAAGAGGAGGACTAGAAGGGAATTATGTGTCGATGCTTACATTCTAGGATTCCAAATCAAGGATTCTATGCTAGATTTGGGTTGTGATGTTAACAACCTACCAAGGAAAACCTGGGAAGATCTAAGGAAAACAAAGCTTGCATTCTCCCCAATTCAGTTGTGTATGGACAATAAATATTATCTTCTTCCCATTGGGTTTTTGGACGATATTGAAGTAGATATTGCAGGGTTAAAAACATATGCAGACTTTGAAGTGATAAATATTATGGGAGATAAAGGTCCATATGCCACATTGCTGGGGATATATCGGGCCTTTGAGAATTACGTTTTTATTGACCTCACACAAGAGATAATTACTTTCGAGGTGGATGGAGTCAAGAGTGATTCATCCAATAGATACTTATCAAGGTCCCAGATTTATAGAACTAGTGGACAACAAAGAAGAGCCTAGTATTTTGGACAAGATATTTCGACTCACTGTTGGGAAAAGAGAAGACTATATCAACACACAGTGAATGGTTCTATTATTTGGAGGAGCATTGAAAGCATAAAGGTTAATTTAGAGGTTGCATGGAATAATTGGAAACAGTGAGATCATGAGTTTCATGTTACAGGATGTGCAACTATTTGTTGTGCTCATTATATTAGTATAAAGGTACGATATTTTCCTACTTTCAATGGTATAGGGTATGTTATTTTTTTGTTAATGAAATTGATTTGAAAGTTGAGGAGACAAAAAATATCCCCTTCTTGGATGTTCCCCTTCAAGCAACACCAGTGAGGTGGTGGGGATCTCATTACAACCAACTTCAAGGGTGGGAATATGTCAAGTATGCTTTGCTATGTAGGTTTGGTGGTCAAAGGGATTGCTCAGCTAGCATTCCTAAGAATAAAAGATACACTGATCCACAGAAACATATTCAAAATTACATAATTAAGTAGAATGAAGAGGGACTCCCTGAGGTGTTGTGGGTACATCAATTTATTCATACCTTGGGAATATTTCCATAGGCTTGGTGTTGGGTCCCTATAATACTAGTGATTACCCCATTACTATTCTATTTATACCCCTTATTAATATTGTTGTGCCCCTATTGCCCCCATATTTTTATTACTATGCCCCATAGAATCCCTCTATTGTAATTTTTGTGGCTTTATATTATTATTTTTAGGTTGGCTGGATTATATTGTGACTCCTTAGACTCCTATATATAGAAAGGAGGTTTTGTCATTTGAATCATCAAAGAATTGTTCATTTATGTAATGTAAAGGATATTTCCCCCTCGAAGAGGCTGAATTCTAAGGCGTTGATCTATCTTTTCTATCTTTTCTTGAGCTGGTTTCATAACATTTGGTATCAGAGCTTTGGATTCTAGGGTTTTGCTACTCCAAACAGGTCATCATGGAATTTTAGCTATAACATTTTTTCTGCGATGTTTCAAAAGTTAAAAAAAAAACCCATTGGAGAAGAAATTGTGCTGAACCTAGGGTCCAAATTTTAGAGCTTTTTGCGCTATATTTGTGGAGATATGATCTGAGGAAGTTGGTCCTTTTGCAGACTCCTGAATTACATTCCAAACAGGTGACCTGGGGAAAATCATCATAACTTTCTCTCTAGGGATCGGATTGAAATTTAGTAAGAAGGTACAGAAAGAGGACGGACTGTAGTTTCTTGTATGCATTTTTTAGATCCAAAGGTCAAAACAATGACTCGTGGAACGTCGTACAAATTCGCTCTACTGAACTAGTCTATAATCAAGTCACTGTGGGAGATTTCACATAACTCTTCCTTGGAGAATCCAATTTGGGTCAGACTTGTGGCATTGGAAAGAGGACATAGAGGGATACTATAGGTCACAAATTCAGAACTAGATGATCAAAAAGTATAGAGATACATCAGAGGAAATATCGAGCTCCTACAAAGTGAAAAAAGGTGTGTATATTTTCTTAAATTTTTGCTTAAGCTTGGTTTGAAAATTTATTTTGAAGGAATTCAAAGGGCATAATAGAGCATTATTATCGGTAACTGATGCCCTGAGGAAAGAAAATGCAAACACCTAGTAAGGAACCTGAAAGATCTAGCATGACTCATGAAGAAGAAGAAGAAATGCTATATGATATATCAAAATTACAAGAACAAGTGAAACAAGTGTCACTTGCACAAAAAGCAACAGAATCTAAGATGGATGGTTTAAGGAAAGATGTAGAAGCTAAGATGGATGGTTTAAAGAAAGGCGTAGAGGTTAAGATGGATGGCATGGAAGCTAAGGTGAATGAAATGGACGCTAAAATTGATGGCATGGATGATAAGATGGAGGAATTGAAGATAAATATGAATAAGCTGCTAGAAGAAATGGTCACTAAGGGTGAAAGGGTACTAAAGGAAACTCATGATGAGAACAAAAGAAATGTTAATCATGATTTCATAGACTCTAATGTTGGATCAAAGACTCACCATGTTCCAAAAATCGATATGAGGAAGTTTGATGGCAAGGATCCTGCCACATGGATATTACAGATGGAGCAATTCTTCGATCTCAATAATGTGCAAAAAACACAAAAGGTACTTATGGAAACTTTATATTTGGAACCAAATCAGTTTGTATGGTATCAATGGCTTTTCTCTCATAAACAATTTATCACTCGGGCAATTTTTACGGAAGAATTGATAACACATTATGAGGATACAAAAAGCAACACTTTTTTTAGCCAATTGATAAGTCTCAAACAAAAGGGTTCAATAACGAAGCACATTGAGGAGTTCCAAAAATTGAACATAAGGGTAAAAGATATTCCAGAGGAGCATAGGATTGATGTGTTCATAGGGTCTTTAAAGGATAATATCCAACATGATGTTTGCCTTTGGGAACCTGATTCATTAGAGAAGGCATTCAAGTTAGCAAGAAAAATGGAAAGCAAAATTATGGCAACCAGGAAGCATACCACTCACAACTATAAAGACGGAAGTGTTGTTGCCCCTAGTCTTCCACAACCTATAAGGTTGACACCACAACAATTGGAAGAAAAAAGAACAAAAGGGCTTTGCTACAGTTGTGATAGAAAATACACTAAAGGTCATAAGTGTGCTAAGAAGAAATTATTCTACATAGATTGTGAAGAGGAAGAAGAAAAGGAGCAAGAAAGGTCAAAAGAAGAGGATATACTCCAGGAACAAAGCCTAGATGAAGAACAAATAAATCCAACCATATCTTGTAATGCATTAGCAGGAATTGCCACTCCTCAAACCATCAAGATAGAAGGACAAATCAAGAAGAAAAAGGTAATAGTGTTGATTGATTCAGGAAGAAACCACAATTTTATTCATTGTAAGGTAGCAAAAGAATTGAATTGCTTCCTATATCCAGCACCAGAGTGTCAAGTGATGATTGCAAATGGAGGAACAATAAATTGCTCTGGAAAGTGCCATAATATCAAGCTATCCATGTGTTGTGGCCACCAACAACCCCCCTCCTTCTTTAGTATTAGCAATAACACTAAAGAAGTGGGGACCCTTAGTAAAAAAATTCAAAAAATTTTATAATTTTTTTTGTATTATACTCCTTAAAAAATACATCGCACGGAGAAGAGTGAAACATTTCTTTATGAAAAACAATAATGAAAATTGCGAAGAAGCGACGCGAAATTCATCACATCGCATACACTAAGAAGCGCCCATAAATGAAGATCTTAAGAAATCTCCGATGGCCGATATGCGACATCGCATATCGCAACATCGCATAAACAGCACACAATAACTTAACAAATTGCAACGATCTGCGATCTACGATCTTGCGATAAACGCGATGCTGCGATCTCGCGATAAACACGATGCTGCGATCTTGCAACAATGCGATAACACGATTCTGTGATAAACTGATCAGGAAACTCTGCGATGACACATCTTGATAATACGATCCGCGATGCTGTGATGCGAGTCACAAAAATCACCCATCGCAAATTTTCCTCAGCTCAGCATTCAAGAGAAGTTGTCCCTAAACCAAAAATTGGGCGCGCGCCTTAAAAGAAATTAATGAATGTACGCAAAGTATTCATGAAGGACAGTTTTGTGTTTTTCGAAGAGTCAGTTCACTATGGGTGTCATGATTTTATACATTCGTAGAGCTTAGAGCTTTCATGTCAAAGTTTATTATCATTACTCTTTTCCTTTGTGTGAACTGCAGGAATAAAAAACAGGAAACAACATGAAGCAATGTGCAGGAAATATCTAAGGAAAAAGGGAAAGTGTCAATGCTCGGAGAACAAAGAAGAGATGTCCTCATAAACAGATACCGCATGCAACATAAACGCAGATTTCAGAGTATTACTGAACAGATGCTGATATCAATAGGCGATTCGACACTTAAGGTCAAAAGCTCACAAAAGCAGCATGTTTACAAAATTCTGAAGCTTATGCCCGGTAAAGGAAAAAGCGCTAAAGACGGAAAATGCACCAGAAAGGCCCAGATCAAAGAACGGAGGTAGTTTTCGATGCACGATTAGCACCTAGTGCTAATCGCGCATCACTAAGAAAATTGTTCAGAAAGCCATGTCCCTAACTTGCTTAGTCATCCACGAGTTCGGAAACCGAGATAGCAAAAGTAGAAGCAATTTGAGAGAAATTTGGGTTGTTACCAAGTATATACGCAGTAAATTCACCCAGCCAGAGGATGATTCCCAAAAATATCTTCTAGTTTACTAAAAAGTGGTGCCAGCGCTTGCCATTTCTATTTGCGTAGCCTAAGCAAAAGCAGAAAACAACCAGCCGACTCTTCCCAGGAAAATGTTGCATGCTCGCAACATTAAGGAGCAAATGAAGAAATAGTTAGGAATTAGATTCAATTTTTAGAAACAAGTTTTCTTAGATAACGGGCGGTCATTTAAACCGTATCCGAAATTTATGTAATTAAGTTATTTAGTTAGCAGTATTTAAACCCTTCTCATGCATTTAGAGAAGGGTCCAGAAATTTGTCAAAAACTTATCCTCAGAACATGCACTTTTGCACCCTCAGAGGAGGTTTTGATAAATGAATGGATCAAGGTTTATTAATGTTTGCATTTGATATCTGCTACTGATGTTGCACTTCTGTACTCTTGGTAGATATTAGAACAAGGAGAGATAAATCATTGTTGCTTGAAGCTTATGAGTAGGACCAGTCATAAATGGTATTTTTATCTCTTGGCCATTTCTGCTTATATTCTTAAAGTGATATACAGTTTTTAGTTGTTTATATGTTATTGCGTGAATGTTTGAGTTACCATTTGGCACTTTTTTATGGTGGAGCCATTTATTTATGTTTTATATATGAATAACTTATTATGTGATATGTTGTTCACAACTGTTTTGCCTAACTTTTTATGCAAAGTGGTTCATCTTAATTGATTTCCATTCTTATGATAGCTGAATGATCTTTATTACCAGTTATTATTTGAAATCTATTTAGATCGCATAATAGAAGAAATACATCCCAGGTTAGCATAGATTAGATGTGTTGTTATCATTAGATTACAATAGCATAGAATTAGATTAAAGTATCTTAGATTAGAACTCTTAGATCAACATCATCCAACTCTGCACACACACACACCCTTAGATTTGGAAACTGGTCCCATTATCCCCAGTCGGACCCGCTATACCAAACGGATAAGGAGCTGCGAACCAAGGTCCAGACCGGGCGGGTATCCCCCTTATTGTCAACTCGATTTTCGGGGCTTGACATATTTGGCGCTAGAAGGAGGGCCTGAACTATGAATGGCACTTAAATAAAAATCTAAATACCATTCTGAGAGTAAAACGCCCTCATCATATCCCCCAACTTCTCCAGTATATTTAAATCCAGAGTCAGAAGTCGCTCGAGTATCAATCGCTGCTACACACCCTGATATTTCAGACCAATCTACCATTAAACCTCCTGGAGTTGAATCTCTGATTCACAAACTTCATGGATTGTCCATTTCTCCTCAGAGGTCTGATAAATCTCAAAGCAGTGTGACTTCGTAGTACAATCCTGCTCATCCCCTAACCAGGTTAAAGAGTGAAAAATTTGGCATCCAGCCAACTGAGTTGCCTCTTTCCATCAGGAAAAGAGCGAGGAAATCACCACAAGAGTCTGACAGTGAGACTCTTTCGTCTACATCGCCCATTTCAACTACCTCACCGCGAAGTCAACCGCCCACACCTCCATTCCAAACCATTATCCATCCGTCTACCAGAACTCCCACAACCCCTCTTCAATCATCTACGATCATAGTATCCTCATCTTCCCAGCCACAGAGATCTTCTGCACTTTTCTCTACTAGCAGCTCAACGATGGCCCAGTCTCCATGGAACAACCCTGGGGCAGTTTTAATGCCTGCGCCCTTGAGTCAAATACCGGCCCATCCTGAGAAATGGCTGCCCAAATTCAATCCAGAAGCAGGCATGCTAACAGAAGAACACATAAACAATTTCATGCTTTCTATCAATCTCAACGGAGTTACTAACGAAGATGATGTTGTTCGGCTTTTTCCCTATACACTGCAAGGGACAACCGGGTCATGGTATTTTTCATTACCCTCCGGGTCTATCACAAGTTGGGATATCTTCCAGAATCAATTCCTTATCAAGTTTGGTGATGACAGATCAATGGCAACATTAATCAATGACCTATCCAATCTTAAGGCCCAAGCTAAAGAACCTATCAAAGATTTCGATTTACGGTTCAATAAAATTCTCAACAAAATTCCCACTGCTTCCCAACCCAGCGAAGAAGTACGATGTGAATGCTATATTACTGCTTTACCATCAAACATAGCAATCTTCGTGGATAGAGCAAATAAAACAACCTTAGTTGAAAACATGACAGAGGCGATAGCAGTAGAGAAACGCGTAATAGCCCTGGAAAAGAGATCTGCGATAGAGGAACGCAAGTCTAAGAAAGTCACCTTCAAGGAAGACTCCAAGAAGAAACAAACAAAAGACCCTTTCGATTTGGAAGGATTGTAGAAAGTATTAAAGCCCATGTCTAATGAGATGGTTGACATAAAAAAACAAGTAGCAGAAACTTCTTTAAAAAAGCCCTACAGAGCTTTTAAAAGAGGTCCTTCAACAAATGCAAAACCACCCAATGCCATCTCCAATGCTAAAACTGAGGAAGAGGAAGAAGAAGAAAGTGCCACTGAAGGGCAGAACGATGACGAAGAAGTTGTGGAATTACAAGGAATGTGGGATTTCATCCTCCCTCAAGAAGAAGATCAAGAAGTATTTCCGGTTAGCACACGAAGCAGAAATCAGCTTGATCCTCCCCAAACTACCCCTAAGAAGAAGAGCGCAAGCCCTACAATAAAAGATAAAGTCGCAACAAAGAAAACAACCACTAAAGCGACTCAATCTAGCCCAGTCCAAGCAGATCAAACAACTCCATCAAAAACACTGATAGTGTTGGACGAAATGGAGTACAATATTATTGATGACATGAAAAAGACTAGGGCTAATATTACCCTTTATGAATTTAGCAAATTGAAGCATCAACAGAAGATAATGATGAAAGAATTACATGCCGTGCCTATTGTACCTTTGCCTACCACTGTACTCTCTCAAGCTTCCCACAACATGGGAATACCTCCAACTAACACGATCAATAAAATTGATCCAAATGATATCGCCTTGATTGGAGGAAGATCAAGATCTCACACTCCCCCGTTTCTTCTCACTTATGAAATTTTCAATAAAAATGTGCACAATTGTTTGGTAGATTCCGGTGCTTCATCGAATATTTTACCCAGATCAATATGTGCTAAGTTAAATGTTCAACCACAAAAATCCACAGTACGCATGGTTCAGCTTGATCGATCTCAAGTCGAAGTGATTGGTGAAATTAATCAAGTAACCATAAGATTGTCATCTAACCCGAAGGTATGTCAGGTTATTGACATTCTAGTGGCTGATATCCCAGAATTCTATGGATTAGGGATTGGTCCGAGAAACTCCATGGATACTTTGCAACCGACTGGTTGCACATGTGGTTACCCTACAACGGTAAACCGAATCAAATAAAGGTTGAACGAGAGTTACACCAGAAGTACATAGTAACGAAATTAGAAGGAGAAAATGAAGCAGTATCGTATAACAGCAGTATCATAGGCAATTACTCGGTAGATTCTTTTCTCGGTAATTTCAATGCTCACACATCACCTTACTTAGAAAATTCAGCTTTGTCCCAAGTCGAAATTTTTTCCCAAACTGATAGTTCAAAGTGTGTTAATTTTGTAGATGAACCTGTAAATAAATCTTTGTTTTGGAAATTATATTTCGATGGTTCTAAATCTAACGAAGGAGCAGGAGCAGGATGCGCTCTGATTAGTCCAGAAGGAAACAAGACCATGCTTACGTGTAGACTCGAATTCAATTGCACAAACAATATAGCAGAATATGAGGCCTTGGTGCAAGGCCTATACAAAGCAATCGCGTTAAACGTCAAGTATCTTCAAGTCTTTGGAGACTCTGAGATTATCGTCAAACAGGTACGTAACACTATACATTGCCTATCAAGTCATTTAAAACACTATCAATCTTTAGTACAAGATCTGACTGAGCATTTCATAGCATTTAATATCTCTTCAATCCCGAGACTCCAAAACGCAAGCGCAGACCTTTTGGCTAACGTAGCCTCTAGGCTTATTCCCTCCGAAGATTTTAGTCCAGATAGATTCTCAATAGAATTAATCTTTAGACCGTCCATCCCTGACAACATTACAAATTGGAGAGTATTCAATGACGATCCTGATATTGTAAATTTCCTCACTTCTGAAGGATCCTACTCCAATCAGATAATTGACGAAGACCATCACGATCGACAGATACAACAAAATAGCACTGATAATGCTATACCTAAATCGGTGGTTAAGTTAGAAGACTTATATGATTTGAAAAATCGGTTTAAAAGGTCTACCAATTCAAAGCTCTACAGTCCAACTCTGAACTACGAATTAGTAAACCTAGGAACCGATGATAAACCACAAAACGTTAATCTAGGCATCGGCCTAGTCCCCGAAGAAAAACTAGCATATATTCGTCTTTTGAGACAATATAAAAACGTTTTTGCCTAGAATTACGATGAGCTGAAGATGTACGACACTTCTATCATTCAACATACTATTCCTATGATTGAAAACGAAAAACCTGTCCAACAGAAACTGAGAAAGATCCACCCCAATTTAGAAAATCAGATAAAAACTGAGCTAAATAAGTTATTAAAAGCCAGAATAATTTTCCCCGTCATACATTCCAAATGGGTCTCCAATATGGTACCCGTTAGAAAGAAAAACGGAGATATTAGAATCTGTATCGATTTTCGGAATCTTAACAAAGCCTGTCAAAAAGACAATTTTCCTCTTCCACCTATGGAACAGATATTACAGGTAGTAGCAGGCTCAGAACTGATGTCTTTCTTGGACGGATTTTCAGGATATAATCAAGTGCTGATGCATCTCGATGATCAGTTGAAAACCACATTCAGAACTAAATGGGGCACATATGCATATCGGAAGATGCCATTTGGTTTAATTAATGCCAACGCTACATTTCAAAGAGCCATGGACATCGCATTTAAGGGTTTAGTCAATAAATCTGTAGTAATTTATTTGGATGATATAACAATGTACTCCAAGAAGTGAAGCGACCATCTCAAAGATTTAAAACAAATCTTTCAAAGATGTTTAAGGTATGGGATTTCACTTAACCCAAAGAAATCTTTTTTCGCATTAAGTGAAGGAAAACTTCTAGGATTCATAGTGTCAAAATCCGGTATTCACATTGATCCTGACAGAATCAAAGAAATCTCTGAAATATCTCTACCTCATAATAAAAAAACCATGCAATCTTTCCTTGGTCAAATCAATTTTGTAAAGAGATTTGTCCCAGATTTTTCACGAATTGTGTCTCCTTTGCAAACCATGATTAAAAAGAATTCAAATTTCAAATGGGGTCAAGATGAACATGAAGCATTCAACCTGATCAAACAAGCTATTATTGATGCTCATCTTTAGCAACCCCGAATTTTTCAGAATCTTTTGTTTTATACACATTTGCCTCAGAGAAATCATGTGCTGCGATTCTAACTCAAGCAAATCAAAAAAAAGAGGAAGCTCCAATTGCGTTTTTTTAGCTCAAATTTACAAGGTGTTGAACTGAATTATTCAGACGTGGAAAAACAGACCTATGCTGTTCGGATATTCCGACGCATAGGAAATAGTTAAGTACAACTTGGTCTAGTATAGAGTTAGGTAAAGTGTGTTTCTTTACCGTTGCACATTTTGTAACTTACAATCCGACGGTCACGATATGTAGTGATCCGACAGTTCATTCTCTCCTCGGTATTATCGACACTTGATCCGTGGCTTGACACCCGATTGGTCCATGATTTCTATTTAAAGTGCATGGAGGGTCATTTGTAGGGTAATCCGTGCATGAGAGAAACATATGTAAATTTTCATTCTTTTATTAATAAATTTCCTGAAGTGGCCGCGTTGGCTCAGGCCGTGGACTGTTTCGCTCTTTGAGGGTTTTAACCACGTCAAAAATACTGGTGTATTGATCTGCGATCTGGTTGTGAGTGGTGTCCTTTGGTGTTCTGTCTGAGGAACTTACCCTGTAAATTCCTACATGGTATCAGAGCTATTTGAGGGCTGCGTCCGTTGGTGATCCAAATCTGAAGCTGGTAGAACTGCTTCCGACTGTCGTTTCCTAGATCTATTGTTTCTGACTGCTTTCGGGCCGAGAGGACTGCTCTGTTGTGTTGGGAGCATCTATTCCAGTGAGGAACCCCTTTCGTTTCACGCAAAAAGGTTTCTGGTAGCCCTAGCTGCGTCATTTTTAAGATCTGGAGGTATACAGTGTTTATTTGCAGTTTACAGTTATTTTCTCTCTGTTTATTTCGGTTTCGGTTTATTTAGCCTTTTTTATTACCGGATCTATACCTTTCATTTCTGTGTATGCTCTTTGCCCTGCGACTCTGTGCGATCTGGGCAAATCAGGAACAGAAAGGAAGGATTTTTCTCATGCGTATGCTCTTTTCCCTGCACCTTAGTGTGATCTCAGAAAATCAGAAACATTGAGAAAAATATTTAGTTTCCGGCTAAAGCTAACTTCGAGCTGTAAGGTTCGTTTTCTTTGCATGTCCGTGTTGGGTTTTGTGTTCTTTGTTTTGTATGGAAAAAGAGCTTTCTCAAAGCAAGCACGCAACCCAAAGCCCCCCCCCCCCCCTCTCTCTCTCTCTCTCTCTCTCTCTCTCTCTCTCTCTCAAATTTTTTGTATAGCTCAATTGGTTCAAAGCTATTTTAAGAGAGTAGAGGTCTTGGGTTCAAGTCTCCATTTTGTGGGGGCGGACTTTTTCATTTCCGCACATTCCCGCACTTTGTCGGCAACTTCATCAACGTTTTTTCAAAAATCCATAACTTCTTCATCCGGAAGCCGTTTTCAGAGATGTTTTTTTAAACCAGCCTAATTTTTCGAGATCTATCCATTGGAACACTTAGTTTCAGCATCTTTAGCTTCAGTTTCCGTTGAAATGGAAAGTCAATACCAAGTTACCCTTGACAACACCAACTACTTCCAATGGTTGGCCTACATTGAGGATTTACTTAGAAGTAAAGGTCTCTACAGAATAGCCTCAGGCCAAGAAAAGAAACCGAAGGATGAAGATAAGGCTGCTAAATGGGATAATAGGCAAGATCAAGCATGTGGATTGATAGGGATGTCTATTTCTCCAGATCTTAGATTCCATATTGCAGAACTTGATACTCCTGATGAAGCAATGAAACAAATCAATAAAGTTTTTGGGATTAAAAATGAACTTAGAGCCCATCAACTTGAAAATGAGTTGCTTACATTGGACCCTAATAATTTTTCTTGCATTGAAGATTTCTTGTCCAAGTTCAAGACCCTTAGATATCTCTTGGAAGGTGTTAAAGTTAAGAAAGAAGATAGTAACCTTATCTATTCCATTCTTACTAAGTTGGGACCAGCCTACTCTGTGTTTGTTTCCACCTTCCATTCTACAAGAGAAGCCTTCATTTCTCAAGGAACAGACTACAAGTCCCCTTCCTTTGACTCTTTTTGTGATTCTTTAATAAGAGAACAAGAAAAACTCTTACACCTTGGTCTTCTTAATCTTGGAAACTCTTCCAAGAAAGAGTTAGCCGCCCAGCAGCAACCAAATTCAAAGAATCCTAAGAAGTCATATCCTAAAAAGAATGGTCCTAAACCAAACAAGGGTCCTAAGAAATTTCAGCCCCAAAATGAAAAATCTTTTCAACAAAATGATAAGACAAATAAAAACAAAGGGAAGACGATTGATAGACATTGCAATTTTTGTAATCGAGATGGCCACTTAGAATCAAAATGCTTTAAGAAGATGGAAGCCTTGGAAGCAGCAATGAAGAAGCATAACATCCATTTGGGGCAATCTTCAACTTCAACTTCATCTTCAGGAATGGCACTTTCTGCATGTGGTTGTCAAGCATCTCGGTCTGGCTATGCATTAAATGTATCTTCTTCTTCTCATTCTCATGAGTGGCTCATTGATTCTGGAGCTTCTTATCACATGGCCAAAAACAAAGCCATGTTTTCTTCTTTAAATGATTGTAACACCAAAAATATATATGTTGGTGATGATAGATCTCTTAGTGTTGTAGGGACTGGAACTGTTCATCTAGACAATGGTCAGTTTAATGATGTATTATGTGTTCCCACCTTATCCTGCAACCTTCTATCTATATATCAGATAACTCATTCAGGTGAAGGTAAAATCGTTGAATTTTCACCTCATGATGTTGTAATCAAGGACTTAAGAGATCCTAAACAGATTTTGGCTACTGGCATTGCTGATGATTCTACAAGGTTGTATAAGTTTCACAACTTTGGGTCATCAAATCTTCCCTCAGTATTTGTTGCTCATAACGATGAAGTGAGAAAACTTTGGCATGAGCGATTTGGTCACTTAAACTATCCCTCCCTTCAGCATCTATGTAAAGAAAATATGGTGACAGGTCTTCCTATGGTATCTTGCAGAGATGGTGTTTGTTCCGGATGTGTACTCGGAAAACATCATCTGGACAGTTTTGAAAAACGTGCCTCTTGGTATGCCTCAGCCCCTTTACAGCTTGTGCATAGTGATTTATGTGGTCCACTTCCAGTTGTGTCATTCTCTGGCTGCAAGTATTTCTTAACTTTCATTGATGATTTCTCCAGACGCACTTGGGTGTACTTATTAAAACTCAAGAGTGAAGTATTTAACACATTTTTGGCCTTCAAGGCCTTTGTTGAAAAGCAATCTGGACATCAAATTCTTAAGCTAAGATCTGATAATGGCGGAGAATATGTTAAAAACACATTCATCAACTTTTGCATTGAGAATGGAATTCAAATGCAACATACTGTTCCATATACTCCACAACAAAATGGTGTAGCTGAAAGGAAGAATCACACCTTAAAGGAAATGGCTAATTGTATGCTACAATCTAAAGGACTTGGTCTTAGTTTTTGGGCAAAAGCAATTAACTGTGCAAATTACATAATAGATCACACTCCTACTAAGGCTTTAAAGAATATCACTCCAGAAGAAGCATGGAGCTCAATCAAACCAGATGTAAGTCACTTTCGTGTTTTTGGAAGTGAAGCGTGGGCCCATATTCCAGATGAAAAGCATAAAGCTTTAAAACCTAAGAGTGAAAAATGTACTTTTGTTGGATATTCTGAAGATGTCAAAGGCTATAGAATTATTCCATTTAAGTCCAAAAATGTTATCATTAGAAGAGATGTAAAATTTGATGAAAATATATCGGCCTGCGAGCCTAGTCCGGCGGATGTGCCACCTCTCCCTATCTCTTCTACTTTTGAAAACATTTCTTCTTCAGATGATGAAAGTGAGGATGACAATCCTCCCTCACCATCTCAGGATCCTCCTTCAGCTCCTCAGCTTCCAAAATGGGTTCGTGCTACTCGAGATGCAGCAGGAGATCTTGCCGGTGATCCTACAGATCAGCGACGTACACGTTCTCAGTTCGAGAGAGCCTCTTCTTTACTGGCTCAAGCTCTAGTAAATTATGATCCTGACACCTTTGCAGAAACTTCAGGCCATCCAGATTGGGAAGCAGTTATGAATGAAGAATATCATTCATTGTTAGCAAATGATACATGGGATCTTGTTCCTTTACCAAAGGGACGAAAACTTGTTAGATGCAAATGGGTTTACAGAACCAAGTATGGACCAGATGGGAAAGTTGATAAACATAAAGCTCGTCTTGCTGCTAAGGGTTTTTCATAGGTTGAAGGCATTGACTACACTGAAACCTTCTCCCCTGTTGCCAAAATGAACTCTATCCACCTTGTTCTTTCACTTGCTGCCTCTTTCAAATGGGAAGTCCATCAGATGGATGTTAAATCTGCCTTCTTGCATGGGGACTTGCATGAAGAAATCTATATGGAACAACCCATTGGCTTCATATAAACAGACTCCAACCTTGTATGTCGACTTAAGAAATCCCTTTATGGTCTCAAGCAAGCTCCTCGGGCTTGGTATGCCAAAATGGATAGCTTTCTTTTAGAATCTGGCTTTTCTAGGTGTCATTCTGACAATACTGTCTACACCAAGAAAGTGGGCAACTCTCTTATTATCCTTGTTCTTTATGTTGATGATCTTATCCTTACTGGTAGTGATCCCCACCTTATAAACCATGTGAAGTCTAGCCTTAAAAGGAAATTTGAAATGACAGACTTAGGACACTTACACTATTTTCTCGGTCTTCAAGTCTTGCAATCCAAGGAGGGTATTTCCATTTCCCAGTCCAAGTATGCTTGTGATATTCTACGTCATTTTCACATGGAAGACTGTAAGCCAGCCCCTTCTCCCTTTTAGTCTGGAGTCAAACTTTCAGTCACTTGTACTTCCCCTAAAGTTGATGCTACCTTATACCGTCAACTTGTAGGAAAACTCTTGTATCTAACTCGTACTCGTCCTGACCTTTCCTTTGCTGTTGGCCTTGTTGCTCGGTTTATGCAAAACCCACGTGAAATTCATTAGAAAGCAGCTAAAAGAATACTTCGTTATGTTCGAGGTACAGTTCAGTTTGGGATTCATTACAGTGCCGAAGCAGCTCCTCTATTGGTTGGTTTCACTGATTCTGATTGGGCTGGTGACCCTGATGATCGGAAGTCTACTGCTGGTTATGTGTTCACTCTTGGTTCAGGACCTATTACATGGGCTTGCAAGAAACAGGGTGCCATTTCTCTTTCGTCAGCAGAAGCAGAGTATCGTGGTGTTGTAGAAGCTAGTAAGGAAGCCTTGTGGCTTCGTCAGATCCTATCAGAGTTTGGCTTTGAGCAGCAGCATCCGACTACACTTTGGTGTGATAATCAAAGTGCCATTCAACTATGCAAATATCCAGTCCAACATCAGCGCAGCAAACACATTGAACTGCACATGCACTTCATCAGAAAGCTCATTCACGACCATGTTCTTGAAGTGCAATATTGTTCAACAGATGATCAAGTTGCAGACATCTTCACAAAGGCTCTCACAGAGGCGAAGTTCACTAAACTTCAATTTATGGTTGGAGTTCAGGAAGTTGTCACTAAGGGGGGATAGGCTCTAGTGCCTCCTTCCTTCTCCTATTGTGTCATATTTGTAAATCCTTCAATCCTATCCCAAGTTGTTCTTAAGGGGGGATGTTAGGATATTCCGACACATAGGAAATAGTTAAGTACAACTTGGTCTAGTATAGAGTTAGGTAAAGTGTGTTTCTTTACCGTTGTACATTTTGTAACTTACAATCCGACAGTCACGATATGTAGTGATCTGACGGTTCATTCTCTCCTCGGTATTACCGACACTTGATCCGTGGCTTGACACCCGATTGGTCCATGATTTCTATTTAAAGCGCATGGAGGGTCATTTGTAGGGTAATCCGCGCATGAGAGAAACATATGTAAATTTTCATTCTTTTATTAATAAATTGCCTGAAGTGGCCGTGTTGGCTCAGGCCGTGGACTATTTCCCTCTTTGAGGGTTTTAACCACGTCAAAAATACTGGTGTATTGATCTGTGATCTGGTTGTGAGTGGTGTCCTTTGGTGTTCTGTCTGAGGAACTTACCCTGTAAATTCCTACATATGTTGTTTTCAAAGCGGTCAAATATTTCAGACCTTTCTTACTTAAAACCCATTCTAAGATCATAGTACCGTTTCCAGCGGTAAAAAATCTTCTAGTACAGAAGGATATGGGCGAGAAAAGAGCAAATTGGATCACTGCTTTACAGGAATACGACCTTGAGATCAAACCAGCAAACATTGTAAGAGGTCAAGGCTTCTGCAAAATGTTGGCTGGAGCATCGCAAATCTCTGAAATTTCATCCGAAGAGATACAAATGTATGAGGTAAGCCTAAACGATGCAGAATCATTGTATGCTGATATCATTTATTATCTTAAGAATAGGTATGCTCCATCACATCTGGATCACACTAAGAAAAGAGCGCTGAGATTGAAAGCTAAACAATATCAGCTCATAAATGATATTCTTTTTAGAAAGAATTATGATTCTGTTTTTCTTAGATGTCTTGAAAAAACTGAAGCTGAAAAAGTTTTGCAGGAACTCCACGACGGAGCAGCAGGCGGACACTATGCTGGAGATGCTACTGCAAATTTTTTTTTACGTGCAGGATATTACTGGCCTACGTTGTTCAAAGATTCACACAATTACGTGAGGAAATGTCAAGTCTGCCAAATTACTACTGGGAGACAAAAGAAGCCATCCCTGCCACTACAACTGGTAAACATCAAGCAACCATTCAGTCAGTGGGGCTTGGACATAATAGGTGAGATCGTTCCTCACTCTTCTAAGTAGCATAGGTACATCCTCATGGCAACAGATTATTTTACTAAATGGGTAGAAGCAGTTCCTCTCAAGACGGCTAATTCTGAAAATATTATCGAATTCATAGATCAATTTATAATCACTAGGTTTGGATTGCCAACGGCTTTAATGTTTGATAATGCATCATACTTTTCTGGAAATGCAATCACTGAGTTTGCACTTAAAAGAGGGTTCAAACTAAAATATTCGACCAATTACTATCCGCAAGGTAATGGGTTAGCTGAGTCAACAAATAAAATCATAATTAGGATTATTAAAAGAACAGTTGACTAGAACCAAAATAATTGGCATAAAGCTTTGGTAAATGCTTTATGGGCAGATAGAATAACGAAAAAAGCTTCGATCGGCACTTCCCCCTTTAATTTAGTTTATGGGAAAGAAGTGGTTCTTCCAACTCACTTAGTCATTCCCTCTTTGTCTTTAATACAATACATTGATGAAGTACCTACTTCCTCCATACAACTAAGACAAATGGAAATAATTAAATTAGAAGAGCAATGAGAACAAGCTAAGAAAACCCATGCTCATCATCAAGCGCTAATAAAATCCTCTTTTGATTCAAACATGATGACCAGAAAAAAAATTTAGATGGGAGATTTAGTTTTAAAATGGGATAAGGCTCATCAATAAAAGGGCAAACATACAAAATTTCAAAAGATGTGGCTTGGTACTTTTCAGATTGTTGAAGTCATAGGTCCATCAACGTTTGTCTTACAGGATTTAGCAGGTAGAAGGGATTCTTTGCCTGTTAATGGACAAATCCTTAAAATATATTTTCCATAGAAGATTATTCTTCTATTTTGTAGAATAGCTTTATTTTTTTTTTCTTTTTATAATAAAACCAGTTGTAAATGGTTACTACCAGTATTCTCGAAAAGACACCAATTCTCTTTCAGATTTTGAGCTTTTCGCTTGTATGAATAGAAATTTTTGAAAAGCTGATCTTTATTATTGACAGGTACAGTTAAAAACTTTAGCCTAGATATGATACTAGTTTCAACTTCAAAAAATTTGATGAAAGCAACCTTTAGCGAAGAAATTGTTTTATATCAGCACAATGAAAGGTATCAATAACAAAATAAATATTCTCTGTAAAACTGCTTTTTTCAAACTCTATTATTGT
This sequence comes from Pinus tabuliformis, assembly GCA_031772625.1. Taxonomy (NCBI): domain Eukaryota; kingdom Viridiplantae; phylum Streptophyta; class Pinopsida; order Pinales; family Pinaceae; genus Pinus; species Pinus tabuliformis. The sequence continues at coordinate 152,273,158 of CM062804.1, read as the reverse complement.
CGTCCAGAGCTTTCTTAAGGAAAACAACGATTTCCTCCCTGTTAAAGAAAATCACAACATTCAGAGGGACAATCCAAGAAACACTATATCTCAAAGAATAAGAGGTCTCATCACGAGCCGGCTTATCATGATCACAGATATTATAACTTTGCTGACTTTGCCAAACACTGTCCATCAAAACAGGGCAATGACTCAAGATTTTTGAAATCGAAAGACAAGGGGTCTCATCACGAGCCAGCTTGTTCAGCAAAAGTGTAAATCAAGTGAATGACTGTGTCATAATTTGGCTACCAAACCAATACATTGTTCTTTAAGAATAAAAAAAAAAAAAAAAAAGTGTCAATGTGGATTTTTCTTTGAAGGTTGTAGATAACCTTAAGCAGGATAAAGGATCATTGTTAGGTAACAGGTAACCCTGTCGAGGCTATGGACGCCTGCTGGCAGCAGAGGCTCTACCTACGACAGACGAGCATATTTTAAAGCTAGCACACAGAGAAGACTTTATTTTATCTTTACAAGACCAAGTAATGGCTGATATAAATACAAGGACAAGCCTGAGGAAGCAAACAATTAGAATAGAAAGAGGTTGAAACAAAATATCATTGATAGAATAAGGCATAATGTACTCTATCTGTCCATAACAAAGTTTAGATTTATGAAAATTTTTCCGTTTTGGAAGTTTAAAAAATTCAATAGAAAAGCAGAGATAACTGGTTCTTCCAAGTGAATCGCCATTGTTGTGGCCACCAACAACCCCCCTCCTTCTTTAGTATTAGCAATAACACTAAAGAAGTGGGGACCCTTAGTAAAAAATTCAAAAAATTTTATAAAATTTTTTGTATTATACTCCTTAAAAAATACATCGCACGGAGAAGAGTGAAACATTTCTTTATGAGCACAATAATGAAAATTGCGAAGAAGCGACGCGAAATTCATCGCATCGCATACACTAAGAAGCACCCATAAATGAAGATCTTAAGAAATATCTGATGGCCGATATGTAACATTGCATATCGCAACATCGCATAAACAACACACAATAACTTAACAAATTGCAACGATCTGCGATCTGTGATCTCGCGATAAACGCGATGCTGCGATCTCACGATAAACGCAATGCTGCGATCTTGCGACAACGTGATAACGCGATTCTGTGATAAACTAATCAGGAAACTCTACGATGACACATCTTGATAATATGATTCGCGATGCTATGATGCGAGTCACAGAAATCACCCATCGCAAATTTTCCTCGGCTCAGCATTCAAGAAAAGTTGTCCCTAAACCAAAAATTGGGCGCGCGCCTTAAAATAAATTAATGAATGTACGCCAAAGTATTCATGAAGGACAGTTTTGTGTCTTTCGAAGAGTCAGTTCACTATGGGTGTCATGATTTTATACATTCGTAGAGCTTAGAGCTTTCGTGTCAAAATTTATTATCATTACTTCTTTCCTTTGCGTGAACTGCAGGAACAAAAAACAGGAAACAACATGAAGCAATGTGCAGGAAATATCTAAGGAAAAAGGGAAAGCGTCAATGCTCGGAGAACAGAGAAGAGATGTCCTCATAAATGGATACCGCATGCAACAGAAATGCATATTTCAGAGTATTACTGAACAGATGCTGATATCAATAGGTGATTCGACACTCAAGGTCAAAAGCTCACAAAAGCAGCATGTTGACAAAATTCTGAAGCTTATGCCCGGTAAAGGAAAAAGTGCTAAAGACGGAAAACGCACCAAAAAGGCCCGGATCAAAGAATGGAGGCAGTTTTCGATGCGCGATTAGCGCCTAGCGCTAATCGCGCATTGCTAAGAAAATTGTTCAGAAAGCCAAGTCCCTAACTTGCTTAGTCATCCACGAGTCCAGAAACCGAGATATCAAAAGCAGAAGCAATTTGAGAGAAATTTGGGTTGTTACCAAGTATATATGCAATAAATTCACCCAGCCAGAGGATGATTCCCAAAAATATCTTCTAGTTTACTAAAAATGTGGTGCCAGCACTTGCCATTTCTATTTGCGTAGCCCAAGCAAAAGTAGAAAACAACCAGCCGACTCTTCCCAGGCAAATGTTGCATGCTCGCAACATTAAGGAGCAAATGCAGAAATACTTAGGAATTAGATTCAATTTTTAGAAATAAGTTTTCTTAGATAAAGGGTGGTCATTTAAACCGTATCCGAAATTTATGTAATTAAGTTATTTAGTTAGCAGTATTTAAACCCTTCTCATGCATTTAGAGAAGGGTCCAGAAATTTGTCAAAAACTTGTCCTCAGAACATGCACTTTTGCACCCTCAGAGGAGGTTTTGATGAATGAATGGATCAAGGTTTATTAATGTTTGCATTTGATATCTGCTACTGATGTTGCACTTCTGTACTCTTGGTAGATATTAGAACAAGGAGAGATAAATCACTGTTGCTTGAAGCTTATGGGTAGAACCAGTCAGAAATGGTACTTTTATATCTTGGCCATTTCTACTTATATTCTTAAAGTGATATACAATTTTTCGTTGTTTATATGTTATTGCATGAATGTTTGAGTTACCATTTGGCACTTTTTTATGGTGGAGCCATTTATTTATGTTTGATATATGAATAACTTATTATGCGATATGCTATTCACAACTGTTTTGCCTAACTTTTTATGCAAAGTGGTTCATATTAATTGATTTCCATTCTTATGATAGCTGAATGATCTTTATTACCAGTTATTATTTGAAATCTATTTAGATCGCATAATAGAAGAAATACATCCCGGATTAGCATAGATTAGATGTGCTGTTATCATTAGATTACAATAGCATAAAATTAGATTAAATTAGCTTAGACTAGAACTCTTAGATCAGCATCATCCAACTCTGCACACACACACACCCTTAGATTGGGAAACTGGTCCCATTATCCCCAGTCGGACCCGCTATACCAAATGGATAAGCAACTGCCAACCAAGGTCCGGACCGGGTGGGTATCCCCCTTGTTTTCGACCCGATTTTTGGGGCTTCAACACCATGGGAGAATATGTATTGACTAGCCCCATGCTTTCCATTCCAATGGGAGGTGCTGATGTTGTACAAGGAGTCCAATGGATACAATCCTTGGGTACAATAGCTTTTAGTTTTCAAGAACTTTTCATCAAATTTTCTACGGAAGGAAAGGAACTTGAATTAAGGGATATTGCAGGGAAACCAGGAAAGATAATCAGCTCTAATGGTATGACAAAGCTTCTAAAAAAGGAGCAAAGAGGTGTAATTGCACAATTATGTTCGCTAGATGTTTCCACATCGGAATCATCTATTTCTCCAGATCTCCAAAAAGTCTTGGACAATCATTCCAAGGTATTTGAGACTCCAAAAGGTCTCCCACCTATGCGTGATCATGATCATGCTATTCATCTGATTCCAGGAAGTGTTCCTCCAAACATCAGGCTGTACAGATATCCCTATGTCCAAAAGAGTGAAATTGAACGTATGGTTGCAGAAAAGCTAGAGGCTGGTATAATTCAACCGAGTCAAGTTCTTTCTCTGCTCCAGTAGTATTGGTGCACAAGAAGGATGGATCATGGTGCATGTGTCTGGATTATAGGGAGCTCAACAAGATCACTATTAAAGATAAGTTCCCCATTCCTGTCATTGATGAATTACTGGATGAATTGCATGGATCAATTTACTTCACCAAGTTGGATCTTCGTTCAGGATATCATCAAATCAAAATGGAGATTGAAGACATTCCGAAAACAACATTTAGAACTCATGAGGGTCATTATGAATTTTTGATCATGCCTTTTGGCCTTACCAACGCACCTTCAACATTTCAAGGTTTAATGAATTCAATTTTCAAACCATCCTTAGAAAATTTGTGTTAGTATTTTTTGATGATATACTAATCTACAGCAAGTCTTGGAATGATCATGTTAAACATGTTGACAGGGTGCTACAACTATTGGAGGAGAAACAATTATATGCAAAAAGATCCAAATGTTTCTTTGGAGTCCAGGAGGTGGAATATCTAGGTCATATTGTATCTCATGGAGTTAAGGTAGACCCTAGCAAAATTAAAGCCATTAAGGAATGGAAAATCCCCACATCCATAAAGCATCTGCGAGGATTACTCAGGTTGACAGGGTATTATCGCAAGTTTGTTAATAATTATGGGAGAATAGCAGCACCTCTAACAACATTATTGAAGAAAGATACATTTTCATGGACTCCGGAAGCAACAAAGGCCTTTGAACATCTTAAAGAGGCAATGTGCCAAGCACCGGTCTTAGCTACACCGGACTTCACAAAAAACTTTATTGTGGAATGTGATGCTTCAGGAAATGGAATTGATGTTGTTCTAATGTAAGATGAAAGGCCCATTTCTTTTGAAAGTCGTCCAATCAAGGGAAATTTTTTAAGCAAAGCTATTTATGAGAAGAAAATGTTGGAAATACTCCATGCACTTAAGAAATGGCGACCCTACCTAATGGGAAGACACTTCAAGGTAAAAACGGATCATGATAGCCTTAAATACTTTTTAGAACAAAGATTATCCTCTGAAGAGCAACAAAAGTGGATCACAAAGATGTTGGGTTATGAATTTGAAATCATCTACAAAAAAGGGAAGCAAAATGTGGTGGCAGATGCACTCTCAAGAAAGGATGAGGATGTGGAAGCATTGTTGTGCGCCATTTCTATTATCCAACCAGATTGGATAAACGAAGCAAGGGAGGAATGGAAGAATGATGAAGAAGTGTGGGCACTTATTCGAAAGTTACAACAAGATTCCAGTACGTCTGATACATTTAGCTGGAAAAATGATGCATATGGTACAAAGATCGCTTATACCTCTGTAAGAATTCCCAGCTAAAACAAAAGATTGTTATGGAATTGCACACTTCTCCCTTAGGAGGGCACTCAAGATTTTTAAAAACTTACCACAGGGTTAAGAAAGAATTTTTTGGGATGGCCTTAAATCAAATATTCAAAAGTTTGTGGCGGAATGTTTGGTTTGCCAACAAAGTAAAGTTGAAACAATTAAGACACCGGGTCTATTACAACCTTTATCCATTCCAAGCCAACGTTGGGAGGAGGTTTCAATGGATTTTATCACAGGTTTAACCAAGTCTGAGGGAAAGAGTGTCATCATGGTGGTAGTTGACAGACTTACCAAGTATGCACAATTTTGTGCATTATCACATCCATTTAAAGCCAGTACAGTTTCTATTGCATTTATGGAAACAATTCAAAAGCTACATGGAAACCCAAAGATTATTGTAAGTGACAGAGATCCCATTTTCACTGGAAATTTTTGGATAGAATTATTTTCTTGTCTTGGTACTCAGTTAGCTCATAGCTCATCTTATCATCCTCAATCTTATGGGCAAACTGAGATAGTAAACAAATGTTTGGAAGGATATCTTCATTGCTTTGTATCTGATAAACAGACACAATGGGTCAAATGGCCGCCTCTGGCTGAATGGTGGTATAACACTTCCTTCCATACAGCAACAAAAATGACCCCATTTATGGAAGTTTATGGGTATCAACCACCCTCCATCACATCATATTTAAGAGAAAATTCTAAGGTTCAGGCAGTGGAACATCACATCGAACATCAACAACAAGTCCTCCAACTCTTAAAGGATAACCTCGTGTTGCACAGAATAAAATGAAACAACAGGCAGATCAACATCACAGTGAAAGAAGTTTTAATGTAGGTGATTGGGTATTCCTACGGCTACAACCATATAAGCAAATGTCCCTCAAGCAAGCTAAGAAGGAAAATAAATTATCACCAAAGTATTATGGTCTGTACAAGGTGTTGCAAAAGATTGGTACTATGGCATACAAATTGGAGCTTCCCGCAGCTTCTTGATTGCACCCAGTTTTCCATGTTTCATGTTTAAAGAAGGTTATAGGCGACAAGCTCCCAATTCAAACAATATTGCCAGAACTTGAGGAGGAAGGAAAAATTATATTGGAACCGGAAGTAGTCACAGAAACAAGAACTCGACAGCTACGAAATCGATCAATTTCAGAGTATCTTATTAAGTGGAAGAACTTATCCACTGAAGATTCCACATGGGAGGATGAGAATTTTATGCAAAAGTATCCAGAACTACTCAAGCGTTGAGGACAACACATTTTTGAAGGAGAGGGGCATGTTGGGTCCCTATAATACTAGTGATTACCCGATTACTATTGTAGTTATACCCCTTATTAATATTGTTGTGCCCCTATTGCCCCCATATTTTTATTACTGTGCCCCATAGAATCCCTCTATTGTTATTTTTGTGGCTTTATATTATTATTGTTAGGTTGGCTGGATTATATTGTGACTCCTTAGACTCCTATATATAGAAAGGAGGTTTTATCATTTGAATCATCAAAGAATTGTTCATTTATGTAATGTAAAGGAGGTTGCCCCCTCGAAGAGGCTGAATTCTAAGGCGTTGATCTATCTTTTCTATCTTTTCTTGAGCTGGTTTCATAACACTTGGTATGTAAAGGAGGAAATGATGAGGCAAGCAATTGCATGGGAACCAATGGTAGCCCAACTTTCTAGTGATTTCTCTTTTTCAGACGAAGATGAAAATATTGCAAGAGTTTTGAAAGAAATTAATAGGGTTATACTGAGCAAGATATTTTTGAACACATATACAAATCAGGGTTCCATGAAGTTGTTGCTTGTGGGAAGGTAAATTGAGACCCTGATGATGATGAATTGGAAGAATTAAGGCACTTGGTGTTCAAAGAGTCGAAAGGGGAGAGAAATATAAATGATGGGCTTGTTACAGATGGTCCTCATCTAGAGCATTTGAATTTGTGGAAACATAATATTTGCACTGAGGAGAAACCTAAGTTAGCTTCCATTGGAAATTATTGGGATAAGTAGACTACAAAAGAAATATTTGATCTACTAAAATAATATGAAGATCTCTCCCTTATTTCAGTTGTGGAGGTTAAGGGTATTAAGAGAGATTTAGAAGAAACAAAAAGATTTCCTGAAGCCAGATGTAAGACCAGTGAATCATCGACCTTATAGATTGAATCCCAAAGTAAAGGAGAAAGTAAAGAAGGATATAGAAAATATGTTAGCAGTTGGTCTCATTTTTCTGGTTGATGAAGCTAAATGGATCAGACCCATTGTAATTCAGGACAAGAAAGACCCAAATGGCATTCAGGTCTGTGTGGATTATTGGAGCCTTAATAATGCCTATGAACATGATTGATTTTCTGCTCCTTTTGATGATGAAGTGTTTGACAATGTTGCATGGAATGAGAGTTACTCCTTTCCTTATGGGTTTTCAAGATATCACTAAGCAAACATTGTCGAAGAGGATAAATGCAAGACCACATTCATGAATGAGTGGGGTTTCAATGCCTATCATGTGATGTCATTCAACCTAAAACATTATCCAGATGTATTCTCAAGAATTGATTTGCAGCCTTACGATAATATATTCATAAATTTTTAGAAGTTTATATGGATGGATAGATGGTCTAAATCCTATTGAAAAATATTCTAGTCTCTTGTGAGTAATGTTCGATCAATGTCGGAAATTGTAAATTTCTTTAAATTTGAAAAAAGGTATCTTTATTGTCCCCTTCAGTACTCTTCTTGGCCATACCATCTGCAAAGAAAGAGCATGCGTAGACCCAACCAAAGTCACAATTATTTTGAATATGTCACCATCCACTAGTGACAAGCAATTGTGTCCAACTATGCGACATATAAGTTATTACCGCCAATTTACTTACAATTATGCCTTGATCACTGCCCCTCTAGAAAATTTACTGAAGAGAGAAGAACGTTTTGTGTGGACTGATGAATGTGACAATGCATTTGATATATTGTAGAAGAAATTTTCCAATGCTTCAATACTGGTTTATCCTAATTGCAACAAGGAATTCCATGTGCACATAAATGCTTTTGGAATTGTGTTGGGTGCCATTCTAACTCAGCCAGGTGAAGGAAACCTAGATCATCCTATCTTCTTTACTAGAAGGAAGATTTCTACATCTTAAAAGAACTATACTACCACGGAGAGGGAGGCTCTTGTTATGGTGTACTATCTTCAAAAGTTTAGGCACTATCTACTTGGAGGGCCTTTTAAATTCTTTACCAACCATTCTACACTAAAATATTTGGTGAATAAACCTATGTTGGAAGGAAGGATGTGCGGGTGGCTCTTGTTGTTTCAAGAATTCACCTTTGAAGTTATTTTAAAACTAGGGCGAATTAATGTAGGGCATGACCATCATTCCCAAATAGAGTATGGAGAATCGATAAGATCAGTGGATGACCAATTACCTGATGTAGACTTATTTTGATTTGAATCCATTTCTAATTATCTAGAAGATATGATATGTTCCTTTCTACTGATAGCTACCATGATGATTATACAATAACTCATAAAAGACATATGGTGGTCCATTATGTGAATTACCAACTCATTGCAGGACAATTATATAATATGGGAGTAGATCATATTTTATGACAATGTGTTCTGGACCATGAGAATGGAGATGTTTTATAGGAGTGTCACTTTGGAGTTTTGAAAGGTCACGGGGGAGGAAAATCCACCACCATTAAAGTACTACAAGCTAGGCTGTGGTGGCCCACTATGTTCAAGGATGCCAAAGAGTATTCCAAGAAGTGTGATGTCTGCCAATGAGTTGGTTAGTTTTCATAGAGAGATGAGTGTCCATTACATCTTGTTCACACATTTCAAGATTTTGAAAATTGGGCTATTGATTTTGTGGGTCCCATCAATCTTCTTGCACAACATTATCATGGCCAATATGTTATTACTACAATAGCCTACTTAACTCCTTGGGTTGAAGCGCAACTATCAAGGATTGTATAACTGATATTGTTGCATGGTTCATATTTGAAATTTTATTACTAGATTTGGGTGTCCTACAAGGCTTACCCACGACTAAGGGTCACATTTCATTAATGAGACTGTTTATATGTTGCTTTAGAATTTTATGATTTGACACCATAAGAGGAATCCTTATCATCCACAAGAAAATGGTACAATCGAAGCCTTTAATAATATTTTGGAGAAATGACTTACTAATATATGTTCTTCCAATAGGGATGATAAGGATGAATGTGTTCCAACTACTTTATGGGCCTACCATACCACCGTGAAGTGCTTGCACAAGTACACTTCATTCCATCTTGTTCACAACAAAAATTTGTGGTACTGATTGAATTTATTGTCCCTAATCCTTTTATTTCATAAGCCACTAACATATGATTAATCCATCACAAAACGATTACAGGAGACATGGGAATTCGATGAAGCAAGGGTCCTAGAAAATTTTTACCAAACTGTTGAAAAGGAGTGACATAAGGCCTAACATGATCTAAACATAAAGAAGAAGTCCTTCTCTGTTGGCGACTGGGTATTACTATACAAGAAGAAATATTTGAAGCATCAAGGGAAATTATAAATGCACTAGCTTGTCCTTTTCCTTTTTGCGAAGATACAAGATTCAGGAGCTATCAAGCTTGTGTAGCTAGAATGAATTTTGTTGCCAAGGTGGGTGAATAGCACACGTCGTAAACCATTCTATGGCTAAGACAAATCTTAAGTAATTATTGATATTCGAAAGGGGGTCATAGCTAGGTTTAGGATCTGATCAGTCCTTTCAGTTTATATGTTTAAGGAGTTGCAAAAATAAGCATGCTTGCGCCCATTTTTTTAAATCCTATTTTGTTATGAAACCATCTCACAAAAAGATAGAAGAGAGAGATAAATGCCTTAGAATTCAGCCTCTTTGAGGGGGAAACCTCCTTTACATTACACAACTGAAAAATACTTGGATGATACAAATGGAAAGACCTCCTTTCTATATATAGGAGTCTAAGGGGTCATAATATAATCAGATCCGACATAACAGTAATAATATAAGGGTACAACAATAACAATAGTGGGCTTATATGGGGCACAATAATAACAATATGGAGAATACATGGGCACAACAATATAATAAGGGGGTTTCACTAATAATAATAGGGGTTACACTAGTAGTATAGGGACCTAACATGGCCCTCTCCTTCAAAATGTGTTGTCCTCAACGCTTGAGTAGTTCTAGATTATTTTGTATAAAGTTATCACCCATCCATGTGGAATATTCAGTGGGTAAGTTCTTCCACTTGATGAGATTCTGTGAAATTAATCAATTCTATAGTTGTTGGTTTCTCAGTTCTGTGACTACTTCAAGTTCCAATATGATTTTTCCTTCCTTGTCAAGTTCTGGAAATATTGTTTGAACTGGGATCTTCTGCAACTTTTGAATGAGTTCCCACCCTTCTTTGTCATTCTTCCATTGATCAATTGCTTCATTTATTGAATTTGGTTGGATAATTATTCCAACCTCTAGCATTTTGACAACCATACGTTCAATTTCACTCCTTTCGGTATATGGATATCTGTAAGGCTTGATGTTTAGAGGAACACTTCCTAGAATCAAATGAATAGCATTATCATGATCACCAATAGGTAGGAGGCCTTTGGGAGTTTCAAATACCTTGGAATGATTGTCCAAGACTTTCTGGAGATTTGGAGAAATAGATGATTTCAATGTGGGAACCTCTAGCGAACATAATTGTGTAATTACGCCTCTTTGTTCTTTCTTTAGAAGCTTTTTCATTCCATTAGAGATGATTATATTTCCTGGTTTTCCTGTGATACCCCTTAATTCAACTTCCTTTCCTTCCAAAGAAAATTTCATGAAAAATTCTTGAAAATTAAAAGCTATTGTACCCAAGGATTGTAGCCATTTGACTCCTAGTACAACATCAACACCACCAGTTGGAATGGAAATCATTGGGCTATTCAATACATATTTTCGCATGGATAGCTTGGTATTATGGCACTTTCCAGAGCAATTTATGGTTCCTCCACTTGCAACCATCACTTGAGACTCTAGTGTTGGATATAGGAAGCAATTCAATTCCTCAACTATCTTACAATGAATAAAATTATGGGTACTGCCCTAATCACTCAACACTATTACATTTTACTTCTTGATATGTCCTTCTATATTGATAGTTTGAGGAGTGGTAATTCTAGCCAATGCATTACAAGATATGGTCAGATTCATTTCTTCTTTCTTGATGTGATCTTTCACTTCTTGAACCTTTTTCTTCTTGATATGTCCTTCTATCTTGCGAGTTTGAGGAGTGGTAATTCTTGCCAATGTTTTACAAGATATGGTCGGATTCATTTCTTCTTTCTCTGGGGTTGGTTTCTAGTGTATGTCCTCTTCTTTTGATGTTTCTTGATCCTTTTCTTCCTCCTCTTCATAATCTATGTAAAATAATTTCTTCTCAGCACACTTATGACCTTTATTGTATTCGGTATCACAAATGTAACAAATCCCAGTTTCTCTTTTTTCTTCCAATTGTTGTGGTGTAAACATTGTAGGTTGTGGAAAGCTAGGAGAAAAAAAACTTCCATATTTATAGTTGTGAGTGGTGGGAGTCCTTGTTTCCATAATTCTGCTTTCAATTTTTCATGCCAACCTGAATGCCTTCTCCAATGAATCAGGTTCCCAAAGATGAACCTCATGTTGAATGTTATCCTTTAATGTCCCTATGAAGACATCAATCCTTCGCTTCTATGGAATATTATTTACACTTATATTCAATTTTTGAAAGTCCTTAATGTGCTTTGCTATTGAACCCTTTTGTTTGAGATTTATCAATTGGCTAAGAAAATGTTTCTTTATGTATCCTAGTAATGTGTTATCATTTCTTCCATAAAAATTGCCCAAGTGACAATTTGTTTATGAGATAAAAGCCATTGATACCATACCAACTGATTTGGCTCCAAATATAAAGTCGCAATGCGTACCTTTTGTGTGTTTTGCACATTATGGAGATCGAAAAATTGCTCCATCTATAGTATCCATATTGCATGATCCTTGACATCAAAATTACTCAAATCGATCTTTGGAATATGCTAGATCTTCAACCCAATGTTGGATTCTATGAAATCATGATCAACATTATTTTTTTTCTCATCATGAGTTTCCTCTACTACCTTTTTCGCCATTAGGAGGCCTTTCTTGTAGTAGCTTTGTCCCACCTTCCTTCAGACCTTCCACGTCTTTCTTCAAATCTTCCATGCCTTTCTTCCAATATTCTTTCATACCATCAATATCAACTTCCATGGCATAGATAAAACTATTTATCTTAACATCAATCACATTCTTCAAATCATCCATCAAATTTTGATTACTATGTCTTTCTATTTTCTTTATTCGAGTCATTCTTTTTCTTTCTTTGTAGAATCTTGATATTGAATTTGTTGTATCTTTGTAATTGTGGATCTCCAAGGTCTGAAATTGCTTCTGATGGTAGCCTTTTGAGTCCCCTTTCCAATGCCACTAGTCTGATCAAAATTAGACTCTTCAAGAAAGAGTTATGTCCAATCTCCTAAGATGGCCTGATTATATAATGTTTCAGTAGAGCGAACTTGTATGATGTGCCACTTGTCACTATTTCGACCTTCAGATCTAAAAAATATACACAAAAAACTACAATCTGTCCTCTTTCTATAACTTCTTACTAAATTTCAATCTCATGCTCAGAGAAAAATTTATGATGATTTTCCCAAGGTGACTTGTTTAGAATGTAATTCAGGAGTCTGCAAAAACCTTAACTTCCTCAGATTATATCTCCAAACATGTAGTGAGACAAGATTTGAAATTTGGACTCGAGCTTCACCCAAATGGGTTTTAATTTCGGAGTCTGAACCTTCATAGAAAAAAAGTATAGCTAAACTTCCATGATGACCTGTTTGAGATGAAATTCATATCCGAGGTTCAGACTGATTTCTTCTCAAATTGGTTTTTTCTATCTTCTGAAACTTCGTATCAAAAAATTTATAGCGAAAAGACCATGATGACCTATTCAGAGCAGCGAAACCCTAAAATCCAAAGCTCTGATACCAAATGTTATGAAACCAGCTCACAAAAAAATAGAAAAGATAAATCAATGCCTTAGAAATAGGCCTCTTCGAGGGGGAAACCTACTTTACATTACACAAATGAACAATTGTTGGATGATACAAATGACAAGACCTCCTTTGTATATATAGGAGTCTAAGGGGTCATAATATAATCAGAGTCAACATAACAATAATAATATAAGGGCACAAAAATAACAATAGTGGGCTTCTATGGGGCACAATAATAACAATATGGAGACTACATGGGCACAACAATATAATAAGTGGGTTTCACTAATAACAATAGGGGTTATACTAGTAGTATAGGGACCTAACATAGTCTAGTTATGACCCATTGCCACTAATTGTGGTCAGGGAGGAGTACATGTCAATTTTCCTATCTATCAAGGTTTTTAATAATTAGCTGAATCTTTTCAAGTCATTATTATAATATTTCCCGTAATACCACCTGACATATTTTGGTTGTCCATTTTCTAGATCTATCCTCATTCCCCATTAATTGATCATAATTATCATCCACCTTTCGATTATTTTATGACATCCACCTGAGGTCATGTCTTATTCATCATTATTATCCTGATTTGCATTGATTATGGGTCGCATTTATTAGTTAAACTGTCTAATCACCAATGTCGTGTCAAAATTTTCTATGTATTATGCATGGTGATGCTAAAATTATCCATTGTAAGAAGTTGTTTGGTCCAGTTATTCACCCTAGCTCCGTTGTTAAGCTCTTCTATCTATCAGTGTAAATCCTAGCCTCATGTGCATATTACATATAGTCCTCAAGTTGTGGCCATGACCCATGTATCTAAGCTTGTTGTTCCTCTAGGTCCATCAAATTCGCGCATTGTAGATATGGAGAATATTCCTTGCAAGTATAAAAAGGCCTCGCTAGCTGATAATCATTTCTCTTATTCATTCCATTTCCCTACACTAAAGTGTGATGCCTTCATGGAAACTTTGGCAAAGAAAGGTAGAAGTAGTTCTCCATGTCTGAAAATAAAGTTCTAGGCATTGCAAAGGTCTACATTGATGAATTTGCAAAACCTTGTTATTTTCGGTATGATTGGAGAAACCATGATGTGTGTCAAATTCCTTGTTAGTCAGATGCATGGAGGATCCTTGTGGATTTATCATAAATGCTCGGTACATTCCAATGATATTCATAGGTTGACATGGCTATTCGTTGTTGGTGCAAATGTTGCATCCTCTTTCCAGAATACCTCGAAGGGTGGTAAGAAGAAGTTCAAGGATAATTTTAACACTATGTATGGTATTTAGCGAGGGGATCAAGGAGTTATTATCGACACGATCAATAATTTGTTGATAAAGCAAAAATTATGAGCCACTACACCAAGGTTGAATGCATCTTAGATGTTGTCTCTTTTTCTGAAGCTTTCAACCATGGAGAAAAATTGAATTGGTGTAGTTACTTGTTGAATGAAATATTTGAGGCCTACAAGGATGTTTATAAGTGGGATACCTATTTTATTTATGGATAATTAGTAATATCTATCACCATGATGAAGTGTTGCACACTCGAGGGAGACAACTGAATCCAATGTCAGATGATCAACCTTTGTCCCTTGCGTGCCTCCCATGGATAACATCAGGTGATCCCAACAGTAATGAGATTAACAAAGAGTTTGTTGCCAATTTGTATGCCAAGATGGTGAGCGTCACAAAAAATTTCACATAGATCCCGCATCCTCTTTTGGATGAATACTCTCAGTTTACTTGGTTTAGCATCTGCCATGGTATTTCTTATGTTTGACCCAAAATTGTTAGTGCATAGATCTTCCACATGAAGCCTATACCTTTTGACATTTCTAAATAAGCCTTCCACAATGAGGTCCTCTACTGGCTAGGAGTCAATTGTGAAATCTAGGATGCAAATAATATTTACTCGTTTGAAGGAATGATGTTTTGTCCACTACCTAGAGAGAGCCCTTCATCATCTAGGAAGAACATACCTGAGGAGGTACCCAATCATATTCTAAAGAAATTCAAAGAGACTATTATATCTACTCGAACTACTCTAAAAATTTTCAATCCCTTGGTAAGTTCAATACCCCCTACTCTGATGTTGACACTGGTAGCGCCCTAGCACTCACCTACTCAGGTTGTTACCTACCTCTTTAGCTGCCATAAACTCTACTTTCTTTTCCCTACTGATAGTTCCAAATTATTTTGATTTTGTTATCCTTTTTCCATTGAAAGCTCAAAAAAATCCATCCCATCACCATTCTTTGATCTTCGACCTCAAGGATGAAGATCCCCATGGATTTATTCTTGGAACTTAGGTAATTAAAGAACCCCCTCATTAAACACTCATCATCTCTCCCCTATCTCATAACCCATCACCACATACAACATATCCTTCTGCCACCGTCTCTAACATTCTGCATAAAAACAAGCCTCCTACTATTGAGACCAAAATGGAAGTTCATTATGTCATTCATGATATCACTGAAAAAACCTCGGGTTTATCGGAGGTGTTGGAATTATGATACATATGTTGTACTTGATGGCAACCCACTCATCTTAGATGATAAATTATAGTGCAGCAAAGTTCACGCACTTTCATGAAGATAAAAGTTCCTTTCATGAAGAGAAAAGTTCACGCACTTTCATGGTAGGCTCATGGTATTAGTCCGACAGTTTTTGATCCTATGGTTTTGGTCCGTGGTATTGCATCCAAAAGTGTTGACCCTAAGTATTGGGTTCATGGTATTGTGTTATTATGGTTTTGGACCATGGTATTGTGAAAGGCCTAAGACTATAAAAGAGGAAGGAGATCATTTGGCAAGGCAATCAATTTGAATGAATTGAATATCTAATATGTGCTAGATCTGAAATATTTGTGATTGGGGTTATGGTGCATATCTGGATCTGAATGAAGGAGGAACCTTAGCGCATAAAGAAGGATAAGTTCTATTGATGGGTCATAATCTTTAAGCTTGAATAATAGTATCTTTGTATGATTTTGATCTGTTATATGAGGCACATGCTTGATCTATAAATCTGACAATCTAGGTTAATTAGTGTCTGAATATTTGAAAGAATGAATTATCCTTTATAGATCTGTACGTAGGTTTAGTGAAGTGAAATATCATATACACGCTGGTTCAGTGAATGAAAAAGGCGTATACGCAGTATTCTGGGTTCAGAATTTGGTGTGTGGTTACTCTTACTATGTTCTGGGTACAGTTGTCAGAGAAGTGTTTACTTGATTCAGTGCTAATTGGGTAAAAGGAGATTGTTTGATGCAGATATACTTGATGATTGATTGATGTTCATGGATCCAGTCTGAAAATTTATGAAACGAGGTCCTTGGAAGAAAGAAAAGGTTGTAGCCTTCAGTAGGCCAACACCTACGTACTAGTATCTTGGCTAGTACAAGAGCTAAGGGGGTTGTAGCTCCCTTCCAGGAGAAGCTAGAGAATGAGAGAGGGTTGTAGCTCTCTGCAGGTTGTAGCCTGCATACTGGTAAAGGACTGCGTCAGTACATTGTAAAAAGAAGTTTCTAATTAAAAGAAGATAGAGACGAATTGCAACAGGTGGTTTTCACCCACATTGGGTTTCCACCTTATATCTTGTGTTCTTGTGTGTGTGATAGTCTTCAGATCTATTTTACTGTCTTTGGTTACTGGTTATTTGATTCTGATACGAAGATTAATAATCAACTTCTGAAAGATAAAGTAAATTATAATTTTGCATTGTATACGCGGGTTTCCTTCTACATAGTTGCGTATATACGCGGTTTTAATTAACTGAAGTAGTGAATATTATCTGGATTTGAAAAAGGGAATATTTGACTTGATAATATTGATTCACCCCCCCTCTCAGTATTATTTCCAACAATTGGTATCAGAGCAGGTCCTTCTAAAGAATCTTGATCGCTTGGAGGAAGATCCATCATCATGAGCAACTACGAGAGAGAAGCATCTATCAGGCCATCGATTTTTGACGGGACAAACTTCATATATTGGAAGGTAAGAGTTACTGCCTATATTCAATCTCTTGGTAGAGAAGTTTGGGATATCATAGATACAAGGTACACTTTTCCATCAGCAACTCCTATAGATCCGGCTGAGAAGAAGAAATATGAAACAAATGCAAAGGCTGTCAATAGCCCATTAGGATGTCTATCTCAATCAGAATTCGTCAAGGTTATGCAGTATAAATCCGCAAAAGAAATATGGGACAAGATTGTTCTGAGCTATGAAGGAGATGAATAGGTAAAACGAGAAAAACTTCAAACCCTCAGAATTCAGTATGAAAATCTCCGAATGCACAATGATGAAAGTGTGGCTAAATATTTCCTTCATGTAGATGAGATTGTTAATTGTATGAAAAATTTGGGTGAAGAAACAAAAGAGGCTGTTGTGGTTGAAAAGGTTCTAAGATCTTTGTCTCCTAGGTTTGAATCTAAAGTTTCTGCAATAGAAGAAAAAGAGAATCTACGAAACCTTACCATGTCTCAGCTGCACGGAATTCTGACTGCTTATGAAATGACGAAAGGAGGACCATCAGACAGGAGAAAAGCTACTTTCAAGGCTTCAGGCAGAGGAGATAACTATGAGTTAGGACACGTGTCTGAAGAAGAGGAGGAATCAAATTTTGTCAAGAACCTTCAATGGGGTACTAGAAGATTCAGAGGTAAGTTCCCTTTCAAATGCTTTGCTTGTGGAAGAGTTGGTCACTATGCTGCCAAATGTCCTCATAAGGATAAGATTGACAAGGGGAAGGAACCTGTTAGATGGAACAAGAAACAAGATGTAACTAAGAAAAGTTACTACACTCATGAAGACAGTGATGGTCTTTCAAATAGTGATGAAGATGAACGAGGTAAGAATTATAAACTTTTAATGACTTTTGAATATGATAATTACATGGATGCTATAGATGAAGATGGTTTTTATGAAGAGATTTCTAGACTCAAAGTATGTTTAGAAGAGAAGAATATGATCATTGATACTCTGCAATTCCAACTTGCTAAAAAAGAAAAATTTCTTGAGAAGTTAGAATGTGAAATTGTTGGTCTTAGAAAAGAGATTGAGAAAAAAAAGGCTCTTAATCTTAAATTTGTTAAAGGATCTGAAACTTTAGATGAGATTATCAATGTGCAGCGTTCCCCACTAATCAAGACAAGTCTAGGATATAATGAAGAAGCATCTCAAGCGCAGAAACCATCCACCTCAAAAAGTTATCTTGATGCAGCAAGGAGGAATGAGAAAGATCCCAATGGAGATCACCAGGTAAAACAGGGACGATTTACATCAAGAATAAACAAAGGCTACCAGGTAAATCGGGGGCAATCCACCTTAAGGATGAACAAAAGCTACAACCAGCCACAGGTAAAATCTTCTCAATTTGCATCAAGAATGGATGACAATAGAAACTACAATCATTTGGCTGGTTGATTTGATAATCACAGGAGTTTCTTCAATGGCCAATGTTTCTCTTGCCATAACTTTGGCCACAAAGCAGCTCAATGTGTTGCCTATAAGACAAACATGACTAGAGAAGCTCAAAAACAAAGAAGTAGGACTGGAATTATGAAAAGAACCTATAACAACTTTTCTGCCCTTGAAAATGAAATTGAATGTTCTATTTGTAATAACTTTGGTCATGAAGATTCTGAATGCGGGAGCAGGTTTCGACAGACAACTCAGAAGGAACAAGCCTCAAGTGCCAGAACATGGAGAATGAAGGAACCACAACCAGAAAGATGTGGGATAGCCTTTTATGTAGAAGCACAAGAAAATAAATGGTACATCGACAGTGGATGTTCGAAGCATATGACAGGTGATAAGGAAAAACTTCAATCATATAGTGCTTTAGAAAAGGGAAAGAAAGTTTCTTTTGGAAATGATACCCCTGCAGTCATAAAAGGAAAAGGCACTGTTCAGTTGAAAGAAAAAGTCAAAGCTGGAAATGTTTTGTATGTTGATGGCTTGAAGCATAATCTACTGAGTGCCAGTCAGATGTGCGATCAAGGAACTGAGGTAATATTTCGATCAAATGGATGTAGTGTTCGTGATCTTGATACAGGAAAACCAGTGATCAAAGGCATAAGAACTCCAAATAATTTATACATATTTGAAGAAGGACAACAACAATGCTATTTGAGCAAGAATGATGAACACTGGTTATGGCATCGGAGGTTGGGGCATCTAAGCTTTTCATAGATAAGGAAAGCATGAAAATACCAGGCAGTTCGTGGTCTTCCAGACATCAGAATTCCAGACAATACAATATGCAAATCATGTCAGTTTGGTAAGAAAACCAGAACTAACTTCCCTGAGAAGGAAGGATCAGTGAGCAGGCCTCTTGAACTAGTCCATAGAGATATATGTGGTCCATCTAGGGAAAAATCACCTCGAGGAGAAGAATACTTTATATTATTCATTGACGACTTCTCCAGGATGGTTTGGATAGGATTTTTGAAGCACAAAGATGAAGCATTCGAAAAATTCAAATCGTTCAAAGCCTTGGCAGAAAACAAATCAGATCACAAAATTAAGTGCCTCAGGTCTGATAGAGGTCGAGAGTTTACCTCAAATGAATTTTTCGATTTCTGTGAAGAACATGGAATAAGAAGGGAATTCTCTACAGCTAGGACTCCTCAGCAAAATGGAGTGGTGGAAAGGATGAACAGAACGGTTCAACAAATGGCTCGTGCTATGCTTGATGAGTCTGGAACACCTGCAACCTTCTAGGGTAAAGCTACATTTGATGCGGTTGTTATTCTCAACAAAACAAATGTCCATGTAAACAACACTCAAACTCCTCATGAGCTCTAGTATGGTGAGACTCCTTCGGTAAAACATTTAAAAATCTTTGGAAGCAAATGTTATATTAAGAATAATGATGAACATCTTGGCAATTTTGAACCTAGAGCAGATGAATGCATACTTCTTGGTTATTCTCCCCACATCAAAGCATATAAGTGTTACAATAAAAGACTTGGAAGAATTGTTGACAGCATTGATGTAGTGATTGATGAAGAAGGAAACATTCCTAGGCAATTAAATTATGAAAATATCGAAGAGGATGAAGACTACCCTTCAAATCAGACTAATGATGAAGAAGAACCTCAAGAGGCACCAGAGGAACAGATAAGGATAGAAGAGAAGACTCCATCCAGGTACATTAAGAAGAATCATCCAGAATCTCAGATTTTGGGGCAAAAAGAGGCAGGTGTACAAACAAGAAGAACAATTGCAGAAGCCTCAAGCTATTTGGCATTGCTCTCCTCCACTGAACCACAAAATGTAAAAGAGGCATGCAAAGATGAATGCTGGGTCAAGGCAATGGATGAAGAACTTGAGCAGATCGAAAAGAATAACACTTGGGAGTTGGTTCCTAGACCAAAAGATAAGAATGTCATAGGGACAAAATGGATCTTTAAAAACAAGTTTAATGAAAATGGGAAGTGATTAGAAACAAACCAGACTTGTTTGTAAAGGGTATGCTCAACAAGAAGGTATAGACTTTGAAGAAACTTTTGCTCCCGTTGCTAGACTTGAGGCCATCCGAATGTTCCTTGCTCTCTCAAGCTTTCAGAAGTTCAAAGTATTTCAAATGGACATGAAATCAACCTTTCTGAATGGAGACTTAGAAGAAGAAGTGTACATTGAGAAACCAGATGGCTTCATCCTTGGGAATGATCCAAATCTTGTATGCAGACTAAAAAAGGCTCTCTATGGTCTTAAACAGGCTCCAAGGGCTTGGTACTACCATTTGGATAAATATCTTCATCAACAGGGTTTTTCAAAAGGATCAGCAGATAACAATCTTTATATAAAAATTGAAAATGACAAATTGCTAATACTTGTTGTGTATGTAGATGATATTATCTTTGGTAGCAATGAAGAAGCTATGAGTCAAAGCTTTGCCTTGGTAATGCAGAAAGAATTCAAAATGTCTTTGCTTGGAGAACTGACATATTTTCTTGGATTGCAAATCCAACAAAATGAAGGCGGTACCTTTTTGTCTCAAACCAAGTATCTCAAGCAGATCTTGAAGAAATATGGCAGGGAAGATGAAAAACCAGTATGTACCCCTATGGTTACAGGATGCAGCCTCAGTGCAAATGATGAATCAGCAGTAGTGCATCAACCAACCTATAGATCCATCACTGGAAGTCTTCTTTATTTGAGAGGTACTCGACCAGACATCATGCATGCAGTGGGAATAGTTGGAAGATTCCAGGCAAATCCTAAGGAAACCCATCTTCAGGCAGTAAAGAGAATTTTCAAGTATCTTCAAGGAACTCAAAACTATGGCTTATGGTATCCTAGAGATACAGATCTCACTCTACATGCTTATACAGATGCAGATTGGGCTGGAAGCGTGGATGATAGGAAGAGAACAACTGGTCGAGCATTCTTTATGGGTTCCAGATTAGTATCTTGGTTCAACAAGAAACAGAGTTCGATTGCTTTATCTATAGCTGAAGCAGAATATGTGGCCGCTGCATCTTGTTGCACTCAACTCCTTTGGATGATGCAAACCTTGCAGGATTTTCAAATCACTTGTACACCACCTATCTCCATCTTATGTGATAATACAAGTGTAATCAACATTTCAAAGAACCTAGTTATACATTCAAAGACCAAGCACATACCTATCAAATATCATTTCCTCCGAGAACAAGTGCTGGAACAAAAGGTCAAGCTAGAGTATGTTCCCTCTAAGGAACAAGTTGCTGATATACTCACCAAACCACTGCCCAGGGAAAATTTTGAATACCTCAGACAGAAGCTGGGTGTAGTCGATGCATCATCTTGTTGTTAAATCTTGTCTGTTTCATAGAAAAATGGGGGTACGCGAGTTGCCTAAGAAGGATCCGCGTACATACACAGGTTTGTGCAGAGACAGTCGCGTATATGGAGGTTTGATGGATATCAGTAGGGACAGGCTCTGGTTGAAGATAATCTGGTATGGGTCTGACAGAGACCATCTGGCACAGGTTAAGGGGGAGCAGATAAACGTCTAATGATGCATTGTTGGTATTATCTCAGAAGCTTTTGGTTCTAGTTCACAACTATTGTTGGATTCAGGTGGAACAAATGTAGAGGGAGAATAGAAGGAAATCATGGTTGTTGATCTGAATGGTGATTGACAAATGCTACTGCTATCAGTTATTGTGAATTACATAAGCCTTGCTCTAGATATTTCGTCTCTATGTCATGTATCTCTTTTATGGTGTCAAGGTCATGTAACGGCCTATTTTTGGTTCCCCACTATGCCTGGGATGAAGATGTAATGTATTTGGTTGTCACATGTAATTCTCTGATGTATCCCCACTTGGTTGGGTGGATGATCCCCACTTGGTTGGGTGATGGATGTATGTATTGAGTGTTTTGGTGATAGGAAGGTCTTTTATGATGTATAAGTCATCGTTCTTCTTGTAAAACATCTTTTTGCAGACCTTGCTTATAGTCAGGGGGAGCATGAACAACACACTTCAGCATGTACTCAGAGGAAGCATGGACAGAGTGGAACACCTTGGCATATACAAAGGGGGAGCT
The DNA here is from genome assembly GCA_031772625.1 of Pinus tabuliformis. Lineage (NCBI taxonomy): Eukaryota > Viridiplantae > Streptophyta > Pinopsida > Pinales > Pinaceae > Pinus > Pinus tabuliformis. Next base: position 152,250,639 of record CM062804.1, on the reverse strand, counting down.
CATTCAGAGATTTCAGCAGGTACTCAAGGGGAGTATGGGCAGCAGAAAGTTTATCTAGGAAAGAGATTATCTTGGTTTGCCCTTTGCCCTTGATGACAAAGGGGGAGAGTGATTGGTTGTTGTTGCCATCAAGTCCAAAGGGGGAGATTGTTGGCATTATGATAGATATGTTGTACTTGATGGCAACCAACTCATCTCAGATGATAAATTATAGTGCATCAAAGTTCATGCACTTTCATGAAGATAAAAGTTCCTTTCATGAAGAGAAAAGTTCACGCACTTTCATGGTTGGCTCATGGTATTAGTCCGACAGTTTTTGATCCTATGGTTTTGGTCCATGGTATTGCATCCAAAAGTGTTGACCCCAAGTATTGGGTTCATGGTATTGTGTTATTATGGTTTTGGACCGTGGTATTGTGAAAGGCCTAAGACTATAAAAGAGGAAGGAGATCATTTGGCAAGGAAATCAATCTGAATGAATTGAATATCTAATAAGTGCTAGATCTGAAATATTTTTGATTGGGGTTATGGTGCAGATCTAGATCTGAATGAAGGAGGAACCTTAGCGCATAAAGAAGGATAAGTTCTATTGATGGGTCATAATCTTTAAGCTTGAATAATAGTATCTTTGTATGATTTTGATCTGTTATATGAGGCGCATGCTTGATCTATAAATCTGATAATCTGGGTTAATTAGTGTCTGAATATTTGAAAGAATGAATTATCCTTTATAGATTTGTATGCAGGTTAAGTGAAGTGAAAGAGCGTATACACGCTGGTTCAGTGAATGAAAACGGTGTATACGCAGTATTCTGGGTTCAGAATTTGGTGTGTGGTTACTGTTACTGTGTTCTGGGTACAGCTGTCAGAGAAGTGTTTACTTGATTCAGTGCTAATTGGGGAAAGGAGATTGTTTGATGCAGATATACTTGATGATTGATTGATGTTCATGGATCGAGTCTGAAAATTTAGGAAACAAGGTCCCTGGAAGAAAGAGAAGGTTGTAGCCTTCAGTAGGCCAGCACCTACGTACTAGTATCTTGGCTAGTACAAGAGCTAAGGGGGTTGTAGCTCCCTTCCAGGAGAAGCTGGAGAATGAGAGAGGGTTGTAACTCTCTGCAGGTTGCAGCCTGCGTACTGGTAAAGGAATGCGCCAGTACATTGTAAAAAGAAGTTTCTAATTAAAAGAAGATAGAGACGAACTGCAGCAGATGGTTTTCACCCACATTGGGTTTCCACCTTATATCTTGTGTTCTTGTGTGTGTGATAGTCTTCAGATCTATTTTACTGTCTCTGGTTACTGGTTATTTGATTCTGATACACATATTAATAATCAACTTCTGAAAGATAAAGTAAATTATAAGTTTGCATTGTATACGCGGGTTTCCTTCTACATAGTTGCATATATACGTGGTTTTAATTAATTGAAGTAGTGTATATTATCTGGATTTGAAAAACGGAATATTTGACTTGATAATACTGATTCACGCCCCCCTCTCAGTATTATTTCCAACAGGAGGTGCATACTGCCCATGTTGTTACCATAGGGGCTTCTCTAGGGGGAAATACCATAACACGTGCATTCATATTGGGGGATATATACTGAAGAAAAAATGACATAATATATTTAGCATATATATAATGGGGGCAAAGGGTGTTTATATTGGTAGGTATAAAATATGGAGCTAGTTGTGTCTCCAAAATGTCATTCATTTCACCCTATTTTCTTTCACTTTTCTTAAGAATTTTCCACATTCCACAGTTTCATAACCATGCACTAAGACCATCTTGATTATCAAATATAGGTTTAGACATATGATTTTCCAATACATTTATTTTGGTATTTTGAGTGAATTTATCGTCAATATTAGAAAATTAATATTTATTCACTTATACATAAAAGTTGGATGAGTTTTGTGACATGTGTAGGCATATTCGAATATTCCAAGATAGACATATTTGGCCTCCAAGACTCAAATTCGAATTTCCTCTTCAAACTCTTGAAGATTTGAGATCATTGGTCAAACACATTTCATGGAGAAGATCATGGAAGTTTTCATAAGTGTCTCCTATCAAAGATAGGATATATTTGTGAGAGGATGAAGAGATGCTAATTGCTAGATGTCAACACATGGTTGTAACCACATGAGATATTTGTGGATCTACATTTATGGATTAGGTATCCTAGTTTTTTATAAATAGGAGTTCCTTCTCCTCTCAAAAGGTGTGAAAAGTTTGGGGGCTATGCTCATGCTTCAATGTAGAGTTTTGAATTGGAACTATGCTTATGATGGATGTAATGAATACCATTGTAGTTCACTTTGATATGGTTGGTGTTTGATCAATAATTTTCTCAACTTTCCACCTCTCATGCACTTTAGAATGGCCACCTAATGAGTATGAGATGCATTTTAATGTTTCAATTTTTTTAAGATAGATTAGTTTCTTTTATGATTCATTTTAAGCCTTTTAATTATATGCATTATTTACATTATTTTATGCTTATTCCATTTGTGTTATTTTGCAGGTCAAGCATTACTATTTTCATGTCATAGACTCTTGCTTTTCAATTTATTTTCTTTTAGATTCATAGATATTAATGAATGATTCTAATTCGATAATGCACAATTAGTAATTTCAATTGATCTCTCACTGCTTTTAGAATAAGTTGCCTTTAAATTTCATAGCTTAAGAATTCAATGCTTTCGTAGTATATGATTTGTTACTTTCTAGATTAAATTTAATCTCAAGTCATTAGAATAAATTTACTTTCCTATTGGTAAAATAGATTTACTTTCATTTCATTAGAATAGATTTATTTTCATGTCAAAAGAGTAAGTTTATTTTCATGTCAATTGTCATTTCAATTTCATAGATTAAAATATTTATTTCCAAGTTACAAATTTGAGACTTTTGAAAATGAAAGTGTGTGAATACTCATCTTAGACAATTTTCATGAATAGGATTTATTTCAGTTTTTCTGTTTCTTTCAATAGATTAGGATTCCCTTTTAAAATTGAAAGTTGATTCTTAGCATATATTGTACAAGTATACTTCGCAAATTCACGAACCCTAAATTTGACAATTTAATGACAAGTAATTTAACTCAAAATTAAATTAATCCCATAGAGCTCAAAATTAATAAAAAATATAAAGGGGTTTATAAAATGTTAATGAAAAATGGAAACCTACAATATCTAGTGAAAGTATGGGTTTTTTAAATTGGGAAAGTGTATTGAGTTTGTATTGGTAGAGGGTTAAATAATGTGATTTTCAAAGGTATTTTCCAATATTTAGTCAAATTAAGGGTATCATTTAGTATGCCATGAACACACATGATATGTCATAGGTTCATTGAGTGAATCCCCCATGGTTGTTACTGTCTAAATACCTATACCCAATACCTCACCTTCGGAACTAGGCCCAAAATTTTCCATAAAACATATTGTGCAGCTTAGCAAAGACCCTCATTGGTGCTGTGAAGTATTGGGAATTGTGGCACAAGATTACAATATCATCCCTTTGTTACCGTCAAAGATAGTCAATTATATGTGTACCCAATTCCACAAGGAGTAGAGCCAAGAACATGAGACCTCCCCATAGGGCCATTCTGAGAAGTTTGTGGCTAGTAGCCAAGCTCTGCAAGCATGGTTCCCTTTGCTTGATTTTATGTCATCTAGTGATCTTCAAAGTTGGTCCTCTTCAAAATTGTTCAATTTTATTTAGGTTACTTCTCATGAGATGGAAACCTTGCACAATACTTTAGTCTATGACCATCATCAACAACAACAACAAGTCCTTGCTCTTACAACTAAGTGAGATTAGTTGCTTCATGAAAAGGAAGAATTAGAGTGTTGAATAGAATATATTAGTGGCATATTCTAGAAGTTATGGCTAGCTATTACTAACATGGTCCCTAACGTACCAAAGGATTTTTTCGATTGTCCCCTTTCTAAATGTTGCGACCATATTGGATTATATTTTACTAAACTTGTTTTCATTAACCAATATTTGTGTAACATTGTTGCAGCTACTCAAAGAGAGCTCCCAGACCTAACCACTCAATATACTACAGAGATTGAGTAGAAAATAGTAGATGAAACTTCTCTTAAAGATTCTCTCTACCAACATATTGAAGATGCTAAAGAGGTCTTCTGATAAGTCTAAGATTGGGTTGCACTTCTTGCAAATACTAATACACTAGTATACCAGTTGCAACAACAAGTAAAACATTTTTTTCAATCAAGCTCTAGTCACGGAAGATCTCAGCTAGTAGCAGGACTTATTTTCTCATGTTGATTCATTGGAAAAATAAATTCACCAGTTAGAAGAAGACTTGCACACTGCTAAAGTTGTGTTGTGAGACCTTAAATGACTTGCTAAGAATAATTTTAAGAAGTTGTGGAAACTCAATTCCAATGCAGGGAATCAATGGAAAGTTGTAATTAGTGCATGACTATAACACCCTACAGTCGGACACACTACGCAATTTCTCAATCAAGCTATATTTCTCTTGAATTCTTAGAGGTATGCGATAGATGAATATTCGCATTTCAAAGATGATGTTATATAGTCAGTGCCTAATTTGGGTCCTTTGTTTGAAGGAAAAATTGTGGCATAAGTGGAAGCAACAATACAACAACAAGCAGGAGCAAAAGCACCAACGAGGAATTGACTTGAGGACAAGTTAATAGAATTTGGTCCGGACCTATTATGTCCATCATTTTTGCGAACATAATTTTGGAAATTTTTTACTAGGCTTTGACTAGAAAATGATTGCGTAGTAGATATCCAAAGATAGGAAAAGGAATAAGTCAAGAACAACCAAATGTTGAGGATGATGGGAAAAACGCATGCAAAACAAAATGAAAAAATTTTTAAAGTCAGAGTTCACTGAGACCACCAAAGGAATATAAGTGCACAAAATAGTAGTCAAGGTAGAGTTTTGCATAGGATGCCAAGGAAGAACAAGCGCGCTCGAGCTTGAAGGAAATAGACGAAATAAGTATTAGAGAAAGTGAGGAGGATCTATAAGAGTTGAAGGGAAGGTGGTGGAAAATATAGATTGGGAGTCTATATCGAAATGTTGTTGCTATGTCGCTTGAGGAATTCAGTGTTATTCTCTATCTCTCCCTTTCTGAGTTCTATGATGTAATATGATCCAACAATGGTTGGTATATTTTCTTGTGACAAAGCTTAATATGATGAAAGTATGTTGTGATGTAATGCTCTGCATATTAGTAAAAGGTAGTTGCGAGAACATTGTATGTGTTTGAACTATGATGGAATGATTGGCCCCTTTAAAAAAATTCTTTACTATGAGACTGAATGTTCTTTTCTCTTTCTATTAATGTTGTGTATCCATTATTTATATGTATTATATGATTATACATGAGAGAATTATAATATGATTGCATGAAATGGTTTATTTATTGTATTAATCTTTGATTTCATGTCGCAATACCGTACCTTGCTAAGTCGCAGCATGCCTCAGGTGAGACGCCTCGCTTTCTTCTTAAGTGAGGTGAGAATTTCGATGTAATGCTACACTATTGAAGACTCTTTTGTTGGAGCCTTGTATCTGAGCCTAGGGTAAACCTCTCGTGAAAATTTTAAGCCAACAAAGCTCGAGTGAATACAATTAAAAATTATTGATGGTGCATGCAGAAGTCTTGTGGTAGCCTTGAAGATGGTAGCAAATGAGAAGAAATAATGATGGACAATCAAAGATAAAATTTTATAATTTTTTTCATTGTGAGTCATACATTGTGTTTGGAACAAATTCTATGATGTCATGTTTGACTTGATATATTGGTCCAAAGAGTATATACAATTATGTACCTTGCATCTCCATGGATGGTGCATGAGAACTATATGCACTTGATTCAAATGTAAGCTTAATGAGGCAATATGTACCCCTATGTAGTTCGTGGTAATATTGAAACCAATTTTTCATGCAAGGTTCATGGTCAACTACAAACTAGATGATAGAGGAAAGTTGTGTTCAACTAGAAACCACTTGGTGTGATGGTTTGTGGTCATCCAAAACCACTTGATGCATTCTTCATGGTAAGAAAAATACATGCGAGGATGTGATGAAGAACACATGATTCTGAGAGATAGGGAAAATATGGATAGTGATTCCTATAGAGTCCTTTTTTTCCTTAGGAATATGATGGAGAAACATCGAGTGTATGGTTATGAGTAAGCCATGAAATCCTAGATCACGGAAGGGTAAGTTGAGAACCTAGGATGATGATGATGATGGTGATTATGCAAAGGGAGTTAAACTTGCATGTATAAAGGCATGTAATTAAATAATAACACATATTTCATTAAATTTGGAAGTTTTCTATTACAAGGCCTCCAACAACATTCATTCTTTTGTAAATCACCATATTAACTTAATTCAACATAAAAATAATTTTAGTATGTCTAACATCCAATGAAGATATTATAGTTATGGATAATGGGTTGGATTCCTCGATGTTTGAATTTTGTGTCTGATGAATCTAACCCCATTCCCCATAACCTATGGTGGATTTATTGATTGAATGATGGTGATGTGAGGATCTTAGTGTAAATGGAAAGGATGTGTGTTCCTTGTGTTGCATTGAAACTATTCTACTAAAAACTTAGTAAAATGTTTTTGTGCTCAATTTTCCTATGGTCCCTTCGTGCCTTTATGAAGCACTAATGAGGGGGTGATCATTCATCTTCGTAGCATCCAGGGATCTATTATAAAAGTTAGGCATTATTGATCTAGTTATTTCAAGAAGGTTAGGCACCATTGATCTATCTCCACTCAAAGCCAAGTACATCAAATGAGATTTCTTAAATGGGTATTCAAGTCATTCCATTGTGATGGACAGTGTCACAAATTGAAGTAAACAAGAATTAGTGGTCTTCTTGTAAGTAGTGGAGGCAAGGGTTTTCAAAGATTAGTACAGTTGATGGTAGTGTGGATATTGATATCTCCTTGTAAACATTGTCAAAACCAATAATAGTCTCGATGTATGTAAATACTAGTCTCAGTTGTATGGAAAACCCTGATTGACCATTACTTTCACTAAGAGGAGAAAATGAAAAGATTTTTTAATGGGGAAAAAATAACTGTGAAACATAACTCATGGATTTTAGTTGAAATTTATATAAGTCCTCGTGTTCTTTAATTATTAAATACTTAATGTAAATACATATAAATTATCGTTAAGATATTGATTTTGAAGATTAAATATGTATTAAAAAGCATTCATCTATGACACTTGATTTTTCATATAGTCTGAATAAACCACTTTAAGCTCATTATCAATTAATTCTAATTAGTTTTGTAAAAGATATATATTTACTTACGTTAAGAGCTTTATTTCAAAAATAAACTACATTTATAAACTTATATCAATACATATAACTAAATGGAATTGAGTAAATAACTTCCAAGTCTTGTTGGATTATATGAGATTATTTTAAGTACAAATAGTTACTTTAAGAATTGAAATTTACAAAATGTTGATCTTGATGGGAAAATCATGTCATATGGTGAAAAAAGTTTAAAGACATTCATTTACGGTTCATCTATTGAATGAGCTTAAATAGTCTACTTAATGCTCATTGTGAATTCATTAATCAATGTTTTATTAGAAAATGCATTTTTTACATGGATTTTTATTCTAGAAATAGCAATGTCACATTTATACATTCATATTAAACCACATGATAGTTAAATAAAAATAAATTAATGGTCTCTTGACTAACTGACTTATATGACATGATTACATATAGAAATAATTGATTTAAGAATGCATAGTTAGAAAAGGTTGTCAATTCAAAATAGAATAAACCAGTCAGAACTCATCAACAATTTGATTTTAAATTATTAATTTTCTAAAAAATATAGTTTTACTTACATTAAAAACTTTATCTCAAAAACAAATTGCATGTATACATACATACATGCTAAATAGAATTTAATACATACTTGTCTTATTGGCTTCTATGAGATTATTTCAATTACAAATAATTTATTTAAGAATTTAAATTTTCCAAATGTTAATAGGGGTGGGAAAATCAAATGTCGTATGTTGCAGAAAGTTTAATTACATGTATTTATGACCAATATCATGAATGAACTTGAACAATCTACTTAACATTCATTACCAATTAATTAGTCCATGTGTTGTTTGGAAAAACATTTAATTTTACATGGAGTTTTATTTCAAAAAACAATGTCGCATTTATACATTTTTATTAAACCTCATGATAGGAAAATAAAAGTCGATAAATGGTTTTATATAGACCACTTAGAACTCATTATCAATTAATTATATATATTATATATATATATATATATATATATATATATATATATATATATATATATATATATATATATATATATATATATATATATATTAAGAGCTACATTTAAAAAATGCATCACATTTATAAACTTCTATCAATCCATATAACCAAATAGAATTCTTCAAGTCCTATTGTATTCTATGAAATTATTTAAACCACAAAGAAACTCTTTAAGAATTGAAAATGACAAAATGTTAATATAGATGGGAAAATCAATGTTTTATGGTAAAAAAGTTTAAATACAACCATTTTTTACCCATATTTTTAATGCGTCTAGATGGTCCACTGAACACATTGTTAATTAATTATTCCATGTTTTATTAAGAAGATAATTTTGTTTTACATAGAGTTTTGTTCCAAAATAATACAATATGAAATTAATACCCTTAATAAATTAAGTGATAGAATTATGGATTAAAAATCGAATGCCCTACAATTTAACTACTATTCACCTATGTGCCATCACCCATTAGCCTAAAGTGTCAACTTTAAAGGATTTACAATAAGTATACATTAAAAATATAAAAAACCAAACATGGTGAAAAAGGCCTAAGCCTCACTGTATTATATTCTTCACACTCTCAATGTAATGCAATGCAATGTACAAATAATGATAATAGTACAAATAAATACATGAGGAAGTTTGTCTCAAGATAGTACGTCTATCTTGGACACTATGGTTGAGGAAATCTCTCAACCAAACACTAATCTAGGAGTCTAACTAGTTGAAGAGAATCTCTCAACCAACTAGGCCTAAACTGACTCCTAACCATGAGGAACAAACTCAATCTAGAAAGGTAGGATTAAATCCAACTTTCTTGATTTTAATTAATTAAATTGTTTTGGACTTAGAATTGTTTTCATCACATGAGAGTGAGGCTAACATTGCCCCCTAAATCATAAGTCCAAAATAAGAACCAGGAACCATCTTCCAATTTCTCATGCTGAAATTGTTGATCCTAAAAAAAACCGCCTGAAAAACTACCAAAGTTGGATGCTGGAAAAACTCCAATCAGAAGAGAACATGAATCAACTGCAAGTCTGATTCATCTCTAAAATTTTCTTGACGACTCCATCACATGCCAAGCTGCAAAAGGATCCATCTGTCCTTCAATCAACATCCTTTGTCTTCTGACAAAATGTTGATGACGCCCACTGGCGAATTTGCTTTGTCTATTGGAAAAATATTGAGAACGCCCACTGGCAAATTTGATGATGTCAAGACTGCTCATTGCTGCTTTTGTTGTTGAATGCCCACTAGCGAATTTGCTGATGTCAAAACCGGTCATTGTGGTTTGTTGAAAATTGCTCATTGTTTCTTTTGTTGTTGAATGCCCAGTGGCGAATTTGTTAATGCGAAACTGCCCACTAGCTACTTGATGTTGATGATGGAAAAAATTGTTGATCGCCCACTAGCGAATTTGTTAATGATGCCGATTGGATACTTTTTCGATGCCCACTGGCTAATGTGGATGCCCACTGGCTAATTTGATGAAGACTTCCCACTAGATGCTTTTTCTAATGTTGTCGAGACTTTCAGTCTGACAACCTACTTCAATTCCATTATCATTTCCCCCCATTGTTAGCTGAAAGGAGAGACAATTATTTGCAATTGATATTTGAACTCCACCCCTTTAGGTGTAGGAGAGTTTTACCATCTTCATTTTACTACAAAATTAGTCTTCATGTGAAACTAAATCCTTCAATAACACATAGACAACTATTTGACTGTAGATGACCACTTCCAAGGATCAATCCATGCATAATTGATCTTCACTTTGGGTGGTTGATTTCTCTTCCAACATCTTTCAGATGAATGATTTTTCTTGCCATAATGGTGACAAGGATGGAGGTAAAAGAATTTACTCTGCACATGTCCATTTCATTTACAATGGTTACACTTAACCATATTCTGATCACTGTCTAGAAAACCAGCACTTACAAACTGAATTGGCTTTGAGAAATCTGGAACAAACAAAGTGTTTTCTTTGTTGTATCCTAGGCCATGTTGATCTTTGTTGAAGGAGATTTCTTCCCAAGGTCTGATCACTTTCTTGGAAAGACTATCTTGTTGTTGTTGTTCATACTTGTTGTTGCTACTAACATTTTGTCCTTGATTTATTAAACCTTCTATGTCACATTGGGCATCAATCATTAACGGTTCATCTATTTGAAATGCTGCATCAAAATGATCAATTTGATCTTCGGTACTACTTGTTGCATTATTTAGTAGTACAACTGATTGGATGAGATCACTTGTGTCACAACTTATATCAACTTGTTTGCTTAGATCATTTGTGTTGCAACCTTCATTAATATGCTGAATAAGATCACTTGTATCACAACTTTCATTTCTTGTTGTGATGAGGTCGTCTGTGTCACAACTTGCATCTATCTTCTCTACACATTGTTCATCTAGTAAATCACGCCTTTCACTTAACTTAATTTCAAGTGCATAAATGAGTTTTTCTTTGACTTCAAGCTCAATTTGAAAGTATTTTATTGCTTCTAATGTACTGGTCATTTGACTGATTAAGCTTTGATTCTGCTTCAACTTCCATTCCAGTATTTCATCTGTGTTCTGTAACTCATGATTGCAATCTTCCAAATCTTTAATCACTAGTTCTACACTTTGAAGACGTTTTCCTCCTTTATCCATGTTGATCTTTGATACGCTCACATGAACTTGCTTTAATCAATTTCACGCTCGCTTGATTTTCTTTAATTAACTTCACACTCGCTTGAATTTTGTACAAGGATGAGGGTGTCGGATACCACCAAAGATGCACCCAATGTTTACAATGACAAGCTCAAATGATATTGACTCACTTGAAGAGAACTGACTCACTTAATTTACTCAGTTGAGGAGAATTGACTCATTTTACCTCCTATAAATTCACAATTTGGGTGTTGGTTTCGATCGAGAATGTGTTAGATTCAGTCTTGTCAGTCCTCCGTCAGAGATCAAAACTCATTCTTCATTTCATTTTTAGGTGTCTCGCTCCATTCACTCAGCTGCATTCTGCTAGGGGGCATGCCATAACCTGACGGAAGGGCCTTACCATTCATTCCCCTCATGTCTTGCACCTGTTGGCTTAGGTATTTTCACTAATGTGTATTAAAGTCCATGATAGTCAAGGTTGATCTTTTAATGGACAGAAGTCATTTCGGTCATTAAGTCTAGGGATTGGTCATTTGGTCTTCAAACAAAGTCCAATAAAGCCAGTAAGGCCAGAGGGAGGCTCTTATAAAGTTTTGATTCAAAGATTCTCATTGTCATGTTGATAGAATACGACTGTTCTTCAAAACTCTGTTTTGAAGAAAAGTCAACAGTTTGAAATTTGTAAAAAATTTCAAAAGTTTCTGAGTGGATTTCTCCAAGCGTAGCCCTGGTCTCCTTTGCCAAATTCCATGTCAGCTATCCCAGCAAAAAATTGCCAAGAAATTCATTATTTCAACCAAAAATCAAGGAGGAAACAAAAATGTCAAAGCTCTATTAATTGTGAAAAGTGTCAATTGCAAAACATTATGAACTGGGTTTTTGAAGAGACAAAAATCAAATTGATGTCTATATAAAGTTTTTCCAATGAAGATGAAATTCATTTTGCATGCCAAGGTTGGAGAAAAACGCTTCAAGACGAATTTGTGAGAGCAGTGTGTGTTTTGGAGAGAACTGGCCCACAGCTAACCGGCGTGGCACATATAACAGGCGACATGGTGCACACAGAGCGCGTGGTGCACTAGGGATTTCCACCAAGTGTAAATTCTAATGGGCACGATGCACATAGAGAACGCGACGCACTGGGTTTTGAGCGCGGCGCATATAGCCTCAAGCCCGAAAACTATTGGAAACTTCGCCAAATTGCTAATGCTTTGCCTAGATTTGCCAGGTAGGCTTGCTATCTTGCCATTGCATCAAATTTTATGGTAAAAGATGGTGGTTTATGGGTGATAGTGGTTGCAATAAAAATTTTCAAAACCTACTTCTAAAGGATCCTCAAGCCAATTGCAGCCAGGTTTACAATTCACTGTTTTTGCCACCAAGATTTTGTCTCCCTCCCATTGTTCCCTTATTTTCACTAATCCCTAAATCCCTATCACCTAAATTCATTACTCCTTTCCCCTACATACTCTATCCTAAATCCTCCAACCCCACACAACAAAACCTATCAACAAATCCCAAACCCTAAACACTATTCCCATGCATCAAACCCTCAAACCCTATCCCATATTTCCCTATTTGATTTCTCCCAATTATTCCCATTCCTCAATATTGTTTCCCCTTCCTAACAATCCCTAACAGTCCCTATTGCATTTGTTTTTTTTCCCTTGGTGGCATAATTTGAATACATCATCCAAAGGAGCAGTGCAAGCACAGTTTATACACATCAGTCATTTTGTCTTTGAGGTAGTTTGTCTAGCAGTCATGGCATCTGAGCATTCATCAGACTATGAGGTAGAAACCCAAAGTGACTCTCCCTTGGAAGAACAAGGACCCCGGAGGCCTCATAAAAGTGGCAGACATGTGAGAGAGGAACCGAACACCCTTACAGAATTGTAGGCCTATCCTCTTGCTATGTCATGTTTTCAGCATCAGTCATGCTATGAGTTTTGTCAAAAGGTGGCAAGTGTACAATTTTATCATGAGTTGGCTCATCTTTTTGTGCTGCACTTGCATGGAGATCAAGCTATCTTGGCTGGTGTCACCTTCACACTTACACCAGAATCTGTCTCATTGGCAACTAGTATACCGAACATTGGTGAACCATGGCACAAGAAAAAGAAGATTGACCGGCAGCATTATGAGCCATACATCAAAACCAGTTTCTTAAGGCATCTCAAGAGAGTGTTCCCATTTCGATATCTGAAAGATGAATATGCTCCACTAATGAGATTGATTATGAAATATTTCAGCTGTGAGGGGCGATTCTCTTGTCTTTATGCTTATCACGTCAAGTTGCTCATGCATTTCACCAGGGTACGGATGATGAACATTCCGTATTTCATTTGCTGGAACATAGAGAGGATGACCACCTTTATACAACGCAAAACACCTCAGTAGCAACTTAACAGTGTCTATCATTTTTCTCTTATAGGGATTTTGGTGGTTCATCAGCTTGGATTGCAGGGCATCACTAGGGATGATTTCATCTCGCGTGATTTCTTCAGAGCTTCACAGAGAGTAACAGAGGTTAAGCATGAGGGTGAACCTTCTCATCGGTATGAGTGCCATGAGACTGCTAGTGTGCTGATTTTCATCACATATCAGAGGGGTGATAGACATTTGTTTGCAGCAGCAAAGCGAGTGTTATCTCCACCCGGGGTGGAAGGGGCCTCACTTCTGACATCAGCACTACAGGTACAGGACAGAGGCAAGGATCCAATGAATGATGAGGGGCCTTCAGGTGAGCCATCAGGTGAATGGGAGACTGAATTCATTCTCCTTCATGATGACGATATAGATACAGAACCAACAAGTGCACATCTTAAAGAGATCATCCAGGAGCAGCAAGCAGAGATTCAAGCCTTGACCCTTGATTTGGAAAGAGCCAAATGGAACATGAAATATCTGGAGTAGAGGAACAAATAGCTGGAGGATCAGCAAGCGATCATGGAGCTACAAAACATTCGTGAGCATTGCCAAGTTGTACAAAGGAGAAGAGTTGAGCTCACGCCATTGGAGAAAGAGATTAATGAGGATCGCGAAGCCAATCTCGAGAGAGTTAACATGCACTGGGAGAGGCTACTAGACAAGGCTGACAATGACCATGCATTTTTGAGACATATGGCTTTCCACTACATGGCGCGAAACAAAGTGTGCAAGGCCCGAATCAGGAATTTGAAGGCGAAATTAAGGAAGGCAATCAAGAAGAAAAAGAGGCAAAGGGAGCTCGAACGACTTCATATATTGGCCAAAGCCTCTTTGGCCCAGTATAAAACTTGATAAGTAAGCTCCAGCCCAAATTTCAAGAAATTTGGGGCATTTTTGGTGTTTTTGGAAATTTTTGTGCAAAAAACAGGGTTTTTCTCCTTGTGCGCCGCGCCACCTGGCGCGCGCTTACAATAGGGAGCTCCAAATGACTAAAGGTTTGAATTTTTGGATTTTCCATGGAAAATCATGACTGTTGGTGCATTTCCCAGAAGTTTGGGCTAGTTTTGAGTCCTCAAGAGGTCTAAAACTCCCAAAAAATGACCTCTCTGCCCCTAATTTCACACACAGGAAGCAGTCTTGGAAGATTGAAGTTTTGGAGGCGAAAATGAGCACCAAATTTAGAAATTCCACTTAGGTTGGAAATTAGACAGGTAGGGCTTTCCAACAAGCACACTTGGGCTCAAATTGGACTTTGGAAAGGGCCTCAAAACCAGCTCCAAAGTAGTGCGACACATACAATTTTTGGCGCGGCACACAGACACCCAAAGGCCAAAATCGCGCTCGCTTGCGAAATTTCGATTCGCAATTTTCTCCAAGTGGGCCTGATCATTTGTAATAATTTTTTCCTGGCACTAGAGGCAAATTCTAAAAAACATTTTTGGCTTTTATCCAAGTGACCAAATGAAGGCGAATAGCCACCCACAAAATCCATGATCATATTTGCTTTTTTCTAATTGGTCTTCATAGAAAACTGAATGTAACTGCTGATGGTTGGATCTTCAGTTCCTAGGTTGATCGACCTTCTCATGGCAAAGCC
Source organism: Pinus tabuliformis (assembly GCA_031772625.1). Taxonomy (NCBI): domain Eukaryota; kingdom Viridiplantae; phylum Streptophyta; class Pinopsida; order Pinales; family Pinaceae; genus Pinus; species Pinus tabuliformis. Next base: position 152,235,589 of record CM062804.1, on the reverse strand, counting down.
TATTTATTGTATTGAGAGTCATTTTGTAAAGGGTTGGCATTTCTGGGAACTGTGGGAGAGAAACCCAATCACTCACTATACATTTTGACAGAGAATTAATGAAAGATTGCAGCTTTGGTTCATGAGATTCTTGTGGCGTGAGTTTAGCAAATGTATCTTCTTTATGTTTCATATGTATTTCATTATGTTTCACGTTTTCATTCACATTCATTTCTAGTGAAAGATTTCTAAGTAAAAAGGTAGAATTCAGTGCACTGCTCTACCTTGGGATAGTTTTCACATTCTATGTTTTCTTCTGTTGAAAAGGATTCATGTATTTATGCCCTTTTCACACTCTCAAACCATCTCTCCACCTCACATTTTTTCAGCTCTAATTGCTAGACTCTTCACCTGTCTTTCCTCACAAAATAACCTGTGTCTTTGAGTTAAATTCTCTGCTCATGTTGTTCCTTGGCCCCACACATCCCAAAAAACTAAGTTATTCTTCAAACATCTCCATCATATTTATTTACCTAGCCTAAAATCAATATCCGTTTTTGAGTCATCTCAGACCCTATTGTTTATTTTCCTGAGTGTGCCCCGGAGCGAACCCTCTCCTGTTCTGGTAGCGCTAGCTACCAGACTGAGCATGGTTTGTGGTTACCCTGAATTTTCCCTTCCTTCAGCCTAAGGCAAATTTAGGTGCTAACATAGTGGCGACTCCACTGGGGACCAAAATTCTTTGTTTGTTAGTCTTCTCCGTTGCGTAAACAACAGGCTTAACCTACGAACACCCCATACTTCTGATAATTCTAAGCTTCTGGATGATAAGTTTAGGATTTACTAGGCTGAGTAAGTTGTTCATGTCCTTCTGATTTTTTCGAAAATAGCACGCTAGCTTCGAGACGATATACCGAAGCCAATCCAGATCCGGATCCTCCTCATATCTACCAAAACCCCAACTTGATTCCAAGACTCCTTCGTCAAGAGAGCTCTATAACTCCCGTGTTCAAATCTCATTCATGTCCTGACATTTTTGTGTATCTTGAAGATCTTGAGTTTGATGAATGGTTTGAAATATCATTGTTCGAGACCAAATCCGAAAGGGCTGTTGACTATACTGTCCCCAATCCATAGTTTCTTGTAGACCTAGAAACTGAAAGGGCTAACCGGTAAATTGAAAATTATATTGCGACACAGCTTCAAACTCAAATTGTTAATTCCCTACAAACTGCACACACTCATCCAACACCTCCAAGACCAAATCCACCAAGAGTGATGGCTACCCGTTTTGCACCTCTTGTGCTTCCTCAAGTTCTAGATGATATGCCCGCAGATTATCAAAGCAAAATCCCTTTGTTTGATGGTGCCCCTCACCGTGTTACCGCTCAGCAACATGTGGACAAAATGGCAGATTTTTATGAGCTTCATGAGATCGATGCAGGAAATGTAGCAATGAGACTCTTTGTATAGACATTTGCAGGTGAAGTTAGGAAATGGTTCAGAGGTTTTTTGGTTGCACGTATCACTACCTTGGCCGAATTTGCAGAGACAATTTTTATACCACTAGGAAGTGAAAAAGAATCCTCTTCAAATTCTTGCTGAGTATGACCAGATCAAACGAAACACTGATGAGTCGGTCCAAGACTACTGCATTAGATTCAATTCCGTTTATAATGAAATTCTTGATCATCTAATGCCACCTGTGGGACTAGCCATGATGAAATTTCTGGATGGTTTTGATGCTGACATGGTTTATCAACTGAGAGAGAGAGAGAGAGACGGCCACAATGGAAGATATGCAAAAAATCACGGTCAGCATTGAAGCAAATCTGTTGTCGAAAAGAGCTAGAGCGAAAGCAGAAAAGAAGGTCACAGTCAAGGAAGAGTCTTCCTCGATGGATCAATTACTCAAGAAGGTAGAGCAGATGCTTGAAAGGGTGAAACACAACAAACCTGGGCCACAAGTTAGAAATCCTAACTTCCGTGGCCAGCAGCAGCCACAATATAGGATAAGGCAGAGAGATCAATGAGCCCAAGATCAAACAGCACAGCAGCCAGTACAGACACCTCTTCAGCAAAATTTTGTGAATGGACTGGACTCTGATGAGGAAGGGAAAGTAATAGGGGAAGAGAACCACTTCTTTACTCCGAATGATCTGCCTACTTATAATACTGAAGAGGAGGAGTATGCGGAAAGTTCAGCTGCAACCAAAGACGTAGATTTAATTCTAGCAAGTGACACAGTTTTAGAAGAAGAATCAGAGGAGTATCAAAGGGACTATATGAATTCTTTGTCCGCTCAGCAACGACAATATTCACTTAGAAACAGAGATTTGCCGGTTAACCCAATTCAGAAGAGGAAGGAAGTTTCGGCATCAAAGAATGATTCATCAGTTGCACAAAAGAAAGGCAAAGAGGCACTTGGACCTGACAGCAGCAATTCACCATCAGCAGAAAAATCAAATCAGCAAATTGTAGCGAGAGAAAAGGAAAAGAAAGAAGCCCCGGTCAAAGAGGTAGAAAAGACTTCCGCTTTTATTTTAGAAAATGAAATTTCTAAATTGAAGGTATCCATTCCCTTGACTGAAATAATGAAGAATAGTAGTTATAGAGGGAAAGTTTCTAAAATTTTGAACTGTGATCCAATGTCTGATATGGTGAATGTCGAAGACGATCAACCCGAAATGATCTTTGGACCAGCATTGAATGGTGAGTCTCCAGACAATGATGTGCCACCTTTTTATATCAGTTTAAGATTGCATGATATTGTGTTACACAATGCCATGTTCGATTCCAGAGCTTCTCACAATCTCATGCCCAAGGCTATCATGGATAAGCTGGGTTTGGACATCACCTGGAAATACCATGATCTCTATTCATTTGATTCCAGTAGAGTAAGATGTATCGGGCTCATCAAAGACTTGGTTGTAATTCTGGATCAAATCCCAATGAAGAATGTTTAATGGATATTGTGGTAGCAGATATTCCTCCCAGGTTCGGTATAATTCTTTCCAGGTCTTGGGCAGCAAAATTGAAAGGGACACTACAACTAGATTTCTCCTATGCAACAATTCCGGTGTTTGGCCAGATGAGAAAACTGTATCGAGAAAAAAAAATGAAATACATGATTACAAGAAAGGAGAAACCCATTAATCATCCAATTAATTATGTACATATAGATCTAGAGTCTTTTGTTTTGTATTTAGATAGTTTTAATGATGTAGATAGTCAATTAGTTGAAGGAGAAAGCATTCCAGAAATAGTAGAAAATTTCAGAGATGTTTTGAAGAAAGAAGGATGAGAATAGCAAAACACCATTGAGAAATCAGCTGAAGATAATGGACAGCAAGTAGGAAAAACATAGCCAGTAGAATTCCGGCACTTGGAAGAAGAAGAAGAAGATTTGTGGACCCTGGATTTCGACGGTGTAGTGGGAAATGATGGTATTGGAATTGGTATTTGGGTACGTAGTCCTTTCTCCACCCCGAACAAGGTGCCTAGTAATGTGCGGGTATGCTCTTACAAATTAGCTTTTGATTGTTCAAGCAATGAAGCTGAGTATGAAGCTCTGATTTTTGGCCTAAAGATTATAAGAAAGCTGAATGCTAAGAGGATTGTAGTATATGGCGACTCCAAGTTGGTGATTAAACAAGTCAGAGGCGAATATCAAGCAAAGCATCCTCGGATGCGGGCTTACCAGAATGCAGTCCTAGACATCCTGAAATTATTTTCAGAATATACCTTGACATGTGTGCCTCGTGTTCAAAACATCGTTGTTGATGCTCTTGCTAAGGCAGCCAGTAGTTTGAAGATTCCAATGAACCCCAGTAATAAATTTGAAATCCATGTCAAGCATCGTCCGACTATTCCTGACAATCAGAGGTATTGGAAAGTCTTCCAAGATGATGAGGAGATTGATGATTTTCTGCAAAACAAAGGTATGTTCAAAGAGACGTCAATTGATGAAGAAAATGATGATGGCAAAGATGAGGTGCAGATCAATCAAATGGACGTATTGCAGCTGAAGGACAACATCATCCCTAAAGGCTTGATACCTTTAGAATAACTTTTTGATCAAGATGACGTAGCCCGCAAACCAACATTGCAACCAACAGAGAAGGGTGTTGAAGAGGTCAATATCGGAACAGCTGCTAATCCTAAAATGGTAAAACTGTCTAAAGCATTGCCACAAAATATGAAAGCCAAATATATCAGTTTGTTGTCTTCATTTGCTGACGTGTTTGCTTGGGATTATTCTGACTTGAAGACATACGATACTAATATCATTCAACACACTATACCTATTAAGCCTAATCAGAAACCCTTTAGACAGAAGTTGAGAAGACTAAATCCAAAACTGCTGCCATCAATTGAAAAGGAGATAAACAGGCTGTACAAATTAGGAATCATCGTTCCCATCAGATTTTCGGATTGGATCACCAATTTGGTGCCCGTGCGGAAGAAGACAGGTGAGATTCACTTGTGCATCAATTTTAGGAATCTCAATAAAGTTTCATTGAAAGATAACTACCCACCACCCAAAATGGATCATATACTTCAGCGAGTAGTTGGAGCATCTCGTATGTCACTGCTTGATGGTTATTTTGGATATAACCAAATTTCAGTCCACGAAGATGACCGAGACAAGACAACATTCACTACTCCATGGGGAACTTTTCATTACGCTAAGATGCTTTTCGGTTTGAAGAACGTAGGTGCCACCTTTCAGCAGGCAATGGACTTGGCTTTCGCAAATGAGAAGGATGTCTTTTTGGTTATATACCTTGATATCTGACGGTGTTTTCCAAATCTGATGAAGAACACATGTATCATCTGAAAACTGTCTTTCAAAAGTGCAGAAAATATGGTCTATCGCTGAATTTGAAAAAGAGCTTGTTTGCCATGGAGGAGGGAAAACTACTTGGGCACATTATCTCAAAAGATGGCATTCGTATCGATCCTACACGTGTACAATCTATTCAACAAATTGATCTGCCCCGAATAAGAAGGAGATTCAATCATTCAATGGTAAAATGAATTTTTTACGCCGTTTTGTACCTAATCTTGGTGAGCACCTAAGAGAGATCACAAACATGCTTAAGAATGACAGCCAACTGAAGTGGATGGAAGAGGCTGTAAAATATTTCAATTTAGTCAAATTGGCTCTTTCCTCAGCTCCAGTTCTAATCATCCCAGAATACACTCAGGATTTTATATTGTTTTCATTCGCTTTGGAGCATACTATGGTAGCGGTGTTGATGCAGAAAAGAGATGATCATGAAAGTCCAATCACTTTCTTCAACAGAACTATAAGAGATGTAGCCTTAAAGTACAATATCATTGAGAAGCAAGCTCTCGCAATTGTGAAAGCATTGAAAGATTTTCAAGTATACATTTTGCATTCTCATATTTTGGCTTATGTTCCTAATGCTACTATCAACGATGTTTTAGTGCAGACCGATCCGGAAGGAAGACGAGGCAAGTGGATCGCAGCTTTTTTAGAATATGATGTGGAGATAAATCCCACAATGCCGGTTAAAGGACAGGGATTGGCAAAGTTAATAGCCAAATCAAACTTACACACCTTAGACATAAATCTGATTGCTGCTATGTCCGATGAGAATGAGGAAGGTTCGTCAATTCAGGTATCTGAAATGTTTGTCTTTCTCTGTGGTATTCAGACATCATATATGTGCTGAAAAATTTGTCACCACCACCCGGCATGACTAGAAACAAAGCTAGAACTCTCAAATTAAAGGCTGCCAAGTTTTGCATTCTAAATTTTGCACTTTATTGGAAAGATCCCGGTGGTGTTCTTTTGAATTGTTTTGTGGAAGAAGAAGCAAAGCAGGTCATGGAGGATTTCCATGAAGGGGACTGTGGTGGTCACCTTTTTTGGAAAACAACAGCAAATAAAGTTTTGAGAGTAGGATACTATTGGCCAACATCGTTTGCTGATGTGTATAAGGTTGTTTAGAGCTATCATAAATGCCATATTTTTGAAGGAAGACAGAAATTACAGCCTTTGCCGCTTAAGCCCATTGAGGTGAGTGCCCCTTTTCAGCAATGGGGATTGGATTTCATTGGTGAAATTCATCCCGCTTCTTCCGGTCAGCATCAATGGATCCTCACGGCAACATATTACTTCACGAAATGGATCGAAGCAATTCCCACCAGACAAGCTACAGATACGGTAATTATTTCATTCCTTGAAAATAACATCTTGTCTCACTTTGGTTGCCTGAATAAATTAATCACTGATAACGCAACAGCTTTCAAATCAAAAAGGATGGTAGAGTTTTGTCATAAATATCACATCATTTTGGGTCACTCAACTGCCTATCATCCGCAAGGCAATGGATTGGCGGAGTCCTCTAACAAATCTTTGGTCAATATCATTAAGAAGCTGCTGGAAATCAACAAGAAGAGCTGGCATAAGAAGTTGGTAAATGCACTTTGGGCAAATCGGGTCAGTCAGAAGAAATCCATTGGTATGTCCCCCTTTGAGCTTGTGTATGGAGTTGATGCATTGTTTCCTACCTCTCTCACAGCCCCGGTAGTCAAACTTCTTTAGGAAGCCGACAATGAAGATGATCCTATGCAGAGAATATTTAATCAGATGATCCATTTGCAGTAGACCAGAGAAGAAGTCTTCCAAAACACATCTAAGCTGCAAGAGAAAATTAAGAAAATTTATGACAGAAAATCAAAAGCGGACAAATTTTAGCTGGATGATGTAGTACTAAAGTGGGATGCAAGGAATGAGGAAAAGGGCAAGCATGGTAAATTCGAGAATCTCTGGAAAGGTCCCTTCAAGATTGCAGCATATCGGGGTCAAAATGCCTTTCTTCTGAAGGAAATGAATGGGGAAGATTATCCAGGAGGGCCAATCAATGGTCGGCTGCTCAAGCGGTACCACTTCTGCATTGTTTCCACTGTTTCCATTGTCACTGTAAATACCATTTTATTTCAATTTTGGTTTGAGTTTGTTTAGTCAGTTTTTGAGTCATTTTAAGTCCATATTTGAGTCAGTCCGAGTCAAGTTTCAGTCAATAAATGAGTCAAGAGTTGCATGTTGTTTGTCGAAATGATGACTCCATACCCCAATGGACGAAGGCACTGTTTGCTCTCCCAAAGGTCTGCCGTTCTTGGCATCTCCAAGGAGCTAGCATCCCCATTGGAGCCAATGTTAGAGTCGGTCTTGTCAGTCCTCCGTCAGACATCAAAACTCTTTCTGCATTTCATTTTTAGGTGTCTCACTCCATTCACTCAGCTGCATTCTGCTAGGGGCATGCCATAACCTAACGAAAGGGCCTTACCATTCATTCCCCTCATGTCTTGCACCTGCTGGCTTAGGCCTTTTCACCAAAGTGTATTAAAGTCCATGACAGTCAATGTTGATCTTTTAATGGAGAGAAGTCATTTCGGTGATTAAGTCTAGGGATTGGTCATTTGGTCTTCAAAAAAAGTCCAATAAAGCCAGTAAGGCCAAAGGGAGGTTCTTATAAAGTTTTGATTCAAAGATTTTCATCGTCATGTTGATAGAATATGACTGTTCTTCAAAACTCTGTTTTGAAGAAAAGTCAACAGTTTGACATTTGTAAAAAATTTCAAAAGTTTCTCAGTGGATTTCTCCAAGCGCAGCCCTGGTCTCCTTTTCCAAATTCCATGTCAGCTATCCCTGCAAAAAATTGCCAAGAAATTCATTATTTCAACCAAAAATCAAGGAGGAAACAAAAAGGTCAAAGTTCTATTAATTGTGAAAAGTGTCAATTGAAAAACATTACAAAGTGGGTTTTTGAAGAGACAAAAATCAAATTGATGTCTATATAAAGTTTTTCCAATGAAGATGAAAGTCATTTTGCATGCCAAGGTTGGAGAAAAACGTTTCAAGGTGAATTTGTGAGAGCAGTGTGTGTTTTGGAGAGAACTGGCCCGCAGCTAACTGGCGCGGCGCATATAACAGGCGGCATGGCGCACACAGAGCGCACGGCGCACTGGGGATTTCTACCCAGTGTAAATTCTAACGGGCGCGACGCACACAGAGAACGCGGCGCACTGGGTTTTGAGCGCGGTGCATATAGCCTCAAGCCCGAAAACTGTTGGAAACTTCACCAAATTGCTAATGCTTTGCCTAGATTTGCCAGGTAGGCTTGCTATCTTGCCATTGCATCAAATTTTATGGTAAAAGACAGTGGTTTATGGGTGATAGTGGTTGCAATAAAAATTTTCAAAACCTACTTCTAAAGGATCCTCAAGCCAATTGCAGCCAAGTTTACAATTCACTTTTTTGCCACCAAGATTTTGTCTCCCTCGCATTGTTCCCTTATTTTCACTAATCCCTATCACCTAAATTCATTACTCCTTTCCCGTACATACTCTATCCTAAATCCTCCAACCCCATACAATAAAACCTATCAACAAATCCCAAACCCTAAACACTATTCCCATGCATCAAACCCTCGAACCCTATCCCATATTTCCCTATTTAATTTCTCCCAATTATTCCCATTCCTCAATATTGTTTCCCCTTCCTAATAATCCCTAACGGTGCCTGTTGCATTTGTTTTTTTTCCCTTGGTGGCAGAATTTGAATACATCATCCAAAAGAGCAGTGCAAGCACATTTTATACACAGCAGTCATTTTGTCTTTGAGGTAGTTTGTCCAACAGTCATGGCATCTGAGCATTCGTCGGAATATGAGGTAGAAACCCAAAGTGACTCTCCCTTGGAAGAACAGGGACCTCGGAGGCCTCATAAAAGTGGCAGACATGTGAGAGAGGAACCGACCACCCTTACAGAATTGCAGGCCTGTCCTCTTGCTATGTCATGTTTTCAGCATCAGTCATGCTATGAGTTTTGTCAAAAGGTGGCAAGTGTACAATTTCATCATGAGTTGGCTCGTATTTTTGTGCTGCACTTGCATGGAGATCAAGCTATCTTGGCTGGTGTCACCTTCACACTTACACCAGAATCCGTCTCATTGGCAACCGGTATACCGAACATTGGTGAACCATGGCACAAGACAAAGAAGATTGAACGACAACATTATGAGCCATACATCAAAACCAGTTTCTTAAGCCATCTCAAGAGAGTGTTCCCATTCTGGTATCTGAAAGATGAATATGCTCCACTGATGAGATTGATTATGAAATATTTCAGCTGTGAGGGGCAATTCTCTCTTCTTTATGCTGATCACGTCAGGTTGCTCATGAATTTCTCCAGGGTACGGATGATGAACATTCCGTATTTCATTTGCCGGAACATAGAGAGGATGACCACCTTTATATAGCGCAAAACACCTCAGCAGCAGCTTAACAGTGTCTATCATTTTTCTCTTATCAAGATTTTGGTGGTTCATCACCTTGGATTGCAGGGCATCACTTGGGATGATTTCATCTCGCGTGATTTCTTCAGAGCTTCACGGAGAGTAACAGAGGTTAAGCATGAGGGTGAACCTTCTCATCGGTATGAGCGCCATGAGATTGCTAGTGTGTCGGTTTTCATCACATATCAGAGGGGTGATAGACATTTGTTTGCAGTAGCAAAGCGAGTGTTATCTCCACCCGGGGTGGAAGGGGCCTCACTTCCGACATCAGCACTACAGGTACAGGACAAAGGTAAGGAGCCAATGCATGATGAGGGGCCTTCAGGTGAGCCATTAGGTGAATGAGAGACTGAATTCATTCTCCTTCATGATGATGATACAGATACAGAACCGACAAGTTTATAGCTTAAAGAGATCATCCAGGAGCAGCAAGCAGAGATTCAAGCCTTCTCCCTTGATTTGGAAAGAGCCAAATGGAACATGAAATATTTGGAGCAGAGGAAAAAACAGCTAGAGGATCAGCAAGTGATCATGGAGCTACAAAACATTTGTGAGTATCTCCAAGCTGCACAAAGGAGAAGAGTTGAGCTCACATCATTGGAGCAAGAGATTAATGAGGATCGGGAGGCCAATCTCGAGAGAGTTAACATGCACTTGGAGAGGCTGCTGGACAAGGCTGACAAGGACCATTCATTGCTAAGACATATGGCTTTCCACTACATGGCGCGAAACAAAGTGTGCAAGGCACGAATCAGGAATTTGAAGGCGAAATTGAGGAAGGCAATAAAGAAGCAAAAGAGGCAAAGGGAGCTTGATCGACTTCAGATATTGGCCAAAGCCTCTTTGGCCCAGCATAACACTTGATAAGGAAGCTCCAGCCCAAATTTCAAGAAATTTGGGACATTTTTGGTGTTTTTGGAAATTTTTGTGCAAAAAACAGGGTTTTTCTCCCTGTTTGTCGCGCCACCTAGCGCGCGCTTACAATAGGGAGCTCCAAATGACTAAAGGTTTGCATTTTTGGATTTTCCATAGAAAATCATGACTGTTGGTGCATTTCCTCGAAGTTTGGGTCAGTTTTGAGTCCTAAGGAGGTAAAAAACACCCAAAAAATGACCTCTCTGCCCCTAATTTCACACACAGGAAGCAGTCTTGGCAGATTGAAGTTTTGGAGGGGAAAATGGGCACAAAATTCCGAAATTCCACTTGGGTTGGAAAGTAGACAGGTAGGGTTTTCCAACAAGGATACTTGAGCTCAATTTGGACTTCAGCAAGGGCCTCAAAACCAGATCCAAAGTAGCACGATGCATACAGTTTTTGGCGCGGTGCACAAACACCCAAAGGCCAAAATCGCGCCCGCTTTGCGAAATTTCGATTCGCAATTTTCTCCAAGTGGGCCTGCTCATTTGTAATAGGTTTTTCCCAGCATTAGAGGTAAAGTTTAAAAAACATTTTTGGCTTCTATCCAAGTGACCAAATGGAGGCGAACAACCACCCACAAAATCCATGCTCATATTTGCTTTTTTCTAATTGGTCTTCATAGAAAACTGAATGTAACTGTTGATGGTTGGCTCTTCACTTCCTAGGTTGATCGATCTTCTCATGGAAAAGCCTATTTATTGTATTGAGAGTCATTTTGTAAAGGGTTGGCATTTCTGGGAATTGTGGAAGAGAAACCCAGTCACTCACTATACATTTTGACAGAGAATTAATGAAAGATTACAGCTCTGGTTCATGAGATTCCTGTGGCGTGAGTTTAGCAAATGTATCTTCTTTATTTTTCATATGTATTTCATTATGTTTCACATTTTCATTCACATTCATTTCCAGTGAAAGCTTTCTAAGTAAAAAGGTAGAATTCAGTGCACTGCGCTACCTTGGGATAGTTTTCACGTTCTATGTTTTCTTCTGTTGAAAAGGATTCATGTATTTATGCCCTTTTCACACTCTCAAACCATCTCTCCACCTCACATTTTTTCAACTCTAATTGCTAGACTTTCCTCTTGTCTTGCCTCACGAAATAACCTACATATTTGAGTTAAATTCTCTGCTCATGTTGTTCCTTGGCCCCACACATCCCAGAAAAATCAGTTATTCTTCAAACATCTCCATCATATTTATTTACCTAGCCTAAAATCAGTATACATTTTTGAGTCATCTCAGACCCTATTGTTTATTTTCCTAAGTGTGACCCGGAGAGAGCCCTCTCATGTTCTGGTAGGGCTAGCTACCAAACTGAGCGTGGTTTGTGGTTACCCTAAATTTTGCCTTCCTTCAGCCTAAGGCAAATTTAGGTGCTAACTGAATGCACCTTTTCAATGTTATTTGAATTTGTTTACAAGTTAACTTACAAATTAGGATTTTGCAAGTTGCACAATGACCAATTGTCATTGGAATGTTGATGTAGTCTTTTGAAATACATGAGTTTGTAGTTACATTAACTTGATTTCCTTGCGTGAATTTGCTTGTTGATGTAGAATGCTGATGTTGCCAACTTTGATTATGTGTTGTAGTTGCGCAAATGCATGTGATTGTTTGTGCTTGATTGAATGCTCATTGCAACTTCTTAATTTCATGTGCTTTGATTAATGTGCTTGTTTCATTCACTTTCTTTAAACTCCTTGTGTGTGTTAGATAAGATAATTGTAGTGTCAAAACTAGACACAAAAAATAAGCAACATCAAAAATCATGCACTACACAAGGTGTTCCTAAGATACCCTTATTCAATTTTGGGCGGATCTAGGATACTGCAACACCACAAAAAATATGTCTTTATTAAGTATTTGAGTACATCAACCTTTCATCTTTACAACATCTTCACTGAAATTTCTCAAGCACAAAGTTTGAGAACTCCTTGGAGGCAAATTGTCTTCAAAACCCTGGATGTTCACTGACTCAATCTTTCTCAAAATAAAAAATTACTTTGAATTACAACAATGGATTTTTCTTTTAAAAATATTCCCTTATCACTCCAAATTTACAATATATACATCTTATGACTCCACAAAATCACTTATTACTCCATTACATAAAGAATTATAAATACTCCTTATCTCTCCAAAATGTACAAAAATCACTTCTCACTCCAAAATATTAAAACATACCCTTATTACTCCATTAACTTTATCATGATTACAAATCTTTAAAAAAATGCGTTCATAACCTTATCTCTCCAAGAGCTCCCTAAAATTGGTTTTGTAATAATGTACAAAACAATTATATTTTTTTAATCGTGACTATACGCAAGCTAGCACCTACTAGCTTTCCTTCTGGCAAGAGCATAAGCACATTTCCAAAAGACATTACATTATGAATAAATAAAAACAACTGTAGAAACTACAACATCATGTTTACACGAAATTTATCTTTTATAGTCAATGCATAGCCTGAGCTTGTTTTAGAAACCATAAAAGCAAAATACAATGAAAGAACATTAATTATTGAGATCTAGTAGATGTTCTACTAGATCTTTGTCTAGCACAAAGACAAACACATAACAACATTGCAAGGTAAAAGAAATAGAGATTGTGATAGAATTACTTATAGCAGAAACACAAGCATATTGACGACAAGAATGTTGCAAAGCAAAATCAATATTTTCATCCTAGATTTCTTTCTATCACAGACACATGGATATTGTCAATAAAAACATTGTATTGTGAATTATTTTTAGCACATGCTAGAATTATTTTTAGCACGAACACATGCATATTTCCAAGAAAAACATTGCAAACCAAAAAAAAATCTAACACAAGCTAGATTTCCTTCTAACACAAACACAAGCATGTTGACATTAAAAATATTGCAAGGAAATGGAAATGTAACAGATGCTAGACTCCCTTCTATCGCATAAAAGAAGATTGCCAACAACAACATTGCATTGCAAAGTAAGTCTAGTGCATGCTAAATTTCCTTCTAGCACAAACACAAACACATTGTCAATAAAAACATTGCAATAGTAATGCTTCCTAAGACATCACCATGCTTATGAAAATTGACCTTGCTTTTTAGAGACAATGGGGTTTTAGTCCATACCTACATAGACTGTTGTTACAATATAAAAATGTTAAACCCTCAAATTACTAGAAGGTCCTTCATATGGAATATGTGGTCTAAGAATGGGATATGGTACAATCATAAGCATGTTGCCAAAAACAACATTGCATTTTGAAAAAAAAAGAAGCATTCTATATTACCCTCTATCACAAACACAAGCACATTGCCAATAAAAACATTACAAGGTAAAATAAATATATTGCGTGCACATTACATTTCATTTTAGCATAAAAACAAACACATAACAACATTGTAGGGTGAAATAAATCTAGCATGTGCTAGAATTACGTTCAACAAAAATACAAACATGTTTCCAACAACAATATTGTAAAGAAAATTAAATGTAGCAGATGCTAGATTTATTTCTAGTACAGACACAAGCACATTGCCAATAAAAAAACAAACAAACAAACAAAACAAACAAATAAACAAACTCATAACATTGGTAGTTGAAAGAAGTCTAACATGTGCTAGAATTGCTTCTATCACAAACACAAATATGTTGTCAACAACATCATTACAGGGTAAAAGAAAATCTAGCACATGCTATATTTCATTATAGCACAAACATAAGTAAATAGCATTATTGTATGGCTAAAGAAACCTAATACATGTTGGATTTATTTCTAGAACAAACACGAGCATATTACCAATAGCATCATTATAAGGCAAAAGGAATCTAGCACCCACAAGATTTTCTTCTGGCACAAACAAAAACGCATTTCAAATAATAACTTTGTAAGGTGAAAGAAATCTAATGTGTGCTATATTTCATTCTATCATAAACACAAGCACATAACAACATTGCAAGGTGTCAGAAATCTAGTATATGCTAGATTTAATTCTATCACAAACACAAGTATATTGTCAACAACAACACTGCAAGAAACCTAGCGCATGCTAAATTTCCTTCTAGCATAGATAGAAACACACTGCAAAATAAAAACAATGCAAGGCATTTGATTTCCTTCTAACACAAATAACTGTATTGTCAAAATTAATATTGCACTGTGAAAAAATATAACATGTACTAGATTTCCTTCTAGCACAAGTTCACAAACATATTGCCAATAGCAACATCACTAGACAAAACAAATCTAACACATGCGAGATTTACTCCTATCAAAAACACAAGCACGTTGCAAATAACAACATTACAAGGTGAAAGAAATATAATGCATAGTATATTTCCTTCTACTGCAAACGTAATCACATAACAACATTGTAGGGTGAGAAAAATTTAGTCTGCGTTATATTTACTTCTAAAACAAACATATAAATATTTCCAATGACAACATTACAGGACAAAACAAATCTAGCACAAGCTAGATTTCATTTTAGCCCAAACAAAAACATGTTAGCAATAACAACATTGCAAAAATATAACGTGTTAGATTTCCTGTTAGTGCAAACACAAGCACATAGCAACATTATAGAGTGAGAAATCTGGCAAGTGCTATATTTATGTCTACCACAAATACAAGCACGTTGAAACAACAACATTGTAGAGTATAAGAAATCTAGCCTATGCTAAATTTTCTTCCAACACAAACACAAGCACATTTCAATTTGAAAGAAATCTAGCGCATCTTATATTTCCTTCTAGCACATAACAACATTGTAGGACTAAAGCAGTCTAGTGCATGCTAGATTCATTTCTATCACAAAGACAAGCAAATTGCAAGCTAAAGGAAACAAAACACATGCTAGATTCCTTCTAGCACAAGCAACCATATTTCCAACAAAATTTCATTGTGAAATAAATCTAGTGCTTGCAAAATTTCCTTCTAGCCGAAAGATAAGCACATCGCTAATAACAACATTGCAAGGTGAAAGAAATCTTATGTGTTTTAGATTTCCTTCTAGTATAAACACAAGCAGACACAAAAATTGTAAGGTGAGAGAATTCTAGTGCATGCTAGATCTACTTCTAGCACAAACACAACCATGTTGACAACAACAACATTACAGGGCAAGGAAATCTAGTGCATGCTATATTTCTTTCTAACACAAACACAAGCACATTACAGGATGAAAGAAATCTAACCCGTGATAGATTTCGTTTTAGCACAAACACAAGAACATAGCAACATTGCAGGGTTAAAGAAATATAACACACTAAATTTATTTTAGCACAAATTGAAACATATTGCCAATAACAATATTGCAATAAAAGAAATCTAGCATGTGCTAAATTTTCTTCTAAGACAATCACATGCAAAATTCCAATAACAACATTGCAGGGTCAAATAATTTTAGCATATTTCCTTCTAGCACAAACAACCAAATTTCCAACCACAACATTGCATTGTGAAAGAAATCTAGTGCATGTTAACTTTCCTTCTAGCTCAAACACAAGCACATAAAAACAATGTAAGGTGAAAAAAATCTAACATGTGTTATATTTACTTTTAGAAAAAAGACAAGCCTATTGCCAACAACAACATTATCAAGAAAAAGAAATTTAACACATCCTAGATTTCATTCTACAATAAACACAAGTGTATTGCTAATAACAACATTGTAAGATGAAAGAAATATAACGAATGTTAGATTTCCTTTAGCACAAATAAGCACATAACAACTTTAACCCTTACTAGCTCCCACACACATACTTTTATTTGCATGTCTCTTTTTTGACACCTAGCACCCCTTAAGTCATGTCATGGACTTTTTTGAGAAGCCAATGCACTTTTATCATAATCATTATGTTATATGAAACCCGCTTTGTATGCACATTGGGTCTTAACCCCCCATACTCTTTTCATCTTATTTGGTCTATAGTGTTAATGCATTTATTGGTGTGCATGAAATATCATATTTGCAACACCAGATTTTTTAGCCTCAAAACATATCAAAGCATATGCACATCGATACTTTGGTCCCAAAACATATACACATACATGCACTTTTCCTTTAACACCCGTTACCTTTCCCATTGATTATAAGCATTTTAAATTAATTTAAATAATAATGTCTAGGATACTAATTGTTTGATAACATCCATGGAGGCTGACAAGTGTTCACAAGGGACATGTTGTAAAAATATCAGTTAAGGATGAGGACAAGAGTATGCCTTTGAGTAACTGAACACAGGACAATAAGACCAATGGAAATTTGGCCATGTAGCAAGGAACCAGTTTGTGACTATGTGCACATAGGATTGTTGGCCACCTGTTGTAACAACAGAAAATTCAAGGACACAAGGGGGAACAACACACAATTTGGAGTGTCGAGAGGACATGGGAAAGAGAGGAGCAGCGCAGAGGGTGGAGGTATTGAGCTCCTAAGAGAAATTGATAATAAACAACAATGATAGAGGACACTGTGTCGTAAACAGAAGAGGAGATCCTTCAAAGAAGCTTGGGAAAAGTTTGACAGGGGTCTAAATGGTGAACAAACAGAGTCGAGAGCCTTTGACAATGTTGGGGGAAAACGTGTTCTTAAATCTAGAGAATTGAGATTAAGTGATTTCTATTCTATTGATAACTACTTGTGAATGCTTTTTACTTCTTATATTAGTATCTTATTTTACTTATGTTATTATAGTTTTATTCTTCATCAAACAGTTACCAATGCATAAACCATAAAGAGACAAGAGACACAGAATATAGGCTATCAAATAGGGCCAAAACCTCTCCCACTTTAGAGGAAAATCCAAACGAATTCTTCTTCTTATAGAGACTTCAATTGATGAATACAAAACCTAGACCCTTGACCAAGATCCCTCTAAGACCAATACACAAAGCTTATGAGCTTGACCCTTTCCCTCCTTGAGTCAATGATGGTCAAAATATTAATTCTTCTTTCCTTCTCAACTACTCCTTAGACTTCGATTTTCTGTTGTACTTGGCTTACTTCAGAAACCCTAGCACGTGTGAATCATCAAGATTGTAACCTTAATTTCCTTTGCTTTATGTGGAGGCTACTTCTTTTTCAACTCGGCTTGAGATACACCCTTGCTTCTTCCTTAACTTAACCTTCTAATGTGACTACAATATTTTGGCTTCTTCTGCAACAAGGACAGTCCCTTTTCTTCGCACGCGTGAGATCAAAGTGACCCAAAAACATATCCAAATGATGCCAAAGACTTGTCTCTACTTCTCTCCCTTTTTCATTGATGATTAGGCTTCCTTCTAAGTGAACTTCGCATATCTTTATTTCAGACCGATTTCTTCACCAAAAATTTGCCTTTTAGAATGAGGCTGAGCTGCCCATTTATAGTTGTTTCCCAGTTAATTAGGTTGACTTGAGAGAGGGTGAGCTGACATGTCCTTTTGTGATGATTATTTATTCAATCTTGTAGCTGACTTGTAGGAGGTGCCTTTGCTTGATCTTG
The DNA here is from genome assembly GCA_031772625.1 of Pinus tabuliformis. Classification (NCBI taxonomy): domain Eukaryota; kingdom Viridiplantae; phylum Streptophyta; class Pinopsida; order Pinales; family Pinaceae; genus Pinus; species Pinus tabuliformis. Next base: position 152,217,886 of record CM062804.1, on the reverse strand, counting down.
AAGGACCTTCTTATACATGTAAAGACTCATACACAAATGTAACATGCCCAAGAAGGGTCCTTCATACATGACATTGAATCAATTTGACTTTTATGACTAGATAAAAATACCTAAAGGTTCACAATGGGAACCTTAGCTAAAATAAAATCCCTTGATCATAAAACCCATGATTCAAGTACTTACATAGATAATTTTATTTTCTTCTTTTCATAAAATCACAATTACACATATCATTATGAAGACCAAACCTAGTTACACTTTTCAACAAAGCTGACTGAACATCACACAAGTTGGAGCATCAAGAGGATGTGGATAACTTGGGAGGGCATTTGAAAGTTTGTTTGAGGACAACAACAGAGCTCACCCAAGATCTAAGTAGACAATTCATGAATCCTTAGTGTGAGCAAAGAGTACGAGTTGTAGTGAATAGTGATGAGGAATTCTAGCATTGTTGGAGGGAGCTACACTATGAGAGTGAATTCCCATAGATCTACCTTGACGCAGTGGTTGAATGAAGTTAAAAAACACAAAGTAGAAGAAGAAAGGATCCGAGCATGATAGCTCATAAGAAGCTAATAAATAAGTTTCCTTGTTACACCATTGACATCTTTGAAGGTCCCTGTGCACAATCTGACTTACGTGTCTCAGCTAATGGGTGGAGGTAGTTGGACATCTAGAACCCATTGTTTCAACTAGCGGATTTGGTTTTAATCCTTTGAGCAAATCCTTCAATCATGCTCTCGAATCTGGCTGGAGGGTGATTGGAGTCTTGGATTGCAAGAAAGACCATAATGTAGCCCAATCTAAGGTTGGGTGGAGAGCTGGAGTCTCAGACTCAATTGTTGGTCCATACTCCAAGATAAGTATCTATCCCATTTAGCATATGCCATGAAATTTCATGTTATATAACCTATTGTTATGATCAATAAATGCTTGAGCGTGGTTTACTCGTGTTGGATTAAATTTAAGCTGATGGTTCATAGACTACTGATAATAGTATGATGGGTTCAATGTATAATGATGACTTACTAACTTGCCTAGAAAATATGAAACACCCCATATGGAAGGTTATTATTGTTATGGTTGGATCACATAAAGAAAAGTCATGGTAGTATATATATATATATATATATCCATCCCTATGCAATAGTTAGAACTTACAACCCTGTGAGCTTAAACTTTGAAATATGCGTATGCATTGATATGTGTGTAATTAAGGTGAACAAACTGTACTCCTTTCAATACCAGGGTAGTGACCATATCCCATAACTTGCAATGACTACCATGCTGAATTAGTTATAGGAAAATATATGTGTTTTCCAAATTAGAGTTAGGAGCATATGGCATGATGATGAGAGTCATGCGATATTATTCTTCGGCCACCATAGTCGCTTTTATGTTAAGTGATTGGGAGTATTGAGAATCCTCCATTCATTATTTAAATCATGGAAATGATACTAGTAGATCTGAGCGAGATTCTGTAAATTATACCTACTTATCCAACTAATCTTGCTATTATTTATTCTCGATCACTTGAGGATGTACTTCGTAATGGATAGAAATAATACCTTGTGAATTTTTGAAAGGTAGTCTGCCAGGCAGGTCTGTTTCTACTTATGTTTTGGGGAATACATATCATCTGATTGTTCTAAACATAAAAACCCAATAGAAAAACTCATTCCTATACCTCCTCAATATTTCTCCATTCCAACTAGGCTGAATGATCCTCAATTCAGAGGCAAAGTAGCAGTCTTCTCTTCATGCAATCTCAAAACAACTCTGAGGGCCAACCCACCTTCATTGGATGAACGGAAGTTATTAGCACATCTATTTATGGTGCATCTTGATGTGAATTTGTGGCTTCTTCAGCATAGGCATCCACCATGGTGATGATTTGGTTCTGCGCTTGTGTGGAGGTGAGACATGGCATTTTATGAACAATGCTGCTTAGTGTTCCTGGAACAGAGTTTAGATTGTTATCATCCTTGCTAGCATGTGAAGGTTTGTCAGACCTTTTATATTATCATCATGTAGATGTGTTGATTAATTTAGTGAAATTCACACCTCCCCATTGGCATCTTTTCATTACCAAATTGCCAAATGCTATAAAAAAGATTGACCAAGGTTGCAGTGTGTGAACTCCAGTGTTTTTGCTGAGGCAGAAGCCATGCTTCTTTCAAGTCAAATGCCTAGTGCTAAAATTCTCAGGGTACTTCAGGACTTGATCTCTCTTGCTTCCTCACATAACAAGGCAAAGGATTATTAGTTACTACCTTATAGAGATCATGAGGAAAGTGTTATTATAATCAGGAGTCTTAAATTAGCCGCTGAACTTCTATGGTAACAACTGGGTCTCTGCATCAGTAAGACAGAAAAATTGGTCATCTTCATTATCTATTGTACTTGTTTCTTCTGGTGCTAATGGAGATTTACTCCCTTTATCACCAGGAACATAGAATATCTTTCCATATATTGACATATTTTTGTAATATGTGAAAAGTCGCAACCTCATCAAATGACACCTACACAGCTAGAATACACTAGTGCTACCTCTAGTGAGATAAAATCAGCGACAAGTTCATCTAATTCATTATTGCTCAAGGTCCTGGCCCATTGATTACACATAATCGAAGGGAATATCCTTCACTTTGACAAGTGAAACAAATAGTAAAATCAAGGCAGCAATATCAAGATGAGTCCACACATTCTATATTATTAGATTCACTTGGTAAACTGATATCTTGTTTCCTGTTCAGATTGTTGGGGCTACCTTTAGATTCTTTATTTTTTATTGTACAGACTTTAAACTAAACACATACCCAACCCATTTCCTTGTAAGCATTACTAAGCATAGGATGATAATATGGGGCATTTTATTGGATCGGATTCCAGCTTAGCTATTGCCTCTGCTTTTGGGCATATGGAAAGTTAAGTGCATTCTAGGGGATTTTGATTTCTTGTTTCTTTGTGTCAAGATATCTACAAATGTCATTGCTGACATTGTGACATCAATGTAAGAGAAGTTCTTATAATGAAATGGGTATTGATCCAAGGAGTTTATTCGTGTGCAATCTCACACTTTCAAAGGTTGCATATGTGCTAGAAGTCATTGACAAGTACCTAGACTTGGAAGAAAACTCAAAGTTGCTATGTAGCAACCTAACCCAATTCCAATTCAAGAGGTACAAAACTTAATCAATAATAGCACTTGAAGGGTTATGCTGCTACTGAGCTCCATTCCATAGAAATAGAGATCACAATGAGTTAAAACTCAATCCATGGACCATTGAAGAGTTAGATCCAGCATTCAATATTGCAATGAGAATATATTAAATACACCAATATTATCTATGCATTCATAAGCAACATCTAACAAACACCTTTGGAATCTAGCCCTTAGTTTTTACTAGAGATGCATGAAGCATCATTATATAAACAGAATGCAATCTTTTGGGAAGTCCATTCAAATGTGGAATCCAAGTTAAGCATTGATATTAGACCTTGCATGCAGATTTCATGGATTGCTGTAGTAGTGTCATAAAAATGGACTAGGTCAATTATATCATATATGTCAAAGATATTCTAACTCAGAGTATGAAACTGTGATCTAATATATAAACCTGACAAAATGGTCAAAACCTAAAACTATGACCCTTCTTTACAAATTGCATGTGCTACAATTAACCATACTTAAAAGGTTTTAAATTCAATACAAGAGTAATCTTATGGAGTAGCTGTTGTGTTTGGAAAGTCACCATAGAGAAAAGGCCAGTGGGTTAATCTCCTGAAATAAGGTGTTAACATAGTCTTCAGAGAGGCACATTTTGCATAAGGAGGTTTGGAAAAGTCACCACAGAACAAACGCCAGTGGGTTAATCTCCTGAAACAAGGTGCTAACATAGTCTTTCGAGAGGCACATTCTGCATCAGGAGGCTTGGAAAGTCACCACAGAACAAAGACCAGTGGGTTAATCTCCTAAAACAAGGTGTTAACATAGTCTTCTGAGAGGCACATTTTGCATCAGGAGAAACCCTAGACTAATCTCTTTTTATGAGGAAGCAAAAACATGACAAATGTTTGGTTAGGTAGGAATACAACTTGTCAATTTGTTCTAGCTTGAGTGATTAAAAGAGAAGGTTGTTAGGCTCTCTACCATTTCATGGATTGATATAGTGATGAGACAAAAGAGGATCCCCTTTGAGACTTAACTAGGTCATTCATAACAGTTGTGGTTTTGGTGCCTTAACTTAGCAAGAAAATGCCAAAACTCTATTGATGCACAAAATTTATTACTGAATAAACCTCATAATTTGCCATAGTCACTGAATATGACATGCATGTCTGTACCAAGGAGACCCTAAAAGTTTGAACAATGGAACCTTACATTGGTATCATCAACCTACATGGGGAGAAACAAAAGATTTAATAAGATGCCAGCAAAACCTGGACATTATTGTGTGAGATTATTTCTTGGTAACTGCAGATTGCACAATGATGTCTATGGTTGAGCCAGCAAGAAGTGATCCCTTCAGGTGGATCTTACCAATAAAATATACGTAGCGGTCTCCGATTTCCAAGGTCTGTGAACCACATAGATATAAACCAAATGAAAAATACATAAATTTACAATAACAAAAAATCATAGGTCCAACCAGAATATCTATATATATATATATATATATATATATATATATATATATATATATATATATATATATATATATATATATATATATATATATATATATATATATATATAGATATACACGTCCCATTTCAATGGTGTACATGCCAAAACTCATGTCCGTCTGTCCTAGTGTTAGTGTCATGTGTGACTTAGATTGAGGATAAACAAATATATGTGAGAAAGCAAAAGCATTTACTATGGAGGCCAAGTTAAGAATTGATATTAGACCTTGCATGCACATTTCATGGATTGTTGTAGTAGTGACATAAAAATGGACTAGGTCAGTTATATCACATATGTCAAAAGATAGTCTAACTTGAAGTATGAAACTACCATCTAAGCTTTAAACATGACTAAATGGTTCAAACCTGAAACTGTGACCCTTCCTTGCAAATTGCACATGCTAACCAATTAATCATAGTTAAAAGGTTTAGATTAAATACATGAGTAATCTTATGGAGGAACTGTTAGGTTTGGAAAGTCACCACAGAACAAAAGCCAGTGGGTTAATCTCCTGAAACAAGGTGTTAACATAGTCTTCTGAGAGGCACATTTTGCATCAGGAGAAACCCTAGACTGATCTCTTTTTATGAGGAAGCAAAAACATGAAAAAATTTTGGTTAGGTAGGAATACAGCTTGTCAATTTGGTCTAGCTTGAGTGATTAAAAGAGAAGGTTGTAAAGCTCTCCACCATTTCATGGATTGATATAGTGATGAGACAAAAGAGGCTTCCCCTTGAGACTTGACTAGGTCATTCATAATAGTTGTGGTGTTGGTGCCTTAGCTTAGCCAAAAAATGCCAAAACTCTATTGATGCACAAAATTTATTATGGAATCGACCTCAGAGTATGCCATAGTCACTGAATATGACATGCATGGCTGCACCATGGAGGCCCTAAACTTTTGAACAATGGAACCTTACATTGGTATGGTCAACCTACATGGGGAGAAATAAAAGATTTTAATAAGATGTTAGCAAAACCTGGACACTGTTGTGTGAGATTATTGCTTGGTACCTGCAGATTCCATAATGACCTTTGTGGCTGAGCCAGCAAGAAGTGATCTCTTCAGGTGTATCTTCCCAATACAAATATTCTATGGACATAGCGGTCACTGATGAACCACATAGACATAAACCAAATGAAAAATAAATAAATAAATAAAAACAAAAAACTTCATAGGTCTAACCATCATATATATATATATATATATATATATATATATATATATATATATATATATATATATATAGAGAGAGAGAGAGAGAGAGAGAGAGATATAGATATATATATATATATATCTGTCCCATTTCAATGGTCTACATGCCCAAAACTCATGTCCATCTGTCCCAGTGTCAGTGTCATGTGTGACTCAGATTGAGCATAAACAAATACATGTGAGAAAGCAAAAGCACAACTACTAATTGCAGAGGAAATACAGGGGACACAAAAAAAGGTACAAAAATTTATATTTTACTAATTAACTAATTCAATTGAATTACTTCTTGTGTGCCACAATGATTGATTGAGACACTTAGTATTTGGGAATCTTTGTATATTATTCCTAAAATTGCATTGGTTCATTTTTCTGCAATAGTGATAGTTTATTGGTTGGCTAGGGCACAATTATTGGTGTTATTTTCTAAAATTTAGTCATAAGCTGATTTTTTCAATATTCTATGTCACCTGATTCACCAAATTGAGATGAATGCTTCTCATGGAGTGTTGGTTTCCACTCTTCAGGTGATAAGAATTTATTCTTATGTAAGCAATTCTCTACTTGTAAGGCTACGTGGGCTAGAAAGATAGCAAGAAAGTTTCATACCATCATATTTGTCATTTACTGTCGTTACCTTGACATCTTCTCATCCTTCCTGATAAATATGATGAAATCATCTTCCCAACCCTGCTGTAAACATTATAATATCATCTTCTTATCCTTGCTGGAATTTACTTTGCCCAACTTGAGGTGTATTTTTTCAATGGCTTGTTTTTCTAGTTTATTTAAAAATTTTGGAGACTTTCTTCATCCATTTCAAACAGTTCTAAAATATCCAGTTAATTCCTCTCAATGATATCAAAATCGAAACAATCATTGAACTGGCTGACAACAGAAATCAAAACTAAGCAAAAGCCGAAAACAGAATTGTGGCACAAAACCAGTTAACCAAAAAATAGATAAAATATTCAACTTTTGGAAAAATTACAAATTCATGTGCATATATATGAATCCAAGCCATCATACACAAATATGAAAAGCTTCTCATGTATGTAGCAAGAAAGGGTGCATATAACCAAAATAGCACCAAGTACAATCCATATCTAAACCAAAATACATCAACAAAGATGTTCTCAAACTCTTCAAATCAACCCAAGATACTCAGCTCAAAATTTCCAAATTGCTGCAATGAATTGTGAGTCAAATGGAGGGTGGGGAGCTCTTTAAATAACATTAGGGTGGGCCTCCAGTTAGGTTTTCATGTTCAACCTTTTTATATTTTATCGAATTTTTTAAAAATATTCAAGTCATCCCCATCACCAGCTATATGGCTTTGACAGAATGGAGTTGGACGATTCTGTACAGAACCCATCAGTTTTGACATTTATCACCAATTCCAGTATGGAACCAGCCATTTCCAATGTGGAACATTCAATAGAACCAGTATAGACCCCTAACCGATTGGTTTAGATAATCTAGTTCTGATAACATTGATTTCTCTGGCTAATGATTTTCTGTCTGGCTTCTGTCAGCATAACTTATAACTTTTCATTTCCATAATTTCAATACTAGGTGTAAGAATTTAGAAAAAGATTTTTTTACTGTTTTTAAGATTGAAATAGTCCATGCATCTAAATCCATGCACATGTGCATGGAGAAATTGAAACTACAATTTTAAGTTTGTAGGACATTTCAACTAGCAATTCATGTCGCAAGGGTGTTGTTATAGGTTTAAAGATTTCAAAAAAGATAAAAGTTATGTTACATAATCATAGCTTTGGTTTAGAGCACCTGAAACAATCAAAAATTGTTTGATGATAGTTTTGCGGCATTTGGGGGTGATCACGGTTAGAGTACTCGCTCTGCAGGGGTTTTTTCTTTCCATGGTTTACGGCTTGAGTGACATTGGTTACAATTGGAGGGCATGGTTTACAAACCACTATTTTTTGGTTCACCTCCTGTCTTCATACTCTAACTACAGTTTCCACATTGCAACCAAGGGTGGACTTCTGAGGTCACGAGTTTTCTATTGAAATCTTATAGGACTGTGGGTCAGTCTAGCAGGAGCATTAAAATAAACCCTTGTCTTTTTTGTGTCAAAGAAAAATCCGTTTTTTGCAAGAGGGTTTGAAGAAAAGCACAAGGGCGTTTTGCCAAGAACAATGGTCTTGGGCAACTGTAACCCCAACAGGAAGATGCGGCGGAATGGTGCACTGTTTTCTTGGGCAGCTGGCTCTTGGATGGATGAGAAGCTACTTGACTACACTTCTGACTCCCTTGCTGCTGAGGATATTTGGGTAAATTTCTCCCGACCAGCTCCAGCTTTGACTACGCCTGTGATAGCCAGTTTACCAGTCATAGGGGTTGAGGCAATTATAACTCAAATGGAAGATATGGCAGTTTCTCCATAGACCCTAGAATCGACTCCACCCTCGATAGTTATGGAAAGAATATTCATTCTAGAAGAAGGCCTGGAGTTACCCTTCCTACCCATTCCTTCCCCATCGAACCTGAACGTATGGTTACCGGCCTTCCCAGCAGCAACAATTACCCCAGGTGGTGCGAGTGTTTCAGGAGAAGGACCGAGTAACTTGGGTCAAACAACACAAGGATTGCTACCTGAACAAGTAGGAATCCTCGAGACAACCCCCTTCTATACAGCATTCCAACCAGTGGGCTCAGCCCCTCCTTCAGGCTACTTCATTGGCATTCCCAAACTGGACCACGCTTCGGAAGGAAACCGTTATAATTCAAAAGACATTCGCCTTGAGGAAGGAGAGCAAGTAGCTAAAGCACGGCCAAAACATCCAAAAAATCAAGGAAATCAAAAATCAAAGAAAGGGACAGCTGGTTAATCTTCGAAGAAGGAATCTCTATGGCTCAAGTGGCCCTCACGGAGAGCATGGTGTTAGTTGGAGGGGTGAGAGGCTAAAATTACTCCCCGATATGCCTTCGAAAGTGGACAGCAGAAATTTGGGGGAATCTCCTCATACAGCTCCCAAGTGTCCTCTCGCTTTTTAGGGGCTGGTTTGCTCTGACTTTTGCTCATCCAAACCAGGTAAACTGGGTCCTCACGCAGTACTGGAACATCGAGATGACACCAGTTCTATTGAAGTGATGGTCGCCAATGTTTGACCAGAAAAGGAAAATCATGGAGTGGGGCCAATCAAGGTCCAATTGCCTACTCTCCCATTCCAATTTTGGGGGAAAGAAATCTTCAAGGTAATAGGAGATGATTTGGGTGTCTATCTAGATCATGATAGAACCTACCAAGACACAGGATGCCTAACATTGGCACGTATTCTAGTGCATCTAGATACCAGAGAAGGTTTGGCGACATCACTCCAAGGAAAATTCTAGATTACGAAGGCATTCCCTTTCCTTGCCGAAAATGTCACGAAGTGGGGCATTTATACAAAGACTGTCCAAGTATTTCAGGGAAGAATGAGATCCCAGCCAAATTGTTGGTCTCAACCTCCACTCAAACTCTGGATTTAGATTTCGATTCTCAATTCGACCTCCAAGAAAGTACTCCGCCCTCTAGTCTAACTCCGTAGTAGGCGTAGCTCACCATTTCGAAAGGGCATCGGATCGAACCCCTGAAAAATCCAGATCCCAGGACATGGCTTTCGTGGGTACTCCCTTCTCCACTCTTCCTCTTTTTTCACATTATATTGAAAGTTCAGTAAATTTATCATCTTCTTTAAACTGTTTCATCTCTCAAGCTGAAGTTAATAAGTTATGTTCATCGGTTTTTCCTATTCCCACTGTGCCTCCCTCATTGTCCCCCCCCATTCCCCAACCCTCTATGGATAGGACCACCTACCCACTTGATGATCGCCCACTATCAAGTGGGCCTCACCGATATTTCCTTAGATCCCTTCTTGTTGCTCCCTCTTCAATCTTAGGCCTGGAACTTGACCCCCCTCCTTCAATTAATCTCAAGCCTCTGAGAGGTCATCAATCAAAAATTTCTAAGGCTATTAAAAGGGCTAGTGCTAAAGTAGCCTCCGAGGTTCAATCCCCAATCGACTAGGTTTTTAGAGAAAAGAGCAAACATCACTCCTCTACCCCATGATCTATCTTTCCTTTAATTGTAGGGGTCTAGCCAACCCTGACAAAACGTTGGCTCTCAAGAGGCTCTGTCTGTCTAAAAAGCTGGACGCTATTTTCCTTCAAGAAACTCTGGGGGAAGGTCACTAGATGAATAAGCTTCTCTTAAGTTTTCTCCCAACCTGGGATTTTCATTTTTTGGATGTGAAGGGTCACTCTGGTGGCTGTGCCTTGGGGTTTAACACTTTTTCTACAAAAATCCTCAACTTTTTGGGAGGAGAAGGTTTTCATGGTGCAGATATCTAGTCTATGGAGCTCGACAAACCATTTAGGATCATCAACATCTACGGCCCTTACCAGAACAGAGAATTCTTCTAGAACAGAATCATGGAGGCTAATTTTATGAATCAAGATAATATCAATATTGGTAGAGATTTAAATTTTTCCCTTGGATCAGCGAAATCTTGGGGTTTCAAGGGTCAAAGTGATCATCTCACAGCATTTTTTGAAAACTTGTGGAATTCTCACGAATTTCTAAATATTGACCCTGTTAAACTCAAGCCAACTTGGAGGAATCACAGATTGGGGATAGATACCCTTGCTAGAAGATTGGACCGATTCTTGATCAAGGCCCCTCTTATGGCAAGTTTAATTCTCTTTTGTCAATGGGTGGGGAGTGGTGGGATCTCTAATCACTCTCCTATATTTCTGGAGCTCAAGGGTAATCTTTCTAAACCCTCTTCACCTTTTAAATTTAACTCCTCCTGGTTGCTGGAGCCAAGTTTCTGGAACTTGGTCTTGGCCACTTGGATCCATTGCTCCCATAATGAAACCTCCTCCCAAGGGGAGCTCTTTGCAAAAAATCTAGCAGTTATAAAAGGCAAAACAATAACCTGTGCTAGATTAAAACAAAGAAAATAAGATGAATATCTTCAAAGAATTGAAAAGGCTCTACTAGCCTTCGAAGAATCAACTCCCACAGGATAAAACTTGGCAAAACAAAAGTTGCAACTAATTTAGCTGGAAATTGATAGAATAAAGCTTCTTCGCTTAAAAGAAGAAACCTGGAGGCTTAAGAGCAGAGCAATCTGGCTCAAAGAAAGTGATGAAAATTCAAAGTTCTTTCAACAATATGCAAGGGGTCGGAAAGCCATTAATTCAATCTAGGAATTACAAGACTTGAGAGGAAGGAAAGCGAGAAATTTTGAACAACTAGCTCACATGGGGATTAGACATTACTCTAATATCTACAAAGCCCCCATTGGGATAACCCTTCCAAGCATCATTCGCACTGCTGAAGCTCTGCCCAGATTCATTGAGCTGAAGGAAATTGAAGAACTAAACTCTAAAATTACTAGAGAAGAGCTTGAAGTTGTGCTGAAGTGCTTTCATAAGGATAAGAGCCCGGGTCCTGAGGGGTGGCCGGTTGAATTCTTCAGTTCCTTTTTAGATTTAATTGGAGATGATCTCATCTAGATCATTGAAGAAAGCCGAAAGTCTGGCAGAATTTTGGAGGCCTTCAACTCGACTTTCCTGGCCCTTATACCCAAATCTGATAACCCTTCCTCTTTTGAAGATTACAGACCCATATCCCTCTGCAATACCATTTACAAAATCATATCCAAAACAATAGCCCTCTGTATTAAACCCTTCCTCTCCCGAATGATATCCAAGTAACAATTTGCCTTTCTCAGCCATTGCCAAATCCATGAAGCAATTGGTACTACTCAGGAAGCTCTTCACTCGATTAAGAAGCTCCATAAAAAGTTTGTCATCCTAAAAATTGATCTTTCTAAAGCCTTTGATCATACTTGTTGGTCGTACCTTAGGATAACTCTCACTCACATTGGCTTCCCTTTTGCTTTCATCAATTGGATCATGGGCTATCTTACTTCAGTTTCCTTTAGTATTATCATCAATGGAGTGGCTTTGGGTTTCTTTCATGCAGAACGAGGCCTTAGGCAGGGATGTCCTCTCTCCCCACTGCTCTTTCTCCTCATCATGGAAGGCTTCAGTAGACTGATAACAAAAGGCAGAGAGGAAGGCTCTTTGGCTAGAGTCAGGCTCTCGCATATGTCCTCTATAACCCAACTTTTATTTGTTAATGATGTTCAAATTTTTTTAAATGGATATTTTCAAGACTCATATGCTTTCAAGGCTATTCTAGATCTTTTTTGTATAGCTACATACATGCAGCCAAATATTGCAAAATCAACTATTATCATAGTTTCCTGCCAGCTGAATGAAGCAAGATTAGCTAGCCAATTTTTTGAATATGAGCATTAAGATCTGGATGATGGTCTTAAATATTTGGGTTTCAGATTGAAACCAAATGGTTATCGCATAAAATATTGGACTTGGATTATAGCCAATATTGAAAGTAGAATCAATATTTGGTAGCAGAGATGGATTTCTAGAGCAGGTAGGCTAACTCACCTCAAGTCAGTCCTACAAGCTATTCCGGTTTACTGGATGTCGTTGGCCTGGATTCCCAAAGGCATTTTAAAAAGAATTCAACAATTATGTTGTCGCTTCCTTTGGCATAAAAAAATTCCAAGGAGAACATTTGCTTGGGTCCGTTGGGATAGCATTGAGAAACCTAAAAAACTGGGGGGTTGGGGTCTAAAAAATTTGCATTTGTTCGTCGAGGCTTTGGCTACAAAACTGGGCTAGCAACTTATTAATTCTATAAGTCTTTGGCAGGAAATCACTTATCATAAGTACATATACCCGCTCTCAATTCTGGAATGGATCCATAGACCTTTAGTTCATATGGCTAGATATTCCATAATTTGGAAAGCATTATCTCAGTCTATCTCTCTCATCAAGCATGGTCTGAGTTGGAAATTTGGCAATGGAATTCAAGTGAGGATTGGTTTGGACACGTGGAGTGGATGTGGGAATGGCCATATTCTCCCTCGTCCTCTTTGCAATTTCCTTCAAGACTCAAGCATCACCCACTTATCACATATAGTAGATGATATTCAGGACAGATGGCAAAACCAGAATTGGAAGGACCATAGAACACTCAACATTCCAGAAGTTTGGGTCGATGATTGGCGGAGATTCACAGGCTCATTAGAGGAGGCCAATGTGCGTATAAATGACAATCAAGATGTCCTTATCTGGGCATTGGATCCCCAAGGCAGATAGTCCCCCAAATCAGGTTATGCTTATGTAATGGCAGCCAGACACACGGGTGATTTCTCTTGGTGGTGGAGTCATATCTGGAAATTAAAGGCCCCTCCCAAATCTAGGCTTTTCATGTGGTGCATTTTAACAGACAAGGTTGCCACTGAACTAATGTTGGGGTATCGTGCAAACTGTGAGGCTTCTAGATGTTGTCTGTGTAGGATGTAGGAGGAAGATATTTCTCATCTCTTCTTTACCTATTTTATTTCGAAAGCCTTCTGGCAAAGGATCCTCACTTCACTAAATCTAGATATTGATTGGTCAGGATGAGATATTGAAGAGGCTTGGCAAAGATGGTGGATAAAATCCAACTCTCAGAAAACTAGATTCCTTTCACTGCTAATTTGCTGGGGAATCTGGCTTAATAGGAACAAATCCATTTTCAAGAATGCCAAAATAGATTGGGACTCCTCCATTATTTCACTGTTGGATTTATACAATTCGCTCTTGGAGGACCAGGACATACGACCCCCTCAGTGCATTACCCAGGAATCCATAGACATAAACTCCCCCGGAGGTTATTTTGACGGCTCAGCATTGTGGTGGAGGCGTGGCGTTGCATATGGATAATAGAGTGTCTTATAGAATCAAGGTCGGCCATGGCAGAGGCACCAACAACTATGTTGAATTGAGCAGTCTAAAATACCTTCTCCTTTTTGCAAAAGAACAAAATTGCCAACAACTTCAGATATTTGGAAACTCACAGCTCATAATTAACGGACAAATGAAGTTAATCATTGTCACTTGCACACACTTAGAGATATTATGATTGATATCCTTTCTCTAAAGTCCAAGTTTTGATTCATTTGCATGCTCACATATATACAAGGTAAGGAATGAGATCGCTGATCGTTTATCCAAAGAGGCAGTGCAGTTGAACAGAGGTCAATAGCAGATACAGGAATACAGGGGTGGCAGTTTCTATAGTTACTATCATCGTCCTTTTATGGACAAGATTGGTTCATATCAAAATAATCGCTAGATCATTCAATAGTTTTTATTTTACTTTCTCCTTTTATGTATATAACTTACCAATTTTCAGTATATTTTTGGACAAAACTCATATTCTCATAAACTTACTAGACTTCTCAGAAGTTTATTATCAGTAAGCATCATAATAGTTTTTCTAAAGTTTATAATAGCTCTAAATAGTACTCCCTTTTTGCTGACAGCAGTTCATATCTGCAGTATCATACAACATGTAATTTTCTTATCTTTTTAATGAAAATTATGCTTTTTCCGAGGAAAAAAAGATAGTTTTGCGGCATTTATATTTCTGGATTTACGGATTGAAAGAGTCCAGGGCCTATATAAGGCACTAAAATGATGAATCTCACATGATTAGTTGAACTAATGAGACCTGCTAGGTCAAATGCTTAGCAAATAATTCATCTCAAAGATATCAATCAATGACTCATTTATTGCTAAAAGACAGTTCAACAAAATGACCATAAAATTTTTTATGACTTCAACTCCTAAAGTTATATACAACTTTTGATTTTACTTCAAATATGCGAAGCATGTTGGCAATTTCTGGCATGGAAACAATGTTCCATGATTTCGATTCCAAGAGATGCATTTCTTGAACAAATTCTAGATCTCTTATTTTGCATTTATTAAAATAGCTCTCTAGCATAATTTTTCCTCTCCTTTCCTGACATAAAACTTTAACAAATAACCCAGTAAAAAGAAAACAAGAATAAAGCCAAACCATAATGGATAAATTATTTCTCCAAGCATTTTGTATACCATGCAAACAGTAACAAATAACTGACATGTTAGGCGCCTACAACATGTTTCACATTGGGGCTTTCATTAACACTTCAAACACATGTAATGCTACAATACAGTACTCTCAGTAAAACTCAGTACAATCCTACTCCACAAATCATCCAATATATTGGCTCTTACACTCTTAGGATATGATGCAATGACTATCCTGTCACCTGGCTAACACGTGCTAGCCTTGATTTCCCTAGCTTCATGCCATGGGGAGTCTGTGAGCCCATAATGGCTAAATCAAACCTTGAATCCAACATTTCTATTGACAAATCTGCTCTGGTTACTGTTGATTCCAGTGTTGTTGCAACTATGTCTAGACATAAATCCCTAAATGATCAAAATGCCCTAGGAAGTTCATTTTGGAAGTCTTCCACAATGAAATGGGTTTGATCCTGATCGAACTCCAATAGTCATGTAGCTTTCTGAATACAATTTTTTGTGTGTTAATTATCAGCAACAGTCACTACTTAGCCATTTCATGGACCACATTCCTTTGTGGATGATCATCAAGGCATGGATGAAAGAGGTAGGGGAGTCTCAGATGGCTTTGGAAAACTAATGGTAGCTTGACCATGGGCTTCTTTTTTGTTTTATTTTTTGAATAAAGTTGTCTTTGATGAAATTGCTATCAACAATCCTCGGTAGTCTCAGATGGCTTTGGAAAACTACTGGTAGCTTGACCATGGGATTCTTTTTTGTTTTATTTTTTGAATAAAGTTGTCTTTGATGAATGTGTTATCAACAATCCTTGGTACATATAAACACCTTAGTTGTCTTCTCCTGGTGGTATAAGAAACTCTCAGCGAAGAGAAATGCACAGTTATGTTTCCTATTTACATCAAGTTCCCCAGGATAGCCATGCAATATTGGCCTTTCCACAAACATATTTATGATTCTCTCACTCACTTTAACTATCACAGGCCTGAGAAACTTTACAACCCTCAGGGGCCAGAAAAACATGTCTGAAGTTTAACTTGTCCAAAGACCTTAAAGAATAAGTTTTGATTGGGGTTGGCAAAAATATGTTTATATAAATTGTGAGGTACCTCTTCCATCCAAATAAAATGTAAATGTTATCAAAGAATAAAGGAATCTATAAGACAATGCCTCCATAATATCTTTTTCAATGAAGCACTTCAAGTCAGGGTGGCCACACTCGGTGGTCATCTGAATATTGTCAAGATTCAAAGTGTCAAAGGGACACAATTCCAGGGCTATCATCCACTGGCTTAAAAGAGGTGATAGGCATACAAAAGGATTTTCAATTTTTTAGGGGCCCTATATAAAAGAAGGCTTGAAGAGAATCTCCACTATCAAATCAACCAAGGGTAGGCTTACTTAAAAGATGAAATTGAGAAACAATTTACTTCCAGTTCTCCCTACAAAATATTTTTCAATTGCAAATACTAAATGAGGAACGTCCATGCAACCCTATTTTGGAGTTGTGTCACAATCTTTATGAAGCGCAAAGAATATTGTGTGGCTAGTCTTTGACTTTGGGTAAGCTAGTTGCTACCCTCTCAAACATGAACAATGATGATGGTAAGTCCTGGAATTAGATAGATTCCAATGTGAATTCTATAATGCCACCTAGTACTTTGTCAATCCAGACATTTTGCAGAGGTTTACAAAGAATCCATCACAGAGCAATCATTGAGAACCAACTTAAACAAAGGCATTATCAAGTTTATACCCAATGTTAAAGATTCCAATGTGACTATGAGCTGGAAGCCTATCACTCTGTTGAATGTATCATGTAATAGTCTTACCAAAGATCAACACTCATAATCAAGCATATTCTCATGATTATTATCAAACCTAAGAAGACTTGTTTCACCAAAGGGCAATTTATCATCAATAATATTATTTCAATCTGTGAGGGCATGGAGTGGCCCAGTCATTTGGCCATAACATCTTATTCATCAAAAAAACCAGCTTCGAAAAAAAAATTACCAGATAGTTGGGTATCCCTTTATTCTACCTCTTGTATTTGAGCCAAATTCTCTAAAGGATACTAAAATATTATTCGCCAATACCTAACTTTGTCTCTCTCTCTTAATGGGTGTAAAGTTAAACCAGAGTTAATCCTTTTTTGATCAATTTGCCAAACAAAGGCCAGTGTCTGTCTGATAACTCATAGGATCAAGCAAGGTCTCATTAAAGTGGATTCGTCTACACAAACCATACCCAATGATGCTTGTGAATGTGCTAAAACTCAATGTTCTAGAACAGGAGTCAATTAATAATGTGTTATGGATTACTTAGGCATTTTTTGCAAGGCCCTAAGCTCTAAACGTTCAGTGAGCTAAAACCTATTGCTACAGGTAGAGCTCATAGGACATGCCAGATTGACTTAAAGGTAGAGCTCACAGGACATGCCAGATTGACTTAAAGGTAGAGCTCACAGAAGATGCCAGATTAACTTAAATTACAAGGGCGGGCTTGTGTCAAGTCAAGCCAAATTTTCAAATTCCTATGCTTTTCTTTCTCTTTTCAAGCAACATTTGAGGAACAATGGGACATGCTTATCCAAATATGAGAAAAGAATTTTGGTAAATGGATTTATAAGCCCAAGACTTTAGCAGCATGATTTCAAATCTGCACTAAAAGTTGGCTCCCATGCATGTTATTATTTATTGTATGTGCCCTTGGTTGCTTCTTTGTGCCAACTTTGATGGGGGGATGGTCTTAAACTTTTCATAGATTCAGGAATCTTTAATACACATGGAAGGAATGAAGTGGCTTGGGTATCCGCAGAACTCACACTCCAACTCATCCCTCTATGCTAAGTGGATTGTTTCTGGAAGGAAAGGAAGGAAATTGCATTCACATAGTAAAAATTTATATTGGCGATTGAACCTTCAATCATTTATCAATGAGCATTACCGCTGGACATTTTTAAGATTGGATGTACCTTTCTGGTCCATAGCATATGGATAAATTGGAAGGTTATAAAGCCAAAACCTCCATATAATGCACCTTGGCATCCCTACAATAAATAATTTTTGATAAATGGCTTGAGCCGTGAAAACAAATATTCTAGTTGTACCAATTCCTCAACTCTGCTTGGCAATAGGTATTGATCTACTGTAGTCACTTACTTCACATTTCCATCCCGTAAAAGGAATCTCTTCATTGGATATTAATTACAATAAACTGTGGACTTCCACTCAACTTGGAAGCTTATGTGAACTGAAAACTTTTTATTCATTTAGGAAAATAGGAAATAATATATTTTTTAATCAAACTCTGGTCATTAGTGATTTTTGTTGGGTTTCATATCATTGTCTATAATTAGAATCACCATAGGTGGCCTCATCCTCTAGACCAGCCTCCAAATGATAAGCTAAACAAATTCCATCGATAATTTCGAAGGGTTAGAAGCAACAAGAAAATAATCATTGAGAAGTCAGTGGCCCAAAGACTGAGCCAAAAAACAATCCATCAAGAAGCCACCAACATAATGAAAAAAGGATGAAATGCCCTCATCGGGATCCGATACAAACTGTTATGATGTACTAATGACAAGGGCCTTTAATTTTGGACTTTCCTTGATTTTGGTTTTGGCATGTCATATGGCACTTTACTAGCTAGGCATATTAAGGTCGAAGTTTGAGACTTTATATGGTTTTCTTCCAAACCAGTTTTGTAGCCCTTAGTAGCACCATTTTTTGATTGAAACACACCATGCATGTATTCTCATCATTAATCATAAAAAGAAGCATTACCCACCAAAAACAAAAGCAAAAACAAAAAGAGGTCACAAAAACAAAAAGGGGTTTCAAGCTTCCATTCCTAAACTTGAACTCAAACTTTTACCAAATAAACACAAGTCTTCAGTAACACATAGAATAATTAACAAGTCCAAAAGGGTTCCTTCACTTGGGGAGAAAACAAATCAAATAAAACAAAAACAAAAAGAGGTCTCAAGCTTCCATTCCTAAACTTGAACTCACCTTTTTACCAAATAAACACAAGTCTTCAATAACACATAGAATAATTAATAGGTCCAAAAGGGTTCCTTCGCTTGGGGATAAAACAAATCAAATAAAACAAAAACAAAAAGAGGTCTCAAGCTTCCATTCCTAAACTTGAACTCACATTTTTACCAATAAACACAAGTCTTCAATAACACACAGAATAATTAACAGGTACAAAAGGGTTCTTCACCTGGGGAGAAAACGAATCAAATAAAAAAAATATCACCAAAAACTCGATCAAACTCAGGTAAAAGTCAAAGAGTGGTGTTAACTCCCAAAATTTTTGGAACTCAACAAAGATTTGGTTGCAAATAAAAAATGCTACAAAAGCAATAAGTTCCAATTGACTCAAGAAGCACTCAAAACAAGAAATTTTCACACCAAAATGTGAGTACTAGAAAATAAATTTCGTCAATTTTGCAGAAGTTGCACTGGGAAAGTAGTAGCCTCAGTCAATCCCTACTACTACACAAATAATTGTCATGTTTTTTAGTTTCTAATGCAATCAAATCCAATTAATTAATTTATTTTATCTTTCCATGCCAAAAATTCACTCCACGACCCATTTCATTTTGGAATGTGATGCTTTTAGAAACATCAGGGACAATTATGGCGATATGTTCGCATCGGTCCCTTGGCATTGTCTTTTCAGCGAGGTGACTGTTAGAAGGTTGGGTCAGTTCATCATCAATTTGAATAAGAAAATGGCTGAATTACAAAAATCGAAAAGCATGGAGGTTGGTGATCCCATAGACTATTTTTAGTCTCATGGACGTTAAAATTCCATTCATTCATTCATTAAAACAATGAACCATAATCAAATAAATTTAAAAATAACTCCATGACCATCCCCAACAAAAAAAAATATCCATCGCATGGACCCAATAATTAATGAAAATGATATTGTATCTCGGTCACAGGCCTCAAAATTATATATTGACAGACAACATATAACATCATCATTATCATTGGTTTTTTATCTCACTATATTTTCCATCACATCACCGCTTGACACTGCGTGTCGAGCAATCGTTGTTGAAACATTATCTATAAACTGAAGGGAATATCATTTTTTGTGGGTCATTTGGTGGAGAAGTAATCATCAATTCAACGGTTCTACCAGAATTTACTAGTGGATTGTCGAACTTGCAAACTCTTTTATTTGTTTACCACGATGGTTGGAGGAAGATGCCGCAGCAGCAGGTGGAAAGGATTTTCCCCATTAGAAAATAGTGAAGTTGCAACTAGTTGCTCTTCCTGGGATGAAGATAAAAATGAAAAAATATCCTAATCGGTCAAAGAATTTAAATTATCTGAGTTGCAACAATTGGTGAATGAAGTTGTCTAGTAGCACCCAGATTCAATTTAGAAGCTCAAGGTAATAGGAGATTGTCACGAACGACAAAATAAAGTAATGCAAAAGAAGGTAGATAGTGTGAGTTGTTTGCCTGAAATCCAAGTCTGGGAGTTTTGTTCCTGTCATGTCCCTTCTCCAAACAATTTGTAATAGGTTTTGTCTCTCCACAATTTTGTACAAATTCTATTAAGGAAAAGGACCAAAGCAATTTTGACTTAGGAACTTAGGAGAAATGAAGGCCAGATTAATTTGCTAGTGGAAGGTGGGGCCACCCACGGGGGAAAACACATTGGGCAATTTGAATTGCCTTGGAGGGAAATCGTCTGGATTTTGGAGGGGCCCACATTGGGAAAAGAGAGGTCCACGAAGTCATTAGAAGGAAGAGTTCCTCACTTGGGGATTCATTCATTCTTGCATATCAAAAATCACTTGACTGTTTGATCAAGTTGCTTAGCTAATAGCCACGAATCTCTCAAGTGGGAGATTCAACCTTACCTTCGGAGGACTATGAGTGCCACCCTAGGAAGGCATTTTCAGAGCACTTTTGAGGAGCACCACAGAGGATTCATAGCCAACACATTCAGCCACAAACCAGCAGTGCATATTTTTGGGCCAGCAAAGAAGGGAACACGTGGTTGGGTACAGAGCTTTATTGGGTCAGCATTTGTCAAAGGAATCTAAAGAGTTGAGGGACTTTAGGAGGTCAGCACTTGGGAGGAGTTTTGGAGCAGGTGAGTGCAACAATTGGGTAGTTCAAAACTCATCCTTGGAGGACAATGCAGAGGGCCAGACTGAGCAACAGATGGGTCTTGAGGGAGAGAGCCATAGCACCGGAATTACAGTTGGGAAGGAAGGAAATTCACACGGAGTCTCATTCCGATGATTTGGGGCAGTTTTGGAGAGCTTTCCTAGCTTCATTCAGATTGGTTGAGTTTGCCAGCTTCAGCAGAGGACGAACCCATTAGGGATTGAATTTCAGAAGTCTGAACTAGGCCAAACCCTTCTTGGGTTTTGGTGGGTTTTTGCTAAGGATCCGGGAGGTAAAGTTTTATAATTTTCTGAGCATGGGAAGCAGTGATTCCAGCCTTTTTGTTCCAGAAGATAGCAAAAATAAGTTCTAAAGTAGTAGTTGGGCAACTCTCAGATCGGCGTTTGCTCACCTGGGTTTTTTCACGCTTGTCCTTGGAGATAAGCCCAGGCCCAGGGGCACCATTCCATTCAATGTTTCATTTTCCCTTGATGATTTAATAAAATTACTCAACAATTCTCTATTTCCAATGTTTTCATGGGTGTATGATGTTTATTTCACATTTCTAATTGTTGGATTGTCTGTTTTCTTTGGTATCACTTAATTTCCTAGTTAGAAACATTACAGTTCCACATCACTCCTTCCCCGAGAACTCGACCAGGCACAATGTTGTACTAGCAGCAGATCCAATCCAATATGCTATAGTAGATTCTCGGGATGCAGATGTGAACTTCGATGAAAGAAATGGGAAAAAGGTAAATGAAATATCTTGATCTCGGGATCAAATCTCTCTTCCAATATCTCTCCTTCAAATTGGGTTTTTAATAGTGGGCCTTTAAGTGCTCCGTTCTCCATTCATCTTAAAACCCTCTCTACAGGGAAAACACTCATTATAGAGAATGTCTTTCCAGAGAATAGGTAGCCAAATGGTACATACAATACTAATGCCAACTTTCATTGAAAGCAAGGCATGTAATCTAGATGCAGAAATTCAAACGATCCATAGGATATCTACAATGATAATGCGACCTTTCTGTTTGTTGGAGTTGAAAGTATGAATCCAAATCACAAAACTTGTTAAAGAATTTTTTGTAAATCTAAGTGATTGTAGGAAGGGTAGATACGTACGCTAAGTCATCTATTTTGGTCTCCAGTGTTTAATGAAATAGGGGACCTGGTTATGGAAGACTATTATATTTATGCACTATGTGCATCACCTTTATGGTGATTTTCATTTTAATTAAAAAAATAGAGAGGGAGTTTTTTAAAACAACAACAAAAAATACAACAATATCTCAACAAAATCTGCAAAAAATGCAATCTCAATAGTGCGACAACAAAATTCATTCAATGCAACGACAACTTAAGATTAACGGATATCGAATTCAAAAAGGTATGTAACTCCATATTGAACCCTAACAGATATGGATGGGCTCGAAAGTTTTCTCACCTAGAGAAACTGCCACTAGCTGGTGTTGGAAATAATACTGAGAGGGGGGGTGAATCAGTATTATCTAGCAATTTAATAAATCTTCCTTATTTGATCTTTGAATTATTTTAGCATGTCAGTACCATAAAATAATGAGCATGAAAAACAGATAGTCACACCAAAGAACACAAGATGTAAGGTGGAAACCCAATGTGGGTGAAAACCACCTGCTGCAATATGTCTCTATCTTCTTTCAATTTAGAAACTTCTTTTACAATGATTTTGTACTGGTGCAGTCCTTTACCAGTACGCAGGCTGCAACCTGCAGAGAGCTACAACTCTCTCTCTCTCTCGTTTTCCAGTCTACTCCTGGAAGGGAGCTACAACCCCCTACTTCTTTTCATAAAGCATCAGATGATCAACAAGTACATAACAGATATAGATCACTACAGATATCAGATCAGCAACAACAGAACTAACCCAGAACACCTTATCAATAGAGAAATTCAATCAACAGAACATCTTAAAACAGAGACGCAGTTTTTCTTTCTGTGGCCTGCGACCAGACGCCGTTAACCTTCTGCTACTCTGCGTCCACACGCAGATATCCTTCTGCTTCGCTGCGTGCCCACGCACTGTTCCTTTGACTGCTCTGCGTTCTGTTGCTTCAGGGACGCACCCAAAGATACTATCGCGCCGCGTCTTTCGCTACAGAGACGCACCTGAAAACACTATCGCGCCACGTCCTTCTGCTTCAGAGACGCACCTGAACCTTGATCGCCCTGCGTCCCCACGCAGGTCTCTCTCTACTGTGCTGCGTCTTGGCGCACTTGCCCTTTACAGTACTTGCGTCCCGGCGCACTTTCCCTTCACTGAACCTGCGACCCTTTAGATATAAATGATATGAAGGCTTCAGGACAAACCCAAACAGTCAGATCTACAGATCTGATCATGCGCCATAGAGATCACAGTCCATTAGAAGATTCGCCCTCTTAGATCTGGACTAGATCTCACCAAATAAGATATTCAACCCAAGACAATTGCACAATCCAAATGAACTCCTTTGCTTTATATAGGCAAGCTCCTCCCCAAAACATGGAACAATACCACGAGCCGACACCATAGAAACATAAAACCGTCGGCTAGATACCACACAAGAAACCCCCACGTGCTTTTCTCTGCCTTGAAATGTGTGCACTGGGTAGACGCACCCCCTGAACGGCTGGCCGGCGTCCCTGGACGCGGGTTCTGCATGGTATACCTGCGGGGACACACTTTCTGAACCGATTGCCTGCGTCCTTCTTAATTTTTCAACAAACTGAGAGCCTTACCACTGGAGTTGCCATCAAGTACAACATCTGTAACATACAGTCATACCAGATAACATAATGCCAACAATCTCCCCCTTTGGACTTGATGGCAACCTCAACCTGGCAACCTCAACCTTACAAGCTTCAGCTTCATTCTCCCCCTTTGACATCAAGGGCAAAGGGTATGCTCCCCCTTAGCTCATGCTCCTCCAGATCTGCAACAAATAACCAGAAATCCACCATGAAAGAGATAGAGACATATTGCAGCTATTTCCAAGATCTCCTTCTCCATAATGCCAACAATGCATTATGTGCTCCCCCTGAGCCTTGTACCACCAATAAGAAGATGTTCAACAATAAGATGATGCATCAACAACCCCCAGCTTTTGCCTGAGGTATTCAAATGTGTCCCTGGGCAATGGTTTGGTGAGAATATCAGCAACTTGTTCCTTGGAAGGAACATACTCCAACTTGACTTTCTGTTCAAGCACTTGTTCCCGGAGAAAATGGTACTTGATTGGTATGTGCTTGGTTTTTGAATGCATAACAGGGTTCTTTGAGATGCTGATTGCACTTGTATTATCACATAAGATGGGGATTGGTGGAGTACAAGTGATTTGAAAATCCTGCAAAGTCTGCATCATCCAAAGGAGTTGGGTGCAACAAGATGCAGCAGCAACATATTATGCTTCAGCTGTAGATAAGGCAATGGAACTCTGTTTCTTGCTGAACCAAGATACCAGTCTGGAACCCATAAAGAACGCACCACCACTTGTGCTTTTCCTGTCATCCACGCTTCCGGCCCAATCTGCATCTGTATAAGCATGAAGAGTAAGATCTGTATCTCTAGGATACCATAAGCCATAATTTTGAGTCCCTTGAAGATATTTGAAAATTCTCTTTACTGCCTGAAGATGAGTCTCCTTCAGATTTGCCTGAAATCTTCCAACTATTCCAACTGCATGCATGATGTCTGGTCGGGTACCTGTCAAATATAGTAAACTTCCAATCATAGATCTGTAGGTTGGTTGATGTACTGCTGCAGATTCATCATTTGCACTGAGACTACATCCTGTGACCATGGGTGTACATACTGGTTTTGCATCTTCCATGCCATATTTCTTCAAAATCTGCTTGAGATACTTGGTTTGAGATAAAAAGATTCCTCCTTCCTTTTGTTGGATTTGCAAACCAAGGAAATATGTCAGTTCTCCTAGCAAGGACATTTCAAATTCTTTTTGCATGACCGAGGCAAAGCTTTGACTCATAGCTTCTTCATTGCTGCCAAAAATAATGTCATCTACATACACAACAAGTATTAGCAATTTGTCATTTTCAACTTTTATATACAGATTGCTATCTGCTGAACCTTTTGAGAAACCTTGTTGATGAAGATATTTGTCCAACCGGTAGTACCAAGCCCTTGGAGCTTGTTTGAGACCATAGAGAGCCTTTTTCAATCGGCATACAAGATTTGGATCATTTCCAAGAATGAACCCATCTGGCTGTTCAATGTACACTTCTTCTTCCAAGTCTCCATTCAGAAAGGCTGATTTCACGTCCATTTGAAATACTTTGAAGTTTTGAAAACTTGAGAGAGCAAGGAACATTCGGATGGCCTCAAGTCTTGCAACAGGAGCAAAAGTTTCTTCAAAGTCTATTCCTTCTTGCTGCGCATACCCTTTACAAACAAGTCTGGCTTTGTTTCTAATTACTTCTCCATTTTCATTCAATTTATTTTTGAAGACCCATTTTGTTCCGATAACATTCTTATCCTTTGGTCTAGGAACCAGCTCCCAAGTGTTGTTCTTTTCGATTTGCTCAAGTTCTTCATCCATTGCTTTCACCCAACATTCATATTTGCATGCTTCTTTCACATTTTGTGGTTCAGTAGAGGAGAGTAATGCCAAATAGCTTGAGGCTTCTGCAACTGTCCTTCTTGTTTGTACACCTGCTTCTTTCTGCCCCACAATCTGAGATTCTGGATGATTCTTCTGAACATATCTGGATGGAGTTTTCTCTTCTATTCTTGTCTGCTCCTCTGGTTCTTCTTGAGGTTCTCCTTGGGGTTCTTCTTCTTCATTATTCTGTCTTTGAGGGTATCCTTCATCTTCTTCTATATCTTCATGATGTACTTGCCTAGGAATATATCCCTTCACATCAACCACTACATCAATGCTGTCAACAATTCTGCCAAGTCTTTTATTGTAGCATTTGTATGCTTTGCTATGTGGAGAATAGCCAAGAAGAATGCCTTCATCTGCTCTAGGTTCAAGTTTGCCAAGCTGCTCATCAGTATTCTTGATATAGCATTTGCTCCCAAAGATTTTGAAGTGCTTTACCGAAGGAGTCCTGCCACTCCAAAGCTCATGAGGAGTTTGAGTGCTGTTCACCCGGACATTTGTTTTGTTGAGAATAACAACCGCAGCATGTGCAGCTTCACCCCAGAAAGTTGCGGGAGTTCCTGATTCATCAAGCATAGCACGAGCCATTTGTTGGATTGTTTTGTTCATTCTTTCAACAACTCCATTTTGCTGAGGAGTTCTAGCTGTAGAGAATTCTCTCCTTATCCCATGTTCATCACAGAAATCGAAAAATTCATTTGAAGTAAATTCCCCACCTCTGTCGGATCTGAGGCACTTAATTTTGTGACCTGATTCATTTTCAACCAAGGCTTTGAAGGATTTGAATTTTTCGAATGCTTCATCTTTGTGCTTCATAAGTCCTAACCAGACAAACCTGGAGAAATCGTCAATAAATAATATCAAGTATTCCTCTCCTCTAGGTGTTCTTTTCCTGAATGGACCACATGTATCTGTATGTACTAGCTCAAGAGGCATGCTAGCTGATCCTTCTTTCTCTGGAAAGTTAGTCATGGTTTGTTTTCCAAACTGACATGATCTGCATATGGTGTTGTCAGGAATTTTGATATCTGGAAGATCGCGAACTGCCTGATATTTGCATGCTTTCCTTATTTGTGAGAAGCTTAGATGTCCCAACCTTCGATGCCATAACCAGTGCTCTTCATCCTTGCTTAGATAGCATTGTTGTTGTCCTTCTTCAAATATGTACAGATTATTTGGAGTTCTTTTGCCTTTGAGTACTGTTTTACCTGTATCAAGATCACGAACAAGACATCCATTCGATCTGAAAATAACCTCGGTTCTTTGATCACACATCTGGCTGACACTTAGAAGATTATACTTCAATCCATCAACATACAAAACATTTCCAGCTTTGACCTTTCCTTTTAACTGAGCAATGCCTTTTCCTTTTATAGTTGCAGGAGTATCGTTTCCAAAAGAGACTTTCTTTCCTTTTTCTAGAACAGAATAAGATTCAAGTTTTTCTTTATCACCTGTCATATGCTTCGAACATCCACTGTCAATGTACCATAGATTTTCCTGTCCCTCTGCATAAAATGCTATTCCACATCTTTCTGTTTGAGGTTCCTTTATTCTCCATGTTTTGGTGCTTGAGGCTTGCTCCCTTTTCTGCTGAAACCTGCTCCTGCATTCAGATTCTTCATGACCAAAGTTATTGCAAATAGAACATTCGACTTCATTTTCAAGAACCGAAAAGTTGTTATAGGTCCTTTTTGTCATCCCTGTCATACTTCTGTGTTTTTGAGCTTCCCTAGTCATGATTGTTTTATATGCAACACATTGAGCTGCTTTGTGACCAAAATTATGGCAAGAAAAGCATTGTCCATTGAAGAAGCTTCTGCGGTTATTGAATCTACCTGCCAACTGATTGTAATTTCTATTTTCATCTATTCTTGAACCAAACTGAGAAGATTTTACCTGTGGCTGGTTGTAGCTTTTGTTCACCCTGAAGATGGATTGCCCCTGATAGTTTCTGTTTGTATTTTGTCCCTGCTTTACCTGATTATCTTCATTGTTCTTCTGCTCATTTCTTCTTGCCGCATCAAGATAACTTTTTGAGGTGGATGCTTGAGAGGTTTCTCCATTGTAACCCAAACCTGTCTTGTTTAGAGGAGACCGCTGCACATTGATAATCTCATCCAAAGTTTCAGATCCTTTGACAAACTTAAGATTAATAGCTTTTGCTTTCTCAATTTCTTTTCTGAGACCAACAATTTCACCTTCTAGTTTTTCAAGATGTTTTTCTTTTTCATCAATTTGAAATTGTAGAGTATCAATGATCACATTCTTTTCTTCTATACATCTCTTGAGTCTAGTAATTTCATCATAGAGGTTATTCACATCTACAGCATCCTCATAATCATCATCTTCAAATGCCATTAACAACTTATATTTATTACCTTGTTCATCTTCATCACTGTTTGATAAACCATCACTATCTTCATGGGTGTAGTAGCTTTTCTTATTTGCACTTTGTTTCTTGTTCCATCTAGCAGGTTCCTTTCCTTTATCCTTATAAGGACATTTTGCAGCATAATGACCTACTCTTCCACAAGCAAAGCATTTGAAAGGTAGCTTACCTCTGAACCTTCCAGAACCCCTTTGAAGATTTCTGACAAAATTTGATTCTTCTTCCTCTTCTTCTGGAACATGGCTTGCTTCATAGTAATCTTCTTTGCCTGATGCCTTAAAAGCAGCTTCCCTTCTGTCTGATGGACCTCCCTTTCTCATTTCATAAGCAGTTAGAATTCCATGTAGCTGAGACATAGTGAGAACACGGAGATTTTCCTTTTCTTCTATTGCAGATACTTTAGATTCAAACTTGGGGGATAATGATCTTAGAATCTTTTGAACTACTATAGCCTCTTTTATTTCTTCACCCAAATTTTTCATACAATTAACAATCTCATCTACCCGAAGAAAATAATTAGCCACACTTTCATCATTATACATCTTGAGAGTCTCATATTGAATCCTGAGAGTTTGAAGTTTAGCTTGTTTTACCTGTTCATCTCCTTCATAGCTCGTGACCATTTTGTCCCATATCTCTTTTGCTGATTTGAAGTGCATTACCTTCATGAATTCTGTTTGGGATATACTTCCTAATAGAGTACTGACTGCTTTTGCATTTGTTTCATACTTCTTTTTCTCAGCTGGATCTGTAGGAGTAGCTGAAGGAAAAGCATAGCCTGTTTCTACAATGTCCCAAACTTCTGTACCAAGAGATTGAAGATATGCAGTAACTCTTACCTTCCAATAATTGAAGTTTGTCCCATCAAAAATCGGTGGCCTGATTGATGCTTCTCTCTCGTAGTTGCTCATGATGAACGATCTACCTTCAAGCGATCAAGCTTCTCTGAAGGACCTGCTCTGATACCAATTGTTGGAAATAATACTGAGAGGGGGGGTGAATCAGTATTATCTAGCAATTTAATAAATCTTCCTTATTTGATCTTTGAATTATTTTAGCATGTCAGTACCATAAAATAATGAGCATGAAAAACAGATAGTCACACCAAAGAACACAAGATGTAAGGTGGAAACCCAATGTGGGTGAAAACCACCTGCTGCAATATGTCTCTATCTTCTTTCAATTTAGAAACTTCTTTTACAATGATTTTGTACTGGTGCAGTCCTTTACCAGTACGCAGGCTGCAACCTGCAGAGAGCTACAACTCTCTCTCTCTCTCGTTTTCCAGTCTACTCCTGGAAGGGAGCTACAACCCCCTACTTCTTTTCATAAAGCATCAGATGATCAACAAGTACATAACAGATATAGATCACTACAGATATCAGATCAGCAACAACAGAACTAACCCAGAACACCTTATCAATAGAGAAATTCAATCAACAGAACATCTTAAAACAGAGACGCAGTTTTTCTTTCTGTGGCCTGCGACCAGACGCCGTTAACCTTCTGCTACTCTGCGTCCACACGCAGATATCCTTCTGCTCCGCTGCGTGCCCACGCACTGTTCCTTTGACTGCTCTGCGTTCTGTTGCTTCAGGGACGCACCCAAAGATACTATCGCGCCGCGTCTTTCGCTACAGAGACGCACCTGAAAACACTATCGCGTCGCGTCCTTCTGCTTCAGAGACGCACCTGAACCTTGATCGCCCTGCGTCCCCACGCAGGTCTCTCTCTACTGTGCTGCGTCTCGGCGCACTTGCCCTTTACAGTACCTGCGTCCCGGCGCACTTTCCCTTCACTGAACCTGCGACCCTTTAGATATAAATGATATGAAGGCTTCAGGACAAACCCAAACAGTCAGATCTATAGATCTGATCATGCGCCATAGAGATCACAGTCCATTAGAAGATTCGCCCTCTTAGATCTGGACTAGATCTCACCAAATAAGATATTCAACCCAAGACAATTGCACAATCCAAATGAACTCCTTTGCTTTATATAGGCAAGCTCCTCCCCAAAACATGGAACAATACCATGAGCCGACACCATAGAAACATAAAACCGTCGGCTAGATACCACACAAGAAACCCCCACGTGCTTTTCTCTGCCTTGAAATGTGTGCACTGGGTAGACGCACCCCCTGAACGGCTGGCCGGCGTCCCTGGACGCGGGTTCTGCATGGTATACCTGCAGGGACGCACTTTCTGAACCGATTGCCTGCGTCCTTCTTAATTTTTCAACAAACTGAGAGCCTTACCACTGGAGTTGCCATCAAGTACAACATCTGTAACATACAGTCATACCAGATAACATAATGCCAACAGCTGGGGGCTTAGGTGATGAAAATTATGTTAACCAGTCTCTGCCCTATGGTCGACGATGTGCTTCCCATACTCAAGGACTTCTACCCCGTGCCCCGATTTCCAGGTCCATGAAATTCCATTGATGAATATATTTGGGCATTATGATTATTATTACTGTGATAAGTATTATTACTACCAGCCCCCACTGCTACTTCCCTCCTCCCATAGGACCATGTTTCACAGGATACCTCAAACTATACGAGGCCTCGAGCTTAGCCACTGGGAACTGCAGCTTATTATTAAACCTATTAATTTGTTGGTCTTTGTGTAACCTCTCCAGCTTTAAAAGCCTGGTAAAATCTTAGTATTAGAGGAAAATATACCTTGTAGAAAACCTGATGCCAAGGGTCTAACGGTGAAAAGATGGCCAAATCCTACAAAATGAAAATCTACGAATAGCTGAGGAGGAGGCAAGCTCAAAGATCTGAATGGATCTGAATCACTTGAACGAATTACCACAGTAATGAAGCTACGAAGTCCCTAAATGAAAGTAGAATAATGATTCGAGAGGCCCATGAGTTTGTTTAGCTACATTGTTTATTTTTTTGCAATTTTAGCTGATTGAAAATATTTTAACAGGCGGGGAGGAATTAATAATCTCTTTGTTCAAATTTCATGTGAACAATTAATTTATTTTTTTATGTGTATTTTAATATTATTGAAAATCTCCCCGTCACTTATTAGATGACTATGGTGATATTTCTATCTAGGTTCAATTCACTTTAAGGTTTTTTTTAAAGAGTCTGTTTGGTGACTTAGGTTCACATGGGAAGAGATTTTGATGTTTTATGAGAATCACATCTTTGTAGTTGTTCTGAGTTTGAATCATGTCAAGGTAAAGGGGTAAGTGCATGGTGGTGCCTTGAATCACAAGGGCTTCCTAGACGACCATAAGTAGGACGGCAAGAAGGAGAAGACATTGGAACTCATGGCACCATAATCAATGGTGGCTTGAATCACAAGAGCTCCCCAGACAACCATAAATAGGATGCCAAGAAGGAGAAGACATTGGAACTTGCGGCACCACAATCTCATATGGGCCACCCCAAGGAAACTGAGAGTAGCTCAGAGGTTTCCAGTTTTCAAAGCATTGAGTTTGGTATCACCACCTCTCATTAGATTGTTGGTAGTGGCACCAAGGATGATCAATATGACGCAGTGGAATATGGGCATTGGTGGCCATTGTCTTTTAACTCTTGAAACGACAGTTCATCAAACTATTTTTTGAAAGATCATTGGTCTCAACCATGGCCCAAGCCGTTGGATTGAGTTGTTTTCTTAGGGTATGGGAGCTACTACAATGTAGTTGTCTGATTTTCCAAGTTGCTTCCCAAATCTACAAGTTCTTTGGTTGCTTGCACAGTGTTTGAAGAAACACCTGAATGAGCTATGTGGGGCAGCACTTGGGCCATTTGGGATATGTTTGTCAAAATTTTTCACCATGATGAAGAGGGTAGACATGAATTTGTCCCTCACTTCCCGTGGAAAAAACTACTAAAGCATGGATTTTGAAATTCATAACCACCCCTTTCATAATATTTGTAAAACCTTTCTCACAAGGGACTATCTGTATCACGATGTCAATTGCTAACTTGGTAGCCATGCTTGCTACCAAACTCTAGGAACGTATAATAATTCTAGTTGTGCTTTCGAGGCTTATCTACAAAGGCAGGATGCTACAAGAGGAATTCCTTCTAAGCGACTATGGAATTCAAAATGAGGCTTTATAGGATGCTTGTTAATACATGTTCTCATGTTCATATAAAATTAATGTGAAAAGTTGCTTTAATTGGTTCCGATGCAAAATTGATATTGATAATGGGGTGGTATAAAAATTGTAATGGGCATATCCATTAGTTAGTTATGACGGGTCAACAACATTGAAACCATCCAAGTGACATTTCACCTTGGAACAATGAAAGTTGTGATTGTAGTGGAATTAAAACCACCGAGAAATATCAGAGACGACACTGCCTGCCAGTTTTGAAAGACAACCAAGGCATTGAACAACCATTTGCGTTAGGATGCATTGAGGGAACCGAAGGAAATTTGGCAGTCCTAAGCTGCCATTACTATTGCCAATCACACGTTCAATAGTAACCATAAAAGGTAGCCACATATAAACAGAACCTCGAGGTGTTGACAGTTAGAACCTATTGTAATAGCTTTGAGGTATATATAGTTTTGTGTTTAGATGAGAATGAAGTGGGCTTCATCCACGGTTCAGCTCAATCTTCGTCCATTCCATGTAGTGGTGTTTAATTCGCCAAGCAAGAGAATATTACATGAGAATTAAGAGTTAAATCAATAGAAATCGAAGATGTGTGATTGTCGAATTATTGCTCCTCCCTTATGATTGAGCACTTGATGCGATGGTCATTATCCTTGGGTGATACTTTTATTCCCCATTTGTTGTTGAAAATGTAGCGTTTTTCTATTCGATTATGATAGGATTGGATGAATGTCGGTTTGGGTGGATGTAGACCCATGTTTTTTGTGGTGATCTTCAAATGTCTTGAGGATAAGAAAAAAATCCTTGACCAAGGTCCATGGTTTTGGGGATGAGTTGGTCTTCTAGTGATGCCATGGTTTCCCAACTTCAATCCTCTCACTATGTTGCCGATGACTACTCCAATATGGGTAAGTTTCCCAATTTTCCCATTCACTTTACCCATCTAGATCTCTTAGAAAAAATGGGAAATTTTATTGGAATATTCGTCAAAGTGGACAGGGAAAGACTTTTGAAAGGAATTTTCACCTATATCTGCATATGTGTTTAGGTAAATCTCAATGAACTTTTGCGAGATAAAATTGAGCTCAAGTGGATGGGTATTGTGTATTCCCAACCCCTGGACTATGAAAATAAAACTTTTCGATATGGTAATTACCAACAAGATAGACACCTTCAAAATGTCTGTCCCTTTTTGAAAGGGGCTTCCTCCTTACAGTCATCTAAGAACTCTAGCCGAGGTTGGAGGGATCTTAAGGAAAGAAAGGGATCCAAAATGTAACACCCCTCCCTTGTGTGTCAAAATTTGCAAACCTACGCTGAGAAAAGCTAGGTATGATGTGTAATATAAAAAGTAAATACATTATTAATAAATTAATTACTTGGAAAAGCGAGACACCAAGAGATGAGATTCTTGCCAAATCACATTGGCGAATGGGAAAGGATAATTCTTTCATGATAAAGATTCTAGACTAAATTATAGATAAGTTGGATGGATTGGAGATAAATATCCATTGAGAAAAACATAAAAGTTTTGTGGGAGAGAAAGGAAATCTTCTATGAGGAAAATCCTCATGGGAGAGAAAGGTGAATTTTTCTGAGATAAGCCTAGGAAAATGGATAAAAAGATCCATAAAAGTGAGAACTGCTAATGGAAACCATATCATGAAAGAAGGTATTAAATACCCATTGCATAGTTAAATTGGATGCGGTTGATCCATGGCAAGAACCTCGACTCGGTGGTGAACTGAAGAGTCATTTCTAGGTTGGGTGGCAATGCTCTGTTTTCCAAGTGTCATTCTCTCTTTCGATCTAGTTTGACTCACTTGTGTGGGTTGTTCAGTATGTTGGTTTCTTACCCTCTATGTTATAAATTCCTTAGCATATGAGAGAATTTTCTTGAGTTTTAAATGAACTACATATGGCATTAATGAGATGATTTTATGGATGCACACAAATGAAATTCTAATTATGGTCACAATATGTGGATCTTATGTAGAATTGGTGTTAACCTATCTTTTGTTAAGATAGTGAATAGTCGTGCTTGAGCCGCTATGCAAATTTGTTAACTGTGGTCAAGGCTCAACTGTATAAACTATGGTACAAGTCATTTATGCTATGCATCCAATGCTGCTCTTCTGATTAATTGTGCATAATCCCTAAGATACACATGTTAACATGTCATGCAACTCAGGAAGCCGTATTATTGATTATGTATGATAAATGATTTTTTTTTGAAATGGTAGAGCTTATGGTTCAGGTTATCTAATATATGCATTATGCATTATAGGATGAATTTCATCCATTGAGGTGTTCTAGTTATTTATTTGTATTGCATAAGATATATGTCGGTGGTACTTTTGGCCATGATAATAGGAATATGAACATGCTGTATGGCAAAGCTACTTATTGTAAATGGATGACATAATCTCCAGAAATGTTGGATTGAATCCTCAAAGGAGGGATACTCGAATGCAGGATATTGAATAATCTTGATTTATTCCTCCTCTGTGATGTGATGTAGGCATGGGTAGAAGTGCTTGTGTTAGCTTTGTTATGAGGTAGTTGTATATGAACGCATGTGACAACGATTACATCTGAATTTATTACAAGCTAAAATTAGTAAAGGAACCCAATATGTTGCCTTTCATACTGTGGCTAGTAGGTATCTGTTAGTAGTTGGTGAAATTTAATGGGGTTTTGAAGAGGTATGCTACACAAAAATTCAACTAGACGTGGAAGAGACAACCCACAACATCCTAATTAATTGAACAATAAATCCTAATGCATTCAGAGCATATTGTTTTGGATTAAAGATTCATCTAGACGTTTCACTATAGAAGTAGATATGTCCCTCTAAAGTTGATCGAGTGTCTACTGAAAGAGGAGCCAAATTTGATCATAATTGATGGAACAAGGTACCAATCAACCTTAAGCACAATGTAAGAATAGGATGAAAACCTTAAGCATGACCACCAACTCATCGAATGGCCCTAAGGCTACGATATGCAAGAAGAGGATGAAAAACATTGAATTTGAAAGCTTTTACAACCAGAGAACCTTAAAATCCCAACTCCCTCCTTAGGACAAGTGTATCTGAGTTTACCAAGAGTTGGCTTCCAGCACACCCAACACTCAATGCCAAACATGACATGGTACACTAAAACACAAAGACCGTAAAACTTTTCAACATATCAACAGAGTACACATTCTTCCTTGAAATACACATTCTAAGGAAACCCACAAATGACTTCTCCTCATTTTGAGGATGGTACCCAAGTTAAAAGGGATTGCATAGGGATTTCTTAACACGGGGTTCAAAATTATTACAACAATATAACCACTGAATATGTCATTTGTAGGAATTTCAGTTAGGTGGGGAGGATAACACTCCTATCCATTGTTAAAGCTACACCCAATTAATAAGTTCTCCATGTGCCACAATAAATGCAATTTTTATGACTATAGTGACACATCCCTCAAGATTTCCTTCTAGACCAACACTTTTCTCCATGAACTGAAGAGTGACCATTTCATTATTATATTATACATACATGTTAATATAAGCATTAAAATTTGTATTCCTTTGTAAAAAATTGCTAGTCCAAGAGATACATTTGATCACCTTGTCTCGTATCCAATATCCAATGTTGAACCCTATATCCTTAGATATAGATTGAAGGTTTCATTTCTAATGTTGTGTTTGAGCTTAAATTCAGGTCATTACTTAACTTAATGGCTTCGCAATATACAAGGTATCATATTTTTTTTAAGTTCAATTAGTGAGACATGTTCGGGGGATTGAACTTTTGCTCACTTGGATACACAAGGGCTCGCTGACATGCTTTTTTCCAATTGTGCTACTGCCCTCGAACAATATACAATGTATCATATTAACATCCACTTAGACCAAATTGACTTTTGTGACACATGTCTCTTTGATGATGAAGGGAGACAGATTATGTGATGTCAAACACATTCCCTCAAAAACACTCACAAAGGCCATACACTTTTTAGGGTTCAAACCTGGGTTGTCTGTTATGAAACCAACTCACAAAAAGATAGAAAAGCTAGATCAACAACTTAGAAATTAGCCTCTTCGAGGGGGCAACCTCCTTTACATTACACAAATGAACAATTATTGGATGATACAAATGACAAAGCCTCCTTTCTATATATAGGAGTCTAAGGGGTCACAATATAATCAAAGTCGACATAACAATAATAATATAAGGGCACAAAAATAACAATAAGGGCACAACAATAACAATAAGGGCTACAATGACAATAGTAATAAGGGAATCACTAGTATTATAGGGACCTAACGTTGTCTATATGGAAACACTTTATAATTTTGAATCTATCTATTGTAGATTTGTACATAAATGGATATTCCTTTCTTTGCATTTATCTTTTAGACTTCTTGCCTTCAACCAATTGATTTAGAGCTTATGGAGTCTCAAGTAGCACCAATCCCCTTGCTTATATTGGATTGAATAACATGATTTCTCTTTTAAAATCCATAATATCTCATTCACATGCTTCCTATTTCTCCCATAAGACTTTAGCATAGACTCCATGATCATGTTTGTGTCCCTCTTAATAACGCACTCCTTGGAAGGGGCCATAAAATCTTTTATTAGGACTAAACTTGGATGTCTCTTCTTTCTTGCCCTTTGATTCTTTGTTCAATCATACTGCCCATCAACTTGTTATTTTTCCATTTTTATTATAATGACCTTTGTTTTTGGTAAGGTGCCTTTCAAGTATTTTGTCTTTGCACATAGATACACATAAAGTATCATTATTTTAATCTAATGGACATGGTTGTTAAAATCACCAATATTTAATTAAATATGCATTGTTATACCTTTGCTCAAGTCAACTTCAATGCAAATTCTAACACGTGCGTATACCATTCCTTGCTTGGTTTGTATATTGTTGTAAGTCCCCAATATATTTATGTTGGCTTTTGAAAGATCATCTCATCCCAAAATAAGTAGGGGGAGATTCAATATTCAAATCTAGAGTGGGGCTGAAGAAATGGACATTGAAGATGGATTCAATTATAGAAACTATCTTTTGGAAAAAGGTTAGTTTTTCCCCAAAAAGAAAGTCCCTCGTTTGAGACCTTGCCACAACTTCCATAGTTGTGAAATTTTACAATAATAAAACCTCTAGAGTAGAGGTTTACCATATACTTAGAACTTAGGTTGGAATTGATTTGATTATTGAACTCTTTAGATGATGCCTAGAGGTCATTAAATACATAGTTTGAAGCATTTGCTTGTAGTTATTAATGACCTTGTTAACCATCCATAGATGAATACTTCCCTTGCACATGTACTTGATTTTGTCAGTAATGAAAGAATCCTACTATGTTTTTGGTATATTCGACAAGACTACATCTTTAAAATAAAGAAGATTCAATTCTTAATGCTTTGGAATCCTGTAAGAGGGAGGGACAATCGAAGTCACACAAGAGGGGGTATTCCCTTTGTTTAGGGAAACTCCACAGAGATAAAACACTAAATGCAAGATTAACCCCTTGTTTATGTGATAATTAGGGAATATATATCTACTCTCTCAAAGATTAGTCTTATATATTCAAAAAGAATTTCTCATTTATTCTAAATAACCCCAATATATTTATGTTGGCTTTTGAAAGATCATCTCATCCCAAAATAAGTAGGGGGAGATTCAATATTCAAATCCAGAGTGGGGCTGAAGAAATGGACATTGAAGATGGATTCAATTATAGAAACTATCTTTTGAAAAAAGGTTAGTTTTTCCCCAAAAAGAAAGTCCCTCGTTTGAGACCTTGCCACAACTTCCATAGTTGTGAAATTTTACAATAATAAAACCTCTAGAGTAGAGGTTTACCATATACTTAGAACTTAGGTTGGAATTGATTTGATTATTGAACTCTTTAGATGATGCCTAGAGGTCATTAAATACATAGTTTGAAGCGTTTGCTTGTAGTTATTAATGACCTTGTTAACCATCCATAGATGAATACTTCCCTTGCACATGTACTTGATTTTGTCAATAATGAAAGAATCCTACTATGTTTTTGGTATATTCTACAAGACTACATCTTTAAAATAAAGAAGATTCAATTCTTAATGCTTTGCAATCCTGTAAGAGGGAGGGACAATCGAAGTCACACAAGAGGGGGTACTCCCTTTGTTTAGGGAAACTCCACAGAGATAAAACACTAAATTCAAGATTAACCCCTTGTTTATGTGATAATTAGGGAATATATATCTACTCTCTCGAAGATTAGTCTTATATATTCAAAAAGAATTTCTCATTTATTCTAAATAACCCCAATATATTTATGTTGGCTTTTGAAAGATCATCTCATCCCAAAATAAGTAGGGGGAGATTCAATATTCAAATCCAGAGTGGGGCTGAAGAAATGGACATTGAAGATGGATTCAATTATAGAAACTATCTTTTGAAAAAAGGTCAGTTTTTCCCCAAAAAGAAAGTCCCTCGTTTGAGACCTTGCCACAACTTCCATAGTTGTGAAATTTTACAATAATAAAACCTCTAGAGTAGAGGTTTACCATATACTTAGAACTTAGGTTGGAATTGATTTGATTATTGAACTCTTTAGATGATGCCTAGAGGTCATTAAATACATAGTTTGAAGCGTTTGCTTGTAGTTATTAATGACCTTGTTAACCATCCATAGATGAATACTTCCCTTGCACATGTACTTGATTTTGTCAATAATGAAAGAATCCTACTATGTTTTTGGTATATTCGACAAGACTACATCTTTAAAATAAAGAAGATTCAATTCTTAATGCTTTGCAATCCTGTAAGAGAGAGGGACAATCAAAGTCACACAAGAGGGGGTATTCCCTTTGTTTAGGGAAACTCCACAGAGATAAAACACTAAATGCAAGATTAACCCCTTGTTTATGTGATAATTAGGGAATATATATCTACTCTCTCAAAGATTAGTCTTATATATTCAAAAAGAATTTCTCATTTATTCTAAATAACCCTTAACATTGTTTATAGAATAATTTCTCACCATCACAATCACAATATTCATCTTTTAAGGCAAAAACTACATCAAAACTTTTTGAATATGCACGTAGATAATCTCCACAAATGAAGATGAAAACGTATTTTGAGCATGTTTAAAGTGGATTAAAATATTAATAAAAGACACAACAAAAATCTTGATACAATAATAGCTCAAATAATTATCTTTAACAAAAATCTATTAAAAATTACTATAAAACTATAAAATGAAATTAACATTAATAAATAATCAATTAATTTATATAAAATCGCAATTTAATAATGAATAATTAATTAATTGATTTATGTAGAATCTTAATGTATACCAATTTTGTGGCTCAAAAGATTGAGATAAACCATTATTATCCCACACGCTTAGGTTTAGGCTCATTCCTTTGTCTTCTTAAATTCTATCCATCTACAAAGCCTAGGACTCTCATAATACTTCAAAGAAAGCACTAACACATCAGCTAGAAAAAAGTGTATTATTGCCTCGTTCTATGTCCGGATGTGTCATCATTATTTTATTTGATGTGGCCAATTATTTTTCCAAGTAAAAAAATTATTTAGCTTAAATAATAAAATATATAATATTTCAAATTCTTTAAGTTTTACTTCAAAGAAAGCACTGACACATTAGCTAGAGAAGGGTACATTATTGTTTCAGAGTCAAAGAAGGGTGCATTATTGTTTTAGAGTTCTATATGCGTCGCATCAATATTTTATTTGATGTGCCCAATTATTTTTCCAAGTAAAACTATTATTCAGCTTAAATAATAAAATGTATAATATTTCAAATTCTTTGAAAATCCATTTTACTGAAACACAAATATATGGTCGTCGATGACATGATCGGACGGTAGATATTCTATCCCGCCTTTAAATTCAAATCCTCTTGGTAGTTTGGCACCATTGCGCGTATCCCTCTCAACGAGCTCAGTAGCTCGCATTTGGACAATCATGGTTTTCAATCGCATAAACATTGCCCCAGAATCGATCCACGAGCCACCAGATCTCTCTCTGCACGACTTCAACAGTTCATCTGCGTTTCTTCGTGGTCAAAACGAGTTCAGAAAAGGTATTTTTCTACAAGAGAGTGCTAAAATTGCGAAGCGCCATTATTTTCTTTTTGTCGTCATGAATCCTCTACACTTTGTCCTAATGAAATTATTTAGAGTTCCTGATTGGAAAAATTTTCCATATTTCGACTTTCTGGAAATATTTCATTAAATAAGCTACCGTATTATCCAAACTAAATCTAACAAAAGAGGTCGTGCTCAAAACAATGTTTTAAGCAACAAATTTCACAAGGGTTCTTTCTGGTTTAGTTATTTTGAGCTTTCAATGGAAAATTTTTACTCTATTTTGGCTTACAGGCAAGATTTCATAAACTAATGCTCTCTATAAATGGACTAGACAAGGTTGTGCTCAAAATTTTGTTTCGAAAATGGTAGAGTTTGGGAAGAAGTTCTTTGAGTTAATGGATCAGCATTCAAATGCATTTTGAGTGGTTTGATTGAATGATTTCTGTCTCAGTTCTGCACATTTCAAAGTTTTTGGAGAATGGGAATTGATAATTCTAGTATTTGATGGTGTTCTATTCAAATTACACAAAAGAAGATAGAAAGCTAGGGCTTTTAGAGGCTAAGCATACACAATGCCACAATCTTTATAGGTTTTCGTGAGATTTTTAAGAATGGAAAATAGGATAGAACATTAGGGAATTCACTAAGCTAAGAAAGTTAATGCTACATTCTTTACAAATTTACTTCAAAGTTTTGAGACTGAACATTTTAGATGTTCAAGTGGTTCGTAGATATCTTCATGCGGTTTCTATTTGCATGGAACCAAGAATTTGATACCTCAACACGAAATACTATGCTCCGAAGGGTTTTCCCTTCCATCTCATCTTTGTGCAATGGAATAGAATCGTTAATGCTCTTTAGTGTCTGGAGAAGTCAAAACTAATGGATCAGGAAGCAGGGACTATTCAAACGGTTAGTAATTGCGGGAAACACTATCCTTCATAATATAACAATGTAGAGGAAAACTCATGGTACATTTTTGTAGTTTTGGTCAGATTAGGCCATCCAAGCACGCCGTTAGAGATTTCAGAGAGAAGCTCTTTGTTTTCTTTAGCACTAGCTGAAGGGGAGAACTTTTGCCACATTCCGGGGAGGGAGGTCTTCTAACCTGCTCCAAACTGCCAGTTTCTCTCTTTGAAAGTTTGTATTGAAAACCAATGCTGGGTCAAAGGTTTACTCATATGAAGGATGCAGAAAATGAGAGTCCTTTAGTGAGTCAATGAAAAAGGCTTGGTGAAGATTTGGTGCAAAATGATACATGCAGCAGAGCCAAACAAGTTCCAAAATTAGAGACAACCTCACCAAATAAAATCTGCAAACAACCTGGAATCCTATATTTAGGATGAGATTGTTTGAAGCACCCCGAAAACTCAAGTATGTGTTATAGACATTTTTGTGCCTTACAGCATGAAGCATGAAATGTCAATAATCTAAGGGATCCAAAGTCCCTAAACATGTTGTTCCTACCCCTAGAGGAACAAGGTCAGCAAACCACAGCACTGAATATCAGTTCTCCACCTGAAAACACTCAAAAACAAGCTAATTCTGGATCATGTCAACTGCTCCACTGAGCATCTGCGCTGAATGTCAACTGCTCCACTCTGTACCTGCGCTGAATGTCAAAAGCAATGAAGGCTACCTGTGCTGGGCGAGATTGGCCAAGTGGCACAGTCATTCTTCAATGTGTCAAATGCCCAGGAAGCTTCCAAAATGACACTTGGATCAGGGAATTCGCCTTGTGATGAGTAAGAGGATCTAGATCTCCAAGTGGAAGCAAGAACCTCCAAGTGGACTCAAGAACTGAAGAATAACTGAAGTGGGAGAGGACACTAGTCAGCTTCATGCCAGCCTCAAGCTGACTCATCCTTTCTCCAAAACTCCTATATATAGAGCTCTCTCATGAGGTCTAGGGAGGCTGGAATCTGGTGAATGTAAGGAAGTGTTGTTGGTTTGAGTATAGAACTATTGGGTGATTTGCTTGAAGGAGGTGAAGAGGAGATTTCTTTCTGCTGGGAGGTGTTGCTGGATTGGGCCTCTTATGGTTGTAACACTCTCAGAACTTTACTTCTTCCATTAATAAAGCATTTGAGGTTCTTCTATATGCATGTGTCTCAATGGCGTATTGATACTTGTATATTTGATTTATTCTAATCCTTGAATCAATTATGAATGTATGCTTCTTGTAGTTTCCCTCTCTTGTTATTTTGCAGGATCTTGGTGTAGCTGGGCTAGTGAAAGAGCAAGGAGCTGGGAGCAAGCAGCAAAGAGAGAAGATTGGATCAATCATTAGCGGAAGACAAC
This sequence comes from Pinus tabuliformis, assembly GCA_031772625.1. Classification (NCBI taxonomy): domain Eukaryota; kingdom Viridiplantae; phylum Streptophyta; class Pinopsida; order Pinales; family Pinaceae; genus Pinus; species Pinus tabuliformis. Next base: position 152,175,314 of record CM062804.1, on the reverse strand, counting down.
GGTTAGTGGATCTCTTTCTCCCCTCTCTTACATCTCATAAAGAAGTAATCTCGAATAGCTTTGCATTCGGTTGTTGCTGAGGTACTATCACCCTTAGAGTGGGATAGGGTCATTCCGTATTGGATACTTTTCCCAACAACAAATTGGCGACTCCGCTGGGGATCGTATCTTGTTGGTTGTTTGTGTTTTTGTTATTCATTTCATAAACAAAGGGAGTATCGAATCGAACTGCATTTGGATCTTTCAAATGCAAAGTAGAGGGCAGCTACTCTAGCTCAGTTTCTGGGCAAGTTTATGATTTGAGGAGCTGATCCACAAGGACTCTAATAGCTCTTAGTGATAGCTTTTCATCCTCCTTTTCATCCCTTAGTGTGTACTTGACTGATAGCTTCTGATTTGGCCAAAAACTGTGAATTTTTGAGCAATCTGTGACCCAGAAACCAAGAGAAACGAAAGTTTCGTTCTTCAGTGCAGGCTGTGTGAAGGCTGTCTGCATTTCAGCGCAGTTCCCGAAGGGGCTACCTGCGCTGAAGGTCAAAGTGACAGTGTACTACCTGCGCTGAACCAGTCTTGCCTTGTGCTACTGGGGTTTCCTGCTGTTTCTTGCCCTGTTTTCACTCTTGTTTTGCAGCCTGTTACCAGTCAATGTACCTATCTGAAACCAACTTTCCTTGCCACTATTCCGCCTCGGTTGTATAAAGAAACTGTGTTTGTTCTTTGTGTATTTCTTGTATCATTTACAGTTTCCCATACCGAAAGTGAACTAGTCTTGCTGTGACCTCTTAGATCTAGACCTATGATAAAGTGTCGTTTTGATCCTAAGAGTTAGTTTATTTGCTATTCATAGCTGATTGAGCTTTTGCTTTCGTCATATGGTTTGAATTTATATATTTCTAGTGTCGAAACAAGTAAATCTTAAGGTGTCTTTCGATTTTGGACAAGCTTGTTTGCTTTCACTTGAAGTTGAATTCAAAGTTATACAACAGCGTTCTTTTTGTATCGCACAAACATTAAGAAAGAGAAAAGAAATACTTGCTTTGTGCACGTGCATTATGACAGTTTGCATGTTGATTTAGGGAAAAGTGCATTAGTGTGTGCTCTATGATCTGTGTGAAAAGATGTTGTCTTTCTTTTCCCTCAGTAGTTAAGATTTTCAAAGTTGAAAGATTGAAAAGCTTGCTTATCATCTTAGACTGCATTTAGGAGTGTTACTATACATGTCGTGGTGATCCATAAAGGCAAACTGCTAAACAAGATCAACCTTAAAATAAATTGAATTTACATAACAACGCATTGAAACATAACACAAACACATAGAGGTCTAAGCTAGAGACGTGTTCCGGCGTCGTTAAATGTGATATCTTAGCGTTGAGTGGTTGGGTGATTCCTCCACGGTGAAGCGATAAATATCAATACGGACTTGTGCTCCCACGTACCGTCGCGTATATATTGGGAGACCCCTATAGGATCAAAGCCTTTATCCATAGGAAACCGTGTCGGTCGCCCTACTGATCGCAATGCAGTGAACACAGCATTCACGAAGATCGACCACCCGTACCGTAAAACGTATTCTGTGGTTTTGCGAAAGGTTTGGCACACCCTCTGCCTAGATCTCCAGAGCAGTTTCTTTTGGCCTTTTTCAAACTCTATAACTGAAAAAGTCCAACCGAGCATTTGTCACTTCGGGCTCGTTAATACATCGAAGGAGACTAGAGTCATCTTTAGCTTTTTCTCGACTCTTAAAAAGTGAAAAAGCAAGTTGTGTCTAAAGCGTCGTTATAAAATTTATTTTAAACGGAACATAATCACCTCTTATTCCCGCGTTGATCTTAGGTTGAGAACATGGAACGCCCCAACCAAGGAATTCCACATGATGGAAATCCTAGTCCATTCTCCTCTTGGGGAGAAGTTGGTGCGCCCCACATGGCCACATTGTCGCTTCCAGGACTGACAATTGGCCTGCCTATTTGGCTATTCTCAACCAATGTAGTTCAGAACACCATGGTTCCTGAACAGTCGAGTCAACAATTAGATGAGTCTAGAGCTGCCCACCAACCTTCAACTTCCTATAACTCTTCCTCCAATCCTTCATCTTCGCAAGGTAGAGCCGGCAAAAGCCAAGCTCCCATGGAGAAGAAGGAGAAGAAGAAGAAAGAGAAGAAGAAGAAGGAGCCTAAGGCGACTGGGGGCAAGCAAAAGACATCTGACAAAAATCCACACACAGCACAGACCGGGCCTAAATCGCCATGTGTCATATGTAGAGGAGACAACTTCCATAGAGATTGTCCCTGTATTCCCCGGATACTAAGGGACTGGTCACCTCGTTTGCACATTTCGGGAGCATCAACCTCTGATAGCCATGTTGAATGCTTACCGTCAACCAGCAAAAGTGAAGGTTCAAGACAAAGAGGGGGAGCAAGATCCCCCTACAGACTGTGTGAAGGTGATCACGCCATCCACCGTTGTCCCTTCTTAGACGAAGCGAAGAGAGTTTTGGAAGATCGCCCGGTTTCACCGTTGAGGCTTCCTCCTGGATACAAAAAACTCGTGCCAAGTCCTTCGTTGGTTGAAAATACAGCTGGCCCGCTCAAGTGGTCAGCTGAAGCGTCAGTCATTGAAAATGAACCTACTGAATCCAGACCAGACGAAAGTCTAAAGGTCGAAACGGCAGTTGACCCGGTTCCGCCTTCAGAGGTTTCATCTTCAAATGACACGGTCACTGAAGATTCATCTTCAAATGGCACCCTCACTGAAGAGAATAAGGATGACACCATCCAGATTCTTTTCATCAACACAGATTCTGATGAGCATAAGGGCAATGCGCCCATTCCTTTATCGCAGGAAGGAACATCGTCAGGGTCATATCCGGCCGTGTATTCGGTCCCACCACCAAGCAACCTGGTTGTATCCTTTGATTGGAACCAACTAGGCAGACCCCGGTTACCAGCCAGTATACCATTCAGAATCATAGTCCAAATCTACAGAATGGTAATGGCTGGAACTATCATTGATGAAGGGGCATCTGTGAGTATCCTTTCCTCTATTGCTTGGAAAGCACTGGGTTCCCCGGAGCTTTTGCCTGAGATAAGAAATCTCTCAGGTTTTGATAAAGGAACCAGTCGACCATTAGGGATCCTCCCCAATGTGCCTGTTACATTGAAAGGGAAGACCGTTCAAATGAATGTGATGGTTGTTCAAGGACCCTTGGATTATAACCTACTCCTTGGACGAGACTATATATATTGCATGGGAGCTGTAGTCTCCTCACTCTTTAGAGTAATGTGTTTTCCACACGAAGGAAGAATGGTCAAGCTCGTAGACCAACTTTCATTTCTGGGATCACGCATCGCAAATAGTCACATACCAACCCTCAATGGTCTATTCACTCAAGAAATGTCTCCACCCCCAGTCCTCCTTCCCGATGAGTGCGAGTGATTCGGAAAGATGGGACTGGAACCCAGGGGGCATGCATCCTGGTCTACTTCAGGCAGAGGAAACCTTGGGTATATGGTAGAATTTCCGCGAAAGAATATGACTAGTCCGTACCCCGTCCGTGGATGGAAGAGGGGTTGTTCTAGAACAGGATTCTTTTGTTAAGGTTACTTGTTTGACAAAGGTCATTCACCATTGTCTACTTCGGTAGACAGTGCCGAGGAAATGTTTTCGTTTGATGGTGTTAACAAAACAATCTTTGGGTAACCAGAAAGAGGCAAGCCTCCCTCAATAACACCAAGGTTTTATATTTGAGTAGTGTTCTTCTCTTGTCGCAAGTAGCTACTCTCTTGTCGCAAGTAGCTGTTCTCTTGCGACCTTGCAAAAGAGCTGTCAAAAGTTGGGCCGACAGGAAGACAAGTACCGCATAAGACCCGTTAAAAATAACGAGAAGACAAGTATCGTTAACATTAGACTAGCAAGACGGCAAGTAGCTGTGAACACCCAAAGAAAAACAGAGGTGGAGGAGAGGAGGGGCAGCCTTGAAATTGTATTTTATACCTGGGGGCATGCAAACCTTTTGGAGTGCAAGCTAAGAGCGGTTATTTATCTGCTTTTTGGGATTAGCCGTTTCCAAACTTGCATAAAGAAAGGATGAGAGGGAGCAAAGCTTAGTGAAGATGAAGCTCTATAAAAAATAGAGATCTCACAGGAGACATTCTTATCTTATGACTCGTAGATCGAGTAGTTTTACCACGGAATTGATGCTCGTTAAAAAATAGAAAAGCGAGATCCGAGCAGTTTTATCACATAGTTCATGCTCGTTAAAAAATAAACATAAGATTGAGCAAGAGTTTCCTCCAGAGTTTAAGCTCATTAAAAAAAATGAACCTATTCCGGTAAATAACCATCGTGATCGTAAATTTATTAGCCATAAAAATCCTTGGTCGTGTTTGCACCCGCCACCTCCATTTCATTTGGCCAATCGTTCACCTCCATATGATTGTTTACCCATTTTGAGGAACAGCTGCGAAGAGTGATTTCACTTAGCCATCCTTGTGACACTGCCGTGATTGGAAAATTCCAACCTGTACCTGGAATCTGCTGCTATCCCTGTTTATCACTCGTTCCTCAAAAGACGAGTCTTCTTTGAGCTCTTTTCTCCTGACTCGTAAAATATGAAAAGTTTGCCGAGTTTTGGCCTTCCAGCTCGTTAAAGTGACCGGAAGAGCTATCCCTCCTCTAGATTTTAATCTTTTTGGACCTGAGGGATTATTACACAAAAAAGGTCGAGCGCTTGTTTATTCGGCTCGTTAAAGTTATCGAAAACTCATCCCTTCTGTATTGTTTTATACTTTTTCGGACTTAGGGATTAGATGACGAAAAAGGAATTTTGGAGTTAACTTTCTATACCTTTTCAAACTCTCTAAAAAAGAAAAGGACCGAGTTTTCTTTGTCGTTAGACTCGTTAAAATGATTAAATAGTGACAAACTTGTCTTTAGACGAGAACGAGTTTCCCTATCGCTAGGCTCGTTAAAACATAGCGATGGGCTTGCCCGAAGGGCAGGTTATAGAACAAGCATATGTTATCCTCCTCAAGCTTGACAAAAATAAAGAGGTACTGGTCAGAAATGACTGGGGAAAAATTGGGAGAACCTCAAAGCTTTAATGGTAGCAAGTCACTCTTGAACATGACACTTTGTCCTCCGTATCACATCGGGTTGGGTTGTTTCATTCACCGGTCTCATCACCATGGTCTTCGCCAAACCATCCACATTTGGGGTAATGCTACCGATCCATCACATCAGTGTCGTTATATGTTCAAGAGATGTTGTTCAGAAAGAGTCAACCGTGTCTCATCCACTGCCATACATTATCCTTCATCCACCCATGATCGCCACCCTGAATCATATATCACAGATTGTTTTCACCTCCACTAAAATCATTAGCTCCGTTCCGTGTCACTGATGTGGGATTCATTAAGGCCCTCCTTTGACGGATCGCTTCTTGTCGACTTCAGCTCATTATCCAAGAAGTTGATCTAGGAACACCCCCCTCAGTACTTTGAAGCTTGCATGCCTCAATGGCAAGTTTCTCACTTCCGGCGACAGATATACATCAATGACCTTCGACCAGAAGATTTTGCGTGGTGTTCGACGCCAAGTCCTTTATTCACACCACGTGAATTGTACTGCAGTACCTTGAGGGTCATTATCATTATCGGTGATTCCTCTCGCGCTTGTTAACGGTTTACATTATTGACCGGTAATCAAGCGATGTCTTTCCATGTTCGACTTCAGCGCAATTGTCACATGGATTGGCTTGTACTTAGAGTGAAGATCGAACAAGTTTGAAGACCCCGGATCTAGTTTCATCCATCCGAGCTGCGATATATATTCAGGAAATATAAAGACATTTGATATGTACATCATTGCAGCAGATGATCATCCTACTCAAAGGATGATAATTTCAGCAGAGAATTATCAGTCTACCATCAGATGGTGGTCTGTTATATGTACCAAAATGAATTTATAAAGCTGAGCATGGGAATGCCCGCCTCAGCTAGATCATGAAAGCAGAATGAAAAATAATGTATTGTATTGTATTTTATTACAGGTCACCTCTCAACGATTGAATGAACTTCGGATCCTCCTGATAAAGCATTTCACCCGATAAACGACCTCATACTTTAGGGGGCAACTGTTATAGACATTTTTGTGCCTTACAGCATGAAGCATGAAATGTCAATAATCTAAGGGATCCAAAGTCCCTAAACATGTTGTTCCTACCCCTAGAGGAACAAGGTCAGCAAACCACAGCACTGAATATCAGTTCTCCACCTGAAAACACTCAAAAACAAGCTAATTCTGGATCATGTCAACTGCTCCACTGAGCATCTGCGCTGAATGTCAACTGCTCCACTCTGTACCTGCGCTGAATGTCAAAAGCAATGAAGGCTACCTGCGCTAGGCGAGATTGGCCAAGTGGCACAGTCATTCTTCAATGTGTCAAATGCCCAGGAAGCTTCCAAAATGACACTTGGATCAGGGAATTCGCCTTGTGATGAGTAAGAGGATCTAGATCTCCAAGTGGACTCAAGAACTGAAGAATAACTGAAGTGGGAGAGGACACTAGTCAGCTTCATGCCAGCCTCAAGCTGACTCATCCTTTCTCCAAAACTCCTATATATAGAGCTCTCTCATGAGGTCTAGGGAGGCTGGAATCTGGTGAATGTAAGGAAGTGCTGTTGGTTTGAGTATAGAACTATTGGGTGATTTTGTTGAAGGAGGTGAAGAGGAGATTTCTTTCTGCTGGGAGGTGTTGCTGGATTGGGCCTCTTATGGTTGTAACACTCTCATAACTTTACTTCTTCCATTAATAAAGCATTTGAGGTTCTTCTATATGCATGTGTCTCAATGGCGTATTGATACTTGTATATTTGATTTATTCTAATCCTTGAATCAATTATGAATGTATGCTTCTTGTAGTTTCCCTCTCTTGTTATTTTGCAGGATCTTGGTGTAGCTGGGCCAGTGAAAGAGCAAGGAGCTGGGAGCAAGCAGCAAAGAGAGAAGATTGGATCAATCATTAGCGGAAGACAACGGTTAGTGGATCTCTTTCTCCCCTCTCTTACATCTCATAAAGAAGTAATCTCGAATAGCTTTGCATTCGGTTGTTGCTGAGGTACTATCACCCTTAGAGTGGGATAGGGTCATTCCGTATTGGATACTTTTCCCAACAACAGTATGTTATTATTATGCTACCTTTCTATAGACTGGAATTATTTCTTTTATTGCTGTAATATCCGTGATATAGTCCTGGTTCAAGCATTTGAAAGATAGACTTGATTTTTCATCTAGTTGATTATGAGACTCTGTACTCAAGGTCATAAGAAAAAGAAATCCAAAACTTTTTAGCTAGTGAAGCATAAGTTCTTGAAAGTTAAATAGTAACTATCTCTATCCAATTACCCGTAGGAATATCATTGATTTTAGCAAGCCTTAGAATTTTCCTATCTACCTGGATAAGGAAGCAAAATACAAACAAATAACTATCACTATTATCCCTGGTTGAACATGATAGGTAAAAACCATTGTTTCCTTAAATTAGTTTCATCCTTTACCCCTATAATAAGTTATTGTGTTAGGTTTCTGAACTCTTCCCTGACACATGTGAAAGTCACATGTAGTTTCAACAATGGTATTGATAAATTGTAAGAAATTCTTGTACAAGAACATTCTTATAGTTCTTGCCTCTCAATGCCAAGCAGATGTTGCAATGAGAGTTTTGTCCAACCATCCAAAATAGTAAATACATAGCTCCTCCTTCTTCCTTAGTCTTATAACTATTGCAATATGATTAACAGAGCAAAGATTTAATTGTGTCATTAACATTAGCACTGAGATGATATAAACTAAATCCTGCCATAGTCACTCTAGCTCTCCATTTTCCTGTAACTTCATACCTCTCAATCCTTTCTTCTCCCTCACAAGAAATTATGTTCACTGTGTCTCAGGTAAGGCATTGTTTTTCAACATTCGTATGATTTTTTCTATCCATTTTAAGTGTAGTATCTAGCAACTCAAACACTTATGAGTAATAGTTTAATTCTTCCATGTACCGGGGGATGAAAGGTGTATTATTAATGTTAACCTATTGTTTTACTACTGTGACTACTTTAGGGTTGAGAGACTTCACCATCCTCAGAAGCCGGTCACATGGGTTATTTGTAGACACACTTTGATAGAGCATGTGATGCAGTTGGAATGCAAAGTTTACTACTAAAACCTCATATGGATTTATCTTAAGTATCCATGTTTGGACATCTGATTCCACATCCATATAGTGGCTTATCCTTATGTTGGGATCTGATTCCACATTAAGACTCCCCTCCTAATTATGTGTGTATGGACGAAGTGGTTTATAAGGCATTACATGTGCCCAAAGTTTTGCCAATCTGGAGGTTCTTGATATGATCTGATAGCATCCTCCTGCACTCTGTTATTAACATCATCAATGGTTTTAGTGTTATGCCTTGTAAGCCCTCTTTGGTTTGTGTTTGTTATTTATGGTGTCCATGATAATTAAAGTTCTTAGGTCTTAGTCTTAGTCACTGTCTTAGGCTGATTTTATTTACTCAGTTTTTCTGATCTGGAAGTTCTCGGTATGATGTGATGGCATCCTCATGCAATCCGTTATTAACATCATAAATGGTTTTAGTGCTATGCCTTGTAGGTCCTCTTTGGTTTGTGCATGTTATTTATGGTGTCCATGATAATTATAGTTCGTAGGTCTTACTCTTAGTCTGTCTTGGGCTGATTTTATTTATTAAGTTTGAAAGTCGATGAATATAAAGACGAGGAATTGATAGGTTAAGTTTGTGAATATGAAAGAGTAATAGATATGTGTGTACCTACAAGGCTGCATTAGTTTACATGCCATGTTTCACTGTATTTTTCTTGGAATGTTGTTGAATGTGAACATGCCCTAAATGGAAAAATGAATGTGTGTGTCCTGGGTGGATAAAGAAATGTTTGCCAAAATGTTGCATTTGTGGAAATAGCTCCCAGTGCTTGATAACAACTCTGAAAATTGGGGGGTTGTTTTTGTTAAGAACAAGATGAATTTAATGGTTTCTGAAGGAGTTATGAGGTGATGAATTCTATGGAAAAGTTGATAGTCATTCAACCAAGGATAGTTGAATAAATATTAATATAAATAACAGTAGAGAGGCGTGTTAATTTACTTGACATTGACTTGTCTTGAAAATGAATTGTTGATAGAAGGTTTGAAATAATGACCAGAAATGAATTTAATCGCAGATAATCTAGAAGAACTTGATACCAGAACCTATGGTGCCACAATGAACTGTTATTGCAGCTACAACTTACAACACTGGAAGTTATGAAAGCATGTGAATTTGTTACATAGCCTACAACCATTGATATTTACAAGGGTCAATGAGAGAAGTGATGGAATAAAATCTCACCCAAAATATTGAAATAGCCTCCTCAAAAGTGCACCAGAGAGAGCAAAACCCAAGTACAATTGTGCTCAAAAGTTAAAATATAGATGCAAGAGTGGGAAAATTCCAACCACAAGATGAGACGGGGAAAATGAGAGCTCGAGTTGAACTCGAATGAGGCATCCTCTCAAAAGGGGTTATTGGCCCAAATAACAAGGGCACACATAGCAAGAGGGTTATTGAACCTACACAATGAGGGCATACAACACAAGAAGTTATTGAACATGCATATCAAGTTTTCCTAGGTTGGAATTAACCACAAACCTAGTTTGAAATAAATCAAATTAAATATGGCCTTACCCATAATTACAGGTATGATACCTACAAATGATTTGGGGCCACACGTACATACACACCAATATATTTCAACCACAAACCTGTAAATTTCATTTTCCTTCACACCATGCATCTAATTTGTATTATGTATGAGAATTAACAAATGAATGATGCTCTTTTTCCTCTTTTCCACTTTCCACAATATTTGCTGTTTTTTTTGGTGAGTTTTCCATGTTCTAGATCCCACTTTGTTCCCACACACTCAAATTTTAGTTGCCTTTCTCTGCCACAATAATAATGCTTCAAATTCTTAGTTCTAGATTTTCTTATTCTTATTTCTAGATTTGCTTTAAACCGAATCTTTACATGTAAACTGAGATGTAAACTTAGAGTTGTGTTTATAGATTTAGAAATAAAGTTGAGTTTTTTCAAAGTTCTGAAATGAGAGGTAAACGTTCTAGGCTAAGCACAACCATACCCTTTATTTTCCTCCCTCCTTATGGATTATAATTAATAATCTAATATTTTTTAACTTCATTTGATTCTCTTAAATTGATTCCCTTCCTCCATTTTCATTAAAATCATCATGTTATAAGGCAAAAGGGCATACCTTTATATGAAATTTTGCTAGCAAAGAGTCCAAAATTAAATTTTGGACAATTAAATTTTCATGCAACTAAGAAACATTGCATTTTAACAGTACTCTTGGTTCAACATTTTTTGACAATGGTCTTGGCTCAGTACTTTCTTACGAGTAGAGCCCTCTCCATTCCTTCAAGCAAGAGTGGTCTCCTTGGAAAAACAATAAATTTGACCATTTTAGTTTTTTCATAATGTAATACCTGGTGCCAGATATCTTTGGTTTATGCCTTCTAAAAGCTTGGATACCTCATCAATTTTTCCCTTGGAGAAACACTATTTTACAGAGTCAAAAAGTTAGTTTCACTACCTCTTCTAATTATTTTGTCTTCTAATTGTAATGATTTTTCCACTTCATTGGCCTGAAATAGAGCAGACATTACTTCTGTGTATACTTTAACATTTACAGAGAATTTACAATCTATCACTTCCTCAAGAACTTTTTATGCCTCAATTTTTTTCCTACCTTCCAAGATGATGCATGCCATAGATAAAACTTGCATAACTTTGAAAAACACTTTCCCTAAGCATTTGTTTCAGTATCTGGGCAGTGGCTTGAACTTTTTTGATTTACAGCAAGCTTTGATGAGTGAAGAGTACAGAGCATATGTGGGTGAGAGACCCTTTCTAATAATTATCTCCAGTTGATTCACTGTCTCATCCACCATACCCAACTTGCATAGGCCTCCAATGAATGTCCTATAGCAAACTATTTATCAGGATTTAGTTTTTTTTATCTCCATTAGATATTTCGTTGCATGGTCCACTCTACCAGCATTGCACAAAGCATTGATCAATGCATTCAAATGCATTGTCCACTCTGAGAAAGGATTGTCCGTGATTTTAATATATAATGTGACAGACTGTATGTGACATCCAGGTGGAAAACTTTTCTCGCAATTGACTAAGCAACGTCTTGTGAGACAGACTTGAGTTGGAAACCCTCATAAACAGTATATGCTTGCCTCTTTTACAAACAAATGAAGAGTCAATGAGGTTTTGTGTGATCACTTCTGGTATCGTATTGGGTTATCATTAGAAGTGATAATTGGATTCTCATCGAGTGAGTTGTTCTGCTTTCTCGATTTGAGAGTGTATGTTTGGAGGGAAAAACAAAATAGGACATACAAGAATAGTGAGGGGAAAGATGCAGAGGAAGAGGATTGAGAACATTGCCAGTAGGCTGGCTACATTTTCCAAATGTAGGTGGATTGTTGAAGAAAGCTTACGAGCTCTCGGTGCTTTTCACTGCAGAAGTTGAACTTGTGATTTTCTCGCCAGCAGGAAAGCTCTATGAATTGTCTTTTAGTGCAAATCCTACTATTGTGATTCTAATAATCGTGGCTATGAAAACCTCATGAGATTCTTACTAATAACCCCGGTGGTGCAAGCCCTAGTACGATTCGTACTAGTAAGCTCGATGTTAAAAAACCTAGTGTAAAACCTCCATCAACAACATAATCAATACATGATGTAAAAAAAAGTGGAGAAGCATCCAAGGTTCTCAAGCAATGATGTAATGAATGAGGTGGAGAAGCATCCAAAGTTATTGAGCAATGGTTAGCTATACGAGGAAACATGCAATGTCATCTTCCTCTCATCTTAATGGATATAACATAATATAACTTTCCTATGTAGAAAACACGGCTTATCTTAGGCTTAACCATGCATATAAAATACCACCTATCAACTTCATTGAAAAAGGAATGGTGTCTTTGTTCATAAATATCAATGATTAATCGTAGGAATGGCTATTATTCTCTATCAAACAAAATCAAGGACTAAGTAATGAAGATCTTGGTCGACAAAAAAACTTATGATTATTAAATTCACATAAAATTCACTTCATCTCCGCCACCTTCAAGGAAATCTTTGTTATCCATCACCATATTGATGTTGTGACTTGGTCCTTGAAAAACATTCAGCATGTCTGATTCATGGAAACCTTCAAGTTAGATAGTATATGTCATGCTAACTTGCAAGAGATTGATGTGAGGTACACTGAGGCTTGCAGGGCCTGCCCTGCAGTTTGTTAGGATATTCCAACACATAGGAAATAGTTAAGTACAACTTGGTCTAGTATAGAGTTAGGTATAGAGTTAGGTAAAGTGTGTTTCTTTACTATGTACATTTTGTAACTTACAATCCGACGGTCACGATATGTAGTGATCCGACGGTTCATTCTCTCCTCGGTATTACCGACACTTGATCTGTGGCTTAACACCCGATTGGTCCATGATTTCTATTTAAAGCACATGGAGGGTCATTTGTAGGGTAATCCGTCTATGAGAGAAGCATATGTAAAATTTTCATTCTTTTATTAATAAATTGCCTGAAGTGGCCGTGTTGGCTTAGACCGTGGACTGTTTCCCTCTTTCAGGGTTTTAACCACGTCAAAATACTGGTGTATTGATCTGTGATCTGTTTGTGAGTGGTGTCCTTTGGTGTTCTGTCTGAGGAACTTACCTTGTAAATTCCTACATGGTATCAGAGCTATTTGAGGGCCGCGTCCGTTGGTGATCCAAATCTGAAGCCAGTAGAACTGCATCCGACTGTCGTTTCCTAGATCTACTATTTTTGATTGCTTTCGGGCCGAGAGGACTGCTCTGTTGTGTCAGGAGCATCTGTTCCAGTGAGGAACCCCTTTCGTTTCACGCGAAAAGGTTTCCGGTAGCCCTAGCTGTGTCATTTTTAAGATCTGGAGGTATACAATGTTTATTTGCAGTTTACAGTTATTTTCTCTCTGTTTATTTCGGTTTCGGTTTATTTAGCTTTTTCTATTACCGGATCTATACCTTTCATTTCTGCGTATGCTCTTTTACCTGCGACTCTGTGCGATCTGGGCAAATCAGAAACAGAAAGGAAGGATTTTTCTCATGCGTATGCTCTTTTCCGCTGCACCTTAGTGTGATCTCGGAAAATCAGAAACATTGAGGAAAATATTTAGTTTCCAGCTAAAGCTAACTTCGAGCCACAAGGTTCATTTTTTTTTGTATGTCCATGTTGGGTTTTGTGTTTTTTGTTTTGTAGGGAAAAAGAGCTTTCTCAAAGCAAGCACGTAACCCAAAGCATCAACCCCCCCCCCTCTCTCTCTCTCTCTCAAACTTTTTTTATAGCTCACTTGGTGCAAAGGTAATTTATGAGAGTAGAGGTCTTGGGTTCAAGTCTCCATTTTGTGGGGGCGGATTTTTCATTCCCGCACTTCGTCGGCGACTTCGTCAATTTTTTTTCAAAAAGCCATAACTTCTTCATCCGGAAGCCATTTTCAGAACTGTTTTTTTTTAAACGGCCTAATTTTTCGAGATCTTTCCATTGGTACACTTATTTTCAGCATCTACAGCTTTAGTTTCTATTAAAAATGGAAAGTCCATGCCAAGTCATTCTTGATAGCACTAACTACTTCCAATGGTGGTCCTACATTGTGGATTTACTTAGAAGTAAAGGTCTTTACAGAATAGCCACATGCCAAGAGACCAAACCGAAAGATGAAGATAAGGCAGCTAAATGGGAAAATAGGCAAGACCAAGCACGTGGGTTGATAGGGATGTCTATTTCTCCAGATCTTAGATTCCATATTGCAGAACTTGATACTCCTGATGAAGCACTGCAACAAATTACTAAAGTCTTTGGAATTAAAAATGAACTTAAAGCCCATCAACTTGAAAATGAATTTCTTACATTGGACCCCAATAATTTTTCTTGCATTGAAGATTTTTTTTCCAAGTTCAAGACCCTTAGACTTCTCTTGGAAGGTGTTAAGGTTAAGAAAGAAGATAGTAGCCTTATCTACTCCATTCTTACTAAGTTGGGACCAGCCTATTCTGTGTTTGTTTCCACCTTCCATTCTACAAGAGAAGCCTTCATTTCTCAAGGATAAACCTACACGTCCCCTTCCTTTGATTCCTTTTGTGATTCTTTAATAAGAGAACAAGAAAAACTCTTACACCTTGGTCTTCTTCATCTTGGAAACTCTTCTAAGAAAGCGTTAGCCGCCCAACAGCAACCAAATCCAAAGAATCCTAAGAAGTTGTATCCTAAAAAGAATGGTCCTAAACCAAACAAGGGTCCTAAGCTATTTCAGCCTCAAAATGAAAAATCATTTCAACAAAATGATAAGACAAATAAAAACAAAGGGAAGAAGACTGATAGACATTGCAACTTTTGTAGTCGACATGGTCACTTAGAATCTAAATGCTTTAAGAAGATGGAAGCCTTGGAAGCAGCAATGAAGAAGCATAACATCCATTTGGAGCAATCTTCAACTTCATCTTCAGGAATGGCACTTTCTGCATGTGGTTGTCAAGCATCTCGGTTTGGCTATGCACTAAATGTATCTTCTTCTTCTCATTCTCATGAGTGGCTCATTGATTCTGGAGCTTCTTATCACATGGCCAAAAACAAAGCCATGTTTTCTTCTTTAAATGATTGTAACACCAAAAATATATATGTTGGTGATGATAGATCTCTTAGTGTTGTAGGGACTGGAACTGTTCATCTAGACAATGGTCAATTTAATGATGTATTATGTGTTCCAACCTTATCCTGCAACCTTCTATCTGTGTATCAGATAACCCATTCAGGTGAAGGTAAAATCGTTGAATTTTCACCTCACAATGTTGTAATTAAGGACCTAAGAGATCCTAGACAGATTTTAGCTACTGGCATTGCTGATGATTCTACAAGGTTGTATAAGTTTCACAACTTTGGGTCATCAAATCTTCCCTCAGTATTTGTTGCTGATAATGATGAAGTGAGCAAACTTTGGCATGAGCGATTTGGTCACTTAAACTATCGCTCTTTTCAGAATCTATGTAAAGAAAATATGGTGACAGGTCTTCCAATGGTATCTTGCAGAGATGGTGTTTGTTCCGGATGTGTACTCGGAAAACATCATCGGGACAGTTTTGAAAAACGTGCCTCTTGGCATGCCTCAGCCCCTTTACAGCTCATGCATAGTGATTTATGTGGTCCACTTCCAGTTGCTTCATTCTTTGGCTACAAGTATTTCTTAACTTTCATTGATGATTTCTCCAGACGCACTTGGGTATACTACTTAAAACTCAAGAGTGAAGTATTTAACATGTTCTTGGCCTTTAAGGCCTTTGTTGAAAAACAATCTGGACATCAAATTCTTAAGCTAAGATTTGATAATGGCAGAGAATATGTTAAAAACACATTCATCAACTTTTGCACTGAGAATGGAATTCAAATGCAACATACTGTTCCATATACTCCACAACAAAATGGTGTAGCTGAAAGGAAGAATCGCACCTTAAAGGAAATGGCTAATTGTATGCTTCAATCTAAAGGACTTAGTCTTAATTATTGGGCAGAAGCAATTAACTATGAAAATTACATAATAAATCCAACTCCTACTAAGGTTTTAAAGAATATCACTCCAGAAGAAGCATGGAGCTCAAACAAACCAGATGTAAGTCACTTTCGTGTTTTTGGAAGTGAAGCATGGGCCCATATTCCAGATGAGAAACATAAAGCTTTAGAATCAAAGAGTGGAAAATGTATTTTTGTTGGATATTCTGAAGATGTCAAAGGATATAGACTTATTCCACTTAAGTCCAAAAATATTATCATTAGAAGAGATGTAAAGTTTGATGAAAATATATTGGCCTGCGAACCTAGTTCGGCAGATGTGCCACTTCTCCCTATCTCTTCTACTTTTGAAAATATTTCTTCTTCAGATGATGAAAGCGAGGATGAAAATCCTCCCCCACCTTCTCAGGATCCTCCTTCAACTCCTCAGCTTCCAAAATGGGTTCGTGCTACTCGGGATGCAGCAGGTGATCTTGCCGGTGATCCTACAGATTAGTGACGTACACGTTCTCAGTTCGAGAGAGCCTCTTCTTTACTAGCTCAAGCTTCAGTGAATTATGATCCTGACACCTTTGCAGAAGCTTCAGGCCATCCAGATTGGGAAGCAGCTATGAATGAAGAATATCATTCATTATTGGCAAATGATACACAGGATATTGTTCCTCTACCAAAGGGACGAAAACTTGTTAGATGCAAATGGGTTTACAGAACCAAGCATGGACCAGATGGGAAAATTGATAAACATAAAGCTCGTCTTGTTGCTAAGGGTTTTTCACAAGTTGAAGGCATTGACTATACTGAAACCTTCTCCCCTATTACCAAAATGAACTCTATCCGCCTTGTTCTATCCCTTGCTGCTTCTTTCAAATGGGAAGTCCATCAGATGGATGTTAAATCCGCCTTCTTGCATGGGGACTTGCATGAAGAAATCTATATGGAACAACCTATTGGCTTTATACAAACAGACTCCAGCCTTGTATGTCGGCTTAAGAAATCCCTTTATGGTCTCAAGCAAGCTCCTCGAGCTTCGTATGCCAAAATGGATAACTATCTTTTAGAATCTGGCTCCTCTAGGTGTCATTCTGACAATACTGTCTACACCAAGAAAGTGGGCAAGTCTCTTATCATTCTTGTTCTTTATGTTGATGATCTTATCCTGACTGGTAGTGATCCCAACCTTATAAACCATGTGAAGTCTAGCCTTAAAAGGAAGTTTGAAATGACAGACTTAGGACACTTACATTATTTTCTCAGTGTTCAAGTCTTGCAATCCAAGGAAGGTATTTCCCTTTCCCAGTCCAAGTATGCCTGTGATATTCTACGCCATTTTCACACAGAAGACTGTAAGATAGCCCCTTCTCCCTTTCAGTCTGGAGTCAAACTTTCAGTCACTTGTACTTCTCCTGAAGTTGATGCTACCTTATACCATCAACTTGTAGGAAAACTTTTGTATCTAACCCATGACCTTTCCTTTGTTGTTGGCCTTGTTGCTCGGTTTATGCAAAACCCACGTGAAAGTCATTGGAAAGCAGCTAAAAGAATACTTCGTTATGTTCGAGGTACAATTCAGTTTGGGATTCATTACAGTGCTGAAGCATCTCCTCTATTGGTTGGTTTCACTGATTCCGATTGGGCTGGTGACCCTGATGATCGGAAGTCTATTGCAGGTTATGTGTTCACTCTTGGTTCAGGACCTATTACATGGGCTTGCAAGAAACAAGGTGCTATTTCTCTTTCTTCAGTAGAAGCAGAGTATCATGGTGCCGTAGAAGCTAGTAAGGAAGCCTTGTGGCTTCGTCAGATCCTGTTAGAGTTTGGCTTTCAGCAGCAGCATCTGACTACACTTTGGTGCGATAATCAAAGTGCCATTCAACTATGCAACGATCTAGTCCAACATCAGCGCAGCAAACACATTGAACTACACATGCACTTCATCAGAAAGCTCATTCATGACCATGTTCTTGAAGTGCAATATTGTTCAACAGATGATCAAGTTGCAGACATCTTTACAAAGGCTCTCACAGAGGCGAAGTTCACTAAACTTCGATTTATGGTTAGAGTTCAGGAAGTTGTCACTAAGGGGGGATAGGCTCTAGTGCCCCCTTCCTTCTCCTATTGTTTCATATATGTAAATCCTTCAATCCTATCCCAAGTTGTTCTTAAGGGGGGATGTTAGGATATTCCGACACATAGGAAATAGTTAAGTACAACTTGGTCTAGTATAGAGGTAGGTATAGAGTTAGGTAAAGTGTGTTTCTTTACTATGTACATTTTGTAACTTACAATCTGACGGTTAATTCTCTCCTCGGTATTACCGACACTTGATCCGTGGCTTAGCACCCGATTGGTCCATGATTTCTATTTAAAGCGCATGGAGGGTCATTTGTAGGGTAATCCATCTATGAGAGAAGCATATGTAAATTTTCATTCTTTTATTAATAAATTGCCTGAATTGGCCGCGTTGACTAGGCCGTGGACTGTTTCCCTCTTTGAGGGTTTTAACCACGCCAAAATACTGGTGTATTGATCTGTGATCTGTTTGTGAGCGGTGTCCTTTGGTGTTCTGTCTGAGCAACTTACCCTGTAAATTCCTACACAATTTGCCCTCATGAAAGCATAGAAGTAGATTATAACCAATTCCTTAAGAAACAATGAATCCTTTTTAGCCTTGACATCTTCGTGACCAAAAAGATATACAAGTCCTGATAATTCAAAACACTTCCATAGTTCGAAATGTACATCACAAGAAGGAAGCAGATGGAAAAAACCATTTATCCAATCATTTTCCCCCACTTTCATCAAAACTGCAGAAAAATAAATCAGCTCAAAAAACGTACTCGGAAAACATCATTGGGACAGTTTTGAAAAACGTGCTTCTTGGCACGCCTCAGCCCCTTTACAGCTCGTGCATAGTGATTTATGTGGTCCACTTCCAGTTGCTTCATTCTCTGGCTACAAGTATTTCTTAACTTTCATTGATGATTTCTCCAGACGCACTTGGGTATACTTCTTAAAACTCAAGAGTGAAGTATTTAACATGTTCTTGGCCTTTAAGGCCTTTGTTGAAAAACAATCTGGACATCAAATTCTTAAGCTAAGATCTGATAATGGCAGAGAATATGTTAAAAACACATTCATCAACTTTTGCACTGAGAATGGAATTCAAATGCAACATACTGTTCCATATACTCCACAACAAAATGGTGTAGCTGAAAGGAAGAATTGCACCTTAAAGGAAATGGCTAATTGTATGCTTCAATCTAAAGGACTTAGTCTTAATTATTGGGCAGAAGCAATTAACTGTGCAAATTACATAATAAATCACACTCCTACTAAGGTTTTAAAGAATATCACTCCAGAAGAAGCATGGAGCTCAAAAAAACCAGATGTAAGTCACTTTCGTGTTTTTGGAAGTGAAGCATGGGCCCATATTCCAGATGAGAAACATAAAGCTTTAGAATCAAAGAGTGAAAAATGTATTTTTGTTGGATATTCTGAAGATGTCAAAGAATATAGACCTATTCCACTTAAGTCCAAAAATGTTATCATTAGAAGAGATGTAAAGTTTGATGAAAATATATTGGCCTGCGAGCCTAGTTCGGCGGATGTGCCACCTCTCACTATCTCTTCTACTTTTGAAAATATTTCTTCTTCAGATGATGAAAGCGAGGATGAAAATCCTCCTCCACCTTCTCAGGATCCTCCTTCAGCTCCTCAGCTTCCAAACTGGGTCCGTGCTACTCGGGATGCAGCAGGTGATCTTGTCGGTGATCCTTCAGATCAGTGACGTACACGTTCTCAGTTCGAGAGAGCCTCTTCTTTACTGGCTCAAGCTTCAGTGAATTATGATCCTGACAACTTTGCAGAAGCTTCAGGCCATCCAGATTGGGAAGCAGCTATGAATGAAGAATATCATTCATTATTGGCAAATGATACATGGGATCTTGTTCCTCTACCAAAGGGACGAAAACTTGTTAGATGCAAATGGGTTTACAGAACCAAGCATGGACCATATGGGAAAATTGATAAACATAAAGCTCATCTTGTTGCTAAGGGTTTTTCACAAGTTGAAGGCATTGACTATACTGAAACCTTCTCCCCTGTTGCCAAAATGAACTTTATCCACCTTGTTCTTTTCCTTGCTGCTTCTTTCAAATGGGAAGTCCATCAGATGGATGTTAAATCTGCCTTCTTGCATGGGGACTTGCATGAAGAAATCTATATGGAACAACCTATTGGCTTTATACAAATAGACTCCAGCCTTGTATGTCGGCTTAAGAAATCCCTTTATGGTCTCAAGCAAGCTCATCGAGCTTGGTATGCCAAAATGGATAACTTTCTTTTAGAATCTTGCTTCTCTAGGTTTCATTCCGACAATACTGTCTACACCAAGAAAGTGGGCAAGTCTCTTATCATTCTTGTTCTTTATGTTGATGATCTTATCCTGACTGGTAGTGATCCCAACCTTATAAATCATGTGAAGTCTAGCCTTAAAAGGAAGTTTGAAATGACAGAATTAGGACACTTACATTATTTTCTCGGTCTTCAAGTCTTGCAATCCAAGGAAGGTATTTCCTTTTCCCAGTCCAAGTATGCCTGTGATATTCTACGCCATTTTCACATGGAAGACTGTAAGCCAACCCCTTCTCCCTTTCAGTCTAGAGTCAAACTTTCAGTCACATGTACTTCTCCTGAAGTTGATGCTACCTTATACCGTCAACTTGTAGGAAAACTTTTGTATCTAACCCATGACCTTTCCTTTGCTATTGGCCTTGCTACTCGGTTTATGCAAAACCCACATGAAAGTCATTGGAAAGTAGCTAAAAGAATACTTCGTTATGTTCGAGGTACAATTCAGTTTGGTATTCATTACAGTGCTAAAGCATCTCCTCTATAGGTTGGTTTCACTGATTCCGATTGGGCTGGTGACCCTGATGATCGGAAGTCTACTGCAGGTTATGTGTTCACTCTTGGTTCAGGACCTATTACATGGGCTTGCAAGAAACAAGGTGCCATTTCTCTTTCTTCAGCAGAAGCAGAGTATCGTGGTGTCGTAGAAGCTAGTAAGGAAGCCTTGTGGCTTCGTCAGATCCTGTCAGAGTTTGGCTTTCAGCAGCAGCATCTGACTACACTTTGGTGTGATAATCAAAGTGCCATTCAACTATGCAAAGATCCAGTCCAACGTTAGCGCAGAAAACACATTGAACTGCACATGCACTTCATCAGAAAGCTCATTCATGATGATGTTCTTGAAGTGCAATATTGTTCAACAGATGATCAAGTTGCAGACATCTTTACAAAGGCTCTCACAGAGGCGAAGTTCACTAAACTTCGATTTATGGTTGGAGTTCAGGAAGTTGTCACTAAGGGGGGATAGGCTCTAGTGCCCCCTTCCTTCTCCTATTGTGTCATATTTGTAAATTCTTCAATCCTATCCCAAGTTATTCTTAAGGGGGAATGTTAGGATATTCTGACACATAGGAAATAGTTAAGTACAACTTGGTCTAGTATAGAGGTAGGTATAGAGTTAGGTAAAGTGTGTTTCTTTACTATGTACATTTTGTAACTTACAATCCGACGGTCACGATATGTAGTGATCCGATGGTTCATTCTCTCCTCGGTATTACCGACACTTGATCCGTGGCTTAGCACCCAATTGGTCCATGATTTCTATTTAAAGCGCATGGAGGGTCATTTGTAGGGTAATCCGTCTATGAGAGAAGCATATGTAAATTTTCATTCTTTTATTAATAAATTGCCTGAAGTGGCCGCGTTGGCTCAGGCAGTGGACTGTTTCCCTCTTTGAGGGTTTTAACCACGTCAAAATACTGGTGTATTGATATGTGATATGTTTGAGAGCGGTGTCCTTTGGTGTTCTATCTGAGGAACTTACCCTGTAAATTCCTACACAGTTTGCCCTCATGAAAGCATAGAAGTAGATTATAACCAATTCCTTAAGAAACCATGAATCCTTTTTAGCCTTGACATCTTCGTGACCAAAAAGATATACAACTCCTGATAATTCAAAACACTTCCATAGTTCCAAATGTACATCACAAGAAGGAAGCAGGTGGCAAAAGCCATTTATCCAATCATTTTCCCCAACTTTCATCAAAACTGCAGAAAAATAAATCAGTGCAAAAAACGTACTCGGAAAACATCATCAGGACAATTTTGAAAAACGTGCCTCTTGGCACGCCTCAGCCCCTTCACAGCTCGTGCATAGTGATTTATGTGGTCCACTTCCAGTTGCTTCATTCTCTAGCTACAAGTATTTCTTAACTTTCATTGATGATTTCTCCAGACGCACTTGGGTATACTTCTTAAAACTCAAGAGTGAAGTATTTAACATGTTCTTGGCCTTTAAGGCATTTGTTGAAAAACAATCTGGACATCAAATTCTTAAGCTAAGATCTGATAATGGCAGAGAATATGTTAAAAACACATTAATCAAATTTTGCACTGAGAATGGAATTCAAATGCAACATACTGTTCCATATACTCCACAACAAAATGGTGTAGCTGAAAGGAAGAATCGCACCTTAAAGGAAATGGCTAATTGTATGCTTCAATCTAAAGGACTTAGTCTTAATTATTGGGCAGAAGCAATTAACTGTGAAAATTACATAATAAATCGCACTCCTACTAAGGTTTTAAAGAATATCACTCCAGAAGAAGCATGGAGCTCAAACAAACCAGATGTAAGTCACTTTCGTGTTTTTGGAAGTGAAGCATGGGCCCATATTCCAGATGAGAAACATAAAGCTTTAGAATCAAAGAGTGAAAAATGTATTTTTGTTGGATATTCTGAAGATGTCAAAGGATATAGACTTATTCCACTTAAGTCCAAAAATGTTATCATTAGAAGAGATGTAAAGTTTGATGAAAATATATTGGCCTGCGAGCCTAGTTCGGCGGATGTGCCACCTCTCCCTATCTCTTCTACTTTTGAAAATATTTCTTCTTCAGATGATGAAAGTGAGGATGAAAATCCTCCCCAACCTTCTCAGGATCCTCCTTCAGCTCCTCAGCTTCCAAAATGGGTCCGTGCTACTCAGGATGCAGTAGGTGATCTTGCTGGTGATCCTACAGATCAGTGACGTACACGTTCTCAATTCGAGAGAGCCTCTTCTTTACTGGCTCAAGCTTCAGTGAATTATGATCCTGACACCTTTGCAGAAGCTTCAGGCCATCCAGATTGGGAAGCAACTATGAAGGAAGAATATCATTCATTATTGGGAAATGATACATGGGATCTTGTTCCTCTACCAAAGGGATGAAAACTTGTTAGATGCAAATGGGTTTACAGAACCAAGCATGGACCAGATGGGAAAATCGATAAACATAAAGCTCGTCTTGTTGCTAAGGGTTTTTCACAAGTTGAAGGCATTGACTATACTGAAACCTTCTCCTCTGTTTCCAAACTGAACTCTATCCACCTTGTTCTTTCCCTTGCCGCTTCTTTCAAATGGGAAGTCCATCAGATGGATGTTAAATCCGCCTTCTTGCATGGGGACTTGCATGAAGAAATCTATATGGAACAACCTATTGGCTTTATACAAACAGACTCCAACCTTGTATGTCGGCTTAAGATATCCCTTTATGGTCTCAAGCAAGCTCCTCGAGCTTGGTATGCCAAAATGGATAACTTTCTTTTAGAATCTTGCTTCTCTAGGTTTCATTCTAACAATACTGTCTACACTAAGAAAGTGGGAAAGTCTCTTATCATTCTTGTTCTTTATGTTGATGATCTTATCGTGACTGGTAGTGATCCCAACCTTATAAATCATGTGAAGTCTAGCCTTAAAAGGAAGTTTGAAATCACAGACTTAGGACACTTACATTATTTTCTCGGTCTTCAAGTCTTGCAATCCAAGGAAGGTATTTCCCTTTCCCAGTCCAAGTATGCCTGTGATATTATACGCCATTTTCACATGGAAGACTGTAAGCCAGCCCCTTCTCCTTTTCCGTCTGGAGTCAAACTTTCAGTCACATGTACTTCTCCTGAAGTTGATGCTACCTTATACCATCAACTTGTAGGAAAAATTTTGTATCTAACCCATGACCTTTCCTTTGCTGTTGGCCTTGTTGCTCGGTTTATGCAAAACCCACGTGAAAGTCATTGGAAAGCAGCTAAAAGAATACTTCGTTATGTTCGAGGTACAATTCAGTTTGGGATTCATTACAGTGCCGAAGCATCTCCTCTATTGGTTGGTTTCACTGATTCTGATTGGGCTGGTGACCCTGATGATCGGAAGTCTACTGTAGGTTATGTGTTCACTCTTGGTTCAAGACCTATTACATGGGCTTGCAAGAAACAAGGTGCCATTTCTCATTCTTCAGTAGAAGTAGAGTATCATGGTGTCGTAGAAGCTAGTAAGGAAGCCTTGGGGCTTCGTTAGATCCTGTCAGAGTTTGGCTTTCAGCAGCAGCATCCGACTACACTTTGGTGTGATAATCAAAGTGCCATTCAACTATGCAAAGATCCAGTCCAACATCAGCGCAGAAAACACATTGAACTACACATGCACTTCATCAGAAAGCTCATTCATGACCATGTTCTTGAAGTGCAATATTGTTCAGCAGATGATCAAGTTGCAGACATCTTTACAAAGGCTCTCACAGAGGCGAAGTTCACTAAACTTCGATTTATGGTTGGAGTTCAGGAAGTTGTCACTAAGGGGGGATAGGCTCTAGTGCCCCCTTCCTTCTCCTATTGTGTCATATTTGTAAATTCTTCAATCCTATCCCAAGTTGTTCTTAAGGGGGATGTTAGGATATTCCGACACATAGGAAATAGTTAAGTACAACTTGGTCTAGTATAGAGGTAGGTATATAGTTAGGTAAAGTGTGTTTCTTTACTATGTACATTTTGTAACTTACAATCCAACGGTCACGATATGTAGTGATCCGACGATTCATTCTCTCCTCGGTATTACCGACACTTGATCTGTGGCTTAGCACCCAATTGGTCCATGATTTCTATTTAAAGCGCATGGAGGGTCATTTGTAGGGTAATCCGTCTATGAGAGAAGCATATGTAAATTTTCATTGTTTTATTAATAAATTGCCTGAAGTGGCCACGTTGGCTCAGGCCGTGGACTGTTTCCCTCTTTGAGGGTTTTAACCACGTCAAAATACTGGTGTATTGATCTGTGATCTGTTTGTGAGCGGTGTTCTTTGGTGTTCTGAATGAGGAACTTACCCTGTAAATTCCTACACAGTTTGCCCTCATGAAAGCATAGAAGTAGATTATAACCAATTCCTTAAGAAACCATGAATCCTTTTTAGCCTTGACATCTTAGTGACCAAAAATATATACAACTCCTGATAATTCAAAACACTTCCATAGTTCCAAATGTACATCACAAGAAGGAAGCAGGTGGCAAAAACAATTTATCCAATCATTTTCCCCCACTTTCATCAAAACTGCAGAAAAATAAATCAGCTCAATTGATCCAAATAGAACAGGAAATCCAATCGCAAGGAATATATTTTTTGCCCATATAAGAACCATGACAAGAGTCACTAGGCTTGTAGTTACCATCATCATCCCTACCTTTGCAATGCCATATGCTTTTGATATCTCGGACGTGCTCCTAAAACAGTCACATGACAAGACACACATTATCATTAGAACCCATTTGATGAAAAGAATGTAGATCTGACCCATGAACTGTCAGGATGTGTGAATCATTTTCAATCTGGGAAAGCATCCTAAGGCCATCGACATTTTAATAGATGAAGTTTTTGCCGAGATCATTGCCTGGCTTGCAATCATGACAACAACAATAGCTATCACGAAGACTAGCCAGATAAAAACATCTGGAATTGAAGCATAGAATACCTTCTCCACCACAGAGGGATGCTTCATAATATATGCAATTTGATCCATGTGAGCCAATAGTAGGCACATGAATAATACACATGTGAAGGCTATCTGGATGGATCTTATTAAGAAGTGACCCAAATCAGCGAACATAGCTTCAGCTCCTATTATGCATAACACACAACCTCCTAGGGACATCCATGATTTGATAGTGTTCCTCTTGAACAAGTAATAGGTATAAACAGGATTGAATGGCATTACAATTGTCATGTCATGTTAAATAGTATTGTAAAGTCCAATAGAACCAATAGAGAAAAACCATATCATGAGTGCCAGAGAAAATGTCATGCCTACTTTGCTTGTACCAAACTGTTTTATGCTGAACAAGATCACCAGGAATATGATTGAGACAATGACCACTGTGTCTTCCGTAAATCTAGATATTTCATCTTGCAAGCCACTCACAATAGACATGACTGATATTGCGGGTGTAAGTATTCCATCCCCAATTAACATGGAAGTAACCATTAGAAACAAGAGTAGCAATAGGGTCTTCAATTTTGTACTCTCTGAAGGCTTTCTTTGATTCTTAATCATCTTTTCAGTTCAGGGGTGGGCAACTTGAGCTTGAAACTGGAATTTTTTTCATCTGATTTTTGCTGGTTGGGGAGCAGATTGACCTTTGCATATATGCAAATCAAATAGTACAAGGAAAATGTCCCCCCTTCACCATTGTCATTGGATTTGAGCACAATGAACACATATTTAGCCAAAGGATGATGGCTATTGTGTACATCACTAAAGCTAATACACCCAAAACATATTCCTCTCCTTTGTTACGAACTTGGATGTATACACTAGTGAAAACATACAAGGGATTGGTACCCATATCACCATAGACCACTCCAAGTGTTTGGAATGCCAAGCCGAGTGTCCATCCTAATGAAAGGTCCTTATCATGACCCTTATGAACACCAAGCACCTCTATGGCCTCCACATCAAAGGAATCCACTCACTTGGTCTTCAGAACGAGCCCACGCCTCATTTTGTGTCCTGTCTGATCATCGTCAACAAACAACCTTGGGGATTCCCCTTCCATTTCACTGCCATCAACCCACCTGGACTCTGATGACAACAAAGACATTGAGCCCTCACTGATCCCATCCCTGTCTTTTGCATCCTAGACATTGATATGATAATGGGGTTGACAATGACAAGAATGATATGAAAAAGAGAAATCAATAAAAACTTAGGAGAATCCCCACAACAGTTTATAAAAAATGCACAAGTTTATCATCCAGAGAAGCAATTTCTACATTCAAAGACCACAATCCTCAATCTCATAATTTTATCATCCATAGAAACAACTCTTTCATTCAAATCCCATAATCTAGGAAAAGAAAGAGCTCAATATCTTCGACCCGCATTGTAACATCGCATCCCACATCCAGATTTCCATTGAAATCCTGAAAATCCTCATTACCCAAATGATTTTTTCCAATGATTTCTATGAATACATTACCATCCTTCGATCAGAGCGTTTTTCTTATATCATCAGAAAAATTTTCTGAGGTCATGCTAATACCAATAAAATTATATAGAGCGATAACCCGTAGTTATGGAACAAAGTCAACACACTCGAATCTCAACGAAAGCAATATATGTTATAAAGATGATAAGCTTGTAGAAGATGTTCATTGTAGTTTTGTTGGATTATTGAATATTAAATCATAAATAGTTTAAATTAATTTAGGTGATAATGGCTTCATCGTAGACCATGTTAAAACATTAATACTAAATCATAGACAAAATTTTAACCTTTTTTAGGTAGCATTAATTGTGTAACAATTAACATTGTTAATTGTTTATTTACTTATAAATTAATAAAATATAAATTATTTATAAATTAATAAAATATAAGTTATGGCTTTAGGTACTAGGAAATATTTGCAAATAAATTAACTCCTCTACGAGTATATTAATTTTTTAAGTTAGATTACAAATATAAAATTTAAAAGGATATAATATTTGTTTTATGAATTTTTCTTACTGAATTTTTTTGTTTTTTTCTATTTTGTTTTGGTGTTTTTTTTTTTTGTTAAGTTAAATTACAAATACAAAATTTAAAAGTATATAATATTTGTTTTATGAATTTTTTTACAAATTTTTTTTCTGTTTTTTCTTGTTTTTTTGTTCTCTACATTGGATTATTTTCCTATGTTCTCTCCATGTGACTTTTTCTCACTACTTAACAAACATGGTATTAAAAACTCACAATGATCGGATAATGTGTTGTATCATATCTCAAACTATTCCCTCGCCATAAACACTCTTAAATGATCATTTCCATGGTATTAAAAGCTCACAATGATGGGATAGTGTGTGCTACCATATCTCAAACTATTCCTGCACTTTTTAGATGTAAACACTCTTAAAATTATCACTTTCAAATTGCCTATAAATATGAATTTTTTATTACTATATGAATAAACCATTAAAATGTTATGAATAAGATATATGAAATAAAAATTCTTAATTTATTTATTATTATTTTGTAAAGCCAAATTATGTTGAATTGTCAAAATTTAGACTTTAAAATTGTTAATATTTTTTTATTATATAAAGCTAACCTCTCCTAACCCAAAACATCACTTAAATCAATCTCTTATATCATAAAATATTCTAAAAAGTGAGATTTTATATTCTTTTCAACTTTAGTATTTTGTCAAATATTAAGAAATGTGAAACATAATATATATGTTAAAGAAGAAACATATTATATATCTTCAAGGAGAAACATATAATGGTAATGCAAAGTTTTAAAAGGTATGCGATCCTTGGGCTTATTGGACAGTATATCAAAAATTTCACACCTTTTTATGAGATATGGGAGGAAAACATGTTAAAGATTTTTAATAAATATAAAATTTCCAAAATGCTGCTAGTTACGTGTGACTCTTTTTTCATTGTTTGTGATTATGAAAAATGAAACTCAATGTTTTTTCATTAGTGCACACATATTTCATTATATAATTTCATATATAAAAATCATTCCAGAGCTGATAATAATAAAAGTGAAGAATTTATGGTCCAACATTATATTTAAGGGAGATGTTTAAGGATGATGTTTGAATTTTGTATTGCATTTAAGACATTTGAAGGAAATTTTAGGAAGGAATTTGAGAAAGGATTGTCCTTGATTTTTGAAAATGGAGTTGTTCCTTTCCAACCATATGCCCCAAGTGGCCATCAAAGGGAGAGCTCATATGTTTTTTGGATGTTTTCCTTATAGCCATTTTTTTACACATAACCATAGAGTCCCCATGCCATTGATGTGAGTCACCAATATACTTCTGAATTTCAAGCCATACTCTGATAGTGAAGGGGAAATTTATGAAGAGATGTGGGATGTCCTCAAGCAAAGTGGGCATCTACTAGGCATAAAGAAAAACCTTTTTTGTAAGATATCCCATGTTGGCACTTTGTTTTTAAGGAGAAACCACATGAATAATTTAGTTTTAGGTGAATAGTTTTGATTCTAGATCTTTTTAACCCACCAGGGAGGAGGGTAAGCCTGAGGTTGACGGGCTAAAGACAAATAACCAAACTTGTGATTGCAGCTACTCGAGGGGGTGTTTGACCAAACTAGAGTGTCTTTATATTTTGAGAGAGATACCATATTATGGCTAAGAGTTTCAATATATTTGTTCCATTCTTTAGATAGAGCCCCTTCCAATAGTAGGTCAACAAATTGCCTCCAAGCTAAGCAACCCATCAGACCCATATGATCAGAGGCTTGATTTAATAAGAAGATTCTTTGAGTGTGAAGGAGCTTGGATGAGTTGATCAGAGAGTATATGAGAATCCCCACAACCTATTCAGAGATCTTTCCCTACAAGAAGTTTTGTACCATCTCCAATTCGCCATCTGAGACCTTGTAGTATGATTGAAGCGTAATTTTTAAGAGCTTTCCAAACCAATGATCCAGATGGTTGAAATCACCTGGGAGTATGAATCCAATCATTGTTGAACAGGGGAAAATATATTTATTTGCTATGACTTGCGGTCACAACCCCGTAACTTGAAGCAATTTCCAAACACCTTTTTTAGAAAGAGCCTTAGAGAACCAAATTATATTTTTTAAGCCTCATCGTCCCATTTGCTTGGGAATGGCTATGGAAGACCATGCTGTAAGTGAAAGTGGGTGACGATCTTGTTCCCTTGTGCACAAGTATCTTAGATAGATTTGTTTAATTCCGTGTATTATTTCCAAAGGAAAACAAGCAATCAGTGACCAATAAACAAGAACTGCATCTATTACCACTTTTCAGAGTATCAACCGACCTGCTCTAGGGAGATACTTGTTGCACAAATGCCTAATTAAAAATTCTATTTTGCCAATGGAAACATTGTAGGGTAGAACAAATCTAGTGCATGATAGATTTGTTTTTAGCACAAACAAAAACATTAAAGGGTAAAACAAATATAATGCCCACTAGATTTGTTTCTAGCACAAACAAAAAAATTGCCGGGTAAAACAAATCTAGTGCACACTACATTTGTTTTTAGCATAAATACAAGCATTGTAAGGTAAAACAAATCTAGCATATGCTAGATTTGTTTTTAGAATAATCACAAACATTGTAGGGTAAAAAAATCTAATGTGGGTTAGATTTTTTTATAGAACAAACAAAATCATTCTAGGGTAAAATAAATCTAGTGTCCATTAGATTTGTTTCTAGCACAAACACAAACATTGCGCTAGATTTGTTTCCAACATAGACCTGGTCATTGTAAGGTAAAACAACTCTAGTGTAGGGAAAAACAGAAACAAAAGCATTGTTAGGTGAAACAAAAGCACAAACAAAACATTGCATGGTAAAAAAAATCCAACGCGCATCAGATTTGTTTCGAGCACAAACAAAAGAATTGTAGGGAAAAACAAATCTAGCACACTTTATATTTGCTTCTATCACAAACACAAGGATCGTAAGGTAAAACGAATCTAGTGTAGGGCAAATGCAAAAGAATTGCAGGGTAAAACAAAAGCACAAATACAAGCATTGAAGGGTAAAACAAATATAGTGTGTGCTAGATTTGTTTCTAGCACAAACATCAATATTAAAAAGCAAAACAAATCCAACATGCCCTAAATTTCCTTTTAGCATAAACACATGTATTGTAAAGTAAAACAAATCGAGCGTGCCACTAGATTTTCTTTTCGCACAAACACAAGAACAATTCATGCATTAGATTTATTTCACCTTGCATTTTTCTTTTGCTTCTACTAGAAGGAAATATAGCATGCACTAGATTAGTTTTACATTGCAATGTTGCTATTGAAAACATGCTTGTGTCTGTGCTAGAAGTTAATATGGCATTTACTAGATTCGTTTCACCCTACAATATTGTTATTTACTTCTGTTTACATTATACAGAAATATTACATGTGTTAGATTTATTTCACCTTGTAGTGTTGTTATTGGCAATGTGCTTGTGTTTGATGTAGAAGGAAATCTACAATGTTGGACTTCTTTTGCTCTATAATGTTGTTGCTAGCAATATGTTTTTGATAGAATTAAATTTAACACACATATTATAGGGACTATTGCATGTACAAAATACAATTTTTGTCCAATGTTGGAGTTTATGAATAAATATATTATTGAAGTATGTTGTGTTTTTGCTTTCAATGCAGAAATATGCAACCATAAAGTGACAAGAACAATTTTTTTAGCAACGTGTATTGTTTTTCTTTCATCTCTAATATATAGCTATGAACTTCCAAAATCAATTTCACTAATTTCTAGATGCATAAGGTCACTTTTTCTTCATCGACACACACATCTGACAAAACTCAAATTTACACTTTTTGGGGACCTAGAGGTGTTTAACATCCCTATGTATTCATCCTAAGTAGTACCTCCTAATATATGTAATGGTAGGAAGTCCTAACATTGGAACTAATGTTTTGAAATGTAATTTCAAAACATTCAAAGTAAAAATGATAATTATCTAGTATATATGGTACTAGAACTTTTATTTGGAAGAAAACTTCTAGAATGACTTCCAAATATCAAGTTTATACATCAAATATCCTCACTAAGTGAGATACAAATACAATTTATGTTTCACTTAGGACTTTTAAAAATCTTAAGTAGCATCAATTTTGGACATTCTTTGATGTTATGAAGGACCATGTTGTAGTTCTCCAACAAGTTTTACAATTTTCTTACGAGCATTATTTGTACACATACATCAATAAAACAAGTGCCATTTCCAATGTCAAATAGGAACTTGGTGGTTTGGTATGAGTTAATATCTATAATTCTATAATGCTACATAGATATCTAATTGTTAGGACTTCACGCAAACAACACACAAATGTAAAGTACCATTTTGTACCAAGCACTAAATGATAGGGAACAATCTTTTAGTGAATACAAAATAGCTACCATAAAATCTTAAATTATTTCATCCATATTATTATTTTGAAAGTTGTGTTTTGACTAAAATATAAAATCACACCTTACATGGTTTAACCTTAATTACAAACTACAATTTATTTTTTACATAATTAATAAGAATTACAATGGAAAAAATAAATTTTACAAAAGGAGAATGTGTTGACCTCTTAATTAGTGGTCAAATTATTGGGCTCGAAAGGGTTGAATCTACATAATTTGTAACTTTTTATGCATGAGAAAGGATTAATGTAGACTATGATACAATGCTGATAATTGATGTCACTCAACCACATTTGATTGTGGAGGATGTTGATGAAGGGTACATTCATCAATGGGAGATCATGGGTTTGAGGCCCAACATAGGTAAATCATAATATTGCAGCATGTGCTAATTATGATCGAGAGTATACTAAATGTTTTGTTTGAGAAAATACTAAGCTTATTTACTTTTTTTTACAGGTGCAAATGGTTCTTCTACACTTTCTCTTGGAGGCAAGGTAGATCTTTAGCAAGATGGAGTGAAAGTGGGTGAGGGCTACATATTCAATACAGAGCTGGGGTATAAGGTGCATCGAAAGATGGTAAATAAATGATGCATAATGTTTAGAATTGAGAAGGTGTTAAAACATGATGCTTCTATACCACATCCAATAGGATTTGAGCATACACCAGGGGGCGTATTGGAATCTTATTGGATTTAGCCAGAATCAAATTGGGAATGTCACTATCATGATTATGCCATAAATATTCCCCAAGATAGGGTTACCTTCATATGCACAAATGTTTATCTTACACATGATTGCAAATAAAAAAGCATGTGCATTGCCAAAGGAAAAATAGTTAATGTCTGTGAGGATGACATGGTTGAGGGTGAAAGACCATGTGAAATGGAATTTGGTGTTTCTGCGGAAGAGATAGAAATTTCCAAATATGTAGGATTGGGGATATGTATAAATATTTATTGATTAGATCTTTGGTAAATTTCTAGAAAATATCTTCCAAAAAACACTAAATTGCCAAATATGTATAAAATTTTTGATCTACTTGAGAGAATATCTTAAGGTGAGGTGGAGATGATTCATGAATGTAATTTTATCTTTTAAATGATCTATTAATATATTTCAGAAATAATTTTCAATCTTTGTTGTATATAAAATACTCCATTCTTATTATTTTTTGAGGGTTTTTATATTATTTAGTACACATGCAAATTTTGGTTCAACTTCAATGTAATCATGTGACCATACTTTATGCAAATTACATGACACCTTCATTCAACTTTTACATTTAAAGATTTTTTTTTTTTTTTTGGTTGGAAGGACTTATAGAATGCACTAGATTTCTTTGTTCTTGTGCCAAAAGAAAAACTATCAAGATTTCACCATCACCAAGGTTAGTACTCTGATATTTTTCTTGGCAGTGCATTTGTGATTATGCAAGAAGGATACCTAGTAATTACTAACTTTCTTCTAGACACCATTACAGTTATGCAACCAATGCTCTAGGACTGACATTATCTCAGTAATCACAATGGTTAGAGTTATATCTTTTGATGTGCCCTCTTATTGAATTTGGAACAATTTATGAAGATAAATGATAGTGCAAAAGAAGTGTATATAAATATGTGATGTTGTTGGCACTACATTTGTGCTTGAGTTGGAAGGAAATATAATTGTATAGCTTTCCTTTTGGCACAAACATAATAATCCAATCGTAATTATTTGATCCATGGAGAATAATGTGATCTTTGTATCATTTTGAAGTTTATGAATAAATGTATTATTAAGGTATACTATATTTTTCTTCCAATGCAATTTCTTTGCTTTTAGAATAAAAATGAGAATTATCTAGTATTTACAGTACCAAAACTTTTATTTGGAAGGAAACCTCTAGTTTGGCTTTCGGTTATCAAGTTCAAACATCAAACATCCTCACTAAGTGAAATATAAATATAATTTCTTCTTCTCATGGTGATTTTAGACATTATGTAGCATCGATCTTGGAATTCCTTATATTTTCCATAGGACCATGTTTTGGTTCTTCAACTTCTACAAATTTCTTATGATCATTATTCATACACATACATCAAAACTACAAGTGTCATTTCTAAAGTTAAATAGGAAGTTGGTGGTTTGATATGAGTTGATATTTATCATTCTATGATACTATCTACATCTCTAATATCTTGGTCTTCATACATATTTTTTTTATGTAATTTGTATCTAAAGTAATTTTTAGTAGTAGGCACTAAATGGTGGGAAAAAATGTTTCATTACATACAATATGACTACCATATTATTTAAATTTTTGCATCTATATTACTTTTTCGTAAGATGTGTGTTTTTGAGAAAATATAAAGTCACACTTTACATGGTTCAACCTTTTAATTACAAGTTACGATTTAGTTGTTGTTACAGAATTTATACAAGCTACAATGGAAAATATAATTCTGGCAAAAAGGGGACTATGTTGATCTCCTTATTAATGATCAACTCATTGGGCTAGGAAGGGTCGAATCTACAGAGTCTGGAACTTATTATGTCAGAGAAAGGGTTAATGCAGGTTCATGTTACAATTTTGATAATTGATATCACTCAACCACATTTGATTGATGAGGATGTTAATGAAGGGGACATACATCCATGGAAGATCACAGATTTGAGACACGACATAGGTAAATCAAAATATTGAAGCACATGTTAAATATTATTGATAGTATAACAAGTGTTTTCTTGAGTAAATACTAACCTTATTTACATTCGTTTATAGGTGCAAATGTTTCTTCTACATTTTCTATTGGAGACAAGTTAGATATTCTACAACGTGGAGTGAAGGTGGGTGAGGGCTCCATATTCAATACAGAACTTGGGCATAAAGTACACGGAAATATGGTAAAGAAATGATGCATAGTGGTTAAAATTGAGAAGGTGTTAAAACATGATGCTCCTCTACCACATCCAACAGGATTTGAGCATACACTAGGGGGTGCATTGGAATCTTATGAGGTTTGGCCAGAATCAAATTTGGAGCCTCACTGTCATGATCATGCCATAAATATTCTCCAAGATAGGGTTAGATTCATATTTACAAAGGTTTCTCTTACAAATGAATGTATGTGAACAAGCATGTGCATTGCCAAAGGAATGCTAGTTAATGTCTGCAATGATGACATTGTTGAGGGTGAAACACTAGGTGAAATGGAATTTGGTGTTTTTTTGGAAGAGATAGATGGAAATTGTGGGATATGTAGAATTGGAGATAAGTTTATACATTGTTTGTTTATATGGCCAATAAATGAGTTGGTGGACAAAAAAGGCGTGATATTAAGGGTCAAGGAAAAGTTCAAGGAGCCACCCAAGAAAATGGTGACATGGGATGTTATAGAGGACACAAATCCCTTAAACAAATGGGATGGGTATCTTTGTAATGAAAAATATAGAAACTCAATTGAAATGCATGTAACAAGGTCATATAAAAGGATTAAATGAGTTATGGCTACAAAGAAAATGCAAAATGTCAAACAAAAGTAGATGAGAGAAAGAAATTCGACTTTTGGCAGCAGATGTATGTTGTAGAAAATATTGTCTTCAACATGTGGATAGGAAGTCCATTGCAGGTGCTAGAAGGGATATGATACAAATAAATAAAAATGGTATTAGGTAATTTTCCTTGAATTCACTCATGTCAAACACAGTCATGTCAGAGTGCCATGGCCTGCCACCTATTGCTAGAAATGTAAAGGACATGAGATTAAATGGGAATATTATTTGTAAGAAGGCATGGTATAAGATACATAAGATTCCTCAAGGCACATTCTATAACTACCAGCATTATTTCCAACATGGACATATCAAAGTTATTCATGGTAACACCAACACATGCAAAGCATGAGCTCACACAGTGGCAATCATAGAAATATTACACAAAATTGTAATGGATAATTCAGATTTTTCACCAAACCAAACACGTCGAGTTGAATAAGATGGAACATATGCTCCTTTAATATTGCTTCCTTCGACTTATACACAAAATTCTTTGTTAAAAGAGGTCAATGAGGCTGTTCAAAATCTCAATTACCCATCAATATCATAGCTAACAATGAGCAATATATGGAATACTAAGTTTCAAGATGTGGCATTTTCAAAGAACACCAACTTTAGTAAATGCAGTGAATGTATTGCATTGAAAGCACAAATGAAGTCAGCAACTACAAAATAGTTGGAAGAAAATGCATGAGGTAGGCTGAACAAACATAACAAGATTGTTATGTGTGGAAGATATTGCTACTATGCCCATAGAATTATGTTAGAGTAGTTTCCAAAGGAGCATTTGAGAATTATGCATGATAAAATGGACAAAACAAAGACTTTGATCTCAAGGCTACGTGTCAAATCAAAATCTATTGTAGGAACAAATTTAGGTTTGTCATTGACAGCTATGCTTACACATGAGCATAAGACAAGAGGTTTTGGTAATTTCTCCCTACCATTTGTACATATGGGATCAAAATTTACTATTACATCCCTTGCACAGAGCTTAAGGGATCTTGAAGACCCATAAATGGATATGTATGGCGATCTACTTTATGAAAGTGGAAGTTCAAGAAACCCACTTACAAATGCATTACTTGACACCTCTATTTACTCAAAGTGTCAAGTGTACAAGGATGATTTTATATGAATGGAAGATCAAAAAGTCAAAATGTTGATTTTAAACCTCTTCCTCCACATTTTTTGTTACAGTTGGACAATGCAGCAAGTGATAACAAGAATCAATACCTTTTCATGTTTCTATCACTTTTAACTACACTTAGTGTCTTCATCACTATTGCGGTTGGGTTCTTGCGTGAGGGGCACACCCATGAAGACATAGATGGAACCTATGGAAGCATGTCTTCCAACCTAAAAAGTGAAGATATTTATTCTTTATCTGAAATGATGGATACATATCGCATAATTGAAGAAAATCAAGTGTTTCTTCCTACATTTATTGGCAAGGTCTATGACTTCAAAAGTTTCCTTAATGGATACATCAAGGAAGTAAAAAATGCACTAGTTGGACATCTTATTGTCCAATACTTCCAATTTCTTGTACTCAATGATGTTCTAGTACTAAGTACAAATAATCAATTAGAGATATTAAGTGGTCGGAACCAGTTGAGTTATGGAATATAGATGATGAAGGTCAAACTATAATTCCCATAAGGAAGCCATCTTTCTTAGCTTCCAAACATAATGATGTCTCTTTCAAAGAACTAAAGGAAGGGATAACATCATACATAAAAATGTGGAAAGACACTATTAGGAATGAGGATTCACCAATTGTTACAAAGGAATGGAAAAATAAAGTAGTGTATTGGGAAAGAGTTCTTGATACATTAGATGGAATCTATAATGATCATAAAATAATAAATGGAAGTGATTCATCTTCTAAGGATTTCTGGCCCAAGACAAGGCACATTGATGTTGATCGTAATGCACGCCAAGTAATATCAAGTATTATGGATGGAGATTTTGATAATGCAATAGATGAACCAATATATGTTGGACCCAAATACAAAAAGCGAAAGCCAACATTCAATCTAATGATTGATGTTGAGAAAGGAAATATGTAGCTAGTTAGATCAAGAAATAAGGATGCAAGAGAGATTATTTGGATGGAAAAATCCTTCTAAGATATCTTTATGGATAATGAAAGTGAGAATCTTCATGTAAAGGTTGACTGGTGGAAGCTTATGTCAAGGAAATACAATGGAAATTTTGTAGAGAAATATTGGGTACCAAATCCTAATGACATAGAACTTGGCTCTATTCGAATTAATACCACAATGTGGGTATGGATGCCAAAGAAAAAACATTGCAAGAAGACAAAGATAAATAAATATGGTGAGAAGCCATTCTTGATCTATTTGAGCGAATATCTTAAGATTATGTTTATATGATTCATGAATGTATTTTTTTTTAATGATCTATTGATCCGAATGGAAAATGGCAACAACCCATGGTACTCATCCACCCATATTATTCATCACCCCATGGAATTTACCCATGGTATTGTAAATGGCATCCACCCATGGTATTGTAAGTAACATCCACCCATGGTATTCATTCACCCATGGTATTGTGACATCCACCCATGGTATTCATTCACCCATGGAATTGGCCGTGGTATTGTGAAATCCACCCATGGTATTCATTCACCCATGGTATTGTGACATCCACCCATGGTATTCATTCACCCATGGAATTGGCCCATGGTATTGTGAAATCCACCCATGGTATTCATTCACCCATGGAATTGACCCGTGGTATTGTAACTGAAAAATACTATAAGTAACAAGTCACATTTTGTAAAAGGACAGGTTGTCTGCCACAATGTAGTCTTTACAGTTCAGAGGCATGTAGCCACACATCTCTTCTCAGAGATAAGCTACCATCACCCTAGCTGGTTTATTTTCATTACTATTTTAAATAAAAGTTTCTTTGTGGTTTTGTTTATGGGGCATTCTCCTCTTTTTTTTCTTCTGGCAATTCAAGTTTTCAGATCTTGGGGGTCTCTCCTCCCAAGATCCATTTCAATCTCTTACGGATCAGTGGTATCAGAGCAGGTTATGATTCCATGGGAATGAGGGTTTGATTCATATTTCAGTTTCAAATTTTGCAGCAATATTCAACAAACTTCAGGCATGTGCCACAACCTCCACAGAGCACTTTCTTGGGTCAAGCAGGAAGAATTTTTTTTTCTTTTGCAGGAATTTTTTTTTGGGCGGCGACTTTGAAGATAAGATCTGAAACATTTGGTACAAAATTTACAAAAACAAATACCATATCCGGATTCCTCTCAAAAAATCACCCAATTTCAAAAAAAAAAGGGTTGAATCGGAGTTCGGATGTGGGAGATATCGCTGATTTAAAATCAGCTATTTTATCAGAATTTTTGTGACGGCGGAACTGTTGCAGCGTGAATCTGAGATCTCAGAATCTCCAGATAAGGATTTCCATCACATGGGAATATGCAAAATGATCCTTCTGCTTCTAAAAACAGGTTATAATAAATATTCTGAGCTATATTGGCCGAGTTATGTCCATTTTAATTTTGGAGCAGCATTCGGAGTGGGTTTTCATTGGAGATGTGCCCTCCCACCCCACTTCAGTAGGCACCTACTTCACATTCATCAGTTTCAACATAGCAGCATTTGGCTTGGGTTATTTGGAGACGTGCCCTCCCACCCCAGGCTATGTAGGCACCTGCTACTTCATCAGCAACCAACATCATGGTTATGGGTCAACCGCATAAAATCCTTGTCATCGAAGTCCATTTGCTAGGCCGCACACTGTCAGAATCACAGTTGGTCACAAGCATTACAGGGTATCTCTATCTTCGGATCTTCGTTTATCAGGGTTTTGGCTTAACCACATAAAACCCTTATCTTCAGTGGCTCTTCATATTCAACAAAGGCTTCGCAAGAGGGAACTTTACGCAATGGAACCATTGCTTCTTAAGGAGGGAGGAATGATCCAAATGGAAAATGGCATCAACCCATGGTACTCATCCACCCATATTATTCATCGACCCATGGAATTTACCCATGGTATTGTAAATGGCATCCACCCATGGTATTGTAAGTGACATCCACCCATGGTATTCATTCACCCATGGTATTGTGACATCCACCCATGGTATTCATTCACCCATGGAATTGGCCCGTGGTATTGTGAAATCCACCCATGGTATTCATTCACCCATGGTATTGTGACATCCACCCATGGTATTCATTCACCCATGGAATTGGCCCATGGTATTGTGAAATCCACCCATGGTATTCATTCACCCATGGAATTGACCCGTGGTATTGTAACTGAAAAATACTATAAGTAACAAGTCACATTTTGTAAAAGGACAGGTTGTCTGCCACAATGTAGCCTTTACAGTTCAGAGGCATGTAGCCACACATCTCTTCTCAGAGATAAGCTACCATCACCCTAGCTGGTTTATTTTCATTACTATTTTAAATAAAAGTTTCTTTGTGGTTTTGTTTATGGGGCATTCTCCTCTTTTTTTTCTTCTGGCAATTCAAGTTTTCAGATCTTGGGGGTCTCTCCTCCCAAGATCCATTTCAATCTCTTAGATCTTGGGGGCCTCCCCCAAGATCCGGATCATCTATTAATATACATGTAGACACACTTTACAATATTTGTTGTATATCCAATATTCTCTTCATATTATTTTTGGAGGATTTTTCTATTATCTAATATTTCAATGTAATCATGTGTTGATACAAATTACATGATAGTGCCATCAAAATATTTAAGTTTTCAAAGCTTTATTTGACCAACATGACTTGTCACCATATCAAATATGCATAATCATATTCAATAATGCACTTAAAAACATATTCTAAACTTGGTCGATTAAAACAATAGTGGAGTACCTAACTAGTATTCTATTTAATATAAGCCATTTGAACACTTAATAAATAAATGCTAGACACTTGTAATAATGTTTGAAGTGAGTTTTGCTTAATATTCCTTATTATAATTGTTATAAATCAAATTTGCTATTTTGTTGCACTCTAATTTATAAAAAAATTATTTTGATCATTGAACAACACAACTAAAATTATAAAATATTTCCTCTTATAGATTTTGAAGTGGTGCCAACATTGTACTCGTATAATAAATTTGTACTCAACGTAGGAAAAGTAGTTAGTGTCAATTTAAAATGGTCAATAATAGTAAAAAAAACAATATTAACATATTGTTAAATAACTTTATTGGTAAGAATTTTTTTACAAAATCTATTATTCATGAGTCAAATTTAATACATAAATATAAATATAACTATTAATGATAATAAAATTAATCTAAGGAATCTAAGCTTTATATTAATATTAATATGTTCTTTTCAATATAATATCCTTAAACACTACATGAATAAAAACTAAACATTTGTAATGAATAATTTAGTCAATTTTCTCTCTTTCCTCTTGTATTTGAAAATAATCAAATTGTACTACTTTGTTACTATTCTAATTCATGATTGATTTTGATCATTAAAACAATTAGTAATTGAGTTGAGAGGCTCATTCTACAACCCAGTATGAGGGGGTGTGTAAGTTTGTATGTCTGTTTATGCCCCTTTAAAATAAAAATTATGTTCTAAACAGAAAAATAAAAAAATAATATGTTTTAGAGTAATTAGAAGTAAAAAAATGTGTGAATTAGATGTTTGAATCTTATATTTTTCAAAAATATTTCACCTATAGATTCAGATAAACTATTTGAAGATCTATGTTAACTAATTTATGTCAATGTCAACTCATATATGTATATATATATATATATATAGAGAGAGAGAGAGAGAGAGAGAGAGAGAGAGAGAGAGATATTTGGTCTTATATATACTCTATCTAGCATTCAAAAATACAGTTTGAACAATGAAAAATAACACATTGTATTTTGGACTCTAAAAAGGTTGCACGTGAATAAATTTTCTCCCTACATCCACACTTAAGATGGATCTATGATGGTATGTATTGGACACATTACTATGATCATTTGTCATTAAATAAATTTATACTCAATATATCTCTTGCATATTAATTTATTATTCATTAAGTAAGCCTCAATCAACTTAGTTTTTAACCTAAAAGTACAAATAATAAATAAAAATAAATTATGCTACTACTAGCATTCAACATTTAATTTGATCCTAAAAAAATATTTTATCCTCAACTCTAAAATGGTGCAAACTTCCTACAATAGTGTGTAATGATGATGATGATAATGATGATTATCATCCACTAAGACCAAATATGGTATATAAGAATGGCAAAAAGATATTACTCAACATTATTTCGAATTTTATTGTTATGCTAAAAAAGAATTAAAAGAAGTGTTTCAAGAGCATCATAATTTTGTTTAGTTAAAATATCAAGGTTGGTAGCGTCACAAATATTTTGAAATTTAAATCCAATATGAGCATAAACTGGATGATCTATGAGAGTTTTTTAATCTTCAACCAAGTTAATAGTGTTGCAAAGGTGATAGACTTCTAAATTGTGCCAACATTGTCTTAGTAATAATCGTAACTTAACATATACATGATATTTACTGTATTGGATTAGAATTAAATGGCCTAATAATAGTAAAATACACATCATTTTTTTCTTAAAATAACCTTAACAAACTTATGTTTTAAAACAAGCCATAAAAATATTAAAATAGATAATGTAAGGAATCCAAGATTAAGATGTGAAATATTTTCTTTTGCAAGTTTATATAAATTTGGTTTATAAATTTTATCATGATAATTTTTACACAAAAAATGGTGAATATATACATTAAAATTAGTGAACTAAGTGACTTTCTAATTCCTCATTTTGAAAAAACTTTATCTAGTTAAAGTTCTAAATTCTAGATCCACTAAGTACTTCCAAATTTAATGAAATATGTGTTTAATGGTTGAATGAACCATGTACATAAAGGACATCATAATAGACTAGTGGTTGCAACAATCGGTTACCCATGCATTCCCATGAAGGGTTGTTCCTTTAGATGGACATAAACAATTTGGTAATGTTTGCAAATGCTAGGTTGTACCAAACATAAATTAGATGTTGTAGAGAATAAATTTCTCCATTAAAAGGAAATAGTTAGAGTTAATGGGAGAAATGTATTGTTTTAATGCATTCTTCTATAGAGTGTTATTTTCCAATATATGTTGTAACCATGTAGGTGTCATTATCATTTAGTTGTAATTTATTATTACAATTATATATTGTACCAATCCAATTACTATAAATATGGGATTTTATAGTGTTTTTGGCAATACATTAGATCTAATAAAATCTATCATTAAGAAAAATTTGTTTGTTTCTTTGTTTCTTTGTTTTTTCTCTAATTAAAAAAGGAAAAAAAAAAAAAAAAACACTTAAACTTCAAAATTTTAACTTATATTTAAGATCATTGGTGGGCTCCAGTATTGTAGCAATAATGCTACAACTCCTGGAGCTTCCTTCTTTAGTTTTATCAACCCAGTAGTTCGTAACAAACTTGGAAGCGACGGTGCTGTATGCACAAGTACTAGCTCTTGCCGCAGCTGTCACTTGGTCAGCTGGCACAAGTCCAGTAGGAGATTAAGCCAACTTCTATTAGCTCTTAGAAGAGGCTTTTTAATTGATGGATGAAAGCTAACTCGAAGGAAGCTAATCTAATTGCAAAAAGGAACTGAAAGCCAACAAGAAACGCAAACCCTAGCAAGCCCTAATTCTACCAGCTAGTATTACTGATGCAGAGATGGGGGTGAAAACTACTGAAAGAAATGCCATTACTTCTATGAAGGTGAAATGCATGTGTCTAGACTACCTCTATCTGAAGAAAACATATTTTTGTATTTTTGTTTCAATTATTAGAATTATCATGCATGTGCTTTTAACTAGCTTTTTACTATGCAGGGATGGATCAAGGAGGAGGGAGGCTTGAAAAAGGTTGGGAAAGTTCAGAGAGGGTCTAAGGGGTCCCTAACACCCTTCCAGAGAGTTTCAAGAAGTTTGGCCACCAAGGGACCGCGTTTATGAGCTTCTACAGGAAGTCTGCAGGGGTTCTACAGGATGTTTCAGAACTTCTACAGGATGTTCATTAATTCCTACAGGATGTTCTATAATCGGATTTTTGGGTGATGGGTGAGTGGAAGAGGCTGCATGGGTGGATAGGGAGGTAGGAGAGGGGTTTGTAATGACTTAGTGACGGAGAGATGAGATGATGAGGGGATGTGCTAAGCTAGCTTGTCTAAAGGAGGGTAGAGGGAATGGAAGGCCGAAAAGGTGGGGTGACGTGGGTAGTAGAGTAGCTGAGAGACAAGGGGTCTAATTGGGAGATGAGTAGTTGGCCTGGGCAAGGCTTAGAAGGATGAGAGAGTGAGGGGAGTAGCACTGCAGAGTGATAACTGAATCAAATATTCCACGTCCTGCATATAATCAAAACATTCCTAACTGTTTAATGGAACCAATGAACAACAACGTTATTCTTAAGGAAAATCATGTATGGTACTGAAGCAAAGAAACATTCCAAGAGGTCTGAACGCATGGACAACTACTACAAACAACAATATTGCACCACAGATTGCATGTATTCAGAAACCAATGTTTTTTGGTGGGTGGCACTGTCTGCAATTCCAGCCCCTAGAAAGAGGTGAAAATGAGTGTGCAGGCAACCCTTTTCTAGACTTTTTATCAATTCCAATCTCTTCACTCTATTCTAAACAGCTGAAGCAACTCTGTCTTATAACAATAACCTACTTAACCACACCAAGAAATCTAACTCAGCAAACTGTGTTTCGAATGCATGTAAAGGAAAAAAACCATAATGCTGAAAGAAAAGATAACAATACAGAAG
The DNA here is from genome assembly GCA_031772625.1 of Pinus tabuliformis. Classification (NCBI taxonomy): domain Eukaryota; kingdom Viridiplantae; phylum Streptophyta; class Pinopsida; order Pinales; family Pinaceae; genus Pinus; species Pinus tabuliformis. The sequence goes on along the minus strand of CM062804.1, from coordinate 152,130,919 downwards.
AAGGAGGCCTTAGGCTCTCAGGTTGGGCCCAACCCCGAGAGCTATGGCTCCTTTAAAAGCTCAGAACTGAGATCAAATCCGACTGCTTTCCATTAAAAAATAATAATCATAAGTCAAATAGCATGCCAATAATGGCTACAAAAGAGCAAAACTAAGCTAGCAGCTCATAGTGCAGGATGTGCAACAATGTTTCAAAAGTCCTTTTCGAAGGCTAAAGCCCTATCATTTATACATCTCGAGGCCCCAAGCTGGCCTCCTAAATCAGTGGGGCTTGGCTGACCAAACTAGGAGTGAACTGCTGCTTCCTCAAAATCCGTTTGGCTGTCTTTAAATCCGGTTGTGGTGGCTGCTGGAGCTCGGAGTTGGGGGTGAAGATCCCAAGGAATGTCATTTAATGTTGTGGACAACCCTCCTACGAATCCTCAACCCCATCTTGGTTGTCTCTTGTCCTTATCTGCTCAGTTTTGTTCGAATCATGTGTCAAAAAACCTGAAATGAACACGTGTTAGCCACCTAGGAATAATGACTGCCCTTATTCGTACAAATGACATAAACATACTAAAAAATTATGCATAAGTTATGAAAAATGAAGGATTGAGCAAAGGTAGTTAGGCCAAATGAGCCCAAGATGTTACCAAATTTGGGGCTCATCATCACCCCCCAGCTAAAATGATTTCTCATCCCTGACCAACTAATCCAGCTCCTCGTCCTTCATTGCCTTCACCGCCACCCTCACATCCCAGGCTTCTGAAGTGGTCTCCTCCTCACTGGCATGGAGCCCAGCCTTCCTTTCCACCTCTTCCCACTGCTTATGCTCTTCTTTTTCTGTGTTGCCTTCCATCAATCCTAACAGCAGAGGTGGGCTTAGCTTGAGGCCAATCCAATTGGCTTGGAGGTTCTGTATGGATTTCTTGTAGAGGGGCACCCGTGCTAGAGCTTCCCTCATTCGAGTTGGAGTATGATATTCTCTGATTTTAAGGTTGTGGGACAATTTGTTCCATCGGCGGGTGCAAGCATGAACACAGTTGTCCCCTAATAGTCGCTCCATATCCTCGAAATGTGCTATGGCCTGTGCCTGCTGATCCATGTATTTCAATAAAGTTTGAGGGTTGGTGGCTAAGTGTTGGTGGGCCGATATCAACGCAGTGGGATCCCCTGGCTCTGCTCTGATCAGCAGTGGCTCATGTAATTCTCGGTCCATGACCTCTTTGACTTCTGCTGCCCTCTTTTCTTCATGGTTCAACCATGAGGCAAATGCCATCAACTGCATATCCCCTACAACTATGTTGGGATCCCATGTAGTCACGTTAGGAAGGGCCAAATTATGGAGATAGAACTCCGAGAGTTTGGCCTTATCCTCTGATGAACTGCTATTGCATAACGCTGTGAACTGTTGGGGGTCTTGGAGTTGGGAGATACCCCTCTGTGCCAATGCATTAATCTGATATTGCAGCCACTGGCCTCGTAGGTACAGGCCATAGGATTTGGCCGGCTGTCTGCATTGTAGAGCATCCATGGCCCAACTGGCCATGCAAGCCAGTTGTGCCTCTTTTTGCTGCAACTGCTGTTTGAGAGCTTGTATCTCGATTTGTGCTTGCAGTTCCCTTTCCTGTAGATGTGTGGTTGGCTCCCCAAGACCAACTTGCAGTCCTTCCCTGCCTTGATGTTCTGTTGTAATGTCCCCTGAGGACGTGCCCTTTTCCTTCTTCAGTTCCTATAGCTGCAGTTTAAGTTTCTCGTTCTCTTCCTGTAGGAATACCCGCTGGCAGTTTGCCACGTGTTTAGCCATAGCTAATTCCTTTCTTGCCTCCTTGAGTTGTTCCTCCAAGGGGCCTATATCTGCCACACCTTTTGATTTAGCTATTTTCATCCACGTTTGGGTTCTCACCCTTTCTTCCTCCAATGCAAAGAAAAGCGGCACTGTGAATTTTTGTGGGATAATTTTCCCAGCCTCCAAAAAGTTATAGTACGAGCTCAAGCTTGGCTGGGGACTCGGTTCCGGAATATGCTCTTTCTCTTCTTCCCTTGGTGGCTCTACTTATTCTTCCCTAAGTGGTGATGAGGGTGCCTCTCCCTCCATCCTCTCTGTCTCCTTAAGCCGGGCCAAGGTTTCTTGTAGAGCGGCCTCAGCATCCTGTAGCTGGTCTTTCGAAGCCAACCTGTCCATTCTTTCCTTCCAAGTAGTTGTATTCGGGCTCCCCCGCTCATAACTGACAGATATTTTTGAGGGGGACCTCTCCCTTGGCGAGGTAGGAGTATCTTCTATAGTAATTGGGCTGCTCGATGGAGGTTGTGGCCTTCCTGTTTTGATCCTCACACTTCTCCTGGCTTTGAAGTACAGAGGGATCTCCCTCTTTCGTTTTTCCTTCGGCTTAGGAGGTGTACTAAGGGCGGCCAACATGGCTGCTGCCTCCCTTGCAAGAATTTCGGCTCTCTTTTCCTTTGGTTTTCCTTTCTCAGGGCTTCCTGTAGAAGGCCCGGTATCAGCTGATTTTTGGCTTCCTGTAGAAGCCGTTTTTGGTTTTCCTGTAGAAACAGGTGGCACCGTTTTAGCTTGTTTGACTGCGGGTGCTTTGCCTTTTGACTTGGTTGAGGCTACTTTCGAGGTGCCTTTACTAACGTGGACGGGTTCAGTTCTTTCCATCCTACTCTGTAGCCTTTTCTCTCTGGGTGTCAATGTGGATTTGTCACCCTCCTTTTCGACAACCTGGGGTTTCTCTTGCCTCCCCTTTTGTTATTTCTTCGGTGCCTTGGCCGCGGGTTCTTGGCCTTTCCCTTTCTTCTCTGTGTGTACTGGCTCCTTCTCCTTGCTACTGGAGGTGGTGAGCTCCTCGGTCAACATCTTGATATCGCCATCCTTAGTCAAATTTCGGAAGGCTTCCCACGAGAGCGGGACTGTGTAGGTGTGGAGTGCATCCTCCATGAGGAGCTTAATGAGCCCATGGTGGGCTACCTGGTCTGGCGTGCCTTCTTTTAACTTGGTGGCACATTCAGTCATAGACTGCAGAAGAAAGTAAGGAATACTGAGCTTGTTTTCTGAGGGTAGGTCCATTTGGTGCCTCAATTCTGTGAGTAGACAGAAATGGTACCCATATACAATGCTGAACCGTCCTTCGCATGTGATGTATTTCATAATTTGGAGGCTGACCTCGCTCCAAAGTGGCTGTAAGCTAGCTCTGCGAACCCCGTTCTTATCCTCTGAGAATTGCTCCTCTGGTGGGAAGAACTCCTTTTTAGCCTTTTGGCCTAATTTCCTCTCCTCCTTGTCCCACGGTACCCCCATTGGGAGGTCAGTGACTCTGCTGATGAGCTGTGGGGTGAGTCTGAGATTCAAACCCCTTAAATTAACAATGGCCATAGTTTTTGATTTCGGCTTCAAAGCTCGCAGGAACTCCTCTGCCACCTCATCATCATAGCCTTGAAGTTTGTCGCAGAATGACATCCATCGTGCCCGAGTGAACAATTCTACCACCTCCGGGTTCTCCCGTAGTTTCTTTGAGTCTGTCAGTTCTTTTCTGATGAATCCACCCGGCATGGTGAAAGCCTGCTATGTTAGCCGGAGGTGGTGGGTGCGTATCAAAAGATGGTCTTTCGGATTTCTTTGGGACAGAGTGTAGAACTACGCCTCGGTCATGCACACAATTCGAATTCTGGGCTAGCTACAGATGAGCCTTGACAGGGGCTCGATTACACACCACATCCTGTAGAAAACCCCGCATATACTTCGACGACAATTTTTCATGCAAAAGGAAGACTGTAGTTTTACATTTTTGAGGATGTCGACTTCACCACCCTTCAAACCAATTGCATGGGAGGAACAGGTTCAGGCTTACCTTTTTCAATTCACCACCTTTGACGTGAATAGACCAATTTTCTCTATAGCGGCGAGCTTCCTGTAGCGTAGCTTCCTATAGAAGTCGCGCACAGGTTCCGGAGAGCACGTCAGTGGTTCTGCTCCTTCTGTGCCACCACCAGACGTCTGAACGAGCCGAGGACTTGGAGTAACGAGCTTCAGAGAAATTCGGATGCTACTCGACTGCAAAACGGCTGGTGTTAAATGAGTGGAGTGACGATCTAGGCGATGGATTTGAATCCCGGCCGAACTCGTGGTGCGGGGCTGAGCTGTCCCTGCCGGACCGTTGGACGTCATCACCTACTCATTTCACTGTAAGTCTCCCTTACTGCCGCATCATTCCCTGCAGATCTGCCACCTCCATTTCCGTTAAATCGCAGCTTCTCCCCGACTGGACGCTTCTCACGTGCCCATTACACGTTTCTCTTGCCACGACCGCCACTTTCCAAATCTGACTAGACCATCTGACTGGTTGTGGTGGCCAGTTGAATGGCTACCCGACTGCTCAACCCGTTCATTTCCATACTTGCAAACATTCTAGAGTAGTATTCATGTAATTTGACGAAAAAAAGGGCGAGGCACTTACCTGTGCGGCCGCGACATTGTTTCCAGGTTTCGGGACGAGGGTGATTGGATTTGCTTGTTGCTGCTATTTGCACAGGCCCGGGGGTCCTCCTTACAGACTGATGCTGACGACGAAGCTTGTGACTCGGCTGCGGGTGGTGCATGTGCCCGCTCTATGTGTTGCAGGCACCTTGATGGTGTACACTCTAGCTGGATGAACTGCTACGGGATTCTTGTAGGATGTCCTGTAGTAGTTTTTCCTCCTCGGGTGCATGCTGAGACAGTGGAGACGGTGGCATCACAGTCATGATCGCAGGGCCCTCGGATGGCTTTGATAAGCAGTGCATGGTGTCTCTGTATCTTTTTCCATTTGAGAATCGCTTCCTCTGATAATTCAATGTTCTGTTTTGACTGTGCAGGTATTTCCATTGCATGGCAACTGGGGTGGTAGCAGGAGGCGACAGTAGTGCGTGATGGAGAAAGCATTAGCTTGCATGCCTCCGTGTTGGACCTCGGGTGTTAGATCTCCCCACACAATTAGTTCTGGGCCGTCCAAAACTTCTACAGGAAGTTTCCTGTAGAAATACAGAACTTCCTGTAGAAAGTCCTGTAGCTTCCTATAGAAGGCTAAACTGTGATCAAATCGTGCCCAAACCTTGGAGAAGATGAGTGTTTCTGGAGGAAGTGCTAGTGAGGTCACCTGGTAGCATAGTAGGGACCCTTGTCTTTGAGTTGAGGGCCTCTTTTCCTGCATAGAATACCTGCAACCTGCATGCATTACCACATTGTGAACTTGCTTTCCCTGTTTTTTTTGTTTGTTTTTTTTTTCTCCCTTTTTTTTTTTTGAAAGACAGCAGGGGCGCCTCCATGAGGTTTTCACCCTTACCATCTGCCTTGAGCGCCTCAAAGAGGTTTTCACTCAAGGGTCTTTTTCAAACATTTTCAGAAAGACAGTAGGGACGCCTCAATGAGGTTTTCATCCCTACCATCTGCCTTGGGAGCCTCAGAAAGGTTTTCACCCAAGGATCTTTATTTTTATTTTGATTTTTTTTTTTTTTTTTTTTAAGATCTTCAGGGTATGCCCAAAACAGAGGTAGAACCCTGATCTATGACCAGCACTAATTTTTCCACAGTTTTGATGAATTCTTGCCTTGACAGAGGTTTTCTGTAGATCTTTAGGCGATGCCCATTGACAAGCATAGGGATGGCCTCCTCATCAATGGTCCGAATCAGAACAGATCCATTGTCATTACATTTTTCCACTGCATATGGTCCCAGCCATCTGGTTCTCAGCTTCCCCTTGAAATCCTTATGCCTGGAATCATACAACAGCACCCAATCTCCCGGCTGAAATTGCTTGTCATTGAGGTGTTGGTCATGCCACACCTTCCTCTGAAGTTGAACCACTTCTGAGTGGAGAAGGGCCTGCATTCGGTGCTCGTCCAATCCATTCAGCTGCAATAACCTTTCTTGTTGGGCATGGCTGAGATCGAGGTCCAGCTGAGCTGCCATCCTCAAGGTGTTGTATTCAAACTCAATTAACAGCAAAGCTTTCTTCCCATAGACCAGCTCATAAGGTGTGAAGCCGGTTGTGGTCTTCCAGGTGGTGTTGTAAGCCCATGTGGCCTCAACCAGGTGATCTGCCCAATCTTTCCTGCTGCTACTCACCACCTTAGTCAAGATCCCTTCCAATGCTCTATTGGTGACTTCCACTTGCCCATTTGCTTGAGGATGATAGGGGGTGGAAGTCCTATGCTTGATTTTGTGATGAGCGAGTAGGCCTTCAATTAAGTTGGAGGTGAACTGGCTTCCTTGATCGGTGACTAACTCTCTTGGGTAGCCAAATTTGTAGAAGATGTTTTCTCTTAAGAACTCCGCCACCTTTTCTTCTGTCGCTGCTTTGATTGCCTTGGTTTCTTCCCACTTTGTCAGGTAGTATGTGCACACAATGATGTAAGACCTTTGCCTCGAAGGAGGATTGATTGGACCCACAAAATCCATACCCCACTTCTCAAATGGCTCAAGAGTCACTTGAGGTTGGAGAGGCATTTCGTCCCTTGGAGTCGGTTTCCCCATCCTTTGGCATCGGTCACATTGGCTAATATACCTTCTGACATCTTGATGAAGCGTGCGCCAATAGTAGCCTGCCTGCATGATTTTGAAGGCAGTCCTTTTAGCTACAAAATTTCCTCCACAAGGCCCGTCATGACAGGTTAGGAGGATATCAAATACTTCCTCCTCCCTTACAGAATGCCTTAAGATCTTATCAGGGCCAAGCTTGAATAGGTTGCCCCCGATCTAAGTAAATGAGGCACTCTTCCGTATGATTTTGCTCTTCTCTCTTGAGGATAGGTGCGGAGGAAACTGTGCTGAGACAAGGTAGTTTGCCATATCAGCAAACCATGGTGAGAGTATTGAGATAGCAAAAAGATGTTCATCTGGCATCTGGTCATCCACTGTTCCATCCTCTCCTGCAGGTAAATCCAATCTAGACAAAAAGTCAGCAACAACATTTTCTTTACCTGGTTTGTCAACGATATTCATATCAAACTGCTGCAACAAAGGTAACCATCTAATAATACGAGCATTCACATCTGGTTTATTCATTAAATATCTAATTGCAGCATGATCAGTATGCACAAATGTTTGATATCCAGTGATATAATGTCAGAATTTGTTCAGTGCATGGACCACGACCAAGAATTCTTTCTCAGTTACAGTGTAATTCAGTTCTGCCTTGGATAAGTTTTTGCTGACAAAGTAGATGGCATATGGAAGTTTTTGTTCAACTTGTCCTAAGGCTGCCCCTATGGCTTTGTTCGAGGCATCAGTGTGGATGTGGAAAGGTAGGGCCCAGTTTGGACCTCTCAAGATTGGGGCAGACACCAACTTGTCCTTTAATTCATTCAGAGCCTTCTGACAATCGTCAGTCCATTTAAACTCAACATCTTTTGCCAAGAGGCTAAACATTGGCGAGGCTAGCTTGCTGAAGTCTTTAATGAATCTCCTATAATACCCTGCTAATCCTAAGAAACTTAAAACATCTCTTACTTCTAAGGAGGTGGAACCTTCTTGATGAGAGCAATTTTGTTAGGATCCACCTATAACCCTTGGCAAGAAATGGTATGGCCTAGCACGGTCCCTTCAGTCATCAAGAATTCACACTTTTCAGGACTAAGGGACAGGTTCATCTCAATGCACTTGGTTAGGACTTTTCCCAGATTGGACAATGCTTCTTGGAAGTTGGACCCATAAGGAGTGAACTCATCCATATAGATTTCCACCGAATCATGGACCAGCTCAGAAAATATGCTCAAGACGGCTCTCTGGAAGGTGGCAGGAGCATTACATAGTCCAAAGGGAAGAACTCGGTAAGCAAAGGTACCCCAAGGACAAGTGAAGGTGGTCTTATCTTGGTCTTCCGGGCTGATTTGGATCTGGTTATACCCGCTAAACCCATCCAGGAAAGAGAAAAACTTCTTTCATGCCAGTCCATATAACACTTGATCTATGAAAGGTAGAGGAAAATGGTCTTTCTTGGTGGCCTTGTTCAGTTCTCGGTAGTCCACACAGATTCTCCACTTCCCATTTTTCTTGGGAACCAACACCAAAGGGGACACCCATTCGCTATCCGAGATGGGGTAAATGAATCCGGCATCCAACAGTTTTTGTAATTCCTCCTTGACGATGTCCTTAAGGGCGGGATTCATTCTCCTTTGGGGTTGCCTAACCAGTTTACAGTCTTCTTTGATGTAGATGTGATGGGTATAGACCGAAGGATGGACTCCTTTCATCTCCTTATAGCTCCAAGCAAAAGCATCTAGATGACTGGCCAACAGACTACACAGCTCCTTTTCCTGGGAAGGAGATAGGGAGGAGCTGATCTTTAACGTTCTCCCAGGACCGAACTCCACATTTTTGACTCTAGGAGTGACAGGGTCGGTCACACAAAGGTCCACTAAGGTGCTGGCTTGGGCATCCTCCACCAATTCCTCTAAGGACAATGCACTGGGAGGTGGAGTCTGGATCAAGGTCTCAATCAAATCATCCTCGGTTGGGAGGCCTCCCCTAGTGGTGTCTAGGGTGCACAAAGGTGCTGAGTACACCTCATCCTCTTCTCCTTCCTCCAACCAAAGTGGTAAGTCATGCTCTAATAAGGGTTGGGCAGGAGGGTACAGGACTAGCTACTTGGACATAGGACCATTTTTGATGGTCATGTTTCCTGCACGGCAACTTATGTAAGCATCTGCAGTGGCTAACCAAGGCCTTCCCAAAATGAGAGGGTATCCAGTAAGCTTTGCCTTTGGCTGCAGAACCAAAAAGTCTGCAGGGTATTCCCAAGAGTCAACAGAGACCAAGACATCCTCTATGATCCCTTCGGGAGTCACAGTGGAGCGATCTGCTAGTTGTAGGACTGTCGAGGTCTTTCTCAGGGAACCCTGAAGGTTGAGTTTGAGCATGGTATCTCTGGTCATCACATTAATGGCAGCCCCCAGATCAATCAATGTGTGAGGTATGATGGTGCCATTGATGTGGACATCCACTACAGGACTCCCAGGATCCAGATACTTTGGGCAGATGGCCTGCCCTAACATAATATCAGACAATTGTCCTATGACATTGATGGTTGAAGCATCTCTTTTTCGCCTGCCTGGGTGTCTAAAACACTTTTCCTTAACCAGTTTGTTGTATATCGGTACATCTTTGATGGCTTGGAGAAGGGGTATTCTCACACACAACTGTTTGAGTTCTCCCAGAAGCTCATCCTCCTCTGGGTTGGGTTGTGTGGTGGCCGTTAGTCTCTCAGGAAAGGGTGGAATGGCCTTTGGTTCACTTTCCTGTTTATCTTCCTCGTCCTCTGGGGGAGGAGGTTGGCGATCCGGAAGAGTCTTTCCCGATCGCAGATTGATCTCCTGGATCTCCACAGCATAGGTAGGGCATGATGTTTCCCCAGTATATACCTGCTGGGCCTGTCTGTTGTTGGGGTTCGGGTTCGGTTGAGCAGGAATTTAGGGTTGCCTTGGAGGAGCAGGAGGTAATGGTTGTGGTTGAGCCGGTGGTGGAGGCAAAATGGCAGGAGGAGTATTGTACTGGGGCCTCCACCTCGATTGAGGTGCATTCCACTGAGGCTGTGGCTGGGCATATGAGTGAAACGAAGGAGTAGTGGCCTGAGTATGGTACTGAGGCGGGTAAGACCATGGAGGAGGTATAGACCAGGAAGGATGAACAGGGGGTCCCCAGGAAGGCATAAGAGCGGATTGGTTGGGGTTGTAATAAGCTTGGGGTGTCCCTTGCATCCCTTGTTGGTAAGGTCTAGGTCCATGTGGCCTTCTTCAGTTGAGGAAATAGAGAGGTTCAGTGGGCGCTTCTGTCCCTTGATACATGGCTTTAAGCCCAGGTAAGGTTGGACATTGGTTTGTGGGGTGGTCCTCCTCACAGACAAAACATACCTCAACCGAATGTAATGGGCACTCATTCTTAGGGTGTTTCCTTGTACACCTAGGGCAGAAGATAGCCAAAGCCCTCTCAGCTTCCTCTTTCTTCTGCTGGATTTGGAATGTATCAAGTTGCATGGCGATGGTCTGTCTCACCTCAATCTTGAGATCCTCTAATTGATTTGCAAACTCATGTTTGGAGAAAGGAATACCAGCTGAGAGGGGGTTTCCTCTACCTCTTTTCCAGGCTTCCCTAGAGTGGTTTCTAAACACAGTCTTTATGTCCTCATAAGGCAGTTGGTAAATATCTCCTCCAGCTAGCATGTGAAGGGTATCTAAGAGGTCTTCTGGGACTCCTCGGAGCAGGACCAACTTAAGAGATTCAGGGTCAAGTGTGCACCTGGCCCGTTTGTAGCTAAGTTGGAACCTTTCCTCGTAATCTTCTAAAGACTCATCATTCCCCATGGTCATCCGAAAGATTTCTCCCTTGGTTTCCTTGGACCTACAGTAGTCCCGGTATTTGGTATTGAAGGCTTGCTGCATCTGGGCCCAAGTGGTGATATTGTTCCCAGGTAAGCCCATGAACCAACGTAATGCTACATCCTTAAGGGTAGAGGGGAAGAGTTTCAGTTTTTGGTCATCTTCGGTATAGTCATAGGTTCGGCACAGGACAGCAAACTCAAATAGGAAGGTATCAAGGTCTTCAGTAGTCAGTCCATGGAAGTGAGGTAAAGCGGAGGGGCTGATGTTCTTCATTTTCATGTCTCCATTGGTCTCTCGGATGGGGAAGGCACCCTCAATTCTCTCATTTTCTCCCCTATTGTCAGCCATAGCTTTAGATGGAGTGTTCTCTAACTCTTCTTCTGCTATAGGATCTTCGTATATCTCAGGAGGTTCGCCTATAGGTTCTTCTGGATCACTGTCACCAAAGAAGAGAGAAGGGTGACTTAGTGATGTGGTGGGGGTGTTGTGTAAGAATTTGCCTGTTTTATCTCGGTTTCTACGAGGCATGAAATGAAAAGACTTCTGATTGATTTTGTTTTTTCTGGTACCTGCAAAACTAAAACAGATTGAACTGCAACTAACTATCTTGCAGAAATGGAAATGCGGAATTGAAATGAAATCATGAAAGAACTAATCTATTTTGCTCAAATGAAATTGCAGGAATGAAATGCTAAGCTATGCTTTGCAGAATTGAAATGATAATCTATGCTTGCAGGAATGAAATTGCGGAATTGAAATGTTAATCTATGAAAGCAGGAAATGTCTATGCTACTTTTGCAGAAAGGAAATTGCAGAATGGAAATGAAATACTACTTAGCAGAAGGAGAGAGTAGGAAAGTAGAAGAAAAGCAACAATCACCAATACTCTGATGCTTCGCCGGCAACGGCGCCAAAAAGATGGTGGGCTCCAGTATTGTAGCAATAATGCTACAACTCCTGGAGCTTCCTTCTTTAGTTTTATCAACCCGGTAGTTTGTAACAAACTTGGAAGCGACGGTGCTGTATGCACAAGTACTAGCTCTTGCCGCAGCTGTCACTTGGTCAGCTGGCACAAGTCTAGTAGGAGCTTAAGCCAACTTCTATGAGCTCTTAGAAGAAGCTTTTTAATTGATGGATGAAAGCTAACTCGAAGGAAGCTAATCTAATTGCAAAAAGGAACTGAAAGCCAACAAGAAACGCAAACCCTAGCAAACCCTAATTCTACCAGCTAGTATTACTGATGTAGAGATGGGGGTACAAACTACTGAAAGAAATGCCATTACTTCTATGAAGGTGAAATGCATGTGTCTAGACTACCTCTATCTGAAGAAAACATCTTTTTGTATTTTTGTTTCAATTATTAGAATTATCATGCATGTGCTTTTAACTAGCTTTTTACTGTGCAGGGATGGATCAAGGAGGAGGGAGGCTTGAAAAAGGTTGGGAAATTTCAAAGAGGGTCTAAGGGGTCCCTAACACCCTTCCAGAGAGTTTCAAGAAGTTTGGCCACCAAGGGACCGCGTTTATGAGCTTCTACAGGAATTTTGCAGGGGTTCTACAGGATGTTTCAGAACTTCTACAGGATGTTCAGTAATTCCTACAGGATGTTCTATAATCGGATTTTTGGGTGATGGGTGAGTGGAAGAGGCTGCATGGGTGGATAGGGAGGTAGGAGAGGGGTTTGTAATGACTTAGTGACGGAGAGATGAGATGATGAGGGGATGTGCTAAGCTAGCTTGTCTAAAGGAGGGTAGAGGGAATGGAAGGCCGAAAAGGTGGGGTAACGTGGGTAGTAGAGTAGCTGAGAGACAAGGGGTCTAATTGGGAGATGAGTAGATGGCCTGGGCAGGGCTTAGAAGGATGAGAGAGTGAGGGGAGTAGCACTGCATAGTGCAAACTGAATCAAATCTTCCACGTCCTGCATATAATCAAAACATTCCTAATTGTTTAATGGAACCAATGAACAACAACGTTATTCTTAAGGAAAATCATGTATGGTACTCAAGCAAAGAAACATTCCAAGAGGTCTGAACGCATGGATAACTTCTACAAACAACAATATTGCACCACAGATTGCATGTATTCGGAAACCAATGTTTTTTGGTGGGTAGCACTGTCTGCAATTCCAGCCCCTAGAAAGAGGTGAAAATGAGTGTGCAGGCAACCCTTTTCTAGACTTTTTATCAATTCCAATCTCTTCACTCTATTCTAAACAGCTGAAGCAACTCTGTCTTATAACAATAACCTACTTAACCACACCAAGAAATCTAACTCAGCAAACTGTGTTTCGAATGCATGTAAAGAAAAAAAACCATAATGCTGAAAGAAAAGATAACAATACAGAAGAAGGAGGCCTTAGGCTCTCAGGTTGGGCCCAACCCCGAGAGCTATGGCTCCTTTAAAATCTCAGAACTGAGATCAAATCTGACTGCTTTCCATTAAAAAATAATAATCATAAGTCAAATAACATGCCAATAATGGCTACAAAAGAGCAAAACTAAGCTAGCAGCTCGTAGTGCAGGATGTGCAACAATGTTTCAAAAGTCCTTTTCGAAGGCTAAAGCCCTATCATTTATACATCTTGAGGCCCCAAGCTGGCCTCCTAAATCAGTGGGGCTTGGCTGACCAAACTAGGAGTGAACTGCTGCTTCCTCAAAATCCGTTTGGCTGTCTTTAAATCCGGTTGTGGTGGCTGATGGAGCTCGGAGTTGGGGGTGAAGATCCCGAGGAAGGTCATTTAATGCTGTGGACAACCCTCCTACGAATCCTCAACCCCATCTTGGCTGTCTCCTGTCCTTATCTGCTCAGGTTTGTTCCAATCATGTGTCAAAAAACCTGAAATGAACACGTGTTAGCCACCTAGGAATAGTGACTGCCCTTATTCGTACAAATGACATAAACATACTAAAAAATGATGCATAAGTTATGAAAAATGAAGGATTGAGCAAAGGTAGTTAGGCCAAATGAGCCCAAGATGTTACCAAATTTGGGGCTCATCAATCATAGAAATAAGATTAAAATTAAAATAAAAAGTTTAGGGTATATGAATGAAAAGGTTTTATAAATTCGATGAAAATAAATAATTATTGTTAACAAAATGGGTATCATTTATATTATAGTAGTTGGTTGCACAGCTAGAAAAGATTACATGATTCTATGATTTCAGGGGCTTCAACATTCTAATATCTCCACAACATGATTTTCTTGCCTCTACGAGCTTTCTGAACTACAATTTTACATTGATATCTTCCATAAATGCTGCAAAACACTCCCAAAAATAGTTCATATTTGCAATACATAAGATCATAAGAAAAATAAAAAAAAACATATGGCCCAACTTCTACAACCATTACCAAATTCCATTTAGTGTCACGGGATTTGTCTTCTCCACACACTTCATCATCGCAAGCCTCAGTTGTCTAGTCTCCATCTCCTGGCTCCACATTTTTTTGCTTGACACCAAAATCACCGACGAATGGGCATCGCCAATTTCTTGTAGCTTCACGATTAACTGATTAACCTCAAACCTTACCAATTTTTTATCCATTTTTATCTGCAACCATTGACAATACTATTCCAACAACTGGAGCCTAACTTACTTTTATTTATGCACCAACTCTAGTCTTCCATTGGATGTTTCAATCATTCCCACTAATGCCTTGAACAATTTTTCCACTCACTTCTTCCAATGCTCCAGGTATTTCTCCATAGAAAGCTCCTCAGAGATAGCTAATTCCTGCATTTCCATACTTATCTTTTAGAACCACAGGGAAAGCCTCAAGGCATCTGAAACTGGTGAGAAATCCCAAAAGATCCCTCATGTATATAACGACAACTCATAAAGCTTGAGGAGACAACACCCAATGGGTGAATTAAATTACAAATCTACCTGAATCCCGGTTCCTATAAAAAGTATAAAACATGCCATGGAATTAAAGCCTTGGCTTACAATGCAACTCACTAAGCATTAGTAAGGCTAAAACACAAGTATTGAGATTATAATGTTGATGAGTTGTTCCAATTCACATCCATTTTATAACATATCATATTCCCCTTTCAATTGTCAATTCGACGCAAACTTTTAATCAAGGTGATGGGCCTCCAAATTAGATACAAATTAGGGCCCATCTGACCATACTTCAACACATTAAGCATCTCTTCTTGCATTGGATGACATCTTTTTAGCTTTAATATGTTCATTAGGAAGGTTTAGAGACAATTTCATATCATGTACCTAATATTATTTATTTTTGTAGAATATTGTGAGAATATTTGGCAAATTATGAAGACTTGGAGGATGAGATAATCTAAGTACTTTCTCCTTGCTACTGGATGGACCATATTTGCATAATAAATTAACAAAATATTATGAAATTATTGAACCGATTCTAGAGCTCTAATTATTGATAAAATCTAGGAATGTGCTCCTAGTTATTTAATGTGAATTCCTAATGTTGGGAACCGAATCCACTTTTTGAGGGATTTTAGAGGGAAAAGATGCCTCCTTTCAAGGATAATTCTTCCTCATAAATTTGTATAAGTACCAATTCGAATTTTCCTCTAGGGGCATGTATTTCTTAGTCTTCTTGTGGAGAAAACTTGTTATTTAGCAGCTCCACTTTCATTTCTAGCAGTAATGTAGTTGGATTAATTCAAGCCATGAAGTTTGGTGCCATTTTTTGCTTCCAAAGTTTGGTTTTCTTAATATGAATCTAAGTATCCTTCAGTTTGGCCATCCCATGAGCCTCAAAGCCCTGTTTTACAATTTATTTTTCTTCTTTTCACTTCTTATTCACCTACATCTCTTATTCTTGTTTTTCCTATTTCTGCATTTAGTATTTATGCTTCCTTTGTTGTAGGTTATATTGGTTAAATGATTGAAGTAAATTGTATTGCAGGTTATTTAAAGAGTCACAATCATGATGCATCCTTACAAAAACTTTGAAAATTAATATTCATAATTGAGCTATTTTGATTCGTTTACTAGTTCATAAATCTAGAATTTCTAGAAGTCTCTTGCAGCAACATAGTAGTAATTTTCTGCTAATTTTTAGAACATGTCAATGAGATCCTTTAGAGTTGATTCTATTTGGATTGAGTCATAAAAAAATTCAAGTTAACAAAAAAAATTACCCCATATAATTTTCACTTGATTGGGTTAGCCATTTGATAGGTTAACTAGCTAACTAATTCTTGAATTTTCAGTTTTTATAGTAGTAATTTTATGCTATTTTTTAGCACATGTTATGAGGGGTATTATTTGAGTGATTCCACTTGGAATGGAGTCCTAGGAAATCCTAGTTAGTAACAAAATTTTCCCCATCTTATTTTCATTTGATTTTCTTGGGCATTCATTAAGTTATCTCGAGAAGTAGCAATCCTGTAGTAGTCTTGTAGCAATGTGTTTTTGAGATATTCCTTACCCAAATTCACTCCAAATTCATGATATAAGTATATTTATAGCCTATAAATTCTCTTATGACACTTCGGTTGTGCCGAGGATTGGTTAGGTTTCATTTATCTCTTACATTACTTACTTCTTGAATGTTGAGTTCTGCAATTAGTCTAGATTTCGTTTTTGCAATTTACTTCGAACAAAGTGCTATTTCCTTCTTGAAAAAGTAATATAGGATTTTTATTTCTTGCAAAACACAATAGATTTGCTTTAATTCCATTTATTTTCTAGTAAGATAGATGAGCTTTTCTTAGTTTTTATTATGCTTCACGTTTTTGCAAATAGTATAGATTTCTTTCATGCCATTTACTTTCCAAGTAGAATAGATTTTCTTATTATTATTTAGCTTTTGAAACATAGGAATGGAAGCTTACTTAAGATATTTTCCCATTTGAATTTGTTTCATTTTCTTCTTACACTTGCATCAAAGGGAGTCAGAGTAGGAAGAAGGTGTCTGCTGCACATATAGTGTCGATCCCTATTAAGTTTCTATGAACCCTGAGTTGATAATTTAAGTCAATGGCCTCAAGAGTTGCAACATTCTTGTTGAAATACCGGGGCTCATCATTTTTTAGTTTTATTGTCAGGGAGGGTGTCAAAGAAAACACTCCTTTTTTTTGGAATGATTCATTATTTCTTTTCTGCAAAAACAAAAAATTGCATTAGGCATCTTTCATTGCATTACATTAGCATTTTCATTCAAATTTTTTTTATAAAAACAAAAACAATTATTTCTTCGACGCCTAAACCCCCTCCCCCACCCACTTCTTCATGTGCAAGTAGGAGAAGAAGATGTGGCAAGGAGCCATGGAGAAAATATACTCTCTTAACCCATATCAACAAGGGTCTTGTCCTCCCCAACCTTTTCAACCATATCAGAGGTCTTATGCCTTTCCTTCTTATCACCCATATCAACACCAACCTCCCCAATGGGGTGATCCATATTTTACTCCATATTCATGGTCTTATCCTCCATAATATGTCATTCCTCCTTTTCATCCATATCAACATCCTCAATTTCTTCCATACCAAACTCAATGTTATGCATCTCATCCACCTTGACCACAACCACTTCCTCAACCACACACATTTCATAAACTTACTCCCACTCAACTACCTACACAACTATTTCCAAAAGTAACTCAACCAACTTACAATGTTGAGATACCAAATCTCCAAACAAATCCTCTTGATCCAAATGATATTCATCTTGGATCAGGAAGAGTAGTGCAAAGAAGAGATTCCCTTGCTCCTATTGAAGAACAACATCCAAAAGAAGAAGATACAGAAGAGACTAAAGAATCATGGACCACATTTGAAGGGGAGTAGCCATTGGAGCCTAATATTGAAGAATTTCTACAATGTTTATCGTCATATCCTCTATGTTTTCAAGGGGCTAATAAGAAAATAGTAGAATATTTGAATGGCATGGATGAAGAATACATACATAATGATCATGATAAGAAATAGAACTAAGGGCATCATAGCTATATTGGAATTGGGTTCTTAACAATCACTAAACAAAAGCACCACTTTCTTCAACAATGTTTGGCATCGTCAAACTCAAAGTAGTTGGTCTCTCATATTCAGGTACATGTCAAAGAATATGTTTCAAGGCTACACATGATTTTATATGTCATCTTGTTATGCACATGGCTCCATTGGAAGTATTTCTATACTTGAAAGAGATTTTTTTTTTCAAGTAGGGTAGGATAGAGGAATAAAAGAAAATAAGATATATATATATATATATATATATATATATATATATATATATATATATATATATATCCACTGGAAAAATCGTAATCTTTCAATATCATTGAAAAATTACATGTTGTAGATGCCTCTTGGCATATGCTGTAAACATATTTGTAAAAAGATGCTCAATATGATGCATAGATCCTTTCACACCACGCAGGGTGTATGGATTTCATGAAATAAACATGTAAATGCAAAAAATATTTATGTACAAGTGGGGAAAAGTCAGACTTTTCGCCCTTTTTTCTTCTCAACCTTTTTCCAAATCCCCTGTGATTCTGTGGGAGTTATGAGTGCTAATGCATTTTCAGCCACAGGTTGTGGGTTATCAGAATCTGATGTGTCTGATGTATGTTGGCGTTTATTTCTACCCATATCCATTTCTGCTCTTCTTGCCATTGCTGCCTCTATATCTTCCTGTGGATTTATATCTTCTGCTGTTGGTTCTTTATTCATCTGATTGTTCTCATTTGGGTTGACATAATCCATCTCTTCTTCCTCCTTGTCATCTAGGGGAGGTGGTGGAATATGCCATCCCTTTGGTTGTTTTTCCGTTTTCTTTTTTATGCGATTGTATTTTTTGACTGCTGGGCACGTGCTTTGTAGGTGTCATGTTTGTCTACATATTCGGCATCTGAATGCAGTGTTTTCATAATCTAATACTTGTGTCCAGCTGCTCTGTCTATGCTTCAGCTGAATTTGGTCTGGCAGGCCTTTGCTGAGGTCTACTTCCACACATATCCGTGCAAAAGTGTATATTCTTTCCTCCACTCGCTGGGTGTCCATTTTAATGTAACGCCCAATTGTATTCCCAATTCCAGTGAGTACTTGCTGATTCCAGAGATGTATTGGGAGGTTGTGAAGCCGCACCCAAACTGGCATCTTCGAGACAACCATTGTGTTTGCATCAAAACCAGGGAACCATGGTGTGATGAAGAGTCCAGTGGATCCCCAAAACCAAGGTCCTTCCTGCATTACTATGTCTCTGTCTATTGCTGATAGAAATTTCACTATAAAAAACCCCTTGGAGCAGAGATGTATTTCGCAGTGCGCGGTCCAGTTCGTATAGATCCAAAGAAAAAGATCTGTCGGTTTGGGCCAGAAGCAGTTAAATCTGCATATTAGTGCTTGGCTTTCATATATGGAGCATTGCTCATCTATTTCTGGTGTATCTATGTTGTATTCTGGAGTGTGATTCAACTGTTCCACAATGTATGGCCTTGCATCCATACCTGTTTGGTTTGGTGCTATTCCTTCTGTTTTTTTTCCTTGTAGGGCGTTTTTGAAAGAAATGCTGCCTGGTTTTTTCCCAATTGAACCAATGCCACTTCCTTCCGCCCTGTTCTGATTCGTGTTATTGTTGGTTGCGCCCCCTCTTAACCTCAGATTAAGGTTAATTGTTGTCAGGGGTGCGATTCTGTATTCCCAAAGGTATTTAGAGTCCTGTAACACTCTACCTCCATGTATCAGGTTTTGTGTTTTGATGGGGTAACCCAGCTTTTCCATAATAATATCCTACATTTGTTTGATAGTATCTGTCTCTTTTGCCAAAATTATTTTCGATTTTCCTTCAGGGTTTTTTACAAAAACTTGGAAGCTGTCTCTTATCAGGTTTCCAGATCTTGTTTTTGGCAGATCTAACCCTGTGTTTCTGTTCTGTTCCTTTTGTTCACCGCAGCATAGCTTATTCGATGAGGGGGCTTCCAGATCTGACCAGAAAGAGGGTCGTTCTGCCACAAGATGTTCTGAATCTATAAGCCTGAGACTCGATCTGTACTCGGCGCCGCGGAATGATGGATATGGTGCCCAATCAGGGCTCAATGGCCAATGGATGTCCAGATCGGCATCATAATAAAACAGATCAGCGTTCTGATAAGCAGAGATCTGGGGTTTTTCTTCATACCTTTAGCTGAGTCCGCGATTTTTCATCCTGAGGGTTCCATTATTGCAAGAGACAGCTCCCTCACCGAGCATGATCTCATAGGCAACTACGGCCTTGGGGTGGACTGTTAAATATCCGATCCGTGTACATTTCCTCAGCTCGTCCAAACCATTTGTGTCGATCAGGAGTTTGACGACTGTCTTCACCACCTGAGGGAGACCCGTATGCGCCAGATCTGGGTAATTACGCGCCTCCGTTTTCCTTGTACACCCTGTCTGTTGCAGATAACATAGGAGCCTTACTTCCTGCGCACCGAAAAAGACCCACGCAGTTCGCACGGCTTCCGGCTTCTTGGATTCTCCCGATGGTTGGCCGACGCGAGAAAGAGCCATCGCTATCGCAGTGATCAAAACCCCTTCGCAGCTTCTCTAGATACTCTCGGATATATATATATATATATATATATATATCATATATATAGATAGATAGATAGATAGATAGATAGATATAGATATCAAGTGAAAACCTCCTTTGAGGCACAAAGGCAGACCTCCTAGTTGAAAACCTCATTGAGGTAGCCAGTAGGCCTAGAAAAAAATTGAAAAATGAAAAGGAAAAAATATTCTTTTCTCCAGGTATCTCTCTCTAAATATGCAGGGTCTTTCCAACTTGCACAAGCCACAAAATGTTGAACAGGGAAGCAAGCATCCAGTCAACGGAACTCAACATTGAGTTTTCCACCTACAAAAGGATGCTAAAACCTGGCTAAGAATAAGTTCATACATCCCCATAATGTATCCCCATGCCATTTCTCATCATTCCCAAGCCTTTCCCATTCATTTTCCTTGTTGTCCTGAAGTGCTACAGGAAAGTTTTGTTTTGCTACATTATTGTCAAAATAAACAGGGAAGAAATTGTTTTGACCATATCTAAAAAAAAATTAATATTTTTTTTGATATTTTTCATGGTGAGATGCATAAGGATGATGGTAACATGATCAAGAAATTTCAACAAATTCCATTGCATAAATTTTGAGAAATTTTCCTCCGTTACTTATAGCCATTTTCCATTTTTCTCCATATTCAGGGAATGTATTGGACAATTTTATTTTATGGAGAGATGCATAAGGTGATGGTAACATGCTCAAAAAATTTCAGGTCAATCCAATTTACTTTTTGAGAGATATTGGTTAAACAAGGTTACTATAATATTGACATATAGTGTTATAGGATTGTCCCAGAATTGCTATAGGATTGTGATTGGCATAGAGAGGAGTAATATCTTTCTTTTCCTTGGGGGAATGAGAAAAGAAGTCTACCACACCACCATCATCCATCCTCCACACCATTTAGTCACTTATCCACCCAAAAAATCATCTTTGTCCATGAAAAATACTCATTTTCACCCCTTCTTCCGTTTCACAACAATTGAGCCTTCCAACAATTGTCGTTAGATTGATCATGAATTATAAATGTTGTTGGAGGATTTATCTTAAGGATAATATGGTATTAGATGGATCTGTGTGACTGCTACAGAAAGACACATAGTCTTGTAGCAATTTACATAGACCCTACAATACCATAATAGGAAGCCACTAGTCAGTGGAAAAGATCATTTGTTTTTTTGGCATCGCCATACCAATCATCATTTCACTTATTTTTTATTCCATCCTTTTCTTCACTTACAAATAGAGAAAAATAAGGTTCTCCTCTCATCATTCTAATAAAAAATATATGTAAAAGTGGTTCCAAACAGTCCTTAACAACTAGTCGGCCGTCTTGTAGTAGCTGCTACCCCATTTCTTTTAGACAGCATCATTTTAATACCTTATAAGAAGAAATTTTGTGCACCTATGGGGTACCCTGTAGGCTGCTACATGATCACATCTAAATAATGAGGCCAAGATCTTCAAGTGACTATGAATTTCATGAAGCTCTAGCACTAGTCCTGAGAAGCTACAAGATCCCTTACATAATGCTACAGGATCATCAGCCTCAAACACATCAACATCTTATTAATGGAGGAATCTATTTTCTAATCAATAGAGTCAAAGAAATTCCAACAACAATGATCATTAAAAATAATTCTTTAATACAAAGAATGGATCAATAAAGATGACAAATTAAACCTCAAAGGGAACTCATGCAATATTATAGCAACCTCATGCAAGTCTCAAATGGTAGAATCAGCAACATGAAGACATTAAGGTAGTCATAGACCATTAGGTAGGCAAATGTATGGATTGTTTTACACCTCTCCTCTTGAATGTATTATGGCTTAAAAGAAAATTGTTTTCCATGCATAAGAGAGAAGGTTTTGTAGGCTGAAGGTGGTCAACAATCTTAGCCACCCTTGAACAATTAAGTGAAGTTAACTACCTCTCTTTTGTCATACATGGAGAAAATGGCAAAAACAATGTGGGTGATGAATATGAGGGTAGGCTATTGAGTCTATGATATAAATTCAAAGGTGGTAGGTGGGGGCCAACTAATACAATGTGTTGAGCTCACCACCAAACCAAAAAAAGGGAATAAAAGCCAACCCCAACTCCATTTGCACCAAATGTTCATTCTAAAAATGGTAATATAGGCCAACTACATCATCAATTGTCAAGATAGATACCACCTAGGGACCCATATACCACTGCGGAAGAGCTCTAAGGCCAAACACTAGCTGCTACAGGAGACAGAGTAGGTGCTACAAGAGATAGAGTAACTGTTACAGAAGATAGTCTGCCTATTATAGGAACTTCCCAATAGGAAAAATCGGCCCTATATTGGGAATTATTCCCCACAAAACCCTAGAATTTTGAAGAAGTCTACAAGGAAGTGGTAATTACTTGATCCTCGTCACCTCCTACAAACCAATAAGTCTGTGAATTTTTGCAAAATTCCTCCCCTAAACATCCTGTAGCAGAACCCTATGAACAAAAAAATTAATGGAGTTTCCTTGTGAGGATGAGCATTATTATGGGAGAATAAACTTGTTTTGAAATTATCATACCATTTTTCACCTCACTCATCAACAGGAAGCACTCCTCCTCTTTCCATAAGTTGAAATGATAAGTTCTCTGAAATTGATAATTGGTAGCAGGGTTCCCTTGCAAAAACATTGAGAACACATGGACAAATTTTGTTAACATTGATGGATAATATTTTCTAGACATGAAGAGGTAATCAGGGATGGATCTGAAGAAGAAGAAGATGGTGGAAAAGTAAAAGAAAAGGTTGAAATAGAAGAAAAAAGTACTAGAAAAAATCCAGAACAAAATATAAAAGGAGAATAAGAAGAAAACTAAAGATATAAACTCCCTCCTAGAAAAAATGAAGGAACCCCAAGCCTCTCAGAAGAAGACAAATACCAAGGGAGCTATGAACAAAGAACTAAAAGAAGAATTTTCACGACTATAGGAAGGCAGAAAGTTGTTATAGGAAGAGATAACGTTGCTTTAGGAAAGTGTTGGACAGCTATAGGACAGATCAAGGAGGCCACTAGGGCGATGAATGAGGCACAATTAGGTCACTAAGTTTCTCAAAGGATGAGAAACACTTTCAATAGGGGGGTATGATGACCGTCCAATTTAGACACAAATTAAGATCCATTTGACCATCCTTCATCATATTAACCATTTCTTTTTTCATTGGATGACAGATATTTAGCTTTAATATGTTCATTAGGAAGGTTTAGAGATAAAAACATATTATGTTCCTAATAATATTTATTTTTGTAGAATATTGTGAGAATATTTGGCAGATTATGAAGACTTGGAGGATGAGATAATCTAGGGAATTTCTCCCTACTAAAAGATGGACCAAGATTGGATAATAAATAAACAAAATATTAAGAAATTATTGAACAAATTCTGGAGATCCAATGATTGACAAAACCTAAGAATATGCTCCCTATCATTTAATGAAAATTTGATGTAGGAGACTTAGAGCTTCCACGTCATCCAGATTTTTAGAGATTCAACATGGAAAAGGAATTTTATTTATTTACTATAAATCATTTTAATTTCTTTATTTCTTATATAACTATAGATAGAGATAATATTTAGTAGATAATATTTTTCAGAAGAAAATCTTCCTTTTAGGGCATGAAAAAATTAGGAAATAAATCATAAGAGGTTGTAGGAGAAAAAAATCCTAGTAGCAGTTAGCAAATTGTTAGATAAGAAAAAGTTTAGAAATATTAGAAACTCTTAGGGTGCTTCTAAGATTTAGAAAAGTTATGGATAAGCAATATTTTTTCAATAAGGAAAAATCGAATCTACCTTGAAAAGCATGAAAGATTTGTGATTGATTTATGGATCTTGGAAAAATTAATTTGTTTTTATATGTTACTTAAAACATTGTAAGCCTAAGGGGAAAACTAATGGCCAAATGGATGTAGAATCAGGCCATAGAGAGTGAATGGAGAGAAACTAGAGTTTTCTAACTGTATGTGTATGTACATGTTTGATTTAATGAAATAGAGTTTTATATATTTGTGGTGCTCACAAATTGTCTATGTATGAATGGAATAATTCTAGTTTGTGTGAAATCTAGAATTAGTGGAATCTTAATGTTTTTGTGAAGTTGAGATTTATAAAGTATCAATATCTATGTGAGCCATAAAATTGATGATATATTGACATGTTAATCTATTATGTGAGGAAATGAATCATGTGCAAGGATTAGAAACAATTTCAGTAGTGAGAAGAATCATGTACATATTGTAGAATTCATTATGTGTGGGTTAAAGGGAATATTTCTATTGAATGCTTATATATACACTTGAGGTGTTGAGCACTAAGGTGATTAATAAACTATCTTAAAGTAAATTTGTAGGAAAAATAAATTTTCCTATAGCAAGTGGTATTAGAGCGGCAGAATGTGCTCAAATGTATTTGCAGATAGTAGCAAGGAAATAGTTGGTAGTAGAAAATGATATGGGAACTGTGGCAAAGGAATTATGACAACTAGGATAACTATGATGGAAAGAGGAAATGTGAGTGCAGAAACCTAGAGGAGAAAGGAATG
Source organism: Pinus tabuliformis (assembly GCA_031772625.1). NCBI lineage: Eukaryota > Viridiplantae > Streptophyta > Pinopsida > Pinales > Pinaceae > Pinus > Pinus tabuliformis. The sequence continues at coordinate 152,106,465 of CM062804.1, read as the reverse complement.
CTCAAGGGGTTCCAGAGGAGGGAACTAGGAATTCCAAAAGACCAAGTACAAGTGGGAATATTGATAAGGTGTTTGTAGCAGGAAAGAGGTTTGCTACTACAGAGGTGATTTACATGTCACATTGTGCAGTGGAAATCTCACAGAGGAAGAGAAGAAGATGAATATGACTATGGGAAGTCATTTGAATAATTCAAAGGGAAGCCACAGAGATGCCAAAGTGGCTGGTATAAGGAAAATGAGTGATGAAGAATATAATAGGGAACTCATTGAGATAAAAGCAAGGTTGAATGTTCTTACAGAGTTGCTACTGCAGAATGAGAAGAGACAGAAATATGGGTGGAACCTAAGAAAAATGGTTAAATGGTATGTTGAAAGATTATATACCAAGAATAAGAGACAAAAAATTAGACATAGATTGAAGAAAGAACTCAAAGCTAATGAGTGTGAGGAGATAGTTCACACAGGTGAACCTAAGAAAGAAGAAATCCATGGAGAAGATAGCAATGTTAGTGGAGATTTGATGTTAGAGACATAAAATGAGGCTAAAATTCTTATGTTTTTCCTAATGGTCTGTTTATGGTTGTAGGTGTTATTGATGATGAACAACCCTTTGAAGTTATCATAAAAAAGGGGAAGATAGAGGAGAACAAAGTTCAAATTTTATTCCCAGCAAAGAGGAGGAGAAATAATTGATTGGAATGTTCATAAGGAATGATGAGCCAAAGGCAGAGAGAGATTTTAGTATTCACATTGATTGTGTGCATACAGTTGTGGAAGAATTGATTATTATTTTTCGAGCTAATGAAAATGGAGAAGAAATAGAGGGTGGACAACTTGCACAAGTTGTTGTGAACGAGGATGCACCAAAGTCAAAGGACGAAGAGTTTGTTGGTAGCATGGATACAGAGCTCGATCAACAGATTGAAGTGAGACAGAGAGTTCAGAGAGAAAATTTACAAGTCTAGAATGAGGTTGAAGGTATGCTTTGATGGTTGTATATTCCTTTTTTTTCATGGCTAGAAAAATTTCGCTTGGAATGGTGAGTAGAAGCATGGTGAAGAAAATTATCTTGCAATTAGAAAGACAACAATGGAATTATGGTGGAATACAAGAAACAGGTGCAGAAGTACAACAACATGATAAAGTTGATGATCAACAATAGAACTATCTATGGGATCCAGGAGGATGTCAGCAACAAAAAATCATGGTTAAGAGACCATGAAAAAAAAATCTAACTTGGGAGTCTAATGCAAGGGCATTAGAGCTTCCAAGTCATCAAGATTTTTAGAGATTCAACATGGAAAAGGAAGTTTATCTCCTTACTATAAATAATTTTAGTTTATTTATTTCTTAAAGAACTATAGGTAGAGATAAGATTTAGTAGACAAGATTTTTAAGAAGAAAATATGCCTTTTAAGGCATGAAAAAATTAGGAAATAAATCATAAGAGGTTGTAGGAGAAAAAAATATTGGTAGCAATTAGCAAGTTGTTAGATACAAAAGAATTTAGAAATCTTAGAAACTATTGGGGTGCTTTTATGAATTAGAAAAGCTATGGATACGAAATATTTTTTCAATAAGGAAAAAATGACTCTACCTTGAAAAAAAGGAATGATTTGTGGTTTGATTTATAGATCTTAGAAAAATTAATTTGTTTTTATATGTTATTTAAAACATTGTAAGTGTAAGGGGAAAACTAATGGCCAAACGGATGTAGAGTCAAGCCATAGAGAGTGAATTGAGAGAAACGAGATTTTTTTGACTGTATGTGTATGTACATATTTGATTTAATGAAATAAACTTTCAAATATCTATGGTTCTCACAAATTATTTCTGTATGAATGGAAGAATTCTAGTTTGTGTGAAATCTAGAATTAGTGGAATCTCAGTGTTTGTGTGAAGTTGAGATTAATATAGTTTCAGTATCTATGTGAGGAATGAAATTAAATATATATTATCATGTTAATATATTATGTGAGGAAATGAATCATGTGCAAATATTAGAGACAATTTCAGTAGTGAGAAGAATCATGTACATGTTGTAGAATTCACTATGTGTGGGTTAAAGGGAAGATGTCTATTGAATGCTTGGATATACGCTTGAGTTTTTGAGCACTAAGGTACTTAAGGAATAATCTTAAAGTAAATTTGCAAGAAAAACAATTTTTCCTGCATCAAAATTCCTAGGGTTGGGAACTAGATCCACGTTTTGAGGGATTTTGGAGGGCAAAGCTGCCTCCATTCAAGGAGAATGCTTCCCCATCAATTTTTATGAGTACCAATTCGAATTTTCCTCTAGGGGAATGTATTTCCTAGTCTTCTTGTGGAGAAAACTTGTTATTTAGTAGCTCCATTTTCATTTCTAGCATAGATGTACTTGGATTGATTAAAATAATGAAGTTTGGTGCATTTTTTAGCTTCTAAAGCTTGGTTTCCTTTATAGGAATATGAGTATCCTTGCGCTTGGCCATCCCAGGAGCCTCAAAGCCTTGTTGTACAATTTATTTTTCTTATTTTCACTTCTTATTCAAATGCATCTCTTATTATTGTTTTTTCCTATTTTTTACATTTAATATTCATGCTTCCTTTGTTGTAGATTATTTTGGTTAAATTATTGAAGTAAGTTTTTTTATAGGTTATTTACAGAGTCACAACCATGACACGTCCTTATATTAACTTTGAAAAATTCATATTCATTATTGAGATACTTGGATTGGTTTACTAGTTCACAATCTAGAATTTTTGGAAGTCTCTTGCACCAACAGAGTAGTAATTTTCTGCTAATTTTTAGAACATGTTAATGAAATAATTTTGAGTGGATTCCACTTGGATTGAGTCATAAAAAATTATAGTTAATAAAAAAATTCACCCCATAGCATTTTCACTTAATTAGGTTAGGCATTTGATATTTTAACTAGCTCACTAATTCTTGAATTTCTAGTGTTTAGAGTAGTAAATTTCTAGTATTTTTTAGCACGTGTTAATAGGGGTATTTTTGAGTGATTCCACTTGGAATGGAGTCCAAGGACATCCTACTTAATAAAAAAAAATTCCCGTGTCATTTACACTGTTATATACCTAGGGGGATAATATGGGGTACCAAGGGAGGTACCCAAGGTAATAATGTAATAATGAGATGGGCCATAGTAATAAATAAGGTGGTTAACCCATGTCATGTAAGGGACTACAAGTAGTTAATAATAATGTAATGGGCCCATGGTATTAGTTGATGGTATGAGGGAACCATGGTAATGATGCATGGTATTGTATGTATGAGGCCTATATAAAGGCTAGAGACTCCACATGGAGAGATAAGAGATGAAGATGAAGTGAAGGATTATTGTATGAATAGGCATATGGCTTGTAGAGTGTTCTCCTTCCTTAAGGATTGAATGTATGGTGTTGCCCTACCTTAAGGGTTTGATATCAATAAAGAAGCATTTCTATCTATTTCTATCTTATTGTTTCTGGGTTTATTTCCATTATCATATATTTCTGGGTTAAGATCTACAACAATTGGTATCAGAGCTACAACAAGTGGGATCAGAGCTACAACAAGTGGTATCAAAGCTACAACAGACAGGAAGACACAACTTGTGGATAAGCTCACACAGGCAGACACACAACCTAGCAAAGATTTTATTTTTACAGAAAAGAAGGAAACTATGGAACCTAAAGGGTTATTTCCTACTGGTATATCCTTATTGCAGATTCATGGATTGATTCAGAAAGAGAAGATCATTGTTTCTATCAATCCTAGTTGTCAACATAATTTTATCAGTGTTAATTTGGCAAAAAAATTTCAAGTCCCAGTAAAACAAATTGAACATACACAGGTTGATAATAAGGATGTTCAAATCTATAAGGATTTGAAGCTTTCTATGGATAAGTATGTGTTTCATGGTGATTTTTATGCTTCAGATATGAATAACATGGATGTTGTTTTAGGATACCCTTGGATGGAATTAGTGGGTACTACCAATATTAATGTGTAGAAGAAATTCCTGAAGCTCTGGTATAAAAAGAAGAAAATTACATTACAGGATATTTCCATTAAGAAGCAGGTAGAGTCCAAGGAGGCTGAAGCAGAAGATGTTCAAGGGACTGACATATCAGATGATGAGCCTTTGATGATCGACAATCAAACACAAACAGAGGCTGCAGAAGCAAAGGTTACAGGTGATGATACATCAGAGGAGGGCTCAGTGGTTGAAGTCATATTGAAAAAGAAGACACCACAACAGGCACCACAGCAGGATGAAGTTAAGCAAAAGCCATCGTGGGTTTAAACTTCAACATATCATCACCCACATCACCCCGCAAGACAACCATCATGGAAACCAAGTAGTCAAATGATGGATAGAAAGGAGAGACAATCCACCTACTACACATCAACACAGAAGAGCTGCCAAGGTCAACTTCCATCTCAAGCGAGCGAGGCACCAGCGAGATCGAGGGTTCACCTTTCTCTTGGATGGCTAGATGCACGTGCATGGTATCAGTGGACTACTCTTTTGAGTAGATCTTATTATTTATGTTCTTCCCATGTTTCGGGGATGAAACATGCTTAGGGGGATGGAATGTTATATACCTAGGGGGGATAATATGGGGTACCAAGGGAGGTACCCAAGGTAATAATGTAATAATGAGATGGGCCATAGTAATAAATAAGGTGGTTAACCCATGTCATGTAAGGGACCACAAGTATTTAATAATAATGTAATGGGCCCATGGTATTAGTTGATGGTATGAGGGAACCATGGTAATGATGCATGGTATTGTATGTATGTATTGTATGTATGTATTGTATGCATGGTATTGTATGTATTCTATTGTATTGTCTTCTTTTTCAATATGACTTCAACCACTGAGCCCTCCTCTGATGTATCATCACCTGTAACCTTTGCTTCTGCAGCCTCTGTTTGTGTTTGATTGTCGATCATCAAAGGCTCATCATCTGATATGTCAGTCCCTTGAACATCTTCTGCTTCAGCCTCCTTGGACTCTACCTGCTTCTTAATGGAAATATCCTGTAATGTAATTTTCTTCTTTTTATACCAGAGCTTCAGGAATTTCTTCTGCACATTAATATTGGTAGTACCCACTAATAGTGGTTTATTTTCTTGGGCATTCGACAAGTTATCTCGACAAGTAACAATCCTGTAGCAATGTATTTTTCATATCTTCCTTACCCAAATTCACTCCAAATTCATGATAGAAGTGTAGGTATAACCTATGAATGCACTGAGGCCACTTTAGTTGATCTGAATCTTTGTTAGGTCACCATTTATCTCTTACATTACTTGCTTCTTGAATGTTGATTTATGCAATTAGTCTAGATTTCTTTTCTGCAATTTGCTTCAAGAAAAGCTTTCTTTCCTTCTTGCAAAAGTAATCTAGGACTTTTCTTTCCTACAAAATAGAATATATTTCCTTTAATGCCATTTATTTTCCAGCAAGATAGATGATATTTTCTTAGTTGTCATTATGATTTATGTTTTTGTGAATAGAATAGATTTTTTTCATGTCATTTACTTTCCAAGTAGAATAGATTTGCTTATTTTATTTTCCTTTTGTAACATATGGTTGACAACTTACCTAACATCTTTGCTCGATTGGAGTTTTTTCATTGTCTTCTTACACTTGTATCAAAGGGAGTCGGACTAGGAAGAGGAAGGTGTTTGATGCATATACAGTGTCGGCCCCTATTAAGTTTGTACAAACCCCAAGTTAATAATCATTAGGAGAATTTTGAGGTCTAAAATGGGTCTCCTAAGGAAATAATAAAATAATAGTGGTAATAATAAAATAATATTAGATTACATCATTGAATTTCAAAGGGAAGAAACGAAAAACTACTTTTTCAACTCGTATTTTCAACCTATCTCCCTAGGGGTTTGCTTAAATTTCAAGCGCAACACTCATTGTATGCAAAATTATATTCCTCGTCCAAGGAGTACCCATGTTTCATACCTTGTACAGAACCTACTAAACGAAAAATGAGAAATACATGAAAAAAATGATTTCAATCATGTTTTTTCATGTATTTCTCATTTTTCGTGTAGCAAGGTCCATCATAAATATGCAACATGGGCACTCCTTGGATGAGGAATTTAATTTTGCATCCAACAAGTACTCCTACTCAAAATTTGAGAAAAACCTTAGGGAGATAAGTTGAAAATACGAGTTGGAAAAACAGTTTTATTATTTTATTATTTTTTAATCTTTTTACTTTTTTACTCCAAAAATGGTGAATCATCCCCCATGGTTGACATCATCATCTTGAATCCTATTGGTTCTTATAAAGTTTATTTTGGTTGTACATTTGTCTTAGGAGGCCCATTTTAGACCCCAAAGTTCCCCTAATGTTAAGTCGACAGCCTCATGAATTGCCACATTCTTGTTGCAATACTAGGGCTCATCACAAGAGACAAAGAATGTTGTATGTCGCACCTCCACATGCTAGAGCATGACTACATTTTGCGTCATATGTGTCGATCTCAGGGATAACAATACCACTTATGACAAGGCCTTCAACCATAATAAATTGTCTGCATTTCAAGGAATGGCCAAATTGGAAAATTTATTCATTTGAAAACAACTGAATGAACCTCATGGAAGAGGATATAATCCTCTAGACTTGATTTATTTCCAATATTCCTTGCCCTAACATTGCCCGTTAATTGACATGTTTATTTGCATCTGCGTTTAGATTCATATATATGCGAGAAGGAGCAATCTCAAATTTCTCTAGTTGCAACGCAATCCTATTCACAATTGCAGGATTGGGAGGAGTTTTCTTAATCTTTAATTTGAAAACTTTCCTTATGACAATCATTGAGTCCCCTATCACTGCCATTCTTCTTATGCCTTTATTGATGGCAAGCTCCAATCATTTCCAAAGAGTCAAATATTAAATTTGGTTATTAGTTGAAGTGCCCAATCCCCAAACATAATTGATCTCTGATTGTTCCTCTGGACAAAGGATCGCTCCACCCACTGCTGCAACCCTGAAAATAAATAATTTTTTTACAAACTATTTTCTTTTATAATTTCAGAGAAATTATGCATTCTTTATATGTAAAATATATGAGATATTGATATTATACCCCGTATATTTAAAATCTTTGAGACAACTTTACATGTATAATATAAAACATTAAATCGATTTTTCAACTTTATACCCATGATTTTGATATCTTGTTTTTGGTGTGTTTATTAGGTATTTGGGATTTTGATATATTATTTGTAGTGTGTTTTATTACATTATATTTATATATAGATTGGTTGATTGGATTAGTTAAGGTATATGTAATTAATATGAAATATTAAATAGATTTTTTTTATTTTATATTGATGCTTTTGATATTGTTTTTAAGGTTTTTGATAAGGTATTTCAAATTTTGATATATTGTTTATAGTATATTTTTCAAATTAATTTTCAATCATTCATTTATTTGGTTGGTATATGTAATTTTGACATCTTGTCTTTAGTGCAGTATTTTTAATTATTTTTAAATTAGTTAAGATATAGTTATGTTCTTAAATAAGACTATCAAATTGCATGAAAATGGGTCTTTGTTAAAAAATCAAAGCTATTTATCATTAAATACTTTACAAAAATATAATATAAATAAATATTTAATATATTATTTTTTTCTGATTATTTAATATATTGTTTTTTCATTATCAGATATTTTGTTAATTTCAATTTTATTATATTTTAATTTTGATAAAACTATTTTTAAACATTTTCTTTCTTATTTCAATTCCATCACAATCAACCCTTCGGCATCTCTACTTTACAAAACAAATATAAACACCGTACAACACATTTTAATTTTCCAATTATACCTCGTAAAATGTAAACCTTAAATTTTGAATGATTTGTCAAGTTTTTATTTTTATGCGTTTAAAACCCTGCCATATTTTAGTGTTGTACCAATAGCAAATGAGAATCGCTATATTCGTAGCCGACAAAACTTAAGATAGTCTTACGGTTAAGGTGATATTCCTCAACGTGTAGTTTACGATTTATCTTGTGGGTCAACGTGACAAGTGGCCATAGGTCATTTGGTTTACAAAAGTTGTAAAAGTTTATCAATAGTAGTTATTTGGTTTACAAAAGTTGTAAAAGTTTATCAAATGGAGAACATAGGTGGGACCCTTGTAAATCGATTCTAAACACCAAAATTCTTACGCCGGAGTTGGTGGTGGGGCTTTCTTTCATATTTCTTGTATCTTCCTACACTATGGGCATATGATTGACACCTCCACAGATTTGAACACATGTGGGACTTTGCAAATCAATTCCAAACACCAAAACTCCAAAGGCCAAAGTTTGTGATGAGACTTTCTTTCATATTTCTTGTATCTTCCTAGACTACCGACATATGGGTGATGCCTCCGGAGATTTGAACACGGGTAGGACTCTTGTAAATCGATTCCAAACACCAAAAATCTGGAGGTAGAAGTTGGTGAGGGGACTTGCTTTCATATTACTGGTATCTTCCTACACTATGGGCGTATGGGTGACGCCTCCAAGGATTTGAACATAGGTGGGGCTCTTGCAAATGAATTCCAAACACCAAAACTCAAGAAGCCGGAGTTAGTGATGGGACTTGCTTTCATATTGATTGTATATTCCTAAACTACAGGTGTATGGTTGACGCCTCCAAAGATTTGAACACAGGTGGAATTCTTGCAAATCGATTCCAAACACCAAAACTCCAGAGGTCGGAGTTGGTGATGGCACTTGCTTTCATATTACTTGTATCTTCCTACACTACGGGCGTATGGGTGATGCCTCCATATATTTGAACACGGGTGGGACTCTTGCAAACCAATTCCAAACACCAAAACTCTAGAGGTCAGAGTTGGTGATGAGACTTGCTTTCATATTGCTCATATTTTAGTACGAAAATGGAAACAAAAGGATAAAAAGAGGAGTAGACGAACTAAGGTTAAAGTTGTGTTGGAGGGGTTCTCGGTCAAATATGGTTCATTAGATTTGGTTTTGAGGGTGTCAATCGGAGGATCAAGGCAGATAAGGCTATGGGTTTGTTTTCAGGCTTTCAGATTACTAGATAGTCTTTCATTACCCACTTATGTTTGTTGATGACATGCTTATATTTGGGCAGGTCTCGATGGGGCAGTGAGTACATCTATGCGACGTCATTAACACACTTGGCAAAGCATCTGGTTTAATTATGAGTCAACACAAATCAAATATGTTGCACTTTGCAAGGGAGTCTAATGTGGTGGGTGAAATCACTAACAATTTTGGTATTTCCCATGCTCTAGTGGACTCTAGTTTCACATATTTGGGGTTTCACATGAAACCAAATAAATACAACATATCTGACTTGCAATGACTCATTGATATCTTCGGAAGTAAATTTAGCAACTATACATACACATGGTTGTCTCTTGGAGGCATAATTGTGTTGGTTCAATCAGTTTTATAGAATATTTCTCTGTATTGTTTGCATCTATATAGACTCTCTAAGGGAGTTATCACAAAGATAGATGCCATCATTGCAGATTTTATATGGTTAGGTGCAAAAGGAGAAATGAAGATACATTTGGCCAAATTGGAATTGATTACAAAGAGCCCATAATTTGGGGGATGAGATATAAAAAAGGTTGAAATATTTGGTTGGGCATTGTTGATTGTGAGTTTTTGGTGGGATCTTTCTGGAAACAACATTTGGAACAAAATCATATGCAGTAAGTATTTAAGGAACAAAGACCCAATGGAATGGATCAGGTAGGGTGCTAAGTGCACAAAAACAACTTGCATTTGGAGAAACTTTTTAGAGTACATGAAATGGTTTATTGAGAATTTGTTCATTTGCATTGGATCAGGCAAGACTGTTATGATTGCGAGTGATCGTTTATATGGAGTGGCAGGAGAACAAATCATCCCCAACAATATTATTCAACATTTACATTCCATACATTATATCACTTCGCTCAGATTTGGAAGGGATCGGATCCCCTGGGACAATTTCCTATATGGATGAGTTCAACAGACCTAGGCTTTAGTGAGGACTTATCAAACTTTTGGACCTCTTACAATTCACAATTATCTCTGGCTCAAATCACTTTAGATGGTTTGAATTACAAGCTATCTCTATTCAATACTTCTACAAAAGGTCCTATTTCTGCTAGAAGCATATATAATCATATTATCTTCCCCCTACAGAGGCTCGAAAAAAAATGCTAATTTTCCAAGGCTTGGGTTTTGCATTTATCGAAAAAAAATATTTTGGTTTGGATGACTTGTTTGGAGAAATAAAACCCTGACATGAGAAAATCTATGTAAGAGAGGTTTCTAGGGCCCAGGGATATGTTCATTATGTCATTGTACATGTGAGATTATCTTGCATCTTTTCTTTGAATGCCTAGTGGCTAATAACACTTGGGAATATGTTTTTCATAGTTTGGGGATTAATATAATTCAGAGTTACATATCCATTGAATATATTTCAAGCAATGGATTGAGCGACCCAAAGAAAACAGATCTCTCACCTTCTACATTTTTTGAAGAACTTTGAAGGGTGGGAACACCAAAAATGCTCAGGACAAACCCTTCCAAAATGATCTTGTGGCAACACTTATTTATGCTTATTATATAGAATACAAGAAGCTACCATCTCCAAAGAATCAAAGGGCTATTGCAAATAATAATTTCTGTTCTTTTCTTCCATCTGGCCACTTTGATGGGATGACTCAAAATGCCAGTTGTGGATGCAATGTGATGATCAACTTAGACAAATATGACTATTGGAAAATTTCTGGAATGCGAGGAGTAGTACGAATAGCAGGGCATAAGTCATTTTTCTCTAGGGATCCCTATATTGTGCCATATGGTTGATGCTTAATGAGATACATACTTTTGGTAATTCAAAAGTTACAATTGATTGGATTAACAAAAAAAACATCCTAGTCCTTATGGAACACTAGATGCAAAGGATTCATAAAGGAATAAGATTATTTCAATCTCTTTCTTTCTCCTACATTCTCATTAGTGGAATTTTGAGATCTAAAATGGGCCTCCTAAGGAAATTATAAAATAATAGTGAAAATAATAAAATAATATTAGATTACATCATCGAATTTTAGAGGGAAAAAAGAAAAATCTATTTTTTCAACTCATATTTTCAACTTATCTCCTTAAGGTTTTACTCAAATTTCGAATGGGAGTACTCATTGGATGAAAAATTGAATTCCTCATCCAAGGAGTACCCATGTTGCATACTTTCGATGGACCATGCTACAAGAAAAATGAAAAATACATGAAAAATGTGATTGGAATCACGTTTTTTCATGTATTTCTCATTTTTCGTGTAGTAGGGTCCATCAAAAGTATGTAACATGGGTACTCCTTGGCTGGGGAATTAAGTTTTGCATCCAACGAGTACTCCCGCTCGAAATTTGAGTAAAACCTTAGGGAGATAAGTTGAAAATACGAGTTGAAAAAATAGTTTTATTATTTTATTATTTTTTAATCTTTTTACCTTTTTACTCTGAAAATGGTGAATCATCCCCATTGTTGACATCATCATCTTGAATCCTATTGGTTCCTATAAAGTTTATTTTCCGTATACCTTTTTCTTAGGAGACCCATTTTACACCTCAAAATTCCCCTAATGTAGAGTGCTCAACCAAGATGTAGATGTTCTATCTGAGATGATCTAAATATGGATCTTGGGCACATCAGTTTTCAGTCCTTTCATTTGGGACGTCTGTTGGACTCAGGTTTTCTTCCCATGGGGTGACCACTAATGTTATTCCCCAATGTGGCATGGGGTTTTTTCTAGTATGTGGTTGTGTGTTGCGCCTAATTCTTGCATGTGGTGCTAGCAGTTATCCCAACGATGGTTCCTCTATTTCCATACATGTCCATGCCATACTTTGTCTTCTTGATGTGCTATTTGATAGGATGCACTTTCTTGGGTTGTGTTTTTTTTATTGATGTATTTGATGATCTATGGTGATATGTATCTATTCAGACTTATGTAACTTTGATTCATATATAAAATCAGAGTTAGCTAAATGTGTTGATTGTTGTTTTAAATGGTTATTTAAAAATTGATATAATGGAAAGGGATTTTTTTATTAAAAATATTTTGGATTAATGAAATTGTAAAAATTAATTATTTGATATTTTAAATTAAAATAGATATATTAAAGAGTGTTAATTTAATTTTGATCGAAAGATATTGAAAATAACAATTTAAAACAAAGAAATTTTGATGGGTGGTTGAGAAGGGACACATGGGGAGGGGCATGACCATCATCCCACTAAGTATAAACAAGGGTGGACATGGCATAACCCCTCCCCATTATCAATACAAGCAACCGTGTAGGTGTATTCATCGATGAGTTCGCACATTGGTGATAGTTGTAGGGATTTATTAGTGAAACGAATAGGCATTAAATCATAGACTAATCTCATTGGTAATAATTTACCATCCTCATACTTGGAGTTACTCCCACACTGGTTCATCATATGCAATAGGCATTACATGTAGTGGAGGGGGCTTAATTTGTGTATAAGGGAAGTTCCACACAAGGCAACGAGTAAATTCAAACTAGACTTCGATATGATAGGGAATCAGTACCACTCTTGGCCTTTGACTACCCCACTCAGCATTCATTGTAGGAATATGGTAAGACCTTATTTAAAATCCCCTCCATGTTGTTTATAATGGTGTTTTTCTTCTTTTCCTTTTGGAGCAAGGCTCCTCTCTAATTTTTTAGTTGACTCTCCTTCATGCTTGCCCCTTCTCGCCCCGCTCTTGGGTTCTCTTTCTTTTCTTAAGTTGTCATTTCCTAGAGTTTGATCCTCCTCACACTCTCCTTCCCTCTGGCCCCTCCTCTCTTCACTCTCTCCTCCTCTTTGGTCCCTCCCATATATTTTGGGAGAGATACATAGGTCCATCCTCACTTTGGCTTATTCTGCGTCCTCTCTCACCTAATCCCTCTCCCACAATGCCATTAATATTCAACCCCCCTATTGTGGTTCAAGATTCTCTATTACAAGCCCTTCCCTTTAGGTTAGTCACTGCCCCCTAGCCTTTTATTTTGGCTTGGTCTCACCCAATTTTAGTTTCAATCCTAGCACCTTTTTATGACACCCAATTCCTCGACAATGTGCTAGAAGCTAAAGGGTGTTGCATATTGTCAAGAAATTGAGTACACTTAAGCTCAACAGAGGGTGGAGTCTTCGACCAAGCTATTTCATGCCCGTGGAACACAACTGGTCCAAGAAAAAAATTCCACTACTGAAAGGGAAATTGTAGGGGAGTGGGGTTGCTAATCAGACATGGAAATAGCTAGTGTAGTTGCAAGCTGGGTTCCATATGTCAAACATATAAAGGGCATATTTGACCAATATATGTATCTCATAAATAGTTACCTGAACATGAAAATGCTGCTAGGAGGAGTCTTATTGGATCATAATGTGGTCTAAGATGAAATTGTGCTACTACTCGATGAAATTCAACTCACGACATGGGAAATGGTCCGAAAACTATAGTGAATTAAGGCACATCTGGACCTCCTACTTGATCCAAGATGTTCACTAGGAAGCAACAAAGAACCAATAGCTATTAAGGAATCATACTCCCCCAAAACTAGTTAGTTATTTATGCTAATACTATTTCTATTTACTTTCCTTACTTTTTTTTTCTAGTTTTCAATTCATAATTATTCTAAAAAGCCACTCGTCATTAATTTAATTTCCCTAAATAGACTAGGGCAAACCAATATGTATAATTATGTTAGAATCTTAAAAATGAAATTACTTTTATTTAAAAAATCAATTTAAAAAAAAAAACTCAAAACATTATAAAATTTAGATTTCTTTTTCATATCATCATCCAATTTAATTATATAATTTTATTTAAATTATAATTCTTTACTTTTAAAATTATATTTTTCAATATATAAATAGATTCAATACCTTTAAAATCTCTCTTAACATTAAATTATACAATTTAAATCATTAATAAATATTACAATTTTAAGGAAAATAAAATTTATAATTAAATCTACCTCGTAACAAAATCTTAACCATTTAAACTTTTTAATATTAACAAGGAAGAACCTCATGTAATTTTAGAAGCTCTTTTATCTATTAAAAGTCAACCGAAAAATGAAATTTTAAAAATATATTTTAAATTCAATTTTTTTAAAATTATATTTTATTATTCATACATTTTAATTAAAGAAGATACCCTGGGTGATTGGGAGAGTTTAATGATAACCTCCACATCCCGATTCCAGTCGCATCATAACATAGCTATGTTGTAATATGTTGGAAATATACTTCTATTCGGATTCAATCACATCATAACATGGCTATGTTGTAATATGTTGAAAATATACTCTTGTAAATTAAGCAGGAAACGAGTATTTTTTCCTTTAGAAATTCAAAAAATTAAAATCCTGACATGGCTATGTTGTAATATGTTTTTTTTTCCCCTAGGAAAAAAATCGTAATTTTATTCATGTTGATAAAATTACATTTTGTAGATGCTTGAAGCATATGCAAATGGCTGATCCTGTATTAACAGGCAGCATAACAGAAATAAGAACACAGAATAGTATAAGACTAGAAAGGAATGCAGCAAAATTTATGATAATTGTGTCTACCGGCCTATATTTTCCTCCCTTTTTTCTTCTCCACTTTTCGCCATCCTCCAGTGTTGGCAGTGGGGACAATTATGGCTAGTTGGGTGTCCTCTATGTTCACAGGTTGTTCTTTGTCCGAATCTGATCCTTCGGTACTATGTGCTCGTTTGGCACCACTTATTTCCAGCTGTTGTTCTTGCTGCCGCACCATGCTGTTTGGTTCAAGTTTGTGCCCTTCGGTGTTCTCTTCCTCCATTTGTTTCTGGCTTCTGTATATGTCTGTGGGTTCTGTGTTTAGTGCCTCCTCCTCCACTGGTTCAGTGTGCTGCCAACCTTTTGGCTTTTTCTGTTGTTTCTTATTCCCCTTTGGCTCCTTACAAGTCTGTGGACATGCATATTGTAGGTGCCCTGTCTGCAAGCAGCTGCGGCATCTGAAAGCTGTGTTTTCGTAATCAAGTTGTTGCGTCCACAGTGAGTTATTGAAGTTCAATGTAATATGATCTGGGAGTCCTTGGCTTAGATCCACTTCTACACATATTCTAGCATATGTGAAAATTCCCCGGCATGCTCTGTCCTCGTCTATTTTGAGATATTTCCCTAAGGAGTTCCCAATGGCTGTTAAAGCTTTTCGGTGCCAAAAATGCAGTGGTAGGTTGTGTAGCCTAACCCAGACTGGCATTGTCGATACTACCATGGTATTGGCGTCGAAATCCGGGAACCAGGGTGTGAGAAAGAGACCAGCATTGTCCCAGAACCAGGGCCCCTGGTTAATGGCATTGTCTCGTTCCAGCTCTGTGCTAAATCTGACTATGAAGAATCCCTTAGGGCATAGATATATTTCACAATTGGGTGTCCATGATGTGTAGATCCAATGGTGTAGTGCATCATCTTTGGGCCAATAACCGTTAAATCTGCATATAACAGCATTATGAGTTAGATCTGAGTGTAGGTCTATTACCTCTGGCAATGATATAGTTAAAATAGGTGCTTCTGTCTTCTGTTCCACAATGTAGGGTCCTGGAATCTCTGGTGTGGATGTTGTTCTGTGTTGCATTGGTTCTTTTCCTTTAACTGCATCGCGGAAGGAGCCTGGATTTTTTGAGCTGGTTCCCTTGCATCCGCCTCGGAGCCTGAGGTTGAGGATGATGGTTGAATCTTTGTCCACTCCGTAATGCTGGAGCGTGTGTTGGTCCTGCATACAGATCCCTGAGAATAAGAGACTTTGGAGTGCTGCCGGAATTCCCAATTTGTTCTGGATCTGTTTCTTTAACTCCTGGATGTCCATCCCTTCCTTGATTTGGGCACAACAGCTATGTTGTAATATGTTAAAAATATACTTCCGCGAATTAAGAGGGAAGCGTGTTTCCTTCAAATATTCAAAAAATTAGAATCCGTTCTGATCTTTTAAATTAAGGTAGGACTTTATTTACACTTCCTTTATAAATCATATAACTTTTATTAAATTTGTGAAAAAAGTACATATTTTTTATAAAAATTGTATGCTTTTTATGTTTTGACTTGTAATTTTGTTATTAATAAATGATAAATCATTTATATATATAGATATAATTTGTGTTTTGGGCCTCGCTTATTTGATGGAAGATGAATATTTTGCCATTTGTTATTATTTTTTTAATAAAATATAAAATAATAACAAAAAATATCTTTTTTGGGATTGAACTACGTTAAGTAAGTCATTAACATATGACCATTTCCATGAGAGGTAGTCGTAAGTGACTAATTTCTCATGATTTTTGAATTGTTCACTTAGCACTCATTGCATCGGGTGCTCACAGGGGTGAAGAAGTGAGATTGAAACTAGTGAAATGAATCACATAGCATCAATCGTCACTTCCGGGGCTTGCACCCGGTAACCAGGACTTCCCGGGAGGTCACCCATCCCAGATCTCCTCTGGCTCAAGCGCAATAATGCACTGCGTAAACCCCTAATACTTAAATTCAAAAAGAGTGAAGGGATCTCTACTTGAATGGTTCATGAGGCACAATACTTGCTAAGGTTTTGCAAATGGGGTAGCAAGCTAAGTGGGCTTGATTGTGGGGAAAACTCCACAGTTAAGCGCGCTTGAGCCAGAGGAGATCTGGGATGGGTAACCTCCCGGGAAGTCCTGGTTACCGGGTGCAAGCCCCGGAAGTGACGATTGATGCTATGTGATTCATTTCACTAGTTTCAATCTCATTGACGATTGATGCTATGTGATTCATTTCACTAGTTTCAATCTCACTGACGATTGATGCTATGTGATTCATTTCACTAGTTTCAATCTCACTTCTTCACCCCTGTGAGCATCACCCGATGCAATGAGTGCTAAGTGAACAATTCAAAAATCATGAGAAATTAGTCACTTACGACTACCTCTCATGGAAAGGGTCATACATTAGTCACTTACGACTACTTCTCATGGAAATGGTCATACGTTAATGACTTACTAAATGCAGTTGAATCCCAAAAATGATATCTAATAATATCTAATATAATACACTGCGTAAACCCCTAATACTTAAAAAAAAAATAACAAAAAATAATAAATCATTTATATATATATATAATTTGTTTATTTGGCAAGATGAATATTTTGCCATCTGCTATTATTTTTTAATAAAATATAGAATAAGTGCAGGCATTAGCATTTTCTGTTTGAAGTGAAAGGTGACGCTAGACAATTAGGTTTCTTTAGTAATTAAACTTTTACTGTTTTCCGTGAACGCTGACGCTAAACATTTAGCTTTATTAGTAATTCAGCGTTACTGTTTTCAGAATGCTTATGCTAAATAATTTTAAGTGAGATCCGATTTAATTTTTACGTAATTCATTTCTGTATCTAGGTATATGCTGAACTTTTTGCAATCATGTAGCGTGAGTTAAATTCCACCACGATCCCTCATCAATATAATATTGAATCTTGAAGCAATACATTGTATTTGTTCAACTACAGTTGCAGTCTCTGAATATTCTTTTCTTCAATATACGAAATGTCGGACGTACTCTGATGTGATGGGCTTTTATTAATTATTATTTTAATAGAGTTAAAAAAAATTATTATAATTTAATTGTGAAATGGATAATTAATAATAATAATTATTATTATTATTTATTATTATTATTATTATTATTATGAAAAATATTGTGATTGGATTTTTATTGATTATTATTGTGATAGAGTAAATTTTTTTATTATAAGTTAGTTGTCAAATCAATAGTAAGATAATTAATAATTATTATTAGTTGTCAATATTGGTTAACTTTTTATTTAACAAAACAAAAACAATAAATCATGTTTTTTGGAATAATTGGTTTGTTGTTTGGTTGTTCTTAAAAGATAGATTTAGGGATCAAATTTGACTGAAAGGGTTACATTTCAATTTGAAGGGTTAACTTCATTTTGGCTTTTCAATATTGACAAGTTATAATAAATTATTGTTTTCATAGGAAAATGAATAATAATTGCAACTTTCATATACACCTCACACATACCTTAAACTAATAATATTATCTATAGACTAAAACTTTAAGTATACCTTGAATGAGTACACATAGAGGACACAAGTTCACCATTATTACTCTCTCTCTCTCTCTATATATATATATACATCATATGGAGGAATTTTAATAGTACCCTTTACTAATACATTACATATGAATCATATGGGGAGAATTATATTGGGCCCTTTACTTATAATAGATATAAGAAACATATGGAGGGAATTTAATAGGACTTTACTCTCATGGACATCATTCTTTAAGTACAATGAAATTGTTTTTCTTTCTTAGAGGATAACTCGTCCAATCATTCAAAAAATAACAATGAATTTTTTAAATCAAATCAAAATATAGTATTAGTTTATGAATATAATTGAAGTTTCCAATAGAAGAAAAATAAGAAGAACTATTTAAAATCTCCAATAACATAACTTCCGTAAAATATATATATCTTCTAAGAATCTTTTTCCATAAGAATTATAGGCTTAATGATTAGTGCGCATGCACATTATCATGCATGCTACCACCACAAAAGAATACAAATAACACTATTTTTTCAACAAAGATGAATAAATACTACTTAATTTAACATTGAATCGATTTTGATCCCTAGTGCTTATTGTTGTGTCTTCATATTAAGTAGGCTTAAAAAATACATGAAGGTAATATTCATAAATGAAAGCAAGTAGAGCAAGTTGCAAATGCAAGTAGAATATGTAAGAAATAAATACAAGTAGGTGGAGACATGGGGGTTGGTAGGTACCATTTGTAAATCCAAACCCCAAAAGGTTAGGGAGCTGATTAAAATTGGAATTGTATTTCCTCTCTTAGCAGCAAAAGGATTCACCATGAACAAAGCTTTTAATCTTCAATGTCCACTACTAAAATATAATTTCAACAAATAGTTGAAACATGGATGCATGAGATCTATAACAATAAGATCATATTATATAAAAATGACAAAATTACCTTTTTAAAACTATCGTGATATAGAGAGAAATTATTAACATTGTTTATTTTTTTAATGTTATGGTACATAGAATAATAGTTAAGAAATAACTATTAAAATAATGACAAGTAAAAGATATTTTGAAAAGTTTCCTTACCCTTCAATTGAAAAACTTAGAAACAAATTCCATTTCAAATTTAACAAGTAATTTTTTATTTTACTTTTGATTTGCATGGGAAATAATTTTATGCCCTTTTATGACAACTTCAAATTTGAACCTTGGTAGGCTATTTTTAGTATTATTATTTATAAAAACAATTGTGATCATTTTTTAATTATTAGTTTAATACAATGGAAAAACTTATTATAATTTAGTTAAGTTTCAATGAGCAAGTGTGACTCAATGAGTGTGACTTATTGTCCTCATTATGAGCCACACTTGTTAGCTCAAAACTAAATGTGAATGTAATGGATCAGAAAGAGTTCAATCAAATTTATTCATATCACATAAGTCTTAACTTAGAGATATAATTTAGTTATCAAATCAGTTGTGGGATATTTCTTAATGGTTATTATTTACTAATGTGGTCTGACCTTTTATTTAATAAAACAAACAAACAAAAACAAATCATACTCTCTGGAATAATTGGTTGGTAATTTGTCTGTCCTTAAGTGGGGTAGGCTTTGACTATGGTTTTTATTATTATTAGTTATAAGAGAAAATTATGATTGATTTTTTTTAATTATTATTTTAATAGAGTGGTGGAAGCAATACTTTGCAAAAAATAGAAGAACAAAGAGAAGAAATATTATGGAAACAAAGTCCTACATCAAGTGGCTGGAAGAAGGAAAAAGAAATACAACTTTATTTCATAAATCCATGTTGTAGCACAGACATAATAACATGATCTCTTCACTCAAGTATGTGGAAGGAAGGAAAACTGGAAATCATTAGGAATTATCTCAAAAGATGATTCATTTCTTTTGGGAAATCCTATTGGAGCCAACAATTAATGGAACGAGGGCAGTCCAACAAATTTGTAGACATATATCACAGTTAATAAAAGTTTAACAAAATGAGGAATTATTTCAGGAAATTTCTTATGACGAGGTGGAATTAATGATCAAGGTAATGCCACATAATAAAGCCCCAAGACCTGATGGTTTTACTACAGAGTTTTTCCAATATTGTTGGATGATAATGGGAGAAGATGTATGGAAGGAATTGGATAAATCTAGGTGGTCAAGATCAATTCTCAAATCCCTAGATGCTACATTCAAAACTACGGTGCCTAAGAAAGAAAATGCATAGGACCCAATTGAATTTAGGCCTATTTCTTTGGGCAATGATGTAATTTACACAAGTATCACTAAGATCATAGTGAATTGTTTGTTGTCGCTACAACAAATAGCCTCCAAAATTTTACCTACACTTGAATTTTGGAGCCTATTGTGGATCTTGCAATCAGTTGTTCCGTGGTCACTTCTTAATCAATTGAAGTCACTTTCTCACAAATGTTCATTTTGCAACAAGTTCCTGAGCTCAATCTTTCATGCAAGCTTGAACAAGAATAACACAGTCCATAAAGGCAGTGCATGTGCAATGTTCAACACATGTCGACACTTAGTGTGTATTTTCATTGACAATCCCTCATATTTGGTTGTGTTTGTACTTCTATTTTGGTGATTTTTTCAAACTGTCGCTTTTGCGCACCTTCACTTTTGCAAGTGTTGTTTTCATGCTTTTGATTGTCACTTTCACTTGATTTCACTTTAATTAGTTTGTTTTGATGTTATATTTTCTTTGGCATGTGTCACTTTCACTGTTGTACGTGTGTCACAAGTGTTGTTTGCACTTTTCCCTTCATATAGTAAAAGTCATCTTTTAGCATGTGGAGTGTCGCACAATGCACAAAAGTTAGTTTTGGTTGTTTCAAGGGGCAACCATTGTGTAAATGAGTTGGTCTTACCATGTAAACATGTATCGTACTCATTTCCAAATTTTCACGCATTGTCACACAAGTTTCATCATGACCATTGCAAAGTGTATCTTTGGTGTTGCACTTGGTGTAGGTCATCGCAAAGTTGTTGCATTATGGAAATGATGTTTTTCATGTGTTCTGAGTGTTTTATGTTGTGTCATCAAGTGATCTAAGTGTGTGGTCATGTTTAGAGTCATGCTCATTCCTATCTTCCCGGACCACTTAGCCTCCTTTAGTTAGCCTGAACTACACATTATACAGTTTAATCCCTCAATTAGTAGCCTTGTCTCTTGTCATCACACAATGCAAAGTTTATGCCTTCTAAAACTGTACATTGTGCAATCTCAGTGCGCAGTCCCAACCCTTAAGCTCCAAACCCGTGCAATGCTTGCCTCCATCCAACCTTCTTTATGCACTGCACAATCACAATCATCAACCCTTAGCCTTGAGCTCTTGAACTGTGCAATTTCACAATCACTTTGCCTCTCTCCATCCAGAACTATGAATTAGGAAACGTCAAGCCTCAAGACTCAAGATTGAGGCCTTGAACCCCTCAACTACGCAATCTCCTAGCCTGTTCTCTCGTCTGAACTATGCATTGGGAAAATTCAAGCCTCAAGCTAAAACTCTCATGTTCCTCAACTGCGCAGTCACTTAGCCCAGGCCTTAAGAACTATGCACAGCGCAATATCAAGCCTCAAGCCTCCAACTTTATCCCTTAAATCCCTCAACTGTGCAATATGATGAGCCTTGGTATTGCAACAAGAATGTTACAACTCCAAGGCTGCGACTTTAATTATTAACCTGTGGTTCATACAAATTTAAGAGAAATCAACACTATATGTGCAACATACAGTCTGTCCTTCCTTTGTTGTCATGATGTAATGGAGTGTGTGTACTGAAATCAAATCCTAAACTAATTGCAGAAAATGAACTGCTCGATACAGAAACCCTAACCTATTACAAGAAATAAAGTACAAGGAAAGAAACATATTCTAATTTCATAAAGATCATGAACTAAAAGCAAAAGAAACCTAACTTAACCCTCTTTATCACATGTGATGGTTTAAACTAATTGAGCATGAAATCCGATCTAGGGAGTATTATTTGTTGCATGCATGTGCTAATTAAGAAATAAAAATAACTATTTTTCCTTATCTTTTCATTTTATAAATGCAAATGTTAATCTTTCCTTGTTCTTTGGCAGGGGAGACAGGTGTGGAGGAAGAGGGGTATAATGGTTTTGATGGCTTGGAGGTCAATAAGAGGCCTAATCCTAGATTAAAGGATGATTTCTCTTAATTTGAGCTCAAAACAAGCCATTATAGGATTTCCTACAGGATGTACTAGTTCCTATAGGATGTCTACATGATCCCTTTATTTATTACAAAAAGCAGGCCAAAAGTTTAGGAATTGGTCTAGAAGGTGGAATGGAGCTTGGGAAAGGTGGATAATGGAAGAAAAGGCATGGATGTGGTGGAAACTACCTATAACTCAAGAAATGGTTTCAAGATGGGTAGATATTCTCAATGGAAATGGCAATTTTTGCTTATAAAACAAGAATTCAGATTGAGATTTTAGTGGATTTTGGCGACATGGGTGGGTGAGGCTTGGATGAGGCGAATGAGATGAGGTAGCCCTGTAATGTAGAAGATCTTGCAATAACACACATTATTTTCTGCATCTATCCATAGATTCATGTATTCATGGGAGAGATTTATTAAATAATGAAAAATTACTAGTCTAAAAATCAGAAATTCGAGAACTAGTGAGGTAGTAAATCTATCAAATGCCTAACATGATTAAGAGCAAATGAAATGGGGTAAACTATTTTATTAAGTAGAATGTTTTTGTGATCTAATGCAAGTGAAACCAACTTGATTGCATCTCGTTAGCATGCTCTAAAAAATAGCAGAAATTTTCTAGTATTTGCCACAAAGGAGTTCCATAAATCTAGATTTGGGAATAAGCAAACTAATCCAAGCAACTCAATGATTACTATGAACTTCCAAATATTTTCCAAGGATGAAATTATGCTTGTGACCCTGCAAAAGAACTTATATTAACCATTTAACCCAATCCTACAACAAGAAATCATTAATACTAAATGCAGAAATAGAAAGGAACAAGAACACGAGATGCATGTCAATAAGAAATGAAAAGAATGAAAACAAATGATACAAAAGGGCTCTGAGGCTCTTGGGATGGACAATTCCAACGAAACTCAGAGTCCTATGGAGGACACCAAGATTTAGAAGCTGAACATAACACTAATCGTCATTATTTTCATCAATACAATTACATCCCTGCAAGAAAATACAATGGAGCTGCAAAAATACTAGTTCTCTCCACAAGAAGACTAATAAAAATCTATCCCTAGTTGAAAATTTGACTTGGTACTTATACAAAATGATTAGGAATCATTCCCCATGAAAGGAGGAAGCTTTCCCCACCAAAATCCCTTGATTAGTTAATCTGGTTCCCAATACTAAGAATCTGCATTAAATGGTAGGGAACACATTCCTAGATTTTCTCAATCATTGGAGTTCCACAATCTATGCAATAATTCCACAATATATTGTTGATTTATTATTTAATATTGATCCTCCCATAGTAGGGAGAAAGTCCCTAAATTATCTCCTCCTCCAAATCTTCATAATCTTCCCAATATTCTCATAATATTCCACAAAAATAAATAATATTAGGCACAAATATGCAAGTATTTATAAACCTTCCTAATGAATATATTAAAGTAAAAAATACATTATCTAATGCAGAAAGAGAGGTTTAATGTGATGAAGGATAGTCAGATGAGCCTTAATTTATGTTTAATGCGGAGGCATGGGACTTAATTTATGTCTAATTTAGAGGGCCATCACAATCCCCCAGTCGATGACTCTAGAATTGTGCATTGTACAGTCTTAAGGCTCAAGCCTCTAGCCTGAGTCATTTAGTTCCTCAACTGTGGAATCATTTGACCCTCGTCATCTTGATCTATGTATTGCATAGTCTCAAGCCGCATTCCAGTAGCTTGGGCTCTGGAATTGCACAATCACTGAGTCAGTCACTCAACCAGTTACCAATTCCAGCCTTAGTGATTTCATGAAGCATCTTAGGATATGGGTTTATTGAACTGATGTCATCTTGTCATGGGTGGATTGCAGTTATAGGTATTATATTATGTTATGATAGGATGATGATGAAGGATATGGAGAAGGGGATCATGTTAGAAGACACCCAAGTAGTTTAGGAGATAAGATGATCATTAGGTAAGAAGGTGAAGGAAAATTGGATTGTAACAAAATATGGAGGATCGAGAGGGCATGAAGACTCCATACTTATTCACAACACTTTGGAGGTTGGATATAAAGAAAAAATAATATCTCTTACAAAGATAAAGCATTGGATACATCTCTTATAAAAAAACCAACAACGAAGAGGGGCCAAATTTTCCATGTCATCATGCAGACTATGGAATCAATGTCATGCCATGCCATGTGAAAAGTCATGTAGGAAGTTATAAGGTAATGGAGAAGTCGAACAATCATGAGGGTAGTCCAAAAGTCAGATGGGAGGTGAAGGATCGCCCCATTTGTTATATATACCCCCTCATTGTAAAAGAAAAGGAATTTTCACATTGTATTCTCCCATAAGGCATCAGAGAGACAGAGTTAGCTACTTTTGGGGAGAAAGGCATGGCTCCAATGCTCCACTGGAGCTATTGATGTTCGTTGTATTCATGTACATTGGGACTTTTACTTAATACTTGAAGTCTAATTGGAAACACGTTTTCATGCATGGATTGTGAATATTAGTAATATTGTTCTAGGAATGTTTATGATTCATGTTTTCTTTCAGCTTTACTAAATTAGTTGAACTATTTCAGTAATTTTAGTCACGATTATCTTATTGAAAATGTGTTGTAATGGTTGTAACAGTCATCGCATCTATGTGGACTATTCTACTTGATGTTAGGTGATTCTATTTTTTTGTGTGTGCCCCTACTAGTATGGTACTATTACCTCTCTCTTAGAGGCTCGCCTTTCCTCCCTCTACAGTAGAAGAAAATTGAAACACCTACAACTGAACATTCGCCAGGAACAATTACTTTCTTTTCGCAAAGGGACATACATGCTTCTCTCTCTTGCTCATAGCAAAAGCCAAGGAAAATCTATAGGAATATATGGCAACTGAATGGGGATCCTATTCCAAAATGTGTGAGGTTTAATTGGGACTTCACATTAGAGAGACCCCCTTGGTTGATGATTATTTTTCATCATCAACATTGTCTTAAGTTGTTGCTCCCCCAGATCATCTCCCCAAAATAGACATGGTTTGTAGAAGGAAGGAATATATTAGATGGCATAATGGTGGCACATGAAGAAATCGACTCCTTGAAAATCATCAAGAATTCATACATGATTATCAAACTTAATGTATCAATGGCCTATGATAAACTCAACTAGAACTTTCTACATAGCATTTGGAGAGCCTTTGGTTTTGTTGGAGATTGGATAGAATGGATTTAAAAAATTATTTCATCAAATTCTTTTCAATATTGTTCATTTAATCACCATCCCCCCCCCCATCCATCCTTCTCAAGGAATAATAAAAGGGGACCATTTTTCCCCATTTCTCTTCATTATAGCAGTGGTAGGCATGGGGATGTCATTTAAAGTTTAAACAAAAACACAAAAACTCAAATGGTTGGGTCTATATGGGAAAGATTTGTCTCTAACTCATAAATAATACATGGATAACACTATGGGTATGGGTATCACAATGGTGCAGGAACCTCATGCCTTCAACAATATTTTGGATCAATTCTCCATCACATTAGGTAAGGAATTAATAAAATTAAAATCTCAAGTTTTTTTTCTTTAACACCCATATGTCTATTTAGAGAAATGTTGCTTGTATCTTGGGTATACAAATACGCAAACTTCCTTCTAAATAATTGGGAGTTCCTATGGAAAAAATATCTCTCAAATGGAGCCTATAGGAAGAGAAGCATTCTAATATTTATAACAAATTGGAAAGCTATACTTTTTTGACATTGAATATTGTAGCTCGTCTAGTCCTCGTCAAGGTCATTGTTCAAGCCCTTCCTAGTATGTAGCTGTGTTATGCTATGATGGTGTTGACTTCTATCCTTTAATATTTCGATATAATTCAATGTTCCTTCCTTCAGGAGGCTCTTGAAATGACAAAAGAGTGGCTTTTAGTGGTCTAGGATACTATGTGTTGGTTGAAACTTCTGGGGGTTTAGGTCTACGAGATCTCTGAATATTGGCCATAGCCTTTGGAGCTAAGATATGGTGGAGATGGATCTAAGGAGGGATGGATATGTGGAAGAGGACCGAGAGGCATGAATATGCTCCACATATGAACCAGTAGCATCTGATTAGGCTAAATACTTCAACTTCGAGATCATCATTATGGACCTTGGATAAGAAAGATATTGAATTGATCCAAAAAGTTGCTTTTGGGCAGTCAATAATGGAATCTTGGCTTCATTTTGGAAGGACTCATAACAGTAGCTTCCAAAGTTAGAGGACCAATAAGATCTAGAGGAACTAAGAAACCAAATGAAAGGTTAAGGTAGGACAAAGTTGATAGACTATTGGTCAGAGGAAGCAGAAGATCAAAGGTGGTAGCAATGGATACCTCTTGAGAATATACACCCTAAACCAACAAGGGAAGTTTGGCGGAACTTCTAGTGAGATTTACTTAATCAAAAAAATCCCCTTATCTAATCATGAGGATAAATTAACATGGGGATACCAATCAAAGGGAACCTTATTTATTAGTGAGACTTATCAACTACAGGCACACCATAAAAATCTTCCCCAAGAAGTAATTTGGACCAAAGTATGGAATCAAGGTCTATGGCCAAAAATATAAATATTCATGTGGTTATTGCTGCAAAATGAACCCTTAACATGGGAGAATATTCAAAAAAGAGAATATCAAGGCCCTTCATGGTACCCTCTATGCGATATAAATTCTAGGAATATGGAGCATTTATTTAATATATGTGCCTACATCGAAAGTCTGTGAGATATATTAAAACATTGCATTTTAATATCTAATAGAAACTACATGATTATATAGTATACCATAATTAGTTGGCAGTTTCATGTATTTTTTGACCTTGTTCTCAATCACATATGAAATTTTTCCTTTTGGTTCCTTCTCTGGGGAATTTGGAAGGAATAAAATGGGAAAACATTTAAAGGTAAGGAGTTTCCCCTAGAATCCATTTTTCATTTTTTTGAAAGCTGGATTAAAGAATCAATCTTAGCGATACTATGGAGCCCTAAGGATTGGTAAGTCTAAGGTAAAAAAGCGGGAATTCTTCATACATGGTTTTCTTCTCCTCCTATAGGTCTGAGTGTCTTCAGTTTTGATCTTTCCCCCACTGCTAGTTTGGATAAGTGGTTCCCTCCCCTCCTCCTTTTCTAAATCTCAATTTTTATGGGGCCACTACAGGGAATCCCAGGCTAGATAGAAATGGGGGAATTTTTAGAGATCATTCATGAATGTTGGTTTTCATCTACTTAGAAACTATTGGTACTAATAGCAAAAATGTAGCAGAGCTCATGCGCCTCCATATGGGATTGGATTTTTCTTAGACTCATGGCATAACTAGGCTTATGGTGAAAGGGGATTTATCACTCATTATAAACATTATTTAGAAAATTCAATCGAGTGCCAAAATTCATAAGGTTTCCTTGAATTGGAGGTTTGAATCTCTAATAGAACATGTATCTTCCCTTATTCCAAGTATTCCATTTCTTATTCCACTACATGTTCAGTGAATAGGGAACAATATCACAGATATTCTAGCAAATTAAGGACGTCTTGAATCTTCTTTATTAGTGGCCTTAACCTAGAGATTTTTGTGGGATTCTCCCTTAAAAGCATAATATTGGAATATGACACTTAAGGAGTGGCCATTCCAAGATGGGGTGATTATCGAGGGAGAGGGGGTGGGTTTCCACCACCCCACTTGGCACATGGGATGAGAAGCATCACAATGCACCCACGAGGAGATTAATGAAACATGCATGAGAGAATGATTACACGTCATCTTTGATGGTAAGAAAACAACAATCTTTGGGGAGACTGATTAGTTAGGTTTGTGTTAAGAGCAAGCGATGAAGGTTAAAAACCATGCAGCCTAATTGATGGATAGTTGTAGAAAATCAATTTGTAAAGAATGAAAGTTAGGCCCCAATGGAACAATGGAATGGTAGAGTGATTTGGTGTAAAGGTTGTCTGAAGGACGTATGGAATTTTGGTATGGGTGAATAGAGCGATGGAGTAAGAAGTCTAACTAGCTTTACAAGGTGGTATCACCCAGGTCGGTGTGTAGGGTTCGCAGAGTATCTGGGAAAATGGTGATGTTGCTTAGCATTCTTGTTTTCGTAATTTTATGTTACCCTGGTGTAATGGTGGAAGTCTAGGTACGGAATTGGGTCTAGTTTGGTGTAAAAAATATATACATCTTATTTTTTAGTTAGCCTGTTTCGTTTTTTCCTTTCCTATCCTAGGGGATTTGGGGAAGCAAGGTTGTGATCTAGTTATGATCAATGGGGATGATTTTCATAGATAATGTGAGAAGAATTTGTTGGTGTCTCTGTTGGGGGTAAGACTTAGCTCTCTATTGCCAATTTTCTTTCTTTCTAGGTGGGGGGGAATTTGGTTCCAATATTTGGTTTTCAATTCTTGTAGTGGAGGCTTAAGGGTTCATGATATTATGGAGTCATGTTATTTTAGCTATCCCATGAGTGATATTAATGTGCTTCGATGGTTGAAGTAGGGTTCATGTTCATTTTTTGGTTGGAAAAGGGTGTGGCTCTAGATGCAAAAGGAACCTGCTTTTATTGGGTAATTCTTTAGCTCAGGGTTGTCGAAGCTGAGTTAGATTCACTATAAGTTCGAGAAGTAAGTGCATGGGCATGAGTTGACTTTTATAATTGGGACAAGGAAACACTCTCTAATCTCACAACTGATGATCGCTAAAACTATTATGCGTAAGGTACATTTCAATTTCAAATTTGTTTTGATTATTATTTTATATGGTGAATTGTTAGTATTGATAAGTAGAAGGGTGGCACTGGTTTTATGCTCAGGAGGCTAGTGCAAGAATAGAGGTTGGCATTTAGGTACTTTTGTATCACTATTTCCACAGTGGTTGGTTGTATTATTCATAGAAGTGAGCAACCCCCAAGAATGTTAACTAATAGTATATGCATCTTTATTTTATGTTTGTTGTTGACTTGGGGCCTTTATTTTCTCGGCTACACAGTCTGAGCCATAGGATCAAAGTGTATCTCTTCTCCTTGAGTTAGTCATGTCACATCAACAGTCTAGACTGAGGTGGGGTTCTACGTATTACCAAGAGCATGCTCAATAAGGGAACACCCGTATGCACCATTAGATCAAGGATTTTTCCTCTCTATATTGGGATCTCACCCTTGGCC
Source organism: Pinus tabuliformis (assembly GCA_031772625.1). Lineage (NCBI taxonomy): Eukaryota > Viridiplantae > Streptophyta > Pinopsida > Pinales > Pinaceae > Pinus > Pinus tabuliformis. The sequence continues at coordinate 152,076,903 of CM062804.1, read as the reverse complement.
ATATACAGGAACAAATTTCTTAGGTTTAGGGGAAAGCCTCTAATTAGAGAAACTACTTTCTTAATAATGAGCTTTGGATAGAGTGGGTGGGATGGATCCCAAAATCTAGACATACATGGGGAAGATTCAATCAATATATGTAGATGATGGATTTATATTAGCAAATAAATTTTTTGTTGGGGAGGATTATTTTGGCATGGCATGATTTGTGTAAATATATTTACATCCCCTCCAACACCTGTAGAAGAACTCATGGTACTTAGATGGGTGGATGGAGAGAATTGAGAATCAACGTAGCATTATTCTGGATTTAGGTAATGCTCCAGAGGACCCTATGGCACATATCCCAATGGTAGGCTTAGATTCTGAGCCATCAACTTGATTATGTCTTGGTCATGTGTTTTATTATCTTATTTCTAGCTCTCTTACTTCTAGGTTATTTTGAACAACATATTTTTTTTATAGTTTGGCTCCAGTTGTTTATTTTAGTTTTTAGTAATCCATCTCCTCCTTAAGAAGAGTTTATTTTTTGGTATGGTTTTATCACCCTAATGAGAGAGAAACTAAAATTGTGTACCTCATGATGTAATCTTTTGTTTATGGTGATAGAATCCACTCCACACACAAAAAAAAAATATTTTAATAGTGTGGTAAAATTTATTATAATGTAGTTGATAAATTACTAGTGGGATAACTACTAATGACTATTATTTGCTAATGAAATTTTATTTAATAAAACAAAAATCCCTCACAGGGGTGCGATTTAAGGAAAGTGGGAGCCAAGATCACCATGCCTACCACCCCGTGCTTGATGGAATGGAGGTCATTAAATGGTGGGGGTGACATGGCCACCCCTCTCCATGCATCTAAATGTGAAGCCTTAATTGGAAATGTACAAGAAAGGAATGTATTATATGGGTTAGGTTGCAAGGATTTTGGCATCGTCTTTTCATAGGGGAACTAGAAATTGCCACCATTATTGGTAAGATTGAGTTGGGGTTGACTATTAATTTCTCCTTGTTAAGGAAATTCTATTTAGTTGGTCCAATGCTCTTATGAGTGACAAATTACTGGGGAATGGAGAACCTCAGCTAAGAAATTGTGCAAGAACTCTGGAGTTGTGTTCCATCTCCACAGTGGTTTCTAGAAGGCTAGTTGATAGCATTTGCATGCATAAGTTATTGTCTGTTTAATTCCACGTAACCCTTTTATTACCTATATTTCCTTCCTATACAATTGTGATGTGGTTTAAATTTTCGTTTGTAAGATGGATTGATACCCCTAGTGATGAAACTATCAGTTTTCTTATTGTATGGGTGTTCAAGTGCTACCATTTTTTCTCGATAAATTTAAATTTTCAATTTAATTTGAGGGATGGGTCTCTATTTTTAGTTTGTGGAGATGGGGAGGAATGTGGTATTACTGCTATAATTCCTGGTTTCTCCTAGGTTCTTTTAGAACTATTCCTCGTCTGTCATCAATACTAAGTGTCACACTATGGGTGGGGTGTAATTCTCCAGAATTTTTCTCTTTTCATGAAGTTTATGGCCATCTGGTGACCTAAGATTGGTATGTAGGACATCTCTAGAATTTTGTAAGTAGTGTATTGAATCTTTATTTGATAGCAAATCATCGACCTCGACCTCAAGGGTGGTGGTGATTCTGTGCTTTCTTTTGGGCTTGTGGATTTCAGAGAATTGTAGATGGTTGAGTACCAACATTCATTTATTTGTCTATTGTGTCCCATGAGAATTGGCTTATTGTTCACTGGACTATTAGCATGCAATGATAAAGTATGACAAGTCGAAGAGGTAGGGGAGGTGGTTGCGAACCTCAGGGGTGTAACCGATATCACCTGCAAGCCTGAGAGGTTGTGGAAGCCTTTCAAGGGACGACTCCTGCAAATGTTAGAAGTGAGCTACATAATCTGGATAATTTAGCTGCGAGAGGCTGACATGTTATGTCATAATCATATTTACTAGAGGAGTTTGGGAGGTTGGTTTAATACCTTGGCCATACTAGTGGCTGGAGAAACTAGTACCTCTAAGCCCTCTTTCTTTACTAAAAAATGAAGACTATGATGGGTAGAATTCTTATAGAACGTTAAGTGGATCAGTATTATATATTTTCTTATCTAGAAGACGTTAAGAGGGAGCAGTAAAATATGAGGTTCTATATGGAACAAATGGAAAACTGACTAGCTTAAATTGAGGGCCATATCCCCTGCATGCTACTTCATCAACCCCTTTAAGATCCAGTGCAAGAGATCCAAATCTTGTGAACTCTTTTGACTCATAGTTATTTGATATGTTTTGTTGATCTTATCTTGCTTGATGTTTCTTTAGACTCTTTAGTGATGTAACAATGTTGTTACTGTTATAATTTTGGACTTGTTATTCAGTTAACAAGTGGTCAAAATTACCTGGTTTCCATTGGGCAGGTTGATATTGTCTAACAAAAATTCTTGGCGTTAGTGATGGGATGATATATGTTATCTTTTATGGCTTATGGAAGGAAAGACAAATTATCTTACAATAAAAAAGAACAAAAAATCATACTCTGGAATAATTAATTGGTCGTTTGGCTTTCCTTAAGCAGGTAGGCTTTAACTCTATTTTTTAATTATTATCTTTTATAAAAAAAAATTGTGATTATTTTTTTAATTATTATTTAGATCGAGTGGAAACATTTATTATAATTTAGTTTTCAAATCAGTAGTGGGATAATTATTAATGACTATTATTTTCTAATGTCGGTTGGTCCTCTATTTAATTAAAAAAAAATAACAACAAATCATACTTTTCAGAATAATTGTTTGGTCTTTTGATTTTCCTTATGGGGAATGCTTTCACTCTACTTTATTATTATTATTATTATTAAATTTATTATTTATAAAAAAAATGTGATTGGTTATTTTAATTATTATTTTACTAGAGTGGAAAATTTTATTATAATTTAGTTGTCAACTCAATAATGGGATAATTATTAATGACAATTATTTCCTAATGCTAAACCAAAAAAATAGCAACAAATCATACTTTGTGGAATGATTGTTGGCCGTTTGGCTATCCTTAAGGGGTAGGTTGTCACTCTATTATTATTATTATTATTTATTTTTTCCCTGGGGGAAATCGTAATTTTCTATTCATTGGAAAATTACATGTTGTATATGCCAAGAGGCATATGCTCTATGTTGCGGCCATAGCCTTCAAAAAAGTATATTTCTATACATAACGTACCCAATAGGGGTATACAGTCATTTTTTAGTAAAAATATTATACCAAAATATATAATAAATATATAGCTGATATATACTGAAGTAAAAAAGTTGTGAAATTAGGGCCTATCAGGCCTCTGTTGGAATTGATTTATGTATGGTCTGTGGTAATATTGAAAATGCTCTGCCTCCCTCTATTCTTGAATTAACCATAGACCTCTGGGCTGGTTCGAGGCCTCCTTGGATAGTTGATCTGCAACCTGATTGCGCTCCCTGTAAATGTGTAGACAAGAAATATATTCAAATTGTGTTTTTAGTTGCATGGCATCATCCCAAATGTTTATGAGTGAATGCACGTGACATGCAGATGTGTTATTGAACCAATTTATGATGATTTTGGAATCCCCGAAAATATGTAATTGTCTACATTCATGTGCCAATGCAAAGTGTAATAAATATCTGAATGATATGAGTTCAGCAAAATTACTAGTACCAGCTTCCAAGCCCATACGGATTTGGTAAAAATGATCGTCTCATAAGTGAAATAAAATATGCCCCCCCCCCACAACCATGTTCTTGGGTAGACTTGTCAAAATAGGCCCAAGGTTGGTTATGGTTAATACCTTCTGGTATCACAGTACAGGTAGATGGAGGATGGTCATCATCGGGTACCTCATAAAATGCATTAACAATCTGTGCAATTGCCAATGGCAACCGAATTTCTTTGTTGCTGAATATGTTACGGTTCTTGTTTAACCAAATAGACCAACAAATAATCAGAGGGAGATTTTGATTTTTAATATTTGTGGATTCTTCCCACCATTAGTTCCATGCCTCTAAGATATTATGCCTGACCCAACACTGTGTGATTGCTAGAGAGGAGAGGACTTGTTCCCAGATGTGACTAATAACTGGACAAAGTAGGAAGAGATGCTCATTCAATTCCTCTGGTTGATGGAATATGACACACCAGTTCGGGCCATAGTGGGATCCTTTCATCAGGTTAACAACAGTGGGTGTTTAATTCATTATAACATTCCACATAAAAAGACGGGTTCAAGGGGGCGCCTTAAGTTTCTAAATAGTTCTCCACCACCCATCCAAAGCAGGTGGCTTGTGCGCATCATGTATGATGGGGTATCCTTCCTTGGGAGTGTATACTCCATGAGCTTCATGTGCCTGGATGAGCTCATCATCATCATTGGTTATGCATACATGTGATTCGATGAGAGCAGTGATGTATCCCTCCCAGTCTTGTGACCATTGTTTGTGTATACCAAGATAGGCTGTTTTTTTCCATGCTTGCATAAAAATAAAGGAGTTCTCCAAGTCAGCAATGTGTGCAATCATTGTAATTCCCCTTTCATTAAGATAGTCTATGAATTCAGGTAGAAAGCGATACATATTACCACAACCAATCCATGGGTCCAAACCGATGCGAACTGATGTGCCTGTTTTAATGCGCCAAACTAGGCAGTTCTTGATGGTAGGAAGAGTATGTAGAACAGCCCGCCAGATAATCAAAATTCCTTGTCTGTGCCATGTAGGGAGTCGTATCCAATCCATAATGTGTAATGGCCAAATGTATTTATATAATACCACCTCTTTCCACAGACTGCGGGAATTAAGAATGAGCCATCCCATTTTGGCAGCTAGTGCATGTGCAAATGATGGAAGATCTTTTAGGCCCCATCCTCCCCATTTCTTGGGCAATGCAATATGACTCCATCTCACCCAAGAAAATGGCTTCCCCTCCTTGTGACCATTCCAAAGGAATTTACAACAAATTCTTTGGATTCGAGATAGTATGCCTTGAGGAATCCATGCCAAGGACATCCAATATACCAGTGTAGCTTCCAAAACGGATTTAATAAGTACCAATCTCCCTACTCTAGATAAGAATATGTGATTCTAGTTGAGAAGTCTTTTTTCCACCTTGGCCACCAGCCAGATCTAGTCTGCTATTTTATAACCATGAGATTTGATACGAAACCCTAGGTATTTATGTTCGTCTTCCAACAAGTGGCTTTGAAAAGGAAACTTTTGATATGCATATCAAGTATCCTATGGAGAGCATGCAGAGAAATTAATGGATAACTTTAGCCTGTTTGTTTCCATCCCAATGACAGCATTGAAAAGTAGCATGTGATCATAGAATGTAGAGAAGTCCTGAATACCTCCATTAAGGAAAATGAGCACATAATCTATGAATAGGAGATGAGAAATTGTACACTAATATGTGATCTTGAGACCCTATATGTGCCCTTCTCTTCTTGCATGCAAAATCAATCTGCTTAGTCCTTCCATAATGAGCAGAAAAAGGATAGGAGAGACGGGGCACCCTTGTTTGAGACCACGTTCGAAATGGAAGAAATTAGAGGCAGAAACATTGATGGGAATGTTGAAAGAGATAGTGGAGATGTAGCACATGATCCATTGGATAAAAGAGAGGGGGAAGCCTAAATGTGTGAGGAGAATTCTAAGATAAATACAACTTACCCAATCAAAATCTTTGGAGAGGTCAAGTTTGAGAATGGCCCCTTTTAAATGTTTCATCTTAATGGAGTGGAGAGCTTCCTGAGCAGTACCAATGGCTTCATGTATTTTTCTATTGTGTAGGAAGGAAAATTGCTTAGAAGAGATATGTGGAGAGAGGATAGGTTTGATACGGTTGGAAATGATTTTGGCAATAATCTTGTATAGACAGTTGCAGAGGGAAATGGGCCGAAATCATTGAAATATTGAGGAGGGTCTACCTTGAGAAGGAGGGCGATGAAGGTATAATCGATAGCCTCATACATGCGACCCGTGGTTTTGCATTCCTCCACCACCTTAAGAAGGTCCAATCCCATAATCTTGAAGAAGGCAAGATAGAATTCAACTGACCATGCATTTGGTCCGACACTTTTATCCCTCTTGAACCATTTAAGAGTACTTTCCAATTCTCCCATAGTCACTGGCTTAGTGAGATCTTCTTATGCATCATGGTCATGAATCGAGGGAAGAGACCAACAATGCAAATGATTTCAGCAAGAGAGGCCCCAGGAGGAGCCTTGAAGAGCTGATGAAAGTGAGAATTTCCTAGATGAGCCAGTTGATGAAAGCCGTGAGCAAGTTGTCCATGATCAGCGGGCATCTTCCATATAGTGTTACAAGCCCATCTCCCCTTCATGAAATTATGGAAGAATTTAGTATTTTCATCCCTAGCCTTCAACCAGATGGATTTGCTTCTTAGTCACCATGTATCCTCCTGTTATTTAACTATTTGGACCTATGAGCCTATAAATTAGTGAGAGTATTTTTAGCTTCTTCAGAGGAGAAACCCCGACCCTTCTCATCCAACAACTCAACCAGCTTATCCTCAATAATGCAGAGTGTATGATCATCCTAGTAGTGCTTGGTTTTTTCCAATTGTATAGATAGGCTCTTAAGTTCAATGATATTATGACAAAAACCTTCTGCTATAGTCCACTTCTGAGTGGGTGGGTGAGCTCACCAGTAATCAGTGACCAATTTATGATATCAGGGTCCATCATCCAAGTTGAGTTGAACTTAAATGGTGATCTAGGTTTTTGGAAAGGTCTTGCCAACTCTATATAGATAGGGGAATTGTTAGAGATACCGCCTGATCCTAACCATTGTCTATAATTTGACAGGATGCCTTACAATTGTTCCTTAATGAGGAAGTGATCCAATCATTGAGCCAGAGCTGCTTCTCCTATTCTTCTATTACGCCAAGTTAGTTTATTCTTATTCATGGGGATATCGATTAATAGTTGTTGCTCCAGAAGTTGTTTCATAAAATCAGATAGGGGGTCCAGCTGTGCATTATGTCCCCAGGATTCCTCATGACCAATTGTGAAGTTAAGATACCCTCCCATTATTAGATTGTTGTAATCTGTCATGGAGAGATGCAATACATGATTCCACAATCAACTTTGTTGAGATAGGGTGCATATACATTGATGATTTGGAATTCCCTTCCCATATTTTAGGAGTAAATACCCATGCCTATAAATCTAGAACCCCCCCAGGTTGAGATGAGATTGATAGATCGGGTATTGAAACCAAGTGCAATTCCCCCAGATCAACCATTGACATCAAGTGCATGGAAACACCATCATGACTTCATAGAGAGCAGAACTAGGATGACCTACTCAGCCTTACATAGGGTTTCTTTTAAAAAGATGATGTGAATCAACTCCAAATCCAGAAGTATTTTGAGGGCTAATTTTTTTGTGAGACTATCCAACCCTCTGCAGTTGAAGGACATCCACTTCATTGATGAGACTGAAAGAGGGTGTTCTTTTCTCTAAGAACCATTTCAAGAGCGGATTGTTTTCCCTGGGCCACATCTGCCCCAGCTTGGAGAATATCTTTCGAGATAAAAGATTGGCATCCTGGAGGGATCTTGGTGGATTTAGGAGGGGATATAAGGCCAATCCCCAATGGCTCAAGTGGAAAAGGCACCCGAGAGTGGATGTTGTAGGGATGAGATTGTTGAGATGAAGTGGAGGGTTCTGGAGAAGAGGTGATGGATAGACCAGTGAAAGAAGGTGTGGTAGTAGAAAAAGTAGAGATAGGTAGATCCAAAGGACAAGTGAGGGGGGTGGTAGACATGTAAGAAATGGATGCAAATGAAACATGTAATTGTTTTGCAGTACAAGATAAAGAAACGGAGGAGAAGAGAGGAGGAAGAGTACTTGAAGAGAGAACGGCCATTGCTGCAACTCGATATCTCATCATGGGTGGTGAAGGAGGCTGAGGAGAAAGATAAGAAGTTGGTTGAGCAGTGCCACCATCCATTTCCAACGATCGGGTAGTGTGAGGAGCCTGACCGCCCACTAGTGATGCCTCGGGTATTAGTACATCAGTGCCTTTGGAAGGGGGCGATGCCGAAGTTACCAAAGGGAATTCTTTGAAGAGGTGTCTGACTTTATGACACCTTCTACACTTGAAAGGCACCCCTTCATAATCAAGTATTTGTATAGGAGTGAAATGTCTCTAGTGGAGTGTAATCTAATCTTCTAGACCTTCCCTGGTATCCAAGTGAACCAAGATACAAGCCAATGATTTATTTCCTAAAGTGGTATAGGACTTATCATAGTCCAAGTAGGTGCCCAGGGCATTGCCAATTCGTGTGAAAATATCTTCCAACCAAAAGTGCAATGGAATCCTAGGTAGGCGTACCCAAATCGGTCTAGCTCCTAATTGTTCCATCTCAGGATCAAAAAGAGGGCTCCATCTCTTGAGTAGAACAGGAGCTAGTTCGATGTGCCAATATTGGGAGGAAATCCATTCAGTGTACTCCTCCCTGTGGAAACTAAGAAAAAACCATCCTCTCGTAAAAGTGGTGATAGTCAAAAGTTCCTTAAGCAAATTTCCTGAAATCTCCATAACCCAGAGATGAAGATGCACAATAGAATATGTTATTCCCTAAACACGACCCACCAATACCCTGTTTGTTGTGTCCACCACCTCGCCTATATTGACACCTTCACCAAAATAGAGGGAGAGGTCCTTACAAGATGCCTTGACACACTTGTTCTTCTTTGCCTTGCCGATCCAGGGAGACATCAGACAGTCCCGAAAGGGATCTCGTGTGCCCAAAAATTCCACCTGCAATATGTGGATATTGGTCCAAGGATTGACGGCTGGAATGTGAAAACAATTGGAAGGGATAGATGACCACCCTAGGTCAGAGGTAGGGTTAGGAAGGGAGGATGAGCTTGGAGTATGGGTGAGAAAATCACCAGTATGCACTAACCCTATTAATGAGGGAGGTGCAGACGATGTAGGATGAAGGGTGTTATCAGGTGAAGGTAGGTCGAAGGATGGAAAGGGGCTATGCAAGAGACAAGAAGGTTTATGGTGGCTGGTGAAAGAGGTGGTCAGTCGAGACCCTATGAGGTAATGTAAAGTGCAGAAAAAGGTTGGTAGGGCATGAATGGGCTAGGATCGCAAGGGTAGATGGTGATTCCGTCCATGGTGGTGGGAGTGCACATGATAGTCCAGAATCTGACACTTTCGGCGATGCATGTGGGTGTGACCAAATAGTCTCATAAGGATTCGGATCAACCAAATAATCGCCAACATCAATCTCCATTCTAACAAGCTGCAGACAATAACAAGAATAGAGGTAATGGACCATAGAAAGGGTTATCAGCAATCCACAAACCGTCACGGTGATAGTGCCAGGTTGTGGGAAGATGCTTTAGCAGTGATAACAGTGGATATGGTCTGATGTGAAACCCTAACCTAAGCCTTGCAGTGCTTCAAAGCAGAGTTCCATCCTCGAGTCCCACCATTCAAGAAAGTTTTATTATTATTATTATTAAATTGTAACTAGTCTAGTTTTATTTATTTATTACTTTAATAAAGTGGAAAAGTTTATTATAATTTAGTTGTCAAATAAGTAGTGGGATAATAATTAATGATTGTTATTTGCTAATGTGGCTTGGCATTTTATTTAATAAAACAATAAGAAACAACAACAAATTATACTCTTTAGAATAATTGGTTGGTCATTTGGCTTTCCTTAAGAGGGTAGGCTTTCACTTTGCTTTATTATTATTTATAAAAGAAAAATTGTGATCAATTTTTTCTAATTATTATTTTAATAGTGTGGAAAAAATTATTATAATTTAGTGGGATAATTACTAATGACTATTATTTTCTAATGGAAGTTCACCTTTTATTTAATAGAACAAAAAATCATACTTTTTCGAATAATCGGTTGGTCGTTTTGTTGTACTTAAGGGGGTAATATTTCACTCTATTATTATTATTATTATTATTAATATTATTATTTATAAAAAAATTGTGTCTGGTTTTTTTAATTATTATTTCAATAAACTGGAAACATTTACTATAATGTAGTTGTTAAATCAATTGTGGGATTATAATTAATGACTATTGTTTTCTATAGTCTGGTTGAACTTTTGATCGAAGTGGGTATTGGTGTCCACCCACCTATTCCACTTGACTCATAGCTCACTAGTGTCCTATTTTTCCGCACAATTTCCAAATTTGGCAATTTTAGATTTTTAGCAATATCCAGGTCCTAAACATCCAAAGTTGTTTTGAGGCCCTAAATGACACTTTTTTGTGGAAATGGGAAAATTTGATTCATTGACTAACACTTTTATTCAAAATTTGTTCTCCTTAGGTAGACCTTTCTAATGGGATATCATGCGTGCCAAACATAGATCATATTCCAAAGCTAGGATGTTGGGAAGTTGATGTTCCCACTTACCCCATCGGGGCCCATAAACATTTAGTGCTTCATCTCTTAGGGTTAGGATTTTGGATGATTATGGTTTCTTATTGTTTATTCATGATAAAAAGGCCTATGAGACTCATTGTATCACAATTCAGGAAAACATGTAGCTATCACATCTCTTCTTAGAGATAAGCTACCACCATTCAAGTTATATTCTTTCATTCTACATGTAAATAGTTTCAACATTTCTAGTTATTATTTGAAGTTCAATTTCACTGTATCTATATTTTATGATTTTAATATGTATTTCCTTTTTGTTCCTATCTTAATCCCATATCACCTTTTATTTAAGAAAATAAAAATTGCCATTGGGGGGGTAATTCAAGAAAAGTGGGAGCCTGGGTCACGGTGCCCACCACTCTTCTTTTGATTGAATGGAGGCCATTAAATGGTGGTGATGGTGTGGCCACTCCTGTGCATGCATCTGTATGTGAAGCCTGAACTAGCAATGTTAGAGAAGGCAATGTTTTATATGGGTTAGATTGTAAGGATTTTAGCACTGTCTCTATGCTGGAGAAATGGTAACCCCTGCCATTGTTGATAAGCTTGAGTTGAGGTTGACTATTAATTTCTCCTGGTTAAGGAAATTTTGTTTTAGTTTGTCCATTGTTCTTATGAGTGACGACATATGGAGGAATGGAGAATCTCGGCTAAGAAATTATGCACGAACTCTGGAGTTGCATTCTATCTTCATGTTAGTTTCTAGAAGGCTAGTTAACAACCTTCGCATGTAGAAGTTGGTGCCCACTCCATTAAGGTATCTCTTTTCTTGCCCAATTTTCCTTCCTCTGCATATTTTCTATGGTTTAAAGTTTGGTTTTTCAGATGGATTCATATCCCCAGTGATGAAACTATGAGTTGACTTATTACATGGGTGTTCTAGTGCTATCATTGTGTCTGGATAAATTTAAATTTTTAGTTTAATTTGAGGGAAGGTCATCTATTTTTTGTTTTTCAAGTTGGGGAGGAAGGGGATCTTACTGCTACAGATCCTTGTTTCTCCTAAGGTTTTGTTTTCACTACAACACCTTCCAAATTTTTTCTACATTTGAATTTTGGAGCCTATTATCACTATCGAATCTAGAGTCACTTTGATCATCAAATGTCGTTTCAAGTTATTCTATGTGTTTCAAGTGTCTCTAAATGATCTCAAGTTGTCACATTGATCAAAACATATTTTAGTTCATTTCATGGTCATAACACCTTTTTTGTCATAAAACGACACTTTTGGGTCCCAGTCACACACACTACACTCATTATACTTGGGGAATGTGTATAAAATGGAATTTTGATGTGTATTCATCATTTTTAATTTTTTCCTAAGATTTCTTGATGAGTTGGTATGTGTCGCACATGGTTCCATGTCTAAATTCATCATGTTTTCTTCTTCCCTCATATTCCAAACTTAGAAAAATCTTTGGTTCCAAAGAAAACTCATTGAGGCCAAGAGCACATGAGTGCACTTTGAAGACTTTATGGGGAATCCTTTGTTGTTTGGAAGTGCATCATGTGCCCTCCAAGGGAACAAGGCACACTCCTAAGCCCTCTTCCCCCTTCCTTACTTCGAACGGTGCCCTCTTAGAGACGAAGCCTTCCTTGAGTGCACTCCTTTGACTCAAAGAAGTGACCCTTCGTGAGCACACAGGTGCACTGTAAAGGCCTTAATCTCCTCCCTTCATCCTTCCCCAATGCATCATGCACCCTCTAGATCATTTTAGCATATGAGTGCACTCTAAAGGCATAAAGCTCTTCCCTTTAGCCTTTAAACTTGTTCCATGCGCCCTCCTCGGCATCTTAAAAGCAAGAGTGCACCCCAACAGCTTGAAGCCTTCATGCTTTAGCCTTCAGGAGTGTTTCATTCACCCTCCATCTCCCCCTTGAGTGCACAATTCACTTGGGAAGCTTGAAGCCTTACCCTCCATCCTTTGAACTTGCGCCATGCGCCATCAGTCACTATTAGTCCCAATCATCAAAGGTAGTGACATCTAAGGTCTCATCACACGATGGTGTGGAAGTCGTGATGTACTATTGTAACAATGTAAACTTTGAAATGAGAACTGTAAACTCAAAACGACAATTCTATACAAAAATCCCTCAAAAAACATGAAAAATAACCCAAAAACAATAACTGTGTATTCCAAACAATGTTTTTTTTTAAAAGTAAATTTTCAACATTTTTTAAAAATGGCAAGTGAAAACCATTTTTTTTTGCAAAAAAGAAGAAGTAAACATACTAAAAATGAAAAGTGTTGATGCTAGAATAACTTCTTCTTTTTTGTACAATTTCAACATCTTTTAGCAATGGCATTAAAGATAAAATAATGGGACCCAAAAAACCTTAAAATTTCAACATTTTTCATCCATGTCATTAAAGATGAAATAACATGACTCTAAAAAACCTAAAATTCTAATAGTTTTCAACCATAACATTAAATAAAAAAATATCATAACTGAAAAAAACCTTAAAATTTTTTGACAATTTTTCAACCATGGAATTAAAAAACCTTAAGTTTTCAACATATTTCAACCATGGCATTATGAACAAATTATATGACTAAAAAACACTTTAAAAATGAACACTTGAATGAAAGAGTCATTATAATAAGAATAAATTTTATTTTAAAGGCTAAAACTATAGCTTTTTTCAAATCTTAGCCTAAGACAACTTATCCCATTGCAACAAAAACATAAAAATGAACCATCCAAACGAAATAGCCCTTTTTAATGAGGCATTAAAGTTGCAACATTTTTTTTTAACTATGGTATTAATCAAATGATAACAATAAATAGTATTATGGAAATATCACTGTATAAATTAAAATTTCAACATTAATTTCTACTATTTTTTTACTTTTAATCAAAATATCAATACTTGTAGATTGAATGAAACATAAATTATTTCTCTAGGTTCATTAGATGAATTTTGAGGTAAAAAATGGGTCTCCTAAGGAAAATGTACGATCAAAATTCACTTTATGAGAACCAATCACATTTTAGGGGATGACATCATCCCCCCTGGTTCTGGTGACATTAATTGAGTTAAAGGTACTTACTTGTCACATTTTTAATGGTGGATAAAATCTCATGGCTAAACATGGTAGTGCTCTAAGTACCTATGATCCAGGTGGCTCCAGAGACACACACAAGACAAAGAGGACTCAGGAAAACTCAAAAATAAAAGTGTGTGGATTATGCTTGAACTAGGACCAGAGCGTAGATCTCGTCATCCTGATCGCGGCGGTGTGAACGGTTCGTCAATCCAAGTCCGGATGAAGAAGATAGAGGTATTCAAAGTTGCGTTGACTTTTTTATGAGTAGGCAAGCTTAACAAAGACACAATTTGGCCTTTTTCGGTAGATGGAATCCGGCCAACTCCAGCAAGATTTCAGAAAAAATCATGGCCTGGATAAAAAGACTCCTTCGGCCTAAAATCTGAATTTTTGAATGTGCCTTATTAATTATAAAAAAAAAGATATTAAAAAAAAGGGAGGTAGTGGGCCACCACCCCCAGCACCCACACCTATCCATATATATATACCATACGTATCAGAATTGTGAGGCCGATGGGGATTGAACCCGCCCGACCCACATGGGACGGCCCCCACTGGGCAGCCCCATAAACGAACCAACCACCAAACACTAAAAAACCATTATTGCATAAAACTTAACACGCCCCCCCATTTAATGTAAGGTTATGGGAGATATGGGGTGGGCCACCCAATCTAGACCCGACCCCTCAAAAAATAAACATGTGGATTTTTTGAAACAATAAGACCTTAAACATGGAAGAGGCAGGGTTTGACCACCTGACCTCCTCCACCAAATTTGGGTATGTTAACATTTACACCAAATAGTCTTTGTTGACAAATCTAGCTGGAAATTTATATAAATGCTCAATTCGTCATCGTGCCCAAGCATGGAGGAACCAGGATTGGGCACAGAAAATGAGGAAGAATTTTTTTAATTTTTTAATGCAAGTGGAACCATGACTGAGCGAAATTTCCAGGAGGGTGAAATTTTTGCGGTGTCCAAATTGGACAAATTTTATGATGATCTTACACCTGTCAGTGACACGAACTCGATGGAGCAGTTTGTTTCTTGATTTGAGTAGTAGACTTTCAAAGGACTTGAAAGAGGGAATCGTTGAGGAATCAAGGGGGAATCTAAAAGATTCCCTGAGCCATAGATTCTCAATTTCTTAGAATTCAGAAATTGGATAGTCAATTTTGCCCTATTCGATGCCATAAATCTGATGGTGCATTGAGATTTCTCATTTTCTCATTCTATTCTTCAACCACTTTTCTAAGTATAATGCAGATGTCAGCATTCATGTGCGAGTAGCCATTTCCACGCGATTGATGCCGTGAGATCAATGGCATGAACAACTTCAGCAATTTGACATCCACTTCTTCAGATGGCCCTTGGTTGTGAGGTATATGCAGGGTGTTCATGTACTTCTTTTGCTATGCATTATGTTGCACAGATCCTTGTTGATGCTTGATGTGGGATCTTGTTTCTTACATGTTTTCATGATTCCTGTTTGTTGTGATGCGGGATCATATGTGATATACTTGTTGTCATGATTTGTCATGTTATGTTTTGAGATCCCTTTGCTGTATGTTGATGGGATACTTAGATTGTCATCATGCATGTTTGCATTGAGACCCTTTTATGCTATGTTGGTAGGATGGTCATCATGCATGAGTTTATGTCATACTGATAGGAGTCCTTTTGACTGAGAGTTCCTCTAGCAGAACATATCTTGGAGCCACTCCTGCGTGAGGGAATTTTCCTTGTATGATAGCGACATCACCTCTTATGTACATCATCACTATTGAAAACACTTAATGCAACGACATACACAATCTTGACACCGAGGCCCGGAGACATAGTCCCTCCTGGACGAACTCTGTTATAAACGGCTTATGTTTTTATGTTGTTGTTGATTGTCATGTTCCTCTTCTTTACAGCATGCACATGTATTCATCTATGTTCTCTTAAAAATGCAATTTAACACATCACAAAAGTAAAAGGTCTTGGAAGGCTCCTTTGTCACACCCGGACTTGCATCAAGTAGTATCAAAGTGGTCTTTGCATTGATGTGAATTGCAGTGTGAACAATGGAACGTGCAGTGACAAAGGATGAAAAAGTGATGTACAAGACCATGCTCAAAATTTCCAAAAAGAGTGGGAATAATGTATGAAACTCTACAAAAAGAGATAGAGGAAAAGGAGCAATTTCAGCTTCAGTTGCAAGCCACAGAAGAGACCCTGTAAGAATTGAAGCATAAAAGACATAATCTTCAAAGAGAGAATGTTGAATTGAAGATGCACCTACATGAAGAGAAGGAGGAAAAACAAAGTTTTCTATGACACTTGCAAGCTAAGAATGAGGCCTTCGAAAGTTGTAGCGTGACCCATGTGAGGTAAAATGTAATTCTCTAAATTCATGTATGTGTCGTGACGATGATTTCGCTATTTTTGAAAATCATACCATAGGAATTGGCTCCAAACTGTTGAAGAAAATGGGGTATGAAGGAAAAGGCTTGGGCATTAATGGCCAAGGCATTGTCAACCCCATCAAAGTAGAGGAATTACCATGTCGAACAGGACTTGGGTATGTCAGAAAGGACGTTGGGGAATGTGCCACGACAGTTAGTGAACCAACAACTATGAATGATGAAACACTGTCAACAATTCTTTCCAAATCAATAGAGGAGGTAAAAGATGTTGATTTCCTTTCAGTTTCATTGTCACATAGTATGATTTCTGTTGGAGATGTGGAGATCCCAATTACAGGGACAAAGATGAGGCTCCTTACTAGGACAAGGCATGAGCAGGAAGAAAAAATTGGTGTTAATAACCAAGGCATAACTCAACCATTACAGGTTGTGCAGAGACCTCAATTTGCAGGCTTGAGATACACCAAGGGGGAATGCTCGAAGGTGTCAGAATCCTCTGAGACATCGTTGAAATCATCGAGGAAAGAGAATGATGGGAAAACATCCCCATCATTCAATGGCAGTTTCCATTGCAAGGAAAGAGCTAAGGCCAGCTCTCATCGCCATACTTACACTAGGGATGACAAGGAAAGGTATAACCAGTTTTGATATTCGAATGTTCATTTCAGTTGTAATCATGTTGTTAATGATGAGCGTAAAACATGGCATTGAAAAACATGTACCTTTTTTGGATTACATAACCATACATTTTCTAAGTGTTGGAAAAGAATGGTAGCACACAAAAAGATGAGGCATGAAAGACCCTCTAAATAGCAGGTAAAAAACATGTTAAGCAAATCTGGAGGAAGAAAACCTATTGCAGTCATTGTGATAGAAGTGTCCATCAAAGAACCACTTGTTAGAGGCTCCATCCAGAGCAGCACCTTAAAGACAAAGTGTCGGTGCATGAACTAGATGAAACATTTGTTCGAAAAGCAAAACCACCACAGGGGGATCACCCATTCACAGCAATAAGTGAAAAATGGTTTCTAGATATGCTAGCTTATCATGGTTGTGCTTTTTTAAATCATTTGCTGCATTATAAAACGTAAAAGTGATGATGTGTTTTCCATCACTTGTTTAGCAAATAATGATGTCTAGTCTTATTTTGTGTTGCATGATAAACTGTGAAAGTGATGTCGTGTTTCCATCACTTGTCAAAAAATAGTGTTTGGCCTTATTGTTGTAAATCATGTATTGCGGTGATGATGTGTTTTCCATCACTTGTTGAAGCAACAATGATATTTCGGCCTTGTTGCTGTAGCTGGGGTATTGTGTTCATCGTGATGTAAACTTGACCATCGAGTATGTGTTATAAACTCGTGGCAAGTGTGGGACGCTTGGGTCATTACTTGGTCATGAAATTCAAGCGTGTAATTTGCAAAACAATGTACTACAGGTTGTAGGTGTCATCTCATCACTTAAGGCTCTGAAGAACAAAGGTGAAGAAGATGGAAGCGAGACCTTTCGGGATGCTTGTGATGCAGATAGGGTACAAAGAAGTTGTAGATTATTTTTCATGCTTATGGAGGACCAAAAGCTCCTCAGTGGAGAGAATTGATCTAGGTGTCTCTAAAGACACAAGTAGGACAAAGAGGACTCAGGAAAGCTCAAAAATCAAAGTGTGTGGATTGTGCTCGAACCAGGACCAAAGCGTAGATCTCATCGTCCTAGTCGCGGTAGTGTGAATAGTTCGTTAATCCGAGTCCGGGTGAAGGAGATAGAGGCAGTGAGAGTTGGGTTGACATTTTGATGACTATGCAGGCTTAACAAAGACACAATTTGGCCTTTTCCGTAGATAGAATCCAGCCAAATCCGGCCAGATTCCAGGAAAAATCTTGGCCTGGTTAAAAAGACTACTTTGCCCTAAAATCCAAATTTTTGAATGTGCCTGATTAATTATAAAAAATAATATTAAAAAAAGAGGGATGTGTTGGTCCACCACCCCCACCACCCACACCTCTCCATATATATATATATATATATATATATATATATATATATATATATATATATATATATATATATATATATATATATATATATATATATATATATATATATATATATATATATATATATATATATATATATATATATATATATATATAGATATATATATATATATATATATATATATATATATATATATATATATATATATATATATATATATATATATATATATATATATATATCAGAATTGTGAGGCCAGCGAGGATTGAACCCACCTGGCCCACGTGGGCCGACCCCCACCAGGCAGCCCCATAAACGAACCAATCACCAAACACTAAAAAACCATTATTGCATCAAACTTAACACACCCCCCATTTAATGTATGGTTACGGGAGTTATGGGGTGGGCCGCCCAATGTGGACCCAATCCCCCAAAAAACAAACATGCGAATGTTTTGAAACAATAAGACCTTAAACATGGAATAGGCGGGGTTTGACCACCTGACCTCCTCCACCAAATTTGGGTATGTTAACCGTTACACCAAACAGTCTTTGTTGACAAATCCACCCAGCCATTTATATAAATGCTCATTTCGTCAGTGCGCCCAAGCATGAAGGAACCAGTAGTGGGCATGGAAAACAAGGTAGAATTTTTTTAATTTTTTAATGCATGTGGAACCATGACTGAGCGAAATTTCTAGGAGGGTGAAATTTTTGCAATGTCCAAATTGGACAAATTTAATGTCGATATTACACCTCTCAGTGACACAAACCTGATGGCGCAGTCAGTTTCCTGATCTGAGCAGAAAATTTTTAGAGGACCCGGAAGAGGGAATCCCTGAGGAATTTAGGGGAATCTAAAAGATTCCTTGAGCCCCAGGTTCGCAATTTCTCAGAATTCAAAGATTGGATAGTCAATTTTTCCCTATTCGATGCCACAAATCTGATGGTGCATTTAGATTTCTCATTTTCTCATTATATTCTTCAACCACTTTTCTAAGTGGAATGTAGGTGTTAGCATTCATGTGCAAACAGACATTTCCATGCGATTGATGCCATGAGATCGATGGCACGAACAGCTTCAGCAATTTGACATCCACCTCTTCAGATGGCCCTTGGTTTTGAAGTATATGCAGTGTGTTCATGTACTTCTTTTGCTATGCATTGTGCTGCATAGATCCTTGTTGAAGCTTGATGTGGTATCTTGTTTCTTACATGTTTTTATGATTCCTTCTTGATGTGATGCAGAATCATGTGTGATGTACTTGTTGTCATGATTTGTCATGTTATGTTCTTAGATCCCTTTGTTGTATGTTGATGGGATACTCAGGTTGTCATCATGAATGTTTGCATTGGGATCCCTTTTATGCCATGTTGGCAGGATGCTCATCATGCATGAGTTTATGTCATACTGACGGGAGTCCTTTTGACTGAGAGTTTCTGTAGTGGAACATCTCTTGGAGCCACTCTTGCATGAGGGAATTTTCCTTGTATGATAGAGACATCACCTCTTATTTACATCATCACTATTGATAGCGCTTAGTGCAGCGGCCTACACCATCTTGACACCGGGGCCCGGAGACATAGTCCCTCCTGAACGAACTCCATTATCAACTTATGTTTTTATGTTGTTGATGATTGTGATGTTACTCTTATTTACAACATGCACATGTATTCATTTATGTTCTCTTAAAAATGCACATCATGAAAGTAAAATTTCTTGGAAGGCTCCTTTGTCACACCCGGACCTGGATCAAGTGGTATCAGAGTGGTCTTTACGTTGATGTGAATTGCAGCGTGAATAATGGAATGTGCAGCGACAAAGGATGAAAAATCCATGTACGAGACCATGCTCAAAATTTCCAAAAGAGTGGAAATAATGTATGAAACTATACACAAAGAGACATAGGAAAAGGAGCATTTGCAGCTTCAGTTGCAAGCCAGGAAGAGGCCCTAGAAGAACTTAAGCATAACAAACATAATCTTCAAAGAGAGAATGTTGAATTGAAGACGTGTCTACATGAAGAGAGAGGAAAAACAAAGTTTGCTACGACAGCTGCAAGCTAAGGACGAGGCCTTGGAAAAGCTGCAGCATGACCCATGTGAGGTAAAATGTAATTCTCTAAATTCATGTATGTGTCTTGATGATGATTTTGTTTTTTTTGAAAATCATACCACAGGAATTGGCTCCAAACTTTTGAAGAAAATGGGGTATGAAGGAAAAGGCTTGGGCGTTAATGGCCAAGGCATTGTCAACCCCATCAAGGTAGAGCAATTACCGTGTCGAACAGGACTTGGGTATGTCAGAAAGGAAGTTGGGGCACTACAAAAAAACCCTGTGATTAGCATCCCTTTTTGTGTCTAGAGCCCATTTTTGGTGCTATTTGTGTCCATTTATCAAATATGGTGCAAAACTTGATGCAAAGTTTGCGTCAATTTTTGCACCAAGTCTTACATCAAGTTTAGCACCAAGTATTGTAATAGGTTCTGCACCAGATTTTACACCAAGTTTTACGCCAGGTTTTATGCCAAGTTTTGTTCCATCCTTTTCACCATGTTTTGCATCAAGTTTGACACCCAATTTTGTTTCACCAACTTTTGCATCCTCTATTGCATCCACATTTTGCGCCTACACTTGTATCAACTTTTGCATCATCTCTTGCATCCTCTTTTGCATCATTTTTAGAATCATTTTTTGCATCCATTTTTGCATATTTTTTGCATCCCCTTTGTGCCAAGTTTTGCATCGAGGTTTGTGTCTGGTTTTGCATCTACTTTTGTTGCATTGACTTCTACATCTTGTTTTGCATCCATATTTACATCATCTTTTTCATATGTTATTGTGTCAACTATTGCAACCATTTTTCTTGTGCCATAATTTGCACCTAGTTTGACACCTCCCTTTGCACACTTTTTTGTTTCTAAATTTGCATCCACGATTGTGTCCTCATATACATCTAGGTTTTCATTGACTTTTACATCTATTTTTTCATCCCTTTTTATATCCACTTTTGCATCAATATTTGCATCAAGTTTTGTGTCTCATATTGCATCTACTTTTGCATCAAATTTTGTTGCATCAACTTTTGCATCCTATTTTACATCCATTGTTGAACCCATGTTTACGCCCACTTTTACATCAATTTTTGCATCTTATTTTGCATTTTCATTTGCTTCTTTTTTTTCATTTATAATTACATCCAGTTTTGTTGTGACACAATTTGTGCCATGTTTTGTACTTATTGTTGTACCCACGTTTGCTTCCAATTTTGCATCCATCTTCACATCCTCTTTTGCATAAAATATTGCATCTATTTTTGCATCCACTTTTGTGTTGGGTTTTGCATCTCATTTTGTATCTTCTTTTGCATGTACTTCCATTGCATTCATATTTTGCATCCAATTTTTTTTCTCCTATTGCACCCGTGTTCGCATCCACTTGTACATCCCTTATAGCATCTTGTCTTGCATCTAAGTTTGCATCTTTTTTTGTGTTTATTATTACATCCACTTTCTCATCCGCTTTTTTTGTGCTATGATTTGTGCCATATCTTATGCCTATCGTTCAAACCCACATTTTCTTCTACTATTGCATCCACATTTGCATCATCTTTTGTGTCCAAGTTTGCATCAAATATGGTTTATGTTTTTTGCATCCCATTTTGAATCTACTTTTATATCCACTTTTGATTCGTCTAATTTTGAAACTAATTTTGTGTCCACTATTGCACCCATGTTTGGCCCATGTTTACATCCCTTTTTTCATCCAAGTTTTCCTCTTTTTTGCATTCAAGTTTGTGTCTTTTTTTTTTTTTACATTCATTGTTGTATCCACATTTGTTACACCACAATTCATGCTAAGTTTTATGCCTACTATTGTTCCCATGTTTTCTTCCACTTTTTCATCCATGTTTAAATCCTATTTTGTGTTCAGGTTTGCATCAATATTGCATCTACTTTTTCATCCACTTGTGTCAATTTTTATATCTTTTTTTGCATCTACTTATGTTGTGTCCACTCTTCATCCAATTTTACGTCTATTTTTACCCCGATTTTTTTGTTCACTTTTGCATCCCTTTACCAACACACATCATATTTTTTGGATTTATGATATTTCTTATGACATTGAAAATTATGAACAACTGATGACAATGTCAATAATTGATGATGATGATGATGATGACATGAAATGTGATTGTTATGATAATAACAATGATGATAGAGACGATGGGGGTTACAATGACAATGATGATGAGGATGCTAATGACCTTGGTCTTTCTTCCCAATTTTTAAATGTTGTCATGGTCATAATCATAATAATTATTATTGGTGTCATCTTCCAAGTCATCATCATCTGATCATCATTATCATTATTTTCATCTTGGTCATCGTCAAGAAAAATAATGACATGAATGATGATTATGATGTTCATGATGAAGATGACAACAATTATGATAAAAATCATATTAGTTATTATGATACGGATGATGACAATTATAATGACGTTGATAATGGTAGTGATGATGATGATCATCTATCATATCTAAAAAATAAAGTTGTTATTTCTCTTACATATATCATGTGTCCTAGCAACCCCTTTCGAGCACTCGTAACATTTTTTGGGTTGATGATATTTCTTATGATACCTATAATCATGAGTAATTGACGACAATGTCCATAATCATGATGATGATGATGATGAAGACATGAATGGTGATTATGATGATAATGAAATGGTGACAATAATGATGACGATGATGGTAGTGATGATGGTGATAATGAAGATGATGACCCTCCCTCTAAACTAGGGAGGTACTCATAATGAGACAAAAAAGTACTCTCAAGTTGAAATATTCATATAAGAAGGGATATGGATTGATAAGAATCAATGATGATTTACATCATCATAGCCAACATTGTCAAAATAGCAAGGCCTTGACTAACAAGTTTATCTCTCCATTAGATCAGAGCACAATGTTGGGAGGCATAAATTTGGACACCACTGCCTCTTTAGGCACTTACCCCACCAGGATTTTCACCAGGCATGTCCTCACATGATCATTTCCTAATCCACTATCATAATATTTGACACCAGTAAATGTCAATCCTCATGACTATTCTTATCTTGGATTAATGTACTTGACTTATGGCGGTTAGTCCTAGTCAAAGTACAAATTCTCAAAGAATATTGGTCCTAGATGTTTATCCAATCCACCATTCTCCCTACTAGTGCCTTTACTAGGCTTACGACTGTTAGTCTTGGCCATAGTACATGACACATGGATAATATGGTGTCTACCCTCACTTCCTCTCAACCAGATAGGAGACATACACAAGCATAAGATTTTCTAAAGAATACCCATCATTTTCATAGAGAATAATGTCATTAATTTTTTTTGATCACATGATGCCTTTATGATTAAGCATTCATAGATTTGTGGCAAAATATTTCCCATTTTGTCATTTGTGATGAAATAAAATCAAAAAGTGAAAGCCAAAATCATTAAAGATGCACTATAATGATTTATCTAAGTCTAAACTCTAAGGTTGAAGTGAAAATTCATGTAAATGCTATATCTATGAGTTGTGCCAAACTTATTAAAACTTTATTCCCTAAGTCCTATATATAAGAAAAAGAAAAATAAAGAAAAATAAGGCCCAATGAATGGTGACTCATGTATTCACTCCCTCTTTGGAAAATATATGAATATATACACTCCTAGTCACACTTGATCACATGTTTGTGATGGTTAAATCATGAAATCCTCTTTTCCCCTTGCATTTTAACTTCATCATTTAAGCACCTAATTGAGGATCTAGGGAATGTTGGTTTCCTAAGGGTTTAATGTCTACTCTTGGTTTATTTATGTCACACTACTATCAATTTATGTGACGGAATGAAATACATAAGTTTGTGGAGTTATTAGAATAGTGTATTAAGTTAGTCACCACACACACATGTATTACATCTCATTGATCCACATGCGTGGGTTGGAGACTCATTGCTTGACAACTTTAATAGAGACTACTTTATGACTTTAATGGTATAGCATACAAAACATCTTGTTAAAGATTGTGATTCATCCTTTCTTTTCCTCAAGACACTTGATAATATTGAAGTCAATCCCAATAATCCATGGAGATGGGGAGTATAAACTACTTGTGCTAGAAATAGAATTGATAAATAGAGGTTTTCCATTTGTGATATTGGAGTCATAGACATTGGATACATGGTAGTAGTCCTCGATGTCAATTAACTAAAATTGCATTCTCATAATGCTAAAAGAGGTAAACATATTGGTAACCTTGATGTCGTGATCATTTCAAATAATAACCATTCCACCCAAGTATCTCTAAGCATCAATCACTACTACTTGGAAATTCCTCCCCCATTTGCTAATTATATGAGGTAGAACCTCACGTAATATTTTTGTTTCTTATATCAACATTATTGATGGGTGATTTGCATACCATTTTTCTTTTAGGAGTCTTTGTTTTCCTTTACTATTGAGGTCCGTCATGTTCCATGAGACTATTTTAATCGAGAATTTACACATAAAGGAAGTATAATGTGACTAAAAAAAACATGTCTCAAGATTTAAGTGCTTGGACAATTCCACTTCGTGACTCCTATATTTCCTTAACCTGGGACCCAATGGTGAACATGATGGCCTTACGGGAAATTTACCAATGAAAATCTGAAAAAGAGGTGACTTTTGACTTTATCACATACAATTTAATATACTAAAAAAAATATCCATTACAATTTCATCAATCAATGAATCATTAAAAAAAATTATCCAAAACAATTTCATCAAGCAATGAATCATTGCATTATAAAATACAATCTATAAACCTTTTGGGAACTTTTTGCTAAACCATGCTCAAAAACCAACATATGTAATATTAATATTTAACAATAATATGGACAATAACAACATTTTGATAAATTAAATAACATATTATCAAGCCTAAAATATGTCACTAACAGAAAACTATAAAGCATGCAACTAATGAAAGTGACCACTCAATGCCACCATAAGACAATTAATCTATTAAGACCAAGATTAATGAGGACAAAGATCTACAAAGGACAAAGACAAACCTATTTTAAATTTATTGTTTTATTAGGTTCAAGATGAAAATTTCAAGCTATAATGAAGAACATAATTAGTTTTATTGCATTAAGAAAACCCAAGCACATTCTATGACTTAGCAAGGAAGAGATGTATAATATCCATCTCAGCGACACAACACATGGCATTAAGTTACTTTTTTATATATAATGTAAACTCCTATCATAAAATCACAAATTTATTATGAATGGAATGTTTAAAATCCATTTTTATAAAAAAAAAAATATAATTTTTCTCATAGAAAAAAAAATGCCAAAAACTAAATATTTTGTTTTAGAGAATAAAAAAATATTAAAACTAAATATATATTTAAAAAGAACTAAAACATAAGAAAACTAGAATTTAAATTTGACACTCTTTTTCACTTTTGGAAACTCATATGGTGGAATGATCTCTTTATCCTCATCTTTAGCTCTTTCCTAAAAAAATAAAAGCATACAATACCGGGAAAGAGCCATAAAGCATGGGGAAGCTTTTTCCTAAGGACAAAAGCATCCAAAAGGTGGAAAAGGCCATTTTTATATCAGGAAACATTATTCACCCAAAAGATTTTGCCCAAATTGAACTAATGGGGAATTTGGGAAATCTTCATAACCTTCACTTTCCTATATATTGGAGGCTTGGCCATTAAGAAAATGATGGGAATTCTTGTATTGTCACGCTGCTGAGATCTATCTTGAGAGGGATAGTTTTGGAGCTAGGAGTTGGGGGAGGTGCTGCTGCAACTACATCTGATTGTTGTAACTTTCCTCCAACTCCTTTATTAATATAGATCAGTTGTTTTTCCTTCCATATGTTTCTATTCATTCTTTAATTATTCTATTTAACTAATGAATGTATGGGATTTTGGTTTATATTTATTTATTCAATAATATTTATATGTTTCTAATAGTTTCAGTTATCAAGATATTATGCTGTGAAGGTTGCTTTATTCTCTCTCTTATGTGTAGGACCAAGCTTTGGAGCTAGCTAGGAGCACTTCCTAGCTATAATAAAGACTCCAAGAAGACCTGCATGAGAGGACTCACAAGAATTCCTTCTCTTTTTCTTAATCTATACTCTACATCTTGATCTACTAAGAATGCTGAGCCTTAGAACAACCTTTCTCTTAATTGGTCTATCCTAGGTTTCTAGGATAAACTGAGAGGGTTTTATGTTCTTCTAACCGTGCATTAAATCATACAGCAAAATGATATGTAGAAACTTTAATATATTTCACTATGTGAATGAAATTAGTAAAATGAACCCATAGAGGGGGTCATAAATGGAAATAAAATTAAAACTCTAAACAAGAAGCCAAAAGTGGATGTAACCATGGATGCAAAATTGGGAGTAGAATTAGATGTTAAACTAGCCATCAAAACAAGATGCAAACAATGACACAAAAAGGGTTTTAAAGTAAAATTAAAAAAGGGTGCAACGCTAGACACAAAGAAGGGGACAAATAGGGCATATGAAAGGATACCAAATTGGGCACAAACAAGGATGCAAAAATGGACACCAAAATGAGGATGCAAATAGTGGTGTAAAATTAGGATTCAAAATTGGGTGCAAAAAGGATGTAAGAAAAGACACAAAAAAGATGCAAAATGGGACTAAAAAAGGGTGAAACCAAGGATGTCAAAAAATTATGCGTAACTAGATGAAAATTCAAACTAAAATCTAGGTGTAAAATGAGATGCAAATTTGGATGCCAAAAAGGATGCAAAATTAGATATCGAAAAGGATGCAAATTTGGACTATAAAATGGTGCAAAATTGGACACAAAAGAAGAAAAAATGGTGCAACAATGGGCATAAAAATGCCTCAAATTTGGATGCAAATTGAGATGTAACATTGGATGTAAAATGAGGTGCAACAAATCATTCAAAACTTGTTGTAGAAACAAATACAAAAGTAGACGAAAAAATGGCTCAAAATTGAACGTAACAATAGACACAAAATGGGATGCAAAGGTAGATGCAACACATGGTTCAACATAGGATGCAAATTTAGATGCTCAAAAGGATGCAAAATTGGATGCAAGAAATGGTGTTAAAAATGATGCTAAATTGGATGTAACAAATGATGCAAAATTAGATGCAAAATAGGATGCAAAAAAGGGAGATAAATAAAATACAAAAGTGGATGCAAAAATGGTGCAAAAATGCATGAAAAATTTGGCACTCAATAATATTCAACATATGGTGCAAAATTGGATGGAAAAAATGGTGTAAAAAAGGGCAGAAAAATTGGCGTAAAAATAGATGTAAAAATAAGTACAAAATTAGAAGAAAAAATGGCATACGACCAGATGCAAAAATTGGCACAAACTGGATATAAAAAAAGGCACTAAATTAGATGTCAAAGATGGTGTAAAACTCGATGCAAATTACAACACAAAACTAGAAGCAAAGAATGCCACAAAAGAGGAATAAAAAAATGATGCAAAAATAGATGAAAAAAATGGTAGAAAACTAGAAGCAAAACCTATTGTAAAACCAAATGAAAATCTTGGTTCAAAATATGATGCAAAAAATGATGGAAATTTTGGTGTAAAAAAAGATGCAAAATTTGGTGCAAAAATGGACGCTTTAAAAATTGTACAATAGAGCCATATTTAGCGCCAGGTTGCTCATCCCAATTGAGAAAAAAATGCCCTAAAATCTGATGCTAAATCTAGTGCAAATTGTTTGTTTTGTTGTAGTGGGGAATGCACCACGGCAGTTAGTGAACCACCAACAACGAATGATGAGAAGCCCACATCAGTTCCTTCCAAATCGACATAGGAGGTAAAAGATGTTGATTTCCTTTCAGTTTCGTCATCACATAGTATGATTTTTGTTGGAGATGTGGAGATCCAAATTATAGGGACAAAGATGAGACATGACGAGGAAGAAAAAATTGGTGTTAATAACCAAGGAATAACTCAACCATTGGAGGTTGTGTAAAGACCTCAATTTGCAGGCTTGAGATAGACCAAGGGGGAATGCTTGAAGGTGTCAGAATCCTCTGAGACATTGTCAAAATCATCGAGGATAGAGAATGATGGAAAAACATCCCAATCATCCCATGGCAGCTTCCATTGCAAGGAGAGGGTTGAGGCTAGCTCTCATTGCCATACTTACACCAGGGATGACAAGGAAAGGTATAACCAGTTTCAATATTGGAATGTTCATTTCGGTTATAATCATGTTGTTAATGATGAGCGTAAAACATGGCATCGAAAAACATGTACCTTTTGTGGATTACATAACCATACATTTTCTAGGTGTTGGAAAATAATGGCAGCACACAAAAAGATGAGGCATGAAAGACCCTCTCAACAGTAGGTAAAGAAACATGTTAAGCAGAATTGGAGGAAGAAAACCTATTGCAGTCATTGCGATAGAAGTGGCCATCAAAGAGCCACTTGTTGGAGGCTCCATCTAGAGCAGTGCCTTAAAGACAAAGTGTCGGTGCATGAACCAGACGAAACATTTGTTCGACAAGCAAAACCACGACAGGGGGATGACCTATTCACAATAATAAGTGAAAAATGGTTCTAGATATGTTAGGTTGTCATGGTCGTGCTTTTGAAAATCATTTGTTTTATTTTAAAATGTAAAAGTGATGATGTGTTTTCCATCACTTGTTCAATAAACAATGATATCTGGTCTTATTTTGTGTTGCATGATAAACAATGAAAGTGATGTCGTGTTTCCATCACTTGTCAAAAAATATTGTTTGGCCTTATTGTTGTAAATCATGTGTTGCAATGATGATGTGTTTTCCATCGTTTGTTGAAGCAACAATGATATTTCAGCCTTGTTGTCGTAGCTGGGGTACTATGTTCATCGTGATGTAAACTTGACTGTTGAATATGTGTTATTCTTGACACCTAATCTTCATGATTGGGAATTTTATGTAAATAAATAAATTGGGAAGGTGAACAGTCATCGGGAGATGAACTGAACAATCACTCTCTATTGTATATAACAATGGGTTACCTATGGAATAATACATCAATCAGTTTTTCTGAGTTTTTCTGCCAAGTCTGGAGTTACTCTTGGCCTGACATTGTATCAGAGCCAGCTCCTTTTTTTAGCCTTTATGTCCTTGTAACTCCTGGTCTGCTCCACTGCTCCCCATATAATTCAATAACTGATTACCTTACCTGCTTCTGTCTGCCATCCCTACACTCTCTGTCTGATATTCCTCTGACATGGTATCTATGCGCTCTCTGACTAACATGAACGCCTGAGACTGCGCACTGCCTGGTTTGAACGCCTGCGTTATCTGATATTTTTCTGTCCCAATTTTGTAAAACTATATAGAGACTGTGCATTATTTTTTTTATGAGCGTATCTTACCGTTTCGGCATCCATATTGAATTGAGCACTGAGCTATTCAGCGTTAATGCATATCTTACTGGTTACCATTGAACGCACTTCTAGTCGAGTCATTTGTCATCTCATTTCATTCTCTAACATTACCACATCCCCATCTCTTTCAAATGTTACACGTACAATCGCCTCATTGTTTAGCTGAAACATTGGGCGGATATTTTTGTTTATGAATCGTGAAAAACGTATTGCAGGACAATCCCTTGATCTCCTCCGAACGATTACAGGCCTCGTATTCCCATCAGGATCTATGAACTTTATTGTGCCACGATACATCATAGCGATTGCTATTAATGGATTCCTATGAAACAATGGAAAGGTTATCGATGGATGGTCTCTGTCAGTGAAAGTGAGGAATTGGGGTCACAGTGTCAAGCAGGTGATCTTTGCACATCGTTGTAATCAATCCCCATGTCTAGTGTTGGTGCTGAGGTTGACATGCGTACTGCCGCGGGTGTTCAAGAAAAGGGTGGTGGCATGTGTTGATAGCTGATGCTTCGATCCGTGGGGTGCGTTCCAGAAGACGGTGGGGATGCGCTGGTAAATATGCTTATGGACACATGGTTAGGTTAACTGTGGAGCTCTCTTACCAAATGGTTGCTTTCCTGTAAATCTGAAAAGCATTCATGAAGTGATTAATCCAAACGATCAAGAACTCTTGGATGCTCGAGACAATAATGGTTGGGGTGAGACTTGAACAAGCGACATTGAGATTTACATTTTATACACCATTTTAATTTATCGTTATTTTGTTGCGCTGGACTGAATAATATTTTGCCTCTTTTAAAGTCTGGTCAATATACAGAGGTGTGAATATTGTATTGTGAATGGTGTCAAATAACATTTTCAAATTCTGTTGTTTCATTGGTGGGGTGAGCGTGGAATGAAATTTTATTAATTTTTATGGCAATATGTTATATGCTTGAGAAGTGGAAGGTATAACATATATATTGTTTCTCTATCAGCAGAAGTGTTTTTTTTACAGAATGCATTCAATCATCTCTATGGTAGGGATAGTTCTCACTGGCAAGGAGAACTATCCTGAATGGTCCCGGATGATAAAACACACCCTCATCTTCAATGAGTTGTGGAAGGGAGTGTGTGTCGGAGAAGAAGACAAAGACCCAGTGCAGCCTACATCAGACAAAGAGCTCGTCATTTGGGATAACAAGAACAACAAAGCATATGCATTAATCGCAGCATCTGTAAATGAAGAAGTAAGTCGCAATATTTCATCATATTCAACTGCCTTTGAAGCTTTACAAAAGCTAAAAGAACTCTATGACTCACATTCTGCACTTGAAGTTGTTCAGCTCATGATTAAACTCTTCACTCTTGAACTGAAAAATAATGATCCTCTTGCTCTTGCATCTGAAGTTAAATCCATAATGCATGATATCAAATCCACTAAGGTTGAGCTGGATATCCCTCTTATTTCTTTTCTCAAGGCACTCTATCCTACTTACTCCAATTATCTTGAGTCTTTACAAGAAAATGGAAATCTTAAAGATATAACCTTTGACTCTCTTATGAAAAAGTTTGCTGAAAGAGAGAAAGCCTTTGGAAAGAAGACAGTCCCTGAATCTTCTGAAGAGACTGTTTGCCTTGCTCATAAAGAAAAGCATCCTGCTCAAGATTCTACAAGAGGAAGAGGTGGACGAAGAGGAAGAGGAAGATACTTCAGAGGCAGGGGGGGCAGACATTCTCAAGGAGAAAAAGCAGATCTGCATTGCATTCGCTGCAAACGAAATGGATCACATGATGCTTCTACATGCAAGCTACCATGGGACAAAATTGAGCAGAAAAGAAACCAGCAGAAAGGTAAAACTGATGATACAGACAAAGGTAAAGCACCTGAATCTGCTCACTATATTGAGGCACAATGTAACATTGGAGTAAATGAAGATTTGTTTAATTCTTCACTTGCTTCTTCAAAAAATGATTGGTTGCTTGATTCAGGAGCAACCTGTCATATGACTCATAGGAAAGATTTTTTTGAAGATTTCACTGACAATGTTGATGGAGCAGTATACTTTGCAGATCAGTCAAAAATCAAGCCATCAGGGCTTGGCACAATCAGGCTTAAACTGCCTGGTCTTCCAGACTTTCTTCTGGATCATGTTCTATATCTCCCACAGCTCAAGAGAAACTTGTTGTCCTTGGTCCACATCCGCCAGCAAGGTCACTCCATTCATATGTTTGATGGCAAGCTTGAGGTAAGAAAAGCATCTGACCACTCACTTGTCATGAGAGGAATAGAAGAAGAAAGACTTCTCAAACTGCAAGGAACCTCTGCTCATGCACAACATTTCTCATATATTTCTCATCATGAAGAAGGTACACTTCCATCAAGTTTATTATGGCATGCTAGATTTGGACATTTAAACTATGACAGTCTCCGCTTATTGAAGAAAAATGGTGTTGCTGGTTTGCCTACAATTCCTAGGAAACATAAGCAATGTGATGCTTGCATTCTAGGAAAGCATAGCAAACACTCTTTTCATGATTCACATTCAAGAGCACATAGGAAGCTTGAACTCATTCATTCAGATTTATGTGGTCCAATGCCTGTTCCTTCTGCAAATGGAAATAAATATATCATGACATTTATTGATGATTACACCAGAATGTGTTGGGTTTATTTATTGAAGAACAAATCTGATGCTTTTCAAACATTCAAGAATTTTCATAAATGGATTGAAAATGATGCACAATCTCATATTGGGTCTATTCACACTGATAATGGAAAATAATATACATCAAATGAATTTGAAAACTATCTTCGCCAACATGGGATCAAACATCAAACAACTGTACCTTATAATCCCCAACAAAATGGTGTAGCAGAAAGAATGAATAGAACAATTTTGAATATGGTACAATCCATGCTTTTCTTCAAAAATGTAAAGATAATGTTTTGGGCTGATGCTGTTCTATGTGCTGCATATATAAAGAATAGATGTCCATCTAATGCTATAAGAAACAAGACTCCTTATGAATTGTGGTATGGACATGTTCCTTCGGTAAAACATCTCAGGATCTTTGGTTCCACCTCTTATGCTTTAATACCAAAGGTACATAGAAACAAACTTGGTGCTAGAAGTCGTAAGTGTATCTTCCTGGGGTATTCAAACACCTTTGAAGCATACCGTCTCTATGATGAAGTAAATAAAAAGTTTTTTGTATCTAGAGATGTCATTTTTCTTGAATCATCCAAATCTGACATTGTTGTTGAGTGGCAACTTGATCGCTTGGATAGATTCACAAAAACGAAATCATTTCAAGAGTTTTATAATCAGATTCCACATCTTGAAGGGGGGATTCCTATACTAGATCAACATGTGGAATCTTCTTCTGAAGAACAATCTCCCCTGCATGAACCTCCAACAACGGATGATCCTTTAAGTGATGTAATTGATAGAATTGGGAGACTCAATCTTGATTCAGTCCCAACTCAATCAACAAAGCAGCCTGGACCATCTCAGAAAGGTCCCCCAAAGTGGCTGACAAAGACACTTGAAAGTGTTCATCCTGATGAAATTGGAAAAACAGGAGCCAGAAATACAAACCGACAAGATGGAGGTGATGTAGATGACTCTAATTCACCTGTTGATATGGATGTTACTTATGATTGTGAATTGAACTTGTCTACAGATTTTGAACCAACTTCCTTCAAACAAGATGCTTCTCATGATGAATGGAAAGAAGCGATGCAAAAGGAGTATGATGCCCTCATAAAGAATGGCACTTGGAAGCTAGTTGATCCTCCATTTGGAACCAAACCAATTGGCTGCAAGTGGGTCTACAAGAACAAGTACAAAGCTGATGGCTCACTTGACAAGCACAAAGCTAGGCTTGTGGCAAAAGGTTTTGCACAGAAGGAAGGGGTTGATTATGAGGAAACTTTTGCCCCCACAGCAAAATGGGCCACCATCCGGACACTCTTTGCACTAGCAGTTCAGAATGGTTGGAAAGTCCATCAAATGGATGTAAAAACTGCATTCTTGAATGGAGATCTAAAAGAGAATGTTTTTATGTCCCAGCCTGAAGGATTTGCTGTGAAAGGACATGAACATAAAGTATGCAAACTTGTGAAGTCCTTGTATGGCCTCAAACAAGCACCACGAGCCTGGTATGAAAAACTAACTGAGCATCTTCTGAAACTCAACTTCAATCATTTTGATCTTGATGATGCAACTTTATTTGTCAAGAAAGTTGGCAAAACAGTTGTATATCTTGTGGTATATGTAGGTGATCTTTTAATGATAGGGAACAATGAAAGCTATATTGCATCCATAAAGAAAGAATTAGGAAAAAGTTTTGAAATGACTGATTTGGGCTATGTTCATTACTATCTTGGCATTGAAGTAACCCAACATCCAAAATCCATATTTCTTTCTCAAAAGAAATACATTGGAGATTTGTTAAACAGATGTGGCATGACAGAGTGCAATCCTCTTTCTACTCCAATGGAACAAAACTTAAAACTCACATCTATTGAAGGAAAGGAATTTGAGGATGCAACAAAGTATAGACAGCTTGTAGGAAGTCTCATCTACCTCACTACTACCAGACTAGACATTTCATTTACTGTTGGAATCCTCTCCAGGTTCATGCAAAAGCCTTGTGAGGGACATTGGTATGCTGCAAAAAGAGTTCTAAGATACTTGAAGGGAACTCAAGACCTTGGAATCAAGTATACACAGGTGGACGACTTCAGCTTAATTGGATACTCTGATTCAAACTTCGATGGAGACAAAGAAACTGGAGTATCTACTTCAGGATATGCTATGAGTCTTGGATTAGGAGCTGTCTCTTGGAGATCACGCAAACAATCAGTTCTAGTAGATTCCACAACAGAAGCAGAATACGTGGCAGCAGCTGAAGCAACGAAAGAAATTGTGTGGCTCAGGAAAATTCTTGAAGATTTGCAGGTAAAACAAGTACAATCAACACCACTCATGATTGATAACACCTCTGCAATAAAGTTGGCCAAGAACCCAAAGTTCCATGATCATACTAAGCACATCAATACTAAATATCATCTGATCCGACATCATGTTGAGGCCAAAACAATCCATCTCCGTCATTGTTCCACAAATGAGCAAATTGCAGGCATCTTCACCAAAGCACTTGGAAAGGAAAAGATTGAACAATTCAGAATGATGCTTGGACTCACCAACATCCCTTCAGATTAAGGGGGGGAATGTTGACACCTAATCTTCATGATTGGGAATTTTATGTAAATAAATAAATTGGGAAGGTGAACAGTCATCGGGAGATGAACTGAACAATCACTCCCTATTGTATATAACAATGGGTTACATATGGAATAATACATCAATCAGTTTTTCTGAGTTTTTCTGCCAAGTCTGGAGTTACTCCTGGCCTGACAGTTATAAAGTCATGGCAAGTGTGGGATGCTTGGGTCATTAGTTGATCATGAAAGTCAAGCATGTAATTTGCAAAAAAATGTACTACATGTTGTAGGTGTTGGCTCATCTCTTAAGGCTCTGAAGAACAAGGGTAAGGAGATGGAAGCGGGACCTTTCAAGACGGTTGTGATGCAGATAAGGTATAGAGAAGTTGTAGATTATTTTTCATGCTTTTGGAGGACCAAAAGCTCCTCAGTGGGGAGGATTGATCCAGGTGGTTCTAGAGACACACACAGGACAAAGAGGACTCAGGAAAGCTCAAAAATCAAAGTGTGTGGATTATTCTTAAACCAGGACCAGAGCATAGACCTCATCGTCCTGATCGTGGCAGTGCGAATAGTTTGTCAATCCGAGTCAGGATGAAGGGGATAGAGGCAGTCAGAGTTGGGTTGACTTTTTGATGACTAGGCAAGCTTAACAAAGACAAAATTTGGCCTTTTCCGGCAGATGGAATCCAACCAACTCTATCTAGATTCCAAGCAAAATTGTGGCCTGGTTAAAAAGACTTCTTGGGCCTAAAATCCAAAATTTTGAATGTGCCTTATTAATTATAAAAAAACATAAAAAAAAGGGAGATGGTGGGCCACCACCCACACCACCCACACCTCTCCATATATATATACCATACATCTCAGAATTGTGAGGTCGGCGGGGATTGAACCCACCAGGCCCACGTGGGTCGGCCCCCACCGGGTGACCCCATAAACGAACCAACCACCAAACACTAAAAAACCATTATTGCATCAAACTTAACACGCCCCCCATTTAATGCATGGTTACGAGAGCTATGGAGTGGGCCGCCCAATGCAGACCTGACCCCGCAAAAAATAAACATGAAGATTTTTTGAAACAATAAGACCTTAAACATGGAAGAGGCGGGGTTTGACCACGTGACCTCCTCCACCAAATTTGGGTATGTTAACCGTTACACCAAACGGTCTTTGTTGACAAATCTGCCCGGAAATTTATATAAATGTTCATTTCGTCAGTGCGCCCAAGAATGGAGGAACCAAGCGTGGGCATGGAGAACGAGGTAGAATTTTTTAAATTTTTTAATGCAGTTGGAACCATGACTAAGTGAAATTTCCAGGAGGGTGAAATTTTTGCAGTGTCCAAATTGGACAAATTTTATGTCGATCTTACACCTCTCAACAACACGAACCCAATGGCACAGTCAGTTTCATGATCTAAGCAGCAGATTTGAATAGGACCTGGAAGAGGTAATCCTTGAGGAATCTTGGGGGAATCTAAAAGATTCCTTGAGCCCCAGATTCTCAATTTCTTAGAATTTAGAAATTGGATAGCCAATTTTTCCCTATTCAATGCCAAAAAATCTAATGATGCATTTAGATTTCTCATTTTATCATTCTATTCTTCAGTCAATTTTCTAAGTGGAATGCAGGTGTCAGCATTTATGTGAGAGCAGCCATTTCCATGCGATTGATGTCGTGAGATCAATGACATGAACAGCTTCAGCAGTTTGACATCCGCTTCTTTATATGGCCCTTGGTTGTGAGGTATATGCAGTGCGTTCATGTACTTATTTTGCTATGCATTGTGCTACACAGATCCTTGTTGATGCTTGATGTGGGATCTTGTTTCTTACATGTTTTCATGATTCCTGCTTGATGTGGGATCTTGTTTCTTACATGTTTTCATGATTCCTGCTTGATGTGATGTGGAATCATATGTGTGATGTACTTGTTGTCATGATTCGTCATGTTATGTTTTGAGATCCCTTTGTTGTATGTTGATGGGATACTCAGGTTGTCGTGATGCATGTTTGCATTGAGATCCCTTTTATGCCATGTTGGCGGGTTGCTCAACATGTATGAGTTTATGTCATACTGATAGGAGTCCTTTTGACTGAGAGTTCCTGTAGCAGAACATCTCTTGGAGCCACTCCTGCATGAGGGCATTTTCCTTGTATGATAGCGACAACACCTCTTATGTACATCATCACTATTGACATCACTTAATGCAGTAGCCTACACCATCTTGACACCGAGGCCTGGAGACGTAGTCCCTCCTGGATGAACTTCGTTATCAATGGCTTATGTTTTTATGTTGTTGATGATTCTCATGTTCCTCTTCTTTACATCATGCACATGTATTCATTTATGTTCTCTTAAAAATGAAATTTAACACATCACGAAAGTAAAAGTTCTTGGAAGGGTCCTTTATCACACCCAGATCCGGATCAACGTTTAAAGTCATAAATTAAAGTATTCATAATAAAAGTCATTTCACACTTTTTGAATAAAATATTATTATTGCCATTTCATATTTTTCAAAGAAACAATGCATATCCCTATACAATCTTATGACTTTAAATAGTTTTCAATAAATATTATATTTGTATATTTTAATATATTTATTTTTAAATTATATATCCATCTCATTTTGTTTAATGTTACCATTTCAAATTAATTATAAGTTAATATCTATACATATATATTATACATATGAAATAAAAATGTAAACTTGTGATTTTAATATAAATCAAATATATGAATAATTTTATTGTAATATTAATAGTAATACAAATATATTAAAATTAAAGATTTTTTATTTTTATTTTTTATGATTTAATAATCTAAATTTAATAAAATATATATTGTATTCCTTTTTATATTATATATTATTTATTTTTATGTTATAAGTCAAATCAATTCAATATGTAATATAAAATTAATACATAAAATAATATATTTCATTTATTATATTATATTATTTGACTTTTACATAGCATCTTAGTTGCATGTCATTAATTTAATTGTATAATTTAAATAATATAAATTTTAATTAATGTATATTATACAATTAAGAATTTATGAATTTATATTTATAATTTATTTTAAATTATTTAAGTACAAACGACAAATCCATTAGTTGTTCAATGATAATGATTTTTTTTTTAAAAACTCATTTTGATTTATAGTCACATCAATATAATTTTTTTATTAATTTTATTTTGGTACGACTTCAATTGAATTTAAGCATGGTTACTTGGATTGTGGTGCAAAATGTGATTTCCAAATTCATAGATATTATTTTATTGGTTTAGCTATTATTTTATTATTTCCTTAGGAAGCCCATTTTAGACCTCAAGATTCCCCTAATTGATTGTTTCATTGTGGATATTATAAACAAATAAATTCATCATAATTAAAACATATAATCTAGAAAACATAGAAATGACTCATAACTTCATGTAAGATCATTTGAAAGTTAAAATATTTATTTCAAGTTACCACACAAACATCATTTACATAAAATGTATTCGACAATTATTCAAAATCACTCATATGTTTTGGCACACCATCATAATTTACAACATATTCGGATGAATGAATGGATGAAAATGAAGATGACCCATATTATTCTCTTTTATCAACTAATTCCCCATCTGAGTCAACATTGATGCCCACCATTTTAGCTTTCAAAAGTATTCTAGATATACGACTGGGTTAAGCAGACTCCCATATCAATATTGTTTCTTCTGGTAGCAACCTCTTTAGAATCTATATCGTCCTGAAGTGAGGAGTTCCTCTCTTTGTTAAATTGAATTCATAAACAAGTATGTCAAAACACTCCAATTTTAAGAGTTCTATGTGGCAACGATTTATATTTGTACCCTTTCTTTTTCTCTTTTTGCCAATTTGTTTATCAAGTACTATCTCTGGCTTGTACACACAATTGAATGGGTGTGTATTTATGGTATACCAATGTACTTCAACACC
Organism: Pinus tabuliformis; assembly: GCA_031772625.1. Taxonomy (NCBI): domain Eukaryota; kingdom Viridiplantae; phylum Streptophyta; class Pinopsida; order Pinales; family Pinaceae; genus Pinus; species Pinus tabuliformis. Next base: position 152,038,270 of record CM062804.1, on the reverse strand, counting down.
TGCAACATCTTCATTTTCTTTAATTATCTTTATAACCTTGGACACCCGGAATGGATAGCCATGTGGGTCTCCATCTGTGAACACTGCAGTCATGCAACCCTACTTAACATCCTATAGAGAACCCCTGTAAAGGTCTTCCATGACTTCATGTTGTTCATGAGATCTTCTGGAACCAACATACATTTCTCTTTCCTCTAACTGTGAAGAATTGATAATACCTCGAGATTTTTGTTGTTCAACAATGTTTCTCTCCTCATGTTCATTTGACACAATTTGTGGCCAAATAAATGAAGTCTTCAAAAGAATATCTTCATTTGTTGATCTTGAAATGATATCACTTTGATTATTGAAAAAATACTCCCACCAAACAAAATCAACAACATCAAATTACTGATATGTATATCTAATAGTTTTTTTAATTTCTTCCAAGCATTCAAAATAATTTATATCTCTCTTCTTCCTTCATGCATTATGAATTTTAGCAACTGATTGTAATAACAATATTTTTGGTGCAAATATTGGATGATCTGGAGTGAACTTCAAAACTACCAAACCTAATGATTGCCCCCATTTTTCAGTAGTTGAAAACTTCTTTCCCCATATAAGTGTTTCCCCATCAATTTTTTTGATATGAAATTGATGTTGGAAGTTAATGTCATTAAGTTGTTCAATGCATTTCTCCTCACCATGTGATCCTAGAATAGACCTTTGCATGTCAATAGTTTCCTCCAACACGTGAAAAATAGGCTCTAGAATATATGATTTCTTAATGCATTCAATTAATGATGACAGGCTCCCAACATGCTTCCTCCTCAATGTTACTGAAAAATGACTGAACATATAATCAATATGGTCATGAGTGTGCCCAGCAAGAAGGAAGCCAACCTTTACCTTCTGAAAAATTCTCAATTCAATAAGCATGTTTAGATATCCAAAAACAATTTGATTTTTGTTTTCACAACAAGTGTTGTCCAATTGCAAATACACAACTTCTGGAAGATTACCAGACCAATGAGAAAGGACACCATGAATTATGGTTATTGTCATATTTGCATCATTATGAATATTTGGATTTATGAAGTAAACCCTTAGTGACATTTTCCCATTAAATGCCATACAACCAACTAAGTGAAACTCAGTTAAAATTTTCCTCCTGTAATATTTTTATTGTGTGGACAAAATGCGATAGAAGTGTTTTCTTCTGGTCGACACCATCAATTATAAAACCCAAATATTTATTTGGATTATCATAACATTTATTTAGATTCTTTTACAACTCTTTTCTTTCACTTGTTTGTTGATCACGATGCTCTTGAAGTGCTTTGACAATGAAATTTGCACATAACATAAAAGAAACCTAGTAATAAATATAATTTCATAGGTGATAACAATACAAGTTTTAAAAATAATGTTATGAATGCATACCTCTTTCTGCCCCTTGACATTTATCCCTTTTTAATTTAATAGAAGAACATGTATTGTAGAGCCCCATCCTTTTCTTCTTAGGAATATGGACATTGTTGACATGTCTCCTCCGTAATTTCATAAAATATTGATATGTAATAAAATTACTATCTTCTTCAGCACTTTCTACATATTCTTTGTAAAAGCTATAGGTTTCTCATCTTGGGAAATTATCTAGAATATGTATTGTGTCTCTATTTGGTATGCACTCCCCGTGATTTGAAAAGAAGTCTTGCGTCCATGACAGTGCAGTATTTTCTAATGGCCCAAACTATCGTTTTCGATGTACTTCTAAATAAAATGTGGGATATTTTTTCAATTTTTCTTTTATTCTTGACAGATGAAACATTTTGAAATCCTTTCTACATAGAAATAAGGACCTAATATGATAATCATAACCTGATAATGTATATTGCACGCACCCCACTAAATATGAATTTTGCATGCTTTTTTTCATTGAAAAATATCTCTTCCTTTTCTCCAATGCAAACTTGAAATCCATACGTTTCAAACAATCCTTTTGACAACATTCACTTGAAATCATAGCACTGATAGAACTTCTCGTGAGATATTTTTTCCTACCCCTTGTATAACTGGAATATTTAAAATTGATATGAAAATGCCTACTCCTACTCCTAGATACAATATTTTCCAGCAACATGTCCATCATTTCATCATCCTCTCTATAAGCATTTTCATCATCATTAGGAGGAATATTATCTTCAATATGATGATTATGAACATAGTTAGGAAATTCATCACCATCATTTCTTGAAAAAAATTCATTTCCATCCTCACTTGCAAGAAATTCTTCACTACCATCATCTGTGATTTTGAAATATTTACTTGGAGGATATTCTTCATCATCGTCATCCCACCTTTCATTAGTGTTGCCCTGATAATTTGTAGAATCAGGATTAAGTGGAAAATTTGACTCTCTATTTACTGGAAATTCTTCATCCTACCCTTCATCACCGCTTCTCTCATAGTCCTTATGATTAGCAATAAGTGGAAAATGTGACTCTCTATTTACTGGAATTTTTTCAACCTACCCTTCGTCATTGCTTCTCTCATAGTCCTTCGAATTATGACTAAGTCGAAAATGTGACTCTCAATTTACTGAAAATTATTCATCCTACCCTTCATCACTATTGCTCTCATAGTCCTTAGAATTAGGATTAAGTGGAAAATTTGACTCTCTATTTACTGGAAATTCTTCACCCTGTCATTCATCATTGTTTCTCTCATAGTCCTTAGGATTAGGACTAAGTGGAAAGTGAGATTTTCTATTTACTGGAAATTTTTCATCATGCCCTTTGTCATTGTTGTTCTCATAGTCCTTAGGATTAGGACTAAGTGGAAAATGTGACTCTCTATTTATTGGAAATTCTTAATCCTGCCCTTCGTCAGTGTTGCTCTCATAGTCCTTCGGATTATGACTAAGTGGAAAATTTGACTCTCTATTCATAGTGAAAGAATTATTGTTCTATTCATCAATATGAATAGAATTGTTACGCGATGAAGATTTTAAGCTCTAGAAAGAGAAACTTCACTATCAGAAGGATACATGACTTTCAAATAGAATATGTTGAATGATGCAAATTCACTCTCTCGAATGAAAATGTATAGTTTAAAGAATGAAAATTTCTCTCCAAAGTTTCCCCCCAAAAATTTTCACCGAAACCTTTCACTCCATAAATTTTGTTTCAAATATTTCCCTCCAAAATTTCTTTCTAGAATTTATTTGAAAACATTCCACTAGAATTTTGTCTTGAAAATTTTGACCCTACTTTCCATTTAAATTTTCCACATAAATTTTCCTTTAACACATTCCTTAAAAATTAAAATTAATCTTTTACTTCATTTATTTAACGTTTACTTGATAATTAATCTAATTTTAATAATGTATACTATATCTTTTATCCCACATTTAACAAAAAATAGTGTATCATATTAATATTAACTATATACTAATTTTTTCTGATTTTAATTTTAATCCCACTTTCAAAAAATCATAAAGCAATCCCATAATATCCATGATATAATAAGTTTCGTTGTTACTATTCATTATATCACATCAAGTCTTCTGGAGACTTTGTTAAAAAGCTTGAAGCAATTTTGCGGAGGAGCTACATTGTCATTGACAAGACATTCAATGAGAGATTTCCATGTTACAAAGGTAGTTTCCCTTCTCTTTTTACCATTTAAAGAGGAATTTTGGGAACATAGGTTGTCTTATGCTAACAATTTTTCTTTTATTGGGGGTCAACTCAATTCATTAATTCAAAATTTAGGAAGTCGTTGAAACAAGGCAGACCTAAGTTAAAATCCTATTGAGTATAGGTCGTAAACCTCCAAAGATTTACTAGTAGTTATGTGTTAGGTGGTCTACTAGGTTCCTCTAAGATACAAAAAAAAAATCATATTCCATAATTTATTTATTTAAAGAAATAGTTTTTTCAAAAAAAAAAAAAAAATCTTGGGCTAGGCTTGATATCCCCCACGCCAGGGGGCTCTTGTGATGCGGTCATGAGCCACTGTGGTAGGGAGAACAAGTGGCACAACAACCTACCAGGGGGTTGATTTGCGGGCGGGCACACCTATAGCACAACGACACGCCCAGCCACATAGCGGCCCCTTGACAAGCTATCGTGACATGGGCATACCTGCGAGTAGGTGTGCCTACAACATAGTGGCCTACTGGAGGTTGTTGTGTGGGCGAGTGGGTCGTTATGCCACGGGTATTACCACCCGCACAACAGCTCCCTGAAAGATCACACCCACGTCATTCCCCATTGCACAATGACCCCTTGGAAGGTTGTTGTGTCACAGGAAAACCCACTCGTGATCATGATCATGGCACAATGGCCTGTCAGAGGGTTGTTGTGCCAGTGGGCATGCTCCCTGCCTGCATGGGTGACATTGTACCATGGGAAGTCACACCCCACTCACGGCACAATGGCCTCCTCGCAAGAAGGGGGTTGATTCCTGGAATCAGGCCCCCACCCATGACAAAGTGACTCCCTGCTTGCAAGGTGGCCATTATGGCATGGGCGGGTTCCGCCCATGTCATAATAGCTCGTTTCCTGCCATGGGGCCATTATGACATGGGCAAGGTGCACTCATGGCACAATGACCCATTTCCTTCCAGGGGGTTACTGTGTTGCGAGCACATCTATCGGGGCATGCCCATGGCACAATGGCCCACTATGAGGTCACAGTGCCATCGGCACACCTGCCCGCAGGCATGCCCACTTGGGTGTGCTCGTGGCATAGTGGCCCCCTACCAGGCAGGCAACTGAATTCGGGAAATAGCCCCCTGCCTTCCAGGGGGATGATTCTAGGTACGAGCCCACTATGCCATGGGCACAATCGTAGGTGGACGAGCCTCACTTAGGTGCAAAAATTATAAAAATTAAATTTTTTTTTTTTTTTTCAATTTAAAAGACAAAAGTTAAATAAAATAGTTTTTTTGTTATTTTTAACTTTAAAATTTTACAATGTAGTGATTTTTTATTTTTTATTTTTTTTATTCTTAAGATATGGGTTTTTTCCTAATATATATATATATATATATATCCTTTTTGCAAGAACATGGCTTCAAGGAAGGTCTCCTTGAATCTTTATGGACCAAAAGGAACATTTACATCATCTAAATTTGCAGGTGGACCTTCAATGAATACCGTTGAACAAAGTCAACTTGTGCCACATGGTAAAAATCCAGCAAGTGGCTCCTCAAAGGAAAAGAAAATGATTTCTTATTAGATGAAATCACCAAAAATCAGTTTTACAAAATTTGCATGGTATGTGAAAGATAGAGAAGGCGAAAAAGATATGTAGATAAGCTATATGAAGGTATGATTTACGATGGTGGAAGTTATGAGGTGCTAGGAAAAGTACTAGACAAATGTTTGGTGTTGAAAACATAAGTTTTTTATGTACTTACAAAACCACCCAAGTCACATGAGAAGATTACATATCGTTTTGCATTGTCAATGTATGACAGGGATGAAAATTATACAAAGATATGTAAACAAATCATAAATGACATTGCACAAAAAAGCGAGTTTGCTTATTTATATTTATGTGTTTTGTGTTATTGTAACTATATAGTTATATTTTTTATAACTTACTTATTGTTGACATATTATATTTTCTTTGCTAAAATTTTGTTGAGGGTCTCTCAATTATGTTGGGGGAGTTTATTTTATAGAGTGAGATATTAGGGATGTGGTCAACATTTTCCATATAGAGTCAGAAGAAGATACGAGAAAGAATTAAAAAACTTCATGGTGCTACAAGACTACATGTACAGGATCAACAAAGAATTCCTATAGTGGATCAATGTAGTAAAGGTAGACATGTTACTTTTTAAGATGACGAAGATGAAGTTGAATAATATGTTGCCATTACTAAGAATGAGATTAGAAATGATGTTGGAAAGGACAAAAGCCATAAAAGACCACAAAAAAATGCCTAGTAATGTCTCTCTTCCAGTTGATGATGAGGAGATTTCTTATGTAGAAGAAAATATGATAACCCATAGGAGTAAGAAATCAAAAGTTGGTCATTCTAAAAGAATCGAGGGCAAAATTGAAGATCAAAGTGAAATCTTAAAGGGAAGTAGGGAAATCATAACACCAGGTGCTGATTTAGAGGATGGAATTATGAAAACAAAAAAAGAAATCCATTTGAAGTCAGTTGAAAAATACAAACTTAGTTGAGTGTGGTCATACATTTCAACTTAATGTCAACCAATTCTATAAGCCATATGAAATACAATCTAAATATCAAATTAGAAAGCCACCCCATTTGCATGTTCATAACTTGAAAACATTGTCAATGTACAATCTATATGCACATGTGGTTGCTTATGTGGTTCTTATTGATCCAATTCAAGTTCCTAACAAAGAGGCATTTGAGAAGTCAAAATATTTTGAATACAAACATTATGTAGTTGGGGGTAACTATTCCAAAGATGCTAGAAGACAATTGATGGAGGAATATCCCAAGAACTTGCGTTTTGAAATAGTGAGATGTATCATTTATGTTGGTTTAATAGATACAATAGCAAAGTCATTCGCATGGGATCATAATATGGATAATGTGTATAATATGTCTATGACTTTCATCCAAAGGGTTAGATTTATTCATAGTGAATTTCATGAAAAATATGGTGGGGATAAGACAAAGGTTATTCGAGCCTTTCAGAAGGAACGTTGTATGGAAATAGGTTATCAAATTGAAGAAAAAATTAATTCAGAAGGTGGCAAAGTAAATTCAGATATATTCAAACGTATGAATAACATTTTCCAATTAGAAACTGGAACTGGAGAGATAGGGGAATTGATTAATGATATTTTTGACATGTAGGAGAACATTTCCATAAAAAACTAGAAGGTTAAAAAGTCTAAACTAGTGATATATACTAGTAGTAAATCAGGTCCTCAAATGAAGCACCTTCTAGATGATATGACTATCACACCTTGGAAAAAAAATATGAGTGAAGGATGAAAAAACTGTCAAATCAATATTATCTCGTGTCAATTCAAGTGAATTATGATTGGACAAACTGTGCGATGAATTTGAAAAATAGGTTTGTTGAATTGTTTTTACTTATTTTTGGATTATAATTTTATTTTAAATATAACGTATTGTTGTTCGTAGTATTTGTTATACATGTCGCTATATTAACATTTTTTACCTTATTTATTCAGTCACAAGGTTTATATGAAAATAAAAAAACAAATGATTAAATTTTTGAATGAAGATAGTTTACAATATGTTGTATGCAACTACCCAGATTCAAGTTCTACATCAACACTTAAGGAATTTTATCTTGCATTTAAAAAGGTATGTTGATTTATACTTCATTTTTATTCATATGTATACAATTTTTATTTTATAACTTATACATATATTTTTTTATTTCATTAAATATATCGAAGAAGGATGAAAATGATGTACTGATAGTTTCAAATGCTTTATTGAAATAATTAAGTTGGAAAGGTTCAAAAACAACGTCTTAGGAATGCTGAACTTGATTCTAGTCTTACTCATTTCATTTGGAATTGGCTTGACACTATCCAATATCAAATAATACAAGGTTATTGTGAAGACATTGTAAAGCTCATACCTAAAAGGGATTATTCCCTAGTTATTGTAGATGTTCCTCATGGCTTCAATATCCCAAACATTGAATATGATAGTGAGCCTTATACTTATCAAGTTTTTAGTAAAGTGGTTATAGGATTTCTAGAAGTCACAACATCACCATTTTGGAGATTTGTGACATTTCTTTCAAAAACACAATTTGGAATTTTATTAATAAGATTCAAGGGAAAAAGAAACTCAAGGATGCAGCTTACATGGTAAGACATGCAAATTGTATGTTTTATTAAGGTTAAAAAAAATATTTATGTACAAGTTAATTGAACTTTTACTGTTTCATCTTACATGAAAGAGTCAAATCTTATTGGTTGCAGAGATAAGTCAATTATAAGTGATTGTGAGTTCATTTATGTTGAATGTTGGCCAAAACATGATAGCTATAAGCCTATGTTTCTGAATCGGGTAGATGGAAAGAGTCATAGCCAAGTACTAATTCATGATGTTGTTGTAAAAAAAATAGCATATGAAGATAAAGAAGCAAAAGGAGAGATAGTTAACATTTATCAAAAACCACAGTCATTGATTAACTATCTTATATATTTATGTTCAAATGAAGGAGATTGGGTTTTGGATTTATTCTCAGGTTCAAGTAAGTTTTATTATATAAAATTGAATTTCAATATTTTATTTTTTAAGTTTTATGTGTTTATACCAATTTACTTAATTATTTCTTTTGTACTTGATGATTAGGTACAACACTAGCATGTTTCCTACAAAAAGGAAGAAATTGCATTGCCATTGAAAAAGACTCACTACAATGCAATTTTATTCAGCAAAGAATTAATGTTATTCAATTTCTTCCAGATGCAATGCAAAAAGTTGTTTTCGGAAAGGGGATTATAATGAATCACAACCACCATTGGATGGAATGATTGGAAAATGATACTTTGGGAGATTCAAAAACATCAAAGATCTGTCAGAAGAGGAAAATGACCAATCTGAAGTAGAAAATATTATGGAAGAAAAGAATAATGAAACTCTAGAAGATGATGAACATGGATTATATGATATTATTGATTAAATTTAATATATGCTTGCAAATCAAGCTCATTTTTGGAACTATTCATTAGTTATACTTGTAATATTTTGACTTTGAGATTTTATGAGAAGAATACGTATTCAATTATTGTTTCTATATGTTTAATATTTGTATTATGTGATTTTCAATTTAATTTTTATGTGAATCATTATTTTCTGAAGAAAAAAAATTGTGATTATTATTAATTTTTGATATAGAATTCATAAAAATTGTTATTTTTTAAACTTTTTTTTGTTAAAATTATCTCATAAAAAATTGTTTATTTGGCATGTCATTGTTAGCAAAAAGGTCTTAGAATGTGTAATTTTTTGTTATATCTATATTCAAAATGTGTTTTTTTTATGTGAAATGTTAAAAATTATTGCTATTTTACTGACAATTATTTTATGCGTATTCAAATATTAATTAATGATAGATAAATATATAGAAAATCGTAAATTTAAAATATATTATGTGAAAAAACTAGGATATCATTAAAACAAATTTGAAAAGAAAAACAAAAAAACACAAACCTGAAAATCACTTCAAAATAAAGATATCAGGGAAGAAGAAAAAGAAGAAGAAGACAACTATTTCAAAAATTATTAAATTTAAAAGGTAATTATCCACACTTAAGACATTAGAAATTTTTTTCCATGGGGCTTTGGATTGACGGTGAATGGGTGCATTGTTAAGGCACTCCTTGCGATATGTCACTGGTTCAAATCCCCCGTGGGGCTTACCTACCAAAAAAAAATACATTAGAAAATTTAAAGTGTCGAAAATAAGTATTTTAAAAAAGTGGGTTGAGGTTGCATCAATACATTTCAAAATCGGCATGAAAATCACTAGCATTTTAAAAATAATGTTCATACTCGATACATAAAAAAAAAAAAAAAAAGTGTCAAAAATATGCTAAAAAAAGAGGTGTATTCTGAATCACCACTTCTCAAAATCGGATGATTTTTTGCTACCTAAAAAAAATGGGTACTGGGTACAATTCCCATTTTAAAGCTTACATTGTTGTTGGTTGGTTCAGTGTGTGAGTGAATGAGTGAAGGTTGCATTGAGTAAATAGGCTTTAGACCTAGTTTTGAGAAGAATTGCTTTAGTGTATGAGTGTTAATGGTTGAATAGTGAGCAAAACTAAAGCATGATGCATAATAGATTAGATTTGAAGCTAATGTAGTGGACATTGTTTTGGAGAGTTTTGTATGTTGCTGGATAGTTCTTGTTGGTGACTCTCACACTTGTTTTTTGTATGATTTGTTGATGAATTTGGCACATAGCCATAGCGTCTTTTGTTGTTGATTGTATTATGCAACATTATATTCTGATGTGATGGTTTGATATTATGATGGTATTTCAAATTTGATGTGGCCACTATTTTTCTAGTTTGGAAAGCATATGTTTTTGGTGCTTATATTTTATTTGATGATTATATCTTGCTTCTAGAGGCTATATTGTAGAGCTTAATAAACTGGCGCAGAAAATATTGGGATCTAGTTTGAAAATATATGAAAGGACGTCTACATAAAGTAGAGGAGCAATGACCTAATGGTGTAGAGAATTGATTTCGAATTTTCTGCGAAAGGAACAATTTATAAATCTAATCGTAGTTTGATAATCCAATTGCATTTGGGCAAGGATCGTTGATCGTGGTGGCTTTCAGTGGATGGTGGTTCGTAGATCTGCGTAAGAACCTAGTCTTCTGAGTTGATCAGTAGAATCAGGTCTCCTGGCTGATGGGAGTTAGTTGATCGTATATGAGGTCAAGTTGTCATGTTGATGGGAGTCATCAAATCTATGTAAAAGACACATTTTACTTAATGTAGGATTCATAGCAGCGTAACAACATCAAGGGTGGTTTTTTTCTTGGTGAAGGGTTTTCCACTAGATATCTTGTGTCTCTTATGTGATGGATTTTATGGTTGTGCTCAATGGTTTTGTTTCTCACATGGTTATTTGATATTAGCTTCTTACATTTTTATCTTCATGTGAATATATAATATGTTGCTGGTTATATGCATGATTCAATAAGTGAAGCTTAAATTGGTAAAAATTGTATACAAGTCACACTATTGATTCACCCCCTCCCCCAGTAGTGCTCAAAGGTTTCCAACAAATTCATCAAACATAGAGCATTAATAACATTGTAACCCCATCATTTATTAATTGAAATCATGAACGTCATATGCAAGATAACATCATCAACATGAGCATGCATAATTCGAATGGAAACATCCATCCTACATTTTTATTTTATCAAAATATGTACGTACAATGATTCCATAAGAAGATCGCTTAATGCAACCAAATCTCAAATGCAAAAAACCATAGAATAAACAAAAAAACAAATACCAAATGTGTTTATCCAACTGGGCCACCCCACCCCTACCACAAGTCATCCATTTTCTAATACAGGTCATATCCTTCCTTGGTTGAGTTGGTTCAGCTGGCTCACCTATTCCCTTGGGCCTTGCACTACTGTAGACCCGAGACACTATACTCACTTCCTCATCCATCTTGCATTTTATTCTCTCTCCAAATGATATGTGTGAGCATCTTTTGGTTGTGTATAGTTGTGTTCCATTCTATGGAGTGAGTCATATGTTTATATGACCTGTTTCACCTCCATGCAATTTCATGTTGAATCATTTCATCTCACCATGTAGGTCAACTTGCCTAGGTGATGGGCCTTGGTTCAGGACAACACCTATTCCACCAAGAGCCTTCAAATTTTGTTTAGTATATTGCTAAAATTCATGTATTGTACCCTCCAATTTCTTGTATTTTCATAACCAACATCCTCGAATCATCTCATCTTGGAGACCCTCGAAATTTCTTTCCCAAGTCATCTTGGTTGGCTAACACAACCTCATTTTTTCAACAATTCTTCATGTTTCCTCGAATTTTCTACGGTATAAACATTTCATTTCTTTTGATGAGGATGTGTCTCCCAAAATCAATTCATCTCATCACAGCTTCTATGGGTACACATTGGCATGCAGTTTGGATGAGGATGTGTCTCCCAAAATCAATTCATCTCATCACAACTGCTATGGGTACGCATTGGCCTGCAGTTTGGATGAGAAGGCGCCTTGATGTCCATAGGCCTGTCACCCCCCCAACCCCCACCATGAGTCATTACCATCCTCGAAAGCCTTGCTACTACCAATTGATTCTTCTTGTAGTAATATCTAAAATCCTTTTCCTAACTCCATAAGAACTCATATGTCTCCCATCCATTCTCTTTGAAATCATCTTTCCATTTGACAATGTACTTTCTCTTCTTGTTGTTTCCAATGCCCAAAGTTTGATAGCTTGCGATCTCCTCAAGCTCTAAATTTGAATGATCAAAATCAATGCAGGGGCATGTGGGGCTCTTCTATGTTAGGTCCTTTATATCCACCCTACCCTTCTACAACTGGGTAACATGGAATATTGGATGATGGGCTTGTAAATAAGGCAACTTAGCTTATTGTAAACATCACTAATTTATTACGAAACTTGGCATGACACCTTGAACCTCTTAATTAATGATCTAGACATCTCGTAAGGTGGCGGGAATTACTCCTTGGTCATCTTGAGGAATACCATATCACCCACACTAGACTTTATGTATCTCCTATTTCTACCTATGCACTTCTTCATCCTCTCTAATTCCTCTATCAAGTGTACTTGATCCATCTCCAACATCTCCCACAAATGGTTCATAGACTTTAGAGATAAAGGACTCCTCCCATAGTAGCTCAATATGACCATGTGTGGTGAAATCAGAATTTGCATATTAACCAACTTGAATGGAATATATCTTGTAGAAGCACTCTATAGGTTACACAAGTTGTAACTAAAATAAGGTGCATCTGACAAGCTTAGCCAATTCTCCTAATCAACCCTGACATAATTCTGTAGGTAATCCTCTAGTAGGGAATTGATAATATCCATTTTTCCATCTATCTATGGATAAAAGCTAGAATTGTGAAGCAAATCTATACCCGCAAGATTGAATAATTAGATCCAAAACTTCCATGTGACTCTTCTATCTCTATCTAACACAATGCTCAATGATAACCCCCATTACATAACAACATTTCTAAAGAAATTCTATGTTTTCTATTTTGTATTGCATGGCACCTTCATAGGTATAAAAATGGCATACTTATATCCACAATGGCGAATAGTCCATTATAGCCTCACAAAAACTATGAGATGAAATCCGTCTAGATACTTTCCCAAGTCCTCTCTAGAATTGGTTAAGGGTGAAATAATCTTTCATGTCCTAGTGTCAATTTTATCCTCCAAACCACACATCAATTTTCCCCAAAACTATCCACTTTCCAATAATTACACTGTCCTCTACAATCATGGGTGGCTAGCCCAAGGAGAGTCATAACACTCCTTCAAGAGTTCCATCCCAATTCCACCAACTCTCAACACATAAAATACAGGATCCATAGAACAAAATACCATATTGAAATAGGAAATTTCCTTGTCCTCCATTCCTTCACCTACTTCATTATGATCTTCACTTTCATGTCAGTCTTAAATCCATCATAAATCCTTCTTTGCAAATATTTGAAAAAATGAGTCTAAATCTCTCATAGAGTATGTAAGTTCTCCTCTCCTTCCTCATTCACTTCCAATTGTTCCTTCCTGGGCAAGGTGTCCATAGCCGCATTGAGTTTCCCTAGCCTATACTCGATCATCGTGTCAAACTCAACAAAAAGGGTATTTCCTTCAAGACTACTTCAGTGACAACATCCATTGGGTACAAAGGTATCATGTTGCAATCCATTAGGGGAATTGCATAAACCACAAGGCATAACTGGGAATTCATAACTTCCATACCTTGTTACCATGACTATATTAGCTTCATCTCCCTTTGAAATTTAGACTTGATAGTTACCCTATCTCAAATCCATTTTTTTGAACATTTAGCCTTAACCAACTTGTCGTGAAAGTTGTTGCTAGTGGAAGGGGGTACCATTTCTTCACAACCTTCTTATTCAACACTCGGTAGGAAATACACATTCTTAGCTCACTTACCTCCTTCTTCTTCTCAAAGAGAATAGAAGCACCACAAGGGGATTGAGAAGGACAAATGAATCAAACATCGACCAACTCTATCAACTTCCTCCTCAACTCATCCAACTTTGGTCTTGACAACCTATAAGGAGCTTGTGCTAGTAGTGGAGCACTAGGCTCAAGCTTAATGTGATGGTTCATTGCTCTTCTTTGCAAGATCACTTTTAGAACCTCATTTGTCATCCTTTCTTCATATGATTCTAACAACCTCAAATGTTTATGTGGAATAAGAATCCCAATTCCATCATCTCCTACTTCCTTAGTTGTTGTTGCATATATCTGGGCATTTGGATTTTTTGCTAGTTTCTTCATGCTCATGTAGACAGAAGTTGCACCTTATCCTTTTTTTTCCTCTCGTGTGGTTGTGATCACAACCCATGTCTTGTTGTCATCCAAAATAATGCATCAATCCATCAACGGTGTCGGGTCCACCCAATTTCCTCTCAGGAAATCATGTCCCAATATCACCTCAAAATCATCCATCTAGATCCCTATGAAATCTAAAAATTACTTTGAACCATCAATCTAAACTGACACATCTACTACCAATCCTGTCACTATCTTAGGCTTGGACGTGACTAGTTTCATCATTTTGCTACTCACAGATACTTCTAACACAAGATTCTTTACCAAACTTTCCCTCAAGAAATTGTGTGAGGAACGCATGTCAACAAGTGCAAGTACCAACTTCTTGAATATTTACATGTTCACAAAGAACAACTGGTGCCTTTGGTTATCTTGTTCCTTCCCAAAGACACTTATCTTTTTAATAAAATCTTCAAATGAACATGAACCACAAAAAATGGAAATTCTTCATAACTTGCACATCTCCATCTTGGTTGCACTACTGAACTACTTCACTTCCACTCAGTGGTAGGTCTGATACCACTCAGCACAACCCTAGGGCTTCCTACAGTCATAAGGCACCTCTTAGGTGCAACTTGATCCCTTGAACGTGTAGCACTGATGTGTTTCACAAGTTCTTAGTGTAGCACAATGTTACTTCACCAAGCCTATGCCTTGTTGGGTGTATGTTATATTCTTTCCACGACTAGTCGCATGTGCAGGGGGGTCACTGGGGGGTGAAAGCGCCCCCTATTTGTTGCATTGGGCACAGTAGGGGGATCATAGGGGGGTGAAGCCCCCCCTGTCAAGGAGTTTCAAGGTGGTGGTAGCCCCCCTTTTACAGGATCCAAGGTAGCGCTATGAGAATATTTTTTTGGACCCTATAATAGGTGGGCGAACCCACCTATGGTTTTGTGCATGGTTTTTAAACATGGTTTTGGGCATGATCGGTTTCTACACATGGTAATTTGTAGATCCAGTCAAGGGAACTATAGTTATGTTCTAATCCAAGGTTAATGGAGCGATGCTTATCAATGTTTTAACATGTATATATATGTATTATAACATTGAAAGGAATATAATGAAAAATCAATCTGGTAAGTTCCAGTTTTGGGATCCAGGGGAAAATCTCTATGTATTTATTTTGTGTTTCTCAACATTGTATATTTTACGTTTTTAAGAATTTGTTTGCATGTAATTTATGTGCAGGGTTAAAACCTACATTTGGTATCAGAGTTGTTTTGTCTCCAAGGGGACACCTTTGTTGTTGAGGGGTTTTGCTTGGGCCTGTAGTAGACCTTGTTCAGTGGGAGATCTACAAGATCGATTCTTGGAGTGAAAGAAGATGGTGAGCAGTGGAAAGATAGGGATTGCGAAATTTAAAGCATAGAGTTTTGAGTTGTGGAAACTCAAGATGGAGGATCTACTGGTGGATAAATATAAGTGGATCGCGGTAGATCCGAGTACTAAACCAATGACTATGTCAGCAGAAGACTCAGTGAAGTTGGATTGGAAGCTAAAGAGCACAATATGATTGTGTATCTTACATTCAATATTGTTGAATGTATCAGGGGAAGCTATGATGAAGGATTTGTGGGTCAAGTTAGGGACTTTGTACCAATCTAAGTCTCTGGTGAACAAATTGTTCCTGTGGAAAAAGTTGTATAACCTAAGGATGAGGGATGGAGACTAAGTGACAGGGCATCTAAACGCCTTTAATATTGTGGTAAGATAGTTTTTATCTATTGATATAAAAATTTCAGATGAAGATAAGTGCATCAGTTTATTGTGTTCTCTACCATATTCGTGGGATAGTCTGGTTGTTGTTATATGTTGCAATACAACTACCTTGAAGTTTAATGAAATAGTCTCATCCTTGTTATCGGAGGAGATGAGATGGAAAAATATGGCGAGCTAGAATAGATATTCCTTGTTTGTACGAGGACGGTCCCAGAATAAAAACAAAAATAACTCCTCGAGTGGGAGATCTAAATCTAGAGGGAGATTTAGTTCTCCAGGAAAACCTATAAAGGTGTGTTGGAAATGCAGAAAGGAAGGGAACTTCAAAAAGGACTGTAGATCTAAATATCCTGAGAAAGGAAAGGGATCTGATGATGCTCCTTTTGCAGAGGTGAAAACCACCTCAAACAAAGGTGGGGATGTGTACTTGCCTTCTTCTTCAAGTACACATGTAGATCATGATGTAGAAATTTCCATTGTAGATCACCTAGTAATGCAATGTACTAAAGCAAAACACTTGATCTACTTATACAAACAATTTAGCGGAAGATTAATCGAACATGAGCAACATCAAGCATGAACATATATAACTGAGAATGAGAAGTAATCAACCATAACACAGAAGATATATCACTGGGGAAAGCATTAGCCTAAAACCCCAACTTTGTATTATCATACAAGTGGAAATCTTGTTCAAGTTACAAAAAGAATTAGCTCTCAAGCTATCTTGATCTCTCTACACTCAAACTATACTACTCACAGACTCAATAGACATAGAATATATCTTCCTCAAGCCCTCCAAGCCTGCTATTTTCTTGCGCAGTTTTGATTGGGGTCAAATGATATCACATGTGTGAATTGGCCTCATCACACTCACTGTAACCTAAGGTCCAACTGCGCAATCCATAAGGAATAATATTCCTTCTGCATGCAAGGAATATTCACTAAGGAATATCCTAGCAACTGATAGTACATTGTCCCTCCATCTTATCTCAACTGGGTCTCTAACTGAATTGACATGCATGAGTTATCCATGAGTGAATCTTTAGTTATCTGAATTACAATAGTTACATGCATGCAAGCATTAACTAACTGAACTCTCATTAATTTAACAAATTATTAAATTAATTTAACTGGACTTGACTAAGTTAAACTAAGTCAACTAATTACAACTCAATATTACAACTCATCCTTATCTCTTTAACTGAAGGTTAAATTCCTCAATCAAAGGAGAAACTATTGCATGTCCTCACATAGACTTCAAGTTTGATTTTCCTTAACTAATTAACTCAAGATGAATTAATTAATTAATTTCAAAACAGTTATTGATATCAAATTCGAATTTTACTTCCTATGTTTAGTCTAGGGACTGACTAAATAAGAAGGGATCCCGAAATGCTATTTTTAGAAAAGCTATTTTTAGCACTTTCACTTTTTACCCATTGTTGCTAAGACCTCTAATGGCTGAACTGCTATTTATAGCAGTGTTATTTTTAGCATTTCTTGTTGCAAATATCAACACTCCCTCTCAAGAAGAAACGAATTATCAGTAACCCCGATCCTGTCTCTGTGGAACTCGAACTCGCATTTTGACAATGCCTTAGTCAAAATATCTGCATCCTGCATCTCGTTCGAAACATACTAGAACATCATGATCATCTTGACCACACAATCCCGTAGATCATGGTAGTAGATATCTATATGCTTGGACCTGTCATGAAACACTGGATTCTTAGAGAGTTTTATGCAACTATGATTATCACAGTATATCACCGTAGGATCCATCATCTGACCAAGCAATCGCGCTAGAATCTTCCGCATCCAAATGGCCTCACATGCTGCCTGACTCGCAACCATGTATTCATCCTCTGTTGAGCTAAGTGCAATTGATCTTCGTTTCCTACTATACCAAAAAATTGCAGCTAAACCAAGGTTGAAGATTCCTCCAAAAGTGCTCTTCCAGTCTGACGGATTACCTACCCATTCCACATATTTGAAGCCTTGTAGCTTCACTCCCTCTATCTGTCTGTCCATAATCTGTACTGTGTAGTGCCTCTGAGATACCTCAGCACATGCTTCTATGCCTTCCAAAACAGCGTGGTAGGTTGAACCATAGCTTGACTCAATGGGTTCACCGCAAAGCATAGGTCAGGTCGTGTGTTCACTAGATACATGAGTGAACCCACTAGCTGCCGATAAATAGTAGTAGCTACTACCTCACCTGAAGTAGCATCCTCCTTCCTCCAGTTCCCAGCTAGAGGAGTCTGCATGGGTTTGCACTTCTCCATGTGAAAGTGCCTGAGTATCTCATTGGCATACTTTCCTTGAGACACAAATACTTCCCCATCTTTCTGCCACACTTCCATGCCTAGAAGGTAGTGCATGAGGCCCATGTCCTTCATCTCAAACTCTCTTGCAAGGTCCTCCTTGCAAGACTGTATCAGCTGCTCATCACTTGTCAAAATCAGATCATCGACATAAAGTACAATAATCAAGGGCTTACCATCTACCATGATGTGGTATAGGTTCACATCTGCTTCACTCTTGGTGAAGCCCAACCCAGTGAAATAGCTGTCGATCCTAGTATACCAAGCACGGGGTGCTTGCTTCAGCCCATACCGTGCTCGATTGAGTCCGCAGACATGCGACTCATAATCGAAGGTCACAAATCCTTCGAGCTACTCAATGTATACCTCTTCCTCAATATTCCCATTGAGGAACGTCATCTTCACATCCATATGATAGATCTTCCAACCCATCTGAGTTGATAGAGCTAGCATCGATCTGATAGATGAGTACCTTGCTACGAGAGCAAAGGTCTCATCGTAGTCGATCCCCTCATCGCCTGAGAAACCTTGGGCAACAAACCTTGCCTTATGTTTCTCAACACTTCCATTAGCTGCATGCTTTACCTTGTAAAGCCATCAAGAACTAACCACTGATTTGTCCACAGGTCTAGGGACAACATCCCACACACTGTTCCGCATGATACAATTGTACTCTTCTACCATTGCATCAACTCAGATTGGTTGTTGCACTGCCTCCTGAAAAGAAGAAGGTTCGGTCGCTACACACTCCCCAACCTAGGCCATGTAGCTAGTGTATCTCTCACAAGATCTCCTCTACCTGTGATGAGAGGATGGCTGCCCCACATTCTCTCTCGCAGCCTGCATCAATCTGTCAGCTTCCCGCGAGTGTTTCTACCTGTCTCTAGAAGACTCTGTAGGAGTGGTGGTCTCCACTACTGGATCCTCTGCATGTGGCTGATCCACATCATCAAGAGGCTCCTCCTCCTTTGGAACTAAAAGTTCCTCATCGCCATGCAACTTGAGCTCCCTCTCAAGTGACACTCACTTGTCTTTCTGCTCATTGAACTTCAGATCCTTGCGCACTACGGTCCTCTGACTAGCAAGTAGAAACCCACAATAGTTGTGGGGTGTATCTGTGTACCCCACAAGTATACCCAACTCAGTTGTTGGGTCTAGCTTCTTCCAAGCATCTTTGGTCACATGACAGGAAATTGGTGATCCAAAGATGCGGAAGTGACTCAGATCTGGTCGCTTCCCTGAAAAAGACTCCATAGGTGTCTTCATCCCCAAAATACGATAAGGACTTTTGTTCTTAATGTACACTACTGTATTGCATGCCTCAGCCCACAAATGAAGTGGTAGGCCTTGGTAATGCAACATCGCTTGAGCTTCTCCCACAATAGATATATTCTTCCTTTTGGCCACCCCATTATGTTGTGGGTTATGGGGTGCTTTCAATTCCCTTTTAATTCCTTTTGCTGCACATAAATCTTTAAACTGCTGGGAGATATACTCTCCACCATTGTCGCTATGCAAGGCTTTTACTTTCTTCACAGATTATTTCTTTGCTGAGGCTTTAAACTCACAAAACCTCAAGAAGGTCTAATTCTTCTTCTGTATAAAGTAGATCCAACATCTACGGGAAAAATCATCAATGAAAATAACATAGTACCTTTGTTTAGAGATGGAGGCTGTAGAGAATGGTCCACATACATCTGAGTGAACTCGCTCCAGGATTGCTCCAACTCTACTATCCCAATCCTGAAAGGAAGCTTTCACATACTTACCAAGGGTGCATCATTTGCATGTGTCTGTTTGCTCCAATTTTCCCTTGGGTAAGCCGGTAGAAATTCGTTGCATGATCTTCCAGACCTCATGATGCAAGGGGCCTAGTCTTCTATGCCACATCTCACCAACATATTGGCTTTGCACCACCTCTGCTTTGGAACTCAATGCAGCACAATGATCTACCTCCAGCTTGTAGAGATTCTTTACTCAAATCCAAATTTTCTTGGTCTGTCTGGTGCCGATATGCCTCAGGAACACTTTTCCTTTACTAAAGACTACATCATAGCCTTTATCTTCTAGCATAGCAATAGACACAAGATTCTTTTTCAAACTTGGCACATATTTAATAGCAGATAGGGTGAGAGGAGCACCATGCTCCCTTTGAAACACAATTGTACCTTCACTGGAGACATAGTATTTTCCATCATCACCCATCTTGATCCGCATCTGGAGATCCTTCTCCTCCAATGTACTAAAAAGATTCTTATCACTCGATATGTGGAAAGAAGCTCCATTGTCCAGGTACCAAACACATCCCACCATGGATGAAACCATGCATGCGATAAGTGAGAAATCCAGCTCAAATTGTGAAGCTAGTGCGTCACCATCAAATCCCTTTGAGGAACCCTTCTTGGATCTCTTCTGTGGACAATTCATAGCATAATGGCCCACTTCATGACAGTGAAAGCATCGAACCTTTGACTTGTCAACCTTCTTCCCACCATGAGAAGATTTGCATTGGGATGCCTTCCCTTTCCCTTTCTTAGCTTTACTCGTTAAAGCTAGATTTTCTTCATCATCTTGTTTTGATGAAGATCCATCCTTAGTGCTCCGCCTTATCTCCTCCTGCATTAGGTCCGACCAAAGTCATTCAAAATTTGGAAGTTTCTCTCTTCCATTAACCGAGTCCTGGTAGCTATGCCAGCTCTTAGGAAGATCAAGGAGTGCTAGACTCACCATGTCGTCATCAGCAGTGACGACCCGTACACTTGCAAGCTCATCCCTGCAGGTGGTGAGCTTGTTCAGGAATGTAGAGATTGTGTCACCCTTTTCGCACTTGATCTTGCGAAGTTTGTCCTTTAGTGCCAGCTTCCTCTGATCGCTTCTATTCTGATAAATATCTTTCAATGTTTTCCACATCGAAAACAGAGTCTCCTTCTCATGGAGGCTAGAGACAATGTGATCTCAAACTCCCTCTAGGAGGATTCTCCTTGCTCTAGCCACACACTTTTTCCATTCCGCCAGTTGAGTAGCATCAGTCGGCTTTTGGACTTCTTGATCAATGAAGTCCTTGAGACTGTTATCTTCCAATACTGCCTCCATGCGATCCTTCTAGGCTATATAGTTCGAACTGCCATCAAGGGCATATTTGAGTCTTAAGCCACTGAACACCATGGGTGAAATAGATGTGATAAGAACTCAATTCAATATTTAGAAACCAAATTTCATAATTCTCCAGCTTGGATATTGTTCTGACTTGATCACCTTTTCTCTGATACCATGTAGAAATTCCCAATATAGATCACTTAGTAATGCAATGTACTAAAGCAAAACACTTGATCTACTTATACAAACAATTTAGTGGAAGCTTAATCGAACATGAGCAAAATCAAGCATGAATAGATATAACTGAGAATGAGAAGTAATCAACCATAACACAAAAGATATATCACTGGGGAAAGCACTAGCCTAAAACCCCAACTCTGTATTATCATACAAGTGGAAATCTTGTTCAAGTTAGAAAAAGAATTAGCTCTCAGGCTATCCTGATCTCTCTACACTCAAAATAGTCACCAAGGATGTGGAATAAAAAATTTAATACATTTATACGAAGACTTGGCTTCACCAAAAGAAATGCAGATCAATGTTTGTATTTTAAATTAACCGATTACCATGTTATTTATCTGGTCTTGTATCTAGGTGATATGTTGTTGATTGGAAATGACAACAAAATTATCCAGGATTTGAAGACCCAATTCAACTCCAAATTCAACATGAAGGATATTGGTGTTGCAAACTGTATTTTGGGCATGGAAATTAAACGAGATCGGGCAAAGAGGAAGTTATGGTTAAATCAAAGGAATTATGTCGAGACAATACTGCATAGGTTTAATATGAAGGATAGTAAATCGGTGAAGGTTCCTATTCCTATAGGTGTAAAGTTACATGTTGGATAGTGTCCCAAGACACAAGGAGAGGAAGAGGACATGTCCCATGTTCCATACGCAAGTGTAGTCAGTAGCTTGATGTATGCAATGGTATGTACTAGACCAGAAATTGCACATTCAGTGAGAGTATTGAGAAGTTTTTTGTGAAAACCAGGGAAGGAGCATTGGACAACAATGAAACAGGTTTTCAAGTATTTACGTGGCACTAGTGATTATCATTTTTGCTACCAAGGAAGACCATGATTGGATAGATTCTTGGACATCTATAACTTTGTTGATTCTGTCTGGGATGAATATCTGGAAAAGAGAATATCTACAAGTGGGTATGTGTTTAGCCTATTTGGAGGTGTAGTCAGTTGGAAGAGAAAGAGATAGTCTGTAGTGGCACTTTCAACTACAGAGGCAGAATACATGGTAGCTACTCATGCAAGAAAGGAAGCAGTTTGGTTGCAGAGATTGTGTTCAAGTATGGGGTTAGTGCAGTGAGCTATAAGGATAGATAGTGATAGCCAAAGTGCAGTCTTCTTGGAAAAGAACCCTTCTTGTCATTAAAAGACAAAGAAAATTTATGTTCGGTATCAATTTTGAGAGGGATATGGTTGAGGAAAAAAATGTGTTTCTAGTAAAGGTGGACACTTTGAAAAATTGCGACAAATGCGTTGACAAAGTCTATGAGTACTGAGAAGTTTCTTTAGTGTAGAGAAAAAATGGGCATTACAAGGTTGGACCAATGACTAAGCTCTTTTGTGTGGAAAATAAAATCACAAGTGGGAGAATATTGGGTATGTGTTATATTCTTTCCACAACCAGTCACATGCATGGGTGGGTGACACGGGGGCGAAAGCTCCCCCTGTTCCTTGCGCCAGGTGTAGCAGGCGAGTCGTAGGAGGGTGCAACCCCCCTTGTCAAGGGGTTTCAAGGGGACATTGGTCCCCCTGCACGAGGTCCGAGGTAGTGTGCAAGGAAAAAAAATTGGACCGTATATTAGATGGGCGAACCTACCTATGGTTTGGTGCATGGGTTTCACACATGATTTTAGGCATGATGGTTTTCTACCCATGGTATTTTTTAGATCCAATCAAGGGAACTATGGTTATGTTCTAATCCAGGGTTAATGGATTGGGCTTTATGAATGAGTAAGCATGCATATATATGTATTATAACATTGAAAGGAACATATTGAAAAATTAATCTGGTAAGTCCCAGTTTTCGAATCTAGGGGAAAATCTATGTGTATTTGATTTTTGTTTCTTGCCATTATATATTTTTCTGTTTTTAAGAATTTGTTTGCAGGTAATTTTTGTACAAGGCTAAAACCTACATGCCTCATACTGTATTACCCATGTTACCCTTATATTATTATTAATCTGTGGAATTCATTAAACATAGAGAAGTAATAATATTGTCACATCATCTTCCATTTAATAAAAATCATGAACATCATATGCAAGATAGCATAATCATCCTGAGTATGAACAATTTTAATGGAAATGGTCCTTTAACCTTTTTATTTTATTAAAATGTGTATGTATAATAATTCCCTAAGACAATGGCTCTATCCAACCAAATCTCAAACCGAAAAATGTTAGAATGTACAAATAAAACCAACACCAAATTCGTTGACCCTATCGGGCCACCCTAATCTCCTATTGCTTGTTGTTCCTATTCTAAGATGGGTTGTCTCCTTCCGCGGCTTGGCCAGTATAGTTGGCTCATATTTTCCCTCGGGCCCTACACCACTATAGGCTCGAGCCACTATACTCAACTCCTCGTATGTCTCGCACTTCATTCCTACTCAAAATGATAACAGTGAGCTTATTTTGGTTTTGTTTTGTTATGTTTCATTCCATGGAGTGAGTTGGATGTTTTTATGACTCATCTCACATCTACATAGTTCAACATAAGATCATTCTACCTTACTTTGCAGGTCATCTCAACTATGTGTTAGGTACCTTGGGTCAAGCAGGAAACCATTATTCTCAAGCGCTCCTAAATTTCATTTTATTGGGTACCAAATTTTGTTCCAATGGTGCCAAAATTCATTTCAGTTTACTCATCTCACACCACCTTCTCCCCCATCTCATCTCAAATGATACCCTCTACTCATATTTTCTCTGGCACCCTTGGCACATCTTTCCCAAGTCGTCTCAGTTGGTCGATGTGGCTTTGATTTTTCAACCCGTCTTCCCATTTCACCACATTTTCTACGATATGAATGTCACATTTCTTGTGATGAGTGTGTTTTTCCCCAAATCAAGTTGTCTCATTATGGATTATAGGGAAACACCTTGGTGCGTAGTTGGGATGAGGGTGCGCATTGATGCTGTGGGGCCTAACAATAGTGAACCCAAATATGAAATTTTGACCTGATGTTCTTTGAGATATCTCCTCAATCATCTCAAAATTTCATGCTATGAATCTTCTTGAAAGAACTTTGTCATGAAAATTTGATGATCACTCATTTGAAGCAACAAAACTATACGTTAATATGCTATGACCCATGCACCAAAAAATTTGTAATAAGTTAATAATTACAGGTTCCCTCCTTGAACTATACTATAACTATTAGCTTCTTATCATTTTTAAGTGCATAGTCCATAATGCTTTATTATATTTATTCATCGATTTGAAAAGCTCTTTGTTAGGTTTTGGATTGGTAGGTCAAGTATCAATAAAGTTACCCACTTAACAAGAACTGTGACCTCAAAACAATAAATCTAACCATAAAACCCCATATTTTTGTGTAAAATTTGTGAGGAAATATCTCTAAATGCAAAAGTGGTGATGCAACATTGCAAGGTTAAAATTTCAACATTTTTTAATCATGTCATTATAAATCGAATATCATAACTATGAAGGACATGAAAAAACAACCCAGAATGGAAAAATGTTGATGTAGCAACACCCTTTTTTAGGGTTAAAATTTCAACATTTTTCAACAATGGCATGAAAAACCAAATATCATGACTATGAAAAGCCCTAAACTTTAGCACTCAAATTAAACAGTCATTCTAGCAAGAGAATTTTTTTTTTTTTTAATCTTAAAATTATAGCTCGTTTGAAATTTTACACTAAGATAACCACTTTTTCAATGAGGCATTAAAATTGTAATGTTTTTTTCACTTTTACTATGGCCTTTATAATCAAGCGTAATGTAAAACAAAATCATGAAAAACACCATTTTTTCAAAAAGAAAAAATAGTCCAATGCAGAGCTGTATTGTTTTTAATTAAATAATAATAATAATAATAGAAAATCAAATAAATATTTAAAAAAAAATGTTTTCAAACATTTTTTAAATAATTAAAAAATTAAAGAAATTTAGAAAAATATAAACAAAGCTAACAAAAAAATCTAAAATACATTAAAATAAAAAATAAAAAAATAAAGCTTCTATATTAAAAGGAAAAAAATTTAAAGCAAATAAAGCTAAAAAAATAAATAAAAAATACACATTTAAAAATTAAAGGGAAAAAATTAAAATAATTAAAACCTTATATTTAAAAAATTAAAAAAACACCCCCCCACGACGGGTGCATAAATCTAACATTTGTCGGTGGGTAACCAAGGTTAAGTGGGAGGGGTAGCCACTTGGCCAAACATTCAATTCCCCAACATGCTTGTTTTAACCATGTAATGATGCTCACACTAGTCTGGCCTTGGACATCATACACCAAATCTGGTTTGACTCGTGGGCAAATAATGGCAATGCATCATAGTTTTCAAAGGTTTCTTGTAGCACCAAATGAGAGTGCCATCATAGTGAACCAATGTCCTCCATCCAACCTATTTCTATTACCTGTGTTCTAACCTGCATATTGTTCGTCAAGGGAAAATATGCAATATATCTAGTTATTGTAGGGTCATCATGCCTACAACACTCATCCTCTCCGCACTCTTTAATTTGACCGCTTCTAGGCATATTTTGCCACTCTCAGCATAGGAGTATCTTCCTTACAATTTGCTTTTCATTCAACCACCCTTGGCTTCCCTTGCTTCTAGGATAGCTTTGGAACCTGCATTTGCCTGCCAGCTTCACCATTATGGTGTGGCCTTATCAGAGGGTCCTTTGTTTCATTACAATTTGCAACCTCTAGCTTTCCAGGCTCATTGCACTACATGGTTTTTCTCTCTCTGGTCTAGTAGCCTCTTCTTCACACTGGTTGTGGCTCTAGGAATCATTAAATAAAACCAAGCTTTCTTCCATCCTCAATCATCTGCGACATTCTTGGCGGCAAGATTAGGATCAAGCTCAAGGTGGTATGCTTGGGCTCAAGGTGTCACTCAACTCAAAATGATCAACAATTATGGTTCATGGTGTGGTTCTATGTTGTTGGTCACTAGCATGGCAACTAAATACACTCATTTTCGATCCTATAATAGAAAAAACCTCCATACAGTCAACAAATTATGGGTGACGAGAATTGGCTCCTAATGAAAGCAATCTCAACCTAACGGGCCACTCTAATTCATGGCTCGACATTTAGCGTTGTGGTATTCTCCAATGCTTCTCAATGGTAAGAGAATGGTGGTCTATTGTGAATGGTAGATTGTGACCTCGCTTCATGGTGGCTCCATGGTCTGTCTGGCTAGGGTATTATGGCCTCGCTTCTCGGTGGATCTATGGCTCATGGTTCAGGGATCCTCACTGGTTTGTGGTTCATGGCTCCTTGTTTTTCTGTGGTTCATGGATCCTCACTAGTCTATAGCTCATGGCCCCTCACTGGTCTATGGTTTAGGATCCATGGCTCCTCATTAGTCCCAGGTCATATTGTGGTTCTTTTTTATGTTTTAGTTAAGTGTGGATAATATCTTTCAGTTTGGGCATTATTTCCTTACTATAAATAATTTCAATTTCTTTATTTCTTAAAGAACTATAGATAGAGATATCATTTAGTAGACAAGATTTTTAAGAAGAAATATGCCTTTTAAGGCATGAAAAAATTAGGAAATAAACCATAAGAGGTTGTAGGAGAAAAAAATATTGGTAGCAATTAGCAAGTTGTTAGATAAGAAAAAAATTAGAAATCTTAGAAACTATTAGGGTGCTTTTAGGAATTAGAAAAGATATGGATAGGAAAGATTTTTTCAATAAGGAAAAAATGATTCTACCTTGAAAAGCATGACTGATTTGTGGTTTGATTTATAGATCTTAGAAAAATTAATTTGTTTCTATATGTTATTTAAAACATTGTAAGTCTAAGGGGAAAACTAATTGCCAAATGGATGTAGAGTCAGGCCATAGAGAGTGAATGGAGAGAAACAAGATTTTTTTGACTGTATGTGTATGTACATATTTGATTTAATGAAATAAATTTCAAATATCTATGGTGCTCATGAATTATCTCTATATGAATGGAAGAATTCTAGTTTGTGTGAAATCGTGGAATCTTAGTGTTTGTATGAATTTGAGATTTATATAGTTTCCGTATCTATGTAAGGAATTAATATATTATGTGAGGAAATGAATCATGTGCAAGGATTAGAGACAATTTCAGTAGTGAGAAGAATCATGTACATGTTGTAGAATTCACTGTGTGGGGGTTAAAGGGAAGATGTCTATTGAATTCTTGGATATACGGTTGAGGTGTTGAGTAATAAGGTGCTTAAGGAATAATCTTAAAGTATTTTTCCTACATCAAAATTCCTAGTGTTGGGAAGTAGATCCACTTTTTGAGGGATTTTGGAGGGCAAAGATGCCTCCATTCAAGGAGAATGCTTCCCCATCAATTTTTATAAGTACCAATTCAAATTTTCCTCTAGGGGCATGTATTTATTAGTCTTGTTGTGGAGAAAACTTGTTATTTAGTAGCTCCAATTTCATTTCTAGCAGAGATGTACTTGGATTGATTGAAATAATGAAGTTTGGTACATTTTTTAGCTTTTAAAGCTTTGTTTCATTCATAGGACTATGAGTATCCATGGGCTTGGCCATCCTAGGAGCCTCAAAGCCCTGTTATACAATTTATTTTTCTTATTTTCACTTCTTATTCACATGCATATCTTATTATTGTTTTTTCCTATTTTTACATTTAATATTCATGCTTCCTTTATTATAGATTATATTGGTTAAATTATTGAAGCAAGGTTTTTTATAGTTTATTTATGGATTCAAAACCATGATGCATCCTTAGAACAACTTTGAAAAGTCATATTCATTATTGAGATACATGGATTGGTTTACTGGTTCACAATCTAGAATTTTTGGAAGTCTCTTGCAGCAACACAGCAGTAATTTTCTGCTAACTTTTAGAACATGTTAATGAAATAATTTTGAGTTGATTCCACTTGGATTGAATCATAAAAAAATTCTAGTTAACAAAAAAATTCACCCCATACCATTTTCACTTGATCATGTTAGGAATTTGATATGTTAACTAGCTCACTAATTCTTGAATTTCTGGTGTTTAGAGTTGTAATTTTCTAGTATTTTTTTAGCACATGTTAACATGGGTATTTTTGAGTGATTCCACTTGGAATGGAGTCCAAGGACATCCTACTTAATAAAAAAAAAATCACATGTCATTTGCACTTTATTTTATTAGGCATTCTGTAAGTTATCTCGACAAGTAACAATCTTGTAGCAATGTGTTTTTGATATCTTTCTTACTCAAATTCACTCCAAATTCATGATAGAAGTATATTTATAACCTATGAATTCACTGAGGCCACTTTAGTTGATTTGAGTCTTGGTTAGGCCGTCATTTGCCTCTTACATTACTTGCTTCTTGAATGTTGATTTATGCAATTAGTCTAGATTTCCTTTCTGCAATTTACTTCAAGAAAATTGTTCTTTCCTTCTTGCAAAAGTAATATAGGACTTTTCTTTCCTACAAAATAGAATATATTTCCTATAATTCCATTTATTTTCCAGCAAGATAGATGATATTTGCTTAGTTGTCGTTAAGCTTTATGATTTTGCAAATAGAATAGATTTTTTTCATGTCATTTACTTTCCAAGTAGAATAGATCTGCTTATTGTTATTTTCCTTTTGCAACTTAGGGTTGACGACTTACCTAATATCTTTGCGCATTTGAAGTTGTTTCATTTCCTTCTTACACTTGCATCAAAGCGAGTCAAACTAGGAAGAGGAAGGTGTCTGCTGCATATATAGTGTCAGCCCCTGTTAAGTTTGTACAAACCCTGACTTAATAATCATTAGGGGCATTTTGAGTTCTAAAATGGGTTTCTTAAGGAAATAATAAAATAATAGTGGAAATAATAAAATAATATTAGATTACATCATTGAATTTCAAAGGGAAAAAAGGAAAAACTACTTTTTCAACTCGTCTTTTCAACTTATCTCCCTATGGGTTTGCTCAAACTTCGAGCCACAACACTCATTGGATGCAAAATTTTATTCCTTGTCCAACGAGTACCCATGTTCGATACCTTCGATGAACCTTACCGCATGAAAAATGAGAAATACATGAAAAAGATGATTGCAATCACATTTTTTCATGTATTTCTCATTTTTCGTGTAGCAAGGTCCATTGAAAGTATGCGACATGGGCACTCCTTGGATGAGGTATTGAATTTTTCATCGAACAAGTACTCCTGCTCAAAATTTGAGAAAAACCTTAGGGAGATAAGTTGAAAATACGAGTTGAAAAGTAGTTTTATTATTTTATTATTTTTTAATCTTTTTACTTTTTTACTCCAAAAATGGTGAATCATCCCCCATGGTTGACATCATCATCTTGAATCCTATTGGTACTTATAAAGCTTATTTTGGTTGTACATTTTTCTTAGGAGGTCCCATTTAGACCTCAAAATTCTCCTAATGTTAAGTCGATAGCCTCATGAGTTGCTACATTCTTGTTGCAATACTGGGGCTCATCATAAGAGACAAAGAATGGTGTATACCGCACCTCCACATGCTAGAGCATGACTACATTTTGCGCCATATGTGTCGATCTCAGGGATAACAATACCACTTATGATGAGGCCTTCAAGCACAATAAATCGCCTGCATTTCAAGGAATAGCCAAATTGGAAAACGTATTCATTTGAAAACAATTGAATGAACCTCATGGAAGAGGATATAATCCTTTAGACTTGATTTATTTCCAATATTCCTTGCCTTAGCATTGGCCCTTAATTGGCATGTTTATCTGCATCTTCGTTTATATGCATATATATGCGAGGAGGAGCAATCTAGAATTTCTCCAGCTGCAACGCAATCCTATTCACAATTGCAAAATTGGGAGGACCTTTCTTAGTCTTTAATTTGAAAACTTGCCTTATGACAATCATTGAGTCCGCTATGACCGCAATTTTGCTTATGCCTTTATTGATGGCAAGCTCCAATCATTTCCAAAGAGTCAAATATTGAATCTGGTTATTAGTTAAAGTGCCCAATCCCTAAACATAATTGATCTCTGATTGTTCCTCTGGACAAAGGATCGCTCCTCCCACTACTGCAAACCTGAAAATAAATAATATTTTTACTAACTATTTTCTTTTATAATTTCAGAGACATTATACATTCTTTATATGTAAAATAGATCAAATATTGGTATTATACCCTCTCCATTTAAAATCTTTGAGATAACTTTATATATATAATATAAAATATTAAATCAATTTTTTAATTTTATACCAATGATTTTCATATCTTATTTTTAGTGTGTTTATTAGGTATTTGGGATTTTGATATATTATTTGTATTTTAGATAGAGGATGAATGACCTGTTACAGAGTTTTGTGAACCCAACGTTCCGGACTGCCAAGTGAGTCCATCATCAGGGGATGTGACAATAGATATTCTTCAACATTAATGATGAATCCAAGAGCTATGTTAGGGTATATATATAGGTTATTAAGGAATGATGTGAGGAATTAGGTCGGCCACTTATTTGTTTATTAATTATTGTTATTTATTTATTTATTATTATTAATATTATTATTTATTTATTATTATTTTTTTATATTATTATTATTATTATTATTATTATTGTTATTTATTTTATTTTTATATTATTATTATTATTATTATTATTATTATTATTATTTTGGTTCAAATACCCTATATTATTATTTCTATTAATATTACTATTATTATTATTAATTAATTAATTAATTATTTGCCCACGGGGCTTTGGATTGACGGTGAATGGGTGCGTTGTTAAGGCACTCCTTGCGATAGGTCACCAGTTCAAATCCTCAGTGGGTATTTAGGTTAGTCTTAACTAGAAAAAAAAAAAATTCATTATTTTTAATTTTTAATTTATTATTGTGTTTAATTGCTATTATTAAGTTAGGTAGGTGGATTAATTCCTTTAATAAATAGGTTAAAGGGATAAATAGATTAATTAATTAATTTTATATTTTATAGGTTTAATTATTATGTTTACTAATTTATTTATATCAAATTAGTTATTTTGAATAATGATTTACTTAATTTATTAATGTGTTTTAAATTATTTATTTATTTATTTAATTGTTTTATTTATTTATTTATTTATTATTGTTATTATTTATTTATAGGTAATATCCTTTTAATAGGTGACTTTAATGCTCGAACTTCAAACAACCAAGCTATTATTCTAAGCAATCATTCCAACCCTAATCCTCTTTGGTTAGACGAAGACCCTACTCTGGCTAGTAGGTACAAAAGGAACTCTGAAGATCTCGGGGAAAATTTGTTTGGGTCGGAGCTAGTCAAGCTCTGTAGTGCTCAGGATCTCATAATTTGCAACGGTCTAAAGAAGTGGCCCAATTCTAGCAAGATGACCTGCATCCATGGACTTGGTAGCAGCGTGGTAGACTACGTTATTTCCGATCTCCCATTATACAACGAAATAATAAATTTTGACATCTTAAACGACCACGAACCTGACTCTGATCATAGGCCTTTACTTATAACTCTCAATTTTGGCATGCATAGAGTTCCCATAGAAAATAATACTTATAGCCAAAAGAACTTAATATTTGATAGAAATAAAAATGATCTCTTTCTAAATGAATTAAAAACTAATTTGCTTCCTTTATCTAATATAGACAACATAGAAGACCTCTATCATAATTCTACTACAACCCTCTCATATTCTATTAACAAGTTCTCAATTGAAGTTTCAAATAATAAAAGAAATAGCAAAACCAATCCATGGTATGACAAAGATTGTAAAAGTGCAAGGACAGCAATTAAGGAAGCTGTTGATGAATCTCTTAAAATGGACAAGATAAAAATATACAAAGCCCTAACTAAAAGGAAAAAGAGGCAGTACATTTGTTCTGAGGCTCGGTGAAAAAGTTAAACACGTACTCTATATATACTTCGGTGAAAGAGTTCTGAGGCTCGGTGAAAGAGTTAAAAACATACTCTATATATTCTTGGCATATATTCTTACTCTATATATTCTTCGCATATATTATTCGGGTAAAGTGTTCTGAGGCTCGGTGAAAAAGTTAAACACGTACTCTATATATACTTCGGTGAAAGAGTTCTGAGGTTCGGTGAAAGAGTTAAAAACATACTCTATATATTCTTGGCATATATTCTTACTCTATATATTCTTCGCATATATTCTTCGGTGAAAGTGTTCTGAGGCTCGGTGAAAAAGTTAAACATGTACTCTATATATTATTCGGTGAAAGTGTTTTGAGGCTCGGTGAAAGAGTTAAAAACATACTCTACATATTCTTGGCATATATTCTTACTCTATATATTCTTCGCATATATTCTTCAGTGAAAGAGTTCTGAGGCTCGATGAAAGAGTTAAAAACATACTCTATATATTCTTTTGGTGAAAGTGTTCTGAGGCTCAGTGAAAGAGTCTGCGGGTTGCAGTGGGCACGGGCGATCTGCAGTCAGTTACCAAAGATTACCAAGGGCAGACGGGCGATCTGCAGTCAGGTTTTCTGATATCAGGTGCACACATTCCTTATCTTTTTCTTTTTCTAATACATATTTGTTCATATAATTTCAAGTATGAATATTTCACCACAGTTACCAAAGATTACCAAGGGAAGACCTAGCATAGTTACTCTACAAGGCCTCTATGAGTATATAGAGTCTTTAGAGAAACGTAGAGAAGAAAGAGAAGCCAAGCTACAAAACGAGTTAGAAGCCATGCTGGAAAATAAGTTTACATCTCTTGAAGACACGATCCAAAAACAAATAGAAAATAAAATAGAACTACTAGAGAATAAAATGGAGGCAATGGAGACTAGACTGCAGGTTGTAGAAAAACATAACCAAGATACTAACCAACCATCCCAGCAAGGAGATGCTGATACTTTAGAGAGTCTTAAAATGAAAGACATGATTAAATAACTAGAAGAAAAAGTTAATAGCCGCCTCACCCTAAATAATGTGGTAGATAAGTTAGATATCAAACCAATTAAAGATGAAATGAAAAAATTAATAGAATTAGACCACGAACGTAACAAAAGGGCCTTAAACCTTATAATATTCGGTTTAAAAGAGGAAGTAGATGAGGATACTTTAGCCTTAGCCCAGACAGAACTACATAATAGATTACAAATTGAAACATTATGTCTCACAGAAGCAACAAGGTTGGGGAAATTAACCGAGAATAAAGGAAGACTAATCCGCATAAAGGTGAGCTCCACTGATCATAAGCACGACATACTTAGTAAAACCTCAAGTCTAAAAGGAACGGGAATATTCATAAATGAAGATCTCATTCCAGAAGACCAAGCAGAATTAAGAAAGGAGGTTCAAAAGGTAAAAGAAGCTAGAAAGGAAGGAAAATGGGCAATAATCAGAAATAGAAAAGCCTTTATTCAAGATAGAAACCAAAAGGATAGTAATGAATAGCAATTAAACATGCTCCGGATCCTTTCTTGGAATTGTCGGGGCTTCCCATGGAACAAAGGCCCCAAGCTAAGTTGGATTTCAAATGATGTTGATATTATTTTTCTTGTTGAAACTTGGGAGCACGAAGAATCTAAGGTCCCTAACATAGATGGCTTTATGCTATGGTCTACCTAGAATAAGCGATCCTCCCGTAGAGGCATTTGGGGAATAGCTTGTTACATTAAGAAGAACATCTCCCCCCATGTTAGGATTTATAAAAACGACCCTCACAACCAATATAGTTGGATAGAGATCAAATACATTAATAATAAAAAGTCCTACATAGCAATATGTTATTTTCCCCCCATTAATTCTAACTTCTATAAGAAGAAGAATCTACATAAAACTAACCCTTACAATGGTTTAGAGAATGATATTTCTAGCCTAAGGAATGACGGTAATATCCTTTTAATAGGTGACTTTAATGCTTGAACTTCAAACAACAAAGCTATTATTCTAGCAATCATTCCAACCCTAATCCTCTTTGGTTAGACGAAGACCCTACTCTGGCTAGCAGGTACAAAAGGAACTCTGAAGATCTCGGGGAAAATTTGTTTGGGTCGGAGCTAGTCAAGCTCTGTAGTGCTCAGGATCTCATAATTTGCAACGGTCTAAAGAAGTGGCCCAATTCTAGCAAGATGACCTGCATCCATGGACTTGGTAGCAGCGTGGTAGACTACGTTATTTCCGATCTCCCATTATACAACGAAATAATAAATTTTGACATCTTAAACGACCACGAACCTGACTCCGATCATAGGCCTTTACTTATAACTCTCAATTTTGTCATGCATAGAGTTCCCATAGAAAATAATACTTATAGCCAAAAGAACTTAATATTTGATAGAAATAAAAATGATCTCTTTCTAAATGAATTAAAAACTAATTTGCTTCCTTTATCTAATATAGACAACATAGAAGACCTCTATCATAATTTTACTACAACCCTCTCATATTCTATTAACAAGTTCTCAATTCAAGTTTCAAATAATAAAAAAAATAGCAAAACCAATCCATGGTATGACAAAGATTGCAAAAGTGCAAGGAGAGCAATTAAGGAAGCTGTTGATGAATCTCTTAAAATGGACAAGATAAAAATATACAAAGCCCTAACTAAAAGGAAAAAGAGGCAGTACATTCGTCAAAGACAGGAGAATATCTTACACCTCTCTAAGGTAGCTCCTAAGAAATTTTGGAGGCAGATTCTAACTAGGAAGACTAAGGATAATAATAAAATTGCTCTTCACGATTGGAATTCCTATCTTAAAAAGCTTTATGAATCTCCAAATGTCATGGATAATTTGGAAACCCTTCTCACAACGAAAGAAGTTCTCTCTTTAGAAGACATTAAGTTTGGGGTTAATCACCTCGCTAATGGGAAAGCTAAGGACATTGAAGGTTACCAAGCGGAAATCTTAAAAATTGGAGGTCCTGTCCTCATCCCCCACATCCACAAGCTTGTCAATCAAGCAGTCAAGCAAGGGTTCCCTAAACCTTGGACTGAGAGCCTCATTATCCCTATTTTTAAAAGTGGGGATACAAATAACCCCTTTAATTATCGCACAATTATGATCAGCCCTCTCTTAGCCAAGTTATATGGTAGTATTTTGGAAAAGAAGTTAAGCATATGGCTTGAAAGTGAAGGCAAGCGGGCTAAAGGCCAAGCAGGTTTCAGAATGCATCACTCAACAATAGACCACCTTGTTACGCTTAGGATCATTGCGGAGGAATGTCGTAATGATAAATCCAATTTATTTTGTTGCTTTGTGGACTTTAGAAAGGCTTTCGATACGGTTCCTAGATACAACCTTTGGAATAGATTAGAAGAGCTAAAGGTTCCTCTTGAGTTGAGAGCTACCGCTATAAGGTTATACGAGAATGTAATTGCCAAGCTAAAGAGCAATGAAGGGTGGTCGAAAGATATTAAGTGTAACATCGGAGTTAAACAAGGTTTCCCCCTCTCCCCTACCCTATTTGGCATTTACATCGATAAGCTCGAAGGCTATTTAGAGGAAGCAGGATGTGATGGCACGATCTTAGCTGGGATAGTCGTCATCCTTCTTCTTTATGCTGACAATATTGTTCTTTTGGCAAGGTGCCCATCTGATCTTAATAAGCAACTCAAGCTTCTTAAGAATTTCTGCTCTACCATGGGTATGACTGTTAACACTGACAAAACAAAAGTTATGATTATCAAATCCAAGAAGGACACTTACCCTAATTTTATGTATGACAATAATAACTTGGAGGAAGTGTATTCTTACAAGTACCTAGGAATTGATATTCATCACAAGCTCAACTGGAACCATAGCATTGAGAAAAGGATTAATGGGGGGTGGAAAGCTTACTTTGGTCTTGAAAATAATTGTAAAATAGCAAACCTTGTAATGTGGAATAAAAAGAAGTTCCTCTTTGAAACTTTAGTCACTCTTGTTATCTTATATGGCTGTGAGGTTTGGGGTTGCAGCATCTCCAGAGAATCATGGAGAAAGATTGAGCAAATTCAGAAGCGTTTTATAACTTATAACCTGAAAATTAAAAGTAATACACCCTATCCTATTCTCCTTATAGAAGCAGGTCTTTTCCCTATTGAGAGCCTAGCTATACTTAGGTTTCTGTTGTACAAGCACAAAATCAGTAACATAGACGATCATAGACTTCCTAAGCTAGCTTTAAATTCTATCCAAAACCACGTAAGGCTCAATCGAGGGTGGCATAAAGACACAAGGGCCTGGTTAAACTATTGGGAGATCAACGAAAATGATGCATTGCAAAACATAAATAACATTAAAGATATTGTTACTTCTAAGTTCAAAGAAAATATGTGGTGTGAGAAAGACTTAGCAGCTAAAAGAAAATTAAGTTATTATAAGAAGGTCATCAACCCCACCCTAGAAGATCAAAAGTACCCATCTATTTTAACTAGCTCAAAGAAGAAAATTAATATAGCAAAGATTAGAACGAATTCTCATGAGCTCCATAGTGAAACAGGTTGTTGGACAGTTCCTAAAACGCCATGGACGGAAAGGATCTGCCATATATGTGAGAATAGGAACATCGAGGATGAAAACCACTTCCTCTTAGAGTGCCCCGCGTATAACCACATTAGATCTCAGTTTCACAATCTTTGTTACAATACTGACCTTCCTAGCCTTTTACAATGTCAAAATTATAGTGAGCTCGGGAGGCTTCTCTCCAAGCTTTTTGAGCATAGGAATAAAATCTTAAATCAAAATAGATAATTTGTTTTTTAGGTCCGATAGACCATTATTTGGTCTCAGTGGACGTTAACCATCATCATCATCATCATCATCATATTTAAATTTTATTTAATATTTTTTATTAAAATAGTTGATTAAATAATATTTATATTTTTTATTATGCTTATTGATTTATTAATTTGATTAAATAAATAATTAATTGATGAGATATAAATTAATTACTTAATTTTATTATATATTAATTACTTAATTTTATTATCTATTTATTACTTTTATGTAAAAATTATCAATTACTTAACTACTGTATTTGACTTAATTAATAAAAAATTAACTTATTTTAATATTTACGAATATTTTTTTTTCTTACCAATTAAAGTATTTATATTTGGTTAGTTGGTTTTATTTAATTTATTTATTCAATTAATTAATTTAATTAAATAATTAATCTTATAGGATTGGTGAGATATTTTTATAGTATTATCTATAATTCCTAGGGTTAATTTTAATTGTTTAAATTTACAACTATATGTATTTTATTGGTTGTGTTTTAATGTTATCAAGTTTTATGGGAAGTAATCTATTACAGATTTATGTTTAAAATAGACCAATGATTTAATGTTTAAGGAGGATGATTAAGGTAAATTTCTTACTGATTTTTAAGAGAGGAGGGAAGGTTAATATGAGGGATAAGAGCTGATTATTGTTTTTTTAAGATTGCAAGTAAAGGTTTCCAACTGTTACTTAGTTTTAATCCATCATCCCGATTAAAGTTGTTTTTCCTTTTTTCTATTTCAATATACATTTATATTTATATATAGATTTGTTGATTGGATTAGTTAATGTATATGTAATTAATATGAAATATTAAATAGATTTTTTAATTTTCTATTAATGATTTTGATATTGTTTTTAAGGTCCTTGTTAAGGTATCTCAAATTTTGATATATTGTTTTAAGTGTATTTTTCAAATTAATTTTCAATCATTCATTTATTTGGTTGGTATATGTAATTTTGATATCTTGTTTTTAATAGTGTTTTTAATTATTTCTCTTGTTTTTATGTGTTAAAATAAGTTCGTAGTTTAAAAATTGTAATGTAAGAAGATTTAAGATATTTTTTTCTAATTAATTATGATATAATTATGTTTTTAATAAGACTATCAAATTGCATGAAAAATGAGTCTTTGTTAAAAAAATCATAGCTATTTATTATTAAATATTTTACATAAATATAATATAAATAAATATTTAATATATTATTTTTATCTCATTATTTAATATATTATTTTTTCCCTCTCATAAACTTAATTTGTTAATTTCAATTTTATTCTATTTTAATTTTGATAAAACTATTTTTAAACGTTTTCTTCTTATTTCAATTCCATCAAAATCAATCTGCCGGCATCTCTACTTTACAAAACAAATATAAAACACCATACACCACATTTTAATTTTCCAATTATACCCCGTAACATATAAACCTTAAATTTTGAATTATTTGCCACGTTTTTATTTTTATGCGTTTAAAACGCTGCCATATCCCAATTTTAGTGTTGTACCGATAGAAATGAGAATGACTATATTCGGAGCCGACAAAAGTTAAGACACTCTTAAGGCTAAGGTGATCCTCCTCAACGTGTAGTTTAGGATTTATCTCGTGGGTCAACTAGTCAACGTGACACGTGGCAAGCGGTTGTTTGGTTTACAAACGCTGTAAAAGTTTATCAAATGGCAGTGATTTGGTTTACAAAAGTTGTAAAAGTTTATGAAATGAAAAATATAGGTGGGATTCTTGTAAATTGATTTCAAACGCCAAAATTTTGATGTTGGAGTTGGTGGTGAGACTTGCTTTCATATTTCTTATATCTTCCTACATTTTGGGCATATGATTGACACTTTTAGAGATTTGAACACAGATGGGACTTTGCAAATTGATTCCAAACACCAAAACTCCAAAGGGCGGAGTTGGTGATGGGACTTGCTTTCATTTTCCTTGTATCTTCCTACACTACCATTGTATGGGTGATGCCTCCAGAGATTTGAACACGGGTGGGCAAATCAATTCCAAACACCAAAACTCCAGAGGTCGAAGTTGGTGATGGGACTTGCTTTCATATTACTTGTATCTTCCTACACTATAGGCGTATGGGTGATGCCTCCAGAGATTGAACACAAGTGGGGCTCTTGCAAATCAATTCCAAACACCAAAACTCCAGAAGTCAGAATTAGTGATGGGACTTGCTTTCATATTGCTTGCACCTTCCTACACTATGGGCATATGGGTGACGCCTCCAGAGATTTGAACACACATGGGACTCTTGCAAATCGATTCCAAACACCAAAATTGCAGAGGTCAGAGTTGGTGATGGGACTTGCTTTCATATTACTTGTATCTTCCTACACTACAAGTGTATGGGTGACGCCTCCAGATATTTGAACACGGGTTGGGCTCTTGCAAATCGATTCCAAACACCAAAACTCTAGAGGTCAGAGTTGGTGATGAGATTTGCTTTCATATTTCTCATATTTTAGTACGAAAATGGAAACAAAAGGTTAAAAAGCAGAGTAGATGAACTCAGGTTAAAGTTGGCTTGGAGAGGTTCACAGTCAAATATGGTTCATTAGATTTGGTTTTGAGGGCCTCAATGGAAGGATCAATGCAAATAAGGCTATGGGTTTGTTTTCAAGCTTTCAAATTACTAGATAGTCTTTCATTGACGACTTCTTTTTGTTGATGACATGCTTATATTTGGGCAGGTTTTGATGGGGTAGCGAGTACATCTATGCCACGTCATTAACACATTTGGCAATGCATCTGGTTTAATTATGAGTCAAGACAAATCAAATATGTTGCACTTTGCAAGGGAGTCTAATGTGGAGGGTCAAATCACTAACAATTTTGGTATTTCCCATGCTCTAGTGGACTCTAGTTTCACATATTTGGGGTTTCACATGAAACCAAATAAATACAACATATTTTTTCAACTCGTATTATTAACTTATCTCCTTAAGGTTTTACTCAAATTTGGAGCAGGAGTATTCATTGGATTCAAAATTTAATTCCTCATCCAAGGAGTACCTATGTTGCATACTTTCGATGGACTCTGCTACAAGAAAAGTGAGAAATACATGAAAATCGTGATTGCAATAACAATTTTTTCATGTATTTCTCATTTTTCATATAGTAGGGTCCACCGAAAATATGCAACAAGGGTACTCCTTGGATGAGGAATTATATTTTTCATCCAATGAGTACTCCTGCTCAAAATTTGAGTAAAACCTTAGGGAGATAAGTTGAAAATACGAGTTCAAAAAGTAGTTTTATTATGTTTGAGAAGGTTTCCGATGATAATCACATTAAAATTCATTGGTCGACGTGTTCCAAACCAGCAAGTGTGGTTCATTGTTAGGACAAGATGAAGAACCAGAACGTGATAACAAGTTAAATAGAGAGATCCATCATTCAACAACTAGAAAGGAACTATTACATTTGACCAAGGAACCGACTAGGCAACGGCTACATTTGAGAGGGCCAAGAGATAGGAATAATATCAATTATGCAATTGATAAATAATTAGTTTGTTTGTTCAATTTATTTAACATTATTTTATCTGTAACTAAATAAATCCTATCTCTAACTAATTTTATTTCAATATTGTATTTATTATTAGTATTAATCAAATAATTAATAACTAAGTAGTTAGTTTGCTAAATTTATTTATTATTATATTTATTTGTAACTAAATAAATCTAATCTTTAACTAATATTTATGAATTCAAATTAAGAAATTTGATTTTTATTTTTATTTTTATTTTCTAAAGCAAAAAAGATTATATGAAAACTCTATTATTATAGGAAAGAATAAATAATTTGTTATTTTTTTTATTTTTATTTTTATTTTTCAATTATTTTGTGATTCCGTTAGTTAAAGAAAATAATTATTTCCAATCATAAAAATAAACTAAGTAATTATAATAATAATAATAATAATAAAACTTCAGGGTTTAAAAATAATCCACTAAATAGCTAATCTATATGAAAATGTCTTATATAATTTTTTATATATAAATAAATAAATAAAAAATTATAATAATATTAGAAAAGGGAATAAAGGGGAACACACAATCTAGAAGACAAGGGAGTAAAAATCAAAACAAGGGGCTAGGGGGGGAAGGAAGAGGAGGGGTTAGGAGGAAAGGGCAGGGATACAACAGCTGTTAATCTTCCAGCCGTCATCCCTGTTGAGATTCCTCGGCTTTCTTTCAATATCAATGACCTCCTTAAACTTCCGATGATGGAAAGGAGCAATATTAGCAATAACATCGGCCTCCTTAATGCATTTAACTTGTTACCACATTCTAGTTCTTCATCTTGTCCTGACGATGAACCACACTTGCTAGTTCAAAACGCGTTGACCAATAAATTTTGATGTGATTATCACCGAAAACCTTCTCAAACATTGATATGGATCACAGAAGCCTAAACTCAATAGTTTTATTATTTTATTATTTTTTAATCTTTTCTTTTTTACTTCAAAAATGGTGAATCGTCCCCATGGTTGACATCATCATCTTGAATCCTATTGGTTCCTATAAAGTTTATTTTCTTTGTACATTTTTCTTAGGAGGCCCTTTTTAGACCTCAAAATTCCCCTAATGTAGAGTGCTTAACCAAAATGTAGATGTTTTATCCGAGAATGGTCTAAATATGAATCCTGGGCACATCAGTTTTTAGTCCTTTCATTTGGGACATCTACTGGACTCAGGTTTTCTTCCCATGGGGTGACCACTAATGTGTGGCGTGGGGTTTTCTCTAGTCTGTGGTTATGTGTTGCGCCTAATTCTTGTGTGTGGTGCTAGTAGTTATCCCGACGATGGTTCCTATATTTCCATACATGTGTTGTTTTAGTGGGGTCTGACCTAGGTTCAACGTTAGTTATCCAAACAAATCCCTACACTACTAGCCCTTTCGGCATCATCCCACGGAGTGCGGACCGAAGTCTCACCTGAAGTGGTATAGGGAGATAATGGAACCAAGTTTTCGCACCTTGAGATGGTCGTGATGTCAGCTTATACCTTCTATTCTTACTTTTGTGCAGGTCACTAAGCTTTAGGGCTCTGTCAGTCTACCCTTTATTCCGCCCTTTAATACCTCCGCGAAGGTGTATGATTGACCTTTACGCAGCCTTAACCTGCGATCCAGGTACTTTCGCGCAGCTATGACAATATATTGTATATGTTCCCAAGTTATCTTAAGTGTCTTACTTATCTTACTAAACAATCACAGTTAGCACCACATAAACTGATATTCTTACTTTCGTTCAATTAACCAATATAGTCACATATATTCACGCATTACATAAAAATTGTAAATTAAACCCAAAACTCAATATAACCAGATGCATTAAAAGGAAATAAATGCACAAAATTTGTAGAATACTTCTCTTTATTGATATCTTCAGACTATTATAGACTCTATCCACCATGTGCACACAGTTGCAGGGGTCTGCGCACTCACCTGTAGACTTATACCCTAGGCCTCTGCGCACTTAGCTAGAGAGCCTCTACCTATGCTAAAACTCGAACACTTAGACTTCTATACCAAGTCTCTTCACTCCGTTCTTCGCTAAATGCTTCTGACTCTGAAAACTACTTAGAGCTTACTTACTTAGCTCCTTTTATACAATCCCATGGTCCGCGGACCATGGATGGATCTTTACAACTGACTTTACACTTTACAAAATAAGGGCAGACAACCCTTTATGAATCTTGACACCTTCGTTCTCTGCGACCAAAAAATGTGGAGAGTTTACAACTTTATTACAAAATTGACCCAAAACATGGGCTTTCAGCCCCAAAACTATCCTTGGGAGAACCCTTTCCCAACAAGCCCCCAACACAAACATTGTGACCCGCCCTCGAGTCACTCTAATGGCGTGGAGATCTTGGCATGAATACCTCCCAGCTCAACCTGTATGAACGCAACCTCGGTAGTGCACTGTGTGGCCACCTACTTTGCTTCTTCAATCAACTGTTCGGTCACTGGTCCTGAACTGTTGGCCTAAAGCTTCTATTGAGTTGCTTGCAGATTCACAAGTTTTCCTTCAATAGAGGTCATGACTGCATAAGCCTCATCCAACCAAGGCTTCAATCGTGCCTTTAGCACTGCCTCCTTGTGTTGCACTGCATCTAACTATACTTTCAACTGCCTGGCCTCTTGCAACTTTTCCAATTTGCGTGACCACAACGGTTCATGTTGTACCTTTTACTTCGTCATAGTGCTACTACAGTTCTCGTGCTTA
Organism: Pinus tabuliformis; assembly: GCA_031772625.1. Lineage (NCBI taxonomy): Eukaryota > Viridiplantae > Streptophyta > Pinopsida > Pinales > Pinaceae > Pinus > Pinus tabuliformis. The sequence continues at coordinate 151,994,832 of CM062804.1, read as the reverse complement.
TATCTCCAGTCGCTATACATTAGGGTCCTCCTACAAGATCGTCAAGACCTCAAACGACTGTTCAAAAAGTTGTGTGTAGTGTGCTACTTCACTGTCTACTATTGATATTCCCTCTCTGAAAGCGGTTGCATGCTGCTCCTCTACTTCTACAGAGTTTAAGGTTGGGCCTTCAACTGTAGATCTGCAATCTGTAGGTTCAGCTCTAGCTGAACCCTAGCCATCATTGTGAAAGCATCGTGCACCCTTGTAGCAAGCTTATGGATGCGCACCTCAACTAGTTCTTCCTTGGGAATGGCCAACTCTAGGACCATTCGGCATGCCTCCTCCATGACATGAATTATACCCTTGTTTTGGTCAGTTACCTCGGTCACGACGGTGATGCCAGAGTCTCATTGTAGTGCCATTTTTCATTATTATCCTCTGCTCACTGATCACCTGTAAAGCGTGGTGTTCGCGGGCATTCAGCTCCACGATCACTCCATCATGCAATAGGTGGAGTACTTCCCTAGGGAGCACTACCAAGTTCAACTCCACTCCCTTGAGGGCGCTGACAGTGGGCCTTTCAACTTCATTCTCCATGGTCAATGCTCCATATTGCAGCACAATCGCACTAGATACCTTCACACGCAGCATCTCGGCAGCTTCCAAAGTGCCGATAGCAAGACTAGTGGACACCGTGCTAGCCTATGATGCGTGGGTCTACAGTTCTTACAGACCTGATACCCCCCAATAGTAGTTGTTGGTACTTTTCAAACTGTTGTAGTCTCCCAGTGACATCCCGCACCTTGTCTCCAATGTCATGCAAATCGCCTTCGGTGAGGGCGATTGGGTCCAACGATGCTTTAGTGGCCTTGGATTTCTTCATCGACCCTCCTTTATCTTGTTCCCTTGTATGCTTGATGTGGGCTGACTTCTCCTGTGGGTCTGCATTGTGCCACTCTATTTTCTCATCTGTTTCCTCCTCTGTGTTGGGCGAAGGCAACTTTGCACCTTTGTCAAAGCCCCGCTCTGTTCCGCCTGTCTGCTTTTCTATCTGCTGAAAGGTATTGTGCTCCGCTTGGGCCTTATAAAAAACCTCCTTCTTCCTCTTCTCGGCTAGCTGCGCCATCTTGATATTAGCCTCCTACCTTTTGCGCTATGTGGCGGACTTGATTTCCCCCACTTCCAAGTTTGATGTAGTGCACCACTCTGCCGGCCAGTGATCAAGTACTTTATCAATGGCGTCATCCGTTGTCAAGTACTGCAAGTCATACCATGTCTGTGTAGGGTCCTTCTATTCCCTGATTGATACATGGTGAAAGTCTACCTTGAACTCGGCATACCCCTGCCAGTTGGCAAACACAGTAGGCGACAACCGTAGTTTGCGATTGATAGCCATGTGGATGTTCATCTCCATCAATATCTAGAAGATCTTGCTATCCTTGATGCGCTGAGCATCCTTAGTCGCCTATAGCGAAGTGTACTTCACTACTTCTTGTAGGTCCAGAGTGACTGAGGGGAATTGGCTATCTTCCGGTAGCTCCCATGCTGCCAGCACAATAGACAACAAGAGCCATGCATAGTGGAAGGTATTGCTAAGCTCTTGTGCCTCACAGTAGTTCGCAAGGAACTGATTGCAGAGATGGTGCACCCAACTAAACTGGACTCCTTCGACGCATTGGGCTGCAAGAGAAATGACTAGTGCCGACACTTCATCTGTGCGACACCTCCTCATGACCTTTCTTGCCAAAATCTGTGTGGCTACCTTGATTGCATGGTCACTGATACTTGAGATGGCATAACCTCGTGACTTCTTCACAAGCTTGAATTTCTCCTTCATGGCCTCTACGAGGGCTTGTTTTCCACCTTTTCCTCCAAACATCATGGCTGGATTTCTTTTGTGTAGGGTAGCCGTGTGATCCTATGAATCAATCTGTCGATGATGGGCATTGGCTCCTCCAACCACAGACACCCATTGTGCACCAAGCATAATAGTTTCTTGATGACCAATACTATAATGGGGGTGCGATTGTAGTGTGGCACCCATAGCAGGTTGAGTAGACCTATATTGTCTACACCTCTAAGTTACTTCCTTAGTTCCAATGCAATCATCCTAGTGGTTGTGTCAATAATGCAGCGCATTAGTTGCTTGGTCACCAAGTGTGGGAACTTTTCATGGTTAGCTAATTCCCAATCCTCTAGTTTTAATAGAGGAACTTTCCCCAAGCACAGTCCTTCAAAGAAAATCTCATCTGGCAACCGAGGGGTTTGCAAGGGGACCTTGCTCTCGTCAATGTCCTTTGGGACCTTGGTCTTGCCCTTGCACAGATGGACGTACTCAGGCAACTTGGTGATAGGGTCAGCACCTCGGACTTCAAATTCCTCCACTTCTACCCCCAAGTCCTCATCATCCATCGGGATGTCTTCAATTTCTTCCTCCTTCGGCTCCAAGTTAATGGCTTTGCCTTTTTCCTATGCGGTGGGCTTGTCCTTCGATGGGTTTCTTCTCGGTGATGCGTGCGCCGTTATCGTAGCCTACTTGCCCTTCTTATCCTTCACACTCTCCCTGGTTGGGGTCGGATTTGGTCTAGGCATCTGTGGTGATTTGGGAACTTCAGCTAATACCTCGGCAACCTCTGGGGCAGCTTCCTCTGCCTCCCTAGCAACCTCTGGCACAACCACCTCGGCTATCATTACTTCAGCATCCATAGCTTCTGCGAGTGTCGACATGATGCTATTCAACAGTTACTGTGTCTCCTTTGGTAATTTCTCAAACGCCGAACTCATTATCAGAGCTTCAAATAATTCACAGTTCATGTGCGCCTGAGAGCTCAACAACTCAATTCTCAAAATTCCAAGTGTTTCTCGCTAGGCAGCCACCTGCAATTTATAGGGAATTTTGAATTCAAATATGATCATTCCCGCCACATTCGATTCATTAATTCCATATTGGTGGTAGATTTCCAAGGATCTTACCCATAAAGATCGTCTTAAATGTCAATCACCCACTCTAGTTGGCAGCATTTCTACCGTTAAATCATGAACAGTGACTTTAACGGTCACTTTCTAGTTGACCTGCGTGATTTCTCCCTAGGTAACGCAGCTCCCTTTGTGTTGTCGCAAGCCCTGTGACATTTCCTTGTTTCACACAATCCTCCAATCGCGTAGTTCCCCGACCCGGGAAATGTAGTTTAAAGTCTCGTGCCTCCTTTCAGCTACCTGGATTGCTAAGACTATGCTACCGTAATATAGTCACCTGGTGATGTAAAGGTAATAGTTTAACACAACTATCATGTAAGATTAACACTAAACCCCATTGTATACCCCAGGTTAATGCTATGATTCTAGGTGATTAATCATTAATATATTACTATGGGTTAAAAAAAAAAACCCTGTCCAACCTTACTCCCGATCCTCATCAATCAATTCTATAAGCAGAGGATTTTCAACTAATTAATCTTATTAAATGAAATAATCCACAACCCTTTTCGACGTGGCTTGTGGGACCTCCCAGTGTGAATACCCATAATAGAACTTTATACCATAAGTTAGGCATTGAGCCAATGACTTAACACTTTTCCATAAACCTTTATGATGAATTAACACTTTTCTCATAAACCTTTCTTATTGCGAAGTTGATTCCGCGCCACGATCTCCACCGTTGGTTCAGTATCGATCCAACGACTATCGTGCCATCATGCTTCAACTAGCCCGATAGTTATTGTTTTGTAATCGCGCGAGATAAGCAGTTTTGGTCCTCCGTCCTTGTGCTACATGTCACCACCATGGCTCATCGCGTGAATTTTAGAAATACCATTCACCAGGTTTTGTTTGCATGAGATACTGTTTACCACTTTCCTGCTGGAACTCAAAGAAGTTAAACTTCTTTTGAATAACTCATCGCATCCATTTTTTATGTTAACTGGCTTGCAAGTTCTAATGCGATATGCGTCGATCTCCTCTTATCGGATGATCATCGCCAATTACCATAAACGTCGTCGATTGGTTACTTGTGAAATTTTGATCGATTTATCATGCGATCTGCACTTTAATCTGAGTCATCCATCCTCCATTTCCAACAATACAATCTATTGTCCACTATCCATTCACCTTCGCTATCTCTTTATAATCCTTTAGGAAGTTGGGAAAAGCCTACATCCCCCACTGTAGAAGATAGTTCACAATCTTCGTCTGTCTACTGTGAAAACCAATTGCACCCACTTCCACTGATCTCTCCATCCATTCAAAAGGAAAATCCCACTCTCTACATGCCTATACACAAGTTTTATTAGACAATTAAATGCTAATCCCGTAAAGGAAATTCTGGCTGTCATTCATTCTATTCAACACAACAATTCCATAGTATTTCTCATATTCACAGTCAACACACCATAAGGATATTAAGACACATAAAAACACAAATTCCCACACATGATATATACAAATCCACACTGTTTTGGTACTTTTATATGATATTCACAAGGAAAACAGTCACATTTGACTGTTTCAGTTCTTTTCCATAAAATCCATCTACTGCTCTTCCTAACTCCTCACTCTTACTCTTACTATCCTCTAGATCTCTAGCCTCTATCTAGCCTCTGGCTAACCTCTGGCTAACCTCTCGAATTATTCAAAAGATCACAATTTATCCAAAAACAGATTCATGAACCAATTTAGTTCAGATCCGACAATCTCTCTCTCTCTCTCTCCCAAAGTATCTCTCCAACTCCACTCTTTTCTGAAACAGAATCCCAAATTAATCACTTAAATCCCTCAAATCCTCACTCTTCCTAGGATTACTTAACTATCTCTAAGATCTCTACATTCACGACATATTCTCCACAAATAAATTTACAATTAAAATCCCCTCAACTCAACTAAACTTAGGAAAATAAATAAAATGATTAAGGGAACCCACTCCCTTTAGTAAATGTGAAATAAGACTCATGGGTCTTATAATCTTTGAAGAATGCTTTTGCATCAGACTCCCCAAGTTGAAATAATCCATGGACTCCTGTTCATGAGTCTTAGCACTTCCTCTGTTGTAAACTTCACCATATTTCATCTTCCAACTGGTTATCTAACCTCTTTCAATTGCAGGTGCATTTACTGCCTTCTCTCTTTCTCCTCGATGCCAAACTCTGTGTTGTGGATGTCCTTTTTCTTTGCTGTCATAAGAATCTCCTTTTCATAATGTTTTGGTGCTGATATCCTGTGTAAACAACTCCTCAAACAACATAAATTTCTACTCCTTTGTTTGTTGTTGTCTTGTCATCATCTCAATAGAATTGAGCTCCAACTTTATGTATTTTCCAGTGTCTTGTACCTGACTGTATATTCTAATTTCTGACTCAATCACCAACATCTTCTTCTATCTATAAACCATTTCCTTTATGTTGTCCTGTATATCCTTCCATCTTTCCTTGACTTGCTAACTTTGACAATTCCTCATGCTCATCACCTTTGTAGTTTTCACCATCCACCTATCCAATATCTTGAGTATAATCCTCCCAATATCAAAAGAATATTGTTTCTTGTTTGATACAAGAACATATAACCTTTCAACCACATACTATCCATCAGTTGCAAATATTTTAGTTATTGAACCTTGTTCAATTGTCTCCATATTCATATTAAATTTAACTGAACTGTTCATCCAAATTTTCATTTGCAAATTCAAAATAAACTCTTTATATTCAAATCTTCTTTGTATCAAAAACAAAACCTGTTTATGGACTGTACTTTCACATCCTCTGCAATTTTCTTCCTCTTCTGCAATAACTTGTTTAAGAGCTATGCCAACTCTCCTTCCTTCATCCAGAACTTCTGAGTCCACTAGTTTCTTACTCTTATAGTCTTGTTTCCATAAGGAAAACTATCTTTCTGAAATTTTGGAACTTACATACTCCTCCATGTCTACTTGTGCAAACATATCTCCAAGATAAATTTGTCCTTCATCCTAGAGACCACATTCAACAATTAATAATTCAAAACTAGAAAATACATTACATTTTCCATCTCTTTCCTCATTACATTTGCTCCAAGTTTCCTATGATTTTTCATCCTCTTGATATGCATATGACATGTCAAACTTGTCATATCCTCCTCCATATTGTCTTATTTTGAAATACTCTTCTTTTTCTTCACTTTGTTTTGAATGTTGTATAATTTCTGAATTCTGCTCTCTACTCTTCTCTTTGGCCTTCCTTCCTTTCACACTTCTTTTCATTCTTCCTGTTTCTTCACTACAAATTTGTAAGCCACTACTTTGCATTTTCCATTCCTCTTTATTTTCAATCAAAATATGCCTGATTTTAGAACCTAAAGTTCTCTTTCTTCCTATACAAGAAACAAAATCACCATATACAATAGATTTTTCATTCCATCGTAAAGTCCCTTTTACAATAGTAAAAATTATTGTCAACACCATCAATATCACATTCCACTGAAGTCCTTTGCTGCTCACTGCATATGCATAGTTCATGAAATCATCCTTGCCTTCATCCTCTGAGATTGTCTGTCTCTTTTCAAGTTGTTGATTACATTCACCCTTACTCCTTTTGCAATTTGTACAAATAACACTGTCTTCAATTTTTTGTTGTGCATCAGTCTCTACCAACCTCTCTTTAAGTTCTTGGTTGTCCTCTTTTACCCTCCTCTTCATAGCCTTTTATGGACTAATTGTACCTCCTTGGGATAAATTCTCTTTATAAATTTCTATTCCACTATCTTCCATAGTACACCCTTTAGTAAGAGTCCTTTCCATTAATGTTCCACTATGTCCTTCCAAGACAATTTCTTGTCCATTAACTATCAATATAGGTTCATAATTTTTGAACAAAAATTGAAGAGATAATTCCATTACCTCAAGTGTTTGTACTGGACATACATTCTTGCTTGCTCTCATCATAAGTTTATCTTCAAACCTCTCTTCTACTTCCCCTTTTGCAATCTACACTTTCATTTTGTCTTCAGACTGTCTTCTATCTTTTTTCCAAGTCTTACTAGATTCATCATCCTCAGCTTCCTTAGTAGTCTTCAACATTTGTCCATCTTTTGTGTCTTTTAATACATTTCCAATCAAGAACTGTTTTATTACATCCATCTCTTCTAAAAGCTTCATTTCTTCAGCAACCTGCATAAACATATCTTCTAAATGTTGTTCATCACTTGCATACATACACAAATTATCAGTTTCAAAAACACTAGGCTCCTCTTTCTTTGATGTCTCCATCATCACATCTCTCTGCTAATCTGAAATTTTCCAATAGTACAAAAAATCATCAATGGTTCCTTCTTCAGCAAGGTAATCTTCTTTCTCAGGTATATAATAGTCATCTTCCATCTCTAACTTAGTTGCTCTGAGTTCTTCTCTTAATTTGATATACATTCTCCTCATTATCTATTTCTCCAATAGGTTCCACTTTATCTTTTTTCTTTTCATAGTCCAACCATACCTTTGGTCCTTCTCACATTTTTCTAGCAACATTATTATGGCATCCACACTTGCTTTCAATTCTGCAATGTATCTGTCAAATATCTCTTGACTCATCTCCTCTCCTTTGCCATTTTCCTTGGCATCTTTCTTTCTTCTGTTGTGGCTTCTCTCTAAACCCCTTCTATGACTATCAATAGTCATTTCCTCATTATCTCTATGACTTCGTCACTCACTATGAGCTGCACTAAGCCTCTGCAACAATAAGTCCTCCCTGTTGTCACTTACCTCACCAATCCCCTTCTTTAGACTTGGTCTTTTGGCAAGCACTGGTGTTATAGACATATTTGGGCACTGCAACCCAAATCACATATGTCTATAAACCAAGGGCTCTCAAAACCCTAAAATTGTTGTTTCATACCCTAAAGGATCAAGGTCAACTGATTACATCATTTCCCAGAAGTTCTCCCTGGAAAATTGCTTAGAACTAGTCAAAACTAGACCATACAAACTGCTCCATGCTGAGGGTGCGATGCATCTCACCTGCTACACACAAAGGGTGCGATGCATACTAAAAATCCCTTCTGTAGGGTGTGATGAGTGAGAGCAGACAAATGGCAGACGTAGTTTTCTAGGTGGAAACTCAAAGAATCTTCTAGAAACTGCTCATATGACACTTGCCTCTCTAAATTCGCCCAAGGATGAGTGAGAGATCATGAAATCTCCAAGTGGAACCAAGAACTATTAGTGAAATGACACTAATCAAAATCCCAGAAGCTTACTCACTCCCCTGTAGATATCTATATATGGATCCCTCATCCTAGAGATCCAGAGGCTAGAATTTTGTAATTTGTAAGGAAGTGTTATTGGTTTCTCTTTAAGACATTGTATTGTTGGGTGATCTTGCTTTTTATGAGGTGAAGAGGGCTTTGACGCTGGGAGGATGATGCTGGATCAGATAGTTGGGTCGTAATCCTCTCTTCTACTACTTCTATCAATAAAGCTATTTGAGTTTTCCTCCATATACTTGTATATTTTTGAATCTTGTATTTGTGTATGCATTTGTATGGTTAATGTACATCTGATTCTACATTGTTTATGGTTATAGATCTCTATGCTTTGATGGTATTTTGCTGCTTTGACTCTACAGGTATTCTTTGAAGCGGGACAAGTGAGAAGCGAGTGGCGAAGCTCTATCAAAGGAGAGAGGAAACAACCAAGGAGCCAAGCAAACGACTGAGGTTGGTACTCTGATTCTCTCTCATCTATCTCTCATAAAGGAAAACGCAAGTTACTTTGAATTGTTTGTTTCTAAGATAGCTACCCATCTTAGTGGGACTAGCAGCTCTGAATGGACACTAGTTTTCTCGGAAAAAGCTGGTTCTCTATCTCTAGAACCTCTTGAGCACTCTCTTCTGCTCTCATTAGGATTACATCCTCCAACTCACCCTCTCTTGAGAATAGTTTAATTGTCCTCCTTGTCCAACCTTCTACTGGAATATTTAGGTTCACTGCCACTAACACAACCCCTCTCTTTCTTTACACAGTCTACTATTGTGTGTTGCTACTATCATTCTCTTCCCTTATAAAAAAAATTCAAATTAACCAACATCAAAATACAACTCATACCTGATGATCTATCTCTTTAACCTTTCACTGGCTTGGCAATACACATGTTACATTACTTTTCACTGTCTGCACTTCAGTTCTTCTTTCAGCTGAATTTCTGTTCTTGCTGAGTATATCCATATTGACTTTAATTCCTTACAGTATCTCTGCTGCAATTTCTTCATTTACTTCTTTGTCACAGCTACCTGGCTAAAACTTCATTACTTTCTACTTGCATTCACCTACATACATCATTGAAGTTTTAAAGCCTACAAGATCCTTCCTGATCCTATCTTCCTCAAATCCTTTTTCCACAGTCTATCTTGAATGAATCGACTTAAGTCTTCATTACCTGTAACATTTCAAAATTATTCTCTGCATAAAATCTTGTGTTTTGATCTCCCAACACCAATTCCTTTTAGACCATATCCCTCTATATCTGAATCTATTACCAATGCAATTCTACACATTTTTAGAATTAAATTCAATCTTTCAACCAATCTCCATAGAGCATTAATCTCTGCATTGATACCAAATGATGTAGATTTAACACTTTAGCCCAACTATCATGTAAGGTTAACACTAAACTCCATTGTATAACCCAGGTTAATGCTCTGATTCTAGGTGATTAATCATTAATATATTACTATGGGTTAAAAAAAAAAAACCTCTCCAACATTACTCTCGATCATCATCAATCAATTCTATGAGCGCAGGCTTTTCAGCTAATTAATCTTATTAAATGAAATACTCTGCAACCCTTTTTAATGTGGCTTGTGGGACCTCCCGGCATGAATACCCATAATAGAACTTTATACCATAAGTTAAGATCTGAACTAATGACTTAACACTTTTCCATAACCCTTTGCGATGACTTAGCACTTTTCTAATAAACCTTTCTTATTGCAAAGTTGATTCTGTTGCACGATCTCCACCGTTGGTTCAGTATCGATCCAATGACTATCATGCCATCGTGCTTCAACTAGCCCAATAGTTATTGTTTTCTAATCGTGCGAGATAAGCGGTTTTCATCCCCCTTCCTTGTGCTACTTTCACCGCCACGACTCATCGCATGAATTTTAGAAATACCATTTACCAGTTTTTGTTCGTACGAGATACCATTTACCACTTGCCTGTTGGAACTCAAAGAAGTTAAAATTCTTTTGAATAACTCATTGCATCCATTTTTTTATGTTAACCAGCTTGCATGTTCTAACGCAATATGCGTCAATCTCCTCTGATCGGACAATCACCACCAATTACCGTAAACGTTGTCGACTACTGACTTCTGAAATGTTGACCGATTTAACATGTGATCCGGGCTTTAATCTGAGCTGTCCATACTCCATTTCCAATGATGTGACCTAATCTCCACTGTCCATTCACCTTTTCTATCTCTTTATAATCCTTTAGGAAGTTGGGAAAAGCCTGTGTCCCCCACCATAGAAGATAATTCTCAATGTTCCTATGTCTACTATGAAAACCAATTGCGCTCACTTCAAAAGGAAAATCCATTCAAAAGGAAAATTCGGTTCTCTACATGACTATACACAAGTTTTATTAGGAAATTAAATGTTAATCACGTAAAGGAAACTCAGGCAATCATTCATGCTATTCAACACAAAAATTCCATAGTATTTATCAGATTCACAGTCAACACACCATAAGGCGATTAAGACACATACAGACACAAATTCCAACACATAATATATAGAAATCCACATTGTTTTGGTATTTTTATAAGATATTTACAAGGAAAACAGTCACATTCGACTGTTTCAGTTCTTTTCCATAAAATCCATCTACTGCTCTTCCTATCTCCTCACCCTTACTCTTGCTATCCTCTAACTCTCTAGCCTCTAGCTAGCCTCCAGCTAGCCTCCAGCTAACCTCTGGCTAAGCTCTCAAATTATTCAAAAGATCACAATTTATACAAAAATGGATTCATGAACGAATTTAATTCAGATCCAACAATCTCTCACTCTCTCCTAAAGTATCTCTCCAGCTCCACTCTTTTCTCAGACGGAATCCCAAAGTAATCACTTAAATCCCTCAAATCCTCACTCTTCCTAGGATTACTTAATTGTCTCTAAGATCTCTACATTCACGACATATTCTCCATAAATAAATTTACAATTAAAATCCCCTCAACTTGACTAAACTTAGGAAAATAAATGAAATGATTAAGGGAACCCACTCGCTTTAGTAATGTGAAATAAGACTCATGGGTCTTATAAGCTTTGAATAATTCTCCTACATCACCTGGCTGGATCACCGATGTATGGCTTCAATTGACTGCCATTCACCTTTACTGGGAAGGGATCTCCATTCAATTTAATCAACTGAACTGCTCACTGTCGGTAATCTCCTTAATGACATAGGGCTCTAACCAGTGCATTTTGAACTTCCCTAGAAATTTATCAAACTTACTGTCATATAACAAAACCAGATTATTTACCTTAAAGGTGTGCAGCTTAATGTGCTGATCATGCCTGCTTTTGGACCTATTGGTGAAATCCAGCTAGAAAAATTTCTTCCTCAAGCTTAGCCAGCTGTGCGGACCTTTCTTCCAAGGGTCCACGATCCGTCATACCTGTTAGTGCTGCTATACACAAACTAGGCACAATGTATTCCATAGGCATCACTGCTTCAACACCATATACAAGCCTAAAGGGTGTTTGTCCAGACAACTTTTTGCATGTCGTCGGATAGGCCCATAGTACTGCAGGTATGTGCAGGTCCCAATCACTTCACTAAGTAGTGCAAACATTCGTCAGCACAGTTTCCAACACCTTATTAATGTTGGAAATAACATTGAGAGGGGGGGGGTGAATCAGTATTATCAGATCAATAATTTAATTTCCCAAACAGATTTGTATACGCTACTTCAGCTAAGTGAACTAGCGTGTATACGCGACTGTACTTAAAGCAACCAGCGTATATGCAGAGAACTTTTGATTTACCCAATTTATCATGCATTGAACTTTAATCACTATATCAAAGATTTATTAAATAGTGCAGTAAAAGAAGAATAAAGCATTACACATAAGCAACACACATGAACACCAAGATATAAGGTGGAAACCCAATGTGGGTGAAAACCACTTGCTACTATCGTCTCTGTCTTCTTTTAATAATAAGAAAATCTGTTTACAATCTTGTACTGGTGCAGACTTATACCATTACGCAGGATTCTACCTATAGAAGGTTACAACCTTCTCTCATTCTCCAGCTTCTACTGGAAGGGAGCTACAACCCCCTAACTCTTGTACTAGCCGATATGTTTACTAGTACGTAGGCGGTGACCTACAGAAGGCTACGACCTTCTTTCTTCTTCCAAGGACCACGTTTCATAATTTTTAGACTGGATCCATCAACTAAATCATAACTCCAATTCAATCATCATATACATCAACCAATCACTGAGACTCAATCATCACTTTCTGAATCAACCATAACCGAATTAATCAATCACTTTAACAACCCATTGTTAAACCACAATCAATCTGATCATTCAGAATACTATCACCAGAAACCAAACCAGAACCTAGAACTATGCAACGGCAAACAGAAACAACTGAAACATCCTTTATAAGGTATACGCTACTTCCATGTGTCAAACCTGCATGTATACGCGCTTTTCTCAAATCCAACCAGCGTATACATCTGAAAATATTAATTCATAATTCTACATCTATTCCAGACTTCAGTTATACCTAGATCATAATATTTACAGAATAACACATGCGTAGGTATTCAGATCTAGACTATACATGATCAAACCACATATTGATAATTCATTTCAAGCCTTAAGATCCTGATCCATCATTAGATCTTATCCTTCACAAATCGCTAAGGTTCATCCTTCGTTGATATCAAGCATAGCACCATAAGCCAATAACCTGCATACTAGATCTCACGCTTCATCGGATATTCGATACTTGCCCACTTGGCCTAATGATCTTCTCCTCCTTTTATAGTTTTAGGCATTTCTCGATACCATGGACCAAAACCACTTAGGAGCAATACCTTGGACCAAATACCTAGGGTCGATACCTCAGACCAGATAACTTGGACCAATACCATGGATCAAAATACCATGGACCAAATACCTTGGACCAAAAACTTAGTTTTCCAAGGTATACACACTTTTCGTTCTATGAAAGTGCGTCTGTACGTATACGCTCCTTGTGGCCAGTGAACCTGTGTGTATACGCAGCTTGGTCAAGGTGAACCTGTGTATACCTCTCTTTCTTCATTCTATGTATTCTGATATGTAATTATTTGTTGTTAACCTGTTGTACTATGATCTTTCATCTTAGTGAGTTTCCACCAAGGACAACACCTGTATCATAATGCCAGCAATCTCCCCCTTTGGACTTGATGGCAATAACAACACCAAGTCACTCTCCCCCTTTGACATCAAGGGCATAGGGTCATGCTCCCCCTTTGACATACATTATGCTGGTCATGCTCCCCATGAGTACATGCTGAATTCTCTGATATGCTGAACTGCACTGATTGAGCTCCGATAATTGAGTCCATTCTCCCCTTGAGCACAAGCAAAGTCTGCAAAAAAAATTTCTAAAAGAATAACATGACTCTATACATACATCATCAATGACCTTCCTATCACTAATGACTCATACATACATCCATCTCCCAACCAAGTGGGGATATACTAAATTTGACTCATCCACCCAACCAAGTGGGGATATACCAATTGTTTATACATGAAAAAACAAGAAACATTACATCATCCATCCCATGTAAAGTGGGGATATAAATTACATCATTTGTCCAAGAGGACCCATTCAAATGTATGAGAATACATATCACACCCTAGACTTTTACATGACTTGAGCAGCCAATGGTAGAAATATCTGAAGCCATAGCTGGACTCAGCAACCATAATGGCAACAATGTTGAATGTACGTGAAGGATAATGCTCCCCTTGAACCGGTGCTACATGTGCATTGTTAATAGGTCAAAGATCAAGGCATCTTTGTTAGTCAAATAAAATTAATGAACATAGCATATCATTAATATCAGTCAGAGCACCCATATCAGAGATTTCCCCATTGTTTTTCTTGCCTGAAAAACATATACGCTCCTTGACCCACAAAAACCCGCATGTGTACGTGACTTCAATTTAGGAAATACACGTATAATCAACTTTCTCTAAAAAGTTTGATTTAAGAGCAGGATGATGTAGCAACTACTCCCATCTTTTGTCTAAGATATTCAAATGTCTCTCTAGGCAGTGGTTCAGTGAATATATTAGCAACTTGTTCTTTGGAGGGAACATATTCCAACTTGACCTTTTTTTCAAGCAATTGTTCACATAGAAAATGGTATTTGATGGGTATGTGATTTGTCTTGGAGTGCATGACTAGATTCTTTGAAATACTGATGGCACTTGTATTATCATGTAGAATGGAGATGGGTGGAGTGCATGTGATCTGAATGTCTTGCAATGTTTGCATCATCCAAAGTAGTTGTGTGTAGCAAGATGCAGTAGCCACATATTCTGTTTCTGCTGTAGATAATGCAATGGAAATTTGTTTCTTTATGAACCAAGACACTAACCTAGAACCCATATAGAATGCACCACCACTAGTGCTTCTTCTATCATCAACACTTCCTTCCCAATCTGCATCTATATATGTATGAAGAGTAAGATATGTATCTCTAGGATACCATAAACCAAAGTTCTGTGTTCCTTGAAGATATTTGAAAATCATTTTGACTGTCAGAAGGTGTGATTCCTTTGGATTTGCTTGGAATCTTCCAACTATTCCTATTGCATGCATGATGTCAGATCGGGTACCTATTAGATAAAGCAGACTGCCAATCATGGATCTGTAGGTTGGTTGATGTACTACTGCTGATTCATCATTTGAGCTGAGACTGCATCCTGTTACCATTGGGGTACATACAGGTTTAGAATCTTCCATGCCGTACTTTTTCAATATCTGTTTGAGATATTTGGTTTGTGAAAGAAAAACACCATTTTTTTTTTTGAACTTGTAGACCAAGAAAATAGGTAAGTTCACGAAGCAAGGACATTTCAAATTCTTGCTGCATTACTGAAGCAAAATTCTGACTCATGGATTCTTCATTTCTACCAAAAATGTTATCATCAACATAAACAACAATTATTAGCAATTTATCAGTGTCAATCTTTGTATATAGATTGCTATCTGCTGACCCTTTTGCAAACCCTGTTGGTGTAGATATTTGTCAAGGCGGTAATACCAGGCCCTTGGAGCCTGTTTTAGACCATAGAGAGCTTTTCTGAGTCTGCATACAAGTTTTGCATCATTTCCAAGAATGAATCCTTCTGGTTGGTCAATATACACTTCTTCTTCTAAATCTCCATTGAGGAAAACATATTTTACATCCATTTGGTATACTTTGAATTTCTGAAAGCTAGAAGGAACAAGAAACATCCTTATGGCTCCAAGTCTAGCAACAGGTGCAAAAATTTCTTCAAAATCTATACCTTCTTGTTGAGCATACCCTTTACGAACAAGTCTGGCCTTGTTTCTAATAACTTCTCCATTTTCATTCAGCTTGTTTTGAATATCCATTTAGTTCCTATGGTATTTTTATCATGAGGTCTAGGAACTAATTCCCAAGTATTATTCTTTTCAATTTTCTCAAGTTCTTCATTCATGGCCTTGACCCAACATTCATCTTTAAATGCTTCTTACATTTTGAGGTTCGGTGGAGGATAGTAATGCTAGATAGCTTGAGGTTTCTGTAATAGTTATTCTTGTCTGTACACCTGCCTCCTTTTCCCCTAAAATTTGGGTTACTGGATGATTTTTCTCAACATACTTGGATGGAGTCTTATCTTCTAACGTTATCTCTTCTTTTGGTGCTTCATTGGTTTCTTCTTCAGAATCATTGTGATTTGATGTGGGAAAATAATCCCCCTCTTCTTCATTGTCATAATCTTCTGTTTTCATCTATTTTGGATTTTTGCATGCTTCATCAACTACAACAACAATACTTTCAATAATTCTCCCAAGTCTTTTATTATAACATTTATATCCTTTACTTCGGGAAGAGTAACCAAGAAGAATACCTTCATCTGCTCTGCGCTCAAACTTACCAAGTTTTTCATCAGTCATTTTGATATCACATTTTCTTCAAAAAACTTTAAAGTATTTTACAGTAGGAGTCTTACCATACCAAAGTTCATGTGGAGTTTGAGTGTTGTTTACCCGAACATTTGCTTGGTTGAGAATAGTTATAGCGGTTAATGCAGCTTCACCCCAGAAGGTTGCAGGAGTTCCAGATTCATCTAGCATAAATCGATCCATTTGTTGAATAGTTTTGTTCATTCTTTCCACCACTCCATTTTGTTGTGGAGTCCTTGCGGTGGAGAACTACCTTTTTATTCCATGTTGTTCCCAAAAGTCAAAGCATTCATCCGAGGTAAATTCCCCTCCTCAATCAGATCTGAGGCATTTGATTTTGTGATCTGATTCATTTTCAACCAAAGATTTGAAGGCTTTGAACTTTTCAAATGCTTCATCTTTATGCTTTAGAAGACCTATCCAACACATTCTGGGAAAATCATCAATGAACAAGATAAAGTATTGTTCTCCACGAGGTGACTTTTTCCTTGATGGTCCACATAAATTAGTATGAACAAGTTCAAGAGGCTTACTAGCTGACCCTTATTTTTCAATGAATTGCGATCTGATTTGCTTACCGAATTGACATGGTTTACATATTGTATTTTCAGGAATGTTGATATCTAGAAGATCATGAACAACCTAGAATCTGCATGCTTTTCTTATTTGATAAAAGCTTATATGTCCCAATCTTCTATGCCATAGCAAGTTTTCATCATTTTTGCTTAGATAGCACTGTTGTTGTCCTCCCTTGAGTATGTATAAGTTATTTGGAGTTCTTGTACATTTGATCACGGTTTCTCCTATATCAACCTCACGAACAACACATCTATTTGATCAAAACACCACTTCTTTTCATTGATCACACATTTGACTGACACTCAACAGGTTATGCTTTAGATTGTTTACATACATAACATTCCCAGATTTAACCTTTTCTTTCAAGAAAATAGAGCCTTTACCTTTTATGACAGCAGGAGAGTCATTTCCAAATGAGACATTCTTTTCCTTTTCTAAGGCATTATATGAGTGAATTTTTTCTTTGTCACCTCTCATGTGTTTTGAGCATCCATTGTCGATGTACCACTGATTTTCTTGTCCTTCTACATACAAGGTTATATCACATATTTTTGTTTGAGGTTATTTCCTTCTCCATATCTTGGGATTTAATGGAGTTTGCTCCTTTTGCGATGTTTGCTGAAATTTTCTCCTACATTTAGATTCTTCATGGCCAAAGTTGTTATAGATTGAGCATTCTATTTCATTTTCAAGAAGAGAAAAGTTATTATAGGAAATTTTCTTGATCCCTAACATTCCTTTGATTTCATGCTTCTCTAGTCATGATGGTTTTGTAAGCAACACATTGAGAAGCTTTGTGTACAAAATTATGACACGAGAAACATTTACTATTAAAGAAGTTCCTGCGATTATCGAATCTGTTGACCTGGTGATTGTAGTTTCTATTGATATTTATCTTTGAAGAAAATTGAGTATGATTTACCTGAGGTTGGTTGTGGCTTCTGTTCATCCTTGAAGCAAATTCAGCCTAATTTACCTGGTGATCTGCTTTATGCCTTTTCTGATGATTGTCATACTATTCAATGTTCTTTTCTGCATCAAGATAGCTTTTAGTGGAGGTTGACGGCTTCTGTGGTTGAGATGCTTCTTCAGTATATCCAAGACCTGTCTTTATCAAAGGAGAACACTACACTTTGATAATTTCGTTTAAGGTTTCTGATCCTTTAGCAAATCTTAAGATTGAGAGATTTTGTTTTCTCAAGATCCTTTCTTAGACCCACAATTTCATGTTCTAGTTTTTCATTGTGTTTTTCCTTTTCAGCAAGTTGGTATGTCAGGGTATCTATAATCATATTCTTTTCTTCTAAACAGATTTTGAGTTTAGAGATTTCTTCATGAAGGTCATCTTCTTCTAAAGCATCCCAAAAATTATCATCGTTATAAGCCATTAGAAGTCTATCGTCATTACTATTTTCATCTTCATCACTATTTGATAAACCATCGCTATCTTCATGAGTATAGTAACTCTTTTTACTTACACTTTGTTTTATATTCCATTTTGCAGATTCCTTCCCTTTCACATATTTATCTTTATGAGGACATTTGGTAACATAATGACTGACTCTACCTCAGGCAAAACGTTTGAAAGGTAGTTTACCTCTAAATCTTACGGAACCCTGTTGAAGCTTCTTAGCAAAGTTTACTTCATCTTCTTCTTATGAAATATGTCCTGATTCATTGAGTTCTTTCTTTCCTTTTTCTAAAGCTTTAAAGGTGGCTTCTCTCATATTTGATGGGCTTCCTTTTCTCATCTCAAAGGCGGTTAAGATTCTGTGCAGCTGTGTCATAGTGATAGTTTGTAGATCCTATTTTTCTTCTATGGCAGATAGTTTTGATTCAAATTTAGCAGGCAAGGATCTTAAAACTTTCTCAACTAAGGTAAATTCCTTTATCTCTTCACCTAGATTCTTCATACAATTAATAACCTCATCTATATGTAAGAAGTAACTAGCTATACTTTCATCATTGTGCATCTTAAGAGTTTCATATTGAATTCTGAGAGTTTGCAGTTTAGCACGTTTTACCTGAGAGTCTCCTTCGTAGATTAGAACGATTTTGTCCCATATTCCTTTGGCTGATTTGAGCTGCATAACTTTGGCGAACTCTGATTGTGATAGACTTCCCAATAATGTATTGATAGCCCTGGCATTGGTTTCATATTGCTTTTTACCTACCGTATCTGTAGGAATTGCTGATGGAAATGTATATCCTCCTTCCACGATTTCCCAGACATCCATTCCAAGTGATTGTAGATAGGTTGTGGTTCCTATCTTCCAATAAAAAAAATTTCTCCCATCAAAGCTTGGCAGTTTGATGGATCCCACGCTTTCTTGATTACTCATGATGATGGATCTCCCTTCAAGCGATCAAGCGTCTTTTGAAAGGACCTACTCTGATACCAATTGTTGGAAATAACACTGAGAGGGGGGTGAATCAGTATTATCATATCAATAATTTAATTTCCCAAACAAATTTTTATAATCTACTTCAGCTAAGTGAACAAGCATGTATACATGACTGTACTTAAAAAAACCAGCGTATATGTAGAGAACTTTTGATTTACCCAATTTATCATGCATTGAACTTTAATCAGTATATCGGAGATTTATTAGATAATGCAGTAAAAGCATAATAAAGAATCAAACATAAGCAATGCACATGAACACCAAGATATAAGGTGGAAACCCAATGTGGGTGAAAACCACTTGTTGCTGTCGTCTCTGTCTTCTTTTGATAATAAGAAAATTTGTTTACAATCATGTACTGGTGCAGACTTATACCAGTACACAAGCTTCTACCTACAGAAGGCTACAACCTTCTCCCTTCTCCAGCTTCTACTGGAAGGGAGCTACAACCCCCTAACTCTTGTACTAGCGATATGTTTACTAGTACATAGGCGGTGACCTACAGAAGGCTACGACCTTCTTTCTTCTTCCAAGGACCACGTTTCATAAATTTTCAGATTGGATCCATCAACTACATCATAACTGCAATTCAATCATCATCTGCATCAACCACTCACTGAGACTCAATCATCACTTTCTGAATCAACCACAACTGAATCAATCAATCACTTTGACAACCCATTGTTAAACCATAATCAATTTGATCATTCAGAATACTGTCACCAGAAACCAAACCAGAACCCAGAACTCTGCAACAGCAAATAGAAACAACTGAAACATCCTTTATAAGGTATACGCTACTTCCATGTGTCGAACCTATGTGTATACGCACTTTTCTCAAAGCCAACCAGTGTATACATCTGCAAATATTAATTCATAATTCTGCAGCTATTCTAGACTTCAGTTATACCCAGATCATAATATTTATAGAATAACATGCTTCAGTATTCAGATCTAGACTATACATGATCAAACCACATATCAATAATTCATTTCAAGCCTTAAGATCCCAATCCATCATTAGACCTTATCCTTCATCAACCGCTAAGGTTCATCCTTGGTTCGGATCAAGCACAACACCATAAGTTGATAACCTGCATACTAGATCTCACACCTCATCAGATATTTGATACTTGCCCACTTGGCATAATGATCTTCTCCTCCTTTTATAGTTTTAGGGCTTTCTCAATACCAAGGACCAAATACCTAGGGTCAATACCTTGGACCAATACCATGGACCAAAAACTTATTTTTCCAATGTATACGCGGTTTTCCTTCTGTGAAAGTGCATGTGTACATATACGCTACTTGTGGTCAGTGAACCTATGTGTATACATAGCTTGGTCAAGGTGAACCTACGTATACCTCTCTTTCTTCATTCTGTGTAGTTTGATCTGTAATTCTTTGTTGTTAACCTGCTGTACTGTGATATTTCATCTGAGTGAGTTTCCATGAAGGACAACACCTGTATCATAATGCCAACAATTGAATGCTTCCACTATTCCATTAGCTTGTGGGTGATAAGGTGTGCGTTTCTGGTGATATACCTGAAATTCCTCTAGAAATGCAGTGATCATTTCATTCAGAAAGTGTGTACCACGACCGCTCATCAGAATCTTTGGACAACCAAATCACGCCAGTATATATTCAAAGAGGAACTTCGCAGCAGTCATGCCTGTGCAATCCTTCATAGGCTACACCTCCACCCATCAAGTCAAATACTGAGTCACGGTGATAATGTACTGTGCTCCTGTCTTCTTCCCTTGGGGCTAAATGGTTGCCACAAAATATATCGCCCATTTCTCAAAGGGTTGTAACATCATCTATGGGTTCAAAGGTAGCTCATCTCTCCACAATGGTCTGCTAGTCCTTTGAAACACATCACACACCTTGCAGTAAGATTTTGAATCTTGATTTTGGGTTGGCCACCACAACCCTATGTGTAGAATCTTCTGCACAGTCGCTCTTCCTGTATAATGGCCTCCTGCGGCACCCTCATGAGCGTTTATGAGGATACTGGTCTTTTCAAACTTCAGTACATATTGTCATAATACTTCATCATACCCCATTTCGTACAAATGTCCGACAATGACAAAAAAAGTTTGCTATGCATACTATTAACTCCTTTTTCTGCTGAATGGTGTAACCTTCCGGGGAAGTTCTTGTCATTAGGTAGTGTATGATGTCTTCAAAATGACCATCCGCGATGCGCACTACAAATAGTTTCATGTCAAGAAATCTCTCATCCAAATTAGTGGGCTCTTCCCCTGTTTCGATGCACGATAGATGGTCTGGTCCCATGTTCAGCTATTCAGGCTTCACAATAACCTCAAAATCGTACTCCTAGAACAACAACAACCACCTACAGATTCTCCCCCCCCAACACAGGCTTATTGACCAACTATTTCAATGCGAAATGATCCATATACATCTTAAAATTTCCACCCAGCAAATAATGTCTAAACTTCTGGATCGCGTATACCATGGCTAACCCCTCGTGCTCAGTGGTGGAATAGTTGTTCTCAGCCTTAGATAACCTCCTGCTCGCGAATGCTATAGGATGGTCCAATTCTCGTCCGCTAGCCTGTGTCAGTAGTGATCCTAGTGTTATACATGACGCGTCTACATGTACATGAAACTCATTCTTCCAATACGAGAAGACTAAAATCGACACGGTGACCATTTTCTCTTTTAATACATCCAATCTTTCCTTACAGTCCTCATTCCAACAAAACGTGACATACTTTTTCAACAACTTCTCCATAGGCATGGTGATCTGGGCATAGCTTGGATAAACTTCCTATAATACCCAGTATGTCCTAAGGTTGCGCAAACCTGTTTCACACTCCTTGCCGCTTCCAAGTTAAGTATCACTGCGATCTTTGAGGGATCTACCATCAAGCCCTGTCTACAAGCCACATGACCCAATAGGGTCCCAAAAGGAACACAAAAAAAGCATCTCTTCAAATTGAGCATGATCTGGTACCTTCGACAAGTATCTAGCATTAGGTGTAAACTTTCCACTTGGTGTTTTACCAACTCAAACACAGTCCAGTCATCAAAGTACACCTCCAGAAACTTATGAATGAATTCTTTGAATGTAGCAATGACTACGTGTGAAAAAATCACAGGCACATTCTTCAATCTAAAAGGCATTACAGTGTATTCAAAACATCCCCATTCAGTCATGAAGGTCGTCTTGCTTCTATCCTCCGACACGATTTTGATATGATGGTACCCAGAGAACCCATTAGTGAAGGATTATTCTTCCTGGCCACCTACATTATCCAATACATCGTTAGTGAACAGAGTCAAGAAAGGATCATGTACACAAGCGTCATTCAATTTCTTGAGATCTACGCATATCCTTATCTCATCCTTCTACTTCTTTTCCTGTACCACCATTGGGCTTACCCAATCAGATTCTTTCACGGGCTCAATGATGCCTACCACGAGCATCTTATCTAGTTCTAACTAGACCTTTTCCTTATACTTTTGATTGAGATGGTATGGTCTTTGCTTAACCAGCTTCACGTTGGGTTTTAACGTGATCTTCATAATGCCCAGGTCTCCTATTATCCCCTTTAGCTCCGTAAACTCGGTAGGGAATAAATCCTGGTATTTGCAGAGAAATTTGGCGACCTTATCGACCGTCACGTCATCCTAGTAATCTCCAATCTTCGCAAATTTGGTCTCTGCCTCCGTACCAATATTTACCAGTTTTGTTTTCAATGGCGCGGTTATATCAGGGTTCTCGATCTACGGTCCCTCAACCTCCTGAGACCCTTAGTTTCAGAGATATTAATCTTCCATGGATCCTTCTCTTCTTCTTTAGTAGTCATGTTATATCATTCCATCATGTGGTCCAGCTAAGTAGTCTAATCGGGTTGAATCAGATTCAAAGGATCCCACGGTATCCTAATGATTGCTACTTTAACTTCTTGTAGCACTTCGTCAATACAATCAAACCCATCTTCAAAGCTGAATGTCATTATGAATCCTTTGCACAAAATATCCCATTCACTTGTACCATGGCAGAGCTCTATCTCCAAGTAATATTTGATCGGGATGACATCCAAGGTGTGAGAAAACAAGCACACCCATTCAGGTTGGGGCTTCGCTCTGTAAGCCTTAGCCCATTTGGCCTAGTGTGCACGCGGGTCATCCTTCCCGTCATATTTTTCTGTCATTTGTACCTTATGCTTCCCAAAGTGTGTTCTAATCATCCTCCTACACTCGCGCCAATCATCAAAGCTACCCTTGTGCGTAACCCACCATCTTGTAGGCATAGCGCACAGTGCCCAGTCCAAAGCCTGGAAGTGCTACTTCTCTAGTACTTACCTCTCAAATGCATCCAAAAACACATCCACATCAATCAAACCATTGTAAGTGGGCAGTTTTCTTACCTCTGACGATACACAACGCGACGACTGGGTCATCATGTTACAGCTCAGCGTGGTTACTTCATGTAGCTGATTCTACCAGCCCTCTAATTCTTCATCAGAGTCTAAGGTGCAGGAAATTTCGTGATCCCATGTAATTCATCCATCCATTGTCAAATTCACCCAATCTCGGTCTCACGCTCTTATCTTATATATGTAGTCCAAATCGTCATTGCTTTTGTAATCGTAGATTGGTTCGGTATAGCATGATCCTTCAGTTGGATCTAGGGGTACTATTACGTAGAGCGATTTATTTTCAAATATCATTTTTTGCTTCTTTAAGTTGATTACCCCATTCATATCAGTAGCCCAATCAATGCTAAGGATCATAGGATAGGGACCGTTGTCATCCATAATACCTATTACTTCAAAGTTAGCCAACGTGCTCGCGCCTTCAAAATCTATAGTCACTCCTTGCAGCTGGCCCATGGGGATGAACTTCTGCTAATTTTCCATCCTTAATTGAATCGGAGACCACTACAGTTTGGGTCTCCCCATCCGCTCCCAAGTTTTCTTTAATAAAATGTTCGTGTCTGACCCTAGATCCAAAATAACCTAATCCATTTTATATTCTCCTATTTGCACTGTCAGTCTCATCTCTCATCGTGTCCTTTCTTTATGCTTACCAATCTTCTGTACAATGCGTGGGTCACCTAAAGTGTTTCTGGCACATCTATTTATAAGCTCTTGTAACCCCTTCATAGCCTTTCTATCATGCAATAGCTTCATGCAGGTCTCTAGAAAGGTCGGAAGCATAGAAGGGTCCATTTCCTGATCAGGCTTATCCTTGCTCCTTGAGGTAGAGGCCTCAATGAAGCTTTTCTTTGTCTCCATGGGCGTTTTGCGTGCATGCTCGAAATCAAATTTAGCCTCCTTCGTTGTAGCATTTTGAACCCGTGCACTATATTTGGGTTATTTACCCTTATCATCACCCATTTCAATTCCACTTCAGAGCACTATATTCACATTCGGATCCTCTTCGAGAGGCTCAACCCTCATCATCTCTAGGTTCTGAATCAGCCGAGGTGGTAGCACCCCTTTGTCACGTATCCTCGCTATTAGCGTAGGACAGTCTTCTCTCTGATGATCAAAATGAGTACAATATTTGCACGAAGGATGCATTAGGTTAGTGCATTCATGGGCATAGTGTCCTGGTCCTCCACAATTATAGCAGATTAGCTGTCCATGACCTCTGCCAGGTCCTCCTTCGCCTCAGCCTTGTCTGCAGCCCTGAAAGCCTATTCACGCCATCCCAACGCTTTGTTCAGGTGTCCGTGTTTCTTCCTAAACCCTATAGGCAGGTGTTATATCCATCATCAATTCGTAACTTCTATAATTGCATTCATCGTGCCCTACCGACCTATAGAAGTTGAAAAACAGTTTTTTGGTGTTTGTACAAACTTTTGTAGCAAATGATAGTTATCCGTCGTATGTTTCCCTGCTATTTGACATATAGTGCACCACAATGCAGGCCCCATTCACAAAGAGTAGGAAATGGCCTTTGTCATGCCCCTTACCCTTACATTTTAGGCACCATATCCCTTCACGCACCTCCGGTCGAACTGTTCTGTCTTGCTTCAAACTTTTCATTTCAAGGAAAAGATTTTGCAACTGCGCATGGATCTGTTGAACCCCCAGATTCAAATATTGCATCGGTGTTTCACGCCATATCATTGCAATCTCCAATGCCTATGCCTGAGTCGTATCTTTTGTTGTGACAGTGCAACACTTAGATGAGGCAGGAGTGAAGCCACAAACCACTCGCGGTGTTGTCCATCTGTTAAGTTCATATTAGCTTTATGGATTTTACACTTCAACCTCTGATCCAATTCTTAAGGTGTCTCACCTGGTTTCATGGTGATCTCCTTGAACCCCACAATCGACTGTCCCTCAGATTTAGGCCTACTGAATTCTTTATTCAGCACGTCCTAGATGTGTGTCACCCCAGCGTTTGGGTTATCATTAGAGTACTTGATGTGCTAGGTTAGCGTGCGATCCTCCAAAGCACTAACCGATGTTAACTTCTTCATTTTGTCGTCTGTGATGCCCTGAGCTTCCCATACAACTTTCACGACGAACCAAAACTGGTCCGGGTCCTCATTTCCCAAGCCCTTAAACAAAGGCAGCTTCATTGAATTTTCCATGCTGAACTACGGTGGAGGCGGTGGTGGTATGGGTGAAGTCATAGGTGATGGTGGTGAAGTTAGAGGTGGTGTGGGTGGAGGTGGTAGTCGCGGGAATCCCTGTCTTATTAGCTAAATTTCACTTTGCGAAGAAGCCTGTGCTACTCCCTCTTCATCACCCAATGGAGGTGAAATCAGTGGGCTATATTCAAGATCCTTTCTTCCTTCATTTCTATAAGTATTTCCACTTCGCATAGCTCCGAACATAAAGGTAGCTTCATAACCCGGTTTTTTTCACAATAACATCTTAATCCAGGTATTTAAAAACTTCAAGTACTTACCTCTCAGACCTTTCAAAAAGTGCCACTCCACCTCGTTGTAACGAACTGAAGTATCAACCACGAATTCTGTCACAAATCCTCCTATGATATGATCGATCCAATGATTGATAGCATGGGCGATCTTATCCTTAGAGGCTTCTAGTCTCTGTACTAGCTCCGGGGTCCAGACAATAGTACCGTTAAGTTTCCACCTT
Organism: Pinus tabuliformis; assembly: GCA_031772625.1. Classification (NCBI taxonomy): domain Eukaryota; kingdom Viridiplantae; phylum Streptophyta; class Pinopsida; order Pinales; family Pinaceae; genus Pinus; species Pinus tabuliformis. The sequence goes on along the minus strand of CM062804.1, from coordinate 151,968,578 downwards.
CCTTGGCTATCCGCTAGCTTCGCGATACACTCATATAACTCAACTAAAAAGGAAAAGAGAAAGATATCATGCATTTCTGTATATAGGTACATATCCAGCCATTGTTCATTTGTCATTCATGTATTCCTATTCTCTTGTGTCGTGAATTCGTGGTGTTTTACCTCTGAGATAATAGTGGTCAGCTATCAATGCTAGAGCATCCAAGATAATTGTTTTGGGGGTTTTTGTTTTAATTTGGAAGACCAATGAATAAAACAAATGTAACACTATATTTCCTAACCTTTTGAATAATATTAATCCCAAAGTAGAGGGCTTCTATAAAAATTCACACAGTGATAAATCTTGAATAGTGGTGAGCAGAAACAAAAAATAATATGATTATTACAACTTTTAGATAGAAAATTAAACAATCATAAGTATGGAAACCTCTGGCCGATGTTCAGAAGGTTCAAGAGAATATGCTTATTCTTATAACAAGATGTTGATGATTTATTGATTCAGAGGGAACTAATTAAACAAACAATTCATTAATCCATTCTCTTTAATGATTATCACTTCAGAAGCTTATAGGAATAGATTGAGACAATTATTCCTACCTAGGTATCTTTGTAATACAAAAGAATATGAAGAAAAACATAATGTGTAACACTAGAAGAACTTACAAGAAACACAAACTGTGTAAAACTGAATTCATAATTCTTTGCTTTGTATTAAGGGTCCAGAAAAGCTAGTACATCAAAGGTTTACAAATGCTTATTTAAGGGTGAACTCCCTTTCAATGGTCAACCTGGTTCAATGGTGAACCGTGAACCCTTAATAACTCGAGAAGAGAATTATTTATACAAAAGTAGAACTAAGAAAATATCCTAAACTGTTTAAGGATTTATTCTAGGAAAAATAAATATCTTCATGCAACAAGATAGAGACAACTATTGAACTGCTGCTTGTTGTCCCTGTTATTTAGGTTCTGTTGGCTTTGGTCTTTGATATTTTTCCCTTTAAACTGCTTGTCTGTTTGATCTTCACACTGGAAGTCATATTCACTTATGACCTTTCATCTGATACATTTTAATCTGATTCTCTTTGACCTTATTGACTTGTCAATAACCTTTGTTGTGTTTTACTTTTACTGTACATTTCAAGCTTTTATTATGTATTTCAACAGTAAATCATTTAGGTTTTTCATGTCTCAACATTAGGTAGTTTGGATATTGATCATCTATTTGTCTTTTAACTGTATGTTTTCTCTGCCTCGTTTGTTTTGTCATTTAACTGTGTAAATTGTTTGTTTTAACATTTATTGTGTAAATGATTTCTTTTGCTTTGTCTTTGGTTTAGACCTGATTTCTATTTGTATAGGAAAATCATTTGAATTCATTTATCGAGAATATGGAACAAACACGTTTTTAACTGGTATAAAAACCATTCATCTAGTCTCCTAGTCTTCTGCTAATCACCTACAAAATACAACAATTGTTAAGAAAAACATAGGTTAACAGGGAGGGCCACAATGGCTTCATTTGAGTTGAAAGGTCTGTGGATGGGGTCCGGAGCATTTTTAGGAGGTAAATTGTGGTTAAATCAGTTGCAGAGCCTTAAGATGGCAGAGGAGGGTTATATAGGTTTTACTATGTAAACGGACAAAAAGAGCGAAAGTGAGGGTTTTGGCGTTTAAACGGGTAAACGATTAACTTTTTAAGATTTGGCACGAAGTGAACAGTGGATGGTTTTATGATACGTGGGGAGCTGTTTTGGAGGCTCATCGCACCGCTTTTGGCCTTGCGGTGGTTTTTCTCCAAGGGCACGTGAGTTAACGTGGGAATGACACGTAACCTCAAGGGGCCCGAGCAAAACCACGAATCTTGCATGCTCTCAAGCCTTCAAATATTAGAGATAGGGAGTGCGCGATATGGTTGTGGATCGTTAGATCTGGGAGCAGGTAATCAGATGGCTATTGCACGATCGAGATGCACGGAGGGAGAAGGGAGGGAGACTAGCGGGCCTGGGGAACACTTAAAAAGGATTTGCAATTATTTAATGCATAAAGTGCGGGTTAAACATATCGCGATGGGTTAATGGAGTGGGACCAGGGTTTTAACTGCGGCAGGGTTTATTTAACCACACCAAGGGTGGGTTAAAAGGTTTTGTCGGGAAATGTGAGTTGTGAAGTTAACTTTATAAAGAGAGGGGTAAAGAAGACTTAGGATAAAAGGGTGCTTATGGGTTTTATGGCATATGGAAGAGTTAATAAAGTAATGTGGAGGGGGGAATGAAAAATTAGGACAAGGGGTGAAATGAGATGAGGGGAAGTTAGTTAAATTAGCTTGTGAACATCTTTTCACTCTCATAACTACTCTTTCACACTGAAACACATGATCAATCATGGTAAATGTACTTCTGCAGCTTTCTTCTACCTACCCTTTTACTTACCCTAACAATTTTTTTTTTTAATTGGGTGCATTTAGGCTAGCAAGCCCTTTTCTTTCCTTTTTCTTTTGAAAAGAAACTATCTAATTCTAACCTTATAACATCGAAGGGCTCAGATTAAATGGATGAGCTCCTTATTATTCTCTACCGAACTATTGATCTACCAAGATTAAACAGTTTGGTTAGATCTTTATTCTCTAACTATAAACATTAAATTTAAAGCATGAACTAGTCAATATTAAACTATTTGACTATCATGGGTTGTGGCATTTATGACAAGCTGCACACAACCATTATTTTGCATGATAAAGTAAAAGTAATGGCACTTGGACTTACACACTTTCAGAGTTTATTTCTTTTGCTTTTCTCTCTAACCTAACATTTTATTTTTTCTTTCATTGTTTTATGGCATCTATTCTAACATTTTATTTGATATGGACATGTTATCAAGATATTTCCAAACATTTTTAATTCAATATTCTTTTTGTCCATATCCTAGCTTAACATTTTTTGAAAAATATTTTCATTTTTTTGACTAATTGATTCTAACTTACCAAAACCAAAAAATGCTACAACATTGGCTCCAACTGGGGATTTCCTTCTCCTGTAGAATGCAGAGAACCTACATATCCATGTGCTTTCTCCTCCAACTATGGAGTCTTTTGCTGTAAAAACTCACACTGACAACTTGAAAAGCAAAAGAAACCAGAGTCTTTACAATGGTAGTAATGAAATATACTTCAACTTCTCAGTACTAAATGTAATGTTTGAGAAACCTTCCATTTATAGGGTAAGTGGAATATAGCCCCTCAATATTTTGTAGCACAAAAGTTTTGTTTCCCTTTACTTCAGCAATTGCTAAAGGTCCAAACCACAAGTTGTCAAACTTGCCATGTTTTCCCTTTTCTTCTCTCTGGAATCCCATCTTAGAACTAGGTCACCTTCCTTGAAGTCCCTTTCCTTGGCTCTTCTGTCAAACAGGCTCTTCATCTTACTCTGATACTTTTTCAATTTGTATTGAAATTCATCTCTATTTTCATTTAGTTCAATAATCTGACTTATTCTCCTTAAAAAATTATCAGGTTCATCTGTTGAATCCTATAAGAATTTTAAAACAGGGAAGGCTAAATTGGTAGGGAAGATTGCATCTTTCCCATAAACTAACTAGAAAGGATATTTACCAATAGATCTTTTTGGAGTAATTATGTTTTCCCATACTGCATAAATTAAATGAGAGTACCAGCTCTTTTTATGATCTACTAAAGGCTTTTTTATTACCTTTACTAGACTTTTATTGGAGGATTCTGCAAGGCCATTACCTTGTGGGTAATATGGAGTTGAATGATGTAACAGAACCTGATATTTCTGGCAAAACTCGATCATTTAACACTATAAAAAGTTGTTGCATTATGAGTGACAATTTGAGTTGGGCAACCAAATCTAGATAAGATGTTCTCTTCAATAAATTTGATTACTATTGAATCAATAGCATTTCTCACTGGATTTGTTTCCACCCATTTAGTGAAGTAGTCTGTTGCAATGAGGATCCATCTATGCTGATTACTTGAAGTACGATGAATCTCTCCAATAAAATCTAATCCCCATTGGCTAAAAGGTTCTGAGACTATTGATGGAACCAATGGAAGAGCTACTAATTTTTGCTTACCAGCAAACATTTGACAAGGAACACAACCTCTGACCTTTGCTCCTACTTGTAAGAAATATGTTGGCCAATAAAATCCTCCCCTTAGTATCTTATATGTTTTTTCTCTCCAAGCATAATGTCCTCCACAAAATACTATATGAAACTGGTCAATGATTCCTTCAGTTTCTAATTCTGTTAAACATAATAACAAAATATTTAGTCGATCCTTCCAGTACAAATTTTCATTTATGATACAGTACTTGACTGCTTTCAGTTTGAGAGTTTTACACTGGCTTTTGGAGAATGACGCTAGACATTCAAAATGGATCAAGAAATTTACAATATCTTGGTACCAATCCGATAACATAATTTTTTCATCAATGTGTAAAGGGCTGATCTGATCTAAAGGTAAACGTTCTTATGGATTCGTTTCTTTGGGATGAAGGGAAGGTTCTTGTGGATTCTCCTCTTCTACAAGGACAGAAGGTTCTTGTGTATTCTTCCCATGTATCTCTAAAATAGAATTGATTCCGAGCACTTAATAGTTTGATTCAGCTAGAAGCTTAGCTAATCCTTGGCTTTTTACTAGCTTTGTAGTTTTGATAGTTAGATCAAACTCCAGAACTTGAGTGATCCATCTACCTCTCTTTCCATTAGTGTCTGGTTGAGTTAAAACAATTTTCACAACATTATTAGGAACATAAGCAGTAATAGGAGAATGTATGACATACATCCTTAATGATTTTAGGGCTTGAATAAGGGCATAAGTTTGCTTCTCAATTATGTCATACTTAAGCTCGGCATCTGTGATAACCTTACTGAAAAAGGCTATGGGTTGGTCATGGGAATCTTCATTCTTTTGTAGTAGAACATCGGCCAGGGTTCTTTCTGAGGCAAAGGAAAATATATTGAATGGTTTAGTGTAATCAGGGTTGGCCAAGGTGGGAGCTTCAGAGATAGCTTTCTTGATATGATCAAAGGCATTCCTGGAAGAGACAATCCATTTAACTTCATGATCCTTTTGAAGCATGTCAATTATATATTTTAAAATCTCAACATAATGTGGGATGAATCTCCTTAAAAAATTAATCTTGCCTAGAAAACCTTGAAACTCCTTCTTGTTTCTAGGTAACGTCAATGTTTCAATGGTAGACACACACTTGGGATCAATGACTACTCCTTCTTTTGAAATTATATGGCCCAACAGTTTTCCTTCTTTGATATCAAACAGAGACTTTTTAGGATTCAATGATATTCTGAATTTTCTACACCTATCAAAAACCTTCATCAAGTGCTTTAGATGTTTCTTATCAGATTTAGAAAAAACAGTTATGTCATCAAGATAAAGAACCACAAATTTATTTACCTGACCCACAAAAGATACATCCATATCTCTCTGAAATGTTGCTCCAGCATTGGTTAAGCCAAATGGAATTCTGGCATACATGAATGTACCCAAGGGTGTAGTAAAGGATGTCTTCTCTCTGTCTGTTGAATCAACATTTACTTGATTATAGCCCGAAGAAACATCAAGCATAGAAAGTCTTTGTGCTTCTGAAACAATTTGAAGTAAGTGATCCATTTTGGGCAAAGGATAGTTATCTTTTAATGATGCCTTGTTCAAATTTCTAAAGTCCACACAAAGTCTAATTTCTCCATTCTTCTTTCTAACAGGAACTAAGTTTGCAACCCAATTATAATATATAAGAGGGAGGATGATCTGGGCATCTAACATTTTCTTAATTTCCTTCTCTACAATTGGTAGAAGAGCTGGATTGATCCTCCTAAGTTTCTGCTGATAAGGAACTGCTTCTAGCTTTAAAGGAATCTTATGTTGTATTAATGAAGTATTATAGGTTTCTAAATCAGCATAGGTCCTTGCAAAAACATCCTTATAAGTTTGAAGTAACTTAAGATATTGAGCTTTGATCTCAGGATCTAGAGATGCACAGATTTTAATGTTTTTAATATTATCATCTGTTCCAATATTAATTTATTCTATGTCATCTTGTGAAGAAATGGACTGAGGGTTTTTGAGGACATCTTTTTTATCAAACAATTTTTCTAAAGGAATGAAGCCTTTGGGAATAACATTGTTAGACAATTGAATAATGTCATGATCATCAATTTTTGAATTGAAATTTGAAGTATCATTTCCATTTGTATTTTCATCTATTTCTGTTCTATCTTCATCAATTTGTAAAACTGAAAAATCATTTATAACCCACAGAAAAGATTTCAAATGTTCATCATCTTCAAATATCTGCCAATGTTTTAGATTATCTGGGATGGATGGTCTGTATTTGATATAGTACATTGGTCTAATCAGGAATTTTAAATGAACTAGCAGAAAACGCTAATGCATCTACATGAATATTCTGATCTCTTGGAATATAATTCAAACTAAAAGCATCAAAGAAGTTTTCAACTAAATCCCATACTTCATTTTGATAAGACCTAAGTGTAGGATGCTTAGTTTGGAAAATATTTCCCACTTGTTTGACAATAAGTTTTGAATCAGTAAAAAAACACTTAAGTTTTGAACCTTTAAGCTTTTGACTAATTGGAGTCCTAAAAGGAAAGCTTCATATTCAGCCACATTATTGGTAACTTCGAAGTCAAGTTTACATGATTGGGTGATATTTTCTATTTCTGGTGAAATTAAAACTACCTGGCTCCTACCCCATATTTTCTACAAGAACCATAAAAATATAGTTTCCATACATCAATTTGATTTGGTACAAGACTTTCAATTACATCTTCTACTTTAACTTGAGTTTGATGTATTTGGTTTGAAGAGAATTGAAAGCAACCAAAATCCTGATCAATTGCATAAATGGGATGGTTCCTTGGCTGGTCAATTTTTCAAATAGTGTGCACAAATGTTACCTCTCTATATAACCTTAGTTGTTCTCCCCCATAAACTGGAATAGTGGCATAAGATATATCCATTTGAAGAGTTCCCCCTAATTTGGCACAACAAGACCTAGAAAGGAGCATTCTGATTTTCGGAGGGATATCTGTGACAACTATATCAAGCACTACACTTTTCGCTGTAATTTGGGCAAGGGTGACTACTATATCCTTAATCAATCCTAAGCAGGGCACCCTTTTAGAATCAAAGGTGTACAAGTCATGATAGGATCTAGTTATGTCAAGTTTCAAATGGTCCATGATAGCTTTTGGCATGAGGTTATGTGATGCTCCAGAATCAAACATACAATTATATAACATGGAATCGTTTGTCTTAAGAGTTACATAGAAAGGAGGCACTATTTCATCTATCATATCTGAGTTGGGACCAAAGACAACTACTGGTTTTTCATCTTACAAACTAATGATATCACTTTCAACATCAACCAAGGTGTTTTGTATCCATTTGGAGACTTGATTTTTATACCCAGGGTTTTTGGAAAGTTCTAAAAGTGGAATTGGGATTTTAACTCTTTCTAACTCTTTTTCAACATTAAATGTAGTCAAAACATTTCTATCATTTTGAACAATATCATATGATTGATTTAATGGTCGAATAACAGTTGTTTGAGTTTCAGCAGCTTTGGTACGAGGTTCAATTGTTGGAGTCCCCTTAGGAGGTCTTCCAGGGCCAGGTCTAGGCCTAAGATCATATCTCTTGTTCAACTCTACAATTAAAAATTCAGAGAAAGCATGGTATTTAGAAACCTGTGAGGATTATTGATGGTCTTGAACCTGATTTTGTTGTGAGAGAGGAATCATAAATGTTTGATCAGAAGAAGTATCCATGTTATTGATATATTCAGTAATAGTCATAGTATTTTCATCAGGTTGTTGGTCATGTATCAGTAAAGGAGTGGGAACCTGTTGATCATTACTAGGTCTCTGAAGAATTTGTAATTGTGGATTCCTTCTATAATGACCTTGATTTTGATTTTAGGGTCTAGTGACTATTTCTTGAACTGTCCTAGGTTGAGTCTCAATCTTGGAAATTCTATTAGATAGATTTCTAAGAAGAGAAGTTATTTCATCTATTTTAGAATCTTCAGCTTTAATCTTAGAAGGAACTAGAGGCTTCTTGAACATATTTGAGTTTTCTTTGGGCCTTTTCCTCGTTAGCTTTCAAGGAAGTTGAAGTAGCCCTATTTATTTCCACACCTATATCATTTGTTTGCATATCTTCAAGAGTTCTTGAAGTTCTCTCTCTTAGCATTATAACAAAGTCATCATCAAAGGCTTTAGAAAACCTAGATTTAGTTGCTGCTACAGGGGGTTTACAATCAAAGGGCATCTTATGATAAAGTTTGTTAAACCTTTTGATGAAATCTGATACAGGTTCACCAAAGTTTCTTTTAAGTTCTTAAAACTTAGTCAGAAATTAAAGAGGGTCTTTCTTTAAACCCCATTGGTTTTGAAATATGTTTGTAAGCTCTTCCCAATTTCTAATGGAATTGACAGGTAACTGCCTTAACCAGATTCTTAAATTTCCTTCAAGTGACTATAAAAAAAAATCTCATTTAAACATTCTCTTGTTCGATATTCATGTTGTCTACAAAGTCTAGAAAAGCTTGAAGATTTTCCTCAGCCATGGGACCAGTTTCTCCATTATACTTAGGAAGGTATTTCAAGTACCTAGCTCTGAATGCATCGAGGTTAGCATGTAAGACTAAAGCTGCATATCTAGACTGTATAATAGGTTGGAATGCCATAGTGGCAGGTGGTGTATGAGGTGTTTTTGTGGATGAAGAAGAAGAAGAAGAAGATGAAAAAGAAGAATATGAAAAATAGGAAGAAGAAGGTGATTGAGGGGGTGTGTGACTATGTGGAGCTCAAGAAGAAGGGGATATCCTAAATAAGTTTAAAGGAGTCTTAAGAACTAACTTTGGGACCTGTGAAGGAATACCCTCTTTTGTTTGAAAGAGTGGATTTGTATACACAAATATGGTCTCTTCAGGTTGTTTAGAAGTAGAAGCTTCAATTCGTTTAGAAGTAGAAGCTTCAAGTCGTTTAGAAGTGGAAGGAAATGAATAAGTGGTAGTGGATATGAAATTTGTGGGTTTGTATTTAGGTAAATGAACACCCAAGTCAGACTTAGTTTTAGGTGATCCTGGTGGTAGAGGGGGTTCTGGATGCTTTTCAAAAGAATGAATGAGAAAATTTTAATCTAAATCAAATCCCCTATCTAATAGTTCAGAAACCCTAGGAGGTATTTGTGTCAAATCAGGGTTAGATGGAATATTACTAAAAGGATCAAATGATACTAACTCTTTAGACTACAAGGCTGAAGAGGAAGCAGAAGATGGTTGAGGTCTCCTTTTAAAACTGGCCTTTCTTAGAAGTTTTTTAGGATCTGACAGAGGATTAACTAAGTCAAATTGTGAATGAGATCTAGTGTGCTTAAAAGGTGTCAGTTTGGGCTAGTGGAGTTGACAGGTGAAAGATTTTAACCTTTCTAGAACTTTAATCACCTTAAATAAATAGAATGAATATCGTTGTCCTAGGAAAACTTAATGGAATTCGAATCCCTAGCAATGGCGCTAGGCTAAAGTTGTACCTCTAAGATACTAGTGGTCAACTATCAATGCCAGAGAATCTAAGATAATTGTTTTGGGGGTTTTTGTTTTAATTTGGAAGACCAATGAATAAAATAGATGTAACACTATATTGCCTAACCTTTTGAATAATATTAATCCCAAAGTAGAGGGCAGCTATAAAACTTCACACGGTGATAAATCTTGAATAATGGTGAGCATAAAGAAAAAACAATATGATTATTACAGTTTTCAGACAGAAAATTAAACAATCATAAGTATGAAAACCTCTAACTGATGTTCAGAAGGTTCAAGAGAATATGCTTATGCTTATAACAAGATGTTGATGATTTATTGATTCAGAGGGAGCTAATTAAAAAAATAGTTCATTAATCCATTCTCTTTAATGATTATCACTTCGTAAGCTTATAGGAATAGATTGAGACACAATTATTCCTACCTAGGTATCTGTGTAAGACATAAGAATATGAAGAAAAACATAATGTGTAACACTGGAAAAACTTACAGGAAACACAAACTGTGTAAAACTGAATTCAGAATCCTTTGCTTTGTATTAAGGGTCCAGAAAAGATAGTACATCAAAGTTTTATAAATGCTTCTTCAAGGGTGAACTCTCTTTCAATGGTCAACCTGGTTCAATGGTGAACTATGAACCCTTAATAACTCAACAAGAGAGTTATTTATACAATAGTGGAACTAAGAAAATATCCTAAACTATTTAAGAAATTATTCTAGGAAAATGAAATATCTTCATGCAAGGAGATAGAGACAACTATTGAACTGTTGCTTGTTGTCCCTATTATTTAGGTTCTGCTGACTTTCATCTTTGATTTTTTGCCCTTTAGGTTGCTTGTCTATTTGATCTTCATGCTGGAAGTCATATTCACTTATGACCTTTCATCTGATACACTTTAATCTGATACTCTTTGGCCTTGTTGACCTGTCAATAACCTTTAATGTGCTTTTAATTTCACTGTACATTTAAAGTTTTTACTGTGTATTTCAACAGTAAATCATTTAGTTTTTTCATGTCTCAGCATCAGGTAGTTTTGATATTGATCATATGTTGTCTTTTAACTATATGTTTTATCTGCCCCCTATGCTTTGTCTTTTAACTATGTAAATTGTTTGTTTTAACATTTACTTTGTAAATGATTTCTTCTGCTCTGTCTTTGGTTTCGAACTGATTTTTGTTTGTATAGGAAAATCATTTGAATTCATTTCTCGAGAATTTGGAACAAACAGGTTTTTAACTGGTATAAAAACCATTTATCCAGTCTCCTGGTCTTCTGCTAATCACCTGCAAAATACAACAATTGTTAAGAAAAACACAGGTTGACAGGGAGGGCCACAATGGCTTCATTTGAGTTGAAAGGTATGTGGATGGAGTCTAGAGCATTTTTGGGAGGTAAACAGTGGTTAAATCAGTTGCAAAGGCTTAGGGTGGCACAAGATGGTTATACAGGTCTTACTGCGTAAACGAATGAAAAGAGCGAAAGTGAGGGTTTTCGCGTTTAAATGGGTAAATGGTTAACTTTTTAAAATTTGGTGCAAAGTGAAGAGTGGATGGTTTTATCATATGTGGGGAGCGGTTTCGAACGCTCATTGTACCGCTTTTGGTCGTGGGGTGGTTTTCCTCCAAGGGCACACGAGTTAACATGGGAATGACACGTAACCTCAAGGGGCCTGAGCATAATCACGAATCTTGCATGCTCTCGGGCCTTTAAAGATAGGAGATCGGGAGAACATGATATGGCTGTGGATCGTTAGATCTAGGAGCAGGTAATCGCATGGATATCGTGTGGTCAAGATGCACAGAGGGAGTAGGCACAGAGATTAGCGGTCCTGGGGAATAATTACAAAGGATTTGTAAGTATTTAATGAATAAAGTGCGGGTTAAACATATCACGATGGGTTAATGGAGTGGGATCGGGGTTTTAACTGCGGCGAGGTTTATTTAACCACACCAATGGTGGGTTAAAAGGTTTTGTTAGGAAAACATCAATTGTGCAGTTAACTTTATAAATAGACGGGTAAGGAAGACTTAGGTTAAAAAGGTTTTTATGGGTTTATGGCATATGTTGGAGTTAATAAAGTAATGTGAAGGGGGGAATGAAAATTTAGGACAAGGGGGTGAAAAGAGATGAGGGGAAGTTAGTTAAATCAGCTTGTGAACATATTTTCACTCTCATAATTACTCATGCACACTAAAACACATGATCAAGCATGGTAAATGTACTTCTGAAGCTTTCTTCTACCTACCCTTTTACTTACACTAATAGTTTTTTTTTAATTGGGTGCATTTAGGCTAGCATACCCTTTTCTTTCCTTTTTCTTTTGAAAAGAAACTATCTAATTCTAACCTTATAACATCCAATGGCTCAAATTAAACTATTGAGTTCTTTATTATTCTCTACCTAAATAATGATGTGCCAAGATTAAACAGTTTGGCTAGATATTTATTCTCTAACTATAAACATGAAATTTAAAGCATGAACTAGTCAAGATTAAACTATTTGACTCTCATGGGTTGTGGCATTTATGACAAGCTGAACACAACCACTATTTTGCATGACAAAGTAAAAGTATTGGCACTTGGACTTGCACACTTTCAGAGTTTATTGCTTCTGCTTTTCTCTCTAACCTAACATTTTATTTTTTCCTTCATTTTTTTAGAGCACCTATTCTAACATTTTCTTTGATATGGACATGTTATCACGATATTTCCTAACATTTTTTATTCAATATTATTTTTGTCCATATCCTAGCTTAACATTTTTTTAAAAATATTTTATTTATTTATACTAATTGATTCTAACTTTCCAAAACCACAAAATGCTACAACACGTGGATATTCCTATCTAACCAGTCTTTGACCTATTTCTTTGTTGGATTCTAGTGATACGACATCACACATATCTCATGTAGATTCTGGTCCCTACAACGGAACCATTTGTTGGCTTAGTGGGGCCTAACCTAGGTTTAGCATTAGTTAGCCAAACAAATCCCTACACTATTAGCCCTTTCGGGATCAGCTTGCAGAGCGCATACCGAAGTCTCACCCGAAGTAGTATGGGGGGATGCTGGAACCAAGTTTCCACACCCTGAGATGGTTGTGATGTAGATTTATACCTTCTGTTCTTACTTTCGTGCAGGTCACTAAGCTTTAGGGCTCTATCCGTCTACCCTTTATTCCGCCCTTCAGTACCTCCGCAAAGGTGTATGATTGACCTTCGCACAGCCTTAGCCCACGATATAGGTACTTTCACGCTGTTATGACAACGTATTGTATAGGTTCCCAAGTTATCTTAAGTGTCTTACTTATCTTACTAAACAATCACAGTTTGCGCCACATAAACTGATATTATTACTTGTGTTCAATTAACAAATATAATCACATATATTCATGCATTACATAAACATTGTAACTTAAACCCAAAACGCAATATAACCAGACGCATTAACAAGAAATAAATAAACAAAATTTGTAGAATACTTATCTTTATTGATATCTTCAAACTATTATAGACTCTATTCGCACTGTGTACATAGCTGCAGGGGTTCGCGCTCTCAGTTTTAGACTTCTACCCTAAGCCTCTGCGCACTCAGTTGCAGAGCCTCTACCTACGCTAAGACCCGAACACTTAGACTTCTCTACCAAGACTCTTCACTCCATTCTTCGCTAAAGACTTCCAACTTCGAAAAGTACTTTGAGCTTACTTACTTAGCTCATTTTATACAATCCCATGGTCTGAGGACCATGGGTGGATCTTTACAACCAACTTTACACTTTACAAAATAAGGGCGGACAACCCTTTATGAATCTTGACACCTTCACACTCTGCAACCACAAAAGGCAGAGACTTTACAACTTTATTACAAAATTGACCAAAAACATGGGCTTTTAGCCCCAAAAATATCCTTGGGGGAACCTGTTTCCAACAACATGTCGATGCCATACTTTGTCTTGTTGATGTGCTATTTGATAGGATGCACTTTCTTGGATTGTATTTTTTTATTGATGTATTTGATGCTCTATGGTGATATGTGTCTATTCAGACTTAAGTAACTTTGATTCATATATACAACCAGAGTTAGTTAAATGTGTTGATTGTTATTTTAAATGGTTATTTAAAAATTGATATAATGGAAAGGGATTTTTTTATTAAAAAATATCTTGGATTAATGAAATTGTAAGAATTAATTATTTGATGTTTTAAATTGAAATAGATATATTAAAGAGTGTTAATTTAGTTTTGATCCAAATATATTGGAAATAACAATTTAAAACAAAAAAAAATTGATGGGTGGCTGAGAAGGGACACATGGGGAGGAGCATGACGATCATCCCACTAAGTATAAACAAGGGTGGACATGGCATAACCCCTCCCCATTATCAATACAAGCCACCTTGTAGGTGTATTCTTCGATGAGTTTGCACATTGGTAATAGTTGCAGGGATTTATTAGTGAAACGAATAGGCATTAAATCATAAAGTAATCCCATTGGTAATAATTTACCATCCTCGTACTTGGATTTACTCCCACACTGGTTCATCATATGCAATAGGCACATGTAGTGGAAGGGGCTTAATTTGTGTATAAGGGAGGTTCCACACAAGGTAACGAGTAAATTCAAACTAGACTTCGATATGATAGGGAATCAAGGAAACTCTTGGCCTTTGACTCCCCCACTCAGCACTCATTGTAGGAAGATGGTAAGACCTTATTTAAAATCCCCTCCATGTTGTTTCTAATGGTGTTTTTCTGCTTTTCATTTTGAAGAAAGGCTCCTCTCTATTTTTTAGTTGACTCTCCTTCATGCTCGCCCCTTCTCGCCCCACTCTTGGGTTCTCTTTATTTTCTTAAGCTGTCATTTTCTAGAGTTTGATCATGCTCACGCTCTCCTCCACTCTGGTCCCTCATCTCTTCACTCTCTCCTCCTCTTTGACCCCTCCCATATATTTTGGGACACATACATAGCTCCATCCTCACTTTGGCTTATTCTGCATTCTCTCTCACCTAATCCCTCTCCCATGATGCCATTAATCTTCAACCCCCCTTTAGATTAGTCACTCCCCCCCAGCCTTTTATTTTGGCCTGCTCTCACCCAATTTTAGTTTCGATCCTAACACCTTTTTATGGCACCCAATGCCTCGACAATGTGCTAGAAGCTAACATGTGTTGCATATTATCAAGAATGTTAGCACACTTAAGCTCAACAGAGGTTGGAGTCCTCGACTGAGCTATTTCATGCCCGTGCAAAACAACTAGTCCAAAAAAAAAAATTCCACTACTAAAAGGGAAGTTGTAGGGGAACGGGGTTGCTAATAAGACATGGAAATAGTTAGTGCAGTTGCAAGCTGGGTTCCATATGTCAAACATATAAAGGGCATATTTGACCAATATATGTATGTCATAAATAGTAATTGGAACATGAAAATGCTACTAGGAGGAGTCCTATTGGATCATAATGTGGTCTAAGATGAAATTGTGCTACTACTCGATGAAATTCAACTCACGACATGGGAAATGGTGTGAAGGCTATAGTGAATTTATGCACATCTGGACCTCCCACTTGATCCAAGAAGCAACAAAGAACCAATAGCTATTAAGGAATCATACTCCCCCAAAAATGATTAGCTATTTATGCTAATACTACTTCTATTTACTTTCCTTACTTTTTTTTCTAGTTTTCAGTTCATAACTGTTCTAAAAAGCCACTCGTTATTAATTTGATTTCGCTAAGTAGACTAGAACAAACCAATATGTGTAATTCTGTCAGAATCTAAAAAATTAAATTACTTTTATTTAAAAAGCCAATTTGAGAAAAAAAGCTCAAAACATTATAAAATTTGGATTTCTTGTTCATATCATCATCCCAACTTAATTATATATTTTTATTTCTTTATTATTGAAATTATATTTTTCAATATATAAATAGATTTGATACTTTTAAAATCTCTCTTAATATTAAGTTATACAATTTAAATCATTAACAATTATTGCAATTTTAACCAAAATAAAAGTTATAATTAAATCTACATAATAACAAAATATTAACCATTTAAACTTTTTAATATTAACAAGGCCCCATTTCCCTGCTGCTTAGTTCAATTATTGAATTTTGAAATGTATGAACTAACTATTGTATTTGAACAAGGACTGCTTTGTAGATATTCTTGTTTATTTTAAGTATCCTTAAATTAGAGTAAGAAACAAATAAAACATACATGAATGAATGAATAAAGTGTTTTTAGTAGCCATAAAATACTGCTAATGACTTGAGACTTAGTACTTGAATGTTGAAACCAAAATTCTAGAACCATACTTCCAAACAAAAAAATGTTTCTACCAAAAGTGGTAAAAAAATATTGATATCGAACGTTGAAACCAAAATTCTAAAACCATACTTCCAAACCAAAAAATGTTTCTACCAAAAGTAGTAAAAAGAATATTGCTATCTTGCATTGGAAATATGCTAACTAAAAGTGCTAACATACACACACACACACACACATATAACCTCTCATCAAATTCTATTTTTACACAATATTACATTTGTTCGAATACATATGAATATGCTCAAGATAGACATCACAAATATATATGAATATACTAAATATGAACAAAAATATATGGTCTACACAAGTGAAACAAACACTCAAGTAGAGATTTTTATCAAACACCATAAACAAACTAATAAATTATGATTAGTTTATTAAATATGATTTGTTTTTATTTGTTTGTTTTATTAACTCAAGTATGATTTGTTTTTATTTGTTTGTTTTATTCAATAAAAGGTTGTACCACATTGGTAAATAATAACCATTAAGAAATATCCCACAACTGATTTGACAGCTAAATTATATCTCTAAATTAAGAATTTTGTGATATGAATAAATTTGATTGAACTCTTTCTCATCCATTACATTCACATTTAGTTTTGAGCTAACAAGTATGGCTCATAATGAGGACAATAAGTCACACTCATTGAGTCACACTTGCTAGCTGAAACTTAACTAAATTATAATAAGTTTTTCCACTTTATTAAAATAATAATTAATAAAAAATCACAATTGGTTTTATAAATAATAATACTAAAATAGAATACCAGGGTTCAAATTTGAAGTTGTCATAAAAAGGCATAAAATTATTTCCTATGCAAATCAAAATTAAGATGAAAAATTACTTGTTAAATTTGAAATGGAAATTGTTTCTAAGTTTTTCAATTGAAGGGTAAAGAAACTTTTCAAAATATCTTTTACTTGTCATTATTTTAATATTTTTTTCTCTGTTAACTATTGTTCTATGTACCATAACATTAAAAAAAAAAAAAAAAAATTAATAATTTCTATCTATATCACGATAGTTCTAAAAACACAATTTCGTCATTTTTTATATAATATGATCTTATTGTTATAGATCTCATGCATCCATGTTTCAACTATTTATTGAAATTATATTTTAGTAGTGGAAATTGAAGATTAAAAGCTTTGTTCATGGTGAATCCTTTTGCTGCTAAGAGAGGAAATACAATTCCAATTTTAATCAGCTCCCTAACCTCTTGGGATTTGGATTTACAAATGGTACCTACCAATCCCCCATGGCTCGTCTGCTTGTATTTATTGTTTACATATTCTACTTGCATTTACAACTTGCTCTACTTGCTTACATTTATGAATATTACCTTCATGTACATTTTAAGCCTACTTAATATGAAGACACAACAATAAGCACTAGGGATCAAAATTGATTCAATGTTAAATAATAAGTAGTATTTATTCATCTTTACTGAAAAAATAGTGTTATTTGTGGTCTTTTGTGGTCGTATGATGCATGATAATGTGCATGTGCACTAATCATTAAGCCTATAGTTCTTATGGAAAAAGATTCTTAAAAGATATATATATATATATTATGGAAGTTATGTTATTGGAGATTTTAAATAGTTCTTCTTATTTTTCTTCTATTGGAAACTTCAATTATATTCATAAACTAATTCTATATTTCGATTTGATTTAAAAAATTCATTGTTATTTTTTGAATGATTGGACTAGTTATCCTCTAAGAAAGAAAAATAGTTCATTGTATTTAAAAAATGGTGTCCATGAGAGTAAAGTCTTATTAAATTCCCTCCATATGTTTCTTATATCTATTATAAGTAAAGGGCCCAATATAATTCTCCCCATATGATTCATATGTAATGTATGAGTAAAGGGTACTATTAAATTTCCTCCATATGATGTATATATATAGAGAGAGAGAGAGAGAGAATAGTAATGGTGAGTTATTAAATTTCCTCCATATGATGTATATATATATATAGAGAGAGAGAGAGAGAGAGAGAGAATAGTAATGGTGAGTTTGTGTCCTCTCTGTGTACTCATTCTAGGTATACTTAAAGTTTTAGTCTATAGATAATATTATTAATTTAAGGTATGTGTGAGGTGTATATGAAAGTTACAATTATTTTTCATTTTCCTATGAAAAGAATAATTTATTATAACTTGTCAATATTGAAAAGCTAAAATGAAGTTAACCCTTCAAATTGAAATGTAATCCTTTCATTCAAATTTGGTCCCTAAATCTATCCTTTAAGAACAACCAAACAACAAACCAATTATTCCAAAAAAGCATGATTTATTGTTTTTTGTTTTGTTTTATTAAATAAAAAGTTAGCAGATGTAGACAAATAATAATAATTATTAATTATCTTACTATTGATTTGACAACTAACTTTAATAAAAAATTTCACTCAATTACAATAATAATTAATAAAAATCTAATCTCAATTTTTTTCATAAATAATAATAATAAAAAAATAAAAATTATTATTATTATTAATTATCCTATTATTGATTTGACAACTAAATTATAATAAATTTTTTATAATAAAAACCCATCCCATCAGAGTACGTCCGACCTTTCGTATATTGAAGAAAAGAAATTCAGAGACTGCAACTGTAGTTGAACAAATACAATGTATTTGCTTCAAGATTCAATATTATATCGATGAAGGATCGTAGTGGAATTTAACTCACGCTACATGATTGCAAAAAGTTCAGCATATAGATACAGAAATGAATTACGTAAAAATTAAATCGGATCTCACGTAAAATTATTTAGCATAATCATTCTCTGAAAACAGTAACGCTGAATTACTAATAAAGCTAAATGTTTAGCGTCAGCGTTCACGTAAAACAGTAAAAGTTTAATTACTAAAGAAACTTAATTGTCTAGCTCACTTCAAATGGTTGCACTTATTCTATATTTTATTAATAAAATAATAGCAGATGGCAAAATATTCATCTTTCCTCAAATAAGCCAGGCCCAACAAACACATTATAAATGATTTATCATTTATTAATAACAAAATTACAAGTCAAAACATAAAAATCATACTAATTTTTATAAAAATATGTACTTTTTCACAAATTTAATAAAAGTTATATGATTTATAAAGAAAGTGTAAATAAAGTCTTACTTTAATTTAAAAAAACAGAACTGATTCTAATTTTTTGAATCTTGAAGGAAACCCCTTCTGGCATAATTCATGGAAGTACATTTTCAACATATTACAACATAGCCATGTCCATGTCAGGATTTTAATTTTTTGAATCTATAAAAGAAACTTGTTTTAGTTTAATTTACGAAAGTACATCTTCAACATATTACAGCATAGCCATCTCAGGTTCTAATTTTTTGAACCTATGAAAAAAAAAACTCGTTTCCCACTGAATTCACACAAGTACATTTTCAACATATTACAACATAACCATGTCATGATGTGATTGGAACCCAGTGGAGAGGTTATCATTAAACCCTCCCAACCACCCATGATATCTTCCTTGATTTCAGGTTATCATTAAACCCTCCGAACCATGCAGAATATCTTCCTTGATTTAAAATGTATGCGTAATAAAATGTTATTTAAAAAAAATTGAATTGAATTTTTCTTTTTTTTTTTAAATTTCATTTTTCCGTTGACTTTTAATATACAAAAGAGCTCCGAAAATTAGATGAGGTTCCCTGCGGCGGAAGGGTAATAATGTATTCAAAAAATATTGATGTTGACATTAATTGTAAATTTACTATGAATTAAATGATCTTAAATAATATTTACTTTTGATAAAAAATTAATTTTTTTTAAATGTAATTTTTTTATATTTTGATTGGTTAGAGTCTTATTTTGTAATGATAATATGTATTAATAAAAATGTATAGCCACCAATATACAGTAAAGAGCAATGATTATTGCCATACATAAATTCTACCCAATATACATATATTGTACTCATAATCATTATTTTTATATAATGGATTATGGCGAGAACTAACCTACCTGCCATACGGCATTTAATGCCTCTATGGTGGTTGATTCACATACATACTTTACAACCTAATTTTACATTGCATGCGGATTCAACCATATGACCCATACATCCGATAGCTCTATCTTTCCGACATCTTTAAGCCAGACCAATCTGACTCAACTTTTTTGACGTCCTGCCAGACCAATCTGACTTAACTGTTCTGACGTACATAGTTAATGCAGTAAATGTAGTTCGTGGGACATATATTTCAAACTTAGTTAGCCAAGCCAGAAATTTCAAAATTTGAAATGAAATATAAGAGGGAGGACAGCATAAAAATTTAGAAATCCGCACCGATCACCCCCACATATTGTGTTTTAGAAAATCGAAATGTGTAGCTTGGCTTACCTTCACGACTAGCCAACGCCAAGCCAGAACACCAACGACTGCTGCAAGTTCCAGATTCCCATGTATTGGGGGAAGTATAACAGTCTGGTTCGTCCACCTCTCTGGAGAAAAAAAAAATCAAAAAGTGGAATTACTTGCACTGTGCCTACTCTATAAAGAATAATGATATTCGCTGCACAGTTTCATGCAAAGTGAGTGACGGGAATTCATTGTGCCAAAAAGATTACGAGCGGAAAATCATTCAGAAAGCTGTGCATTTCATTCTTTCTGTTGCTTGTGAACAAAGGAGTGCGTTCATAAAATACTTAAGGACCAGAGATTGTCGTTTAGCCATGGATCTCATCTCCCAAATCTCCTTAGCATTCTCACCACTACTGCAGAAGCAGATTGGAAGAGTTTCCCCTCTTTTTTCTTCAAAGGGGAAGAGAAGAGCTAGCCCAAAGCAGCTCGTTGTAAAAGCTGCAAGCTGTGGCGAATAGAAATTCGGTTCAGGTAGCTTTTTAAATATTCATCACAAGTTTATCATTATTTTTGTGCAAAACGCCATGGCCATGATTGGCCCTCCAAACGTTGTTGAATTGTTTTGAATGCAGCCGACCCTAATATAGGTAAAGCAAATACGATACTTCCGAGGAAGCAAATTTTGGATCTCAGAATGTGAGAGAACCACCATACGACCCCAGAGGAGTACATGGAATGGCAGAAAGAATGGAGGAGTACATACATGGGCTTACAGAGCGTTCGACGACTATACCAGCTATGCATACAAAGTGTCTGAAGTTTGAATTGAATTTAAGCGGGAGAAAAAGCCTGCCAATGCTGAGGTGACATCATTGTGTTTGGATTTCAATATTCAATTTGAATTCGAATATGGATTTTGGATTTAAGTGGAGTAGATTGCAGTTCCCTGCTGGGGAAGACGCATTTTCTAAGACAATATTGTATTCGCATCCACTACCGAAGCCACCGAACATAAATAGTACCTACATGTTTGGAGACGTATGGTGGTACCCTGCACATCTCAAGGTGTTTTCATGAAGGTAGTCTGGAAACGATGTGAAAAAAATGTTGCAGCTAGGTTAGCCACAGGGGAAATATTGTTCTGTGGGGTTGAAAAAAATTGTAGCAGGGTGCGTAGTACGACCTTGAATTTTTATGGCGATAGGCGTCCCCCGCGAGTTAATCATTTTTTTAATTAATCTTTTTGATCACATGGCCTGAATTTAAAGATGCCAGTATATTCTTGTAGTCGTCAGTAAATCAATGGATGAAATTAGCTACAATAACTTTCTTGCATGTCTAGAACACATAGTTAGACCATACTTAAATTAATTTTTTACAAAGCATGATTAAAAATATATTGTGCCTCTCGTTGATAACCACATATGTAGGATTAGGAAAAAATCAAATAAAAAAATTAATGTCGAACACCACTCTTTCACAGTGGCTTTGAAAGTGGTCTCTTTGCATTCTAAAACATATGCATGGTTGAAGCATAAGGACACGTTTTGATCGATTACAATGATTTATGCCCGAAAATCATCCATAACCATGACAATGAGGTATGTAGGAATAAATTCAAGTAATAAGGAGACGTTTCATGCTTTACAATGAGGGTTGAACCATTTGTGCACTACAATCATCAATAACCATGACAATGAGGTATGTAGGCATCGATCACTGAACATTTCTTTAATTCAGTTAAGTACAGTCAAAATGTGAAACGTTCTGCCTATTCTTATTCTCCTCCACGACGCATTTTGAGTTTTTAGTTACGTTACAAAAGTTTGAACCTCATAGTATGGCCCATTCAATATATTATAATCAAATAGTCCGTGGATGCATGCATTTCTTTGTTACTGCTTAAGGTTGTTGGAATTGTTGAAGGATAACTGGAATGATAGCATCTCTTGGCTTCTATCTGGTAAAAAAGGTGGCAAATCTCATTGTGTTTTTAATTGTTTCCAAGTTGTCACGGCTCTCTATAATAATTTGGTGTAGTTCGTGTTTGATTGAATTATTCCCTACTATTTTTTCAGGTTTCAGCATTGGAGAAACTCTTTCTCAGTGATTGTTAAATGCTCCGTGGATGCATGCATTTGTTTCTTAGAACTTAAGGTTGTTGGAATTACTATTTTTTCAGGTTTCAAAGGCGTTCAGAAATCAATCTTACAGGTATGTATAGTTTTTCTTTCCGCGATATTTTTCCACTTTAATTCAAATGAGATGACTAGCCCGTGGAAAAAAAAGAAGGGAATCAATTGTGTATAAACCATTTACAAAGGAAAATGCCCGCATAAACATACCTTTCCACCCTTCCGTACAACCTTGTCACATTTCCTGAGGTTTAACCTCATCGCAATCGGCCATCGGTCCTACCACAGTCATACGTATATATATATATATATATATATATATATATATATATATATATATATATATATATATATGTATCTTCATCACCCCTTCCGCTCTGATATGTGATATCAGAGCATTAATGTATGTTTTAACATTAAACCACTTTAACGAAAATATATGGATTGTAGAGGAAACCCGCTCTGAATCATATATATAGCGGATATCAAATTTTATAGATTCGCCACTAGACACCCATCGGTTCTGAGTCTCCAAGCCTTTGCATTGCACATTGTGGTCTGCGCTTCCTCCGATTGCGATTTGCGATCAGATCTTGACGATCGATCCGATCCATATTCCGATGGTTGAGATTAAGTCGTGTGATCTTACATCACTCAAGCTCAATGCCAGACTCCTTTCGCTTCCATACGTCGATGAAATATCTTTACAGACCCGATAGGGATATAAACCATTCCTACTGTGTTTTTCACTGTTTGTTTGTGTAATTGGGTTTTCCACTTGCGGGAGTTAAACTGTATAATGAGCCCGCCAATGCAATATTTCGCCTTCCTGATTCAATCTGCGATCCAACGGTTGAGATTAACTCATGCAATTGCATGTCGCTCAACCTCAATGCCTTCGTGATATCCTCGCCCGTAGAAAAAGGAAGGTTCTGGTATTTTTTTTAGACACTCTCCCAAAATTTATTCCTTCTTTTGCGTTGATCTTCTCCCAAAAGATCGGGGCTTAAAATCACTTCCCAACCTTTACAAAACCTTATATCACACATATATAAGCTTCCCCTTACAAAACCTTTGGTTACATATGTTTTTAACACATAGATCTCTTATCAGTGCATATTTCATTATAAATAATTCACAATGGAAAATTCCCGCATAAACATAGCTTTCCACCCTTCTGTACATCCTTGTCACGTTTCCCGAGGTTTAACCTGATTGCAATCGGCCATCGGTCCTTCCACGGTGATATGTATAGATATGTATGTTCATCGCCCCTTCCGACGTATGTTTAGCATTAAACCACTTTAACGAAAATATATGGATTGCACAGGAAACCCGCTCCAAATCATATATATAGAGGATAACAAATTTTATAAATTCGCCACTATACGCCCATCGGTTCCGGGTCTCCAAGCCTTTGCATTGCACTCTTCAATCTGCACTTCCTTCGATTGCAATTTGCGATGAGATCTTGACAATCAATCTGATCCGCGACCCAAAGATTAAGATTAAGTCGCGTGATTGCATGTTGCTCAAGCTCAATGCCAGACTCCTTCCGCTTCCATACCCCGATGTGATATCTTTACGGACCTGATAGGGATATAAACCATTCCCTATAATATTTCAAGTCCGGAAGTTGATTCCTACAGTGGTTTTCACTGTTTGTTTGTGTAATTGGGTTTTCCACTTGCGAGATTTAAACTGTATAATGAGCTCACTGATGTGAAATTTCCCCTTCCCGATTCAATCTGCGATTTGACGGTTCATATTAACTCACGCGATCATATATCACTCAACCTCAATGCCTTCGTGATATCCTTGCCTGTAGAAAGGAGAAGGTTCTGGTCTTTTTTTTAAACACTCTCCCAAAATTTATTCCTTCTCTGGCATTGATCTTCTACCGAAAGATCGGGACTTAAAACCACTTCACAACCTTTACAAAACCTTATATCATGCATATATAAGCTTCCCCTTACAAAACCTTTGTAACATATGTTTTTAACACATAAATCTCTTATCGACGCATATTTCCTTATAAACGATTCACAATGGAAAATGCCCACATAAACATAGCTTTCTGCCCTTCCATACATCCTTGTCACGTTTCCTAAGGTTTAACCTCATCGAAATTGGCCATCAGTCCTTCCACAGTGATACGTATATATATGTATGTTCATCGCCCCTTCCACTCCGATATGTAATATTAGAGCGTTAACGTATGTTTTAGCATTAAACCACTTTAATGGAAATATATGACTTACATAGGAAACCCACTCTGAATCATATATATAGCGGATCTCAAATTTTATAGATTCGCCACTATACGCCCATCAGTTCCGTGTCTCTAAGCCTTTGCATTGGGCACTGTGATCTGTGCTTCCTCCGATTGCAATTTGCGATCAGATCTTGATCATCAATCCGACGCTTGAGATTAATTTGCATGATCGCATATTGTTCAGGCTCAATGCCAGACTCCTTCTGCTTCCATATGCCGATCTGATATCTTTACAGACCCGATAGGGATATAAAGCATTCCCTATAATATTTCAAGTCCGACAGTTGATTCCTACTATGTTTTTTCACCGTTTGTTTGTGTAATTGGGTTTTCCTTCCTTCTTAAGATATTTCAGTAGAAAATGGAAAATTGCTTTGCATAATGGAAAATTGTGTGTGGTAAATTATGTATTTATGTTACTTTTAATTTTATTCAACATTAAATCGATTTGTTGATATCAAATTCCTTTTTTATTACTGTTAGGTGGTTTCACTATTTCATCATGGATCTAGCTATTTGGAGTTCTCTTCCATTCAAAGTTATTGAACTTGTCAGTTGTTGTGGCTCCCTTTATCGGTTGTGATAAAGTTTGGCACTGTGTGTAAAAAATGGAAGAATGCTTTGCAAAACCCGTCTTTCTTTTTATGTTGCAAGAATGTCTCCACGAACCAATTTGGATTTCTTGTTCGTTTTTTCAATAGTGAAGACAATTGTTTTGCTGCGCAATACCTTAATCAGAATGGCCACATATGTTAATTTCATTGGGATTCATAGATTCAAGATATAGAGTAGAGTGTTTTGTTGGACCAATGGTGGTTTTATCCTTAACAACAGAATGCTCCCAAACACACAATTATTTTGTAGCTAATCCATTTACAAAGGCATTTAAAAACATAGGACTAGTATGAATTACAGACTCGGGGTTCTTTTCATTATTGGAAAATGTAAGCAGCAGAAAATATGACTCGGTTGTTCTAAAACATATCTATGATGAAATGCATGCTTAATTTTATGTTTGTAGTAGTCTTGATAGGGTATGGCAAAGGGTTGGTGTTCCATTTGGTGGCACTTCACCCCCCAAGAATGTAGTGTTTTATAAAAGTAAAATGTTTTGGCTGTATCTTGACATGGAGTATGAAGATTATCCTCGGTATGGGTATACAATAAACTAGTTTGACGTAATAAAAAATGAGTGGGGTTTTTCATTTGTTCCAATCATTGACATACGTTGTATGTAATGAGCAATATACATGAATCAGTTGATATGCCTTGTCAATGATGGGTCCACTTCTGTATGGTCAATTGAAGAATTATATCATTTCCAATTTGGTCAACCGTGTTTTGAATGAAGAATTGACTACATTGAAGATGATTGGGGTTTCAAATGGAAGTTGTTGGAAGAAATTTATGCAGATATAAATAGCAAATGTCCTGGCTATCTTTTGTTCCAAACATTCCATGGTCTGGTTCTTATGTGCAACAGCAGTGAAGTTCCTTTCCTATTATATGACATGGTGACTTGCATCTGTTTTCCAATAGATATTGATAGTTCAACTAATGGGCAGATGTCTTGGTTTTGGTACCCAGCACAAGAGGACTGCAATGATCTGATTGAGTATGGAGATGTTTTTGCAATTGTTGCCCGTATGGATTCTGTTGATGAGATTCCACCATTGGATATGGTGATGGATTCTTATGATATTATTATTCTTGGGAGTTCTGATAAATATTTCCGTTTTATATACTCTCTGTGGTTGTGGAAAATATTTCCATTTTTGCCTCTACACATACTATGTGTCTTTATGGTAATACTTTAAAATTATGTTTGTATCAATCTTTGTGATGTAAAATATTTAATATTGTTTCCGCTAAAGTTTTCTTATTTACATGTAGATGTTTCTCGATGTTATGCTTTTTCTTTGTTTGTATAATGATAATTTCTATGATTTATGTTATACATTATATTTGTAATGGTTTTTGTCATTGATTCTCAAACAATTTTATATGTTTATGTTCATTTTAATATTTATATTTATATTTTGATAGTATATATAGTTCCAAATTTTTAGATTCTTGTGTCACAATAGTGTGGGTTCCATTTTGATTATAATATGATACGTGGAAATTTAGGCTTCTTTTTTTGTTTGGGCCATTTGGAAGAATTCATTTGTTTTTTTTGCCATTTTGAAATTATTTGTTTTTGTTTTTAGGCATTTGGAAAAAGCCTTATACATTTTCATAAGTTTATATGCTTGGAAAAAAAAAGATATGCACTTTTTATGTTCAATGTTTATGATTGCATAATGAATAATTGTTATTCATTGTAGACATGTCATTTGAAGGCAAAAGCGTGCATGGAAGAAAAAGAACTTTTTCATCACAATCACGTGATAGGTCTAATGAAAGTCGTCGTTTGCAGTATCAACAAAATAAGGATGCGATAAATGAGCGTAGGAGAGCTGCATATAAGAGAAAAATGAGTGAAGACACTCTTCAAAATGATTCTATATTTCCTTGTAAGTATCGTAGTATGGACGATATAATGGAAAGAACATTTCTTGTTGATAGTTCATTATCAGGATATGCTCCTCCTCAGCATAACCTTGTTGTTTGATGCTCATCTGAAAATGTTCATAACATTGGGGAAACATCTTGCATGGGAAGAACGCCATATCGATATTGTGCATGCAAATGTCCACCCTAACCCTTCTGTTTGTCCAATTGCATGCTCTGATGGCCAAAGGTTGAAAATAAGTGATGGTCGAGGTAATGATGACATTTTCTGTGATGATTTGAATGATAGTTTACTTGGCCATTTGTTTGATAATTTGGATTCAGCTGCTCGAAACAAAAGACCTTCAAATCCCGCTTCTCAAAGTAATGTGGTCCCACCAAGAGAATCAGTCATCCCTAATAGCATTTCGCGTGGCACAACGGAGGTAACACAATTATATTTTGGTTTTTGCTGCAATAGTGGTTATTCAACTACATTCCAAACTGATGTAAATTTTCAGTGTTTTTTTATTTGCTTTTCGTTTTTTAAATTTCGAATTGCTTAGACAATGATTTTTTTTTTCTTTGAACAGGACGGAAGTCATCCCAGTAGAGGCGTAGAAATTAACTTCGTAGATGTTACATCTACTGATGTTAGAAGTGAATAGGAACTATCTCATACCGTTCATCCACATCGCCAAACAAATGTAAATGTTGATTGGATTTGATATTTTTCTCATTTTCTCATTTACAACTGCCTTGAAATTGTGTTTTCTAACATTTCATGGAGAAACCATGATGTCATCTCGTTAGGTTGGCCAATTGGAATCCAAAAGATCAAATTGTAAAACTATTGTAGATGTATTTGATTTATTTTCAATTTTTGAATCTTTATTTTTTGGACATTTAGTTTTATAACGTGTTTAATTTCTTTGAAATAGGAAACAACTCATTTGAATATACGCAAAAAAACTACATGCAAAAATGTTCCGTCCACTGTTCTTAGAATCCAAGAGCAACCATTTGATAACCCTCATCCACGTGAAGACAGAAATGTAAATTTTGAATGCATTTGATTCTTTTTCATTTTCTTCATTTATAGTTAGTTGCAAATTAAATTTTAAAGTCTTTTATGACAGAGAGACCTTTACATCCTCCCAGATTCACGAAATTCACACCATAAATTTGGAAAGACATTCTCATAGATGCATCCCATGTGGTTCAAATTTTTGAAGGGAATCTCATGTTCTTGAACATGAAGTAAATGTTAGAAGAGATTTTACTCATAGAAATCGTTTTCAACATGGTTTGGCGAGTAGAGATCATATTCATTTTGATGAAAACATGATTGCAGTGCATAAAAGGTTTCGAGCAAATATAGATAGCTTGTCAGTTGTCCAAATGTGCCACATTTGCCAAGAATCATATCCTGGAATCGTTGTTGTCAGACATTCTAAAGGACCTCTTTGCAGACAATGTAAGAGTGAAAGAGGAGCCCATCGTTTTTGTTGGTATAATAGCATGAATCCTGGTGAGCAACCTAATATTTTAAGAATTCTTACTCAAGTTGAAGAAATGCTAATAGCACATGTGAATCACATTTTGAAAGTGACACATGCTCAAGGTGTGCAATATAAGTATAGTGGTCATACAATTAGCTTTCCTCAAGATCTTTCTACAACTGTACAAAGCCTTCCCCGATGTGTTGAAGATATTGACTTTCTAATTGTGAGGAGACATGGTGCTGAGTCTAAATATTATGAATGGTATGTCAAAAGATCTTGAGTGATGGATGCATTGCTTTTCAAAATCTAGCGTGATCAATACTATTAAGATGCTTTAATTGATTATGATTCACTGAATGCTCTGCCTGAAAGTTCAATAGATGTCTCCTCCGCGCTTAAATTTGTTGATTTTCATATTGAAGAATCTGAGATCAATGAAACTAATAATGAAGAGTTTCATGCTGAGCATTTTCCCTCTCATCCTTCTTCCTTTGTTGCTCGCCTACCAAATGAATAGAGAGAAGTGGAAGAAATTAGAGCATTTCTTGATAATGTTCATTCTTCACATGTTCAAGACATGGATTGGACCACTATTGGAACCTTTCCTGTGAATGAATATAATACAGAGGGGTTATTTGATATGGCATTCCCAACATTGTTCCCCACTGGTGATGCTGATTGGTTGAAACCATGTGTTTGTAGTGTTGAACTTCATGAATATGCATTGCATCTTCTTAGGTATTATGATTATAGATTTGGAAGCCATCCTCAGTTTCGATATTACCTATTAAAAATGATAATGTGGCATCAGAGCCAAGCAACTACTGTAGTTTTTGCAAAAAAACATTTACACGATAACTCACCTACAACAGTTGAGGAGTTGCATCACCAACTATCTGATTTACCAGATAATAAGTTGGTTGAGCATCTTAGGCGGTTTGGCTCTTCTCTAAGAGGTACAAGGGCATGCTAGACTAAGTGTCGATCTGAATTGACGGGCATGATTACTCAGTTAGGATGTCCATCTTTATTTTTAACTTTGAGTGCAGCTGACACAAAGTGGCTAGAGTTGCATAACCTTATGCCCATACATTCACATTCTCATTCTTCAAATGAGCATCGTATGAAAATTGAGAATGTTATACAGTACCCGCATATTGTTGCGGAATTTATGCACCACAGATTCAATATTTTTGGAGAGGAAGTTATCCAAAAATACCTTAAAGCTAAAAACTTTTCGTATAGGTTTATGTTGAACTTTTCTTCTATACCTTTTCAACTTTTATTGTGGTTCTATTTATATTGTTTGTAGTAACTATATGTTCATTTATTTCAGATGTGAGTGGCAACACAGAGGTTCAACGCATATCGATGGTTTCCTATGGTTATAAGGTGCTCCTGACATGGAAATACTTGATTGGTCAAATAGTTCTGATCTACAACTTGCAAAGATGTTCTTCGACAAATATTTAATTGCATGGAATCCGCGTGACATCCATCATCGCAACATAATGGTTCCATGAGGCCTCAATGATGACCCTTGCCTGTTGAATACTGGTCAGATTTTCTCTTGTGATCCTCATAATGATTACAAAGAATTGTTAAACCGTGTCCAAAGGCACACAAAGTGTACTATGGGTTCTTGTTTGCACAAAAAGGGAGCTATTCTAACATGTCTGTACAATTCTCCATGGGATCTTTGTGGTGAATCAAGATTATTCATAGATGATCAGGGAAGAAAAAAATATGAGCCAGCAAGAAATGGTGATAGGCTTAATTCACCTAACATTGACCTTCTAACAATGCGGTGTGAAAATGTTGATTGCTAGCCAGTGCTTTCTCGCTATGATGTGTTGAAATACATTGCTAAGTATGCATCGAAAGAAGAAAAAAGCTCTGAAAGTTATCATCATAGGTTAACTATAATTTCAAATTCTCTTGGCCATGAGGATCTTGCTTTATGTGCATATAGAAAGTTTCTTGCAGAAACGATTTTTGACCATGACATTGGAGCACAAGAAACATGCCATATGTTGCTTAAGCTTCCTCTTGTTGTTTGTAGTTGGAAATTTGTTTCCTTAAATGTTGGAAGAAACGTTTTTAGGAAAATATCAAGGGATGGTTTGCAATGTTCATCTGAGAATACTTTCGTTCAACATTATAAGAAGAGACCTTTTTTCCTTGAACATCTATCTTTGAGAGAAACAACAAGATCTTGGACATTTGATAGCAATCGTAAACAAGATGCATGGAAGGCTAGAGATGTTCATGCTGTTGTTCAGGTTTGGCCACGGTTTTATTCTATTCCTGATGAGGCTTCAAAGGAATTTGAAACCTTTCGCTGATCAGAATTGCTATTGTACAAGCCATTTCGTGACATTTCTGTAGAAATTGGTCTTACAGCTAAAGTTATTATTAAAAGTTGGAGAAATTTTTGATATCGAGCATGGCATGTTGATCAAAACCCATCAACTATAGACAATATTGAAGATGAAGAACATGGTGATTTTTCTAACCACGAAATGAATGTTTAAGATGATTTTCAAGAATGGCAGACTTTCTCTCATTTAGTTCCACCAAACGATGTGAATGTTTCTGATCTTCACACCCTTTGTCGAAGGGACTTTGATATATCCTTTGACTGAGAAAGTACAACTATTTCTGATGATGTCGTAGAGGAAGCTACTAATTTTATAAGGAATTCAAAATCATCGAGTGATATTGTTGACCTTTCAAACAGAACATTTGCATCTCTAGATTCTTTGTCGGAAAAACAACTACTTAATTTTGAGATTGTGTTAAGGCACTTTGCTAAATATGAAATTCATGAAGCTCTTCTTATGATTATTCAGGGCACTATAGGCATTGGGAAGTCTTTCCTTATCCATTGTATTGTTGAATCTCTTTCTAATTCGTCAAGTGATGCAAGAAGCCTTTTGCTTCTTCTTGCGCCAATAGGAATAGCTGCTTTTAACATACATGTGAAAACAATACACTCAGCTCTAAAAATCCCAATTAAAGATATGCAGCCACTACAGGGGCAGTCACTTGCAGTATTCCAAGAAGAAATGCGACATGTTAGATATATATTGATTTATGAAATGAGTTTTCTGGGATCAAGGTTGTTTATGCAAATAGATGCTTGGTTACGAGTAGCATTTCCAGAGAAAAAGAATTGTCCATTTGGTGGGAGATCCATCATCCTTGTGGGTGACCTTGGCCAATTGCCTCCTGTCAGAGATAAGCCTTTGTATGCAGGTAATACAATAGGGAAAGTATTGTTGAACAAATTCAACATTGTTGTCACTCTTGACACAATCTTTCACCAACAAGGGAATAATCAGAAACAATCTTGTTTTCGTAGAGTCCTCAATAACATAAGAAGCGTAGAACCTGTTCTTGAAGATTGGGACTTTCTTATATCTCGGGATGATATGAGGTTGCATCCTAAAGAAAGAGATTTACTTAATGCAGAAGTTCACATGATTCCAACAAATAATTTGGAGTCCTTGCATAATAGGATTATGTTAAAATCATTAAATTCTCCAATTGCACGATGTGTTGCTGAATATTCAAGGCGTTCAGAAGTCGATGGTGTTGATGATGATCAATTGGACCGTGAATTTTTGTTATGTCGTGGTCAGCGTGCTATGCTGACATGTAATTTATGGGTTAAAGATGGCTTTGTGAATGGGGCACTTGGTTTTGTTAAGGATACATTCTATGCGCCTACCTCTAAGCCACCTACACTTCCAATGTTCACAACTGTTTTTTTTTATAAGTATGTTGGTGTTCCATTTGATGCGAGCAATCCAAACATTGTCCCTATCACCCGAGTGATAAGAGGAAATCGAAAACAAATTCCTTTGAAGATGGAATGGGATTTTACAATCCACAAGTCACTGGGATTGACTTTAGAACGAGCGTCAGTTGATATCGGGAATAAAGAGTAGCAAGGCCTTACCTTCATAGCCATATCAAGAGTGAAATCAATAGATGGTTTACTCATTGCACCGCATTTTACATTCCAATGTTATGCCAAGATGAAAGATAGTGCATATGTTACAATTAGGAAGAAGGAAGAGGAGCGATTGAAGTCCATATCACTATGAAATACACCTAATAACATTGTGGCCTCCTTTATAGTTTTGAGCTTCAATTTTGTAGTGGATTATTTAATGTAGACAAAACAAAAAATATATGTTAAGACTCAATGTTCTTTCTGTGGTTTCAATGTTGGTTGAATTGTGATTATTTTAAACACTAGTGTTGTTTTTATGTGCAAAATTATATATCTCTGGTCTTAGAATGTCCTATTATGTTGTTCTTCTTTAAATCCAATGTGTCCGATTTAGATGTGTTTTTTTCATTTATGTTGCTTTGCTCCAATGGGAGTGTTATATTTTATATCTTTCTCTTGCATTTCTGATTGTTGCGGTCTTTTGTGTGGATCCCTTCACTTTGTTCACCAGGATCCATAAATGAAAATATTGTTTACATTTATAATATTGTTGTTGTGATTTCATGTTCTAGGTGTTTATATCAATATTCTTGACATTTATAGTATTAATATATTCATGTATTGATATCAAGGTATTTATGGCCTGAATTCTATTTAATGTTTACAATGTAGTGATATAAATGTGTTATTATTAATGTAGTCATGGTTTATCATTATCATAAATTATATGATAAAGAATTATTTGAGAAAAAATACATATATCAACAATAGCAATTTTTAAAGAAGTGTTCATTTACATAAGGAATAAGACAAAAACAATGATAGAATTATTGCATGCATTTGAATACTTTCGATGTGAACAACAATTCGATTCCAGTTTTCTATTTGAGAAAACCTCCAAAAGATGCAAAAGTGCAAGTTTTGAAAGAGCTTTTTTGTTTTCAATGTGGTTCTTATATTGGTTTTGGTTTAGATCACTATGGAACTAATCTTTTCTAACTCTTTTATAGGAAATATTAATATTGGCACAAGCATCTTAAACAACAGAGTAACATTTACTTCATTTTCAAGAACATGAGATTCGCTTCACAAATTTGAAGCATGTGGAATGGGTCTATGACAATGTCTTTATCCTAGAACTGGAAAATATATAAATATTCTTATCTAAGCCGGGTGATTTATAAACAATGTGATCTTTGATTATTCCTAAAAGACAAATAAGCATATAGATGGCTTACCTATCAAATAGAAAGATGCATTCATATAATGGTTACATTGTTTAAGAAATTAAACAAAGTAGTTATGAAAACATTATCACATTCATCAATATATATAGATAGATATATATATATATATATATATATATATATATATAGAAAGATTCTATAAAGATGGTTTTTATAATTAGTTTTATGCAATTCCTTATGATAGATGTGAATGGGGGTTGGGTCTTGTGGAGTCCATTTCCAACCTAGAATGGGGTAATCGGAATTGAAACAGATGGTGTCCATAATGTAGGCACTCATATAAAACGGGGGTATTACCTGGGTAGTCACGAACTTGTTTCTTCTATAATTGAGGATATGGTTGGCCATTTTATCAGACAAAATGGTTGCCCAATCCATGATATACGAGTTAACCGCTACCTCCATTAAAGGAACCATTCCAATTGAAAACCTAGTGGAATTGAAGACTCCAAAGAGTCTACATATCATAGCACCAACTAGCAGTAAGGAGATGCTAAGGAGTCAACAGAATACACACCCGATGATTCATGTTTGTGTTTGTTTGAGTAATGCCTCCACTACCTAAGAGGTCCGATTCCACATTATCTTGTTTGGTAAAGGCTTTGATAAATGCCTTGTTGTAATGCTTCTCTGGTTCTGCCAAATGGTACATCTTTTTGATATCTTATGCTCTGAATGAGTCGAACATCCTTCCATCAGTCATAAAAGATGCTCTTTCTGTTATGTTGATGCTCTCGATTACCCATCTAACTAAGTCACTGTAGGGTAATATTCTGGGGCGGGGAGCTATTCTGTGGAGAAAAGAGCAGGCCAAATCCTTGAGAGTATTCTCTGATTTGTTACTGGAATGAGTTGTTCCCTTTTCTTCTTCAATTACTTGTGGATCTTCAGCTTCCAATAAATTGTATATGCTTTTCCATGAAGCTTTACCCAGGCCGATGCAGGTAGTATCACGTATCAAGCCCTTCTTTACTGGTTCCTCTTTGGTTAAGACTATAATCTTTACTTTCTTTGATTTCTTCAAAATTTCTCCTGAATTGGTGAATTCAAACTTACTCTGCAAAAGAAACAGATGGTCGTAACAGAGGAGAAAATCCGTTCCAGGATAATGAACAATACACAAGATTAACAACAATTAAGGGAAATAAGTGATATGAATTTGATATATTATGTTACCACGGATGAAATCCTCGAAGGATTCAACCATAACTGCTTTATTAATGATTTTAGCAACTACCCATCGTGATTATTAAATGCCATAATGATATGTGGCATCACACATATTCATAACGGTTCTTCAAAGTAAATATGGTGAGTTTACTGATCAGCGATTAGCAATAATTGCATATTGTAGATCAATAGGCCCAACTTTATGCTTTAACCATTTCCT
The DNA here is from genome assembly GCA_031772625.1 of Pinus tabuliformis. Lineage (NCBI taxonomy): Eukaryota > Viridiplantae > Streptophyta > Pinopsida > Pinales > Pinaceae > Pinus > Pinus tabuliformis. The sequence continues at coordinate 151,933,291 of CM062804.1, read as the reverse complement.
TCATATAGCTTAGATTGCAATAAAGAGTGAGTTGTCATAGGGAGGCGCGATAATTTTATATTATTAGATTATTTAAATAATATAATGATAATCTAATATTATTAATAATCCTATATAGTTATTAATAATCCTAAATACTGTTAATAATAACCCTATGTATACAAATGCTAAGATAAATATTAAAAATACTAATATTATTATGAGTTTATATTATTATAATAATATTAATATAATAATAATAAATATATAAGAATATAGTTGCTATTATTTGTATAGGCATTAATTATCATAAATAATAAATAATTGGTCTATATTGTTCTTATTATTATAATAATATATTATAATAATATTGATTATATTATTATTATAATAATAATATAATAATAATATTATATTATTATAATATTATAATCCAATATTATTATTATTAGGTTATTTAAATAATATAAAAATAATCTAATATTATTATGAACTATGCTTATTATTAATTAATATATTAAGAGTTTATATAATTATTATAATATTAATATAATATTGATACAGTAATATATATAAATAATTTAGTTGTTAATATTTATATAGTTATTAATAGTCTTATATAATTATTAAAAATCCTAAATACTCGTAATAATTATTAATGTGATTGATATATAATTGATATATATCGCTGCTATGTTGAACTGTGTGCATTCCTCCCAACAAATCATATAATGATCTGATTAAATACAGGTAAGAGTTCACGTTTCTCAATATTAAGGAAATTAATTGTTGTTAACCTCGCTATATTTGCGTGTGATTTTCATAGCTACCTTCTCAAGTGTTATTTTCATACCTAATGCGTCTTGAATATAATCTTTTTTCTGTCTGATTCTGGATTACATGCATATGCATTTCCTGTCACTAAGTTAATAAACGGTGGATTAATATTTAATATTTCCATTAAATCATTTAATGGAATCAAAATTCAGAAAACTTACCTTTATAATCTTAAATCCTCAACATTATTAAAAAATCAGACGTCGTTATAACATGTTTTCATATTTGGAAATTGAAACGTAATATTAATCCTCAATTATATGGCAATTATTTTAAACTAAAATGAGGGGTTTTTAAGTGACAAATGTGTTCTGGTTTCGTTGTGAAGTGATCGATGTTTTTGCTTTTTTGGGAAGTAGGAGAGGCATTTATACGATTTTTTTTTTTAATTGTATTTTTATATTTAAATGGAATCTATAAGATTTTTTAATAACCTTTTTTCATTATACTTCTTATTAATTTTATAATACTTATATTATATATATTTTTTTTCTTAACTCAATTAGTAATTTTTTATTAATTGAGTATATAAATGATAAACTTAACACATTAATTCTAAATAAATTTATGTAGTATTTTATATATTTTTAAATTATATATATAAACAAAAGTTGAATATACTATTTTTAATTTTGTGAATGTTAATTAATTAAAATGATGAGGGAGTATAGTTATATAGCTTTTGTCTATATTATCAAATTATCCAAAATAATAATGATGTATGTTGATAAATGGTTTTCCATAAGAAGAACTATTATAAAGGCTATATCTATAAGTAGTATGAGGAGAAGATTCATTGTTTAATGAAACTAAAACAAAATATCTTATTCAAAATTTGTTAATTGTCTTTTGATTCAAACTTTTATTTTTCATATATTTAGAGATCTTGATTTGCAATCTTTTTAGCTTAGTAGAGACACTTTGTTGTCCATTCTTTTATTATTTATAATTGATGTAGGTATTTTTTAATAAGAAGGAGAATGGAAGTAGGTATTGTTTTTGGAACCATTACAATCCTTTGAAACCCCAGAACATGGTCATGGTCTTAAAAAGAATGTAAGTGAGATGGATGAAGTATATATTTAAATAATTCTCTATGAATGTGATTTAGCTTTTACATCTAATTTGGTTTGAGATTCATAATTATATATCTATTTACTATTTTGTGTATATAATAAGGAATCTGCATCTCCTCAAAGCCATCCACATATAATAGATAGCTAGCAAGTGATGCAGCCAAAGCCACATTGTTAGCAACCATTACAATTTTCAACTCCTCTTCAAGGGGATTTAGGAGAGCTAAGTTGTATACCCTATACCATAGCTCATAACTGACATATACTTTATTATACATTATAATTATATAGTTTTTCAATGCATTGTGTATCCTTCCATTTTGCATGGTCACCATCTATTCATTATATCCAAGAGGTAAGTTGTAGACCCTACACCATAGCTCATAATACATTGACATATACTTTATTATACATTATAATTACATAGTTTTTCAATGCATTGTGTATTCTTCCATTTTGCATGGTTACCATCTATTCATTATATCTAACTATTTTGGATTTTATTCATCCATTTTTTTCATATGTCGATATCAATTTGCATGTTTATTGATTATGTTCTAAATTTGGTAGAAGGAACAAACAGAAAATGATGTTGAAAAAAGAACTAAAATTACATCAAATGAATTGAAAGCATGTGGGTTCAAGTCTCCAAAACAATACATAGAGCATATATGCTCAACTAGTATTGCTCTTACTAAGTCCACTAGGCTTACCGCTTTTAGAACTAAAACAACTCACTATGTTTAGCTTGAATACATTTAGTGCTTTAATTAGTGTTTTGTGTAAAAAGGAGAATTAGTGTTGTGTGTAAAAAAAAGGTTCTCCTTTTGTAATGAAGTTTATATAGATTTCACATCAAATCTAATAAATTTTGAAATTCTGGGGTACATTTTGAAATTCTGGCGTAAAGTAGAAAACGATAGCACACCAACGCAATGTAACCATCAAACTGGAACCATTTGCAAGTGGTTGCTCAGGCTGGCATTAGGATCACAAGGTTATTCAGTCAGATGGTGTACTGGTTTCAGGATGAATTAGCCCGTGCACACAACAAAAAGGAGAATCCAATCAAAGTAGTGGGCGGAGCATGGGAAGTGGACAAAAACATTTGGAATCCTATGCCAGAATACGGAATCGTAGGGGACAGTGGGGACCAATCTAAGCGTAGCGTATATTAATTGATAAGCCCATTTATAGCATTCAAAGTGAGAGAAGGGATAGTTGTGCTCCGAGGAAAGCATTGAATTGGGGATAATGCCGGAATTATGGCTGGTGGGCTTCGTCTGTTTCGTTCTGACGATGTTACTGCTTCAACTCTACAGAATAGTGTGGAGGGAGGACAGTCGAGGCCACAATTTGCCTCCCGGTTCCAGTGGGTGGCCATTGATTGGAGAGACCTTGAGCTTCATGCGAGGGATTAATTCCAGTTCTCAACCACGCCAATTCATTCAAGATCGAGAGCAAAGGTACTGTTAATTCTTTAGAAAATCTATGAATTCTTTAAGCATTCTTTAGAAAATCTATGCATTTTTAAAGCATTCTTTAAATTCTTTAATGCATTCTTTAATTTTAATGTTCAAGATCGAGAGCTAAGGTACTCTTAGTTTTAACGTTCAAGATCGAGAGCTAAAGTACTGTTAATTTTAACATTGGCGCGTATTTTATAAATCAAATACAATATGTGAATTCTGTGAACGCGAACTGCGCAGGTATGGGAAGATATTCAGAACAAATTTGTTTGGAAGATCTCGAATGATTGTGTCTGTGGACCCAGAATTCAACAAGTATATTCTGCAACACGAAGGCAGGCTGGTTCAATCCAGCTATCTGAGACCTTTTCGAAAACTCATCGGCAAATACGGTTTGCTTTCGGTGTACGGAGATCTCCAGAAGAAGCTCCACGGAACGGCCGTAAATTTCCTGAGGTTCGAGAGGCTGAGTGTGCACTTCATGGAGGACATACAGAACCTTATGCACAGCACCTTCGCCCAGTGGCAAGCCAAGGGGCATATCCATCTTTATCATGAGTGCCATCAGGTGAGCACCATCAAGAAACCGATTCCAAAAATATGAATAAGCATTCTTTGAAGTTTAGAAAATCTATCCATTCTTCAAGCATTTTTTAAGTTCTAGAGAAGTTGTGTATTTTTTTGAATTTTAGAAAATATACAACTTTCTGAATTTTAGGAAATCTGTATATTTAAAGAAAACTTCCTGATGTAACTGTGTATAGGAACATGCTCTCAATTCTTAGGGTAGACTCTCCATCAGAAAAATTTCACAATCCCATACACAATTCCATCAGGAAAATTTCTTCAAATATAAATAACTATGAAAATCTTCGATCTATACATTCTTTAAATTTAAATGCATTCTTCAAATTCTAAAAAAATCTATACAGTTTTTGAATTTTACAAAATCTATGCATTCTTTAAGCATTCTTTGAATTTTAGAAAAATCTATGCATCCTTTAAGCATTCTTTAAATTCTAGAAAAGCTATGCACTCTTTAAGCATTCTTTAAAGTGCAGAAAAGCTACGCATTATTTAAGCATTAATCTTTATGGATTTATTAAACATTTATCGAAATCAAACCAAATTGAACTACGAAACCTGCCTTTTATTACTGGTATCAGATTGGATTTGTCTCCCATGTGGTATGTATGGTGGTGAACTAACTGTTTTCCGTTTAAATTGGATTTGTCTCACATGTGATATTTGTTACAGTTTGTTCTGAACTTGATGGCAAAACAATTGCTGGACTTATCTCCGTCCAAGGAGACGGAAGAGATCGGTAAAGCATTCGGCGATTTTTCTAAATCTTTCGTTGTCCTTCCCATTAGAATCCCGGGTACAGCGTACTGGAAAGGATTGAAGGTACTCAATACTTTTCTCCCTTATTTTACTGATAACTAATTTAATTGGTTCTTACCGGATGAGTAATGACTAGTATCGCTGCAGGCCAGAGATTTTCTGATGAAAAAGATTTATGCGAGTATAAAGTACAGAAGGGAGCATCCAGAAGTTGTCCATAATGATTTCTTAGGAGAACTCTTGAAAGAAGACTTGCATTCAGAAGAAATTATAGCAGATTTTGTACTGTTCCTGCTCTTCGCTGGTCACGAGACCTCAGCCTCAACGATGGCATTTGCTATCAAATTTCTCACGGACTGTCCCCAGGCACTTCGGGAGCTGAAGGTGTGTCAATGTATTATAAATAAAAGCATTTCATATTTCGTATTGGTATTGGTATTCTAAATAAAAGCATTTCATATCTTGGACTGCACTGATGGTGGAATATGCACCACACAGGCGGAACACAACGCTCTGTTAAAGAGAAAGGGGAGTCCAAGAAACCAAAACCTCACTTGGGATGACTACCAGTCACTGAAATTCACCCAGTGTGTATGTAATTAGTTACTGCTTTCATGACAAACCATACGATTTCTGTTTGGTGATAGGTTGTTAGAATTTTTTTATCCTCGTTACAAATTTTGTAACATATGTTTATATATATAAATGAATTCATGAAGATCATTTAAAATTTCCCCGTAGCTTTTATCAGTTTGTGTTGCCTTAGGTTTTTTTTCTCAGTTACCCTGAACTTTGATATTTGTTATATTTGAGACCAGATATATGGTGTCGAGATGATTGATCGTGTTTGTATTTGTTCAATTCCCAGGTCATAAATGAAACACTTCGTCTCGCCAACGTTGCTCCAGCGGTTTTCAGAGAAGCAAAAGAAGACATTAAAATTAAAGGCATTTAATAATATGTTTTTACTCTTCTTGGTTGATATTCATGTTTCTAGTGAAATTTACAATTTTATACATATATAGTAAGGCTTACAATTATTTATATATAATTTTTCTGTAAGGTTTGAAATGTATAAAATCTCAACTGATACTTCCAATTCCAGCATTTCTTTTAATTTTTTCGGTGCAAATCTGATCATCATAAACTTGTGTTCTCAGGAGGCTTTGTGATTCCAAGAGGGTGGACAGTCTTGGTGCTTCTGAACGGCATCCATCTGGACGACAAGTACCATTCTTCTGCGCTCACATTTGACCCATGGCGTTGGCAACAGATTCTGGAAAATAATGTAATTAATTAGTATCAAAACCGTCGCTTCATGTTTTGTGGAACCCCAATTCTCTTAGTAATCTTTCTGTGTCTAATTCTGTTAGTAATCTTTCGGACTTTATATTGCAGGAGCTCTAAAAGAACCCCTCTTTTATGCCTTTTGGAGGGGGGCTCAGGCTCTGTCCAGGAATGCATCTGGCAAAACTTGAGCTGGGCCTCTTTCTCCATCACTTCATCACCAAATTCAGGTCATGTGCTTCATTCTTATACTTCATTCACAGCAAGATAAATAACACATCAATTTTATGAACGCTGTACATGTACATTGTATTTTACAAGAATGTGCTAAAATTGTCTTAATATTTGCAGATGGGAGCCACTGGATGATGATAAGATCTCCTACTTTCCTGTTTCTCACCTGACTAAAGGCTTTCCGACCCGTCTACATCCTCAAGAACAAATGGATGATTAATCGCATTATAATAGGATTTGATTGATGCAGTATGGAGTACTAGAAACAGTAAATAAGTTTGAAAGAATGGATAATTAATCGCATTATAATAGGATTTGATTCATGCAGTGTGGAGTATTAAAAACAGTAAATAAGTATGAAGCTTAAAACAATAATTGCCCCGCTGTGGACATATAAATATCATGTCTGTTGGTGTGAGTAGATTTCAAGCATATTTATGTATTTCCTGTATTGAAGCGCGAGGACTTTGATTTTCATGGGGATAAGGTATTAATCAGCTATTATTGCATATCCTTATTTAAGTAAGGTTCCACGTGACAAAAAAGTTGTTTAAGCAAGGTTCCAAGTTGTGGATATATTCAGAAATAAATCGTAATTGAAAAACAAAAACAAAAAAGAAATTCATAACCAATGGAGACAAAGACATGTGATACATGTGATTATGGAATGCATTCACATATGGAACACGTAGCTAAATTATTGCATTTTGAAAAATTTACTGATTTGAGAAGTTGCAAAGTGTTATATTAACAACGCAGCGAAGTGTGCTTTTCTTTCGTTCCCAATATAAAGAGTATACTAGCAATTGTCCCAAAAGGTACAAAGAGAGGCCGATAGGATTATTAAATTAGAGTTGTTGAATTTCTCTAAAAGAGATATTGGTTGAAGCCTACAAGGAGCAAAGAGATTTGATGTTTGGAGTTCAATGCAGTTCTGCCATGCAGACATACACTTAAATCGCTACTAGACTTATGATATAGACAAAGTTAAAGTAAAGTGGTATAAAAGAGAATGTATCAAGCTAAACCACAAGTTACACATCTTCAGACCTAAAAAAGTACATAACAATGGTCTGGCAAATCAGTAGCGATATCATACTTACTTTTCCTTCCACATACATACAATTGCTCCAAAGGCAAGGACAAGAAAATTTTCAGCTCTAGTGAGCACCAGTGGGTCACTAAAACGAGTGACCACAAGAAGAGACACAATTGGATTAATTGAAAGAAAATACAGAGTTGCTAATTAGAAATCTATTGTCAAACACTATTGTTCTCATAAGTAGTGTTTGTTATCACATGCGTTTACAGTGGCCATTCAAGTTTCAATTTTATTAGATCAATTAGAACTTGTTTTGGTTCACAATCAATATTTTCTATTCAACTATATGTGTTTTATGTTTTGCAGATAACATAAAGAACAAAACAGTAAATCTCATCCTCTCATCCATAATCACTATTAAGTTGTTTACATATTTTACTCTTCAGTGAGCCAATGAAGTGTAATTAAGATGGCCATCATTCCAATGTCAGCCAATGGAGTGTAACCATAAACTCATCCAATAGAGATCAACCACAAGAATAATGTCAAGCTGTATCATCCAGCAATAAGTTTTTCTTTTCAATTAAGAAGCTACCAGTTCTTTTGCTGTCGCATAAAATATAAATTGAGGAGTTAAAAGACACTAGGGCCATTATAGCTAAATATGCATCAAGCTTTAGTGCTTCACCTGACCAGAATGCAAAAAGAAATGCTACAACGCAGTAGCAATGGATTCATCAGTGAAAATTGGCCAGACTTTAATTAATTCACAAAAACGTTGAATGATATCAATTGTTCAAAAATTTTAAACAAGTAAAGAAACACAAGAGAAAAGACAAGAAATGCTCGCCAAAAGACAAGAGATGTGCAAATGATTAAATTAGTTACTAAGGTGTGTTGAAATGCCTTAAAAAGTGCTTATAGACTTTAACTATATTTATTAAGGTCCCCAACTGGAATTTTCAAAGCAGAAGGTTTTGCCCCTAGGTTTGTTATTATCATGTTCTTGTTCTCTAAAAGTTTGCTCCAAGTAGATCAAGTGGGCAAGGGACTTTACATGGACTCCACTCAACTTCAGACACAGCTTCAGCCATTATGCAGAGTGATTGAAATTGAACACAACTAAGTAGTGACATTGGCTCACAGTAATACACCAAATATAAAATATTGAAGCTTTTACAGAAGCAAGCAGTAAGAAAAATTATGAAGCTCAGAGAAGTAGATTTAAAATCTGGACTGCTATTTGATACCAAATCATCATCAACTCCAAGCATTGCAAGTGATAGATGAGTTTGGATGTCACAACTCCCAGAGTTTGCTCCAGATACATTCTCAATCAATTCATTTAATTCCATGGACATTGTCAATTACCTCTTGGTCCAATAAGGTAGATCATCTCCTTCTCCTCGTAGTAATTTCAACAATTTTCCTTCAACCGATCATTTTGGGTGCCTTTTTGAGGGACTGGAGAATAACGAAGATGAGCCTAAGAAGGACAATGACGATCAAGAAAGGTAGAGACCATCATCCATTGTCTGCAGTTCTATAAAATAAAGAACATGACAAATATTTTAAGCGATAAGATAATGTCTGCTACTCAGGCACTGCATCAATGTATATTTTATTGTTCTCATCAATCTCCCCACTGATGAGCATCCAAGATAGCAGAGTGAGAACTTTACTTTTCAACCATCGTCACAAGGGGCGAGCACCATAAACCTGCAAGTACCACGTTACCACGTTATCCATTTAGAGGTTTTAAATGAGAATCCCCAACTAGTCTTGCATTTTACTCACAAATTTTGACCTAAATTACCCGTAAACCACAAAGGCTAATAATGATCATGCCTGCTTCACTAGTATTAACAAGTAAACAATGCATTAATTTATATTAATCAGCAAACACACCAAAAACATCCCTTTACTATATACTTTGAACTAAGTTCGCCGAGTACGCAGAGACAGGCAGCACCCCATTTTTAAAGTTCAAGTGCCAGAGGAAAATGTTAAAATTTAAAGAACAGAACTGAAATTTATATCGATGGGATCCATACAGAAGGAAGAAGATCATGTGAAAATTAGAAACTCCGAAACTGAATGTGAAAATTGAGAAAATTGAAAATCTCAGAAAGCAACTCTGTAAACTGAAGAGTTCACAGCTCTTAAAGATCAACCGTTGGCCACCACAACCAACTGCCAGCAAAAATATCAGACTAAAATTACTCCCTAGACAGGTTCATGCAAAATATATGATAGACCATTGAAAATATGAGAAAATGAAATTGTAAACTGAAAAGTCCTGCGCTTTTAATATTCACTGTTGGCCACCACAACCAAAACTCTGGAAAACATCAAACTCCTAGAATAACTTTCCACACAGGTTTATATGACAGGGCATGGAAAATAGAAATAAGACCTTGAATAAAATCATTGTACATGGAGAACACCGAGCAAACATTATGAATGAAAAATACCAGGCATCAGAATAGATCATATAAATCGCAATTCTAGATTGTTTCAAAGGGAGGTAAGTCCAATTTAGTGAGGGAACCCTAACTCAACATCTCTTACGATGTGGAGACATGTGTCCAAGGAGTGGGTCATGTCCCCTGCAATAGGGAAAGGGAGGACTGGTGAAGGAGATGCAGTGTCAAGTTTATTAGGGTAGGGGGCACATCCCCTGGCAAGTTAGACTGAATAAAACAAGAAACAAAGTGATTACTTACAGGATCATAGGCTTCGTGAACAAGAAGATCCAGAGCGGCATCTGTAAACCCTAAAGCAACACCTCTCTCTGCAAGACGAATTGCTACATCTTTCATCTGTAGTCTAGCAACTTTCTTGAGCTCATCATGAGAAAGAGGATCAAATACAACTATCTCATCAAGTCTATTCAATAACTCTGGCCTGAAATGTCTTCTAACCTGCAACAATATTCAAAGGCATGTCAAAGCACCGCAGCCAACTTCGTGATAAAATTATATGAAAAAGATGCATACACAGAGTCCAGGAATGCGTGTGCATACTTCTTGCATGACATTCTCTCTTGCGGTTTTTATTGTTGTGTGGCCAGACAATGCAGCAAGCAAGTGCTCTGCTCTAAGGTTGGATGTCATGATAATGACTCTGTTTGAGAAACTAACAGTGCGACCTTGGCAGAAAATATGTAGGGAAACCAAACAACGGAAGCAAGGAACACAACTGACTGGCAGTATTTACAGAATAGACTGTTTACATGACTAAAACTGGGAGGACTATAACACAAGGCAGAGTCTCCCTTGCTCTTTTCAACATTCCTATAGTCTTCTCACAACACTAAATTTTTAGAAACAGTGCAGTGCTTTCTTTCCCTTGCCACAATTCAATTTTGATGAAAAAAAAAACCATCTGCATGAAAAACTGCCTATTAAACAGTTACCCCTCCTTCCTTTTAGCTGCAATATGGGCAGATTCTCTCATGATTTTTTCAGTTACATGCTCAATAGAAATTTGGAAGCAAGTCATATGTTTCTTTTAACCAGTGTGGGTCGGCCACGTCCACTACAAGCCTAGATTTGCAATAATGACAACTTAAATATTTAACATAAGGATATCCTGATAATAATTTCCAACCACATGGCAAAGTGACAAAACATGTGTTTAACAAGGCAATCCTTATTCTCATGGAAAAGCATTGGAGAGGTTACCTCACTTTCTATCAAAAATAGATATAAATGACAGTACCAATCCACAGAAGTGATGTTTGAAAGCATTTCTTCAACGAGTACAGCTGCAGAGTCTGAAAGACTGGCCTGCGTAGTTTAGCACTCCCACACATATTCCATGTTCCCACCAGCTTTCATAGTGCATGTGTTTACAAGGCGCTTGCAATTCTTGCATGGATCATTGACAGATCTATGTTACTTTTGACACTGAGCCCAAGTAAAAAAATTAAAACGAGTTATACATAACACAAGAATAATACCTTTCACATTTTAGTTGATTCCATTTATCTCAATCAACTCATGCATAGCATACCTGTATAGAAAGTCACCAGTGGAAGCTATCCTTCCAGAAATCCATTCAGGAGCTATTTGTCCAAGGAGGTGCAACTGCTCCTCAACTTCACCTGCGAGTACAAAATATTAAGCATCCAATCATCTGCTGACGCATATTAGCAGCAGATACACCCGACTTGCACTCCTCTATCGTCTTCAACTCTTTTTCATAGACCTACAAAGTTACAAACAGTCTTTAGTACTCAAAGGGGAAAATTTTACTCAGAAGCTCAAAAAACTTTACAATTTCAAAGTGACCTGCAGTATGATCTCTGCTACAATATATTTTGACGTATAACATGCATTCAGTTTACAACACAGCATGCAACCAACCCAGAATCAGCCAGAGCAGATAAAGTATTAGCAACTACAAAGAACATCACAAAGAAAAGTCATTGCAATTTGACATGATATGCCAATGCAATTTCCAAGGCACTAACGAACATGGGGTAAAGCTTGGTCTGAAAAGCAATTTAATGTCATTGACTTGAATCAACTAATTATGAACAAAGTAAAACCACGAAAGATAATGACAAGAACTTACCTCTTGCAACACTGGCATTATGATGGAGTCAATGATTTCCTGATCTGATTGAGACATTCCATCGATATGTATCTTGCAAGCCTCCTGAATATTGTTACTTGTCTTTTCAGCTGGCTCTGAAACATTCGATTCTCTACCAATGTCCAGCTTGCAAGGTTCAGCATTGCTTTTCTTAGGAGATCGTAAGCACAGTAGGCTTGTTTCAGAGCAATTCTTAGTTGTGTCAACTTGCAGTGTCTGGGATTCATCTACACCGAATCTGAATTGCTTTGAACTTTGAAGCATGCAAGGGTGGAGTATTAGGGAACCCTTTCACTGGAGTGTTCTCCAAGCTGAATGTTTTTCTATCATGCTGAGGATATGTAGAGTTTTGCATCACCTTCTCATTCTTTTTCGATATGGCAAATGGATTTGCAGCCCTCCTCAAAGGTGATGACTTAAATGAATCCACAGAGTTACCCCATTCACCGGATTTGGCAGGTGTAGAGAGTACAAGGGACTGTGGAGATTGAAAACCTTGAGTGAGGTCATCATCCAAATTGGCTTCCTCTGCCTTCCTTTTCAGAGGTGTTGAACGGGTTCCAGGCTGCTCACAAGCAAGAGGAGCGGAGGAATCTTTTTCTGATCTGTTAAAAGCTATTGCTGCCCCAAAACTGTTTACTGTTTATACCCTTTTCCATAAGTAGGATACATACGCAGCGACATTTTTCACTCAAACCCTGAAAAAGAACAAGCCTTCAGGGAATTTCGTCTGGATCTTTTATCATTAATGTAAACAAAGAAACACAATCTATAAATTCCCACTGTTTTCTTGAAAAAGGAATCAGAAGAATTTACATTTTAAATGGCAGAAGGGATGAGTGGTGCAACCACAGAAACAGTCAAGCACAACTTTACCTTAATCTGGTCTCGTGCCATTGTCTGTAACACCCTTGGTTGAAACTAATTTCAACTGTGAGACAGTTATGACAGTTACCCCCTTCTTGCTGATAAAAGAGGGATCTCAAGGGAAAGAAGGGTTCTTCTTTCTGAAAAGTCCAAGGGGACAGAAAGAAAGGTCTGTGGAACTGGGAGGACGCTGCCAAGGAGTAATTCCTGTGCTGGGCATGTGCCAGTATAGACTCCGGAACAGATCATATTCAGATGGTATTGGCTGGACGGTGGTGCTGATGCTAGATTCTTGAGTCTGACAAGATGTACATACTGCTCTGGAGTGGAAGCTCGGGAGAAGAGGACGTAATTGCCCTTCTCACAGTAGGTAGGGACGATCAGATTCAGTCTTACAGTAATTCTGGAGAATCGAGTGAACAATTAAGTAGTAGCTGCTTATGTTTCTTGTGTTCACTTTTGTTTTAATGAAGTAATGAGTTAATCCTGGAATCCTACTTCCTTCTGTGAAATGTTTTTGAGATTTTTTGAGATAAGCATAATGATTATAGATGGAATAATGAGCGAAGCCTGGAATCCTACTTCTGTGAATTATTTTTGAGATAAGCATAATGATTATAGATGGCAAATTTCTATTAATCCTAGAATTAATAATGTGGATGATGGAAGGTAATAATCTTGAACAATAATTAAGTTGCTGCAGTGCAGTGTGGGTCATCTGCTAAGGCCCAGAATGAGACCCTTAGAAACAAACGGAAAAATATCTTCCATTTAATTACCGTAGTAAGGAAACAGTTACCTCAGCAGATAACAATTAGACTGGGTTGTTGAGTTAGGCTAAGGGAAAACATTACGCGTGAAAGAACCTGTAAAGTTCTGGGTGAACAAGTTTGGGTGACTGCTCTTCCCTGTTATCAAATTATTCCTATTAAGCTTGTTTTAAAAATTATCCCCCAGGAATGGTGGAAAAGATTACCCAACAGGGATAAACATAAAGATTGTAAAATCTATGACATCAGATCCAGAACAAGGCTGGCAAGATAGGGTAACGAGTAATTTCTTGATTTAGGAATTTGTTAACTAAAATAAAAAAGTGGAAAACAATTTAAAAGAAAAAAAAATAGAACTAAATAAAAAAATAGAACTATTTACCAGCAGCATGCTTAAATAATCTATTGCAGAAATTAAATAGAAATTAGATCAATGTTATGGATTATTTGTACAACAGAGGATCGAAAAGGTTGAGACCTGGCAACTGAGGGGTAATAGAAGCCGGGTCCGGTCCTCTTCCAAACTCGATTCTGGATACAAACAAACAAATGTGGAACGAAAACACCGTTTGGTACAGCCAAGAAATTCTCAGAAACCAATTCAGAAATGTTACAGACGCACAGGTAAACTTGCCCACTAAATTCCATGAATATCAATGGCGCTTTATGTAAATTCACGACAGTGGTTGATAACTAAGGAAACTTTTTACATTCAAACAGTCGAACATATGTGGATTGAACCCTCAACATTTCAAGAATCCGCTCTCATGTTCAGACGCATGAAAAACTTTAATACATGCTATAACTAAAACCCGTAAGAACGAATTGGGGTTAAACCCAGAAAAAGTTACCATATAGAGAAGGGGAAACATAGATTAATTTGTATTGTTTAAAAGACATTGCAACAGGATTGCTCATTCCAGTAATGAGAGTAATATGGCAGCCGAATCACCTATTCGGTTCTCAGTTCATACAATTACTGTCTTGTAACCCTAAGCTAGAAGCAGAACAACATTATCAATTGAAATGTCGGCAAGACCGGCCATAGATTAACTCTATTTAATCATCTCCGGAAGTTCAAAAGGTGACTTTGCGTAAAGAAAAACCCTCAGTGACTAGAGTAACCAACCTGGAGCATGGAAGAGAAAAATCATAAGTGGTTGCCACTGCAGGACTCCGAACTGTTGAGAAAAGGAGTTGCTGGGCGATACTTAACCTGCAATCAGATTTAAGAGTCAAGTTAGAGAAATTCCAGCGGAGACTGTTAAAGAAGTAAAGAAAAACAGGCCTGTAACAATATAGTACCTGTAGAGTGGTGGTGGGGTCACAATGCACGCCTGAGTCAGTGAAACAAGACTCTGTAATTAAATGCCATAAGCATTTATCAGTTTCCTTTCTCTTGCAAAGGATTCGATACTGTTTCCAGAGAAAACGGTTTCCAACCATTACCTGAGGAAGGAAGCTGACCATAGCCTTTCCTTCACCTGTGGATGCAAGGCCGAAACCTGTAAGAACCCCCTGCATTGACAGTGCAACAAATTAGGGCTTCTAAATAGATATAACCGTCAACGAGGGAAAAATCAGGAAGTCTAATCTCTTCAAAATATACAACAGGCAACATACTCGGTATAGCTGCAAACGAGACAACCAAACTTGCAGGTTGCAGAGTGTTGTTGGGCAGAGTTTCGACAATCCACCGCACCGCACCACACGCAGGTTGTTGGGCAGAGGTTCCACAATCCACGGATTAACAGCGCATACAGGGTCATTAACAAATGCGAAACTGCAAAGATGAAAAAATGCCAGGTGTCAACCTTAGAATGAAAGGGACGACGAAAGTCTCTTTCAAAGGGAAGGCCTATCGGCCTAATTATCTCGAGTTTTTGCATAACATTTAAAATAGAGGGAAAGCCTATCGGCCTAATTATCTCGAGTTTTTGCATAACATTTAAAATAGAATAATGGTGAGATGTAGAAATCTGCCGATGATTTGATATGTTGATATCAATGGTGGCCTTGAATAATAATGTCAAGCCATGAAATTTATATATTTTCAACTCCTTAGTCATTTCGAACGAGATTTTACATATTTATAAAGATATCAAATAGGAAACTCAATTACCTTCCCTAGGTTCAGATAGCATTAACACTGAAATTATTAAACATTACTATTTCAATTTTAGCAAAACTATTTTTTTTTTATAATTTCTATGGACTGATTTATTAAAAAAATTGTTTAAATGAAGACTTATATTTAAAAAAAAATAAGCTTTAGCTTTGTGCTCTCTCTCGCGAAGACGAAGGAAGGTAGTGCGATGGCAGGGTCAGCGATTATTCCCTCTCCAGTTGATATGATCTAGACATCAGATCCAACACAAGTGTCATCGCTAGGACATGAACCCGCTACGGACGGATCTCATAACGGAGTCATTGTGTTAGTGATCTGATAATCACCCTATGAGTGACCTCACTTAAGGATTTATTAAATAAATGTATTACATACTCATGTTCTGGTGTGTGTGTCTATGTTATTGAAGCAACAGATCGATCAGATTACCAATATGTAGACAATTGAAATGGAAAGACAACAGAGAAATACAGTAAGCAATTACAAGAACACAAGAAATTAATAAGGAGTTCAACCTATCCTTCAGGGCTACATCTCCGGTCCAGCTTTCGGTGGTGGTCTTATTTTATTGTGTCTTAAGTAGAGAATTATAATGCAGGAGCTCAATATGAGTCACTTGAAACAGATTTCCTTGGCAGGGTGGCTCTTGGATTCCCCAAGCCACCGGAGTGCACAGAGTCTATTGCCTACCATCTCTGTGACCTTCTGGTCTATAATGGAGAGAGCCCAATGTGGTGTTCGGTCCAGACAGATCCTCTCTGGGATGGCTTGAATCTCTCAAGCTCTCTTGAGCTTGATGTTATCTTTGGTCAGCTCGGCCCTCTATCTTCTGTCTTCTGCTTTTGCTTCATTGTTCTTTGTGTTCTGTCCTCCTCTCGGGGTTCTGATCTCTCTGTCTTTTGTCCTCCTCTTGAGACTTTCTCTCTTCTCTAGCTGTGTTTTCTGTCTCTGTTCATGGCTTTGAAGCCATTCGTTCCCATGCCTGTTCGGTTCCTCTTCCGCCTCCATCGAATCGCCTTCTGCAGCTGCGCTTGGAGTTCCCTGTTCGACGTCATCATCAGTGCTCAGGGAGTGGCCACATGTTCTCCTGTAAACGGCGCCAACCTGCTTCGTCGGTTCAATTCTTCGGTTACATCGTGGATGAAGTCTTCTTGCATCATGGCGGTCAAAACGGACTCCAAATCCTTCTAAATCATGGCTCATTCCTTCATCGATTCTGCTTCCCCCATTGGGCGCGATCTCAGCCGTTGGATCTAGGGCCTCTAGATCCGATGCCATACGCACGTTTCATGCGTTTGACTTGCTCGACCTTTAGAGCGCGATCAACGACAGTTTTCTCTCCCCTCCTCTTGCCACGCGTCGATCGTTGAGTGGAATCGCTCCAATTTTGTCCAAAACCACTTACCGTTTGAGGAGCCCCTAATCAATACTTCCGGTTTCTCGGAGCGCGGGTCTCGCCTTGTCCTTTAACCTTTTTGCCTTTTGGCCTACAGGTCTCCGGCGCCCCACACGACCGAGTGCTCGAGGCCACTCCATTTTGGCCATTTTCAACCAGCGATGCGCGATTAGCGCTAATTGCGCATCAAAATCCACCTTCATTTCCCGATCCGGGGCTCCCAGGGGCCAATTCAGCCTCCTGCGCAGTCTCCATGGGCCTTGGTCAGCACGCTTTGACCGAGGTCCTTGTCATTCCACGCTACCTGCCATTGCAACTAGTTCAGGGGTGTTTTTTTATCATTGTTTTGGAATTCTTAGTGTTTGTCCTTGACCTGACATAGTCATGGCTCTTTAACACTTCTCTATGGATCCAATTCAGATTAGTTAGGGTCCTATAAATTATATAGGATGATTTATTGTTTTACCTGATTATTTGGGTTTGAGAGATGTAAATAATATTTCAACCTACAAATTATTTCCAAGAAAAAATAGAAAAAGTAAAGAAATGGGCTTGCAAGACAAAATGTGCCCTTTGGATAAAGTAATTATGTTTTGGCATAAATTAATTTTGTTTTAATAAAGTTAATCATGTAATTTAAACACGATTAGTTAATATGTAATAAAACCGCAAGTGACAAAAAGAGATTGTCGTATTTGATAAGTTCTATGCTCCATATGACGGTTCGATGGACTCCTCGTGAGATGAATGGAAGGCAAGGTTTTTCGGCCCCCCAACCATCTTACCTTTATCCGCACGGGGGAGTCCGAAAAGTGGTTTCCTCCTTGTCGGTCCCACCCTTATGTGTCACCTCCATGTTATTTCGCAGCCGCTCGCCCCCCCCCCGGAACAAACCACTTACCATTTTGACATCCCTTCGTAATCTGCCAACCTTCTCCCCCTTTCCTGCTATCTCTTCCTGCGTGCTCCCCTCCACTCCTATCTTGACACCTGACCATGTTTGTTACGTAATTAACATTTGACCTCATTGTCACTCCCACACCACTCACTTCCTGCCACTTGGACTTCTGTCCCCGCTCACCTCCACGTCATGTCTCCACATCATCCCCCACCTCCATGGCACCTCCCGCCTCCACGTCATATGTTCGTTTCATGGTCAGTGAAAAATATGTTTTTTCATATACAACACAGTCATTTAAAGCATGGTTTACGAAAAACTGAGAATGAATTTTCAAAAAGTGAAAGGGGTTTTTGCTGATAACATCTTCATGACCAAAAATTCTCTCTGTTTTCTAATAGCTTTGACGGTTGGGAGATTCAGATGAATCTTTGTAGGCATGTTTTCCTGAATTTTCCTGTTTTTGGTTAGTGTTTTCAAATGCGGTTTCCGAGCAGGTGGAAATGAATTTTTAAAAACTGAAAGAGGTTTTTGTTTCCAACATCATAATTTACAAAAACCTCTCCTAGTTTTTAACAACTATTTTGTTTGGGTACATACAAAGGGATTATAGGACCCTATTTTTCAGAATTTTAGCAGGAAAAAGTGCAAAGACAATTAGTGACTCAGATGCCACCTCATCAAATAAGATTTGAAATCAAATTTGAATTTCTCTTCTTTGTCACCAAAAATCCATAAAGATAGTGCCAAGTAGATTCATTAGTTTTGAATTTCCTATATTTCAATTCTATTTGTGTAATATAGTTGGAGATATTTGTAACAGATCTTGATATTTTTTCAAGATATTTTAGCTTAGGATTTTTACAAATACTTCATCATTTGAAGTAACAGAGGTTGATTGTTGAATATAATTTCTTCTGCGAATTGTAATTTTCTAGTTGCTGGAAGCATCAATAATACAAGGACATTCTTCACATGATTCATGTGGTGTACGAATTGGTGAAGTTTTTCTTCTGTTTATATGTTTAACCATTGTCTTCTTTATTTGTCATTTATGAAAATCTTAATTACATAACATAAAATGTGATGAATAAGATATGTTGTACAAAACACCGTATTCTGGCAGTTAGTAATTTATATGTTTTCTATTGAAGTCAAATTAAGGAATCCTTCATTGCTCCTTAGTTTCTACTGAATCTTACATCTCTTTTGTGTCATAATCCATTTAAAATTCTGAAAGACCCAACTAGTGCAACCTAGCTTTCCCTATGAAACTCCTTCAAAATTTGATGCAAATCCAGTTGATATTTAGACTGCATAACCCAATGGAATTATAACAATTTAATCAACCAAGTAATCAAATAAAAATAAATCAGTACAATCATAACTAGCCTAAAATTCACATCAAACATAGTTAAATTTTACATAAAGATCCGTCTCTGAATCTGGAAGGGCTAGGTCCTAGCTTCCAAAGTGGTTTTGATGTGATCATATGTGTTTACTCCCTCAACCT
Organism: Pinus tabuliformis; assembly: GCA_031772625.1. Lineage (NCBI taxonomy): Eukaryota > Viridiplantae > Streptophyta > Pinopsida > Pinales > Pinaceae > Pinus > Pinus tabuliformis. The sequence continues at coordinate 151,913,849 of CM062804.1, read as the reverse complement.
CAAAAATACATAACGACAACATAGTGGCGACCATACTAGGGACCTAACCTTTCAGATTCCTCAGAAAAGTGTGTCAAGTTCCAAATTTGTTTACTGACGGTGGACAGTGATTAGACACAAGAAGGTTGTATCATTCACCTAGCGACACCACGTTCAAAGTATCTAGACCTTCAAAGTTTTTAGTGTGACTCCACTGTCAAATAATCTATATTTGTAGAATGCTCATGGCGACTCCACTACAAGTTGATTAGATTTCTTGCTAAACAATATGACAAGTTATGTGGAAAATCCTCTGTCTTGTGAAGTTTTAAAATAATTCAGGGATAAATTAGCTGATTTTCAAGTTGATGAAGATTTTTCAACGACTGTGTTTTGTTGTATGAAAACGAGAAAAAATTCTCCTGAAGGTAAATTTTTTTTTCTTGAGTTAATTGCTGAAATATTCGAGAATGATATTGAACTTTTGGATTATTAGGTTCAGTCCTATAATTTCTGAGATCCTAAACAATTCTTGGAAAATCTTCCTTCTCCAAAACAAGATGAGATTGTATTGCCTTTTGATTTACAAATTGTTGAGAATTATGTTTTCGAGTACAAGGTTGAAACTGAACAATGGGAATCAGGGTTTAACCTTGAGAATACAACTAATGAAATCTTCCATGCTCAATTGTTCAATGAAGGCCTGCAAGGTAAACTAATTAATCATGTCTTTACTTATCCTATAAAAAACTACATGGAGGCTCTTTTCAGGTCAAGTGTTCAATCATGTTTTCATGACTAGATCCAACAATAGTTGCCATTGCACTTTACAACTTTGATTTTATGGAAAAGAAGTTAGTTTCTCCTTTTGATTGTGCTAACAAACAGTCAAGCGGCCCATTTGTTTCAGTAGCTACTTGACGGGCTTCATTGGAATTTTTATATTATTTGATTCAACATAATTTTTAGCAGTGTCAAGTAGGTTGAAGTGTGCAAATAAGTTGAGCACTTTCAGCATATTTTTCAAGCATTATTGTCAGTTTCAGTTTTAGATAGCAGTACAACTTTCAGTTCAGTGTGTATTTCAAATTTCATTTTGCATAATGGATTTGATTTCAGTTTGAGAGTATTTAAGTAGCAGAGCTTTTATGGTAGAATAGGTTGCAGGTTTTGAGATCATCCCAATGGATCACGCTACTAGTCTATGATTTTCTTGGCACTTCACAAGGAAAGTATCATGCCTAGCTGGAGCCACTGTTAGGGTCCTATAACTTTTATAGGATGAGTTATTGTTTTACTTGATTATTTGGGTTTGAGAGATGTAAATAATGTTTCATCCTGCAAATTATTTCGAAGAAAAAATAGAAAAAGTAAAGAAATGGGCTTGCAAGACAAAATATGCCCTTAGGATAAAGTAATTATGTTTTAGCATAAATTAATTTTGTTTTAATAAAGTTAATCATGTAATTTAAACACGATTAATTAATATATAATGAAACCCACAAGCGACAAAAGGTGATTTTTGTATCTATTAAGTTCTATGCTCCATCCGATGGTTCGATGGACTCCTCGTCAGATCAATGGCCAACAAGGTTTTTCGGCCCCCCAACCTATCCTACCTTTATCCACGGGGGGTCTAAAAAGTGGTTTCCTCCCTATCGATCCCACCCTTACGTGTCACCTTCATGTTATTTCACACCCCCCTCCCCTCACAAACCACTTACCATTTAGACCCCCCTCCAAAATCTGCCAACCTTCTTCCCCTTTCCTATTATAAATTTGCTATAACTTGAATTTAGAAAAATCCTTGCCGGATTTTCTCTAGATTTATAATAAAGTATATGTCAATGTATTATGAGCTATGGTATAGGGTATACAACTTACCTCTCGGATATAATGAATAGATGGTGACCATGCAAAATGGAAGAATACACAATGGATTGAAAAACTATGTAATTATAATGTATAATAAAGTATATGTCAATGTATTATGAGCTATGGTATAGGGTATACAACTTACCTCTCCTAAATCCCCTTGAAGAGGAGTTGAACATCGTAATGGTTGCGAACAATGTGGCTTTGGTTGCATCACTTGCTAGCTATCTATTATATGTGGATGGCTTTGAGGAGATGCATATTCCTTATTCTAGACACAAAATAGTAAATAGATATATAATTATGAATCTCAAACCAAATTAGATGTAAAAGCTAATTAACATTCATAAAGAATTATTTAAATATATACTTCATCCATCTCACTTACATTCTTTTCAAGACCATGACCATGTTCTGGGGTTTCAAAGGATTGTAATGGTTCCAAAAACAATACCTACATCAATTATAAATAAAAAAATTTGGACAACAAAGTGTCTCTACTAAGCTAAAAAGATTGCAAATCTAGATCTCCAAATATATGAAAAATAAAAAGTTGAATCAAAAGACAATTAACAAATTTTGAGTAAGATATTTCGTTTTAATTTCATTAAACAATGAATCTTCTCCTCATGCTACTTATAGATATAGCCTCTATAATAGTTCTTCTTATGGAAAACTGCTTATCAACATACATCATTATTATTTTGGATAATTTGGTAATATAAACAAAATCTATATAACTATACTATTGGTTTGATTTCCCACTAACAAATTAAAAGACAGAAAAATGCATCATTTTAATTAATTAACATTCACAAAACTAAAAATAGTATATGCAACTTTAATATATATATATATAAATAAAATTTAAACTTATATAAAATATTACATAAATTTCTTTAAAATTAATGTGTTAAATTTATAAAATTTTATTTGAATTTCATTTATATACGTGGTTAAAGAGAAATTACTATCATACATTTGTTAAATTAAGCAATAAAAAATATACATAATATAAATATTATAAAATTAATAACAAGTATAATGAAAAAAGTTATAAAAAATTCTTATAGATTCCATTTAAATATAAAAAATACAATTAAAAAAAAAAAACCTATAAATGCCTCTCTTACTTCACAAAAAACAAAAACATCGATCACCTCACAACAAAACCAGAACACATTTATCACTCACCTCACAATAAAACCAGCACACATTTATCACTCACCTCACAACAAAACCAGCACACATTTATCACTTTAAAACCCCTCATTTTAGTTTAATAATGGAAATTTGCCATATAATTGAGGATTAATATTACGTTTTAATTTCCAAATATGAAAACATGTTATAACATCTGATTTTTTTATAATGTTGAGGATTTAAGATTTTAAAGGTAAGTTTTGTGAATTTGGAGTCCATTAAATGATTTACATTAAATATTAAATATTAATCCACAGTTTATTAACTTAGTTACGAGAAATGTATATGCATGTAATCCAGAATCAGAAAGAAAAAAAAAAAAAAAAAATTATATTCAAGACGCATTAGGTATGAAAATAACACTTGACAAAGTAGCTATGAAAATCACACGTCAAATATAGTGAGGTTAACAACAAACAATTAATTTCCTTAATATTGAGAAATGTGAACTCTTACCTATATTTAATGAGATCATTATATGATTTGTTGGAGGAATGCACACAGTTTAACATTAGATACTAGCACAATCATATTTATTAAGGTAAATATAGTTGATATACACCAATAAGCATATATTAAGTATATACATTAATCATATTTTTTAATGTGGTTGATATAGGCCGATAGACTTATATTAATCATATTAATAATTATTATAGATATTTAGGATTATTAATAATGATATATAACTATTAATAACTATATAAATATTAACAACAAAATTATTTATATATATTACTGTATAAATATTATAATAATTATATAAACTCCTAATGCATATTAATTAATAATAAAAATATTGGATTATTTTTATATTTTTAAAATAATTTAATAATATAAAATTAAAAAAAAATAATATCATAATAATAATAATAAATAATAATAGATTATAATATTATAATAATATTATATTATTATTATTATATTATTATAATAATATACAAATATAATTATTATAATAATAATAATATAATCAATATTATATAATAAGAACAATAAAGACCAATTATTTATTATTTATGATAATTAATAACTATACAAATAATAACAACTATATTCTTATATATTTATGATTATTATATTAATATTATTATAATAATATAAACTCATAATAATATTAGTATTTTTAATATTTATCTTAGCGTTTGTATACATAGGATTAATTATTATCAGTATTTAGGATTATTAATAACTATATAGGATTATTAATAATATTAGATTATCATTATATTATTTAAATAATCTAATAATATAAAATAAAAAAAATAATAACAATTATATTGTATTATAATAATAATAATAATAATAATAATAACAATATTTATATTGATAATAATAATAATAATAATAATTTTGATTATATAATAATAATAATACTAATTATTATTATTATTCTTTGGTATTTTTAATATTTTTCTTAGAGTTTGTATAAATAAGGTTAATTATTATCAATATTTAGGATTATTAATAACTATATAAATAACCATAAAGGATGATTAATAACTATATAAATATTAACAACGAGATTATTTCTATATCTTATTATATAAATATTATAATAATAATATAAACTCCTAATATATATTAATTAATAATAAGAACAGCTCATAATAATATTAGATTATCATTATATTATCAAAATAATATGATAATATAAACTTATAAAAAAATTAATAATAATAATAATAATATTTGTTTATAAATATTATAATAATATTATATTATTATAATATTAAAATAATATAATATTATAATAATATAGGCAAAAATTAAATCAACTCATAATATAAGAAGTTATATGAAGTGGTCCCCTTTTATATGTGTGTGTGTGTGTGTGTTACTAATGCAAATAAATCGCAATCACAAAAGTGCAGCAGGCAGGTTATTACCACAAGAATCACCGATTCCCGATTGCAATGAGCAGTGTGGACCCGAAACACATTTATATTTTGTTGTAAATTCTCGGTGGGTCCGCAGTTATATGTATGTACATATATAAAGATTGTCGATTGCGATTAATGTGGCAGACCTGAAACATATTTATGTTATGTTTAAAAGTCAGGCAGGTTTGTAAGGTGCTGAATAGAGGCAAGAATTAAATCAACTCATAATATAAGAAGTTATATGGAGTGGTCCCCTTATATATATATATATCTATCTATATATATATATATATATCTATATATATATATATATATATATATTACTAATGCAAATAAATCGCAATTGCAAAAATGCAGCGGGTAGGTTATTACCACAGGAATCACCAATTCTCGATTGCGATGAGCAGTGTGGACCCAAAAAACATTTATATTTTGTTGTAAAGTCCCGGCGGGTCCGCAGTTATATGTATGTACATATATAAAGATTGTCGATTGTGATTAATGGTGGTGGACCTGAAACATATTTACGTTATGTTTAAAAGCCTAGCAGGTCTGTAAGGCGTTGAATACATGCAAGAATTAAATCAACTCATAATATAAGAAGTTATATGGACTGGTCCATTTAAATATATATTACTAGTGCAAATAAATCACAATTGCAAAAGTGCAGCAGGCAGGTTATTACCATAGGAATCACTGATTCCCGATTTGAGTAGTGCGGACCGAAACACATTTATATTTTGTTGTAAAGTCCCGGCAGGTCCACAGTTATATGTATCTACATATATAAAGATTTCTGATTGCAATTAATGGTGGCGGACCTGAAACATATTTACATTATGTTTAAAATTTTGGTGGGTCCGTAAGGCGTTGAATATGTATGTTGGTGCATTCAATGATTTCCTATTGCGATATGGGTAAGCTAGCCCTGAAACATATTTACGTTATGTTTTAACAGCCCGACCGCTCCGTAAAACATTGAATACATATGTTGGTGCATTCAATGATCAACGATTGTGATTTTCGATCACGAGCCAGACCTGAAAGGCATATTCATTATGGTTGTAAGTCCTGTTAGGTTCAGCATGTCGAAAATTCTTTTTATGATTGCGCATTTTATATATTTCAATTATAAAGATATTATAATAGAAATGATTGCCGATTGAGATATGGGTAAGCTAGACCTGAAAGCCTATGTATTACGTTTCATGACTGTGGCAGGTCTGTCATATCAATGATATAATGTATATATATATGGGGAAATGTCGATTGCTAGTTACGATGAGGGGTATGCCTCGACAATCATTCTAGCTGTATTAAAAGTGGGAAAAGACCCCGAGGGTTTATGAACCCAAGGAAATAATATTAAACCCATGGGATTAATATTATAAACCCAACATTGTTAAACCCAAATATAAACACTACAGACACTAAAATAAACATGGTTTATTTTCATGGTGAGTCAATCTTTGTCAAAATGTGACATTCAACCAAGGGAATAATATTATAAAACCAACATTGGTAAACCCAAATACAAATACTACAAACATTAAAATAAACATGGCTTATTTTGATGGTGAGACAATTCTTGTCACAATGCGACATTCAACCACGATTGACCATGTTTGGCTATGATTAACAATGGTTTACAATGATTAATATTATAAACCAAATGCAATAATGAACCCAAGGGATTGATATTATAAACCCAAATGAACAATAAAATCAAGGGATTAATACTAAAACCCCAACGAACAATAAACCCAAGGGATTAATACTAAAAGCCTAAGGGATTATGAACCCAATGGAATAATGATAAACCGAAGCGCCTAATACTATAGACCCAACAACGTTGAACCACGGGACTAATATTATAAGCCCAACATTGCTAAACCCAAATATAAATACAACAAACACTAAAATAAACATCGTTTATTTTGATGATGAGACAATTCTTATCACAGTGCGACATTCAACCATGATTGACCATGTTTGGCTATGATTGGCAATGGTTTACAATGATTGATATTATAAACCAAATGGAATAATGAACCCAAGGCATTGATATTATAAACCCAAATGAACAATAAACCCAAGGGATTAATACTAAAACCCCAATGAAAAATAAACCCAGGGGATTAATACTAAAAGCCCAAGGGATTATAAACCCAAGGGAATTATAAACCCAAGGGATTGATATAATAAACCCAAAGGAATAATATTTGCGAAATTCAACCAAGGGACTAATATTATAAAACCAACATTGGTAAACCCAAATATAAATACTATAAACACTAAAATAAATATGGTTTATTTTGATGGTGAGACAATTCTTGTCACAATGCGACATTCAACCATAATTGACCATGCTTGGCTATGAATGAAAATCGTTTACAATGATTGATATTATAAACCAAATGCAATAATGAACACAAGGGATTGATATTATAAACCCAAATGAACAATAAACCCAAGGGATTAATACTAAAACCCCAATGAATAATAAACCCAAGGGATTAATACTAAAAGCCCAAGGGATTATAAACCCAAGGGAATAATAAACCCAAAGGAATAATATTTGCAACATTCAACCGAGGGACTAATATTATAAAAACAACATTGGTAAACCCAAATATAAATACTACAAACACTAAAATAAACATGGTTTATTTTGATGGTGAGACAATTCTTGTCACAATGCGACATTCAACCATGATTGACCATGTTTGGCTATGATTGACAATGGTTTACAATGATTGATATTATAAACCAAACGCAATAATGAACCCAAGGGATTGATATTATACACTCAAATGAACAATAAACCCAATGGATTAATACTAGAACCCCAATGAACGATAAACCCAAGGGATTAATACTAAAAGCCCAAGGGATTATGAACCTAATGGAATAATATTAAACCAACAACCCTCCCTATTTCAAAATTTTTATATAAAAAAGTTAACAAGAAATGGGTCCATTTTTAATAAGCTTAGCTAAAAGCAATAGTCCTAAATAAAAAGTCTTTTTGCTTTAAGGATAACTTCAATAACAATCACATTTTGCAAAAAATCCATATGATACATGAAAATCCTTATGATGAGGTCTGATCCAATGCAAACATGAAACAAAACCTTGTCATAAGATAAACTATAAATGAAACATATCGCATCGTGCACATCCTTTAGCTAAAAGATGGACTTAACGTTTCCTTTGGCATTCCCCAATGTGATAACACAATTGGAGAGTGCATATCACAAATTTCTTAAGGAAACATTCCATGGGGTCATACAACTCCGCCGATGCAACAAGTCGATCGTAATCATGCATTAGTAAGGTCTCGAAACATATAACGAATGCCCATTTGAGATCCGCCGATGCGATTTCATCATCATAAATAAAGGCGCGCTTGTCAATAAAGTGGAAATAGTATGGTTAAATGGATTCTTGGAGGTTTTAAGAGCATAAATCATTAGTAAATGAGAAATAAATGATTTATTGATTTCTTAGAGATTATCCCACCTCCCTATGACAATGTTCGAAATAATACTGAGAGGGGGGGGGGGGGGGGGTGAATCAGTATTATCTAATTCTTTTAATAAATCTTCCTTATTTGTTCTTTGAATTATTTTTGCATGTCAGTATCATAAAATAATGAGCATGAACAAAGAAAAATAGATAGTCACACCAAAGAACACAAGATGTAAGGTGGAAACCCAATGTGGGTGAAAACCACCTGCTGCAATATGTCTCTATCTTCTTTCAACTTAGAAACTTCTTTTACAATGGTTTTGTACTGGTGCAGTCCTTTACCAGTACGCAGGCTGCAACCTGCAGAGAGCTACAACTCTCTCTCTCTCGTTTTCCAGTCTCTCCTGGAAGGGAGCTACAACCCCCTACTTCTTTTCATAAAGCATCAAATGATCATCAAGTACATAAAAGTTACAGTCCACTAGAGTTATCAAATCAACAATAACAGAACTAACCCAGAACACCTTATCAACAGAAAATTTCAGTCAACAGAACATTTTAATACAGATACGCAGTTTTCCCTTCTGTGGTCTGCGTCGCGACACAGTTCACCTTCTGCTTTCCTGCGTATACCCGCAGGAATCCTTCTGCCGAACTGCGTGCCCATGCACTGTACCTTGAACCGCGCTGCGTATTATTCCTGCAGGGACGCACCCCAAAATACTATCACGCCGTGTACGGACGCACCTGGAAATACTATCACGCCGCGTACTTTTACTGCACGGACGCCCCTGAACCTTAGTCGCTCTGCGTACCGACGCAGGTCTCCTGTTTCTGCTTTGCGTACCGACGCAGGTCTCCTGTTTCTGATCTGCGTCCCCACGCAGATCTCCTGTTTCTGCACTGCGTACCCACGCAGCTCTTCTGTTAAACACCTGCGTCCTTCTGATTAGGACCGAATAGGCAGTCCACCAGAGTGGCACAGTTGCTCAGATCTGATCATGCGCTCGAGAGATCACCCTTCACAATTTCGCCTTCAACCTCCCTTTCATATAGATCAAGCTTTTAAGACCATAACCCAATATTTCAGATCTAAAGATATTCAATTGCAAAAGATGCTTAGCCAAGTGATCTCCTTTGCTTTATATAGGCAAGCTCCTCCTAAAATCATGGAACAATACCATGAGCCGACACCATAATAACCCAATACCGTCGGCTAAATACCAAGAGTAAAACATAAGAAACCCCACGTGTGCTTTTCTCTGCCTTGAAATGTGTGCACTGGGGGGACGCACCTCCTGAACGGCTGGCCTGCGTATCTGGACGCGGTCCATGCATGGTGTACCTGCGGGTACGCACCTTCTGAACTGATTTCCTGCGTCCTTCTTAATTTTCAACAAATTGAGAGCCTTGCCACGGGAGTTGCCATCAAGTACAACATCTGTAACATATAGCCATACCAGAAACATAATGCCAACAGACAACTCAATCTTTATCGCAATTGGAGCTATACGAAGGAAACGACTAAAGCATAAAGTTGGGCCTATCGATCTGTGATATGCAATTATTACTAATTGTTGATCGGGAAACTCACCATATTTACTTTAGAGAACCATTATGAATATGTGCGATGCGACATATCATTATGGCATTTAATGATCATGATGGGTAGTTGCCAAAATCATTAGTAAAGCAGTTATGGTTGAATCCTTCGAGGATTTCATCTGTGGTAACATAATATATCAAATTCATATCACTTATTGCCCTTAATTGCTGTTAATCTTGTGTATTGTGCATTATCTTGGAACAGATTTTCTGCTATGTTACGATCATCTATTTCTTTTGTAGAGTAGGTTTGAATTCATCAATTTAGGAGAAATGTCGAAGAAATCAAAGAAAGTAAAGATTCCAGTCTTAACCAAAGAGGAACCGATAAATAAGGGCTTGATACGTGATACTACCTGTGTCGGCTTGGGAAAAGCTTCATGGGAAAGCATCTACAACTTATTGGAAGTTGAAGATCTAGAAGTAATTGAAGAAGAAAAGGGAACAACTGATTCTAGTGACAAATCAAAGAATACTCTCAAGGATTTGGCCTGCTCTTTTCTCCACAGAATAGCTGTCCACCCCAGAATATTACCCCACAATGACTTAGTTATATGGGTAATCAAGAGCATCAACATAACAAACAGAGAATTTTTACGGCTGATGGAAGGATGTTCGGCTTGTTCAGAGTAGAAGATATCAAAAATATGTACCATTTGGCAGAATCGGAGAAGCATTACAATAAGGCATTTATCGAAGCCTTTTCCAAACAAAATGACATGGAATCAGATCCTATCAGGTAGTGGAGGCATTACCCAAACAAACACAAGCATGAATAATCGGGTATGTATTCCATTAACTCCTTAACATCTCCTTACTACTATGCTGGTGCTATGATATGTAGACACTTTGGAGTCTCAGATTCCACTAGGTTTTCAATTGAAATGGTTCCTTTAATGGAGGCAGCATTTAACTCGTATATTATGGATTGTGCAACCATTTCATCTGATAAAATGGCCAACCATATCCTCAATTATTGAAGAAACAGGTTCATGACTACCCGGATAATACCTCCGTTTTATATGAGTGCCTACATTATGGACACTATTTGTTTCAATTCCAATTACCCCATTCTAAGTTGAAAATGAACTCCACAAGACCCAAACCCTATTCACATCTATCATAAGGAATTGTGGCAAACCCATTATAAAAACCATATTTATAGAATCTGTCATGGTTTTGTCTTGCCTGTTCATTATGCTATATCCAATAAACCTGCTCCTCGGTTATCCGATGAAGCCACTGCCGACTTAACATCAATTGGTAATTGGTTTGGTGAAGAAAAGTTCACCTACATTAGAATTTTTGGAAGCACTGCTACTCCAAAAAGCAAATCTGGCCTGTATTTCCTCTCCGATGTGGTACTTTCATAGTACTGCATGACTTCAAACATGCAGAGAAAGAAGCAGAGAAAATAAAAGCGCTAAAGTTAGCAATCATTCCAAAGAGACAATATGATCCAAAAGCAATAGCCTATAACTTCACATCTCATGTCAAAATTGCCAGGTTTAAACATGAGAAAGACGATTATGATGATTTGTTCACCTCAACTGAGTTATTTTCTCAAGTAAAACAACTTGCAAAAATCAAATTGGGAGCAGAGGGAGTAGAATCATTTCTAAGCTTCAGAACAATGAGGTTTCAAACTCTACTAATGGACTTATTAAATACCACCCCTATGCTGCAACATGAAGGCAAAAGTGAAGGAAAAACTACCCGGAAGATTCCTGAAAAACAGAAGATCCCTGAAAGGCAGAGGACAAAGAAAAATGACTCCCAAAACCTCACTACACCAAAACCACCCACAACACAATAGTCTGAGGTTATTAGTGTGCCGATTGAAAGGACAAGCGGCCCACCCAAAATGTAGCAGGATATAGAAATCATTCTCGAGAATCCCACAGAAGGGATTGTACTAAAAATAGAAGAAATACCACCCCTTGATGTATTCTATAGTCTAAAACACAAGCCTGTAGTTAAAAGACAGAGGAAAAAGAGGTAAACCGATCGAGGACCTCTTTTAACTCCTCAAGATGAAATGATGCATGTGGTATGAAAGTCAGAAGTCAATCCCTCCAAGTATTTAACTAAATTATCTTAGTATGTAGGTGCTTATACAGCAACAACAATGGACAAAGCCTCAGAGGTCAGTCAACTAATCAGGGATAAAGATCAAAGGATCACTCAGATTAAGATGCAATCGGCAGAAGAATAGCAAAAGACTAATCAACTAGAACAACAACTAGCAGAACAAAGGCAAGACAATGAGAAACTCAAAGAATAGTTTAATCTGGAGAAACAGAAAATTGATAAGCAGGCTCTCCAGAAACAACAGAAGTTATCTCAAGAACTAAGCAACCTTTAGATAACGATTGAGCAAGAAAACAAGGCTAAGGATGATCAAATTGCACAACTACAATTACAGATAGAAAAATACAAGGGTTATCCACAGGTTACTAAATTCAAACAAGAAGCCTTGGAGATAACCAAAGCCTTGTCCCGACAATTGAACATCCTTTCCCATAATATATCATTGGCCAACCCATTATGCAACATCTCTACATCATTGATTGACAAGGCAGTTGACAGGAGATTGGAAGTGGAGAAATCAAATGAAAAAATTACAAACTTTCTCTCTTGGCAAAATTTAGAGGAAGGAATGGTTGAAAATCTGCCAAAAATACAAGAATCGCACAAGGAAATCCTATTTTTGGAATGGAAATCTCAGCTAATGAAACCCGAAAGGGCAACTTCTAGAGCCAGAGCTACAATGAATGTTTTAATCGAATTAGTAAATAAGAGTTTATATATGTCTAATTTGATTTCCAATTGCTCTCCAGGCAAACTCCCGAAAGCAAAGGAACTGGAACATCAATGGAGACAGGAGTTGGAAAGCAGAGAAAAATAGATTAGAGAAGTTCAAAACTTAACATGGGATGCATTCTAGTTTCTTCCAGTCAAGCCTCATAGCCAGCAAATGGCCATGAAATGCCTATCTGACGTGGTCAACTGCATGGTTCTCGAACTCTTCGATGCCACCTACACAACCCAACTACATTGTAGGATGAGCCAGCCTCCGGAAATCCAGCCAATGCTAGCAATGTGTGAGCTGCAAGCACAAGAGAATAAGTCGATTCAATGGATTAGGTCAACCACCATCGCACTGCTAATTTTATACCAAATCCCGAATTTTCATGTCACGGTTTCAACATCTTATAGCGATTTTTTGTTGATAGTAGTTTTTATTTTTATTATTTAAGACCCTTTCACGTATTTAGAAAGGGTCCTCAATTTTTATAAAATTTTGACTTGGGAAGTTGCACTAATGTACTTCTAAATATATTTTTTTATCAAAAACTACATCAAGGTTTCACATTTTTATCAAGAAGCTTTTTCAAGACTTGCACTTTTGCATCTTTTGGAGGTTTTTCTCAAATAGAAAAGTGGAATCGAAGTGTTGTTCACACTGGAAGGATTCAAATGGACGCACTACTTCTATCAATGTTTTTGTCTTATTTCCTTATGTGAATGAACAATTGTTTAAAAATTGTTACTGTTGATATATGTATTTTTTCTCAAATAATTCTTTATCATATCATTTCTAAAGATTGAGAATTGTTATATTTCAGAGGATATATATCAGCGATATATATATATATATATATATATATATATATATATATATATATATATATATATATATATATATATATATATATATATATATATGTATGTATAATTTTTTAAACAAAGTAACCATTATATGAATGCATCTTTCTATTCGATAAGTAAGCCATCTATATGCTTATTTGTCTTTTAGGAATAATCAAAGATCGCATTGTTTATAAATCACCCAGCTTAGACAATCATCCTTCAATATACCCTGGGAAACCTCTTTCCATCTATACTTATTGCTGCTCTTACCACAGAGAGCGCCTTTATTGGCTAGTATATCCACTAATTTATTTCTAGTTCTGCGCACATGTGTGAACCTTAAGGTTCTCATGTTCTAAAGGTGGAGATGGATTCTTTGATAGACCAGAAGAAGCCTCCAATGTCTCGAGACTTTTTCCAGAGCTGAACCACAACAGATTCTCTTGACCGAATTGATAATCAACTCAGAGTCTGCTTCAATTATGATGTTCTAATGATTGTTGTTCTTCAGGATTTCTAAACATTGCTCTAGGGCCATTAGCTCCGCCATATTGTTTGTGGCTCTTCCCAAATTACAATGAAAAATGTATTGTATACAACCCTTTTCATCCCTTATCACTCCCCCATAACCAGCCATGCCTAGATTTCCTTTTTAGTCCCCATCTATGTTACATTTCATATATCCCTAAGGGGGAGGATGATTGGTTGCTCTACCAATCTGTTATTGCCCTGAGGAATAAGCCCCTGTATACCCAATTGAAGTAGTATCTGCACATCAGCATTTGAGGGGGGGTTCTTAGGGGGTGTTTGCATTAAAGTCCCAACCGTCTCCTTGAGTTGTTTTAAAATGTGTTCCATGATACTTTGGGAGGAACTCTTTTGATTTTTGAAAATTCTATTGTTGTGTTCTTTCCAGACGTCCCAAATTAGGAAGCTGGGAGCTAAAGCCCAAGCTTTGTTTACCCTTTTATAATCAGAGAAGTTTCTCCTCCAATTCCTTAGGGTGTTGGTAATGCTTCCTCTGTCCCTATCTATTTTTTTGAATATTGAGGCAATTCCATCCCACAACATGGAAGTAAATATGTAGAGGTTGAGAAGGTGCTCCATAGTTTCATCTTGTGATTCACATAGCTGGCATCTCGATGGGCCAGAAACACCCCTTTCCCAGATGTTCTCATAGGTCAGAATTTTCTTATGATGCACTAGCCACGTGAACAACTTGGTTTTCATCCATCCTTGGTTCTTCCAAAGATTCTTCGAAACCCCATCCAGTTTTGTAGAATCAAGCTCAAGGGCTATGCGTTTTGCCTCTTTAAGGTTAAAGGTGCCTTCACTCTTATTGCCCTATCTTAGCTGGTCAGAATTAGCTAATATCAGGATCTTTCTTTGATCCAGGATGGCTATTAAAGCATCAGCCTATGCTTTCAAGGGGCCATTATCCATGTAATCCATTTCCCTCCAAGTTCTCCATTTTCATTCGCTATTTGTCTGATCCCAAAATTCATTTACTTGGACTAACCCTTTGGTGTAAGTATCATGCTTGAGATTTGCAATGTCTTCTCTTAACAACTTAGGTTCCTGTTACCATTTATCCTCCCAAAACCATGCAAGGTCTCCAGCTCTAATTTCCCAAAAGTTATTTTTCTTAACTATGCCTCTATTTTCGCAAGCTTTATTCCAGAGGTGGGAGCCTTTTATGATTCCAAACATTCTTGTATGGTCCTTGTCTTGCCAATTACTTGCATATTTCTGGTTCCAAATTTGTGCCCAAAGAGCATCTAAATCTTTTATCCATCTCCACCATAATTTTTCCCTCTAAATCTTGTTTAGCACTTCAGGATCATCCAGTCCTAAACCTTCGTGTGTTTTAGGTTTACATATCTTTTCCCAGGCTACCAAGGCCCATTTCTTCTTTTCTTCCCCTTTGCCCCAAAGAAAATCTCTTTGGATATTTCTGCATTGTTGCATAACTCCTTTTGGAGCTGGAAGGGTTGAAAACATGAAGATGGGAACTGATTGAAAGACAAATTTTGTAAGCACCAGCTTGCTTGCCAAGTTCAAAGACCTGCTTGTCCATTTTCGAGTCTTGTCCTGCAACTTATTAATCACAGGCTCCCATACTGTCTTGTTCATAGGTTTGTCTGTGAGCGGTACTCCCAAATATTTGGACAGTAGCATATCTCTTTGAAAGCCCAGAATTCTAGAAATGTTTCTTTGAATAGCAATGTTAGTGTTGAAAAAGAAAATCTTTGATTTGGAGAGGCTTACCTCTGTACCCACCAGCATAGAAAAGTCTCGCAGGATTTGTTTCTAAGCTAGTTCTTCCTTGACTGTGGGAATGCCCTGTAGCATGGTGTCATCTACAAATTGTTGATGGGTTAAAGCCTGCTTGTTCTCAGATAGTTTGAGACCCTAGATCTTACCTTCTTCTTTAGCAGACTTGATAGTTCGGCCTAGTCCTTCCATCATAAGAATAAAGAGAAAGGGGGAGAGAGGATCTCCCTTCCTGAGGCCTCTTGAAGGATTAAAGGTCTTTGATGGAGAACCATTTACTAGAATTGAAAAACTAGAGGTAGTCACCAAGGCCATTACCCATCTTACCCAGTTGTGGTCAAATCCATAAGCTAGAAGGACCTTCCTGATGTAGGCCCAATTCAACTTATCATAAGCCTTTTCTAGGTCCAATTGCATAACCATTCCTGCCTGCCTTTTACTTATCATTGAGTGAACCACCTCATAAGCTTGAACGATATTATTGAGAATTTGTCTGCCCTCCACATATCCTGTTTGCTCCATAGAAACCAGAGTGGGAAGAAGGGGTTTAAGTCTTTTGGAAATTATTTTGGAAATTACTTTATACACTACATTGCATAAAGCTATGGGTCTGAATCTGTCTGGTGTCATAGAATTTTCCTGTTTTGGAATCAAGGAGATGAGGGATGTGTTGAGCGCCTTCAATACTGTTCTATTATTCCTAGATTCCTCGACCACATTCAGTATATCTTGCTTGACAATACTCCAACATGCTTTAAAGTAATCTACATTGAAACCATCCGGGCCTGGTGTTTTTCCATTCTGCATATCGTTGATGAATTCACTAACCTCTTCTTCATTCACCAACCTATTAAGATTATAATTGTCTTCTCTTGTTACTAGCTTAGGAATGCGCTTTATGAAGTCATTGATAAATTGTGATCTATCTAAGAGAGGTTCCTCTGCTATGCCTTGAAAATGTTGAACCAGCATAGCTTCTATTTCTTTGTGGGTATTGAGATGTTGCCTCTAGAATCCTTGATTGTTGAGATCCTGTTGTGAGACCTGTTCTCCATTGTAGATCTGTGGAAAAACCTTGTGTTTCTATCGCCTTCTTTTAGCCATTGTACTCTTGATTTTTGTCTCAAAAATATTTCTTCTTGTTTACATAACTCCTCCCATTCCTGTTGATGTTTGTTAGCTTGTTCATTTCTTTCCCTATCAAAGCCATCGGTGAATAAGGTCTGATTATTTTCCTGCATTTTCCTTTCAACAACAATTTTAGTTTCAAAAATATTACCAAACTCATTCTTATTCCAATATTTGAGCCTGATTTTGATATGTTTCAATCTTTTGTGTAATAGAAACATTCTCGTCCCTTGGATCTACAAATCTTCTTTCCACCATTTTTCAATGTTGCTAATAAAGTCTGGATGGGTGAGCCAGATATTTTCAAACTGAAAAGGTCTGTTTTTTGGGGTTCCTATACAGGATGCCTCAAGTTGAACAGGCCAATGGTCCGAGCCACCAAAGGGGAGAATCCTCACTGTCATATCAAGGCCTGTGAGCATAAGGTCCTTTGAGATAATGAATCTGTCTAGCTTTGAGGCTACTTGAGACTCTCCTCCTCTTTTGTTGTTCTAGGTAAAGAGGCCATTACTTGTATCTGTGTCAACTAGCTTCATGTTGTTTATAAAATTCTGAAATGCTATAGAGTCTCTGCCTAGAGTTCTGGTCCCACCCTTTTTTCTGACAGGGATTTGATCATGTTAAAGTCCCCTCCCAGAATCCATGGTATTCCTAAATGTCTATCTCTTAGGTCCTCTAGAGAATTAAGTAGTCTGAGTTTGTGATCAGGCTTCTGTGGACCATAAACGTTTGCAATTCAACAAATTTCCCTGTCTCCCAAAGGCTGAATAACCACTGATAAATAATTCCTAGATGCTTCAGCATCCACTATGCCTATTCTTTCAGGGTTCCAAAGTGTGAGAATACCTCCTGCTGTTTTGTCTACTTTGACTTCTAGAAATTCATATCTATTAAGTCATTTGCTGTGTATTTCTCTTATTTTTGGAATTGAACATGTAGTTTCCTAGATGAAAATCATGTCTGGTGTTTCTTCTTTCATTCTATTGTTAAGATTCCTTTGTTTCCTTTTACTTCCTATACCTCTAATATTCCAAGATGTCAGCTTCATTAAGAAAGATTTGTAAAAGAGTAGCCGGTTAGATCTTTCATCTTACCTAAATCTATCATCAATTTTCCACATTCTATTAGTAACTTGTTCTATTTCTTTCTACCCCTTTTCCTTCCTGGGTTTCTGGGAACGAGTCCTGATGCAGTTTTCAAGGTTTTCACCCATTCGTTGTCCTGTCTCTTGAGGTTTCTTTTACCTCCCAACCCTTTTGCTTGAGTTCTCCATAGAAACAACTACTGCACTGTATTAAACTCCTCCTGAGGTAATGAATACATACCTTTCGTGGTTCCCTGTTTCAAGAATTTTTCCAGATCTAGATGTTATCTTTCGAGAATATCCTACAATTCATGATCCTCGATTTCCACCTCACTCGGGGTCATTTCTTGGTCCATTTCAAGTTCCATGTTGCTCATCATAGTCTCCTTTAGTTGGTTAATATCCCGTATCTCCTCCATATTTTCTTCCTTTTCCTTCTCCATTGGGTTGTCCTCCATGGTCTAATTTTCCTTTTCTAACTCCTCTTCTTCTTCTAGTACCTTGTACCTATTCTGGCTTGTCTGCTTTTCCTCATTGTTGTTTTTTTTGTAACCTTTTCCCTCCTTTACCTCTATTTCCCACCTTGTGAAAGCTATCAGTTTCTTTCCCTACTATAACTTTACTTCTGCTCTCTGTATTGTTGAGAGGGTAGTCCCTGAATAGATGCCCATGTTCATGGCATTTTTGGCATCTGAAAGGAACATGTTCATAATCCATTACTTGTACCCATTCTTCATCAAAAACTTCCAGGATCACTTCATCCGATAGAGCTCCAGAGAGATCCATATCCACACATATACGGGCAAAGGAAGTGTACTTTCCCCTTCTAGTTGCCTTAGATATTTTAACAAAATTCCCTAGTTTGTTTCCTATCGCTGATAATGATTCTGGTTGCTAGTAATCTAGTGGTAAGGAGTAGAGCTGTACCCAAACCAGGACCGAAGTGAAGGTCTCGTGCTCCGGGACAAAATTAATAATCCAAGGCCACATATAGAGGCCTGTAGCTGCATAGAAGTAGGGCCCTCCTTCAAACACCTTGTCTTTATCCTCAATGTTAGTGAAAACTATAGTGAAGAGACCCTTCGATCCAAGGTGTAGGTCTACGTCCCCTTTAGGTTTCCAGTGATTTTTAATATGTTCCTGTAGTTCCTTCTCCATTGGCCATAACCCCATGAATTTACAAATGATTGCGTAAGTCATCATGTGATACGTATGCGCCTGCAACGTTGGATCACTTAACACCACTCTAGGTGTGATAATGGTCTTAGGCTTACATGGACCATTTTGTTTTTTGTTTTCTGCTTCTTGATTCTTTTTCTCTTCTCCTTTTTCTCTTTTGGCTTCCTCCCTTCTATTATTCTGCTCCTATGAGTCTCTGTTGTCTAGTTTCCCTCCTCCTAAAAAACCTTTTCCAGCCTCTAGCGGTTTCTTGTTGCGGCTGGAGACTGCTTGACTGTAGGAGGGAGTGGTGCTCCCCCCCTTACACCCCTCCATGGCATCCAACACTTGATTTATTTCTGTAAACCCTAGCTCTTACCAATCCACCTGTGATCTAATTCTAGAAGCCTTGAAAGCTTTCCAAAACCAAGTGCACCATTCACCAAGCCAGCTTCAACCCATAAATTACATGTCAACATAACACGCTGACTATGACACAACGAAAATTCACGGTCCAATTGATCATCATCAACACCACCGATTTCTGAACGCCTTGAATATTCAGCAACACATTATGCAATTGGAGAATTTAATGATTTTAACATATGCCTATTATGTAAGGACACCAAATTATTTATTGGAAACATGTGAACTGCTGCATTAAATAAATATCTTTCTGTAGGATGCAACCTCATATCAAACTGAGACATAAGAAAGTCCCAATCTTCAAGAACAAGTTCTACATTTCTTATGTCATTGAGGACTCTACGAAAACAAGATTGTTTCTGATTATTCCCTTGTTGGCGAAATGTTGTATCAAGAGTGACAACAATGTTGAATTTGTTCCACAAGAATTTCCCTACTGTATTACCTGCATACAAAGGCTTATCTCTAATAGGAGGCAGTTGCGAAGGTCACCCACAAGGATGATCGATCTCCCACCAAAAGGACAATTCTTTTTCTCTGGAAATGCTTCTCATAATCGAGCATCTATTTGCATAAACAAACTTGATCCAAGAAAGCTCATTTCATCAATCAATATATATCTAACATGTCACGTTTCTTCTTGGAATACTACAAGTGACTGCCCCTGTAATGGTTGCATATCTTTAATTGGGATTTTTAGAGCCGAGTGTATTATTTTTGCATGTGTATTAAAAGCAACTATTCCTGTTGGCGCAAGAAGAAGTAAAGGGCTTCTTCCATCACTTAACAAATTAGAAAGAGCTTCAAAAATAAAATGGATAAGGAAAGACTTCCTAGTGCCCGCGGTGCCTTGAATAATCATAAGAAGAGCTTCACGAATTTCATATTTAGCAAACTTCCTTAACAAAATCTCAAAAGCAAGTCGTTGTTTTCCTGACAAAGAATCTGGAGATGCAAATGTTATGTTTGAAAGGTCAACAATATCAGCCGTTGATTTTGCATTCCTTATAAAATAAGTAGCTTCCTCTGCAACATTATCAGAAATAGTTGTACATTCCCAGTCAAAGGATATATCAAAGTCCCTTCGACCAAGGGTGTGAAGATTAGAAACCTTCACATCGTTTGGTGGAACCAAATGAGAGAAAATCTGCCATTCTTGAAAATCATCTTCAACATTCATTTCATGGTTAGAAAAATCACCGTGTTCTTCATCTTCAACATTGTCTATAGTTGATGGTTGTTGATCAACATGCCATGCTCGATACTGAAAATTTCTCCAACTTTCAATAATAACTTCACTTGTAAGGCCAATTTCTGTAGAAATGTCACGAAATGGCTTGTACAATAGCAGTTTTGACTAGCAAAAGGTTTCAAATTCCTCTGAAGCCTCATCGGGAATAGAATAAAACCGTGGCCAAACCCAAACAATAGCATGAACATCGCTAGGCTTCCATGGATCTTGTTTACGCTTGCTATCAAATGTCCAAGATCTTGTTTTTTCTATCAGAGATAGATGTTCAAGGAAAAAAGGTCCCTTCTGATAATGTTGAACAAAAGAATTCTCAGATGAACATTGCAAGCCATCCCTTGATATTTTCCTAAAAGCCTTTCTTCCAACATTTAAGGAAACAAATTTCTGACTACAAACAACAAGAGGAAGCTTAAGCAACATATGGCATGTTTCTTGTGCTCCAATGTCACGGTCAACAATCGTTTCTGCAAGAAACTTTCTATATGCACATAAAGTAGGAACCTCAGGGCCAATAGAATTTGAAATTCTAGTTAACATATGATGATAACTTTCAAACCTTTTTTCTACTTTCAATGCATACTTAGCAATGTATTTCAACACAACGTAGCAAAAAAGCACTGGCTAGAAATCAACATTTGCACGCGATATTGTTAGGAGGTCAATGTTATGTACGTTAAGCCTATCGTCATTTCTTGCTGGCTCATATTTTTTTCGTCCCTGATCATCTATGAAAAATCTTGATTCACCACAAAGATCCCATGGAGCATTATACCGACATGTTAGAATAGTGCCCTTTTTGCACAAACAAGAACCCATAGTACACTTTGTGTGCCTTTGGACACGGTTTAACAATTCTTCGTAATCATTATGAAGATCATAAGAGAAAACCTGACCTGTATTCAATAGGCAAGGGTCATCATTTAGGCCTCGTGAAACCATTATGTTGCGACGATGGATGTCACGCAGATTCCATGTAGTTACATATTTGTCGAAGAACATCTTTGCAAGTTGTACATTAGAACTATTTGACTAATCAAGTATTTCCATGTCAGGAGCACCTTCTAACCATAGGAAACCATGGATATGTGCTGAACCTCTTTGTTTCCATTCATATCTGAAATAAATGAACATATAGTTCCTACAAAAAATATAAATAGAACCACAATAAAAGTTGAAAAAGTATAGAAGAAAAATTCAACACAAACCTGTACCAAAAGTCTTTAGCTTTAAGGTATTTTTGGATAACTTCCTCATGAAAAATATTGAATCTGTGGTGCATAAATGCTGCAACAATATGGGTGTACTAGATAACATTCTCAATTTTCATATGATGCTCATTTGAAGAATGAGAATGTGAATGTATGGGCATTAGGTTATGCAACTCTGGCCACTTTGTCTCAGCTGCACTCAAATTAAAAAATAAAGATGGACATCCTAACTGAGTAATCATGTCTGTCAATTCAGATCGACACATAGTCCAGTATACCCTTGTACTTCTCAAAGAAGAACCAAACCGCATAAGATGCTCAACCAACTTATTATCTGGTAAATCAGATAGTTGGTGACGCAACTCCTCAACTGTTGTAGGTGAGTTATCATGTAAATGTTTTTTTTCAAAAACTGCAGTAGTTTCTTGGCTCCGATGCCGCGTTATCATGTTTAATAGGTAATATCAAAACAGAGGATGGCTTCCAAATCTCTGATCATAATACCTAAGAATATGCATTGCATATTCATGAAGTTCAACACTACAAACACGTGGTTGAAACCAATCAGCATCACTAGTGGGGAACAATGTCAGGAATGCCATATCAAGCAACCCCTCTGTATTATATTCATTCACAGGAAATTTCTAATTTCTTCCACTTCTCTCCATTCATTTGGTAGGCGAGCAACAAAGGAAGAAGGATGAGAGGGCAAATGCTCAGCATGAAACTCTTCATTATTAGTTTCATTGATCTCAGATTCTTCAATATGACAATCGACAAATTTAAGCCTGGAGGAGACATCTGTTAAACATTCGGGCAGAGCATTCAGTGAATCATAATCAATTACAACATCTCAATAGTATTGATCACATTGGATTTTGAAAAGCAATGCATCCATCACTCGAGATATTTTGACATAACATTCATAATATTTAGACTCAGCACCATTTCTCCTCACAATTAGAAAGCCAATATCTTCAACACGTCGGGGAAGGCTTCGTACAATTGTAGAAATATCTTGAGGAAAGCTAATTGTATTACTACTATACTTATATTTCCCACCTCGAGCATGTGTCACTTGCAAAATGGTATTCAAACGTGCTATTAGCATTTCTTCAACTTGAGTAAGAATTCTTAAAATATGAGGTTGCTCACCAGGATCCACGTTATTATACTGACAAAAACGATGGGCTCCTCTTTCACTCTTATATAATCTGCAAAGAGGTCCTTCAGAATGTTTGACAACAATGATTCCGAGATATGATTCTTGACAAATGTGGCACATCTGGACAACTGACAAGCTATCTATCTTTGCTCGAAACCTTTTATGCGTTGCAATCATGTTTTCATCAAAATCAATATGATCTCTACTCGCCGAACCATGTTGAAAACCATTTCAATGTGTAAAATCTCTTGTAACATTTACTTCATCTTCAAGAACATGAGATTCCCTTTGCAAATTTGGACCACGTGGAATACATCTATGAGAATGTCTTTCCAAATTTATGGTGTGCATTTCGCAAATATGAGAGGATGTAAAGGTCTCTCTATCATAAAAGACTTTAAAATTTAATTTGCAACTAACTATAAATGAAGAAAATGGAAAAGAATCAAATGCATTCAAAATTTACATTTTTGTCTTCACGTGGATGAGGGTTATCAGATGGTTGCTCTTAGATTCTAAGAACAGTGGACTGAACATTTTTGCATGTAGTTTTTTTGCCTCTATTCAAATGAGTTGTTTCTTGTTTCAAAGAAATAAAACACGTTATAAAAATAAATGTCCAAAAAATAAAGATTCAAAATGAAAATAAATCAAATACATCTACAATAGTTTTACAATTTTATCTTTTAGATTCCAATTGGCCAACCTAACGAAATGACATCATGGTTTCTCCATGAAATGTTAGAAAGCACAATTTCAAGGCAATTGTAAATGAGAAAATGAGAAAAATATCAAATCCACTCAACATTTACATTTGTTTGGTGATGTGGATGAATGCTATGAGATAGTTCCTCTTCATTTCTAACATCATTAGATGTAACATCTACGGAGTTAATTTCTACGCCTCTATTGGAATAACTTCTGTCTCGTTGAAAGAAAATAAAATTCATCGTCTAAGCAATTAGAAATTTAAAAAATGAAAAGCAAATAAAAAAACACTGAAAATTTACATCAGTCTAAAATGTAGCTGAACAACCACTATTGGAGCAAAAACCAAAATATAACTATGTTACCTCCATTGTTCCGCGTGAAATGCTATTAAGGATGACTAATTCTGTTGGTGGGACGACATTACTTTGAGAAGCTAGATTTCAAGGTCTTTTGTTTTGAGCAGCTGAATCCAAATTATCAAACAAATTGCCAAGTAAACTATCATTCAAATCATCACAGAAAATGTCATCATTACCTCGACCATTGCTTATTTGCAACCTTTGGCCATCAGAGCATGCAATTGGACACACGGAAGGGTTAGGGTGGACATTTGCATGCACAATATCGATGAGGCGTTCTTCCCAATTGCAAGATGTTTCTCCAATGTTATGATCCTTTTGAGATGAGCATCGAACAACAAGGATATGCTGAGGAGGAGCATATCCTGATAATGAAATATCAACAGGAAATGTTCTTTCCATTATATCATCCATACTATGATACTTACAAGGAACTATAGAATCATTATGAAGAGTGGCTTCACTCTTTTTTCTCTTGTATGCAGCTCTACTATGCTCATTTATCGCTTCCTTATTTTATTGATACTGCAAACGACGACTTTCATTAGACCTCTCATGTGATTGTGATGACAAAATTATTTTTCTTCCACGCACGCTTGTTCCTTCAGATGACATGTCTACAATGATTAATAATTATTCATTATGCAATCATAAACATCGAACATAAAAAGTGTATATCTTTTTTTTTTCCAGGCATAGAAACTTATGAAAATGTATAAGGATTTTTCCAAATGCCTAAAAATAAAAACAAATAGTTTCAAAATGGCAAAAAAAAAAAACAAATGAATTTTTCCAAATGGCCCAAACAAAAAAAGAAGCCTAAATTTCCGTGTATCATATTATGATCAAAATGGAACCCACATTATTTTGACACAAGAATCTAAAACTTTGGAACTATATATACTATCAAAATATAAATATAAATATTAAAATGAACATAAACATATAAAATTGTTTGAGAATCAATGACAAAAACCATTACAAATATAATGTATAACATAAATCATAGAAATTATCATTATAAAAACAAAGAAAAAAGCATAACATCAAGAAACATCTACATGTAAATAAGAAAAATTTAGCAAAAACAATATTAAATATTTTACATCACAAAGATCGATACAAACATAATTTTAATGTATTACCATAAAGACACACAATATGTATACAGGAAAAAATGGAAATATTTTCCACAACCACAGAGAGTATATAAAATGGAAATATTTATAAGAAGTCCCAAGAATACTAATATCCTGAGATTCCATCACCATATCCAATGGTGGAATCTCATCAACAGAATCCATAAGGGCAGCAATTGGAAAAACATCTCCATACTCAATCAGATCATTGCAGTCCTCTTGTGTTGGGTACCAAAACCGACACATCTACCCATTAGTTGAACTATCAATATCTATTGGAAAACATATGTGAGTCACCATGTCATATAATATGAAAGGAACTTCACTTCTCTTGCACATAAGAACCAAACCATGGACTGTTTGGAACGGAAGATATCCAGGACATTTGCTATTTATATCTGCAGAAATTTATTCCAACAACTTCCATCTGAAACCCTAATCATCTTCAAAGTAGTCAATTCTTCGTTCCAAACATGGTTGACCAAATTTGAAATGATCTATTTCTTCAATTGACCATACAAAAGTGGACCCATCATTGACAAGGCATATAAACTGATTCATGTATATTGCTAACGACACATAAAATATGTTAGTGGTTGGAACAAATGAAAAGCCCCACTCATTTTTTCTTACATCAAACCAGTATATTGTATACCTGTACCGAGGATAGTCTTCATATTCCTTGTCGAGATAAAACCAAAACATTTTACTTTTATAAAACACTACATTCGTGGGGGGTGAAGTGCCAACAAATGGAACACCAACCCTTTGCCATATCTTATCAAGACTACTACAAACATAAAATTCAGCGTGCATTTCGTCATAGATATGGTTTAGAACAACCCAGTCATATTTTCTACTGCTTACATTTTCCAATAATGAAAAGAACCCCGAGTCTCCAATTCGTATTAACCCTATGTTTTTAAATGCGTTTGTAAATGGATTCACTACAAAATAGTTATGTGTTCGGGAGCATTCTGTTGGTAAGGATAAAACCACCATTGGTCCAACAACACACTCTACTCTGTATCTTGAATATATGAATCCCAAGTGAAATTGATATATGTGGCCATTCAGATTAAGGTATTGCACAACAAAATAATTGTCTTCACTATTGAGAAAGTGAACAAGAAATCCAAATTGGTTCATTGAGACATTCTTGCAACGTAAAAAGAAAGAAGGGTCCTGCAAAGCATTCTTCCATATTTTACACACAGTGCCAAACTTTATCACAACCGATAAAGGGAGCCACAACAACACAAGTTCAAGAACTTCGAATGGAAGAGAACTCCAAATAGCTCGATCCATGATGAAACAATGAAACCACCTAATAGTAAAAAAAAACGGCATTCAATATCAACAAAACAATTTAATGTTGAATAAAATTAAAAGTAACATAAATACATAATTTACCACACACAATTTTCCATTTTCTACTGAAAGATCTTAAGAAGGAAGGAAAACCCAATTACACAAACAAATGGTGAAAAAACATAGTAGGAATCAACTGCCGAACTTGAAATATTATAGGGAATGGTTTATATCCCTATCAGGTTCGTAAAGATATCGGATCAGCGTATGGAAGTGGAAGGAGTCTGGCATTGAGCTTGAACAATATGCGATCGTGCGACTTAATATCAAGCATCGAATCACGGATCAGATCCATGGTCAAGATCTGATCGCAAATCGCAATTGGAGGAAGCACATATCGCATTACCCAATGCAAAGGCTTGAAGACCTGGAACCAATGGGCGTATAGTGGCGAACCTATAAATTTTGAGATCCGCTATATATATGATTCAGAGTGGGTTTCTTGTGTAATCCATATATTTCTGTTAAAGTGGTTTAATGCTAAAACATACGTTAATGCTCTGATATCGACAGAAGGGGCGATGAACATACATATATATATGTATCACCGTGGAAGGACTGATGGCTGATGTGATGAGGTTAAACCTCGGGAAACGTGACAAGGATGTCAGAAGGGCGGAAAGATATGTTTATGTGGGCATTTTCCATTGTGAATCGTTTATAAGGAAATATGTGTCGATAAGAGATTTATGTGTTAAAAACATATGTAACCAAATATTTTGTAAGGGGAAGATTATATATGTGTGATATAAGGTTTTGTAAAGGCTGTGAAGTGGTTTTAAGTCCTGATCTTTTAGGAGAAGATCAACGCCAGAGAAGGAATAAATCTTGTAAGAGCGTTTAAAAAAAAGAGCAGAACCTTCTTTTTTCTATAGGCCAGGATATCACGAAGGCATTGAGGTTGAGCGATATGCAATCGTACGAGTTAATCTGAACCGTCGGATTGCAGATTGAATCAGGAAGGCAAAATATTGCATCATTAGGTTCATTATATAGTTTGACTCTCACAAGTGGAAAACCCAATTACACAAGCAAACGGTGAAAACACAATAGGAATCAACTGTCGGACTTGAAATATTATAGGGAATGGTTTATATCCCTATCGGGTCCGTAAAGATATCGCATCGGCATATGGAAGTGGAAGGAGTCTGGCATTGAGCTTGAGCGATATGTGATTGCGTGACTTAATCTCAATCGTCGGATCGCGGATTAGATTGACAGTCAAGATCTGATCACAAATCGCAATCGGAGGAAGTGCATATCGGAGTGCACAATGCAAAGGCTTGGAGACTCAAAACTGATGGGTGTATAGTGGCGAACCTATAAAATTTGATATCCGCTATATATATGATTAGGAGTGGGTTTCCTATGCAATCCATATATTTTCGTTAAAGTGGTTTAATGCTAAAACATACGTTAACGCTCTGATATTGCATATCGGAGCAGAAGGGGCGATGAACATACATACATATATACATATATATATATATATATATATATATATATATATATATATATATATATATATATATATATATATATATATATAGATATATACCATGGAAGGACCGATGGCCGATTGCGATGAGGTTAAACCTTGGGAAACGTGATAAGGCTAGACGGAAAGGCGGAAAGCTATGTTTATGTGGGCATTTTCCATTGTGAATTGTTTATAAGGAAATATGCGCCGATAAGAGATTTATGTGTTAAAAACATATGTAACCAAAGGTTTTGTAAGGGGAAGCTTATATATGTGTGATATAAGGTTTTATAAAGGTTGTGAAGTGGTTTTAAGTCCCGATCTTTAGGGAGAAGATCAACGCCAGAGAAGGAATAAATTTTGGGAGAGCGTTTAAAAAAAAGACCAGAACCTTCTTTTTTCTACGGGCCAGGATATCACGAAGGCATTGAGGTTGAGCGATATGCAATCGCGTGAGTTAATCTGAACCATTGGATCACAGATCGAATTAGGAAGGTAAAATATCACATCGGTGGGCTCATTATATAGTTTAACTCCCGCAAGTGGAAAACTCAATTACACAAACAAACGGTGAAAAACACAGTAGGAATCAACTGCCGAACTTGAAATATTATAGGGAATGGTTTATATCCCTATCAGGTCTGTAAAGATATCACATCGGCATATGGAACCGGAAGGATTCTAGCATTGAGCTTGAGCAATATGCGATCGCACGACTTAATCTCAATCGTCGGATCATAGATTGGATCGACGGTCAGGATCTGATAGCAAATCGCAATCGGAGGAAGAGAAGATCAAAGTGCGCAATGGAAAGGCTTGGAGACCCAGAACGATGGGCATATAGTGGTGAATCTATAAAATTTGATATCCGCTATATATATGATTCGGAGCGGGTTTCCTGTGCAATCCATATATTTTAGTTAAAGTCGTTTAATGCTAAAACACACGTTAACTCTCCGATATCGCATATCGGAGTGGAAGGGGTGATGAAGATACATATATATACGTATTCAAACGTGGTATGACCGATGGCCGATTGCAATGAGGTTAAACCTCGGGAAACGTGACAAGGCTGTATGGAAGGGCGGAAATGTATGCTTATGCGGGCATTTTCCTTTGTAAATGGTTTATACACAATCGATTCCCTTATTTTTTTTTCCACGGGCTAGTCATCTCATTTGAATTAAAGTGGAAAAATATCGCAGAAAGAAAAACTGTACATACCTATAAGATCAATTTTTGAATGCCTTTGAAACCTGAAAAAATAGTAATTCCAACAACCTTAAGTGCTAAGAAAGAAATGCATGCATCCATAGAGCATTTGACAATCACTGAGAAAGTGTTTCTCCAATGCGGAAACCTAAAAGAATAGTAGGGAATAATTGAATCAGACATGAACTACACTAAATTATCACAGACAGCCGCGACAACTTCGAAACAATAAAAAACGCAATGAGATTTGCCACCTTTTTTACCAGATAGAAGCCGAGAGATGCCAGTATTCTAATTATCCTTCAACAATTCCAACAACCTTAAGCACTAAGAAAGAAATGCATGCATCCATGGACCATTTGATTATAATATATCGAATGGGCCATAATATGAGGTTTGAACTTTTGTAACGTAACTAAAAGCTCAAAATGCCTTGTGGAGGAGAATACGAATAGGCAGAACGTTTCACATTTCGACTGTACTTAACTGAATTAAGGAAATGTTTCATCGATCGATGCCTACTTACCTCATTGTCATGGTTATTGATGATTGTCACGCACAAATGGTTCAACCCTCATTGTAATGCATCAAATGTCTCCTTATTACTTGAATTTATGCCTACATACCTCATTGTCATGGTTATGGATGATTGTTGGGCATAAATCCTTCAACCGTCGTTGTAATCGATCAAAACATGTCCTTATGTTTCAACCATGCATACATTTTAGAATGCAAAGAGAACACTTTCAAAGCCACTGTGAAAGACTGGTGTTCTACAGTAATTTTTTTATTTCATTTTTTCTTAATCCTACATACGTGGTTATCAACAAGAGGCACAATAAATTTTTAATCATGCTTTGTAAAAAATTAATTTATGTATGGTCTAAGTATGTGTTCTAGACATGCAAGAAAGTTACTGTAGCTAATTTCATCCATTGATTTAGTGACGACTACAAGAATATACTGGCATCTTTCAATTCAGGCCATCTGATCAAAAAAATTAATTAAGAAAATTATTAACTCGCTGATTCTCATAGGGGGGATGCCTATCAGTGTAAAAATTCAAGGTCGTACTAGGCACCCTACTACAATTTTTTTTCAACCTCACAGAACAATATTTCCCATGTGGCTAACCTAGCTGCAACATTTTTTTCACATAGTTTCCACCAACTCCTCAACACATGCGACCCACCTTCATAAAAACACCTTGAGATGTGCAGGGTACCACCATGCATCTCCAAACATGTAGGTACTATTTATGTTTGGTGGCTTGGGCAGTGGATGCGAATACAATATTGGCTTAGAAAATGTGTCTTCCCTAGCAGCGAACTGCAATCTAGTCCACTTAAATCCAAAATCCATAGTCGATTTCAAATTGAATATTTAAATCCAAACACGACGATGTCACCTCATCATTGGCGGGCTTTTTCTCCCTCTTTAATTCAATTCAAACTTTAGACACTTTGTATGCATAGCTAGTACAGTCGTCGAACGCTCTGTAATCCCATGTATGTACTCCTCCATTCTTTCTTCCATTCCATGTACTCCTCTATGGTCGTATGGTGGTTCTCTCACATTTTGAGATCCAAAATTTTCTTCCTCGGAAGTATCGTATTTTCTTTACCTATATTAGGGTTGGATGCATTCAAAACAATTCAACAATGTTTGGAGGGCCAATCATGGCCATGGCGTTTTGCAGAAAAATAATGATAAACTTGTGATGAATATTTAAAAAGCTACTTGAACCAAATTTCTATTCGCTATAGCTTGTAGCTTTTACAATGAGCTGCTTTGGGCTAGCTCTTCTCTTCCCCTTTGAAGAGAAAAGAGGGGAAACTCTTCCAATTTGCTTCTGCAGTAGTGATGAGAATGCTAAGGAGATTTGGGAGATGAGATCCATGGCTAAACGACAATCTCTGGTCCTTAAGTATTTTATGAACACACTCCTTTGTTCACAATAAAAAAAAAGAATGAAATGCACTGCTTTCTGAATGATTTTCCGCTCATAATCTTTTTGGCACAATGAATTCTCATCACTCACTTTGCATGAAACTATGCAACGAATATCATTATTCTTTATAGAGCAGGCGCGGTGCAAGTAATTCCACTTTTTGATTTTTTTCTCGAGAGAGGTGGATGAACCAGACTATTATACTTCTCCCAATACATGGGAATCTGGAACTTGCAGCAGTTGTTGATGTTCCAGCTTGGCGTTGGCTAGTCGCGAAGGTAAGCCAAGCTACAGATTTTGATTTTCTAAAACACAATATGTGGGGTCATCGGTGCGGATTTCTAAATTTTTTATGTTGTCCTCCCTCTTATATTTCATTTCAAATTTTGAAATTTCTGGCTTGGCTAGCCAAGTTTGAAATATATGTCCCACCAACTACATTTACTGCATTAACTACGTGCGTCAGAACAGTTAAGTCAGATTGGTTTGGCAGGATGTTAGAAAAGTTGAGTCAGATTGTTCTGGCCTGAGGACGTCGGAAAGATAGAGCTATCGGATGTATGGGTCATATGGTTGAATCCGCATGTGCTGTAAAATCAGGTTATGAAGTATGTATGTGAACCATCCACCATAGAGACATTAAATGCCCTATGGCAGGCTGGTTAGCTCTTGCCGCAATCCATTACATAAAAGTAATGATTACGTGTACAATCTATGTATGTTGGGTAGAATTTATGTATACTACAATAATCATTGTTCTTCACTATACATTGGTGGTTGTACATTGTCATTAATACATATTATCATTACAAAATAAGGCTCTAACCAATCAAAACTTAAAAAAATTACATTTAAAAAAATAAAAATAAAAAATTAATTTTTTATCGAAGGTAAACATTAGGTAAGATCATTTAATTTTTAGTAAATTTAAAATTAATGTCAACATCAATATTTTTTGAATACATTATTACCCTCCTACTGCAGCAGGGAATAATAAGAGAGAACCTTATCTAATTTTAGAAGCTCTTTTATCCATTAAAAGTCAACACAAAAATAAAATAAAAAAAAAAAAAAAAAAAAAAAAAACAATTCAAATTTTTTTAAATATTTTATTACGCATACATTTTAAATCAAGGAAGATATCCTCGGTGGTTTGGAGGGTTTAATGATAACCTCAAATCAAGGAAGATATCCTCGGTAGTTGGGAGGGTTTAATGATAACCTCTCCACCCAGTTCCAATCACATCATGACATGGCTATGCTGTAATATGTTGAAAATGTACTTCTATGAATTAAGTAGGAAACAAGTTTATTTCTGTCATAAATTCAAAAAATTAAAATCCTAACATGGCTATGTTGTAATATGTTGAAAATGTACTTTCTTGAATTAAGCGGAAACGAATTTTTTTCATAGATTCAAAAAATTAGAATCCTGACATGGACATGGCTATGTTGTAACATGTTGCAAATGTACTTCCCTGAATTAACCCTGAATTACGCGGGAAGGGGTTTCCTTCAAGATTCAAAAAATTAGAATCCGTTCTGATTTTTTAAATTAAAGTAAGACTTTATTTACACTTTCTTTATAAATCATATAACTTTGATTAAATTTGTGAAAAAATACATATTTTTTATAAAAGTTAGTATGCTTTTTATGTTTTGACTTGTAATTTGGTTATTAATAAATAATAAATCATTTATATTTATATATATATATTTTGTTTTTTGGGCATGGATTATTTGAGGAAAGATGAATATTTTGCCCTCTGCTATTATTTTATTAATAAAATATATAATCAGTGCAGGCATCAGCATTCGCTGTTTGAAGTGAAAGGTGACGCTACACAATTAGGTTTCTTTAGTAATTAAACTTTTACTGTTTTCAGAATGCTTATACTAAATAATTTTACGTGAGATCCGATTTAATTTTTAAGTAATTCATTTCTGTATCTATATGCTGAACTTTTTGCAATCATGTAGCGTGAGTTAAATTCCACTACGATCCTTCATCAATATAATATTGAATCTTGAAGCAAATACATTGTATTTGTTCAACTACAGTTGCTGTCTCTGAATTTTTTTTCTTCAATATACGAAAGGTCGGACGTACTGTGATGGGATGGCTTTTAATTAATTTATTAATTATTTTAATAGAGTTAAAAAATTTATTATAATTTAGTTGTCAAATTAATAATAAGATAATTAATAATAATTATTATCTTTTATTTTTTCCTTATTATTATTTATGAAAAAAATTCCCAGATTTTTATTAATTATTATTGTAATAAAGTGAAATTTTTTTATTATAAGTTAGTTGTTAAATCAATAATAAGATAATTAATAATTATTATTATTTGTCCATATGGCTAATTTTTTATTTAATAAAACAAAACAAAAAACAATAAATCATGCTTTTTGGAATAATTGGTTTGTTGTTTGGTTGTTCTTAAAGGATAGATTTAAGAACCATTTGAATGAAAGGATTACATTTCAATTTGAAGGGTTAACTTCATTTTAGCTTTTCAATATTGACAAGTTATAATAAATTATTCTTTTCATAGGAAAATTAAAAATAATTGTAACTTTCATATACACCTCACACATACCTTAAACTAATAATATTATCTATAGGCTAAAACTTTAAGTATACCTTGAATGAGTACATAGAGAAGACACAAACTCACCATTACTATTCTCTCTCTCTCTCTCTCTCTCTCTCTCTCTATATATATATATATATATACATCATATGGAGGAATTTTAATAGTACCCTTCACTGATACATTACATATGAATCATATGGGGAGAATTATATTGTGCTCTTTACTTATAATAGATATAAGAAACATATGGAGGGAATTTAATAAGAGTTTACTCTCATGGACACCATTCTTTAAATACAATGAAACTATTTTTCTTTCTTAGAGGATAACTAGTCCAATGATTCAAAAAATAACAATGAATTTTTTAAATCAAAATCAAATTATAGTATTAGTTTATGGATATGATTGAAGTTTCCAATAGAAGAAAAATAAGAAGAACTATTTAAAATCTCCAATAACATAACTTCCATAAAATATATATATATCTTCCAAGAATTTTTTTCCATAAGAATTATAGGCTTAATGATTAGTGCACATGCGCATTATCATGCATAACACGACCATAAAAGAACACAAACAACACTATTTTTTTCAGCAAAGATGAATAAATACTACTTATTATTTAACATTGAATCAATTTTGATCCCTAGTGCTTATTGTTGTGTCTTCATATTAAGTAGGCTTAAAAAATACATGAAGGTAATATTCATAAATGTAAGCAAGTAGAGCAAGTTGTAAATGCAAGTAGAATATGTAAGCAATAAATACAAGGAGGCTGAGTCATGGGGGATTGGTAGGTACCATTTTTAAATCCAAACCCGAAGAGGTTAGGGAGATGATTAAAATTGGAATTATATTTCCTCTCTTAGTAGCAAAAGGATTCACCTTGAACAAAACTTTTAATCTTCAATGTCCACTACTAAAATATACTTTCAATAAATAGTTGAAACATGGATGCGTGAGATCTATAACAATAAGATCATATTATATAAAAAATGACAAAATTACCTTTTTAGAACTATCGTGACATAGAGAGAAATTATTAACATTGTTTTTTTTTAATGTTATGGTAGATAGAATAATAGAACAGAGAAAAAATATTAAAATAATGACAAGTAAAAGATATTTTGAAAAGTTTCTTTACCTTCAATTGAAAAACTTAGAAACAATTTCCATTTCAAATTCAACAAGTAATTTTAAATTTAATTTTGATTTGCATGGGAAATAATTTTATACCCTTTTATGACAACTTCAAATTTGAACCTTGGTAGGCTATTTTAGTATTATTATTTATAAAAATAATTGTGATTATTTTTTTTAATTATTATTTTAAGACAATGGAAAAACCTATTATAATTTAGCTGATTTTCAGCTAACAAGTGTGACTTATTGTCCTCATTATGAGCCATACTTGTTGGCTCAAACCTAAATGTGAATGTAATGGATTAGAAAGAGTTCAATCAAATTTATTCATATCACATAAGTCTTAACTTAGAGATATAATTTAGCTGTCAAATCAGTTGTGGGATATTTCTTAATGGTTATAATTTACCAATGTGGTCTGACCTTTTATTTAATAAAACAAAAAAATAAAAACAAATCATACTCTCTGGAATAATTGGTTGGTAATTTGTCTGTCCTTAAGGGGGTAGGCTTTGACTATGGTTTTTATTATTATTAGTTATAAGAGAAAATTATGATTGATTTTTTTTAATTATTATTTGATAGAGTGGTGGAAGAAATACTTTGCAAAAAATAGAAGAACAAAGAGAAGAAATATTATGGAAACAAAAGTCCTACTTCAAGTGGCTGGAAGAAGGCAAAAGAAATACAACTTTATTTCATAAATCCATGTTGTAGCACAGACATAATAACATGATCTCTTCGCTCAAGTATGTGAAAAGAAGGAAAATTGGAAATTTTTAGGAATTATCTCAAGAGATGATTCAATTTTTTTGGGAAATCCTATTGGAGCCAACAATTAATGGAACAAGGGCAGTCCAACAAATTTATAGACATATCTCACAACTAATAAAAGTTGAACAAAATGAGGAATTATTTGAGGAAATTTCTTACGACGATGTGGAATCAATGATCAAGGCAATGCCTCATAATAAAGCCCCAGGACCTGATGGTTTTACTATAGAGTTCTTCCAATATTGTTGGATGATAATAGGAGAATATGTATGGAAAGAAGTGGATAAATCTAGGTGGTCAAGGTCAATTCTCAAATCCCTAGATGCTACATTCAAAACTACGATGCCTAAGAAAGAAAATGCATAGGACCCAATTGAATATAGGCCATTTATTTGGTCAATGATGTCATTTACACAATTATCACTAAGATCATATTGAATCATCTGTTGTCCCTACAACAAACACCCTCCAAAATTTTACCTACACTTGAATTTTGGAGCTTGTTGTGGATCTTGCAATCGGTTGTTCTGTGGTCACTTCTTGATCAATTCAAGTCACTTTCTCACAAATGTTTAGTTTGCAACAAGTTCATGAGCTCAATATTTTACGCAAGCTTGAACAAGAATAACACAGTCCATCAAGGCAATGCCTGTGCGATGTTCAACACATGTCGATAGTTAGTGGGCATTGTCATTGACAATCCCTCATATTTGGTTGTGTTTGTACTTCTATTTTGGTGATTTTTTCAAATTGTCGATTTTGTGCA
Source organism: Pinus tabuliformis (assembly GCA_031772625.1). Taxonomy (NCBI): domain Eukaryota; kingdom Viridiplantae; phylum Streptophyta; class Pinopsida; order Pinales; family Pinaceae; genus Pinus; species Pinus tabuliformis. The sequence goes on along the minus strand of CM062804.1, from coordinate 151,876,975 downwards.
CCTTCACTTTTGCGAATGTTATTTTCATGCTTTTAATTGTCACTTTCGCTTGATTTCACTTTAATTAGTTTCATTTTGATGTTATATTTTCTCTGGCATGTGTCACTTTCACTGTTGTATGTGTATCGCAAGTGTTGTTTGCACTTTTCCCTTCATATAGTAAATGTCATCTTTTAGCATGTGGAGTGTCACACAATGCACAAAAGTTAGTTTTGGTGGTTTCAAGGGGTAGCCTTTGTGTAAATGAGTTGATCTTACCATGGAAACATGTATCGTACTCATTTCCAAATTTTCAAGCAATGTCACACAAGTGTCATCACGACCATTGCAAAGTGTATCTTTGGTGTCGCACTTGGTGTAGGTCATCACAAAGTTGTTGCATTATGGAAATGATGTTGTTCATGTGTTTTGAGTGTTCTATGTTGTGTCATCAAGTGATATAAGTGTGTGGTCATGTTTAGAGTCATGCTCTTTCCTATCTTCCTCTCAATGATCCGACAGTTAGTCAATTTGGGAAAACTCTCTGACCAAGCCACTTAGCCTCCTTTAATCGGCCTGAACTATGCATTATATAGTTTCATCCCTCAATTAGAAGCCTTGTCTCTTGGTATCACACAATGCAAAGTTTATGCCTTCTAAAACTGCGCATTGTACAATCTTAGTCCTCAGTCGCAACCCTTAAGCTCTAGAACCGTGCAATCTTTTCCTCCATCCAACCTTCTTTATGCACTGCACAATCACAATCATCAACCCTCAGCCTTGAGCTCTTGAATTGTGCAATTTCACAATCACTTTTCCTCTCTCCTTCCAGAACTGCGCATTAGGAATCGTCAAGCCTCAAGACTCAAGCTTGAGGCCTTGAACCCCTTAACTACATAATCTCCCAGCCTGTTCTCTCATCTGAACTATGCATTGGGAAATTCAAACCTCAAGATTAACCTCTTATGTTCCTCAACTGCACAATCACTTAGCCTAAGCCTTAAGAACTATGCAAAACACAATATCAAGCCTCAAGCCTCCAACTTTATCCCTTGAGTCCCTCAACTGTGCAGTTTGATGAGCCTCGGTATTGCAACAGGAATGCTGCAACTCCCAAGGCTGCCGACTTTAATTATTAACTCGTGGTTCATACAAACTTAAGAGAAATCAACACTATATGTGCAACATACGATGTGTCCTTCATTTGTTGTCATGTTGTAATGGAGTGCGTGTATTGAAATCAAATCCTAAACTAATTGCAGAAAATGAGCTGCTCGAACTGGAAACCCTAACCTATTGCAAGAAATAAAGTACAAGGAAAGAAACATATTCTAATTTCATAAAGATGATGAACTAAATGTGAAAGAAACCTAACTTAACCCCTCTATCACATGTGATGGTTAAAACTAATTGAGCATGGAATCTGATCTAGGGAGTATTAATTGTTGCATGCATGTGCTAATTAAGAAATAAAAAGAACTATTTTTCTTTATCTTTTCATTTTATAAATGCAAATGTTAATCTTTCCTTATTATTTGGCAGGGGAGACAGGTGTGAAGGAAGAGGGGTACAATGGTTTTGATGGCTTGAAGGTCAATTAGAGGCCTAATCCTAGATTAAAGGGTGATTTTTCTCAATTCGGGCTCAAAATAGGCCATTACAGGATTTCCTACAGGATGTAATAGTTCCTACAGGATGTCTACATGATCCCCTGTTTTATTACAAAAAGTAAACCGAAAGTTTAGGAATTGGTCTAGAAGGTGGAATGGAGCTTGGGAAAGGTGGATAATGGAGTAATAAGGCATGGATGTGGTGGAAAATACCCAGAAATCAAGCAAGGGCTTCAATATGGGTAGATTTTATCAATGGAAATGACAATGTTTTCTTATAAAACAAGAATTTAGATTGAGATTTTAGTGGATTTTGGTGACATGGGTGGATGAGGCTTAGATGAGGCGAATGAGATGAGGTATCCCTGCAATGTAGAAGCTCCTATAACAACACACATTATTGTCTACTTCTATCCACAAATTCATGTATACATGGGAGAGATTTATTAAATAACGGAAAATTACTAGTATAAAATCAGAAATTTGAGAACTAGTGAGGTAGTAAATCTATCAAATGCCTAACCTAATCAAGTGCAAATGAAATGGGGTAAATTGTTTTATTAAATAGATTTTTTTAATGATCTAATGCAAGTAAAACCAACTTGATTGAATCTCATTAGCATGCCCTAAAAAATAGCAGAAATTTGCTACTATTTGCTACAAAGGAGTTCCATAAATCTAGATTTGGGAATAAGCAAACTAATCCAAGCAACTCAATGATTACTATGACCTTCCAAATATTTTCCAAGGATGAAATTATGCTTGTGACCATGGAAAAGAACTTATATTAACCATTTAACCCAATCCTACAACAAGAAATCATCAATACTAAATGAAAAAATAGAAAGAAACAAGAACACGAGTGCATGTGAATAAGAAGTCAAAAGAATAAAAACAAATGATACAAAAGGGATGTGAGGCTCTTGGGATGGCCAAGTACAAGGAAACTCAAAGTCCTATGGAGGAGGCCAAGATTTAGAAGCTGAGCATAACACCAATCTTCATTATTTTCATCAATACAATTACATCACTGCAAGAAAATACAATGGAGCTGCAAAAATACTAGTTCTCTCCACAAGAAGACTAATCAAAATCTATCCCTAGAGGAAAATTTGACTTGGTACTTATACAAAATGATTAGGAATCATTCCCCATTAAAGGAGGAATATTTCCCCACCAAAATCCCTTGATTGGTGGATTTGGTTCCCAATACTAGGAATCTGCATTAAATGGTAGGGAACACATTCCTAGATTTTCTTAATCATTGGAGTTCCAAAATCTATGCCATAATTCCATAATATATTGTTTATTTATTATTAAATATTGATCCTCCTGTAGTAGGGAGAAAGTCCCTAAATTTCTCCTCCTCCAAATCTTCATAATTTTCCCAACATTCTCATAATATTCCACAAAAATAAATAACAGTAGGCACAACTATGAAATTACTCATAAACCTTCCCAATGAATATATTAAAGTTAAAAATACATTATCTAATGCAGAAAGAGAGGTTTAATGTGCTGAAGGATAGTCAGTTGGGCCTTAATTTATGTTTAATTTAGAGGGCCATCACAATCCCTCTATCAAGGACTCTAGAATTGTTCATTCCACAGCCTTAAGGCTCAAGCCTCTAGCCTGAGTCCTTAGGTCCCTGAACTGTACAATCCTTTGACCCTCGCCATCCTAATCTATGTATTGCATAGTCTGAAGCCTCATTCCCGTACCTTGGCCTCTGGAATTGCACAATCCCTGAGTCAGTCACTCAACCAGTTACCAGTTCCAGCCCTAGCTAGTGATTTCATGAAGCATCTTAGGATATGGGTTTATCGAATTGATGTCGTCTTTTCATGGGTGGATTGTAATTATAGGTATTATATTATTCCATGATAGGATGATGATGAAGGAGATGGAGAAGGGGGGCATGTTAGAAGACACCCAAGTAGTTGAGGAGATAAGATGATCATCAGGCAAGAAGGTGAAGGAAAACTGGATTGTAACAAAAGATGGAAGATCAAGAGCGCATGAAGACTCCATACTTATTCACAACCCTTTGGAGGCTGGATATAAAGAACAAAGAATATTTCTTACAAAGATAAAGTATTGGATACATCTCTTATAAAAAAAAGAAACAATGAAGATGGGCCAGACATTTCCCTGTCATCATGCAGACTATGGCATCTATGTCATGCCATGCCATGTCATGAGTCATCACGTGCCACTTCATTTTGTGAATTATGTAAATTATATAATGGAGAAATATAATTTAAAGTGGAAGTCCAATTGTCATTTATATAATGTGAAAAGTCATGTAGGAAGTTGGAAGGTAATGGAGAAGTTAAACAATCATGAGGGTAGTCCAAGAGTCAGATGGGAGGTGAAGGATCACCTCATTTGTTATATATACCCCCTCATTGTAAAAGAAAAGGAATTTTCACCTTGTCTTCTCCCATAAGGCATTAGAGAGACAGATTTAGCACTTCTGGGGAGCAAGTCATGGCTCCAATGCTCCACTATTGGAGCTAGTGATGTTCGTTGTATTCATGGACATTGGGACTTTTAGTTAATACTTGAAGTCTGATTGGCAACACATTTTCATGCATGGATTATGAATATTAGTAATATTGTTTTGGGAATATTTATGATTCATGTTTTCTTTCACCTTTACAAAATTATTTGAACTATTTCAGTAATTTTAGTCATGATTAACTTATTGAAAATGTGTTGTAATGGTTGTAACAATCATCGCATCTATGTGGACTATTATGCTTAATGTTAGGTTATTCTATTTTTTTGTGTGTGCCCCTACTAGAGTGGTACTATTACCTCTCTCTTAGAGGCTCACCTTTCCTCCCTCTACAGTAGAAGAAAATTGATGCACCTAGAACCGAATGTTCACCAGGCACAAGTACTTGCTTTTCGCAAAGGCACATACATGCTTCTCTCTCTTGCTGATAGCTAAAGCCAAGGAAAATCTATAGGAATATATTGTAACAGGATGGGGCTCCTATTCTAAAATGTGTGAGGTCTAATTGGGACTTCACATTAGAGAGAACCCCTTGGTTGATGAATTTTTTGCATCGTCAACATCGTCATAAGTTGTTCCTCCCCCAGATCATCTCCCCAAAATAGACATGGTTTGTAGAAGGAAGGCATATATTAGATGGCATAATGGTGGCACATGAGGAAATCGACTCCTTGAAAATCATCAAAAAATCATACATGATTATCAAACTTAATGTATCAATGGCCTATGATAAACTCAACTAGAACTTTCTACGTAGCATTTGGAGAGCCTTTGATTTTGTTGGAGATTGGATAGAATGGATTTAAAATCTTATTTCATCAACTTTATTTTCAATATTGTTCAATTAATCACCATCCCCCCCCATCCATCCTTCTCAAGGAATAATAAAAGGGGACCTTTTTTTCCCATTTCTCTTCATTACAACAGTGGAAGGCATGGGGATATCATTTAAAGTGGAAACAAAAACACAAAAACTCAAATGGTTGGGTCTATATCGGAAGTATTTGCCTCTAACTCATAAATAATACATGGATAACACTATGGGTATGGGTATCACAATGGTGCAGGAAGCTCAGGCCTTCAACAATATTTTGGATCAATTCTCCATCGCATTAGGTAAGGAAATAATAAAATTAAAATCTCAAGTTTTTTTCATTAATACCCATATGTCTATTCAGAGAAACGTTGCGTGTATCTTGGGTATACAAATACGTAAACTTCCTTTTAAGTAATTGGGAGCTCCTATGGAAAAAATATCTTTCAAATGGAGCCTATAGGAAGAGAAGCTTACTAATATTTATAACAAATTGGCAAGCTAGACTTTTTTGACATTGAATATTGTAGGTCATCTAGTCCTCCTCAATGTCATCGTTCAAGCCCTTCCTAGTATGTACCTGTGTTCTACTATGATGGTGTTGACTTCTATCCTTTAATAGTTCCATATAATTCAATGTTCCTTCCTTCAGGAGGTTCTTTAAATGACAAAAAGTTGCTTTTAGTGGTCTAGGATACTATGTGCTGGTTGAAACTTATGGGGGTTTAGGTCTATGAGATCTTTGAATATTGGCCATAGCCTTTGGAGCTATGATATGGTGGAGATGGATCTAAGGAAGGATGGATATGTGGAAGAGGACCGAGACGCATGAATATGCTCCACATATGAACCAGTAGCATCTGATTAGGCTAAATACTTCAACTTCGAGATCATCATTACTGACCTTGGATAAGAAAGATATTGAATTGATCCAAAAAGTTTCTTTTGGGAAGTCAAGAATGGAATCTTGGCTTCATTTTGGAAGGACTCATAATAGTAGCTTCCAAAGTTAGAGGACCAATAAGATCTAGAGGAACTAAGAAATCAAATGAAAGGTTAAGGTAGGACAAAATTGATAGACTATTGGTCAGAGGAAGCAGAAGATCAAAGGTGGTAGCAATGGATACCTCTTGAGAATTTAGACCCTAAACCAACAAGGGAAGTTTGGCAGAACTTCTAGTGAGATTTACTTAATCAAAAAATCTCCTTATCGAATCATGAGGATAAATTAAGATGGGGATACCAATCAAAGGGAACCTTATTTGTTAGTGAGGCTTATCAACTACAGGCACACCATCAAAATCTTCCCCAAGAAGTAATTTGGATCAAAGTATGGAAGCAAGGTCTATGGCCAAAAATATAAACCTTCATGTGGTTATTGCTGCAAAATGAACCCTTAACATGGGAGAATATTCAAAAAACAGAATATCAAGGCCCTTCGTGGTGCCCTCTATGTCATATAAATTCTAGGAATATGGAGCATTTATTTAATGTATGTGCCTACATCGGAAGTTTGTGAGATAGATTAAAAGTTTGCATTTTAAGATCTAATGGAAACTACATGATTATATAGTATACCATAATTAGTTGGCACTTGCATGTATTTTTTGACCTTGTTCTCAATTACATCTGAAATTTTTCCTTTCAGATCCTTCTCTGGGGAATTTGGAAGGAATAAAATGGGAGAACATTTAAAGGTAAGGAGCTTCCCCTGGAATCCATTTTTCATTTTTTTGAAAGCCATACTAAGGAATCAATCTTGGCGATACTGTGGTGGAGCCCTAAGGATTGGCAAGTCTAAGGTACAAAAGCGGGAATTATTCATACATTATTTTCTTCTCCTCCTATAGGTCTGAATGTCTTTAATTTTGATCTTTCCCCTGCTGCTAGTTTGGATAAGTGGTTCCCTCCCCCTCCTCCTTTTCTAAATATCAATTTTTATGGGTCCACTAGAGGGAATCCCAGGCTAGATAAAAATGGGGGAATTTTTAGAGATCATTCATGAATGTTGGTTTTCATCTACTTAGAAACTATTGGTACTAATAGCAACAATGCAGTAGAGCTCATTTGCCTCCATATGGGGTTGGAGTTTTCTTAGACTCATGGCATAACTAGGATTATGGTGAAAGGGGATTTATCACTCATTATAAAAATTATTTAGGAAATTCAATCGAGTACCAATATTCATAAGGTCTCTTTGAATTGGAGTTTTGAATCTCTACTAGAACATGTATCTTCCCTTATTCCAAATATTCCATCTCTTATTCCACTACATGCTCAGTGAATAGGAAACAATATCACAAATATTCTACCAAATTAAGGATGTCTTGAATCTTAGTCATTAGTGGCCTTAACTTAGAGCTTTCTGCGAGATTCTCCCTTAAAAGCATAATGTTGGAAGATGACACTTAAGGAGTGGCCATTCTAAGATGGGGTGATTATCTAGGGAGAGGGGATGGGTTTCCACCACCACACTTGGCACATGGGATGAGGACCATCAGGAAACATGCATGAGAGAATTATTACACATCATATTTGATGGTAAGAAAACATCAATCTTTTGGGAGACTGATTAGTTAGGTTTGTGTGGAGCAAGCGATGAAGGTTAAAAACCATGCAGCCTCATTGATGGATAGTTGCATAAAATCAAGTTGTAAAGAATGGAAGCTAGGCCCCAATGGAACAATGGAATGGTAGAGTGATTTGGTGTAAAGGTTGTCTAAAGGACGTATGGAATTTTGGTATGGGTGAATACAGCGATGGAGTAAGAGGTATAACTAGCCTTATAAGGCGGTATCACTCAGGTCGACGTGTAGGGTTCCAAGAGTATCTGGGAAAATGGTGATGTTTCTTACCATTCTTGTTTTCATAATTTTATGTTACCTTGGTGTAATGGTGGAAGTCTAGGTGGGGAATTGGGTCTAGTTTGGTGTAAAAAATATATACATCTTATTTTTTAGTTAGCCTGTTTGGTTTTTTCCTTTCCTATCCTAGGGGATTTGGGGAATCAAGGTTATTATCTATTCACTATCAATGGGGATGATTTTCATAGATAATGTGAGAAGAATTTGTTGTTGTCTCTATTGGGGGTAAGACTTATCTCTGTATTGCCAATTTTCTTTGTTTCTAGGTGGGGGGGAATTTGGTTCCAATATTTGGTTTTTAATTCTTGTAGTGGAGGCTTAAGGGTTCATGATATTATGGAGTCATGTTCTTTTAGCTAGCCCATGAGTGATATTAAGTTGCTTAGATGGTTGAAGTAGGGTTCATGTTCATTTTTTGGTTGGCAAAGGATGTGGCTCAGATGCAGAAGGAACTTGCTTTTATTGGGTCATTATTTGGCTCAAGGTTATCGAAGCTGAGTTAGATTCACTATAACTTCGAGAAGTAAGTGCATGGCCATGACTTGACCTTTATAATTGGGACAAGAAAACACTCTCTAATATGATAACTGGTGATCTCTAAAACTATTATGCGTAAGGTACATTTCAATTTCAAATTTTGTTTGATTATTATTTTATATGGTGAATTGTTAGTACTGATAAGTAGAAGGGTGGCATTGGTTTTATGCTTAGGAGGCTGGTGGAAGAATAGAGGTTGTCATTTAGGTACTTTTGTATCCCTATTTCCACGGTGGTTGGTTGTATTATTCATAGAAGTGAGTAACCCCCAAGAATGTTAACTAACAATATATGCATCTTTATTTTATGTTTGATGTTGACTTGGGGCCTTTATTTCTTTGGATACACAGTGTGAGCCACAGGATCAAAGTGTATCTCTTCTCCTTGAGTTAGTCATGTCACGTCAATAGTCTAGACTGAGGTGGGGTCCTACATATTACCAAGAGCATGCTCAACAAGGGCACACCCGTATGCACCATTAGATCAAGGATTTTTCCTCTCTATATTGGGATCTCTACCTTGGCCATATACAGGAACAAATTTCTTAGGTTTATCGGAAGCCTCTAATTAGAGAAACTACTTTTCTAGTAATGAGCTTTGGATAGAGTGGGTGGGATGGATCCCAAAATCTAGACATGCATGGGGAAGATTCAATTAATATATGTAGATGATGGATTTATATTAGCAAATAAATTTTTTGTTGGGGAGGATTCTTTTGAAATGGCATGATTTGTGTAAATATATTCTACATCCCCTCAAGCACCTGTAAAAGCACTTATGGGACTTAGATGGGTGGATGGAGAGAATTGAGAATCAACTTAACATTCTTCTGGATTTAGGCAGTGCTCTAGAGGACCTTATGACACATATCCCAATGCTAGGCTTTGATTCTGAGCCATCAACTTGATTATGTCTTGGTCATGGGTTTTATTATCTTATTTCTAGCTCTCTTGGTCCTAGGTTATTTTGGACAACATATTTTTTTATATTTTGGCTCCGGTTGTTTATTTCAGTTTTTAGTAATCCCTCTCCTCCTTAAGAAGAGTTTATTTTTTGGTATGGTTTTATCTCCCCAATGAGAGAGAAACTAAAATTGTGTACCTTATGATGTGATATTTTGTTTATGGTGATAGAATTCACTCCACAAAGAAAAAAAAACATTACTTTAATAGAGTGGTAAAATTTATTATAATGTAGTTGATAAATTACTAGTGGGATAATTATTAATGACTATTATTTGCTAATGAACCTTTATTTAATAAAACAAAAATTCTTCACAGAGGTGCGATTTGAGGAAAGTGGGAGCCTAGATCACCATGCCCACCGCCCCGCATTTGATGGAATGGAGGTCATTAAATGGTGGGGGTGACATGGCCACCCCTATCCATGCATCTAAATATGAAGCCTTAATTGGAAATGTACAATAAAGGAATGTATTATATGGGTTAGGTTGCAAGGATTTTGGCATTGTCTTTTCATAGGGGAACCAGAAACTGCCACCATTATTGGTAAGCTTGAGTTGGGGTTGACTATTAATTTCTCCTCATTAAGGAAATTCTATTTTAGTTGGTCCAATGCTCTTATGAGTGACAAAATATAGGGGAATGGAGAACCTCAACTAAGAAATTGTGCAAGAACTCTGGAGTTGTGTTCCATCTCCACATTGGTTTCTAGAAGGCTAGTTTATAGCATTTCCATGCATAAGTTATTGTTTGTTTAATTCTAGGTAACTCTTTTATTACCTAGATTTCCTTCCTCTACAATTGTGATGTGGTTTAAATTTTGGTTTGTAAGATGGATTCATACCCCTAGTGATGAAACTATTAGTTGTATTATTGCATGGGTGTTCAAGTGCTATCATTCTTTCTCGATAAATTTAAATTTTTAATTTAATTTGAGGGATGGGTCTCTATTTTTAGTTTGTGGAGTTGGGGAGGAATTGGGTCTTACTGCTATAATTCTTGGTTTCTCATAGGTTCTTTTAGAACTATTCCTCCTCTGTTGTTAATACTAAGTGTCGCACTGTGGGTGGGGGTGTAATTCTCCAGTGTTTTTTTACTCTTTTCATGAAGTTTCTAACTATCTCGTGACCTAAGATTGGTATGTAGGACATCTCTAGGATTTTGTAAGTAGTTTCTTGAATATTTATTTGATAGCAGTCACCGACCTCGACCTCAAGGGTGGTGGTGATTCTGTGCTTTCTTTTGGGCTTGTGGATTTCAGAGAATTGTGGAGGGTCGAGTACCGATGTTCATTTATTTGTCTATTGTGTCCCATTGAGAAATGGCTTATTATTCACTGGACTATTAGCATGCAATGATAGAGTATGAGAAGATGAAGAGGTAGGGGAGGTGGTCTCTAACCTCAGGGGTGTAACCAATATCACCTGCAAGCCCGAGAGGTTGTGGAAGCCTTTCAAGGGATGACTCCTGCAAATGTTAGAAGCGAGCTACATAATTTGGAGAATTTAGCTGCGAGAGGCTGACATATTATGTCATAATCAGATTTACTAGAGGAGTTTGGGAGGTTGGTTTAATACCTTGGCCATACTAGTGGCTGGAGAAAGTAGTACCTCTAAGCCCTCTTTCTTTACTGAAAAATGAAGACTCTGATGGGTAGAATTCTTATAGAACGTCAAGTGGATCAATATGATATATTTTCTTATCTAGCAGACATTAAGAGGGAGCAGTAAAATATGAGGTTCTATATGGAACAAATGGCCAACTGACTAGCTTAAATTGAGTAACATATCCCCTGCACAGCTACTTCGTCAACCCCTTTAAGATCTAGTGCAAGAGATCCAAATCTTGTGAACTCTTTAGACTCATAGCTATTTGATTTGTTTTGTTGATCTTCTCTAGCTTAATGTTTCTTTAGACTCTTTAGTGATGTAGCAATGTTGTTACTATTACAATTTTGGACTTGTTATTCAGTTAACAAATGGTCAAAAATACATGGTTTTCATTGGGCAGATTGACATCGTCTAACAAAAGTTCTTGGTGTTAGTGATGGGATGATCTATGTTATCTTTTATGGCTTATGGAAGGCAAGAAAAATTAGCTTACAATAAAAACGGATAAAAAATAACAAAAAATCTTAATCTGGAATAATTAATTGGTCGTTTGGCTTTCCTTAAGCAGGTAGGCTTTAACTCTATTTTTTAAAATTATTATCTTTTATAAAAAATTGTGATTATTTTTTAATTATTATTTAAATAGAGTGGAAATATTTATTATAATTTAGTTTTCAAATTAGTAGTGGGAGAAGTATTAATGACTACTATTTGATAATGTGGGTTGGCCCTTTATTTAATAAAACCAAAAAATAACAACAAATCATATTTTTCGGAATAATTGTTTGGTCTTTTGATTGTCCTTATGGGGAATGCTTTCACTCTACTTTATTATTATTATTATTTATAAAAAATTGTGATTGGTTATTTTAATTATTATTTTACCAGAGTGGAAAATTTTATTATAAATTAGTTGTCAACTCAATAATGGGATAATTATTAATGACTATTATTTCCTAATGCTAAACCAAAAAAATAGCAACAAATCATACTCTATGGAATGATTGTTGGTCGTTTAGCTATCTTTAAGGGGTAGGTTGTCACTCTATTATTATTATTATTATTATTATTATTATTATTATTTATTCTTTCCCTCGGGGAAAAACCATAATTTTCTATTAATTGGAAAGTTACATGTTGTATATGCCAAGAGGCATATGCTATATGTTGTGGCCATAACCTTCAAAAAATTATAGGTCTGTACATAAGTTACCCACTAGGGTTATACAGTCATTATTTAGTAAAAATATTATACCAAAATATATAATGCATAGATAGCTGATATGTACTGAAGTAAAAACGTTGTGAAATTAGGGCCTATCAGGCCTCTGTTGGAATTGATCTATGTACGGCCTCTGGTAATATTGAAAATGCTCTGCCTCCCTCTATTCTTGAATTAACCATAGACCTATGGTTTGGTTTGAGGCCTCCTTGGATAGTTTATCTGCAACTTGATTGCACTCCCTGTAAATTTGTAGACAAGAAATATATTCAAATTGTGTTTTTAATTGCATGGCATCATCCCAAATGTTTTTGAGTGAATGCTTGTGACATGCAAATGTGTTATTGAACCAATTTATGATGATTTTGAAATCCCTAAAAATCTGTTATTGTCTGCATTCATGTGCCAATTCAAAGTGTAATAGATGTCTGAGTGAGATGAGTTCAAGAAAATTATTAGTACTAGCTTCCAAGCCCATACGGATATGGTAAAAATGCTTTTCTGATAAGTGAAATAAAATGCCCCCCCCCCCCCACAACCATGTTCTTGGGTAGACCTGTCAAAATAGGCCCAAGGTTGGTTATGGTTAATACCTTCTGGTATCACAGTATGGGTAGATGGAGGATGGTCAACATTGGGTACCTCATAAAATGCATTGACAATCTGTGCAATTACCAATGGCGACCGAATTTCTTTGTTGCTGAAGATGTTATGGTTCCTTTTTAACCAAATAGAGCAACAAATAATTAGAGGGAGATTTTGATTTTTCATATTTGTGGATTCTTCCCACCATTGGTTCCATGCCTCTAAGCTATGATGCCTGACCCAATGCTATGTGATTTCCAGAGAGGAGAGGACTTGTTCCCAAATGTGACTAATAGCAGGACAAAGTAGGAAGAGATGCTCATTCAATTCCTCTACTTGATGTAATATGACACACGAGTTCAAGCCATAGTGGGATTGTTTCATCAGGGTAACACTAGTGTGTGTTTTATTCAATATAACATTCCACATAAAAAGACAGGTTCGAGGGGGCGCCTTAAGTTTCCAAATAGCTCTCCACCACCCCTCCAAAGCAGGTGGCTTGTGCGCATTGTGTATGATGGGGTATCCTTCCTTGGGAGTGTATATTCCATGAGCTGCATGTGCCTAGATGAGCTCATCATCATCATTGGTTATGCATACATGTGATTTGATCAGAGCAGTGATGTATCCCTCCCAGTCTTGTGACCATTGTTCGGGTATACCAAGATAAGCTATTGTTTTCCATGCCTGCATAAATATAGAGGAGTTCTCCAAGTCAGAAATGTATGCAATCATTGTAATTCCCCTTTCATTAAGATAGTTTATGAATTTAGGTGGAAGGCGATACATATTACCACAACTAGTCCATGGGTCCAAATCGATGCGAACTGATGTGCCTATTTTAATGCGCCAAACTAGGCAGTTCCTAATGGTAGGAAGAGTATGTAGAACAGCCCGCCAAATAATCGAAATTCCTTGTCTGTACCATGTAGGGAGTTGAATCCAATCCATAATGTGTAATAGCTAAATATATTTATATAGTACCACCTCTTTCCACAGACTACGGGAATTAAGAAGGAGCCATCCCAATTTGGCACCTAATGCATGAGCAAATGATGGAAGATTTTTTAGGCCCCATCCTCCCCATTTCTTGGGAAATGCGATATGACTCCATATTACCCAGGAAAATGGCTTCCCCTCCTTGTGACCATTCCAAAGGAATTTGCAGCAAATTCTTTGGATTCTAGATAGTATGGCTTGAGGAATCCATGGCAAGGACATCCAATATACGGGTGTAGCTTCCAAAACTGATTTAATAAGTACAAATCTCCCTACTCTAGATAAGAATATGTGATTCTAGTTTAGAAGTATTTTTTCCATCTTGGCCACCAGCAAGATCCAATCCACTATTTTATATCCATGAGATTTGATACCAAACCCTAGGTATTTATGTCCATCTTCCAACAAGTGCCTTTGAAAAGGAAACTTTTGATATGCATATCGAGTATTCTTTGGAGAGCATGCAGATAAATTAATGGATAACTTTAGCCTGTTTGTTTCCATCCCAGTGGCAGCACTAAAAAGTAGCATGTGATCATAGAATGTAGAGAAGTCCCAAATACCTGCATTAAGGAAAATGAGCACATAATCTCCAAATAGGAGATGAGAAATTGTACACTAATCTGTGATCTTGAGACCCTGTATGCGCCCTTCTCTTCTTGCATGAGAAATCAATATGCTTTGTCCTTCCATAATGAGCAGAAAAAGGAGAGAAGAGAGGGGGCACCCTTGTTTGAGACCATGCTCAACATGGAAAAGTTAGAGGGAGAAACATTGATGACAATGCTGAAAGAGATAGTGGAGATGTAGCACATGATCTATTGGATAAAAGAGAGGGGGAAGCCAAAATGTGTGAGGAGAAATCTAAGATAAATCCAAATTACCCAATCAAAAGCTTTGGAGAAATCAAATTTGATAATGGTTGCTTTTAAATGCTTCATCTTAATGGAGTGGAAAGCTTCCTCAGCAGTATTAGTGGCTTCATGTATTTTTCGATTGTGTAGGAAGGAAAATTGCTCAGAAGAGATATGTGTAAAGAGGATAGGTTTGATACGGTTGGCAATGATTTTGGCAATAATATCGTATAGATAGTTGCAGAGGTAAATGGGCCAAAATCATTGAAATATTGAGGAGAGTCTACCTTGGGAATGAGGGTGATGAAGGTAAAATTGATATCCTCATACATGCGACCTGTGGTTATGCATTCCTCCACCACCTTAAGAAGGTCCAGTGCCATAATCTTGAAGAAGGAAAGATAGAATTCAACCAACCATCCATCTGTTCCGAGACTTTTATCCCTCTTGAACCATTTAAGAGTACTTTCCAGTTCTCCCATAGTCACTAGCTTAATGAGATCTTCTTATGCATCATGGTCAATGAATAGAGGGAAGAGACTAGCAATGCAAATGACTTCAGCAAGAGAGGCTCCAGGAGGAGCCTTGAAGAGCTGATGAAAGTGAGAAATTCCCATACGAGCTAGTTGATGAAAGGTGTGAGCAAGTTGTCCATGATCAGTGGGCATCTTCCATATAGTGTTACAAGCCCATATCCCCTTCACGAAATTATCAACGGATTTAGTATTTTCATCCCCAGCCTTCAACCAGATGGCTCTACTTCTTAGTCACCATGTCTCCTCTTGTTCATTAAGCATTTTGTACCTTTGAGCCTCTAAATCAGTGAGAGTATTTTTAGCTTCTTCAGAGGAGAAACCAATGCCCTTCTCATCCAACAACTCAACCAACTTATCCTCAATAATGCAAAGTGTCTGATCATCCCGGGTGCACTTGGCTTTTTCTAATTGTATAGATAGGCTCTTAAGTTCAATGAGATTATGAAAAGAACCTCCTGCCATAGTCTGCCCCTGGGTGGGTGAGCTCGCCAGTAATCAGTGACCAATTTATGATAATCAGGGTCCATCAGCTAAGCTGAGTTGAATTTAAATGGTGATATGGGTTTTTGGAAAGGTCCTGCCAACTCTAGATGGATAGGGGAATGGTTAGAGATACCACCCAATCCTACCCATTCTTTATAATTTGACAGGCTGCCTAACAAGTGTTCCTTAATGAGGAAGTGATCCAATCACCGAGCTAGAGTTGCTTCTCCTATTCTTTTCTTATGCCAGGTCGGTTTCTTCTTATTCATGGGGATATCGATCAATAGGTGTTGCTCCAGAAGTTGTTCCATAAAATCAGATAGTGGGTCCAGCTGTGCATTATGTCCCCAAGATTCCTCATGGCCAATTGTGAAGTTAAGATACCCTCCCATTATTAGATTGTTGTAATCTGTCAGGGAGAGATGCAATAAACGATTCCAAAAATTGGCTCTGTTGAGATGGGGTCCATATACATTGATGATTTGGAACTCCCTTACCATGTTTGAGGAGTAAATATCCATGCCTATAAATCCGTAACCCCCCCAGGTTGAGATGAGATTGATACAGCGGTTATTGATACCAAGTGCAATTCCCCCAGATCAACCATTGACATCAAGTGCATGGAAGCACCATCCTGGCTTCATAGAGAGCAGAACTAGGATGACCTGCTTAGCCTTACCTAGGGTTTCTTATAAAAAGTTGATGTCAATCAACTCCAAATCCAAAAGTATTTTGAGGCCTAATTTTTTGTGAGACTAGCCAACCCTCTGCAGTTGAAGGACATCCACTTCAATGATGAGACCAAACGAGGGTGTTCTTTGCTCTAAGAACCATGTCAAGAGTGGATTATTTGCCCTGGGCCACATCTGCCCCAACTTGGAGAATATATTTCGAGATAAAAGATTGGCATCCCTAAGGGATCTTGGTGGATTTAGGAGGGAATATAAGGCCAATCCCCAATGGCTCAAGTGGAAGAGACACACGAGAGTGGAGCTTATAGGGATGAGATTGTCGAGATGAAGTGGAGGGTTCCGAAGAAGAGGTGATGGATAGACCAGTGAAAGAAGGTGTGGTAATAGAAAAAGTAGAGATAGGTAGATCCAAAGGACAACTGAGGGGGGTGGTAGACATGTAAGAAATGGATGCAAATGAAACATGTAATTCTTGTGCAGTACAAGATAAAGAAACAGAGGAGTAGAGAGGAGGAAGAGTACCTGAAGAGAGAGTGGTTGCTGCTGCAACTCAAGATCTCATCATGGGTGGTGAAGGAGGCCAAGGAGAAACATAAGAAGTTGGTTGAGTATCACCAGCATCAGCTTCCATCGATCAGGTAGTGCGAGGAGCCTAAACTCCCACTGGTGATGCCTCGGGTCTTAGTACATCAATGCCTTTGGAAGGGGACGATGCTGAAGTTACCAAAGGCCATTCTTTGAAGAGGTGTATGACTTTATGACACCTTCTGCACTTGAAAGGAACCCCTTCATAATCAAGTATTTATATGCAAGTGAAATGTTTCTAGTGAAGTGTAATCTAATCTTCTAGACCTTTCCTAGTATCCAAGTGAACCAAGATATGAACCAATGATTTATTTCCTGAAGTGGTATAGGACTTATCATAGTCCAAGTAGGTGCTCGGGGCAGTACCAATATGTGTGAAAATATTTTTTGACGATAAGTGAAATGGAAGCCCGGGTAGGCATACCCAAATTGGTCTAGCTCCTAATTGTTCCCTCTCAGGATCGAAAAGATGGCTCCATCTCTTGAGTATAACAGGAGCCAGTTCAATTTGCCAATATTGGGACAAAATCCATTCAGTGTAATCCTCCATGTGGAAACTAAGAGCGAACCATCCTCTCGCAAAAGTGGTGATAGTCATAAGTTCCTTAAGCAAAATTCCCTAACTCTCGATAACCCAGAGATGAAGACACGCAACAGAATATGTTCTTCCCTGAACACGGCCCACCAATACCCTGTTCGTTGTGTCCACCACCTCGCCCATATTGACAACTTCACTAAAATAGAGGGAGAGGTCCTTACGAGATGCCTTGAAACACTTTTTCTTCTTCCCCTTGCCGATCCGGGGAGTTGTCGGATGGTCCTGAAAGGGATCTTGTGTGCCCAGAAATTCCACCTGCGAGATGTGGATATTGGTTCAAGGATTGATGGCTGGAATGTTAAAAACAACCGAAAGGGATAGATGACCACCCTGGGTCAGAGGTAGGGTTAGGAAAGGAGGATGAGCTCGGAGTATGGCTGAGTAAATCACTAGTATGTACTAACCCTATTTGATGAGGGAGGTGTGGACAATGTAGGATGAAGGGTGTTATCAGGTGAAGGTAGGTCGAAAGATGGAGAGGGGCTATGCATGAGGCAAGAAGGTTTAGGGTGGCTGGTGAAAGAGGTGGGAAGTCGAGACCTGATGAGGTAATGTAAAGTGCAGACAAAGGTTGGTAGGGCATGGAGGGGCCAGGATCAGCAAGGAAAAACGACGATCCCGTCCATGGTGGTGGACTGCACATGGTGGTCCAGAATCTGACACTTTCGGCAATGCATGAGGGTGTGACCAAATAGGCTCATTGGGATTCAAATCAATTGAATAATCAACAACATCAATCTCCATTCCGACAAGTTGCATACAGTAGCGAGAATAGAGGTAATCGACCATAGAAAGGGTTATCAGCAATCAACAAACCATCACAGTGATAGTGCCATGCTACCGGAAGATGCTTCAGTAGTGATAGTAGTGGATATGGTCTGATGTGAAAACCTAACCTAAGCCTTGCAATGCTTCAAAGCAGAGCTCTGTCCTCGAGTCCCACAATTCAAGAAAGTTCTATTATTATTATTATTAAATTGTGACTAGTTTTATTTATTTATTACTTTAATAAAGTGGAAAATTTTATTATATTTTCGCTGTCAAATCAGTAGTGGGATAATAATTAATGGATATTATTTCCTAATGTGGCTTGACATTTTATTTAATAAAACAATAAAAAACAACAACAAATTATACCCTCTAGAATAATTGGTTGGTCATTTGGATTTCCTTAAGAGGGTAGGCTTTCACTTTGCTTTATTATTATTTATAAAAGAAAAATAGTGATCAATTTTTTCTAATTATTTTAATAGTGTGGAAAAAATTATTATAATTTAGTGGGATAATTGTTAATGACTATTATTTTCTAATGGAAGTTGACCACTTTTTTAATAGAACAAAAAATATAACAACAAATCATACTTTTTGGAATAGTCAGTTGTTTGTTTTGTTATCCTTAAGGGGGTAAGATTTCACTCTATTATTGTTATTATTATTATTTATAAAAAAAATTTGTTTGGTTTTTTTAATTATTATTTCAATAAACTGGAAACATTTATTGTAATGTAGTTGTTAAATCAATTGTGGGATTATAATTAATGACTATTATTTTCTATAGTCTGGTTGACCTTTTAATCCAAGTGGGTATTGGTGTCCACCCACCTATTACACTTGACTCATATCTCAGTTTCTTACTAGTGTCCTATTTTTCAGCACAATTTCCAATTTTGGTAATTTTATATTTTTAACAATATTCAGGTCCTAAACATCCAAAGTTGTTTTGAGGCCCTAAATGACAATTTTTTTGCAGAAATGGGAAAATTTGATTCATTAACTAACATTTTTATTCAAAATGTGTTCTCCTCAGGTAGACCTTTCTAATGGGCTATCATGCATGTCAAACATAGATCATATTCCAAAGTTAGGACGTTGGGAAGTTGATGTTCCCACTTAAACCATCGAGTCCCATAAACCTTTAGTGATTCATCTCTTAGGGTTAGGAATTTGGATGATTATGGTTTATTATTGTTTATTCACATGAAGAAGTTAGTGCCCACTCCATTATGGTAACTCTTTTCCTGCCCAATTTTCCTTCCTCTGGATATTTTCTATGTTTTAAAGTTTGGTTTTTCAGATGGATTCATATCCCCAGTGATGAAACTATGAGTTGACTTATTACATGGGTGTTCTGGTGCTATCATAGTGTCTAGATAAATTTCAATTTTTAGTTTAATTTTAGGGAAGGTCATCTATTTTTCTTTTTTGGAGTTGGGGAGGAAGGGGATATTATTGCTACAGATCCTTGTTTCTCCTAGGGTTCTGTTTTCACTACAACACCCTCCAAAATTTTTCTACATTTGAATTTTGGAGCCTATTATCACTGTCGAATCTAGAGTCACTTTGATCTTCAAATGTTGTTTCACGTTATTCTTTGTGCTTCAAGTGTCTATAAATGATCTCAATTTGTCGCATTGATCAAAACATCTTTTGGTTCATTTCATGGTCATAACACCTTTTTTGTCATAAAAAAACACTTTTGGGTCCTAGTCACACACACTACACTCATTGTACTTGGGGAATGTGTATAAAATGGAATTTTGATGTGTATTCATCATTTTTCCTTTTTTCCTAAGATTTCTTAATGAGTTGGTATGTGTCGCACATGGTTCCATGTCTAAACTCATCATGTTTTCTCCTCACCCCATATTCCAGACTTAGACAAATCTTTGGTTCCAAAGAAAATCGATTAAGACCAAGAGCACATGAGCACACTTTGAAGACTTTATGGGGAATCCTTTGTTGTTTAGAAGTGCATCATGTGCCCTCCAAGGGAACAAGGCACACTCTTAAGCCTTCTCCGCCCTTCCTTACTTCGAATTGTGCCCT
Source organism: Pinus tabuliformis (assembly GCA_031772625.1). NCBI lineage: Eukaryota > Viridiplantae > Streptophyta > Pinopsida > Pinales > Pinaceae > Pinus > Pinus tabuliformis. The sequence continues at coordinate 151,856,697 of CM062804.1, read as the reverse complement.
CTTAGAGACGAAGTCTTCCTTGAGTGCACTCCTTTGACTTGAAGAGGTGACCCTTCATGAGCACATAGGTGCACCCTAAATGCCCTAAGGTCCTCCCTTCAGCCTTCCCCAATGTGTCATGCACCCTCTAGATCGTTTTAGCATATGAGTGCACTCTAAAGGCACAAAGCTCTTCCCTTTAGCCTTTTATCTTGTCCCATGCACCCTCCTGGGCCTCTTAAATGCAAGAGTGCACGCCAACGGCCTGAAGCCTTCACGCTTCAGCCTTCAGGAGTGTTTCATTCACCCTGCATCTCCCCCTTCAGTGCACAATTCACTTGGGAAGCTTGAACCCATACCCTCCATCATTTGAACTTGCGCCATGCACCATCAGTCACTATTAGTCCCAATCATCAAAGATAGTGACATGTAAAGTCTCATCACACGACAATGTGGAAGTCATGATGTACTATTGTAAACAATGTAAACTTTGAAATGGGAACTGTAAACCCAAAACGATAACTCTACAAAAATCCCCCCAAAAGCCATGAAAATAACCCAAAAGCAATAATTGTGTATTCCAAATGATGTTTTTTTTTAAAGGTAAATTTTCAACATTTTTTAAAAATGGCAAGTGAAAACCATTTTTTTTTTTTGCAAAAAAAGAAGTAAACACAGTAAAAATGAAAAGTGTTGATGCTAGAATAACTTCTTTTTTTTTTGTACATTTTCAACATTTTTTAGCAATGGCGTTAAAGATAAAATAATGGGACCCAAAAAACCTTAAAATTCCAACATTTTTCATCCATGTTGTTAAAGATGAAATAACATGACTCTAAAAAAACCTAAAATTCTAATTGTTTTCAACCATAACATTAAAGAAAAAAATATCATAACTAAAAAAAAATTTAAAATTTTGACAATTTTTCAACCATGGAATTAAAAAACCTTAAGTTTTCAACATATTTCAACCATGGCATTATGAAAAAATTACATGACTAAAAAACACTTTAAAAATGAACACATGAATGGAAGAGTCATTATAATAAGAATAAATTTTATTTTAAAGGCTAAAAGTATAGTTTTTTTCAAATCTTAGCCTAAGAAAACTTATCCCATTGCAACAAAAACATAAAAATCAACCATCCAAGTGAAATAGCCCTTTTTAATGAGGCATTAAAATTCGCGTAATCTAATGAGGCGGAGGAATTGTCCAGAAAGTTATGGAACTTTCGGTCATATTTAGAGAAAATCCGGCAAGAATTTTTGTAAATCCAAGTTATAGTTGTTAAACTTCACAATTTTAGGTGTCCCAGACGTTTTTGATGGTGCTAAATCCATTTCCACCATCAAAAACATGATTCAAACACTGCCTCTACAAGATTTTCGAATTTTTTTTACCCAAATTCTGGCCACTTTTGTCCGTCTGGGAAATTCCTCCACCTCGTTAGATGACTCCATTAAAATTGTAACATTTTTTTAAAACTATGGTATCAATCAAATGATAACAATAAATAATATTATGGAAATATCACTGTATAAATTAAAATTTCAACATTAATTTCTACTATTTCTTTTACTTTTAATCAAAATATCAATACTTGTAGGTTGAATGAAACATAAATTATTTCTCTATGTTCATTAGAGGAATTTTGAAGTAAAAAATGGGTCTTCTAAGGAAAATGTACGATCAAAATTCACTTTATGAGAATCAATCACATTTTAGGGGATGACATCATCCCCCATGGTTGAGGTGACATTGCTTGAGTTAAAGGTACTTACTTGTCACATTTTCAGTGGTGCATAAAATCTCATGGTTAAACATGGTAGTACTCTAAGTACCTTTAAAGGCATAAAGTAAAGTATTCCTTATAAAAGCCATTTCACACTTTTTGAATAAAATATTATTATTGTCATTTCATATTTTTTGAAAGAAACAATGCATATCCCTATACAATCTTATGTCTTTAAACACTTTTCACTAAATATTATATTTGTATATTTTAATATATTTACTTTTAAATTATATAATCATCTCATTTTCTTTAATATTACCATTTCAAATTAATTATAAGTTAATATCTATACATATATATTATACATATGAAATATAAATAAATAAAAAAGTAAACTTGTGATTTTAATATAAATTAAATACATGAATAATTTTATTATAGTATTAATAGTAATACAAATATATTAAAATAAAAGCTTTTTTTTTTTGTTTTTTTTTGGTTTAATAATCTAAATGTAATAAAATATATATTGTATTCATTTTTATATTATATATTATTTATTTTGATCTTATAAATCAAATCAATTCAATATGTAATATAAAATTAATACATAAAATAATATATTTCATTTATTATATTTCATGCAATTAGTATCCTAATTGCATGTTATTAATTTAACTGTATAATTTAAATAATATAAATTTTAACTAATGTATATTATACAATTAAGAATTTATGAATTTATATTTATAATTTATTTTAAACTATTTAAGTACAAAGGACAAATCCATTAGTTGTTCAATGACAATGATTTTTTCTTGAAAAGATCATTTTTATTTAGAGTCACATCAATATAATTTTTTTATTAATTTTCTTTCGTACAACTTCAATTGAATTTAACCATAGTTACATGGATTGTGGTGCAAAAAGTGAATTCCAAATTCATAAATATTATTTTATTGGTTTAGCTATTATTTTATTATTTCCTTAGGAGGCCCATTTTAGACCTCAAAATTCCCCTAATTGATTGTTCCATTGTGGATATTATAAACAAATATATTCATCATAATTAAAACATATAATCCAACAAACATAGAAATGACTCATAACTTCATGTAAGATCATATGAAAGTTAAAATATTTATTTCAAGTTACCATGCAAACATCATTTACATAACATGTATTAGACAATTATTCAAAATCACTCAGATGTTTTTGCACACCATCATAATTTACAACATATTCGGATGAATGATTGGATGCGGATGAAGATTACCAATATTATTCTCTTTTATCAACTAATGCCCCATCTGAGTCAACATTCATGCCCACCATTTCAGGTTTCAAAATTCTTCTAGATCTATGACTAGGTTAAGAAGACTCACATATCAACATTGCTTCTTCTGGTAGAAACCTCTTCAAAATCTATATCATCCTGAAGTGAAAAGTTCCTCTCCTTGCTAAATTGAATTCATAAACGATTTTTTCAAAACCCTCCAATTTCAAGAGTTCTATGTGGCGACAATTTATATTTGTACACTTTCTTTTTCTCTTTCTTCCAATTTGTTTATCAATTACTATCTTTGGCTTGTACACACCATTGAATTGGTGTGTATCTGTGGTATACCAATGCACTTCAACAGCTGCAACATCTTCATTTTCTTTAATTGCCTTTATAACCTTCGACACCTAGAATGGATAGCCATGTGGGTCTCCATTTGTGAACACTGCAATCATGCAACCCTACTTAACATCCTAAAGAGAACCCCTGTAAAGGTCTTCCATGGCTTCATGTTGTGCATGAGATCTTCTTGAACCAATATAGGTTTTTCTTTCCTTTAACTGTGAAGAATTGATAATACCTTGAGTCATGTTGTTGTTCAACGATGTTTCTCTCCTCATGTTCATTGACATATTTTGTGGCCAAATAAATGAATTATTCAAAAGAATATCTTCATTTCTTGATCTTGAAATGATATCACTTTGATTATTGAAAAAAGATTCCCACCAAATAGAATCAACAACATAAAATTACTCATATGTATATCTAATAGTTTTTCTTAATTTATTCCAGGCATTCAAAATAATTTATATCTCTGTTCTTCCTTCGTGCATTATGAATTTCAGTAATTGATTGTAATAACAATATTTCTGGTGCAAATATTGGATGATCTGGAATAAACTTCAAAACTGCCAAACCTGATGATTGCCCCCATTTTGCAGTAGTTGAAAACTTATTGCCCCATATAAGTGTTTCCCCGTCAATTCTTTTGATACAAAATTGATGTTGGAAGTTAATGTCATCAAGTTGTTCAATGCATTTCTCCTCACCATGTGATCCTGGAATAGACCTTTACATGTAAATAGTTTCTTCCAACACATGAAAAATAGGCTTTATAATGTATGATTTCTTAATACATTCAATTAATGATGGCAAGCTCCCAACATCCTTCCTCCTCAATGTTACTGAAAAATGACTGAACATATAATCAATATGGTCATGAGTGTGCCTAGCAAGAAGGAAGCCAACCTCTACCTTTAGAAAAAATCTCAATTCAACAAGCATGTTTAGATATCTAAAAACAATTTGATTTTTGTTTTCACAACAAGTGTTGTCCAATTGCAGATACACAACTTCTGGAAGATTACCAAACCAATGAGAAAGGACATCATGAATTATGGTTATTGTCATATTTCCATCATTATGAATATTTGGAGTTGTAAAGTAAACCCTTAGTGACATTTTCCCATTAAATACCATACAACCAACTAAGTGGAACTAAATAAATTTTTCCTCCTGTAATATTTTTATTGTGTGGAAAAAATGCGATAGAAGTGTTTTCTTCTGGTCCATACCATCAATTATAAAACCCAAATATTTATTTGGATTATCATAACATTTATTTCAATTCTTGTACAACTTTTTTCTTTCACTTCTTTGTTGATCATGATGCTCTTGAAGTGCTTTGACAATGAAATTTGCAGATAACATAAAAGAAACCTATTAATAAATATAATTTTATAGGTGATAACTATATAATTTTTAAAAATAATGTTATGAAAGCATACCTCTTTCTGTCCCTTGACGTTTATCCCTTTTTAATTTAATACAAGCAGATGTACTGCAAAGCCCCATCCTTTTCTTCTTAGGAATATGGACATTGTTGACTTGTTTCCTCCATAATTTCGTAAGATATTGATATGTAATAAAATTACCGTCTTCTTCAGAACTTTCTACATATTCTTTGTAAAAGTTGTAGGTTTCTCATCTTGAGAAATTATCTGGAATACGTATTGTGTCTCTATTTGGTATACACTCTCCGTGATTTGAAAAGAAGTCTTGCATCCATGACAGTGCAGTATTTTCTAATGGCCCAAACTATCATTTTGATGTACTTCTAAATAAAATGTGGGATATTTTTTCAATTTTTCTTTTATTCTTGACAGATGAAACATTTTGAAATCCTTTCTACAGAGCAATAAGGACCTAATATGATAATCATAAACTGATAATGTAGATTGCATGTACCCCACTAAATATGAATTTTGCATGCTTTTTTTCAGTGAAAAATATCTCTTCGTTTTCTCCAATGCAAACTTGAAATCCATATGTTTCTAACAATCCTTTTGACAATATTCACTTGAAATCAGATCACGACCTTCTTCTCATGAGATATTTTTTCCTACCCATTGTATAACTGGAATATTTTGAATTGATAAGAAAATGCCTACTCCTACTCCTAGATACAATATTTTCCAGCAACATCTCCATCATTTCATCATCCTCTCTATAAGAATTTTCATCATCATTAGGAGGAATATTATCTTCAATATGATTATTATGAACATAGTTAGGAAATTCATCACCATCATTTCTTGAAAAAAATTCATTACCATCCTCACATGTAGAAAATTCTTCGCTACCATCATCTATGGTTTTGAAATATTTACTTGGAGGATATTCTTCATCATCTTCATCCCACCCTTCATTAGTGTTGCCCTGATAATTTGTAGAATTAGGATTAAGTGGAAAAATTGACTCTCTATTTACTGGAAATTCTTCACCCTACGCTTCGCCACTGCTTCTTTCATAGTCCTTAGGATTAGGAATAAGTGGAAAATGTGACTCTCTATTTACTGAAATTTTTTCAACCTACCCTTCATCACTGCTTCTCTCATAGTCCTTTGGATTATGACTAAGTGGAAAATGTGACTCTCAATTTACTAAAAATTATTCATCCTGCCCTTCATCACTATTGCTCTCATAGTCCTTAGAATTAAGATTAAGTGGAAAATTTGACTCTCTATTTACTAGAAATTCTTTACCCTGTCATTCATCATTTTTTCTCTCATAGTCCTTAGGATTAGGACTAAGTGGAAAGTGAGATTTTCTATTTACTAGAATTTCATCCCGCCCTTTGTCATTGTTGTTCTCATAGTCCTTAGGATTAGGACTAAGTGGAAATTGTGACTCTACATTTACTAGAAATTCTTAATCCTGCCCTTCGTCAGTGTTGCTCTCATAGTCGTTAGGATTATGATTAAGTGGAAAATTTGACTCTCTATTCATAGTGAAAGAATTATTTTTCTATTCATCAATATGAATGGAATTGTTACGCGACGAAGAATTTAAGCTCTAGAAAGATACAAATTCACTCTCTCTGAATGAAAATTTATAGTTGAAAGAATGAAAATTTCCCTCCAAAGTTTCCCCTAAAAATTTTCACCGAAAATTTTCCCTCCATAAATTTTGTTTCAAATATTTCCCTCCAAAATTTCCTTCTGGAATTTATTTGAAAACATTCCACTAAAATTTTGTCTTGAAAATTTTGACCCTACTTTCCATCCAAAATTTCCACATAAATTTTCCTTTAACACATTCCTTCAAAATTAAAATTAATCTTTTACTTCATTTATTTAACATTTACTAGATAATTAAGTTATTTTTATAATGTATACTATATTGTTTATCCCACATTTAACAAAAAATACTGTATCATATTAATACTAAATATATATTAATTTTTACTAATTTTAATTTAATCCCACATTAAAAAAATGATAAAGCAATCCCATAATCTCCACGATGTAATAAGTTCTGTTGTTACTATTCATTATATCACATCAAGTCTTTTGCAGATTTTGTTAAAAAACTTGGAGCAATTTTGCAGAGGAGCTACATTGTCATCAACAAGACATTCAACGAGAGATTTCCATGTTTCAAAGGTTAGTTTCCCTTCTATTTTGAACATTTAAAGATGAATTTGGGGAACATAGGTTGTCTTATGCTAACAATTTTTTTTTCTTGGGGGTCAACTCAATTCATTAACTCAAAATTTAGGAAGTTATTGAAACAAGGTAGACCTAAGTTCAAATCCTACTGAGTATACGTTGTACACCTCGAAAGATTTACTAGTAGTTATGTGTCAGGTGGTCTACTAGGTTCCTCTAAGATACCAAAAAAAATTATATTCCATAATTTATTTATTTAAAGAAATAACTTTTTTTTTTCAAAATAAAAAATCAAAACAATTTTGCATCTGGGCTAGGCTCGTTATCCCTCATGCCAGTGGGCTTTTGTGACATGGGCATGGGCCACTATGCCAGGGAGCACAAGTGGCACAATGACCTACCAGCGGGTTGATGTGTGGGCGGGGGTACCCACGGCACAATGACACGCCCGACCACACAGTAGCCCCCTGACAGGCTGTCATGACATGGGCACACCCGCGAGCATGTGTGCCTGCAACATAGTGGCCTACAAGGGGGTTGTTGTGTGGGTGAGCGGGCCGTTATGCCATTGCTATTACCACCCACAAAATGGCCCCATGGAAGGTCACACCCACGTCATTCCCCCTCACATAGCGACCGCTTGGAAGCTTGTTGTGTCATGGGAAAGCCCACTCGTGAGCATGATCGTGGCACAACGACTTGCTAGAGGGTCATTGTGCTAGTGGGCATGCCCCCTACCTACGAGGGGGCCAATGTGCCATGGGAGGTCGCACCCTACTGATGGCACAACGGCCTCCTATTAGGTAGGGTGTCGATTCCTGGAATCAACTCCCCACCTGTGACACAGCGACTCCCTGCTTTCCACGGGGCCATTGTGCCATGGGTGGGTTCTGCCCATGGCACAATAGCCCCTTGCATGCTATGGGGCCATTATGACATGGGTAAGGTGCACTCGTGGCATAATGACCCGTTGCCTTCCACGGGGTTGTTGTGTTGCAATCACATCTGTCGGGGCATGCCCATGGCATAGTGGCCCCGTAGGAGGCAGCAATGCCATGAGCACACCTTCCCACGGGCATGCCCTCTTGGGTGTTCCTGTGGCATAGTGGCCGCCTAGCAGGAAGGCAACCAATTTTGGGAAACAACCCCCTACCTTCCAGGGGGACGATTCTAGTCAGGAGCCCACTGTGCCTTGGGCACAACCATAGGTGGAAGAGCCTGGCCTAAGTGAAAAAATTATAAAAGTTAAGTGTTTTTTTCAATTTAAAAGACAAAAGTTAAATAAAATAGTTTTTTCGTTATTTTTAAGTTTAAAATTTTAAAATCTAGTGCTTTTTTAATTTCTTTTTTTTGTTCTTAAGATATGGGTTTTTTCCTATATATATATATATATATATATATATATATATATATATATATATATATATATATATATATATATATATATATATATATATATATATATATATATATATATATCTATATATATATATATATATATATATATATATATATATATATATATATATATATATATATATATATATATCCTTTTTGCAAGAAAATGGCTTCAAGGAAGGTCTCTGTGAATCTTTTTGGACCAAAGGCAACATTTACATCATCTAAAGTTGTAGGTGGACCCTCAATGAATATTATTGAATGAAGCTGACTTGTGCCACATGGTAAAAATCCAGCAAGTGGCTCCTCAAAGGAAAAGAAGATGATTTCATATTAGATGAAATCACCATAAATGAGTTGTACAAAATTTGCATGGTATGTGAAAGATAGAGAAGGCAAAGAAGATATGTAGATATATCTATATGTTGGTATGATTTATGATGGTGGAAGTTATGAGGTGCTAGGAAAAGTACTAGACATATGTTTGGTGTTGAATACATAAGTTTTTATGTACTTACAAAACTACCCAAGTCACATGAGAAGATTAGATATCGTTTTGCATTGTCAATGTATGACACGGGTGAAAATTCTACAAATTTATGTAAACAAATCGTAAATGGCATTGCACAAAAATAGTGAGTTTTCTTATTTATATTTATGTGTTTTGAGTTATTGTAATTGTATAATTATATTTTTTATAACTTACTTATTGTTGACATATTTTAAATTTTCTTTGCTAGAATTTTGTTGAGGGTCTCTCAATTATGTTGGGGGAAGTTTATTTTATAGAGTGAGATAATAGGGATGTGGTCAACATTTTCCACATAGAGTGAGAAGAAGATATGAGAAAGAAAAAAAAAATACTTCATTGTGCCACAAGACTACATGTAGGGGATCAATAAAGAATGCCTATAGTGGATCAATATAGTAAAGGTAGACATGTTACTTTTGAATATGAGGAAGATGAAGTTGAATAATATGTTTTCATTATTGAGAATGAGATTAGAACTAATGTTGGAAAGGAGAAAAGCCATAAAAGACCAAAAAAAAAAGGCTTAGTAATGTCTTTCTTCCAGTTAATGATGAGGATATTTCTTATGTAGAAGAAAATATGATAACCCATAAGAGTAAGAAATCAAAAGATGGTCATTATAAAAAAATCATGGGCAACATTGAAGATCAAAGTGAAATATTAAAGGGGAGTAGGGAAATCATAACACCAGGTGCTGATTTAGAGGATGGAATTATCAAAACAAAAAAAAATTCCATTTGAAGTCAATTGAAAAATACAAACTTAGTTGAAGGTGTTCATACATTTCAACTTAATGTTAACCAATTCTATAAGCCATATGAAGGACAATCTAAATATCAAATTAGAAAGCCATCCCATTTTCATGTTCATAACTTGAAAACATTGTCAAGGTACAATCTATATGCACATGTGGTTCTTATTGATCCAATTCAAGTTCCTAACAAAAAGGCAATTGAGAAGTCAAAATATTTTGAATACAAACATTATGTAACTGGGGGGAACTATTCTGAATATGCTAGAAGACAATTGATGGAGGAATATCCAAATAACTTGCCTTTTGAAACAGTGAGATGTATCATTTATGTTGGTTTAATAGATACAATAGCAAAGTCATTCGCATGGGATCATAATACAGATAATGTGTATAATATGTCTATGAATTTCATCCAAAGGGTTAGATTTATTCATAGTGAATTTGAAGAGAAATTTGGTGGGGATAAGACAAAGGTTAGTCGAGCCTTTCAAAAAGGAATGTTGTATGGAAATAGGTTATCAAATTGAAGAAAAAATTAATTTAGAAGGTGGCAATGTAAATTTAGATATAACATTTTTCAGTTTTCAAATAGAACTAGAGAGATATGGGAATTGATTAATGATGTTTTTGACATGTAGGAAAAGATTGCCATAAAAATCTAGAAGGTTAAAAAGTCTAAGCTAGTGATAGGTACCAATAGTAAATCAGGTCCTGAAATGAAGCACCTTCCAGATGATATGACTATCACACCTTGGAAAACAATACAAGGAGTGAAGGATGAAAAAACTGTCAAATCAATATTATCCCGTGTGAATTCAAGTGAATTATGATTGGACAAAATGTGTGAGGAATTTCAAAAGTAAGTTTGTTGAATTATTTTTACTTATTTTTGGATTATAATTTTATTTTAAATATAACATATTGTTGTTTTTAGTATTTGTTATACATGTCACTATATTTACATTTTTTACTTTATTTATTCAGTCACAAGGTTTATATGAAAATAAAAGAACAAATGATTAAATTTTTGAATGAATATAGTTTAGAATATGTTGTACACAACTACCTAGATTCAAGTTCTACATCAACACTAAAAGATTTTTATGTTACATTTAAAAATGTATGTTGATTTATGCTTCATTTTTATTCATATCTATATGATTTTTATTTTATAAGTTCTACATAATTTTTTTTATTTCATTAAATATGTCAAATAAGGATGCAAATGAAGTACCAATAGTTTCAAGTGCTTTATTGAAATAATTAAGTTGGAAAGGTTGAAAAAACAACGTCTTAGGAATGTTGAACTTGATCCTAGTCTTACTCATTTCATTTGGAATGGACTTGACACTATCCAATATCAAATAATACAAGGTTATTGTGAAGACACTGTAAAGATCATACCTAAAAGGGATTATTCCCTAGTTATTGTAGATGTTCCTCATGGCTTCAATATCCCAATCATTGAATATGATAGTGAGCCTTATACTTTTCAAGCTTTTAGTAAAGTGGTTACAGGATTTATAGAAGTCACAACATCACCATTTTGGAGATTTGTGACATTTAATTCAAACACGCAATTTGGAATGTTATTAATAAGCTTCAAGGGAAAAACAAGCTCAAGGATGTAGCTTACATGGTAAGACATGAAAATTGTATGTTTTATTAATGTTAAAAAAATTATTTATGTACAAGTTAATTGAACTTTTACTATTTCATGTTACATGAAAGAGTCAAATATTATTGGTTGCAGAGATAAGTCAATTATAAGTGGTTGTGAGTTCATTTATGTTGAATGTTGGACAAAAGATGATAACTATAAGCCTATGTTTCTAAATCGGGTAGATGGAAAGAGTCATAGCCAAGTACTAATTCATGATGTTGTTGTCAAAAAAGTAACATATGAAGATAAAGAATCAAAATGAGAGATAGTTAACAATTATAAAAAACCACAGTCATTGATTAACTATTTTATAGATTTATGTTCAAATGAAGGAGATTGGGTTTTGGATTTATTTTCATGTTCAGGTAAATTTTATTATATAAAATTGAATTTCAATATTTTCTTTCTTAAGTTTTATGTTTTTATACCAATTTACTTAATTATTTCTTTTGTACTTGATGATTAGGTACAACACTAACATGTTTCATACAAAAAGGAAGAAATTGCATTGACAATGAAAAAGACTCACTACAATGCAATTTTATTCAACAAAGAATTAAGGTTATTCAATTTCTTCCAGATGAAATGCAAGAAGTTGGTTTGAGGAAAGGGGATTATAATGAATAAAATGTGGTAAAAAAGGCAAAGGAATCTCAACCACAGTTGGATGGAATGATTGGAAAGGGATACTTTGGGAGATTCACAAACATCAAAGATCTGTCAGAAGAGGAAAATGACCAATCTAAAGCAGAAAATATTATGGAGGAGAAGAATAATGAAACTCTATAAGATTATGAACATGGATTAGATGATATTACTGATTAAATTTAAGATATGCTTGCAAATCAAGCTCATTTTTGGAACTATTCATTAGTTATACCTGTAATCTTTTGACTTTGAGATTTTATGAGAAGAATAAGTATTCAATTATTGTTTCTATATGTTTAATAGTTGTATTATGTGATTATCACTTTAATTTTTATGTGAATCATTATTTTTTGAAGAAAAAAAATTGTGATTATTATTAGCTTTTGATATGGAATTCATAAAAATTGTTACTTTTTTAAACTTTTTTTTGTTAAAATTATCTCATAAAAAATTATTTATTTGGCATGTCATTGTCAGCAAAAGGGTCTCAAAATGTGTATTTTTTTGTTATATCTATATTTAAAATGTGTTTTTTTATGTGAAATGTTAAAAATTATTGCTATTTTAGTGACAATTATTTTATGTGCACTGAAATATTAATTAATGGTAGATAAATATATAGAAAATCGTAACTTTAAAATATATTATGTGAAAAAACTAGGATATCACTAAAACAAATTTGAAAAGAAAAACAAAAAAACACAAACCTGAAAATCACATCAAAATAAAGATATCAAGTAAGAAGAAAAAGAAGAAGAAGACAACTATTTCAAAAATTGTTCAATTTAAAAGATAATTATCCACACTTAATACATTAGGAAATTTAAAGTGTCGAAAATAAGTATTTTAAAAAAGGGGGTTGACGCTGCATCAATACTTTTCAAAATCTACATGAAAATCACTAGCATTTTAAAAATAATGTTCATACTCGATACATAAAAAAAATCAAAGTGTCAAAAACATGCTAAAAAAAATAGGTGTATTTTGAATCACCACTTTTCAAAATCGAATGATTTTTTTCTACCTAAAAGAAATGGGTACTCGGTACAATTCCCGTTTCAAAGCTTACATTTTTGTTGGTTGGTTCAGTGTGTGAGTGAATGAGTGAAGGTTGCATTGAGTAAATAGGCTTCAGACCTAGTTGTAAGAAGAATTGCTTCAATGTATCAGTGTTAATGGTTGGATAGTGAGCAAAACTGAGGCATGTTGCATAATAGATCATATTTGAAGCTGATGTAGTGGACATTGTTTTGGAGAGTTTTGTATGTTGCTGGATAATTCTTGTGGGTGACTCTCACAATTGTTTTTGTAGGAGTTTTTGATGCAGTTGGCGCATAGCCATAGCGTCTTTTGTTGTTGATTGTATTATGCAACATTATATTCTGATGTGAGGGTTTGATATTATGATGGTATTTCAAATTTGATGTGGCCACTATTTTTCTAGTTTGGAGAGCATATGTTTGTGGTGCTTATATTTTATTTTATGATTATATTGATGCTAGAGGTTGTATTGCAGAACTTAATCAACTGGAGCAGAAAATATTGGGATCTAGTTTGAAAATAGATGAAAGGGCGTCTGCAAACAGTAGAGGAGCAATGATTTTTAATTTTCTGTGAAAGGAACAATTTATCAATCTAATGGTAGTTGGATAATCCAATTGCAGTTGGGCAAGGATCGTTGACCAAGGTGGCTTTCAGTGGATGGTGGTTTGTAGATCTCCGTAAGAACTTAGTCCTCTGAGTTGATTAGCAGAATTGAGTCTCTTGGCTGATGGGAGTCATCAAATCTATGTAAAAGACACTTAATATAAGATTCAGAGCAGTGCAACAACAACAAGGGTGGTTTTTTCTTTGGTGAAGGGTTTTCCACCAGATATCTTGTGTCTATTATGTAATGGATTTTATGGTTGTGCTCGATGGTTTTGTTTCTCTCATGGTTGTTTGATATTAGCTTCTCAAATTTTTATATTCATGTGAATATATAATATGTTGCTAGTTATATGCATGATTCAATAACTGAAGCTTAAATCGGCAAAAATTGTATGCAAGTCAAACTATTGATTCACCCCCTCCCCCAGTAGTGCTTAAAGGTTTTGAACAAATTCATCAAACATAGAGCGTTAATAACATTGCCACCTCATCATCTATTAATATAAATCATGAACATCATATGCAAGATAACATCATCAACATGAGCATGCATAATTTTAATGGAACCTTCCATCCTACATTTTTCTTTTATTAAAATATGTACGTACAATGATTCAAAACAAGATGGCTCAATGAAACCAAATCTCAAATACAAAAAACCATATAATAAACAAAAAAACAAATACCAAATGTGTTTACCCCACTGGGCCACCCCACCCCTACTGCAAGTCATCCATTTTCTAATATAGGTCATATCCTTCCTCGATTGAGTTGGTTCTGTTGGCTCACCTCTTCCCTTGGGCCTTGCACTACTGTAGGCCCGAGACACTATACTTATTTCCTCATCAATCTTTCATTCTATTCTCACTCCAAATTATATGTGTGAGCATGTTTTGGTTGTGTATAGTTGTGTTCCATTATATGGAGCGAGTCATATGTTTATATGACTCGTTTCACCTCCATGAAATTTCATGTTGAATCATTTCATCTCACCATGTAGGTCAACTTGCTTAGGTGCAGGGCCTTGGTTCGGGACGACACTTGTTCCATCAAGAGCCTTCAAAATTTGTTTAGTATAGTGCTAAAATTCATGTATTGCGCTCTCTGATTTCTTGTATTTTCGTAACCAACATCCTCGGATCATCTCATCTTGGAGGCCCTCAGAATTTATTTCCCAAGTCATCTTGGTTGGCTAACATAACTTTATTTTTTCGACAGTTCTTCATGTTTCATCGCATTTTCTACGATATAAACATTTCATTTCTTTTGATGGGGGTTCATTTCCTAATTAACCCTAACATAATTCTGCAAGTAATCCTCTAGTAGGGAATTGATAATCTCCATTTTTCCATCTATCTATGAATAAAAGCTAGAACTATGAAGCAACTCTATCCCCACAATATCCCCACAAGATTGAATAATTAGATCCAAAACTTCCATGTGAATCTTCTATCTCTATCTAAAACAATGCTCAATGGTAACCCCCATTACATAACAACATTTCTAAATAAATTCTATGTTTTCTATTTTGTATTGCATGGCACCTTCATAGGTCTAAAAATGGCATAGTTAGAGAATTGATCCACAATGGCCAATAGTCCATTATAGCCTTGCAACAACTATGAGATGAAATCCATCTAGATACTTTCCCAAGTCCTCTCTAGAATTGGTTAAGGGTGAAATAATCTTTCATGTCCTAGTGTCAGGTTTATCCAATAGATATATGATGCAAGCATGCACATATTCCTCCAAACCACACATCATTTTTCCCCAAACATATCCTCTTTCCAATAATTCCACTGTCCTTATAATCATGGGTGGCTAGCCCAAGGAGAGTCATAACACTCCTTCAAGAGTTCCATCCCAATTACACCAACTCTCAACACATAAAATACAGGATCCATAAAACAAAATACCATCTTGTAATAGGAGTTTTCCTCATCCTCCATTCCTTCACCTACTTCATTATGATCTTCACTTTCATGTCACTCTTCAGTCCATCATAAATCCTTCTTTGCAAATATTTAAGAAAATGAGTCTAAATCTCTCATAGAGTAGGTAAGTTCTCCTCTCCTTCATCAATCACTTCCAATTGTTCCTTCCTGCGTAAGGTGTCCACAATCGCATTGAGTTTCCCTAGCCTATACTCAATCGTCATGTCAAACTCAACAAAAAATGTATTTCCTTCAAGACTACTTCAAAGACAACATGTGTTGGGTAGAAAAGTATCATGTTGCAATCCATTAGGGGAATTGCATAAACTAGAAGGCATAACTGGGAATTCATAACTTCATACCTTGTTACCATGGCTCTCTTAGTTTCATCTCCATTTGAAATTGAGACTTGATATTTACCCTATCTCAAAAACACTTTTTTGAACATTTAGCCTTAACCAACCTGTCGAGCAAGTTGTTGCTAGTGGAAGGGGGTAACATATCTTCACAACCTTCTTATTCAGCACTCGGTAGGCAATACACATCCTTAGCTCACTTACCTCCTTCTTCTTCTCAAAAAGAATAGAAGGACCACAAGGGGATTGACAAGGACAAATGAATCCAACATTGACCAACTCTATAATTTCCTCCTCAACTCATCCAACTTTGGTCTTGACAACCTTAGGAGCTTGTGCGAGTAGTGGAGCACCAAGCTCAAGCTTAATGTGATGGTTCATTTCTCTTCTTTGCAAGATCACTTTTAGAACCTCATTTGTCATCCTTTTTGCATATGATTCTAACAACTTCAAATGTTTTTTGTTGAATAAGAATCCCAAGTCCATCATCTCCTACTTCCTTAATTGTTGTTGCATATATCTGGGCATTTGAATTTTTGGCTTGTTTCTTCATGCTCAGTGTAAACACAAGTTGCACCTTCTCCTTTTGTTTCTCTTGTGTGGTTGTGATCACAACTCATGTCTTGTTGTCATCCAAAATAATGCGTCAGTCCATCAACGTTGTCAGGTCCACCCAATTTGCTCTCAGGAAATCATGTCCCAATATCACCTCAAAATCATCCATCCAGATCACTGTGAAATCTAAAACTTCCTTTGAACCATAAATCTAAACTGACACATCTACTACCAATTCTATCACAATCTTAAGCTTGGAATTGACTAGTTTCATTGTTTTACTACTCATAGATACTTCTAACACAAGATTTTTTACCAAACTTTCCCTCAAGAATTGTGTGAGGAACGCATGTCAACAAGTGAAAGTACCAACTTCTTGCATATTTACATGTTCACAAAGAACAACTTGCACCTTTGGTTATCTTATTCGTTCCCCAAGACACTTATCATTTTAATAGAATCTTCAAATGAACATGAACCAAAAAGAATGGAAATTATTTATAACTTGCACATCTCCATTTTGGTTGCACTACTGAACTACTTCACTTTCATTCAGTGGTAGATCTGATACCACTCAGTACAACCCTAGGGCTTCCTACAATCATAAGGCACCTCTTAGGTGCACCTTGATCCCTTGAACGTGTAGCATTGATGTGTTTCACAAGTTCTTAGTGTAGCACAATGTTACTTCACCAAGCCTATGCCTTGTTGGGTGTGTGTTATGTTCTTTCCATGACTAGTCGCATGTGCAGGGGGGTCATAGGGGGGGTGAAAGTGACCCATGTTTATTGCGTTGGGTGTAGTAGGGGGATTATAGGGGGGTGAAGCCCCCCCTATAGGGGGTTTTCAGGGAGGTGGTCAGTTGGAATCGGTGAAGGTTCCTATTCCTATACGTGTAAATTTATATGTTGGAAAGTGTCCTAAGACACAAGGACAGGAAGAGGACATGTCCCATGTTCCATACGGAAGTGTAGTCAGTAGCCTGATGTATGCAATGGTATGTACTAGACAAGAAATTGCACATGCAGTGGAAGTATTGAGAAGTTTTATGTGAAAACTAGGGAAGGAGCATTGGATAGCAGTGAAGTAGGTTTTCAAGTATTTATGTGGCACTAGTGATTATGGTCTATGCTACCAAGGAAGATCCGTATTAGATAGATTCTTGGACATCTATAACTTTGTTGATTCAGACTGGGCTGAAGATGTAGACAAGAGAATATCTACAAGTGGGTATGTGTTTAGCCTATTTGCAGGTGCAGTCGGTTGGAAGAGAAAGACATAATCTGTAGTGGCACTTTCAACTATAGAGGCAGAATACATGGCAACTAATCATGCAAGCAAGGAAGAAGTTTGGTTGCAGATATTGTGTTCAAGTATGGGGTTAGTATAGTGAGCTATAAGGATAGATAGTGATAGCTAAAGTGTAATATTCTTGGAAAAGAACCCTTCTTATCATTAAAAGAAAAAGCACATTTATGTTCGGTATCACTTTTGAGAGGGATATGGTTGAGGATAACAATGTGTTGCTAGTAAAGGTGGACACTTTGAAAAATTGTGACAGATGAATTGAAAAAGTCTGTGAGTACTGAGAAATTTCTTTAGTGTAGAGAAAAAATGGGCATTGCCGGGTTGGACTAATGACTAAGTTCTTTTGTGTGGAAAAGAAAATCACAAGTGGGAGAAGATTGGGTATGTGTTATATTCCTTCCACGACCAGTCACACGCGTGGGTGGGTCACAGGGGGGCGAAATCTCCCCCTGTTCCTTGCGCCAGGTGTAGCATGCGGGTCGCAAGAGGGTGCAACCCCCTATTGGCATTATGATACAAGTGTTTTCCTTGATGGCAACTCACTCACAAGTCAATTCAGTTTTGGTAAAAGGCAACTCACAGTACAATAGGTATATTCAGAGGTTACAGGGCAATGGTATAGAAGAACAGGAAGATGGAACTAAGGTCTACTGATCAGAATAAAGAAGGTAAAGGAAAAGGTCGATGTAAATCAGTTTAAGAAGTATACGCAGGTCTACTTAGTCAAAACAACGTATACACGCTGGTCCATAGAACAGAAAGAGTGTATACGTATACATGCACTCCCACAAGAGGAAAAGCGCATACATGTTGGAAAACCAAGGTTTTGGTTTGAGGTATTTGGTCCAAGGTATTTGGTCTAAGGTATTTGGTCCGGGGTATTGACCCTAGGTATTTGGTCCAAGGTATTGGTCCTAAGTGGTTTTGGTCTGAGGCATTGACAAAGGATCTAAGTATATAAGGAGGAGAAGATCAAAGGGCTAAGTGCACAAGTAATTAATATCTTATGAGTTGTTAGATCAAAAGCAAATATGCATGTTCTGGGCTTCTGATGCTTTTCTTGATCTGAACTAAGTATCCACCTAAGTGTTTGAAGATGGATGAATTCTAATGATGGATCGAGATCATAATGACTTATCATTATGTGATCTAATAATGGACAAGCTAGATTTGATTGCTAACACACATTTTATCCTTTATATGTGATGATCTGGGTATGTCTGAAGTCTAGAATTACAATGAAGTTATAAGTAAGTATTTGCAAATCTGTATGCTGGTTCGCTTTGGTGAAGGTGTGTATACACACTAGTTCGGCTCTTCCAAGTAGCATATGCAAAAGAAAAGCTTGATGTTCAAGGATTACTGATCTATCAGATCAGTGATGTTGTTTTTCTACTGTTTGTCAATGAAGTCTTCTTAGATCTGAATGTGAAACTGAAGGAATAATGGGTTTGATATTTGATAGATTGACTGTATAAGTGAGAAGAAGTGATCCCTATTGCTGCCTACGTAAAGCTCTAGATGTTCAATATATTATTGGTTGGTACAAACTTGATTCAAAAGTTTATGTTTGTAGTAGCTTTGGAGGTATACGCAGGTTTGATTAACCGAAGTAGCGTATACACGCAGTTTGGGTGCAGCCAAGTAGTGTATACAGTATGATGCATGGTTTTTGACGTTATAGCTGACTCTGAATGATGATGCAAGTTTCTAGGTTCAGCATGGTGTCTTGGTGATAGTGATCTAATTGTTTCATATTAACTACATGTTGGTTGATGAAGTTTGAGTTTCTAAATTTCTGATGGGTTATTGATGAGTCAAGGTCTTCATATCTCTTGATATGGGCCAGGAGAATCCAGTTTGAAAATTCATGAAACATGGTCCCTAGTGGAAGAGTGCAATTTTTTGTAAGTTGGCACCTACGTACTAGCAAACATATTGGCTAGTACAAGAGCTAGGGGGTTGTAGCTCCCTTCCAGTAGAAGCTTGAGAACGAGAGAAGGTTGTAACCTTTTGCAGGTAGAAGCCTGCGTACTGGTATGAGTCTGCACCAGTACAAGATTGTAAACAAAATTTTTTATTATTAAAAGAAGGTCGAGACGACAATAGCAGGTGGTTTTCACCCACATTGGGTTTCCACCTTAGATCTTGGTGTTCATGTGTGTTTCTTATGTGTGATGCTTTATTCTACTTTTAATGCATTATCTAATAAGTTACTGATGTACTGGTTTAAGATCGACACATGATAAATTGTCTAAATCACAAGTTATCTGGATATACGTTGGTTTCTCTAATCACAGTTGCATGTACACGCTAGTTCACTTCACTAAAGTAGCGTATATAAATCTATTTGAGAAATAAATTTATTGATCTGATAATACTGATTCAGCCCCCTCTAAGTATTATTTCCAACAATTGGTATTAGAGCAGGTCCTTCAGAAGAATCTTGATCGCTTGAAGGAAGGTCCATCAATATGAATAATCAGGAAATCATGGGATCCATTAGATTGCTAATCTTCGATGGGAGAAACTTTGTTTATTGGAAAGTAAGAACCATATCCTATCTACAATCTCTTGGAAAAAATGTTTGGGAAATTCTGGAAGGAGGATATAAATTTCCAACAGTAATTCCTACAGACACGGAAGGTAAATAGCAATATGAAACCAATGCCAAAGTTGTCAATACTTTATTGGGAAGTTTTTCACAATCAAAGTTTACCAAAGTCATGCAGCTCAAATTAAGCACAGAGATATGGGACAAAATCGTTTAGAGCTACGAAGGAGACTCTTAGGTAAAACGTGCTAAGCTTCAAACTCTCAGAATTCATTATGAAACTCTTAAGATGCATAGTGATGAGAGTATAGATAGTTACTTCTTACATATAGATGAGGTTGTTAATTGTATGAAGAATCTGGGTGAAGAAATAAAAGAAGTTACGTTAGTTGAGAAAATTTTGAGATCCTTGTCTGCTAAATTTGAATCAAAAGTGTCTGCCATAGAAGAAAAAGAGGATTTGCAAAATATCGCTATGACACAGCTTCACGGAATCCTAACTACTTTTGAGATGAGAAAAGGAGGTCCATCAGATATGAGAGAAGCCGCATTTAAAGCTTTAGAAAAAGGAAAATAAAATGAAGAACGCAATGAATTAGGACCCATTTCAAATGAAGAATATGAGGTAAATTTTGTCAAGAAGCTTCAACGGGGTTCTAAAAGGTTCAGAGGTAAGCTACCTTTCAAATTCTTTGCTTATGGTAGAGTCCGTCATTATGCTGCTAGATGTCCTCATAAAGATAAATATGAAAATGGAAAGGAATATGCAAAAGGGAATAGGAAACAAGTTGTGAATAGAAGGAGTTACTATACTCATGCAGATAGCGATGGTTTATCTAACAGTGATGAAGACGAAACTGGTCAAGATTACAGACTTCTCATGGCTTATGATAGCGATGATTTTTGGGATAGTTTAGAAGAGGATAGTGATGGTTTATCGAATAGTGATGATTATAGACTTCTCATGGCTTATGACAATAATGATTTTTGGGATGCTTTAGAAGAGGAAAACTTTCATGAAGAAATCTATAAACTCAAAATCTGTTTAGAAGAAAAGAATATGATCATAGATACCTTGACATACCAACTCGCTGAAAAGAAAAAAACAATGAAAAACTAGAATGTGAAATTGTGGGTGTAAGAAAAGATCTTGAGAAAACAAAATCTCTCAATCTTAGATTTGCTAAAGGATCATAAACTTTATATGAAATTATCAAAGTTCAGTGTTCTCCTCTGATAAAGATAGGTCTTGGATATACTAAAGAAGCATCTCAATCATAGATGTCCTCAACCTCCACCAAAAGCAATCTTGATGTAGCAAAGACCAGTGAACAATATGACAATCGTCAACAAAGGCATAAAGCCGATCACCAGGTAAATCATACTCAATTTGCTTCAAGGATGAATATCAATAGAAGCCACAACCAACCTTAGGAAAATCATACTCAATTTTCCTCATAGATGAATATCAATAGGAACTACAATCAACAGGTAAATAGATTCGATAGTTGTAGAAACTTCTTTAATGGGCAATGTTTTTCATGTCATAATTTTTGGATCAAGAGAAGTTCCTATAATAACTTTTCTCCTCATGAAAATGAAATAGAATGATCAATTTGTAACAACTTTTGTCATGAAGAATTTGAATGCAGGATCAAATTTTGGCAAACACCTCAAAAGGAGCAAACACCATTAAATCCCAAGATATGGAGAAGGAAAGAATCTCAAATAGAAAGATGTGGTATAGCCTTGTATGCATAAGGACAATAAAATGAATGGTACATTGACAGTGGATTCTCCAAACATATGACAGGTGACAAAGAGAAACTTCACTCATATAATGCCTTAGAAAAAGAAAAGAATGTCTCATTTGGAAATGACACTCGAGCTGTCATGAAAGGTAAAGGTTCTGTTTTCTTGAAAGAAAAGGTTAAAGCTGGAAATTTTATGTATGTAGATGTTTTAAAGCATAACTTGTTGAGTGTCAGTCAAATGTGTGATCAAGGAAATGAAGTGGTGTTTCGATGAAACGGATGTGTTGTTCGTGAGCTTGATACAGGAGATACTGTGATCAAAGTTACAAGGAATCCAAACAACTTATACATACTCAAAGGATGACAACAATAGTGCTATTTAAGCAAAAATGATGAAAACTAGCTATGGCATAGAAGATTGGGACATCTAAGCTTTTCTCAAATAAGAAAATCATGCAGACTCAAGGCTGTTCGTGATCTTCCAGATATTAGCATCCTAGAAAATACAATATACAAACCATGTCAAATCGATAAGCAAACCAGAGTTCACTTCATGGAAAAATAAGGGTCAGCTAGTAAGCCTCTTGAACTTATCCATACTGATTTATGTGGACCAACAAGGAAAAAGTCACATCGTGGAGAAGAATACTTTATTTTGTTCATTGATGATTTTTCCAAAATGTGTTGAACAGGTCTTCTAAAGCATAAAGATGAAGCATTTGAAAAGTTCCAAGCCTTCAAAGATTTGGTTGAAAATGAATCAGATCGAAAAATCAAATGCCTCAGACCTGATCGAGGAGGAGAATTTATATTGGATGAATTCTTTGACTTTTGTGAGAAACATGGAATAAAAAGGCAATTCTCCACCACAAGAACTCCTCAGCAAAATGGTGTGGTAGAAAGGATGAACAGAACAATTCAACAAATGGCTCGAGCTATGCTAGATGAATCTGGAACTCCTGCAACCTTCTGGGGTGAAGCTGCATTTGCTGCCATGACTATTCTCAACAAAGCAAATGTTCAGGTAAATAGCACTCAAACTCCACATGAACTTTGGTATGGTAAGACTCCTACTATAAAATACTTTAAAGTTTTTGGAAGCAAATGTTTTATCAAAAGGACTGATGAAAAACTTGGTAAGTTTGAACCCAGAGCAGATGAAGGGATTCTTCTTGGTTATTCTTCCAGAAGTAAAGGATATAAATGTTATAATAAAAGACTTGGGAAAATTGTTGAAAGCATTGATGTTGTAGTTGATGAAGCATGCAGAAATTCAGAATAGATAAAATCAACAAAAGATTATGACAATGGGAAGATGGGGATTACTTTCCCACATCAAATCAAAATTATATAACCAATGAAGCACCAGAAGAAGATATAATGGTAAATGAAAAGACTCTGTCCAGGTATGTTCAGAAAAATCGTCCAGAAACTCAAATTTTAGGAGAAAGAGAGGCTGGTGTACAAACAAGAAGAACTATTATAGGGACCTCAAGCTATCTAGCATTACTATCCTCCACTGAACCTCAAAATGTAAATGAAGCATGCAAAGATGAATGTTGGGTCAAGGCCATGGATGAAGAACTTGAGAAAATTGAAAAAAATGACACTTGGGAATTAGTTCCTAGACCTCATGATAAAAATATTATAGGAACTAAATGGATATTCAAGAACAAGCTGAATGAAAATGGAGAAGTCATTAGAAACAAGGCCAAACTTGTTTGTAAAGGGTATGCTCAACAAGAAGGTATATATTTTGAAGAAACTTTCTCACCCGTTTCCATACTTGAAGCCATAAGAATGTTTCTTTCTCTTTCCAGTTTTCGAAAATTCAAAGTATACCAAATGGATGTAAAATCAACCTTCCTTAATGGAGATTTAGAAGAAGAAGTTTATATTGAACAGCTAGAAGGATCTATTCTTGGAAATGATGAAAAACTTGTATGCAGACTCAAAAATTCTCTCTATGGTCTAAAATAGGCTCCAAGGGCTTGGTATTACCGCCTTGACAAATATCTACACCAACAAGGTTTTACAAAAGGCTCTACAGATAGCAATTTATATACAAATATTGAAAATGATAAATTGCTAATTATTATTGTTTATGTTGATGATATCTTTTTTGGTAGCAATGAAGAATCCATCAGTAATGCAGCAGGAATTTGAAATGTCCTTTCTTGGTGAACTTACCTATTTTCTTGGTCTACAAGTTCTACAAAGTAAGGATGGTATTTTTCTTTCACAAACCAAATATCTCAAGGAGATCTTGAAAAATTACGGAATGGAAGATTCTAAATCTGTATGTACTCCAATGGTAACATAATGCAGTCTCAGCTCAAATGATGAATTAGCAGTAGTACATCAACCAACTTACAGATCCATGATTGGAAATCTACTTTACCTAACAAATACATGACCTGAAATCATGCATGCATTAGCAATAGTTGGAAGATTCCAAGCAATCCAAAGGAATCACACCTTCAGGTAATCAAAATAATTTTCAAATATCTTCAAGGAACTTAAGGCTTTGGACTATGGTATCCTAGAGCTGCAGATCTTACTCTTCATGCATATACAGATGCAGATTGGGCAGGAAGTGTTGATGATAGAAAAAGCACTAGTGGTGGTGCATTCTATATGGGTTCTAGGTTAGTGTCTTGGTTTAGCAAGAAACAAAGTTCAATTGCTTTATCTATAGCTGAAGCAGAATATGTGGTTGCTACATCTTTCTGTATAGAACTACTTTAGATGATGTAAACTTTGCAAGACATTCATATCACATGTACTCCACCCATCTCCATTCTATGCGATAATACAAGTGCGATGAGTATTTCAAAGAATCTAGTCATGCACTCCAAGACCAAGCACATACCCATCAAGTACCATTTTCTATGAGAACAAGTGCTTGAACAAAAGGTAAAAATGGAGTAGGTCCCCTCCAAAGAAAAGGTTGCTATTATATTTACTAAACCAATACCCAGAAAAACATTTGAATATCTAAGACAAAAGTTGGGAGTAGTTGTTGCATCATCCTACTGTTAAATCTAGTTTTTCATAGGAATGTTATTATACACGGGTTTCATGAAGTACAGTCATGTATACACGTAGGTTTCTATGGATGAAGAAGCATATATGTTTTTCTGATAGGAAAAACTCTGGGTCAGACTTTGATATGGGTCATCTATCGAATGTTGATGATTACAGTCTAACGATATGTTTTGTTCATTAAATTTTATCTGATTGACAAAGATGCCTTGATTAATGACTTGTTAACAATTCACATTTAGCATAGGTTTAGGGGGAGCATTATCCTTCACACGCATTCTGCATTGTTGGCATTATGGTTGCTGAGTCCAACTATGGATTCAGTTATTTATACCATTTTTTGCTTAAGTCATGTAAAAGTCTAGGGTGTGATATGACTTCTCATACATTTGAATGAGTCATATTGGAAAAACGATGTAATTTGTATCCCCACTTTGCATGGGATGGATGATGTAATATTTGTTGTATTTCTGTCATGTATAAACAATTGGTATATCCCCACTTGGTTGGGTGGATGAGTCAAATTTGGTATATCCGCACTTGATTGGGAGATTGATTTATGTATGAGTCATTGGTGATAGGAAGGTCAAACTCACATAGTTGAGTTATAGAGTCATGTTATTCTTTTGAAAAATATTTTTGTAGACTCTGCATGTTCTCAGGGGGAGCATGGATAATTAGTGCATCACATCATGTACAATGATATCAAAACATGCACAAAGACGGAGTTTAATCAGAGAATTCAACATGTGCCTTGGGGGGCATGATCATATTCAATTGTTCAGATATGAAGAGTATCTTGGTTTTCCCTTTGCCCTTGATGTCAAAGGGGGAGAGAATTTTGGTGTTGTTTTTTATCTCTAACAGTTTCTACAGCTTGCAAAAATCAACACCATCATGGTTTCCATCAAGTCCAAAGGGGGAGATTGTTGGAATTATGATACAAGTGTTGTCCTTGATGGCAACTCACTCACAGGTCAATTCAGTTTTGGTAAAAGGCAACTCACAGTACAACATGTATATTCAGAGGTTACAGGGTAATGGTATAGAAGAATAGGAAGATGGAACTAAGGTCTACTAATCAGAATAAACAAGGTAAAGGAAAAGGTTGATGTAAAGTAGTTTATGAAGTATACACAAGTCCACTTAGTCAAAATTGCATATACATGCTGGTCCATAGAACAAAAAGACGTATACGTATATACACACTCCCACAAGAGGAAAAGCGCGTACATGTTGGAAAACCAAGGTTTTGGTTTGAGGTATTTGGTCCAAGGTATTTAGTCCAAGGTATTTGGTCTGAGGTATTGACCCTAGGTATTTGGTTCAAGGTATTGGTCCTAAGTGGTTTTGGTCTGAGGTATTGACAAAGGATCTAAGTATATCATGAGGAGAAGATCAAAGGGTTAAGTGCGCAAGTAATGAATATCTTATGAAGTGTTAGATCAAAAGCAAATATGCATGTTATTGGTTTTTTATGCTTTGCTTGATCTGAGCTAACTATGCACCTAAGTGTTTGATGATGGATGAGATCTATTGATGGATCGAGATCATAATGACTTATCATTATGTGATCTCATAATGGACAGGCTAGATCTGATTGCTAACACACATTTTATCCTTTATATGTGATGATATGGGTATGTCTGAAGTCTGGAATTACAACGAAGTTACAAGTAAGTATTTGCAGATCTGTACACTAGTTCTCTTTGGTGAAGGTGCGTATACACGTTGGTTTGGTTCTTCCAAGTAACGTATGCAAAAGAAAAGCTTTATGTTCAAGGATTACTGATCTATCAGATCAGTGATGTTGTTATTTTGTTGTCTGTCAATGAAATCTTCTTATATCTGAATATAAAACTAAATGAATAAGGAGTTTGATATTTGATAGATTTATTGTATAAGTGAGAAGAAGTGTTCTCTATTGCTTCCTGTGTAAAGCTCTATATGTTCAGTATATTGCTAGTTGGTACAGACTTGACTCAAAATTTTATGTTTACAGTAGCTTTGGAGGTATACGTAGGTTTGATTAATGGAAGTAGCGTATACACGCAGTTTGGGTTCAGCCAAGTAGTGTATACAGTCCGATGCATGCTTTCTGATGTTACAACTAGTTCTGAATGATGATGCAGGTTTTTGGGTTCAGCATAGTGTTCTCGTGACAATGATCTTATTGTTTCAGATTAACTACATGTTGGTTGATGAAGTTTGAGTTTCTAAATTTCTGATGGGTTATTGATGAGTCAAGGTCTTCATATGTCTTGATATCTACTAGGAGCATCCAGTCTAAAAATTCATGAAACATGGTCCCTCGTGGAAGAGTGGAGTTTTCTATAGGTTGGCACCTACGTACTGGTAAAAATATTGGAGTGCAAGAGCTAGGGGGTTGTAGCTCCCTTTTGAGAGAAGCTGGAGAATGAGAGAAGGTTGTAACCTTCTGCAAGTAGAAGCGTGCGTACTGGTATGAGTCTGCACCAGTACAAGATTGTAAACAGATTTTCTTATTATTGAAAGAAGATAGAGATTACAGTAGCAGGTGGTTTTCATCCACATTGGGTTTCCACCTTAAATCTTAGTGTTCATGTGTGTTTCTTATGTGTGCTGCTTTATTCTACTTTTACTACACTATCTAATAAGTTACTGATGTACTAGTTTAAGATCAACACATGATAAATTGTTTAAATCACAACTTCCCTAGATATACGTTGATTTCTCTAATCACAGTTGCATGTACATGCTAGTTCACTTCACTGAAGTAGAGTATATAAATCTGTTTGAGAAATAAAATTATTGATCTGGTAATACTGATTCACCCCCCTCTCAGTATTATTTCCAACACCCCACTTGTCAAGGGGTTTCAAGTGGCCAGTACCCCCACTGCACGGGGTCTGAGGCAGCATGCAAGGAAAAAAAATTTGGACCCTATATTAGATGGGCGAACCTACCTATGGTTTGGTGCATGGGTTTCACACATGGTTTTAGGCATGATGGTTTTTTTCCCATGGTATTTTTTAGATCTGATCAAGGAAACTACGGTTATGTTCTAATCCAGGGTTAATGCTTTGGTGTTTATGGATGCTTAGGCATGCATATATATATATATATATATATATATATATATATATATATATATATATATATATATATATATATATATATATATATATATATTATAACATTGAAAGGAACATACTGAAAAATCAATCTGGTAAGTCCTGGTTTTTGGATCCAGAGGAAAATCTATGTGTATTTGTTTTGTGTTTCTCGCCATTGTATATTCTCTGTTTTTAAGAATTTGTTTGTAGGTAATTATTATATAGGGTTAAAACATGCATACCTCATAGTGTATTACCCATGTTATTCTTATATTATTATTAATCTGTGGAATTCATTAAACACAGAGAAGTAATAATATTGTCACATCATCTTCCATTTAATAAAAATCATGAACATCATATGCAAGATAGCATAATCATCCTCAGTATGAACAATTTTAATAGAAATGGTCCTTTAACCTTTTTATTTTATTAAAATGTGTATGTATAATAATTCCCTAAGGCAGTGGCTCTATCCAACCAAATCTCAAACTGAAAAACCTTAGAATGTACAAATAAAACCAATACCAAACTCGTTGACCCTATCGGGCCACTCTAATCTCCTTTTTCTTGTCGTTCCTCTTCTAAGATGGGTTGTCTCCTTCCTCGGCTTAGCCAATATAGTTGGCTCATCTTTGCCCTTAGGCTCTACACCACTATAGGCTTGAGCCACTATACTCAACTCCTCATCTGTCTCGCACTTTGTTCCTACTCAAAATGATAAGAGTGAGCTTGTTTTGGTTTCGTTTGGTTATGTTTCATTCCATGGAGTGAGTTGGATGTTTTTATGACTCATCTCACCTCTACATAGTTCCACATCAGATCATTCTATCTTACTGTGTAGGTCATATCAACTAGATGTTAGGCAACTTGGGTCATATAGACAACCATTCTTCCCAAGCGCTCCTAAATTTCATTTTTTTGGGTATCAAATTTTGTTCCAATTGGTGCCAAAATTCATTTCAGTTTAGTCGTCTCACACTACCTTCTCACCCATCTCATCTCGAATGATACCCTCTACTCATATTGTCTCTAGCACCCTTGGCACATCTTTCCCAAGTCATGTCAGTTGGTTAATGTGGCTTCGATTTTTCAACATGTCTTCCCATTTCGCCACATTTTCTACGATATGAATGTCACATTTCTTGTGATGCGTGTGTTTTGCCCCAAATCAAGTTGTCTCATTATGGATTATAGGGGAACACCTTGGTGCGCATTTGGGATGAGGGTGCACATTGATGTCCTAGGGCCTGACAATAGTGAACCCAAATAGGAAATTTTGACCTAATGTTCTTTGAGATATCTCCTCAATCATCTCAAAATTTCATGCTAAGATTCTTCTTAAAAAAATGTTATCATGAAAATTCCATGATCACTCATTTGAAGCAACAAAACTATACGTTCATATGTTATGATCCATGCACCTACAGATTTGTAAGAAGTTAATAATTACAACTTCCCTCCTTGAACTGTACTATAACTATTAGCTTCTTATCATTTTTAAGTGCATAGTTCATAACACTTTCTTATACTTATTCATCGATTTGGAAAGATCTTTGTTTGGTGTTGTATTGGTAGGTCAAATATCAATAAAGTTACCCACTTAACAAGAATTGTGACCTCAAAACAATAAATCTAACCCTAAAACTGCATATTTTTTTGTAAAATTTGTGAGGAAATATCTCTAAATGCAAAACTGGTGATGCAACATTACCTATCTTCATTGCAAGGTTAAATTTTGAACATTTTTTAATCATGTCATTATAAATCAAATATCATAACTATGAAAGACATGAAAAAACAACCCAAAATGGAAAAATGTTGATGTAGCAACACCCTTTTTCAAGGTTCAAATTTCAACATTTTTCAACAATGGCATGAAAGACAAAATATCATGACTATGAAAAGTCGTAATATTTAGCACTCAAATTAAACAGTCATTCTAGCAAGAGAATTTTTCTTAAGCTTAAAATTATAGCTCATTTGAAATTTTATACTAAGATGACCACGTTTTCAATGAGGCATTAAAATTGTAACTTTTTTTTTTTATTTCAATTTGTTTTTTTTTTACTTTTACTATGGCCTTTATAATCAAGCGTAATGTAAAACAAAATCATAAAAACACCATTTTTTCAAAAATAAAAAATAGTCCAATTTAGAGTTGTATTTTTTTAATTAAATAATAATAATAATAGAAAATCAAATAAATATTTTAAAAAAATAATTTTCAAACATCTTTTTTAAATAATTAAAAAATGATTAAAAAAACATTAAAGAAATTTAGAAAAAAATAAACAAAGCTAAAGAGAAAAACTAAAATACATTAAATAAAAAAATAAAACATCTATATTAAAAAGAAAAATAATCTAAAGAAAATAAAGTTAAAAAAAAATAAATAAACAAGTACACATTTAAAAATTAAAGGGAAAAAAATAAAATAATTAAAACTTTATATTTAAAAAATTAAAAAATTTTCCCCCACGACGGGTGCATAAATCCAACATTTGTCGGTGGGTAACCAAGGTTAAGTGGGAGGGGCAGCCACTTGGCCAAACATTCAATTCACCAACATGCTTGTTTTAACCATGTAATGGTGCTCACACTAGTCTGTCCTTGGTCATCATACACCAAATCTGGTTTGGCTCATGGGCAAATAATGGCAATGCATCATAGTTTGCAAAGGTTTATTGCAGCACCAAATGAGAGTGCCATCATAGTGAACCAATGTCCTCCCTCCAACCTATTTCTATTACCTGTGTTCTAACCTGCATATTGTTCGTCAAGGGAAAATATGTTATCTATCTAGTTATTGTAGGGTCATCATGCATACAACACTCATCCTCTCCTTGCACTCTTTAATTTGACTGCTTCTAAGCATATTTTGTCACTGTCATCACAGGAGTGTCTTCCTTACAATTTTTTTTCATTTGGCCACCCTTGCTTGTAGGATAGCTTTGGAACCTGCATTGGCCCTCTAGCTTCACCATTATGGTGCGACCTTATCAGAGGGTCCTTTGTTTCATTACAATTTGCAACCTCTAGCTTTCCAGGCTCAATGCACTACATGGATTTTCTCTCTCTGTTCTAGTAGCCTCTTCTTCTCAATGGTTATGGCTCTAGGAATCATTAAATAAAACCAAGCTTTATTCCATCCTCAATCATCTACGACATTCTTGGTGGCAAGATTAGGGTGAAGCTCAAGGTGGTACACTTGGGCTCAAGGTGTCACTCTACTCAAAATGATCAACAATTCTGGTTCATGGCATGGTTCTATGTTGTTGGTCACTAGCATGGCAACTAAATACACTCATTTTCCATCCTATAATAGAAAAAACCTCCATACAGCCGACAAATTGTGGGTGATGAGAATTGGATCCTAATGCAAGAAATCTCAACCTAACGAGCCACTCTAATTCATGGCTCAACATTTGGGGCTCTAGTATACTCCAATGCTTATCGATGGTAAGTAAATGGTGGTCTAGTGTGAATGGTATATTGTGCCCTCACTTCACAGTGGATCCATCGTCCGTGTGGCTAGGGGATTATGGCCTCGCTTCTCGGTGGATTTATGGTTCATGGTTCAACGATCCTCGTTGGTTTGTGGTTCATGAATCCTCACTGGTCTACAACTCACGGCCTCTCACTGGTCTATGGTTCAGGATCCATGGCTCCCCGTTAGTCCCAGGTCATATTGTGGTTCTTTGTTATGTTTTAGTTATTAAAGTGTGGATAATATCTTTGAGTTTTGGAATTATCTATATGGCTCTATAGAATAGAGCCGAGAGAGAGAGAGAGAGAGAGAGAGAGAGAGAGAGAGAGAGAGAGAGAGTCACTGGTCTATAGCTCATGGCCTCTCACTGGTCTATGGTTCAAGATCCATGTCTCCCCGTTAGTCCCAGGTCATATTGTGGTTCTTTGTTATGTTTTAGTTATTAAAGTGTGGATAATATCTTTGAGTTTTGGCATTATCTATATGGCTCTATAGAATAGAGTCGAGAGAGAGAGAGAGAGAGAGAGAGAGAGAGAGAGAGAGAGAGAGAGATTAGTTTTTATTATCTTTGTGTTTTGGCATTATCTATATGGCTCTATAGAATAGAGCCGAGAGAGAGAGAGAGAGAGAGAGAGATTATTTTAATGTTTTTTTTCTATAGAAAAATTATGTATTTGTAAATATAAGGTTTTAATAGACTCGATGTGGGTTTCATCATCATTTTAAATGTCCACATGGGATGACATGATGGGGCATCCTACCTCCCCACCTCTTTGCATGCTGCCACTTCTGTCAAGTTTTATTTTGCATTGCCTAGTAAGGAGGATTTACCGGTTTTAATAGACTCGATGTGGGTTTCATCATCATTTTAAATGTCCACATGGGATGACATGATGGGGCATCCTACCTCCCCACCTCTTTGCATGCTGCCACTTCTGTCAAGTTTTATTTTGCATTGCCTAGTAAGGAGGATGGTAAATCACATAATGAGAGCCCTTAACTCTTCATCAAGCTAAGGCATCTAGATCTTTCACTATTATATTATTCATCTATAGTGATCTCCAATATTTTCTACTACTCCTCTACCATATCCTTATATTGTTTCCCATGCTTGTCATGACCTTTGGTCGACGCACTTCATCTGGGGCACTGTGAAATACTCACCCTCCACTTACTTTCCCTTTGCAATCCTTGACATTCTCTGAAGAAGAAGGATTATTCTTAACCACCTCTACTTCATTTCCTTCCTCGCAAGAAAATTTATTTATTTTCCTTAGCCCAAGATGTCTCCAGTCCCCTCTCCAAAACCTTCTTAGTCTAGCCTATGTTACGTTGAGCCTCTAGCTACAAAGGAGACAAAGGTCTTGAAACTGTGAGCCTCTAGCTACAGAGGAGACAAAGGTCTTGAAACTGTGGGTGGCTCTAGAGTGCATTTCTAATGGAGTCCTCAATCTAAAATAACTAGGCTCACACTATTCGATCAGCCTAATCCAAAACTTAGGACATGGAAGAACACGTGTTAGGAGAAGAAAGAGATTATTGATTCAAAAGTAATGGAAGGGGTGACTACATGGGTTCTAGATATAGAAAATTCACGTGCCCATTCAAATATTTTCCTCCACACAATGGACCTCCACTTATGATTATGTTTATTGGCAAAGTCTTGGTGGACATATGCCGAACTCGGTTTTATCTACCAGACAAGCTAGAGGAGCTAAATAATTTACTATTAGATATGAAAGGATGTTTAGCCAAGATTGAGAAGGGCCCACCTCCCAATTCTCCTATCCATCTACCATGCAAGGTTGAGGAGTAGTGGATCAATGTGGAAACATATCTTTCATCTTAATGCATAGGTTTTTTAAACAGTTTCTGATGTTTAATTTTTAGAATGTTATGTTAGTTTTCATGAGGAGTCACCCCCTATCCAGGTGCAGTATTTGTTTTTTCTACTATTATTTAGGCCTTCTTGGGTATGCAACCTTATGGGACTATTCATTTGGTTCTACATAACTATTAGTTTCCTCATCTATGGGGCAACAAATCTATTTTTTGTTCTTTGGTATGGTCATGGTTTTTTATCTATGTTTTTGGGGCATTCTAGTCTACATTATTTTGCCTCTAATTTGGCTTCCAAAGTGGTAGGCTAGAGACAAATGGTATCACTAGAATTATGTAACTTTTTTAATTATCAATGAAACCTTAAGCTTACCAAAAATAATAAGAATAAAAATAAGTTTTTAATGGTAAATTGTTTATTATCATTATTACTTTTATATTTCAAGGCTTTTCACCCTTTTTTAATAAAAATGTTTCTCCTATAATTTTTTAAGGTGTTTTTTGGTTTTTTTACAACAAAAAGATGGATTTTTTCTAAATCGATTTCTCCAACATAAACATCCCCCTCCGGAAAAATATATTATTTACATTTTTTTCTCAATTTAATTTTTTAATGTAAATTATTTAAGAAATAATCAATTAGTAATTTAAAAAATAATGTAGTACCACTTTTATGTTACGAGTCATTTCTATATTTTTTATTTTCAAGGGTACTCATCATCAAGGCCATAATTCTAGTTACCCCCCCAAAAAATAAACTAAAATAAAAATTAAACACACTTAAAAACCCTTAAAAAAACAAACATTTGAAAAAAAGGTAAAAGGAAAGATAGGTAGACAATTTTTTTTGTTTTTTTAGTATTTTTCATAGTCATGATATTTGGTCTTTAATGTCATAGTTCAAAATTGTTGAAATTTAATGTTAAAAAAAGGGTGATGTTGCATTACCACTTTTTCCTTTCAAGGTATTTTTTCATGTCCTTCATAGTCATGGTATTTGGTTTTTAATGCCATGGTTGAAAAATGTTGGAATTTAAACCTTCAAATGAAAAAAGGATGATATTGTATCACCACTTTCCAAAATAATCATAAAAATCAACACTAAATGCAACTTCTTAAAAAATGAAAACTTGGTCAAGTTATTGTTAAGTTGGAAGCTTTGTTTATCACCATCACAAATGTCATCCCAACGGTCCTTAAGATCAAGATATACTAAATCTTGCTTGTCCATCTTAGATAGTTCCTTTTTCTACTAAGCACCACATCAATAGTGAGAACAAAAGAATGCATTTTCACCAACATCAATTCCTTGCAATCCAACTTATTTTTCAATGATCTCTTTAATACTAGCATTTTCAATATGAAATATTTAACCTAAGGTAAAATAACCCCCAAATATTTCAAAGTCACTTGTCAAGTTGTTGACGGTAATAGATACTGAAAAGAAGGAAGGGGGTCTCCCTGGTATGAAGTCCCAATTAGATCCCACATTTTTTGGAGTAGCATACCCAACCAGAAATACGACCGGTTTCTATAGCGATGATCTTAAAGATATTCTTTGGCTATAGTGAACACATAAGAAGACACGCATAACTTTGGTGACCTCAAGTGAGTAAACTTTGTGCAATATCAATTGTAATGCATAGGAGGTTCTTTCACGCAACACGAAAAGAGGGTGATACTCTCGAAGAAAAGTAGTATTACTATCCTAAAAGAGACATGCACACATATGAAATGATCATTAGTTAGCCTGAAAAATAGTTCATGAGCTAATAACGATTATGAAAGAAAATACGATACACATTCAACAACATATATATACTAAAGCTAACGAAATAGTTAATTGACTTTATCATGAATGAAATCAAATATATCGTAAAATTTTAAAGAATAGTCTTACAATATCCACGACACATGCATGAAAGTAATTTGTCTCTGAGAGCTTCTAATAATTAAGTGAAAGTTCCAATTATACAATATAATGATATAACACTAAGCCCAATAGTGGAACATGAAGCTACCACTTATCTCTCCAAAGAATGATATTCACTCCTATGCTAGACTAAAGAAGGCAAGGCTACCAACTCAATTTCCAAGCCTTTTGCTTGAGTTAGGAGGGTTTATTTATAACAAATGGGGTGACCTTTCACCTCCTCTTCTAAGCTTTGAGCTTCCTAATGACTCGTGAGCTTATTTTGTCTTTATTCTATCTAATGACTCTTCATATTCCCTATTTGACTCTTGGAATTCCACTTACATTTACATTGCTTATTATTTTCTAAATACAAAATCACATAAGACAAAAAGTGGCTAGATCCTAATAAGACAAAACTTTATACATTATGCTTGAGTTTGAGGAAACTCTAGCTTGGAAACTTCTACCTGTAGCTTCGATGTAACATAATGGTACCAAGCCTTGTGTTGTGTTGTTATGTCCTCAAACTTTGATGGAAGATCTAGTTTATATGTGACTCTCACCTCCACCACATCAAAATAGATAGTTTTGGAAGTAGTTTGAACATTACTCCATAATAAAAAAAAATTCATATTCAACTTGGCAGGTGTAGCTACAAATTGTTGAATGTTTTGTATTATGATCTCCAAATATTCATTAGTAGTAACATGCCTCATGTTTCTCAAGGATTCTTTAATTTCTTGAAGAATAACATTTCTCCCCTTTGTTTATGCAAATTATCCAATGGAAGGTATGTTTTACACCCTTACTAAGGAGTCCAAACTACGATTTAGTCACTAGTAGGTGGTTATAATGTTGGCCACATAAGTACTGAGTTGTTTGTTACCTTATATAAGAATCTTGGCCTCAAATATTTCCAATTCTCCCTCCTTCCTTGTTTTCCTAGCCAACTCTAATGGTGCATTCCTATACTTGTACCCTATTCCTAGATCGCATCAATGGATGAATATATTGTCTTTAAAACTTCCACATTCTCTTGCGATCAATTTTTCATTGCATGCAATAGCACTACTGCCTTATGAAGGGTGATAATTTCTTCATACAACTATCTCATATTGTCACCCAATGATTGAATTTCCTCACATATACCTACTTGTATCTCCTTCATTTTATAATTAGTGAAAACAAACCTTTGATCCTCAGCAAGGAGATGATAAATTTCTTGCCTTGCAGGAGTTAAATCCTTTGCCAATTTCTTATTTTATTCCATCAAGAAATCAATGTTTACTTTCGTATCCTTTACAAAGGCTACATTAGTTGCTACAACTATCGTCATAATCTTCTTGGTATTAGGCATAATTACATTCTCTATATGGATGGAAACAGGATGAACCGGGTCATTAAAAAAATACTTCCACCTTTCCTGTACTATTTTGTTCTTTAACTGATCAAAGGTAAGGTTGGAAGTATCCATGACCATATCATCATCTAGACGATATATTCCCATCTCACTGAATGGGATTTGGCCACTAGTAATGTGAGATGAAGGTTGACTACTAATATATTCTATGATGGGTGCGTTGTCCACCTCCTGGTTATCCTTATCTTGTTCAACCTCTATGTCTCATGACTTCATTTACTCCTCTATTTCTCTTACAAATTTTTGATCCTACTTCTTCCTACTTTCTTCATCCTCTAATTACTTCTTTTGTTCTACTTATTCAAACTTCTTCTATATTTATTCTTCTTCTCGTTGTTTCTGCCACATTTCCTCTAGGTGTTTCCTTTTCGCTTCTTCTTCTTACTTCTTTCACAACTCTTCTTATTTCTACATATCTTCTCTTTCTGCATCTATTCATCTTATTTATTTTTCTCCTCCTCCTATCTCTATTCTTCTTCCTGCTATCTTTTCTTTGATTCTTCTGACATCTTTCTTTTGTTTTATGTTGTAATGGTTGCTCTAAGTATTTTCTCTAAACTTGTAGCTCCTCCCCATTTCAGGATTTTGCACAACTTCCCTCTTATACTTGGCAATGCTCACTACAGTTGGCACCCCCTATTAGTTCCCTTCTTCAAGATCTTGTTGATGAATTGCATTAGAAGGGTTGGCCTCATTTCTTGGTGCATGTGCTCAGGAGGAATTTTACCAAACATTTACCTTCTCCTCCTCTTTCTGAAAATAAGGGTCATAAGCCTGGGAAAAATGTAACTTGCCACAATGAATTTTACATACTCCTCTAGGATCATATCTATGAAAGCTAATATCACCGAAATTAAGGGTAGTAAGTTCTTTAGCTTCTACTTCTACTGCCTTTAAGCTCTTGAGCTATAGGATCCCACTTATAGATGAAAGTAATGCCAAGATGTCTTCTTCTTATTTTTTAGAAACCAAGACAGATCTATGCTAAGTTGATAAGAAACCTCTTGCAAGACCACTTTATCAGTCACATACCTTGGCAAACAATGTGGAGGCTTCTGAGATACAAACATTCTAAGGTAGTTGTTGAACCTCAGAACTACCCTCTCCTTGACAGATTTTCTCACTTCCTTCCCTTGCTTTTTCATAATATTACAGATCCCAATCAATGATAAATGATAGGTTTTGTCTTAAGGAGGGCATTAAATGTTTGACATGTTATATTATTATGGTTTTGCTATTTGAATAAAATTGTGCAAATTAGCTACAGAACGCACCTTATTCTGTAGATAACTGTGTATTCCGTAGCTACTTCCATGGTCTGGCAGGTTTCAAGTGTCAAATGAAGAATACGGCCACATGGGCATATCTAGAATCATCAACTCATGGATTATATCTTATTCACTCAGCCCAAATCGACAAGAAAGAATGCTCAAGATCATAGTCAAAGGTGGAGTCAAACATATGATACCTAGAAGCAATAGGACTCTTCGTTTGCTCTTTCGTGGTTAATCAATAAATCTAAAGGTTCTGTTGCAAGCATTAAATTGGATCAACCACCTGTGTTAATGGTTCTATTGCAAACATCTCGTTCGAATTCAAGTCACCTGTAGCTGATTAGACATTTACATAGTTCTATTGTAATACGTATGAGCCATCTATAGCTAGCTTTCCTCAAAGATAGTTATGATTATTTCCTTTTAAATACTGGTTGTACAGAACTGAGGGGGGGTTCAGAGAATTTTAAGTATTAAGTTCAGACTTTCAACTCTATATTTTGAGCTTCATTCTTTTCTATAATATAAGTCATGTGTTGACCAATGATCGTTTAAGAGAGAGTTTTCAATTAGTTAGCAGCTCAACCCAGTCAGTTACAGAGTGCCCCTGCACTGAAGGAGGTTTTCTTTCCATTTGTTTTCTGTTTAGTTTTAATTTCATTATTTTCTTTTAGCAATATTTCTAACTTAGGTTGATTTATTTTAGTTTTGATCAATAGCATAATTTTAAAACTCAATTGTGCAGTCTTATCCTTCCAACACATTTCATGAAAGGAAATGATTTTTTTCTAAACAGAGTAAGGTTGAAGTAATGAGAATGCACTGTTTTCTAGCTTACTCATTGTTTTGTTATTTATTTTCTAGGACAAATTTGTCAATCCACTGCGTTAACGAATGTTTTTGAACACCATTTCAA
The DNA here is from genome assembly GCA_031772625.1 of Pinus tabuliformis. Classification (NCBI taxonomy): domain Eukaryota; kingdom Viridiplantae; phylum Streptophyta; class Pinopsida; order Pinales; family Pinaceae; genus Pinus; species Pinus tabuliformis. The sequence continues at coordinate 151,817,650 of CM062804.1, read as the reverse complement.
GTTGATATTCATCCTAAACTAAATGATTAAACATTCACTGCACACAATGGTTGAAATCAATCAGTTACATTCTACATGTTTCATTTAGTTGTCTAGATCATAAAGTATAGAAAGTTGCTTGTATCCCATCTCAAGAAGGTTATCTTTCAAAATTGAAGGTTAGAGTAGCTAGAAGTACTTCAGTTGATTTCATTCTCTATATTTATTTCAACATGAATTACTAATTCACCCTTAATTCTAATAAATAGATTCATGACTTAGGATCAATGACGAGATAGGATAGATGCTCTGTTTTTCCTTTCTTTAAATTAGATTTTGACTAGCTTCAGCTCTTGGTTCACCTTTAGGAAGTTTAGATTCACTTAAGTTTCTCATAGTTCAGATTGTACATCATTAGGAATCAAAGAATAGAAACACCCAAAATAATATAAAAATACAAAACAGCGAAGTAAGAAGGGTTAACTAAGCACATATAGTGCACTACACTTCATTAGCTTACAAACCTCGGTTGATAATTTATGCAAGCAATTTAGGACACTAAATTGACTAAACATTTTGGTGCCATTTCCAGGGAAGTGTAAATTAGGTAACCTTATCTCTTACATTCAATAAAAAAAATGATATGCATAGAGAAAGAGACTCTAGGGGTAGATTTATAGCTAGAGGCATGAGTTCCATTCCTACAACACCACCTACTCCACCAAGACTAAGAAGAGATACACCTCCATCTCAAGCTCATACTCCTAGCCATAGAACTCCTTAAGTTCTAAGGTCAGAAATTCAATCAAGAGGATCTCCTACTTCATCTACTGAGGCAGTGCTAGAGGAGGAAAATATTGGATCTCCAACAGAAGGAGTAGCTTTTTTCACCTCCATAGAGGAGCATATTTTAGTTGAAGAATTAAGAATACCTAGTGAGGAAGAAGAAGTAGAACCTCTCTCCCACATACCATTAATAGAGGAACTAGAGCAAGAGAAATTAACCTTGCCGGTTGAATCTTATACTGACTGTGAAGAAACTATAATGGCAAAAGAAGGAGAGGATGGAGAATTCACACTGTTTGGAGGAGGTAGAGGTAGAGTAAATAATGGAGAAGGCAGAGGAATAATGGAGGAGGTAGAGGAAATAGGGAAATTGATAATTCTTTTCGATTCCCTATAGTTGATGAAGAAACAAATGCCACAATGAAAAACATCTCACCTTTTGTCCTCTCAAATTTCCATGGGTTCAAAAGTGAAGATCCTGAAACATTTTTATTTGAATTTGAAGTCTTGTGCAGAACCTATGATTATTTAGAAGACTCTCAAAAACATAAGTTGTTTCCTTCAATGTTGAAAGGAGATGATTTGAAGTGGTTCATGGGGTTGGTCACTCAATCCATTAGAACATGGAATGACAGGAAGAAAGTGTTTTTGAACAGGTACTTGGATTATGCATGCCTACCAATCACAAGGATGAAGTGTCCAAAATGATGCAAAGAGAGCATGAAAATTTAGAGGATTTAATTGAGAGATTCAACTATAACTTGAAAAGAGAAAAGATGGATAACTTAGATGAAGATACCTTAAAAGCTCTTCTATTAAAAGCCATTAGAGATGAGTGGATAGATATCCTTAACATGATGGGGAAGGGAGATATCTCTCAACTCCCATTAAGTGACATAGGAGAATTATGTGTTCATCTCTCAAGAGGAAAATCCAAAACTGGGAAAGGTCCAAGAGATCCTTCTCTTGTTAGGGTGAATAAATCTGCAACTGGATCAATGAGTAGGGCAGAAATTGGGAATATGCTTGATGAATTCAAAACAGATATTCTAGGGAGTCTTAGTGAGCAAATAGACACCCTTAATTTACAAAACAAGCAGAAAACTGAAGTTGATGCTTTAACTATTTTCCGTCCAAAATGTAGAAAAAAACACGCTTTAAGAGAATGCCCTTTGGATGCAAAAATCATAGAGACATGTGTGATCTATTCATAAAACCATGAGACCAAGGGTTGTCCTCCAATTCAAGGTCTTAAGGTTGTTTTTAAAGAAGAAAAAATTACAAATTCAGCAAAATCTCTTTGCTTTGTCTCTAGAAGACCTTGGCAGGGGCCACAAAATCAGGGATTTAACAATCAAATGTATCTTCATCCCCCACCAAATTAGAATTCTTGGCAGCAACCTTGGCCTCAACCTCAATCTCAATCTCAATGTCAACCTTGGGCTCAAGGAATACAAAATCCTTATGGAAGATTTTCTCAATATTATCAATATCCTCCATCATATCAGAATTATCCTCCCCCACAAATTCTACAACAAAATCAATAGTCACAACTTCAAAATTGGAATCCTCAACTTTCACTACCATTCCCACAACAAATTCCACAACAAAACCAGCAACCTCAACTTCAAAACCAAAACCCTCAATTCTTACTACCATTTTAGCAGAGACCAAATCAGCTAACTACCCAACCATTACCAAACCCCAACAATAAAAATCCTCAGAATACTTACATGGTGGAAGGACAACAATTTCCAACTTATATGATCACTCCTCTAGATCTCAATGACATTCAACTCAGATCTAGTAGGATATTAGAAAAGGAAAAGCCTTCTGTAGTTATTTAGGAAGAAGACAATTCCGAGGAAGATTCTCTACAACCCAATAAAAGTTTTAAAGGAACATCTCTCCGAAACCAAAATACTGAAAATGAAAAACAAAAAGAAGCAATGAACTCAAATCCTATCATTGAGCAACCAATATCTACTTCTGAACCTTTGTATCAAAATCCCTTTGTTACAAGCCATTAAGAAGATTCCAATTCTAGCTAAAACAATGAAGGAGTTCAGCATAAAGAAACCAGGAAGAAAAACAAAAGAAACAAAAAGAATTCACCTGGTAGGAAAAATAGCAAACATAATGATGGGAAGAATTTCCATACAAAAATATGTAGATCCAGGAATTCCAATTTTGAAAACACATATCAATGGAGTTGAAATTCTGAATACATTGATTGATTTAGGAGTAGCTATAAATATCATGAGCAAACAAATCATGGAACTGCTCAAGCTTCCTAATCTTCTTTATACACCTACATTACTGCAATTAGAAGATAGATCTGTAATCAAACCAGATGTTGTGTTAGAAGATATTTCAGTGTGCTTAGATTCTTGGGAATACCCTGTTGATTTTATGATCTTAACCCCCAAGAGCAATCTAGGAGTACATCGACTTATATTAGGAAGACCTTGGCTAGCCATAGATGATGCTTTCATTAGCTGTAGATCTAGTGACATGCATATTTCTGATGGGAATTCAACTAAGAAATTCACTCTATATCCTCTAGTAAGAACAATCACAGAAATAGATGACAAAGACTAGATTGATGATGAAAATGACATTCAGCCTCTCTTTACTATTTCATACATTAGTGAATATAGTCAAATCTTAAATACAATGGAAAATTTTGAATCATCTGCAAAATATGAACATGATCAATTCCAAGAAAAATCCAATATTGAATATTTGTCATCCAGGCAGATGTCTCTTTATTCTTTGGAGGAATTTGGTAGCTCTACAATTGAAATCTTTTGAGGGAGAACATTGAACATAAACAATAACTTGGAGAAATTACAACGGGAAAAGCTAATCCAAATATTACAACAACATTCTGCTGCATATGCATGGGAATATATTGACATGAAATGAATTAGTCCTAAGACTTGTATACATCACATCTACATTGAGGAAAATTTTAAACCTATCACACAACCTCAAAGAAGGATGAATCCAAATCTTAGGGAAATTGTGAAAGAAGAGCTGCAAAAAATGTTGAATGTAAACTCCATTTACCCAATTTCAGACAGCTAATGGGTTCCCTTTAGTGATTGTGCCTAAAAAGAATGGTTAATGGAGGGTATGCATTGATTATCAAGAATTGAATAAAGCTACCCTTAAAATAATTTTCCCTTTCCGTTTATAGATCAAGTGTTAGATACATTAGCAGGTAAGAAGTAGTTCTCATTCTTGGATGGTTTTAGTGGTTATAATCAAATTCAAGTGGCACCTGAAGATCAAGATAAAACCACATTTACTTGTCCATGGGGAACCTATGCCTACCAAGTATAGATTATGTAATGCACCTGCAACATTCCAAAGAGCAGTATTAGGAATTTTTTCTAATCTAAATCATGATTGTATAGAGGTATATATGGATGACTTTATAGTCTATGGGAATACATTTGAAGAAGCTTTAGAAATTTTGGAAAACATTCTTAAAAGATGTAAGGAAGCAAACCTTTCACTAAGCCATGAAAAATGTTTTATGATGTTTACAGAAGGGATTGTTTTAGGACATCACATTTCAGGAGATGGAATTAAAGTTGATAAATCTAAAGTTGAAGTCATCTCTAAATTATCAATTCCAAATTATCAAAATGATGTTAGAAGTTTTCTAGGATTTACAGGATACTATAGAAGATTTATAGAAAATTTCACTAAAATAACATCACCACTCTTCAAATTACTCACCAAGGATTGTGAATTCAATTGGAATCTTGATTACCAGTTAGCATTTGAGACTTTTAAAGTAAAAATTTCTAAAGCACCCATCTTGAGAGGTCCAAATTGGAAACTACCTTTTCACATTTCAACAGATGCTTTAGATACAACTTTGGAAGCTATATTAGGACAAAAAGATTTGATTCCCTATGCCATCTACTATACAAGTAAGAATTTGACTCCCACCAAGTTAAATTATACTATAATTGAAAAGGAATTTTTAGTTGTTGTTCATGCTATCAATAAGTTCAGACATTATATAACAGGCTATGAAACCTTTATTCATACAGACCAATATGCAATTAGATACTTAATGAATAAACCTATTACTAATGGAAGAGTTACAACATGGCTATTACTCTTGCAAGAATTCAATCTTACTGTGCTAGATAAACCTGGAAAACAAAACACAGTTGTTGATTTCTTGTCTATAATTCAAAATATCAAGGATGACACTCCAGTTGAAGATAAGTTTCCTGATGAGTATATTTTTGCAGTGACTACTCAGACCCCTGGGTTTGCAGATATTCCCAATTACTTAGTCACAGGGAAATTGACTTCACATTTGTTTCCTAAAGATAAAAGAAAAATCATTCAAATAAATGCAAGATACTCATGGATTACTAATGAATTGTATAAAACAAATCTAGATCTCATGATCAGAAAACGTGTTAGGGAAGATGAAATGCTTGAGATTCTTAAGGCATGTCATGATGAACCGTGTGGTGGACACTTTGCTGACAAGAGGACAGCCAATAAAATCCTTTATTTAGGATATTATTGGCGATCCATCTTCAAAGATGCCAAAGAATATGTCAAGAGGTGTGATAGCTTCCAAAGGGTAGGAAAACCTGCTTCTTCAAATGAAATGCCACTACAAATTCACGTACTCATTGAACCTTTTGAAAAATGGGCCTTGGATTGTGTTGGACCAATTAATCCCCCATCTAGTAAAAAGAAGTATATATTGGTATGCACTGATTATGTCAGTAAATGGGTAGAGGCTAAAGCATTACCTTTTGCTAATGAAAAATATGTAGTCAATTTTATTTTTGAGGACATCTTCACTTATTTTGGTGTCCCAAGAGAAACCGTGACAGGTCAGGGATCTCAATTTACATCTAAAATGGTGAAGAGTCTTGTGGAAGGCTACATGATCAAACATAGGAAATCTACCCCCTATCATCCATAGGCAAATGGTCAAGTTGAATCTACAAATAAGGTGATTGAAAGAATTCTCACTAAGACTGTGCATCTACATAGAAGAGATTGGGCAGAAAGGCTTCCTGAAGCCTTATGGGCCTATAGAACTCCATAGAGGAACATGATGGAATATACACCCTGTTAGTGCCTAAATATACCTTAGGCTAAAGGAAGGCAGGTCTAGGGTAACATCAAACCACGCTTAACCTGGTAGCTAACCCTACCAGGTCAGGAGAGGGCTTTCTCCTTGTCAATATCAATTAGAATATTAGCAACTAGGGCTTGAGATGTCTGAAATGAATGCTAATTTTAGGCTAGGAATGGTAGATCAGAGGATTTTGTTTTATTTTGGTGGTTGGTTGCAAGATCAAATGGAGAAGGCAACTTTGGGTCCGGGAAATCGACTCTGATTTGCAGGATGTTCTATGGGGCGAGGTAGGTAGGTGTTTTGGCACTTGGAATTGAGTGTGATGGTAAGTCTATGATCAGTGAGGAGTTGAGGAGGGCATGCAAATTTCATGAGTCCTCTTCAAACAATAGAAAACATTAAAAACTAAATGTGTTCCCAAGGCAGAGCACTGAATATCAATGGATTCCACCTATCCATCTTGATTCATTTAGTTATGAAGAAAGAAATAGATGTTGGCACATATAACACATAAGAGAAACTAAATAACAAAGGAAGAAATAATTCCAAGACACATTACCACAAGAATCCCACATAATGCTGCAAAACCTTGGTTTATTTCCTTGCCAAACTACAGAAGTGATGTACAATGAAGCTCAAAGCATCCACAAGAGTCCAACCTTTACAAATGACTAAGCAAGTACATAATATAGGCATCAAACCACCTATTCTAGCCATCAGGAGTCCAATCCATGAGAAGAAGGGTGGTTTCAACCATATCTAAACTAAGGACAGGAATATAGGCAATGGAACAGCTTGCCTCTAAAACCATGGAAACTGATTCATTCAATGTCAAACCACTTCTAACTGATGTATCTACCACCTCAAGTCATTTTCTATCAAATTTACAGCATATTAAATCATTTACCATCACAAATTTACCAAGGAGAAGAGAAAAAGTCAACTGGTAGTCAAACTAGGCAAAATTCTGAGTTTTAGGCAAAATTGGCAAAAATTTGCCTAATGCATAGCGCCTTGAGCCTGATGCGCAGCGCTATTTCATGACTGCTTTTGGAGGCCTTGAACTTCACCAAATCAGGCCCAAGATAGCTTGCTGGAAAGATCTACCTGTCCATTTTGTGGAATACTTTGAATTTTCTGATTTGGAGTTGATTTTCCCCTTCAAAAATTATTTTTCCCAAGGCTGCTTCTTGTGGGTCCAAAAAGTGGTAGACAAGGCATTTTTTAGGTATTTTTTGCCCTTTAAGTGACCCAAATCTCTTCCAAATTTTATGAAACATTCTAGGTTTGGTTTTTTTGTGACGGGGAATCCAAAAATACAAGCCAATTGGCAAAATAGTGAGCCAATTCAATGCATAGCGCCGGTGGTGTTGCGCATCAGCTAAAATTTCTTGTGTTTTTATGTACAAAATTGCAAAATGACAAAAATTTCTTCAAATTTAGCAAGAGGCAACCATATTAAGTTCTTTTCTAAGCTAATGAAGCTTCAGCCAAAATTTTGAGTTTATCATGCTCTTTCTTGGCTCTCAAGGCTCTCCTTAACCTAGCTTTTAGCCTCTTTACCCTTGTTTTGTAATTCTTGTTCCGGGCTAGGTAGTGATAGGCCATATGGCACAACATTTTCTTCTCTTTGTTGGCTTTATCGGGAATCTTCTCAAGGTGAGTGTTCACCCTCTCCAACCATGATTCTCGGTCAGCCTCAATTTCTTGCTCAAGGGAGGTCATCTTGATCTTTCTTTTCTTTGCCATTTGTCTATTTTCTTTAATCATTTGCAGCTCCATAGCTTGCTTATCTTCCAATTGCTTTTTTTCCTGCTCAAGATAGTTGATGATCCATTTGGTCCTCTCAAGGTTATGTGATAAGGCTTGTGTTTCAGCCTCCTTCTCTTTGATAATCATGTCCTTGAGTCTTGAACTTTGAAAGCCCAGATCAGTGACATCCTCCTCAATCAAAATAAAATCCCTATCTTGCTCTTTAGTAGGTCCCTCCTCATGCATATTTTCCTTTCCTTTGTCTCTTCCCTGTACCTGTTTAGCTAGAGAGGAAGGCAAAACCCTTTCACCCCTGGTGAAGATACAATTTTCCTATGGTCCGGTGAAGAAAACGAGACCCCTTCCACCCCTGGTGGAGATAGTACTTGCTTGGCAGCTGTAAAGAGCATCCTAGTGCCTCTTTCATAAGTGAAAAACATAGGAACATGAACCTCCTCTATTTTATTTTCAGGTTCCTATTGTTGCTCGGAAGGTTCACCTCCATCTTGAGGATCTGAAAATATTTGAGGCCCCTTGAAGCACTCATGGGAAATGAAATTTCCCCATGACACTCCCAACTGAGTGAGCTGATGCAAAACAACAATTTTGATAACATAAAAATGATAAATACTATTGAGTTGCTGTGGATATGGTTTTCTTTTTGCAATCACTGTCATCCTCTTTATGTTTTTTCATATGAAATAAGGGATGCTCATCAGTCTGACCCTGGTTAAATGCATAAGCAATCTGATGTGGTAGGCATACAGTCTAGAGAACCTACCCTCACATGTAAAGTATTTGATGTTAAGTTTCATGAGAGGAACATACCGGTCCTCCAAGAATTTGAAAGGAAACACCCTGCTAAGTTTACCATTGTACTTGGCCTTGATATAAGGTTCATAATCCTACTTACTAATATTTTGCCATTTTTTCCACTTTTCCCCTACATCTAGAATTCTTGTGGCCTCTGGAATGATAGTTGGTGAAAGAGTGAAGTTGACCCCAGCAAGATGCACCATATTGTTTTCCAAGTTTATCACAAACTGCCTTGCTAACTCATGGTGATATTTGACCCTCTCAACCATTTCACAAAACTCAAAACAAGAGCGATATCTGAAACATGTGGTGGCTAGAGGGCAAGCAAGGAGTTCACTCATGTTAATAGGCTCCTCCCTAATGATTTTTCACCTTTGTGAGGCTTCTTGGACTGCACATTTTTTTCCCTTGAGCTAAAACTAAGTGTGTCCTCTTCAAAACATGATTCACAGCTTCTTTCCATGCTTGTCTTAATGATGCAATATGATGATGGTATGGTGAACAATGATAATGGGTGGGGACAAAGAAGATGAGTATGAAGAAATTTTGCAAATGTGAAGTGGAGTAGGGGAATAAAGGGAAAGATTTAGGAAACTAGGGTTTTGACTTATGAGGGACTTAGGTTTAATGAAGGGAATTAGTTTCTTATGGGAATAGGGAAAGGGAAAATGGAATTAATAGGTGGTTTTAGGGAAATGAAGTTTGGGAAAAGGGACAAAGGATGTTGGTTTTGTAATGAAGTGGAAATTTTGCAATGAAGTGAAAATGTATGAAAGCAAGCTAGGGTTTTGATTTTAAGAAGCAAAACTCATGAATAAAACATGAATAAGACTAATTTCAGCTCAATATTGACGAACACTTACTTGTAGGAGTGAAACGCAGCATTTGAGAGAATTTGGAATGAGTTTGAGTGATTTTGGAACCTCCCTGGCCAATGCGCAGCACACTAGGCCCAATGCGCAGTTCCTGCCTGATGCGCAATGCCTGTGTAATTTAACATTGGAAAAAACTATCTAATGCACACCACTGATCTGATGTGTAGCACCAACCCTCTGATGCACAGTGCCAGGCAAACTTGCTGCAAATTTCGGGTTTTCTTCCTCCTTTGCTCAATTTCCCTTCAAAATGTGATTTTGGCTCTCTATTTGACTTTTTGCACAATGAAATGAGTAGCTAGCATGAATTTGCTTTATATATGATGCACTTTAATTTTTCTCCATTGCAAACCCACTTTTATAAAGTCTTAGTCACTTTTTCTCAAAAACTCTGTTTTTCATTTGAAGTTTGACTTTTTCTTGACAATTAGATGGACTGATGCCTTGGTGCTTTTGTTTTTGCAGTGGCAGGAGTTGGCAAGGTGGCCAGGAATAGTTGTTGAGCTTATTACATATAGTAACACTTAAATTACATCAATTTTTTTACAAAAAATGGAAAAAAATCTTTTTTCACCTCAAAACAGAGTTTTGAGGTAAAAAATATTAATTAAGCATATCATAATTAAATTTATGATTTTATGAACTTATTTATCCTCCTCATGTGCCTGCTGACCTTTTTATTCAATTTTGGATGACTATGATGACAAAGCCTAGACATAGTGAAACTAAACCCTAAAACTGAATGAAATGAACTGAAATGACTATGAATGACTGAAAAGAGGTTTTGAATGAGCCAGCAGGTATATGACATGAGGGAAACTAAAATGAAACAACTACCATCAGTTGATCCATGACCTAGTGGAATGCAGCTGATCGAATGGAGACACCTAATATGTGTGCAAAAGAGCAATTTGATCATTGATAGAAGTGTGAAGACACTGACACTAACACACCCTATGAACTTGTTTATGGGAAACAAGTCTTGTTCCCTATAGAGTTTCAAATCAAAAACTTTAAGACGACAATCTAATTAGGACTGGATTTATTAGAGGCACATAAACATAGATTGGAGCAACTCAATGAGCTTGATGAAATCAGGCAAGATGCAATTCAAAGAACCAGTATCATCCAACAGCAAAGGGCTAAATGGCATGATAAATATATCAAGGAGAAGAAGTTTCAAGCCGGAGATTGGGCACTTTTGTTCGATTCAAAAATCAAAGATTTGCAAGGGAAGTTTCAAACTCATTGGCTTGGGCCATATGAGATTGAAGAAGTCTTTAATAATGGAGTAGTAAGGATAAGGACAATAGATGAAAGAAAAATACCTCTTCTTGTGAATGGTCATCGGTTGAAGATATATCAGAAGCCAATTTCAAGAGAGGAGTTCATTAATATTTTCTATAATAACTCTGAAATGAAGCTAGTGAAGAAGAATTCTTCTTCTCCACTAACTTAGCCTTTATTTTTCCTTAAAAAAATAATAATAAAATAATAAATTGTATGAGTTTGAAAACCAATCATTGATTGGCATACTTATACAGAAAATACAAGGTGAAAATCAGAGATTTCTGACATCCTATATTTTCCATTTCCTTTATGTAATAAGTAGTGACAAACAACTACATCCATTTGTAGTTTAGAGTCTGCAAATTCATGGTCTCATTCCATCTCATTCTGTTTTCATTTTATTTTACAGTTCCATTTCATCTAACTGTCATATTTCATTTACATTTTATTTTTACAGTTTTACTCCATCTCACCCTATTTCCCATTTTATTTTACATTTCATTCCATCTCCCTGTCATAACCCATTTCCATTTCATTTTTACACTCATATTCCATAGCCATACTTCACTTTTCCTTCTTTCCACATTCTGCAGCTGATTTGATTTTGCAACTAATTTGATTTTGCAACTACAACTTACTTATCAGCTCTCGCACAATTGTACAACTCAAAAATAAATCATGAATGAAGGAAATTGAAGAATCCAGTTTTGGAGACCAAACATGCTAAAAGGTACCTACAGATCAACACCAAAAGAGTTATCAAGCAAAAAGGTTAAGTTCTAAAGGTAAAATGCAAACTTTATTTCAAACATCAAGTTAAAAACATAAGGCATGTCTAATATGGATAATCATATGTTTCCTTAACGAGTCATCATTTGATTTGACTGCCACTTCATCATACTACATCTCCGCCACATCTTCCATACTCGGTACGAAACGGTCCATAATAACTTCGTCATACCACATCTCTGCTACACTCTCCATACTCTGTACCTAAACAATCCCTAATAAGTCCATCTGTTAATGGTCATGGCTACGATGTGACCAACTTGTCCACATCTCTCCAAACCCTCACCATCTGCTTATTCCACACAAACTTGTAGTTCTTTTTCACCATACTCGCAGTTAGTCCATTTCATAGACCAACAGAATAATTCTGAAGGTTAAGAGATTTTGTGAAACGGAATCCATGGGACTCATTGTCAAGAAATATTGTTCAAAAACAAGGAATTTCGTAGTGAATCATGGAAAGTAATCCTCAAGAACCCAGGTATCGATGTCTCTGTGTTTTGAAAAGGAATTCCTATTTCAACACTTAAAAGTAAATGGAGAAGCATGCTTTCGATATTACAAAAATTTATTACCTGTGAGGGGAGATTCGGGTGCATGTATGTCGACCATATACGTTTATTAATGAACTTTCTAGAAAATGGAGAAATCAATCTTCCCTTCTTCCTGTAAAACAGTTTAAGAAGGATGGCTTCAAATGTACAGAAAAAAATAGAATTCATAGACATAACCATCTACCATCATGGGTTGGTAAAGTTACTGGTTGAGTTTCATTTGAAAAGAATAGGAGATACATGGGAAAATTTTCTGATAAGAAACTATTTCCAAAAGGAACCAGAGTCACTTGAAGAAGGTAATGTCGGAAGGAGTGGGAGAAAGAAGACTGGTATAACCATTCAAAGAAAACCTGAGTCCTCAACATAGAAAAATGATGAAGAGCAAGTCTCTGAAAAATTGACAGAGATGAGGAAGAAAATCAAGCAAAAAGGGAAGATGAAAAAGAAAGCTGGTGAAACTACTAGAAACAAACCTGAATCTTCATTACAAAACGATGATGAAAAGTTAATCTCTAAAGAATTTACAGAGATTAGGAGACAAATCAAGAGAAAGGAAAAGATAAGAAAGGAGAAAAAGGGTACAAAGGAGGAGAACATAAGTCCTCTACAACTTAGAAGTTGCTTTAGACTCCGAGGTATGGTAAATGAGATATCATCAAAGGGGATGGAGTTCATAAATTTAGAAGAAGAAACCCTAGGACCATCTCTTGATAATGTTCCATCTGCACACAGTCCTCAAAATTCTCCTCAATAGTATTTCGAACGCATCCCTAGCAGAAGATCTCTAGGCATAGACCTAGTGTAGCAACAAATATATGACTATATAGAATCACTGGAGAAGAAAAGTGCCTCAATGGATCCAGAATCCTTTGTCAATCCAGGACCCTCTGTCAACCCTAAAGAACCTCTAATTGACTCTCTCAAATATGAAATCTATGAATTAGAGATATTCAATAGAAATTTCAAGAAAGAAAATGAAACCTTGAGGGAAAAAAGTAAATTGGACAAAGCTATTCATGACAATACAATTTTGCATCTAGGACTGTGGTATAAGAAGAATATGAAGATAAAGAGGAAGAATAGAAGCTTGAACAGAATAGTCATCAACCTTAAATACAAGATTCTTATGAAGAAACCAAGAATGCCAGTCACTTCAAAGAAGAGTAAAAGAAGAAAATTGGATGTACTAGAAGAAGTGTCTGAGCAAATGCAATAGGAAATAAGAGTTCACATTTTTGGAAAATTGCATGAGGACATGCAATGATTTTGCAGTGGGGGTATGTTGAACCTCAGAATTACCGTCTCCTTGAAAACTTTTCTCTCTTCTTTCCCTTGCTTTTTGATAAGATTACAAATCCCAATCAATGATAAATGATAGGTTTTGTCTTAAGGAGTGCATTAAATGATTGACATGCTATATTTTTTTGTTTTTTCTATTTGAATAAATTTTTGTGAATTAGCTATAGAACGCAGCCTATTCTGCACCCAACTGTGTATCCCGTAGCTACTTCCATGGTCTGGCAGGTTCCAAGTGTCAAATGAAGAATTCGGCCACATAGGCATCTCTAGAATCATCTCGACATGAATTCTATCATATTCACTCATCCCAGATCGACTAGAAAGCAAGCTCAAGATCATAGTCAAAGGTGGAGTCAAACATATGATACCTAGAACCAATAAGACTCTTTGTCTTCTCTTTCGTTGTTAATCAATAAATCTAATAGTTCTATTGCAAGAATTAACTGGGATCAACAACCTGTGTTAACTGTTCTGTTGCAAACATCTCGCTGGAATTTTAGTCACTTGTAGCTGATCAGACGTTTACACAGTTTTGTTGTAATATGTATGAGCCACTTGTAGCTAGTTTTCCTCAAAGACAGTTATGAGTATTTCCTTTTAAATACTAGTTGTACAGAATCGAGGGGGGTGTTTAGTTAATTTAACGTCTTAAATTGCTCTACATAAATTATCAATCCGGGTATCGTAAACTAATGAAGTGTGGTGCACCATATGTGCTTAGTTAACCTTTCTCTTACTTCGTTGTTTTATAGTTTATGTTCAACTCTTCCTAAAACTCTGCTTCAAACACATGTGCTGTGTAAAGCACGATTAAGAAGTAGTCAGAAATAAGTCCAAAAAGTAGTCAAGCTCTAAGGTGACAAGTAAGAAAAACCACTTTAAAGACCAGTTATAATGTTCAACTCTTCCTAAAACTCTGCTTCAAACACATGTGCTGTGTAAAGCACGATTAGGAAGTAGTTAGAAATAAGTCTAGAAAGTAATCAAACTTTTAAACTTGCAAAGAAAGAGCTTGAAAGAAATAACTTGAAATGAAACTGAAAGCAAAGAACTTGAAATGACTTGAAAGTAAATGACCACTTCCAATGGCACTAGACACCATTCATGCTGCTGCAAATAAAAGAAAAGAAAGTCACTTTTAAAACCAAAGATAATGATTATCTCTCCCTAATTCTCTACTTCTGCCATATGTACTATGCAAAGTATGATTAGGAAGTAGCTCAAGTTGGATTAGAAAAGTGATTAAAAATGAGAAAAATCTACTTTAAAGACTAGTGATAACGTTTTGCTCTTTCTAACTCTCTACTTCAGCCATATGTACTATGCAAAGTATGATTAGAAAGTAGTGAAAGATTAGTCTAAAAAGCACTCAAAGCCAACTGCAAGTTAGTGGTATTCTGATCCTTAAAAGATAACAGTTTATGATAAAAGATCATTCATGTGTTAGCAGAACTTTGAGAAATAAGACTAAAAATCAGCTATAAAAACAAAGGCAGCAGCTTGAACCTGTCAACTTCAAATACCATTAGTTTGTAAAGCAAATACATAAACATAAAAACAAATCCCGGGAGAAAATAAAATGCAATAATTCAAACTGTACAAGGCAGGGGCCCCCTTCTACCTATGAAATCAAAGCATACTTAAAATTGCATGAATGAAAATCTAATCTACCTTACATCCTACAAAGCAATATTTACAAAATGAAATCTAATCTACTTACATCCTAATATGCTCCATGACATCTACTTCACATCTCCTTCCATGTTGAGAACATCAAAGCTTTATTCAATTTCTTCAAAAGTGCAAAGTACAAAAGCTTTCAAAAGCCATGAGACTAACAAGCTAAAAGGACTAAGAAAAGACTAAAGGAAAGACTAAAGAGAGACTAACTAATGAAGGAGAGAGATCTCCTATTTATACAAAAAGATGAGAGCCATCTCATTAATGATAATCCATGAATATCTCCCTCTACCTCTAGAGTCCTAATCAAAATAGGAACTGATAAGACACATGTCTTTTGAGAGTTACAATACAATTAGGAGATGTGACACATATCCTCATGATCCCATGATTCTTTCCAACCAAATTCGAATTTGGCCTTAGAGTGCCACATAAGGGTCTTCTAGAAGTCTCCTTTCAACCTACACATGTCAACAAACTCAACCCATTTGTTAGGTATAAGCATATGCACATTATTTTCTAATGTTTAACCACAAATTCACTTAAAAGGCTTAGAAATAATAAATATTGGAAAAACATACAGGTAGCCCAATGATAATGAAAGTGGGATGAATGTGGTGACATAGTAGTGAAATGGAGGTGAAATGGAGGTGATATAATGGACATAATAGTGAAAGTGTAATGGAAATGAATGACATTTTCAAGACTCAACATACCCCCCAACTGAAGCTATTGCATGTCCTCATGCAACATATATTACATTGACTCTTTTGATCCTTGAGCTTTGGCTTAACTTTGCATGATATCATTTGATAACTTCATATTTCTGCAAAGTGTTTTACTTGAATTGCAACACGGTTGGTTCTTGTGTTACAACCATTTTTTTTTTTTTTGCCTTCTATTTTGATCTTTGAACTTTGCATAATGATATTTTGATTATTGTTGCAAAGTATATCTTTATTGGATTGCATGATGGTTGGTTCTTGTGTGACAACCATGATTTTGTTTGTATCCAATTTATCCTTTAAGCACTTTTTCAAAAGCCATTGTATGCTCATAATAGCAATGTAATAATTAATATATGTTGGAAGTATGTGAGCTCTTGAATATGTTATGGACATGGAAAGATATGAATATGAATGTATTCCCCCCCCCCAACTGACGGTATTGGCAATTTTATGAAATGAGGAAGAGAAATGTTTTTCCAACAAGTATCATTCTAGCTTTTTATGGAATTCTATGGTTAAAAGTTAGAAAATGCCGTACCTTCACTTACCCTTTGGAATGGATGAGTTGTATGTGTGTGGTGGCTGAAAACTTCTGATCATATTCTTCTTCAAGTGGCTGAACAAGAGGAGTCATGGATAGAGAGATAAGATGGCTTTTTATTGCTTCTACTAAAACTTGCTGAATCTGCTCCAAAATGCTGAAAATAATAGTCTTCATGTCTTCAAAACTCATTGGCACAATTCCTACTATGTGAAAAGATGTTCTGATGTCGAACATAGTAGGAAATTGTTGGCTTAGTGGCCATTAATGGATGCCACTAGTCAACACTAGAACTCTCACCATTGATGACAATGAGAGTCAAGATGCCCAAACACATCTTGCTAGGTACGAATGAATTTGCTGATGTCGAGTCACCTAGAAGATCTAACGAACAAGGGGCATTAATGTATTCCCATTGTTTGTCAGCATGAGGACTTGCCATTAAGGCATGCAAGTCTCAAGGTGTTTTTACAAAGAACTTAGACTCAAAGGACTATGGACTCAATAATTTGCATTGAAGCAGGGCTTATTTGCGGAATGAAAATGACAAGGAATGGAAAGTGAAAATGGAAAATGGCAATGGAGAACAGAAATGACAATGGGCAATAAGCATGTGAATGAGCCTTTTGCTTTTATTGGTGGGTTATGAATGGACAAAAATAGATGGAAAGTGTATGTGAATGAAAATGGAAAATATGGAGTGGAATGAGGTGAATGGTTTATTATGAAGTATGGATGTGATGGATGGATGTGATGGAGACAATAGTATCTGAAAGTTTTTCAAGTGTTTGGATCTGATTTTGCATCAGCATATTTCCTCTTTGTTGCTGATCATCCTCTTATGAAACAAATTGGTCTCTTAGAGAGACATCATTCCCTTGTAGTCATTTGTCCTTCCTCCTGGAACCTGCAAAAAAACTAATACTTCTTCTGCAATGGAATGTAAGATTATCAAAGGAGAGAGGTGGCCAATCTCTCTAGTTATGATATTTACACACAAAACTAGGAATTTGTATTAATGAAACAAGTTCTCAAAGGAAAAATCAAAAGAATTTATACCTGCTTTGGAATTAGTGCCTCAAGTTGATGTTGCTTCTTTTCAGCAATTTATTTCATTATTTGCCATTTCAAACTCTAATGATATATCTCTCATTGTATAGATCTTGTTGAGATCTTTCCAATGGTACTTAAATCATCAAAATATGATTTTGTATGAGAAAGATAGGCTGATTTGAACAATGAGGTTTTTCTGGCTGCGGAATTGAGGAACAGCTCTGTAGCTAAAAATCTTGAATAAAAAGTTAGCCATTCAATTTCATTATCAGTCCAAAATTAATCAATACCTTCAGAAAAGTGAGAAAATAACTTGTTCATTTCATTGATTCAAAATTATTATTTTTTTTTTTTTGACATGCAGCGACTTAGTGTGGCGACTCAGTGTGGCGACTTTGTTATAACACCCAATTTGACTTCCCTTTGACCGGGGTCTTTTTCAGCAAATTTGACCGAATGAATAGGACACCATCCATGTACTGACATTTCCCTAGCTACCCATGTGACCTGTTTTGCCTGATGACACCTACAACCTAGAGTTTAACAAAACAACTGCGGGATCACTAAATGGCTGCGGGATCGCTAAATGGCTGCAGGATTGCAGAGTGTAGAAAGTGCAGTGAAATGGAGTGGCTGTGTGCGAACGAACTAAGCAGTTTCTCCATCTCAAGCTTCGGCTGAAAAATGGAACTGTGGAGTTTGAAACAGAGCTGCAGGGTTTAAAACATTATGATCATCAAAGGGGAAGCAAGCAACTATCATATCCTTTGTCTTCACAAGATCAAACATGTATTCACAAATTATAACAGCTACCAAAGTCTCTGATTTCCAGATCATAGAAAGCAATGAATGTACTATTTCAAAAGATTTACACAATACCTTTTTTTTTTTTTCAAGCAAGAGTGTGTATGAAATAGAGTCCCGCATATAAAGGTCATTAGTTACTCCAAGTTTCGTAGTGGTTCTGCAACCATAAGTTGACATTGTCCCGAAAAAGTTTTATGCTGGCAGAAATATAACAGACGATTTCGAATTGCTACAGAAAGCAAAAACAAAACTCTGTAAATCTTCATAGATTCGTGCATGGGTTCATAAATTATAACGGGCACGAGTTCATGATTTTCAGATCGGGGAACGGAATTCACTATCGAAAAATATAATCGAGTAGGTCAACACTAGAAAGAGTTTCACAACATTTCCTTCAAGCAAGAGTGTGGTATGGTTTTGATGTTTCTCATGTACTGGAAACTAATGGAACAACATCATAAATGATGTTTCTCATGCCCCGAGAACTAATGGAACATTCATTAAAGCCTACATACAGACCTCTTCACCATTCATTAAGGCTTCCACATCAGCTCTTCCCAACATTTAACCGACAGCGATTACTGACAGAGAGTTGTGTTTAATTAAAACACGTCTTCTAAACAGGTGTAAAGTTGTGTGATTTATTGTTTATGCCAGCATGTAATTGATCCCTATTAGAACTCTTTCCCTCAGGCACGCGGAGTTATTCAAACAACCAGTTAATAACCCAATTTTCACGCGCGGCAGTCAAAAACGGGCTCCAAAGAACCGAACATTTCTCCCAGACCACCACGAATTTTCCAAATCGGTTTCTGGGTTATCTAATTAACCCACCTGGCAACAAAACCCATGTTTTATTTTTTTGAAATTCGCTACCATTTGGGCAAATCGAGCGTGTAAAGTTTGACGTTTTTCTGCTGTTTGCGTTTTTTTCCTGAGTTAATTTTTCTGTTCTGCACTCGGCTGTTTATGAATTTTCTTTTCTGATGCATCTGGACGCCAAGGATAAGCATTTTCACACATCCAAGGATCTTCCAGAATGTATTGTCATATCGCTTCGTATTGCTCCTTGGTTGGAATTAACCTCTACTTGAAACACCTTGCACACTGGACGGTGAATGCCCCTACAGAAGGTAAAACCCGTCTTGAAACGTCTCTCGGCATTGATAAATCATTAAATGGACTTTCTTGTACATCAATGGGATCTGAAACAGAGGCATAATCTAGTTCTTCAAAATAATTTCCACTGGGATTGTAGACTTCATTGCATGGAACATACTCAAATGAGGATGTATCTCTTGAATGCACTTCCTAAAAGGGTACGAGTTCATTAGAGATTAGCAGACGTGGATCTGATCTTGCTGAAACCTGAAGAGGATTAGTGTCAGGATTTTCCTGCTTCAAATATGGAAATAGCCTTACTACAGGAATCAACAGGTCAAAGCTTGAACAGGGAGGCATATTTTTTTTATTTTTTTATTGAAGCCACAGTGAAAACTAAGAATGGAGATAGCCCTAGATTGTTTTTCTCTTTTTTTTTTCTTCTCTGAAATTGTAAATTTTTTATAAAAAGGATTAATGATTTTCAATTTCAGGCAGCAAATACTTCAAGAAAAACATGTTAAAAACAAGACTTTGACTGAGGTCCTAGGCTGGTTTTTCATCGATCTGAGCTGGGTGACTAGGATAGGATCCATGTCGGGACAATTCTGGAGATGCCCATGTGGTCGGTTTTTTCATTAGATGCCTGTAACTTGTTAAACCTTGAAACAGCTGCGGGATTGTCAGATAGCTGCGGGATCAAGGCAGTTTCTGCAACTAAGTTGCAAAACCTTATTTGAACAAGATACAGTGTTTTGAAGACCACTACAAAGCATAACCTGACAATTTTGGACAATTTGAACCTATCAAGGCACTTGAGTTTTATTTTTTCATTTTTATTTTTTTATTTTTTTATTTTTTATTTTTATTGAATCAATTGAAGTGATGAAGTTTATTTTGTCTCCTATTTTTTTTCAACAATTCTTTTTCTGATCCTCCAGATCACACAAAGTGTAGGAGGAGAGCATACTCAAGAATTATTATTTTGTCTTTTTTTTTACTTAACAATCCTTTTTCTGATCCTCCAGATCACACAAAGTGCAAGAGGAGAGCATACTCAAGGATTATTAATTTTTTTTTTCCAGATGTAAGAAATAAGGTCTCCTAATTACACTTCCCCGGCAACGGCGCCAAAATGTTTAGTCAATTTAACGTCTTAAATTGCTCTACATAAATTATCAATCCGGGTATCGTAAACTGATGAAGTGTGGTGCACCATATGTGCTTAGTTAACCTTTCTCTTACTTCGTTGTTTTATAGTTTATGTTCAACTCTTCCTAAAACTCTGCTTCAAACACATGTGCTGTGTAAAGCACGATTAAGAAGTAGTCAGAAATAAGTCCAAAAAGTAGTCAAGCTCTAAGGTGACAAGTAAGAAAAACCACTTTAAAGACCAGTTATAATGTTCAACTCTTCCTAAAACTCTGCTTCAAACACATGTGCTGTGTAAAGCACGATTAGGAAGTAGTTAGAAATAAGTCTAGAAAGTAATCAAACTTTTAAACTTGCAAAGAAAGAGCTTGAAATGAAACTGAAAGCAAAGAACTTGAAATGATTTGAAAGTAAATGACCACTTCCAATGGCACTAGACACCATTCATGCTGCTGCAAATAAAAGAAAAGAAAGTCACTTTTAAAACCAAAGATAATGATTATCTCTCCCTAATTCTCTACTTCTGCCATATGTACTATGCAAAGTATGATTAGGAAGTAGCTCAAGTTGGATTAGAAAAGTGATTAAAAATGAGAAAAATCTACTTTAAAGACTAGTGATAACGTTTTGCTCTTTCTAACTCTCTACTTCAGCCATATGTACTATGCAAAGTATGATTAGAAAGTAGTGAAAGATTAGTCTAAAAAGCACTCAAAGCCAACTGCAAGTTAGTGGTATTCTGATCCTTAAAAGATAACAGTTTATGATAAAAGATCATTCATGTGTTAGCAGAACTTTGAGAAATAAGACTAAAAATCAGCTATAAAAACAAAGGCAGCAGCTTGAACCTGTCAACTTCAAATACCATTAGTTTGTAAAGCAAATACATAAACATAAAAACAAATCCCGGAGAAAATAAAATGCAATAATTCAAACTGTACAAGGCAGGGGCCCCCTTCTACCTATGAAATCAAAGCATACTTAAAATTGCATGAATGAAAATCTAATCTACCTTACATCCTACAAAGCAATATTTACAAAATGAAATCTAATCTACTTACATCCTAATATGCTCCATGACATCTACTTCACATCTCCTTCCATGTTGAGAACATCAAAGCTTTATTCAATTTCTTCAAAAGTGCAAAGTACAAAAGCTTTCAAAAGCCATGAGACTAACAAGCTAAAAGGACTAAGAAAAGACTAAAGGAAAGACTAAAGAGAGACTAACTAATGAAGGAGAGAGATCTCCTATTTATACAAAAAGATGAGAGCCATCTCATTAATGATAATCCATGAATATCTCCCTCTACCTCTAGAGTCCTAATCAAAATAGGAACTGATAAGACACATGTCTTTTGAGAGTTACAATACAATTAGGAGATGTGACACATATCCTCATGATCCCATGATTCTTTCCAACCAAATTCGAATTTGGCCTTAGAGTGCCACATAAGGGTCTTCTAGAAGTCTCCTTTCAACCTACACATGTCAACAAACTCAACCCATTTGTTAGGTATAAGCATATGCACATTATTTTCTAATGTTTAACCACAAATTCACTTAAAAGGCTTAGAAATAATAAATATTGGAAAAACATACAGGTAGCCCAATGATAATGAAAGTGGGATGAATGTGGTGACATAGTAGTGAAATGGAGGTGAAATGGAGGTGATATAATGGACATAATAGTGAAAGTGTAATGGAAATGAATGACATTTTCAAGACTCAACAGGGGGTTCGGAGAATTTTATGTATTAAGTTCAGACATTCAACTCTGTATTTTGAACTTCTTTCTTTTCTATAATATAAGTTGTGTGTTGACCAATGACCATTTAAGAGAGCATTTTCAAATTAGTTAGCATCTCAATCTAGTCAGTTGCAGAGGGCCCCTGTAGTGAAGGAGGTTTTTTTTCCATTCATTTTATCTTTAGCTTTAATTTCATTATTTTCTTTTAGCAGTATTTCTAACTTAGGTTAATTTATTTTAGTTTTGATCAATAGCATAATGTTAAAACTCAATTATGCAGTCTTTTTCTTCCAACACATTTCATGAAAGGAAATGATTTTGTTTCTAAGCAGAGTAAGGTTGATGTAATGAGAATGCATTGTTGTCTAGCTTATTCACTGTTTTGTTATTTATTTTCTAGGAAAAATTTGTCAATCCACTACGTTAATGAATGTTTTTGAACACCATTTCAAGTTCATATTCATCCTAAACTAAACGGTTAAACATTCACTTCACACAATGGTTGAAATCAATCAGTTACCTTCTACATGTTTCATTTAGTTGTCTAGATCATAAAGTATAGAAAGTTGCTTGTATCCCATCTCAAGAAGGTTATCTAAAAATTGAAGGTTAGAGTAACTAGAAGTACTTCAATTGATTTCACTCTCTGTATTTATTTCAACATGCATTACAACTTCACCCTTAATTCTAAGAAATAGATTCATGACTTAGGATCAATGACGAGATAGGATAGATGCTCTGTTTTTCCTTTCTTTAAATTAGATTTTGACTAGCTTTAGCTCTTGGTTCACCTTTAGGAAGTTTAGATTCACTTAAGTTTCTCACAGTTTAGATTGTACATCATTAGGAATCAAAGAACAGAAACCCCTAAAATAATATAAAAATACAAAACAACGAAGTAAGAAGGGTTAACTAAGCACGTATAGTGCACTACACTTCATCAGCTTACAAACCTTGGTTGATAATTTATGCAAGAAATTTAGGACACTAAATTGACTAAACAATAGGTTCCTTGAGGTGAGGCAAACCAACTGCTATCTCTTCCACTACTTTCCTGGCCTCATGGGACATGTAAGGTGCTTCTTCCTCAAAGATAATTTTAAACAAAACCATGAATAAGTGCCTAGCAATATTGTCATATAATCATTTGTAGTTGTACTCTAACAACACTCTACAATACACTTGGATAGGCAGTTCTCTTGGGGTCCACTTCCATTTGTTATGGTAGATAAATCCCTCTTGATGATAAGAGCAATCTCCATAGATCCTAAAGGAAGCTAGAAAAAAATAGACAATTGAATGACTCTTTCCCTAAGCTTATTCCATTCAAATTGTAAATACAAGAGTAGGAGAATAATCCTTTTGCCTATTTGCAAAATTCTTGATGAAGATCCATGTTCTGTCTTGATGAAGCTTTTGAATGCTCAAAAAGACCTGCTATCACAGACATAAAAGAGATCAAAGGCATCTGCAATCATAACAATTCAAAAAAAATTAATCTAATGATCAAGGAGATTATAAATTGAGATTATCTTACTAAATATCAAAAGAATCATAAACCATTCATCATTTCAATAAGACAATACAATGGGAAAAAATATTCAATTGTATTAATTCAAGGATAAAGAAGAGCGTAACAACCTTTACCTTGATGTCATTAGGTTCCTTCCAAATGCATCTAAAACTCTCCTTAGGTGCTAAGCCTTGCAATTTAAATCCAACCTCATAATTGTACCTTTTATGAACTTTCTAATCCCTCTATCCTCTAGTCAATTTATAGGCCAAGAGGAAGAAGTTTCAGATCCAAAAGAGAAGGATGAGATTCTCTAATTGGGGAATTAGGGTACCTTGATGAAAGGGAATTAGCTCCGTGATTTGAGGGGTATGGCTTGAATAGATATGACCTAGAAGCTTTCAGTTGGGATATATTCGACCAAAAATGCTTCTAGAAATCTCTTTTTATTTTTAGTTTTGGTTGTCTATAGTAGAACATAGAGAAAAGTTCTACTTGGTTATCAAGGATAGAAATTGCAAAAACTTACGAGGAAAAGTGCACAGATCACACTTAACAATTAATAAATCCATTTTAGCCAAAATTCAAATCTTCTTCAAGGGTTTCTGATTGTTTGAATTCTAAGGGAGTGTAATGGAACATGTTTATGGATGGTGAGAGATCTATTTTAACGGTCAAGTCTCATGGTGACATAATGATGTGTAACAAATTGCCCCCTAAAGTGCGAAGTCTGAAAAATATTTTTTTAAATATTGGAGTGCTTTATCATGCCAAATATTGGATCAGATCCAATGGTTAGGAACCTACAAGAAACATTCAATAATTACAATGCAATATATAATCATCACTGAGTTAGGCATTCCCATAGTCAAGAGTAAAACTAACTCAATGAACAAGTACGGAAAAGCTCAAGAATCATATCCATAGTAGACATAGTATGGATGCAAACATGAGCTATGAATTTGTCTACATAATCATGAATATATATCTCCTCGCAACTTGGATTGATGAAACTAGATCCAGGGTCTTGATCTCCATATCTCGATCCGTAGTATGAATCTAACCATGCGAGTGAATGTCTCGAAGTCAAACATGGGAGAAACCACTTGATTATCAGTCAATGATGTGAATCATTAACAAGTGCAAGAGAAACCACCAATAATGACAATGGCTCTCAAGGTACTCATGTTACAACCTATAGAGTGTGAAAAGATGGTCTAAATTCGAACACTTTTAGATTCATTCAATCGAAGGCCAATGATGAGAACCTATTGTTGAAAGATAGAAACTTTCCATTAATCCATTCATGCTTCAAGGTACTCAAGGATTCTATATAAGCTTCCTAGATAATGAGAAAATTTCATAAGAAGTGACCCATTACAGGAAAGCCTATGACACGAAACACAATGTCAAGTTTTGAATAATAGTTTGCAAGGATTGACTCAGGGATGGCTGACATGATTGAAGGGTAAAATTTGCAAAGGAACATGAACTAAGGTTGAACTTCTCTTGAACACATAGTGACACGACAATTGACTCATGATAATACTCAAAACTAGCTGAAGAATTTCAATGAGTTTTGATTAACTGTAAGACAAATGGATTTCCCAACCCAGACACAGGTGTAACGGAGTGTCATGTTCAAGAGTGACATGTTGCCTTTATAATGAATGTAAACTAAATACCCTTTCCCAATTTCCCCCCACCATTACTGGAAAGTACCTCTTTATTTTTTACAACCTTGAGGAGGATACCATATGCTTGTCCTGTATGCTCATCCTTTGGATGAGTCCTCCGATGTATTTTTAATGAAACCTAAGAAGGAGTGGTTCAGTCCCATTAGGCTTAATGAGTCCTATACTGTTTAATTTTTAACAAGTCCATTAAAGGGGTAACTCAATGTCATTTTCATGTTTAAATAGTTTGAAAAGACACGAAAAGAAAACTCATTTAGTTCTTTTACCAACAAAATTTAACGATCTTGGAGAAAGTAAAGCTCGATGTTTTTCAGTTTTAGGGAGTCATGAGAAAAACATAAGTAAACTCCATAGTGTTATTTTTCATAAATTTAGTTACTTGAGCCCGAAAAATGATAAAATAATGCAGGAGATAACTCTATTGACCATAATAAGTCAACATATACATTTTTCGTAAATAGTCCAGCTCATTCTGTAAAAGTGTTAAACTTATACTTAGTGGACGGTTGTTCATTTACTTTTACAAGTTCGAATAATCAAGTCCTCGGTAATATTTTCATGTTTGAGAGTCTAAAAAGGGCTTAAACAAGAACTCTAGGTTTTTGCCTTTTCGTGATTTTTAAGATCATGAAAAGTGATAAAATTCTGCTCACAGTCAAAATGATCCATTTTTAACATTGTAACCTATTCTGCACATTAAACTCAATAAATTATCATAATTGCTCGATGTTAGGGTAAAAAACACTAAGACTTTTGACTTTTAAAAGTTCCTAAGCATAAAAATAATATTTTAATCACCCAAAAACTTATAAAAGTTCAAAAAATAACTTTATTTTTACCATTTATTTTTTAAGTAGTTTGAGAGAAGAAACAGAGATTTTTACCACCAAATTCTCAAGACAATTTCGAGCAAACTGATGGATTAAATCACGAACCGTTTCTCTAGGTAAGATATCTCTTCAATATTTACCTTTTCATTCGTTTACATTTCAAGTTTAGGTTTCCATTTAATTTTTTGGGGGTTTCCATGTTTAAAAATTTTCCCTCGAGTCGGTATTTTTTTTCTTATTGAGAAATGCGGCCTACATGCAAACTCTCCTGAGCATTTGCATAGCTGCGCTCTGTTTATAAAAAATCAGTCACACAAGCACCGAGGATTATTTTTAAAATGTGGAAATTTCGCCCCAAAAAATCCCAAACTTGTTTTAAAAATTGTTCTAACTCCTTCTAAATGTCATTTTCAGGATAATTGACCATTCAAAAATGGAATGGAGGGAGAGAGAACATGAAGCCCAAGATTCAATAGCTTTGGATGATCCAGCAACTTTGCAGGCTTTGAGAAATTTTGGCCTCTACAAATATTGGATTATTCGAAGGATGAAAGTGCAGGTAGAGATCATGACATGGTTGGTGAGAATCTGGGATGTTCAAGATTAGTGTTTCATGATCGAGGATCATTGTGTCACCATTGATGCCGATGATATATATACTTTTGGACTGGGCTCTCCCGTAGAGGGGTTGATATTTCTTTATATGGGAAAAGGCCAGGTTGAGATACTACTTTTGGACATCTACAATGATACTGTGGGGATGCACAGCTCAAGGATGGCAGGATTGATATCCAGAGTATCAGGAACTTGGCCTTGAGGACCATAGCTTTCACTTTTAGCAAGCTGTGTGACAGTGCAGTTCTTCACTTGGCCACAAAGGCCCAGATGCAAACTGTTGAGGAATTTTGGGAGTCCATAGTTTTTAACTAGCGTGAGGCATTGGTTATCAATATGAAAGGACAACTCACAAGAGCTAAGAAAGGTAGATTGAATAGTTTCAGTTATGGTTACATTCTAATTTCTATTGCTCTAGAGAGGATTCCACTCCTCATGCCACAACATATTTTTGTGGATGTGGGAGGGCCTTGAGATCCACGAATGTTGAGGTGGGTTTCTCTTATGGCTCGTCATGGAGGTGATGATCTAGTGGTGAGATTGTTGCCATTATGATACAGGTGTTGTCCTTGATGGAAACTCACATAGATGATAGTTCATAGGGCAATAGGTTAACATGAAAGGATTAAAAATCAGACTCCAAAGATTGAAGAAAGAGAGTGGTTTAAGAAGTATATGCTGGTTCACTTTGTCAAAGCAGTGTATACATGTGGGTCCACAAAACAAAAAGAGCTTATATGTATACATGCACACTCACAAGAGGAAAATCACATATAGGTTGGAAAAATAAGGAAATTCAAGATCAAAGAATACCAAGGGTCAATACCATGGTATTAGCCCACAATATTGGGTAGAGTAACGACTATTTGATCCCATCCAAGAATACCATGGGTAATAAGTGGTTTTCGTCTGAGGTATTGACGAAGTATTTAAGTATATAAGGAGGAGAAGATCAAAGGGATAATGGCGTGCAAGTATTAAATATCTTGTGAAGGGTTAGATAAAATATGCAGGTTATGGGATTCTGATGCTTTTCTTGATCTGAACCAAGGATGCACCTAAGTGGTTGATGATGGATGATGGATCGGGATCATAAGGCCTGAAATGAATTATCATTATGTGTTTTGGTCATCGATTGTCTAGATCTAAATACTAACACATGTTTTATTCTGTAAATGTTATGATCTGGGTATGACTGAGGTCTAGAATAGTTGTGAATTTTTAAGTTAGTATTACATATCTATACACTAATACACTTTGGTATGTAGTTTTTAACCTCGTATAGAAATTACCTGCATATGAATTCTAAAACACAGAAAATAAACAATGCGAGAGCATAACACATAAAACACATCTACACAGAGATTTTCCCCTGGATCCCAAAACCGAGACTACCAGCTTGATTTTTCATTATATTCCTTTCAATGTTACAATAGATATTTTTACATACAGAAGCATCTAATACCATGGACTGAAAACCATTGCATCCAAAAAAATGGACCGAAAACCATCACATCCAAAACCATGTGCGAAAAATCATGCACAAAACCATAGGTAGGTCGACCCAACCTAATATAGGGTCCAAAAAAAATAAATCGAGGTGCTGCCTCGGACCCCATAGAGCAGGGTTACCTACACCCCTCAAACCCCTTGTGACTCCCCCTGCTATGCAATCGGTGCAACGAAGGGGGGGCTCCACCCCCCTTTTAACCCCCTAGTTAACTACGTTGGCTAGTCATGGAAAGAATATAACACAACCCAACATTCTCCCACTTGTTGTTTTCTTTCCATAGGGTGCCACAAGAGAGCTTAGTCATTTATCCAGCCCTGCAATGCCCATTGTTTCTCTACACCAAGAGAACCTCTCAGAGCTCACAGATTTTTTCAATGCATCTGCAGTATTATTCAAAGTGTCCACCTTTACTAGCAACACCTTTTTGTCTTCTATCATATCCCTCACAAAGTGATACTGAACATCAATATGCTTTGTCTTTGAATGATATGTAGGGTTCTTTGCCAAGAAAATTGCACTTTGGCTGTCACAGTCTATCCTTATATCTCCTTATACTAACCTAATACTTGAACACAATCTCTGCAACCAAACTTCTTCCTTGCTTGCATGAGTGGTTGCCACGTATTCTGCCTCTGTAGTTGATAGTGCCACTACAGATTGTTTCTTACTCATCCAACTGATTGCACCTACAAATAGGTTAAACACATACCCACTTGTATATCTTCCCTGATCCAGATCTCCAGCCCATTCTGCATCAACAAAGCCATGGATATCCGACACTCTATCCAATCCTGGTCTTCCTTGGTAGCACAAGCCATAATCATTACTGCCATGTAAATACCTGAGAACCTGCTTCACTATTGTCCAGTTCTCTTTCGTTGGTTTTGACATAGCCCTGCTCAATACTCCCATTGCATGTGAAATTTCTAGTTTATACATACCATCGCATACATCAAGCTACCGACTGCACTTGCATATGGAACTTGGGACATGTCCTCTTCCTCTTCTTGTGCTTTGGGACACTGTTTAGCAGATAACTTTACACCTATAAGAATAAGAACCTTCACCTGTTTACTATCCTGCATATTAAACCTCTGCAATATTGTCTTGACATACTTCCTCTGGTTTAACCAAAGCTTCCACTTTGTCCGATCTCTTTTAATTTCCATGCCCAAAATATAGTTTGCAACACCAAGATCTTTCATGTCAAATTTGGAGGAAAAATGGATCTTCAAATCTTGGATAATTTCTTTGTCATTTCCAACCAGAAACATATCATCCACATACAAGACCAGATAAATAACACGGTCACCAATTAATTTAAAATACACACAATGATCTGCTTTGCTTCTGGTGAAGCCAAGTCCCTGTATAAATGTATCAAATTTTTGATACCACATCCTTGGTGACTGTTTTAACCCATTCAGAGACTTCTTTAACTTGCATACCAGTTCTTTCTTACCTTTCACCACAAAACCTTCAGGTTGCTTCATATAGATATCCTCTTCCAAATCCCCGTGAAGAAATTTTGTCTTCACATTCATCTGTTCTACCTCAAAATCAAAAGCAATAACAACAGATAAAAGTAATCTAATAGAAGTTACCTTGACAACAGGAGAAAAAATATCACCAAAATCAATTTCTGGCACCTGGAAATAACCTTTTGCTACCAACCGAGCTTTGTATTTCTCCACCTTTCCTTCTACATTTTTCTTCTTCTTGAACACCCATTTGATGCCAATGGGTTTCCTTCCAGCCGGCAACTCCACCAGATCCAAAGCCTCATTTTTGTGCAAAGATGCCATTTCATCAACCATGGCCTCTTTCCAGAGTTTTCCATCCTCTGAATCTATTGCTTCCTTCATAGCTTTGGGATCATCATCAGTAATAGATAAAGAAAAATTTGAAAAGAAAGCAAATGGACTATACCTTACTTGTTGCCTTCTTTCTCGAACTAATCTTCTCACACTCAGAGTTTGTGGCTCTTCATCTTTTGATTCCTCCTCAGTTGTAGACTCTGATTCTTCTTCCTTTAGCTCAAACTCTATCTCCTCAGGTTTCTTTGGTTGGAATTCATGTTTAAGAACATCTTTCACCTCTCTGAACACCACATCTTGGTTGTACACAACCTTCCTTGTTACTGGGTTCCAAAGCTTATAACCCTTTAAACCATCCTTATACCCAATAAAGATGCACTTTTCAGATTTACTATCCAACTTGGTTCATTTCTCCTTTGGAACATGTACATATGCATCACATCCAAATACCCTCAAATGTGAAAGAGAGGGTTTCTTACCAGTCCATATCTCTTGTGGAGTCTTATCCTCCAACGCTGATGAAGGTGATCTGTTGACCAAGTAACATGCTGTCTCCACCACCTCTGCCTAGAATTCTTGTCCTAACCCGGCACCATTATGCATGCTTCTTACCCTTTCCATCAACATCTTTTTCATTCTTTCTGCAACTCCATTTTGTTGAGGTGTATATGGAGTAGTCTTCTGCCATGCTGTACCACACTTCTTACAGAATTCTTCAAATTCCTTACTACAAACCTCTCCACCGTTATTTGTCCTCAACACCTTTATCTTCTTCTTGTCTAGTTTTCCACCAGAGCCTTAAATTCTTTAAACCTGTCAAAGACTTCATATTTCTTCTTAAGGAAATATATCCATGTATTCATTGAGAAGTCATCTATAGATGATACATAGTACACAAAATTACCCATTGATGGAACCTTCACAGGTCCAAACACATCACTGTGCACAAGTTCTAATACCTGTTTCACCCTCTTACCACCAGAGGGGAAACTCACCCGATTATGCTTCCCATATACACAATTTTCATAGAAATCAAAATCCAGAGAGTTATTACTCATACCTTCTACCACACCTTTACCATGAAGTATTCGAAGGCCCTTCTCTCCAATATGTCCAAGCCTTTGATGCCACAACATAGTCTTCTCTCCAGAGACCATTAGATTTTCCGCTCCACTTTCAGGAACCATAGAACTGTTGCACCCATCAACAATAGTGCTACCTTGCAACTTGCACAGAGTTCCAATCCGAGCTCCCCACATCAATACCAGTGCTCCCTGAACCATCTTGCAGGTATCCTTCTCGAACATTGTTTTTACACCTGCGTCATTCATCTTGCTTATAGAAATCAGATTTCTGGCCAATGCAAGAATATGTAGAACACCCAGAAGTGTTCTAACGCTTCCACCTTGCAACTTCAACTTTACTTTTCCACGACCAAGGATTCTAGCCTTCCTATCATCCACTAAGAAGAAATCACCACCATCATATTTCTCATACTCGCAGAACCACTCTCTATAGGGAGTGAAGTGAAAGGATGCACTTGAGTCAATCAAACATGCCTCATGATCTAAATGTGTACTTGAAGAAGCTAAGTACACATCCCCATCTTCATCTGAAGTGGCTTTTGCCTTTGCAGAAGGAGCATCATTAGATCCCTTTCCTTTGTCAAGAGCTTTAGATTTACAGTCCCTTTTGTAGTGCCATTCCTTTCTGCATTTCCAGCACACCACCTTTACAGGTTTTCCTGGAGATTTAGATATCCCTCTAGAATTAGATCTCCCACTCAATGACTTCTTTTTGTTTCTGCTCTGGGACTGTCCTCGTACAGACAAGGCATCACCATTCTATCTCTCCAGTTTTTTTCGTCTCATTTCCTCCATAAGCAAGCATGAGACTATTTCATCAAACTGCAAGGCAGTAGCATTGCTACCTATTGCAATAACCAGACTATCCCATGAATCTGGTAGAGAACAAAACAAACTAATGCACTTATATTCATATGAAACTTTGATATCAATAGACGATAACTGACTTACCACGGTATTAAACGCATTCAGATGCTCTGTCACCGAGTCTCCATCTTTCATCCTCAGGTTATGCAACTTTTTCCATAGGAACAATTTATTAACCAGAGAATTAGATTGCTACAAAGTCCCTAACTTGTCCCATAAAGCCTTCACTGTAGCTTCCCCTGATACATTCAGCAATACTGAATCTGAGACACACAATCGTATTGTGCTCTTTGCCTTCCAATCTAGCTTCTTCCATTCTTCATCAAACACTCCTGTTGGTTTAGTACCCAGATCCACTGCGATCCACTAATCTTTATCCACCGATAGATCCTCCATCTTGAGGTTCCACAACTAAAAACTCTGACCATTAAATTTCTCGATCTCTATCTTTCCACTACTTGCCATCTTCTTTCACTACCATAATTGATCCCACAGATCTCCCACTGAACAGTGTCTACCACAGGCCCGAGTGAAACTCCTCAGCAGCAAAGGCGTCCCCTTGAAGCCAAAACAACTCTGATACCAAATGTAGGTTTTAACCCCCTACAGAAATTACTTACATACGAATTCTAAAACATAGAAAATAAACAATACGAGAGCATAACACATAAAGCACATATACACAGAGATTTTCCCCTGGATCCAAAAACCAGGACTACTAGCTTGATTTTTCATTATATTCCTTTCAATGTTACAATACATATTTATACATGCCGAAGCATCTAATACCATTGACCGAAAACCATCGTGTCCAAAACCATGGACTGAAAACCATCGCGTCCAAAACCATGTGTGAAAAATCATGCACAAAACCATAGGTAGGTCCACCCACCCTAATATAGGGTCCAAAAACAAAATTTTTCAGGGCACTGCCCCGAACCCCATAGAGTGGGGTTACCTACACCCCTCAAACCCCCTATGACTCCCCGCCGCTACGCAATTGGCACAACAAAGTGGGGGCTCTGCCCCCTTCTAACCCCCGGTTAACAACGTGGGCTAGTCGTGGAAAGAATATAACACAACCCAACATGGTAAAAGAGTGTATACACACTAATTAGGCACGACAAAGTAGTGTATACAATATGAAATATGATATTTTAAGTTTCAGTTGGTTCTAGTTGTTGTTGCAGAGTTTTGGGTTCTGCTCTATGTTCTCGTGACAATGTTTTGAATATTCATATTGTTTGAATGTGATTTTCTTCAGTAATGATGGGTTTTCAGTGATTGGTTGTATTGCAGTGGTGATTAATTTTGAGCTTCAATGTTGCTGATGGGTCGAGTATGAAAATTCGCTGAAACAAGGCCTTCAGATTATGGTGTTTTGTTCCAGGAGTATCCAATCTAAAAATTTATGAAACATGGTCCCTAAAGGAAGAGAGAAGGTCATAGCCTTCTATAGGTCAGCGCCTAAATACTGGTAAGCATAGCAGCCAGTACATGATCCAGGTGGTTGGAGCTCCCTTCCAGTAACAACTGGAAAATGAGTGAAGGTTGGAGCCCTCTGTAGGCCAGCGCCTACGTACTAGTAAACGGATTTGCTAGTACAAGAGCTAGGGGTTTGTAGTTCCCTTCCAGTAGCAACTAGAAAATGAGTGAAGGTTGGAGCCTTCTGTAGGTCGATTCCTACGTAATAGTAAATGGATCGGATAGTAAAAGAGCCAGGGGGTTGTAGCTCCCTTCCAGTAGAAGCTAGAGAATGAGAGAAGGTTGTAGCCTTCTACAGGTGGGTCCCTACATACTTGTATGAGTTTGCACTAGTACAATATTTTAAATAGGTTTTTCTTATATTAAAAGAAGATAGTAGTAGGTGGTTTTTGTCCCACATTGGGTTTCAGCCTTAATTCTTGGTGTTCATGTGTGTTGCTTATGTGTGATGGTTTATTCTGTTATTACTGCTCATGGTTCCTATTTATATGGTTAACAAAGTACTGATGCACTAATGAAAGATTAACATATCATGAATTAACTGAATAATAAGTTCACTGTATATATGCTGGTTGCCTTAAATATAGTTGTGTGTACATGTGAGTTACCTTCATTGAAGTAGCATATATAAATTTGAGTATGGAAAAAAAAAGTTATTGATTTGATAAATATTGATTCACCCCCCCCCCCCACCCAACCCCTCTCAGTATTATTCCCAGCAATTGGTATTAGAGGAGGTGCTTTGGCAAAAGCTTGATCGCTTGAAGGAGATCCGTGGAAACAATGGGAAAGAAGCTAAAGAATAAAGCGCCTCAATAGAAGAAGTCATCTCAAAGGAACAGTGACAACAGGAGAAACAATTGGCCATCAGGTGGAAGCAAGTATTTAGATTCAGAATCACCTCAGATTGAAGATGAACAAGAAAAAGAAGTATCAAGTAAAAAATTTTGGTCCTCTGGTGATATTTTTCTTTATTCATGCAATGCCGAAGATATTGAAAGTAATAGTGAAAGAAATATAGAGGTAGAAGTTAAAAGACTCACAAATAAAATTAGAGATCAACAAGATCTATCTAACAAAAGGGAGTGTTCCTTCAAAGAACAAGTTACCAGATTAAAAGCTTAGTTGGAGGAAGGAAAGAAAGTAAGGAAGGAGTACAAGGAAAAGGAAGATCGATGTCAAAAGCTGCAGGATGAAGTGACATCAATAAGAAATGAAGTAAATGAAAAGAGTACAACAATAAAGGAGACTTAAAGATAGATTTAGTTACTATGAAATTCTTTAAGCTAAGATCATCTCTCTAAAAGAAGACCATGAAAATGAAGAACTACCTCAAGCAGATGAAGAACAAGAAAATGATATTCCCAAATTAAGGCAACAAGTGGAAGAAGGAAGAATGGATGAAGAAATCATGAAGAAGCAATATCTGGAAAAGGAAGAGCAATATCAGGTTGAGGTAAATATCTTAAAAGGTAAATTAGAAGAAAAGGATAAATTGTTATGATTTCAAGATGGTACTAAGATTTTGGATAATATTCTTATTAGTCAAAGGTCTCCTACCATCAAAACTGGTCTTGGTTTTCATTAAATTGTTGAAGGTGAATCTAGCTCACAAGATGGGGCAAGGAACTCTAATGCAAATTGTGAAATGATTAACAAGGAGATAATAGGTCAACAACCAAGGAAAGAAAGTCTTCAAAGAAAATCATTTACTCCTAACTATGGAAGTAATAGTCGGTTATTTCCTCTGATGAATAATGTTAAATGCTTTCTATGTCATAATGCTGTACATGCTGCAGCTAGATGCAGAAGTAGAATGGTTTAAGCTAATAACCGTCACACAGAAAGATCATTAGCTTCCAGGTACTTGAAGGGATATTGTTTTTCTTACAATATGTTTGGTCACAAAGCCATTGACTGCTATAGAGGGAATATGTAACATATAAGATGTTATGCTTGTAACAAGTTTGGTCATATAGCAAAAGAATTTAGGAGAAAATTTCGGCCAACATACCAAAAGGAGAAAACATCATCACACTCCAAGGTATGGAAGAAGAAGGAAGTACAACCAGAAAGATATGGCATAGCATAGTATACATACATAAAAGACTCAGGGGGAGTTGAAAGTGTGAAACTTCAGTGTTCTAAATCTCATACACAGTTATCATGAAGACAAGTCTTGTATATACGCAAGTTCAAACCTGCATAGTCACATATATGTTGGTTTGAAGAAGAAACAATGGGACAAACTCAGGAAAAGGGGTCTGATATGCTTTTAGTCAATTATCAATTATATTTTCTGTTCTTATTGATGATGATCATAGTCTGCTCATGATATGTAGAAGTGATTTTCGCCCTCATAAGTTGTTAATAACTTGATGAATAACTAGTTGATGATGATGCCTTGATGATTCTTACTGAAAATGATCAGATCTGACAGTGAACAGATGGCACAGGTTCAAGGGGAGCATATGATACTAATAATTCATTGTTTTCATTATACATGATGATACTTATAATTCTTGATTCACATAGTTGCTTTGATTCAGATGACTCTTTTGATGATGGACATATACAGGTTGTTGATCTTGATGCTGCTGACATATTCTTATGGTACAGATCATTTATGGCGTATGATAGTTACTGATGACTATCATGGTCTTGTTTAGATCATTGGTCCTTGTTATAAATGTCATGTATATCATTTGATGTAAAGGTCATGTAAAGACTTAATTTGTAACCCCACTATGCATGGGAAGGATGATGTATTAATTGTTATTTCAGTCATGTATAAACATTTGGTATATCCCCACTTGATTGGGTGATTGATGTATCTATGAGTCATTGGTCATAGTGAATTCATGCTCACTTAGTTGAGTTATAGAGTCATGTTATTCTTTTGAAAAATATCTTTACAGACTCTGCATGTACTTAGGGGGAGCATGGACAACATAATGAATATCAAAGAGGGAAAATATCTTGGTCTGCCCTTTGCCCTTGATGTCAAAGGGGGAGAGTATCTTGGTGTTGTGGTTGCCATCAAGTCAAAAGGGGAAGATTGTTGGCATTATGATACATGTGTTGTCCTTGATGGCAACTCACATAGATGACAGTTCACAGTGCAACAGGTTAACAACAAAGGATCACAGATCAGACTCTGGAGATTGAAGAAAGAGAGTGGTTAAGAAGTATATGCTGGTTCACTTTGTCAAAGTGGCATATACACATGGGTCGATAGTATGGTCGCCACTATGTTAGAGCCTAGATTTTCCTCTGGCTGAAAAGACAAGGTTCTAGGTCCACATCAAACCATGCTCAACCTCGTAGCTAGCCCTACGAGGACAAGAGAGGGGTCTCTTCGGGTCAATCTCGGCAAAAGATAATCGATGGGGCTCAGGATGACTGAAATGAAAGCTAATTTTAGGCTAGGTATGAAGTGCAAGGATTAGATTTGAGGTTTTGGGGGTTTTTTTGGACAAAGGGACAGGCAAATTTTGGGTCCAGGGATGAGGCCAGATTTTTGCAGAGGTCAGGTAGGGGCAAGGTAGGCAGTAGTTTTGATGCTTTGGATTTGAATGAATTGGTGGATCAGACCGGTGAGGGGCCAAGGAGGGCAAGAAAGTCTCAAGAGTCCTCCTCAAACAGATGAAAACATGAAGAATTAAACAAAATATCCAGGCAGAGCATAGCAGTCCATGAATTCTACCTTAATCACTCTTTTGTTTAATTGTAGAAGACAAGAGAAGGGAAAATGATACACAATAACATCAATTAACTTACAAATACATAGAGAAACATACCATAAAAACATAAAGCCACATGGATCCCAACAAGTGCTGCAAAACCCGTGTCTTTCCTTTGCCAAAATTGCAGAAATAAAATGTACAATAGAGTGCCCAGCAATCCCAAGTGTCCAACCTTGAAAATGACTTACAAATTACATAATATAGACAAGCCAAACCTATTCCCTTGCCTATAGGGGTCGAGCTCATCATTCTAGGAGCTATTTGAACTAATTCTAAACAAGGAACTGAAATCTAGGTAGTCAAACAACTTACCCCTATATGCTGGGAAACTGATTCATTCATTCAATTTTCACCTTTTAGTGAATGAATCCTCTAGAACAAGTAAAAATGTGCCAATATTACATCATGGTTATCAAATTACATCATGAAAGGTCAAGAGTAACTTCAAGAACAAAAACTAGTCAAATCTGGGTGAATTTCTGAGCTGAATAGTGAAAAATGGGCAAAAATCCTCTATGTGCCGCCCCTGATTGTCTAAGCGTCGTGCCACTTTGGAGCTGATTTTGAGACACTTTCTGAAGTCCAAATTGAGCCCAAGTGTGCTTTTTTGAAATCTCTACCTGTCTACTTTCAACCCAAGTGGAATTTTTGAATTTGGATGTCATTTGCCCCTCCAAAACTTCAATCTACCAAGACTGCTTCCTGTGTGTCAAAATAGGGGCAATGAGGTCATTTTTTTAGTGTTTTTTGACCTCCTGAGGACTCAAAACTTGCCCAAATTTCTTGGCCATGCACTAGAAACCATGATTTTTCATGAAAAATCTATAAATGTAAACTTTTTGCAGTTTGGAGCTCCCTAGAAAAGGCACGCGCCACGTGGCGCGGCGCATAGGGAGAAAAACCTTGTTTTTTAGTGCCAAAATTTGTCAAAATGCCAAAAATGCCCCAAATTTCTTGAAATTTGGGCTGGAGCTTCTTCATTAAGTGTCATGCTAGGCTAAAGAGGCTTCGGCCAATATCTGAAGATGATCAAGCTCCCTTTGCCTCTTTTTCTTCCTTATTGCCTTCTTTAATTTTGCCTTTAAATTCCTAATTCGTGCCTTGCAGACCTTGTTCCGTGCCATGTAGTGGAAAGCCATGTGTCTCAGCAATGCATGGTCCTTATCGGCCTTGTCCAATAGTCTCTCTAAGTGGATGTTAACTCTCTCGAGATTAGACTCCTGATCATCATTAATCTCTTGCTCCAATGAAGTGAGCTCAATTCTTCTCCTTTATGCAGCTTGGCGATTCTCGCGGATGTTTTGTAACTCCATGATTGCTTGCTGATCTTCAAGCTATTTGTTCCTCTGCTCCAAGTATTTCATAATCCACTTACCCTCTCTAAGTCAAGGGATAAAGCTTTGATCTCTGTTTACTGCTCCTAAATGATCTCTCTAAGATGTACACTTTGTGGGCCCATATCTGTATCATCATCATGAATGAGAATGAAGTCGGTCTCTTGTTCACCTTAAGGTCCTTCATCTTGCATTGGCCTCTTGCCTTTGTCCTATACATGTGGTGCTGATGTCGGAAGCGAGGCCCCTTCCACACTGGGTGGAGATAACACTCGCTTCACTACTGCAAACAAATGTCTAGTGCCCCTCTGATATGTGATGAATACCGACACACTAGCGGTCTCATGGCATTCATACTGATGAGAAGGTCCACTTGTCTCATGATTAAACTCTGATAATCCCTGTGAAGCTCTGAAGAAGTCACAAGAGCTGAAATCATCCCAAGTGATGCCCTGTACTCCAAGCTGATGAACCACCAAAATCTTGATGAGAGCAAAATGATAAACACTGTTAAGTTGCTGCTGAGGGGTTTTGTGCTGCACAAGGGTGGTCATCCTCTCTATGTTCCGGAAAATGAAATACGGAATGTTCATCATCCGTACCCTGGTGAAATGCATGAGCAACCTGATGTGATAAGCATATAAACGTGAGAACCGTCCTTCACAGCTGAGATAATTCATGATCAATTTCATTAGTGGATCATATTCATCTTTAAGATATCGGAATGGAAACACTCTCTTGAGCTGCCTCAAGAAACCGGTTTTAATGTATGGCTCATAATGCTGCCAGTCAATCTTCTCCCCTTGGTCCATGGTTCCCCAATGTTTGGTATGCCGGGTGCTAGTGAGACAGATTCTGGTGTAAGTGTGAAAGTGCCACCAGCTAAGGTAGCCTGATCTCCATGTAAATGCAGCACAAATAGACGAGCCAACTCATGATGAAATTGAACATTAGCCACCTTTTCACAAAACTCATAGCATGACTGATGCTAAAAATGAAACATGGCAAGAGGGTAGGCTTGTAATTCAGTGAGGGTGATTGGTTCTTCTTTGATATGTCTGCCACCTCTATGAGGCCTCCGGGGTGCATGTTCCTCCATGGGTGAGTCACTTTGGGTTTCCATTTCATAATCACATGAATGCTCAGAAGCCATGACTGCTGTTATTCAAACTGCCTTGGAGAAATAGATGTTGGTGTATGAAAACTATGCTGAACTGCTCTTTTAGTGATGTGCCTAAATTCTGCCACCAAGGGGAAAACAAATGAAATAGGGACTGTTAGGAAGGAGAAATAATAGTAAGGGATTAGGAACTATTGGGATAGATTTGTTGGGGAAATATGGCAGAGGGTTTGAGATTTATGTGTGGGAATAGGCTTTAGGGTTTCACATTTAAAAGTTTGGGAAAGGGAATTTTGGGATAGGGAACAATGAAAATAGGGAAAAAATGGAGTCAAGGAAAATGATGGAAAAGAGTAACCTTGGTGGCAAACAATTTTTTAAACCCTAAAGAGTAATTTTCATGTGAAGATTTTGACATGGTAGGGTTTGAGTTTTTGTTTTAGCATTCGCCACATCAAACATAATATACACCATAAACTTGGATGATGAACAGTGAAGGAGGAGCTCAACCTACTTGAATTCAAGAGAAATTTGCACGTTTTGGGCGTTTGGAGGCCGTTATGGAATTTTTTGGGCCAGACTACTGAGTGCACCGCGCAGCTTGCTCAACGCGCCGCGTCGTCCCAGTGTGTTGCGCCCATTCAAAAGTACACTGGATGATCGCGCCCAATGCACTGCGCCTCCCCAGTGCGCCGCGCCACCTGCTTTATGCGCCGTGCCGGCTTTGAACGCAACTTTGGCTCGAAACTTTGCAAGTTTTCCCTCTCAACACTAGACCTCAACCCTCTTTGACCTTTTAGATGCAAATGAATTTTTTAAAACCATGAAAACATCTTATAGTGATGGATTTGATTTTTGCTTCTCACAAACCCACTTTGTAATGTTTTGACTTGGCACTTTTTCCACAATTAATAAAACTCTGTCTTTTTCCCTTTTGATTTTTTGGCTTGATTGATGAATCTTTTATCAATTTTTGCAGGGATAGTGGCATGTCTTGACAAAGGAAGACCAGGGCTACACCTGGAGAATTCAATAGCTGATTTTTTTTTTTTAATTACATGACAATTTATTATAAAGCGAAATGA
Source organism: Pinus tabuliformis (assembly GCA_031772625.1). Classification (NCBI taxonomy): domain Eukaryota; kingdom Viridiplantae; phylum Streptophyta; class Pinopsida; order Pinales; family Pinaceae; genus Pinus; species Pinus tabuliformis. The sequence goes on along the minus strand of CM062804.1, from coordinate 151,776,857 downwards.
TGAATTTTCTTCAAAACAGAGTTTTGAAGAAAAGTCATAGTCGAGCATATGATGATGAAAATATTGAAAATGAACACTTAATAAGGACCTCCCTCATGGGTCTACTGGCATTGTTAGATATTTTTGAAGACCAAATTGACTAACCCCAGACCTAATGACTGAAATGACCTTTGTTGATCTAGAAACTGAAACAGGATTGTAAGTGACTTTATAACTTAATTTTGATGAACAGACCTAAGCCAGCAATGATAAGGCATGAGGGGTAATGAATGACAAGACCCTTACGTCAGATTATGGCATGCCCCTAGCAAAATGCAACTGAGTGAGTTGAGCGAGACACCTAAAAATGAAATGCAATAAGAGAAATGATCTCTAACGGAGGGATGACCAGACCAACTCTAACAGATAGAACAAAAAGAGTGTATATGTATACATGCACTCTCACAAGAGGAAAAGCACGTACAAGTTGGAAAAACAAGTAAATTCAAGAGCAAAGAATACCAAGGGTCAATACTGTGGTATTAGCCCACAATATTGAGCGGAGTAATGACTATTTGATCCCATCCAAGAATACCACGGGTACTAAGTGGTTTTGGTCTGAGGTATTGACAAAGGATCTAAGTATATACGGAGGAGAAGATCAAAGGGCTAGTGGTGTGCAAGTATTGAATATCTTATGAAGAGTTAGATCAAATATGCAGGTTATGGGTTTCTGATGCCTTACTCGATCTAAACTAAGGGTGCACCTAAGTGGTTGATGATGGACAATGGATCGGGACCATAAGGACTGAAATGAATTATCATTATGTGATCTGATCATGGATAGTCTAGATTTGAATACTAACACATGTTTTATGATGTAAATGTTATGATCTTAGTAAGGCTAAAGTTTGGCATAGTTGTGAAGATTTAAGTTGGTATTTACAAATCTATATGCTGGTACGCTTTGGTAAAAGCGCATATACACACTGATTCAGCACATCAAATTAACGTATAAAATAATATGATATTTGAAGTTGAAGTTGGTTCTAGTTGTTGTTGCAGAGTACTGGGTTCTTTCCTGTGTTCTAGTGACAGTGTTCTGAATATTCAAATTGATTGAATGTGATTTCCTTTAGTGATCATGGGTTTTCAGTGATTGGTTGTATTACAGTGGTGATTAATTTTGAGCTTCAATGTTGCTGATGGGTCCAATATGAAAATTTGATGAAACGAAGCCTTCAGATTGCGGTGTTGTGTTCCAGGACTATCCAGTCTGAAAATTTATGAAACGTGGTCCCTGGAGGAAGAGAGAAGGTTGTATCCTTCGGTAGGCCAGCACCTACATACTGGTAAACATATTGGCTAATACAAGATCTAAGGGGTTGGATCTCCCTTCCAGTAACAGCTGGAAAATAAGTGAAGGTTGGAGCCTTCTGTAGGCTGGCGCCTACATACTAGTAAATGGATAGGCTAGTACAAGAGCTAGGGGGTTGTAGCTCCCTTCCAGAAGTAGCTGGAAAATGAGTGAAGGTTGGAGCCTTCTGTAGGCTAGCACCTACATACTATTAAACAGATCGGCTAGTACAAGAGCTAGGGGGTTGTAGCTCCCTTCTGATAGAAGCTGGAGAATGGGACAAGGTTGTAGCCTTCTACAGGTGGGTGCCTGCATACTAGTATGAGTCTACACCAGTACAAGATTGTAAACAGATTTTTCTTATATTAAAAGAAGACAACAATAGGTGGTATTTTTCCCGCATTGGGTTTCCAACTTAATTCTTGGTGATCATCTGTGTTGCTTATGTGTGATGGTTTATTCTGTTATTACTGCTCATGATTCCTGTTTATATGGTTAATAAAGTACTAATGCACTGATGAAAGATTAAAATATGATGAATTAACTTAATCATAAGTTCACTGTATATGCGTTGGTTTCCTTAAAGACAGTTGCATGTACATGCAAGTTACCTTCATGGAAGTAGTGTATATAAATTTGAGTATGAAATGAAAGATTTGTTGATTTGATAAATATTGATTCACACCCCCCATTCTTAGTATTATTCCCAACAGAGATATGCTCCTGAGTTTTTTGTATGGTTGGGTCAAGAGATCATCTTGATCGAGGATTTCCCATATGTAGGGATGGATTACAGGGGTGACCCAGATATCCCACTTCCAACAGGGACACAGTGGGGTGACCTAGGTAAAAATTCCTCATTTTGATGTTTCTTTTTAATTTTTTAATTTTTATGTGCTTTTTTGTATTTCAAGGCTAATTATTCAAAACACATATGCAGATGTGAGCCCAGTTCAACCAGCAGGGTTACAACATTTTGACAAGCGGGGTGACCATCTTATAGCAATTGCAACACCCAACCTAGAGCTAGCAGGGGTACTGGCTAAGCTGTAACATAACCTATAGAGGTTGACTATAGATATCCTAGAGACTGGGACTGATGATTTGCTTCTCTGGCACCAGAGGCACGTGGTTGGTGTTCCAGGACCGTTCAGGTTATTGTTACGCTGGGTTGCTCATGTTATAGTATGCTATCATGATCATGATCATCGTCATACTTATATTTTTAGTCTTCTAGGGCTACATTTTGATTTTTGTATCGACATATTCAAATAATAATGGCCACGGGGCCTTATGTCCTTGGATGACATATTTTTGTATAACACTCTCTACAAACTTTATCTAATGAAAAACTACTACTTTTGATTTCAGTTTATCTTGTTCAATATATGGATTGATATTGTTTTTTCTTACAAATGTTGCAAATGTCTATTTAACACATGATTGGCTAATGCATCAGTTAATGTGTTTAAATTTCTTGGAATGTGTTTATATTCAATGTAATCAAACCGCCTTTCCAAAAGACAGGCCCGTAAAAACATTCTTAACATCAATGAAATTATTATTGTGTGGACACTATTTAAATGTAATAGTATGAGTTGTGAATCTAACCTAACAATCAAATGTCGAATGCCAAATGATATGGCGTCAGATAATAGTTCAATGACTGCACTATATTTTGCTATATTGTTCATTGTTTGACCAAGGCATATCCCATGAATAGAAACTAACTCATCACTGGGTGAATTGATGAACCAAGTTGCGGAAAACAAATCTGAGTACTACAAATAGTGCCATTACCAAAGCCAATGTAAGTTTTAGGGAACGTTGACATCTACAAATCAAGTGTAAAACAAGATAAGTAGGAGAAGTAGTAGTGGACTGTAAAAAATGCTAAAACTACTACACACACTTATAAAATTATAATACAAGTAATGTAAAAATCTCCACAAAATATTTTATGCATAATATCTCTTCAGGTAAAGGCCATTTCTGGGCTTTCCCAAAGAGACACCATCATAATCAACCAACTCATAGGCTCCTTTAGCTAATACACATTTTACCATGTAAGGGCCAGGCCACATACGTTTGAATTTACCTGCGCCTAATTTTTCATGTGCTTGATCATATACAAAGACTAGGTCACCTTCTTCATAAGAACGAGGATTTACGTTTTGATCAAATTTAGCTTCGACTCATTTTTTATGAGACTCGCTAGCCAATGCAGCCTCATGATGAGTTTCATCCAAATGTGTCAAATGCAAAAAATGTTCTTCCTCTGTAGAGGTAGCTGGTAATAACTCGATGGCTAGTTTCAAAGATGGAATTTCACATTCAATCGATAAAACTACCTCCAAACCATAAACAAGTTGGAAGGGAGTGAAACCCATAGATGTTTTCGTAGTAGTACGGTATGTCCACAAGGCTAAAAAAAGCATGGTATGCTAGTTTCCTTTATGAAATCCAAATATCTATTTAATCATGTTTGTTAAAAATTTGTTAACAACTTTGACTTGACCATTTGCTTGTGGATAGTAAGGGGTAGAGGTATCATGACGTAAGCTGAGTTGTACAGATACTTCAGTCATCATAAATTTGAGAAAATGGCTACCATGGTCCATAAAAATTCCCCGTGGGACACCGAACTGAGCAATCACATGATTGAAAACAAAAATTGTTGTAGTTTCGTCATTGTCCTTGTATGTAGTCATCGCCTCGGCCCATTTCATAAAGTAATCAACTAGAAGGATAATATACCCATTCCCCCCGACTGAGTGAGGGTTACAGGGGATGAAATCTATGCCTCATTTTGAAAAAGGATCGACAAATATAATAGGGTGAAGAGGAGCTGGAGGTGTTTGCATCTTGCGATCATAAGCCTAGAAACTATGGCATTTTTTTACTCCAATAATGCAATATTTAAACATGGAAGGCCAAAAATAGCCATTGCGCAATATATTTTGGGAAGTGGCATGCCTTGACATATGACCACCACATGCTCCAAAATAGAAATTATTTAATACTTTATCAGCCTCTTGAAGAGTTAGGCATTATCAAAAGATAGAGTGAACACTGCGATGATAAAGAGTGTCACCAACAATCTCATATTGTTGGGATTGGTAGCAGATGTGGCAATGATCAGTCCGAGATAACTCATGACTAAAACTTTGTGTTTGAATATATTTGATGATACCTCCATACCAAGCATCGAACGTACTAATTAGAAAGAGAGATTCACCTGCCTGATAATATTCTACCACTATTTCTATCTCAATATAGGTAAAGTAACATAATAATTCAATTAAAACTAATGATTTCTTTGATTTAGATATTTCGAATTCCAAATCAAATTCCTACAAAAAGACTATCCATTTGGAGTATTTCCCCCCCTATCAATTGTTTGGTAAGAATATACATCATAGGGTTGCAATCCAAAATGACTGTCATTTTTTGCAAAAGTATATAGTGATGAAAATGTTGAACAACTTGAATAGTTGTCAACGATAATTTCTCCACATGCGCATACTTGATCTCAGTTTTAGTGAGATTTGGACTGAGGTAATAGATCACATGTTCATTGTTAGATTCATCTTCCTGTATTAATACGATGCCAATGGTGGTATCTGACATAGCTAAATATAGAAACTAATCCCGATGATAATTAGGCGAATGCAATAATGGTGCAGGGGTCAACAAGTATTTCAATGCATCAAAATCTTTTTTCAGCAAGCTCATCCCAAATGAAAGGAATGCCATTTTTCAAAAGTCGGGTAAAACCTTTGGTCAGCTTGGCATAGTTCGGTATGAATATACATAAAAAGTTTGATTTCCCTTGCAAACTATGGAGTTGAGAAATAGTAGAAGGAGCAGGCAAGTTTAGAATTTCCTCTACTTTAAGAGGAATGACACGAATGCTTTCTTTCGAAACAAAAAATCCTAGAATTCGACCAGATTGTATGCAAATAATGCATTTTTTTGGATTCAAATTAATATTGTAGTGCCTACATCTAATTAAAATTGCTTTCTAATGCGATGGATGATCCTGTCGTTTCCACAAGTGAGTTGGTAGGTCATCTTAGTAGGGTTTGACAATATGATTGATATTGTGAAAAGTGTGAGACATCGCTCTTTGAGAATCTACGCTGGCATGCTTCAAACCAAATGGGATTTTACGATATGCAAATGTACCCCATGGGTAGATGAATGTAGGCTTATGCTGATCGGTGGGGAGTATGTTTATTTGGCTGTAACTAGAAAACACATACATGAAAGAGAAGATCTCATTTCCAGCACAATCATCAACCATTTAATCAATATACGGGGTTGGGTAATTGTCTTTTGGACAAGCCTAGTTAATGCCCCTATAATCAACATATACTCGAATGGTTCCTCATTTTTTATTAGTTGGTACAATATCTGATACCCATTCAGTAAATGGAATGAGGTAAATAAATCATGCTTTTAATAGTTTTTCAACTTCAGCTTTTATAGCAGTAGCTTTTCACAGATACGTCGGACGCAATCATTGTCTAACAGGTTTGGCATCTAGATAAGTCTTAATTTCACGCACTACAATACTAGGATCGATTCTTGTCATTTCTTTGTAAGACCACGCAAAAATGTCATGGAATTATTGGAATATGGCTTTATATGTCTGAATTTCATCAAAAGAACAAGAAGCTCATATATGAATATTCTTAGTAATTCTTCGTTTCACTAAGATGTTTACTAACACTGTTGTCGATATATTTTCTAAATTCTTTACAAATTTAGAATGAAGAATAGACATTGAGGATTCAGGATTATTCACAAACCTAGGTGAAAACATAGATGAAAAATTACTCTCGATTTTGTCAAGCCAGGGTAATAAAGATGAGCAATGATGTTAATCGTCCCAAGGCATTTCAATTAAAGTCATTACCTCCATAATGCCTTCATTAGTTATAAACTCTTTATCAAAAGGATCAGTTATCGATATTGGTTCTAAACTTGACAAATGAAAATAACAATCGATGATCATATTCACTCGATCGTTTTTGGATGGTGATGAGTTGGCAAAGGATTGAACTACCTCATAAGCCAATTCAAAAGGTCTAAGAGGCATATGATCACCATACAAGGCTAATTCTAACTTTGAAGGAACTTTCCAAGGATCCAAAGATTTAAAAGTGTTTGATGTGATCATATTGACTTGGGCAATGTTATGAGGAAGATTTGGCAAAGGGAACGCAAAATTTACCATATGATATGATTCTTTAAGAAGACCAACACCAAAATACTCATATGCAGTAATCAATTTTCCAACAAAGGGAACGCTACTAGTAGAGTTAGGATCCATAGTGAAATAGGATAGCTGGTCTATCTTCGTGACTTTTCCTTTATGAGGAAACATAATCATTTGAAAAAAATATGAGACCACGACATACATGGCGTAATACCAACTTCGACCCAGTAATAGGTTATAATCAGGTTGGGCATCAATGACTTCAACTTCAATTGAAACTATTTTACCTTCTAATTCTACAGGTGGATAATTCAAAATTCCATAAGGTCAAAAACCTCTTCCATCAAAGGCTTTTAAAGTTGTGGAAGACTAATTGATAGTTGGAGAACCTAAATATCTCCAACAAGAAATAAAAATATTACATGTAGACACTCCTTTGCCAATAACTATTCAAAAAACATGTTTTGTCTTTACAAAAACTGGTATTTGGAAGGTTAGTTGATGTGGGAGTCTTGGTACATGGTTTTCGAGATAAAAATCAATTAAATTAAAGACCTGGGGATCAACTACTTCTATAGATGATAATAGTAATTTCCTTTTTTCTGGACAAGTTTGCAGCACTTTGAGAGGTGACGTTGTTGAAGGTGACATAGCCAGATCTTCAACAATATTGTACTTCTGAGTAGCTCTAGCATGAGGATTAAAGGCTGAATTTTGAAGAACACCCTTAGGAGGTAGTCGAATTACCATATCAGGATTAGGTTTTTCAATTGTTAAAGGTTCATAAAGACGAGGAGTTGATGTGAAAAAATGATTAGGTGAACCAAAATCATTTCCATCTACACTAGGACTTTTAGATCCATAGTCTTTGGATCTTGTGGCTACCATAACTTGCGAAGGCATCATCATGATGTCTACCAATGTGGAAGAGGAAGATGGGTTACGTGAAACCATATTATTGTCTTGAGAAGGAAATGGATCCTTCAAAAAATTGAGTTTAGGTGAACCCTTAACGAATTTAGAAACTTCAACATGATGATGTCATTCCTTGGTGTAATGATCATCATCATAGATGAAAACAAGATAGCCAGGTTTCTTATTTTCGTGAGACAATTCATTCTTGTTTGATTTCTCCCTAGGAGAAGTGTTTTGTTTTGATTTTCATTTTCCTTTCTTTTTACCTTTGGATTTATTATTTTTATCAGTAGATGAATCTACAACATTTATTTCAGAAGTAATTTTAGGAGAAGGATCTTCTTCGGGTGAATATCGTAAGGCCAAAATCTAAGTCCTTTTAGAATTTTTCTTTTTAGTCTTAGATTTTTGTTTAACAAAACCAATTACACCATTAGCAATGTTTGATCTTCTAAGAGTTGGGTTGGCTTGACCTAGACGAGCCAAATCTAGATTTTTTTCATACAAAGTGCCAGACTGAGTACAAACAAGATCTAAGTATTGGGCATGAGCAATAACTTTCTCTTCAATTAAAACACCACCTTTGGCAATATCTTCAATAATTACTAGAGTTATCACTCAGAATTTTTCCCTAGAAGTTATCAAAAGAAGGAAAAGACTGAGGTAAGTACAAACCAATCTTTTAAGTATAGGCTCTAGCCAACCTATGACTCAGAGAGGACTCTCTCTATATAATTTTTCTTTGTTTTCTGGGATTTTAGGCTAGTTCTTAATGTTCATTGGGGTTTTGGTTTTGTATTGGAAGTTGGATGATGGAATCCTTGAACATATGGATAGAATAATGTCTCTGGCTATTGGGCTATGGAGTCAAAGAAGGGCAGCAAAACTGGGATTAAATCATTAAGGGGAGTATTCAATGGGCAAGCTAGCAGAGTGAAGCACAGGTTTTAGGTCGAATGGGTGAAATGATCTTAACTAGGGTGAGAGGGCACTTAAGAATCCTCAAACCGAGATTAAAAGGAGGAACAAAGGATGATCATGAGCAAAGGGCAGTTAAGAATCCTTTACTATAGACTAGAGGGAAACTACCTGAACTAAGGAGCAATCAAGAATTCCTTAACTTAGATAATTTAGCAGAAAACATAAAAATGCATAATAGTCAAAACAGAGTGTAGTGAAGAAAGTTCTGAGATATCATTCCATACTATAGCATTTAGATTTCAGATACATTTAAGATTATGGAAAAACTTTTAAAGGAAAGTGACAACACAAAGGAAGATACTTTTCGTATTTCACACTACACGTGAATCTAGTGAAATGTCTTTTCTTTATTCAATAATCCAGCTTGCTGGTCCCAACAGTGATATAATAACTTACAGTCTTTGATCAAGAAAACTATAGAAATTTCTAAGAATCTACACTACATACTTCAAATTGTAAAGTATTTATACAAAAAATTATTACAAAATATATCAAACAACTTGAGATTTAATCTAGAAAATACAAATATATTCTTGCAAGAAGATAGAGACAGCTAATGAACTGTTTCTTGCTGTCCCTTTTATTTTGGTTGTGCTGGCCTTTATTTTTGAAGTGTAGTACTTTATGTTGGCTTGCAGTTGTGGAGTTTAACACTAGAGTCTTCTTTAATTTCATCCTTCAACTGATACTCTTTGACCCTGTTGTGCTATTTTTACCTGTTTCACTTGGTTGTTTTGTTTTTACTGTGTAGTAATTTTATGTTGTAAATTTATCATAGTAAATCTGTCATTTTCTCCACCATTCTGCATCTGGTAATTTCACATTCACCATTCTCCTATAGATTTCATCAGTCTGAGTATACTTTCCAAAATTGGGCTTGGTGAGGAACAATTTTTTTACCTCGTGCTCAAGGAAAAATAAGTTCTCAAATGTGACATATAACACTTTGCCTATTGGTAGGGCTTTTATGGATGAAGAGTTGGCTTGTTCCTTAGCCAATTTTCTAAGTCTATCACCATAGTCCAACTGTGTCATGAGCTTTTCATTGATAACCATAGTACTGGGCAGACCTTTCTCCCTCAAAATCTGAAATTTAGCCATGAACCTATTAATGGATACCTGCATATTGTGGCACTTTTCTTCCAAATTAAGCATAAGGTTCCTTTTGGAAAGGACCTTCCTTATTTCTAAAATGGCAGCAGTCCTATATTCGATATTTAGCTCCTGGAGCTCATATCTATTCTTATTGTTGAGGATGTGGATAAATTTATTTGCCTCCTCTGGCTTATCTCCCAACTCCTCCTTCACTTTCTGGATAGCTTCTGTAGCTATCTTTACCAACTCTGTTTGTTTGAAAATAACTTGGATTGATGGCCAAATATCATCGACAGAGTCAATGATATTGGCCCACATCATTTCCTTCGTTTGTCCAAGTGGTTTCTCCAGCGTTAAATCCTTCTCTAGGATTTTGATTCTCTCACCCATTACTTGGGCCTTTTGTGCTTCTTCTTTCTACTTTAGATGGGAAAGTCTGCAGTCTGTTTCCAAACTTACAAACTTTTCTCTTAACCTGTTCATTTTAGTAGCCTAGATAGACATCTCTTCCATGGCTTTAACAAGTTCTGTTGCTTGCTCTCCTGATGCACCTGCTGCTGATGTAGACATTGTTATTGATGGCAAGGCTATTGCAAATGGAGTTGTAGGTGCCAAAGACGCTGCTAGTGTGGATGGCACTACTATGGAGACTGTGGGGATAACATTTGTTAAGGAAGTGGCCACATCTGCCTATTTTAATTGGATCAAAGCATCCAATTCCTTTTCTATCTCTTTTAATTAGTCATTCAATTTCAAGACCAAGTCCATTAGTTCTTCATGCCCCTGCTGGGCTTCTAGGACCTCTAATGTTTGTGGATGATGTAGCTGAGGTATTTTTAGCTATTTCTTCAATGCAGCTATGTCGTCGTTCTTCTTTCTGGTAAGTTGTTCTGTAGCTTTTACATCCTTGGGATTATGTCCCAATTCAATCACTAAGTCCTCTAAGGACTTGATCCTGGTATCCTTGGTCTGTGAGGAGGCATTTTCTAACTGGAATTGAGCTAAGATGTTGTTCAGATAGCTCTGTAGCTAATGGGCAACTATGGCTTCACCTGTCAGGGTGGAGTATATCATCTCTCCAGCCTGTTTGTGTAGTTCAATCTGGTCTATGGGATGAATATCCCTTGCCAATACTTCAAAATCTACCCTTTTGAAATCTGATGATGTCTTTGGTTGCTGGGTTGTAGGCTTGACAAAGGTAATCTGCAACTTTCCCTCTTTAATATTAAAGGCTGACATTAGCCTTGTCTAATTAGTGGGAGTCAGTTTCAGGTATTGTGCATATGTTTGGGCCTTCAGCCTCTCATTTCTAGCTTTGATTTATTTATATCTTTCCTTCATATCTAGGTCTTTGTCAGTAGGCATTCTAAAGCAAGATACTTCAACACTGAGCTGCCTTTCCAACATCTGGGTTTTGTGATGTGGAAGGATCTTGCATGCCTCAAGATGGAGTGGTAGGCCTACTTCTTTCTACTTCTGTATTTGTGACCTCAACTAAGTCTTCAGTATATTCTTGCTCAGAGGCTGGATTTAGCCTTTGCCTCTTGTTTGATTCTTGCTACAAATCAGAGGTGGCCATTCCTGAAGTGGAAGCACCTTCTTTGTTTCTTTTTGGGATCTTCTCCTCATTCTGAGGAGTATGCATGACTGGAGGGGTACTCATGTTTCTTTCTGGTCCTTCTGGTACCTGTAAAAAAGAGCTTTCATCAAGTTTCTTTTCTAAATCAATAGGAGAATTCTCTACGTCTACTCTGGTGATATCTTGGTCTACAAGGGTACCCTCCACCCATTCTTTCTGATTTTCATATGCTTCTATTTCAGGTATGGGATGGTGAATTAAAGGTCCTAGCTTGACCTTTTGTCTCTTCTTTGTGATGAATTCCAAAGGATCATATCTGCAGAAAAGACTTCTTTGGAACTTCATATTCTGTAATATCAAATTTTCCTCTTTTCTAGCCTCTCTAGAGTTGCATATGAAGAGGCCTAGTTGGTTTTTTATCTTGAAATAAGCCTTATTCTAGGAAAAACAACCTCATGGGGAGGTATCTTGGCAACTTATATGGTGCAAGCATGCAACCATAAATCCTGATTTCTGTATGGTTCTAGTAAAGGTACTAGTCACCAACTTTGGTCTACTTAGACAATTGAAGGACTCTCTTTATCTCTAGACTAATTCTAGGAGGAGGGCTTCCATTCAACATTTCCATGACTGGATGTACAAATAAATCAATGAGATCAGAGTAAGAGAATGGAGACCGGTATTGGTGGATCAACGGGGTCCAAAACATGACTGACCTGGGCTGACCCTTGGTGTCAAGCTTTTGAAGGGTGAATGGGAACCTCTCTGATTGATAATATAAGAACATATGGTATAAAACTGAGGAGTACTTAAAAACCATTTCATTGTTCATTCTGAGGAATTGCTCATGCACCTTATCAGCTATAAATTGGGCATAGTCATAAATGACAACAGGAGGCTGCCCTGGAGTGTAGATGGACATGAAGGCTGCCCTGGAGTGTAGATGGACATGAAGGCAAGGATTATTTCATCAATGTACTCACTAGTGGAGTAACCCAAAACAAAAGATATCATGGCCACAATATTCTGGCCGCATGGAGAGAAAATGACTGATACATATGGAGGGGATTCCTTAGGGATGTGTTACTCTTCTCTAATGAAGGTTTGGAACAGTTGGGCCAACTTTGTAGAGCTAAGTTTTGGATACAAGTCCAACAAGTCTCCAATTGAGAGTGGGGTTAGGCTTGGTTTTTGTTGGAGCTGCATAATTTCATTTATAGACTCAGTAGTGATGGTGAAAAGGACCTTCTGGTCATTAGACATGACAGTTCTATGACTGGATGTGTAGCAAGCATAGCACATATGCACAATTTTAGGAAAAATGTGGACTTGGGGGAACTGGTACTTTGGAAAATTTGACTCCCAAAGGCCAATTTCATCAACATGGTTCAAGAACTTGTCCCTACATTGGCAATGTACTTTGAGCAGGAGTTTTAGGACAGTGGTATCTTTTATTCAGAAATCTTTATCCATTAAAGCAAGGTGGTCCAGGTCTAAATGAGGTGTAGTGATGGGCCTTACATCCATAGAAATTGGGGCAACCATACTCAGTTCTTGTGGATTTGAGTGTGGGGGGTAGTTCAAAGTTTTTAGGGCAATGGAGGTTTTGCAGTTGTTTATGGCTCACAGTGTTAAAATTTAAGTAAATTTGATCTTTCTTACTTAACTAATAGTGTCACAATGATGAATTGACTCTGAATTTGGTAACCGAGTTGGAATTCCATGGTTAAATACCTGGAATTGGGCATAATTAACTGTAAATGGTGGTTGAAGACAATTGCAGAGGTTTGTACGATACTAGTATAGACTGATGAATGAGCTGGACTATCTGAAATGTTTGTGGACAAATGGCGGAGGTTTGTGAGAAATTTGGCTGTTTGCAGGGGTTGCAATTGTTATCACTCAGGTTGTTCCCTAAAGTTGTAAGAAAGGGAATACAGCCGAGGTAACAACAGACTAATCTTTTAGACATAGATTCTAACCAATCTGCATCCAGAGAGGGCTCTCTCTTTAAGATTTGGCTTTGTTTGAGGTATATTAGGCTAGTTATGAAGTGCAAGGGTTTTGTTTAGGGTTTGGTTGGAGGAATGGAGATTCAATAGAACAGTGAGGTAAAACTAAAGAGTTCCAGTCCATTGGGCATGATGGAGTCAAAGGAGGATAGCTTTCTGGATTTGGTTTTTCAACCAAGGATGGTATTACAGAGCAAGGTAATCAAACATGGAACAATTCATAGGCTGGATTCAGGTGGAATGGAGTCAATGGGTGAAGGGCAATTAAGAATCCTTTATCATGTTGACAGAGGGAAAATGGTTGAATATTGTTAAGGAGCAGTTAAGAATTCCTTAGCAAATGCTCAAGATGAAAGAATTAGGGGAAACGGGAGAAATTAAGAATTCACTGTTTATTCTAATTCTGAAGAAAATATTGATAATAATAAAGACTGAATAGAGAGTGAAATCAAGCAAATTCTGAGTTATTCTTTCTTTCTATTATTCAGATCACGAAACATAGATGATAAAACATAGAAACTGTAAAATACAAGTTAGAAGGGACTTATTGATCCATAAGATGATTCAAGAATTCTATAGCATGGTCCTTAGTAGTAATTGCTCATTCAGTAAGCCAGACAAAAATGGTTCCAACAACCTTTTATTCCAAAAAAAATTCATAATTACAGCAAAGTCTGAGAATGCTTCCCAATCAACCAACCCCAAATACTTCGTCTGGGGGGTATTTATACAAAAATGTCAAGATAACATACAAAATATCTTATAGAAATAATATCTGTTGACAATTAATGCTTCTTTTACACAGATAGAGGCAGACGGTCTCGAAAGCAGGGAGACAATAAATATATGCAATAAATTCATGCTGCGCTGGTTTTTCCGTCTTTATGAGATGTACTGGAGGTAGGTGCTGCAAGTTGGTTCACGACTGTCTTCTGTTGATCCTCTGTGCTGGTTATTCTACCTTGGCCGGACTTTCATTAACTCTGATGTGATACGTTCTGACCCGCATGACTGTGATTCATTTATGTTCTCCACATTTATAGCAGATGGTCCAAAATTTTGATTTGACTGAAGATAAGTTTATAGGATTTCTAACATGCTTTGCCACCACTCCGGTCCTGGTAATTTATGTCTCTGAAGCTTCCTCAAAGTTTCGTCAGTTTCTGTGTACTTGAAGAAATTAGGTGGGATGGTGAACAGATGCTTTACCTCGTGCTCAATGTAAAACAAATTTTCTAGGTTGTCATAAAGGGACTGGCCAGATGGAAGTGCTTTTTCTCCTGAAGTACTTGATGATGTATCAACTTGACTAACAGGATATGTATTTAATTTATGTACATAGTCCTTGTGTTTCATCAGATGATTATTACTTCCTAAAGGACTTGGAAAACCTTTTTGATGCAGGACTGCAAACTATTTTGTGAATGAGTCAATCTCTATCTGCATGTCCTAGCATCTTTTGTCCAAATTTTGCATTAGAGTTATCATGGTTAGAACTCTCTTCATGTCTAGAATGGTGCCTGTTCTGTCTCTAATTTCCAGTGCTTCCAGTTCTTCACTGGTCTTGGTGTTCAAAAAATGTATTAGCCTGTTAGCTTTCTCAGGCATCTGTCCCAATAAGGCTCTTGTTTTTTGAATCTCCACTTGGGCCACTCTTATCAAATCAATCTATTCATAAATGGTTTGAATAGACTTCCACACATCACAAAGGGTTTGAGTGATGTTGGTCCACAAGATTCCCCTGATTTCTGCTAGAGGTTTATGCAGAGAAAGGTCCTTTTCTAATGATCTCAACTTGTTCTCCAATGTTGTGATCTCCCTTGTTTTCTCTGCCACATTCATCTTAGATTTATCATAACTCTGTTCAACCTTTGCCAATTTTTCTTTTACTTTCTTCAGTTCTGATACTTGGAGTTTCAATTCCTCCATGGATTTTATTAATTGCTCTGTAGTCATAGTAGTACTGCTGCCTAGTGCTGTTGTTGTTGATGTCGCTCCTGTGATGACTTCTGTTGTTGATGCCGAGACAGTGGGAGGCAGTGTTGTTATAAGTTTGGAGGGGGCAGTAGTGACTGTTGGGACTACTTTAGGTGGCTGGAAGGTCTACTCTCCCTGATTTTCTTGTAGTGCTTTCTCCAATGCTTGCTCTGTCTCACTCAATCTCCCATTCAGTCTCATGAGCAGGTCCATCATGTCCTCTTCAGATATATGTTGTACAACATCTGCAGTCTGTGGATGCATGGAAGGAGGCATTTTAAACTGTTTTCTGAGGGTAGCAATGTCCTCTTCTTTCTTCTTCGTCAGTGCCTTTATGCCTTTAGCATCTTTTGGATCATGTCCCAGTTCAATGATGATTTCCTCCAAGGATTTGATCCTGTTGTCCTTTGCTAGAGAAGAAGCTTTCTCTAAATCCAACTGAGCAGAGGTGTTGTTTAAGAAATTTTGCAATTTATGAGCTAACATAGCTTTATCAGCTAGTGTCGAGTATAGCATCTCTCTAGTCTGTTTATGCAGCTCAATTTGGTCTATTGGATGAATGTCTTTGGCCAAGACCTCCAGATTTGTCTTGATGTAGTCAGCTGCTGATTGTGATTGCTGCACCTTGGGCTTGAAATAACTCATGATCATTTTGCCCTCTTTTATGTCATAAGCAGACATCAATATTTGCTTCCTTTTGGGGGCCATCTTAAGATATTGATTGTAAATATGCAGCCTCAGTGGATCATTTCTAGCCTTTATCTCTGTGAATGTTCTTTTGATGTCAGAGGTCTGCTTACTTGGTGGCCTAGTGGATGAAACTTCCACACTATGATGTCTTTCTAGCTCTTGCCTATGTGAGCTAGTTGATGTCTCTATCACTCGGGAGGTTTGTGGGTTGGTTACCCTCTCACCTCTTAGACTTTCTATTGTTTCCTCAATGATTTCCTTTTCAGACAGAGGATTCAGTCTTTGCCTTTTTGCACCTAGCTGTTGTGCAGGTCCACTGATGGGTGTGGCCTCTTCTCTGTCTCTTTTCTTGCCTTTTTCCTCATTTAGAGGAGTCTGTAATGCAGGAATCTCTGCTACTTTGGTCTAGACAGAAGGAATTTTTCCTTGCTGATCAGTCATTGCTTGTTGCTCCATGTCTGTCACTTCCTTGCCTTTAGAAGACCCTGCACCTGGTGCACTGGTTTCCTGTACAGGCTGCTGTGAAGTCTAGCAGAGGATGTACCCATTGCGGTTTGCTGAGGCAGCTTGAAAGATACATGTCCAAAAGAGTCCAGGTCAAAGGCTTTTTCTAAATATTTCATAGCTTGTTCCATCATTTCTTGTTGAGTAAGTTCTTCTATCAATGTACCCTCTACCCACTCATCTTGATTAGCAAATTTCTCTATTTCAGGGATCCTAAAATGTTTATAGGCCGATAGCCTGTTTCTTACTTTTCTGTCACTTATAAAGCTATTTGGATCATATGGTACCCACCAGAAACTTTTCTTCAATTTAAGGTCTTCCCCTAATATCTTATCAGCATCTTCCCATGCCTCCCTCTTGTTAATGATAAAAGGGCCTAATTGGTTTCTTATTCTCAGCTGAGCCTTTTTCTTTACATTGCAAAAGTGAGTTAAATCTACATTGATAAGTTGCTTGAAATACTCTAGTGCAAACAGTCTCATAGGCACATATTTGGGTAGCTTATAAGGGCACAGTTCACAGCCATATATTCTGATTTTAGTATGATTCTGGTAGAGGTACTAGTCACGTATTCTGTAGTTTTTGGAGAGCTGTAAAATCTTCTTTATATCGCTAGAGAGCCTAGGAGGAGGAGCTCCTATCAATAAAGTAGAGGCTGAATGTATAAACAAGTCAATGAATTCATAGTAGGTATAAGGTGATTCACAAACATTGTGGAAGAATGAGGTACAAAAGATCACAGACCTCCTCTCTCCTTTGGAATCCAATTTCCTGATGGGAAATGAAAAACTTGTTGGAAATAATACTGAGGGGGGGGGGGGGGGTGAATCAGTATTATTACATCAATAAAACTTTTTCATTTCCATATTCAGATTCATATATGCTACTTCCACAACTTCTTATGATTCAGTTAGTTGATCCTTAATGAGTGCATTAGAACATTATCAACCATATTAACAGTAAACAGGTGCAGTAAAATAGAACATATCATCACACATAAGCCACACACATGAACACCATGATATAAGGTGGAAACCCAATGTGGGAGAAAACTACCTGCTGCAAGTCATCTCAATCTTCTTCTTAATAAGAAAATCCTTTTACAATATTTATGTACTGGTGCAGTCTTATACCAGTACGTAGGCTTCTACCTGCAGAGAGCTACAACCCTCTCTCGTTCTCCAGTCTCTCCTGGAAGGGAGCTACAACCCCCATAGTTCTTGTACTAGCCGATCCATTTACTAGTACGCAGGCTGCTACCTGCTACAATGCTCCAAAGTTTTCAACTGCTACTGGAAGGGACCTACCACCCCCTTAGCTCTTGTACTAGCTAAGATACTAGTACGTAGGCATCGGCCTACAATCTTCTCTCCTCCAGGTACCACGTTTCATATATTTTTAGACTGGATACTCCTGAAGCACAACACATAATCTGAAAGGCCACATTTCATCCAATTTTCATACTGGACCCATTAATATCATTGAAGCACATAATCAATCAATCTTCTGAATCACCCAAACACCAGATCAATACATATACAAGGATAATATATGTGTTAGCACCCAGATCTAGTCCATCAGATCACATAAATATGAGTCATTATGATCCTGATCCAATATTAGTTCTCATCCATCAATACTGAAGCTAAACACAATCAACCAAACAGGATATGTAGAATACTGACACCTTTAAACTGTCAGCAGAACCCATCAACAACCAAAACCACCTGTGACTTCAAATATCATAGCTCAAATTGTATACGCTACTACAATGAACCAAACCTGCATATATATGCGCTTACACCAAAGCCAACCCACGTACAGATCTATAAATATTCAAACATGACTTGTAGCGATTTCAAACTTAAGTTATACCCAGTTCAGATCATTTTTCAATATACAGATCTAGAATAAGCATAATCAAATATATAGAGATAGTTCATTTCAAACCATTTGATCCCGATCTATCCTTAGATCTTGTTCTCCATCAACCGGTGAGATCCCTCTTTAGCTCAGATCCAGATCTGCATCATAACCCAATCACAGTATTCCAGATCTAGCACTTTATCAGATATTCAATAATTCAGATGAAGCATTGCCAAATGATCTCCTTCCTCTTTTATAGCCTTAGTCATTTCTCAATACCACGGTCCAAAACCATAGGATCAAAAAACTGTTGGACTAATACCATGAACCAACCATGAAAGTGCGTGAGATCAACACTATTGGATGCAATACCACGAACCAAAACCATAGGATCAAAAACTGTCGGACTAATACCATGAACCAACCATGAAAGTGCATGAGATCAACACTTTTGGATGCAATACCACGGACCAAAACCATAGGATCAAAAACTGTCAGACTAATACCATGAACCAACCATGAAAGTGTGTGAACTTTTCTCTTGCATGAAGGGAACTTTTCTCTACATGAAAGTGCGCAAACTTTTCTCTACATGAAATAAAATTTTCTCTGCATAAAAGTGCGTGAACATTTCTCTACATGAAATAAACTCTTCTCTGCATAAAAGTGCGTGAACTTTTCTCTACATGAAATAAACTTTTCTCTGCATAAAAGTGCGTGAACATGGAATAAACTTTTCTCTGCATAAAAGTGCGTGAACTTTTCTCTACATGGAATAAAATTTTCTCTGCATAAAAGTGCGTGAACATTTCTCTACATGAAATAAACTCTTCTCTGCATAAAAGTGCATGAACTTTTCTCTACATGAAATAAACTTTTCTCTGCATAAAAGTGTGTGAACTTTTCTCTTCATGGAATAAACTTTACTCTGCATAAAAGTGCGTGAACTTTTCTCTACATGGAATAAACTTTTCTTTGCATAAAAGTGCGTGAACTTTTCTCTACATGAAGGAAACTTTGTTGCACTATATTTTATCAAATAAATTTGCTGCACTATAAATTATCATTTTTGTGATTTGCCATCAAGGACAGCACTTGTCTCATAATGCTAACAATCTCCCCCTTTGGACTTGTCATACTGAGAATTGTCATCTGATATCTCTTCCGTAGATTCATCTAGATATATATAAGTGAGTTGATCTTCTATGAGTTGTTTGCCATCAAGTACAACACATGCATCATAATGCCAACAATCTCCCCCTTTGGACTTGATGGCAACAATACCAAATCACTCTCCCCCTTTGACATCAAGGGCAAAGGGCGAACCAAGATATTCTCTTTCCTAGAAAGGCATTCCGCTGTTCATACTTCCCCTGAGTACCTGTTGAAATCTCTGAATGAGCTCCCCCTTTGTATATGCCAAGGTGTACCAATCTATTCATGCTACATGCTGAAAGCTCTGCTCTTTCTGAATTGTGTTGTTCATGCTCCCCCTATATGTAAGCAAGGTCAGCAAAAAGGTGTTCTACAAGAACATGACTCTATACATCATACGTGACCTTCTTAGCACCAAATACTCATACATACATCCATCTCCCAACCAACTGGGGATATACCAGAAAATGACAACCAAGTACATTACATCATTCATCCCAGGCATAGTGGGGAAACCAACATAGGCCGTTACATGACGTTGATATGACTGAAATATTTCATCAAATGACTACAATAGATAGAGACACACTATTACATCATGAGTCTTGATATGACCTTTACATCGAATGATATACATGACATTTATAACAGAGACCAAACACCTAAATAAGATCATGATAAACATCAGCAACGACACTGAATGATCTGCTCCATAGCATCTATCACCAGCAACTTGTATTAGTGCATGAATCATCAAGGTATGTCCGTATCAACTCATCCTTTTGAATAGAATTCTGTATATACAGAATCATTCTATCATATGTGAGAAACACCATAGCCATCCAGATCTGCATGGACCAAGTATCATCAATTGGGAATATCAATCAACATATGTACGAAACAACCTATCATCATAAAGGTAAGAACTCATCATCATCAAGTCTCCAACAATGCAACTTTGAATAATCATCCATGTATCCAGCCAACAATCCTCATCCATATATGTGCCAAGAACAATAGGAATCCTGCATCATAACTGTAATATATGATCTTTATGTATATGACGACAACAGCATATGAGTTACTCATCATCAAGTAAAGAAGATGTGAATTCAAGCTAAGTACTTCTCCTTATCCTTATGAAGATCACCATGTAAGCACCATTAGAGGATCAACCACAAATCTGATCTAAATATCAACTATGTAACTCCAAGAATCATCTGAACAACTCATAACCATATCATAGCAAGATGAATCATTTATCCATATAAGCATCATCACCAAGGACTATTAACCATAATGCCAACAATGCATTAAAAGCATATGCTCCCCCTAAACCTGTGCCATCTTGTTTACTGTCAGATCTGATCATTCATATCAGCAAGGAGTATCAATACATCATCATTATCAAGTTAGAAACAAAACACTTCTAAACATCAAGTCATTTCCACACATCATCAGCAAATTGTAACCATTATCAAACAGCGCAAATAAACCGAATCATGACTGATCCTTTTCCTGAACCTGTCCCTACTGCCTTTCCTCAAACAATCATATACGCGACTATGCCATAACCAACTCGCGTATATATGTGACTTCTCTTTAAGAAACTTGCATATGAGATTTAGGACATTGAAGTTTTACACTTCCAGCTCCCTCTAATTCTGTTAAGTCTGTATGTCGTGTTGTGCCGCCTCTTTCTGACTGTACTTCTTTCTTCTTCCACATCTTCAAGTGTGATGATGATGTTTTCTCCTTTTGGTATGGTGCCCATACTTTGTTCCTGCATTCCTTAGCTATATGTCCAAGCTTGTTACATGCATAACATCTTACATGTTTCATATTCCTCCTGTAGCAATCAGTAGCTTTGTGACCAAACAAATTGCAAGAAAAACAATATCCATTGAAGTACTTGGAATTTGATGATCTTTCGGTGTGATGATCTTGAACCATCCTTCTTCTGCATCTAGCTGCAACATGTCCAAGATTATGACATTCATAACATTCAATATTATTCATCTGCGTAAATGGCCGACCATAGTTAGGAGTAAGATATTTTCTTTGAGGAGTCTCTTTCCTTGATTGTTGATGGGGTTGACCTTTCATCTCCTTGTTGATCATTTTAGATTTCTCTTTAGAGTTCCTTGCCTCACCTTGTGAACTAGATTCACCTTCAACAGATTCATGAAAACCAAGACCAGTCTTGATAGTAGGAGACCTTTGACTACTAAGAATATCATCCAAGGCTTTAGTACTATCTTGAAATCGTAATAGTTTATCCTTTTCTTCTAATTTACCTTTCAAGATATTTACCTCAACTTGAAGTTGTTCCTCCTTTTCTAGACATTGCTTCTTCATGTCTTCTTCAACTTTCCTTCCTTCTTCCAACTGATGCCTTAGTTTGAGAATCTCCTTTTCTTGTTCTTCATTCAGATCCTGCTGCATTTGACGAATTCTGAAGGCACATTCCAGTTGAGATTTTAAGCTGATATCTTCGTTTACCTGTTTTTCAATAGCTTGGAGTAGATCTTTATTCTGCTTCTTTGATTCTTCAAGATCTTTCTTTAGCGAGTGGATCGTGGCTTCAAGACTTTCATAGTACCTGGATCTATCTCTGAGTTTCTTGATGGTTGTGCCTCTTTCATTGACTTCATCTCTTAACGATGTCACTTCACCCTGCAACTTTTGACATTGATTTTCCTTGTCCTTGAGTAACTTTCTTACCTTGTTTCCTTCCTCTGATTGAGCTTTTAGTTTGGTAAATTCTTATTTGAAAGCACATTCCCTTTTGTTCAATAGATCTTGTTGATCTTCAATTTTGTCTGTAAGCCTTCTAAATACTTCCTCTATTTGATACTTTTCTTTCTCACCCATAAAAGCAAATTCAGTTGCTTCACTATCACTTTCATCTTTTCCAAATGGATAGATAGCTGGAACATCAGAGGATAGCAAATTCATACCTGATAGTTCATCTTCATTTTGAAATGATTCTGAATCTGATTCTGAATCTGAAGAGCTTCTTATACCTAATCCCCAATCGATTCTCCCACTGTCATAGTTCTTCTGAGATGTCTTCTTCTTCTTAGGTGCTTTCTTCTTAGGTGCTTTCTTCTTAAGCTTCTTTCCCATAGTTCCACGGATCTCCTTCAAGTGATCAAGCTTCTACCAAAGGACCTGCTCTGATACCAATTTTTGGAAATAATACTGAGAGAGGGGGGGGGGGTGAATCAGTATTATTACATCAATAAAACTTTTTCATTTCCATATTCAGATTCATATATGCTACTTCCACAACTTCTTATGATTCAGTTAGTTGATCCTTAATGAGTGCATTAGAACATTATCAACCATATTAACAGTAAACAGGTGCAGTAAAATAGAATAGATCATCACACATAAGCCACACACATGAACACCATGATATAAGGTGGAAACCCAATGTGGGAGAAAACCACCTGCTGCAAGTCATCTCAATCTTCTTCTTAATAAGAAAATCCTTTTACAATATTTATGTACTGGTGCAGTCTTATACCAGTACGCAGGCTTCTACCTGCAGAGAGCTACAACCCTCTCTCGTTCTCCAGTCTCTCCTGGAAGGGAGCTACAACCCCCATAGTTCTTGTACTAGCCGATCCATTTACTAGTACGCAGGCTGCTACCTGCTACAATGCTCCAAAGTTTTCAACTGCTACTGGAAGGGAGCTACCACCCCCTTAGCTCTTGTACTAGCTAAGATACTAGTACGTAGGTGCCGGCCTACAATCTTCTCTCCTCCAGGTACCAAGTTTCATACATTTTCAGAATGGATACTCCTGAAGCACAACACATAATCTGAAATGCCACGTTTCATCCAATTTTCATACTGGACCCATTAATATCATTGAAGCACATAATCAATCAATCTTCTGAATCACCCAAACACCAGATCAATACATATACAAGGATAATATATGTGTTAGCACCCAGATCTAGTCCATCAGATCACATAAATATGAGTCATTATGATCCTGATCCAATATTAGTTCTCATCCATCAATACTGAAGCTAAACACAATCAACCAAACATGATATGCAGAATACTGACACCTTTAAACTATCATCAGAACCCATCAACAACTAGAACCACCTGTGACTTCAAATATCATAGCTCAAATTGTATACGCTACTACAATGAACCAAACCTGCATATATACGCGCTTACACAAAAGCCAACCCACGTACAGATCTATAAATATTCAAACATGACTTGCAGCGATTTCAAACATAAGTTATACCCAGTTCAGATCATTTTTCAATATACAGATCTAGAATAAGCATAATCAAATATATAGAGATAGTTCATTTCAAACCATTTGATCCCGATCTATCCTTAGATCTTGTTCTCCATCAACCGATGAGATCCCTCTTTAGCTCAGATCCAGATCTGCATCATAACCCAATCACAGTATTCCAGATCTAGCACTTTATCAGATATTCAATAATTCAGATGATGCATTGCCAAATGATCTCCTTCCTCTTTTATAGCCTTAGTCCTTTCTCAATACCACGGTCCAAAACCATAGGATCAAAAAACTGTTGGACTAATACCATGAACCAACCATGAAATTTTGTGAGATCAACACTTTTGGATGTAATACCATGGACCAAAACCATAGGATCAAAAACTCTCGGACTAATACCATGAACCAACCATGAAAGTGCATGAGATCAACACTTTTGGATGCAATACCACGGACCAAAACCATAGGATCAAAAACTGTCGGACTAATACCATGAACCAACCATGAAAGTGTGTGAACTTTTCTCTTTGCATGAAGGGAACTTTTCTCTGCATGAAAGTGCGTAAAATTTTCTCTACATGAAATAAACTTTTCTCTGCATAAAAGTGCGTGAACATTTCTCTACATGAAATAAACTCTTCTCTGCATAAAAGTGCGTGAACTTTTCTCTACATGAAATAAACTTTTCTCTGCATAAAAGTGCGTGAACATGGAATAAACTTTTCTCTGCATAAAAGTGCGTGAACTTTTATCTACATGGAATAAACTTTTCTCTGCATAAAAGTGCATGAACATTTCTCTACATGAAATAAACTCTTCTCTGCATAAAAGTGCGTGAACGTTTCTCTACATGAAATAAATTTTTCTCTGCATAAAAGTGCGTGAACTTTTCTCTTCATGGAATAAACTTTTCTCTGCATAAAAGTGCGTGAAGTTTTCTCTACATGGAATAAACTTTTCTCTGCATAAAAGTGCGTGAAATTTTCTCTACATGAATGAAACTTTGTTGCACTATAATTTATCAAATAAATTTGTTGCACTATAATTTATCATTTGTGTGATTTGCCATCAAGGACAACACTTGTCTCATAATGCCAACAATCTCCCCCTTTGGACTTGTCATACTGAGAATTGTCATCTGATATCTCTTCCATAGATTCATCTAGATATATATAAGTGAGTTGATCTTCTATGAGTTGTTTGCCATCAAGTACAACACATGCATCATAATGCCAACAACACTGTCTGGCTGATAATATAGTAGAAGGTGATATATGAATGAGGTGTACTTGAAGACTCCTTCTCTTTCCAGATTTATGAATTGCTCATTGATTTTATTGGCAAGAGGCATAATCATATTTGACAGCAGGGGGTTGTTATGGAGTAAACATTGACAACATAACAAAGATGGTCTCATAAAAAAATTCACTGGTTTTGAATCCCAATATAAAAGATATCATGTCAAGAGTAAGCTTGCTAGTTTCAGTGAACCAGGAATGCACATAGGGAGGTGGGCCTTGAGGTTGGCAATCTGGCTTCATAAATAATTTAGCAGTCCGGGTTATTTCTGAATTGGGCAATTGAGAGCCTTGCTCAAGCAAAAATCCCATGGAAAGAGGAGCAAGGGGCTGAGCTGGATGGAAGTGTAACATCTTATTGATAGATTCAGCAGTTATTTAGAAGAGAATAGTTTATGATGGAGTCATAACTGCTTTACTGACAAGGTCATAGTTTGCACAACAATGGTGGATAATATCTGGGAACACATTGAATAAGGGAAGGTAATACCTAGGGAGATTAGATTCCCATATTCCAAGGATATCAGAGTTACTCAAATGACTATTCCTAATTCGGCAAAATGCCTGGAGATGGTTCATATCACCAGATAACTCTTTAATTTGAAAATCTCTGTCAGCCAAGGGCAACCGATCTAGGTCTTTATGAGGTGCATTGAGGGGCGCAACATTGAGGGCCACAGGGGCTTCCATGTTCGGTTCTCTTTCTTTTTAGACTGGAGGTCAAGTTTCTGTGGAAAAATGGGCAAGAGAGCAGCTCTGGTTATCTTTTTCTGAGAGTTATAAACGGAATTTACTTGAATTTGGCCTTGTTGGGTAAAATTCACAGAGGAAAAACGAGATTGCAGGTTCGGGAAGTGAAAACGGGGTAAATACCTATTTTTTAGAGGCGACCAGTGTAATTGTAGGTTGACCAACGAGCTGCGGAGCAGGACGCTGGACTCTGTTTGGCCGCGTGGACGACTATATGCTTGAGCAGTTGCTTGGATGTAGTTTGCATGAAACAGTTTCATGGAGATAAACGAATGAAAATGGGCGAAAATGATGTTTTCTCGACATTTTAACAAAATTTGGCTTTTGCGAGGCTTTTGGCGCTTTTTGGTCGGATGATGTCATCGACGATGTTTTGTCGTTATGTGGGGGTATGGGATGGTGACTTAGCAGTGACATGGCGGTGACGTCAGTGGGTGGGTCAGCAGCAGGGCAGTAAGCAGTGTTGCCCCGCACCGCTTATTGGCTCAAGCAGTTTTGGTGGGGAGGGCCGCAAGCACGGTGGGATGGCAACGTGTATCCCTAGTAGGGCGGCAATACCGCCGGCTCCCTAGGAGTTAACGCTCAGGCGGAAGGGGGGGCGCGATATAAGCATGGACCGTCCAATGGGCGGGCCCAGATCCAACGTTTGGAGGAATTGGGATATGGCGAAGGGTTACGGCGCAGGGGCCCATGTAATTAAATCATCGTTTTAATGTTTTTCGGGCTTGATATGAATGGTGGCGTGGTGATTTATTAATCAATTAACGTGGGGTTAATTGATTCCAAAACAATGCGCGTGGGGTGGTTATTATAAGGTTTTGAATGAACCTATAATTCCATTAAACAATGACATATGGCTATTGCTAGCCGGGGCAGAAATAATAAAATTTGGGGTTTTTATTATATATAATACAAGAAGGGTATTATGGATAGGGATTTATATAATCTAGGGTTAGAGTTAATATGAGAAATATGTTGAAAAACTTAGGCTTAAGCGGACAAGTTTATATGTGATTTTTCACAATCTCCTAAGTAAAAGGGCTTTACTTAGGGTTTTATGAAATGAGATGGAATGATTTGGGGATATTGAGCAGATCTAAACACCCTGGGGGAGATTAGTGAGTGATTTTGGGAGAAGTGTGAAGGGAAGTTAGTCATGCCTCACTTGATTTGTAACCAAATAGTTGCCATGGTACTTATGATGATAATAAGATGAACATCTTTGAGAGAGAAAATTAATCATAAGCATGCTTCTGCAACACCAAAACTGCCTACCTAGCCTATTATACCTAACATTTTTGTTCTTCTTCCATGGGTGCACTTGGATTGGCAAACCCTCAACAATCTTCTTTTCTTTGCATGATAACCCAATCTGAATCAAAACTTGTAACTTCCAAGATTAAACATTTTGGACAGATTTTATTCTCTATCACTAAAACAATAAATTGAAACATGAATTAGCCAAGATTAAGCTATTTGGCTATTCATCAATTGCAACATAAAGTTCAACAAACTGCACATGAAACTTTAATTTATAGAACATAAAATAGTAGTGGCATTTGGACTTGCACACTTTCCTGGTCCTTTTTCCTTTGGGATTCATTTCTTTCATTTTTTCTTTTGACCACTTATCTTTTTACCCTTTGATTTTTCTTTTAGGGTATACCCTCTTTTCATTTTTTAATCTTTTGATTTTTTTTCAAAATATGGAAAACCTTTGCAGCAGGGAAAGGATGAACATATTAGGAATTTTAACCAGTCAATCATGAAATATGACACCTATTGGTATAGGAGCATAACACTGGCTCCACTTGGGGATGGCTTTTCCTGGTGAAAAGTCAAGAACAGCAGGTCAGATGGCCTTCTAAACAACTCTTGCTGCACTCTGAAATATTCCTTTGCTGTAAGTAAACAAAACTGTACAGAGGACCATGTAAAATATACACATCTCTCATGAGCTGATTCAAACAATTGCACCTCTGTTTTGGATAGTTTGTTTGAATGTTTTTTTTGTTGTGTTTTCAGCTCCCAAGTCTTCTACAATTTCTGATAAACTAAAAATGAGGGAAAACAAAAAGGTTGTAAAATTCCCTAACTGTCCCTCAAAATTTTCTGCACATTCCTTCCTATTCTTATTGCTGTAATAAACTGCAGAAACTGAACTTCAGTATGTACAAGTTAGAGTCAGGATATATCAACAAACTGGAAAAATATAGTGTTTCAACATCCGACCATTAACTGGTCCTTCTTCTACTTCTGTACCATCCAGGCTTTTTAGAAAATAAGTATTGTTGCCTTGTGAAGCCTGGATAATAAAAGGTCCCTTCCATAGGAAGTCAAACTTCCCATGTTTTCCTTTATCTTCTCTTCTGGAATCCCATTTCAAAACTTTGTCTCCTATGTATAAATCCTCTGCCTTGGTCCTCTTATCAAATATCTTCTTGAGATTTTCTTGTAGCACTTGAGATCTTTGATATACCTCTTCTCTAGTCTGCTGCAAATGTATAGTCTGATTTATCCTTCTTTGAATGTCATTGGGATGTACTTGAACTTCTTGTAATAATTTCATTACAGGTACCCCTAGAGATGAAGGAAATATAGCCTCCATACCATAGACTAGCTCATATGGACTAGTTCCAATGGATCTCTTGGTAGTTAACCTGTCTGCCCATAATGCATTTATTAGCTTCTTATGCCAGTTTTTCTTGTTTTCTTCCAATACTTTCTTAATAATACTGATCAAGCTTTTATTGGAGGACTCAGCTAAACCATTACCTTGAGGGTAATAGGCTGTGGAGTGACCTAGAGTGATATGGTATTTGTGACAGAAACTGATCATTCTCTTGGATTTGAAAGCAGCAGCATTATCAATTATAATTTTTTCAGGACAGCCAAATCTGGACAGGATGTTGGTTTCTAAGAATTGCATGATCACTGAATCATTGGCTTGTCTACAAGGGATGGCTTCTATCCATTTGGTGAAATAATCTGTGGTAGTCAGGATCCATTTATGTTGGCCAGAAGAGGGAGGGTGAATTTCCCCAATAAAGTCTAAACCCCATTGTTGGAATGGTCTTTCAGTGGAAATTGGTTTAAGGGGCAAAGGTAAAAGTTTCCTCTTGCCTTCAAAAATTTGACATTTATGGCAAGATGTAAAAAACTTTTTGACATCAGTAAACAAGATGGGCCAATAGAATCCAGCCCTTAGAATTTTGTCAGCAGTTGATTTCCAGTACAAATGTCCACCACAGTCCCCTGCATGAAATTCTTTGAGTACCTTGTTAGCTTCATCTTTTATTAGACAATTTAATAGAACACCTTCATGATTTTTCCAAAAAAGAGCACCATCTAAAATACAAAACTTTGAAGCTTTCATTTTCAAAAACCTTTTCTTTGTTCTGGATAACCCTGGAGGAGCCTGCAGGTTTAATAATACATAACATATATCAGCATACCAAGGTGATTCTAGGAAGGCCTGGCTGATTTGTGGAGTCGCCATCTCCTGTTCATTATCTAGTTCATTGATATCCAGGGCCTGGCAATTGGTTTTAGTCATGCGTTTAGCCAATCCATGTCCTTTTATCAGCTTTGTAGGTTTTATTTCAATATCATACTCTAATATAGTAGCAATCCATTACCTCTTTTGCCTTCAATCCCCTCTTAGGTCAGGATATATTTGACAACAGTGCTTGGTATATAAGCTATTATATGAGAGTATAATATGTAGACTCTAAAATCTTTGATGGCTTTCACAAGTGCATAAGCCTGTTTTTCCATGATTGGATATTTTAGTGGTGCATCCCTCAGTGCTTTACTAAAAAAGGCTATGGCTTTTTCGCATCCTTGGTCATCTTTTTGTGGTAAAATAGCAGTAATAGTGTGTTCTAATGCAAATGAGAAGATTATGAAGTCTCTGTCAAATTTTGGGCTTGTAAGGACTGGTGTTTTGGTCAAGGCCATTTTGATTTCTTCAAATGCTTGTTTGGCTTCTACTGTCCATTTAATCTTGGAATCCTTTTTTAGCATATTATTTAGCAATCTAATTAGCTCAGCCAAATTGGGTATGAATCTTCTTAAAAAGTTAATTTTCCCTAGGAAAGCTTGAAGTTCTTTGATATTTCTAGGATGGGGAATTTGTAAAATGGCTTCTATTCTGTCAGGATCAATTTTAATGCCATCTTTGGAGATTATGTGACCTAACAGTTTGCCCTCCTCTAGGCCGAATAATGACTTCTTTGGATTTAGTGATATACCATACTTTCTGCATGTTAGAAACACCTGTCTCAAATGATCTAAATGCTGCTGATATGATTTGGAAAATACAGTAAGATCATCTAGGTATATGACTAGGAAATCATGAATTTCTTTAGCAAAATCTATGTCCATTGCACGTTGGAAGGTTGCCCCTGCATTCTTGAGTCCAAATGGAATTTTCACATATTTGAAAGTTCCCCATGGGGTTGTAAAAGAAGTTTTTTCCTAATCGTCAGGGTGAACTAAAATCTGGTTGAAGCCTGAGAACCCATCCAACAGTGAAATTCTAGAGGCACCTACTACCCTTTGTAAAATGTGGTCCATCTTGGGTAAGGGATAGTGGTCTTTCAAAGAAACCTTATTTAGATTCCTTAAATCCACACACAGTCTGATTTCTCCTGTTTTCTTCCTAGTGGGCACTAAATTAGAGACCCATTCTAAAAATCTGATAGGTGCAATTATCCTAGCTTCATACATTCTTTTGACTTCTTTTTCAATTAAAGGGAGTAGTACAGGATTGACCCTTCTGAGTTTTTGCTTGAAAGGTTTCTGATTTTCTTTGAGGGGTATTGTATGTTGAATCACAGAAGTGTCATAGGATTTGAGATCTTCATAGCTCCATGCAAAAACGTCCTAAAATTCCTTGAAGAGTTCAACATATTTAAGCTTTTGGTCTGGAGGCAAAGTTTTGGACAAAACTTTATCATTTTAGGATTTTGTTCAGTTCCTATGTTACAGTCCTCAATGTCTGCATTTAGAGGCTGCATTTTGGGTTTCCTTGGTATATCATTAGAATCAAAGAAGTCTTCCAGAGAAGTTAATCCTGTGGGCAAACAATTGTCCTTTAAATCAATAACTTTAGATTCTACTCCAATGGCCTCAACAATGTCAATTTCTTTAAGCTCTTGCAACTTTTCCTTGGTAAATTTCGTTGGGTGAAGTATTCGTGTTGCAGTTTCTGGTGTAATGTCTGTTTCAATTTTGTCTATTCGATCAACTTCACAAACCGTGTCCGTGTCTATATAAGTGCTGGAAAATTCTTCCTTTAAGGTCAAGAAATTATTAATCTGAGTGTCATTGTCAAACACTTTCCAATTCTTTACATTGTCCAGTATGGTTGGCTTGTCTCTAATCTCAACTGTAAACTGATGGTTGGGCTCAAATGGCAGTTTACAAGTGCTGGAAAATGTTGCCAAACTGTGAGCATGGAAATTGTGTTTCCTTGGAATTTTGGCAAGCTGTGTTTCCAGAAAGGTATTGAGTATTTCAATTGCTGCTCCTCTGTAAGATCTCAATCTAAGATCATTTGTGAGGAAGTTCCCTTTCATTTGTTGAATGACTAAATTAGAATCTCCCAAAATTGATACCTAACTGCCCTAAACTTTTGATCAATTTAAGTCCTAGCAAGAGGGCTTCATATTCAGCCATGTTATCAGTGCATCTAAAATTCAACCTGTATGCATGTCCTTTAACATGATCATTTTCTAGATTGTGTAGCCAAATTCCTGCTCCTGCTCCTATTTTATTGACTGAACCATCAAATTCCAAGTACCAGAGGATCTCATGTTCATAGCTAATATCAGGAGACATAGAAATTTGTTTACTAGGGGAATCCAGATTTTTAGTTTCATCTGGTTTCCTTTGTGTCTCTATTCAATCAATTGCTTCAGAAATTTATTGAGTTCGAAAAATAGATTTTCCTTTTATGAATTTTTCTTGTTCTAAGGGTGAAGCCTTGACATCAGTTGGGGGATAAATTTCAGCATTGTATAGGATGAAAGAGTCCATGTCAGAATGCATAGAGTAGATGGGAAAATTTTGGTGTTTCTCCTGGCTGCTCACCATGTATTTCATCAAAATTTCTTGGTACAATCTCTTTGGCCGGCCAAATACTGAAATGGTGGCATAGGACATGTTCAATTGTAAAGATCCCTGGAGCTTTGCACCCAAAGGTCTAGACAACAACATGCCATATTTTGGTGGAATATTAGCTACCACTACATCCATTAAAACTGTCTTGGCAGGGTATTGAACTAATGATACACATAAATCTTTGATCAATCCTAGACATCTGACCTGGCTTGAATCAAAGGAGAACAAGTCTTTATATGGCCTAGTAATATCTAGGTCCAACTTCTCCATGACAAATTTAGCCATTAGATTATGAGAAGCACCAGAGTCAAACATTGCATTGGGGAGTATCTTATCATGAATGTTCAGATTTACATAGAAAGGACAGACCCCTCCATCTACTGATTTTCCATTTACTTCAGGGCCAGAAATTAATTCTAGTTGATCATCAAGGACATTTACTGCATCTCTATTTTCTGAAATTTGAAGTGATCTTTTGATTTGTTCTCTATAGACATCGTGCTTAGCCAATTCTGACAATGGAATTGCTATCTTTACTTTTCTATTTCGGTCTCAAGGTTGAAAGGTTTTTATGTTTGTAGTTTTGCATTTCGGGCAGTGAGATTTTATTTTTCTGTTGTATTTTCTGTGCTTTTTTTCTTTTTCAAGAGTGTTGTTATGGGCTGAAGCTGTTTCCAGATCAATTTCTGGGAGTTCTTCCATAGTTTCTTTGGAAGGAATGGAAGTTGAAGGTTGTGTGTAAGGTGGTTGATTATCTGATATATCTTCAACTGTTGTATGATTTGGGTTAGGAATTGTTTTAGGAGAGGTTTTTACAGGAGGATTCTTGATTTTAGCTTTGCTAGATTGCTTAGTATCCTTCTGTTTATTAGCTTTAGGAACATCTATCCTTCTGCTCCTGATATTATATTGTTTGTGGACTTCATAGATGGCTGTGTCATATCCCTCCCTAAAATAAAATGACTCACCTGATTGGATTTGGAATTGATTAAGAGTATGAGCTTGCTGGTCTTCTTGGGTCAAGAAAATTTGTTGTTCACTTTTGAGACCCATTAAGTTGATTTGAATATCTTCTATTGGTTCACTAGAAGTCAAAGCTTCAGCATAGTTTTCCTGGAATGGAGGTCTAATTTTTTGATCAGGGCCAGCCTTTCCAGTGTTAGGAATTTGGTTTTTTCTAAAATTTGGATTTCTCCCAGTATTGCTTGGTTGACCATCCCAAGGGGATTTTCTCTCAATTGTCTCTACTCTATCACCAAGTCTATCCATTCCTTTAATGATAGCATCTAACTTTTTTTCAAAGGCAGAAGGTTCTTATTTGATGGGTATCCTTCTTTCATCTCTAGCTCGAGCTTGTTTAGAAATTAGGTTGGCCTCAACACTGACAGCTATACTCTGCATGTCTTCTAAGCTTCGAGGAGCTCTTTCCCTAAGCTGGTATGCCATGTCAGATTCAAATGCATTAGGGAATTTGATCAAGGCCAAGTCTGGTGGAGGTCCGAGTTTCTGAAGAATAGCATTGTATACATTGTTAAATCTAGAATAGTAATCTTGCACAGTTTCTTGTGGGCCTCTTTTCAAGTTTTCATATTCTTATAAAATGTGGAGAGGATCCTTCTTCTTTTCCCATCTGTTCAATAAGGTCTGATAAAGAGCCTCTGGATCATTGATAGTGTTTGCAGGGAGTTCTCTAAACCAGGTTCTAACATCTCCAGTTAAGCTTTGGACAAAGACTTTCATTCTTACATCATTAGCATCAATCTCATCGTTTTCAAAATAATCTGTCATTTCCTTAGTATGTTGTTGAGCTGTCTAAGTGCCAGTATCATCAAAATAAGTGATTTTTATTTGATAATCTTGGGGCATGGCCCCTGGGTTTGCAGGTAGTTGCAGGGAAGCATATCGGTTTGCCATATTTGCAGAGATAAGTGTAATAGTTGGAAGAGCAGGAATAACAGTGGAAATATATGTTGTAGGTGGAGGTGTGGAAAAGATGGCTTGAAGTGTTGATGGTGAGCTTGAAGAAGATACAGTAATGGCAGAAAGGATTGGTGCTTTTCCAGGAGCAAGGTCAGATGGATAGGGTTCTGCTGATGTGTGTCAAGGTGTGAACTAGCAGAATGTTCTTGGCTCTACTGGCTTCTAAGGTTCTTAGGAATCAGATTAGGATTTTCAAAGATAGATGGGGGATTTGAATCAGAATTTTATCTGGTGTAACAGATCTTCTTCTTTGGAGCCAGCTTCTGAGTATGTTTTTGGTTTTGCTTGAAATATTTTAACAATACAACTTCAACAGTATCTTGTAGGAAATTTTAAATATGGGGTTTTGAATTTTCCTAGAGCTCTATTAAAACAAGGTACTGATCAAGTATTTGGGACAACTGTTTAATACATAAACTAGATTGAAGATAGACCGAAGTAGCATTTATTTACTCATGCAATTGCATAGTAAAAGCAGTTTCAAAGGCTACCTGGCAAATTTTAGGCTCTATATATAGCTTATGAAACAAACAAAAGTAACAAATAATTATTCAGGTCCCCAGTGGAGTCTCCAATGATGTTATCACTCAGGTTGTTCGCTAAAGTTGTAAGAAAGGGAATACGGCCGACGTAACCACAAACCAATCTTTTAGACATAGATTCTAGCCAATCTGCATCCAGAGTGGGCTCTCTCTTTATGATTTAGCTTTGTTTGAGGTATATTAGGCTAGTTATGAAGTGCAAGGGTTTTGTTTAGGGTTTGGTTGTAGGAATGGAGATTCAATAGAACAGTGAGGTAAAACTGAAGAGTTGCAGTCCATTGGGCATGATGGAGTCAAAGGAGGATAGCTTTCTGGATTTGATTTTTTAACCAAGGATGGTATTACAGAGCAAGGTAATAAAAAATGGAACAATTCATAGGCTGGATTCAGGTGGAATGGAGTCAATGGGTGAAGGGCAATTAAGAATCCTTCATCATGTTGACAGAGGGAAAATGGTTGAATATTGTTAAGGAGCAGTTAAGAATTCCTTAGCAAATGTTCAAGATGAAAGAATCAGGGGAAACAGGAGCAATTAAGAATTCACTGTTTATTCTAATTCTGAAGAAAACATTGATAATAATAAAGACTGAACACAGTGCAATCAAGCAAATTCTGAGTTATTCTTTCTCTCTATTATTCAGATCACGAAACATAGATGATAAAACATAGAAAATATAAAACACAAGTTAGAAGGGACTTGTTTATCCATAAGATGATTCAAGGATTCTATAGCATGGTCCTTAGTAGCAATTCCTCATTCAGTAAGCCAGACAAAAATGGTTCCAACAACCATTTATTCCAAAAAAAATTCAGAATTACAACAAAGTCTGAGAATGCTTCCCAATCAACCAACCACAAATACTTCGTCTGGGGGGTATTTATACAGAAATGTCAAGATACCATACAAAATATCTAATAGAAATAATATCTGCTGACAATTAATGCTTATTTTACACAGATAGAGACAGAAAGTCTCGAAAACAGGGAGACAATAAATAGATGCAGTAAATTCATGTTGCGTTGGTTGTTCCGTCTTTATGAGATGCACTGGAGGTAGGTGCTGCAAGTCGGTTCACAGCTGTCTTCTGTTGATCCTCTGTGCTGGTTATTCTGCCTTGGATGGACTTTCTTTAACTTTGATGTGATACGCTCTGACCCGCATGACCATGATTCACTTCTGTTCTCCACATTTATAGCAGATGGTCCAAAATTTTGATTTGACCAAAGATAAGTTTATAGGATTTCTAACATGCTTTGCCACCACTCCAGTCCTGGTAATTTATGTCTCTGAAGCTTCCTCAAAGTTTCATCGATTTCTGTGTACCTGAAGAAATTAGGTGGGATGGTGAACAGATGCTTTACCTCGTGCTCAATGTAAAAAAAAAATTCCAAGTTGTCATAAAGGGACTAGCCAGATGGAAGTGATTTTTCTCCTGAAGTACTTGATGATGTATCAACTTGACTAATAGCATATGTATTCAATTTATGTACATAGTCCTTGTGTTTCATCAGACGATTATTACTTCCCAATGGACTTGGCAAACATTTTTGATGCAAGATTGTAAACTTTTCTGTGAAAGAATCAATCTCTACCTGCATGTCCTGGCATCTTTTGTCCAAATTTTTCATTAGAGTTCTCATGGTTAGAACTCTCTTCATGTCTATAATGGTGCTTGTTCTGTCTCTAATTTCCAGTGCTTCCAATTCGTCACTGGTCTTGGTGTTCAAAAAATGTGTTAGCCTGTTAGCTTGCTCAGGCATCTGTCCCAATAAGGCTCTTGTTTTTCGAATCTCCACTTGGGCCACTCTTATCAAATCAATCTGTTCATAAATAGTTTGAATAGACCTCCACACATCACTAAGGGATTGAGTGATGTTGGTCCACAAAATTCCCCTAATTGCTGCTAGAGGTTTATGCAGAGAAAGGTCCTTTTCTAATGCTCTCACCTTGTTCTCCAATGTTTTGATCTCCCTTGTTTTCTCTGCCACATTCATCTTGGATTTATCATAACTCTATTCAACCTTTGCCAATTTTTCTTTTATTTTCTTTAGCTCTGATACTTGGAGTTTCAATTCCTCCATGACTTTTATTAATTGCTCTGTAGTCATAGTAGTACAGCTGCCTAGTGCTGTTGCTGTTGATGTCACTCCTATGATGACTTCTACTGTTGATGCCGGGATAGTGGGAGGCACTGCTGTTATAAGTGTGGAGGGGGCAGTAGTGACTGTTGGGACTACTTCAGGTGGTTGGGAGGTCGACTCTCCCTGCTTTTCCTGTAGTGCTTTCTCCAATGCCTACTCTATCTCACTCAATCTCTCATTTAGTCTCATGAGCAGGTCCATCGTGTCCTCTTCAGATTTCTATTGTAGAACATCTGCATTCTATGGATGCATGGAAGGAGGCATTTTAAGATGTTTTCTGAGGGAAGCAATGTCCTCTTCTTTCTTCTTCATCAATGCCTTTATGCCTTTAGCATCTTTGGGATCATGTCCCAGTTCAATGATGATTTCCTCCAAGGATTTGATCTTGTTGTCCTTTGCTAGAGAAGAAGCTTTCTCTAAATCAAACTGAGCAGAGGTATTGTTCAAGGAATTTTGCAATTTATGAGCTAACATAGCTTTATCAAGTAGTGTGGAGTATACCATTTCTCCAGTCTGTTTATGCAACTCAATCTAGTCTATTGGATGAATGTCTTTGGCCAAGACCTCCAGATTTGTCGTGATGTAGTCAACTGCTAATTGTGGTTGCTGCACCTTGGGCTTGAAATAACTCATGATCATTTTGCCCTCTTTTATGTCATAAGTAGACATCAATCTTTGATACTTTGTGGGGGCCATCTTAAGATATTGATTATAAATCTACAGCCTCAGTGGATCATTTCTAGCATTTATCTTTGTGAATGTTCTTTTGATGTCAGAGGTCTGCTTTCTTGGTGGCCTAGTGGATGAAACTTCCACAATATGTTGTCTTTCTAGCTCTTGCCTATGTGAGCTAGTTGATGTCTCTATCACTAGGGAGGTCTGTGGGCTGGTTACCCTCTCACCTCTTAGACTTTCTATTGTTTCTTTAATGATTTCCTCTTCACACAGAGGATTCAGTCTTTGCCTTTTTGCACCTGGCCATTCTGTAGGTCCATTGATGGGTGTGGCCTCTTCTTTGTCTCTTTTCTTGCCTTTTTCCTCATTTAGACGTGTCTGTAATGCAGGAATCTCCTCTGCTTCGGTCTGGATCGAAGGAATTTTCCCTTGTTGATTAGTCATTGGTTGCTGTTCCGTGCCTGCCACTTCCTTGCCTTTAGAAGACCCTGCACTTGGTGCACTGGTTTCCTGTACAAGCTGTTGTGAAGTTCCAATAGAGGATGTACCCACTCTGGTTTGCGGAGGCAGCTTGAAAGATACCTGTCCAAAAGACTCTAGGTCAAGGGTTTTTTTCTAAATCTTTCATAGCTTGTTCCATCATTTCTTGCTGAGTAAGTTCTTCTATCAATGTACCCTCTACCCACTCATCCTGATTAGCAAATTGCTCTATTTCAGGGATCCTAAAATGTTTATAGGCCGATAGCCTGATTCTCACTTTTCTGTCACTTATAAAGCTATTTGGAGCATATGGTACCCACCAGAAATTTTTCTTCAATTTAAGGTATTCCCCTAATATCTTATCAGCATCTTCCCATGCCTCCCTCTTGTTAATGATAAAAGGGCCTAATTGGTTTCTTATTTTCAGCTGAGCCTTTTTCTTTACATTGCAAAAGTGAGTTAAACCTGAATTGATAAGTTGCCTAAAATACTCTAGTGCAAACAGTCTCATAGGCACATATTTGGTAGCTTATAAGGGCACAGTTCACAGCCATATATTCTGATTTCGGTATGATTCTAGTAGAGGTACTAGTCACATATTCTGTAGCTTTTGGAGAGCTGTAAAATCTTCTTTATATCGCTAGAGAGCCTAGGAGGAGGAGCTCCTATCAATAAAGTAGAGGCTGGATGTATAAACCAGTCAATGAATTCATAGTAGGTATAAGGGGATTCACAAACATTGTGGAAGACTGAGGTCCAAAAGATCATAGACCTCCTCTCTCCTTTGGAATCCAATTTCCTGATGGGAAATGAAAAACTGTCTGGCTGATAATATAGCAGAAGGAGATATATGAGGGCCACGAGCACGGCGAGATGGTGACGCGTGTCCCTGGTATGGAGGCAATACCGCCAGCTCCCCGAGAGTTAACGGTCGGGCAGAAGGGGGGGCACAATATAAGCATGGACTGTCCGATGGGTGGGCCCGGATCCAACAGTTGGCGGCATTGGGATATGGCGGAGGGTTATGAAACGAGGGCCCATGTAACTAAATAATCATTTTAATGTTTTTCCCGCTTGATATGAATGGTGGCATGGTGATTTGTTAATCAATTAACGTGGGGTTAATTGATTCCAAAACAATGCGCGGGGGGTGGTTATTATAAGGTTTTGAATAAACCTATAATTCCATTAAACAATGACATATGTCTATAGCTAGCCAGGGTGGAAATAATAAAATTTAGGGTTTTTATTATATATAATACGGGAAGGGTATTAAGGATAGGGATTTATATAATCTAGGGTTAGAGTTGATATGAGAAATATGTTGAAAAAGGTCGCTAAGTTATGGAGTTTAAACTTAGGCTTAAGGGGACAAGTTTATATGTGATTTTGCACAATCTCCTAAGTAAAAGGGTTTTACTTAGGGATTTATGAAATGAGATGGAATGATTTGGGGATATTGAGCAGATCTAAACACCCTGGGGGAGATTAGTGAGTGATTTTGGGAGAAGTGTGAAGGGAAGTTAGTCATGCCTCACTTGATTTGCAACCAAACAGTTGCCATGGTACTTATGATGATAATAAGATGAACATCTTTGAGAGAGAAAATTAATCATAAGCATGCTTCTGCAACACCAAAATTTCCTACCCAACCTATTATACCTAACATTTTTGTTCTTCTTCCATGGGTGCACTTGGACTGGCAAACCCTCAACAATCTTCTTTTCTCTGCATGATAAGCCTATCTGAATCAACACTTGTAACTTCCAAGGGCTTAGATTTAATTTTTGAGCTCCTTTGCTTCTCTACCTAACTATTTATCTGCCAAGATTAAACATTTTGGACAGATTTTATTCTCTATCACTAAAACAAGAAATTGAAACATGAACTAGCCAAGATTAAGCTGTTTGGCTATTCATCAATTGCAGCATAAAGTTCAACAAACTGCACATGAAACTTTTATTTACAGAACATGAAATAG
This sequence comes from Pinus tabuliformis, assembly GCA_031772625.1. NCBI lineage: Eukaryota > Viridiplantae > Streptophyta > Pinopsida > Pinales > Pinaceae > Pinus > Pinus tabuliformis. Next base: position 151,737,269 of record CM062804.1, on the reverse strand, counting down.
TAGTGGCATTTTGACTTGCACACTTTCCTGGTCCTTTTTCCTTTGGGGTTCATTTCTTTCATTTTTCTTTTGACCACTTATTTTTTTACTGTTTGATTTTTCTTTTAGGGTATACCCTCTTTTCATTTTTTATTTTTTTTTATTTTTTTTCAAAATATGGAAAACCTTTGCAGCAGGGAAAGGATTAACATATTAGGGATTTTAACCAGTCAATCATGAAATATGACACCTATTGGTATAGGAGCATAATAGCAATGACTTCTCAAAGGAAAAATGCACGAAAATAGTGAAAGGAGGGGTAAACGGACTTTTATAGAAAAAACAGTTAATTTTGGCGGGTTTCACTAATTGATGAACAGTGACGGTTTTCAGTTGAAAGGGGGCAGTGGTTGTGGAGGTACATCGCACCGCTTTTATGGTGCAGGCGGTATTTGGGAGGGGTCACCCGATTCCAATCAGCGCTTGACACATAGCGTCGGGGGCCAGGGGAAAACCGCTTTATCGGGCGGGTAAAGGGAGGACGTCGGGCCAGCCCGATATGCTTGTGAGGTGTTGGATGTGGAGGAGGGACGATCAACGGTGATCGAGAGATAGGGGTTGCGTGGGGGTGAATGATGGGACATAACGGGGTGGTCAGGAATTTAATTGCGGTGGTTTTGGGATTAGTTTAAGGACTAATCCAGGTTTAGGGGGTTAGGCCAGATTGTAATGAGGGATTAGGGACTGAGGGTGGGATTTTAATTTTTTTTGCTGGATAAGGGGTAGTAATATAGTTTATAGATAAACTATGGGGTTGGGTTAATTTATATAAAGAAGTTAAATATATATGGGATAATGAGCATATCTCGATTTTATATATTTAATTTAAAAAGTTAATATGAAGTGAAATGAGCGGAAGGAGTATTGTGCTTAGGTACATGAAATGTTGTGTGGTTTCCATATACCTAGTACTTTAGGATAAATGTATTTTGTGGGTTTTTTGTACATAAAACATGTTTATAAAGGGGTTTTCCTAGGCAAAAGAACTTAACCTTAGGAAAAGGGATTTGGTGAGGGGGATGAGTGAATTATGATGAAATTTAACACCTTTCCTTCTTAAGTCATCAGGCCGAGGGTCCGGTCCCACCAAAAGTCAGAGAAATTCTCTAAGCCTTTTTTACTTAAAAACTATAGGTATTAATATTTTTATTATGGAAGGGAAGTTAGTGAGTGTCATGAGGGTTAAAATGAATGTGTTATATACCAAGGGGGGATAATATGGGGTACAAAGGGAGGTACCCAAGGGAATAATGTAATAATGGGATGGGCCATAGTAATAAATAAGGTGGTTAACCTGTATCATGTAAGGGACCACAAGTAGTTAGTAATGATGTAGTGGGCCCATGGTATTAGATAGATAGTATTGAGGGAACCATGGTATTGACCCATGGTATTGTATGTATGAGGCCTATATAGAAGCTAGAGACTCCCCATTGAGAGATGTCAAGTTATTGTATGAATAGGCATATCGCTTGTGTAGTGCTCTCCTTCCTTAAGGAGTGAATGTATGGTGTTGCCCTACCCTAAGAGTTTTGATTAATAAAATAAATATTTCTATCTATTTCTATCTTGTTATTTCTTGGGTATATTTGTATTCTCATATATTTTCATATTAGATCTATGGTATCAGAGCACTTTCTTGGGCAAAAGTGGAGAATTTTTATTTTTTATTTTTTGCAGGGACTTTTTGGGGCGGTGAGTTTGCTGATTAGATCTATACATTTTAGGGAAAAATATACAAAATCTAATTGCAAATCTTGATTCTTTGTGAAATATGCCCAAGTTCAAAAAAAATTGGCTGAATCGGAGCTCGGATGAAGGAGATATCATTAATCTAAAAATCAGTGGTGTTGTAGGAATTTTCGGGGTGGAGAATTTGTAGATTAGATCTGTATGAATTGGGGAAAAATATGCAAAATCTAATTGTAGATCTAGGTTTTTGATGAAAAAAATACTCCATTTAAAAAAAAAATCAGTCGAATCAGAGTCTAGACGAAGGAGATCTTGTTGATTTAAAAATTAGTGTTGTTGCAGACATTTTTTGGGGCAGTGAGTTCGGGGCATAGATCTATACATTTTGGTGCAAAATCTGTAGAACATAATTGTAGATCTAGATTATTTGTGAAAAAATACCCTAGTTTAAAAAAAAATTGGCTAAACTGGAGTCTGGATGAAGGAGATATCGTTGATCTAAAAATCAGTGGTGTTGCAAACATTTTTTAGGGCGGCAAGTTTGCAGATCAGATCTATATGTTTTGGTGCAAAATATTCAAAAAATAATTGTAGACCTTGATTTTTTGTGAAAAAATACCCAATTTCAAAAAAAAAAATCAGCTGAATTAGAGTTCGGATGAGGGAGATATTACTGATTTAAAAATCAGCTGGGGTGCAGACATTTTTTCAGGGCAGCGAATTTGAGGCGCAGATGTAGACATTTCAGTGAAAAACCTATAGAATATAATTGAAGATCTGGATTTTTTGTGAAAAAATACTCAAGTTCAAAAAAAAATCAATCAAATCGGAGTCCGGATGAGGGAGATATCACTTATTTAAAATCAACGCTTTTTTGAGATTTTTTTGGTGATGGCAGGCCTAGATCAGAATTTGAGGGACTCGTATAAATTTGATGGCTCTCATCAAGCCAAGTGGCTAGCACAAATGGAGAAATATTTCACATTGAATTACATCATAGATGATGTGACTCCGTTGAGTGTGGAAATCATGTACTTGGACCATGAAAGATGGTAATGGTGGCAGTGTCAGCAAAAATGCCATCCAAGGACAACTACTTGGCAGATGTTCGGAAAATCTATTTGTGACCACTTTGACAGTAAATCTAATTTTGTGGGTCCTCTTACTAAGTTCACACAGACAGGCACACAACCCAACAAAGATTTTATTTTTGCAGGAAAGAAGGAAACCAAGAAACCTAAAGGGTTATTTTCTAATGGTATCTCCTTATTGCAGGTTCAAGGATTGATTCAGAAGGAGAAGATCATTGTGTCTATAAATCCTAGTTGCAAGCATAATTTTATCAATGTTAATTCGATAAAAAAATTGCAAGTTCTAACCAAACACATTGAAAACACACAGGTTGATGATGAGGATGTTCAAGTTTATAAGGATTTGAAGCTGTCTATGGATAAGTATGTGTTGCATGGTGTTTTTTATACTTCAGATATGGATAACATGGATGTTGTTTTGGGATATCCTTGGATGGAATTTGTGGGTACTGTCAATATTAATGTGCAGAAGAAATTCCTGAAGCTCTGGTATAAAAAGAAGAAAATTACATTGCAGGATATTTCCATTAAGACCCAAGAAAAGACTATGGAGGCAGAAGCACAAAGCTCTAATGAAACTTGCACATCAGATGATGAGCCTTTGATTGTCGAAAATCAAACACAAATAGAGGATGAAGCAAAAAAGGTTACAGGTGATGACACATCAGATGAGGGCTGGGTGGTTGAAGTAATATTGGAAGATAAGACACCACAGTAGGCACCACAACATGCACCAGATAACAGTCAGGCTCCAGTAAGGGGTGACTTAAAGAAAAAGATATCGTGGGTTAAAACTTCAACATATCATCACCCACATCACCCCCGCAAGAAAAAAACCAACAAGATGGCAACCAATTAGCCACAAGGACAACAACCGCCGCATGACAGATAGAGAGGAGCGAAGATCCACCTACTACACATCAACACAGAAGAGTTGCCAAGGTCAACTTCCATCTCAAGCGAGCGAGGCACCAGTGAGATCGAGGCTTCACATTTCTCTTGGATGGCTAGATGCACGTGCATGGTACCAGTGAACTACTCTTTTGAGTAGATCTTATTATTTGTGTTCTTCCCATGTTTCAGGGACAAAACATGTTAAGGGGGATGGAATGTTATATATCTAGGGGGGATAATATGGGGTACAAAGGGAGGTACCCAAAAGAATAATGTAATAATGGGATGGGCAATATTAATAAATAAGGTGGTTAACCCGTATCATGTAAGGGACCACAAGTAGTTAGTAATCATGTATTGGGCCCATGGTATTAGATAGATTGTATTGAAGGAACCATGGTATTGGCCCATGGTATTGTATGTATGAGGCCTATATAGATGCTAGAGACTCCCCATTGAAAGATGTCAAGGAATTATTGTATGAACAGGCATATGGCTTGTGGAGTGCTCTCCTTCCTTAAGAAGTGAATGTATGGTGTTGCCCTACCCTAAGGGTTTTGATCAATAAAAAGAAACATTTCTATCTATTTCTATCTTGTTATTTCTTCGGTATATTTGTATTTTCATATATTTCCATATCATATCTATAACAGAATGAGGGGATATTAAGTAAACCAAATTGTGAACCATTTTTTTTGTTTTGTTTACCACTTATGCATATTTAAATGGTGCATTTGAAACAATGACAAAAGTGCTTTTTGTATCAATTATATAACATTTTTGCAACCTTTCTAATACTTACCCACTTACTCATCCTACCGTTTTTTATTCACTTTACTTGGGTGCATTTATGCTAGCAAACCCTTATCAATCTTTTTCTTTTATTTACAAAATAAACTATATAATTCTAACATTATATCCTCCAAAGGCTCAGATTAAACTGATGAGCTCCTTTTATTCACTCTACCTATCTAATGATCTGCCAAGATTACACTATTTGGTCAGTTTTATTCACTACCTGTAAACATAAAATTCAAAGCATGAAATAGCCAAGTTTAAACTTTTGACTATCATGGATTATGGCAAAAGTAACAAGCTACACAAAATCATTTATTATGCATAAAAAGTAAACAGTAGTGGCATTTTGACTTGCACACTTTCATGGTCTCTTTTTGTCTTTTAGGGTTCATATATCTCATTTTTTTTAACGCATTTTCATCCTTTTTGTCCTTTGATTATTCTCTTAGGACATACGCTCTTTACATTTTTTAATTTTTTTAATATGGAAAACATTTGCAGAAAGCAAAGGTATGTACAATATTACAAGGCATAACCTTAGTCAATCAAAATTATGACTTCTATTGGTATAGGAACCTAACAACTGGCAAAAGTTATTTTATAAACCATTCGACTATGATATGATCTGGGATATAAACTTTAACTAAATACTTTCTTCTTCTCCATTCATGAATATGATATGAAATATAAGTAGATGTTGATTGTTTCTGAGAAGTTAAAAGTTCAATACCATTATCGTATCAGATGGGTAGCTGAAAATGTATCAAAAGACCAGTGGCTATGGTGTTGAAAGTACTGAAAGAAGCTCGTGATAGCTCAACATACCACTTGGCTTCCGAACTAGTTAAGGTTCATTAGAAAATTCATAATCTAATGGAATCATTGACTAATGAGCTAGAGGTGCACCAAATATGATAAGTCATGATGTGATTAGATGGATCCTCTCTTGATTTACCTTCAAATTTTAGAATGTCACTGGGAAACTTCGTAGGGATTGCCAGCAAAACCAATAGATATAAAATGGGATCATTTGTTAACCGAGATAGATTTTGTAAATCCAAAGTTGCAATAAATGGTAATTAACGGTTAAGGTCGGGTATTGATAACCCTAAGGTGTTGGCATTATGAGACAAGTGTTGTCCTTGATGGCAAATCACACTGATAACAAATCATAGTGCAGAAGGATAGTAGCAAGGAATTGATGATCAGTCTACAAGTATGAAGAAAAATATATACACGCTGGTTCACTATATACCAAGTCGCGTATACAAGCAGGTTCACTATATACCAAGTCGCGTATACACAGGTTCGCTATATACCAAGTCGCGTGTACACGCTGGTTGGCTTCAATAAAAGCGCGCGTATGTGGAAAACTTATCTTTGGTCCACCGCGGTTATTCCTTGGAAGTTGTGCCTATGGTTTTGGACCTTGGTGTCTCGACGGACATGTTGATCCCTAGTTTTGAAGATGATGGTATTGGATTTCTATGGTTTTGGCTCTTGGTATTGAACAAGGCCTAAGGCTATATAAGGAGAAGGAAATCATTAGGCAAGAGTATCTGAAATGTCTTGAATATCTGATGAAGTATTAGATCCAGTATGCAGGTTATTGGTTGATGATGTATTGCTTGATCTGAGCTAAGGAGAGATCTCATCGGTTGATGGAGAACAAGATCTAAGGAGAGATCGGGATCAAATGGTTTGAAATGAACTATCTTTATATAGTTGATTATGCGTATTTCTAGATCCGCATGACTGACGCAATATTATGTTCTGGGTATAACTGATGTCTGGTACAACTGCAAGTTATGAAAAATTATTTTTTAGATCTGTACGCAGGTTGTCTTCGGTAAAACCGCGTGTATACGCAGGTTGCCTTCATTGAAGTAGCGTATATCTTTTGGAGCTTAATTTTTGGGTTGCAGCTGGGTCTGACTGTTATTGCAGAGTTCTTTAGTCTGCTTTGTGTTCTGGTGACTGGGTTTGACAGGGTTTCAGTGGTTCAGTGATTCAAAGATTGTTGATGTGAGCATTGGTTGTTTTGTAATCTGCTATGAAGGTTGAATGAATTGTGGTCTTCAGAAATATCCAGTCTGAAAATGTATGAAAAGTGGTACCTGAAGGAAAGAAGATTGTAGGCCTGCACCTACGTATTAGTATCTTAGCTAGTACAAGAGCAAAGGGGGTTGAAGCTCCCTTCCAAGGAAGTTTGGAGAACGAGAGAAGGTTGAAGCCTTCTGCAGGTTGGAGCCTGCGTACTGGTATAAGGCTGCACCAGTACAAAAGATTGTAAACTGAAGTTCTTATTAAAGAAAGATAGAGACGACTTGCAGCAGGTGGTTTTCACCCACATTGGGTTTCCACCTTATATCATGGTGTTCATGTGTGTGGCTTTTGTGTGATGATCTGTTCTGTTATACTGTTTACTCTTAATATGGTGAATAATGACCTGATGCACTTAACTGAAGATAAACTAACTGAATTATAAGTTTTCTGGTTATACGCTGTTTTCTTTAGACACAGTAGCGTGTACACGCTGGTTCACTTAACTGAAGTAGCGTATATGTTTCTGAGCATTGAAAAAGTTTTATTGATCTGATAATACTGATTCACCCCCCCCCTCTCAGTATTATTTCCAACAATTGGTATCAGAGCCGGTCCTTCAGAGAAGCTTGATCGCTTGAAGGTAGATCGTTCATCATGAGCAACTACGAGAGAGAAGCATCAACCAGGCCACCGGTTTTTGATGGGACAAACTTCAATTATTGGAAGGTAAGAGTTACTGCCTATCTTCAATCTCTTGGTACAGAAGTCTGGGACATCGTAGAAACAGGCTACGCTTTTCCTTCAGCTACTCCTACAGATGCAGCTGAGAAAAAGAAGTATGAAACAAATGCGAAAGCAGTCAGTACCCTATTAGGATGTATATCCCAAACGGAATTCATGAAGGTAATGCACTACAAATCCGCAAAAGAGATATGGGACAAAATTGTCACGAGCTATGAAGGAGATGAACAGGTAAAGCGTGCTAAACTTCAAACTTTCAGGATTCAGTATGAGACTCTCAAGATGTATAATGATGAAAGTGTGGCTAACTATTTTCTTCGGGTAGATGAGATCGTTAATTGTATGAAAAATTTGGGTGAAGAAATAAAAGAGGCTATAGTGGTTGAAAAGGTTCTAAGATCATTGTCCCCCAAGTTTGAATCTAAAGTATCTGCAATAGAAGAAAAGGAAAATCTACGAATTCTTACTATGTCTCAGCTACATGGAATTCTAACTGCTTATGAAATGAGAAAGGGAGGCCCATCAGACAGAAGAGAAGCTGCTTTCAAGGCATCAGGCAAAGAAGATTATTATGAAGCAAGCCACGTCCCAGAAGAAGAGGAAGAAGAATCAAATTTTGTCAGAAATCTTCAAAGGGGTTCTAGAAGGTTCAGAGGTAAGTTACCTTTTAAATGCTTTGCTTGTGGAAGAGTAGGTCATTATGCTGCAAAATGTCTTTATAAGGATAAAGGAAAGGAACCTGCTAGATGGAACAAGAAACAGAGTGCAAATAAGAAAAGCTACTACACTCATGAAGATAGTGATGGTCTATCGAATAGTGATGAAGATGAACGAGGTAATGAATATAAGTTGTTAATGGCATTTGAAGATGATGATTATATGGATGCTATAGATGTGGATAATCTTTATGATGAAATTACTAGACTCAAGAGATGTATAGAAGAAAATAATATGATCATTGATACTCTACAATTTCAAATTGATGAAAAGGAAAAACATCTTGAAAAACTAGAAGGTGAAATTGTTGGTCTTAGAAAAGAGATTGAGAAAACAAAAGCTATTAATCTTAAATTTGTTAAAGGATCTGAAACCTTGGATGAGATTATCAATGTGCAGCGATCTCCTCTGATCAAGACAGGTCTTGGATATAATGGAGAAACATCTCAAGCCTCTACCTCTAAAAGTTATCTTGATGCAGCAAGGAAAAGCGAGCAAAGGCCAAATAAAAGTAATCAGGTGAATCAGGGACAGTTTACCTCAAGAACAAATAAAGACCATCAAGAAATTTGGGGACAAACTGCCTTAAGGACAAACAGAAGCTACAATCAGCCACAGGTAAAATCTTCCCAATTTGCTCCAAGAATAAATAGAAGCTACAATCGGTTGGGTGATAGATCTGATTATCGCAGAATTTTCTTTAATGGCCAATGCTTTTCTTGCCATAACTTCGGTCACAAAGCAGCTCAATGTGTTGCATACAAGACAATCATGACTAGAGAAGCTCAAAAGCAAGGGAGAATGACTGAAACCATGAAAAGGACTTATAACAACTTTTCGGTTCTTGAAAATGAAGTTGAATGCTCTATTTGTAATAACTTTGGTCATGAAGACTCTGAATGCAGGAGCAGGTTCTGGAAGACAATTCAGAAGGAGCAAAACTCAAATGTCAGAACATGGAGAATAAAGGAACCACAACCAGAAAGATGTGGGATAGCCTTTTATGCAGAAGGTCAAGAAAGTCTATGGTACATTGACAGCGGATGTTCGAAGCATATGACAGGGGACAAAGAAAAGCTTGAGTCATATACCGCATTAGAAAAGGGGAAGAAAGTTTCTTTTGGAAACGATATCTCTGCAGCCATAAAAGGAAAAGGTGTGGCTCCATTGAAAGAGAAGGTCAAAGCTGGAAATGTTTTGTATGTTGATGGATTGAAGCATAATCTTCTGAGTGTCAGTCAGATGTGCGATCAAGGAACAGAGGTAATATTTAGATCAAATGGATGTTGTGTTCGTGATCTTGATACAGGTAAAACAGTGATCAAAGGAAGAAGGACTCCAAATAATCTATACATATTTGAAGAAGGACCACAAAAATGCTATTTGAGCAAGGATGATGAACACTGGCTATGGCATCGAAGGTTGGGGCATCTAAGCTTTTCACAAATAAGGAAAGCATGCAAATATCAGGCAGTTCGTGGTCTTCCAGATATCAAAATTCCAGACAACACTATATGCAAATCTTGTCAGTTTGGAAAGCAAACCAGAACTAACTTTCCAGAGAAGGAAGGATCAGCTAGCATGCCTCTTGAACTAGTACATACAGATACATGTGGTCCATTCAGAAAAAGAACACCTCGAGGAGAAGAATACTTGATATTATTCATTGACGATTTCTCCAGGTTTGTCTGGTTAGGACTTATGAAGCACAAAGATGAAGCATTCAAAAAATTCAAATCCTTCAAAGCCTTGGTTGAAAATGAATCAGGACACAAAATTAAGTGCCTCAGATCTGACAGAGGTGGGGAGTTTACCTCAAACGAATTTTTCGATTTCTGTGAAGAACATGGGATAAGAAGAGAATTCTCTACAGCTAGAACTCCTCAGCAAAATGGGGTGGTGGAAAGAATGAACAGAACAATCCAACAAATGGCTCGTGCTATGCTTGATGAATCAGGTACTCCCGCAACTTTCTGGGGTGAAGCTGCACATGCTGCGGTTATTATTCTTAACAAAACAAATGTCCGAGTAAACAGCACTCAAACACCTCATGAGCTCTGGAGTGGTGAGACTCCTTTGGTGAAGCACTTCAAAATATTTGGGAGCAAATGTTATATTAAGAATACTGATGAGCAACTTGGCAAACTTGAACCAAGAGCAGATGAAGGCATTCTTCTTGGTTATTCTCCATATAGCAAAGCATACAAGTGCTACAATAAAAGACTTGGCAGAATTGTTGACAGCATTGATGTAGTGGTTGATGAGAAGGGATATATTCCTAGGCAAGTTCATCATGAAGACATTGAAGAAGATGAACGCTACACTCAAAGGCAGAATGATGAAGAAGAAGAACCTCAAGAAGAACCAGAGGAGAAGGCAAGAATAGAAGAGAAGACTCCATCCAGATATGTTCAAAAGAATCATCCAGAATCTCAGATTGTGGGGCAGAAAGAAGCAGGAATACAAACAAGAAGAAGAATTGCAGAAGCTTCAAGCTATTTGGCATTACTCTCTTCCACTGAACCACAAAATGTGAAAGAGGCATGCAAAGATGAATGTTGGGTCAAAGCAATGGATGAAGAACTTGAGCAGATCGAAAAGAACAACACTTGGGAACTGGTTCTTAGACCAAAAGATAAGAATGTCATAGGGACAAAATGGGTCTTCAAGAATAAATTGAATGAAAATGGAGAAGTAATTAGAAACAAGGCCATACTTGTTTGTAAAGGGTATGCACAGCAAGAAGGGATAGATTTTGAAGAGACCTTTGCTCCTGTAGCAAGACTTGAGGCCATCCGAATGTTCCTTGCTCTCTCAAGCTTTCAAAACTTCAAGGTATTTCAAATGGACGTGAAATCAGCCTTTCTGAATGGAGACTTAGAAGAAGAAGTATATATTGAGCAGCCAGATGGTTTCATTCTTGGGAATGATCCAAACCTTGTATGCAAATTAAAAAAGGCTCTCTATGGTCTCAAACAAGCTCCAAGGGCTTGGTACTATCGATTGGACAAATATCTTCACCAACAAGGCTTTTCAAAAGGATCAGCAGATAGCAATCTCTATATAAAAATTGAAAATAACAAATTGCTAATACTTGTTGTTTATGTAGATGATATTATCTTTGGCAGCAATGGAGAGACTATGAGTCAAAACTTTGCCTTGGTTATGCAGAAAGAATTCGAAATGTCACTACTTGGAGAATTGACATACTTTCTTGGATTGCAAATCCAACAAAATGAAGGAGGCATCTTCTTGTCTCAAACCAAGTACCTCAAGCAGATCTTGAAGAAGTATGGCATGGAAGATTCAAAGCCAGTATGTACACCCATGGTTACAGGATGCAGCCTCAGTGCAAATGATGAATCAACAGCAGTCCATCAACCAACTTATAGATCCATGATTGGGAGTTTGCTTTATTTGACAGGTACCCGACCAGACATCATGCATGCAGTCGGAATAGTTGGGAGATTTCAGGCAAATCCAAAGGAGAGTCATCTTCAGGCAGTGAAGAGAATCTTCAAATATCTTCAAGGGACACAAAATTATGGATTATGGTATCCTAGAGATACAGATCTCACACTTCATGCTTATACAGATGCAGATTGGGCCGGAAGCATGGATGACAGGAAGAGCACAAGTGGTGGTGCATTCTTTATGGGCTCCAGATTAGTATCTTGGTTCAGCAAGAAACAGAGTTCGATTGCCTTATCTACAGCTGAAGCAGAATATGTGGCTGCGGCATCTTGTTGCACACAACTTCTTTGGATGATGCAGACCTTGCAGGATTTTCAAATCACTTGCACTTCACCAGTCTCTATCTTATGTGATAATACAAGTGCAATCAGCATTTCAAAGAATCCAGTCATGCACTCAAAGACCAAGCACATACCAATCAAGTACCATTTTCTTCGGGAACAAGTGCTTGAGCAGAAGGTCAAGTTGGAGTATGTTCCTTCTAAGGAACAAGTTGCTGATATTCTCACAAAACCACTGCCCAGGGAAACTTTTGAATATCTCAGACAAAAGCTGGGAGTAGTTGATGCTTCATCCTGCTGTTGAAGCTTGTCTGTTCTACAGAAAATTTGGTATACGCAAGTTACGTAAGGGATATCCGCGTATATACGCCGATTTATACTGGGAAAGTTGCGTGTATGGTGTACGCGTGTTGCAGAAAGCATATCCGCGTGCATACGCCGTTTTCTGTAGGAGAAGTCGCGTATATGGAGTTCTGAACAGCAAGGGCAGACTCTAGTCGGAGAAGGTCTGAGATGGGTATGCCAGAATTCTTCAGGCACAGGTTCAGGGGGAGCAGCAGGCACAGGTTCAGGGGGAGCAGATTAAAGTCTCATAAAGCATTGTTGGCATTTAGATGCTTTTGGTTCTAGTACACAACTGTTGTTGGTTTCAGGAGAAGGAGCTCAGAAGGAAATCTTGGATGCTGATCTAAAAGAGGTGTATCAGATGCTGCTTGTGACTTTCATAAGTCTTGGTCTAGATTTGTTGTCTCTATGTCATGTATCTCTTCTGTGATATCTCTTTTATGGTGTCAAGGTCATGTAACGGCCTATGTTGGTTTCCCCACTATGCCTAGGATGAATGATGTAATATAAGTTTTTGTTTCTGATGTATCCCCTCTTGGTTGGGAGTATGGATGTATGTATTGAGTCTTTTGGTAATAGAAAGGTCCCTTATGGTGCATAATTCTTGGTTCCTTTGAAGAACATCTTTTGCAGATCTTGCCTACAGTTAGAGGAAGCATGTTTCAAGCACAGCCAAGCAAAGATATCAGCATGTACTCAGGGGGAGCACAGCCCTTTGCCCTTGATGACAAAGGGGGAGAGTGATTTGATTTGGTATTGTTGCCATCAAGTCCAAAGGGGGAGATTGTTGGCATTATGAGACAAGTGTTGTCCTTGATGGCAAATCACACTGATAACAAATCATAGTGCAGAAGGATAGCAGCAAGGAATTGGTGATCAGTCTACAAGTATGAAGAAAAATATATACACGCTGGTTCACTATATACCAAGTCGCGTATACAAGCAGGTTCACTATATACCAAGTCGCGTATACGCAGGTTCGCTACATACCAAGTCGCGTGTACACGCTGGTTGGCTTCAGTAAAAGCGCGCGTATGTGGAAAACTTATCTTTGGTCCACGTCGGTTATTCCTTGGAAGTTGTGCCTATGGTTTTGGACCTTGGTGTCTCGACGGACGTGTTGATCCCTAGTTTTGAAGATGATGGTATTGGATTTCTATGGTTTTGGCTCTTGGTATTGAACAAGGCCTAAGGCTATATAAGGAGAAGGAAATCATTAGGCAAGAGTATCTGAAATGTCTTGAATATCTGATGAAGTATTAGATCCAGTATGCAGGTTATTGGTTGATGATGTATTGCTTGATCTGAGCTAAGGAGAGATCTCATCGGTTGATTGAGAACAAGATCTAAGGAGAGATCGGGATCAAATGGTTTGAAATGAACTATCTTTATATAGTTGATTATGCGTATTTCTAGATCTGCATGACTGACGCAATATTATGTTCTGGGTATAACTGATGTCTGGTACAGCTGCAAGTTATGAAAAATTATTTTTTAGATCTGTACGCAGGTTGTCTTCGGTAAAACCGCGCGTATACGCAGGTTGCCTTCATTGAAGTAGCGTATATCTTTTGGAGCTTGATTTTTGGGTTGCAACTGGGTCTGACTGTTATTGCAGAGTTCTTTAGTCTGCTCTGTGTTCTGGTGACTGGGTTTGACAGGGTTTCAGTGGTTCAGTGATTCAAAGATTGTTGATGTGAGCATTGGTTGTTTTGTAATCTGCTATGAAGGTTGAATGAATTGTGGTCTTCAGATCGTAATATTGTGCTTCAGAAATATCCAGTCTGAAAATGTATGAAAAGTGGTACCTGAAGGAAAGAAGATTGTAGGCCTGCACCTACGTACTAGTATCTTAGCTAGTACAAGAGCAAAGGGGGTTGAATCTCCTTTCCAAGGAAGTTTGGAGAATGAGAGAAGGTTGAAGCCTTCTGCAGGTTGGAGCCTGTGTACTGGTATAAGGCTGCACCAGTACAAAAGATTGTAAACTGAAGTTCTTATTAAAGAAAGATAGAGACGACTTGCAGCAGGTGGTTTTCACCCACATTGGGTTTCCACCTTATATCATGGTGTTCATGTGTGTGGCTTTTGTGTGATGATATGTTCTGTTATACTGTTTACTCTTAATATGGTGAATAATGACCTGATGCACTTAACTGAAGATAAACTAACTGAATTATAAGTTTTCTGGTTATACGTTGTTTTCTTTAGACACAGTAGCGTGTACACGCTGGTTCACTTAACTGAAGTAGCGTATATGTTTCTGAGCATTGAAAAAGTTTTATTGATCTAATAATACTGATTCACCCCCCCCCCCCCCCTCTCAGTATTATTTCCAACATAAGGGACAAGTCCTGTTCTTGGAGGAGGATACCCAAGATATCCTGGAATAGCTTGAGCAGTTGGAATTTGCATATCGCCCAGATATCTAGGATGAGCCATACTTAATTGTGGTTTAATTAACACTTGAAAAGTATGACTGAGGTACGGTTGATTCTAGAAAGAAGGACCCTAACCCATTTGACCTTGGATAAACTGTCCCTGAAAGGGTTGACTCTTGAAAGGTTGACCTTGGAAGAATTAATTTTGAAAAGGTTGGCTTTGAAAAATTTGACCTTCAGGTTGACCTTGAAAATCTTATCCTTGGAACGGTGTTTGCACATATCGTATACTAGGCTATACCCCAGGTATTTCGGGTATAGGCTAAACCCTAGGAACGGTTTGATAAACAGGTACTTGAGGAATAGTCTGAGTAGTTGGGTGAACCATTCCTTGAGAAGTGATTATAGCAGTTACTTGTGATACTCTAGGGATGGGAATTTATAGTGAACTCGGAACTGGATTTTGAATAGACATCGGTACAATAGACTGAACCGAAGTTGGTGGAGTACTTAGGATAGGTTTCTTGAGCAGTTGATGAATAAGTATTGATGGATTACACTGGACAAGTTGTTGGACTCAAATAGGAATACCTTGTACAGGTTTTCCAATAGGTTGTCCAAAAGGTTGAATAGGTTGATAAATTGGCAATTGAGCAACTAGTATTGGTTGTTGATTATGTGAAGGATTACAGATTGTATTCATCCTAGGATACAGTGTATTGACAACAGGTTGAGATATGATAGGTTGACCTAAACCGGCTTCAGGGATTTTACCATAACCTAGATAATTTCTTGTAGGAGGTTGCCCTCCAACCGTAGGGTAAGATCTGACTAAAGGTTGTCCCTCGAGAGGAGGATATGATGGTTTCCCCTTAGGTGGGTAACAACTGCTTGTTGGGTTAACTTGAGGATTACCTTCACTATCAGAAATCATATTTATATATTGATCAAATGTTAAGTGTTGGATAGTAGAATCGACTAAACCAATTGATATAGTCGAAGGTTTATTTGAAGGAGACGATCTCGAATAAGTTCCTATAAGAGAGTGATATACAGGAGGGGTTGATGGGCCACCATATAAGAGTGATTATGGAGAAGTAAAAAACATAAAAATATTTGATGACATTTCCACAGAATTTATTCTAGACATATCAAACACTGGTACAATAGAACAAGGAGTAGTGTATCGTGGAAGTCCTTGACCTAAAATGTTCAAGGGTGAAAAATACCAAGGGTCGGGCTGAAAATTAGAAAAAAGAAGTTTCAGAGTATTTGCTTGATCATGGGTAGAAACTAGTGTATGTGGCGATTCTTCCTCTTCATTAAAGATAGCTTCTTTGATACTAATAAGACCAGAAGGTAGACTATCGGTAATAATAATATTTACTTGCAGTGAACATCGAGGAGTAGGGGATAAATAAGTTGAAGCTGACTCAGGTTCAGAAACATTAGACTTGGATTCTTCAATATCTAGTTTAGTTAATTGTGAATCTCAAGTCTCACTAGTATCTGATTCTGTTTGAACAAGTTCAGTAATTTTTGGATCGGTTACTTTTGAGTGTAATTCTAGTGTTTGAGGTTGATCAAGTTTAGGTTTTGTTACTTCAAGTTCTAGAATAGTAGATGTTTCTGGTTTATTTACTTCAGTTCCTGCTACATCATAAGTTTCAGGTTCATATGTAGTACCAAATCATTTTAACTTTGATTTTTTGGTTTTAATATTTTCTAGCTGACTTGGCATATATTCAAGGGGTTGGCCTAGCATTTTGCGTGATTGTCTCAACAATTAAACCACAATGAAATCCTTTTCGTTTCAAAAATAATTATTCACACAATATCAAAATTACACCTAAAGCCTATAAAAAGTAAAAAAAAAAACAAGGTAACACACGCTAATAAATCTAGGAATTCAAACCATACAAGTTGACTTGTCACAAAGATCAATAATTACTAGTTGGTGATGAAATCCAATGTTGTAGAGATCAAGGTGAATTTTTTTATAGATATGAATGTTTGGAACCAGTGACACTGACAACTTTCTTAATGAAACGATTTGGGGCAAATAACTTCTCTTATGCCATCTCGAGCAAAGAAAACCCTCCAAAAAGTTCAAGTGAGTCTAGCCAACGTCTGTTCCAGGCAAAACATGACCTTCCCTCTGCTTCATGTTAGGTAGAGCCCTTGGATTATGGTCACTACTTTTACCAACTACAATAATTCTACCTAGGGGGATAGTTGTAAATCAGACGTACATGCAAGGGCAAAGTAACAAAGCTCAATCCCCTTGAAAGCTCCTCAACATGGTCAATTGGAGGTTTACTTTCAAGTGACCCCAAGTACCTTTCGGCACCTTTGTAATACATGCAAATCGCTCTATCGTATTCAATGAAGTCTGTCCACAACCACCAGATGGATTTGTTTCCCGAAATTGGGAGACCAGTGATGAAATCCATGGAAACATCCGTGCCGAAAGAGGCAGCGAGTGGCAATGGATGTAAGATTCTCAGTAAATTGACTATTTCTCCTTTTTTGTGTTGACACACATCACATTTAGATGCAAATATAGAAATTCTCACTGTATATTAACCTAATAATGTAATATACTAAATTAAAATACTTTAATCTACTTCTGCAATCAAACTTGCGGAAGCTTAATAGATTTGAGAAAGATCAAGCAGAACACATAAAACAGAGAAGAATAATCAATACACATGAAACGCAGAAGAATACTATGGGGAAAGCCTCAGCTAAAAACCCCACTATCTGTATTATCATACAAGGTAGAAATACATCAAGATGACACAAAGATTTAGCTCTCACAACTAGCCAGCTCTCAGTTTAATCCTCCTGAATGCTCACAGAAAAACAAGGCTTCTCACAGACCTTCTCCTCTGCCCTACAAGCCTCCTATTTCCTTCCGCAGTTTCTCTAGGTGATATTATTGTTACCAAGTATAACACTGATCACTCACACTGATCTAACACCCTAATCTAACATACTGTCAGAACTGCGCAATCCTCAAGGAACCTTGTTCCTTCTGCATGGATGAGTTTCCTTTATAGGAAAATTCCTCCAACTGATAGTACATTGTCCTTGTCATTAATCTCAACTGGGTCTTTTCCTGAATACACTTGCATGAGTTATTTATGATAGAATCTTCAGTTATTTGGAGTATACTAGTTGTATATGCATGTATGCATTAACTCACTGAACTCACAATTGATTCCTCAAATTGTTTGGAACTAATTTAACTGGACTTAACTCAGTTAACTGAGCTAACTAATTGCAACTCAAATAGAACTCATCATTATCTCCTTAATTAAGGGATAACTTCCTCAATCAAAGGGATAACTGTTGCATGTCTTCACAAAGACTTCATGTTCGATTTTCTCCAACTAATTAACTCAAGATGAATTAATTAATTATTTTTCAAATAGTTGCTGAGACGAAATTCAAATTTTAATTCTCAATTTTAATTCAACGACTAATTAAAATTGGAATCTATCTGGAAATGCTATTTATAATAGTGCTATTTTTAGCATTTCTATTTTTCTCTATTTCAAACAGAGTTGGAGTATATCTTGAAATGCTATTTATAACAATGCTATTTTTAGCATTTCTTGTTGCCATTTTCAACACTCCCTCTCAACAAGAGAGGCATTCGACTCAAACCTAATCCTGAACCTTTGGGATGTTTTGCGGCAACATTTCTCTCAAGTGTTGTTGCTCCAAAAACTCTAGAAACAAAAAATATCCAACCTGAATTAGAATGATTCCTCTGTCATCAAAGTCTTTGACTGCTATTGCCTCTGTCAACTGAAAACTTTGCACCTCTATGCCCTTCAGTATTTGACTTCTCTAGCCTCTGTCACTTTGATCTCTGACTGCATCAATCACACTGATTCCTCCTACTACATCCATGCTAATATTGGTCCTATCTCCCAACACTGCATCTGCACTACACCTCCTCTCATCATGTTGCATCGTGCTTCCCAATGCTGCATTGCAACTCGGTTACTAAAAAGTAGGTAACTGATCTCCCAACTGACCTCCCTATAGGGATAGAAACACCCTCTGATGTTGAAGCTTCCTCTACCACTAACAAGTGCTCCCTCTCTAACCTCTGCAATATTGCAACAACTCCCTACATCTCGCACCATTGCACACATCTCTGTGCCATCCTGCATTGGTTCAACACTCTTGTGCCTCTAGCATTATTGCAGCCTGCTAGCTCTACGCTGTCTTGGAACTCCTGCAGTGTAGCTCTCTCTGTCGCTCCATCCGCATCCGTCTCTACCCACTCAGCCAGTCCTCCTACTCCTCATCGGGGCTCCCGTAGCAAGGTCTAATCAAAGATGTTGGGTACCTCAAGGATCCTGCCCCTATTTTAGCCTTCTTGAGACTATCTCTTCACATCACCCCACCTCACAGCTGGAGGTATGGATGCATGTGATCCCTCTACCCACTTGGCTCGAAATTCCCCCCTACTAGAGGTCTTTGCATGAGTGGATTCCTCCACTCGGTCTCCTCTCAGTTTCTCCAGTTGTGGTTGCTCCACAACCTCCTGAATTTGCTTCACCAATTGTGGCTCCTCCACAATTGTCTGCGAATTCTTCTGGCATTGCATGTTGAGAGGTAATTTAATCTCCCTCTCAACCACCAAGTCTCTAACATTTTCCTTGCTCCTCAAGGCTTTGCATGCATCTTGTACCTCAAGTGCATACAGGTTCTTGGCTAGCACACCAGTCTGTTTCATCTTTCTCGCCATCATGAAATTTTCTGGAAAAAGAGATGATTTTAAATCAATGATATCTCCCTCATCCGAACTCTGATTCAGCCGATTTTTTTTGAATTTGGGTATTTTTTCGCAAGGAATCATGATCTGCTAATTGTTTCTAAAAATTTTGCACAAAATAATTCAGATCTGCTCTGAAATCTCATGGCCCAATTTTTTATTTTTTATTTTACTTCGAATTCTCTTCTTCGTATACTGTTCACTGCTTCGATAAACTTTCCTCCAATAAACATGGCTCTGATACCATGTAGAAATTTCTCTATCGATCAGCTACCTCTGATACCATGTAGAAACAAAAATAATATCCAACCGGAATCAGAATGATACCTCTGTCATCAAAGTCTTTGACTGTTATTGCCTCTGTCGACTGAAAACTCTGCACCTCTATGCTCTTCAGTATCTGACTACTCTAGCCTATGTCACTTTGATTTCTGATTGCATTAATCACACTGATTCCTCCTATTTCTTCCATGCTGTTGCTAGTCCTATCTTCTAGTAGTGCACCTCCTCTCATCATGTTGCATTGTGCTGCCCACTACTGCACTACAACTCAGTTACTAAGAAGTAAGTAACTGATCTTCCAACTGACCTCCCTGTTGGGCTAGAAACACCCTCTGATGTTGAAGCTTCCTCTGCCACTGACAAGTGCTCCTTACGTGACCTCTAAGCTGTTGCAACACTCCATGCATCTTTCACTGTCGCACACCTCTTTGTGCCATCCTACACTGGTGCAACACTCATGTGCCTCTCGCATTGTTGCAGCTTGCTAGCTCTGCACTGTCTTGGGATTCGTGCATTGTAGCTCTCTCTGCCACTCCATCCACATCTGTTTCTACCCACTCAGCTAGTCCTACTACTCCTCATTAGGGCTCCCGTAGCAAGGTCTAATCGAAGAGGTTGGGTGCCTCAATGATTCTGCCCCTATTCCAACCTTCTTGGGACTGTCACTCCACATCGCCCCACCTCCGACCTGGAGGTATGGATGCATGTGATTCCTCTGCCCACTTGGCTCAAAATTTTCCCCTACTGGAGGTCATTTCATGAGTGGATGCCTCCACTCAGTCTCCTCTCTGCTTCTCTAGTTGTGGTTGCTCCACATCCTCTTGAAGTTGCTTCACCAATTGTGGCTCCTCCACAATTGTCTGAGACTTATTCTGACACTGCATGTTGAGAGGTAATGTACTCTCCCTCTCAACCACCAAGTCTCTAAGATTTGTCTTACTCCTCAAGGCTCTGTATGCATCTTGTACTTCAAGTGCATACAGGTTCTTTGCTAGCACACCAATATGTTTCATCTTTCTTGCCGTCACAAAATTTTCGGGAAAAAGAGATGATTTTAAATCAGCGATATCTCCCTCATCCGAACTCCGATTCAACCATTTTTTTTTTTGAATTTGGGTATTTTTACGCAAGCAATCTAGATCTTATATTTGTTTCTAAAAATTTTTGACAATTTTTTAGACCTGCTTTGAAAACGCACGACCCATTTTTTTTTTACTTTGAATTCTCTTCTTCGTATATTGTTCTCCGCTTTAATCACCTTTGCTTTGATACCATGTAAAAATTCACTGTAGATCACCTGAAAATGCAATATACTAAAGGAAAATACAAGATCTACTTCTACAAAAAACTTGCGGAAGCTTAATCGAATATGAGCAAGATCAAATAGAACACATATAACTGTGAATGAGAAATCAATCACACATGAACACAGAAGAATAACCCGGGGAAAGCCTCAGCCTAAAACTCCAATCTCTATATTATCATACAAGTGGAAATATGTCTATATTACACAAAGCCTTAGCTCTGAAGCTATCCGGCTCTCAATACAATCCTTCTACTGCTCATAGACAGTCAAAGGCTTCTCACAAACCTTCTCCTCTGCCCTCCAAGCCTCCTATTTCCTTGCGCAGTTTCTCCTAGGTCCTCATGATGCCACCTGTGTTTAGTAATCCTCACACACTACTCTGACCTCTGAAATAACTGCACAAACTTAAAGCAGATGATTCCTTCAGCATGGATGAGTTTCCTATATAGGAAAAATCCTCCAACTAATAGTACATTGTCCCTTCCTCTGATCTCAACTGGGTCTTTGACTGAACTGACATGGATGAGTTATTTATGAGAGAATATTCAGTTGTCTGAAGTGCAGCAGTTACATGCATGCAAGCATTAACTAAACTCACGATTAATTCAACAAACTGTTTGAATTAATCTAACTGGACTTGACTCAGTTAACTGAGCCAACTAATTACAACTCAATATTACAACTCATCCTTATCTCTTTAACTAATGGATAAATTCCTTAATTAATGGAGAAACTGTTGCATGTCCCCACATAGACTTCATGTTTGATTTCTACAACTAATTAACTGAAGATGAATTAATTAATTATTTTACAAACAGCTGCTAAGATCAAATTCAAATTTTACTTCTCAATTTTAGTTCAGGGACTAACTAAAATTGGAATCCATCTCGAAATGTTATTTATAGAAATGTTATTTTTAGCACTTCCATTTTTCATTCCTTGTTGCTATGTCCAACACTGGTACCCGAACTGCTATTTATAGCAATGCTATTTTTAGCATTTCTGAAGGAAATGTTTCTTTTTGGGATCTTCTCCTCATTCTGAGGAGTCTGCATCACTAGAGGGGTACTCATGTTTCTTTCTGGTCCTTCTCGTACCTGTAGAAAAGAGCTTTCATCAAGCTTCTTTTTTAAATCAATAGGAGCATTCTCTACGTCTACTCTGGTTTTGTGTTGGTCTACTACGGTAGCCTCCACCCATTCTGTCTGATTTTCATATGCTTCTATTTTAGGTATGGGATGGTGAACGAAAGGTCCTTGCTTGACCTTTTGTCTCGTCTTTGTGATGAATTCCAAAAGATCATATCTCCAGAAAAAACTTCTTTGGAACTTCATATTTTGTAATATCAAATCTGCCTCTTTGCTAGCCTCTCTAGAGTTGCATATGAAGGGGCCTAATTAGTATTTTATCTTTAAAGAAGCCTTCTTCTTAGCATTGACAAAGTTTACTTCATCTGCATTGATAATTTGCCTATAATATTCTAGGGAAAACAACCTCATGGGGAGGTATCTTGGAAACTTATGTGGTGCAAGCATGCAAGCATGCAACCATAAATCCTGATTTCTATATGGTTCTGGTGAAGGTACCAATCACCAACTTTGGTCTGCTTAGACAATTGAAGGACTCTCTCTATTTCTGGACTGATTCTAGGAGAAGGGCTTCCAGTCAACATTGCCATGACTGGATGTACAAATAAATCGATGAAATCAGAGTAAGAGTATGGAGACTAGTATTGGTGGATCAATGGGGTCCAAAACATGACTGACCTGGGCTGACCCTTGGTGTTAAGCGTTTGAAGGGTGAATGGGAACCTCTCTGATTGATAATGTAAGAACATATGGTATAAAACTGAGGAGTACTTAAAAACCATTTCATTGTTCATTCTAAGGAATTTCTCATGCACCCTATCAGCTATAAATTGGGCATAGTCATAAATGGCAACAGGAGGCTACCGTGGAGTGTAGATGGACATGAAGGCAAGGATTATTTCATCAATGTACTCACTGGTGGAGTAACCCAAAACAGAAGATATCATGGCCACAATATTCTGACCCAATGGAGGGAAAACGACTGATACATATGGAGGGGAGTCCTTAGGGATGTGTTTCTCTTCTCTGATGAAGGTTTGGAACAATTGGGCCAACTTTACAAAGCTAAGTTTTGGATACAAGTCCAACAAGTCTCTAATTGAGAGTCAGGTTAGGCTTGGTCTTGGTTGGAGTTGCATCATTTCATTTATAGACTTAGCAAAGATGGTGAAAAGGACCCTTTGGTCATGAGACATGACAGTTCTGTGACTGGGGACGTAGCAAGCATAGCACATATGCACAATTTCAGGAAAAATGTGGACTTGGGGGAACTGGTACTTGGGAAAATCTAATTCCCAAAGGCCAATTTCATCAACATGGTTCAGGAACTTGTCCCTACTTTGGCAATGTACTTTGAGTAGGGGTTCTAGGACAGTGGTATATTTTATTTGGAAATCTTTATCCCCTAAAGGAAAGTGGTCCAGGTCTAAATGAGGTGTAGTGATGGGCCTTACATCCATAGCAATTAGGGTAGCCATACCCAGTTCTTGTGGATTTGACTGTGGGGGGTGATTCAAAGTTTTTAGGGAAATGGAGGTTCTGTAGTTGTTTATGGCTCACAGTGTTAAAATTTAAGTAAATTTGATCTTTTTTACTTAACTAACTATGTCACAAGGGTGAATTGACTTTGAATTTGATAACGGAGTTGGAATTCCATGGATAAATACCTGGAATTGGGAAAAATTGAGTGTAAATGGTGGTTGAAGGCGGCTGCAGAGGTCCGTACAGTACTGGTACAAACTGATGAATGAGCTAGAATATATGTGGCGTCTGTGGAGAAATGGCAGAGGTTTGTGAGAAATTTGGCTATTTGCAGGGGTTGCAATGACTTCTCAAAGGCAAAACGCGAAAAGAGTGAAAATATGGGTAAACGAACTTTTATAAAAAAACGGTTAATTTTGGTTGGTTTCACTAATTAATTAACAGTGATAGTTTTCGGTTAAAATGGGGCAGTGGTTTTGGAGCTCCATTGCACCACTTTTGTGGTGTGGGCAGTTTTCGGGAGGGGTCACCGGATTCCATTCAGCACTTGACCCATAGCATCGAGGGCCAGGGGGAAACCGCTTTATCAGGCATGTAAAGGGAGGATGTCGGGCCAGCCCAATATGCTTGTGAGGCATTGGATGTTGAGGAGGGACGATAAATAGAGATCAGGAGATGGGAGTTGCGCGGGGGTGAATGATGGGACTTAACGGGGGGCCCGAGGATTTAATTGCGGTGGTTGCGGAATTAGTTTAAGGAATAATCTAGGTTTAGGGGATTGGGCCAGACTGTAATGAGGGATTAGGGACTAAGGGTGGGATTTTAATGTTTTTTGCAGGATAAGGGGTAGTAATATAGTTTATAGATAAACTAAGGGGTGGGATTAATTTATATCAAGAAGTTAAATATAAATAAGATAATGGGCTTATCAGGATTTTTATATATTTAATTTAAAATGTTAATATGAAGTAAAATGAGCAGAAGGGGTATTGTGCTTAGGTACATGAAATGTTGTGTGTTTTTGTACATAAAACATGTTTATAAAGGGACATTCCTAGGCAAAAAAACATAACCTTAGGAAAAAGGGATTTTGTGAGGGGGATGAATGAATTGTGATGAAATTTAACACCTTTCCTTCTTAAGTCATCATGTCCAGGGTCTGGTCCCACCAAAAGTCAGAGAAAGGCTCTGAGCCTTTTTAACTTAAAAACTATAGGTATTAATATTTTTATTATGGAAGGGAAGTTAGAGCATGTCATGGGGGTTAAAATGAATGAGGGGATGTTAAGTAAAAAAAATTGTGAACCAATGTTTTTGTTTTGTTTACCACTTATGCATATTTAAATGATGCATTTGAAAAAATGACATAAGTGCTTTTTGTATCAATTATATAACATTTCTGCAACCTTTCTGCTACTTACCCACTTACTCATCCTACCATTTTTCTTCACTTTATTTGGGTGCATTTAGGCTAGCAAACCCTTATCAATATTTTTTTTTTCTTTACAAAATAAACTATCTAATTCTAACCTTATATCCTCCAAGGGATCAGATTAAACTGATGAGATCCTTTTATTTACTCTACCTATCTAATGATCTGCCAAGATTACACTGTTTGGTCAGATTTGTTCACTACCTGTAAACATAAAATTCAAAGCATGAAATAGCCAAGTTTAAGCACTTTGACTATCATGGATTGTGGCATAAGTAACAAGTTGCACAAAATCATTTATTATGCATAAAAAGTAAATAGTAGTGGCATTTTGACTTGCACACTTTCATGGTCTCTTTTTGTCTTTTGGAGTTCATATATTTCATTTTTTTCTACCTATTTTCATTCTTTTTGTCCTTTGATTATTCTTTTAGGACATACCCTCTTTACATTTTTTAATGTTTTTAATATGGAAAACATTTGCAGAAAGAAAAGGTATGTACAATATTACAAGGCTTAACCTTAGTCAATCAAAATTATGACTCCTATAGGTATAGGAACCTAACAACTAGAAAATTTTATTTTATAAACCATTCGGCTACGATATGATTTGGGATATAATCTTTAACTAAACAATGTCTTCTTCTCCATTCATGAATATGATATGAAATATAAGTAGATGTTGATTGTTTTCGAGAAGTTAAAAGTTCAATACCATTATCGTATCGGATGGGTAGTTGAAAATGTGTCAAAAGAGCAGTGGCTATGGTGTTGAAAGTACTGAAAGAAGCTTGCAATAACTCAACATACCACTTGGCTTCTGAACCAATTAAGGTTCATTAGAAAATTTGTAATCTAATGGAATCATTGACTAATGAGTTCGAGGTGCACCAAAGATGATAAGTCATGATGTGATTAGATGGATCCTCTCTTGATTTACCTTCAAATTTTGGAATGTCACTGGGCAACTTCGTAGGGATTTCCAGCAAAAACGATAGATATAAAATGGGATCATTTGTTAACCAAGATAGATTTGGTAAATCCAAAGTTGCAATAAATGGTAACTGACGATTAAGATCGAGTATTGATAACCCTGAGGGACAATTCCTGTTCCTAGAAGAGGATACCCAAGATATCTTGGAATAACCTGAGCAGTCAGAATTTGCATACCCCCTAGATATCTAGGATGAGCCATACTGAATTGCGATTGAATTAATGCTTGAATAGTATGATCGAGGTACAGTTGATTCTAGAAATAAGGACCCTGACCCATTTGACCTTTTATAAACTATCCGTGAAAGGGTTGGCTCTGAAAAGGTTGCCTTGGAAGAATTAATTTTGAAAAGGTTGGATTTGAAAAATTTGACTTTGGGGTTGACCTTGAAAATCCTATCCTTGGAACAGTGTTTGGAAATATGGTATACTAGGCTATACCCCAGGTATTTGGGGTATAGGCTAAACCATAGGAATAATTTGATAAGCAGGTGCCTGAGGAATAGTCTGAGCAGTTGGGTGAACCATTCCTTGAGAAGTAATTATAACAGTTACTTGTGATAATTTGGGGATGGAAATTTATAGTGAACTCGGAACTGGATTTTGAACAGACATTGGTACAGCAAACAAAACCAAACTTTGTTGAGTACTTGGGATAGGTTTCTCGAGCGGCTAATGAATAGGTATTGATGGATTACCTTAGACAAGTTGTTGGACTCGAATAGGAATACCTTGTACAGGTTGTCCAATATGGTGTCCAAAAGGTTGAACAGGTTGATAAATTAGCACTTGAGGAGCAACTAGTATTGGTTGTTGATTATATGAAGGATTCCAGATTGTGTTCATATTGGGATACAGTGTACCGACAAAAGGTTGAGGTACAATAGGTTAACCTAAACCGGCTTCAAGGATTTGACCATAACCTAGATAATTTCTTGTAGGAGGTTGCCCTCCAGTCGTAGGGTAAGATCTGACTAAAGGTTGTCCCTCGGGAGGAGGATACGATGGTTTCCTCATAGGTGGGTAACAACCGCCTGTTGGGTTAACTTGAGGATTACCTTCACTATCAGAAATCATATTTTTATATTGATTAGATGTTAAGTGTTGGACAGTATAATTGATTAAACCAATTGACATAGTCAAAGGTTTATTTGAAGGAGAGACTCTTGAATAAGTTCCTATAAGAGAGTGATATACAGGAGGTGTTGATGGGCTGGCATATAAAAGTGATTATGGAGAAGTAAAAAACATAAAAGTATTTGATGACATTTCCCCAAAAGTTATTCTAGACATATCAAAGGTTGGTACAATAGAACAAGGAGTAGTGTATCATGGAATTCCTTGACCTAAAACGTTGAAGGGTGTAAAATACCAAGGGTTGGGTTGAAAAGTAGAAAAAAGAAGTTTTGGAGTATCTTCTTGATCATCGGTAGAAACTGGTGCATGTGGCGATTCTTCCTCTTCATTAAAGATAAGTTCTTCAATATTAATAAGACCAGAAGGTAGACTATCAGTAATAATGATATTTACTTGTAGTGAACATTGGGGAGTAGGGGCTAAAGAAGTTGAAAGTGACTCAGGTTCAGAAACATTAGACTAGAATTCTTCGATATCTAGTTTAGTTAAATGTGAATCTGAACTCTCTCCAGTATCTGATTCTATTTGAATAAGTTCAGTAATTTTTGGATCGGTTACTTCTGAGTGTAATTCTAGTGTTTGAGGTTGATCAAATTTAGGTTTTGTTACTTCAAGTTCTAGAATAGTAGATGTTTCTGGTTTATTTACTTCAGTTCCTGTTACATCATAAGTTTCAGGTTCATATGTAGTCCCAAATCCTTTTGACTTTGATTTTTTTGTTTTAATATTTTCTAGCTGACTTGGCATATATTCAGGGGGTTGGCCTAAAATATTACGTGATTGTCTCAGCAATTAAACCATGATTAAATCCTTTTCATTTCAAAAATAATTATTCACACAATATCAAATCACACCTAAATCCTCTAAAAAGTAAAAAAAGAAGAGGGTAACACACGCTAATAAATCTAGGAATTCAAAGCATACAAGCTGACTTATCACAAAGATCAATAATTACTAGTTGGTGATGAAATCCGATGTCATAGAGATGAAGGTGATTTTTTTTATAGATATGAATGTTTGGAACCGGTAACACTGACAACTTTCTTAATGAAATGATCTGGGGCAAATAACTTCTCTTATGCCATCTTGAGCAAAGATTACCCTCAAAAAAGTTCAAGTGCGTCTAGCCAATGTTTGTTCCAGGTACAACATGACCTTCCCTCTGCTTCATGTTAGGTAGAGCCCTTGGATTATGGTCACTAATTGTACCAACTACAATAATTCTACCTAGGGGTACAGTTGTAAATCAGACGTACATGCAAGGGAAGAGTAACAAAGCTTGATCCTCTTGAAAGCTCCTCAACATGGTCAATTGGAGGTTTACTTTCAAGTGACCCCGAGTACCTTTCGGCACCATTGTAATACATGCAAATCACTCTATCATAACCAATGAAATCTGTCCACAACCACCATGATGACGGATTTGTTTCCCGACATTGGGAGACCAATGATGAAATCCGTGGAAACATCCATCCTGAAAGAGGCAGGGAGTGGCAATGGCTGTAAGCTTCTCGGTAACTTGATTGTTTCTCCTTTTTTGTGTTGACACACATCACATTTAGATACAAATGTAGAAATTCTCACTATAGGGTAACCTAATATTGCAATATACTAAAGAAAAATAATTTAATCTACTTCTACAATCAAACTTGCGGAAGCTTAATAGATTTGAGCAAGATCAAGCAAAACACATAAAACAAAGAAGAAGAATCAATACACCTGAAACATAGAAAAATACTACGGGGAAAGCCTCAGCTAAAAATCCCACTATCTGTATTATCATACAAGGTGGAAATGCACCAAGATTACACAAAGCTTTAGCTCTCACAGCTAGCTAGTTCTTAGTACAATCCTCCTGGATGATCACAAACAAACAAGGCTTCTCACAAACCTTCTCCTCTGCCCTCCAAGTCTCCTATTTCCTTGCATAGTTTCTCTGGGTGATCCTACTATTACCAAGTGTAACACTGATCACTCACACTGATCTCACACCGTACTCTAACACACTGTCAAAACTGCGCAATCCTCAAGGAACCTTGTTCCTTCTGCATGGATGAGTTTCCTTTATAGGAAAGTTCCTCCAAATGATACTACACTGTCCCTGTCTTTAATCTCAACTGGGTCTTTCTCTGAATAGACATGTATGAGTTATTTGTGAGAGAATCTTCAGTTATCTGGAGTACACTAGTTGCATATGCATGCATGCATTAACAAACTGAACTCAGAATTAGTTCCTCAAACTTTTTGGAACTAATTTAACTGGACTTAACTCAGTTAACTGAGCTAACTAATTACAAATCAAATGCAACTCATCCTTATCTCCTTAATTAATGGATAACTTCCTCAATCAAAGGGACAACTGTTGCATGTCTTCACAAAGACTTCATGTTCTATTTTCTCCAACTAATTAACTCAAGATGAATTAATTAATTATTTTTCAAATAGCTATTGAGACCAAATTTGAATTTGAATTTTTAATTTTAATTAGGGGACTAATTAAAATTGGAGTCTATCCTGAAATGTTATTTATCAGTTTTATTTTTAGCATTTCTATCTTTTGCTATTTCCAACAGAGTTGGAGTATATCCGAAAATGCTATTTAAAGAAATGCTATTTTTAGCATTTCTTCTTTCCATTTTCAACACTCCCTCTCAATAAGAAACGAATTCAACTTGAACCTGATCTTGAACCTTTGGAATGTTTTGCATGCAACACTTCTCTCAAGTGTTGTTGCTCCAGCAACTCTAGAAACAAAAAATATCCAACCTGAATTAGAATGATGCCTCTATCATCAAAGTCTCTAACTGTTATTGCCTCTGTTAACTGAAAACTCTACACTTCTGTGCCCTTCAATATCTGACTGGTCTAGCCTCTATCTCTTTGATCTCTGACTGCATCAATCACACAAATTCCTCCTCCTGCATCCGTGTTCCCGCTAGTCCTATCTCCCAGCACTACATCTGCACTGCACCTCCTTCAAGTACCAGTGTTGGACATAGAAACAAGGAATGAAAAATGGAAATGCTAAAAATAGCATTGCTATAGATAGTATTTCAAGATACCTTCCTATTTTAGTTAGTCCCTGAGCTAAAATAGAGAAGTAAAATTCGAATTTGATCTTAGCAGTTGTTTGTAAAATAATTAATTAATTCATCTTGAGTTAATTAGTTGTAGAAAATCAAACATGAAGTCCATGTGGGGACATGCAACAGTTTCTCCATTTATTGAGGAATTTATCCATCAGTTAAAGAGATAAGGATGAGCTGTAATATTGAGTTGTAATTAGTTGGCTCAGTTAACTGAGTCAAGTCCAGTTAGATTAATTCAAACAGTTTGTTGAATTAATTGTGAGTTCAGTTAGTTAACACATGCATGCATGTAACTGCTACACTTCAGATCACTAAATATTCTCTCACAAATAACTCATGCATGTTAATTCAGTCAGAGACCTAGTTGAGATCAGATGATGGAACAGTGTACTATTAGTTGGAGGATTTTTCCTATATAGGAAACTCATCGATGTAGAAGGAATTATCTCCTTCAGGTTTGTACAGTTATTTTAGAGGTCAGAGCAGTGTGTGAGGGCTTATTACACACAGGTGTCAGCTTGAGAACTGAGGAGAAACTGCTCAAGGAAATAGGCGGCTTAGAGGGTAGAGGAGAAGGTTTGTGAGAAGCATTTGACTGTCTATGAGCAGCAGAGGGATTGTACTGAGAGCTAGATAGCTTGTGAGCTAAAGCTTTGTGTAATCCAGACATATTTCCACTTGTATGATATTAAAGAGATCGGGGTTTTTAGCTGAGGCTTTCCCCAAAGTATTCTTTTGTGTTCATCTGTGATTGCTTTCTTCTTCATCTGTTATATGTGTTATATATGATCTTGCTCAAAATAGATTAAGCTTCTAGAAGTTTGTTGTAGAAGTAGATCTTGTATTTTGCTTTAGTATATTGCATAATTTGTTTATCTAAAGTGGAAAATTCTACATGGTATCAGAGCAAAGGTGATCAAAGCAGAGAACAGTATACACGAAGAAGAGAATTCGAAGTGAAAAAAAATTGGGCCACAAGTTTTCAGAGTAGATTTGAAAAATTTTGTGAAAAATTTTCAGAAACAAATAGCAGATATGGATTCCTTGTAGAAAAGGACTAAAATTAAAAAAAAAAAAAAAATTGTTTGAATTGGAGTTCGGATGAAGGAGATATCGCTGATTTAAAATTAGCTCCTTTGAGGTACAAGATGCATGCAAAGCCTTGAGGAGTAAGGAAAAGGTTAGGTACTTGGTGGTTGAGAGGGAGAGTAAATTACCTCTCAACATGCATCACTAGAAGAAGTCTCAGACAATTGTGGGGGAGCCACAATTGGTGAAGCAACTTCAGGAGGTTGTGGAGCAGCCATAACTGGAGAAGCCGAGAGGAGACCGGGTGGAGGCATCCACTCATGAAGAAACCTCCAATAGGGGGAAATTTTGAGCCAAGTGGGCAGAAGGATCACATGCATCTATACCTCTAGGTGGGAGGTGGGGCAATGTCCAAAACTGGAGAAGTTGAGAGGAGACCGAGTGGAGGCATCCACTCATGCAAAGACCTCCAGTAGGGGGAATTTTTGAGCCAAGTGGGCAGAGGGATTACATGCATCTATACCTCCAGGTGGGAGGTGGGGCAATGTGAAGTGATAGTCCCAAGAAGGCTGAAATAGGGGTAGGATCGTTGAGGTACCCAACCTCTTTGATTAGACCTTACTACGGGAGCCCCGACGAGGAGTAGCGGGACTGGCTGAGTGGGTAGAGACAGATGTGGATGGAGCAGCAGAGGAAGCTTTAGCATCAAAGGATGTTTCTATCCCAACATGGAGGTCAGTTGGGAGATCATTTGCTTACTTCTCAATAACTGAGTTGCAGTGCAGTAGTGGGCAGCACGATGCAACATGATGAGAGGTCGTGTAATGCAGATGCATGCCGGGAGATAGGACCAGCAGCAGCATGGATGTAGCAGTAGGAATCAATGTGATTGATGCAGTTAGAGATCAAAGTGACAGAGGCTAGAGCACTCAGATACTGAAGAGCACAGAGGTGCAGAATTTTCCGTCGAAAAAGGCAATAGCAGTCAGAGACTTTGATGACAGAGGCATCATTGTGATTCAGGTTGGATATTTTTGTTTCTAGAGTTTCTAGAGCAACAACACTAGGGAGAAGTGTTACATGTAGAACATTCCAAAGGTTCAGGATTGGGTTCGAGTTGAATGCCTTTATTTTTGAGAGTGAGTGTTGGAAATAGCAACAATAAATGCTAAAAATAGCATTGCTATAAATAGCATTTCAAGTACTTGGAGGCCCTTGCGGCTGTGTGTGCAGGGTTGGAGAGGATTGTAATCAAAGATCTGAAGCATAATAAAGGCTTGTTTTGAAGAATTATATGTGTATCTGTGTACCACTATTTATCTATGAATTGACTGTATTTTTGATTTGTTAAATGCAATTAATCATGAAAAGTACTTAACAGATTTGCGAAGACTTAGATCCGTGTATTTATATGATGTTTTGAATGTTTAGTATAATTAGCGAAGGGCATAAATATGTTATCTGTTAATTGTTGTAATTTTCGGGTTTTAAGGGATAAGGTTTCGTGAAGGTTAGGATAAAGCCCTAAGTTTGACATAAACACATCACAAAGTCCTTTGGATGTAGAAACCTGGTTCTAACATCCACCAATATTGCCTCGGGTGAGACTGCAGCCTACGCTATGTGGGTTTTTGCCGAAAGGGCCTGTAGTGTAGGGTTTTTTTGGTTAGTGTAGCTAACTCTGAACCTGGGTCGAAGCCCCGTCAAGCCAACAAATGGTTTTTTTGTCGGGCCCAGGATCTATCTAAAGAATTCTGATGTGGCATAAGTGGATACCGATAAAAAATGAGATTGAAAAGAGGATAGATCAGAAGTTGCATGAGTTTGCAGCCCAAGAAAATAAGAATCCACGCTTGTCGAAAGAAGAGTGGTTGTAGAGATACTTGTATATAGAGGAACACAAAGTTTTCTTCTTCTCCTTTCCGTGTGAATTATATGAATGATTAGCTAAATTGGTTGATGTACAACCTACCTATAAGTTGGATAACCCTATTGGGTGGACTCCAGAGTTAGTGAAGCACTTAGAAGGATTAGAAAACAACGTCATGAAGGTTGTTGATTATTGGATTGATAGTATTTTGGGTGGATTTATTACTGAATTTGCGATTGCTACGTCTACAAGTTATAGTGAAGCTGAACGCTAGTTTTTCAAAGGACCAAGAGGTAAGTATCTGAAGTCTTTGAAAACTTGGATTAAAATTCTGTTGTGTGAGAAATAGGTTATGCCACTAAATTGATGTTTAGATGAGACTTGACAGGAGCTATGTGAAGTGGGAGACCATTCAAAAGAGATCTAGATACAAGTGTTGAGTACAATCATTTATTGGGAGCATCTGATAGCGATGAAGAAAATAATAGTCTGAAGACATCTCAATGTGCACCGCAGACAGTAGCTCAGGGTATTGCAGGAATACCACATCCATCCACTCCACCTCCACCACCACCTGCACCTCACACACCTACACCTCCACCTTCACCTCCACCCCTACTATTCAGTATGGCAAACACTATGAAGCTACCTATACTCAAGGGTATAGGGAAAGAAGACCTTGATCAATTCTGGTTTGTAGCAGATGCTATGTGGAAATCACAACAGATAACGGATGACGATCTGAAGAAAGCACAACTAGCCATGACATTGCAAGATAGGGTGCTGAGTTGGTATATTAATTATAGTATGACTCATCTAGTTGCATCATTGAAAGATACAAAAGATGCACTGAATAATGAATTCAGAAAGCCTAAGTCTCAAGCCCAGTCTATGACTAAGGTCAAAGAAATTAAGCATAAGGTGAATGAATCTGCATGGGATTTTGATCAAAGGTTGAAATGTCTACTACAATAGGCTAATGTGTAGATATTAGATGAGAAACATAAGGATTGGTATATTACTTCGCTATTACCTCATTTGAGATTACCATTGTCACAACAGAAGGTTGGCTCGTAGGCTGAAGCACTAGAAATTTCTATGAAGTTGGAGGCTTCGGCTATTTAGGATACGAATCTGGGAGTGCAACATATTCAATCATAGTTGGCTAGCCTGCATATGGAGTTGCAGGATATCAAAGAGGGGAAAGAGGTCCAAAATGGGACCTGTGCTGAAGTATTGTGCTTAAAGTGCAAAGGGCATGGTCATGACAAGGAGCATTGACTGGTATATCATAACTACCTAATTGGGTAAGGTCCTATCCCCTTGAAGCTGGAAAATACCGCTGGGTTGAGCACCGGTGTGGTGCCTTGGTGCAATATCTGCCAAATAACAGGGAAACATTCAACAGACAATTACCATTTGTTATATAAGTTTGTACAGATTCCCCAACAACTATTCTACAATTTCTGTAAGTTTGTAGGCCATGATGAGAGAAATTGCTGAAGCTTTGAGTTAATGATGGACATAACTCCAACATATAGAGTGCAAATTAAGACACGTCCTTAGTAGGATCAAGGCACACCTATAGCGCAGAGGATTCTAGGGATGAGAAAGAGGATGGGGGGGAGTTGGAAGAAGTCGTGGACAAATTATTTGTTACAATTTTGGGG
This sequence comes from Pinus tabuliformis, assembly GCA_031772625.1. Classification (NCBI taxonomy): domain Eukaryota; kingdom Viridiplantae; phylum Streptophyta; class Pinopsida; order Pinales; family Pinaceae; genus Pinus; species Pinus tabuliformis. The sequence continues at coordinate 151,702,600 of CM062804.1, read as the reverse complement.
ACTAGGTCACTTTGTGTGAGATTTTCTGAACCTAACAAACCCCTCTTGTCAATATTGCCAACAATTTTACCACGTTATAGAAGATTGTCTTGTGCTCATCAAAAAGATGCAAGAGAAGAAGAACTAGTAGCCCACTCAGAACATCCAGATGATGAGATCAGAACCACACAAAGATGGGCCCAACATTAATATAGTTACGCGAAGCGCTACAGCTACCAGGGAATACAAAGCCGCAGGAAAACAACCAGCAGAAAATATATGGGTGCGCAAGGCTATTGAGAAAGATGTTGGATTTGATTTGCATAAAGCAAAGGAAACTTTTATGGAAGCAAAAAAAGAGCTTTGTGGATTCAGGTGCTTCCACATCAAAGGCTCAGAGTACACAAATGGAGAAGCCTGAAGAGGTCATTGGTGCTCATGAAATAGATCCTTCAGAGTTAACATCCTTCTTATAGACTTTCATGACACTCCTAAGGGACCAAAAAGCAGTTTGAGGGACTGCAAGAGTTGATAGAAAATTGCGCTGGCAAGTGTAAACAACTTCCTAAACAACATGCAGTGCATAAAGTAGACAAAGGTAAGAAAAGGATTGGACGAGAGATGAGATTATCTACACAAATCGAAGAATTTGAAATGGACCAGGTGATCCTAGATTTGGGATCTGATGCGAATGTTTTTCCTAAACAAACTTGGGAAAGGATGGGAAAGCCAGTGCTACAGTGGTCTCCAATTCAGCTGTGAATGGAAAACAAACAAAAATTATTACTATGGGGTGCTTACATGAAGTAACTATAAACATTGATAGGGTGCACACTATAGATGATTTTAAGCTAATCGAAATAGTGGATGACAGTAATCTGTACCCAGTGCTGCTTGGAATTGATTGGGCATTTGATACGAATGTGGTCATCAAACTTAAGAAGCACAACATGACGTTTAAGAAAAAGGAAATGAGAGACATTGTTCCATTGGATCCAGCTGAGGGTGCGTAGTATACTAAACCAATCAAAGATTACTATGAGGAGAAGCATATTGAGCAGATCTATAAGCTGACCACATAGAATGAAGATTAGATAAACCCTACGATGGATGGGTGAATTACTTGGGAAAAGGATAGCTCTTGCAACTCGGATTTGGATGAGGAGCTTGAGCATTGGTATAATATATTGTGTGAAGTGTCAACGTTGCGAAGCAACAGGCTTAGTAAATCGCTCCAGTGTATATCTACTGAGGTACGAAATTTACCTTATTATGATGGCTTAGAAGATGTAAATTTGTTTCTTGATACATTGGAAAGAGATGTACTGAAGGAGCACTGGTTACAGGAATTGGACATCACATTGATAGCTATGCCTGCCATATGGTGGGGTACACATAACAACAATTTTACATACTGGAAGGAGTATTGTAGGATGATGAACCTACGATTTGGATATGCCAATAACTGCATTGCTGAAAAATATACAGGGAAGGATGATCCGCATGAGCATCTAGCTCATTGGATGAAAGCATCAGGAGAGGAACCTGTTGTGGTCACCAATAACCCCCCTCTTTGTTTGATATTAGCAATAACACCAAGCAAAGGGGGACCCTTAACAAAAAATCCAAAAAATATTTGTATCAAAATATTTGTATTTCTACTCCCTAAAGCTAGATCGCATTGCGAAGAGAAAGTGAAGCGTTTCCTATGCGCATAAATGAGCTGAGAAGAAGCGACGCAAAATCATCGCATCACATATATTGAAACTGCCCTTAAAAGAAAAACTTAAGGAATTGCCGACAGTCGATATGCGACGTCGCATATCGCAGCATCGCATCAACAGCACACAGTAAATGAAAACGCGATCTGTGATCTTGCGATCTGCGATCTTGCGATCTTGCGATCTGCGATGAATGAGACTATCAATTCCTGCGACGACACTTCTTGACATCACAATCCTCAATACTGTGATGCGAATCGCAGGAACCACTCATCGCAGGATTCCCTCGACATGGTCTGTAAACCCAAAATTGAGCGCGCATCTTAAGGGAAATTAATGATTGTACGCCAAAATATCCAAGAATGATTGTGTTGCGTTTTTCGAAGAGTCAAGTCATTATGAGTGTCATGATTATGCATTCATTAGAACTTAAAGCTTTCATGTCAATCTTTTCGTCATTTCTCTTTTCCCTTGCGTAAACTGTAAGGCAGCAACTAATATAAATCAATATGCAGGAAACATCTAAGGAAAAGGGGAAAGCGCCAATACTAGGAGAACAGAGAGGAGATGCCTTCGCAAATGGATGCCGCATGCAGCAGGACTGTGGATTCCAGAGTATCACTCAACAGACACTGATGAAAATAGACTATCCAAGACTCAGAGTCAAAGGCGCACAAAAGCAGCATGTTTGCAAAAGATCCTGAAGCTCAAACTGGGTAAAGCGAAAAGAAAAACGCTAAAGAGGGAGGACGCTCCAGAAAAGCCTGGAACAAAGAACGGAAGCAATTTTCAATACGGAAGATTGTTCAGGCAACGAAATCCCTAACTCATTGAGTCATTCGCACGGCCGGAAACCGAAATAGCAACAGCACAATCAGTTTGAAAGAAATCTGGGTTATACTAAGTATACACACAGCAAATACACCCAGCCAGAGGAATATTTTCGAAAATATCTTCTAGTTTGTCAGAAAGAGGTGCCAGCTTTTGTTATTTCCACTTTTATCGCCCGAACGAAAGGAAAAGACAACCAGCCGACTCTTTCCAGGCGAACGTTGCATCGCTTACAGCACTAAGGAGCAGATACAGAAACGGTTAGAAATTAGATTCAATTTTTAGAAATAAATTTGTTTTAGTAAAAGGGCGGTCATTTGAATTCGTTTCCTAAATTTGTGTAATTAAGATTAATTAGTTAGTAGTATTTAACCCTTCTCATGGCATTTGGATAAGGGTCCGGAAATTTATCAAAAAACTTGTCCTCAGAACATGCACTTTTGCACCCTCGGAGGGGGTTTTTGATGAATGGATGGATCGAGATTTATTTATGTTTGCATTTTAATGTCTGCTACTGATGTTGTACTTATGTACTCTTAGTAGATATTAGAACAAGTAGAGATAAATCGTTATTGCTTGAAGTTTGTGAGTGAAATAAGTCATAAATGGTACTTTTATCTCTTGATTAATTTCTGCTTATATTCTTAGAGTGATATGCAGCTGAGTTGTTTATATGTTAATGTATGAATGTGTGGGTTACCATTTGGCACTTCTATACGGTGGAGTCATTTATTTGTGCTTGACATATGAATAACTTATTATGCGATATGCTGTTCACAACTATTTTGCCTAACTTTTTATGCAGAATGGTTTATCTTAATTGATTTCTATTCTTATGATAGCTGAATAATCTTTATTACCAGTTATTGTTTGAAATCTTTTTAGATCGCATAATAGAGGAAATCTACCCCGGGTTAGCGTAGATTAGATGTGTTGTTTTTGTTAGATTACAGTAGCATAGAGTCAGTTTAGAAGTTAGAATTAAATTAGCTTAAATTACTTCTAGATCAGTATCATCAAACTCTACACACACACACACACCCCCTTACATTGGGAAACTAATCCCATTATCCCCAGTCGGACCCAATATAGCAAACGGACAAGGAGCTGCCAACCAAGTTCTGGACCGGGTGGGTATCCCCCTTGTTGTTGACCCGATTTCCGGGCCCTCAACATATTTGGCGCTAGAAGGAGGGCCACGAACTATGAATGGCAACTAAGTCAAAATCTAAATACCATTCTGTGATTAAATCACCCTCATTAACTCCCCCGACTTCTCTAGTATGGTTAAACCCAGAGTTAGAAGTCGCTCAAGTATCCACCGCTGCTACCTACCCTAATATATCAGACCAACTTATCATTGAACCCCCTGAAATTCAAACTTTGATTCGTAAACTCCAGGGATTCTCTATTTTTTCTCAGAGGCCTGATAAATCTCACGGCAGCGTGACTTCGCAGTACAATCCTGCTCATCCCCTGACCAAATTGAAGAGTGAAAAATTTGGCATTCAACCAAGTGAACTCCCTCTCCCTACTAGGAAAAGAGCAAGGAAAACACCACCAGAGTCTGACAGTGAGACTCTTTCATCTACTTCGTCCATTTCAACCCCCTCACCGCGAAGTCAACCACCCACATCCTCATCCCAAATCACTCATCCATCTTCCACAACCCTTCCTCTTCAATCATCAAAGGTCATAATATCTTCATCTTCTCAGCATCAGGGACCATCCTCTACACTTTCATTAACTAGCAGCTCAACGATGGCCCAGTCTCCATGGAACAATCCTGGGGCGGTTTTAATGCCTCCAACCCTGAGCCCAATACCGGCCCATCCTGAGAAATGGCTACCTAAATTCAATCCAGAAACAGGCATGCTAGCTGAAGAGCATATCAATAAATTCATGCTTTCTGTTAATCTCAATGGAGTTACCAACAAGGATGCTGTCGTCCGGCTTTTTCCCTATACAATGCAAGGAACAGCCAGGTCATGGTACTTTTCATTACCTTCCGGTCTATCACAAGTTGGGACATTTTTCAAAGTCAATTCCTCACCAAGTTCGGTGATGACAGATCAACAGCGAATTGATCAATGACCTATCTAATCTTAAAGCTGAGGCTAGAGAACCCATTAAAGATTTCAATTTACAGTTCAATAAGATCCTCAATAAAATTCCCTCTGCTTCTCAACCCAGCGAGGAAGTAAGATGTGAATGGTATATCACGGCCTTACCATCAAACTTGGCTATCTTCATAGATAGGGAAAACAAGACGACCTTAGTTGAAAACTTGACAGAGGCGTTAACAGTAGAAAAGCGCGTAGTAGCCCTAGAAAAGAGATCTGCAATAGAGGAACGCAAATCTAAGAAAATCTCTTTCAAAGAAGACACCAAGAAGAAGAAAACGAAATATCCTTTCGATATGGAAGGATTACAAAAAGTGTTAAAGGCCATGTCCAATGAGATGATTGACATAAGAAAACAAGTAGCAGAAACTTCTTCAAAAAAGCCCTACAGAGCTTTTAAAAGAAATCCTCCCATGGAGGTGAAACCACCCAATGTTGTGTCAAACGTCGAATCTGAAGAAGAAGAAGAAGAAGAGAATACCACTGAAGGGTAGACCGATGATGAAGAAGTTGTGGAACTACAAGGAATGTGGGATTTCATCCTCCCACAAGAAGAAGATCAAGAAGCATTTCCGGTTAGCACACGAAGCAAAAATCAACTTGATCCTCCCCAAACTACCCCTAAACAGAAGGGCGCAAGCCCTGCAACAAAAGATAAGGTCGCAACAAAGAAAACAACCGCTAGAGCGACCCAATTTAGCCCAATCCAATCAGATCAAGCACCTCCATCAAGAACACTGATAGTGTCGGATGAAATGGAGTATAACATTATCGATGACATGAAAAAGACTAGGGCTAATATCACTCTTTACGAATTGAGCAAATTGAAACATCAACAGAAAATAATGATGAAAGAATTACATGTCGTGCCTACTACATCTTTACCTACAGCTGTAGCTTCCCACAACATGGGAAGACCTCCAACCAACATGATCAATAAGATTGATCCAAATGACATTGCCTTGATTGGAGGAAGATCAAGATCTCATACTCCTCCTTTTATTCTCACTTATGAAATTTTCAATAAAAACGTGCACAATTGCTTGGTTGATTCTGGTGCTTCAATGAATATTTTACCTAGATCAATATGTGCCAAATTGAATGTGCAACCACAAAAATCCGTAGTGCGCATAGTTTAACTTGATCGATCTCAAGTCGAAGTGATTGGTGAACTTAATCAGGTGACCATAAGATTGTCGTCTAACCCGAAAGTATGCCAGGTTATCGACATTCTAGTAGCTGATATCCCTGAATTCTATGGTTTAATTCTTAGCAGGGATTGGTCTAAAAAACTCCATGGATATTTCTCAACCGACTGGTCACACATGTGGTTACCCTACAACGGTAAACCGAATCAAATAAAGGTTGAACGAGAGTTGCACCAAAAGTACATAGTGACTGAATTGGAAGGAGAGAATGAAGAAATAGCATACAACAGCAGTATCATAGGCAATTACTCGGTAGATTCTTTCCTCGGCAATTTCAATGCTCATTTTTCACCTTACTTAGAAAATTAAGTTTTGTCCCAAGTTGAATTTTTTTCTCAAACTGATAATTCAAAATGTGTTAATTTTTTAGATAACCCTGTAAATACATCTTTGTTTTGGAAATTATATTTTGATGGCTCTAAATCTAACGAGGGAGCAGGAGCAGGATGTGTTCTGATTAGCCCAGACGGAAATAAGACCATGCTTACGTGCAGACTTGAGTTCGATTGCACAAACAATACAGCGGAATACGAGGCCTTGGTGCAAGGCCTATACAAAGCAATCGGATTGAACGTTAAGTATCTTCAAGTTTTTGGAGATTCTGAGATTGTCATCAAATAGGTACGTAACACCATACATTGCCTGTCGAGCCATTTGAAGCACTGTCAATCTTTAGTACAAGATCTGACTGCACATTTCATAGCATTCGATATTTCTTCAATCCCAAGACTGCAAAATGCGAGCGCAGACCTGTTAGCTAACGTAGCCTCTAGACTTATTCCCTCCGAAGATTTTAGTCCAGATAGATTATCAATAGAATTAATCTTTAGACCATCCATCCCTGACAACATCACCAACTGGAGAGTATTCAACGACGATCCTGACATTGTAAATTTCCTCACTTCTGAAGGATCCTACTCAAATCAAATAATTGACGAAGACCATCATGATCACCAAATACAGCAAAATAGCACTGATAATGCTATACCTAAATCGGTGGTTAAGTTAGAAGATTTATATGATTTAAAAAGTCGGTTTAAAAGGTCTGCCAATTCTAAACTCTACAGTTCAACTCTGAATTATGAATTAGTGAACCTAGGAACCGATGAGAAGCCACAAAACGTTAATCTAGGCCACAACCTAGCCCCTGAAGAAAAATCAGCATATATCCGTCTTCTGAGACAATGCAAAAACGTTTTTGCATGGAATTACGATGAGCTGAAGACATACAACACTTCTATCATTCAACACACTATCCCTATGATCGACAATGAAAAACCTGTCCAGCAGAAGCTCAGAAAAATCCACCCTAACTTAGAAAATCAGATAAAGACTGAGCTGAATAAGTTGTTGAGAGCCAGAATAATTTTCCCCGTCAGACATTCCAAATGGGTATCCAATATGGTGCCCATTAGAAAGAAAAACGGAGATATCAGGATCTGTATCGACCTTCGGAATCTCAACAAAGCCTGTCAAAAAGACAATTTTCCCCTCCCACCTATGGAGCAAATATTACAGGCAGTAGCAGGCTCAAAGTTAATGTCTTTTCTGGATGGATTTTCAGGATACAATCAAGTGCTGGTACATCCCGATGATCAGTTTAAAACCACATTCCGAACTAAATGGGGCACATACACATATCAGAAGATGCCATTTGGTCTGATCAATGCCGACGCTACCTTTCAGAGAGCCATGAACATCGCGTTTAAAGGTTTAGTCAATAAATCGGTAGTGATTTACCTGGATGATATAACAGTGTACTCCAAGAAACGAAGCGACCATCTCAAAGACTTGAAACAAATATTTCAAAGATGTTTAAGGTATGGGATTTCACTTAACCCAAAGAAATCTTTTTTCGCATTAAGTGAAGGGAAATTGCTAGGATTCATAGTGTCAAAGTCTGGTATTCACATTGAACCTGATAGAATCAAAGAAATTTCCGAAATATCCGTACCCCATAACAAAAAGGCCATGCAATCTTTCCTTGGTCAAATCAATTTTGTAAAGAGGTTTGTCTCGGATTTTTCACGTATTATTTCTCCTCTACAAAATATGATAAAAAGGAATTCAAATTTTAAATTGGGTCAAGATGAACATGAAGCATTCAACTTAATCAAGCAAGCTATCATCAACGCTCCATCTTTAGCAACCCCAAATTTTTCAGAATCTTTTATCTTATACACATTTGCCTCAGAGAAATTTTATGCCGTGATTTTAACTCAAGCAAATCAAGAGAAGGTGGAAGCTCCAATCGCATTTTTTAGCTCGAACTTACAAGGTGCTGAACTCAATTATTCAGACGTGGAGAAACAGGCATATGCCGTTTTCAAAGCAATTAAATATTTCAGACCTTTCTTACTTAAAGCCCATACCAAAGTCGTAGTACCGTTTCCAGCGGTAAGAAACCTTCTGATACAGAAGGATGTGGGCGAAAAGAGAGTAAATTGGATTACCGCCTTACAAGAATACGATCTTGAGATCAAGCCAGCAAACATCGTAAGAGGTCAAGGCTTCTGCAAGATGTTAGCTGGAGCATCACAAATTCCTGAGAACTCATCTGAAGAGGTACATACATATGAGGTAAGCCTAAACGACAGAAAATCATTATATGTGGACACCATTTATTATCTTAAGAACGGGTATGCTCCATCACACCTGGACCACACCAAGAAAAGAGCTCTGAGATTGAAAGCTAAACAATACCAGCTCATAAATGATGTTCTGTTTAAAAGGAATTATGATTCTGTACTTCTTAGGTGTCTTGAGAAAACTGAAGCCGAAAAGGTTTTGCAGGAACTCCACGATGGACCAGTAGGTGGACACTATGTTGGAGAAGCTACTGCACATAATATCTTACGTGCAGGATATTATTGGCCCACGTTGTTCAAAGACTCATACAATTACGTAAGGAAATGCCAAATCTGCTAGACTGCCGTAGGGAAACAAAAGAAATCGTCCATGCCACTACAGCCGGTTAACATCGAGCAACCATTCAGCCAATGGGGCTTGGACATAATAGGTGAGATAGTTCCTCACTCTTCTAAGCAGCATAGGTATATCCTCACAACAACAGATTATTTTACTAAATGGGTAGAAACAGTTCCTCTCAAGACAGCTAATTCTGAAAACATTATTGAATTCATAGATCAATTTATCATCACTAGGTTTGGATTGCCAACGGCCTTAATGTTTGATAATGCATCATACTTTTCTGGAAATACAATGACCGAGTTTGCACTTAAAAGAGGGTTCAAACTGAAGTATTATGCCAACTACTATCTGCAAGGTAATGGGTTGGCTGAATCAACAAACAAAAACCTAATGAGGATTATTAAAAGAACAGTCGACCAAAACCAAAAGAATTGGCACAAAGCACTGATAAATGCTTTATGGGCAAATAGAATTACGAAGAAAGCTTCAATCGGCACTTCTCCCTTTAATTTAGTTTATGGGAAAGAAGTGGTTCTTCCAACTCACTTAGTCATTCCCTCTTTGTATTTAGTACAACACATCGATGAAGTATCTACTTCCTCCTTACAATTGAGACAAATGGAAATAATCAAACTAGAAGAACAACGAGAACAAGCTAAGAACACCCATGCTCACCATCAAGCGCTAATAAAATCCTCTTTTGACTCAAGCATAATGACCAGAAAAAGCTTTCAGATGGGAGATTTAGTTTTAAAATGGGATAAGGCTCATGAAGAAAAGGGCAAACATACGAAATTTCAGAAGTTGTGGCTTGGTCCTTTTCAGATTGTAGAAGTCATAGGCCCATCGACGTTTGTGTTGCAGGATTTGGCAGGTCGAAGAGATTCTTTGCCTGTGAATGGACAGATTCTTAAAATGTATTTTCCATAGAAGATCATTCTTCTATTTTTGTAGGATAGTTTTAGTTTTTTTTATTTGTTTTTCTCTTTCTTATAAATAAAACCGGTTGTAAATGATCATCAAAAAGGATTCATGAAAGAGCACACCAATTCTCTATCAGATTTTGATTTCGCTTGTACAAGTAGCAAAACTTTTCGAAAAATCTGATTTTTATTATTGACAAATAGAGTTAACTTTAGCCTAAATATGATGTTAGTTTCAACCTCAAAAAACTTTGATGAAAGCAACCTTTGGTAAAAAATTGTTTTATGTCAGCACAATGAAAGGTATCATCAATAATAAAATAAATATTCTCTGTAAAGTTGCTGTTTTCAAACTCTATTATTGTCGTCCAGAGCTTTCTTAAGGAAAAACAATGACTTCCTCCCTGCTAAAGGAAACCGCAGCATTCAGAGAAACAATCCGAGAAAACACTATATCTCAAAGAATAAGAGGTCTCATCACGAGCCAGCTTATCATGATCACAGATATTATAACTTGCTGACTTTGCCAATACTGTCTATCAAAACAGGGCAACGACTCAAGATTGTTGCAATCAAAATACAAGGGGTCTCATCACGAGCCAGCTTGTTCAGCAAAAGTGTAAATCAAGTGAATGACTGTGTCATAATTTGGCCACCAAACCAAGACACTGTTCTTTAGAGAATAAAAAAGGAAAAAGTGTCAAAAAGGATTTTTCTCTGAAATGTTGTAAATAACCTCAAGCAGGATAAAGGATCATTGTTGGATAACAGGTAACCCTGTCGAGGCTATGGACGCCTGCGGGTAGCAGAGGCTCTACCTATGACAAATGAGCATATTTTAAAAGCCAGTACGCAGAGAAGAAAAAGACCGAGTAATGTCTGGTATGAATGCAAGAATTAAGCCTGAGGAAGCAGACAATTGGAATAAAAAGGTTGTGACAAAGTATCATTGACAGGATAAGAAGTAATGTACTCTATCTGTCCATAACAAAATTTAGACATATGAAAATTTTTCTGTTTCGGAAGTGAAAATTCAATAGAAAAGCAGAGATAACTGGTTCTTCACAGTGAATCGCCATTGTTGTGGTCACCAACAACCCCCCTCTTTGTTTGATATTAGCAATAACACCAAGAAAAGGGGGACCCTTAACAAAAAATCCAAAAAATATTTGTATCAAAATATTTGTATTTCTACTCCCTAAAGATAGATTGCATTGCGAACAGAGAGTGAAGCGTTTCCTATGCGCATAAATGAGCTGAGAAGAAGCGACGCGAAATCATCGCATCGCATATATTGAAAGCGCCCTTAAAAGAAAAACTTAAGGAATTGCCGACGGCCGATATGCGACGTCGCATATCGCAGCATCGCATCAACAGCACACAGTAAATGAAAACGCGATCTGCGATGAATGAGACTATCAATTCCTGCGACGACACTTCTTGACATCGCAATCCTCAATACTGCGATGCGAATCGCAGGAACCACTCATCGCAGGATTCCCTCGACATGGTCTGTAAACCCAAAATTGAGCGCGCACCTTAAGGGAAATTAATGATTGTACGCCAAAATATCCAAGAATGATTGTGTTGCGTTTTTCGAAGAGTCAAGTCATTATGAGTGTCATGATTATGCATTCATTAGAACTTAAAGCTTTCATGTCAATCTTTTCGTCATTTCTCTTTTCCCTTGCGTAAACTGTAAGGCAGCAACTAATATAAATCAATATGCAGGAAACATCTAAGGAAAAGGGGAAAGCGCCAATACTAGGAGAACAGAGAGGAGATGCCTTCGCAAATGGATGCCGCATGCAGCAGAACCGCGGATTCCAGAGTATCACTCAACAGACACTGATGAAAATAGACTATCCAAGACTCAGAGTCAAAGGCGCACAAAAGCAGCATGTTTGCAAAAGATCCTGAAGCTCAGACTGGGTAAAGCAAAAAGAAAAACGCTAAAGAGGGAGGACGCTCCAGAAAAGCCTGGAACAAAGAACGGAAGCAATTTTCAATACGGAAGATTGTTCAGGCAACAAAATCCCTAACTCATTGAGTCATTCGCACGGCCGAAAACCAAAATAGCAACAACACAATCAGTTTGAAAGAAATCTGGGTTATACTAAGTATACACACAGCAAATACACCCAGCCAGAGGAAGATTTTCGAAAATATCTTCTAGTTTGTTAGAAAGAGGTGCCAAGTTTTGTTATTTCCACTTTTATCGCCTGAACGAAAGGAAAAGACAACCAGCCGACTCTTTCCAGGCGAACGTTGCATCGCTTATAGCACTAAGGAGCAGATACAGAAACGGTTAGAAATTAGATTCAATTTTTAGAAATAAATTTGTTTTAGTAAAAGGGCGGTCATTTGAAGTGGTTTCCTAAATTTGTGTAATTAAAATTAATTAGTTAGTAGTATTTAACCCTTCTCATGGCATTTGGAGAAGGGTCCGGAAATTTATCAAAAAACTTGTCCTCAGAACATGCACTTTTGCACCCTCGGAGGGGGTTTTTGATGAATGGATGGATCGAGATTTATTTATGTTTGCATTTTAATGTCTGCTACTGATGTTGCACTTCTGTACTCTTAGTAGATATTAGAACAAGTAGAGATAAATCGTTATTGCTTGAAGTTTGTGAGTGAAATCAGTCATAAATGGTATTTTTATCACTTGATTAATTTCTGCTTATATTCTTAGAGTGATATGCAGCTGAGTTGTTTATATGTTAATGTATGAATGTGTGGGTTACCATTTGGCACTTCTATACGGTGGAGTCATTTATTTGTGCTTGACATATGAATAACTTATTATGCGATATGTTGTTCACAACTGTTTTGCCTAACTTTTTATGCAGAATGGTTTATCTTAATTGATTTCTATTCTTATGATAGCTGAATAATCTTTATTACCAGTTATTGTTTGAAATCTTTTTAGATCGCATAATAGAGGAAATCTACCCTCGGTTAGCGTAGATTAGATGTGTTGTTTTTGTTAGATTACAGTAGCATAGAGTCAGTTTAGAAGTTAGAATTAAATTAGCTTAAATTACTTCTAGATCAGCATCATCAAACTCTACACACACACACACACCCCCTTACATTGGGAAACTGGTCCCATTATCCCCAGTCGGACCCGCTATACCAAATGGACAAGGAGCTGCCAACCAAGTTCTGGACCGGGTGGGTATCCCCCTTGTTGTTGACCCGATTTCCGGGCCCTCAACAAAACCACAGCTTGAATGGGTACATATATTCTGTCACACATTGGATACTATTCAGAAGAACTAGTATCTAGAAATAGAGTTGCGACACGGAACTGTGAAGTGGGACGTTTTGAAGGAAATCTTTCTGTTAACATTCATTTTTTAGGATGAATTTGAATGTATAGATGAAGCATTACAGGAAATCAAGGCTACGATATTTAGGACATCGGTATAACTTCTCACATTGGTACAACCAGACTAGAGTACGCAGTTGTTCCATGCTCTAGAGTGCTACAATGTTACCACGAAAGAAGGTGGGAAAGATTCGAGGAACAACAATATTCTTGAGTCACAGGGATAGATTGAAGTCATTGGGCCTAAGGTAGAAGTCTCTGACATCTCAAAACCATTAAAAACCAAGCAAGTGAACATTGGGTCAGATGCACAGCCGAAGTTTGCAAATATATGTGATTACTGGGATGAGGACACAGTTACCAATGTCGCGCAACTATTATGAGAATATCATGACTTGTTCCCAACAAAGTTTTCTAATTTGAATGGGATAGTAGGTGATCTGGGAATTATGAAGATCAATCTGAAGCAAGATGCAAAGCTAGTAAACTAGCGCCCGTACCAGTTGAATCCTAAGTACAAAGAAAAAGTGCGCGAAGAATTGGATAAGATGCTTGCAGCAGGAATTATTGAACCTGTAGAAGAATCGGACTAGGTTAGTCCTATGGTAGTTAGAAAAGAAGACTAAGGGTGAAATATGATTCTGCGTAGATCTAAGGAAGTTGAGCAATGCTTGTGCACATGATCTATTCCCTACATTGTTCATAGATGAAGTCTTGGAAAATGTTGGTGGTCAAGAAGCTTACTCTTTTACAGATGGATTCTCAGGTTATCACCAAATCAAGATCGCACTAGAAGATTGAAGTAACACTAACTTTAGTACAGAATGGGGCTCCTTTCAGTATACAGTTATGCCCTTTAGACTTAAGAATGCCCCTGCGATCTTTTCTAGGGTTGTCGTCATAGGCTTTAAAGAATTTATTCATAAGTTTTTAGAGGTTCACTTTGATGATTAGACAGTGTTTGGTTTAGTGAAAATTAACATTGCAAGTATTCAGCTAATGTTGGATACTTCTAGGAAGCTTCAGATATCCCTTAATCTAAAGAAGTGCATATTTTGCGTACGATATGGGATAATTTTTGGCCATGTTGTTTGTAAACAAGGGTTGATGATGGAACCTCCTAAAATTGCAGTGATTATGAATCTGGAGCTCCAAGTAATGTTAAACAGTTGCGCACAACATCGGGCCATCCAGGATATTATAAATAGTTCATCGAGGTATATCTATAGATCATTATGCCAGTAGGAAAATTATTGAAGAAGGATGTGACATTTTGTTGAGATGATGATTGTTAAAATATCTTAGATGTCTTTAAGGAAAACATGGTTACAACACCTATTCTAGTGTTCCTTGATTTGAAGAAGGAATTCCATGTACATGTAGATGCGTCATGCATAGCATTAGGAGGATTTTTAACTCAACCAAGTGTAGGAGATATCGACCATATGATTGCATTTGCGAGCACAAATTTTTCTAAGGAAGCAAAGAATTATTCAACCATGGAGCGTGAAGGGTTGGTGATGGTATATGTGCTCCAAAAGTTTAGGCATTATCTTTTGGGTGTGCACTTCAAAATTTACATAGACCATTCCTCTTTGAAGTACCTGGTCAACAAGCCTGTGTTGGTGGGGGGGGGGGGTAATTTGTAGGTGGTTAGTGCTATCTGAGGAGTATGACTTTAAGTTAGTTGTGAACCTAGGGAGATTAATTGCTAGACAGGATCACCTTTCACAGATTGAGAATGGTGAAGAACCTACAAGTCTTGATGAAGGATTGTTGATGCACATCTCTTTGTTGTGCGCATTTCACATGAACATTTTGAAGATATAATCCAATTCCTATCTATAGGTACAACTCCTGAAGGATATACGACGTAACATAAGAAAGAATTGGTTGTCAGGGCTACGAATTTTTCTTTTATTGTAGGGCACTTATATAAATGGGATCGGATGAAGTTCTGTGTAGGTATGTACTAGATTATGAATCACAAAGTATCCTCGTTGATGCACATGAGGAGTTGCTGGAGGACAATATGCGGGATGAGTGACTGTGCAGAAGATCCTACGCATTGGGATATGGTGGCTTATTGTGTACAAGGACTCTAAGGAATATTGTAGAGCATGTGATGTCTGTCAGAGGACTAGGAAGCCATCGCAGAGGGATGAATTACCTCTGAACCCACAATTTTTGTTACAAGCATTCAATAAATGGGCAATAGATTTTTTGGGACCCATTCAACCACCAAGAAAGAAGACAGGAGCATGATACATCATTACGGTGACATAATACTTGACTAGGTGAGCTGAGGCACAATCGGTGAAGGATTCTAGTGTGCCTATAGCTACGAAGTTTATATTTGAATATATTTTGTCCATGTTTGGTTGTCCTAATATTTTGATGAGCGATATGGGTTCACATTTCTTGGATGAAACAATAACTGCTTTTCCTCAAGAATTCCATATGTATCATTAGAAAAGCAAGTTGTATCATCTTCAAGGAAATGGCATGGTTGAAGCCTTTAATAAGAACCTAGAGAATGCTTTGACGAAAATATGTAATGTGAATAGGAACGATTGGGATGTGCGCATACCAGCTGTTCTTTGGGCATATAGAACTACTTGTAAGAAGTTGACTGGATAGACACCATTTAGACTGGTTTATCGACAAGAAGTGGTGATGCCAATGGAGTGCATAGTACCAAGTTTGAGGATTGTTGTAGTCATAGAAATGGATGATAGGGATATAATTGAAGAATGCCTCGTGCAGATACTTCAGTTAGAAGAAGATCTCTTCTTGGCAAGCTTTCATTAGCAGGTGCCGAAGGCTTGAGAAAAGGCATGGCATGATTGCCATATTAAGCAGTGCACCTTTAAAAGTGGATATTTAGTATTGATGTATTGTAGCAAGTTTATGAAGTTTCCAAGAAAGTTTCAAATGCATTGGTTGGGATCGTACATCGTTAAGGAGATTATGGATGGAGGTGCAGTTCAGATCACAAAGTGATGAGGCTCGTCATTGGGTAAATATATGGACCTTAATACACCTCCAAGCTTACTAAAGTCAACTCTTCTCATAATCCCTTACATGTTTTAATTATATTTTTCTTAATGAGATGAGTAAAAGTAAGATGTTATGTCTAGTGGTCTAATGTGCATTCATTGCAGGTTTTTAGGAGCAAATTATGGCAATTATGGCTAATTAAGGTGGAGGAACTCGAATGAGATAAGAAGGAGAGATTATAGGAGATGGATCTTCCTCATTAAATCCTCACTCATCGAATATCCTTCAATCAAACCACACTAGCTCGAAGTTGCACGCAGTCGAGTCATGAAGATCATTAGGAGTCGAGCCAATGATAGTTAAAGAACCAGTTCATCTTGAGATTGGGAACCCAGCCTCCCTAGATTTCAGGAAGTTATTGGAAACTTCAGTAGTATAAATAAGGAGGCCTAGAGCCTCATTAGGATAATTTTTTTTATGTAAGATAAATAAGCACTTTCAAGTTAAAGGATTGTGGCAAAATGCTATTATGTATTTTTTTTTGTAGATGTTAATGAAAATGAGCATTTCCTTGATCTAGCATTTACTTGACTCAAAGGGATGAAGCTCTTAGGTTAGGGCCCAGCCCTAGGAGCAGAGGTTTCTCTTACTATACTTGTATGCTTAGGTTATTTCATAGATTACTTGTTGAATTAATTTTGGCATTGTTTTCTTGCAAGTATTAGTTAATCTGATTAACTTGCTTCCATTTGTGCATAGCTTTAGCAATAGCTTTAGAGAGATAAAGGAATACCAAAAAGGCTAATAAAAGGTGGTTCTTGCCTCACTTATCCCTTCAAGGACCATGGTTTGAAGGTAAAACTCCCATTCAGCCCAAAAAGATAGCATTCTGATTTCTTATGAAATTTAGGGTTTTCTGCTAATTATGCTAGCATCTTTCAGTTTTGAAGGATAGGCTGTAGTTGTTATTTTTTATATCTCTAGCTTGGTATAAGATTTCATGGTGTTTCACAATAGGTTGCAAGTATTTCCATGCATGAAATCGGAAAATGAATGATGAAATTCTATTTTCTTATGTTGATGGAGATCTTTCTTGTTTTGACATGATTTATGTGTAAATTACAGTGATGTGTGTATTACAGGAGTTTCAAGAGCACAGGAAGAATCTCATGTCAGCAGCCCCAGCCTAACCACATCCATCCATAACAGAAAAAAGCCACTAAGTCCATAAACTGAGTTATCATTTCGTAAGACCAACCTTCCATGCTTATTGAGCAAATCCAACCATCCTACAAACTTTGGTTCGAGTTCTGAGGAAGTCCTAGCCACTTCCTTGCCTTATTCCTTCAATCACTCACATTCCCTAAGCCCTATACCACTATCTAAATCACTCCTTTTTCATTCATCTTGATCTTGTAGGAATATAGGGGATCCTATAGGTGCATTAGGACATCCTGTAGGACGATCTGTAGTGGCCTGTTTTGAGGCCGATTTGTGAAAAATGCATCAAGAAAGATAGGAGAAGACCCCTTCTTTCCTGTCAATCCATCTGACCCTTCAAAACCACCTCTCTCCACACCTAATCCACCTGCCATACAATCAAGAAGAATTAGCATTCATGTTTTCACAAAAAGGACAAAAAGAAAAGGTTGTTGTGTTCATTCATATGCACAACAGTAAAGTGTTTGATTAGATCAGATTGCATGCTTAGGATAGTTAGGGTTCCACACATGTTAGCTTAGAACTCTTCTGAAGAAATATCTCTTAACATATAGCTAGATGAGTGGTGTGTTTTAAGAATTTAACTCAGTCTTTCATTACTGCAGTAGATAATATTTCAATCCTCTCAATTAGGGTGAAAGTTGTCCTCTTTCTCCATCAGTAATCAAACTTCTTCTAAATCAATAGAAGGTTGGTTTGAGAAACCCTTGTGGTATATCGCCAGCTCAATTATGACAAAGAGTGGATCCATTGCATACATTTGTGTATACAACATTGTCACCTCTAAGTTTGAATGAACCTCGGGTTGATAAAGTAAAGTTGGTAGCCCCAGGAGTTGCAGCATTCTTGCTACAATACTAGTGCTCATCACGAAGCTGAATGGGGAGCTATTTCTAGGAAGAATGAATGGGAGCCAGTTGAATTTGTACAGGGTTGATCCCACCCCTGCATGATGACTATATGGATGCAGGACAGTCTTAGTACTTCAGGTAGTTGGAAGGAAGTGCGGGACTATAAACTACACTGCCAGGAGGACAGTTAGTGAAGTGAATGGGCTATGCGACGATTAGAACAAAGGTGAAAAGGGGAGCTGTGATGAAGGAGTTCCAATAACATGGTGGGTCCCACATAGCCTAGCCAAATAGGAACTATTGGAAACACTGTTGATGATGGGATGGCTATTTTTTTGTTAAAGGGAGCGGGGAGGAGAGCATTTAAGGAGCATATATTTGGAAATTTGTAGCCAAAAGAGAATTAATGATGGAGATTTGGAGGGAACCAATGGATTTCAATTCAAAAAGGGCTATAAATACAACATCCCGCTGCACATTCAAAAACTTTTCTTCTAGAGAGATTTCCTTGAGCTGTTGCCCCTTAGTTTGCGCCGAAACGATTGTTGCATGTTTGGATGAGATTAGAAAGAGATACATAAGAGTTTTTGACAGCAAGGATTTGGATTTGAGGTAGATTTACCTCAGTGGCAGAATGAAATGTTCTGGGAGAGAATGACTGCAACACCATCAGTCCCTACTGCAGTGCCTAGGTCACCAAGGCCTAAACCCACTACCTTAGCGATAGGAGAGAAGAAGCAAAAGAAGCCACAACAAGTGCTGGTGAGGTGATCACCACGTAAAAATCCAACGGAGGTTAGAAAGAGGGGTTAGATGGATAAAATCAAGCAACTAAAGGAACCCTTGGACTTGGATGACGAATAATTGAATATGGCAGTTGAAGATATTGATGCAGAGGAAGAAGTGTCGATTACTCAGCTACCACCTTAAGTACCCCCTACGAAATCCACCACCAAAGTGACTGAGGACCCAGACTTGGTGAAATATAAGGTCTTCACACCATTGCTACTAAAGGACGTACCTGTGGAGGGTGATTTGTTGGCCTCGGTACCGTTTTTGAAGATGGAGGACTAGGAAATGGGTGATCATGCAAAGTTCCCACAGTTGGCACCCACCAAATACTTGAAATCAATCTACTATGAGGAGTCGAGTGTTACATGACTTGAGCCAATGAAGTGGGCAGCTGGGATTGAGTGCACGAGATTTCTTAACATGTTGTGGGTGCCACACTTTAGCCGTAGTGTAATTAATGCTATATATGTGCATCAATTGTTGTCGCTCGTTCATGATGGGTGGTTATGGCTGGGAGGGCCCATTCCAATTAACGACATGTTGGTCCACCACATTACCTTGTTGCCTTATCAGAGAAAGAACCTTTCATATACTTTTGTGGGGAAATCGTAGGAGTAAAAGCTTTCCAATCATATGAAGAGAGACTTCAGGTTGGAAAATGATTCACGCGGCTACGCCATTAGCTCCATATTGGATCGATTTATGCAGTTTGATGCACAAATTTTAGCTGGAAAAATAATGTGGAAGTGTCGCATCGATGAAGTGCTAAATATGTCCAATAAAATTGGGCTAAGTATGCCTGTTACAAGTTCCTGGAGGATTTCCGTGAAGCCTAGGAGGATGACAAGGAATTCCACTACGTATGGTTACTTCTATTGATCATGCTGGTGGCATGGATAACTCCTGAGGAGAGCGAGTTCAAAACACAGGATCCAGACTTGTGCAAGGTTGTGAAATTTTCCTCGCTATGGCTGATACAGGATCCCTACCGCATCATGGAAGAAAATATCTTCTAGGTCTTGTTTGAGATAGAGTTGTGGATGGTGATCAACCAATGATCGCTATTATCATCTATTTTACATGAACAGTATACGAATATTGCAGATTTAAAGACATATTTTCACAATCTGTCCATACGCGCAAAGAAGGATGCCATAGGAACATGGAATAAGTTTCCATATTTGGTCACAAGATAACATTATGGCAGTCATCAACAAACGCCCGAGCGAATGGCTCACCCCATTTGATGAAGGTGTAGGAACAAGTAAGGTTGCAAAAGGTGAAATGGGAAAAACCACAGTTGTGACAGCATCCAAGAAAGAAAAAGGAAAGAAGCACAGAAGGCCTCTACAAAACAAAAGGTAGTGCAGAAAGAAATGGCAGTGCAACAGGAGAAGGCCTCTACAAACGAGAAGGAAGCGTTGAAAGAAACAGTTTCTGCAAAAGAGAAGGAAACGCCAAAGGAGAAATTTGCAGAAACATCACAAGTCACTATTCAACTTGAAGAACCTAAAACACAGTGCACCAATGTTGATGTCGAGACTAAAGGTGAAGAGGAAGGGGGTGCAGACTTGGAGTCCCCCTTCAGGGTCAGAAAGAGGCAGAAGCGAAGTTCCACAGGACCTTGCAAGAAGCAAAACTCTGATAAGTCTGTGAGTGCAACACCATTGGTTCTCATGGATGGGGAAGTTAATGAGATAGGTGATGTTGTCCACTCCACCACTAAAACTATATGGGGACACATCAAGGACCAGTACAACTAGGTATTAGACAAAGTAAGGTGGGGCCTGAAGGAATTGTAGGTCTAGACAGGGGTATTCCAGGTAAACATGGGACAAGCGAGCACAGATGAAGCTAGCGTGTCGTGATTTAGAATAGTAGAACTCACATCTAGGCTTCGTCCAATACTACTACCAGGGGGCTCTCTCCAGTTTGAGATAGTCAAAGACCAGGAGCGCATGCAATTCTAGAATAAATTAAGTATCAACCTTGTAACACTACTGATCTAGACCTTACATGAGTTGCCCCAAGGAGTTTCCAATGAGCTCCGCGTCCAAGAGAAAAGAACACTTTTGATTATCGACGAAGTTAATACTAACAATGAATAGATTTTTGAAGAAAAAGCGTAGGCCTTATAGACCTGCAACGAGGCGATACAGTAGAATCAACAGCTAGAGACAACCCTTACCCAAGTATGCAACGAGCTCCCTGAGCTCCAAATTCCAGCAGAATTAGCCTCCACAAAGAAGTTAGTTGTTGTGGTGAAGGAATCTAAGGAGGAAATTGGAGAGGTCTAGTTTGAGTTGTAGTTGCAGATTTTAGAATTTCAACTTAAGCTACAGCCAACCACTCCTCTGGAAGTCAGAGAGAAAGATGAGGCTGCTATTAAAGGAGATAGGAACTCTCTAACTGCTGTAGTCAAGGATTGAAACCAATTTTTTGAGCATATGATGAAGATGTCGAACTCACTGTAGGAGGATCCACACTTGCAGAAAATTGAAGCAGACATCCATGAAAAATAGTTGTAGTTTGATGATATCAAGGCAAAAATGTGGAACTTAACACCTGTGCAAAGGTTCACTACACTTCAGGAAGGAAAGTTCATCCAGACTGAGATTGATGAGATGTGTTGGACGACCTCCATTATCTCCTCAAGGTTGCAACCATGGGGCAATAAGGCAAGCCAACTATCACAGATAGTCTAGAGCTAGTTAAAGGCTCTGCAGCAGATGTAGACAACCATGGGCATTGCAGTCAAAGGTCCAACTACAGAAAAAATGGTCAAAGAAGTTTGTCAGACTGTCGTGGAGAGAACAAAAATATTCAAGCATTGAATAATGAGTTAAGCGGTCTGCAAGCAAAGATTGAGGTAATACCAGCTGTTGGGCATGGGATCCCCCACAACATGTTTTGGGACTCAAAGCCTAGGTTTTGGTCAATTGTATTATAAGACTGCGTGAATTGTGGGCGCGGAGCATGAAGTCTAGGATGAGTCATAGGGCTGTCCACCCTAAAATTTTGTAATTTAAGGTAAAGTTGTGTCAGCCTACCCATGGTCCGCAGACCATGGGATTTTATAAAGAGAGCGAGGCTCTAAGTGTAAATATAGTGGGAAAGGAGAGGAATAATAGAATAGAAAAGGCATGGTTCAAGATTAGAGTGAATCTGAACTGTACTAGGTCATAGTAGTAGGTAGAGGCTCTGCAGTTGAGTGCACAGACCCCTGCAGCTGACTGTGTAGGGCGGAGTTGGGTTTGTAATTGAGATTGAAAGTTAATAAAGAGAAGTTTACTCTATGCATCTATTCTTGAATCTCTATTTTCCTGTTACGCATTACTTTTACTCTACTTATTTACAGCGCACCATTGGTAATTACTTGTATGAGTGTTTATATATGAAAGTAATCTAAGTAATCAACTAACAAAACCTAATTAAGGAAGACTTGGGTGAATAACACGGGTCATGCTACAACTAGAACTACGCGAAGATGGTATTACAGGGCGCAAGCTGCCCGTTGGTGCACGTAGCACAGTAAGAGCGAAGGTTGGGCCACATACAAATCACCTCATATCAGACATCCCTAGGGTGTGGAAACCTGGTTCTAGCACGCTCCCATACTACTTCGAGTGAGACCACAGTCTGCACTCCATGGATTGTTGCCAAAAGGACCAGTAGTACTGGGATTTGCTTGGCTAAATCACTTCTAAACCTGGGTTAGGGCCCACTAAGCCAACAAATGGTTTCATTGCCAGGGCCGGGATCTACATAACATATGTCTAATGTCATGCCATTAGAGCCCAACAAAGAAGGAAATTGAGGAGTGGTTGGACAAGAAGATTCAAGAGTTCGCGACATAGGAAAACAGAACTCCACAAGTATCTGATGAAAAGTGTTTGGAGTGCTACGTGTATAAGGAAATCCATGAGATTTTCTTTGCATCCTTTCTGTCTAAACTGTATGAGTGGATTGCGAGGTTAGCCAACAGCTAAGGAAGGTGTAGGCTTGACCAACCGATAGTGTGGACTCCAGAATTAGTCTGTAGAATAGAAGAATCAGAAGATAAGATCGTGCGCACTGTGGACCATTGGCTCGACTAGATAATAAGGGGATTTATCACTGAGTTTGCGGTAGAAACGACCATGAGCTACAGTGAGGTAGAATGACGCTTTATCAAAGGACCGCGACGTAAGTATATTAAGTCTTTGAATACTTCGATTAAGATGCTATTGTGTGAAAAAAGGGTCATGTGAATACATTAATGTTTGGGACTACACAGAGTGGAAAGATCTACAAAAATACCGAAGAATTAGAAAATGGTCCATTAATTTCACCCTTGCGAGAAGGTGAGGAAGAATTCACTAAGGTTTCTCCGAGAAGTGCGATCAGTTTGATAAGGCAGTGCATTCCGCAGTTACCACCTCCACCCACACTGCCACCTGCTTTGCCTCTCTCACCTCCACCTCCACCCACTCCACCTCCACCACCTCCACAGTGCAGTATGGTGAGTGCCATCAAACTACCAGTATTCAGAGGGGTAGGGAATGAAGATTCGAACCAATTCTGGTTCATGGTAAGAGCAGTATGGGAAGCCCAAGGTGTCACGGACAACAATATTAAGAAGGCTACATTGGTGAGCACGCTGCAGGATTGTGCATTAACATGGTATATCAAGCACTCTAACGACCACCCAAATGCATGGATAGTAGAGATTCATAACGCGCTGAACAGGGAATTTAGTAGGCCAATGTCAGAAACACAATCAATCATCAAGTTTAAAGAAATCACGATGTTCCTTGGTGAGACTCCCTGGGATCTGGATCAACAGCTGAAGAGTATGATCTACAGAGCCAATATGACATTGATAGATGGACAGATTCACGCATGGTTTGTAGCATCTCTAACACTGCACTTGAGGATGGCACTGTCACAGTAGAAACTTTCTACCCAGGCCGAAGCGTTGGAAATGGCCGCAATGAGATTACATGAGACCCCAATTCAAGACCCTGGGTTGGGAGTTCAATAGATCCACGTGCAGCTATAGAATCTATGTTTGGAAATGCAAAGATTGAAGCAGGAGAGGGCACCATGACCAAAGGCATGTGAGGAAGTATGGTGCATAAAATGCAAAGCCCAAGGCCATGACAAGGATCACTGCCCAGTGTTTGTGAACTACTTAGTGGGAGGAGGGCCCATTCCATTGACACTGGAGGCACAAGAAGGGCTGAGCACAGCACCCACTTTATGGTGCGCGATCTGTTAGGTAGGAGGGAAACCAACAACGGATGATTGTCATTTGTTGCAGAAGTATACAGAGACACCCTAGCAATTGTTTTGTAATTTATGTAGGTTAATAGGCCACGATGAGAGCACTTGCCGCAGTTATGAGTTAATGATGGATCAGACCCTTACCTATAGGATGCAGACTGAAACGCGAGCCCTTGACATAGATGCGGTAATGGTGTACGCTGGATTTCAGGGGCGAGGTCGAGGAGGATGTGGAATGAGACCAGGAAGGGGCCGCAGACAATTAATTTGTTACAATTGTGGGGGACTAGGGCACTATGCCTGCGATTGTACCTACCCAATGAGGATATCCTATACGTATTGTGCTTAGTTTGAGCATGAAATAATAGACTGTCCTACATTGATCACGAGGATGCAAGAAAAAGGGGTATTCTAGCCTCTGCTGACTTAGAATATACAAATGATGAAGTCTGAGCCGTGCGAAGAGGACCTGAATGTAAACATGATGCTCAGAAGCGGTACGACCATAGGAGAGGATACGGGGAAGCAGCTAGACGAAAGCACATGGGTTCACAAGGCTCCTACAAAGGAACCTAAGTTTGAATTAGAACACACAAAGGAGACATTCATGGAAGCTAAGAAGAGCTTTGCGGAGGCCTCCACTTCACGTAGTAAGGATCTATTAGAGCCAGGAATGGATCCTTCAATGCTCACTATCTTTCTGGAGACATGCATGAAACTATTGCGCGATAGCAAGGTAGTTAAAGGACTACAGGAACTGATCACCAGGTGCGTGGGGTCAGGAGAACCACGCATAGTCCAGAAATTGGGGAAGCTTGCACTGCGCTCTGGAAGGGAAATGAGGCTGACTGCACAGATTGGTGAGTATGAAATGGATCAGGTAATCCTAGATCTAGGTTCGGATGTGAATGTATTATCAAAGAAAACATGGGAAGGCATGGGCAGGCTCGCGTTACTATGGTCCCCTATTCAATTACAAATGGTGAACCAGCAGAATATTTTTCCCATGGGAAGGTTGTAAGGGGTAACAGTTGATATTGAACGCGCAAGCGCGCAAGAGGATTTTGAAGTAATAGGGATTGTCGATGACAACAATACCTATCTTGTGCTGTTAAGAATAGACTAGGCCAGCGATATGAACGGAGTCATCAACCTGAAGAAGCGCAAAATGATCTTCGAAAAAAGTCACTACGCATAGTAGTCCCACTGGATCCAGTTGAAGGGTGCGTTGCATTGAACCAGTGCATGATGATGATAGCGACGATGATCTTGATTGTATTTACAAGATAACTACACAAGACCAGGATTGGGTGAATCCGATTGCATATGGGAGAATTTCGTGGGAATGCAAAAGCTCATGCACTTCGGATTCAAATGAAGAAGTAGAGCGATGGTAGAATCGGTTGCACGAAGTGACGACGCTAAATTGCAACATGATGATAAGATCATTGCGCTGCATGACAACAGAGGCAAGAGAGTTGTGAACATATGATGGATTGATCGCGATGGATGGATTCCTAAGCAAATTTGAAAGCACAGTACTGGAACAACAGTGGTTCGATGCATTGAAATGGGCACTACGCGTAACACCTGCATGATGGTGGGGTACACATCAAAGAAATTTTTAGGACTGGTGTGGATGTAGAAGGATGATCCACCTACGATTTGGAAGCCCCCAGCTTCAAACAAGAGTTAGCCAACAGGGACAGAGCAACTTGCGCACCCACCTGTCTCGATGGGTACAAACATGTGTTGTGCAGCCTACATAAGCACACAGGAAACTCAGGATCGACAATCGGAACCAGACACAACAACAGGAAAGGTGACGCGCACCACAAATATTCCACGTGGAAGCATTAAATAAGATATGTGGA
Source organism: Pinus tabuliformis (assembly GCA_031772625.1). Taxonomy (NCBI): domain Eukaryota; kingdom Viridiplantae; phylum Streptophyta; class Pinopsida; order Pinales; family Pinaceae; genus Pinus; species Pinus tabuliformis. Next base: position 151,676,547 of record CM062804.1, on the reverse strand, counting down.
GTCTTGAGTAGGGTTGATCAGGTGAGACAAAGTGATTGGGAACTGCATGTGCCAGTGGTTCGATGGGCCTATAGGGCCATGTGAAAAAACTTAAGCGTGGAGATGATTCTGCAACTGAGGAACAAAGACAAGACCACAATTTTGGAGGAAAGGAATCTTCAGGAAATAACTCCCCAGTTGGGATAGTAGACGAGGACTAGGATGAATGAATTATGCAGCTACGCGAGGGCGAACATATGCAGATTCAAGAAGCCATTCGATGACGGAACCTTAAGCTTAGCGAACTAGAAAAAGATCAGGTACGACTGAGGAAGAAAAGCATGTTAATGGATGCAGAGATCAAAAACTGGAAAAAAAACATCGCACAAACCTGTCTCAGCGACAAAATAAGAATGAAAAGACAAGATACGGATAACCATACTACCGCATTAGAAGATTGTCACCGGGCATTTCTGAGTCTACTACCATGGCTACGACTACACCTTACCAAACAAAGGAACTAGGGGAGCACACCGCATAAGGAAGAACATGTAGCACTGACTACCGCTAGGATACTTGAAGAGTGCCCACAGACTAGGCTGGAAGGAGAATTGAGGCCTCACACAGGTGGTGCGACCACCTGACTAGCCATAAGGAGCACAGTCTCAGTACTCCAAGTAGTTGAAAGAGATCGCGAGAATATAAAAGAGTCTATGAGGGAGCTGCGTGATACAGAGGTTGCGCGCAGAATTGGCATGTCACAAGGATCACGCCCACGCATAGTGGGGTGCGCTGCCACACGGGTAGGTTGGGAAGTTACTATTGGTGTCACTGTTCATGACAAGATGTCCGATTGAAGACAAAGAGGAGCGGATGGTGGGGAATTAAGACACGAACTAAGAGCTAGATTTGGGATGATCTGCCACCAAGAAGGCATTAATGACTCAGAAGTGGGGGGGATGGTCGAATTCATATTTAAAAGATGCTATAAAATCCCCAGAGCTAGCTACGATACAACACTTGGTTGTTTGACATTTGAGCAGTTACATAGCACTGAGCACCGAGCACTTTTATCACCTTTGAGTATGTGACAGAACATATCCCATGTAGACATGATGATTGCTACCAGACGAGGAGTGAGATTCGCCAAAGACACCACTAGTGAGGCTGTGGAGCCCCATATGATCCACGCGGAGCCTGGAGATGTGGTGGTTGTGCCAAAAGTTCCAAAATCACCACAGACACCGTAGCTGAAGAAAGATAAGCAGACATTGGGACCAGTTTTCGTATCCCCAAGAAACCACGGTTTGGAAAATTTTCAATGGAAGAGAAAGGCAAAGTCATCACCATTGAATCAGAGGAAGTGGAGGAGGACTTACAAGCTCTAATTGATCAAATAGAGGTACAATACGATGTGGAGGAGGATGTCCCACCATGCCATTCGCAATAAGGTTACCCACGTACGTCCCTCCGTGGAAAGGGAATGCTAGGGCGGCCAAAGTTCTAGAGGCCACGAAAAGTGCGCTCCAAACCCCGTTCCTCCCTAACGGCATTACTTTTGAAGGTTCGCCCCCCGACTGGGTACCTACCCAGAAATTTGAAGATTGGGATCTCGCAGACAGCAAGAAGTTCCCACACCTAATGACGGAAAGCTTACTGAAACAAAAGTTGGGGGGGTCAATGACCACGTTGGTGCCGCGAAAATGGTTGCGCAGTGTAGAGAAGGCCAGGTTACTTCATCTCCAATCGATACCCCACTTTCACCGTGCACCCATCGCCATTTTCTTCATCAGGAAGCTGTTGTTCCTAGTGCATGATGTGTATCTATGGATGCAGGAGCCTATTCCCATCATCGTAGAACTTATTCATAGAATTCCTTGGCTCCCCTGTAAGGGAAGGGACCCTAGAGAAATAGCTGGTAAAAGTAGCGATTCAGCTCTCATGAAAGCCATGAAAACCAAGTACAAGCTGGAGAAGAAGAAGCATGGCTATGCAATTGCGAGTATCAAGAATAAAGGTGTGAGCATAGCCACCCAGATCCTAGCCGAAAAATTAGTGCTAAAGTGTTGTGTCGATGAAGTACCAGCGCCTGTGGTTGCATTGGCCGAGTAGTGCGTGGAGAGGGTCTAGTTCAACTAGGCTGAGTTCCTCTGTGAGGAATTTTTGATAAACTACAAGGAGGCCCAAGAGCAAGGTAAGACCTTCCACTACACGTGGTTACTCTTATCCATTGTGCTGGTAGCAGGTAAACTACGGGCAGATAGCCAGTTCCTGCCTATCAACCAGGACCTTCCTGGGACTGCAAAGTACACTTCGCTCTGGGCCACAAAGGACGCAAAGCGGATTCACGCGGTCAAGGTGTTTTGGGTGCTGATGGAGGCGAGCATTCGGGTATGGATCAATAGAAGGCCATGAATGTCTCCCACATTATATGGCACTCTATAGAGTTTTTTAGAGTTTAAAGTGGACATGCACAACATTCATATCCAGGCGCGGAAGGATCCAGCGAAGGAATGGACAAAGCTTCCATTTATTGCTACTGATGATGCCATTTTCACAGCATTGGAAACATGGCCTCCGGAGTTTCATGCCTCAGACTTAGTAGGAATGGAGAAGGCCAAATCTTGGTAAAGGAAGAAGGACTCCAAGTTGCGCATCGCACAACTAGTCGAAAAGAGGCGCTAGGAATAAGAATCAGTAGCACAGTAGAAGACGGTCAATGCAGCATCAGCGACGTAGACGGAAGAAACAAAAACAGCGCTAGTAAAAGAGGCTGAAGGGGGCCATGAAATGTCCACAGGGTAGGGGGCTGAGGACATCGACCTGGAAAAGGAGCACATAGATCCAGAAAATACCTCACAACAGTTGAAACGACCACGCATCCCTGAGAAACTGATCCCCAAAAAGAAGACGAAGGCATCCAAGACATTTGTTGACCCAATGATGCTTACAAAGGGGATCTTTTGGACATTGGCGAAACAGTTTGCGATGTCACTAAGGAAGCGCTCCAAGAGGTGATTGTGGAGCAGAACACTATTTTGGGAGTGCTACGAATGCAATTATAGTGACTACAGGTGCAACCCTCTCAAATAGGAATGATGGCCCCATATGTCACAGTAGGTACGACAAAGATAGAAGAGATGTTGCACACCCGTGTGACCAACACTTTTGTTTTCCCCGAGGGAGCATTAGCGGTAGAAAATGAAGTTGACCAAGCTGCGGTGGGAAAGATTAAGGGGTTGAGCATAAAATTGGCTGCCCTTCCACGAGAAACCCTGTACCAGTTACAGGATGGGGTCATAGTCGAGCTCTGCGCCAGAGAAGGTCATGCGCTATAGGTACTGAGTGAACAAAAGATCAATGTGGATCAACTTAGCTAGTAGAGGGATGAACTTGTTTCACAGACTGAAGGAGTGGTGCAGGCGGTGGACGATGGTTATAGAATTGTCCTGGACTTGGATGTCCCGCCAAATCTACTAGTAGGACTACGAATTCACAAATTGTCCAGTGGATTCCACGAGGCAAAGGAAAAAGCAATGAGGATATAGCTGGACCTCAACCTTCATATTGTTGAACTGCAATTGAAGGCACAGTCATCCATGCTCCCAAAATTTAGGGAACAGTGCGCTGGTGCTATCCAAAAGGGGCTGGAGGAAATAGAATAGGCAGTGTAGGACTGTACGACTATGTTGGAAGAATCCTTTGTGGTCCTCACTTCCCTACAGGAGGACCCCACCATATAGCGCCTAGAAACAGAGGTGCTGGAGCTTCAAGCACAGTATAACAGTGTGCGCGAAATGGCGTAGATAGTCGCCTTGACCCAATGGCTGGAAAAGCTACAACAGGTGAAGGCATTAAAATAATAGGTGGATGTCGCATGACAAAAAGGGGCAATACTTAAAGCGCGCGTCCAGCCTTGGATTGATGAGGCCTTCCTCATCACGGTCGATATAAAAGGGAAGCTCACATGGATGAAGATGATGCATGCCGTAAGATATGGAATTGCCCCTGACAGCGAGCATTCGGTCGAAAGAGGAGAGAAGATCCAGTAGACAGCATAAGAGTGCATTGCAGACCTTCGCACAACACAAGAACAATTGGAGGAGCTCGCTGCCAAGATTGTCGCACTAGCAGAGTGACTCAGGACGAGTCAAGATGATTGTGTTGGGGGTCTGTTGGGCATGGGATCCCCCACAACATGTGTTGGGGCTCAAAGCCCAAGTTTTGGTCAATTGTATTGTAAGACTCCACGAATTGCGGGTGTGAAGTGCGAAGTCTAGGATGAGTCATAGGGTTGTCTGCCCTAAAATATTGTAATTTAAGGTAAAGTTGTGTCGGCTTAACCATGGTCTGCGAACCATGGGATTGTATAAATAGAGTGAGGCTCTAAGTGAAAAGATAGCGGGAAAGGAGAGAAATAATAAAATAGAAAAGGCATGGTTCAAGGTTAGAGTGAATCTGAAGTGTACTGGGTCATAGTAGTAGGTAGAGGCTCTGCAGCTGAGTGTGCAAAGGCCTAGAAGAGTCCACAACTGAGTGCGCAGGGTAGAGTCGGGTTTGTAATTGAGATTGAAAGTTAATAAAGAGAAGTTTACTCTATGCATCTGTTCTTGAATCTATATTTTGTTGTTACGCATTACTTTTACTCTGTTTATTTACTGCGCACCATTGGTAATTACTTGTATGAATGTTTATATATGAAAGTAATCTAGGTAATCGGCTAACATAACCTAATTAAGGGAGACTTGGGTGAATAACACGAGTTGCGTTGCATCTAGAACTACGCGAAGACAATATTATAGGGCACGAGATGCCCTTTGGTGCGCATAGTGCAGTAAGAGCAAAGGTTGGGCCATGTACAAGTCACCTCATATCAGAAATCCCTAGGGTGTGGAAACCTAGTTCTAGCACCCTCCCATACTACTTCGGCTGAGACCTCAGTTCGTGCTCCATGGACTATTGCCGAAAGGGCCAGTAGTACTGGGATTTGCTTGGCTAAATCACTTCTGAACCTGGGTCAGGCCCCACTAAGCCAACACCAATAGAGTGACTCGGGACAAGGTCCCCTGCGTCACATTTTGTAAATTTTTGTTAAATATTGTAAAGTACTCCTCTTTTGAGGAGCAGAGCGTGAGTAGCGAAGGTCGATAGGAGTCAAAGGGGATTTTAGAAGGTCAAATCCCCTTTGTTTTTTAAAATTCAAGATGTTTTGTGACTAACCCATGGTTTCACAGACCATGGTATTGTAATGAAGAATGATATAAAAAAGAGTCATAGAAGAGTCATAGATAGAATAGCGAAGAGCATAGAAGTGTAGCATTTGGGTATGTTTTGTTTATTTTGTACTTGGGCGAAGGGGAAGGATCTTGTAGTTGTGTACGTGAAGACCTTGGTAAGTTCGCAGCTGAGTGCACGAACCCCTGAAACTGTGTGCGCAGGTTTGGAGATAACTGTAATTGAAGATCTGAAGCATAATAAAGCCTTGTTTTGAATAATTATCCGTGTATCTTTGTATCATTGTTTATATCTAAATTTACCGTATTTTTGATCTGTTGATTACAATTAATCATGAAAAGTACTTAATAGATTCGTGAAGACTTCGATCTGTGTATTTATATGATGTTTTGAATGTTTAGCGTAATCGACGAAGGGTATAAATATTTTATCTGTTAATTGATGTAATTTTCGGGTTTTAAGGGATAAGGGTTTGCAAAGGTCAGGATAAAGCCCTGATTTTGACAAAAACACATCACAAAGTCCTTTGGATGTAGAAACCTAGTTATAGCATCCCCCAATACTTCTTAGGGTGAGACTGTAGCCTACGGTACATGGGTTGTTGCCGAAAGGGTTGGTAGTGTAGTGTTTTGTTGGTTAGCGTAGCTAACTCTGAACCTAGGTCCAAGCCCCCTCAAGCCAACTGGCTACTTCATACACACCTCAGAAAATTAGAGTTGCAAAAATAATTAACATGATGTTTCTAGAAAAGGCAAGAGGCGTGCTCAATGGTGTCAGGTTAGGACAAGAATTTTTGGCAAATGCGGTGGAGACCGCATTTAACCTGGTCAACAAATCACATTCATCAGCATTGAAGGATACAACTCCATAAGAGGCATGGACTGGTAAGAAAAATTCTCTTTCACATCTAAGGGTATTTGGATGTCATGCATATGTACATGTTCATGAGAAAAGAACAAATTTGGATAGTAAATATGAAAGGTGTATCTTTATTGGGTATAAGGAAGGTTTAAAAGGATATAAGCTATGGAACCTAGAAATAGGGAAGTTTGTGTACAATCGAGATGTGGTGTTTAGAGAGGTGAAAGATGTTATTAAACATGAAGTCCTACCAAAGGAACTTGAGAATATAGAGTTTGATCTAAAGGAGGAAGAATTAGACTCTACAGCAGAAGAAGAATCAGAATATGAAGAGTCAACAACTCCAGCTGTGAGAAGATCAATTTGAGAAAGAAGGCATCCAGAAATGTATAGTTCATCTGATTTCTGTTTAAATTTTTCTGTATCTATTGCTAATGATGATCCCAAAGCTATGAGGGTAGCAGTAGATTCAGAGGATGGAAAAATTAGGAAAGAGGCCATAGTTGATGAAATGTCATCTTTGCACAAAAACGAGGCTTGGGATCTGGTGGAGTTTTCATCTGGAAGGAAACCCATTGGCAGCAAATGGGTGTTTAAGAAGAATATGAATTTAGAAGGCAAGGTGGAGAAATACAAAGCTCGTTTGGTAGCAAAAGGTTATTCCTAGGTGCTGAGAATTGATTTTGGTGATATTTTTTCTCTTGTTGCCAGGGTAGCTTCTATTAGATTACTTTTATTTGTCACTTCTACCTTTGATTTTGAGGTAGAGCAGATGGATGTGAAGATAACATTTCTTCATAGGGATGTGGAAGAAGAGATCTAAATGAAGCAACCTAAAGGCTTTCTGGTGATGGGTAAGAAAGAACTCGTATGCAAGTTAAAAAAGTCTCTGTATGGGTTAAAACAGTCACTAAGGATGTGGTATTAGAAATTTGATACATTTATATAGAGACATGGCTTCACCAGAAGAAAAGCATATCACTATGTGTATTTTAAATTAATTGGTGACCATGTTATTTATCTAGTCTTTTATGTGGATGATATGTTGGCTGGAAATGACAAAGAAATTATACAGGATTTGAAGACCCAATTGTCCTCGAAATTTGACATGAAAGATCTTGGTTATGCAAAATATATTTTGGGCATGGAAATTAAAAGAGATCGAGCAAAGAGGAAGCTCTGGTTAAATCAGAGGAAGTATGTCGGGAGAATATTGCAGAGGTTTAATATGTAGGATAGTAAACACGTGAAGGTTCCTATTTTTGTAGGTGTAAAATTATCTACTGAAAAATGTCCCAAGACACAAGAAGAGGAAGAGGACATGTCACATGTTCCATATGCAAGTGCAGTCAGTAGCCTGACATATGCTATGGTTTGTACTAGAATAGACATTGCACATGCAGTGGGAGCATTGAGCAGGTTTATGTCAAAACTATGGAAGGATCATTTAATAGCAATGAAGTGGGTTTTCAAGTATTTACATGGCACTAGTGAGTATGGTTTGTTCTACCAAGGAAGACTAGGATTCGATAGAGTTTTGGAAATCAGTGGCTTTGTTAATGCAGACTGGACTTGAGATCTGGATCAGATAAGATCTACAAGTGGGTATGTGTTTAACCTATGTGGAGGTGCAGTTAATTGGATGAGTAAGAGATAGTGTGTAGTGGCCCTTTCAGCTACAGAGGCAGAATACATGGTAGCCACTCATGCAACCAACGTAGCAGTTTGGTTGCAGAGATTATCTTCAAGTATGGGGTTAGTACATTGAGCTATAAGCATAGGCTATGACAGCCAAGTGCAATTTTCTTGGTAAAGAACCATACTTATCATTCAAAAACAAAGTGCATTAATGTTCAGTATCACTTTGTGAGGTATATGGTTGAGGACAAAAAGGTGTTGCTGGTAAAAGTGGACACTTTGAAGAATACTGCAGATGCATTGAAAAAGTCTATGAGAACTGAGAAGCTATCTTGGTTTAGAGAAACAGTGGGCATTGTGGGGCTAGTTCAATGATAAAGCTCTCTTGTGGCCCCCTATGGAAAGAAAAAAAAAGTGGGAGAATGTTGGGTGTGTGTTATATTATTTCCACGACTACCCCAAGTGCTAGGGGGGTGTCACAGTGGGGGACAGTAGCCCCACCCTGTACGTTGCACCAGGTGTAGTAGGGGGGTCACAGGGGAGGCAACTGCCCCCCTTGTCAGCAGGTATGCATGGGGGAAGTAGCCCCCCTGCATGGGGTCTAGGGTAGCACCCTCGAAAAAAAAATTGGATCCTATATTAGGTGGTCGGACCTACCTATGGTTTTGTGCATGGATTTTGCACATGGTTTTGGTTATGATGGTTCTGTGTCCATGGTATTTTGTAGATTAGGTCAAGCGAACTATGGTTATGTTCTAATCAAGGGTTAATGGATTGGGGTTTATGGATGCTTTAGCCTATATATATATATATATATATATATATATATATATTGATTGTAACATTGAAAGGAATATAATGAAAAATCAATCTGGCAGTCCTAGTTTTGGGATCCAGGGGAAAATATCTGTGTATATCTATTTTATGTTTTATTCTCTTTCCATTATTTATTTTCTTTTTCTAGAATTCGTATGTAGGTAATTTATTTACAGGTTAAATACCTACATATAAATCCCTCTTGCTAACAAGAACGATCTCCCTAGATCCTAAAGGAAACTAGAAACAAATAGACACTTGAATGACTCTTTCACTAAGCTTGTTTTGTTCGAATTGTAAATAAAAGAGTAGGAGAATGAGCCTCTTACATATTTGTGAAATTCTTGATGAATATCCCTGTTTTGTCTCGGTGAAGCTTCTGAATCGTTAAAAAGACCTGCTATCACAAACATAAAAGATATCAAAGGAATCTGCAATCATAACATTTCAAGCAAGCTTAATCTAATGATCAAGGAGATTAAAAATAAAGATTATCTTACTAAATATCAAAAGAATCATAAACCATTCATCATTTCAATAAGAAAATACAATGGGAAAAATGATTCATTTGTATTAATTCAAGGATAAAGAAAATCCTTACAACCTTTGCCTTGATCTCATGAGTTTCCTCCAAAATGCCTCTAAACCTATCCTTAGCTGATAATCCTTCCAATATAAATCCAATAGCATAGGTGTATCTTTTCTGAACCTCTTAATCCATCTATCCTCTAGTCAATTTATAGGTTAAGAGGAAGAAGTTTCAGATCCAAAAGGGAAGGATGAGATCCTCTAATTGGGGGATTAGGGTTCCTTGATGAAAGGGAATTGGCTCCATGATCTAAGGGTTATGGATCGAATAGATATGACCTAGAATCTTTTAGTTGGGATATATTCGACCAATAATCCTTCTAGAATTTTCCTTCTATTTTTACTTTTCTTTGATTTACTTGTTCGGTCTATAGTAGAAGATAGAGCATAGTTATCCATAGTTATAAAGGATAGAAACTACAAATGCATGGAAACTTACTAGGAAAAGCATGTAGGTCACACTTAATAGTTCATAAAGCCATTTTACCCAAAATTCACATCTTCTTCGAGGCTTTTTTATTGTTTGACTTCTAAGGGAGCCTAATGGAACATGTTTATGGATGACGATAGATCCATTTTAACGGTCAAGTGTCGTGATGACATAATGACTTGTAAAACCATTCTAGACTTGCGAATTCAAGGCAAGGACAAATACCATCCAGTAAGTAGGCATACATGAAGAACTGTCGCTAATTTTCCTATTTTGGTTATTTATCCTTGTTCAAATTAATATTCAGCAATCAGGACAACATATTTTTCTAATTGAATACTTTCCCTTTATTGGTGAGCAGATAAATCATGAAAATCCGACATTCAGCGAAGGATTCATTATTCTTATGTCCATAGATCCTGTGACACATAGCCATTAAGTACTGGAAAAATGTTCTGAGAGACTTCGTTTTGTAGGTATTGTTAGTGTCAGTCTTTGCAGTCTTCCTCCAGTGATCAAACATGCTATTACAAAGTGATTTTAAGGTGTCAAGGTCAAATTTTGTCATTTCAGTGAGTCTTCAAGTAAAATTTGGTCACTGGGTATTAGGTCTAGGGTTTGCTTTTACTCCTTCCAAAGTTATCCAAATGTCGGTCCATGTCACCATTCAGCTAAGTGTACCATCATTCAGAGGGTTTTCATCATCATGTCAAGTTCCACTGGGTCATTTTACAGCTTGTTCATGCTTCAGTTGTGCCTAGGTAAGGTTCATTTCCCTCTCCTAGGGTTTTGAAGGTAATTTCTCTTGGATGGTCAAATCCTCAGAAAAACTTGTATCCTGATGTTCATACACCTTCCCCTATCCTTAATGTACCTTATTAAACACTTCGCATCACTGATATCCCTCAAATTCCTCATTTTCGCACAAACCCTAGTTTCTTGCTACAACTTGACAATTTTCTAGGCCAGGCCTGTGTTTTTCCCTTTTGGACCCCTTCCTCTCACTCAATATTTGAAATTCCACTTTCCCCTACTTCCTAGCATCCCTCCCTACTTCCCAAAATTTTCTCAAGAATTTAGAAGCCCCTTATCCCCTTCATTTCACTTCATTTCGACAAATCCCCTGTTCCACACATCGGAATAGGTTTTACTCCAATGATGTTTCTGAGCAATAAAAGATGCATTTGGGAAAATTGAGAGAAAATTTTATTCAAAATATGCCAAGGCAGAAAAACCTCCCTCACTTTTGACACAAGTGTCATGGTTTTAGAGAAATGTCAAAAATACAGTTGCCTCAGGAGAATTGATGCATCTCTGGAGTGACCTTGGGAAAATCAAGTTTTCGCCTAGCTTGGTTGGCCAAATGACTTGCTTGATGAGTTAAATGATAACTAGACACAAATATATTTCCAATGAGCTATCATGAGCTCAATTTGGAGTTAAGGAAGACCTTCAAAAGTTGACTGCAACAGAACTCTGCCTTGAGGCAGTGTCATTTTGCACAATTTGACCAGTCTTGGGAGATTTGACTTTTGACAGCGAAAGTGAACTCCAAATTGAAACATTCCACTTGGATTGGAAATTAGACTCAATAATATTTCCAACAAGCTATCCCGCACCCAATTTGGACACCAGGAAGGCCTCCAAAAGTCTCCTACAAAAAGGCAGTACGCATTGAGATGGCGCGGCACATTAGGCAGTGCTCTGCAGTGTAAATTTTGAATTGGCGCGACGCATAGATTAGGCATGGAGCATTGGGTTTGGAAGCCTGATTTCACTCACAAATTCTCCCAAATTGAAAAATTTTCTCAATATTCTTTTGTTGAAGTAAGTTAACATTTCTTCCATGACCAATGAATGAGTTACCTTGGTGTTTATGGTGATTTAGTGAGAAAATTTTCAAACCCTACCTCCTTGCAATTTTTCCTCAAAAACAATTGCTTAGGGTTTGTATTTTGAGTCTTTGTTGTCAATTCCACTTCATCACTCCCTCCCTTATTTATTTTCCAGTTTCATAAACCCATTCCCTAACCCCATATCCCTAATTCTCATTAACCCTATATCCCTAATTCTCATTATCCCAAACCCTAGCTACATGTTCCTAAACCATAATTGCTGTCCCAAAGAGCCTAAAAACTATTCCTTAAACTCCTTATTCCTTGAATCCTATTAAAAACATTCCCAAAACCCCTCATATCCTCTCCCTCCATAGTCCCTTATACATTTTCATACATTTGGCAATAAAAGATCAAAGACACTTAAATATCTTCATACTCATCCAAGGCAACACAAACAGTTGGAAAACATGGAATCTGATCCTTCCTATGACCAAGATGAAGAGACACACAGTGACTCTCCTACAGAAATGCATGCACCAAGGAGGCCTTGGAAAAGTGGAAAACATAACCTGGTGGAGCTCACTTCACTTGAGCAAGAGGACACAATGCCGATCGGGAGTCATGGCTTGAAAGAGCCAATATCCACTTAGAGAGGTTGTTGGAGAAGGCCAACAAGGAGAAGAAATTTTTGAGACATATGGCATATCATTACATGGCGAGAAAAAAATTCTACAAGGCGAGAATCAGGAGCTTAAAGGCAAAATTGAAAAGGGCATCAAAGAGGCGAAAGGAGCATGATAGACTTCAGATATTGGCTGAGGCTTCCTTGGCCTAACAAAATTCTTGATGGAGAAGACTCAGCCCAAATTTCAAAAAATTTGGGACACTTTTTGCATTTTTGAAATTTTTGGACTAAAACACAGAATTTTCTGCCCTATGCACCGTGCCACGTGGCGCTCGCTTTTGCTAGGAGCCTCCAAATGAAAAAAAACAACATTTTTGGATTTGGCATGGAAAAATATGTTTGCCTACCAATGTACAAGAAATTTGGACAGGTTTTGAGCCCTCAAAAAAAACAAAAACACTCAAAAAATGACCTCACTGCCGCTATTTTGACACACATGAAGCATTGTTGGGAGAACTGATTTTTGGAGGGGCAATTGGATGCCAAATTGGAAAATTATACTTGGGTTGGAAAGTAGACAGGCAGACCTTTCCAACAAGGACACTTGAAGTGAATTTTGACACTGGTAAGGCCTTCAAAAGTGGCTCCAAACAAGTTCTACACATAGAGAAATCAGGCGCGACACATAGGGAAAATTTTGCCAATTTGACCAAGTATACTCTGTTTTTCACCTAGTTCTTTGATAGTTTGACTTTTCTCTTTCTTAATGTCAAAATTATGATGTAATTTAATGTAAATTGATGGACCTTGATGTAATTATGTCAAATTTTCACTCATGAAGGTAGATTCATCCATGAAAAGGTAGTTTGCAACTAAATGAATAAGTTCCCTAGTTTATAGAGGCAAGCTGTTCCATTGCAAAATTTGTAGTTCTCAGTTTAGAATTAGTTGGAACAGCTCCTAAACTCATGAGCTCGACCACTAGAGGCTAGGATGAGTTGTTGTTTGCCTATACCTTATGTTTTTTCAGTCATTAGCATGGTTGGACTTTTGATAAAGCCTTGAGCTTCATTGTACATTCATATCAGCATTTTGGCTAAGGAATTGAGACCAGGGTTTGCAGCACTCTTTGGGATCCATGTGGCAATTTGTCTTGGTATAGTGCTTTCCTTTGTAGTGAATTTATTTATGTGATTGTATGCCATTATTTCTCCTATTTCTTCTTAGCTAAATCAAACAAGAGTGTAAGTAGAATCCATTGAAATTGCAGTGCTCTACTTGGGGTTTACTTTAGCTTCTTGATTTTTTCAGCTGTTTGGAGAGGATCCATGATTTATCTTGCCCTCTTCAACTCCTCACCTGTCTAATCCCTCCATCTCATTCGATTTGAAGTGCCAAAATCAGTTGCCTACCTTGCCCCATTGAGATCTCTGCAAGACTGAGCATCATTCCCCACACTCAAAATCTACCTTTCCATTAGAGCCAACAAAAACATCATTTCATTCAATCAAACTCTTTCACACACATACCTAGCCTAAGATCAGTATTTCTATCAGTCATCTCAAGCCCTCATCGATCATCATATCTTGCTGAGATTGACCAGGAGAGAGCCCTCTCCCGACCTGGTAGGGCTAGCTACTAGGTTAAGCGTGGTTTGATGTTGGCCCTAGATCCTACCTTCCTCAGCCTAAGGTAAATCTAGGCACTAACAGGTATATCAGGGTTCTAGTGAAACTTAGATAGTTCTCACCACCATGACTCAATCAATTCTCCAGTGTTAAAATAACTCCAAGCTACATAAAATCGAGAATCCAAGTGGTTCTCATGCTTGGGAAACCTGTAATATTAGTGACAGTCTTGTGGTTGCTAAGAGGCAAATCATTTCCCACTAACATTGTTGAGCAGCATGTTCTTAGTTTCTATACCCTACACTATCTACTTGATGACATTGACAAAAGGAAACACAAGATATCTGCAAGTAATTTTATGGAACCCTAATCACTTGATATTCTTATAGACTTCCCTATCTTCTAGATCCTCTACAAAATTATTTGAATTTAATACCCCATGATGGTGAGCCATGTAATAGTAGAATCATGATTCGTTGTCAGTGAAGCATCGGGTGTCAGACAAGATAGGCACTCTTGTCAAGCTATTGTTAATGGAATCTTTACTACTGCTTTATGTTACCTCCTTTGATGATCCCTTCTTTGGAGGAATAGTGTTTATGGATGATGAAAGACTAGTGTGTTATGGATCAATCATAAGGAGGAGACAACTACTGAGAAGAAGGATTTCATAATGCTCGAGCACAAGTGGGGTAGAGTGACCTAATAGGTCACTAGAAAATCACACTACGTAGTGTCTGAGGAAGGATTGTGTAGATCTTGACCGCAAGAGGGAGAGGTTGAAGTTTGGAATTGCACAATGTGTAGTTGTTGTCGAAGGGAGGCCTTGTACTAGTCAGTGTGTAGTTGCAGAGGGTAGGAGAGCTTCTCTTCTAACTGGGATTACGCAATGCATAGTTGGGGACGCAGGTATTCTAAAGTACATATTTTTAGAGGGAAAGGGGGAGTCTCTATTAGAAGAGATTGCACAATGTGTAGTTGAGGATGGAAGAAGCCTACATAATCTACATAGTTTTCTCTAAAGGGAGAAACTCTCAATATTTTTTAACTAATGGGAGGAAGGATGTGGATCAGCCTAAGATTCATCCAAAAAAGTAACTCACACCAAGCAAGAAATATAATGAAAGGAAAAGTAAATGCATGCATAAATACACCCAACAACAATAGTTACTAGTAGGCGAAAACACAAGGAATGCTAAGAGGAACTAGAAAAGAAGTGTAAAACCCTGAAAGGACATTTATAGAAGATAATAATAGGAGAAACAGAACTTGTTGTATGAAAATCAGGACAAAATGACACTTGTGAAAGGAAAAGTGGCAAAAAGAAACAGTTGAGAAACTTACCCAGAAAAGCAACGCAATTGTGACAAAAACCTCCTTATGCTCACAAGAATAAATAAAGCTCCAAAGATGAGCGTGAGAATGAGTACTATGATAGCTTTCTTATATAGTTGAGCACTTATGATATTAGGGTTATGGTTTCATATCTACATGCCTAAAATGAAGGACCCACTCTCAATTGATAGACACATGTAAGTTGATCAATTTAGAAACACGTGTCACACTGCCAATTAGAAGTGTGCATGGCTATCCTTGGAAAATACACACTTCCTATTTTCAAGGAATGTACAGTTTTCTTACTCCAGCAATTGCCCAATTCAATGACTCAAGAGACTATGCATTTCATTGTATCAGTGGATCACACATTTCACTACCACAAGGGGTTTCATAGTTTCCTTCCACAGTTGATTGCACAGTTGTCTGAATTAAAGAGTTATGCAGTTCACTCCAACAAGGAGTTGAACAGTTCAATGTATAAAAGGGTTATGCAATCCCTCAAATCAAGGCATGCAATAAATGTCATCAAGGAAATACTGTTCTTGTTTTCACAAAAGTGCTTTGTCTATCTTTAGGAGTTGTGAAACTACTGTCAACAAGGACTGACTATCATCATGGGGTGCCCAATAGCTATTACAGGTAAAGCACAGTTAAGACATCACAATCTTGACATGAAGGAATACAAGGTTGTGACACTTAGTACTTCAAGAAGAAAAAATTATCCAACTTATGGTCAAAGGGGCCTCCAAAATCAAAGCATGGGAAAAATTTTGGAGGGGGGTTGTAGTAGCTACAACACATGGAGACACACTGGAAGAAATCTAGCTTCTTTGTTTGGGTATAACTCTACACACCACGTATAGCTTTCAGGAATTATTGTTTCCTCCCATAGATCATTGTAGTATCCTTACTTAGCTTAATTAAATATGCAGTCTCTTCCATTCCTCTCATCGGCTTAGAACATCATGAACAAGTCAAAATTCAGTTGTTTTAATTTAGGGGTTAGGAGTATATAATAATGTGAGTATAAAATTTCAGAGTTTTAATATCATCTCTAGTGTTACTCCACTTCTAGCAGGCCTATTCAGTACCCCGACAGAGTCACTTCAAGGAATCACAAACATTGCTTCACTGCCAGTGAACCTATTTATTACCCCGACAAATTTTCTTGCTTCACCTCTCTATGTAGGAATCCTTTCTCTTATTTCACCCATCATTTATTTTAATATTGTATGTTGATTTTAATTTTAAACATCACCACAGGCCGAAGATGGGTCCCGACTTATTTAACGAGCAATAGAGGTTGTTACATGTTCTACAGATACTCTTAAGTAATACGTTTGATTCAAGTTAGCTCACCTAAGTTTCCTCCTCTCCCTTGTCTGCTTAACTAAGTTGACATTGTAAAACCAAAAAATATATAAAAAGTCCAACTCAAGGATGAAGATCCTATTATATATATGAGCATCATATATTTTCTATGACTTTCTTGGAAAAGAAAGATATTTTTCATCTAAGCATCATGGAATATAAAATATATAAGGTGATGTAGGAAGATTCAACTCTTCCTGTAATGTCCACTTTCATGCATCTACAATCTTAAATTAAGATATGACCAAGCTAAGTATGCAACATTACTCATATGTAAAACATGTTCATAACCAAATTTGTATTCTTGATAGCCAATTCTCATTTAAGGACATCCCCAAAAACTTGTAAATAAGATAATATAACTCTCACCTCTCCAACAAGTCACACAATGATACGAATGAAAAATGGCATCCACCCATGGTATTCATCCACCCATGGAATTTACCCATGGTATTGTAAGTGGCATCCATGCATGGTATTCATTCACCCATGTTATTTTCCCATGGTATTGTAAGTGGCATCCACCCTTGGTATTCATCGTCCCATGGTATTTATCCACTCATGGAATTTACCCATGGTATTTTAAGTGACATCCACCCATGGTATTTACCCACTCGTGGAATTTACATGTGGTATTGTAACCAAAAAGGATATAAGTAACAAGTCACTTTTTGTAAAAGGACAAATTGTCCACCACAATGTAGCTCTTACAATGATTCTCTATTTTAATAAAAAGTTTCTTTGTCGTTTTTTACTTTGTGTTCTCATTTTCTTCTTCTGGAATTTAAAATTTTAGATCTTGGGGGCCTCCCCCCAAGATCTGGATCAGTGGTATCAGAGCCAGGTTACAACTCCATGGGAATGATGGTTTGAAGCATATTTCAGTTTCAAAATTTTGTAGCAATCTTAAACAAACTTCATGCAAGTGCTATGACCTCCACATAGTATTCTAAAGCTGAAAATTAACTCATTTGAAATTATTTTCCATTAACTCAAATGGAGTTTTTATGGAATTTGATTTCATTTCCCGATTTGAGAGATATGAGCAATTGAAGTTACACATGTCTAGAATGTTGCGCAGATGCACGTACCATGAGTTTTGGCAATCATTTTCTCGGCACAGGTCACAAAATTTTAATTGTCTTATATCAATGGAAATATATGTTCAATACCTCAAATAAGTCTTTGATGGAATTTGATTTCATCACCCGTAGCAGAAGTTATTATCAAAGTTGTAGCAAGAGGTCTATAATGTAAAACAAGCCTTTACAACATCTCATTAGATAGGAGAATATACATCACCCATGGCCACTTTTGTTAGAAGTATGCAACACTTTTATAGTTAAGGTACTTCTCTGGTGTGGTCTAGTTCTGTACCACACCCATAATCCATGAGTTTTTATATCTGGAGCAACATTCAGAGTAGGTTCCCCTTGGAGACATGCCCTCCTGCCCTACTTTAGTACACACCTGCTTCACATTCATTATTTTTAGCATAGCAACATCTGGCTTGGGTTCTTTGGAGATGTGCCCTTCCACCCCATGTTATGTAGGCACCTACTACTTCATCAATAGTTAGCATCAAGGTTATGTGTCAACCACACAAAACCCTTGTCATCGAAGTCCATTTGCTATGTCACACATTGTTAGTATCAGAGTTGGTCACAAGAATTATTAGGTATCTCTATCCTTGGATCTTCATTTTTCATTGTTATGGGTAATCCACAAAACCATGCTTAATTGAATTCCATTTTCTAGGAAGCACACTATTAGTGTCATAGTTGGTCACAAACATTATAGGGTATCTCTTTCCTCGAATCTTTTTTCGTCATGATTATGGGTTAATTGCACAAAAACCTTCCCTTCAATGGCTCTTCATATTCAATAAAGGCTTCTAAGGAGGGAACTTCATGCAATAGGGAACATTAGTTATTAAGGAGGGGGGAATGATACGAAAGGAAAATGGAATCCACCCATGGTATTTGTTGGCTTTGGGGGTCCTGACCCAGGTTCAGAGTTAGTTGCACCAACCAACAAATCCCTACACTACTGGCCCTTTCGACAACAACCCACGTAGTGCAGGCTGTAGTCTCACTCAAAGCAGTATGGGGAGATGCTAGAACCAATTTTCCGCATCCAGATATTAGTGTGATGTCTTTTATCACCGTAAATCTGCTTTTGTGCAGATCTATAAGCCCCTAGGGCTCGGTACTGCAACTCTATCCCAACAGCCTTTACACCTTCACGAAGGTCTACGATTGGTATTTTTGGACCTTTAACAGTCTATTCATCCACTTACGTAAACCAAAAAACAACCCTAGATCAGAGTTCGTGCATATTTACTTAAGTATTTAATAAACATAATAGAATCTATCACAGTCTTCATGAAAGTACTTAACATGCATTATACAGTTATTAAGACTTATTCCATAGAGTCACGCATCATTAGATCAATATTTCATAAATACATTGTCCATCCAAAGTATATATCATAAACATAAGTAAACAGACATAAACAAATATACACAGGAATTATTCAATAAGCTTAATTTTATTGATCTTCAATTTAGGTTTACAGACTCAAAATTTCCTTGCACACTCAGCTGCAGGGGCCCACACACTCAGCTGCAGACTCTATCTAAGCATTTGTGCACTCAGCTACAAAGCCTTTTCTCCTATCCAACCCTCCCCTCTGTGCTATCACTTCTCTTTTATTAACCCATTACATTCCAAATTATTCTATTATCCGTTAGACTCACTAAGACACACCTATTTATACAATTCCATGGTCTATGGACCATGGGTGGGTCTCAAAGCTAACTCACACTTTACATAAACAAGGGCTAAAACCCCTTTGACTCCTAATCATCTACGTGCTCCACATCCACAAATCGCGGAGACTTTACATCATTTACAAAAAGTACATTAAAACTTGGGTTATTTTAACACCAAAACTAACCCAGGGGACCCCATCCCAATAGGCCCCCAACACAAACATCGTGACTTGCCCTCAAGTCACTCAGCTGGCACTGCGATCTTGCTGCAAAGATCGCCCAGCTCCACCTGAACTACTGCAACCTCGGCAATGCTCTACATGGCTGCTTACTTGACCTCCTCAACTAGTTTCTCTATCGCTAGTCCTTCTGTGGCCAGCCTCATGGTTTGTTACGTCTACTGCAAACCCTTCAGCTTATCCTGAATAGTGGTCGTGACTTGATAAGCCTCTTATAAAAAATGCTCTAGCCTAGCCTTAAGCAAGGCCTCCTTCTTCTGTGCTACCTCTACCTGTGTTAAGAGTTACTTCCCCTCTTGCAATTTTGCAAGGCACTACGCTTGTGTGATTGAGCGCACCATTGCCCTAACTTCATCATACTACCGCTACAACTCCCTGATCTTTGTATTCAATGTTTGCAGGTTTCGATATTCTTGCATATTGGTGACCAACTGATTTGAAATGAGGGTTTAACATCTTATTATACTTACAAGAACCTCTCACTCCAAAGCTTAACAATTATATGATCTAGCTTATGTTGACAATTGTGGAATTAAGTACTTGAAACAGGTGTATGTATTTGTTTGTTTTTAACGGTTTAAGTGATTTAAGTTGATTTGTTTCTGCTAATATTAAACACACATAACACCCATATAATGTAACAAATAAATGTCAACACATAACAAAAAATTTAATCTAGGAATTCACCCGAATATCGTGGGCTATGTCTCCTTGAGCTTTTGTCAATTTGACTTGGCTCTTTGGGATTGTGGCTTCAATTCTTTTACAAGTTCCACACTCAACTCCAATGTTTATTGACTGAACCAATGGGCTTAGAAAACCATCTATATCCCTATCATGGCTGTCATCATTCTCCAAACAGATCTAAGATCCCTTAGACTTGATTCCTTCAATCAGTGTACTGGGCTTCCCTGAGATTCTTGATGGCATAAACTCCTTTAGAATTCTTCAACTATCTTTGAAACCTCTTCTACTGTCTCTAGCACACATCAGACATCAACAATAGACTGTTCATTTTCTCAAAATGAACACTGCATCCCCGATCTAGGCCTTCCTCCATGGTTGGCACTAGGCTGCCTCAACTTCCCTATAGAATCTCGGCCTTTAGAAGTCTTCAGATGCTTCTATAAACCCTTGCAATGGATTCAAAAGGCTCATTACAGTTAGGAATTACTATTGGTTCACTGACAACGGATACTGGTTTCTCCTACAACTACCTCCAACCCCTGGTGGCCCTGAGCTCCAAAATATCCCTGGATAAAAATCTCCTTGAAGATGGCTTCTTCAGCTTCTATGGACTATTCCATTGGCTTCAGAAGGCATTAATTAGCCTAGCTAGCCTTTTGTTTCACTCCCTCAGGTCAGAAAGAACTTCTGGAGTGCATTTAATCATTATCTCCTAGAGATCCTTCCGTAAATCTGGTTAACTGTAGTTAAGGCAGCCAAATCTAGTAGCAGGCCCAAAATTAGCGGAATCTACCAAAATTACCACCAACTTCTAACTGTAACCATTGACATTTGGTGTGCATGTGATGTGTATACCTCCTGGCGATTATGGATAAGTAGTTGTTAAGGTTAGTGGTCATTCCGCAGACTGCGTGGTTTGTGTCAATCGGCAGGCATGTGACCAGTTCTTGTGGGACCGCTAGCGAGTAAGACCTCTGGCTATCCTAACCTTCAAGCCTCCACCCATTATAACATAGATATAACCCAGGACCCATAACTGTTAAGAAACAATGGTTAGTGGAGTTGGTAGCGCACTTGTTTAGCCAACCGGAGGTCAACCCAACATAATTTTACAACACCATTCCAGGGCCACGTGGTGGGCTCTGGGCTTTCCATGTGTCAACTTCTAATTGGTCAGTGAAACATGAATATTTTTGGGAATATTCCAAAGAATATTCCTTGGAATATTCTTTTTTTGATATTTTCCAAAAATCATTTTATCCTTAGAAATTACAATTTACTAGACTTTTTCAAATGGAGATAACTTCATCATACGGTGTCATTTTTTCGAACCATTCATGGTGCTGGAATCAGGAAGACGAGATCTATCCGGTCATTCAGGTTCGACACTCTTTTGAACAATTTGAAATTTGAGCTATCATTAAAGTCTTAGATCAATATCTGATCACTCCTCCCCATTCGGAATCTTTTGGACGCCAAATTGCTGATATACTGATCTGAACAGTGGATGCGAGTACAGTACCCTCTTCTTTCAGCCTTCATACAATTTCCTGTATGGCGGGTTCCTTTGAACCAAAACTCTAAGGTAGTCGACACTTCCCTTCCTGGATGTGCTTGTCCTCCTATTAAGAACTGTCTTCCTTGAACTCATTCAGTATTTGCAAAAGATAGCTGAACATCGCTTCCAAGCCACTTCCATGGCGACCTTTGTTGCTACAAATCTCCTTCAGCAAAAAATGTCAAAATACAAGAAAACAACTTGACGACATAAATTCTTGCTTCACCAAAAGAAACAAATTTCACATCATGTGAATCATCATCATGTCTTTTCATCTTGTGTACAAATTATCAACTAAATCCCAAGTAGACAAAAACATGCCCTTTCAACAATTGACCCTTCAAGTCAAGCATGTACAAAAAGAATTTTAATAATTCTTTTACAAAGATAAAAAAAACTTCATCAGTATCTCCCTTTTACAATCTTGGAAACCAAACCAAATTTTCCAAGTTGACATGACATTACATGCATGTTTACACAAAAAAATATGATGGTCGATAGCTTTCCATCAAGTCAATTACATACATGTTCAAATACAAGGAAACCATTAACATCCCTGTCATCATACATTCCATCCTCATGCATGTATTCGATTCTTCAACTTTCTCTTAAGTACAATAATGAGTACAAGATCCTTGATCACATGTACATGTACTTTCAAAGCTAAAATGAAAATAATTTTGCTGCAATAAAGTGAGTCTACGTACTCAACTTTTCCATCCTACAACTTGCATTCCATTAGTAAAGAAATGCAAATAGATGTAACACATTTCTTTTCTCATCAAACGACATGTAACTTTAATTGGATAAGAACTCTAACCATTTCTTACCAATCCATGCCAAATATGCTTCTTTAACTACACATCGATATCAACATGTGGATCATCCTGAATCACATCAATTATGGAAACTTCCTTTCCATTCTTACTATACTCTTTTTCCACTTTCTTTGAATTTCGTGGAAGCATTGTTGGATTTAAAGTCCAACACCTTTCAGTAATATGCCCTTGCTTATGGCAATAAGTACAACACTTATTCATCTTCTTGACAGCATAATTTTCCTTGTCCAATGGACCTTTGGCTTCTTGCATTCTGTCCTTCAAAAGTTTCCTATATGTGGCCATTCTCTTCCAACATCTAGAAGCACTATGGTTAACCAAACCACAAAAGAAACATGCAATTCTTTTCCAATGCTTATGTGGAAATTTATCATGCTTAACATAATCAATAGAAGTGTGTTTGAAATCATATTTA
This sequence comes from Pinus tabuliformis, assembly GCA_031772625.1. NCBI lineage: Eukaryota > Viridiplantae > Streptophyta > Pinopsida > Pinales > Pinaceae > Pinus > Pinus tabuliformis. The sequence goes on along the minus strand of CM062804.1, from coordinate 151,653,688 downwards.
TACCTTCCTATTTCACCTTCATTACCTTCATGAGGAGGGGAATCTAATGAAGAAGTAGCTCCCTTTGGAACAACATCAATCCCTTCAATGGTTTTAGAGCTTTCACAACTCTTTGGTTCAAGTGCATGCTTATGTACACCTTCTTCCTACAAATGATGTTTCAAAAAATTTCATTCCAAAAGAACACAATCTTTACAAACTTGAGGTAGGGAACCTGAAATGAAACTCCTTCTAGGATCTGTTTCAATTGCCTTCATGACTGCTTTGGAAATTTCTCCATAAGATTGTCCATAGCCAAGACCCAAATACTGAGGCCTTTCCTCAACCATTAATTTCTCAACAATGCCATGTGCATGTTTTCCCAATCCTTTTCCTTCATAGCCATTTTGGACATTAACTTGGACCCTATGCCTCTTGTATGTTTTTCAAAAGAACCAACATAAACATTCTTATAGGAAATTGAAGACAAACTAGAATTATTTACCTCTTCTTCAAGTTGATACTTGACTAAGGCTTATTTGGAAACAAGGAGATGTGTCTCCAACTCATGCATCTTTTCCATATCCATATTTGCAATATGAAGTTGTCTCTCCATTTCCTGCAATTTGTCAGAAAGCAACTGCTTCTCTTCCTTCATGGAATTCAATTGCTCTCGAAGTTCGATGCTCATTTCTCTCACCATATCCATCATGATGAAGAAATCTCACTTCAAGTCTTCATCGAAGAATCTTGTGAAAGAGGATGATTTGGAAAAATCACTTGTAGAAGTTTTCATTATCAAAATGAGCAAAATCACTTCAACAAAATTCACAAAGATTCCAAAGAATTAATGACAAATTTCTAAACTAAATGGAAGTAGAATCAAATTCTTATTCAAGCAGTCTTTTGCAAACAAACCCTCTTATGCTTCAAGGATTGTCTTGAGGTCCTTGGGGTAAGGAGAATGCCTTTAGCCCTTCTTCCTTCTTGTCCTCTCCTAGACTTAGCTTATCAATAGCTTTCCCTTCACATTTGCAAACTCAAACAATGGTCCGTTTACAAACAATAAAATAGTAAAATCCTTTGTATTGTTTAGATACCTATCAAGTAAAAAAAGAAATATTTTGCTTTGTCAATCAAACATCCTGCTCTGATACCACCTGATCTAAAATGAGGGTTTAACATCTTGTTATACTTACAAGAACCTCTCACTCCTATTGAGGGCCCTGAAATCGGGTCAACAACAAGGGGGATACCCACCCGGTCAGGAACCTGGTTGGTGGCTCCGTGCCCATTTGGTGTAGCGGGTCCAACTGGGGATAACGGGACCAGCTTCCCGATCTAAGGGGGTGTGTGTGTGTGTAGGGTTTGATTATGTTGTTTCTTGAGAACTTTTAAGAGCTAATTTAAATCTAACTCATGATTTGACTATAAGCTGCTGAAATCTAATGAAAACAACATGTGCAATCTATGCTAACCCAGGGTATACCTTTTCCATCATGCGATCTAAAAAGATTTCATATAATAACTGGTAATGAAGATTATTCAGCTACTATAAGAATATAAACCATTTAAGATAAACCATTCTGCATAAGAAGTTAAACAGGACAGTTGTGGACTGCATATCGCATGATAAATCATTCATATGTCAAGCATGAACAAATGACTCCATCGTACAAAAGTGCCAAATGGTAACAACACATTTATACATTAACATATAAATAACATCAGTTGTATATCACTTTAAGCAAATAAGTAGAAATTCATCAAGAGATAAAAGTACCATTTATGACTGATTTTTACTCACAAACTTCAAGCAATAATGATTTACTTCTACTTACTTCTAACACCTACTAAGAGTACAGAAATGCAACATCAGTAGCAGACATTAAGATGCAAATATAAATAAATCCGATCCTTCCATTCATCAAAACCTCCTCTGAGGTGCATAAATGCATGTTCTGAGGACAAGTTTTTGACAAATTTCTGGACCCTTCTCCAATGCAATGAGAAGGGTTAAAATACTATGTCCTAATTCTAATAATAGTATTATTACAAAATTAAGGATTCGGTTTTCAAACGACCGTCCTTTTTCTAATACAACTTAAAACAAAAAGAAACAACATTATAAATAAAACTACTTGTGGACTTGGTCTTTGAAGTTGCATGTTTCTAACATAGGCTTGAGAAGAGTCGGCTGGTTAATTTCCGTTCTGAGCTGGGCTGCAAAAACGGCATCTATAAGAGCTGGCGCTACCTTCTCGGCTGCGTTCATGATACACTTTACCGTCATACATTGGCTATTTGGTTTAACCAGGTACATCCAGTAATTTTCCCAATTTAGTCTAGCCAGTGCTTGGATAGCTTTCCCTTTTGCCTGTGCCTTTTGCCTCCATTCTATCTCCAGTTGCAACTTGTTTGGTAGGTATCCCAGGGTGGTCTCTGAAATCAAATTGGCCCTGTGTAAATTTTCATTTACACAGTCGATAAGAATACTTGCCTGTGTCTCCGCTGTCTCTGCTGCTTGCTCTGCCTGCGTGATCTGCTCATCCCATTTATTAAAGAGCATTTCTTTATGATTTTCATTAATTCTAGGTGCTCCTGCTCTTTTTCCCTCCTCATCGTCTTGCCAAGTCAGATACTCTGTCACCCTCTTGTCGTTCTGATCATATTCGCTTCGCAATTCCACCACCTGACTGTTGATTTTGTCGCTTAGCTCACAGAAGTGCCTCCACTGTGATATTTTACGCCCCAATTCTTCTTGTTGCTGCAGTAGTTGCTCGTTCAAGCCGATGGACTCTGAAATAAACTCTACAAGCTTAGGTTCATCTTTGTGCATTTCTTGCTCCGTCTGCAGTTGTTTTTCTTTTTCTTCAAGACTCTTTTGGTAGCCTATTTGCATCTGTTGGAAGTCTTCTTGGAGCTTTTCGAGCTGTCTGGAAGCTTCATTGTTTGCGTTGGCTTGCTGTAACTATTGTTGTAGCAGTTGTATGTGATTTTCTTGTTCCTTTAAGAGCTGCTGAACTTCAGAGGCCTTGTCAATAGTTGCAGAAGCATACGCTCCTGCAATTTGAGACAGCTTCGTAAGATTTTCTGTTGGATTATTATTTGGGTCTTTCCACAAGACGTCTAAATGTTCAGCGTCTTGAGACAGTGCATTTTCGAGCTTTCTTTTCTTTCTCTGTCTTCTCACAACTGCTTTGTGCTGGGGACTGTAGAACACATCTAGTGGGGGAATTTCTTCTACGTTAAGTAGAAGTTCTGAGGATGGAGTGATGGAGAGGTCTTCTGCTTCTGTGGTAACGCTGACTATGGTTGGAGCAACTTCTTGCACCTCCTATGTATCATTCACAGGCGTCTTCGGGACTTGCCCTTCAAGGTTGATTAATTCATTGAAGGACTCCCACTCTTTATCTAGCTCTACTGTACAAGAGGAGCTTCGATAACCGGAGGGGGAACATCTCTTGGTGGCGAGGTGATAACTTGTTGCTGAGACATTACACTTGATCGAGCTGTATCTTTGACTGCTTCTTCGTTAATTCCTTTGTCATGCACAGACTCTTCAGGATGTTCGGAACCTTCTTGCGCGGCATTGGACTTAGATCTGGAAGTGCTGGAGTTCTCACTGAGGCTGATGCTCGGAGTTGGCTCTCTAGTAGGTATTCGCAGCCTTTCTAGTGGAATGCTAGCCAGCCTTCTATCTCTATATGACGTGAATTTCTGGAGGTCACCTAGAGATAACCTTGACTGAGCTTCTCGCAAAATATCTTTGAGTGAGCTCTTACCCTGAAAGAGATCGTCAAACAAATCTTTGTGTCCGAAGAACACTCTTATCTTGACGTTCGTAGTAAACTCTTGGGCAACTTTATTTGGGTCAAATGGCCTCACCGGGAACTTATATAATTGAAGGCACGTCACATTTTCCACCTCACCAAAAGCGTGTCCTACATCGAATAAAGAGAAGGCCCCACAATTGATGGGAAATTGAGGCCAAATGGCCTTTTTATTATCTTTTAATTCTTTGGTTAAGCCACCTTCAGAGCAGGTTTGATAAGCGATTTCTCGAGCCAAAAGCTTATCTGGGACATACAAGGGTAGGACATGTGGAGGTACAGTGCTTCCATAAACTCGAATGTAAGTAAACCATTCTTCCCCAAACCATCTTGCGATGGGGATGATGTCTGCCTCGGCTTCGGGAGAGCACCTTTGGGGGTCCTTATCATATATCATTCTATATATGGGCAATATAAGCCCATGGCAAATCTGGTAAAAATGAGGGGCAAACTGGGAATCCCACAAGACTTTGTGATAGACGTGAATAGGCAACGGGTCTTGGGTAGTCCATTTCCATCCCATAATGGGGAAATTAGATACAAGGCAAACAGAATCCATAACATAGGCAGCCAAATAGAAAGGAGGATAGACCCTTTGAGAAAAGGATCTTTTGGACCTGTAACTAACCACAACCGTATATAGAGTATCGGAAAGAATTTTAGCCCAATCTACTATATCAGCATTTGTGGCAGCGTCAATTAATGGCAGCCACTCAGATGAAAACTTGTTGATATCGGGCATACCAAACAACCTACACAGCATGGCTGCAGCAAAACAATATGGAGAAGTAAGGGAACCAGTGCTGTACATACTGTTCTTATCCTTCTTTAACGGCTCATCTCTTCTAGACCATTCTTTAGTGGTGTCCGATAGATCTGGGTTCTCCATTGCGAACTTCTTAAGAAATTGTGCATTATAGGTCGCTTGCGGTTCGGGCAGATGGTACATTAGCTTCAGATCTTGGGCGGCAAAAGATCCCACGAGCCCATGTCCCTGAATCTTGAATTGTCTGTTGTTTAATTCTGCATCATCCAGAATCCACTTGACCATATCTGTGTATGGTAGAATCTTAGGCCTTGCCGCTATTCTGTGAAGGAATGAACATGCTAGGTTTTCTATGGATGCTTCAGAGGAGCGTGGTGCACCTGCAACGGCAGTCACCTTCATTATTCTCGGCTTCTCCTCTTCTAATAGCCTGTACATGCCTTCCCATGTGGAGATTCCTGCATCTCGGTTGCAGGCTGTATCTGTGTATAGGGGCGCCATCTCCTTGGTCTTCTCTCTTGCTTCGGAGCTTTGAGCTTTGTTCTTCTTTCCCATTTTTACTCTGTGTTTCTTTCTGAGTCGTCTTTGCACTTTGTTCCTGCAGATTACAAGTGAAATGGAATGTCCGATCAGAAAGGTGATGGGAGAGTTTTAAATGCAAGAGATAAATCAATTACGCCACCTTACGTGAAGCAAATATCCAACAAGGCACGCATCTTTAATCCTCTTAATGACTGACAACCAATTCATTTACTAACATTAAAAGCGCATGATTTCAGGTCATGTTATGGTAAGTGGCTTTTCCTTTGAAAGGCGCGCCCGAAGGATTCATACTAAGTTGATTTTATGATTTGCTGACGTACCCTCGCATGTCGCACGATCGCAATATCACAGATCGCAAAACTTAGTGCTTGCCAAACCTCGTCTGGCTTGTTTCTGCGATATGCGATCTAGCGATCGCAATATTGTAGATTGGCGAATTTCTTGGCTTTTCGCTATGGACATTAGTATGGTGCGATGCGATGTCATTATTAATCATGAGGGTGGCGCGTATTTTGATTTTAGAAGAGTAACAGAGATGTTTCCTAACTTTTTGCATACGCGACTTTAAAAGACCTATCGTCTACCATAGAAAAATATCTAAGATGCCTTTTCTAAATTATGATTTGTAACTTCAAAAAAGAAAGTCTAGCTTTTCCTAAAAATTTTATCTAAGGGTCCCCATTCATTTGGTATCATGATTTGATACTAAATGAATAAAAAGGGGGGGGTTGTTGCTGGCCACAACAACTCCAAAGCTTAACAGTTATATGATCTAGCTTATGTTATGAAACCAGCTCAAGAAAAGATAGAAAAGAAAGATCAACGCCTTAGAATTCAGCCTCTTCGAGGGGGCAACCTCCTTTACATTACATAAATAAACAATTCTTGGATGATACAAATGGAAAAACCTCCTTTCTATATATAGGAGTCTAAGGAGTCACAATATAATCCAGCCGACCTAACAATAATAATGTAAAGCCACAAAAATAACAATAGAGGGATTCTATGGGAAACAGAAATAACAATATGGGGGTAATAGGGGCACAACAATATAAATAAGGGGTATAACTACAATAGTAATGGGGTAATCACTAGTATTATAGGGACCCAACATGCCCCTCTCCTTCAAAAAAGTGTTGTCCTCAACACTTGAGCAGTTCTGGATACTTCTGCATAAAATTCTCATCCTCCCATGTGGAATCTTCAGCGGATAAGTTCTTCCACTTGATAAGATACTCTGAAATTGATCTATTTCGTAGCTATCGAGTTCTTGTTTCTGTGACTGCTTCCGGTTCCAATATAATTTTTCCTTCCTCGTCAAGTTCTGGCAATATTGTTTGAACTGGGAGCTTGTCACCTATAACCTTCTTTAAACATGAAACATGGAAAACTGGGTGCAATCGAGAAGCTGCAAGAAGCTCCAATTTGTATGCCATAGCACCAATCTTTTCCAACACCTTGTACGGACCATAATACTTTGGTGATAATTTATTATCCTTCTTAGCTTGCTTTAGGGACATTTGCTTATATGGTTGTAGCCGTAGGAATATACAATCACCTACATCAAAACTTCTTTCACTGCGATGTTGATCTGCCTGTTGTTTCATTCTATTTTGTGCCAACACGAGGTTATCCTTTAAGAGTTGGAGGACTTGTTGTTGATGTTCGATGTGATGTTCCACTGCCTGAACCTTAGAATTTTCTCTTAAATATGATGTGATTGATGGTGGTTGGTACCCATAAAGTGCCATAAATGGGGTCATTTTTGTTGCTGTATGGAAGGAAGTGTTATACCACCATTTAGCCAGAGGCAACCATTTGACCCATTGTGTCTGTTTATCAGATACAAAGCAACGAAGATATCCTTCCAAACATTTGTTTACTATCTCAGTTTGCCCATCAGATTGAGGATGATAAGATGAGCTATGAGCTAACTGAGTACCAAGACAAGAAAATAATTCTGTCCAAAAATTTCCAGTGAAAATGGGATCTCTGTCACTTACAATAATCTTTGGGTTTCCATGTAGCTTTTGAACTGTTTCCATAAATGCAGTAGAAACTTTACTGGCTTTAAATGGATGTGATAATGCACAAAAGTGTGCATACTTGGTAAGTCTGTCAACCACCACGATGATGACACTCTTTCCCTCAGACTTGGGTAAACCTGTGATAAAATCCATTGAAACCTCCTCCCAACGTTGGCTTGGAATGGATAAAGGTTGTAATAGACCCGGTGTCTTAATTGTTTCAACTTTATTTTGTTGGCAAACCAAACATTTCGCCACAAACTTTTGAATATCTGATTTAAGGCCATCCCAAAAAAATTCCTTCTTAACCCTGTGGTAAGTTTTTAAAAATCCTGAGTGCCCTCCTAAGGGAGAAGTGTGCAATTCCATAAGAATCTTTTGTTTTAGCTGGGAATTCTTACAGAGGTATAAGCGATCTTTGTACCATAACGAATCATTTTGCCAGCTAAATGTATCAGAAGTACTGGAATCTTGTTGTAGCTTTCGAATAAGTGCCCACACTTCTTCGTCATTCTTCCATTCCTCCTTTGCTTCGTTTATCCAATCTGGTTGGATACTAGAAATGGCACACAACAATGCTTCCATATCCTCATCCTTTCTTGAGAGTGCATCTGCCACCACATTTTGCTTCCCTTTTTTGTAGATGATTTCAAAGTCATAACCCAACATCTTTGTGACCCACTTTTGTTGCTCTTCAGAGGATAATCTTTGTTCTAAAAAGTATTTAAGGCTATCATGATCCGTTTTTACCTTGAAGTGTCTTCCCATTAGGTAGGGTCGCCATTTCTTAAGTGCATGGAGTATTGCCAACATTTCCTTCTCATAAATAGCTTTGCTTAAAAACTTTCCCTCTATTGGACGACTTTCAAAAGCAATGGGTCTTTCATCTTGCATTAGAACAGCACCAATTCCATTTCCTGAAGCATCACATTCCACAATAAAGGTTTTTGTGAAGTCCGGTGTAGCTAAGACCTGTGCTTGGCACATTGCCTCTTTAAGATGTTTAAAGGCCTTTGTTGCTTCCGAAGTCCATGAAAATGAATCTTTCTTCAATAATGTTGTTAGAGGTGCTGCTATTCTCCCATAATTCTTAACAAACTTGCGATAATACCCTGTCAACCCAAGAAATCCTCGCAGATGCTTTATGGATGTGGGGATTTTCCATTCCTTAATGGCTTTAATTTTGCTAGGGTCTACCTTAACTCCTTCATGAGATACAATATGACCCAAATATTCCACCTCCTGGACTCCAAAGAAACATTTGGATCTTTTTGCATATAATTGTTTCTCCTCCAATAGTTGTAGCACCTTGTCAACATGTTCAACATGATCCTTCCAAGACTTGTTGTAGATTAGTATATCATCAAAAAATACTAACACAAATTTTCTAAGGAATGGTTTGAAAATTGAATTCATCAAACCTTGAAATGTTGAAGGTGCATTGGTAAGGCCAAAAGGCATGACCAAAAATTCATAATGACCCTCATGAGTTCTAAATTCCGTTTTCGGAATGTCTTCAATCTTCATTCTGATTTGATGATATCCCGAACGAAGATCCAACTTGGTGAAGTAAATTGATCCATGCAATTCATCCAGTAATTCATCAATGACAGGAATGGGGAACTTATCTTTAAGTGATCTTGTTGAGCTCCCTATAATCTGGACACATGCGCCATGATCCATCCTTCTTGTGCACCAATACTACTGGAGCTGAGAAAGAACTTTGACTTGGTTGAATTATACCAGCCTCTAGCATTTCTGCAACCATACGTTCAATTTCACTTTTTTGGACATATGGATATCTGTACGGCCTGATGTTTGGAGGAACACTTCCTGGAATCAGATGAATAGCATGATCATGATCACGCATAGGTGGGAGACCTTTGGGAGTCTCAAATACCTTGGAATGATTGTCCAGGACTTTTTGGAGATCTGGAGAAATAGATGATTCCAATGTGGAAACATCTAGCGAACATAATTGTGCAATTACACCTCTTTGCTCCTTTTTTAGAAGCTTTGTCATGCCATTAGAGCTGATTATCTTTCCTGGTTTCCCTGCAATACCCCTTAATTCAACTTCCTTTCCTTCCACAGAAAATTTCATGAAAAGTTCTTGAAAATTAAAAGCTATTGTACCCAAGGATTGTAGCCATTGGACTCCTAGTACAACATCAGCACCTCCCATTGGAATGGAAAGCATTGGGCTAGTCAATACATATTCTCCCATGGATAGCTTGATATTATGGCACTTTCCAGAAAAATTTATTGTTCCTCCATTTGCAATCATCACTTGACACTCTGGTGCTGGATATAGGAAGCAATTCAATTCTTTTGCTACCCTACAATGAATAAAATTGTGGGTGCTTCCTGAATCAATCAACACTATTACCTTTTTCTTCTTGATTTGTCCTTCTATCTTGATGGTTTGAGGAGTGGTAATTCCCGCCAATGCATTACAAGATATGGTCGGATTTATTTTTTCTTCATCTAGGCTTTGTTCCTGAATATATCCTCTTCTTTTGACCTTTCTTGCTCCTTTTCTTCTTCCTCTTCACAATCTATGTAGAATAATTTCTTCTCAGCACACTTATGACCTTTTGTGTATTTGCTATCACAATTGTAACAAAGCCCTTTTGCTCTTTTTTCTTCCAATTGTTGTGGTGTCAACCTTGTAGGTTGTGGAAGACTATGGGCAACAACACTTCCGTCTTTATAGTTGTGAATGGTATGCTTCCTAGTTGCCATAATTTTGCTTTCCATTTTTCTTGCTAACCTGAATGCCTTCTCTAATGAATCAGGTTCCCAAAGGCGCACATCATGTTGGATATTATCCTTTAAAGACCCTATGAACACATCAATCCTATGCTCCTCTGGAATATCTTTTACCCTTATGTTCAATTTTTGGAACTCCTCAATGTGCTCCATTATTGAACCCTTTTGTTTGAGACTTATCAATTGGCTAAAAAAAGTGTTGCTTTTTGTATCCTCATAATGTGCTATCAATTCTTCCGTAAAAATTGCCCAAGTGATAAATTGTTTACGAGAAAAAAGCCATTGATACCATACAAACTGATTTGGTTCCAAATATAAAGTTTCCATACGTACCTTTTGTGTGTTTTGCACATTATTGAGATCGAAGAATTGCTCCATCTGTAATATCCATGTGGCGGGATCCTTGCCATCAAACTTCCTCATATCGATTTTTGGAACATGGTGAGTCTTCGATCCAACATTAGAGTCTATGGAATCATGATTAACATTTCTTTTGTTCTCATCATGAGTTTCCTTTAGTACTCTTTCACCCTTAGTGACCATTTCTTGTAGCAACTTATTCATATTTATCTTCAATTCTTCCATCTTATCATCCATGCCATCAATTTTAGCGTCCATGCCATTCACCTTAGCTTCCATGCCATCCATCTTAGCTTATACGCCTTTCTTTAAATAGTCCATCTTAGCTTCTACACCTTTCTTTAAACCATCCATTTTAGCTTCTACATCTTTCTTTAAACCATCCATCTTAGATTCTGTTTCTTTTTGTGCAAGGGACAGTTGTTGCACTTTGTCTTGTAATTTTGATATATCATGTTGCATTTCTTCCTCTTCTTCATGAGTCATGCTAGAGCTTTCAGGTTCCTTACTAGGTGTTTGCATTTTCTTTCCTCGGGGCATCAGTTACCGATAATAATGCTCTACTATGCCCTTTGAATTCCTTCAAAATAAATTTTCAAACCAAGCTTAAGCAAAAATTTAAAAAAAATCTACACACCTTTTTTCACTTTGTAGGAGCTTGATATTGCCTCTGATGTATCTCTGTACTTTCCAATCATCTAGTTCTGAAATTGTGACCTGTAGTATCTCTCTGTTTCCTCTTTCCAATGCCACCAGTCTGATCCAAATTGGATTCTCCAAGAAAGAGTTATGCACAATCTCCCAAGATGACCAGATTATAGACCTTTCCAGAAGAGTGAACTTGTATGAAGTGCCACGTGTACAATTTTCGACCTTTGGTTCTGAAGCAGATATACAAGAAGCTACAGTCCGTCCTCTTTTTGTACCTTCTTACGAAATTTCAATCCGATCCCCAGAGAGAAAGTTATGACGATTTTCCCTAAGTCACCTGTTTTGAATGTAATTCAAGAGTCTGTAAAAAGACCAACTTCCTCAGCGCATATCTCCGCAAATATCGCGTGAAAAGATCTAACATTTGGACCCAAGGTGCAGCGCGATTTCTTCTCAAATGGGTTTTTTTTGCGACTTCTGAAACATCATAGAAAAAAAGTTATAGCGAAAATTCCATGATGACCTGTTTGGAGCAGCGAAACCCTAGAATCCAAAGCTCTGATACCAAATGTTATGAAACCAGCTCAAGAAAAGATAGAAAAGAAATATCAACGCCTTAGAATTCAGCCTCTTCGAGGGGGAAACCTCATTTACATTACATAAATAAACAATTCTTGGATGATACAAATGACAAAACCTCCTTTCTATATATAGTAGTCTAAGGAGTCACAATATAATCCAGCCGACCTAACAATAATAATGTAAAGCCACAAAAATAACAATAGAGGGATTCTATGGGGCACAGAAATAACAATATGGGGGTAATAGGGGCACAACAATATAAATAAGGGGTATAACTACAATAGTAATGGGGTAATCACTAGTATTATAGGGACCCAACAACTTATGTTGACAATTGCGGAATTAAGTACCTGAAACAGGTGTATGTATTTGTTTGTTTTTAACTGATTAAGTGCTTTAATTTGACTTGTTTCTGCTGATATTAAACACACATAACAAGCATATAATGCAGAAAATAAACATCAACACATAACAACAAATTTAATTTAGGAGTTCACCCAAATATCGTGGGCTACATCTCCTTGAGCTTCTGCCAATTTGACTTGGCTCATTGGGATTATGGATTCAATTATTTTACAAGCTCCACACTCAAATCCAATGGTTATTGAATAAACCAATGTGCCTAGAAAAACAGCTATATCCCTATCATGGCTGTGATCATTCTACAAACAGATCTAATATCCCTTAGACTTGATTCCTTCAATCGGTGCACTGAGATTTCCTGAGCTTCTTGATGGCAAAAAATCCTTCAAAATTATTCAACTATCTTTGAAACCTCTTCTACTATCTCTAGCACACATCAGACATCAACAATAGATTGTTCATTTGCTCAAAATGAGCACTGCATCCCCGATCTAGGCCTTCCTCCACCGTTGGCACTAGGTTGCCTCAAAATTCCCTATATCATCTTGGCCTTTAGAAGTCTTTAGATTCTTCTATAAACCCTTTGCAATAGATTCAAAAGCATCATTACAATCAGGAACAACTGTTGGTTCACAAAGAATGGATACTGGTAGCTCCTGCAACTGCCTCCAACCCCTAGTGGCACTGAGCTCCAAAATCTCCATGGATGAAAATATCCTTGAAGATGGCTTCTTCAACTTCTCTGGACTATTCCATTGGCTTCATAAGGCCTCAATTATCCTAGTTAGCCTCTTGTTTCACTCCGTCAAGTCAAAAATAACTTCTAGAGTGCATTTAATCATTATCTCTTAGAGATCCTCCCCTAAATCTAGTTAACTGCAGTTAAGACCGCCAAATCTGGTAGCAGGCCTGAAATTAGAAAACTCCACCAACTTTACTGCCAATTGCTAATTGTATACATTGATTTTTGGTTCACATGTGATGGGTATACCTCCTGGCAGTTAGGGATAAGTGGTTGTTAAGGCTGGCGGTCATTCCGTGGACCGCGTGGTTTATGTCAATCGACGGACATGTGACCAGTTCTTGCGGCACCGCTGGCAGTCCTAACCTACAAACCTCTGCCTATTATAACATAAATATAACTTGGGACCCATAACTATTAAGAAACAATGGTTATCGAAGTTGGTAGCATGCTTGTTTAGCCAACCGAAGGTCACGGGTTCGATTCTATCGGACCCAACATAATTTTACAACACCATTTCAGGGCCACATGGCAGCCTCTGGGCTTTCTACATATCAGCTCCTGATTGGTTAATCAAATAAGAATATTCTGGGGAATATTCTTGGGAATATTCTTTTTTAAATATTTTCCAAAAATCATTTTATCCTTGGAAATTGCAATTTACTGGACCTTTTGAAATGGCGATAATTTCTTCATATGGTGTCAATTTTTCAAACCATTTGTGGTGCCAGTATTAGGAAGACGAGATCTATCCAATCATTTAGGTTTGACACTCTTTCAAACACTTTGAAATTTGAGCTATCATTAAAGTCCTAGATCAATATCTGATCACCAACTCCATGGCTTGCTCAAATACTATTGTGTAGTTTGCAACTGTGGCATCCAAAGTGGTCAGTCCTTCCTTGATCGTGGCTCTGTGTTGCTCCTAGTCCTCTAGCGGAGTCATGGGATGCATCTTCAATTGCAGTTCGGTGATATTCATGTTGTGTTCGAATTGAATTCGATTAACCTCAGCTTTGTCCTCGTGCACACGATCAACTAATTTTCTAATATTCTCTTTTGGTTTTATGTCCTTGGGAATATGAAGCTCAAGCACTGTTCAACATGCCTCCATGACTACTGACTCAAGTTATGAACTGTGCGCTTGGAGAACCTCCTTTTCCTGTAGAACCTGGTCTTCTCGATGAATATCTACTTATTAGTAACCTTGATTTCACTGACAATAGTGAGTTCTCGCTGTTCCTGGATGTGAGGCTCTTCCATAACTGCTTGTAATAAGGCGTGCAATGACTCAAATTGCATCGTGGCAAGGTTCAGGCCCATCTTCGAGACTCTATCAAGGAGGGTGCATTGTTCCTCAGTATCAGCACAGACTGAACTTGCAGGCAAGGGGAAGACTTGCACATCCTGCAATGGCCACGTAATTATCTCCACGCCTGTACTTTGACCTCACACTGAATTGCTTGTTACGCTAATCACTTTCCCAACATCTACTTGGATCTTGGTTGCTTGGAGTTGCAACTCTCGAAGATCCTTCTAGACTCCTCCCAATGTTTGTATGAACTATTGTTCCAACTGCTATAGTACTTATGTGGTGATGTCCCCAACATTATCACCAATCTCATCCAGATCGTTTTATGTGAGCACCAGGGGATCAACCTATGTTTTCTGAGCCTTCTGCTTCTTCCTCAATCTAGCTTGTTGTTCCAATTCTCACCTTTTTAGAATGAAGGGGGTGCGCTGCCCCTCCTCGCCTCCACTGCCTTCCCTTGTAAGTTTTTCGATTTTAGTTTTTGGTGAAGGTGACTGGTCACCATTCTAGGTCTCGCGCTACTCCTGCTCTTCCTTTTCCTTTGCAACGCGTTCTTGCTCAACCTAGACCTTCACTACAACATCCTTCTTTTTCTGCGCAACTTGCTTAGTTGCCTCCTTCCTCTTCTTCACAGCAGCACTCTAAGCACCCGTGCTCAGCCCAACAGCTAGATCTGAAGGAGCGTGCCACTCTGCTGGCCATCGTGCTACTATCTACTGGACATTGGTCTCTGTTACCAAATAGGGAAAGTCATGTCACTTCTGTGCTAGATCCTTCCATGCTTGGATGTATACTTAGTGGAAGTCAACCTTGAATCCTTCTCTCAATATATCCCACTCTGTGGTGCCATGGTGGAGCTTTGTTTCCAAATACCAGTCGATAGGGATCGTGTCCAAAGTATGATAGAATAAGTGTACCCACTCCGACTACGGCTCTATTCCATAAGATTTAGTCCATTTTGCTAGGTGATCATGCAAATCATCTTTTCCATCATATTTCTCAGCCAATCTAGTGCTAGGGCACCGAAACTGTATCCTCATCATCCTTGCGTAATCTAGACATCCATCAAATCTATCCTTGTGCGTACCCCACCATCGTCCGGGCATAGCACGCAGTGCCAAATCTAACACTTGGAAACAGTGCTGCTCGGGGACTTCATGCTCAAACGCATCCAAAAATTTATCAACATCAATTAAACCATCATAATAAGGTAATTTCCTTACCTCCGATGAAACGCAGTGCAACGATCTAGTCATCATGTTGTAGAGTAGTGTAGATACTTCATGCAAATGATTCTGCCAGTGCTCCAACTCTTCATCTGAACAAGAGGTATAGGAACTCTCCTAGTCCCATGCAATCTATCCGTCTTCCATTGGATTGATCTAGTCCTGGTCTCATGCTATTATTTTGTAGATCTCATCTAGCTCATCCTTACTCTCTTCATATTCGCGGATCGGTTCAGTGTAGTGCGCTCCTTTTGTAGGGTCCAACAACACTACAACTGGAAATGATTTCCATTCAAATGACATTATCCTCTTCTTCAAGTTGATGAATCCATTCATGTCAATGGCCTAGTCAATTCCTAGGAGCGAGGGGCATGTATTGTTGTCATCAACGATGTCTATCACTTCAAATTCAGTCACCGCGCTCGCACCTTCAATATCAACATTTACTCCGTATAATCATCCCATAGGGATGATCTTCTACTGGTTCGCCATTCTGAGTTGGATTGGACACCACTGCAGCGTAGGTCTCCCCATTCTTCCCCATGTTTGTTTAGGAAAAACATTCGCATCATATCCTAGATCCAAAATGACCTAGTCCATCTCATAGTCTCCTATTTGTGTGGTGAGCCTCATCTCGTGCCCTATTCTTGCCTTATGTTTTTCGAACCACACGGTGTCCATCAAGGACTTTCTCTTTGCTGGCACACTTATTTATTAACTCCTGCAGGCCTTTCACATCTTTGCTATCACACAAAAATTTCATGCAGGTCTCTAAGAATGTGGTAAGGACATAGGAATCAAACTTTGTAGGTGTGTTCGTGTCTTGCATCTTCTCCTAAATTCCTGAGGTGGATGCCTCAGCGTAGATTTTCTTGGCCTCCATAAATTTTTCCTTCGCACGCTCCAGATCAAAACCAACTTCCTTTTATGGGGCATTGCAAACCCATCCTTCCTCTTCAGGTTGTTTTCCCTTATCATCACCAGTCGTTATTCCACTCCTCAACACTATATTCACATAATGATCTTCTTCGTGGGGCTCAACTCTCTTCATTTGTAAGTTCTGTGTGGGTTGCTAAGGCTGGGCCGTCTTTTCCTACCTCTTAGCTATCAACACAGGGCATTCTTCTATAGTGTGGTCAAACTGACTATAGTATTGAAATTAAGGGTGTGTATGATTTTGACACTCCCGCGCGTAGTGCCCTGGCATTCCACAATTATATAAAATAACTTGTCCATGAACTCTACTAGTCCTCCTCCTCCGTGGCCCCATCCTCTTCCTTGATACCTCCACGCTCTCCTCCTACGCTATCATTAGGAGGTCAATTTTTTGCTTACATCTGTTATATAGGTGTTCTTTCCATCATCATGGCCCACACATTTATAGAGGTCACAGAAAAACTGTTGTGGTGTCTGAACGAACTTTTGAAGTAAATGAAAATTATTGTTGCATGTTTTCCAGCAACCTGACAAATAGCGCACCATAGCACAGCCTCCATGCTCAGTCCTGCTGGGGCTTCTGGATTTAGGGGAATTGGTCCCCCTCCTATAATATAATTCGTGAAGACAGGGCAGTGATCTTTACCATGCCCTTGGCTCTTGCACTTCAGACACCAGACTTTCGCGCGCACCTCTGGTTTAGTCTCCTTCTCTTTCTTCAAGCTCTGCAATTCCAAGCAGAGGCTCTGCAATTCCAGGCAAAGGCTCTGCAATTGGGAGTGAATCTGTTGTACCCCCAAGGTCACACCTTGAATGGGCATTGCATGCAATCTCATCATGATTTCCAAGGATTCTGCCTAAGTTCCTATCTTCTGTTGTGACAAAGTAATTATCCGATGAGGTAGAAGCAAAGCTATAAACCATTTGCAATGTTGTCCATCAGTGAGCTGCATGATAGCTTCTCGAATTACACATTTCAACCTTTGATCTAACTCCCAAGGTGTCTCACTAACCCTCTTCGTGATTTCCTTAAATCCAACAACTGACTGCAAGTCAGACTTAGGCTTACTGGACTCTTTGTTTAAATCATCCTTAGTATCTACTAGTGAAGCTAGAGGATTATCAAAACAATACTTAATATACCAAGTCAGCGCGCGATCCTGTAGAGTGGTAATCAACTATGCCTTATTTATATTATCATTCGTAATCTGTTGTGCTATCCACACAACATTCACAACAAACCAAAATTGATCTATATCCTCACTCCCTATTCCTTTGAAGATCAGCAACTTCATCATGTCTCCCATGTTGGATGGTGGTGGCGGAGGTGGATGTGTGGGTGAAGGTGTATGTGGTGGAGGTGGAGGTGGAGTGGATGGATGATTTATTGAGAAAATCCTTGAGTGATTAATTGAACAGCACTTCGTGGCGGAGTCCGTTTCACCCCCTCATCGTTACTCACAGGGGGTCCAATCATAGGACTATACTCCGGTCCTAACCCTTCACAGTTTCTAAATATTCGTCCACTTCACGTAGATCCATGGCATCACCCATTTTTCACACAACAACATTTTAATCCTGGTATTCAGAGATCTTAAATACTTACCTCGTGGTCCTTTGAAAAACCTTTGCTCCACCTCGTTGTAGATGACTGAGGTATCAACTACGAATTCTATAACAAATCCTCCTATAATTTGATCAAGCCACTAATCGACAACCCACGTGATCTTATCTTCAAAAGCTTCCAATCTTCACACTAACTCCAGAGTCCACACTATTGGACCGTCAAGCTTCCACCTCCCTTGGGAATCTAGCAACATAGCTAACCACTCGTATAATTTGATTGGGAAGGTGTAGAAGAAAATTTCATGTACTTCCATGTACAAATATCTATCTAATGAATTTTCTGTTGACAGCTGTGGATTCTTGTTTTCCTGTGCCACGAATTCGTGAATCTTTCTGTCCAACCACTTTCGAATTTCCTTATTGGTCGGATTCCAGTGATGCAACATCACACATCTCCTTAAGCAAATCTTAGTCCTGGAAACGGAACCATTTTTTGGCTTAGGGCATCCTAACCCAAGTTCAGAGTTAGTTGCGCCAACCAACAAAGCCCTACACTACTGGCCCTTTTGGCAACAACCCACGTAGCGCAGGATGCAGTCTCACTCGAAGCAGTATGGGGAGATGCTGGAACCAAGTTTCCACATCCAGAGATCAGTGTGATGTCTTTTAGCACCCTAGATGTGCCTTCATGTTGATCTATAAGCCCAAGGGCTCGGTACTGCAACTCTATCCCAACATCCTTTAGAACTTCACGAATTTATATGATTAGTCTTTGCAGACCCTTAATAGTCTATTCCTCCACTTACGTGCACCAGAAAACAACCCTAGATTAGAGCTCGTGTAGATGTCCTTAAGTATTTAATAAACTTAATAGAATCTATCACAATTTTCATGAAAGTACTTAACATGCATTGCATACAGTTATTGAGACTTATTCCATAGAGTTACACATCATTAGATCAATATTTCATAAATACATTATCCATCCACAACATATATTGTAAACAAAAGTAAAAAAAAATAAACATGTATACATGGGAATTCTTCAATAAGCTTTTTTATTAATATTCATTTTGGGTTAGACTCAAAACTTCCCTGCGAACTTAGCTTCATGGTTCCGTGCACTTAGCTACAAACTCTATCTAGGGCTCTACGCACTTAGCTGCATAGCCTTTTTCTCCTATCCAACCCTCTCCTCTGCACTATCACTTCTCTTCTATTAACCCATTGCATTCCATATTATTCTATTATCCCTTAGATTCACTAAGACACATCTATTTATACAATCCCTTCGTCCGCAGACCATTGGTCGATCTCAAAGCTGACTCCCACTTTACATAAACAAGCGCTAAAACCCCTTTTACTCCTAATCATCTACGCCTCCACATCCAAAAATCGTGGAGACTTTACATCATTTACAAAAAGTACATCAAAACTTGGGTTATTTTAACCCCAAAACACACCCAGGGGACCCCATCCCAATAGTATTCATCCACCCATGGAATTTACCCTTGGTATTGTAAGTGGCATCCACCCATGGAATTTACCCATGGTATTATAAGTTGAATCCAACCATGGTAGTCATTCACCCATTTTATTTTCCCATGGTATTGTAAGTGACATCCACCCTTGGTATTCATCCTCCCATGGTATTTATCCACTCATGGAATTTACCCATGGTGTTGTAAGTGACATCCACCCATGGAATTCATTCACCCATGATATTTACCACCCATGGAATTTATGTGTGGTATTGTAACCAAAAAAGGATATAAGTAACAAGTCGTATTTTGTAGAAGGATAGATTGTCCACCACAATGTAGCTTTTACAATTATTCTCTATTTTAATAAAAAAATTCTAGGTAGTTTTTTTTACTGTGTGTTCTCCTTTTTTCCATTTCCATTAAAAAAAAAAATTGTA
Source organism: Pinus tabuliformis (assembly GCA_031772625.1). NCBI lineage: Eukaryota > Viridiplantae > Streptophyta > Pinopsida > Pinales > Pinaceae > Pinus > Pinus tabuliformis. The sequence goes on along the minus strand of CM062804.1, from coordinate 151,634,109 downwards.
CATGCCTAACCTCACAATTATACATTTCTCTCTTGGTCTGATTCCATATTCATTTGGCCATTATCTTTGCACTTAGGCTTACATTGAAAAGTTACAAGAAAAACCAGATTTTCCTACATCCATAAATCACTCCTTGACTTATTCAATAAATCTCTCATGATTTTCAAGGAAACTTTGATTTTACCTTATGGAAAAAATATTTCTTATCCATAACTTTTCTAAAACTATTCTATAATAATTAAAAGAAACTAAGCATATTTACAAATAAGGAATAGGGATTCCTTGATAATACTGAATCCCCAATTTGGAGCTTTTCTTAAAACAACTTGATGGCTTGGAAGCTCTAATGCTCCTGCATCAGACTCCCAAGGCAAAAAAAATCATGACCTCCTAGTCATGTGTCATTAATGCCCGAATCCTCTTTGGATCCCAAACTTTGTACTGTAATTGATCACCTGCTTCTTCTTCATTTTATTTCTCTATTTTTGTTGTTGTTGTTTTCATTAACCTTCCAATTTTCCAAAATTTGCATTGTAGTTGTCCAATCTCTTTGTTGATGTACTCTTGTATAGTCATTTTACTTATACGGTTGGTTGTCCTTCTTACATTAGTGTTTAATTCTCATGAAATTTCATCATCAATATTCTCATCCTATCAATTTCCACGTCCAAATTATTCTCTTGTTGGTAAATGTTACTTTCACCACTCACTTGTAATTGAATCTTTGAATTTAACATTTTTACTACATCAATGGTCATTTCATTGTTTTTGTAACTTCTCTACTCACACTCTCCATCATCATGCATCTTTTCCAAGATGTTTAAGACACTTGATTGTCTTCTCCCTTGCTTCTCCATAGCTAATAAACTATTGTCTTCTTCAAACTTATCAATTGTGACTTCATAATCATCATTGTCATCAAAGAAAATTTCATTTTTTTTTTATATCTTCTTGATGAAAATTAAATAAAATTTCCTTTTTATTAGACAAACATGTCCCACCTTCCATAATCTTTATCTTCTTCTGTCTGCATCACATGTTCTTTTTCATATCCCCTTTTACATCTCTAGTTGTAATCTCAAGTTCTTTCAACCACCTTTCCAACAATTTTATTTCCTCCTCAAATTTCACAAGCATTTCATCTGAATGTTTCTCTTGATCATCTACTTGATCCTCCTTTTGGATTTCTGCATAAGTCAACTTTCTCTTACTCGCTATACTAATAGGTTCCTACAATTGTGCATCATTAACTGTCTTTATCTTTTGTGTATGATTTCCACTCGAACTACCCGTATGAAAAAATGTTGCCTCATGTTCCTCCATAACCAAATTTTGTTTCGGTTCTTCGTTGATGCCTTTGGAAAGCATATCTCTATCATCTTCCTGAATCTTCATGACAACTTCAAATGGCTATCTTTCCTCCTTTCCTATGCAACCTGCAAACATACACAAATCATTAGATTTAAAATCATAAGGCTTTGTGGCCTTATTTGATACTTCAAGCATAAACTCTTCATATTGTTTTGAATTATCTAGATAGTTCAAGAGATCCTCAGCAGACCTCTTCTCATCATCATCACTCTCTCCAATGATTGGTCCTTGTTCAGGTTCACAAAAGTAAACCTATCCTTCATAATCTAATATTTTCTTCAACTCAACTCTTCTAATTTTATCGTTCCTCAACTGAGAATTTTTCCTGTGCCTTAGTCTTACCTACAACAAATTCCATTTCACTTTCCTTCATATATTCCATCCATATCTATGGTCTTTTTTGTTTCCCAATAGCAACCCTCTCATTATCTCTAGTTGTACTTTAATCTCAGTTAATTCTCTCTCGAATTCCTCTTCACTCATTCTTCTTCTTATGTCATTTGTTAGTATGAAATTTCTTGGAAGGTGTACCAAAAACATTCCACTTAAGTCAATGGTGACACGTGACACTAAAAATAATTTGTAGTTTCTTACACTTCATATCTGCAATAATAGAACTAGAAAATTCTGCAATAAAAAGACACATGTGATCCAAAACAACAAACAACAACATATATCCAATGTAATAACCCAATATGGAAAGAATTTTAAATGAATAATAATAATTATTGATAATACCTGGTGAAGGAGATCTTCAAAAAGGATCTGTAAATCCCCCTCCGTGGGACGGATCCTTTGACATTTCAGTATCGATTCTCTCTCTCAATATATGTGAAAAAACCAAAACAATGTGTAGAATTGAAGTGGGAGCTTAGATGAAAAGAGATGATAATGGTAACGATGTTAATTATCACGTTAAGAATGAATGGAAAATCATCCTAATCTCAAAAATGGAGAATAATAAAATAATATTGACCAAATCAAGATCTAACTGTTAGAAATACTTTATTATATTTTTTGGAGAGGGAAAAGATATTCAAAATGGTCAAATATCTTTATTTAGAAATAATTAACAAATAAAATGATTTATTAATTATTTCGCGAGGATTAAGAATGGTGTGAAATTGAAAAACTTATTAAATAATGATTTAACAATTATTCCAATAATAGAATTAAGGAATAATAAATAAATAGTGATTTATTTAATTATTCCTAGGGTATTTAGTCAAATGTGACAAGGAATAATTATCAAACAATGATTTAATAATTATTCCTAGAGAAAATTAAATAAATAATGATTTATTCAATTATTCTCATGGGGTTTTTTAATTTTAATCATAAAATAATTTAATAAAAATTGTTTACTAAATTATTTCCCATGGTGAAAGTGATTTTACTATGGTAGAACTAATCCTACATGGTGTATTTCAATCCACCTAGTTAGAAATGGCTAGGTGATCATTTTTTGGTGATTATAGATTGCCCCCCAATGTATGAGTGTTAGCATTTGTATCACCGAAATATGTTGTAGGTTACACTTCCACGAGGCACCAAAGGGGAGTTAGAGAGAGAGAGAGAGAGAACTAAAGCAATGCAAGGAAAGAAAAAAATGGAGGGGATGATGCCTATTAAACTGATAGAAGTCTCCTTTATGTTGGAGTTCATGATCTTAAATTAGGCGGGGTAGGGATGCCCATATCCACCGAGATAGTTGAGTACAAAGAATAATGGTGAGCCCAACAATGTGGGACTGAGCTACAAAGTACATGATACATCAATGGGCTAGAAAATATTATAATGAATCCCATATACATAATGTGCTTGGAAAAACATAGGCTGAGACTAAATAGAATAACATCTGAGTACATGATAAATAATGGCCCTCAAGATGACACGGTGAGGGAGAATCGCAAAAAAAAAATCATGTTGAACAGGAAGGGTCTCTGAAGATCTAAATTGATCATCTGAAGGAGACATACATGTTGTGGGCACTACAAGAAGCTGAAACTAAACCCATCACATATGTGGAAGTACATCTGAGTTTGGATCAACATCTACAAACATCCAAGCATGTGGGGGGCTACTTAAAGGGCCACCCCATCATGAGGTTTGCAACATCTCTCACACATGTGGGAATCACTGGGACAATCATCTAGATCACTAAACCGTCAAGTGTACGATTCTCGATCATGCGATAATGAGTTGCCGTCGAGCAAGTGAGAAACAACCAAGTCAAAGGGAAATAATGATTCCCTTTGCTTGATCTGAGGCACCGAACAAAGATGAAGGGTAGAACCAAGGTACATGTAGAAATTTCATTGTAGATTAAACATATTATGCAATGTACTAAAGCAAAATACTTAATATACTTCTACAATCAAACTTGTGGAAGCTTAATCGATTTTGAGCAAGATCAAATAGAACACATATAACAGAGAACAAGATTCAATCACACATGAAACACAAAAGAATACTCTGGGGAAAGCCTCAGCTAAAAACCACAATCTCTGTATTATCATACAAGTGGAAATATCTCAAGATTACACAAAGCTTTAACTCTCAAGCTATCCAGCTCTCAGTACAATCCCTCACTACTACTCATAGATAGAATAGACAACACATATGCCTTCCTACAGTCCTCCAAGCCTCCTATTTCCTTGTGCAGTTTCTCCTGGGTCCTTCAGCTGCAACCTGTGTGATTCTCACCTCACACACAACACTGACCTCTGAAATAATTGTGCAATCCTGAAGGAGATAATTCCTTCTGCATGGATGAGTTTCCTATATAGTAAAACTCCTCCAACCGATAGTACATTGTCCCTTCCTTTAATCTTAACTCGGTCTTTCTCTAAACTGACATGCATGAGTTATTTATGAGATTATATTCAGTTATTTGGAGAACACTAGTTGCATGCATGCATGCATTAACTGACTGAACTCACAATTAGTTCCTCAAATTTTTTAGAACTAATTTAACTGGACTTAACTCAGTTAACTGAGCGAAATAATTACAACTCATCCTTATTTCCTTAATTAAGGGATAACTTCCTCAATCAAAGGGATAATTGTTTCATGTCTTCACATAGACTTCATGTTTGATTTTCCCCAACTAATTAACTCAAAATGAATTAATTAATTATTTTTCAAACAGCGAGTGAGACTAAATTCAAATTTTAATTCTCAATTTTTATTCAAGGACAAATCAAAATTGGAATATATCCTGAAATGCTATTTTTAACATTTCTATTTTTTTCTATTTCCAGCAGAGTTGGAGTATATACTAAAATGCTATTTATAGAAAATGCTATTTTTAGCATTTCTATTTTTAGCATTTCTTGTTGCTATTCTCAAGACTCTCTCTCAACAAGAAAGGCATTCAACTTGAACCCGATCCTGAACCTTTGGAATGTTCTGCACGCAACACATATCTCAAGGTTTGTTGCTCCAACAACTCCAGAAACAAAAAATATCCAACCTTAATCATTATGATGCATCTGTCATCAAAGTCTCTGACTTCTATTGCCTCTGTCAATTGAAAACTCTGCACCTCTGTGCTCTTCAGTATTTGACTGCTCTAGCCTCTATCACTTTGATATTTGATTGCATCAATCCCACTGATTCCTCCTACTACATCTGTGTTGTTGGTAGTCCTATCTCCCAGAACTGCATCCACACTACACCTTCACCCATCATGTTGCATCATGTTACCCAATGCTGCACTACAACTCAGTTACTGAGAAGTAAGTAACTGATCTCCCAACTAACCTCCCTGTTGGGCTAGAAACACCCTCTGATGCTGAAGCTCCCTCTACCACTCCATTCGCATCTGTCTCTACCCACTCATCCAGTCTTGATACTCCTCGTCGGGGCTCCTGTAGCAAGGTCTAACAAAAGAGGTTGGGTACCTCAAGGATCCTACCCCTATTTTAGCCTTCTTGAGACTATCTTCACATCGCCCCACCTCACACCTGGAGGTATGGTTGCATGTGATCCCTATACTGACTTGGATCGAAATTTCCCCCTACTGGAGATCTCTACATGAGTGGATGCCTCCACTCGGTCTCCTATCAACATCTCCAAATGTGGCTTCTCCAAAAATGTCTGAGACTTCTTTTAGGACTGCATGTTGAGAGGTAATGTACTCTCCCTCTCAACCACCAAGAATCTAACCTTTGCCTTGCACCTCAAGGCTTTGCATGCATCCTAAACCTTAAGAGCATACAGGTTCTATACTTGAGAACTGATCTATTTCACCTGACCTGTGGTGATGTGTGTAAGGAAAACCTTTCCCTTACTAAAGAATACATCATATCCTTTGTCCTCCAACATCGTAATCGATACCAAGTTCTTCTTCACTCCTAGCACATACTCCTAAAACACTATACCTTTCATCATTACCCATCTCTATGCACATCTAGAGGTCTTTCTCCTCCAAGGTACTAAACAAACTCTTATTGCTGGTCATGTGGAATGAGGCTCCACTATCAAGAAACCAACCATAACCCATCATCCATGAAACCATGCATGTGATGAGGGTAAAATCCAATTCGAACTGAGAGGCCAATGCCTCACCTTCAGATCCTTCTGAGGATCTCTTCTTGGATTTCTTCAATGGACAATTAGTTTCGTAATGGCCCACCTCATGACAATTAAAGCATCTCACTTTATATTTGTCAATGTTCTTCCCTCCATGAGAAGAACTCGATTTGGGATGAGAATCCTTCTCCTTCCCTTTCCTTGCCTTACTCGCTAAGGCAAAATTTTCTTCATCCTCCTTGGATGAAGAACCATCTTTGGTGCTCCTCCTGATATCCTCCTGCATCAGATCCGACCACAATCGTTACCAATTTGGCAATTTCTCTCTTCCGTTCACTGAGTCCTAGTAGCTATGTCAGCTCTTAGGAAGACCGAGGAGAGAAAGACTCACCATATCATCATTGGTTGTTGTGATTCCTACACTTCCAATCTCATCTCTGCATGTGATGAGCTTGTTCAGATATGTACAGATCGTGTCGCCCTTTTCACACTTGATTTTCCGAAGCTTGTCCTTCAGCACCAGCTTCCTTTGGTCATTGTCATTTTGATATAGATCCTTCAATGTCTTCCACATTGAAAATGAAGTCTCCTTCCCATGAAGACTCGAGACAATATGGTCTTGAACTCCCTCTAGAAGAATCCTCCTTTCTCTCGCCACACATTTCTTCCATTCTGCCCATTCTTGGGCATTAGCTGCTGCTAGCTTGGGGACTTCCTAATCAATGAAGTCCTTCAAACCATTGTCCTCTAATACCACTTCCATGCGATCCTTCCATGCTATGTAATTCAAGGTGCCATCTAGGGCATACTCGAGTCTCAAGCCATTGAATGCCATTGGTGAACTTTGATATATGATAAGAAATCGATTTTGTACCTACAATCAAGAACTTCGAACTTCGAATTTCTCCCTTCTTTGTATACTATTCTCCACTTTGATCACCTTTTCTCTAATAAAATGTAGAAATTCCCACTGTAGATTAAACTAATTATGCAATGTACTAAAGAAAAATACTTAATCTACTTCTACAATCAAACTTGCAGAAGCTTAATCGATTTTGAGCAAGATCAAACAAAACACATATAACAAAGAAGAATATTCAATCACACATGAAACACAGAAGAATACTCTAGGGAAAGCCTCAGCTAAAAACCCCGATCTCTGTATTATCATACAAGTGGAAATATCTCAGGATTACAAAAAGCTTTAGCTCTCAAGCTATCCAGCTCTCAGTACAATCCCTCACTATTGCTCATAGATAGAATAGACAACACATATGCCTTCCTTCAATCCTCCAAGCCTCCTATTTCCTTGTGTAGTTTCTCTTTGGTCCTTCAGCTACAATCGATGTGATTCTCACCTCACACACAACACTGACCTCTGAAATAACTATGCAATCCTGAAGGAGATAATTCCTTCTGCATGGATGAGTTTCCTATATAGGAAAATTCCTCCAACTGATAGTACATTGTCCCTTCCTTAAATCTCAACTGGGTCTTTCTTTGAACTGACATGCATGAGTTGTTTATGAGAGAATATTCATTTATCTGGAAAACCCTAACTGCATGCATGCATGCATTACTGACTGAGCTCACAATTAGTTCCTCAAACTGTTTGGAACTAATTTAACTGGACTTAACTCTCTTAACTGAGCTAACTAATTACAACTCAAATACAACTCATCCTTATCTCCTTAATTAAGGGATAACTTCCTCAATCAAAGGGATAACTGTTGCATGTCTTCACGTAGACTTCATGTTTGATTTTCTCCAAATAATTAACTCAAGATGAATTAATTAATTATTTTTCAAATAGCTAGTGAGACTAAATTCAAATTTTAATTCTGAATTTTGATTCTAGGACAAATCAAAATTGGAATATATCTTGAAATGCTATTTATAGCAATGTTATTTTTAGCATTTCTATTTTTTTCTATTTCCAATAGAGTTGGAGTATATCCTGAAATTCTATCTATAGCAATTCTATTTTTAGCATTTCTTGTTGCTATTTTCAATAGTACACTACCCTCTAGACCATATTTCTAGAATAAATGTGCTGAAGTCAACAGAAGAGGGCCTGCCAGAGTTAAGACAATGACGAATCCTTAACATTGGCATGAGGTATCATAGTAGAGTGACTGATGGACTGACACCATGGATGATGATGGAAGGAAACAAGATGAGTGGCGGATGGATGAATTCCCTTGTCAAAGCATAATATGCATGGTTGACCTGATAGCGACTGACTCAATTCTAGCGAGGATGGTCAATTATTCAGATGAGGGATTTTCAAAGATGGAGTAGTATAACTGGAGCAAAAATATTAACACAATGGGATGGATGTGACACAAATATGTAAGGAACACTATAACTAGACTCTAAGGGACTCGAAACAGACTCCATAGATGTAAGGGTGACTCATTTCAGAGGATCTGACTAAGGGTGACTCAATGGTTCTGCCACATGGGGGAGGTTCGGATGGGACCATCAAAACATGAGTAAATAATGGTTAATCATGACAAAAATTAACACGTGAGTCAACCAGTGCATGGGAAAGTGGTACTAGAGTATAGGTCACTCAAATGAAGAAATTTTATTTTAATAGGCAGCAAAGTGAGACCTCATGGAAAAAATGGCTTCCTAGTGAAGTGTCACATTACCAAAAAAAGGGGAGACCCACTATATAACCTAGTGATATATTTCCAACACTGTTGGTGGTTCATCAAACCAAGCTACCGTTTAGTCGCAATGGGCGACAGAAAAACTGGGGTTTTTCATATAAAAGGCCTTCTTGCCCCCAAATCCAATTCATTTGCATAGTGAGTTTTTGGAGAATCTGGAGAGGAGGATAAGGCCCTAAATATTGAGGAGATCATAGCAGAAAAACTGACCATCAGACTTCGGATCTACAAGTTGGAGGTCGGTGGCCTTACTCATCTAAAATTGGCCTTGACACTTCTTGGAATGATGGTTCCTGGTGAAGAATCATGGTGATCATTTTTTGGTCATATCAACATTTGTTTTGGTATCTTCCCTTACTATTTTGTGGTTTACACCTAAACCCATAACATGACTATCAATAAGCATCTTCCCTCTTCGTTTATGAAATTTATCTTGTCCACTTGTAGACTTCACCCAAGGCTCTATGACTACAGGTTACTACTTAAATTGTTACAATACCTCACCAAGCTATCTCTTAGAACAACCTATTGGTATACCTAGGTCCCTCCTCTAGAACCTCTTGAGCTTCTCTGATCCTTTTAGGCTTCTTCAGATCTTCACTTCCTTTAAGAACATCCTCTTGTCCTCCTCCTTCTGACCTCAACTAGAACTTGTAAAGGTTATTTGTCACAATTCTTCAATAAATTCCTTTGTTCTTTGTTACAATCCTCCTATTGTAATCATCCTCATCATTGCTACCTGTAATCAACAATTTACCTCACAAATTAGTTGAAAACATAATTCCAGATTAGATTCAATATTTAAGCATGGTTTCAAATTCTGAATATGAGGGGAAGATGGACATGGGATAGGTGGACCAACAATCTAACCTTCAAGTTTTCCAACTTCGATATTAGTACATGGGGTTGCCTCATTTGATAAACAAATAAAAGAATATGAAGAGACACAAGAAATATCAGATTCTTCCCTTGAAACATTAAGTGCTTCATGACCAAGAAAAGATGGTAAACTTGTATAAGACTCAGATTCAAAAGGTTAAAAAATAAATTTTCACTAGATATTGAAAATTTTCATTCATAAAATCCCAATCCATGTCTTCCTTAGAAAAATCATAACAAAAGTGAAGAAAGTGATCGAGAAAATCTTCCAAAGATTCATCATATTTCATTCTAAGGCGAATAATCTTTTTACATACACTTAGATAATCATACCTATCAAAAGCTTGGTGAAGCTCCATTCTAATTTATTTTAAAGAATGAATAGAAGTGATTGACAATGTATAGAACCACTATTTAACACAACGTTCAAGTGTCAGAATGACAAACCTACAAGAATCATCCTCACAATTAATTTCAAAAGGATCACAAAATTCAAGAAAAGAAAGGGTGTGCTTGAGAATGGTTGTTTCATCCTCACCATTAAACTTTAAATTTGAAAAGTTATGGATTATCTGCATGGGAAATTTCATATTTGCAATCTTAGAAAAACATCATGGTATTATGATTTGGTAGGAATCAATCTATGATGAAAAACTTAAACCATTTGTCATCTGGCCCTCCTTCTAGCGCTAAATCTTGTTGACGATGTTGGATGCCAATAACAGATGAAGTCCCAATTAGACCCCACATTGTTTGGAGTAGGATCCCCAGCTGGTTTCCATAATGGTGATCTTAAATATGTACCTTGACTGCAATGAACACGTAAGAAGGCATGCACATAAATTTGGTGACAACAAGTGAGTAAATTTTGTGTGATATCAATTGTAATTCATAGGAGGTTCTTTCACGCAACAGGAAAAGAGAGTGAGACTCTAGAAGAAAAGTAGTAGTACTATCCTAAAAGAGAGACACATTTGACAAAATCATTAGTTAGCTTACAAAATAGTTCATAAGATAATAACAATCATGAAAGAAAATAAAACACACACTCAACAAGATATATATACTAAAGCTAAAGAAATAGTTTAATATCTTTAACATGAATGAAATGACATATGACTTAAACATTTAAAGAGTAGCCTTACAATATCAACTATACATGCATGAAAGTGTGTTGGATATGAGAGCTTCTGATAATTAAGTGAAAGTTATAAGTATACAATACAATGATATGACACTAGCCCCAATAGTGGAGCATGAAGCTATCAATTTCTTCTCCAAAGAATGATATTCGTCCTATGCTAGACAAGAGAAGCCAAGGCCACCAATATCAATATCCAAGCCTTTTTCTTGAGTTATGAGGGTTTATTTATAACAAATGAGGTGAAATTTCACATCCTCTTGTGACCTTTTAGCTCCCTCATGACTCTTGAGCTTCTTTTGTCTTTATTCTATCTAATGACTCTTCATATTCCCTATTTGACTCTTGGAATTCCACTTACATTTACATTTCTTATTATTTTCTAAATACAAAATCACATAAGACAAAATGGCAACTAGAGCCTAATAAGACAAAACTTTATACATTATTCTTGAGATTGAGGAAACTCTAGATAGACAACTTCTACTTGTATCTCTGGTGTATAATGGTAACAAGATTTTTACTATGATTTTATGTCCTCAAACTTTGATGGAAGATTTGGCTTATATCTGACTCTTGCCTCCATTGCATCAAGATAGAAATTTTTGGAACCATTTTGAACATTATTCCACAATAAGAAAAAATTCATATTCAACTCGGTAGGTCCAGCTGAAATTGTTGAATGTTATGCCTTGTGATCTCCAATTATTCTTTAGCAGTAACCTGCCTCAAGTTGTTGAATAATTATTCAATTTCTTGTCTAATAACATTTCCCCCCTTTATTTTGTAAATACTCCAACGGAAGGTATCTTGTGTACCCTTAATAAGGAGTCCAAATTGTTATATAGTAGTGAGTAGGTAGTTATAATGTTGGCCACATAAGTATTGAGTTGTTTGTTACCTTGTATAAGTATCCTAGCCTCAACTCTTTCCAATTTTGTCTCCGCCTTGTTTTCTTGGCCAACTATGATGGTGCATTCCTATACTTAGTGCCCCATTCTTGGATCAAATCAATGGATGCATAGACTATCTTTCAAACCTTCACATTCTCTCATGATTGATTTTGCATTTCATGCAAGGGAACTACCAGCTTATGAAGAGCAATCATTTCTTCATACATTTGTCTCATAATGTCACCCATTGATTGAATTTCCCCACCTATAGGTGCTCATAGTTCTTTCATGTTAGAATTAGTGGAAGAAAACCTTTGATTCTCAGTGAGGATATGATCAATATGTTGCCTTCAAGAAGCTAAATCCTTTTCCCATTGCTTATTCTCTTCCATAAAGAAATCAATTTTTACTTTTGTAGCCTCTACAAAGGTTGCATTAGCAACTGCAACTATCCTCATATTCTTCTTGGTATTGGGAAAAATTACTTTCTCTATATGGATGGAAATATGATGAACCAGGTCTTTAGGAAAATACTTCTATCTTTCCTGTACTATTATGTTCTTTTATTGATCTAAGGTAGAATTGGAAATATCCATGATCATATCATCTTCTGGAGGAGATATCCCCATCTCACTGAATGGGATGTGGCCACTAGTAAGGGGAGGTGAAGACTGACTAATGATCAGTTATATGATGGGAACAATGTCTACCTCTTGGTTATCCTCCTCTTATTCAACCTCTATGTCTTGTGCCTGCATTTTCTCCTCTATTTCTCTTATAAATTCCTCATCCTTCTTCTTCCTACTTTCTTCATCCTTGAATTTCTTCTATTATTCTTCTTCTTCAAATTTCTTCCATATTTCTTCTTCTTCTCTTTATTTCTTCCACATTTCCTCTAGGTGTTTCTTTTGTCTTCTTTTTCTTCCTCCTTATGCAAATCTTCATGTTTCTGCATATCTTCTCTTTCTTTCCTCTATTGTTCCTCTTTCTACATTTATTCCTCTTCTTTCTTTCACTCCTCATCCTATCTATCTTCTTCTTCCTGCTATCTTTTCTTTGATTCTTCTGAATCCCTTCTCCTATTTTCTATTACCATGGCCTCTCTAAGGATCTTCTCTAAACTTCCGGCTCCTCTTTGTTTCAGGATTGTGCACAAATTTCCTCTTACACTTGGAAATTATGATTGGAGTGAGAACTTCCTATATTTTTTCTTCCTAAAAATTTTGATTATGAGTTGCATTAGAAGGGTCTACCTCATTTCATGGTGCATGTGTTCTGTAGGCATTGTACCAATTATTTATCTTCTCCTATGTTCCGGAAATAAGACTCATAAGCCTAGGAAAAATGTAACATGTCACATTGTCTTTTATGTACTCCTCTAGGATCATATTTGTGAAATCTCATCTCACCAAACTTAAGGCTGGTAAGTTCTTCATCTTCTACTTCTATAGCATTTAATCTCTTGAGGTCTTAGGATCCCACTTGTAGAGGAAAGGAAGGCCAAGGTGGCTTCTTCTTCTTCTACAGCAACTGAGATAGACTTATGTTAAGTTGATAAAAAACCTCTTGCATGACCACTTTATTAGCCACATACCTTGGGAAAATATGTGCATGCTTCTAAGAACTGAAGAACCTAAGGTATGTGCCCTTAGGAGAGGCAAACCAATCTGCTATCTCTACCACTATTTGTCTAGCCTCATGGGACATGGAAGGGGCTTCTTCCTCAAATACCATTTTATATATAACCATGAAGAAGTGCTCAACAAGATTTTCATATAATCCTTTATAGTTGTTAGAAAATTATATATTACGGAGCAATGGAACACATAATATATTACAGAAATATAAACACAAAAAACAAATAAAACAAGAGAGACACAGATATACGTGGTTCACCCGGTTTGGGCTACACCCATGGAGAAACAACAAGTCCTTCCTTTTATATTATCCAGCAAACTGAAGAGATACAACCTACAGCAGATCCGATGTAACACCCTCTTCGCTCTCAATCTCCTCTATCTTTCTCACTTAGAATACAGATCTACATAGACGCAATACAATTCCCTCATATATAGTGAGGGGTTGCCTTCTAGGGCAAAAAACCCTAAATTAAAGATAAATTCTATTGTCAGATCTCCGCCTAATGAATGGCGTAGATTGACTAGAAATTACTATACTTTTACAAGGCAATTTTACATCTATTCTTAGCTTCAGGGGCGCTACCCCCGAAACCCCCCACCAGGGGGGTCTCCCCAAAGGTCACAGTTGTCCCCCCTGGACCCCCCTGCAGCGAATATTTTACAGGTGGCATTGCCGCCCCCATTTCGAACTGGGGTCCATTGTGGTGATACATTTGCATATAGAAGATAATTAGGCTTCACACCCAACAATCTCCCACTTGGAGACTGATTATAGCAACTCCACCACTGCTTCATTTGCTGGACAATGACTCCTCTTTGGACCTGGCTATTTCTCATCGTCTTCATCATACTTGAAGACCAATTGAAACTGAGCATATTCTCAGTTTCTCGTTGGTTACAACTTTTGTTAGCATATCTGCAGGGTTCTGGCTAGTGTGTATCTTTTCCAACTTCAACTCTCCATCTTCCAACACTGATCGTATGAAATGGTACTTGAGCTGTATGTATTTAGTCCTGGAATGAAATGTTGAGTTCTTTGCAAGATGAATGGAACTTTGGCTATCACTGTATAACGTGCCCATATCATGCTTCTTACCCAATTCACCCATAAACCTTTGTAACCAAATCATTTCTTTACTAGCCTCTGTAGCAGAAACATACTCTGCTTCTGTTGTTGAAAGTGCAACAACACTTTGGATTTTTGAAACCCAACTGACAACTGTTCCACCTACAGTAAATATATATCCTGTAGTGATCCTCCTATTATCTCTGTCACCTGCTATATCTGCATCAACATATCCCTGTAGAGAAATGTTTGAACCACCAAAGCATAATGCTTTATTTCCAGTACCTTTCAAATATCTGAGAATCCATTTCACTGCCATCCAATGTTCTTTTCCTGGATTGTTCATGTACCTGCTTACAATTCCCACTGCATGTGCAGTATCAGGCCTTGTGCAGACCATTGCATACATTAAGCTTCCAGCTTCTGATGCATATGGAACTTTAGACATATAATCCATGTCTTCTTGGGTCTTTGGGCACATTTCCTTACTATGTTTAAAATGGCTAGCAAAAGGTGTATTGACTAGTTTTGCATTGCACATATTAAATCTGTTCAACACCTTTTGTTTGTACTCATTCTGAGACAATGTTAGTTTGCGATTTTTTCTGTCTCTAGTTATTCTCATACCAAGGATTTGTTTTGCAGCTCCCAAATCCTTCATTGCATATGAATTTGCCAATTTTCTTTTAAGCACACTTATTTCTTGTATTTTAGACCCTGCAACAAGCTTTTCATCTACATACAATAATAATATAATATAGCTACCATCTTTTTGCTTTTTAGATAAACACAATGATCAGAGTGACATCTAGTATAACCTTGTTCAGAAATAAACTTGTCAAATTTTAGATACCACTGCCTTGGAGCCTATTTTAAGCCATACAAGCTCTTCTTCAATTAGCATGCTAGTTTCTCCTTCCCTTTTACCTCATATCCTTGTGGCTGTTGCATATATATCTCTTCCTCCAAATCCCCATGGAGAAAGGTTGTCTTTACATCTAACGGCTCAAGATGAAAATCTTCAGCTGCTACTAGACTTAGAATAGTTCTGATTGAAGTCATTTTAACAACAAGAGAAAATATTTCATCAAAATCAATACCTTTCTTCTGTGCAAACCCCTTCACCACAAGTCTAGCTTTGTACCTCTGTTTTCCTCCATCTTCTTCCTTTAGCCTATAAACCCATTTATTCTGCAATGTAGTTTTACCTGCAGGCAACTTTACTAAATCCCAAGTCTGGTTATGCATTAAGGAGTCCATCTCTTCTTCCATGGCTAGGTCCCACTTCTTCCTGCTTTCAACCTACATTGCTTCTTCATAACATTCGGGTTCACTAGAATCAATCAACAATAAATAATATAATGAAGGAGAGTATCGTTCAGGGGGTTTACTTATCCTGGTCGATCTTCTAACGCCACTTTCAAGTGTTTGGGGTGTCTGTTGCTGTTGTGGTGGTTGTTGTTATTGTGGTTGTTGATTATTATTATTTTCAAGCATCTTTACTTTTTCAATGATCTCATCAAGAACTGTGTATTCCTTGTTTTCTTTTTCTTGTTTCTTTTCATGCAACTGATTCTTATACAGGACCTTTTCATTGAATATTACATCTTTGCTCCTAATGATTTTGTGATTTTCATAATCATATAAGCGATAACCAAAATCATTAACACCATATCCAATAAAGGTACATTTATTTAATTTTTCCTCAAGCTTTGTTCTATTTTCTTTATTAACATGGACAAAGGCCTCACAACCAAAAGGCTTTAAAAAGGAGTAGTTTACCTTTATACCTGTCCATGCTTCCTTTGGAACACCACCATCCAAGGAACTTGAAGGCCCTATGTTTATTAGATGAGCAGTAGTATCTACAGTATCTTCCCAAAATTGTAAAGGCAATCTTGCATGCAATCTCATGCACCTTGCATGCTCCATGATTGTTCTGTTCATCCTTTCTGACACACCATTTTCTTGTGGTGTTCTTGGAACTGTCTTTTCTCTATGAATTCCATGCTCTGAACAGTACCTATCAAACTCGTTGCTGCAATATTCACCTCCATTGTCTGATCTGAGACACTTCAATTTCTTTCTTGCCTCAATCCCAACCAAAGCTTTCCATTTCTTGAAAGTATCAAATACATCAGATTTATTCTTAATACAATAAATCCAAGTTTTTCTAGTTGCATCATCAATAAAAGTAACATAATAACGAGAGCCACTGAGAGATGATACCTGAGCAGGTCCCCATACATCTGTATGCACAAGCTCTAATTTTTCGCTCTTCTTTTCTTTCCCAACTCTGTGAAATCTGACTCTCTTTTGTTTTCCATAAATTCAATTCTCACAGAAGTCCAAATCAACATTCTTCAAACCTAGCAACAAATTCCTTGAGTGAAGGATCTTCATTCCCTTCTCACTCATGTGTCCGAGCCTGTGATGCCATAATGTTGCATTTGCTCCTTTGGAAGTTAAAGCATTAACAGAGTTATAAATACCATTGCATAAATACAATGTACCAACCTTTTCACCTTTTGCTATTACCAGGGCTCCTTTGGTGACCTTCCAAGCTTTATCTGTGAAAGTTGTTACACAAGCTTCACTGCCTAACTGCCCTGTTGAAATCAGATTTTTCTTCAAATCTGGAACATGCCTTACCTCCTTTGGTAGCCATTGGTTTCCATTCTTCTGTTTTACAAGAACCTTACCCATTCCAAAAATTTTACAGGGTTTGTCATCGCCCAAACGGACTTGCCCAAAATCTCCTTGAACATAGTCATGAAAGTATTTCTTATCACGTGTGGCATGGGATGAGGCCCCTAAATCTACCACCCAGGAATCAGTAATATTTTCGAAAGAAATAATCAAAGAATCTTGTAACACCTCACCTGTCACATTTGCTTCATGATTGTTTTCTTGTTGTGCATCTCCTTCTTTTCCCTTTCGAGATCTATAGTCTTTCTTTAGGTGTCCTTTCTGTCCGCATTTCCAGTAGACTATCCCCGATCTGGACTTGGATTTGCCTTTCCTTGATTTACTGTGATATCCTAAGCTCTTTCCTTTTTCCATTTTTCTTCCCCTAGACTCTACACTCAAATCATTACCTGATGTCTCACCGGAGCTTTTCCATCGCATTTCCTCGCTGAGGATAGCACCGACAACAACATCAAACTTTAAAGTACTAGATCCAGAAACAGAGTTACTAATGGCCATTACTAAACCATTCCAACTTTCTGGCAATGAGCACAAGAATAAGAGAGCTCTAACTTCATCATCAAAGTTTACCCCTACATAACTTAATTGACTTGTAACAGTATTAAAATCATTTGAATGGTCTGCAACAGATCCACCTTCTGACATCTTCATATTAAATAAACGCTTCATAAGAAATACCTTATTTGAGGCCGACAGTTTTTCATATAGTTTCGCCAACGCCTTAATCAAACCCTCCATCATTGTTTCCTTCGAAATGTTGAAGGCAACTAATGATGCAAGGCACAACTGTACTGTTTCGAGTGCCTTTCTATCAAGAAGGTTCCATTCTTCATCTGTCATACCCATTGGCATCTTTGTTTTTCT
Organism: Pinus tabuliformis; assembly: GCA_031772625.1. Taxonomy (NCBI): domain Eukaryota; kingdom Viridiplantae; phylum Streptophyta; class Pinopsida; order Pinales; family Pinaceae; genus Pinus; species Pinus tabuliformis. The sequence goes on along the minus strand of CM062804.1, from coordinate 151,616,332 downwards.
ACCCAATGGTAGGTATACATCTTTCTGATACAGATAATCTTCCATCTGCATCTTCCACAATAAGAAGTTTTGGCCATTAAATTTCTTGACCCTAAACTTCCCATCTTCTGCCATTACTCCCACTCGAACCAGGAATCCTTCTCTCCTGCACGTTTGTCAGCCAAAAAGACCTTCGGCTCTGATACCAGTTGTTAGAAAATTATATATTATGGAGAAATGGAACACATAAAATATTGCAGAAATATAAACATAGAAAACATATAAAACAAGAGAGACACATATATGCGTGGTTCACCCAGTTTGGGCTACATCCACAGAGAAACAACCAGTCCTTCCTTTTATATTATCTAGCAAACTGAAGAGATAAAACCTACAGCAGATCCGTTATAACTCTCTCTTTTCCCTCAATCTCCCCTCTCTTTCTCACTCATAATACAGATCTACATAGATGCAATACAATTCCCTCATATATAGTGAGGGGTTGCCTTCTAGGACAAAAAACCCTAAATTAAACATAACTTCTACCGTCAGATCTCCGCCTAATGAATGGCCCAGATTGATTAGAAATTTCTATACCTTTACAAGGCAATTTTACATCTATACTTAGCTTTGAGGGCACTACCCTTGAAACCCCCTACCAGGGGGGGGCTCCCTAAAGGTCGCAACTGCCCCCCCTGGACCCCCCTGCAGAAAATATCTTACAGGTGACGTTGCCACCCCCATTATGAATTGGGGTCCAGTGCAGTGATACCTTGGAATGCAAAAGATAATCAAGATTCACACCCAACAATAGCTATAATCTGCCAATGCTTTGGAATGCACCTTGATAGGGAGCTTTCTTGGCATCCACTTCCATTCTATACTTGGAAATTCATGGCGAGCACAAATATCATCTAGTAAGTAGGCAAAAAAGTAGAACTATGGTTTCTTTCTTTTTTCAAATTAATCTTCAACTGTTGGGATAACATATTTTCCCAGTTGAATATTTCCCTTACGTGGTGAGTGGATAAATCATGAGGTCCAAAATTCAGTGAAGGATTCCATATTCTTACATCCATAGATCATGCAACATATAGCTGCCAAATACTAGTAAATTGATTTAAGATAATTAGTCTTATAGGTACTATCAGGCTTCTAGTGAAACTTAGTTTTTTCTTGCCACCATGACCTGATCACTTCTCTGTGTTCAAATAACTCCAAGTTGCACAAACCCAAGAATCCAAGTATTTCTTAGGCTTGGGAAACCTAGAATATGAATGAAAGTCATGTGGTTAGTAAGCCGAAAGTTGTTTCCCACTAAAATTGTTGAGCACCATGTTCTTAGTGTTTAGACCCTGTAATATCCACTTGATGACATCAACCAAGGCAACACAATATATCTGCAGGAAATTTTTGGAACCTCAATCACTTGATATTCTCATAGACTTCCCTATCATCTAGATCCTCTGTAAACTCATTTGAATTGAATACATATTTGATGGTGAGCCATGTAAGAATAGAATATTTGTCAATGATGCACTGGGTGTCTGATAAGATAGGCACTACTGTTAAGTCACTATCAATGACATCTTGAGTACTCCTTTCTATGACCTCCTTTGATGATTCCTTTTTTGGAGGAATAATTCTAGTAGATTATGAAAGACTGATGTGTTCCAGATCTATAGTACTTGACAAAATTAATGCACTCATGGAAACAACAATTTAATTCTGCAAGAGAACAATTAATCTAATAAATCACAAGAAAAAGATAGTTGTTGAGAAGAAGTATTGTGCAATGCTAGAGCACAAGTTAGGGAGAGTGACCTGACTGGTCACTGGAAAATAGCACTACACAATTTTTTAGGAAGGATTGCACAAATCTTGGCTGCAAGAGGGAGAGGCTAGAGACTGAAGCTACGTAATGTGCAGTTGATGTTGGAGAGAGGACTTGTACTTCATAGTGCACAGTTGCAGAGGGAAAGAGATCTTCTCTTCTAAGTAGGATTGTGTAATGCACAACTGGGGCCCAAGGATTGCGAAGTGAACAATTTCAAAGGATAAGGGGTAGTCTATACTGGAAGAGATTGCATAAAGAGAAATTAATGAGGGAAGAAGGTTCTAGGATCTGTGCAATTTTCTCTGACAAGGGGAAAGTCTTGAGATCTACTAACCAATTTCAGGAAGGTTGTGAATCAACACAAGAATAATATAAACAAGTCACTTGTTAATTTTTCTTAGGGCTATATTGTTCTTTTCTTTGATAATTGAATTTAATCATTAACACATTAAGTTCACCCCATAACATCAAAACATTATTCAGATTTACATCATTAGTCATAAGCATATGCAATTATGTAGAAAGAATAATAACACCATCATCAATGCATTGGAACATAAAGGAACAATAGAAGAAAATAATTCACACATAGAGACACCAGGATTGGTCAGAGACTAGGGAAAAACCCACTACGGAGAAAACCCTTGAAAATTTTTCTTCTTACAGATTGTCATCAAATGATACAATAAAAGAGAGTACAATGATCCATATCTTCAACTATGCAGCTAACCAACAAAAACAACTACAACATGCATGAAATAAGCCCAACAAATCTTATACTCAAAATAATGATTCTGAAGCCTATACTGAACTTTCACTGACTTCAATCAACTATAGAACCCTGCGGTCACTGAGAAAAACCTTCAGACAACTGAGATTTCATCGTTTAGGTCTCGGTCACATGGAGAAGGAATCATCCGAGTGACTATAGTTTCATGGTCACTCTCTGAAGCACTGTATGTGAGCGAATGTGGTTGGATATTCCCATATATATCTCAGATTCTTCGTCGCACCCTTCAGGTTGTTATGCGACTGAATTTAGTAGCCCAATCACACTCTAAGTAGCCCAGTCGCACTCAAAAACACTGTGAGAAAGCAACTATAATGTTTTGGTCGCTCTCTTAGGCCTGGTCTATGAGCGACTGGGACTGCAACTAGAAATATGAAATCCTAACTCCCAGTCACATGGATGGAGAGTTGTCTATGCGAATAGAAGGATCTAGTCACGTGGATAACATTTTGTGCAAGAAACTATAGTTGGATCCATCGTACGTTGTGCCTGTGACTGTGGCCCAAAACCCTAGATCTAAAATGGAGCTTTGGACCCTGCAATTTCACCTCACAGTAAACTTATTCCTCTGTGGACGAGCCTCAGACCCGTGTGAGACAAAAAAAAAGATATAAAAATGTTTCATGATTGTGTCCAAATGAGGTAGGAGTCAATTGTATTTATATCCTTCCAAGAAGATCCACTTTTCTTTAGGGCCGACCTTGTTAAGTATGCACATATGGGATATTATTCATAAATACGCTTTCCCTTATCTGATTTGAGTGATCTTTAGGTCTATTTTGGTCCTCTCAAAAAGAGGAATTCAATTCAATTATTATTTTAATAAAGTGAGTCGTCCAAAGTGGAATTTGACCGTAGTTTCATATTTTTAATACTCCCTCTCAACTAGGGAAAGTTCCACCTACCAATATCTGACCATCGATCAACATGGCATCCTGTCATCATATCCAATCTCAAATATCTCATCATCTCGTATCATCAATGTTCATCTTGATTCATCTATTGCTTATTCATGATTATCTCTTGATTGTCCCTGCTCATATGCTAAACATTCTCGAATCTAAAAGAAGAAGAATTTTTCATCGGAGGGGAGCACAAGCTACCACCCTTTATTCAATGGGATACTACCTGGAATCTCTGCCAGCAAACTACTACCCAAAAATATCAGCAAGGAGTCATATCTACGACCTACATCATCATCAAAGAGCATATAATTAGGGAGCACATCTCAACATGGAACCACATTTGGGAGCACATCTTGACCCAGAATATCATGGGGGAGCTATACCACTACAACCCCATATTGAGAAATAGGATATCTAAACACACAGGTGAACATCTCAACCCTGGAATCACAACGGGGAGCTCATTCTCAACGTAGAACTGCATAGGGTTATCTCAACACAATCCTATTGCCTATTGATCTTCCTGTCAATGACTCTAAGCAGTCATGTGGTTGAAAACCTTCATCATAATTGACTTGGGTTGTACACCCCAAGTACACTCTCAACCTGTTGGCCAAATGGGGAATAGTATTCCCAACAAGCCCTGCTTTTGGGAATGATGCCAACTAGGGTATACTTTGCATAGATCATATAGGGGAGAAACATCTCTGACCCTATGAAGTTAGGGGAGCAACATCTCCAACCCTGTGGGTAACAGATACGGTTGATACCCTATTTTCTAGAGTTCCCCCAACCCCAAAATCCCTCTATCTCAATTCCACACCCTAAGAGCTCAAACAGGGGAGGAAGAGTTGGCTCAGTGTCCTCGATCAGTGTTGGTCTCATTATACTTATATCTAGTATCAACTTTATCATCATGTATTAATAGCAGTTGTCTCCTGTTCATAAATGGAATCAAATCAAATATAATAATATAACACAAATAATTAATAAATCACAAATGGATATCGTATTCATCCTCCCTCTCAAGGAGATTCCAAACACAAGCATAAGCTTGTCTCATACAGCTGCACTGTCTCAATATATGAAAGTATCTTGGTCCCAACTATATATGGGATTCTCTTCCAATCCTATCCCACCCTTTGTCATCGCATTGTATCCATATCCTATCTAGAACTTGTTCAGATAGATCTCTAAGGAGCTTCTTCATCGTGCTTCATAGCTAGCCATGCTACCAACATCATACTCAACCTCAGTCATGCTATGGAACTCTCATCCAATATTTCATGGCAGATATCATACTAAAGTAGCATCCAAATGTGCTCATCAATATTAATCCCAAGCATCATTAGTACATTCATGCAACCATATATTGTAGGATGAATACCTCATATCAAAATTGACCATCTCATGCAAGTATCTTGAAGGGTGCTCGATGGAAACTCAATGTGTATGAAGCATCTCAATAGAAAACTCTTCCAAGTTCTATGCACATCATATATATATATATATATATATATATATATATATATATATATATATATATATATATATATATATATATATATATATATATATATATATATATATATAGATATATATCTGTGGATGGATGTTAAAAAATAGAACATCAATTCTTCAATCAACTATCCGTTTCCAAGTTGAATTCAATTGGAGTGTCCAAGTATTGCATTCCCAATTTCAATACTTCTTCAATACAATCACAATATAAATCATCTTTTCCCAACTTCAGAAATCAATTCATCATTTTGAGCTTCAGAATCCATCTCCCTCTTACTTAGATCATCAAAGGCTCATTGCCCATCAATAGTAAATCATCAATATATAAAACCAAAACAAAAATCAAAATCATACCTTGGAAAACTTCTAAAGTAGAGGTTTGGATCAACACGTCATCTTGGCTTCACTATATAACTGTCAAGGCAGACATACCGAGATGAGGGAGCTTGCTTTGTGAAATTCTCACTGCAACCATAACACTTTACCAAACCAACATGCTCAGCCTCACTTAAATCAATATTGTACAATCAAATCAACTACATTAACTTATTGAAGTTTAGATGTCAGATCAGAACCAATATCAAAGTCATCAATATCACAATATCAACTTTTTAGACCAGATGACAAGTAGAGATTTCATCAAGTCATGAAATTATCTCATGTCATGCCAACATGCTATCATTTATCATGTAATATCAATCCAATCTTCTTCAAGTCATTCTCATGATCATAATACAAGTATTTTCTTTCATTAGATGCAAATGCATACACTAAGGATAAGTCATGCAGGTTTCATATTCATATTGAATCACAACTATCTATACTTCAACCATTGTGCTAGGAACAAGGAGGCTAATACAAAACCATTATCAAATACCAATATAAATTATTCAAAGTCACTATGCCCAAATAGCATTGTCATCAAGGCAAATCATCAATTGTCAATTCAAATCATGATTCATCAGGTCAAATCCCAGATTTGTTATCATAGTGAGATCTATAGTCCAAGACATATCTCAATCATCAAGTCAAGGTTGTAAGTCATTATCATGCATCATACAACTCATCTATATCAATCAACCAAATCATGTCAAACCCTTGTAGCATAAACTTTAACCATAATGACACATCTATATGCATATCTGGTCATCTGCAAACACAAGTTAAGTTTTCATGTTCATGTTATAGTAATTGTTTAAACTTTCCTTCTCATAGATCCCTTTTTTGTCTACTTCATGTTAGTAGGACTAATATCCTTCATAAAAACATTTGATTTCATGCACTGAACTTTAGTTTTATGACCAACAAGCATAGTTGCACCCATAAGCCTTCTTCTATGCGCTTGGGAGATTACACTCACACTCTTCAAGATGTTATGCAAATGATTATGGCTTCCCAACTACCAAACCCTAGATCAAAACTGACTCAGTTCCTTGGTCGCACCCTTGAGCTTGCATGTGTGCGGCTGGGAGGCTACAGTCACACATGTAAGCTTGCTTCCTTGCGACTGAGGCTTAGATCAAGGGAAAACTCTCTTTCTTCAAATCAGGACTTTGTTGTAGATCATCAATGTCAAATATTTGACTATCCATGCCCATAAATCATATTTCAACAATAAAGAGTATATAAATGACAATAGGAGAGGGGATCTTATGGATATATTATTCCTCTGAGTGGGAATCCATTTTAGTCATATTCATTCATGTCATCAACTTGTCTATAACACTTTCATGCATCAATAGATCTATTAGATCATAAAGTCAAAAACATATCCATCATGGTCTTAACATGCTAACATCAGCTACTATATCATCACATCATGACATCAATGTTTTATCAAGGGTTAGAGTCACATGATAGGGGTAACTGATATTTGTGACATCATACTTCAAAGATCATGAACACAATATCACTTATATCAAGTCAATCAATCAAGTTAGGGCATTCAGTTTTACCATATGCCATAGTTACTAGTCACATCAAAACATAACCACGATTAATAAAATATCTAGAATGTCAATGTCATAGTTATACTTCTATCATCATGGTTACCATTATTATCATTAGCAATAGGATTATGTTAGGTCATTCAATAAAAATTTACCAAAAAAACAAGAGAGTCAACCCTTTTTCCATACTTTCATCATGCTCATCAAAAGCATTATCAATACCGTTGTATATATAAATCAATGAGATAACCTTCTATATGGGATCCATCGTGTCTTATCAATGTGAAGTGTCAAGAGTATCATTTAATAGAGTCAAGGTGCTAGCCTTCTTCATAGGATTGGGATATCCAAAACAATAGATGTTAGCCAAACATCAAGTATACCAATATATCGAAGATCAACATTAAGTAGCCTCATAGAATTTAAGAAGTTCATCATTATCAAAATGTTCAAGACCAGGTGCACCAATTCATCATAAGGAACATGAATCCAAATCACTTTCATATATATGCAAGAACCATTTATGAATGAAATATTCATCATACCTTGTAGTATTCAAATACATCTGCACCTTTTCATTTGACATATGCATCTTGTAGCACTTTGTCATCTTTTCATCAAGTGGCTCTTTACCTTTTCCAGCTCTAGATTTTCTTACCTTCATCTCAAATGATCCTCGCGAAGGATCCTCTTATTACATATCATCAAGGAGGTTAGAAACATCCAAATACTCAAATATACATTAAGGAAGTAATGATCAAAACAATAATAAGATCCATAAGTCTAGAAAAAAGTAAATACATAAATAAGAACCATAAGTCAAGAAACACTTATCTTCAATGGGAGGTGATCCATTCCCTCTTGAACCAGCCTTCAATATCCATCACTATTGAAATAATAATGTTGCCTTTAATCAACTTTATCAATAACCAGGCCTACTAGAGACTATCCCATCTAGGGCTTCATCAAATTTTTCACAAGTGCTTGAACATATTTACTTTGACCATGCTAGGGTTTCTAGACTTCATATCTCAAATCTTTCCATAAACCAAGGTTTCTCTCAAACCCTAACCTCATAATATCCTTTAAACCCTAATACAAAAATTGCCAAAGGCTTTCTTCAAACCCTAGAATTCTTTTAGGTCTCCTTAATATTCTCTTGCTTCCATCAAAGGTGTCTCCATGGTGGTGATCTCCATGACTTTTCTTTAGCTCAGCTCTGATACCATGTTAATTTTTCTTAGGGCTATATTGTTCTTTGCTTTGATAATCTCATTTCTTCATTAACACATTAAGTTCACCCCATAACATCAATACATTATTTATATTTACATCATCATTCATCAGCATATGCAATTATGTAGAAAGAACATCACTCACATTAATCAAGAAAGATAAGGAAAGCAAAAGAACATGCGTGCATAAATACACCTAGCAACAATAATTGCTCATGGGTGAAAAGGCAAGGAATGTGAAGCAACACAAGAAAATAAGTGTAAAATATTGAAGCGATAATAATAGTAGAAATGATGCTTGTAATATGAAAAGTAAGACAGAATGATACTTGTGAAAGAAAAACTGACAAAAGCGAAAGCAAAGGCGAAAAAAAGTGACAGTTGAGAAACTTACCCAGAAAAGGAGCACAATTGTGACCAAAATCTCCTCATGCTGACAAGAATAAATAGAGCTCCAAAGATGAGTGCGATAATGAGATTTATGATATATTTCTTATATAAGTGAGTACTTATGGGCTACGGCTAGGGTTTCAGATGTACATGCTTAAAATAAAGGAGCCACTCTAAGTTGACTAACACATGTAAGATGATTAATTTAGAAACATGTGCCGCACTTCCAATTGGAAGTGTGCATGGTTTTCCAATGGAAATACACACTTCCTATTTTTAAGGAATAAGTGGTTGGCTTACTCCATAAATTATGCAGTTCAATGACTCAAGAGGTTGTGCAATTCACTACCACAAGGGGTTGCACAGTTTGCTTCCACAACTGATTTCATAGTCGTCTGACTCAAACGGTTGCACAATTTTCCAACAAGGAGTTGCATAGTTCAATCTAACAGAAGTTTGCACAATCCCTAAAATAAAGGCACGCAATCAATGTAATTAAGGAAATGCTTAACTTGTTTTCACAAATATTCTTTTGTATATCTTTAGGAGTTGTGAAACTACTGTCGACAAGGACTAATTGACATCATGGCGTGCCCAGTAGTTGTTACAAGGAAAGAGCAGTTAAGACGTCAAAAGCTTGACATGAAGGAATACAGGGTTATGACACTTATTACTTCAAGAAGAAATCTTGATGCATGTTGAAACAACAGTTCTTATGGTCAAAGGGAGCTCCAAAATCAAATCATGGGAAAACTTTTGGAGGGGGGTTATAGCAACTACAACACAATCTTAAAGCTAGCAATGTTCCTAGTGTTATTTCATGTTCCTATCTAATATTTGAGGTATATCATGATTCATTGACATTCATCATTGTCAAGGAATTCTCCTCAACCTCTTACCAAGTGGATAATAGAAACATCATGGCTCATGAAAGAAGAAACACTTAAAGAGGCTCAATTCTCCTAGGCATTGGATAATTGACAAACTTGATTATGTGTTTGCAACAAAACCATTCGATGACCCTCACATGGGAAGGCAATTCCTTCCACTTGTATTTTTCTTGTTAGGAATAGGATTGAATATGTTCTCACATATCATAAAGTCATTTCCTTTGTAGTGCATAAATTTATTTTAGTTCATCGATAAGTGAAAACACATAAATACTATCTTGTACGGTTTTTAATGTCCTCTCAATTGTAAAAATAATTGGAATTTTAGGCTTCTTCATCAAGTAGAGGGTAATTTATGCTTGCAATCAATCAAGGATGGGAACTCATGAAGCCTACTCTCAAAAATTTGGAGACTAAGATGTGCAAATCCCCAAATGCTTTATAAGAGATGAAATCCTAAATAAAACTACAAAACCTAGCAAAAATGGTTTGGAATGCATGTTCAAGCCTAATCGAAGGAATTTATCCCAGAGGATGATGTCTACGGTGGTGAATCACTAATAGAGAAGGAAAAATAGAGAGGGAGACCCTAGTAAGCAACAAAATTAGAGTAGATGTTGATTTTGTGGCTAATACAATAGAGTAGATGTTAACCTATAGTGACATATAAAAAAATTTAATATTGCCACTAGTTACTACCAATCTTTGTGGGAATCCATGTGGTTGAAATGAAGGGAGTGGTAGCACAAGGATCTAATTATTGTAATATTTTATATTGTAAGACATAGGCTAGATAACCTATGATAACTCCTCCAAGGTGATATGTCACAACAATATGCTTAGCTTCAGCTCAAAAGGATATGACTATGGAATAATGTCAAATTCCAAGAGTAGTTTTTTCTTACTAGGTAAGTAAACAATCAATAATATCCAATAGATGCATGTGATTCACTACACAGGAATCATTTCCTAGAAAAAACACGTGATTAGATTTAGGGTTTTGGTAATCCATCATTCAACATAGAATATAAACTTGGATCATAGTACCATTAGTTATGGTAACCCACAATGTTGGACTACGAACTAAAAGTAGGACAAGGACAACTACACTCCCATTAATGATTAATTGGATTATGAGGATGAAGTAGCTCCAAAAATTATGGAGTTGTTAAAAAGAGTCACCAAGCTCTCATACCACTAGCAAGCTAGCCATTGGATAACTCCACATAATAAAATTTTGTATTAAAGAAAGCCAAATATATAAACAAACATATGACATTTGTTTTTATCTTCCCAGAATTAGATGGATATTCTTACTCGCCTATGCTTTTTCATTTTCTCATGGATTACATATATACACAAATATTCACATTACCATAATTTAAAAGACTAAGTATATGACAAGTCCCAATTATGTATTCATTTTATAAGAATGTGCATAAGCTCTAGAGGTTGTTCATCCTTTATAATGGTGTGCACTCTAGAGTGCATGCACATTCCTTTTATTCAATTTTTTTGGGTGAGATTGACAAATTTAACATATATGTTATTGATTTGACTTCTTTGGATCTAAGTTTAGAATGAAAAACCTAGTGGTTTGAGCTATAAAAAAATATAGGTTACATAAATACTTATGAAGCAACACACTGTGGATTCCACTATCTACATTCCAAATATATACCCCCCACTCTCTCTCTCTCTCTCTCTCTCTCTCTCTCTCTCTCATATATATATATATATATATATATATATATAGAGAGAGAGAGAGAGAGAGAGAGAGAGAGAGAGAGAGAGAGGAATTGGAAACTTAGTGGGGTCCTTACTCGCGTGACATGAGATCGACTCTGACTACTACCACTATACCTCTAAGTGAACCGATATTTTCCCCAATGCATGGCCCACACAACTAGTCAAGGGAATTTGAACCTCAAGCTACATGCTTCACAAAGACTTCATATCACGATGATCACCAATCAAGATGCCCCCTAGTGGCTTCCAAAGATTTAATAGAATTTACAATTTTTAATATATTTTTTCCTGAATAGATTAAAATCTTAAAATATAGATTTTTTATTCTTACTATAATTTTTAATAAGCTCAGCCATTTTTAGAAAGAAAAAAATATGTTTCTCTAGTATCGAGTGAGATTTACAATTTAAATTAAAAAAAAAATGTTGATTATGTTAAGATCCTTAAACCCTAAAATAATAGATGGCCTTGTAGTTACAAGGATATAACGACTTTCATAATATTTACAATTTATAAAATTTATATATATATATATATATATATATATATCTATATATATCTATATATATATATATTAAATAGTCATCCATAAGAACACTATGTTATTTATAATTTTGCAATTTCTTAAGGAAATCTCGCATTTAGATATTCAACACTTGCATCAATTCGAATATGTGTGTTATATTTTATGTGAAGAAAAACATACCATACATTAGTAAAAAAACTCAAATTTCACATAGTTGTACACAAATTCTAAAATTAAAAAATATACATTTGAGAAGCTAATTCAATTTCCTACATTTAATGTTTTACAATCATATTCAAATTCATTCTGAAAGTTCCTTGAATCATCCTCTAAGTTAACATAATGTCATTCTTCCATGTTTGCATTGCCACTGATGCATCATGTGAGACCATCATTAGCTTGCACTCACCTAAGTGTGATATAATTTATAAATTTTATGTCTAATAATGATAATCAATTTCACTTTCACATTCTCTACACATATTTTTTAGTTTTTTCTTACTAGACATAGTTTTGATTAAGTTTAAATACCATAATACTTTTTTTTTGGTCAAGTAAGAATGGAGCCTTCTATTAACCGAACAAGTAAATTACATATGTTACATGTCTTTGCAAGTGCAAAGACCCAAACAAAAACCAACATGTTGTGGGAATGCCATCAACATGAAAAACAAAACCCAGGATCAAACCAATTCTCACCGATTTCCAAAAACATTTAAACAGGAAGGAGTGTTAAACTCCCAAGGGCTCTTTTTCATCCATCAACATGTTTAGAGGTTCCGCTCTGCTAACATACCCCTCCAAAAGTCACAGAGTTCCACTAAATTTCCACTAATCCAAACCCGATGGTAACACAAACCACAGTTTAAAAAATTTTGAAATCTGTCCTTCTAAAGATTTGTCGGCACTTCTAAACCGTTGATCTATTCAAGTTCTAATGGTCACAACACTTCCCAACTTCGAAACATGCTCCTCGTCTGTCAACCGTCGATCTCGCTCCACCAGATCTAACGACTCACACATATTTCGGCTGGTTAACTTGTGCACTCCAAATCCGCTCGAAAAGTGGTTTCCCTCTCTCACCTCGCTATGACATGTCACTAAGTGAGTGGAACCGGAGCCAACTGGGAATTACCATTTATAGCTTTTCCTCTGCCCAAAATCCACTTGTGGGTTTCTCCAACCTATTTCTACTAATCTGGACCTGACGGTAACACAAACCATAGTTTAAAAATGTTTAAAATCCACCCTTCTAAAGATACATCGGAACTTCTTCACCGTTGATCTATTCAAGATCCAACAGTCACAACACTTCCCAACTTCGAAACTCGCTCCTTGTCTATCAACTGTTGATCTCACTCCACCGATCTAACAGCTCACACGTATTTCGGCCTGTTAACTTGCGCACTCCAAATCCACCCAAAAATCGGTTTCCCTCTCTCACCTCGATGTTATGTGTCACTGAGTAAGTGGAATTGGAGCCAAATGGGAATTACCATTTACGTCTTTTCCTCTGCCTGAAATCCACTTGTGGGTTTCTCCAACCCATTTCTACTAATCCAGACCTGACGGTAACACAAACCATAGCTTAAAAAAGTTTGAAATCCACCCTTCTAAAGATACGTCAACACCTCTTCACCATTGATCTATTCAAGATCCAATGGTCACAACACTTCCCGACTTTGAAACTTGCTCTTGGTCTGTCAACCATCGATCTCGCTCCACTAGATCTAACGACTCACAAATATTTCGACTGGTTAACTTGCGCACTCCAAATCCGCTCGAAAAGTGGTTTCCCTCTCTCACCTCATTGTTATGTGTCACTGTGTGTGTGGAATCGAAGCCAATGAGGAATTACCATTTACGGCCTTTCCTCCACCTGAAATCCACTTGTGGGTTTCTCCAACCTGCTTCTACTCATTAACTGTCGGGTAACTTCCTCACCCAAACACCATAGATCTATCTCAACCGAGATCTAACAGTCCAAAATCAATCTCCACGCCACAGCGTCCTTGGTCTTCCTCCTCTGATCTTGACCATCCGCTCAAATCTGTTGGAATACCGATGCCAATACAATCTGCAAACTACTTCCAATCAACAAGCAAAAAGTTTAAGCATCCATGTACTCCCGCTTGTCTCCTGAGACTTATCGATCCATCTTGTCGATCCATCAATCCCTATCTTTGGCAGCCTGATAGAGATAATCCTCTAACAGTTTTCCCAGGGGTATCAACTCCCAAACGTGCCAAGTGTCCCTTTCCTTACTAATCACTCCTTTATTCGCCAAACGATCAGCTAACATATTAGCTTTTCTTTTCACATGGACAAAGTTTACAGTTTTTAAGGTTTGCAGGTGGGTATAAATATGAAGAAAGACTTGCGATAGCCTCCAATGTTTCAACACTTTATCCAGTGCCATACCATTGCATATTTTCTTGGCCACTCTAACAATCAATTCTAAATCTGCTTCAATGATGACATTGTGTGAATTTGAGTCCACCAAGATTTCCAGGCATTGCTCTAAGGCCATGACTTCCTCCATGTTATTAGTGGCCTTCCCCAAGTGGCCATAAAATATCTCCTTTATTCGTCCCTGTTCATCTCTTATAACTCCCCCAAAACCAGCTAACCCTAGGTAGCCCTTAGACTCTCCATCTATATTGACTTTTAAGAAACCATGTGGAGGAGGCTTCCAAATATTTATATCTACATTTATTTGGCTCACACCCTTAATTATGCCCTGTGGGCCTATAGACTGGAGACCTAAATGCATTATTATACATGCATCTTGGGGTAGAGGAGGGTCCTTAGGATGTTTCTACAACAATCTTCTGACTATGTCTTTGAGCTGCCTTAAAATTTGATCAATAATGTGTTGGGGCTTGCTTGCTTTATTCTTGAAGATCCTACTATTACATTCTTTCCAAACATCCTAGATGACAAAGCCTGGAACCAGAGTCCAGGCTTTATTGATGATTTCATTCCCTGAGAAGCTTTCCTCCAATTCTTCAAGGTGTTGGAGATGTTGAGTCTATCCCTATCAGTGTGCCTAAATATTGAAGCCACCCATTCCCACATGGTAGAGGTGAAAGGGCAGAGGTTGAGAAGGTGATCCATCGTCTCCTCTTGTAAGCCACATAGGTAACATTTGGATGGGCTAGTGAAGCCTTTTTTAAGGATATTCTCCCAAGTTAAAATTTTCCTTTGATGAACTAGCCAAATGAATAACTTTATTTTCATCTAGTGGGGGCTCTTCCAAAGATTCTTCCATACTTGATGAGGTTTGTGGTAGTTAAACCCTATTACTACTTGTTTAGCTTCTTTGAGGTTGAAGTTTCCTTCGATGTTCCTTCCCCATCTTAGTTGGTTAGGAAAGGAGGATGCCAAAATACTCCTATGCTCTAGATCCTGAGCAAGAGAGTCTACCTGGGCCTTCAGAGGGCTCTCTTCACTGTGGCCTAGATCCTTCCAAATTCTTGATTTTCCATTGTTCCTTACCTGCTCCCAGAAATCATTTACCATAAGTAGACCTTTGTTGTTGGTATCATTCTTGAGAGTTGCTAATTCATCCTTATACACATTAGGTTCCTGTTGCTATTTATCCTCCCAAAACTGAGCTAGGTTCCCAGCTCGGATCTCCCAGAAACTATGCCGCTGAACAATACCTGTATTTTCCCAAGCAAGGTTCCAAATATGGGAGCCCTTAATATGCCCTGATATTCGAATGTGATCGTTCTCCTACCAATTCTTTTCATTTTTTTGTTTCCAAAGATTGGCCCAGGGGGTTGCTAATTCCTTGATCCACCTCCACCAAAGTTTAGCTCCCGAAACTCTGCTGACAGTTTTAGGGTCATGAATCCCCAAACCACCATGGCTCTTGGGTTTGCAGATCTTGTCCCAGGCCACTAGAGCCCATTTATTTTTCTCTTCTCTTCTGCCCCATAGAAAATCCCTTTCTATGCTCCTAATCTGTTGCTGAACTCCTTTAGGAGCAGGAAGAGCTAAGAACATGAAAATGGGAGTTGCCTACAAGACAACCTATGTGAGCACAAGGCACCCCGCCAAATTTAAAGTCCTGCATGTCCATTTTCTGATCTTGTCTTGAAGTTTATTTATTATTGGCTCCCATACTCCCTTGCTTAGAGGATTTAAAGTCCTGCATATCCATTTTTTGATCTTGTCCTAAAGTTTATTTATTATTGGCTCCCATACTCCCTTGCTTAGAGGCTTATCTGTAAGAGGTATGCCCAGATACTTGGAAGTTAACCGGTCCCTTTGAAACCCAAGAATCCTGGTGATGTTTCTTTGAATATCAATATCAATGTTAAAGAAAAAAAATTTTGATTTTTTGAGGCTTACCTTTGTGCCAGCTGCCATAGAAAGGTCATTTAAGATTTGTTTAATCGCTCTGGCTTCCCTGACTGTGGGTATGCCCTGTAGCATTGTGTCATCCACAAATTGTTTATGAGTATTTTCCACTCCGTCCAAGGTAAGTTTGATACCCTGGATTCTTCCTTTAGCATTTACCATTTTAATCACTTTGCCTAGCCCTTCCATCATGAGAACAAAGAGGAAGGGTGAGAGAAAATCCCCTTGTTTGAGACCTCTAGAGGGTGTGAAGGTTCTTGAAGGAGCACCATTGAGCAGGATGGAAAAACTGGTCGTGGTAACTAATGCCATAGGCTCTTAGAACTACCCTTATATAGGACCAACTTAGCTTGTCGTAAGCTTTCTCTAGGTCCAGCTGAATGATCATACCATCTTGTTTGTTGCTTTTGAGAGAGTATAACACCTCGTGAGCTTGGATGATGTTATTGAGGATTTGTCTTCCTTCCACATTGCCTGTTTTCTCCTCTAAGATGAGAGTTGGTAAAAGGGGCTTGAGTCTATTTGCGATCACCTTAGAAATAATTTTGTACACCACATTACATAAAGCTATGGGTCTGAAGCCATCCAAAGTCATGGCTTTTTCCTGTTTTGGGATCAAAGCTACAAAGGAAGCATTAAGAGCCTTCAGAACCTTTTTGGATCTTCTTGAGTCTTCCACCACCTCAAGGATATCCTGTTTGACTGTTTTACAGTAGGCTTCGAATAAGTCTACATTGAACCCATCCAGGCCTGGAGCTTTTCCATTTTGCGTTTCATTGATCACTTCACTGACCTCCTCTTTCGACACTAGCCTGTTAAGATTTTGGTTGTCCTCTCTGATAACCAGCCGAGGAATGTACTGAGTGAAATTGTTGATGAACCTAGATCTATCCACCAAAGGCTCCTCTAATATACTGAGGAAGTGTTGAACAAGAACAGATTCCATATCTTTATGAGAGACGAGTTCTATCCCTTGAGAATCTTTGAGCTTTGTGTTTCTGTTGTGTGCCCTGTGATCCATGGTGGATTTATGAAAGAATTTCATGTTTCTTTCTCCCTCTCTAGTCCACTGCGCCCTCAATTTCTGTCTCCAGAAAATCTTCTCTTACATGCACCGATCTTCCCATTCTTCCTAAAAAGTGTCAACTAGCTTTTTCCACTCCTCGATAAAGCCATCTGTGATGTTGATCTGATTGATCTCCTGGAGTATCTAAATTCAGCTTCTCTTTTAGCTTTGGCGATATTGCCAAATTCCTTTTTGTTCCAATCTTTAAGCCTAGATTTGATCTGTTTAAGTTTCTATTAGAGCAAGAACATTCTAGTGCCTTGAATGTTTAGATCCTCTCTCCACCATTTGTCAATATTGCTGGTGAATTCAGGGAGAGAGAGCCAGTCATTTTCAAACCTGAAGGGTCTGTTTCTTGGTGTACCCATGAAAGTGGCTTCAAGCTATACAAGTCAGTGGTCTAAACCTCCAAAGGGAAGAATAGAAGCTAACATGGCAGGGCCCGAAAGAAAGAGGTCCTCTTAAATAATAAATCTATTGAGTTTAGAGGCAACTTGTGAAGCCCCTCCCCTCTTGTTGTTCCAAGTGAAGGTCGCATTTATTGTTTTAGTGTCCACTAACCCCATGTTCCTTATGAAGTTCTGAAAGGCCATGGAGTCTCTGCCTAGCTGTTTGATACCACCTTTTTTCTCTGTAAGAGATCTTATCATATTGAAATCTCCTACGATGATCCAGGGCATATTAGGGTGTCTTTCTCTTAGTTCCTTAAGGAAGGTGAGAAGCTTGAGTTTATCTTCTTGCTTTTGGGTCCATAAACATTTGTGATCATGTATATCTCCTAATACCTAAAGTTTGACATACTAAAGAAAGATAGTTCCTGGACGCTTCAGCATCAAGGATTCCAAATTTCTACGGATCCCGGAGCATAAGAATCCCCCCGCCGAGTTATTTGCTTTAATCTCTAGATACTCATACTTGATTAGCCATTTATTATGAATTTCTCTAATCTTATCCATTGAGAATTTTGTCTCCTGAATAAAAACCATATCTAGTTTTCCTTCTTTTATTCTATTACTGAGATTTCTTTGTTTCCTTCTATTTCCTATGCCTCTAATATTCCAGGTTGTGAGCTTCATTAAGAAAGGTTTGTAAAGGAATAACTGGTGACATATTTCATCTTACCTGAGTTGATCAAGAGTTTCCAACATTCGTTCAGCAACTCATTCTGTCTTTTTCTTCCTCTTTTCCTACCTGGGTTCTTTGGAGATTATGCTTGTGTCTCCTCCATCATTTTGACCCCTCTATGCTCCTAGATTGCATGATTTCGTTTGACTCCAAAACCCTTCGGTTTTGATCTCCATAGGAAGAGCTGTTGAACCCTATCATATTCCTCTTTTTCTAGGGATCCACTCCTTTGGTCGTCCCTCGTTCCAGAAATTTCTCTAAATCTAGATTTTCCCTTTCTAGAATCTCCTGCAGCTCATGGTCCTTCATTCCTGCCTCACTTGGACTCATCTCATGGTCCCTACTTTTCTCCATAATGCTTGGTAGATCATCCTTTTGATAGTTGTTTTTTATGATATCTTCCATGCTAGCATCCATTTCCTTCTCAGTGATAATGTTCTCCGTTTCCTAGTTTGTTTCTTTATTTCCATCTTCTTCTTTTAGGATCTTAAAGCTATTGTGGCTCGGTTTTCTCTCCTCGTTGATCTTTTCTTGTGGCCACTTCCCACCTTTCCCTTTGCCCCCAACCTAGGTGAAACCCACGGGATTTTTATCCGCAGTGGTTTTCACATTTCTCACCATATTGTTTGTTGGGTAGTCTCTGAATAGATGCCCATGTTCATGGCATTTGTGGCACCTAAATGGGATGTGCTCATAGTCCACTGCCTGCACCCATTCTTCATCATATACTTCTAAAATTATCACGTCCGGAAGTGCTCCAGATAAGTCCATTTCCACACATATCCGGGTGAAGGAGGTATATTTTCCTTTCAGAGTCACATCTGAGATCTTTAGAAAATGCCCCAGTTTGTTGCCTATTGTTTTCAGAGATTCTGGTAGCCAATAATCTAGAGGAAGGGAGTATAGTCTAATCCATACTGGTACCGATGTGAATGTTTTGTGTTTTGGGACAAAGTTCATCATCCATGGCCGCATGTAGAGGCCTGCAGCAGCATAGAAATATGGTCCTCCTTCGAACACTCTATCTTTATCCTCTAGGCTTGTGAACACCATTGTGAAGAAGCCCTTAGATCCCAGATGAAGGTTTATTTCCCCCTTTGGTTTCCAATGGCTCCTTATCCATACGTGCATAGCCCTCCCCGTCGACCATATCCCCATGAATTTGCATATAACTGCATATTCCGCCATATGATCCCTATGTGCTTGTAGCGCTGGGTTGCTTAAGATGACCCGGGGAATGATGTTTGACTTGGGTTTGCATACCCCAGTTGTCCTTATAGAAGTAGTTTTTTGACTCCTACCCCCTTTCTCCTTCTCCTTACTAGCTTCCTACTAATCTCCTTCCTGTTCATGAGGTCCGTTTCTTCCCAATATTTCCGTGTTACTTTCCTCTATTGTCTTCTCCAGAGGTTTCTTGAAACGCTTCTTTCCAGCGTCCTTGCTTCTATCCATAACTACTTGACTATCGGAGGGAGCATCACTGCCCCCTACGCATACTACCATGGTATCCAACTTCAAACCCTAATGCCAACCCTAGATCAAGTTACAGAGCCTCCGCCATTCTACTTCAAGTTCTTGAGTCGAAACATAATCCCATCAGAACTTTGTACACCTTCCCCAATTATGCAAGTTTAAATACCATAATCATGATGGAATGATGAATGAGTTAGTAAGTGGATAAATCCAACTTTATTCAATGGAAATTCCTCCCCATGTTTGATAAGAATTTTGTCAAAAGTTATAGTTCCATTAGTTCTAGCTTATCAAAATAGTCAATAGAATGGTTCAATTTGTCCACTTACTAACCCACTCCATAAGATTACTCTACCACTAACTAATAATTGCATTTTTGTTACAATTACCACGGATTAAGCATAGTGGTGGGGAAGAATGATTTCTTATGATCTCCACTCAGCTTCAATTCCAATGAAAAGACATGTTGGTTATTTGTGATAATCTGAGTCTACTTGTTATAAATTTATACATTTCATATATTTTTTAGATATATTTTCCAATTAAATTTACTCATAATCCAATAGAGATTTGTTAAATTGAGACAATAGTTTGTAATAAAACTTCAATAATAGGCACTCATAAAAAAATACAACTTAATTGGTACCTCTATCCTTGTGTGTCTAAGGCAAAGGCAAAGTAAATTTCCACTTATCATGAGAAAAAACTTAATAATCAAATAAATTTAAATAAATGTAAATATGATACTTTATCTTTTTTGTTATTGTTTATTATACATTTAACTATATTAATATTAATTATGTAAAACAATATCAATATATTAATATTGATAGATGGAAAGTTTTATCCACCGATTATAATTACATAAAATTGTTAACATTAATATGGATTGCTATATATAATTGGTTATAGTTGTATGTAAGTTGTTTAAATTTGAAGTATCTTATTTTTACTCCAAGTTTAGTCTATTATATATATTCACATATTAATATGATATATATTTCTATATTAATATTAAAAATATTAATACTAATATTTTTAATAATATAAATAGTTATATATATATATATATATATATATATATATAAAAAAATAATAGTAGTGTAGGTTGACATTAATATTAATATAATATTATTGTAATTATATATTTTATTAATTATTAATATAAAATTTATTAATAATTTTTTTATAAATAATAGTACAGGTTGATATTAATATAATATTATTTCAACTATATATTTTATTATATATTAATTATTAATAGCATTTTATTAATGTTTATTATAAATTAATATATATTGAGTTGACTCATAAATTATTTTTATTGATGATGATGAAGAAAATAGTTATTAATATCCATTCAAACTAATATGGTTCAATTAAATTTTGAAAAAAGGTAAGGAACTATTCGATTTGATTTAATTTAGAACTTTACTTTTATGCTTAAAGTGATTTAAGAAAAGCATTATTAAATCATCATAGTTATGATGAGTTAAAATGTTAGGAAAGTTACGGGTGGGGTGGTTATCTTTAGTTTCAATGAACAAATTGAAACAAGTTTCGCTTGGAGTTTGGGGATGGTTACTAATAACCAAGCGGGAGCCTATGGACCATTTCAAGGTCTTTCTTTCTAAGCGAGAAACATTGAAAATATTCTTATTATAGGGTACTTGAAACTCATAATTGTTCATCTTCGCAATGGATCGAAACAAGCCGTGAAGGAAAAATTGAAAAAAAAATTACTTGGAGTTTGGGGATGGCTTCTAACAACCAAGCAAAAGCCTATGGACTACTTCAAGGTCATTCAACAAGAAAAATTGAAAAAATATTATTATGGGGGACTTTAAGCTCATAACTTTCCATATTCACAATAGATCCAATCATAATGATCCCATTCTCAATTCCATATTTAGTTGGATAAAAAATACTCTTTCCCAATTTTATAAATTTTAATATTATCATTTTTTATGGAATAATAATATCGAGGTTAACCCATGGAGATCCAAGTAGTTAATTTACTAGGGGGGGCGTTATTATTTAATGATCAATTATTATTTTCTCCAATCCCATGAACTCTTTATTTTTCCTAAGGTCCATGGTGAATATCATATCCAACGTATGGTTAATCTACTTAATGGGTTTCATATGCCCTAACATCTTTAGTTTCATCTTATATTTGGATTTAAGCCTGTAATTGGAATGAACTCTACTTAGTGGCTCTATATGGCTGATGGGGTGTATATTACGACATTTGTCCACTTCTTATTCCTCGGTATTAACTTAATTGGGCTCCTCATTTTATTTATTAGGTCATCATATGACCCCCATGGGTATAGAGAAAATATGAGAGTTGAGTTAATTCCTCCATGGGCTTTTTCATGGATCCTCCTTCTATCTCAACCTTCTAAGGAGGCCCTTCATATTTTGTCATGGAAGATGACATCTATATATTTAGAATTTTCTATCTTCATCTATCCAATTTTTTCTTGGATATTCAGGTTATTTCGTCTCCTTATTTTTTGCTTCTCCTCCCTCCCTCCCCTTTGAGTCAGTTTAGTGGTATAGAAAGGGTTTTTTAGATTTCCTTTTTGGGGTAGTCATACTAGTGAATTGATCTATAAATTTGAGAGTAATTATGGTCGAGTGGTGATTCCCAATGCCCTTGTTATTTGGGGATCATTTGGCTCTCTTTGGCATGGAGAAATTGGATTGGGTAGAGGCTCTTTCTCGATTACAATAGGACATTTTTCAACTCTAGCTACAACATAATCAAAATGTGTCTTCTTTAATTGTTTTCATGGAATTATTGGTGGAACATAGTGTTAAAATGTAGGGAATTGAGAATGATTTGATAGCAATTCACTAGTAATTGTTGGATCTCCAACTTTCTTCAAGGCATATTTCTTAGAGCAAATCCTCCTTAACGCACTCATCTTCTCTTGCTATGTGGTTCCTTCCATATTTAAATAATATTCCTTCCGAAGCGTTTGAATAGGAGACTATTGTTGGCCCTTATCCTTTTATTAATTAGAATGTTGTTTAATTATACTAAGTTCTTACAAATTTTTTGGAGATAGTATACTTCTAATTTTAGTATATTTTTCTTGCATGCAAAAAGAGAACTTTGGATGTGGATGCTCTAAATTTCGGCCTCTTCTTACAATTTAAGGAGAGAAAAACTATGATTTTGTAATTTTGATGTATGTTCATGTCTCCAAACACGGATTTTATCATTAATATAAATATTTTCTATTTTGATTTGAACCAAAAAAAGTTAGGAAGTTTTCTATTGAAAAAAAAATGGGATGGAGATCTAATGTGGGTGTACATAGAACATTCTAAGTAAAAGTTATTTTCATCTTCAATGTTCCTAAACTTACAAATGTGGCAAGTTCTTTTGGTCCATGGCATATTAGGAACTCTCTAATGTCTTGTTTTTCTATGGGGCTCGTAGGTTTGTTTCTATTTTTCCATGTTGATTTTATTCTTTATGTTGGTTAAAGTAGATTTATAATTTTTTATATTATAGATTAAAGTGGATCACCTACCCTTAGTAGTTAATTTTCTCTCATCCTCTAAATAATTATTGAACTACAATTCCTCATTAAATTTAGATGTAATATTTTTTTAATGTTATCATTTATGTAAAAAATCTGTTCCTTGGTGCCCTAATTATTTATCAAGACTTGGCCTCTTTATTGTATCCTTGCTTCAACTACAAGGGTATTGACTAGATTTTGAAGCAACCTTCGGAATCTCATGTCTTCCATGTTATTTTTCTTGTTCCTATACATTAAGCAACTAGTCATATCCACGCTCTCAATGGGGAAAGAATCACTTCTATCAGCATGATAGGATAGGGTATATTTCCTTTAAATTTTAGCATTTTCGGTTACATAATGATCTAAATTTGTGAAGGAACGAAATGAAATACAAATATACACATAAACAAAGAGCTACAGTGAAAAAAAAACTTTAATTCATTAATAACGAAGTATTGAAACATGTTTACATGCAAAATGGAAATAAACTAGCTCACGCGATGGTAGCTTACCTTTGAGAAGAGATGTGGTAGATACATGCCTTCTAAACTCTGTTACAATGAGCCTTGAAGGCATATTTATTATTGATAAATAATGAAAAAACCTAAACATCCAAAAACCTAACCTTAGGAGATGAAGCGCCAAAAGTTTGTGGGCCCAGTTGGGGTAAGTACACCAACTTCTCAAGGTTGTATCTTTGTCATACGATCTATGTTTGACGTGTATGATACCTTGTTATAAATATATATCCAAGGACTAAAAATTTCGACTATAAACCCATCCCACTGACTACCAATTTACTTGTTTTCCAAAAAAACATCGTTTAGGTCCTCAAAATGGCTCTAAAAGTTTAGGTCCCGAAAAGCTACTAAAAATAGTAAATTGTGCTACAATCAAGGAACTGAAACAAACCATGGTGGGGGTTCAAGTGGAATAGGCATGTGGCCATAAATATCCAATTGGATCACATAACACTTTTGGATTTCCTTTTCCTTTCTCTATTATTCTCTAGAGATGCTAAAACCCCAAAATTCATGACCATATAAGATAACAATCATGATTATTACCTCAGCAAGGAGTTTCCTTTTAGTACAAAATTAAAGGTATATTGTTTTACAACTATTTTCAAGTCCATAATAAGTTTTTCACCATCCTTTTATCCTTTTCTAAATGACATAGTTCCAATTGAGCTTGTGGCGAAGATTAATTATGATATAATTGTATGGAGTCACTTCCTCCAAACTATTATTTTCTTATGTAGGCACATTGCTACCTATCACCAATTCCCCTTCATTGAATACCCAATTGTATTCATTCACCTCTCATAAACACTTTTGCCATTGTAAATCTACAAACATTTTAATTCGTGAAAAAAATAATATAAAATCTTGTCTATGCCTAGTTACCAATTTCAGAATTAGCTTCGAAGCAAAGCCTTTCATTTAATGGTTGAACATTAGTCACGAATTTAAAGGGAAATAACAATGTTTTACAATGTCATTTAATTCATAATTCAATCCAGGCTGGGCATACCCATGAGACATATTATTAGGTCTTTGTTTGCCTACAATCTCACTGAGGTGATTTCCTTCATCTTTTAGTAAATTGAGACTATGATTAAGCACTAATCCATGTAAACACTTTTACCCAAAACTAATGATTCCAACTCCATGCACTTGGAATTCTACTCAATAGATAACACTTGTAGTTATCGATCCAAGGGTCAATGTTTATATAGATTGTCTGCAACACAAAGATGATTCCTTCTATGGAGACCAAATCTCTATGTATTTACCAACAATATTTCATATCCATGATCTAGTAATACCTTTATGTAACTGATGGCTCCAAGGCTTCAGCATATATCAATTTCAGAAACAAAAATTCATTTCCACGTTTCTCAAAATTTGATCGCTCTATTTTAAATGCATATTTAGAACAATATACGAAACCCTTGCTAGCAAACCAGTAATTTTTCTTGAATCAATATTTACTTGGACATCTTTTCAATGCCAATCTTTGGTGAATTCTCCACACACTCCATCAATTTTTTTATATCACAACATTCAGTAATTTAGAAAGCCCCATTTTCTAGTGATCTAGAAATTCCTATGTAGATCCATTTTCAATTTGCATATTAAACTCTTCATTTGTATTCATCCAAAAATTCCATGCATCATCATAACAAGCATGATTTCTTGTGACACATTCATAATTCATCAAGGAAATAGATATCATTCATCAATCCAAACAAAAATGTTCATCAAACAAGAGCTATAGAGGTGTGCTCACTCAACCACATAACATATTATTCATTAATTGATATGCAAAATACATCAATGGGCATGATATTCAATATGGCATGTTGGTCTATCGCTTCACCTCTATCTCTATCTCTACTACCTTTGCTTCCATAATTCCTCCATGTTATATTATATTTGTGCCCATAGGCTTACAAATTTTAGATCCACAATATCCTCACCAAATCCTATAATCTCTCGCTATCCCTACAATCACTCTAGTATCAAAACAAATCAGATTTCATACTTATCAATATCTAATGATTTGCTTGAATAAACAAATCTCAAACAAACTCGATCCATTTACACTAATTCTAGATTTCTCTAGAGTTATTACAAATTTGGAACTAAAATATAATGTAATCAAGGAAACCTACTTCCTTTTGAAAAACTTGATTGACCATCTTGGATTAAAATCTATTTGATGAGATGCGCTTGCATCATTTTCATAAATGAAACTATTTTCAATGGTCCTTTTGAATTTGGTTATATCGTACTAGAGAAAATATCATTGAGAATAGTTAGTTTCCTATTGAAATCATAGGGACTCTTTACCATAAATAAAAATGGTAATGGCTATTCCAACTAGAGACGTGCTAACACATATTGCATATTTTAAGAAATTGTCTAACTTGTTAGTGCATAAGCCGAAATGGGTGGGGCATAGGGAAAAACCTTTATTAACTTTTATATTACAATTAAATTAGTTTGACCAATCCTTAGTGTTTCAAAACTTGGCAATGACATTCTTGTATAGGCATATCATAGTAGGTCTCAACTCAAAAGGATATTCTAGCTCTTCTAATTTGTTATGGAGCTTAATTTTAGGAACTATGTCAAATTCTTTTTAAAAGTCAATGAAGGAACATAAGAAAATGGTTTACTATTGTGAAATTCCTTCATATTATCCTAAGTGTAACAAGACATTCCATAGTTGAATGATAACCCATAAACCCATCTTGGTGTTTAACTATTTTTTGTTTTCTTTCTAGCCATATGTTTTCCTTATGTTCTAGAATAATCCATATAACTTCATTAAAATAGGTCTACTCATAATGGTCCTATAATTAGAGGTATTGTTTTTCCCCCCACTTTTAAAAATAAGAACAATGGGGCTTCGAGTCAATGGTTTAGAAGCTATGTTTGACTACCTAATTGAAGAGTTTAAGAATGTAAGGGATAAGGATAGGTCCTTTGATTTTTAGAATATCTTCTTGGTATCCTTTAATGTCCTTAGGCTTCCATTTGATTAGCCACTTAACACCATTATAAATGTCTTCTAAAGAAAATGTTTCTTCCTCTTTTGGAAAAGGTTATAATTTTTCCCACATCAAGAGAGATCATAATATTATTATGGTAGGAACTCTAGTCCCTCAAGGAATCATATTGTTTTCTTTAGATTTATGAGTTATAATTTTCCTCCAAAATTTCTTAGGATTTACTTTAAAGAGATGCAAAATCTCCTCTTACTTTCAATTTATATAATATATTTTTCTTTTCTTTTCTTTAAGGATTTGTACTTCTTTAGCTTATCATATTTTAAGGACTTGTTATAAGCATCATTAATATATTCTCTAGCAGTCTTACATTATTTATCATACCAAGGGTTGGCTATTCTATTTTCCTTTTTTACTCCACATTTCTATATAGAGCTTCTTAACGGAATGCATTACTATATAAGAATGCACATATATAAATATCATATGTTAGTATTATTATAAATTTAAAATAATTATATTATTACATTTTATTCATGAAGATTAATATATTATTGTCATATATCTTAGTATATTATATACTTGTATAAGTTGTATTATATATTTAGTTGAATCGGTTATTTTAAAAAATTCCATCCTTGTTTCTAGGTATTTGATAATATTGCACTAGGGGAGGTGTTGAGTCCAAATATCCTTGGATCAAGTGCATTGATAAACACCAAGAAGTTTACCATAGATTCCACCCATAAATGTGGGTAATAATCCCTTCAAATTGTTCATGAGGTTTTCTTTGAAAGAAATAGTATTATGATGATGAGTGTTACCATCCACTAAGACCAACTTTGATATACTAAGTGAAAAAATGATAAAGAATTAACAAGTTTTCTTTAGCATTTTATTTCTATGTTTGAAACGATAAGAGAGAAACTTTTTTTAATTTCCATAGTTCTCATGATACCACACTTGTTGGTTCGAACATGTCGACAAAACTCTCTTTGATGTGATTTTCTCCGAAAAAATTCTCATAATGTAGATATGGATCACAAAAGCTTAAACTCGCTAATTTTAGATAGGTCAATAGAGTTATCAAATATTTTGAAATTGAAATAAAATATGGGAATAAGCAATACATTGTAAGAGAAAGTGTTTTTCATCCATCACATTTATAACATCACAATGATGACATATTCTTGCATCCTATGAAATTCTAGGTCTTGCTCAACACCTAAGCTTCTCAAAATTCATTTTGTTTTAGCAATGGTGTTTTTCTTCCTAAATATAGCTACAAGAAAATGACATCTTTGATCTTTTGGATTATGGTTAATGACCCTTTATAATATCTTATTTTTCACTTATTCTCTACGTCATTATCACACCATAATCTCTACTTCAAATTTTAATGGTGTTAACATATTAGAGTGGCCTCCTTATTCTCCACTAGTTTGACCAAGATTAAGAATCTTTATGCTAACCAATTTTATGCCACAACATATTTTGATTGCATTTTGAAGCAATCTTAGGGAGCTTCCTGTTTTCATATTACTTGTCTTGACATTCTGCATTAGGTACTTAGTCATAGCCAAACTCTCAATGGGTGAAAGACTAGCTTCTGTAAGATAAGATAGGGTATATTGCAATTAATAAGATCATAAACTATAAAAATAAATTTGGATTTTCTCAATTTCCCTCTATGATTTTATAGAGACAATGCAACAACAAATTTCACATCCATATAAGATAACAAGAGGGACAAGTGTCTAGAACATGAGCTTCTTCTTCTTCTTCTTTCCAGAACCACAAATTTGTTGATCTACAATTGTTCCTAAGACCAAAATACGTTTTCCAATCTCCATTAATCATTTTCTCAACAATATAGTTCTAGTTAAAATTGTGAAGAAGGTCGACTTCAAGATATTCTTGTTCAACTTTCTTTGATTTGTTATTATAACTCACAACTAACATAAATTAATTTTTTGGAATTTATTAGCACAACCTTTTTTTTATTAGTGTCTATTCACATAGCTATGCTAAAACAACAATCCTTGGTAATTCTTAGTTGTTTCTCAAAATTTGCAGGAGGCATGTCCATAAGAACAATATCATCAATGTAAAGAAGAAATATTATGATTAATCTAGCTGAGGTTGTGCAACCACAACTTACTTCTTCCAAACATGCCTCTAACTTGTCAATGTGAATGCCAAAAAGAGTATAAGGGAAGGGACAATCTTTCTTAATCCCTATATTGCAACTAATTTCTTTTTACCAACCCTCGATATTCCTAGACATAACAATAACATTCCCATACAACCTTATGGCAATAACTCTAAACTCAAAATTAATTTTTAACTTTTTAATTTTTAATTTTTTCTATATTATTTAATATTAATATATAATAAAATAGTTTTTTAGATTTTTTTCAAAATTTCTTTAAAACCAATTAGTATATAATAATTATGTTATATTAATATAAATTAGTATATAATAATCCATTTATATTAATACCATCTTATCTTCATAAATAATCATATTACTAAAACAAACCTATTAAATATTTTATATCTGAATATGGATTATAAAAAACAAATATATATTGAACTAAAAAAATAATGTTGAAACTTTTCGTAATAATATCATACTTTCGAATCTGATTTAATAATATGTAATGTTATCATATATTATCTCTTTACCATAAACTTATGATAACTTTGATGACAAGGTTCACTTTATCTTAAGCATTTTGACTTATTTAAAATGAGGTTAACAAAATCTCTTTCCTACCTTGGGCTACCAACTTTGATCCATGCAGTAGAGATGAATATGGAAACAGAGAAAAATGGTGGGAGCGATGCACTTATCACAAACCTCAGAATCCAAACAAGAAATTTTTCGATATACCAGTAAATTATTACAATAATTGAAGACATTGCAGGTTGGTTGGGCAGATGGACTTATCACAGACCTCAGAATCCAAAAGAGAATTTTTGGTACACCCATAAAGTATTGCAATAATTGAAGGCATTGACTCTTGAGTGGGCACATGTTGTCCAATAATGTGTTTACCACGTAAACACTGAGAAGAATAATGGGAGGAGAGCTGCACTTTTCAAATCCGACCTCGTTGTCCAAAAGTGTGAAGAATTTTAAGTAGGCCAGTATGGTTGGTGGAAGAGATTTTAAGTAGGCCAGTATGGTTGGTGGAAGAGATGCTCTTATCAAAGACCTCAGACCTCATAATCCAAACGAGAGAATTTTTGGCACACCAATAATATACTTCAATAATTGAAGACATTGAATGTTGATGGGGCACATGTCAATATAAAGACTGTGAAGAATAGTGGGAGTCTAGAAGAGGTGCACTCATCAAATCTAAGCCTCGAGAATTTTATGTAGCCCACTATGGTTTAGAAATGATGGAAGGCATGAAATGTTTAAAGCACAAATATTGCATATTAGTTTATCAGAGAAACAACATTCAAAATGTGATTACAATTGTTTGTGCAAGTAACCATTGAAAATTTAAGTTACAATTGTTTGTGCCAGTAGAAGAGATGGCCAAACACAAGAACACATTGTGACCAAAAGTATAAAAGAGGAGTTACAGAAATGTTTGCTTTATCATTTTATTTTGTAAGATCAATCTTTTGAATTTGTCCTCCTACCTTGTAACTTGTACTATGCATATTTCTGAGTTCACTCATGCACAACTTCTAACCTATACAGAAATTACAAGCATTCTTATGACTTCTGCAACAGCACTGGATTCAAGCTAGATTCCCTCAACCTCTATGCCTCTTAGAAGGCAAAAATCCAACCTCTGACCAAGGCACTGAGAGAAGAAGCTACCCTCTACAAATCAGTTCTCACTGAGCTGCTATTTGGTCTCATCCAGTGTTAGACATAATAGTCCATAGTAATTATTAATCTACTGTAAACCTACAGATTTGAGACAAAGACGACTGCTACCTACATCGACTGTTGCCTAATTACACATTTGCGTTGCTTCGGAATGATCCCAAGGCCTTGATGGCTGCTGCTCTCAGAATGTACTGGTGATAGGCAGAAGCTAATGCAGCTCCAACAAAAGGACCTACCCAGAAAATCCACTGCACAGACAACAGTCACACTCATGAGGTTCATGATTTAGCAAATACTTGTTATGTTGAATTTTGTCATACTCACAAGGTTCGTGTATCAGCTTTAGCAAATACTAGTTCTATTGAATTATCCTAATGTTAACACTGGAGCGCTCCAACTGGTTTTCATAAAAAAGGAGCTTAACAAATTTTCTAAAATTAGAAGCAATAGACTCTCCATTACAGAATCTACTAGTGTGTCTTTCATGATACTTTAAACTTACAAACAAGCTAACGTACAAGATCTAATGCATAACATAAAGATATTGCATCCACCAGAAAAAACAAAAAAATTTCATAAAAAATCCATAAACACCTATATAGCATCTTCGATCCTTCTCTTTATACTACTCTTGGAGTGTCCAAGCACAATAGATCAAACCCTGAGCAACTAAATATATTAATAGGAAATGGAAAATTTTAAGCACCATGGTTTAAACCAATTATTAGCTTATTGCTTTTTACATCTTGAGCGATGAATATCACTTTATTCTCATCATTTAAAGAAAAAATAGAAAAACAATGATGATCGGCTTACAGCATGGTACTTAATATTTGCTTAAACAATATAAAATTATTGTACTTAATATTTACTTAAAAAATATAAAACTATTGTACTTAATATTTGCTTAAACAATATAAAACTATTGTAACGTTCCAACAATAAAAAAATAAAAAATAAATACTTACATGATCATTCCAAGATTGTTTGTGGCCATAAATCACTGCTGCTCCGAAGCTCCTTGCAGGATTGATGCCAGTCCCAGTGATGGGAATGGTCGCCAAGTGCACCATGAAAACAGCAAATCCAATAGGTAATGGGGCCAAGACCTACACAAGCAAAGCAGGTTTAGTAAAATCCATGCCCCCATTCAAGTACAAAATTAAGATGTATATGCATCTGTATATATAAACATACAGGAACATGGGAGTCTCTAGCACTTCGCTTGGGATCGGTTGCAGAGAACACAGTGTAGACCAGAACGAAGGTGCCTATGATTTCAGCAGCCAAACCCACACCTTTGGTGTATCCATGATGCACGTAGTTAGCTCCACCTCCGTATCTATCATAGAAACTCTTCTGGAAGGCCTTAACCAATCCAGTTCCACAAATGGCCCCTAGACACTGGGCTATCATATACAAAATAGCCCTTGGCAAGGAAACCTTCCTTGCTAAGAACAGGCCAAAAGTGACAGCAGGATTGATATGCCCACCTGCAACACCAAACACAAGGATCAAACACAAGAAGAAATTCAGAAATCTCAACCACCAGTGTGCCTCTACTGGTCCATATATCTGATCATTAACATTAGATATATGATGGATCGCCTTATTGGAATGATTACTGACCTGAAATACCAGCAGTGCAGTAAACCAAAACGAAAATCATGCCCCCAAAGGACCAGGCAATACCCAACACCCCAACGCTCCCACAGTTTACTGAATTCCTGGAGTGCCCAATCACAGTAGCAATAGTGATATAGAGAAACAGCAATGTGGCAGTGAATTCTGCTATCAGAGCCCTGTAGAATGACCAGAGCTTGAATTCACTAGTCTCAATGAGAGCAGCAGGAGGTGGGTCTGTGTAGTCCTTTGATGGAAATCCCTGCTGCTCCAATTCCTTCCTTTCTTCCTTTGTCATGATGGCTGGTACTGAACTGCTGCTGCTACTAATGAACTCAAAGAAGCTCAGAATTGCAGGGAGGTGAAAAGAAACTCAGAATTGCAGGGGAGGTGAGAGACACTCAACTCAGATGTTGCAAGGCAATGAGTGAATGGATGGCTGCCCTTGATAAGCTTGGAGTTTAATGGTGCCTTGAGGTATATTTATGGTATAAGTCAGTGTTTAATTTCATGGAAGACGACACGAGGTTAGTGCTGCCGCCCAAAACGGTCTCTTTCAAGTCAGGCCCATCTGCTCATGAATTTTTTCACCATGTTGGTGTCCTGAATTATCCCACATCAGCCATGGCCACTGAAAGTTGAATTATCTCACATCAGCTATGACCCTAGGACCCTCTGGCGATGAATCATCCCACACCAAGGAATTATCTATTTCATTTGCATTGTGGGCATTCATCTTTTTCCAAAAGCAAAATCCATCCGTACAAACATTTTTTACGGCCAAAAGCTAATTAAATTGGTTATAATTATAATATGTATTTTTTACCTCAAAATTTAAGGCCAAAAGCTAATTAAATTGGTTATAATTATAATATGTATTTTTTACCTTAAAATTTAGCTTGAATCAGTACTAAGGATAGTTATGAATGTATGTTGATTTATTATTATTATTTAAAGAAAATCAGATTATTTGAAATAATTTATTGGTGAGGATAGTTATGAATGTATGTTGATTTATTATTATTATTATTTAAAAAAAATCATGTCATCTAAAATAATTTATTGGTTGTCCGTAAAAGATAGCCTTTAACTCTTGTCAAATATCCCTAAGCCTTGAACCATTACCTCATTTCCTTAAGTTCCAAAAAACAAACTCAACCCAATAAAAATGTTTTTCAAACCTAATATATTATTAAAATTATTATATTAATTTAAATTTAATTTCAAGTTTCTTATAATTTATTTTCAAATTACAGTTGAGAATACGGACGATTAAGGATCACATTTTCAACCAACCAAAAAATACCTTGGACCTAGGAACAATAAGAACCTTTTGATTTGACCTATGAAGTAAAAAGATTAAAAAAAAAAACTTATGATTGAGGCAGGATCACTGTTTCAGGAGAGGAAGACAATGAAAAATGTGACACGAGCTTCAACCCATTTCGCAAAGATTCTATCATACACAACAAAAAAAGAAAAAGGCTGTACAAAAAGATTCTTCGAGTAAGAGATGTGAAAAGACTGTATCTCCACATGGTAAGGGAAAAAAAACATGTTTTTAATCTTACCACAACCAATGATATAATCCATCTTCTTAACTTATTTCACCATTTATTATTATTACCGGAAAAATTGTGAAAGAGGATTCTATCGGTAAGAAATGAGTGAAACTAAACGGTAAGCGAAAAAAATAGGTATGTTAATGGATAGGACAAGCAGTATTTTTGCAAGTTTTTATCTACAAAATATTCCAGTGAGATGAAGTCTTAATAATATCAAAATTTTTAAATTATATTATTTTTATTTCTCTAAAAATAAATTAGAAAAATATTTTTAATATTTTATTATATATATAAATTCATGTTGTGTGAAGCTTCAAGAATAATATGATTATCTGGGTTGGTTTCTTTAGAAATCAGAAATCAGTTCAGAAAATTGAGAGCTTTTCAAAAATAATTTTTTTTATTTGGAATATGTTAAAAGGCATATTCTAACTACAGAAAATCTCAAGAAAAAAAAGCATTTTGGGTCCCTCAAGATGCCCCCTATGTCAAAAAGAGGAAGAAACAATCCAATATCTTTTCAATTGCAAATTTAGTGAAGAATGTTGGCTTTTGTTAGTCTGTCCGGTCGAGGTCACTATCAATTTTAATCTCACCCTCTCAGAATTTTTTGCTAATTGGAAAACAAGTTATCTCTAATCTTTAAACAACAAGAATTTGATAATAATCTCACCCTCTCATAATTTTATGCTAATTGGAAAACAAATTATCTCTACTCTCTAAAAAAACAAGAATTTGATAAAGAGATTCTGGAGAAGTCTTCCATCATTTTTATGTTGGCAAATATGGCTTGCGAGAAATAAACAAATATTTCAAAATATAAAGCCTGAAGTCGGGAAAATTTTGGCCAAAACTTGGGGTTAGGCATATTAATTCCTTTCCTGAGGAGCAAAGAATTTGGATAAGAGTATCCTTCAACGTGAAGAGAAAATATGGCTTAATTTTGTTTTAGACAGAACTCAAATCATGAGAAACCCTCTTAGAATTACTCTCTAGAACCCCAATCACTGGAAAATTCATTTGAATGAAAGGGACTTGTTGATATGATTAAATTCCCCAAAGAGACCACATCTATTTTTTTATGGAGGTTCGAAGTCTAATCCAAGTAGTGCAGGAGCTCGAGGTTACATCAGTGATTAGGAGAATGTAAACTCGATCTCCTTCGAGAGGGGACTCAGTATAGATAAAAACAACAAAGTGGAAGCGTATGGGTTTCTATTGGGATCCCAAATCCTCAATAGAAAAAATGATATGAACCCAGTCATCATTGGTGATTCTTCAATCCTAATTCAAGAAATGGTTAAGAATTCGAGGCCGAAAAATGAAGATCTCGGTCAAACTATTTCCAGAATCCAAGACCATTTGAAAAATTTATGAAATATTTCCTTCTATCATGTTCTAAAAGAGAACAATAAGATTGCTAACAAGCATGCAAATAATGCCTGTGTCAGACCCCAAGGAGAAGTAAGAATCAATAATGATATTTATTCCAAATTCATCCCCTAATTCCTCCCAAAACTTGGAGTTTGGCATCTGAATTCCTTTTTGCAAGAGGAGCAAAGAATTTGGATAACAGTATCCTTCAGCGTGAAGAGAAAATATGGCTTAATTTTATTTTAGACAGAACTCAAATCATGAGAAACCCTCTTAGAATTACTCCCTAGAAGCCCAATGACCAAAAAGTTCATTTGAATGAAAGGGACTTGATGATCTGGTTAAATTCCCTAAAAAGACCATGTATATTTCTTGATGGAGATTCAAACTCTAATCCATGTCTATTTTTTGATGGAGCTTCAAAGTCTAATCCAAGTAGCATAGTAGCTAGAGGTTACATCATTGGTTAGGAGAATGTAAACTTGATCTCCTTCAAGTTGGGACTTAGTATAGATATAAACAACCAGGCGAAAGCGTATGGGTTTCTATTGGGATCCTAAATCCTTATCAACAAAAATTATATGAACCCAGTCATGATTGGGGATTCTTCAATCCTAATTCAAAAAATGGTTAAGAATTCGAAGCTGAAAAATGCAAATCTCAGTCAAATTATATCCAGAATCCAACACCATCTAAAACGATTAGGAAATGTTTCCTTTTATCATATTCTAAGAGAGAACAATAAGATTGTTGACAAGCATGTAAATAATGTCTATGTCAGACTCCAAGGAGAAGTAAGAATCAATAATGATATTTAATCCAAAGTCATTCCCTAATTCCTCCCTCTCCTCCCCTCCTTCGCTTGTTTATCAAGTGACTAGAAAAAATCCCCCTTAGCTCTCATCCTTTCTTTCAATAGTCAGTATCAATACCCCTTCGAGCTCCTCTTAATTCAAAGCTCCTATCACAACATTGATCTACATCCCTCCTCGATCTCATTCCTTTGCCAATTGTGCTTCTCAATGCCATCGTAATCATGTCTCCAAAGACTCTCGAGCCCCCCATTTGACTCTCCTCTTCTATAACTTCCTACCCTCTCTTCCTTTTGCTTGTGCTGCCCTATTTCTCTCATATTCATGACCTCGCATCTCTTTGCCTCTCTCCTTGTAGCGCTAACCCTTCCCTTCTACTTGCTCTTTTGCTGCTTCCTACAATATGGATCCCTCTAAGTTGTTTCTCAAGTCCCAATCATGCCCACACTACAAGTCTCACAAGGTTGTTTTGGATCAGATTCGTTCCATGAACAATCAGTGGAGGGACAAATGCAAAACATAAATGTGGTGCCTCTTTCAGTAGTGCAATGAACATAGAAAGACAATCGAGCAACTCAATAATAGATGCGCACATTTGGAAAATGCACTCAGTGCTCTGCAAGAGATTGTCTCTAAAAAACCTGAGAAAACTCCAATACATTGGACTACAACAGCAAGAATCAACAGCTTGAGGAGAAGTCAATTAACAAAGAATAAGAGGAAACTCAGCTCCATGGCTCACTAAGACACTCTTTGCATATCGACATAAAGCAATCCTTGCTCTTGGCATTATACTCTCTCTCATCTTTAGCTATGCTCTATAAATGTAATCTTTTTTTCAAGTGGTTGTAAGAACTTTTAAGTTAAATGAGATAAGCAAAATAGAAATTTTTGAAACAAATGTAATAGTTGAAAAAGAAAGATCAGGGATTTTTGTCTCGCCATCTTCTTTGACCACTTAAACCTTCATGAACTAGCGAGTTTTTCCATCTTTGAAATGAATACAATATACCCAATTTTATTAAAAAATAAAAATAAAAATATTATAATAAATATTAAAATTATATGAAATTTTATAACAATTAATTTTGATTTAATAAACGAATGAAAATAAAAACCTAAAATAAAAGTGTGTACTTCCGTGTTAAGAATAAATAAGTAGTGATGGAGAACTTTTGTGAAAGTTGCGGGTTGATTATAAATAAGTAGTTGTTGAAAACTTTTGTGAGGGTTATAGTTAGATGTGATGTTGATAACTTTGTATTTAAATATTTTGGTTTTGATTTTAATAAATTAAAAAATTAATTTATTAAAATAAATAAATAAAATGATAATTTATAAAAATATAGTTTTAAAATAAGAAATTAATAAAAAGAAGTTGTTTATTGGTTAAATTATTTTATTCATTAAAATATTTAATAACCCAGGTTTATAAAGTAAATTAAAATAATTTTTCCAACATATATCATGGAACCATTGATTATAAAAACGATGAATGCTCAGCGACTATTTGACCATATAAAATCATGGAACTCTCTACATCTTACAGATGCCCACAATGCATCTGAGGACAAAAATTTGGCCTTTCGTAAAAATATCAGGAGAAGCTTTGATTGAGATAAAGAATAATTATATTTTTAAATAAAGATATTTGGAAATGGTAAATAATAATTAATTATAAAATATCAATATTACAATAATTAATAGTGATTTGGCCGGATCCGATGAGTTAAAGAATAAATCTGTTTTAAAATGACATTATTTGAAAATAGTAAATAATAAATAATCATAAAATATAAATATTAAAATAATCAATAATATGATTTGGTTGGAACTTGTGATATTAATGTGAATGTTTTCAAATTTCAATTCAAGTGGTTTGATATAATTTATTTGGTGTTAAACGTAATTAAAAATATATATAACAAGAGTTATATAGTAGTTGGTACTTAATTTAAAAATAGTTTAATTAAACTTAAAAATAATAAACACAAAAATAAAACAACTACTAAAATCTTGTAATGTTGAATGTCATCATGAAAAATTAAGAAATATGATTAAATAATATTGTTCATATGAACATATATACACTTCAATATATATGTGTGTTTTATTTTTATTATATAGTTTTTATAATTAAATTTATTAAAAAATATTTTTAATATAATAATAAGTCACCTTAAATTGAAAATACAGAGAAAAAATTATAAGTGATGAAAATGGAAATAAACAAAAAAAATAAAATAAGAAAGTTAAATAAAAAATAAATAAAATGAAAATGAAAAATTAGTAACTAACATAAATGGAAGTTACTAAACAACTTATAATAAGACCCCAACCAATCACCTTACAAGTAAATAAATTTAAGTAATAACAAAAATAGAATTCTTAATGTTAAATTGAGGATAAGCACCATACATTTTTGGTCAAAGTCAAACTAATATGCACTAAATGCATAATACCATCCTTAAGGCAGGTTAAATAAAAAAGAAATAAAATAAAAATAAAAAATTAGAAACTAGCAGAAATGCAGGTTATTAAACAACTTATAATAAGACCTCAACCTATCAACTTACAAATAAATAAATTTAAATAAAAATAAATATATAACATAAAATTCACATTCATCTTACAAGGATTAGGATTTCACTTTTAAAATACGCATTAAGATATTAAACCTCACAAACTTATATATATATATATATATATATATATATATATATATATATATATATTCAAATTTCAAATTTTTAATTTAAAGGGAAAATTTTGAAAAAATGGTATTATTATAAGTTAAACCAGAAAAAATCATGTAATAAGTAAATGTAGGCTTCCATAGTTATAATCATAGTGATATTTTTTATAGATATCTTTATTGTATATATAGAATGATTGTAGAAGGCTTCTTATTTTTGTTGATTTTTAATTTTTTTAAATGACAGAGTAGATTGATTCTCAAGGGAATACGTTCAACATATGCTTCTTCTGAATGTTTATCAATGACCGTAGTGTGTTACAATGTTTGTCAGGTTGCATTGACTTTTAATCAATTTAAAACACCAATTTCTGCACATTTTACAATAAAATGTGTAATTACTATTTTTTCTCAAGTTAAATTAGGTTTGGCTCACCGCCTAGCAATTTCTCAAGGGAATATGATCAACATATGCTACATCTGAATGATTATCAATGACTGTAGTGTGTTAGAAAGTTTGTTAGGTTGCATTGACTTTTAATCAATTTTAAAAATTAGATTAGTGCCCACCAATTTCCTAAGGATTTCAGATTATTCCGATTTTAATAAGTTCATGTTCTAATTAGATGGGGAAATTAATATATAAGCAAATTTTATTTAGCAAAATGGTCCATTTTACAATAAGATGTGTAATTCCTTTTTTTCTGAAGTTAAAGTTGACCCATAATCTTTTTATACATGGTTAATTAGGTAAATGTGTGCATTGGTAAGACATTATTCATATTACAATAGTTTTTTTTGTTATATTTATGAATCTTTCAACTATATCAACCACATGAATATTTTTAATGTAATTGTACTAGTAATAGTATAATATAATGTTTTTAATTACAATAATGCATAATATAACATGATATTTCAACTCATATCATTATATTTTTTATTTTTGAAAATAGTAGTAAATTATAATATTGATGTAGATCAAAATTGTGGTGAATAATGTGTTGTCGTTTATCTAGCACACGTTTCACATCAATACTTCACCCATTTTCATGCATATAAATGACAACACATAGTTGACCAAAAAATTTGATCTACATCAATTTATTATCGATAGAAATATTCATACTAAAATAAGCATAATTTTCAATTATTAATATAATTCTCATTTAAATAAAAATAATAAATTTTTAAAATAAATATATACCTATAATTACAAATAAATTTAAAGTATAATATAATATTATGAATAAAAATTTTAAAATTAAATTATAATGTAATTTTAAAATATTTTAAATAAAAATTAAATGATGCAAATTGAAAGTATTTATTTAATAAAGAGAAGATAATTAAGGAGATTCTATTTAAGTGTATATAGAGGCATTTTCCAACCCAACTAAGGAAAAAATAAATGTTGTGTTGTCTTATCTTTTTATTTTATGGAAATATTTTGACTCAATCAAATTACATAAAAATAAAAATAAAAATAAAAATAAATTATAATTAAAAATAAAATATTAAAATGATTAATTATAATTATTAAGTAAAATATTTAGACCGTTCAAAATTACATTTAAAAAAAAAATTAAATATAAAATAATAAAATAAAATTAATAATTATGATAACTTGTAATTAGTAATTAAATTATTTATATACATGTTAACTCTAAATGTATCAAAATACGGAAATAGATTTATGTTGGTATATTATAGAATAAAAATGTGATATCATAAAGTAATAATAAATAAATTATTATGAGAGATTTTATAAAAAGTGACCAATCTATTTAATTGATAAAAACTTTTACCATAAAACATTGTTTATTTGTTAAAATAAACAATTTAGTTAAAATATAAAATAATTGTGAGTAAAAAAATCTCATTATTTGCTAAAATAGACAACTTGGTTAAAATATAGAGTAATTGTGAATTAAAAAATCTCATATTGGTAGTTGCTTATTAAGATGACCCTGTAGGTTCTAATGATGAAAATTAATCTTGGACACAATTATCAATTCCTCAAATTTATACAAATTTATTAGTATTAATAATAATTTTAATTTTATAGAAAATAGACCGGTTAAATTAAGCTGTCACTTTTTTCTATCAAGATATCGTAGACGAGTATTTTATCATTTATCTTCATGTGGTGGGTGGGTGCTCGCAGAAGTGACAAGTACGAAGTGGTCGGTAATTCGGCCATCTAAACGTGTAAAAATGTATGCAGCCCACAATAAAAAGTGAAATCCCAAAAGCCAAAGCGGGGTCCACTTATGATGTGACTACGTCGTTTTACCTTATTGTCATTATACCACGTGCATGGCGGTCTATAGTGCAACTTGCAACTCGTGTCCTTACATCGGAGAAAGAGACGTCAAGGTTCCATCAATGGCATTAAATGCCAAAATTCTCCGCGGATTTCCATCACTTGGACTCTGGAGTTTAACCTTAATAAGAAAGTCGACACAATTAAAAAAGGCGGCGGGCCCGACGATTGCGGGATTCGACCGACCACGGGAAAGCATGACATAAACCGCACTCACGACTGGTGGAAACTTGTGGTTCGTTCATTAAGATAGATGATATTATTGGCAATTATTTTTGAAAATAACAAAAAAATATCTAACAAATTTTATTTCATCTATATCATTCATTATTGATATTTTTACTGAATTAAATAGTTTGTTAACTTAAAATGCTTTATTGATTCAAATTATATTATAATTATAAATAAAGTTATTTATTTAAATATATAGGTTTTAATTAGGGTTGAGTTAAGTTTAATTTTATGAAAATGAAGTATTATGTTTCAATAAAATTTAAATCTCTAGAGTTTATTGTAAATAAAGTATTGGGGTGACTAGATTCACTGATAATAATAATTACTGAAATTAACTAATATTATCGAAATAAAAAACTAACCCAATTATTTATATATATATATATATATCATTTTTCCATTCGGCCTGGAGTATGCCGTAAAACTGCTTCTGCTTGGCTAAGAGCTCGTCTTCCTCGGACGTAAGGAAACAGGTTAACGGCCCAAGACCCAGAGGCATCTGGCAGGAGTGAAAGCCTGCTCCCTTACGGACCACCAGCGGGTTATTCCAAGTGGCGTGGTTTTCCTTGATAACAGTCAAACCGACATTCGCGGATAGCAGCCAGAGATGGCTGTCCTCACTGTTGGTTTGACACCTAAG
This sequence comes from Pinus tabuliformis, assembly GCA_031772625.1. Classification (NCBI taxonomy): domain Eukaryota; kingdom Viridiplantae; phylum Streptophyta; class Pinopsida; order Pinales; family Pinaceae; genus Pinus; species Pinus tabuliformis. The sequence continues at coordinate 151,574,345 of CM062804.1, read as the reverse complement.
TTTGATAGATTTTGCCACCTTCATAAAAAATATATTATATCTTCCATTACTATTTTTTATTTTTTATTTGTCTATTTACACATTTCTCATCCCAAACATATAATTTAAGTTTTCTGAGATAGGAAGACTCATTTTGTTGGCCGGTTTTTGCTTTTCCTTACCTTCCAGAATCATCTGCTTGAGTTTATCAGGTCAGAGAATATATTCAAAATTTAGCTGTTCTGCCTTTTATTTTATTTCATGTTTTCATGCCTGGGTGGCTGAATTTTATATATATATATAGGTTGGACTATTGCTGCCAGTTCTGTGGCGCATACATGTGACACGCATACAACTTCGGTAGCAGAGCTTGTGTTATTGGGTGGGTGTGATCCACATGATGATTAATTTGGTACCTGCTCTTCCTATTTTTTAATCTTTGGATAAGAGTTGGTATCACCTTGGTGCCGAATATTTTAATTTTGGGTTTACCTTTAGTTACTTAATACATGCAACCATATACTCAGCTTTTGCAATTAACGTACTCAGCTGGTGTACCAAACAAAAAGAAATGAATTGGAGTATGAGTTGCTGTCTTACAAAATAGCATGTAATTTTTGAACTATATACAATCACGTAGTCTAACGAAAGGAGTGGCCCGGAAAGTTATAGAAATTTGGATCATATTTAAAGAAAATTTTCCAGCAAGGATTTTTGTAAATTCAAGTTAGAGTTGTTAAATTTTAAAATTTTAGGCGTCCTAGACATTTTTGATGGTGCTGAATCCATTTCCACCATCAAAAACAAGATTCAAACACTGCCTTTACAAGATTTTTTGATTTTTTTTTGCCCGATTCCAGCCGTCCAGGCAATTCCTCCGCCTCATCAAACCAATTCCATATACAATTCTTCAATTTTATCATATATATATGAATTTAATGAAGGATACTTAAATATAAAGATAAATTTATAAAGCTTTTTGAATATAAATTTAATCAGCAGCGTTCGTTTTCCATCTCAAATCATTAGAACTTTATTTCATCTTCATATTTGTACTTGTTCTTTTAAATTTATATATTAAAAACAAGTAGTTGTTATTTGTACTTATATCATAAATAAATTATAGAGTTAAATGCTATAGTTTGTTTATTGTGAAAATTATGTAACAAAAAATAGTGTAATTGTATAGAAAAGTAACAAAGTACTTTATAATTTCTCTCTACGGTGTGTTAGAGGTGGGCTAATTCTTTAAAATAGGGGCAATTAAACCTACTTGGTTCCTATCTAGATCTCAATACTGATTTTTTTCTTGAGGCTTTAGTATGCAAATAGATGTATATGGATATGGATATGAAGTGATTTTCCTATTGAGTTTTCATTTGTAGAGGGAGGCATATGGATATGTATGCGAGGGTAATTGAAATTGGAAGGGAAAGTATTGCCTATTCGGGGCAGCGATTGTTGTATAATGTTGAGCCAATTACAGGGTCTACAAAATCCAAACATCCCTTCTCCCCCTACACATAATATTATGACAATGATTTATTGGTTTTCAAAGCCACTTTCTCGAAACTCATGAGGATTTGTAGTGGTCATGACCGTGGTGGATAATTGTTTGTGCTATGGTATATTGGTGGGCTCATGTACATTGCTTTCCACCTTTTTAGTAGAACATATAGTTTTGAGTTGAGTTTCAGTGTTAAGGTGACAGTGGTTGGTAGCATATTTGGGTTGGTGCTTTTCTTTCATGCTAAGAGGATGGGCTTCACAACATGGCCACCAAGGCTACGGTGGGATGTCTTGTTCGCATGCCCAGGATGAGGGTCACGAGGCTATTGATGAGTTGTTGGCTTATATGGGTCAGTGCCAGGTTCAGAAGAATTATTTAGCTAAGCAAATCCTGCAGCTACTGGCCCTTTCGGCAGTAGCCCGCGAAGCACAGACTAAGGTCTCACTCGAGGTAGTAGGGGAGGGTGCTGGAACCAGGTTTCCGCACCCTTGGGATTTCTAGATACGGTTTGGAGGTTTCGCGCTCTGCTCTGCAGCTTCGCGCTGAACTGTATTCGCTTGGATTCTGAATACCTCGTGCAGTTCTACAGATTTACTCTAAAGGATGGAGTATTGCAACTCAGATCCATTTTAAAATGGTTTTTAAGCAAACATTTATCACTTTTATTTAGTTCGTTTATTAAGATTAAAACCCGATTCACAAGTATTCAATAATCAATGCGCATAGACCAAAACAGCTTTATTCACCATACAAGTTGCCAGATTCCCGATAATTCAGAGATCACAAATATATTTCTGAATGAACTTATCTTTATTTCCACTTCACACTAGTACAACCAAACCCGCCCTGCGCACTCAGCTGTAGGGGTCCGCGCACACAAATGCAAACTCTTCCAGGCCTCTGCGCACACAGCTGCAGAGCCTCTATCCTCTACCCAAATCCTCGACTTGGACTTACAAATGCTTTCAGACTGCTTCTCTCAAAAACCCATCACATATTAGATCCAAGATCATCCAACAAAACTTAGCTACTCTACCCATAGAGCCTCGCTCTATTTACACCTTTCCATGGATCGCGATCCATGGGTGGGCCAACTCATCTTACATTTCTTTACATTATTTTTGGGTGGACTACCCTTTTGACTTTGACTTATTACAACTTGCGCTTCGCGCATCTTGCAGAGTCTTCACCCTGCTTTTACCCAAAATTTCGGGCTTCGAGCCCCATAACTGTTGGGCAGGGCTTCCGCTACCCAACAGTCCCCCAACATAATCATTGTGACTCGTCCCGAGTCACTCGGCTAGTACGAGAATCTTTGCGCGGAGGTGGGTCAGCAACTTCTGCATCTCCCCTGTCTCTATAGAAAATTTGGCTGCGAATCTCTATACCCTTTCCACATGAGCCACTGAGGTATCCGTATCATTTGCAATTGCTTGCTCTGTCGCACATACTGCCTGCATCTGTGTGAGCTTGCCTTCAATGGTTATGGATACGCCAAATGCTTCATCGAGCCACGGTTGGATACTCTCTTTAAGGGCGGCCTCCTGTTGTCGCACTGCATCAACTTGGGCTTTGAGTGCCTGGACCTCCTTCATTTTGGCCAACCGCTGTGTGATAGCGACCGTCTATGCAATGCCCCGGGCGGTGTCATAGGCCTGTTGCAACTCGCGTGCCTCGGTTTCTACTCACTGTATGGTTGGATCTTCCTAGAAGGTGGTGAGTATCCCGAGCAACTGCTTGAGTAGTCTCGAGCATTTGCGAACAACACTACTCATTGTTTGTAGTCCAGTTACAACTGCACTGCGGTGGCATTCCCGTTCAGCCAGAGGTGTGGGCAACTGAGCCTTGAGACAGAGTTCTGCAACCTGTAATGTTAGCTCCTCCTGGTGTCTCGCGACCTCCGCTTGGGCCGTGCAAAAGCCGACTACCATGTGTTAAATCCTGGTAGCTAGGGGGAGGTCCCTGGGGATGGCTAGCTCGAGGACTGTACCAAATTCCTCTGTCACAACTTGTTCTACCTCTCGGTGTTATGCAACCAATTCATCATGCCAGAGAGTAATCTATTCTATCTTTGCCTCTTTTTTTGTCAAGATGCGGAACGTGCGACCTTCCCTGGCATGAAATTCCTGAGTTACTCCCTCTTGCAGTTGGTATAGTACGTCTCTAGACAGAGTGGCTAGATTTAATTCCCAACTGCCTGCGTCGCCTGTGGCTATGGCTCAGACAACCTTGACTGGAAATGAGAGGATGTGTGGTGTGTGCATGCTGACCATCTGCATGGCGGCATCTCTATCTTTTGTGGGCTCGTGAGGGACCTAGCCCGAGGGTCACTCTTTTAAGGCTTGTAACTGTGCTTTGATCTCCCCTAACACACTGGTTTGTGCAGTGATCAATTCGGGAAACGCACTGGTGGTAACATTGCTTGCGGGTGGGCTATTATCCATGAAGTCTTTTTCTAGAGCCTTTGCTGTTTTGGACTTTTTCTGAGCGGTCGAGGGTTCGTTGGTGTGTGACTGCTTGAGGTGGTCCTGCGTTTATGTTCCGTGTTGCAGATCCTGTTCCAAATCTGTTCCCTGATCCGTCTGGTTCTCCGTTGTAATCAGACTCGTGGTAGCCCCTTGCTGCAAAGTGGCTTGTTGGTCCTGCCGTGTTTTTTCTGCTAGTTGGATGAGTCTCTACTAGCATTCCTTCTTTTGCTGCTGTGCAGCGACTTAGTTGAGAATGGTCTTGTCTGGGCTGCACCATTCCAAGGGCCATGTTGCTAATACTATGTAAATGGCATCATCCATTGCAAGGAACGGATGTGTGACCCAAGATCACTCTGGATCCTTTTCGCGCATGGATATACACGTGATGCATGTCTGCCTTGAACTCAGTCATGCTTTGAAAATTGTTGTAAATTGTGGGGGACATGCGTGGTCTTCGAGCAATCTGCGTCCGTATCTTTCCTTCCCTGGAGGTCCAAAATGCTCAGATCACGGAAACCCTGGCTGCATCCTTTGTAGCCCAAAGTGAAATATACCGTATTGCCTTGGGTAAACTATTCTCAATGTTGGGAAACTAGCTCTCTGGTGACAAGTCACCTGTAACTAGAAGGATTGATAAGAGCAACCATGCATAATGAAAGGTCTTACCTTTGTCCTGTGCTTCTTGACAATTGGTCAAAAATTTGTCGCGTAAGAATTGTGTCGAATTGAACTAAACCCCTTCGGCACACTCTCCGACCAATGCGATGACAGTGGCGGGCACTTCATCTGCATGAAATTTTCTCATAAGTTTACTGGCTACGGTTTCAGTGGCGACTCGTACTGCGAAGTCGTTGATGCTTGCTATGACATACCCCCGCTTCCCTTCTTGCAGATGGTCTTTGCCTTGACTATTTCGGTGAGGCCTCCCTCACTACTAGTTCCGGCTATGTCTGCGGGGTTATTCCCTTTATATGGCAGGTGCGTAATCTGGTGGATTAGGTCAGCTGTGATCGGGATCGGTTCTTCCAACCAAAGATATCCATCATGGATGAGACCTAGCAGTTGTCGAATCACAAATATGGTGATGGTCGTGTGGTGATAGTGAGGTATCCACCTGAGGTTTAGCAGTCTGGCCCTCTCCACGCCTAGTAACCACTTCTACAGAAATAGTGTGCCTTCAGCTAGTTCAGGGAACTTGTCGCTATCTACTAGGTCCCAATCTTCGAATTTGGTGCTTGGAACGTGCCCCATTGGCAATCCTTCGAACCTTATATCGTCTCGAAGAAGCGGGCTCTAGAGCATAGTTTTTGCAGCGTCTACATCTTTTGCTAGCTTGGTCGTCCTAGTCCAACGAGAAAGATACGGGGCTAACGATGGGAACTGGAACACAAGTTCTTCTTCCTCTACTTGCGCGTCAATTTCATCGATCAGGTCTTGCAAGTCGTCCTCCTCCTCAGCGGGTTTTTCGATCACTATTTACCTCTGTCAACTATCGAGCATTTGTTGAATCTTGGGGAGGCCCAGACTGGACCCATCTTCTGCTTGTTCTTCTTGGGTCACAGGGTGCATGGGGATTTAGGAACTTCCAAAACTTGAGAGGGCTCTTCATGACTCAATTGCATTTCTTCGATGACTCGTGCTCGGGTTCTTGCCATAGTGCTCATGGAGTGCCTGGTAGCTGTGTAGTTGCTATTTTTTACTAGTTCAAAGCGCCAAAAATCCAGCACTGGCCACACGCTATGAGATTTGAAAAAATCTCTTCCACCCATTTGCAATTCAAGTTGGCAAATCTCTGCGTATCTCGTCCAGAACTTCCGCCTTAATGTCCCGCCGCCTACTCCTGTTTGACGTGATTTGACTAACCTGTTAGGGCCGATGTGCCTAAAGGTTATCTTTTGACTTTTCCCTGCGGTAGCGCTATCCTTGAGGCGCTTAGATTGGGGATGATTCCTTTTTCCGTGCCGGTTTTCGGCAGACTGGTTTATAGTCCCATGCCTTCTTTCAACTACCTGAGGTGCTGAGACTATAGTTTCTACTACTAGTCAGGTGTTCGAACCTTTGGTGGGAGTTCACCTCATCCTTGCTAGCCCGTGCTGTGAGCACTTTTGAAGCATCTGGGTAATCGGTCTAGGGTTTATATTCTTTCATGAGTGCGGGTGCAACCACGTAGCAATGTCACAACATGTTTTGGAGCCCCTCTGCTTGGCAGTGTACTTTGCTTCTTCAGTCGTAACCCCTGTTTATCGATCTTGGAAGGTCCACGGCCACACATTCTTTTCTGAGCTACCATATTTTGGTTATTACAAGCCCAGTGTACCCATGGTATCCTCAACTTCTCTGGGCCTTTGCTAATCCTAGCACTAGTCTGTTGAGCAAGCTTCAGGCTACTACTTCCAGGCTAGGTAGATGTCTGCACCTCAGACACCTATAGCCTCGACTGGCGAGGAATGCGTACTTTTCTTTGTGCTTCTGACCGTGCACGCGCTTTTAATTTTGGGTTTAGCTTTAGTTACTTAATACATGTAACCATATACTCAGCTTTTGCAATTAACGTACTCACCTGGTGTACCAAACAAAAAGAAATGAATTGGAGTATGAGTTGTTGTCTTACAAAATAGCATGCAATTTTTCAACTATATACAATCACGTAGTCTAACGAGGCGGAGGAGTGGCCCAAAAAGTTATGGAAATTCGGATCATATTTAAAGAAAATCCAGCAAGGATTTTTGTAAATTCAAGTTAGAGTTGTTAAACATTAAAATTTTAGGCGTCCTAGACATTTTTGATGGTGCTGAATCCATTTGCACCATCAAAAACAGGATTCAAACACTACCTTTACAAGATTTTTAAATTTTTTTTTGCCTTGATTCCAGCTACTTTTAGCCATCCGGGTAATTGCTCCGCCTCGTTAGATCAATTCCATATACAATTCTTCGATTTTATCATATATATGAATTTAATGAAGGACACTTAAATATAAAGATAAATTTATAAAGCTTTTTGAATATAAATTTAATCAGCAACATTCGTTTTCCATCTCAAATCATTGGAACTTTATTTCATCTTCATATTTGTACTTGTTCTTTTAAATTTATATATTAAAAACAAGTAGTTGTTATTTGTACTTATATCATAAACAAATTATAGAGTTAAATGTTATAGTTTGTTTATTGTGAAAATTATGTAACAAAAAATAGTGTAATTGTATAGAAACGTAACGAAGTACTTTATAATTTCTCTCTATGGTGTGTTAGAGGTGCGCTAATTCTTTAAAATAGGGGCAATTAAACCTACTTGGTTCCTATCTAGATCTCAATACTGATTTTTTTCTTGAGGCTTTAGTATGCAGATAGATGTATATGGATATGGATGCGAAGTGAATTTTCTTTCGAGTTTTCATTTGCAAAGAGAGGCATATGGATATGTATGTGAGGGTAATTGAAATTGGAAGGGAAAGTATCGCCCATTTGGGGTAGCAATTGTTGTATAATGTTGAGCCAATTACAGGGTCTACAAAATCCAAACATCCCTTCTCCCCCTACACAGAATATTATGACAATGATTTATTGTTTTTCAAAGCCACTTTCTCGAAACTCATGAGGATTTGTAGTGGTCATGACCGTGGTGGATAATTGTTTGTGCTATGGTATATTGGTGGGCTCATGTACATTGCTTTCCACCTTTTTAGTAGAACATATAGTTTTGAGTTGAGTTTCAGTGTTAAGGTGATAGTGGTTGGTAGCATATTTGGGTTGGTGCTTTTCTTTTATGCCAAGAGGATGGGCTTCACAACATGGCCACGAAGGCTACGGTGGGATTTCTTGTTCACATGCCCAGGATGAGGGTCGCAAGGCTATTGATGAGTTGTTGGCTTATATGGGCCTGACCCAGGTTCAGAAGAATTATTTAGCCAAGCAAATCCCGTAGCTACTAGCCCTTTCGGCAGCAACCTGCGAAGCACAAACTGAGATCTCACTCAAGGTAGTAGGGGAGGGTGTTGGAACTAGGTTTCCACACCCTTGGGATGTCTGGATGCGGTTTGGATGTTTCGTGCTCTGCTCTGCAGCTTCGTGCTATACTGTATTCATTCGGATTCTAAATACCTCCCGCAGTTCTACAAATTTACTCTAAAGGATGGAGTATTGCAACTCAGATCCATTTTAAAATGGTTTTTAAGAAAACATTTATCACTTTTATTCAGTTCGCGTATTAAGATTAAAACCCGATTCACAAGTATTAAATAATCAATTCGCATAGAACAAAACAGCTTTATTCACCATACAAATTGCCAAATTCGTGATAATTCAGAGATCACAAATATATTTCAGAAAGAACTTATCTTTATTTCGACTTCACATTAGTACAACCAAACCTGCCCTACGCACTCAGCTGTAGGGGTCCGCACACACAATTGCAGACTCTTCCAGGCCTCTGTGCACATAGCTGCAGAGCCTCTAATCCTCTACCCAAACACTCAACCTGGACTTGCAGACACTTTCAGACTACTTTGCTAAAAAACCCATCACATATTAGATCCAAGATCATCCAAAAAAACTTAGCTAGTATACCCATAGAGCCTCGCTTTATTTATACCTTTCCATGGACCTAGATCCATGGGTGGGCCAACTCATATTACATTTCTTTACATTGTTTTTGGGCGGACTACCCTTTTGACTTTGACTTATTACAACTTGCACTCCGCGCATCTTGCGGAGTCTTCACCCTACTTTTACCCAAAATTTCGATCTTTGAGCCCCATAATCGTTGGGCGGGGCTTCCGCTACCCAATAGTCCCCCAACAAAATCATTGTGACTCGTCCCGAGTCACTTGGCTAGTACGAGAATCTTTGCATGGAGGTCGGTCAGCAACTTCTGCATCTCTCCTGTCTCTACAACAAATTTAGCTGCGAATCTCTGTACCCTTTCCGCATGAGCCGCTGAGGTATCTGTATCATTTGCAACTGCCTGCTTCGTCGCACATACTGCCTGCATCTATGTGAGCTTTCCTTCAATGGTTGTGGATACACTAAACGATTCATCGAGCCAGGGTTGGATATGCTCTTTAAGGGCGGCCTCCTATTGTCGCAAAGCATCAACTTGGGCTTTAAGTGCCTGGACCTCCTTCATTTTGGCCAACTGCTACGTGATAGAAACCGTCTATGCAATGCCCTGGGTGGTGTCATAGGCCTATTGCTACTCGCGCGCCTCGGTTTCTACTCACTGTATGCTTGGATCTTCCTAGAAGGCGGTGAGTAGCCCGAGCGACTACCTGAGTAGTCTCGAGCATTTGCGAACAACACTACTCATTGTTTGTAGTCCAATTACAACTACACTGTGGTGGCATTCCCTTTCGGCTAGAGGTGTGGGCGACTGAGCCTTGAGACGGAGTTCTGCAACCTATAACGTTAGCTCCTCCTGGTGTCTCGTGGCCTTCGCTTGGGCCGTGCGAAAGCCAACTGCCATGTTTTGAATCCTGGTAGCTCAGGGGAGGTCCTCGGGGATGGCTAGCTCGAGGACCATACCAAACGCCTCTGTCACAACTTTTTCTACCTCTCGGCGTTGTGCAGCCAGTTCATCATGCTAGAGAGTGATCTATTCTATCTTTTCCTTTTGTTCTGTCAAGATGCAGAACGCACAGCCTTCCCTGGCACGAAATTCCTGACTTACTCCCTCTTGCAGTTGGTATAGTACGTCTCTAGACAGAGTGGCTAGATTTAATTCCCAATTGCCTGTGTCACCTGTGGCTATGGCTCAGACTACCTCGACTGGTAATGAGAGGATGTTTGGTGTGTGCATGATGACCATCTACACAGAGACATCTCTATCTTCTGTGGGCTCGCGAGGGACCTAGCCTAAGGTTCGCTATTTTAAGGCTTGTAACTATGCTTTGATCTCCCCTAACACACTAGTTTGTGCAGTGATCAGTTCGGGAAGTGCACTGGTGGTAACATTGCTTGCGGGTGGGCTGTTATCCATGAAGTATTTTTCCAGAGCCTTCGTTGTTTTGGACTTTTTCTGAGCGGCTGAGGGTTCCTTGTTGTGTGACCGCTTGAGGTGGTCCTGCGTCTCTGTTTCATGTTGTGGATCCTGTCCCAAATTTGTTCCCTTATCCGTATGGTTCTCCATTGTAATTAGACTCGTGGTAGCCCCCTGCTGCAAAGTGGCTTTTTGGTATTGCCGTGTTTTTTCTACCATTTCGATGAGTCTCTGCTGGCATTCCTTCTTTTGCTGCTGTGCAACGACTCGGTTGAGAATGGTCTTGTTTGTGGTGCGCCATTCCAAGGGCCATGTTGCTAATACTACGTAAATGGCATCATCCATTGCAAGGAACGGAAGTGTGACCCAAGATCGCTCTGGATCCTTTCGCGCGTGGATATACACGTGATGCATGTCTGCCTTGAACTCAGTCGTGCTTTGAAAATTGTTGTAAATTGTGGGGGACATGTGTGGTATTTGAGCAATCTGCATCTGTATCTTTCCTTCCATGGAGGTTCAAAATGCCTGGATCACGGAAACCCTGGCTGCATCCTTTTTATACCATAGTGAAATATACTGTACTACCTCGGGTAGACTATTCTCAATGTTGGGAAAATGGCTCTCCGGTGACAAGTCACCTGTAACTAGAAGGATTGATAAGAGCAACCATGCATAATGAAAGGTCTTACCTTTGTCCTATGCTTCTTGACAATTGGTCAAAAATTCGTCGCATAAGAACTGTACCGAATTGAACTAAACCCCTTTGGCACACTCTCCGACCAATGCGATGACAGTGGCGGGCACTTCATCTGCATGACATTTTCTCATAAGTTTACCGGCTAGGATCTTAGTGGTGATTCGTACTGCAAAGTCGCTGATGCTTTCTATGACATACCCCGACTTCCATTTTTCCAGATGGTACTTTGCCTTGACTGTTTCTATGAGGCCTCCCTCTTTACTAGTTCCAGCTATATCTGCAGGGTTATTCCCTTTATATGGAAGATGCGTAATCTGGTGGATTAGGTCAGTTGTGATCGGGATCAGTTCTTCCAACCAAAGATATCCATCATGGATGAGACCTAGCGGCAGTCGAATCACAAATATGGTGATGGTCGTGTAGTGATAGTGAGGTATCCACCTGAGGTTTAGCAGTCCGGCCCTCTCCATGCCTAGTAACCACTTCTATGGCAATAGTGTGCCTTCAGCTAGTTCAGGGAAGTTGTCGCTATCTGCTAGGTCCCAATCTTCGAATTTGGTGCTTGCAACGCACCCCATTGGCAATCCTTCGAACCTTATATCGTCTAGAAGAAGCAGGCTCTGGAGCATAGTTTTTGTAGCGTCTACTTCTTTCGCTAGCTTGGTCGTCCCGGTCCAAGGAGAAAGATACGGGGGTAACAGCGGGAACTGGAACGCAAGTTCTTCTTCCTCTGCCTACGCATTAATTTCATTGATCAAGTCTTGCAAGTCATCCTCCTCCTCAACGGGTTTGTCGATCACTATTTACCTCTGTCAACTATCGAGCATTTGTTGAATCTTGGGGAGGCCCAGACTAGACCCATCCTCTACTTGTTCTTCCTGGGTCACGAGGTGCATGGGGATTTTAGAAACTTTCGGAACTTGAAAGGGCTCTTCATGACTCAATTGCATTTCTTCGATGACTCATGCTTGGGTTCTTGCCATAGTGCTCATGGAGTGCCTGGTAGCCGTGTAGTTGCTATTTTTTCCTAGTTCAAAGCACCAAAAATCCAACACTGGCCACACGCTATGAGATTTGAAAAAATCCCTTCCACCCATTTGCAATTCAAGTTGGAAAATCTCTGCGTATCTCATCCAGAACTTCCACCTTAATGTCCCGTCGCCTGCTCCTGTTTGACTTGATCTGACTAACCTATTAGGGCCGATGTGCCTAATGGTTATCTTTTGACTTTTCCCTGCGGTAGCGCTATCCTTGAGGTGCTTAGCTTGGGAACGATTCCTTTCTCTACGACGGTTTTCCGTAGACTGGTTTATAGTCCCATGACTTCTTTCAACTACCCGAGGTGCTGAGACTGTATTTTCTACTACTAGTCAGGTGTTCAAACATTTGGTGCGAGTTCGGCTCGTCCCTGATAGCCCGGGGTGCGAGCACTTCTGAAGCATCTGGGTAATCAGTGTGGGGTTTATATTCTTTTTTGAGTGTGGGTGCAGCCACGTAGCAATGTTGCAGCGTGTTTTGGAGCCCCTTTGCTTGGAAGTGTACTTTTCTTCTTCAGCCGTAACCCTCGTTTATCAGTGTTGGAAGGTCCACGTCCATGCAGTCTTTTCTGAGCTACCTTCTTTTGGCTATTACAAGCCTAGAGTACCCATGGTACCCTCAACTCCTCTGGGCCTCTGCTAACCCTAGCACTGGTCTGTTGAGCGAGCTTCAGGCTACTACTTCTAGGCTAGGTAGATGTCTGCACCTCAGACACCTATAGCCTCGACTGGGGAGGAATGCATACTTTTCTTCGTGCTTCCGACTGTGTGCTCACTTTCCTTTGACATATATTCCTTGTTGTTCACATCTTTTGAGTGACCCTCTTTTCGGAAGTAGTAGCTATGGGGAATGTTTTCGTGAATAGTTTCGGTGGTTCCTCTACTCCCACTGCCACCATCCGATTACAACTGATTGTGGTGAATTCATGTAGTCGGTTCTACCATCGTTCAACCTCTTCATATGAGTCCAACGTGCAAGAACTATCGCGGTCCCATGAGAGTCGACCATCCGCTGTCGGATTGAAACTGCCCTGATCCTCCGCAGTAATCTAGTAAATACAGTCCAGCTCCTCGTCGCTGTCTACATCACGCACAGGCTCGGTATATCACACCCCTTCTGCTGGGTCCAATGGGACCATCACACGGAGAGATTTCTTTTCGAAGATCATTTTGCGTTTCTTGAGATTTATGACTCCATTCATATCTATCACCCAATCTGTCCCTAACAATGCAGGATATGGGTTACTATCATCCACAATTTTGATAACCTCAAAATCAGTCTGGGTGCTGGTGCCATCGATGCCTAATGTAACTTCGTGCAGGCATCCCATAGGCAGAATATTTTGCTGGTTAGCCATCCTTACTTGAATCGGTGACCCTTTCAGTGGAGGCCTGCCCATGCATTCCCAAGTCTACTTCGATAAGACATTTGCATCGGACCCAAAATCTAAAACGACCTGATCCATCTCATAGTCCACGATCTAGACTATTAGTTGCATTTCCTGCCTAGTGTGCAAAGCATGTTTTCCTAATTTTTAGATCATTCGAGGTTCATCCGCTCGTGAGCACCGAGTTATCAATTCTTGCAGTCCCCTTACCGCTTTGGCATCCCTTAGTAAGTTCATGCATGTTTTTAGGAAGGTAGTTAGCACAGATGTATCCTTCTCTGATCCGAATTAATCCTTACTCCCCAACATAGAGGCTTCCGCTAAGCTCTTCTTGGCTTCCATAAATGTTTCCCTTGCACACTCTAAATGAAAGTCTGGCTATTTTGAGGGGACCTCACGCGCCCATGCATCCGTTTCTGGCTAGTTCCCCTTATCTTCCCCAATGGCCGTGCCACTATGGAGCATCATATTTATGTTTGATTCCTCTGCCCGGGGTTCAGCCTTCATCATCTGGAAATTTTCGGTGGGCTTGGTCGGGAGCACCCCCTTTTCACGCATCTGAGTGATCAGCGTCGGGAAATCAACTGCTTTGTGGTCAAGTTGGTAGCAGTAAGGGAAACAGGATTTGGTCGGATTCGTGCAATCACGCGTGTAATGCCCTGGCCCTCCACAATTGTAGCAAATTAATTACCCTCGTCCTCATCCAGGTCTAATGCATCCATAGCCCCGTTCGCACCCTTGGTACCCTCCCCGTACAGATGGTGCGGTGGAATCCTGTCTGCGCACCTCTGTTTGCATCTTGTACGTAGGTGTTCGATCCATCAACATTTGGTAACTGTGGCAATTTATTTCCTCGTGGCCCACCATTCTGCAGAAGTTACAAAATAAGTGTTGAGGAGGGGGTTGTCATAAGCTTAGCAATAGGTGACAATTGTCCGTGGCATGCTTTCCTCCTACTTCACAGATTGTGCACCAGAGTGCGGGTGCTATGCTTGGCCCAACCTGTACCTCTGGTCGCAATGTTATGGGCCCCCTCCTATCACAGGGTTCGCAAAGATTGGACAGTGGTCTTTGTCATGGCCTGGTCCCTTGCATTTGATACACCATGCTTCTTCTTGTACCTTGGTCCTAGGTGCCTATCCTTGTTTTAAGTTACGCATCTCCAGACATAAGTTTGGTATTTGCGCTTGGATTTGCTGTACTCCCAACCCTAGGTCCTATATTGGGGTTTTGTGTAGTCACATTGCTGCCTCTATTGCTTCGGCTTGGGTTGAGATCTTTTGCTATGATAGAGCTAATCTCAAATATGCCATTAATGATGCGATAAACCAAGTGTAGTGCTGCTCATCTGCAAGTGTCATGTTGGCCTCGCGGATGGTACTTTTAAACCTATGATCTAAATCCCATGGGGTTTCACCAGGTATCATTACAATTTCCTTGAGTCCAATAATTGACTATGCTTCTGACTTCGCTCGCCCAAATTCCTTATTTAGTGCCACCTGGATTGCTACCAATCCTTCATTGGGGTCATCACTTGAATATTTCATGTACTAGGTCAATGCGTGGTTGTGCAGCGCACTAACCACGGTAGCCTTCTTGATGTTCTCGTCCGTGATGCCCTCAATGTCCCATACATATTTTATCACAAACCAGAACCTACCCGATTCCTCATTTCCCATTCGCTTAAATGTTGGTAGCTGGACTGCACTCGTCATCTTGACTTTCGGCGGTGGCGGGGTTGAAAGTGAGGTCGATATTGGGGTGGATGGGTTCGATGTCGGTGACGTGGGTGGTGGTGTAGACGGGGTTGGTATCAATGGGAAGTGCTCCTTGATCAACCGGACCGCCCTTCCTAGTGAGAACCTCGCAGGCTCGTCCTCGCTTTCCCGAGAAATGGACGCTAAAGGATTGTTTTCTACTCATCCTTTTCCTTGGTAACCTCTTCCGCTTCACGTTACTCCAGACATCAATAGATGTGCATAATCTGTTTTTCACATAACAACATCTTAATCCAAGTGTTCAATGATTTGATATACCTACCCGGAGGTCCTTGAAGAAACTGCCTTTCCACTTCGCTATAGCTCATGGTATTATCTATCGTGAACTTAGTGATAAATCCTCATATTACCCGATCCAACCAATGATCTATTGTGCACGCGATTTTATCCTTGGTGGCTTCTAGCCTACACACTAGTTCCAGGGTCCACACAATAGGCTGGTCCAAGCTTCACCTTCCCACACTCTCAACTAGCCTTGTGATCCACTCGTATAGCTCTACCGGGAATGACACAAAGAAGATCTCGTGAATATTTGTGAATATATACCGGTCAAACCAATCTTCCTTTAATACTTGCGGATTTCTATTTTCCTGAAATGTGAACTCGAGGAGTTTCAGATCCCACCACTCTTCAATTTATTTCTTTGTAGGGTTCCAGTGTTCCCACATCAGACACCCCTTAGGCAGATCCTGGTCTTGGCAACAGAAGCATTTGTTGGCTTATATGGGCCTGACCCAAGTTCAGAAGAATTATTTAGCTAAGCAAATCTCGTAGCTACTGGCCCTTTTGGCAATAGCCCACGAAGCGTGAACTGAGCTCTCACCCGAGGTAGCAGGGGAGGGTGCTGGAACCATGTTTCCACACCCTTGGGATGTCTAGATGTAGTTTAGAGGTTTCGCACTCCGCTCTGTAGCTTTGAGCTGTACTGTATTCACACGGATTATGAATACCTTGCACAATTCTACAGATTTACTCTAAAGGATGGAGTATTGCAACTCAGATCTATTTTAAAATGGTCTTTAAGCAAACATTTATCACTTTTATTCAGTTCGTGTATTAAGATTAAAACCCAATTCACAAGTATTCAATAATCAATGCGCGTAGACCAAAACAACTTTATTGACCATACAAATTTCCAGATTTGTGATAATTCATAGATCACAAATATATTTCAGAATGAACTTATCTTTATTTCCACTTCACACCAGTACATCTAGATTCACCCCGTGCACTCAGCTGTAGGGGTCCGCACACACAGCTGCGGACTCTTCCAGGCCTCTGTGCACATAGTTGCAAAGCCTCTATCCTCTACCCAAACCCTTGATTTGGACTTACAGATGCTTTCAGACCGCTTCTCTACAAAACCCATCACATATTAGATCCAAGATCATCCAACAAAACTTAGCTACTCTACCCATAGAGCCTCACTCCTTTTATACCTTTCCATGGACCGCGATCCATGGGCGGGCTGATTCATCTTACATTTCTTTACATTATTTTTGGGCGGACTACCCTTTTGACTTTGACTTATTACAACTCACTTTCCATGCATCTTGCAGAGTCTTTACCCTGCTTTTACCCAAAATTTCAGGCTTCGAGCCCCATAACCATTACGCGGGGCTTTTGCTACCCAACATGACTATTGGGAACATACACCCCTATAAATTTGAGTTGAGATTGTTGGGGTGGAGGAGGAGGTCTGTTAGGAAATGAGATTTCTAAATGATTGGGACATGGATGAGGAATTTTGTGATTGGATTCGAAATAATGGAAGCTCCAAAGCCAACGACACTAAGTATTATTGTGTTGTGGACTTATATTAACATATGACGACTCTTATTAGAAATGCTTTGCTAGATCATGACTAGGCTAGAGAAGAGTTATTCCCTCAAACATATGAAATCTTGTAGCAACCACAAGAAATCAAGACACATATGGCTACCTTAGAAGCTTTCTTGCTACTTATGCTCACAATTTGAAATGGTTGTCTAACTGTAGAAATTTGATAGAAATTGCAACTGCTCAAGATTTCAAACTCAAAACAAGAAACACAATTCTACTCTACTAATCTATGGAATAGAAATCACAATTTAGAACAACATGCATAAACATGCAGTAAGAAAAATAAAAAATGCGTAGTGATTTCTAGGGGAACCCAACTGGGAAAAGCCACTCAAGTCTCTGTGTTAATAAGTTGAAGAGAGAAACTATTACAATTGTCTTCTCCATCTGATATCACAACTTGCAAAAGAATAATTGTTCTCGCTACTGAATGAGTGCCTCTAGCCAACACTTTGCCAATTTCTGCCTCCTCTAGCCTCCTATTTCCTTGTGCAGTCCTTGAGGAAATTAGCTCCTAAAATATAGGAATTTCCTCCTATTTGCTTGCACAATTCCCAAGGATTTATCAACTTCCTACATGAAAAAATATGTACACTCAACTAGTATACAATTTTTTTACATAATTTCCTTTTCCTCCACTCTAGTTGGGAATTAGAATTCCAAGAATTCATAAGCCATTTTGGGCTGATTGATTAGTTAATTGAAAGATCTTTAGGTTAGGTTGTTTTCCCACTGCACAACTGACCTTCAACTAACTCTATCAATAGTTAGAGGTCGATTAGCTGAGTACAACTGAAAATAACTGAACTAGACTACTGAAATTTAGCAATCACACATGCATGACTAAAATCCAAGCCCACTAACTTGAATTTATTGATCTAACTACGTGACAAGAGACATATCACACTAGTTAATTGCCCTCATGTTGTCTTGATGATGTGGAAATTTGATTTACTAAATTTGGCTAAGGATAAAGTCAAATTGAGCTTTTCTCGCTACATTTTCTAATGCTCGCTATTAGCAAGAAATGGAATTTTCACCACACATATCTTGCACCTATGGAATTCAAATTTACCTCTTGACAATGCCTTTGTCAAGATGTGAGCATCATGCTACTCAGTTGGAATGTACTGTAGCAACATAATTCTCCTCTGCACACAATCCCGCAAATGATGATATCAAATATCAATGTGCTTGGACTTGTCACGAAATACTAGATTCTCAAAGAGATTAATGCAAATTTGATTATCACAATATATCACTGTTGGATCCATCTCTTGACTAAAAAGACCCACAAGTATTCTCCTCATCCATATGGCCTCACATGCTACTTGACTTGTAGCCATGTATTTAGAGTCTACTGAGCTAAGTGCTACAAACCTTTGCTTCCTACTATACTAGGAAATAGTTGCAAACCCAACATTGAAGATAGCAACTGAAGTACTTTTCTTGTATAATGGACTCCTTGTCAAATCTACATCGGTGAAGCCTTCAAGCTTGACTCCCTCCATCCTCCTCTACCATAATCCATACTCGATAGTGCCTCTGAGGTACCATAACACATGCTTTTCTACCTTCCAATACATCTTAGCAGGCTTCACCATAGCTTGGCTAAGTTGGTTTACTACATAGCACATGTCAGGTTTAGTGTTCACAAGATACATCAAAAACTCCACAAGTTGTTTGTAAATGGTAGCATCAACCTTTTCACCTGAAGTGGCATTATGCTTCCTCTAGTTTGTAGCTAGAGGTGTGTCCATAGGTTTGCAACTCTCCATGTGAAATCTTTGAAGTATTTCAAAGGCATACTTCCCCTGACACATAAACAATTCACCATCACCTTGCCATGCTTCTGGCCCAAGAAAGTAATGCATTAAGCTCATGTCTTTCATCTCAAATTCCCTTGCAAGATCCTCTATGCAAGAGTGGATCAATTTCTCTTCACCTATCAATGTTAAATCATCAACATACAAAACAAGAATAAGCAACTTATCATCTACCACAATGTGATCGAGGTTCGCATCTGCTTCACTTTTGGTGAAGCCCAATCCATTGAGATAACTGTCGATCTGAGTGTACCATGATCGAGGTTCCTGTTTGAGACCATACAATGCTCTCCTCAATCTGCACACATGTGAATCCTGATCATATGTCTCAAATCCTTTTGGCTACTCTATGTAAATTTTTTCCTCAATAACACCATTGAGAAAGGCGATCTTCACATCCATCTTGTATATTTTTACTTGTAGATTCAACAACTCATGTGATATACTGTTATGAAACCAACTCACAGAAAGATAGAAAAGATAGATCAACGACTTAAAAATCAGCCTCTTCGAGGGGTCAACCTTCTTTACATTACACAAATGAACAATTCTTGGATGATACAAATGACAAGACCACCTTTCTATATATTGGAGTCTAAGGGATCCCATTACAATCATATCCTACAGAACAATAATATTGTAGGGGTGCAATAATAACAATAGTGGGATTCTATGGGGCATAATAATAACAACATGGGGACTATATGGTTACAATAATACAATAAGGGGGTTGCACTAATAACAATAAGGGGTTACACTAGTAGTATAGGGACCTAGCATGCCCCTCTCCTTCAAAAAGTGTTTTCCTCAACGCTTGAGTAGTTATGGATGCTTCTGTATAAAATTCTCATCCTCCCATGTGGAATCTTTAGCAGGTAAGTTCTTCCACTTGATGATATACTCTAAAATTGATCGATTCCGTAGCTGTTGATTTCTTTTTTTTTGTGACTGCTTCGAGTTCCAATATTATTTTTCTTTCCTTGTCAAGTTATCACAATATTGTTTGAATTGGGATCTTCTCACCTATAACCTTCTTTAAGCATGAAACATGGAAAGCTAGGTGCACTCGGGAAGATGCAGGAAGCCCCAATTCTTATGCCATAATACTAATCTTTTGTAACACCTTATATAGACCATAATACTTTGGTGATAATTTATTATCCTTCTTAGCTTGTTTGAGGGACATTTGTTTGTATAGTTTTAGTCATAGAAAAACCCAATCACCTACATCAAAACTTCTTTTACTGTGATGTTGATCTACCTGTTGTTTCATTCTATTCTACGCCAAAGTGGGGTTATCCTTTAAGAGTTTGATAATTTGTTTTTGATGCTCGACGTGATCTTACACTGCTTGAAACTTAGAATTTTCTTTTAAAGATGATGTGATGGATGGTGGATGATATCCATAAAGTGCCATAAATGGGGTCATTTTTTTGCAGTATGGAAGGACGTGTTATACCACCATTCAGCGAGAGGCAACCACTTGACCCATTGTGTCTATTTATTAGATACAAAGCAACAAAGATATCCTTCCAAAAATTTGTTCACTATCTCAATTTTCCTGTCAGATTGAGGATGATAAAATGAGCTATGATCTAACTCTGTACCCAAATATTCCACCTCTTGTACTCCAAAGAAACATTTGGAGCTTTTTACATATAATTGTTTCTCCTCCAATAGTTTGAGCACCCTGTCAACATGTTGAACATGATCCTTCCAAGACTTGTTGTAGATTAGTATATCATCAAAAAATACTAACACAAATTTTCTAAGGAAGGGTTTGAAAATGGAATTCATCAAACCTTGAAATGTAGAAGGTGCATTGGGAAGGCCAAAAGGCATGACCAAAAATTCATAATGACCCTCATGAGCTCTAAATTTTGTTTTTGGAATGTTGTTAGTCTTCATTGTGATTTGATGATATCCTAAATGAAGATCCAACTTGGTGAAGTAAATCTCTCCATGCAATTCATCCGATAATTCATCTATGATGGGAATGGGAAATTTATCTTTAATAGTAAGCTTTTTTAACTCCCTATAATCCGAAGACATGCACCATGATCCATCCTTCTTGTTTACCAATACCACTGGAGCAGAGAAACAACTTTGACTAGGTTGAATTATACCAACCTCTAGGATTTCTGCAACCATACGTTCAATTCCACTCTTTTGGGAATATGGATATTTGTAAGGCCTAATGTTTGGGGGAACACTTCTTGGAATCAAATGAATAGCATGATCACGAACATGAATAGGTGGGAGGCCTTTGGGAGTCTCAAATACCTTGGAATGTTTGTCCAAAATGTTTTGTAGATCTGTAGAAATAGACGATTTCAATGTGGGAACCTCTAGTGAACATAATTGTGCAATTACACCCCGTTGTTATTTCTTTAGAAGCTTTGTCATGCTGTTAGAACTGGTTATCTTTATCGATCCCTTCGATACCCCTTAATTCAACTTTCTTTCCTTCCCAAAAAAAATTCAAGAAAAGTTCTTGAAAATTAAAAGCTACCGTACCCAAAGGTTGTAGCTATTGGACTCCTATTACAACATCGGCACCACCTACTGGAATGGAAAGGGTTGGACTATTCAATACATATTCTCCCATGGATAGGTTGATATTATGACACTTTCCAGAGCAATTTATGATTCCTCCATTTGCAACCATTTCTTCACAATCTAGTGCTAGATATAGGAAGCAATTCAATTCTTTGGCTATCTTACAATGAATAAAATTATGGGTATTACCCAAATAAATCAACAATATTACCTTTTTCTTCTTGATATTCCCTTCTATATTGAGAGTTTGAGGAGCGGTAATTCTTGTAAATGCATTACAAGATATGGTCATATTCATTTTTTATTTCTCTGGGATTTATTCCGGATGTATATCCTCTTCTTTTGGCATTTCTTGTTCCTTTTCTTGCTCCTCTTCCCCATCAATGTAAATTAATTTCTTCTCAGCATACTTATGAACTTTAGTGTATTTTCTATCACAATTGTAACAAAGCCCTTTTGCTATTTTTTCTTCCAATTTTTGTGGTTTCAACCTTGTAGGTGGTGAAAGGCTAGGAGAAACAACACTTCCATCTTTACAGTTGTGAGTGGTAAGCTTCCTTGTTTCCATAATTTTGCTTTCCATTTTTCTTGCCAACTTGAATGCCTTCTCCAATGAATCAGGTTCCCAAAGGTGAACCTCATGTTGGATGTTTTCCTTTAAAGTCCCTATGAACACATCAATCTTATGGTCCTCTGGAATATCATCTACCCTTATATTCAATTTTTGGAAGTCCTCAATGTGCTCCATCATTGAACCATTTTGTTTGAGATTTATCAATTGGATAAAATAGGTGTTTCTTTTTGTATCCTCATAATGTGCTATTATTTCTTCCGTAAAAATTACCCAAGTGACAAATTGTTTATGAGAGCGAAGCCATCGATACCATACAAACTGATTTGGTTCCAAATATAAAGTTGCAATGTGTATCTTTTCTGTGTTTTGCACATTATGGAGATTGAAATATTGCTCCATATGTAGTATCCATGTTACAGGATCCTTGCCATAAAAATTCCTCATATCGATCTTTGGAACATGGTGGGTCTTCAATCCAACGTTAGAGTCTATGGAATCATGATTATCATTTCTTTTGTTCTCATCATGAGTTTCTTTTAATATATTTTTGTCATTAGTAAGTATTTCTTATAGAAACTTTGTCAAATATGTATTCAAATATTCCATGTTGCCTTTAATTTTTTCTTCTATACCATCCATATTAGCTTCCACACCCTTTGAATTCCTTCAAACTAATTTTTCAACAAAACTTATGCAAAACTTTAAAAAAACTACACGCCATTTTTCACTTTGTAGGAGCTCCATATTGAATCTATTGTATCTATGTAATTTATGGTATTCAATGCCTGAAATTGTAGTCTGTAGTAGCCCTCTGAGTCCCTTTCCAACCCTGCAAGTTTGATCAAGATTGGATTCTACAAGAAATAGTTATGCTAAATCTCCCACGATGACTTGATTATAGACTAGTTCAGTAGAGTGAATTTGTACGAAGTGCCACATGTCACTGTTCTGATCTTAGGACCTGAAACCGATAAAAAGAAAACTAAAGGTTGTCCTATTTCTCTAACTTTTTACAAAATTTCAATCTGATGCTCAGAGAGAAAGTCATGACGATTTTCCCTAGGTCACCTATTTGGGATGTAATTCGGGAGCCTACAAACACCCTAAATTTCTTGGACCATATCTCCGAAACTATAGCGAAAGAAGATATGAAATTTGGATCCAAGATTCCTCAAGATTTCATCTCAAATGGGTTTTAATTTCAGAGTTTGAACCTTCACAGAAAAAAATATTTATAGTGAATATTCCATGATGAACAATTTGCGATGGAATTCAGGAGCTTGCAAAAACCCTAAATTCCTTAGATCATATCTCCAAAAATATAGTGAGACAAGATCTAAAATTCAGACATGAGTTTCAGAATGCTTTCAAATCAAATGATTTTTTTTTTTTAGCTTCTGAAACTTCACATAGAAAAATTTATATCAAAAATTCCATGATGACCTGTTTGGAGCAGCGAAAGCCTAGAATTCAAAGCTCTGATACCAATTGTTATGAAACCAGCTCACAAAAAGATAGAAAAGATAGATCAACGACTTAAAAATAAACCTCTTCAAGGGGGCAACCTCCTTTACATTAGACTAGTGAACAATTCTTGGATGATACAAATGACAAGACCTCCTTTCTATATATAGGAATCTATGGGGTCCCAGTACAAGCAGAACCTATATAACAATAATATTGTAGGGGAAAAACAATAACAATAGTGAACTTCTATGGGGCATAATAATAACCACATGGGGACTATATGGGAACAATAATAAAATAAGGGGGTTTCACTAATAACAATAAGGGGTTACACTAGTAGTATAGAGACCTAACATATACTAAAACACAAGACAATAATCTAATCTACTCTTTACAATGGAAACCAATAATGATTGATGAAAAAAATAAGAAGAAAGAGGAATAATATCAATGACACTTAACAAAATATTTCTCTAGGGGAAGGAACTGCTCAAAGCCCTAACTATCTATGTTGCATTAACTAGAAGACCTAAGAAGAAAATACGATGCTTTTATTCTCACTAGAGAAATTACAGCACAAGTATGATCAATCGCTCTGCCTCACAAGCCTACTCCAGACAACACTTAGCTAATTTTTCTATCTTCCAATCCCCTACTTTCTTGTGCAATTATTGAGAGAATTATCCCATGTCTAATTTGGAAATCCTTCCTCCATAACCACATAATCCAAACTTCGGTCCTTAATCGATTACATGTAGTCCATCTGTACAGCTTGAAAATTATACAACTGATAGTACAATGTCCCTCCACTCTAATCTCAACTAGGTATTCCTTTGAACTGAATGCAAGAGTTATTATTGAGTGAATCCTCAATTAACTAGTGTGGCACTAAGGATGCACTAGTGCACTGACTCACTACTAAACCTCTACTACTTCCTCCAACAGTTAGAACTAGTTTAACTGACTATAACTCAATTAGACTGAGTTATCTAATTACAACTACAATAAACTCAATTTGGACCCCTAAAATTTATGGATCATACTTACATGAGTCCAGGTAGACTTCCAACTCGAAATTCCTAAGTCAATTAAGTCAATTTAACTTAATCAACTAGTTACAAGTTGTTAAGAGAATAGAATTCGATTTTAATTCACAATTTAATTCAAGGAAAAATTACATCAGAATTTATTGTTGCTATTTTTAACACATCTGGTGGATCTTCCACCCCATCTGCATAGTTAAAGAAATAATTTATCGAATGCAGGAATACCTTGCCACAAGGGAAAATGTTTCCTCATAGTCAACTCCCTCTCCTTAATAAAATCCTTTGGCCACAAATATGGCCTTGTACTTCTAGATGCTCCAATTAGCTACATGTTTCACTTTGTAGATCCATCTAGAACCAACCACTGATTTCACTTTTGGTCTCTACACCACCTCCCAAACACTATTCTTCATGATGGATTCATATTCTTCCACGATGGCATCAACCCGCACTCGTTGAGAAACTACTTTCTCAAATGAAGAAGACTCTAAATCAACGATCTCTGTCATGAGAGCCATGTAACCAGTGTACCTCTCAGGTGACCTCCTCTACCTGTGTTGTGATGTAGGAGCTCCCACATGCTCTCGTGTATCCTATATCAATCTATCAACTTCTTTGGTTCTCTTTCTCGCTCTTATGGATGTTTCTAGTTAAGTGGGTGTCTCCACTCAACCTCCTCTCTGCTCCTCCATTTGTGGCTGCTCCACAACTTCCTGAAGCTCATCTTGAGGCTCCTCCTTTGGAGCTAGAAGCTCCTACACTAATGGGATACTCATCTTTCATTCTAGATAGTATCTCATAGGCTTCTCCTCATCAAACTTGACATCTCTCTTTACAACTTTTATCCTTAGTGAAGGAAAACACACCTAGTAATTGTATGGAATTTCAGTGTATCCTACAAAAAATCCCAACTCTATTGTAGGCTTAAGCTTCCTCCTCAAATCCTTGGAGACATGACAATAAAATAAAGCTCCAAAAATTTTGAAATGAGACACCTCAGGATTTCTCCCGAGGAAAGTTTCCTCCAGTGTCATCATACCAAGTATTCTATGAGGACTCTGGTTCTACAAGTATACTATGGTGTTGCATGATTCATCCCATAGCTGTAATGGCAACCCCTCATCATGAAACATGGCTCTTCTTACTCCCACTACGATCCCATTCTTCCTTTTAGCTACCCCATTTTATAGTGGGTTATGGGGTGCTATAATTTCTCTTCAAATACCTTTTTTGGCACAGAAATCCTTGAAGGCATTCAAAACAAATTCACCTCCATTGTCGCTCCTAAGAGCCTTCACTTTCTTCCCAATCTCTTTTTCAACCAATCCTTTGAATTCAACAAATTTGGAGAAAACTTCATCTTTCCTCCACATGAAGAATATCCAACATTTTTTAGAGAAATCCTCATTTAAAATAATATAGTACTTATGTCTTATTGTGGAGGTTGTAGAAAAGGGTCCACAAGCATTAGAGTGGGCTCATTCCAATATTGAATTTTCTCTACTATCTTGGCCATAGAAAGTGGATTTGACATATTTCCCTAATTTGAAACCCCTGCATACATCCTACTAGTCAAGGGACCCTTTAAGGAGATCGATGGTAATTTGCAGCATGTTTTTTAAGGCACCATGGTGTAGACGACCCAATCTCCTGTACCAAATTTCTCCAACATCTCAACTTTGTACTTTTTATGCCTTGTTGTTCAATGCAACACAATATCCCACCTCAATTTTGTATAGGTTCTTCAATCAAACTCGAATTTGCTTCACATTCCTGGTAGCTATGTGTCTTAGAAAGGCTTTCCATTTATTAAAAATCACATCATAGCCTCTATCCTATAATACTACTACAAAGATCCTGTTCTCCTTTAGCCCAAGTACATACATAACATATTTGAGGCATAGAGGGGAGGATTTCTCCCTCTCAAATGTGATAGTACCAATTCTTATAGCATTGTACCTACCATCATCCCCCAATTCGATATGCATATGGATATCCTTCTCCTCCAGGCTACCAAAAAAATCCTTGCACCCTGTCATATGGAATGAGGCACCAGAATCAAGGTACCACACACTCCCCATAAAAATGTTGGCCATACATGCTATTAGGGTGAAGTATGATTTGAATTGTGAAGCTAGTGCTGCACCTCATGCTCCTCCTCCTGAAGGCTTCTTGCTAGATTTCTTTTGCAGACATTTTGTTGCATAATGCCATATTCGTGGCAATGGAAACATTTTATATTGCTCACATCTTTCTTCTTTCCATTATTTTCACTGGATTCATGTTTTCTTAGGGTCTTGTTTCCTTTGTCATTTTCAATTCCCTTCCCAACCAAGTCAAAATTTTCTTCATCCTCTCCTCTAGATGATACTCCACCTATGGTATTTCTCCTAAACTCTTCTTGAACCAAATCAGACCACAACCTTTCCCAAATTAGTAATTTTTCCCTTCCATTCACAAAGTCCTTGTAGTTGTACCACAATTTTGGAAGGCCTAGAAGAGCTAGGCTCACCATGTCACGTTCTACAACATTCACCCCAACCCCTCCAATATTATCTCAAACATGTATAAATATGGAGAGATATTGTGAAATAATATCATTTTTCTGCATCTTGATGTTTCAAAGTTTGTCTTTTAGGGCCAATTTTCTATGTTCAATATTATATTTGAATAGCCCATTCAGTGTCTTCCACATAGCATATGGTGTTTCTTTGCCATGCATATTTGAGATCACATAGTCTCTGACAACATCGAGAAGAATTCTCTTGTCATTTCCAACATCCTTCTTCCATTGGGATAATTGTTGTGCATCAGGCTACCAGGGTTTCACAATGTAAGTTTTAACATATTCTAACACACCATTATCATAAAGCACTACGTCCATTCAATCCTTCCAGGGCATGAAATTAGAGCTACCCTCCAGGGCATACTCCAATATCAGTTTGTTGAAAGACATTCTTCTGAATCTGAAGAAAGACTACTGTAATGAAGTTGAAAATTCAAAATTCTTGAGGGAAAAGTTTGAAATAATGGTTCTAATTTGATTTTAGGGCTTTCATACCATTTATAAATTTGATAGAAATTGCAACTGCTCAAAATTTTGAGTTGAAAACAAGAGACACAATTCTACAATACTAATTTGCAGAATATAAATCACAATTTAGAACAACATGCATATACATGACACATGAAAAACCACAAGTGCATAGTGATTTCTAAGGGAACCCAACTCAGAAAAAAGGCTCAAGTCTCTTCACATTAATTAGTTGAATAGAGTAACTATTAGTAAAATTGCTTGCTCCAGCTCAGAGCACAACCTGCAAAATAATAATTGTTCTCTCTGCTGAATGACAGCCTCTAGCCTACACTTATACAATTTATGACTCCTCCAACCTCCTATTTCGTTGCACATACCTTTAAGAAATTAGCTCCTAAAAGATAGGAATTTCCTCCTATTTGCTTGCAAAATTCCCAAGGATTTATCAACTACCTGCATGCAAAAATCTGTACACTCAACTAATATACAATTAATTTTATATAATTTCCTTTTCCTCCACTCCATCTTGGCAATTCGAATTCCATGCATGCATAAGCTATTTTGGGTTGATTGATCAGTTAACTAAAAAATCTCTGAGTTAGATTGTTCTCCTACTGCACAATTGACCTTCAACTGACTCTATCAATAGTTAGAGCTCAGTTAACTGAGTATAGCTGAAAATAACTTAACTAGATTGCTAAAATTTAGCAATCACACATGCATGACTGAACTCCAAGATCAATAACTTGAATTTATGAAGATAACTGAGTGACAAGAGTCATGCCACACTAGTTAACTGCCTCCAAATTGTCCTGTTGATGTGGAAATTCGATTTACTCAATTTGACTAAGGCTAAAGTCAAATTGAACCTTTTTTTGCTACATTTTCTAACACTAGCAACCTTGTGTCTCAAGTAGTTGGTGGTTAGATTATCAAATGAATTGTAACTCTTTTTCATTTCATTTTAAATATGTAAAACATTTAGGTACTCATAGTATTGTCACGACCAAAACTCTTAATTTTATTGACATCACTTCTATTTTTCATGGTGGATGTTTAGTTATTTTGCTTCTAAACTTAGAAATGACTAAGTGCACTCATAATCCTTTTCTCACAGCTCTTTTCCCAGTGTCAGAGGTATGCCCAACAACATGAAGTTATCCTTCCCTTGTGCTTAATAGAATGATTACTAGTTTACAAAAACGAATGGAGCTAATCTATAACTTAATATGGGGATAGTTTCTTACTAAATGAACAAACATAATGTTACATTAAAAAGTTAAAAAAGTACTAGAACACCTCAACATATATACATAAATTAAATGCATATAATTATATTAAATAAAAGGTAAATTACTACATATATACATGCATTTAACTTCTATAATAAATAAGTTAAATCTATCCAACATAAAGAGAGATTATTTTTTTTCATGTGTACATTTTTTTTCAATATGAAGGAATTAATACATGGCATTAAATTATACAATTAAAATTTTTAGATATTAAGAAAGTTGATCCTTTCAATGTCTATTAGATTTCGATTTAAGATGGATCTAAACTTGATGCAGCAAAGCTGCATCCTGAAATCAATATGCGGACCTGTGGGTTATGGGCCCACATATACATCGGAAGCATTTCAATCAATGGAATCACAACAAAACCTGACCAATCATCGTCAACCATGTGTCGCATAGCTAACGTTTGACTTTTGTATGCCCCAAATCTCCACCATCGATCTGTCCCATCCGATCTAATGGCTATCATGTCACCTGCTCACCAACTAGCTTGGCTAATCTCCACCGTCGATCAATCCCACGTGATCCAATGGCTATCACGCAATCTCACGTGAAATCTTGCACGATCAATATTAGACCAAGAGCGAGCGAGAAAAGTGGTTTTCTCATGCTACGTGTTGACCACTAAGGTTAATCGCATGAAATTGAGAAATACCATTTACGATTTTTTATCTGTGTGAGATACTGCTTACCACCTATGAAGACTACCACACAACCAAACCTCACAAATAAACACAAAACACAGAGTCATTTAGCGTAGAGCCTTCACTACTCCGGCAACGCGATCTTCATTAATCCAGAGAAACAAAAAACCACGAATTTAACACACAGATAATTGTATTATAGAAAAATTTATTACATATGCCCCATGGAGTGGTGGCCCTCTACCAGGTCTTACATCGATACTGGGCCTCCTCTACAAATACACGAAGACTCTATTTTATAACAGTGGAGAAATAGAGGATCGGATCATTCCAGATCTGATCTTTCCTCATAAAATCGCTAAGATCACTCAACCAAATTACAACAAACCTTATCGATTTAACGAAAATATTGTCTTTTAGGCCACGTCGACTTCTCGAAGGTTTGAAAAATTGAATTTGATGTGGGGTGGGTTGATGCTCCTGCATTAAGACTATTCTATTTTAACATAGGATTAATTGAGTATGGAAAATATTAAAATTTAATCTATATACAAATATATAAATGTTTAAGCTCATCGGGTAGAGAGAAGATCGTGATAGGTGTTCTATTAAGGCACTTCATGGTGTAAAGGTGATTGGTGTTCTATTAAGCCACTTTGTGGTGTATGGGTGACCAATTCAAAATTTTGTGGGGAAAAATCTAGCCATGTTAAGGGCTTGTGTGGTTTAGGCCAAGTGTGATACATGGGTGATTCTTATGGCTCCGATGCGCTTTGGTCGTGGCTACTCAAGCCATAGGTTAGGTGTGCCAGTCATCTCATGATTCACATAACCTAGCAAACCATATATCTATCTATCTATCTATCTATCTCTCTCTCTCTCTCTCTCTCTCTCTCTCTCTCTCTCTATATATATATATATATATATATATATATATATATATATAGAGAGAGAGAGAGAGAGAGAGAGAGAGAGAGAGAGAGATATAGATATATACATATACATAATTGTATTTTATTAGTTTTATAGAAAATTTAAAATATAATCAATTATACATCAGATATGTTGAAATAAAAGGCCACTCAAAAAAGATAGATTATTGAATTACATCTTATAATCTCTTCAATATTAAATTATATAATATATTTATTTTTCTCCATTTAATATATAAAACATTATTGTTTCTCACCACTTCAAATAAATATGTTTTAGAATATTGAAATTTAACTAGTATATATTCATATTTAACTATGGATCTATCATGGGCACATAAGCATCAATATTTTTTATGCATAAACATTTTTCTCAAGTTTTATATTTTAGGAAAGGTTTGTAGTTCAGGGGATTTGATCTCTATCTACACATGATAAAATTTAAACTAAGATGGATCTATATTAGTTCTTTATATGTGTGTGTGTGTACACACACATACGCACACCATGTCTCAACTCCATGTTGAGGATGTAAGGAATTACTCAAACCATTCACAATGAATAACATGCATTGAAATGCTTTAACTCTATTTGTGTGTGGGTGTATGGACCTCCATGTTGAGGATGGGAGGACTTACATATTTGCTTCATATTTTTAAGCTAAAATATTATTATATCGTAAGAAAATTGATAGTTCAGTCCCTTCTTATCAGTGGCCTGAAACCATTCTTATTAGTGGTCTACCACTAGGAAAACTAGGCCACTAACAAAATAATATAGAATCTATTATAAAAACAAACTTAAGTTCTAGATCCAAAGTCATAGATAAAAAAATATGCATGCAATAAAAAACAAAAAACAAATTAATCCTATGCATTTATGGGAAGACCCTGATAAACATGCCTCCCTTATTATAGTTTCCGGGGCTAACTAAGTTATAAAACCAAAAAAAATGAGTAAACAAATTCATAAAAACTAAGAAGAATATGAGACATCCACCTCAATAGGGATGAGGAGTTCCTTGAAGTCACTACTTGGTCCTGGGCCTTGAGGTAATTGTTCTTATATGTGATTGAGGTAGATCGTCATCTCCTTTTGGTTCATGACCACCTTATCCAACATGAGTAGTACCTCATCTTTAGCCTCATTTCTCTCTATGATAAATTTCTCTGACAACATTGTGAGCTTCCATTATAGTTCAATGGTGAGTAGATACTTGTTTTCCCTTCCTTAAGTGTGCCTTAGATTAGGACCCATTCTAAAATGTTCGCTATGGCCTATGAGTTTGTGGGGCATTCCCTCTCAAAAAACACCACTACCTCGAACACCCTCATCTCCTTACACACAATCTATATGATTTTATATGCATATGCCCTCAACGAGGCTTCAACTCATAAATGAGCTTATGAACCTCCTTTAAATCCTCTGTTTCTACTACCTCTATAGACATGGGCCCTTTTCTTGACCACTGTTGGATGCACACGATCCAAAACCACTGGAGAGCGGTGACATTTAGACTCTAGTTGCTGGAAAACTAATTTTCGTAGTCACAATGTAATGAAGATAATGGATATAGAAAGAATGTTCTCTCTCGTATTCATTATGAGATGAGACAGAGAGTGCTCTCTACTAAGACATATAACTACTAGCTAGCTAAAAGGAAACAACTTTAAGGATGGAAACTAAAACAACTTCATGGTAGTGAGCTTAAATAACCATATAATATTATAGAGCCAGACAAAATGATGGCTAAGCTTGTTGGGATGCTTCAAGAATGGTGGTGGGGTAATGATGGCCACTACCATCCCCACAGTCCCTTATATGAGAGTCATTAACATCTTATGAACTAGCCTAGATCAAAGCCACTCCTACCAGTTGGTAGTAACTACCTAAAACTCCTAGATGTTGAAGGGATTATCATAATAACGAGACACATCACACCATACGATTGCACAGGGTGGTCACACCTTATTCTCATCTCCCCTCACTTGAATGTCAATGTTTCAAATCCTCAATTGGATTAATTTTCAGGACCAATTACCAAGTAAATAAAAGGAAAGAGATAACCAATTGCCAAGAAAGAAAAAAGAAAGAGATATTTAAAATAAATGTGATATAAGGGAGGGGCAATAAGAGGAGAGGGGAAAGGTAAGCCATGGACGAGACATAGAAAAGAACATAGAAAAAGAAACCCTAAAATGAAGAAGAATATAAAACATAAAACTATATAAAAGGAAAAGATTAATCCTTTAAATATAATAATAATATCATATCATGTAAAATAAAATCCTAAAAATGTATAATTTCTATGAAAATAAATAATAAAAAGAGTGCTAAAGTGTAAAGCAAGAAAATGATACTTCTATAATAATGTCAAGGTATGAGTAATAATAACATTTGGAAAGGATGCTTCAGATTCTCCATAGTATAGCATGAATTTTGTTGATGTTTCAAATCCCAACGGGGATCCATATTCAAGACAGTGAATGAATGAATGAAAGAAGAGTCAAACAGATCCCCATTAGGATTTGAAACATTGACAAAATTCAAACTATAATGTGGAGAATATGAATCATCCTTTTCTAAACAAAGACCACGGAAATTTGAAATCTGACATTATTTCCCCATACAAAGGGGATACATGGAGTTAGATATTTTCTCTCAAAAACTCAAGGATCAATATTGAAAGAAGAGTCACCAACCTACAATTTCTAAAGAACTGTCGTAACAATAACATTTCATCTTCCCTTCTGGCCATTTGACTGTTCTTTAATTCATTCATTCACTGTCTTGAAGATGGATCCCTATTGGGATTTGAAACATCGACAAAATTCAAACTACACTATGGAGAATCTGAATCATCATTTTCTAAACAAAGACCATAGAAATTTGAAATCTAACATTATTTCCCTATACAGATGGGATACATGGAGTGAGATCTATTTTCTCAAAAACTCAAGGATCAAGATTGAAAGAAGAGTCATCGACCTACAATTTATGAAGAACTGTCGTAACAATAACATTTCATCTTCCCTTGTGGATTTTTGACTCTTCTTTCATTCATTCATTCACTATCTTGAAGATGGATCCTCGTTGGGATTTGAAATGTTGACAAAATTCAGACTATACTGTGGAGAATCTAAATCATCCTTCTCTAGACAAAGACCACAAAATTTTGAGATCTAACATTATTTCCCTGTATGAAGGGGATACATGGAGTGCCATATTTTCTCTCGAAAACTCATCATCTCCCCTTCTGGCTGCTTGACTCTTCTTTCATTCATTCATTCACTATCATGAAGATCGATCCCCATTGGGATTTGAAGTGCCGAAAAAATTCAAACTATAATGTGGAGAATCCGAATCATCCTTTTCTAAACAAAGACCACTGGAATTTGAAATCCAATACTACTTCCCTATATGGAGGGGATACATGGAGTGAGATCTATTCTCTCAAAAACTCAAGGATCAAGATTGAAGGAAGAGTCACTGATCTACAATTTTTGAAGAACTGTTGTAACAATAACATTTCATCTTCCCTTCTAGCTGGTTGACTCTTCTTTCATTCATTCATTCACTGTCCTCAAGATGGATCCTTGTTGAGATTTGAAACATCGACACAATTCAAACTATATTGTGGAGAATTTGAATCATCCTTTTCTAAACAAAGACCATAAAAATTTGAAATCTAACATTATTTCCCTATATGGAAGGGATACATGGAGTGATATTTTGGGATTTGAAACATCGAAAAAATTCAAACTATGCTATGGAGAATCTGAATCATCCTTTTCTAAACAAAGACCACAAAAATTTGAAATCTAACATTATTTCTCTCAAAAACTCAAGGATCAAGATTGAAAGAAGAGTCGATGACTTACAATTTCTGAAGAACTGTCGTAATAATAGCATTTCATCTTCCCTTCTGGTTGTTTGACTCTTCTTTCATTCATTCATTCATGTCCTGAAGGTGGATCCTTGTTGAGATTTGAAACATCGAAAAAATTCAAACTATATTGTGGAGAATTCGAATCATCATTTTCTAAACAAAGACCATAGAAATTTGAAATGTAACATTATTTCCCTCTATGGAGGGGATACATGGAGTGAGATCTATTATCTCGAAAACTCAAGGATCAATATTGAAAGAAGAATCATCATCCTACAATTTCTAAATAACTATCATAACAATAACCTTTCATCTTCCCTTTTAGACGTTTAACTCTTCTTTCATTCATTAATTCACTGTCCTGAAGATGGATCCCCATTGGGATTTGAAACATCGAAAAAATTCAAACTATACTATGGAGAATCCGAATCACCCTTTTCTAAGAAAAGACCACAAAAATTTGAAATATAACATTATTTCCATGTACGAAGTGGATACATGGAGTGAGATTTATTCTCTCTAAAACTGAAGGATCAAGATTGAAAGAAGAGTCACTGACCTACAATTTCTGAACAAATATCGTACCAATAACATTTCATCTTCCCTTCTACTTGTTTGACTCTTCTTTCATTCATTCATTCACTGTCCTGAATATGGATCCCCATCGTGATTTGAAACGTTAACGGAATTCAAACTATATTGTGGAGAATCTGAATCATCCTTTTCTAAAAAAAGACCAAAAAAATTTGAAATCTAACATTATTTTTCTATATAGAGGGGATACATGGAGTGAGATATGTTCTCTCGAAGGCGCAAGGATCATGATTGAAGAAATAGTCACCAACCTACAATTTCTGAAGAACTATCATAACAATAACATTCCATGTTCCCTTCTGGTTGTTTGACTCTTCTTTCATTCATTCATTCACTGTCCTGAAGATGGGTCCCCATTGGGATTTGAAACATCGACAAAATTGAAACTATACTATGGAGAATATGAATCATCCTTTTCTGAACAAAGACCATACAAATTTGAAGTCTAACATTATTTCCTTGTATGGAGTGTTGGGTTGTGTTATATTCTTTCCACGACTAGCCCACAAAGTTAACCAGGGGTTAGAGGGGGGGAGGTCACAAGGAGTTTGAGGTGTACCTGTAACCCCATTTTATGGGGTTCGGGGCAGTGCCCCGGAAAATTTTGGTTTTGGACCCTATGTTAGGTTGGGCGGACCCACCTATGGTTTTGTGCATGATTTTTGCACATGTTTTTGGACTCGATGGTTTTCAGTATATGGTTTTGGACGCAATGATTTTCAGTCCATGGTATTGGATGCTTTGGCATGTATAAATATGTATTATAACATTGAAAGGAACATAATGAAAAATCAAGCTGGTAGCCCCGGTTTTGGGATCCAGGGGAAAATCTCCGTGTGTGTGTGTTTTATATGTGTTATGCTCTTGCATTTGTATATTTTCTATTTTTAGAATTTGTATGCAGGTAATTTCTATATGGGGTTAAAACCTACATTCGGTATCAGAGCTATTTTGGCTTCAAGGGGATGCCTTTGTTGCTGAGGGGTTTCGCTCGAGCCTATGGTAGACCCTGTTCAGTGGGAGATCTACGAGATCAATTCTGGTGGTGAAAGAAGATGACGAGTAGTGGAAAGATAG
Organism: Pinus tabuliformis; assembly: GCA_031772625.1. NCBI lineage: Eukaryota > Viridiplantae > Streptophyta > Pinopsida > Pinales > Pinaceae > Pinus > Pinus tabuliformis. The sequence goes on along the minus strand of CM062804.1, from coordinate 151,538,727 downwards.
ACATCGAGAAATTTAATGGTTAGAGTTTTGTGTTGTGGAAACTCAAGATGGAGGATTTGTTGGTGGATAAAGATCAATGGATCACGGTAGATCCAGGTACTAAACCAATGGGAGTGTCCGATGTAGAATGGAAGAAGTTGGATCGGAAGGCAAAAAGCGCAATATGATTGTGTGTCTCAGATTCAGTATTGCTGAATGTATCAGAGGAAGCTACGGTGAAGGCTTTGTGTAACAAGCTAGGGACTTTGTACCAATCTAAGTCTCTAGTGAATAAACTGTTCTTGTGGAAAAGGTTGTATAACCTGAGGATGAAAGATGGAGACTCGGTGACAGAGCATTTGAATGCATTTAATACCGTGGTAATTCAGTTAGCATCTGTTGATATTAAAATTTCATATGAAGATAATTGCATCAGTTTGTTGTGTTCTCTACTAGATTCGCAAGATAGTCTGGTTATTGCAATTGGTAGAAATGCAACTACCTTGCAGTTTGATGAAATAGTGCTAGCCTTGCTGACGGAGGGGATGAGACGGAAACATATGGAGAGCCAGAATGGTGATGCCTTGTCTGTACGAGGACGGTCCCAGAAAAAAAAACAAAAATAAGTCATCGAGTGGGAGATCTAAATCTAGAGGGAGATCTAAATCTCCAGGAAAACCTGTAAAGGTGGTGTGCTGGAAACATGGAAAAGAAGGGCACTTCAAAAGGGATTTTAAATCTAAAGCTCCTGATAAAGGAAAGGGATCTGATGATGCTCTTACTGTAGAGGTGAATACCACCTCAGCTGAAGGTGGGGATGTGTACTTGGCTTCTTCAAGTACACATGTAGATCATGAGGCATGGTCGATTGACTCAAGTGCATCCTTTCACTTCACTCCCCCTAGAGAGTGGTTCTGCGAGTATGAGAAATACGATGGTGGTGGTGTATTCTTGGGGGATGATAGGAAAGCAAAAATCGTTGGTCGCGGAAAGGTAAAGTTGAAGTTGCGAGGTGGAAGGGTTAGAACACTTCTAGGTGTTCTACATATTCCTGCATTGGCTAGAAATTTGATTTTTGTAAGCAAACTGGATGATGTAGGTGTAAAATCAATGTTCGAGAAGGATACCTATAAGATGGTTCGAGGAGCACTGGTACTAATGTGGGGAGTTCAGATTGGAACTCTATACAAGCTCCAAGGTAGCACTGTTATTGATGGGTGCAACAGTTCTGTGGTTCCTGAAAGTCGAGCAGAAAATCTAGTGGTCTCTAGAGAGAAGACCATGCTATGGCATCAAAAGCTTAGACATATTGGAGAAAAATGCCTTCGAATACTTCACAGTAAAGGTATGGTAGAAGGTATGAGTAATAGCTCTTTGGATTTTGATTTCTATGAAAATTGTGTATATAGGAAGCAGAATCGGGTGAGTTTCCCCTCTGGTAGTAAGAGGGCGAAACATATATTAGAATTTGTGCACAGTGATGTGTTTGGACCTGTGAAGGTTCCATCACTGGGTAAGTCTATGTACTATGTATCATTTATAGATGAATTCTCAAGGAATACATGGATATATTTCCTTAAGAAGAAACTTGAAGCCTTTGACAGGTTTAAAGAATTTAAGTCTCTTGTGGAAAATCAAATAGTGAAGAAGATAAAGGTGCTGAGGACAGATAATGGTGGAGAGTTTTGCAACAAGGAATTTGAAGAATTCTGTAAGAAGTGTGGTTTAACACGACAGAGGACTACTCCATATACACCATAGCAAAATGGAGTTGTAGAAAGAATGAATAAGACGTTGATGGAAAGGGCAAGAAGCATGCTCAGTGGTGTCGGGTTAGGACAGGAATTCTAGGCAGATGCGATGGATACTGCATGTTACCTAGTTAACAGATCACCTTCATCAGTGTTGGAGGATAAGACTCCACAAGAGGTATGGACTGGTAAGAAAATCTCTCTTTCACATCTGAGGATATTTGGATGTGATGCATATGTAAATGTTCCAAAGGAGAAACAAACCAAGTTGGATAGTAAATCTGAAAAGTGCATCTTTATTGGGTATAAGGATGGTTTAAAGGGTTATAAGCTTTGGAAACCAGTCACACGGAAGGTTTTGTACAGCCAAGATGTGGTGTTTAGAGAGGTTAAAGATGTTATTAAACATGAAGTCCAACCAAAGGAACCTGAGAAGATAGAGTTTGAGCTAAAGGAGGAAGAATCAGACTATACAACAAAGGAGGAATTAGAAGAAGAAGAGCCACAAACTCCAGCTGTGAGAAGATCACTTCGAGAAAGAAGGCAGCCAGAAAGGTATAGTCCATCTGCATTCTGTTCAAATATTGGTTCTTTTGTTACTAACGATGATCCTAGAATTGTGAAGGAAGAAGTGGATTCAGAGGATGGAAAACTCTGGAAAGAAGCCATGGTTGATGAAATGGCATCTTTGTACAAAAATGAGGCTTGGGATCTAGTGGAGTTACCGACTGGAAGGAAACCCATTGGCAGCAAATGGGTATTCAAAAAGAAGACAAATGCAGAAGAAAAAGTGGAGAAATACAAAGCCCAGTTGGTAGTAAAAGGTTATTCCCAGGTGCCGGGAATTGATTTTGGTGATATTTTTTCTCCTATTGCCAAGGTAACTTCTATTAGATTACTTTTATCTATTGCTACTGCTTTTGATTTTGAGGTAGAACAGATGGATGTGAGGACATCATTTCTTCATGGGGATCTGGAAGAGGAAATCTACATGAAGCAACCTGAAGGCTTTGCGATGAACGGTAAGACAGAACTGGTATGCAAGTTAAAAAAGTCTCTGTATGGGTTAAAATAGTCACCAAGGATGTGGTATTAGACATTTGATACATTTATATGGGAACTTGGCTTTACTAGAAGCAAAGCAGATCATTGTGTGTATTTTAAATTAATTGGTGACTGTGTTATTTATCTAGTCCTATATGTGGATGATATGTTGCTAGTTGGAAATGACAAAGAAATTATCAAGGATTTGAAGACCCAATTGTCCTCAAAATTCGACATGAAAGATCTTGGTGCTGCAACCTATATTTTGAGCATGGAAATTAAAAGAGATTGGGAAAAGAGGAAGCTCTGCTTAAACCAGAGGAAGTATGTCGAGACAATACTGCAGAGGTTTAATATGCAGGATAGTAAACCAGTGAAGGTTCCTATTCCTATAGGTGTGAGGTTATTTGCTAAACAATGTCCCAAGACGCAAGAAGAGGAAGAGGACATGTCCCGTGTTACATATGCAGGTGCAGTCGGTAGCTTGATGTATGCAATGGTCTGTACTAGACTAGACATTGCACATGTAGTGGGAGTATTGAGCAGGTTTATGTCAAAACTAGGGAAGGAGCACTGGACAACAATGAAGCGGGTTTTCAGGTATTTGCGTGGAACTAGTGATTATGGTTTGTGCTACCAAGGAAGATCAAGATTGGACAGAATGTTGGATATTCGTAGCTTTGTTGATGCAGTCTGGGCTGGAGATCAGGATTAGAGAAGATCTACAAGTGGGTATCTGTTTAACCTATTTGGAGGTGCAGTTAGTTGGATGAGTAAGAAATAATCTGTAGTGGCATTATCAACTACAGAGGTAGAATACATGGCAGCCACTCGTGCAAGCAAGGAAGCAGTTTGGCTGTGGAGATTGTCTTCAAGTATGGGGTTAGTACAGGGATCTATAAGGATAGACTGTGACAACCAAAGTGAAATTTTCTTGGCAAAGAACCCTGCATATCATTCAAAGACAAAGCACATTGATGTTTAGTATCACTTTGTGAGGTATATGATAGAAGATAAAAAGGTGTTGCTGGTAAAGGTGGACACTTTGAAGAATAATGCAGATGCATTGACAAAATCTGTGAGCTCTGAGAAGTTCTCTTGGTGTAGAGAGACAATGGGCGTTTCAGGCTGGAAAAATGACTAAGCTCTCTTATGGCTCCCTATGGAAAGAAAACAACAAGTGGGAGAATGTTGGGTTGTGTTATATTCTTTCCACGACTAGCCCACAAAGCTAACCAAGGGTTAGAGGGGGCGAGGTCATAGGGGGTTTGTGGTGTACCCCCACTTTATGGGGTCCGAGGAGGCGCCCTGGGAAATTTTGGTTTTGGACCCTATGTTACGTTGGGCAGACCCACGTATGGTTTTGTGCATGATTTTCACACATGTTTTTCGACGCGATGGTTTTCGGTCCATGGTATTGGATGCTTCGACATATATAAATATGTATTATAACATTGAAAGGAACATAATGAGAAATAAACCTGGTAGTCCCAGTTTTGGGATCCAGGGAAAATCTCTGTGTGTATGTGTTTTTTATGTGTTATTCTCTTGCATTTGTATATTTTTTGTTTTTAGAATTCATATGCAGGTAATTTTTGTACGGGATTAAAACCTACATGTAGGGGATACATGGAGTGAGATATGTTCTCTCAAAAAACTCAAGGATCCAGATTGAAAGAAGAGTCACTGACCTACAATTTTTGAAGAACTATCAAATAAAATTTCATCTTCCCTTCTAGCCGTTTGACTCTTCTTTCTTTCATTCATTCACTGTCCTAAAGATGGATACCCGTTGGGATTTGAAATGTCGACAAAATTCAAACTATACTGCGGAGAATCAGAATCATCCTTTTCTAAAAAATAACATTATATATTATGAATATGAGTATTAGAAAGCTGATAATAATAATAATAATAATAATAATAATAAATCATAGATCTAATCGCATAGTATGTAAACGTCTATATAAAAGTATAGTCTTAAATATTAATATCAATAGTAGTATAATAAAATAATATTAATATAAATATTAGTAGTAAAATACTATAAATATGAATATTATAGAAACTAATACTTCCACTAGGGGCTAGATAAAATATAATAAATGAAATATGTAAAGGAAGAAAGGTTAAGATAAGAGGAGGGCAGGGGACAAATGAATAAGGAATAATACAATGCAGAGAGATCATGGAAGGAAAGATAAAAGAATTGGGGAAGAAGAAAATTAGACTGAATTATTGAGAATACTTAATTGATTATACCATGGGAATGATATCCTAGTAATCTCCATGCCATCATCTTATTTCATATTTGTAAGGTTATTCACAATATTCAAGGCTTCTCTAACTTGCTACTGGTAGTAGTAACTTTATTGGGCAAGGATCTAAATATCCTCAAACCATATATGATGTCTGGTTTTTATTGAATGTTCCAATAGGGTTCAGATTGGAATTCTTTCTTTTTTATATCAACCCCATTCTCTTTCATTATGATTTTTCAGACCTTCCAATCTCTCCAATAAAGCAAAGACCATAGTAGAAAGGAATTTTGTAAACAACATTTTGTTGTTAGCTATCAATGATATTTTTCATAGATCTCATTCTTTGATTCACCATTTGTTAAGGGTTTCAATGAGTTATTGATACTTTTATTTGTCAAGACCATAGTAATCCTATCAATGACTCCTTGAATATATGGTAGGTAAGCCTCCTTTACATTATTCTTACTTGGATGGGTGTTGTTATATTATGACTTTCTTCTCTTGTCTTATCAAAGGTTCTCCTTATATTTCTATCTTTGTAACCAATACTTCTAAATACCTTCATTAGGTGGCTTTTTTATTTGTTCAAGATTATTATTTTATATCCTCATTTCTCTAGTGGCTAGTATTTTCAATATTCCAAACTTATACACATGATGGTTATGAGATATGAAATATAAATAGCTTTTGGTGTGGTTTTTCTTTCTAAAAACAAGGTTCCTTAATTTTCCATCATATTTTCTAGATATTAACACATTTGAGACAAGAATGCTCTTGTTGTTCTCTAATTCCATTGTAAATTATATATGATTAGAGATTCCATTTAGTATAAAGAAATTATATTGAGATCTAATATCGCCAATCAAATTATTGAATGTGAAATTATTGAGGTTTTAAAATGCTATTATTTAAAACTAACCAAACATGTATAATCATTTTTGTTTTTTATTATATATGATATATATATATCTTTTATTAAAAGGTTTTTTTCTCTTTAAAGGGGCACATCTCAACTTAATGTTGAACACATAAATAATTACACATCTCCATCATACTATGCTATAGAATGCACCTCTCGGTGCAACAACAAATTGAGTGAGCATAATGAGAGCGAGATTATTGATATTGTATAATGTTTTTAATTAAAACTACCAAAAATGCATATTTGTTTTTGCTTTTGATTATAGCTAACATTGTTTTTTATTATTGGATATTTTGTTTTTATTTTAGAAGGGACATGTGTGAACTCTAAGTTGAACACTGAAGGAATTACACATCGCCTCAGACTTGGTTGTAGAATACTCCTCTTTTGGAAATTATCCATTGACAATAAATGAGAGAGATTTTCTGAAAATGCATAGATTCAAACATAAGGAATACGTAAACTTATTAAAAACATAAATAATAGACATTGTTTTACGTTCTTTTAAGTATTGATTATCTCTATAATCCGACCAACTAAAAAATATTACAATGCAGGAGCATCATCACTACTTAATTCATTTTGATCGCAATGGTCATAAATCTCATTTATTACAGGAAGTGGGTTTCTTCAATTTAGTTTATTTATTTGTAATATTTACGAGACTTAGTAGTTAGTTACAATGCCATTTATTTTATATAGAATACGAATTTGTTGTAGCTAGTATCTAAGAGGTATTTGTAATTAGTTTGAATAGATTAGATATTTTCCAGATTTAGAGATCATATCCATAATTAGTTGATCTTAACAAATTATTCCTTTTGTATTTAAACAAAACTTGTTGCTCAAGAAAAAGGTTAAGAGAGTGAGATATTTTGAGGTTCAAGTTTTCTTATGTATATTGGATAAGAGACTTGGTTAATTGAATATTTCTATTTCTCTCTTAATTGTACATTTAGTGATTTATATCCAGTGTGGTCTTTTGTTAATTAAATTCTCAGATGAATGAATCAAAATTTTATAAGTCTTGGAATGTGTTGATACTCGTTTAAATTCAATTGTTTTCCAAGCTAAATACAAGGGAGAAATCTAGTAGAAAGGAGGATTAAATCACTGTCCCAAATCACACACAATCTGGCACTAACAAAGCTGGAACTTGTTGATGCATAATGGAAAGCAATTAATTCTAGAAAAATCAAATTATTGAAAGGAATTGTAGACCTCCTTTAAAAACCATATCGGTGAGTTAAACAATAGTTATTCAGGTCATTCATTGTCAATACTCATTTGGGAGTTTAACCCTTCCAAAGTTACAAATCACCTTTCCCACCGAGCAACCAAGTTTAGAACAATTATGTTTGGTGCAAGGCCCACTCATATGCTATTCAGACCCAAACCCAATTAGGATTCTTGGAGTTAGTTGGGTCCCAAACTCATTCGAGAGTTTCAGTGTGTTTGGACCTTGAACACCTATTCAAACCCAAAACTATGTGGGTCTATAAGCTTATTCGAAATGTTTAATTCTTTTGGGAGCCCGAAATATTCCGACGCCCGAAAAAACTGAACTAATGAAATAAATTAAGGTGGTTTTAATTAATAATTTTCCTCATTCACCTGTCGTGGCTAACAAATACTGGCGTAAAATAATAGATAGAGTGGAGTAGGGTGCTTTGTTAAATTGGATTGACATAAACTTTAGTATTAGAGAATTTTCTAAAGTAAAATAAAATGGTAGATCGTCGAGAAGAAACTAGAGGAGTAGCTCAAGAAGTAGGTTAAGGGAGACCTGTAGCAAATGTGACTTTACAAGCTAAAGTGAGGAGACATTGAGAAAGAGTGATAGTGATGGAGACTGTACAAATAAGTGTAATTGATGTGGGAGATGTTAGGGATGTTGAAGAAGAATATTCTAGTGAAGAAGATAGAGAATAATCAACAAAAGCAAAGATGTTAAAGATACATGCTAAGATGATTGTTAGACTGAAAATGGAGGTACCACTATATGAAGGTAGGTTAAATGTTGATGAGTTAATGGTTTAGATAAATTCTCTTGATAAATATCTTGATTATGAAGATGTTAAAGGGGGTAAGTAAGTCAAGTACATAGTGACTAGACTAAGTTATTATGGTTTCTCTCACATGCCCAATATCTAGTATAATAGACCTCATGCTTATTTTCAGTATATAATTAGGAATGTTTTTAGTATATAATTAGGAATTTAGCTCAAGTTAGAAAGTTTGGTAAACGATTAGAATTTCTCTACCATTGGAAAATAGTTTTAATTCCTAATAAAAAGTTTGTCGCCAAAGGCTTAGTTTTTATTAAAGGCTTGGAGATTAAAAAAAGTCCTTAAAATACTTCAGTGTGGATTAAGGATTCTCAACAGTAATAAATTTTCTTTGATTCCTAATGAAATGAAAATTTTATTTATTGAATATCCAATGTAAAATGACATAGGTTAAAATCCATATAAGATAAGTACTAAATATAATTAAATAGTCAATGAATGATGAGTTGATTGATGCAATACCATGTGATGATGTGCTTATATGTATTGGTTAGTAGTCATGGTCAAGTGGTCATGTCCCTTCATTAGGTCATATATTTTAGTTGATATGTGACACTTTATTTATTTTTTTCTTACGCACACATTACGATATGTCTACAACCACCTTCAGAAATGGTACAATATTTTGACTAAATATTCTATTATTGCTCTCCCAAACAATGCACCTCTATTCATACAAGTCATAAGATCCATCTAATGACATATTTGACACACTTTATTCAGGAAATTTTGTATTATATGAAATACAGTTGTTCCCATATAACCACTAAGGGAGGTGCTAGAGATGGAATTCAATAATGAACTTGGTCACACTTTTACCAAGATCTACTTGGAAGCATAAGTTGATTATGGATTTGGTTTTCGTCTATGGATGTTGGAACATTATATTAACATAATTGTGATGTTTAAAATAGTATTCAACTTCTTCATTACCACATGTTACAAAAAAGAACTAATCTTCTAGGATCGTGAAGGGAGATCTTGAACATGCATAATTAAGCTGAAATTAAGGAATGTTAGATATCTACACTTAGGCAAATGTCATACTGGAAACTTCTACCAATCCTTTATCTCGTCTAATAAATTGATGTTATGTACTTTAGGTTGTAATCGACTTATGTCACATGCCATAACTAGATTCATGCCAGATTATACTAAATCATAATACACTGGATGTACAGGACCTTAGTACAAGACACTACATCTCTTATCTATTGGCATCCACACTAGATTGTATATGAACCAAGGATATCATTCTCTCTTTTAATACACAATGATTTAAATGGTGTCCAAATTATTGTGGGTAAAAATCAAAAGGCTCAATATAAGCTAAAGTTTTCTCTGTCATCTTTTATGAATACTAGAGTTTGCTTGTACATTATTATTGCATCACAAATCATTTCTTCTATTAATGTAAGAAACTTTCTCCCAATAATCCATGAGTAAAATAACTTTATATGGATGCATCTGTGTAAGTTTACATTTCATGAGGAACCCTCTCTAATCAATCAAGGGGATTTGAGGCCATTTAAGAAAGAGTCGGCTTTCCTTGTTTAGGTTAATGTCAACTCCTTCCATAAAGATGCTGGATTTCATCATAGTGGGCAACAAGTTCATAACCTCACATTTCCAGGTCAATTTTTATTATGTAATGGGAACTACCCTGTTTGCTAGTGGGGATATTTTGTGCCATAATGTAATTATTTACACCATTAAGTAAATTATGATACATTTTTTGAAAAAGGTGAAAAAATAAGAAGAGAAATTTTACCCCATTCTATAACTACACCTTGAGTATTGGGTTAGCATAGTAACCATCTCTAGTTAGGTAAGGAGTTTCTTATAGAGAGATTGTGAAAGCGAGTGATAGTTGGGGGAAGAGAAATATCTCTCTTAGTAAGAGGGATAAAGAGAAGAGGAAGGTGCCAATCTTGTGACAAGAGGTAAGGTGCCAATCCTATGACAACTGGATCATAGCCTTCTCCCACTTATTAGGAGAACCATATTGTCATAAGTCTTGCTTTATGTTTCCATATGTTGCATGCTAGATCTTGTAGATTAACAAAATTTTGTTCAGGTATTCAACACACTTTCCTTTATCATGACATCCTTCAAACATTCTAGCTTGTCTGCTCTCTTTAAACTAGAATCTCTTCTAGTCATCTAACATGGTTCTAGATGTATTTTTCCATTTCTCTCTCTTGAACACAAGTCCTTTTGCTATAAATTTTGCTATGTTCCTCTTGATGCTTCCTCCTTCTACTAGAGTCTCGGTAACCTTGATAATGTACCTACAAAATTTACTAGGAAGAACAATTATAACCAAGTAAAATATAGAAATACAAGAGGGTAACTAATATTAAAACAACAATAATAATCATGGAAGAGAGATATAAGTTATCTTTTGATCGATAGAAGGGAATTGTAAACTCCCTCTTGATCCTTGTCATCTTGGAGAAATAATCCTCTACAAGCTTATCACCCTTTTATTCATCATCAATCATGTTTCTTCCATGAACTTATTTAGTAGAACCATCATCTTTTAATCATATCCTTCAAAATTTATCTAGGGTTTACAAACCCTAGGATTTCTAGTTCTTCCAAGATAGGTTCATTTCACAAGTGTTATCACTTATTTTCTTAGCTCCCTCTATTTTTGGAGGAGCTTTCTTGAATCCAATCATGTCTTAAAACATTTGAAGGAAAGCTCTATTATATATATATTGTTCTAGCTAGAATCAAGCAATGGATTTTTAATACCAACAATATGTTTGGTCCATATAATCATAATTACAACAATACAATGTAATTCATGTTTTGCATTCTTGACAAGAAACCTTACAAAATAACATGCCTCACATAGGTCTGAACATAAAATTCAATCAAGACAATATACTTCAGAATATCATACTTGGTCCATTTTCCTTAGCAAACTTTATTTTGTTGATAGGCCTTCTTGAACTTTGAACCATTGTCCAAATTCAAACATCCATTAATCAAACTTTGATGAATGAATAATGTTCAAGGTTTGGAATTCCTTTTAGAGTCATTATAAAATTCTTTCCAGAGGGTTTGTTAATAGGATGATTTCTCTCAATCACTTTTAGATTGAGTACTAGTTCAGCTCCTTCAAGAAAACTGTAGTAGTGGAATCAAATTTTATCCTTTACAATGACAATATTTAGTTCTTATATCTCCAAACTTGATGAGGAACTGAACTTATTCCGTATTACTATCTTTTGATTATGAGTAGCTTTATTCATATGATTATCATCAACCACAATTAATGCAAATCATCCTTTGTATTCAAGAACCCTTACTTAGTCATACAAGATATTTTCATAGTAGTACAAGGTATACTAGAGACTTCAATTTATGTAACTTTAGACTTGGCATATCACGCAATATAATCTCCAAATGGAAATTTTCTTACATATGTCCATACTTGATCCATATTGAGCATGTCATTATTTCTCAAGATGGATTACATGTTCTAGAATAGTAGTTAAAAACCCTTATCCAAGACGTAGGTTTTCTAGGGTATTTTGAAACCCCGAGATCATAAATTTTATGTTTATTATACTAATATCATGTGCTAATTACAAAACACTCTTACCACGTTTTTGATCCATGCTTCTAGAAACATGACTCTTTTTTCAATCTAGGTCTGACCCTTGAAAACTACAATCACCAATCCATTCAGTGACCTAGGCTTATGATCTCTTTTATTCTTGCTTAAAGACTTATCATATTGATTTTTGTCCATGTTGACCCATCGAACTTCACTACTCTTCATTATCAAATATTGAAACTATTTTTTTATGAAAGACCTTACAAATATCATAGGAATTGTGTTATTTTAATGATCTCGTTTTGCTCTAACGAGATTATCTCATCCTCTTCTGATTTTATTTTATATTCCTCTCTAATTAGGTATAAAATTACTTCTATCATGCATGGAGTCTTTTTTATGAACTTTAATAATCTAGGTATCCATTATGCTTTTAGTCACAACATTATTTGAGCTCAGATGCTTTTAAATTGAGTAACTATTGAACTCAATTCCATAAATCCAGGTCTTCTATGAATAGCATCCATATGGATACATCCTAATCCTGGATATGTTTCTTTGGACCCACACTCCAATTATGAGATTCACTCCTTTGTTAAACTTTTAAATAGTATAATGTAGGCTTGGCTAGTCCAAATGACTTCCAACTCAAGTTGTTAATGCAAAATGTGACAAGTCCTTTCTCCTTTATTCAACAGAATTCAAATTATTTGAATCATCGGGATTAAACATTAATTTTCATCTCAAGACTTCATAGTGAACTTTCCAAATTGAATAGAATAACATTAGCCATACTCATCTTTATTCTACGCATGGAATGATATTGATCCAACTACATTATAACCACCACAATTATAGTGGAATGGGTACAAAACAATGTTGGAAATATTGAGAGGGGGGTGGGGTGAATTGGTATTTCCTTTTACAATTTTTATTTTACCAGCTAATATCACTTAAATGGAACACAAAAATGAACAATAACAAGATAAATAATTTTATTAATAAGATTGGTGAGGAATCCAATCCTCTTACAAAAAATCAAGTAAAATAATAGTTTAGGGTTCCAACCCTAGATGAAGACACCAATTTTCAATCCACCAAGATCCAACTAGTATATCGCTAAGCACCAACTTGGTCTTCTTGAGGACTGCAATCCTCTAGGATTCCAACCCTCTCAATTTGTTTAGGAACCAACCTAGTCTTCTTAAGGACTCCAATCCTTTAGGGATCCAACTCTTTGCTTTAGATCTTCAATGTGGGTTCAATAGTTCTTTAAGGCTCCCAATGTCTTCTACAACAAGCCTTGGCAGTATCTTCATCTTCAACAATGGCCTCAATATATCTCCACGCAATTATCTCATCATTAACAACTTTATCAATTGCATAAGGTGTCTCCAAGTCTCTTCATAATACCTAAACCAACTTCTCCAATATTAGTCCATGAGGGCTTCAATCATGCATTAAGGTCTCCAAGGCTACCTCCAAGATCAGATTCTATAGGTCTTCCAGATGTCTTCAATAATGCCTCAAGGTTTCAATAAGTTGCCCCGAGAAGTTTCCAAGATTTCAAGGATGGTCTTCAAGGATGTGAATAACAAGTTTGCAAAAGTGATTCCTTCTTCAAAAAATTCTTCTAAAGATGCTACAATAAATGATTCAACAAGAGTCACAAGTCTACAACAACTAGATGTTGGTAAGTCACTTCAATAATTTTATAAGTGTCTTCTATAATGCTCAATAAAGCTTCAAGGAATGTATACAAGAAGTATATTCAAAACTCTACTTCTCACTTCCAAATAAAAGGAGGTCCTCAAGAACTGGTGTCAAAAAGTCTATTCTTCAAGAGGAGTGATACGGTTTGCTTCTAGAAATAAAAATTATGAATATGCTTTTCTAATTTCTGAAAGTTCGAATGTTTGTAGGACATTTCACACAAGTTCATAATTTTGTTACCTGCATATTCTTCTCTAGAAGCTATGGCCTGAGGGGAAGACCTTTACTAGGCCTAACGACCCTCAAAATAGTCTTCACGATATGTTTCTACAACAACCTTCCTCTGCAGCCCTATAATATAGATATGCCAAACCAAAAAACTAGCTCATACTAGTCCTCTCTGTCCTTTTTATCGGGAAATCTAGTGTCTATGCAGAGCTGCTAGTCCCACTAAGGCTGGTAGCTACCTTAGAAACAAACAAAATAAAACCACTTTCGTTTTCCTTTATGAGAAGTAGATAAGAGGGGAAAGAAGGAGACCAACCTTTGTCTTGCGCTTGGTTCCTTGCTTGATTCCTCTCCCTTCTGATAGATATTTGCCACTCGCTTCCCCGTCTACCCAGCTTCAAAGAGCACCTGTAGAATCAAAGTAGCATAACACTATCCAAGAACATAGATCTACTATCATAAACAATATAGGACCAGATATATATTGACCACACAAATGCATATATCATCAATCATACAAGAATGTGGAGGAAAACTTGAATAGCATTATTAATAATCAAGAATAGCAAAGAGGATTACAACCAATTGTTCTGACCCAGCATCATCCTCTCAGCAAGAAAGCCCTTCTTCATCTCATGAAAAGCTTAGATCACCCAACACTATGATGTTACACCAAGAAACCAACAGCACTTCCTTACAAGATACAAAATTCCAGCCTCTGGATCTCTGGGATGAGGGATCCATATATAGATGTTTGAAAGGGGGGTGAGTCAGCTTTTGAGATTTTATTAGTGTCCTCTCTCTGATAGTTCTTTATTCCACTTGGAGATTGATGATCTCTTACTCATCCCTGGGCGAATGCAGAGAGGCAAGTGTCATAGGAGAAGTTTCTGGAAGATTCCATGATCTTCCATCTCACAGATTGACCCTGCCATTTGTCCACTCTCGCCCATTGCACCCCATAGAAGGGCTTTTCAGTATCCATCGCACCTCCTGTGTGTATTTAGGTGGGATGCAACGCACTTTGACCATGGAGCAGGTGAGATGGTCCAGTTTTGGCCAGTTCTGAATAGTTTTTCATGGAGAACTTCTGGGAGAAGATGTAATCAGTTGACCTTGTTCTTTTAGGGGTTGGAACAACACTTTTAGGGACTTAAGAGCCCTTGTTTTATGGACATTTATGATTGGGGTTGCAGTGCCCAAAAATGTCTATAATAGTTGCCCCTAAAGCATGAAGTCGTTAATCTTTTGATGTTGGGTGAAATGCTTTATCATGAGTATCTGAAGTTTTTTCGAGCTGGAAGGCGACCTGTAATAAGATACAATACAATACATTATCTTCATAATATTTTCATGATCTAGCTAAGGTGGGCATTCCCATGCTCAGCTTTATAAATTCATTTTCATGTACATAAGACAGACAATCGTCTAAGTGCAGATTGATGATTCTGGTAGAGCCATCATCCTTTGGATTGGATTATTATCTGTGCAGTAATGATGTACATTTGATGTCTTTATTTTCCTAAATATATATCGCAGCCCAGATGGATGAAACTAGATCATGGGTCTTCAATCTCGTTCGATCTTCACTCAAAGTACAAGTCGATCCATGTGAGAGATGTTTCGGAGTCGAACATGGAAAGACATCGCCTGATTACCAGCCAATGATGTAAGCTGTTAACAGGCGCGAGAGGAATCACCGATAATGATGATGACCCTCAAGGTACTATAGTACAATTTATGTGGTGTGAATAAGGGACTTGGCGTCGAACACCATGCAAAATATTTCGGTCGAAGGCTATTGATGTAAACTTGTCGCCGGAAGTGAGAAACTTGCAATTGAGGTATGCAAGCTTCAAAGTACTGAAAGGGTTGTTCCTAGATCAACTTCTTGGATAATGAGCTAATGTCGATAAGAAGCGATCCGTCATAGGAGGGCCTTAGTGAATCGCACATCAATGACACGAAACGGAGCAAATGATTTTAATGGAGGTGAAAATGATCTAATGACATAAGGTTTAGGGTGGCGGTCATGAAAGAATGGAGTGTAAATGTATTGCAGTGGGTGAGACACAGGTGAATTCTCTAAGCGACTTCTCTTGAACATATCGGCGACACTGACATGATGGATTGGTAGTGTTAACCCTAAATATGGATGGCATGATGGATGCATGGTGATATGACCAGTGAACGGAACAACCCAACCCTACTCGGATGCGGAGTGAAAGTGTCATGTTCAAGAGCGACTTCCTACCAATAAAGTTTCTTCAAGTTTTCTTCCCAATTTTTCCCCAGTCATCGCTGACTAGTACCTCTTTATTTTTGTCAAGCTTGAGGAGGATAAAATATGCTTGTTCTATAATTTTCCCTTTGGGCAAACCCATCGCTATGTTTTAATGAGCCTAGCGATAGTGAAACTTGTTCTTGTCTGTATGGACAAGTTTGTCGCTATTCGGTTTTAACGAGTTTAACGACAAAGATAACTCGGTCCTTTTCAATTTTAGAGAGTCTGAAAAAGGGACGTAAAGAAAAATCCAATAATCCTTTTTCGTCATATAATCCCTTGAGTCCGAAAAAGTATAAAACAATACAAAAGGGATGAATTTTCGGTACTTTTAATGAGCCGAACAAAACAAACGCTCGATATTTTTGTGTAATAATCCCTCAAGTCCAAAAAGATTATTAAAGGAGGGATAGCACTTATGGTCACTTTAACGAGCTGGAGAGGCCAATTGCTCGGCAATATTTTCATATTTTACGAGTTAGTTGAAAAGAGCTTAAAGGAGACTCGTTTTTTGAGGAACGAGTGATAAATTCGAGTAGCAGCTAATTCCAGGTAAGGTTTGGAATTTTCCAATCACGGCAGTGTCACAAGGATGGCTAACAGGATCACTCTTTGCAGCTGTTCCTCAAAAAGGGTAAACAATCAAATGGAGGTGAATGATCGGCCAATACAGAGTGGAGGTGATGATGAGAACACGACCAAGGCTTCAAAGGCTGATGATAATACATTCACGATGGTTATTTACCGGAAATTGGTTCATTTTTTAATGAGCTTAAACTTTGGGGGAATATTTGCTCATTGCTTATGTTTATTTTTTAACGAGCTTGAATTCCACGTTAAAACTACTTGATCTAGTTGTATAATAAGGATGTCTCATTTAAAAAATGGCATTTTTTCAAATCTTTGCCCCACATCCTTCCTTTATGCAAGTTAGGAAATGACCAATCCTACGAGTTTAAATGGTTAGAGGACCTACAAATTTAAGAAAATAAATGGTCACTCTTCGCTTGCATGCCAAAAAGTTTGCATGCCCCCAAGCATAGTGAAGTAGAGTTTCCAGGTTACCCCTCAATTTGTAGACAAAACATTCGTTCTATCGGGAAAGGTGTACCCTTTAATAGAGGTATCTTATTCTGGTCTAACCCCATTTTCCTAAATGGACGGGTGTGTTAACTAGTCATATATCCTTCGCGGAAACCTACCCTATACCCAAGGTTTTCTTGTCGAAACAAGCCAGGGTGCATGCCCCCTGGGTTTTAGTCATATCCTCTGAATCACTCGCACTCATCAGGAGGACGGACTGGGGATTGATGAAACATTCTTTGCTTGAAAAGGCCATTCAGGGATGGTATATGATTATTTGCTATGTATGAATCGGGGAATGAAAGCTGGTCTACGAGCTTGACCACTCTTCCTTCATGCGGAAAACACATTACTCTAAAGAGTGAGGAGACAATGGCTCCCATGAAATAAATATAGTCGTGTCCAAGGAGTAGATTATAATCCAGGGGTCCTTGGACTACCATTACGTTCATGTGAACGGTTTTCCTTCTCAATGTTATCGACACATTGGGAAGGATCCCTAACGGTCGACTGGTTCCTTTGTCAAAGCCTGTTAGATTTCTCATTTCAGGCAAAAGTGATGGCAAACCAAGCGCTTTCCAAGCAGTTGAGGAAAGGATAGTCACAGAAGCCCCTTCATCTATGATGGTGCTGGCCATGACCATTCTATATATTTGAGCAATGATTCGAAATGGCACACTAGCCAGTAAGTGGGGTCTGCCTAGTAGATTCCAATCGAAGGAAACAACTACGTTACTTGGAGGTGGGACCGAATAGACAGCCGGGTACGACTCTGATGAACTTCCTTCCTGTGGTAAAGGAACGGGTAGACTGCCCCCATGTTCATCGGAGTCTGTGCTTACAAAGAGAATTTGGACGGTGTCGTTCTTGTTCTCTTCGGTGACTATATCATCTGAAGATGGATCCTCTGAAGGCAAGACCGGGTCAACTGCTGCCTCGACCTTTTGACTTTCGTATGGTGTGGATTTAGATGGTTTATCTTCAATGATAGACGCTTCGGCCGACCACAATGGTGTGTCAGCTAAATTTTCAACTAGTGACGGACTCAACAAGAGCTTCTTATATCCAGGAGGAAGCCGTAACGGTGAAACCAGATGGTCGTCCAAAACTATTTTAGCCTCATCTAAGAAGGGACAACGGTGGATGGCGTGATCGCCTTCACACAATTTACAAGGAAATTTACATCCTCCTTTTTGTCCAGGGGCTTCACTTTCACTAGTTGACAATGAACTTTCAACATGATCATCAGAGGTTGATGACACCAGATTGTGCAAATGAGGAGACCATTCCCTTAAGATTCGAGGGATGCAAGGACAATCTCGATGATAGTGGTCTCCTTTGCAAATGACACATGGCGATTTAGGCCTGGATGGTGCAGTGTGTGGATTTTCGCTAGACGATGCCTGGTCACCCCTTTCTGCCTTTGGCTCCTTCTTCTTCTTCTCTTTTTTCTTCTTCTCCTTCTTCTTCTCAGTTACTTGATTTTTGGCTTTACCAGCTTGATCAAGTGAAGAGGAAGGAGGAGAGGGAGAACTGGACGAAGTAGAAGGTTAGGGGGTAACTTTGGCATCGTTTAGTTGCTGACTTGATTGTTCAGGGATCATGGTGTTATGAATGACAGAGGTTGAGAAGAGCCATACGGGCAAGCCAATTGTCAATCCTGGAAGCGACAATGTGGCCATATGTGGCGCACCAACATCTCCCCAAGAGGAGAAAGGAGTAGGATTTCCTCCAAGGGGAACTCCTTGGTTGGTGGACTCCATTTTTCTCAACCTAAGACCAACATAGGAAAGGTGATGTTTATTCTGATTAAAATAAATTTTAGACACTTTGACACAACTTGCTTTTTCAATTTTTAAGAGTCGAGAAAAAACAAAAGATGATTCTAGTCGCCTTCGATTTTTAATGAGCTTGAAGTGACAAGTGCTCAGATGGACCTTTTCCTTTAAGGAGTCTGAAAAGGAACGAAAGAGACTACTCTGGAAATCTAGACAGAGGGATTACCAAACCAATCGCAAAACTACATAATATTTTTTACGGTACGGTAGTCAATCTTCCCGAATGATGTGTTCAGTGCATTGTGATCGATAGGGAGGCAGACACAACTTCCTATGGATAAAGGATAAAGCCTATTATGGTCTCCCAATATATACTCGACGGTACATGGGAGCACAAGTCCATCCTGGCACTTATCATATCATAGTGGAGGAATCACCCAACCAGCAATGAAAACAACAGTTACCAGGCTTTACGATGCCGAAATACATCTCTAGCCTAGACTTCTAAATGTTGTGCGTTAGGTTCCAAAGCATTTTTAAATTCATTAAATTTATTTTACAGTTGATATTGCTTAAGAAATTTTCCTTTCAGGTTCACCGTGTGATGTAGATATACAATCTCCTAAAATGCAATCTAAGATGATAAACAATTGTTTAATCTTCTTTTTGCAATGAAAATCCTAGCTACTAAGGAAAGAGAGACGAAATTCTTTCAACATAGAGCAGAGAGCACACACTATATGCACTGTCCTAAATCAAACCAACAAACAGTCTAAATGTAAATACACATGCATGTATTTGTTTTCAGCTTTCTTAATGTGTGAATGATAAAAAGAAAGCTAAGCACAAATCTGAATTATTTTTCAAAGCAACATTACTAACAAGTTTCTTTTCAAGACAAAATGAAGGTAATGATGACACTTAGCGATTTGGAATTGAAAAATTTCTTTCGACACTTGAAAAACTACTAATTCAAATCAAATACAAGAGTAACAGTGTAATCGACTATCAAGAACAATCTGATTCTCTTATATGACTGAAAACGGCACTTGCGAAACTTTCGAATCAAGAAATGACAGTTCAATTATGCTACTTCTTTGTAAAAGAGAACTGAAAATGGATCACAATACATAAAAACATTTACAGTCCTTTGCACAATGGAGGCGAAATAATGGTAAGAAAGGGGGTTTCAATAGAGGTATACTGACTACAGACAACAAAACTCCTGAATAGAGCTGAAAAGAGTGAACACAGAAACCAAAATCTAAGAGCAGAAGAGGTCTTTTCTGATCAGTGCACCTGTAACACAGCGAAAGTGAAATGCAGCGCACCTACTACACTCAGGAAGTGCGATGCATCCAGATTCCAAAGAAGAGACAGTGCGATGGTCCAGGGATGAGACTTCAACTGGGTTCTAGGTCACAGTTTGCAGCTCAGTTCAGGGATTTAAGCCGAGCAAGTGGTAATCAGTAAATAAATCACAGGGGTAGATCTAAAGAGGTTACTAGAGCCACCATAAGGGCAATTAGAGAGCTTGTAAATTGTTTGTTCAGTTCATAAACAAAACCCGGAGATAGACTGAAGCAGCATTGATCTACTTTTCACTTGCATAGCAAATGCAGTTCGAAGGCTAGCTGGCTTGACTTCAGGCTCCGTATGTAAGTTTATAAAGCAAACAAATGTAGACAAACAAACAATCTATTCGCTCCTTAGCGGAGTAGCCATTTTGTTATCGGGAAATCTAGTGTCTATGCAGAGCTGCTAGTCCCACTAAGGCTGGTAGCTACCTTAGAAGCAAACAAACTAAAACCACTTTTGTTTTCCTTTATGAGAAGTAGATAAGAGGGGAAAGAAGGAGACCAACCTTTGTCTTGTGCTTGGTTTCTTGCTTGATTCCTCTCCCTTCTGATAGATCTTTGCCACTTGCTTCCTCGTCTACCCAGCTTCAAAGAGCACCTGTAGAATTAAAGCAGCATAACACTATCCAAGAACATAGATCTACTATCATAAACAATATAGGACCAGATATATATTGACCACACAAATGCATATATCATCAATCATCCAAGAATGTGGAGGAAAACTTGAATAGCTCTATTAATAATCAAGAATAGCAAAGAGGATTACAACCAATTGTTCTGACCCAGCATCATCCTCTCAGCGAGAAAGCCCTTCTTCACCTCATGAAAAGCTTAGATCACCAAACACTATGATGTTACACCAAGAAACCAGCAGCACTTCCTTACAAGATACAAAATTCCAGCCTCTGAATCTCTGGGATGAGGGATCCATATATAGATGTTTGCAAGGGGGGTGAGTCATCTTTTGATATTTGATTAGTAGCCTCTCTCTGATAGTTCTTGATTCCACTTGGAGATTGATGATCTCTTACTCATCCCTGGGTGAATGCAGAGAGGCAAGTGTCACAGGAGAAGTTTCTGGAAGATTCCATGATCTTCCACCTCACAGATTGACCCTGCCATTTGCCCACTCTCGCCCATCGCACCCCATAGAAGGGCTTTTCAGTATTCATCGCACCTCCCGTGTGTATTTAGGTGGGATGCTGTGCAATTTGACCATGGAGCAGGTGAGATGGTCCAGTTGACCAGTTCTGAGTAGTTTTTCATGGAGAACTTCTGGGAGAAGATGTAATCAGTTGACCTTGTTCTTTTAGGGGTTGGAACAACACTTTTAGGGATTTAATAGCCCTTGGTTTATGGACATTTATGATTGGGGTTGTAGTGCCCAAAAATGTCTATAACAGTCCTATTGGATCTACCCATAGTTAAGAAATATAGACCAAAGCATGTTTATTTTTCTTTAAATGTTTACAGCTAGTTGCTACAAAAATGTCCACCCTCAAACAAAGATAACCTTCCCCAAAAGAAGACTTGTCTCCTTTCCTTTAGAATTCTTGTTTCTCGCTTCTCTTTTCCTATCCTTGCTCTGTAGAAATTCAGATAATCTAACTGAATACTTTTTCAAAAATATATATATTTTTTTGGAAATTGAAGAGACATGTTGGTTGGAAAGGTGTGTGAGCCTACATAATTCAGATAACAGACTTTCTACTTCAACATGTAAAATTCAAAAATTAATTTCTCCAAATTGGCTAAGAGTTAGGGGGGAAATAAATACTCATTGTAAAAATACAAATTCCCTCTACAAGATGATTTAGGTTTTATTTTAGTATGTGACTTCTAAAGATAACAATTTTATTTTTTCCTCCTTCATCTGCATATTTTTTGTGACAACACTAAATGACTAACTATTTCATGGAACAAGTGCATAATTTTCATTAGGGTTCTTATGGCTAGATTTTGGGTTTTCTAGGGTAATGTTAGGGTTTCTAAAATTAAGGTTTCAACACAAGTGTTCTTATTAGGGAATCTTGTAGTAAGAGCATATTTAGACATCAACTTAAGCTTTCACTTACATAAGGATTTCATCATATGTTCTAGGGAATATTCACATGGGCATATAGGGTATCCTAGATTGAATCATGATAGGTCATAGTTTTAGGGTCGATCTTTCTAATATTTCAACAATGTGAATGTGAAGGTCTTATTCATAGGCTTAGGGTTCCATACACAATATTCCATTCATGCGTTGGCTTAGGGCTTCTTTGCACAAGCTATGTTTGCCATCATATTGACACATAGAGAAGGTACCAGCGAGAACACTTTCATGCACTTAGGGTATAGGGTCATCCAAGGCATGCTCTAACTAGGGTTTTCCATCCAGTCATGCTTAGGGTTTCATGCTAGGGTTTGTTAGCCAATTTTGTTCATGAGAAAACTAGGGTTTAGGACAAGGATGTCATTTTCAATGATGCTAGGGTTTTCTCTTTGACACCTAGGGTTTGCAATCAACACCAAGGGTTCCATATTATTAAAATTAATGACAAATATATCCAAAAATCTCCCCCTTTGTTAGTGATGGAAATACTCTTCCCTTTTCAACATTTTCTCGCCCTTTGATATCAATGGAAAAAAAAGGGGGCTCTTCTTGACAATCATCAAGTGATCCCCTTATCATCCTGCTTATTCTTGTTGATTTCATCATTTTTCTCTACATGTGATAAATCTGCTTCTGCTGACCTGTGCACCCCCTGTCATGGTGCTACTCCTTTTGTCATCTTTCTCTTTCTACAATTAGGTTGCTCTCTTCTATATTAATTAGGGGAAACTCCTTCCATAAGTATAATGTTGTCTAATAATATGCATGGTCTTCTTACAATTCCCTTAAATTGATAAACAACAAGTGTTGATGCCTTGATCATTCAATATGCTCTTCATCTAGTGCAACCTGCTTCCTTCTCCAAATATTTGTGACTCTCTTTCCTTGCTTGATTGACAATTCTTAAGATTGTTTAGGGACCCATTTTAATTTGAAATCTCTAGATAAATGTACAACATTATGGCATTTGAAACATTTAGTTTTGTACATGAAAGATGGAGCATAATTTCTGTAGGTGATTTCATTGGAGTATCGACTTGCAAATTTTATTTTGGGAAACTGATTGGAGTTCTTCTTGATATAAGACCCACAATCCTTTTCCATATGTCCAAAATTTGTACAAGAGTAACAATGACAAAAAAATATATTATGATACCTGGGAGCTAAGGATTGCCATTGTGCATCTTTGAAACTATTCTATCTTGAGGTTCTTTAATGATGTTTATTGCTACCTTCAACATTAATTTTTCTTCTTGGAGCATAGGTATTTCCAATGCCATTTTGATCCTTTTCATTTCTTCTGCTAGAACTGAGGGTATTAGCGCAATTTCGAATCTTCTCCATGTTATTGTCTTTTGATGGATTAGGTTTTTCATCACTTTTGCTAGAAGATTCACTTGCATAACCAAGACCAAATTTATCAAGAGGAAACCTTTGATGACTTAGGATATCATCCAAGTTTTGAGAACTATATAAATTATTATCGAGTTGATCAACTTATTTCCATAGAGAAACAATCTATTCTTTCATCTTTTCACATTCTTCATCTTTCTTTGCTAGCTGGTTCTCCATTTCCTCTTGCATCCTTATTGCTTCACATGTTAGGTCCTTAAGAGATATGAAATCTGATTTCAATTTGAAGATCTCTTCATATTTTTCTTCTAGTCGAAATGTCATGACATTTATTTCATTTTCTACTTCATCAATTTTTTCTTCTGGGAGGACTAAAACTTTCATTACACTTGTAGCTCCGTTTTCTTATTTCATTGATCCTTCTGGTTGAGATTTAATGGAGAAGACCTTTTTTTTTTATAGCGACCAATTTCTGCTTCAAATTTTCTCAAGTCATCAAGTCTTTGTTTAAGATTATTTAAAATATTATCTTCCCTTCTTTTTTATTCTTCCAATTGACTTGTCATGGAGATGATTTCTTCATTATGCCTTTTCTCAAACTAATGTAATTTCTGCTTCAGCTGGGTGAGATCCTCATCCTTTTCTTGTACTTGATACTTTAAAAGGATATTCCTCCATTATCTTGTCAAGGTCATGATCAACTTCCTTTATTTCTTTTCTGATTTCCTCGTTTTCCTTTCTCAATCTTCTTATCTCTTTTAGGGAAGCCACACGTTTTGCCTTGAAATCTTCTTTCAGGTCTTCTTCATTTTCTTCATCTTCTAGGTTTTCCTTGGTCTTGATGTCTTCATCTTTGCTTTCAATTGTCTTTTCTAGTTCACATTTGTGTTCTTTGCCATCATATTGTTTATCATAATTCATAACCAATAAATATTTTAAGTGAAGATCTTGAAGAGTCTCCCAAAACTCTTTTGCTCATGAACATTTCTCCACTTTGATCTATATAGGATTTGGTAGGCTACTCAATATTTCCTTAATTGATCTTGCATTAAATTCATTGGAATTATCTTCCATTGTGTTTCTAGTAAGCACAAATTTCCAAGATTCAAAACCTTGAGCCATCAAAAAGAATTTCATCCTACCCTTCTGTTGGGTCTCCAAAATGTCATTCATTCCACCCTCTTTTCTTTCACTTTTCTTGATAATTTTCCATATTTTGTAGCTCCATAAGCATGCACTAAGACCATCTTCATGATCAATTATCGGTTTAGACATTTGATTTTCTAATACATTTATTTTTGTGTTTTGAGAGAATTTATGGTTAAATATTAGAAAAGTAACATGTATTCACTTATATATAAAAGTTGGATGAGTTTTATGACATGTGTAAGCACATTTGAAGATTCCAAGACAGTCATATTTGGCCTCCAAGACTCAAATTCAAATTTCCTCTTCAAACTCTTGAAGATTTGAGGAATATTTGAGATCATTGGTCAAGAACAATTCTTGGAGAAGAATCATGGAAGTTTTCTTAAGTGTCTCCTATCAAAACTAGGAGAGATTTGTGAGAGGATATGAAGAGATGCTAATTGCTTGATGTCAACACATGGTTGTAACTACGTGAGATATTTATGGATCTACATTTATGAATTAGTTATCTTAGTTTTTTTATAAATATGAGTGTCTTCTCCTCTCAAAAGGTGTGAAAATTTTGGGAGCTATGCTCATGCTTCAATGTAGAGTTTTGGATGCTAAGGATTGACATTATGCTTATGATTGATGTAATAAATATGATCGTAGTTCAATTTGATATGGTTGTGCCTTCATTTGGTGTTTGATCAAGAGTTTTCTCAAATTTCCACCTCTCATGCACTTTGGGATGACCACCTAATGAGTATGGGATGTATTCTAATGTTTTATTTTTTTAGTTTCTTTATGTTCATTTTAATTCTTTTGATTAGATGCATTGTTTACATTTTTTCATGCTCATTCCATTTATGTTCTTTTGCAGGTTAAGCATTATTTCTCTCATTTCATAGATTCATTGCTTTTCAATTTGTTTGATAAATACTCATGAATGATTCTAATTTGACAATGCACACATTAGTAATTTCAATTGATCTCTCACTTCTTCAAGAATAGGTTGCCTTTAAATTTCATAGTTTAAGAATTCAATGCTTTCTTAGTATAGGATTTGTTTCTTTCTAGATTAAATTTACTTTCAAGTCATTATAATAGATTTACTTTCCTGTTGGTAAATGTAATAACCCTGGTGAAAATTCCATGTAATAAAATTTAATAAAGGAAAAATAATAACCATGATTGATGGGACGCTTATTCCAAGCTGAATGTTAGGCAAGACATCCTAGTGTGAATGTTCATTTGGTTATTAATGGCTAAGGAAATTGGCAAAGGCAATGGCTAAGGATTTGGAAAGGAAAATGGCATTTTTGGCACATTTATTTATGAAAATAATGGAAATTAGTAGAAAAGGGAAGTGAAAAGTCACAGGTTTCATGTGAGGAGAAAAATGAAGGAAAATAATGGAAAAATGAAGAAAATAGAGGCCTCGTTCATAAAAAGGATTTTGAGATTGAGTTGGTAACCGTTTTTCAGTTTATTTTTAGATATCTCTCATACTCTTGGATACATAGATTTTTTTTGGTGCACTCTTGGAGGGTGTGGCATACTACAATTTTTGGAGCAAGAAGGAAAAGGAAGAGTAGGAAAGTGCATGAGGACATTAGGATCAGCAACTACATCAACTTTTTCTTTCAGGTACTAAGTTGCATGTATGTTTTCCTCACTAGTTTTGGCATGCATGGCATATGCATGTGGTTTGTTGGTTGTGATTTGTCATGGGCATGTAGGATAGCCAGGATTGACAGTAGACTTCCTAGCCTTGCTATTTCTTGGATAGCCATGGTGATTGTGGATTTATTTTCCTTATTTTGTTTTGGTTGGTTCTCATGTTTCCTTAGCTTGGGTTGAGTTATTAGTCCTAGAATCCCTGGTTGGACAAACTCTCTAGAAGCACTGTAATAACTTCGATTGAGTTACTAGTTCTAGAAGCCTTGGTTGGAAAAATGCTCTGGAAGCCCTTGGTGGGTTGAGTTACTAGTCCTGGAAGCCCTAGTTGGAAAAACGCTCTGAAAGCCCAATAAAAGTTGTGGGTTGAATTACTAGTCCTGGAAGCCTTGGTTGGAAAAACACTCTAGACACCCTGGAAGGCTCGGATAGAGAAAAATTTGATGATGTTTTCATGATGTCCGACAGTGAGGTGGAATCACTATTTCATGGATTGAGGTGGATGACATCTGGAAGCCTTGGATGAGTTTTGATTGATGTGTTCTATGATATCCCACATTCATGCTTGGAACATGGCATGGGGGTGAATGGATGAAGAGAGATTTGGCTCAACCATTCTACGGTTAAGTGGAATGTGGAAGTCCCATCTCAGGTTTGGATTATGCATCATCAATATGAGGTTATTTCTCCTTGTAAAGCTATGAGTATTATAATGGATTATATGTGGTTTATATGGCTGTGATTTCATGAGTATTTATGCTACTATTATTTTGGCTATTTATATGTTTTATGGCAATAGCTATGTATGGCTCTCATCATGTTTTTACATGTAAATGAATGATCAATGTATCTATGACCTAATGGATGAAATGGAAGTTGATGTGTTGAGGCAACAATGTTTCTTCACAATTCTCAGCTAATTACGAGACCTCTATGCTCAGAACTGTTATTTACACCTATAGATTACATATTCGTGATATGTTTGACGAAATGCCTGTCATGGCTAGTAGGGGTCCAGTCAAGGTCTCATTCAAGTGATTTATTTTGCACTGTCATTTCCTTGTTAATTTACTGTTATGAAGGTATCATGCCATTCTGGGTAGTGACCTGGGCTTTGGGCCTAAAAATGTGGCTTAATTCCTGAGGATGCTAGCACAAAACTGATAAGAAGGATCCTTGGACTTTGGCCAGTAGGCCTGTGAGAGCGTCTAGAGGTCCCTGGATGTTGGCATGCCCATAGCATGAGAGAGTTAAGAGGTATAACTGTCCAAAATCTCAGTGGTGCCCAGGAGTTGGTTGGCAGAAAGGTTGGATTAGTTCCTGAGGATCCTAATGTTGATGTTGAATGTATTTATGGTGTGTTTTCATCAGTTCCACTTCCTTAACATGACTTAGTAGGTAAAATCATATCACAGTGGCCTCTTGTTGCATATTTACCTAGAATGATCTAGGAGGATCTCGTCAGATCAATTGCACAGGTTCATCGTTAGTGTTCAGTGTTGTCGTTAGCAATTTAGTCCAGTGTCGTTCAGTTTCGACAATGTTGTTTATGGTTCAGATTGTTCAGGGGACGTCTATGGTTTTTCATGGTGTTCAGCTGATATGGTTCTGTACCTAGTTGTGACATGTACTTATCATTACTTCCACTAGGATTTGGTTGTCGACATGTTTGTCGTTGCAAATGTAACATTGTGTCAATGATCAATATGTAGGTTTGAATGTCACTTTGTGACATTTAGTTGTAAAGGGGTTTTATCATTTGATGTAAAAAATCCTAATGACTAAAACCTAAATCTAATACAAACCTAAACCTAGAACCTAATGCAACATTCAAAAATGCATTAAAATCTAATGCTAAGACAATGTATCAAAACCTATGTGTTAAACGTAAGTCCTAAACCTTTTAACACATAAACCCTAAGCCTAAACAATGCTCGGGTCATGTTAACACATAAAACATTACATTATAAAACAAATAAAACCATATAACAGTCTTAAACCACCATACTGACTGCACGGGGTTCTAAACTGCAAAGTATGCATGTGATCGGATGAAGACCATTGAGTTATGTAACCACAGCTTGGAGTTCACCAGAGAGTTCACAGTTAACTGTGCTCTCAAAACCATAGTGGAACTGTAACATGTGAACAGAAGGGTTAGCGTCGAGAGTTAACCATTCGGAACAAGCCTTAACCGCGGGGAAGTCAGTTGACATGTGAAGAACAATGTTTAACTGCTGGAGTATTGATCACTAGAACCATCGGGGAAGACCACAGAGGTGGCAGTTGGAGGTTAAACTATGGCCTATTCACATGGGTGGTCAACCTCCTCAGCCCGGTTAATAAGACACAAACAGTTTCAGTTTTAATATAATGTTATTTATGGGTTTTGTTAGAGTTTTGGTTACAAAACTAATGCAAGGACCATGGCAACCTATCCTAAGAAGTCAAGAGGTGAATGGACCGAGGCCCAAGAACCCTAAATTAGCCAAATGCATTCCTAAACTCATTGAAGGAAGTTCAAGTGCACCTGGTGGGTGTTAAAAGACAGTTTTTCTCATTGAAGTGGGGGGGAGAGTGATTTTGGTTTTTGTATGCAGATTCTGGAGGTTATAGGTAGTTTTGTTTTTAGTGTAACAGGAGCATCTAGAGTCAGAATTGGGAACCATGATAGGCATTGGAAAGATGGTTCAGAGATATATCCTTTTACAGTGACCAGAAGTGCCTGCATACACATTTAGTTTGGTCAAATCTCTGTGTAATCAACCTCTTATGTTTCAATCCTAATAAAGCGGTCGCCCATCTTGAAAGTGGACCCAGAGACGTAGTCCATCAGGGATGAACTCCGTAATCAACTTTGTTGTCTGGTATTGCTGTGTATTTTCTGTTTTCAATACTATTTTTCATCTTACTTATGTTTTATCAGTTGCCATAAAGTCTTTCTTCTCAAGCAATTCTCTCGATTTCCGCACTTTCAGCTAACATTCAATTCATTAATGGCTAATCAATTCTACATCTGTTTTAACTTATGATCATTTCAGATCACCGACTAACTGGTTTCTTGGGTAGATGTGGGAGGATGGTGTTGCAGAGTGGTATCAGAGCAATTTCACCCCTGGACTAGATGGGTTGTGTGTTGGTCATGCATGCATCTCAGTTGCATGTGTGTCTTTTACACTTGTATTCCATGTGCTTGTTGCATTGACATAATGTTTATCATGGTCTTATTGATGTCATCATGAGGAACTTGATTTTGTTATTGTAGAGGGCATCATCATGAGTGTATGAATGGTTACATGTCATTATATGTCACTTACATGTTTTTATATGCTGCTTGGTTACATTCTTCGATGTCTGGTTGCATTCTTGTATGCTTGGTTGCATGTATCATTCTTGTAGGTTTGGTTTCAAGCATCGTTTGTTCATGCTTGATTACATGTGTTTATGCATGCCTGTGGTTGGTTATGCATTGCTTATGCATGTTAATGTTTGCATGTGGTCAAGTGTACAATGATGTAGTGGTTGTTTTCATGCATGATGTCGTGGTGTGTGTTGTTGTTAAGGTCATGCATTGATGACTGTACCCTGGCTAGAATGATGGTTGCATGGTCATATGTTTATGTGTTATGTTTTTATATGTTGTCATGATTATGTTATACATGTACCACATTGATTTGTTGATCTTGTAGACATGGTATCCTCCCCAAGCTATACTAAGGTATGTTGGTTTATTATGATTTGGTTTAGCTGACATGATATACCTTATGTAGACTAAAAAATTGGTATACATTGTCCCTTGCTCATGAGGAAAACAATACATAGGTGAAACAAGTAGATCATTAAACATTAGGCTTAAGGAGCATGCTACTGACATATCAAGGAACATAACATCAAAATTTGCTCTTGCAAAACATGCTTTCTCCTCCTCACACTACATTTGTATGGAAGAAGCCATACTCATCATCAAGGAAGAACATTACCTAAAATGAAAAATTAAATAGGCCATAGAAATTGAAAAGAGGAAAAACAATATAAACCATGATGAAGGCCTTATCATAAGCAATACCTAGAAACTGTTAATAAACTATACCTCTCATAACAACAATTCTAATAATATGAACATTAACTTATAATAAAAAATTTAAATCATATCAACTTAGATTTTTTATTTTAACTCATAATAATTAAACAAAAAATTTATTATACATTACCTTTAATAAATTTGTTAAGATTAAACTTAGTAGTGATGATATATTTAAGTAATATAAACTACATCCCTTTAAAGATAAGAATCGTATTATAAATAGTCAAATATTACTCACATAATACAACTCCTAAATTAATCTTAATAAAAATTCTAATAATAATAATTTTGAAAACATTAGCAATAAATTTAATCTCATTAAATTTCATATTAACTTGATCCAAACATTTGAACTCACAATAATGATACATTTTAAATGACTAGTAAATTTATTATAAAAAGAATTTTTTTTAACAAATTCATTATTAAAAGTAATACATATTATTTAGGTTTTAAATGGTTATATTCTTTTCTACAATCCACATCAACATTAATTTTTTATTTACATTGGATAATAGTGTAACTTAAAATTAACTATCAATTAATTTAAATGAAATAATTTTCTCATATCATAATTTTATAGTTAATAGAATTGCATTAAAATTATAAAGCATAATAAAAAAAATTATACTAGCCACCTCCAAATCATTCCCCTTATCTATCAGTATATATCCTTACCTATTCCTGGCCCTAACCCATACCAATCTTCTTAAAGAATCTAGGCATTCCCCTAAAGAGTGACTCGCATGGAAGTCCAAAATGTTGGGTTTAAATAACTCTGAATAGGTTACTCCATAAATATTTTAATTTGACTCACCTTTATGGATTTTCTCTTTAAAATGATATACCTTGTAGGGAGAAATATCAAATGGCGAGCAAGATGGGAGACTTTAAAGAATCTCCCTATGAATTAGAAGAGAAGTATGGTGTTTGGAACTCTTCCAATTTGGTAGATGCACTAAGAAGCTTAAAGGAAGAAATAAGGAGTTGTAAGGCAAACAATGACACAATCATGCAGGCACAAGAGAAGCTAGCAGAGGTAAATGCAATGATACTTCAGATTTTCTCAGATTTGTAGTGATAGGGACCACTTCTGATCAGCCGTGAGCAGGAGGAAAAAACTAATGGAGAATATGGTAGTAGGTCACATGGTGGTCACAGGTTAGATGGTGGTGATACGGTCAGAGATGGCAGATTGTTGGACACTCCAGATAGGAGGACGGATAGACATAGGTACCATTGTAGTTTTGGTTCTAGCATGCATGATGATCGATATCGTTATCATCCTTACAGGAGGAGTGATAGGGGATACTTTCCAGATGAGTTTAAGAAATCAAATCCACCTAGTTTTGATGGAGAGATGAATAAGTTTTAGGATGCAGAAGCATGGTTTCTTGGTATGAAGAAGTTCTTTAGGTTGCATGACTATTTGGAGAACATGAAAGCCAAAGTAGCTACATTCATTATCAAAGATAAAGTAGACATTTGGTGGGAAGATGTGAAGAATGTCAAAAGTATACATGAGGAAGATTTGACTTGGAGTTAGTTTGAGCGGCTATTCAAGATGAAGTATTTGTCAAAGAGATACTTTAATGATGGGGAAAAAGAATTCTATGAGCTACAGATGGGGTCTATGCCAAATGATGAGTACATAGCAAGTTCTTGGAGCTATTCAGGTATGTTCCTTACCTCAAGGAGGAGAAAGATTTAGAGATTCACCAATGGGTTACTAATGGAAATCAAAGAGAGGATTGAATTTGATGAGCCTAGATCATTAGAGGAGGCCATCTGGAAGCTAAATGATTGCTATGAACAATCAAAGCGCAGATATGAGACGAAGCTAGACTCAAAAAGGAATGCCAAGAACAAATGAAAATGGGACAAGAAATGAGTAAGATTACAAGATTCAGGTAATATGGAGAATGTTGCACCACCTAAGAGGTTCAATGCATCTGATAGAGGGCAGGGACGACAATTTGAGTAGCAGAACAAGGGTGCGGGCTGGAAGCCTATAGAGCGTTGGACTTGTGGAAAGGATCATTGCAAGAGAGATTGTCCATAGAATCAGGGTGGTAGGCCTCAGATATACAATGCATAGGATACACAAACTATTGGGGATGTTGGTCATAGCATTCCTTGTATCTATGCAGCATTGGATAACAAACAAGCAAACCATCAGACATCTATCATTGAGATGGACAGTAAGATTTTTGATCAAGTTATTTCTATTTTGATTGACCCTAGATCTAATTATAGAAATATTAGTCCTAACTTTGTGGATAAGTGTGGTCTGAGTAAGGAATTGCATGCAAATTC
The DNA here is from genome assembly GCA_031772625.1 of Pinus tabuliformis. Lineage (NCBI taxonomy): Eukaryota > Viridiplantae > Streptophyta > Pinopsida > Pinales > Pinaceae > Pinus > Pinus tabuliformis. The sequence goes on along the minus strand of CM062804.1, from coordinate 151,506,024 downwards.
TTGGTTAGTGAAATTAGCTACAAGTACGAAGAAGCGAGTTCATCATTGGGTAAGAGATTGTGCATTTAATTTGAATGGTATGCTTACCACAACACATTTGAATGTATTACCGTTGGGATCATACAATATGTTGTTGGGAATGGATTGATTGTATCTTCATAGAACTAGGGTAGATTTTTATGACAAAGCCACTGAGTGTGTTGATGACAATGAGGAACCAAGAATCTTACAGGAAAAGAAGAAAGCCACATCAATTAGGATGGTGACAACCATGCAAGCAAAGCGTATTCATAGGAAAGGGTGTATTTTATTTGTAACACACATTTCTAGTGATAAAGGTAAGGAAGTTGAGGATTCAGATGTGTTGAGAAGGTACCCAGTTTTACAGTATTTTAAGGATGTATTTCCTGAGGAAATTTTATAGTTTCCACCTCACAAGGAGGTACACTTTTCTATTGAGTTAGTGCGAGGGGCAGCTCCAACATCGAAAGCACCTTACAGGATGATCACAACTGAGTTGGTAGAGTTAAAGTTGTAGTTGAAAGAAATCTTGGACAAGGGATACATTAGGCTAAGTGTATCACCATGGGGCGCACCGGTATTGTTTGTGAAGAAGAAAGATGGTACTATCAGATTATACATTGACTACAAGTAGTTGAATAAAGTAACCATCAAGAATAAGTATCTATTTTCGAGGATCGATGACTTGTTTGATCAATTGAAGGGAGCATCAATGTTGTCTAAGATTGACTTAAGATCGGGATATCATCAAGTACGCATCAAAGAGGAGGACAATTATAAGACATATTTCTAGACTAGGTATGGGCATTATGAGTTTTTTGTAGTGCCATTCAGTTTGACTAATGCTCCAACTACATTCATGTGCTTGACGAATAGTGTGTTGCATCTGTATTTGGATAATTTTGTTATTCTGTTCATTGATGACATATTGGTATATTCTAAACATGAGGAAGATCATGTCGAGCATTTAGAAGTAGTCTTGAGGTTGTTGAGAGAGCATAAATTGTATGCTAAGCTCAGCAAGTGTAGTTTCTTTCAGACTGAGGTACATTACTTGGGACATGTTGTCTCCAAGGAGGGCATTGAAATAGATCCAGAAAAGATAGGGGCCATCATGGAGTAGGTAGCTCCTAAGAATGTGGATGAGGTGAGATCTTTTATAGGGTTGGCTAGCTATTATATGAGGTTCATCATGAACTTCTCACAGATTTCTTATGCTATCACATCATTACAGACGAAAGGTAAGAAGTTCGAATGGACAGAGGAGTGTGAGGTTAGTTTTGAGTAGCTCAAGTAGTTGTTGACACATGCACCAGTGTTAAAGATTGTAGATCTGGACAAAAAGATTGTAGTGTGCATAGATGCTTGCAAGAAAGGACTTGGTGGATTCCTTATACAGAATGGCCAAATGGTATGATATGAGTCACAAAAACTAAATGAGAATGAGAAGAACTACCCAAAACATGATATTGAGTTAGCAACAATTATACGTGCATTGAAGATGTGGAGAAACTATCTTTTGGGTAGGAGGTTTACATTGATGAGTGTTCACAATGGTTTTCAGTATCTATTTGACCAACCGAATTTGAATGGTAGGTAGGCTCAGTGGTTGGCTATGATTAGTGAGTTTGATTTTGAGATTAACTATATAAAAGGAAAAGAGAACAGAGTGGCAGATGCTCTTAGCAGGTGGACATAGGTAAATCACTTAGTAGCTATGAGCTCTTACGGGACATTACTTACATGCTAGGATCTTGCAGGTAGGTCACCAAGATGTTAGGTACAAGTGATGGTACATGTACATGTATAGGTACAGGTTATGGTATAAGTGCAGGTGCACAGGATGTGGATTATTTCCTTACAACAGATGGATTGGTCAAATTTCATGGTGTTCCAAAGAAGATTGTGTCACGTAGGGATGTGAAGTTGACTTCCATGTTTTGGAAGGAGTTATATGTAGGTTTGGGCACAAAGTTGGTCTTCAGTACATATTATCATTCATAGACATATGGAGAAATAGAGAGGGTCAACAGGATATCAGAGGACATGTTGAGGATGTATGTGATGCATCAACAATGGAAGTGGGAGGAGTACCTTCCCATGGTTGAGTTCGCATACAACAATGGTTATTAGGAGTCATTGAGGATGAGTCATTTTGAATCATTGTATGGACAGATTTGTAAAAATCCCATAAGTTAGAGTGATCCAATGAACAGGGTGTTAATTGGACCATACATGTTGGTGAACATGGAACAGTAATGTTGGTAATCAAGAAAAATCTAAAGGCAACATGGGATAGGAATAAAATCTATACAGATCGGAACATGTTGTTCAAGGAGTTCCATGTTGGGGAATAGGTGTACTTGTGCATCAAAACAAAGAAGATATCCTTACACATTGGATCATGTGCCAAGCTAGTACTGCAGTTTTATGGGCCCTTCAGCATTATTGAGAGGATTGGACCAGTAGCCTATCGACTTATACTGCCTTTGACAATGAAATTCCATGATGTTTTCCATGTGTCATTGCTTAAGCAGTATGTTAGAGATGTTGATCATGTGATTGTCTGGTCTGTATTGTAGGTGGAACAAAATGGAGAATTCCAACCAGAGCCTCAGTGCATATTGCAGAAAAAGGTGCTCATGCTCTAGAACTAAGAAATCGAGCAAGTTAAAGTGCAATGGAAGCACTTTGGGCCCGATGAAGCTACATGGGATATGACGGATCAAAGGTGAGCTAGTTTTCCTGTTGAGACAAAGAAATTTTGGCATGGTGTTTTAGTATGGTGTTTTGGTATATGTCTTGGTATATGTATGGTGATTTTGGTATATGTACATATGTATATGGATGCAAATACTGCCGTGAGCTATCTTATAAATCTCCAATAAGTAGTATGGGTGTCATGTCATTATGATGTTATGTTTGTTATGTTTTCATGTTGGTTTGTTTCTCAACATGTTGATCATTATAAATACTACAACAAGCTAAGTTATAAATCTCCATTGGCAATATATTTTGCTTACAGTAATCTTGTGGTTACAGGTGTTGTTGAACACCAAGGATGGTGTTCCACCAAGGGGGAGGGTTTTGTAACAACCCTGGTGAAAATTCCATGTAATAAAAGTTAATAAAGGAAAAATAATAACAATGGTTGATGTGACACTTATTCCAAGTTGAATGTTGGGAAAGACATCCTAGTGTGGGTGTTCATTTGGTTATTAATGGCTAAGGAAATAGGCAAAGGTAATGGCTAAGGCTTTGGAAAGGCAAAATGACATTTTTGGCAAATTTATTTATGAAAATAATGGAAATTAGGAGAAATGGGAGGTGAAAGGTCAGAAGTTTTATGTGACGAGGAAAATTAAGGAAAATAATGGAAAAATGAAGAAAATAGAGGCCTCATTGATAAAATGTCTTCTGAGGATCAGTTGGTAACCTTTTGTCAGTTCATTTTTGTAGCCCTCTCATTATTCTCTCTCTCTCATACTCTTTGATACTTATATTTTTCTTGGAGCACTCTTGGAGGGTGTGGTATACTTCGATTTTGGGGCAATAAGGCAAAGGAAAAGTAGGAAAGTGCAAGAGGATATCGAGATCAACAACTAGATTGGATTTTTCTTGTAGGTACCAAGTTGCTTGTATGTTTTCCTCACTAGTTTTGGCATGAATGGAATATGCATGTGGTTTGTTGGTTGTGATTTTTCATGGGCATGGAGGATGGCTGAGATTGATAGTGGATTGCTTAGCCTTTCCATTTCCTAGATAGCCATGGTGATTGTGGATTTGTTTTCATTGTTTTTTTTTGTTGGTTCTCATGTTTCCTTAGCTTAGGTTGAGTTATTAATCCCAGAATCCCTGGTTGGAAAAATGCTCTAGAATACCTCTAACAACCTAGGTTGAGTTACTAGTCCTCGAAGCTTTGGTTGGATAAATTCTTTGGAAGCCCTTGGTGGGTTGAGTTACTAGTCCTGGAAGCCCTGGTTGGACAAATTCTCTAGAAGCCCGGTAAAATAAGTGGGTTGAGTTACTAGTCCTAGAAGCCTTCATTGGAAAAACACTTTGGAAGCCCTAGAAGGCTTGGATAAAGTCCAATTTGATAATGGTTTTGTGATGTCTGACCATGATGTGGAATCACTATTTGATGGGTTGAGGTGAATGGTCTTTGGTAACCCTCAATGAGTTTTGATTGATGTGTTCTATGATATCCCACAATAATGCTTGGAATATGGCACGAGGGTGAATGGATGAAGATATATTTGGCTCCGCCATTATACGGTTAGGTGGAACATGGAAGTCCCATCCTGGGTTTGGATTTTGCATCATCAATATGAGGGTACTTCTCCTTGTAAATCTATGAGTATTACACTAGCTTATATGTGGTTTATATGACTGCGATTTCATAAGTATTTCTACTGCTATTATGCTGATTATTTATATGTTTTATGATAGTATCTATGTATGGCTCTCATCATGGTTTTACTTGTAAATGAATGATCAATGCATCTATGACCTAATGGATGAAATGGAATTTGATGTGTTGAGGCATTAATGTTTCTTATCGATTCTCAGTTAAATATGAGACCCCTATGCTCAAAATTGTTATTTACATCTGTAGATTACATATTCGTGATATGTTCGATGAAATTCCTATCATGGCTAGTAGGGGTCCAGTCAAGGTCTCATTTAAGCGATTTCTTTTGCACTGTCATTTCCTTGTTAATTTACTATTCTGAAGGTATCATGCCATTCTAAGAAGTGACCTAGGTTCTCGCCCTAAAAATGTGGCTTAATTCCTAGGGACACTCACACAAAACTAACACAAAGAGTCCTTGAATGCTAGGAAAAAAGCCTGTGAGAGCATCTAGAAGTCCCTAGACACTGGCATGCCCATAGCATGAGAGCGTCAAGAGGTCTAGCTATCCAAAATCTTAGTGGGGCCTAAGGGCTGGTTGGCAAAAAGGTTGGATTGGTTCTTGAGGATCCTGATGCTGATGTTGAATGTCTATATTGTGTGTTTTTGTTGGTTCCACTTCTTTAATGTGACTTAGGAGTTTGAATCATATCATACTGGCCTCTCATCACATGTTTACCCTAGTTGGCCAGTTGCTTGGGTAGATGTGGGAGGAGGGTGTTACAGTAAAATAGATTTACTTTCATGTCACTAGAATAGATTTATTTTCATTTCAATATAGTAAGTTTACTTTCATGTCAATTATCATTTCAATTTCATAGATCAAATGATTACTTTCCATGTTTTGAATTTGAGACTTTTGGAAAAAAGGTGTGTGCATACTCATTTTAGACATTTTTTCATGAATAGGTTTGCCATGATTTCAATAGGTTAATTCACTCTTAATTGAAAGTTGATTCATAGCATATATTGTGCAAGTATAATTCGCAAGTTCACGAACCCCGAGTTTGAAAATTTAATGACAAATAATTTAACTAACAATTAAATTACCCAACACCTTACATACTTGAAAATTTGTTCCATTCAACATGGAGGCTTTGTCTACGAGGCTTTCATTTGAATTCTTGACTAAGGAAGAGACATATTCAGAAAGTTTGGAGCCTTTCTTCCTTTACCTTGCCATTTGTGTTCTAAGGATCTAGCTTCCTACAATTAGGCTGAGACTGAAAGAACTAGCTCTAATACCAATTATTAGAAATACTGCTGGGCGCGGGGGGGGCACGAATCAATAATTCCTTTTACAATTGTTATTTTACTAGTTAAGATCACTTAAATAGAACAAACAAATGAAAAATAACAAGATTAATAATTTTATTAATAAGATTGGTGAGCACTCTAATCCTCGTTACAATGAAGAAAGTACAATAATGGTTCAGGGCTCTAATCGTAGCCGAAGACACCAATCTTCAATCCACCAGGCTCCAACCTATATTTCTCCAAGCACTAACTTGGTCTTCTTGTGGACTCCAATCCTCTATGGCTCCAACCCTTTCGATTGGTTCAAGCTCCAACTTGGTCTTCCTGAGGACTCCAATCCTGTAGGGCTCTAACCCTCTACTTTAGATATTCAATGTGGGTTCAACCATTCTTCAAGGCTCACATTGTCTTCTGCAACAAGCCCTAACAATATCTTCATCTTCAACAATGCCCTCAAAATATCTCCAACACATTTAGCTCATCAATGACAACTTTATCAATTGCAGAAGGTGTCTCTAAGACTCTTCATGATACCTAAACCATGTTCTCCAATGCTACTCCATGAGGGCTTCAATCATGCATTAAGGCCTCAAAGGCTAGCTCCAAGATCAAATTCTATAGGTCTTCCAGATGTCTTCAATAATGCCTCAAGGGTTCAATACGTTTCCCCAAGAATTTTCAAAGATTTCAAGGATGGTATTCATGGATGTGAATAACATGTTTGGAAAAATGATTCTTTCTTCAAAGCCTACTTCTAAAGCTACTACAATAGATTCTTCAACAAGAGTCACAAGTCTGCATCAACTAGATGTTAATAAGTTTCTTCAACAATTTTATAAGTGTCTTCTATAATGCTCAATAATGCTTCAAGGAATGTATACAAGAAGTCTATCCAAAACTCTACTTGTAGCTTTCAAAAAATGGAGTTCCTCAAGGAGTGGTGTCAACAAGTACGTTATTCAAGAGGAGTGATAAGGTCAGCTTCTAGAGATAAAAATTCTGAATTTGTTGTTCTAATTTCCAAAAGTTGGAATGTTTGTAGGAGATTTCATAGAGGTCCAAAATTCGTTTACCTGTGTATTCTTCTCTAGAAGTTGTGGCTTGAGGGGAAGATATTTACTAGGCCTAATGACCCTCAAAAAAGTACTCACAATATGATGCTACAACAACCTTCCACTATAGCCCTGTAACAAAGATATGCCACACCAAAAAACTCGCTTAGATCAGTGTTATGCATCCTATTGGATTTTCCCTAAAATCAAGAAATATAGACCAAAATAAATTTCTTTTTCTTGAAATGTCTATGGAAAATTTCTCATAAAAAATCCACCCTTAAATAGAGATAACCTTCCTAAAAACAAGACTCAACTTCTTGCCTTCAAACTTCTTATTTCTCGCTTCTTTTTTTCTTGTGTCTACTATGTAGAATTCAATTAATTTGACTGAATTATTTTTCGAAAATGGGAGAACTCACCTTGTATATATAGTTGTTTGCCAACTGAAGGGACATGTTGATTGAAAAGGTTTGTGAGCGTACATAAATCTGCTTGCAGACTTTTTATTTCAACATCTGAAATTCAAAAACTAATTTCTCTAAATTGGAAGAGAGTTAGGGGGCAAATGGATACTCATTGGAAAACTACAAATTTCCTCTACAAGTTGATGTAGGTTTTATTTCAAGATGTGAATTCTAAAGATAATTTTTTTTTTTTTTCCTTTCTCATATGCATATTTTTTGTGACATCACTAAATTAATAATTCTTTCATGGAACAAGGGCATAATTTGAATTAGGGTTCTTATGGTTGGATTTATGATTTTCTAGGGTAATCTAGGGTTTCCAAAGTTAAGGCTTCAATGCAAGTGCTCTTATTATGGCATCTTGTAGTAAGAGCATATTTAGACATCAACTTAAGCTTTCATGTACATATGTATTTCAACATATGTTCTACGACATCTTCACATGGGCATATAGGGTATCCTAGATTGAATCATGCTAGGTCATAGGTTTAGAGTCAATATTTCTAGGGTTTCGTCGATGTGAATGTGAAGGTCTTCTTCATACGCTTAGGGTTCCATTCAAATAAGCTTCCATTCATGCAATGGCTTAGGGCTTCTTTGCACAAGCTAGGATTTCCATCATATTGAAATATAGAGAAGGTGCTAGCAATATACTTTCATGCACTTATGGTATAGGGTTATCCAAGGCATGCTCCAACTAGGGTTTTCCATCCAATAATGCTTAGTGTTTCATGCTATGGTTTGCTAGCCAACTTTCATTGATGAAACATCTAGGATTTAGGACAAGGTTTTCATCTTCAATGATGCTAGGTTTTTCTCTTTGGCACATAGGGTTTGCAATCAACCACAATGGGTTCATATTATTGACATAAATGAAAACTTTTTCCAAAAATCTCCCCCTTTGATATCAATGGAAAAAAGGGGCTATTCTTGATAATCATCAAGTGTTGCTCCCCCTATAATCATGCTTCTTCTTATTGATGTCATAATTCTTCTCTACAAGTGATAAATATGCTTCTGTTGGCTTGTTCTCCCCCTATCATGGTGCTTGTTATGCTCTTGAACTATGAGAAGTTCTACGATACCATAAATGCAAAGAAATATAACCTAGAACACAGAATAAAATAAGAAAAACAACAAGTATTTTATTATTCAGAAATAGATTCAATGTTCACTTGCCTCTTCGAGGAGGAAGCCTCCAGCAGAGTAGATCTTGATTACAATAAGACTTGATGATCATTCCTTTACTAACTAAGACTATTTATAGTTAACTGACATAAAAAACCCTAAATACTAGTGGTCCCTTGCATCACATGAGTTAACCATTTTATTTATTAATTATGGCCCATTTACAACTAACCGTGGTCCCTTTTCTCTAATGTGGGTCAACCACTAACAAATATTAATGCAAGTTTTATTTACTCTCTAAATAACTATGACTATGACTCAACCTATTGGCCTTATTACATAAATAAATGGGTTAGGGTTGGACCCTAACATGCCCTCCCTCGTCAAAAGCATCCTTGTCCTCAAGGCTAAATCTGTGGAAACTGCTGAAGAATAGTGATTGGTTCGCAAGTTGCAACTTCTGGAGATGTGTCTTTCCACTTGACGAGGACTTCCTTGATCGTGTGGTCACATAGATGTATTTCAAGTGTATCAAGGGCTTGTTCTAGTTGGATCCAGAATGAGCCTTCTATTGATGGTGATGGACCCACCAACATGTCAGGAGATCTCCCTGATAAGAAGTCCCAACTAGACCTTAGAATGTTTGGAATAGGAGTCCCAACAGTGGGTAGTACAGTATCGCCATGACTATGGTTGCGCGTAGAGGTAAGTAAGATTTCCTTGTTGGAAGAGAGGGTGTGACCTTACAGCAAGTCAGGGAAGGTCCATGAAAGGCTCTAACACACAAAAGTGGAGAAGAGTGTGCCCCTTAGAAGGTTGTGATATCAAGCAGCTTGAAAAGGGAACACACGAGATGAAAGACATCACGAGATGGAAAGCGGAATAGTCAATAATGCAAAGTGATGAGTTATACCAACAACACACTTCAATAAGATTCATACAAACACATATGGAATAGTCCACACATACATGTGTAAATTACAACTACATACATCATTAGAGTAACCAAGATAGCCAAACTACAATAAAAATTTATGCATGAAACATGTTGGCTTTTTTATATTAAAAGAGTGAAATATCCAATCATACATACAACCATGACAACCATTAGCCCCAATAGTGGAACGTTATAGTCATTGTTGCTTGCTCTGCCAAAGAGATGTACTTGCACTGCACTATGGAGAAGCCAAGGCTCGTTACAATACACTCCAAGCTTTCTCTAAGTTATACCTATCAGAAGCTTCGCTCCCAAAATCCTGTACAATGAATTATGAGGTTCTATTTATAGCAAAGGGTGGGGTGACCCTTGACATTCCCCTTTGTGACTCTTAACCTACCCTCATGACTCTTCAACTTACACATGACTATTTACATTCTACTATTGACACTTGGTCTTTCACTTTACAACACGTTTACAATACAGTATGCACATGTACCCATGTGAGAAAAAATGGGCTTGAGTAAGCCATTCAAGACATCACTGAGACTCGGATAGCTGTGGGAAGGCTAACTTGTTGACATCCTCTTGGTGATCGATGGTGGTGAAATGATGCCAAGCTTGGTAGTCTGCTATGGTGTATGCATACTTCATGGTGACATCCTTTTGAAAGTAAACCCTTGCCTCAATTACATCCAGGTACACTAATTTGGAACCTCTGTCCAATTCATCATATAGCATGTGCATCATGGTCTTGAGTGCAACCCGACCAATGACATACTGGTGCATATTGTCTGCTCTCATCTGCAAATATGCATTGGTGGCTATGCACATCAACTTTTCAAAGTACATGTATAGCTCCAATTAGACTTGGTTCTTTTCTTTTGCCTCGGTGAGTGTGCCAATGGATGGGATCGCATGTGTACTCACAATGACATACATGCTCCTGAACATTCGTGCATGTGAAGCTTGTAAGCTGGTGATGAGTTGTGGGAGTTCCTCATGGTTTCGGATTTCACTTTGGATGTGTGCCTTCAACTCCACTGCCTTTGGGTTCATCATCTTTGGCAAGTACAACAGGGCTCCCTTGTACCTCATTATCTATATATGCATGTGATCGACAAAAGTGTGTATGTCTATCAAGATGCATGCTCTTCTAGCACAGTGTTGCTACCAACCATTAAGTTGGACAACTGACTTATGCACAGTGATGAACTTGAAGTACATCTTCTACATGATTGTCTCAAGAGACAATACTTCATCAAGTATCACTTTCTTCAATTCCGGTTTGGTGGATGTTGTAGCTTTCTCTCCTCCCTGCTTGGCCACTTGTAATTCCTTAGCCATGCGATGATTCCCAACTATCAATAATCTCACACTTGAGCTAGTGGCCTCGGCATATGCCTTTGTAGCATCAACCAATGTAGCTTGATGTTTGTGCACATCGAACATGATCACTTGTTCCTAAAAAAACATAGAAGATACATGCACATCTGGAGTGGGCACTTTGCGTGACTGCACAACTCTATGTTGTAACATGTCAATGGATATGTTTTGCACATCTACTTCCAAATTGTCCCCAAGGATTTTAGTTTCTCCTTGATCACTTGGAACTTGCTCGGCTCCCGGATCTAGTGAAGTTGGTGGAGTGGCCTCTAGGTCCTTGGGCATGAGGTCTATGTCCTGATCTTGCTCTGGCTTAACCCCATCCATGTCCATCTACTCCAACATTTTTTCAATCTCCTGAGAAAATTTCTTCTCTTGCGACTTCTCACCCTATTTGCTATCTGCTAGCTGTGATGAGTCAATAACTTGTATTGGCACAATTTCATCAATGTGTGCACATTGTGCCTCCTTTTTTTCCTGTTCCTGCTACACTTCCTTCTCTCTTCTGCGCAACTCTTGTTCTTCCCTTAGTTGTTGCTTCACCTCCTGCAACTTCTTCTTTTCCTCCTCCATTTTTTGCTTCTCCCTCTGTCTTTGTGCAATCCTTCTATTACATTGTTTCTTCTTTGCCTCAATCTCCAAAGATTCTCTTAGTAAAAGTGGATCTCCCTTGAACTTGTAGCTTTTCTCCGCCTCTGCACTGTCAGAAACCTTTCTCTTGCCTTTGTCATGCATAGGTATGCTGCCCTCTACTGTTGCTGGTGTTACTTCTCTTTTAGATGTTATTTCCTTGTGCACTGTTAACCATTCTACAACCACTCTGACTGGTTCATTGAGCCTTAATGAGTTATAGCAGTATCTCCATGGGTCTTCCTTAGGACAATCACACACTGTGTCGATCCAAGGATGATACACTCTCATACAGTGGTCTTCTACTAAGCTAAATGGATCATATGGATTAAAACTTTTGGTGCTGAAGGTGAACCTCTTGAATTCTTCCATCTCGGCCTCAACATGCTTGAGATTCTTGATCTCATACAACCTATGTAGGTTTTAACCCCATACAGAAATTACCTGCATACAAATTCTAAAACACAGAAAATAAATAATGCAAGAGTAGAACACATAAAACACATATACACAAATATTTTCCCCTGGATCCCAAAACTGGGACTACCAGCTTGGATTTTCATTATATTCCTTTCAATGTTACAATACATAGTTATACATACCGAAGCATCCAATACCATGGACCGAAAACCATCGCGTCCAAAAAAACATGTGTGAAAATCATGCACAAAACCATAGGTGGGTATGCCCAACCTAACATAGGGTCCAAAACCAAAATTTTCTGGGGCGCTACCCCGGACCCCATAAAGTGGGGTTACGGGTGCCCCTCAAACCCCCTATTAACTACGTGGAAAGAATATAACACAACCCAACATTCTCCCACTTGTTTTTTTCTTTCCAAAGGGGAGCACAAGAGAGCTTAGTCATTTTCCCAGCCCTGAAATGCCCATTGTCTCTCTACACCAAGAGAACTTCTCAGAGCTCATAGATTTTGTCAATGCATCTGCAGTATTCTTCAAAGTGTACACCTTTACCAGCAACACCTTTTTGTCTTCTATCATATCCCTCACAAAGTGATACTGAACATCAATGTGCTTTGTCTTTGAATGATATGCAGGGTTCTTTGCCAAGAAATTTGCACTTTGGCTGTCACAGTCTATCCTTATAGCATCCTGTACTAACCCCATACTTGAACACAATCTCTACAACCAAACTTCTTCCTTGCTTGCATGAGTGGTTGCCATGTATTCTGCCTCTGTAGTTGATAGTGCCACTATAGATTGTTTCTTACTCATCCAACCGACTGCACCTTCAAATAGGCTAAACACATACCCACTTGTAGATCTTCTTTGCTCCAGATCTCTAGCCCAGTCTACATCAACAAAGCCACGGATATCCAACACTCTGTCCAATCCTGGTCTTCCTTGGTAGCACAGACCATAATCACTAGTGCCACACAAATACCTGAAAACCCGCTTCACTGCTATCCAATGCTCCTTTTTTGGTTTTGACATGAACCTGCTCAATACTCCCACTGCATGTGCAATGTCTGCTCTAGTACAAACCATTGCATACATCAGGCTACTGACTGCACTTGCATATGGAACACGGGACATGTCCTCTTCCTCTTCTTGTGTCTTGGGACATTGTACAGCAGATAAGCTCACACCTACAGGAATAGGAACCTTCACCGGTTTACTATCCTACATATTAAACCTTTGCAGTATTGTCTTGACATACTTCCTCTATTTTAACCAGAGCTTCCTCTTTGCCAGATCTCTTTTAATTTCCATGCCCAAAATATAGTTTGCATCACCAAGATCTTTCATGTCGAATTTGGAGGACAATTGGGTCTTCAAATCCTGGATAATTTCTTTGTCATTTCCAACCAGCAACATATCATCCACATACAAGACCAGATAAATAACACGGTCACCAATTAATTTAAAATACACACAGTGATCTGCTTTGCTTCTGGTGAAGCCAAGTCCCTGTATAAATGTATCAAATTTCTGATACCACATCCTTGGTCACTATTTTAATCCATACAAAGACTTCTTTAACTTGCATACCAGTTCTTTCTTACCCTTCACTGCAAAGCCTTCAAGTTGCTTCATGTAGATTTCCTCTTCCAGATCCCCATGAAGAAATGTTGTCTTCACATCCATTTGTTCTACCTCAAAATCAAAAGCAACAGCAATAGATAAAAGTAATCTAATAGAAGTTACCTTGGCAACAGGAGAAAAAATATCACCAAAATCAATTCCCGACACCTGGGAATAACCTTTTGCTACCAACCGAGCTTTGTATTTCTCCACTTTTCCTTCTGCATTTGTCTTCTTTTTCAACACCCATTTGCTACCAATGGGTTTCCTTCCAGCTAGCAACTCCACCAGATCCCAAGCCTCATTTTTGTGCAAAGATGCCATTTCATCAACCATGGCCTCTTTCTAGAGATTTCCATCCTCTGAATCTACTGCTTCCTTCACAGTTTTGGGATCATCATCAGTAATAGATAAAGAAAAATTTGAATAGAAAGCAGATGGACTATACCTTTCAGGTTGCCTTCTTTCTCGAACTAATATTCTCATAGCCGGAGTTTGTGGCTCTTCATCTTCTGATTCCTCCTCTACTGAAGAGTCTGATTCTTCCTCCTTTAGCTCAAACTCTATCTTTTCAGGTTCCTTTCGTTGGACTTCATGTTTAATAATATCTTTCACCTCTCTAAACACCACTTCTCGGCTGTACACAACCTTCCATGTGATTGGGTTCCAAAGCTTATAACCCTTTAAACCATCCTTATATCCAATAAAGATGCACTTTTCAGATTTACTATCCAACTTGGTTCGTTTCTCCTTTGGAACATGTACATATGCATCACAACCAAATACCCTCAGATGTGAAAGAGAGGGTTTCTTACCAGTCCATACCTCTTGTGGAGTCTTATCCTCCAATGCTGATGAAGGTGACCTATTGACTAGGTAACATGCAATATCCACCGCCTCTACCCATAATTCTTGTCCTAACCTGGCACCACTGAGCATGCTTCTTGCCCTTTCCATCAATGTCTTATTCACTCTTTCTGCAACTCCATTTTCCTAAGGTGTATATGAAGTAGTCTTCTGTCGTGCTATACCACACCTCTTACATAATTCTTCAAATCCCTTACTGCAAAACTCTCCACCGTTATATGTCCTCAGCACCTTTATCTTCTTCTCTGTCTGGTTTTCCATCAGAGCCTTAAATTCTTTAAACCTATCAAAGACTTCAGATTTCTTCTTAAGGAAATATATCCATGTATTCCTTGAGAAGTCATCTATAAATGATACATAGTACACAGACTTATCCAGTGATGGAACCTTCACAAGTCCAAACACATCACTACACACAAGTTCTAATATCTGTTTCGCCCTCTTACTACCAGAGGGGAAACTCACCCGATTCTGATTCCCATATACACAATTTTCACAGAAATCAAAATCTAGAGATCTATTACTCATAACTTCTACCATACCCTTTGTCACACGGAATTGGTCAAGGGTGCGGACACAGCTGACCTTCCTAGAAGTCTAAGACATTCTAATGACAAACAAGACAAAATGGAGTGATCTTTCTCTAAATACACCTTTTACAACATGAAAACTACAAGTGTTTAGGCTTACCTTATTCCAAAACGCTGTTGTTGAAGTCCGTTCTTGACGATCCGGATGAGCTCCTCCTTCAAGTCAATTCCTGCAACCACAAACAATCAAACAATTACCAAGCACTTGCATTTCATATAATAAAACATATATTCAACATGCAGACCAAGGAACACATGAAATAACTCATTAACACAAGCTATTGAGAAAAATAAACCAGTTTGTATTAATAACGAAACAAAGAAACTCTTACAACCTGGCCTTGGTGTTGTGCAAGTTCCTCCCAGGGTCCATCAAGGGTTTTCCTCTACTTTGACAAAGCTCACCCTCTCCCAAGTAGAATCAAGTGAAGACAATCTCTCCTCACAAAGGCTCTAATGGAAGACCTAAATCCTGCAGCATTTACCCAAAGAAAATGTATAGCTCCAACCTCTCTCCTCTGGCTCAATGCCTTTATTTATAGTGCTGTAAAGAGGTTATTCAGGTCCACTATCAATGGGATCATCCCCCTCTTTGGGTGGGATAGCTCCCTTATTGATGGGATAAGTTCCCCTTAATAGAGATACATGAACCAACTGGAGGCGCATCCATTTCATCAAACCGACCTCTAGAATGTTCTAGAAGTAACCACAAGTAACTTTTTCAAGATAAAACTCGCGCATTTTGCCTTTTACAGAGGGACGCACCTGTCCCTTAACATACAGAGCGTCCATGGACGCAGATTTTGTGAACATGGTCAGCGTCCCCGCAGGTAAGGCTAGAGAGAACCTGCGACCCCAGAGATAAACATAGTTTTTACAAGACTTTCTCTCTTCTTTGAGTTTGAGATGGATAACAGAGGCATGAGACTTGCCTAAGAGGGTAGCATGACTGTTGATTTGAGCCATACTAACTGTAAGTAGTCAAGGTGACATTTTTTAGTGTAACAGATTGCCCCCTAAAGTGCGAAGCCTGGAATAGATAGGGTTTTGTAATTCTAGGAAGGGTGAAGCGCTTTATCATTTCAAGGATTGTCTTGTGGATGGCCTGGTTGGAACCTGCAATTTTCAACACAAAATACATGGATAAGATTATATCATCACTGAGGTAGGCATTCCCATACTCAGATTCAAAACTTTAACTAATGGACTAACTATTCTGATACAGGAATGATCTTGCAGTACATCATTTTTATAGACTTTTGTAGACACAGTATGGACGCAGCCATCTGTTTATGATTAGTCTACATAGATAATGAATACAAAACTCCTCGCAGCCTGGATGGTAGAAACTAGATCCAGGGTCTTCACTTCTACTTCCCGAATTGGTACGATTCTAGCCATGTGATTAAATGATTCGATGTCGAACATGTTAGAAACCACTTGATTACCAGTCAATGATGTAAACTGTTAACAAGCGTGAGAGAAACCACCAGTAATGTCAATGGTTCTCAAAGTACCAAGCACAACCCGTGAAATGTGAATAGATGTTTTGATGTCGAACACTTCACGGAATCCTTTGATCGAAAGTCAATGATGTAAACTGACGTCAAAGGCGAGAAACCTGCCATTGATGCATGCAGACTTCAAGGTACTGTCGATTCCTAAGTCATCTTTCTAGATAATGTGTCGATGTCGATAGAAAGCGACCCGTTGCAGGCAAGCCCGCAACACGAAATCATTGTTCAAGTTGAAGAAATGTTGCTGTAAGGACTGACTCAGGGATGGTCAAATGGATGACAAGTATTTTGCAGATGAAAGTTTTGCTTGCAGACCTCTTGAACACATAACGACACAACAGATGGCTTGGTGACGAATAACTCAAAGTTAATCCCCGGAACCCGGTTAAAGACTTTCAAAGTGATTTGGTCAACTGTGAGGTAAAAGATTTCCCAACCCAGGTGAATAAAAAGTGTCGTGTTCAAGAGCGGTAATAAAGTTTTTTTTGAGACAAAAGGTGACAAACAGGTTCATTCTTCTCTCTTTTCCCCCACCATTTCTGGCAAGTACCTCTTTATTTTTAACAAGCTTGAGGAGGATAACATATGCTTGATTATAAGCTCATCCTTCGGACGAGTCCAACCTAGTTTAAATTCGAACCCTAGGAAGGAGTGGTTCGTTCCTGTTTGTAATTGAACAGGTCCTCTACTGTAAAAGTTTAACGAGCCCAGTATAGGAGAAACTCGGCGTTTTTCAATTTTTAGAGAGTCTGAAAAAACTAAAGGAGACTCCACGTTGAACTTTTTCGTATATTTGTGTCCCTCAAGCCCGAAAAAGTATAAAATAATACCTGGGGGAACCGCTTGATCTTGCGACCAAGGAGTACTTTCATAATAGTGTCGTTGACCTGAAAAGTAAAAAGCGATCAAGGACACGTCGTTTTATTTCCTTATCGAGTTCGAAACGACAAAAACCCGGCAATCTTTTCCTGATTTTGCGGTCAGAAAAGAGCTAAAAGGGGACCGTCTTTTAATTCCGTTTTAACGAGTGAAAAAGAAACACTCGGCGATCTTTTCATGTTTTAGGAGTCAGAAAAGGGCTTAAAAGATGACTCTGATATTTTTGTTTGTGAAAAAATTACAATTTCCCTCGAAATCCCTTTGTCCTGCACAAAAGCAACACATTACTCATACCTGTTTAAAATAGGCAAAAATACATTCAAAAACATCTTTTCATGGTAAAAAATGAACTAATTCATCCAAAAAACCTATAAAAAGACCTTTTACCATGTCATTTTTACCGTTTCACTGTTGAGGTTGAAAAAGGAGCTTTTGACAAGAAACTTCCCGTGGTCGCTGCGGAAAATCTGACCGTCGGAATCGAACGCCGTCTCATCCAGGTATTTTACACATCCTACTCTGCATTTCTATCCGTTTAGAATTAATTTTTAGGTCTTAGTTTCATTTTTTGGGGGGGTTTTGGTTTTGGAATGCGCCTCTCGGCGGACGCAGGTGCCCTTCGGGTGACCTGCGTCCCCCGACTTTTTCTCATACGGGAAAACGGTCGGAAGACGCAGCCCGCCTTCAGGCCAGCTGCGTCCGGGCGCCCTGTGCTACAAAGCCGGGGTGCGTCTTCCGAGAAACGCGCATTTCAAAACCCCAACTCTCTCAAAAAACCACCAAAAATTCCAAATCAATTTCTAATTGCTATTTTTGATATGCAGGGCATTAATCATGTTAGACTGGAGAGAAAGAGAGCATGTAGAGGAAGATGAAGCTGCAATAAATCATCAACCTTCCCTGGATGCCCTAAGAGCATGCGGATTATACAAATATTGGACCATACCGGGCATGAGGGGCCAGGTAAGATTCTTGGAATGGCTGGTTGAGCGATGGAACGTTCAAGAACAATGCTTTTACATAGGAGGGCACCAGCTCGAGATAGAGCCCTCGGATGTATACTTTCTCACTGGCTTGCCAAACAGAGGTGAGCAACTCAGTCTTGCGGGGACTAGGCCGGGTGGCCAATCCCTTGATAGTCTCCGCGAGGATTGGTGCACACGTGGGGCTCACCATTCAAAAGGCATAGAGATAAAACACATCACTCTACCGGAACTCAAAGTCATAGCGTTCACGGTTACCAGAATTTGCGGCGCGGCCGCTTTACACATTGCTTCCGGATCCCAAATGCGGATGGCAATTGACTGTTACCAAGGCACCATTTTCAACTGGTGTGAAGCTGTGTCGGCTCATATGAAGAGCCAACTGACCAAGGCAAAGAACGGACGACTAAAGACTTTTGGATATGGGCCTATAGTCGTGAGCTTTGCCTTGGAGAGAATTCCAATGCTGATCCCTCAGCAACTCACTGTTGATATCTTGGGTCCTCGGCAGCCAAAGCTGATACGATGGGTTGCGGTGATGGCCCGGCATCCTGACGAGGGCGCGACAGTAGTTCGATTCTCAGATAGTTATTTTGACTGGTTAGAGGGCCAGCTTTTTGTGATACAGGACTTTCCGTATGCCGGAATGGATTTCAGAGGTGATCCGGACATGGTTCTTCCACAGGGAGAACAATGGGACGACAGAGGTACTTTTATTTTCACAAGTTTCCTAATTATGTATTTTTTGTATTTTTTATATATATCGTCTCAAAACTAATAGTAAAACTTTTTCAAAATGCAGATGTTGGTCCACAGCGTCCAGCCAACCTCCGGCCTTATGATAGACTACATCCAGCTGCACCGGTACCGGCCCACAGGACGCGACAGCAGAAGTACTAGCTGAGTTGGAGCATGATCTAGAGCGTCTCACGGCAGATATACCTGAGACTACTATGGACGACATTCCTATCAGGCTTCAGCGCTTCGTAGTCGCGGTCCCTGGACCGTTTAGGAGATTTTTGCGTAAGGTAGCCCGCGCAGTGGTGTCGTACAGAGAGCACCACCAGTGATTGACTAGTCACTTTTGTAGTCACATGTGACATTTTGACTTTTTGTACTATCATTTTGCCGATCATAAGGTGTTTTCAACCTATGATCGAAGACGATGTATATATTTTTTGACACACTTCTATCTATATATATCACTATTACCGGCTTATCTTGTTTAACATATGATGAAATGTTTTTAAATTTACTTGCATGATCATTATAAATGTCTGTCCAACACTCGAGAAGCAATTGCATCTGCTAATGTATTCAAAGACCTTGGAATATGTTGATATTCAATGTAATCAAATTCACGTTCCAAGAGACGCACTCTCAAAAACAACCTTAATAACACAGGATTTCTAATGGCATAAACTCTATTAAGCTGTAATACAACAAGTTCAGAATCTAACCTCACTATCAAACGTCGAATTCCAAATGAAATAGATTCGGATAATAATTCAACCACTGCACTGTATTCTGCAATGTTATTCGTTGTTTGACCGAGGCTTACCCCATGCATAGAAACTAACTCGTCAGAGGGCGAATAGATAACCCAAGCTGCGGAAGAGATATTCCGTGTATTACGACAAGCACCATCAGCAAATCCAATGTATGTTTGGAGAGGCGTCGACATCTACAATATCAAGAGTAAAACCAAGATAAGCCAGAATAATGACGAAAAACCACACTCGCTAAGCTAAGCACACTGACTAAACTAACACACTTGCTAGCTAGAAAGGAAATCTAACCTATCTAAAAATTTCTCCATACCCATCATTTTAAGCATAATACCTCTTTAGGTAAAGTCCATTTCTGGGTTTACCCAAAGAGTCCCCATCAAAATCAACTAACTCATAAGCCCCTTTTGCTAGCTTTCGCTTTACAATGTAGGGCCCATGCCACATGGGAACGAATTTTCCGGCACCTAGCTTATCGTTAGCTTGATCATATAATAGTACTAGGTCTCCTTCCGAAAAACTTCGAGGGGTTACATTTTTATCGTACTGAGCTTTCATTCGTTTCGCGTGAGTCTCGATAGCTAAAGTAGCGTCACGTCGAGTCTCATCTAATTTAGCCAAGTATAATAACCGTTTCTCCTCTTCGGAAGTAGCTGGAAGTAATTCGACAGCCATTTGAAGTGATGGGATTTCGCATTCAATAGGTAACACAGCTTCTAAGCCATAAACTAGCTGGAAAGGGGTGAAACCTGTTGAATTTTTCACTGAAGTTCGATATGCCCATAGCGCCGAAAATAACATGTTATGCCAATTCGTTCGATGGATACCAATGATCCGTCGAATCATGATGACTAGAACTTTGTTGATTGACTCAACCAAACCGTTGGCTTGCGGATAATAAGGAGTAGAGCTATCGTGGCGCAAACCAAGCTGGCTTGTAAGCTCAGTCATCATGACGTTTCGAAAATGGCTCCCATGGTCAGTAATGATTGCTTGTGGGACACCAAACCTAGTTATGATATGATTGAATACGAAAACTGCAGCTGTCTTGCCGCTTGCGTCGAATGTAGGCATCGCCTCGGCCCATTTTGTAAAATAATCAACCGCAAGGATGATATACGCATGCCCCCCGGCCGAGTGAGGGTTACAAGTAATAAAGTCAATGCCCCATTTGGCGAATGGACCAGCGGCAATTATAGGGTGGAGAGGAGCAGGTGGAGCGCGCATCTTTCGATCAAACACTTGACAGTTGTGGCATTTTCTGACGGCAAGGATACAATCTTTAAACATAGACGGCCAGAAATAGCCAGCGCGCAACACCTTCTGAGCTGTGGCATACCCAGACATATGACCGCCACATGCTCCAGAGTGACAATCATTCAAAACTCTCTCAGCCTCTTCGTGAGTTAAACAACGTCGAAAAACTAAGTCTGCCCCCCGGCGATAAAGTGTATCTCCAATAATTCTGTATTGCTGGGATCGAAACCGAATTTTTCGACGGTCTTCCTTGGAAGCTTCAGGCCGAAAGGTTTGGGTTTGGAGATAGATGATTATATCCCCATACCACGGATCTAAAGTGCTAATAAGAAACAAAGATTCGTCCGCAATGGACTCCTCTGCCACAGTCTCTGTGTCAGCACTCGGGAAATCACACATCAATTCCGCAAAAACTAAAGATTTCTTAGACTTGGACTTCTCGAACTCCAAGTCGAACTCTTGCAGGATAACAATCCATTTAGAGTACTTGCCCCCTAGCAGTTGTTTTGTCAAAATATAAATCATAGGGTTGCAATCCGAAATAACCGTAGTTTTGCGAAGAAGAATGTAGTGACGAAAACGCTGGACAGCTTGAACGGCTGCCAGGGCCAATTTCTCCACATGCGAATATTTTAACTCAGTGGGATTTAAGGTTCTACTAAGATAATATATCACATGCTCTGCTTGAATTCATCTTCTTGAACTAACACCATTCCAATGGTGGAATGCGAAGCTGCGAGGTATAAGAAGTAGTCCTGGTTGTAGTTGGGAGGATGCAATAACGGTGCATGGGTCAACGCGTGTTTAAGTGCATCAAAAGATTGTTGGGCAATCTCGTCCCAAAAGAATTGTGCGTTCTGTTTCAACAACCGTGTAAAACCTTTAGTGACCTCGGCGTAGTTTGGGATGAATCGGCGTAAAAAGTTCGCTTTCCCTTGCAAACTTTGGAGTTGGCGCAAACTCGAAGGAGGAGGCAATTTGATGATAGCCTCGACTTTCGAGGGATCGACGCGAATGCCGGCTTTTGAAACAACAAATCCCAGCAATCGACCTGTTTCTATACAGAAAACACACTTGTGGGGATTCAACCGAATTCGATAATGCCTACACCTCATAAAGATTGCTCGTAGGTGGACAAGGTGATCAGCTCGATGTAAAGAATGAGCAGGCAAATCATCGAGATAGGGTTGCACAATGTGCTTGATATCATGAAATGCATAAGACATCGCCCGTTGAAAAGTGGCCCCGGCATTCTTAAGCCCAAAAGGTAACTTGCAATAAGCAAATGTCCCCCATGGACAAATGAATGCCGTTTTTGGTTGGTCGGCAGGTAGAATATTGATTTGATTATAGCCTGAGAAACCATCCATGAAGGAAAACATCTCACTTCCGGCACAATCATCAATAATTTGATCGATATAAGGCGTAGGATAGTTGTCTTTTGGACAAGCTCGATTTATATCCCTATAGTCGATACAGATTCTTATTGTTCCTTGTTTTTTATTGACGGGAACAATATTCGATACCCAATCCGTTAACGGGATCGGATAAATGAAACCTGCTTTCAACAGCTTTTCGACTTCTGCTTTAATCGCAGCCGCTTTTCGAGGGTGAATCTGACGCAACCGTTGCCGAATGGGTTTAGCATCCGGGTAGGTCTTTATTTCATGAATAACAATGGCAGGATCAATTCCCGGCATTTCCTCGTAAGACCAGGCAAACACGTCGCGGAATTCTTGGAATAGGGCCTTGTAAGTTTGGATTTCTTCTTCAGTACATGCGGCACCTATATGAATGTTCTCCTCGATTCCGGGCTTCACTGAAATATCAATGGGAATAGTACGAGAAATATTCCCTAAATTCAGCTCTGAATCAGAATGTTTCGTTGGATCCTGAGCGTCTTTGACATATTCAGCGGTAAAGATAGATGAAAAATCATTTTCAAATGCATCGCCCTTAGGTAAAAACGAAGATCTGTGATGGAGATCTTCCCATGGTAGATCATCTACACTTAGGATTTCGCGAAGTTGTTCGTCAGATGACACTTCTTCGGGAAACGTTATCCGTTCTAAGGGTGAGGTGAAAAGTGACTCTTCACTGACCACATTCATTTGGTCAGTTTCGGTTGAATGAAAATCAGTAAAAGACATAAGAGCTTCATAAGCAATCTCATACGGACTCAACGGCATAACATCACCGAAGTGATCTAGCTCAGAGTCAGATGGAACATACCAAGGATCATCATAAATAATGTTTTCTGACGTGATCATATGAATCGTTGCAAACGAAGGGTCTGCGTTGAGTGGAGGGAGAGGAAAAGTTCCCAGTAAACCGGAATCCTTAACTAAACCTACACCAATGTCCCTATAAGGGATTGTCGTTTTACCAACATGCTGGATAGTTTCTGAAGAGGTTGGGTCGGATGAAAAGTATGTCAGCTGATCAATAGTCACGATCTTACCGTTATGTGGAAACTTAATGACTCTGAAGACCGATGAAACGACCGCTGTCATAGCATATGACCAACTTCGACCCAAAAGAAGGTTGTAGTCTAGAGGGGCATCAACCACTTCCACATCCAGACTAACGGTTTTACCTTCGACCCCTATAGGCAATTCTTGTAGAATACCAAACGGACGGAACCCACGGCCATCAAAGGCCTTAAGGATGGTGGGGGATTGGTTCAATGAAGGAGAACCAAGCGATCTCCAACATTGAATCGACATAATACACGTAGAAGCTCCCTCATCAATCACAGTCCGATGAATAGGCCTGTTTTTGACTATCACTGGGATTTGGAAAGCCATTTGATGGGGGAGACGCGGTGTACTATTTTCTAGATCAAAGATCATTAGGTTCGGGTCCTGAACATCGACAGCTCCGATAGCCGACAAAAGCAATTTTCGTTGCGCTGGACATGATTGCAGCACTTCGAGTGCCGACATTGCTGAAGGTGAAACAGCTAAGTCCTCAACAATGTTGTAATTCTGGGCTGCCCTCGCATGTGGATTGAAAGCAGATCTGTAGTGGATCAGAACCAGGAGTTGAGGTTGATGGGTTAGAGTGAGAAGATTCTGCTTCCTTACCATCAACAGGAGCCTTACTACCATAATCTTGCGATCGAGTCGCAATCCTGACATGAGACATCATCAAAATGGGTTCTTCACTGGCATTCGAAGAAGAACCTATCATCTTATTCTTCTGCTCTGGAAATGGATTTTTTAACACAGCAGGAGTGGGAGAACCTTTGACTATTTTCACTACCTCGGCCCGATGAGGGCAATCTCTCGTAAAATGATCTTCTTCACAAATGAGACAAGGATATCGAGGTTTGCGTTTTTCGTCATTGGTTTCCGACTTTTCTGTTTTCTCCTTTGGAGCCTTGTCTGCTTTGGCCTTCTTCTTTCCTTTCTTCTTTCCACCGTTTTTTGGTTTGGCCGTAGATGACTCTACAGCGTGAATGTCGGCGGTGAGTTCAGGAGAAGACTCTCCTGTCGGAGAATCAGGCAAAGTGATAATTGGAGTAGTTGAAGCCTTGGAAGACTTCTTCTTGCTCTTTGTAGTCACGATACCAATCATACCATCAGCGGCATGAGATCCCGAAGGAGCAGCAGCGATTTGGTTTGACTTTGGAAGATCCGGAATTTTCTCGTGTAACGTACCCGACTGAGTGTAAACTAAGTCAAGGTATTGTGCCTGAGCAATGACTTGCTCCTCAGTAACTACTCCGGCCTTAGCTACATCTTCAGTAATTCTTGGTAATAATGATTTGACAAACCATTCAGCTAAGATTTGGTCCGGGATAAAAACTTTCACTAATCTTCTTCGACGTCTCCACTCATGGATGTGATCAGAAATATACGTGGATGTCGATTGTTTTAGCGAAGTTAATAATTCTGTACCATTATCATATCTGACTGGTAACTGAAAATGAGTTAAGAACGAGGTAGCTAACTGGCTAAAGTTGTAAAAAGAGGCCCGTGGTAACTCAATGTACCACTTGGCTGCGAGACCAATGAGTGTACGCTGGAAAAGACGTAAGCGGATGGAATCATCTGAGATGGAATTTGATGCACACCAGAGGTGGTAAGTCATCACGTGATTAGACGGATCCTCTCCAGACTTACCTTCGAACTTGGGTATATCGCTGGGCAACTTATTTGGCATTGGCGGCCAGAACTGAAGATATTGAATTGGATCGTTCGTTAGGCGCGTCAAGTCGGGTAAATCTAAAGTCGCAATAAACGGTAACTGCCGGTTAGGATCTCTAAAACTCTGAGTCACAATACCAGCCCCAGGAGGAGGATATCCAGGATAACTAGGAACAGGAGTCGCATTTGGGATATTATATCCTCCTGGAAAACCAGGATTAACCGGACCGTACTGGGGTTGCTGAGTTGTTGATAAGTGTAC
The DNA here is from genome assembly GCA_031772625.1 of Pinus tabuliformis. Classification (NCBI taxonomy): domain Eukaryota; kingdom Viridiplantae; phylum Streptophyta; class Pinopsida; order Pinales; family Pinaceae; genus Pinus; species Pinus tabuliformis. Next base: position 151,480,676 of record CM062804.1, on the reverse strand, counting down.
CCAGGATACGGTTGATACTGGTAAACCGGTTGTTGGGCAGCTTGCCCAGGTTGATACTGTCCCTGGTACGGAGGTTGAACAAATTGAGGTTGAGTAGTAACAACCGTACTTGTACCAGGTTGGCCTGCAGGCATCTGGACTGTGGTTTGAACCGTAGGTCCAGACAACGGTACAGATGTCTGAGGAGTGGTTACAGGGACAGTAGAAACCGGAGCTGCCGATACTCCAGAAGTAAGCATGGTAGATGAAGCGGTAGTTGCTGCAGCCGTGTGAGGTGGAGTACCAGGTGCAATTGGCGGCTGAGTAACTACGGAAGTTACAGGGGTCTGAACACTTGACTGGACAGGTTGCGGTTGCTGGGGTGGACCAGGAACTGCAGGTTGTCCTGCTTGAGGTACCGACTGTATACTTGGTTGCGACATCTGACTCTGTGACGGATCCCATGTTAACATTCCAGGGTATTGACTCGTAACAGGTTGAGGATACTGAGATCCATAGCCGTATTGAGGATAGGGTTGATAACTGTAAGGTGCAGTCCCATATGATTGCCCTTGAGGTGGTTGATAACCTTGACCAGGGTATTGACCCGTAGGTTGATAACCTTGAGGTGAATACGAGTACTGGGGTTGACCTTGACCTTGGGGTTGGTATCCTTGAGGTTGATATTGATACTGAGGTTGACTTTGGGGTACATATTGAGGCTGGGGTTGATACCCTTGGGGTTGATACCCTTGAGGTTGCCCCCCAGTCACGAATGAAGTACCTTGAGGTTGCCCCCCAGGCATTAACGAAGGTTGCCCCCCAGGTGGTAATTGGCCACCTTGAGGTTGGTTAATGGGAGTTGAACCTGACATCATATAAATGTCACCTATACTCAATGGTACATTACCACTGTTTCCAACTAATAACCCATGATCAATGGGTTGAGGAGATGCTCCCGCAAAGGTACCAGAAAGTGATTGATACCCAGTAGGAACAGAAGGACCGCCATGTAAAAATGATTCGGGACTTTGTGAAAACACAGATGACTGACCAGACATATTTACAGGAGAATGAATTCCTCTAGGTGGAAAAGGAGTACGAGGTGTAGAAAAACCTACTGAGTTGTCTAAAAAATTGGTTAATGCAAGGTACCAAGATTCACTCCTAGGAGGACTGTAAAAGATGGATTCACGCTCCCTTAGATCAAGGGTAATTAGATCTTCAGAATCAGAAACGCCTATTTCTTCCTCTGGAACAAGTTCTTCTATAGCAATTAATCCAACAGGAAGATTTTCGGTGATAATTCTTTCTATTCTTGGTGAATCAGGAACACTAGGAGTTGGAGTAACAGGTTCGGAAATTTCAGGTTCTTCGCCTGTTTCACTGGCAGATGAAAAACTACCAGCAAGCTCGGAAACTGTAACAGCTTCGGGATTGTAACCTGTTTCTAAACTTTGGTAATCTGGATGGACTACCAAGGAAGATTCTCCTTCTTCAGGTGAACCTACTCTACTGTCACTAGGAGGAGTTACAAGGACCTTTAACCCTTCTAAATTACCTGGGTCGTCTCGAGGAGGGGATCCCCTAAGTCTACGGGATCTTCTCAACAATTCGGCCACAGAAACAACTTCAGGAGACTGGCCCGCAATTCGACGGGACCTTCTCGGTAATTCCGCCACAATTAAAGATTTTTAACTACAACACACGAAAACAAAGAAAAAATTTCAAATCAAACCACCTAAAGTCTTCTAAAGAACCAAACAAATTTGAAGCACACGCCTAAATAATCTAGAGCGTCAAACCACACACAAACAGTAGTCTTCCGGACCAAAAGCGCTAGTTGGTGATTAGGCCCAACCTCGCAGGATTCAGTACAGAAATGGCGGGTGGAACAGTTACCCCGGCAACCTGCTTAATGAATAGACCGGCACAAGTTCCTCCACTTTAACCGTCTCGAAGTGAAGTGAACCCCCCGGAAAATCCAAGTGAGTATAACCGACGTCTGCTCCAGGTACAGTGGGACCTTCCCTCCACCGTCACCTTGGGTAGAATCCTAGATATTATGGCCACTAAGGTTACCAATCACAACAATTACACCTGGGGGAACAGTCTAAACTCCGACAGCACGCAAGGGCAGAGTAGCAAGCTCCAATCCCCTTACCGGCTCCTTGACAACAATCCAAGGTTTACCGATAAGTGACCCCTGGCTCCTCGACAATGGTTAATCCGAGGTTTACCGATAAGTGACCCCTGGCTCCTCAACAATGGTTAATCCGAGGTTTACCGTTTGTAATACGTACTGCCTGGCGTCGTTCCCAACGAGGGAGGAATGATCCCCTCACTGGTTCGGACACGAGCTCGTGCTTCTCCTTTAAGAGGAGCTTTCCCAGAATGTAACTGAAACAATTGGATTTGTTCTACTCAAGATAGACTATCTGTTTGGTTTTGTAGTCTTGGAGAGTTAAGTACTCACCTACTCCAAGACCCTAGCCTAAGCTATGTTGGTGTTTCAGAGCCCTAGAAAAATAAAGATTACTAGATTGATTTTAATTTAAGCGTTACTTTTAAGGTTGTTTCTTAAGTCAAAAGGTGATGGAAGTGAAACCAGTGGTGTGTTGACTCGAGTCGAAACCACTACAAAATGCACCTAGAATGATTTACCACTACTTTACTTTTTCGATGAATTGCTTAACTAAAAAGTTGAGAGAATGCAATCTTTATAAAAGCAACTTCTTAATTGAAGACAATCAAAGAAACAATTCGTTTTTTCTTTTCCAAGCATAAAAACATAACCTCTCTTTACATGCACGAAAAAACTCTTTTCTTCTTTCAAAAACAAAAAGCTACTTGAAACAAGACTTTTTAAAGAAGATGTTTTTTGTATTTTTCTTTTAATAAAGCAAATAAATCTAATATAACCAAAAATCAATCTTAACGACTATTAAAATCTAAGAAAATCCACTCATAAGCAAACTAAAGGCAAATTTATTCTAAGCAATCTTAACGAGGCCAAAACTAACAATGATTATTCTAAGGTGTTTTACTTGATCACAATCAAATCAAGGACTAGCTTATTGCAGAACCAAAAACTAGCCAAAACAAAACTCTAATCTTTTTGTTCTTTTTGTAAAATGGAAATCAATACTTTATAAACAAGCAATTCGAAATTTGACCCAAAACAACTCAAATGGCAAGTTGCTCACACAAGGAGACTTTACGACAGGCCCGACTTCTAAGAAGGTTGACTAACCAGAGAGATCTAAGGCTGGACAACTTTCTACTATCAAAGTCACTACAAAACCTATCCAAAAATCAAACCCTAGGTCTAAACTTCGTTGAAAACCACTAAAACACTCAAAGCTCACAAAACAAGTTCAGGTGAAAATTCTTGACAGGGTACTAAAGGATCTGGGCAGAAAATACTAAGGAAAATCAAAATCTAAAAGGAATTTAAAGCAAAAATGGAATTTCTTTAAAGTTTACAGGAAGACGCAGGCAACCCGTTACAACAGGTGCGGGCCCGCTCTGTGCAAACGGCAACAGCGCGTCCAAAGACGCACTGTGCAGTACTCAGAGGGTGCGTCCTTCTGGAAAAATGAAGAAAAACCAAATCTAACTAAATCTAAAGCTAAGCCACCCAAATACTAATTCTCACAGTCAAAAACCAGAAAATAAAAATGATTTTCTCAAAGCAAAGTTCACATAAAGGAAAAGACTCTCTCATTAATGGAGTCCCCAGCGGAGTCGCCAATTTGTCACACGGAATTAGTCAAGGGTGCGGACACAGCTGACCTTCCTAGAAGTCTAAGACATTCTAATGACAAACAAGACAAAATGGAGTGATCTTTCTCTAAATACACCTTTTACAACATGAAAACTACAAGTGTTTAGGCTTACCTTATTCCAAAACGCTGTTGTTGAAGTCCGTTCTTGACGATCCGGATGAGCTCCTCCTTCAAGTCAATTCCTGCAACCACAAACAATCAAACAATTACCAAGCACTTGCATTTCATATAATAAAACATATATTCAACATGCAGACCAAGGAACACATGAAATAACTCATTAACACAAGCTATTGAGAAAAATAAACCAGTTTCTATTAATAACGAAACAAAGAAACTCTTACAACCTGGCCTTGGTGTTGTGCAAGTTCCTCCCAGGGTCCATCAAGGGTTTTCCTCTACTTTGACAAAGCTCACCCTCTTCCAAGTAGAATCAAGTGAAGACAATCTCTCCTCACAAAGGCTCTAATGGAAGACCTAAATTCTGCAGCATTTACCCAAAGAAAATGTATAGCTCCAACCTCTTCTCCCTCTGGCTCAATGTCTTTATTTATAGTGCTGTAAAGAGGTTATTCAGGTCCACTATCAATGGGATCATCCCCCTCTTTGGGTGGGATAGCTCCCTTATTGATGGGATAAGTTCCCCCTTAATAGAGATACATGAACCAACTGGAGGCGCATCCATTTCATCAAACCGACCTCTAGAATGTTCTAGAAGTAACCACAAGTAACTTTTTCAAGATAAAACTCGCGCATTTTGTCTTTTACAGAGGGACGCACCTGTCCCTTAACATACAGAGCGTCCATGGACGCAGATTTTGTGAACATGGTCAGCGTCCCCGCAGGTAAGGCTAGAGAGAACCTGCGACCCCAGAGATAAACATAGTTTTTACAAGACTTTCTCTCTTCTTTGAGTTTGAGATGGATAACAGAGGCATGAGACTTGCCTAAGAGGGTAGCATGACTGTTGATTTGAGCCATACTAACTGTAAGTAGTCAAGGTGACATTTTTTAGTGTAACACCCTTACCATAAAGTATCTGAAGGCCCTTTTCTCCAATATGTCTAAGCCTTTGATGCCATAGCATGGTCTTCTCTCCAGAGACCACTAGATTTTCTACTCCACTTTCAGGAACCAGAAAACTATTGCACCCATCAATAACAGTGATACCTTGCAGCTTGTACAGAGTTCCAAGCCGAACTCCCCACATCAATACCAGTGCTCCCCGAACCATCTTGCAGGTATCCTTCTAGAACACTGTCTTTACACCTGCATCATCCAACTTGCTTACAGAAATAAGATTTTTGGCCAATGCAAGAATATGTAGAACACCTAGAAGTGTTCTAACCGTTCCACCTTGCAACTTCAACTTTACTTTTCCGCGACCAATGATTCTATCCTTCCTATCATCCCCTGAAAAGACATCACCACCTTCATATTTCTCATACTCACAAAATCAATCTCTATGGGGAGTGAAGTGAAAGGATGCACCTGAATCAATCAGCCATGCCTCGTGATGTACATGTGTACTTGAAGAAGCCAAGTACATATCCCCACCTTCATCTGAAGTGGTTTTCGTCTCTGTAGAAGGAGCATCATCAGATCCCTTTCCTTTATCGGGAGCTTTAGATTTACAGTCCCTTTTGTAGTGCCCTTCCTTTCCACATTTCCAACACACCACCTTTACAGGTTTTCCTAGAGATTTAGATCTCCTTCTAGATTTAGATCTCCCACTCGATGACTTATTTTTGTTTCTGTTTTGGGACTATCCTCGTATAGATAAGGCATCACCATTCCGGCTCTCCATATTTTTCCATCTCATCTCCTTCGTCAGCAAGGATGAGACTATTTCATCAAAATGCAAGGTAGTTGCATTGCTACCTATTGCAATAACCAGACTATCCCACGAATCTAGTAGAGAACACAACAAACTGATGCACTTATCTTCATCTAAAATTTTAATATCAACAGATGCTAACTGACTTACCACAGTATTAAATGCATTTAGATGCTTTGTCACCGAGTCTCAATCTTTCATGCTAAAGTTATACAACTTTTTCCGCAAGAACAGTTTATTCACTAGACTTAGATTGGTACAAATTCCCTAACTTGTCCCACAAAGCCTTCGTCGTAGCTTCCCCTGATACATTCAGCAATACTGAATCTGAGACACACAATCGTACTGTGCTCTTTTCCTTCCAATCCAACTTCTTCCATTTTTTATCGGACACTCTCGTTGGTTTAGCACTTGGCTCTACCGTGATCCACTGATCTTTATCCACCAACAGATCCTCCATCTTGAGTTTCCACAACTCAAAAATTTGACCATTAAATTTCTCGATTTCTATCTTTCCACTGCTCGCCATCTTCTTTCACCACTAGAATCGATCTTGCAGATCTCCCACTGAACAGGGTCTACCATAGGCCCGATCGAAACCCCTCAGCAACAAAGGCATCCCCTTGAAGCCAAAACTGCTCCAATACCAACTGTAGGTTTTAACCCTGTACATAAATTACCTGCATACGAATTCTAAAACATAGAAAATACATAATGCGAGAGCAGAACACATAAAACACATATACGCAGAGATTTTCCCCTGGATCCCAAAACCGGGACTACTAGCTTGGTTTTTCATTATATTCCTTTCAATGTTACAATACATATTTATACATGCCGAAGCATCCAACACCATGGACCGAAAACCATCGCGTCCAAAAAAACATGTGCGAAAATCATGCTGAAAACCATAGGTGGGTCTACCCAACCTAACATAGGGTCCAAAACCAAAATTTTCTGGGGCGCTACCCTGGACCCCATAAAGTGGGATTACGGGTTCCCCTCAAACCCCTTGTTAACTACGTGGAAAGAATATAACACAACCCAACAACCTGATCCGTAAATGAAGAGAAAGCCAAGGTGCCTTCTCCTTCTTGTGCAGTCTGGTTGACAACCCTGTCGAGATGTGGTATGAAACCTCTTACATGACCATATTGTCCATGAAAAATTCCGTCACAAGTGTGGATCCTTCTCCATGTTGTACATCTGGATGAAGGTGCCAAGGGGTGAGGCATACCAATATGCTATGTTAACCAATGCCTCCATTGACATGCAAGGTGGATCCTGCTCAAAGATCATCCTGTACACTAGGGTGATGAAGTGGTATGATAGTTGTAGTATAACTCCATGGAAGCTGCACTCGAATAACAACCTGCAATAGGTGTAAATAGAGGGTTTTGAAGGTGTCCATGCCCAACCTAAGCCAAGGAACTATTGATGGGCATAGATTGCATCAAGAATGTAGGCTAACATGAAGAGCTTTGCTTGTTGAAGCTTGGGTGGATCCCGGACATCTATCACATTCGCCTTCAGCTGGAGAGGCAACATGTCAGACTAATTGAAAGGTATTCCTTCATTCGCCAACTCATCCAACACAATCACCCAACTTTGCAGGAAGGTTTCTGTACTCTCCTGGCTATATAAGCGGCATGCGAAGATGACCAAGAACTAATAAGCCTTCTATAGTATTTTTGTCTTGTATACCCGGTTGGGTGTTGTCCTAAACTTAGATGGCTCTCTGACCCAGCTCTTCAAGATGTCTCTTGAGTTTGCACTACTACTGGGATTGGTGAAGGGTGCATCCCATGTATTCACCAGCTGCAGAAAATTGATACATCTCCTAAAAGTTCTCTACCATGAAGGTAGAAAGTTATGTTTCATTGAGACTACTCAACACCATTGTCTTTGGATCAGTATGCAAGACAATCCAGTGGATCATGTCCGTGCGTGGAAATGTGGGATATCTGCATGTAACCTGGTACAAGAAAGATTTGTGTATTTTGAAACAGACTTTGTGGTCATCCATATTTTCCTCAAAGGTGCCTGAAACGGTGCCATTGATGTCTTGAAATTTGATCCTGATCTCCTTGTCTATGAAAAATTTAGTGTCTCCATAGATGAGAAAGCTCATAGACACTTGCTCGACCAGATCTCCAGTTGCTCAATGGTGTCCTTTGACCCTACTCTTTTGGAATCCATTGTACTTGTACTGCTAAGAGACTGATGAACACCTCTGATACCTAGAGACAGAGAAACACTCATGGAAAGAAAATTTTTAGTTGAAAACCAAAATAAATTTGAGGACTGACATGCAACACACTTGGGTGATTGACTTGAAAATTTGCGCAATTTTCTCTGGGAGACTAGGACACTAACTACCAGAACTATGCAAAGCATAGTCTAGACTACAAGTGAGATGATTGGCTGCTGAAACTGCGTAGAGAATAGTCCAACTTGGCCTATTGAGAACTGGAACTGCATAATGCGCAGTTTCAGTCAGCATGACTTCATCCCAGAAAAATTGCATTCCGCAATTCTGGGGCCCAACTAAGGCGTAACCTCTTAGAATTTCACAAAGTACATCCTTGAAGGCCAATGCGAGGCAAGATCTGAGTTATTTTCATGAGGAACGCAAGGCCTTTCATCCCATAAATGTGCAGTGCAAGTCAGGCAAGGCAAGGTCTAGACCAAGGCAACTTAGACCCGCCAATGGGCGACTGAAAACAATAAGGACTGAATGCATGAGCAAAGTTGGTTGTAGACATGAGTGAATGAACATGCATGAAATCAGTGAGTGTAGGATTCAGTGAAATGGGAAAAGCAATGAAGTGTGTGAAGCGATTCACCGCAACGACGACCGTTAGTGAAAAAACAGTGTCATTCATGCGACAAGGAAATGCAATGAAAAGTTTGAAACAATGCTTCTACAAGTTAACATGCATTAAAATGAAAACAAACATTAAACAAAACCAAGAAAACAACACTCACACAAACTTAAATACAAAAAGTGATAGAAAAGCAACAAAAGACATGAAAAACGGACATACCTGGAAATAGATGTGATAAGTGCGCCGAATGTTCCTAGATGTGTGGGGGATGCAAGAGCTCTAAGATTGAACTAAATAATGAGCTCTAAAGCTTAAAATAAATATTTTTGACAAGATCAAGGCTTATGATGCACATGCCACAAATCTAGGAAAAAACGACACTTGGCGAGAGGTTTCTAAAATGACTTTTGCATGTAACCCCCAATTGCTAAAAATAGATCCCTAAAATCTAGGAATGATTTTTGCTCTTTCCTTTTTTCTTTTTTGGGAAAAAGTTGCCCATGCATGCAAGGCAATATTGCACATTCCAGGAGGGAACCAGTCAACCTGTGAGCACATGCAATTGACATCAAACCTTGGGATGACTTCTACGCAGTTTCTAGGTTGAGTGGCTCTCACTTCCCCTCAACCTCTACGCAATTTCTAGATTGGAGCCAAGTCTTCTAGCTAGAACTACGTAAATTCTGAGAGCAAGCTCAATGATGAGCTGCTTTGTGCAATTTTCAAGGGGAAGGCATCTTGCATGCCCTGCCATGATGCATTGCACAATTCCAGAGAGCAAGGATGGTTTCTCTCTAGTTCTACGCAATTCTCCAAGTCAGCACAAGAATCAGTTGAAGACCATGTCACGAGAAGTCAGCTTGCGGGTGAAAGGCAAAAAGGTTAGAGAACATAAGCTGATAAGCCAAATAAACTCAACTGGAAGCATAAGTACCTACGTAGTGCAAGACATGCTGCTAAGGATGGTTGGTAGGGAGGCTCCAAAATGAAGCTAAGAAAAATTTTGGAGGATTGTTGTAGCTGCTACAACACCTTCCTCATCCAATTCAGGTAATCTAGTTTGAATTATACAATTTTTCCCCACAATTTTCTCGATGCATGATACATGGAAGACCAGATGGATTTTTGAAGTTGGTGGCAAGGCCAGCTTGTAGGTGACTACTCCAATGTGTTGAAGTATCTGATAAGGTCCATAGAATTTTGGTGCTAGTTTCTGGTAGCCCTTTTCTTTGAGATATGTTTTCTTATATGGTTGCAGTTACATGAATACCTGATCCCCTTCCTGAAATGTGTGCTCAGAACAATGTTGCTATGCCTGTTTCTTCATTCGATTTTGAGCTTGATGTAGATTATCTTTGAAATGAACTATCATGGTGGCATAATTATATAGGAATTAATCAACTACGTGCACCTTAGAACATCTAGGGATATAATAAATAGGTGAAGGTGGGAGTTGGCCATACATTGCCTCATATGGAGCCATCTTGGTGGCTTCATGATAGTTAATATTATACCAACATTCAGCTAAAGGTAGCCATTGTACCCATTGATGTTGCTTTAATGAAGTGAAGCACCTTAGATATGTCTCCAAACATTTTTTGACTGCTTCTGTTTGACCATCGGTTTGAGGATGATAGGTGGTACTTAGTTGGAGTTACGTGCCTTGTAGCTTGAAAATTTCTTGCCAAAATTTGCTGGTGAAAGTGGGGTCTCGATAAAACACAATGGAAGTTAGCATGCCATGCAATTTGAAGATCTAGTCCATGAAAGCTTGAGCCACCAAAGTGGGGGTAAATGGGTGAGGAAGAGCAAAAAAATGAGCATATTTAGAAATTTTTTCCACAACCACCATGAAGACAGATTTGTTGCCCGAATTCGGGAGACCAGTAATGAAATCCATAGAAACATCTATTAAGACAGAGGCAGGGAGTGGCAGTGGCTGTAAGGTTCCCAATAACTTGACTATTTCTCCTTTGTTGCATTGACACACATCACATTCAGCTACAAAAGTAAGAATGTCATTTTTCATGCCAGTCCAAAAGAAAGAACAATGAGCGCAAGCATAAGTCTTATGAAAGCCTGAATGCCCTGCAGTTGGAGATGAGTGCAACTCTTCCAAAATGTGGGTTTTGAGGGTGGATGTCGGTGATATAACTACTCAATCCTTGTATCAAAGAATATCATCTTTCCAAGAGTAGTTAGCTGAGGAATTAGGATCCTTTGTCAAGTTATTAATAAGTTGGGAGAGAGAGGGGTGTGAGAACTATTCCTTGCGGGCCTCTTCGATCCAATCTGGTATGTGAAGAGCTATTGATAGTAGGGTTCTTTCATTCTAAAATTGGTGCGATAAAGCATCAACTACTACATTATCATTCCCTTTCTCGTAAATTATCTCATAATCATATCCCAGCATTTTCGCCAGCCATTTATTTTTCTGTGGCAATGATAAACGTTGCTCCAAAAAAAAATTTAGGATTTGATGGTCTGTGCGGATTTGGAAACGTCACCCCAACAAGTATGGTTTCCAAGTGTCTAATGCATGTATGATGGCCATAATTTATTTCTCATAGGTAGATTGACCCAGATGTTTTCCACTCAGTTTTTGGCTGGTGAAGGCCAATGGTTGACCTTCCTGCATTAATACAACACCAATACTTGTACTAGAAGCATCACATTCAATCACAAAATATTTGGTGAAGTCTGGTAGGGCCAATACAATAGTGGAGAACATGGCCTATTTTAGAGCCACGAATGCTTGCTGAGTTGCATCAGTCTAGAGAAATGATTTTTTCTTGAGAATATTAGTGATGGGTATAGCAATGCGACCATAATTTTAGAAAAAATTGCAATAGTAGTGAGTGAGACCCAAGAATCTCCTCAAACTCTTGAACGTTTTGGGTTGGGGCCAATCTTGCATTTCCTGTATCTTTTTTGGATCAACCCTCACTCCACAACCCACAATGTGTCCCAAATACTCAACTTCTTCCATGCCAAAAGAGCACTTGGACAATTTGACAAATAATTTGTGATTCTGGAGCTGTTGCAAGATCAAGTCTATATGCTCACGATGTTTGTGCTAGGTTAGGTTGTAGGTGAGAATGTCATTAAAGAAGACAAGGACAATTTTTTAGAGGTATGGTTTTAGCAAGTTGTTCATGAGGCTTTGAAAAGTATTTGGCCCATTACAGAGACCAAATGGCATGACCAAGAATTCATAATGGCCTTCATGAGTTCAAAAGGAAGTCTTGGAAATGTTGAATTCCTTCATTTATATTTGGTGATAGCCAGAGTGAAGATCTAGCTTGGTATATAATTGATCACCATGTATTTCATCGAGAATATCACCAACAACCAGAATAGGAAATGTGTCTTTGACAGTGAGCTTGTTTAGGGCCCAGCAGTCTAGACACATGTGCCATTATCCATCATTCTTTAGCATCATGACCACTGGTGATGAATAAGGACTGATTTCGGGATGAATAACACCGGCTACAAGGAGTTCCTTGATGATTTTTTCAATTTCATTCTTTTGGGTGAAAGCATATCGGTATGGGCGCACATTAGGGGGTTGGGTCCTTGGGATCAATGGGATGCTATGATCATGTTCACCCCTAGAGGGTGGAAGCTCTTTAGGTTTGTCAAATACCTATTGGTGTTGGTCTAAGACCTATTGCATCTCAGGATGAATATGAAGAGTAGTGGATTCAATGGCCTAGATGGCATAAAATTGGGCGATGACTCCATGATTTCCCTTTTTCAAAATATTTTCCATTCGATGTGAGCTGATGATAGTAGGAGCACATGCATGGACTCCACATAATTTATGAACATGGTCGTTCTACTTAAAGCTAATATATAACTCCTGGAAATCCATTTTGATCGGGCCCATTGTGCTAAGCCATTCAGCACCCAAGACAATGTCGCAACCACCCATTTCAATAGCAAACATGTTGGTATTTAGGTGGTAGTCTCCCATATGAAGTTTAATATTTTCCTTGTGGGCTTCACATTCATGGTTCCCCCATTAGCGATAAGGACTTGGAAATTAGAGACTACTTGCACAAAACAATGAACAACTTCGGCGACTAATGAGCCTCATCATTGAGTAATTATATGGTCCTTAATTGGCCTTAATTAACCTCCTAGCTTAGTCAAACCAACTATTCTGACAACTTATTTCATACTTTTGATTATATTTTGTTTATGAGATGAGTTAGAGTTGGATATTTTTCTTTGTGGTCTAAATGTGCATGAAATGCAGGAATAAAAGATAAAAGCAAGGAACTATGGTAAAATACCTTGGTAAAAACTCGAATGGGACAAGGGAGAGGAATTACACGAGGTAAATCCTCCTCATTTATTACCCCTCCATTTGAGTATCCCTCCATCATCTGAAAGAAAAAACAACCAAATCAGGAGTACTAGTAGGCAACCAAGCAAGTGAAGGTGCAAACAGTCAAATCAAGTGTACTAGAAGGCAGCCAAGCAAGTGAAAGTATGATTTTATCATTGAATTGGGAGCTATACCTCCCTAATTTTGAAGGAAGTCACTGGAGACCTTAGTTTTTTTAGTTAGTTAGCAAGCATTAGAAGTATTCATACTTTTTACTCTACTTTGTGTCCAAGTGCAGACTTCTAATAGTTTTGATGTAATATAGTGTTATTTTATAATGAAGATTAGTTTTGTTTTGAGCCAGCACTGAGTTAACTTGGAGGGCTAAATCTCTTGGGTTAGAGCTCAACCCTAGCAGCCAAATCTCCTCTTTATTTTATTGTTAAATAGCGTAGCTTCCTGTTTTCTATTCATTTACTTAAGTAGTTCATTTCCATTACAAAGCTTTATTGTTTAACTGTTTATTTGTTTAAGTAGTTGTAGTCTCATTACTGTAGTGCAGAGTAGATTAGTTGTGATTTAGTTTGCTTCCATTTGTGCTTTCATTCAATCAATAGGTTAGCAAATAAAAGATCCACAAGGTTGCCCACAGGTGTCTCGACCTCACCTCCTCCCTTTGGGACCATGACATGAGGAGGAAACCCTGCAACAACCTCAAAAACATAGGGTTTTGTTTTTCACAGGGATTTTGTTGTTTAACACAGTCAATAGGTTCAGTACATTGTTACTATGTTTCGTTCATGATCATCTATCCCTTCACTTTCTTTCTATCATTACACCTCAATCACATTCCCATTTCATTCTGCTTCAACACAAAACGCTTAGCGGAAGCTGAAAATTCATGTTTAAATGGTTTTTCCTGGTAGATCACCTTTCACAAGAAAAATTGACCAATCACTGCCTGAATTCACTTTTAGCATTTGACTTTGTGCACTTTAAATCCCAACTGTCGATCTACCTTGTCGGATCTAATGGTTATCGTGCACCCGCTCGCCAACTAGCTCAATCAAGTTTCCACCATTGATCTGCCCAGCTAGATCCGATGGCTATCACATCATATCATGTGGATCTATATCTAACCATTATCCACCTGAGAGCATGCAAGAAAAGTGGTTTATCCATGCTACCTTTCACCTGGGGAGGCTAATCATGTGAAATTTCAAAATACAGCTTATGGTTTTGAAGGCACGTGAAATACGTCTTACCACCTCCACAAACCCGCTACCATTTTTGCACATTTCTTTTGCCTGCGCTCTAATCTCCACCATCCATTTGCCGATTGGTCTTGTTCGTCCATCTTTTGACTTAGCCTCTGTGATATAATCTCAGCCGTTCATCTACTTCGTTACCTTATTCGTTCACCTATTCACCTAAGCTTCCTGTGATCCGATCTCAGCCGTTCAGTTACCTGTCACTCGCCTGATCTAATGGTTATCATGCATTGTTTCTCCCTCATGTCATTCTTTCACCAATTTCATCCTCTGTCTGCTCTTTCGCTTAAACACAGACTTAGCTTAATTTCCTTTGCTTACTCGTTAGTCTAGTTTTGATGCTTTTACTTCTGTAACTTAGATAATTAGCATTAGATTAGTGTTGTTCTAGTAATTCTGCTTAGCATAGTTGTTTAATTGGTTAGCTAGGGTCTGGTGTGAGTTAGCATTACAAGTTGTTTCCTTCATTATTGTAGTAGAGTAGCTCCCCCTTAGAATAAATTTTCTCTTCTTCCATCAAAATCAAGCTTCTTCTGACCCTATAGAAGTCTGGCTTGGAACCCTCGGGGTCTCTTGCCAAAGGAGCAGTGACAACAGGTAGTACCTTCACTTCTACATGTGCATATAGAACAATCACCTCCAAGTTTGTATGAACCCTGGGTTGATAAGTAATAGTGGTAGCCCTGGGAGTTGCCGCATTCTTGCTGCAATACCTAGGGTCATCACTTTTTGGTGCCATTGCCAGAGAGGTGTCAGAGTAGGAGTGATTACTACTCCTTCTATTTCTAGTCTCTAACTTTCTTGTCTTCTACTTCTAGTCTTCAATTTTCTTCCATTAGTTTATTTCTACAAAAGTAATCTACTTTATTTCTTTCATTTGTCATTAATATGCTTTCCTTTCTATTCTTTAATTAGAATTTCAATTCAGCAAGTAGTTTCCTTCTTGTTAGTAGTTTTTCATTCAATTAAGCAATTTCATTCTATAAGTAGTTTTCTTTCTGTCAGTAGCCATTCATTCAGCAATTTCAATTCCGCAGGTAGTTTCCTTTTTCTTAGTGGTTTTCATTCAACCAGCAATTTCCTTTCTGCAAGTTACTTTCCAGCTTTAAAGAAAAATCTTACAAAAACCAAAAAAATTCCTTTCATGCCTCGTAGGAATATGGATAATTCAAGAGAATTCTTGTCAAATACCCCCACTGCATCCAATAGTCGACCTTCTTTCTTTTTCACTGACGATGAATTGGAAGACCCTTTAGGTGAGAAACCTTACCTATTTGAGGAGCCTATAGGGGAAGAAGAAGAGGAAAAACCCATTCCTACTGAACCAATGGCTGAAAACCAAGATGACATAGGAAATAGAGAGAGAATTGAGAGTTCCTTCCCCATTAGGGAAACTAATGGGGACACTAAAATGAAGAATATAAGCCCCTCTGATCTACCACATTTCCATGGCTTGACCACAGATGAACTTAACTCTTTCCTGTTTGTGTTTTCGGTTATATGTTGAACCTATGACTGTACAGAGGATGAACAAAAGTTAAAACTGTTTTCATCTACCCTCAAGGATGCAGCATTGCGCTGGTTCATGGGTTTACCTAGAGATAGCATCATAACTTGGGCTCAGATGCAGCATGCCTTTAACAACAAATATAGGGACTACTGTAGGTCAAAAGACACTAAAGAAGAGATTTTTAGGATGACCATAGGCGAGGATGAATCCTTAGACGACTATCAAGAAAGATTCTAGCTCAGTTACAAAAGGGTCAGGTGCACACTTGACCCTGAGTCACTGAAGTTGGTCCTGCTTAGAGGAGTAAGGGAGGATATCCTAGATACCTTGCATTTGTTAGCAGGAGGAGATATCTACCAACTACCCTATGAGGATATCAAGACTGTCTTTAGAAAAAGGGGAAACCAAGAAAAAGGGTAGGAGTATTCAACCTATGGCCAATACATCATCTTCCAACTCATCCATCAAGGGTGAAATTGGAAATATGTTGGAGGACCTCAAAAGTGAGATGCTGCAAACCCTTTCCTTACAATTGGATTCCATGAAAATAAAAAGTAAGGAAGAGGAAGCGAAGAGAGCCTTGGCCATCTTTTGTCCTAGATGCACCAAGAGGCATCCTAAGAATGAATGGCCATTGAACTGTATTGAGATTTTGTTAGTTTGTGAAGACAACCACTCCACAAACAAGTGCCCTTCTTTACTTGGACTCAAAGTTGTATATCAAGGAGCTTAAGGGGTCACTGAGTAGCTTTGCTACATCAATCAAAGAAGACCTCCTGGGTTTAGATCATACCAGCACGGTATGCAAGGATCATCCCATGCATACCACAGACCCAACCAAACCACAACTATACCTTCTTGGGGACCCCCTCCTCAACCTTCCTGGTCTACACCCCCTCCTTGGTCCTGTGCACCTCAATATCATTCCCAGCCAACCAGCCAATCGTTTCAACCTTACGTTCAGCCACAACACCAGTGGAATACCCACCCCAGGGGGTTGATGATGAGCCTTATCATTAAGTAATTATATGAGCCTTAATTGGCCTTAATTCACCTCCTAGCTTAGTCAAACCAACTATTCTCACAACTTATTGCATACTTTTGATTATATTTTGTTTATGAGATGAGTTAGAGTTGGATATTTTCTTTGTGGTCTAAATGTGCATGAAATGCAAGAATAAAAGATAAAAGAAAGGAACTATGGTAAAAGACCTTGGTAAAAACTCAAATGGGATAAGGGAGAGGAATTACAGGAGGTAAATCCTCCTCATTTACTTCCCCTCCATTTGAATATCCCTCCATCAGCTGAAAGTACAAAAAGCCAAATTAGGAGTACTAGTAGGCAGCCAAGCAAGTGAAGGTGCAAACAACCAAATCAAGTGTACTAGAAGGCAGCCAAACAAGTGAAAGTATGAGTTTATCTTGAGTTGGGAGCAAAGCATCCCTACTAGAAGGTCGTTGAGCTAGTGAAATGGAAAGCACGAGTTTATCATTGAATTGGGAGCTGTACCTCTATAATTTTGAAGGAAGTCATTGGAGACTTCAGATGTATAAGTAGACAGGCTTAGGACCTCAGTTTTTTTAGTCAGTTAGCAAGAATTAGAAGTATTCATACTTTTTACTCTACTTTGTGTCCAAGTGCAGGCTTGTAACAATTTTGATGTAATACAATGTTATTTTATAATGAAGATGAGTTTTGTTTTGAGCCAACACTGAGTTAACTCAGAGGACTGAAGCTCTTGCATTAGGGACCAACCCTAGCAACCAAAGATCCTCTTTATTGTATTGTTAAGTAGCATAACTTCCTGTTTTCTGTTAATTTACTTCAGTATTTCATTTCGATTACAAAGGTTTATTGTTTAACCATTTATTTGTTTAAATAGTTGCAGTCTCATTACAGTAGTGCAAAGTAGATTAGTTGTGATTCAGTTTGCTTCCATTTATGCTTTCATTCAATCAGTAGATTGAAAAAGAAAATATCTACAAGGTTTCCCACAGGTGTCTCGGCCTCACCTCCTCCCTCTCGAACCATGACATGAGGAAGAAACCCTGCAGGAACCCCAAAAACATAGGGTTTTGGTTTTCACAGGGAGTTTGTTGTTTAATGCAGTCACTAGGTTCAGTACATTATTACTCTGTTCATTTCATGATCATCTCCCCCTTCACTCTCTTTCTATCATCAGACCTCACTCGCATTCCCATTTCATTCTCCTTCAACATGAAATGCTTAGCGGATGCTAATATTTCATGTTTAAATGGTTTTTATCGATAGATCGCCTTTCACAAGAAAAACTGACCAATCACTGCCCAAATTCACTTTTAGTGTTTTACTTTGTGCACTTTAAATCCAAACCGTCGATCTGCCTTGTCGAATCCGATAGCTATCGCGGACCCACTCGCCAACTAGCTCAGTCAAGTTTCCACCATTGATCTGCCTAGCCAGATCCGACGGCTATCGCGCAATATCGCATGGATTTCTGTTTGACTGTTATCCACATGAGAGCATGTGAGAAAAGTGGTTTCTCCATGCTACGTGTCACTCGAGGAGGCTAATCACATGAAATTTCAAAATACAGCTTATGGTTTTGAAGGCACATGAAATACAGGTTACCACCTTCGCAAACCCGCTACCATTTTCGCACGTTTCTTTCTCCCATGCTTTAATATCCGCCATCCATCTGCCAATTAGTCCTGTTTTTCCATATTTTGACTTAGCCCACGTGATATAATCTCAGCCATTCATCTGCTTCGTTACCCTTTTCGTTCACCTATTCACCTAAGCCTCCTGTGATCCAATCTTAGCCATTCATTTACCTTTCACCCGCCTGATCCAACA
Organism: Pinus tabuliformis; assembly: GCA_031772625.1. Taxonomy (NCBI): domain Eukaryota; kingdom Viridiplantae; phylum Streptophyta; class Pinopsida; order Pinales; family Pinaceae; genus Pinus; species Pinus tabuliformis. The sequence continues at coordinate 151,462,294 of CM062804.1, read as the reverse complement.
GTTCTCATGCGCTATTTATCCCTCATGTCCTTCTTTCACCAACTTCATCCTCCAACTGCTCTTCTGCTTAAACACAGACTTATCTTAGTTTCCTTTTCTTTCCCCTTAGTTTAGTTTTGATGCTTTTACTTCTGTAACTTAGATAATTAGCATTAGATTAGTGTTGTTCTAGTAATTTTGCTTAGCATAGTTGTTTAATTGGTTAGCTAAGGTCTAGTGTGAGTTAGAATTACAAGTTGTTTCCTTCATTACAGCAATAGAGTAGCTCCCTCTTAGAATAAATTTTCTCTTATTCCATCAAAATCATGCTTCTTCTTACCCTATAGAAGTCTGGCTTGGAACCCCTAGGATCTCTTGCCAGATGAGTAGTGACAATAGGCAGTACCTTCACTTCTACTTGTGCATATAGCACTATCACCTCCAAGTTTGTATGAACCGTGGGTTGATAAGTAAAGATGGTAGCCTTGTGAGTTGCAGTATTCTTGCTGCAATACCTAGGCTCATCACTTTTTGGCACCGTTGCCAGGGAGGTGTCAGAGTAGGAGTGATTACTTTTATTTCTAGTCTCTAACTTTCTTTTCTTCTACTTCTAGTCTTCAATTTTCTTCCATTAGTTTATTTCTACAAAAGTAATATAGTTTCTTTCTTTCATTTGTCATTGATCTGCTTTCCTTTCCATTCTGCAAGTAGAATTTCAATTCAGAAAGTGGTTACCTTCTTGTTAGTAGTTTTTCATTGAATTAAGCAATTTCATTCTGCAAGTAGTTTTCTTTCTGTCAGTAGTCTTTCATCAAGAAATTTCAATTCATTAGGTAGTTTCCTTTTTGTTAGTGGTTTTCATTCAATGAGCAATTTCCTTTCTGCAAAGTACTTTCTAGATTTAAAGAAAAAACTTACAAAAACCAAAAACATTTCCTTTCATGCCTCGTAGGAATAGGGATAATTTAGGAAAATTCTTGTCAAATACCCCCACTGCATCCAACAGTCAACCTTCTTTCTTCTTCACTAACGGTGAATTGGAAGACCCTTTTGATGAGAAACCTTACCTGTTTTAGGAACCTAGAGGGGAAGAAGAAGAGAAAGAACCCATTCCTACTCAACCAATGGCTGAAAACCAAGATGACAGAGGAAATAGAGAGAGAATTGAGAGTGCCTTCCCCATTAGGGAAACCAATGGGGACACTAAAATGAAGAATATAAGCCCCTCTGCTCTACCTCATTTCCATGGCTTGACCACAGAGGACCCTGACACTTTCCTGTTTGAGTTTGTTGTTATACGTCGAACATATGACTATATAGAGGATGAGAAAAGTTTAAAACTATTTCCATCTACTTCTACTTATGCATATAGCACTGTCACCTCCAAGTTTGTACGAACCCCAGGTTGATAAGTAAATCTGATAGCCCTGGGAGTTGTAACATTCTTGGTGCAATACTTAGCCTGATCATTGACTCTCCTACGGATAAATTTATGAGTGCTACCACTATCAATAAATACAACTACTGGTCAATGTTTAAGAAAGCCTCAAATTTTGAGAGCTTGAGGCAAAGAAATACCCGCCAAAGCATGTAGTGAGATAACTGGCTCATCTGGCATACATGTGAGATCATTGTCAGGCTGGGTTTCCTCAATTTCATCTTCAGGCCCCCCAAAGTGGTGGGGCTTTGTCAAATGAGCTGATATCAGTAGCATCAATTTGAAAGAATTTTGGTTCCTTGCATTTATGCCCTAGGAGTATTTGTCATCACAGTAGTAGCACAATCCTTGTTTTCTTCTTTCAGTCATTTCTGCTGGAGAAACATTTTGAACCTTAAGTGTTTGGGTAGGGCCCTGAGCCTGGGCGATACACCCCTTGGCTACAAAATTTGGTCGAATGGACTGGGTAGCTAAGGCAAGTTCCACCTCAACAACCTTTTTGCAGGCATCCATCTATGTACCTAGGTGGTGCATCTAGACATGGGCTTGGATGGCTTCTTTGAGACCACTCATGAAACACTCCAAGTAGAAGTCATCTCCTAGACTGTTAGTTTTCATGGCCAATTCCTCAAAGGCTGCAACATAGTCTCTCACTATGCCTATCTATCAAAGCTTAACGAGATGGCCTAAAAAATTAGATTCTCTGTCAAAGTGGTCACATAGGGATTTTGAGAACATGTGCCAAGTTATGTTCCTAGGTTAACATTTTTGATGCCACTGCCACCATTTCCATCTCTCAAGGTCTAGGTAAAAGGCTCCAACATGTAGTTTACTTTGATCTTCACAGATATCATTAAGGGAGAAATATTGTTCCATTTTTGCTACCCATATTGCAAGATTAGAGCCATCAAATTTGTACATGTATAGCATGGGTGGCCGAGGGTGGGAATGTTGGTGATTTCCATGGAAGTGAATGTGATGGCTATATTCTCCTTCGAGGTGTTCATCATCACTATTCTCCTCTTGATGTGACCTCTTCATCATATTGGTGAGCAGTGAATGATGTGAGGTAATTCGGTCCATATTGCCCTGGAACTCATCCAACCTTTTTTCAAGGCTCTCGATCTTCTCATAGGCCATGACTTGAGATCTGGTACCTACCATACAAAAACCCTACTCAATTACTTAAAAGTAGTCTTCTTGGAAAGAGGGTGAGCTCAAGAATCTATTAGCGGGCATCACATGAAGTCACTTCGGAAAAATTTGGGACTTCCAGAAAATTGAGGTTGACAAGTGAATGGTACCACTGTGATCAACTCATCATCCTAAAGATTATGGGCTAAGTCTCTTGCAAGCATCCCAAGATGGTCTCAATTTTTTTTGTTTTTTTGTTTTTTTTTTAAACTCCGAAAGGAGTTTTAGTCCTCGTTGATCAATACTATAGTGGCCGAATTCCAGAAAACTTGATCCTACCCAATGTCCTATGAAAATAGTGCCTAGACTTTAATATCAGCAAGCCTCATTGCACAAAGAATCTGATCGGCACTGTGAAACCCCAACTGTCAAATGTGAGTTCCATGGCGGCAACATAACCCCAACTGTTGGATTTGATTTGTACGACGGTTGTAAAACCCTGACTGTTGGATCTGATTTTCACTACGACGACATAACCCCAACTACTGGATCTGATCTAGAATATAAGGTAGTGGGCGATCTACAGATAACTGAGAGGCCTATGGTCACAAAGGAGTATTAGGTTCTACATATCGTAATATACACATGTGTCCAACAATAGTACTCGGCCCAATATTTCAGGGCACTAACTAAGGAGGATCGACCATACCCTTAGCAGTACTACTCGACTACCCTATCATACGCCCTAGTAATCTACTTGAGTGTTGTTTTGAGTGTATTGTAGCGGCAAGACAGTTAACGACTTATCTATGGCTAGGTTGCAGGTGAGGCTAGGGGACTCCTGATATACCCAAGGGTACGTGGAAGTGCAGTCCATGTGTAGTTCTATATAATGCACTACTACATGAAGGGGTACCCACAAGGGTTACAAGGTAGTCCAAAAAGCATACCCACCTCTTATAGTTCCTGCGTGCATGCCTACCCAAATCCATAGGTTTATGCGCTCAATGATAGATCCCATGGTTTAAAGACATTGAAACACGTCTCTAGCCTAAAAACAATTCTAAAAAAAAGTGGAGATACTACCGACCTTGGAAAGTTCTCTGATACCACTTGTTATGTTCATGACCTACGAGAATTCTAAACTACCAAAAACGTGAAGAAATATAACCTAGGACACAGAATAAAATGAGAAAAACAACAAGTATATTATTATTCATAAATAGATTCAATGTTCACTTGCCTCTTTGAGGGGACAACCTCTAACAAAGTAGAGATTGATTACAATAATACTCGATGATATTTCCTTTACTAACTAAGACTATTTATAGCTAAATGACATCCAAAACCCTAACTACTAGTGGTCCCTTACATAACATAGGTTAACCACATTATTTATTAACTATGGCCTGTTTACAACTAACTGTGGTCCCTTTTCTCTAATGCGAGTCAACCACTTACAATTATTAATGTTGCCTTTATTTACTCTCTAACTAACTATGAATATGACTCGACTCATTGGGCTTATTACGTAAATAAAGGGGTTAGTGTTGGACCCTAACAATGCTACTTCTTTTGTCATATTGATCTTTCTTCCATCAGGCTGCTCTCTTCTATCTTCATTAAGGATCACTCCTGTGATAAGTATACCACTCTCTAACAATATTCAAGGTCTTCTTACGATGCCCTTAAATTGATCAACAACAAGGGTTGATGCCTTGATCATTGAAGACACATTCAATATGTTCTTCTTTTGTTGCAACCTACATACTTCTCCAAATATTTGTGACTCTCTTTCCTTTCTTGATTGACTATTCTTCAAATTGTTTAGGGATCCTTTTAATTTGCAATATCTAGCTAAATTTCCAACATCATGACATTTGAATCATATAGTTTTGTACATGAAATATGGAGCATAATATTTGTAGGTGTGTTCATTAGAGTATCTCCTTGCAATTTTTCCTTTGGAAAAATCATTGGAGTTCTTCTTGATATAAGCTTTTCAATCCTTTTCCATATGTCTAAATTTTTCACAAGAGTAACAATGACCAAAAACTATATTATGATATTTGGGAATTAAGGATTTCCATTGTGAATCTTTGAAATTGTTATATTTCGATGATCTTTGATGATATTTATTGCTACCTACAACATCAACATTTATTCTATGAGGATAGGTCTTTCCAATGTAATTTTGACTCTTTTCCTTTCTTCTATTGGAGTTGTAGGCATTAGCACAACTTTGAAGCTTCTCCATGTTATTGTCTTTTGATGCATTAGGGTTTGCATCATTTTTTCTAGAAGATTCAACTGCATAACCAACACCAAATTTATCAAGAGGAGACCTTTGACGACTTAGGATATCATCCAAGGTTTGATAATTCTTTATATTCTTGTTGATATGATAAACTTCTTTCCTTATAGAAACAATATCTTCTTTCATCTTTCAAAATTCTTCATCTTTCTTTGCTAGCTGGTTCTCCATTTCTTCCTCCATCCTTATTACTTCACATGTTTGGTCCTTAAGAGAGATGACATATGATTTCAATTTGAAGATCTCTTCATATTTTTCTTCTAGTTGACATGTTATTACATTTCTTTCATTTTCTACTTCATCAAATTTTCCTTCTAGGAGGACTAAACCGTCCATTACATTTGTAGCTCATTTTTCTTGTTTTTTCGATTCTTCTAGTTGAGTTTTAAGGGAGAAGTCATATTTTCTATATTGACCAATTCTTGCTTCAAATTTGCTCAAGTCCTCACGTCTATGTTCAAGATGATTTGACAAATTATCTTCCCTTCTCTTTTCTTCTTCGAACTGACTTGTCATGGAGATGACTTCTTCATTATCCGTCTTTTCAAATTGATCCAATTCCTCCTTAAGTTGGGTGAGATCCTCATCCTTTTCTTGTACTTGATACTTTAAAAGGACAATTTCCTCCTTTTTCTTGTCAAGGTCATGATCAACATATTGTACTTCCTTTTTGAGTTCCTCATTTTCCTTTCTCAAATTGCTTATCTCTTCTATGGAAACCACAAGTTTTTCCTTGAAATATTCTTTGAGGTCTTCTTCATTTTCTTCATCTTCGAGGTTTTCCTTGTTCTTGGTGTCTTCTTCTTTTCTTCAAATTTTATTATCTAATTTACGTTTATGTTATTTTCCATCATATTGTTGATCAAAAGTCATGACCAATAAATCTTTTGAGTGAAGATCTTGAAGAGTCTCCCAAAGTTCTTTTGTTGATGAAAATTTCTGCGCTTTGAACTTTATAGGATTTGGTAGGCTACTCAATATTGCCTTAATTTCTCTTGCATTAAATTCCTTGGACTCATCTTCCATTGTGCTTCTGGTAATCACAGATTCCTAGACTTGAAAATTTTTAGAAATAAAAAAGAATTTCATTGTACCATTCTATACTTCAAAATTTGTTCCATTCGACATCGGGGCTTTGTCAACTAGGTTTTCATCTAAATTCTTGACTAAGAAAGTTACATATTTAGAAATTTTGAGCCTTTATTCCTTAACCTTTCCATCTATGTTCTAAGGATCTACCTTCCAGCTATTAGGTTGAGATTGAAGGCATTGACTCTCATACAAATTGTTGGAAACACTGAAGGGGGGGGTGAATACATATTTCCTTTTACAATTATTATTTTACCAGTTAAGATCACTTAAATAGAACAAAAAAAATGAACAATAATAGGATGAATAATTTTGTTAACAATATTGATGAGGAATCCAATCCTCTTTACAACAAATCAACTACAATAATAATTCAGGGGTCCAACCTTAGATGAAGACACCAATATTCAATCCACCAGGCTCCAACCTGTATTTCGCCAAGTACCAACTTGGTCTTTTTGAGGATTCCAATCCTTTAGGGATCCAACCCTCTCAATTGGTTCAGGCTCCAACCTAGTCTTCCTGAGGACTCAAATCCTCTAGAGCTCCAACCCTCTACTCTAAGTCTTCAATGTGGGTTCAACAGTTCTTCAAGGCTCCAAATGTCTTCTACAACAAGCTCTTCTAGTATCTTCATCTTCAACAATGCCATCAATAGATCTCCAACACATTTACCTCATCAATGAAAAATTTATCAATTACGCAAGGTGTCTCCAAGAATCTTCATGATACCTAAACCAACTTCTCCAATGTTACTCCATGAGGGATTCAATCATGCATAAAGGTCTCCAAGGCTACCTCTAAGATTAGATTCTATAGGTCTTCCAAATGTCTTCAATAATGCCTCGAGGTGTCAATAAGTTTCCCCACGAATTTTCCAAGATTTCAAGGATGGTCTCCAATGATGTGAATAATAACTCCATGAAAATGATGCATTCTTCAAAACATACTTCTAAAGTTGCTACAATAGATGCTTCAACAAGAGTCACATTTCTGCACCAACTAGATGTTAATAAACTTCTTCAACAATTTTATAAGTGTCTTTTATAATGCTCAATAATGCTTCAAGGAATGTACACAAGAAGTATATCCAAAACTCTACTTGTAGCTCTCAAAAAAGAATGAGGTCCTCAAGAATTGATGTCAACAAGGTTGTTCTTCAAGAGGAGTGATAAGGTATGCTTCTAGAAACCAAAACTATGAATATGATATTCTAATTTCCACAAGTTCGAATGTCTATAGGAGATTTCACACAGGTCCACAATTTGTTTACTTGTGTATTCTTCTTTAGAGGTTGTGACCTGAGGGGAAGACCTTTACTAAGCATAATGGCCCTCAAAACAATCCTCACATTATGTTGCTACAACAACCTTCCTTTGCAGTGTTGTAACAAAGATATGGCACACCAAAAAACTCACTCAGGCAAGTCCTTTGCATCCTCTTGGATCTACCAAATAATCAAGAAATATATACCAAAACAAATTTCTTTTTCTTCTAATGTCTGTGGCAAGTTACTAAAAAATAATCTACCCTCAAATAGAGATAACTTTCAGCAAAAGAAGACTTGACTCCTTGCTTTTAGACTACTTGTTTCTTGCTTCTTTTTCCTTGTCTCTCCTCTAAGGAATTTATATGATCTAACCAAGATATTTTTCAAAAATGGGAGAACTCACCTTATATATATAGTTGTTTTCCAACTGAACAGACATGTCAGTTGAAAAGATGCGTGAGCCTACATAAGTCAACAAGCATACTTTTTATTTCAACATGTAAAATTTAAAAATTAATTTCTCCGAATTAGATGAGAGTTAGGGGGAAAATGAATACTTATTGGAAAGCTACAAATTTCCTCTATAAGCTGATGTAGGTTTTATTTCAAGATGCGACTTCTAAAGATAAATGTTTTATTTTTTCCTCCTTCATTTGCATATTTTTTGTGACAACACTAAATGAATAATTCTATCATGGAACAAGGACATAATTTGATTTAGGGTTCTTATGGTTAGATTTAGCGCTTTCTAGGGTAATGTTAGGGTTTCCAAAATTAATGTTTCAACACAAGTGTTCTTATTAGGGCATCTTGGTGTAAGAGCATATTTAGACATAAACCTAAGCTTTCATGTACATAAGGATTTCATCATATGTTCTAGCTACAAATGGGCATATAGGATATCCTAGATTAAATCATGCTAGGTCATAAGTTTACGGTCAATCTTGCTAGGGTTTCATCAATGTGAATGTGAAGGTCTTCTTCATAGGCTCAGGGTTCCATACATGTAAGCTTCTATTCATGCATTGGCTTAGGGCTTCTTTGCACAAGCGAGGGTTGTTATCATATTGACACATAGAGCAGGTGCCAACAAGAACACTTTCATGCACTTAGGGTCTAGGGTTATCCAAGGCATGCTCTAACTAAGGTTTTCCATGCAATCATGCTTAGGGTTTCATGCTAGGTTTTGCTAGCCAACTTTAATTCATGAAACAACTACGGTTTAGGACAAGAGTGTCATCTTCAATGATGTTATGCTTTTCTCTTTTGCACCTAATGCTTGAAATCAACACCAAGGTTTTCTTCTCATTGACATCAATGACAACTTTATCCAACAAAGGAAATATACAAGTATTTATTAACAACAAAATAGAATTGTAGAGTTTACAATGAAGATGTAGTAGGATTTATCAACCCTCCTTCACCAAATTACCACCTCGAGAACCCTCTCCTCATTAATGGCCTATCCTTAATGCCTTGAACAACCTTCTAGGATTTTTGACCTTTGTATTTTTCATCTGAGGCCTTTTAGCCTTCTACAACTAGCCCTAAGGCTTTCTTGGCCCATCTAATCTTGGACTAATTCCATTCATTTCTTATCCCTCAGAATTTCAGTTGAAAACTAGGGCTATGGTCATAATTTCAGTCATCATTTGGGTACACGCTTCTAAAGTAAATTTCATCCTTCCCTCAATCCTTTGACATCTACCACCTTGGACTAAATAGCATATTAATCTAAGATTTTATGCCTCTACCTAGGGCTTCGACCTCCTTTCTTCTAGGACAAACTTAATACAAGATTTATTAGCCTCATTGAACTCCTTCTTTGACATACTCCTTTATGGCTTCTCTTTTTACCACAACTCTAATACCATGTTGATTTTTCATAGGTCTTATAAAATGATAATTATTTCTAATGATTTAATTCTTTCTCATATTATTATTCGCCACTAATAAATTACACAGAAGACATCAAGAATAGAAACATCAGTAGAATCATGAAGAGAGAACCAAACAAGAGATACAAATATTTTACCCTGGGAAAACCCACATGGGGGAAAAATCCAGCAACCTTTTCCTAAGAGAAATTATTCAATTCAACAAGAGATATATCTAATCTTTTTAAGCATAACCAAGACCAAAATCACGATAGAAAAATATAGGTCAACCCTGGTCAAACAGAGTTTAGTATCACAAATTCAACCTGCCTAGAAGAGATTTTTACTGCAAGGGATTCATTTTGCCTAGATATTCATTTTGTCCAAATTCAATCTCTCGAAAGTTTTCTACCCATAAACTCGACTTGTTTTCCCATAGACATGGTCTGCCCATATTTGCCCTTCTTCCAATATCTACTGCTGAAGATGAATTCCACCATGTGAACAAAGAATACAAGTGATCTGAATTTCTTTTTGTAAGAGGAGGATGAAACAAATTTATATAGTCATTTAAGGAGGCCAAATTGCGATTACAAAAGGATCAGAATGACTTGATCATTAAGACAGACAAATTAATCTTTTGGAACCAAAACTTAATTTTGAAAACTTGAATTTCCCTCCTTTGAAGTGAACATGAAAAACCATATTTGTGTTTATTATTTCTCATATAATTTTGAGGGATAATTATGAATTATGAAGATCTGATCCAGGTGGCTCTAGACACAGGCAAAAGTCCCAGAGGACTCAGAAAGGATCAAAATCAAAGTGTTTGGATTATGATCAAACTAGGTTCATGTTGAAGATCTCATCATCGTGATCATGGTGGTGTGAACGATTCGTCAAACCGAGTCTGTATACGAAAGTTAGGAGCAGTCAAAGTTCAGGGTTGACTTGAGTGATTGGGCAGGCTTAAGGAGGCAGCAATTTGGATAAAATCCGGCCACCGGATTTCGGCCAACTTGGGCCAGATTCTAGGTGAATTTGTGGCCTACTTAAATTGACTTCTTCGATCAATTTTCTGAATTTTCAAAAAGACCAAGGATTTAATTAAGAAAACAAAAAATATATTTTTGGGGTGGTAGGCCACCAACCCCACCACCCCCCCAACAACCAACACATAAGAAACAAAATTTTAATTATGGGTCAATGGGCCATGACCCCCGCCGGCCCTCCCTCAACCACCATAACCATATAGTGGGGTGGGCGACCATGACCCCACCACCCCGGAACTGCAATTTATTAATGGTGGGGCATGGGCTGTTAACCCCGTCGCCCTCTCCACCTCACCTAAAAACTACGAACGCCAGCAGAGTATGGCGGAGTGGGCCACCGGGACCGGCGGAACCGCCTCCCAACGTATATATGCATATATTGTAATGGCTATGTAAAACAAAGGGAGGGGCAAGATTTGATCCCCCGACCCCTCCTCAACGAATTTTTAGTTTTAACCATTGTGCCCAATGGTCCTCATTGGGCAATCCGCCCACCAAGAGGTATATCTGCCTTCTTGCATGTTGCGATGGGGAGGCTAAGGAGCGGACAAGGGAAGAAAATCAAATATTACTAAGCCAGTTGCAAGCCAAGGATGAGGCCTTGGAAAAGCTACAACATCACCATTCGGAGGTAAAAAGCGATTCTCCGATTTCATATTACTTTCATGATGATGAATTCGCTGCTTTTGAAAAACATACTATAGGGATTGGATCCAAACTATTGAAGAAGATGGGCTATCAAGGAAAGTCCTTGGCATCAAAGGCTAAGGCATCATAAACCCCATCAAAGTCGAGGAATTGCTACGTCGTGCAGGACTCGGATACACCAGAAAGGAAATGGGAGAAAGCTCCAATACAGCTAGTAACTAGCCAATCACAGATGATGAAATTCCTTCCTCACAATCCAGCGATAGTGAAGGCCCCATGAAAACTTATCAGAGGAACACCAGGGGAAAGTGCCCTAAGGAAGCCCTGAAAGTTTGGAGGAAAAAGAATCATTGTAGTCATTGCAACAAAGAGGGACACCAACAAACCACGTGTCCGATGCTCCATGCTCCGGAAACATCGCTAGAGGAGTTGAAAGGTGAACATGTTCAACAAATGAATCCACCCCATTCACGGTGGTCCGCTTTATTAAGTTGGTTTTTTTATAGGTAGCAGCTTGTTATGGCCGCCATTGTAAATCATACGTTGCAAGTAAATGTAAAAGTGATGGTGTGTTTCTCATCACTTCAAATGCAACGATGATATTTTGGCCTTTCCTTATTTGTAGTTGAGGTATTGATTAATTTTTATGTAATCCTTGGCTGATGAGTGTGTGCTATAAACTCTTGGCAAGGAAGGGTTGTTGAGTCATGTGTGGTGTGCATGATTGCAAAAGATGTACCAGTTTTGCACGTAGGTGATTGAAAGTGTGGATTGAAAAAGACACAAACATTATGCTGAGTGTAAATGCTTTTGAGGGACCAAAAGCTCCTCAGTGGGGAGGATTGATCCAAGTGGCTCCAGACACAGGCAGAAATCCCAAAGGACTCATAAAGGGTAAAAATTCAAAGTGTTTGGATTGTGCTCAAACTAGGTTCATGTTGAAGATCTCGTCCTCATGATCATGGTGGTGTGAATGGTTCGTCAAATCGAGTCTGTATGCAAAATTTAGGAGAAATCAAAGTTCAAGGTTGATTTAGGTGACTGGGTAGGCCTAAGGAGGCAGCAATTTGGACAAAATCTGGCCACCAGATTTTGACCAACTTTGGCTAGATTCTGGGCAAATTTGTGGCCTACTTAAATTGACTCCTTCGGTCAATTTCCGAATTTTCAAAAAGACCATGGATTTAATTAAAAAACAAAAAATATATTTTTGGTGTGGCGGGCCACCAACTCCACCACCCCCTTAACAACCAACGCATAAAAAACAAAATTCTAATTATGGGGCGATGGGCCATGACCCCCACCGGCCCTCCCTCAACCACCATAACCATATCAGGGAGAATTTTAAGGATGGAAAATGATATTGAAGTTTAAAAACATGGAAAATCTCACTATTCCCTAATATGCAAACTATAAAATGTTTATTGATGTATTTGTAAAATTATTCAAAATCATAATGATCTTATATATACTCTCTATACAATGTTAGCAATTTTTAAGGTAAAATAATTTTATATTGTAAAATTTGGGCGAATCATTTTTATAAAAAAGTGGAAATTGGTGAATTTCTTTTTTGGAAAAATCATGGAAAATTATCCCACCTACAAATATTAACCCCTAAAATTTTCTATGAACCATATAGTGGGGTGGATGGCCATGACCCCGCCACGCTGGAACTGCAATGTATTAATGGTGGGGGCATGCGCTATTAACCCCGCCACCCTCTCCACCTCACCTAAAAACTACAGACAACAGCGGAGTATGGGGGAGCAGGTCGCCGGAACTGGTGAACCCACCTCCCAACATATATATATTGTAATGACTATGTAAAACAAAGGGAGGGGTGGGATTTGATCCCCTAACCCCTCGTCAACGAATTGTTAATTTTAACCATTGCACCCAATGGTCCTCATTGGGTAATCTGCCCACCAAGAGGTCTATCTTCCTTCTTGCACAATGCGTTAAGAGGCCAAGTAGTGGGCACACATTTTTATGCAGGTGGAACCATGAGTAGTGTAGAGAGGGGGCCAAAACCATGATCTAAGCAATTTCTCCAAGGGGCCAAATTTTCACTTTGTTAGATTTCGACAAATTTTATATGGTTTCAACCTTTCTCAATGCCATGAACTAAATGGTGTTGTCCGTTTCTCCATTAGAGATCTGCAATTTTTGGGCTTCTTCAATTTTGGAAGTATAATTTCATCATTTTGACTTTTGATGTAGTTTCATTATTTGGCCATCTAATGGAAATAGGGTCTCCCCACTAATTCAAGCAAGGCCTGGAGAGGTAAGCCCTCCTTGACGAACTCTGATATCAATCCTATGTCTTCTATGTGTGACTTGCTATTCTTCTCTTCCTCTCCTTTATGCACTTGTAATTTCATGGTTAAATGAAAACTTAATATGTAATTCTTTAATGCATCACAAGGAAAAGATTTTTTGGGGTCAAGACCGGTCATAGCTACAAAATTCAACATGATAAAGAGAGAGAGAGAGAGATGGACGGCAAAATAATAGAGTGATAAGAGATGTAAGAAGAGAGAGAGATGGAGATAATGAGAAAGAGAGGAGAGAATGAGGGATAAAGAGAGTGGAGGGGGAAGAGAGAGGAATACTGAGAGAAAGAGAGAGAAAGAGTAGGGTGGTGAGATAGAGATACATAAAAGAAGATTGGGAGGAATGAAGAGATAGAGTTAGAGGGGGAAGAGAGAGGAAGTAAGAGTGAGAGGGAGAGGGAGAGATAAATAGAGTGAGGGAGATGAAATGAGAGAGAGAGAGAGAAAGAGAGGGAGAAAAATGATAGAGAGGTAACAAGATATATATATAGATATATGTGGAGAGAGGAGGGGGAGAGAGGAGGGAGAGAGAGAGAAGGAGAGATGGGGGAGATATAAACAGAGTTGGAGGGTGGACATAGAGAGAGAGAGAGAGAGAGAGAAGAAGGATAGCAGGGGAGAAAGAGAGTGTGAGAAGGGGGGATGAGGGATGGGGAGAAAGAGAAATAGAAAGATAAAGATAGAGATGGAGGGGAAGAAGGGAGTGAGGGAGACAAGGTATAAGGGAAAATGAGGGGGGAGGAGGAAAAAAGAGAGACACAAAGAGAGAGAAAGAGGGTGATGGTGTAGAGAGGGAGAGAGATAGTGAGGACGAGAGAAAGAGAAGGAGAGATGGAGGGAGATAGAGACATAGAGGGAATTAGAGATAGAGTGATAGAGACAAATATGTAAATGAAAATTCAAAGATAAAGAGTTGGGAGAGAGAAAGAGAAAGAGGGAAGGAGACACAGAAGGAGGAGAGAGAGGAGAGGAGAAGAGACAAAGAGATAGACAAATATATAACTGGAAATATAAAGATAGAGTGTTGGGGAGAGAAAGAGAGAGAGGGAAGGTGACATAGAGGGAGGAGAAAGAGGATGGAAGGGACATTGAGAGAGGAGAGAAAGAGAGGAAAAGTGGAAGAAGAGAGAGGTGGACAGAGAGAGGGAAGAAGAGAGAGAGAGAGAGAGGGAAGGTGACATAGAGGGAGGAGAGAGAGGATGGGAGGGACGTTGAGAGAGGGGAGAGAGGGAGGAAAAGTGGAAGAAGAGAGAGGTGGACGGAGAGAGGGAAGAAGAGAGAGAGAGAGAGGTGGCGATAGAGAGTGAAAGAGAAGGAGATAAGGAGGTATAGAGAAACTCGAGGGGGAAGAGGGAGGAATACTAAGAAGGAGTGGGAGAAGAGATAGTGAAAGAGAGGGAGAGAGAGGGGGGCGGAAGGGAGGAGTGATGAGACAAAGAGACATATAAGATGACAAGGAGGGACAAATAGGTAGAACTAGAGGGGTGAGGGTGAGGGAGGAAGAGAGATATAGAGAAAGAGGCAAAGAGAGTGATAAAGTGATTGGGGAGAGAGGGATAGAGATAGTGAGGGAGTAAGGGAGAGGGAGAGGGACAAACGGAGATAGAGGCAATGATGGAAGGAAGAAAGATGGAGAGAGAAGAAAAGAGAGAGTAAGAGAAGTAGTGTGAGGGGCAAAGAGGGGAGGAGAGATAGGGAAGAAAAGACATACAAGGAGAGAGAGAGATGTAAATGGATTTAGAGAGATAGAAAGAAGAGGAAGAGAAAGAAAGATAAGAAAAGAGACATGAAAAGAGAAAATAGAGAAAGAGGAGAAGGTGATCAAGGGAGGGGAGAGAGAGGAAGAAGAGTGAGATAGAGAATGAAGAAACGAAAAAAAGACCAAAGAAAAATAAATAAAAATCTCAATTTTGTTTTTGGCCATTTAAAAAAATAATGAAGATAGTGTTCGTTAGCCCCTTTAATTTTGAGTTTAATCCCATCCAAATTAATTTGTCAGCTACATAATTTTTTCATCCCAACCATATACCTTTAGTTTTCTAAAATAGGAAATCCATCGGATTTATTTGTTTGTTGGGTTTTGCTAAATCCATCTGCTTTAGTTTGTCAGGTGACAGACTATATTCCAATTTTAACTCATCTGCCTTTATTTTATATTATGTCGAGCTCGCTGAACTGTTATATAAATAGAAAGTCCACCGATTGGACGATTGCTATGAGTTACGTGGCTCATACTTACGACCTGCATACAACTAATTCTGTAGCGGTGTCATTGGAAGAATGTGATCCACATGATAATTAATATGGTACATGCCCATCCTTTTTTTCTAACCTATGGATAAGCATTGGTATCAGCTTCTTCGGCAGTGGACTAAATATTGTACGAAAGAATGGGCTAGTTTATTTATTTACTTTTTGTTAACTATACATTCAACTTTTGCAACTACCACACTCGATGTGTACTCAAAAGGATGAAATCTCGGAGTATGAGTTGCTGTCTTACAAAATAGTAGCAGCATGTCATGTGGCATTTTTTCCACAATAATCAAATCTTTCTCATATATATGAATTTATAAACATAAATTTATAAAGTTTATACACTGTAAATTCTAATGTCCAGTGTTTATAATTTTCAACCTAAAATCATAGGAATAAATATTTAACAATAGCAGATACTCAACAATAAAGATGGTGGTCATTTATTAGTACAAAGTTTAATCATATCGCTAGATTATGTTAAAAGGAAAAAAAAAAAAAAACCAAAAATTCTCCGTCCAATTTATGTTTAATCTCTTAACGTTAATAGCCATTATTTCTACCAAATCTAATAGTCGTTGAGTTAAAATGCTGAGTTCTAATAGTCGTTGAGTTAAAATGGAAATCTAATAGTCGTTGAGTTAAAATGCTGAGTTCTAATAGTCGTTGAGTTAAAATGCTGAGTTTTGTTTTATGTTATTAAGGTTACAGTGGAAGCCAATCATTTCGAAGTACAGTGTTCATTGCTTCTTTTGATTTTGTAATTTATTCCAAATTAATTTGTGCAAGTAGATATTTTTTCATCCCAACCATATTATTTTACTTTGCTGAAATAGGAAATCCATCGGATTTATTTGTTTGTTGGGTTTTGGTTTGTTTTGCCTTGGAGCATAATCTGCTTCACCATGTCATGTCAGAGAAATATTCCAATTCCGACTGTTCTGTTTTATTTCATGTCCAGGTCGCTGAACTCTTAAATGTTATGAGTTGTGAGGCTCATACAAATTCTATACATATTTTATTAATTTTATATAAACTTTAAATATAATCAATTTTATATATAAAAAATAAATTAAATTAACTATATATATACATAATTATTTTATTTTTTATTCTCTTAAATAAATATATTTTATTAATATAATTATATAAATTGAATAGCTAATAAGTACTAATAAATATCAACGGTGTATAAACATCAAAATACTTATTTTACTCTATATTTCAAAATGTTAAAAAAATCATAAAACTTAACTAAATTATAATTTTATTTAAAATTATTATTATTATTATTACAATTAATGATAGAAAGAATTAATATATAACTTAAATATATACATTAAAAAAACACAATGTATAATTATGGAGATTCACTCTAATTTTATTATAGACTCTCAATTTGTAAATAGACTTTGTTATTATACCAAAGGCCAATGCTATGGTTTATCAATACCACATGCTAAAAAACCATAATTTATTTCATATGGCATATTCTTTAATTAACAAGTTTAATGTAAAGGAAAAAACATAACTACTTTGAAAATAAATTTTGGTTTTTGATTTGCCTATAATATTAAAAATATTCTATACAAATTAAATCTGGTTATCCACTTAATATTGATTATTATTAATAATTAATTAAAAAAATTAAAAACTATATTCAAAATAAACATATTTATGAACGTAATTTTGTTTAAAATTAAATCAAAATATAAACACTGACGAATTTATTTATATCTAAAATAATATCAAAAGTTAACCCAAAATAAAAATAAAAAGTTATTGAAAAATAGGCGATAAAAACATTGTTAGTGGACCCTTATTTATAAGAATTTGAATCATCGGATTCCATCCCCTTTCCATAAATATAAAATTAATATTCCATTGGTTTATCACCGATCCTTTTTGGTACGAGTGCCAAACATGAAAGCTTAGAGATTTTAGAAATGGTTTTACTAAATAATCGTTTTCCATTACTTTAAGTTATTATTAATTGCAAATCTTTTTAGGCACCCGTACCCAACATGAAAGTTTAGTGATTTTAGAAATGTTTTAAGTAGTTGTTTACTTTTTGAATTTATTTTATTTGTATTGACTCATCGAGGGGGATTTGAATAGTTTTGATTGGATTATAATTTAGCCAGTTGGTTTACAATACACTGAGTTGTTACGTTATATATGTGTGTTCAGAGGGATAGAATTTTTAGATTTAATTTTTTTTAAATGAAAATTTTGAATTTCGGGAAATTTAAATTTTTTAAAGTGTTTGATAGGTTTATAGTTATATTATATTCTGTATATTTTTTTTATTGTTTAAATTGTATTTTTGAAAACATATATTAATTATATACCTTAAAAATATTTTTAGGTACTTGGACTGAGTAGATTACATAACTTAAACATACAAAATATTTAGTACTTGAGAAAAGATAAAAAAATATAAAATAGTAAGTACTTGAAATATTTTAATTATAATAATTAATTTTTTCAATACAGTTTTAATTCATTTTTTCAATACAGTTTTTTTAGCTATAAATAATATGTACATAATTGACATTAGAATATTTTACTTAATATGAGCGTTGAACTATTTTATTCGTGGATTAAAATTTTCAATTTTTTATTTTTTATTTTTTATTATTAATATATTTTTCAATACATCCTAATATTACTTAATGGAAAACATTTATTATAACTCATATTGAATATTTTATATTATTGATATTTTTTAATTTTCATACACATCTTCCTCTTATTATTTAAAAAAAAAAAGCAATTAAATTTTCTTCGTTTTAATTACTTCTCCTCTTTTGACATTGAATATATATATGAACATCCAAATTTAAATAATTTCATTATGCTTTTGTTTCCTTTGTTAATTTTTTATGTTATTTTTTATTTTAATTTTAATTTTTTTTAAGTTGATATGAAATTATGTGATTTTACATTGATATTGAAATATTTTATTTATAGTTGAGTATGAGAGTTATATTTTTACCAAGGCTTCTTAATTCCATCGATCTTAATTCTGGATCTACCCAGTGCCCAAAGGGATCAAATGCAAACCTCTTTTAGAGTGTAAAGAGATTTGATCCCTCTTGGCGCTTGGTAGATCGTGGGTCTAGCCTTAGTGTAATTTTTGGAGTTGTCTTTAGTGCACTTTTTGAAATCTTGATTTGTGTAATTAAACTGGTTTTTTGGTTGTATATATGGATTGAGCACCCTGAAAACCCCCTAGAGCACTTTGATTGTGTAGGGGTTACCCATCAAGCTTGTGATTTCAAAAAGTCTAAAGACAACTCGCTTTTAAATGGGCATTTCCATATGAATACCAAACCATGGTTTCTCATAAAACTCGAGCAACTTGATCAAGTAAAATTTATCTTAAATTAAGAAAAGTAATAATAGTAATATAACTTAGAATTTTCACTTTTACTATTTTAATTTGAAGTTATTTCTATTTAAACATGATAATTATTTTTATTTTATTTTGACTAAATTAAAATATTTACACGACATTGTTATATCTGAGAATTTTTTTGTCCAACAATAAATCTAGTGATCACAAAAACCATGAACCTAATCAACACAGTGAAAGTAAAACTAATTTTATAATACTTATAATTAAAATTGTCCCTATATATATATATATATATATAATTATTTTTTTTAATAAATATTATTTTTCAATTTCAAAAATATTTATTTATATTTTAAAAGAAAGACGTATCAAATGGCCGGTCACTTTTAAGGCGGAAAATCGTCACAATCAAATGGCCGGCCGACGACCGTCGGATTCGACAGACCACCGGAAAGCGTGGAATAAACGGCACTCATACCCCCAGAAAATTTTGTGGTCATCGTTGATTCGTTGTCATTCGTTTAGCAATCCAGAGGTAGATATTTGTTATTAAAAAAACTCTGGGCAAATGTTGTTTATTTAATTTTTTATTTTCAGTATTAGAATTTCAAAACATACTTATTTTTCGATGGTTTTCATGTTTGTTTGTTGTTTTTTTTTCTTCAAACAAAAAAATTGTGATTGTTATATAATTTAACTATTAAATTTCATCCCTGCGTAACCCATATTTCTATTAAATTTAATAGTTGAAAATACAAATTTTTAACGTTCATACTAATTTTTTAAAATAACATTTACGAGAAAAATTATCTTAAAAATTTAATAATTTTTTATTAAGTAAAATTTCGCTGAAACTCAACTTAATAAATTCTATGGATCACAGATGCCTCAATTCAACAATCTAATAATTATTGGCTAAAAATGCTTTACTACATCGTTTTACTTTTACGGTCATTATACCACGCGCATGGCGGTCTAGATGTATCTCGTGTTCCTGCATCGGAGAAAGACACTCCCAATTTCCAATGTTCCAGCAGTGACATTAAATGCCAAAATCCTGGGAAGGTGATGTTCATCACATGCAGCGTAACTTTAGTACGAATATCGTAACAATCAAACGGCCGCGTTGCCGAGGACCGTGGGATTCGACCGACGAAAGCGTGGAACGTTGGAAGAAATGGCAATAGGTTTTTTTTAATTGAAGAAACCTTGCGTTGAGTAGCTTTCAAGATTGGGCCATTAGCTTTCAAGCATATATGGTTCTCAATAGGATCGGAAGAAATGGCACTCTGTACAGACAAATTTGTGGTCATAATTGTGGTTCGTTCAACACGATGGAGCTTTTTATAAGTAGTTTTTGCTATAAAAAAAATTACATATACTCCCGGACCAAATTTATGTAAATTTTTAGCGTAGAAATTTTATGTAATCTCTTACCGTAGAAATTTTATGTAATTTCTACTAAATCTAGTAGTGTTGAACTAAAATGCGAAGAGAAAGAAAATTCTCAGTTTTGCTTTTATATTACGAAGGGTGTAGTGGAAGCCAGCCATTTAGAAGGATAGTATTCGTTAGCCCCTTTGATTTGGCGTTTATTCCCAATCAATTTGTCCACCTACATAATTTTTCATGCCAACCATATACTTTTAGTATTGTGAAATAGGAAATCCGTCGGATTTATATTCCAATTCTAACTTTTCTGCATTTATTTTATTTCATGTGCTGGTCGCTGTGGACTGTTATGCAATTATAGAAATGGCAGAGATTGGATAATTGCTATGAGTTCTGTGGCTCATATATGGGACACGCATACAACTCCTGTAGCAGAGCTTATTTCTTTAAAAAAGTAAAAGGGGTGCAACAGCTGGGAAGAAGTTCATATATATTATTATTACGTCATAGTTACATCATCATTATATCATGGTTATGTTGACAAACAACAATATAACAGACAACCATATATGTAAATCAAACTTGAGTTAAAAAATTATTAATGAACTGCCTCAACCACCCTGCAGAGCTGATATATCATCAACTAATCAAATCTGAGTGGAAAAATCATTAATTAACCTTCCCAACCACCCTGCAGAACTTATCTCATTGGAATAACGCGATCGACGTGATGATTAATTTGGTACCTCTCATCTTTCCTTTTTTTAAAGCTTTGGATAAGAATTGGTATGTCTTCAGCGGTGGACAGAATATTCTAAGAAAGATTGGGCTTATCTTTATTTAAATAATTTTTTTAACCATCGTTCGACTTTTGCGATTTACACAATCACTTGTTTTCGATTCTGAAAGATGAATTCAAACTCCGTCCCACAAAATAGCACTATGTAGGACAAATAGGAGTAGGCTCGCATATTTTAAGTTTAGTTTTAGAATTTATAAATAAATAAAATAAAATTTTATGAGTCAAAAGTTTTTTTATATAAAGATTTGTTTATTTGTTCATTTTATTTTTTAATTGAGAGTTGAGATTGATTTTCAAAGGTGGATTGGTTTATTTGTTTATTTTATTTTTTAATTGACGGTCATTCTCAAAGAAGAATATACTCAGTATATGTTTCGTTTAAATGCTTATCAATGGCTATAGTTTGTTAGAGAGTTTGTTTGGTTGCATTGATTTTTAATAAATTAAAAAAAAATGATGTCCAAAGGCCTTCACCGATTTCTTAGGAATTTTCAAAATACAATTTCCTAGAAATTTTCAAAACATACTTAATTATAGAAAAATTGCCTTATATATTGGTTGTAAATGATAGAAACTCTTCAATGGTAGATACAAATGAAACCTTCAGCTATATCTATCACATCAATATTTTTAATGTGGTTGTACTAGTTAGCTTTTGTTTTTAATCCCAAATCATATTATGATTATTGATGATGATGATTAATATTTACTAAGACTTATGAGTATTGATGATGATTATTAACATTCACTAAACCTTATATAATTTGTACAAAACCTAGCTTAAGAACATAAGAGATATAGTTTGTACAATTCCTACTTTAAAAACATAAAAGTTGAAGATTAATCAAAATTCTTTAACATTTTATTTCTATATTAAAAAGAGAAAAATAAAATTGTTTCTCATAATTTTGTTGAATTAAAAGATGAAACCTCTTATTCTTGCTTATTCTTTTTACTTTTTATATTAAAAACATAAATGGTCTTCATGTCATAATCTCTAAATTGTAAAAATATTTATTAAAAATTAATTTTAATTTTTGACATAATTAAATGGTAAAAAAAATAAAATTTGAATATAAATTTATAAATAAATAAGTTTAAAATGAATTTATGTTATTCATGTATATATAACTAGCACAACCACATTTACCAATGTGGTTGATATAGGCGGATGAATCCTATATACAACCACATTTTCTTTAACACCCTTATATTGCATCATATTTACTTTTATTTTTACCAAGTTTATGCATAACTTCGAAACTTTAAAGTTCACTTAACATGTTTGTTAAGAAGTTAAAGCTGGAAAAGCCAAGTATCATGACATTTTTTGTTTAGAGAAATTAAACAGGGTTAAGTAGAAAAAAAACTAAATACAAAACAGTTATAACAACTCCTTGAACAGTTACAAACGTTTTCCACCGCTTTTCCCCAAAAAGGAAAAGGAAAGGGCAACAAGGGAGCTGCAGGAATTTTTCCTTGAGCTGGGTTGTGATATGGGTGGGAATATTTCAATTACGGCAAACAATCGAATGGGTATGCGACTTGAGGCTGGACAATATTCCTGATGCCAAAGATACCCGACTGGTTGTATTCAGATTGTTAGGAGCAGGAAGTGCTCGGTGGGGGACCTTGGATGTGATTGCCAGGTCCATGGCTTGGTGGTAAGACCTTCCAAAAAGACTATTGATTGCACAGTATAAATAAATTGGAACAAATAAATACCAAAGTATTATATTTATTGTTGACAGTTTAAGGATGTATCACTAGGAGTAATGATTCTGTTTTCTTCAGTCTTTAAGCTAGGTACTGCTAGTTATGGATAATATCTTATATACTCTAATTATATTCACAAAAGAGAAGGATTGATTCCACAATTTTTCTCCAGTGTTATACTATTATTGAATCTGAACCATACAATATTATAATCCTTTAAACCCTACTAATACATGGTTGTATTATAGACAAATGTAATAGAAGTAGAGTTATAACCACTACCTAGACTATATTAATTGTACATATTTTTGGAATGGAAACAACTAAAATTATTTGTACAGTTAAGTACAGAATCACCAAGAAAGAAACAAACAGAGCAAGGCCAACAGTTTGAATGTATAAACTATCGACTATAAAACGAGAACGAAATCAGATTCAATATATACCCTGACTTAACATATATTCTAGTTTCATCATTCACACAAGACTCATTACAATTACGACATTTTCTTATTCACTAGCAGGATTATCGCCCATCAAAAATAAAGAGTAAGAACAATAATGTATAAACTAAAATTATTTAAGAACTATAACCAATAGTAAATATTTCTTTGTTCAAAATTCTTGGCATAACCGTCTCCATTCAATATAGAGGATAAACTAAGGTATGAATATATTCATATATATACATATATCTGTTCATATACCCGGCTTGTTCACAACATGGGTCGAGATTTGGCGAGGGTTATCCATGAAACCCCAACAAACATTCAATACAACCAAAGAAAAAGAAAATAAACAGAGTAGCACTAAAGGGCAGCATATACCATAAGGCAATATCTATAAATAAACTCAGTTTGAACCATTCAAAATTTATAGTAAAGTCCAAGTAGCCAAGTTGCGAATCCAAATCGTCCACAACCAAATGACATTCCCATCGTTCCTTAAACATTTGAGAATATTGGGACACATTGAGGGTTTAGTTGTGCTGAGAGCCAGCAAACCCTCCCACCCTCGAACAAAAAACCGAATCTAACTCATCAGTCAAAGCATGTTGTTGATTCAAGAATTTCAACCAACCTATAAATAGCAGAGGACTGTCGTATTAGTTCTGGCGTAGTTCCTCCTCAATGTTTCATTAAATCCGGGAATAGGGTCAAAGCATTACTGGTAAACCCAACAGAAAAACCCATCAACAGTTCAATGTAGGGAAGATTAAACCTGCAAAAGACACTTAAAAACCTATGGTAATGATATTTATACTTGGAGGAACGGTGCGATCGTTGGAGCATTTCATACTTGAAAACCAATATTAGAATGTCAAACCACAGCTTCTCAGCTTCTCAGAGGAAAAGAAAAAGGGATAATGTTCGTATTAATTCTGGATTACAGAAAACCTGGGTTCCGTGGAAGAAGGGTATCACTATTCGGCCACGGGGGTCGAGGGAAGAACCAAGAACATCCATCTGAATATGCCTGCGACAAACATTGTTGTCACTAACAATGAGAAGGAACGAGGATAAATACAAATACAGGAAAATATTGTTTCACGCGTTAGCTTACCTCATCGCTGTAGTGGTCTAAGGACGATAGCCATTATTTTCCAGAACCGTAGGATGGCATGCAGATGCAGAGGTAGAAACCCTCTTTATTTTCCAGAACCGTAGGATGGCACACAGATGCATTCAATCCTTCTCGCCACCAGTAAAGCGAAATGGAGCAGAAAGGTAAGGTTAGGGTTTTACATCGTGAATGGGTTAGATTTCCCATGTTTGAGCTACCCTGTACCGACCGGTCTTAGCATTCAAACCCTTCCACTTTTGCATTAATCGAATCAAGCGGGAGAGTCATCGGCTCTACTGAGGTGAGGACAGGTGGAACTCATCTACGACTTCTGGAAGATAACCCTGCAGATGGACCCAGAGTATAATAAATCCAAATCCTTAATACGCGCCAGGTCATTTCTTATTAATTATTCAATTAAAAATCAAATAAGAAATGTATTCGATAAGGTAAGGTTTATAGATTAACTATGGTAATTAAGGATTTTTTTCTTTTTAATTCGAGGTGTTACATTTTCTAATGTGGTTGATATACACTGATAGGCTTATATCAACCACATTAATAATTATATGTGTATTTTTTTTTAAAACCAACTATTTATGATTATTACTAATTATATAAATAATAGCAATTATATTTTTATATATTTATCTATTTATGATTATTATTTAATATTATAGTAATAATTATTTTTTGTGTAAGCTTGGTAGTTCTCCCTTTTCTATTAATATTTCATAAACATATAGTCAATAGTTTTCAAAATTCTATTGGTGGCCTCAACCTACCCGCAGGAAACCAGGTCTGCTGGCCACCTATTTGCATAAAAAATTGTCCAAAATTTAAACAGGGTAATTCTTATCATTCAGGCTACATTGGCTACCTTATCTTCTATATGATTCATACTTAAAAAGTAAATGCTAATCGACATAATAACAAACTTTGACTGACTGGACTTCTGCTTCATTCATCCGAGGAATCAACTGGGGTTGGGGCTTTCACACTTTACCCAGGTGCTTCACTTTGCATCATTGTTTGGAGTTGTTGTTCAATTCTATTCAAGCAAAGGGTGTTATGATATTGCTACATTTCAACTGACTGAATCTCCTTCTTGAGATCCTTTAGGCTTGGTTATGCTTGTCTGTCCTCTTTTGGTTCTTCTGTTTCCTTGTAAGTGGTCATTTCTTTAGCCATGATGTTTTTCATAACCTAATATTGTTGGATGTCCGGCTGAAACAATGTTTGGTGATCTTGGGTATGGCTTGGATCCTCAATTATTGTCTCCCATTCTTCTCCCCGAATTTATTTGTTCTCGATTTTGGCATTTAACTCTCTTTCCCATTCAGAATGACTACTTTCACTTTAGCTAGGGTTCCTACATAGTAGGCATTGATGCGATTCTGCATACTTTCCTGTCCTATTTTCCTTCCTCTTTTCCTCAGAGGTTTGCTTGTGGATGGATCCAAGCCTTTCATTTCTTTCTCCATCTTTCATGTTCATCGGTTCCCTTTCCTTCCCTGTTGTCTTCCTTCCTTAGCCATCATTGTCTGCTCTCTACTCTTACAATTCCTGCACTCATGGACTAGGTCTTGATGAACATTGGCTTGATGAAAATTCTGTTGCACCAGGGCATTCTGAACATTGGAATTTATGCTACCTATAATGTAAACCATAATTAAGACATTATAAGCCAGAATAAGGTTATCCTTAGTATACATATAATCTTTTATGATCTGAGTTTTGGCCTTTGTTTTGTCAAATTTCCCCATTTTCATGCTTTTCTTTATGGTATGAGAATTGGCCTTTTTCCTTCCCAATTTCCCAACATTCTTCTCCTTAGTTTCAGGTTGAAATTACTCCAGTGCAATCTCTATCCTCCACTCTATGCCATCTCTATTGCTTGTTCCCCAGATGACTCCCAGGTGCCCCTCTCTACCCTCATAGGCTAGCAAGATAGGGAAAGTTCCTTCCTCTTCATGGTTGCCACACTTTGGTAGTTGTTTTTCCCCCCTAACAAAACCCCTCAAAACCTCCCTGAGCCTCAAACATCCTAGGCTACAAACCTTACCCTCAAGCCTCCCATTGGTATTTCTCTCCTAGCTTTCACTGCCCTTGAGAGCAAGAAATTGATTTTTCCTTTCCCACAGATTTAAAGTTTTTTCCCCAAGCTGCGAGATTCCTAACTTTCTCCAGGCAATCCCCCCATGGATGCTTTCCCAAATCCGTGTTTTAGCTTTCGCCCCTCCCCAATCCAAGGGCCAACTGCTTCTCCAACTTCTCCCAACAAATTTCAGGTCCTGCAACGACCCTAATTTGAGAGGGTGCGCACAGTCAAACAGGCCATAGGTTGCACCAGTGTCTGATTTCACACTAGGCCTCTCATAGTTCCCTTTGTTTCCCTCCAACCTGATCAATATAACCTTCGTTAAATACCATAAAAAATTCCTCATACATATACAGAGAAATACACTCATGATGACTCTACTTTCTGAGTTAATTTGGCCTGACAGTCTCCTTCTGCCCCAGGCTTTTCTGCCTTCATACGAGGTTCAATTTTGTCTTCCCCCCTGACCCAAATAGCTATCAGGTCCACCCCAACCCAAGTTGATAGACCAATAACCCAAGGGATCCTAGAAGCTACATACCTTCTTTCGACTAGGAAAACCATAACACATAACCAACATTCTTATATAGAACTCAGTACTTTTCTTCTTACAATCAAAATTCTTCTCAAATTCCATATTAATATTTCCTTACCGACGTAGAGGAAGGCTGAAGGCACATACCAGGTTTTTCATGCGAAAGCCCAATGCTGGTTTACGTGCCCCAACTCTCGGCACTTGTCATCTTTGTATATTCATTCAACCTTCACTTCCTACATGCAAATTCCCTTTAACCTTCCCACATTTTCCTTTGATTTTCTCTCCCACCTACCCACCCTCACTACTGAGGTACCCTCCACTTGCTTTGCTCTGTTGGTCACCTCCCTTTCCTTCGTGTGTGGGTCTCAAACTGAGAGCCCACTTACCTTCCATTTATTGTTTGTCATCATCACCTTCCCACTTCCATCTGCCCCTGTCGTCCTATATTTCCCTGTTCTCCTCATATGCTTGCCAGCCCTCCTGCCATCTGTCTTGCCTCTCTTCCCTCTGCCCACCATTGCCCACCACACCCCGATCGGGGTATTATAATAATAATATTAACTGATAGTAATATTAATTAATAATAAAAATAATAACTGATAACAATATTATAATAGTAATATTAAATTATTATTATATTGCAATGTTAATTATTATTATATTATATTGTATTGTTATTATAAAAATATATTATTATTATTATTATTAACAATAATAATCCTAATAACAATAATTATTTTAGTAAATGTGGTTGATTTACCCATAAGGCTTCATTTCTATCTATGACAGAAACCGTTGATAAATATATAATAAAAAATATGATAACAATAACAATAATTTATTGCTCATTTTTTATAATGGTTAAATAAATAATTACCTATTTTATTATAAATAAATAAATTTTACTATTGTTGTTAGAAAAAATATAAATATTTTATTTTATTTTATAATAATAATAATAATAATAACAATAACAATAATAATAATTTACTAAAAAAATAAATAAATAATAGTAAAATAGTCAATTATTGTTAGACAATAATAATATTTATTTACTTAAATTTTGGTAAATAATAATAATAATAATTAATTCATTTTTACATAATAATAATTAATAATGTAAATAATTAATTATATGTCACAATGTGACGTTGGATCATGGTTGACTGTGGTTGACCATGGTTTAATTTTATACAGAGACAATCTTTGTCACAAAGCAAAATTTGAGCATGCTTCACCATGGTTGTCCACGATTGATTATATAAAACATGGTTGACCATGATCAATAAACACAAGCGATTTATATTATAAACCAAGGGAATAATAAACCTAAGGGATAACAATTATAAACCCAAGGGGTATAAAACCCTAACATCTGTTAGGGTCCCACCGTAACCCCCTTATTTATGTAATGGGATCATGTCATAGTCAAAAGTCAATAAAGCCCATATTAATAATTGTAAGTGGTTAATCCGCAATTAATGACGGAACCACAGTTAGTTGCAAATGGGCCGTAGTATTAGATAGATGGTATTAATAAAACCCACGGTATTGGCCCGTGGTATTGCATGTATGAGTCATATATAAAGGATAGAGACTCCCTGCGAGGAGCATCGTGTCTTATTTTGTAGTCGAGCTCTGCTCTATTGGAGGTGTTATCACCCAGGTTGTTCCCTTTGACTCCCAAGGGAATACGGCCGGGGTAACCACTAACCAATCTTTGGATTACAGCTTCTAGCCAAACTGTAATCAGAGAGGGCTCTCTCTTTAAGGTTTGTCTCTGTTTTGTGAAGATTTTAGGCTAGTTATGAATTCAGGGTTTGGTTGTATGTTTTGGTTGAGGGATGTCTTCTGTACCTAAGGTGGAAGTCTTCAGGCAGTATCAGTCCATTGGGCAATGGAGTCTGTGGCTACAGGTTGTCTAAGGGATTGAGTTGAGTTGCTGAAACTGCAGGGCCATTCAAATACATCATGGAACAAAATTTAAATTGTGATTGTGAACTGTGCTTAACCAGTGAAAAGCAATTAAGAATTTTCCACTAAGCTGAGGGTGTAGGAAAGAGATATGTTGCAAAGGAGCAAACTTGAATTCCTGAAACAACAATCACTGTGAAAGATATAGTTTGGAGGTGCAGCAGTTAAGAATTACACCTTACGACTATAACTGAAGAAAAACATTTATAACAACATAGATTGAGCTCAGGGTATTCTGTGAATAAATCCTGGAACTATTCTTTTTCTTTGCCATTAACTATGAAACACTGGAACATGAATGAGCTATGAAAAGATAACAAAACACATAATGAAGAGTTTTTAAGGAGAACTTATTGTGCCATGAAGTACGCAGGAATCCTGTAACTTTCAGCAAAACACCAGAATGCCTCAGATAACACAGAGATTTGGAAATTCCATCAGCTTTTGTACTAATACTCTGAAAATTTACAACATAAGAACTCTAGAAGAGAAATCAACAAAAACCCCTGCAAACTTATGCGAGGGGGAATATATACAAACGGTGATACAAAATATCTGAAGCGTTGAGTCATCTAAGAAATAAATATGTTCACCAACTTGTACAGAACAACAGATAAGAAGTTATTACAGCTTTGAATACAACATAAATGCTCTTCAATTCTGTCAGAAGACTTTTTGACCTTTGGAGGCCACTGAGTCGGTTGAATGTTCTGTTATAAATGCTGGATGACGTGTCTTTGTGGCTCTGTCCTCCTGTATCTTTTCGGCCCTGTCACATGTGACTGTCAGTGCTGCTTTAGTGGCCGAATAGTTTTGCTGAGTTGGCTCAGCCCATTCTTCTCCGTGTATGCTGATTTTATCAAAATTTTCATGTGTATGATAACTTATATATTTAAATGAAAAAACTTGAATACAGGCTCTGGTTTACAGTATTAACTGTATCATTTTGGTCCAGAATTCCTGTGTGGGCAATTGATGTCTCAGGATTGCCTCTAGAGTCTCATCTGCCTCTGTGTATTTGTAGAAATTTGGAGGCACTTCAAACAAATGTTGGATCTCATTCATGATGAAAAATAGGTTCTCAACCCTGTTGTAGAGACTCTGCCCTGATGCTGGCCCTGATTCTTCTGAAGTGCTGGGTCTTTCTGTAATCTGATTTGTAGCAAATGTGTTGACCCTTTTGGCATAATTTTCATGTGAAAGTAGTCTTCCTGCGCTGTTCAGTAAGCTAGGAAGACCTCTATTTTGCAATGCCACAAATTTGTCCGTGAACTTATTAACCTCTGTCTGCATATCCTGGCTTCTTATTTCCAGTGTTTGTACCAGGTTTCTTAGTGTGAGGACCCTCTTTATCAGCTGGATGGTTTCAGTTCTACTGGAGATTCCCATTGCCGCCAGCTGAGCACTTGTTATGTTATTAAGCACATTAATCATTCTGTTGGCAACCTCAGGCATATTGCCTAGAGATGCCCTTGCTCTTTGGATTTCTCTATGTGCTTTCCCTATGAGCTCTATCTGCTCATGAATGGTCTCAATGTATTGCCATTGATCAGTGATTGATTGGCCAATGTTGGCCCATAAAACTGTCCTGAGTTCAGCCACTACTTTATCAAGTGTGAGCTCCTTCTCCAGCTCCTTTATCTTATCCTTAAGGGCCTTTATTTCCCTTCCTTTTTCTGCTACAGTCTGCTTGGATTTATCATATCTTTCATTGAGCTTGGCTAGACTCTCCCTGGCCTCATTTAGCTCTGCCATTTGGGCTTCCAGGGCTTGGATTTCATTCTTGAGCTTCTGCATATCCAGGCTTGGAGCCTGCTCTGTTGTTGGTGCAGTTGCTGATGTAGATGGTGCTGTCTATTCAGTAGGAGGAGCCGTAGTCTAAGGAGGTTCCTCCAGGTTAATTATTTCTGGAGGAGGCTGAGATGTTTGTCCTCCTTCTTTGTGTTGTAATGTTGCCTGCAGTGCAGCCTGTGCAGCCTCTGATTCTCCCAATTTCTCTTGTGTTTGGATCAGCTGTTTATATAGGGACACTAGCATAGCTGCTGCATCTTGGTCATGTCTCAGCTGGGAAACTTCTCTAGTTTGTGGCTGAATGGTTGCTGAGACTTTTACCATTTTCCTTAGTGCTGCCATATCTGCATCCCTTAACTTCAATAATGCTTGTACAACCTTGATGTCCTTGGGATCATGCCCAAGTTCTATGATTATCTCCTCTAAGTCTTTGATTCTGTTGTCCTTTGCTTGAGAGGATGCTCTCTCCAACTCAAGTTGGGCAGCTGTATTATTTAGGCTAGTTTCTAGCCTGTAGTTCTCCAATGTCCTATCTGCCAAGGAGGCATACACCATCTCCCCCGTTTGCTTATGTAATTCGATTTTATCCATTGGGTGGATGTCCTTGGCAAGGACCTCAAGGTTGGTCCTTATGTAATCTGCAGCTGACTGCGGCTGCAACACGGCTGGCATAAAGTGGCTCATGATCATCTTGCCCTCCTGGACATCATATGCAGACATTAGTCTTTGCTGGTTAGTGGGAGCCATTTTCAACAAATGACTATATAGATGTACTCTTATGGGCTCATTCCTCTTCTTTATATCAATGAACTGTTGCTTGATGCCCACCTCAGCTCCTTTTTGCTGGCTTGAGGAGCTGACTTCTCCTCCCGCTGTCCTCTCTTGTTCCTGCTGGAAGGAACTTGCAGATGCCTCCATGCTAGGTGGGCCCATGCCCAAAGATTTCCCTATTGGCATTTCTTCCTCAGAAAGGGGATTCATTCTGTGTCTTTTCTCCCCATGAGTTGTTGATGTTGTGAGGGGAGTCTCTCTGTCCCTCTTTCTACTTATGTCTTCTTTTTGTGGGGTTTGGAGGACTGAGGCCTCCACTATTGTCTCCTGCCTAGAAGGCAGGCTGTCCTGAGCTTGCTGCCCGGTGGATTTTGGGGCCTGTGATGTTTGCTCTTGTTGCACTGGCTGTTCCTTTTCTTGCTGCCCCCCTTGTTGCTGTTGTACCTGTGGCTGTTGCTGCACTTCCTGCTGCTGTACCTGTTCATGAGGTGGCTGCTGTGGCTCCATCTCTTTCTCTTTGCCTTTGCTAGAGGTTTGATCAGTAGCTTTGGCTTCTTGCTGATGTGCTGTGGAGGATGAGGCAGCTGCTCCCACTTGAGTGCCTGGAAGAGCAAATACCTGTGCACAAAGCTCTAATTCAACCATCTTTTGGAGATTTTTAACTGCTCTTTGATTTAATTCTTCTTATGTGACAGCTTCCTCTAAGGTTCCTCTCCTCCACTTTATTTGATTTGCATATTTTTCTATGTGAGGCAACCTTACGTGGTCATAACTGGCCAGCCTATACTTGACCCTTCTTAAAGTTATGAAGTGATTGGGGTCATAACGTTTCCAAAGGAAACTGGTCTTTAGGCCAAGGGATTCTAGCATTCTGTCTACTTCTTGCCAACCTTCCTCCCTTTTGTTGTAAATGAAGTGGCCTAATTGGTTTCTTACTTTGAGCTGTGCTTTCTTGCCTTTGCCTGAAAAATGTAGCACATCAGCATTCCCAAACTGCTTGAAGTATTCAAGGGCAAACAATCTCATGGGCACATATTTGGGCAATCTGTATGGGGGCAACTCACACCCATATATTCTGATGACTGTGTGGTGTTGGTAATAGTACCAATCCCCAATGCTGTATACCTTGGACAGCTGAAGAATCCTCTGCATTTCATCAGTTAGTCTTGGAGGAGGTGAGATCATAAGCAAAGACATGGCTGGGTGGATGAAGAGGTCTATAAACTCACAATAAGTGTATGGGGAACAAGATCTGCAGCGGAAGGCAGAGGACCAATAAACCACTGACCTTGGATTTCCTTGTGCATCCACTCTCTTCATAGCAAAGTGAAACTTCTCATGTTGATAATACAAAATTAAGTGGTAGATGTAGGAGGTGTATCTGAACACCCTTTCTCTTGATAAGTTCATCAATTGCTCATGTATTTCGTCAGATATGTAGGTGGCATAGTCATAGCAGATTGAAGACTTGCCAGGGGAAAACATGAGCATCATCACCAACACAGTTTCATCAACAAACTCAATTGAATTATAGCCCAGAATGGGACTGATCATGTCTACAAGGACCCTACCCAATTGGTTGAGGTAAACATGAGAAATGGGAGGGTACTTCACAGTGTCAGAGTCAATGTACAATTGATTTAGTTTGGTGACCTGAGCATCTGTCAATTTAGCTCCTTGCTTTATCAGATCAACCAGTGATAAAGGGACTAATTTCTTCTCAGTTTTGAAGTGCAGCATCTCTCTGATGGCTTCAGGGGTGACATAGAAAACAACTGAGCCTGAAGGGTCAATCACAGCCCTCTGAGTGGCGTCGTAGCATTCAGCAAAAAGGTGGATTAGGTCAGGAAACTGGTTGACCTGAGGGAGCTTGAAGAGAGGGAGGAAAGAATCCCAAATGCCCAATACATCTGTTCCAGTCTCATGTTTAATCTTCAATTCGTTTAACAAGTGGATGTGGTACTTGCTGTGCATTAGCATTTCTTCTGATATTTGATAATCCAGGTCTGCTAATGGTTGCCATTCCAATTCTCTCTGAGGGGCATTTAATGGAGCAATAGTCAAGGCTACAGGAGCTACTAGTGCATCCATGGTTACTTTAGGATTATGTTGGTATGAACTGGTGTTACTATGCAGAGCAACACAAAGGAGTATTTCTTGGAAAGAGAGGTGATTTACTGAGGAGCAGAGGATAAAATGGCAATGGCAGCAATTGAATCACTGCTCAGAGCACTGATAGGGAAAATGCTTGGCCTTAAAACTCTCTTCACGGTAAATTGATGCAGCTTGGGTCCTCAGTTCACGAATGCGCGAACCAACTGTATGTTTTGTGAAAACTTGGGTAAACAAGGCTCTGCCGGGAAATTTTGATTTTACAACCGAAAATGGAGGCTAGCCACAGGGGATTTACCGGTAAACACAGTGTTTTCTTACTCTTTAAGCTATTGTTGGAGAATGCAGGATAAAACCAGGCGCAGAGGGAATGACTGGGATAAATACCTGGTAAACTGTCGGCAATAGTCACAAATGCAGGTGGAATTGGCGCACCAACGGTCCTCGGGTCGAATTCAACAGGTTGATGCTTGTTTGGTCGTAAAATACATGCAGAGGTGCAACAGTCGTTTTTTGCAAAAGTAATGAAAAACACGACTTTTCGGCCAAAATATGGATTTTTGGGTTATTTGGCGCTTTTTTTGGATGACGTCAGCATGACGTCATCAAGTGGGGTCAAGGTCGGATGACGTCAGCATGATGTCATCGAGTGACGTGGCAGCTTGAGAGTGGTCCACGAGGATGGTGAGGTGGCGGGCAGGTCAGAGCAGTGGCGGACGGGGGCGCTGACGCGGCGGTGATGTAGCAGTGACGCG
The DNA here is from genome assembly GCA_031772625.1 of Pinus tabuliformis. Taxonomy (NCBI): domain Eukaryota; kingdom Viridiplantae; phylum Streptophyta; class Pinopsida; order Pinales; family Pinaceae; genus Pinus; species Pinus tabuliformis. The sequence goes on along the minus strand of CM062804.1, from coordinate 151,428,025 downwards.
GTAATGACGTGGTAGTGACGTTGGCCAGGCGGGTTCACAGAAACCGGAAACGGTAAGCGGTATAATATCGCACCGCTCTCTATACGGAAGCGGAATTGTCAGAGGGTGCTCCGATACGATTTGGGGGTGACGCGTGGCAGAGGCCTGACGTCACCCTCTGACAAATTTCGGAAGGTAACTTTCGGACGTCGGGCCCGGTCCGAAATGTATGAGAGCCGTCCGATGAAAAGGGCCAGATCCGACGATCGACGGATCGTTAATGTGCCAGGTCAATACGGAAGGGGGCGGGAATAAAATAATATTTTTCTTTGGAGGATGCGCCCGGCGGGGACTTTAGGACTTTCGGCGATTTGTATGGTTTTCAATGTATTTTTAAATGCAAATGCGCTTTTGCGCCAAACTTTGGATAAAGCCGAAATGTGGGTTTTTCATGTATTTTTGCAAATGAGCGGGTTAGGGGTGAAAATGGGTTTATTTACAAGGTTTTTTAGCAAATGAAGGGGTTAATGGTTTAGATAACTTCTGAAGGGGAAAAGGGGTAGGGTTTGGGTTCTTAAACTGACCAGATGTCAATTTAATCCCTGACTGTGAACATATGGCTATAATGCCAGGGGGGAAGGGATATTTATAGAATGCTTGGGGTTTATACACCATAGTGTTTATAATAATAGGGAAAGGGTAACATAGGGGATTTAGATAATAAGAAGTTAGGGGTTAATATGAATGGAAAAGGTGAATGAGGAGTGATATCACTAAGTTTATATAAAAACAACTTAGCTTAGGGAGTAGATCAAAATGAAAAAAAAAAATTAGACATGAAATGTGGCTTTTAAAGGAATAAGAACCAACATAAAACCTTAAATTCTTTCATGAACTTAACTGATGAAGGGATGTTAGTAATGAATGTGAAAGGGGAGAAAAGGGAGTTAGTCATGCTCCTTTGCTTTGCTGCAACATGATGGAGAAGAGGAGCTTCTCTATCCACTGATGTTTCCTTTATGTTAGACCAGCAAGATTCAGTTGAAATGAATGACATTTCTGCAACCCCATCTACCTACCCATCTACTTGTCTAGCATTTTTTTGTTTCTTCATGGAGGGTGCACTTAGACTTGCAGACCCTTATGTGCCTTTTCTTTTCTTTTGGCTTTTTCTTTTGACTTTCTATCTAAGGCTACCCTTATTGCTTCCAAGGTCCCAGATTAAGCAGTTGGGAACCTTACTTTCTCTACCTAGCTACTGGTCTGCCAAGATTAAACAGTTTGGACAGACTTCTTTCTCTATTCTACAATAGAAAATTGAAACATGGCATGATCCAGATTAGGCTGTTGGACTATCCATCCAAAATTGAGTCAACATCAAGCTTTTGTACACACCTTGTCTTCTCATGGAAATATGGGATCTTTGAATCACCAAAGCAGAGCATATTTGGAACTTTTATTTGCCAATCATGAAATATGAAACCTATTGGTATAGGTAGCTAACAGTGGCTCCACATGGGGATGGTTTTTCCATTTGAAAGACCAAGAACAGCAGGTCAGAATGCCTTGGTCCATGAGTTCTCTTACCAAACTTGGAGTACTTCTCTTTGAAATCTCAAAATTGTGCTCTTCCCCTCTTGGTGCATCTCTGAACTTGTTTGCCTTTTGCTGATAACTAATAAAACTTGAGAAAATGCATTTTTACATGTTAACAGAAAGTAATATATACAAGGGAAACTTAGGCTGCATTTATGGATAGCAGTCAAAATAGTGCTTCAACATCCTGCCATTTACAGGACCTTCATCCAAATCAGTTTCATCAAGATTCCTAAGGAAGTAAGTATTATTTCCTTGCACTGCTTGAACAACAAATGGTCCTCTCCAAAGGGAATCAAATTTTCCATGTTTTCCTTTATCTTCCCTTCTTGAATCCCACTTGAGGACTTTATCACCTATGTTGAAATCTTCAGCCTTAGTCCTTCTGTCAAAGGCTTTCTTTAAATTTTCTTGTAAAACTTGAACTCTATGATAGACTTGGTCTCTAGTTTGCTGCAAACATATAATTTGATTTACCCTTCTTTGCACATCATTTGGTTCTGCCTGGCTTTCTTGAAGAAGTTTCATGACAGGGATCCCTAGTGATGAAGGGAATTTGGCTTCTAATCCATAAACTAACTCATATGGGCTGATCCCAATTGATCTTTTGGTTGTTAGTCTATCTGCCCATAGGGCATTGACAAGCTTCTTATGCCAATTCTTCTTATTTTCTTCCAACACCTTCTTTATGATGTTCACAAGGCTTTTATTTGATGATTCAGCAAGGCCATTTCCTTGGGGATAGTATGCAGTAGAATGGCCCAAGGTAATGTGAAATTTGTGGTAGAAATTCACCATCTTCTTAGATCTGACGGCAGCAGCATTGTCTGTTATTATCTTATCAGGACAACCAAATCTAGAAAGAATATTGGTCTCAAGGAACTGAATGATAGTGAAATCATTTGCTTGTCTGCATGGAACAGCTTCAATCCATTTTGTAAAGTAGTCTGTAGCTGTTAGAATCCATCTATGTTGGCCTAAAGATGAGGGATGAATTTCTCCAATGAAATCCAAGCCCCATTGTTGAAAAGGTCTCTCTGTTGCAATGGGCCTCAAAGGAAGTGGCAGTAACTTTCTCTTTCCCTCAAACAATCGACATTTATGACATGAGGTGGTTAATTTCTTGACATCAGAGAAAACAGTGGGCCAATAGTAACCAGCCCTCAGTATCTTATCCACAGTGGACTTCCAATACAAGTGTCCACCACAGTCACCTGCATGAAATTCTTTGGTGACATTGTTAGTCTCATTCTCAATCAGGCAGTTTAACAATATACTCTCATGGTTTTTCCAAAGCAAATTGCCATCCATAACACAAAATCTTGAAGCTTTCATTTTTAGGAACCTACATTTAGTTCTGGACAATCCTGGGGGAGCACACAGGTTTTGTAACACATAACAGATGTCAGAATACCAAGGGGATTGTTCAAAGGCTACATTGATCTTTGGAGTCGCCAGCTCTAGTTCATTGTCCAGCTGGTTTATGTCTAAGGCTTGGAAGTTTGCTTCTGTCATTAGTTTGGCCAAACCTTGCCCTTTTATTAGTTTTGTAGGTTTTATTTCAATATCAAATTCCAAAATGTTGGCAATCCATTTTCCTCTTCTGCCCTCTAAGTTTTCTTGAGTGAGTATGTCTTTCACAATGGGACTTGGCACATAAGCTATAACATGGGAATAAAGGATGTAAATCCTGAAGTCTTTGATGGCCTTGACCAAAGCATAAGCTTGCTTCTCCATGATCTGATATTTCAGAGGTGCATCTCTAAGAGCTCTACCAAAGAAAGCAATGGGTTTCTCATTTCCTTGGTCATATTTCTGTAATAAAACAGCAGCAATAGTATGCTGGGAGGCAAAAGAGAAAATGATAAATTCTCTATCAAATTGGGGATTTGTTAAGACTGGGGTTTGGGTAAGGGCCAATTTTATACCTTCAAAGGCTTGATTTGCTTCTACTGTCCATTTCACTTTTGAATCCTTCTTTAGCATGTTGTTCAATAATCTGATCAATTCTGCTAAGTTTGGGGTAAACCTTCTTAAGAAATTGATCTTCCCTAGGAAAGCTTGCAATTCTTTGATGTTTCTTGGGTGGGGCATTTGTAAGATAGCTTGTATCCTGTCTGGGTCAATTCTTATGCCATCCTTCGAAATGATATGCCCTAACAGCTTACCTTCTTCCAAACCAAATAGAGACTTCTTGGGATTCAAGGAAATTCCATATTTCCTACATGTTAAGAAGATCTGCCTTAAATGCTTCAAGTGTTCTTGGTCAGATTTTGAGAAAGGTGTGAGGTCATCCAAATAAATGACAAGAAATTCATGAATCTCTTCGGCAAAAGCAATATCCATTGCCCTTTGAAATGTTGCCCCTACATTTTTCAATCCAAAAGGCATTTTTACATATTGGAAAGTTCCCCATGGGGTTGTGAATGCAGTTTTGTCCACATCATCAGGGTGCACTAGGATTTGATTAAAGCCTGAGAATCCATCAAGTAATGAGATCCTTGAGGCCCCTACCACTCTTTGGAGAATGTGATCCATCTTAGGTAAGGGATAGTTGTCTTTGAGGGACACTTGGTTTAGATTTCTAAGATCAACACAAAGTCTTATCTCACCAGTTTTCTTTCTCGTAGGTACCAAATTAGAAATCCAATCAGAAAACCTGATGGGTGCTATGATGTCAGCTTTAAACATTTTTTGCAGTTCTTTTTCAATTGAAGGGAGAAGCATGGGATTGATCCTTCTCAATTTCTGCTTGAATGGCTTTTGATTAGGCTTGAGAGGGATGGTATGCTGGATAGCAGAGGTGTCATAGGATTTTAAATCCTCATAACCCCATGCAAAGACATCTTGAAACTCTTTGAAGAGGTCAATGTATTTAGGTTTTTGATCAGGAGGTAAGGATGCAGACAATTTTATTATTTTGGGCTTCTCAATAGTTCCAATGTTGCATTCCTCAATAGCAGCATTAAGGGGCTGCATTTTTGGTTTTCTAGGGATATCATTTGAGTCAAAAATGTCCTCCAATGGAGTTAGGCCTGTTGGAAGAAAATTGTCTTTCAACTCTATGATCTCAGCCTCTGTAGCAGCTATTTCTTCATAACTGGTTTGTTGAATTTCTTGTATGTTGTTTTTGTTAAAAATTGTTGGATGTAAGATTTGGTGAGCTGTCTTGGGTGATATTGGCTTGTTATTCTGTTCACTCTGTATTTGTGATTGACTTGCTCCCTCAGTGTCAATGTTTAATCCTGCAAATTCTTGTTGCAAGGTCAAGAAATTATTTATTTGTGTATCATCTTCAAATACTTGCCAATCTTTAACATTGTTTGGGACAGAAGGTCTGTGTTTTACCTCAGCTGTAAAGCAATGGCTAGGTTCAAAGGGTAGTTTACAGGTGCTTGCAAATGTGGCTAAACTATGAGCATGAAGATTATGGGTCCTAGCAATTTTGGTGATTTGAAATTCAGTGAAGGAGTTTAGTATTTCAGCAGCAGCAGATCTATAAGATCTCAGTCTTTTGTCATTGGTGACAAAATTACCCTTTACTTGTTGGACAACTAGGTCTGAATCTCCTAGTATTGAAACTTTTATGGCTTGTAAGGATTTTACTAGTCTGAGGCCTAGTAAGAGAGCTTCGTATTCTGCCATATTGTTGGTGCACCTGAAGTTTAACCTATAGGCTCGACCTTCTGCATGACTGTTTTGTTTATTATGTATCCAAATTCCAGCTCCTGCCGCTAATTTGTTGACTGACCCATCAAATTCAAGAAACCATAGGATCTCTTTTTCTAGGGGAGACTTAATAACTTCTCTGTGATCTGGGATTGTGAGTTGAAGTTTTGGTTTTTCATTTAGTTTGTCTTTTAGGATAGTCTCATCACTTGATTGGATCAGCTTTATTTCTAGAGCAGCAGCTTGTTCATTAATGTCCTGATCTTTTTTGAGTGTCTTGGTTTCATCATCATTTGTAAGACCTGAATTATCATTGAAGAGAATATATGAATCTATATCAGAATGGACAACATATATGGGAAAGTTCTGAGGTTTTTCTTCACTGCTGACCATGTATTTCATAAGTGACTCTCTATATAACCTCTTGGGTTGACCAAAGACTGAGATGGTTGGATACGACATGTCCAATTGTAGGGAACCTTGGATTTTAGCCCCCCATGATCTTGATAATAGCATCCCATATTTGGGTGGGATATCAGCAACTACAACGTCCATTAGAATTGTTTTATTTGGGTACTGAACTAGGGACACACATAAGTCTTTTATTAAGCCTAAACACTTAACTTGGCTGGAGTCAAATGAGAATAGGTCCTTATATGGTCTTGTAATATCTAGATTCAATCTTTCTGTGACTGATTTAGGCATCAAGTTGTGAGAGGCACCTGAGTCAAACATTGCATTGTGTAGTATCTTATCATGAACATGCAGGCTGACATAGAAAGGTAAGATCCCTGTGACTGCTGTCTTTCCATCAACCTCTGGACCAAAAAGCAATTCTGGGGTGTCATCTAACACATTGACATTATCTTTATTACGAGTAATTTGAAGGGACTTCTTGATTTGTTGTCTATAAATGTCATGCTTGGCTAGTTCTGAAAGAGGAATAGCTACCTTCAATTTGCCAATTTCAGCTTCTAAGTCAAAAGGTTTATCAGGTTGGGTCTTGGTATTTTGGTTAATAGCCCTTTCCTTTTCAATGGAATCCTTGATGCCCTCCTCTTGATTCTCTTTCTGATCTTGAGGCTTATCCCTTTTACTTGTCTTTTGAGAAATGTTGCTTGGGTTGTGTTGGAAGGGTGTTGTATCTACTGGTTGCTGTTTTGAGGGGGATGTTTCAGTTATTTCCTCAACTGTTACCTCATCTGTAATTGGACCAGTTTTGTCACTTGGTTCTGTGACAATAGCTTTCTTAGGCTGTGGAGTGTCCTTTGTCTTGTCAGGCTGTGTCACATTTATAGTTCTGCTTCTTAGCTTGTATTGCTTATGGACTTCATAAACAGTTGTGTCATATCCTTGCTTAAAGTCAAATGACTCACCTGACCTGGTTTGGAATTGCTGAATGTCATCATTCTTATGATCTTCTTGACTCAGAAAAACTTGTTGCTCATCATTCAGGCCCATCAGGTTAATGTGGGTGTCATATGTTTGCTCATTCGGAGTGGATGCCTCAGTATAGTTTTCCTGGAAAGGAGGTCTTATGTCTGGATCAGAACCGGCCTTGCCAGCGTTTGGGTTTTGATTTCTCCTAAAATTGGGATTCCTGATAGGGTTATTTTGTGGTGCTTCCCATGATGACTTTCTCTCAACTGATTCTACTCTATCCCCCAATCTCTTCATACCAGTGAGTATTGCATCCAGTTTTTGATCAAAGGCTGAGGGTTCTTCTTTGAAGGTGGTTCTCTTTTCCAATCTTGCCCTATTTCTTTTGGCAATCAGGTTAGCCTCTACTGTGACAGCAACATTTTGGGCATCTTCAAGGGTTTCAGGAGCTCTTTCCTTTAATTGATATGCCATATCAGGGTCAAAACCATCAGGAAATTTGTACAAGGCTAAATCAGGAGGAGGTCTTAAATTCTGTGGTATTGCGTTATATACGTTGTTGAATCTTGCACAATACTCCAAAACGGTATCTTGAGGACCTCGTTTGATTGTATCATATTCACCAAGTATGTGCAGGGGATCTTTCTTTTTCTCCCATCTGTTAGTAAAGGCTTGATAAAGCTCATCAGGAGTTGTGATGGTATTTACAGCCAGTGATCTAAACCAAGTTCTTACATCCCCTGTCAGGCTCTGAACAAAGATTCTCATTCTCACATTGTCATCATCTATTTCATAGTTCTCAAAATGGTCTTGCATCCTTCTGGCATGCTGAATTGTTGTGAAAGGGCCAGTGGAGTCAAAATATGAGATCTTGGATTGGTAGTCCTGAGGTAGAGCTGCAGCATTAACAGGCAACTGCAGGGGTGCATATCTATTAGCCATATTTGCAAGATTTATAGGGTTGACAGGGATAACTTGAATGACTGGTACAACAGGGGTAGTGGGGATGGTAGAAAGTAGAGTATTGGTCAAGGGAATATGTGCAGTGGATGGAGGTGTGAACGGAGGACTTTGATAGGTGGAGGGTGAACTGGGGGAATCAAGGGTAGATCGAAATAGAACCTTGATTGGAGTTGGAAAAGAGTTTGGATAAGCTGTCTCAGGACTTAAATCAGCAAGAGTTTCCTGTCCTTGCTGCTTCCTAATGATTTTAGGGATTGTATTAGGATTTTCAAAAACAGTTGGTGGATTGGGGTCAGGATTTGACCTTGTATATCGCGGAATCTTCTTGGGAGCCAGCTTCTGAACCCTTTTTTTTTTTTTTTTGAGTATGTTTTTTGGAATATTTTTGTGTCTACAAGGGCCAGACAAGATCTTGGAGTGACTGTGTATATCTTAAAGCTAGCATGAAAATTGACTGAAGCAGCTTAAAGAAATATACAGAAATTAGAAAATCCTGAGGAACTCCCCAGTGGAGTCGCCAATTATGTTATCACCCAGGTTGTTCCCGTTGACTCCCAAGGGAATACGGCCGGGGTAACCACTAACCAATCTTTGGATTACAGCTTCTAGCCAAACTGTAATCAGAGAGGGCTCTCTCTTTAAGGTTTGTCTCTGTTTTGTGAATATTTTAGGCTAGTTATGAATTCAGGGTTTGGTTGTCTGTTTTGGTTGAGGGATGTCTTCTGTACATAAGGTGGAAGTCTTCAGGCAGTATCAGTCCATTGGGCAATGGAGTCTGTGGCTACAGGTTGTCTAAGGGATTGAGTTGAGTTGATGAAACTGCAGGGCCATTCAAATACATCATGGAACAGAATTTAAATTGTGATTGTGAACTGTGCTTAACCAGTGAAAAGCAATTAAGAATTTTCCACTAAGCTGAGGGTGTAGGAAAGAGATATGTTGCAAAGGAGCAAACTTGAATTCCTGAAACAACAATCACTGTGAAAGATATAGTTTGGAGGTGAAGCAGTTAAGAATTACACCTTACGACTATAACTGAAGAAAAACATTTATAACAGCATAGATTGAGCTCAGGGTATTCTGTGAATAAATCCTGGAACTATTCTTTTTCTTTGCCATTAACTATGAAACACTGGAACATGAATGAGCTATGAAAAGATAACAAAACAAATAACGAAGAGTTTTTAAGGAGAACTTATTGTGCCATGAAGTACGCAGGAATCCTGTAACTTTCAGCAAAACACCAGAATGCCTCAGATAACACAGAGATTTGGAAATTCCATCAGCTTTTGTACTAATACTCAGAAAATTTACAGCATAAGAACTCTAGAAGAGAAATCAACAACAACCCCTGCAAACTTATGCGAGGGGGAATATATACAAACGGTGATACAAAATATCTGAAGCGTTGAGTCATTTGAGAAATAAATATGTTCACCAACTTGTACAGAACAACAGATAAGAAGTTATTACAGCTTTGAATACAACATAAATGCTCTTCAATTCTGTCAGAAGACTTTTTGACCTTTGGAGGCCACTGAGTCGGTTGAATGTTCTGTTATAAATGTTGGATGACGTGTCTTTGTGGCTCTGTCCTCCTGTATCTTTTCGGCCCTGTCACCTGTGACTGTCAGTGCTGCTTTAGTGGTCGAATAGTTTTGCTGAGTTGGCTCAGCCCATTCTTCTCCGTGCATGCTGATTTTATCAAAATTTTCCTATGTATGATAACTTATATATTTAAATGAAAAAACTTGAATACAGGCTCTGGTTTACAGTATTAACTGTATCATTTTGGTCCAGAATTCCTGTGTGGGCAATTGATGTCTTAGGATTGCCTCTAGAGTCTCATCTGCCTCTGTGTATTTGTAGAAATTTGGAGGCACTTCAAACAAATGTTGGATCTCATTCATGATGAAAAATAGGTTCTCAACCCTGTTGTAGAGACTCTGCCCTGATGCTGGCCCTGATTCTTCTGAAGTGCTGGGTCTTTCTGTAATCTGATTTGTAGCAAATGTGTTGACCCTTTTGGCATAATTTTCATGTGAAAGTAGTCTTCCTGCGCTGTTCAGTAAGCTAGGAAGACCTCTGTTTTGCAATGCCACAAATTTGTCCGTGAACTTATTAACCTCTGTCTGCATATCCTGGCTTCTTCTTTCCAGTGTTTGTACCAGGTTTCTTAGTGTGAGGACCCTCTTTATCAGCTGGATGGTTTCAGTTCTACTGGAGATTCCCATTGCTGCCAGCTGAGCACTTGTTCTGTTATTAAGCACATTAATCATTCTGTTGGCAACCTCAGGCATATTGCCTAGAGATGCCCTTGCTCTTTGGATTTCTCTATGAGCTTTCCCTATGAGCTCTATCTGCTCATGAATGGTCTCAATGTATTTCCATTGATCAGTGATTGATTAGCCAATGTTGGCCCATAAAACTGTCCTGAGTTCAGCCACTACTTTATCAAGTGTGAGCTCCTTCTCCAACTCCTTTATCTTATCCTTAAGGGCCTTTATTTCCCTTCCTTTTTCTGCTACAGTCTACTCGGATTTATCATATCTTTCATTGAGCTTGGCTAGACTCTCCCTGGCCTCATTTAGCTCTGTCATTTGCGCTTCCAGGGCTTGGATTTCATTCTTGAGCTTCTGCATATCCAGGCTTGGAGCCTGCTCTGTTGTTGGTGCAGTTGCTGATGTAGATGGTGCTGTCTGTTCAGTAGGAGGAGCCGTAGTCTGAGGAGGTTCCTCCAGGTTAATTATTTCTGGAGGAGGCTGAGATGTTTGTCCTCCTTCTTTCTGTTGTAATGCTGCCTGCAGTGCAGCCTGTGCAGCCTCTGATTCTCCCAATTTCTCTTGTGTTTGGATCAGCTGTTTATATAGGGACACTAGCATAGCTGCTGCATCTTGGTCATGTCTCAGCTGGGCAACTTCTCTAGTTTGTGGGTGAATGGTTGCTGGGACTTTTACCATTTTCCTTAGTGCTGCCATATCTGCATCCCTTAACTTCAATAATGCTTGTACAGCCTTGATGTCCTTGGGATCATGCCCAAGTTCTATGATTATCCCCTCTAAGGCTTTGATTCTGTTGTCCTTTGCTTGAGAGGATGCTCTCTCCAACTCAAGTTGGGCAGCTGTATTATTTAGGCTATTTTCTAGCATGTAGTTCTCCAATGTCCTATCTGCCAAGGAGGCATACACCATCTCCCCCGTTTGCTTATGTAATTCGATTTTATCCATTGGGTGGATGTCCTTGGCAAGGACCTCAAGGTTGGTCCTTATGTAATCTGCAGCTGACTGCGGCTGCAACACGGCTGGCATAAAGTGGCTCATGATCATCTTGCCCTCCTGGAAATCATATGCAGACATTAGTCTTTGCTGGTTAGTGGGAGCCATTTTCAACAAATGATTATATAGCTGTACTCTTATGGGCTCATTCCTCTTCTTTATATCAATGAACTGTTGCTTGATGCCCACCTCAGCTCCTCTTTGCTGGCTTGAGGAGCTGACTTCTCCTCCCACTGTCCTCTCTTGTTCCTGCTGGAAGGAACTTGCAGATGCCTCCATGCTAGGTGGGCCCATGCCCAAAGATTTCCCTATTGGCATTTCTTCCTCAGAAAGGGGATTCATTCTGTGTCTTTTCTCCCCATGAGTTGTTGATGTTGTGAGGGGAGTCTCTCTGTCCCTCTTTCTACTTATGTCTTCTTTTTGTGGGGTTTGGAGGACTGAGGCCTCCACTGTTGTCTTCTGCCTAGGAGGTAGGGTGTCCTGAGCTTGCTGCCCGGTGGATTTTGGGGCCTGTGATGTTTGCTCTTGTTGCACTGGCTGTTCCTTTTCTTGCTGCCCCCCTTGTTGCTGTTGCTGGACTTCCTGCTGCTGTACCTGTTCATGAGGTGGCTGCTGTGGCTCCATCTCTTTATCTTTGCCTTTGCTAGAGGTTTGATCAGTAGCTTTGGCTGCTTGCTGATGTGCTGTGGAGGATGAGGCAGCTGCTCCCACTTGAGTGCCTGGAAGAGCAAATACCTGTGCACAAAGCTCTAAGTCAGCCATCTTTTGGAGATTTTTAACTGCTCTTTGATTTAATTCTTCTTGTGTGACACCTTCCTCTAAGGTGCCTCTCCTCCACTTTATTTGATTTGCATATTTTTCTATGTGAGGCAACCTTACGTGGTCATAACTGGCCAGCCTATACTTGACCCTTCTTAAAGTTATGAAGTGATTGGGGTCATAACGTTTCCAAAGGAAACTGGTCTGTAGGCCAAGGGATTCTAGCATTCTGTCTGCTTCTTGCCAACCTTCCTCCCTTTTGTTGTAAATGAAGTGGCCTAATTGGTTTCTTACTTTGAGCTGTGCTTTCTTGCCTTTGCCTGAAAAATGTAGCACATTAGCATTCCCAAACTGCCTGAAGTATTCAAGGGCAAACAATCTCATGGGCACATATTTGGGCAATCTGTATGGGGGCAACTCACACCCATATATTCTGATGACTGTGTGGTGTTGGTAATAGTACCAATCCCCAATTCTGTATACCTTGGACAACTGAAGAATCCTCTGCATTTCATCAGTTAGTCTTGGAGGAGGTGAGCTCATAAGTAAAGACATCGCTGGGTGGATGAAGAGGTCTATAAACTCACAATAAGTGTATGGGGAACAAGATCTGCAGTGGAAGGCAGAGGTCCAATAAACCACTGACCTTGGATTTCCTTGTGCGTCCACTCTCTTCATAGTAAAGTGAAACTTCTCATGTTGATAATACAAAATTAAGTGGTAGATGTAGGAGGTGTATCTGAACACCCTTTCTCTTGATAATTTGATCAATTGCTCATGTATTTTGTCAGATATGTAGGTGGCATAGTCATATCAGATTGAGGACTTGCCAGGCGAAAACATGAGCATCATCACCAGCACAGTTTCATCAACAAACTCAATTGAATTACAGCCCAGAATGGGACTGATCATGTCTACAAGGTCCCTGCCCAATTGGTTGAGGTAAACATGAGAAATGGGAGGGTACTTCACAGTGTCATAGTCAATGTACAATTGATTTAGTTTGGTGACCTGAGCATCTGTCAATTTAGCTCCTTGCTTTATCAGATCAACCAGTGATAAAGGGACTAATTTCTTTTCAGTTTTGAAGTGCAGCATCTCTCTGATGGCTTCAGGGGTGACATAGAAAACAACTGAGCCTGAAGGGTCAATCACAGCCCTCTGAGTGGCGTCGTAGCATTGAGCACATAGGTGGATTAGGTCAGGAAACCGGTTGACCTGAGGGAGCTTGAAGAGAGGGAGGAAAGAAACCCAAATGCCCAATACATCTGTTCCAGTCTCATGTTTAATCTTCAATTCGTTTAACAAGTGGATGTGGTACTTGTTGTGGATTAGCATTTCTTCTGATATTTGATAATCCAGGTCTGCTAATGGTTGCCATTCCAATTCTCTCTGAGGGGCATTTAATGGAGCAATATTCAAGGCTACAGGAGCTATTGGTGCATCCATGGTTACTTTAGGATTATGTTGGTATGAACTGGTGTTACTATGCAGAGCAACACAAAGGAGTATTTCTTGGAAAGAGAGGTGATTTACTGAGGAGCAGAGGATAAAATGGCAATGGCAGCAATTGAATCACTACTCAGAGCACTGATAGGGCAAATGCTTGGCCTTAAAACTCTCTTCACGGTAAATTGATGCAGCTTGGGTCCTCAGTTCATGAATGCGCGAACCAACTGTATGTTTTGTGAAAACTTGGGTAAACAAGGCTCTGCCGGGAAATTTTGATTTTACAACCGAAAATGGAGGCTAGCCACAGGGGATTTACCGGTAAACACAGTGTTTTCTTACTCTTTAAGCTATTGTTGGAGAATGCATGATAAAACCAGGCGCAGAGGGAATGACTAGGATAAATACCTGGTAAACTGTCGGCAATAGTCACAAATGCAGGTGGAATTGGCGCACCAACGGTCCTCGGGTCGAATTCAGCAGGTTGACGCTTGTTTGGTCGTAAAATACATGCAGAGGTGCAATAGTCGTTTTTTGCAAAAGTAATGAAAAACACGACTTTTCAGCCAAAATATGGATTTTTGGGTTATTTGGCGCTTTTTTTGGATGACGTCAGCATGACGTCATCAGGTGGGGTCAAGGTCGGATGACGTCATCGAGTGAATTGGCGGCTTGAGATTGGTCCACGAGGATGGTGAGGTGGCGAGCAGGTCAGAGCAGTGGTGGACGGGGGCGCTGACGCGGCGGTGATGTAGCAGCGACGCGATAATGACGTGGTAGTGACGTTGGCCAGGCGGGTTCACAGAAACCGGAAACAGTAAGCGGTATAATATCGCACCACTCTCTATACGGAAGCGGAATTGTCAGAGGGTGCTCCAATACGATTTGGGGGTGACGCGTGGCAGAGGCCTGACGTCACCCTCTGACAAATTTCGGAAGGTAACTTTCGGACGTCGGGTCCGATCCGAAATGTATGAGAGTCGTCCGATGCAAAGGGCGAGATCCGACGATCGACGGATCGTTAATGTGCCAGGTCAATACGGAAGGGGGCGGGAATAAGATAATATTTTTATTTGGAGGATGCGCCCGGCGGGGACTTTAGGACTTTCGGCGATTTGTATGGTTTTCAATGTATTTTTAAATGCAAATGCCCTTTTGCGCCAAACTTTGGATAAAGCCGAAATGTGGGTTTTTCATGTATTTTTGCAAATGAGCGGGCTAGGGGTGAAAATGGGTTTATTTACAAGGTTTTTTAGCAAATGAAGGGGTTAATGGTTTAGATAACTTCTGAAGGGGGAAAAGGGGTAGGGTTTGGGTTCTTAAACTGACCAGATGTCAATTTAATTCCTGACTGTGAACATATGGCTATAATGCCAGGGGGGAAGGGATATTTATAGAATGCTTGGGGTTTATACACCATAGTGTTTATAATAATAGGGAAAGGGTAACATAGGGGATTTAGATAATAAGAAGTTAGGGGTTAATATGAATGGAAGAGGTGAATGAGGAGTCATATCACTAAGTTTATATAAAAACAACTTAGCTTAGGGAGTAGATCAAAATGAAAAAAAAAAAAATTAGACATGAAATGTGGCTTTTAAAGGAATAAGAACCAACATAAAACCTTAAATTCTTTCATGAACTGAACTGATGAAGGGATGTTAGTAATGAATGTGAAAGGGGAGAAAAGGGAGTTAGTCATGCTCCTTTGCTTTGCTGCAACATGATGGAGAAGAGGAGCTTCTCTATCCACTGATGTTTCCTTTATGTTAGACCAGCAAGATTCAGTTGAAATGAATGACATTTCTGCAACCCCATCTACCTACCCATCTACTTGTCTAGCATTTTTTTATTTCTTCATGGAGGGTGCACTTAGACTTGCAGACCCTTATGTGCCTTTTCTTTTCTTTTGGCTTTTTCTTTTGACTTTCTATCTAAGGCTACCCTTATTGCTTCGAAGGTCCCAGATTAAGCAGTTGGGAACCTTACTTTCTCTACCTAGCTACTGGTCTACCAAGATTAAACAGTTTGGACAGACTTCTTTCTCTATTCTACAACAGAAAATTGAAACATGGCATGATCCAGATTAGGCTATTGGACCATCCATCCAAAATTGAGTCAACATCAAGCTTTTGTACACACCTTGTCTTCTCATGGAAATATGGGATCTTTGAATCACCAAAGCAGAGCATATTTGGAACTTTTATTTGCCAATCATGAAATATGAAACCTATTGGTATAGGTAGCTAGTAGGAGGTTGCCCCCTCGAGGAGGCAAGTGAACATTACTCTCTGAATAATAAAATCATTGCTATTCTGTGTTCTGGGTATCTTTTCTTCGCATATTCTGTATTTGGGTATCATTTTGCAGGTTAAGAGAATAACAAGTGGTATCAGAGCACTTTCTAGGGCCGGTGGGATCTCCATTTCTTAGCAAAATTTTTTTTGGCTAGAGACGTGTTCCGTCGTCTTTAAACCGCGGGATCTGTCGTTGAGCGCATAAACCTGCGGATTTGGGGAGGCATGCACGTAGGAAATACAAGAGGTGGTCACGTATGTTGGACTCCCTTATAACCCCTGTGGGTACCCCTTCGAGTAGTAGCGCATTAGACATAACAGTGCACAGATTGTCTTCCACGTACCCTATGGGTATCTCGGAAGCCCCTTAGGCTCCCTTGAAACCTCGCCATAGATAAACCGTCGGCCGTCTTGCGGCTACAGTACACCGAGAACAACACTCGGGGAGATTACTCGCCCGTACGATAGGGTAGTCGGGTTGTACGGCTAAGGGTACGGTTGATCCTCCTTAGTTAGAGCCCTGAAACATTGGGCCGAGTACTACTGCCACACCCTTATGTATATTGCGATCTGTAGCAGCTGAGACTCCTTAAGACCTTAGTTCCCTTTTCTATCGGGGGATCACACAGCATCTCTTCCAGATCTGCCTGTGCAAAGGGGTGCAGCAGCAGCAGACATCAGTCCCTCAGTCTCGAGTTCGCAGATCAGCAATTCCGATCTATTAGATCCATCAGATCCGCAGAAGCAATCTGTTCCACCATCAGATCCCCCAGATCGGAGTCGTTGTGAAGGGTTCCTTTACCGCGGTATAATTTTCGCAGGACTTTTGGCCGCATTGACATTTTGAGGATTTGGCCACTGCAGTATTGATAAGGAAGAAAAAGAAAAAAAAAAAGTCTGGGATCTTTCAGGGTGCTTATTGGTTATCTAGCCCATCAGAATCAGGACGACGAGCTGAGCACGGTGGTACCATTCACTTCTTAGTGAAAAAAAATTTAGGCGGTCCCAATTTAAAAAAAAACCCGGTTGGTGTATGGTAGAAACTAGAGCTCAAGCGATGGCCAATGAAAGGATGGACAAATTTGAAGAATCAATGCACAACCTCCACCTTCAGCTTACCGGACTATGTAACATGGTCGAGAAAATAGTCCCGAAGGGCAAGGAGCCAGCCCACGAGGAGGAGTATAATGGCACTGAACACAATGAGGGTGAGTCTAGCCACTCTCCTCACGTCTGGCACACCCACCCACCACCCAGTCAGCGACCTCCCAAGTTGGATATGCATAAATTTGACGGCTCTCACCCGTCGGCATGGATAGCACAAATGGAGCAGTATTTCAAACTGAATCGCATCTTCGATGATGAGACTCAGCTTATGTTGGGGAGCATGTACTTGGACAATGAAAGGTGGCAATGGTGGGAATGGCATCAACATTGCACTGGACCTTTTAAGACTTGGACCAAATTCACGAAAGCTCTTCAAGACCGCTTTGACCAGGAATCATCTTTTTTGGGTCGTCTTACTAAGCTCTGACAGACTGGTACAGTGGATGAATATATTACAGCTTTTGAAGCCTTAGCCTTCTGCACTTGGGGTCTCTCGGATGTGTTCTACACGGAATGTTTTATCAGCGGTCTTCAAGAAGCTATCAAAGCCCCAAGTCCTACTGCACCACCCTCCCACATGGACGGAGGCTTGCAAGGTCGCTCGTAACGTGGAACGTGCATTAGCAGCCCAATACAGTCGTCCAAATTTCTCCGCTAAAGGTCGCCCCCCACAAGCTCACAACACGACTCAAACACTTAAGGTCTAAAAGGTGTCACCTGCAGAAATGGCGGAAAGAAGAAAGCAAGGCCTATGTTACTACTGTGATGAAAAATACTCCCCAGGTCATAAATGCAAGGAGCCCAATTTTTTTTCAAATTGATGCCACTGACTACAACTCAACAGAGGAAGATCCACCACTGGAGGAACATGAGCCGCTAGAAGAAGACAACCAAAAGGACAATGTCTCTGATGAACCAGTTATTTCGTTGCATGCTTTGGCAAGGATTTCTTCCCCTCAAACTCTCAAAATCAAAGGTTTTATTAAACATCCCCCAGTAGTAGTCTTGATTGATAGTGGAAGTACACATAATTTCATCCATCAAAAAGTCGCAGAAGCAGTGCATTGTTTTGTACGAGCAGTTTCTAACTTCCAAGTTCAATTTGCGGATGGAGGCACAATGAAATGTGAAGGCCACAGTGAAAATGTCAAACTTCAAATGGGGGATTATCAGTTGAAAACTCACATGTTCGCCATACACATGGGGGGTTGCGACATTGTCCTCGGCGCTGAATGGCTCCGCACTCTTGGGCCAATCACAATGGATTTCCAGGAGTTATATATGAGTTTTAAGCAGAACAACTACACACATACCCTCCATGGCCTCCAGGCGGGAGCCCCCTCTATCATCAGCTCGTATAGGATGGAAAAATTGTTAAAAAAGGGCAATCATGGAGTTGTATCTCAATTTAATGCCATCCAGGCAGTCGAAACCAAGCCTCTGCCAATTCATCCTGAGATGCAACAGATTTTAAATAACCATATGCCGGTCTTTGACAAGCCTCATGAGCTTCCACCCTCGCGAGGGGAACATGATCATACCATCACCTTGGTTCTAGGGGCCCAACCCCCAAATGTGCGCCCATACAGATATCCGTTCACCCAAAAGAATGAAATAGAAAAAATCATCAAGGAACTTTTGGAAGCAGGTGTCATTCGTCCCAGCATTAGTCCTTATTCATCCCCAGTGGTCATGGTGCTCAAGAAAGATGGGGAGTGGCGGATGTGTCCCGACTTCAGGGCCCTCAATAAGTTGACAGTCAAAGATAAATTTCCCATCCCGGTGGTTGATGATTTGCTGGATGAACTCAATGGGGCTCAATTCTTCACTAAGCTGGATCTTCGCTCAGGCTACCACCAAATTCGCATGAAGGAAGTCGACATCCCCAAGACTGCTTTTCGAACTCATGAAGGCCATTATGAATTCCCGGTCATGCCATTTGGTCTTTGTAATGCCCCCTCTACTTTTCAGAGCCTTATGAACCACATTCTCAAACCATATCTCAGGAAATTTGCCCTTGTCTTCTTCGATGACATCCTCATCTATAGTTGCACTTGGGCCGCACATCTTCAGCATGTAGATCTACTCTTGCAACTACTTCGCAAGCATAAATTATTTGTCAAGATGTCCAAGTGTTCGTTTGGCATGGAAAAAGTAGAGTATTTGGGCCACATTGTGGGGCATGAAGGTGTCAAGGTGGACCCCAAAAAGATCCAGGCAATGCAGGAATGGCCTCAACCTAAGACCTTGAAGAGCTTGAGAGGATTTTTGGGTCTCACAGGCTATTATCGTAAATTTGTTCGCAACTATGGTCGCATAGCAAAGCCCCTCACCCAACTTCTAAAGAAAAATTCATTCTTCTGGAATGAGGAAGCACAACAGGCCTTTAAAGCTCTAAAAAATGCCATGTGTTCCACTCCAGTCTTAGCACTACCTGATTTCACCAAATCTTTTGTCATTGAATGTGATGCTTCAGGTACAGGTATTGGGGTGGTCTTAATGCAGGAAGGGCGACCGTTGGCCTTCACAAGCCAACAACTCAGTGGGAGGAATCTGGGCCAATCTACCTACGAGAAGGAAATGATGGCCATCTTACATGCAGTCGAGACCTGGCGACCTTACTTATTGGGGCGACGTTTCCAAATCCGCACAGATCATCACAGTCAGAAATATTTTTTGGAGCAACGCCTATCCTCCCCACAACAAAATAAATGGCTAGCCAAAATGCTGGGATATGATTATGAGATCATTTACAAGAAAGGGAAAGACAATAGTGTAGCAGATGCATTATCTCGCCAATTTGAGGAGGAAAGTACTCTGCTATCAATTTCCCTCCCCATTCTAGAATGGATTGAAGAGGCTCGCAGGGAATGGTTTTCACACCCCGGGCTCTCCCAACTCATTTCTCAATTGCAGGTAGATCCAAATTCCACCAAGGGCTACTCGTGGCAGGATGATATTCTTCGCTACAAGGACAGAGTCGTAATATCACCAACATCCACCCTGAAAAGTAGCATTTTGGCAAAATTGCACTCATCTCCCATTGCAGGACATTCGGGCTTTCAGAAGGCGTATGCTCGCACCAGAAGATCATTTTTTTGGACAGGCATGAAAAAGGACATCCTTACTTTCGTAGCAAAATGCGATCTCTATCAACGCCACAAAGGGGAAACCGTCAACACACCAGGCACATTACAACCATTGCCCATTCCGGCATCAATTTGGACGGAGGTTTCTATGGATTTCATTACAGGTCTTCCAAAGTCAGGGAACAAGTCAGTCATCATGGTGGTTGTGGACCGACTGTCGAAGTATGCTCATTTCTGCACCCTACCCCACCCATTTACACCAACTTTGGTTGCTCAATCTTTCATGGATAAGATCTTCAAATTGCATGGCATGCCCACTTCTATTGTGTCTGACCATGACCCGATCTTCACCAGTAATTTTTGGCAGGAACTCTTCAGAATACAAGGCACTCAACTAAAACTCAGTACTTCCTATCATCCGCAAACAGATGGTCAAACTGAAGCCGTCAACAAATGTCTAGAAACCTACCTTAGTTGTTTCACTTCAGAAAAGCAACACCTTTGGGTACAATGGCTACCTCTGGCTGAATGGTGGTATAACACCAACTATCATGCCACCACCAAAATGACTCCCTATGAAGCAGTATATGGTCAACTCTCGCCTTTACCTACTTCGTATCTCAAGGGATGCTCAAAAGTACAAGCAGTGGATCAACTCCTACAACACCGCGCAACCATGCTCGCCCATCTTCGAGAGAATCTTCATCAAGCTCAGAACCGCGTGAAGCAACAGGTAGACCAGCATCGCTTAGAGCGCCAATTTCAAGAAGGGGATCAGGTCTTTTTATGGCTCCAACCATATAAGCAAACAACACTCAAAGACAAGGGGTGTCAAAAACTCTTTCCCAAATTCTACGGACCATATCAAGTACTTCAACGCATTGGAGAAGTGGCCTACAAGTTGGCCTTGCCACCTACTACAAAAATCCATCCAGTTTTCCATGTCTCATGCCTCAAGAAAGTGATTGGGAACAATTGCAGAATTCAGACCAGTCTACCTGAATTGGACGAAGAAGGGTCCATCTGGCTTCAACCCGAACAGGTCCTAGACACACGAGACAAGCAACTGCGCGGCCTCATGATTAAGGAAGTCCTCGTCAAATGGAAAGACACCTCTCCGGAAGATGCAAATTGGGAACCAACCACTATTCTTCAGCAATTTCCGCAGCTTCAGCCTTGAGGACAAGGCTAGTCTTAAGGGGGAGGGCATGTTAGGGTCCCACCCTAACCCCCTTATTTATGTAATGGGATCACGTCATAGTCAAAAGTCAATAAAGCCCATATTAATAATTGTAAGTGGTTAATCACAGTTAATGACGGAACCACAGTTAGTTGCAAATGGGCCGTAGTATTAGATAGATGGTATTAATAAAACCCATGGTATTGGCCCGTGGTATTGCATGTATGAGTCATATATAAAGGATAGAGACTCCCTGCGAGGAGCATCGTGTCTTATTTTGTAGTCGAGCTCTGCTCTATTGGAGGTTGCCCCCTCGAAGAGGCAAGTGAACATTACTCTCTGAATAATAAAATCATTGCTATTCTGTGTTCTGGGTATCTTTTCTTCGCATATTCTGTATTTGGGTATCATTTCGCAGGTTAAGAGCATAACAACATCAATATTATAAACCATAAAATAAACATGGTTGACCATGCTTGATTTCCATATAGAGACAATCGTTGTCACAATCCAAGATTGGACCATGGTTAACCATGGTTGACCATGATTGATTTTCATATTGATACAATATTTGTTTGAACCATGGTTGACTATGGTTGATTTCCATATCCAACCTTGTTTGGACATGGTTGAACATCGTTTGTTATAATTGAGCATGGTTGAAAATGATTAATATTATAGTTGACCAAGGGATTATGAACCCAAGGGAATAAGATTAAACCCAAGGGACTAATATTATAAACCCAATGTATATAAACCCTAAGATAAATATTATAAACACAAAATAAACATGATTGACCATGGTTGATTTTCATATTGAGACAATCCTTATCACAATGCCATGTCAAACCATGGTTGACCCTGGTTAATTTTGATATCCAGACAGTCTTTGTCACAATGCGACGTTAGACCATGGTTGATCATGTTTAGTTTTCATATTGAGACAATCCTTATCACAATGCCATGTTTGACCATGGTTAATTTTCATATCCAAACAATCTTTGTCACAATGCAACATTAGGCCATGGTTGACCATTGTTGATTTTCATATCGAGACAATTTTTTTCAAAATGCAACATGCAAACATTTTTGGCCATGATTGACCATGGTTGATCATGTTTGATTATATAAAACATGTTTGACCATCATCAACCATTGCTGATCATGGTTGACCATGATTGTCCATGCTTGTCCTTGACTTTTATATGAAGACAATTTTTGTCATAATGCGAGATCCGAGCATGATTGACCACGGTTGGTTATGGTTGACCATGGTTGATAATGATTGATATTATAAACCCAAGGTATTTATATTATGAACCCAAGGGAAACATAAACCACGGGGATTAATACTAAAACCCCAAGGGATTATGAACTTGTTGACGGGCTGAAATTTTCTGCCAACAACAAAGGGGATCTCTCTCGTGTAGGTTACCAACTAGAGCCTACACCATTTGTGATAGGGATCCCTTCCAGTATGTAGGCTTGGATGCCATTCATTTGTTTTGAGGTTGCTTCGTACGGAGGTGGAATATGAACTTAATCGGAAGCATGGACCTCAATAAATACAAAGAAATAATTGACAAATATCTTATGATGTACAAACCGTGAATAGCAAAACTATAAACAACATAAACCTTATGTGTTGGAAGGCTTCAAATAAGGCTCATGTCTGCCCAGATAAAGTGCTTAAAAATTGAAAATTAATTCACAATGATCAAACATCTATGAGCATAAATAAAAGTGCAATCAAAATAGATTATACCAATACCAATGAAATAGTTCACTGGCAAAAGAATAGAGTTAGTGAATCAAATACCATTCATATGAAGAAACACAAGGTTTGTAGTATGAGACAACATGTGAGGAGACTACATATCAAAGAGCTTTCAGGAACATCTGATCCATCAAGTGAAGAAAATACTCATGCACTTATAACATAAAAGATCTGAAGAATCCAATAGTGGAAACGTACAATCACTTCTCGCATTAATTATAAGAACATAAATTCTCTTAAGTAATGTATATATATCTCCAAAAAAAGTCCTCAGCAGAAAGGGCTTACAAATGAGGCATGAGGGTGTATTTATAGAGTGAGGGTGACTCTTGGCCTACCCTTGACTCTTGAACATCCTCATGACTCTTCATCTACCTGATGAATTTTGGTATTCCACATGGTCTTTCGTATTAAAAAAATGTTCTATGCTATTGAAGTAGATACATCACAAAAAATAAGCTATCATCCTAATTTAACAATTTAATGATGGCAAGTTTTGGGATTTCATGACCAAGTTCTTCAGTCAAATAGGTGTTCCATAGATTGTATTCTACTACGATGGGAGTGATCTACAGGTGACCTTCGTCATGTTAGTGCAGGTACTTGAGTGTGTCGGGGATGAGGGTGGTCCATTTGTCATGCACCTGGTTGTTCAGGGTTACCAATTTGTTGTAAATCCTCACTGGTTCTACCACATAATACATGGTATTTTCATTGGTGATTGGCGTTTCCTTCATACGGGCTGCTAGTTTATATGTCTCTATGAAAGCTTGTACTTCCTTGGAGATCTCATCCTGCCTCCTTACTTGTCTGACTTCTCCTATAGAGGGAACCCCATGAAGTTGGATCATAGATTCTAAGCTACTGAAAAGATGCATGTAGGATGCTAATACCCTATCCACATCTTTGGTCAATTTGTCCTTAGATTGAATCTTGATGCGGAGTTGAACCTTGGCATTCTGCATGGTGATCCAATCCTTCTTAGGAACCACCGCTGGTGCTCCTGGGTATTTTACAAACCATTCGTGTATCTTATCTAGAGGAGTCATATCATCCTTTAGCATCGCAACTTTTTTATTTTTTGTGGGCTTGGATTGTCACGATTGGGGCCACTATGTGATGTAGTTTGGACATATCCTCATAGACTACTTCCATGGCTTCCCCAAGGGTCTCTGTTTCTACTTTGATTGCTGCCTGAAATCCTGTTGCGCTTGTGTGAACTACACAGAGTGCCGCATTCTCTTCCTATATCTTTCTTCTCTCCTACTCTTATATGGTGGCCATTAGTTTAGGAGCGTAAAGTCTGTTCCGAAGGTCTATGATTTTCTTTCTCATCGGAGCCACATTGTGTTCTGTGGCAGCAACGAAAGTTCTCCTTGCCGAGGCGATCATTTTCAGGTTCACTGTGATGTTGGGCACAATTTCCTTGGTTGTGGTCACTGATAAAGGCTCAACTAGATTCCTAACACAATATTTTTTCCTTTCTTGCAAAATATTGACGTTAACTTCATCAAAATTGAGCCTTTTTGAGATCAAGGACCTCCTCTTCGTGTCCCTTTGAGAAACCCAATTCTTGCAAGGGGAGGTGTCCACCAATAAGGGGAATGGTAGGAGGCACATCTAATGATGGAAGTTCACTTTGCCCTATACCCAACTTGAATATTTTTCTACTTTCTCCTTATTCACTTTCCCCAACATCCTTTTATTTATTCCTCCTCAGTTCTTCCTCTTGTCACCTCTTCTCTTGATCTGCGAGTGCTTGTTGCCTCTCTAGCTCATCTTCCATATTTTTCAGCTCTTGCTCTAATATCCTATTCTCCTCCTCCTATTTCCTCTTATCTGTTTCTTCCCGTGCCCTTCTTTCTTCCTCCTGTTTCCTCTTCTCTGCTTCTTCCTACGCCCTTCTTTCTTCCTCTTGTTTTCTCTTCTCTACTTCTTCCTGTGCCCTTCTTTCCTCCTCTTGTTTTCTCTTCTCTACTTATTCCTGCTACTTTTCTTGTAGATGTTTCTCCTTTTCTCACTCTTCCTGTCATCTCCTTTTCTCGCTTTGGTCTTTGTTGCTGGAATCTTGGGATTTTTTGGTTTCTATCTCTCTTTGCCTCTTCATATCTTTATTTTTCCTTGCCAAGGTGCTCTTCCTTTGTTCCAATGTAGCATTAGTTTCCTCCTCTTTGTTGTTACTAAAGACATCTTCGACCTCTTTTCCTTTTCCCTTCTCAGATTCCCCAGTGCCTTTTAGTGCCTCGTGTTGTTTTTACTTCATGGTGGAAGCTCTTTCTTTAAGGCTCACGTATTCCTGGGAATCATCAAGAAGCTCATCCTCTCTAGCCTACTACTCGCTTGGGCTAAATTCCTTGGTAGTGTTATACCAATTTTTAATCCCATCTTTGTAATCCTATTTGGTATGAGAATATGACCAGTTGAAATTTTCCCTTTTGTAGTCGATGTCTACGCCTTTATCAGGATCATATGTCTGGTATTTAAGGTTCACAAAATGGCTCCCCTTCAATGCCTTGGCCTCTGCCTCTACCTGTTTAAACTTTTCCAACACATATGCTCCACTGGTGAGAGGGAAGGAAGGCCAGGGTTTATTTTTTCCTTTGTTCAATATCCTTGAAAACCCTTGTGTCATTTGGTAGTAGAACTCTTGCAAGAGCATCTTGTCTGTGACAAACCTAGGTAGGGCATGAGGGGCCTTATGGGTAGCGAACACTATAATAAATGTTCCTTCTTGAATGGGAAACTAGTGTGCTACCTTGACCACAGTCTTCATGGCCCTCTTTGACATGCATGGTGGTTCTTCCCCAAATAGTAGCTGGTACAACGGGATGATGAAAGATTCAGAGATTACATCTATCATACCTTTTTAAGTCGTGACCCAGAAAACCCTGTAATGGCAGTGCACAAGGTCGGCTACTGATGAGTCCCAGTTGCAGCTCTAGTTCTCGAAGTAGCATCTCGAGCAAACAACGTTGAGGAGGTATGAAGACATATAGAATTTTGAATGTTATTCCAGCTATGGGATCTTGGCCACAACTATGTTTTTCAAGGATGATGCGAGAATTCTTGTCTATTTAAAAATAGTTCCTCAGGTGGAAACGTTGTAAATGAGGGGGAACCAGGTGCCGTAAAGAACGTCGTAGTCCGCCTTACCATATAAACGACACATCATCACAACAATTAAATAATATACCTTGCGCAATCCCTTTTTCTTGTATGCCTGATCCATTCTGACCTGGAACTTTGATGGGTCTTACCACCATTCCCTTAGGATGTCCTTCACTAGGGTCACAAACTTAGAGAGCCACCTGGTATTGAAAAACTCTTGTCTCTCCAGGAGTTTGTAGTAGGCGTTGATGTTTGCAGAGGAGATTGTGGCTATGGGTGCTCCAGCATGGTCTTTGATTGTCCATGAATCCGTATTTTTATTCTACAAGATCCATTCAATAGTTTCTGTGCATGGGAAGACCGGGGGGTGCACCGCTACCTTGTTCAACTTTAACCTTTTGGCATTTATGTATACTAGGAAATCCTCCTAGGTTTCTAGAATGCTTAGATTTAAAAATTCCTCGTAGATTCTGTACCAGGAGAGCTTCGTGATTTTACTGATGTTGCAAGTTGTGTCCTCGAAGAAGGTGGCTCCTCATCTTGGTTGGTCTCCCATGACCTGCTTCCTGAGCCTCTACGAGCAGACTTAGTGGTTAGGGGAGCCATTTCATCTTCGAAGGAAGAGATGGATATGCACTCGAGGTTCATGTCACCTGGCATGTCAAAAATACAATCCTACGATGAGAGAGATGGCATGAAAATCAAGAAAAACTACAAAATAAAAGGATTTTTAGTAGGTGATAGGGCATTTGCAAGCAAGGCAGGTCGCAAGGTCGCAAAGATAGAAATGTGACTAAACAACTTGTTGTATAGGTTGCAGGTTGATAGGGGTCAGAAAGTCGCAAGTTGGGTTGACAGAGGTCACAAGGTTGCAAGTTGATGGGGTCACAGAGTCGCAGGTTGTAACGTTGCATCGGGAGGAAGTTGCAGGTTGCGAAGTCATGAAAAAAGAGGTATCACGGTTCCAAGCTACGTGACTTCGTATTTAAGAGGACCAAGGAGAACAATTTTTGGCTTTTGGAGGTCTAGGATTCTTCCAGGCAATGTGGTTAAGGGTTACTAATGAAAACTAGTCAAGTTAGGGTTGAAGAATGGCTGAGGTTTGGGTCCAAGAAGAGTGGAACTGGCCAGGGCAACTGCTTTCTTGAATTTAGGTGAAAATGCCAACTAACATGGGCTAAACCCCCTTAGGAATGGGATGTAGAGGGTTGGGGATGCAGAAAGAGACATCTGGGAGAAAATCATGATTACTAGGAAGGAAAAAAGTTACTTACCTAGAGAAAAACGCTCGCGTGCCCAAGTCGCAGACCTTCCTAGTCTTTCGTGCGACCAAAGGATCCGTTATAGTGAAACTAGGCGACCTTCCCTTTTATAGTTTTTCTTGCATGTGTGAGGTTGCATGGGTCTAATGTGTGACCTTGTGACCTATGTGACCTAGCGACCAGGTAATCGCGAAGTCGTAAGGGTCACAAGGCCACATTCATGGGTGAGTGAGGTATGTGCGACCTTGTGACTAGGGAGGTGCAAGGTTGCAAGGGTCACATTATCTCATTGATGTCCAAGGGAGACAGATGCGACTTTGCAACCTATGTGACTAGTGGGTCACAAGGGTCACAATAGTCGCAATGGTCGCAAGGTTTAGACATAGTCGCACTCTGAAACTACGACTAACTAACTTTAGGCAGGAACTAGCAACCTAGCTATACTTAGCTGAGAATCTTAGAATTTTTTAAGGTTCTTCGGGACTGTCAAACTCTTTGAGCAGATCCCAATGGCATAGGAGGTTCCGTGTGATATAGGGGCTCCAAAAATTTTAAATATTTCTGGATTTTTGGAGGGTTTTTTGTAGCAACTACAACCGAACCGAAGGTAAATAATATTGAACCCAAGGGACTAATATTATAAATCCAATATTGATAAACCCTAATATAAATATTACAAACACTAAAATAAACATGGTTTATTTTCATGGTGAGACAATCCTTGTCACAATGCAACATTCAACCATGGTTGATCATGGTTGGCTATGATTGGAAATGGTTGGCCATGATTGATATTATAAACCTAAGAGAATAATAAACCCAAGAGATTGATATAATAAAACCAAACAAATAATAAACCCAAGGGATTTTGAACCCAAGGGAATAATATTAAACCCAAGGGAGTAATACTATAAACCCAAGGTATAAAAACCTTTAGATAAATATTAAAAATACTAAAATAAACATGTTTGAGCACGATTGATTTTCATATTGAGACAACCCTTACCACAATGCGATGTTGGACCATGCTTGATCATGGTCAAACATGGTTGTTTATTGTTGACCACTGTTGAATAATATTAACCCTAGGAATATGAACCCTTAGATCAATAAATCGAAAGGATTGATATTATAAACTCAAGGGAATAATAAACCTAAGGGATAAAAATTATAAACCCAAATCATATAAACCCTAACATGACTATTATGAACCTTAAAAAAACATGGTTGACCATTGTTAATTTGCATATTAGTTTAATCTATTGTGATATTGACATAATCATAAATAGTTGGACAAATATTTAACCCTTAATATCGGTGTTTTATAAAAGAAAGGGATTACAAACCCAAGGCATTAATATTATAAAACCAAATGACTAATAAATGCAACGGATCAATATACCCAAGGAATCCATAAACTGAACGAACTAATATTAAAATCCCAAACGATTAATAAACCTTAG
Organism: Pinus tabuliformis; assembly: GCA_031772625.1. Lineage (NCBI taxonomy): Eukaryota > Viridiplantae > Streptophyta > Pinopsida > Pinales > Pinaceae > Pinus > Pinus tabuliformis. The sequence goes on along the minus strand of CM062804.1, from coordinate 151,399,672 downwards.
GAATTAATATTTTAAGCTGAGGGGATTAATAAAACCAAGGGATTAAATGATAAACCAAAGGAATTATTAATATTATAACCTTGAATAATGAAAAAACCCAAGAATTTGATATTATAAACGCAATGAATGGATAAACCCAAGGGAAAAATATTAGAAACCCAAGGGATAAAAAATTGAAAGGGATCAATATTAAAAACATAAGGGATTAATAAAGAATATTTCAAACCCAAAGGATTGATAAACCCACATGACTATGAATATTATAAATGTAAGGGATGAATAAACCCTAGGGAGCGCTAATATTATACACCCAACAAGTTAATAAACCTAAGGGATTAATATTAAACCTTAGGAGTATTATTTAAACCTTAATATTGGGGATAAATAAACCCAATGGATTAAATGATAAACCCAAGGAATTATTAATATTATAAACTTAAAGAACAAATAAACCTAAGCATTTAATATTATAAACCCAAGGAAATAGTAAACCCAAGGGAAATAGTCAACCCAAAAAAATAATATTATAAAACAAAGGATTAAAAAATCCAAGCGATTAATAAAACCGAAGAATCAACAAACCCAACAAACCAATATAAACATTGAAGAGAGTAATAAACCCTAATAATTAATATTTTAAAATGAATGGATTAATAAACCAAAGGGATTATTAATATTATAAACCCAAGGAACTAATAAACCCAACCATTTAATATTATAAACCCAAGAGAAAAAGTTATAAACCTAAAGGATAAAAAAATGCAAGGGATCAATATTAAAAACAAAAAGGATTGATATTTTAAACCTAATGGATTAACATTATTAATCCAAGTTGTTTAAAACCCACGATAAATGTTACAAATTGAAAAATAAATATTAATAACCATCCTTAACCATCGTTGATTTTCATATTGAGACAAAATAAACATGGTTTATTTTCATGGTGAGAAAATCCTTTTCACAATGTGACATTCAACCATGGTTGATCATAGTTGGCTATGATTGACAATGGTTGACCATGATTAATTATAAAGCTAAGGGAATAATAAACCCAAGGGATTGATATTATAAAACCAAAGGAATAATAAACCCAAGGGATTAATACTAAAACCCCAAAGGTATTTTGAACCCAAGGGAATAATATTAAACCCAAGGGAGTTATATTATAAACCCAAGGTATAAAAACCCTTAGATAAATATTAAAAATACTAAAATAAACATGGTTGACCACGGTTGATTTTCATATTGAGGCAATCCTTGTCACAATGCGATGTTGGACCATGGTTGATCATGGTCGAACATGGTTGTTTATTGTTGACCATTGATGAATAATATTAAACCCTATGAATATGAACTCTTAGATTAATAAACCAAAAGGATTGATATTATAAACCCAAAAGAATAATAAACCTAAGGGATAAAAATTATAAACCCAATGCGTATAAACCATAACATGACTGTTATAAACCCTAAAATAAACATGGTTGACCATGGTTGATTTCCATATTAGATTAATCTATTGTAATATTGACATAATCATAAATAGTTGGACAAATATTTAACCCTTAATATTGGGGTTTTATAAAACCAAGGGATTATTAATATTACAAATACAGGAGATCAATAAACCCAAGGCATTATTAATATTACAAACCCAAGGCATTAATATTATAAAAACAAATGATTAATAAATGCAAGGGGTCAATATACCCAAGGAATCAATAAACCCAACGAGCTAATATTAAAAACCCAAATGATTAATAAACCTTAGGAATTAATATTTTAAGCTTAGGCGATTAATAAAACCAAGGGATTAAATGATAAACCAAAGGAATTATTAATATTAAAAACTTGAAGAATGAAAAAACCCAAGCATTTGATATTATAAACCCAAGGAATGAATAAACCCAAGGGAAAAATATTAGAAACCCAAGGGATCAAAAATTGGAAGGGATCAATATTAAGAACAAAAGGGATTAATAAAGCTTAGGAATTAATATTTTAAACCCAAAGGATTGATCAACCCACATGACTATGAATATTATAAACCCAAGGGATCAATAAACCCTAGGGATTGTTAATATTATAAAACCAACAGGTTAATAAATTGAAGGGATAAACATTGTAAATGTAAGGGATTAATATTAAACCTTGGACTATTATTTAAACCTTAATATTGGGGATTAATAAACCCAAGGGATTAAATGATAAACCAAGGAACTATTAATATTATAAACTTAAATAACAAATAAAACTAATCATTTAATATTATAAACCCAAGGGAATAGTTCGAAGGGAAATAGTAAACCCAAGAAAATAATATTATAAACATGAAGGATTAATAAATCCACGCGATTAATAAACCCGAGGAATTAATAAACACAACAAACCAATATAAAAACCAAAGATATTAATAAACCCTAAGAATTACTATTTTAAACCCAAGGGATTAATAAACCAAAGGGATTATTAATATTATAAACCCAAGGAACTGATAAACGCAATCGTTTAATATTATAAACCCAATGAATCAGTGAACCCAAGGGATAAATATTAAAAACCTAAGGGATAAAGAGGCAAAAGGGATCAATATTAATAAACCCAAGGGATAAAATGATAAACCAAAGGAATTATTAGTATTATAAACTCAAAGAACAAATAAATCCAAGGGTTTAATATTATAAACCCAAGAGAAAAATATTATAAACCTAAGGGATGAAAAAACGAAAGGGATCAATATTAAAAACGAGAAGGAATGATATTTTAACCCCAATGGATTAATATTATAAATCCAAGTTGTTTAAACCTCACGATAAATATTATAAATCAAAAAATAAATATCAATGACCATCCTTAACCATCGTTGATTTTCATATTGAGGCAATCTTTGTTACAATGCCACATTGTACCATGGTTGACCATGATTCACCATGTTTGATTATGGTTTTCATCTCAAGACAATCTTCGTTATAACGCAACGTTCGACAATGCTCACAATGATTGGTTTTGAAAATGAGAGAATATATGTCATATGAAATATTTTAAGACCCCTAATCCCTAAATCGATGACATCAATATTATAAACGTAAATAATGCTATAACACAAAACAATAATAATAAACATAAACCACAACAAATATAAGAACCACATTGTAAACCATTAAGACATCAATACATAAAATTAATATGAATACATTAATAATAATACACTATAAAGCATTAAAACATGATAAATCATCATCACATTAATAATAACACATTTATATCACTACATTATAAACAATAAATAAACTTTAAGCCATAAATACATTAATATCAATACATGAATGTATTAATAGTATAAATCTCAAGAATATTGATATAAATAGCAAGAACATGAAAGCCCAACAATAATATTATAAACGTCAACAATATTTTCATTTATGAAAGACATGAACAAAGTGAAGGGACCCACACAAAAGACCAAAACAATTACAAATGCAAGAGAAAAAAAACAAAATAGTAACACTGCCATTGGAGCAAAGGAACATACATACAAAAAATACATATGAATTGCACATATTGGATTTAATGAAGAACAACACAATAGGACATTTTAAGACCAAAGATATATAATTTTCTACATAACAACAACAACGAGAAAAAAAAAATGTTCAAGTTCACCAACATTGCAACCATAGAAAGAACATTGAATCTTAACATAGAATTTTTGTTTTTCTTTAAATCAAACAATTCCACTACAAAATTCAACTTGAAACACTCCATCAAAATTCATCTATGGAATAACCTCTTCCAAAACAAAACCAAACTGATGAAAAAAGCAACACCAATTCAAATCAACAAGATAATGATCACAATACTTAACACTTTCCAACCAATTCCTTCTTGTTCTCCTCCCAGACTCCCTCTAGTGCACATGTAACAAGTATTTTACATGTGTTTTCATTTCATCTAGCACACGAAGATGCTCATCAATAAAAGAAGGATGGAACCCATGTTTTCTATCAAACTTGTTCCGAAGATACGAAAGAAAACTTATCACTCCAGCAATATTGTGCACTGTTCTAGAATAATAGATGACATCATTATTGTCCATATCTACATTTGAAAGATAAAAAAAAAAAAAAAAAAAAAAAAAAAAAAAATACACGCACAAATAAATAGGCATACACATATATAGATATATATACATAAAACATAACACCCCATTTTTATTTATGTTAAAAAACTTAATTGTATAATGTTACATGAAATAAAATAATATAGTGTTACATGAACCAAATGATATAAAATTTTCTACAAATATAAGCCTCATTTCATAATACAATAGAAAAAACTATGGAAATAGAATAAAATCGTGGCCAATATTCATTTAATATTCAAAAAAATTAATATTGGCCAAGGTGATGGCCAATATTCAAAACCTCCATTTTTTCATTTCATGATGTAATATGAATCCACAATATTAATATCAATATGAACCAGTTATAAAATTGATTTTGAATGATTGGTTCATATAATGCATTGTTTATGTCTAAATGGTTTGTTGCAAATAAAAGAACAATAGCCACTTAAAATAAACTAAGTAAATTGAACAACATGAAAAACAATGTAAACAACTTTGTCAAATATTACTATGAATATGATGAATGTATTAATCTCATAAATATATGAAAATGATTATTATATTAAAATTAAATCAAGAGGAAAATAAAAGAAATTCAAAAAGCACAATATAAAAAAGGTCACAATCTTATTAGTTATATGTCATAGCGATATGGACTTCAATCACTCCTTTTCTTTCTTCCTAATTGTAACATATGCACTATCTTTCATATAGGCATAACATTGAAAAGGGAAAGGTGGTGCAATGCATAAACCATCTATTGATTTCACTCTTTATATGGTTGTGAATGTAATGCCTTGCTACTCTTTATTCCCAATATCAATTGATGCTCATTCTAAAGTCTATCCCTGTGACTTGTGGATTGTAAGAGCCCATGCCATATTTAAATGAATTTTTTTTCGATTTCCTCTTATCAATGGTGTGATAGGCATAATGTTTGGATTTCTTGCATCAAATGGAACACCAACATACTGATCAAAAACAACAGTTGCGAACATTGGATGTTGAGGTGGCTTAGAGGTAGGTGTATAAAATATATCCTTAACATAACCAAGTGCACCATTCACCAAGCCAACTTCAACCCACAAATTACATGTCAACATAACACGTTGACCATGACACAACAAAACCTCACAGTCCAATTGATCATCATCAACACCAATGATTTTTGAACACCTTGAATGCTCATCAATACATCATGCAATTGGAGAATTTAACGATTTTAACATATGCCTATTATGGAAGGAGACCAAATTATTTGTTGGAAACATGTGAACTGCTACATTAAATAAATCTCTTTCTCTAGGATGAAACCTCATAACAACCCATGACATAAGAAATTCCCAATCTTCAAGAACAAGTTCTATATTTCTTATGCTATTGAGGACTCTACGAAAACGAGATAGTTTCTCATTATAGCCTTGTTGGCAAAATATTGTGTCGAGAGTGACAACAATGTTGAATTTTTTCCACAATAATTTCCCTGTTGTATTGCCTGCATACAAAGGCTTTTCTCTCATAGGAGGAAACTGTCCAAGGCCACCCACAAGGATGATGGATCTGCCACCAAAAGGACAATTCTTTTTCTTTGGAAATGCTTCTCGTAATCGAGCATCTATTTGCATAAAAAACCTTGATCCTAGAAATCTCATTTCATCAATCAATATATTTCTAACATGTATCATTTCTTCCTGGAATACTATAAGTGACTGCCCTTGTAGTGGTTGCATATATTTAATTGGAATTTTTAGAGCTGAGTGTATTGTTTTTGCATGTATATTAAAAACAACTATTCCTGTTGGTGCAAAAAGAAGCAAAGGGTTTCTTCCATTACTTGTAAAATTAGAAAGAGCTTCAAAAATACAATGGATAAGGTAAGACTTCCCAGTGCCCACAGTGCCCTGAACAATCATAAGAAGAGCTTCATGAATCTAATATTCAACAAACTTCCTTAAAACAATTTCAAAAGAAAGTCGTTGTTTTTCCGATAATGAATCTGGAGATGCAAATGTTCTATTTGAAAGGTCAATAATATCACCCTTTGATTTTGCATTCCTTATAAAATTAATAGCTTCTTCTGCAACATCAGCATAAATAGTTGTGCTTTCCCAAAAAGGATATATCAAATTCCATTCAACCAAGGGTGTGAAGATCTGAAATATTCACATCATTTGGTGGAACCAAGTGAGAGAAAATCTATCATTCTTGATCATCTTCAAGATTCATTTCCTTGTTAGAAAAATCACCATATTATTCATATTCAATATTGTCGACAATTGATGGATTTCGATCAATATGCCATGCTCGATATCGGAAATTCCTCCAATTTTCAATATCAATTTTAGCTAAAAGGCCAATTTCTACAAGAATGTCACGAAATGGATTGTATAAGAGAAATTATGTCCAACAAAAGGTTTCAAACTCATCTGAAGCCTCACCAGGAATAGAATAAAACCATGGCCAAACTTGATCGATAGCATGAACATCTCTAGGCTTCCATGGATCTTGTTTACACTTGCTATCAAATGTCCAAGATCTTGTTGTTTCTAGCAAAGATATATGTTCAAGGAAAAGAGGTATCTTCTGATAATGTTGAACAAAAGTATTCTCAGATGAACATTGCAAGCCATCCCTTGAGATTTTACTGAAAACATTTCTTCCAACATTTAAGGAAACAAATTTCCAACTAAAAACAACAAGAGGTAGCTTAAGCAACATATGGCACGTTTCATGTGCTCCAATGTCACGGTCAATAATCGTTTCTACAAGAAACCTTCTATATGCACATAAAGCATGATCCTTAGAGCCAATAGAATTTGAAATTCTAGTTAACATATGAAGATAACATTCAAACCTTTATCTGCTTTTGATGCATACTTGGCAATATATTTAAAGACAACATAACGAGAAAGCACTGGCTAACAATCAACATTTTCACTCCACATTGTTAGAAGGGCAATGTTATGTACATTAAGCTTGTCATCATTTCTTGTTGGCTCATATTTCTTTCTTCCTTCATCATCTATGAGCAATCTTAATTCATCACAAAGATCCCATGGAGCATTGTACCGACATGTCAAAATAGTGTCGTTTTTGCACAAACAAGAATCTACATTACACTTTGTGTGCCTTTGGACACGGTTTAACAATTCTTCATAATCATTATGAGGATTACAAGAGAAAATATGACCAATATTCAATAGGCAAGGGTCATCATTGAGGCTTCGTGGAACCATTATGTTGCAGCGATGTATGTCACGTGGATTCCATGCTATTACATATTTGTAAAAGAATCTCTTTGCAAGTTGTAAATCAGAACCATTTGGCCAATCAAGTCTTTCCATGTCAGGAACACCTTCCAACCATAGGAAACCATGGATATGTGCTAAACCTCTATGCTTCCACTCATATATGAAGAAAATGAAGATATATTTACTACAAACAATATAAATAGAATCATAATAAAAGTTGACAAGGTATAGAAAATAAATTCAACAACATGAACCTGTACCAGAAGTCCCTAACTTTAAGATATTTTTGGATAACTTCCTCTAGAAAAATATTGAATTTGTGGCACATAAATGTGGCAATAATATGAGGGTACTGGATAACATTATCAATTTTCATACAATACTCATTTAAATAATGAGAATGTGAATGTATGGGCATGAGGTTATGCAACTCTGGCCACTTTATGTCAACTGCACTCAAAGTAAAAAATAAAGATGGACATCCCAACTAAGTAATTATGTCATTCAATTCAGCTCGACACTTAGTCCAGTATGCCCTTGTACCTCTCAGAGAAGAACCAAACTACATAACATGCTCATCCAACTTATTAACTAGTAAATCAAATGGTTGGTGATGCAACTCTTCAATTGTTGTAGGTGAGTTATCATGTGAATTTTTCTTTACAAAAAATGCAATAGCTTCTTGGCTCTGATGTCGCATTATCATGTTCAATAGCTAATATCGAAAACAAGGATGGCTTCCAAATATCTGATCATAGTACCTAAGAAGATGCAATGCATAGTCATGAAGTTCAACACTACAAATACGTGGTTGCAACCAATCAACATCACCAGTGGGGAAAAATTTTGGTAATGCCATATCTAATAACCCCTATGTATTATATTCCTTCACTGGAGAGGTTCCAATACTGGGCCAATCCATGTCTTGAACATGTGAATAATCACCATTATCAAGAAATGCTCTAATTTCTTCCACTTCTCTTTGTTCATTTGGTAGGCGAGCAACAAAAGAAGAAGGATGAGAGGGTAAATGCTTAGCAGGAAACCCTTCATTATTAGTTGCATCGATCTCAGATTCTTCAATATTACAATCAACAAATTTAAGCCTGGAGGAGACATATGTTGATCTTTCGGGCAGAGCATTCACTTAATCATGGTCAATTATAACATCTCGATAATATTGATAATGTTGGGTTTTGAAAATCAATGCAGCCATCACTCCAGATATTTTGACATAACATTCATAATATTTAGACTGAGCGGCATGTCTACTCACAATTAGAAAGTCAATATCTTCAACATGTCAGGGAAGACTTTGTATAATTATAGAAATATCTTGAGGATAGCTAATTGTATGATCGCAATACTTATATTCCCCACCTCAAGCATGTGTCACTTGCAAAATACGTTTCACACATGATATTATCATTTCTTCAACTTGAGCAAGAACTATTAAAATATGAGTTGCTCACCAGAATCCATGTTATTATATCGACAAAAATGATGTGCTCCTCTTTCACTCTTACATCGTCTGCAAACAAGTCCTTCAAAATGTATCAAAACCTAGATTCTGGGATATGATTTTTGGCAAATGTGGCACATTTGGACAACTATCAAGCTATCTATCTTTGCTTGAAATATTTTATGCATTGCAATCATGTTTTCATCAAAATGAATATGATCTCTATCGACCGGACCATGTTGAGAACCATTTGGAAGAGTAAATGTTTTTCTAAACTATACTTCATCTTCAGGAACATGAGATTCGCTTCCCAAATTTGAAGCATGTGGAATGGATCTATGACAGGGTCTTTCCAAATTTATGGTTTTCATTTCGAAAACCTGAGAGGATGTAAAGGTCTATTTGTCATAAAATATTTTAAAAATTAATTTCCAACTAATTATAAATGAAAAAAGAATCAAGTTTATTCAAAACTTACATTTGTTTCTTGATGTGGATGAGGGTTATGAGATGGTTTCTCTTCGCTTATAACATTAGTGGATGGAGCATTTTGGGAGTTAGTTTATATGCCTCTATTCAAATGAGTTGTTTCATGTTTCAAAAAAATAAAATATGTTATAAACTAAATGTCCAACAAATAAAGTTTCAAAAATGGGGAACAAATCAAATACATTGAACATCTACATTAGTTTTACAATTTGATGTTTTGGATTCCAATTCTCCAACCTAATGAGATGAAATCATGTTTTCTCCATAAAAGGTTATAAAATACAATGTCCAACCAATTGTAAATGAAAATATGACAAAATATCAAATGCACTTAACATTTACATTTTTTTGGTGATGTGGATGAACGCTTGAGATGGTTCCACTTCACTTCTAACATCAGTAGATGGAACATCTACGAAGTTAATTTGTATGCCTCTATTGAAATGAGTTGTGTCATGTTCAAAGAAAATAAAATATGCCATAAAATTCAATGTACAACCAACTAGAAATTTGAAAAATGAAAAGAAAATCAAAAACATTCAAAATTTAAATTAGTTTGGCAGTTTGATCGTCGAGGATAATGTACACGAAGGTTATGACATGCTTCACCTTCACTTCTCATATTAGTAGATGGAACACTTTCGGAATTAATTTCTAGACCTCTTTTAAAACGAGTTGTATCCTATTCCAAGAGAACAAAATAAATTATAAGTTTAGTAAACAAAACTTTCTAAATAGAGGAATGTAATAAAACAACCACTATTGCAGCAAAAATCAACATATCATTGTGTAACTCCATTATTCCACTCAAGGTACTATCATGGATGACTGATTCTCTTCGTGAGACCACATTACTTTGAGAAGTGGGACTGGAAGATCCGATGTTTCGAGAAACTGGCTCCAAATTATTAAACAAATGGCCAATTAAACTATCATCCAAATCATCACACACAATGTCATAATTACCTCCACCATGGATGTTTTGCAACCTTTGGCCTTGGTCAAAACATGCAATTGGACACATAGAAGGGTGAGGGTGGACATTTGCATCCACGTTATCGATATGATGTTCTTCCCGATTGCAAGATGTTTCCCCAATGTTATGAGAATTTTCATGAGAGCATCGAACAACAAAATTATGCTGACGAGGAGCATATTCTGATAATGAACTATCAACAGGAAATGTTCTTTCCATTATATCATCCATAGTACGATACTTATGAGGAATTATAAAATCATTTTCAAGAGTGGCTTCACTCATTATTCTATGATATGTAGCTCTCCTATGCTCATTTATGGCATCCTTATTTTGTTGATACCATAAATGACGACTTTCATTAGACCTGTCACGTGATGCTAGTGACAAATTTTGTTTTCTTGTACGCTTGCTTGTGCCTTCAAATGACATGTCTACAATGAATAATAAAATATTCATTATGGAATCATAAACATGGAACATAACAAATATATAATATAAGCAAATGCAAAAGAATGAAAAAGGCACAAGTTTTTTTTTGGAAATCGTATAAAAACGTAAAAAGTGTATATGTTATTTTTTCCAACCATATAAACTTATCAAAATGTACAAGGTTTTTTCAAAATGGCTAAAAACAAAAATGAATTTTTTGAAATAGCTAAAAACATAAAAGAATTATTCCAAATGGCTTAAACAAAAAAGTGTAAATTTTCATGTATCATATTAGAATCAAACCAAAACCCATACTATTGGGACACAATACTCTAAGAATTATATGACTTGGAAGTATATGTAAAAATTTGGAACTATATACTATCAAAATATAAATGCAAATATTAAAATGTACATAAACATATAACATTGTTTGAGAATCAATGACAAAAACCAATACAAATAACATGTATAACATAACTCATAGAAATTATAATTATAAAAACAAAGAAAAATGTATAGCATTTAGACACGTTTACATATAATTAAGAAAACTTTAGGGGAAACAATATGAAATATTTTACATCATAAAGATCGATACAAGCATAATTTTAAAGTATTACCATAAAGACCCAAAGTATGTATAGAGCCAAAAATGGAAATATTTTCCACAACCATAGAGAGTATATAAAATGAAAATATTTATAGGAACTCCTAAGAATACTAATATCCTAAGAATCCATATCCATATCAAATGGTGGAATCTCATCAACCGAATCCATACAGGGAGACATTGCAAAAACATTTCCATAGTCAATCAAGTAATTGCAATCCTCTAGTGTTGGGTACCAAAACCCAGACATATGTTCATTAGTTGAATTATCAATATCTGTTCGAAAACAGATGTTGATCATGTCATATAATAGGAAAGGAACTTCACTATAGTTTCACATAAGAACCACACCATGGACTATTTGAACTAGAAGATAACCAAGACATTTGCTATTTAAATATGTAGAAATTTCTTCCAACAACTTCCATCTAAAACCCCAATCATCGACAAAGTAGTCAATCCTTCGTTCAATGCATGGTTGACCAAATTGGAAATGATCTAATTCTTCAATTGAACATATAGAAGTGAAACCATCATTTACAAGGCATATCAACTGATACATGTATATTTCTAACGACATACATTGTATGTCAGTGATTGGAACAAATGAAAAACCCAAGTTATTTCTTATTACATCAAACCAGTAGAATGTATACCCATACAGAGGATAATCTTCATACTGCTTGTCCAGGTAGAGCCAAAATAAATTACTTTTATAAAACACTCCATTCTTAGGGGGTGAAGTGCCACCAAATGGAACATTGGCCCTTTTCCATACCCTATCAAGGCTACTGTAAACATAAAATTTAAACTGCATTCTGTCATACATATGATTTAGAACAACCGAGTAATATTTTCTGCTGCTAAAATTTTCCAATAATGAAAAGAATCCCCAGTCTTCAATTCGTATTGGCCCTGTGTTTTTAAAGGCCTTTGTAAATGGATTCGTTAGACAATAGTTGTGTGTATGGGAGAATTCTGTTGGTAAGGATAAAACAACCACTGGGCCAACACTAGACTCTACTTTGTATCTTGAATCTATGAATCACAAATGAAAATGAAATATGTGACCATTCTGCTTAAGGTATTCAGCAACAGAATAATTGTCTTCACTATTGAGGAAAGGAACCATAAATCCAAATTCGTTCGTAGATACATGCTTGCAATGTAATAAGAAAGAAGGGGTTCATAAAACATTCTTCCATTTCTTACAAACAGTGCTAAACATTATCACAACCGATAAAGGGAGCCAGAGGAAGAAAATTTCAAGAATTTCGAATGGAAGGCAACTCCAAATAGCTGGATCCATGATCAAACAATGAAATCACCTAACAGAAAAAAGAAAACACATTTTATATCAACAAAACAATTTAATGTTGAATAAAATTAAAATTAACATACATACAAAATTTACCATATACACATAAAGAAAAAATTCACATATACACATTGTATAAAATCAATTGAGGGATCATAACATTATTACAACATCGAACAAAATTCCACAATTTTTTAAACCTAATCTCTATAATCCAAGATTATTAATGTTAGTAAACATATAAGTTCTATGTTTATTATTGATGTTATAATGCTTCTACAAATATATTTATAATATCAATATCAATTTTTCATTTTGAATATAAATATTAACTTTAAACCAATTTTGTTAATGTTGAAAAACCTAAACTTCAAAACCTAATGTTATAAATTAACACAATACTACGTGAACCAAATGATATAAAATTATCAAATATTTTAATCCTAACATCAATGCACCCAAATAAAGCTAAAGTTATTAAGTGCAATGTTTAATAAAAATATTTACATAAAAAAAATATTAACATCAATGTATAGATGCAAAATATAATTTTACATAGATTTCTATATTTAACATTAATAATAATAATAATAATAATAATAATAATAATTAACATTAACACTAAAAGGGATATTGATGTTTAATATATTCTAGAGATTTTATATTGAATTAATAAGAAATTAACATAATTTATTATTAATACAGATTTTACATGGATTCTCAATTTATTATTTAAATCTAAATGAACAAAATTTTAATATATAAATATTTTATATCAAATAAAAATGAACCAAATGTATTATTTAAATCTATTACATAAAATAGATTTTATATTGAGAACACAAAATTAAATTAATAAGAAATTTTAGATGGTTTACTATCAACACAATTTTACATCCATTCTTAATATTTGTATTTAAATCTAAATGAACTAAACTCTAAATGCTTTTCTATGTCTTTTTTGTTCTAATTTTTGAATTACATAAAATAAATCTATAGCATACACTTAACATAAATCTATAAAATAGATTTCATTATTTAAAATCTATAAAAAAATGTTTTACATAAATCTAGTACATATAATAGATGACAATTCTATTAAATTTTGGTTAGAGAACACTTTAGTTAACAATAGGATTTCATTATATGCATATTTACTCCCATCTAACCCCAAATTTGGTACATCAATATAATAATATAATTTTTCACTTTATTTAGAATCTACTTTGTATAAAGATAAAATAATTGATTTTATATATATAATTGGTCACCACTTTATATGTGATGACATATGACATGTAAAAATAATATACTTTAATTTGGCATGGACTTTATATAAAGATAAATTACTTATAAAATAATTAAGAATAAAGAAATATATATGTATATCTATCTTATTAGTCACCATTTCATATGTCATAAAATAATTATATATATATATATATATATATATATATATATATATATATATATATATATATGACAATTTATAATAAAAATATGTTGGCCTGAGCAATAAATAAAATATTTTAATGACCATATTAAATAATATATCTTTAGCTAAGTTTATGTTAAAAAAAAAACAATTTATTTATTTATTTTTTATATATTCCTTTCTTATTGTAAGAAATACATGTAATTTATTCCATTCTTAATATCAAGTTGATATATAACATTTAGGATATATTAATAATAAAAATATATTTAATATTGAATTTATTTATAGAGAATTTTTTTTATTCCATTAATAGCTTAGATTTGTTATGTTCTTTTCTTAATATGGAGTTGATATGTAATGATATGTAACATTTAAATATTAATCGCAATTTTTTTTTTATAAAAATGAAATATTGTAAAAGGGGATATTTTTTATTATATGAGATATAAATGAGAGAATTCTTATTATATAAATATTTTTTAGGAACATTTATAGTTGAGTGGTGCACTACAAGACCATAGATTTAAAAATAATAATAAAATTTTGATATTAAAAGAAAAAAAAAATATTGTTATCCATAAATAAAATAGTCATTCTAGGTTTAGTGAACATGTAATATTTAAAACAAAAATATGTTATTAAGATAAGAATATGGTATCAATCAAATAAACTATTCCAATATCCATTTTAAATAAAAAATGCTCTATATCATAATGTTATATTTAAAAATAATAAAACAATAATCTCACTAAGGAATTAACAAAAAATTGTAATAACAAAAAACAATGTAGATCATAAATAAAATACTTAAATTTCCATGTTAATTTACAACCACTTTATATAGAGATAAGGTAAAAAAAAATTGTAAGTTTGGAAGGAGTCTCCTATTTTTTAGTTTTACATGTCCATTATTCTCCCCATGGAGGGTAGCACAAGATTCGAACCCAAGATCTCTGATTTGGTGAGACTTCATTCTACGACCATAACCACTTGAGCTACCCTAGACAAACTATAGAGATAAGGTAATTGAAAGTAAAGGGAAAACATAATTTTTTCACTACTTTTTATGGAGTGAAAAAATGCCATATAAAAATAATATAATTGATATTACATGATATGTAGTTTATTCAATATTTATTTCTCATTTATTAATTAAAATAAAAATAATATTAATAAAAAAAAAAATTATTATTATTCATAATTAAAATATTTCAATTTCTATATTAAATAAGAAAGTTTTATATCAAATTTAAATAAAGAAAATAAAAGTAATTTAATTTTAAAAAAATATTTATTGTAATGACCCCACGAAATAACCTACATGTAATTGAAAAAAAAAAATTAATATCTACACATATTCTATACCACCCTGCATGAATCTGTACGCAAACGTTTCAATTTTAACACCACCTACACGTGGCAACACCATAGAAAAGGGCTATGTATAGAATTATCTGGTCATTTATGAACGTATTTGGAAATATCCCATGGAGGGTAGGGAATTGTCTGCCAGATTTAATGCTGGCATGTTGTTTCCTTACACCTGGCCTATGGCATTTATGTTTGCTGGCTCGTTCACGTGATGAGGGCGTGGTCTATGAACCCTTTGCCTCTGTGCCCTCGGGCTCCTCCCCGCATCGACGATGGGAAAGTGAGATAGCCCATCCAAGGGTGAGACTGGCTCGATACACATCAACTCAGTTTATTGATCCATTAAGGTTTCCAAAAGCATTTGGCTTCGGCCCTGCACAGCTCCATTTTCTTCCTGGTGCCGAACATGCTCAGAACCTCTGCTTGATGAGGAATGGTTATGGCCCTGATGCTTAGCCACGTTCTGGATCAACTTGGACCTGTTTTTTTTTAACGGCAGTTGCCTTATGGTAAGTGTTAGACTATGTTGTCTATCTATAAGTTTCTCTTCTTTTGATTTATGCTCGGCCCAAATTTCTAACATATTACAGGCTTGTCTTTGTTTCTCTATGGACGAGGGTTACAGTTCTTGCTCCAGCGAGTTATGCATGGGTACTGGTGTAGCTGCCCAGCTTCCAGGTTCTATTCTCTCAAAGTTTGACTAACGGGTATGTTCTCATGCTTTCTCTGCGTTCTATTTATTACTTAGCTACAGCAAGAAATGAAAGGTCTCTTAGTATGTTAATAAGAGCTCCTTATCTCTGTCGACTAGTGATGGCCCTCTAGCTCCATCCCTTACAACTTCTTTTTTTTCTTAATGTACAGAGTATTGGTAGGATTCAAGCCTGGCAAGTCCGCCCAGCTCATAAAAGGGTTGGGAATCCATCCTTCGAAAGGGTTTTTAAACTGTTAACTATGTTTTGATGAGCCCTCAAGCTCTTTTATACGCTTGTTCATGTAATGGATTTTCTGTTAAGTAATTTATTCAGGTTATTACCATTGGAGAACATTTTGTGGCTCATACGTTTTTTGACTGTTCATGCACACAATATACTATGTATACTTCCAGTTTTTCTGCTGTTGGTCTGGTCTCTATGACCCAAGTTTTGACGGTTAAGGGATGAGCGCCTTCCCTGTGGCGCATTACCCTTTTCTTGAAATTATCTATATTTATAAACCCTCGTTAAGTTTCATGAGTTATTGGACTATGATGTGTTTATCACTGTGATAGTGCCTCCTTGCAAATGTTTATATACTATTGTTCTGTGCATTCCTCCATTGCCAGCGGGGTTTTCATTTCGTATTGTATGGGCATGGCATTTCATAAGGTATGATGTATGGCATAGTGCACACTGCATGATGGTAAAGGGTTTGTGCTTTGCAAGTTTATGTTTTTGTTTGACATTGATTATAAATCTGGCTCTGCACACTACTAGATTCTTCTTATGTAACCTACAAGATTATTACCTGAATTCACCCTCAGAGTTGGATTTACTCTTTTATGTGTTCTCTCTAAGTTATTCGTTTCTATATGAGGCCGAGACTTACAAGATTTCCTTGCGACCATTTTGCATGTATATATTTTAGTGCTTATCTCGTTGTCTCATAGATTTATCTGTATGCAAGAAGGAGCAGCTAAACCCTAGTTATGAAGACTGCATCCCTTGCGGTTGTGACTATGCTACTCAGAGTTTTTTTTAAATATTGTTATTTCGCGAATGCTTCAAAGTTATAATTTGAAATGTTATACTTTTCTACATTCTCTTTGTGATAAAGCATGTGAATAAAATAAAGAAAGAGCTGTGTTGGTCCTTCTGTAGTTAATAGAATGCATTTCGTTTTGCTACAATGTCAATCTTTCTGAAGACTTTGAATCTATGGTGAGCTTGTGTTTTTCTTTTTCTGTTTTTCCATTTTTTCTATAATCTCTGAAAGGATTTCCCAGCAGACCACTCTTGCATTTGACTCCCAGAATTTTTTTTAAAAGAAAAGAACAAGAATCTAATTCTTCACATGCTACAAAAACTATTGTCAGTAAAGGTTTCCCTAGGAGGACAGTCATTCCTTTGTTCATTTACCCATCCTGATTTCCTGTAAGAAAATTCCTCCCACTCCCCTTTCACAATATAAAGACGAAACCAAGGAGAAAAAAGAAATAACATTATACAGCTTTCTAAATAGTCCCAACACATAGTTTTCTTACGTACCTGGAATTCTCCGGCTGAAGAGTTGTTCCTGACAGTCACCCAGATCAGGGTCTACTGTCTTTAATTCCACCGGACCATGAGATTCGTCCTTTAGGACCAGAATCTCCCCCTTGCTTCTTACTAGACTGCAGTCTTCTGCAAGTGCTTGTACAACAAGCACAGCTATTTGGTCATCACTAGACTTAGCCACTCTTCTTTCCTTATTGGATTCCTTTCCTTTTTCCTCTACCTATCCCAACAGCGCAGATTTTTTCTCCTCCTCCCCTCCTTTTCCTTGGAAACTTTTCTAGTTAGGGGAGGTGGTTAGGTTTGCTTTCACAGCAACTGTCTTTCCACCTCAAGAGGACAAGCTCCTCCTTGAGAATTTTTTTCCTTTTAAGGAAACACTTTCCTTTATTTCATCATGAAAACAAATTATATTTAAACTTTTGAATAGATAATAATAGTAGGTTCAGTTTATATTTACCACAGAAAATCAAATATTTACATCGTCCTGATGTCTTTCAGCTATGAACAACCCTAGATAAGTCCTTTTCATAAGTTCTTCATCTTCCCAAGTGGCCTCATCAGGCCCAAAGTGCTGCCACTGCACTTTAACTTGGGTAATATCCTGCTTCCGCAGCGTTACTTCTCTCTGGTCGAGGATGCTCAGCGGTTCGACCCGGATTTCTCCTTCCGGTTCTACCTGAATATCCTGCCATTTAATCACATGTTTAGGATCATAAACATATTTCTTTAACATGGAGACATGAAAGACATTGTGGACTCGTATGTGACTTGGCAGAGCGAGCTGGTAAGCCACCGACCCAATTCTTGCTAAGATCTGAAATGGTCCACAGTATCGAGGTGCCAACTTAGCGCACCCGCTCCACTGTAATGTGCTCTTTTTTGCTCAAATTATCACATACACATGATCACCGACCTGATACTCCTTAAACCTCCTTTTCCGGTTAGCAAAGTTCTTTTGCCTATCCTAAGCTGCCTTCAGATTAGATCATACCCTTTTAACCAGTTCCTCCATCTCCTTAAGCATTTCAGGACCTAACATCAATCTGTCTTCCGGTCCACTCCAGCTTGAGGGGGTGCGACACTTCCATCCATACAATACTTCAAAAGGGCTCATTAGCAATGATGTGTGGTAGCCATTATTGTATGTGAATTCAACCAAGTGTAGATAGTCCTCCCACCTGGTTGGTTGTTGCATCACATATGCTCTCAACATATCTTCCACCACCTAGTTCACCCGTTCAGTTTGCCCGTCAGTTTGAGGGTGATAAGCCGTGCTAAAGTTCAGCTGAGTTCCCAATTCTTCAAACAATGTTTTCCAAAAGACCGATGTAAATTTTACATCACGATCTGAAATTATTGTCTTTGGTAACCCATGCAGCTTAAATATATTTTGCATGAACACATGGGCAATCTGCACAGCTCTGTAGGTAGATTGTACTGGTATAAAATGTGCTAACTTACTCAGCTTGTCCACCACCACCATGATGGAGTCATTATTTTTCTTTGACTTAGGCAAACCGGTTATAAAGTCCATAGAGATGGTTTCCCACTTCCATTCTGGAATGGGTAATGGTTGTAATAAACCCGCAGGATGTTGATGTTCTGCTTTAATTTGCTGACATTCTAGACAGCGTGCCAAATAACCAGCCACATCTTTCCTCATTCCCAGCCAATAATATTATTTTTGAAGTGCCGTGATCATCTTTTGATATCTTGGGTGTCCAGCGTAATGACTCTTATGATACTCATCCAATATCATATTTTTAATGCTGTTCTGATTGGGCACATACAACCTTCCTTTATAATACAACATTCTAGCATCATCCAAGGCATAATCCGGCTATTTTTCTTTGCTAGTTGGTTGTTGCACTTGCTGTTTTATTTGCTGATAAATAGCATCTTGTTCGGCTGCCTTTTTAATCATTTCCTCGAAGGGGCTTTTCCCTTCACTGCAAGAAATTTCGTATAGGCATTGCAATTTCCGACTCAAAGCGTCCGCCACCTGATTC
This sequence comes from Pinus tabuliformis, assembly GCA_031772625.1. NCBI lineage: Eukaryota > Viridiplantae > Streptophyta > Pinopsida > Pinales > Pinaceae > Pinus > Pinus tabuliformis. The sequence goes on along the minus strand of CM062804.1, from coordinate 151,379,932 downwards.
TCCTTCCCTTTTAAATGCTTGATCTCAAAATCAAAACCACTTAGGAAATCCACCCACCGTGCTTGCCTTGCATTTAGAGTGGGCTGGCTAAAATAATTGGTCAGACTATGGTGATCTGTCAACAACAGAAATTTTCTTCCCATAAGGTAATGGGGCCACATTTTCAAGGCACGAATCATAGTTACCAGCTCTAGATCGTAAGTAGAATATTTCTGCTCATGCTCCTTTAATTTTCTTGATTCATAAGCTATTACCTTCCCTTCCTGCATCAACACACCGCCTACTCCTTCTTTACTTGCATCCGTGCACACCACATAATCTTTGTTGGGGTCCGCTATGGTCAAAATGGGTGCGTTGGTGAGCAGGTATTTAAGTTGCTCGAAACTTTTTTGACATTCAAGGGTCCACCTAAAGGCCCTTCCCTTTTTCTGTAAGGAATTAATGGGATAAGCTACCCTTGAAAATCCTTCCACAAACCATTTGTAATAGCCTGCTAACCCCATGAAGGATCAGATGTCCGCCACATCCTTAGGCACCAGCCATTCCATTATAGTCCTTATCTTTTTGGGATCCACTGCGATTCCTTCCTTAGTAATTATATGCCCCAAATATTGTATTTGTTCTTTGTAAAATTCACATTTGCTGAACTTAGCATATAGTCGGTGTTCTTAGAGGATTTGCAACACTAACCTGAGGTGCTCCTAGTGCTCCTCCATAGTCCGAGAATAAATCAATATATCGTCAATGAAAATCGGTATGAACTTATCCAAATACTGGAGAAATACGCTATTCCTTAGACACATAAAAGTTGCGGGGGTGTTGGTCAATACAAAGGGTAACACCACAAATTCATAATGGCCATATCATGTTCTAAAAGTTGTCTTAGCTATATCCTCTTCTTTAATCCTCACTTGGTGATATCCCGATCGCAAGTCAATCTTTGAGAAAATTGTTGCTCCCTTTACCTAATCAAACAGTTCATCGATACGAGGCAGAGGATATCTGTTTTTTATCATCAATTTGTTTAATTGGTGGTAATCTATACACATGCGAAGGGTCCCATCTTTCTTCTTAACGAACAACACCGAGGCTCCCCAGGGTGACACACTGGGGCAGATATAGTTTTTGTCCAACAACTCCTGTAATTGCATTTTTAATTCTATCAATTATGGTATGCTCATTCTGTAGGGTGTCTAGGATACTAGGGCTACTCCTAGCACTAATTCAATGGTAAAGTCTATATCTCTTTTAGGTGGTAATCCGGGGATCTCCTCCGGAAACACATCAGCAAATTCCTGTATCACAAGAATGTTCTCCATTGTGGTTATTTTATCTTTCAAGTTGGCATAGCCCACTTGGATGGCATAAATCCGACATCCTTTCCTAATACATTTTGTTAATTGTGAGGCGGTTATGGGCCGAATTTGCACTGGCCGCTTGATTCCCTGCATTTCTTGCTTTATTCCAAGCTCATCCTTATAACTGATAGTCTTGGTTTTACAATTAATTATGGACCAGTGTTTCTCCAACCAGTCCATACCAATTAATATATCGTATGAACCAAGGGGAAGCACATTTAAATCTGCTGTAACTGACTGTCCTGCTATTTTTAAAGGGCAGTTTTTGATCTTAGCATTTACCCGTCTTTTTGCCCCTGTTGCCAACTAAACTAGCCAAGGGTCCTTAAACTTAACAGGTTGCAACTTACAGAGCTCCACAATTCTAGGACTAATATAACTTAATGTTGCACCAGGGTCAATTAAAATAGTTACAGCAAGGTCTAGGAGTTTACCTTCAAATTCCTCCATGGTCATCTAGTACTCCACCTGATGATCCTCTAGAGCAGCATTAATCTTCGGTAGACTCCGTCTTACCTCGCAAACCGTAGAAGCTTCATAGACTTCGGAAACTTGTTCAGTTCCTTTTCGTTGAGGGCATTTTTTAACGTAATGGGGTCCACCACCGCCACAACATTGCACTTGAGGCCTTGTTGTCCCTTCGTTGTCTATTTTTTCTGGGTTGTTCATTGGTTCTGGACTCAATGGGGGGCTTTAATCGGAGCGAGTTCTTCTGTATGCTTCTGTTGTTTTGTCCCTTGGTGAATCCTTTGTTACCACCTCTGCGATTACCCTTAGCACTTCCAGCCAGCTTGCTTCTTTTTTTATCGGCCCATCTCTTACCCAAGATTTCTCCCTTCTGTTTGCTTTGCTGGTATCAAATTCGGGCTTTGCGTATAGCCTCATCCATATTATTTAGGTTTTCAGATTCGATTCTTTCTCTCATACTCAAGGGTAAACTGCTGACAAAGCTTTGTACATTAGCTTTTTCTTCCCAAATATAAGGCACATAACGTAGTAATGAAGTAAAACAAGTGATGAACTGGTCCATAATTTGTTGTCCCAATCACAGGTCATGGAACTCTCTTGCCTTTTCATCATAGAAGTGTTCTGTCAAGTATCTTTCTTTAAAGTATTTTTGAAATTTTTCCCAAGTGATAGTCTGTTCGCTCACTCCTTTTACCATTTTAACCTCCTCCCACCACAGGGTGGCTTTCCCCTGCAATTGGAAAATGGCCAACCTTGCCTTAAGATTGTGATCATATTCATACAGCTGAAAATATTTGTTCATATTAATCAACCACGCCTCAGCTGCCTCCTCCTGTTCTCCGTCAAAATGTGGTGGTTTGATCTTGCGGAATTCCCCTTGCAACTCTATCTGTTGCCTTTTTGATGTTTGTTGTTCGGAGGCATTATCAGATCGTTCCTCTTCCCTTCCTTCTGACTCTTCAGGTTCTGTATTTTGATTCTGTTCCCCTGACATCCTTTGTTGTTCAGCACTGGGATTCAATGGTTGTTGATTTTGCTTGTCAGATAGGCTCTTTATAATTCTCTCCTGTTCCATTGTTAACCTTGCGTTATCCTCCCTCAATCGGGCCATCTCATTTTTCAATTCTTGCACTGTCTCCAAAATTGCAAGGTTTGTATTGCGAGCCTCCTCTCCAAGTTGTACCCATAATTCGGGGTTATTCTCTACAGGTCCCTGTCCCACTACAAATCTGTGTGATGCATTGTCTGCTCTCCTCATGATGTCAATCTTTCTCCTGTACTTAAACATAAAAATAACAGGTGAGTAGTCACGCATCATTTTTTTTTTTAGTGCTCAGTAGAGATGGAAATAAATTATATTTGATCTGTATATCAACTCCAATTCCCCAGAGGCCACAGTTTTTTATTCTGGGCTCTGATACCACTTGTAATGACCCCACGAAATAACCTACATGATAATAATTTTTTTTTTAATATCTACACATATTTTATACCACCCTACATGCATCTGTATGCATAGAAAAGGGCTATGTATAGAATTATCTGGTCATTTATGAACGTATTTGGAAATATCCCGCGGAGGGTAGGGAATTGTCTGCCGGATTTAATGCTGGCATGCTGTTTCCTTACACCTGGCCTATGGCATTTATGTTTGCTGGCTCGTTCATGTGATGAGGGCGTGGTCTATGAACCCTTTGCCTCCGCGCCCTCGGGCTCCTCCCCACATCGACGGTGGGAAAGTGAGATAGCCCATCCGAGGGTGAGACTGGCTCGATACACATCAACTCAGTTTATTGCTCCATTAAGGCTTCCAAAAACACTTGGCTTCGGCCCTGCACAGCTCCATTTTCTTCCCGGTGCTGAACATGCTCAGAACCTCTTCTTGATGAGGAATGGTTATGTTCATGATTCTTAGCCACGTTCTGGATCAACTTGGACCTGTTTTTTTTAACGGCGGTTGCCTTATGGTAAGTGTTAACACTACGCTGTCTGTCTATAAGTTTTTTTTCTTTTGATTTTTGTTCGGCCCAAATTTCTAACACATTACAGGCTTGTCTTTGTTTCTCTATGGACGAGGGTTACAGTTCTTGCTCCAGTGAGTGATGCATGGGTACTGGTGTAGCTGCCCAGCTTCAGGTTCTATTCTCTCAAAGTTCGGCAGACGGGTATGTTCTCATGCTTTCTCTGCGTTCTATTTATTACTTAGCTACAGCAAGAAATGAAAGGCCTCTTAGTATGTTAAGAAGAGCTCCTTATCTCTGTCAACTAGTGATGGCCCTCTGACCCATCCCTTACAGCTTCTCTCTTTTTTTGCTTAATGTACAGAGTATTGGCAGGATTTGAGCCTGGCAGGTCCGCCCAGCTCATGTAAGGGTTGGGAATCCATCCTTCGAAAGGGTTTTTAAACTGTTAACTATGTTTTGATGAGCCCTCGAGCTCTGTTATACATTTGCTCATGTAATGGATTCTCTGTTAAGTAATTTTATTCGGGTTATTACCCTTGGAGAACATTTTGTGGCTCCTATGTTTTTTAGACTGTTCATGCACACAATGTATTTATGTATACCTCCAGTTTTTTTGCTATTGGTCTGGTCTCTACGACCCATGTTTTGACGGTTAAGGGATGAGTGCCTTCCCTGTGGCGCATTACCATTTTTTGGAAATTCTCTATATTTATAAACCATTGTTATGTTTCATGAGTTATTAGACTATGATGTGTTTATCACACTGATAGTGCCTCCTTGCAAATGTTTATATATTGTTGTTCTGTACATTCCTCCGTTGCCAGCAGGGTTTTCATTTCGTATTGTATGGGCACGGCATTTCATAACGTATGATGTATGGCATAGTGCACACCACATGATGGTAAAGGGTTTTTGCTTCGCAAGTTTATGTTTTTGTTTAACATTGATTATAAATCTGGCTCTGCACACTACTAGATTCTTGTTGTGTAACCTACAGGATTATTACCTGAATTCGCCCTCAGAGTCGGGTTTATTCTTTTATGCATTCTCTCTGAGTTATTCGTTTCTGTATGAGGCCGAGACTTACAAGATTGCCTTGCGGTCATTTTTCATGTATATATTTGAGTGCTTACCTCGCTGTCTCATAGATTTATTTGCATGCGAGAAGGAGCAGCTAAACCCTAGTTATGAAGTCTGCATCCCTCACGGTTGCGACTATGCTACTCAGATTTTTTTTTTTTAAATATTGTTATTTTGCGAATGCTTCAAAGTTCTAATTTGAAATGTTATACTTTTCTACATTTTCTTTGTGATAAAGCATGTGAAGAAAATTAAAGAAAGAGCTCTGTTGGTCCTTCTGTTGTTAATAGAATGCATTTCGTTTTACTACAATGTCAATCTTTCGAAGATTCTGAATCTATGGTGAGCCTGTGGTTTTCTTGTTCTGTTTTGCTATTTTTCTTCTATAATCTCTGAAAGAATTTCCCAGTAGACTACTCTTGCATTTGACTCTCAGAAATTTTTTTAAAAGAAAAAAACAAGATTCAAATTCTTCACAAGCTACAAACACTATTGTCAGTAAAGGTTTCCCCAGGAGGACAGTCAATCCTCTGCTTAGTTACCTGTCCTAATTTCCTGTAAGAAAATTCCTCCCATTCCCCTTGCACAATATAAAGAGGAAAACAAGGAGGAAAAACAAGAGTAACATTATACAGCTTTCTAAACAGTCCCAACACATAGTTTTCTTACATACCTGGAGTCCTCCGGCTAAAGAGTTGTTCCTGACAGTCACCTAGATTAGGGTCTACTATCTTTCATTCCACCCGACCGTGAGATTCGTCCTTCAAGACCAGAATCTTCCCCCTTGCTTCTTGCTAGACTGCAGTCTTTCTCAAGTGCTCGTACAGCGAGCAGGGCTATCTGGTCATCACCAGACTTAGCCACTCTTCTTTCCTTATTGGATTCTTTTCCTTTTTCCTCTGCCTGTCCCTATAGCGCAGATTTTTTCCCCTCCTCCCCTCCTTTTCTCTGGAAACTTTTCCAGTTAGGGGAGGTAGTTAGGGTTGCTTTCACAGCAACTGTCTTTCCACCTCAAGAGGACAACTTCCTCCTTGAGAATTTTCCTCCTTTTAAGGAAACACTTTTCTTTATCTCATCATGAAAACAAATTATATTTAAATTTTTAAATAGATAAAAATAACAGGTTCAGTTTACATTTACCACAGTAAATTAAATATTTACATTTTTATCTTGGGGCATTACATTTATATACCACATTGGTTTTAGTGAGTGTTAGTCATTATGAGCATCATCATATTGTAATTTATTGAATTCCAGAGAGAGCATATTATTATTCCATTAATGGGTTCTTTAATGATATTTTTAATTCAATCTTAGTAAAAAATCAATTCTTCATTTTAGAGCGTAATTTTAAATGAACTTGATATAATGAAATAATTTAGTTGAAAGTTAAAAGAAATAAAAAGTTACTTTTTAGTATGACGAAATATGTAATTCATTCATTGCTCAAGATGGAGTTGACTTATAACACATAAAATAATATCAATGATGTTACACAAATGTTTAATTCATTCTATGTTTAGTTTAGTTAACATATAATATTTAAAACAAAAATATGTCAATAACATGAAACTATTTTGAAAAACCAAATAAAATATTTCAATATCCATATTAATTAACATAATTTTATATTTCAAGTATAAATATCATTTATATTTCTTAAATAAAAAACTAATTCTCATCTATATAATATGATTTATAATATTTTAAATAGCATTACAAAATATACAGATATTTACTTAATTGAAAATATTACATACTTAGATATGATGAAATTATAATTAATTACTACAACATGTTTATTTATTTACTTTACTATTATAATTTTTTCTCAAACATAGCTTTCATTCATAATTTAATATTATTTGATTTAACTATAATTATTATAAAATATATATGTATTGATGTGTACATATATCCAATTTAACTATAGTAAATAAAAATATAGGTCTGTTTATATTATAATATATTATTGGGCACCAATTCTAATATAGAATTTAAAATACTACCTAATTAATAGAATTAAATTGCAATTACTTTTTATAATATTTTTTTTTTTTTTAATATTATTATTTTTTCTTATAAATTTCATTTATCTTTTCATAAATTAACTAATTTGGTTTATAATATAATATAATATTATGTTATATTATAAACCATATTCAGAAATAAAGACATATCTATATAAAGGGCAAGGATTCGTCATTACTCTATATATTCAATAAGTGTGGAGGGGATCAAATACACATTTTTTATCACAGATCTTGATAAATTAGATTGTTTTCCAAGATTGATAAATATAAATCTCTAGATTTCTTGATAAATATGGATCTCTAGATTATTGATGGCACAGAGGGATCAAATCTTTCAAAATACAAGTGTAACACCCCAATTGCTGTGAATATTTGTTTTACTACTAGTTACTTTTACTTTACAAGACTTAATAACTCATGATCTAGTGAAAGAGGCCTAGTAAAACTTTGTATCTAAAAGACAAATTTTATTTGAAGGAAATGGTGACATGTTTATGAAGGTTGGGCAAGTGAACCAAAAATAAAAATAAAATAAAAATTAAAAATATATTTTTAATCCTCGAGAAAGAAAACCCCATGTCATTTGGAAAATATCCACGAGTGGCAGATGATGGCTGGAGGATAGAGAGAAAATAAGATTTGGGCTTATACCTTGCATAAGAAGTTGTGAACCTTGGCAAGACTTTGAGAGGCTAAGGCTAAGGGGATTTTGAGCTAGACATAGAGCCAATGGAGGATAGAGAGAAAATAGGATTTGGGCTTATACCTTGGATAAGAAGTTGTGAGCGTTGGCAAGACATTGAGAGGCTAAGGCTAAGTGGTTTTTGAGCTGGACATAGAACCAGTGGAACCTTTGGAAAAATATCCTTGAGTATAGAGTTACAAACTAGAGTGGTAAATACGATTTGGGCTTATACCATGCATAAGAAGTTGTGAGCATTGGCAAGACTTTGAGAGACTAAGGCTAAGGGGTTTTTGAGCTGGACATATAGCCAGTGGAACCTTCGGAAAAATATCCTTGAGTATAGAGTTATAGACTGGAGTGGTATGGTCTTGAGGATCATGAACAAGCTAAATCAAAATTGTATTTGTAAACTATATAAAAGAGAAAAATCTTGGGGGAGAAATCTTGGAGGAAAATTGGATTTAATTTCCAGTCTCATGGTACTGTCCTTCCCCATTAATATTCTAGGAAATAGGACAGGTAAGTGATGTTTAACTCCTTTTATGGTTTATTTATAGAAGAATTCTACATTATAATGAAAAAAGGATTGTTGTTATGTTAAAGTAAATCTTTGTATCATAAGAAGAAAAGGAATTTAATTTTTTATAGAAGTCTTTTGTGTAATAATAAGGAATGGAAATTGTTGAGATAGTAAAATATAGAGAACCTCATGATCTGGGTTTAATGTTGAAAGCTTAAAGTATGCACAAAAGTATTGAAGGGTATGGTTTGTGTGTGCATTGGTTAAGTCACACTGGTTAAGCCTCAAACTATCAACTGATGTTGGTCCAAGAATAGTCCAGAAACTAGGCAAATGATGCCTAGCTAAACACCCTAGGGCAGAGGGCAAGTCCCGGACAACACTCGTCCAACCTGCTATCAGGCGTTGTCAAGAGGGAAAGAATAAGAGATATTAACAAGTCATTTTTTTAAAATTGAAATACTCTAATGGCTATACCAACAAAGACAATCAATACATATATTCAAGAAATCTCATGAGAAAGGAATTTTACTTCTTGCTACTACCATTACCATTTTAACTTAGAAGAATAGTAGGAAAAATAATTATTTTCTCTCTAAGTAGTATTAATCATAAAGTGAAATAGTAAATATATATGTTATAACAGGTACAAAGGTATTTGACACTGTCCAATAAAGACTAACTTAATTCAATAAGAACCAACCCTATATGGATTGTAGTGTAGAACCAAACTTAAATTTACAATAATAAATAAATAATAACCAACCCCTCTTAAACTACAAGACTAAAAGATATTGTATAGAACCCTAGTTGGAGAAAAGGAAAACTCTGAATTGTTTCACCCAATATAACAGAATAACACACAAAATATAGTTCTTTCACCCATGAAGTGATTTGTTATAAAAGTATCATCCAGCGAAAAATTCAGAGTTTTTGCCACCTTGTTGACACTGCAACACAGCTTTGAGCGTACGAGAGAGGAGATAACGGGTATCCTCATATCCACCACCCTTTAATATCGTTTGTTTGCTAAGAGTCAAAAACATTAAGCGTCTTCATTGGACTTTATTGTATTTATTTTATTATTCTATTTCCAATTACGTCCAATTTATGAAACAGGAACCGAATTGTAGGCCAACCTGCCTAAGCTAAGGTATTACAGTGGATCATACAACTCTACTTCTCTTAACACGTCAAGCTTTACGAAGTTGGAATTCAATTTGAAGTGGAACGGTAAGTTATATTCCAAATTTAAATATAGAATCTAATGTCATAAAATAAATTTAAATATTAAAAAGCAAAAAATTATATCTTAATTAATCTTAACAAATAATTATAAATATAAAAATTAAAATAAAAAACTATATATTATCAATATAATTTATATTAAAATACATTATCAATTTTCATGAATTTATTTGTGAAATAGAAATGTTATTTAGCTAATATCAATCAAATTCAATAGCATAACTACATTATATAAATTTCAAAATGCTAAATTATAATTAGTCCAATAAAAATTAGAATATTACATTTTTTTTCACATTTATTACAATGTTTTATAGTACATAAATGAATTTTGCATAGTACTGCACTTTTAATTTTAAAGTTATAAAGACTGAATGAAAAAATGAATTTATTTGGATAAAAAATTGCTTTGTTCAAGTTATCTCTTTACAAATTATTATTAAGAACATGAAAGGGTGAAATTGATAGACAGGTTAATGAAACTGAGGGACACTTGTTATTTAGAATTTTTTTGAAATGGATAATCATCTTATTCCAAAATACACCTTTCCACTACTATGACAAGTGTATGTGTAAGGTTTTGTAATCCTCCTATTGTTGTTATGGTACGTGTGCGTAACTTTTTGTAGTCTTCCTATTCTAACAAATGGCATGGTAAATTTTTAATCAAGCTTTGTAAAAAATTAATTTGAATATACTGACATCTTTAAATTTAAACCGTTCAATCAATTTTAATGATTAAAGTGTCCAATGCCAATAAGAAAGACATTTATCATTATAATTAAATTTTATTAATTGTATATAATTTTTTAAATATAATATATTTTTAGATAAATTTAATATTACAATCTTAAATTTAATCTTATTATTATAATAAATATTAAATAATCTTATTATTATAATAAATATTAAATAATTTTATTATTTTAAATAGATGTGATTTATTATAGTAACAATTAAATTAAAATACCAATATAATATTATTTTTATTCCATAAAGACAAGTATAAATAAATATTAAATTGAATAATTATGTTACACCTAAAGACACCCTGTAAAATAAAGCCTTTTCCATTCAACTTTCAACTAGCCATAAAATAAAGTATTTTGTTTTCAACTTTCCACTATGATTAAGATAATGACACAATTGGGATTGTTTCATATATAAATAACCTTAAAGGTTTATAGGTAAAATTGTATTATATAATTTTTGTATAAATTAGTTTAGATTTCTGGTCTTAAGTTTTGAGAGATTAAATTTTCTTAAATTTTTCTAAGTGTAAATCTTTTTTTAGTGTAAAAATTTTAAAAATGTTTGCACTTCAAGAGATTTAATCGATTTAATCCTCTCGGTGCTTGATAGATCCGAAGTTAAGATGGATAAGGGGATAAGGCTAGTTTCAATCCAGCGAATGAATGATTAATTTTATTAATAATATGTAAATACATCTAATATTAATATAATCATTTTAAATCTGGTCATTTTAAGTTGTTACTTCAGTTTTTTGACATGATAAATATTGTTAATAAATTTAATGATGAAAAATGATAAAATGAAAATTTTGAATGTAAAGTGACAATCTAATAGTGTTGAATGATAGAGAATGCGAATAATAAGAATGTAGTCAATTACAAATAGTATTTATTCTGAATAATAAGAATGTAGCCAATTACAAATAGTCTTCATTGTGATTAATTTCGAACTATTTTCTTATATTATTCTTATTGTCACCCTTGTTTCTTTTATCATCTTTTCATATCGATTATATGAAACATACAGGTAAACCATTTAAATATTTAGCTTGAGATTGTAGTAAACATCATGCCTTGTCTTTCTTCCTCTTCAATATTAATAGGTTGAATTACTGTAACACAAAAATCAATGTACATTATCAATATTTTTTGTGAGTACAATGAAATCAATGCACAATGTTAATCCAATCACTTTAAAATTAATGCACCATCATACTTCTAATTACATCAAATCAAAAATCAACATGAACACTAAAATCAATGCATCTAATGCAAGAAATAATAAATACATCTAATGCAAACAATCAAATAGGATTAGAAATCAACATCTAGACTCAAAATAGTGCATCTAGTGAAAGTAAGAAAATAGGATTAGAAATGAACATCTACACTACACTAAAATCAATGCATCTAGTGCTAGCAGTCAAATAGGATTAGAAATCGCCATCTACACTGAAATCAATGCATTTAGTGCAAACAATCAAATAGGATTAGAAATCATCTACATTGAAATCAATGCATCTAGTGGAAGCAATCAAATATCATTAGAAATCAACATTTACACTAAAATCAATGCATCTAGTGCAAGCAATAAAAAAGGATTAAAAATCACCATCTACACTGAATCAATGCATCTAGTGTAATAAATCCTCTTCCCTCTCTCCCCCGTCCATCTATATCTATATCTCCCTCCATCTCTCCTTCTTTGTTTCTCTATCTCACCTCCCAAAACACACACGCTCTCTCACTCCATATCTATCAATCTCTTTGTCCCTCCTTCCCTCTCTCCATCTCTTTCTTTTTCCCTCTCTTCACCTTCCATTTATATCTCTATCTCCCTTTGTCTCTCTATATCACCCCCAAAACATAAAGTCAATTTCTGCAATCTATCTACCTATCCCTCCTGCCTCCTCTTCCTCTCTCTTCCCCTTCTCTTCCCCTCCCTCGCTTCTATCTCTCTTTCCTCCTACTATCCTCTCTCCCTCTCTCTCCCTCTTCCTTATCACTCCCTCTCTCTCTTTCTCTCCACCTTTCTCTCTATATTTATTTCTTCTCATCTCCCTCACCCCCTCACAACTCCATCTCTCTTTCCCTCCCTCTCCACTCTCTCACATCCTCTCTCTCCTCCTTCCTCTCTCTACCTTACTCTCCCACCTCTCTCTCTCTCCCACCAAATATGTTACTATATCCATCCCTCTCCCATGTTCTCTCCATCTCTCCTTCTTTATCTCTTTATCTCACCCCCAAACATACACACCCTCTCTCCATCTCTCCCTTCTCACTCCCTCTCTCTCTCTCCATTTCTCACTCTCTATCTTTATTCTTCCTTCCCTCTCTCCCCCCAACTCCATCTCTCTGTCCATTCCTCTCTCCTCCTCTCTCCCTCCCTCTCTCTCCCTCTCTCTCAAGTCCTATCTCTCGTCCTTCCTCTCACTGCCTTTCTCTCCTACCTCCCTCTCTCTTACCCCATCTCTCTCTCTCTCACTCTCTCTCTCTCTCTCCAATCCTCTCTATTCCCCCATCACTCTCCTCCTCTCTCTCAAGTCCTGTATCTCGTCCCCCCCCTCAAACCCTCTCTCTCTCTCTCTCTCTCTCCCCAACTATGTTACTATATCTCTCCTTCTCTCTCATTCTCTTCCCCCTTCTCTCCATCTCTCCTTATTTTTCTTTTTATCTCACCCCTAAACGTACACTCTCTCTCTCCATCTCTCCCTTGTGACTCCCTCTCTCTTTCCACTTCTCATTCTCTATGTCATTCTTCTTCCCACCCTCTCTGCCCCTCCAACTCCATATTTGTATCCCTCCCTCTCCCCTCCTCTCACTCAAGTCCTCTCTCTCTCCCTTTCAATCCTACCTCACTCTCTTTTCCCCCATATCTCTCTCTCTCCAATCCTCTCACTATTTCCCTCCCTCTCTCCTCTCTCTCCCCCCCTCCATCTTTGTGTGTCTCTATCCCTCTCTTACCCTTCTCTCTCTCTCTCTCTCTCCCTCTCTTCTGTCACATATCCACCCGTATTGACAGTATGTAAAAAAAATTTCATTACGGCAGCAACACCATCTATATATAAGTATACTTTATCGAAAGTATTTGATGTTGAAAATTACCATAACGTATATCAATGGCTTGGTTTATTATATGTTGCAAAGGCTTAACTTAAAGTGATGCATCTCTACCTTTGATATTATGCCATGGATATTTTATTATTACACTGCTATGTATGTTTCAAGACTGTACCGTCTGCATTTGCTGGCATCGCCATCTCGGGACACCTGGACTCAGCATTTAAACTTGCCGGCCTGTTCACGTGATCTGGGCATGGCTCCCGGATTGGGAACTTTCCCGCTTTTACACTTTGGTATTCCCGCTTCGATCTACGGTGTGAAAGTTCTTAAGGAGATCAAGGGAGGAGACAGCTCCACGTCTCCGTGGTTGGCACTTCACATATATAAGGTTGATACTCCAGATACTTCGCGATTTCTTTGGTTCTGCTTGGCGCTCCATAGCCTTCCGCACCATTCTGTCACGACTGCGAGTCTGTCCCTTGGTTCTGCTCCGATTTTCTTCCAGCATGCAACCCTGCCACGGCGCCACCGCTCCAAGGATGCAAATTATCGAGCTGGCTTGGTAAATTTCTTCCTGTCTTTCAAAGGGTTTTCAGTGGTTCCTACGTTTAACTTAAGGGACAATAGAATAATGAACTTCTCCCTTGAATGACAGGTTATGAATGGCTGCCACCGAGGCTTATCGGCGGTATGAGCTTTCCCTCAGGTGTTAGTCGGTCGAAGTTTCCACAGGTACACATGTCAACCTTCCCTTACGCTCCGATGATTCTTATGGTTAAAACACTACTTGTCTTCCGTCATAGGGTTACTCTCTTAGCTGAATCTGAGATCCCAACCTTACTTCTTCACGGTTGGGCGCAGATGGCGAAGAACAGTTATCATTTTGACTGCTAGGTTAAACCCCCCTTTGCTTACTGCGGAACAGAGGGGTGCAAGTCTCTGGTTCATGGGACTGTGCTGCTCGGCCGCTGTGTGATATGGCTATCTGAGCCTGATTTCTCTTTAAGTTATTTGCACTCATGTTTAAGTTAAGACACTTATATGAATTCTTAGCATATTGTTTTCTGGATCTGGACCCATTATGGAATGGCGGCCTTTTGTTTAATTCAGAATGTTGTTCATATTTACGGTTGGTGACTATCATGCATTTTGGTACAGTTTTCCATAAGGAACGAATTTTAAGCATTTCCAGCTTATGTAATATACTTTCTCGTCATGAAGTGTATTAGTCTCGTTTATGGCTTACATGGTTTAGCTTTCTGTTTGCATTCACTTATTTTCCAACTGGTCTTGAAAGGTCGTGAGAAGTCGCACCTGCATCCTGTTCGATGGATGTATGGTCGATTTCGGGCTTGGGTTCTATGCGAGTATGAAACTACTCGGACCTAAATACTTTCAAGGTATAAGCTGTGATTTGGTTCTACATTGCCAAATCGGAATATTACTCTGTCTGAAGCATGAATTGCAGGTTCTATAATTTTGGTTGCGAATGTCATGGTTTGATGTGCGTTATTAGTTTATTATGGCAATGCTTATCTGACGCTCTTACGGCACTTAGAACATGACTATCTGTCTTTATAAAGTTAATCCAGCTCTGAACTAACGATGGTTGTTGTGGAAGTCTTTTTACATTCTTATTGCTCAGTTTATTGACTATTATTTGAGGACCCCATATATGATGTAAGTCCTGTTTCAATCGTATTTGTTTTCCAAAAGAAAAGAGCGGGACGCTCTCGTATGCATTACATCCCGTGAAACCGAGACCCGACCTCTCGGCTCAGGGTTGCGATGCAAGGGATTCTGTAATAACGTTTTGTGATAATACTCGAGCCCTTTCATGAGGGTTTAAAGTAGAACTGGTTATTATTTTATTTATGCCAGTCACGGCGCTGTACTAACTAATTTCTTCTCTGATTTAAGTCTTTCCTTCTTTACTGGGCACAAGCCCATTAGATAGCGACTATGATGCATCGTTCTATTATTTTGTTTGTAACCTACGACTTAAGGTTTTATGCCATACGGCTTCCTACCTTCTTTCAACTCTGCATTCTGAGGGTTAACTAAGCATATTCCTCTTGAGGTTATAGACTACCCAGAAAGAAGGTGTTTGCCCTCTATAAGTGTTAAAGATTAGGGTAACGACCCTATGGCAGGGCTTTCCACTCCTTCGAATGTTACTTAGTCCTCTTGCTCCGGCCCTAACTTCTGCTAACTTAGTTAAGCCGCAGGGACAAGATGTATTTCTGGAAATCCCTGTCGGATGGTCATTACAGTTATGCAGTTCCACGACTGTTATATCGTTTGTTACAAGGGCACAGATTCCTAATATTACTTTAAAATCCGCAGCTATTCTGCCTTACTGGCAATGCACAGATATTCATGTTTTATTTATCCCTTTCCTACCAAGGGTAACAGATAGTTGCAGGTATTTTGGTCTACCAGCTTACTACAAACAACTGCAAGTACATTAATCTACCATTTTAATACAGACAACTACAGATATAATAGGTTTCCGTTACTTACCTGGTCACTACTCATAATGTGATTCCTTTAGCAAGCCTCCTGCAAATTCCTGTGTCAAGCTCATTAACCACCCATCCGTGAGACTTGTCCTTCGGGACTTGAGTCTCCCCCCAAGCTTCTTCTTACCGGATCACAATCCTTAGTAAGACAGCATCTAGTGCTCGACTATCTGGTCACTACCAGACTTAGTCCAAATCCAGGTTTTTTCCTTTTTTTTTTCTGTCTGTCTCTACAGCACAACATTCCCCACCAACTTCCTCCTTTTCCTGGAATTCTTCCAGTTAGGAGAGGTGGTTATTTTCAGTTTAATTAACTACTTTCCTTTTCTTTTTCCAGTTCCCTTTTTGGGAGCTCCAATACTTTCTGAGTAATTCTTTAAAACATTATTTTAATGCATAATTAAAATTAACAGATTACTCTTAAAAGAAAATAAGTCTCTCAATATCATTCAGATTTTATCACAGTAAACTTTAAATAATTATAATTTACGGGGTCATCACATCTCCCCCCCCTGAGTTTGGACATAGTCCCGATGTCTAGCATTCTCAAACAGCTCCGGATAAGCTTTCCTAAAAAGCTCTTCATCTTCCCAAGTAGCCTCTTCCGGTCCATAGTGCTGCCACTGCACTTTAATTTGGGTAATAACCCGCTTCCGCAGCTGTACTTCTCTCCGGTCGAGAATGTTCAGCGGCTCGACCAAGACCTCTCCTTCCGGTTCGACCTGCAAGTAATAACAGTGTCAGTTTTCTGTCTCTTGACACCTTTCCAATTAGTTCAATTGAAAGTAACTCTTACCCGTATATCTTGCCACTTGATCACATGCTTAGGGTCATAGATATACTTTTTAAGCATGGATACATGGAAGACATTATGAATTTTAATGTGGCTTGGTAAAGCCAGCTGATAAGCTACTGGCCCAACTCTTGCCAAGACCTGAAAAGGTCCAAAATAACGAGGCGCGAGTTTAGCACAACTGCTCCATTGCAGAGTACTCTTATTGGCTTGTATTCTTATATAAACATGGTCGCCCACCTGATACTCTTTGAACCTCCTCTTCCGATCTGCAAAATTCTTTTGTCGATCTTGAGCGGCCTTCAGGTTAGCTCGCACCCTTTTGACCATGTCCTCCATTTCCTTGAGCATTTCGGGTCCCAGCCTTAACTTATCCTCTGGACCACTCCAATTTGAGGGCGTCCGACATTTGCGTCTGTACAAGACTTCAAATGGAGACATTTGAATCGATGTGTGATATCCATTGTTATAAGCGAATTCTACCAAGTGTAGATAGTCTTCCCATTGAGTTGGCTTTTGCATTACACAGGCTCTCAGCATGTCCTCCAACACCTGGTTTACTCTTTCCGTCTATCCATCAGTCTGGGGATGGTATGCTGTACTAAAGTTCAGTTGTGTACCCAATTCTGCAAATAGTGCCTTCCAAAAGGCGGATGTAAACTTTACATCCCGATCTGATATTATAACCTTTGGAAGCCCATGGAGTCTGAACACATTCTGCATAAATATGTGTGCAATTTGTACTGCCCTGTAGGTCGATTGCACTGGAATAAAATGGGCTGCTTTACTCAACTTGTCAACTACCACCATAATAGAGTCATTGCTCCTCTTTGTTCTAGGTAACCCAGTTATAAAATCCATGGATATGATTTCCCATTTCCATTCTGGGACTGGTAGGGGTTGCAATAATCCAGCTGGGTGCTGGTGCTCTATCTTAATCTGCTGGCACTCTAAACATCGCGCTAAATATTCAGCTACATGTCTTTTCATCCCTGGCCAGTAGTACTCCTTCCGAAGTGCAGCAAGCATTTTCTAGTATCCAGGATGACCTGCGTAATGACTGGTATGAAACTCATTCAGAATTAAGTTTCTAAGACTATTGTCATTTGGTACAAACAGTCGTTTTTTGTAAAACAGCATCCCATCATTGCTCACTTCATACCCTTGCTGGTTTTCCTGGCTGGAAAGTGACTTTTGTCGCATCATTTGCTGATATTCAGCATCTTGGTTTGCTGTTGTTTTTATCCTCTCTTGCAAGGAGTTTTCCCACTTGCTGAGAGTAACTTCATATAAACATTGTACTTTACGACTTAGGGTCTCTACTACACGGTTTTCTTTTCCTTTCAGGTGTTTAATATCAAAATCGAATCCACTTAAGAAATCTGCCCAATGGGCCTGCCTTTCGTTCAGGGTGGGCTGACTGAAATAGTTCGTCAAGCTATGATGATCTGTTAATAACAGAAATTTCTTACCCAAAAGATAATGTCGCCACATTTTAAGGGCATGTATGACGGCTGCCAACTCCAAGTCGTAGGCAGAGTACTTCTGCTCATGTTCTTTCAGCTTTCTTGACTCATAGGCAATCACTCTTCCTTCTTGCATTAACACACCTCCAACGCCTTCTCGACTAGCATCAGTACATACTACATAATCCTTATTAGGATCAGCTATACTTAAAACGGGAGCAGTAGTGAGTAAGTGCTTAAGTCATTCAAAACTTTGTTGACATTTCGAACTCCATTTGAATGCCCTTCCTTTCTTTTGTAAAGACGTGATAGGATATGCCACTCTTGAAAAGCCTTCTACGAATCTTCTGTAGTACCCTGCTAATCCCATAAAAGATCTGATATCCGCCACATCTTTAGGCACGGGCCAATTCATTATGGTTTTAATTTTCTCAGGATCCACTGCTATCCCTTCCTTGGTGATCACATGGCCTAAATACTGAATCTCTTCTTTATAGAAATCGCACTTGCTAAGTTTAGCATACAGCTGATGCTCCCGCAGGGTTTGCAGCACTATCCGGAGGTGCTCCTCATGTTCCTCCTTGGAACGGGAATAAATCAGAATATCATCAATGAATATTAGTACAAATTTGTCTAAAAACTGATGGAACACGTTTTTCATTAAGCACATGAATGTGGCGGGGGCATTAGTCAGTCCAAAAGGTAGCACTACAAACTCGTAGTGCCCATATCGGGTTCTGAAGGCTGTTTTAGCAATATCCTCTTCTTTAATTCTGATCTGATGGTAACCAGATCGCAGATCAATTTTGGAGAATACTGTTGCCCCCTTAACCTGATCAAAAAGCTCATCGATTCGAGGTAAGGGGTATTTATTTTTAATTGTGAGTTTGTTCAGCTGTCGGTAATCGATACACATCCGAAAAGTTCTGTCTTTCTTCTTGACGAATAGCACCGGAGCTCCCCATGGAGATACACTGGGACGGATATAATTTTTATCCAGCAGTTCTTGTAATTGCATTTTCAACTCAGTCAGCTCAGGTACACTCATTCTATAAGGTGTTCGCGAAACTGGGGCAGCTCCTGGTATCAACTCAATGGTGAAGTCGATATCCCTTTTTGGAGGCAATCCAGGAATTTCCTCTGGAAACACATCCGCGAATTCTTTTATTACTGGAAGGTGGTCTAACGGACTCCCTTTATTCTTAGCTTCTGCATAATTCACCTGAATGGCATACACTTGGCATCTTTTCCGGATGCATTTCGCTAGCTGGGATGCAGTGATTGGCCGGACCTGCACTGGCCGTTTAATTCCCTGCATCTCCTGCTCCATTCCAGAGTCATCCTTGAATCGTATGACCTTCGTTTTGCAGTTCACTAAAGCCCAATGCTTCTCTAACCAATCCATCCCAATTAGGACGTCATAGGATCCAAGTGGAAGCATGTTCAGATCTGCCACCACTGGCTGTCCGGCTATCGTTATAGGGCAGTTTTTTATCTTAGCCATTACTCGTCTTTTAGCCCCTGTAGCTAGCTGTACCAGCCACGGGTTCTTAAATTTTTCAGGCTGCAATTTACACTGTTCAACTATCTTTGGACTAATATAACTCAAAGTAGCTCCTGGGTCAATTAGAACAGTGATAGAAAGGTTCGAAATTTTACCTTCAAATTCGACCATAGTGGGCTGGTATTCTGCCTGGCGGTCGTCCAAGGCTGCATTAATTTTTGGCACACTTCGTCCCACGTCGCCCACAGTTGATGCTTCATGAATCTGGGAGATCTGATCAGTCCCCTTCCGTTGCGGACAGTTCTTGACATAGTGTGGTCCGCCACAACCCCAGCACTGTACTGGGGGTCTGGTTACTCCCTCATTATCCAACTTGACAGATTGCTCACCCATTCTGGTTTCACTGATAGGCTTGGGCCTGAATGAACCTCTCGGTGCTGCTCTGCCACTCTGGCCTTTGATGCTTCCTTTAGCTCCACCAACCCGGCCTCCTCTATTGTTACCCACAATTTTACTATTCTTTTTCTCATTCCATTTCCTGTTAGAACCGTCCCCTTTCTGTTTGCTCTGCTGGTAGCACATTCTAGCTTTACGGATAGCTTCATCCATAGTTCTGGGATTGTCAAATTCAATCCTTTCTCTCATATACATAGGTAAGCTGCTAACGAATCTTTGCACCTTAGCTTTTTCTTCTTTAAGATAGGGTACATAACGGAGCAAGGAGGTGAAACGATTGATGAACTCATCCATAGTCTGCTGTCCCAACCGCAGATCGTGGAATTCCTTTGCTTTTTCATCATAAAAGCGTTCTGTTAAATATCTCTCTTTAAAATATTTTTGAAATTTTTCCCATGTTATGGTTCGTTCGCTTACCCCTTTCACGATTTTAACTTCTTCCCACCACAATGTTGCTTTCCCTTGCAACTGAAAAATGGCCAATCGTGCCTTCAAGTTATGGTCATACTCATATAACTGGAAATATTTATTCATGTTAATCAGCCATGCTTCAACTGCTTCCTCTTGTTCCCCGTCGTAGTGTGGGGGTTTAATTTTCCGGAACTCTCCATGCAATTCCACCTTCTGTCGCTTTGAAGTCTGCTATTCTGATGCATTATCAGATTGATCCTCTCCATCTTCTGGAATCTCAGATTCTGCTTGGTAATGCTGCTCCTCTGTCATTCTCTGTTGCTCTGCGCTAGGGTTGGCCAGTGGCGGGTTCTGTTTGTCGGACAAGCTTTTCAGTATCCTTTCCTGCTCCATTGTCAAACGTGCATTATCCTCACGTAAACGAGCCATTTCATTCTTTAGCTCTTGAACTGTTTCTAGTATGGCCAGATTTGTACTGCGGGTCTCCTCACCCAACTGCACCCACAACTCTGGGTTGTTTTCCGGATTCATTTTTCCCTGTTCTGGTCTGGTCTAATCATACAACAGTTAACATTATGAGCTTCTAGGCACAATTTTATTACCCCAGTTAAAGAAATATCATTGCTGTAAAAAAAATTTATTTTTTTTTTTTTAAAAAGAACACATATTTCATACCCAGAGGCCACAGTATGGGCAACCTGGGCTCTGATACCAATTGTCACATATCCACCCGTATTGACAGTATGTAAAAAAAAAATTCATTACGGCAGCAACACCATCTATATATAAGTATACTTTATCGAAAGTATTTGATGTTGAAAATTACCATAACGTATATCAATGGCTTGGTTTATTATATGTTGCAAAGGCTTAACTTAAAGTGATGCATCTCTACCTTTGATATTATGCCATGGATATTTTATTATTACGCTGCTATGTATGTTTCAAGACTGTACCGTCTGCATTTGCTGGCATTGCCATCTCGGGACACCTGGACTCAGCATTTAAACTTGCCGGCCTGTTCACGTGATCTGGGCATGGCTCCCGGATTGGGAACTTTCCCGCTTTTACACTTTGGTATTCCCGCTTCGATCTATGGTGTGAAAGTTCTAAAGGAGATCAAGGGAGGAGACAGCTCCACGTCTCCGTGGTTGGCACTTCGCATATATAAGGTTGATACTCCAGATACTTCGCGATTTCTTTGGTTCTGCTTGGCGCTCCATAGCCTTCCGCACCATTCTGTCACGACTGCGAGTCTGTCCCTTGGTTCTGCTCCGATTTTCTTCCAGCATGCAACCCTGCCACGGCGCCACCGCTCCAAGGATGCAAATTATCGAGCTGGCTTGGTAAATTTCTTCCTGTCTTTCAAAGGGTTTTCATTGTTTCCTATGTTTAACTTAAGGGACAACAGAATAATGAACTTCTCCCTTGAATGACAGGTTATGAATGGCTGCCACCGAGGCTTATCGGCGGTATGAGCTTTCCCTCAGGTGTTATTCGGTCGAAGTTTCCACAGGTACACATGTCAACCTTCCCTTACGCTCCGATGATTCTTATGGTTAAAACACTACTTGTCTTCCGTCATAGGGTTACTCTCTGAGCTGAATCTGAGATCCCAACCTTACTTCTTCACGGTTGGGCGCAGATGGCGAAGAACAGTTATCATTTTGACTGCTGGGTTAAACCCCCTTTGCTTACCGCGGAACAGAGGGGTGCAAGTCTCTGGTTCATGGGACTGTGCTGCTCGGCCGCTGTGTGATATGGCTATCTGAGCCTGATTTCTATTTAAGTTATTTGCACTCATGTTTAAGTTAAGACACTTATATGAATTCTCAGCATATTGTTTTCCGGATCTGGACCCATTATGGAATGGCGGCCTTTTGTTTAATTCAGAATGTTGTTCATATTTACGGTTGGTGACTATCATGCATTTTGGTACAGTTTTCCATGAGGAACGAATTTTAAGCATTTCCAGCTTACGTAATATACTTTCTCGTCATGGAGTGTATTAGTCTCGTTTATGGCTTACATGGTTTAGCTTTCTGTTTGCATTCACTTATTTTCCAACCGGTCTTGAAATGCCGTGAGAAGTCGCACCTGCATCATATTCGATGGATGTATGGTCGATTTCGGGCTTGGGTTCTATGCGAGTATGAAACTACTCAGACCTAAATACTTTCAAGGTATAAGCTGTGATTTGGTTCTACATTGCCAAATCGGAATATTACTCTGTCTGAAGCATGAATTGCAGGTTCTATAATTTTGGTTGCGAATGTCATGGTTTGATGTGCGTTATTAGTTTATTATGGCAATGCTTATCTGACGCTCTTACGGCACTTAGAACATGACTATTTGTCTTTATAAAGTTAATCCAGCTCTGAACTAATGATGGTTGTTGTGGAAGTCTTTTTACATTCTTATTGCTCAGTTTATTGACTATTATTTGAGGACCACATATATGATGTAAGTCCTGTTTCAATCGTATTTTTTTTCCAAAAGAAAAGAGCGGGACGCTCTCATATGCATTACATCCCTTGAAACCGAGACCCGACCTCTCGGCTCAGGGTTGCGATGCAAGGGATTCTGTAATAACGTTTTGTGATAATATTCGAGCCCTTTCATGAGGGTTTAAAGTAGAACTGGTTATTATTTTATTTATGCCGGTCACGGCGCTGTAGTAACTAATTTCTTCTCTGATTTAAGTCTTTCCTTCTTTACTGGGCACAAGCCCATTAGATAGCGACTATGATGCATCGTTCTATTATTCTGTTTGTAACCTACGACTTAAGGTTTTATGCCATACGGCTTCCTACCTTCTTTCAACTCTGCATTCCGAGGGTTAACTAAGCATATTCCTCTTGAGGTTATAGACTACCCAGAAAGAAGGTGTTTGCCCTCTATAAGTGTTAAAGATTAGGGTAACGACCCTATGGCAGGGCTTTCCACTCCTTCGAATGTTACTTAGTCCTCTTGCTTCGGCCCTAACTTTTGCTAACTTAGTTAAGCCGCAGGGACAAGATGTATTTCCGGAAATCCCTGTCGGATGGTCATTACAGTTATGCAGTTCCACGACTATTATATCGTTTGTTACAAGGGCACAGATTCCTAATATTACTTTAAAATCCACAGCTATTCTGCCTTACTGGCAATGCACAGATATTCATGTTTTATTTATCCCTTTCCTACCAAGGGTAACAGATAGTTGCAGGTATTTTGGTCTACCAGCTTACTACAAACAACTGCAAGTACATTAATCTACCATTTTAATACAGACAACTGCAGATATAATAGGTTTCCGTTACTTACCTGGTCACTGCTCGTAATGTGATTCCTTTAGCAAGCCTCCTGCAAATTCCTGTGTCAAGCTCATTAACCACCCATCCGTGAGACTTGTCCTCCGGGACCTGAGTCTCCCCCCAAGCTTCTTCTTACCGGATCACAATCCTCAGTAAGACAGCACCTAGTGCTCGACTATCTGGTCACTACCAGACTTAGTCCAAATCCAGGTTTTTTCCGTTTTTTTTTCTGTCTGTCTCTACAGCACAGCATTCCCCACCAACTTCCTCCTTTTCCTGGAATTCTTCCAGTTAGGAGCGGTGGTTATTTTCAGTTTAATTAACTACTTTCCTTTTCTTTTTCCAGTTCCCTTTTTGGGAGCTCCAATACTTTCTGAGTAATTCTTTAAAACATTATTTTAATGCATAATTAAAATTAACAGTTTACTCTTAAAAGAAAATAAGTCTCTCAATATCATTCAGTTTTTATCACAGTAAACTTTAAATAATTACAATTTACGGGGTCATCACATCTTCATTCCTCCTCTCCCCTCTCCTCAAGTTTATCTCCATCTCTCACTTCACTCCACCTATCTCTGCACCTCTATCACTATGTTATTGTTATTCCCTCCCATATGTATCTAGAGTTAATGTATATCATGATATATTAATATATATTATAATATAACAAATTTAATATTGTATTAATCGAAAGTTATTAGATTTAATAATATTAATATTATAACATATTAATATGAATATTAGATTTAATAATAGTAATAATAATCCTTTAATATTAATAATAGGTTCAATAATGTTTTCTTTTGTATGGTATTAATAATAATTTGGCCCATGGTATTGGGCCCATAGGCTTCACCTAATTAAAACATTTTTTTTTACTGTTCTTAAATATAAAGAGGTTTATGGAGTAAATATAAAAAGATGTTTTATTTCTTTACCATATAGTTTATTTATATATCTTATTTATTTACATATCTCTTTTATTTACCATATGGAGTAAATATAATAAGATGTTTTATTTATTTACCATAATTTCGGTTTATTATATTTTTATTTATTTATCATATCTCTTTTATTTACCATGGTATTTGGCCCATAGGCTTTGTTTATAATTAAATTAATCCTATTTGATGTATTTTTATTTAGTTACCATACCTCTTTATACCTCTTTTATAAATATGGTAATTGGCCCATGGTATTTGACCCACAAGCTCCACCTAAACAAAACGTTTTTTTTTGAGTTTTCTTTAAATGTAAAGAGGTTTACAGAGTAAATATAAAAATAAAATTCTTTATATTTTAAATTTATATCTTGTTTATACATAATAATAATTTGATTGAATTTTAAATATGATCAACATTAGATTAAAAATGTTAAACATGACATGTCAAATGTTTACATGTTTATGTGTTTATGCTTGAGATCTACCCCATGTTAAATATCAAATGTTAAAAATTACATGTTTACCTGAGATCTACAAAATGTTAAATGTTAAACATTACATGTTTATGTGAGATTACCCCCATAATGGGTTGTAGAGCATAGAGCGCATCTTCGCACAAAAACATTAGAAGATTGTCAAGCCCCCTTACTAGGTTGTAGAGGGCCTCTCTACACAAAAACATTAGAAGATTGTCAAGTCAATAATAATAGTAGGAAAGTTATACCATATATATAGGAAAGTGTATACAAGATATATTTTACTAACACAACAATATAAATTAAATGACTAGTAAATACCAATAGACATCAATTGGTCATAAACATTAAAATACTCACTTTATCATACATATCAAGATGTTAAAAAAAATCATAAAACTTAACTACATTATAATTTTATTTATAATTATTATTATTATTAATTATTAAAAAAAGGTAATATATGTGTTCAATATATATACATCTAAAAACAATGCAATGCATAACCATGGAGATTCACCCCAAATTTATTATGAGACTCTTAATCTATAAATAGACTTTATTAAAATACCATGGGCTAAACATTCTAGGTGCATCAATTTCTCTTTATTTCTTCCTTTAATTAAATTATATTTAGTAAGTTTCCCATATTTCTAAGTCTTCCTCTAGTAGAGGGAAGCCAAGAAAACTAAGCTAGAGAGTCTCCATGAGAAGATTGAGTATTTACAACAACAAATGGAAGAAAGAGAAAAGTAATATAAACGAGAATTATCCAAAATGCTTACAAAACATAAAGTTGAATTATCCACAATGCTTACCAATAACTACAAATCATTAGAAGATAAAATTACAACATTCAAGACTGAAATTCAAAAGATGAAAAGTAGGATGCAAGATTTAGAACATGAAAAATAATCAATGGCAGAAGCAAATTGTAGCTAGAGAGATGATATTAAAGCTCTACAAGAAAAACTAGATGATAACTTAGCCCTAAGCAACACAACAAATCAACTTGATATCAAACCCATAAAAGAATAAATGAACAAATTAATCTTATTGGATCATGAACGACACAAAAGAGCCCTAAACCTTATCATCACTGGTATAGAAGAGCAGGAAGATGAGGAAACATTAGCAATAGTAAAAGAACAATTGAAAACTCACTCACAAATTGAAACAACATATCTAGCAGAAGCATAAAGGGTGGGAAATATTCTAAAAGAGCAAGAAGATGAGGATACATTAGCAATAGTAAAATAACAATTGAAAACTCACTCACAAATTAGAACAACATATCTAGCAGAAGCAGAAAGGGTGGGAAATATTCTTGAGCATAAGCATCAATTAATCCATGTTAAGGTAAGTTGCAATGACCATAACTTAGATATAATTAGAAAATATACCAATCTAAAACGGTCAGGGATATTTCTAAATGAGGATCTTATTCTAGAATACCAAGTTGAACTAAGGAAAGAGGTCCCAATGATAAAGGAGGCAAGAAAGGAAGGAAAATGGGCAATCATTAGAAATAGAAAAGATATTATTGGAGAAAGAGTCCATAATAAAAGTGATTAAATAGGAATTAAGAACACTCTGGATCCTCCTCTGGAACTATTATGGTTTTCCATGACACAGAGGTCTTATGTTAAGTTGGATCCCAATGGTTATTAATCTTATTCTCTTAGGCAAAAACTGGGAGCATGACGAATCTATGGTTCCCCACATTGATATGTTCGTTCTTTGGTCTACCTAGAACAAGAGATCTTCTCACTGAGCGGTTGGTGGTATAGTCTATTATATCAAAAATAACATTTCTTCCCACATACAACTTCATAAGATTGACCCACTTAATCAGTACGTTTGGATCGACATCTCTGACTCTAATACCAATATAATCTTCCTTGCAACTTTCTACTTTTCTCCCTTCAATTCTAGTTCCTATGAGAAGAACAACCTAAATAAGGATCGTCCCTTCATTAACTTAGAGTGTGATATTCACAACCTATGGAATGAGGGAAACATTCTATTACTTGAGGACTTTAATTCCCATACTGCCAATAACCAAGCCACTCTATTAAGTAATACCTCTAACCCAAACCTCTTATGGCTTGATGAGGATTGTGTTATGACTAGTAGATTACAAAGAAATTTTGAATACATTTCCAAGAACCTTTTTGGCCTTGAGCTAATTAAGCTTTGCAGTTCCCAAGACTTGATTATTTGTAATGGAATCAATAGGTGGCATTCCTCTAGCCATATGACTTGTATTTGGGGGTTTGGTGGAAGTGTTATGGACTATACGATATCTGATACCCAAGTTCTCCACTGTATTGTTAATTTTGACCTATTAAACGACCACGATCCTAACTTTGACCATAGGCCTCTCTCCTTAACCCTTAACCTTGATATCTACACCAACTAAACACATAAAAATGATGAGAGCCCTAAACATATGCATATTGACAAAAGTAAAACTGATATCTTCCTTAAAAGTTTTAACAAGGGATCCGAGCTCCTTAACATATAATGATAACATTAATCACATATACTGAAACTTTACTACTATCCTCTCCACTACTATTAACAACTTCACTAAGGAGGTATTATATAATAAGAACAATATGACTTCCAACCCGTGGTATGAACATGATTGTAAATTTGTTAGGAAAGTTATTAGAGATACTCCCAATGAAACTATTAAGGATGAAAAAATCAAGGTGTACAAAGCTCTTATGAAAAGGATAAAAAGAGAGTATATAAACAAGAGGCAAGGTATTCTTCTTAAACTCTCTAAATTTGAGCCTAGAAAGTTTTGGAGGAACATTCTTTTCACTAAATCGAAAGAAAATAGCCTAATACTCTTAAAGGAATGGGATGTCTATCTTAGGAATCTCTACAACTCCCTAGACACCATGAGCTACATCAAAATTACTTCTATAGAGGGATATACCTTTTATTTGGATGATGTGAAATATGGGATTAAGAAGCTTGATATTGAGAAAGCTAGGGATATTGAAGGGTACCAAGCCAAAATTCTCAAAATTGGAAGGTCCATCCTCAACCCGCACTTGCACAATCTCCTCAACTTGGTAGTTAAACAAAGCTTCCCTAAGATGTGGATGCAAAGCCTTATCGTGCCTATATTTAAAATTTGGGATAAAAACATTCCCTCTAACTATAGGACTATCACGATTAGCCACATTTTAACCAAAATGTATGGGCTCAGTCTGGAAAAGAAGATTAACACTTGGCTTGAAATCCATGGTAAAAGAGCCATTGGGAAAGCTAGTTTTAGAAGACATCACTCTACGTTGACCACCTTGTCACTTTTAGTACCATTTCCAAGGATTGTCATAACAATAAGACTAATCTCTTATATTTTTTGTTGACTTTAGAAAAGCTTTTGACACAGTTCCTCGAGAGAAGTTATGGCAAAGGCTTGATGGCATAATGGTTCCTACCGAGGTAAGGGTTGTTGTTATTAGATTATACAAGAATGTTATTGCCAAACTTAAGACCACTGCGGGTTGGTCTACTAATATTAAATGCAACATCAGTGTTAAGCAAGGGTGTCATCTATCCCCTTATCCTTTTTGTCATATACAATGACAAGATTGAGGAAAGCTTATAAGCTATTGGGTGTGAAGGACCCAAGCTCATTGGCATAGTTATTACTTTTCTCCTTTATGCTGATGATATCGTTCTTCTTGTGAGGAGTCCCGACAATCTCAATAAGTAGCTTAAAATTCTCAACGATTTATGTTCTAAGATGGGCATGATTGTTAATACCGAAAAAACTAAAATTATGATTATTAAATAAAAAATGATCACCTATGATTATTTCATTTATGGTAACAATTACTTAGAGAATGTTTCTTCTTACAAATATTTAGGGGTTGACATCCACCATCAGCTCAACTAGAACTATAGCATTGAGAAAAGGATTATATGTGGTTGGAAAGCTTGCTATGAGCTTGAAAACAATTGTAAGATGGTTGATATTTAGGTTTGGAGTAAAAAAAAGTTCATCTTCGAGACTCTTGTCACCCCTGTTATTTTATATGGATGTGAGGTGTGGGGCTACAGTCTATCTAGATATTCATGGAGAAAGATTGAAATGGTCCAGAAGAAATTCATAATATACAGCCTCAAGATTAAAGGTAATACTCCCTACCCTATTCTTTTAATTGAGGCTATCATTTCCCCCATTGAGTGCACGAATATGTTTAGGTATTTGATGTATAAGAAATTGTACAACATGGAAGCCAAGAGACTCCCAAATATTTCTTCTAACTCTAGTCAAAACCACCTTCAACTCAAGCAAGGGTGCCATAAGGATGCCATGTCCTGACTCGATCATTGGGAGATAAAGGAGGAGATAATCTTGGGGAATAAGGATAACATTAAAAACACCATTACTTCCAAATTTAAGGATAAGTTGTGGAGTGATAAATAGCTAGAGGGGAAAAGAATGTCAAAATACTATAAGGAGGTTATCAACCCCACACTTGCTAACCATAATTACCTTTCTGCCTTAACCAATGCAATGAAGAGAATGAATATTGCAAGGATTAGAACTAATTCTCATGATCCTCAAAGTAAAAGGTCTATTCCCAAGAAGCCTTGGGATGAGAGAATATGTCTCGTTTGTGATACTAAGAGAGTCGAAGATGAAAGGCACTTTCTCTTGGATTGTCTGACCCTTACTCGCATTCGCATCCGTTCCCATTTCCAAAACATTTTCCCCATGCCCAACCTCCTCGACTTGTTTAGTCAACAAAACTACAATGACCTCATAATGCTTCTTTCCCTCTTTTTTGATCACATAAATAAAATTTTAAATAACCGCAATTAACTACTCCTTTCTTAAGGTGTCATATACCATATCAGTCTTAGTGGACATTAATCATCATCATCATCAATCAATCTAATTTAAAGGGAAAAAAATGCATAACTACTTTAAAAATAAATATTGGTTTTTGATTGAGGTATACTATTAAAAATATATTATGCAAATTAAATCTTGCTATCCACTTAATAATTGTTATTATTAATAATTAATTAAAATTTTAAAAGTTATATTCCAAAATAAACATATTTATTAGCGTAATTTTGTTTAAAATTAAATTAAAATATAAATAAAGACATATTTATTTATATTTATAATAATATTCCAAAGTAACCAAAAAAATAAAAAATATAAATAAAGTTAATCAAAATATAAATAAAGACAAATTTATTTATATTTATAATAATATTCCAAATTAACCCCAAAAAAAAAAGAAAGAAGAAACTTATTGAAAAATCCCATATCCGTGATAAGGAAGGTTGTTATTCCCTTGGGCGGAAATTAAAAAATAGTTAGTAAATAAACCTATTTATCAACCTAATTTTGTTTCCAATTAAATTAAGATATAAATAAAGACAAATTTATTTATATTTATAATAATATTTGAAATTAACCCAAAAAAATGAAAGAAAGGAAAAAAAGAAAGTTATTGAAAATCAAGCCAGCCACGACAAAGAAAGTTGTTATTGCTTGGGCAGGGATAAAAATATAGTCAGTAAATAATCATATTTATCAACGTAATTTTGTTTAAAATTAAATCAGGATATAAATAAACACAAATTTATTTATATTTATAATAATATTCGAAATTAACCCCAAAAATGAAAGAAAGAAAGTTATTGAAAAATCCAGCGAGCCCGGATAAAGGAAGTTGTTATTCCATAGGGTGGAAAAAAAAAAAAAAAAAATAGTTCCTAATAATTCTATGGATGAAAACTTTGTTCATGAAACTTTATTTATAAGGAGTTTAATCAATTGATTTTATCTTTTCTTTAATATAAAAATAAAAATAAAAATGTAATGTTGTCAGAAAATTATAAATATTTTTATTTTATTGCAGTAAAAACAAACTGAATAATTATTGTTATTATTTGTTTCAGTTGAATAATATTGTTAATTATTTAAGATAGGAAATGATTTGATTATTAAGAGATCTTGTGAATTCTCATGGAAAGAAATTGGAAAAGGCAGTTGCTGAAAAACCCTAACTACTTCCCCTAATTGTAAAATGCTCCCAAAGAAAAGGGAATGAAGAGAGGAAAAACCATGCTGAAATGTCACATGGTAAGAGGGAAATTGCTAAGTCTAGTGATGACCAGATAGCATAAGAACTGTGTGTGAGAAATTTGCAGAAGACAGAGGTCTTGCGAGCAATCTTGGGAGGAGATTTGGTCCTGAAAGATAGATCTCACAGACGAGAGGTTGACAAACAACAGAAAAAAAAAGGTGACCTCTACCATTGGAGTTCTTTCCTTTGAATCAACTCAGGTAAGTGGTACCCTCTTGGAACTAATCTATTGCACAAAACTATATTATGTGTCTTTAACTATGAACAGAAAAGATGTAGCTGGAGCTCTTAAAGCTAAAATGATATTTGGAAAATATTAATAATAGGGTTATTATTTGTACTTTATTTATCGGAAATCAATAACAGTAGGGTCAGAACCAAACTGGTTACCTTAAGTACTAGAAATCTTTAACAGTAGGGTTAATATCTCTTTAGAACTGGTGAATCTCTATATTCTGGAATATACAAGCTGTAGAATTATTATCTGTACAAGTCTTTTATTGTTGGAAAATTAATCATAGTAGAACTACTGTTGTATTGAACTGGTTAACAATCTCTTAGTTGACTGTGTAAATTTTAGAACTGAAAATAGAAATTTGACCAAGAAGGCTTGCCCATGTTCCTTAGATAAGAAAAGAAATATTGCTGAGAATGCTAGTACCCAAAATGAGGAAGAAGCGTTAATTTCATAGGCTAGGTAACACAGTGTTAAACCCCAGAGAGCCGAAGCAAGGTTCGATAAAAAGACCGATGTAGCAGAGAATTATAAGAGTATTTACACTAAAGCCACACTGGGCTAGCACACCAAAGGAGTTGACTGTTAAATAAGTTCAAAACTCCGTAATATTCTTCTTGTAACCCTACATGGGATTGGAACCCCATAGTGTTAAACACTGATAGAGTAAATCTCCGAATAAGTTAACTAAAACTTCAAGATATTAAATCGAAAATGGAGAACTGTAGACACCCTATTCCGTAGAGGCAAATACCAATTTTAATCTAACACAGAACCACATAATTGGAAAAGCAATAAAAATAAGTGGGACCTCGACCCGTGGTTCACACAACAAATCTAGCCACATAAAACTGTACAAAACTATTTGAGCAAGAGTAATATTGATAATTTAAAGGATAACGAGCATAATCATTCACACATCGAACAAGAGTTCAAATTTACATTTCGAGGGGAACTAGTACCATTTGGCATAAAAGAAGACCTAAATGGCTTCGAATTCCAAGAAGTCTACCAAACTAGATTAGCAGGTCTAAACGAGAGAGTTGAAAATCTTTCACTAAAACTTAAACATGGAAAAATTACACTAGCACAGCCATAGTCTCAGGCCCCGTAGCCGGATAGAAAACCCTCGATTGGATAGGGAAAATAATCATGCATACAACTCTTAAACAACTGTAGGCATTCGCCTGAAATGATTAACAAATAACTGGGTAATAAGATCCCGCTTTCGCTTGAAAAACTGAAATAAAAGAACTAGTAAAATTCTTGAGAGCTGATGCACTTAGCCTAAAAACACTAGAGGGTTCCTTCGCTGTCGAACAAGCACCAGGCCATTGATAAATCTTACCCGAAAACCCTGGAGCATCAAATACATGAAAGGAAACCATAAGCACCACTTGGAAACCATAAGCACCACTTGATAATAGATTGTGGACCTTGGATCCGCAACCGTTACTCCTACAGTTAGAGTGCATGGAAAACAACGTTAGCAACAGGGCTAAAATTGCAAGGAATAGATAATCAACTAAAAAGCAAAAAAAAATAACAAAAACACATCCATAAGCATCACTTACTAGGGATACACTCCACATAGGTAAATCCCATATCCCTCCTCCTGAATTTTTTCCAACTAGATTGACACTCTAGGTTGGCAGACCAAACAAG
Source organism: Pinus tabuliformis (assembly GCA_031772625.1). Lineage (NCBI taxonomy): Eukaryota > Viridiplantae > Streptophyta > Pinopsida > Pinales > Pinaceae > Pinus > Pinus tabuliformis. The sequence continues at coordinate 151,346,856 of CM062804.1, read as the reverse complement.
CCTGCAAGAGGATAAGGGGAACCGGAATAGGCGCCAAGGAGAGAAGAAGCAAAATGAGGCATAACTCTTGCAAACAAGGTTGAGTAACCTTCCAGGAAGAGCCCAGTCGTAGGATCGTGAACCCAGATCTCCCACCATTGATGTGACGAGAGACCCAAGATGTACAGCTGTGGAAGGAAAAGCCTTCCCGTGCCACATTACGATGATAGAGCAGGAATTAAATGCCAAAAACCAATGTAAAATTTATTGGGAGTGTAAGTTGGAATGGACTTGACAGAATGAACACATAGAAATGAGACTGTCAGCGAGTGATGTGGTTGGAATTTGCATCGCATGGTTAATATTAATGAAGCCCAATAAACAATGGCTCTTAAAATCTAAAATAGATAAATCCAGAATTTAAACAGGGAACTTAATATTTTATACGTTTGTACTTACACCTTATGTAATAATTGCTATGACAAATGAAATGTTAATGTATTTAAAAAGAAAAATTGTTTTGATTATTATTATGATGTGGAGGTGTGACAAGTGGTATCAGAGCCCAGGTTACCAAACTGTGGCCTCTGGCAAATATACTAAGTGAGAACAATCAGTTATCATTTTTCTTTTTGTTTTCTACCTGTTGTTAACCCACTAACTTGTTAAGAACAGGAAAACAGGACAACAACAGATTATGAGGAGAACAAATAGTGTTCCACACAGGAATGTGGCTGGCCTAGGACCTGCAACATTTCCTGAAAATAATCCTGAAATATGGGTGCAGTTAGGAGAGGAGGCTCGCAACACCAATCTTACGATATTAGAAACTGTTCAGGAATTAAAGAATGAGATGGCCCGCCTACGGGAGGAAAATGCAAGATTAACGATGGAACAGGAAAAAATTATGAAAAGCTTGTCTGACAAACAGAATCAGCGCCAGCTGAACCCCAGCCCTGAACAGGTACGAGTGTCAGAAGAACAAGGCTACCACATGGATCAGGAAGAAACAGAAGGAGGGGAAGAGAATCGAGAGGAGAAGTCGGATAATGCCTCTGAACACCCAACATAAAAAAGGAAGCGGATAGAATTACAAGGGGAGTTTTAGAAAATAAAACTACCACTCTTCGATGGAGAGCTAGAGGAGGTAGCCGAAGCCTGACTGATTAACATGAATAAATATTTCCAATTATATGAATATGATCACAACCTCAAAGCATGGCTGGTCATCTTCCAATTGCAAGGGAAGGCCACTTTGTGGTGGGAGGAGGTCAAGATTGTATGAGGGGTAAGTGAACAAAATATAACTTGGAAAAGATTCCAAAAATATTTCAAGGAAAGATATTTCATTGAATGATTTTAAGACAAGAGAGCACAAGAATTTCACGACCTGCGGCTTGGATAGCAAATAATGGATGAGTTTATCACCCGATTTACCTCTTTACTCTGATATGTACCTTACATACAAGAGGAAAATGCTAAGGTACAGTGGTTCGTCAGCAATTTACCTTTGGCAATGAGAGAAAGAATTGAGTTTGATAACCCAAAAATGATGAATGAGGTTATATGAAAGGTCAGGATATGCTATCCAAGAAGTGTGCTGACAAGAAGGGATAAATTCTGGGAAAGAAGTGTGCTGACAAGAAAGGTAATAAGATTTCTGTGGGAAATAAGGGAAATCGTGGCACTGTTAGCAAAGGATTTACAAAAGGGCAAAACAACAGAAATCTGCATAAAAACTAGTTCAGATTGAAGCCACCCACTGAATCCATATTCAATGAGAAATTTGGTAAAATCGATAACAAAGGGACAGCAAGACCTCTAGTACAATGCTGGGGATGTGGAGGGCCACATTACATTAAAAATTGTCCTCATCGAAAGAGCACTGAATAGGTTTCACAGATCCATGAAGAATCTATGGTAGGTGACGTGGCCCGGAGTATACCAAAAATTAAGGCCGCTCTTGAAGATCATCAGGTAGAATACCAACCGATTATGGTGTAGTTTGAAGGTAAGATCTTTGATCATACTATATCTGTTTTAATTGATCCTAGAGCTACGTTAAGCTATATTAGCCCTAAGGTTGTCGATCAATGTAAATTACAAACTGTCAAGTTTAAAAACCCTTGGCTAGTACAGCTGGCAACAGGGGCAAAGAGATGTGTGTTAGCCAAGGTCAATAACTACCCTTTGAAAATAGCAGGTCAGCCTTTGATGGAAGATCTAAACATACTTCCCCTTGGATCGTATGACGTGTTGATAGGCATGGACTGGTTGGAAAAACGTTGGTCCATTATAAACTGTAAAAAAAAAACTATCTGCTACAAGAATGAACTAGGAGAAAAGCAGGAGATGCAAGGTATTCTGAGGCCAGTACAGATTCAGCCAATAACCGCCTCTCAATTGGCAAAGTGTATCAGGAAAAGATGTCAGGTTTATGCCATTCAAGTTGGTTATGCCAACTCAAAAGACAAGACTGCCACCTTGGAAAGTATTCCAGTGGTTCAAGAATTTGCAGATGTGTTCCCTGAAGAGATACCAGGACTGCCACCTAAGAGAGACATAGACTTTACTATTGAATTGGTGCCAGGAGCAGCCCCGGTGTCTTGAGCTCCTTATCGTATGAGCACACCAGAACTAACAGAACTGAAAATGAAATTGTAGGAGCTGTTGGATAAAAATTACATCTGCCCTAGTGTGTCACCCTAGGGAACCCCGTGTTGTTCATCAAAAAGAAGGATGGAACCCTTCGTATGTGCATGGACTACTGTCAACTGAATAAATTAACAATTAAGAATAAGTACCCTTTACCCCATATTGATGAACTTTTTGACCAAGTAAAAGGGGCAACCGTATTTTCAAAAATTGATTTACGATCAGGATACCACCAGATCAGGATCAAAGAGGAAGACATAGCCAAAACTGCCTTTAGAACTCGCTATGGACACTACGAGTTCGTGGTATTACCCTTTGGGTTAACCAATGCCCCCGCGACCTTTATGTGCTTAATGAACAACATATTTCATCAGTATTTAGACAAATTTGTGTTAATTTTTATTGATGATATACTGATATATTCCCAGAATATTGAGGAACACAAGGAACACCTCAAACTGGTATTGCAAACTCTCCGGGAACATCAATTATACACCAAATATAGCAAGTGTGATTTCTTTAAGGAACAAATTCAGTACTTGGGACATATTATCACTAAAGATGGAATCGTTGTGGATCCTGAGAAGATAAGGACCATAATGGAATGGCCAGTACCGAAGGACGTAGCGGATATAAGATCCTTCATGGGATTAGCGGGTTACTATAGGCGGTTTGTGGAAGGATTCTCGAGAGTGGCCTATCCTATCACCTCCCTGCAGAAAAAGGGGAAAACTTTTAAATGGACCGCAGAATGACAAAAAAAAGTTTTGAACAACTCAAGAATCTACTCACCACTACGCCTATATTAAGCATAGCAGATCTAGGTAAGGACTATGTGATGTGCACAGATGCGAGTAGGGAAGGGGCAGGAGGAGTATTAATGCAGGAAGGTAAGGTAATTGCCTATGAGTCCCAGAAACTAAAGGAGCACGAGTAGAAATATTCCGCTTACGATTTGGAATTGGCAGCTGTCATTCACGCTTTAAAGATGTGGCATCACTATCTGATGGGAAAAAGTTTCTGTTGATGACAGACCATCACATCTTGACTAGTTACTTCAATCAACCTACCTTAAATGCTAGGCAGGTTCGGTGGGTAGATTTCCTAAGCGGATTTATTTTCGAGATTAAACATCTGAAGGTGAAAGAGAACCAGGTAGCTAACGCTTTAAGTTGAAAGGTACATTGCCTCTATGAAATTTCTTGCAGCGAGGGGCGGACTACTTTTAATGAGATGATTAAAAAAACAACAGACAAAGATCAGAATTATCAGCAAATAGGACAACAAGTTCAAAATCCAACCAGTCATGAATATCAGCAAGGATATGCGATGGATGCTGTCGGCATGCTGAGTTATAAAAAGAGACTATATGTACCCAACCAAAGTAACATTAAAAGTTTGATTTTAAATGAATTTCATAAAAATCCCTATGCAGGATGCCCGGGGTACCAAAAGCTGATTACTGCACTCCGGAAGTACTAATGGTTGGGCATGAAAAAAGATGTAGCATAATATTTGACACATTTCTTGGAATGCCAACAAGTCAAAATAGAACATCAGCACCCTGCTGGGTTATTGCATCCGCTACCAATTCTGGAGTGGAAGTGGGAGACCATCTCTATGGATTTTATAACAGGATTACCCAAATCCAAGAGAAACAATGACTCCATCATGGTGGTGGTAGACAAATTAAGCAAATTAGCCCATTTTATACCAGTACAGTCCACTTTCAGAGTGGTACAGATTGCCAATATTTTTATGCAAAACATTTTTAGGCTGCATGGGTTACCAAAAACTATAATTTCTGACCGTGATGTAAAATTTACATCAGTCTTTTGGAGAAATTTGTTTGAGGGGTTAGGGACTCAATTAAATTTCAGTACCGCCTATCATCCTCAGACCGACGGACAAACAGAATGGGTGAATCAGGTTGTAGAAGATATGCTAAGATCATATGTGATGCAGCAACCATCCAAATGGGAAGACTATCTACACTTGGTCAAATTTGCGTACAACAATGGCTATCATATGTCTTTGCAGATGAGCCCGTTTGAAGTGCTATATGGACGAAAATGCCACACACCCTCCAGTCGGGGGGGACTAGAGGACAAGCTGATGCTGGGACCCGAAATGTTAAAAGAGATGGAAGAAATGGTCAAGAAGATACGATCCAACTTAAAGGTAGCCCAAGATAGGCAAAATAATTTCGTCGATCGAAAGAGAAATTTTAGAGAATACCAAGTAGGAGATCATGTGTATGTGAGGATTCGAGCTAAAAGGAGTACATTACAATGGAGTGGGTGCACCAAGCTGGCACCTCGGTTTTGTGGACCATTTCAAATCTTAGCAAGAGTTGGGCCAGTGGCATACCAACTCACCCTGCCAAGCCATATTCGGGTCCACAATGTCCTCCATGTGTCGGTATTAAAAAAATACGTTTATGATCCTAAGCACATAGTCAGTTGGAATGACATACAGGTAAGAAAGTATCTTAGGTAGGCCAATCAATTTTGTTGTTAAAGGAAAAACTGACTTAAGTATTGTGTGTTTCAGGTCGAGCCAGAAGGAGAATTCTTGGTCGAGTTGCTGAATATACTTGATTGGAGAGAAGTAATGCTGTGGAAACGAGCCATCACCCAAGTTAAAGTGCAATGGCAACACTTTTGGCCAGATGAGGCCACCTGGGAGGATGAACATGATCCAGGTGGATATTGGTGGCCACCTGCCAAGTCCACCTGGACCCCCACCATTGTCTTTCTCAGCATTTTCAGTTTCCTTAATTGTAGCACAACTTACTATTTTTAGCAGTTTTTCGGGTCCTGAACTTCCGGAGCCGTTTTGAGGCCCTAAACGACGTTTTTTGGGGAATCCATGGGCAACATGGGTCACCAATGTTGCCCGTTCCAACAATGATAGTGCTCGGATAGATCTTTCTAATGAGCTATTGTACGCGTCAAACGGAGATCATATGCCAAAGTTACGACCCCGGGAAGTTGGTGTACCAATTTACCCCCAAACGGGGCCCACAGTTTGGCGTTTCATCTCCTAGGGTTAGGTTTTGGAATGTTAAGGGTTTTCCATTGTTTCTCAACAATAAATAGGCCTTCGAGCCTCATTGTAACACAGTTCAGAGGCATGTAGCCACCACATCTCTTCTCAGAGATAAGCTACCATCGCCCTAGCTGGTTTATTCCATTTCTGGTTGTAAGCATATTTCAGTATTTTCTATTAATGAAATGAAGTATTATTTCCGCTGCATCTTTGTGTATATGGTTATCTCTGTAATTTGTTGCGTTCCTGTTTAAATCCGGATCAGTGGTATCAGAGCGGTCTGCTTTTTCTCTGTTTTTCTTTGCATGTCCCCAACAAGGTCGGGATATAAGGAGTTAGGGCTTGAACTGGTTGAACCTTTGCAAGACCAGCCTCGCAAATCCCGACGGCCTCCCATGGCGGACGAGAAGAAAGACGAGGGGGCAGGAGATCCCATCAAAATCTTGCTCGAAGAAGCCCTCGAGCGACAACGGAACGCGATGATGGACAGCTTTGCCTAGATCCTTCAGCGGCTATCCAGAAGCAACGCATCGGCTTCCAGCAGCTACTCTGGAAATGCCACACCCTTTAAGGTACAAGTTAATTTTGAAATCCCCATATTCGAGGGTCAGATAGACGCAGATGCCGTAGATAAATGGTTAAATCTGCTAGAGGGTTATTTTTCTGTTCATGAATTTTCGAGTCGGGAAAAGATTGCTTTTGCTCTTCTCAAAGCAGCCCCCCACGTCAAGGACTGGTGGGAAACCTACTGCGAGCAGAAGGATGAAAGTACTGGCTCACTATTTTCAGCCGCACCCACCTGGGATTCGTTCCGGGATGCCATCAAGGAGCAGTACTACCCTGTCGGAAGCTATGAGGATGAATACATAAAGTGGACCACGCTACGGCAGGGAAGGGACCAAGACGTGCCGGAGTTCACCAATCTTTTCCATACCCTTCGCACAAAGTTGGGTATCAAGGACTCAGAGCAACATTTGATACTCAAATACCGTGGCTGCCTGCACAAGTACATCCAGGAAGAAATACAATTCCTAAACATCCCCTCGCTCGGCGCAGCATACCGATATGCCGTCAAGGTCGAGCAGAAGTTTAAACAAAAGAAGCGAGACTTTGGATCTGCGAATCCGAAGCAGGGGAAAGGTGCCCCTAAACCACAGAACAAAGGACAAAGCCAAGGCGGGACAGCCCAAGACAACCAGCTGAAGCCGCAAGCAAAGAACAGCGCCACAAAGCCGAAAAAGGACACTGGAAAATGGTGCGAGTTCCATAAGAGCTCCACTCACAACACAAGTGAGTGTCGGGCCAAGCAGTCACTGGTGGCTGAGCTAAAGGTTTCAGAATCAGACGCATGTTCCGACTCTGAGTCAGAACCCGACAAGGGGTATGAAAAAGGGAAGCAGATCATTGATGCGGATCCCAGCGCCACTGTTGCTACCGCAAAGATCCAGAAAAATGAACCTGAAGATCCAGAGGAGGAGGAGCGTCTCTTCCACTCCCAGATGTGGGTAAAAGGCTCCCCGATACAGTTCATTGTTGATAGCGGGAGTCAAAAGAACCTCATTTCGGCAGAGGTCGTGAAGCGGTTGGGCTTACCGACCACAGCACATCCACAACCATACACCATTGGGTGGCTTCACCAAGGACGAGATCTTCGCGTGAGCCAGTAGTGTCGCCTTCCATACAACATCAAGCCCTTCACGGATGAGGTATTGTGTGACATTGCTCCCCTTGAAGTTTGTGATGTATTACTAGGACAACCATACTTGTGGAAGCAACATGCTGTGTATGAATCAAGGCCCCGTGCTGTTATTATTACATTGGGAAATAAGTTGTTCAGGATACCAGAGGTAGCACCACCTGCCGCCCTCTCTTTGATTACTGCAAAACAATGCAGTAAGATCATTTCCAAAACCAGGAAATTTGTTTTCCTGATGATACGCCCTCAAGGAAAGAAGAAGACAGTGGCCACGGCCTCCAAACGGGGTCCCTCTGCACGACAACTACAGATGGACAAGGTTGTGGAGGAGTACGAGGACATCTTCACCTCCCGGCAGGGGTTCCTCTGCACTGTCAAGTCAAGCACTCCATCGATCTGACCCCAGGTGCGCCGCTACCCAATGGACCAATTTATCGATGCTCCGTTCTGGAGAACGATGAAATCAAGAGGCAGATTCAGGAGCTCCTGTAGAAAGGTCACATCCGTCCGAGTTCATCGCCCTGTGGGAGCCCGATCGTGTTGGTACAGAAGAAGGATGGGACGTGGAGACTCTGTATTGACTATCGAGCGCTGAACAAGATCACTGTCCGTAATAGGTACCCGATCCCGCGGATTGATGACCTCCTAGACCAACTAAAGGGGGCGAAATATTTCAGCAAGATCGATCTGAAGTCAGGATATCACCAGGTACCAATCGAACCCTCCGATGTGTGGAAGACTGCCTTCAAATCCAAGGAGGGCCTCTTCGAATGGTTGGTCATGCCTTTCGGATTGACGAATGCTCCTGCAACCTTTATGAGGCTAATGGATGACATCTTGCGGCCATTCACCAACTCCTTTGTAGTAGTATACTTGGATGACATTCTGATCTTCAGCCAGAGTTGGGAAGAGCACCTCCACCACATCCGACAGGTTCTCCAAACACTGCGGCAACACAAGCTATGTGCCAATTTGGAGAAATGCACTTTTGGCATGACCCAGGTTCAGTATCTGGGATACATCATTGATGAACAGGGGGTGCATGTCGATCCGGCCAAGATCCAAGTCATTCGGGATTGGCCCTCTCCAGCCACTCTAACAGAGCTCCGCAGCTTTCTAGGTCTTGCCAACTTCTACCGCAGGTTTGTGTTGGGGTTTTCTCATATTTCTTGGCCCTTGAGTCAAGTCACCAAGGGCGGGGCGAAAGCAAAATTCTTTTGGTCTGAATCTCAACAGAAGGCATTCAGGGAATTGAAGGATCACCTCTGCACAACACCCGTGCTCGTGTTACCAGATTTACAACAACCATTTGAGGTCGAGGCAGATGCCTCTAACTATGCTATTGGGGCAGTCCTTACTCAACATGGACATCCAGTGGCATATCACAGTGAAACACTTTCAGACACAGTACGGAAGTACCCCACTTATGATAAAGAGATGTATTCCATTGTACAGGCCTGCCGACAATGGAAACATTACATTTTGGGGAAGGAAACGGTCATCCACACAGACCACCGACCTCTGCAGTTCATACAGACCCAAGGGAAATTGCAGAATGATCGCCATCAGAAGTGGTCTACATACCTGCAACAGTTTCACTTGAATATGAAGTATAAAAAGGGCAGCACCAATAATGTTGCAGATTGCCTCAGTCGGCCACCGATCATGGCGCTGACCACCGTGCTCAACTCTTGTGGGCACGAGACTGCTGATTGGCCACTTCTCTACAAAAGCGACCCAGAATTCGGCCACACATACCAGACACTCTTGGAAGGTCGGCATGTTGCAGATTTTCACCTCCAGGACGCCCTATTATGCCACCTCGGTCACCTTTGTGTTCCTTTAAGCGAGCGTGCCAAGATGATTTGGGAAGCACACTACAGTCGGGCTGCTGGGCATTTCGGGGTCGAGAAAACAGTGGCAGTACTGCAAAATTATTTCTATTGGCCAAATCTTCGACAGGATGTTGGGAAGTACATCCGATCATGTACTGCCTGTGCCATTGCCAAACCGACCATTAAGAAGCACGGCCTCTATACCCCGTTGCCTACCCCTAGTCGACCTTGGGAATCCATCTCCATGGATTACATGTCAGGCCTTCCTTCCACTAAGCATGGAAATGACTGTGTTTTTGTGGTCGTCGACAGGTTCTCGAAGATGGCCATTATGATGGCCTGCAAGAAGAATATCACAGCAGAAGCCACTGCTAAACTCTTCTTTGAGCGAGTGTGGGTGCACTTTGGGATCCCACAGTCTATCATCTCAGATCGGGACAGTCGGTTTCTCAGCACATTTTGGTCCAGTCTCTGGTCAATGCTGGACACCAAACTCACGAAGTCCACAACCTTCCATCCTCAAACTGATGGCCAGACAGAGGTTGTCAACAGGATGATTGTGCACATTCTGCGCATGTATAACTCAAAGCATCCACGCACATGGGACGAGAGCCTCCCCTATGTTCAGCACAGCTACAACCGAGCTCTTCACAGCTCCACTGGCCATAGCCCTTTTCAGGTGGGTTTGGGATTCCAGCCACTATGCCCCATTGATGTGGCCATGCCCCTTACAGCTACTCACATGAATTCAGCTCATGTCCAGTCCGAAACAGATAAGGCCACCAGCTTCATTGAGCGCATCCAACATATTCGCCAGCAGGTCCATGACATTCTTGAGAAATCAAATGCCAAGTACAAGCAGCGACATGATCAACACCGGGTGCCACACAAGTTTCAGGTGGGCGACAAAGTCTGGTTGCATTTGCAAAAGGAACGCCTTACTGGAGCCTATCGGAAATTGAGACCACTCCGATATGGTCCTTACACCATTACTAAGGCGATGGGAGACAATGCATTTGAGCTCAGCATTCCCCCATTCCTTGGCCTGCACCCAGTGTTCAATGTGGACCGCCTTCGGCCATACGTTCCACCATTGCTAGACACATCCGACATTGCAGAACAGCTCAAACCCACAGAATTAAATCCAGATTGCATGGAACAAGCTGCAACTGATCGGATCATGGACACACAGATCAAGAACACTCGCCAACAGAATATCCAACTGTATCGAGTTGTCAAAGCAGGCCAACTCCTTCAGCAGGGCAAATGGCTCACCAGGGAACAAGTTCAACAGAAGTTTCCTCATCTCATGGAGGAGCTCAACGCAATGGGGACCATTGCTTCCTAAGGGGGGAGGAATGATCCAGGTGGATACTGGTGGCCACCTGCCAAGTCCACCTGGACCCCCACCATTGTCTTTCTCAGCATTTTCAGTTTCCTTAATTGTAGCACAACTTACTATTTTTAGCAGTTTTTCGGGTCCTAAATTTCTGGAGCCGTTTTGAGGCCCTAAACGACGTTTTTTGGGGAATCCAGGGGCAACATGGGTCACCAATGTTGCCCGTTCCAACAATGATAGTGCTCGGATAGATCTTTCTAATGAGCTATTGTACGCGTCAAACGGAGATCATATGCCAAAGTTACGACCCCGGGAAGTTGGTGTACCAATTTACCCCCAAATGGGGCCCACAGTTTGGCGTTTCATCTCCTAGGGTTAGGTTTTGGAATGTTAAGGGTTTTCCATTGTTTCTCAACAATAAATGGGCCTTCGAGCCTCATTGTAACACAGTTCAGAGGCATGTAGCCACCACATCTCTTCTCAGAGATAAGCTACCATCGCCCTAGCTGGTTTATTTCCATTTCTGGTTGTAAGCATATTTCAGTATTTTCTATTAATGAAATGAAGTATTATTTCCGCTACATCTTTGTGTATATGGTTATCTCTGTAATTTGTTGCGTTCCTGTTTAAATCCGGATCAGAACAACTCATGGAAGAAGCTTATCTAGGGATATTTGTGGCCTGAAAACATCGGGACGATGTTTTATTTCAGGGAGGGGAGATGCAATGTCCCCAGAAAACTATAAATATTTTTTTTTTTTTTTTTCTGGATAAAGACTAAATCTATTAAGTAGAAAAATATAGTACAATCAGGAGAAGCAAGAGACCGGCAGACCGGAAATGATGGAAGCATCAACCTCGGTCCCGGAGAAAGGATTCATAGCTACAGCTGATGACATGAAATCACAGATTGACTCATAGCTACAGCAGATGACTAGAAATCCCAGACTGACTATCTGACTTTTACCCCATAGGGGTAGAAACTACAACACAATGTTTTTTCCCTTTCTTTTTGTTAACTTTTGTCCAGCCATTATGGGGAGGATGAGCTAAGACAACTTGAAGATTGGAATTCTCTGTCAACGGGAATTCCTTTTCTGATTCAGAGGAGGTCTCATGGGCGCGTTTCTGGGAGATTGCTATGTCCTGGGTGCGTCCCATATTATCCATGGGAGGATCCATCGGCTGAGGCACCTGGTCCGGTTCTGAATCGCTTATCCCCTTCTCCGGATCTGGGGTGTTGGAGCTCCCAGAAGGCGGTGGAGGGCAGGGAGCCCAACGCTTGGGCTTGGCTTTTGCGAAGGATCCTTTCTTCGATCTTGCTGTCAGTGATGGACAGGAGTTCTGAAGGTGCCCTGTTAGGTGACAATGGCGACACCGGAAGGCAGTGTTTTCATAGTCTAGAAACTGAGTCCAAACAGTGTCTTTGATCTTGAGATTGATTTGCTCTGGCAATCCTTTGCTTAAATCTAGCTCCACACAAATTCTCGCATATGTGTAGAGACCCTGCTGTTCCCTCTCGTAATCTCCCATTAAGAAGCAACCCAAAGCGTTGCCTATTTGCCTGTATACTCCTGTACGCCACAGGTAAATTGGGAGATTTGGAAGTCTGATCCAGACAGGGGCTTTAGTGATAACTGCAGAAGCTGGATCAAAGTCTGGGAACCATGGAGTTAAGAAGAGGCCTGCCGAACCCATGAACCAAGGTCCTTCTTCTAAGGCCGCTTCGTAGTTCTCGAGATTGTCGAACAGAACTATAAAATATCCCTTTGCACAAAAGTAAGTCTTGCAGCGGTGAGTCCAGTTGTCCTTGATCCAGTCCTGAAGATCCTTTGAGCGTGGCCAGAGCCCATTGAATCTGCAGATGATGGCCCTTTCAGCGAATTTTTGGGTGTCGTCTGCCAGGTCAGGGTAAGAGATCTCAACAGAGGGAACCTCTTCCAATTTGTCCACCAGAAAAGGCTTGGGTGGAGCCTGTACTTGTGGATCTGACTTTGCAGGCTTCTTAGCATGGACTGCATCTTTATATGAGAATGCTTTAGCTGAGGATGACTCTCCAGTAGCTCCTCCCCTCAAACGAAGGGTTAAAATAATGGATGCATCTGTCTTAATGCCGTAAAAACAAATAGGAAAGGGATCCTCAAGTTGTTTACCTTCATGAAGAAGCCGTTGAGCAGCAGAGGGGATCCCAAGTTTGATGCTCAGAGTGTGCTTGAGATTCTGCACTAGATCCGTCTGGCTTACCCATTGAAGCATCGTTTTGCCAGTAATAAGCTTGATTTGTATCTGAAATGAAGAAGAAATGTCTGTATGCCTCTTTCCCCTGCAGATCTGTGAAGAGAGGCAGCATGCGCAAAGATTGGTTTCCGTATCCTGGGTTTGCCTCATGTGCGGATGAGGCTTACCATCAAACGGTGCAGGCCTTTCCGTATTCCCCTTTCCCCTGCAGATCTGTGAAGAGAGGCTGCTTGCACGATGGTTGAGAATCGTTTCCTGGAATGGCTTCACCGGCGGAAGAGGCTTACATTCAAACGGTGCAGGCTTTTCCATCCCGCCAGCAAAGATCCGAGGAGAAGCTGTGAAGGGTTCTGCGTGAACGCCCTTGGCTGCTGCGCCTACAATCTGGGGATGGCTCCATAAACGCGTTGAGGAAGCAGGTGGCTGAGGCCGTGCTACCCCATATCTTTCTGCAGAGAGAACAGCGTGAGCAATCGTGTTTGCTGCTCCGGCCATCATGGTATGAGCATCTTGCTTGTCTGCAGAGAGGGAAAGAACCCTGGACTTGTGCATGCGTTTCTTGAGACCATCCGCGGCAGGGACAAACAGAGATCCGATGGCAGCCGAGGGCGTGAAGGCGGCAGAGCTAGGGTTCTTCCTCGGAGCCATAATTTTTATAAATATTTTTATTTTACCACAGTAAGAAAAAACTAAATAATTATTGTTATTATTTGTTTGAGTTGAATAATATTGTTAATTATTGAAGATAGGAAATCATTTGAGTATTAGCAAATCTTGTGACTTCTCATGGAAAGAAGTTGGAAAAGGCAATTGCCGAAAAAACCCTAACTACCTCCCCTAACTGTGAAATGCTCCTAAATAAAAGGGAGTGAGGGGAGGAAAAACCGTGATGAAATGTGAGGAAGTAAGGGGGAAATTGCTAAGTCTAGTGATGACTAGATAGCATAAGCACTACGTGCAAGAAACTTGCAAAAGACGGAGGTCTTGCGAGCAAGCTTGGGGGGAGATTTGGTCCTGAAAGAAAAATCTCACGGACGGGAGGTTGACAAGCAGCAGAAAACAAAGGTGACCTCTACCATTGGAGTTCTTTCCTTTGAATCAACTCAGGTAAGTGGTACCCTCTTAGAACTAATCTATTGCACAAAACTATATTATGTGTCTTTAACTGTGAATGGAAAGGATGTAGCTGGAGCTCTTAATGCTGAAATGATATTTGGAAAATATTAACAGTAGGGTTGTTATTTGTACATTATTTAGTGGAAATCAATAACAGTAGCGTCAAAACCAAACTGGTTACCTTAAGTACTAGAAATATTTAACGGTAGAGTTAATATCTGTTCAGAACTGGTGGATCTCTATATTCTGGAATATAAAAGCTATAGAATTATTATCTGTACAAGTCTTTTATTGTCAGAAAATTAATCATAGTAGAACCACTGTTGTATTGAACTGGTCAACAATCTCTTAGTTGACTATGTGAATTTCAGAACTGAAAATAGAAATTTGACCAAGAAGGCCTGCCCATGTTCCTTAGATAAGAAAATAAAGATTACTGAGAATGCTAGCACCAAAATGAGGAAAAAGAGTTAATTTCACATGTTAGGTAACATGGTGTTAAACCCTAGAGAGCTGAAGCAAGGTTTGATAAAAAGACCGATGTAGCAGAGAATTATAAGAGTATTTACACTAAAGCCGCACTGGGCTAGCAGACCAAAGGAGCTGACTGTTGAATAAGTTCAAAACTCCGTAAGATTCTTCTTATAACCCTACACGGGATTGAAGCCCCATAGTGTTAAACACCAACAGAGTAAATCCCCGAATAAGTTAACTAAAACTTCAAGATATTAAATCGAAAAGGGAGAACTGTAGACACCCTGTTCCGTAGAGGCAAATACCAATTTTGATCTAACACAGAGCCACATAATTGGAAAGCAATAAAAATAAGTGGAACCCCAACCCGTGGTTCACATAGCAAATCTAGCCACATAAAACTGTATAGAACTATTTGAGCAAGAGTAATATGGATAATTTAAAGGATAACGAGCATAATCATTCACACATCGAACAAGAGTTCAAATTTACATTTCAAGAGGAACTAGTACCATTTGGCATAAAAGAAGACCTAAATGGCTTCTAATTCCAAGAAGTCTATCCAACTAGATTAGTAAGTCTAAACCAAAGAGTTCAAAATCTTTCACAGAAACTTAAACATGGAGAAATTACGCCAACGCGGCCATAGTCTCAAGCACCGCAACAAGATAGAAAACCCTCGATTGGACAGGGAAAATAATCATGCATACAACTCTTAAACAACTATAGGCATTCGCCTGAAACAATTAACAAATAACTAGGTAATAAGATCTCGTTTTCACTTCAAAAACTGAAATAAAAGAACTAGTAAAACTCTTGAGAGCTGATGCACTTAGCCTCAAAATCAAGCAGGGGGTTCCTTCTCTGTCGAACAAGCACCAGGGCCATTGATAAATCTTACTCGAAAATCCTCGAGTGTTGGAGACATGAAAGGAAACCATAAGCACCACTTGACAATAGCTTGTAGACCTCGGATCTGCAGCCGTTACTCCTATAGTTAGAGTGCACAGCAAACAATGTTAGCAACAGGGCTAAAATTGTAAGGAATAGATAATCAACTGCAAAAAAAGACATAACAGAAATACATCCATAAGCATCACTTACCAGGGATACACTCCACGGAGGGAAACCCCATATCCCTACTCTTGAATTCTTTCCAATTGGATTGAAACTTTAGGTCGGCAGATCGAACAAGCCTGCGAGAGGAGAAGGGGAACCCGAACAGGCGCCGAGGAGAGAAGGAGAAAAATGAGCCATAACTCTCGCAAACATGGTTGAGTAAACTTCCTGGAAGAGCCCAGCCGTAGGATTGTGAACCCAGATCTTCCACCGTCGATGCGACGAGAGACCCAAGATGTATAGCTGCGAAAGGACAAGCCTGCCTGTGCCACATTACCATGACAGAGCAGGAATTAAATGCCAAAATCCAATGTAAAGTTTTGTGGGAGTGTAAGCTGGAACGGTCTTGACAGAATGAACGCATAGTAATGAGTCTGTCAGCGAGTGGTGTGGTTGGAATTCCCATCGCATGGTTAATATTAATGAAGCCAAATAAACGATGGCTCTTAAAATCTAAAACAGATAAATCCAGAATTTAAACAAGGAAATTAATATTTTATACGTTTGTACTTACACCATATGTAATATTGCTATGACAAGTGAAATGTTAATGTATTTTAAAAAGAAATTGTTTTGATTATTATTATGATGTGGAGGTGTGACAAAAAATAATATTTTTTATCATTGTAAAATACATCAGACTAAAAACCAAAATAAATGTATATTAATTGATCTCAAATAATGATATATAATCTGTACATATTAATACAAAAAAAAATATTTGAATTAGTTTTAAATAATTTTTAGAGTCGAATACCTACTCAAACTAATTAAAAATTAATCCCAAAAATTAATTTAATATTTATTACAAATTCTTTTAAGGAAGAATACTAAACATAAAATTGTTTTAACCAAGAATACTAAACATAAAAGCTTAGTGATTTTAGAAATGGTTTTACTAGTTTTATGTAAATATAAAAAATGAAAGTTTAGTGATTTTAGAAATGTTTGAAGTAGGCTTACCTTTTGAATTTATTTTACTTGTATTCACTGATTAGGGGGGTTTGAATAATTTTAATTGGATTAGTATATTGGCAGGTGCTTTACAACACAAGAGATGTTACCTTACATAATTTAACGTTGTATCAAAATTTATATATATATATATATATATATATCAAAATAAAGGTCGAGAAAGTTGAAATTTG
This sequence comes from Pinus tabuliformis, assembly GCA_031772625.1. Classification (NCBI taxonomy): domain Eukaryota; kingdom Viridiplantae; phylum Streptophyta; class Pinopsida; order Pinales; family Pinaceae; genus Pinus; species Pinus tabuliformis. The sequence continues at coordinate 151,330,206 of CM062804.1, read as the reverse complement.
TAGATACAATTTTTTTTTTTAATGATTTTTTTTTTGTATTTTAAGATATTTGATTTTTTGGGATGTTTGATAGGCCCATAGTTATATATTAGGTAGTTTTCCAATTTCTAAATTATAATTTTGAAAGCATAAATTAATTAGACACTTTAAAAAATCTTTTTAGGTATTTGGACTCAGTAGACTATATAATTAAACATGCAAAATATTTGGTACGTAAAAAATATAAAATAATGAAATTACTTGAAATGTTTTAACCATAAGAATTTATTTCTTCGGTACAAATTTTTTTAGCTGTACATAATATGTAGATAATTGACATTGGAATATTTTACTTAATATGAGAGTTGAAGTATTTTATTTGTGGATTACATTATTCACATTAATTTATTTTTTTATTATTAATATATTTTTAAATACATGTCAAAATTACTTAATCTAAATATTTATTTATAACTCATATTTTTTTTTCTTATTATTGATATTTTTTTAATTGCCATGTACATCTTCCTCTTACTAATTTAAAAAAAAAGCAATTGAATTTCTTTAGTTTCAATTACTTCTTTTTTAAATTGATATGAAATTATGTGATTTTACATGGATATTAAAATATTCTCTTTATAGTTGAGTATAAGAGTTAAATATTTTTAGGATATCTCCCTAATTTCATCTATCTTAATTCATTCAAGATCTATCAAGCACCCAAAAAGAGGATATTACTACATCTATCATACTTAATACGAAAGCCTTTCCACTCGACAATGAATCATGTGAGCATAAAAACAATAAACATAGTGAATACAATAAAAATAAGACTAGTCTTATAATAATTATAATTAAAATTATCCAAATATCTATATCTATATATATTCATTATTTACTTTTATTATAATCAATATTATCTTCGAATTTTAAAATTTATATATATATAAAGAGACATATATCAATTCAGAACATAAAAAAAATTACATATTTTTCTTAGATTACGCTGAACAAAATAAATATAACCAAACATAAACAAAATTAAATTAATATAAAATTATAAAACTTCAATAAAGATATAAAAAGATTAAATTTCTTAGAATATTTTTTTCGTAGACATCATTGAATTTAAATTTAGTACAAATTAGATAAATTGAAGTTTAAAATAAACCTAAATTAATTATTAAAAAACAATTGAATTACTCTCTAACCTTTTTTTTAAAGCACCATGTTTGACAAAGTATTTGCCATTTATCTCGTGGGTCGACTAGTGAGCCGCCATTCGGCCGTATAAAACTGACAACTCTATACAGCCCATGATAAAAGGAGTTGTCTATAATGTGATTTTTTGAAGATTCTGGTGACGGAATCCGGCGGAAGAAATTGAGGTTAAATCTTGATTTGTTGCAGTTAAAATGATTTTTTAACTGCATATTTGGATTCAGCACCCTGGAAAACCTTTGCGACACTTTCATTGTGCAGAAACTAGCTATCAAACTTGCGATTCCAATAAATTCCTGCCGGATTTCGACTGGAAAAACCTGCCGGAAAAGCTTTCAAAAAGTCGCGTTATAGACAACCGCTAATAAAAGTGAAACTTCAAATGGCTAAGCGGGGTCCACTTATGACGACGTGGCTACAGCCTGTTACCTTATTGTCTATTTTCCACGTGCATGGAGATCGCTGTTGCATCTCTAGTTCCTACATTAGAGAAAGACACTCGCAAGGCTACATCAATGACATTAAATGCCAAAACCCTGGGAACGTGATGTTTGCCACAGTAACTTCTAGGCGAAAAATGGTGACAATCAAATGGCCGCGGGTCCGAAGACCGTGGGATTCGACAGAGCACGGGAAAGCGTGGAATACACGGCACCCACATCCCAGAAAAATTTCTGGTCATCGTTGATTCGCTGTGGTTCGTTTAATCAATTTGTCTGCGTTTAGTTTTCTGAAATCAGAAATCCGTCATAATTTTTCATCCCAACCATATAATTTTAGTTTTCTGAAATAGGAAATCCGTCGGATTTATTTGTTTGTTGGGTTTTGCTTTGCTTTACCTTCACGCATAATCTGGTCAGCTTGTCAGTTGATAGAATATATTCCAATTATAACTCTTCTGCATTTATTTTATTTCATGTCCAGGTCCCTGTGAATATATAGAAATGGCAGCGATTGGATAATTGCTATGAGTTCTGTGGCTCATACATGGGACACGCATACAACTTCTGTAGCAGAGCTTAGATGCACGAGATGATTAATTTGGTACCTCTCATCTTTTCTTTTTTTAAAGCTCTGGATAAGAGTTGGTATCAGCGTCTCAGCGGTGGACCGAATATTTTAAGAAAGATTGGGTTTATCTTTATTTAATTAATTATTGTAACTATACATTCAACTTTTTCACTTTTTCCTATTCTGAAAGATGAATTCATACTCCATCCCACAAAATAGCACTATGTAAGACAAATAGGAGTAGCCTGGCATTTATTTAACAATATACAAATTTTCTACTTTATAATACAATAATTTATACACATAAATTTTGTTTTAATTAGTTTGGGTCGCAATTTATAAATAAAAAAATTAAATTTTAATTAGCTTTGGTTTTTAATTTCAAATCATATTATTATTATTGATGAACGTTTGCTAGACTTAAGACTTGTAATTATTATAAATAAAAAAAATTAAATTTTAGTTAGCTTTTGTTTTTAGTTTCAAATCATATTATTATTATTATTGATGAAAGTTTACTAAACTTAAGACTTGTAATTATTAATGATGATCATTAACATTCACTAAAACTTATATAATTTATACAGAACTTATTTTAAGAAAATAAAAAATATAGTTTGTTTAATGTCTATCTTAAAAACATAAAATATTCAATAAAACTTATATAATTGGTAAAAACTTACTTTAAGAACATATAAAATATTCAGTAAAACTTATATAATTGGTACAAAACTTACTTTAAGAACATAAGAACTATGGCTGGTACCATACCTAACTTAAAAACATAAAAGAAAATAAAAAATATAGTTTGTTTAATGCCTATCTTAAAAACATAAAATATTCAGTAAAACTTATATAATTGGTACAAAACTTACTTTAAGAACATAAGAAATATCGCTGTTACCATACCTAACTTAAAAACATAAAAGATGAAGATTAATCAAATTTTTTCAACCTATTTTATTTCTTATTAAAAAAAATTATATACAATAGCTTCATAACTTTGTTGAATTAAACGATTCAACTTCCTGTTCATACTTATTTCTATTTTTATTTTTACATTAAAAACATAAATGGTCTTCATTTCATCATCTCTACCATAATCTCTCAATACTTATTAGAAAATAATTTATTAAAATAAATAAATATATATATATATATATATATAAACATTTAATTTGTATATCTCTTATATAACATATATTATATTTAAAATTTTAATTATAATCCATTTTATATAAAAGATACTCCAATTAAATGTTTATATATATATATATTTATTTATTATTTTAAATAAGTATAATTTATTATAGTCAAAATTAAATAAAATATCAATATAATATTATTTTTATTTCATAAAAATAACTAAAGAAATATTAAAAGAAAATATATTTTATACTTGAAAACATAACATAAATAAAGCATTCTCTATTCAACTTTCAAGTAGACATGCCATAATATAGAGCATTTTATTTTCAATGACAATGGGTCTCAGAGGAGCCCCTTCTTCATGAATCTTTGGTAGACCCATTGTCAACACGATAGGAGGGCCAACTTATCTTCTTGCTAAATAATTAGCCTAGAAGCTTAAGCCCCTTGTTGGCCATACAAAATCCTTCGTCAAGGACTCTGCATCGTTTGTTAATGACTTAAAGAGTTTTAAGCTTGATCCAGATGACAAGCTTGTGAGCTTCGATGTGGTTTCTCTCAACACTAATATCCCTATGAATGAGGCCATCGAAGTCATCAAGTGCATCACAGATCCTGATACGGCTTATTTAGTTGGTATTTGTCTTACTTCTACTTTCTTTTCATTCGATGGGGAATTCTATGAGCAAACTTGCCATGTCGCCATGGGTTCCCTCCTCTCCCCTATGGTAGCTAATCTATTCATGGAGGCTTTTGAATCAAAGGCCTTAGCCTCTTCTCGTCTTCTACCTAAGTTGTGGAAGAGGTTTTTGGATGACACTTGTGTCATGTGGTCCCATTGTAAAGAAAAGTTGGAACTGTTTTGCCTCCATCTTAAAAATCAATCTATTTTTATAAAGTTCACCATGGAATTTGAATGTAATGGTAGTCTTCCCTTCCTTAACATCCTCTCAAGGAATGATGATGGCTCTTTCTCGGATTAGGTATATCGTAAGAAAACTCATACGAAACAATATCTTCATGCTAATTCTCATCATTTCCCAGCTCAAAAGCTTGATGTTCTCAACACCTTAGTGACTAGAGCTTTAACAGTTTCTGATGAGAACCATCTCAAGGAAGAGAAAGCACAACTCCTAAGTGTTTTATTTAATAATGGGTATAGTAGACACCAATGTACTAAGGCTTTCCTCAGAGCTGAAAAAGGTCCTAGTTCTAATAAAGATACGAAGGATTGATTTTCTGGTGTTCATCTTCCTTTTATCTAAGGGACCACTAACAAGATTACAAGGATCCTAAGGAAGCTTAAGGTGGCTTCAACCTTTCAGACTTTAAATACCATCTAGAGCTCCCTTAGATCTATAAAAGACCCATTGGACCCCAAGAATATGAAGGGCGTTTACGTTATCCCATGCTCTTGTGGGACTCCCTACATTGGTGAGACTGGTCGCTCGATTAATCAAAGGATTCATGAGCATGTTGCTGACATGAAGCATGGCAGGTCCCGCTCCTCTGCTTTGGCGGAGCAAGCAGATAAATCTAAGCATCACATCTGCATTGAGGAGGCCCAAGTCATTGCTAAGGTTAGTCATTTTCATCATCATAAATTGAGGGAGACCCTAGAAATTGAAAAAATACCTAATAATTTGAATAGAGATGATGGTTGGAATATTAGTAAAAGTTGGGTCCCTGCCTTGTCCTCCTAGTTTTTTAGGCTTTTTTTGGGATTTATTTTTTTGTTTGTTTATCTATGTACGTACTGACATCCTTTTTATAGTATTTGTTGTTGATTTATTCTTCATTAGAGTTTTTTTTTTATCATTCATGTTTTTTTTATGTATTTTATCATCCTATTCATTCTTAACTCATTTTAGTATTTTTGTTATTTGTTTAATGGGCCCGAGCCCCATATTTTATTGTTGACCCCATTTTATTTATTGATTATTTTTTCTTTGGATATATATATATATATATATATATTTCTATTTCTATTTTTTATTTATATATATTTTGACTTGTGTATATTTTTGTTTTGTTTTATTTATTTTTCCATTAATTATTTTTAATTTTATTTTAATTTATTTTCATTAGTTATTTTATTTATCAAATGATCTTGTCTCGATTAGGGCCTTCACTTGTTTTTATAATTTTTTACTCCCCTCCTTTAAAGTTTGACTTTGATTATTTATTTATTTATTTTAAATATTATTTCTCAAAAACTAGTTGTTTAATATAACGGTTACTTATTAATATTTGTTTTTAATAAATTAATAAACTAATATCACTGTTTAAATATTATTTTTCAAAAAGTAGTAATCTGGGGTTTTAATAAATTAATTTAAATATTATTTTTCGAAAACTAGCCATTTAATATAGCTGTTACATATTAATATTTTAATAAACTAATATCAATATTTAAATATTATTTTTCAATAACTAGTAATATTTGGTTTTAATAAATTAATTTAAATATTATTTTTCAAAAACTAGACATTTAATATAGCTGTTACCTATTAATATTTTAATAAATTAATGAAATAATATCATTATTTAAATATTTTTTTCAAAAACAAACCGTTTAATATAGTTGTTACTTAATAATATTTGTCTTTAATATATTAATAAATTAGTATTATAATTTAAACATTATTGTTCAAATATAGTCGTTACTTGAAATTATGTCTCTACATTTCTCTCTATTTAAGCATTTACCATGGTTTGCCTCTTCATCTCGTCCTGATGATGAACCACACTTGTTGGTTCAAAATGTGTCAACCAAAAAGATCTCTCATGTGATTTCTACTGAAATACTTTGTTTAATTCATTATGGATCACAGAAGCTTGAATACAGAAATTATTAAATAACTTAAAAAAACATATTAGTAGAGTTTTTTTTGCACTATCATAATTATCCCCTCTAATAAATTAGAGGTATTTGATACTTCTATCTTTCCAACAAGGTTTACAATCACATCATAGGAATTTCTATTTTTTAAAATTATAATATATTTTTAAAATTATATTTAATTAATTTCAAGGTGGGAATTTTAATTTTTTTAATTATAAATATATTTTAAAAATAATATTTAAATAATTTCATTTTAAAATGTAAAGAAGGTTATTATGATTTTTATTATGATTTTGATTAGAATATATATATATATATTAATTAATTATTTTTTATATTTTCTAATTTAAAATATTAATTAAATTTCTAATAATAAAATATTTTATATTTAAAATAATATAAACAATACTTAATTTAATATATTTTAAATAAAAAATAAATTAAAAAATTATATTCATAAATAATTATTAATTACATTTATATATTTAATTCCTACCTCTACCCATCAAAATCACATAATATATAATCAACATAAATCACATTTATATGCATAAACTCCAACTATGCAAAAATTGCTTATACATATAATAACATCATTCACCTATATGCATAACCGCATATTTCACATATAAGTTTAGTTTATACGACTGGTTATTTAATTTTTTTAATATCCAATGCTTGGCATTTATGATCACATTTATATGCATAAACCCCAACTGTATATAAACAGTTTAGTTCACACCTATATTCATAAATTTCTTATACATATAATAACATCGTTCACCTATATGCATAACCGCATATTTCACATATAAGTTTAGTTCATATGATTGGTTATTTAAATCTTTTAATATCCCATGCTTGGCATTTATGATGGCCCATGTATCGATGATGGCATGATGGCTTTGGGATATTCAACACGTCTAATCTGTGGTGAAATCGCAGCTGGATGCATGGTAGAACTTTATGGCGATTCTCCGGGCATTGATCCATATGCGATGCATGTATCCATTCGGTGAAGGCAGGAGCTGACCTCCAGATACTTCCGTCCGTCCTCCATCTGTCATACTCTCCTTGGGAGCTACTACGCATCAACAACTCTCCTTGCATTGGGCTCATCCAATGATGGCAAGGGCACTCTTACCTTATTTGCTACCTTTTGTGATTCATTTTTGATGTTAAGTTCTCTAGCGACAGGACTCTTCGGCTTTTTTGTCTCTAACTCTAGTTTTTTTTCCTAGGTTCGAATCTTGTTATAATAAGACTGATTAGTTCCTTCACTTGCATTTCCCTGCTCTAGCATTAACCTTTTGTTGTATTCTCGGGTTCAAAACAAGTCGTTTTGGTTCCTCTATGCCATGAAGGAGGTGTTCATGCCACAGCCCTAGCCAGGTAAGGAAATTTGTCCCAAGTTTTGTTAAGTAGCTACTGTGTTTTTTTTTTTAATTTACCAGAGAATAACCAGATCTTATTTGTTGAATTGCTAGGCTTCACCAGGGTTTTGCTTAGCAACTCGAGAATGGAAGCTCAATGCCTTCCTCCGGAAATGAGGCCAAGGGTTTTGAACTGGTACTACGTCCATCCTTCGAGTATGTGGTTTTACTCCAGAATTCCTCCAGTACAGAGCTTTAGCTCCTGAGGGTTGCTTTGTTCAGGTCGGTCTTCTGGCTAAGTTACTTATGGTCTATGTTATTTGTTGTAAGAAGTTTATTTGGGGCTCCACTTATGAAGACACTGTGACTGCGTTTTTTGGTGTGCTTCAGCTAGAAAAGTTCCTTGACCTGCTTCTTAGGTTCTGGGTTCATGGCCATTACTTCATTGTATTTTGAAGCTCTACAGAATGGCTTAGTTGTAATTTTGTAATTCGAAATTCTTTTAGTCACTGAGACCTCTTTATCGAAAGAGGGTTTTAATTTTCCTAAGACTATATATATATACTGTTTGATTTATGGCGATATCTACTGTGTCAACAATTTAAGGGTTGTTTCTTTAACCCTCAAATAGACTCTGTAATTCCTTTACACAGAGGTTTATTTATTTTTTGCATTAAACTTGTTTCGTTATTTCGCACAATACTTGTCTTTTATCTAGATTTCGTTTGAGGTTTATTCTGCAATCTACCTGCAACTCTGGCTATGGAGATTATTTACATGTTTCTTGGCTTGTGTATTTAATTACTTTGCTAGCCGTGTCCCTTCTAGCAGGGTTTTAGCTCCATGTTCTGAATCATTCGAATGCGGAATGAGTTATAAATTGTTCATATGGTTTATCAACTCAGATTCTCTTTTTGTTACTTAGGCAATATCCTTTTTTTAATAGTTATGAATCTTGTGGTTGGTTTCAGAACTCATTCTTTCATTACAGTTAAATTTCACTTATGTTATCTCAGTTAAACTGCTTAGTATATATCAGGTATCGTAAATCCCTCTTTGTTATACTATAAGGTCTGGTAGTGAAAAATTCAACTCTCAATACCAAAACATATATTTATCCTTTTTTTTTCCCTTGGGATGATAACTTTCTATGTTTTTCTAGCAATTACTGATATAGCTCTGGATGTTTGGGGTTCTTGGTCCTATAATACCTTTTCAGATTGGCCACACAGTAAACCCCTAAGTTATACCCCTGTGTAAAGTTTTCTGTTGGTTTCAGTAATAAAACTGTTTGATTCTTTATATATATATATATATATATATAGATATAGCTATATATATATATCTTCTGGTCACTGTAGATTTTCTAGTACATCTAGTAGTTCTTCTAGCAGTCGTTATGCCTTAGCTATTTCTAGTTTAAAACACAACCTTTTTCCAACAGCATGCAAATCTTTACTCAATAATTATCTGCCCTACAAAGAGTTAAACATACACTTATCTGATTCAGGTAGTAAAATATAGAATGTTAATTGTACTTATCTGATTCCAATAGTATAATCTATCAACTATTGATTCAAGTTAGACTAGGAACTTTGATTTACATTGTAACCATGAGACTTGCTTTCAAGCCAAGTCTCCCCTCGAGCTGTCACCACATGCAAAGTGATCTCCTGTAGACTAACAGTCTTACATTTATAACTATCTAATATTAATCAGACATAGCACCTGGAACTCTGACTGACATAACAACATAGAAAATCCCCTTTTCCTTCCTATCTCTCTCTTATCTCAAGTACACATTACCCTCTTTATTTATTCCCTTGAGAATAAATCTACAAGGAAGTAGTTAGGGTTGGCTAACTACCCATCCGAACTACTTGACATGTGAGAGTTACATAATCATCATTATCAAGAAATTTCTCTCATGCACATTTTTAATCAAAATAATAAAAATATAAAATTCAATAATAATATTCAGTTTGTTTGCTACAATAATTAAATATTTACAATTCCCTGGGGACATCACACCTCCCCCTTAAGATTAAACATCATCCCGATGTTTTTCTGCTGCAAATAAATTTGGACAAGTTTCTCTCATTACTTGTTCATCCTCCCAGATGGCCTCCTCCGGCCCAAAGTACTGCCACTGCACTTTAACTTGGGTGATAACTTGTTTTCGCAACATTGCTTCTCTCCGATTGAGTATAACCAAGGGTTCAGCTGAGAACTCACCTTCCAGTTCGACCTACACACAAGAAAATTTTAGTTACTTCTTTTCCTTGGCAACTTTTCTTGATAAATCTATCAAAAAATTAACTTACCTATATATCTTTCCAATTAATTATATGCTTAGGGTCACATATATATTTTTCTAACACCGAAACATGGAAAACATTATGCACATATATGTGGCTACGCAAGGCGAGTTGGTAGGCCACTTGTCCGATTCAAACTAGAATCTGGAAAGGGCCACATAATGGGGGTGCCAATTTAGCACATCTGCTACATTGCAATGTACTTTTCTTGGCCTGTACCCACACATAAACATGATCTCCAATTTGAAATTACCGAAAACTCCTCTTTCAATCAACAAAGTTCTTTTTTTGGCCTTGCACAACCTTTAAATTAGAGCAAACTCTTTTAACTATCTCCTCCATTTCTTTTAACATGTCCAACCCCAACATCAACTTATCCTCTAGCCCACCCCATCTCGAAGGTGTCCTGCACTTTTGTCCATACAGTACTTCAAACAAAATCATTTGTAGTGATACGTGGTAACCATTGTTATAAGAAAATTCTACCAAATGTATGTAATCCTCCCATTTGGATGGTTGTTGCATTACGTAAGTCTGCAACATATCTTCCACTACCTGATTTACTTGTTCAGTCTGCCCATATGTTTGGGGGTGGTAAGTAGTGCTGAAATGTAACTGTGCATCTAAACCTTCAAATAAGGCTTTCTAGAAAGATGATGTGAATTTTACATCACGATCAGAAATTATGACCTTTGGTAATCCATGTAATTTAAAAATGGTTTGCATGAATATATTAGTGATTTGTATTGTCTTATAGGTTGACTCTACTGGTATGAAGTGGGCCGACTTTCTCAACTTATCTAGCACCACCATTATTGAATCATTCTACTTTCTTGACTTAGCTAGTCCTGTAATAAAGTCGATGGAAATGGTTTCCCACTTCCATTCCGGAATAGGCAACGGGTGCAACAACCCGGCTAGGTGACTATGCTCTGCTTTTAATTGCTGAAATTCCAGATAGTGAGCTGAGTATTCAGTTACTTCTTTCTTCATACCAGGCCAAAAATATTCCTTTTTAAGTGTGGTAATTAGTTTATGGTATCCGGGATGGCCTGCATACAGATTTTTATGATATTCATCTAGAATTAAGTCTTTAACATTTTTCTGGTTAGGTACATATATTCTTTTCTTATAAATCAGCATGCCTTCATGATTTATTTTATATCCCAGTTGTTGTTCATTGTTGTTTGAAATTTTTTCTTGTTGCCATAAAAATTTATATTCTAGATCAGACGTTGCTGCATCTTTAATCAGCTCATTAAAGATAGTTCATGCTTCATTGTATGAGACTTCATATATACAATGTACTTTCTGACTTAAGGCATCCGCAACCCGATTCTCTTTTCCTTTCAAGTTCTTGATTTCAAAATCAAATCCACTTAGAAAATCGACCCAACGAGCTTGCCTAGCATTCAGAGTGGGCTTCTTAAAATAGTTAGTTAAACTATGATGATTAGTCATTAAAAGAAATTTCTTACCCATCAAGTAATGTCGCCACATTTTTAATGCATGAATGACTAATGTTAGTTCTAAGTCATAGGCTGAATATTTTTGCTCGTGCTCCTTAAGCTTCCTAGATTCATAAGAAATTACTCTGCCTTCCTGCATTAGTACGCCATAGACACCTTCCTTGCTTGAATCTATACAAACCACATAGTATTTATTTGGGGCTGCAATGCTCATAATAGGTGTGATGCTAAGTAAATGGTTAAGCTGATCAAAACTCTTTTGACATTCCATGGTCCACTTGAAATTATTTCCTTTCTTCTCCAGAGAGGTGATGGGGTATGCTACCTTGGAAAAACCTTTGACAAACCTCCTATAGTATCTGGCTAGACCCACGGATGACCTTATATCCACCACATACTTTGGTACTAGCTATTCCATTATTGGTTTTATATTTTCGAGGGCCACAACGATTCTATCCTTGTTAATGACATGTCCTAAATACTAGATTTGTTCCTTAAAGAAATCACATTTGTTGTATTTTTCATACAGCTGATGCTCTCTTAAAGTTTTCATAATTATACATAGATGTTCTTTGTGCTCTTTTATATTCCGAGAGTAAATTAATATTTCATTGATAAAAATCAACATAAATTTATCCAAATACTGATGGAATATATTGTTCATGAGACACATGAAAGTTGCGGGGACATTAGTCAGCCCGAAGAGCAACACAACGAACTCGTAATGTCCATAGCGAGTTCTAAATGTTGTTTTAGCTATATCTTCCACCTTAATTTTGATATGATGGTAATTGGAACGAAGGTCGATCTTTTAAAACACGGTTGCATCCCGCACCTGATCAAACAACTCATCTATACGAGGTAATGGGGTACTTATTTTTGATGGTCAGTTTGTTTAACTGGCACTAATCCATGTACATTCACAGGATTCCATCTTTCTTCTTAATGAAGAGTCCTGGGGCTCCCCAAGGTGATACCCTTGGACGGATGTACTTTTTATCAATTAGTTCTTGTAGCTACACTTTTAGCTCTGTCAACTCTAGTATACTCATGATAGGGGGCTCGGGATACTGAGGCAGTTTCCGAAATTAATTCAATGGTGAAATCTATGTCTCTTTTTGGAGGAAGCTCCAGAATTTATTCAGGAAACACATTCGGGAAATTCTATATTACAAGTATATTTTCTAAAGAAATAGATATTTCCTTTGAATTGGCATATCCTACCTATATCGCATAGATTTAACATCCTTTTTGGATGTATTTTTCTAAATGAGAGGCGGTTACCGGTCTTAATTGTAGAGGTCTAATTATGCATTGAATTTCCTACCTCTTTCCCTCTTCATCCATATAGATAATGGTTTTGGTCTTAGAGTTAATGAGGGACCAATGCTTTTCCAACCAGTCCATACCTATACAGATCCTAGGGGTAATACATTCAGGTCTGCCACAAGAGACTGACTAGCTAGTTGTAAGGGGCAACTGTTGACCTTGGCCAACAACCTTCTTTTTTCCCCTGTGGCTAGTTGTACTAACCAAGGACTCTTAAACTTAACAGCTTGCAAACAACATTGTTCCACTATCTTAGGGCTAATATAACTCAAAGTAGCTCCTGGGTCAATCAAAATAGATAGAGTTTGATCTGATATTTTACCTTCAAATTATATCATGGTTGGCTGGTATTCCACCTGATGGTCTTCGAGGGCAGCATTAATTTTTGGAATGTTTCTTGCTACTTCTCCCACAGTTGATGCTTCCTAAATCTATGCAACCTAATCGGTTCCCTTGCGATGGGGACAATTTTTAACGTAATGTGGTCCTTCACATCCCCAACACTGTACTGGGGGTCTAGCTGCTATATCCACTTCAGTTCTTCCTGACTACTCAGTAGTCTTAGACTCATTTGGAAATTTAAATCTGGGTTGATTTCTATTCATGTTTCTGTTTTCTTTTCCTTTATGGGGTCCCTTCCTGATCACAACTTTATTTCCCTTGCTGTTGGAAGGAAACTTAATTCTCTTTTCATCAACCCATCTTTTTCCCACATCTCCCTTTTTCCTATTTTGCTGATAGAAAATCCGAGCTTTTTGTACAACTTCATCCATGGTTTTTGGGTTATCGAACTCGAGATGCTCTTTCATGAATAACGGAAAGCTGTTGATAAATTGTTGCACTTTCACCTTTTCCTCTCATATGTAAAGAACATCTCGAAGCAAGGATGTAAATTTTTCTATGAATTCATCCATAGTCATCTGACCCAATCAAAGATTGTGTAACTCTTTTTCTTTTTCATCATAAAATCTTTCAATTAAATACCTCTCCTTAAAATATTTTTGAAATTTTTTTGGAATGCTTCTCGCTACTTCTCCCATAACTGATTCTTCCTGAATCTGTGCAACCTGATCGGTTCCCTTGCAAAGGAACAGTTTTTAACGTAATGTGGTCCTCCACATCCCCAACACTATACTGGGGTTCTAGCTACTATATCCACTTCAGTTCTTCCCAAATGCTTAGTAGTCTTAAACTCATTTGGAAATTTAAATCTGGGTTTATTTCTATTCATGTTTCTATTCGCTTGTCCTCTATGGTGTCCCTTGCTGATCATAGCTTTATTTCCCTTACTACTGGAAGGAAACTTAATTCCCTTTTTATAAACCCATCTTTTTCCCACATCCCTATTTTGTCTGTTTTGCTGATAGCAAATCTGAGCTTTTAACTTCATCCATGGTTTTTGGGTTATCGAACTCAAGACACTCTTTCATGAACAACGACAGGCTGCTAATAAATCATTGCACTTTCACCTTTTCTTCTCGTATGTAAGGAACATATCGAAACAAGGATGTAAATTTTTCTATAAATTCATCCATAGTCATCTGACCCAATCGAAGATCGTGGAACTCCTTTTCATTTTTATCATAAAATCTTTCAATTAGGTACCTTTCCTTAAAATATTTTTGAAACTTTTCCCAAGTTATACTTTGCTCATTCACTCCACGCACTATTTTTACCTCCTCCCACCATAGGGTGGCTTTCCCTTGCAGCTGAAAGATGGCCAAGTAAGATTTGAAGTTATGGTCATATTCATACAACTGAAAGTATTTATTCATATTAATAAGCAAAGTTTCAAATACCTCTTCCTATTTTCCATCAAAGAGGGGTGATTTAATTTTCCAAAATTCTCCTTTTTGTTCTACCTCTTGTCTTTTCTGGTTTTGTGTTCTGATGCATTATCAGATTTTTCCTCCTATTTTTCTTCACCGCCTTCTATTTCCAGGTTCTTGGTTCAAAATTCTTGCTCTCGAGTCATGTTCTCGTGCTCTGGGCTGGGAATTGGCTGTCGCTGATTCTATCTATCATACATTCTCTTCATAATCTTTTCCTGCTCCTGCATCAACCTTTCATTATCTAACCATAACTGGGCCATCTCATCCTTTAGTTCTTGCACAATTTCCAAGATTGTAGTATTAATGTTGCGTGGCACTTCCCCCAACTGTACCCATACCTCGGGATTGGATTCTTGAAAAGATGTTGGTTTTGTTCATAATCCAGACCTATGGGCTGTAAATCCAGTGCTCCTCATGCTGGTTGTTCTACTTTCACTTTTTCAGTGCATATCACAAATTTTGTTAATTCATTTATTTCTAGAGGTCTCAACATTGTAACCTCAGGCTCTGATACCACTTGTAATATCTCTACATAGTAACTATATATATATATATATATTAACTACATTTACATATTTAATTCCTACCTCCAATTATATTAACGACAAAAATCACATATATATAATCAACATAAATCACATTTATATGCATAAATTTCTTATAGATATAATATCATCGTTCACCTATATGCATAAACACATATTTCACATATAAGTTTAGTTCATATGATTTGTTTTTTAGTTCTTTTAATATCCAACGCTTGGAATTTATGATGACCCCTGTATCAATGATGGCATGATGGCTTTGGGATATTCAACATGTCTAACCTGTGGTGAAATCCCAGTAGGATGCACAGTAGAACTTTATGGCAATCCTTCAGGTGTTGATCCATATGTGATGCATGTATTTGTTCGGCAAAGGAGGGAGCCAGCCTCTAGAGACTTCCATCTGTCCTCCATCTGTCATCCTCTCCTTGGGAACGACTACGCATCAATGTCTCTCCTTGCACTGGGATCATCCAACAGTGGCGAGGGCACTCTTATCCTTATTGCCTACCTTCTGTGTTTCATTTTTTATGTTAAGTTCTCTAGTGACAAACTGTTCAGCCTTTTCGGCTCGA
This sequence comes from Pinus tabuliformis, assembly GCA_031772625.1. Lineage (NCBI taxonomy): Eukaryota > Viridiplantae > Streptophyta > Pinopsida > Pinales > Pinaceae > Pinus > Pinus tabuliformis. The sequence continues at coordinate 151,314,560 of CM062804.1, read as the reverse complement.
ACTCCAGCATTTTTTCCTAGGTTTGAATCTTTTTATCGTAAGACTAATTAGTTCCTTCACCTACATTGCCTTGCTTTAGCATTAACATTTTTCTGGATTCTCAGGTTCACAACAAATCGTGCTAGTTCCTCAATGTCGTGAAGGAGGTGCTCATGCCACTACCCTGGCCAGGCAAGGAAATTTGTCCCAAGTTTGGTTAAGTAGCTACTGTGTTTTTTTGATAATTTACAAGAGAATAACCAGATCTTGTTTGTTGAATTGCTAGGTTTTTTCAAGGGTTTTCTTAGCCTCTCGAGAATGGAAGCTCAGCGCCTTCCTCTTGAAATTCAGCCAAGGGTTTTGAACTAGTACTACATCCAGCCTCCGGGTATGTGGTTTTACTCCAGAATTCCTCTGGTCCGAAGCTTTAGCTCCTGAGAGTTGCTCTGTTCTTGAGTCAGTATTCTGGCTAAGCTATTTATGGTCTATGTCATTTGTTCTAAGAAATTTATCTGGGGCTCCACTTATGAAGACCCTGTGACTGTGTTTTTTTATGTGCTTCGGCTAGAAAAGTTCTTAGACCTGTTTCTTAGGTTTTGGGTCCATGGCCATTAGTTCATTGTATTTTGAAGGTCTACAGAATGACTTAGTTGCAATTTTGTAACTCAAAATTTTTTTAGTCACTAGGACCTCTTTATTGAAAGAGGGTTTTAATTTTCCTAATATTATATATATACTATTTGATTTATGGCGATATCTATTGTGTCAATGATTTAAGGGTTGTTTCTTTAACCCTCAAATAGACTCTGTAATTCCTTTACAAAGAGGTTTATTTATTTTTTGCAATAAACTTGCTTCGTTGTTTCACATAGTACTTGTCTTTTATTTGGATTTAGTTTGAGGTTTATTCCGCAATCTGCTTGCAACTCTGACTATGGAGATTATTTACATGTTTCTTTGCTTGTGTATTTAATTACATTGCTAGTCGTATCCCTTCTAGCAGGGTTTTAGTTCCATGTTTTGAATCATTCGAATGCGGAATGAGATATAAATTGTTCATAAGGATTATCAACTCATATTCTCTTTCTGTTACTTAAGCAATATCTTTTTCTAAATAGTTATGAATCTAGTGGTTGGTTTCAGAACTCATTCTTTCATTACAGTTCAATTTCGCTTATTTTATCTAATGCAGAAGCATCCAGACTTAGCCAGCAATGTGATTGTATGTTCACATGTTGTGGCTAATATGAGATGAATTTCCTTGACCTAAGTGGTCAAAATCAGTTTAATAGAGAGAGTTGGATCTCTCGAATTTATATTTACTTCAATTATTGTAATAATTAAACCATTGTATTATTTTTGGAATAGGAGATAAGTTGTTAGGATAGGTGTGTATCAGAGCTTGAGAATAGGGATTTAATAGTTGAGATGATAAAAATAGATATTGATTTGTCAATGTTGTTAGGATAAGATTTGATCTATAAAACAAAGGAAAAAATCTAATGATAGGAGAGTGAGGAGCGAGAAATTGAGAGAGAGAGATAGGATTTGAGAGTGAAACAGAGGTCAGACAAATTGTTGTAATCGAGCCGAGAGGGCCAAGACTCTGTAATTTCTATTTTATTGAATAAATTGATTTAGTGTGGCATAGTGTATTATTCCTGGTGTGAAATTCTCTTGAATCTGCAGATCGACATTCTGGACCCTACCCGAACATTATTCCCATTTATGTGTTTTATTATTAATCATTGTCAATTAGCATTAATGCTCAATTTCGAGATTAAGCTAAACCTTTTATTAAACTGTGGTTCTTAAAGTTATGCATTGAGCACATGAGCGAGATTAAAAGGCAGTAAGTGGTATATCGCATGGGAAATAAATGGGAAATGGTATTTCTCCAAACTATGCAATTAACCTAAGCTGGTGACACATCGGTCGTGCAAGAAGTCACACGAGATTGGGCAATAGCCGTTGGATCGAATGGGACAGATCGACAGTGGAGATCATTCGGCTAGTTGGCGCATGATACGATGTGATATTCATTGGATCTAAAGAAGTTAGATCAACAGTGGAGGTTGAAGCGCTCAGGGAGTAAGAATTCAAAGTGGGACCGGCGGTGATTGGTCAGCATAGTGGGACCCTCGGGAGGAAATACACATATATAATCTTATTAACACGCAGTTGATTGGTTTTTAAGTGAACCATTAATCTAAACCTAGACTACCACATCAATTTTGGTAACCATCCACATCATTTGGTATCGGAGCCCAAGGATTAAGTGTGCTATAGTAAACATGCCACCGAGGAGAGGAGATGGCATAGGTTAGGGGAGACCTGTAGCAAATGCAGTTCTGCTGGAAGAGATTCAAAACTTGCGTTCAAGGATAGAGACAATGGAAATTGCTCAAAGGAGAGCACCTGATGAAGGAGATGCTAGTGCTGTAGAGGAATCCTCTAAGGAAGAAGAAGAGGATGAAAGTGAACCTGCCAGAGTTCTCAAGATATTGGCTAAAGCAAGTGGAAGACCAAAGGTGGAAATACCTTTATATGACGGGAATCTCAATGTAGAAGAGTTGATGGACTGGATCAGTTCATTGGACAAGTATTTCGACTATGAGGAGGTTGATGACAAAAAGAAGGTGAAATTTGCAGTTACCAGATTGAAGGGTCATGCAGTTATCTGGTGGGATGAACTACAAACATCCAAAGCAAGAAAGGGGAAGTCCAAGATCAAACAATGGGATAAAATGGTGAGTAGATTGAAAGCTAAATTTGTGCCAAAAGATTATAAGTTAAGTCATTTCAGATAGTTATAGAATTTGAGACAAAAAGGACTGACTATCAAAGAATATACAAAAGAATTTTATAAGCTGAGCATTAGAGCAGGACATGTAGAGGATGACGTAGAAAAGGTAGCCAAATACATCAATGGCTTGAGGTATGACATACAGGATGAAATCAGCTTGCTGAGTCTAAAGACAATTGAAGATTCCTATCACGCAGCTTTGAAAGCAGAGGAGAAGATGTTGAGGAAACAAAATCAGAGGAATAGAGGGAAAAGTTCAGCAAGAAGTAGGGGAACTGCTAGATCAATATTTCAACACCCTCAGGGTGAAGCAGGAGGTTCAAGTACTAGACCACCATAGAGAGGAGATTTTAGTAGAGGGAGATTTGCACCTAGAGGAAGTGGTCGAGGAAGAGAAATTTGGTGTTATACATGTGGAGAATGGGGAGATGGATCATGGGACTGTCCTCATAATAAAGCAAAAAATAAGCGGAATGTGAATGTGGCTAAGGCAAAGTAAGAAAAACCTCAAATTGCCAATAAGGAAGAATCACCTGAAGTAGGAGAATCTCTATTATTGAAAAGGGTATTTCTCAAAGTAGAAAAAGAGACAGGAGAACCAGCTCAGAGGAAGATTTTATTTGGTACTACATTCAAGTCCAAAGGAAAATGTTGTAAAGTGATAGTTGAAAGTGGAAGAACTGATAACCTTGTTTCTACAGAAATGGTGGACAAGTTAGGATTAGTGAAAGTAGTACGCCCTACTCCTCACAAAGTATCATGGTTGCAAAAAGGACATGAGCTTATTGTGACAGAACAATGCAAAGTAGAAATCCAGATTGGTACTTATAAGGATGTGATATTATGTGATGTAATGCCAATGGATGTATGCCATGTATTGCTGGGAAGACCTTGGTAGTTTTATCAAAAAGCTAGACATGATGGGAGAAGAAACACCTATACCTTGGAGAAAGATGGAGTTAAGCATACATTGCTTACATTAAATGATGATGCAAACAAAGGAACAACTGGAAATAGTGTTATGCTGATGAGTAGAAAGGAGCTATTATAAGAAGTTGGAAAAGGTGAAGAAATGCATTTCGTTTTCATAGGGAGACCTTGGGTAATTTTGAATTCTACAGACTTGGATGATTTACCTGAAGAAATTAAAACTCTATTGAATGATTTTTTTGATATTATTGTGAATGAGTTTCCAAATGCATTGCCACCAATCAAGAGTATTAGTCATCACATTGACCTGATTCTTGGAGCAAGTTTGCCAAACAAAGCGGCATACAGATTGACTCCTCAGGAGAATGCTGAAATTGGGAGACAAGCGCAGGAACTGATGGATAAGGGGTTAATCAGAGAGAGTCTTAGTCCATGTGTTGTACCAATAGCACTCATTCCAAAGAAAGGAGGTGAGTGGCGCATGTGCATAGATTCCAAATCCATCAACAAAATCAGAGTCAGGTATCGTTTTCCTTTACCATGAATGGATGATTTCATAGACCTGAAGAGTGGATACCATCAAATAAGGATTAGAGAAGGAGATGAATGAAAGACTGCATTTAAAACAAATAGTGGGTTGTATGAGTGGTTAACGATGCCTTTTGGACTCATTAATACACCCAGCACATTCATGAAGTTGATGAATGAAGTCTTAAATGAATATGCAGGAAAGTTTGTCATTGTTTATCTTGATGATATTCTAGTTTTCAGTAGAAGCAAAGAAGAACATCTGGAGCATCTTAAGTTGGTTCTGAGAACTCTGCAGAAAGCGAAATTGCTGATAAATCTGAAGAAATGTAGTTTCATGAAAGAAGAATTAATCTATTTGGCAATTGTAGTTTCTAAAGAAGGTCTAAAAGTGGATCCAGAGAAAGTCCAAGCAATTTGGAACTGGCCTATTCCAAGAAATATATTTGAGGTATGAAGCTTAAAAGGTCTTTCAAGTTCTTATAGAAAATTTATCAGAAGTTTTAGTTAGATTTGTGCACCAATTATTGAAACAATTAGAGAGAATAATCAACCATTCAAGTGGACAGAAGTAGCAGAACGAAATTTTATGTTACTGAAGAAGAAAATTACAGAAAAACCAATTTTAGCTTTGCCTGATTTTGGAAAAGTTTTTCAAGTTGAAACTGATGCTAGTGGAGTTGCAATTGGAGCAGTTTTAAGTCAGGAACAGAGACCAATAGCATACTTTAGTGAGAAACTAAATGAAGCTAAGAAGAAATATTCTTCTTATGACAAAGAATTTTATGTTATTGTGTAAGCTTTAAAAAAATGGAGACATTATTTGCTAATAAAGGAGTTTGTATTGTACTCGGATAATCCGCATTGCAGTTTATAAACAATCAACAAAAATTGAAGAGAATGCCAAGTGGGTAGAGTTTTTATAGAGATTCACTTTTGTGATCAAACACACAAGTGGTAAGTTGAACAAAGTTCTTGATGCTTTAAGCAGGGTAAATTTCATGGTGCAAGAATTAAGAGTTGGTGTTGTAGGATTTGAAGAAATGTTTGATATGTATAAAGATGATGCAGAATTTAAAGATATTTATGCAGTTGTACAAAATCCAGCAGTTCATAATAGGATCCAGTGGTTAGATTATGTTATCCAAGGAGGTTTACTATTTAAAGGTAACAAACTGTGCATTCCCAAATGTTATATGAGGGAAAACATAATCGAGGAGGAACACAATGGAGGGTTATCTGGGCACTTTGGACAAGACAAAACCTTTTTTCAGGTAAATTCTTTTTACCACTGACCAAAGATGCAAACTGATGTTGAGAAATTTGTTGAGAAGTGCAAGATATGTCAACATGCTAAGGGGAGAAGCCAAAATACAAGATTATACCAGCCATTACTATACCAAACCGACCATGGGATGTAGTTAGTGTGGATTTTGTTTTGGGATTACCTAGAAATCAAAGAGGAAATGATTCCATTTATGTCATGGTAGATAGATTTTCTAAAATGACACATTTCATTACATGCAAAAAGACTAGTGATGCAACACATATTGCTAATCTATTTTTTTCAGATGTTGTAAGGTTACATGGATTGCCTATAAGTATTGTGTCTCATAGGGATACAAAGTTTGTTGGGCATTTCTGGAGGACTCTTGGGAAGAAACTGGGTACCAACCTTAGTTTCAGTTCAGCATATCACCCTCAAATAGATGGACAAACCGAAGTGGTAAACAAAAGCTTGGGAAACATATTGAGAAGTTTAGTGTATCAAAATCCTAAGTAGTGGGATTTAGCACTTGCTCAAGCTAAGTTTTCTTATAATGACACTTCAAACTAAAGTACTGGGATGAGCCAATTTCAGATTGTTTTTGGAATGAATCCAAGAGGTTTGTATGAGCTCAAAAATTTGAGCAAACAGGAGACAAGAAGTGCAAAGGCTGAAGAGTTTGCAGAGCAGATGCATAGTCTACAAGAAGATGTCAAAGACAAATTGTAGGAAAGCAGAGGAAAATATAAACAAAGATCTGATATGAAGCAAAAGGAAAAAGAATTCCAAGTGGGTGATCTAGTGATGGTGTACTTGAGGAAAGAAAGATTTCCTGTTGGGACTTATAATAAACTAAAGATGAAAAATATAGAGCCATGCCGAATTGTGAGGAAGTTTTCAATCAATGCTTATGAAATTGAGTTTCCGGAAGAGATTGGAATATCACCTATCTTTAATGTTGTATATTTATATCCATACAAGGAGACAGAGACAAAGATACATAATGAACCTAAAGAAGATGAAGAACATATTGTACATTGGGAAGAACAAATGCCAAAGACAATCAAGAAAGAGGTGGAAGTTGTTCTGGAGAAGGAGTAACTAAAAGAACCAAAGGACATGTTTATTTTAAGTATTTGGTCAAATGGAAGGGACAACCAATAGAGGATGTCAGTTGGTTGACAGCAACAAAGTTGCAGAAGTATGGAGTCAATCCTGAAAGTTTGATGAATGATTCTTTTCTTCCCCGGGAGTCTGATGCAGGAGCATCCAGACTTAGCCAACAATGTGATTGTATGTTCACATGTTGTGGCTAACATGAGATGAATTTCATTGACCTGAGTGGTCAAAATCAGTTTTAATAGAGAGAGTTGGATCTCTCGAATTTATCTTTACTTCAATTATTGTAATAATTAAACCATTGTATTATTTTTAGAATAGGAGATAAGTTGTTAGGATAGGTGTGTATCAGAGCTTGAGAATAGGGATTTAATAGTTGAGCTGATAAAAATAGAGATTGAGTTGTCAATGTTGTTAGGATAAGATTCGATCCATAAAAGAAAGGAAAAAATGTAATGATAGGAGAATGGAATAGGAGAGTAAGGAGCAAGAAATTGAGAGAGAGAGATAGGATTTGAGAGTGAAATAGAGGTCAGACAAATTTTTGTAATCGAGGCGAGAGGGCCAAGGCTATGTAATTTCTATTTTATTGAATAAATTGATTTAGTGTGGCGTAGTGTATTATTTCTGGTGTGAACCTCTCTTGAATCTGCAGATCGACATTCTGGACCGTACCCGGACATTATTCCCATTTATGTGTTTTATTATTAATCACTATTAATTTGCATTAATGCTCAATTTCGAGATTAAGCTAAACCTTATTAAACCGTGGTTCCTAAAGTTATGCATTGATCACGTGAGCAAGATTAAAAGGCAATAAGTGGTATATTGCGTGGAAAATAAATGGGAAATGGTATTTCTCCAAACTGCGTGTTTAACCTAAGCTGGTGACACATAGCATGGGAAACCACTTTTCTCGCGCGCTCTCTACCTAATATCGCTCGTGCAAGAAGTCTCATGAGATTGTGCAATAATTTTTGGATTGAAAGGGACAAATCTACGATGGATATCGTTTAACTAGTTGGTGCATGATACAATGCGATATTCGTCAGATCTGAAGAAGCTAGATCAACGGTGGAGATTGAAGTGCTCAGGGAGTAAGAATTTAGAGTGGGGCCGACGATGAGTGGTCAACTTAGCGGGACCCTGGGGAGGAAATACATGTATATAATCTTATTAATGCACAACTGATTGGTTTTTAAGTGAACCATTAGTCTAAACCTAGACTACCACATCAATTTTGGTAACCATCCACATCATTGTCTTAGTTAAAGTGCTTAGTATATAACATGTATTGTAAATCCCTCTTCATTATACTATAAGGTCTGGTAGTGAAAAATTCAATTGTTAATGCCGAAACATATATAAACATATATTTATCCTTTTGTTCTCCCTTGAAACGGTAACTTTTTATGTTTTTCTAGCAATTACTGATATAGCTCTAGATGATTGGCGTTCTTGGTCTTATAATAATTTTTTACATTGGCCACACAATAAATCCCTAAGTTATACCCCTATGTAAAGTTTTACGTTGGTTTCAGTAATAAAACTGTCCGATTTTTATTTATTTTTTATATAAATCTTTTGGTCACTGTAGATTTTCTAGTATATCTAGTAGCTCTTCTAGTGGTCGTTATGCCTTAGCTATTTCTAGTTTAAAACATAGCCTTTTCCCAACAGCATGCAAATCTTTACTCAATAATTATCTACCTTCATACACTTATCTGATTCTAGCAGTAAAATACAAAATGTTAATTGTACTTATCTTATTCTAGCAGTATAATCTATGAACTGTTGATTCAAGTTCAACTAGAAATGTCGATTTATCTCCCAACCATGAGACTCGCTTTCAGGCCAAGTCTCCTCCCGAGCTGTCACCACATGCAGGGTGATCTCCTGTAGACTAATAGTCTTACGTTTATAACTATCTGGTCTTAACCAGACATAGCATCTGGAACTCTCTCTGACATAACAACACAGAAAATCCCCTTTTCCTACCTATCTCTCTGTAAACATTATCCTCTTGATTTCTTCCCGAATAAATCTACAAGGAAGTAGTTAGGGTTGGGTAACTTCCATCCCAACTACCTAACATGTGATAGTTACATAATCATCATTTTCAAGACATTTGCCTCATGCACATTTTTAATCAAAATAATAAAAATATAAACTTCAATAACAATATTTAGTTTATTTGCTACAGTCAATAAATATTTACAAGTTATTGGGACATCACAGAATATGACTAGAAAAACAATGAAATTAAATTTTTGGCTTTAATCTTATTAATATTATAGAGTGAAGATGACTAGAAAAATAGTGAAATTCAATTTTTGGCTTTAGTAAAACATAATTTTTTTTAAAAGATATGGGTAAAATCACGTATGTAAAGCCTACTTTCCTTTTTAAAGGAAATATGGGTAAAATCACGGATGTGATAATAGGTTTCAGGTCAATGTTTTTATTTCAAAATAAAAATATGTGAATAGTATGATTGAGGTGGTGACTTGCATGGATTTTTTATAAATATTTTAATTAATATATTTAATAATAATGAAATATATTTTTCTCAAGGTAAACAGTAATCGATATGAAATAAATTAGAGAAAATGGAGACGTAATGATTTATATTAAAAAAAATTAATTGAGAAAATAATGACCATTAATGGTGAGTGATATAAAATAAATTAGGGAAATTGGATACAATGATTTGTATATTCAAAATAATTTAACAAATAATGACCTATTTTTATATGATTGTTGCTAAAAGGGTTGATTGTATTTGACTTATTTTTCTTTTTTATTATTTTTAGTATTAATTTATACCATAATTATTAAGTTTAAATTGGAATTCGAATTAGAATTAGAATTTGATGAGATACTATAAAAAATAGAATGAAAAACTTGTAATTTGGAAAAAAAAATTATACTATACATTTTAAATATGTGGATATCTAGATTTTTTTCTCAAACAATAAGGCATTTTAATAATTTTCTTTTTAGTTAATTTTAAATGTGAATAATTTCTAATAACTCTAGATAATAAAACAATATACACATGCAATTCACAAAAAAAAAAAATCCACATTTTCTCTTCACAGCAAAGGCACCCCTTCACAAAGGCAAAGTTATTTCATCTCTGACAAGAAAGTCCAAACCAACCCTCCTAACTTGTTAGAAAACACTCTTACATTACAAGTATATCTTTCTTTGGGAAGGTCCCTGAATGGACAACACCAGAACCGAATCGAATTTCAATGAATCAATCATTATTGAAACAATATTGAAGAATTTCCATTTCTTTTGCCTTAATTCTACCGAATTTGGTAGCTATGGTCTATATGGTCAATATCCATTACTTGTATGTGTTTAATGCATTTTGTTTTTTGGTTTTTGTTTTTTGGTGACTTGGTTTTAATACCAATTCCTTTATGTTTAAATTTTTAAATGTTCCTAGTTGTGAAATTAGATAATGATAAAATTTAATCTTCACATAATATTTTAGAGCATACTAAATAATAATAAGATTTAATTTTCACATAATATTCTAAAATATTTTTAATAGCAAAGTTATATTATTGGCCCATAATATTATGGTTATATATATATGTTCATTTTATCATTAATAAAAATAATATTATAATTTAGTTAATTTCTATAATTTTAAGAACAAAATAAATGTTTTAATACTGAAGATTTCCAAAATAATTAAATTCATTTATATATTAAAAAAAGTTAAATAATAAAATTACTATTCACATGCAAAATTATATTACCAAATTATTATTATTATTCACATCCAAAATTATATTGCCAAAATATTAAAAAAAACCAATACTTAAGTCCAATCCTTTTTCAATTTTTAATAAGTGTATTTTGCAATTTATCGTCACCGGCCAAGGGAGGGTCTTGAAATGAGCCTTCGACCAACCTTGAGCCATCGGCCAGCCTTGAGCCTTTGGCCCAGTGTGGGTCTCCTAAAATGAGCCTTCGGCCAGCTTTGATGGGGCTGACAGTGCATCCTAAAATGGGCAAAAACTCTTGACCAAAGGCAAAAACACCTGACCAACAAAAACGTACTCCTGACTATAAAGCACCCAACTAATACAGTTGCCACACCTCCAATGGTCATGAATCATTGAATACTGCATACCCGCAATCCGGGAAACAATATAGCTGGAATATATTGATCCAAGACAAAAACCTGACTAAGCCACCTAAGTAATACAGTTGCCACACCTCCAAGGTAATGAACCAAATTCCGGGAAACAATACAGTGGGGAATATATTGGTCCAAGATGGACATAGTGAGACTAGAACCCTGCGACCCGATAAAAGCTGTACCGCTGAGCTATATGGCCCGAACTAACACCTGATCTTGACTCCGACTCATCAACACCTGAGCCTTCGGCCAGACTCTTACTTTCAACACCTGAGGCTTCGGCTAGACGACACCTGATCTTGACTCCGACTGATTCAACACCTGATTTTTACTCTAAAGGGTGCCACTTTCCTGGTATGGATTTAAAAACCAATACTTACGTCCAATCCTTTTTCAATTTTTAAGAAGTGTATTTTGCAATTTATCTCTGGTAACGATAGAAGTCATTGCTCCATACACATAAACAGTGAAAATCCCAAACCCTAGACGGGGCTCACTTATGACGTGGCCACAGTACTGACCTTATAGGCATTTTACCACGTGAGCAGTTGTCTCTGTTGCATCTGGCTTGCAAGGTTCCATCCTTAACATTAAAAGCCAAATCCTTGGAACGTGATGTTGATCACATGGAACAAAACTTTCACGGGGATCAACACAATAAAACGGCCACGGGCCCGGCCACCATGGGATTCGACCGACCAGTGCAAATTTGTGGTCATGGTTGTGGTTCGCTAGAGGTTCTATCGGTACATTTTCTTATCAAAATGACAGAGACTCAACAATAAAGATAAAGGTCATTCTCTATGGTTGTGCTTTTCAACCTAAAACCATAGGATTAAATATTTAAAAATAACAGAGACTCAACAATAAAGATGAAGGTCATTTATTAGTACAAAGTTCATCGTATCGCTAGATTTTGTGAAAAAAAGAAAAACCCAAAATTTCCCCGTCCAATTTATGTTTAATCTCCTAACGTTAATCGCCGATATTTCTACTAATTCTAACAGTTGTTCAGTTAAAATGCTGAGTTTTGTTTTATTTTGTTAAGGTTACAGTGGAAGCCAGTCATTTCGAAGTACAGGGTTCATTGCTTCTTTTGATTTTGGAATTTATTCCAAATCAATTTGTGCAAAGTACATATTTTTTCATCTCAACCATATCATTTTACTTTACCGAAATTGGAAATCCATCGGATTTATTTGTTTGTTGGGTCTTGCTTTGCTTTGCCTTGGAGCATAATCTGCTTCAGTATGTCACGTCATAACGTCATAGAAAATATTCCAATTCCGACTGTTCTGTTTTATTTCATGTCTAGGTCGCTGAACGTCTATATAATGACAGCGATTGGAGAAATATTATGGGTTGTGCGGCTCATACAAATGCTATACATATTTTATTACTTTTATATAAAATTTAAATATAATCAATTTTATATATAATAGATAAATAAATTAAATTATATATTTATTTATATATAATTTTATCTTTTATTTTATTTAACTAATAAAATTATATATTGAATAGAACTATATATTGAATAGTTGGTAAATACCAATAGACATCAATTGGTCATAAACATCAAAATATTTAGTTTTAAAAAATCATAAAATTACTAAATTATAATTTTATTTAAAACTTTATTAATAATAATAATAAAAATTAATATAAGTTAAGTATATATACATTTCAAAAAAACACAATGCATAATCATGAAGATTCACCCCATTTTATTATGAGACTTAGTTTTAGATCCTTGGACTCAGTAGAGTACATAACTCAAATATGCAAAATATTTGGTACTTGAAAAATGGTCAAAAATATAAAATAGTTGGAATACTTGAAATGTTTTATCCATAAGAATTTATTTCTTCAATACAATTTTTTTAGCTATACAATATGTGCATAGTTGACATTGGAATATTTTACTTAATATGGGCATTAAACTATTTTATGTGGAATACATTGTTCACATTTTTATGTTTACTATTAATATATTTTTAAATACATGTCTATATTAGTTAACTTAAATATTTATTTATAACTTATATTGATTTTTTTTTATTATCTATATTTTTTAATTGCCATACACATCTTCCTCTGGTTAATTTTAAGAGAAAGAAATTGAATTTCTTTAGTTTCAATTACTTCTTCTCTTTTCACATTGAATATATATATATATATATATGCTTTGTTTTGGAATATGAAAATATAAGGTTGGTTTGTTTTCTTTGTTATATTTTATCTTATTTTTTATTTTAAATTTAATTTTTTTAAGTTGATATGAAATTGTGTGATTTTACATGGATATTGAAATATTTTGTTTGTAGTTGAGTATGGGAGTTAAATATTTTTACCATATCTCTTTAATTCTATCCATCTTAATTCTGGATTTACCAAGCACCCAAAGGGATTAAATGCAAACCTCTTTAAGAGTGTAAAGAGATTTGATCCCTCTTGGGGCTTGGTGGATTGTGCATCTAGACTCTATGCTATATTCCATATGAAGACCATGGGTCACGGTTTCTCAAAAATTTAGAGGTCAAAAAACACCAATAACTTGACCAAATCAAGTTTACCTTAAATTAATAAAAATAATAATAATAAGTTAACTTAGATTTTAAATTTTTATAAAGTAAGACTAATTTTATAATATTTATAATTAAACCAAATACATACATTTATTATTTATTTTTAACATAATCAACATTATTTTTAATTTAAAAAATATTTGTTTTTATTTTAATAAAGACATTTTTCAACTCAAAATTGAGTATGAAAAGAATTGCTATCTTCCTTATATTACACTAAACATGATAAATATAACCAAATATCAACACAATTAAATTAATATACAATTATAAAACTTCAATAAAGATATAAAAAAGAGGATAAAAATTCTTATAATAATTTTTTTCATAGATAATATTATTGAATTTAAATAGTTCAAATTACATAAATTGAAGTTTAAAATAAGCGTAAATTAATTATTAAAAAACAATTGAATTACTCTGTAACTTTACAGCACCATGTTTGACGAAGTATTTGCCATTTATCTCGTGGGTCGACTAGTGAGCCGCCATTCGACCGTATAAAACTGACAACTCTATACAGCCCACAATAAAAGTGAAACTTCAAAAAGCTAAGCGGGGTCACGTATGATGACGTGGATATAGCCTGTTACCTAATTGTCAATTGGCCACGTGCATGGCGGTCTCTGTCGCATCTCTACTTCCTCTACATTGGAGAAAGACGGAAAGAGCTAACCAGTCATATATTGGGTATTTAATGTCCAAATATATGCACGCAAGTTAGCCCGATAACACGGGAGCGCTCAAATATTATTTAATGCCGAAATTGCCCGCTCCCGTGTTATCGCGTTAACTTGTGTGCATATATTTGGACATTAAATACCCAATATATGACTGGTTAGCTCACTCGCAAGGCTACATCAATGACATTAAATGCCAAAACCCTGGGAACGTGATGTTTGTCACATGTAGTGGCCGGTAACTTTTAAGCGGAAAATGTTGACAATCAAATGGCCGCGGGGCCGAGGACCGTGGGATTCGACAGACCACGCGAAAGCGTGGGATTCGACAGACCCCAGAAAAATTTGTGGTCATCGTTGGGATTCGACAGACCCCAGAAAAATTTGTGGTCATCGTTGATTCGTTGTGGTTAGTTTAACAATATAGAGATAGATATTTGTTATTAAAAGAATATCTGGCGAACTGTTGTTTATTTAATCTCGTATTCTCAGATTTGGAATTTCAAAACACGCGTAACTTTAGTACAAAAATCACATGCAGATTTGGAATTTCAAAACAGGCCGCGTAACTTTACTACGAACATCACATGCAGCGTAAATTTAGTACGAAAATCGTAACAATCAAAAGGCCGCGCTGCCGACGACCGTGGGATTCGACCGACGACGAGAAAGCGTAGAACGGTGGAAGAAATTGCACCAGTTTTTTTTAAAGTAATTTCTCAATTGTACATAGTTTTGTCTAGGATGGGACCATGAGCTCTCAAGCATATATCTCCCAAGTATACATAGTCTCGGCCAAGATCATGAGCTTTCAAACATATATAGTCTCCAACAAAATTGGATTGGAAGAAATAGCATTCTTACCTGTGAAAAATTTGTAGTTATAATTATAATTTGTTCTGTAGTTTTTTTCAGAGAGATGGACCCTTGAGAAGAAGCTTAATATATTAACATTTATCACATCATGATGCATCATCAGATAGCAACTTTTCCGTAACATGTTTAACGTTTCAAACCCAAGTGGAGAGGTTAATAATGGACACTCACAACTACCCGGGATAAGTCCGCGTATTTGTTCAAGAACCTTTTATCAGTAGTTTTTGTTTTAATATATTTACAAATACTCCCCGACCAAATTTTATGTAATCTCTTACCGTTAATGGCTGATATTTCTACTAAATCTAGTAGTTGTTGAATTAAAATGTGAAGAAAATGAAGGCAGCCATTTAGAAGGATAGTGTTCGTTAGCCCCTTTGATTTGGTGTTTATTCCAAATCAATTAGTCCACCTACATAATTTTTCATCCCAACCATATACTTTTAGTTTTCTTAAATAGGAAATCCGTCGGATTTATTTGTTTTTTGGGTTTTTCTTTGCGTTGGTCAGGTTGTCAGGTGATAAAATATATTCCAATTATAACTCTTCTGCATTTATTTTATTTCATGTCCAGGTCCCTGTGAATATATAGAAATGGCAGCGATTGGATAATTGCTTTGAGTTCTGTGGGTCACACATCTCACAGGCATACAACTTCTGTAGCAGAGCTTATGTCATTGGAAGAATGCGAACGACGTGATGATTAATCTGGTACCTCTCATCTTTTCTTTTTCTAAAGCTTTGGATAAGAGTTGGTATCAGCGTATTGAGCGGTGGACTGAATATTTTAAGAAAGATCAGGCTTATTTTATTTAATTAATTTTTGTAACTATACATTCAACTTTTGCGACTTACTGACAGAGAGAGCAGGAATGCAAACACAGAAACGCAGAACAGAAATTAAACTCCACAACACAACTTGCTTTCATTCATTGATCATACAGGTATTTATACAAGATGAAGAAGGTTCTGGATATCAAGTCGGGCGGTGGCTTCCTGAAGAAGCTAGCCCCTTTGTCAATAATCTCTAGAACCAGCATTAAAACCTCTGTTGAATTTTTACTGCTCTACGCCGACTAACTCTGATGACTACGCCGACTATCCCTGTCATACGGTCGTTGTGATTAATGGTCTAACACCTCCCCTTAATCACGACACCTCCCCTTAATCACGACGACCTAAAAGCTAGGCTTACAACAAAACATTGCATTTTTGCCTTCTTATTAAAGGGTCCATGCTTGTTCCTTTTCCTTTGCTGGTGCAGTTTCATTTTCACCTTTCTTGTCATAAGATAGTGATTGAGCTTCTCCTTTCTTGATTGCAGGTTAACATTCTTTGTATTCAACCTTGCTTCACGTTCCTTAATGCTTGCAATTTCTTCAAGTTTTGTTGCTTCTTCCTGATTGTGAATATCTGCACACTCAAAAACAATGTTAGATTCATAAACAGAACCATATTGATTTTTGTCATCCTGCTCATTCATGGATTCTTCAGTTTCAAGATTCTTCACCATGTCAATTGCTGCTTTCAAACCTACATCAATATGTTTAAAAAATTTCTCAAGCCATCCATCAATTAGCTTTATCTCTGCATCAAGCTTGACATCTTCAAACTTGTTTCTTCCTTTAACTGCTACTACAATTTCTTCTTCATGTTCTTCCACGCGATCATCAAAAGCAAACATCAATTTATCAATCATTTTCTTTTCAGTGATAACTTGCAATTCATTTTCATAAAATAAATATCCATTATCAAATTTAATAACAGATCGGCTTTCAAACATAGCTGCTTCTTTTACCAGCATTTCGCAGCTCCTCCTGGGAAATCCCTAGCTCCTTTAGCAAGCGGCTCTCTGTATTAATTTACCTACAAATGCATGTGACAGCACCTGGGTAGGACTGAAGGCTCTGCAATACAAAATCTTTACAGTCACTCCACCAACACTCTTTAGCTTTCACTCAACAACTGCACTTACACAAACAAACTTTAGCTCCTCAATCTGTCAGTTCCTTCGCACACAACGTCTTTCACATCCTCAACTTAATATCCACAGGCAGTAAGAGTCAACTTGCTGAGCCAACACTGGCTGAGCACACAGCTCCCAACTAGATGAGCACACAACTCCACCACACGCACAGCTCCCACACTCAAACACCACTGGACCACTCACGTCCTCGGCCTTGTCTGTACCAGGCCTCCACACTCTCACTCTCAGTGCACTCTTCTTTTAACACAACGATAGATGTTGTGGTCCTCAACAGGCACAAACAGGTTCACTTACAGCTCTTCACAGGACATTCACACTACCGATCCTTCACGTCGGGTTCACCACAAAACACAACTCCTACCAAACAACACTCCACTGTCAACAACAGCGCTTCAACTTGCGCTCCACAGAGAGACTTCACAACGCACACCAGAGTTACCACAATTCCAACAGCACAACGGGCTCTCCACACAGTTCTTAAAACGCACAAAACAGGCTCTCTCAGATGCTCACAAGCCTCAACGGCTCCTACTCACCACTAAATCACACAGGCTCCAATCGCTAGACAGAGCCACTGCTATTCTCGTCCAGGCGGCACACAATCCACCACTTCACACACGGAGACCACGCTGGCTGCAACAAGCTTTTCTTCTCCAGTTTCGAGATGGAGCAGATCTCCTTTCGATGGCCTTCAATGACGAAGATTCACACGCTCGCAGACACACTCCAATATCGATCATCACATATGCAACAACACTATAACACCCAGGCAACGATCCTCATTTTGTTTTTTAGCTTCACCGTCAAGTTCAATCTGCATACTCGGCCTCATCCAAGTGCAGGCCTTTCAACCTGATCCACCGAGATCCTTATACGTTGGTTGCTCGCAATGGATCACCAACTAATATGAGCCCAATAACAAGCGTCTTCAACTTCACGGTCTACACTTACACATCAGCAACTTTCACAGCTACCCACAGCTTTTACAGTGGGCTCTCCACAGCTACCCGAGGCACGCCCTTAGCAGCCTCACAGCAGCTCACAACTCCACAGCGCCTTCGAGCCTCACTCTACTTCAATGGCTCCAACGGCCTTCAAACAGCAACACACTCAAACAGCATTCAGCGCTCCTCAGCGGCAGCGACACTCAGCACTCAAGACAAGTTGTACTACGCACCGAGCTCAAACACTTAGCTCTTCACTCCATCGAGCCCTCACTCCTAAGCTCTTAGCTTAGTCGCCCTCACTCACAACTCACCAATACTTACTGAGCTCACACCCTCAGCTCAGATACCAATATAGAGAGAGCAGGGACGCAAACACAGAAACACAGAACAAAAATTAAACTCCACAACACAACTTTCTTTCATTCATTGATGATACAGGTATTTATACAAGATGAAGGTTTTGGATATCAAGTCGGGCAGTGGCTTCCTAAAGAAGCTAGCCCCTTTGTCAATAATCTCTAGAACTAGCATTAAAACCTCTGTTGAATTTTTACTGCTCTACGCCGACTAACTCTGATGACTACGCCGACTATCCCTGTCATACAGTCGTTGTAAGATGAATTCTCTGCCCCACAAAATAGCACTATGTAAGACAAATAGGAGTAGCCTCGCATTTTTTTCAACGATATACACATTTTCTATTTTATAATACAATAATTTATAAATATAAATTTTAGTTTTAATTAACTTAGGTTAGAATTTATAAATATAAAAAAATAAATTTTTATTAGTTTTTGTTTTTAATTTCAATTCTTATTATTATTACTGATAATGAATTTTTACTAAGACTTAAAACTTATAATTATTAATGATGATCATTAACATTCACTAAAACTTATATAATTTGTACTAAACTTTTTTGAAAACATAGGAAATATAATTTGTATAATGTTTACCTTAAAAACATAAAACATTCCCTAAAACTTATATAATTTATACCCAACTTACTTTAAAAACATAAAAAATATATATATAGTTTGTACCATACCTCCCTTAAAAACATAAGGGATGAAGATTAAAAAATTTTAACATATTTTATTTCTATATTAAAAAAAATAAAATTATTTCCAATAACTCCATATCTTTGTTGAATTAAACGATCAAACTTCCTATTCATACCTTTTTTTACTTTTTATATTAAAAATATAAATGGTCTTCAGGTCATAATCTCTAAATTGTAAAAATATTTATTGAAAAATAATTTTAATTTAGAAAAAATTAAATAAAAAAATTATAATTTAATTAATATTTTATATATAGATATATATTATTTTTCATATTAAAAATATAAATGATCTTCATGTCATAATCTCTAAATTGTAAAAATATTTATTAAAAAATAATTCTAATTTAGAAAAAGTTAAATAAAAAAAATATAATTTAATTTGAATATATATATATATATATATTTTGTGTATTTCTCATATTTTATATGTTATATTTAAAATTTTAAATATAATCTATTTTATATAGGAAAAAAATTAATTAAATGATATATATATATATATATATATATATATATATATATATATATATATATATATATATTCAATGACATAATAATTATTAAATAATTTTGTTATTTTAAATAAATTTATTTAAAAATTAAATTAAAATATCAAGATAATGTTATTTTTATTCTATAAAAATAACTAAAAAAAATATTAAAGTGAAGAATTATTTTATACTTGAAAATATGTCATAAATAAAGCATTTTCTATTCAACTTTTAACCATACATGTCATAATATAGAGCAATTTTTTTTCAAGATAATGACATAAATGGGATTGTTTGACCATAAATGACACTTCATGCATTATTATTATTGTTATTGTTGTCTTAATAAAAAAAAAATTATATATTTAGAAATTAGATAATCTTAATATTTTTTTAATATTTTAAATTTACATATAATTATAAATTTTTTCTCTTACCATGATATTATAGGATTTGTCTTTAAAGAGACTTTTTGGAAGCTTTTCCGGTGGGTTTTTCCAGTCAAAATCTGGTAGTAATTTATTGAAATTGCAAGTTTGATAGCTAATTTCTGCACAATCATAGCGTCCCAGGGTTTTTCAGGGTGCTGAATCCAAATATGCAGTTAAAAAACCATTTTAAATAATACAAATCAAAATTTAACCTCAATTTTTGCCACCGGATTCTGTCAGCGAAATCTTCAAAAAATCGCAATAAAGACAACTCCGATATTATATATATATATATATAGTAAATAAATAATTATCTCACGTTAAAGTTTTACTTGAAAAACACACGATCAAATAATATGTACTTGTAATCTGAATCTCTTATACATCCAGAAGATGATAAGCACAAGTTACACTCCCACATAAAAATTATAATGATCTGGACTATATACTTGGACCTTTTAAGTGTTGCTTTTTCCCAATTAAAAATGGTATACCCAAATTGCACAAATTGCACTTGTTATGAGTGATAAAGATATTAAAATGATTTATTATTTATTATAATTATTAAAAAATATTTTTTTTTAATTAATTATTATAATGCTATATATAAATAATATAATTGAAATTTTTTTGCTTATTTAAAAATATAAATACAAATACAAATATAATTTCTAATAATTAAATTTATTAATTAAAAAAATTTATTATATTTTTATTTATATTAATAGAGTTTCTTTGTCACTATCGTAATTATCCTCTCTTATAAATTAGAAGTATTTGATACCTCTATCTTTCCAACATATAAATACAAATACAAATATAATTTAGAAATATTTGTTACCTCTATCTTTCCAACATATAAATACAAATACAAATATAATTTATAATAATTAAATTTATTAATCATAAAATTATTATATTTTTATTTGTAATAATTTAACTAAACCTAAATAATTATTAAATAATTTTAAAAAAAATGTCAGTACAGTTTCTTTGTCACTATCATAATTATCCCTTTTAATAAATTAGAGGTATTTGATGCCTCTATCTTTCCAACAAGGTTTACAATCACATCAATTTTGAGTTGCTATTACTACTTTTGATAGGAATTTTTATTTTTTTTAAATTATAATATATATTTTTAAATAATATTTAATTAATTTTATATTAAAATGTAATTTTTTTTTAAATTATAAATATATTTCTAAAATAATATTTAATTAATTTCATATTAAAATTTAAATATAAACACCGTTATTACGATTTTGATTACAATCTATGTTATGTATATAGAATATTAATTAAATTTTTAATAATAAAATATTTTATCTACACAATAATATAAACAATATTCAATTTAATATATTTAAATAAAAAAATATATATTCACAAATAATCAATAAAAAATGACTTTTTTTTGTGTTTGAATCTTATTAAGGTTATAGAGTGAAGATGATTAGGAAAAGCAATGAAATTAAATTTTTGGTTTTAATTTTATTAACATTACAGAGTGAAGATGATTGGAAAAATAATGAAATTGAATTGTTGGCTTTAGTAAAACATAATTTTTTTTTTCTTTTAAAATGAAATATGGGTTCAGTGGGTTGGCCTTCAAGGGTCGATAAGCAGGTTTTTTTAGTCTGATGGTCATACAGAGTGAACTATTTATTTCGGTTTATTTTGGTTTCTCTGCACTCTTTGTAGGGTGGATTATCTTGTCCTTGTTTTTTTTGTAGTCTTGATTGGATTTCGGTTTGGGGTTCTACCATCCCAATTGTCTGTTAAAGTTTCACAGAACTGGGTTTTGTCTTGCTCGGCTCTGCTAAAGAAGTGTACAATATGTATTTTGTTTAGATTAATGGAAGGTTCCACACTTACTTGATCAAAAAAAGAAATATGGGTAAAATCAAGTCCTACTTTTTTTTCAAAAGAAAATATGGGTAAAAATCAACTATGTGATAATAGGTTTCAGGTCAATGTTTTTGTTTCAAAATAACAATATGTGAATAGTATGGTTGAGGTGGTGACTTGCATGGATTTTTTAAATATTTTAATTAATATATTTAATAATAATAAAAAATATATTTTTTTCAAGATAAATGGTAATCGATATGAAATAAATTAAAGAAAATGGCAACATAATGATTTATATTAAAATTAAAAATTAATTTAGCAAATAATGACTATTAATGGTGAGTGATATAAAATAAATTAGGGAAACTGGAGACATAATGATTTGTATTAAAAATCCAAAATAATTTAACAAATAATGACTTATTTTTATATGATTGTCGCTAAAAGGGTTGATTGTATTTGACTTATTTTTCTTTTTTTATTATTTTTAGTATAATCTATACCATAATTATTAAGTTTAAATTCTTTTATTATTTTTAGTATTAATCTATACTATAACTATTATGTTTAAATTCAAATTCAAAATAGAATTTGAATTTGATAAGATACCATAAAAATTAGAATGAAAATTTTGTAATATGGAAAAGAATTGATATTATATATTTTAAATATTTAGATATTTATATTTTTTTCCCTTAAACAATAAGGTATTTTAATGAATTTTTTTTCTAATTAATTTTAAATTTGAATAATTTCTAATAACTCTAGATAATAAAACAATTTACATATACAATTCACCAAAAAAAACCCACATTTTCTCTTTCCTCCAAAAGCTTAAATCTATCTTGGTTCTTTGGTTTCAAATCTTATTTGTTCAAAATTATTATCTAATAGATAACTACAAAAATCACTATTCTAAACTTAATTTTTTTTAATTATCAAAATAAAAATAATAGTAATTTTTCCAATTATTTTTATTTGATTTCTTTAGTTTTTAACACACAATTATTTAAGCTTTAAGGCCGGACCACAAATCCTGAGCAAAAACATCCATTCACCGAGCCAAATCACAGATAAAGGTTTCATCTCTGAAAGTCCAAACAAGCACTCCTAACTCCTTAGAAAACACTCTTACGTTACAACTATATCTTTCTTTGAGAAGGTGCCCGAATGGATGAACAACACCCGAGGAACCGAATCGAATTTCAATGAATCATTCATTATTAGAAAGATATTGACTAATTTCTAAATTTTTTTGTCCCAATTTTAACGAATTCGGTAACTATGATCTAGATTGTCAATATTCACTACTTGTCATGTGTTTAATGCATTTTATTTTTTGGTGACTTCGTTTTAATACCAATTCTTCTATATTTAAAGTCTTAAATGTCTTTAATTGTGAAATTAAATAATGATAGAATTTAATCTTCACATAATATTCTAGAATAATTAAATGATAATAAGATTTAATCTTCACATAATATTTTAAAACATTTTTAATAACATGTGCAAATCAAATATTAAACTATATTATTGACTCATAATATTATGGTTTTTTAAATGTATATATGTTATTTTATATATTAGTTCATTTTATCATTAATTAAAATAATAATTTAAAATAATATTATAATTTAATTAATTTTTATGATTTTTTTTTTTTTATTTTAAGGACAAAATAACTCCTTCAATACTTGATACTAAATATTTCAAAAAAAAATAAAATCCATTTATATAAGAAATACTTTTAAATAATAAAATTACCATTCACATTGAAAATTATATTACCAGATTATTAAAAAAAAAAAAAAGACAATACTTACACTGCGTCTAATCCTTTTTCAATTTTTAAGAAGTGTAGTTTGCAATTTATCTCTGGTAACGATAGAAGCTCATTGGACCATATAAACCATGGCAGCGCGCATAAACAGTGAAAATCCCAAACCCTAAACAGGGCTCACTTATGATGTGGCCACAGTACTGACCTTGTAGGCATTTTACCACGTGAGCGGTGGTCTCTGTTGCATCTGGTGTTCTTGCGGAGAAAAACACTTGCAAGGTTCCATCCTTAACATTAAAAGCCAAATCCTTGGAACATGATGTTGATGACATGGAACAAAACTTTCACGGGGATCAACACAATAAAACGGCCACGGGGCCAGCAACCAAGGGATTCGACCGACCAGGGGAAATTTGTGGTCATGGTTGTGGTTAGCTGGAGGTTGTATCGGTACATTTTCTTATCAAAAACATTGACAACACTCTCATCATGTCATTACTCACTGGTATTTGATAGCGATTGACATAGAATGCTCAATATGTAAAGGATAAAAGAACGAAACCCTCGGTAGAATGATGATCGTCAATCCTTTAGGCTGTTTAATCTAGAGTTTTGAAATATCTTTATGGAATTATCGATTTCTTCCTGGAAGAAACAATAATATAATTTTACTTTTCTGCAAACAAAATAATAAAGAATGATATAATTTACAAATATTTTTATTGTATTGCTGTGTACCAGATATCTAAATCGCAGATGACAATTATGATCAGTGACACATGAATTATCCCACAAATTACTTCAAAATATTATATAACCTATAATATCAGAAAAAGTGTTATTCCATGTGGTAGGAATATTCCATGGATCAAGGAATCTTATCTTTTAGAATTTTAATCATCTAATTCGTAAACATAGATATAATATTTTTCAATTAATTTGTTTTGTTATTAATTTTTTATTTTTTATTATTTAAATACATTATTTTTTTATTATTATTTTTCAAATTGAGATAGTGAAGTGTTTTACGATATATTAGGAGAAAAATGTTGTAATATTATATTTGAAATATTAAAATAAATAAATATATATAGAGTGACAAGAATGTAAAAATTAAGTGTATGGGTGGTAGGTGTAGGTTTTTTTTTTTTTTTTTAATTTTATGGTGGATAAAATGGGAATATGCATGAATAGAGTCTGGACTACTTGATTAATAATCTACGTCTTGTTTCAATGTTTAAATATTGCTCAGAGTAAAGGAATTTCAAAATAATTGAGGATTCATAGAATATTATAAGGGCCAAGGAATTTCAAAATAATTGAGGATTCATAGAATATTACAAGGGCCAAGGATGTGTAATTGGTTGTTGTTCTGTTAAATGTGAAGCCAAAGGATAGTCGACATTGATGTAGTGAGTCGTCTTTTCTCTAGCTACTCCATTGCTTAGCTGAAAGTTACAACCAACGTAAATCTGAAGAGATTTAAAAAACTAATAATAAAACACTCATAAAATAAATAGCAGAAATATAGAAAAACCAGACATGGCAGAAAAAGGCCTCAGCCTTACAGCATTCCTCACATTTTCATTCTCATTATTAAAATAATGTTTATGATACATATAAATACATGAGGAAGTTTGTCTCAAGATAGTGTGTCTATCTTGAACAAACTTGGTTGAGATATTTTCTCAACAAAACACTAATCTAGGAGAACTAGTTGGAGAGAATCTCTCATCCTAACTAAACTCCCTAGTTTGAGGAACTAACTCCTAATTCTCAAGATTTGATTTATTTAATTATAATTTTGGATTTATAATTGTTTTATTATGAGAGTGAGGCTAACATTTGCCCCTCAATGATAAATCCAAAATAAGAACAAGGAACCCTCTTCCAAGTTCTCAAGTTGATACTCAAAAAACATTGCCTAAAAAACCGCCAATGCTGGATGTTGAAAAAACTTTAATCCAAAGAGAACATGAGTCAGATGCAAGTCTGAGTCATCTCTGAAATTTTTCTTGAAAACTCCATCATGTGGCAAGCTACAAAAGGATCCATCTGTCCTTTGCTTTCAATCAGCATCGTTTGTCCACTGACAAAATGTTGATGACACCCACTAGCAAATTTGCTTGTCCACTCACAAAATATTGAGAATGCCCACTGGCGAATTTGTTTATGATGCCCACTCGCTAATATGAAGATGCCCATTGCCTGATTTAAAGATGCCCACTGGCTACTTTTGGTGATGTTTTCAAGACTTTCAGTCTGACAACCACTGTTAATTTCATTGAGATTTTCCCCCCTTTGTTAGCTGAAAGGAGATGCAATCTTCTTCAAATTATTTTTGAACTACCCCCCTTCAGGTGTAGGAGTGTTTCACTGGTGTACTCCTCCGTTCAACTTCACGAGAGTACCATCTTCATTTTTATTGTTGGTTGCAATATGTGTGAGTGAATTCGATTGTAAAACTTATACAATCTTCTGATCGTAGATGACCATTCCTAGGGATCAATCCATGAATAATTGATCTTCAATCTGGTTGATTGTTGTCATTTGCTGCATTGTGCTGATGAATGATTTGACTTGCCACAATGGTAACAAGGATGGAGATCAAAACATTGATCTTCTAGATGACCCTTTTTTTTTTACAGTGAAGGCATTTTGGTTTGACTGCAACTTTAGTTTGAGTGCGTGTTTGTTTGTCTGCAACTTCAGCTTATGTGTATTTCTGTTTGTCTTCAACTTTTTCAGAACTAGCCCATGTGATTTGTGCAAGAAACCCTGAACTCACAAATTTAATGGGCCTTGAATAATCTGGGATATGTAATATGTTTTCATCTTTGTCATATCCTAATCCTCGTCGATTTTTGTTACTTTGGATTTCCTCCCATGGCTTGGTGATTGGTTTGGAAGAAAGTTGAACTGCATCAGGGACCACTTTGACACTTGAAGTTGGTTGGATGGCTGACTTGGAATCATCAGCTATATTTGTATTGTTCAAAGACTTGGAAGCATCACTCTTCTCTAGCAACTCAGTTCTTTATAGTTGCGACTCTAGTTGAAGGAACTCAATCATTTCATGTGCATGTTGAAGATGCACTTGAATATCATCAAGAGTTGTTTTGCTGATGTTCACCATGTCACCAGCTGATGATAAAATCAAATTGTTAAGAATTTTGGACAGTTGAATGTGTGTCGCTATGTTAGCTTGCTCACTTTGAATTCAGGCTCGCTTGTACTATTGCTTATTGCTGATGCTTTTAAACACTTGCTATAGTTTTATAACTTGGTTGCTTTAACTCTTGATTCCACGCTCACTTGATGACAATCACTTTGCTTGAATGTTTCACTGAAACTTTGTGAATGTTTCAATCAACTTCACACTCGCTCATTTGTTGTAGATGTCATGCTTTGAACTTTCACACTTGATTTTGATACGCTCGCTTGCTTGGTTGTTTGAATGACATGCTCACTTGCTTTGTTGTTTGAATGACACACTCGCTTGATTTATTGCTTATTGCATTTGTGTTAAACACTGGCTTGATTTGATGCTCACTTGAAGAATAGAATACTAGAATTCACACTCATTTGATGATGATTTCTTTCTAGATTGCTTGTTAGATTGCTTGCTTGAACTTGCTTGATTGATTACTGAAACTTTATGCTTTCTTGAATGTACTTATTGAATGTGCTGATTTAAAAAAAGGAAGGGTGTCGAACATTGTCGAAAATGCACCCAAGAGACAAATGACAAGTTCAATCTTGATGACTCAGTTGAAGACTTACTTGACTTAATGTATTCACCTTAACAATTCAAATTAGGGTGTCAGTTACAACCAAGAATGCACCCATACAATTCAGTTAAAAAATGTTTATCTGCAAGTGATACAAAAAGTGTTGATGATGTTGATGTCGTCTTGGCTTGAAATGATTGATTTTGTAGCGTCCTTAACTTGATTGCTTTGATTACATGATGTGAAATGTGCTTGCTTGGAAGATCATCTTATCAAGTTGATGATGTGACACTTTGTGCTTGTGTACTTAAGCTTGATTACAGGAGCTTGATTAAGCGTTCTTATACTTAAGCTTGCTTATGTGCATGTAGTTGTTTAAGAATAATACAAAGAGAGTGTTTTGATAATCTGAACACAAGTCATGCACATGCATTCATTACACACAATGTACCTAAGATCCCCTTATTCAATTTCAGGTGGATCTAGGACACAAGCACCACAAAAATTATGATTTTATTAATTACTGGAGTACATCATTCTTCAATGTCACAACTTTGTCGTGAAAACTTCTCAATGAGAATGTCACACTTGCAAACTTTTGGAAGCAAATCATCTTCAAAAACTTCTTGCATTGACTCAATCGCTCTCAAAGTGAAATATTACTTTGGATTAAAACAATAAGTTTTCTCTCAAACAAATTCACTAATACTTAAGACTCCACAAAATCACTTATGACTCCATTAAATAAAAAATTACAAATACTCCTTATTTGTACAAAAAAAAATCACTTTTTACTTCTCACTCCAAAAAAAAACTTATCACTCCAAAATATTAAAACATGTCCTTACTCCTCCAAAGGCTTGATATCACTTTATTTAAAAATCACTTTATGATGTAACTTTAAAAAGTGAAATAAAGTGAATGAAGCCACTTATACAAGTGAAATGATTTCAAAAATTAAAATTTTGTGCTCATTCCCTTTAAAAGAAAAATAACGCACACCTTTTGTTGCCTCTTCCTTAGCACGTTGAGCTGTAGCCTATTCACGGTCTGCTTCTGCCCTCAAGGAGCGAATTAATTCCATAACTTCCACCAGCATTTCCTTCTCTTTCTTAGCCTCATAAACAAAACCTTCCAGGGTATCAACAATTAAAATCTGGGTGGAGCTGGAAGTCCGACTACAAGAAAGTGAACCATCTTCAACACTGATAAATGAGCATCCTGTATCTAGCTCCACATTCAGGGTATTGTCACCATCCAAATGCTCAATTAGAGTATGAAGAATGCCTTTTTTTTGTCATTCTGTAACGTGAAGCTTCATGTTTCAGACGGATTGGATGCCTATAGTCAATATATGCACATTGTTTGTTCTTGCTAGGCTATCTCTTGTTCTTTTAATAAACCCCAACTATTCTATGAGGAATACAATATCCTAGATCTCATATGCATGGGCTTAATGTAAACTATACCACAATAGTACATGTTTTGAACATGTTTGGATATCTTTAATAGTCCAGAGCAGGAGTACATTCAGGAGGAGTGATGGATTGGAAGGCATCTTTCATCTCTCTTCGTGAAGTTTTCCCACAGGTTGATGAATGTATTATTAAGGCAGTTGCTCTGAAGCACCGCAATGATGTTGATTCAGCTATGGAATTTATCCTTAATGAGGTGCTTCCTAACCAAAATGACCAAATAGCTAATGCGGAACTTGATAGTGAGCGTTGAATTGTGGATGGTCCAATTACTGAGCATGATTATCACTCATGTTCTAAGCAATTTGCACCAAGATCATCTCATTTATCTGTTTGCTGCTCTATATCTGATGATGATGCGTCTGAGGTGTTAGGAAACAATTGATAGCATGGAAAAGAGTTCTTTTCTTGCCTCAATATTTTCACATCTACTTAATCATTCCTGTGATGAAAACACCAACCAAAGCTCTAAGTCATCTATGAATCATAAATTACTGTAATATTATATTCCCAACTTACCAACACCCAGGCCTTGAAGAGAGCATGGGAAAATTGATGTTACCGGGTCGAGAGGTTGAAACACAGGAAGAGAAGGCACCAGGTTCTTTGCCCAACGGTGGCGAGGATCTGGCCGAGGTTATAAATCAAGTCGACCAAGATCTCGCCGAGGCTATAAATCAAGTCGACCATTTCCTTAGGGACGCTCTTCAGAATCCTCGGGAGCGATTAACAATTTTACGAATGGAGCAACAGGTTGAAAAATTTATTCAAAAGCCTAGCCAACAACAGCGTGATTTTGAACAGTTGCCAACTTCCTATCTCAGACTTGTTGCCCATCATGTTGCTCAACATTATGGTCTGCAATCAGAGTCCGAATCTAAATTTGAAGACAAATGAAAATTGCAGAGTTCCCAACTTCAAATCTGACATTCGACTATCAAACCCTTAATCTCATGCTCAGCTCTAACTAATCTCACCGCAGCTCTGATACCAATTGAAGAGATTTAAAAAAATAATAATAAAACACTCATAAAATAAACAATAGAAATATAGAAAAACCAGACATGGCGGAAAAAGGCCTCCGCCTTACAACATTCCTCACATTCTCATTCCTTTATTAAAATAATGTTTATGATACATATAAATACATGAGGAAGTTTGTCTCGAGATAGTGCGTCTATCTTGAACAAACTTGGTTGAGATATTTTCTCAGCAAAACACTAATCTAGGAGAACTTAGTTGGAGAGAATCTGTCATCCTAACTAAACTCCCTAGTTTGAGGAACTAACTCCTAATTCTCAAGATTTGATTTATTTCATTATAATTTTGGATTTATAATTGGTTTATTATGAGTGAGGCTAACAAAATCACCGCCCTTGACTTCCAACTTCAGTGTGCAGTCATGTATTACACATGAGAGAATTAGAAAACTCTAGAGCTTCTATTCTCATCTATAAATTTGCAATTTACTTCAACCTGAGCAAGCAAGGCCAAAGCTTGCAATGTAATGGAAATCTATGATTTCTTCTCCATTGTGTATATTGATCTATGCCTTGTGTTTTGTTGTGATTTGATCCACTCTGTTGTAACTTTTGTATGGTTTTGATGAGTATTTTTTATTTCCTATGAACCTATCAACTAGTATCAGAGCTAAGTTGAGAAGTGTCGTAACTGCCGCGTCTTACTACTTGTGATAATTTGTTAATAGTTTTGGATGCTTGAAAAATTATCTAATGACAAAATTCGGGAAGAACGCAAAGCATGATCAACTTGAATTTTTCTCATAACTGTTGCCGGATAAATATCCTTTAGAACAAAAGTTGAGTTGTTGCAAGTTGGAAGTGCTCCATTAGAAGTGAGATGTTTGGATGGTCAATATCATAGGGAGGAAAGTAGGAAGAGCACCCCCCTACAGTGATGGAGCAATGCTGGTAAAATAAAATGTGTTAGTTAATATATGTTATGCAACATTTGCAAGAGGCAGCATTGTAGTTTTGAAAAGTATAAACTACCACTTGAAAAATAATTGATAGCACAACGGTTTCTATTTGAACTTGATGACACATATTTTCGTTTAATTTTTTTTGCTAGGCTCTTTAACTTTTTATTAAGGAAGTGGAAACGTGGTACATGTTTTATTATATAAGTTTGGAATTTTAATAAGGAAATAAAGTAAGTCATCAATTTTTTAACTAAGTGGATATGTGGTGAAAAATAATAAGTTTGAACTTTTAAAACGAGATCAATTTTGGATTTTTATTCTAAATTGGTGTAATAATTAAAGTCTTATATTGCAAGTGGAGTTTTGCTTTTTGGAGCATCAATTTTATTGAGAATGGAGCCAACAACAATAATTAATATGGAGAAGTTGGGTGGGGCTAATTTTTCCCTATGGAAATAACAGATGGAGGATATACCAATTTTAAAGGATCAATATTTGCCTATTGAGGGTAAAGCAAAGAAACCGTCATAGATGACAGATGAATAATGGAATAAGCTAGATAGGAAGGTGATTGCTACAAAATGTGAATATCTAGAAAATGTTGTGTATTTCAATGTGTCTGGAGAAAAGACAACTTAAGGATTATGGAAGTAGCCCCATGATCTATATAAGAAGAACATGGCATAAAAAAAAGTGTTCTTGATGAAGAAGCTTTATAATCTCAAGATGAAGGAGGGTGCTTCAATTGTTGAGCACCTGAATGAATTCAATATTATTACAAGTCAGCTTGCTTCTGTTAAAATCATTCTAGATGATGAAATTATAGCTATCTTGTTAATGTCTTCTATGCCAGACAGTTGAGAAAATTTAATTGTAGCTATGAGCACTTCAACACTTGTAGGAACCTTGAAGTTTGATGATGTCAGCAACAGTTTAATGAATGAGGAGTTGCAACGTAAGTCAATTGTGAAATACCATGGAGCAGAAGTTCTAGCATTAGCTGATCGTGGTAGGAGAATTGATTGAGGCCGACAAGGGCGTTCAAGATCAAGAGGCCGATAAAAATAAATGAGGGACAAACTCATATTCTTTCATTGTGGTAAACCCGGGCACATGAAGAAAGAATGTCAAATCTGGAAGAAAGGACAAAAGGATCAGAAAATGACTAGTGCAAATCACAATTCATCTAACACAAATGAAGGTGAGACTATTGTTGTCACATATGGTGATGTGTTATTTATTGTTTCAGTAGAGGATGCATGTTTATATACATCTAATAGTATCTTTTATTGGATCCTTGACTCTGGGGCATCTCTCGATGTAACCCCATGAAAAGATAGTTTTGTTGCATATAATCTTTGTGATTATGGTAGTGGATTTGGGGATAATCATTTTTGTAGTATTGTTGGAGTGGGAGATATCTAGATTAAGATGAAGGATGGACAAGATATATTGTTGAAATAGGTTAGGTATGTACCATAAATGTGCATGAGTTTGATCTCTATGAGACGATTATATGATGAAGGATATTATA
Organism: Pinus tabuliformis; assembly: GCA_031772625.1. NCBI lineage: Eukaryota > Viridiplantae > Streptophyta > Pinopsida > Pinales > Pinaceae > Pinus > Pinus tabuliformis. The sequence goes on along the minus strand of CM062804.1, from coordinate 151,282,387 downwards.
CAAAATTTGGAAAAGGAGGTTGGAAAATTAGCAAAGGAGCATTGGTCATGGTCAAAGGACCCAAGACATGAACATTATATACATTGAAGGCAATGATAAGAAAAAAAAATTTGATTGTTGTCACAAAAGAATGAAATTCATTAGATCCGTGGCATAAGTGCTTGGGTCACATGAGCGAGACGGCTTAAAATCCTTGTTGGTAAAAATTTACTACTAGGTTTGAAATCCTATAATCTTGATCTTTGTGAGAATTGTATATATATGGTAGACAAAGAAGAGTTTCATTACTTAGAGGTGGTCATGAACGAAAGAAAAAATTGTTAGAATTGATACACTAAGATATGTTTGGGCCTGTTAACATTAAATCATTAGGAGGAGCATCATATTTTGTAACATTTATAGATGATGCATCTAGGAAGATTTGGGCCTACCCTATGAATAGTAAAAGTGAATTGTTTGAAATATTTCAAAAATTCCATGTTGTTGCTGAAAGAGAAACTAACAAATTTCTCAAGTGTTTGAGAACAAATAATGATGGGGAATATTGCTCAAAAGCATTAAAGGAATACTGTCATAAGTTTGGCATAAAGCATGAGAAGACTGTTCTTGATACTCCTCAACATAATGGTGTTGCAAAAAGGATGAACCACACCATTATGGAGAAAGTGGGAAGTATGTTGTCAAATTATGGATTGGAGAATCATTTTTGGGCAAAAGCAGTCAGGAGAGTACGCTAGATCTTATAAATCGATCTCCTACTACAACCTTGGATGGTGGCATCCCTAAAGAAGTTTGGATTGGTAAGAAGTTTAATTATTCTCATTTGAAAATCTTTGGATGTGAAGCATTTGTAGACATTCCAAAAGAAAATAGAACTAAGCTAGATGATAAATCTATGAAATGCATTTTTCTGGGATATGCGAATGAAGAATTTGGATATCATTTATGGGATCTAGTCAAACATAAAGTTATTAGAAGTAGGGATATTATATTTAATGAGTCGGAAATGTTTAAGAGGTATGTAGGTGAATTAGAGGTCAAGATAGTTATTAACAAGTTTGAAGAGTAGCATGAAAACATCCCACCAATGGAAGAAAATGGATAGTAAATTCAAGAGCAAGAAGGAAAACAAGTGGAAAATGATGAATACTAAGAAGAAGGAATCTTTCAAGAACCTCTATAGGAGATTCAACTTGATAACTCACCACCACAGTTGATTCATAGATATTGTAGGCCTTATAAGCCTTCACAGAGGTATTCTCCTTCAAAATATATCTCATTAACTAATGAGGGTGAGCCTAATTGTTTTCAAGAGGCTTGTAAAGTTGAACACAATAAATAATGGAAGAAAGAAATGGAGGAATAAATGAACTCTTTGCTGGAAAATAAAAATTGGGAATTGCTAAATATCCCAAAAGGTAGAAAGGCTCTACAAAACAAATGAGTATACAAGATTACGCATGAAGATGAAAAAAAGAAGGAGAGGTATAAATTAAGGATGGTGGTGAAAGGATTTCCCCAAAAAGAAGGTATTGACTTCACTAAGATATCTCACCTATTGTCAAAATCTCATCCATTAGTGTCGTTCTTGGTCTTGTTGCTGATTTAGAATTAGAATGTGAACAATTAGATGTGAAGACTGCTCTCCTTCATGGTGAATTGCAGGAAAAAAATTATATGGAGAAACCAGAAGGCTTCATAGAAAAAGGAAAAGAAGACCTAGTTTGTAGTCTTAAGAAGAGCCTTTATGGATTGAAACAAGAAGCTCGACAATGGTATAAGAAATTTGATTCATTCATGTTGGAACATGGTTTTCATAAGTTGGAAGATGACCATTGTGTCTATATCAAGAGGTATGATAAAGGAAAATATATAATATTGCTGTTATATGTGGATGACATGTTGACTGTTGGGAATGATAAGAATATGATCAATAGGTTGAAGAAATATTTTGGCAGAAAATTTGCAATGAAGGATTTGGGTCCAGCACAACAGATATTGGGCATGAGGATAATGCATGACAAGAAACACAAAAGGTTGTGGTTGTCACAAGAAAAATATATCAAGAATGTGCTTGATAGGTTTAATATGAAGGATGCTAAGCTAGTTGGTACCCCCCTTGCAACCCACTTTAAGCTAAGTATTGAGCTATGTCCTAATGATGACAATGAGAAGGAAGAAATGATTAAGATTCCTTATGCTTCAAAAATTGGAAACTTGATATATACCATGGTATGTACATGACCAGACATTGCATATTCAGTGGGAGTAGTGACCAAGTTCCTTGAAAATCTAGGAAAACAACATTGGCAAGTAGTGCAATGGATTTTGAGGTATCTCAAGGGTACTAGTCATTACTGTTTATGTTTTGGTCATAATAAGACAATGCTTGAAGGATTTACAGATGAAGATATGGCTGGAGATATGGACACCAAAAAGCCCATTACAAATTATTTGTATACATTTACAAGTGCAACGATATCTTGGGTGTCAAGGCTACAAAAAATAGTAGCTCTCTCTACAACAAAGGCAGAGTACATAGCTTCAAGAGAAGCTTGTAAAGAAATGTTGTGGATGCAACAATTCCTAAGAGAGATAGGAATAAGGTAGGACAAGTATGTACTATATTGTGATAGTCAAAGTGTCATTCACTTGGTGAAAAACCCAACACTTCACTCTAAAACAAAGCACGTTAACTTAAGGTACCATTGGATCCAACATGTGTTGGAGGAAGGACAATTATCCTTGGAAAAAATCCATACAGATAGGAACACTGCTGATATGCTCACTCAAATTCTACCAAGAAATAAACATGAGCTATGTAGAGGCATGGCAAGACTTGGTGTGACTTGATTCAAGACTCTTCATTTGGCTTCAAGTGGGAGAATGTTAAATGTGAAGCTAAAGAATGTAGCTGACGCTGACGCAATCAATAGTCTTCTCTCCATATACTCCATCGCTTAGTTGAAATTTACCATCGATGCCAACCACTGACCTTATCTTCTAACTTCATTGTGTTATCATGTATTTCACATGAGAGAATTAGAGAATTCTAGAGCTTCTCTCCTCATCTATAAATTTGTAATTTTCCTCGGCCTGAGCAAGAAATCAAGGCTAAGGCCTACAATGCAATGAAAATATGTGATTTCTTCTCATTGTGTATTTTTATCTCTGTCTGTGTTCTTTGCCTTATGTTGTCTCTCAATTTTAATCAGTTTGTAGGCTAATTTGTCTCTGATTTGTATTCTCCACCCATCATGTTCTATTCAGAATTTGTATTTTGGTGACTAAATTTTAGTCGATTTCCTTGTTTCATATTCTAAGAAGATTTAATAAAGAGGATGATAGCTTGGCCAACCAAGCATGCAAAATAGGGGTGGAGTTTCTATGTTTGAACTCACCTCAACATTGAACCTCTCCCATGACAAATCCCATGGCATGTAAAAATTAGATCACAAAACACAACAAGAGTCAAGACTGATATTGTTACTTGACAAGTGCATGTATTTCATTTTTTTTTTGTTCTTAGGCCCATTTTGGAATTTTTTTGCATATGGATATAGAATATTGGCATTGGCTGAAATAAAGACTCGGGTTATCTAGTTTCAATATTCATGAAGAATCTTACAACTCCCATCCTCCATCCTCAACCTAGTGTCTTTGTAATCTCTGTGCTCTCTTTATGAATGCAAATATATTACTTCGATTAAGAAAAAAATAATGTAGCCCATGGGAGGCAACTCAATCTATGATCGACTTGGTCCCAAATTCTTTGAGTTCAAGCATCTATGGGTCAACCTACAAAAAGGATAAAATTTAATAATGTAAATTGATGAAATATAGAAAAATTATTTCTTAATATATATTCTTTTAATTATTCACGATAAAAAAAAATTAATACATAACACTAAATTTAAATATAAAATTACGCTCTAAAAATAATTAAATTAATATGTGACGTTTTTCTAATAGCAATATGTTTTGAAAAAGTAATTTACCATTACTCTGGACTAGAAACCATTGTTCCAATTTGGATTCCCTTTTACTTGTGACATAATTTTTTTTGACATTTTGGATCTTTATCTTGATCGTCAAGAAAAGTTATGATTAATTTTTTTTCTCTTCAAGAGTGATGGTTTGATAACAAGTCAACTCTTCACCAATAAAGTTTTGATTAAAATATTTTCCTTTAATAATATACTAATGTTCAAACTTTTCACATATTTATCATAGGAAAAAAAAATGACCATAACACACAAAAATTGACTTATTGAATCTGAATCGTATTATTTCTTTATAATTAATAATAATAAAATATTTTCTATTTTTGGTCAACATAATGAAATGACCCTTTCTTTGTCATTTTTACTCAAAATTGATAGATATTTTTAAGAATCATAAGTTTAATTTATTTAATCTGAAAAGTTAAAGTCCTTAAAAAAAATTTTAGAATGTTGAATCCATTAATGTACTCAAAAGTACACTTTAAACCATAAATAATCACAATCTTGCTTAAAATTATATTGTCGAATTCAAATAAAAATAAATATTTTGTCTATTATCTAAAATAAATCTAAATTATATCAATAATCCTGACATGGTTCACAATTTAGTGTGAAAAGAAACATCTAAAAATGAAAAAAACCAGTAGTATTAATAATTCTTTTTCCTTTGCAGTTTTGAAGCTAGCTCCTTGCGTGATGATCACATAGTGAGGATATTCAATGTAGTCTTAGCTTGGTCTTTATAACCTTTTCTTTATCTATGTTCTTCCCCTCGTGGAAAATATTTTCATGAGAGAAATTTCTAGCTTTAGTTTTGAGAGTTTGCAGATTTAAGTTTTCAATGTTTTTTTTACTCACTTAGATTCTTACAACTTGTCCCATGAAATATGATATTGATTATCACTTTATTAAGATAAGTTTTCATTGATATTTTTATTGGATAATTCTTTATCTTTTAATTACATGCATTCATGCTTTGAACTAAGTGTAAATTTTTTAAATATTGCCTTAAGTAATAATAATGCGGGACAATGAAAATGTGATCTATCTATCTCTATAGATTGGTTGAGGCTAGACTTGGAGATTTGTGATTCATTTATCTCCATATGTTGGTATTTCATTTGTTCCATTCCATTAACCTCTATTTGGCATTTTCAGTTGCTAATATTATACTATTATATTACACATATTATAATATTATATTACATGAAGCACATCAAAACATACAACAAAACAAGCGTTAATAGTAGGAAGTGATTGTATGCACATTTTAGATCCATCATAACTCTTAGTTTTGAGCACCCAACTTCATCAATGTCTCAAACATCGTGGATACATAAAAAGCTAAGTAATGGAAAACTCCCATCTATTAGCTATTTGATCACACTTACAACTTAAATTAATTCCGCCCCACTACATAATACAATCCACTAACATGGAAAATCATCCTCTTAATTTATCAAAAAAATATTTATTTAAAACCAACAACAGAACATTTTAATGAAACTTGCTCAAATGGACTCTATGTAACTTGGGAAAAACATACCTTAGTTAGAGTCGTCAGACTCAATTTGAGTGGCGAGCACCATTTTGTCTTTCGAATGTTAGAGATTGCAACTGAGTTGTTTAGTTGTCTCTAATAACAATAGGCAGAATTGTGAACATAGTTATCAATCAAATGAGAAAAGCATTGATTATACGTTTTTTGAGGTAGTAAAAAAACACTCGATTTTGAAAGTGGTTTTTTAGAATAACATTTTTTTTCAGAGCATATTTTTGACATTCTAAATTTTCTTATGTAACATATTTTTTAAATGTTATTTATTTTCAGGCTGATATTGAAAAGTGTTGATGCAAGATCAACCCATTTTTTTAGAGGGCTTATTTTTGACACATTTTTTTGTTTATTTATCAAGTACAAACATTTGTTTTAAAATGTTAGTGATCTTCATGATAATTTTGAAAAGTGTTGATGTAACATCAACTTTTTTGTTTAAAGAGTTTATTTTTTGCACTTTAAATTTTCTAATGTATTATGTGTGGATAATTTTTTTTTAAATGTTGGTGATTTTCATGTTAGTAATAAAACATAAAAAAATAAAAAATAAAAACATGACACAAAAAATCAAATATAAAAAAATACATAAAATGAAGAAAAAAACCATATTAAATTAAAAAAGAAATATTAGGTCTCTACCCATACTGACCTAGGTGGGGAGGTCGATTCCGGGCAGCTACCCACTTGCCTAGGGCTAGGCCTCGCAACCATTTGTGTCAAGCCCACGAGTTGCGGATGCAATGTGTGACGAGTTGGGTGGGTGCATTCTCGGTTAAATGCGACGAGCTGAGCAAGCGATGAGTTGGCGGGTGCGACAAGTCGGTGAGCGGGCAAATCGGTTGTGACTTTTGTTGCCACGATGAAACGAGTTGGTGTTGCGAAGAGTGGGCGGTCGGTCAAAGATGCCCGGGGCATGACCGCGGCGAGCCAATGGAGGGTCAAAAAACTGAAAGGACAAAAATTTGGCTAAGTGTGCGAACTTTGCAAAGGAGATCTTATACCATGCGAAGTTGGGCATGTGGACTGGACGGGACGATGGCATGGGCAAGCCGACATGAAGTGTGGGCGAGTTGGCCAAATTGGCAAGTTGGCCTGGGTAGGCCGACCCATGTTAAATCCATGGAGAAGCATATAAGTAAACAAACGCCATAGAGGAGAAAGTCATTCATTCGAAGTTCACAAAACAAGTGCAAGTTCAAGGAGAGGTGGACGAACAAAGAAGTGGGTGAACTGAACAAGGGCAAGGTGCAGGCATCTCTTGACCAAAGCACCGAGACGAAGGAAAGCAGAATGCAGGTTTCGAGTTTCGTCGGTCACTAGTTGGACACTCTGCCCAATGGGCGGACTGGGTAAGGCATGTGACCCATGAAGAGCATGCTGGACGATGGGCGAGCTGGGCCGAATGACGGTTCTATGGAAAGACAGTCCTGTGGTGCGACTATTGTTAAGTTTGCGGTGCCACTGCGACTGTGATTGCGGTAAGGCGTACGAAGGTGCGAGCGAAGCGTCGGGGCATTGGGGGAGCTGCGGATAGGCGTCGGGTAGGGCAACACGCCAAGAGCGATAGACCGAACGGGCGATGAGCTGCGGTAACCAGTGGTGCGATAGGATGGTGCGACGAGCTGCGATAACCAATGGTGCGACAGGTTGGTGCGATGAGCTGCGGTAGCCAGTGGTGCGATGAGTCAGTGCGGAGGGCAGTCTGGGGGTGGATGCCTTTGCCCAGTGAGTTGGGCGACCCAACCCAGTAGGGGTAGGCGCTTGCTAAATGTGGTTCGGGCACGGCTGAACATACAGGCCGAACTTTGGATTTTGATAGAAATTGTAAGAAAGAAGTTGGGGTTCCTCTTCAAAGATTGTAATTGTATATTTTATGAAGATTATTATAATCATTTTTGGTAGACTCATATTCAGGGAGCTGCCCTTCCCATTAAAGATCGTATCCGTTGTGCATAAGTTATAAATGATAATGATGATGAAAGAAGATTAAATGAATGTTTCACTGTGTTATAAATGTTAATGCTTAGAAAGTGAAAAATAAACTAAGTATGAAATGTTAGGCGTAGTCCACACTTGAAAGTATTGTTGAAAAGAAATCAGGTGGTGGTGTTGCACCTTCTTATGAGCAGTTGAAAGACTACCACCAAGATAGGGTCATGACAGGTGGTATCAGAGCTCCATATTCTGTGGGTTTTGTTGAACCAGATTTATAGGCGAAGTGATACAAATGCACTTCATAACAATTGATATCGGAAGTTGATTCAGTTGAAGTTTTGGGTTTTGAAGGCTGATGACTGTTGAAGGTGAAGCAGGTGTTGAAGACTTGCCGAACGGATGAAGATGGTTGAAAGGGCACTTCAAAAACTTGAAGACATGATTGATTATTGGAAAGGCGAAACACTGAGATGCTATGAAGCTCTTGTACGAGAGTGGGAACTCTTGTTACATATGGGAAGTAGGATAGCATACATGCGGGAGGACTTGAATAATATTCATGGGAAGATTGATGAACTCAAGGAACTTGATGAGGAGATATGGCAGGGTGTTAATAAACTCCAAGAACTCATGGATGGAACGGTTCGAATAAGGGAAAAGAGCACCATGGCACAGGCTAAAGTCAAGGAAATTTGTGAATGATATTAAGAAGGACTTTCTTGCTAGAAAGCCCATTGTGATAGAGCAAGATGAGCTTGATTACATTGACAGCCTCAGGGAATATCATTGAAACATGCAGCCAGATGTATAAAAGATCGGTTCACTTCGAATGGAAGGAGTCAATGTGTGCTTGATTGGTACACTTAAGCAGGATGCGATGGAGGACAAAAGCTTGAAGGAACTCAACCTGAAGCAGGATCGAATTGCTTAGATGAGCCAAGCAAGGAGTTGAAGTACCTTAAGAAGGAATTCAAGTCGAAGCACAAGTCGATAGACTCTTATAAGGCTGAATTGTTGAAGAAGGTTGCTGAGGTAAGACACAAGATCAAGATGAAAGAGGATGGAGATTCCTTGAAGCTAAGTTTTGCGCAGGTAACCGTACATGGCAAAGGGTTTGCAACTTTCGTGGACATGGGAGCTACGGATACTTTCCTTAGTAGGAAAAGAACAAAGTCTTTTGGGAAGAAAGTTGAAGTGGGAAGATAGTGGAGTGCTTTCAACACAGTGAACTCTACCATGAACGCCATGACTGGTGTATTGGAGAACATTCAGGTGAGAGTGGGCTCTTGGTTTGGAAATTTGGACTTGAGGATCGTTGACTCGGATGATCATACTATGGTGCTGGGACAAGACTTAGTGAAGGATGCACAAGCCATACTAATGGTGGACCGAGACATTCTCTTCATTACAGCTTAAAAGAAAACCTTGTTGATTCCGATGAATAGGAGGAGTTGCTTGGGTATAGACCAAGAATGGCTTCTATGACCTTGTATCCAAAAGATCTAAATGTGAAGCTTGAACATGTAGAGCAAAGATTTCTTGGATGTATGACTCGAACAACAAAAGAAGGTAAGTTAGTAGACTTGGTTGCAAGACCCAGAGAGAAAGATGGAGATGGAAAATCAATTTCACACATCTTGAAGCACTTGACAAGAACATCTTGTAGGCTGATCATTACCGGTAAATCCCTACATTTCAACCACCCATTATGAGAAAAATCGCAATTGCTATCATGACAATGCCCAGTGTGCACATAAATTCGCGGGAAAGGCTGTCTCCATCGCTGAGAAGCAGTAAAACTTGTGGCACTCGGTAACAACACGATGTAAACAAGAGGAAGCCATTGAGTGAAATGAATGGGAAGAGACTTCATTATGTTGCTTGCCAAAGCTTTAATTGCCTCTGTTATCAACACATTTGCCAAGTTCTTTACCAATTTGGAGACGAGATTTGTAAAACGTTCCAGGAGTAAACCCACTATTTTTTTCACTGTTATGAGTAAACCCACTGCTTATCATGGCGCTTAAGACACTCTTTTATAGGTCCAAAACTGGCGCAAAATCACCTATTGCTCATATTTCGGACTCGAAAATTTTATTAAAATTGTCAAATCTTATCTGAAATGACTTCCAAAACGGGCGCAAAATCTTACTTTCCCGATTGCTCATATTTCGGACTTGAAAAAATTGGAGTGACAGTTCATTGCACATTTTGGATTTGAAAAAATGATTAAAATTGTCAAATCTTAAGGGAGTGACTAATCATGCACATTCGGATTTGAAAATTTTATTAAAATTGTCAAATCGAGTGACCGATCATTGCACATTTCGGATTTGAAAATTTTATTAAAATTTTTAAATCTTAAGGGAGTAACGGATCATTGCACATTGCGGATTTGAAAAATTTATTAAAATTGTGAAATCCAATTTGACGACCGGCGCAAAATCTTAAATGACCGATCGTGCACATTTTGGATTTGAAAATTTTATTAAAATTGTCCAATACTAAAGGCAGACCATCGCAAAAAGACTTTTCTTAATAATAAAATTGTCAAATCTCAAATTGTGCGCAATTCGGATTTGAAAATTTTGTTTTCCGTGTAAAATAAAATTAGTGCAAAGGAAGGCGAAACGCAAACTGGTGCCCGTGGCCGGATATCAGAATAAAATAAAATTTCATGTAACCGACCAGCCGTTCACCACCGGCTGTCAAAAAATTCAGCGGAAAGGATGGGAAAATGCAAACATGCGCCCGTGGCCGGATTTCAAAATATAATAAATTTTCACAGAAGGCTCCAATATGGCACTAAAATATTTCGATCTTCGCGTTTTTGAAAACAATCTTCCACCTGAGCGATTACATGACGGATTACGAAGTTTTATTTTCCCTGGAAAACAAAATTTTGACATACAGGGTGCAGCAGCGCAAAGGGTGGCAAAATGCAAACATGTGCCAGTGGCCGTATTTCAACATTTTATTGACATTAACTATGCAGGATGTGCGTCATCAGATTACGGATTTCAACATTTTATTTTCCCGGACTATGCAGACGAGATAGCGTGGAATAAACGACACTCATACCCCAAGAAAAATTTGTGGTCATCGTTGATTCGTTGTGGTTCGGTTAACAATATAGAGGTAGATATTTGTTATTAAAAAAAATCTTGGGTTAAATGTTGTTTATTTATTTCTTTTCTTATCTTCAAGTTTGGAATTTTAAAATTTACTCATTTGTAAAATTTGATGGTTTTCACAATAATTTATAAACAAAAATTAATTTTAAATTAAAATTTATAAATAAATTTTAGGAAATTTTTGTTTTTAATCCCAAATCATATTATGATTATTAATGACTATGATTAACTTTTACAAAATTTACGACTATGGAAAATGATTATTAATATTCACTAAAACATATATAATTTGTACAAAATCTATTTTAAGAATATAAGAGATATAGTTTGTACAATACTTATATTAAGAATATAAGAGATATAGTTTGTACAGTACTTATTTTAAGAACATAAAAGATATGGTTGGTACAATACCAATCTTAAAAACATAAAAATTGAAAATAATCAAATTTCTTTAACATTTTATTTCTATATTAAAAAGGAAATTGTTTCCAATATCCCATAACTTCGTTAAATTAAAATATCAAACTTCTTATTTATGTTTAATCTTTTTTATTTTTTATATTAAAAACATAAATGGTCTTCCTATCATAATTTCTAAAGTGTAAAAATATTTATTAAAAAATAACTTTAATTTATTTTAATTTAGGACATGATTAAATAGAAAAATACGATTTAATCTAAATATAAATTTATAAATGTTTAAAATAATTAGTTTAAAAATGAGTTTATGTTATTCATATATATATATATATATTTAAATTTTATATAAATTTTTAAATATAATCTATTTTATATGAGAGATAATAAATTAAATGTTACAATTTTATTATTATGATGATGATGGTGGTTAACGTCTAGTGAGACCAAACTTTGGTCTATTGGACCTAAAGAAACCAATTATTTAGTTTGATTTAAGATTTTATTCGTATACTCAAAAAGATTGGAGAGAAGTCTCCCGAGCTCATTATAATTTTGATAGGATTTGAGAGTGAAACAGAGGTGAGACAAATTGTTGTAATCGAGCAGAGAGGGCCAAGGCTCTGTAATTTCTATTTTATTGAATAAATTGATTTAGTGTGGTGTAGTGTATTATTTCTGGTGTGAACTTCTCTTGAATCTGCAGATCGACATTCTGGACCATACCCAGACATTATTCCCATTTATGTGTTTTATTATTAATCACTATTAATTTGCATTAATGCTCAATTTCGAGATTAAGCTAAACCTTATTAAACCGTGGTTCCTAAAGTTATGCATTGATCACGTGAGCGAGATTAAAAGGCAGTAGGTGGTATATCCCGTGGAAAATAAATGGGAAATGGTATTTCTCCAAACTGTGTGTTTAACCGAAGCTGGTGACACATAGCACGGGAAAACCATTTTTCTCAGCACGGGAAAACCATTTTTCTCACGCACTCTCTGCCTGATATCGCCCGTGCAAGAAGTCTCATGAGATTGTGCAATAATTGTTGGATTGAATGGGACAAATCTATGATGGAGATTGTTTGGCTAGTTGGCGCATGATACAATGCGATATTCGTCAGATCTGAAGAAGCTAGATTAACGGTGGAGATTGAAGTGCTCAGGGAGTAAGAATTTAGAGTGGGATCAGCGGTGATTGTTCAGCTTAGTGGGACCCTAGGGAGGAAATACATGTATATAATCTTATTAATGCATAGTTGATTGGTTTTTAAGTGAACCATTAGTCTAAACCTAGACTACCACATCAATTTTGGTAACCATCCACATCATTGTCTTAGTTAAATTGCTTAGTGTATATCATGTATTGTAAATCCCTCTTCATTATGCTATAAGGTCTAGTAGTGAAAAATTCAATTGTTAATGCTGAAACATATATAAACATATATTTATCCTTTTGTTCTCCCTTGGGACGGTAACTTTTTATGTTTTTCTAGCAATTACTGATATAGCTCTAGATGATTGGGGTTCTTGGTATTATAATAATTTTTCAGATTGGCCACACAATAAATCCCTAAGTTATACCCCTATGTAAAGTTCTACGTCAGTTTCAGTAATAAAACTGTCTAATTTTTATTTATTTTTTATATAAATCTTTTGGTCACCGTAGATTTTCTAGTATATCTAGTAGCTCTTCTAGTGGTTGTTATGCCTTAGCTATTTCTAGTTTGAAACACAGCCTTTTCCCAACAGCATGCAAATCTTTACTCAATAATTACCTACCTTCATACACTTATCTGATTCTAGCAGTAAAATACAGAATGTTAATTGTACTTATCTTATTCTGGTAATATAATCTATGAACTGTTGATTCAAGTTCAACTAGAAATGCCGATTTATCTCCCAACCATGAGACTCGCTTTCAGGCCAGGTCTCCCCCCCGAGTTGTCACCACATGCAGGGTGATCTCCTGTAGACTAACAGTCTTACGTTTATAACTATCTGGTCTTAACCAGACATAGCACCTGGAACTCTCTCTGACATAACATCACAAAAGTTCAACTAGAAATGCAGATTTATCTCCCAACCATGAGACTCGCTTTCAAGCCAGGTCTCCCCCCGAGTTGTCACCACATGCAGGGTGATCTCCTGTAGACTAACAGTCTTACGTTTATAACTATCTGGTCTTAACCAGACATAGCACCTGGAACTCTCTCTGACATAACATCACAAAAAATCCCCTTTTCCGTCCGATCTCTCTCTTATCGCAGGTACACATTATCCTCTTGATTTCTTCAAGAACAAATCTACAAGGAACTAGTTAGAGTTGGGTAACTACCCATCCCAACTACCTAACATGTGAGAGTTACATAATCATCATTATCAAGACATTTGCCTCATGCACATTTTTAATCAAAATAATACAAATATAAACTTCAATAATAATATTCAGTTCATTTGCTACAGTAATTAAATATTTACAATTTACTAGGACATCATAGAATATAAATAGAAAAACAATGAAATTAAATTTTTGGCTTTAATCTTATTAATATTATAGAGTGAAGATGACTAGAAAAATAGTGAAATTCAATTTTTGGCTTTAGTAAAACATATTTTTTTTTTTTTAAGATATGGGTAAAATCAAGTATGTGAAACCTACTTTCCTTTTTAAAGGAAATATGGGTAAAATCACGGATGTGATAATAGGTTTCAGGTCAATGTTTTTATTTCAAAATAAAACTATGTGAATAGTATGGTTGAGGTGGTGAATTGCATGGATTTTTTATAAATATTTTAATTAATATATTTAATAATAATGAAATATATTTTTCCCAAGGCAAATAGTAATCGATATGAAATAAATTAGAGAAAATGGAGACGTAATGATTTATATTAAAAAAAAAAAAAATTGAGCGAATAATGACCATTAATGGTGAGTGATATAAAATAAATTAGGAAAATTGGAGACAATGATTTGTATTAAAACTTCAAAATAATTTAACAAATAATGACCTATTTTTATATGATTGTTTCTAAAAGGGTTGATTGTATTTGACTTATTTTTCTTTTTTATTATTTTTAGTATTAATTTATACCATAATTATTAAGTATAAATTGGAATTCAAATTAGAATTTGAATTTGATGAGATACTATAAAAAAATAGAATGAAAAACTTGTAATTTGGAAAAAAAAATTATACTATACATTTTAAATATGTGGATATCTATATTTTTTTTCTCAAACAATAAGGAATTTTAATGATTTTCTTTCTAGTTAATTTTAAATGTGAATAATTTCTAATAACTCTAATAATAAAACAATGTACACATGCAATTCACAAAAAAAAAATCCACATATTCTCTTCACGGCAAAGGCAACCCTTCACAAAGGCAAAGCACAAATAAAGGTTTCATCTCTGACGAGAAAGTCCAAACCAACCCTCCTAACTTGTTAGAAAACACTCTTACATTACAAGTATATCTTTCTTTGGGAAGGTGCATGAATGGACAACACCAGAACCGAATCGAATTTCAATGAATCATTCATTATTGGAATAATATTGAAGAATTTCCATTTTTTTTTTTGCCTTAATTCTAGTGAATTTGGTAACTACGATCTATATGGGCAATATCCATTACTTGTCATGTGTTTAATGTATTTTATTTTTCTGTGACATGGTTTTAATACCAATTCCTCTATGTTTAAATTTTTAAGTGTTCCTAGCTGTGAAATTAGATAATGATAGAATTTAATCTTCACGTAATATTTTAGAATATACTAAATGATAATAAGATTTAATTTTCACATAATATTCTAAAATATTTTTAATAGCATGTACAAATCAAATGTTAAGTTATATTATTGGCCCATAATATTATGGTTATATATATATATATATATATATATATATATTCATTTTATCATTAATAAAAATAATAATCTAAAATAATATTATAATTTAGTTAATTTTTATAATTTTAAAAACAAAATAAATGTTTTAATACTTAATATTTTTCAAAATAATTAAATCCATTTATATATTAAAAAAAGTTAAATAATAAAATTACTATTCACATCCAATATTATATTACCAAATTATTATTACTATTCACATCCAAAATTATATTGCCAAATTATTATAAAAAAAAAAACCAATACTTACGTCCAATCCTTTTTCACTTTTTAAGAAGTGTATTTCGTAATTTATCTCTGGTAACGATAGAAGGTCATTGGGCCATACACATAAACAGTGAAAATCCCAAACCCTAGACCGCGCTCACTTATGACGTGGCCGCAGTACTGACCTCCACAGTACTGACCTTATAGGCATTTTACCACGTGAGCAGTTGTCTCTGTTGCATCTGGCTTGCAAGGTTCCATCCTTAACATTAAAAGCCAAATCCTTGGAACGTGATGTTGATCACATGGAACAAAACTTTCACGGGGATCAACACAATAAAACGGCCACGGGCCCGGCCACCATGGGATTCGACCGACCAGTGCAAATTTGTGGTCATGGTTGTGGTTCGCTAGAGGTTCTATCGGTACATTTTCTTATCAAAATGACAGAGACTCAACAATAAAGATAAAGGTCATTCTCTATGGTTGTGCTTTTCAACGTAAAACCATAGGATTAAATATTTAGAAATAACAGAGATTCAACAACAAAGATGAAGGTCATTTATTAGTACAAAGTTCATCGTATCGCTAGATTTTGTTTAAAAAAAGAAAAAACCAAAATTTCCCCGTCCAATTTATGTTTAATCTCCTAACGTTAATCGCCGATAGTTCTACTAATTCTAACAGTTGTTGACTTAAAATGCTGAGTTTTGTTTTATGTTATTAAGGTTACAGTGGAAGCCAGTCATTTCGAAGTACAGTGTTCATTGCTTCTTTTGATTTTGGAATTTATTCCAAATCAATTTGTGCAAAGTACATATTTTTTCATCTCAACCATATCATTTTACTTTACTGAAATTGGAAATCGATCGGATTTATTTGTTTGTTGGGTCTTGCTTTGCTTTGCCTTGGAGCATAATCTGCTTCAGCATGTCACGTCATAACGTCATAGAAAATATTCCAATTCCGACTGTTCTGTTTTATTTCATGTCTAGGTCGCTGAACTATTATATAATTACAGCGATTGGAGAAATATTATGAGTTGTGCGGCTCATACAAATGCTATACATATTTTATTACTTTTATATAAAATTTAAATATAATCAATTTTATATATAATAGATAAATAAATTAAATTATATATTTATTTATATATAATTTTATCTTTTATTTTATTTAACTAATAAAACTATATATTGAATGGTTGGTAATTACAATAATTGGTCATAAACATCAAAATATTTAGTTTAAAAAAATTATAAAATTACTAAATTATAATTTTATTATTAATAATAATAATAAAATTAATATAAGCTAAATATATATACATTTCAAAAAAAACACAATGCATAATCATGAAGATTCACCCCATTTTATTATGAGACTCAGTTTTAGGTCTTTGAACTGAGTAGACTACATAACTCAAACATGTAAAATATTTGGTACTTGAAAAATGGTCAAAAATATAAAATAGTGAGAATACTTGAAATGTTTTATCCATAAGAATTTATTTCTTCAATACAATTTTTTTAGCTATACATAATATGTGCATAGTTGACATTGGAATATTTTACTTAATATAGGCATTAAACTATTTTATGTGGAATACATTGTTCACATTTTTATGTTTACTATTAACATATTTTTAAATACATGTCTATATTAGTTAACCTAAATATTTATTTATAACTTATATTGATTTTTTTTTTATTATCTATATTTTTTAATTGCCATACACGTCTTCCTCTGGTTAATTTTAAGAGAAAGAAATTGAATTTCTTTAGTTTCAATTCTCTTTTCACATTGAATATATATATATATATATATATATAGATATGCTTTGTTTTGAAATATGAAAATATAAGGTTGGTTTGTTTTCTTTATCTTATTTTTTATTTTAACTTTATTTTTTTAAGTTGATATGAAATTGTGTGATTTTACATGGATATTGAAATATTTTGTTTATAGTTGAGTATGGGAGTTAAATATTTTTACCATATCTCCTTAATTCTATCCTTCTTCATTCTAGATCTACCAAGCACTCAAAGGGATCAAATGCAAACCTCTTTAAGAGTGTAAAGAGATTTGATCTCTCTTGGCGCTTGGTGGATTGTGCATCTAGACTCTATGCTATATTCCATATGAAGACCATGGGTCACGATTTCTCATAAATTTAGAGGTCAAAAAACACCAATAACTTGACCAAATCAAGTTTACCTTAAATTAATAAAAATAATAATAAGAAGTTAGATTTTTATAAAGTAAAACTAATTTTATAATATTTATAATTAAACCAAATACATACATTCATTATTTATTTTTAACATAATCAACATTGTTTTTAATTTAAAAAATATTTATTTTTATTTTAATAAAGACATATTTCAACTCAAAATTGAGTAGGAAAAGAATTGCTATCTTCCTTATATTACACTAAACATGATAAATATAACCAAATATCAACACAATTAAATTAATATAAAATTATAAAACTTCAATAAAGATATAAAGAAAAGCATAAAACTTCTTATAATAATTTATAATAAATTTTTTCATAGATAATATTATTGAATTTAAAGAGTACAAATTACATAAATTGAAGTTTAAAATAAGCGTAAATTAATTATTAAAAAACAATTGAATTACTCTCTGACTTCTTTTTACAGCACCATGTTTGACAAAGTATTTGCCATTTATCTCGTGGGTCGACTAGTGAGCCGCCATTCGACCGTATAAAACTGACAACTCTATACAGCCCACAATAAAAGTGAAACTTCAAAAAGCTAAGCGGGGTCCACGTATGATGACGTGGCTAGAGCCTGTTACCTAATTGTCAATTGGCCACGTGCATGGCGGTCTCTGTTGCATCTCTAGTTCGTCTACATTGGAGAAAGACACTCCCAAGGCTACATCAATGACATTAGATGCCAAAACCCTGGGAACGTGATGTTTGTCACATGTAGTGGCCGGTAACTTTTAAGCGAAAAATGGTGACAATCAACTGGCCGCGGGGCCGAGGAACGTGGGATTCGACAGACCACGGGAAAGCGTGGGATTCAACAGACCCCAGAAAAATTTGTGGTCATCGTTGATTCGTTGTGGTTAGTTTAACAATATAGAGGTAGATATTTGTTATTAAAAGAATATCTGGCGAACTGTTGTTTATTTAATCTCGTATTCTCAGATTTGGTATTTCAAAACACGCGTAACTTTAGTACGAAAATCACATGGAGATTTGGAATTTCAAAACAGACCGCGTAACTTTAGTACGAAAAACACATGCAGATTTGGAATTTCAAAACAGACCGCGTAACTTTAGTACGAAAATCACATGCAGCGTAACTTTAGTACGAAAATCGTAACAATCAAAAGGCCGCGCTGCCGACGACCGTGGGATTCGACCGACGACGAGACAGCGTGGAACGGTGGAAGAAATTGCACTAGTTGTTTTTTTAAGTAATTTCTCAATTATACATAGTTTTCTCTAGGATGGGACCATGAGCTCTCAAGCATATATCTCCCCAGCATACATAGTCTCGGCCAAGATCATGAGCTTTCAAACATATATAGTCTCCCAAACATGTCTCGGCCAAGATCATGAGCTTTCAAACATATATAGTCTCCTAAACATGTGATCAGATGGCAAGATGTACAGGTGAGAATTAATTCCAGTAGATCAGTGTAAACATTTTCTTTTAAAGAAACTGAATTAGAATGTTGCATGTTGCAGGTCGAACCGGAAGGAGAAATCTTGGTCGAACCGCTAAGCATTCTCGACCGGAGAGAAGTACTGCTGCGGAAGCGAGCTATTACCCAAGTTAAAGTGCAATGGCAGCGCTTTGGGCTTGATGAGGCCACCTAGGAAGATGAAGAGCTCATGAAAGAGGCTTACCCAGAGTTGTTCATGGTCAGCAGACATCGGGACGATGTCCAATTTCAGGAGGGGGAGATGTAATGCCCCAGGAAAATGTAAATATTTGACTTTACTGTGGTTAAAAAACTGAATATGACACTATTAGCTGTTTCAGAATTTAATAATATTTTTATTATTTCTTTAAGAAGATAAGAAATGTTTTCTTGGAAAATGCTAGCAACTTCTGCGGGGGGAGTTGGGAAAATGGTTGCAGTGATTGCAACCCTAACTACCTCTCCTGACTGGAAAGGTTTCCAGAGGAAAAGGAGAGAAAAAGTTAGTCTGCGCTATAGAGGACAGGCAGAGAAAAAGGAAGAAACTGATGGCTAAGTCTGGTGATGACGAAATAGCCAAGCACATGGCGCAAGTATCTTGCTGAGGACAGTGGTCCTGCAAGAGAGTAAGGGGGCAGATTCTGGTCCCGAAGAATGAATCTCAAGGTTGGGTGGCAAACTAGAAGCGGGAGATAAGGAAAGGCTCAACTTCTGGTGTATTGCAAGATAAAGACCGTTCAGGAAACCAAGGTGAATAGTTATGTTGGAATAGCAAATTAACATCAAACAATACAGGTACTGAAATTTCTAACTGCTGTGCATGAATTAAGTTTTGTTTCATTTGTAGGAAAAGAAAGAGAACTGTAGCTGAAAACTCTATACAGAATTGACTCTTTAAATAAAAATATAGATTGATATTTAAAACTTGGCTTTCAGAAGAAAAAAAGAAGAGAAAGGGGGCAAGTGTATCAAAACCCTCTTATGTTCTAGAAAATACGTGTGTGAATGTTAACTATAGTGAAACTGTAGGGTTTCATAAGGCTCGGGACCATGAAAACCCTGGCATGAGGGAAGCGTGACCCTTAGGGTGTGGTAGGTATATAAAACAACAAGGACGTTTCCAATTCTATTAACCAAACTTAGCTGGGTGGGTACAATGTAAACTGTAATCATAGTTTTCTGCCATAAAAAAAGGGAAACCCGCCATTAAAAAAAAAAATGAGCAAGGTTTTACATGAGGACGACAAGGGTGGAACCCGAATGTTATGGGTGTCAATATGGAATTCGGTTGGGGTATGATGCCTATTATATAAAATTCCATTTACAAAATAACCAACTACTGATAAATGACAGATAACCATGACAAATAAATTACGGGAAGTATCCTCTTCAGGTTGCAATCGAGGGAGGACCCCAAAGAATCTTAACAGTTGAATACTGGGATCGTGCAAGTGAGCACGTTAAAGATAGTAAAGCAAAACAACAGATTTTCTAGAACACAGTAAGTAGAAAACTTCCGCTGTAATCGAATAACCTCGAAATTCGCATGCAAGAATTAGCTATTCAGGTAATGAAATGGAAATAGTATGGAACCAACGTTAACCATTAACATGTAGCACAGATGTATGAGTTATGGACAGACAACGTTGAATTTCCTGTTAATTCTTGATAAACCATTAAAGGACAAATGGAAACCCGAAAGAGGCTATCATATTCAAATAATCAAACCATTTGAACAGGAAGTGAGAAATGGAAATTCCCATTATAACATATAGCAGAATTATAGCAAAAACAACCACCATCTGTAATAGGTTATATAACTCAAGTGTTCATGCGAATACATAGCAGAAAGAATGAATAAGCAGACAAGACGTTGCAAAAGCAAACAAGTTATGGTGGACAGCTTCACTCAGGATATCCCCTGAAGAAAGCTTCCCAGCACTTTTCCAACAAACAACCCGATGAGCCACGGGAGGAACCATGGCGCAGTTAAAAACATTACATGATTACATCGGCATATTCACTGTTCAAAACTAGGTGCTAGAAAAACAAACCCTCTACACAGGTATAGAGTACAGGTCTTAGTTACTACAGCTCTTAGCTGTTAAACTTGCCACACTGTTAACCCATCAAGACCACAAGGTACTGGGTAACCGAGGCAGTCAGGCCGATAAGCCCAGTCCTAATAACCCAAAAGCCAAGCTCAGCCGAGAGGCTAGCATCTGGAGATAAAATCCTTACCCGGAAAACTTAGGCAAAGAGGAATGACGAAGTGCCTACTGCAACGCAACCATGAACAGTCCCGGACTCTTGAGGAGATTCCTGCAAGCAGCAAGCACGGTGTTAACAGTTGCCAACAGAAATTTGAGGAAACAATTAAACAAAAACAAACTTTAGCGACAAGAATCTCAAAATTACATTGTAGAGCCTTACCCATTTCCTCCATACGTTAAGGACACCATGACTCTGCAACCGTGAGCCTGCCAACTCGCTCAGGACCTGGAATGACAGACAGAGCCGGGCTACAGAAAGAAAAGCTAAGGGAAGAAATAGAGCCGACACTAAGTGGAGGAAATGAAAAGCAACCGGATAACCGAGAGCTGGAAAGATCAAACCCTAAAACGAGCTGAACCGTCGGATCACCATCCTGTACACCCTCCATTGATGCGACAGAAAGCTCTAGGAAATAATTGCGAGGGTAGGACCTGCTCGTGCCACGTATAAGGCAGAGCAAGACAAAAATCAACCATTGTAATCCAAGATATTAATCCTACAATGCAGCTTATCCTGTGTGCATTAAATAAAATTGCCAAGTGTCACATAAAGTCACTGAATGCACAGATTGTGAAATGGTGGGAGGTTCCCAAGGGGTGAGGGGAGTTAATGATAGGTAGTCCTGGTAGTACCAATCCCTTAACATTACCGGGAACCATTATTCCATTTTCTAGAAACTTTTTTATCAACAGGAGTAGCAGGAACTGTCGACAAGTTGTCCGACTTAGTAGTGTTTCACAGTGGTATATACCATTTCTAAAAAAAAATTACTATTATACTCTAGTCGGAGACATGACATCCCAGTTGTCTGTTAAAGTTTCACAGAACTGGGTTTTGCCTTGCTCGGCTCTGTTAAAGAAGTGTACAATATGTATTTTGTTTAGATTAATGGAAGGTTCCACACTTACTTGATCAAAAAAAGAAATATGGGTAAAATCAAGTCCTACTTTTTTTCAAAAAAAAAAATGTGTAAAAATCAACTATGTGATTATAGGTTTCAGGTCAATGTTTTTGTTTCAAAATAAAAGTATGTGAATAGTATGGTTGAGGTGGTGTCTTGCATGGATTTTTTAAATATTTTAATTAGTATATTTAATAATAATAAAATATATTTTTTTCAAGATAAATGGTAATCAACATGAAATAAATTAAAGAAAATGGCAACATAATGATTTATATTAAAATAAAAAATTAATTTAGCAAATAATGACTGTTAATGGTGAGTGATATAAAATAAATTAGGGAAATTGGAGACATAATGATTTGTATTAAAACTCCAAAATAATTTAACAAATAATGACCTATTTTTATATGATTGTGGCTGAAAGGGTTAATTGTATTTGACTTATTTTTCTTTTTTTATTATTTTTAGTATAATCTATACCATAATTATTAAGTTTAAATTCTTTGATTATTTTTAGTATTAATCTATACCATAATTATTAAGTTTAAATTCAAATTCAAAATAGAATTTGAATTTGATAAGATACCATAAAAATTAGAATGAAAATTTTGTAATATGGAAAAGAATTGATATTATATATTTATATTTTTTTCCCTTAAACAATAAGGTATTATAATGAATTTTTTTTCTAATTAATTTTAAATTTGAATAATTTCTAATAACTCTAGATAATAAAAGAATTTACATATATAATTCACCAAAAAAACCCACAATTTCTCTTTCCTTCAAAAGCTTAAATCTATCTTAGTTCTTTGGTTTCAAATCTTATTTGTTCAAAATTATTATCTAATAGATAACTACAAAAATCACTATTCTAAACTCTTTTTTTTAAATTGTCAAAATAAAAATAATAGTAATTTTTCCAATTATTTTTATTTCATTTCTTTAGTTTTTAACACAATTATTTAAGTGTTAAGGCCTGACCACAAATCCGGAGCAAAAACATCCATTCACCGAGCCAAATCACAGATAAAGGTTTCATCTCTGAAAGTCCAAACGAGCACTCCTAACTCCTTAGAAAACACTCTTATGTTACAACTATATCTTTCTTTGAAAAGGTGCCCGAATGGATGGACAACACCAGAGGAACCGAATCGATTTCAATGAATCATTCATTATTAGAAAGATATTGACTAATTTCCAAATTTTTTTGTCCCAATTTTAACGAATTTGGTAACTATGATCTAGATTGTCAATATCCACTACTTGTCATGTGTTTAATGCATTTTATTTTTTGGTGACTTGGTTTTAATACTAATTTTTCTATATTTAAAGTCTTAAATGTCTTAAACGTTTTTAATTGTGAAATTAAATAATGATAGAATTTAATCTTCACATAATATTCTAGAATAACTAAATGATAATAAGATTTAATCTTCACATAATATTCTAAAACATTTTTAATAACATGTACAAATCAACTATTAAGCTATATTATTGGCTCATAATATTATGGTTTTTTAAATGTATATATATTATTTTATATATTAGTTCATTTTATCATTAATTAAAATAATAATTTAAAATAATATTATAATTTAGTTAATTTTATGATTTTTTTTTTAAATTTTAACAACAAAATAAGTCTTTCCATACTTAATACTAAATATTTTTAAAAGAATGAAATCCATTTATATAAAAAATACTTTTAAATAATAAAATTACCATTCACATCGAAAATTATATTACCAGATTATTAAAAAAAAAAAATACTTACGCTGCGTCCAATCCTTTTTCAATTTTTAAGAAGTGTAGTTTGCAATTTATCTCTGGTAACGATAGAAGCTCATTGGACCATATAAACCATGGCAGCGCACTTAAACAGTGAAAATCCCAAACCCTAAACAGGGCTCACTTATGATGTGGCCACAGTACTGACCTTATAGGCATTTTACCACGTGAGCAGTGGTCTCTGTTGCATCTGGTGTTCTTACGGAGAAAAACACTTGCAAGGTTCCATCCTTGGAACGTGATGTTGATGACATGGAACAAAGCTTTCACGGGGATCAACACAATAAAACGGCAGCGGGGCCAGCAACCAAGGGATTCGACCGACCAGGGAAAATTTGTGGTCATGGTTGTGGTTAGCTCGAGGTTCTCTCGGTACATTTTCTTATCAAAAATATTGACAAAACTCTCATCATATCATTACTCACTGGTATTTGACAGCGATTGACATAGAATGCTTAATACGTAAAGGATTAAAGAACGAAACCCTCGGTACAATGATGATCGTCAATCCTTTAGGCTGTTTAATCTGGAGTTTTGAAATATCTTTATGGAATTATCGATTTCTTCCTGGAAAAAACAATAATATAATTTTACTTTTCTGCAAACAAATAATAAACAATGATATAATTTAGAAATATTTTTATTGTATTGCTGTGTACCAGATATCTAAATCGCAGATGACAATTATGATCAGTGACACATGAATTATCCCACAAATTACTTCAAAATATTATATATAACCTATAATATCAGAAAAAGTGTTATTCCATGTGGTAGGAATATTCCATGGATCAAGGAATCTTATCTTTTAGAATTTTAATCATCTAATTCGTAAACATAGATATAATATTTTTCAATTAATTTGTTTTGTTATTAATTTTTTATTTTTTATTATTTAAATACATTATTTTTTTATTATTATTTTTCAAATTGAGATAGTGAAGTGTTTTACGATATATTGGGAGAAAAATGTTGTAATATTATATTTAAAATATTAAAATAAATAAATATATATATGAGTGACAAGATTGTAAAAATTAAGTGTATGGGTGGTAGGTGTAGGGTTTCATTTTTTATTCTGGTGGATAAAATGGGAATATGCATGAATAGAGTTTGGACTACTTGGTTAATAATCTACGTCTTGTTTCAATGTTTAAATATTGCTCAGAGTAAAGGAATTTCAAAATAATTGAGGATTCATAGAATATTATAAGGGCCAAGGAATTTCAAAATAATTGAGGATTTGTAGAATATTATAAGGGCCAAGGATGTGTAATTGGTTGTTGTTCTGTTAAATGTGAAGCCAAAGAACAGTCGACATTGATGTAGTGAGTCGTCTTTTCTCTAACTACTCCATTGCTTAGCTGAAAGTTACTACCAACGTAAATCTAAAGAGATTTAAGAAACTAATAATAAAACACTCATAAAATAAATAGCAAAAATATAGAAAAACTAGACATGGCAGAAAAAGGCCTCAGCCTTACAGCATTCATCACATTTTCATTCTCTTTATTAAAATAATGTTTATGATACATATAAATACATGAGGAAGTTTGTGTCTATCTTGAAAACATGGTTGAGATATTTTCTCAACAA
Organism: Pinus tabuliformis; assembly: GCA_031772625.1. Taxonomy (NCBI): domain Eukaryota; kingdom Viridiplantae; phylum Streptophyta; class Pinopsida; order Pinales; family Pinaceae; genus Pinus; species Pinus tabuliformis. Next base: position 151,256,958 of record CM062804.1, on the reverse strand, counting down.
AACACTAATCTAGAAGAACTTAGTTGGAGAGAATCTCTCATCCTAACTAAACTCCCTAGTTTGAGGAACTAACTCCTAATTTTCAAGATTTGATTTATTTAATTATAATTTTGGATTTATAATTGTTTTATTATGAGAGTGAGGCTAACATCCCCCCCTCAATGATAAATCCAAAATAAGAACAAGGAACCCTCTTCCAAGTTCTCAAGTTAATCCTCAAAAAACATTGCCTGAAAAACTGCCAACGCTGGATGTTGAAAAAACTCTAATCCAAAGAGAACATGAGTCAGATGCAAGTCTAAGTCATCTCTGAAATTTTGCTTGGAAACTCCATCATGTGGCAAGCTACAAAAGGATCCATCTATCCTTTGCTTTCAATCAGCATCATTTGTCCACTGACAAAATGTTGATGACACCCACTGGCGAATTTGCTTGTCCACTGACAAAATATTGAGAATGCCCACTGGAGAATTTGTTTATGATGCCCACTGGCTAATATGAAGACGCCCATTGGTTGATTTAAAGATGCCCACTAGCTACTTTTGATGATTTTTTCGAGACTTTCAGTCTGAAAAACCACTGTCAATTTCATTGAGATTTTCCCCCCTTTGTTAGCTGAAAGGAGATGCAATCTTCTTCAAATTATTTTTTAGCTACCCCCCTTCAGGTGTAGGAGTGTTTCATTGGTGTACTCCTCCGTTCAACTGCACAAGAGTACCATATTCATTTTTATTGTTGGTTGCAATATGTGTGAATGAATTCGATTGTAAAACTTATACAATCTTCTTATCGTAGATGACCATTCCTAGGGATCAATCCATGAATAATTGATCTTCAATCTGGTTGATTGTTGTTGTTTGCTGCATTGTGCTGATGAATGATTTGACTTGCCACAATGGTAACAAGGATGGAGATCAAAACACTGATCTTCCAGATGACCCTTTTTTTTTACAGTGAAGGCATTCTGGTTTGACTGCAACTTCAATTTGAGTGCGTGTTTTTTTGTCTGCAACTTCAGCTTATGTGTATTTCTATTTGTCTTCAACTTTTTCAGAACTAGCCCATGTGATTTGTGCAAGAAACCCTGAACTCACAAATTTAATGGGCCTTGAATAATCTGGGATATGTAATATGTTTTCATCTTTGTCATATCCTAATCCTCGTCGATTTTTGTTACTTTGGATTTCCCCCCATGGCTTGGTGATTGGTTTGGAAGAAAGTTGAACTGGATCAGGGACCACTTCGACACTTGAAGTTGGTTGGATGGCTGACTTGGAATCATCAGCTGTATTTGTATTGTTCAAAGACTTGGAAGCATCACTCTTCTCTAGCAACTCAGTTCTTTGTAGTTGCGACTCCAGTTGAAGGAACTCAATCATTTCATGTGCATGTTGAAGATGCACTTGAATATCAGCAAGAGTTGTTTTGCTGATGTTCACCATGTCACCAGCTGATGATAAAATCAAATTGTTAAGAATTTGGGACAGTTGAATGTGTGTCGCCATGTTAGCTTGCTCACTTTGAATTCAGGCTCGCTTGTACTATTGCTTATTGCTGATGCTTTAAACAGTTGCTAGAGTTTTATAACTTGCTTGCTTTAACTCTTGATTTTACACTCACTTGATGATGATCGCTTTGCTTGAATGTTTCACTGAAACTTTGTGAATGCTTCAGTCAACTTCACACTCGCTCATTTGTTGTAGATGTCGTGCGTTGAACTTTCACACTTGATTTTGACACACTCGCTTGCTTGGTTGTTTGAATGACATGCTCACTTGCTTTGTTGTTTGAATGACACACTCGCTTGATTTATTGCTTATTGCATTTGCGTTAAACATTGGCTTGATTTGATTCTCACTTGAAGAATAGAATACTAGAATTCACACTCATTTGATGATGATTTCTTTCTAGATTGCTTGTTATATTGCTTGCTTGAACTTGCTTGATTGATTACTGAAACTTTATGCTTTCTTGAATGTACTTATTGAATGTGCTGATTTAAAAAAAGGAAGGGTGTCGAACATTGTCAAAAATGCACCCAAGAGAAAAATGACAAGTTCAATCTTGGTGGCTAAGTTGAAGACTTACTTGAATTAATGTATTCACCTTAACAATTCAAATTACAATGTCAATTACAACCAAGAATGCACCCATACAATTCAGTTAAAAAATGTTTATCTGCAAGTAATACAAAAAGTGTATATGATGTTGATGTCGTCTTGGCTTTAAATGCTTGATTTTGTAGCGTCGTTAACTTGATTGCTTTGATTACATGATGTGAAATGTGCTTGCTTGGAAGATCATCTTATCAAGTTGATGATGTGACGCTTTGTGCTTGTGTAGTTAAGCTTGATTACAGGAGCTTAATTAAGCGTTCTTATACTTAAGCTTGCTTATGTGCATGTAGTTGTTTAAGCATAATACAAAGAGAGTGTTTGATAATCTGAACACAAGTCATGCACAGGAATTCATTACACACGGTGTACCTAAGATCCCCTTATTCAATTTCAGGTGGATCTAGGACACAAGCACCACAAAAATTATGATTTTATTAATTACTGGAGTACATCATTCTTCAACGTCACAACTTTGTCATGAAAACTTCTCAATGAGAATGTCACACTTTCAAACTTTTGGAAGCAAATCGTCTTCAAAAACTTCCTGCATTGACTCAATCGCTCTCAAAGTAAAATATTACTTTGGATTACAATAATAAGTTTTCTCTCAAACAAATTCACTAATCCTTAAGACTCCACAAAATCACTTATGACTCCATTACATAAAAAATTACAAATACTCCTTATTTGTACAAAAAAATGACTTTTTACTTCTCACTCCAAAAAAAAACTTATCACTCCAAAATATTAAAACATGTCCTTACTCCTCCAAAGGCTTGATATCACTTTATTTAAAAATCACTTTATGATGTAACTTTAAAAAGTGAAATAAAGTGAATGAAGTCACTTATACAAGTGAAATGATTTCAAAAATTAAAATTTTATGTTCATTCCCTTTAAAAAGAAAATAATACACACCTTTTGTTGCCTCTTCCTTAGCACGTTGAGCTGCAGCCTCTTCACGGTCTGCTTCTGCCCTCAAGGAGCAAATTAATTCCATAACTTCCACCAGCATTTCCTTCTCTTTCTTAGCCTCAGAAACAAAACCTTCCAGGGTATCAACAGTTAAAATCTGGTTGGAGCTGGAAGTCCGACCACAAGAAAGTGAACCATCTTCAACACTAATAAATGAGCATCCTGTATCTAGCTCCACATTCAGGGTATTGTCACCATCCAAATGCTCAATTAGAGTATGAAGAACGCTTTTTTTTTTGTCATTCTGTAACGTGAAGCTTCATGTTTCAGATGGATTGGATGCCTATAGTCGATATATGCACATTGTTTGTTCTTGCTAGGCTGTCTCTTGTTCTTTTAATAAACCCCAACTATTCTATGAGGAATACAATATCCTGGATCTCATATGCATGGGCTTAATGTAAACTAGACCACAATAGTACATGTTTTGAACATGTTTGGATATCTTTAATAGTCCAGAGCAGGAGTACATTCAGGAGGAGTGATGGATTGGAAGGCATCTTTCATCTCTCTTCGTGAAGCTTTCCCACATGTTGATGAACGTATTATTAAGGCAGTTTCTCTGGAGCACCACAATGGTGTTGATTCAGCTATGGAATTTATCCTTAATGAGGTGGTTCCTAACCAAAATGACCAAATAGCTAATGCGGAACTTGATAGTGAGCGTTGAATTGTGGATGGTCCAATTACTGAGCATGATTATCATTCATGTTCTAAGCAATTTGCACCAAGCTCATCTCATTTATCTGTTTGCTGCTCTATATCTGATGATGATGCGTCTGAGGTGTTAGGAAACAATTGATAGCATGGAAAAGAGTTCTTTTCTTGCCTCAATATTTTCACATCTACTTAATCATTCCTGTGATGAAAACACCAACCAAAGCTCTAAGTCATCTCTGAATCATAAATTACTGTAATATTATATTACCAGCTTACCAACACCCAGGCCTCGAAGAGAGCATGGGCAAATTGATGTTACCAGGCCGAGAGGTTGAAACACAGGAACAGAAGGCACACGGTTCTTTGCCCAATGGTGGCGAGGATCTGGCCGAGGCTATAAATCAAGTCGACCAGGATCTGGCCGAGGCTATAAATCAAGTCGACCAGGATCTGGCTGAGGCTATAAATCAAATCGACCATTTCCCTAGGGACACTCTTTAGAATACTCGGGAGCGATTAGCAATTTTACGAATGGAGCAACAGGTTGAAAAATTTATTCAAAAGCCTAGCCAACAACAGCGTGATTTTGAATAGTTGCCAACTTCCTATCTCAGACTCGTTGCCCATCATGTTGCTCAACATTATGGTATGCAATCAGAGTCCGAAACTAAATTTGAAGACACATGCAAATTGCAGAGTTCCCAACTTCAAATCTCACATTCGACTATCAAGCCCTTAAGCTCATGCTCAGCTCTAACTAATCTCACCGCAGCTCTGATACCAATTGAAGAGATTTAAAAAACTAATAATAAAACACTCATAAAATAAACAATAAAAATATAGAAAAACCAAACATAGCGGAAAAAGGCCTCCGCCTTACAACATTCCTAACATTCTCATTCCTTTATTAAAATAATGTTTATGATACATATAAATACATGAGGAAGTTTGTCTCAAGATAGTGCGTCTATCTTGAACAAACTTGGTTGAGATATTTTCTCAACAAAACACTAATCTAGAAGAACTTAGTTGGAGAGAATCTCTCATCCTAGCTAAAGTCCCTAGTTTGAGGAACTAACTCCTAATTCTCAAGATTTGATTTATTTAATTATAATTTTGGATTTATAATTGTTTTATTATGAGTGAGGCTAACAAAATCACCGCCCTTGACTTCGAACTTCAGTGTGCAGTCATGTATTACACATGAGAGAATTAGAAAACTCTAGAGCTTCTATCCTCATCTATAAATTTGCAATTTACTTCAACATGAGCAAGCAAGGCCAAAGCTTGCAATGTAATGGAAATCTATGATTTCTTCTCCATTGTGTATATTGATCTATGTCTTGTGTGTTGCTGTGATTTGCTCCACTCTGTTGTAACTTTTGTATGGTTTTGATGAGTATTTTTTATTTCCTATGAACCTATCAACTAGTATCAGAGCTAAGTTGAGAAGTGTCGTAACCACCACGTCTTACTATCTGTGATAATTTGTTAATAGTTTTGGATGCTTGAAAAAGTATCTAATGACAAAATTCGGGAAGAACGCAAAGCATGATCAACTTAAATTTTTCTCAGAACCGTTGCCGAATAAATATCCTTTAGAACAAAAGTTGGGTCGTTGCAAGTTGGAAGTGCTCCATTAGAAGTGAGATGTGTGGATGGTCGATATCATAGGGAGGAAAGTAGGAAGAGCATCCCCCTACAATGATGGAGCAATGCTGGTAAAATAAAATGTGTTGTTAATATACGTTATGCAACATTTGCAAGAGGCAGTGATGTAGTTTTGAAAAGTATAAACTACCACTTGCAAAATAATTGATAGCACAATGGTTTCTATTTGAACTTGATGATACATATTTTCGTTTAATTTTTTTTGCTAGGCTCTTTAACTTTTTATTAAGGAAGTGGAAACGTGGTACATGTTTTATTATACAAGTTTGGAATTTTAATAAGGAAATAAAGTAAGTCATCAATTTTTTAACTAAGTGGATATGTGGTGAAAAATAATAAGTTTGAACTTTTAAAACGAGATCAATTTTGGCTTTTTATTCTAAATGGGTGTAATAATTAAAGTCTTATATTGCAAGTGGAGTTTTGATTTTTGAAGCATCAATTTTATTGAGAATGGAGCCAACAACAATAACTTATATGGAGAAGTTGGGTGGGGCTAATTTTTCCCTATGGAAATAACAGATGGAGGATATACAAATTTTAAAGGATCAATATTTGCCTATTGAGGGTAAAGCAAAGAAACCATCATAGATGACAGATGAATAATGGAATAAGCTAGATAGGAAGGTGATTGCTACAATATGTGAATATCTAGAAAACGTTGTGTATGTCAATGTGTCTAGAGAAAAGAAAACTTAAGGATTATGGAAGTAGCCCCATGATCTATATAAGAAGAACATGGCATAAAACAAAGTGTTCTTGATGAAGAATCTTTATAATCTCAAGATGAAGGAGGGTGCTTCAATTGTTGAGCACTTAAATGAATTCAATATTATTACAAGTCAGCTTGCTTCTATTAAAATCATTCTAGATGATGAAATTATAGCTATCTTGTTAATGTCTTCTATGCCAGACAGTTGAGAAAATTTAATTGTAGCTATGAGAACTTCAACACTTGTAGGAACCTTGAAGTTTGATGATGTCAGAAACGGTTTAATGAATGAGGAGTTGCGACGTAAGTCAATTGTGAAATACCATGGAGCAGAAGTTCTAGCATTAGCTGATCATGGTAGGAGAATTGATTGAGGCCGGCAAGGGCGTTCAAGATCAAGAGGCTGATAAAAATAAATGAGGGACAAACTCATATTCTTTCATTGTGGTAAACCCGGGCACATGAAGAAAGAATGTCAAATCTGGAAGAAAGGACAAAAGGATCAGAAACTGACTAGTGCAAATCACAATTCATCTAACACAAATGAAGGTGAGACTATTGTTGTCACATATGGTGATGTGTTATTTACTGTTTCAGTAGAGGATGCATGTTTATATACATCTAATAGTATCTTTCATTGGATCCTTAACTCTGGGGCATCTCTCCATGTAACCCCATGAAAAGATAGCTTTGTTGCATATACTATTTGTGATTATGGGAGAGTGGATTTGGGGATAATCATTTCTGTAGTATTGTTGGAGTGGGAGATATCTAGATTAAGATGAAGGATGGACAAGATATATTGTTGAAATCGGTTAGGTATGTACCATAAATGTGCATGAGTTTGATCTCTATGGGATGATTATATGATGAAGGATATTATACAAAATTTGGAAAAGGAGGTTGGAAAAATAGCAAAGGAGCACTGGTCATTGCCAAAGGACCCAAGACATGAACATTATATACATTGAAGGCAATGAAAAGAAAATAAAATTTGATTGTTGTCACAAAAGAATGAAATTCAGTAGATCCGTGGGATAAGTGCTTGGGTCACATGAGCGAGACGGGCTTAAAAATCCTTGTTGGTAAAAATTTACTACCGAGTTTGAAATCCTATAATCTTGATCTTTGTGAGAATTATATATATATGGTAGACAAAGAAGAGTTTCATTCCTTAGAGGTGGTCATGATAGAAATAAAATTTGTTAGAATTGATACACTAAGAAATGTTTGGGCATGTTAACATTAAATCATTAGGAGGAGCACCATATTTTGTAACATTTATAGATGATGCATCTAGGAAGATTTGGGCCTACCCTATGAATAGTAAAAGTGAATTGTTTGAAATATTTCAAAAATTCCATGTCTTTGCCGAAAGAGAAACTAAAAAATTTGTCAAGTGTTTGAGAAAAAATAATGGTGGAGAATATTGCTCAAAAGCATTAAAGGAATACTATAATAAGTTTGGCATAAAGCATGAGAAGACTGTTCTTGATACTCCTCAACATAATGGTGTTGTAAAAAGGATGAACCACACCATTATGGAGGAAGTGGGAAGTATGTTGTCAAATTATGGATTGGAGAATCATTTTTGGGCAAAAGCAGTCAGGAGAGTACGCTAGATCTTATAAATCGATCTCCTACTACAACCTTGGATGGTGGCATCCCTAAAGAAGTTTGGATTGGTAAGAAGTTTAATTATTCTCATTTGAAAATCTTTGGATGTGAAGCATTTGTAGACATTCCAAAAGAAAATAGAACTAAGCTAGATGATAAATCTATGAAATGCATTTTTCTGGGATATGTGAATCAAGAATTTAGATATCATTTATGGGATCTAGTCAAACATAAAGTTATTAGAAGTAGGGATATTATATTTAATGAGTCAGAAATGTTTAAGAGATATGTAGGTGAGTTAGAGGTCAAGATAGTTATTAACAAGTTTGAAGAGTAGCATAAAAACATCCCACCAATGGAAGAAAATGGATAGTAAATTCAAGAGTAGGAAGGAAAACAAGTGGAAAACGATGAATACTAAGAAGAAGGAATCTTTCAAGAACCTCTACAGGAGATTCAACTTGATAACTCACCACCACAGTTGATTCATAGATATTGTAGGCCTTATAAGCCTTCACAGAGGTATTCTCCTTCAAACTATATCTCATTAACTAATGAGGGCGAGCCTAATTGTTTTCAAGAGGCTTGTAAAGTTGAACACAATAAATAATGGAATAAAGAAATGGAGGAATAAATGAACTCTTTGCTGGAAAATAAAAATTGGGAATTGCTAAATATCCCAAAAGGTAGAAAGGCTCTACAAAACAAATGAGTATACAAGATTATGCATGAAGATGACAAAAAGAAGGAGAGGTATAAATTAAGGATGGTCGTGAGAGGATTTCCCCAAAAAGAAGGTATTGACTTCACTGAGATTTCTCACCTGTTGTCAAAATGTCATCCATTAGTGTCGTTCTTGGTCTTGTTGCTGATTTAGAATTAGAATGTGAACAATTAGATGTGAAGACTGCTCTCCTTCATGGTGAATTTGAGGAAAAAATTTATATGGAGAAACCAGAAGGCTTCATAGAAAAAGGAAAAGAAGACCTAGTTTGTAGTTTTAAGAAGAGCCTTTATGGATTGAAACAAGAAACTCGACAATGGTATAAGAAATTTGATTCATTCATGTTGAAACATGGTTTTCACAAGTTGGAAGATGACCATTGTGTCTATATCAAGAGGTATGATAAAGGAAAATATATAATATTACTGTTATATGTGGATGACATGTTGATTGTTGGGAATGATAAGAATATGATCAATAGGTTGAAGAAATATTTGGGCAGCAAATTTGCAATGAAGGATTTGGGTCCAGCACAACAGATATTGGGCATGAGGATAATGCATGACAAGAAACACAAAAGGTTGTGGTTGTCACAAGAAAATATATCAAGAAGGTGCTTGATAGGTTTAATATGAAGGATGCTAAGCTAGTTGGTACCCCCCTTGCAACCCACTTTAAGCTAAGTATTGAGCTATGTCCTAATGATGACAATGAGAAGGAATAAATGATTAAGATTCCTTATGCTTCAAAAATTGGAAACTTGATATATGTCATGGTATGTACATGACCAGACATTGCATATTCAGTGGGAGTAGTGACCAAGTTCCTTGCAAATCTAGGCAAACAACATTGGCAAGCAATGAAATGGATTTTGAGGTATCTCAAGGGTACTAGTCATTACTGTTTATGTTTTGGTCATAATAAGACTGTGCTTGAAGGATTTACAGATGAAGGTATGGCTGGAGATATGGACACCAAAAAGCCCATTACAAATTATTTGTATACATTTTCAAGTGCAATAATATCTTGGTGTCAAGGCTACAAAAAATAGTAGTTCTCTCTACAACAAAGGCAGAGTACATAGCTTCAACAGAAGCTTGTAAAGAAATGTTGTGGATGCAACAATTCCTAGGAGAGATAGGAATAAAGTAGGACAAGTATGTACTATATTGTGATAGTCAAAGTGTCATTCACTTGGTGAAAACCCCAACACTTCACTCTAAAACAAAGCACATTAACTTAAGGTACCTTTGGATCTGACATGTGTTGGAGGAAGGACAATTATCCTTGGAAAAAATCCTTACAGATAGGAATGCTACTGATATGCTCACTCAGATTCTACCAAGAAATAAACATGAGCTATGTAGAGGCATGGCAAGACTTGGTGTGAATTGATTCAAGACTCTTCATTTGGCTTCAAGTGGGAGAATGTTAAATGTGAAGCTAAAGAATGTAGCTGATGCTGACGCAATCAACAGTCTTCTCTCCATCTACTCCATCGCTTAGTCAAAATTTACCATTGATGCCAACCACTGACCTTATCTTCTAAATTCACTGTGCTGTCATGTATTTCACATGAGAGAATTAGAGAATTCTAGAGCTTCTCTCCTCATCTATAAATTTGTAATTTTCCTTGGCCTGAGCAAGCAATCAAGGCCAAGGCCTACAATGCAATGAAAATATGTGATTTCTTCTCATTGTGTATTTTTATCTCTGTCTGTGTTGTCTGCCTTATGTTGTCTCTCAATTTTAATCAGTTTGTAGGCTAATTTGTCTCTGATTTGTATTCTCCACCCATCATGTTCTATTCAAAATTTGTATTTTGGTGACTAAATTTTAGTCGATTTCCTTGTTTCATATTCTAAGAAGATTTAATAAAGAGGATGATAGCTTGGCCAACCAAGCATGCAAAAAAGGGGTGGAGTTTCTATGTTTGAAATCACCTCAACATTGAACCTCTCCCATGAAAAATCCCATGGCATGTAAAACTTAGATCACAAAACACAACAAGAGTCGGGACTGATATTGTTACTTGACAAGTGCATGTATTTCATTTTTTTTTTTTCTTAGGCCCATTTTTGAATTTCTTTGCATATGGATATAGAATATTGGCATTGGTTGAAATAAAGACTCAGGTTATCTAGTTTCAATATTCATGAAGAATCTTACAACTCCCATCCTCCATCCTCAACCTAGTGTCTTTGTAATCTCCGTGCTCTCTTTAGGAATGCAAATATATTACTTCGATTAATAAAAAAATAATGTAGCCCATGGGAGGCAACTCGATCTATGATCGACTTGGTCCCAAACTCTTTGAGTTCAAGCATCTATGGGTCAACCTACAAAAAGGATAAAATTTAATAATGTAAATTTATGAAATATAGAGAAATTATTTCTTAATATATATACTTTTAATTATTAACGCGCAACTGATTGGTTTTTAAGTGAACCATTAGTCTAAACCTAGACTACCACATCAATTTTGGTAACCATCCACATCATTTGGTATCGGAGCCCAAGGATTAAGTGTGCTATAGTAAACATGCCACCTAGGAAAGGAGATGGCATAGGTCAGGGGAGACCTGTAGCGAATGCAGTTCTGCTGGAAGAGATTCGAAACTTGCGCACAAGGATGGAGACAATGGAAACTACTCAAAGGAGAGCACCTGATGAAGAAGATGCCAGTGCTGTAGAGGAATCTTCTGAGGAAGAAGAAGAGGATGAAAGTGAAGCTGCCGAAGTTCTCAAGATATTGGCTAAAGCAAGTAGAATACCAAAGGTGGAAATACCTTTATATGACGGGAATCTCAATGTAGAAGAGTTGATGAACTGGATCATTTCATTGGACAAGTATTTTGACTATGAGGAGGTTGATGACAAAAAGAAGGTGAAATTTGCGGTTACCAAATTGAAGGGTCATGCAACTATCTGGTGGGATGAATTACAAACATCTAGAGCAAGAAAGGGGAAGTCCAAGATCAAACAATGGGATAAAATGGTGAGTTGATTGAAAGCTAAATTTTTGCCAAAAGATTATAAATTAAATATTTTCAGACAACTATAGAATTTGAGACAAAAAGGACTAACTGTCAAAGAATATACAAAAGAATTTTATAAGCTGAGCATTAGAGCAGGACATGTAGAGGATGACATAGAAAAGGTATCCAAATACATCAATGGCTTGAGGTATGACATACAGGATGAAATCAGCTTGCTGAGTCTGAAGACAATTGAAGATTCCTATCAAGCAGCTTTGAAAGCAAAGGAGAAGATGTTGAGGAAACAAAATCAGAGGAACAGAGGGAAAAGTTCAGCAAGAAGTAGGGGAACTTCCAGATCAAGATTTCATCGCCCTCAGGGTGAAGCAGGAGGTTCAAGTAGTAGACCACCATTGAGAGGATATTTTAGTAGAGGGAGATTTGCACCCAGAGGAAGAGATCGAGGAAGAGAAATTTGGTGTTATACATGTGGAGAATGGGGACATGGATCATGGGACTGTCCTCATAATAAAGCAACAAATCAGCGGAATGCGAATGTGGCTAAGACAAAGGAAGAAAAACCTCAAATTGCAAATAAGGAGGAATCACCTGAAGTAGGAGAATCTCTGTTATTGAAAAGGGTATTTCTAAAAGCAGAAAAAGAGACAGGAGAACTAGCTCAAAGGAAGAGTTTATTTGGTACTACATTCAAGTCCAAAGGAAAATGTTATAAAGTGATAGTTGACAGTGGAAGAACTGATAACCTTATTTCTACAGAAATGGTGGACAAGTTAGGATTAGTGAAAATAGTACACCCTACTCCTTACAAAGTATCATGGTTGCAAAAAGCACATCAGCTTATTGTGAAAGAACAATGCAAAGTAGAAATCCATATTGGTACTTATAAGGATGTGGTATTATGTGATGTAATGCCAATGGATGTATGCCATGTATTGCTAGGAAGACCTTGGCTATTTTATCGGAAAGCTATACATGATGGGAGAAGAAGCACCTATACCTTAGAGAAGGATGGAGTTAAGCATACATTATTTCCATTAAAGGATGATGCAAACAAAGGAACAACTGGAAATAGTGTTATGCTAATGAGTGGAAAGGAGCTATTGCAAGAAGTTGGAAAAGGTGAAGAAATGCATTTTGTTGTCATAGGGAGACCTAAGGTAATTTTGAATTCTACAAACTTGGATGATTTACCTGAAGAAATTAAAACTATATTGAATGATTTTGCTGATATTATTGTGGATGAGTTGCCAAATGCATTGCAACCAATCAAGAGTATTAATCATCACATTGACCTGATACTTGGAGCAAGTTTTCCAAACAAAGCAGCATATAGATTGACTCCTCAAGAGAATGTAGAAATTGGGAGACAAGTGCAGAACTGATGGATAAGGGGTTAATCAGAGAGAGTCTTAGTCCATGTGTTGTACCAACAATACTCATTCCAAAGAAAGGAGGTGAGTGGCGCATGTGCATAGATTCCAAAGCCATCAACAAAATCATAGTCAGGTATCGTTTTCCTTTACCATGAATGAATGATTTGATGGATTGTTTAAGTGGTTCAAAGTACTTTACTAAGATAGACCTGAAGAGTGGATACCATCAAATAAGGATTAGAGGAGGAGTTGAATGAAAGACTGCATTTAAAATAAACAGTGGGTTGTATGAGTGGTTAGTGATGCCTTTTGGAGTCACTAATGTACCCAGCACATTCATGAGGTTGAGGAATGAAGTCTTACAAGAATATGCAGGAAAGTTTGTCATTGTTTATCTTGATGATATTCTAGTTTTCAGTAGAAGCAAAGAAGAACATCTAAAGCATCTTAAGTTAGTTCTAAGAACTCTGCAGAAAGTGAAATTGCTGATAAATCTGAAGAAATTTAGTTTCATGAAAGAAAAATTAATCTATTTGGGATTTCTAGTTTCTAAAGAAGATCTAAAAATGGATCCAGAGAAAGTCCAAGCAATTTGGAACTAGCCTATTCCAAGAAATATATTTGAATAAAAAATTTATCAGAAGTTTTAGTCAGATTTGTGCACCAATTATTGAAACAATTAGAGAGACTAATCGGCGATTCAAGTGGACATAAGTAGCAGACCGAAATTTTATGTTACTGAAGAAGAAAATTACAGAAAAACCAGTTTTAGCTTTGCCTGATTTTGGAAAAGTTTTTCAAGTTGAAACTGATGCTAGTGGAGTTGCAATTGGAACAGATTTAAGTCAGGAACAGAGACCAATAGCATACTTTAGTGTGAAACTAAATGAAGCTAAGAAGAAATATTCTTCTTATGAAAAGGAATTTTATGTTATTGTGCAAGCTTCAAAAAAATGGAGACATTATTTGCTACCAAAGGAGTTTGTATTGTACTCTGATAATCATGCATTGCAATTTATAAACAATCAACAAAAATTGAATCAAAAGCATGCCAAGTGGGTAGAGTTTTTACAAAGTTTCAATTTATTGATAAAAAAATACAAGTGGTAAGTTGAACAAAGTTGTTGATGCTTTAAGCAGGGTAAATTTCATGGTGCAAGAATTAAGAGTTGGTGTTGTAGGATTTGAGGAAATGTTTGATATGTATAAAGATGATGCAGAATTTGAAGATATTTATGTAGTTGTACAAAATCCAGCAGTTCATAATAAGAGCCAGTGGTTAGATTATCTTATCCAAGGAGGTTTACTATTTAAAAGTAACAAACTGTGCATTCCCAAATGTTATATGAGGGAAAACATAATCAAGGAGGAACATAGTGGAGGGTTATCTGGGCACTTTGGACAAGACAAAACCTTTGCTCAGGTAAATTCTTTTTACTACTAGCCAAAGATGCAAACTGATGTTAAGAAATTTGTTGAGAAGTGCAGGATATGTGAGCATGCTAAGGGGAGAAGCAAAAATACAGGATTGTACCAGCCATTACTAATACTAGACCGATCATGGGATGTAGTTATTATGGATTATGTTTTGGGATTACCTAGAAATCAAAGAGGAAATGATTCCATTTATGTTGTGGTAGATAGATTTTCTAAAATGACACATTTCATTGCATGCAAAAAGACTAGTGATGCAACACATATTGTTAATTTATTTTTTTCAGAAGTTGTAAGGTTACATGGATTGCCTATAAGTATTGTGTTTGATAGGGATACAAAGTTTGTTGGGCATTTTTGGAAGACTCTTTGGAAGAAACTGGGTGCCAACCTTAATTTTAGTTCAGCGTATACCCCTCAAACAGATGGACAGACCAAAGTGGTAAACAAAATCTTGGGAAACATATTGAGAAGTTTAGTTTATCAAAATCCAAAGCAGTGGGATTTAGCACTTGCTCAAGCTGAGTTTGCTTATAATGACACTCCAAACTGAAGTACTGGGATAAGTCCATTTTAGATTTTTTTTGAATGAATCCAAGAGGTGTGTATGAGCTCAAAAATTTGAGCAAACAGGAGACAAGAAGTGCAAAGGCTGAAGAGTTTGCAGAGTAGATGCAGAGACTACAAGAAGATGTCAAAGACAAATTGCAGGAAAGCAGTGGAAAATACAAACAAAGAGCTGATATGAAGCAAAAGGAAAAAGAATTCCAAGTGGGTGATCTAGTGATGGTGTACTTGAGGAAAGAAAGATTTCCTGTTGGGACTTATAATAAACTAAAGATGAAAAAGATAGGGCCATGCAGAATTGTGAGGAAGTTTTCAATCAATGCTTATGAAATTGAGTTTCCAGAAGGGATTGGAATATCACCTATCTTTAATGTTGTAGATTTATATCCATACAAGGAGACAGAGACAAAGATACATAATGAACTTGTAGAAGATGAAGAACAGACTGTACATTGGGAAGAACAAATGCCAAAGACAATCAAGAAAGATGTGGAAGTTGTTCTGGAGAAAGGAGTAACTAAAAGAACCAGAGGACATGATTATTTTAAGTATTTGGTCAAATGGAAGGGATAGCTAATAGAGGATGTCAGTTGGTTGACAGCAACAGAGTTGCAGAAGCATGGAGTCAATCCTGAAAGTTTGATGAGTGATTCTTTTCTTCTCCGGGAGTCTGATGCAAGAGCATCTGGACTTAGCCAACAATGTGATTGTATGTTCACATGTTGTGGCTAATATGAGATGAATTTCATTGACCTGAGTGGTCAAAATCAGTTTAATAGAGACAGTTGGATCTCTCGAATTTATCTTTACTTCAATTATTGTAATAATTAAACCATTGTATTATTTTTGAAATAGGAGATAATAGAGAGAGTTGGATCTCTCGAATTTATCTTTACTTCAATTATTGTAATAATTAAACCATTGTATTATTTTTGAAATAGGAGATAAGTTGTTAGGATAGGCGTGTATCAGAATAGGGATTTAATAGTTGAGCTGATAAAAATAGAGTTTGAGTTGTCAACGTTGTTAGGATAAGTTTGATCCATAAAAGAAAGGAAAAAATGTAATGATAGGAGAATGGAATAGCAGAGTAAGAAGCGAGAAATTGAGAGAGAGAGATAGGATTTGAGAGTGAAACAAAGGTCAGAAATTTTTTTGTAATCGAGCCGAGAGGGCCAAGGCTCTGTAATTTCTATTTTATTGAATAAATTGATTTAGTGTGGCATAGTGTATTATTTCTGGTGTGAACGTCTCTTGAATCTGCGGATCGACATTTTGGACCGTACCCAGACATTATTCCCATTTATGTGTTGTATTATTTATCACTGTTAATTAGCATTAATGCTCAATTTCAAGATTAAGCTAAACCTTTTATTATATTGTGGTTCCTAAAGTTATGCATTGATCACGTGAGCGAAATTAAAAGGTAGTAAGTGGTATATCGCTTGGAAAATAAATGGGAAATGGTATTTCTCCAAACTGTGTGTTTAATCTAAGTTGGTGACATGTAGCACAGGAAAACCACTTTTCTCACGCGCTCTCAACCTGATATCGGTTGTGCAAGATGTCTCATGAGATTGTGCGATAACTGTTGGATTGAACGGGACAAATCTATGGTGGAGATCGTTCGGCTTGTTAGCGCATGATACAATGCGATATTCGTCAGATATAAAGAAGCCAGATCAACAGTGGAGATTAAAGTGCTCAGGGAGTAAGAATTTAGAGTGGGACCGGTGGTGCTTAGCGGGACCCTCGGAGGAAATACACGTATATAATCTTATTAATGAAAAGCTGATTGGTTTTTATGTGAACCATTAGTCTAAACCTAGACTACCACATTAATTTTGGTAACCATCCACAGCGTTGTCTCAGTTAAACTTCTTAGTATATACCACGTATTGTAAATCCCTCTTCATTATACTATAAGGTCTGGTAGTGAAAAATTCAATTGTTAATACGAAAACATATATAAACATATATTTATCCTTTTGTTTTCCCTTAGGACGGTAACTTTCTATGTTTTTCTACTGATATAGCTCTGGATGTTTGGGGTTCTTGGTCCTATAATACTTTTTCAGATTGGCCACACAATAAACCCCTAAGTTATACCCCTGTGTAAAGTTTTATGTTGGTTTCAGTAATAAAACTGTCTGATTTTTATTTATTTTTTTATATAAATCTTTTGGTCACTATAGATTTTCTAGTATATCTAGTAGTTCTTCTAGTGGTCATTATGCCTTAGCTATTTCTAGTTTAAAACACAGCCTTTTCCCAACAGCATGCAAATCTTTACTCAATAATTATCTACCTTCATACACTTATCTAGTTCTAGCAGTAAAATACAGAATGTTAATTGTACTTATCTTATTCTGGCAGTATAATCTATGAACTATTGATTCAAGTTTGACTAGAAACGCTGATTTACCTCCCAACCATGAGACTCGCTTTCAGGCCAAGTCTCCCCCCGAGCTGTCACCACATGCAGGGTGATATCCTGTAGACTAACAATCTTACGTTTATAACTATTTGGTCTTAACCAGACATAGCACCTGGAACTCTCTCTGACATAACAGCACAGAAAATCCCCCTTTCCTTCCTATCTCTCTCTTATCCCAGGTACACATTACCCTCTTGATTTCTTCCCGAATAAATCTACAAGTAGTTAGGGTTGGGTAACTACACATCCCAACTACCTAGCATGTGAGAGTTACATAATCATCATTATCAAGACATTTGTCTCATGCACAATTTTAATCAAAATAATAAAAATATAAACTTCAATAATAATATTTAGTTTATTTGCTACAGTAATTAAATATTTACAATTTACTGGGACATCACAAAAATGACTAGAAAAAAATGCAATTAAATTTTGGCTTTAATCTTATTAATATTATAGAGTGAAAATGACTAGAAAAACAATGAAATTCAATTTTTGACTTTAGTAAAACATAATTTTTTTTTTTAAAGATATGGGTAAAATCGCGTATGCTAAACCTACGTTCCTTTTTAAAGGAAATATGGGTAAAATCACGGATGTGATAATAAGTTTCACGTCAATGTTTTTATTTCAAAATAAAAATTTGTGAATAGTATGGTTGAGGTGGTGATTTGCATGGATTTTTTATAAATATTTTAATTAATATATTTAATAATAATGAAATATTTTTTTTCAAGGTAAACAGTATTGATATGAAATAAATTATGAAATAAATTAGAGAAAATGGAGATGTAATAATTTATATTAAAAAAAATTAATTTAGCAAATAATGACCATTAATGGTGAGTGATATAAAATAAATTAGGAAAATTGGAGACAATGATTTGTATTAAAACTTCAAAATAATTTAACAAATGATGACCTATTTTTATATGATTGTTGCTAAAAGAGTTGATTGTTTTTTACTTATTTTTCTTTTTTATTATTTTTAGTATTAATTTATACCATAATTATTAAGTTTAAATTGGAATTCAGATTAAAATTAGAATTTGATGAGATACTATAAAAAATAAAATGAAAAACTTGTAATTTGGAAAAAAAATTATACTATACATTTTAAATATGTGGATATCTATATTTTTTTCCTCAAACAATAAGGCATTTTAATGATTTTCTTTCTAGTTAATTTTAAATTTGAATAATTTCTAATAACTCTAGATAATAAAACAATATACACATGCAATTCACAAAAAAAATCCACATTTTCTCTTCACAGCAAAGGCACCCCTTCACAAAGGCAGAGCACAAATAATGGTTTTAGAAAACACTCTTACATTACAAGTATATCTACAAGTATATCTTTCTTTGGGAAGGTGCCTGAATGGACAACATGAACCTAATCGAATTTCAATGAATCATTCATGATTGGAATAATATTGAAGAATTTCCATTTTTTTTGCCTTAATTCTTGTGAATTCGGTAACTATGATTTATATGGGCAATATCCATTACTTGTCATGTGTTTAATGCATTTTATTTTTTTGGTGACTTCGTTTTAATACCAATTCCTTTATGTTTAAATTTTTAAGTGTTCTTAGTTGTGAAATTAGATAATAATAGAATTTAATCTTCACATAATATTTTATAACATACTAAATGATAATAAAATTTAATTTTCGCA
This sequence comes from Pinus tabuliformis, assembly GCA_031772625.1. Classification (NCBI taxonomy): domain Eukaryota; kingdom Viridiplantae; phylum Streptophyta; class Pinopsida; order Pinales; family Pinaceae; genus Pinus; species Pinus tabuliformis. The sequence continues at coordinate 151,237,988 of CM062804.1, read as the reverse complement.
TAATATTTAAAAATATTTTTAATAGGATGTACAAATCAAATGTTAAATTATATTATTGACCCATAATATTGTGGTTATATATATATATATATATATATATATATATAATCGTCAATAAAAATAATAATCTTAAATAATATTATAATTTAGTTAATTTTTATAATTTTAAAAACAAAATAAATGTTTTAATACTTGATACTAAATATTTTCAAAATAATTAAATTCATTTATATATTAAAAAGAACTGTTAAATAATTAAATTACTATTCACATCCAACATTATATTACTAAATTATTAAAAAAAAAACCAATACTTATACTGCGTCCAATCCTTTTTCAATTTTTAAGAAGTGTATTTTGCAATTTATCTGTGGTAACGATAGAAGGTCATTGGGCCATATAAACCATGGCAGCGCAGATAAACAGTTAAAATCCCAAACCGTAGACGGGGCTCACTTGTGAGTTGGGGATCAACACAATAAAACGAAACGGCCGCGGGGCCAGCCACCATGGGATTCGACCGACCAGTGGAAATTTGTGGTCATGGCCACCATGGGATTCGACCGACCAGTGCAAATTTGTGGTCATGGTTGTGGTTCGCTAGAGGTTGTATCGGTACATGTCTAGGTCGCTGAACGTCCATATAATGACAGCGATTGGAGAAATATTATGAGTTGTGCGGCTCATACAAATGCTATACATATTTTATTACTTTTATATAAAATATAAATATAATCAATTTTATATATAATAGATAAATAAATTAAATTATATATTTATTTATATATAATTTTATCGTTTATTTTATTTAATTAATAAAATTATATAAATGGAATGGTCGGTAAATATTAACAATTGGTCATAAACATCAAAATATTTAGTTAAAAAAAATTATAAAATTACTAAATTATAATTTTATTTAAAACTTTATTATTATTAATAATAAAAAATTAATATAAGCTAAATATATATACATTTCAAAAAACACAATGCATAATCATGAAGATTCACCCATTTTATTATGAGACTTAGTTTTAGGTCCTTGGACTGAGTAGACTACATAACTCAAACATGAAAAATATTTGGTACTTGAAAAATGGTCAAAAATATAAAATAGTGAGAATACTTGAAATGTTTTATCCATAAGAATTTATTTTTTCAATACAATTTTTTTAGCTATACATAATATGTGCATAGTTGACATTGGAATATTTTACTTAATATAGGCATTAAACTATTTTATGTGGAATACATTGTTCACATTTTTATGTTTACTATTAATATATTTTTAAATACATGTCTATATTAGTTAACCTAAATATTTATTTATAACTTATATTGATTTTTTTTATTATCTATATTTTTTAATTGCCGTACACATCTGAGAAAGAAATTGAATTTCTTTAGTTTCAATTGCTTCTTCTCTTTTCACATTGAATATATATATATATATATATATATATATATATATATATATATATATGCTTTGTTTTGAAATATGAAAATATAAGGTTGGTTTGTTTTCTTTGTTATATTTTATCTTATTTTTTATTTTAACTTTAATTTTTTAAGTTGATATGAAATTGTGTGATTTTACATGGATATTGAAATATTTTGTTTATAGTTGAGTATGGGAGTTAAATATTTTTACCATATCTCCTTAATTCTATCTATCTTAATTCTGGATCTACTAAGCACCCAAAGGGATCAAATGCAAACCTCTTTTAGAGTGTAAAGAGATTTGATCCCTCTTGGGCTTGGTGGATTGTGCATCTAAACTATATGCTATATTCCATATGAAGACCATGGGTCACAGTTTCTCATAAACTTAGAGGTCAAGAAACATCAATAACTTGACCAAATCAAGTTTACCTTAAATTAATAAAATAATAATAATAATTTAACTTAAATTTTTATAAAATAAAATTAATTTTATAATATTTATAATTAAACCAAATACATATTTTCATTATTTATTTTTAACATAATCGACCTTGTTAATTTAAAAAATATTTATTTTTATTTTAATAAAGACATATTTCAACTCAAAATTGAGTATGAAAAGAATTTCTATCTTCCTTATATTACACTAAACATGATAAATATAACCAAATATCAACGCAATTAAATTAATATAAAATCATAAAACTTCAATAAAGATATAAAAAAAAGATAAAACTTCTTATAATAATTTATAATAAAATTTTTCATAGATAATATTATTGAATTTAAATAGTACAAATTACATAAATTGAAGTTTAAAATAAGCGTAAATTAATTATTAAAAAACAATCGAATTACTCTCTAACTGTTTTTTTGACAGCACCATGTTTGACAAAGTATTTCCCATTTATCTCGTGGCTCGACTAGTGAGCCGCCATTCGACCGTATAAAACTGACAACTCTATACAGCCCACAATAAAAGTGAAACTTCAAAAAGCTAAGCGGGGTCCACGTATGATGACGTGGGTAGAGCTTGTTACCTAATTGTCAATTGGCCACGTGCATGGCGGTCTCTGTTGCATGTCTAGTTCCTCTACATTGGAGAAAGACACTCCCAAGGCTACATCAATGACATTAAATGCCAAAACCCTGGGAACGTGATGTTTGTCACATGTAGTGGCCGGTAAGTTTTTAGCGGAAAATGGTGACAATCAAATGGCCGCGGGGCCGAGGACCGTGGGATTCGACAGACCACGGGAAAGCGTGGGATTCGACAGACCCCAGAGAAATTTGTGGTCATCGTTGATTCGTTGTGGTTAGTTTAACAATATAGAGGTAGATATTTGTTATTAAAAGCGGCGAACTGTTGTTTATTTAATCTCGTATCCTCAGGTTTGGAATTTCAAAACACGCGTAACTTTAGTACGAAAATCAAATGGAGATTTGGAATTTCAAAACAGACCGCGTAACTTTTAGTACGAAAATCACCTGCAGCGTAACTTTAGTACGAAAATCGTAACAATCAAAAGGCCGCGATGCCGACGACCGTGGGATTCGACCGACGACGAGAGAGCGTGGAACGGTGGAAGAAATTGCGTTACTTTTTTTTTTAAGTAATTTCTCAATTATACATAGTTTTGGCTAGGATGGGACCATGAGCTCTCAAGCATATATCTCCCCAGCATACATAGTCTCGGCCAAGATCATGAGCTTTCAAACATATATAGTCTCCAACAAAATTGGATTGGAAGAAATAGCATTCTTACCTGTGAAAAATTTGTAATTATAACTGTAATTTGTTCTATAGTTTTTTTCGGAGAGATGGACCCTTGAGAGGAAGCTTAATATATTAACATTTATCACATCATGATGCATCATCAGATGGCAACTTTTCCGTATCATCGCGTTTCGCGTTTCAAACCCAAGTGGAGAGGTTAATAATGGACACTCCCAACTACCCGGGATAAGTCCGCGTATTTGTTCAAGAACCTTTTATCAGTAGTTTTTGTTTTAATATATTTACAAATACTCCCCGACCAAATTTTATGTAATCTCTTACCGTTAATGGCTGATATTTCTACTAAATCTAGTAGTTGTTGAATTAAAATGCGAAGAAAATGAAGGCAGCCATTTAGAAGGATAGTTTTCGTTAGCCCCTTTGATTTGGTGTTTATTCCAAATCAATTAGTCCACCTACATAATTTTTCATCCCAACCATATACTTTTAGTTTTCTTAAATAGGAAATCCGTCGGATTTATTTGTTTGTTGGGTTTTGCTTTGCGTTGCCTTCCAGCATCATCTGGTCAGGTTGTCAGGTGATAGAATATATTCCAATTATAACTCTTCTGCATTTATTTTATTTCATGTCCAGGTCCCTGTGAATATATAGAAATGGCAGCGATTGGATAATTGCTATGAGTTCTGTGGGTCATACACGTCACACGCATACAACTTCTGTAGTAGAGCTTATGTCTGGGAAGAATACGAACGACGTGATGATTAATCTGGTACCCCTCATCTTTTCTTTTTCTAAAGCTTTGGATAAGAGTTGGTATCAGCGTCTTGAGCGGTGGACTGAATATTTTAAGAAAGATCAGGCTTATTTTATTTAATTAATTTTTGTAACTATCCATTCAACTTTGGCGACTTACACAATCACTTGTTTTCTATTCTGTAAGATGAATTCTCCGTCCCACAAAATAGCACTATGTAAGACGAATAGGAGTAGCCTCGCATTTTTTCAACGATATACACATTTTCTATTTTATAATACAATAATTTATAAATATAAATTTTAGTTTTAATTAGCTTCGGTTAGAATTTATAAATATAAAAACGAAATTTTTATTAGTTTTTTGTTTTTAATGTGAAATCTTATTATTATTATTGATAATGAATTTTTACAAGGACTTAAAAGACTTATAATTATTAATGATGATCATTAACATTCACTGAAACTTGCATAATTTGTACTAAACTTATTCTGAGAACATAGGAAATATAATTGTATAATGTTTACTTTAAAAACATAAAACATTCACTAAAACTTATATAATTTATTCCAAACTTACAACTTTAAAAACATAAAAATATATATATATATATATATATATATATATATATATATATATAGTTTGTACCATACTTTCCTTAAAAAAAATAAGGGATGAAGATTAATAAAAAAATTTAACCTATTTTATTTCCATATTAAAAAAAAAAAAATCATTTCCAATAACTCCATAATTTTGTTGAATTAAACGATCAAACTTCCTATTCATACCTATTTTTTTTACTTTTTATATTAAAAATATAAATGGTCTTCATGTCATAATCTCTAACTTGTAAAAATATTTATTGAAAAATAATTTTCATTTAAAAAAATTTAATTAAAAAATTATAATTAAATTTAATTAATTTATATATATATATTTATATATATCTATCTATATATATATATATATATATATATATATACTTTTTTTTATATTAAAAATATAAATGGTCTTCATGTATTAAAAAATAATTTTAATTTAGAAAAAGTTAAATAAAAAAAATATAATTTAATTTGAATATATATATATATATATAACACTCTCATTTTTTTCACTTTTCATATTAAAAAAATAAATGGTCTTCCTGACATCTCTAAATTGTAAAAATATTTATTAAAAAATTATATATATATATATATATATAATATGTTATATTTTAAAATTTTAAATATAATCTATCTTATATAGAAAATATAAAAATTAAATGTTATATATATACGGTGATGATGATGATGGTGGTGGTTAACGTCCGCTGAGACCAAATAATGGTCTATCGGACCTAAAGAAATAAATTATCTATTTTGATTTAAGATTTTATTCCTATGCTCAAAAAGCTTGGAGAGAATTATTATTGATAGTGAATTTTTACTGAGACTTGAGACTTATAATTCTTAATGATGATCATTAACATTCACTAAAACTTATATAATTTGTACTAACTTATTTTGAGAACATAGGAAATATAATTTGTATAATGTTTACTTTAAAAACATAAAACATTCACTAAAACTTATATAATTTATTCCAAACTTGCAACTTTAAAAACATAAAAAATATATATATATATATATATATATAGTTTGTACCATACTTAAAAAAATAAAGGATGAAGATGAATAAAAAAAATTTAACCTATTTTATTTCCATATTACAAAAAAAAAAAAAATCATTTCCAATAACTCCATAACTTTGTTGAATTAAACGATCAAACTTCCTATTCATACCTATTTTTTTTATTTTTATATTAAAAATATAAATGTTCTTATAATTTTCATTCAGAAAAAATTAAATTAAAAAATTATAATTTAATTTAATATATATATTACTTTTTTTTTATATTAAAAATATAAATGGTCTTCATGTATTAAAAAATAATTTTAATTTAGAAAAAATTAAATAAAAAATAATTATTAAATAATTTTGTTATTTTAAATAAATTTATTTAAAAATTAAATTAAAATATCAATATAATAGTATTTTTATTCTATAAAAATAACTAAAAATATTAAAGTGAAAAATTATTTTATACTTGAAAATATGTCATAAGTAAAGCATTTTCTATTCAACTTTTAACCATACATGTCATAATATATAGCAATTTTTATTCACGATAATGACATAAATGGGATTGTTTGACCATAAATGACACTTCATGCATCATTATTATTGTTATTGTTGTTTTAATAAAAAAATTATATATTAAAAAATTAGATAATTTTAATATTTTAAATTTATATATAATTATACATTTTTTCTCTTATCATGATATTATTTATATATATTTATATTTATTTATATATAGATATATATTACCATAATATTATATATATATATATATATATATATATATATATATATATATATATATATTTTAAGTAAATAAATAATTATCTCATGTTAAAGTTTTACTTGGAAAACACAATAATCTATTTCTTATACATCCAGAAGATGATGAGCATAAGTTACAGTCCCACATAAAAATTATAATGATATGGACTATATACTTGGACCTTTTTAAGTGTTGATTTTTCCCAATTAAAAATGGTATAACCAAATTGCACAAATTGCACTTGTTGTGAGTGATAAAGATATTAAAATGATTTATTACTTATTATAATTATTAAAAAATAATTTTTTAATTATTTATTATAATGTTATATATAAATAATATAATTAAAGTTTTTTTACTTATTTAAAAATATAAATACAAATACAGATATAATTTCTAATAATTAAATTTATTAATTAAAAAAATTATTATATTTTTATTTATAATAATCTAAATAAACTTAAATAATTATTAAATAATTAAAAAAAAAACATATTAATAGAGTTTCTTTGTCACTCTAGTAATTATCCTTTCTAATAAATTAAAAGTATGTGATACCTCTATCTTTCCAACATATAAATATAAATATAAATATAATTTATAATAATTAAATTTATTAATCATAAAATTATTATATTTTTATTTGTAATAATTTAACTAAACCTAAATAATTATTAAATAATTAAAAAAACATGTCAGTAGAGTTTCTTTGTCACTATCATAACTATCCCCTTTAATAAATTAGAGGTATTTGATACCTCTATCTTTCCAACAAGGTTTACAATCACATCATCTTTGAGTTGCTATTACTACTTTCGATAGTAATTTTTATTTTTTAAAATTATAAATATATATTTTTAAATAATATTTAATTAATTTTATATTAAAATGTAATTTTTTTTAATTATACAAATATTTCTAAAATAATATTTAATTAATTTCATATTAAAATTTAAATATAAACACCGTTATTACGATTTTGATTAGAATCTATGTTATGTATATAGAATATTAATTAAATTTTTAATAATAAAATATTTTATCTTGAAAATAATATATACAATGTTCAATTTAATATATTTTAAATAAAAAAATATATATATTCACAAATAATCAATAAAAAAAATGAATTTCTTGTGCCTGAATCTTATTAAGGTTATAGAGTGAAGATGACTAGGAGAAACAATGAAATTAAATTTTTGATTTTAATATTTTAATCTTATTAACATTCCAGAGTGAAGATGACTGGAAGAACAATGAAATTGAATTTTTGGCTTTAGTAAAACATAACTTTTTTTTCCTTTTAAAATGAAATATGGGTTTAGTGGATTGGCCTTCAAAGTTCGATAAGCAGGTTTTTAGTCCGATGGTCATACAGAGTCAACTATTTGGGTACTATTTGGGTTTATTTTCGTTTCTTTGCACTCTTTGTAGGGCAGATTATCTTTACTATTTGGGTTTATTTTCGTTTCTTTGCACTCTTTGTAGGGCGGATTATCTTGTCCTTGTTTCTTTTGTAGTCTTGATTGGATTTCGATTCAGGGTTCTACCATCCCTGTTGTCTGTTAAAGTTTCACAGAACTGGGTTTTTCCTTGCTCGAATCTGTTAAAGAAGTGTACAATATGTATTTTGTTTAGATTAATGGGAGGTTTCACACTTACTTGATAGAAAAAAAATATGGGTAAAATCAAGTCCTACCTTTTTTTCAAAAAAAAATATGGGTAAAAATCAACTATGTGATAATAGGTTTCAGGTCAATGTTTTTGTTTCAAAATAAAAATATGTGAATAGTATTGTTGAGGTGGTGACTTGCATGGATTTTTTTAAATATTTTAATTAATATTTTTAATAATAATAATAATAATAAAATTTCAAGATAAATGATAATGGATATGAAATAAATTAAAGAAAATGGCAACATAACGATTTATATTAAAATTAAAAATTAATTTAGCAAATAAAAAGGGTTAGATTGTATTTGACTTATTTTTCTTTTTTTATTATTTTTAGTATAATCTATACCATAATTATTAAGTTTCAATTCTTGTATTATTTTTAGTATTAATCTATACCATAATTATTAAGTTTAAATTCAAATTCAAAATAGAATTTGAATTTGATAAGATACCATAAAAATTAGAATGAAAATTTTGTAATATGGAAAAGAATTGATATTATATATTTTAAATATTTAGATATTTATATTTTTTATCCCTTAAACAATAAGGTATTTTAATGAATTTTTTTTCTAATTAATTTTAAATTTGAATAATTTCTAATAACTCTAGATAATAAAACAATTTACATATACAATTCACCAAAAAAACCCACATTTTCTCTTTCCTCCAAAAGCTTAAATCTATCTTGGTTCTTTGGTTTCAAATCTTATTTTTTCAAAATTATTATCTAATAAATAACTACAAAAATCACTATTCTAAACTCTTTTTTTAAAATTGTCAAAATAAAAATAATAGTAATTTTTCCAATTATTTTTATTTCATTTTTTAGTTTTTAACACACAATTATCTAAGTGTTAAGGCGTGACCGCAAATCCGGAGCAAAAACATCCATTCACCGAGCCAAAACACAGATAAAGGTTTCATCTCTGAAAGTCCAAACGAGCATTCCTAACTCCTTAGAAAACACTCTTACTTTACAAGTATATCTTTCTTTGAGAAGGTGCCCGAATGGATAGAGAACACCAAAGGGACCGAATAGAATTTCAATGAATCATTCATTATTGGAAAGATATTGACTAATTTACAAATTTTTTTGTCCCAATTTTAGAGAATTTGGTAACTATGATCTAGATTGTCAATATCCACTACTTGTTATGTGTTTAATGAATTTTTTTTGGTGATTTGATTTTAATACCAATTCTTCTATATTTAAAGTCTTAAATGTCTTTAATTGTGAAATTAAATGATGATAGAATTTAATCTTCACATAATATTCTAGAATAACTAAATGATAATAAGATTTAATCTTCACATAATATTCTAAAACATTTTTAATAGCATGCACAAATCAAAAATTAAGCTATATTATTGACTCATAATATTATGATTTTTTGAATGTATATATATTATTTTATATATTAGTTTATTTTATCATTAATTAAAATAATAATTTAAAATATTATTATAATTTAGTTAATTTTTATGATTTTTTTTTTTTAACAACAAAATAAGTCTTTCCATACTTAATACTAAATATTTTTAAAAGAATGAAATCCATTTATATAAAAAAAATTACCATACACATCGAAAATTATATTACCAAATTATTAAAAAAAAAAATACTTACACTGCGTCCAATCCTTTTTCAATTTTTAAGAAGTGTAGTTTGCAATTTATCTCTGGTAACGATAGAAGCTCATTAGACCATATAAACCATGGCAGCGCACATAAACAGTGAAAATCCCAAACCCTAAACAGGGCTCACTTATGATGTGGCCACAGTACTGACCTTATAGGCATTTTACCACGTGAGCAGTGGTCTCTGTTGCATCTCGTGTTCTTACGGAGAAAAACACTTGCAAGGTTCCATCCTTGGAACGTGATGTTGATGACATGGAACAAAATTTTCACCTAGATCAATACAATAAATACAATAAAACGAGTTGTTTTTAGTGTGATTTTTTGGACTTTCAGATGTTGGAATTCGGTGGAAAAATTTGACCTGAAATTTTGATTTGTGTTATTTAAACTAGTTTTTGGACTACATAGATTCAGGACCCTGGAAAATCTTTAAGGCACTTCCATTGAACAAGATTACCCGCAAACTTGTGATTTCAATAAATTACTGCCGGATTTTAGAACAATTTAGCCGAAAAATGCACCGTAAAACTTCCAAAAAATCTATTAAAAACAACTCCCAATAAAACGGCCGCGGTGCCAGCAACCAAGGGATTCGACCGACCAGGGGAAATATGTGGTCATGGTTGTGGTTGGCTGGAGGTTGTATGGGTACATTTTCTTATCAAAAATAGTGACAAAACTCTCATCATATCATTACTCACTGGGATTTGATAGCGATTGACATAGAATGCTTAATACGTAAAGGATAAAAGAACGAAACCCTCGGTACAATGATGATCGTCAATCCTTTAGGCTGTTTAATCTAGAGTTTTGAAATATCTTTATGGAATTATCGATTTCTTCCTTGGAAAAAACAATAATATAATTTTACTTTTCTGCAAACGAATAATAAACAATGACATAATTTACAAATATTTTTATTGTATTGCTGTGTACCAGATATGTAAATCGCAAATGACATTTATGATCAGTGACACATGAATTATCCCAAAAATTACTTCAAAATATTATATATAACCTATAATATCAGAAAAAGTGTTATTCCATATGGTAGGACTAGCAATTGCCTCAAAAGGTGCAAAGAGAGGTCGATAAGTTTTTTAAATTGGAAAAATAGTAAGAGAAACACATTTGTAGATATATATACCATATGTCATATGTATTGGCAAATTTAAATTCTATATAGATATTGTAAAAGATGATATTTTAGTTTTATGGATTAGCTCAAACTAAAAACACTAAAAACATTAATGTAATATATTTCTAATAAAACACTGAAAATAGAAAATAATTGTGATTGGAAACCACTATTTAAATTCAATTAAAATAATGAATAGATTAATTTTATATATTTATAATAAAACACTAAAAATAGAAAATAAGTGTGATTCAAAACCACTATTTAAATTCAATCAAAATAATGATTAGATTATACAATTGAAGATGTATATGTTGAATGTGTTTACCGAAGTGGAGACAAGCATACACATGAACTGTGGTTTATGCCTCAACATGTTAGCACAATGCATGGTGACGTGGAATATGCATATAAAATTAGGAATGGAGATACTTTGTATTAATCTCCTGAGTGAGATTTGTTACTATGATCATTTCAATAGCTTTAACGTGAAATTGAGTACCCTTTTTAGATGCAGATGGAGCCATAGCATCACTTCCTGTATTTGTTTTAACCTGAAATTGAGTAGCCTTTTTAGATGCAAATGGAGCCATATGTGTTTTAACGTGAAATTGAATAGCCTTTTTAGATGCAGATGGAGCCATAATATCAGTTCCTGTATTTGTATTTGTTTCACCCTCTGTACCACCACTTTTTAGCCCTATAAATTTCTAAAGTCATTTCTTAGAGTACTTTGAGTACCCTTTTTAGATGCAGATGGAGCCATAGCATCACTTCCTGTATTTGTTTTAACGTGAAATTGAGTAGCCTTTTTAGATGCAAATGGAGCCATAGTATCAGTTCCTGTATTTGTATTTGTTTCACCCTATGTACCACCACTTTTTAGCCCTATAAATTTCTAAAGTCATTTCTCAGAGTACTTTGACGGTTGCCATTTTGTTTGCCCTATCGACATCTCATTAAGTTTGGCTCTCTCCCCTGAATCTACCAACTTGTCATCATAGGTAGCCATCCCAAAACTATAAATACCATTTTATAACCACTTCTTTAGTTCTCACTGAAATCGCAGTAACATAGAGCATGCCTTCTCCCCATAATTCGCTCCCAAATAGTTTAAACAGTGATCTTAAACTTACAAAGGCCTAAAAGCCATGTCAACCCTCTCGGTATGTATCCTCAAAGAATACAAAGGCTTCAAGAAATTCTTCATTGAAACCATACCTCTCTGTATTGCTTGATAGACCCATACATTCCAGAAAATACTATTCAACTTATTATATTTTTAATGCCACTTATTTCATTAAAACATATATTCCTTCGCGCATTCTTTCCTACCTGATCATTCAGTTTCTCTTTAAAACACGCGAATGCAATGTAAAATGCCAGGTGAAAGTTTTACGCATTTAGTCGTGTCTAAGGAATTGGACTATATATGATTTTTGCGTTTTAGCTTAAATATCTTTAATGTGGGTTTCAAGCGTATATATTCTGAACATGAGCACTAAAAACAGGTACAAATGCAACATTGATGGGCAAATATCAGACAAATATATGAATTCACCCATAGAATGTGAAATTTTTCTTTTTCACTATCCCATCTAAACAAAATTTCGATGTTACCATGAGCGGCTTCAGCTAAATGACCTTCTCATGCCCAGGAAATCTAAGGCAAGAGTGGAATGCCCATTTCTCTTACATCCCCAATCGAGCAGAAAAGGTAACCTGTTAATAAAACAGAGTTTAGGCCTCACACCCGAACATATCACACTCTCTGTACCCACCGCCAACTCTTTCACAATATTTTTGAGCCTCAGAACAAGGGACTTCAGGTCCAAATCACTTCACCCTCTCACAAAAGAATAAAGCAATAAAATAATATACAGCCTGCTATGCTAATCTATTTCGCCTTCCTCTGCATCACCATTTCCAGCAGCTATTCCACCATCATTTCCACTAGCTATTCCACCAGCAGTAGCCTCTTCCTCCTCTTCATTTTCATTTCTCATGAACAAACCGAATTGCTCCAAACAATTCCTGCCCTGCAACGCAAGGGGTGCCAGTCCATCTTGAGAATTAACAGAACATGTCTCATCCACTGAACTGGGAACGTGATCAGGTTGAGAAGATCTCAGCATCTCCAGATCCTTGAGCAGTTGAGTGTTTTCATCGAGCTCAACAGTTTTCTCCATCTGCCGTGTGTTTATAATGCAAGGTTTATAAACTCATCAATACTGACTTCTTTTGTTTATTGGGCTCTTGCTACCTGAAGCTTGCAAGGCAAAAATTGTGATAACAAGAAGAGAGAATACTAAATAAAACAGAAAGGACTCAAAAACATGCTGTAATTCCAAGCGTGCAGCTTCACGCTCAATCTCCAACTTCCGTTTAGCTTCAGCCGCAGCTTCTGCTTCAGCTTGCTTACGAGCAAATTCTGCTGCTTTTGCCTCTTCTTGAAGCCTTGCTTGCTCTGATAAACATTAATCAATGTAAAAATCAACACCAGGCCAGGTAAAAATCAATCAAAGCTTCTAAATTTCAACCTTCTCTTTGACGCCTTTCTAATTCCTCCCGTTCACGCGGCAGCTTCTCTGGATCTCCCCTGTCATCCACGCAGCATTGAAACGGATTGTCTTGGAACTCCGACGTAAAAGACTCCGGCATAAAAGCCCGCTCAGTCGTTTCCTGAACAAATACGGGAAAAAATGCCCACTCCGCCAGGTGTCACATGAGAATCAAGCCTGAACAAAGACGAAGCTAATTGTCAGTTCGCCAAGTGTCAGCGTCAGAATGAGAAGGACGACGAAAGGTCCCTTTCAAAGGAAGGCCTATCGGCCTAAATATTCCATGGATCAAGGAATCTTATCTTTTAGAATTTTAATCATCTAATTCGTAAACATAGATATAATATTTTTCAATTAATTTGTTTTGTTATTAATTTTTTATTTTTTATTATTTAAATACATTATTTTTTTATTATTATTTTTCACATTGATATAGTGAAGTGTTTTACGATATATTAGGAGAAAAATGTTGTGATATTATATATATAATATTATATTTAAAATATTAAAATAAATAAATATATATACAAAATGTTGTGATATTATATATATAATATTATAATTAAAATATTAAAATAAATAAATATATATACAAGTGACAAGATTGTAAAAATTAAATTAGTGTATGGGTGGTAGGTGTAGGGTTTCATTTTTTTATTGTGGTGGATAAAATGGGAATATGCATGAATAGAGTTTGGACTACTTGATTAATAATCTACGCCTTGTTTCAATGTTTAAATATTGCTCAAAGTAAAGGAATTTCAAAATAATTGAGGATTCATAGAATATTATAAGGGCCAAGGAATTTTAAAATAATTGAGGATTTGTAGAATATTATAAGGGACAAGGATGTGTAATTGGTTGTTGTTCTGTTAAATGTGAAGCCAAAGAACAATCGACGCTGGTGTAGTGATTCGTCTTTTCTCTAGCTACTCCATTGCTTCGCTGAAAGTTACTGCTGATGTAAATCTGAAGAGATTTAAGAAACTAATAATAAAACACTCATAAAATAAACAACAAAAATATAAAAAAACCAGACATGGCAGAAAAAGGCCCCAGCTTTACAGCATTCATCACATTCTCATTCTCTTTATTAAAATAATGTTTATGATACATATAAATACATGAGGAAGTTTGTCTCAAGATAGTGCGTCTATCTTGAACAAACTTGGTTGAGATATTTTCTCAACAAAACACTAATCTAGGAGAACTTAGTTGGAGAGAATCTCTCATCCTAACTAAACTCCCTAGTTTGAGGAACTAACTCCTAATTCTCAAGATTTGATTTATTTAATTATAATTTTGGATTTATAATTGTTTTATTATGAGAGTGAGGCTAACATTTCCCCCCCCCCCCCCCCCTCAATGATAAATCCAAAATAATAACAAGGAACCCTCTTCCAAGTTCTCAAGTTGATCCTCAAAAAACATTGCCTAAAAAACCGTCGACGCTAGATGCTGAAAGAACTCTAATCCAAAGAGAACATTAGTCAGCTGCAAGTCTGAGTCATCTCTGAAATTTTGCTTGAAAACTCCATCATGTGGCAAGTTGCAAAAGGATCCATCTGTCCTTTTCTTTCAATCAGAGTCCTTTGTCTAGTGACAAAATGTTGATGATGCCCACTAGCGAATTTGCTTATCCACTGACAAAATATTGAGAACGCCCACTGGTGAATTTGTTTATGATGCCCACTGGCTGATATGAAAATGCCCACTGGCTAATTTTGATGATGTTTTTGAGACTTTCAGTCTTACAACCACTGTCAATTTCATTGACATTTTCCCCCCTTTGTCAGCTGAAAGGAGATACAATCTTCTTCAAATTATTTTTGAACTCCCCCCTTCAGGTCTAGGAGTGTTTCACTGGCGTACTCCTCCATTCAACTGCATGAGAGTACCATCTTCATTTTTACTGTTGGTTGCAATATGTGTGAGTGAATTCGATTGTAAAACTTATACAATCTTCTGATCGTGGATGACCATTCCCAAGGATCAATCCATGAATAATTGATCTTCAATCTGGTTGATTGTTGTTGTTTGCTGCATTGTGCTAATGAATGATTTGACTTGCCACAATGGGAACAAGGATGGAGATCAAAACACTGATCTTCCAGATGACCTTTTTTTTTACAGTTAAGGAATTTTGGTTTGACTGCAACTTTAGTTTGAGCACGTTTGTTTGTCTGCAACTTCAGCTTATGTGTATTTCTATTTGTCTTCAACTTTCTCAGAACTAGCCAATGTGATTTGTGCAAGAAACCATGCACTCACAAACTTAATGGGCCTTGAATAATCTAGGATATGCAATATGTTTTCATCTTTGTCATATCCTAATCCTCGTTGATTTTTGTTACTTTGGATTTCTTCCCATGGCTTGATGATTGGTTTGGAATAAAGTTGAATTGGATCTGGGACCACTTCGACACTTGAGGTTGGTTGGATCACTGACTTGGAATCACCAGCTGTATTTGTATTGTTCAAAGACTTGGAAGCATCACTCTTCTCTAGCAACTCAGTTCTTTGTAGTTGCGACTCCAGTTGAAGGAACTCAATCATTTCATGTGCATGTTGAAGATGCACTTGAATATCAACAAGAGTTGTTTTGCTGATGTTCACCATGTCACCAGTTGATGATAAAATCAAATTGTTAAGAATTTTGGACAGTTGAATGTGTGTCGCCATGTTAGCTTGCTCACATTGAATTTAGGCTCGCTTGTACTGTTGCTTATTGCTGATGCTTTTAAACACTTGCTAGAGTTTTATAACTTGGTTTCTTTAACTCTTGATTTCATGCTTGCTTGATGACGATCGCTTTGCTTGAATGCTTCACTGACACTTTGTGAATGCTTCAATCAACTTCACACTCGCTCATTTGTTGTAGATGTCGTGCTTTGAAATTTCGCACTTGATTTTGACACGCTCGCTTACTTGGTTTTTTGAATGACACGCTCACTTGCTTTGTTGTTTGAATGGCACACTCGCTTGATTTATTACGTATTGCACTTGCGTTAAACACTGGCTTGATTTGATGCTCACTTGAAGAATAGAATACTAGAATTCACACTCGTTTGATGATGATTGCTTTCTAGATTGCTTGTTAGATTGCTTGCTTGAACTTGCTTGAACTTGCTTGATTGATTACTGAAACTTTATGCTTTCTTGAATGTGCTTATTGAATGTGTTGATTTAAAAAAAGGAAGGGTGTCGAACACTGTCGAAAATGCACCCAAGAGACAAATGACAAGTTCAATCTTGATGGCTTAGTTGAAGATTTGCTTGACTTAATGTATTCACCTTAACAATTCAAACTAGGGTGTCGGTTAGAACCGAGAATGCACCCACACAATTCAATTAAAAAATGTTTATCTGCAAGTGATACAAAAAGTGTTGATGATGTTGATGTCATTTTGGCTTGAAATTCTTGATTTTGTAGCATCCTTAACTTGATTGATTTGATTACATGATGTGAAATGTGCTTGCTTAGAAGATCATCTTATCAAGTTGATAATGTGACACTTTGTGCTTGTGTACTTAAGCTTGATTACAGTAGCTTGATTAAGCGTTCTTATACTTAAGCTTGCTTATGTGCATGTAGTTGTTTAAGCATAATACAAAGAGAGTGTTTTGATAATCTGAACACAAGTCATGCACAGACATTCATTACACACAGTGTACCTAAGATCCCCTTATTCAATTTCAGGCAGATCTAGGACACAAGCACCACAAAAATTATGATTTTATTAATTACTAGAGTACATCATTCTTCAATGTCCCAACTTTGTCGTGGAAACTTCTCAATGAGAATGTCGCACTTGCAAACTTTTGGAAGCAAATCATCTTCAAAAACTTCTGGAATTGAATCAATCGCTCTCAAAGTAAAATATTACTTTGGATTACAACAATAAGTTTTCTCTCAAAAATATTCACTAATCCTTAAGACTCCACAAAATCACTTATGACTCCATTACATAAAAAGATTACAAATACTCCTTACTTGTACAAAAAAATTAATTTTTACTTCTCACTCCAAAAAAAAACTTATCACTCCAAAATATTAAAACTTGTCCTTACTCCTCCAAAGGCTTGATATCACTTTATTTAAAAATCACTTTATGATGTAACTTTAAAAAGTAAAATAAAGTGTATGAAGTCACTTATACAAGTGAAATGATTTCAAAAATTAAAATTTCGTGCTCATTCCCTTTAAAAAATAAATTAATGCACACCTTTTGCTGCGTCTTCCCTAGGACATTGAGTTGGAGCCTCTTCACGGTCTGCTTCTACCCTCAAGGAGCGAAATAATTCCATAACTTCCACCAGCATTTCCTTCTCTTTCTTAGCCTCATAAACAAAACCTTCCAGGGTATCAACAGTTACAATCTGGATGGAGCTGGAAGTCCAAATACAAGAAAGTGAACCATCTTCAACACTGATAAATGAGCATCTTGTATCTAGCTCCACATTCAGGGTATTGTCACCATCCAAATGCTCAATTAGAGTATGAAGAACACTTTTTTTTTGTCATTTTGTAACGTGAAGCTTCATGTTTTAGACGGACTGGATGCCTATAGTCGATATATGCACATTATTTGTTCCTGCTAGGTTGTCTCTTGTTCTTTTAATAAACCCCATCTATTCTATGAGGAATACAATATCCTAAATCTCATATGCATGGGCTTAATGTAAACCAGGCCATAATAGTACATGTTTTGAACATGTTTGGATATATTTAATAGTCCATAGTAGGAGTACATTCAAGAGGAGTGATGGATTGGAAGTCATCTTTCATCTCTCTTCGTGAAGTTTTCCCACAGGTTGATGAACGTATTATTAAGGAAGTTACTCTGGAGCACCGCAATGATGTTGATTTAGCTGTGGAATTTATCCTTAATGAGGTGGTTCCTAACCAAAATGACCAAATAGCTGATGCGGAACTTGATAGTGAGCGTTGAATTGTGGTTGGTCTAATTACTCTTAATGATTATCATTCAAGTTCTGAGCAATTTGCACCAAGCTCATCTCATTTATCTGTTTGCTGCTCCATATCTGATGATGATGTGTCTGAGGTGTTAGGAAAAAATTGATAGCATGGAAAAGAGTTCTTTTCTTGCCTCAATATTTTCACATCTACTTAATCATTCCTATGATGAAAACACCAACCAAAGCTCTAAGTCATCTCTGAATCATAAATTACTGTAATATTATATTCCCAACTTACCAACACCCAGGCCTCGAAGAGAGCATGGGAAAATTGATGTTACCAGGCCGAGAGGTTGAAATGCAGGAAGAGAAGGCACGAGGTTCTTCGCCCAACGGTGGCGAGGATCTGGCCGAGGCTATAAATCAAGTCAACCATTTCCTTAGGGACGCTCTTCAGAATACTTGGGAGCGATTAAAAATTTTACGAATGGAGCAACAATTTGAAAAATTTATTCAAAAGCCTAGCCAACAACAGTGTGATTTTGAATAGTTGCCAACTTCCTATCTTAGACTTGTTGCCCATCAAGTTGCTCAGCATTATGGTCTGCAATCAGAGTCTGAAACTAAATTTGAAGACAAATGCAAATTGTAGAGTTCCCAACTTCAAATCTCACATTCGACTATCAAACCATTAAGCTCATGCTCAGCTCTAACTAATCTCACCGCAACTCTGATACTAATTAAAGAGATTTAAGAAACTAATAATAAAACACTCATAAAATAACCAACATAAATATAGAAAAACCAGACATGGCAGAAAAAGGCCTCAGCCTTACAACATTCCTCACATTCTCATTCCTTTATTAAAATAATGTTTATGATACATATAAATACATGAGGATGTTTGTCTCAAGTTAGTGCGTCTATCTTGAACAAACTTGGTTGAGATATTTTCTCAACAAAACACTAATCTAGGAGAACTTAGTTGGAGAGAATCTCTCATCCTAACTAAACTCCCTAGTTTGAGGAACTAACTCCTAATTCTCAAGATTTGATTTATTTAATTATAATTTTGGATTAATTGTTTTATTATGAGTGAGGCTAACAAAATCACCCCCCTTGACTTCAAACTTCAGTGTGCAGTCATGTATTACACATGAGAGAATTAGAAAACTCTAGATCTTCTCTCCTCATCTATAAATTTGCAATTTACTTCAACCTGAGCAAGCAAGGCCAAAGCTTGAAATGTAATGGAAATCTATGATTTCTTCTCCATTGTGTATATTGATCTATGTCTTGTGTTTTGCTATGATTTTCTCCACTCTATTGTAACTTGTGTATGGTTTTGATGAATATTTTTTATTTCCTATCAACCTATCAACTAGTATCAGAGCCAAGTTGAGAAGTGTCGTAACCGCTGCGTCTTACTGTCTGTGATAATTTGTTAATAGTTTTGGATGCTTGAAAAAGTATCTAATGACAAAATTCGGGAAGAACGCAAAGCATGATCAACCTGAATTTTGCTCATAACTGTTGCCGGATAAATATCCTTTAGAACAAAAGTTGGGTCGTTGCAAGTTGGAAGTGCTCCATTAGAAGTGAGATGTTTGGATGTTTGATATCATATGGAGGAAAGTAGGAAAAGCATCCCCCTACAGTGATGGAGCAATGCTGGTAAAATAAAATGTGTTGTTAATATATGTTATGCAACATTTGCAAGAGGCAACGTTGTAGTTTTGAGAAGTATAAACTACCACTTGCAAAATAATTGATAGCACAATGGTTTCTATTTGAACTTGATGACACATATTTTCATTTGATGTTTTTTCCTAGGCTCTTTAACGTTTTATTAAGGAAGTGGAAATGTGGTACATGTTTTATTATATAAGTTTGGAATTTTAATAAGGAAATGAAGTAATTCATCAATTTTTTAACTAAGTGGATATGTGGTGAAAAATAATAAGTTTGGACTTTTAAAACGAGATCAATTTTGGCTTTTTATTTTAAATTGGTGTAACAATTAAAGTCTTATATTGCAAGTGGACTTTTTCTTTTTGGAGCATCAACTTTATTGAGAATGGAGCCAACAACAATAAGTAATATGGAGAAGTTGGGTGGGGTTAATTTTTCCCTATGGAAATAACAGATGGAGGATATACAGATTTTAAAGGATCAATATTTGCTTATTGAGGGTAAAGCAAAGAAACCATCATAGATGACAGATGAATAATGGAATAAGCTATATAGGAAGGTGATTGCTACAATATGTGAATATCTAGAAAACATTGTGTATTTCAATGTGTCTGGAGAAAAGACAACTTAAGGATTATGGAAGTAGCCATGATCTATATAAGAAGAACATGGCATAAAACAAAGTGTTCTTGATGAAGAAGCTTTATAATCTCAATATGAAGGAGGGTGCTTCAATTGTTGAGCACTTGAATGAATTCAATATTATTACTAGTCATCTTGCTTCTATTAAAATCATTCTAAATGATGAAATTATAGCTATCTTGTTAATGTGTTCTATGCCAGACAGTTGAGAAAATTTAATTGTAGCTATGAGCACTTCAACACTTGTAGGAACCTTGAAGTTTGATGATGTCAGCAATGGTTTAATGAATGAGGAGTTGCAACGTAAGTCAATTGTGAAATACCACGGAGGAGAAGTTCTAGCATTAGCTGATCGTGGTAGGAAAATTGATTGAGGTCGACAAGGGCGTTCAAGATCAAGAGGCTGATAAAAATAAATGAGGGACAAACTCATATTCTTTCATTGTGGTAAACTCGGGCACATGAAGAAAGAATGTCGAATCTGGAAGAAAGGACAAAAGGATCAGAAACTGACCAGTGCAAATCACAAGTCATCCAACACAAATGAAGGTGAGACTATTGTTGTCACATATGGTGATGTGTTATTTACTATTTCAGTAGAGGATGCATGTTTATATACATCTAGTAGTATCTTTTATTGGATTCTTGACTCTGGGGTATCTCTCCATGTAACCCCATGAAAAGATAGTTTTGTTGCATATAATCTTTGTGATTATGGTAGAGTGCATTTGGGATAATCATTTTTGTAGTATTGTTGGAGTGGGAGATATCTAGATTAAGATGAAGGATGGACAAGATATACTGTTGAAATAGGTTAGGTATGTACCATAAATGTGCATGAGTTTGATCTTTATGGGACGATTATATGATGAAGGATATTATAAAAAATTTGGAAAAGGAGGTTGGAAAATTAGCAAAGGAGCTTTGGTCATGGCCAAAGGACCCAAGACATGAACATTATATACATTGAAGGCAATGATAAGAAAATAAAATTCGATTGTTGTCACAAAAGAATGAAATTCGGTAGAGCCGTGGCATAAGTGTTTGGGTCACATGAGCGAGACAGGCTTAAAATCCTTGTTGGTAAAAATTTACTACCAGGTTTGAAATCCAATAATCTTGATCTTTGTGAGAATTGTATATATATGGTAGACAAAGAAGAGTTTCATTACTTAGAGGTGGTCATGACAGAAAGAAAAAAATTTAGAATTGATACATTAAGATATGTTTGGGCATGTTAACATTAAATCATTAGGAGGAGCATCATATTTTGTAACATTTATAGATGATGCATCTAGGAAGATTTGGGCCTACCGTATGAATAGTAAAAGTGAATTGTTTGAAATATTTCAAAAAGTCCATGTTGTTGCTGAAAGAGAAACTAACAAATTTCTCAAGTGCTTGAGAACAAATAATGGTGGAGAATATTACTCAAAAGCATTAAACGAATACTGTAATAAGTTTGGAATAAAGCATGAGAAGAATATTCTTGATACTCCTCAACATAATGGTGTTGCAGAAAGGATGAAGCACACCATTATGGAGAAAGTGGGGAGTATGTTGTCAAATTATGGATTGGAGAATTATTTTTGGGCAAAAGCAATCAGGAGAGTACGCTATCTTATAAATCAATCTCCTACTACAACCTTGGATGGTGGCATCCCTAAAGAAGTTTGGATTGGTAAGAAGTTTAATTATTCTCATTTGAAGATCTTTGGATGTGAAGCATTTGTAGACAATCCAAAACAAAATAGAACTAAGCTAGATGATAAATCTATGAAATGCATTTTTCTGGGATATGCGAATGAAGAATTTGGATATCATTTATGGTATCTAGTCAAACATAAAGTTATTAGAAGTAGGGATATTATATTTAATGAGTCGGAAATGTTTAAGAGGTATGTAGGTGAGTTAGAGGTCAAGATAGTTATTAACAAGTTTGAAGAGTAGCATGAAAACATCCCACCAATGGAATAAAATGGACAGTAAATTCAAGAGCAGGAAGGAAAACAAGTGGAAAATGATGAATACTAAGAAGAAGGAATCTTTCAAGAACCTCTACAAGAGATTCAACTTGATAACACACCACCACAGTTGGTTCATAGATCTCGTAGACCTTATAAGCCTTCATAGAGGTATTCTCCTTCAAACTATATCCCATTAACTAATGAAGGTGATTCTAATTGTTTTCAAGAGGCTTGTAAAGTTGAACACTATAAATAATGGAAGAAAGAAATGGAGGAATAAATGAACTCTTTGCTGGGAAATAAAAATTGGGAATTGGTAAATATCCCAAAAGGTAGAAAGGCTCTACAAAACAAATGAGTATACAAGATTACGCATGAAGATGACAAAAAGAAGGACAGGTATAAAGCAAGGATGGTGGTGAGAGCATTTCCCCAAAAAGAAGGTATTGACTTCACTGAGATTTCTCACTTGTTGTCAAAATGTCATCCATTAGTGTCATTCTTGGTCTTGTTGCTGATTTAGAATTAGTACGTGAACAATTAGATGTGAAGACTACTCTCCTTCATGGTGAATTGGAGGAAAAAATTTATGTGGAGAAACCAGAAGGCTGCATAGAAAAAGGAAAAGAAGACTTAGTTTGTAGTTTGAAGAAGAGCCTTTATGGATTGAAACGAGAAACTCGACAATGGTATAAGAAATTTGATTCATTCATGTTGGAACATGGTTTTCACAAGCTGGAAGATGATCATTGTGTCTATATAAAGAGGTATTCATAAGGAAAATATATAATATTACTGTTATATGTGGAGGACATGTTGATTGTTGGGAATGATAAGAATATGATCAATAGGTTGAAGAAATATTTGGGCAACAAATTTGCAATGAAGGATTTGGGTCCAGCACAACATATATTTGGCATGAGGATAATGCATGACAAGAAACACAAAAGGTTGTGGTTGTCACAAGAAAAATATATCAAGAAGGTTCTTGATAGGTTTAATATGAAGGATGCTAAGCTAGTTGGTACCCCCATTGCAACCCACTTTAAGCTAAGTATTGAGTTATGTCCTAATGATGACAATGAGAAGGAAGAAATGATTAAGATTCCTTATGCTTCAAAAATTGGAAACTTGATGTATGCCATGGTATGTACATGACCAAACATTGCATATTCAGTGGGAGTAGTGACCAAGTTCCTTGCAAATCTAGGCAAACAACATTGGCAAGCAGTAAAATGGATTTTGAGGTATCTCAAGGGTACTATTCATTACTGTTTATGTTTTGGTCATAATAAGACTATGCTTAAAGGATTTACAGATGAAGATATGGCTGGAGATATGGACACCAAAAAGCCCATTACAAATTATTTGTATACATTTGTAGTGCAACAATATCTTGGGTGTCAAGGCTGCAAAGAATAGTACCTCTCTCTACAACAAAGGCATAGTACATAGCTTCAACAAAAGCTTGTAAAGAAACGTTGTGGATGCAACAATTCCTAGGAGATATAGGAATAAAGTAGGACAAGTATGTACTATATTGTGATAGTCAAAGTGTCATTCACTTGGTGAAAAACCGAACACTTCACTACAAAACAAAGCACATTAACTTAAGGTACCATTAGATCTGACATGTGTTGGAGGAAGGACAATTATCCTTGGAAAAAATCCATACAGATATGAACCCTGCTGATGTGCTCACTAAGATTCTACCAAGAAATAAACATGAGCTATGTAGAGGCATGGCAAGACTTGGTGTGATTTGATTCAGGACTCTTCATTTGGCTTCAAGTGGGAGAATGTTAAATGTGAAGCTAAAAAATGTAGCTGACGCTGACGCAATCAACTGTCTTCTCTCCATCTACTCCATCACTTAATCGAAATTTACCATCAATGCCAACCACTGCCCTTATCTTCTAACGTCACTATGCTGTCATGTATTTCACATGAGAGAATTAGAGAATTATAGAGCTTCTCTCCTCATCTATAAATTTGTAATTTTCCTCGGCCTGAGCAAGAAATCAAGGCCAAGGCCTACAATGCAATGAAAATATGTGATTTCTTCTCATTGTGTATTTTTATCTCTGTCTGTGTTGTCTGCCTTATGTTGTTTCTCAATTTTAATCATTCTGTAGGCTAATTTGTCTCTAATTTGTATTCTCCACCCATCATGTTCTATTCAGAATTTGTAGTTTGGTGACTAAATTTTAGACGATTTCCTTGTTTCATATTCTAAGAAGATTTAATAAAGAGGATGATAGCTTGGCCAACCAAGCATGCAAAACAGGGTGGAGTTTCTATGTTTCAACTCACCTCAACATTGAAGCTCTCCCATGACAAATCCTATGGCATGTAAAACTCAGATCACAAAACAAAACAAGAGTCAGGACTAATATTGTTACTTGACAAGTGCATGTATTTCATTTTTTTTTGTTCTTAGGCCCATTTTGGAATTTTTTTTGCATATAGATATAGAATATTGGCATTCGCTGAAATAAAGACTCAGGTTATCTAGTTTCAATATTCATGAAGAATCTTACAACTCCCATCCTTCATCCTCAACCTAGTGTCTTTGTAATCTCCATGCTCTCTTTATGAATGCAAATATATTACTTCGATTAAGAAAAAAATAATGTAGCCCATGGGAGGCAACTCGATCTATGATCGACTTGGTCCCAAATTTTCTGAGTTCAAGCACCTATGGGTCAACCTACAAAAAGGCTAAAATTTAATAATGTAAATTTATGAAATATAGAGAAATTATTTCTTAATATATATTCTTTTAATTATTCATGATAAAAAAAAATTAATACATAACATCAAATTTAAATATAAAATTACACCCTAAAAATAATTAAATTAATATGTGACGTTTTTCTAATAGCAATATGTTTTGAAAAAGTATTTTACCATTACTCTAGACTAGAAACCATGGTTCCAATTTGGATTCCCTTTTACTTGTGAGATAATTTTTTTTGACATTTTGGATCTTTATCCTAATCGTCAAGAAAAGTTATGATTAAATTTTTCCCTTCAAGAGTGATGGTTTGATAACAAGTTGACTCTTCACCAATAAAGTTTTGATTAAAATATTTTCCTTTAATAATATACTAATGTTCAAACTTTTCACATATTTATCATAAGAAAAAAATAAATGACCAGAACACACAAAAATTGACTTATTGAATCTGAATCGTATTATTCCTTTATAATTAATAGTAATAAAATATTTTCTATTTTTGGTCAACATAATGAAATGACCCTTTCTTTGTCATTTTTACTCAAAATTGATAGATATTTTTAAGAATCATAAGTTTAATTTATTTAATCTGAAAAGTTAAAGTTCCTTAAAAAGTTTTTTAGAATGTTTAATCCATTAATGCATTCAAAAGTACACTTTAAACCATAAATAATCACAATCTTGCTTAAAATTATATTGTCGAATTGAAATAAAAACAAATATTTTGTCTATTATCTAAAATAAGTCTAAATTATATCAATAATCCTAACATGGTTCACAGTTTAGTGTGGAAAGAAACATCTAAAAATGAAAAAAACCAGTAGTATTAATAATTCTTCTTCCTCTGCAGTTTTGAAGCTAGCTCCTTGCGTGATGATCACATACTGATGATATTCAATGTAGTCTTAACTTGGTCTTTATAACCTTTTCTTTATTTATGTTCTTCCCCTCATGGAAAAGATTTTCTTGAAAGAAATTTCTAGCTTCAGTTTTGGGAGTTTGCAGATTTAAGTTCTCAATGTTTTTTCTACTCACTTAGATTCTTACAACTTGTCCCATGAAATATGATATTGATTATCACTTTATTAAGATAAGTTCCCATTTCTATTTGTATTGGATAATTCTTTATCTTTTAATTACATGCATTCAAGCTTTTAACTAAGTGTAAATTTTTTAAATATTGCCTGAAGTAATAATAACTCAGCACAATGAAAATGTGATCTATCTATCTCTATAGATTGGTTGAAGCTAGACTTGGAGATTTGTAATTCATTTATCTCTATGTGTTGCTATTTCATTTGTTCCATTCCATTAACCTCTATTTGTCATTTTCAGTTGCTAATATTATAATATTATATTACACAGTACATGAAGCACATCAAAACATACAACAAAACCAGCGTTAATAGTAGCAACTGTTGGTATTTCATTTGTTCCATTCCATTAACCTCTATTTGTCATTTTCAGTTGTTAATATTATAATATTATATTACACTTATTGTAATATTATATGTATTATAATATTACACAGTACATGAAGCACATCAAAACATACAACAAAACCAGCATTAATAGTAGCAACTGATTGTATGCACATTTTAGATCCATCATAACTCTTAGTTTTGAGCATCCAACTTCATCAATATCAACATCGTGGATACATAAAAAGCTAAGTATTAATGGAAAACTCCCATATATTAGCTATTTGATCACACTTACAACTTAAATTAATTCCGCCCCCCTACATAATACAATCCACTAACATGGAAAATCATCCTCTTAATTTACCAAAAAAATATTTATTTAAAACCAACCACAGAACATTTTAATGAAACTTGCTCAAATGGACTCTATGTAACTTGAGAAAAACATACCTTAGTCAGAGTCGTTAGACTCAATTGGAGTGGTGAGCACCATTTTGTCTTGCGAATGTTAGAGATTGCAACTGAGTTGTTTACTTGTCTCTAGTAATTATAGGCAGAATTGTGAATATAGTTATCAATCAAATGAGAAAAGTACTGATTACACGTTTTTTTGAGGTAGCAAAAGAAACACCCGATTTTGAAAATGGTTATTCAGAATAACATTTTTTTTTAGAGAATATTTTTGACACTCCAAATTTTCTTATGTAACATTTTTTTTAAATGTTACTCGTTTTCATGCTGATTTTGAGAAGTGTTGATGCAAGATCAACCCATTTTTTTTAGAGGGCTTATTTTTGACACTTTTTTTTTTTATTTATCAAGTATGAACATTTGTTTTAAAATGTTAGTGATTTTCATGGTAATTTTGAAAAGTGTTGATGCAACATCAACCCTTTTGTTTAAAGAGTTTATTTTTTGCACATTAAATTTTCTAATGCATTAAGTGTGGATAATTTTTTTTTAAATGTTGGTGATTTTCATGTTAGTAAAAAAAAAAACCATGACAGAAAAATCAAATATAAAAATATACATAAAATGAAGAAAACAAATCATATAAAATAAAGAATTAAATTTAAAAAAAAAAACATTAGGTTGCTCCCCATACCGACCTGGGTGGGGAGGTCAATTCTGCGCAGCTACCCACTTGCCTCGTAGCCAGGCCTCGCAACCATTTGTGTCAAGCCCACAAGTCACGGATGCAATGTGTGACGAGTTGGGTGGGCGCATTCTTAGTTAAATGCGACGAGCCGGGCAAGTGATGAGTTGGTGGGTGCGACAAGTCGATGAGCGGCCAAATTGGTTGCGACGTTTGTTGCCACGATGAGACGAGTTGGTGTTGCGAAGAGTGGGTGGTCGGTTAAAGACGCCCGAGGCATGAGCGCGACAAGCCAATGGAGGGTCGAAAGACTGAAAGGATGAAAATTTGGCTAAGTGTGCGAACTTTGCAAAGGAGAGCTTATACCATGTGAAGTTGGGCATGTGGACCAGGCGAGATGACGGCATGGGAAAGTCGACATGAAGTGTGGGAGAGTTGGCTAAATTGGCAGGTTGGCCTGGGTAGGGTGACCCATGTTAAATCCATGGAGAAGCATATAAGTAAACAGACACCATGGAGGAGAAAGCCATTCGTTCGAAGTTCACATCACAAGTGCAAGTTCAAGGAGAGGTGGACAAACAAAGAAGTGGGTGAACTGAACAAGGGCAAGGTGTAGGCATCTCTTGACCGAAGCACCGAGACGAAGGAAAGCAGAATGCAGGTTTCGAGTTTCGTCGGTCACTAGTTGGACACTCTGCCCGACGGGTGGACTGGGTAGGGCATGCGACCCGCGAAAAGCACGTTGGATGATGGGCGAGCTAGGCCAAATGACGGTTCTACGGAAAGACAGTCTCGTGGTGCAACTGTTGTTAAGTTTGCGGTGCCGCTGCAGTTGTGATTGCGGTAAGGCATACGAAGGTGCGGGCGAAGCGCCGGGGCATTGGGAAAGCTGTGGATAAGCGCTGGATAGGGCAACACGCCGAGAGAGATAGACCAAACGGGCGACGAGCTGCGGAAACCAGTGGTGCGACAGGTTGGTGCGACGAGCTGCGGTAACCAATGGTGCGACAGGTTGTTGCGACGAGCTGCGGTAACCAGTGGTGCGACAAGTTGGTGCGATGAGTCAGTGCGGAGGGCAGTTCGGGGGTGGATGCCTATGCCCGGTGAGTTGGGCGACCTGACCCAGTAGGGGTAAGCGATTGCTAAATGTGGTTCGGGCACGACTGAATGTACAGGGCAAACTTTGGATTTTGATAAAAATTGCAAGAAGGAAGTTGGGGTTCCTCTTCAAAGATTGTAATTGTATATTTTATGAAAGATTATTATTATCATTTTGGGTAAACTCATATTCAGGGAGCTGCCCTTCCCAATAAAGATCATATCCATTGTGCATAAGTTATAAATGATAATGATGATGAAAGAAGATTAAATGAATGCTTCCGTTGTGTTATGAATGTTAATGCTTAGAAAGTGAAAAATAAACTAAGTATGAAATGTTAGGCGTAGTCCACACTTGAATGTATTGTTGAAAAGAAATCAGGTGGTGGTGTTGCACCTGCTTATGAGCAGTTTAAAGACTACTACCAAAATAGGGGCATGACAGGTGGTATCAGAGCTCTGTATTCCGTGGGTTTTGTTGAACCAGATTTACAGGCAAAGTGATACAACTGCACTTCACGACAGTTGGTATTAGAAGTTGATTCAATTGAAGTTTTGGGTTTTGAAGGCTAATGACTGTTGAAGGTGAAGCAAGTGTTGAAGACTTGCCGAACGGATGAAGATGGTTGAAAGGGCACTTCAAAAGCTTGAAGACATGATTGATTATTGGAAAGGTGAAACACTGAGATGCTATGAAGCTCTTGTACGAGAGTGGGAACTCTTGTTACATATGGGAAGTAGGATAGCATACATGAGGGAGGACTTGAATAATTTTCATTGGAAGACTGATGAACTCAAGGAACTTGATGAGGAGATATGGCAGGGTGATAATAAACTCCAAGAACTCATGGATGGAAGGGTTCGACTAAGGGAAAAGAGTACCATGGCACAGGCTAAAGTCAAGGAAATTGAGGATGATATTAAGAAGGACTTTCTTGCTAGAAAGCTCGTTGTGATAGTGCAAGATGAGCTCGATTACATTGACAGACTCAAGGACTATCATTGAAACATGCAGCCAGATGTTCGAAAAATTGGTTCACTTCGAATGGAAGGAGTCAATGTGTGCTTGATTGGTACACTTAAGCAGGATGCGATGGAGGACACACTTGAAGGAACTCAAGCTGAAGCAAGATCGAATTGCTTAGATGAGCCAAGCAAGGAGTTGAAGTACCTTAAGAAGGAAGTCAGGTTGAAGCACAAGTTGATAGAGTCTTCTGAGGCTAAATTGTTGAAGAAAGTTGCTGAGGTAAAACACAAGATCAAGACGAAAGATGATGGAGATTCCTTGAAGTTGAGTTTTGTGCAGGTAACCGTACATGGCAAAGGGTTTGCAGCTTTCGTGGACATGGGAGCTACGCATAGTTTCCTTAGTAGGAAAGCAACAAAGTTTTTTGGGAAGAAAGTTGAAGTGGGAAGATAGTGGAGTGCTTTCAACACAATAAACTCTACCATGAATGCCGTGATTGGTGTATTGGAGAACATTCAGGTGAGAGTGGGCTCTTGGTTTGGAAATTTGGACTTGAGGATCGTTGACTTGGTTGATCATACTATGGTGCTGAGACGAGACTTTTTGAAGGATGCACAAGCCATACCAATGGTGGACCGAGATATTCTCTTGATTACAGCTTAAGGGAAAACCTTGTTGATTCCGATGAATAGGAGGAGTTGCTTGGGATATAGACCAAGAATGGCTTCTATGACCTTGTATCCAAAAGATCCGAATATGAAGCATGAACATGTGGAGCAAAGATTTCTTGGATGTAAGACTCGAACAACAAAAGAAGAAAAGTTAGTAGACTTCGTTGCAAAAGCTAGAGGGAAAGATGAAGGTGGAAAATCAATTTCACACATCTTAAAGCACTCGACAAAAACATCTTCCAAGCTGATAATTACCGGCAAATCCCTACATTTCAACCACCAATTATGAGAAAAATCGCAATTGCTATCATGACAGTGCCCAGTGTGCACATAAATTCGTGGGAAAGACCGTCTCCATCGCTGGGAAGCAGTAAACTCGTGGCACTCGGTAACAACACAATGTAAACCAGAGGAAGCCATCGAGTGAAATGAATGGGAAGAGACTTCATTATGTTGCTTGCCAGAGCTTTAATTGCCTCTCTCATCAACACATTTGCCAAGTTCTTTACCCATTGGAGACGAGATTTGTAAAACGTTCCACCATTCTGAGTAAACCCACTATTTTTTTCACTGTTATGAGTAAACCCAATGCTTATCATGACGCTTAAGACACTCTTTTATAGGTCCAAAATTGGCGCAAAATCACTGATTGCTCATATTTCGGACTCGAAAATTTTATTAAAATTGTCAAATCTTACCTGAAATGACTTCCAAAACGGGCGCAAAAATTGCTCATATTTTGGACTTGAAAAAATTGGAGTGACAGTTCATTGCACATTTTGGATTTGAAAAAATTATTAAAAGTGTCCAATCTTAAGGGAGTGACTAATCATGCACATTTCGGATTTGAAATTTTATTAAAATTGTCACATCTTAAGGGAGTGACGGATCATTCCACATTTCGGATTTGAAAATTTTATTAAAATTGTCAAGTCTTAAGGGAGTGACGGATCATTGCACATTTCGGATTTGAAAAATTTATTAAAATTGTCAAATCCAATTTGACGACGGGCGCAAAATCTTAAATGACCGATCGTGCAGATTTTGGATTTGAAAATTTGATTAAGATTGATTTATATAAATTTTTAAATATAATTTATTTTATATGAAAGATAATAAATTAAATGTTACAATTTTACTGGTGAGACCAAACTTTGGTTTATAGGACCTAAAGAAACTAATTATTTAGTTTGATTTAAGATTTTATTCTTATGCTCAAAAAGATTAGAGAAAAGCCTCCCTGGCTCATTATAATTTTGACATAGTAAAAGGCTAGAAAGATCAGTATTGCAACAAAGATTATGAAACTAAGATCTAATGTGGTTGTACCCGAGGCACTCTAAGAGAAAGTGATTTTCATCCTTGATGTTCATATTCTCACAGAGATGGTAAATCCTTTTCATCCATGGTGTTTTAGGAACTGCCCAACGAACCGTTCCACTATGAAACTCATGAGAGTTCGTTGTAATCTTGACTATATTAATTGAATATATATATATATATATATATATATATATATATATATATATAATAATTATTAATTTTTTTTATTATTTTGTTATTTTAAATAATATAATTTATTATAATAAAAATTAAATTAAAATATCAATATTGTTTTTATTCCATAAAAATAAATATAAAAAATATTAAAGCTGGAAAAAATTTACACTTAAACACATGCCATCAAAATAATTTTCTCTTGCACTTTCAGCTAGACATGCCATGAGCACTTTTTTTCTACTTTCGACTATGATCAAGATAATTGGGATTGTTTTATATGGAAATGACCCTTCAGGTATTGTTTTATTTTTTTAAATATTTATATGTGAAATTGCATTTGTCTTAAAAGATTGTCAAGCCAATAATAATAGTAGGAAAGCGTATACCAGATATATAGGCGGGAGGGATAAAAAAATGTAGTAGGGGAAAGGTCATTCATATGTATCTGAATGATGCCAGCCGTTGGAGGTATTGACGTGATATGGGGGTGGAGTGGGGACAGTATCGACCTTCCTTCGTAGGGCAACCCTTATCGGCCCATCCGCCTGCCAAAAAAACAAAAACACATTTATCATAGTTTCTATATTATTTTTTTATTATATATATATATATATATATATATAATTTATTTATTTTTTCAGTGATATTGTTTATATATATATGATGTTAATTAATGTTTATTAAGATTAATGTGGTTTATTGGATTATAAGAAAAGGAAAAATTTATTTGTGGTTTTTCACAATCTTGTTTTTATGAGTAAAAGGAAAAGAAAAAAACATTTCAAGATCTATAATTGGGTTGGCTTAATAAGTCAAGAAGATTGGAAATATGGTAGATGATAGTGAATTGAGAGCCCATATAGTTGGGCTAGCTTAATAAGTCAAGAAAATTGGAAATGTGGTAGATATTAGTGAATTGAGAAGAGATGTAACTAAGAACCAAAAAATCTAAAAAAAATTATACTTGTCATTTAAATTTTATATACATCCACAAAATGATATGTATAAGTTACATTTATCACGTAAAATTATAATGAATTAAAATGCATAGTGGAACTTTTTAGTTGTTGATTTTTCTATTTTTTACATAAAAAAATACAATAATAAAATTGCACTTAGTATAACTAATAGAGATATTAAAATTATTTATTATGATTATTAAGAAATATATTTAAAATGATTTATTATGATTATTAAGAAATATATTTTTTAATTTAGTATTGTAATGTTATATATAAATAATATATAAGAGATTTTTTTAATTATTTAAAAATATAAATATAAATTATAATAATTAATTTATTAATTAAAATATTTTATTATATTTTTATTTATAATAATCTAAATAAACTTAAATAATTATTAAGTAAATTAAAAAAACATATTAGTAGAGTTTATTTGTCACCTATCATAATTATCCCCTCTAATAGAGGTATTTGATACTTCTATCTTTCCAGCAATGTTTACAATCGCATCAACTCAACGCAATGTGTGCAACTCAATGATTAATGTATGAGTTGCTCTTATTATTTTAGATAGGAATTTTTATGTTTTAAAATTATAAATATGTTTTTAAATAATATTTAGTTAATTTTATGATAGGTATAAATTAATGATTAGAGTAATGTATAGGTTGAGTTATTATGTAATGATTAGAGTAATGTATAGGTTGAGTTATTATGTAGTTGTGTTTTTAAATTTTAAATTTTGTTTTCATAGTGTTATTTTTTTTAATTATGGTTTGTTTGTTATGTTCGTTTTTTTGAATATTTTTAGTGAGAGTATTTTATTTTTTAATCATTTGTATTGTCAAGCATGGTAGTTAATTCTAATTTAAAATTATTCTTTCTTTCTTCTTATCTTTCTAAAAATTTAATGTATTCATAAAAATTCAAATTCTGTAAAGTAATCTTACTTGGTCTCCCTTTACCAGAGAGGGGTTTAGAAAAGTAAGGAGGGGTTTAGAAAAGTAAGGAGAAGTATGCATAATAGAAATCAGCAAAACGTAACAGAATGAGAGTAAGTAATAATGCATGCACCTCTCAGAAATATCTGAAATTGTATTTATAATGCAAATTTAATTAGATGAAATATTTACTGTAGTCCTATCAGATCCACTTCAACGGATCTTCCAAAATTCTGCAGAAACCAATTTCTTGGAACCAGAGGTCCCATAAAACCAAACAAGCTCTAGAATAATATTTTTTGACTGTTGGACACCATCCCTAGAAGCCGCGCTATTGACCTAATTCTGTTATAATATTAATACCTGAAAAATGCAGAAAATTCAGCTGCACCGTCTCACTCGAAAAATGCAGAGAATTCGGGAAAATTCCTCTCACCAGAGCAAGAAGATGCGGTGAGCATGGATCTGTTTTTCGCTTTAAAAAAAAGGAAAAATCACGCACATGTAACAAGAAATTACCATAGAGCAGAAAATTACCAGACCCTGTATCATTATCATGACCTGTCAACCCCGTGTTAAAAAAAAACATTATTGCACCTGGATATTTGTCGGCATCTTTTTATATATATATCCCGTTGTCTAGAAGCTCCTGTCACCGAACTGTTTCTCGGCACTGATATTAAGGAAACTGTTTACAGGCTCAACCTCGTTGTTGACCTAATTTCTAGAGTTAAAATTTTCTTATTATTATATAAATAAGCCAATCCCTCCATTCTGCGCTTGTGTGTTTGTAACACATCTACCTATCAGCCTTCATTATAAATATAATTTTTTTTTTTTTTACTATTATTAACTACATACTACACTTTTGCATAATACGTAAATGAATTTAATGAACATATAACTGAAATACCATTAAGCAAGCACTACCGTAAACCATATTAGTTGTCACATCGAAACCTTAATCGATTACAATGTATACCTTACATACAATGAGTTATTGGTTATTATGAAAGGCGGGATTTCATTGGCACGGGGCCTTTGACTTACAAAGTTTATGATCATGTTTATAATTAAGAACAAGTGCATTCACTGCTTGAGCATGACTGTATACGGGTGGCTGCATGGAAGCACTCCATCTGTCTCAGTCTTACCTTGCTCTCAGGATCTGATGCCTTCATCGACGTCTCTCATCTGCCCACTAGATCGAACGGTTCTCGAGCTATCGTCCTTTCATTTCTCGCCAGTGAGGTCTTTCCTCCGGTCATTGTTGCCTTTCGAATTTTCTGGGAGCTGGTGGTTCAACTCTGCCCTTTGATGGCGGTCTTCGTCTGTTGTCCAGCTTCCCTGGACTCTTTCTTTCGCTATCCATCTTCCCAAGATGCTCTGATGGATTTGAAACCCCCCATTGTTCTGGAATTCATTCTGCGGAGGTCAGGCTTGAGTTATTTTCTACAGAGGTATGGTTTATTAATCTCCTTCCGCTTAACTGTTACTCTATTCAGATGTAAAAACAAGTGTTTATTCCTGTCTCTGTATTGTTTTTATTTTGCATGCTCTAACGTCATTCTTGTTGTGATGGAAGGTCGGCCCCCTAGAATGGAAGATTCGCCCTGACATTGAGGCAAACCCTCCTCCTAGTTTCATCATCCTCAACTAGTTCCGGGTAATCTGAATCTTTCTATTTCTGTTCAGAATGAGGTTTTTGTTTGTAGGAACAAACCTTCTAGTTATTAAGACTCTTAAGGAGATCTTTAAAATGTATCTTCGAGACCACGGGAGTCATAGCTCCTCTGATAGCTCATTTGCTCGGTTTAGAAGTTAATATGACGCATTTTGGTATTGCGAGGTGATCTACAGCTTCGGTTGAGTGTGGAGTTTTCTATTTGAAATGTATTAGCTCTCGGGTCACCATACCTGATAATGGAAAGCTTAAGACTGTGCTTTAAATTTGATAAGAGGTTTTTTATTATATTACCAATCTATTTTTTACTTCTATTCTGAGTTTTTAATTGAACACAGTTTTTTCTTTAAAAGGCTAAGGGTCGTCCTTCCTCGATTCTTCCGAGGGTTTACTCCATACTCTATTTGGAAATATTGTGGCTCGAATTGTATAAGGTTTTTACATAGTTTTAGCTCCTTGAATGGTAAATTCTCAGTGTTTTATCTTATGAAATATACTGCTTAAATGCCCTCTATTGAGGCTAGTATTACTATCTTAACGATGCCTGTATTACAGTAAAAAAAGTATTACTATCTTAACGATCCCTGTATTACAGTAAAAAAAAGTATTACTATCTTAACGATGCTGTATTACAGTAAAAAAAACTCGCGGATGTTTAATTATGTCTGTTGTATTCACAGAGTTCATATGTATGCCTATTTTCATGGAGTAAAGTCACTGGAACAGTTTATTGTCTACTGTTAGCTATGAATGCTCAACTATTTCATAATGTTTACCAATTCTTTTATTCAATAGATGAATTTAAAAGTTGATCCTGGATTGGAAAAAAAAGAGGAAAACTATCTTTCTGGTTACTGTGATATTTCTTCTTTTTACAGAACATTTCTATCTTCTTGTGATCAGTTCTTTTTTTACAGTAAATATCTATCGTAACCTTTCTATTTACATAGAGTACTTATCCTATCCTTTCTCAAGGTTTACTTGTCTTCTAGTTTACTTCTGAAATCTTCTGATATTTGTATTACAACTTCTTCCTAGGAAAATAGTGAGGGTTTTTTTCTCAAAATCTTTATTTTCTTTAGTCCATTATAAAGAATTCTAATGACATATTATAAAGAACTCTAATAACATTTTTCAGAAGTAAGAGACATTCCTATACTTTTGCATATTAAATGACCATTATATCCTTAATAGATTTAGCCAATTCCCTAGCTACAGATTCTTAGATTCAATGCATAATTTATATAATAACTCTGTACTTATCTGGATTACGCTACCCATAACCAAATGATATAAGATTAGCACTTGATTTCCTCCCTGCCGTGAGATTACCTACTCTGGTAAATCTTCCCCTCCGTGCTACTCCTTACCGTCGGAGTTCTCTGTCTCCTAGAGACTTCAAAGTTTACCGGCTATCTAGTCTTAACCAGACATAGCCATTCAAGACTGTCTAACCTTTCAGCACAACTCTCTTCTTCTTGATCTCAAATCCCCATCCTCTTGATCATTTTTTGTAAAAATACTCTAGGATTTAGTTTTGGAATAGATAACTGTTTCCATAACTAATTACCTAGTAAAAGAATAATATTTACCATAATTGAAAAATGTTATCCTTCAATAACTGAATTCCAAAATAGTTTATAATTCAAATAAAAATAGTTTGTTTGGTTGTAGTAAAATTAAAATAAATATTTACATTAACGGGGGATATTACATCTTCCCCCTAAAATGGAACATCGTCTCGATGTTCTCCTCCTGCAAATAAACCTGGAAAGTTTTCTCTCATAACCTGCTCATCTTCCCAGGTGGCCTCTTCTGGCCCGTAGTGTTGCCACTGCACCTCAACCTAGGTGATAACTCGTTTCCGCAGCATTCTATTCGATCTAATATAGCTAGAGGTTCGACCTGAACATTACAACAAAATGTTAAGTCATTAACTAGTTATTTAACACAATCTATAAAGTATACCTTCATATATATATGTATACATCTTACCTGGATATCTTGTCATTGGATTATGTGATTAGCATCATATATATATTTCTTAAGTAAAGACACATGAAAAACATTGTGTACACGGATATCACTGGGTAAGGCAAGTTGATAAGCCATTGGTCCTATTTGAGCTACGATTTGAAACAGACCTCAATATCGGGGTGCTAGTTTATCACACCCAACCTATCATAAGGTGTTTTTCTTGGCTCGCACTCGAATGTAAACATGATCTCCCACTTGAAATTCTCGAAAACTCCTCTTTCGATCGACAAATTTTTTTTGCCGGTCTTAAATAGCTTTTAAATTTATCCGTACCTTTTTCACCATTTCCTCCATTTCGTCCAACATGTCTGGCCCTAGTAACAGTTTATCCTCTGGTCCACTCCAACTTAAAGGTGTTCTACACTTACGTCCATATAAAACTTCAAAGGGGCTCATTTGAAGAAATGCATGGTACTCGTTATTATATGCGAACTCCACTAGATGTAAATAATCTTCCAATTTTGTGGGCTGCTGCATTACATACATTTGCAACATGTCTTCAACAACTTGGTTTACCCTTTCAGTTTGCCCATCCGTTTGCGGATGGTAAGCTATACTGAAGTGCAGTTGTGTGCCCAACCCTTCAAAGAGGGCTTTCCAGAAGGTTGATGTAAATTTTACATCTCGGTTAGAAATAATCATCTTAGGGATTCCGTGCAGTTTAAAAATGATCTGCATAGAAACCTTAGCAATTTGCACTGCTCTATAAGTTGATTGAACAGGTATAAAATGAGCAGATTTGCTCAATTTGTCCACCACCACCATGATGGAGTCATTTTGCTTCCTTGATTTAGGTAGCCCGGTAATAAAATCTATAGATATGGTTTCCCATTTCCATTCTGGGATAGGTAGAGGGTGAAGTAACCCTGCTGGATGACTCTATAGGTGAAATCTTGATTTGTGTTATTTAATCTAGTTTTTTGACTATATATATGGATTCAGAACTCTAGAAAATCCCTAAGGCACTTCAATTGCACAGAATTACCTATCAAACTTGTGATTTCAATAAATTCTTGCCAAATTTTAGAGAAATTACAGAGATAAACCCACCATAAAAACTTCCAAAAAATTAGAACTAAAGACAACACCTTAAAAATATAAATCCAAATATAAATATAAATGTAATTTATAATAATTAAATTTATTAATTAAAAAAATATTATATTTTTATTTATAATAACCAAACTAAACCTAAATAATTATTAAATAACTTAAAAAAACATATTACTGTTTCTATGTCAATCATAATTATCCCCTCTAATAAATTAGAAGTATTTCACACCTCTATCTTTCCCACAAAAATTACAATCACATCAATTTTGACTTGCTAGAAATTTTTATTTTTTTAAATTATAAATATATTTTTAAAATTATATTTAATCAATTTCATATTAAAAATAAGGAATTTTTATTTTTTTAAATTATAATTATATTTTTAAAATAATATTTAATTAATTTTATATTAAAATGTAGACAAGGTTATTATGATTTTGATTAGAATTTATGTTATTTATATAAAATAGAAATTTTAATCAATTTTATATATATATATATATATAATTATAATTTCTATATTTTTTAATTATAAATATTAATTAATTTTTTAATAATAAAATATTTTATATTTTAAATAAAAAATAAAAATAAAATATATTCACAAATAATCAATAAAATAATAACTCCTCCTTGTGCTTGAATACTATAAAGATTATCGACTGAAGATGACTGGAATAAAATAAGAACTCCTTGTGCTTGAATACTATAAAGATTATCGACCGAAGATGACTGGAAAAACAATGAAATTAAAATTTTGGCTTTAATCTTATTACATTATAGAATGAAGATGACTGGAAAAATAATGAAATTTAATTTTTGGCTTTAGCAAAACATAAAAAAATAAATAAAAAAATAATATAATATAAGTAAAATCACATATGCTAAACCTACTTTTCTTTTTAAAAGAAATACGGCCGCGGGGCTGGGAACCATGGGATTCAACCGACCAGAGGACATTTGTGGGCATGGTTGTGGTTCGCTAGAGGTTGTATCGGTACATTTTCATATCAAAATATTTACAAAACTCTCATCATATCATTAATCACTGGTATTTGAATGCGTAGTAATTAAAACGTATTTCCAATGGCTATATAACAATTAAATAATCAATTTTTTTATTTATACTAATTTTTATTAATAATATTATTAATAAAAATATTGTTATTTCTAAGTTTAAAGAAAAATGTGGCGTGAGAAAAATTTGGTAGCTAAAAAAAATTAAGATATTGTAAGGAAGTCATCAACTCCAATTTAGAAAATCAAAAATATCTCTTTGTTTTAATTAGCTCAAAGAAGAAAATTACTATAGTCAAGATTAGAATGAACTCTCGTGAGCTCCATAGTGAAACGGGTCATCGGCAATTCCTAAAACACCATGGATGGAAAGGATCTGCTATCTGTGTGAGAATATGAACATCGATGATGAAAATCACTTCCTCTTAGAGTGCCCCTCTTACAACCACATTAGATCTCAACTTGATAATCTTTGTTGTAATATTGACCTTCCTAGCCTTTTACGATGTCAAAATTCTCTCGAAATTTTTTGAGCATAGGAATAAAATTTTAAATCGAACTAAATAATTAGTTTCTTTAGGTCCAATAAACCAAAGTTTGGTGTAATGACCCCGGTAACTTGTAATTCTGAAATACTTACTGTGGTAAGAAACTGTATGAGTGGTTACTCATTATTTTTGAATGACACTATTAATGAGGAAGTTGTTATATTAGATTATTTTTACATGTGTATGTTCTTGAAATGCTGGCAGCCTCCTGGTGGAGGATTTTCTATTTTAAGAAGATCAGTTAGAAAACTGAATAAACTGCTTCTCACCCAAGGAAAAGTCCTGGGAAGGAAAACCTCTGGGCTGTTGAGGAACAGACAGAGAGAAGATTTCCAGTGAGGAGAGCAGATAGAGAAAAGGGGGTTAAGTCTGGTAGAGACCAGATAACCCAGCACAGTAGTGCATGTGTCTTGTTGAGGGCTGCAGGCCTGCAAGACGGCTCGGGGGGAGAATCCAGCGTAAACTGGATCTCAAGGTTGGGAGGATAAGAGCAAACCAGTTGCAGGTGACTTCTGGAAATAGAAATATCGGTAGCAGGCTACTCAGGTATGCACTTTCTAACCGAGTTATAGAATGAAGAGCAGATACTGAAGGTGAACAGACTAAATCTGTGTTCTTTCCATTGATTAATGGTAGTCGTTATAAAAGATTAATGTTGTATCAGTGTCATTTTTCATCTGCAATAAAAATCTGGTTGTGGGATATAACTTTTTATGATAGAACCAGACCCTAAGGGGCGGTTTGGCGGTAGGAGAGACCGTAGTAGTTTATTAATTATTAGGAAGGAAATAAAATAGTCAGAGCCTCGGCTACGAGATGGTGCCGAGCTAGGCATTCTGGAAATGTTAGACAAGCACCTGATCCTAATGAAAGCATAGTCAAGAACCAGCGCTAAAACTCGCGCTTATATATAAACCGAAACACTGTATAAATCACAGAGATATGGCATAGCTGTAACACTGTGTAAACAAAGAGACACGACATAAGTGCTGTGTGAACCAAGTGAATATCATGAAAACGATGCTGTAAACGAGAGATTGATAAAGAAATGAACACGGCGTAAGCCAGCACATATTCGCAGAACGCCATTAAAGGTTTACCTCATAGGTAGACAAACCCAAAGTAAGTAGCCAGCATATAAACATACAGGTTAAACTTACAGAAATCTATCCTCGGTTTACCAAAAGAAGAGAGTAACATTAACAGAACCATGAACTAAACAATATATATATGTATATCAGACTCCGGTGAATCCTGGTTATGAATGACAGTATACGCGAAGAAGGGTTGCCAATACATTCATTTACCGAATGCAAGACATACCCTTAAGGCCGCACTAAACCATAAGAAACGTATAAGGGTACAGTCAATTCGATTGCATGTGAAGACTAAACCAAACCTGTAAAATATAATAGCTGCTGTAAATAAAGGCATGACCGCCTCATAAACCCTCTAGGGTAGTAATGTACAGTAAGTAAAAGGGAAACGACATAACAATAATAACATTGGAATAGTAAATCGTTCATAGCAAAGACGGCCATTAAATATATGAATAAAATCCGTGAACGCGGAGTAACACATTCATTTTAATCAAAGGTAAACTGATAACACAGTATTAAGGAGTTCTGTAGAGGATTAAAGAACTCTTATAACCAAAACGAGATAAACAACTGTACTGAGTCATTGCAGCTATATGAAACTGTAGATAGCTCAGAGGAAGCTTAACAGAGAATATACAAACTTCAATACATTCATATCATGTCTGTAGACCAAAGTCAAGACCAAATATACATCTTATGGACGGCATGGAAACCATGATTAAACCCTAGCTGAACCCTAACTATCAACGCAGTACAGGTCCCGGCAAGAGGAGGCCGTCTGCAAATGTAACCAGGGTTTTGAGAAAACAATAACCGACCTGAGACATGAAGGAAAAGGGTCATGAGCCACGCCTCAGACCAGAGAACAAGCATTCCATTTCTCAAATATACTTTGCCTTTTAACATAGAGACTATAAGAACGAATGAGCATACCTGTGGAGCGAAGGCGGCAAAACCCCTGCAGGCAGAAGGAGACTGCAACCGGCCAACCCACCTGCACATTGAAAGCTCACGATAAGTAACTGGAACAGTCGAAAAACCAAATAACTTCAAGGGTTCGTAATACAAGACTGTGAATGAATACCAGGTGTGGGATGCAAGTGATTAATACCTGAACGGCAGGTGATGCAGGAGGGTTTGACAAGCCGAGGAAGCGCTCGGCTGAGGCGTAGTGAACAAATGAGCTGATCCGAAGAACCCGGCACATTATGTATTGGCTGTTAAACCCTCGAACAGATCTGAGCCACACGATGGGTCTGAAAGATCTCCATCGTCCATCAGAGCGGGAAAACCTGGCGCGGAAACCACAGTGGGTCAACCACATGGTTTCACGTGATCACATGCCACTTGGCTACGGAGGGAATGAGCTGGGATAATCTCCATTCACCATCTGGCGTAAATCAAATGATGCGTGTTGGGTCAAACGTTTAAGGTTAACATGTCACCAAGGTTGCCAACGCCCATGTATATATGTGTAGGTGATAATACAAATTCGGTGGGGTAGGCATATTATAAAGGTTAGGTATATGCATGCAGCACTTAAACTTGGTTCATAACTAAGTTATGTTCCTTATTAGTTAGAAGGGTGGGTTCATGAATTGACCACCATTACCATTAATTTTTTTTTAATTTTACTGTTTCATATAATGTGTTAAAGAGGTCGTGACAATGTGGTATCAGAGCAGAGGTTTCAAAACTGTGGCCTCTGGAGTAGTGAAGCCCATCTGTAGAAAAAAAAATTATATAGTGCATATATGAGGAAGTAACAAAGGTAACTAAATTGATTTCTTGTTTATCAATTAGGGAATCAATACAGAAACAACAATCTGCTAGCAGTCAACAAGTAATATGGAGGAAATGCAAGGAGCAGGCAGCGTCCCTCAGGAAAATCCAGAGCTGTGGATACAGCTTGGTGCTGAGACACGCAGTACCAATCTGGCGATATTGCAGACTGTTCAAGAACTGAAAAGTGAGATGGCGCGTCTGCGAGAAGACAATGCGCGATTAACAGTGGAGCAAGAAAGAATATTAAAGAGTCTGTCAGATAAACAAAATCCACCACTAGCCAATCCCAGTGCGGAACAGCAAAGGGGAACTGAAGAGCGGGATTACGCACCTGAGATTTCAGAGGAGAAGGAAGACCATTCTGACAATGTACTAGAGCAGCAGACCTCAAAGAGACAGAAAATGGAATTACAGGGAGAATTCTGGAAAATCAAACCTCCACTTTTCGATGGAGAGCAGGAAGAAGCGGCAGAGGCTTGGTTAATAAACATTAACAAGTATTTCCAACTGTATGAATATGATCAAAATCTGAAGGCGCGGCTGGCCATTTTCCAGCTACAGGGTAAAGCAACCTTGTGGTGGGAAGAGATTAAAATTGTAAAAGGAGTGAGTGAGCAGAACATCACTTGGGAAAAGTTCCAGAAATACTTTAAGGAGAGATATCTAACCGAGCGTTTTTATGATGAGAAGGCACGGGAATTCCATGATTTACGACTGGGACAACAGTCCATGGATGAATTCATTAACCGCTTCACTTCCCTGCTTCGCTATGTGCCATATATCAAAGAAGAAAAGGCCAAAGTGCAGAGATTTGTGAGCAGCCTACCAGCCTATATAAGGGAACGAATAGAGTTTGACAATCCCCGAACCATGGACGAGGCAATTCGTAAGGCAAGAATTTGTTACCAGCAGAATAAACAGAAAGGAGATATTTCAAGCAAAAAATGGAATGACAGAAAAAGCAACAGAGTTGCTGGTAATAACAAAGGAAGTCGTGGAAATGGTGGTAAGAGTGCTGGAAAGGGGCAGTTTAACAGAAATACAACTAAGGGTACCTTCCGGGCCAAGCCAAGTGAAAGCAGAGTTAGTGAACCGCCTGCCAGATCAGAGATTGAAGCAACTAGACCTCCAGTCCAGTGTTGGGGATGTGGAGGACCGCATTATGTTAAAAACTGCCCGCAGCATAAAGGAGTCAACCAAATATCTCAGATCCACGAAGCCTCAACCGTTGGGGATGTGGCACGCAGCGTACCAAGAATTAACGCAGCCTTGGAGGACCGGCAAGTGGAATACCAACCGAC
The DNA here is from genome assembly GCA_031772625.1 of Pinus tabuliformis. NCBI lineage: Eukaryota > Viridiplantae > Streptophyta > Pinopsida > Pinales > Pinaceae > Pinus > Pinus tabuliformis. The sequence goes on along the minus strand of CM062804.1, from coordinate 151,193,495 downwards.
TATGGTGGAATTTGAAGGTAAGATTTCAAACCTTTCTATAGCTGTTCTTATTGATCCAGGAGCTACCTTAAGTTATGTTAGCCCAAAAGTAGTGGAACATTGTAAGCTATCTTCGGAAAGGTTCAAAAACCCATGGTTGGTACAGTTAGCTACAGGTGCCAAGAGACGGGTTCTAGCTAAAATTAATAACTGTTCCTTAAGCATAGCTGGACAGCCAATAACAGCAGACCTGAATGTACTTCCATTAGGATCTTATGACATCCTGATTGGTATGGATTGGCTGGAAAAGCATTGGTCCCTAGTAAACTACAAAACCAAAACCATTTATTACAAGGATGATTTGGGGCAGCAACAAGAATTGCAGGGGATTAAACACCCTGTCCAGATTCGGCCTATCACTGCTTCTCAGTTAGCTAAGTGCCTTAGAAAGAAATGTCAGATCTACGCCATTCAAGTTGGTTATGCAAACCAGAAAGATAAGATGTCTGCATTAGGCAATATCCCGGTGGTGCAGGAATTCATAGATGTTTTTCCTGAAGAGGTACCAGGGCTGCCCCCAAAGAGGGACATAGACTTTACTATAGAGTTAATACCGGGAGCAGCACCAGTATCACGGGCACCATACCGAATGAGCGTACCAGAGTTAACAGAGTTGAAGATGCAACTACACGAGCTGTTGGATAAACAATACATACGTCCCAGTGTATCACCATGGGGAGCTCCAGTATTATTTGTGAAAAAGAAAGATGGCACCCTACGTATGTGTATAGACTATCGACAGCTGAATAAGCTCACGGTCAAAAACAAGTATCCCTTACCCAGGATAGATGAACTCTTTGATCAAGTGAAAGGGGCAAAAGTATTTTCCAAGATCGATCTGCGATCTGGTTATCATCAGATCAGGATTAAAGATGAGGACATCGCTAAAACCGCCTTCAGGACACGCTATTTGTAGTGCTACCTTTCGGTTTGACCAATGCACCTGCCACCTTCATGTGTATGATGAACAGCGTGTTCCACCGATTTTTGGACAAGTTTGTGCTGATATTTATAGATGATATTCTGATATATTCTCGTTCTCAAGAGGAACACGAAGAACACCTGAGGATGGTGTTACAAACTCTTCGAGAACACCAGCTATACGCTAAGTTCAGTAAATGTGATTTCTTCAAGGAGGAAATCCAGTATTTGGGCCACGTGATCACTAAAGAAGGAATTGCAGTAGACCCTGAGAAAATAAAAACTATTATGGAATGGCCCATACCCAAAGATGTTGCTGATATCAGATCTTTTATGGGGTTAGATGGCTATTACCAGAGGTTTGTGGAAGGCTTTTCTAGGATATCCTATCCTATCACCTCATTGCAGAAAAAGGGGAAGATATTTAGGTGGACATCAGAATGTCAGCAGAGCTTTGACCGATTGAAGCATTTACTCACCACTGCGCCCATCCTTAGTATAGCTGATCCTAATAAGGATTATGTGGTGTGCACCGATGCAAGCAAGGAGGGTGTGGGAGGAGTATTAATGCAGGAAGGAAAAGTAATAGCCTATGAATCAAGGAAGCTAAAGGAGCATGAGCAGAGATACTCTGCTTATGATCTGGAATTAAAAGTTGTTATTCATGCACTGAAAATGTGGAGACATTACCTCCTAGGGAGGAAATTCCTGTTGTTAACTGATCATCACAGTTTGACACATTATTTCAGCCAACCTACCTTGAATGCAAGACAAGGCCGTTGGGCAGATTTCTTAAGTGGGTTTGATTTCGAAATAAAGCATTTAAAGGGCAAAGAAAACCGAGTGGCTGATGCGCTAAGTCGAAAGATTCATTGTTTATGTGAACTATCAGTCAGCAAGTGGCGGAATTCGCTGGTTGAACAAATAAAAACAGCAGCAAGTCGCGATTCTGAATACCAGCACTTAAAACAGCAGGTACAGCAAGCTGTTAAGGAAAGATTACAGTAAGGATATACACTAGATAGCGATGGAATGCTGTGTTTCAATAAGAAATTATATGTACCTGATTCAGATGACCTTAAAAGGCTGATTTTAGATGAGTTCCATATCAGCCACTACATTGGCCACCCAGGGTACCAAAAGATGGTCACGGCACTCAAGAAGGAGTATTATTGGCCAGGAATGAAGAAACAGGTAGTTGAGTACCTGGCGCGGTGTTTAGAATGCCAGCAAATTAAGGCAGAACATCAGCATCCAGCCGGACTGCTACAGCCTTTGCCTATTCCGGAGTGGAAATGGGAAACCATTTCCATGGATTTCGTAACTGGGTTGCCACGAACAAAGAAGGGTAATGACTCTATCATGGTAGTGGTTGACAAATTGAGTAAGGCAGCACATTTTATACCTGTGCAGTCCACTTACAAGGCGGTACAAATTGCTCACCTCTTTATGCAAAATGTGTTCCGATTGCATGGGCTGCCAAAGGTAATTATATCGGACCGAGATGTGAAATTCACTTCCACTTTTTGGAGGACACTGTTTGCTGAGTTGGGTACTCAGCTGAACTTTAGCACGGCCTACCACCCGCAGACAGACGGTCAAACTGAGCGAGTTAATCAAGTGTTGGAAGACATGTTGAGGGCGTATGTGATGCTGAAACCAGGCCAATGGGAAGAGTTTTTACATCTGGTCGAATTTGCATATAACAATGGTTATCACACTTCAACCCAGCTAAGTCCTTTTGAAGTCCTGTATGGACGAAAGTGCCGCACACCCTCAAAGTTGGGGTGGACCTGAAGACAAGCTGAGTTTGGATCTAGAAATGCTTAAAGACATGGAGGATATGGTGAAAAGAGTGCATGCAAACTTAAAGGCTGCACAAGACAGACAGAAAAGCTTTGCAGACAAGAAAAGAAGATTCACAGAGTATAAGGTGGGTGACCATGTGTTTGTGAGGATTCAAACCAGAAGGAGCACACTGCAGTGGAGTGGGTGCGCCAAACTGGCACCTCGATATTTTGGACCTTTTCAGATCTTGGCTAGAGTGGGGCCAGTGGCCTACCAACTCGCCTTGCCAAGTCATATTAGGATTCACAATGTGTTTCATGTTTCTGTCCTAAAGAAATATGTATATGACCCTAAACATGTTATCCGATGGCAAGATGTGCAGGTAAGAATTAATCCGGTTGTTTTGATTATGCAGCTATACTCAATAGGAAACTGATTAAAGGTATGGTTGTTTGCAGGTCGAACCAGAAGGCGAGGTCCTGGTCGAACCACAGAGCATTCTCGACCGGAGAGAAGTGCGGCTGTGGAAACGGGTTATTACCCAAGTTAAAGTGTTGTGGCAGCACTATGGGCCTGAGGAGGCTACATGGGAGGACGAGGAACTCATTAGAAAAGCTTATCCAAATTTATTTAATGGGGATAGACATCGGGACGATGTCCAATCCCAGGGGGGGGAGATGTAATGACCCCGGTAACTTGTAATTCTGAAATACTTACTGTGGTAAGAAACTGTATGAGTGGTTACTCATTATTTTTGAATGACACTATTAATGAGGAAGTTGTTATATTAGATTATTTTTACATGTGTATGTTCTTGAAATGCTGGCAGCCTCCTGGTGGAGGATTTTCTATTTTAAGAAGATCAGTTAGAAAACTGAATAAACTGCTTCTCACCCAAGGAAAAGTTCTGGGAAGGAAAACCTTTGGGCTGTTGAGGAACAGACAGAGAGAAGATTTTCCAGTGAGGAGAGCAGATAGAGAAAAGGGGGTTAAGTCTGGTAGAGACCAGATAACCCAGCACAGTAGTGCATGTGTCTTGTTGAGGGCTGCAGGCCTGCAAGACGGCTCGGGGGGAGAATCCAGCGTAAACTGGATCTCAAGGTTGGGAGGATAAGAGCAAACCAATTGCAGGTGACTTCTGGAAATAGAAATATCGGTAGCAGGCTACTCAGGTATGCACTTTCTAACCGAGTTATAGAATGAAGAGCAGATACTGAAGGTGAACAGACTAAATCTGTGTTCTTTCCATTGATTAATGGTAGTCGTTATGAAAGATTAATGTTGTATCAGTGTCATTTTTCATCTGCAATAAAAATCTGGTTGTGGGATATAACTTTTTATGATAGAACCAGACCCTAAGGGGTGGTTTGGCGGTAGGAGAGACCGTAGTAGTTTATTAATTATTAGGAAGGAAATAAAATAGTCAGAGCCTCGGCTACGAGATGGTGCCGAGCTAGGCTTTCTGGAAATGTTAGACAAGCACCTGATCCTAATGAAAGCATAGTCAAGAACCAGCGCTAAAACTCGCGCTTATATATAAACCGAAACACTGTATAAATCACAGAGATATGGCATAGCTGTAACACTGTGTAAACAAAGAGACACGGCATAAGTGCTGTGTGAACCAAGTGAATATCATGAAAACGATGCTGTAAACGAGAGATTGATAAAGAAATGAACACGGCGTAAGCCAGCACATATTAGCAGAACGCCATCAAAGGTTTACCTCATAGGTAGACAAACCCAAAGTAAGTAGCCAGCATATAAACATACAGGTTAAACTTACAGAAATCTATCCTCGGTTTACCAAAAGAAGAGAGTAACATTAACAGAACCATGAACTAAACAATATATATATGTATATCAGACTCCGGTGAATCCCGGTTATGAATGACAGTATACGCGGAGAAGGGTTGCCAATACATTCATTTACCGAATGCAAGACATACCCTTAAGGCCGCACTAAACCATAAGAAACGTATAAGGGTACAGTCGATTCGATTGCATGCGAAGACTAAACCAAACCTATAAAATATAATAGCTGCTGTAAATAAAGGCATGACCGCCTCATAAACCCTCTAGGGTAGTAATGTACAGTAAGTAAAAGGGAAACGACATAACAATAATAACATTGGAATAGTAAATCGTTCATAGCAAAGACGGCAATTAAATATATGAATAAAATCCGTGAACGCGGAGTAACACATTCATTTTAATCAAAGGTAAACTGATAACACAGTATTAAGGAGTTCTGTAGAGGATTAAAGAACTCTTATAACCAAAACGAGATAAACAACTGTACTGAGTCATTGCAGCTATATGAAACTGTAGATAGCTCAGAGGAAGCTTAACAGAGAATATACAAACTTCAATACATTCATATCATGTCTGTAGACCAAAGTCAAGACCAAATATACATCTTATGGACGGCATGGAAACCATGATTAAACCCTAGCTGAACCCTAACTATCAACGCAGTACAGGTCTCGGCAAGAGGAGGCCGTCTGCAAATGTAACCAGGGTTTTGAGAAAACAATAACCGACCTGAGACATGAAGGAAAAGGGTCATGAGCCACGCCTCAGACCAGAGAACAAGCATTCCATTTCTCAAATATACTTCGCCTTTTAACGCAGAGACTATAAGAACGAATGAGCATACCTGTGGAGCGAAGGCGGCAAAACCCCTGCAGGCAGAAGGAGACTGCAACCGGCCAACCCACCTGCACATTGAAAGCTCACGATAAGTAACTGGAACAGTCGAAAAACCAAATAACTTCAAGGGTTCGTAATACAAGACTGTGAATGAATACCAGGTGTGGGATGCAAATGATTAATACCTGAACGGCAGGTGATGCAGGAGGGTTTGACAAGCCGAGGAAGCACTCGGCTGAGGCGTAGTGAACAAATGAGCTGATCCGAAGAACCCGGCACATTATGTATTGGCTGTTAAACCCTCGAACAGATCTGAGCCACACGATGGGTCTGAAAGATCTCCATCGTCCATCAGAGCGGGAAAACCTGGCGCGGAAACCACAGTAGGTCAACCACATGGTTTCACGTGATCACATGCCACTTGGCTACGGAGGGAATGAGCTGGGATAATCTCCATTCACCATCTGGTGTAAATCAAATGATGCGTGTTGGGTCAAACGTTTAAGGTTAACATGTCACCAAGGTTGCCAACGCCCATGTATATATGTGTAGGTGATAATACAAATTCGGTGGGGTAGGCATATTATAAAGGTTAGGTATATGCATGCAACGCTTAAACTTGGTTCATAACTAAGTTATGTTCCTTATTAGTTAGAAGGGTGGGTTCATGAATTGACCACCATTACCATTAATTTTTTTTTAATTTTACTGTTTCATATAATGAGGTCGTGACATTTGGTCTCAGTGGACATTAATCCTCATCATCATCAAAAATATACATGATCTTCATATCATAATCTCTAAATTGTAAAGATATTTACTAAAAACAATTTAATTTGAATATAAATTTATAAATATAAAAAAAAATATTTTAAAAAGAAAAATATATATATATATATATATATATATATTATATAGAAAATTTAAATATAATCTATATATATTCAATAATATATATAATTATTAAATAAATTTATTATTTAAAAAAAATATAATTTATTATAATTAAAATTAAATTAAAATATCAATATAATATTATTTTTAATGCATAAAAATAATTAAAATTAAAGGAAAAAAATCATTTAATCCCTGACAACATGCCATAAATAAAGCATTCTCTATTCAACTTCAAGCAGACATGCCATAATATAGCGCATTTTCTTGCCATAATATAGCGCATTTTCTGTTCAAGTTTCCATTATGATTAAGATAATGACATAATTGAGATTGTTTTACGAGAAATGACTCTTCATGTTTTATTATTATTTTTTAATTGTTTATATGTAAAATTATATTGTTTTATTTTTTATAAAAATATTATATATTTAGAAATTAGATAATTTTAATAATTTTTTTATATTTTAAATTTATAAAGTTCTAGTTGGAAAACACATGGTCAAATAATATACACCTGTAATTTGAATTTCGTATACATCCAGAAGATGATATGCACAAGTTGCACAAGTTACACTGGCCACATAAAATTATAATGATTTGGATGACATACTTGGAACTTTTTAAGTGTTGATTTTTCCAATTAAAAATGTTATAAGCAAGTTGCACTCGTTATGAGTGATAAAGATATTAAAATTATTTATTATTTATTATATTATTAAAAAAAAAAATTAATTAATTATTATTTATTATAATTGTTAAAAAATAATTTTTTAATTAATTATTATAATGTATTATATAAATAATATAATTGAGCATTTTTACTTATTAAAAATATAAATATAATTTATAATAATTAAATTTCTTAATTAAAAAATAATATAATTTTGTGTATAATAATTTAACTAAACCTAAATAATTATTAAATTACTTAAAAAAACATATTAGTAAAGTTTCTTTGTCACTATTATAATTATCCCCTCTAATAAATTAGAGGTATTTGATACCTCTATCTTTCCAACAAGGCTTACAAAGACATCCACTCTGAGTTGTAGAAATTTTTAGTTTTAAAGTTATAAATATATTTTTAAAATTATATTTAATTAATTTCATATTAAAAAATAGGATTTTTTTTTTAAATCATAAATATATTTTTAAAATAATATTTAATTAATTTCATGTTAAAATGCAGACATGGTTATTATGATTTTGATTAGAATTTATGTTTTATATATATATATATATATTTTTTCAGAGAAAATTATTTATATATATTATATATATATATATATATATATATATTAAAAATATTTATTCAATATTTAATAATAAAATATTTTATATTTAAAATAATATAAACCATATTTAATTTAATACCTTTTAAATAAGGAAAAAAATTATATTCACAAATAATCAATAAGAAAAACTCTTTTTTGTGCTTGAATATTATTAAGATTATAGAGTAAAGATGACGGAAAAACAATGAAATTAAATTTTTGGCTTTAATCTTATTAACATTATAGCGTGAAAATGACGGGAAAAACAATGAAATTCAATTTTTGGCTTTAGTAAAATATAAATTAAGATGGGTAAAAATCACTTATACGAAACCTACTTTTCTTTTTAAAAGCAATATGTGTAAAAATCACAGATGTGATAATAGGTTTCAGGTCAATGTTTTTATTTCAAAATAAAAATAGGTAAATAGTATGGTGAAATAAAATAAAAATATGTGAATATTGTGGTTGAGATGGTGACTTGTATGGTTTTTTTAAAATATTTTAATTAATATATTTAATAATAATAAATATAATTTTTTCAAGCTAAATGGTAATTGATATGAAATAAATTAGAAAAAATAAAGATGTAATGATTTATATTAAAAATAAAAATTAATTTAGCAAATAATGACCATTAAATAAATTAGAGAAAATGGAGACATAATGATTTATATTAAAAATAAAAATTAATTTAGCAAATAATGACCCTTCAATAAATTAGAGAAAATGGAGACTTAATGATTTATATTAAAAATAAAAATAAATATAGTTAATAATGACTATTAATGGTGAGTGATATAAAATAAATTAGGGAAATTGGAGATATAATAATTTGTATTAAAACTCCAAAATAATTTAACAAATAATGACCTATTTTTATATGATTGTTGCTTAAAGGATTGATTGTATCTGATTTATTTTTCTTTTTTATTATTTTTAGTATTAATCTATACCATAATATTAAATTTAAATTCGAATTCAGATTAGAATTAGAATTTGATAAGATACCATAAAAATTAGAATGAAAAATTTGTAATTTGGAAAAAAAATTGATATTATACATTTGCAATTCTACCCACTGTTTCACTTCGTCAGTGGAACTGCCTTCTGTGAGCTGCAACCAAACCTCTGCCATAGCAAGTCCTCCCTGCTACCAGATGCCCTACCAAGCTTCTCTGCTGAGCTTAGTCCTCTCGGCATCTCCGCGGTTCTCTCCTCTCGAACCAATTGAGCACTCCTGCTCCAGGTTTGCTGCAATCTTCTCACCTTCACAAGCTTACAAATCTTCAACAAAATGTACCTCATCATTCTTCGTACCTCTTTTCTTCACATCCATAAACCCCTTTCTGCAGGAAATCTTTCCCGCTCTGATACCACTTGATGAAAACGAAGACTGGGGTCTCCGTTTTCAGTATTTTTTTTCAAGTCCGATCTTGGGACCTGTGGGTTATGGGCCCAAAAAAACCTATCCGCAACTGCATTCTAATCTCTCTGGCTTCATTTGGAATACTGAAGGCCCTCACCATAACAAACTAGGGACGTTCTCATCATCCTTCATCCACATACAAGGTAGATTTTACCTACGGTTTATTCTGCTGGAAGGATGCTAATGTAGAACAGACACCATAGCAGGGCTGGCAGATCAACTTAATCTTTCCTACTTGCGTAACGTGGAAATGAGTGACATCCAAGTTTCAACCAAAAAAAGAAAACAACCAGACGTTCAATGTCGAATGAACTTCAAGAGTCCCAAATTGAACCAAACGTTGGAATGCCCACAACTTTTCATCCGTTCACCACATCCCTTCTTCTGCTCGGATTACCCATCACAATCGCCACTTTGGCTTCCCACCTTCGAACTGCGTCCACTGTCATCTTCGTATGCAGTGATTACTGCTGGGTTTTCCATGGTCTTTCCAAATAATCGTACTCAGTCAAATATTTTTTTCTCGTAAAACCGGAAGCACAGAACCGCCATTGCCACAGCCAACCTCCAGGATTTTATTACTGCCATCCGCTTGCAACAGCTCGGGAAATTCCTTCAACAAATACTTCCGTTCCTTGAAGAAAGTTCCTCTCAAACGGCGTTGATGAAAGCTCTGCCATGCCTCCTTGTTGCTGCAGCACTCTGTCGCCTCATCATCTTCTTCGTCGACTGCAATTTCCGCGCCATGGTTTGTGTGCTCCATTACTCTCCTCAAATTGAATATGAGATTTCCAGGTTTGAGTCTGGTCATATCTCAGTGGCTGCTAAACCAAAACAAAAACTACTTGTGTTTGCTTCAACCGAGACCTTCTCTTTTTTTTTTTTGCCATGAAAAAAAAATAATATAAAAAGATTTTGAGTCTCTGCAGAAATTAATGCAAAATGCTGGCAAACAATACACAGACACAAGTTCACATAAGACACATTTTATTATGTACAAACTCAGATTACAATTTTAAGGCATCTCAGCCTTAATCAAGATTTTCCCAGCAACTACATTTTGCCCTCTCTCACACGCACAATTTTTCTTTTTCCTCTCCTTCTTGATTCACTCATGAATCTTTTAGTTCTTGTTATACATACATTCAATTTTAACTGATTTTTCTAACTAAAATTAGTTCATTAACCGAATCTTGTTCAAAATTGCCTTGGCTGTCCATGTGGTTGTCCACTTGTCCTCTTCCTCTAATTTTCTTTCATTGACGTGTCCAGATGCTCCTGCATCAATTTGGATATCTATATTTTTTTAACAATAAGTTATTTTAATGATCTTCTTTCTAGTTAATTTTAAATCTGAATAATTTCTAATAACTCTAAATAATAAAACAATTTTCAGATACAATTCACCAAAAAAAATCCACATTTTCTCTTTCCTCCAAAAGCTTAAATCTAACATGGCTCTTTGGTTTCAAATCTTATTTGTTCAAAATTCTTATCTAATAAATAAATACAAAAATCACTATTCTAAACTTATTTTTTTTAAATTGTCAAAATAAAAGCAATAGTGAATTTTCCAAATTATTTCTATCTCATTTCTTTAGTTTTTAACACAGTTATCTAAGTGTTAAGGCTTTAACTGTTGAGATTTTTCTGTTTTAGTCAAAATAGACAAAATCCCAGTGTATGACAACAATAGAAAATCTGTTGCTGGATTATCTCCAGGTTGTTGGGAGCAAATTAATGCATCCTAAATTTGATGTGAGAGCAGTTAGGTTCTCTCTACTATAAAATAGGTTGTCATACGGATAGCTGTGTGAGAGTGTGAGAGTCTCATTGATGTAATCTCCAAATTTGATTAATATATTGCCGATGCCTATGTGAGGTGGACGTAGCCCAGATTGGTTGGGTGAACCACGTAAATACTGTGTCTTATGTGCTGTGTTAATTCTGCTGTGTGTTTATGTTATTTTGCTGTGCACCTGATCCAACAATTGGTATCAGAGCATGTTGGAGGTGCTGCCTGGAGGTGCTGGAGGCGCTGGTGCTGTGTATACCCGCGGTGTGTGTGCTGTTGGCGCTGGAGAAGGGAATGCGTTGTTCGCTGTGTGCTGTTAGCGCTGGCTGGTGATTTCTGTGCGTGATTGGTACCGTGGACTGCTGGTGTGTATTACTCCTGGTGCGTATTACATATGGCTGGGCGCATAATTTGTTTGCTGTGCATAATTTGAGTGCTGTGCGTGTGTGCGCTGGAGCTGGTGTTCCTTAAACATAGCTAAGCAATTGCCACAGCCATTTGTTGAGCGGATCGGAGCGCTGCTATACCTGGTGCGGTGTGCGTGGAGTTGTGGGTGGACGTTTCTGATACCGGGTATGTTTTTTAAATTGCTGGTGCTGCGTAACTCTATTCCAACACCGGATTATATTGTCAGTGCTGCGTAACTCTATTCCCATCTGTTCTGTTTATAAAACGCCAAAAGAAATAGAAAAAAAAAAATTGTTTGGCTGAGTAGCTTTGGGATTCGGAGCCAAGCTTGCCGAAATATCTTCTCCCACCATACACTAGATTCAAATATCCTCTGCTGTTTTAAAACTTGGAATTGCACTGTTGCCTGGTCCTATTAAGGAATCCGTTTGACAAATAATCAAAGGAAAGTGGGTAATCATTTTTTAATGCCATTAACCAAACAAAGAGGAGTGCGTACTTACTTTAATGCCTTTAAACAAAAAGGAGTAAGTAATTATTTGTTAAACAAAAAAATAGGAGTTATAAGGGATATTGAAGTTTTTTGAAAAAGGATGTATATTATGTTTTTTTTTAAGTGCATATGGCAGAGGGCAGTTTTTTTTTTTTAAGTGCAAAGGGCAGATTTTTAAGGCAAAAGTACATAAGGCATAGGCAGATTTTTTGTGTAAAATCAAAGGAAAAGGCAATTTTTATTTTTTAAATTGCTGGTTTGATATTGGAGATTATTGTGCTTTTTTGATACAAAATGGCGAAAACTCAAAGTGCCCGGTTTGAAATTGAGAAATTTAATGGCAAGAATAATTTTGAGATCTGGAAGGTGAAAATGCACGATCTGCTGGTTCAACAAGGTGTGGCGAAAGCACTGTTGGGGAAAAACAAAAGACCTGCTTCCATGACAGAGGATGAATGGGATGAGATGGACGATAGAGCTCTGAGCGCAATTCGGTTATGTCTGGCGGACGATGTTCTGTTTAACATTGTGTCAGAGAAAACCGCCGCAGGCCTGTGGACGAAGCTTGAGAAGCTCTATATGACGAAATCTTTGACAAATCGAATTCTCCTGAAACGGCAGCTTTACAGTTTGCGGATGAAAGAAGGTACCTCAATTGCTGATCACCTGAATGTTTTTAATACCTTGTTGGTGCAATTAAACAGTCTAGATGTGAAATTTGATTCAGAAGATAAGGTGATAACTTTATTATGTTCTTTGCCTGAATCCTGGGATCATTTTGTTACTTCCATAAGTTTTAGTACATCAGAAATTCTTGAGTTTGATGATGTTGTTGGAGCCTTGTTGGCTGAGGAGACGAGGAAGAGGTCGAATGCAGACACCTCTACATCAGAGGTAATGATGGCCAGAGGTCGCTCACGAGAGAGACACTCCGGTGGAAAGCATAGCGACTCTCGTTCGAAGTCCAAAGGAAAGAAGCCCAAGGTGAAGTGCTGGCATTGTGGCAAGGCTGGACATCTGAAAAAGGATTGCTGGAAGCGAAAGCAGGCTGATAAAGAGGGCTCTTCGACAGAAAAGAAGGAAGCCAATACCACAGATACAGGTTCAGTATCTGGTTCAGGTATGAGTGATGAAGTATTATCAGTTAATGTGTCAAATCATGGTCACCATTGGTTGTTAGATTCCGGGGCATCAAACCACATGTGTATCCATAAAGAATGGTTTAAGGATTATAAATCAATTAATGATGGTGTTGTGTACATGGGTAATGATGTAACATGTAATATTGTTGGGATTGGGAGCATACAACTACAAATGTTTGATGGGACAACAAGAATATTAACTGATGTAAGGCATGTACCAGATTTAAGGAAAAACTTGATTTCATTAGGAGCACTTGATTCAAATGGATATAAAACTGTAATTCAAGGTGGAGTTATGAAAATCTACAAAGGTATCTTACTAGTGATGAAAGCTAAGAAAGTAGGAAATCTATTTCAGTTAGAAGGTAGAACTGGGTCAGATCATGTGTCTATGTCTGAACATGACAGTAGTTCCATTCACTTATGGCATCAAAGATTGGGGCATATGAGTGAAAGAGGATTGAAAATTTTGGCTGACCGAAAGTTACTTCCTAATCTAAGATCTGGAAAATTGGATTTCTGTAAACATTGTCTGTTTGGTAAACAAAGTAAACAAAAGTTTAAAACAGGCAAACATACTAGTAAAGGCATACTTGATTATATCCATTCAGATGTGTGGGGTCCAGCTCCTACAGCTTCATATGGTGGTTCGTCTTATTTTGTATCATTCATTGATGACTTTTCTCGGAAAGTTTGGGTCTTCATGTTGAAAAAGAAGTCTGATGTTTTTACAGTTTTCAAGCAGTTTAGAGCATTGGTAAAAACAGCACTGGTAGAACTATAAAATGTTTAAGAACTGACAATGGTGGTGAGTTTTCCTCCAAGGAGTTTGACAGCTATTGCAAGGATGCAGGGATCGAGAGACATAAGACCATGGTTTATACTCCTCAGCAGAATGGAGTTGCTGAACGCATGAACAGGACTCTTCTAGAGAGAGCAAGGTGTATGCTGAGAAACGCGGGTTGCCAAAGGAGTTGTGGACGGAAGCAGTGGCAACTGCTTGTTATGTGATAAACCGATCTCCATCAACGGCAATAGACTGCAAGGTCCCGCAAGAGGTATGGACAGGACACCCTTGTGATTATTCTAAACTCAGAGTGTTTGGTTGTGATGCATATGCTCTAGTGCCTAAACATCAGCGAACTAAATTAGATCCAAAGTCTAAAAGGTATATCTTTGTTGGGTATGGTGATGGAACAAAGGGATTTAGATTGTGGGATCCTACTACCCGCAAAATCATCATCAACAGAGATGTAAGGTTTAATGAATCCTCTCTTGTACAGTTAGATGTAGATAAAAGATTGAAACAGGATGATGTATCTGATTTCCAGCATATTCAGTTTGACAGTATTTCTAATGATAGTCATAACGACCATAGTTCAGATTCTAGTCATGAACAGGTTTCAGATTCTAGTTATGAACAGGGTTCAGATGGAGGACATGAACAAGTCTCAGATGGCGATCATGAATAAATTCCTACAGTTGACAGACAACCCATTGTGGAAGCACCAGAAACATTCTTAAGGAGGTCTACAAGGATCAAATGCCCTCCGAGAAGGTATGATGATCGTGTTACTTCAGTTGCTTTGATAGTTAATGATGATGAACCTTTATGTTATCAGGAAGCTGTAGAAAGTTCAAATAGTGACAAATGGAAAGCAGCCATGAAGGAAGAAATGATGGCCTTGAGTAAAAACGGCACATGGGATCTGGTGGAGCTTCCGAAAGGCAGAAAAATTGTGGGATGCAAGTGGGTGTTCAAGCTGAAACGAGGTGTGAATGATACGGAAGACAGGTACAAAGCGAGACTGGTTGCAAAAGGGTTTTCTCAGAAAGCTGGTATAGACTTTCATGAGATATTTTCGCCAGTGGTTAAAATTGTTTCAATTAGAATTGTGTTAGCATTAGTGGCTTTGTTTGATTTGGAGTTGCAGCAGTTAGATGTTAAGACTGCATTTCTACATGGTGATTTAGATGAGGAAATATATATGGAACAACTGGAAGGGTTTGTTCAGCATCGCAATGCGAAATTTGTCTACAGGCTCAAGAAGTCATTATATGGCCTGAAGCAGTCACCTCGGCAGTGGTATAAGAAGTTTGATTCTTTCATGTTGAGTCAGAAATATGTTAGAAGTGAATATGATCATTGTGTTTATTTTAAGCAGTTAAATAATGGCATGTTCATTATCTTAGTGTTATATGTTGATGATATGCTTTTAGCAAGCAAAAGCATTGAAGAAATCAACAGGTTGAAGACTCAGATGGCAAGGACGTTTGATATGAAAGATCTAGGAGCGGCAAGACAGATTTTGGGCATGGAGATTTTCAGAGACAGGAGTAATGGTAAGCTGTGGCTATCACAACAGAAGTATGTTGAGAAAATACTTTTGAGGTTTGGTATGAATAATGTGAAGCCTGTGTCAGTCCTTTAGCTTCCATTTTAAGCTTTCTTCGAGTTTATGTCCTAATACAGATGAAGAAAAGGATTATATGTCTCGAATTCCTTATGCCAATGTAGTAGGATGTTTGATGTATGCGATGGTGTGTACGCGACCAGATATTTCTCATGCAGTTGGGGTTGTCAGCAGGTACATGGAAAATCCGGGTAAAGAACACTGGTCAGCAGTGAAATGGGTGCTTCGGTACTTGAGAGGCACAAGTAGTTATTGTATTTCTTACAATAAGAGTAGTGAATTTGTTTGCGGATATGTTGATTCCGATTTTGCAGGTGATTTGGATAAGAGAAGATCAACTTCAGGGTACGTCTTTACTCTTGCAGGTGGAGCTATAAGCTGGATGTCAAAGCTACAGAATATTGTTGTTTTGTCTACTACTGAAGCAGAATACATTGCTGCTTCTCATGCTTGCAAAGAGGCGGTTTGGTTGAAAGGTTTGCTTGGTGAATTTGGTAGGTTACAGGATAACATCTGGTTACTTTGTGACAGTCAAAGTGCAATACTTTTGGCTAAGAATCCGACCTATCATAGTAAATCAAAGCATATTCCAATCAAATATCATTTTGTAAGACAGGTTATCACTGAAAGGGGAGTTTCTCTTGAAAAGGTGCATACAAAGGAGAACTGTGCAGACATGTTCACGAAACCAGTTTTGTTGGAGAAGCTACGCTGGTGTTTGGCTTCTCTTGGCTTGCAGAAAAGATAAAATAATAATAACAGGGCATCAGGCGAATTGTTGTCAAGGTGGAGATTGTTGAGATTTTTCTGTTTTAGTCAAAATAGACAAAATCCCAGTGTATGACAACAATAGAAAATCTGTTGCTGGATTATCTCCAGGTTGTTGGGAGCAAATTAATGCATCCTAAATTTGATGTGAGAGCAGTTAGGTTCTCTCTACTATAAAATAGGTTGTCATACGGATAGCTGTGTGAGAGTGTGAGAGTCTCATTGATGTAATCTCCAAATTTGATTAATATATTGCCGATGCCTATGTGAGGTGGACGTAGCCCAGATTGGTTGGGTGAACCACGTAAATACTGTGTCTTATGTGCTGTGTTAATTCTGCTGTGTGTTTATGTTATTTTGCTGTGCACCTGATCCAACATTAACATTCTATGACCAAGAATCCTAAGCAAAGGCATCCCTTCATAGAGGGAAAGCACAGATAAAGGTCTCATCTCTGACCAGAAAGTCCAAACTAACACTCCTAACTCCTTAGAAAACACTCTTACACTACAAGTATATCTTTCTTTGGGAAGGTGCCCAAATGGACAACGCTAGAGGAACTTAATCAATTTCAATGAATCATTTATTATTAGAATAATATTGACAAAATTCCAAATTTTTTGCTTTAATTCTAGTGAATTTGGTAACTATGATCTATATTGGTGATATCTATTACTTGTCATGTGTTTTATGCATTTCAGTTTTTGGTCCCTTGGTTTTAATACTAGTTCGTCTATGTTTAAAGTTTGAAGTGTCCCTATTTGTGAAATTAGACGATGATAGAATTTAATCTTCACAAAATATTCTAGAATATACTAAATGATGATAGAATTTAATTTTCACTTAATATTCTAAAATATTTTTAATAATATGTACAAATCAAATATTAAACTATATCATTGACCATGATAATATAATTTTTTAAAAGTATATATGTTACTTTATATATTAATTCATTTTATCATTAACAAAAGTAATAATCTAAAATAATATAATAATTTAGTTAATTTTTATGACTGATTTTTATAATTTTCATAATAAAATAGATCTTTTAATATACTAAATATTTTTAAAAAATTAAATCTATTTATATATTAGAAAAAAATTATATAATAAAATTACCCTTCACATCCAAAATTATATTACCAAATTATTAAAAAAAAAACAATATTTATACTGCGTCCAATCCTTTTTCAATTTTTAGGAGTGTATTTTGCAATTTATCTCTGGTAACGACAGAAGGTCATTGGGCCATATAAACCATGGAATCGCACATAAACCGTGAAAATCCCAAACCTTAAACAGGGCTCACTTACGATGTGGCCACAGTACTGACGGGGCATTTTACCACGTGAGCAGTGGTCTCTGTTGCATCTGGTGTTCTTGCAAGGTTCCATCCTTAACATTAAAAGCCAAATCCTTGGAACGTGATGTTGATCACATGGAACAACACAATAAAACGCGCGCGGGGCCAGCAACCATGGGATTCGACCGACCCGGGGAAATTTTTGGTCATGGTTATGGTTCGCTAGAGGTTCTATTGGTACCTTTTCTTATAAAAAATATTTACAAAACTCTCATCATATCATTAATCACTGGTATTTGATAGCTATTGACATAGAATTCTCAGTACGTAAAGGATAGAAGAATGAAACCCTCGGTACAATGATGGTTGACAATCCTTTAGGCTGTTTAATCTAGAGTTTTAAAATATCTCTATGGAATTATCGATTTCCTTGTGGAAAAAACTAGTGTTTTACAATATATTAGGAGAAAAATGTTGTAATATTATATATATAAATTATATTTAAAATGTTAAAATAAATATATATATATATATATAATAATATAATATATATATGAGTGACAAGATTGTAAAAATTAAATTAGTGTATGGGTGGTAGGTATAGGGTTTCAATTTTTTTATTGTGGTGGATAAAATGGGAATATGCATGAAGAGAGAGAGCAGGGGAGAAAGAGAGTGTGAGAAGAGGGATGAGGAAGGGGGAGAAGGGATCGAGGGAGACAAGAGGTATAATGGAAAATGAGGGGGAGGAGAAAAAAACAGAGACACAAAGAGAGAAGGGGTGATGGGGTAGAGAAGGAGAGAGATAGTGAAGACGAGAGAAAGAGGAGAGAGGGAGGGAGATAGAGACATAGAGGGAATTAGAGATAGAGTGATAGAGACAAATATGTAAATGGAAATTCAAAGATAGAGAGTTGGGGGAGAGGAAGAAAAAGAGGGAAGGAGACACAGAATGAGGAGAGAAATGAGAGGAGAAGAGACAAAGAGATAGAGACAAATATATAAATGGAAATATAGAGATAGAGCGTTGGGGAGAGAAAGTGAGAGAGGGAAGGTGACATAGATGGAGGAGAGAGAGGATGGGAGGGAGGTTGAGAGCGAAGAGTGAGGGAGAAAAGGTGGAAGAAGAGAGAGGTGGACACACACACACACACACACACGAGAGGTGGTGATAGAGAGTGAGAGAGAAGGAGATAAGGAGGTATAGAGAAACTCGAGGGGGAAGAGAGAGGAATACTAAGAAAGGGGAGGGAGAAGAGATAGAGAAAGAGAGGGAGAGATGGGGGGGACAGCAAGAGAGAGAGAGAGGAGTGATGAGACAAAGAGACATATAAGACGACAAGGAGGGACAAATAGATAGACCTAGAGGGGTGACGGAGAGGGGAGAAGAGAGATATAGATAAAGAGGCGAAAAGAGTGATAAAGTGATTGAGGAGAGAGGGATAGAGATAGTGAGGGAGTAAGGGAGAGAGATAGAGGCAATGATGGAAGGAAGAAACATGGAGAGGGGCGAAAAGAGAGAGTGAAAGAAGTAGTGTGAGGGGCAAAGAGGGGAGGAGAGATAGGGAAGAAAATACATACAAAGACAGAGAGAGAGGTAAATGGATATAGAGAGATAGAAAGTAGAGGAAGAGAAAGAAAGATAGAAAAGGAGACATGAAACGAGAAGATAAAGAAGGAGGAGAAGGTAATCAAGAGAGGGGAGAGAAGAAAGGAGAGTGGGATAAAGAATGAAGAAATGAAAGAAAAAATAAATAAATAAACTCAATTTTGTTTTTGGCTATTTAAAAAGATAGTGAGGATAGTGTTCGTTAGCCCTTTTAATTTTGAATTTAATCCAAATCAAATTAATTTGTAACCTACATAATTTTTTCATCTCATCGATATACCTTTAGTTTTCTAACATAGGAAATCCATCGGATTTATTTGTTTGTTGGGTTTTGCTATGCTTTGCCTCCAAGCATCGTCTGGTTCAGTTTGTTAGGTGACAGAATATATTCCAATTTTAACTCATCTTCCTTTATCTTGTTTCATGTCGAGCTCGTTGAACTGTGATATAAATAGAAAGTGTAGCAATTGGACAATTGCTATGAGTTACGTGGCTTATACTTACAACTAATTCTGTAGCGGAGCTTATGTCATTGGACGAATGCGATCCACAAGATAATATAGTACTTGCCCATCTTTCTTTTCTAAGCTTAGGATAAGCATTGGTATCAACTTCTTCGACAACGGACTCCAAGACGTTTCATGATACCTAAACAAACTTCTCCAATGTTACTCCATGAGGGTTTCAATCATGCATTAAGGTCTCCAAGGCTTCCTCTGAGATTAGATTCTATAGGTCTTCCTAATGCCTTCAATAATGCCTCAATGTGTCAATAAGTTGCCCCAAGAATTTTCCAAGATTTCAAGGATGGTCTTCAAGGATGTGAATAACAAGTCTGCAAAAATTATGCCTTCTTCAAAACTTGCTTCTAAGGCTGTTACAATAGATGCTTCAACAACAGTCACGAGTATGCACCAACTAGATGTTAATAAGTTGCTTCAACAATTTTATAAGTGTATTTTATAATTCTCAATAATGATTCAAGGAATGTATACAATAAGTATATATAAAACTCTACTTGTTGCTTCCAAAAAAAATGAGGTCCTCAAGAAGTGGTATCAACAGGTCTGTTCTTCAAGAGGAGTGATAATGTTTGCTTCTAGAAATAAAAATTCCTAATATGCTCTTCTAATTTCTGCAAGTTTGAAAGGTTGTAGGAGATTTCACACAAGTCCACACTTTTTTAACCTGTGTATTCTTCTCTAGAAGTTGCAGCATGAGGGGAATATATTTAGTAGGCCTAATGGCCCTCAAAATAGTCCTCACAATATGTTGCTAGCAAAACTTTCCTCTGCAATCTTGTAACGAAGATATGGCATGCCAAAAAACTCACTTAGACTAGTCCTCTGCATCCTCTTGGATCTGCCTAACAGTCAAGAAATATATAAAGAAACAAATTTCTTTTTCTTCAAATGTCTGTGGCTAGTTACTCAAAAATCGTCTTCCCTCAAATGGAGATAACCTTTCTCAAAAGAAGACTTGACTCCTTTCTTTTAGAATTCTTGTGTCTTGCTTCTTTTTTCTTGTGTTTGCTCTATGGAATTCAGATAATATGACTAAATTATTTTTCAAAAATGGGAGAACTCACCTTATATATATAGTTGTTTGCCAAATGAAGGGACATCTCTATAGAAATGGTGTGTGATCCTACATAAGTCCACTAGCAGACTTTTTATTTCAACATGTAAAATTCAAAAGTAAATTTCTCTGAATTGCTTGAGAGTTAGGGGGGAAATGAATACTTATTGGAAAGCTACAAATTTCCTCTACAAGATGATGTAGGTTTCATTTCAAGATGTGACTTCTAAATATAAAAATTTTATTTTTTCCTCCTTCATCTGCTTATTTTTCATGACAACACAAAATGAATAGTTCTTTCATGGAACAAGGGCATAGTTTGTGTTAGGGTTCTTATCATTGGATTTAGGGTTTTCTAGGGTAATGTTAGGGTTTCCAAAATTAAGGTTTCAACGCAAGTGTTCTTATGAGGGAATATTGTAGTAAGATCATATTTAGACATCAACTTAAGCTTTCATTATACATAAGGATTTCATCATATGTTCTAGGGTATCTTCACATGGGCATATAGGGCATCCTAGATTGAATCATGATAGGTCATAGGTTTAGGGTCAATCTTGCCAGGGTTTCATCAATGTGAATGTGAAGGTCTTCTTCATAGGCTTAGGGCTCCATACACGTAAGATTCCATTCATGCATTGGCTTAGAGATTCTTTACACAAGCTAGGGTTGCTATCATAATGACACATAGAGTAGGTGCAAACAATAATAATTTCATGCACTTAGGGTCTAGGGTTATTCGAGGCATGCTCCACCTATGGTTTTCCATACAATAATGTTTAGGGTTTCATGCTAGGGTTTGCTGGCCAACTTTTGCGCATGAAATAACTAGGGTTTAGGATGAGGATGTTATCTTCAATGATGGTAGGGATTTATTTTTGGCACCTATGGTTTGCAATCAACACTAAGGGTTTCATCTCATTGACATCAATAAAAACTTTATCCAACAAAGGAAACAGACAACTATTTATTAAGAACAAAAGAGAATTGTAGAGTTTACAATGTGGATGTAGTAGGTTTTATCAACTCTCCTTGACAAAATTACTAGTTAGAGAACCCTCTCCTTGTCGATGACATATCCTTAATGCCTCAACCAACCTTCTAAGATTTTCGACCTTTGTATTTGTCATCTGAGGCCTTTCAACCTTCTAGAAGTAAGTCTTTGTTAGCCCATCTGATGTTGGACTCATGCCCTTCATTTCTTATCCCTCAAAATTTCATTTGACAGCTAGGGCTAAGGTCAAAATATCGGTCATCATTTGGTCACGGGACTCTAAAGTAAATTTCGTCCTTCCCTCAATCGTTTGAGGTCTCTTACCACCTATTAAAGAAGTATATATTATAGAGAAATGGAACACATAAAATATTGTAGAAACACAAACACAGAAAACGAATAAAATAAGAGAGACACAGATATAATTCTCCAGAAAAATGAAGTGATACAACCTACAACAGATCCGTTGTAATTTTCTCTTCGCTCTCGCATAGTCTCCTCTCTCTTTCTCGCTCAGAATAATAATACACCTATACACAACCGCAATACAATTCCTTGATATAAACTGAGGGCTTCCTTATAGGGCCAAAAACCCTAAATTAAACATAAATTCTACTGTCATATCATCCGCCTAATGAACGACCCATTTTGACTACGAAATTACAATATTTTACAAGGCAATTTTACAAGGTAATTTTTACATTTAATGGTGATCAAATGAGCAACATTTCCTTCCCATTAGGAACTGGGTCCAATGTGATGATACCTCTAAATAAAGAAGATAATCAAGCCCCACACCCAACACCTCCTTGGACTAGATAGAATATTAATCCGAGATCTTATGCCTCTACCTAGGGCTTCAACCTCCTTTCTTCTAGGAAAAACTTAATACAAGATTTCTTAGCCTCACTCAACTCCTTCTTTGACATACTCCTTTATGGCTTCTCTTTTTACCATAGCTCTAATACCATGTTGATTTTTCATAGGTCTTATAAACTGATAATTACTTCTAATGATTTAATTCGTTTTCATGTTCTTATTCATAATTAATCAATTACACAGAAGAAATCAACAATAGAAACATCAATAGGACCATGAAGAGACAACCAAACAAGACATGCAAATATTTTACCCTGGGAAAACCCACATGGAGGAAAAATCCAACAACCATTTCCTAAGAGAAATTATTCTGTTCAACAAGAGATACATCTAATCTTTTTAGTCATAACCAAGATCAAACTCACCATAGACAAATCTACGTCAAACCTGGCCAAAAACAGTTTAGTCTCACAAATTTTGTTTGCTTCGAAGAGATTTTTCGTGCAAGGGATTTGTTTTCTCCTAGATATTCATTTTGTTCAAATTTAGTCTGTCGAAATTTTTATGCCCATAAACTTGACTCGTCGTCCCTTAGAGATGGTATGCCCACATTAGGCCTTCTCTCCAATATGGTCTACTGCCCAAGATGAATTCCACCATGTGAACAAAGAATACAAGTGATCTAAATTTCTTTTTGTAAGAGGAGGGTGAAATGACTTTATATAGTCATTTAAGGAGCCCAAATTGATGTCACTAGAGCATGAGGCTGACTTGATCATTAGGAGGGATGACTTAATCTTTTGGAACCAAAAATTAATTTTGAAAACTCGAATTTCCTTCGTTTGAAGCCAACATGAAAAAAATATTTATGTTTATTATTTCTCATATAATTCTGTGGGCTAAATATGAATTATGAAGACCAGTCATAGCTACAAAATTCAACATGAAAAAGTGAGAGAGAGAGAGAGAGTGTGGTGAGATAGAGTTATAGGGAAAAAATGATAGAGAGGTAACAATATATAGATAGATAGATGTGGAAAGAGAGGGAGAGGAGGGGGGAGAGAGAAGGAGAGATGGGGGAGATATAAACAAAGTTGGAGGGTGGACATAGATAGAGAGAGAGGGGGGGAGAGAAGGATAGCAAGAGAGAAAGAGAGCATGAGAAGGGGAGGTGAGGGAGGTGGAGATAGAGATAGAGGAGAAGAAGGGAGCGAGGGAGACGAGAGGGGTAAGGGAAAATGAGGGGGGAAGGGGGAAAGAAGAGAGACACAAAGAGAGAGAGAAAGAGAAGGAGAGAGGGAGGGAGATAGAGACATAGAGGGAATTAGAGATAGAGTGATAGAGACAAATATGTAAATTGGAATTCAAAGATAGAGAGTTGGGGGAGAGAAAAAGAAAGAGGGAAGGAGACAAAAAAGGAGGAGAGAGAGGATAGGAGAAGAGACAGAGAGATAGAGACACATATATAAATGGAAATATAGAGATAGAGCACTGGGGGGGTAGGAAGAGAGAGGGAAGGTGACATAGAGGGAGGAGAGAGAGCGAGAAAAAGTGGAAGAAGAGAGAGGTGGAAACAGAGAGGAGTGATGAGACAAAGAGACATATAAGTTGATAGGGAGGGACAAAGAGATAGAGCTAGAGGGGTGAGGGAGAGGGAGGAAGAGAGATATACAGAAAGAGGTGACGAGAGTGATAAAGTGATTGGGGAGGGGGATAGAGATAGCGAGGGAGTAAGGGAGAGCGAGAGGGAGGAAGGGAGAGGGAGAGGCAATGATGGAAGGAAGAAAGATGGAGAAGGAAGAAAAGAGAGAGTGAGAGAAGTAGTGTGAGGGGTAAAGAGAGGAGGAGAGATAGGGAAGAAAAGACATATAGAGAGAGAAAGGGGTAAATGAATAAAGAGAGATAGAAAGTAGAAGAAGAGAAAGAAAGACAGAGAAAGAGACATGAAAAAAAATGATAAAGAAAGAAGAGAAAGTAATCAAAAGAGGGGAGAGAAAGGAAGAAGAGTGAGATAGAGAATGAAGAAATGAGAGAAAAGGCCAAGAAAAAAACCTCCATTTAGAAGAATAGTGAGGATGGTGTTGGTTAGCCCTTTAATTTTGAGTTTAATCCAATCCGAATCAATTTGTCAGCTACATAATTTTTTCATCCCAACCATGTACCTTTAATTTTCTGAAATAGGAAATCCATCGGATTTATTTGTTTGTTGGGTTATGCTATGCTTTGCCTTCACGCATCTTCTGCTTCAGTTTGTCAGGTGACAGAATATATTCCAATTTTAACCCATCTGCCTTTATTTTATTTCATGTCGAGCTCGCTGAACTGTTATATAAATAGAAAGTGCAGCGATTGGACGATTGCTATGAGTTACGTGGCTCATACTTACGACATGTATACAACCAATTCTGTAGCGGAGCTTATGTCATTGGAACAATGCGAACCACAAGATAATTAATATGGTACTTTGGATAAGCATTGGTATTTAATATGGTACTTTGGATAAGCATTGGTATCAGCTTCTTTGCCAGTGGACTGAATATTGTACGAAAGAATGGGCCTGGTTTATTTTATTTAATTTCTGTTAACTATTCATTCAACTTTTGCAACTAACACACTCGCTGTGTAGTCAAAAAGAGATAAATCTTGGAGTATGAGTTGCTGTCTTACAAAATAGTAGCAGCATGTCATGTGGCATTTTTTCAACAATAATCAAATGTTTCTCATATATATGAATTTATAAACATAAATTTATAAAATTTATCCACTGTAAATTCTAATGTGCAGTGTTTATAATTTTCAACCTAAAATCATAGGATTAAATATTTAAAAATAACAGAGAGTCAACACTAAATATTAAGGTACAAAGTTCATCATATGGCTTGATTTTATTTATAAAAAAAAACCAAAAATTCCCAGTCCGATTTATGTTTAATCTCTTAACGTTAATCGCCGATACTTCTAAATCTAATACTTGTTGAGTTAAAATGCTGAGTTTTGTTTTATGTTATTAAGATTACAGTGGAAGCCAGTCATTTCGAAGTACAGGGTTCATTGCTTCTTTTGATTTTGGAATTTATTCCAAATCAATTTGTGCAAACTACATATTTTTCATCTCAACCATATCATTTTACTTTACTGAAATTGGAAATCCATCGGATTTATTTGTTTGTTGGGTTTTGGTTTG
This sequence comes from Pinus tabuliformis, assembly GCA_031772625.1. Classification (NCBI taxonomy): domain Eukaryota; kingdom Viridiplantae; phylum Streptophyta; class Pinopsida; order Pinales; family Pinaceae; genus Pinus; species Pinus tabuliformis. The sequence goes on along the minus strand of CM062804.1, from coordinate 151,167,985 downwards.
CTTTGCCTGGGAGCATAATCTGCTTCACCATGTCATGTCAGAGAAAATATTCCAATTCCGACTGTTCTGTTTTATTTCATGTCCAGGTCGCTGAACTATTATATAATTACAGCGATTGGACAAATGTTTTGAGTTGTGAGGCTCATACCAATGTATTCCTAGTTTATTAATTTTATATAAAATTTTAATATAATCAATTTTATATATAATAGAAAAATAAATAAATTATATAATTATTTTATTTCTATTTTCTTAAATAAATATATTTTACTAGTACAATTATATAAATTGAATGGATGTTAAATACCAATAGACATCAATTAGTCATAAATATCAAAATACTTATTTTATCATATATTTCACCATTTCAAGATGTTAAAAAAATCATAAAATTTAACTAAATTATAATTTTATTTCAAATTATTATTATTATCAATGATAAAAGAAATTAATATATAATTTAAATATATATACCTTTAAAAAACACAATGCATAACTATATAGATTCACCCCAATTTTATTATGATACTCTTAATATGTAAATATATTTTGTTAGAGTATCATCATGGGCCAATACTATGGTTTATGAATATCACATGTCCAAAAAACCATAATTTATTTAGTATGACATTTTTTTAATTAATAAGTTTAATTAAAAAGAAAAAAACATGAATACTTCAAACATAAATCTTAGTTTTTAGTTGTATATACTATTACAAATTAAATTTTAATATTAAAAATATAATTATGTTTAAAATTATATCACAATATAGATAATGACAAATTTATTTATATCTAAAATACTATTTGAAATTAACCCCAAAACAGAAAAGAAAGAAGAAAGTTATTAAAAAATAGGCCATAAAAGATTATATATAACATATCATATCGGAAAGTTGTTATTCTATGGGATGGAAATAAAAAAATATTACCGAGAACTCTGGTGAAATGTGATAATTCCATGTACTTGATAAAACCTTTGTTCACGGATCCTTATTTATAAGGATTTTAATCATCGGATTCTATCCCTTTCTATAAATATAAAATTAATATTTTTATTTTTTTTTAATTTAATACAAATCATTTTGGCACGAGTGCCAACATGAAGGCTTAGTGATTGAAATGGTTTTACTAGTTTTCCGTATATATAGAAATAATCGTTTTCCATTACTTAAGTTATTATTGATTGCAAATCATTTTAGGCACCCGTACCGAACATGAAAGTTTAGTGAGTTTAGAAATGTTTTAAGTAGTTGTTTACCTTTTGAATTTATTTTATTTGTATTTACTAACTGAGGGGGATTTGAATAATTTTGATTGGATTAGAATATAGCGGGGCGTTTTACAACACACACTTAGGGTAAAAGAAAGGGTTTTTGTTTTTTTTTTCCTTCTTCTACGGAATGAAAAAAGCTGGATAGTATTAAAAACAATCATATAAATACATGAGTATAGTCTGAGATAGGAGAAATAAAAGAAATGTTACATTAGATAATTTCACATTATATAGATAGATAAATAGATAATTTTTTAGATGTAATTTTTTTAAAATGAAAATTTTTATGTTTTGGGAGATAATTTTTTTGGGTATTTGAGAGATAGATAGATAGATAAGAAATTTTGAGAAAGAAAATGTGTGTGTTTTGGAGAGAAATTTTTTGGGTGTTTTATAGGCCAATAGATAGATAGATAGATAGATAGATAGGGAATTTTTAGATGTAATTTTTTTAGAATGAATTTTTTTTTGTTTTGGGAGCTAATTTTTTTGGGTGCTTGATAGGCCCTTGGTTATATAGATAGATAGATAGGAAATTTTTAGATGTAACTTTTTTTAGAATGAAAATTTTTGTGTTTTGGGAGATAAGTTTTTTGGGTGCTTGATAGGCCCATGGTAATTTTTCATTGTTTAAATTGCATTTTCCAAAGCATAAATCAAATCCATGAAATTTTTAGATATATTTTTTTTAGAATGAAAATTTTTGTGTTTTGAGAGATAAGCCCATGGTTAATTTGATACTTAGACTGAGTAGACTACATAACTCAAACATGCAAAATATTTAATACTTGAAAATTAGTCAAAAATATAAAATATTGAGAATACTTGAAATAATTTAAAAAACTTCACTGGATCAGTTCTTAATTATACATAGTTTTGTCTAAAATGAGACCATGAGCTCTGAATTATAGATAATCTCTGGGTCTAGGTCAACATCATAAGTTCTCATATATAGAGTCTAGATGAGGATACAAGTTCTCAAATATATATGGTCTCCACCAGGATTGGATTGGAAAAAATAGCACTTACCCGGGAAAAATTTGTAGTCATAATTGTAATTTGTTATTGAGCTTTTTATCAGTACTTTTTGTTATAAAATATTTACAAATACTCCTCGACCAAATTTTATGTAATCTCTTACCGTTAATGGCTGATATTTCTACTAAATCTAGTAGTTGTTGAATTAAAATGCGAAGAAAACGAAGCCAGCCATTTAGAAGGATAGTGTTCGTTAGCCCTTTGATTTGGCGTTAATTTCAAATCAATTTTTCATCCCAACCATATACTTTTAGTGTTCTGAAATAGGAAATCCGTCGGATTTATTTGTTTGTTGGGTTTTGCTTTGCTTTGCCTTCGAGCATAATCTAGTCAGGTTGTCAGGTGATGGAATATATTCCAATTACAACTCTTCTGCAGTTATTTTATTTCATGTCCACCTCGCTTTGAACCGTTATGCACATATACAAATGGCAGTGATTGATAATTGTTATGAGTTCTGTGGGGCATACAACTTCTGTAGCAGAGCTTATGTCATTCGAAGAATTCGATCCACGTGATGATTAATTTGGTACCTCTCATCTTTTCTTTTTTTAAAGCTCTGGATAAGAGTTGGTATCAGCGTCTTCAGCGGTGGACCGAATATTTTAAGAAAGATTGGGTAAGACAAATAGGAGTAGCCTGGCATTTATTCAACAATATACAAATTTTCTATTTTATAATAGAATAATTTATACACATAAATTTTGTTTTAATTAGTTTGGGTCACAATTTATAAATAAAAATAAATGAATTTTAATTAGCTTGTATTTTTAATTTCAAATCATATTATTATTATGGATGAACGTTTACTAGACTTAAGACTCGTAATTATTAATGATGATCATTAACATTCACTAAAACTTATGTAATTTGTACGGAACTTATTTTAAAAACATAAAAAATATAGTTTGTGTAATGCTTATCTTAAAAACATAAAATATTCACTAGAACTTATATAATTTGTACAAAAAACATAAAAAATATAGTTTGTGTAATGCTTATCTTAAAAACATAAAATATTCACTAGAACTTATATAATTTGTACAAAACTTACTTTAAGAACATAAGAAATATCGCTGGTACCATACCTACCTTAAAAACATAAAAGATGAAGATTAATCAAATTTATTCAACATATTTTATTTCTATATTAAAAAAAAATAGTTACAATAGCTTCATAACTTTGTTGAATTAAACGATTCAACTTCTTTTTCATACTCATTTTTATTTTTATATTAAAACATAAATGGTCTTCATTTCATAATCTCTACCATAATCTCTAAATTGTAAAAATATTTATTAAAAATAATTTATTAAAATTAATATATATATATAAACATTTAATTTGTATATCTCTTATATAACATATATTGTATTTAAAATTTTAAATATAATCCATTTTATATAAAAGATACACCAATTAAATGTTTATATATATATATAATAATAGTTATTAAATAAATTTATTATTTTAAATAAGTATAATTTATTATAGTCAAACTTAAATAAAATATTAATATAATATGATTTTTATTTCATAAAAATAATTAAAAAATATTAAAAGAAAATTTATTTTATACTACATACCATAAATAAAGCATTCTCTATTCAACTTTCAAGCAGACATGCCATAATAGAAGAGCCCTTTCCTCATGAATCTTTGGCAGACCCATTGTCAACACGATAGGAGGGCCAACTTATCTTCTTGCTAAATATTTAGCCTAGAAGCTTAAGCCCCTTGTTGGCCATACAGAATCCTTCGTCAAGGACTTTGCATCGTTTGTTAATGAGTTAAAGAGTTTCAAGCTTGATCCAGATGACAAGCTTGTGAGCTTCGATGTGGTCTCTCTCTACACTAATATCCCTATCAACGAGGCCATCAAAGTCATCAAGTGCATCACAGATCCTGATACAACTTATTTAGTTGGTATTTGTCTTTGTTCTACTTTCTTTTCATTCGATGGGGAATTCTATGAGCAAACTTGCAATGTTGCCATGGGTTTCCTCCTCACCCCTATGGTAGCTAATATATTCATGGAGGATTTTGAATCAAAGGCCTTAGCCTCTTCTTGTCTTCTAACTAAGTTGTGGAAGAAGTTTGTGGATGACCCTTGTGTCATCTGGTCCCATGGTAAAGAAAAGTTGGAACTGTTTTGCCTCCATCTTAACAATCAATCATTGAATTTGAATGTAATGGTAGTCTTCCCTTCCTGACGTCCTCTCAAGGAATGATGATGGCTCTTTCTCTCATCAGGTATATCGTAAGAAAACTCATACAGAGCAATATCTTCATGCTAATTCTCATCATTTCCCATCTCAAAAGCTTGGTGTTCTCAACACCTTAGTGACTAGAGCTTTAAGAGTTTCTGATGAGAACCATCTCAAGGAAGAGAAAACACATCTCCTAAGTGTTTTCTTTAATAATAGGTATAGTAGACACCAATGTACTAAGGCTTTCCTCAGAGCTGAAAAAGGTCCTAGTGCTAAGAAAGATACCAAGGATTGATTTTCTGGTGTTCATCTTCCTTTTATCCAAGGGACCACTAACAAGATTGCAAGGATCCTAAGGAAGCATAAGGTGGCTTCAACCTTTCGGCCTTTAAATACCATCCGGAGCTCCCTTAGATTTGTAAAAGACCCAGTGGACCCCAAGAATATGAAGGGTGTTTACGTTATCCCATGCTCTTGTGGGACTCCCTACATTGGTGAGACTAGTCGCTCGATTAATCAAAGGATTCGTGAGCATGCTGCTGACATCAAGCATGGCAGGACCCGCTCCTCTGCTTTGGCAGAGCATGCAGATAAATCTAAGCATCACATCTACATTGAGGAGGCCCAAGTTGTTGCTAAGGTTAGTCATTTTCATCATCGTAAATTGAGAGAGGCCCTAGAAATTGAAAAAAGACCTAATAATTTGGATAGAGATGATGGTTGGAATATTAGTAGAAGTTGGGTCCCTGTCTTGTCCTCCTAACATTTTAGGCTTTTTTTTGGGATTTATTTTGTTTGTTTGTTTATCTATGTAGGTATTTACATCCTTTTTATAGTATTTGTTGTTAATTTATTCTTCATTAGAGTTTATTTTGTTGATCCTTCATTTTCTATGTATTTTATCATCCTATTCATTCTTAACTCCTTTTAGTATTTTTGTTATTTTTTTAATGGGCGCGAGCCCCATATTTAATGTTGACCCTGTTTTACTTATTGATTATTTTTTCTTTGGATATATTATATATATATATATATATATATATATATATAATATATATATATATATATATATATACTTGTGTATATTTTTGTTTTATTTTATTTATTTTTTCATTAATTATTTTTAATTTATTTTATTTTATTTCATTAGTTATTTTATTTATCAAATGATCTTGTCTCGATTACGGTCTTCACTCGTTTTTATAATTTTTTACTCCCCTCCTTTAAAATTTGAGTTCGATTATTTATTTATTTATTTTAAATATTATTTCTCAAAAACTAGTTGTTTAATATAATGGTTAATTATTAATATTTGTTTTTAATTAATTAATAAATTAATATCATAGTTTAAATATTATTTTTCAAAAACTAGTAATCTTTTGTTTTAATAAATTAATTTAAATATTATTTTTTGAAAACTAGCCATTTAATATTAATATTTTAATAAACTAATATCAATATTTAAATATTATTTTTCAAGAACTAGTAATATTTGGTTTTAATAAATTAATTTAAATATTATTTTTCAAAAACTAGCAGTTTAATATAGTTGTTACCTATTAATATTTTTAATAAATTAATGAAATAATATCATTATTTAATTTTTTTTCAAAAACAAGCCATTTAATATAGCCGTACTTAATAATATTTGTCTTTAATATATTAATAATTAATATTATAATTTAAACATTATTGTTCAAATATAGTCATTACTTGAAATTATGTCTCTACATTTCTCTCTATTTAAGCCTTTGCCATGGTCTGCCTCTTCATCTGGTCTTGATGATGAACCACACTTGTTGGTTCGAAACGCGTCGGCTAAAAAAATCTGTCATGTGATTTCTACCGAAATACTTTGTTTAATTCATTATGGATCACAGAAGCTTGAATACAGAAATTATTAAATAACTTTAAAAAAACATATTAGTAAAATTTTTTTGCACTATCATAATTATCGTCTCGAATAAAATAAAGGTATTTGATACTTCTATCTTTCCAACAAGTTTATAATCAGATCATAGGAATTTTTATTTTTTAAAATTATAATATATTTCTAAAATTGTATTTAATTAGTTTCAAGATGGGAATTTTATTTTTAAATTATAAATATATTTTTTAAAATAATATTTAATTAAATTCATATTAAAATGTAAACACGGTTATTATGTTTTTTATTATGATTTTGATTAGAATTTATGTTATCTATATCAAATAGAAATGTTAATCTATATATATATATATTAAAAAGTAATTAATTATCTCTTATATTTTCTAATTAAAAATATTAATTAAATTTTTAATAATAAAATATTTTATATTTAAAATAATATAAACCATATTTAATTTAATATATTTTAAATAAAAAATAAATAAATAAATATATTCATAAATAATCAATAAAAAAATAAAAAATTGTGCTTGAATCTTATCACGATTATAGAGTGAAGATGTAATATCTCTTCATAATAAGTATATAAAAAAAAAATTAACTATATTATATATTTAATTCCTACCTCTATATATATTAGCCATCAAAATTACATATATATAATCAACATAAATCACATTTATATGCATAAACCCCAACCATGTATAAACAGTTTAGTTCACACCTATATGCAGAAATTGCTTATACATATAATAACATCATTCACCTATATGTATAACTGCATATTTCACATATAAGTTTAGTTCATACGACTGGTTATTTAATTTTTTTAATATCCAATGCTTGGCATTTATGATCACATTTATATGCATAAACCCCAACTATATATAAATAGTTTAGTTCACACCTATATTCATAAATTTCTTATACATATAATAACATCGTTCACGTATATGCATAACTGCATATTTCACATATAAGTTTAGTTCATATGATTGGTTATTTAATTCTTTTAATATCCCATGCTTGGCATTTATGATGACCCCTGTATCAACAATGGCATGATGGCTGTGGGATATTCAACACGTCAAATCTGTGGTGAAATCACAGCTGGATGCATGGTAGAACTTTATAGCAATCCTCTGGACATTGATCCATATGCGATGCATGTATCCATTTAGTGAAGGCGGGAGCCGACCTCCAGAGACTTTCATCTGTCCTCCATCTGTCGTCCTCTCCTCGGGAACTACTATGCATCAACAACTCTCCTTGCACTGGGCTCATCCAACGATGGCAAGGGCACTCTTATCCTTATTTCCTACCTTCTATGTTTCATTTTTGATGTTAAGTTCTCTAGCGACAGACTCTTCGGCATTTTCGTCTCCAACTCCAGTTTTTTTGCCCAGGTTCGAATCTTGTTATAGTAAGACTGATTAGTTCCTTCACTTGCATTTCCGTACTCTAGCATTAACATTTTCTTGGGTTCTCGGGTTCAAAACAAGTCGTGCTGGTTCCTCAATGCCATGAAGGAGGTGTTCATGCCACAGCCCTAGCCAGGTAAGGAAATTTGTCCCAAGTTTTGTTAAGTAGCTACTGTGTTTTTTTTTAACTTTACCAGAGAATAACCAGATCTTGTTTGTTGAATTGCTAGGCTTCACCAGGGGTTTGCTTAGCCACTCGAGAATGGAAGCTCAGTGCCTTCCTCCCGAAATGAGGCCAAGGGTTTTGAACTGGTACTACATCCATCCTCCGGGTATGTAGTTTTACTCCAGAATTCCTCCAGTCCAGAGCTTTACGTCCTGAGGGTTGATCTGTTCTTGAGTCAGTCTTCTGACTAAGTTATTTATGGTCTATGTTATTTGTTGTAAGAAGTTTATTTGGGGCTCCACTTATGAAGACCATGTGACTGCGTTTTTTTTTGTGCTTCAGCTAGAAGAGTTCCTCGACTTGCATCTTAGGTTCTGGGTTCATGGCCATTACTTCATTGTATTTTGAAGCTCTAGATAATGGCTTAGTTGTAATTTTGAAATTCGAAATTCTTTTAGGCACTGAGACCTCTTTACCAAAAGAGGGTTTTAACTTTCCTAAGACTATATATATACTGTTTGATTTATGGAAATATCTACTGTGTCAACGATTTAAGGGTTGTTTCTTTAACCCTCAAATTGACTCTGTAATTCCTTTACATAGAGGTTTATTTATTTTTTGCATTAAACGTTTTTCGTTGTTTTGCACAATACTTGCCTTTTATCTGGATTTCATTTGAGGTTTATTCTACAATCTACCTACAACTATGGCTATGGAGATTATTTACATCTTTCTTGACTTGTGTATTTAATTACTTTGCTAGTTGTGTCCCTTCTAACAAGGTTTTAGTTCCATGTTCTAAAACATTTGAATGTGGAATGAGATATAAAGTATTCATATGGATTATCGACTCAGATTCTCTTTCTGTTACTTAGGCAATATCCTTTTTTAAATAGTTATGAATCTTGTGGTTGGTTTCAAAACTCATTCTTTCATTACAGTTAAATTTCACTTATGTTATCTTAGTTAAACTGCTTAGTATATATTAGGTATTGTAAATCCCTCTTTGTTATACTATAAGGTCTGGTAGTGAAAAATTCAACTCTTAATACCAAAACATTTATAAACATGTATTTATCCTTTTGTTTTCCCTTGGGACGATAACTTTTTATGTTTTTCTAGAAATTACTGACATAGCTCTGGATGTTGGGGTTCTTGGTCCTAAAATACTTTTTCAGATTGGCCACACAATAAAACCCTAAGTTATACCCCTGTGTAAAGTTTTCCGTCACTTTTAGTAAAAAAACTATTTGATTCTATATATATATATATATATATATATATATCTTCTGGTCACTGTAGATTTTCTAGTACATCTAGTAGTTCTTCTAGCGGTCGTTATGCCTTAGCTATTTCTAGTTTAAAACACAACCTTTTTCCAACAACATGCAAATATTTACTTAGTAATTATCTACCCTACAGAGAATTAAACATACACTTATCTGATTTAGGGAGTAAAATACAGAATGTTAATTGTACTTATCTGATTCCCATAGTATAATCTATCAACTATTGATTCAAGTTAGACGTGAAACGCTGATTTACATTGTAACCATGAGACTTGCTTTCAAGCCAAGTCTCCCTTCGAGCTGTCACCACATGCAGGGTGATCTCCTGTAGGCTAACAGTCTTACGTTTATAACTATCTGGTATTAACCAAACATAGCACCTGGAACTCTATCTAACATAACGATAGAGAAAATCCCCTTTTCCTTCCTATCTCTCTCTTATCTCAGGTACACATTACCCTCTTGATTTATTCCCTTGAGAATAAATCTACAAGGAAGTAGTTAGGGTTGGCTAACTGCCCATCCGAACTACTTGACATGTGAGAGTTGCATAATCATCATTATCAAGAAATTTGTCTCATGCACATTTTTAATCAAAAAAATAAAAATATAAAATTCAATAATAATATTCAGTTTATTTGCTGCAATAATTAAATATTTACAATTTACTGGGGACATCACACCTCCCCCCAAGATTAAACATCGCCTCGATGTTTTTTCGCTGCAAATAAATTTGGACAAGTTTCTCTCATTACTTGTTCATCCTCCCAGATGGCCTCCTCCAGCCCAAAGTACTGCAACTGCACTTTAACTTGGGTGATAACTCGTTTTCGCAACATTGCTTCTCTCCGACTGAGTATAACTAGGGGTTCAGCTGAAAACTCGCCTTCGAGTTTGACCTACACATAAGAAAATTTTAGTTAGTTTTTTTCCTTGGCAACTTTTTTTGACAGATTTATTAAAAAATTAACTTACTTGTATACCTTACCAATTCATTATATGCTTAGGGTCACATATATATATTTTTAACACCGAAACATGGAAAACATTGTGCACACATATGTGGCTAGGCAAGGCGAGTTGGTAGGCCACTTGTTCGATTCGAGCTAGAATATGGAAAGGGTCATAGAATCGGGTGCCAATTTAGCACATCTACTACATTGCAATGTACTTTTCTTGGCCCATACCCGCACATAAACATGATCTCCAATTTGAAATTACCGGAAACTCCTCTTTCGATCAACAAAGTTCCTCTGTCGACCTTGCGCAACCTTTAAATTATAGCGGACTCTTTTAACCATCTCCTCGATTTCTTTTAACATGTCCAACCCCAACATCATCTTATCCTCTGGCCCACCCCATCTCAAAGGTGTCCTGCACTTTCGTCCATAGAGTACTTCAAACAGACTCATTTGTAGTGATGTGTGGTAACCATTGTTCTAAGAAAATTCTACCAAATGTATGTAATCCTCCCATTTAGATGGTTGTTGCATTACGTAAGTCTGCAACATATCTTCCACTACCTGATTTACTCGTTCAGTCTACCCATCTGTTTGGGGGTGGTAAGTAGTGCTGAAATGTAATTGTGCATCTAAACCTTCAAATAAGGATTTCTAGAAAGATGATGTGAATTTTACATCATGATCAGAAATTATGACCTTTGGTAATCCATGTAATTTAAAAATGATTTTCATGAATATATTATCAATTTGTACTGTCTAATAGGTTGACTCTACTAGTATGAAGTGGGCGGACTTACTCAACTTATCCACCACCACAATTATTGAATCATTCTACTTTCTTGACTTAGCCAGTCCTGTAATAAAGTCAATGGAAATGGTTTCCCACTTCCATTCCAGAATAGGCAATGGGTGCAACAACTTGGTTGGGTGACTATGCTCTGCTTTTACTTGCTGACATTCCAGATATTGAGCCAAGTATTCGGTCATTTCTTTCTTCATACCAGATCAATAATATTCCTTTTTAAGTGTGGTAATTAGTTTATGGTATCCGGGATGGCCTGCATATAGATTTTTATGATATTCATCTAGAATTAAGTCTTTAACATTTTTCTTGTTAGGTACATATATTATTTTCTTATAAATTAGCATACCTTCATGATTTATTTTATGTCCCAGTTTTTGTTCATTGTTGTTTGAAATTTTTACTTGCTACCATAAAAATTTATATTTTAGATTAGACCTAGCTACGTCTTTAATCAGCTCATTAAAGATAGTTCATACTTCACTATATGAGACTTCATATATACAATGTATTTTCTGACATAAGGCATCCTCAACCTGGTTATCTTTGCCTTTCAAGTGCTTGATTTCAAAATCAAATCCACTTATAAAATCAACCAAACGAGCTTGCCTAGCATTTAGAGTGGGCTTCTTGAAATAGTTAGGTAAACTATGATGATCATTCATTAAAAGAAATTTCTTACCCATCAAGTAATGTCACCACATTCTTAACACATGAATGACTGATGTTAGTTCTAAGTCATAGGCTAAATATTTTTTCTCATGCTCCTTAAGCTTCCTAGATTCATAAGAAATTACTCTGCCTCCCTGCATTAGTACACCATAGACACCTCCCTTGCTGGAATCTATAAAAACCACATGGTATTTATTTGGGTCTGCAATGCTCATAATAGGTGCGATGGTAAGTAAATGCTTAAGTTGGTCAAAACTCTTTTGACATTCCATGGTCCACTTGAAATTATTTCCTTTCTTCCGCAAAGAGGTGATGGGGTATGCTACCTTGGAAAAACCTTTGACAAACCACCTATAGTATCTGGCTAGACACATGAATGACCTTATATCCACCACATACTTTCGTAATAGCTATTCCATTATTGTTTTTATCTTTTTGGGGTCCACAATGATTCCATCCTTGTTAATGACATGTCCTAAATACTGGATTTGTTCCTTAAAGAAATTGCATTTGCTCTATTTTTCATACAGCTGATGCTCTCTTAAAGTTTGCATAACTATACAGAGATGTTCTTTGTGCTCTTCTATATTCCAAGAGTAAATTAATATGTCATTGATAAAAATCAACATAAATTTATCCAAATATTGATGGAATATATTTTTCATGAGACACATGAAAGTTGCGGGGGCATTAGTCAGCCAAAAGAGCAACACAACGAACTCGTAATGTCCATAGCGAGTTCTAAAGGTTGTTTTAGTTATATCTTCCTCCTTAATTTAGATATGATGGTAACCAGAACGAAGGTCGATCTTTGAAAACACAGTTGCATCCTGCACCTGATCAAAAAACTCATCTATATGAGGTAAGGGGTACTTATTTCTTATGGTCAGTTTGTTTAACTGGCAGTAATCCATGCACATTCGCAGTGTTCCATATTTCTTCTTAACGAAGAGTACTGGAGCTCCCAAGGTGATACTCTTGGCCAGATGTACTTTTTATCAAGTAGTTCCCATAGCTGCAGTTTTAGCTCTGTCAACTTCGGTATGCTCATGCGATAGGGGCTCGGGATACCAGGGCAGTTGTCGGTTTTAATTCAATGGTGAAATCTATGTCTCTTTTCCAAGGAAGTTCCAGAATTTCTTTAGGAAACACATTCAGTAAATTCTGTATTACAAATATATTTTCTAAAGAAATAGATATTTTCTTTGAATTGGCATACCCTACCTATATCACGTAGATTTAACATCCTTTTCTGATGCATTTTGCTAGTTGAGAGGCGGTTACCAATCTTAATTGTAGAGGTCTAATTATGCATTGAATTTCCTACCTCTTTCCCTCTTCATCAATATAGATAATGGTTTTGGTCTTACAGTTAATGAAGGACCAATGCTTTTCCAACCAGTCCATACCTATAAGGATATCATAAGATCCTAGGGGTAATAAAGTCAAGTCTGCCACAAAAGACTAACCAGCTAATTGTAAGGGGAAACTGTTGACCTTGGCCAACAACTTTCTTTTTGCCCCTGTGGCTAGTTATAATAACCAAGGACTCTTAAACTTAACAGCTTGCAAACAACATTGTTCCACTATCTTAGGGCTAATATAACTCAAAGTAGCTCCTGGGTCAATCAAAATAGATAAAGTTTGATCTGAGATTTTACCTTCAAATTATATCATGGTTGGCTGGTATTCTGCCTGATGGTCTTCGAGGGTAGCATTGAGTTTTGGAATGTTTCTTGCTACTTCTCCCACAGTTGATGCTTCTTAAATCTATGCAACCTAATCAGTTCCCTTGCGATGGGGACAATTTTTAACGTAATGTGGTCCTTGACATCCCTAACACTGTACTAGGGGTCTAACTGCTATATCCAATTCAGTTCTTTCTGACTACTTAGTAGTCTTAGACACATTTGAAAATTTAAATCTGGGTTGATTTCTATTCATGTTTCTGTTTGCTTTTCCTTTATGGGGTCCCTTCCTAATCACATCTTTATTTCCCTTGCTGCCGGAAGGAAACTTAATTCTCTTTTTATCAACCCATATTTTTCCCACGTCTCCCTTTTTCCTATTTTGCTGATAGAAATTTTGAGCTTTTCGTACAACCTCATCCATGGTTTTTGGGTTATCGAACTCGAGATGCTCTTTCGTGAATAATGGAAAGCTACTGATAAATTGTTGCACTTTCGCCTTTTCCTCTCATATGTAAGGAACATCTTGAAGCAAGGATGTAAATTTTTCTATGAATTCATCCATAGTCATCTGACCCAATCAGAGATTGTGGAACTCCTTTTCTTTTTCATCATAAAATATTTCAGTTAAATAACTCTCCTTAAAATATTTTTTAATTTTTTTTAGAATTCTTCTTGCTACTTCTCCCATAATTGATGCTTCCTGAATCTATGCAACCTAATCAGTTCCCTTGTGATGGGGATAGTTTTTAACGTAATGTGGTCCTCCACATCCCCAACACTATATTGGGGTTCTAGCTACTATATCCACTTTAGTTCTTCTCGACTACTCAGTAGTCTTAAAATCATTTGGAATTTTAAATCTGGGTTCATTTCTATTCATGTTTTTGTTCACTTGTCCTATATGGGGTCCCTTGCTGATCATAGCTTTATTTCCCTTACTACTGGAATGAAACTTAATTCCCTTTTTATCAACCCATCTTTTTCCCACATCCCCCTTTTGTTTGTTTTGCTGATAGAAAATCTGAGCTTTTAACTTCATCCATGGTTTTTGGGTTATCGACCTCGAGACACTCTTTCATGAACAATGACAGGCTGTCGATAAATCGCTACGCTTTCGCCTTTTCCTCTCGTATGTAAGGAACATATCGAAACATGTAAATTTTTCTATGAATTCATCCATAGTCATCTAACCCAATCGAAGATTGTGGAACTCCTTTTCTTTTTCATCATAAAATCTTTCAGTTGGGTACCTTTCCTTAAAATATTTTTGAAACTTTTCCCAAGTTATACTTTGCTCATTCACTCCACGCACTATTTTTACCTCCTCCCACCATAGGGTGGCTTTCCCTTGCAGCTGAAAGATGGCCAAGCGAGCTTTGAAGTTATGGTCATATTCATACAACTGAAAGTATTTATTCATATTAATAAGCCAAGCTTCAACTACCTCCTCCTGTTCGCCATCAAAGAGGGGCAATTTAATTTTCCAAAATTCTCCTTGTAGTTCTACCTTTTGTCTTTTCTGGTTTTGTGTTCTGATCAATTATCAGATTTTTCCTCGTGTTTTTCTTCACTGCCTTCTATTTCCAAGTTCTTGGTTCAAAATTCTTGCTCTTGAGTCATGTTCCCATGCTCTGGGTTGGGAATTGTCTCTCTAATTTTGTCTATCAGACACGCTCTTCATAATATTTTCCTGCTCTTGCATCAACCTTTCATTATCTAACCATAACCGGGCCATCTCATCCCTTAGTTCTTGCATAGTTTCCAAGATTGTAGTATTAATGTTGCGTGGTTCTTCCCCCAACTGTACCCATACCTCGGGATTGGATTCTTGAAAAGATGTTGGTCCTATTCTTATTCCAGACCTATGGCGTGTAAATCCAGTCCTCCTCATGCTGGCTGTTCTGCTTTCGCTTTCTCTGTGCATATCACAAATTTTGTTAATTCATTTATTTCCAGAGGTCTCAACATTGTAACCTGAGGCTCTGATACCACTTGTAATACCTCTGCATATTAACTATATATATATATATATATATATATTAACTACATTTACATATTTAATTCCTACCTCCAATTATATTAGCGACCAAAATCACATATATATAATCAACATAAATCACATTTATATGCGTAAACCACAACTATGCATAAACAATTTAGTTCGCACCTATATGCATAAATTTCTTATACATATAATATCATCATTCACCTATATGCATAAACACATATTTCACATATAAGTTTAGTTCATACGATTGGTTATTTAATTCTTTTAATATCCAATGCTTGGCATTTATGATGACCCCTGTACCGATGATGGCATGACGCCTTTGGGATATTCAACATGTCTAATTTGTGGTTAAATACAAGTAGGATGCATGGTAGAACTTTATGGCAATCCTTCAGGCGTTGATCCATATGTGATGTATGTATCTGCTCGGCGAAGGAAAGCTAGCCTCCACAGACTTTCGTCCATCCTCCATCTATCATCCTCTCCTCAGGAACAACTACGCATCAACATCTCTCCTTGCACTGGAATCATCCAATGGTGGCAAGGGCACTCTTATCCTTATTGCCTACTTTCTCTGTTTCATTTTTGATGTTAAGTTCTCTAGCGATAAACTTTTCTACTTTTTCAGCTCGAACTCTAGTGTTTTTTCCTAGCTTCGAATCTTGTTATCGTAAGACTAATTAGTTTCTTCACTTGCATTGCCTTGCTCTAGAATTAGCATTTTGCTGGATTCTCAGGTTCACAATAGGTCATGCTAGTTCCTCAATGTTGGGAAGGAGGTGCTCATGCCACAGCCCTAGCCAGAAAAGGAAATTTGTCCCAAGTTTGGTTAAGCAGCTACTGTGCTTTTTTTGAAAATTTACCAGAGAATGACCAGATCTTGTTTGTTGAATTGCTAGGTTTTTCCAAGGGTTTTCTTAGCCACTCGAGAATGGAAGCTCAGCGGCTTCCTCTCGAAATTCAGCCAAGGGTTTTAAACTGGTAGTACATCCAGCCTCCGGGTATGTGGTTTTACTCCAAAATTCCTCTGGTCCGGAGCATTAGCTCCTGAGGGTTTCTATGTTCTTGAGTCGGTCTTCTAGCTAAGCTATTTATGGTTTATGTCATTTGTTGTAAGAATTTTATCTGGGGCTCCACTTATGAAGACCCTGTGACTGTGTTTTTTTATGTGCTTCGGCTAGAAAATTTCTTAGACCTGCTTCTTTGGTTTTGGGTCCATGGCCATTAGTTCATTGTATTTTGAAGGTCTACATAATGACTTAGTTGCAATTTTGTAATTCATAATTTTTTTAGTCACCGGACCTCTTTACCGAAAGAGAGTTTTAATTTTCCTAAGACTATATATATAATGTTTGATTTATGGTGATATCTATTATGTCAATGATTTAAGGGCTCTTTCTTTAACCCTCAAATAGGCTCTATAATTCCTTTACAAAGAGGTTTATTTATTTTTTGCAATAAACTTGTTTCGTTGTTTCGCACAGTACTTGTCTTTTATCTAGATTTCGTTTGAGGTTTATTCCGAAATCCGTTTGCAACTCTGGCTATGGAGATTATTTACATGTTTCTTGTCTTGTGTATTTAATTACATTGTTGTCATATCCCTTCTAGAGGGTTTTAGTTCCATGTTTTGAATCATTCGAACGCGGAATGAGATATAAATTGTTCATAAGGATTATCAACTCATATTCTCTTTCTGTTACTTAGGCAATATCTTTTTTTAAATAGTTATGAATCTAGTGGTTGGTTTCAAAACTCATTCTTTCATTACAGTTCAATTTTGCTTATTTTATCTGATGCAAGAGCATTCAAACTTAGCCAACAATGTGATTGTATGTTCACATTTTGTGGCTAATATGAGATGAATTTCATTGACCTGAATGGTCAAAATCAATTTAGTAGAGAGAGCTGGATCTCTCAAATTTATCTTTATTTCAATTATTGTAATAATTAAACCATTGTATTATTTTTGGAATAGGAGATAAGTTGTTAGGATAGGTGTGTATCAGAGCTTGAGAATAGGGATTTAATAGTTGAGCTGATAAAAATAGAGATTTATTTGTCAATGTTGTTAGGATAAGATTTGATCCATAAAACAAAGGAAAAAAATGTAATGATAGGAGAATGGAATAGGAGAGTGAGGAGTGAGAAATTGAGAGAGAGAATAGGATTTGAGAGTCAAACAGAGGTCAGAAAAATTGTTGTAATCAAGCCGAGAGAGCCAAGACTCTGTAATTTCTATTTTATTGAATAAATTGATTTAGTGTGGTGTAGTGTATTATTCCTGGTGTGAAATGCTCTTGAATCCACAGATCGACATTTTGGACCCTACCCAGACATTATTCCCATTTATGTGTTTTATTATTAATCACTGTTAATTAGCATTAACGCTCAATTTCAAGATTAAGCTAAACCTTTATTAAACCGTGGTGCTAAATTTTATGCATTAAGTGCATGAGCGAGATTAAAAGGCAGTAAGTGGTATATCACATGGAAAATAAATGGGAAATGGTATTTCTCCAAACTGTGTGATTAACCTAAGCTAGTGACACATAACATGGGAAAACCACTTTTCTCACACGTTCTCAACCTGATATCGGTCGTGCAAGAATTCATGCGAGATTCGGCGATAACCGTTGGATCGAATAAGACAAATCGATGGTGGAGATCATTCAACTAGTTGGCGCGTGACACGACGCGATATTCATCGAATCTAAAGAAGCTAGATCAACTGTGGAGATTGAAGCGCTCAAGGAGTAAGAATTCAAAGTGGGACCAATGGTGATTGGTCAGCTTAGTGGGACCCTCAGGAGGAAATACACGTGTATAATCTTATTAACACGCAACTGATTGGTTTTTAAGTGAACCATTAGTCTAAACCTAGACTACCACATCATTTGGTATCGGAGCCAAAGGATTAAGTGTGCTATAGTAAACATGCCACCTAGGAGAGGAGCTGACAAAGGTCAGGGGAGACCTGTAGCGAATGCAATTCTACTGGAAGAGATTTGAAACTTGTGCACAAGGATGGAGACAATGGAAACTGCTCAAAGGAGAGCACTTGATGAAGGAGATGCCAGTGCTGCAGAGGAATCTTCTAAGGAAGAAGAGGAGGATGAAAGTGGTTGCCAAAGTTCTCAAGATATTTGCTAAATCAAGTGGAAGACCAAAGGTGGAAATACCTTTATATGACGGGAATCTCAATGTAGAAGAGTTGATGGACTGGATCAGTTCATTGGACAAGTATTTCGACTATGAGGAGGTTGATGACAAAAAGAAGGTGAAACTTACAGTTACCAGATTGAAGGTTCATGCAGCTATCTCGTGGGATGAACTACAAACATCTAGAGCAAGAAAGGGGAAGTGCAAGATCAAACAATGGGATAAAATGGTGAGTAAATTGAAAGCTAAATTTATGCCAAAAGATTATAAGTTAAATACTTTCAGACAGTTACAGAATTTGAGACAAAAAGGACTGATTGTCAAACAATATAGAAAAGAATTTTATAAGCTAAGCATTAGAGCAGTACATGTAGAGGATGATGTAGAAAAGGTAGCCAAATACATCATTGGCTTGAGGTATGACATACAGGATGAATCAGATTGCTGAGTCTGAAGACAATTGAAGATTCCTATCAAGCAGCTTTGAAAGCAGAGGAGAAGATGTTGAGGAAACAAAATCTAGTGAATTTGGTAACTATGATCTATATGGGCAATGTCCATTACTTGTCATGTGTTTAATGCATTTTATTTTTTGGTGACTTGGTTTTAATACCAATTCCTCTATGTTTAAATTTTTAAGTGTTTCTAGTTGTGAAATTAGATAATGATAAAATTTAATCTTCCATAATATTTTAGAACATACTATATGTTTAAATTTTTAAGTGTTTCTAGTTGTGAAATTAGATAATGATAAAATTTAATCTTCCATAATATTTTAGAACATACTAAATGATAATAAAATTTATTTTTCACATAATATTCTAAAATATTTTTAATAGCATGTACAAATCAAATATTAAGTTATATTATTGGCCCATAATATTATGGTTATATATATATATATATATATATATATATATAAAACTAACTTTATATATTAGTTCATTTTATTATTAATAAAAATAATAATCTAAAATAATATTATAATTTAGTTAATTTTAATAATTTTAAAAACAAAATATTTTCAAAATAATTAAATCCATTTATATATTAAAAAAAACGGTTAAATAATTAAATTACTATTCACATCCAAAATTATATTACCAAATTATTTAAAAAAAATCCAATACTTGCGTCCAATCCTTTTTCAATTTTTAAGAAGTGTATTTTGCAATTTATCTGCGGTAACGATAGAAGGTCATTGGGCCATATAAACCATGGCAGCGCACATAAACAGCGAAAATCCCAAACCCTAGACGGGGCTCACTTATGACGTGTCTCACTTATGAGTTGGGGATCAACACAATAAAACGAAACGGCCGCGGGGCCAGCCACCCTGAGATTCGACCGACCAGTGGAAATTTGTGGTCATGGCCACCATGGGATTCGACGGACCAGTGCAAATTTGTGGTCATGGTTGTGGTTCGCTAGAGGTTCTATCGGTACTTGTCTAGGTCGCTGAACGTCTATATAATGACAGCGATTGGAGAAATATTATGAGTTGTGCGGCTCATACAAATGCTATACATATTTTATTACTTTTATATAAAATTTAAATATAATCAATTTTATATATAATAGATAAATAAATTAAATTTATATATAATTTTATCTTTTATTTTATTTACCTAATAGAATTATATAAATTGAGTTGCTGGTAAATACTAATAGACATCAATTGGTCATAAATATCAAAATAATTAATTAAAAAAGGCATAAAATTACTAAATTATAAATTTATTTAAAACTTTGTTATTATTAATAATACAAAAATTAATATAAGCTAAATATATAGACATTTCAAAAACACACAATGCATAATCATGAAGATTCACCCCATTTTATTATGAGATTCGGTTTTAGGTCCTTGGACTGAGTAGACTACATAACTCAAACATGCAAAATATTTGGTACTTAAAAAATGGTCAAAAATATAAAATAGTGAGAATACTTGAAATGTTTTATCTATAAGAATTTATTTCTTCAATACAATTTTTTCAGCTATACATAATATGTGCATAGTTGACATTGGAATATTTTACTTAATATGGGCATTAAACTATTAAACTATTTTATGGAAATACTTGGTGTTGCGGTCTCCCTCCCGCAGCCAGATTGCTCTACTCTTTAACTTCCATGTTACTTCCTGTATGTGGAGGATGTTTTTTTTTTTTTCGGTCCTTTAAATTACTGAGATATTCCAAAACTCCCTATGACAGTGGTCTTTGCTCCATCAATTTTCCAAATCTACCAATCTCTTTTGTGATCTGTTCCAGGTCCCTGATCATCTGTTTCTTCCTATTTTGTTCTCATATTTTGGTTTTTTCCTTGATATGTCTAAGCCTTGCAATCATATACCCCATTGCAGTATCCTGTTGTGGAATCTGCACCTTGTTCCAAGTCGATCTCATAAGCTTGATGTATTCCTCATCCTCTAACCAAACGCGGTTAAACTTATAAGGAATGCCTATTCTCTCATCCTCCAGTATCCATTTAAGAATAATAGGCATGTGATAAGAGATATAGGTTATGTGTATCCAAGATCTGAGATTCCCCAACTGTTCAGCTAGTTGTTCCTTGATGATAAATTTGTCAAGTCACTTATATACTCATCCCCCACTTTGTGATTTCTCCGGGTAGGAGAGATCAAAACAAGGAAAATATCCCTCATATGATGTCCATCAAAAAGTCTAAACAACCTATCTGCAAAAGAGTCTGGTCTAGAATGGACACCCCATCTCTCCTGCTCCAGTAGGGTGGTGTTAAAGTCCCTTGCCAATATAAGTCCACTGATGTTGAGAATGTTGTTGTTTTGTATGCGATCCCAAAACTTAGAGCGATTTTTATATGGGGCGTACAGATTTAGAAGATGAAAATGACATATATAAACATGGCTACAACTCGACAGCAAGATACCAGTGATGAGACTATGTGCATGAAAGATAGCCCTCCGCGAATCCCACATGGATAATAAGCCCAGAGTGGTTGATGGCTTCCACCCTAGCAAAATGCCATGTTGGACAGATATCCAAAATGTATGAAATAGCCCGAGCGAGAGAGTATAAGGTTTCTTTAATAAAAATGATAGAAGGACATAGAAAGAGAATCATCTGGCGGAGATCCATTTTTTTGGAGTGATCCCCCAAACCCCTAATATTATATGATATAATCTTCATCACAGGACACCCTGAAAGGGCATCTATGCTCTAAGTGTCCAAGGATCAAAACAGGATAGGATAGGAACATCAAGAAGGCCAGATGAGTCCTGAAAAAGAGGAGGTTGAGAGGAGGATCTACCACGAAAATGTCGGCTACCCTTTTTATCGGTCTTTCTGACAGTGATATTCTTAGTAGAAGCAAGACTAAAGTGAGGAGGCGACTTGGGAGCCTTTCCTTTATGAATAGTCAAAGATGTGAGGTTCAAATATCAGTTATGCAGGAAAAATTCAATATCATTGTCCACAGAATTGCGGGGAGAGGATACCACCTCCTGTCTATCAAGTGGTGTGGGAGAAGCCGACCTGAGTGGTGGCATGGAGGGTGAAATCACCAGTAGCGATGAGGTGGTTTGTGTTAGGATATTCCGACACATAGGAAATAATTAGGTACAACTTGGGCTTGTGTATAGTTAGGTAAAGTGTGTTTCTTTTGTATGTACTTTGTGTAGCTTACAATCTGATGGTCATGATATGTTCTAGACATGAAGTGACCCAAGGGTTCATTCTCTCCTACACATTACCGACACTTGATTCGTGGCTTAACACCCAATTCGTCCATGATCTCTATTTAAATAGCATGGAGGGTCATTTGTTAGCTGACCGTTCATGAGAGAAGATGATGTAAATTTTCTTTCTTTTACATCAATAAATTGCCTGAAGTGGCCCCATTGGCTCAGGCCGTGGATTGTTTCCCTCTTTGAGGGTTTTAACCACGTTAATAATACTGGTGTACTGATCTGTGATCTGTTTGTAAGTGGTGTCCTTTGGTGTTCTATCTAAGGAACGTACCCTGTAAATTCCTACATGGTATTAGAGTTATTCAATGGTCGTATCTATTGCTGATCCAAATCCAAAGATGGTACAACTACATCTGGTTGTCGTTTCCTAGATGTATTGTTTCTAACCACTTTTAGGTCAAGAGGACTGCTCCATTATGTTAGGAGAATCTATTCCAGTGAGGAACCCCTTTCATTTCATGTGAAAAGGTTTCTGGTAGCCTTAGCTACGTCATTTTTAAGATCTAGAGGTATACAATATTTATTTGCAGTTATAGTTATTTATCTCTCTATTTATTTTGATATATAGTCCTATATATATATATATATATATTGGATCTATAGCTTTCATTTCTGCATATGCTCTTTGCCCCGCAACTCTATGCGATCTGGCAAACCAGAAAAAAAAAATAAAAAAATAAAAAAATTAAAATTAAAATAAAATAAAATAAAATAAAATAAAATAATAATAATAATAATAATAATAAAATAAATAAAATATTTTTCTCACGCGTATGCTCTTTTTTGTTGCGCATTAGTGTGATCTTGGAAAATCGGAAACATTGAGAAAAATATTTATTTTTTGGTCAAGTCTAGCTTTAAGTCGTAAGGCTTCGATTACTTTTTCTTTTTCTTTTTGGGTTGTGTGGGTTCTTTTGTTTTGTAGGAAAAAATGGGTTTTTTCAAGTAAACATGCACTCCAAGGCTTTAGTGAGCAAAAAAAAAAGAAAAAACTCTTCTTCCTTTCCAAAAATTGCTAATCTTTTAAACTAGTTGATTTGGTCCAAAGTTACTTTATGAGAATAGAGGTCTTGGGTTTAAGTCTTTCTTTTTGTTGAGTTACTTTTTCAAAAAACACATGTAACTTATGTTTTAAAGTTACTTTATGTAAAATTGTTCTCACATATTAAAAAAGTGAGTCACTTATAATTCTAAAGTCTCTTTATCTTTTATTTAAGTTACAATTTAAGTAAATAGTTCATAAAGTACCATTGTAAAAGTGACTTTCACTTATTTATAAAAGTGGCCCACATAAAATAATTTTTTTTTTAAAGTGACCTAAGTAAATTAAGTTTGGAAAGTGGGGAGGGGAATATTTTTTTTATAACATTATCAATCACTTGCCAAAATTCACGTAGTTAATCGGCATCTTGAACAATTTTTTTTTCAGAAAGCCATAACTTCTTCATTCAAAAGTCATTTTCATAGCCGTTTTTTTAATCGGCCTAATTTTTCGAGATCTTTCCATTAGAACACTTAGTTTCAGCATCTAGAGCTTCAATTTCTTTTAAAATGGAAATTCCATGCCTAGTTATTCTTGACAGCACCAACTACTTCCAATGGCTATCCTATGTTGTGGATTTACTTAAAAGTAAAAGTCTTTATAGAATAGCCTCAAGCCAAGAGTCTAAACCTAAAGATGAGTATGAGAAAGCCATCTGGGTAAATAAACAAGATCAAATACATAGGTTGATAGGGATGTCAATTTCTCCAGAACTTAGATTCCATATCGCAGAAATTGATACCCCCGATCAAGCAATGAAACAACTCAATAAAGTTTTTGGAAATAAAAATGAAATTAGAGCCCATCAACTCAAAAAAGAGTTGCTTACGTTGGACCCCAATAATTTTTCTTCCATTGAAGATTTTTTGTCCAAGTTCAAGACCCTTAGATTTCTATTGGAAGGTGTTAAGGTTACAAAAGAGGATGGTAGACTTATCTATTCCATTCTTACTAAGTTAGGACCTGCCTACTCTGTGTTTGTTTCCACCTTCCATTCTACTATAGAAGCCTTTATTTCTCAAGGGAAAGCCTACAAGTCCCCCTCTTTTGACGCCTTTTGTGATTCTTTAATAAGAGAACAAGAAAATATATTACATCTTGGTCTTCTTAATACTGGAAACTCTTCTAAGAAGGTCTTAACAGCCCAGCAGCAACCAAATTCAAAGAATCCTAAGAAGCAACATCCTAAAAAGAATGGTCCTAAACCAAATAAGGGTCCTAAGCAATTTTAGTTTCAAAATGAAAAATAAACTCAACAAAATGATAAGGTGGCTAAAAACAAAGGGAAGGAGACTGATAGACATTGCAACTTTTGTAATCGTGATGGCCACTTAGAATCCAAATGCTCTAAGAAGATGGAATCCTTAGAAGCAGTAATGAATAAGCATACTATCCATTTGGAGCACTCTTCAGCTTCAACTTCATCTTCAATAATAGCACTTTTTTCATGTGGTTGTCAAGCATCTCGGTCTAGTTATGCACTAAATGTATTTTCTTCTTCTCATTCTAATGAGTGGCTCATTGATTTTGGAGCTTCTTATCACATGATGAAAAGCAAAGCCTTGTTTTCTTCTTTAAATGATTGTAACACAAAAAATATATATTTTGGTGATGATAGATCTCTTAGTGTTGTAGGGAATAGAACTATTCATCTAGACAATGGTCAATTTAATGATGTATTATGTGTTCCTACCTTATCCTACAACCTTCTATCTATATATCAGATAACTCATTCAGGTGAAGGTAAAACCGTTGAATTTTCACCTCATGATGTTGTAATTAAGGACCTAAGAGATCCTAGACATATTTTAGCTACTGGCATTATTGATGATTCTACAAGGTTGTATAAGTTTAACAACTTTGGGTCATCAACTCTTCCATTGGTATTTGTCACTCATAATGATGAGGTGAGAAAACTTTGGCATGAATGATTTGGTCACTAAAACTATCACTCCCTTCAAAATATATGTAAAGAAAATATGGTGATAGGTCTTCCTATGGTATCTTGCAGAGATGGTGTTTGTTCCTGATGTGTACTCGGAAAACATCATCGGGATATTTTTGAAAAACATGCCTCTTGGAATGCCTCATCCCCTTTACAGCTTGAGCATAGTAATTTATGTGGTCCACTTACAGTTGTTTCATTCTATGGCTACAAGTATTTCTTAACTTTCATTAATGATTTCTCAAGACGCACTTGGGTATACTTCTTAAAACTCAAGAATGAAGTCTTTAACATGTTCTTGGCCTTGAAGGCCTTTGTTGAGAAATAATCTATACATCAAATTCTTAAGCTAATATCTGATAATGGAGGAGAATATGTTAACAAGAAATTCATCACCCTTTTCACTAAGCATGGAATTCAATTGCAACATACTTCGCAACAAAATGGTGTACATGAAAGGAAGAATTGCACCTTACAAGAAATGGCTAATTGTATGCTTCAATCTAAAGGACTTAGTCTTAATTTTTGTGCATAAGCAATTAATTGTGCAAATTAGATAGTAAATCACACTCCTACTAAGGTTTTAAAGAATATCACTCCAGAAGAAGCATGGAGCTCAATTAAACGAGATGTAAGTCACTTTCGTGTTTTTGGAAGTGAATCACTCCAGAAGAAGCATGGAGCTCAATTAAACGAGATGTAAGTCACTTTCGTGTTTTTGGAAGTGAAGCATGGGCCCATATTCTAGATGAGAAACATAAAGCCTTATAACATAAGAATGAAAAATGTATTTTTGTTGGATATTCTGAAGATGTCAAAGGATATAGACTTCTTCAACCTAAATCTAAAAATGTTATCATTAAAAGAGATGTAAATTTTACTGAAAAGATATCATCCTATGAGCCTAGTTCGGTGGATGTGCCACCTCTCTCTATCCCTTCTACTTCTAAAAATATTCCTTCTTCAGATGATGACGGTGAGGATGAAAATCTCCCCCCACCTTCTCGGGATCCTCCCTCAGCTCCTCAGCTTCCAAAATGGGTCTGCGCTACTCGAGATGTAGTAGGTGCTCTTATAGGTGATCCTACAAACTAGTGTCATACACGTTCTAAGTTTGATATAGCCTCTTATTTACTGGCTCATGTTTCAATGAATTATGATCCTGACATCTTTGTAGAAGCTTCATGCCATCCAGATTGGGACACAGCCATGAATGAAGAATACCATTAATTATTGGCAAATGATACATGGGACCTTGTTCCTCTTCCAAAGGGACAAAATCTTGTTAGATGCAATTGGGTTTACAGAACCAAGTTTGGACCAGATGGAAAAGTTGATAAACATAAAGCTTGTCTTGTTGCTAAGGGTTCTTCACAATTTGAAGGCATTGAATATACTAAAACCTTCTCCCCTGTTTCCAAAATGAACTCTATCTGCCTTGTTCTTTCCCTTGCTTCCTCTTTCAAATGGGAAGTCCATCAGATGGATGTTAAATTCTCCTTCTTGCATGGGGACTTTCATGAAGAATCTATATGGAAAAACCTCCTGCCTTTATACAAACAGACTCCAGCCTTGTATGTCAGCTTAAGAAATCTCTTAATGGTCTCAAGCAAGCCCCTCGGGCTTGGTATGCAGAAAATGGATAGCTTTCTCTTAGATACTCGCTTTTTTAGGTATCATTTTGACAATACTGTCTACACCAAGAAAGTGGGTAAGTATCTTATCTTTCTTATTCTTTATGTTGATGATGATATCCTCACTGGTAGTGAACCAAACCTTATAAACCATGTGAAGTTCAGCCTTAAAAGTCATTTTTAAATCACAGAACTAGGACACTTGCATTATTTCCTTGGTCTTCACGTCTTGCAATCCAAGGAAGGTATTTCCCTTTCCCAGTCTAAGTATGCATGTGATCTTCTACACAACTTTTACATGGAAGGTTGTAAGCCAACCCCTTCTCCCTTTCAGTATGGAGCCAAACTTTCAGTCACTTCTACTTCCCTTGAATTAATGCTACCTTATATCATCACCTAGTTGGAAAAATTTTGTATCTGACCCATACTCATCCTGACATTTCCTTTGTTGTTGGCCTTATTTCTCGGTTTATTCAAACCCCACATGAAAGTAATTCGAAATCCGCTAGAAGAATACTTTTTTTATGTTCAAGTTACAATTCAGTTTGGGATTCATTACAGTGTAGAAGAATCTCCTCTATTGGTTGGTTTCATTGATTCTGATTGGGCTGGTGACCCTAATGATCGGAAGTCTACTGCAGGTTATGTCTTCACTCTTGGTTTTGGACCTATTACATGGGCTTGCAAGAAAAAAAGTCCCATTTATCTTTCTTCAGCAGAAGCAGAGTATTGTGGCACTGTTGAAGCTAGTAAGGAATCCCTATACCTTCATCAGATCATGTCAGAGTTTGTTTTTCAGCAACAACATCTGACTATGCTTTGGTGAGATAATCAAAGTGTCATTCAACTATGCAAAGATCCAGTGCAACATCAACGCAGTAAACTACACATGCACTTCATCAAAAATCTCATTCATGGCCATGTTCTTGAAGTGCAATATTGTTCAACCGATGATCAAGTTGCAAACATCTTTACAAAGGCTCTCACAGAGGCAAAGTTTACTAAACTTCGACTTATGGTTGGAGTTCAGGTAGTTGTCACTAAGGGGGGATAGGCACTAATGATTCCTTCCTTCTCCTATTGTGTCATCTTTGTACATCCTTCAATCCTATCCAAAGTTGTTCTTAAGGCGGGAATGTTAGTATATTCTGACACATAGGAAATAATTAAGCACAACTTGATCCAGTGTATAGTTAGGCAAAGTGTGTTTCCTTAGTATGTACTTTTTGTAACTTACAATCCGATAGTCACGATATGTTCTATACATGAAGTGATATGAAGGATCATTCTCTCATTGGTATTATTGACACTTGATTCGTGGCTTAACACCCTATTGGTTCATGATCTCTATTTAAAGAGCATGGAGAGTCATTTGTTAGGTGATCATTCATATGAGAAGCTTATGTAAATTTTCTTTCTTTTACATTAATAAATTTCCTGAAGGGGCCGCGTTCGCTCAGGTCGTGGGCTGTTTCCCTTTTTGAAGGTTTTAACCATGTCAATAATATTGGTGTATTGATTTGTGACCTGTTTGTGAGCATCATCCTTTGGTGTTCTATTTAAGGAACTTACCCTGTAAATTCCTACAGTATGGAGGGGGGGTTCTAGGGAGGGCAGAGGGGACACCTCCAAATGTTCTGAGATAAGGTGACAGATTATGAGAGGTTCATCGACCATCTCATGGGAGTGCACACAACAAGTGTGCGAAATTGGGATGTAAGGAGCCGAAGTATCAGGGGGACATAAACCAGATAGGGGGAGAGATGACAAAGCACCATGTAGAGTAGAAGAAGGGAGAGGAGGGGAGGTACCTGAGGGGGATTCCCCCACCGATCTAATGTCATGTCATTGTGAATCATTCAGAAACTTCATTTGGTGCCCCCATCCAGTATGTCGCAGCCTGCGTCTACCCATGCAACAATTTAATAGATATCTAGTGCAGCGGAAATAGAGACATATTAAAAGGATCCCTGAGTATTCAATCTATTATTGAAATCTAATCGACCCCATTCCAGATCAATGTCTTCCAAAAGTCCACCCAAAAAACTGACCTCCACCAAAATCCAAGCCACCCGTTTATCACGAGCATCCACAATACCAAGATCCACTGTATATATATATATAATTTAAAATATAATATAAAAATATTCATAGATAAATGTTGGTTGGAAACTGCATGGGTCGATAAGGGTTGTCATACGAAGGAAGGTTGATACTATCCTCCCTCGCCCATATCACATCAATACCTTGAATCGCTGCATCATTTAGATACATATGAATGACCTTTCCCTAGCTTTTTTATCCCTCCTACTACTAGTATTGGCTTCACAATCTTCTAATGTTTTTAATACAAAAGACAATGCAATTTTACATATAAACATTAAAAAAACAAAATAATACGTGAAGTGTCATTTCTAGATAAAACAATCCCCATTGTGTCATTATCTTAATCATAGTCGAAAGTCGAAAAGAAAATGTCGTGCTCTATTTTATGGCATGTCTAGAAATTGAATAGAAAATTATTTTATGGCATGTCTTTAAGTGTAAAATATTTTTTTCACTTTAATATTTTTTTATAGAATAAAAATAATATTATATTAATATTTTATCTTAATTTGTTATAATAAATTACATTTATTTAAAATAACAAAATAATAATAATAAAATTATTATTATATATCATCGATTATATATGTAAAATAATAAGATTGTAACAGTTTTTTTTTGGTAGGTAAGCACCCATGGGGATTTGAACCAGTGACCTATCACAAGGAGTGCCTTAACAGTGGACCCATTCACTGTCAATCCAAAGCCCCATGGGTGATTGTAACATTTAATTTATTTATCTCTCATGTTAAATATAAAATAGATTATATTTAAAAATTTATACAATATTAATAGAATTAATTATATATATATGAATAACATAAATTCATTTTTGTCAAACATACACATGGCGGCAATAGGATATTAAAGATAAGCAGGAGAGTACTAATATTATTAACAAATGATATACATTAGAGTACATTCATATGACCTTTTATTTCGTATTCCAAGGTCTCTTGGACTTCCTTAGTCTATTTAGCTTCCACACCAACCCTTAGAGGATTAGGTGTCCAACATTCCCCCCTTAATCCGAAGGGTTATGTATGAGTCCAAGAAGAGAGCTGTAATACAAAATGTGCAAAAATGCATGGCAGCACTAGGCTAAATGTGCTCTCTGAAGTGCTGGTATAAAGGGTGGTGGTTTAAGGATGACCACCAACACTAGAACTCTTAGTGCGATTCCCAGAACTCTTCCAAGTCTGGCATGAAGCTCAGCTCTTCTGCTAGAGGAAGTGCTCCTAATGTTTTGAAGAGGGAAACCTTCAACCATGAAAGGGAGGTCTCACCCAACATAAAAGGGAGAACCTCAACCTGAAAAGTGAAGTCTCAAGCTATGATGGTTTAAGGATTACCACCAACTCAGGAATGCTTAATGCAACTCCTAGAACTCTTCCGAAAGTGGCAAGAAGATGAAGTCTTCTGCTAAAGGAAGTGTCCCCAATTTTTTGAAGAGGTATCACCGAATGAAGGCATGCTCAGTGGCATCTTTGTCTCTGACTACAACTCTGAATCTAGTATGGCAGGTTGTGGCTCAAGTTCACTTGATGTGGCTTTGAATCTTGTAGATGACCATCATTTCCCCCCTTGTCAGATACAAGGTGAGATGATGGAGAAAACTCAACTGCAAGGCTGTTCAATACTCTAGAACAAGTTCTGACATGTGACTGGAATATCTTCTTGGCTGTTGATGCCCATTGCCAAGAATCGATCCATCCAAGATGAATCTCTATTCTTGCAGGGGGTTTGTTTCTGAAGCATATGTTTGAAGAATGATTGGTTTTATGATAGTGCTTACATAGATGAGGATCAAAACAATGATCTTTCATATGGCCAACTCGGTCACAGTGTTGGCATTTCACAATCTGTTGTTGTTGTTGTTGCTATGAAGGAGGGGCAGAATCTAGAACAGCTGAAGGTGAACTGTCATGAAGTAATCTAGCACTCTGAAATTGGATGGGTTTTGAGTAATCTAGAATATGAAAGGACACGTCCTTGTCATATCCAATACTAGTTTTGTGCTTGTTGTGGACCAGCTCTTCCCAAGGTCTGATTATGGGCTTGGGAAGTGCAAACTGAACTTCTGCATTTGCATGTAACCTTGTTGCTTTATTGAGCACTGGATCTAGATCAATTTCAACAATATTGACTTGATGTTTATGGGAGTCTGTTTCATTGTTCTGAACAGAAACAGGTTCAGAATGATGACTCCATTGTTGTAATTCTTCCTATTGTAGTTGAGATTCAAGCTGCAAAAAAGCAATGTTTTCTTGTGCATGTTGTAAAGATGTTTGAATATCTTTGAGAGTGTCTCTGTTGACTTTAATTCTGCTTCCACTAGTAGATAAGATTAGAGTTCTTAATAACTCTAATAGTCCATGAATTTTCTCCATTATTCAAACAATCTAATCAATAAATGACCAAAAATGCACTTGCAGAAACAGTAATGGTTTTAGAAAATTAATTTTCCAACTTTTCAACATGAATTAATTTGCACTGATGTCTGTTCATGTTCTCACTTCACAATGTCTTGCTCCTCAATTTCTACACAACAAGCCCGATATTGCTGCCTTAACGGAATGTCCAACTTGATAGGTTTGCAGCCCACAAGTTCTTCTGATCTAGATGAAGTCTTCAAGGGTCCTTACAAGAGTTGGTGCATGACACATTCACTGTTGAAAACTTCTACCTTCCTTGAGTCAAAAATGCTTTCTTCCTACAAAGATGCATAAGTTTGATTCTCCTTCAAGACTTAGATTCTTTTCCACGGGTCGGTTTACTGTCTCACTATTTTTGGATCGGACTGTATATTTATATACTTAGAATTTACCACCGTATTACTTGCTCGAAGATGATATCGTGAAGGAGGGTGATAGATTAATTGAGAACTCAATCTTGCTCAGAATTTCGGCTATTTTTTTAAGGTGACAGTGGCCACACTTTAGGGCTTCCAATTTATATTTTATGCTTAGAATTTTGAGGGAGATTAACTCCTTTCCATAGTGAAAATGTATTTGTAAAATCTTCAAACTACTTGCTCCTTTCAAGACTGATATAATCATAAATTTGGATTATTGTTGTAGCACATAAATGATCTTTAAATGATGATTTCAGATCTTATATAGAAAACTTGCACTTTCGATCTCTTCTCTAGGTAGCTCAACCTTCATTGGTATAATATCCCTTCTTTGAAAAAATTAATTTCTCATACTAAATTTATGAGTTTGTGCTATGGTTTTAGTGTAGCATTTTGTTGAACAGCTCGACTGTGTACTAATGTAGGTGTTTTCTCATAATTCGAACTTAGAAATACACGCAATAAATGACATGTACCCAGAATGAAGCTACCAAAATTTCAAACTGATATATTTCAAGCACAGAGATTTACAGAGGACTGATATATGTAATTTCTGTCATAGAAAGAGAGAAAATAGGCAACTTCCTCTTAGTATTTACTATGCAAATAGAATGGAGACAATTAGAGTAGAGGAACTCGGGTACAATAGACGATTCGATGTAGTTTTTCTATTCTTGAATACACATATAAGTTCAGAATTTTCTCCTCTCCATACATCACCTCAAAATGTCCCAACAGAAATCAATATAAAGGTACCAGCGGTTGTCATAGACACCATAAGGTGGTCGTATCACCTTCCATCTCACCAATAAAGGCTTGGACTCCACAAAGTTAGCAATATGAGCCTCTCCAAGATGATATACAACCTCATGCAGTGGGGGATAGTGGCAGCGTTTGAATAACAGTTAACTCATTCCACCTTAACTGTGACTTAGCCCAAAAATTATGCAGCTCTCATCTAGCATTAACAGTGAGGGATTTCGACCCTATTTCTCCTTGGAATCATGCCCAACAATTAAAACTTCTTCCTGTATCTACATTCAACCTCCCACAGTCATGAATTTGTCAAGATATGGCCCTCTATAGATTCAGTCATGCAAGCCTCTGCCATTCTAATTCTTTAAAGAGATCTGAACTGGCCCCACCATAAAATATGCAGCTTGCTCAATAATTCGTGGGTCCTATGAAGCTGGAGTATTTACTGATATTAATTTGCCTTGGACTCTTCATTCTCCATGAAGCCTTCAGTTTGTCATAGGAAATAGGAAAATGCAGTATAAGAATATAAAACAATTGATAAGCTTGAATACCTCAATACTTCGCAGAAAATTCGTTCTCCATTGAAGCTCTACGGTGAATGTTTTGCAGACAGTTTTGAGGCACTGTGACTTCAGTATTGTCCGTTGTCTTGTAATTGCAAGTCCAGGTTTTACAAAGGATCAATTCTATAGTCATTTGTTGCTTGAGGCCGAAAGACGAGAATTAAGATCCATTACCAGTTCCATCAGGAGTAGCGTTATACTATCTCTACAAACTGCGTTATACCAGGAGCAGCGTTCATAACTTCACGAGCTTTCAAGCTTCAAAACGGGGTCTCGGCTTCCACATATATTCCAACAACGTACACACCAGACTATTAAAGGCAGAAATCATAGAATGCTCTGTCCATTGCAGGGATTCATGGCAGGAATGGGAGTTACAAATCTGAGCGCAGAAAAGGCTGAGCGTTTTGTATGCAGGTATCGAGCAGCGACAGGAGCAGAGAAGGCAACACTACAAAAACGTTCAAGTCAATGAATACACTGTCAGACCAGTGGAAGCGTCAGCGTCAGAGCTGCCAGGCTTAGCCAGAATGGCACAAAACCGATAAGGAGAAGTGCTCAGATCTACAAAGGCCACAAAACAATGGCTCAAATTTGAGCAGGGCAGGAGAACGCCCGCTCTGATACCATGTCAAACACACACATGGCAGCAACAAGATATTAAAGATAAGCAAGAGAGTACTTCTATTATTAACAAATGATATACATTTACAGTACATTCATTTGACCTTTGGTTTCGTATTCCAAGGTCTCTTGGACTTCCTTAGTCTATTCGACTTTCTCACCAATCCTTAGAAGATTAGATTTTTTTTTTTTTTTTTTTCCGAAGGTGGCAAAACCTATCAAACTCAGGTGTCAAACCAACAGTGAGGACAGCCATCTCTGGCTGCTATCCGCGAATGTCGGTTTGACTCATCACTGTTATCAAGGAAAACCACGCCACCTGTAATAACCCACTGGTGGTCCGTAAGGGAGCAGGCTTTCACTCCTACCAGATGCCTCTGGGTCTTGGGCCGTTAACCTGTTTCCTTACGTCCGAGGAAGACGAGCTCTTAGCCAAGCAGAAGTAGTTTTACGGCATACTCCAGGCCGGTCCTTAGAAGATTAGATGTCCAACAATTTTAAACTTTTTTTAAAAACAGTTATAAATTTATATTTAAATTAAATTGTATTTTTTCATTTAATCATTTTTAAATTAAAATTATTTTTTAATAAATATTTTTATAATTTACAGATTATGATGAGAAGACCATTTATGTTTTTAATAAAAACAAAAAAAATTATGAATAAGAAATTTGATTTTTTAATTCAACAAAGTTATGGGATTATTGGAAACGAGATTAAATAAACAACATTTCGCCAGAGATTTTTTTAATAACAAATACCTACCTCTATATTGTTAAACGAACCACAACGAATCAACGATGACCACAAAATTTTCTGGGCGTATGAGCGCCGTTTATTCCACGCTTTCCTGTGGTCTGTCCAATCCCGCGGACTTCGGCCCCGCGGCCATTTGATTGTGACCATTTTTCGCCTAAAAGTTACGGGGCACTACATGCGGCAAGCATCACATTCCCAGGGTTTTGGCATTTAATGTCATTGATGGAGCCTTCGGTGTGTCTTTCTCCAATGTAGACGAACTAGAGATGCAACAGGAACCGCCATGCACGTGGCCAATTGGCAATAACGTAACAGGCTGTAGCCACGTCATCATACGTGGACCACGCTTAGCCTTTCGAAGTTTCACTTTTATTGTGGGCGGTACAGAGTTGTCAATTTTATACGGCCGAATGGCCCGATAAATGACATACTTTGTCAAACATGGTGCTTTAAAAAAAAGGTTACAGAGTAATTCAATTGTTTTTTAATATTCAATTTAGGTTTATTTTAAACTTCAATTTATGTAATTTGTACTATTTAAATTCTCAGTATTATCCATCAAAAAAATTATTATAAGAAGTTTTATCTCTCTTATTATCTTTATTGAAGTTTTATAATTTTATATTAATTTAATTAAGTTTATATTTGGTTATATTTATTGCCTTTAATGTAATATAAGGAAGATGTGTAATTTTTTTCCATGCTTAATTTTGAGTTGAAATATGTTTTTATTAAAATAAAAATAAATATTTTTGAAATTGAAAAATAATGTTGATTATAATAAAAATAAATAATGAATATATATTTGGTTTAATTATAAATATTATAAAATTAGTCTTACTTTCACTGTGCTTACTAGATTTATTGTTTTTATGCTCACTAAATTCATTGTTGAGCTGAAAGGCGTTCTCTTGCCTAGTATGATAGTAAATATTTTGAAATGAAGTCTCACCGAACCAGAAGTCTTAGGTTAACTTTAAATTAAAATAATAAAAATAAAAATTCTAAGTTAAATTATTATTATTACTTTTATTAATTTGAGGTAAATTTGACTTGGTCAAGTTACTGATGTGTTTTGAGCCAAGTTTATGAGAAACCATGACCCATGGTATTCATATGGAATATAACCTATAGTCTAAATGCACGATCCACCAAGCACCAAGAGGGATCAAATCTCTTTACACTCTAAAAGAGGTTTGCATTTCATCCCTTTGGGTGCTTGGTAGATCCTAATTAAGATGGTGTCACATACCCCGGTAACCTCGCATGTAAAAGTAGGGAGTTAGAATTTTTATACAAATTACCACAAGTAATTAACCAATTCACAGCTCCACAATTCATCATTAACCATTAGAGATAATATTCCTTAGTACATTAAGTAAATTGCCATCAAGACAGCAAGTTGCATAACCTACTGTGGTAGTGTAATGACACAAACTGTCTCATGAATCCTTGCATCCATTTCTTGATATCCTTAGCCTTATTAAATAATCATGTACTAGGACATTATGGTTGTCACATTAAATAAAGAACCATCAACATCAAGGATTCATCATTATCAAACTGACACAAAAGGCAATCACACCATTTGAACACCAATTTACCCTGGAAACCCCGTAGGGTGAAAACCAGCAAACGTTTAATCTTATTATTAAACGGTCGTGAGGGATTTCACCCCTCACTCAATGGCTTATAAGGGATTCCATCCCTTAACCATTGTTATAAAATCATTACAATAAGTTATCATTAAGTTATCACATAACTAGCTACAAGCTAACACAGTTTTTCATGTAAACTTTTATTTACATACCGCCACATACAACATCCCTTGTGGCATGATTGTTCTAGCAAAGTATGATCCTGCTACTCAAACTCATCTGCATGGTCCATTAATCATTTTCCCGCCACAAGGTCAAACATTACTTTCCTTTGGCACCATCCGCCATCGTTTCCTGTCAATGAAGTTGTCAACAAACTTGGCAACAAGATTAGATATCATATTAATCAATCAATAAACAACCTCTAAAAGAGTTCTTTGAACATCTACTCATCTACATGGACCAATAATCATTTTCCTGCCATAATGTTAAACATCACTCCCCCTTTGGCACCAACCGCCATCGTTCCCGCACACGACCCAGCCAGCATCGGCAGAGATGATCGATAATGTGAGCTTGGAAGGCATGCCTTGCGTTTAGTATATCCACTTGTGCAAATCTGAAGGAAGCCAGCCACCATTGAATATGTAAATGACTGCTTCTAGTTGAAACATTGAGCGGATTATGGCCTCTTACGCTGCGAATTCTGACAGCAACACCATTTCTGATTTTTCCATGATGTATGCATTAGGAATACGAAGGCTCGGAGAACAGGGTAGGAATGATTTATTCCTGACCGTATCTTTATTATAAGGTTTAGTGAATGAAACCACGCCTTTGCGCACTATGTTTCCATGTACTTGTAAAAACAAAATAAAGACGTGAACCCTCGTACGCGTTGTAGCTGGAGAAATAAGCATGATTATGAGTTTGTATCCTGCAAATAGAAGCATCTGCTGATCTGCTGGAATATATTGCACGTGCTCCAGCTCTGGTTTTAGATCACGCCACAGTATATTTGGAGTACACCAAGAGCATCAAAGTTTTCTTTAAGAGCAATTTGAACACCAAATGAAAGCATGTCTTTCTTCAAACACAGCACAGGCATTATCAGAGTCGTTTGATTTAACACTGCCTTGTACAGGAATTCCATCAAACACTTTGCATGCAGACCTTTCATCAAACACTTGGAACGCACACTCTGCTGCCATGGTATCGCTGGAGATATTGGCTTCGGAACCAGCCTCACAAGCAGGGCACAGATCCGTCCCATGATTTATTTGAGAGCGAAGCTCTTTAACAACCGCGTAAGACGTTTCCTTGATCGCAACCTCCAGTTTGGGCGTCGATTTCCAAGTCTTTAACCTCCTTAATTCTTCTGCCACATCCTTCATGACCACGTCACCGACCTCAGCATCCAAATTTGATTCCAAACCTATTTGGAAGGCACAGGGGACTCAAGCAGCTCAATTTCAAGATTTCGGAACAACCAGTGCCTTGAGCTGGAATATGGGTTTGAGAAAGCCACTGGGTTAGTCATTGGGTTCGAACTTGGGTTGCTTGAAAACAGCATATGCAGGGATGCTGTGAAAATGGAGAGATTTCGACAATGCGTTCCTTTTTGGCGTCACCCATAGCTGCTGTAAACAGAGCCATGAATCCGAGGATTCGATCCTTCGTCCCTCATCATCCGTGGTGATTACCATAAGAACACACTTATCTTCCGTTGAAAATGAAGGTGTAATTGTTAACCGTCATCATGGCTAGCAATCGTGAGATGAAGAACCTCCAACCATTCGATCTCATCTCGTTTCCAATATCAAGAATCAGTTATTACCGGTATAGAGGACAAATGGGTTCCATGCGCAATTCGCTAAAATATTCCTCTCAATTAGTTTTATCAACAACAAGAATTAGTTTTTTAAACTAATTCGTAATCTTTTAAAAGAATTACTATTTACTCAACTGTGTAGTTTTACACCGAGTTTATTTAGGGATATTACAGATGGATAACATTAAAGAGATATGGTAAAAATATTTAACTCTCATACTCAACTATAAACAAAATATTTCAATATCCAGGTAAAATCACATAATTTCATATCAACTTAAAAAAATTGAAGCTAAAATAAAAATAAGATAAAAAAAAATAACAAAGAAAACAAAAACAACCTTATATTTTCATATTTCACAATAAAACATATATGTGTGTGTGTCAAAAGAGAGGGAATAATTGAAACTAAAGAAATTCAATTGCTTCCTCTTAAAATTAATAAGAAAATGTGTATGGAAATTAAAAAATATCAATAATAAAAATTTAATATGAGTTATAAATAAATATTTCGATTAGGTAATATTGATATGAATTTAAAAAATTATTAATAATAAGAAAAAATGTGAAAAATGTAATCCAATACTTCAATGCATATTTTAAATAAAATATGCCAATGTCAACTATAAAATATTATTTATAGCTAAAATAATTGCGTTGAAAAAATAAATTCTTATGGTTAAAACATTTCAAGTATTCTTATTATTTTTTTATTTTTGATCCTTTTGCCCGGACCAAATATTTTGCATGTTTAAGTTATGTAGTCCACTCAGCCCAAATACCTGAAGGGATTTTTAAGGTGTCTGATTGATTTATGTTTTCAAAAATACAATTTAAACAATGAAAATTACACACGATGTATATAACCATAAACTTATCAAACACTCAAAAAATCAAATCTCTTAAAATACAAAAAAAAATCATTTTAAAAATATTTACAACTAAAAATTTCATTTTCCACTTTTATTATATATATATATATATATATAATGTTAAATCTAATACAACATCTCTTTTACTGTCAGAGTTGTGTAAAGCACCCGGCTATATTCTATTCCCATCAAAATTATTCAAAACCCCCTCCATTAGTGAATATAAATAAAATAAATTCAAATGGAAAACATTATATTCCAATCAAAATTATTCAAAACCCCCTCCATTCGTGAATACAAATAAAATAAATTCAAAAGGTAAACAACTACTTAAAACATTTCTAAAATCACTAAACTTTCATGTTCGGTACCTAAAAGGATTTGCAATTAAGTTAATGGAAAACGATTATTTCTATATTTACAGAAAACTAGTAAAACCATTTCTAAAATCACTAAAACCATTTCTAAAATCACTAAGCTTTCATGTTTGGCACTCGTGCCTAAAATGATTTGTATTAAATTAAAAATATATATATAAATTTTATATAGAAAGGGATAGAATCCGATGCTTAAAATCCTCATAAATAAGGATCCGTGAACAAAGTTTTTATCAAGTACGGGGAATTATCACGTTTCACCAGAGTTTCGGTAATTATTCTTTTATTTCCACCCCATGGAATAACAACTTTCTGATAGATATGATATGTATAATCTTTTATCCCCGGTTGCTGGATTTTTCAATAACTTTCTTCTTTTATTTTAATTTCAGGTATTAGTATATATATGAATAAATTTGACATTATTTGTATCTCATTTATTTTAAACAAAAAAATATTATGTATCTAAAATTTCATTAGTCTAATTAAAATTTTAGTTTAATTATTAATTATTATTATTATAATATGGACCATAAGATTTAATTAGTATAAAAGTGTATAGAATATTTTTAAGAACTAAAAATTATTTTTAAAATATATATATATATATATATTAAATTCATTAATTAAAGAATGTATTATATAAAATAAATTATTGATATTGATAAACCATAGTATTGACCTATGGTATTGCAACAAAATTTATTCACAAATTAATAATCTCATAATAAAATTGGGATGAATCTCTATAACTATGCATTGTGTTTTATATATATATATATATATATTATTTTTATCATTAATAATAATAATAATTTAAAATAAAATTATAATTTAATTAAATTTTATGATTTTTTTTACCATCTAAATATTTTGATGTTTATGAACAATTGATGTCTAATATTTACCAACCATTGAATTTATATAATTGTCTTATTATATATATATATAAAATTATTTTTCCTATTATATAAAATTGATTATATTTAAATTTTATATAAAATTAATAAAATATGATTAACATTGGTATGAGCCTCACAACTCATAACATTAAATAGTTCAGCGACCTGGACATGAAATAAAACAGAACAGTCGGAATTGGAATATTTGCTCAAAGGCAAAGCAAACCAAAACCCAACAAACAAATAAATCCGATGGATTTCCTATTTCAGTAAAGTAAAATGATATACTTGGGATGAAAAAATATCTACTTGCACAAATTAATTTGGAATAAATTACAAAATCAAAAGAAGCAATGAACCCTGTACTTCGAAATGACTGGCTTCCACTGTAACCTTAATAACAAAAAACAAAACTGAGCATTTTAACTCAACAACTATTCGATTTAGTAGAAATATCGGCGATTAACGTTAAGAGATTAAACATAATTGGACGAGGAAATTTTGGTTTTCTTTTTTTTTTTTAACAACAAAGTCTAGCGATATCATTGAACTTTGTACCAATAAATGGTCTTCATCTTTATTGTTGAGTCTCTGTTATTTTTAAATATTTAATCCTATGATTTTAGGTTGAAAATTATAAACACTGCACATTAGAATTTACAGTGGATAAACTTTATAACTTTATGTTTATAAATTCATATATATGAGAAAGATTTGTTTATTGTTGAAAAAAATGCCACATGACATGCTGCTACTATTTTGTACGACAGCAACTCATACTCCGAGATTTCATCTTTTTGAGTACCCAGCGAGTGTGTTAGTTGGAAAAGTTGAATGTATAGATACCAGAAATTAAATAAACAAAACTAGCCCATTCTTTCGTACAATATTTAGTCCACTGCCGAAGAAGTTGATACCAATGCTTATCCAAAGATTAAAAAAAAAACATGGGCAGATACCATATTAATTATCATGTGGATCACATTCTTCCAATGACATAAGCTCCGCTACAGAATTAGTTGTATGCAGGTCATAAGTATGAGCCACAGAACTCATAGCAATGGTCCAATCGCTGCACTTTATATTTATATAACAGTTCAGCGAGCTGGGCATGGAATAAAATAAAGGCAGAAGAGTTAAAATTGGAATATATTCTGTCACCTGACAAGCTGAAGTGGATGATGCTAGAAGGCAAATCATAGCAAAACTCAACAAACAAACAAACAAATAAATCCGATGGATTTCCTATTTCAGAAAACTAAAGGTATGAAAAAATATTTAGCTGAACAAATTTATTTGGATCGGAGTAAATTCAGAATTAAAGGGGCTAACAAATACTATCCTCGCTATTCTTCTAAATGGCTAAAAACAAAATTGTGATTTTGGTTTTCTTCTTTGGTCTTTCTCTCTTTTCTTCACTCTATCCCACTCTTTTTTCTTTCTCTCTCCTCTCTTGATCACCTTCTCTTTCTTTCCTATCGCCTCTTTTCATGTCTCTTTCTCTATCTCTCTTTCTCATCCCCTACTCTCTATATCCATTTACATCTCTCTCTCTCTGTATGAATTTTCTTCCCCATCTCTCCTCCCCTGTTTGCCCCTCACATTACTTCTCTCACTCTCTTTTCTTCCGTCTTCATTTCTCTCCCTCCCTCTCCCTCTCTCTCTCTCCCTCCCTCTCCCTCTCTCTCTCTCCGTTACTCCCTCACTATCTCTATCCCTCTCCCACCAATCACTTTATCACTCTCTTCGCCTATGTTTCTATCTCTCTCTTCCCCACTCTTCCTCACCCCTCTATCTCTATCTCTTTGTCCCTCCCTATCACCTTATATGTCTCTTTGTCTCCTCACTCCTCTCTCTCCCCCTCCCTTCTCTCCCTCTCTTTCTCTTCTCCCTCTCCTTTCTTAGTATTCCTCTCTCTTCGCCCTCGAGTTTCTCTGTTCCTCATTATCTCCTTCTCTCTCACTCTCTCTCACCACCTCTCTCTCTCTTCTTCCCTCTCTGTGTCCACCTCTTTCTTTTTCCACCTTTTGTCCCTCTCTCTCCTCTCTTGATCTCCCTACCATCCTCTCTCTCCTCCCTCTATGTCACCTTCCCTCTCTCTCTTTCTCTCCCCAACTCTCTATCTCTATATTTTCATTTTTATATTTGTCTTGATCTCTCTATCTCCTCTCCTATCCTCTCTCTCCTACTTCTGTGTCTCCTTCTCTCTTTCTCTTTCTCTCCCCCAACTCTCTATCTTTATATTTCCCTTTACATATTTTTCTTTATCACTCTACCTCTAACTCCCTTTATGTCTCTATCTCCCTCCCTCTCTCCCTCATTATCTCTGTCCCTCTCTACCCCATCTTCCTCTCTCTCTCTCTCTATTTGTGTCTCTCTTATTTCCTCCTCCCCCCTCATTTTCCTTTACACCTATTGTCTCCCTCGCTCCCTTTTTCCCCTCCATCTCTATCTCTATCTTCCTATCTCTCTTTATCCCACTCACTCATCCCCCTTCTCACACTCTCTTTTTCCCTGCTATCCTTCTCTCTCTTCTCCCTCCCTCCCCCTTGTCTCCCTAGTTCTCTCTCTCTCTCTCTCTCTCTCTCTCTCTCCACCCTCCAACTCTGTTTATATCTCCCCCATCTCTCCTTCTCTCTCTCCCCCTCCTCTCTCTCTCCCTTTCCACATCTATCTATCTATATCGCGTTAACTCTCTATCATTTCCCCCCTATCTGTATCTATCTCCCTCCTTCTCTATCTCTATCTACCTCTCTCTCTCTCTTTCTCTCTCTCTCTCTCCCCCAACATTCTCTCTTTTCCTCTTCCTCTCTCTCTTTATCTCTCTCTCTCCCTCTCGCTCTATATCTCACTCTTCCTTCCTCTCTCCCCCCTCCACTCTCTATATCCCTCACCCTCTCCTCTCTCACTCTTTATCTCCATCTCTCTCTCTCTCTTCTAACATTTGTTATCACTCTCTTCTTCCACCCTCTCTCTCTCTCTTGTTGAATTTTGTAGTTATGTTCAGTATTCATAATTCATATTTATCCCTCAAAATTATATGAGAAATAATAAACATAAATATGTTTTTTCATGTTGGCTTCAAAGGAGGGAAATTCGAGTTTTTAAAATTAAATTTTGGTTCCAAAATATTAATTCGTCCCTCCTAATGATCAAGTCACCCCGATCCTTTAGTGACACCAATTCGGGCTCCTAAATTGACTATATAAAGTCATATCATCCTCCTCTTACAAAAAACAATTTCTAGATCACTTGTATTCTTTGTTCACATGGTGGAATTCATCTTCGGTAGTAGACCGTATTGGAGAGAAGGTCGAATATTGGTATACCATCTCTAAGGGACGATAAGTTGAGTTTATGGGTAGAAAACTTTTGGCAGACCGAATTTGGGAAAAATGGATATCTAGGCAAAACGAATCCCTAATGGGACTAATCTCTTCTGGGAAAAAATCGAATTTGTGAGACTAAACTTTGTTTGACAAGGGCTCACCTACATTTTTGTATGGTGAGATTGATCATGGTTATGACTAAAAATATTAGATGTATCTCTTGTTGAACTAAATAATTTCCCCCCATGTGGGTTTCCTAAGGTAAAATATTTGTATCTCTTGTTTGGTTGTCTCTTCATGATCTTAATG
This sequence comes from Pinus tabuliformis, assembly GCA_031772625.1. Taxonomy (NCBI): domain Eukaryota; kingdom Viridiplantae; phylum Streptophyta; class Pinopsida; order Pinales; family Pinaceae; genus Pinus; species Pinus tabuliformis. The sequence continues at coordinate 151,124,156 of CM062804.1, read as the reverse complement.
ATGTTTCTATTGTTGATGTCTTATGTGTAATTAATTAATGTTGAATAAGAATATGAAAAATAATTAAATCATTAGAAGTAATTATCAGTTTATAAGAACTATGAAAAATCAACATTGTATTAGGGTTGTGGTAAAAAGAGCAGCCATAAAGAAGTATGTCAAAGAAGGAGTTCAATGAGGCTAAGAACTCTAGTATTAAATTTGTTCTAGAAGAAAGGAGGTTGAAGCCCTAGGTAGAGGCATAAGATCTCATATTAATATGCTATTTAGTCCAAGGTGGTAAGAAACCTCAAAGGATTGAGGGAAGGATGAAATTTACTTTAGAATCCTATGCCCAAATGATGACTGAAATTCTAACCTTAACCCTAGTTGTCAAACAAAATTTTGAGGGATAAGAAATGAAGGGCATTAGCTGAAGGTTAGACCGCCCAAGAAAGCCTTAGGGCTAGTTGTAGAAGGTTGATAGATCTTTGATGAAAAATACAAAGGTTGAAAATATTAGAAGGTTGGTCGAGGCATTAAGGTTTGGCCACCGAGGGTGAGAGGGTTCTTGAGCTAGTAATTTTGTCAAGGAGGGTTGATACAAACTACTACATCTGCAATATAAACTCTGCAATTATCTTTTGTTGTTAATACATAGTTGTATATTTCCTTTGTTGGATAAATTTGTCATTGATGTTAATAAGATGAAATCCTTGGTGTTGATTGCAAACCCTAGGTGTCAAAGAGAAAACCTAGCATCATTGAAGATGACACCCTTGTCTTAAACCTTAGTTGCTTAAGGAATTAAAGTTGGCTAGCAAACTTGCTACTCTTCAAATCTATTAATAACTATCTTGACCTCCAACTCACTTACAAACCTCTTAAACATTTCTGAATCATTAAATATAATATCCCTGCTTCTAATAACTTTATGTTTGACTAGATCCCATAAATGATAACCAAATTCTTCATTCACATATCCCAGAAAAATGCATTTCATAGATTTATCATCTAGCTTAGTTCTATTTTCTTTTGGAATGTGTACAAATGTTTCACATCCAAAGATTTCCAAATGAGAATAATTCAACTTCTTACCAATCCAAACTTCTTTAGGGATTCCACCATCCAAGGTTGTAGTAGGAGATTGATTTATAAGATAGCAAACTCTCCTGATTGCTTCTGCCCAAAAATGCTTCTCGAATCTATAATTTGACAAGATACTTCTCACTTTCTCCATAATGGTGTGCTTCGTCCTTTCTGCAACACCATTATGTTGAGGAGTACAGGAACAATCTTCTCCATGTGATTTATGCCAAACTTGTTACAATATTCCTTGAATTCTTTTGAGAAATATTCTCCACCAGTATCTGTTCTCAAGCACTTGAACAATTTTTTAGTTTCTCTTTCAACAACATGGAATTTATGAAATATTTGAAACACTTCACTTTTACTTTTCATAGGGTAGGCCAAAATCTTCCTGGATGCATCATCTATAAATGTTACAAAATGTGATGCTTCTCCTAATGACTTAATTTTAACAGGCCCAAACATATCTAAGTGTATCAATTCTAAAAAAAAAATATTTTTGACATGACCACCTCTAAAGAATGAAACCCTTCTTTGTCTACCATATATATGCAATTCTCAGAAAGATCAAGATTATAGGATCTGAAACCTGGTTGTAAATTTTTACCAACAAGGATTTTTAGCCCGTCTCACTCATGTGACCCAAGCACTTATGCCACAAATTTGTTGAATTTCATTCTTTTATGACAACAGTAAAATCTAATTTTCCTATCATTGCCTTCAATGTATATAATGTTCATGTCTTGGGTCCTTTGGCCACGAACAATGCTCCTTTGCTAATTTTCCAACCTCCTTGTCCATAGTTTATGTTATATCCTTCATCATATAGTTGTCCCATAGAGATAAAACTCATGCGCATTTATGGTACATTCCTGGCCTATTTCAACAATATATCTTGTCCATCCTTCACCTTGATCTGGATATCTCCCACTCCAACAATACTACAAACATGATTATCCCCCAATTGCACTCTACCAAATCACCAGGATTATATGCAACAAAAATATCTTTGCGTGGGGTTACATGGAGAGATGCCCCATAGCCAAGGATCCTATCAAAGATACTACTAGATGTATATAAACATGCATCCTCTACTAAAACAGTAAATAACACATCACCATCTGTGACTACAACAATAGTCTCACCTTCATTTGTGTTGGATGACTTGTGATTTTCACTGGTTGTTTTCTGATGCTTTTGTCCTTTCTTCCAAACTTGACATTGTTTCTTCATGTGCTCGGGTTTGCCACAATGAAATAATATGAGTTTGTCCCTTATTTATTTTGATCATCTTCTTGATCTTGAACGCCCTTATCAGCCTCAATCAATTCTCCTACCATGATCATCTAAAGCTAGAGCTTCTCCTGCGTGGTATTTCGTAATTGACTTGCATCGCAACTCCTCATTCATTAAATCACTGTTGACATCATCAAACTTCAAGGTTCCTACAAGTGCTGAAGTGTTTATAGCTATAATTAAATTTTCCCAACTGTCTCGCATAGAACACATTAACAAGATAGCTATAATTTCATCATCTAGAATGATTTTAACAGAGGAAAGCTAACTAGCAATAATATTGAATTCATTCAAGTGCTCAACAATTGAAGCACCCTCCTTCATCTTAATATTATAAAGCTTCTTCATCAAGAACACTTTGTTTTATGCCATGTTATTCTTATATAGATCATGGGGCTTCTTCCATAATCCTTCTGATGTCTTTTCTCTAGACACATTGAAATACACATTATTTTCTAGATATTCGCAAATTGTATCAATCACCTTCCTATCTAGCTTATTCCATTATTTATCCATCATCTATGACGGTTTCTTTGCTTTACCCTCAATCGGTAAATACTGATGCTTTAAAATCAGTATATCCTCCATTTGTGAGTTCCGTAGTGAAAAATTAGCCCCGCTCAACTTCTCCATGTCAGTTATTGTTGTTGGCTCCATTCTCAATAAAATTGACACTCCAAAAATAAAACTCCACTTGCAATATAAAGCTTTAATTATTACACCAATTTAAAATCAAAAGCCAAAATTGATCTCGTTTTAAAAGTCCAAACTTATTATTTTTCACAACATATCCACTTAGTTAAAAAACTGATGACTTGCTTTATTTCCTTATTAAACTTCCAAACTTATATGCATACCACATATCGACTTCCATAATAAAACATGTACCACATTTCCACTTCCTTAATAAAATGTTAAAGAACTTATGACAAAACATAAAATGAAAATATGTGTCATCAAGTTCAAATCGAAACCATTGTGCTATCAATTATTTTGCAAGTGCTAGTTTATACTTTTCAAAACTACAATGCTGACTCTTGCAAATGTTGCATAACATATATTAACAACACCTTTTATTTGACCAACATTTCTCCATCATTGTAGGGGAATGCTCTTCCTATTGTCCTCCATATGCTATCGACCATCCAAACATATCACTTCCAATGGAGCGCTTCCAGCTTGCAATGACCCAACTTTTGTTCTCAAGGATATCTATTTGGCAATGGTTCTGAGTAAAATCCAGGTTGATTGTGCTTTGCGTTCTTCTCGAATTTTGTCATTAGATGCTTTGTCAGGCATCCAACACTATTAGAAAATTATCACATACAGTACGATGTGATGGTTACAACACTTCTCAACTTGGCTTTGATAGTAGTTGATAGGTTCATAGTAAAAAAAAATACAGATCAAAACCCTAGACAAGTTACAATAGAGTCGAGCAAATCATAGCAGAACATAAGACATAGATCAACATACACAATGGAGAAGAAATCTTAGATTTTCATTACATTGCAAGCCTTGGCCTCGTTTTCCTGCTCAGGTTGAGGGAAATTGAAATTTTATAGATGAGGAGAGAAGCTCTAGAGTTCTCGAATTCTCTCATGTGAAATACATGACTGCATAGTGAAGTTAGAAGTCAAGGGCGGTGATTTCCATCGGCGGTAACTTTCAGCTAGTTAGTGGAGTAGCTGGAGAGAAGATGACTGACTGCATCAGTGTGGGCTACATTCTTTGGCTTCACATTTAACAGAACAACAACCAATTACACATCCTTGGCCCTTATAATATTCTCTGAATCCTCAATTATTTTGAAATTCCTTTACTTTGAGCAATATTTAAGTATTGAAACTGTCACATACCTATAACAATTTTTTTTCTTAATAGACATTTAATATATTGAAACATTATTAACTTACTCTTTTTACATATCACCATTATCAAATTTACCCATTTAACCTAGCACAAGCGGATTTCATAACATAGATTTCATATTATTAACATCATTGAAAATCTCGTAGCTGGGTACAAAAGTAATAACTGTAAAGTTCCACGGTAATAATAAATGGCTGTCAAATTATGTCAGTCACACTATGTCACTTGTCTGATTTCCTAAGGTGACTCTTATTACATATTTTGTGCTCTAAGCTGAGTTAAGGTCGGCACCCTTGTTGGTACATTTCATTTAATGTTTAACATAATTCTGGGTGGTCGACTGCTTAGGAATGCGAATCCGTCTTTTCTGGAGTCTTCTCTGTGGTTGGCAGTTGGCTTTGTATCGCTTGGGCGATTGTGCTGCATCAACGACTCTCCCTTACCCTTCAGATCGGACAGTGGAGGCGACCTCCCGTGGTTCTAAGCGATAGCTGGATGGGTAGACCGGGTCACTTGTTGCATTTGCTTGCCACTAGCTCAAGCTCTGGTCTTCTATGGAGTCCTTCACCTGGTGAGTAACCTTGTATGCATTTCCTCCCTCCAGTAGTGTGCGTGGTTAGAATGGTAAATTTGTTCTATTCACTCAAGAACATACTCTGTTCTACAACTTCCTGTTATGGCTACTCAGACCATCGTTAGTAGTTTGGAGATGTTTGTTGCCAAACTAGGTAAGAATCTATTGCCTTATCACTTCTACGATGTTATGCGGGTTTTCCTTTCTATTCCAGTATAATTTGAACCCATTCGTTTGTATTGATTGGGTGTTACAGGCTCAAGCGCTGGAGAACCAGGAGGCTCGACTCCTTCTGCTAGATTCTCCAACCCTCAAGTTGTTTTCCACAGGGTATGCAAAAGGATTTTGGCTTGACCAGAATGGGGTTTTGTTTCCCTTTCGGTTGTAATTATTTTTTGGCTTTAGAACAATGTGTTGAAAAATGTGCAACAAGAAATGTTAAATTTAGAATGTGCTAAAAAAGGACTCCTAAAAATAACATGTCTAAAAATAGCAATTTGGCCAGTGAGGTCATTGGCCACCTTGGGTGAGAGGTGAAACTGCTAAAAATAGAAAGTTCTAAAAATAGCATTTCTAGGTCCCTTCCTATTTATAGTAGTCCCTGGTCTATCTATAGGAAGTAAAATCGAATTTGGTCTTAACAGCAATTTAAAATATTAATTAATTAATTCTCCATGAGTTAATTAGTTAAGGAAAAGCAAAATGAAGTCTTTGTGTGAACATGTAGTAGTTTCTCCACTGATTGAGGAATTAAGGATGAGTTATATATTGAGAGGATCAGTTGACTTAGTTTAAACTAGTCAAGTTCAGTTAGATTAATTTAACAGGTTGTTAAATTAATGAGATATAGTTTGTTAATGCTTGCATGCATGTGACAACTATTATTTTAGATAATTGAGGATTCCTGTTGCATGTCAGTTTTGTCAGAGACCCAGTTGAGATCAGATGAGGGACAATGTACTATCAGATGCTTGGAACTTCCCATGGAATATTCCTTGCATGCAGGAGGAACTAGTGTCCTCAAGGATTGCATAGTTGGACCTATGGTTGACATTAGGTATGATCTGGGGCCAATTCACATATGTTTTGTAATTGGACCCCAATCAAAATTGCACAAGGAAATAGGGGATTGGAGGACTTGTGGCCTATATATTGAGGCCTAGGTAGTCTATGATCATACATCATCAGAGTATAGAGAGAGAAGGATAGCCATTGAGCTGATTCTTTTTGTATGTTGTTGAGGATTTCCACTTGATTAATAATACAGTGTTGGGGTTTTATGCTGGTGCTTTCCCCAGTGATATATTCAGTGTTATGTGATTGATTCCTTCTTATCAGTTATATGTGTTCATTCTTGATGTTGCTCATGTTCAATTGAGCTTCCGCTAAGTTTATGGTAGATGTAGATCTAGTATTATGCTTTAGTACATTGCATATATCAGTTGGATCTGCAGGTGAAATTTCTACATGATATCAGTGAACTAGCTGATTTGTAGAGAAAATTCTACATGGTATCGAAGCACAGGTGATCAAGGAAGAACAATATAGAAGAAGGAATTCAAAGTTTATTATTCAGGATATAGATCTTAGTTCTTATCACATCCAGTTCATTGATGGCTTTCTATGGTTTGAGGCTTGAGTATGCCCTTGATGGTAGCTCAAACTATATAGCTTGGAAGGATCGCATGGAGGTAGTATTGGAAGATAATGGCCTTAAGGACTTCATTGATCAAGATGTCCCTAAGCCTACTGATGCTACTCAGGTTGTAGACTGGAAGAAGTGTGTGGCTAGAGCTAGGAGAATTCTCTTGGAGGGAGTTCGAGATCACATTGTTTCGAGTCTCCATGGGAAGGAGACTCCACATGCAATGTGGAAGACATTGAAAGATTTATATCAGAATAGTAGTGATCAGAGGAAGCTGGCACTGAAGGACAAACTTCGAAGGATCAAGTGTGAAAAGGATGAGACAATCTCTATGTATCTGAACAAGCTCACCTCATGCAGGGATGAGCTTGGAAGTGTAGGGATTGTGACCTCAGATGATGATATGGTGAGTCTAGCACTCCTTGGCCTTCCTAAGAGCTGGCATAGCTACTAGGACTCAGTTAATGGAAGGGAGAAACTGCTAGATTGGGAACGACTATGGTCGGATTTGATGCAGGAGGAGATCAGACAAAGCACCAGAGCTAGTTCTTCATCCATGGAGGATGAGGAGAACTATGCCTTAGCGAGTAAGGCGAAGAAGGGGAAGGAGAAGGTTTCTCTTTCCGAATCCAGTTCTTCCAATGGTGGGAAGAAGGTTGACAAATCAAAAGTGTGATGCTTTCATTGTCATGAGGTGGGCCATTATGCTGCAAATTGTCCACGAAGGAAATCCAAGAAGGGATCCGAGGAAGGATCTGAAGGTAAGGCACTTGCATCACAGTTCGATTTGGATTTCACACTCTTCACATGCATGGTTTCATCCATGGTGGAAAGTGGTTGGTTTCTTGACAGTGGAACTTCTTTCCACATGACCGGTGACAAGAGTTTGCTCAGTGCTTTGGAGGAGAGAGATCTCCAGATACTCATAGTGATGGGTAATGATGAGAAGTATAGTGTCTCAGGTGTAGGCATGGTTATTTTTTAGAGGGAGCCTGGAGCTCGCCTTACCTTGACCGATGTCAAGTATCTACCAGGACTGGAAAGAAACCTGGTGTCAATCGTAGTGTTGGAAGACAGAGGCTATGATGTAGTCTTCAGTAAGGGAAAGGTTTTCCTTAGGCACATCATCACTAAACAGGTGAAGCAGATTGGTTCACGGGTCAAGAACCTGTATGCTCTTGAGGTTCAAGATGCATGCAAAGCCTTGAGCAGCAAGGAAATTGATGAAGACTTGGTGGTTGAGAGGGAGGGTATGTTACCTCTCAACATGCAGCGCCAGAAGAAGTCTCAGATAATTGTGGAGGAGCCACGATTGGTGCAGCAACTTCAGGAGGTTGTGGAGCAGCCACAATAGGGGAAGTTGAGAGGAGATTGAGTAAAGACATCTACTCATGCAGAGACCTCCAGTAGGGGGAAACTTCAAGCCAAGTGGGCTGAGGGATCACATTGAGCCATACCTCCAGGTAGGAGGTGGGGCGATATAGAGTGATCGTACCAAGGAGGAGGGGCAGGATCCTTGAGTTACCCAACCTCTTGGATGAGACCTTGCTACGGGAGCCCCGATGTGGAGTAGCAGGAACTGACTGATTGGGTAGAGACGATGCGGATGGAGCGACAAAGAGAGTGACAGTGTAGGGAATCCTAGGATAGTGCATAGCTAGCAAGCTACAACAATGCGAGAGGCACAAGTGTTTTGCACAGTGTTAGGTGGCACAGAGAGATGTGCAATGGTGCAAGATGCATGGAGATGTTGCAGTAGCATAGATGTCAGAGAGGGAGCACTTGTCAGTAGTAGGTAGAGCTTCAGCATCAAAGTATGTTCTAGCCCAATAGAGTGGTCAGTTGGGAGTGTTTTTGTTCCAAGTGTTGTTGGAGCAAGTGGATCGGGTAGATGTGTTGCATGCAGAACATTCCAAAGTTATAGGATCAGGTTTGAGAGGAAGCCTTTCTTGTTGAGAGGGAGTGTTGAAAAATGTGCAACAAGAAATGTTAAATTTAGAATGTGCTAAAAATAGGACTCCTAAAAATAGCAGTTTGGCCAATGAGGTCATTGGCCACCTTGAGTGAGAGGTGAAACTGCTAAAAATATAAAGTTCTAAAAATAGCATTTCTGGGTCCCTTCCTATTTATAGTAGTCCCTGGTCTATCTATAGGAAGTAAAATAGAATTTGGTCTTAACAACAGTTTAAAAAATTAATTAATTTATTCTCCATGAGTTAATTAGTTAAGGAAAAGCAAATTGAAGTCTTTGTGTGAACATGCAATAATTTCTCCACTGATTGAGGAATTAAGGATGAGTTATATATTGAGAGGATCAGTTGACTTAGTTTAAACTAGTCAAGTTCAGTTAGATTAATTTAACAGGTTGTTAAATTAATGAGATATAGTTTGTTAATGCTTGCATGAATGTGACAACTATTATTTTAGATAACTGAGGATTCACTCATGGATAACTGTTGCATGTCAGTTTTGTCAAAGACCTAGTTGAGATCAGATGAGGGACAGTGTACTATTAGATGCTTGGATCTTCCCATGGAATATTCCTTGCATGTAGGAGGAACTAACGTCCTCAAGGATTGCGTAGTTGGACCTATGGTTGACAACAGGTCTGATCTGGGGCTAATTCACATATGTTTTGTAATTGGACCCCAATCAAAATAGCGCAAGGAAATAGGGGATTGAAGGACTTGTGGCCTATATATTGAGGCTGTTATGAAACTAGCTCACAAAAACATAGAAAAGAGAGATCCACGCCTTAGAATTCAGCCTCTTCGAGGGGGCAACCTCTTTTACATTACATAAATGAGCAATTCTTGGATCATTCAAATGACAAAACCTCCTTTCTATATATAGGAGTCTAAGGAGTCACAATATAACCCAGCCAACCTAACAATAATAATATAAAGCCACAAAAATAACAATAGAGGGATTCTATGGGGCACAGTAAAAACAATATGGGGATAATAGGGGCACAACAATATTAATAAGGGATGCAACTACAATAGTAATGGGGTAATTACTAGTACTATAGAGACCCAACATGCCCCTCTCCTTCAAAAAAAGTGTTGTCCTCAACACTTGAGTAGTTCTGGATGCTTCTGTATAAAATTTTCATCCTCCTATGTGGAATCTTCAGTGGATAAGTTCTTCCACTTGATAAGATACTATGAAATTGATCGATTTCGTAGCTGTCGAGTTCTTGTTTCTGTGACTGCTTCCGGTTCCAATATAATTTTTCCTTCCTCGTCAAGTTCTGGAAATATTGTTTGAACTGGGAGCTTGTCGCCTATAACCTTCTTTAAACATGACACATGGAAAATTGGGTGCAATCGAGAAGCTGCAGAAAGCTCCAATTTGTATGCCATAGTACCAATCTTTTGCAACACCTTGTATGGACCATAATACTTTGGTGATAATTTATTATCCTTCTTAGCTTGAGGGACATTTGCTTATATGGTTGTAGCCGTAGGAATACCCAATCACCTACATCAAAACTTCTTTCGCTGCGATGTTGATCTGCCTGTTGTTTCATTCTATTCTGTGCCAACAAGAGGTTATCCTTTAAGAGTTGGAGGACATGTTGTTGATGTTCGATGTGATGTTCCACTGCTTGAACCTTAGAATTTTCTCTTAAATATGATGTGATGGATGGTGGCTGATATCCATAAAGTGCCATAAATGGGGTCATTTTTGTTGCTGTATGGAAGGAAGTGTTATACCACCATTCAGCCAGAGGCAACCATTTGACCCATTGTGTCTGTTTATCAGATACAAAGCAACGAAGATGCCCTTCCAAACATTTGTTTACTATCTCAGTTTTCCCATCAGATTGAGGATGATAAGCTGAGCTATGAGCTAACCGAGTACCAAGACAAGAAAATAATTCTGTCCAAAAATTTCCAGTGAAAATGGGATCTCTGTCACTTACAATAATCTTTGGGTTTCCATGTAGCTTTTGAATTGTTTCCATAAATGCAATAGAAACCGTACTAGCTTTAAATGGATGTGAAAATGCACAAAAGTGTGCATACTTGCTAAGTCTGTCAACTACCACCATGATGACACTCTTTCCCTCAGACTTGGGTAAACCTGTAATAAAATCCATTGAAACCTCCTCCCAACGTTGGCTTGGAATGGATAAAGGTTGTAATAGACCTGGTGTCTTAATTGTTTCAACTTTATTTTGTTGGCAAACCAAACATTCCGCCACAAATTTTTGAATATCTGATTGAAGGCCATCCCAAAAAAATTCCTTCTTAACCCTGTGGTAAGTTTTTAAAAGTCCTGAGTGACCTCCTAAGGGAGAAGTGTGCAATTCCATAAGAATCTTTTGTTTTAGTTGGGAATTCTTACAGAGGTATAAGCGATCTTTGTACCATAAATAATCATTTTGCCAGCTAAATGTATCAGACGTACTGGAATCTTGTTGTAACTTTCGAATAAGTGCCCATGCTTCTTCATCATTCTTTCGTTCCTCCCTTTCTTCGTTTATCCAATCTGGTTGGATAATAAAAATGGTGCACAACAATGCTTCCACATCTTCATCCTTTCTTGAGAGTGCATCTGCCACCACATTTTGCTTCCCTTTTTTGTAGATGATTTCAAAGTCATAACCCAACATCTTTGTGACCCATTTTTGTTGTTCTTCAGAGGATAATCTTTGTTCTAAAAAGTATTTAAGGCTATCATGATCCGTTTTTACCTTGAAGTGTCTTCCCATTAGGTAGGGTCACCATTTCTTAAGTGCATGGAGTATTTCCAACATTTCCTTCTCATAAATAGCTTTGTGTAAAAACTTTCCCTTGATTGGATGACTTTCAAAAGCAATGGGTCTTTCATCTTGCATTAAAACAACACCAATTCCATTTCTTGAAGCATCGCATTCCACAATAAAGGTTTTTGTGAAGTCCGGTGTAGCTAAGACCGGTGCTTGGCACATTGCCTCTTTAAGATGTTCGAAGGCCTTTGTTGCTTCTAGAGTCCATGAAAATGCTTCTTTCTTCAATAATGTTGTTAGAGGTGCTGCTATTCTCCCATAATTCTTAACAAACTTGCAATAATACCCTGTCAACCTGAGAAATCCTCGCAGATGCTTTATGGATGTGGGGATTTTTCATTCCTTAATGGCTTTAATTTTGCTAGGGTCTACCTTAACTCCTTCATGAGATACAATATGACCCAGATATTCCACCTCTTGTACTCCAAAGAAACATTTGGATCTTTTTGCATATAATTGTTTCTCCTCTAATAGTTGTACCACCCTGTCAACATGTTCAACATGATCCTTCCAAGACTTGCTGTAGATTAGTATATCATCAAAAAATACTAACACAAATTTTCTAAGGAATGGTTTGAAAATGGAATTCATCAAACCTTGAAATGTTGAAGGTGCATTGGTAAGGCTAAAAGGCATGACCAAAAATTCATAATGACCCTCATGAGTTCTAAATGTTGTTTTCATAATGTCTTCAGTCTTCATTATGATTTGATGATATCCTGAATGAAGATCCAACTTGGTGAAGTAAATTGATCCATGCAATTCATCCAGTAATTCATCAATGAGGGGAATGGGAAACTTATCTTTAATAGTGAGCTTATTGAGCTCCCTATAATCCGGACACATGCACCATGATCCATCCTTCTTGTGCACTAATATTACTAGAGTAGAGAAAGAACTTTGATTCGGTTGAATTATACCAGCCTCTAGCATTTCTGCAACCATACGTTCAATTTCACTCTTTTGGGCATAGGGATATCTGTACTTCCTGATGTTTGGAGGAACACTTCCTGGAATCAAATGAATAGCATGATCATGATCACGAATAGGTGGGAGACCTTTGGGAGTCTCAAATACCTTGGAATGATTGTCCAAGACTTTTTGGAGATCTGGTGAAATAGATGATTGCAATGTGGAAACATCTAGCGAACATAATTGTGCAATTACACCCCTTTGTTCCTTTTTTAGAAGCTTTGTCATACCATTAGAGCTAATTATCTTTCCTGGTTTCCCTGCAATACCCATTAATTCAACTTCCTTTCCTTCCATGGAAAATTTCATGAAAAGTTCTTGAAAATTGAAACCTATTGTACCCAAGGACTGTAGCCATTGTACTCCTAGTACAACATCAGCACCTCCCATTGGAATAGAAAGCATTGGGCTAGTCAATACATATTCTCCCATCGATAGCTTGATATTATGGCACTTTCCAGAGCAATTTATTGTTCCTCCATTTGCAACCATCACTTGACACTCTGGTGCTAGGTATAAGAAGCAATTCAATTCTTTTGCTACCTTACAATGAATAAAATTGTGGGTACTTCTTGAATCAATCAACACTAGTACCTTTTTCTTCTTGATTTGTCCTTCTATCTTGATGGTTTAAGGAGTGGTAATTCCTGCCAATGCATTACAAGATATGGTCGGATTCATTTCTTCTTTATCTAGGCTTTGTTCCTAGAGTATATCCTCTTCTTTTGACCTTTCTTGCTCCTTTTCTTCTTCCTCTTCACAATCTATGTAGAATAATTTCTTCTCAGCACACTTATGACCTTTAGTGTATTTTTTATCACAACTGTAACAAAGCCCTTTTGCTCTTTTTTCTTCCAATTTTTGTGGTGTCAATCTTATGGGTTATGGAAGACTAGGAGCAGCTACACTTCCATCTTTACAATTGTGAGTGGTATGCTTCCTGGTTGCCATAATTTTGCTTTCCATTTTTCTTGCTAACCTGAATGCCTTCTCTGATGAATCAGGTTCCCAAAGGTGAACATCATGTTGGATATTATCCTTTAAAGTCCCTATGAACACATAAATCCTATGCTCCTCTGGAATATCTTTTACCCTTATGTTCAATTTTTGGAACTCCTCAATGTGCTCCATTATTGAACCCTTTTGTTTGAGACTTATCAACTGGCTAAAAAAGTGTTGCTTTTTGTATCCTCATAATGTGCTATCAATTCTTCCGTAAAAATTGCCCAAGTGATAATTTGTTTACGAGAGCAAAGCCATTGATACCATACAAACTGATTTGATTCCAAATATAAAGTTGCAATACGTACCTTTTGTGTGTTTTGCACATTATTGAGATCGAAAAATTGCTCGATTTGTAATATCCATGTTGAGGGATCCTTGCCATCAAACTTCCTCATATCGATTTTTGGAATATGGTGGGTTTTCGATCCCACATTAGAGTCTAAGAAATCATGATTAACATTTCTTTTGTTCGCATCATGAGTTTCCTTTACTACCTTTTCACCATTGGTAAGTATTTCTTGTAGAAAATTTGTCAAATCTGTCTTCAAATCTGCCATGCCTGTCTTCAAATTTGTATCCAAATCTATCTTCAAGTTGTCCATCTTAGCTTCCATGCCATTCATCTTAGCTTCCACACCATTTATCTTAGCTTCTGTTAGCTTTTGTGACAGTGACATTTTTTGCACTTGTTCTTGTAATTTTGATATATCATGTAGCATTTCTTCCTCTTCTTCATGAGTCATGCTAGAGATTTAGGGTTCCTTACTAGGTTTTTGCATTTTCTTTCCTCGGGGCATCAGTTACCGATAATAATGCTCTACTATTCCCTTTGAATTCCTTCAAAATAAATTTTCAAACCAAGCTTAAGCAAAAATTTAAGAAAATCTACACACCTTTTTTCACTTTGTAGGAGCTCGATATTGCCTTTGATGTATCTCTATACTTTCCAATCATCTAGTTCTGAATTTGTGACCTGCAGTAGCCCTTTATGTCCTCTTTCTAATGCCACAAGTCTGACCCAAATTGGATTCTCCAAGGAAGAGATATGTGAAATCTCCCACAGTGACTTGATTATAGACTAGTTCAGTAGAGCGAACTTGTACGACGTGCCACGAGTCACTGTTTTGACCTTTGGATCTGAAAAATGCATAAAAGAAACTAAATTCTGTCCTCTTTCTATACCTTCTTAGGAAATTTCAATTTGATCCCCAGAGAAAACGTTATGACGATTTTCCCCAGGTCACTTGTTTGGAATGTAATTCAGGAGTCTGCAAAAAGACCAACTTCCTCAGATCATATCTCCGCAAATATAGAACGAAAAGATCTAAAATTCAGACCCGAGGTTCAGTGAAATTTCTTCTCAAATGGTTTTTTCTTGTAACTTCTGAAACGTCACAGAAAAAAGTTATAGCGAAATTTCCACGATGACCTGTTTGGAGCAGCGAAACCCTAGAATCCAAAGCTCTGATACCAAATGTTATGAAACCAGCTCACAAAAAGATAGAAAAGAGAGATCCACGCCTTAGAATTCAGCCTCTTCGAGGGGGAAACCTCTTTTACATTACATAAATGAGCAATTCTTGGATCATTCAAATGACAAAACCTCCTTTCTATATATAGGAGTCTAAGGAGTCATAATATAACCCAGCCGACCTAACAATAATAATATAAAGCCACAAAAATAATAATAGAGGGATTCTATGGGGCACAGTAATAACAATATGGGGATAATAGGGGCACAACAATATTAATAAGGGATGCAAATACAATACTAATGGGGTAATTACTAGTATTATAGGGACCCAACAGAGGCCTAGGTAGTCTATGGATACATCATCAGAGTACAGAGAGAGCAGGATAGCTATTGAGCTGATTCTTTTTGTATGTTGTTGAGGATTTCCACTTGATTGATAATACAGTGTTGGGGTTTTATGCTGGTGCTTTCCCCAGTGATATATTCTGTGTTATGTGATTGATTCCTTCTTATCAGTTATATGTGTTCATGCTTGATGTTGCTCATGTTCAATTAAGCTTCCGCTAAGTTTATGGTAGATGTAGATCTAGTATTATGCTTTATTATATTACATATATCAGTTGGATCTGCAGGTGAAATTTCTACATGATATTAGTATGCTAGCTGATTTGTAGAGAAAATTCTACACACTGTGTATTTATTTAAGTTCTGACCTATGTATATATATAGTTGAAGGGTTTCCTGGCTCGTAAGCCTCTGTTTGGTTATTACTTCTTTATTTGTAAACTTAACTCTTAACATTGTAGAGGTTACCAGTTCTTTGTCTTTTTTGAAACTAAAGGGTATAAGAAACCCTGAAAGAAGCCTTGCGGCATTCGACTGTATTTTTTGGGATTATGACCCGATGATTATGTTATTTCTTTCATATTAATGGTGTTACTGATATCTGTGTTCCATATGGTATTATCTTGACATGAAGGTCGTGGTTTTAAGAGTGGTTGTAGGTTATGAATTTTGGAAATTTCACTGTCTTAGCTTGATGTCGTTTACTGTGTATTCGCATGTCTGTCAATTCTTGTTTTTCCATTTTTTCCTAAGCAGGTATTTCATACAGCTAGGGTTTGAACATCCAAATTCGGTTTTGATTTATATATATGACAGAAGCTCATTCTTAGGTGTCTGGCTGGAGCATTTATCATTTTCTTTTAAATATAATTTCGCCTCTGCTAGCTTCCGGGCTATGAGTTTATTGAAACTTCTCGGCTATTTTTCCCTATCCGGGGATGCTAAGACTACGACTGTTCTATCATTTCATTTGAACTTGTTAATTGTCTGTCTTTTTTTGAGTTTAAAACAAAAGTTCTCGTTTTCATTTCTTTCCTCATACTGAAGCTTCTAGTTTGACTGTTGGAATATAGAATGTTATTGTCTGTCATTTTTATCTTATTTGTTTGATTTAATAGTTCTTTTCCAACTATTGGAATTCTGGATATTATCCATAGAGTTTAATGGAAATTCTCTCAGTTATTCCTTCTTTCCTTTAAGATTTATGCTTAATAGTAGATAATGCTTACCTACCCTAGCTACAGTAATCACACACAGAATACACTAAATCTATAGATAATAACTATCTAAGTCTTTGATTTAAGGTAAACACATTCATCCTATCTTCAGTAATAGAATTTCTATAATAAGGTGTTCAGGGTTTCCATATTTATACTTATCTGGCTAGTTGAACTGAATTAAATCTTTATTCTTGTCTTGCCTCCCAACCATGAGACCCGCGCTGCTGCGCCCTTGGTCCCCCCCGAGCTACCCCTCCCTGGGTTTCTCCTCAAGAACTTTTGTCTTGAACAGTAGTAGTTATCTGGTCTTGACTAGACTTAACTACCTCATCACTGTTTGTCCTTCCAGCACAATTAAAATTTTTCTTTTAAGTATCTCTCAATTCTTTTTCCTCTCAGATCTCAGATGCCCCCATCCTCTTGATCCCTTGGAATAAATCTCTCATAGAAGTAGTTAGGGTTGGGTAACCGCCCAGCCTAACTGTTTTGAGAAATAAAACTATCACCCTTTTGACAATACATTCTCATTCAAGTTTAATCAAATAATTACTGCCATAATTTTGATATTCCATTTTTCATGCAATTAAATCAAAATTACTAATTATATAAACTTAATCAGTATTCAGTTTGTTTAAAAGTGTGGTAAATAAATATTTACATATATGGGGGACATCACAGAAACAAAGTACATGTAACATCTATAATCAATAATTTTTTTTTATTAATCCCTTAGTCTGAATGTATCACTTACCTACTCATCATAATCAAGATCCCACATATGGTCAATCCCATCATAACTAAAGTGTTAATCCCATGGATATGGATTGCACATGGCATGAGTACTTACCAATATGGTTTAAAATCATAACCCCATGTAACAAATATCTAGAACTAACTACACATATGAGGTGCCCTTCCCAACTTGGGTCTAATCCCAAGTGAGCCACGAATGGCCACACATTAAACGAAGAGACAGAGGGTCTTAATGACTAGGTACAACAAGTGGCTCTACGCTGACCGTTGATCTGCAGAGATCGAATGATGCTAGATCGTTAGGGTTTTACCTAACCAACTTACCCCTCTCTGGCTGATACTCTGTCATTCTTTGCCGATTGAGTTTGGTTTCTTGCTCCGCAACAGTTAGCCTCTGCAACAGTTGAGAAGGTTCGAACCCTCACCACATGGTTGCTGACCTGTTCTCATGATGAAGCAGGTAAGGTAGATTTCCTTGCGGTTTAATCTATTCACTGTATTCTTAATGTATACATTACCTTTGAAGGAATGAGGCATGGCAATGACTGTGCACGTTGGTTCGTAGCGTTGGCCTTGGATTTTTTATCCCAAGAGGTTGGGATGTTCGGCTCTCTGAAGGCGGGACAAAAACGCATCGCTAAGGGCCAGGTACTCCCTTCGTAGACTACTGAGAGACTGCTCCCTATGAATATGCTCATGGTGTCGATTAAAGATCTGAGTTGGTTAAATTGGTTTTCACTGTCAGGATGTCAACGAGGTTTCGAGCTTACAACTCATTCGCAGGTATACCTTATCAGTTTTCTCATTTATCTCTCTTTTGTTCAGTTAAGATTTCGGATTTCAATTTTTTAACTCAAAACGTAATGGCTTGGTACAAGTATGTTGCTGCCCTTGTTTTGTTTGTAGGTCAACACTCAAAGGTCAAATCCTCACCCGAATCTTCATCCTATGTATAGGTTGGGTCTCTTCTAGTCATGTTACTACTCCTAAGTTATTCTAAGGTTGAGGATAGAATTCATTCGCCGTGCAAGATTATGGTTATGGTTATGGTTTACTGTTAGGGTTAAGGGTTTTTAGGGTTTACGCCTTATTCATTAATCCACTCTTTAGTAGTCAGTTAAAGCTGTTAATTTGAACATAGAAGTTCTGAAGTACTGTTAATGATGGATGTTTTCAATTGCCCTACACGGTTGAATGTTGGGTTATACTCAGCTTACTTGCTCGCAAACCAATGCAGCATAAATTTTAATACTGTTCATGAAATGTCTTTCGCATTACTTCTATGGTTTTGATTAAGATATACATTTTATTAAAAAAAACAATTGTTCATGAGTTTCCTTTCACATTACTTCTTTGTTTCCGACTAAATATATATTTGATGGAAATCAATTGTTCATGAGTTTTCTTTCGTATTACTTCTCTGTTTCTGATTAAAAGTATGTTTTAAGAAAAATCAAACATCTGAAGCTTGGTATTCATAGTATATAGATTGTAGGGAATATTCTCAGAATTCACTACCTAATAGGAAATATCTTTTGTTTCCAGCATCCTGTAGGAATACAATAAAAGTAGCATGGTTTGCAAAGGCTAACACCTTCTGCCTGATATTGTAATTTTCTGTTATAGGTATGAACATAAAAGGTACTCAGTTATGCTGGTTATAAATCATAGTCTTGGCTTATCTATGCTCATTCTTGGATCAACTTGTTTTAATTTTCTAAATGATTCCTTATTTTTAATAGCCGATGACTATTACTATAATACCGATTCTGAATTTGCACAGAATTCTCTTCTATCCGATTAAGTTATTTGATTGGTTTTTACTAAACAAAGATCTACAACTTCCTGTGATAATTCGTTTATGAATGTATATATGTGTATGCGCAATCATTTATCTTGTTTTTACATTCCTAAATCCGTCATTAATAAATTCAGACCTGCATCAGTTAATAGTTAACAAATTGGGTACTATACTTTCTGTCAAAGAGTTGAACAATTATTAGTGAGAATTTAATAGTTACTTATCTGTTTGGCAGACAATTATTCTTCAACAGATCATTGTTTTACCTATCTGTCTGATAGTCTCTTCCTCCCAACCACAATTCTAGCAATTACGTCCAGACTCTCCCCTGAGCACTATCTGTGTTCCACACTGGATTAACCAGCTACAGTCAGTACCTTGGGCATCAGGGTTTTTGCCCAGCCTCAAGTCTTGTACTTTCTATTGACTGTCTTGTTCTGCAAAATCCCACTGGTTTCCTCCCTCCCAACTCTAGGATTTTTTTCCCTTTCTTCCGTTTTTCAAGTAGAGAGTAACTGTCTTTTCTTGGCAATCGTTTCTTTTAACCATAATTAATAGTTGCTATTTATTAAAACATCATTACCAAAAGTTTTTGATAAACACAACATACATGGAACTCTAGCCTCAGTTAGTTAATATTAAATCATTAATAAGTAAGAAAGTCTAATTTAACATTTAACGAAATTAACTTAGTAACCTTAGTCCTTTTAAGTGACTTGGGGATGTTACATCTCCGACCCCATATGAGGAACACCGTCCCTGGTGTTCTCTTTGTTTTCTGAAAACAAGGCTGGATAAGTCTTCCACATAAACTCCTCCTCTTCCCAAGTGGCCTCATCCAGACCAAAGTGCTTCCATTGCACTTTAACCTGGGTGATGGCTCACTTCTGCAAGTTGGTTTCTCTCTGGTCAAGAATACGAAGAGGTTCTTCCAGGAATTCTCCTTCCGGTTCGACTTGAAACAACAATTTTTTTTTAACTTTCAGTTGTCAAAAGAATAATATATCCAGTCATATAGTTATCTAACTGTTTTACCTGAATATTTTCCCAGTCAATAATGTGTTGAGGATTATACACATATTTTTTTAGTAGGGACACATGAAACACATTGTGAACCCAAATGTGGCTTGGCAGTGCCAGCTTATAAGCCACTGGTCCAACTCGTTCTAAGACTTGGAAGGGTCCACAGTATCAAGGTGCTAGTTTAGCACAACCTCGCCATTGTAAGGAACTTTTCCGGGCTTAACCCTTAGATAAACGTGATCCCCAGGTTGAAATTCCCTAAAAGTTATTTTTTTATCCGCATACCCTTTCTGTCTATCTTGAGCCACCCAAAGATTTTGTCTCACCTTCTTCACGGTTTCCTCCATCTCTGCTAGCATGTCAGGACCCAATGCTAGCTTATTAACTGGGTTATTCCAGTCTATGGGTACCCTGCATTTCCTCCCATATAACACCTCAAAGGGGCTCATACCTAGAGATTCGTGATGCCCATTGTTATAAGCAAATTCTACTAAATGGAGGTAGTCCTCCCACTTGTGAGGTTGTTGCATTACAAACATGTGTAGCATGTCCTCCAATACTTGATTCACCCGTTCAGTCTGCCCATCCGTTTGGGGATGGTACGCAGTACTGAATTGGATCTGGGTACCCAATCCTGAAAAGAGAGTCTTCCAAAATGTGGATGTGAATTTCACATCTCTGTCAGAGATCACCACCTTGGGTATTCCATGTAAACGAAAAATCTCCTTCATAAAAATATCTGCGATTTCCACAGTTTTATACGTTGATTTCACAGGTATGAAATGAGTTGTTTTACTCAATTTATCAACTACCACCATTATAGAGTCATGATGTTTCCTTGTGTGGGGTAACCCAGTGATGAAATCCAGCGATATAGTTTCCCATTTCCATTCAGGAATGGGCAATGGTTGTAACAATCCAGCGGGATGTTGGTGCTCAGCCTTTACTAACTGACACTCCAAGCATTTGGACAAATATTCTGTGACATCCTTCCTCAATCTCGGCCAATAGTACCCTTTTTTGATGGCTGAAATTTTTTTCTGGTAACTCAGGTGGCCAACACACCATTTTCTATGAAACTCGTCCAATATTAGTTGTTTAATCGAGCTTTGGTTAGGAATGTAAATTCTATTTCAAAATGTCAGAAGGTTGTCAGAGTTTATTTCAAACTCTGATTTTTCCTTATTTAGCAAGTTTTCTTTTGCCTGTTGCTAAAGGAAGGTGTATTCCAGATCTCTATTAGCTGCCTCTTTAACAATGTCAGGAATATTTGAATTCACTTGACTCATTTGGACCTCATAGACACAATGTACCTTTCTGCTTAGGGCATCGACAACACGGTTTTCTTTCCCTTTTAAATGTTTCATTTCGAAATCAAATTCACTCAGAAATGCTATCCATCTAGCCTAGCGAGCGTTTAAACTGGGCTGGTTAAAAAAAATTGTAAGGCTGCTATGATCCATTAGCAGCAAAAACTTTTTCCCCAATAGGTAGTGCCACCAGATTTTTAGTGCATGTACCACTGCTGTTAATTCAAGATCATAAGTGGAGTATCATTGTTCGTAATCTTTTAACTTTCGAGACTCATAAGCAATCACCTTTCCTTCTTGAGTTAGTACCCCACCGACACCTTCCTTGCTTGCATCAGTGCAAACCACGAAGGACTTTTCTGGATCTGCTACTTTCAACACTGGTGCAGTAGTGAGTAGATGTTTTAGTCTTTCAAAACTTTGCTGACATTCGGCAGTCCATTGAAAGACGCGTCCCTTTTTTTGTAAAGAGGTCATTGGAAAGGCAATTTTTGAAAATCCCTCAATGAACCTACGGTAGTATCCGGCTAATCCCAAGAATGATCGAATATCAGTGACATTCTTTGGGGTTGTCCATTCCATGATTGTTTTGATCTTTTCCGGGTCTATTGCGATACCATCTTTTGATATAACATGACCCAAGTATTGAATCTGATCTTTAAAGAAGTCACACTTACTGAATTTGGCGTATAATTGATTCTCCCTTAGTGTCTGCAATACTGTTTTTAGATGTTCCTTATGCTCCTCCTGATTTTTAGAGTATATTAAAATATCATCAATGAATATCAATACAAATTTGTCCAGGTATGGCTGGAAAATGCTATGCATTAGGCTCATAAAGGTGGCTGGGGCATTTGTGAGGCCAAACGGCAACACCACAAACTCGTAATGTCCATAACAAGTACAAAAAGTTGTTTTGCAGATGTCTTCTTCCTTTATTCTTATTTGATGGTAGCCAGATCTTAAATCAATTTTCGAGAACACCTTAGCTCCTTGCACTTGATCAAATAGATCGTCTATACGTGGCAAGGGGTACTTATTCTTAATGGTGAGTTTGTTCAATTGTCGATAATCAATGCATAATCATAAGGTTCCATCCTTTTTTCGTACAAATAGGACAGGGGCTCCCCATGGGGACACACTAGGACGAATGTACTTTTTGTCCAAAAGCTCCTATAACTGCATTTTGAGTTCAGTTAACTCAGGTACGCTCATGCGGTACGGGGCTCTAGATATAGGGGCTGCACCTGGAATTAATTCAATTGTGAAATCAATATCACGCTTTGGTGGTAACCCTAGTATAGATTCTGGAAATACATCAATAAATTCTTGAACAATAGGAATGTCTTCCAGGGAGGTCATTTTATGTTTAGTATTTGAAAATCCTACTTGAACAACATATACTTGACAACCCTTTTTAATACATTTTCTTAGCTGACTGGCAGTAATGGGGCGTAACTTGGTATTGATCTTAATTCCTTGGAGCTCCCTTCTTTGGCCTGACTCATCAATGAAACTAACAATTTTCTATTTACAATCTACTAGGGACCAACACCTTTCCAGCCAATCCATTCCAATTAACATGTCATATGAACCCAAAGGAAGTATATTAAGGTCTACGTGAATGGACTGTCCTGAAATAGTTATGGGGCAACATTCTGTTTTCGCGGTTACCCTTCTTTTTGTTCCCGTAGCTAGCTGTACTAACCATGGTTTTGAGAATTTACTGCTCTGTAAATGACATTCATCTACCACTTTAGGACTAACATAGCTTAAGCCGGGGTCAAATAAAACAAAGATGGGTTGCTTAGCAATCGTACCTTCACATTCGATCATAGTGGGCTAGAATTCTGCCTGGTGATCATCCAAAGCAGTGTTAATTCTGGGCATACTTCTTGCCACATCCCCAACTGTGGATGCCTCTTGCATGTTTGATAACTGTTCTGTTCTTGCCTTATGCGGGCAATTCTTGTAGTAATGCGGTTCTTCGCATCCCCAACATTGTAGCGACAGTTTTGTTTGCTGATCATTCACTGATTTAGTAACTCCTTCTAGTTGTTTGTTTTCTGAATAAGTCATCCTTGATTGATTTCTAACTGGAAACCGGTTGAGGGACTTTTGCTGCATGTTTCTACCATTAGCAAATCTGGAGTGTTTATTTGGGGTCAAACTTCTACCTTTTCTGTTTGGACTCCCTTTTGACCCTTCATTCTTTTGTTTCATCTGTTGGTAGCAGATGCGAGCTTTTTGAACAGCGTCATCCATGGTCCTGGGGTAGTCAAATTCTAATTTCTCCTTCATAAAATTGGGTAAACTGCTGATGAAACGCTGAATTTTGGCCTTCTCTTCTTGCATGTAAGGCACATAATGCAACAGGGAAGTGAATCATGTCACGTATTCATCCATGGTCAAGGTGCCCAACCTTAACTCATGAAATTCCTTTGCCTTTTCATCGTAATACCGTTCAGTTAGATATTTATCCTTAAAATGTTTTTGGAACTCTTGCCAGGTGACCTGCTCCTCATTGATTTTCCTTACTGTTTTGATTTCTTCCCACCATAGGGTGGCCTTACCTCTTAGTTGATAAACCGCCAACCGTGCCTTCAGTTTTTCTGTGTACTCATAAATCTGGAAGTATTTTCCCATGTCAATTAACCATGCTTCTGCTGCTTCTACCGTTTCCCCATCAAAGAGTGATGGTTTGATCTTTTTAAACTCACCTTGTAACTCAGTTTTTCTGTCTTTTCGTTTTGTGCTGGTCAGAAACATTGTCGGAGCATCCCTCCTCGTCCTCCCCACGCCTCTCTAACTCAGCGTTCTCTTCACTGTGTTGAACCGTCGGGGTTTTCTCCTGATCCTCCCCACTGGGGTCTAGATGTCATTGATTCTGTCGATTGGACAGACTCCTGAGAATTTTCTCCTGCTCTTCTCGTAGTCTTTCATTATCTATTCTTAAATTTATCATTTCAGCCCCAGTTGTGGCATAGTCTTGAGTAATACTACATTAGCTTGTCGGGACTCCTCGCCCAGTTGTATCCAAATATCAGGATTGACGTTTATATATGTGGTTCCAGGTGGGTCGGTTGGTCCTAGGCTCTCTTTCATCTTCCTTAATTCTCTCTTTATTTATCTTTGTGTTCATACATAGATTTATTAGTGAAAAAAAGGAAAAAAAACAACAATAAACACATTGATTTTCAGTACTCATTTTATTCCCAAAGAGTCTCACTATGTGAACTTGAGCTTTGATACCATTTGTAACATCTATAATCAATATTTTTTTTATTAATCCCTTAGTTCGAATGTATCACTTACCTATTCATCATAATCTGGATCCCACATACGGTCAATCCCATCATAATTAAAGTGCTAATCCCATGGATATAGATTGCACATGGCATGAGTACTTACCACTATGGTTTAAAATGATAACCCCATGTAACAGATATTTGGAACTAATTACACATATGAGGTGCCCTTCCCAACTTGGGTCAAATCCCAAGTGAGCAACGAATGGCCACGCATTAAACGAAGAGACAGAGGGTCTTAATGACCAGGTACACAAGTGGTTCTATGCTGATCGTTGATCTGCAGAGATCGGATGATGCTGGATCACTAGGGTTTTACCAAACCAAATTACCCCTCTCTAGCCGATACTCTGTCATTCTTCACAGGTGGAGTTTGGTTTCTTGCTCCAGAGCAGTTAGCCTCTCAGTAGTCGAGAAGGTTCGAACCCTCGTCACATGGTTGCTAACTTGTTCTCATGATGAAGCAGGTAAGGAGATTTTGTTGTGGTTTAATCTATTCACTATATTCTTAATGTATACATTATCTTTGAAGGAATAAGGCATGCTAATCGCTGTGCAAGTTTGTTCGCAGCGCCGGCCCTGGATTTTGTATCCTGAGAGGTTTGGATGTTCGGCTCTTTGGAGGCGGGACAAAAATGCATATGTAAAGGCCAGGTACTCCCCTCACAGACTAACGAGAGACTTCTCCTTATGAATATGCTCATGGTGTCGATTAAATATTTGATCCGGTTAAACTGGTTTGAATTGTCAAGACGTCAACGAGGTTTCGAGCTTACGACTCATCTGAAGGTATATCTTACCAATTTGCTCATTTATCTCTCTTTTATTCAGTTAAGATTTCAGATTTCAAGTTTTTAACTCAAAACATAATGGCTTGGTACAAGTATGCTGCTGCCCTTGCTTTGTTTGGAGGTCAACACCCGGAGGTCGAATCCTCACCCCAATCTTCATCATATGTACAAGTTGGGTTTCTTCTAGTCATGATACTACTCCTAAGTTATTCTAAGGTTGAGGACGGAATTCATTCGCCATTCAAGATTATGGTTATGGTTTTGGTTTAACGTTAGGGTTAAGGGTTTTTAGGGTTTACGTCTTATTCATTAATCCACTCTTTAGTAGTCGGTTAAAGTTGTTAATTCAAACATAGAAGGCCTGGAGTACTGTTAATGATTTATGTTTTCAATTGCCCTACGTGGTTAAATGTTGGGTTATACTCAGCTTACTTGCTTGCAAACCAATGCAGCATAAATTATGTACTGTTCGTGAAATGTCTTTCACATTACTTCTCTAGTCCTAATTAAGATATACATTTTATAAAAAAAACAACTGTTCATGAGTTTCCTTTCGCATTACTTCTTTGTTTCTGAGTAAATATATATTTTATGGAAATCAACTGTTCATGAGTTTTCTTTCGTATTACTTCTATGTTTTTTATTGATAAGTACCTTTTAAGAAAAATCAAACATCTGAATTGGTATTCATAGTATATACATTGTAGGGAATATTCTCAGAATTCATTGCCTGAAAGGAAATATCTTCTGTTTCCAACATCCTGTAAAATTTCAATTTTGCAAAGGCTAACACATTCTGCCTAACAATGTAATTTTCAGTTATAGGTATGAACATAAAAGGTACTCGGTTATGCTGGTTATAAACCATAGTCTTGGCTTATCTATGCTCATTCTTGGATCAACTTGTTTTAATTTTCTATATGGTTCCTTATTCTTAATAGCTGATAAGTATTTACTATAATACCGATTCTGAATTTGCACAGAATTCTCTTCTATCTGATTAAGTTATTTGATTGGTTTTTACTAAACAAAGATCTACAACTTCATGTGATAATTCGTTTATGAATGTATATATGTGTATGCGCAATCATTTATCTTATTTTTACAATCCTAAATCTATCAATAATAAATTCAGACCTGCATCAGTTAATAGTTAACTAGTTCACTACTATACTTTCTGTCTAGAACATCTGAACTTATCAGAGAGTTGAACAATTACTCATGAGAATTTAATAGTTACTTATCTGTTTGGCGGACAATTATTCTTCAGCAGATCGTTGTTTTACCTATCTGTCTGATAGTCTCTTCCTCCCAACCATGAGTCTCGCAATTTTGTCGTTTTACCTATCTGTATGATAGTCTCTTCCTCCCAACCATGAGTCTGGCAATTACGTCTAGACTCTCCCCCAAGCACTATCTGTGTTCCACACTAGATTAACCAGCTACAGTTAGTACCTTGGGCATCAGGTTTTCTGCCTAGCCTCAAGTCCTATACTTTCTATGGGCATGAGGGTTTTCTCCTAGCCTCAAGTCCTGTACCTTCTATTGACTGTGTTATGCTGCAAAATCCCACTGGTTTCCTCCCTTCCTTTTTCCCTCTTTTCCCTTTTCAGGTAGAGAGTAACTGTCTTTTCTTGACAGCCATTTATTTTAACCACAATTAACAATTTCTATTTATTAAAACATCACTACCAAACATTTTTGGTAAACATAGCATACATGACACTCTAGCCTCAGTCACTTAATATTAAATCATTAACAAGTAAGAAAATCTAATTTAACATTTATCAAAATTAGCTTAGTAATCTTAGTCCTTTTAAGTGACTTGGGATGTTATAGTACATATCCCCATTTTTCCACCACGATTAAAAAAAATAAAACCCTACCCCTACCACCCATTCACTAATTTAATTTTCACAATCTTGTCACTCATATATATATTTATTTATTTTAATATTTTAAATATAATATTATATATATAATATTACAAAATTTTTTCGTAAGTAAAACACTTCACTATCTCAATGAAAAAAATAATGTATTTAAATAATAAAAAATAAAAAATTAATAATAAAATAAATTAATTGAAAAATATTATATCTATGTTTACGAATAAGATGATTAAAATTCTAAAATATAAGATTTATTTATCCATGGAATATTCCTACCACATGGAATAACACTTTTTCTGATATTATAGGTTATATATAACATTTTGACGTAATTTGTGGGATAATTCGTGTGTCTGCGATGTAGATATTGGTACACAGCAATACAAATAAAAAATAAAAATAAATTATATCATTGTTTATTATTTGCTTGTAGAAAGGTAAAATTATATTATTGTTTTTTCCACGAGGAAATCGAGAATTCCATAAAGATATTTGAAAACTCTAGATTAAACAGCCTAAAGGATTGACGACCATCATTGTACCGAGGAGGGTTTCGTTCTTTTATCCTTTATGTACTAAGCATTCTATGCCAATAGCTATCAAATATTGTAAATATTTTTGATACGAATAGAACCTCCGGCGAACCACAAGCATGATCACAAATTTTCCCTGGTCGCTCGAATCCGATGATTGCTTGCCCCGCGGGCGTTTTATTGTGTTGTTCCATGTGATCAACATCAGGTTCCAAGAATTTGGCTTTTAATGTTAAGGATGGAACCTTGCAAGAACACCAGATGCAACAGAGACCACTGCTCACGTGGTAAAATGCCCCGTCGGTACTGTGGCCACCTCATAAGTGAGCCCCGTTTAGGGTTTGGGATTTTCACTGTTTATGTGCGCTGCCATGGTTTATATGGCCCAATGACCTTCTATCGTTATCAGAAATAAATTGCAAAATACACTTCTTAAAAATTGAAAAAGGATTGGACGCAGTATAAGTATTGTTTTTTTTTTTTTTTTTTAATAATCTGGTAATATAATTTTCGATTTGAATGGTTTTTTTAATTATTTTAAAGTGTATTTTAATAATAAGCAGAATTTTTTTGAAAATATTTAGTATTAAGTAATAAAATACTTTGTTGAAAAAATAAAAATATATATTAAAATATCTATTTTATGATTAAAATTATAAAATACAATCATAAAATTAACTAAATTATAATATTATTTTAAATTATTATTTTAATTAATGATAAAATAAATTAATATATAAAATAACATATGTATATATATTTAAAAAACTATAATATTATAAGCCAATAATATAGTTTAATATTTGATTTGTAGATGTTATTAATTTTTTTTAAAATATTATATGAAGATTAAATTCTATCATTATTTAATTTCACAATTAAAAACATTCAAGACTTTAAACATAGAGGAATTGGTATTAAAACCAAGTTACCAAAAAACTGCATTAAACAGAAATAAGTAGTGGATATTGAACGTCTAGATCATAGTTACGAAATTCGTTAAAATGGGGACAGATTTTTTTGGGAATTCGTCAATATTATTCTAATAATCAATATTTCATTGAAATTCGATTTGGTTCCTCTGGTGTTGTCCATCCATTCGGGCACCTTCTCAAAGAAAGATATACTTGTAACGCAAGAATGTTTTCTAAGGAGTCAGCATTGCTCGTTTGGACTTTCAGAGATCGAAACCTTTATCTGTGATTTGGCTCTGTGAACGGATGTTTTTGCTCAGGATTTGTGGTCAGGTCTTAACACTTAAATAATTGTGTGATAAAAACTTAAGAAATGAAATAAAAATAATTCGAAAAATTTACTATTATTTTTATTTTGACAATTTAAAACAAAGTTTAGAATAATGATTTTTTTAAGTTATTTATTAGATAATAATTTTGAACAAATAGATTTGAAACCAAAGAACCAAGTTAGATTTAAGCTTTTGGAGAAAAGAGAAAATGTGGATTTTTTAGGTGAATTGTATATGTAAATTGTTTTATCATCTAGAGCTACTAGAAATTATTCAAATTTAAAATTAACAAGAAAAAATAAAATCATTAAAATAGCTTATTGTTTGAGGGAAAAAATATAAATATCTAAATATTTAAAATATATGATATCAATTCTTTTCCAAATTACAAAATTTTCATTCTAATTTTTATGATATATTATCAAATTCAAATTCTATTTTAAATTCCAATTTAAACTTAATAATTATGATATAGATTAATACTAAAAATAATAAAATAATTTCAACTTAATAATTATGGTATAGATTATACTAAAAATAATAAAAGAAGAAACCTAAGTCAAATACAAACAACTTTTTTTAGCCACAATCATATAAAAATAAGTCATTATTTGTTAAATTGTTTTAGAGTTTTAATACAAATCATCATGTCTCCAATTTCCCTAATTTATTTTATATCACTCACTATTAATAACCATTATTTGCTAAATTAATTTTTATTTTTAATATAAATCATTACGTTTCCATTTTCTCTAATTTATTTCATATAGATGACCGTTTACCTTGAGAAAAATATATTTCATTATTATTAAATATATTAATTAAAATATTTTAAAAAATCCATGCAAATCACCACCTCAGACAAAAACATTGACCTGAAACCTATTATCACATACGTGATTTTTACCCATATTAAAAAAAAAAAAAAGTAAGTTTGGCTTACGTGATTTTACCCATATTTCCTTTTAAAAGTAAAAGAAATTATGTTTTACTAAAGCGAAAAAGTTCAATTTCATTGTTTTTTCACCCATGTTCACTCTATAATGTTAAAGCCAAAAATTTAATTTCATTCATCTTCACTCTATAAGCTTAATAAGATTTAAGCACAATTTTTTTTTATTTTTTATTGATTATTTGTGAATATATATTTTTTTATTTTTTATTTAAAATATATTAAATTGAACATTGTTTATATTATTTTAAAGATAAAATATTTTATTATTAAAAATTTAATTAATATTCTATATACATAACATAAATTCTAATCAAAATCCTAATAACAATGTCTATATTTTAATTTTAATAAGAAATTAATTAAATATTATTTTAGAAATATATTTATAATTTAAAAAAAATAATTTTTTTTACATTTTAATATGAAATTAATTAAATATTATTTTAAAATATATATTTATAATTTAAAAAAATAAAAATTCTTATCAAAAGTAGTAATAGCAACTCAAAGTTGATGTGACTGTAAACCTTGTTGGAAAGATAGAAGTATCAAATACCTCTAATTTATTAAAAGGGATAAATATGATAGTGACAAAAAAAACTTTACTAATATGTTTTTTTAAAGTTATTTAATAATTATTTAAATTTAGTTAAATTATTACAAATAAAAATATAATAATTTTTTAATTTTAATTTTTTAATTAATAAATTTAATTATTATAAATTATATTTGTATTTGTATTTATATGTTGGAAAGATAGAGATATGTTCTTTTTTTTAATTATTCTGGGATATGAGTGCCGTTTATTCCACGCTTTCCCGTGGTCTGTCGAATCCCACGGTCCTCGGCCCCGCGGCCATTTGATTGATTTTCCGCCTAAAAGTTACCGGCCACTACATATGACAAACATCACGTTCCCAGGGTTTTGGCATTTAGTGTCATTGATGTAGCCTTGGGAGTGTATTTCTCCATTGCAGACGAACTAGAGATGCAACAGGAACCGCCATGCACGTGGCCAATTGGCAATAACGTAACAGGCTGTAGCCACGTCGTCATACGTGGACCCTGCTTAGCCTTTTGAAGTTTCACTTTTATTGTGGGCTGTATAGAGTTGTCCAGTTTTTATACGGCAGAATGGCGGTTCACTGTTCGACCCACGAGATAAATGGCAAATACTTTGTCAAACATGGTGCTATAAAAAATAAGTTACAGAGTAATTCAATTGTTTTTTAATAATTAATTCACGCTTATTTTAAACTTCCATTTATGTAATTTGTACTATTTAAATTCAATAATATTATCTATGGAAAAAATTATTATAAATTATTATAAGAAGTTTTTATCTTTTTTTATGTCTTTATTGAAGTTTTATAACTCTATATTAATTTAATTGTGTTTATATTTAGTTATATTTATCATGTAGTGTAATATAAGGAAGATATCTAATTTTTTTCCGTTGAAATATGTCTTTATTAAATTAAAAATAAATATTTTTTAATAATTTAATAAATATTTTTTAAATTAAAAAAAATTGATTATGATAAAAATAAATAATGAATGTATATATTTGGTTTAATTATAAATATTATAGAATTAGTGTATTTTTATAAAAATTTAAGTTAAATTATTATTATTAATTTTATTAATTTAAGGTAAATTTGAATTGGTCAAGTTACTTTGTTTTTTGAGCTCTAAGTTTATGAGAAACTATGACCCATGGTATTCATATGGAATATAGCATATAGTCTAGATGTACGATCCACCAAGTGACAAGAGGGATCAAATCTCCTTACACTCTAAAAGAGGTTTGCATTTCATCCCTTTGGGTGCTTGGTAGATCCAAAATTAAGATAGATAGAATTAAAGAAATATGGTAAAAATATTTAACTCCCATACTAAACTATAAACAAAATATTTCAATATCCGTGTAAAATCACATAATTTCATATCAACTTAAAAAAAATAAAGTTAAAATAAAAAATAAGATAAAAATATAACAAAGAAAACAAAACCAACCTTATATTTTCATATTTCAAAACAATCAATATATATATATATATATATATATATATATATATATATATATATCTATATATATATATATATATATCTATATATATATATATATATATCTATATATATATATATCCAATATGAAAAGAGAAGAAGTAATTGAAACTACAAAAATTCAATTGCTTTCTCTTAAAATTAATAAGAGGAAGATGTGTATGGCAATTGAAAAATATAGATAATAAAAAAAATCAATATAAGCTATAAATAGATATTTAGATCAAGTAATATTGATATTTATTTAAAAATATATTAATAATAAAAATAAAAATGTAAACAATGTATTCCACATAAAATAGTTTAATGCCTATATTAAGTAAAATATTCCAATGTCAACTACTATGCACATTTTATGTATAGCTAAATTTTTTTTAGTGAAGAAATAAATTCTTATGGATAAAACATTTCAAGTATTCTCACTATTTTATATTTTTGACCATTTTTCAAGTACCAAATATTTTGTATGTTTGAGTTATGTAGTCTACTTAGTCCAAGTACCTAAAAAAAATTTGAAGATACGGATTTGATTTATGCTTTCCAAAATGCAATTTAAACAATGAAAAATTACACATGGTGTATATATAACCATGGGCCTATCAAGCACCCAAAAAAATTCTCCCAAAACACAAAAATTTTCATTCTAAAAAAATTACATCTAAAAATTTCATGGATTTGATTTATGCTTTTGAAAACACAATTTAAACAATGAAAAATTACACATGGTGTATATATAACCCTGGGCTTATCAAGCACCCAAAAAATTATCTCCCAAAACACAAAAAATTTCATTCTAAAAAATTACATCTAAAAATTTCCTATCTATCTATCTATCTATCGGCATATCAAACACCCACAAAATTTTTCATTCTAAAAATTTCCTATCTATCTATTAAACACCAAAAAAATTATCTCCCAAAACACAAAATTTTTCATTTAAAAAAATTACAGCTAAAAATTTCTTATACCTATTTATCTATCTATCTATAATGTGAAATTATCTAATGTAACATTCTTTTTACGGTAAGCGTGTTGTAAAGCACCCGGCTATATTCTAATTCAATAAAAACTATTCAAATCCCCCTCCGTTAGCGAATACAAATAAAATAAATTCAAAAGGTAAACAACTAAAAACATTTCTAAAATCACTAAACTTTCATGTTCGGTACGGGTGCCTAAAAAGATTTGCACTGGATAATACCTTAAGGTAATGGAAAACGATTATTTCTATATTTACAGAAAACTAGTAAAACCATTTCTAAAATCACTAAGCTTTCATGTTTCGCACTTGTGCCTAAAATGATTTATATTAAATTAAAAAAAATATTTATTTTATATTTATTGAAAGGGATAGTATCCGATGATTAAAATCCTTATAAATAAGGATCCGTGAACAAAGTTTTTATCAAGTACATGGAATTATCACGTTTCACCAGAGTTCTTAGTAACTTTTATTTTATTTCCACCCCTACATAATAACAACTTTCTGAAATGATATGTCATATATAATCTTTTATGGCCTATTTTTTATAACTTTCTTCTTTCTTTTCTTTTTGGGGTTAATTTCGAATAGTATTTTAGATATAGATAAATTTGTTATTATTTATATTTTGATATAATTTTAAAAAATAATTATGTTTCTAATCTTAAAACTTAATTTGTATAGAATATTTTTAATAGTATATAAGATCTATTTTTGAAGTAGTCATATTTTTTCTTTTTAAATTAAATTTATTAATTAAAAAAATGTCATACTAAATAAATTATGGTTTTTTAAACATGTGATATTGATAAACCATAGTATTGGCCCATGATGATACTCTAACAAAGTCTATTTACATATTAAGAGTCTCATAATAAAATTAGGGTGAATCTACATAGTTATGCATTGTGTTTTTTAAATGTATATATATTTAAGTTATATATTAATTTCTTTTATCATTGATAATAATAATAATTTTAAATAAAATTATAATTTAATTAAATTTTATAATTTTTTTAACATCTTGAGATATTGAAATGTATGATAAAATAAGTATTTTGATGTTTATGACTAATTGATGTCTATCGGTATTTATCCATTCAATTTATATAATTACATTAATAAAATATATTTATTTAAGAAAATAAAAAATAAAATAATTATAATTATATATATATATATATATATATTTTTCTATTATATATAAAATGGATTATATTAAATTTTATATAAAATTAATAAAATATAAATACATTGGTATGAGCCTCACAACTCATAACATTTGTCCAACCGCTGTAATTATATAATAGTTCAGCGAGCCGGACATGAAATAAAACAGAACAGTCGGAATTGG
The DNA here is from genome assembly GCA_031772625.1 of Pinus tabuliformis. NCBI lineage: Eukaryota > Viridiplantae > Streptophyta > Pinopsida > Pinales > Pinaceae > Pinus > Pinus tabuliformis. Next base: position 151,089,893 of record CM062804.1, on the reverse strand, counting down.
AATATTTTCTCTGACATGACATGCTGAAGCAGATTATGCTCCCAGGCAAAGCAAACCAAAACCCGACAAACAAATAAATCCGTTGGATTTCCAATTTCAGTAAAGTAAAATGATGTGGTTGAGATGAAAAAATATGTACTTTGCTCCAATTGATTTGGAATAAATTCCAAAATCAAAAGAAGCAATGAACCCTGTACTTCGAAATGACTGGTTTCCACTATAACCTTAATAACATAAAACAAAACTTAGCATTTTAACTCAACAAGTATTAGATTTAGAAATATCGGCGATTAACGTTAAGATATTAAGATATTAACAGCGAGTGTGTTAGTTGCAAAAGTTGAATGTATAGTTAACAGAAATTAAATAAAAAAAACTAAGCCCATTCTTTCGTACAATATTCAGTCCGCTGGCAAAGAAGCTGATACCAATGCTTATCCAAAGCTTAAAAAAGGTACCATATTAATTATCACGTGGATCACATTTTTCCAGTGACATAAGCTCCGCTACAGAATTAGTTGTATGCAGGTCATAAGTATGAGCCACGTAACTCATAGCAATCGTCCAATCGCTGCACTTTCTATTTATATAACAGTTCAGCGAGCTGGAGTAGATTAGTTAAAATTGGAATATATTCTGTGCCCTCACAAACTGAAGCAGAAGATGCTTGAAGGCAAAGCATAGCAAAACCCAACAAACAAATAATTCCGATGGATTTCCTATTTCAGAAAACTAAAGGTATATGGTTGGATGAAAAAATTATGTAGCTGACAAATTGGTTTGGATTGGATTAAACTCAAAATTAAAGGGGTAACGAACACTATCCTCACTATTTTTCTAAACGGCCAAAATAGTCTTTCTGTATATTTCTTTCTCTTCCTCTACTTTCTATCTCTCTATATCCATTTACCCCTCTCTCTTTCTATGTCTTTTCTTCCCTATCTCTCCTCCCCTCTTTATCCCTCACACTACTTCTCTCACTCTCTCTTTTCTTCCCTCTCCATCTTTCTTTCTTCCATCATTGCCTCTCCCTCTCCCTTACTCCCTCGCTATCTCTATCCCTCTCTCCCCAATCACTTTATCACTCTCATTGCCTCTTTCTGTATATCTCTCTTCCTCCCTCTCCCTCACCCCTCTAGCTCTATCTCTTTGTACCTCCCTATCATCTTATATGTCTCTTTGTCTCATCACTCCTCTCTCTCTTCCTCCCTCTCCCCCCTTTCTCTCCATCTCTTTCTCTTCTCCTTCCCATTTCTTAGTATTCTTCTCTCTTCGCCCTCGAGTTTCTTTATACCCCATTATCTCCTTCTCTCTCACTCTCTATCACCACCTCTCTCTCTCTTTTCTTCCCTCTTTGTTTCCCCCTCTCTCTTCTTCCACTTTTTCTCCCTCTCTCTCCTCCCTCTATGTCACCTTCCCCCTCTCTCTCTCTCTCCCCAACTCTCTATCTCTATATTTCCATTTATATATTTGTCTCTATCTCTTTGTCTCTTCTCCTATCCTTTCTCTTCTCCTTGTGTGTCTCATTCCCTCTTTCTCTTTCTCTCCCCCAACTCTCTATCTTTGGATTCCCATTTACATATTTGTCTCTATCACTCTATCTCTACTTCCCTCTATGACTCTATCTCCCTCCCTCTGTCCTTCTCTTTCTCTCTCCCTCTCTACCCCATCACCCTCTCTCTCTCTCTTTGTGTCTCTCTTCTTTCTTCCTCCCCCCTCATTTTCCCTTACACCTCTTGTATCCCTCGCTCCCTTCTTCTCTTCTATCTCTATCTCCCTCTCCCTCATCCCCCCTTCTCATGCTTGCTTTCTCTCTTGCTATCCTTCTCTCCCTCTCTCCCTCTCTCTCTATCTATATCCACCCTCCAACTTTGTTTATATCTCCCCGACCTCTCCTCTCTCCCCCCTCTCTCTCTCTCTCTCTCGCTTTTATATATATATATATATATATATATATATATATCACTTTGACTTCCTCTCGCTTCCCCCTATAACTCTATCTCACCACCCTCTCTCTCTCTCTTTCATGTTGAATTTTGTAGCTATGACCGGTCTTCATAATTCATATTTAGCCCTGAAAATTTTATGAGAAATAATAAACATAAATATTTTTTTTCATGTTGGCTTCAAAGGAAGGAAATTTGAGTTTTCAAAATTAAATTTTGGTTCCAAAAGATTAAGTCGTCACTCCTAATGATCAAGTCAACCTCATCCTCTAGTGACATCAATTCGGGCTCCTTAAATGACTATTTAAAGTCATTTCACCCTCCACTTACAAAAAGCAATTCATATCACTTGTATTCGTTGTTCACATGGTGGAATTCATCTTGGGTAGTAGACCATATTGGAGAAAAGGCCTAATGTGGGCATACCATCTCTAAGGGACGACAAGTCAAGTTCATGGGCATAAAAATTTTGGCAAATTGAATTTGGACAAAATTAATATCTAGGAAAAACAAATCCCTTGCACTATAAATGTCTTCTAGGTAGACAAAATTTGTGAGACTAAACTGTGTTTGGCCAGGTTTGACCTAGATTTGTGTAAGGTGAGTTTGATCTTGGTTATGACTAAAAAGATTAGATGTATCTCTTATTGAGCATAATAATTTCTCTTAGGAAAAGGTTGTTGGATTTTTCCCCCATGTGGGTTTTCCCACGATAAAATATTTGTATCTCTCATTTGGTTGTCTCTTCATGGTCCTATTGATGTTTCTATTGTTGATTTCTTCTGTGTAATTGATTAATTATGAATAAGAATATGAAAAAATTAAATCATTAGAAGTAATTATTAGTTTATAAGACCTATGAAAAATCAACATGGTATTAGAGTTGTGGTAAAAAGAGAAGCCATAAAGGAGTATGTCAAAGAAGGAGTTGAATGAGGCTAAGAAATCTTGTATTAAGTTTGTCCTAGAATAAAGGAGGTTGAAGCCCTAGGTAGAGGCATAAGATCTCAGATTAATATTCTATCTAGTCCAAGGTGGTGTTGGTTGTGGATCTTGATTATCTTCTTTATTTAGAGGTATCATCACGTTGGACCCAGTTTCTAATGGGGTGGAAACACTACCTGTTTGATCATCGTCAAATGTAAAAATTACCTTGTAAAATATTGTAATTTCGTAGTCAATATGAGCCGTTCATTAGGCGGATGATCTGACAATAGAATTTATGTTTAATTTAGGGTTTTTGGCCCTATAGGGAAGCCCTCAGTTTATATAAGGGAATTGTTGTTGTTGTGTATAGGTGTATTATTATTCTAAGCGAGAAAGAGAGACGAGATTGTGCGAGGGTGAAGAGAAAATTACAACGGATCTGTTGTAGGTTGCACCACTTCATTTTTCTGGATAATATAAAGGAAGGATTGGTTGTTTCTTCATGGACATAGTCCACATTGGGTGAACCACGTATATCTGTGTCTTTCTTATTTTATTCATTTTTTGTGTTTGTGTTTCTGCAATATTTTATGTGTTCCATTTCTATGTAATATATAATTCATTAATAGGTGGTACAAGAACTTAAAGGATTGAGGGAAGGATGAAATTTACTTTAGAATCCTATGTTGAAATGATGACCGAAATTCTGACCTTAGCCCTAGTTGTCAAATGAAATTTTGAGGGTGGTTGGTAGGGAGGCTCCAAATGAAGCTAAGACAAAAGTTTGGAGGGTGCTTGTAGCTGCTACAACACTTGGCGACACATTGGTAGAACTCCAGCTCTCTGAATGGACCTTGTTCGTGAAAATCAATTCTAACACCTCTGGAGTTATTGTTCATTTCTCTGTTCATATTGGTTTTCATAGTTGCTTTAATGTAAGATGTAGCATTTGCCAAGATCTTGGTCGGTCAACACACATTCCAAGCCAAGCCAACACAATTGTTTCCATTGGAGATGAGGGGTATATTGGTGCACAAGTCATATGATCATTAGAGTTTTATTTTCATCTCTGGTGTTGCTCCACTGCCAGTAGGCCTGGACAATACCTCGGCAGAGTCACGCAGGAACACAAGCATTTCTCTGTTGCCAGCGAGCTTGGTCAGTACCCCGATGGAGTTACTTGCATCACCTCTCTACGCAGGAATACTTTCTCTTATTTCGCCTTATTCATTTTCTTTTTTATTTTCATATTTTCATTTTTTCATAACTGCGCATAGAACTTATTCATTTTAGAGGCGGAAGAGGGATCACAACTTATTGAGATCAGAAGAGGTTGTTCCTTCATAGAAGTAGTTTATATATACCTCGGACGTGCTTGTTAAGGTTTTCTCTCTCACCTTACTCTACTTGATTGAGCTGCCAAGTGTTAATCCAAAAACAACCGACTAGAGTAGGTGACACTAATTAGCGCACAAGCATTGTGTTTTCACCAAAGTTCACTTTGAATAGTACATTTTTTCCATCGACGTATCATGGATTGAAGATAACAAGTTCTTCATACAGAGGTAGGGCGACAGATAACCAAGTATTGATAGTTGTACAAGTCCTCTTGTACTTCACCCAGCTTGTTTCAAGAGTCTCACAAGGTCCATGCGAAATTAACCTAGGAAATAAACAAGAAAATAAACCAAAATAAAAGCAAGAAGCAGAAGCAAATGTGCATGCAAAGTGATTAAGAAAGCAAACAAGCAAGCAAGAAAACACACAAAGAAAGAAGCAAACATGCATGAAAGAAAACAACTCAAAAGAAAACACCATTCCTACTCCTAGGCTAACAGTGCATGGGCCATCTCACATGAAGTGATACTTCCAATGCAGCCACTAGCGCATTGGTCAACCCATGTTGGTGAAGGCATGGTTTGCAAACACCACAGTTGCGCAAACCAACAAGCATGAAAGATATAATGATGAAGAAAGATACACTTTGAGCTTACCCACAGAACAAAGATGAGTGAAAGTGCATGACATGCACTTAGTGGACTTTCCATGGTGTTGTACTACACTGCATGCAGATGTCGAGTGTATGCATTCCCTTGACCATGACATGCAAGCAAACATGAGAAAGGTAGACCACTTACGTTGTGCAAACGTGCTTGCTATGTAAGATTCCTCTAATGCATGAGCGATGGGATCAGGTAGTTTGAGTGGAGGAAGTGAAATCTGAGTGTTAGATTGATCTTCAATGCATACATATGAGTGATGAGGAGCCTTGCATGTTTTATCAAATTCCTGATCAGAAGCGAAACCAACCTTAGGATAGCGAGGGCCTGACATAACAATCAGCTCGGGCTAAAGTGCCTCGATAGTCTGAGCGGTTTCGACTTCATTGACAGATAGATCATTGTAGACCAGTAGCTTAGATGGATTAACAACGAGTGAATCAACATTGTGATTGGATGAAGAAGTAGAGAGATCATGACAACTAAGATAATAAAATTTAGGATGTTTGTTGGCATCCTCATGATTTGATGAATAGTGCAGAGGGGTAGATGAGAAGCAAGGATTTTCACCCTATGTGCTTTCAAAAATGACAGATGATATATTGGACAGATTTTTGGTGGAAGATGTGCCCTCTCCACAATGTAATGACAGATTGACATTCGGCGTGTCCTGTGAATGATCGGAAGTAGAAACATCCAGAAATGAATTTTCACAGGGGAAATCAACAGTGGTAGAATCATAAGGGATGTCATGATAGAGTGGGTGAGGCGCGGATGGAAGGGAGTCATCCTTCACCGCGAGTTCTTCTTTAGATTCCTGCACACACTCATCATGAATGATGGCACAAATTGGTTGCATAACACCAACTCCGTTGACAACTTGATCCTCATTCACAGCAGGTGAGGAGTCCAGAATGGAAGAACACAAGATAGTATAATCGGGAGGATCAACAAAACGAGGGGACGGAGGTTGAGGGAATGAATCCACGTGACAACTAATAGGATTGCAAGCGAAATCTATGGAGATATAAAAAGTAGGTGGGGTAGGAGGATGTGACAGTTCAACAAATGTGTGTGCATGTTCTCCCACATCACTCTGTGGAGGTGGAGCTATTTGATGAGGTGAAGGTGCACAGTCACTTGTGATAGCAACTGTGCCTACTTGTGATTACGCAGATCCATCACCGAAGTTTGTTGAACATGATCCCAATGATTTCAAGAATTATGTATTTTTGGATATGTAAAGAAGATACTCAAATATTCCATCGACAAATTCCCAATCAGTTTCATCTTCGGGAAATCGGTATGCAAGATTACAAAAGTGTGTGTGAAACTATTCAACGGATTCATTGGGTGCTTTTTGTAATTTCAGAATTTTTTTATCGAGTGCTTGAAAGCACGGTCTATCTCTGCGACCAAATGAGCAAGGGAATGAATAGATTTCTTGGGCATCATGGAACACCAGTGCAATGGGTGCCCTCGAAGTGTGTAGACAAACAACCCGTAGGTGATGTATTCTTCAAAGATTCCATGTCATTTGCATAAGCCTACAATGTCGACCACGTGCCTAACCAAGGCTACATAGCCTCCACCATCATATGTTTTATGTGACAATTTATCCGAGAGCTCTTCCGACATTTCAAAGTCATTTTTATAAGATATACACTCTGGAAGAGAAGCTCTACAGTTAGTCATGATAGATATGCGGAGATTCAAAATAGATGTGAGGACTCAACTTGTCATCTAGCCCTCCTAGCACCAAAATGTTGGGTAACAGCCTAATCTAACTATTTTGAAAAATTAAATTCTCACCTTTTTGACAATACGTTTTCATTCAAGTTTAATCAAATAATTACTTCCATAATTCCGATATTCCATTTTTTCACGAAATTAAATCAAAATTACTAATTATATGAACTTAATCAGTATTCAACTTGTTTAATAATGTAGTAAATAAATATTTACATATATGGAGGACATCACTACATATCCCCATTTTATCCACCACAATAAAAAATAATAAAACCCTACACCTACCACCCATTCACTAATTTAATTTTTACAATCTTATCACTCATATATTTATTTATTTTAAATTTTTAAATAATATATATATAATATATATATATATATATATATATATATATATATATGAATAGTTTTCTCCTGATATATTGTAAAACACTTCACTACCTCAATGCAAAAAAATTAATAAAAAAATAATGTAATTAAATAATAATAAAATAAATTAATTCAAAAATATTATATCTATGTTTATCAATTAGATGATTAAAATTCTAAAAGATCAGATTTCTTGATCTATGGAATATTCTTACCACATGGAAAAGGAGTTGTTTTTAGTGTGATTTTTTGGACTTTTTCAGAATCCAGTGTAAAAATTTGAATCGAAATCTTGATTTGTGTTATTTAAACTAGTTTTTTTGACTATATATGGATTCAGCACCCTAGAAAACCTTAGGGCATTTTGATTGCATAGGATTACCCATCAAGCTTGTGGTTTCAATAAATTCCTACCAAATTTTAGAGAAATTTGTTGAGAAAAAACCACCATAAAAATTTCCAAAAAATTACATTAAAAACACTTCCCATAAAAAACACTTTTTGTGATATTATAGTTTATATATAATATTTTGAAGTAATTTGTGAGATTATAGTGATCATAATTGTCATCTGCGATTTAGATATCTGGGTAGACAGCAATACAATAAAAATATTTGTAAATTATCATGGTTTCTTATTTGTTTATAGAAAAGTAAATTATATTATTGTTTTTTCCGCGAGGAAATCGATAATTCCATAAAGATATTTGAAAACTCTAGATTAAACAGCCTAAAGGATTGACGACCATCATTGTACCGAGGGTTTCGTTCTTTTATCCCTTACGTAGTAAGCATTTTATGTCAATCGCTACCAAATACCAGTGATTAATGATATGATGAGAGTTTTGTCAATATTTTTGATAAGAAAATGCACCGATAGAACCTCTAGCGAACCACAACCATGACCACAAATTTCCACTGGTCGGTCGAATCCCATGGTGACTGGTCCCGCGGCCGTTTTATTGTGTTGATCCCCGTGAAAGTTTTGTTCCATGTCATCAACCTCACGTTCCAAGGATTTGGCTTTTAATGTTAAGGATGGAACCTTGCAAGTGTTTTTGTCCATAAGAACACCAGATGCGACAGAGACCACTGCTCACGTGGTAAAATGCCCCGTCAGTACTGTGGCCACGTCATAAGTGAGCCCTGTTTAGGGTTTGGGATTTTCACTGTTTATTTGAGTTGCCATTGTTTATATGGCCCAATCACCTTCTATTGTTACAAGAGAAATTGCAAAATACACTTCTTAAAAATTGAAAAGGATTGCACGCGGTATTAGTATTGATTTTTTCTTTTCATAATTTGGTAATATAATTTTGGATGTGAATGGTGTATATATATATATATATATATATTTCATAATTTGGTAATATAATTTTGGATGTGAATGGTAATTCTATGATTTAAAATAAATATATATATATATATATATATATATAAATAATTTAAAAAAAAATAAAATTAATTAACTATTTTATATTTCTTAATTATAAATATTAATTAATTTTTTAATAATAAAATATTTTATATTTAAAATAATTTAAATAATATTCAATTTAATATATTTTAAATAAAAAACACTAAAAAATATATTCACAAAGAATCTCTGAGAAGAAATCACTGTTCTTTGTGAATCTTATTAACATTATAGAGTAAAGATGACTGGAAATACAATGAAATTCACCCTTTGGCTTTAGTAAAACATAATTTTTCCCTTTTTTTTTTTAAGGGAACGTCGCTAAAATCATTTAATTATTTATGTGATAATAGGTTTTAGGTCAATATTTTTATTTCAAAATAAAAATATATGAGTAATGGTAGTTGAGGTGGTGACTTGCATAATATATTTTTAATATATATATGTGTATGTGTGGGGGGAGACGGTAAGTAATATAAAATAAATTAGGGAAAATAGAGATATAATGATTTGTATTAAAACTTCAAAATAATTTAACAAATAATGATTTCATTTTTTATATAATTGTTACTAAAATTAAAAGGTAGATTGTATTTGATTTATTTTTCTTTTTTATTATTTTTAGTATTAATAGCTACTGTGCTCAAATTCTAATTCCTATTAGATAAGATACAATAAAAATTATATATTTTGGAAAAAATTTGATAGTATATATCTTAAATACTTGGATATCTATATTTTTTTCCACAAACAATGAGGTATTTTGATGATTTTCTTTCTATTTAATTTTAAATTTGAATAGTTTATAATAATTCTAAATAATATAACAATTTATAATACAATTCACCAAAAAAAAGTCCACATTTTATCTTCCCTCCAGAAGTTTAAATCTTTGGTTTCAAAACTTATTTGTCCAAAATTCTTATCTAATAGATAAATACAAAAATCACTATTCTAAACTTATTTATTTAGAAATTGTCAAAATAAAAACAATAGTGAATGTTTCCAATTTTCCAATTATTTCTATTTCATTTATTTAGTTTTTAACACATAGTTACCTAAATAATGAAGTCATCACATTCTATGACTATCGATCCTAACCAAAGCCAAAGCACACATAAAAAGCACACATAAAGGTTTCATCTCTGACCAAAAATTCCAAACATCCACTTTTACATTACAAGTATTTCTTTCTTTGAGAAGGTGCCAAAATAGACAACACTATGGGTGAACCAAATGGAATTTCAACAATTCATTCATTATTGGAACAATATTGAGGAATTTCCAAATATTTTGCTCCAATTTTGGTGAATTTGGTAAGAATGATCTATACTGTCAATATCTGTCATGTGCTTAATGCATTTTATTTTTTGGTGACTTGATTTTAATACCAATTTCTCTATATTTAAAATTGTAAGTATCTTTACTTGTGAAATTAGATAATGATAAAATTTAATCTTCACATTATATTCTAAAATATTCTTAATAGTATGAACAAATCAAATATTAAACCATATTATTAGCCAATAATATTATGGTTTTTAAATGTATATATATTATTTTATATGTTACTTTTTTATATTGAATAAAAATAATAATCTAAAATAATATTATAATTTAATTAATTTTTATAATTTTAACAGTCTAAAGTAGGTAATAAAATAATTTTTTTAATACTTGATACTATATATTTTCAAAAAAAGTAAATCCATTTATATATTATAAATAACTTTGAAATAATAAAATTATTATTCACATCCAAAATTATATTATACCATTATCAAAAAAACAAATATACAGCGTCCAATCCTTTTTCAATTTTTAAGTAGTGTATTTCGCAATTTATCTTTTGCAACGATAGAAGGTCATTGGACCATATAAACCATGGCAGCGCACATAAACAGTGAAAATCACAAACCCTAAACGGGGCTCCGTTATGACGTTGCCACAGTACTGACCTTATAGCTATTTTACCACGTAAGCAGTCGTTTGATCGGTTGCATCTGGTGTTCTTACGTGGGAGAAAAAGACTTGCAAGGTTCCATCCTTCGCATCAAAAGCCAACCTTGGAATGGAACAAAACTTTAGTGGGGATTAACACAATAAAACGGCCGCGGGGCCGGCAATCATGGGATTTGACCGACCAAGGGAACGCGGGGCCGGCAACAATGGGATTGGACTGACCAAGGGAAATTTGTGGTCATGCTTGTGGTTGGCTAGAGGCTGTATTGGTACATTTTCTTATCAAAAATATTTACAAAACTCTCATCATATCATTAATCACTGGTATTTGAATGCTTAGTACGTAAAGGATAAAAGAACGAAACCCTCAATACACTGATGGTCGTCAATCCTTTAGGTTATTTAATCTAGAGTTTTGAAATATCTTTATGGAATTATAGATTTCCTCATGAAAAACAATCGCTTAGTCTAAGGAAAGTTACGGAAATTCTGGTCATATTTAGAAAAAATCCAACTAGGATTTTTCTAAATCCATGTTATAGTTGTTAAACTTCAAAATTTTAGGTATCTTAGACGTTTTTGATGGTGCTGAATCCATTTCCACCATCAAAAACATGATTCAAACACTGCCTCTACCAGATTTTTTGATTTTTTTTTGCTCGGATTCCAGCTACTTTTGACCGTCTGAGCAATTCCTTCACCTGGTTTGATGACTCCAAAAACAATAAAATAAAATTTTAGTCGTCTACAAACAAATAATAAACAATGATATAATTTACAAAAAAAATTTATTGTATTGCTGTGTCCGAGATATCTAAATCACAGAGGAAAATTATGATAATCATCTAATTCGTTTCTTTATATAAGCATGGATATAATATTTCTTAATTAATTAATTTTGCTTAATAACTTTTTATTTATCATTATTTAATTATATTATTTTTTAATTATTTTGTTTTATAATATATTATCATATATATATATATATATGACAAAAATGTAAAAATTAAATTAGCGTATAAAAAAGACAAGAACGTAAAAATTAAATTAGTGTATAGTGGTAAGTGTAGGGGTTGTAGAGTTTGGATCACCTGATTAACTATCTATGTTTTGTTTCAATGTTTAAATAATGTTCTAAGTAAAGGAATTGCAAAATAATTGACGATTCACAGAATATTATAAGGGTTAAGGATATGTAATTGGTTGTTGCTATGTTAAATGTGAAGCCGAAGAATGTAGCTGACATTGATGCAGTTAATTATCTTCTCTCCAACAACTCCACTGCCTAGCTGAAAGTTAGCACCGATGCCAACCACCGCCTTTGACTTTTAACTTCATTGTGCAGTCATGTATTTCACATCAGAGAACTATACCTCGGATGCCAACCACAGCCCTTGATTTCTAACTTCATTGTGTAGCCATGTGTTTCACACAAGAGAATTAGATAACTCTAAAACTTATCTCTTCATTTATAAATTTGCAATTTGCCTCACCCTAAGAAAGTAAGTAAGGCCAAGGCACGCTGTGTAGTCAAGTATTTCACACAAGAGAATTAGATAACTCTAAAACTTATCCCTTCATTTATAAATTTGCAATTTGCCTCCTCACTCTAAGAAAGTAAGTAAGGTCAAGGCACGCATTGTAATGAAAATTTGTGATTTCTTCTCCATTGTGTATATTGATCTCTATTTTATGTTCTGCTATAATTTTCTCGACAGTGCTGTAACTTGTCTATGGTTTTGATCAACTCTTTTTTTTGTTTTTGCTCTCTAACCCTATCAACTAGTATCAGAGCCAAGTTGAAAAGTGTCATAACCATCGTGTCTTGCTGTCTCTGACGGTTTGCTAATAGTGTTGGATGCCTGACAAAGTATCTAATGGCAGAAGTCGAAAAGAACGCAAAGCACAATCAACCTGGATTTTGCTCAGAACCGCTGCCGGATAAATATCCTTGAGAACAAAAGTTGGGTCGTTGCAAGCTGGAAGCGCTCCATTAGAAGTGAGATGTTTGGATGGTCGATAGCGTATGGAGGAAAGCAGGAAGAGCGTTCCCTGCAAGGCTGGTAAAATAAAAAGTGTTGTTAATATATGCTCTGCAAGATTCACAGGAGTCAGCGTTGTAGTTTTGACAAGTATAAACTACAACTTGCAAAATAATTGATAGCACAGTGGTTTCGATTTGAACTTGATAACAAATTTTCGTTTTATGTTTTTTCATAAGCTCTTTAACTTTTTACTAAGGAAGTGGAAACGTGTTACATGTTTTATTATGGAAGTTGAGATGTGGTATGTATATAAGTTTGGAATTTTAATAAGGAAATAGAGTAAGTCATCAATTTTTTAACCAAGTGGATATGTTGTGAAAAACAATAAGTTTGGACTTTTAAAACTAGATCATTTTTGGCTTTTCATTTTAAATTGGTGTAATAATTAAAGCTTTATATTGCAAATGGAGTTTTGTTTTTTGGAGCATCAATTTTATTGAGAATGGAGTCAACAACAATATCTGACATGGAGAAGTTGAGTGGGGCTAATTTTTCCCTATAAAAATTATAGATGGAAGATATACTGATTTTAAAGGATCAATATTTCCCAATTGAGGGTAAAGCAAAGAAACCGTCATAGATGACGGATGAAGAATGAAATAAGATAGACAGGAAGGTGATTGCTACAATTTGCGAATATCTAGAAAATAATGTGTATTTCAATGTGTATGGAGAAAAGACAACAGATTGATTATGGAAGAAGCTCCATGATCTATATGATAAGAACATGGCATCAAACAAAGTGTTCTTGATGAAGAAGCTTTATAATATCCAGATGAAGGAGGGTGCTTCAATTGATGAGCATTTGAATGGATTCAATATTATTACTGGTCAACTTAACTCTGTTAAAATCATTCTAGATGATGAAATTAGAGTTATCTTGTTAATGTGTTCTTTGCCAAATAGTTGGGAAAATTTAATTGTACCTATGAGCAATCGTAGGAACCTTGAAGTTTGATGATGTCAGTAGCAGTTTAGTAAATGAGTTGTTGCGATGCAAGTCAATTGGATGATACCATGGAGGAGAAGCTCTAGCTTTAGCTAATCGTGGTAGGAGAATTGATTGAGGCTGTCAAGGGCGTTCAAGATCAAGAGGCTGATCAAAATCAAGGAGGGACAAACTCATATTCTTTCATTGTGGAAAACCCAAGCACATGAAGAAAGAATGTGGAGTCTGGAATAAAGGACAAAAGGATTAGAAACTGGCTAGTACAAATCACAAGTCATCCAGCACAAATGAAGGTGAGACTATTGTTGTAGTCATAAATGGTGATGTGTTATTTACTGTTTCAGTAGAGGATGCATGTTTATATACATCTAGCAGTAGCTTTGATTGGATCCTTGACTTTGGGGCATCTCTCCACATAATCCCATGCAAAAATAGTTTTGTTGCATATAATCCCGGTGATTATGGTAGAGTGCATTTGGGGATAATCATTTTTGCAATATTGTTGGAGTGGGAGATATCTAGATCAAGATGAAGGATAGACAAGATATACTATTGAAACAAGTTAGCATGTACCAGAAATGCACATGAGTTTTATCTCTATGGGACGATTAGATGATGAAGGAAACTACACAAACTTTGGAAAAGGAGGCTATAAAATTAACAAAGGAGCATTGGTCGTGGCCAAAGGACCCAAGAAATAAACATTATATACATTGAAGGCAATGATAGGAAAATAATATTTGACTGTTGTCATAAAAGAATGAAATTTAATAGATCCATGGCATAAGTGCCTGGGTCACATGAGTGAGAAGGGCATAAAAATCCTTGTTGGTAAAAATTTACTACCAGGTTTGAAATCCTATAATCTTGATCACTGTGACCATTGTATATATATGGTAGACAAAGAAGGGTTTCATTCCTTAGAGGTGGCCATGATAGAAAGAAAAAGTTGTTAGAATTGATACACTTAGATATGTTTGGTCCTGTTAATATTAAGTCATTAGGAGGAGCATCATATTTTGTAACATTTATAGATGATGCATCCAGGGAGGTTTGGGCCTACCCTATGAAAATTGAAAGTGAAGTGTTATAAATATTTAAAAATTTCCATGTCGTTGTTCAAAGAGAAACTAACAAATTAAGTGCTTGAGAACAAACAATGGTGGAGAATATTGCTCAAAATCATTCAAGGAATACTGTAATAAGTTTGGCATAAAGCATGAGAAGACTATTCTTGGTACTCCTCAACATAATGGTGTTGCAGAAAGGATGAACCACACAATTATGGAGAAAGTGAGGATTATGTTGTCAAATTCTAGATTGGAGAAACATTTTTGGGCAGAAGCAATCAAGAGAGTTTTCTATCTTATAAATCTATCTCCTACTACAACCTTGGATGGTGCAATCCCTAAAGAAGTTTGAATTGGTAAGAAGTTGAATTACTCGGATTTGAAAATATTTGGATGTGAAGCATTTGTACACATTCCAAAAGAAAATAGAACAAAGCTAGATGATAAATCTATGAAATGCACTTTTATGGGATATGAGGGTGAAGAATTTGGTTATCATTTATGGGATCTAGTCAAACATAAAGTAATTAGAAGTAGGGATATTATATTTAACGAGTAAGAAATGTTTAAGAGGTCTGTAGGTGAGTTGGTGGTCAAGAAAGTTATTGACAGGTTTGAAGGGTATCATGAAAACACCCACCAATGCAAGAAAGTGGACAGTAAATTCAAGAGCAAGAAGGACAACAAGTGGAAAATGATGAATACTAAGAAGAAGGAATCTTTCAAGAACCTCTACAGAAGATTCAACCTGATAACTCACCACCACAGTTGGTTCATAGATAATAAAGGCATAATAAACCTTCACAAAGGTATCCTCCTTCAAACTATATCCTATTAACTAATGAAGGTGAGCCTAATTGTTTTCAAGAGGCTTGTAAAGTTGAACATAATAAAGAATGGAAGAAAGAAATGGAGGAAGAAATGAACTCTTTGCTGGAAAATAAAAATTGGGAATTGGTAAATCTCTTAAGAGGTAGAATGGCTCTACAAAACAAATTGGTATACAAGATTAAGCATGAAGATGATGAGAATAAGGGGAGGTATAAAGCAAGGATGGTGATGAAAGGATTTCTCCAAAAGAAGGTATTGACTTCACTGAGAGTTTCTCACCTGTTGTCAATATGTCATCCATTGGAGTCATTCTTGGTCTTGTTGCTACTTTAGAATTAGACTGCTCTCCTTCACGGTGAATTAGAGGAAGAAATTTATATGGAGCAACCAAAAGGCTTCATAGAAAAAGGAAAAGAAGACCTAGCTTGTAGGTTGAAGAAGAGCCTTTATGGGTTGAAACATGCACCTCGATAATGGTATAAAAAATTTGATTCATTCATGTTGGAACATGCTTTTCACAAGTTGGAAGCTGACCATTGTGTCTATATCAAGAGGTATGATAAAGGAAAATATATAATATTACTGTTATATATGGATGGCATGTTGATTGTTGGGCATGATGAGAATATGATCAATAGGTTGAAGAAATATTTGGGTAGAAAATTTGCAATGAAGGATTTGGGTCCAACACAATAGATATTGGGCATGAGGATAATGCGTGACAGGAAAAATATATCAAGAAGGTGCTTAATAGGTTTAATATGAAGGATTCCAAGCCAGTTGGTACAACCCTTGCAGCCCACTTTAAGATAAGTATTGAGTTATGTTATAATGATGACAATGAGAAGGAAGAAATGATTAATATTACTTATGCTTCAACAATTGGAAACTTGGTGTATGCCATGGTATGTACATGACCAAACATTGCATATTCAATGGGAGTAGTGACCAAGTTTCGTGAAAATCTAGGCAAACAACATTACCAAGCAATAAAATGGATTTTGAGTTATCTCAAGGGTACTAGTAATTACTGTTTATCTTTTGGTCATAATAAGACTATGCTTGAAGTATTTACAGATGCAAACGTGGTTGGATATATGGACACCATAATGTCCACTACAAATTATTTGTATACATTTTCAAGTGAAACAACATCTTGGGTGTCAAGGCTACAAAGAATAATAGCTCTCTCTACAACACAAGCAGAGTACATAGCTTCAATAGAAGCTTGTAAATAAATGTTGTGGATGCAACTATTCCTAGGAGAGATAGGAATAGAGTAGTACAAGTATGTAATATATTGTGATAGTCAAAGTGCCATTCACTTGGGGAAAAAGCCAACACTTCACTCAAAAACCAAGCACACTGACTTAAGTCACTGATCCAGGTGGATCTTTAGAAAGTACTAGTGGCATGGTAAAAGGCTGAAAACTCAAAGTGGAAGAATTTGGATAAACTTAGCATCGGATCAAGGTGCTCATCATCCTAATTCCAACGGTGCAAACGACATTCAAATCCAAGTTCATATGCAGAAGTTAGAGAAAGTCAAAGATCAAGTTTGACTTGTCCAGGTGACATGAGGATATGACATGGAAAAAGTCTCAGCGAATGGGGAAATGCCAAGTGGTTGGCTGCCATTGGTCCCACATATTGCATATTAGAGCAAGACGAAGAAGTAGCTTAAGTAGAATCGTCCTTGACAGGATCCCTGTTGTGATTGCGATATTGCAGGTCGGAGCAGGAACAAGTATTCAAGAATCGTCCCCTGACGAAGCCTGATTACGATGCGATAAAATCGCCATTGTAGATCGTAGCGGGAGCATGGAGTATCACCCTGGCTGCCACTGATTTCTATTTGTGATGGGGGACTTTCGGACCCAATATTTTTGTACACTGTATTTTATAACTTTGGCGGGTTTGCTGCTATTGCAGTGTGTGGAATTTGATATCCACCAAGAGAAATTCCGATTTCGATTTGTGATGGGGATTGCTAGATGTGATATTGTTCTATGTTGTGTTTTATAATCCCTGCGGGTCCACAATTATCATAGAACACATGTTCGGGTCTGTATGTCGATGGCCTTGCCAATTGCAATTTGTAATGGGCCTCCAGATGCAATATTTTATAAACTGCATTTAATTATCTCGACGGGTCCACGATCATCAAAGAACATGGGTCTGTCTATTGATTGTGATTTGTGATGGGGTTTTCGAACCCGATAAAATATGTATTATGATTAATAAAGTTGTCGGGTCACTGGTTATCGCAGGGCACTTAATGTTGGTCTGTCCTCCAATTGGGAACATCGATGCGACAAACACCGATAGCAATGATTGTCGGTTTCAATGCACAATTAAGGGAGTTTTGCCATATTTGAAAGGCTTGTTTCCATGTCTTATTCAGGGTCGAGAATATCTATTGAAAAAACGTCCGCCTGCTAAACTTCAACGTTTGTTTGGAATTGCTCGAGGTTTGAGGGATTTTCTACCATGCTTATTTAAAGGATCCTTTTGTGTGAGAGGATGTCGGGGAGGACTAACAGTATAGTTCAGAAGCATCGCATGCATCAAACCCTGACCTTGTAGTAGGTTGGGACCTCACCTTGAGTAGCAGGGTAGTTCCAAGAAGTTGCAAAAGGCCCGATTATCCAAATTGGGTGTTTGGATAGGCATTTTTACACGATTTTTCGCCCGAATTTTAGTGTTACTGTCTATTTTTGAAGATAGGATCTCCATTCTTTGTCCATATTCCAACTTGGAGGTACAAGGATTGTAAAGAGTGTTGCTTGTACTTTTATCTCTTTTTATTCCACTTAATGAATGAAGGCCTCCCCACTATTGAACAGGGCCTAGAGACGTAGTCCAAATTGGATGAAATCTGTAATCAAATCATTGTGTCATGGTTTCATGTTCTTCTGGTTATTTCTACATTGTTTATGTGCTTTTAAGTTCCATGGTTAATTAGATTTGTTATACATAATTATGATGCATATGTAAGTGAAAGATATTGGATCAAGTTTTGTATCGAAGCAGGTCTTTGTTGATGCAAATTGCATGAGTATATGCTAACCCAGAACAAGATGCGAAAAGGAGATGGAACACTTAAGTCCTTTGATCCTGAAGTAGGATGTGCACAACGAATAAGAAACATCACCAATGAAGAATCTCATTGGGAAGAGGAAGAAAATTTCCGTAAGGTATTCTATAATATGGTAGAGAAAGTGGACAAGTTGTTTCAGAGTATGAGAAGGTAGTTGGGCACTAGAAGGAAGGTGTCAATGATAATAGATCAAAAAATCATGAAGGCTGTGGACAAGAGCCTCCTCCCTCTCCTTCTTCAAGTGATAGTTCTCATCACTCTCATGGATATTTCAAACATACATCTAAGAAACTGTTCTTCAAGATAGATGTAAAGTTTGACCTACCCATGTACTATGGAGAGTGTAAGGCAGAAAAACATAAAAATTGGGCAAGACAGATAGAGGTTTACTACTGCATCTAGAAAATCAAAGAAGATGAGGTGAAATTCCAGTTAGCATCTCTACAGCTAAGCGACACCCCTCTCGTTTGGTGGGAGAGAAAGTCGCAGAAGGGTAGTAGAAAGTTAGGTGACCTTCTGTCCTCTTGGTCTGGTTTTATTTTTGCATTGAAAGACCAATTTCACCCTTTGGGTTATAAACAAAAGGCACTTATGGAATGGAAATATCTAAGGTAAGGTAAAGGCAAAAATGTGCATGACTTCATTTAAGAATTTCAGAAACAAGCATTGAATCTGGGCATCTCATTAGATTCACTCGAGACTGTAACTAAGTATGTAGGTGTGCTACATAGTTACATAAGAAACTCACTGTTACTGTTCGAGCCTACTACAATTGATGTGTCCAACATAAAGGCTATTCATATTGAAAGACGAGGCAAGAATGAAAGAAATGATCAAGCCAAGAAAACACTATTCAAACCTCAGCATGGAAAATTCCAGAAGAAAGGAAAGGGGAAGGATAAGAAGACTGTTGTGTCTAAGAAAAGGGACAAGGCAACATCATCTTGCATTCATTGCAAGAAATATGGTCATGACGAGGACCACTGTTGGAAGTTGCATTCAGAGTTGAGATTAAAGAGATTCAACAGAAAGGGGAAGCAAAAGACAATGGCAACAACACATGACCTTGGATCAGATTCAAATGATGAGAATTGATCACAACTGTTGGAGAAAGGTACTCTTTCTGTTAATGATAGTTCTAATTCGATTGCAAGTGATAGTTCTTTGAATGAGCCCGTAAGTCATGAATGAAAGAGAATTGAATTATTCCACGTTAGGGTTATCATAAAACACACAAAGGTGGAAACTCTATTCGATTCAGGTTCCCAAGCAAACTTAATCTTAGAGTCCTTAGTTAAAAAGTTAGACCTCAAAACTAAGCCTCATCTCAGTCCATACCTGCTTTGTTGGGTAAGCAATAAAGCCAAACTATAGGTAACCAAGTAGTGTAGGGACAAATTTGTTATTGCTTCCAAATTAGTTGATGAGGTAGAGTTAGATGTTGTGCCTTCGGACATCTATGGAATCATCTTGGGAAGCCCATATCTATATGACAGAAAGACATTTTTCTTTCAGTAGGAGAAAAAATACCACCTCACAAAGGATGGTGTAGAATATATATTCAGAGCTCATCATACAAAAGTTAATGCTAGCCTTGTAAGCGTAGGACATATTAAATGACTGGTTAATTCTAGCAGAGGGTGCATGCTCATGATAGTGAGAGCGAAAGAGGCCGAGATGGCTGACGCTTTCAAAGGTTGGAATCCTGATCATAAGAAAGAATTGTTTGAAATTATTTTTGATTATGATGGATTGTTTCAAGAACCAAGAGGATTTCCCCCAAAATGGGAAATCCAACATGAGATCCATTTGCAACAAGATGCACCTTTACCAAATATTGTCATGTACAATATGGCTTCTATCGAGATGGAGGAGATCAAGAAACAGGTGTAGGAATCGTTAAATCAAGGGGCCATGAGACTAAGTTCTTCTCCGTGTGACTCATCGATCATTTTGGTTCCAAAGAAAGACAACACATGGAGAATTTCCATAGACTACAGGGCGCTTTACAAAATGGGATTTGTGAAGTGGATATCACCAGGCTAGAATCGCAAAGCAAGACATTTGGAAGACTACATTCAAAACCAAACAAGGGCTGTTCGAATGGATGGTGTTGCCATTCAGGCTGTGCAATGCTCCAACCACATTTATGAGGGTCATGAATGATCTGTTTAGGCCTTTTCTTGATAATTTTGTGCTTGTATATCTGGATGATATTCTTGTTTATAGTAGGACATGGGATGAACATGTATGTCATGTGAAGAAAGTGCTTGATGTTCTGAAACAGAAAAATTGTATGTAAAACTATCAAAGTGCAAGTTTGGGAAGACCTCTCTGGTTTATTTAGGCCACATAGTCGGTAATGGGAAATTGAGGATAGATCCCTCTAAAGTAGATGTGATTATGAAATGGCCTGAGCCCACAAATGTTACAGAGGTCCAAAGTTTTTTGGGCATGCTATAGTATTAGAGAAGGTTCATTATGAAATTCTCCTTTATTGCTTCCCCCTTACACGCATTGACCAATGTGAAGCGAACCTTTTAGTGGGGAGGAAAGCAATATAAATACTTTGCATATGCTGAAAGAGAAGATCAACACAACACCAGTGATAGCCTTACCAAACCTTCAACAACCTTTTGAGATTGAAACAGATGTCAATGGATATGCCATGGGCAATGTGTTGATGCAGTAGAGAAAGCCTGTATGTTACCGTTCAGATACCTTCTCCCAGGTTGTTGTGATTTATCCCATGTACGACAGGGAGTTATATGCCTTGGTTAAGAGTGTAAAGAAGTGGAAACAAAATCTAATTGACAAGGAGACCATCATCCATACAGATCATCAGCCATTGCAGTACCTTCAGTCACAGACCAATCTTCAGCAAGCCTATCATTTCATATGGATGGGATTCCTCCAAAAATTTCATCTGGTAATAAAATACAAGAAGGGCACCAGCAAAAAAATAGCAGATATGCTTTCTCACCCCCCTATTTCTGCATTTTTAGTTTTGAAAAATGTTTCTTTATCATTAGCAATTTATGTTGAACAATATGCCAATGATGATGATTTTAAGACATATATGCAAAAATGACTCGTGGATTGCAGGTGGACAATTATCTTTTTGAGAAAAAGCTATTGTACCACACTGGCAAACTGTGGGTACCCATTGATGAGAGGGTTCATATAACCTGAGAGGCTCATACCTCTTCGGTGTCTTGTCATTTTGGATTTGAAAAAACTTTATGCCATTTACAGAGCTTTTGTTTTTGGCCTCATATGAAAAACATGGCGACTCACTTTGTAAAGGGTTGTGTGTTGTGTTTTGTTTCAAAGCCCTCTAATAGAAAACTTGGGCTCTACACACCACTCCCTATTTTGAGTCGACCATTGGAAAGTGTGTCCATGGACTTTGTAGGTGGTTTGCCTATGTCTAGGAAAGGTCACGACTATTTGTATGTCATCATGAATCGTTTTATTAAATGTGTATTTTAATGCCTTGTGAAAAGCAAGTCACTGATGCGCAGACTACTTAGATTTTCTTTCAACATGTTGGGGTCCATTTTGGGTTGCCCAAATCTATTGTGTCAGATTGAGACTCTCACTTTCTTGGGGAGTTTTGGACTAGCTTATGGAGAATTATGGACATTAAGCTGAAAAGAAGTACGACATTTCATCCACAAATCGATCGGAAGAAATAGGTCGCCAACCACACGATGATACAATTGTTACAAGGATATTATGGAAAACATCACAAGTTGTGGGATGAAAAACTTCCTTATGTGCAACATGCATGTAATCGAGCAACACATTCATCTACACAGAGCTCACTGTTTGAGACATTTTTTGGATATCCACCAAGGGATCCCTTAGACATGGTATTTGGGAAATACGAGTATGGAAATGGATGAGATGATAGGGACAAAGCACAAAATTTTATTCAATGGATACAGGTGATTCATTAGGAAGTATATGAGTAGCTGGAGAAAATGCAGGCTCGGTATCAAGCTCGACATGATAAGCATCGAGTTGACCATCAGTTTCAAGTTGGGGACAAGGTGTGGCTCCATATCAGCAAGGATAGAATGAAGGGAGAAGGGAAGAAATTGAGACATATTTGATATGGTCCCTTCACCATATTGGAAAATATTGGAGACAATGCTTTCCATCTTCACTTGCCTGCTTATATGCAAACCAGAGTATCTAGATATTCCTGAAGATATCATTCTCGATAGGAAAACTAGAACTTCACGACGGGGAGATATGGAGTACATTAGTGTTGGCTTCAAAGGAATGCATCTGAGTAAATCTTGATGGATGGAGAAAGAGAAAGTGAGGGATAAATTTCCTCACTTTCGAATTGAGTGAAAAGGCTTTCGGCGGTCCAAAAGCTCTTAGTGGAAAGGATTGATCAAGGTGGATCTTTAGAAAGTACCAATGGCATGGTAAAAGACTCAAAACTAAAAGTGGAATAATTGGATGAAATTAGCATCAGATCGAAGTGCTCGTCATCCTGATTCTAATAGTCTAAACGACACTAAAATCCAAGTTCATATGCCGAAGTTAGAGCAAGTCAAAGATCAAGTTTGACTTGTCCAAGTGGCAAGAGGAGATGATATGGCAAAAGTCTTAGCAAATGGGGAAACGCCAAGTGGAAAGTTGTCATTGGTCTCACATAGCACATATCGAAGCAAGAGGAAGAAGAGGCTTAACGAGAATTGGCCCCGACAGGATCCTGACTATGATTGCAATATCACATATCGCATGTCGGAGGAGCAATGATTATTCAAGAATCGTCCCCCAGCGAAGCCCGATTGCGATGCAATAAAATCGCCATCACAAATCACTGCAGGGAAATGGAGTGTCACCCCAACTTCCGCCAATTGCTATTTATGATGCGGGACATTCGGACTCGATATTTTTGCACACTATATTTTATAGCTCTGATGGATCCACTGCTATCGCAGTGTATGGACTTTGATATCCACCAAGGGAAGTGTTGATTTCAATATGCAATGAGGAATACTGGATGGGATATTGTTCTATGTTGTGTTTTGTAATCCCGATGGGTTCACAATTATCGCAAAACGCCTGTTTGGGTCTATATGCCAATGGTTTCGCCGATTGCGAGTTGTTATGGGGCTCCAGATGCGATATATTATAAGCTGCATTTAATTATCCTGAGGGGTCGTGATGATCATAGAACATGGGTCTGTTTGCGGATTTCGATTTGCAATGGGGTTTTCAGACCCGATACAACATGCACTATGATTAATAAAGCCATTGAGTCTGTGGTTATTACAAGGCGCTTGATGTTGGTCTGTCCGCTGATTGGGAACAATGATGAGACAAACATCGATAGCAAAGACCGTTGGTTTCAATGTGCAGTTAAGGGAGTTTCACCATATTTGAAAGGGTTGTTGCCATGTCTTATTCAGGGCCGAGAATCTCTATTGGAAAAATGCCCACCTACTAAAATTCAATGTTTGTTTGGAACTGCCTGGGGTTTGAGGGATTTGTCACCATGCTTATTTAAAGGAACCTTTTGTGTCAGAGGAAGGCAGGAAGGACTAGCGATATAGTTATAAAGAATTGCATGTAGTAGACCCTCACCTAATAGCATGCCAGGACATTACCTTGAGTAGCAGGGCAGTTCCGAGAAGTTGCAGAAGGCCCGATTATCCAAATTGGGTGTTTGGATAGGCATTTTTGCACGATTTTTCACCAAGATTTCAGTGGTACTATCTGTTTCTAAAGCTGGGATTTCCATTCTTCGTCCATATTTTAGCTTGGAGGTATAAGGATTGTAAAGAATGTTGCTTGTTGTTTTATCTCTTCTTATGCCACTTAATGAATGAAAGCCTCCCCACTATTGAACAGGGCCCAAAGACGTAGTCCAATTTGGATGAAATCCATAATCAAATCATTGTGTCATGGTTTCATGTTCTTCTGGTTATTTCTACATTGTTTATGTGCTTTTAAGTTCCATGGTTAATTAGCTCTGTTATATGTAATTCTGATGCATATGTAAGTAAAAGATCTTGGATCAGGTACCATTGGATCTGGCATGTGTTGGAGGAAGGAGAATTATCGTTGGAAAAAATCCATACATATAGGAACCCTGCTGATATGCTCACTAAAATTCTACCAAGAAATAAACATGAGTTATGTAGAGGCATGGTAGGACTTGGTGTGACTTGATCCAGGACTCTTCATTTGTCCTCAAGTGGTAAAATGTTAAATGTGAAGCCAAAGAATGTAGACGATGTTGACGCAATCAACTCTCTTCTCTCAACCTACTCCACCTCCTAGCTGAAAGTTACCATCGGTGCCAACAACCGCCCTTAACTTCTAACTTCACTGTGTGTCATGTATTTCACATGAGAGAATTAAATAATTCTAGAGCTTCTCTCCTTATCTATAAATTTGTAATTTTCCTCAGCCTAAGTAAGCAAGCAAGGCCAAGGCCTACAATGTAATGAAAATATGTGATTTATTCTCATTGTGTATGTTTCTCTCTGTCTATATTGTCTACCTTGTGTTGTCTCTCAATTTTAATTAGTATGTAGGCTAATTTGTCTCTGATTTGTATTATCTGCACATCATGTTCTATTCAGAATTCACAGTTTGGTGACTAAATTTTAGTCAATTTCCTTGTTTCATAATCTCAGAAGATTTAATAAAGAGGATGATAGCTTGGAAAACCAAGCATGAAAAATAGGGGTGGAGTTTCTATGTTTGGACCCACCTGAACATTAAATCTCTCCCATGAAAAATCCCATGGCAAGTAAAACTCAGATCACAAAACAAGGCAAGAGTCAGGATTGATATTGTTACTTGGCAAGTGCATGTATTTCATTTTTTTTTTCTTCGGCCCATTTTGGAAATATTTTGCAGATATATATATATATATATAATTTTGGTGTTGGCTAAAATAAAGACTTACGTTATCTAGTTTCAATATTCATGAATAATCTTACAACTCCCATCATTCATCCTCAACATAGTCTCTTTGTAATCTTTGCGCTCTCTTTATGAATGAAAATATATTTCTTCGATTAAGAAAAAAATAATGTAGCCCATGGGAGGCAAATTGATCTATGATCACCTTAGTCCCGAATGCTCTGAGTTCAAGCCTCTGTGGGTCAACCTACAAAAAAGAAAATTAATGTAAATTTATGAAATATAGAGAAATTATTTCTTAATATATATTCTTTTAACTATTCACGATATGAAAATTAATACGTAACATTAAATTTAAATATAAGATTACACCCTGAAAATAATTAAATAATATGTGACATTTTTCTAATAGCGATATGTTTTGACAAAGTATTCTACCATTACTCTTGCGGGTCGATTGGACTAGAATCCATGGTCCAATTTAGATTCCCTTTTACTAGTGAGATAATTTTTTTGACATTTTGTATCTTTATCCTAATCATCAAGAAAGGTTATGATTGAATTTTTTCCCTTTGATAGTGATGACTTGATAACAAGTTAACCCTTCACCAATAAAGTTTTGATTAAAATATTTTCCTTCAATAATATACTAATGTTCAAAATTTTCACATATTTATGATAAGAAAAAAAAAAAATGACCATAACACACAAATGACTTATTGAATCTAAATCTTATTATTCCTTTATAATTCATAATGATAACATATTTTCTATTTTTGGTCAACATAATGAAATGACTCTTTTTTTGTCATTTTTTTCCCAAAACTGATAGAGATTTTTAAGAATCATGAGTTTAAGTTATTTAACGTGAAAATTTAAAGTTCCTTAAATTTTTTTTCGAATGCTAAATCCATTAATGCATTCAAAAGTACATTTTAAACCATAAAGAATCACAATCTTGCTTAAAATAATATTGTCAAATTCAAATAAAAAAATAATATTATCTATTAACTAAACTAAATCTAAATTATATCAATAATCCTAATGTGGTTCACCATTTAGTGTAGAAAGAAACATATAAAAAGGAAAAATCCATTAGTATTAATAATTCTTCTTCCTCTGTAGTTTTGAAGCTAGCTCCTTGGTGGGATGATCACACAGTGAGGATATTCAATGTAGTCTTACCATGGACTTTCTAACCCTTTCTTTCTCTATGCTCTTCCCCTCATGGAAAATATTTCCTTGAGAGGAATTTTTGGCTTCTCTTTTGGGAGTTTGCAGAGTTAAATTCTCAATATTTTTTTTACTCACTTAGATTCTTAGGACTTGTCCCATGAAATGTGATATCGATTATCAATTTATTAAGATAAGTTCCCATTGATATCTTTATTAGATAATTCCTTGTCTTTTAATTACATGCATTCAAGCTTTGACCTGAGTGTCACATTTTAAAATATTTCCTTAAGTAATAATAATGAGGTATGATGAAGATGTGATCTGTCTATCTCTACAGATTGGTTGAGGCTAGACTTGGAGATTTTTTATTCATCTATCTCTACGTGTCGGCAATTCATTTGTTCCATTACATTAACATCTATTTGTCATTTTTTGTTGCTAATATTGTAAAATTATATTATAGCTTGTGTTTTGCATATAACACTAAAATGTATAATATGTTGGATGGCTCGTGTATGCTAGATTCTTATTGTTCTATTCCAATCTATGACCAATGCATATAAATGAGTCAATCAAAATAAAAGGACAATGGGCCACTAGATTCTTAGTGTTCTATTCCAATCTATGACCAATGCATATAAATGAGTCAATCAAAATAAAATGAAAATGGGCTAGTCTAAATTTATATGTAACGATTCAAATACACAACATGGTGATTTGATCTACTAACCTGTGAATCTATAGTGTGTTGAGCCTCATAAATGGGTAATTATATGGGCTCATTTTACCTCCTTACCTAGTCAAATCAGCCATTCTATTAGCTTAATGTATGATTTTCTGACTATATTTATGCTTATAGGGTGAGTTGAGTTAGTTATTATGCCATGTGGTTTAACATGTATTTAATGCAAATTATTGATGGATATTGAGGTCAAATTCAAGGATCTAGTGGCCAAACTGCAACAATAACTCGAAGTAGATAGAGGAGAGGACTTATAAGAGGGAATACCCCTCATTTATTTCTTCTCACTTCAAATTCCCCTCCATTCAGCTTGGAGTACAAGCAGGCGAATCATGCACTAGAAGGCAGCCGAGAAAGTGGAAGATAATTGATAGTTATCTCGAGTTCTGGGAGACAAGCCTCCCTGATTTTGAGGAAGATGTTGGTAGCTTCGGATGTATAAGTAGAGAGGCCTAGGTCCTCACTAGGGTCAACTTTTTGGTTGGGAAAACTCTGCTCAAATTTCGAGCTTACTATTGTATGACGGTTTTATGTAATCCTGCTATCTTTTGATAATGAAGATGGAATCCTTTTTGGGCACTGAGTTACCTCACAGGGCTGAAGCTCTTGGGTTAGGGCCCAATCCAAGCAGCTAAGCTTCTCTTTACTTGTATTTTTATGGTTTATTTTAGTTTGTAGATTAGTTTGTTGTTGGATGTATTTCTCTTATGGTTAAGAATAGGTTGCTTTTGATGATTTAGTAGCTTGCTTTCATTTTTGCTTTCTGTAGCAGGTTAAGTAGTGACCAAAGAAGATTCAAGAGGCTAGAAATAGTGACTTGGCCTCTCTTCTTCCCTCTTGGACCATGATTTGAGGCAAAGACTCTCTTGTTGCCCCAAAAACACAGATTTTCCTCATTCCTAGGACTTCTAGAGTAGTTTGCAGCTCTTTAGTAGATTGATAGTATTTTTTCTCTTTTCTTTAGATCTCCTTTACCATGTTCACTTCCTAATTTTCAATACTCCTTTTGCATGCTTTTCTTTCTTACAGGATTTCCCAACATTTCCTTCTATACATCATAGTTTAGGTCATTTTTATGCAAAACTCTGTTTTCCCTAGAATGCACTTACTTCACTGGATTGCTTGGTTTTCTTGGTTGACTATCAGTTTCTATGAAGCATATCTCTTCTAGCAATGGGCCAGTTTACCATCAACCACACCCTCATTTTGATCCATGCCCTATAGGTCTCCCCAACCTCACCTCAATTCTGCCCTAGTTTCCTTTACTTTCCATAGAACTTCTTCCTCTCTCCTTGAGCAAACCCAATCATCTTTTTCTCTCTTAGTGATTCATGGTAGAACTTAAGTGCCCTAACACCTCATTCCAACCTTCATCCACCTTTTTCACCCACTCTCAGACCCTCAAAACAGTGAAAATTGCTCTCGGCCTCCTCCTGTAGTTTTTCTTGTAGGCTTTCTTTTGAAGGCTGAGTGTGGTAAAAGCCTCTAGAAGGTCACCTAGGACCTCCTAGTACCCGTATGCACCATCCTATATCCTCTAAAGATCCAAAACCTCCCTCTAACGCTGCTTATTCGCTGCCACACTCATACATAATAAATTAGATGCATGTTAAATTCACATAAAAACACATAAAAATCCAAAAACAAGTTTTTTGCTTATTTGCTTCCATAAATAACATGGTTAGATGTTGTTTACTTCCTTAAGTAGGTAATGGCATTTCTTTCATGGTTTTTATAGTGTTTTTGGCAAAAGTAGAATTAGCTTGTTAACTAGGGTTTACTAGGTTTGCTTTACATTCCCATCTTTCTCTTTTTTGCAATTAGAATAACTTCTATAGAGTAATCTTTCTTTCCTTTCATTACACATAGAGTTTCTTATGAAATCTATAAAAGTTGGCTTGAGATCCTAGTGATCTTGCACCGCTGACCCAGTGACAACCTGCAGTGAGAATTAATACTTGTGCATATAGCACCGATGCTTCCAAGTTTGTTACGAACTACCGGGTTGATAAAAGTAAAGTTGGTAGCCCAGGAGTTGCAGCATTCTTGTTGCAATACTGGCGCTCACCACATTTTGGCACCATTGGCAGGGACACTTTAGAGTATTCTGTTATTACTGCTTTCTTCTATTTCCTATTGCAACATTCTACTAATAGTTTATTTCAGCAAAAGTAGACTAGTCATTTCTTTCTTTCAGTTTTGCATTTCCTTGATTTCCTTTTCAATTCTACAAATTTCCATTTCAGCAAGTTCATTTCAGCTAGTTGCAATTTGTTTTGTTCAATCACAATTTCAGTTTCTCCAGGTACCTTCATTGTGGGAAAAAGAAACAAAAACCAACCAAAAATATTTCCTTTCATGCCTCGTAGGAGTAGAGATAACTCAAGAATTTTTTTTCCCAACACCCCCACTGCTTCACATAGCCAAATTTCTCTCTTCTTCAGTGGCTGCGATCAAGAAGAACCATGAGGTGAATAGCCGGACATATTTGAAGAACCTATAGGAGAAGAAGAAGAAGAAACCATTCCTCTGGAGCCAATGGCTAAACACAGAGATGCTAGGGGGAATGGGGAGAGAATAGAGGGTACCTTCCCCATTCGGGAGACCAATGGGGACACCAAAATGAAGAATATAAGTCCTTCAGCCATACCTCACTTCCATGGTCTAACTATAGAAGATCCTGACACCTTCCTGTTTGAGTTTGTTGTCATCTGTCGAACTTATGACTATGCAGAAGACGAGCAAATGTTGAAATTGTTCCCTTCTACTGTCAAGAATGCAACATTGCACTGGTTCATGGGATTAACTGGCAATAGCATCACAACTTGGGCTCAGATGCAGCAGGCCTTTAACAACAAGTATCGAGACTATTGTAGGTCAAAAGATACTAAAGAAGAAATCTTCCGAATGACCATAGGAAGTGATGAGTCCTTGGAAGACTATCAAGAGAGGTTCCAACTCAATTACAAAAGGGCCCGGTGTACACTTGACCCTGAGTCTCTGAAGTTGGTCCTGCTTGAGGGAATTCGAGAAGACCTTTTGGACACCGTCCATCTGCTGGCCGGGGGAGGCATCTACCAACTATCCTATGAGGACATAAAAACTATTTTTAGAAACCATTTTAGAGCAGCCAGAAAGAAAGGTAGGGGGAGTCAACCCATAGCCAGTACCTCTTCTTCCAATTCATCCATTAAGGGTGAAATTGGAAACATGCTGGAAGACTTCAAGAGTGAGATGCTGCAGACTCTTGCCATGCAAATGGATACCTTACATATCAAGAGAAAACAAGAGGAAGCAGAGAGGGCTTTGGCCATTTTTTTTCCTAGATGCACTAGGAGGCATCCTAGGAATGAATGCCCATTGAACTCTATAGAGGTTTGTTTAGTCTATGAAGAAGATCATCCTACAGATAAGTGCCCTTCCTTGCCCAGACTTAAAGCTGTATACCAAGGGTTCGAAGTAGTCACTGAATAGATATATTACATAAACCAAAGGAGGCCCCATGGACCTAGACCATATCGGCAGGGGATGCAAGGGACATCTCAGGCATACTACAACCCCAACCAAGTCACCTCCATACCTTCTTGGGCCCCCCATGCTCATCCTTCCTAGTCCACACCTCCTCCTTGCTCCTTCACATCTCAATATCATGCCCAACTAGCCACCCATTCATTTCAATTCTATTCTCAGCCACAACCTCAATGGAATGCATCTCATCAGGGGTGGAGGCCCCAATACAACTCTCTTCCCACTCTTCTGCCTCCACCACCTGCGCAACCACAACCGTTACCTTCTGCGCCACCAAGGCAACCCTAAATGCCTACCCAGCCAAATCTGAACCCAAACAATAGACAGGCTCAACAAGTGTATAATGGGGAACCATCATGCCCAACTTATGCTGTGGAGATTCAAGAAATTAACCTGCGATCCAGGAAAGTTCTTCGAGGTAGCTAGCCTCCACCCATGGAGGTAGAGGAAGATAAAAAGGAAAGAGAACCTAAAGAAAATCCACCCTTTCCTGAAGACTATCCATGACAATCCAGCCTATCCCAGAAGAGACTGAACTCTTGGGAGAATTAAAACATTTATGTGTGAAGATACCACTTCTCGAAGCCATAAAAGATATGCTTATCTACAATAGGTTGATCAAAGAGAAGTGCTTTAGGCATCCTGGAAGGCGCAAGAGATATGCCCCAACCATCAATATCATAGGACAACTGTCTGACCTGATGTTGGGGCAGATAATCTATCCAAAATATTTGGACCCTGGAAGCCTAGTAGTTGATGTCCACATCAATGGCACAATGGTGCCACATACCTTGATTAATCTGGGAGCTTCCATTAATGTGATGAAAAAGGACACAATTCTCAAACTTAACCTCCAAGGCTCCTTAAGGAAGACCACAACAGTGCTGCAGCTAGCAGACTGCTCCACAGTGGCCGCTGAGGGGATTGTGGAAGATGTAATGGGCTCCATTGATTCTTGGGAGTACCTTGCTGATTTCTTAGTTCACCAGCCAAAAGCAAAGCTCACTGGGTATCCTCTCATTTTGGGAAGACCTTGGTTGGCTACAGCCGATGCTTACATCAGCTGCTGAGCTGGGAATATGACCATAAAGAATGGGCACATGTCATGGGAACATGATCTACCTCTCTGGTTGGAGGATGAGGATGAGGATGAAGTTTATTCTCCACCACTTTGTGCATTAGAAATCTCCATGGGGGGAACTGCAAAATGAGGGTGATATGATTGAAAATTTGATTCAGAATCCACCTCCCAGTGTATCACCATTAGAAGACATAGTAAGAAAAACTCAAAAAAACCCCTCAACTAATCTCTGTGTGGCTGACTCCACTTCTCTCCAGGTTAAAAATATAGAGTTTGGTACAGAAAGAACATTGAAAATCAATCCATCCCTATCTACTTCCCAGGAGAAGGAGCTATGCAACATACTGAGGAAACATCTAGATGCCTTCGCCTAGAGTTATAAGGAGATGAAGGGAGTGCATCCTTCAGTATGTACTCATCATATATACATCAAGGAAGATTGCAAGCCAGTCAGGCAGCCTCAAAGGAGGATGAACCCAACACTTAAAGATATTGTTAAGGAAGAACTTCAAAAACTGCTTGATGCAGGATTCATCTATCCCATCTCTGACAGTGAATGGGTCTCTCCTTTGGTGCTAGTGCCAAAGAAAAATAGTAAGTGGAGAATCTATGTCGACTATTGGAAATTGAACAAAGCCACTAAAAAGAACCATTTTCCTTTACCTTTCATAGATCAAGTGTTAGACGGTCTGGCAATGAAAAAGTTTTTCTCCTTCCTATATGGGTTTAGTGGGTACAATCAGATTCAAATCAGCTCAGAAGACCAAGATAAGACCACTTTTACTTGTCCTTGGAGTACCTTTTCATACCGGGTCCTTCCTTTTGGTTTGTGCAACGCTTGAGCCACTTTCCAAAGAGCAGTATTGAGTATATTTTCTAAACTGGTTCATGATGTAGTAGAAATATGCATGGATGCTTTTACTCCTTACGGCTCTGACTTTCAGGAAGCTTTATCTAACCTAGGAAAAGTTCTAGATAAGTGTATTGAGATGAACCTGTCCCTCAGTCTGGAAAAATGTGAATTTTTGATGACTGAAGGGACTGTGCTAGGTCATGCAATATCTCAACAAGGACTACAGGTAGACCCCAACAAAATTGCCATCATCCAAAGGGTCCCACCTCCTCAAAAGGTGAGAGATGTCAGCAGCTTCCTAGGCTTAGCTGGATATTATAGGAGATTCATTAAAGATTTCAGCCAGTTAGCCTCTCCTTTGTTTGGCCCCCTAGGCAAAGATGTTGAGTTCGTATGGTTGGAAAACTGTCATGAAGACCTAGATACCTTGAAGAGCAAGTTAGTGAATGCCCCAATTCTCAGAGGTCCAAATTGGGCCCTACCCTTTCACATTCACACAGATGCATCGAACAAAGAAATATGAGTAGCATTAGGAAAAATTGATGGAAAGTTACCTTATGCCATATACTTTATAAGAAAAATCTTGTCAAAGGCAGAGTAATACTATACAGTGACCAAGAAGGGATTCCTAATTGTCGTGCATTCCTTAAACAAATTTAGACATTATATCACAGGCTATCAAACCTTTGTGCACACTGATTATGCTGCAATTATATATTTAATGAACAAACCAAATGTGAATGCTCACATTATTAGATGGTTACTTTTACTACAACAGTTTGATTTGACCATTATTGATAAGCCTAGTAAAGAGAATGTGTTTGCTGGCTTTTGTCTAGAGTAAATTTTCCTATAGGTGAAGAATGAATGGTGGATGACCAAATGCCATATGAACACCTATTTGGTATAACAGTACTCTCTCCATGGTTTGTTGATACAGAAAACTACTTGTTTTCAACACAGTTCCCACCACACCTATCCTCAAAAGAGAAGAGGAAGATAGTAAGGAAAACCGCCCCTTTCACCTGGATTGGAGGCAATCTCTTCAAACTTGGCCTAGATTAGATCTTGAGAAGATGTGTCAGGGAGGAGGAAGTCTTTGACATCCTCCTGACCTGTCATGATAGGTCTTGTGGAGATCATTTTGTAGCAAAAAGAACCGCCTTCAAGATATTGCAAGCAGGCTACCACTGGCCCACTCTCCATCAGTATGTGAGGAGATACACAAGCCAATGTGATCAGTGTCAGAGTATGGGGAAACCCACTCCAAAGGATGAAATTCCCATGCAACCTCAAGTGACCTTTGAGCCATTTGAGAAGTAGGGCATGGATTTTGTTGGGCCTATAAACCATCCTTCAAAGCAAAAGCATTACATCATTATGTGCACAGACTACCTGACAAAGTGGGCGGAGACAAAAGCAATCAAAGCAACAATAGAGGAAAAAGTAGCTGAATTTTTGAGGGAAAACATATTCTACAAGTTTGGGTATCCGAGAGAGTTGGTCACATACCAAGGCAGTCAGTTCACTTCCAACCTAATTGAAGACCCGCTCACACATCATAATATCAAGCATAGGACTTCCACCCCTTACCATCCACAAGCCAATGGGAAAGTGGAGGTCACTAACAGAGCATTGGAAGGGATCCTAACCAAGGTAGTGACGAGCAACAGAAAAGACTGGGCAGACAGATTAGTTGAGGCCACTTAGGCCAGTAACACAACATGGAAGACCACCACCAACTTCACACCCTATGAACTGGTCTATGGGAAGAAGGCTTTGTTGTTAATAGAGTTTGAATTCAATACCATAAGGATGGCAGCTCAGCTGGACCTAGACCTCAGCCATGCATAGAATGAGAGATTACCTCAGCTCAATGGATTGGATGAATACAAATTGCAAGCCCTTCTCCATACAGAGGTAGTTCAGCTTTAGAGAAAGATATGGCATGATAGAAATATCAGGGAGAAGTAATTCCAAGAGGGAGATTGGGCACTACTCTATAATTCAAGATATAAGGATTTCAAAGGCAAGCTGAGGACAAGATGGCTAGGACCCTACACTGTGGAGAAATGCAATGACAATGGTTCAGTTCTGATCAGAACCATTGATGATGAAGCCATCCCCATACTTGTCAATGGACATCGGTTGAAAGTCTATAAGAAACCCATCTCTAAGTGAGAGTTTATTGAAGATTTGAATAAAATAGTGATGGTAGTGGAGCATGTCTTAGCTTCCATGAGGCACTTGAGTCCCATCATTGGGTTGAAAACCTCTTTTGAGGCGGCCTAGTGATGTAAAAAATAAATAAAAAAGGAGAATTATAAGATCCCTGGGTGAAAACCTCCCTTGGAGGTGCCCAAGGTAGGAAATTAAGGTGAAATCCTCTCTGAGGTGCCTTAGTTGTTTTCAAAAAAAAAAAAAAAAGAGAAAGGAAAAATGAATTTTTATTGCATTGCAGGTTTGCAGGAGGACTATAGGGAGCAAAAGAAGGTGCCAAGGGGACCTTGACAGTCATACCAAAATCTATCTCATCTTCTCCACACCTTCCTCCATCATTTATGCCATTTCTTTAACCCCACTGTACCTCTACTTCCAAAACTGTGTTTTCTACAGGAGGCTCTATGTTTTCTATAGGAGGTTTCTATAGGAATTACAGAGAGCCAAAAATGTCTACAGAAGGCAGTTTGAGGGACAAGAAAAGCTTCATGAGGAACCTATAATCCCTCTTACCATCTCCAAACCTCCTTGCCATCATTTCCAAGCCTAGATCACACTCCAAGCATCATTATTATTTTTTTCCCTTCCTAAGAAAAACACAGAAAAACAAATTTTCAGTTTAAAAAAATAAAAATAAAATAAAATAAATAAATAAAATATAAAGAGAAGGCACCAGTAACTTTACCTGAAACTTACCTACTACTCCTCCATCAGTCATCTCCACCTCTGGCATCATTCTCAAGCTCCAAACATAGGGAAATAGCTGAAGTTTCAAGGGGAGAAGCAGCTACAGGAGCTCCTGTAGGAATTCATGTAGCAGCTGATCCCATATAAGTCCAGCACCAGCAGCGAGGGACAACACATTTGAAGGTTGAAAAGGCACCTGCAACTCACCTCCAACAGAATAAGAACTTGCAAAACTACACAACACCACATCAGCAAGTAGAGACAACATGCATGAAGGAAAACGAAGGCATGCAGTAGAGAAAGCCACAACACCTCACAGTCGATGGTAGCAAATACACTTTGATCACAGGTAAGTAGCTAAGTCACTCCTCTATCTGCATTTGTGTAATTAGAAATCATATGAAGGCAACAAGATGGTTGAAATTGAAAGAGGGAAAGGTGGCCAGTTAACTTGGCCACCTTCATTGAGTTGACTCCACTTAACCGAGATATCACCCACACGTGCACATAGTCAACTCAAGCAAAAGATGTGAAGGACAGGTAGTGGGAGGAAGAGTTAACTCTGATGCCATAACGTGGACATGATTACGAGGGAGGGTCATGATAACCACGCAGGTGGGGACCAACGGTCCTAATCTGGGCAATGTACACCCTGCCAACTCACCACTCATAACCAAAAACAACCATAAAAGGTAACGAGCACTCCTCCCCATGCATTCTCACCACCTTTTCTTTAGTTTCTCCTCGTAACTCAGCCACACTGCAGTCTTCTTATGCTCCTATAGCCTCGTATCCACCATCCTCCATTGATTTTCTCCATATTTTTGCTCTCATCATCTTCTACAGGATCCCTACAGGTTTTCTACAGGAGCACCTACAGGAAATCTACAGGAGGGACACTGGGCTTCTACGGGAGGGGCAGTGAGTCATTTTCAAGGAAAGAAATGAGATTTTTGGCACAAATTTTAGTCTTGAGAGATAGGGTTCATGAATTCACTCTGTTGAATATCAAAATGTGAAAGAGTGGATCTCAAATTGAAGATAAATTAGTCTTTAAGAGGGTACAAATACATAAAAAAATTCTCTATTTAAAAAAAAAAAACACAGTCCCCTCTGTTTTTCTATTTTCACTCAAATTCTTTCTCTCCACCTCCATATCTTGTTTTTCAAAAGAAGTATAGGCAGTATGACAGGGGGGTTTATGAGAAAAGAGCCCACTAACTCCACTAGACTCCATGCACATCCTCAAGTGGTGGAAATTTTTACAAGGGAAAACTGGATGAACTTCTTTGAGAAGTTTAGAGGGTTTGATGAAGAAATTGCCCAGGAATTTTCTGTCTCTCTTGTCCCTCACACAAGAACTCATGCTATTATAACCATTAGGAGCCTTTCCATTGAAATAACCATTGAATTCATTAGTAGGGTCACTACCCTTCCT
This sequence comes from Pinus tabuliformis, assembly GCA_031772625.1. Classification (NCBI taxonomy): domain Eukaryota; kingdom Viridiplantae; phylum Streptophyta; class Pinopsida; order Pinales; family Pinaceae; genus Pinus; species Pinus tabuliformis. Next base: position 151,052,901 of record CM062804.1, on the reverse strand, counting down.
CTTGGGCTGCCTTGGAGTAAAGATGAGAAACCGATTGGCTAGGCTGCCAAGAGGAAATTTTTCCAAGATAATGAAACCCCTGTTGAAGACAAAAATGGAATTAGGAGGGCTAGTGTACCATATCCCTGGGATGAAGTTAGCTACCAATTGATCAAATACATTTCTTGTGAGGGGAGGCACAACATTGTTTATGAATATCATTTCAGAATCCTCCAAGAATTGAGATATGGCATGGATACCCCATCACATCAAAAGCTCAATATCCCTTACTTTCTCCTTCAATCCATCATTGACTCCAGCACCAAGGTACAAGAAGCAAATTCTAGCAGCTAGCTCACCATGGCCTAATCATGATCCTAGTAGAAGAATCCCTCCATACCCTTACAATCCCTATGGCATGGGAAGTTTTAAGGAACATGACAACTGAGGATGACATCAAGGCATTAACCTATGATGTTAGTCCTGCTGTCAGTGAGGAGGGAGAACATCAAGGAGGAGAAGATGAAGCTAGTGGTGACATAGTAGAGTAAAAGAGGAAGGAGGAAAGAAAATAAATAGAGGAGGGGAGAGTTAAAGAGATAGAGCAGGAGGAGGAAAAAGAGACAGAAGAGGGAGAAAAGGAGGCAGAGAGGGCAGAGAAAAGAGAAGAGTCCCTTTAAAATTTTGAAAGAGAAGCAACAGCCACCCTCACTACACTCGGTACCCTAGTCAAATAGAAGCAGAAGGGGAAAAGAAAAACCTCCATGTATTTCAGGGAAAGGAAGAGTACCAGAATTAAACAGGTAAACCTTAGCCCTCATCAAAGACTCCCATTAACATCGAAGATTCACCATCTACCCAGGTGAAAGAATCTCCTTTCAAGACACCCATAACCTATGAAAGGAGGACTACAAGATCTTCTACATGGAAGGGAAAGGAAATCCTACAAGACCCCAAATCAGACCTGTAGGAGGCTAAAACAATCCTACAAGAGACATTGTCCAAACTACAGGAGACAGAAAAACTTGAAGAAAAGATAGGAGGACAACTAGAGGTGGAAGAGGAAGCACAAGAGCTACAAGAACTTGACCCCTAGCATAATCTTGACTCCTATTACAGGCTACTTGAGGGAGGCAAGATAATCCCATAGAAATTTGCAATTCCATTGTTTTTTGAATTGGAAAAAGAGAGAGTGAGAATGCATAGGTGGATGCAGATAGCCAAGTCCAAAGGAGTTGAGGATATTGGCCACATGGAAGACAAACTTAGGGAAATGGGCAGGGAATTGAGTGCTCTCAGAGATAGAGAAACCATTACAAGAAGCCACCTTGAGAGAGAAAATGAATTATTAAGGAGGAAGTTGTAGGAGAAAGAGACTCATTTGGCATACATGGCCAGCTTATCCATGGAAGCATTACAATGTAGACTACCAGCCAAATCTTATGGCTTCTACCTGAAGGATCAATGGCTTCAATTCGAAATAAAAACTTTGGCACAAAGAGGCATAATGCCTTTCCAAGACTACAGGCAGTCCATGGATTTGTGTGACCAAAGCACCTTTGAGGACAAAGAAAAGATGGCAGAGTTCTATCTACACAACATGGAACTCATAGACCTGAATGTGTGGGATTCCAATGCTAAGCTAGGGGATCTACAATTAATGGCCATGGAATCATGGATGAACCATGAAGAATTGAGGGCAGAAGAAATGAAAAGATTATTAATAAAAGGGTAGAATGAACCATTGATGATAAGAGTTGAGCCATCAGATCCTATGGCACTCATCAGCACACGAAACCTGGTTGCCAATGACCCTCAGATTGCACCTAATATCTAGCCAATTAGGAACAAGCCATTGCACACTTTGAAGATATGCTTAGGCTAATTGGGGATGATTGTGTGCATGCATGTATGAGAATATGGAACACCATACCCCACAGTTTGCAGATCAGAGAATACCATTCCCCCATGAGGTTAAAGGAGGAATTGAAAAGAGTGCCAATGTACAAGCACTCCATGAAAAGGAAAAAGGTCAATTGGATTGGCCTCAAAATGAGTCCTCCAGTCATATTAGGCATGCTCGAAGGTAGGAAAGAAGAAGAAGAGAAGGAGAAATGGAAGGACATAGATACAAAGGAAAATTTTTACAGAGAACATGAGTAGACCACATCTGAAGTGTGGAATGCTAGGGAGGCCACTAGGGCCATGAAAGATGAAGAGCTTGACTAGGTTGCTCAGAGGATGAGCAACACCTTCAGTAGGGGGTTGATGATGAGCCTCATAAATGGGTAATTATATGGGCTCATTTTACCTCATAAACTAGTCAAATCAACCATTCTCTTAGCTTATTTTATTATTTTCTGATTATATTTATGCTTATAGGGTGAGTTGAGTTAGTTATTATGCCATGTGGTTTAACATGTATTTAATGAAGATTATTGATGGATTTCGAGGTCAAATTCAAGGATATAGTGGCCAAACTGCAACAATAACTCAAATTAGACAGAGGAGAGGACTTATAGGAGGAAATCCCTCTCATTTATTTCTCCTCACATCGGATTCCCCTCCATTCAACTTAGAGTATAAGCAGCTGAATCATGCACTAGAACGTAGCTGAGCAAGTGGAAGATAATTGATAGTTATCTCGAGGTTTGGAAGCCAAGCCTCCCTAACTTTAAGGAAGTTGTTGGTAATTTCAGATGTATAAGTAGAGAGGCCTAGGGCCTCACTAAGGTTGACTTTTTGCTTGGGAAAACTCTGCTCAAATTTCGAGCTGACTATAGTATGACAGTTTTATGTAATCTTGCTATTTTTGATAATGAGGATGGAATCCTCTCTTAGCTAGCACTAAGTTACCTTAGAGGGCTGAAGCTCTTGGGTTAGGGCCCAATCGAATCATCCAAGCTTCTCTTTACTTGTATTTGCATGGTTTATTTCAGTTTGTAGATTAGTCTGTTGTTGGATGTATTTCTCTTATGGTTAAGAATAGGTTTCTTTTGATGATTTAGTAGCTTGCTTTCATGTGTTCTTTCTATACTAGGTTAAGAAGTGATCAGAAAAGATTCAAAAGGCTAGCAACAGTGCCTTGGCATCTCTTCCTCCCTCTGGGACCATGATTTGAGACAAAGACTCTCTTGCTTCCCTAAAAACATAGATTTTCCTCATTCCTAGGACTTCTAGTGTTTGCAGCTCTTTAGTAGATTGATAGTCTTATTTTTCTTTGCTTTAGATATCCTTTATCATGCTCAATTCTTGATTTGCAATATTCCTTTTGCATGCTCTCCTTTCTTACAACATTTCCCAACATTTCCTTCTATACGTCATAGTTTAGGTCATTTTAATGCAAAACTCTGTTTTCCCTAGAAAGCACTCACTTCATTGGATTGTTTGATTTTCTCGGTTGATTATCAGTTTCTATGTAGTAGATCTCTTCCAGCAGTGGGCCAGCATACTAGAAACCACACCCTCATTCTGATCCATGCCCTATAGTTCTCCCAAACCTCACCTCAATTCTGCCCTAGTTTCCTTCACTTTCCATAGAACTTCTTCCTCTCTCCTTGAGCAAACCCAATCATATTTCTCTCTCCTGGTGATTCATGGTAGACCTTAGGCACCCTAACACCTCATTCCAACCTTCATACACCTTTTTCACCCACTCTCACACCCTCAAAACAAAACAAATTGCTCTCGGCCTCCTCTTGTAGGCCACCTGTAGTTTCCTTATTTTCCTCCTGTAGGCTTTCTTTTGAAGGTCGAGTGTGGGAAAAGCCTCCAGAAGGCTACCTATGACCTCCTAGGACCCATCCACATCATATTGCATCCTCTCAAGCTCAGAAACTGCCCTCTAACACTGCCTATTCCTTGCCACACTCACACACAATAAATTAGATGCATGTTAAATTCACCTAAAAACACATAAAAATCCAAAAACATGTTTTCTGCTTATTTGCTTCCAGAAATAGCATGGTTAGATGTTGTTTAATTCCTTGAGTAGGTAATGGCATTTCTTTCATGGTTTTCATAGTGTTTTTGGCAAATGTAGAATTAGCTTGTTAACCAGGGTTTACTAGGTTTGCATTACATTCCCGTGTTTCTCTTTTATGCAGTTAGAATAGCATCTGTAGAGTAATCTTTCTTTCCTTTCATCACACATAGAGCTTCTTCTGAAATCTATAGAAGTTGGCTTGAGCTCCTAGTGATCTTGTGCCAGCTGACCCAGTGATAACCTACAGTGAGAACTAGTACTTGTGCATATAGCACCGACGCTTCCAAGTTTGTTACGAACTATTGGGTTGAAATTTAACATGGAAAATCATCCTCTTAATTTACCACAAAATATTTTTTTAAAACCAACAAAAAAACATTCTAATGCAACTTGCTCAAATGGATTCTATGTAACTTGAGAAAAACATACCTCAGTAATGAGGATTGCTTGTAAAGATAAGCAAACATGCAGGAGTGGTTTCATATAAAGAGAAGCAAACATGGTCTGAGTCACCAGACTCAACTACAGTGGTGAACACCATTTTGTCTTTCGAATGTTAGATATCACAAGTGAGTTGTTTAGTTTTTGTTAGTAACAATAGGCAGAATGATGAACGTAGTTACTGATAAAATGAGAAAATTACCTATTACTTGTTTTTTTGAGGTAGAAAAAAAATCACTTGATTTTGAAAAGTAGTTATTCAGAATAATTTTTTTTTAGGAGCATATTTTTGGAACTTTAAATTTTCTTATGTATGTGATATCCCCAAATTATGTAAATATTTTAATTACTGCAAACCAAAGAATTTGATGTTATTTTAATTATGGAATTATTTTTTAAACTCTTATTCATAAGTGAATTGCAGTTACTTGTAAATATTGTTTTACTTGCTAAGTGGTTAGGAAAACAGTTATTGGCCCTAACTAATTTCTTGAGTATTTACTCAAAGAAGGATCAAGAGGATAGGGGTATTTGAGATCAGGGAGAAAAGAAGGAAGGAAGTCTGTGCTGAGACATCAGGCATAGTTCTGATGCTACGTTTGGTTTGGACCAGATAGCCATCAGAGATATTAAAGATCTCGACCAAGAGATAGTAAGAAGAGTTCCTGGGTACAGGAACAACTCAGGGGGAGACTACCACGAGAGTAGTCTCAAGGTTGGGAGGCATATTGTTGAGAAGCAAGTCTGAGCTGCAGGATAAATCTGGAAGAGCTTTGTGAACCAGATAAGTAAAATTATCCTATAGATAAATCTAGAAGATTCTGTTATGTATTTTCTGAAAGTATTTACCTATATTATATATGTTTAGGGCTATTAGTATGAAGAAAGCATAAATAGATACGTAGGAGTTATATCTATAGGAAACCTATAATAGACTGTAGAACATGTCAAAATAGCCTGAGAACTAGTAGGCTAGCATGCAAAACATGTATCAAAAGATAGACAAATAGAATGATAAATTACAATTCTGGAATAGGTATAGATTAAAAGGAAGAACTTCATAAAAGAATATTAAAAATTAGATAACAGAGTTGTATACTAGCGTTAAGTGAAGGAAGAACAACCGTTAACAATTTTAGATATTATGCTAGCATTAACGATAATTTTCCATAATAAAAACATGCTAGAATCAAGAACAAGACTTATAATATCAAGATTATATTGTTTTCCAGAATCATTCTGCCTATGATTAATAACATAAAACCTTTAGGATAAAATGGGGCAAAAACCCTGACAGTAAGAGAAACTTTATGCATTAGCTGCATTGTATCAGTAATGTACACAAACCACATGTAAAAAACTATAACACTTTTAGATAGTAGCAGAACCCTGGTGTCAAGGAGGAAGCATTAAACAATGAATCACATAAATTGCAAAAACCCCTACTTACTTCAATATGAGAAATACAAGAGGACTAGAGAGATACTATTCAAACCCTTTAAATATTAGAGCATTCCCAGTTTGGACAAATATCAAACTTAGAAGGCACGATAGCCATTTGTCTCAAATAAAAAACATCACATATTATATTTAAGCCACAATAGGGAAACAAACCAAATAATATACTATAGCTAGAGTAAACAGAGAGTTCAAATGTGACTTAAAACACTGTATAATCTCGTAAAATACCCCGAAGGGTTTGAGCCACAAATTTCCACAACTAAAACCTTGAATATGTTAAAAGTCCAGTATCAATCTATATTCTCTCTATAGAGCTTGACGACAAGGACAAGGCCAATTTCGAATAGAAACCAGCAAGCCTCGCCCTTGCCTCATATGCCCAAAACTAAATACATACACCGTCTCGGGTTAGTTAACCCTCCATGCAACTAAAAAAGATAGAACCACAAGTATATGACATATATGCTCAAAACTGTTACAAGTCTTTAAAAGATGAAATTCATCCGAAATAAAACTATGAACTAGATCAAATACCTGGTAAAGGGAGTGGGCTTCTAGCTTGAAACTCGATGAGATGGACAAGGGTTTCCATCCACGCTTCACCTGGGAGTCCGCTCCACCTGTAAACCACCACCTCTCAACTAGGAGAAAACAAGTTAAATTCATTCTATATGAAACCCATAAGTATACAAATAATTGTTTTTGCATCTAACAAAGGAAGCATGCAACTTGATACATATACATTTGAGAGGCTCGTAGCATTGTTGTATCACTGAACCAGAAGACACTAGATAACTAATAGGGCAATAGTAAGGACCACCATAGTAGGAAAGGAGAGCCTCGACATCCAACGGATCCAACACTTGGCTAAGGAACAACATCAACGTTACACAAAAACCCTCTTGCATAGTGGGTAAAAGACGTCCATCAGAGGGGAGAAACAATGAGCTAAGACTACCAAGCCATCAGAGGAAAAAGGACTTGAGAATGTTACCAACCATTGGATCAATGCCAACTTCTGATGATCGTAGATAGGGTTCAGAGTCCAAGGATTACAGAGGCACCACACGACATTGAAGAATTTAGCAGGACAAACGTTTTCCTTAGGCTGCACAACAACCAGAGTAACTTCAGCATTAATGGAGATGAGACGTGGATGAGTGCAGTATTAAAGATCTAAATAAAACTTAATAAATTAACAAGTAAATCATCAACCTTAGTCGATAGGACAGGTTGATGCAAGGTGTCTTTAATGCAATTGTAAATCCGTAATACTGACAAATCCTGAGAATATTTGAGGACCGTCAAAACGATCTCAGAAACCTTTGATAATAGGGAATGATATTAAAGCAAGGTTAGGACCATGATGTAAACATTAATGTAACAACGGATTCTAAAAGTTAATGTTATAACAAATGACATAAAAAAATAATGATAAATGAATGTTTATTATTCGAACTCAGTAGATAGTTGAGTATTTACATTAGAGTAATAGTTGGTAAAAAATATTATATATATATATATATCTATATATATATATATATATATATATATATATATATATATATATATATATATATATATATATATATGGTTGTTTTCATATATGGATTCATGACATGTGGTATCAGAGCACTTAGGTTGCCAAGCTGAGACCTTTGGAATAAACAAATAACAAATTTGGTGATATGCACGTAGGAAACAGGAAGTAGTTAGTATGAGAAGAACTGGGAATTTACCACCCAGATCCGTAATGGGGACGGGGCCCACGTCATTTCAGGAAGGAAATCCTGAGGTTTGGGTACAGCTGGGCGATGAGCCATGGAATACCAACCCAAATATTATGGTGAGAGTACAAGAATTAAAGGATGAAATGGCCTGGTTATGGGCAGACAATGAAAGACTAATGAAGGAACAAGAAAAAATTAAGAAGAGTCTATCCAATAGATAGAATAATTGGCCACTAGTACCTAGCCCTGAACACAAAAATATGACAGAAGAACAAGAGTTTTAGACAGAGGATTTGGAAACTGAGGGTGGTGAGGAAAATTGTGAAGAAGAATCAGATAATGTGTCCAATCATAGGACACAGAAAAGGCAGAAAGTGGAACTTCAAGGGGGATTTCAAAAGATAAAGCCTCCTCTTTTTGATGGAAACCAGGAAGAAGTGGCAGAAATATGGCTCACAAATATGAATAAATATTTCTAGCTGTACAAATATGACCATAATCTGAAGGCTCATCTAGATATTTTTCAGCTACAAGGAAAGGCCACGCTATGGTGGGAGGAGGTAACAACAGTTCGAGGAGTAAATGGACAAAGTATAACTTGGGAAAAATTCCAGATATATTTTAAAGAAAATTATCTAACAAAGAGATTTTATGATGAAAAATAAAAACAATTTCATGATCTCCGGCTAGGCCAAATCTCTATGGACGAGTTCATAACAAAGTTCACATCGTTACTTTGATATGTACCTTACATATGCCAAGAAAAAGAAAAGGTGCAATGGTTCATCAACAGTCTACCCCTATTCATGAAAGAACGATTGGAATTTGACAATCCAAAAAGAATGGACAAAGTTATTCGTAAGGCACAGATCTGCTATTAGCAAAACAAGCCAAAGGGAGACATGAGTAAGAGATGGACTAATAAAAAAGGAAGTAAATTTGTTCCCAACCACAAAAGGAATAAGGGCCCAAGAAACAAGGGATGGTACAAGGGTCAAACCAACCAGAATTTTAATAAAAATCAGCCCATATTTAAAGTACCAGGTGAAGGTAGAACTAATGAGCAAACTGGCAGAACTGAAGCCAAGTTAACTACTAGGCCTCTTGTACAGTGTTGGGGATGCAGAGGCCCACATTATGTCAAAAAATTCCCACATTGCAAAGGAGTTGACCATATTTCACAAATACAAGAAGCTTCCATGGTAGGAGAAACAACAAGGATCCTCCCTAAAATTAATGTCGCTCTGGAAGATCATCAGGCAGAATTCAGCCAACAATGATCAAATTTGAAGGTAAAATTTTTGACCGAACTGTATCTATTTTGATTGATCCCAGGGCTACTTTGAGTTATGTTAGCCCAAAGATTGTGGAACAATGTAAATTACTAGTAGAGTTTAAAAATCTAGGGCCAGTACAACTACCCACAAGAGCCAAAAGGACAGTTTTAGCCAAAGTCAATAACTGTCCTCTAGAATTAGCTAACCAATCCATCATGGAAGATTTGGAAGTGGTACCCTTAGGGTCATATGACATCCTCATAGGCATGGATTGGCTAGAAAAACATTTGTCCCTTATTAAATGCAAGACCAAAACCATTAATTTGCGAAATGAGCAGGGGGAAGACAAGAAATGCAAGGTATTCAGAAACCTTTGCAAATAAGACCTGTAACAGCTTCCCAATTGGAAAAATGCATTAGAAAGGGTTGCCAAATTTATGCCATACAAGTAGGTTATGTTGAATCTAAAGAGAAATCTGTTGCTTTAGAAAATATACTAGTGATACAAAGTTTTCCGGATGTTTTCCCTGAAGAAATCTGGGTCTACCCCCAAATGAAACATAGATTTTACCATTGAGTTAATTCTGGGGGCTGCCCCAGTTTCCCAAGCCCCTTATTGTATGACTATACTAGAGCTAACAAAGTTAAAAATGCAACTACATGAGCTACTAGATAAAAATTATATACGGCCTAGTGTATCCCCTTGGGGAGCTCCAATACTTTTCGTTAAGAAAAAAGATGGAACATTACGAATGTGCATGGATTACCGTCAGTTAAACAAACTGAATATCAAGAATAAATACCCCTACCTCGTATAGATGAGTTATTTGATCAGGTCAAGGGTACAACCGTATTCTCTAAAATTGACCTTTGATCAGGCTATCATCAGATCCAGGTAGAGGAGGAAGATATAGCGAAAACAACATTCAGAACTTGATATAGACATTATGATTTCGTGGTGCTGCGTTTTGGGATGAGTAATGCCCGTGAAACTTTCATGTGTCTCATGAATAGCATATTTCATCAATACTTAGACAAATTTGTGCTAATCTTCATTGATGGCATACTGATCTACTCCAGAAGCATGGAAGAACATAAGGAGCATCTCCGAATTGTTCTTCAAATCCTAAGAGAACACCAATTGTATGCCAAATATGTTGGAAATAATACTGAGAGGGGGGGGGGGTGAATTAGTATTATCAAACCACTAACTTTTTCATTTCCATACTTAGATTCATATACGCTGCTTGAGTTAACGGAACCTGCGTGTACACGCATTTGTGTTTAATGAAACTTGCGTATATCCAGTAAACTTATGATTCAGTTAGTTGATCTTTAATGAGTGCATCAGAATGTTATTGACCATATGAATAGTAAACATATGCAGTAAAACAGAACAAATCATCACACATAAGAAGCACACATGAACACCATGATGTAAGGTGGAAACCCAATGTGGGTGAAAACCACCTGCTGCAATTCGTCTCTATCTTCTCTAATAAGAAACTTCTTTTTACAATATTTCTGTACTAGTGCAGTATTATACCAGTACGCAGGCTTCTACTTACAAAAGGCTACAACCTTCTCTCATTCTCCAGTTTCTCTTGGAAGGGAGCTACAACCCCCTTAGCTGTTATACTAGCTGATGTACTAGTACGTAGGTGTCGACCTACAGAAGGCTACAACCTTCTCTCATTCTCCCGCTTCTCCTAGAAGGGAGCTACAACCCACTTAGCTCTTGTACTAGCTAATGTACTAGTACATAGGTGCTGACCTACAAAAGGCTACAACCTTCTCTTTCTTCCTCCAGGTACCACATTTCATAAATTTTCAGACTCGATACTCAAGGAACACAACATCATAATCTAAAGGCCACGTTTCATCCAATTTTCATACTAGACCCATCAATATCATTGAAGCACAAAATCAATCACGACTTGCATCATCAATCTCTGAATCACCCAATACTGAATCACGGAAACCCTGTCAACAAAATGCAGTCACCAGAACACAGAGCAGAACACAGAACTCTGCAACAATATTCAGAGCCAACTGTATCATCATAAATCATGCATCAAAGTGCATACGCTACTTGGAAGTGTTGAATGAGTGTGTATACATGACTTCACCAAAGCGAACCAGCGTATATGTCATTAAATACTTACTTATAACTTTGTTGCACATCCTGACTTTAGACATACCTAGATCATTACATATACAAGGATAATATGTGTGTTAGCAACAAGATCTAGTCCATCAGATCACATAAAGATAAGTCATTATGATCCTAATCCATTATTAGATCTCATCCATCAACACTGAAGCTAAAAACAACCAACCAATCTGAATATGCAGAATACTGACACTAGTAAACAATCACCAGAACTTAGATCTTTGCATCAACAACCAGAGCCACCTGTAACTTCAAACATCATAGTTTATATGGTATACGCTATCTAGATGTATCTAACTTGTGTATGTATGTGCTTTTATCATAGTCAACCAGCGTATACATCTGTAAATATTCATTCATGATTTGTAGCTATTCCAAACTTGAGTTATACCCAGATCATAATATTTACAGAAAATTACATGTGTCAGTATACAAATCTAGAATAAGCATGATGAAACCATATAGATATGATTCATTCCAAGCCATTAGATCTTGATCTATCCTTAGATCTTGTCCTCCATCAACTGTTGAGATTCCTCCTTGGCTCAGATCAAGCAAAGCATCATGAACCCATAACCTGCATACTGGATCTCATACTTCATCAAATATTCAAGACTTTCTGAATGCATTTGCCTAATGATCTTCTCGTCCTTTTATAGTCTTAGACCTTACTCAATACCATGGTCCAAAACCACTTAGAAACAATACCTTGGACCACATACCTGGGGTCAATACGTCGGACAAGATACCTTCGACCAATACCATGGTCCAAATACCACAGACCAAAACCAAACGTACACGCCTTTCCTTACATGAAAATGCGTGTATACGCATACGTGCCTTTTGGTCGTCAAACCCTCGTTTATACGTGGCTTCGTCAAGGGGAACCTCCGTATATCTCTTTTTCTTCATTCTGTGAGATTGAATTGTGACCTCTCATCTTAGTAAGTTGCCATCAAGGACAACACCTGTATCATAATGCCAACAATCTCTCCCTTTGGACTTGATGGCAATGTTAACTTGCTATACTGTGAACTGTAATCTTAACGAGTTGTCATTGTACATTAGATCTGAACTAATTCCTTTGAACTGCCTTGCATCCCATGTATTCTGTCACATATAATATCTCTTCTATAGATTCATCTAGTTATATATAAGTGAGTTGTTCCGCTACAAGTGGGTTGCCATCAAGTACAACACATGCATCATAATGCCAACAATCCCCCTTTGGACTTGATGGCAACAACACCAACACCAAATCACTCTCCCCCTTTGACATCAAGGGAAAAGGGTCATGCTCCCCCTAAGTGCATGCTGAAATCTCTGATTGAGCTCCCCCTTTGTTCATGCTGAGATGTACTGTATCATCCATACTCCCCTTGAGAACATGTAGAGTGTGCAAACATTTTCAAGAAAATAACATGACTTTATAACTCAACTATGTGAGTTTGACCTTCCTATCACCAATGACTCATACATACATTCATTCTCCCAACCAAGTGGGGATAAACTTGACTCATCCACTGTTAAGTTATGGTATGTTCTATGCTTATAACAGTTTACTTCTTTTTCTTCACATGTACATAAAGTAAAGTGCAGATAGAACATTAAATGATCGACAGAAAACAAGCCAAGACAAGAGACACAAGATGTGGCGGCTAGCCAGGGACAAACCCCACAATGTGTGGGGAAACCCTTTGATCAAATCTTCTTTTATCTTCAATAATTCAGTAGAGAGAAATAGTACAATAAATCTGATTCATACCAGCAGTAGCAAACCCTAGATCAGCAGCATCAACATTAGCGGCTTCATTATCAAACTAGGGCAGACGATATCTCACAAACTGATCGTCGGATTGACTTCATTCCACCACCAAAAGTTTCAGCTTCCTTAGGAGGTTCAGATGAACCTACAGTGCAGTTCAGATGAGGAGATATTCTAGGCCACGCAAGTCAATCTTTACTTCTGCAGTTGCAGCTTCAGTTTCAGCAGTTTCCGGCTTCAAACTAGGGCAGTCGATATCTTGCAAACCGTTCGTCGGATTGACTTCATTCCACCACCAAAATTTGTGGCTTTCAAAGGAGGTTCAGATGAACCTATAGTGCAGTTCCAAAGAGGAGATATTCTAGGCCACGCAAGTCAATCTTTACTTCTGCAGTTGCAGCTTCAATTTCAGCAGTTTCTGGCTTCAAACTAGGGCAGTCGATATCTTGCAAACTGTTCGTTGGATTGACTTCATTCCACCACCAAAAGTTGCGGCTTTCAAAGGAGGTTCAGATGAACCTATAGCACAGTTCCAAAGAGGAGATCTTCTAGGCCACGCAAGTCAATCTTTAATTCTGCAGTTGCAGCTTCAAATTCAACAGCTTCCGGCTTCACATGTGTGAGAGAGAGAGACCCATTTCAGTGCAGTAGAGAAGAGACTCATATCTGCGTAGTAGAGAGAGAGAGATGTGATGAGATGAGTGAGTCTAAATGAGGAAAATTCCTCTTATATTTATACACAATGTTGGTGGGTGAATAGATGCGACTGTTGGGCTTCTGAGCCTACATGAGTTGTAGGTCGGCTTGATAATAATTCCATAATCAAAATAAATTCATATCTCCATGAATACTTATCGGAATTGGATGATCTTTATATCAATACTACACCTCTCGATGAGAGGAATCTAATAAAAATATTATCAGCCATGAATAAGATGACCCATATGAAGTTTTGCCCTGGTTGCCAATTTTAACACTCCCTCTCAACCATGGAGAACTTCATCTGCAATCTGTCTATCGGTCGTTACTATTCATCCATCAAATGCACTGCCCTGTACAGCCTGACCCTTGCCCTGCTCTACTCTATTCTGCCTGTTCTGCTTTGTCTTGTTCTACCTGCACTGATTTGTACTGTTTTTCTCTGTTCTGCTCTGCTCTTGCATTGTTCTGTTCTGCTCTGCTTTTGTCCGAGTTATGAAGAAGAAGAAATGATCGAGGATGTATCATACTGACTCAAAGTCAGTCTCAAAGTATGTACCACTGGTCCCAGACCAGTCTCAACCAACCTAAAGTCAGCGTCATAGTGAGTACAACTCCAATGGTCCCAGACCAATATCATCCTCCACTGACTCAAAGTCAATCTCAGAGTATGTACCACTGATCCCAGACTAGTCTCAACCTACCCGAAGTCAGCGTCATAGTATGGTACAACTCCTACCACTGGTCCCAGACCAGTATCATTGATCCCAGATCAATGGAGGTCATCCTAGGGTAGGGAGTACGATAGTTACAACGATGCATCCATCGGTACTACTATGGTCCCTAACTTCATTTCCCTACTCATTGATCAGATGAGAGGTACTTCCCATGAGTCCCAGACTGCATGGGTAGGATGCCTCGACAGGAGAACTAATCAATCCTGTCCTCACAGGAGAACACATCAATCCTGCTACAATTGCCATGGAGAACACATCAATCCAGGCCTCACAGGAGAACACATCAATCCTGCTACAATTTCCATGGAGAACACATCAAACCAGGCCTCACAGGAGAACACATCAATCCTGTTACAATCACCGTGGAGAACACATCAATCCAGGCTGCCATGGAGAACACATCAATCCAGGCCTCACAGGAGAACTAATCATCCTGCTACACAGGAAAGCGAATCATCCTGTTCCACAAGAGAGCGAATCATCTTGTCCCACAAGAGAGCGAATCATCTTGTTCCATTGTGCACCACCAGGGGAGGGTGAGTCACCCTGTGGTCGTATGTTGCTCCAGTAATAACCGCAAGCTCTCAAAGCTCCCAGAGCTCAATGTATGCAACATGTAGGACCCTTGTACAAGGGTTTCTTGCCGACTCCAAGTTGTTTGGGAAAATCACAGATTAGATCTTTCCTCGGGGCTTTGACAAGGTGTATCAACTTGTACATCATCTTAATGTGATGGAGCTTCCTTGCTCATCGACTTACCATATCCCAGATGATGTCTATCTGCTGGAGCAATTGACGAATACGGGATTCCTCAATAATTGAATCCCACCCCTGGTTGTTACAGAGAATCACAGTGGTATCCAATGTAAATCCAAATAGCTCACTAAAGAGCTTTCACAACCAGACTGCCTCACATGAGGTTATGCTAGCAACAATATATCCTGCTTCGGTGGTGCTCAAAGCCACCGACTTCTGCTTCCTGCTCATCCAGGATATCGAAGCAGATCCCAAGGTGAAACAGCACCGGAAGTGCTCTTACGGTCCACCACACTGCCTGCCCAATCAACATCAGTATATCCAAGTAGTCTCACATCTCCGGCAGTGTATCTTAATCCATGAGAGATTGTGTCCTGAAGACATCTCAGAAGATTCCTGGCATCAATCCAGTGAGGCTCAACCAAATATGAGCTCACAATGCTAACTGCAAAACATATGTTCGGATGGAGGTTCACCAAGAACATCAATGCGAAAGAGTTTTTGAAACTCAGAGGCATTTCCCAAGTCTGGTCCGACATCACTACCATATAACTTCTAAAAGTTAAGATCCTCGAGGTAGTCACAGGCTTGCAGTCCATCATACCAAATCTTTCCAATATCTTTACCACATATTTTCCTTGAGATAGGAAAATTTCCCTTGGCTTCTGCCATACTTCAAGTCCTTGGTCCTTCATTTCAAATTCAGAAGCCATATCCATCTTACATTTGTGAATGAGAGGGTTTGCATCTGTTAGAAAGAGGTCATCCATGTACAACACCGATATGAGAGGCTTGTCATCTTCAACCTTAAAGTAAAGGTTAGGATCAACTTCACTCCTAGTGAATCCCAGCTTCATCAAGTAGCTATCGATCCTCTCATACCATGCTCGGGGTGCTTGCTTCAACCCATAGAGAGCTTTCTTCAACCTGCATACATGAGATTTTCGATCATAAATCTCAAATCCTTCGGGTTGCTCCACGTAGACCTCTTCTTTGATCGAGCCATGCAAGAACACAGTCTTGACATCCATCTGATGTAGGTTCCATCCTTGTGAAGCGGCAAGGGCTATGATCGAGCGGATGGTCGTATATCTGGCAACAGGTGCAAATATCTCATCATAGTCTATACCTTCCTTTTGGGAGAAACCTCGAGCAACAAAACGAGCCTTATACTTTTCCATGCTTCCATCTGCTGCATGCTTTATCTTGTAAAGCCATTTGGAAGTAACAACAGTCTTGTCCTGGGGTCTGGGAACTACTTCCCAAACATCATTCTTTATGATAGACTCATATTCTTCAGTCATAGCATCCTTCCATACTTGATGCTTGACGGCATCTGAGAATGACGAAGGTTCATTTTGTATGATTGTGCTCATGATGGTCAGGTATCCTTGATACCTATTAAGTTTCTTACTTTGATGGAAGGTTCCTCAGGGTGCAGCATGTCCTTCAGCATCATCAAGTATCCCCCTAAGCCATGAAGGCCTCTTCCTAGAAGAGGAAGGCTCATGTGGATGAGGATCAATCGGATCCATGGGTTCTTCTACATCAGGCATTGATTCATCATCCTTTTCTTTCAGTTCCCTGGTGTCGGCTTCTTGAGAGCTACTCAAAGTCAGCAGATTGTCCACCTTGCTGAGGGCCATATCTTTGTCAAAGGTGACATCATGACTAATCACGACTTCCCTTTGATCGATGGTGAACATTTCTTCAGGAGTTTAGGAACCCAATGCTTGATGAGGGCATCAATTTTGTACATATACAACGGTGATTGTAGTTTCAGCCCATAGAAACTTCGGAAGTCTTTGATCATGTAGCATGGCTCGGACAGCTTCCATCATCGTCCGGTTCTTCCTTCTCACCACACCATTCTACTTAGGAGTATGTGGTGTAGTAGTCTCCCTCTTAATGCCAACCTCAGGTATGCTCGAGTGAACCAATTGTAATATATCGCAGGTCTTGCTTTGGCTTGAGGGGAATGGTCCCCTTTTGAGCTTTCCTTCGGCACATCCTGGACATACACCTTCTTTCTCTACTCAGAATTTGGGCATCCCTGTCACCATCTGTCTTACATCGGGTAGAGCTTTGTAATGAATGTGGGCAAACCTCCGATGCCAAAGTTCGGACTAAATAGTTGTGTCAGAAGACATGACACCTAGCGGACTTCCATCGACCTGATATAATGAATCAACACTAAACCCAAGAGTAAAGGCATCTTTAACATTATTTTTCCATATACATACCTTTCCATCGTTGAAGGTTACCTTGTAGCCTTTGTCTTCCAATGCCGAGATGGACACTAGGTTCTTTTTGAGGTCAGGTGCATTTAATACATCTGGAATTTCTAGCCTTCTTGAATGCTTGTCCTCTTCCTTAATTCCCAACTCTCCTCTTACCATTGCTGTTGAATTTGTCATTCCTTTGATTGCCATCAGAGGGATTTCGAGTTGCACCACTACATACTGTACCATGCTTCTCTAATCATGATTATCATCATGCTGCCCATGTCCATGATTTTATCCATCATAATGCTGCTCAAACTAGTGTGCATCATCATCATGCTATCCTATATGTCCATGATCTCATGTTGCCCTTTATGTCCATGATCTCATTCATCATGATGTTCATGATCTCATACATAGTGACTTGCTTTATCGCAAATGTAACATCGTCATTTTCTTCTAGCCTTAGGTCCAGCCTTTCCTTTTGATTTAGTCCCAGAACTATTTCTTTTCTTTGCATGAGAAGAAAAAGGTAGCAGGAGGACCTTTAGGCATGGGAATTTCTTGCACTTCTTCCCTTGTTTCTTCTTGAATGCATCTAGCCATTAATTCCTCGAAACCAGGAATTACATTATAGTTCAAAAGAGTAGTCCTGAACACATACCATTCAAATGGCAATCCTCCAAGAGTTGTGAGTGCCATTTCTCTGTTAGTAATAGTTTACCCAATAGATAGGAGATCGTTCTTGATCTCGGTGATTCTTAAGAAGTATGCTTGCATACTTTCATCTTTACCCTTCTTGATTTCCCTCAGCTTATTTCTAAGAAACAAAACTTGATTTGCATCATTAACTTTAAATAAACGCACCAGTCTATCGTAGATTTCCTTGGAGGTGTCCAGTTCAGCGATGTAGGCCACCAAGTGCTTGTCGATAGAGTCCCGTATGATCTTCTATTGTTTTGACTTCTCCATTTTTTCATTTGTTCCAGGAAGCAGCGGATGCATTTGATGGAGGCTCAACAATATTGCCTCTTACATGGTCCAACACTCCTTGATCTTCAAGGGTTAGATCGATAGACATCTTCCATCCGTGATAGTCAGCTTTCTCACGGAGCTTGTCTTCGGCAGGAAAGAGTGTTGAGGACCCCATAGTTATTTTAGGATAGCCTTGCCAATCTTCTCTTCAATGATTGCTCTTGCTCTTGCTCGGGATTTGTCTTCAACTCAGCTCTGATACCATGTTAAGTTATGGTATGTTCTATGCTTATAACAATTTACTTCTTTTTCTTCACATGTACATAAAGTAAAGTGCAGATAGAACATTAAACGATCGGCAGAAAACAAGCCAAGACAAGAGACACAAGATGTGGCGGCTAGCCAAGGACAAACCCCACAATGTGTGGGGAAACCCTTTGATCAAATCTTCTTTTATCTTCAATAATTCAGCAGAGAGAAATGGTACAATAAATCTGATTCATATCAGCAGTAGCAAACCCTAGATCAGTAGCATCAGCATTAGCGGCTTCATTATCAAACTAGGGAAGACGATATCTCACAAACCAACCGTCAGATTGACTTCATTCCACCACCAAAAGTTTCGGCTTCTAGAGGAGGTTCAGATGAACCTACAACACAATTCAGATGAGGAGATCTTCTAGGCCACGCAAGTCAATCTTTACTTCTGCAGTTGCAGCTTCAGTTTCAGCAGTTTCCGGCTTCAAACTAGGGCAGTCGATATCTTACAAACCGTTTGTCGGATTGACTTCATTCCACCACCAAAAGTTGTGGCTTTCAAAGGAGGTTCAGATGAACCTATAGCACAGTTCCAAAGAGGAGATATTCTAGGCCACGCAAGTCAATCTTTACTTCTGCAGTTGCAGCTTCAGTTTCAGCAGTTTCTGGCTTCAAACTAGGGCAGTCGATATCTTGCAAACCGTTCGTCGGATTGACTTCATTCCACCAGCAAAAGTTGCAGCTTTCAAAGGAGGTTCAGATGAACCTACAACGCAGTTCCAAAGAGGAGATCTTCTAGCCCACACAAGTCAATCTTTACTTCTGCAGTTGTAGCTTCAAATTCAACAGCTTCCGGCTTCACATGTGTGAGAGAGAGAGACCCATTTCAGCGCAGTAGAGAAGAGACTCATATCTGCGCAATAGAGAGAGAGAGAGATGTGATGAGATGAGTGAGTCTAAATGAGGGAAAGTCCTCTTATATTTATACACAACGTTGGTGGGTGAATAGATGCGACTGTTGGGCTTCTGAGCCTACATGAGTTGTAGGTCGGCTTGATAATAATTCCATAATCAAAATAAATTCATATCTCCATGAATACTTATCGGAATTGGATGATCTTTATATCAATCCTACACCTCTCGACGAGAGGAATCTAATAAAAATATTATCAGCCATGAATAAGATGATCCATATGAAGTTTTTCCCTGGTTGCCAATTTTAACATCCACCAAACCAAGTGGGGATATACTAGATACCAATTGTTTATACATGACTGAAGTATTACATCATCCTTTCCATGCATAGTGGGGGTACAAATTACATCATATGACCAAAAGGGATTCATCGAATGACTATAATAGATAGAGACAAACTATTACATCATGGGTCTTGATATGACCTTAACATTGAATGATATACATGACATTTATAACATAGACCAAATATCTAAACAAGACCATGATAGTCATCAACAACTATCATACACAATGTATGATCTACTCCATAAGTATCTGTCAACACCATCCAAACCAGCAACCTATATATGTCCATTAGTGTAGATATAATCAATCTGTGAGAAGGCATGTCTGCATATAGATATCAACTCATCCTCCTCATTACATCAATATCAACTTGCTTCGTTTCCTTAACAGAAAGAGACTTATCATAACCTCAGCATATGTGATATCTCCAATCACTCACATCATATCATTTGTATGTGAAAAACACCATGGTCATCATCTATGATCATAACATTGTCATAAATAACAGTATGATCTTTTTACAAGAGCCTTCAATATATCAACCATGTATTGTCACTAGGGAAAATCCAACATCTGATAAGCATCAACCATGATAATCAACATATGTGAGTATCAACCTATCATCATAAGGTAAGAACTCAAAGTGATTAAGTAAGCCATGTCTTCGAATAGCTATGTCTCCATGCAACCTCCAATAACACCATTCTCTTCGCCAACCAACAATATGCAACTTAAATAATCATCCATGTATCCATCATACTGTATATAGCACTATGTATCTAGCAACAATCCTCAATCATGTGAGAGCCAAGAACTATAGGAATCCTACATCATAACTATATTATATGACAACAACAACATATGATTGAATTATCATCAAGTAATGAAGATGTGTATTCAACCTTTGTACTTCTCCTTATCCTTATGAAGATCACCATGTAAGCAACATATATGCATCATCAGAGAGTCATCCACAAATCTGATCTAAACACCAACTATGTAACCCCAAGAGTCATATGAGATTTTGTCATGGGCAACTCATAACCATATCATAGCAAGATGTATCATTTAGCCATATAAGCATCATCATCAAGGACTTATAACCATAATGCCAACAATGCATTATTCAAAGCATATGCTCCCCATAAACTTGTGCTATTTGTTCATTGTCAGATCTGATCATGCATATATCATCAAGAAGTATCAAGGAATCATCATCATCAAGTTAGTATCAAAAACATCTTATGAGTACCAAGAAATTTCCACACAACATCAGTAGATTGTAGCCATTATCAAATAGAGCAGATAATGGACTGAATCATATCAGACCCTTTTTCCTCAGTCTATCCTATTGCTTTTCCTCAAACTAACATATATGTGACTGTGTAGTGTCTAACTCGCGTATATGCATGACTTCTCTTCATGAAAATTGTGTATGAGATTTAGAACAGTGAAGTTTTACACTTTCAGCTCCCTTTGATTCTGTTATGTCTGTACATTGTGTTGTGCCACATCTTTTTGGCTGTACTTACTTCTTCCATATCTTCAAGTGTGATGATGTTCTCTCCTTTTGGTATGGTGCCCGTACTTTGTTCCTGCATTCCTTTGCTATATGTCCAAGCTTGTTACATGCATAACATCTCATATGTTTCATATTCCTTCTATAGAAGTCAATGGCTTTGTGACCAAACATATTGCAAGCAAAACAATATCCCTTAAAGTACCTGGAATGTGATGATCTTTTTGTGTGATGGTCTAGAACCATTCTTCTTCTGCATCTGGCTGCAACATGTCCAAAATTATGACATACATAACATTCAACATTATTCATTTGAGGAGTTGACCAACTATCACTTACATAGTTAGGAGTAAAATATTTTCTTTGAAGAATTTCTTTCCTTGGTTGTTGATGGGATTGACTTCTCATCTCCTTGTTAAGAATTTCAGATTTTGCATTAGAGTCCCTTGTCTTACTTTGTGAACTAGTTTCACCTTCAATGGATTCATGAAAACCAAGACCAGTTTTGATAGCAAGAGACCTTTTACTACTAAGAATATCATCCAAGATCTTAGTACTATCTTGAAATCGTAAGAGCTTATCCTTTTCTTCTAATTTATCTTTTAGAATATTTACCTCAACTTGATGTCGCTCTTCCTTTTCAAGATACTGTTTCTTCATGATTCCTTCAGATTTTCTTCCTTCTTCCAACTGATGACTTATTTCAATAACTTTGTTTTCTTGTTTTTCAAGAGCTTGGAGTAGTTATTTATTTTTCTTATTTGATTCTTCAAGATCTTCACTTATTGAGAGGATCTTAGCTTCAAGACTTTCATAGCACTGGATCTTTCTCTGAGTTTCTTGATTGTTGTGCTCCTTTCATTTACTTCATTTCTTAATGATGTCACTTCATCTTGTAGCTTTTGACATTGATCTTCCTTTTCCTTGAATAGCTTCCTTACCCTGTTTCCTTCCTCCAGTTGAGCTTTTAGTTTGGTAGCTTCTTCTTTGGAGGCACATTCCCTTTTGTCCAATAGATCTTGTTGATCTTTAATTTTGTCCGTAAGCCTTTTAAATTCTATCTCTATTTGGTATCTTTCATCCTCACCCATGAGAGCAAGTTTAGTTGTTTCGCTATCACTTTCATCATCTTCAAATGGATGGAGAAATGTATCACTAAAGGATAACAAACTCATACCTGATAGTTCTTTTGCTTGTTCATCTTCATTCTGAGGTGATTCTAAATCTGAAGTGTTTCTTCCACATATTCCCCAATCGATTCTCCCATTGTCATAGTTCCTTTGAGATGTCTTCTTCTTCTGAGGCGCTTTCTTCTTTAGCTTCCTTCCCATTGTTCTACGGATCTCCTTCAAGCGATCAAGCTTCTAGCAATGGACCTGCTCTGATACCAATTGTCGGAAATAATACTGAGAGGGGAGGGGGGGGTGAATCAGTATTATCAAACCACTAACTTTTTCATTTCCATACTTAGATTCATATACTCTACTTCAGTTAAGGGAACCCACGTGTACACGCAACTGTGTTTAATGAAACTACTTTATATCCTGTAAACTTATGATTCAGTTAGTTGATCTTTAATGAGTGCATCAGAACATTATTGACCATATGAACAATAAACAGATCCAGTAAAACAGAATAGATCATCACACATAAGAAGCACACATGAACACCATGATGTAAGGTGGAAACCCAATGTGGGTGAAAACCACCTGCTGCAATTTGTCTCTATCTTATTTAATAAGAAACTTCTTTTTACAATATTTCTGTACTAGTGCAGTCTTATACCACTATGTAGGCTTCTACTTACAGAAGGCTACAACCTTCTCTCATTCTCCAGCTTCTCCTGGAAGGGAGCTATAACCCCCTTAGCTCTTGTACTAGCTGATATACTAGTACATAGGTGCTGACCTATAGAAGGCTACAACCTTCTCTCGTTCTCCAACTTCTCCTGGAAGGGAGCTACAACCCCCTTAGCTCTTGTACTAGCTGATGTACTAGTATGTAGGTGCTGACCTACAGAACGCTACAACATTCTCTTTCTTCCTCCAAGTACCACGTTTTATAAATTTTCAGACTGGATACTCATGGAACACAACATCATAATCTAAAGGCCATGTTTCATCCAATTTTCATACTAGACCCATCAATATCATTGAAGCACAAAATCAGTCACCACTTGCATCATCAATCTCTGAATCACCCAATACTGAATCACGGAAACCCTGTCAACAAAATGCAGTCACCAGAACATAGAACTCTGCAACAATATTCAGAGCCAACTGTATCATCAGAAATCATGCATCAGAGTGCATACGCTACTTGGAAGTGTTGAGCCAATGTGTATACGTAACTTCACCACAGCGAACCAGCGTATATGTCATTAAATACTTACTTATAACTTTGCTGCACTTCCTGACTTCAGACATACCCATATAATTACATATACAAGGATAATATGCGTGTCAACAACCAGATCTAGTCCATCAGATCACATAAAGATAAGTCATTATGATCCTGATCCATTATTAGATCTCATCCATCAACATTGAAGCTAAACACAACCAAACAATTTGAATATGCAGAATAATGACACTAGTAAACAAACACCATAATCAGAACTTTGCATCAACAACCAGAGCCACCTGCAACTTCAAACATCATAGTTTATATGGTATATGCTATTTAGATGTATCTAACCTACGTATGTATGAACTTTTATCATAGTCAACCAGCGTATACATCTGTAAATATTCATTCATGATTTGTAGCTATTCCAAACTTGAGTTATACCCAGATCATAATATTTACAGAACATTACATGCGTTAGTATACAGATCTAGAATAAGCATGATCAAACCATATAGAGATGATTCATTCCAAGCCATTAGATCCCGATCTATCCTTAGATCTTGTCCTCCATCAACCGTTGAGATTCTTCCTTGGCTCAGATCAAGCAAAGCGTCATGAACCCATAACCTGCATACTGGATCTCATACTTCATTAGATATTCAAGACTTTCTGAATGCATTTGCTTAATGATCTTCTCCTCCTTTTATTGTCTTAGACCTTACTCAATACCATGGTCCAAAACCACTTAGAACCAATACCATGGACCACAAGCCTGGGGTCAATACGTCGGACAAGATACCTTCGACCAATACCATGGATTACAATACCATGGTCCAAATACCACGGACCAAAACCAAATGTATGCACCTTTCCTTGCATCAAAGTGCGTGTATATGCATACACACCTTTTGGTTGTCAAACCCGTGTGTATACGTGGCTTCGTCAAGGGGAACCTGCGTATATCTCTTTTTCTTCATTCTGTGAGAATGAACTGTGATCTGTCATCTTAGTAAGTTTCCATCAAGGACAACCCCTGTATCATAATGCCAACAATCTCCCCCTTTGGACTTGATGGAAATGTTAACTTGCTATATTGTGAACTGTCATCTTAATGAGTTGTCATTGTACATTACATCTGAGCTGATTCCATTGAACTGCCTTGCATCCCATGTATTCTGTCACATCTAATATCTCTTCTGTAGATTCATCTAGTTATATATAAGTGAGTTGTTCTACTACAAGTGGGTTGCCGTCAAGTACAACACATGCATCACAATGCCAACAAAATACAACAATTGTGACTTCTTTAAGGAACAAATCCAGTACTTGGGGCATAATATCACCAAGATGGGATCGCAGTAGATCCCGAGAAAATAAGAACTATCATGGAGTGGTTGGTACCAAAAGATGTGGCAGACATAAGATCATTCATGGGCCTAACTGGATATTGTAGGCAATTTTTGGAAGGTTTTCTAGGGTGGCATACCCTATTACCTCTCTACAAAAGAAAGGAAAGGCGTTTAGATGGACCCCTGACTATCAAAGAAGATTTGATCAGCTTAAACATCTACTCACCACCACCCCTATTTTGAGTATTGCTGATCCTAACAAAGAATACGTAGTTTGTACGGATGCTAGCAAAGAAGGTGTAGGTGGCGTATTAATGAAAGAAGGTAGGGTTGTAGCGTATGAGTCAAGAAAGGTTACAAAATACGAACATAAATATTCTGCATATGACTTGGAACTAAGAGCAGTAATTCACACCTTGAAGATGTGGTGACACTACTTATTGGGCAAGAAATTTATGTTATTAATAGATCATCATAGTTTGACAAGCTACTTCAAATAGGCCACTCTAAATTCTAGGCAAGCCCGTTGGGGTGACTTCCTAAGTGAATTTGATTTTGAGATCATACATTTGAAGGGAAAAGAAAACAAGGTTGTAGATGCTTTAAGTCGAAAGGTGAATTGCTTATATGAAATTTCTTTTAGTGAATCTCGAACTACCTTCTATGAGCAGATTCATGAAACAACCATGGAAGATTTAGTTTATAAAAATTTATGGCAGAAAGAAAAAATTGTAAACAGTCATGGATAGTAATTGGGATATGAGGTTGATCCAAATGAATTATTGATCTATAGGAAGAGGTTATATGTACCTAACCAAAAACTGCTTAAAAATTCAATCTTAGACGAGTATCATAAAAGTCCTTATGCAGGGCACCCAGGATACCAGAAAATGATTTCTGCCCTTAGAAAAGAATTTTTCTGGCCTAGTATGAAGAAAGAAGTAGCTGAGTATTTAGGGCGTTGTCTAGAATGCCAGTAGGTAAAGGAAAAACACCGGCACCCAACAGGGTTTCTCCACCCACTACCGATCCCTGAATGGACGTGGGAAACCATATAAATTGATTTCATCACCAGACTGCCTAAATAAAAAAGGCTAAATGACTCTATCATGGTGGTGGTAGATAAATTGAGCAAATATTCTCATTTCATACCAGTTCAATCAACTTACAAAGCAGTGCAAATTGAAAACATTTTTATGCATAATATTTTTAAGTTACATGGTATACCCAAAATGATCATCTCTGGCTGGGATGTGAAATTTACATCAACCTTTTGGAAGGCCCCTTTTGAGGGATTGGGCACACAACTACACTTCAGTATCGCATACCATCCTCAAACGGATGGACAATCGGAAAGAGTAAATCAAGTAGTTGAAGACATGTTGTGAACTTACGTAATGCAACAACCTTCTAAGTGGAAGGATTACCTGCACTTAGTATAATTTTCCTACAACAATGGGTACCATACATATTTATAGATGAGTCCCTTTGAAGTGTTATACGGGCGTAAGTGTAGGACACCTTTGAGTTGGAGTGGCCCAGAAGACAAACTAATTCTAGGACCAGATATGCTGGAGGAGATGGAAAAGATGGTAAAAAGAGTACAAAGATATTTAAAAGCTGATGAGGACCGACAAAAGAATTTTTCCGATTGGAAGAGGAGATTCCGAGAACTTCAAGTAGGATAACATGTTTACATTTGGGTATGACCTAAGAAAAGCACCTTGCACTAGACCAAATGTGCTAAACTAGCACCTCGATTTTGTGGGCCTTTCCAGATTCTAGCTCGAATTGGGCCAATGGCTTATCAACTTGCTTTACCTAGCGATATCTGTGTACACAATGTCTTTCACATTTCTTTACTTAAGAAATACATTTATGATGCTAATCACATAATCAATTGGCAGAACATACAGGTAAAGTCACTAGTAGAAAATGAGTAATTAGTGACTATGTGACTGAAATAGTTAGTCACCACATCTTTTCCAAGTGAAATACTACCAAAAATGAGAAAACTTAAATGACCGAACTAGAAACAACTACCATAAACAACTAATTTAGTTGCGGGTTAAAATACGTGACTAGCTAATAAGTAATACAACTAAAAATGACTAACATGAATGAATAATTTAGTCCAAGAACAAAAATACAACTACCTAACAAGTACTACAATAATATGAATCAATTTGTTATGTTAGTCATCTTAATTGTGTCAAACAATATAAACTTACAAGTGACAGGGGATTGAAAGGTTGTTAAAGATTGGTTGAAAGGTTATCCTTTCTTAAACACTTCTTCATCCTCACATGGTGTACACGTGAGCCAACCTTTCATTATTTATCTCTAATAATTTGTAATTTTAAAAATAAAATTTTTAATAAAATTTTTTTAATGTATTTTTTAAAAATCTATTCACTGAATCTAATTGGATCCAATTCCAATTTGAAATTAATTTGAAGAGAATTTTTATTTTTTAAGAATACAATATCAAATAAAAACTACTTTAATTTCATTTTAACTGACCTAGATCCATCTTAACCCCGGATCTATCAAGCACCAAGAGGGATCCAATCTCTCGAGGTGAGAACATATTTTTCTAATGCAAACCTTGAGGAAATGTTTGCACCTCGAGAGATTGGATCCCTCTTGGAACTTGATAGCTATAGGGTTAATACGGATCTAGGTTGGTTATATAATACTATATAATATCTATATTTGCATTTGTGTCTCTTTGTTATTCCCTCTCTCTATCTCACCCCCCAAACATACACATACTCTCTCTCCCTCTCTTCCCTTTCTTTGTCTATCTCTCTATTCCCCTTCTCTACCTCTTTATATATATCCATCTCTCTATTCCATCCCACTCTCCTCTCTCCCTCACTCTCTTTCCATGACTCCCTTGTCACCCCCCACTCTCTCCACCTTTCTCCCTCTATGTTTTTCTTTTTTCCTCCCTCTCCTGCCTCCTCCAATTCCATCTCTCTCTCCTCATCTCTATCTTCCTTCCTCTCTATCCCTTATATCCAACCTCCATCTATATCTTCTCCCCCAAATCATTCTCCCTCTCTCTCTCTCTCTCTCTATCTCTCTCTCTCTCTCTTCCATTCAACTCTATCACTATCTCTCGCCCTCCCTGCCCTTCCCCATCTCTATGTCTCCATATCTGTCCCTTCCCCTTCTCTTCGTATCTCTATCCTCTCCTCTTCTCTCTCTTCCCTCCTCTCCTCTCTCCCTCACTCTCTCTCCATATATCCCTTATCACTCCTCTCTCTCTCCACCTCTATCTCTCTATGTCTTTGTTATTTCCTCCCTCTCTCTCCCACTCCAACTGCATCTCTCTCTCTCTCTCTCTCTCTCTCTCTCTCTCTCTCTCTTCCTTCCTCTTTCCCCCTCTCCCTTCCCCTTCTCTCCCTATCTCTATCCTCTCTCCTTCTTTCTCTTCCCTCCTCTCCTCTCTCCCTCACTCTCTCTCCATATCTCCCTTCTCACTCCTCTCTCTCTCCACCTTTATCTCTCTATGTCTTTGTTATTTCCTCCCTCTCTCTCCCACTCCAACTACATCTCTCTCTCTCTCTCTTTCTTCCTCTCACTCCCTCTCTCCCACCTTAGTCTCTCTCCCCCCATCACTCTCTCTCTCTCTCTCTCTCTCTCTCCACCATCCAACATTTGCACTATCTCCCTCCCTCTCTCCACCCCCTCCCCAACTCTCTCTTAAATTTGATCACAATGTATTATGTTTAAGAAATCATCTAAAGTAAAAAATACTTAATTCGTTGTAAAATATTAAAATAATATTTTGGATCAATCATGTAAAAGAAAATAAAATAATGAAAACCTTTAAAAAATCATGGAGTGTATTTAATCTATTATAATGAGTCTATTTTCTTGCTCTCATCCCTTGGATCCTTAGCTAAGACGGATGCATGTCGGTTCTTTATATATATATATATATATATATATATATATATATATATATATATATATATATATATATATATATATATATATATATATATATATAACCAACATAGATCCATATTAGCTTATTAGTAGTCGTGAGGATAAAGGGTTTAATATCAAATTGTAACATTTTCCCTTTTAGATTCAATTAAAAAATTGTTGTAAAATTAAATTAAAATTAAATATTTTTACTATGAAATAAGTTATGGTTTTTGGGCATGTGGTATTGATAAGCCATGGTATTTGGCCCATGGTATTGTATTTCCTTTTAGATTCAATTAAAAAAATGTTGTAAAATTGAATTAAAATAAAATATTTTTACTATGCAATAAGTTATGGTTCTTGGGCATATGGTATTCATAAGCCATGGTATTGTAACAAAGCCGATTTACAAGTTAATATCCATGGTAAAGTGAGGGTGAATATCCATGGTTAACAATCTTGTCATATTGTTATAAAATATTTTGATTGTGAAATAATTTATGTTTTTTGGGCATGTGGTATTGATAATCCATGGTATTGACCCATGGTATTGTAACAAAGGCTATTTTTTACAAGTTAATAATATCTACTGTAATGTGGGGGTGAATATCCACGGTTAAGAATCTTGTCATATTGTTATAAAATATTTTGGTCATGAAATATGTTATGGTTTTTAGACTTGTAGTATTGATAAGCCATGGTATTGGACCATGGTATTGTAACAAAGTTGTTGAAGATAATGGAGAATATCCTAGAATAGGTTGAGTTGGTTCACGTAACCTCAAGATAGGAAGTAGTTTCTATTTCTTAGGATGTTGTTCTAACTTCCCTAAAACCATGTTTTCTATTTAATGTGTAATGTGCATGAACACAGTAGAGCATTCTGCAGAGCCAGACTGTATTTCGTAGCCACACTGTATTTTGTAGAGCTGACCAATTGGTTTTATTTCTTTTAATACAAACATTGCCATTTTTATCATGGTATCAGAGCGTCAAGGATAAGGAACTTGTACGCTAGCTAGTGGGTGTCACTAAACAGGAATCATCATAGTTTTGAGGAGTATAACTGTGACGAAGCCAAAATTGTCGCAGGCTAAGAGGAGTATCACTGTGACGAGTGCACTATAGCTCCTACATGCATTTTTTGTTTTGGACATTGCAGGTATTCCATGTACAGCTGCGACTACATCACAGATAAGTCATGTACATCTACAACGATTGTGTAAATCATAGAAGTTGCGTGGGAAGCCATGAACAAGGCTGTAGCTGACAACAGAAGGTTGTCAAGAGGCTGTGAAGGAAGCCACGGTGATCAGCAGGTGTGCTGCGAGAGAAAACAACATTGAAGATCAGTGATCTGTCTTTGTCACAGATCTAGGGTAAATCTAACATCTTCTTTTACATGTCGATTTTTTTTCTTTCTAAATCGCCAAGATGAATAAAAATATGTTTGAATCATGCTTGAATGAGCATAACAAGCTCGATGGTTCCAATTATGCAAATTGGAAATTCAAGATGCAGACTCTGCTAGATGTGGAGAGTGCTTGGACGATTGCAAATGGAGATGAGCCAAAGCCTACGACTGGATTAGCATCAATCCCAGATTGGGAGAAGCAAGAAGGTAAAATTAGGATGCTATTGAAAATGTCAGTGAAACACTGCATCATACCACACATTATAGATTGTAAACAAGCTAACGACATCAGGGGAATTCTAAAGGATTTGTATGAGATCAGGAATTCAAATTGTCTTCTATTCCTCAAGAGTAAGATCCTATCCTTGAAGATGGAGGAGAATGAAACAATTGTGTTATTCATAGCAAGGATCAAGGATCTGAAGAACAAATTTGTAGACATTGGTCATATAGTTGATGATACAGATCTTGTAACCATTACAATGAATGGTGTTACTGATGATTACCAAATGTTCATCACTAGGATAAATGCCAGAGAGAAGATCTCGATACTTAAAGAGCTGACACGAATACTGATGTAGGAAGAAGATTGTCTCTATAGGTCTTGGTATTAAAAGATTAATTCATTTTTTCTGCAAGCTGGCTATAATAGAAGTAAAAATGACCCTAATCTTTACACCATGAAAGATGAACAAGGGTGCGTAGTGTTGATTTCGTTGTATGTAGATGATTTGATCATTACAGGTGATGCTACATATCTAATCGATGAAATCAAGCAACAGATGTCACAGGTGTTTGAAATGAAACACCTCGGTGAACTCAGATATTGTTTAGGTCTTGAGATCTGGAGAGATTTAGGTCAAACATTTTCGTCCCAGGAAAATTATGTCAAAGGCCTATTAGAAAAGTTTAGGATGGATCAGCATAAGCTTGTAGCGGTACCAGTGCAGCAGAACATCAAATTACAGTGTGAGGATGGCTCAAAAGTGGCAGATGCAACACTTTATAGATAACTGGTTGGGAGTCTAATATACCTAACCACTATCATACTTGATTTGGCTTATGCAGTCAGTGTGCTAAGTAAATTTATATCTTTGCCACATGAAAGCCATTGGAATGCAGCGAAAAGTGTTTTGAGGTATCTACAAAGTACTATAGATTACAGTGTTATTTACACTGACTCCTCTGATGTTAGATTGCCAGGATTTGCAGATTTAGATTGGGCTAGAAATGTAGATGATCGCATATCTATAATAGGTTATGCATTCAACATTGGATCTGGGGTGATCATATGGAGTAGCAAGAAGTAAAACACAGTCTCTTTATCCTCAGCGGAAGCAGAGTATTAAGCCATGTGTGTAGCAATGTGTGAAGCAGTTTGGTTGCGGAAACTTCTCCAAGATGTTGGGGAAGAACATATAGACACAACAACAATCAGATGCGACAATCATAGTTCAATCAAACTTGCCAATAATCTGGTGTTTCAAAAAAACACTAAACGTATTGATACACAATTCCACTTTGTCAGGGAGAAAGTGAAATCCAAAGAAATCCATTTGGAATATTGTAATACATGTGATAATGTTACAGACATTTTCACTAAGCCTCTTGGAAAGTTTAAGTTTCAAATGTTTAGGGAGATGTTAGGCAAATTTGTGAACCCATTCTCCATTAAGGGGGAGTGTTGAAGATAATGGAGAATATCCTAGAATAGGTTGAGGTGGTTCACGTAACCTCAGGATAGGAATTAGTTTCTCTTTCTTAGGATGCTTTTCTAACTTCCTTAAAACCATATTTTCTATTTAATGTGTAATGTGCATGAACAATGTAGAGCGTTCTACAGAGCCAGACTCTCCTGGTTCATACTGTCTTTCATAGAGCTGACAAGTGGGTTTTATTTCTTTTAATACAAACATTGCCATTTTTATCAAAAGTCTATTCACAAGTTAATAAAAAAATCAAAATATAACAAATTGAATTTTATTATTTTGATTAATTTAACTTTTTATTATTAATTGAGGCCATATTTAAACGTTTACACACATCCCAATATCATTTTAAACTTCTTCTTCTTCTTTTTAATTTATCGTTTTACGCAAAAGTAACAAATTCTTATTAAAAATAAATCATTGAACCCAATTGCAATTTATATATTTTATTTATTCACAGATTACACCATCACATTGTAGCACTGCATTTTTCTCTCCCTTGTTGCTATCTGGCTGGAAATGCCAGAAGGAGGAATACCATCAATGTGATCTATGGATTTGTTGGGATATATGGATTTCTTGGGATTTGAACCCTAGATGAAGTTTTCATGGGAAGCACCTTAGGAGAGCATCAACGATTAGATGGAAGATGCGCAATGTCATTGGGCATGGAGATTTTGGCCATTTGTACATGGCTTTGAATTTGGAATCTGGAGAGTTCTTCCTTTTTAGTATAGATGATTTTTGTTCTTATGGATAAGCAGGGTTTATATGATCAAAGCATAAATTTCATCTACAGTTGAGGGTTTAATGATTATGATAATGCAGATCTTGATTGCGGCCAATAATTCAATAAAAGACAATGCACAAGTAAGCATTTTGCATGTCCTTATTGTACAAAAGATTTAATGATTATGATAATGCAGATGTTGATTGCGGCCAACAATTCATCAAAAGACAATCGAAAAGTAACCATTTTGCATGTCCTTATTGTACAAATTAGTTCGCTCCTCTCTAACATTTCTAGGGTCAGAATGCATGAAATTTTGTTTTTCTTTTTAGTGGTTGATTGCTTTTGTAATGAACTCTACCATGCCCAAATTGAAAGGGCTCGAGTGATGCAAGAGAATTTTCTAGTAGGATGCAAATGCTAGACCTTCCTCAAACTTTGTTACATGAAAGTTATTTTTTTTCTAATCATGCAAATAAAATCTTTTATGTTTCATCCTTAGATTTTGATCTCAATGCCTACGATTTTAAACCATGTTACTATATCTTAAGTAGAATATACTGAGATCCTTTAAACCTTGCAACTCTCCAAATCTTAGGTTCATTTCAGCTAAAAAGGAAGGAACCTGAATGGTTTTTGTAATTTAGACTCAATGCTTACAGATAATGATTAGAAATGGAAGAACCCAAATGGTCTGATAAATTTTACCCACCCATAAATTTCCAAGACCTTTTCTATTATTATAAACCTAAAAAGAGAGAGTAGAATAATAAGAGGAGCCTCGATGAGGTGGACTCGACTTGCTTGATACGTTGCAAAAGTTGGGCATGCCCTTGAATAGAAGAAGAGTTTGACCAATGTTGTTGTAGATGTTGTTTTTGGTAGTGTTTTCATTGCTAACATGCATAGGTAGACTCTATAGGCAGTTGACATTATCTTTTGTTTGTTATAAGAGGCATTTCAGGAGTATCTTGATCTAGTTAGGAAGTAGCTTGGCAGGGTTGTTCCTCCTACTGATAACTATTATGTTGCATTGTATTTTTTTTAGTGATAGCTCCTTGTATTAAATTCCCAAGGAGACTTTGTCACCCATGGAAATATCCACTTATTTTAGGATGAATGAGATGGAGACTAAGTAGTTTGAGAGGACTCTTGTTGTTGTAGATGAGAGGAGTTTTATGAGGTGAGAGGATTTCTTTGACATATATTGAAGGATGCACTGCACCATTTTATGACACTAATCGTCTTGTTAATTTTAGCCAACAATGGTATGTTCTATGCTTTAGAGAAATTTTACTTCAATTTCTTTATTAGCCTGGTACCAATCCTCACATTAGCAATCACACCAACATCATAGTAAAATGAAGATAGAACATAAACATAAAAAGTAGAAGACAAGCCAGGACAAGAGGACACAAGATGTGGCACCAACCAAGGACAAACCCCAATGTGGAGAAACCCTTGATCAAATCTTCTTTTAGTCTTCAATAGTTCAATAGAGAGAGATAATGCAATTTACAAATCTGATAATTTATAACAACAAACAACGATCCATAACCAGAAAAGTCAACGCTTGTCAAGAGGGAAGATTTGACCCTTAGAAAATTGGTCAACTTCATTCAACTTCGACCTCCAAACAATAAGATAAAACTACCCTCAAAATAGTCAAATTTAGCCCAGCCAAAGTCTCGTCAAACAACCCACTTGCGGTCAGCCGTAGCTATAGCCAATGTTGGTTAATAATCAATGTTTAGCCTCGATTTCTGTGCCTAGAAATGCAACCTACCCAAGTAGAGATAGCCCTCACAAAAATGCATTCAAAGGAGGTCAACGCATGTTAGTTAATACTCAGTCAAATTGTCTAGAAACTTAGTCTCCTAAAATTTTAGTCTCCTAAAATTTCGGTCTCTTGATATTTTGGCCTCTCGAATTTTCGCTCTCTTGAAATTTCAGACATGTGGAGAGAGAGAGAGGCCTATAAATCCATACCTAATCTATAAGGAGAGAGTGTTAGGATATTCCGACACATAGGAAATAGTTAAGTACAACTTGGTCTAGTATAGAGTTAGGTAAAGTGTGTTTCTTTACTATGTACATTTTGTAACTTACAATCCGACGGTCACGATATGTAGTGATCCGACGGTTCATTCTCTCCTCGGTATTACCGACACTTGATCCATGGCTTAACACCCGATTGGTCCATGATCTTTATTTAAAGAGCATGGAGAGCCATTTGTAGGGTAATCTGTCTATGAGAGAAGCATATATAAATTTTCATTCTTTTATTAATAAATTTCCTGAAGTGGCCACGTTGGCTCAGGCCATGGACTGTTTCCCTCTTTGAGGGTTTTAACCACGTCAAAATACTAGTGTATTGATCTGTGATCTATTTGTGAGCGGTGTCCTTTGGTGTTCTGTCTGAGGAACTTACCCTGTAAATTCCTACATGGTATCAAAGCTATTTGAGGGCCGCGTCCGTTGGTGATCCAAATCTGAAGCCGGTAGAACTGCATCCGACTACCGTTTCCTAGATCTACTGTTTTTGACTGCTTTCAGGCCGAGAGGATTGCTCTGTTGTGTTGGGAGCATCTGTTCCAGTGAGGAACCCCTTTCGTTTCAAGCGAAAATGTTTCCGATAGCCCTAGCTGCGTCATTTTTAAGTCTGGAGGTATACAGTGTTTATTTGCAGTTTTTTTTGTATGTCCATATTGGGTTTTGTGTTTTTTGTTTTGTAGGTAAAAAGAGCTTTCTCAAAGAAAGCACGCAACCCAAAGCATAAACCCCCCCCTCTCTCTCTCTCTCTCTATCTCTCTCTCTAACTTTTTGTATAGCTCACTTGGTACAAAGCTAATTTATGAGAGTAGAGGTCTTGGGTTCAAGCCATAACTTCTTCATCCGAAAACCATTTTCAGAACCGTTTTTTTTGAAACAGCCTAATTTTTCGAGATCTTTCCATTGCAACACTTAGTTTCAGCATATATAGCTTCAGTTTTTTTTTAAAATGGAAAGTCCACGCCAAGTTATTCTTGACAGCACCAACTACTTCCAATGGTGGTCCTACATTGTGGATTTACTTAGAAGTAAAGGTCTTTACAGAATAGCCACAGGCCAAGAGACCAAACCAAAAGATGAAGACAAGGCAGCTAAATGGGAAAATAGACAATACCAAGCACGTGGGTTGATAGGGATGTCTATTTCTCCAGATCTTAGATTCCATATTGCAAAACTTGATACTCCTGATGAAGCAATGAAACAGATTACTAAAGTCTTTGGAATTAAAAATGAACTTAAAGCCCATCAACTTGAAAATGAATTGCTTACATTGGACCCCAATAATTTTTCTTGCATTGAATATTTTTTGTCCAAGTTCAAGACCCTTAGACTTCTCTTGGAAGCTGTTAAGGTTAAGAAAGAAGATAGTAGCCTTATCTACTCCATTCTTACTAAGTTGCGACCAGCCTATTCTGTGTTTGTTTCCACCTTCCATTCTACAAGAGAAGCCTTCATTTCTCAAGGACAAACCTACAAGTCCCCTTCCTTTGATTCCTTTTGTGATTCTTTAATAAGAGAACAAGAAAAACTCTTACACCTTGGTCTTCCTCATCTTGGAAACTCTTCTAAGAAAGCGTTAGCCGCCCAACAACAACCAAATCCAAAGAATCCTAAGAAGTTGTATCCTAGAAAGAACAGTCCTAAACCAAACAAGGGTCCTAAGCAATTTCCGCCTCAAAATGAAAAATCATTTCAACAAAATGATAAGACAAATAAAAACAAAGGGAAGAAGACTGATAGACATTGCAACCTTTGTAATTGAGATGGCCACTTAGAATCCAAATGCTTTAAGAAGATGGAAGCCTTGGAAGCAGCAATGAAGAAGCATAACATCCATTTAGAGCACTCTTCAACTTCAACTTCATCTTCAGGAATGGCACTTTCTGCATGTGGTTGTCAAGCATCTCGGTCTGGCTATGCACTAAATGTATCTTCTTCTTCTCATTCTCATGAGTGGCTCATTGATTCTGGAGCTTCTTATCACATGGCCAAAAACAAAGCCATGTTTTCTTCTTTAAATGATTGTAACACCAAAAATATATATGTTGATGATGATAGATCTCTTAGTGTTGTAGGGACTGGAACTGTTCATCTAGACAATGGTTAGTTTAATGATTTATTATGTGTTCCAACCTTATCTTGCAACCTTCTATCTGTATATCAGATAACCCATTCAGGTGAAGGTAAAATCATTGAATTTTCACCTCATGATGTTGTAATTAAGGACCTAAGAGATCCTAGACAAATTTTAGCTACTGGCATTGCTGATGATTCTACAAGGTTGTATAAGTTTCACAACTTTGGGTCATCAAATCTTCCCTCAGTATTTGTTGCTCATAATGATGAAGTGAGCAAACTTTGGCATGAGCGATTTGGTCACTTAAACTATCGCTCTCTTCAGAATCTATGTAAAGAAAATATGGTGACAGGTCTTCCAATGGTATCTTGCAGAGATGGTGTTTGTTCCCGATGTGTACTCATAAAACATGATCGGGACAGTTTTGAAAAACGTGCCTCTTGGCACGCCTCGGCCCCTTTACAGCTCGTGCATAGTGATTTATGTGATCCACTTCCAGTTGCTTCATTCTCTGGTTACAAGTATTTCTTAACTTTCATTGATGATTTCTCCAGACGCACTTGGGTATACTTCTTAAAACTCAAGAGTGAATTATTTAACATGTTCTTGGCCTTTGTTGAAAAACAATATGGACATCAAATTCTTAAACTAAGATCTGATAATGGCAGAGAATATGTTAAAAACACATTCATCAACTTTTGCACTGAGAATGGAATTCAAATGCAACATACTGTTCCATATACTCCACAACAAAATGGTGTAGTAGAAAGGAAGAATCGCATCTTAAAGGAAATGGCTAATTGTATGCTTCAATCTAAAGGACTTAGTCTTAATTATTGGGCAGAGGCAATTAACTGTGCAAATTACATAATAAATCGCACTCCTACTAAGGTTTTAAAGAATATCACTCCAGAAGAGGCATGGAGCTCAATTAAACCAGATGTTAGTCACTTTCGTGTTTTTGGAAGTGAAGCATGGGCCCATATTCCAGATGAGAAACATAAAGCTTTAGAACCTAAGAGTGAAAAATGTATTTTTGTTGGATATTCTGAAGATGTCAAAGGATATAGACTTATTCCACTTAAGTCCAAAAATGTTATCATTAGAAGAGATGTAAAGTTTGATGAAAATATATCGGCCTGCGAGCCTAGTTCGGCGGATGTGCCACCTCTCCCTATCTCTTCTACTTTTGAAAATATTTCTTCTTCAGATGATGAAAGTGAGGATGAAACTCCTCCCCCACCTTCTCAGGATCCTCCTTCAGCTCCTCAGCTTCCAAAATGGGTCCGTGCTACTCAGGATGCAGTAGGTGATCTTGCCGGTGATCCTACAGATCAGCAACGCACACGTTCTCAGTTCAATAGAGCCTCTTCTTTACTGACTCAAGCTTCAGTGAATTATGATCCTGACACCTTTGCAGAAGCTTCAGGCCATCGAGATTGGGAAGCAGCTATGAATGAAGAATATCATTCATTATTGGCAAATGATACATGGGATCTTGTTCCTCTACCAAAGGGACGAAAACTTGTTAGATGCAAATGGGTTTACAGAACCAAGTATGGACCAGATGGGAAGGTTGATAAACATAAAGCTCGTCCTGTTGCTAAGGGTTTTTCACAAGTTCAAGGCATTGACTACACTGAAACCTTCTCCCCTGTTGCCAAAATGAACTCTATCCGCCTTGTTCTTTCCCTTGCTCCTTCTTTCAAATGGGAAGTCCATCAGATGGATGTTAAATTTGCCTTCTTGCATGGGGACTTGCATGAAGAAATCTATATGGAACAACCTATTGGCTTTATACAAACAGACTCCAGCCTTGTATGTCGGCTTAAGAAATCCCTTTATGGTCTCAAGCAAGCTCCTCGAGCTTGGTATGCCAAAATGGATAACTTTCTTTTAGAATCTGGCTTCTCTAGGTGTCATTCTGACAATACTATCTACACCAAGAAAGTGGGCAAGTCTCTTATCATTCTTGTTCTTTATGTCGATGATCTTATCCTGACTGGTAGTCATCCCAACCTTATAAACCATGTGAAGTCTAGCCTTAAAAGGAAGTTTGAAATGACAGACTTAGGACGCTTACATTATTTTCTCGGTCTTCAAGTCTTGCAATCCAAGGAAGGTATTTCCCTTTCTTAGTCCAAGTATGCCTGTGATATTCTACGCCACTTTCACATGGAAGACTGTAAGCCAGCCCCTTCTCCCTTTCAGTCTGGAGTCAAACTTTCAGTCACTTGTACTTCTCCTGAAGTTGATGCTACCTTATACCGTCAACTTGTAGGAAAACTTTTGTATCTAACCCATACTCGTCCTGACCTTTCCTTTGCTGTTGGCCTTGTTGCTCGGTTTATGCAAAACCCACGTGAAATTCATTGGAAAGCAGCTAAAAGAATACTTCATTATGTTTGAGGTACAGTTCAGTTTGGGATTCATTACAGTGCTGAAGCATCTCCTCTATTGGTTGGTTTCACTGATTCCGATTGGGCTGGTGACCCTGATGATCGGAAGTCTACTGCAGGTTATGTGTTCACTCTTGGTTCAGGACCTATTACATGGGCTTGCAAGAAACAAGGTGCCATTTCTCTTTCTTCAGCAGAAGCAGAATATTGTGGTGCCATAGAAGCTAGTAAGGAAGCCTTGTGGCTTCGTCAGATCCTGTCAGAGTTTGGCTTTCAGCAGTAGCATCCGACTACACTTTGGTGTGATAATCAAAGTGTCATTCAGCTATGCAAAGATCTAGTCCAACGTCAGCGCAGCAAACACATTGAACTACACATGCACTTCATCAGAAAGCTCATTCACGACCATGTTCTTGAAGTGCAATATTGTTCAACAGATGATCAAGTTGCAGACATCTTTACAAAGGCTCTCACAGAGGCGAAGTTCACTAGACTTCGATTTATGGTTGGAGTTCAGGAAGTTGTCACTAAGGGGGATAGGCTCTAGTGCCTCCTTCCTTCTCCTATTGTGTCATATTTGTAAATCCTTCAATCCTATCCCAAGTTGTTCTTAAGGGGGGATGTTAGGATATTCCGACACATAGGAAATAGTTAAGTACAACTTGGTCTAGTATAGAGTTAGGTAAAGTGTGTTTCTTTACTATGTACATTTTGTAACTTACAATCCAACGGTCACGATATGTAGTGATCTGACGGTTCACATCTCCTCAGTATTACCGACACTTGATCCGTGGCTTAACACCCGATTGGTCCATGATCTCTATTTAAAGAGCATGGAGGGTCATTTGTAGGGTAATATGTCTATGAGAGAAGCATATGTAAATTTTCATTCTTTTATTAATAAATTGCCTGAAGTGGCCGCGTTGGCTCAGGCCGTGGACTGTTTCCCTCTTTGAGGGTTTTAACCACGTCAAAATACTGGTGTATTGATCTGTGATCTATTTGTGAGCAGTGTCCTTTGGTGTTCTGTCTGAGGAACTTACCCTGTAAATTCCTACAGAGAGAGAGAAGTTTGAATATGAGTGTGTCCAAATGAGCCTAAGTCACCTTCTATTTATATGCAACATTGAGCATGAATAGACATGACTGTTGGGCTTTTGAGCCTACATAAGTTCGCTAGTCGACCTTTAAAATTTGACCATAATCAAAATAAATTCATAACATCATTTATGCATGTCAGAATCGGATTATCTCTAGATCAATCCTACACCTATCGGAGAGACGAATCCAAGGAAAATATTAGTTGTCATAAACAAGATGAACCATGTGGTGTTTGTCCCTGGTTTCCAATTTTAACACTCCCTCTCAACTAGGGAGAAATCCATCTACTAATCCATCTTCCAATTTGTAATATCCTTTCCATTAATGCACTACTCTGCACTGCTCTACTCTGCTGAAATATGAAGAAAAAGAAGTGAACAAGAATGTATCATAGCATTCTCTACTGACCCGAAGTCAGTCCCAATCAAAGGAGAGTGTGTCATACCACTCTTACTGGCCGAAGTTAGTTCCAATCAAAAGAAAGTGTCTCGTACCACTCTTACTAACCTAAAGTTAGTTCCAATTGATCCTAGATCAATATCAATCATCCTATCATAGGGAGCATGGTAGTACATGATGCATCGATAAGTAGTACTATGGTACTTATCCTCATTTCCATACTCATTGGACAGATGAGAGGTACTTCCCATGAGACCCAGACTACATGGGTAGGATGTCTCAGTAGGAGAATGATGAATCACTCATCCTGCCTACATATCGCCAAGGGGAATCACAGGGAATGGTTGAACCACTCACCCTATACATTCAAACCACTAGGGGAAGGCTCAACCACTCACCCTTTGGTTGGTCATCGCTCCAAGAAGTACCCCAAGGCGCCTGGAGCTCCTAGAGCTCAATGTCCATCTCATACAGGACCCTCATAAGAGGGTCTCTCCAAGACTCCAAGTAATTCTTGAAAATTGACCTTCCCATGGGGATTTGTCAGAATATCAGTGACCTCCTCACTAACCCTAATGTGATGGAGCCTTATTGCTCCTCGTTGTACCATATCTAGGATAAAGTGTTACCTAATATTTATATTCTTGGAGTGATAATGAAACACAAGATTCTATGATAATCAGATCCCAATATGGTTATCGTAGACGATCACGGTGGTATCCAACACATGTCCAAATAGCTCACTGAAGAGCTTCCTCAACCAGACAACTTCCTCAATTGATTTCTGCTTCCTTCTCATCCAAGATAATGAAGAAAAACCCAAAGAAAAACAACATCCATAAGTTCTCTTGCGATCCAACACACTGTTAGCCCAATCAGCATTTGAATAACCATGCAGCCTCACATCTCCAGAAGTGTATCTCATTCCATGAGTGATTTTGCCCCAAAGATATCTCAGAATATCCTTGGCACTAATCCAATTGTATATGATGAGGCTCAACCATATATTGGCTCAATGTGTTAACTCCAAGACGTATGTCCCAACGAGAGTTCTCCAAGAACATCAGTGCTCCTATGAGTTGGCGATACTCGAAGGCATTTCCCAATTTAGGTCCAGCGGCACTACCACATAACTTATTAAAGTTAAGTTCCATTAGAGTAGTCACAGGCTTGCAGTCCATAATACCAAATCTTTCTAATATCTTCACAACATAT
This sequence comes from Pinus tabuliformis, assembly GCA_031772625.1. Taxonomy (NCBI): domain Eukaryota; kingdom Viridiplantae; phylum Streptophyta; class Pinopsida; order Pinales; family Pinaceae; genus Pinus; species Pinus tabuliformis. Next base: position 151,010,925 of record CM062804.1, on the reverse strand, counting down.
TTTCCTTGAGAGAGTAAAATTTCACCTGGCTTTTACGAGAGCTCCAAACCTACAAATAGTGCGTTGGTCCAAGGTACTTCATCTCAAATTCAAAACTCATCTTCCTCTTACATTTGTGAACGAGAGGGTTTGCACCTGTCAGAAAGAGGTTGTCCACATAAAGTACCAGAATGAATCATTTTTAACTTTAAAGTAAAGGTTCGGATTGACATCACTTCTAGTGAATCCAAGCTTCATCAAATATCTATTGATCCTCTCATACCAAGTCTGATGTGCTTGCTTCAATCAATAGAGATATTTCTTCAACTTGCATACATGAGATTCTCGATCATGAACCTCAAACCCCTCAGGTTGTTCCACATAGACTTCCTCTTTGATTGAACTATGCAAGAAAGCGGTCTTGACATCCATCTAATGTAGGTTCCATCCTTGCGAGGCAACAAGGTCTATGATCGACCGGATGGTGGTGTGTCAGGAAATGGGTGAAATCATATCATCGTAATCTACACCTTCCTTTTGAGAGAAACCTCAAGCAACAAAGTGAGCCTTGAAATTTTCTACACTTCCATCAACTCTATGCTTGATTTTATAGAGCCACTTAGAGGTGACAACCAATTTGTCCTGGGGTCTAGGGGTCACATCCCAAACATCATTCTTCATAATTGACTCGTATTCTTCATTGATAGCATCCTTCCATACTTTATTCTTCACGGTTTATTCGAAAGATGAAGGCTTATTTCGAATGATAGTGCTCATGGTGGTCAAATATCCTTGATACTTGTTTGGATTCTTGCTTTCACCGAAATTCCCCCTTGGTGAAATGTGTCTCTAGGCATCTTCAACAGTCTCTCTAAGCCATGAGGGTCTCCTTTTGTAGGAGGAGGGCTCATGAGGAGGAGGATCAATAAGATCCATAGGTTTATCAACATTAAGCATCATTTTGTATTGATCTTGCTGAGGGCCATATCGTTGTCAATGGTGACATCATGAATTATCTCAACTTCCTTTTGACCAGCCACATAAAATTATATATCCCTTAGAATTTTCACTATAGGCCACAAAGATTCCTTTCTCCCTAGATGTACCCAATTTGCTTATTTTCTCTTTCGAAACATGAAAATATATGGGACTTCCAAAATTTCTAAAATGTGAGACATCAGGTTTCTTATGACTGACCATTTCTTCGGGAGTCTTGGAGTCCAATGCTTGATGAGGGCATTGGTTTTGAACATACAAAACGGTATTTGCAGCTTCAACCCATAGGAAATTTAGAAGGCCTTGACCATGAAGCATGGTATGAACTGCTTCTACAATAGAGTGATTCTTCCTTTCAGCCAAAACATTTTGCTCAGGACTGTTTTACATTATAGTCTACCTCTTAATGCCACCTTCTCTACAATAATCTTGGAATCCACTAGATTCATACTCGGCCCTATTATCAGTCCTCAATATCTTGATTTTCTTCTTAGATTGGTTTTTGATCAAAGGCTTTGAAGTGTCAAAACCAGGTGAAAAATTCATCCTTCTTCTTCAATAGGTAGATCCAGGTCTTCTAAGAATAATCATCCACAAAGGTGAGAAAATATAAGTATCCTCCCAAAGAGTTACAGGCATCATACCAGATATGTCGGAGTTGAGAAATCCTAATATATATGTCGTCTTTCTATTACTTGAGGGGAATGGTACCCTTGTAAGTTTTCTTTCATCACATCCCGGATATACACCTTCATGCTCTACTTTAAACTCGGGCATACCTATTACCATCTGTCTCACATCATGTACGTCCTTATAATTAAGATGGGAAAACCTCCGGTGCCATAGTTTAGATTGCAGAGATGTGTCGCAAGACATGGCTCCCAATGGACTTCCTCCAACTTGATACAAAGTGTCAACCTTGAACCCAACAATAAAATAAACTTTAAATTTTATTTTCCAAAAACGTACCTTTCCATCGATGAATGCCAACTTGAATCCTTTGTCCTCCATTGCTAAAATGGAAACCAAGTTCTTCTAAAGGTCATGTACATATAATACTTCTTGCAAATGAATAGTGTTAACTTGATTCAATTAAAGGGTAGCATTCCCTAACCCCTTGACAGGATAGGTGGCATCGTCTCCAAGGATGATCTTCAACTTTGTCTCATTTTCTATCAGATTAGAGAGGGTTGCCTTGTATCTGGTGAAGTGCCTTGAGGCACCACTATCAATCAACCAATTTCCCAAAGTGTCTAGAGGAGAGGCAGTGGAGAGGTACAATATAAGATAGTACTCGTTTTTCTTATTTTTAATAACATTTGATTCTTCATACCTGGAGTTCCTTGATTTCTTGAAGGGTTGACCATTTCCCTGATGTCTCGCATTCCTTTTTCCTTTTCCATTGGACCTGCCATTCCTATGATCGTGGATGTTGAAGTTTCCCCTGGAATGATTGTGATCATCATCAAGTAATGTGTCCCTTCTATTTGGACACTCCCTTACATAGTGACCAAACTTATTGAAAACAAAGCACCTACCCTTCCTTCCACCCTTAGATCCAGGCTTTCCATGGAAATGACCTTTAGACCTTGCATTATTTCTCCTTTTGGCATGAAGAAGAATGTAGTGGGTTTGCTTCTATTAGAAGGAATTTATTTCTCCACCATTCTTGTTTCCTATTGAATGCATCTCAATATCAATTCTTCAAACCCTAGAATTCGATCATTGTTGAGGATGTGTTGTGGTCACCAACAACCCCCCTCTTCGTTTGATATTAGTAATAACATCAAGCAAAGGGGGACCCTTAGCCAAAAATCCAAAAAATATTTTTTGTTTAAAAAATTCTTTTGTATCAGCTCCCTAAAAGCTATATCGCGTCGCAACGGAAAAAGGAGCGCTTGCCCAAAGTGCATAAATACACTAAAAAGGAGCGACGCGAGAACCCATCGCATCACGCGCATTGAGAGCGTTTGAAAAAGGAGAACCTAAAGAAACGCCGACGGCCAATATGCGACGTTGCACGTCGCAATGCCACACGAGCAGCACAAAATGACAAAGTGAAAACCTTGCGATGTTGCGATCTGCGATCTGCGACCATGCAAAGCTGCGATCTGCGATATTAGCGATCTGCGATATTAGCGATCTGCGACCATGCAAATCTGCGATCTGCGATATTAGCGATCTGCGATAACACTTAATAACGTCGCAGCCATCGATACTGTGATACCAATCGCAGAAAAAAATCATCGCAAGAATTCTCCGACATGCACGGTAGATCCAAATTTGAAAGCGCGCCTTAAGGGAAATTAATGACCGCATGCTCGAATATCCAGAAATGATTGCATCACATTTATCGAAGAGTCAAGTTGTGATGAATGTCATTAATTTCGCATTCATTAGAATTTAATGCTTTCATGTCAATCTTTTCGTCATTTCCCTTCTTCTTTGCATAAACTGCAAGAGATGCAACTGATATAAATCTATATGCAGGAAACATCTAAGGAGAAGGGAAGAGCGCCAATAAGATAACAGAGAGAAGATGCCTCCGCAATTGGATGCCGCATGCAGCAGAACCGCGGATTCCAGAGTATCGCCCAACAGGCACTGATGAAAATAGACTGTCCAAGACTTAGAGTCAAAGGCGCACAAAAGCAGCGTGTTTACAAAAGATCCTGAAGCTCAGACATGGTAAAGCAGAGAAAGAAGCGCAAGAGAAGAAAGACGATCCAGAAAAGCCTGGAACAAAGAACGGAAACAGTTCTCGAAACAGGGGATTGTCCATACAGCGCGACTTCTAACTCATTGAGTCATTCGCACGACCGGAAACCGAAATAGCAACAGCAAAACCAGTTCGAAAAGAAACTGGGTTGTACTAAGTGTGCGCACAGCGAATACACCCAGCTAGAGAGAGGTTTTCGAAAATATCTTCTAATCTAACAGAAAGAGGTGCCAGCGCTTGTTGTTTCTAATTTTCAAGCTCGAACAAAAGGAAAGGACAACCAGCCGACTCTTTCAGGGTGAACAGCGCATTGCTTATAGCACTAAGGAACAGATACAGAAACGGTTAGAAATTAGATTCAGTTTTTAGAAATAAATTTGTTTTTAGTAAAAGGGCGGTCATTTGAAGCCGTTCCCTGAATTTGTGAAAAGTAAAATTAGTCGGTTACTAGTATTTAACCCTTCTCATTGCATTGGAGAAGGGTCCGAAATTTTGTCAAAAAATTTGTCCTCAGAACATGCACTTTTGCACCCTCGGAGGGGGTTTTTGATGAATGGACGGATCAAGATTTATTTATGTTTGCATTTTAATACCTGCTACTGATGTTGCACTTCTGTACTCTTAGTAGGCATTAGAAGCAAGTACAAATAGATCATTATTGCTTAAGGTCTGTAAGTTTAAAATCAGTCATAAATGGTACTTTTATCTCTTGACTAGTTTCTACTTGCATTCTTAGAGTAATATACAGCTGATGTTATTTATATGTTAGCATATGAATGAGTGGACTACCATTTGGCACTTTTGTACGGTGGAGTCATTGATTTGTGCTTAATACATGAATAGCTGATTATGCAATACGCTGTTCACAACCGTTTTGCTTAACTTCTTACGCAAGATGGTTCATCTTAGTTGATTTATATTCTCATGATAGCTGAATAATCTTCATTACCAGTTATTCTGTGAAATCTTTCTAGATTGCATAATGGAAAAATTCTGTCCCGAGTTAGTGTAGATTAGATGTATTGTTTTTGTTAGATTAAAGTAGTATAAAGTCATTTCAGAATTTAGAATTAGATTAGTTCAGGAATAATTACAGATTTTCTACTATCATTTTCTACACACACACACACCTCTTAGAACGGGAAGCTGGTCCCGTCATCCCCAGTCGGACCCGCTACACCAAACGGGCACGGAGTCGCCAACCAGGTTCCCGACCGGGTGGGTATCCCCCTTGTTGTTGACCCGATTTCGGGGCCCTCAACAGGATGGTGGTCTTAAATACATACCACTCAGGTGGGAGTCCTCCAAGGGTGGTGAGAGTAAGCTCTCTCTAAGGAATGACTTCACCAATTGAGGGTAGATCATTCTCAATGTCAGTAATCCTTGAGAAATAGGATTGAATATCCTCGTCCTTTCCCTTCTTAATATCGTTCAACTTATTCTTGAGAAATAGAATTTGATTAGAATTACTAACCTTGAGCATGCCGACCAACCTGTCATAGATATCCTTGTAGATCTTCAATTCGGAGATGTAGGCCACCATATGCTTGTCAATGGAATCCCTGATAATATTCTTTGATTTGAATTCAACCCTATTTTACTTGGTCTTTGCAACAACCGGTGCATTTGAAGGAGGTTCAGGGATTTTACCTTGCACATAGTCCATCACTTCTTTTTCTTCCAAGGTCAAATCAAGAGACATCTTCCATCCAAAATAGTCATATTTATCATGGAACTTGTCTTCAGCCATGAAGTAGGATGAGGAACCCATTGAACCTTTTGTCCTTGTCCAATTGTCTTCAGTGATTTCTCTTTAACTCTTGCTTGGGCTTTCTCTTCACCTCATCTCAGATACCATGTTAATTTTAGGCAACAATGGTATGTTCTATGATTTAGAGCAATTTTATTTCAATATCTTTATTAGCCCAGTATCAATATTCAGATTAGCAATGACATCAACATGATAGTAAAATGCAGATAGAACATAAACATTAACAGTAGAAGACAAGCCAAGACAAGAGGATACAAGATGTGGCACCAAGAAGGGAAAATACCAATGTGGGGAAACCCTTGATCAAATATTTTTTTTTGTCTTCAATAGTTTAGCAGAGATAGATAGCACAATTTACAAATCTGATAATTTATAACAACACAAAAAGAGCCCTAAAAAGAAAAGTCAACTCTGGTCAACATGACAAATTTGACCCTCAGTAAATTGGTCAACTTCAGTCAACCTCGGCCTCCAAACAACAAGATAAGACAACCCTCAAAATAGTTAAATTTAATCCAGTCAAATTCTGGTCAAAAAACCCACTTGCGGTCAGCCCTTGCTACAATCAACACTGGTCAAAAGTCATGTCTAGCCTTGATTTCTGTTCCCAGAAATGTGGCATGCTCAAATAGAGATAGCCCTCACAAAAACACAGTCAAATGAGGTCAACTCATGTTGGTCAATGCTTGGTAAAACTATCAAGAAATTCGGTCTCTTGAAATTTCAGTCTCGTAAAATTTTGGCCTCCTGAAATTTTGCTCTCCTAAATTTCGGACATGTGGAGAGAGAGAGAGAGGCGTAGAAATCCGTACCCAATCAATGAGGGGAGAGAGAGAGAAGTGTGACAATGAGTGTGTACAAATGAGCCTAAGTCACCTTCTATTTATATGCAACGTTGAGGATGAATATATCTAATTGTTGTGCTTCTGGGCCTACATATGTTTGTTGGCCGACCTTGGCAATTTGACCATAATTAAAATAAATTCATAACATCATTTTTACATGTTAGAATCAGATGATATTTAGATTAATCCTACACCTCTCAGAGAGAGTAATCCAATAAAAATATTAGTTGTCATAAATATGATGACCCATGTGGAGTTTGGCCATAGTTACCAATTTTAACATTCCCTCTCAACTAGGGAGAACTCCATCTGCTAATCCATCTCCTAATCTATATTATCTTAGCCATCAATGCAATACTTTTCTCTGTTGAACTATGAAGAAGAATAAGTGATTGAGAATGTATCATAACATTCTCTACTGACCCGAGGTCAGTCCCAATCGAAGAAGAGTGTGTCATACAACTCTTACTGACCTGAAGTCAGTTCTAATCGAAATAGAGTGTCACATACCACTCTTACTGACCCGAAGTCAGTTTCAATTGATCCCATATCAATATCAGTCATCCTAACATAGGGAGTAAGGTAGTACATGATGCATCCATCGGTAGTACTATGGTCCTTATCCTCATTTCTGACTCATTGGATAGATGAGAGGTACATTCCTTGAGTCCCAGATTCCATGGGTAGGATGTCTCAATAGGAGAAGGATGAACCACTCATCCTGCCTACATGTTGCTAAGGGGTATTGCATGGGAAGGATGAACCACTCACCCTATACATAGCAAACCACTGGGGGAAGGTTGAACCACTAACCCTATGGTTTCTTATCACTCCAAGGAGTACCCCAGGCCCCCTGGAGCTCCTAGAGATCAATTTCCATCTCATAGAGGACCCTCATAAGAGGGTCTCTCCACAACTCCAAGTTGTTCTCTGAAGGCTAAGAACTTCACCTTCCCTAGCGGATTTGTTAGAATGACGATGACCTGCTCATCAGTCCCAATGTGCTGGAGGCTTATTGCTCCTCCTTGTACCATATCCTAGATAAAGCGGTACGTGATATCGATATGCTTGGAGCGATCATGACACACAAGATTCTCTGGTAATCAAATCCCACTCTAGTTGTCGTAGAGGATCATGGTGGTATCTAACACATGTCCAAACAACTCATTGAAGAGCTTCCTCAACTAAACATCAGGAGGCCATATTATAAATTATGTATTCGGCCTCGACCGTGCTCAAAGAAATTGATTTCTTCTTCCTTCTCATCCAGGATATTGAAGCATAACCCAAATAAAAGCAACATCTAGAAGTGCTCTTTCGATTAACCACACTGCCAGCCCAATCAACATGAGAATAATGATGAAGCCTCACATTTCCAAAAGTGTATCCCAGTCCATGAGTGATTATGCCTCGAAAATATCTCAGAAGATTCTTGGCACCAATCCAATGTATATGATGAGGCTCAACCATATATTGTCTCAATGTGTTAACTGCAAAACATATGTCTAGATGGGAGTTCCCCAAGAACATCATTGCTCCTATGAATTGACGATACTCAAAAGAATTTCCTAATTTAGGTCCAACAACACTACCACATAACTTCTTAAACTTAATTTCCATCAGATTAGTCACAGGCTTGTAGTCCACCATCCCAAATCTTTCCAATATCTTCAAAACATATTTTCCTTGAGAGAGGAAAATTTCACCTGGCTTTTGCTAGACCTCCAATCCTAGGAAATAGTGCATCGGTCCCAGGTCCTTCATCCCAAATTTAGAAGCCAACTCCCTCTTACATTTGTGAATGAGAGGGTTTTCACCTATCAGAAATAGTTTATCCACTTAAAGTACCAGAATGAGAGGGTTTGCACCTGTCAAAAAGACGTCATCCACATAAAGTACCAGAATGAGAGGCTTATCATTTTCAAGCTTAAAGTAAAGGTTCGAGTCAACTTCACTTCTAGTGAATCCCAGCTTCATCAGATAGCTATCGATCCTCTCATACCAAGCCTAAGGTGCTTGCTTCAATCCATAGAGAGCTCTATTCAACTTGTATACATGATACTCCCAATCATGAAACTCAAACCCCTTACGTTGTTATAGATAGACTTCCTCTTTGATTGATCCATGCAGGAAAGTGGTCTTCACATCCATCTGATGTAGGTTACATCCTTGTGAGGTAACAAGGTCTATGATCGAGAAGATGGTGGTGTATTGGGAAATAGGTGCAAATATCTCATCATAATCTACACCTTCCTTTTGAGAGAAGCATCGAGAAACAAATTGAGCCTTGAACTTTTTTGCACTTCCATCAACTCCATGCTTAATTTTGTAGAAACACTTGGAGGTGACAACTAGTTTGTCTTGGGGTCTAGCGGTCACATCCATTCTTCATAATTGACTCATATTCTTCATTCATAACATCCTTCCATAGTTGATGCTTCGTGTCTTCTTTGAATGATGAACACTCATTTTGAATGATAGTGCTCATGGTGGTCCAATATCCTTGATACCTATTTGGCTTCTTGGTTCCACGGAAAGTCCCCCTTGGTGCAATGTGTCTCTTGACATATTCGAGAGTCTCCCTAAGACATGAGGGTCTCCTTTTGGCGGAGGAGGGCTCATGAGGAGGATGAATATGATCCATAGGTTTATCAACATCAGGCATTGTTTTGTCTTCCTCTGCACCCTGATTTCCAGTGTTAGCTTCTTTTTCCTTCCTTAGGATAGGAGGGTTATTGATCTTCCTGAGGGCCATATATTCGTCGAAGGTGGCATCATGACTTATCTCAACTTCCTTTTGACTAGGCACATAAATTCTATATCCCTTAGAATTTTCACTATAGCCCATAGAGATTCCTTTCTTCCCAAATGCACCCAATTTGCTTCTTTTCTCTTTTGGCACATGAAAATATACGGGATTTCCAAAAATTCTAAAATGAGAGACATTAGGATTCTTACTAGTGAACATTTCTTCAAGAGTCTTGGAGTCCAATTCATGATGGGGGCATCAATTTTGAACATATGTGACAATATTTGCAGCTTCATCCCATAGGAACTTCGAAAGGCCTTAATCATTTTCCTCCTAGTTAATTCTATTTCTACCATCCCAATGCTTCTAGAAGTCCTTCTCAAAAGTGATCTCTTAACTATCTTGGAGGGAAATTGATTACTTGATTGGAACCCATGGATTACAATTTTTTAGGAGCAAGGGATGAGAAAGCTTCATATTCTTCAATATATTCCACAAGTTAAAAGCATATCAAACGATTTCTTTTTTGTTTAATTGATACGAAAATCACTTGAGCATTTGTTAGGATTTTGAGACCTTTTTCAATGATTTTTTGTTTTTGAAAGTTATGTTCTCAATTAAAGAAATTAAAGAAAAGGTGAAACTTATGCAATGGAAGGATTTTCTATTTTAGTGCCTAAGATTGCCTTGCTAATGTGAAGGGCTTGGTATTTTATTGACTCAATATTAGTCACATTTGACTTCCTAGCATTTCTTTTAATTTCATTTTTGTTGTGTTTATACTGCTATCCTTGAAGTTGTTCATCTATTGTGTGTCTAATAGGAAGTATTAACTACTAAGAACTCTCAAAGGTGATATTGATGGATGACTAACTTTAAATGTCCCTACTTCACGCTTTAGTATTACGTGATCATGTAAAGAAATTATTAATCAATATTAAAGGGAAGATGATTAACGTGCAGTGTTTCTTGTGTTATGATATCATTACTGCATTCTGGCCCCCAATAATATATTTGAAGCTAATTTTTGGTTGTTACTAGTGGAGCTTCCCTTTGGCTCAACAAAACATCGAGGATAAATGTCCATTGCATAGGCATTGGAAATCATCAAAGAGGAATTCACCAAAAGTAGTAGAGGACATGGGAGAAATTGGTACAATGAGCAGATAACTGGTAGAGAAACATTGAGGTGCCATAATTTATTGTATATTTAGATTCACTCAAAATTAACTAGTCACAAAAAGTAATTTTTTTTTTCGAATATTTTCATGTATACAAAAATACTAAAAATGTAATTTCAGACTAATTATTCAAACTATTAATTATCTAATAGTCATAATTTGTTATTAAATATTATAATATGATTAATATTATATGACACAACTATAGGGTCTAGCTGTGAGGGGCATTGTGACAATATGTGCACACTTCTCATCGTATTGAACAATCATCTATTAGAGTGTGATATCCATCCAACGAAATGTACTCCCAGAAGCCATTATGGGATTGAAATTTTTTCTTTCAGTGGAAAAGTGGTGACATATTTTAGTAGGCCTTAATGTTTCATTCCCTAAGGTTTTGACACTACTCATAGCTAGCACCTTCATTAAACCAAGTGAGGTAATTATTTTGGAAAGTTGAATCATTTTGTCTCCACAATCCAATATGATGTTGGATCAATGTCATGATCCTTAAAACATATCTCATAATAGCGACGAACTTTTACTGTGGGCAGAAGAATATCCAAATTTAAGGAACATGACTCTTTTAGAACAAGCAATAAGGATATTTTGTACACTCATCTTTTTTTTCCATTTGTTTTCACAAGTTATCTATTTGAATTCAAGCTTCTGTGATCCATATTCTGAATATTAGAAACCTTTTCGGAAGAAATCACATTGGAAGACTATTTCCTGATATTTTTAACATGTAACTTAGTTGGTATGATTGTGCCTAAGGTTTTGTTGAAGGTTGAATACTAAGTTCCTAAGGTGTTATTTCCTATGGTGATGTTTTATTTGCTTTGTTTATATAGGTCATTTAACTGCATAATGGCCACTATCGAATGTTGAGGTATATGCAGTATAAATCTCTTATAGTCTACTTTTTTTTATATTCAAGTATTCATCATCCTTGATGTCTTATACTCTACATTGTATCTTCCTTCATTTTTAGGAGAGGAACTCAATATTGATGGTAACAAGAAGTAATTGAAGCAAGAAGATAGAAATAACACTAGAGCGACAGATCCAAAATGAGAGAGAGAAGAGAATCTGTCTAGTGATACCCTTAGAGCTAATATCTTGCATAAGGCACACTCTTAGAGAATGATGGTAAAATATTTAGTGAATTCACTTGCAATGCTTTGGAAACACAGTGATAATGTTTTGAAATGATGAAACAATATTTCATGTGTAAATTGTAGTCCAACCGATATTAATTTGGAAACTCATATTGTAATATTTGATATTTTATATAATAAAATTTATATGGTTGAAATTATTTTTATTTGCACTTTATATGATTTAGTCTTGTAATTAACATATGTAACTTTGTGTTATCATATTAGATAAACATGCACATTGTATGACATTGTTTTAGAATTTAGTCGCAACAACATACTAATTAATTTAAGTTGATTAATAACGAGCACATAAAATCAATTTAAAACTACTAAATTAGTAGTTTATATTAATTAATGATGAACACGAACAAAAAGAATATATGACTAAATTAGTCATTTATAATGATTATGAGTGAAATTAAATGAAATGAATAGAAACTACTAAATAAGTCATTTATGTAATGAATATGAAAATACCAAAAAAGATAAATGACTACTGCAAACAATAATTTTTTTGATTAAAATGATGAATACAATTTGCATTTATACGACTATTAGTAGCTAATTTACAGTATCTTATAACACGACTAAAATTTGCATATATATGACTATTAGTAGCTAATTTATAGTATCTTATAACATGACCAACTTTTTGGTCATATTTCTTTGGTAATTCATTGGTTTTCTCAAGGATTCATGTAGTAATATATTTGGTCATTAATTGCGATAATTAATGACTAAACCAATGAAAACTTAATGACCAAATTTATGACTAAATATACTAGTATATGGTATAATTGAGGAAACCAATTAATGACTAAGCTAAAAATGGCTAAAAGTTGTTCACGTTATAAGATACTGTAAATTGGCTACTATTGGTCACTGATTGAAAAATGGTCATTTATATGCAAATTTTAGTTGTTTTTTTAGTAACTAATTAGTCATTTTGTACTAGTGAGTATAATATATTCATTTTACTTATATTTAGATGTCTTTTTTTTTTAAAGGGGCTGATTGACAGACTAAAGTGTTTTATTTATTTGTATAGGTCGAAATGGAAGGCAAATTTCTTGTCGAGCCTCTGTATATACTCGATCGGAGAGAAGTAACATTGTGGAAATGAGTTATCACCCAGGTTAAGGTGCATTGGCAGCACTATGGGTTGGAGTAGGCCACCTGGGAAGACGAGCAGGTTATGAAGGAAAGCATTCCAGAATTATTCTAAGGAGGAAAACATTGGGAAGATGTTACATATTGGGGGGGAGATGTGATATCCCCAAATTATGTAAATAAGTTAATTACTGCAAACCAAACAATTTGATGTTATTTTAATTATGGAATTATTTTTGAAACTCTTATGCATAATTGAATTGCAGTTACTTGTAAATATTGTTTTACTTGCTAAGTTGTTAGGAGAACATGTTAGGAGAACAGTTATTGGCCCTAAGTAATTTCTTGAGTATTTACTCAAAGAAGGTTCAAGAGGATAGGGGTATAAGATATTAGGGAGAAAATAAAGAAGGAAGTCTGTGTTGAGACGTCAGGCAAAGTTTTGATGCTACGTCTAGTTTGGGCGAGATATCTGTCAGAGATATTAAAGATCTTGACCAAGAGATAGTAAAAACAGTTCCTAGGTACATGAACAGCTTAGGGGGAGACTACCGCGAGAGTAGTCTCAAGGTTAGGAGGCATATTGCTGAGCAACAAGCTTGAGCTGCAAGATAAATCTGGAAGAGCATTGTGAACCAGATAAGAAAAATTATCCTACAGATAAATCTAGAATATTCTGTTATGTATTTTCTGAAAGTATTTACCTATAGTATATATGTTTAAGGCTATTAGTATGAAGAAAACATAAATAGCTACAAAGGAGTTATATCTATAGGAAAATTGTAATAGACTGTAGAACATGTCCAAATAGCATGAGAACTAGTAGGCTAGCATGCAAAAGAGTGTATCAAAAGATAGACAAATAGAATGATAAATTACAATTCCGGAATATGTACGAATTAAAAGGAAGAACTTTCTAAAATAATATTAAAAATCAGATAACAGAGCTGTATACTAGCGTTAAGCGAAGGAAGAACAAGCATTAACAATTTTAGATATTATGCCAGCATTAACGATAATTTTCTTATAATAAAAACTTGCTAGAAACAATAACAAGACTTATAATATCAAGATTATATTGTTTTCCAAAATCATGCTGCCTATGTTTAATAACATAAAAACTTTAGGATAAAATGGGGGAAAAACCCTCACAGTAAGAGAAAATTTATGTATTAGCTGCACTGTATCAGTAATGTACACAAACTGCATGTAAAACTCTAGAACAATTTTAGATAGGAGCGGAACCCTAGTGTCAAGGAGGAAGCATTAAACAACGAATCACATAAATTGCAAAAACTCCTACTTAGTTCAATCTGAGTAATACAAGAGGACCATAGAAATACTGTTCAACCCCTATAAATATCAAAGAATTCCTAGTTCAGATAAATATCAAACTTAGAAGCCATGATAACCATTTGTCTCAAATAAAAAACATCACATATTATATTTAAGCCACAATAGGCAAACAGAGGAAACAATATACTGTAGCCAGAGTAAATAGATAGTTCAAAGGTGACTTAAAACACTGTATAATCTCGTAAAATACACCAAAGGGTTTGAACCACAAATTTCCACAACTAAAACCTTGAATATGTTAAAAGTACAGTATCAATTTATAGCCTGTCTATAGAGCTTGACTGCAAGGACCAGGCCAGTTTTGAATAGAAACCAGCAAGCCTTAGCCTCACCTCATACGCCCAACACCAAATACATACACCATCTCGGGTTGGTTAACCCTCCATGCACTGAAGAAAGACAGAACTGCAAGTATATGACATGTGTGCTCAAATCTGTTACAAGTCTTTAAAAGATGAAATTCATCCATAGTAAAACTATGAACTAGACCAAATACCCAGTAAAGGGACTAGGCTTTTAGCTTGAAGCTCGACGAGATGGATAAAGGGTTCCATCCACACTTCACCTGGGAGTCCGCTCAACCTGCAAATCACCACCTCCTGACTAAGAGGAGAACAAAAGTTAAATTCCGTCTATGTGAAACCCATAAGTACATAAATAACTATAGTTTTGATCCAATGAAGGAAGAATGTAGCTTAATACATGTACATTTGAAAGGCTCGCAACATTGTTGTATCACTGAACTAGAAGACACCAAGTAGTCGACAAGGCAATAGCAAGGACCACCATATCAAGAAAGGAGAGCCTCAACATCCAATGGCTCTAACACCAGGCTAAGGAACAACATCAACATTACAAAGAAACGCTCTTGTGGAGCGGGTCGAAGATTTCCATAACAGGGGAGAAACAATGAGCCAAGACTGCCAATCCATCAGAGGCAAAAGGACCCGAGAATGTTACTAACCGTCGGATCGATGCCAACGTTTGATGATTGTAGATAGGGTCCAGAGTCCAAGGATAGCAAAGGCGTCACATGACATTCAAGAATCCGACAGGCCAGACCTTTTCCATAGGCTGCCACAATGGCCAGAGTAACTTTAGCATTAACGGAGACTAGACAATAGACGAGTGCAGTATTAAAGAGTTAAATAAAACTTAAGAAATTAACAAGTAAATCCTCAACCTTAGTTGATAGGATAGGTTGATCCAAGGTGTCTTTAATGCAACTGTAAATCCGCAGTACTGGCAAATCCTGAGAATATTCATGGACCATCAAAACAATCTCAGAAACCTTTGATAAAAGGGAACGATATTAAAGCAAGGTTACGACCACGATGTAAACATTAATGTAACAACGGATTGTAAACGTTAATGTTATAACAGATGACATAAAAATATAATGATAAATGAATGTTTATTATTTGAACTAAGAATATAGTTGAGTATTTACATTACAGTAATAGTTGGTAAAAGTTTGTTTGTTTGTCTGTTATATATATATATATGGTTGTTTTCATAGATGGATTCATGACAATGTAACATTTTTTTTAAATGTTACTAATTTTCATGCTGATTTTGAAAAGTGTTGATGTGCATCAACCCATTTTTTAGAGGGCTTATCTTTTACACTGTAATTTTATTTATTTATCAAGTATAAACATTTGTTTTAAAATATTAGTGATTTGCATGGCAATTTTGAAAAATGTTATGGTAATTTTGAAAAATGTTGATGCAAGATCAACCTTTTTTTGTTTAAAGCGTTTATGTTTTACAATTTAAAATTTTCTAATGTATTAAATGTGGATAATTTTTTTGTGTGAGTAAAAAAAAAAAACAAAAAACAAAAAAAACAAAAACACGACAAAAAAATCAAATATATAAAAAAGAAACAGCCATAAAAATGTAAAAAAAAAAAAAAAACAAAATTAACTTATAAAAATAAAAAAATTTAAAATTAAAAAGCAAAAATAAAAAATTTAAAAAAATAAAAGAAGAAAAAATCTTTAAAAAAATAATTTAAAGGAAAAAATAAAAAAAATATTAAAAAAAAGGGTAATTAAAAACACAATTATTAAAAAAAAAATTAAAAAAATAAATCAAAATCAAAATAATTAAAATACAAAATTTTAGATTAAAAAATTAAAAGGAAAATTAAAATAATTAAAATAAAATATTTAGAAGGTTAAAAAACTAAAATTAAAATTTTAAATAATTAAAATAAATTAAAAATTAAATATAAAATGTCCACATGGGGTAGCTCAAGCGGCAGTGGCTGTGAAAATGAAGTCTCACCGAACCGGAAGTCTTGGGTTCAAATCTTGGGCTACCCTTCCCCCGTAGTGGGGTATGTAATGGACATGAAAATAGGAGAGTCCTACCAAAGCTTACAAAAAAAATTAAATATAAAATAATTAAAAATAAAAAAAATGAAATTAAAATTAAAAAAAAATAAAAAAACAAATAAATAAATAAAACTTTAAATTATGCCTCGCACCAGAGCCACCTTGGTGGGAAGTCGATTTCGGGCAGCTCCCCACCCGCCTAGGGGCTAGGCCCCACGACCCTTTGGGTCGGGAGGTCTATTTCGGGAATCGACCCCACTGACTAGATAGTCATGGGGCCTGGCCCCTGGGCAGGTAGGAAGTTGGCACAACTCCTTGCCCGCCCAGGGGTTGTGTCCCACGACCACTTGAGGGGGGGGGCACGATTCACAGAATTGACCTCCTCCCCTGGGCGACGATTCCCAGAATTGACCTCCCTGCCCGGGTGGCCACGGGGTGGGCCCAATTTCATTCCTTTTTAAATTTATTTATTTATTTATTTATTTTAATAATTATGAATATTTATTTATTTTTTAATTGTTGTTTTTATTATTTTTATTGTTTTTTTAATTATTATTTTTAATAGAATTTATTCTTTTAATATGTTTTTAATTATTTTGTTTTTTTTTTAATGTTTTTATTGTTGTGTGGTTATGTCTTCCGGATCCATTGCATTTTGTTGTTTTATGTATCGACGTTTCAAACCATCCTCTGTGGTTCATCATCAAAAATTTAGATGTGTGAAGAAGCCAGATAAAGATGAGTGATAAATAAAGGTTATGGTAGGTAGTGTAAAGAGCCGACAGGTTTTGATGAAGGTGAGGTTTTTAATTAATTTATAGCTAATTTAATTTAGTTTAACTTTAAATTTAAATTTAATTATGATTTTTGTTTTAATTTAATATATTTTCATTTAATTTAATTTTGATTTAATATAATTTAATAATTTAATTTAATTCAATTCATTTTAATTTTAATTTGATTTAAATAAATTTAATTATAAACTAATTCAGTTTAGTTTTATTTTGTTTTGTTTTAATTTAATGTAATTTTAATATAATATAATATAATATAATTTAATTAATTTTAGTTTGATTTAATTTCAATTTCAATTTTTAATTTAATTTAATTTAATTTTAATTTTAATTTAATCTAATTTGTTATAATTTAATTAAAATTAAAATTAAAATAAATTAAAATTAAAATTAAAATAAATTAAAATTAAAAATTCATATTAATTAAAATAAAAATAAATTAGATTAAATTAAAATTAAAATTAAAATTAAAATAAATTAAATCATCTAATCCATTAAGTTAACACTTAACCTAACTAGAGTATTAAAAATAAAAATAAAAATGAAAATAAAATAAAAATAAAAATTAAATTAAATTAATTAAAATAAAATTAAATTAAAAATAGAAATTAAATTTAAATCAAACTAAAATTAATTAAATTACATTACATTATATTACAATTACATTAAATTAAAACAAAATAAAATAAAATTGAATTGAGTTATAATTAAATTTTATTTAAATCAAATTAAATTGAATTAAATTAAATTATATTAAATCAAAATTATATTAAATGAAATATATTAAATTAAAACAAAAATCATAATTAAATTTAAATTTAAAGTTAAACTAAATTAAATTAGTTATAAATTAATTAAAAATCTCTCCTTCATCAAAACATGTTGGCTCTTTACACTACCTACCATAACCTTTATTTATCGCTCATCTTTCTCCAGCTTCTTCACTGTCACATACCCCGGTAACCTTGCATGTAAAAGCAGGGAGTTAGAATTTTTTTTATACAAATTACCCACAAGTAATTATCCAATTCACAACTCCAAAATTCATCATTAACCATTAGATATAATGTTGATTAGTACATCAAGTAAATTGCAGTTAAAGACAGTAAGTTGCATAACCATTAACCACCACTGTGGTAGTGTAATAATATAAACTGTCTCGTGAATCCTTGCATCCATTTCATGATTTCCTTCACCATATTTATTAATCTCATACTTGGACATTATGGTTATGCCATCAATTAAAAAACCATCAACACCAAGGATTCATCATCATCAAACTAACACAAAAGGCAATCACACCATTGAACACCAATATACCCTGGAAACCCCATAGGGTGAAAACCAGCAAACGTTTAATCTTATTATTAAACGCTTGTGAGGGTTTTCACCCTTTACTCAATGGCTTAATGAATTATCATTAAGTTGTCACATAACTAGCTAAAAGCTAATACATTTTCGATGAAACCCTTTTCTTACATACCGCCACATGTAACATTCCTTGTGGCATGATTGTTCTAGCAATGGACGATCCTGTAACTCGAACTCATCTGCATGGACCATTAATCCTTTTCCTACCACAATGTTAAACATCATTTTTATTTGGCACCAACCGCCATCATTTCTTGTCAATGTTATCGTCAACAAGCTTTGGCAACAAGATTAGATACCATATTAATCAATCAATAATCAACCTCTAATAGAGATCTTTTAACATCTACTCATATGCATGAGCAAGCATGAAATACTATTTAACTAGTACATATACTCAAGTAAATATTGCTTTACCTTCACAATGTTTATTCACACTAATGCATAATTCTCTTTAAGAGATCTAACTCATTAGTTCTACTAACATGTATAACACAATCGTTGTATCTTCATACATGTAATAAACTATTGTTTCTATGCTTAAGCACGTATGTTCTTTTCACATAGTTATTTTTTGAGAGCTCAACATAGTTTCTCTATCATACAAAGAACATAACTCCTATATCACAATGACTATTCTTTGTGCATACCATAGAATATCATAATAGCCCTTCTTTAATGTATGCAACACTTATTCCCTTCACTAGAATACTATCATCATTTCATGCAAACAAACCACATACTTGTTTCTCAAAGGAAGTCATTATAACCTCATTTCTCTATCTTCCTATATGAAGGTTTCTCAAGTTTCCCTTTCGAGAAATTATTAAAGATATCCATATTTATGCATAAAAATCAAGATACAAAAACAAGGTTAACTTACCCTTTATGCACCAAAATCAAGAAGTCAACACAACTCATCTAACAAGACAATCTTTCAAGAGATTATATTTTTCAAGAAAGTTAACATGATCACTTTCTCTATGTACACACAAAATCATATTTCCAAAATCACAATAGCTACCCTTATGTGCGTGCAACATGTGTTTTTTCCTAACACAATTACTTTTACTCCAATGCACATAGTCTTTTCATGCAACAAGTATGGATTCTTGCTCTTGCATGAACACTATTCATGTGTGTCTTTTAAGGCAAGAATCTCTATCTTTGTTTTCCAGAAAATCTCTTATAAAGTTATTATTTTTATGCATGAAGAATGCTCTCCTTTTCTAAAAAGACACTATATTTGTGTATATAATTTACATGCACTTTTCTTCAAGAAAGTTAGAATGATTATCGATGTGCCAAGAAGCACA
Organism: Pinus tabuliformis; assembly: GCA_031772625.1. Taxonomy (NCBI): domain Eukaryota; kingdom Viridiplantae; phylum Streptophyta; class Pinopsida; order Pinales; family Pinaceae; genus Pinus; species Pinus tabuliformis. The sequence continues at coordinate 150,991,233 of CM062804.1, read as the reverse complement.
TCATATAGCAATTTCTATCATGCATGCAATGTATAAATTTTCCACAAGAAACTTCGAAATTAACTAGTATCCCAATGCAATAAAGCATATATCCCTTTTTAATAAAATCCAACTTAAATTCTATTTCTTTTATATGCATTCTTTCTTTCCATAAATCCAATATTAACTTCTATTTCTTTAATGTGCATTCTCTTTTCCATAAATGCAATATTAACTTCTATTTCTTTAATATGCATTCTCTTTTCCAAAAATGCAATAGCTATTGTTTGAATATGTATTCTCCTTACCCAAAATAGCTATTTCTATGAGAAAAATAACATATACTTATCTCAAATACTAACATAAACTCTTATATTTTCCAAGATTGTCATAAATACTTATCTTGTCAGTGGCTCTCTCCATGCTTCCACTGCATGCTTCCGTCACCTGCAACACGGAGAAAGAACCTCCCTCAGGGAGGGAAAACTCTAACATGGACCCAATCCATTAAGCTTGCTAGATAAATCCGCTCGCTAGATAAATCCGAGCACTAATAGGCGGATAATAAAAGAGCGGGAAGCTCTGTTCTTAAGCAATCAACGCTATTTCCTTCTTAGCTTATAAAACCAACTGCAGAAAGGAAAAATAATCTTTAAAATAGTGAACTCAACATTACGAACGAAACGATTCATTTGCTTAGCATAACACAAAATTTTACGGCAAAAGGAAATATAGACAATCTACACTAAATAAGTCTAGAACAGAAGCGTACTTGCAGAATCGAGAGAAGTCTGCGCATATCAATATAAACAATAGAGAATTTCAATTATGTGCATAATCTCTAAATAAACCAAGTTACTAGGAACAGTCCACCCAACGCCTGGTGTCTGGTTCATTCCCATGCAAAACTTCCTTCCATCTTCCGTAAGAGTTTTCTTTATAGCCGCCAACACAAACTCAACGCCTGATCTTTGAAATGCATGCTCAGGCATTCAAAGTGACCAGGTGACAACAAATACATCTAGCAGAAAGCTTTCATCTGCCACCTTTCCCTAAACTTCGCAGTCATTAATGAGGTGTAACGTATACCCAGGAGCATAGTTATACATTTCTTGAAGGGTGCGGTAGTTGGAGGAATAAGTTGTTAGAGGCTTCCCTCCATTATTCGACACCCAGATATTAGTTCCTCATTCAGTTCCCTGCATATCAAGAATCAGTTAATAACTTATTCGTAACTATTAATTTACGCCGAGTTATTATGGTAGGGATGTTACATTCACACATCTAAATTCCTGATGATGAACCACAGAGGATGGTTCGAAACGTCGATACATAAAACAACAAAATGCGATGGATCTAGAAGACATAACCATATAAAATGCTAATCGCAAAAGTCTCAAATCCATTGTTTTTATTGTTATTTAAAAAAATATTGTTTTAATGATTTTTTTTTTGAATTTAAAAGTTTTTAATTATTATTTTCAATATTTTTTTTGTTTATAGTACCATGGAAAGTTTTGAGTGAGAAATACCAAGTTTACAAAAAAATTGTTTACTATTTTTAATGATTTTTTAAATAACTTTTAAGTTATTTTTTATTTCTCCATTTTATTTGATCATTTTTTTTTCAATTTATTTTTGTAAGATTAATTTTTATTTTTTTAATTGTTTTTATTGTGTGTTTATTTTTATGCTTTATTTTATTTTATTTTAAAGTTTTTTGTTTTTTTGTTTGTTTTTTTTTTTCCTTTTTAATTTATCTTTTCAATATTATTGATTTATTTATTATGCTTCTTCATTTTGCCTATTTTTAAAATTCTTTTCTTAATTTTATTTTTTTTTGTGCTTCTTTTAAAGAGATAGAGGTTTTCTTATAGTGTGGTCTACAGAGGTTGAGGAATTGCCTGGAGGGTAAAAAATAGTCAAAATCTGGCCAAAAATATTTCAAATTTTTTTTTTTTTTTGTGTTTGAATCATTTTGTATAGTAGCATTTGAATCATGTTTTTATGGTGGAAATCTATTGACATCCAAAATCTTGAATTTTGATAGTTGTAATTTGAATTTAGAAAAATCCCTACACAATTTTTATCAAAATTTTACCAAAATTTCCATAAATTTCAAGATAGGAGGTTGATTAAACTACTAGGTTTTTTAAAAAATAAATAAAAATCAAAAATAAAAAATAAAAACAAAAATAAAAATAAAAAATAAAAATAAATGAAATTAAAAAAAAAAAATAAACAAATAAATAAAAAAAACCTTTAAATTAGGCCTTGTGCCAGAGCCATCTTGATGGGGAGGTTAATTTTGGGTAGCTCCCCACCCGCTTACTGGCCAGGCCGCACGACCCTCAAGGTGGGGAGGTTTATTTTGGGAATCAACCCCCCCGACCAGATGGTCATGGGGCTTGGCCCTTGGGCGGGTAGGAAGTTGGCACAACTCCTCGCCCGCCTAGGGGTCCCAAGCGGGTGGGGGGCGATTCACAAAATCGACCTGCTCACCCGGGCGACGATTCCTAGAATCGACCTCCCCACCTGCGTAGCCACGGTTGGGCCCAATTTCATTCCTTTTTAAATTTATTTATTAATTTATTTTTTATTTAATTTATTTTTTATTTCTTTAATAAATTATGATTATTTATTTATTTATTATTTTTTTAATTATTGTTTTTGTCTATTTATTTATTATTTTTTAATTATTATTTTTAATAGATTTTTATTTTTTTTAATATGTTTTTAATTTTTTGTTTCTTCCATTTTTTTTAATGTTTTTTTTGTTATTTACAAAATTTTTTGTTTTAATGATTTTTTTTAATTTAAAAATTTTTAATTATTATTTTCAATATTTTTGTTTATAGTACAATGGAAAGTTTTGAGTGAGAAATTGGACACGATGAAGATGTAGCTTACCAAGTTTAAAAAAAAATAAAATTGTTTATTTTTAATTCTTTTTAAAATAACTTTTAAGTTATTTTTTTATTTCTCTATTTTATTTTATCTTTTTTTTTTAAGTTTAATTTTATTTTATTTTTTAATTGTTTTTATTGTGTGTTTATTTTTATGTTTTGTTTTATTTTATTTTAAAGTTTTTGTTTGTTTGTTTGTTTTTTTTTCCTTTTTAATTTATCTTTTCAATGTTATTGATTTATTTATTTATTATGTTTCTTGTTTTTGCCTTTTTTTTTTTTTAATTCTTTTCTTAAATTATGTTGTTGTTGCTGTTTTTTTTTTGTGCTTCTTTTAAAGAGATAGAGGTTATTCTATGGTGTGGTATACAGAGATTGAATAATTGCTTGGACGGTAAAAAAAAGGCGAGAATCCGGCGAAAAATATTTCAAAACCTTTTCCATAACAGTGTTTGAATCATGTTTTTATAATAGTGTTTGAATCATGTTTTTATGGTGAAAATCTATTGAACACCATCAAAAAGCTTTAAGACATCCAAAATCTTGAACTTCGACAGTTGTAATCTGACTTAAAAAATCCCTACCTAACTTTTATCAAAATTTCCATAAATTTCAAAACAGGAGGTTGATTAAACTACTGGGCCTTTTATTGGCAGATTTTGTTATTAAAAACATAAAAAAATTCGGCCCAAATGTTGTTTAATCTCCCGTTGTTAATGGCTGATATTTCTACTTTAAATCTAATAGTTGTTAATCCTCATTGTGTAAAAGAGCGAAGGAAAAATACAAAACAGTTTTGTTTTTATATTACCAAGGGTATAGTGGAAGGCAGCCATTTGGAAGGATAGTGTTAGTGTTTATTCCAAATCAATTTGTCCACCTACATATTTTTTCATCCCAAGCATCACTTTAGTTTTCTGAAATAGAATATACCACCGGATTTATTTGTTTGCTGGGTTTTGCTTTGCCTTACCTTCAAGCATCATCTGCTGAGCTTGTCAGGGCATAAAATATATTCCAATTATAGCTCTTCTGCATTTATTTTATTTCATGTCCAGGTCCCTGTGAATATATAGAAATGGCAGCGATTGGATAATTGCTGAGTTCTGTGGGTCATACATGTGACACGCATACAACTAGCAGAGCTTATGTCAATGGAAGAATGTGATCCACATGATGATTAATTTGTTACCTGCTCATTTTCTTTTTGGGGCGGTAAGTTTTGGATAAGTGTTTGTATCAGGACCGAGTATTTTAGTAAAGGTTGGGTTTATCTTTATTTAATTATTTTTTATTATAGTATAACTATACGTTCAACTTTTGCAACACGCTCACTTGCTTTCTATTCAGAACAATGAGTTCATTCCCCGTCTTACAAAATAGCACTATGCCTAGCATTTTTCCAACAAATACACATCTTTCGAAGATTAATCAGAATCTTTAGTATTTTATTTTTATATTAAAAAAAACTATTTCCATTCTTATAATTTTGTTGAATTAAAAAAAGAGTGTTATTATTTATTTTTCTGATTTGTACTTATCCTTTAGCTTGTATATTAAAAACATGAATATAATCTTCATAACATAAATTTTAATTGTAAATGGTAAAAACATTAATTAAAAAGTAATTTAGATTTATTTTAATTTAAGATTTAATTAGAAAGGTAACAAATAATTCTTTTATTTAAATATATATATTCAAAATTTAATTAATTTTGCCGAGAGGCATTCTGTAACTCAATACATTAGGGGAGAGTATATATATATATATATTCAAAATTCAATTAATTGTTCTGAGAGACGTTTTACAATTCAATACATTAGGGGAGCCCAGTGTTAAAGAATTTTCACTTTTATTTTACATGAAACTTTATATAATGAGAAAAAGTAATTTAAAAAATATACTTTTTAGTATGAGGGATAAATGTAATTTCTTCACTGAGCCGAGCTCTAGTGTCTATAGTATGCTAGAAATGTGCAACGTAAAATAATATAATGTTAACATTTTGACTAGGTCAAAATAAAATTAAAATATGGTAGAGATGTGTAACTTAATGTAATGTAAACATTGTAACATGGTGACAATAAAATTAAAATAACAAAATAAAATAAAAAAATATCCCTATAAAAATTAAATAAAAAATAAAATAAAAATGGCTCGTGGTATTAAGCCATAGTTTTAAAAGTCCATCGTATTGGCTCACGGAATTCATCTGGAATATAATCTATTTAAGGGGGGTTAAACTAGCCTAGATTCATCTTAGTTTGATGTAATATTTAGATACATAATTAGTTATAGAAAATGATGGCATTGAATCCATGTAGCCTATAAAGGTAAAACTTTCCTATAAAAGTAAAACTATTTGATGCATATGTTGGCACTGTGCATTTATCTGCAAAGGTGGGTAAATATTAGGAAAAATATAATTATTACATTTTATGAAATATTTTTGCCTACCTCCATCCACTTTTTACTAGGTTATATTGGATAAAATATAATATTAATATTACATTTTACCCAATATTTCCCCTCAACGAGTCCACTTCTTATAGTAATTTTTCTTTATATTTGTAATTTAAAAGTAAACAAATTCAACTATAAAATTAGTAGGAGTAAGGGGAAGTATTGAGTAGAATGTAATATTTAGGGTGGGGTGTGACTTGAAATATTAGGTAAAATTTAATAATATTACATTTTAATTAGTATTTTCCCCCATCCTTGGCCACTATTTATTACGTGGGGGTGGTTATAAATGTTGGGTTAACATATAATATTGTAATATTATATTTTATGTAATATTGTCCCTTAGTTAGATTCACTTTTCTTTTTTTGCCGAGTCGCTCTACAACCAAGTATAAGCACATGTGTAATACATTTGTAATGTCGACTGAATTGTAATCAATATATGTGTTCCATCTATAAATTTAATTAATAAGCAGATAAAAGCTTAATATTTACAATATGGCAGGATTTTTGTTCATGGATATTATTAACTATGTTTTTTTACAATACCATGGGCCAATACCCACAAGAGAAAGAAAGAGAGGGAGAGGAGGGAAGAAAATTATAATACCATGGGTTACTACCATGGTTTATCAATACCATGGGTCATCTAAACTTTTGATTATTATGTTATGGATCTAGGCTTTTAATTATTTTGTTACAATACTGTGGGTCAATACCATGGCTTATTAATACCACATGCCCAAAAATCATAACTTATTTCAAAATCAAAATATTTTACAAATACTTTATTTTATTTTAATTTTATAACTTTTTTTAATTAAATCTAAGAGAAGAAAGGTTATAATTACTTTTGAAGTATAGCTTATCAATACCACATGCCCAAAAACTATAACTTATTTTAAATCAAAATATTTTACAAATACTTTAGTTTAATTTAATTTTATAACATTAATTAAATCTAAGAGAAAAAAGGTTATAATTACTTTTGATGTAAATCTAAACCCTCCATCCTTGCCACTACTAACAATATTCCATAGAGATTAAATAGAAGTTTTAATCAATTAAAAAATGAGAATACTTGTATATATACACATGTGAAATTTATATAATATAAATAATATTATAAAGAACCCGGATAGATGCATCTTAACCAAGGATCCAAGTGAAGTGAGAAAGAAAAGTGATTAACAATGATAGTGGAAAGATAGTGCATGATTCTTTTAAGTTTTTTAATATTGTATTTTCTTTAACATGATTCATCCAAAATATAGGTTTAATATTTTACAACCAATTATGTTTATTTATTTATTTAGATACTTTCTTAAATACAATAAAAGGGATCATATTTAAGAAAGAGACTGGGATGGAAAGGGGAATAGAGTGGGGAAGAGAGACATAGAGGTGGGAGAGATAGTGAGAGAGAGAAAGGAAGAGAGAGAGGTGGGGGGGGAGAGAGAGGGAGAGAGATGGATTTGAAGGGGGAAAGAGAGGGAGTAAAGAACAAAGACATTGAGAGATAGAGGCGGAGAGAGAGAGGGAGTGACAAGATAAAGGTGGAGAGAGAGAGGGAATGAGGGAGAGAGGAGACAAGGGAAGAGAGAGAAAAGGGAAGGATAAAGATAGGGAAAGAAGGGGAAGAGAGATACATGGAGACATAGATATGGAGTGGGGAGAGAGGGGGAGAGAGAGAAGGAACGAGGGAGGGAGATAGTGACAAAGTTGGAGGGTGGAGAGAGAGAGTGTATGATGGTGGGAGAGACAGAGGGAGGTGGGGGAGAAGGGGAGAGAGGAAGGAAAAGGAGAGAGGACTTGAGAGAGAGGAGAGAGAGAGGGGGAGAGAGAGATGGAGTTGGAAGGGGAAAAAAGACATAGAGAGAGAAATGTGGAGAGGGAGTGGCAAGGGGGAGAGAGAGAGAGAGAGAGAGAGAAGGTGAAGAGAGAGAGGGAGATGAAGAGGGAGGGAGAGAGAGAAAGATAGATATGGAGAAAGAGTGTGTATTTTTTGGGGATGGGAAGGAGAGACAAGGGGAGATAGAGATATAGATGGCGGGGGGAGAAGGTAGAAGAGAGAGGAAATGAGAGGGAGGGAGGAAATGAGATAGATGAGAGATAGAGATATAGATGGAAAGAGAGAGAGAGAGAGAGAGAGAGAGAGAGAGAAGGGGAAGATATAGAGAGTGAATGGAAGACGAAGAGATATATAGATAGATAGATAGATAGATATGGAGGAGAGAGAGAGCGTGACATGTGCTTAGGCGGCTAAGATAGAGAGAGAAATAGGGAGAGATAGAGGGAGGTATAGATATAGATGGTAGGGGGACAGAGGGTAGAAGAGAAAAAATAAAGAAAGGGAGGGAGAGGCAAATAGAGAGAGACTGGGGAGAAAAGGAGGGGAAGAGAGAGAAGGAGAGGGGGAGGGAGATAGACATGAAATGGAAGGTGGAGAGAGAGGGAGGAAGAAAAAGACACAAAGAGACATAGACATATAAGTTAGATCTAGAAATTCATGAATATTTTGGATTTTCACTAAAATAGATTTATTGATTTCAATGTAGTTGGTGATTTCTAATCATATTTGATTGCTTGCATTAGATACATTGGTTTCAATGTAGATATTGATTTCTAATCCTATTTGATTTCTTGCACTAGATGCATTGATTTTATTATAGATGTTGATTTCTAATCCTATTTGATTGTTTGCACTGAATACCTTGATTTTTAGTGTAGATGTTGATTTATGATTTGGATCAAATAGATGTATCATGTACATTAATTTCAAGGTAATTAGATTAATAATGTGCATTGATTTTAGTGTAAGAACATCTTTGTCTCCTCCATCTATATCTCTCTCTCCCATTGTCTCTCCTTTTGTATCTCTCTATCTCACCCCCTAAACATACACACTCTCTCTCCATATCTATCTATCTCTCTCTCCCTCCCTCTCTCTCTCTTCCCTTTCTCTCTCTCTAACATTTCTCTCTCCATATATATTTCTCTTCATTCCTCGTTGTCTTTTCCTCTCTCTTCTTCCCTCTCCCCCATCTATATCTCTATCTCCCCTTATCTCTCATTCTCACCCCCAGAACATACACACTCTTTCTATGTTAACAAATAAAAATTATTCATGACGTGCATTGACTTATGTGTTACAGTAATTCAACCATAAATATACTTGAATTTTCATCCTAAATAAAATATTTTCTTACGCGAAATGTTTACTTCTTGAAACTACACACTATTTATAGTTGGCTACATTCTTATTATTCCCATTTTCCATCATTAAACATTGTCAATTACTTTGCATTCAAACGTGCTAATAGAAAATAACTAACATTGAAAATTATTTGGGGTTTAACACTCCATAAGTCACAATGATTGACTTTGGAGAAGACTACTATTAATATTGGACAACAACAGAGATACAGTATGTTGTTTACTACATTAGCTCGAGTTAAATATTTGAATGGTCTATGACTCCAACTACACTTTTCATATGATTGATATGAGAAAATGGAAAAAATAATAGGTGTGAAAATAGAAGAAAATAGTTTCAGATTGATCGCAATGAAAATTATTTGTAATTGATTGTGTTTTTATTATTCACATTTTCTATCAATAAAATTATGACATTGACACTTTGCACTCAAAATTTTCATTTCAATGTTTTTCATCATTCAATTTAATAACAGTTTCTCTCATCTGAAGTTAATTCTCCCTCATCTCAACAAATCCAGGTAACTAAGAAAAATTTTAAATTAATTTGACCAAATTCATATTAGACATATTTAGCATATTTAAAATGATCCAAATAAGTAGATGTTCAACAAATTTTGCATGATTGCACACGACTGAAACCAATCTAGATCTATCTTAACACTGGATCTATCAAGTGCTGAAAGAGATCAAATCTCTTGAGGTGCAAACATTTCTCTCAAGTTTTACACTCAAAAAATAAGTTTGCACCTCGAGAAATTTGATCCCTCTGGACACTTGATAGATCCGGTGTTAAGATAGATCTAAATTGATATATATATATATAAATAATATATTAACCAATTTATTATAAATATCATATTATTTCCATAAAAATAAATAAATAAATTATTAAATAGAAATTATTTTAAACTAAGCAAATCTATACTTTTGTAAAGTTCTTAATAAAGTGTGAACAAAGACCTACAATAAATATAAATCAGTTTCTTTTCTAACTTTCAACTATATTTGAGATAGTGACACAATTGGGATTGCTATATATATATATATATATATAAACATTTATATTTTAATGTTTATATGTAAAATAAAATTTATATTTTAATTATTTTCTTTACCTTCTAACTAATCCACTAGTAAATAATTTTTAACTGGTAACTCTGGGCAATGTTGCATCTTTACTATTTATTCCTTCTAATCTATGGATTTCTCATCTTGTCCTGAGGATAAACCACATTAGTTGGTTCGAAACGTGGACCAAATAACTATGTGATTAATCCGAAATACTTTCTTTTATAATATAGATCACAAAAGTCTTAGATCTAACCTATAAATAATATTGTCTTTTATATAAAAAAACAAATATTATAAATTCAAAGATTATAAATTTTTATATTATTATTTCATAACGAGTTGTTTTTAATAATATTATATATATATATATTTAATTTGTTTTTAATAATATTATATATCTATATATATATGTTAATGGCTTATATATTCAGTGTTTTTTTGTGTTGATTCAAAGAATATTATGTTCCAGCTGTACTTGGCAATATGCACTTGTAATTTGAATTTTGTTTACATTTGGAAGATTTTTGACACAAATTACAATTGTTCCATAAATTGGAATATACACTCTGATCTTTTCATGTACCTGGCAATATGCACTTGTAATTTGAATTTTGTGTACGTTTAGAAGATTTTAGACACAAATTACACTTGTCCCATAAATTGGAATATACACTCTGACCTTTTCATGTGTTAGATTAAAATTGTTATAACCAAATTGGAATTGGTATACATGTTTGAATGATTTGAGATATGCATTTATAATTGTAAATGTAAATGTAAAGTTATGCATATGAATTAGGCATTTTCTGGAAATAAACTGGATATACATTTATTGAAATAAGATTAATATATTAACATATTTATTAATATAAAAATATTGTGTAATTAATTGTTTATTAGGATTAATAATGGAAATTGTTTATTTGTTTATTATAATGATATATGCACATTGTTGAGAATTATTTTCTTGCAGTTATTTAAAAATATAAATATAAATATATTTTATAATAGTTAAATTTATGATTTAAAAAATTTATTATATTTTATTTATAATAATCTAAGTAAAATTTAAATAATTATTGTACGACGTATAACAATTTTTTTTTATATCTCTATTTTTTCACCAATGTTTACCATGGTAGGAACTCAACAATTACTTTATTATGTATAAATGTAGTTGTGATTAAAAATTACTTTATCACTATTATAATTATCTTTTCTGTCTCGGATTATTTCTATCTTTCCAACAATATTTACGATAATATCAACTCAATTGTCACTTTTTTATATATACAACTCCATTAGTATAGTAAAACTTTTGGATAGTTGGGAACGCTCTGCAACTCAAACCCTCATGGCGGCAAGGCGGTGAAAACCTAAGGAAGCCGTGAAGGAAGTGTGAAAAACCGACACAGACCAGTCCAGCAACAACTGACATCGGCCAAAGCAACAAAGGTATGATAGAAGATGTCACGAGGGGAGAGATCCCCTCCTACCGAGATATGGTGGCAAGAGATGGACAGAGTAGCCAGGAGTCAGAGGAATGGAAGAACATGGGCCTGATGCTAGGAGCTGCCTGGCAATCAGGCCGTAGAGGAAAGTGCCTGCCATGTACAACAGAGAAACCCAGATATGTGATCCCAGAGAAGAAAGCTGGAAAAGTACCAAAGTTACATGAGGGACCATGCCCTTATCTGCAAGTTTGTCAGAGTCTGGCCATTGGAAAGAGACCTAACCAAATGGATACAGTAGAAATGGCAGCCCCAAGGCCACATCGAGCTCAAGCTGGGAGCGAAAGGCTTCTTTACGGTAATCTTCTTTAACCTGATAGATAGAGAAAAGGTATTTGATAATGGTCCATATTTTTATAATAATGTTGGTCTGTTCATGCACTTCTGGGAAGATTGCTATAACCTTGACAAAGAAACCTTTCTGGCTGCTCCTGTCTGGGTCCGCTTATTTGGGCTCCCCATAGACTTCTGGGACCCAGATATCCTGGAAGGAATAGGCAACTCAATAGGAAGCTTCGTGAAAATAGCATAAACTACAAAGAAAGGTAGATACAGCTCGTATGCCAGGATCTCTATCTACATGAACCTAGCAAACCCCATCCCTGACACCATAGATCTTGAATATCATGAAGAAATTTGGCAGCAAAACATAGACTATGAACACATCCCATTTAGGTGTCGTAGGTACCATATCCACGACCATCTAGCAAAGGAATGTCCAATAACCAGGGAGGAAGAAGAAAACAGAGGGCCCCCAAAAGAAAAAAGAGAGCCGGACTAGGAGGAATTCCAAGAGGTGAGAAACAAAAGGAAAGCCAACAAGGAACCCCCCCAGAAAGATAAGAAAGGTAAACAACCCGACACAGTGAAACCAAATAGTTTCACTATACTGCAGGTAGAGGAGGACGAGGAAGATCAACTCATGGAAAATCAGGAGGATAAAGGCTGAGATTGCAGTGAAAACTATGAAAGAAACCTAGCTAAAAGAAAAGCCCTGAGTGAAACACCAGAACAGGATAAGGAAACAAATGAACAAACTGATCGGATGGAGACAAAATAGGAGTCCAGTAGGGAGGACCTAAGCCAGGAAGAGGAAGTGTTGGAAAACTTGCTGCATGAATGGAAGAACCTGGATGAGAGGCTTATTCCTGAAGAACAAAGAAGCTGTATACTAAAACCTTCCAACAATACAAAACCAAACTAGAAAAAGGTAAAGCCTCAACAGAAGAAAACAAAGAGACTCAAAAGGAAAGCAGACCAGATCAGAATAGACAAAATAAAGGGGGGGGAAAAAGAGGAAGAAGAAACATTAAGGACTCCATACAACTCATGGGAGAAACGTTAGTCAATACTGGAAAAGTAGTCCCGCTATCAGCGGTGTACCAAACCCTCTCCCAAGTTAACCAATGATTTTGACATCGTGGAATATCAGAGGCTTAAATAGCAAAGGAAAATAGAGACATCTGGTAGCACGACTCAAAAAAGACAAACCTCAGATTATGCTTCTCTAAGAAACCAAAATCCCAGGCCAAAAAATGGATGAAATTCTCAATAAAATAAAACCAAGATACGAACATGTCACTATAGATCCCAAAGGAAGTGCAGGAGGGATAGCTATTCTCTAGAGCCCAGCTGAATTCCTCGCTGACTGGTGGATAGGAATGCCAAGAATCCTCACTGGGAGATTCAGACTAATAGGACAAAGTGAATGGGTGGTAATCTCGGTTGTATATGGTCCCCACACCCGTGCAGACAGAGACCTGTTCCTCAATCAGCTGACTAAGCTTCGAAGTTTGCACCAGGAGCAGAGATGGATCCTGGCAAGAGACTTCAACTTAATCGCTTCTCGAGAAGAGAAAAAAGCTGGAATAAGTAGGGAAGACCCATAAATGGAAAGATTCAGAGAAGTGTAGACATAATTTAGAGTGGTTGACATCCCAACCATAAACGGGAAATTCACATGGAATAATAGAAGAGGTGGGTCCAAACAGATTGCTTCAAGACTGGACAGATTCCTCATCTCAGAGCACATAATCAGGCTGGATATCTTCTATGAAGCCTCTATCCTACCATCAACAGGGTCGGACCACTGGCCAATAAAGTTGGAAATAGCCTTAAATAATCAGAACAAAAAGAGGCCCTTCCGATTCGAGTCCTTTTAGCTCAGAGCCCCTGACTTCCTAGACAAAGTAAGAGGCTGGTGGCAGGATAGCAAAAGTGGAAAGGAGGGCCGTAGCAAAATGCACTCATTTCAGCTAAGGCTCAAAGAAATTAAAAGCAAAGACAAAAAGTGGAACAAGGAAGAATTTAGCAATGTCCAATAGGAGCAAGGAAAACTCCAATCCAGAATGGAAAGAATCCAGCAGCAAATCATCTTGGAAGGTTGAAGTCAAGATTTGGCAGAGGAGGAAGGCAGAGTAATCACTCAATTAGAGGAAAGATGAAAACAGGAGGAAATCCCGTGGAAGCAGAAATCCCGAATCTAATGGCTCAAAGAAGGAGACAAAAACTCAAATTCTTCCACAAAACCATGATGAACCATCGCCAACACAACAGAATCTTCTCCTTGAAAGACAAGGAGGGAAACAGAGTGACTCAGCAGGATGAAATAGAACATCTCTTGGTGGAGCACTTCAAAGGTATTCTCTCCGAACCAAATATCAACAAATCCAAGGACATAGACAAAATTAGCCACCATATTCCTAAGAAAGTCTCCAGAGATCAAAACCTAGCCCTTCTCAGGGTAATCACCAAGGATGAACTGGAGGAAACGGTAAACAAAATGGCTAAAAATAAGGCCCCGGTGCTCGATGGCTTCACCATTGAATTTTATTAGGCGACTTGGAGTTTCATGGGAAATGATTTGCTTGATCTTGTGGAGGAATCCAGGTGCTCCAAGCGCATGCACCAAGGTTTGAACACCACCTTCCTAGCGTTGATACCAAAGTCTGGCTGCTCAGATGAACCGCAGGGTTTCAGGCCCATCTCCCTATGTAACGTTGTCTACAAAATCCTTGCAACTATCATGGTCAACAGGCTCAAGCCGATCCTGCCGGATCTCATTGCCCCGGAGCAAACTGGCTTTGTCAAAGGAAGGCAGATCATAGATGGCATCATAGTTGCCCAGGAAGTGATTCATTCCCTGAAAAGCTCCCGTGCCCCAGGCATGCTTATCAAACTTGACCTGGCCAAGGCGTTTGATCGGCTCAGCTGGAACTACCTGGGAGGTATCCTAAAAGCCTATGGATTTGATCAAAGATGGATAAAATGGATCCTGTCTATGGTTAGCTCTCCTGTCATGTCAATTCTCCTAAATGGCTCCCCCTCTGAATCTTTCACTCCCTCTCGTGGGCTAAGGCAGGGAGACCCCCTGTCTCCCTTCCTCTTCATCCTAGCTGCAGAAGGCCTAGGCAGATTGGTTAAGGCTTAGGTTTCCAAGGAATAGATAAAAGTCCTCCGAATTTGCGGAGAAGACATTTCGGTCTCCCACCAACAATTTGTAGATGACGTGATGCTTTACAGTCAAGCCACTCTAAAGGAGGCCCAAAGAATTATCAAATCCTTATCTCAATTCAGTAAAGCCTCCGGAATGGAGATCAATAAAGATAAATCGGAAGTGTTTTTCTTTAACACCTCCTTGGCAGCCCAAAGATTCCTGGCTCGTACTCTAGGCTTCAACAGGGGATCCTTCCCATCCAAATACCTGGGTATCATGCTACATGAGCACCAATTCTGGTCGGCCAACTGGAATCTACTAATAAAGAAAATCCGAAATAAAATGGAGAACTGGACCCACCACTCATTGAATGCCCCAAGTCGGATAACCTTATTGAAAGCTATTCTGCAGGCCATCCCAAATTACCAGCTCTCGTGCCAAGCAATTCCAAAGACTGCAAGCCAAAAGCTGGTCTCCCTGTTCAAAAACTTCCTCTGGCAGGGGACCAGCAAAACAAGAAAGTGGGCCCTTATCTCATGGGAGTGGCTTTGCCAGCTCCCTAAAGATGGCGGTCTAGGACTCCGCGACCCCTTCGTCCTCAACCAAGTTATGGGTGCGAAGCTCTAGTGGAGGTGGCTTCAGGGTGGCCCTGACCTATGGAAGGTGCTATGGGAAAGAAAATACGACGCGGCAGGGGAAATCGAAGAAAGACTGAGAAGCACGACAAAGACCAGAGGCTCTGCAATCTAGAATTTGGCAAGAGGCAACAAGGACCTAATAAGGGAGCACAGTTTCTGGGAAATTCGGGCAGGGGACAAAGCCAGATTCTAGGAGGAATCCTGGCAGCAACGAGACCGTCTCATACAAAAAGACAACCTCAATGTCATCCTTGCCTTCTCGTCCCAGGTCAAGGCTTCAACTTTCGGTAACTTCTGGAAGCCTGACGAGGCTGGATACTGGCGCGATTGGAAATTTAAAGAGGACTGGGAAGGAGCGCCAGAAACCGATAGATGGAAAGACTACTATACAGAGATGGCTTCTCGGAAAATAGCAAGGAAAACAGGGTCTGACATTCTCAGATGGGGCAAACGCATTCAAGGAAATTTCATAATAGCAGAAGCCTACCACCTTAATAGCAACCAAAATCATCAACCGGAAACAAATCAATGGAAAAATCTTTGGGAAATCAAGCACTGGCTTAAAATCTCTTTTTTCATTTGGACCATTCTACACGGTAGAGTGCTCACCTCGGACCAGATTCTGTGGGAGGGAAGCCAAGGCCCATCCCGCTGTGCCCTCTGCTTCTCCCAAGAGGAAACCATGGAACATTTGATGAACCACTGCTCCGTCAGCTCCTCCCTGTGGGAAAACCACCGCAAATTATTTAAGCATCAACACAGAAACCAACAAAACATCATAAGCACCATTGTCAATTGGATGAAAAAGCCTTACCTGAACTTAGTGGTTAACCATGCCTAGCTCCTTTCCGCCGGATTCCTCATCTAGAATATCTGGAAAGCACGGAATGGGGCCATCTTCAAATCAGAAACCAAAACCCCCACAGCAATCTGGGAGCAATTCATTAGAAACACTTGGGAAACAATCCTATCGGAAATCTGGAAGGACGAAGATTGGCAGGTTTTGACTACGGAAGAAAAAATCCTGAATAAACTAGAGGTCAAACAGACTATGGTCACCAGAGGGGGTTCTCGAAAAGAACTGGCCAAAGCAGTGGCTAAAAGCAACCAGTAGAGGCACCCCCACAAGGATTCATAAAATTAAACTTCGACGGCGCTGCAAAGCACAACCCAGGTGAGGCCGGCATTGGAGGAGTCTTTAGAGACGCCGAGGGTAACACTATAAGAACTTTCGCGATGGACTGCGGGGAAGCTTCGAATAATGAAGTCGAGCTGCACACCCTGAAGCAGGGCCTAGAAATAGCTCTTTGGGTCAACTTCAAATGTCTCCAAATTGAGGGGGACTCGAAGCTGGTAATTGACATGGTTAGGAAGCTCTAGCAGCAGCAACCAGTGGAAAGGATTAGCAAAAGCTGGAGAACTGCTTGGCTGGTTGGCGAAATTGGGAAGCTCCTTCCCAAAATAGACTACCTCCTCTCGACTCACACCAGGTGTGTAGGTAACAAGCAGAAAGATTGGCTTGTGAATTGGGGATGCCGGAACCGGGGAAAGAAATCAACAGCAAAGGTATGCCTCATCTACACCAGGAGGAGAAAGCTCAACTTCAGAAACTGCTAAAAGTTGATAAAGGTGGGAATGGCATGAAGGAAATGAATGGTCAGGATCAGGTGGCACGCAGTGGAGGCAGAGATAATCTCCAACAGCAGGGATCAGACAGCTCATCCGTGGGAAAAGGCAGAGGAGAAAGGCAGGCACAAGTTGGGCAGGTGACGGGGCATGGCAAGAATGGCCGAATGAACGGAGGGGACGTGAGAGCTGAGATAGCATTAAGGAATGATCTAGAGCGAGCTCCGGAATTTGGGATAATGGACAGAGGAAGGATGACAGGTGGCACCAAGAGTAAAGGAAGGCTACGGCAAGAGTAGCCGGATGGAGGTTGGAATAATGAAGCATAAAGTGGAAAGGTCAAGTCACGCCACTTCCCGAGATGGGGAAGCCAGAATGCATGACGGAAAATTAAATGGCCAAGTGGAGGCCAGAACTTCAACCAGCCAAGTGGTGGCCTGTTCGTCGCGGCAATGAGTTAATAAGCCTGAGGAAATAGATGGCAGGCTCATTCAGCTTGGTAAGAACGATGAAAAAGAAAGGAAAGACACCTGCTCCTTAGTTAATCGGGGCCGTTCGCTTGAAGGATACATATCCGATGGTAATTGTGTGGTTAACAACGATGAGGTTTAATCTAGAAAATGGATGCGATGGTTTATGAAATGTGATTTAATCTATTGAAGTCTAGATCGATCACAACCAGTCATCAACAAGGGATGATATCTGATGGATATCACGTCAAAAAGTGCACGGGTTTTATTATAAATTTCGGATCCGAGAAATCTATGAACTGTAGTTTTGTTTCCTTTCAGTTTCGTGGGGAAGGTAAGGGTTTGTGGAAAAGGAAAATGCAATAAGATTATGAATCGGAGTCTTAATTCCTTTGGTTCCATCCATAAACATTCAATGAAGGACTGACATTGATTGGTCGGGTTTCTTTGTGATTCTGCCAATTAGAACGCTTTTGATATATACATGGGCCCATAGCCCATAGGTCCACGCATGGAATTTTGTAAAGATGCAACTTTGTTGCATTAAAGCAGTTTAGTTGTCGTCGAACCACCTAGTCAAGCCACAGATTCGAACAACGAGCAACAATCCCCAATCATATTCTAATTTCTATTACTTCTTATTATCTTGCTTTCCTGAGAAGAATGAGGTGTCTTTTACCCTTCAATGTAATATTCTATAAAGACTTTTACTTTAGACAATTAGGAGATAGTTAAGCAGTTTGAAAGTTTTGGTGGTTACTAACTGTCCCATGATGTATAAAAAGAGGAAAAATTATAGAAAAAAGGATCTGAATTTTGAAGAACCTGGAGGCTATGCTATTGTATTCTTGATAAATTGATGATTAATGAAAGAATCAGGAGTTTCCACACATTTTTGGGTATGATTATGTAATTTCTCTATTATGTGTCATCCTGTGTCTTCCTTTCTTTAAGTATGGTAATGAAGTTGCAGGTATTTGTTTACTTATGTGAATGAAGTTAAAATTCCTTAAAGAGCATTCTTATATTTAAAGTTCCTACTTCTACATTTCTTCTAAGTTACAGATAATAGTTTCTGTGAAAAATAGCATGTTGTCTCTAACTTTTCAAAGCATTCTTCACTTAGCATTTATATTTAGCAATCACATGGCATTCTAAGACTTTCATATCAGTTAAATATTAAGGGTTAAATGTTAGGCCCTCCAGGTCCTTCACTTGAGGATACATCATACAAATGAATGACGAATAATAAACATTAATGTCTTAAGCACAATTTCTACACAGCCAAGAAATTGGTTTCTTAAGGGACAATAGTATTTGGCACCATTGCTGGGGAACGGAATCAAGAACACTTTTCCCTGGGTTTTAAATATATTCCTCTGGTTGTTCAGTGAGGAGGAAATATTTAGCTGTATTATAAAAAAGATAATAAATTTATCTTCAAAGAGGCCTCATACAAGGTTAGATACCTCACAGCAAAAAGTTCAAGCCCTTTCAGACCCTGAGAGACTAGTTTCTAAGAGGGTTGGAAGGCAAAAAACTCCATTTATGCAAAGTCCTACACTCTTTGCACATGGCAGCAATTCAACATATCTTTCATCCAAACATTCACCTTTTACTGAACAAGAGCTACCTTTTACATCCACTTCATTTCAAGAACCCAACTATCAAAGAACAGTCTTTAGATTCTATTTCTTTTTCAGTATTCAGAGATATATCTGTTATAGTTGTTCAACCTGAACCTATAACTACATTGCCACCTTTTCATACTCCATTTACTTCTCAGATAGGTTTTACATCTACTGGCACTCAATGTTGAGTAGGTTTAGGATAAAACATGGCAACACCTAAATTCTTGTTGAATAGGTATGCACCTATTCAGTTTCCTTAACAGTTGAATCCAATGCCTCAAGAATACTTAAAAAGTTGTTCCTCGTTTCTCAGGGCAGGATGAACAAAGAATAGAGAAGCATATAGTAGTGTTTTGTGATTTTGTAGATAACCTCAATGTTGAACACCCAGACATTTTTTTAAGACTTTTTGTGTAATCCTTGGATGGTGAAGAAAGAAAGTGGTTTAAAGGGCTTCCTAATAAAACTATTCCTACATGGGAAGAGATGGAGCACCTGTTCACCCAGAGATGGAGAGAGAAACAATACCATGGGTATTCACTCACAGAGTTTAATGCTATTAAGAAGAAATCTGATGAATGTGTTGTTGAGTTCATCAGAAGGTTCAACAAACATTACAACAGCCTTCTAGTGGACATCAAGCCCCCTCCTACTGGTGAAAAAATAACTTTTGCATGGGCATTTGAATCCGATTTTGGGTTCACATTGATAGAGAGAAGATCCACAACCCTTGATGAGATCCAAACTGATGCCTTAGAAATAGAAGCAAATCTAGTGGCTGTAGGTAAAGCACCAGAGACATAGCCTACTCAAGATAAGGGAAAGGCTAAAGTGGAATCCTCTCAAAGTCAAACATTAGAGGATATGAATAATGTAACTAAAAATTTGTCTACTAAATTGATTAAATTGGAATTGGAGGGTAAGAATTCTTAGAGGAAACTACAACAGAACATAAACTTTAGTCCTCAATATAGAAGACAATCTCTGCAAATTTCACAGAAGGAGAGAAAAGACCAAAATCAAGTTCAAGCACCACTTTACTTAGAGGCAGATCCTGATGAAGAAATAGAGCATTCCAGGGACCATGATGATCATATTTCCACATTATATGCAATAGATGAAGACAAACTAGGTGTCCAAGGAGAAGAATATACTGAAACAGATGCCATTTATGATGAGAATGAAATTGATGAATATTCAAAGTAGTTTACTAATTTTATGCAGGCAGAATTACATAAGAAATATGAGTTGAGATCAAGGAAAATATCTAGAATTCAAGAAAATGAAGGTGAGCCACAAGTTCCAGCTCCCCTACAAAAGGTAACTCCACAAGAACCATAGCCTACAAAACAATTAAATAAAGAAAATCAACATTAGAATACAAATAGCAAGACTCAAATACTTCAAGGTGGGTCCTCTCAAGATAAAAGTGACAAAATTCCTTTAGAAAGAATTTTTTCCATTCCACAAGAGATTTCAGTGATGAATAAAAGTGAAGATGAAAATGAAAAGAATACTAAACAGGTTAATGTATTTAGTCTCACTAAAGAGTTAGAAAAAATCAGAATTCAGGTGCCCCTCACAGAGTTGGTCAAAGCACCAGTTTATCGAAGAGAGATTGTTGAGTTTATCAACTTGTCTCAGAATGTGGATATAAATGACACTTTGAATCTGCAAGAAGATAAATCAATAGTGGTTTTTTGTCCACATGTGGAGGAGGTAGATTTTTCAACACCTCCTTTCTACATTTCTTTACTGATCCATGATTTCCTCTTGCATAATTGTATGTTTGATTCAGGAGCTTCACATAACCTTATGCCACTATCAATGATGAAACAACTAAACCTATAGGTTACTAAACCTTACAGAGACTTGTATTCTATTGATTCAAATAAATTCAAGTGTCTCGGGGTCATTAAAGATATGGTGGTGTCACTAGCCTAGATCCCAGTTAGAAGCCTGGTAATGGATGTAGTGGTAGCAAATATCCCTACTAGGTTTGGAATGTTGCTATCTAGGTCATAGGGGGATAAATTGGATGGTGTTTTGAAACTAGATTTTACTTATGCTATCATACCAATTTTTGGTGGAGAAGAAAGGAGGTTGTACAGAGAAACAAGATTTGTTATAACAATCACAAATAATGAAGCAAGTAATCCACCAGTGTATAGCCAAGAGAAAGACGATTTTTCTTGCTTTATGCTGCATAACAACTCAGAGTTGGCTGAAGATAACTAGAGGTAGCTTACCTCAACCTATGTAAATACAGAGCTATAAACAGAAGGGATGTGGAAGTGATTCTTTGATGGAGCCTATTCTAAAGAAGGAATAGGTGCTGGTTTCCTTTTAATTACACCAGGAGGTAATATTATCCCATTTTCTTTTAAATTGGTGTTCAAAACAACTAATAATGTGGCAGAATATGAAGCCTTGATCATTGCCCTTCAAACAACAAAAAAAATGGGAGTCCAGTCAATTTCCATTTTGGGAGATTCAGAGCTGATTATAAAGAAAATAAAAAACCATAGTCAAACAAAACACCCTAGGCTCAAGGCATATAGAAATGAAGTGTGGGATTTAGTTGAGAATTTCTTGAGACTTTTAACATACAGTTCATTCCAAGAGATGAGAAAAGATTGGTAGACTCCTTGGCTATGGCTGCCAGTACTTTTAGGCCTCATATAAATCCAAAGCTAAGATATGAGGTTGAAATGAGACATAGGCCTTCTGTTTGAGATAATATAAAACACTGGCAGGTTTTTGAGGATGATCAATCGATTAAAGAATTCTTGACTATGATTGAATATTTTCAAGGCACCGA
The DNA here is from genome assembly GCA_031772625.1 of Pinus tabuliformis. Lineage (NCBI taxonomy): Eukaryota > Viridiplantae > Streptophyta > Pinopsida > Pinales > Pinaceae > Pinus > Pinus tabuliformis. The sequence continues at coordinate 150,969,461 of CM062804.1, read as the reverse complement.
GATTGATCAAGATGAAGATGAAACAACCGAACGCGCAAAAGTAAGTGGTTTGAAAAATTACATAGTTAATAAAAAAAATTATTCAATTGAAAGATAATATTCTGCCAAGGGGGCTTGTCCCTCTTGAAAGATTTTTTAACTCCAATGATGTACCTATTAGTTTAGAGAAAATTCCACATGATGAGAAGATTCAAGATCACAATATTGGAACCCAGAACGACCCCAAGTTAGTCAAATTATTTAATGGAGTTCCACTTAATTATAAGGAGAGATATATTGAGCTTTTAAGGAAGTATACTGATGATTTTGCTTGGTCCTATGAGGATCTCAAAACATATGATGTAAGCATTATTTAGCACAAGATTACCTTGAAATAAGGGATTAAACCATTTAAGCAGAAACTCAGGCAGATAAATCCTTTGCTTTTACCATTGATTGAGAAAGAAGTCAAAAAGCTACTTAATGCCAAAATAATAGTTTCACTCTAGTACTCTGACTGGGTGGCCAATTTAGTACTTTTGCGGAAGAAAAATGGAGAAATAAGGTTATGTGTGGATTTTAGAAACCTGAATAGGGCTTCCTTAAAAGATAACTACCCATTACCTAAAATGGATCATGTGCTGCAAAAGGTAACTAGATCATTCAGAATGTCAATGTTGGATGGGTTCTATCGGTATAACCAGGTGGTTGTTGATAAATAAGATCAGAAAAGTACTGCATTCACATCTCCTTGGGGAACCTTTATGTATTCTCGAATGCCTTTTTGGTTGATGAATGTAGGTGCAACATTTCAGATGGATATGGACATTGCATTTGTAGGTGATAAGTTTGTAGTGATACACTTAGATGATATCACTATTTTCTCTAAGTCTGATGAGGAGCATCTGGACCATCTTAAAAATAATTTTGAGAAATGTAAAAAATTTGGGCTTTCTTTGAATCCTAAGAAGTCTATTTTTGCTCTCGAAGAAGGAAAACTGTTGGGGCACATTGTTTCTATAGATGAGTGAAGATAGATCCAACAAGGGTGCAAGCTATGCATAAAATACCCCTACCTAGGAGTAAGAAAGACATTCAAAAATTTCTGGGAAAAAGAATTTTTTTAAGGAGGTTTGTGTCCAATTATGCTGAAATTGTAAAAGAAATTACCAATATGTTGAAGAAGGAAAATGAGGTGTATTGGACCAAGGATGCCAGAGAGTCATTCTCCAGGATTAAAGAAGCAATACAAGCAGCTCTAGATTTAATTAGCCTTGATTATCAAAAACCTTTTCAAATTTTTTCATTTTCATCACTTAATTTAATAGCTGTTGTTTTGTTCTAAAAAAATGATGAAGAAATAGAGAAGCCAATTGCTTTCTTTAGCAAGATTCTCAAAGATGCTGAACTAAAGTACAATATTTTTGAAAAACATGTATATGATTTGGTAAAATCCATAAAGGCCTTCAACACTTATGTGTTGCAGCCATAGATCATTGCTTATGTGTCAAATGTTGCAGTAAAGGATGTCTCAATCCAGAGTGATTTGGAAGGCAAAAGAGGTAAATGGATAGCCAAGATTCAAGAGTATGACCTGGACATAAAGCCCACAAATATGGTGAAAGGGCAGGGATTGGAAAAGATGTTGATAGAGTCAAATTTTCAAGCATTGGGAATCAACTTGCTACCACCTATAAATGAGGAAATAATTGAAGAAGGTCAAGAAAAATCAAACCCAGGTATGAAGATACAATATAATTTTTTATGTTCAGAATGGTACAAGCACATAGTCCATAATTTATGTTTTCTCCCTTATCCACAATCTTTGGATAGAACAAGATATAGAGCATTAAAATTCAAAGCACAACCATATGTGATTGTAGAGGGCAAATTGTATTGGAAGGATCCTGTGGGAATTTTATTGTTATGTTTAAAAGAGGATGAATCTATAGAGACCATTAAATATTATCATGAGAAGTTATGTGGTGGACATTATAGTTGGAATGCTACTGCACATAAAATCCTCCAGGCAGGGTTTTATTGGCCCACCCTATTTGGTGATATATATAAGTTTGTCAGAAACTATCAGAAGTGTCAACTTTTTGCTGAGAAGAAGAGGTTAGCTCCCTTGCCTTTGATCCCAGTCTTCATAGAAGAACCTTTCGGACAATGGGTACTAGTTTTTGTTGGAGAAATTAACCCACCTTCAAGTGGATAGCACAAGTGGGTTCATATAGCTACTGATTATTTCACCAAGTGGGTAGAAGCTATACCTACGAAAAGGGCAAATGACCAGGTGGTGATGAAGTTTTTAGAGGAAAATATTTTCAGCAGATTTGGATGCCTTGTCAAAATCATAACAGATAATGCTCAAGTGTTTAGTTCAAGTAAGTTTGTTTCTTTTTGTCAAAAGCCTAATGTTAGTTTATCTCATTCAACAGCTTATCATCCACAGGGAAATGGATTGGCTGAATCCACTAACAAAACATTGATGAAAATTCTTAAGAAAACTATTCCAGAGAATCAGAAAGACTGGGATTCGAAATTAAAGTTTGCTTTATGGGCTATCCGAGTAACTACAAAATGGTCTATAGGCAAATCACCTTTTCAGTTAGTGTATGGAACTCAAGCTCTATTCCCAAGTTAGCTTGTGAAGCCTGTGATTGAAATGATTTAGGAGGCAAAAGAAGAGCCCAATGCTCTAATAAGAAGGATGCGTAAGATAGTGGAGTTGAGTGAAAGTAGGGATAAGGTAAGAGATAGTTTGATTATGTATCAATCAAAGATGAAGGGTATTTTTGACAGAAAGGCCAAGGGAATTAATTTTAAAGTTGGACACCTGGTATTAAGGTTAGATACTAGAAGACAAGATAAGGGAAAACATGGGAAGTTTGATCCTCTCTGGTATGGCCCATTCAGAATTATAGAAGCAAGGGAAAATAATACATTCTTCCTGGAGAATCTTGATGGTAAGACTTTACAACTTCTTGTCAATGGGCAGTACCTTAAACATTATTTTCAATTCTGAAGCACAAGCATCCTGTCATTGTAGATATCGAAGTAAATTCATTGTACAAATTCCATAGAATTTAAATTGGCTAAGCAATATGTGATTCCATGCTCGAGGTGAAGGCACTGATTTGCAGTTCTTAGTGCTTCTATGGAAAAAGCACTATCCCCAGGTGGAGCCAGAGGTTGTTACATCCATTGTCATTTAAATTTCATTTTCAATTTTATTGCAAAAAAAAAAAAATTTAAAAAAAATATATATTATGTTCTAACGAAATTAAAAGAGAATGTCGAAGTCTGAAATAAGTGATTTGGTTTATTTTATTGATGGCTTTCGAATGTGAGAAACCGAGGAGAAGATCCGAGCCATCCGATCAACAAGCAACAGATCTAACAGTAATCGTGTGCTAACAAGCGCAGAGGATAACTCCAAAATCGGATGTGAGAAATTATAAAACTAAGTTAAAACCTCAGTTAATCGGGGTTGTCCGCTTGAAGGATTCATATCTGATGGTAATCACGTGGTTAACAAGGACGTGTTTTAATCCAGAAAATGGACATGATGGTTTATGGAATGTGATTTCATCCCTTGAAGTCTAGATCAATCACAACCACTCATCAAGAAGGGACGAGATCTGACAGATATCGCATCAAAAAGTGCACGGGTTTTATTATAAATTTTAAACCCAAGAAGTCTATGAACTACAGTTTTGTATCCTTTCAATTCTATCGGGAAGGTAAAGGTTTGTGGAAAAGGTGGACACGATAAGATTATGAACTGAAGCCCTAATTGCTTTGGCTCCAACCATAAACGTTTAAGGAAGGACCGATGGTTATTGGTCAGGTTTCTTTGTGATTCGGTCAATTAGAATGCATCCGATATATATGTGGGCCCATAACCCATAGGTCCATGCACAAAATTTTGTAAAGATGCAACTTTGCTACGTTAAAGCAGTTTAGTTGTCATCATACCACCTACTCAAGCCACATATTCGAACAATGAGCAACAAACACCAATCATATTTTAATTTCTGTTACTTCTTGTTATCTTATTTTCCTGAGAAGAATGAGGTGTCTTTTGCCCTGCAATGTAATATTTTGTAAAGACTTTTACTTTAGACATTTAGGAGATGGTTAAGCAGTTTGACAATTTTGGTGGTTACCAACTGTCCCATGATGTATAAAAAGAGGCAAAATTATAGAAAAAAGGGTCCGAATTTTGAAGAGCCTAGAGGCTATGCCATTGTATTCTTGATAAATTGATGATTAATGAAAGAATCAAGAGTTTTCCACACATTTTTGGGTATGATTTTGTAATTTCTCTATCATGAGTCATCGTATGTCTTCCTTTCTTTAAGTATGGTAATGAAGCTGCAGGTCATTTTTTACTTATGTGAATGAAGTTAAAATTCCTTAAAGAGTGCTCCTATATTTAAAGTTCCTACTTCTACATTTCTTCTAAGTTACAGATAATAGTTTCTATGAAAAACAACATATTGTTTCTAACTTCTCAAAGCATACTTCACTCAACATTTATATTCAACAATCACATGGCATTCTAAGACTTTCATATCAACTAAATATTAAAGGTTAAAAGTTAGGCCCTTCAAGTCCTTCACTTGAGGATACATCATACAAATAAGTGACAAAAATAATAAACATTAATGTCTTAAGCACAATTTCTACACAACCAAGAAATTGGTTTCTTAAGGGACAACACCAGGTTTGGATTTTCCATCATTAATGAAAGGTTATTTCTCCTTGTCCTTCTATGAGAATTCTGATGGATTGTATGTGGTCTATATGGTTGTACTTTCATGAGTATTTCTACTAGTATTATGCTGGTTATGTATGTGTTTTATGACAACAACCATGTGTGGCTCTCATCATATTTTTACTTGTAATTGAATGATCAATGTATCTATGATGTAATGGACTGAATTTCATTTGATGTGTTGAGGTATCAATGGTTCTTAGTGATTATAAACTAAGTATGAGACCCCTATGCTCAGAACTGTTAATTACAACTATATATTACACATTTGCAGTATGTTTGGCAAAATTCCTCTTATGGCTAGTAGGGGTCTAGTTAAAGTCTCAAACATGTATTTTATTTAATAATCTCATTTCCATGTTATTTTATTGATTTGAAGAGATGGTTCAATTATGGATAGTGACCTAGGCTCTGGGCTTGAAAAAGTGGTCCAAATCCCGGAGTCGCTAGCATAGCACTCACAACTTTGGTCTTCGGTCACTCGTAGGCAAGCCTATGAGAGTGACTTTGGGCTTCTAGTCACTCCCTTGCCCATAGCATGGGAGGGACTATGGCCTAAGATATAAAAAATGTGATTGGGACCTAGGGAAAAGCTGCCTCAATGGTTGCCATGTCTCCTGAGTGTCCTCTAGTTGATAATTAGTGTCTGTATGGTGCGTTTTTGTCGGTTCCACTTCCTTAACGTGACTTAGGAGGTTGAAGCATATCATAGTGCCCTCTCGTCACATGTTTACCCCAGTTGGCTGGTTGCTTGGGTAGATGTGGAAGGAGGGTGTTAGAAAGTGGTATCAGAGCATGGTTCACCCCTCAGACTAGATGGGTTATTTGTTGGTCATGCATGCATGTCAGTTGCATGTGTGTCTCTCACCCTTTCATTCCATGTGATTTTTCCATTTACATGATGTTGTTCATGGTTGTAGTGATGTCGTTATGTGAAATTTGAGGTGTTATTGTTGAATGCATCGTTGTGAGTGTGTGACTGGTTACATGTCAATTTATGTTTCTTACATGTATCATTGTAGTATGTTTGGTTACATTCTTGCATGTTTGGTTACATTCTTGTATGCTTGGTTGCATGTAGCATTCTTGCAGGTTTGATTTCAAGAATTGTTCATTTATGCTTGATCATATGCGTTTATGCATAGGTGTGGATGGTTATGCATGCTTATGCATGTTCATTTTTTTCATGTGGTCAAGTGTATAGTGACGTAATGATGGTGGTTGTCATGCATGAGGTCGTGGTGTGTGTTGTTGTTGAGGTCATACATTGATGACTGGACCCTAGCTAGAATCATGGTTCCAGGGTCATATGCTTATGTTTTATGTTTCTATATGATTTAATGATTATGGTATACATGTATCATAATGATTTCTTGATCTTTCAGACAAGGTATCTTGCCCAAGCTATACTAAGGTAGGTTGGTTTATTGTGATTTGGTTTAGCTGATATGATACACCTTGCAGGAGGAAATACCAAATTGCTAGCAAGATGGTTGACTATAAAGACTCTCCCTATGAATATGAAGAGTAGTGTGGTGTTAAGAATTATTCCAATTTGGAAGTTATGCTAAGAAGCTTAAAGGAATAAATAAGGAGTTCTAAGGCAGATAATGATAAAATCATGTAGGCACAGGAGAAAGAAGTAGAGGTAAATGCAGTAATAAATCAAAGTTTTTCATATTTGCAATGATAGGGACCACGTTAGATCAACTATGAGAAGGAGGATAGAACTAATGGGGAATATGGTAGTCGACCACATGATGGTCACAGATCAGATAGAGATGACACACTAAGACACGACAAATTGTTGGATACTCTGCATAGGAGATGACATAGACATAGGTATGATTCTAGTTCTGATTCCGATAGGCATCATGATCATCATTGTCATAATCCTTACAGGAGGAGTGATAGGGGATATTTTCTGAATGATTAAGAAAGAAAAGCCACCGACATTTGATGGAGAGATGAAGAAACCATAGGATGCAAAGGCATGGTTACTTGGCATGAGGAAATTCTTGATGTTGCATGAGTATTCAGAGAACATGAAAGCTAAAGTGGCTAGGTTCAGTCTCAAAGGTAAAGAAAACATTTGGCGGGAAGATGTGAAGAATGTCATATGTATTCATGAGGAATATTTTAATTGGATTTAGTTCGAGCGGCTATTCAAGAAAAAATATTTGTCAGAAATATACTTTGATGACAGGGCGAAGGAATTTTATGAGCTAAATATGGGATCTATGATATATGAAGAGTATACTAGTAGGTTCTTGGAGTTACTAAGGTATGTGCCTTAGCTCACAAAGGAAAAGGCCAAGATTCAGAGGTTCATTAGTGTGTTATCAATTGCATTTAAAGATATAATTTATTTTGATGAGCCTAAATCATTGGAGGAGGCCATTTAGAGGCTAAGGAATTGCTATGAATAATTGAAGTGCATAACTGAGTCTAAGAAAGAATGGAGAGGTAATGCAAGGAATAAAGGCAAATGGGACAAAAAGAGAGCAGGGCCTAGAGATATAGGTGACAAGGAGAATTTCGCACCACCTAAGAGGTTCAATGCATCAGACAGAGGACAAGGACACCGATCTAAGGACTAGAATAAGGACCCCGTCCAATGTTGGACTTGTGGAGGAGATCATCGCAGGAGAGACTGTCCATAGTACTAGAGTGGTAGGCCTAAGATGTAAAGTGCATAGGAGCCATAGAATGTTGGAGATGTTGGTGAGAGTATTCCACATATCTATGCAACATTTCATAAAAAACAAGCAGAGCATCAGGCATCTATCATTGAAATGGATGGTAATATTTGTGATCAAGTTATCTCTATTTTGATTGACCCTAAATCTAATTATAGCTATGTTAGTCCTGACTTGGTGGATAAGTGTTGTTTGAGTAAGGAATTTCATGTAGAATCTTGGTCAGTGTAGTTGGCCACAAGTATGAAGAATTGAGTTCATCATTGGGTAAGAGCTTGTGCATTTGAATTGAATGGTATGCCTACCACAACAAACTTGAATGTATTACCATTGGGTTCATCAGTATGTTGTTGGAGATGGACTAGTTGTATCTTCATAGAACCAAGGTGGATTGTTATTATAAATCCATTGAGTGTGTTGCTGACAACGGGGAACCATGAGTCTCAGGGTAAGAAGAAAGCTACATTACTTAGGATGGTGACAACTATGGAAGCAAAGCATTGTCGCAGGAAAAGGTGTAAGTTATTCGTAGTGCATATTTCTAGTGATAAGGGTAAGGAAGTTGAGGATATAGATGTGTTGAGCGAGTATCGAGTTTTACAATAGTTCAAGGATGCATCTCCCGAGGAAATTACAGAGTTTCCACTTCATAAGGAAGTAGAGTTTTTTATTGAGGTAGTTCTAGGGGCAACTCCAACATCAAAAGCACCTTACAGGATGAGGACATCTGAGTTGGTTAAATTAAAGTTGTAGGTGAAGGAAATGTTGGAGAAGGGATACATTAGGCCAAGTGTATCATCTTGGGGCACACCAGTATTATTTGTGAATAACAAAGATGAAACATTTAGATTATGCATTGACTACAAATAGTTGAACAAAGTGACCATTCAGAATAGGTACTCATTGCCCAAGATTGATGACTTGTTCAAGTAGTTGAAGGGAGAAATAGTGTTCTCCGAGATCGACTTGAGATTCGGATATCATTAGGTACACATCAAATATGAAGACATTTCAAAGACCACTTTCTAGGACAGGTACGAGAATTATGAGTTTTTCATTGTTCCATTTGGCTTAACTAGTGTTCTAGGTACACTTAGGTTCTTGATGAATAGTGTGTTGCATCTATATTTTGATAGGTTTGTTATTGTGTTCATTGATGATATACTGGTATATTATAAAAATGAGGAAGAGCATGCTGAACATTTAGTAGCAGTGTTGAGGTTGTTGAGAGAACATCGGTTGTATGATAAGCTTAGCAAGTTTAGTTTCTTTCAAACTGAGGTACACTACTTGGGGCATGTTGTCTCCAAAGAGGGCATTGTAGTAGATCCAAAGAAGATAAGGGCCATCATCGAGTGGGTAGCTCCTAAGAATGTAGATTAGGTGAGATATTTCATGGGTTTGGTAGGCTACTGTAGGAGGTTCATCCAAAACTTCTCACAGATTTCTTATCCTATCACATCATAGTAAAGGAAAGGTAAAAATTTTGAATAGAATGAGGAGTGTGCAACTAGATTTAAGAAACTCAAGCAGGTGTCGACACTTGCACTAGTGCTACAGATTGCAGAGTTAAAAGAAAGTGTTTGTGGTATGCACAGATGCTTGGAAGAGAGGACTTGGTGGAGTCCTTATTCAGGATGGATAGCTGGTATGTTATGAGTCTTGGAAACTAAATGAGCATGACAAGAACTACTTGGCACATGATTTGGAGCTAGAAATGATCATACATGCATTGAAGATGTGGAGACACTATCTTCTTGGTAGGAGATTTGTACTTATGAGTGATCACATTGGGTTGAAGTATTTGTTTAACCAACCAAATCTGAATGCCATCCACGCTAGATAGCTAGCCATGATCAACGAGTTTTATTTCAAAATAGGTACATCAAAGGTAAAGAGAATATTAGGGTGGAAGATTCTCTCAGTAGATGAGTAAAATTAAATCAATTGGTAGCTATGAGCTTCTATGGGATGGATTTACAGGATATGATCTTGTGGGTAGGTCAGTAGGATGTCAGATATATGGATATTGTGCACATGTTGCAGCAGAACATAGGTATAGGTATAGTTGATGGTACAAGTACAAGTACATGTGATAATACAGTACAGGTATAGGTGATGGTACAGGTACAAGTAGAAGTTATGGTACAAGTACAAGAACAGGTGATGGTACACGTGTGTTATCGGGAAATCTAGTGTCTATGCAGAGCTGCTAGTCCCACTAAGGCTGGTAGCTACCTTAGAAACAAACAAACTAAAAACTACTTTCGTTTTCCTTTATGAGAAATAGATAAGAGGGGAATAAGGAGACCAACCTCTGTCTTGCGCTTGGTTCCTTGCTCGATTCATTTCCCTTCTAATAGATCTTTTGCTACTCGCTTCCTTGTCTACCCAGCTTCACAGAGCACCTGTAGAATCAAAGCAGCATAACACTATCCAAGAACATAGATCTATTATCATAAACAATATAGGACCATATATATTGACCACACAAATGCATAAATCATCAATTATACAGGAATGTGGAGGAAAACCTGAATAGCTTTATTGATAATCAAGAAAGAGCAAAGAGGATTACAACCAATTGTTCTGACCTAGCATCATCCTCTCAGTAAGAAAGCCCTTCTTCACCTCATGAAAACCTTATATCATCCAACACTATGATATTGCACCAAGAAACCAACAACACTTCCTTACAAGATACAAAATTCCAGCCTCTGGATGTCTACGATGAGGGATCCATATATAGATGTTTGCAAGGGAGGTGAGTCAGCTTCTGAGATTTGATTAGTATCCTCTCTCTGATAGTTCTTGATTCGACTTGGATATTGATGATCTCTTACTCATCCCTGGGCGAATGCAGAGAGGCAAGTGTCACAGGAGAAGTTTTTGGAAGATTCCATGCTCCTCCACCTTGCGGATTGACCCTGCCATTTTTCCACTCTCGCCCATCGCACCGCATAGAAGGGATTTTCAACATGCATCGCACCTACTGTGTGTATTCAGGTGGGATGCAACACACTTTGACCATGGAGTAGGTGAAATGGTCCAGTTTTGACTAGTTTTGAGTAGTTTTTCATGGAGAACTTCTGGGAGATGCTGTAATCAGTTGACCTTTTTCATTTAGGGGTTGGAACAACACTTTTAGGGACTTAGGAGCCCTTTGTTTATGGACAGTTTTTTATTGGAGTTACAGTGCCCAAAAATGTCTATAACAGTTGCCCCCTAAAGCATGAGGTCGTTAATCTTTGATGTCGGGTGAAATGCTTTATCATGAGGATCCGAAGTGTTTTCAAGCTGGAAGACGACCTGTAATAAGATACAACACAATACATTATCTTCATAATATTTTCATGTTCTAGCTGAGGCGGGCATTCCCATGCTCAGCTTTATAAATTCATTTTCATGTACATAGGATAGACAATCATCTGAGTGTAGACTGATGATTCTGGTAGAGCCATCATCCCTTAGATTGGATGATTATCTGTGCAGAAATGATGTATATTTGATGTCTTTATTTTCCTGAATATATATCGCAGCCTGGATGGATGAAACTAGATCCGGGGTCTTCAATCTCGTTCGATCTTCACTCAAAGTACAAGTCGATCCATGTCAGAGATGTTCTGGAGTCGAACATGGAAAGACATCGCCTGATTACCAACCAATGATGTAAGCTATTAACAGGCGCGAGAGGAATCACCGATAATGATGATGACCCTCAAGGTACTACAGTACAATTCACGTGGTGTAAATAAGGGACTTGGCGTTGAACACCATGGAAAATCTTTTGGTCGAAGGCCATTGATGTAAACCTATCGCTAGAAGTGAGAAACTTGCCATTGAGGCATGCAAGCTTCAAAGTACTAAAAGGGTTGTTCCTAGATCGACTTCTTGGGTAATGAGCTGATGTCGACAAGAAGAGATCCGTCATAGGAGGGCCTTAGTGAATCCCACATCAATGACACGGAAGGGAGCAAATGATTTTAGTGGAGGTGAAAACAATCTGGTGATATAAGGTTCAGGGTGGCGGTCATGAAAAATGGAGCGTGAATGTATTGCAGTGGGTGAGACACAGGTGAATTCTCTGAGCGACTTCTCTTGAACATATCGGCAAGACTAACATGATGGATTGGTAGCATTAACGCTAGATATGGATGGTGTGACAGAACCATGGTGATGTGACCAGTGAATGGAACAACCCAACCCGACTCGGATGCGGAGTGAAAGTGTCATGTTCAAGAGCGACTTGCTACCAACAAAGTTTCTTCAAGTTTTCTTCCCAATTTTTCCCCAATGATTGCCGACCAGTACCTCTTTATTTTTGTCAAGCTTGAGGAGGATAACATATGCTTGTTCTATAATTTTCCCTTCGGGAAAACCCATCGCTATGTTTTAATGAGCCTAGCGATAGTGAAACTCGTTCTTGTCTGTTATGGACAAGTTTGTCGCTATTCGGTTTTAATGATTTTAATGACAAAGACAACTCGGTCCTTTCCAATTTTAGAGAGTCTGAAAAGGGACGTAAAGGAAACTCCAAAAATCCTTTTTCATCATCTAATCCCTTAAGTCCGAAAAAACATAAAATAATACAAAAGGGATGAATTTTTGGTAATTTTAACGAGCCGAACAAAACAAGCGCTCGATATTTTTGTGTAATAATCCCTCAGGTCCAAAAAGACTAAAATCTAAAGGAGGGATAGCACTTTCGGTCACTTTAACGAGCTGGAGAGGCCAATGGCATGGCAATCTTTTCATATTTTACGAGTCAGTTGAAAAGAGCTTAAAGGAGACTCGTTTTTTGAGGAAAGGGTGATAGATTCGAGTAGCAGCTGATTCCAGGTAAGGTTTGGAATTTTCCAATCACAGCAGTGTCACAAGGATGGCTAACAAGATCACTCTTCATAGCTGTTCCTCAAAAGGGTAAACAATCAAATGGAGGTGAATGATCGGCCAATACAGAGTGGAGGTGATGATGAGAACACGACCAAGGCTTCAAAGGCTGATGATAATACATTCACGATGGTTATTTACCGGAAATTGGTTCATTTTTTAATGAGCTTAAACTCTGGAGGAAGATTTTCTCATCGCTTATGTTTATTTTTTAACGAGCTTGAATTCCGCGTTAAAACTGCTCAATATTCCAATCGTATAATAAGGATGTCTCATCTAAGATGCCATTTTTATGTAGCTTGCACCTTACAAAGCTTTGCTCCGCATCCTTTCTTCATGCAAGTTAGGAAACAATCAACCCTACGAGTTTAAAGGGTTAGAGGACCTACAAATTTAAAAAATAAATGGTCGCTCTCGCTTGCATGCCAAAAGGTTTGCATGCCCCCAGGTATAGCGAAAAATTTCCAGGTTACCAAAGATTGTTCCATACGTATCACAAAAAAAACACTTCCTTGGCGATGTCTATCGAAATAGACAAAGGTGAGTGGCGCAGATGCCTCCACTCACATAAATTTGACGATGGAATCTTATTCCAGCCTAATTCCATTTTCCTAAACGGATGGGTGTCTCAAACTAGTCATATATCCTCCGCGGATACCTAACCTATACCCAAGGTTTTCCTGCTGAAGAAGACTAGGGTGCATGCCCCCTGGGTTTCAGTCATGTCCTCCGAATCACTCGCGCTCATCAGGAGGACGGACTAGGGATTGATGAGACATTCCTTGTGTGAAAAGACCATTCAAGGTTGGTATATGACTATTTTCTATGTGTGAGCTGGGGAATGAAAGCTGGTCTATGAGCTTGACCACTCTTCCTTCGTGCGGAAAACACATTACTCTAAAGAGTGAGGAGACAATGGCTCCCATGCAATAAATATAGTCTCGTCCAAGGAGTAGATTATAATCCATGGGTCCTTGGACTACCATTACGTTCATGTGAACGGTTTTCCCTCTCAATGTTATCGGCACATTGGGAAGGATCCCTAACGGTTGACTGGTTCCTTTGTCAAAGCCTGTTAGATTTCTCATCTCAGGCAAAAGCGATGGCGAACCAAGCGCTTTCCAAGCAATTGAGGAAAAGATACTCACAGAAGCCCCTTCATCAATGATGGTACCGGCCATGACCATTCTATATATTTGAGCAATGATTTGAAACGGTACACTAGCCGGTAAACGGGGTCTGCCTAGTAGATTCTAGTCAAAGGAAACAACCAAGTTGCTTGGAGGTGGGACCAAATAGACAGTCGGATATGACTCTGATGAACTTCCTTCCTGCGGTAAAGGAATGGGTAGACTGCCCCCATGTTCATCGAAGTCTTTGCTTACGAAGAGAATTTGAACGGTGTCATTCTTGTTCTCTTCGGTGACTGTATCATCTGAAGATTGATCCTCTGAAGGCAAGACCGGGTCAACTGCCACCTCGACCTTTTGACTTTCGTCTGGTGTGGATTCAGATGGTTTATCTTCAATGATAGATGCTTTGGCCAATCACAAGGGTGTGTCAGCCGTATTTTCAACTAGTGACGAACTCAGCAAGAGTTTCTTATATCCAGGAGGAAGCCGTAAAGGTGAAATCGGACAGTCATCCAAAACTCTTTTAGCTTCGTATAAGAAGGGACAACGGTGGACGGCGTGATCGCCTTCACACAATTTACAAGGAAATTTATATTTTCCTTTTTGTCCAGGGGCTTCACTTTCACTAGTTGACGGTGTATGCTCAACATGATCTTGAGAGGTTGATGACAACAGATTGTGCAAACGAGGAGACCAGTCCCTTAAGATCTGAGGGATGCAAGGACAATCTTGATGATAGTGGTCTCCTTTGCAAATGACACATGGCAATTTAGGCCTGGTCGGTGCAGTGTGTGGATTTTTGCTAGACGATGCTTGGTTGCCCCTTTTCGCCTTTGGCTCCTTCTTCTTCTTCTCTTTCTTCTTCTTCTCCTTCTTCTTCTCGGTTACTTGATTTTGGGCTTTGCCAGCTTCATCAAGCGAAGAGGAAGGAGGAGAGGAAGAAGTGGATGAAGTAGAGGGTTGGGGGGTGACTCTGTTATCGTTTAGTTGCTGACTTGATTGTTCATGAATCATGGTGTTCTGAACGATAGAAGTTGAGAAGAACATACGAGCAAGCCGATTGTCAATCCTGGAAGAAACAATGTGGCCATATGGGGTGCACCAACATCTCCCCAAGAGGAGAAGGGAGCAGGATTTCCTCCAAGGGGGACTCCTTGGTTGGTGGGCTCCATTTTTCTCAACCTAAGACCAACGTAGGAAAGGTGATGTTTATTCCGATTAAAATAAATTTTAGATGCTTTGACACAACTTGCTTTTTCAATTTTTAAGAGTCGAGAAAAGACAAAAGATGACTCTAGTCGCCTTCGATTTTTAATGAGCTTGAGGTGACAAGTGCTCAGATGGACCTTTTCCTTTAAGGAGTCTGGAAAGGAATGAAAGGGACTACTCTGGAAATCTAGACAGACGGATTACCAAACCAATCGCAAAACTGCAGAATACTTTTTACGGTACGGCAGTCAATCTTCCCGAATGCTGTGTTCAGTGCATTGCGATCGATAGGGTGGTAGACACGGCTTCCTATGAATAAAGGATAAAGCCTATTGTGGTCTCCCAAAATATACTCGACGGTACGTGGGAGCACAAGTCCGTACTAGCACTTATCGTCTCAAAGTGGAGGAATCACCAAACCAACAGTGAAAACAACAGTTACCAGGCTTTACAACGCCGGAATACGTCTCTAGCCTAGACTTCTAGATGTTGTGCGTTAGGTTCCAAAGCATTTTTAGATTCAATAAATTTATTTTATAGTTGATCTTGCTTAATAAATTTGCCTTTCAAGTTCACCGTGTGATGTATATGTACAATTCCTAAAATGTAATCTAAGATGATAAACAGTCGTTTAATCTTCTTTTTGCAATGAAAATCCTAGCTACTAAGGAAAGAGAAATGGCATTCTTTCAACAAAGAGCAGAGAGCACACACTATATGCACTGTCCTAAATCAAACCAATCAAACAGTCTAAATGCAAATGCACATGCATGTATTTGTTTTCAGCCTTCTTAATGTGTGAATGATAAAAAGAAAGCTAAGTGCAAATCTGAATTATTTTTTCAAAGCGAAAATTACTAACAAGCTTCTTTTCAAAACAAAAATGAAGACAATGATGACACTTTGCTATTTGAAATTGAAAACTTGCTTTCGACACTTGAAAAACTATTAATTCAAATCAAATACAAGAGTAATAGTGTAATCGACTATCAAGAACAATCAGATTCTCTTCTATGACTGAAAACGACACTTGTGACACTTTCAAATCAAGAAACGACATTTCAATTACGCTACTTCTTTGTAAAAGAGCACTGAAAATGACTCAAAATACATAAAAAAATTTACAGTTCTTTGCACAATGGAGGTAGAATAACGGCAAGAAAGGGGGTTTCAACAGAGGTGTACTGACTACAGGCAGTAAAACTCCTGAATAGCGCTGAAAGGCATGAACATAGAAGCCAAAATCTAAGAGTAGCAGAGGTCTGATCAGCGCACCTGAAGCACAGGGAAACTGAAATGCAATGCACCTACTACACTTGGGAAGTGCGATGCATTTAGGTTTCAAAGAAGACATAGTGCGATGGACCAGGGACGAGACTTTAGCTAGGTTCCGGGTCACAGTTTGCAGCTCAGTTTAGGGATTTAGGCCGAGCAAGTGTTAATCAGTAAATCAATCACAGGGGTAGATCTAAGGAGGTTACTAGAGCCACCACAAGGGCAATTAGAGAGCTTGTAAATCAATTATTTCATTCATAAACAAAACCCAGAGATAGACTAAAGTAACATTGATCTACTTTGCACTTGCATAGCAAATGCAGTTCGAAGGCTAGCTGGCTTGACTTTAGGCTCTATCTGTAAGTTTATAAAGTAAACAAATGTAGATAAACAAACAATCTATTCGCTCCCTAGCGGAGTCGCCATTTTGTTATCGGGAAATCTAGCTTCTATGCAGAGCTGCTAGTCCCACTAAGGTTGGTAGTTACCTTAGAAACAAACAAACTAAAAACTACTTTCGTTTTCCTTTATGAGAAATAGATAAGAGGGGAATAAGGAGACCAACCTCTATCTTGCACTTGGTTCCTTGCTCGATTCCTCTCCCTTCTGATAGATCTTTTGCTACTCACTTCCTTGTCTACCCAGCTTCATAGAGCACCTGTAGAATCAAAGCAGCATAACACTATCCAAGAACATAGATCTATTATCATAAACAATATAGGACCAAATATATATTGACCACAAAAATGCATAAATCATCAATTATACAGGAATGTGGAGGAAAATTTGAATAGTTTTATTGATAATCAAGAAAAAGAAAAGAGGATTACAACCAATTGTTTTGACCCAACATCATCTTCTCAGCAAGAAAGCCCTTCTTCACCTCATGAAAAGCTTAGATCACTCAACACTATGATATTGCACCAAGAAACCAACAACACTTCCTTACAAGATACAAAATTCCAGTCTCTAGCTCTCTGGGATGAGGGATCCATATATAGATGTTTGCAAGGGAGGTGATTCAGCTTCTGAGATTTGATTAGTGTCCTCTCTCTGATAGTTCTTGATTCTACTTGGAGATTGATGATATCTTACTCATCCCTGGGCGAATGTAGAGAGGCAAGTGTCACAAGAGAAGTTTCTGGAAGATTCCATGCTCCTCCACCTTGCGGATTGATCCTGCCATTTGTCCACTCTCGCCCATCGCAACCCATAGAATGGATTTTCAACATGCATCGCACCTA
This sequence comes from Pinus tabuliformis, assembly GCA_031772625.1. NCBI lineage: Eukaryota > Viridiplantae > Streptophyta > Pinopsida > Pinales > Pinaceae > Pinus > Pinus tabuliformis. Next base: position 150,952,249 of record CM062804.1, on the reverse strand, counting down.
CTGTGTGTATTCAGGTGGGATGCAACGCACTTTAACCATGGAGCAGGTGAAATGGTCCAGTTTTGACCAGTTCTGAGTAGTTTTTCATGGGGAACTTCTGGGAGATGCTGTAATCAGTTGACCTTGTTCATTTAGGGGTCGGAACAACACTTTTAGGGACTTAGGAGCCCTTGGTTTATGGACATTTGTGATTGGGGTTGCAGTGCCCAAAAATGTCTATAACAAGGTGTGCAAGATATGGATTATTGTCTTACGGTAGATGGATTGGTCAGGGTCCTATACGAGATATATGTACTGATAACAGTAAGCTCAAGAAGGTGATGCTGAGGGAGTTTCATGTGAAACCTTATTCAGGTCATCTATGGTATCAAAAGACACTCACAACAGTGAAGAAATTTTATTCTTGGTAGAATATGAAGAGGGATCTAGCATAGTTTGTGGTTAGCTGTTTTGATTTCCAATGAGTGAAAGAAGAATGTAAGAAACCAAGTGGACTGCTACAACTGATTGCAATTCCATAATGGAAATGGGAGGTAATTTCCATGAAATTCATCACAAGGTTTCCAAAGATATTGATACAACATGATTCCATTATGGACATTGTTGATAGATTAACAAAGGCGTAGAAATTCTCACTGTAGATTAAACTGATTATGCAATGTACAAAAGAAAAAAACTTAATCTACTTCAGAATCAGACTTACGGAAGCTTAATCGATTTTGAGCAAGATCAACAACAACACTTATAACAGAGAAGAAGATTCAATCACACATAAAACACAGAAGAATACTCTGGGTAAAGCCTCAACTAAAAACCCCATTATCTGTATTATCATACAGGTGGAAATATCTCAGGGTTACACAAAGCTTTAGGTCTCAAGCCATCCAGCTCTTAGTACAATCTCTCACTACTACTCTTAGACACATTACATAACACATATGCCTTCTCCTCTATCCTCCAAGCCTCCTATTTCCTTGCACAGTTTCTCCTAGGTCCTCCAGTTGTAACCTGTGTGATTCTCACCTCACACACAGCTCTGACCTCTATAGTAACTGCGCAATCCTCAAGGAATGGATTCCTTTTGCATGCAAGAGATATTCTGATGGGAATATTCTAGCAGCTAATAGTACACTATCCTTGCCTTTAATCTCAACTGGGTCTTTGTTTGAACTGACATGCATGAGTTATTTATGAGAGAATATTCAGTTATCTGGAGAACACTAGTTGCATGAATGCATGCATAAACTATGTCAACTCACAATTAGTTCCACAAACTGTTTGGAACTAATTTAACTAGACTTAACTCAATTAACTAATTACAACTCAAATACAACTCATTTTTATCTCCTTAATTAAGGGATAACTTGCTCAATCAAAAGGATAACTGTTGCATGTCTTCACAAGGACTTCATGCTTGAATTTCACCAACTAATTAAGTCAAGATGAATTAATTACTTTTTTTCAAACAACTAGTGAGACTAAATTCGAATTTTAATTCAAGGACAAATTAAAATTGGAATATATCCTAAAATGCTATCTATAGAAATGTTATTTTTAGCATTTCTTGTTGCTATTTTCAACACTCCCGCTCAACAAGAAAGGGATTATCTTCGACCCCAATCCTATCTCTGTGGAACTCAAATTTACACTTTGAAAATGCCTTAGTCAAAATGTCAGCTCCTTGCTCCTCGGTCGAAATATACTGCAACAACATGATCCTCCTCGCCACACAGTCTCTGAGATGATGATACTGAATGTCAATATGCTTGCACCTGTCATGAAATAATGGATTCTCAAAGAGTTTGATACAACTCTGATTATCAGAATAGATCACAGTTGGATCCATCCTCTGATCAAATAAAGCAACTAAAATTTTCCACATCCAAATGGCCTCACATGCTGCCTGACTTACAGCCATGTATTTAGCCTCTGCTAAGCTGAGTGTAACTGACCTCTATTTCCTGCTATACCAAGAAACTGCGGCTGAACCAAGGTTGAAAATTCCTCGTGATGTGCTCTTCTGATCTAATGAACTCCCTGCCCATTCTGCATTTGTGAAGCCCTGAAGCTTCACTCCCTCTATCTGTTTGTACCATAATCCATACTAAGATGTGCCTCTACGGTATCTTAAAACATGCTTTGCTACCTTCCAAAATAGCTTGGTAGGCTGAACCATAGCTTGACTCAGCTGGTTCACCGCATAGCAAAAATCTAGTCATGTGTTCACTAAGTACATTAGTGAACCCACAAGCTGCCTGTACACAGTAGCTTCTACTACTTCTCCTGAAGTAGCATCCTCCTTCCTCCAATTACCTACTAGAGGTGTTTGCATGGGCTTGCACTTCTCCATGTGGAATCTCCTGAGTATCTCATTGGCATACTTGCCTTGAGACACAAACACTTCCCCATCCTTCTGCCACACTTCCATGCCTAAAATGTAGTGCATGAGACCCATGTCTTTCATCTCGAACTCTCTTACAAGGTCCTCCTTGCAAGACATGATCAATTAATCATCACCTGTCAATATCAAATCATCAACATAAAGAAAAATGATCAACTGCTTACCTTCCACCATGATGTGGTACAAGTTCACATCTGCTTCACTCTTTGTGAAGCCCAACTCGGTGAAGTAGTTGCTCATCCTAGTGTACCAAGGACGAGGTGCTTGCTTCAGCCTGTACAAAGCTCTCTTGATTCGGCACACATGTGACTCACGATCGAAGGTCTCACATGCGACTCACAATCTGTTAGCTTCTCTCGTGCGCTTTCGCTGATCTCTGGAAGACTTTGCTTGAGTGGATGTCTCCACTCCTGGAACCTCCGCATGCGGCTGCTCTGCATTAGTCTAAGGCTCCTCCTCCTTAGGAACCAAAATTTCCTCCACAACCTCTAGTTGGAGCTCCCTCTCAAGGGAAACTTGCATGGCCTTCTGCTCATCATACTTAAGATCTCTGCGAACCATTATCCTCTGACTTGTAGGAAAATACACCCGATAGTTGTGGGGTGTATTAGTGTACCCGACAAGTATCAGCAACTCTATTGTCAGCTCAAGTTTCTTTCGAGCATCCTTGGTGACATGGCAATAAACCAATGAGCCAAAGATCCTGAAGTGACTGTAGAGCCTCTACTTTACACTTGATTATCCACCATTACCTACAGTTTTCCCTCATTCATCTCTCTCTTTTGCCTCATTTTCCTTGCAAACCAACCCAGATCATTACATTATATGACTTTAAGCATGATTAAGGAATTTTGCTAATGTGTGACTGTTTTGTTTAGATTTTGACATATTTACAAGAATTCCGCAGCCATCTGATGATTCCGCAGCCATCTGATGATTCCGCAGCCATCTGATGATCCCGCAGCCTTTTTGTTAATCTCAAGGTTCCACATATCATTTTGCCAAATGAGCCACATGGGCACTTAGGAATCAAGGTGCTCGAGGTTCCTGTGCTATTTGTTCAGCCATCCACGTCGTCTGTACCTCCGGTCAACGAGGGTCAAGTTACGGTCAGCAAAGGCAGCTTAACGGTGATGCATAAGCTGTTGGGTCACGTCAGTTCAAACGGTGACTTGTCCGTGTTACGCAGGTTGTGGGGGACATAATCCAACTCTGGATTCAATGCCCATAACGACCAGAACCTCCAGCTCATCCACGCAGGCTTATGACGTGTTATTGAACCTTAATTACGCATGACAGTTAGTATATTTTTCAGTTTTAGCTGTACGCATTAGGCCATCTTTCAGATGCCTATAAAAACTTGCGTCTGCGTACGCTTATGTTACTTTTTAGTTGTTGTGTTTTATGAACTCGTTATCATTTTAGTGCATTCCAAAACTCTGTTTTAATAGTGTTGTTCTAGCACTCTTGACTGTAATTTTCTGCACATGGAGTAATAGAAGCAGTGCTGTTCTGAAGTTTTCAATTCCTTGAGTCTTCTTTGGGTATTATGAATGGAGGGCCCCTGTTCATGACTTCCCTTGTATAGTATTTCATGTTTATATTCTTGCTATTTCTTCATTTTCCATTCAACATTTCCTTTTCTTGAAACATGTACAGCTTAATTCACTTTCATGTTATTTCATTTCCAGCCTTTATGTTAAGCTGATCAGCATTGTTCTTTTGCAGGTTTTTAACCCAGGATTGCTTGTGTGTTTGTGTATTTGCTTTATATCTAGTGGTAGTTTTAGTTGACAGATTCAAAGTTGCTGCCTTTACCTTATTTTCATAGCCGATTTTTAGTTTTATTTCTCAAATCTGTCTGCTAACATATGAATGGTCTCTTTATTATAAATTGTCTATCTTTTAGAGATCAGAATACTAATAACTTGCAGCTGGCTTTGGGTACTTTTTAGACTAATCTTTAACTACTTTCTAATCATGCTTTACACAGTACTATGTGTTAGAGGCAGAGAGTTAGAAAGAGCAAAACATTATAACTAGTCTTTAAAGTAGATTTTTCTCATTTTTTATCATTTCTTAGACTTATCTTTAGCTACTTCCTAATCGTGTCTTACACAGTACTATGTGTTAGAGGCAGAGAGTTAGGAAGAGATAAACATTGTCATTGGTCTTTTAAGTGATTTTCTTACCTTTTATTTGCAGCAGCATGAATGGTGTCTAATGCCATTAGAAAGTGGTTCTTTGCTTTCAGTTCATTTTAATTTATTTATTTCCTTCAAGCTTTTCCTTTTCAGCAAGTAGTTAGAAACCACTAATCACACACCTTCACTCATCTAGAATTCACCTTACACACACCATCACTCATCTGTTTATAAATACATCACTCCATCTTAGGAAGATAAATTAACCACAAACAACACCCCAAACGACAAAAAGCCCTAAGAGGTTGCTTAAGTACATATAGTACACCTTCACTTCAGCAGCTTACGAGCCCCGGGTTGACAATTAATGACATCAATTTAGGAACACTAAATTGACTAAACATTTTGGCGCCGTTGCCGGGGAAGTGAAATTAAGTAGCCATATTCTTAGAAAAAAAAACATAAAAATTTCAAGGAAAGAAGTTGATAACCTATCAAAGTATGCTCTCCTCTTGCACTGCAAGGTGATCTGGAGGATCAGAAAAGAGAAAGTTATTAATTTGGTAGTTTCTTGAGTATGCTCTCTTCTTGCACCTAGAGTGAACTGGAAGATCAGAAAAAGAACTATTAACTTGACTTGAAGAAAATAATAAAAAATGACATGCATAGAGCTAGAGATTCTAGAGGAAGGTTTTTAGCTAGAGCTCGAAGTTCAATTTTTACAAGTCCATCTGCTTCAAGGGATAGAAAAGAGACACCCCCCTTATCTCCAACCGAAACTCCTAGTCCTAGAATTCCTGGAATTCAAGAGCCAAGAGTTGACTCTCCTACACCTTCTATTGAGTTTGAACCAGGAAGAGACTCTTCTCTCTCTCCTACAGAAAGACCAATTGTAATTGAGGAAGTGGAATCATCTGAAGAAGAAGGAGAAATCTCTTGTCATTCACCTTTTGTAGAGGAACCAGAAGATTTTGAAATCCCTAGGAGAATCATCATGGCAGAAGAAGAAGGAGGTGGTAGGGGTAGAGGTAGAGGTAGAGGAGGAGGAGGAAACAACAATAACAATAATGGAGGAAGAGGTCCCCTTGGAGGAGGAAATAGAGATGGGGATAATTCATTTGGGTTTCCCATTGTTAATGAGGATTCCCGAGCCACTATGAAAAACATATCACCATCTGTCCTCCCTAATTTCCATGGGTTAAGGACTGAGGACCCTGAAACATTCTTATTCGAGTTTGAAGTGGTGTGTCGAACTTATGACTACCTGGATGACTCTCAGAAACTCAAATTGTTTCCTTCAACACTGAAGGATCAAGCCTTGAAATGGTTCATGGGGTTACTCACTCAATCCATTAGGACTTGGGATGAAATGAAACAGACATTTTTGGATAGGTATTTGGACTATTGTATGCCTACTAATCACAAGGACGAGGTTTTTAAAATGATACAAAAAGAAGATGAGAGCTTAGAAGATTTACTTGAAAGATTTCAATATAACTTGAAGAGAGCAAAAATGAGTACCTTGGATGAAGAGACCTTAAAATCCCTCTTATTAAAAGCCATTAGGGATGAATGGATAGACATCTTAAACATGATGGGGAAAGGAGATATTTCTCAACTTTCTCTCAATGATATAGCAGAACTTTGTATCCATCTCTCAAGGGGCAAATCAAAAACTCAAAAAGGGACTAGAGATCCTTCTCTCCTTAGGGCAAATAAATCTGCAACAGGATCAGTGAGTAGGGCTGAAATCGGCAGTATGCTTGATGAATTTAAAACTGACATCTTAGGGAGCCTTAGTGAACAACTAGATACCCTTAAGATTCAAAATAAACAAAAAGCAGAAGCTGAGGCTTTGGCTATCTTTTTCCCGAAATGCAGAAAGAAACATGCTTTAAGGGAATGTCCCTTAGATGCACACGTTGTAGAAACATGTGTAATTTGCTCAGAAACTCATGAGACCAAGGATTGTCCTTCAATTCCTGGCCTCAAAGCAGTCTTTCAAGAGGATCCAGATACACTTGAATCTCTCTGTTTTATTGCAAGGAGACCTTGGCAAGGACAACAGAATCAAGGGTTTAACAACTCTATGAATTCTCAATCCCAACCAAATTGGAATCCTTGGCAACAACCTTGGCCTCAACCTCAAAATGCTTTTCAAGCATGGATGCAAAGCATGCAAAATCCTTATGGGAGATTTGCTCAATTCTATCAATATCCTCCATCATTTCAGAATCAGCAAGCCCCACAACTTCCAAATCAAGGTCAACAACTATCATTGCCATACCCTCAACAACAACAACCTCCTCCACAAAATCAAAATTCTCAACTATCACTTCAATCCCAGCAGAAATCAAATCAACTTCCCTCTCAGCCATTACCAAATCCAAATAATAGGGACCCTCAAAATGCTTACATGATGGAAGGTCAACCATTCCCTACCTATATGGTTGTTCCTCTCAATGAAGTACAACTCAGATCAGGTAGAATCTTAGATCAACCTTCTACAAGTATTCAACAACCAAGCATTTCTGAGGAAGAATCTCTCAAAGTGAATAAAGGTTCTGAAGTATCACTTCAAAACCAAAATATCCAAAAAGAAAAAGAAAAAGAATCAACCTCTACAACTCCCATAGTTGAGCAACCTACACCTTTAGCTACACCTCCTTTTCCTGAAAGATTGCAAATTGACAAAGGAGTGGAAAAGTAGATATGGGTGCCTGACTATAATTTCCTAGATGAATTGAAGAATGTCTGTATCAAGATCCCCTTGTTACAAGCCATTAAAGAAATTCCCATTCTAGCGAAGACAATAAAGGAGTTGAGTTTGAAGAAAACAGGAAAGAGAACCAGAGATACTAAAAGGATACATCTAGTTGGAAAAATTGCAGACATAATGATGGGTAAGATTACCATGCAAAAATATGTGGATCCCGGTAGCCCTATTGTCAAAACTCATATTAATGGGGTTGAAATCCCAAATACTTTGATTGACTTAGGAGCCGCGATCAACATCATGAGTAGACAGACCATGGATCAGTTAAAGCTTCCTAACCTTCTCTTTACACCTACTTTGCTGCAGCTTGCAGATAGATCAATCATTAAACCTGATGGTGTATTGGAAGACATTCCAGTCTCCCTAGATTCTTGGGAATATCCAGTTGATTTTATGATTTTAACTCCCAAGAATAATCTAGGAGGACATCCTCTTATTTTAGGAAGACCTTGGCTGGCCACAGCTGATGCTTTCATAAGTTGTAGGTCTGGGGACATGTATATATCAGATGGTAATTCCACCAAGAAATTCAACTTGTATCCTCCAGCAAAGGCAATAACAGAAATAGGAGAAGATGAGTGGGTTGATGATGAGGATACTATTCAACCTGTTTTAACCATCTCTGAAATCAGTGAAGACAGTCAAATTCTAAATACATTAGAAAATTTTGAAATACCTTTAGAATATGACTCTACACAGTTTCAGTTAGATGCAAACATTGAATATCTCTCCTCTAGACAGATGTCTCTCTTCTCAATGGAAGAGTTTGGTAGTTCTACAGTTGAAATCCTTCCAAGAAAAACATTGAACATTAACAAAAACTTGGGAAGACCACAACAAGAAGAATTAACCAAACTGTTGCAAAAACATTCCACTGCCTTTGCATGGGAATACACTGACATGAAAGGAATCGATCCTAAGACTTGTATTCATCACATCTATATTGAAGAAAACAGCAGACTTATTAGGCAACCACAAAGAAGGATGAATCCAAACCTTAGGGAAATCGTGAAAGAAGAACTCTAGAAATTGCTCAAGGTAAACTTCATTTACCCCATTTCAGATAGCCAATGGGTTTCTCCCTTGGTTATAGTGCCCAAAAAGAATGGTAAATGGAGAGTTTGCATTGATTATCGAGAATTGAACAAGGCAACCTTAAAGGATCATTTCCCTCTACCTTTTATTGATCAGGTACTAGACACTTTAGCAGGTAAAAAGTATTTCTCATTCTTGGATGGTTTTAGTGGGTATAATCAAATTCAGGTAGCACCTGAAGATCAAGACAAAACCACATTTACTTGTCCTTGGGGAACTTTTGCCTATCGAGTACTCCCTTTTGGATTGTGCAATGCACCCGCTACATTTCAAAGGGCTGTATTAGGAATCTTTTCAGATCTGATTCATGATTGTGTAGAGGTATACATGGACGATTTCACAGTTTATGGTAATACATTTGAAGAAGCTTTGGAAAATTTGGAAAAAGTACTGGTAAGATGTAAGGAAACAAATCTTTCTTTAAGTCATGAAAAGTGTTTTATGATGTTTACTGAAGGGATTGTTTTAGGACATCATATTTCAGGAGATGGGATTAAGGTTGATAGATCTAAAGTTGAAGTCATCTCTAAGTTACCTGTTCCAAATTGCCAGAAGGATGTTAGGAGTTTTCTTGGGTTTACTGGGTATTACAGAAGATTTATTGAAAACTTCACTAAGATAGCATCCCCTCTTTTCAAATTGCTTACCAAGGACTGTGAGTTCAAATGGGATCCCGAGTGTCAATCTGCCTTTGAAGCTTTAAAGACTAGAATATCTGAAGCACCCATCTTAAGGGGGCCAAACTGGAAACTCCCTTTCCACATTTCTACTGATGCTTCAGATACAGCTCTAGGAGCTGTTTTGGGACAAAAGGATTTGATCCCTTATGCCATTTATTACACAAGTAAGAATTTGAATCCCACTGAGTTAAATTATACTGTTACAGAAAAAGAGTTCTTAGCTGTGGTACATGCAATCAACAAGTTTAGACACTACATAACCGGCTATGAAACCTTTGTCCATACTGATCACTCTGCCATAAGATATTTGATGAACAAACCTGTCACTAATGGTAGAGTTACAAGATGGCTTTTACTTTTACAAGAATTCAACATCACTGTGTTAGATAGACCTGGAAAACAAAACACAGTAGCTGATTTCTTGTCTAGAATCCAAAACACTAATGAAGATTCTCAGTAGAAGATAAGTTTCCAGATGAATACTTGTTTGCAGTGACTACCAAGACTCCTTGGTATGCAGATATGGCTAATTATCTTGTTACAGGGAAGCTTCCTCTACACTTATTTCCTAATGAGAAAAGGAAAATCATTCAGGAGAGTGCACATTATTCTTGGATTTCTAATGAATTGTTCAAAACAGGGCCAGATTGTATAATCAGAAGGTGTGTTCGGGAAGATGAAATGCCTGACATCCTTAAGGCATGTCATGATGAACCATGCGGCGGGCACTTTGCTGACAAGAGGACAGCTTATAAAATCCTTTCTCTAGGATATTCTTGGCCTTCTCTCTTTAAAGATGCAAAGCAGTATGTTAGAAGGTGTGACAGCTGCCAAAGAGTTGGGAAACCAACTCCTTCAAATGAAATGCCTCTACAGCCTCAGGTATGCATCGAACCCTTTGAGAAATGGGCTCTAGATTTCATTGGACCAATTAATCCACCATCAAAGCAAAAGAAGTATATACTGGTTTGTACTGATTATGTTACTAAGTGGGTAGAAGCAAAAGCATTGCCTTCTGCCACTGAAAATTCAGTTGTTCAATTTCTTTTTGAGGATATTTTCACTCGTTTTGGTGTCCCAAGGGAAATTGTAACAGATCAGGGCAGCCAGTTTACATCTAAATTGATGGAGAAGCTGATGGAGGAATATAAGATCAAGCACAGAACATCTACTCCATACCATCCACAATCCAATGGCCAAGTGGAATCTACCAATAAAGTTCTTGAAGGCATTATCACCAAGACTGTTCATCTTCATAGAAGAGATTGGGCGGAAAGGCTCCCTGAAGCCTTATGGGCCTATAGGACTACATGGAAGAACACAACAGGACATTCTCCCTATGAACTTGTTTATGGGAAGGAAGTCCTGCTCCCCATTGAGTTCCAAATCAAGACCTTCAAGATGGCAGTCCAATTGGGAATGAGCCTCTCAGAAGCTCAAAGACACAGAATGGACTAGCTAAATGAGCTAGATGAAATAAGACAAGATGCAATTCTAAGGACTGATCTAGTTTAGCACCAAAGATCTAAATGGCATGATCGTCATATCAAAGAAAGAAAGTTTCAGAAAGGAGATTGGGCTCTATTGTTTGATTCAAAATTCAAAGACTTCAAAGGAAAGTTTCAAACTCATTGGTTTGGGCCATATGAGATTGATGAAGTCTTTAGCAATGGAGCAGTTCGAGTGAAAACTATTGATGAATTTCATACTCCTCTTATTGTGAATGGCCATCGCTTGAAAATCTACCAAAAGCCATTCTCAAAAGAAGAGTTTGTCAAGTTGTTTAAAGAAGATTCTGCAATCAGGTTGGTGGAGAAGGATTCTTCTCCTCCATCAGCCTAATCTTTGGTTTTTTTTTTTTTAAAAAAAAAAAAAAAAAAAAGGAAAAAAAAAAGAAAGAATAAATGTATGAGCCTGAAAACCAATCTCTGATTGGCAGTCTCATGCAGAAAACCTGAGGTGAAAATCAGGGTCACCTGACACCTCATGTTTTCCAAAAAAAAAATCTCTCTCTCTTCTATCTCATTTCGCCATTCCATCCACTTCATTCACCATCTCATCACTCTCACTCCACCTCATTTCTTTCCATCCATCCATCCATTCATCACATTTCATTCCATCAATAAAGTCATTTTTTTTTTAACTGAAGTTGTTTTGTGTAGTCGGAGGGTATCACTGCAGTTTCCGCAGTTGTTTGGCAATTCTGCAGCCATCTAACGATTCCGCAGCTCTCTGCACCTGCATAAAAAAAAACACAGTCTGTTTGAAAAGAAATTTACAGTTCAGAAGTCATCAACAATAAGTGGAAAAGAGTCATGCAACAACAATAAAACAATGAAGGGTTAGTGGAAAATGATCAAAGCCAATCCAAGCGCGGATCTGAGGTATGATCTAAATCTTAAACTTACGGTTATCTCATTTTGCAAAGTTTTCGGGGTTATGTTTCTTGCCATTTAATGTAATGATTACCAGTTTTTCCCATCATACGACCAAAAATCCACGTATCCCCCACACTTATCGGTCATGATCCTCACGATTTTGAAACTCAACTGCGGCTGCTCCTCCATTAAGATTTTCGTACCTAAGTGACGTAGACTACTGTACTACGTCTCTCTAAGTCATAATCCCGCAGCCAAGTGTGAACCTATGACCGAAACGTAAGGACCTAACCGTTTCTACCCATCATTTCATAACCCTCATACTCTCGTATCATTCCATTCACGCTGTTTCATTTCCGCAGTTCCCTTATTCCGCTGTGCTCACTACGCTGCTACCTCAGCCATACTCTGTTTTACGTCTTCCTCTCTGCTAATTCAGGTTATCAGTGAACGTATGTTACGGCTGTTACAGTAGAGCTGTAAATTTACCGTGTTAGGGCCACTGTTGAAGCCGTGTAACCTTTTTTCCAAAAGTCTTAGAACAGAGCCGTAGAGCCAATGGGTAAACTCTTGAGAGCAGAACCCGAGGGTTCAAAATTTCTGGAGGGATATCCTCAAGTTAAAGAGGCTTTGCAGAAAGCAAACTGGCTCCAATGCATCCAGAAATTCAGAGGTTACCACAGAGAGGTTACGAAGGCCTTTGCACGTTCCTTCAGAGACAAAGATAATCAAGTGGAGATAGGGGACCTGAAGTTTACAGTCACTGAGAGCAGTATAGCACAAGCCACTTCACTCCCACAAACTGGAGAAAGATGGTTTAAAAAACCGATCAGTACAAGACCAAAAGTGGAAGCAAATCTTAAAGAACCCAGGTATGGATACCAGCATTTTTACAAAAGGGATTCCTGTTACTTATGTCAAGGAAGAATGGACAACTTTACTGTTATTAGTGCAAAAATTCTTTACTTGTGAGGGAAGGTTTGGAGTTTTATATGTTTACCATGCCAAAGTCATGATGCATTTCTTAGGAGAAGATATTAACCTTCCATATTTTCTACTCTCAAGTCTTAGAAAAATGTGTTCAATTGTCCAAAGGAACCCAAGAAACATCGAATCACATCTGTATCATCATGGTCTTGTTAAGATGCTAGTTGAGGAACAGTTGAAAGCAAAAAGAGATACCTGGGAGAGATTTCTTGTGAGAAACCATTTTGAAGAAGCAGGAGAAACCTCTGTGCCTAGAAAGAGTAGAAGAAAAAGAAAAGAGGCTACCCCTGAAACTGTTGTCCAAGAGGAAACTGTCCAAGAACAGATTGAAGAAGAAACTGATGTACATCATTCTGAACATGAAATTGATCCTGAGCCTGCTGTGGACACTGATCAAACAACTCAAGGAATCATCACAGAAACCATTTCAGAACTTGCCCAAGAAGTTGCTCAAAAGAGAAAAGAGAGTAGAAAGAAACAAAAGAAAGATAAAGGTAAAGCTGTAGCCCAAGAAACTTACGCTACTCCTGAGAACTCTAGTGAAGAAGATATTCAGCCCTTAGCACAAAGAATGGCCAAACTCCATGAAACTGCCCTTTCCAAGAAGGTGGAAAAACAAAAGCAAAAGGCACAAAAAGAAAAACAGAACATCACCACCGTGAGAAGAAGTAGCAGGTTACAAAGAAAAATGGGGGCCACAAAGGGTAAAAAGTCATTCTTTATTGACTTGAGCACACCTCAAAAAGGTGCTACAAGTCCTGACTTTGAGAAAAGCTCTCCACATGTTGAGCAGGTTGAGACTAGTCCTCCACATGAGGAAAGTCCTTTTGAGCATGAGCCTGAATTTGAGCATGAGCCTGAATTTGAACATGGATCTGAATTTCAGTATGAGCCTAGCCCAAAGCGGTCACCAGAGGTTGACCCTGATCAGCAGAAAGTTTATAATTACCTGGAGACGCTAGAACAAGCAGTTGTTGGGCCAAGTACTGCTCAACCTTTGGAGCAGCAAGTCCAATCACTGAAGCAGGAAATATTTGAGCTAGAGGTACTAAATCGCCACATCAAACAAGAAAATGAAAAACTGAAGATACAGAGCAATGTGGACAAGATGGTCCAAGATAACACCATGCTTCACATGGGCCTGTGGCAAAAGGAAAACAAAAAGCTCAAGAAGAGATGCAGGAAATTAAACAGAGCTTTGATCAATCTAAAATTTAGGTGTTTGATGAAAAGACCAAGAGTCAATGTGGCCACACAGAGAGAGAAGAGAAGGCTGGATGTCTTAGCAGAGGCATCCCAGCAGGTGGACTGAACCATGTTTTTGATTGCATGAGGACATGCAATGCCCTCGTAGTGGGGGTATGTAGAGCCTCTACTTTACACTTGATTATCCACCATTACCTACAGTTTTCCCTCATTCATCTCTCTCTTTTGCCTCATTTTCCTTGCAAACCAACCCAGATCATTACATTATATGACTTTAAGCATGATTAAGGAATTTTGCTAATGTGTGACTATTTTGTTTAGATTTTGACATATTTACAGGAATTTCGCAGCCATCTGATGATTCCGCAGCCATCTGATGATCCCGCAGCCTTTTTGTTAATCTCAAGGTTCCACGTGTCATTTTGCCAAATGAGCCACATGGGCACTTAGGAATCAAGGTGCTCGAGGTTCCTGTGCTATTTGTTCAGCCATCCATGTCATCTGTACCTCCGGTCAACGAGGGTCAAGTTACGGTCAACAAAGGCAGCTTAACGGTGATGCGTAAGCTGTTGGGTCACGTCAGTTCAAACGGTGACTTGTCCGTGTTACGCGGGTTGTGGGGGACATAATCCAACTCTGGATTCAATGCCCATAACGACTAGAACCTCCAGCTCATCCACGCAGGCTTATGACGTGTTATTGAACCTTAATTACGCATGACAGTTAGTTTATTTTTCAGTTTTAGCTGTACGCATTAGGCCATCTTTCAGATGCCTATAAAAACTTGCGTCTGCATACGCTTATGTTACATTTTAGTTGCTGTGTTTTATGAACTCGTTATCATTTTAGTGCATTCCAAAACTCTATTTTAATAGTGCTGTTCTAGCACTCTTGACTGTAATTTTCTGCACATGGAGTAATAGAAGCAGTGCTGTTCTGAAGTTTTCAATTCCTTGAGTCTTCTTTGGGTATTATGAATGGAGGGCCCCTGTTCATGACTGCCCTTGTATAGTATTTCATGTTTATATTCTTGCTATTTCTTCATTTTCCATTCAGCATTTCCTTTTCTTGAAACATGTACAGCTTAATTCACTTTCATGTTATTTCATTTCCAGCCTTTATGTTAAGTTGATCAACATTGTTCTTTTGCAGGTTTTTAACCCGAGATTGCTTGTGTGTTTGTGTATTTGCTTTATATCTAGTGGTAGTTTCAGTTGACAGATTCAAAGTTGCTGCCTTTACCTTATTTTCATAGCTGATTTTTAGTTTTATTTCTCAAATCTGTCTGCTAACATATGAATGGTCTCTTTATTATAAATTGTCTATCTTTTAGAGATCAAAATACTAATAACTTGCAGCTAGCTTTGGGTACTTTTTAGACTAATCTTTAACTACTTTCTAATCGTGCTTTACACAGTACTATGTGTTAGAGGCAGAGAGTTAGAAAGAGCAAAACATTATAACTAGTCTTTAAAGTAGATTTTTCTCATTTTTTATCATTTCTTAGACTTATCTTTAGCTACTTCCTAATCGTGTCTTACACAGTACTATGTGTTAGAGGCAGAGAGTTAGGAAGAGATAAACATTGTCATTGGTCTTTTAAGTGATTTTCTTACCTTTTATTTGCAGCAGCATGAATGGTGTCTAATGCCATTAGAAAGTGGTTCTTTGCTTTCAGTTCATTTTAATTTATTTATTTCCTTCAAGCTTTTCCTTTTCAGCAAGTAGTTAGAAACCACTAATCACACACCTTCACTCATCTAGAATTCACCTTACACACACCATCACTCATCTGTTTATAAATACATCACTCCATCTTAGGAAGATAAATTAACCACAAACAACACCCCAAACGACAAAAAGCCCTAAGAGGTTGCTTAAGTACATATAGTACACCTTCACTTCATCAGCTTACGAGCCCCGGGTTGACAATTAATGACATCAATTTAGGAACACTAAATTGACTAAACAGTGACCCACATCTGGTCTCTTCCCAGAGAAAGCTTCCTTTGGTGTCTTCATCCCAAGTATGTGATGCAGGCTTCTATTCTGCAAATAGACCATTGTGTTGCATACCTTAGCCCACAAATGAAGTGGTATGCCTTGTTCATGTAGCATCGCCCGAGCCACCCAACTCTATTGTGGGTTATGAGGGGCCGTCAACTCCTGTTTAATTCCTTATGCTAAACAGAAGTCTTTAAACTCTTGAGAGACATACTCTCCACCATTATTGCTTCTCAAGGCCCCGATCTTCTTCACTGATTCTTTCTCAACCAAAGCCTTGAACTTACAAAACTTTGAGAACGTTTGATCCTTCTTCTGCATGAAATAGATCCAGCATTTATGAGAAAAATCATCAATGAAAATCACATAATACCTTTGTTTAACAGTGGAGGCTGTCAAGAATGGTCCACAGACATCTATATGAACTGCTTCCAAGATTGCTTCAGCTCGACTATCTCGATCATGAAAGGAATATTTTGCATACTTACCCAAGGTACAACCTTTGCACGTGTCTACTTTCTCATGTTTACCTTTGGGAAGTCCGGTAGAAATATGCTACATTATCTTCAAGGCCTCGTGATGCAAGTGGCCCAAAATTCTATGCCATAACTCACCAATATCTTGGTTTCACACCAATTCTTCTTTAGAACTCAATGCAACACAATCATATACCTCCATCTTGTAGAGATTCTTCACTCAAATCCCAATCCTCTTGGTCTGACCCATGGCTATGTTTCTCATGAACGCCTTTCCTTTAATGAAGACTACATCATAGCCTTTGTCTTCCAACATCGTGATCGATACCAAATTTTTCTTCAATCCAGGCACATACTTTGCATTAGTCAGGTTGAGAGGAGCTCCATGATCCCTCTGAAACACAACCATACCTTCACCTGAAACACGGTACTTTCCATCATTTCCCATCTCGATGTGCATCTGGAGGTCTTTCTTCTTCAAGGTACTGAGTAAACTCTTATCGTTGGTCATGTGGAATGAGGCTCCACTGTCCAAGTACCAAACACAACCCACCATCGATGAAACCATGAATGCGATGAGGGTAAAATCCAATTCGAACTATGAGGCTAGTGCCTCACCATCTAATCCTTTCGAGGATCCCTTATTGGATTTCTTCAATGGACAATTAGTTGCATAATGGCCCACCTCATGACAATTAAAGCATTTCACTTTATATTTGTCAATCTTCTTCCCACCATGGGAAGAAATCAATTTGGAATGGGAAGCCTTCCCTTTCCCCTTCTTCACCTTACTTGCTAAGGTTAGATTTTCTTCATCATCATTCTTAGATGAAGAACCATCTTTGGTCCTTCTCCTAATCTCCTCCTACATCAAATCCAACCATAGTCATTCCCAATCTGGAAGTTTCTCTCTTCCATTCACTGGGTCTTGGTAGCTATGCCAGCTCTTAGGAAGACTGAGGAGAGTAAGACTCACCATATCATCATTAGTTGTCATGATTCCTACACTTCCAATTTCATCTCTATAGGTGGTGAGCTTTTTCAGATACGTAGAGATTATGTCGCCCTTTTCACACTTGATTTTCTGAAGCATGTCCTTCAGTGCCAGCTTCCTCTGGTTGCTGTTGTTCTAATATAGGTCCTCCAATGTCTTCCACATTGAAAAAAAAGTCTCCTTCCCATGGAGACTTGAGACAATATGGTATCGAACTCCCTCTAGAAGAATCCTCCTTGCTTTTGCCACACATTTCTTCCATTCCGCCAATTCTTGGGTATTTGCTACTGTTGGGATGGGAACTTCTTGATCAATGAAGTCCTTCAAACCATTGTCTTCTAATACCGCTTCCATGTGATCCTTCCATGCTATGTAATTTGAACTTCCATCTTGGGCATACTCGAGTCTCAAGCCATTGAACGCCATTGGTGAACTTTGAGATGTGATAAGAAATTGATTTTGTACCTACAATCAAAAACTTCAAGCTTCAAACTTCTCCCTTCTTCGTATACTATTCTCTACTTTGATCATCTTTGCTCGGATACCATGTAGAAATTCTCACTGTAGATTAAACTGATTATGCAATGTACTAAAGCAAAATACTTAATCTACTTCTACAATCAAACTTGCGGAAGCTTAATCGATTTTGAGCAAGATCAGCGAGAACACATATAACAGAGAAGGAGATTCAATCACACATGAAACACAGAAGGATACTCTGGGGAAAGCCTCAGCCAAAAACCCCGCTATCTGTATTATCATACAAGTGGAAATATCTCAGGATTACACAAATCTTTAGCTCTCAAGCTATCCAACTCTTTGTACAATCCCTCACTGCTGCTCATAGACAGAATAGACAACACATATGCCTTCTCCTCTGTCCTCCAAGCCTCCTATTTCCTTGCCCAGTTTCTCTTGCGTCCTCCAGCTATAACCTATGTGATTCTCACCTCACACACTGCTCTGACCTCTGTAGTAATTGCGCAATCCTCAAGGAATGAATTCCTTCTGCATGAAAGATATATTCTCATGGGAATATTCTAGAGAACACTAGTTACATGCATGCATGCATTAACTGACTGAACTCACAATTAGTTCCACAAACTATTTGGAACTAATTTAAATTGACTTAACTCAGTTAACTAATTACAACTCAAATACAACTCATCCTTATCTCCTTAATTAAGGGATAACTTCCTCAATCAAAGGGATAACTGTTGCATGTCTTCACAAAGACTTCATTTTTTAATTTCACCAAATAATGAACTCAAGATGAATTAATTAATTATTTTTCAAATAGCTGGTGAGAATAAATTTGAATTTTAATTCTCAATTTTAATTCAAGAACATATTAAAATTGAAATATATCCTGAAATGCTATCTATAGCAATGCTATTTTTAGCATTTCTATTTTTAGCATTTCTTGTTGCTATTTTCAACAAAAGGTTACACACATTGTTTTGGTGAAGTCTTCATTCTCAGCTAGTGATGTGGCACAGGTATTCATTAGAAATGTGGTTAGATTGCATGATGTTCTGAAGAAGATTGTGTCAGACAAAGATGTGAAGTTCACTTCCATGTTTTGGAAAGAGTTATCTATAGGTTTGGGCATAGAGTTGGCCTTCAACACAACTTATCATCTGTAGACAGATATACAAATAGAGAGGGTCAACAAGATATTAGAGGACATGTTGAGGATGTATGTGATGCATCGTCAGTAGATATGGGAAGAGTATCTCCCCTTAGTAGAGTTCGTGTAAACAAATAGTTCTCAGGAGTCGTTGAGGATGAGTCCTTTTGAGGCATTGTATGGGATGAGTTGTAACACTCCCATCAGTTGGAGTGGTATCATTATCAGGGTGTTGATTGCACCAGATATGTTGGTAGACATGGAACAAGAAATGTAGGTAATCAAGAAGAATCTAAAGGAAACATAGGATAGGAAGGAGAGTTATGCAGATAGGAATGAGTTGTTGAAGGAGTTCCAAGTTTGGGAATAGATGTAATTGTGCATCAAACCAAAGAAGATCTCCTTATGGATTGGATCATGTGTCATGTTGGCACCACAGTTTTCTAGACCCTTCAACATTATTGAGAGGATTGGGACAGTACCCTATCGACTTGCACTACCTCTGATAGTGAAATTCCACGATGTATTCCCCATATCTTTGCTTAAGAAGTATGTTAAGGATGTTGATCATGTGATTGACTAGTTTGTATTACAAGTGGAACTAGATGGAGAATTCCAGCCAAAGCCTCAGTGTATATTATAGAAAAAGGTGCTCATGCTCTGGAACCGAGTGATTGAGAAAGTTAGGGTGAAATGAAAGCACTTTGGGCCAGATGAAGCTACATGGGAGATGGTGAATCAAATGCAGGCTATGTATCCTTCCTTGTTTACGAGTTGAGGCAAAGTAGTTTTGAATTGGTGTTTTGGTGTGATTTTCGTATATGCTTTGGTATACATTTTTGTATATGTTTTGATGATGTTAGTTTATGTACATATGTATATGGATGTCAATACCGCCACAAACTATGTTATAAATCTCCACTATGCAGTATGTAGTTATGATGTCATGGTATTATGTTGTTATGTTGGTTGCTTCTCAAAAGGTTGATTATTGTAAATATTGCATCGAGCTAAGTTATAAAGATCCATCGATAGTATATTTTTCTTAAAGTAGTTTTGTTGTTATATGTGTTGTTGAACACAAAGGATGGTGTCCCCCCAAGGGGGAGGGTTCTATCATAGCCCTGGTGAAAATTCCATGTAATAAAAGTAAATAAATGAAACATAATAACCACGGCTAATGGGACACTTATTCCAACTTGAATGTTGGGAAAAATCCTAGTGATGGGGATCACTTGTGATTGTTTATGGCTAAGGAAATTAGAAAATGTAATGACTAAGGCTTTTGAAATTAAAAATGGGATTTTAACATATTTATTTATGAAAAGAATGGAAAATAGGAGAATAGGAAGCTGAAAGGTCACAAGTTGCATGTGAGGAGGAAATTGAAGGAAAATAATGGAGAATGAAGAAAATAGAGGCCTGATTCATAAAAAGGCTTCAGAGGAACAGTTGGTAGCCTTTTGTCAGTTTAGTTTTGGAGCTCTCCCATTATTTTCATTCTCTCTCATATGCTTGGAGACTTAGATTTCACTTGGGGAACTCTTGGAGGGTGTGGCATGCTTGGATTTTTGGAGCAAGAAGGCAAAGGAAGAGTAGGAAAGTGGAAGAGGGCATCAGAATTAGCAACTACATAAGATTTTCTTATAGGTACCTAGTTGCAAGTATGTTTCCTTCACTAGTTTTGGCATGAATGGCACATGCATGTGGTTTCTTAGTTGTGATCTATCATTGGCATGGAGGATTTCCTAGATGGACAGTGGATTGCCTATTCTTGTTATTTCCTAGATAGCCATGGTTATTGTGGGTTTACTCTCATTGTTTTTTTTTGCTGATTCTCATGTTTCCTTAGCTTGGGTTGCGTTATTGGTTCCCATAGCCTTGGTTGGAAAAAATCTCTAAAGCCCTATAAAATCTTGGGTTTAGTTACTAATCCCATGGCCTTGGTTGGAAAAATTCTCTGGAGCCCTTGGTGGGTTGAGTTACTAGTCCCAGAGCCTTGGTTGGACAAACGCTCTAGAGCCTGGTGGTAGTTGTGGATTGAGTTACTAGCCCTGGAGGCTTGCTTAGAAGAAATGCTCTTAAGCCGTAAATGGCTAGGATAGAGATTGATTTGATGATGGTTTAATGATGCCCGACCGTGAGCTGGAATCACTATTTGATGGGTTAAGGTGGATGGCCTCTAGAAGCTGTGGATGGTTTTTGATTGATGTGTTCTATGAGATCTCAAATTCATTCTTAGAATATGGCATGGGGGTGAATGGTTGAAGAGAGATTTGGCCCAGCCATTCTATGGTTGGGTGGAATGTGGAAGTCCCATCCTAGGTTTGGATTTTGCATCACTAATGAAACATTATTTCTCCTTGTATTTGTATGATATTTTTATGGATTGTATGTGGTCAATATGATTGTAATCTCACGACTATTTATGTTGCCATTATCCTGGTTATGTATTTGTTTTATTACATCAACCATGTGTGGCTCTCATCATATTTTTACTTGTAATTGAATGATCAATGTATCTATGACCTAACAGATGGAATGGAAGTTTATGTGTTGAGGCATCAATGGTTCTTAGTGATTTTCTAGAATAACACTGACAACCTTGTTCTCTGATCATTGGCAGGAAATCTTATGAGAGAAACTTTGGGTTTCTGTTCACTCCCTTTCACATAACATGAGAGCGAATGTGGCCTAAGAGATCCATAACATTAGTGGGACCCAGGGATAGGCTGCTTGAGCGGCTAACATGTCTCCTAAGGGTCCTGTAACTGATAATTAGTGTATGTATGGTGTTTTTTTGTCAGTTCCACTTCCTTAACGTGACCTAGGAGGTAAAATCATATCATACTGGCCTGTCATTGCATGTTTACCTCGGCTGTCTGGTTGCTTGGGTAGATGTGGGAGGAGGGGGTTACATTTTCCTTTTAACAAAGAATTTCATTAATAGAAAACAAAAAATTACCAAGTGTCAAACCAAAGACGTGGTGATAAACAAAAATAAACACAATGATATGTATAAATGAGTATTTACATATTTACAATCAATTTCATGAATTTCAAGAAAATTATTTTTTAGAATTAGCCCATTTACAGGAAGGGATTCTCTTCTTCCTTGTAAATCTTGAAGTATAAAGGTAGATGGGCCTAGTTTTTCCACAATTTGAAATGGTCCAAGCCAGATTTTTTGAAATTTAGAGTGTTTTCCTTTTTCTTCATGGGCTTTGTCCCATTTCAACACTAAGTCCCCAATATCAAAAGATTTATGCCCGACTGAGCTTGAATCAAACCATGATTTTACAGTTTTTTGATGTTTGGCATAAATGTTAGCTACTTTTTCTCTTTCTTCCTCTAACTTAATGATTTGCGACAATCGATATTGTAGAGAAGAGCATGGTTGGGCTTCAATTAATTGAAAAAGGACTAATGATGGCAAGGCAATATTGGTAAGAAGAACAACTTCCTTTCCATAAACCAAATTGTAAGGAGATGTCCCTAAAGATGTTTTGAAAGTAATTTTATCAGCCCAAACAACAAAAATAAGAGCTTTATGCCAATTCTTTTGTTTATCATCAATGGTATTTTAATTACCCTTAAGATATTTTTATCGGTTGATTCAGCGAACCCATTACCTTGTGGATAATAATTATATGAATATTTAAGAGTAAAGACATTTTTTTGAAGAAAACTTAGTCATAGCATTTCCAGAAAAATATGTAACATTATCAAACATGAGAGAGTTCAGAAGTCCAAACCTGGTTATGATGTATTGTTCGATAAAATCAATAATGACCTCAGAATTAACAACCTTGACAGGAATGGCTTCAACCCATTTTGTAAAGTAATATGTTGCAGTAATGATATACTTATGTTGCTTAGAAGAGTTTGGAATGATCTCACCTATTACATCAAGGCCCCATTATTCAAATGGTTGATCAATTGTAACAAGTTGTAAAGGCAAAGCAACCTTTTTTTCTCTTCCAGCAGTAGTTTGACAGACTTTGTAGTTTCGAACATAGGTGTAGGCATCTTTAAACAACGTTGGCCAATAGTAGCCAACATGGAGAATTGTAAGTTGTTATTTATACTCCATAATGACCACTTGCTTGCCCATTGTGAAGTTCTTGTAAAATATTTTTTAACTTAGTTTTTTCTAAACATCTAAGAAGCATAGAATCATAATTTCTATGAAAAGAATACCATTCAAAAGCTGATAATTATTTTCTTTGAGCCTCAAATCTCTCTTCTTCTTTGGTGCCAACTCAGCTGGGGCATGACCATAAGTCAAATAATAAATTAAATCTGAATATTGGGAATTTGAATCAATAAGACATAGCTTAGTTGATTGTTCCTCTTTCCTTGTTTCTTCCTGGGATGAAATCGAAGGAGAACTTTTAACCAACTTACAAAATCCTTGGCATCTTACGATTTTTGTAGGTTTGATTTCCAAAATGAATTCTTGTAGTGCAGTCACTCAGTTAGCTCTTTTCTCGCTAAGATCCTTCTGTACTATCAATTCCTTAACAAATGGAAATGGCACAATAACAGTAGTATGTACTTTCAACAAAAATGGCCGAACATATTTGATCACTTTGTGCACAAAAAATTCTTATTTCTCCACTTTGAAGTAATTTAATTTGGCTCCCTGTAAATTACAACTGCAAAATGAAATAGGAGCCTCTTCATTTTCTTCATTTCCTTGGGTTAGAACTGATGAAAATGAAGGATTAGAAGTGAAAGTGTATAATACAAATTCCCTATTAAAATTAGCAGAAGAAAGAGAAGGAGCATTAATAATGGTCTATTTAATAGAATCAAATGTTGTTTTTTCTATTGAAGCCCACTTATAAATCATTTTCTTTTTAATTAAATTTTTTAATGGCACAACGATTTGTGAAAATTCAAGCACAAAACATTTCACAAAATTAATCTTCCCTAAAAAGGATTGCATTGATTTTTTTATTGTGGGCAGAGGAATTTGAGAAATCGCTTTGATTCTTTGAGGATCAATAGAAACACCATTCTTGGAAACAATAAATCCTAGCAATTTACCTTCATCTAAAGCAAAAAATGACCTTTTTGGATTTAATAAAATACCATATCTCCTGCATATTTCAAAAATTAACTTCAAATCATGTACGTTATTACTTCTCTTTTTAGAATAAATGATAATATCATCTAAGTAAATCACTACAGATTTATTAATTAATCCTTTGAAAGAAATATCCATTGCTTGCTAAAATGTAGCTCCAATGTTGACTAGACCAAATGGCATCTTCTAGTATGCATAAGTGCCCCACTTGGTCCTAAAATTTTTCTTGAGCCTATCATTAGGATGCACCAGAATTTGATTGTAACCTAAAAATCCATCTAAAAAGGACATTAGTTGTGAGCCTGCTATAGCTTGTAAAACCTATTCCATAGGAGGTAGTGGAAAATTATCCTTCTCTAAAGCTTTATTCAAATTACAAAAATCAATGCAGATCCTAATGTCACCATTCTTTTTCCAGACTGGAACTAAATTCGATACCCATTTTGAATGTTGAACAAGAAATATGATTTTAGCTTTGAGTAGTTTATTAAGTTCAACTTTGATTTGAGATTCTAAATTGGGATGGATTTTCCTGAGTTTTTTGTTGGACTAGTTTAACCTCTGATGAGATCATAATAGTATGTTGAATAATGGCTGTATCAAAAGTTTTCAAATAATTATAATTCCAAGCAAAAACGTCCCTATATTTTCTTAGTAATTGAATAAAACTATGTCTCTAATCAATGGATAATCCAAGGCATAAATTAACATTCTTCAGTTCTTGATCAATCCCATGATTAATTATCTCAAACCTTAATGTGCTAGTCTGAACTTTACAATTTTTTGTTTTCTTGAATCTTTCTTTCAAATCCTAAAGATTGTATGGTTTTACTACTGTTCTGGGAAAATAATTTTCAATGAGATTATCATTAGAAGAAGTGTTAATATTTCTATCATGTTCTTCTTCATCAATACTGTGATCAATGTAAGTTCCTTCAAAGGTGAGAAAGTTTATTATATCTTCATCATCGTTGAATGCTCTCTATCTTGTGATATTGTCAGGAACAGAAGGACGGAAAATCAAGTCAATATAAAATCTATCCGGGCTAAAATTTTCATGAGGGATTAATTTAGATGCAATGTTTGCAAAAAGATCGGTGCTAGCATTTTGAATCTTAGGAATTGGTAATATATTGAATGTTATAAAATGAGAAATCAATTCCTAAATTAATGACTGATAATGTTTAAGATGACTTGAAACACAATGAATATTATTATGTACCTATTTTATTACAATTTTAGAGTTGCCATATACTTTCAAGAATTTCACTCCAAGGATGATATCTTTCTGCAATCCATATATTAATGCTTTGTATTTAGCTACGTTGCTAGTGAATTCAAATTGGCGTCTGCAAGTAATCATGATCTTCTCTTTTTTTAGTTTAACCAAAATTCAACCAATTCCTGCAGCCTCATTAGATTTTTACCCATCAAAATAAACTTTCTGAAACTATCTATATCATTATTTACACTATTTATAGATGTATCTACAAAATTTACACACTTTGAGGAATCTGTTTGGGAGTAGTTTTCAATCTAGGAAGAGATATTCCTTATGTAAAGGATAAGTATCAAATGAAAAGAAATGAAAGAATCAATCAACTGTGTAGTTTCCCAAAATCTTATTACTAAATGCAACAAGTTCATTTTCCTCTGCAAGATCAACGATTGTGAGTTTCATGTGTTTTCCACTGTCTATTTTAATCAGATTTCTCTTACCATTGTATGGAAGCCACATGTGAGACCAGTTAGTGGAGATGTAACCGTGTAATTTTTCAGACCAATCCCTGCTAAGGATTAAACCATAGAACTCAAGGATATCAACCACTAGAATATCAATATTTTGGAAAACTTTGGAATTATAAGACAACAAGATCCTATTGAATTCTCCAATAAATTTAACTTTTGTCTTATCTAATTGCACAATCTGGAAAATAGACTTCTATGGCTGTACATTTAACTTTAGACATACTGAATATGGAATTATGTTGGAAGAAGCTTATGAGTCTACTAGGTAGTTGTGAATGTTTTTATTGAAAATTTCATAATTTAATAGAAAAGACATTGTGTGAGAGTTTGATCGATCACCAATAATAATAAAATCAAAAGGATCAAAATTTTTAGGAGTAGAATTAGAAGACTATTTTTTTTCTTTAGGAGATATATTAATGATAGTAGAAGAAGGCAAAGAAGGAGTTGGGACAACGTTTAACACATTTAAAAGTAACTTTCAGTGTTGTTTTAATTTTCAAACTTCAAACGTAGAGATGTTTACTTTATTCTTCTTCATATCTTCTACTACGTTGTAATCAATGATGTTAGAAATCAACAGAGTTTTGGATACTGAAGATGAACAAGGAGAATTAGAAGAGAATTTACTTTTAGGAATACCTTTATTACCAGAAGAAGTGGTTGTTGTTTTCTGAGCTTTCTTTGAATTATCAGTGACTTCTTTACTCCTTGTTGTAACAAACATTGCTTCTTCCTCTATTTCATTATCTGAAGAAAAAGACAAGAAATCCGATAAGATGTTAGCTTCGTTTACCTTTTCTTATTCTTCCTCTTCAGATGACATCATTCTTTCTCTTCTTCTTCATTAGAATCAATAGCTAAAATTTGTGCAAGACGTAATGATTGATCAGGTGGATTTATTTTCATGGGTCTGTAAACTTTTTTGGAACAACTCTCTACCACCTATCTCTTTAAATCAACAATTTCATTTGTCATAAACTTGATAATTTTTTGTAGACCTTCAACATCAAATGCATATTCATAAGATTTCTTTTTTTGGATCTTCCTTTTCCTTTTTTGCAACTTTCTTTTCATCACACA
Source organism: Pinus tabuliformis (assembly GCA_031772625.1). NCBI lineage: Eukaryota > Viridiplantae > Streptophyta > Pinopsida > Pinales > Pinaceae > Pinus > Pinus tabuliformis. The sequence goes on along the minus strand of CM062804.1, from coordinate 150,925,554 downwards.
CTAGTTTCTTTTACAAAGATAAAATTCATTTTTCAACAGCAATGGCCTCTTCCATGTTTTCGGCTAATGCAGTTTTATCGGCCTTATATACAAACATATCAATGTTAGTTGATAAAGCACTAATATACCATTCGATTAATACCTCATTAGTTGATTGAGATGTGCCTTGGATTTTATTTAGCAATTTATTAAATTTGGAATTGAAATCCTTGACCTTTTCATTTGGTGAGATTTTCAAATTAGATAGTTCATTTATCAAAGTTGTAGTCGTTTTATCATCACCAAACTTTTTAAGAAAATCTTCTTCAAAAGTATCCCAATTATTAATTGAACCCACAGGAAGAGAAAAGTACCATGAATTTTTTGATCTTTCAAAGGTGTATGGGAATAACCTACAAACAACGTCTTCCTAATTAGCAACGTTTAAACTGATAGTGAGCATGAAATTATTAATTTGTTCTTTAGTGAAGTGCCGCTTTTTGGATTGAACTTTGGCAACAATTTTTCAGAGTGTTTAGGAATTCAATGCAGGGGAGGTGGCATGGAAACTTCCCTAGGATTATTTCATGGTTGGCTGGGATTTGGATTTGGATTAGCCATTCGTGGATTTCCTGTGGAAGTTGGGATAATTATAGGATTTGATGGAGTTGAAGTAGTAATAACAATCGATGTTGAAGCTCTAACTATAGATGAGTAATTTGATTGAAGGGAAGAAGTAGATGAGATGATTAGAGGATGGTCGAATGATGGTGGTGAAGAATATGTGGGAAATGAAGGTGTGACAGGTAAGGGTGATGAGATACTAGAAGTGATTTTCTTCCTCAGAAAATGCAATGGGAATTCAAAAGGTGGAATCCCAAGCTTCTTACTTTGGGAACAAGTTAGGACTTCTATATATCTTAATGAGGAAGTAATAATTCCTTCAAAAAATTTAGGTTGATTAGTATGTCTGTTAGAAAGTGAGAAACTACCCAATTTTTCAATAATATTTTCAACCTTGGGAATTTCAATTGACTGCTTAGGCCAAGGAGTATGAACAAAATTCTCACTGGCTAATTCCTTTTCAGGGCTAGGAGATCTATTATATGGTTCAAAAATCTCAGATCAGGGATTTGGAGAAGAAGATCTAGAAGTTGTAGGTGATTTGGGTGGGGATTGACTCTTGGAATGACTAGAAGTTTTTGATTTAGATTTTCTTGCCATTCACAGCCTTAGGCCCTCCCTCTACCACCAAAAAAGTTGATAGGGAAAAATTTCCTAATCAAAATTTGGGGAAATCCACCCAGTCAAGACCTATAACATAGATCTATATTTGCTGAAGTGGTGGTTCCGACTAGTATTATGGGACTAGTTACCGTTTGACACAACAAGTGTATAATACAGGAATAAATGAAAGATAAACTATAACACTAAACGATGTATTGCATACTTATTACTCTAATATAATATAAACTATAAGCCTATTAACTAAATCTACCTGGGATTTATTGAGTTAACATGTGTTTAGAATTTTCCAATGTTACTTAGTAATATAGGTCAATAAGTAAAATTGGAAGTAATTCCCTTAAATGATAAATGTAATCTTGATTAAATAGTTAATAAAAATTAGCTTTTAATCACAGCAGACATGTAAAACTAAATCAATCATTTAAAATTTAATATTGCTTTCATTAGTATCTTCGATAGTGAAAAATACCAAATTTGATCCAATACATAGGAATGAATAAAATAAAGAATTTCCTTTAGAAAACAAAGACATAAGAAATATAGAATAATAGTACTCAAGAGGAATTCCTCTATGCCTTCTCCATAAATTCTTGAAGGTTCCACATTAAAATAGAATATCATTTATAGAAAATAGTGCACATATAAGTGTATTTTTTGAATTCAAATCAAAACCCTGATCTCATAATCAAGATGGGTATTTATACATTTGAAAGAATAACAATCCTCCCCTGTTTCTCAACTAAAAATACATAAAAAGTAATTCAAACAATAAATCAATCTTCAACAGATATCCTAGCCTAACTTAGAAGATCTCAAAAACTAAATCTAAATCCGATTCAAATAGAATTTGAATAAGCTGAAGGGTTGTTTCCAATAGAATCCATGAATAGCCTTATCAAAAATATTTTTCTTTCTTTACTGTTGTAGTGGTTCAACTATCCAATTAAAATCAAAAGTCCAAGATCTTCCAAAATCAACCCTGGAATTATCCCTGCAATCCAAATAAAACAGAGCAATAAGTGTTTTATTAAAAATCACTTGAATCTTAACAAATCATAAAGAAAACCATAATAACAACCTGAAAACATTAAAATAGTGACTGTTCAAACTTTATAGCAACGACCAAATCAAAGTGTGATAATTGGTGGATGTGAATGGATATCAGAGGTTTTGAAACGGTCGCAACATGACACACTCTCCAAAACTTGTGATATATACATGCAATATTATATCAAATAGTTATGATGAATCCCATTAGAACTGCAACCATATCAATGATTGAAATATTACGTCTCATTTCAAAAGTTTAGATATGGGAGCAGATGAAATTTTATAATTAACCCAAAACTTAAATAAATCGGGTTTCACATATCGGAGATTGGAGCATATCGGAGGTCAGAGGGGAAGGTTTTATTGCATATCGGATATTAGAGGTTATATGATATCAAAACTTTTAAGCGGTGACACTATTGTAGCCACTAAAACACTAGCCAAATTTTCGGGCATATTCAATATTTTGCGTCTGCCACCACTCACCCCAAGCTTATAGGGTTTTGATAGGACCCCCAACCGGTCCCTCTCCCCATTACCTTGGCTATCTTCCCCCTTTGGTGTGCTCATACATGCTTCACACATTTAATCCCCACATCATGTGTTGTCTCATATACTAACCTCATGATGACATTAGGGTTTCAAGGTTTGTTGCTTCAAAGATGCATTGAGAGTCCCCCCCTGTGGCCTCAAAACTCATATTTCTATAGTTTACATCACGAATGGGTGAAGGCCCTGTGCATGGGTATATATGTCTTCAACTTGGCTTTCATTATGTTTCCCATATTAGGGTTTGGGAGAAACCTGAAATTGTTAAAAGAGGAGGCACATTCTCATCAGCATTGTTAGACATCATCGGGCAAATCATTATGTATTGTATTCCCCTAGATTCATGGTTATTTTTCCCCATCTCAACATGTTCATTAGGGTCGCAAAAAATGTTGTCTTCCCTTGGAACCCTTGAAATCCTAGGTTGACATAGCTAAAAATTCTCACCCCTCAGAATGCATTTTCACTAGTGCTTCAAGGCACTTGCTCTATAAATACATCATCCCTAGGGAAAACATAGAGATCAAAGTTAGTAGTGATTAGTGGTTCCATTAATCTCTAGTTGAGAATTCACCTCAAAATGAGAATTTGAAGCACAAATATGTCACCCCATGCCACCATTAACATTTTAAGTTCAGTTGCCTATGGTTCATGATCCTTGACTAAATTATTTTCATTGTTATTTGTTTGCTTTCATACTCTCACATGAAAATAGTTGGCTTTTATGCTCTCACATGAAAATACTGATACTATGAAGTAACTTGTTTTCATTCCATATCCTTTTCAGGAAATTAGTTGAAGATGCCATATACTTTTGCAACAAGAACATTCAATAATTCGTTAACATAAAGATGGTGGCTTATATCACAATGAAGGGAATTAAATGGGGAAATAAATTAAGTGAGCATGGATATGCATCGATCGATGCATCTTGGCTCATCACAAAATGCACGGGGAGGCACACATCAACGTTATATTAGAATAGATGCTCGTTGTGTGTACATATCCAATGAAATGTCAAAGGATATTGTGATGAAACTCACATTTAAGGCCTTGCATACATTTGCACCACATTAAAGTGGCACTCCTAAAAGAACATACATGGCATGCGTACATGTCGATAGGTAACCTCAAAGGAACCCTCGAGGATTTTGAACAGAGAGATTTTGGATTAGTTAAAGACATACCTATCGATGTTTCTAATGAAGGGTTTCACTAAGAACCAAACACCCAAGGAAGGGATTGCAGATTGCATTACCCAAGGATGAACTTATGGTCATATTTTAATAGAAAGTGTGATCCTGGGGTTTTGTGGTAATCTCCATACTTGTGCACCAGAATGAGAGGCTTTGGCACTAAGGCAATATATTACACACATGCCAAAACATTGTCTCAAAAGTATGTGAGAACTTATTATAAGGATGGTAATGACTCGTTGAATGCCTTAAAATCTGTGGTAGGTGCTACTTATTAATCATCCATGGGAGTAACATTGGACATGCTGCATGCACGCCACGCAAGTTGTGCCATACATCGGCATGAATTAGAGGAGGTTAGAAATGTAGGAGTTTCGACAAAAGAACTGCAAACTGCAAACCTTGCGGAAGTCAACATGTTTTTTAAAATGTGATGTTATGAAACAAATAGGAAGAACTGCATTAAAATGTAGGCAGGGTCACCCACCCATACCACACAAGGTTTCAAAAGGATTGCACATTCCACTGGTTGCCTGGAAGGCACAAAATCACACCCAGACAGGGTCAATGACTATGCGACTAGACCTGCCTTGTTGTTGTGAGATTTTCTTTTGAAGACGCCTAGTTGTAAATCATAGTTGCAAAACAGAATGATCAATGAGACCTGTCCTATGCCACGATCGTGCGACCCCTCCCAATGTAGCTAAGTCACAAAATCACGCTTGGAGTAGGCAACAATCCATGCGATCGTTAAAGATATGGATGTAGACGATGATCTTAGAAGTGAGTTACACGAGGCCAATATGAAAGGAAGCCCACTTCACGGTTGCTTGGGGAATTAAAAAGTCATGCTTCATCCATTTATAGAATTGGCCAAAGTCATAAACTAGAGATGATGGGCACGTTTTAGTGCTCTCTCAAAGAAGTGGGAATTGAGGTGCCTGAAAATCTGTCCTATAAAGGAGCCTCCAGTTTAGTTGTACAAAGAGAAAGAGAGTCAGTGATTACATTGGGTGGTGTCATGAGAAGCTTGTTTGGTTATGTAGGGAGGGTTTCCTTTGTGGCCTGCAAGTACATGTAGCGATAACACCCATGGCTACTATTATCGTAAACGATATTAATCGATCCCCCACCTTACCTTCTAGAGAAAAAACCCGAAAGAGAAATAACATTGTTCTAATGCGATGAAGGTTGGGATAATGCAACTGATACAAAGGTTTTGGCCTTATCATCGCAGAGCTTACCATGAGGGCTCCAACTGTGCGACCTCTGCCCAGATTTCTATGTCGCATAGCCATAGCCAAATCAGCTCTAGGATAGTGTGACTCCCCTCAAAAGTGACTCTGTGACTTCTCCCAATTTTCCAGGTCACAAAATCGCTCCCTAAGCAGATAGAGGATGATGTGACTCCTCTTATTCTATGACTATGCGATTGATTTTCAAATATCTCCTACCAGGAAGTCACAGAGTAGCTGGCATGACTAGCCATCTGAGCTGTGACTTCCAACAAAATGTGACTACGTGACTTCTAAGTCACAATTCTTCCCACCTTATTTAAGTTGCCCTTATAAATGACATCGGTTTGAATACTCCATTCCAATTCGAATTTTCTTGCTTTTCTCATGGGGAAATCTCAACTAGGCATTTAAGGAATTCAAACAAGTGTGGGATGATTTTAAATGTGGAATTTACAGTTGGGCGGCAAGAGAACTCATCTAAATTTGAAGAGAATTCAAACGAGTATGAAGAGATATCATATTGGCTTGAAGAGTTCCTGAGGAAACTTCAAGGGATGATACAATCTTTTGAGCAGGAGACTGGGGTTGATTAGTTCCGACCAGGACTTTTACACTTTGATCCCCACAGAGACCTCCTACTACCATAAGGATTATAGGGCATGAATGTTTCAATCATATAGATTCACCACCAGTTGGAGAATGATTCAAATTTATGAGCACACATTCATCAATTACTTAAAGTTGCCTCGACCACAGAAGTTAGGAGTAGGGAAGCAAGATGTTGAGCTATGCAGCAGGATTACAATTTGTCATGAAGCTTGCATGGTGAGGGTTCCCCTTTAGCAAGCCAGATGGTCCCTTGCAAACTTCAAGAACCCCTCGATAAACCCTAAGGCACATCACTAGAGGATTGATGAACGAAAGTGAAGTATAGTGGCTAGAAAAAAAATTAGTTTCAAGACCAAGCATCTATGTCATTGTGAGATATAGGCATCAAACATTCTAGGGTTTTCAATAACCCTCTAAATACCTCTTCACTCTCTTTTATCATAATGTAAATATTTCCCACCATTGTAGAAACCACTATGTTGGAACTGAAGTGGGCATGCAACAATAAATTTTGTCTTGAGAAAGGGTTGGGTAAACTCAAGAGTCATGGGGGTAGCCGAAAGGGCATCAAGGAAGGCCAAGGGTCATGGTAGGTGAATAGTCACCTCATCTCTATAAATATTCCCCTAAGCCTTATTAATGGGGGAATTTTAGCACTTGAGTGGAGGAAGAGATAGATAGTTGATTTATGCTTGAGACCTAGGGTCACTCAGCTCTAGGTAGCTGGTAGAGTGGATTTGCAGTGGGTTTAGGGTTTTGGCATCGGGTGATGGTATGAACAACCCATGTTCCATTATTGGTTATTTACCAATTGCATGATATGTATTTGGAGTTGCAACAATATTTATAAGATGTTTTCTTTTACATTCTGCACCGATTCCCATGCTTACTCATGGTGGTTGTATTAGATGTCTGGTACCTCACCATATTTGTATGTGTGCTTTCATATACATGAGATGTTATGTATTGATACATAATAGTTGCATGTATGTTTCGCTTTCAAATCTGTGTTTACTCGTTCTAGTTCCATATGTGCATCAAGTAGTTTACCGTGTCTCACTCGTAGATCCACTAGCAGATGATCGAGACAGAGAACAAAAAAAGGACTTAACGAAGCACCTAGTGAACCTTGTTTAATGAATCAAAGTAGAAAAGAAAGATGCAAATATAAAAGCCTTTGTCAACTATGTATAATACAAATTACAACCGTGGGATTATTCCTTCCATCCATTCTCCTATGCCGGTTCACCACTTCCTCATGCTATGCCCTTATCCCTTGCCATGTCGGTAACCTATTGTGAACTACTTTGCAATTGACCTTTGACATGTTTCCATTTATTATGTCTGATGGGGTTTATCTTACTAATCCCTCTCATCATTTATCTCTTCTTATCGTTTTTGTGACTTGTTTGCACCTCTTTCTGCAATTTGTCAATCTTGGGATGATTTTGTTTCACTACTGAGCACTTCATTCTTTCCCCACTTTGGCATCTTCTCATTTGATAACCAAGAGCATAAAATATTCATGGTCATAGTTTGGCCCACATATCGGATGGGGCTCCTATACCAAACGATGTGAGGTCTAATTGGGAATTCACACGGGGGATAACCCTTATTTGTTGGTGGTACATTTCGACGCGTAAACAAATTGACGCTAGAAGGAGGGATAGACAACAAGTTGAGTCCTTGGAGCCTGCAGTTTAGTCTCATACCTCTTCATGGCTCCAACCAAAATTTTTCTCCCGATATGTTTATCTTGTTTGTCTATTTTCTAATTTTCAATCTGCTAGGAGTAGCTCTATCACTTATCTCAATTAAAGTTTGATGGTGAATATGGAACACCTATAATCGAGCACATTGCTTGTGTTTTTTTCTCCCTTACCCTTGAAGGTCGTGCCAAGCAATGGTGCCACATGTTTCCAGTGGTGTCCATTCATTCCTTCGAGCGGCTCATCAATAAGCTCCAACAATCATTTGACAGGTACAATTTTCAAGATGTGTTAAAGAGGATAAATGAGCTTAAGATGAGATCTGAAGAATCTTTAGAGGATTTTTCTTTCATATTTGTGCATCTTTCCTTTGAATTTCCTGAAAGTGATGTCAACTGGGCGTATTTGAATATAAATTTTCAATGATTAGTTCTAATTTCTTTACAAGATTCTCAATTAGAAACAAGTCATTTTTCGCATGAGTAGCATCATACTTTGCAGATTACAAAGTGTCCAAATTCTACCTGTAATTTTGTTTTTCCTATCTCTCTAAATCTAGAATGACCTCAAGCCCCCAAGGAAGAGATTAATGTTTGTGGCATTTATCAGCCTCCTCGTGACTTGTTAAATAATAAGATTTTGGTCTTAAACGTTTCAAACGATGAACAATGTTTTATGGGAAATGGATTTGATGGTCCCACCTCTAAATCCCTTGCACATTTTTTTGATCTTGAATGTAAAAATTACACAACATCTCTTCCTGCTGATGGAACCCCGAACGAGTCCATTTAACAAACATATCAATATATCCCAGGATCTTATGCACCTGCACATAATGTCTTTGGTCTTGTTTCAAGTAAAGTTGATTGTCCTATCAAATGCATGGACCACATCAGGCCTGCAAATCCATATTTCTCTTTGTCAAACATAAATGGGCAGGAGGTGAGTCCAGGTCCGATTGGTACCCCTTCAGCTAACCCTTTTCAGTCATTCTACCCTAATTTAGTCCATTGGTCTACTGCACTAATGTTTCCTTTAGATCATTCACATATTTATCTTGCTCGCATTGATTACAATCATGTACATGGGGGTGATGTTTCATAGTCAATGGATGCAGAGTCTGAGTCCCTTATGCTCGATATTTTCCACTTGCATTCTATGAAAGGTGAAGAAGAAGGCCACCCTCTTCAATCCCAATCCAAGAAGAGCCTTATGTGTCAGGTACCCATCTTGATCAGACTGGTGGTTTCAACAATTCACATTTTACCTAAAATATATTCACTCATGCCTCTGGTGATTATCCTACATATCCATCTATTGATGCTACAAAGCCCAAAAAATTTGATGACCCACCTTTCGAACATTTAAGGACTCATCAGGAAGTTGAAGCACTTTAGCTTCTGTTGATGGTTATGTCAGGTACTCACATTCCTGATGAGACCGCTAAACCAAGTCGAATTAGGGTTTTTGAAATTAGGGTTTCTGCACTTCATACTCCTCTCAACATCATCTCCCCAGATGAGAGCTCATCTTGGAACTCCTTTAAATCAAGAAATGTCTCTTTGAGAAAATCTTTCCATCACCTTTCAACTGATGTGCATCAACCTCTATACCCTAATTTGTTTGCTCAAGGGAGTACTCTAGCCATTGCCTCAAATCTTTTTGATTATTCTCAAGTGAGTACAGTATGCCAACATACATTATATAATGATGTTTTAAAATCTACTATATGGGAAGGTGCCAATTTCCTGACCTCCCCTCTACCTGACACTCTTTCAGTTGATTCAGTTCATTCTCGAGAATCTATAGAATCTCATTTGTCAAGCTACCAACCTATCAATATTCAGACATTGGAATGAATGCACAATACTTTCACTAATAGTTGTTCGGTCACAACCAATGATAACAATATGCATCCATCTTCAAATCTTGCGAAGCTACGAATATTTGATGGCGTTTCATTTGAAGGTTCATATTTTTGTCAGGACGATGAGGCTCTTTAGCTTCCACTGATGGTTATGTTAGGTTCTCACATCCGTGACGAAGTCTATGAACAATTTTAGAGTATGTTTTTTGTTTTTGAATCTTCAAGGATCTTAGTGACACCTGAAAAAGGCGCTCCTTTTTATGGTTATCATGTTGATCATCCTCTACATCATGATAAGGTTGTTGATTAGATTAATCTGGAATATTTCATTACTAGTTGGTAGTATCTTGCCTTACTTGCATTGGATTTAGGGTTAAGCATAAAGGGATGTATGTTATGGATGGATGACTATAAATTTCATGCTTGTGGTTTAGTTTACTAGGATTGGGTTGCAGTTTTCCTTGAAAGGTCTTCTCTAACATCTTTCCCTATAAGTGGACGAGATATTCTTTCTCTTGTTCTTGCTTTATAGGTAAGCATGTTATTTTTTGCACAACTCTTTCCACAAATTCTAATTGTTGTAATCTTTGTTTTTTCAAGTTGGGAACAGCTGCCATGGCTACATTCAAAGTTTTATTTCACATAACTTGACCTATGCTTTGGTTAATTTAGGATTTACGATTTAGGCTAGTTAGGTTTTAGTTTTTCTTATTACTTCACTGATTAGAATTTGCTTTATGATTTAAATTTGTCATGCTTCATTTTCTTTACTGTAGGTAGTTAGTTCCTTCCTTATTATTTTTTCACTTATGTCCTTTCATTTTTTTCTTGTTGCATGGCATTCACGAAATCTTTGCATATGCATTGCATTGGTCCTTTAATTTCAATTAGTTGATCTCTTATGCACATATCATTACATTGTGTAATTAGTCCTATTTGTTGCATTGCATCATAGACTTTCCTTCTTGCTTGGCACACACTAACCTTAGACCTAGCCTGGAAATTTCCTCTATGTTGCATGACACTACAATTTCCTTCATGAACCTGAAATTTTCAAACCTGTGGTGTCGTGAATAACTTTCTCACACCTTTTTCTCTCACTCAAAAGTTCATTGTTTCATCCTCTTCACACATGTTTGAAGCCCTAGGAGAGTTTCCTGGTCACCTAACCCTTGAACTAAAGCCCTAGCCCTAATGATGGTGTGAAGTTGTGATGGTTACACCAATGGGTAGCCTCTCTTGGAACCAGTCATCAAAGTTGCATCCTAGATATCTCTCCTACGAGTCTAATTTATTAACAAGGGAAATAAGAACAGATTGCTCATGGGGAACCCTAATAAGTTTTAATGACCTATACCCATAACCTGAAACTCATGCTCAGCATGGTCTTGATTGTTTCAATGACTTGTGTTCGTTGTTCACTTGCTAACTGGAAATGAGATGTGGAAGATTGGCATAAGGGAAAACCTAAATTAGGATATCTCTTAGTTTCTATCAAACAAGAAACAACCTCTCTTTCTTGTAAAATAAGTTGGGATCCCTCATTCACCTTGGTGCAATGAAGGTCTGGAAATAAGTGCAAATACACACATAAGAGAAAATGAAACCAAATAAAGGGTAAAGGATCGAGAAAGGCTTCTTGTGCAGAGAGGTAATGCAACAACTGCATCGAGGTACTAACCAGGCTTACTGGAAGTGAGGCAGCGTTTGTGATTTCTTGGAGTTACTCCACCGGGGCACACTCCAGGCTCACTGGCAGTGGAGCCACATTAGAAGATTACTTTTAAAATTCTAAATATAATAAGCCCTCTGACACGTTCTTCGAATCATCATCAACCACCGACACGTGTGAACTTTAATTGGGTGTTTACTAACTAGCAAGCCCTAGCGAAGAGACAAAGAGAATGCATATCTGCAAAGGTCGAGGCAACGCAAGAGGTGCCCATAGCTTCTGTTCGATATTCCCTTGCATCATTGTTCATGCTTGGACTACTGCAGGGGTGTTGACAGAGATATTGGGTTCTACCAGTGGCTCACCAATTGTTGTAGCAGCTATAACACCACCCAAATTTTTGGGCATATTCAAAATTTTGGGTACCCCACCACTCACCCGAAGCTTATAGGGTTTTGATAGAACCCTCAACCGGTCTCTTTCCCTGTGACCTGTTCTATCCACCCCCTTTGGTGCACCCATTCACGCATCACACATTGAATCCCCACATCATGTTTTGTCTCAAATACTAACCTCATGATGAGATTAGGGTTTCAAGGTTTTTTGTTTCAAAGATGCATTGAAAGTCCCCCTGTGGCCTCAAAAATAATCCTTCTATAGTTTACATCACAGATCAATGAAGGCCTTATGCGTGGGCATATATGTCTTCAAGTTGGCTTTCATTATGTTTCCCATATTAGGGTTTGGGAGAAACCCAAAATTGCTAAAAGAGAAGGCACATTATCATCAACATTGTTAGACATCATGGGGTGAATCATTCTGTACTGTATTCCCCTAGATTCATGGTTATTTTCCCCCATCTCAACATGTTCATTAGGGTCTTAATAATTTTTTCTTCCCATGACACCCTTGAAACCCTAGGTTGACATAGCTAAAATTTTCACCCCTCAAAAAGCATGTTCACTAGTGCTTCAAGGGACATTCTCTATAAATACATCATCCCCAAGGGAAACGTAGATATCAAAGTCAATGCCTATTGGTGGTACATTAATCCCTAGATTAGAAGTCACCTTAAAAGGAGAATTTGAAGCACAAATCTCTCAACCCATGCCACCAATAACATTTTCATTTCGGTTTCCTATGGTTCATGATCATTGACTAAATTATTTTCATTGTTATTTGTTTTCTTCCATGCTCTCACAAGAAAATAGTTGGCTTTTATGCTCTCACATGAAAATACCGATATTATGAACTAACTTATTTTCATTCCATCTCCTTTTTAGGAAATTAGTTGAAGATGACATATACTTTACAACAAGAACATTGAATAATCCCTTAACATAAAGATGGTGGCTTATATCACGATGAGGGGAATTAAATGGGACAATAAGTGAAGTGAGCATGGATACGCATCGATCGATGCATCTTGGCTCATCACAAAATGCATGGGGAGGCATGCATCAACATTATATTAGAACGGATGCTCTTTATGCATAGATATCCAATGAAATGTCAAAGGATATCATGATGAAACTCACATTTAAGGCCTCACATACATTTTCTCCGTATTAAAGTGGCACTCCTAAATGAATATACATGGCATGCATACACATCGATAGGTAACCTCAAAGGCATCCTCGACGATTCTGAACAGAGTGATTTTGGATTGGTTAAAGACATGCCTACCGATGTTTCTTAACGAAGGGTTTTAATAAAAACCAAACACCGAAGGCAAGGATTGTAGATTGCATTACCCAAGTATGAAATTATGGTCATATTTTCATCAAAAGAGTCATCCTGGGGTTTTTGGTAATCTCCATACTTGTGTAGCAGAATGGGAGGCTTTGGCACTAACGCAATATCTTACACACATGCCAAAACATTGTCACAAATCTACGGGAGAACATATTATAAGGATGGTAAGGACTGGTTGAGTGCCTTCAAACATTTGGTAGGTGCTATGTATTAATCGCCCATGGGAGTAAAATTGGATAGGGTGCATGCACCCCACGGAGGTTGTGCCACGCATCGACATGAGTTAGATGAGGTTAGAAATGTAGGGGTTTCCACAGAAGAACTACAAACTGCAAACCTTGTGAAAGTCAACACTTTTTTGAAAATGTGATGTTGTGAAACAAATAGGAAGAAACACATTAAAATGTAGGTAAGGTATCCCATGCATACCATGCAAGGTTTCATAAGGATTACACATTTCACCGTCGCCTAGAAGTCTCAAAATCACACCCGAAGAGGGTCGATGACTATGCGACCAGACCTGCCTTGCTGTTGTGTGATTTTCTTTTGAAGTCACCTAGTTACAAATCACAGTTGCAAAACACAATGATCAATGCAACATGTCCTATGCCGTGATCGTGCAACCCCTCCCAAGGTAGCTAAGTTGCAAAATCACACTTGGAGCAGGCAACAATCCATGTGACTTCTCTTCTTTCACGGCCATGCGACCGTTAAAGATATGGATGTAGACGATGATCTTGGAAGTGAGTTACATAAGGCCAATATGAAAGGAAGCCTACTTCATAACTTCTTTTGGAATTAAAAATTCTATTATGAAACCAGGTTAGAAAAATATAGAAGATAAATACAAATGCCTTAGAATTCAGCCTCTTCGAGGGGGTAACTTCTTTTACATTACACAAATGAACAATTCTTGGATGATACGAATGGAAAGACCTCCTTTCTATATATAGGAGTCTAAGGGGTCATAATATAATCAGAGCCGACCTAACAATAATAATGTAAGGGCACAATAATAACAATATTGGGCTTCTATGGGGCACAATAATAACAATACGGGGACTAAATGTGCACAACAATATAATAAAGGGTGTTACACTAAAATTTGTCACCATGACTATTTGCAGTCAGTATGGCTCCATCAATAGTCATACTGTCCTCCTTGGCAAGTCTTATACCTCTGCTCCTCATGTCAAACTCCAAAAAGAGAGAAAGCCTTTAAAAAATCAATATAACTCTGGTTCCGCACTTTCTCTTACTCTTACCTGCGTGCACGCACCTCAAGTACATAATACCTGCATACTTGTACGCTCTGTCTGTAAAGGGGTGGGTGCGTACCCCTGTAAAAGTCAAAAGGCACAAGTTTTACTTCAAAAAACTTACTTGCGGTCGATTCTAGAGCATTCTAGAAGATGGTTTGACGTGGATTGAGCGCCTCCAGATGGTTCATGCATCCCAATGAAAGAGGAACTTATCCCATGAAGAGGGGAGCTATCCCTTTGAAAGAGGGGCTTATCCCATTAATGGTGGACCTGTTTAACTTCCTCCAAAGCATTATAAATACAGGCATTGGGCCAGAGGCAAGGAGGTTGAAAGCTGAACATTCCTAAGGGTAGATGCTGCTGAAATTAGGACTCCCTTATAGAGCTTGAGAGGAGATTCCAATCCTTTCTTAGCTTCATTTGGAAGTGGGTGAGCTGATCAAAGTAGAGGAGAACTCTTGCTGGACCCTGGGAGGGACCTGCACAACACCAAGGCATTGGTTGTAATGGTTTCTTTTGTTTCCAATGAATACAATTAAGTTCATTTTTCTCAACAAGTTGTTATATATAATTTGTTTCATAAACTCCTTGGTCTTTATGATGAATATGTTTTATTATATGAGTTATTCAGGTGCTATGTAATCGTTTGCTTGTTAGTGAATGCAGGCTTCAAGGAGAAGGAGCTCATTTGGATCAAAGAGGCTTGGCTGCTACAAACAGCGTTGGACTAGAGGTAAGCCTTAAACACCTAGTTGCTTTTATTTTAAATGCATATTTAGGGAAAGATAGTGCTTGATTGTTTTGTTTGTCACTAGAAAAGCCTTGTTTTCTAGGGAGGTCGGTTTTGTCCGCAAAATTGACTCTTTCCGCATGACAAAATGGTGACTCCACTGGGGAATCCATGGATTTGATTGATTTCTCTTTTGATTGATACTTTGACCAGAGAAACTGTATTTTCTGTTTCTGTTTTTGACTTGATGATTGTGGGATTGGGTGCATTTAGTTAATTTTGAGTTAGTTTTTATTTTTCATAGTTTTGGGAGAGGTATGCACCCTCTGAGTTAAGCACAGTGCGTACCTGTACGCATTTTTGCTTTGTGCACAGAGCATGGACGCACCTGTGTAAACAGGTTGCCTGCGTACCCTGTCAGAAATTTGAGAAATGTTAAATTTTTTTCTTTTTTATCAGTTTAGAATTTGTTTATAGGTTTTAGCCACTGCCCAGACCTACATGTGACTTGTCAGAAACTTTCCTTGGTTAATTCCATTGGCATTCCTGTTTTAAGTTTTTATCAATTGGGTGTTTTGAGTCTCTTTTTTGAGAAATTCTTAATTTGATTTCCTTTGGTCATTACTTGGAGGTTTGTCTCAGTCTTTTCACAATTTTGTTTTTGCATGAGTGTTAATCGCCTTTGAGTGTTTTTATTTTTGATCTTTGGAACTCTCACCCAATTTTCTCGAATTGCACTTGATTGGTTCTTAGATTACATTAGAATCATCTTGTGTTTGAGAATTCTCTTGCATAGATCACATTTGCATAATTAGAATTCTCATTTTCAGAATATGAATGAAAAATGTGCATAGATTACATTTGCATACTTTTCAAATGAATTGTGCATAGATTACAATTTCATAGTTTACATTCTGAAAAATCAATCGTAGATTTAGATCAGTTTTCTTTGATTTGAATTTACACAAAAAAAAAAAAAAAAAAACTTTTTGGAATTGATTTGCATTAGTTTTTCTTGATGAAATTAGTGCATTAGAGAATTTGTTATATTTTCTCTTAGTGATCAGTTTTTTGCATTGTTGGAAGTGAATGGAAACTCTCTCCTTACTTTAGTTAGGATTCATCGAATTGAAAGGATTACATTATCATATTCGATTGCATTCAGTTTTGAGTCGGGTCATAACACCATTGGTTTCGTATCCATTTACCCCTTTGAGTAATAACAGCCTAAATAACACAGTGCTTAATTAAAATTCATCTAGTAATTTTTACATTTCTAGGGCTCTGATACACCAACATAGCTTAGGCTAGTGTCTTGGAGTAGGAGAGTAATTAACTCTCCAAGACAGTAAAAACAAACAAGTAGCTGTATCTTGTGGTAGGGAAGAAATCCAATTGTTTCATTTATGCTCTGGGAAAGCTCCTCTTAAAGGAGAAGCACGAGATCGTGTCCGAACCAGTGTGGGAATCAATCCTTCCTCATTGGGAACAACGCCAGATATTCACGTATTAAAAATGGTAAACCTCGGATTAACCATTGTCGAGGAGCCTGGGGTCACTTGTTGGTAAACCTTGGATTATGTCAAGGAGCCTTCAAGGGGATTGAGCTTGCTACTCTGCCCTTGCGTGCGTATCGGATCATAGACTATTCCCCCAGGTATATTTGTTTCAGTTGGTAACCTTAGTGGCCATATTCTTTAGGATTCTTCCTAAGGTGATAGTGGTGGGAAGATCCCACTGTACCTGGAGCAGACGTCGACTAGATTCACTTGGATTTTCTGGGGTGTTCTCTTCACTCGAGACAGTTTAGTGGAGGAACTTGTGCTAGTCTATTCATTAAGCAGGTTGTCGGGGTAACTGTTTCAACCGCTATTTCTGCATTAAATTCTGCGACGTTGGATTTCATCACCAACTAGTGTTTTTGGTACAGAAAGTTACTGTTTGTGTGTGGTTTGACTCCTAGATTTGATAGTGCGTGTTAATTTGTTTATTTTTACTTTTAGGGACCATAGGTGTGAATTGTGAATTGTTAATTTTAGTTTTAAATTGTTAATAAAATTCACTGAAGTTGAATATAATGGCAACTGTTCCGGAATTTACCAACCTAGGAACCCCTCTTAACGAGGATCCTAGTACTTTTCCTTTCTTTGGAAATGTTGGTCCTCCTTATATGGCTACTTTGTCATTACCTGGATTTACAATAGGATTACCGATATGGTTATTTTCAACTTCGTTGGCCCAAAATACTCCAATTGTTCCACCTCAACCAAATGCTTCACCTCAACAGAGTTCACCATCTCAACATCACCAACCTTCTGTTGACCCTTTACCTTCTTCGCCTAATTTTTCTTCCTCCATTTCTTCCTCTTCGCTTGGTAAAAGCCTCGATGCTAGTAACTAGGTGCCTAAGAAGAAGAAGAAAGGGAAGAAGAAGAAGAAGAAGAAGAAGAAGAAGAAGCAAGCTAAGAAAGAAGTCAACCAACCAACCACGACTGTAAGTGTTAGTTGTGTTGAGGAAAACTCCGACATGCATCGTAAACCCAAATACCCTTGCAGGCTTTGTAAGGGTGACCACTTCCTTATCAATTGTCCTGGTATTCCAAAGGTCTTGGAAGTATGGTCAGAAAAATCACATCAACTTTCCATTGATCCATCAACCAGTGATAGTCAGGTTCCTGGGAAAAAGGGTAAAGTTAGGTTTCCTTGTAAGTTATGCAAAGCGAGTCATCCAACTCACATTTGCCCTCACATGGATGAAGCCTCGAAATTGTTGGAAAACCTTACTGTTCCACAGCAAGAATTTCCAACTGGTTACCGTAAAATTTCTCCCAACCTACCGTCAATTGACGGAGTGATTGATCAAATTTCAAGTACAGTCAATCACACTCTTCCATTGGAGAGTGAAACTCATGTCACTCAGGTTGATGATCCATTAGTTGATCAGGTGGTCGATTCAATTTCACATTTGGTCGATCACACTCTCCCTTTCGAGAGTGAATTTCATACCGCTCAGGTTCTTCTTGTTACATCAGATTCTTCTATGCCGGGGGGCATTTCACCTGTTTCTACAGAACCCCCTCCAAGTACTGAGGTCTTTTCCTTTGATTGGAATAGACTAATAGAACCTCGTCTTCCTTCCTCCATCCCTTTCCAAATCATTGTCAAGGCTGGTGGTAGGGACATACATCGTACACAGGTAGATGAAGGTGCTTCTGTTAGTATTTTATCCTCAACTGTTTGGAAAGCTTTGGGTTCCCCTCAGCTTGCGCCTATTACACAGAATCTGAAAGCTTTTAACATAACCATTAGTGAACCTTTAGGGATCCTTCCTAAGTTTTCTATTACCTTGGAAGGTAAAACTGTCTGTATTGATCTTATGGTAGTTCGAGGTCCCTTGGATTTCAATTTACTCCTTGGGCGAGACTATGTTTATGCAGTGAAAGCTGTCGTATCGACACTCTTTCGCGTGATGTCTTTCCCTCACAATGGAAATATTGTGACTGTAGACCAGCTTTCGTTCCCTAGTCTTGTTTCAACTACCAATAATATGACACCCCTAAATGTTCCTGATTCTAAAGTGGTATCTACCCCGCCACGGGTTAATTATGTGGTAACTGGTCCCATGTTTTCAGTTACCGATGTAAGTGAGCCTCTCACTGTTTGCTCATCTTCCTTTGATTTAGATCCGGTAACTGACATGGAAAACTCTATGGGATTACTTGAACGTGGTGTTCTTATCCCTTTTGAGTCCCTTGACATGTGTTCCTTCCAGAGAACTATTCTTCCTTCTGATGAAGACCTTTTGGAAGCCATGATCAAGGTGTGTCCATTGACATGTCTTTCTTCTAGTTGGAAGCCATGATCAGTGTTTGCGAGGATAGTTTTTTCCCGTATCAACCTCGTTAAAAAATGGAATAGGCTGTCGCGAGGATAGTTTTTTCCTGTATCAACCTCGTTAAAAAATTAAATAGGTTGTAGCGAGGATAGTTCCTTTTCCTATGCCAACCTCGTTAAAAAATGAAACAGGTGTCCACGAGGAAAGTTCCTTTTACTTTGTCGACCTTGTTAAAAAATGAATCAGTGAGTATGAGGACAGTTCTTTTCCTGTGTCAACCTCGTTAAAAAATGAATCAGTTGGTTAGAGCATAGTTCCTTGTCTTGTGTCAAGCTCGTTAAAAAATGAATCAAGGTTTTTAGAGTAGAGTTTTTGTTAGGTAGATTGTAGAGAGTAGTTATGAGCATAGTTCCTTATCTTGTGTCAAGCTCGTTTAAAAATGAAACAAGGGTTTAGAGGATAGTTCCTGTTACTGAGTCAACCTCGTTAAAAAATGAATCAGGTTCGAGGAAAGTTCCTGTTACTGCGTCAACCTCGTTAAAAAATGAATCAGGCTCGAGGATAGTTCCTTGTCTTGTGTCAACCTCGTTAAAAGATGAAACAAGGATAGGTTAATTAGGTAGATTGTAGAGAGTAGTTATGAGCAGAGTTACTTATCTTGTGTCAAGCTCATTTAAAAATGAAACAAGGGTTTTGAGGATAGTTCTTTTCTTGTGTCAACCTCACTAAAAAATGAAACAACTCCCACAAGTCTTTCCAAGATCTTGAAAGTAAAGCTTCATTTCATCCAACTGGTTGAATGAAATGAAGCTGGGGGGCATGCTCTCTAGCAGTTATGCTTAGGGGGCATCAAGCACAGTTTTCTTTCTGTTTCAAGCTTGTGTAAAAATGAAACTACTCTGAAGCATAGTTTTTCTCTGTTTCAAGCTTTTGTAAAAATGAAACCTATCTCGAGTCAATTTCAGTTATTTTCAAGACTCGTTAAACTCATGAAAATACCGAGATTATTTTGCTATCTTTCATTCTCGTAAAACAAATGAAAATGCCGAGTTCTTTCTGTCTTTTCCTGCTCATAAATTAAATTGAAAGTCGGCCATATGAGTACATTTTTATCATTTTTTCGAACTCATTAAAACTTACGAAAAAGTGAAAACCATGAGTACATTTTTGTCATTTTTTCGAACTCATTAAAACTTACAAAAAAATGAATCCTTGGAGTTCTCTTTTAAGCCCTTTTTAGACTCTCAAAATATGAAAAGATTGCCGAGTTTTTCTTTTTAAACTCGTTAAAACGGAACTAAAAAGACGGTCCACTTACAGCCCTTTTCCGACCGTAAAAACATGAAAAGATTGCCGGATTTTTGTCGTTTCGAATTCGATATTGGTTATAAAACAATGTGTCGTTGATCGCTTTTTTGCTTTTTCGAATCAGTGACACTAATAATGAAAAGTACTCCTTGGTCGTAAAAGATCAAGCGGTTCTCTCAAGTATTATTTTATACTTTTTTGGGTTTGGGAGACACAAATTTACGAAAAAGGTCAACCCTGGAGTCTTCTTAAGTTTTTCAGACTCTCTAAAATTGAAAAACACCGAGTTTCTCCTATACTGGACTCGTTAAAATTTCACAGTAAAGGACCTGTCCGATTACAAACAGGAACGGACCACTCCTTCTTAGGGTTCGAATCTAAACTAAGTTGGACTCATCCGAAGGATGAGCTTATAATCAAGCAAATGTTATCCTCCTCAAGCTTGTAAAAAATAAAGAGGTGCTTGCCAGAAATGGTGGGGGAAAAGAGAGAAAAATGAGCCTATTTGTTATCCTTTGTCTCGGAAAAACCTTATCACCACTCTTGAACACGACACTTTTCATTCACCTGGGTTGGGAAATCCTTTGCCTAACAGTTGATCAAACCACATTGAAAGTCTTCAGCCGATTTCTGGGTATTAACTTTGGGTCAATTGTCACCAAGCCATCTGTTGTGTCGTTATGTGTTCAAGAGGTCAATGCAAATAAACCATTCATTTGCAAAATACCTGTCATCCATCTTGACCATCCCTGAGTCAGTCCTTACAACTACATTTCTTCAACTTGATCTATGATTTCGTGTTGTGGGCTTGCCTGCAACGGATCGCTTTCTATCGACATCAGCACATTATCTAGAAAGATGATCTAGGAATCGTCAGTACCTTGAAATCTGCATGCCTCAATGGCATGTTTCTCGCCTTTGATGACAGTTTACATCAATGACTTTCGATCAAGGGATTCTGTGACATGTTCGACATCAACACATTTATTCACATCTCACAGATTGTACTAGGTACTTTGAGAGCCATTGACATCACTGGTGGTTTCTCTCACACTTGTTAACAATTTACATCATTGACTGGTAATCAAGTGGTTTCTACCATGTTCGACATCAACTCATTTATTCGCATGGATACAATCGTACTATTTTGGGAAGCAGAAATGAAGACCCTGGATCTAGTTTCCGCCATCCAAGTTGCGAGGAGTTTTGTATTCATTATACAGTAGACTAATCATAAACAGATGGCTGCGTCCATACTGTGTCTACATGAGTCTATGATTATGATGTATTGCAAAATCATTCCTATATCAGAGCAGTAGTTAGTTTGTTAGTTAAATTTTTTGATCTGAGTATGGGAATGCCTACCTCAGCGATGATATGATCTCATATATGTATTTTGTGTTGAATATTTGTAGGTTCCAACTGGGCTCTCCACAAGATAATCCTCGAAATGATAAAGTGCTTCACCCTTCCTAGATGATATGAAACCCTAATCTACTACTGACCTCGCACTTTAGGGGGCAATCTGTTACACTAAAATTTGTCACCATGACTATTTGCAGTCAGTATGGCTCCATCAATAGTCATACTGTCCTCCTTGGCAAGTCTTATACCTCTACTCCTCATGTCAAACTCCAAAAAAGAGAGAAAGCCTTTAAAAAATCAATATAACTTTGGTTCCGCACTTTCTCTTACTCTTACCTGCGTGCACGCACCTCAAGTACATAATACCTGCATACTTGTACGCTCTGTCTATAAAGGGGTGGGTGTGTACCCCTGTAAAAGTCAAAAGGCACAAGTTTTACTTCAAAAAAATTACTTGCGGTCGATTCTAGAGCATTCTAGAAGATGGTTTGACGTGGATTGAGCGCCTCCAGATGGTTCATGCATCCCAATGAAAGAGGAACTTATCCCATGAAGAGGGGAGCTATCCCTTTGAAAGAGGGGCTTATCCCATTGATGGTGGACCTGTTTAACTTCCTCCAAAGCATTATAAATACAGGCATTGGGCCAGAGGCAAGGGAGGTTGAAAGCTGAACATTCCTAAGGGTAGATGCTGCTGAAATTAGGACTCCCTTATAGAGCTTGAGAGGAGAGATTCCAATCCTTTCTTAGCTTCATTTGGAAGTGGGTGAGCTAATCAAAGTAGAGGAGATCTCTTGCTGGACCCTGGGAGGGACCTGCACAACACCAAGGCACTGGTTGTAATGGTTTCTTTTGTTTCCAATTAATACAATTAAGTTCATTTTTCTCAACAAGTTGTTATATATAATTTGTTTCATAAACTCCTTGGTCTTTATGATGAATATGTTTTATTATATGAGTTATTCAGGTGCTATGTAATTGTTTGCTTGTTAGTGAATGCAGGCTTCAAGGAGAAGGAGCTCATCTGGATCGAAGAGGCTTGGCTGCTACAAATAGCGTTGGACTAGAGGTAAGCCTTAAACACCTGGTTGCTTTTATTTTAAATGCATATTTAGGGAAATATAGTGCTTGATTGTTTTGTTTGTCACTAGAAAAGCCTTGTTTTCTAGGGAGGTCGGTTTTGTCCGCAAAATTGACTCTTTCCGCATGACAAAGGGGTTGTACTAATAACAATAAGGGGTTACACTAGTAGTATAGGGACCTAACATGCCCTGCTCCTTCAAAAAGTATTGTCCTCAACGCTTGAGTAGTTCTTGATGCTTCTATATAAAATTCTTGTCCTCCCATGTGGAATCTTCTGCGGGTAAGTTCTTCCACTTGATGAGATACTCTGAAATTGAGTATTTTTGTAGATGTCAAGTTCTTGTTTCTGTGACTGCTCCAGGTTACAATATGATTTTTTCTTCCTCGTCAAGTTTTGGCAATGTTGTTTGAACTGGGATCTTCTGCAACTTTTGAATGAGTGGCCACACTTCTTCACCCTTCTTCCATTCATCCCTTTCTTCGCTTATCCAATCTGGTTGGATAATAGAAATAGCACAAAACAATGGTTCCACATCCTCATCCTTTCTTGAGTGTGCATCTGCAACAACATTTTACTTCCCTTTTTTGTAGATGATGTCAAAGTCATAACCCAACATACTTGTGACCCATTTTTCTGTTCTTCTAAAGATAATCTTTGTTCTAAAAAGTATTTAAGACCATCATGATCCATTTTTACCTTGAAGTGTCTTCCCATTAGGTAAGGTCACCATCTCTTAAGTGCATTTAGTATAGCCAACATTTCCTTCTTATAAATAGCTTGCTTGAGATGTAGCCGTAAAAATACCCAATATCCTACATCAAAACTTCTTTCACTTTGATGTTGATCTGCCTGTTGTTTCATTCGATTATGCACCAAAGTGGTGTTATCCTTTAAATGTTGGAGAACTTGTTGTTGATGCTCGATGTGATCTTCCACTGCTTGAATATTTTTCTTCTTGATATGTCCTTCTATCTTGAGAGTTTCAAGACTAGTAATTTCTTCCAATTCATTACAAGATATGGTCAGATACATTTCTTGATGCTCGATGTGATCTTTCACTTATTCAAAAGTTTTCTTCTTGTTATGTCCTTCTATCTTGATAGTTTCAGTGGTAATTCCAGCCAATGCATTACAGGATATGGTTAAATTCATTTCTTATTTCTCGATGTGATATTTCACTTCTTGCACCTTTTTCTTCTTTATATGTCCTTCTATATTGAGATTTTGAGTAGTGGTAATTCTTGCCAGTGCTTTACAAGATATGGTAAGATTAATTTCTTCTTTCTCTAGGGTTGGTTCCTGGTGTATATCCTATTCTTTTGACATTTCTTGATCCTTTTCTTCCTCCTCTTCACAATCTATGTAAAATAATTTCCTTTCAGGACAGTTGTGACCTTTAGTGTATTTTCTATCACAATT
Source organism: Pinus tabuliformis (assembly GCA_031772625.1). Lineage (NCBI taxonomy): Eukaryota > Viridiplantae > Streptophyta > Pinopsida > Pinales > Pinaceae > Pinus > Pinus tabuliformis. The sequence continues at coordinate 150,901,679 of CM062804.1, read as the reverse complement.
TTAACAAAGCCCTTTTTTCTATTTTTTCTTCCAATTGTTGTCATGTAAACCTTGTAGGTTGTGGAAGGCTAGGAGCAAAAAAACTTCCATATTTATAGTTGTGAGTGGTAGGATTCCTTGTTTCCATAATTTGGCTTTCAATTTTTCTTGCCAACCTGAATGCCTTCTCCAATGAATGATGTTCCCAAAGACAAACCTCATGTTGAATGTTATCCTTTAAAGTTGCTATGAAGAAATCAATCCTTTTCTTCTTTGGAATATCATTTACCCTTATATTCAATTTTTCAAAATCCTTAATGTGCTCTGCCATTGAACCCTTTTGTTTGAGATTTATAAATTGGCTTAAGAAGGTGTTACTCGTTGTATCCTCATAATGTGCTATCATTTCTTCCATGAAAATTGACCAAGTGACAAGTGCTTTACGAGAACAAAGCCCTTTATACCATAAAAATTGATTCGGTTCTAAATATAAATATGTAATATGTACCTTTTGTAACAGTTGCACTTCATGTAGATCAACATATTGCTCCATCTGTAGTATCCAATTTACCATAAGTTTGCCATTAAACTTACTCATATTGCTTTTTCTTGATTTAGGAGCTCAATATTGAATCTTCTGTAAATCTATAATTTTAGATCTCCAACGTCTAAAATTGCATCCTCTTGTAGCCCTCTGAGTTCTCTTTTGAATCCTACAAGTCTGATCAATATTGGATTCTTTATGGAATGTAGGTTTTAACCCTGTACAGAAATTACTTGCATATGAATTCTAAAACACAGAAAATAAACAATGCGAGAGCATAACACATAAAACACATATACACAGAGATTTTCCCCTGGATCCCAAAACTGGGACTACCAGCTTGAATTTTCATTATATTCCTTTCAATGTTACAATACATATTTATACATGCCGAAGCATCCAATACCATGGACCGAGAACCATCGCGTCCAAAACCATGGATCGAAAACCATAGGTAGGTTCGCCCAACCTAATATAGGGTCCACCCGTAGAGGGGGGCTACCCGCCCCCCTCAAACCCCCCAGACAGGGGGGCTGCCGCCCCCCTGTGACCCCCCAACAATCCAACAATCTCCCACTTGTTGTTTTCTTTCCACAGGGGGCCACAGGAGAGCTTAGTCATTTTTCCAACCCTGAAATGCCCATTGTTTCTCTATGTTGACACCTGATCTTCATGATTGGGAATTTTATGTAAATAAATAAATTGGGAAGGTGAACAGTCATCGGGAGATGAACTGAACAATCACTCCCTATTGTATATAACAATGGGTTACCTATGGAATAATACACCAATCAGTTTTTCTGAGTTTTTCTGCCAAGTCTGGAGTTACTCCTGGCCTAACATGGTATCAGAGCCAGCTCCTTTTTTTAGCCTTTATGTCCTTGTAACTCATGGTCTGCTCCACTACTCCCCATATAATTCAATAACTGATTACCTTACCTGCTTCTGTCTGCCATCACTACGCTCTCTATCTGATATTCCTCTGACATGGTATCTCTGCGCTCTCTGACTAACATGAACGCCTGAGACTGCGCACTGCCTGGTTTGAATGCCTGCGTTATCTGATATTTTTCTGTCCCAATTTTGTAAAACTATACAGAGACTGTGCACTATTTTTTTTATGAGCGTATCTTACCTTTTCAGCATCCATATTGAATTGAGCACTGAGCTATTCAGCGTTAATGCATATCTTACTGGTTACCATTGAACGCACTTCTAGTCGAGTCATTTGTCATCTCATTTCATTCTCTACCATTACCACATCCCCATCTCTTTCAAACGTTACACGTACAATTGCCTCATTGTTTAGCTGAAACATTGGGCGGATATTTTTGTTTATGAATCGTGAAAAACGTATTGCAGGACGATCCCTTGATCTCCTCCGAACGATTACACGCCTCGTATTCCCATCAGGATCTATGAACTTTATTGTGCCATGATACATCATAGTGATTACTATTAATGGATTCCTATGAAACAATGGAAAGGTTATCGATGGATGGTCTCTGTCAGTGAAAGTGAGGAATTGGGGTCACAGTGTCAAGTAGGCGAGTTTTGCACATCATTGTAATCAATCCCCATGTCTAGTGTTGGTGCTGAGGTTGACATGCGTACTGCCGCGGGTGTTCAAGAAAAGGGTGGTGGCATGTGTTGATAGCTGATGCTTCGGTCCGTGGGGTGCGTTCCAGAAGACGGTGGGGATGCGCTGGTAAATATGCTTGTGGACACATGGTTAGGTTAACTGTGGAGCTCGCTTACCAGGTGGTTGCTTTCCTGTAAATCTGAAAAGCATTCATGAAGTGATTAATCCAAACGATCAAGAACTCTTGGATGCTCGAGACAATAATGGTTGGGGTGAGACTTGAACAAGCGACATTGAGATTTACATTTTATACACCATTTTAATTTATCGTTATTTTGTTGCGCTGGACTGAATAATATTTTGCCTCTTTTAAAGTCTGGTCAATATACAGAGGTGTGAATATTGTATGGTGAATGGTGTCAAATAACATTTTCAAATGCTGCTGTTTCATTGGTGGGGTGAGCGTGGAATGAAATTTTATTAATTTTTATGGCAATATGTTATATGCTTGAGAAGTGGAAGGTATAACATATATATTGTTTCTCTATCAGCAGAAGTTTTACTTACAGAATGCATTCAATCATATCCATGGTGGGAATAGTTCTCACTGGCAAGGAGAACTATCCTGAATGGTCCCGGATGGTAAAACACACCCTCATCTACAATGAGTTGTGGAAAGGAGTGTGTGTCGGAGAAGAAGACAAAGACCCAGTGTAGCCTACATCAGACAAAGAGCTCGTCATTTGGGAAAATAAGAACAGCAAAGCCTATGCATTAATTGCAGCATCTGTAAATGAAGAAGTAAGTCGCCATATTTCATCATATTCAACTGCCTTTGAAGCTTTACAAAAACTGAAAGAACTCTATGACTCACATTCTGCACTTGAAGTTGTTCAGCTCATGATTAAACTCTTCACTCTTGAACTGAAAAATAATGATCCTCTTGCTCTTGCATCTGAAGTAAAATCCATAATGCATGATATCAAATCCACTAAGGTTGAGCTGGATATTCCTCTTATTGCTTTTCTCAAGGCACTCTACCCTACTTACTCCAATTATCTTGAGTCTTTACAAGCAAATGGAAATCTTAAAGATATAACCTTTGACACTCTTATGAAAAAGTTTGCTGAAAGAGAGAAAGCCTTTGGAAAGAAGACAGTCCCTGAATCTTCTGAAGAGACTGTTTTCCTTGCTCATAAAGAAAAGCATCCTGCTCAAGATTCTACAAGAGGAAGAGGAAGATACTTTAGAGGCAGGGGGGGCAGACATTCTCAAGTAGAAAAAGCAGATCTGCATTGCATTCGCTGCAAACGAAATGGATCACATGATGCTTCTACATGCAAGCTACCATGGGACAAAATTGAGCAGAAACGAAACTAGCAGAAAGGTAAAACTGATAATACAGACAAAGATAAAGCACCTGAATCTGCTCACTATATTGAGGCACAATGTAACATTGGAGTAAATGAAGATTTGTTTAATGCTTCACTTGCTTCTTCGAAAAATGATTGGTTGCTTGATTCAGGAGCAACCTGTCATATGACTCATAGGAAAGATTTTTTTGAAGATTTCATTGACAATGTTGATGGAGCAGTATACTTTGCAGATCAGTCAAAAATCAAGCCATCAGGGCTTGGCACAATCAGGCTTAAACTGCCTGGTCTTCTAGACTTTCTTCTGGATCATGTTCTATATCTCCCACAGCTCAAGAGAAACTTGTTGTCCTTGGTCCACATCCACCAGCAAGGTCACTCCATTCATATGTTTGATGGAAAGCTTGAGGTAAGAAAAGCATCCGACCACTCAATTGTCATGAGGGGAATAGAAGAAGAAAGACTTCTCAAACTGCAAGGAACCTCTGCTCATGCACAACATTTCTCATATATTTCTCATCATGAAGAAGGTACACTTCCATCAAGTTTATTATGGCATGCTAGATTTGGACATTTAAACTATGACAGTCTCCGCTTATTGAAGAAAAATGGTGTTGCTGGTTTGCCTACAATTCCTAGGAAACATAAGCAATGTGATGCTTGCATTCTAGGAAAGCATAGCAAACAGTCTTTTCATGATTCACATTCAAGAGCACATAGGAAGCTTGAACTCATTCATTCAGATTTATGTGGTCCAATGCCTGTTCCTTCTGCAAATGGAAATAAATATATCATAACATTTATTGATGATTACACCAGAATGTGTTGGGTTTATTTATTGAAGAACAAATCTGATGCTTTTCAAACATTCAAGAATTTTCATAAATGGATTGAAAATGATGCACAATCTCATATTGGGTCTATTCGCACTGATAATGGAAAAGAATATACATCAAATGAATTTGAAAACTATCTTCGCCAACATGGGATCAAACATCAAACAAATGTACCTTATAATCCCCAACAGAATGGTGTAGCAGAAAGAATGAATAGAACAATTTTGAATATGGTACGATCCATGCTTTTCTTCAAAAATGTAAAGATAATGTTTTGGGCTGATGCTGTTCTATGTGCTGCATATATAAAGAATAGATGTCCATCTAATGCTATAAGAAACAAGACTTCTTATGAATTGTGGTATGGACATGTTCCTTCGGTAAAACATCTCAGGATCTTTGGTTCCACCTGTTATGCTTTAATACCAAAGGTACATAGAAAAAAACTTGGTGCTAGAAGTCGTAAGTGTATCTTCCTGGGGTATTCAAACACCTCTAAAGCATACCGTCTCTATGATGAAGTAAATAAAAAGTTTCTTGTATCTAGAGATGTCATTTTTCTTGAATCATCCAAATCTGACAATGTTGTTGAGCGGCAACTTGATCGCTTGGATAGATTCACAAAAACGAAATCATTTCAAGAGTTTGATAATCAGATTCCACATCTTGAAGGGGGGATTCCTATACTAGATCAACATGTGGAATCTTCTTCTGAAGAACAATCTCCCCTGCATGAAACTCCAACAACGGATGATCCTTTAAGTGATGTAATTGATAGAATTGGGAGACTCAATCTTGATTCAGTCCCAACTCAATCAACAGAGCAGCCTGGACCATCTCAGAAAGGTCCCCCAAAGTGGCTGACAAAGACACTTGAAAGTGTTCATCCTGATGAAATTGGAAAAACAGGAACCAGAAATACAAACCGGCAAGATGGAGGTGATGTAGATGACTCTAATTCACCTGTTGATATGGATGTTACTTATGATTGTGAATTGAACTTGTCTACAGATTTTGAACCAACTTCCTTCAAATAAGCTGCTTCTCATGATGAATGGAAAGAAGCGATGCAAAAGGAGTATGATGCCCTCATAAAGAATGGCACTTGGAAGCTGGTTGATCCTCCATTTGGAACCAAACCAATTGGCTGCAAGTGGGTCTACAAGAACAAGTACAAAGCTGATGGCTCACTTGACAAGCACAAAGCTAGGCTTGTGGCAAAAGGTTTTGCACAGAAGGAAGTGGTCAATTATGAGGAAACTTTTGCCCCCACAGCAAAATGGGCCACCATCCGGACACTCTTTGCACTAGCAGCTCAGAACGGTTGGAAAGTCCATCAAATGGATGTAAAAACTGCATTCTTGAATGGAGATCTAAAAGAGAATGATTTTATGTCCCAGCCTGAAGGATTTGCTGTGAAAGGACATGAACATAAAGTATGCAAACTTGTGAAGTCCTTGTATGGCCTCAAACAAGCACCACGAGCCTGGTATGAAAAACTAACTGAGCATCTTCTGAAACTCAACTTCAATCATTTTGATCTTGATGATGCAACTTTATTTGTCAAGAAAGTTGGCAAAACAGTTGTATATCTTGTGGTATATGTAGATGATCTTTTAATGACAGGGAACAATGAAAGCTATATTGCATCCATAAAGAAAGAATTAGGAAAAAGTTTTGAAATGACTGATTTGGGCTATGTTCATTACTATCTTGGCATTGAAGTAACCCAACATCCAAAATCCATATTTCTTTCTCAAAAGAAATACATTGGAGATTTGTTAAACAGATTTGGCATGACAGAGTGCAATCCTCTTTCTACTCCAATGGAACAAAACTTAAAACTCACATCTATTGAAGGAAAGGAATTTGAGGATGCAACAAAGTATAGATAGCTTGTAGGAAGTCTCATCTACCTCACTACTACCAGACCAGACATTTCATTTACTGTTGGAATCCTCTCCAGGTTCATGCAAAAGCCTTGTGAGGGACATTGGTCTGCTGCAAAAAGAGTTCTAAGATACTTGAAGGGAACTCAAGACCTTGGAATCAAGTATACACATGTGGACGACTTCAGCTTAATTGGATACTCTGATTCAGACTTCGATGGAGACAAAGAAACTGGAGTATCTACTTCAGGATATGCTATGAGTCTTGGATCAGGAGCTGTCTCTTGGAGATCACGCAAACAATCAGTTCTAGCAGATTCCACAATAGAAGCATAATACGTGGCAGCAGCTGAAGCAACGAAAGAAATTGTGTGGCTCACGAAAATTCTTGAAGATTTGCAGGTAAAACAAGTACAATCAACTCCACTCATGATTGATAACACCTTTGCAATAAAGATGGCCAAGGACCCAAAGTTCCATGATCGTACTAAGCACATCAATACTAAATATCATCTGATCCGACATCATGTTGAGGCCAAAACAATCCATCTCCGTCATTGTTCCACAAATGAGCAAATTGCAGACATCTTCACCAAAGCACTTGGAAAGGAAAAGCTTGAACGATTCAGAATGATGCTTGGACTCACCAACATCCCTTCAGATTAAGGGGGGGAATGTTGACACCTAATCTTCATGATTGGGAATTTTATGTAAATAAATAAATTGGGAAGGTGAACAGTCATCGGGAGATGAACTAAACAATCACTCCCTATTGTATATAACAATGGGTTACCTATGGAATAATACACCAATCCGTTTTTCTGAGTTTTTCTGCCAAGTCTAGAGTTACTCCTGGCCTGACACTCTACACTAACATAACTTCTTATAGCTCACAGATTTTGTCAATGCATCTACAGTATTCTTCAAAGTGTCCACCTTTACCAACAACACATTTTTGTCTTCTATCATATCCCTCACAAAGTGATACTGAACATCAATGTGCTTTGTCTTTGAATGATAAGCAAGGTTCTTTGCCAAGAAAATCGCACTTTGGCTATCACGGTCTATTCTTATAGCTCCCTGTACTAACCCCATACTTGAACACAATCTCTGCAACCAAACTGCTTCCTTGCTTGCATGAGTGGCTCCCATGTATTCTGCCTCTGTAGTTGATAGTGCCACTATAGATTGTTTCTTACTCATCCAACTAACTGCACCTCCAAATAGGTTAAACACATACCCACTTGTAGATCTTCTCTGATCCAGATCTCCAGCCCAGTCTGCATCAACAAAGCCACGAATATCCAACACTCTGTCCAATCCTAGTCTTCCTTGGTAGCACAAACCATAATCACTAGTGCCATGCAAATACCTGAAAACCCGCTTCACTGCTGTTTAGTGATCCTTCCCTGGTTTTGACATAAATCTGCTCAATACTCCCACTGCATGTGCAATGTCTAGTCTAGTACAGACCATTGCATACATCATGCTACCAACTGCACTCGCATATGGAACACGGGACATTTCCTCTTCCTCTTCTTGTGTCTTGGGACACTGTTCAGCAGATAACCTCACACCTACAGGAATAGGAACCTTCACCGGTTTACTATCTTGCATATTAAACCTTTGCAGTATTGTCTCGACATACTTCCTCTGGTTTAACCAGAGCTTCCTCTTTGCCCGATCTCTTTTAATTTCCATGCCCAAAATATAGTTTTCAGCACCAAGATCTTTCATGTTGAATTTGGAGGACAATTGGGTCTTCAAATCCTGGATAATTTCTTTGTCATTTCCAACCAGCAACATATCATCCACATACAAGACCAAATAAATAACACGGTCACCAATTAATTTAAAATACACACTGTGATCTGATTTGCTTCTGGTGAAGTCAAGTCCCCGTATAAATGTATCAAATTTCTGATACCACATCCTTGGTGACTGTTTTAACCCATACAGAGACTTCTTTAACTTGCATACCAGTTCTTTCTTACCCTTCACCGCAAAGCCTTCAGGTTGCTTCATGTAGATTTCCTCTTCCAAATCCCTGTGAAGAAATGTTGTCTTCACATCCATCTGTTCTACCTCAAAATCAAAAGCAACAACAATAGATAAAAGTAACGTAATAGAAGTTACCTTAGCAACAAGAGAAAAAATATCACCAAAATCAATTCCCAGCACCTGGGAATAACCTTTTGCTACCAACCGAGCTTTGTATTTCTCCACCTTCCCTTCTGCATTTGTCTTCTTTTTGAACACCCATTTGCTGTCAATGGGTTTCCTTCCAGTTGGCAGCTCCACCAGATCCCAACCCTCATTTTTGTGCAAAGATGCCATTTCATCAACCATGGCCTCTTTCTAGAATTTTCCATCCTCTGAATCTACTGCTTCCTTCACAGTTCTGGGATCATCATCAGTAACAGACAAAGCAAAATTTGAATAGAAAGTATAAGGACTATACCTTTCTGGCTACCTTCTTTCTCGAACTGATCTTCTCACAGCCAGAGTTTGTGGCTCTTCATCTTCCGATTCCTCCTCTGCTACAGAGTCTGATTCTTCCTCCTTTAGCTCAAACTCTATCTTCTCAGGTTCCTTTGGTTGGACTTCATGTTTAATAACATCTTTTACCTCTCTGAACACCACATCTCGGTTGTACACAACCTTCCATGTGACTGGGTTCCAAAGCTTATAACCCTTTAAACCATCCTTATACCCAATAAAGATGCACTTTTCAGATTTACTATCCAACTTGGTTTGCTTCTCCTTTGGAACATGTACATATGCATCACATCCAAATACCCTTAGATGTGAAAGAGAGGGTTTCTTACCAGTCCATACTTCTTGTGCAGTCTTATCCTCCAACGTTGATGAAGGTGACTTGTTGACCAAGTAACATGCAGTATCCACTGCCTCTACCCAGAATTCATGTCCTAACCCGGCACCACTGAGCATGCTTCTTGCCCTTTCCATCAACGTTTTGTTCATTCTTTCTGGGACTCCATTTTGAAGAGCTGTATATGCAGTAGTCTTCTGTCGTGCTATACCACACTTCTTAAATAATTCTTCAAATTCCTTGCTGCAAAACTCTCCACCATTATCCATCCTCAGCACCTTTATCTTCTTCTCTATCTGATTTTCCACCAGACCCTTAAATTCTTTAAACCTGTCAAAGACTTCAGATTTCTTCTTAAGGAAATATATCCATGTATTCCTTGAGAATTCATCTATAAATGATACATAGTACACAAACTTACCCAGTGATGGAACTTTCACAGGTCCAAACACATCACTATGCACAAGCTCTAATATCTGTTTCGCCCTCTTAGCACCAGAGGGGAAACTCACCCGATTCTACTTCCCATATACACAATTTTCATAGAAATCAAAATCCAGAGAGTTATTACTCATACCTTCTACCATACCTTTACCATGAAGTATTCGAAGGCCCTTCTCTCCAATATGTCCAAGCCTTTGATGCCACAACATGGTCTTCTCTCCAGAGACAACTAGATTTTCAGCTCCACTTTCAGGAACCATAGAACTGTTGCACCCATCAACAACAGTGCTACCTTGCAGCTTGTATAGAGTTCCAGTATGAACTCCCCGCATCAATACCAGTGTTCCCTGAACCATCTTGTAGGTATCCTTCTCGAACACTGTTTTTACACCTACATCATCCAACTTGCTTACAGAAATCAGATTTCTGGCCAATGCAGGAATATGCAGAACACTCGAAAGTGTTCTAACCCTTCCACCTTGCAACTTTAACTTTACTTTTCTTCGACCAATGATTCTATCCTCCCTATCATCTCCTAAGAAGACATCACCACCATCGTATTTCTCATACTCGCAGAACCACTCTCTATGGGGAGTGAAGTGAAAGGATGCACCTGAGTCAATCAACCATGCCTCATGATCTACATGTGTACTTGAAGAAGCCAAGTACACATCCCCACCTTCATTTGAGGTGGTTTTTGCCTCTGCAGAAGGAGCATCATCAGATCCCTTTCCTTTATCAGGAGCTTTAGATTTACAGTCCCTTTTGAAGTGCCCTTCCTTTCAGCATTTCCAGCACACCACCTTTACAGGTTTTCCTGAAGATTTAGATCTCCCTCTAGATTTAGATCTCCCACTCGATGACTTATTTTTGTTTCTGTTCTGGTACCTTCGTCGTACAGAGAAGGCATCACCATTCTGGCTCTCCATATTTTTCCGTCTCATCTCCTCTGTCAGCAAGGCTGAGACTATTTCATCAAACTGCAAAGCAGTTTCACTCCTACCTATTGCAATAACCATACTATCCCACAAATTGGGTAGAGAACACAACAAACTAATGCACTTATCTTCATCTGAAATTTTAATATCAATAGATGCTAATTGACTTACCACAGTATTAAATGCGTTCAGATGCTCTGTCACCGAGTCTCCATCTTTCATCCTCAGGTTATACAGCTTTTTCCGCAGGAATAGTTTTTTCACCAGAGACTTAGATTGGTACAAAGTCCCTAACTTGTCCCACAAAGCCTTCGTGTTAGCTTCCCCTGATACATTCAACAATACTAAATCTGAGACACAAAATCATATTGTGATCTTTGCCTTCCGATCCAACTTCTTCCATTCTTCATCGGTCACTCCCGTTGGTTTAGTACCTGGATCTACCACGATCCACTGATCCTTATCCACCAACAGATCCTCCATCTTGAGTTTCCACAACTCAAAAATCTGACCATTGAACTTCTCGATCTCTATCTTTCCACTGTTCGCCATCTTCTTACACCACCAGAATCGATCTCACAGATCTCCCACTGAACAAGGTCTACCACAGGCCCGGGCAAAACCCCTCAGCAACAAAGGCGTCCCCTTGAAGCCAAAACAGCTCTGATACCAAATGTAGGTTTTAACCCTGTACAGAAATTACCTGCATACGAATTCTAAAACACAGAAAATAAACAATGCGAGAGCATAACACATATACACAGAGATTAGCCCCTGGATCCCAAAACCGGGACTACCAGCTTGATTTTTCATTATATTCCTTTCAATGTTACAATAAATATTTATACATGCCGAAGCATCCAATACCATGGACTGAAAACCATAGGTAGGTTCGCCCAACCTAATATAGGGTCCAAAAAAAAATTTCCCCGAGCGCTGCCCTGGACCCCATAGAGGGGGGCTACCTGCCCCCCTCAAACCCCCCAGACAAGGGGGCTTTCGCCCCCCCTGTGACCCCCCCGCTGCACAATCGACGCAACGAAGGGGGAGCTCCGCCCCCCCTCTAGCCCCCCAGTTCATTATGTAGGTTAGTCGTGGAAAGAATATAACACAACCCAACAATGAAGAGTTATGCCCAATCTCCCGGAATGACCTAATTATAGACTGGTTCAATAGAGCTAACTTGTATGACGTCCCACGTGTCATTGTTGTGCCCTTAGGTTCTGAAATTGGTACCCAACAAACTACAGTTCATCTTCTCTCTTTCACGTCTTATGAAATTTGAATCAGATGCTCCAAGGGAGAGTTATGATGGTTTTCCCAAGGTCACTTGTCTAGGATGTAATTCGGGAGCTTGCAGAAACCCTAAATATCTTAGACTGTATATCCAAAAATATAGAGAAACAAGATCTGAAATTCAGGCCCTAGCTTCACCAATTTTTGGCTCAAATGTTGTTTATTTTCAGAGTCTGAGACTTCATAGAAAAATAATTCTAGTGAAAATTCCACGATGACCTATTTGATATTGAATTTTGGAGCTTGCAAAAACCCTAACTTCCTCAGATCAGATCTCTGAAAATATAGCGAGACAAAATCTAAAATTTAGACTTGAGCTTCACCAAAATTTGGGCTGAAATGAGTTTTAATTTTAGAGTTTGACCCTTCATAGAAAAAAAATTATAGCGAAAATTCCATGATGACCTGTTTGAGATGAAATTTTGGAGCTTACAAAAACCCTAACTTCCTCAGATCATATCATCGAATATATAGCAAGAGAAGATCTGAAATTCGGACCTGAGGTTCAAACTGATTTCTTCTCAAATGGGTTTGTGTTTTAGATTTTGAAACTTTGAAGCGAAAATGTTCTAGTGAAAATTCCATGATGGCATGTTTGGAGTAGGAAACCCTAGAATCCAATGCTCTGATACCAAATGTTTTGAAACCAGCTCACAAAAACATAGAAAACAAATACAAATGCCTTAGAATTCAACCTCTTCAAGGGGGAAACCTCCTTTACATTCCACAAATGAACAATTCTTGGATGATAAAAATAACAAGACCTCCTTTCTATATATAGGAGTCTAAGGGGTCATAATATAATCAGAGCTGACATAACAATAATAATGTAAGGGGACAGTAATAAAAATAGTGGGCTTCTATGGGGCATAATAATAACAATATGGGTACTAAATGGGCACAACAATATAATAAGGGGGTTGTACTAATAACAATATTGGGTTACACTAGTAGTATAGGGACCTAACAAATTCATGCTTCATCCATTTATAGAATTGGCCAATGTCATAAAACTACAGATGTTGGGCACATTTTAGTGCTCTCTCAAAGAAGTGGGAATTGAGGTGCATGAAAATTTGTCGTGTAAAGGAGCCTCCAGTTTATTAGTTCAAAGAGAGAGATAGTCAGTCATTATGTTGGTCGGTGTCATGAGAAGCGTGTTTGGCTATGTACGAAGGGATTCATTCATGGCCTACAAGTACATGTAGTGATAACACCCATGGCTACTATTATCATAAACGATATTATTCAATCCCCCACCTTACCTTCTAGAGAATAAAACTAAAAGTGAAATAACATTTTTCCAATGCGATGAAGGTTGGGATAATGTAACTGATACAAAAGTTTTGGCCTTATCATCGCAGAGCTTACCACGAGGGGTGCGATTATGCGACCCCTGCCCAAATTTCTAAGTCGTGTAGCCGCAGCCAGATCAGCTCCAGGATAGTGAAACTACCCTCAAAAGTGACTCTACAACCTCCCCCAATTCGCGAGGTCACAAAATTTCTCCCTAAGCAGACAAAGGTTGACAAAACTCCTCCTATTCTATGACTATGCTATCAATTTTCAAATATCTCCTACCAGGAAGTCACAAAGTCACAGGTGTGATTGGCCATCAAAGTTGTGAATTCTAGAAAAATGCAACTATGTGTCTTCTAAGTTGCGATTATGCCTACCTTATTTAAGTCACCCTTCTAAATGAGATCAGTTTGAATACTCCATTCCAATTCGAATTTTCTTGCTTTTCTCATGAGAAATATTGACTAGGAATTTAATGAATTCAAAGAAGTGTGGGATGATTTTAAATGGGATGATTTTCAGTTGGGAAACAAGAGAACAAATCTAATTTTGAAGAGAATTCAAATGAGTATGAAGAGATATAATATTGGTTTGATGAGTTCGTGAGAAAACTTCAAGGGATGCTACATTGTTTTGCGCAGGAAAAAGGGGTTGATTAGTTCCAACCAAGACTTTTAGGCTCTGATCCCCACATAGACCTCCTACTACCAGACGAATTATAGGGCATGAATGTCTCAATCATATAGATTCACCACCAGTTCGAGAATGATTAAAATTTATGAGCACGCATTCATCAATTACTTAAATTTTCCTAGACCATAAAAGTTAGGTGTAGGGAAGCATGATGTTGAGCTATGCAGCAAGATTACAATTTGTCATGAAGCTTGCATTGCAAGAGTTCCCCTTTAGCAAGCCATATGGTCCCTGAAAAAATTCAAGAACCCCTCGATAAATGCTAAGGAACATCACCAGAGGATTGGTGAACGAAAGTGAAGCATAGTGGCGAGAAAACAAATCAGTTTAGGACCAAGCATCCGCGTCATTGTGAGATATAGGCATCAAGCATTCTAGGGTTTTCAATAACCCTCTACATCCCTCTCCTCTCTCTTTTATCATAATGTAAATATCTCCCACCATTGTAGTAGCCACTATGTTGGAACTGAAGCAAGCATGCAACAATCAATTTTGGTTTGAGAAAGGAGTGGGTAAACTCAAGAGTCATGGGGGTAGCCTAAAGGGAACCAGGGAAGGCCAAGGGTCACGGTAGGTGAATAGTCACCTCATCTCTATAAATATTCCCCCAGACCTCATTAACAAGGGACTTTTAGAACTTGAGTTGAGGCAGAGATAGATAACTGATTTATGCTTGAGAGCAAGGATCACTCATCTCTTGGTAGCTAGTAGAGTGGATTTGTAGTGGGTTTAGGGATTTGGCATCAGGTGATGGTATGAACAACCCATGTTCCACTATTTGGTATTGACCAATTGCATGATATGTATTTGAAGTTGCAACAACATTAATAATATTCTTACTTTTACCTTCCGCATTGATTCCCGTGCTTACTCATGGTGGTTGTATTGGTTGTCTGGTACTTCACCATATTTGTATGTGTGATTCCATATACTCGAGGTGTTATGTAATTATACATAGTAGTTGCATGCATGTTTCTCTTTCGAATATGTGTTTACTTGTCCCTTACCATGTCAGTAACCTATTGTGAACTACTTTGCAATTGACCTCTGGCATGTTCCTATTTATTATGTCTGATGGGGTTTTAGCTTACTAATCCCTCTCATTGTTTATCTCTTCTTATCGTTGTTGTGACTTATTTATACCTCTTTATGCAATTTGTCAATCTTGGGCTGATTTTGTTTCATTGCCCGAGCACTTCATTCTTGCCCCACTTTGGCATATTCTCATTTGATAACCAAGAGAAGTGAACATTAATAGTGGCAGCAGGGCCCACATACCAGATGGAGCTTCTATCCCAAACGGTGTGAGGTCTAATTGGGACTTCACACTTGGGAGACCCCTTAGTTGTTGGGGGTACATTTTGACCCATGAACAGACACATAATAAAAAATATGTTATTTACATTAGTTTTCACTTTGTATTCATAGACCTTTGGTTATAAATATATTTCAACTCCCATAGCATAAAGTTATGCTATTTCCACATGTTGTAACAAAAATTGGTCTCGAGGAAATTTATTAATTAATCCTAAACATTTAATATTTAAAACAAATTTTTATTAACAATAAACTTAGTAAGATTAAGGAAAAGTAGAAATAGAACAAGGCAATCTAGTCTAAGATGAATCAATTCAATGATTCAAAATCCAAATGAAAATTCAAAAGGGTCCCCATAGTTATTATGATAATAATAAATTCAAAATGGAAGTGATGTGGTTTTTACCAAGACAATGTTGTACATATGGTACTGGAGTAAATGTGATATTTTTCGTGTGTTGTAGATGCTGTGTTATGTACATGCGATACTATGTATGTGCATTATGCAGTTGTGGTATTGTGACATGTGTACTCATTGTGTTGTACTTTGTGTAGTACATGTAATGTGTTGTGTTGTACACCATGTGTAGGTACCTGTATTATGTGGTGTTGTACATCTGGTATAGATGTATCGTGTTTTGTTTTACACTATGTGTAGGTACATGTATTGTGTGGTGTTGTACATCGGGTATAGATGTATTGCGTTATGTTGTATGCCAAGTGTAGGTACATGTATTGTTTGGCATTGTATTGGGTATAGGTGTATGTATTGTGTTGTATTTCGGTTATAGGTGTATGTATGTCTTGTGGTGTACATTGGGTGTAGGTAGATGTATTTCATGGTGTTATATTTCATGTGTGGTGTTATATTTCATGTGTGATGCATACTATGTTTATGTGCACACGGTTGAAGAGAAGGCACTGGGTGTTTGTCAGGTGTGGCAACCGATACAATGTGTGTATGAAATAAATAAAAGTGTAGTAACTAAGCATTGATTAAAGGATAAGTATCAGTATTTTATTTCAATTTTATTATGCATGTGATTTATGATTATGGCCTATGATGACTACATGTGGTATATGATTTTGGTTTATGATGGTTACATGTGATTCATGATTTTGATCTATGATGGTTGTATTTTGAGCTAACTTGATGTGATATGTGTATACATGATGATTTGGTAATGGATGCTAGTTTGACATGTTGTGACAGGAAGTGAATGGAATTTCAAGTGTACCTTATTGAAGAGCTACCAATGAGTAAAAGAAATTGAAAAGGTAGCAGTATGTTTGTAAAGTATTCAAGTGTAGGGCCATTGTGGGACACTAGTACCCAATAGTGTCCATTGATTGCCATGAGCATGTTATGACCGGTATGATGGTTTAAGGTAGGGATATGCCTTGGTTTTTGTATCTTCCGATGCCAGGAAGCCTTGCCAAGGGATCAACTTTCTGGGATCGGGGTGCCAACACAACTTGGAAGGTGTGTGACTACACAGAACATGGTCACTGGATTGCCCAAGGGTCTGTGTAGTAGAGAAGGGAAGGCCTAGGATATATTTGTTTTTGGTAATTAGCATTTCCTCGTGAAATCAAATTCACATTGGGAGTGCACCCTGGAACAATGAGCTAGTAATTGTTCCATTAGGGGAATTTTGGGGTCTAAAATGGGCCTCCTAAAAAAATTTGCAACCAAAATAACATTTATAAGAACCAATAGAATTCAAGATGATGATGTCAACCATGGGGGATGATTCACCATTTTTGGAGTAAAAAGGTAAAAAAATAAAAAATAATAAAATAATAAAATAACTTTTTCAACTCGTATTTTCAACTTATCACCCTAAGTTTTTACTCAAAATTCGAGCGGGAGTACTCGTTGGATGCAAAATTTAATTCTTCATCCAAGGAGTACCCATATTGGATAGTTTTGATGGACCCTATTACAAGAAAAATAAGAAATACATGAAAAAGCATGATTGCAATCACGTTTTTCTTGTATTTCTCATTTTTCGTGTAGCAGAGTCCATCAAAAGTATGAAACATTGTTACTGCTTGGATGAGTGTTTTCAGGAAAAGTGTCTATTCAGAACGACCCTATCCCAAAGGGTTGTGATAGTGACCTCAGAAACAAACAAGGAAAACTACTCTTGTATTCTTCTTTATGAACTATAAAAGAGGATGATTAAGATGAACCGACCTGTGTCTTGCGCTAGTTGTTCGATCCAATCTATCCACTCTTTGCCAGCTTCCACCGATCTGCTCCCTCACTTGCCCAGTGTCACCAAGTTCCTGCAAGTTCATAGAAGAGAGAAACTACACAAAGACATAGATTTATGTTCATAAAAAGCTTAGGATCAGATTTAAGCTAAACATACAAATATAACACACATCAGATATACAAGCATGTAGGAGAAACTCAAGTAGTTTTATTGATAAAACAAGAAGATCCAGGAGGAGTTACAACCGATGAGTCTTGATCCAGCATCAGCCTCCCAGCATAGAATCCCTTCTTCACCTCCAACAAAGCATAAATCACCCAATACTCTGATGTCAATCACAAAACCAACAACAATTCTCTGCAATGTACAAAATTCCAGCCTCTGGATCTCTTGGTGAGGGATCCATATATAGATGTATGCAAAGAGGATGAGTCATCCCATGAGTTTATTAGTGGCTTCTCTCTGTCAGTTCTTACTTCCACTTGGAGACTGAGAGCCTCTTACTCATCACTGGTCGAATTCAGTGAGGCAAGTGTCATTGGAGAAGATTCTGGAAGCTTCCATTGTCTCTCGACCTCGCGGAATGACTCTGCCACTTGTCATTTCCTGCTCAACGCACCCTGGTAGTGCATTCAAGTGTGTTGCAACGCACCTAGCCAGTGTATTTGGGTGCTTTGCAACGCAGCTAGCTAGTGGAGCATCTGAATTGATCCTGATTTGACTAGTTTTGAGCAGTTTCTGGTGGAGAACTTCTAGGAGAAGCTGTAATTTGTTGACCTTGTTTCTTTAGGAGCTGGAACAACATCTTTAGGGACTTAGGATCCCTTGGTTTATGGACATTTCATGGTTATAGCTGTAAGGCACAAAAATGTCTATAACAGTTGCCCCCTAAAGTATGAGGCCATTTATCAGGTGAAATGCTTTATTAGGAGGATCCGAAGTTCTTCTGATGCTGGGGAGGAGACCTGTAATAAGATACAATACAATACATTATCTTCATACTGTTTTCATGATCTAGCTGAGGCGGGCATTCCCATGCTCAGCTTTATAAATTAATTTTTATGTACATAGGACAGACAATCGTCTGATGGTAGACTGATGATTCTGATGAAGTCATCATCCTTTTGGTAGGATGATTATCTGTGCTGCAATGCTGTACATGTCAATGTTTTTATTTTTCCTGAATATATATCACAGCCCTGATGGATGAAACTAGATCCGGGGTCTTCAATCTTGTCCGATCTTTACTCTAAGTACAAGTCGATCCATGTGAGAAATGTTTTGAAGTCGAACATGGAAAGACATCACTTGATTACCAGTCAATGATGTAAACTGTTAACAAGCGCGAGAGGAATCACCGATAAGGATGATGACCCTCAAGGTACTGCAGTACAATTCACGTGGTGTGAATAAAGGACTTGGCGTCGAACACCACGCAAAATCTTTCGGTCGAAGGTCATTGATGTATACCTGTCGCTGGAAGTGAGAAACTTGCCATTGGGGCATGCAAGCTTCAAAGTACTGAATGGGGTGTTCCTAGATCAACTTCTTGGATAATGAGCTGATGTCAACAAGAAGCGATCCGTCAAAGGAGGGCCTTAATGAATCCCACACCAATGACATGGAACAGAGCAAATGATTTTGATGGAGGTGAAAACGATCTGGTGACATACGGTGCAGGGTGGCGGTCATGAAAGAGTAAAGTATAATGTATGGTAGTGGATGGGACACGGGTGACTTCTCTGGATGACTTCTCTTGAACATGTCGGCGACACTTATGTGATGGATCGGTAGCATTTACCCCAAATGTGGATGGTATGGCGTGACCATGGTGATGTGACCGGCGAATGAAACAACCCAACCCGACTCTAGCACGGAGTGGAAGTGTCATGTTCAAAAGCGACTTGCTACCAATAAAGTTTCTTTGAGTTTTCTTCCCAATTTTTCCCGAGTCATTTCTAACCAGTACCTCTTTATTTTTGTCAAGCTTGAGGAGGATAACATATGCTTGTTCTCTAATTTGCCCTTCGGGCAAACCCATCGCTATGTTTTAACGAGCCTAGCGATAGTGAAACTCGTTCTCGTCTAAAGACAAGTTTGTCGCTATTAATCTTTTTAACGAGCCTAACGACAAAGATAACTCGGTCCTTTTCCTTTTTAGGGAGTCTGAAAAGGTACGTAAAGATAAATCTGGAATTCCTTTTTCGTCATCTAATCCCTTAGGTCCAAAAAAGTATAAAACAATACAGAAGGGATGAATTTTCGATAGTTTTAATGAGCCGAACAAAACAAGCGCTCGATCTTTTTGTGCAATAATCCCTCAGGTCCAAAAAGATTAAAATCTAGAGGAGGGATAGCACTTCCTGTCGCTTTAACGAGCTGGAAGGCCAAAACTCGGCAATCTTTTCATATTTTACGAGTCAGATGAAAAGAGCTTAAAGGAGACTCGTCTTTTGAGGAACGAGTGATAAAAGGGTAGCAGCTGATTCCAGGTAAGGTTTGGAATTCTCCAATCACGGTAGTGTCACAAGGATGGCTAGTGAAATCACTCTTCGCAGCTGTTCCTCAAAATGGGTAAACAATCAAATGGAGGTGAATGATCGGCCAATGGAAAAGTGGAGGTGATGGTGCAAACACGACCAAGGCTTTAATGGCTGAAAATGTTTCATTCACGATGGTTATTTACCAGAGGATAGTTCATTTTTTAACGAGCTTAAACGCGGGTGGAAACACTTGCTCATGTCTTATGTTTATTTTTTAACGAGCTTGAACTATGTGCTAAAACTGCTCGATTAATCCAGTCATATGATAAGAATGTCTCATATAAAAACGGCAACTTTTAGATTTTCGCCCCACATCCTTTCTTTATGCAAGTTAGGTGATGACTAATCCTACGAGTTTAAAGCGTTAGCCTACGGGTTTAAAGGGAGGACCTAAAAATTTAAAAAATAAATAGTCGCCCTTTGCTTGCACTCCAAAAGGTTTGCATGCCCCCAGGTATAAAACAGAGTTTCAAAGTTACCCCTCAATTTGCAGACAAAACATTTGTTCTATCAGGAGAGGCCTACCTCTTACAGGTTACCCAAAGATTGCTCTATTCACGGTGCAAACAAAACACTTCTTCGGCGATGTCTACCGAGATAAACAAAGGTGAGTGACTCCGTCTGTCAACTCACATAACTTTGACAAGAGAATCTTATTCTAGAACAACCCCTCTTCTAATCACGGACGGGGTACGGACTAGTCATATTCTCCCGCGGAAACCTACCCTATACCCAAAGTTTTCCTGCCGAAACAGACCAGGACGCATGCCCCCTGGGTTTCAGTCATATCCCTCCGAATTACTCGCGCTCATCGGGAGGACTGACTGGGACTTGAGACATTTCTTGAGTGAAGAGACCATTTAGGGACGGTATATGACTATTTTCTATGCGTGATCCGGGAAATGAAAGTTGGTCCACGAGCTTGACCACTCTTCCTTCGTGCGGAAAACACATTACTCTAAAGAGCGAGGAGACGATGGCTCCCATGCAATAAATATAGTCTTGTCCAAGGAGTAGGTTATAATCCAAGGGTCCTTGAACGACCATGACATTCAGGCGAACTGTCTTCCCTCTCAATGTTATGGGCACATCGGGAAGGATCCCTAAAGGTCGACTGGTTCCTTTATCAAAGCCTGTCAGATTTGTCATTTCAGGCAACAACGATGGCAAACCAAGCGCTTTCCAAGCAATAGAGGAAAGGATACTCACAGACACCCCCTCATCTATGATGGTGCCAGCCATGACCATTCTGTATATTTGAACGATAATTCGGAATGGTATGCTTGCTGGAAAACGGGGTCTGCCTAGTTGATTCCAGTCGAAGGATACAACTAGGTTGCTTGGAGGTGGGACCGAGTAAATGGTCTGGTATGGCTCTGACGAACTTCCTTCCTGCGATAAAGGAATGGGTGGATTGCCCCCGTGTTCGGCGGAGTCTGTGTTGATGAAGAGAATTTGGACGGTGTCATCCTTATCCTCTTCAGTGACTGTATCATTCGAAGATAACACCTCCGAAGGCAAGACCGGGTCAACTGCCGCCTCGACCTTTTGACTTTCGTCTGGTATGGATTCAGTTGGTTTATCTTCAATGATAGACGCTTCAGCCGACCACTTGAGCAGGCCAGCTGGGTTCTCAACTAGTGACGGACTTGGCAAGAGTTTTTTGTATCCAGGAGGAAGTCGTAACGGTGAAACCGGACGATCATCCAAAACTCTTTTAGCCTCGTCTAAGAAGGGACAACGATGGAGGGCATGGTCACCTTCGCACAACCTACAGGGAAATCTAGCTTTCCCTTTTTGTCCTGGGGTTTCACTTTCACTAGTTGACGGTGTGCTTTCAACATGGTCTCCAGAGGTTGATGACACCGGATTGTGCAAACGAGGAGACCAGTCCCTTAGTATCCAGGGGATGCAAGGACAATCTCTGTGAAAGTGGTCTCCTCTACAAATGACACATGGCGATTTAGGCCTCGTCGGTGCTGTGTGTGGATTTTCATTAGACGACACTCGTTTTCCCTTATTCGCCTTTGGCTCCTTCTTCTTTTTCTCTTTCTTCTTCTTTTCTTTCTTCTCCTTAGGAACTTGGTTTTTAGCTTTACCAGTCCCATCAAGCGAAGAGGAAGGAAGAGAGGAAGAATTAGAAGAAGTAGAAGGTTGGTGGGTAACTCTGGACTCGTCTAACTGCTGATTCAATTGCTCAGGAATGGTGGTGTTCTGAACAACATTGGTTGAGAAGAGCCAAACTGGCAAGCCAATTGTCAGTCCTGGAAGTGACAATGTGGCCATATGGGGCGCACCAACATCTCCCCAAGAGGAGAAGGGACTAGGATTTCCACCAAGGGGAATTCCTTGGTTGGTAGGCTCCATTTTCCCAACCTAAAGATCAACGCAGGAAAAGGGTATGAATATTCCGTTTAAAATAAATTTTAACACGCTTTGACACAACTTGCTTTTTCTGTTTTAAAGAGTCAAGAAAAAACAAAAGATGACTCTAGTCTCCTTCGATTTTTAATGAGCCTGAAGTGACAAGTGCTCAGATGGACCTTTCCCGTTAAGGAGTCTGAAAAGGAACGAAAGGGACTGCTCTGGAGGTCTAGGTAGAGGGAGTGCCAAACCAATCGCAAAACCGCAGAATACTTTTTAGGGTATGGGCAGTCAATCTTCCCGAATGTTGTGTTCAGTGCATTGCGATCAGTAGGGCGGCCGACACGGTTTCCTATGGATAAAGGTTTTATGCCTATAGGGGTCTCCCAATATATACTCAACGGTACGTGGGAGCACAAGTCCGTACTGGCACTTATCGTCTCAAAGTGGAGGGATCACCCAACCAAAAGTGAGGACAACAGTTACCAGGCTTTACGACGCCGGAATACGTCTCTAGCCTAGACCTCTAGATGTTGTGCGTTAAGTTACAAAGCGTTGTTAAGTTCATTGAATTTATTTTAGGTTGATCTTTCTTAGAAGTTTGCCTTTTGGGATCACCACGAGATGTAGATGTAATTCCTAAAATGCAATCTAAAGATGATAAGCAAGCTTTTATCTCTTTTCAGCAATGAAAATCCTAGCTACAAGGGGAAAAGAAAGACACAATCTTTTCTCGAAGAGCAAAGAGCACACTGTAAATGCACTTTTCCTAAATCAAGCCATACAAACTGTCAATATGCAAATGCACTTGTGCATGTATTTGTTTTTCACTTTCTTAATATTGATGCCTAAAAAGAAAGTTGTTGTATAAATTTGAATTCGATTTCAAGTGAAAAACACAAACAAGCTTCTTTTCGAAATCAAAAGGTAGAGACGATTACGACACTTTATGATTTTGAAGTAAACACTCGTTTCGACACTAGAAATTCACAAATTCAAACCAAAGGCAAAAGTAAAAGCATAATCAACTGTCAACAGCAAATATACTCTCTCCTAAGATCAAAACGATACTTACGACAGATCTAGATCTAAGGGCGACAGTATGACTAGTTTACTTTTGCAATGGGAAACTGTAAATGACGTAACAAACACATAAAAACAAATACAGTTTCTTTTATACAACTGAGGCGGAATTAAGGCGAAGAAAAGGGGCTTTTAGACAGACAAACACACTGATCACAGGCTGCAAAAATCAGAGGCAAAACTGGAAAAAATGAGCAAAGAACCTCAGCTAGGCAGGGCTAGGTTGATCAACACACCTGCTACACAGAGAAACTGAATTGCAACGCAGGTAGCCCTCTCGGGAACTGCACTGAAATGCAGAGTCTCTTCACAGAGCCTGCACTGAAGCAGAAATGAGAATTGTCTCTGGGTTCTGGGTCACGGTTTGCAGTTTAATCTATGGTTTTTGGCCGGATAAAAGCAATCAAATGTGCACAATCAGAGGGTTGACTTACAAGAGGTTTAAGAGCTATCACAAAGGGTAATCAGATCATTTGTGAGTCAACTGTTCAGATCATAAATAGGCCCAGTGAATGGACTAGATTAGCAGATGTCTACTTTGCATTTGTAAATGGCAAATGCAGTTCGATTCGCCACTCCTAAGTTTATGAGATGAACAACAATAGAAACACAAATAAACTAACTAGACACGCTCCCCAGTGGAGTCGCCATTTTGTTTTCGGGAAAAGTGTCTATTCAGAACGACCCTATCCCACAAGGTTGTGATAGTGACCTCAGAAACAAACAAGGAAAACTACTCTTGTATTCTTCTTTATGAACTATAAACGAAAATGATTAAGATGAACCGACTTGTGTCTTGCGCTAGTTGTTCGATCCAATCTATCCTCTCTTTGCTAGCTTCCACCGATCTGCTCCCTCACTTGCCCAGCGTCACCAAGTTCCTGCAAGTTCACAGAAGAGAGAAACTACACAAAGACATAGATTTATGTTCATAAAAAGCTTAGGATCAAATTTAAGCTAAACATACAAATATAACACACATCAGATATACAAGCATGTAGGAGAAACTCAAGTAGTTTTATTGATAAAACAAGAAGATCCAGGAGGAGTTACAACCGATGAGTCCTGATCCAGCATCAGCCTCCCAGCATAGAATCCCTTCTTCACCTACAACAAAGCATAAATCACCCAATACTCTGATGTCAATCACAAAACCAACAGCAATTCTCTGCAATGTACAAAATTCCAGCCTCTGGATCTCTTGGTGAGGGATCCATATATAGATGTATGCAAAGAGGATGAGTCATCCCATGAGTTGATTAGTGGCTTCTCTCTGTCAGTTCTTGCTTCCACATGGAGACTGAGAGCCTCTTACTCATCACTGGTCGAATTCAGTGAGGCAAGTGTCATTGGAGAAGATTCTGGAAGCTTCCATTGTCTCTCCACCTCGCGGAATGACTCTGCCACTTGTCATTTCCTGCTCAACGCACCCTGGTAGTGCATTCAAGTGCATTTCAATGCACCTAGCCAGTGTATTTGGGTGCTTTGCAATGCAACTAGCTAGTGGAGCATCTGAATTGATCCTGATTTGACTAGTTTTGAGCAGTTTCTGGTGGAGAAGTTCTAGGAGAAGTTGTAATTTGTTGACCTTGTTTCTTTAGGAGCTGGAACAACATCTTTAGGGACTTAGGATCCCTTGGTTTATGGACATTTCATGCTTATAGCTGTAAGGCACAAAAATGTCTATAACAATGAGGAATCAAATTTTGCATCCAATGAGTGTTTATGCTTGAAATTTGAGTAAACCAATATGGAGATAAGTTGAAAATATGACTTGAAAAAATAGTTTTTTCTTTTTTCCCTCTAAAATTTTATAATGTAATCTTATCTTATTTTATTATTTCCACTATTATTTTATAATTTCCACAGGATTCCCATTTTAGGCCTCAAAATTCCCCTAATGATTGAGAGGACAAGTGGCACAAGATTATAGCACTGGAAATTAGATGCAACTTTGAATTTTCAATGGATTCTAGACTTCCTCGGAAGGAGGTGAATCCTAGTATTACTTTGAGGGTGGAGGTGTGAGGCTCCAAATTCCCTTGTTGATTTATACATGCATCATATCCTTTTATTTTCTGTTTAAGAAAATGTGCATATGTGTATATGTGTGTATCACTATAAATATTGTATCGAGCTGGATTTATAGATCTCAATAAAAAGTATGATTATTTGCTAGTTGAAGGAAATGTGTATATGAGGATATTATTGTAAATATTGTAATGAGCCATGTTATAAAACTCTAGTAGACGATATGTTTGTCATGTTTCAATAGATAGTCATTGTCAATAATGTAATGAGCTGTGTTATAAAGCTCCATGGGTAGTATGTTTTGTTTTCAGTAGTCTTGTTCGTTATAGGTGCCATTGAACACCAAGGACAGTGCTCCCCCAAAGGGGAGGGCTCTGTAACAACCCTGGTTAAAAATACATGTAAATATAAGTATAAGACCACTTCCATGGGACACATATTCCAAGTTGAATGTTGGGAAAAACATCCTAGTGGGTTTTCATTCAGTTTATTATGGCTAAGGAAATTGGAAAAGGGAATGGAAAAGGATTTGGAGAGGAAAAAGGCATTAATTGGAATTTTATTTATGAAAATAAAGGAAATTAGGATAAAAATAAGGTGAAAGGTCACATCTTTCATGCGAGGAGAAAATTGAAGGAAAATAATGGAAAATGAAGAAAATAGCGACATCATTAATAAAAAGGCTTATGAGGATCAGTGGGTATGCTTTTGACAGGTTTTTTTCAAGCTCTCTTCTATTCTCTCTCTCTCTCTCATAGTCTTGGGCACTTAGAGTTTCTTGGAGCACTCTTGGAGGAGTTTGCCATACTTGGAGTTTCGAAGCAAGAAGGAAAAAGAAGAGCAGGAAAGCGTAAGAGGACATCGGGATCAACAACTATAATAGGTTTTGACTATAGGTACCGAGTTGCACATATGTTTTCCTTAATAGCTTTGGCATCCATGTGGTTTCTTGGTCATGATTTGTCACTGGCATGGAGGATTTTCTAGATTGGCAGTGAATTTTCCTAGCTGTTACATTTCCTGGATAGCCATAGTGTTGTGGGATCATTTTCTTTATTTTCAGGCTGGTTCTCAGGTTTCCTTTATCTTGGGTTGAGTTATTAGTTCTTAGAGCCTTGGTTAGGAAAACGCTTTGGAAGGCTTGTAACAAATTGGGTTGAGTTACTAGTCTTGGAAGCCTTGGTTGGAGAAATGCTTTAAAATCCCTATAATAACATGGGTTGAGTTACTAGTCTTGGAAGCCTTGGTTGGAAAAATTCTCCGGAAGCCCTTGGTGGGTTCAGTCACTAGTCCTAGAAGCCTTGGCTGGATAAATACTCTAGAAGCACAATGATAGTTGTGGGTTGAATTACTAGTCTTGGAGGCCTTAGTTGGACAAATGCTTTGGAAGCGTAGTAGCAGCTATGGGTTGAGTTACTAGTCCTGGAAGCTGGGTTCGAACAAACACTCTGGAGCCCTAGAAGGCTTCCATAGAGGCCAATCTGATGATGGTTTTGGTGATTTTTGATCGTGAGGTGGAATCCTTGTTTGATGGGTTAAGGTGGTTTGGCCTCTGGAAGCCTCAAGAGAGCACCTACAACATATTGGACGAGTTCTCCAAACCGTACGATAGTAAGACATATCCTATTGGAAAGTTGCACTAGAATTGTTTAATCCAAATGGGAGTTATCGATAAGCAAAATTCCCTAATAGACAAATGAACATGGTTTTATGTTGATCATCTAGGAGTATGTTGATTTTATTGGAGCCAAGAAATTTGTCCACGAATTAAAAGGTTTCATTTTTGGCACAATCGTTAATCATTTGATCATATAGGGAGTAGGATATTTGTCGTTTGGACACTCATTATTGACGTCCCTATAATCGATGCATACTTTGATGGTACCCTACCTCTTGTTAACAAGTACAATATTGGACACCCAATCAATCAAGGGAACCACGTAGATGAAACCTGCTTTGAGTTGTTTCTCGACCTCAACTTTAATAACAACAACCTTTATGGATGCACTAGATGTAATCATTGTCTAAAAACGTTTGCATCTAGGTAAGTATTAATCTAGTGCACACCAATTCTTGGGAAAATTCTTAACATTTCCTCATAGGACGAGGAAAAATGTCATGAAATGAAATAGTGATTTATACCTTTCAATACTTTTAAGGGAGCACGGAACACCTATGTGAATATTTTCAATAATCCCTCTTTTGATTTAGATATCAATGGAAATCCTTGTAGATATATTTCCCAAATTCTTTTCAGACTCATCTTGAAGGATTGACATGGGCTATTCAGGACTATCTACGATCTTAGGTGAAAACATAGTTGAAAAACCATTCTTGATTTTATCAGGGTTAGGGATAAAATATGGGTGATGATGATAATCATCCCATGGAATTTCATCTGAAGTCATGAATTTCATAATACTTTCATTAATTAGAAATGTATTGTCGAAAGGATTAGGAAGTGAAATTGGTTCTAACCAAGGTAAAGGAGAATAATCTCGATCAGTCTCAGAAGATGATGGGTTAAAAAATGATTGAACTACCTGATAAGACAATTCAAGAAGGCTCAAAGGAATCTCATTTCCATAGGAGGCCAACTCAGACTCTAAAGGCACTATACACGGACTAAAACATTCCATAGTGCTTAATGTACTCATGTTAATCTCGAGAAAGTTAGAAGGAAAATTCATTGGAGGGAGTGGAAAGGTTCCCATCAGTGATGAGTCTTTGAGCAAAGCAACACCAATATACTCATAAAGAGTACAGATTTTTCTAACAAAAAGTATGCTACCCATAGAGTTAGGGTTGGAAGTGTAGTAAGACAACTGGTCTACTTTGACAATTTTCCCTTTATGATGAAATAACTTCATATGGAAAAGCGATGAGACCATTGTATACATAGTGTAGGTACAACTTCAACCAAGAAAAAGGTTATAATCGATATGAGCATCAACAACTTCAACTTCGATTGCAATCATTTTACCTTCTATCTTTATGGGAAGATCATTTAGGATTGGTGTAGTATACCTTGGGGAGATAATATGGGGTACAAAGGGAGGTACCCAAGGGAATAATGTAATAATGGAATGGGCCATAGTAATACATAAGGTGGTTAACACGTATCATGTAAGGGACCAAAAGTAGTTAGCAATAATGTAATAAGCCCATCGTATTAGATAGATGGTATTGAGGGGACCATGGTAATGACCCATGGTATTGTATGTATGAGGCCTATATAGAGGCTAGAGACTCCACATTGAGGGATGTCAAGGAAGATTGTATGAATAGGCATATGGCTTGTGGAGTGTTCTCCTTCCTTAAGGAGTGAATGTATGGTGTTTCCCTACCTTAAGATTTTTGATCAATAAAGAAGAATTTCTATCTATTCTATCTTATAGTTTCTAGGTATATTTGTATTTTCTTATATTTTTAGATCAGATATATAACAAATGTTATTAGAGTAGTTTCTTGGGCAAAGCAGAGATTTTTTTTTCAATTTTTGTAGGAATTTTTTGGGCGCCGAGTTTGCAGATCAAATCTGTATGTTCTGATGCAAAATTTGTAGAATCTAATTGTAGATCTAGATTGTTTGTGAAAAGATACCCAAGTTCCAAAGAAAATCAGTCGAATCGGAGTCCAGATGAGGAAGATATTGCTGATTTAAAATCAACATCTTTTTCAAATTTTTTTTTTTTTTTTTTTTTTTTTTTGTGTGTCGACGAGACAGTTGTAGCGCGGATCTGAAATTCCAGTGCCTAAATCAGGATTTCTACCACATGAGAAGTTGCAAAATGGTTGTTCCATTTCCAAAAATAGGTCATAATAGGGATTCTGAGCAATATTGACGGAATTATGGCCATTTCAAATTTTCGCCAAGTAAGTGAATTTTTTCAAAACACTCTTCATGGTGGTTCTTAATTTTACAGGGAAAGATGATAGCCCTACTATTGAAGAATTCATACAGAGCCAAAAGTTCACATATGGGACACTTTGGAAGGTTTCAGTGTGGCTTGGTTTCAAAGATGAGGCTGCCAAATGGTGGTTCTCACTTGACAACAAGCAGTTGACCAAACTTTCAGATGTAGAATTTGAAAGAGTCCTTTTAGAGAAATGGTCTCGTGCTAGAAAAAAGGAGAATGAGACACATTAGGGGTTATTTTATACTGTTGTCTCCTTATTGTAGGTTCATGGATTGATTCAGAAGGAGAAGATGATTGTGTCTATAAATCCTAGCTGCAAGCATAATTTTATCAATGTTAATTTGGCAAAAAAATTGCAAGTTCCAGCCAAACACATTGAAAACACAAAGGTTGATGATGAGGATGTTCAAGTTTATAAGGATTTGAAGATTTCTATGGATAAGTATGTGTTGCATGGTGATTTTTATACTTCAGATATGGATAACATGGATGTTGTTTTGGGATATCATTGGATGGAATCTGTGGGTACTATCAATGTTAATGTTCAGAAGAAATTCCTGAAGGTCTGGTATAAAAAGAAGAAAATTACATTCCCAGGTATTTCCATTAAGCCACAAATAGAGACTACAGAGGCAATAGCACAAATCTCTAATGAAACTTACACATCAGATGATGAGCCTTTGATGATTGACAATCAAACACAAATAAAGGCTGAAGCAGAAAAGGTTACAGGTGTTGATACTTTAGTTTAGGGCTTAGTGGTTGAAGTAATATTGGAAGATAAGACACCACAGCAGGCACCGCAACATGCACCAGATAACAGTCAGGCTCCAGTAAGGGGTGAATTAAAGAAAAAGATACCGTGGGTTAAAACTTCAACATATCATCACCCACATCACCCTGCAAGAAAACAACCAACAAGATGGCAACCAATTATCCAAAAGGACAACAACCCCCACATGATATATAGAGAGAGGTGATGATCTATCTACTACACATCAACACAGAAGAGCCACCAGGTTCAACTTCCATCTCAAGTGAGGGAGGCACCAGCTAGATCGAGAGTTCACCTCTCTCTTGGATTGCTAGATGCACGTGCATGGTACCAATGGACTACTCTTTTGAGTAGATCTTATTATTTGTGTTCTTCCCATGTTTCAGGGATGAAACATGTTAAGGGGGGTGGAATGTATTATACCTAGGGGGGATAATATGGGTTACAAAGGGAGGTACCCAAGGGAATAATGTAATAATGGAATGGGCCATAGTAATAAATAAGGTGGTTAATCCGTATCATGTAAGGGACCACAAGTAGTTAGCAATAATGTAATAAGCCCATGGTATTAGATAGATGGTATTGAGGGAACCATGATAATGACCCATGGTATTGTATGTATGAGGCCTATATAGAGGCTAGAGACTCCACATTGAGGGATTTCAAGGAAGATTGTATGAACAAGCATATGGCTTGTGGAGTGTTCTCCTTCCTTAAGGAGTGAATGTATGGTGTTGCTGTACCTTAAGGGTTTTGATTAGTAAAGAAGCATTTCTATTTATTCTATCTTATTGTTTCTAGGTATATTTGTATTTTCTTATATTTTCAGATCAGATATATAACAATTCCATAAGGGCAAAAACCTATTCCATCAAAATATTTCAAAGCGGTAGGTGGTTGATTTATAGTTGGAGAACCTAAATCTTTCCAACACACAATATACACGATACACATAGAAGCTCCTTTTGTAAATAACTATGCAAAACAATCGTTTAGTTTTGGCAAAAACTAGAATCTGGAATGCTAGTTGATGTCATGGGGGCTTCACTAGGGGATCAATATTATACCACGTGGGTTCATATTGGGGGATATATATTGAGGAAAAAATGGCATAATATATTGAGGGATATATAGGAGGTAAAGGGTTGTTATATTGGCAAGTATAAAAAATGGAACTCAAAGTTAATCAAAAAATATAAAAGCGTATAAAAAATGTTAATTAAAAAATATATACCTATAATATCTAGTGGAAGTAGGGGTTTTTTAAATTGGGAAGGTGTATTGGGTTTGTATTGGTAGGAAGTTAAATAATGTGTGTTTTAGGGGAATTTTTCAATATGTAGTCAAATTAAGGGTATTGTTTAATATGTCACAAACGCACATTACAGCTCAGAGGTTCATTGAGTGAAGCCCCTACGGTTGATGTGGGAGTCTAGGTATATGATTTTCAAGATCAAAGATAATAAGATTAGAATCCTATGGATCAATCACTCCAATGGATGGAAATAATAACTTTATTTGGTCTGGGCATGTTTAAAGCACCTCTAGAGCTAATATTGCTGAAGGAGACATAGTCAGGTCTTCAATAATGTTGTAATTCTGTGTACCTCTGGCATGTGGGTTGAAAGCTAATTTTCGAAAAACAGCTTTGGGAGGTGGTCAAATCATCATGCCAGGATTTGGTTTCTTGATTTGTAATGGTTAAAAAGGAGGAGGAGGAATTGAATTGGAAGGTTGACCAAATGAGCTAGTCCCATTCGCATTGTTTATAGGACCCTTAGATCCGTCATCTTTCGATCTTGTTGTTACCATAACTTGCTGCGAGGACATTATCATGATATCTTGTGATGCTAAAGAAGAATATGTGTTCTTTGAAACCATTTTGTAATCTTGAGAAGGAAACAGATCCTTCAAAACATCGGGAGTTGGATAACCTTTAATGAAGTTGGCAACCTCTGCCTGATGTGTGCATTCCATGGTATAATTATCTTCATTGCATATAAGGCATGGATAATAAGGTTTCCTTTTCTAGTCAGTAGACTCATTTTTAGTAGGTTTCTCTTTTGGAGAAGCATTTTATTTTATTTTACCTTTCTCTTTCTTTTTACCTCTGGAAGATTGACTCTTGCCAATAGATGATTCTACGATAATAATTTTGGAAATAACTTCTAGAAAAATGCTTTGAGCGGGTGAATATTGTATGGCCAAAGTCTGAGCACTTTTACAATTTTTTCTTTTACCCTTATATTGTTGGCTAACATAGCCTATTATACCATCAACGACATTAGATCCTATAAGATTTGAATCTATTTGATCATTGAAAATTGTTGGGCGAGGTAGATTCAAGATTTTCTCATACAAGGTGTTAGATTGGGTATAGACTAAGTCTAACTACTGGGCAGGAGCAATTACCTACTCTTCCGTCATGACACCTACCTTAGCAACATCCTTGGTAATAACGGGAAGTAATGACTTTGTAAACCATTCAACTAAAATCTGATCTGGAATAAAAAAATTTGAAACGGACACCTACATCTCCATTCATGTATATGATAAGAAATGTGAATGGATTTTGATTCTTTTAAGGAAGTCAATAGTTCGATACTAGTGCCGTATCCAATTGTTAGCTGGAAATGGGTAAAAAATGTTGCTGCTAGAGAGTTAAAGTTATGGAAAGAAGCGGGAGGTAACTCAATGTACCATTTCATTGCCAAACCGGCTAAAGTTCATTGGAAAATGAAAAGTATGATATAGTCATCGATTAAGGAATTCGAAGCACACAAAATATTATATCTCATCACGTAATTGGATGGGTCCTCTCCTGATTTTCCTTCAAACATTGGTTTATCACTCTGTAACTTGGTGGGCATCGCCAACCAAAAAGGATAATAATATCTAGGATCATTCATTAGCCGAGATAAATTTGGTAAATGTAGGGTTTCAATGAACGATAACTTTCATTTAGGGTCTTCTTGTATATTTTGATAACCTTGTGGGTTACGTCCAACCCCTAGAGGAGGATACCTAAGATATCCTAGAATAACATGTGTGGTTAGAATTTGTATTCCACCAAGGTAAAGAGGGTGAACCATACTAGGTTGAGGTTGAACAGGGACTTGATCAGTGTGAGCAGGGTATGATTGACTCTGAAAAGGTTAAATTTTACCCATTTGACCCAAGTAATATTTTCCCTATATGGGTTGAGCTTACAAAGGTTGTCGTTGAACAAATTGACTTTGAACAGGTTGAATTTGGATAAATTGAACTTGAAAAGGCTGGATTTTGAATGCTTGGCCTTAGAAGGGTGGACTTTGAAAAAATTTACCTTGAAAAGGTGGAACCTGATAAGCTTGACTTTGAAAAGGTGGGATTTGAAAATATTGGCCTTGAAAATGTGTTTCCATTATTCCTATACCAGGTTGTGTGATAGGAATGTGTGGTGTAAATTGGATGGTAGGACCAGTTTGATATGCATATGCCTGAGGGATGGCCTATATAGTTTGTGGAACAGTTATTTTAGGAATAGCTTGAACATTCGTTTGTGATACTACTGGGATAGGTGTCTGAGGTGAGCTCATAAATAGTTGCGAAATAGGTGTCTGAATAGGTGTTTGAGGTCCACTATGAACATGTTGTTGGATTGGTTGTTGGACATGTTGTTGAGTTGGTTACTGAACAGGTGTTTATGAAATTCCTTGGACAGGTGTTTGTGGAATCCCTTGAATAGGCTATTGGACATGTACAACAATACTTAGAATAGTTATTTGAGGAATGGATTGTATGGTAGGATGAAGAGGTTGATCGACTGGCACCTATGGAGCAACTAGAACAAGCTATTGAGCAAAATTAGGGTTCCGAATAGTATTCGTCCGAGGGTAAGGAGTACCAATCAAAGGTTGAGCCACAATAGGTTGACCAAAACCAGGCTGAGGTATCTGACCATAAGTTCCAATAAAAGGTTTTCCTCCAACGGTAAAGTAAGATCCACCAACAAGTTGTCCTCCAACAGTAGGGTAAGATCCACCAATAGGTTATCCTCCAACAATAGGGTAAGATTTGACAACAGGTTTTCCTCCAAGTAGAGGATAAGGTGGTTGCCCCCAGGCAGGTAATGAACACTAGTTGAGTTTACTTGAGGATTACCTAAGTTACCAGATACCATGTGAAGATATTGCTCTGGCGCTAAAGGTGCTTCAAGCATGGATGTCATGCTCTGAACAATAGATGTAGATAAACCAGATGACCAAGTAGAAGGCTAAGGAGAAGGAGTAGCTCTTAAAAAAGTCCTAGTAAGTGATTGGTATCCAGGAGGAACTGAAGTACCACCATACAATAGTCACTCCAGAGAGTTGGTAAACATAGATGAATCAATATGTTGGCTCCCAAGAGGAATTTATGCCATGGTTTGTCTCAGTGAATAAAAAGGAATGTGGCAAGGTGTAAAACTAAGACCTAAAAAGTTCAAAGGGGAAGAATACCGAGGATCAGGTCGAAAAGGATTGAAAAGAAATCTTGGAAAAAATCTTGGATCAAAAGGTTCACCTCTGGTAACTCGAGTATGAGGTGATTCTTCCTCCTCATTCCCAGTAATATCGTCAATGATAATTAAACCAAGAGGTAATCCAGTAGTAATTATCAAATTCCTTTGAGGTGAACATGGGGTAGGAGTAGGAGCTATAACATGAAAAGGTGATTCATGTTGATAAATATCAGACTCAGATTCATCTACTTTTTGTTTGGTTAGTTTAGTGTTTAAAACTTCACTAGTATTAGATCCAATTTGAAAAACTTCAGTAATTTCTAGGCGAGAATGAACTAAGCCTGATTCTACTTCTTGCATTGGATTCACTTCGTTTCTACTTTTTGAGATTGTAAAACTGTAGATGTTTTGGGTTGTTCTGAGGTTCTGGATCTTGTTGATTTTCACCTTTTAGTTTCAATCTTTTCCATTTGACTAGGTATAAATTGAGGGGGTTTACCCTACATTCTACATGACTTCCTTGGTAAATTAGCCAAGATTATTTTTTTATCACAAAATAAAATAATTTTCACAATCTAAACCTATGGTCTCTAGAAAGTAAAAACAATCAAATAACATGTTCTAGTAAAAGTAAGGAATCAAACCATGTAAAAAAGAATTTCACAACGAAATCACTAGTTGGTGATGAAACCCAATGTCGTAGAGATCATAGTGAAAAGTGGTTATAAATAGAGAGGGTGGAACTAGTTATGCTACATTAGGGGACTTTCGAGGTCTAAAAGGGGCCTCATAAGGAAATTATAAAATAACAATGGAAATAATAAAATAAGATTTTCTTATAGCATCAAATTTTAGAGGGAAAGAAAACTGATTTTTCAACTCGTATTTTCAACTTATCTCCCTTTGGGTTTACTCAAATTTTGAGCAGAAACACTCATTGGATTCAGAATTTGATTCATCATCTAAGGAGAAACCATGTTCATACTTTCAATGTACTGTGCTATACGAAAAATGAGAAATACATGAAAAATTGTGATTGCGATCACGTTTTTCATGTATTTCTCATTTTACATGTAGCAGGGTCCATCAAAAGTATGCAAAATGGGCACTCCTTGGATGAGGAATTAAATTTTGCATCCAGTGATTACTCCCACTCAAAATTTGAGTAAAACCTTAGGGAGATAAGTTGAAAATAAGAGTTGAAAAAATAGTTTTATTATTTTATTATTTTTTAATCTTTTTACTTTTTCACCTCAAAAATGGTGAATCATCCCCCATGGTTGACATCATCATCTTGAATCCTATTGGTTCTTAAAAAGTTTATTTTGGTTGTACATTTTTCTTAGGAGGCCCATTTTAGAACTCAAAATTCCCCTAATGGACAACCTGCTTAATGTACACGATCCGATGTAAGTAAACTTCGTTACTTCCATCTCGAATGAAGAATGCCCTCCAAAAAGGTCCAAATGAGTCTATCCAATGTCTGTTCTAGGTACAACAAAGACTTCCCCTCCACCGTCACCTCGGGTAATATCCATAAGATTATGGTCTCTAAGGCTACCACATAAAGCAATTTAACCTAGGGGGATAGTCGTAGATCGAACGTACATGCAAGGGAAGAGTAACAAATCTCAATCCCATTGAAAGTTCTTCAACATGGTTAATTTGAGGTTTACATCCAAGTGAATCCCAAGTACCTTTTGACACCTTTTTTAATACATGTAAATCGCTCTACCGTAACCAATGAAGTGGGGTCGATCACTCCACTGGGTCTGACATGATCTCGTGCTTAACTCCTTTGCGAGGGGAGCTTCTGAGAGCCAAATTGTAGTAAATGGATTTTTCTCCCTATCTCAAGATGTTTATTTTTTTTTGCATATTTGGAAAGTTAACTCACTTCCCTATTCGAAAGCCCTATAGCCTAATCTAATGTTGGTGGAAAACAACCCTAAAATAAAAATAAAAAATAAAAAATTCTAGATTGATTTTATTAGCGCTAAGTTTAAGAGTTGTTATTTACTCAAAGGTGATGGATGTGAAACTGATGGAATTATAATGACGCAAATACTAATGCAATTGAATAGGACATGTAATCTTCCACTTTCAATGAATTTATAACTGAAGTAAGGATAATGCCTTTTCAAATTTTCAATGGAAATGCAAAAAACTCTAAAATCCCACTATATTCCTTTTCTTGAATGCAAATGTCCAATTTCGAATTACCCAAATATTGAAATTAACTTTCAAAATTTCATTTTTCCCAATAACTCAAAAAATCAAGAAACTTTCCTTTTCACAAACAATCACTCAAAAATTTTCCAAAATGAAAGAAGAAACTAATCAACACTAAAATGATTTTTTCCTAATTGAATGCTATGAATTCAGTTGCAGTCAAGAATATAGTTTGGAAACACTTCAAAAAAGGAAGAAAAATGAATTTTCCTTTTACATTCAACATAAGTACGTTTCACAAACAATACTCGTTCTTGTAAATCGTTGCTTTCATTCACAAAACAGTCTTTCACAAAGGAGAAAAATAAACACACAATCTGATCTGTTTGAAAGAAGAAAGATAGTAAGATAACAAACCAAGACCAACTAATCTTTGTTTTGATAGATTAACCACACACCAAATGAAGATTTATCCTAATTTGAGAAAACAAGAAAATTACAAGAAAGATCTTTCACAACACTTAGCCAAACTGATAGAGACTAGATGAAGGTACAAACAACTGTATTTAAACAGGAAAAATCAAAATCTCTAGAGTTAATGAGGATAAAACTGAAATTTTAAAAAATTGACGGTATGTTTGTATGTCATAGAACAAACTAGTGTCTGTACACACTGTTTCAAAGAGAAAAGTGCGCAGAAGTGTGGTTTGTGCCTGAAGCTAAAATGCGCCCAGTGGGAAATTTAAAAAAAAAAGTCAAATAAATCACAAAATTCAGATTTTCAATATTTCCAGACAGTGAGAGATGGCTAAGACATAAGGATCAAAGACCAAAACAAAGAGAAGGACAGAAAGTGATGTGATCTCCAACGAAGTCGCCATTTTCTCAGGCAGACTAATCCCTCTTGTAGACAAGACAGATCTCCCTAGACCTTAGAGAAATCTAGTAAAAAACAAGAAGAACTGCTAGCTTTTCCTAGCTTACGACTGACTAAAACAAACGATATGAGAGAGGTCACTTACTGTTTAATCAAAATTCCTCATGAATTCCCTTTCAGTGCCTTCAACTGTTAGCTTATTCTTCATGCTTTAGAGACCATTCTAGTGCTTTCCATAGCTTCTACATGATGTCTTGAAGGAGATATGCATAGATAGAAACACACACAAGATCAAAGTATCTAGTAGATAGAATGAAAGATAAATGAGATAATTAACTCAACATATATCATAAATTGAATCAATAAGCAATCATGACGAATGCG
Organism: Pinus tabuliformis; assembly: GCA_031772625.1. Classification (NCBI taxonomy): domain Eukaryota; kingdom Viridiplantae; phylum Streptophyta; class Pinopsida; order Pinales; family Pinaceae; genus Pinus; species Pinus tabuliformis. The sequence goes on along the minus strand of CM062804.1, from coordinate 150,863,805 downwards.
GTTGATCAAGGAATCCCATAAATGATATCAAAGAAAACAAAATTGGTAAAGAATAGTTGATTTTATATTAATAAAATGGAGAACAAACTTACAACCTCAAAAGCTTGATGTTCTAATCCCCTTCTCACAATCTCCAACCATCTCCTTGGATGAAAATCTTTTCTAGCCTTATTTCTACGGCATAAACCTACCTTCAATGGTCCTCTCCAATCCTCAGGTCTATATTAGATTCATAGTTCAATTGGGATCCATTTCCCAGGGGATGAGATCAACAAATGTTGGGATATAGGTTCCGCAAAGAGAGGGAAGTAGCTCCATGATGGGAGGGAACAAGGTTGAATAGGCATCCATTCGAAGCTTGTTAGTGGGAAATATTCAACTAACAACGCTTCTAGACTTTTACATTTTATTTTTACATGCATTAAGTCATGTGGGCAGGCCATAATGTAAGATAGAGTGCACTTCTGTGCAGTTTCTAATGAACTCTTCTGCATATGCGTAGAAATTGGTTAGGGAACTATGCAGGAAGCCAAAAATAGGTTTTTGAGCCTTCAGATCGATGAATTTCATTCTCATTGGGATAGTTTGGATTCTAGCATTAAAACGAGATGCTTTGGAACACATTTATGGATAGTGAAAGATCCAAACCAATGGTCATTTTCCCAATGAGACAAAATGATGTGTAACACACACACACACATATATATATATATATATATTAGAGAAAAATAAGTCCGTTCATTGTATTTAATTTCTAGTGCACGGTTATATGCATTTCGCTTTTGCACAAACTTGTCGCTTTCTTTTTTCAATTTGAGTAAATCGACTCAATTAAGATGATTTTTTTTTTTTTAACTTAGTTCTAATCAGTAATTTGTGTATTTTTAAACTTCACAATCTCTTTTAGAGAAGAAAAATTTACATGTATAAAGTAACACCCTTTAAAAATTGCAACCTGTAATAAATTATAATCATCAACAAAAGATGAACCAAATTAATTAACGCATTGTCAATAATTCAAAAGTTGTTGGAATATCCTTCAAAATTTCAATATTTCAAAGACGTGAAATAAAGCCAATTTCCAAATAACCAATTAATTAATGAACTATGACCATGCACTCATTGGTTAAGTTAAAAATAACCCACTTCATGCGCTTGGAGAAGTGTTGAAACTCCAAACTTACCCAATGATCATATTTATATTTAGCATAATATTTAATAATATACCATTATTTGTATACTAATTTGAATATTAAGTGCAAAAAAAATTCATTGTCCAGGATTCGGAGCTCTCCACACTCCCGCACAATGAAGTTCCTTCACACATATGTTGTTTACTCTATCGTAATCCACAAATCAAATTTTGTGATTGTCTAGTAATAAAAATAACTTCATCAAAACATAGTAACCTATTTAGGTATGTAGTCCCCACTTATTGTATTTTTCTCAAAGATGGTTGGTTGCCAAATTTTGATTTGAGACCAAAGTGATCCATTATAGTTATTAGTCCCTATGAGGAATGCTAGCTTTTATCGATGCTTGGAGGTATCGCATTATATAATATCCCACATGCTTAAAATAAAGTTGAGTTGGATTGACAAAATGATTAAAAGATGAATATTGTAATTTTTTTCATATAAATCAGATATTCAAATATTTTTTTTAAATGTGATAACAAGAAAAGGATAAGCACAATTCAAAGTATAATCCAAAAGCAAGGGTTTAAAGTACCTCACTTCATGAGCTTACGGAAGTGTTGAAGCTCAAAGCTAACCTAATGCTCATATTCATATTTTCCGTAACAATTATCTATATACCAATATTTAGTGCGTAGGAAGTTCAGTGCAGAGCTCCGCAGTTCGCCACACTCTTGCACAATGAAATTCCTCCCCACATGTGTCATTTACTGAAATTTTGTGATTGACTAATAATAAAAATAACTATGCACTTATGTAGCTTCCACTTCCTGTAGCTTTCTCGAAGATAATTGGTTTCCAAATTTTGATTTGAGGCCACACTGGGCAATTACAATTATTAGTATATGTGTAATTACAATTATTAGTATATGTGACGAATGCTACTTGTTATCGATGCTTGTAGGTATCACATGATAAAATTTCCCATGTGCTGGAATTTATCTCTTAATATTATAAAATGAAGTTTATTTGGATTGAATAAATTATTAAGAGATAAATCTTGTAAATTTTTCATATAAAATTAAATTTTCAAATAATGTTTTTAATTATGATAACATGAAAAGGAATAACAGAGGCTGAAGTATAATCCAAAACCGAGTGAATGATAACGAGTTAAAATGTTAAGGGAAACTATACACGTGTGATTTTATCAATTAACATGCTATGGAGATACACATATTAATATATGAACTCATCAATACAATGTTATAGTATTCTCTATTCAATGATGATGTTTGGATTTCACATCTCTCACAATAAAGTGAATATTGTTTGGACTCTTGCTAAAGTAAAAAATTAATTTAAAGAAAATTAAATAAAGAATTTTAGTGTTGTGTGGAACCTTTCTTGTGTGAAGTTTTTATTGTGCAAAGTGTTGCACTAAAAATTGTCACCTTGACATTCTGCTATCTGTGTGAGTTCATTACCACTCATGTTTTCTTCCCTTGCAAGTCTAAAATATCAGTTCCTCATATCAAGTCTGGAAAATAAGAGAAAAGCTCTCAAAAGTTCTTAAAACTCTGGTTCCGCACTTTATCTTTGTCTTACTTGCGGTCCCCCACGTAATGGTCATGTCTCATGCGCACCTGACCGCACTTTCTCTATGTTAAAGGTGCATACCCTTGTAAAAGTTAAAAAGGTGCGAGTATACTATGAAAAACTCACTTTCAGTTATTTCTAGAAGCTTCTGGAAGGAATCTTGAGGTGGCCAGTTCGCTCTTTTAAGGTTCATGTATCCCATACCTTAAGGAGCTAATCCCTTGATATAAAGAGCTTATCCCTTTGAAGAAGGATTCTATCCCTTCATAGGTGGACTAGTAACCTCCTCCTCTACACTATCAAAAGAAGCATTGAGTTGGTTACTTGGGAGTTAGAAGCTTAATATTTTTGAGGAAAAACGCTGCTGGAACATAGTCTTCTTTAGTTGAGTCTTTATGAGGAGAGATTACATACCTCTAAGATCTCATTTGGAAGAGTGCAACACTTGTCAGAGTAAAGGGAATTCATGTTCTGTACCCCAGGAAAATCATGTTCAACATGAAGACTGAAAAGGTTGTAAGGTTCTTCTACTATTCAAAGTTAATACAAATAAATTTGTTTTTCTCAATAAGCTGTTAATTCATGGTTTATTTTATGGATCCCTTGATGACCATAATATACATGATTTATAATATTCGCTATCCGGGTGCTATTTAATGTTGCTTGTTTGTGATTGCAGGTCTTCAAAGGTAACTCTTTCGAACGGTTGGAGGATGACTACTATGAACAAGCACTGGATCTAAGGTAGGATCTTAACACCTTTGTAGTGTTTACTTATAAATCGCATATGTCTAGAGAAAAATAGGTTTGTTTTTCCGTTTGTTGCTAGACTATCTTCTAATACTAGGGAGATCGGCCTTGTCCGTAAGCTCGATTTATCCGGCCAACAAATTGGCGACGTCGATGGGCATTGGTATTTGATTTTTGGTTTTCCTTTGTTTTGACTTGACAAAATTGTTTCATTTCTAGTTTTTTATTGATGTATATTGGCTTGGGTAGCTTTTAAAATCTAGAAGTATTTTTGTTTTCTTTTAAGTTTTCTGGGGACCACACTTTCTCTTTACAGACAATGCAGGCATCTCTGTATTTTTCCTTTAGTAAACAGTGTTGGACCACACATGTTGCTTCTGGAGCCTGCGGACCCTACAAATTCTTTTGAAAAAATTAAGATATATTTTTCCACTTAAGTTTAGGTTTGATTTAGGATTTATAGTGTCTACCCAAATCTGTATTCTTTATGTCAAAAATACCTTGTGAGTGAGTTCCGATAGTATTTTTATTTTGAATGATTTTCTAGAAGTTTTGCATGCTTGGAGTGGTTTTCACTTTGTCTTTGAGTGACTCAAAGATCAGAAGCTTGAGAAACCTTAGATCACCCTCGTGTGTTTTCGTCTTCTTGATGAGTCTAACTTGGTTGTAAAATCTATCCTTTGTGAGAAATAGATTTAATTTTCTCGTTGCAAATCTTTGAACAAACTTTGTTATAAGTTCTAAATTTAATTTTTACAAAAGAAAACATATCTGGATGTTTTTGGTTGGTTTGTTGTTCTGAGCAAATGAATCCTTAGTTTAACGAACAAATAAGTAAAACGTCCTCAAAAAATAATTAAAGCTTTTATTCAATTAGATTTTTAAAGTTTTTAGATCTCAAAATTAGTTTTTGTAGTTTTAAGTGTTTTTCTAGAACTTGTAGATCTCTTTTGAAGCAAATTGTTTTTTTGTCGTTTCGAGTTTTGAAAAAGGGAAAGGGATTTATTGTGAGAATTAATTATTTGTCTCATTTTGAGTTCTTAATGAAAAAGCAAAAAGATTTTCTTTCCATTTCCATGTTGAAAGAAAGTATTGTTTCTTAAAGAATTTCATTCTCGAGCTCTTTCTTTTAGCTAGAATTTCATTGAAAGAAAAACGAATTGCTTATCATTTTAGGTGCATTTTTTAATGTGTTTGGAATTGAGTCTTCACACCATCAAAGTTTCATTTCCATACCTATCGACTTAAAGAACAACCCATAAAAGCAATGCTTAATTAAATTTGATCTAGTAATCTTTTCTATTTCTAGGGCTCTTATCACCAACATAGCTTTGGCTAGTATCTTGGAGTAGGGAGTAATGAACTCTCCAAGATAGTTAAAACAAACAAGTAGATACATCTTGCGGTAGGAAATAAATCCAATTGTAATTGACACATTCTGGGAAGCTTCTCTTAAAGCAGTCAATCACGAGATTATGTCCAAACCTTTGAGACAATCAATTCTATTTCATTGGGAAAGATAGAAGATTTGCGTGTATTATAAATGGTAAACCTCAGATTAACCATTGTCGAGGAGCCTAGGGCACTTGTTGGTAAACCTTGGATTGACCATGTCGAGGAGCCTTCAAGGTGATTGAGCTTTGTTACTCTGCCCTTACACGTAGATCAGATCGTAGACTATTCCCCCAATTGTACTTTTGGTTGTTGGTAACCTTAGTGTCCATAAACCTAACATTATTTCCTAAGGTGATGGTGAAGGAAAGATCTCACTGTACCTAGAGCAGAAGTCAACTAGACTCACTTGGACTCTCTGGGGAGTTATCTTCACTCAATATGGTTTTGTGAAGAAACTTGTGCTAGTCTGTTTCATTAAGCAGGTTGTTGGGTAGCTGTTCCAATCGCCCTTTCTGTATTAAACTTCTACTAAGTTGGATTTCATCACCAAATAGTGTTTTTAGTATGGGAAGTTACTCTTTGTGCATGGTTTGAACTCTTAGAATTTTTTAGCCGTGTGATTCAACTGTTTGTTTCTTTAGAGACTTTAGGTGTTTTTATTGAAATTTTATTTGTTTGCGTGTGATTAATTAATATCTAATTGTGGCTGAATTACCGAGACAATCCCATAGACTTCAAGGGAAGTCTCCTGAGTATACACCAAGCCAACTTGAAGGGCTATGAGCTCTCATATCACCTAGTGACAGTAGAGTTGGATCACCAGAAGCTGGAGAGTCATCCTTAATTGTTCATCCTAATTATAAAATACAAACAACAGAGTATATTCAAGAGCCAATTTCATTTTCGAAAGTTACTGGTAGTATTTCTCCTTCCAGTGAATTAGCTGAAGAATTTGAAATTTCTGAGCCTGACACTGAACCTGCTGTTTTGAAACCATCATCAGGATTTGTTACTCCAACTTCTAGTGATCCTGGTTCACCTAGGGTAAGAAATATCATTGCTCAAAATATTCCTTCTGACCTCATTTCTATTGAAGAACTTGTTAGTCTAGACGAAGACGTAACTCTTCCTGAAAACCAACAGAATTTAAATTTTAGGGAGTGTGAATCAATACTCTACAGTCCTTTTAGGAGTGATGCTTGGTATTTATCATTGACAAATTATTTAGAAAACCCGGGTCTTAGTTTTTCACCACCTCGAATTCCTTTTCATCCTACACCAAGAGGTTATTATCATTCATCAATCATGTCAAGACAGTCATCTATGTTTTCCCAATCACCAGAAACATTTTTATCTGGAAGTCCTTTTGTTCCTTCGGGGTACCAGTCACTCTTTGGTACTTTTTCAAGAGAAACCCCTCGACTGATTGAACAAGAGTTATCATCTGGTAGTATTGGAACTCAAACATTGAACGCAGAGCAAATCCTTATGATGTTTGGTAGCATTCCATATCCTCAACCTCAAGTTAGTCAGTTATTGCCTCGGGGGCAACCCCAAGGTATTTAGTTACCACCTGGGGGGCAACCGCAAGGTAGCCAGTTACCACCTGGAGGGATACCTAAAGGTTTTCAACCTTCAGGACAGTACATACCCCAAGGTTTTCATTTGTGACGAGGATCATTTTACCAAAGAATGCCCACATCGAGCAGAGGTTTCGAAATTCGTCAAAGGTTCTCAAATGCTTGGTGTCTTGAAGGATGTTTTTCCTACTCAAGATAGTAAGACGATTGGTTCTTCCTCGAATGCCTCAAAAGAATCCATTATGATGATATCTCATGTCAGGATTGCGGCACGATCATAAGATTATGGTAGTAAAAGTCTCGTTGGTGGTAAAGAAACAGAATCTTCTAATTCAAACACATCAACTACACCACCTCCTAGTTCTGATCCACTACAGATCGAGAAACCCAAGCCTGACTTAGTAATGAAACTACCTGTTAAAGGTGTACTTTGGAAATCAACTTTCAATCCAAATGCGAGAGCTGCCCAGAATTACAACATTGTTGAAGACTTAGCTATTTCCCCTTCAGCAATGTCATCTTTGGAAGTGCTCTAATCGTGCCCAGCACAATGTAAATTACTTTTGTCTGCTATAGGAGTTGTCGATATTCAGGATTTGAACCTAATAATCTTCGATTTAGAGAATAGTACACCCCACCTACCTCATCAAATGGCATTACAGATTCTAGTTTTAGTAAAAAACAGACCTTGCTTTGAGACTGTGATTGATGAAGGGGCTTCTACGTGTATTATGTCGATCCAGTGTTGGAAATCACTTGGTTCTCCCACACTCAATTAGTCTCCAACAATTCTAAAGGCTTTTGATGGCCGAGGGTTCCATTCCTTTGGTATTTTGTAGGATTTACCTATAGGGGTTGAAGGCAAAACCATAAATCTAGATGTGGAAGTGGTTGATGCCCCTCTAGATTACAACCTTCTCCTGGGTCGCAGTTGGTCTTATGCTATGACTGCTATTGTTTCATCGGTTTTTCGGCTTATCAAGTTTCCTCATAACAGAAAGATAATTACGATAGACCAACTTTTTATTTCATATTTGATTCGGCTTTCACAGATAGTATTCACCACATCGGTAAAATGACTATCCCTTACAAGGATGTTGGTGTAGGTTTGATTAAAGATTCTGGTTTACTGGGAACTTTTTTCTTCCCTCCTCCTAACATATCACCTTCAATTGCAAATATTCATATGATTTGATCAAATACTGTTACCTTTGATGATCCTTGGATCGTACCTTGTGATTCTGAGGTGGATTCATTTGATGGTGTGGTGCCTTTGAGTCCCTTTGAAATTGCATATTAGGCTATACATTCATTTTATGATTCCTGTTCAACCAAAACTGATCCAATGAATGTGGTCCATAGGAAATCACTTTCGATATCAACCTCAGCTCCATCAACACTCTTTGATCCTGTTCATACTGATGAGCAGATTCGTGAACTTTTGTCTGTTGATGATTTACCATGGTAAGATCTTCATCACTGATCTTCGTTTTTACCTGAGCTTGATCATTTTGAAAATGAATTTTCTTCTATTTTTACTACTAACTATGTCAGAGAACCACAAAATCCATTACAACATTTTGATTCTAAGTTAAATTTGGGAAATATGTCTTGAATGGTTCCTATTGACATTTCAGTTAAGCCAGGAATTATTGAAAACATTCATATAGGTGCTTCCTGTACGGACGATGAAATCCAAACTTATAAAGCCCTCTTTCAAGAATTCTGTGAATTTTTTGCTTGGTCATATGAAGAAATGCCAGAAACCAATCCATCAATTGTTGTCTGTGAAATTAAAACATACCTGAATGCTAAACCTATTTGGCAACGCCTACGTCAGATACATCCGAGAAAATCTGCTGCTATCAAAGCCAAAGTTGAAAAATTACTTCACACAGGTTTCATTTATCCAATTCCTTTAACCGATTGGGTATCAAATATTGTTCCTGTCAATAAAAAACAAGGACTGATAAGAGTATGTATTGACTATAGGGATATTAATCGAGCTTGTCCTAAAGACAATTTTCCAACCCCCTATATCGTTCAAATTATTGATGATTGTGCCAGCAGTGAAATGTTCTCCTTTATGGATGGTTTTTCCAGTTACAATCAAATCAACATACTCCTTGTTGATCAACCTAAAACAACTTTCATTTTCCATGGGGGACATTTGCTTATTGCAAATTACCTTTTGGTTTGAAGAACGCTGGAGCAACTTTTCAATGGGCTATGTCTTACGCATTTCATGACATCAAGCACATTGTGCAGCCTTATCTCGATGATTTACCTTCCCACTCATTGCGTAGAGCTGATCATCTCACTCATTTATGAGCTATCTTTATGAGATGTAAGCATTATTGAATTCGACTGAATCCACATAAATGTGTTTCTGTGTAGAAACAGGTCGCTTACTGGGATTTGTTGTTTCAAAGGCAAGCATTCATGTCAACCCCTCGAAGGTTGAAGCTATCATCAATCTACCTTCTCCTTCAACTCTTTGCCAACTGCAAAGTTTGCAAGGGAAAGCAAATTTTTTACGAAGTTTCATTCCTAACTACGCCGAGATAACGAAAGGTTTTACTAGGTCGTTAAAACAGAATATTCCATTCTTTTGGGATGAGATCGCTGATAAATCTTTTGATGCACTTAAACATGTGTTAACCCATGGGCTGTTACTGCATCCTCCCAATTACAACAAGGATTACTTTTTGTATCTCGTCACTTCTCATTCCACCATTGGCATGGTTTTAGTTTAGGAAGATGAATTCAACAATGAACATGTGATTTACTATCTTAGTCAAAATCTGCATCCAACTGAGCTTAAATATTCGCATGTGGAGAAATTTGCCTTGGTAGCTCTCCAAGCTGTCCTAAGATTTCATCACTACATCTTATTACGCAAAACCACTGTAATTTCTGACTGTAACCCTATGATGTATATCTTGACTAAACAATTGTTAGGGGGGGAAGTATTCCAAATGGATAGTTATCCTGCAGGAATTTGACTTGGAATTTGCAAAATCCAAGGCAAATAAATCTTTGGTTTTTGTCGAACTCATGTGTGATTTCCCACGTACTGATACTGAAGTAGTGGCGGAACATCCCATTGCGGATGAATCCTTGTTTCTTATCAGTACTCTTGATCCTTGGTATGGAGATATTATTGTTTATCTCCAAACCCAATCTTTTCGGCCTGAAATCTCATGATCTCAGTGACAGAAAATACGTTTCAAATCCCAACAATACAATATTATTGGTGATACATTTTATCGCTGTGGAGCGGATTCTATTTTTTGACGTTATTTAACTCATGAAAAAGCTGAAAAGGCTTTGAATGACTGTCATTCTGGAGCATGTGGCGGTCATATGTCTAGGTATGCCACAACCCAAAAGATATTGCGTGCTGGTTATTTTTGGCCATCCTTATTCAAAGATTGTACCTATGCAATCCATAAATGCCACAATTGTCAAATCTTCGATCGTAAAATGCGTGCTCCACCCACTCTTTTTCACCCTATAATTGTTGTCGATCCTTTTGCAAAGTGGGGTATTGACTTTATTACATGTAACCCTCACTCAGCCGGGGGGCACGCTCATATTATCCTCGCGGTAGATTATTTTACTAAGTGGGCCGAGGCAATGCCTACATTTTCGGTAGATGGCAAGACTGCTACAACTTTCGTATTCAATCATATAATTGCTAGATTCGGTGTTCCTTAAGCTATTATTACTGATCATGGAAGTCACTTTTGAAACATCATGATGACTAAACTGACAGATCAACTTGGCCTATGCCACGATAGTTCTACTCTCTATTACCCATAGGCTAATGGTCTGGTTGAAGCTATCAATAAAGTTTTAGCCACTATGATCAAACGAATCATTGGTATTCATAATTCAAATTGGCATACCATGCTATTTTCAGCACTTTGGGCATATCGGACCTCAGTGAAAACATGGACTGGTTTCACTCCTTTTCAACTGGTCTACGGTTTGGAAGCAGTGTTACGTATTGAATGTTAAATTCCATCATTACAATTAGCCATAGAATTACTGCTAGCTTCTTTTGAAGAAGTGAAACGTTTTTTGTACTTAGCTCAGCTAGATGAGAATTGACGCATTGCTGCAATAGCAAACGAGACTCATGCAAAATGAATGAAAGCTCAGTACGACAGAAGTGTTACACCTCGTAATTTTTCAGAAGGAGACCTAGTTTTAGTATATCATCAAGCAAACGATAAGCTAGGGGCTAGAAAATTTGTACCTAGTTGGCATGGTCCTTACATTGTTAAGCGAAAGCTGGCAAAAGGGGCTTATGAATTGATAGATTTTGACGGTGTCTCTTTGGGTAAACCCAGAAATGGACTTTATCTGAAGAGATATTATGCTTAAATTCTGTGTGGAGATTTTTTATTAGATTAGTTTCTTTACAACTGGTGTGTTTTAGATTAGAAAAGTGTGCCTAGTTCAGAGAGTTCTCTTATCATTATTCCTACTTATCTTGATTTTACTCTTGATATTACAAATGACAATGTCTCTTAAAACATACATTCATTTTGCTGACGGTGCTTGTCGTAGTACACAGGAAATTTCTTCCGCAGCTTGGGTTATCTATTCACCCTCTGATGAGTTAGTGTTTATGCATGGGGTAAGCCTCGGTCAAACAATGAATAACATTGTATAGTATAGTGCAATGATTGAGTTATTATCTGAATCCATCTCATTTGGGATTCAGAGTTTGATTGTTAGGTTGGATTCTGAACTCATTGTATTACAGCTTAACAGGGTTTATGCCATTAGAAATCCAGTGTTATTAAGGTTATTTTTGAGAGTTTGTCTCTTGGAACGTGAATTTGATTACATTGAATATTAGCATATTCCAAGACATTTAAATACATTAGCAGATGTAGTTGCTTCTAGTATGATAAATAGACATTTGCAGTAATCAAAATAGTAAATTTAATAACATTCGATAACATGTTACACAAGATAACCGGTAATAATGATATATCATAGCATAGAAGTGTGTTTCAAAATATACATCATCTTCGATCATAAGTTTAAAAACACCTTATGATCAGAAAAAATGATAATATAAAAGACAAAAATGTCATGAGTCTACAAAATTGATCATCCTATCCCTGGCAATGATCACGATAAGGAACTACTACTCGGGCCACCCTACATAGGAACCTCCTAAAAGGTCCTGGGACCCCAATCACATATCTTTGTAACCTAACTGGAATATCATCTATATCATTCTCTGGAATATCTAGTGTTAAGCGCTCTAGATGATGCTCCAAGTCGGTTAGGATCTCTGCTGATTGGTCCTGTGGGGCTGGTGCTGCTGCATCTGGTTGTCTCCTCTCGTAAGGCTATAGAGTAGCTGTTCGTTGTGGACCCACATCTGCATTTAAACTTTTGATTGTCAGTTTTGGACGATTTAAAATATATATATATATATATATATATATATCTATATATCTATATATCTATATCTATATATATATATATATATATATATATATATATATATATATATGTATGTATGTATATATATAATTGTTAAAACTTAGAAAGTGTTGAAAATGGTTTTTACTAGAATCATCCCACTGCTCTCCTGGTGGAAGAATCATGTCTGGGTCATCGCGGTAATACATCTTAGCATATGGAAAGTCTTGAATCACAAAAATTTGGTTGTTCAACCAACGAAATTATTCAGGCAGAAATTGAACAACCTTTGTGCCCTCCTCAGGGTGACGGGACATCAAAGCAACCCAACAAACCATTCTAGGCTCTTGAGGAAGATCGACATCAACAGGGATATGCTATGGGGCTAACATGGGGATCCTCTCTAGAGTAAAGCTGACTACGATAAATCCATATCCAATGTTTTTCTGTTTTCCATTCTTTCCTCTGGGCAGTTGGCCTTTGACATTTGCCAACACAGTCTCACACCAGTTGTATATGGTGCCTCGAAAACAGTCTACAGCCATCTGCATCTAGGATCTAGTAGCCACATGCAATGCTGCACTCCCACAGAGTCTGGTAACAGTGAATGCAACAAATTTAAGCTCAGGATGGTTGATAGTTTTAATATCAATCCATTTATTCTTGGGGTCTGCTTGATCATCACAAAACTCCAATCGAAGACTAGCAACAGACTGGCCACCTGGCATAATGTAGAAAAGAGATAATTGTTCGCCCCTCTTAGATAAACCAATCAAAAAGTATATGTCCTCTAGCTCGATTTTGAGCCGATGGCCACCAATCACAAAGCACTGGTCCTGTGTGTTCCATCTATTTACCAGCCATGTTAAGAGGTCTACTTGGGCCCTTATGCCCTATATGGCCCAGAACTTATACAATCTGCATGCTCTCAATGCCTGCAATGTGGGCATATTGTTCATTGTGGAATAATCTACATCCTCATGCTCGCATTCTCACCAAATAAGCATTTTGAAAGTCCTACAATGCATAAAAAGACATATTAGAACAAGCTTGTTCGAAAATTTTTGGGTAAATTTGGAGAAATTTAAGTTTTAAAATTCATTCCGTGGGGACCACACCCGCTGCTTACAAACAGTGTGTAGGTCTGCACAGGTTGTGAGAAATAGGTGTGAACCCACAACCTTTTTCTTTATAGAAAAAAGTCGGGGTCCGCAGGGTGCGCGTGTTGCACCTGCAGATCCCCGAGTGCGACTTTTTAAACCTATTTTTCCTTCAAAAATAAAATTTAAAGCCTAAAAATGAAATGTAAGCAGATGAAATGCAAGTTAACGAGGACGTGGATTACCTGGAGCTGACGGTTTTCAATTCCGACGGACAGATTTTCCAGAATCTTCACAGGAACTTTTTACCCAAAAGCCCTCACTTCTCACTCTGAACTCAAATGGTAAAAATGAAGTTAGAAAAGCCCTTTTTATAAGTTTTTTCGAATAAATGAATTTTTTAATTAATTTATTTTTCACTTTAAAAAGGCAAATTTTTAAAATCATTTTTATTTATCTTAAACAGGTATGTGTAATGTTTTGAGTTTTTGTGCAGAATATTGGATTTTTCGGGAAAATTGATCATTTTTCAACAAAGAGCATACTTTTATCGCTTTTTCGAACTCTTTAAAAAATTTACAAAAAAAGCGAAACATTGGAGTCCTCTTTAAGCTCTTTTCAGACTCTCAAAAATTGAAAAGATTGCCGAGCACTTGATTGTTCGAACTCGTTAAAATAAATGACTAATTGTCCCTTCAGTATAAGTTTACCCCTTTTACGGACTGAAATGGACTATTTACGAAAAAGGTATACGTGACTAATTATGGTCAATAGAGTCCTCTTTAAACCCTTTTCAGACCCTTTAAATATGAAAAGATTATCGAGTGCTTGTCTTTTCCAGCTCGTTAAAGTATTGGAAATGTCATCCCTCCTATATTATTTTATCCTTTTTCGGACCTGAGGGAGTACCCCCATGGAGTTTTCTTAAGTTTTTCTTATGACTCCCTAAAATTGAAAAACACCGAGTTTTTCCTATACTGGACTCGTTAAAATTTAACAGTAGAGGACCTGTTCAATCTTAAATAGGAACGAACCACTCCTTCTTAGGTTTCGAATTTTAAACTAAGTTGGACTCATCCGAAGGATGAGCTTATAAACAAGAAAATTTTATCCTGCTCAACCTTCTCAAAAATAAAGAGGTACTTGCCAGAAATGGTGGGGGAAAAGAGAGAAAAATGAACTTGTTTGTTACACTTTTTTTTTTTTTAAAAGTCATCAACCACTCTTGAATGCGACACTTTTTGTTCACCTGGGTTGGGAAAATCCTTTGCCTAATAGTTAATCAAACCACATTAAAAATCTTCAGCCGGTTTATGGGTATTAGCTTCGGGTCAATTGTCACCAAGCCATCTGCAGTGTCATTATGTGTTCAAGAGAACAGTTCAAACAAACCATTCATCTGCTAGATATTTTTCATCCATTTTGACCATCCCTGAGTTAGTCCTTGCCAATACATTTCTTCAAAACTTGATCTATGATTTTGTGTTGTGGGCTTGCCTACAACGGATCGCTTTCTATTGACTTCAGCTCATTATCTAGGAAGTTGATCTAGAAATCGTGAGTACCTTGAAAACTGCATGCCTTAATGGCAGTTTTTTTGCCTTCGATGATAGGTTGCATCATTCACCTTCGATCGAATGATTCTTTGACATGTTCGACGTCAGCTCATTTATTCACATTTCATGGATTGTACTGGGTACTTTGAGAGCCATTGACATTACTGGTGGTTTCTCTCACACTTGTTAACAGTCCACATCATTGACTAGTAATGAAGTTGTTTCTATCATGTTCGACTTCGACATAATTCATTCACATGGATAGCATCGTACTAGTTCGGGAAGCAGAAATCAAGACCCTGGATCTAGTTTCTACCATCCAGGTTGCAAGGAATTTTGTTATTCATTATACAGTGGACTATTCATAAACAGATGGCTGCATCCATACTGTGTCTACACATTTCTATACTCTTGATGTATTACAAAATCATTCCTATATCAGAACAGTTTAGTTAGTTTTCTAGTCAGTTTTGATCTGAGTATGGGAATGCCTACCTCAGCGATGATATGTGTGTATATATATATATATATACACACACATTTGCATTGAATGTTTTTACAGGTTCCGACTAGGGTGTCCACAAGATGATCCTTGAAATGATAAAGTACTTCACTCTTCATAAATGAGAGACTCTATCTTCATCTATTACAGACTTCACACTTTAGGGGGCAATCTGTTGCACTAAAAATTGTCACCTTGACATTCTGCTATCTGTGTGAGTTCATTACCACTCATATTTTCCTCCTCTGCAAGTCTAAAACATTAGTTCCTCATATCAAGTCTAGAAAATAAGAGAAAAGCTCTCAAAAGTTGTTAAAACTCTAGTTCGGCACTTTATCTTTGTCTTACCTGTGGTCTTGCGCCTAACAGTCATGTCTCCTGCGCACCTGACCGCACTGTCTCTCTGTTAAAGGTGCGAACTCCTGTAAAAGTTAAAAAGGAGCGATTATACTCTGAAAAGATCACTTTTAGTTATTCTAGAAGCTTCTGGAAGGAATCTTGAGGTGGCCAGTTTTCTCTTTTAAGGTTCACGTATCCCATACCTTATGGAGCTAATCCCTTGATGTGAGGAGCTTATTCCTTTGAAGGAGGATTTTATCCCTTCATAGGTGTACCAGTAACCTCCTCCTCTGCACTATAAAAGAAAGCATTGAGCTAGTTACTTGGGAGTTAGAAGCCTAATATTTTTGAGGAAAAATGCTGCTAGAACTTAGTCTTCTTTAGTTGAGTTCTTATGAGCGGAGATTACATACCTCTAAGATCTCATTTGAAAGAGTGCAGGACTTGTCAGAGTAAAGGAAATTCCTGTTTCGGACCCCAGGAAGAGCTTGTTCAACATCAAGGCTGAAAAGGTCGTAAGGTTCTTCTACTATTCAAAGTTAATACAAATAAATTTGTTTTTCTTAATACGCTATTAATTCATGGTCCATTTTATGGATTCCTTGATCACCATAATAGACATGATTTATAATATTTGCTACGCAGGTGCTATTTAATGTTTGCTTGTTTGTGATTGTAGGTCTTCAAAGGTAACTCTTTCGAACGATTGGAGGATGACTACTACGAACAATCACTGGATCTGAGGTAGGATCTTAACACCTTTGTATTATTTACTTATAAATCGCATATGTCTAGAGAAAGATAGGTTTGTTTCTCCATTTCTTGCTAGACTATCTTCTGATACTAGGGAGATCGGCCTTGTCCGCAAGATCGATTTATCCGGCCAACACAAAGGAAGTGGAGATTTTCTTGTGTGAAGTTTTTATTGTGCAAAGGAAGCTTACTCCACATTTCATATGAGACTCTTCACATGATCAAATGCATTGATTTGACAATGAAATTGAATCTAACACTATGAAGTTGTGCAGAGATAGAGGAAGTTGTGTGGAGGTGGTTTTCATTGTACGGAGTGTAGAGTGAGGATGTGTGGAGGAAGTTGTGCATGGGTGGATTTTGTTTTTTTGAGTGCAAAGGAAGTGTGTGGGGAGGCATAAATGCATACCCCACAGAAAGAAACATGACCTTAATCGATTAAGTGGCAGTAGAGATAGAGGCTATGCTGCATTGTAGCTCTTACCCTTATGTATAACATACACCGACTCCTATTTTCATTTTTTCTTTCATTAGCCAAATAATACATTATAACCTCCAATTATCTATTACATAGAAGTGCTTACTCTACATTTGGCATCCTCCTTGTCATTTCTTTGGTAGTGAATTATTTTATTTTCCAAGATATCTACTATACTTTTGCACGAACAGTAAATAATCAATGAATGTATTAGTATCTATTTCAAGTGAAAATGGATGATCATATACCTTTTCTATACGCAACATTGACAATGTAATTTCTTGTAAGATACCCATCATCAAATTTAACCTCGTCATCACCTTGGTCTTGTAAAAGACATTTATTCCTTGATTTTAGCATGGCTGAAACATGATTTAGTATCTAAATATTTTATTGAC
The DNA here is from genome assembly GCA_031772625.1 of Pinus tabuliformis. Lineage (NCBI taxonomy): Eukaryota > Viridiplantae > Streptophyta > Pinopsida > Pinales > Pinaceae > Pinus > Pinus tabuliformis. The sequence goes on along the minus strand of CM062804.1, from coordinate 150,846,768 downwards.
TTTTTTTATTTAATTGAATACATAACATAATTATGCTAGTTGGATTACTCAACATAGTGATGTGCTAAAGAGTGACTATTTCCAATTGTTTACCGCAACCCCCAATAAATTAGATGAGTTATGTATGGAAATATTATTACAAACTTAAAACTTCATCTACATGATGTGCATTTGAAAGATAAATACAGAGAACCTCTATAGTTATTTTAGCAATAGTATGCTCAAAACAATCACAAGTTATCAAAGTAGTCTTTGTAACGTTCCCTAAATGTTCTCTTTAATAGAACATGAAATTTCTCCCACGAAGATGAGAAACTTCAGAAGAGAAAAAAAATAGCGATTCTTGGACTGTTAATTTAGCTAACAAGATATAATTTTGTGCCACAAAATCTAATTCTCCACTTTAGTGTAGTGATGTATGGAATATCATTGTAAGTTACACTTCCTTTGATATCTTCAACTTGGAAAATATAAATGCTACTTATATTAAGTGTGGTTTCTTCTAAGTAAAGGAGTTTGTTCCTATCATTTAGGAGTTGTTTGGATCTAGATGATTCCTAGATTTGTGTGTGGCTGAGATACTCTCTCAACCAAGTGATTGTGTGTCCAAGATAATTTATTTTTACTGAGACAAAAATTCATTATATATGTAAGTTTATTTCATCAGTGTGAAATATACTTATGTAATTTTCTGTGTTGGTATCAAAGCCAACATGGATTGACTCCCTCACAAAGAGACTAGGGATATAGAAGAATGGACTGTGTGTGTAATTTCGTGTAGTATTACTGGTTTTTCAACATCTTCAAGTATTTTAGCCAAGTCGTACTCATGTTGAGGTTTTATAGATGAGTGATCTTCCTGAGTAGGTTTTGAATCCATTGTCTTCATCGTATTGAAAAAAAAAGACCCAAAGACATTTGTAGCTTTACTAGAGAGATGATGTTGTTCCAGTGTGACATCCACACATTTCACCCTACAAGAAGTGTTAAGTCGATGTAGGAATGTTTCTAAATGTATTATTCAAATGCAAAGAATCAAATATGGGACAAAGATAGTGGTTTATCAGAGATAATTGCATTGGGCAACAGTACGACACAAATCTGACCATTATCACCTGCATATTTTTTCCAAGAGCATGAACAACATAGTGTTTGTAGTTTTTTTTATGGATGGTGGCATCCTGGTATGGATACTTATTTTCTTAGCTCTATCAGTCAAGGTAGAAATGGACTAAAACACTGTGAAGACCAACCTGGTGTGGTTCATGGGTTTCCTCCACTTGGGGACTAGGAATCTAACACCACAATGTTGTGATTGTGTGAGGAGATTGTTGAGTTCCATTAGCACCACCACTGCGATGAAATATGTGTGGCTTCACTGAGAGTGTTTCCACTTAATTCCCCAACTATTTGGACAAGTGATTTACTCTCACCAATAGTTTGGAAATTTTTGTGTCATTCTCCTTAGCTGAGGCACAACAGAAGCATCAATTTGATTTGCATCGGCTACACTAAATAGAGTCACTGTTGTGCTCAAATCTCAGGAACAAACTGACAATAAAGAAGAATGGATGAAGTTGGAATGCAATGTGACAATGGACGTAGGTTATAGGATGCAAGGTCTATAACGATGTGCCACATCAAAATCCAGGAGACAAGTTGCATGATTAGTGACCTTTTGTTTTATGAGAGGTAAAGGAAGATGAAAAATTCATCTCACATTGGTGAAGATGGAACCAAGAATTCCACCATGCCGAAGATTAGTATATTCTTAGTGAAATGAATTGTTTTCTTCAATTTTCTTTATTTTTGGGTTTTGTAACTTAAACATGTTGAGCCTAATCAGCTTAACATGTAAATGCAAATTGTTAGAATTCATCATTCTAACAACTACTGCAAATTGAAGTCAGAAAGATTCAAGATGAAGACACCAAGTTTGGAAAGATTCAAGAAAAACACACTAATTTTCTACATGATTCTAGAAGAAGTTTGCTGAGTGGAGAGGCTCATTCTACATCCCAGTGTGGAGGTGATGTGTAAGTATGTTCGTGCTAAACTTGGATTTGACATGTGTCCCTTTTAAAATAAAAATATGAGTTGATATAATTTCATCTAAAGTATTTAGAAGTAAACAAACACATAGATAAGATGTTTAAACCTTATGTTTTTTGCACCCTAAAATAAGTTTTCACCTGAAGAAATTTGATCCCTCTTGGCTCATGTTAGATCTGTGCTTAAGATGGATCTATGTTGGTTGATCCGAGCGGCTCATTCTATAGCCTAGTGTGGAGCCGATTTGTAAGTATGTTTGTGCTCAACTTGGAGTTGACATGTGTCCCTTTTAAAATAAAAATAATTCATTCTCTAAATAGAAAATAAATGTAGGCTATATTAAAAAATAAAAAAGAATATGATATGCATGATTAATTAGTTGTCCATATAAGCTAATATAATTTCATTTAAAGTAATTAAAAGTAAAAAAACCATGTGAATAAGATATTTAAACTTTTGCCCGTAGAGGTTTGGTCTCGTGGCGAGCAAACGATCTGCTAAGTCATTCGTGTCGCTGTGCAGGTCACGAGTTCGATTCTCGTCTTAACCGAGGGCCATTCTTGTGGGCTGGGCAATTCCTCCTAGAGGTTATAGTGGCAGACAATGGGATTCGACCCCATGTAATGTGAGTACAATACCACCGCCATTTCTGATTCCGCTAGTCAACAAAAAAAAAGATATTTAAACTTTATCCTTTTCAAGAATATTGGGAAACCTCAGTTAAATAAACTATTTGAACATTTCTGTTAACTAATTTAAACAATAGAAAAATACAACTTGTTTTTTGCACTCTAAAATAAGTTTGCACCCGAAGAAAATTGATCCCTCTCAGCTCATGTTCAATCTGTGGTTAAGATGGCTCTATGATGATATTATGTATATTTTGGTGAACCTTGATGGTAGAGATGGACAAACAAAGTGAAAGTTTGTGTGAGTTTATGGAATAGACTCATGAGCATGGTGTATTATGTGTCATGCATATGTATTAGTAAGCAACTCTATGATGTTTTTTTGTGCTCCTTGAAATTTTTTTAATAGTATATATTTGAGTCAGTAGTGATGTAAGTGTACCCCCGTAAATTTCATGGTTATCTTAAAACCATTTCGCAAGTGCAGGTTTGTGGTGAGCCAGAAACCACTTTGTAGTGTAAGTTTGCGATAAAGTAAAAACCCCTTGTGAGAGTGAAGTGGATAGGGATTCCTATAGCATGGTTTAGGGTTACTTGAGAAAGTGATGGGCATGGTTTAGGGTCAGTCAACATGTAATAGCCTTGGTGAAAAATCCATGTAATAAAATTTAGTAAGGGAGAAAATAATAACCGCGGTTGATGGGACATGTATTCGAAGATGAATGTTGGACAAGACATCCGAGAGGGTGTTCATTTGGTTGTTTATGGCTAAGGAAAATGGAAAATGCAATGGCTAATGCTTTGGAAAGGTAAAATCGCATATTTGGCACATTTATTTAAGAAAATAATGGAAATTAGGAGAAAAAGAAGGTGAAAGGTCAGAGGTTTCATGTGAGGAGGAAATTGAAGGAAAATAATGGAAAATGAAGAAAATAGAGACCTCATTCATAAAACAGCTTCTGAAGATCAGCTGGTAACCTTTTACCACTTGAGTTTTAGAGCTGTCTCATTACTCTCTCTCTCTCTCACACACACTCTTGGACACTTAGAGTTTTCTTCGAGCATTTTTGCATTGGATCAAGAAAGGAAAAGAAGGAAAGAGGAAGAAAAGATCAGGCAGGGAAGGCAGGATCAACCAGCTACAACAGGATTCATTGTAGGTATCGATTTGCATGTGTATTTTCCTTGATAGATTTGGCATGTGTCATATTGAATTTGGTTCTTTTTTGTTGTGGCATGGGTTTTGTCAGGTGTAACAATGTTTTTAGCCTAGCCTTACCATTTCCAGATAGCCATGGTGTGACGGGATTCTCATCTTTCGGTTGAGCTAGATTGTCAGATGGATTCAAAGCTAAGTGAGGTGGATCTCTGAAATGATAGAACAGATGGCCTAGTAACCCATGAATCGAACTGTGGGTTGCGTAAAGATGGATTTTTTGTTGCCTTGGATGGCTTAGGAATCCTTGTCAGTGAATGGTAGGATATATGGTAAAGCCAAGAGGTGCAATTCTCTCCATTGGGCCTAGTAATCCTGGGTTTAAAATATGTGGTAGATCTTACATACAGGGTCTCAGCTTAGGGCCTAGTGATCCAGGTTTGGATTGCAATAAAGACTGAGAGACTAGGAGGCAGGAAAATTCCTCATGGTGTAGGTGGAGAAATCCGGTGGCATCCATGCTTGTTTGTCCTAGTGATGGGGTGGAGATCATGATAAATCCTATTATGACATGTTCATTATGTTGGCCTACTGATCCGAGATGGATAATGGTAAATCCTACTTTCTATTGATGAGGGTGAGGTGTTTTAGCCTTAGTATGCCCTGGTTGGTTCTTTTGGTTTGAGTCCCACATTCATGCTTAGAATATGGCTCAAAAATTCTATGGTCGGGTGGAATGTGGAAGTCCCATCCCAGGTTTGGTTTTTGTATCATTGATGAAAGGTTATTTATCCTTGTATTTAAATCAACATTTTGATGGATTATATGTGGTTTATATGGCTATACATTCATGATTATTTATGTTGTTATTGTGCTGGTTATATCTGGGTTTTATGACAACAGCTATGTATGGTTTTCAACATGTTTTTGCTTGTAAATGAATGGATAATGTATCTATGGCCTAATAGATGATAATGTAGTAAATGAAATTAGGGAACAATGGTTCATAGGAGTTCTTAGATAAGTATGAGATTCCTACTCTTAATTTTGTTGTTTACAACTGTAGGTTACATGTTGATGATATGTTTGACGAAATGCCTAGCATGGCTAGTAGGGGTATGATTTAGGTGTTGTTTAACTTATTGCTTTTGCATCATTTTATCCCTATTCTTTGATTGGTCTTAAGCTATCATTCCATTATGTTTAGTTACCTGGGCTCTGGGACTGAAAAGGTGGCTCAAATATCGGGGTCACTTGTAGGCAAGCATGTGAGAGCGACTTTGGGTTTTTGGATGCTCTCCTACCTATAGCATCAAAGCGACTAAGGCCTAAGATGTCTAAAACATCAATGGGACATAGAGATAGGGTGCCTGAGTGGCTGACATGTCTCCTAATGGCTATGCTGCTAATGTAGATAGGTTGGTTGATGCACTTCATCGATTCCACTTCATTAAGGTCACATAGGAGGTTGAATCCAATCATAGTAGCCTCTCGTCGCATGTTTACACGGTTGGCATGATTACTTGGGTAGATGTGGGAGGAGTGTATTACATAGTGGTATTAAATCATGGTTCACCCCTTGGAATGGATGGGCGGCATGCGTTGGTCATGCATGCATGTCAGTTGCATGTGTGTCTCTTACACTTGCATTCCATGTGCTTGTTACATTTGCTTGGTGATTGATTATGGTTGAAGCAAGGTTGTCATGGAGAATTTGACATTGATTTTGTGGAATGCATCATCATGAGTATATGACTAGTTACATATTCTTACATTTCTCTTACATGTTGATTTTATGTCACCTACTTACATTCTAGTATGTTAGGCTACATTCTTATATGTTTGATTACATGTATCAGCCTTGTATGTTGATTAGAAGAATTGATCGCTTATGCTTGAGTACATGCATATCTGTGTACATGTAGTTGATTTGGAATTGCTTATGCATGTTGGTGGTTACACGTAGTAATGTGTACAATGGGGTAATGGTTATTTTCATCCATGAGGTCATAGAATGCATTGTTGATATGACCTTGCATTGATGACTGGGCCCTAGCTAGAATGATGTTCATGCATTGATGAACTTGTTATATGCCTATATGATGTTATAACTATGTTATACATGTATCACGCTGATTTGATGATCTTGTAGATGAGGTATCCTCCCCAAATTATACTAAGGTACACTGATTTATTGTGATTTGGTTTATCTGACATATTATGCATTGCAAGAAAAAGATCAAATGACTAGCAAGGTGGCAGACTACATAGAATCTCCTTATGAATCATATGGGTAGCGTGGTGTGGGGCACTCTTCTGATTTGACAGACACATTGAGAAACTTTAAGGAAGAGATAAGGAGTTTTAAGGAAGATAATGAGTAGATCATACACGCAAAAGAGACACAAGTAGAGGTTAATGATATACTTCTTTAGAGTTTCTCAGACTTGTAGTGACAAGGGCTACTTCAGATCAGTCATGGACATGAGGATAGAACTAATTGGGCATATGGAATTAGGTCTCATGGTAGAAATAGGTTGGATAGATCTGATACAGTGAGAGATGGAAGGTTATTAGATACTCTAGATAGGAGAAGTGACTGATATAGGTACTATTCTAGTTCTAGTTCTGATAGAAATCATGATCGCCATCGATATCACCCTTACCGGAGGAATGATAGGGTATACTTACCAAATAAGTTTTAAAAATAGAATCCACATATTTTTGATGGAGATATGAAGAAGTTCGAAGATGCAGAGGCTTGGATACTTGGGATGAGCAAATTATTTGAGTTGCATAATTACACAGACAACATGAAAGCTAAAGTAGAAACCTTCAACTTGAAAGGCAAAGCAGACATTTGTTGGGAAGATGTGATGTGGGCCAAAGACATCAGGATGAATCATTTGAGTTGGCATGAGTTTAAGAGGCTTTTCAGGAATAAATACTTCTCAGAAAGGTACTATGACAATAAGGCTAAAGAGTTCTATGAGCTAAATATGGGATCAATGACATACGAAGAGTACATGGCCAAATTTCTCAAGCTATTGAGGTATGCACCGTATCTTACTGATGAGAAGGATAAAGCTCAATGAATTGTGAGTGTTTTTCCATTAGGATTTAAATATTAGATTGAGTATGATGAGCCTTTGTCACTTGAGGAAGTTATTGGGAAACTAAAGCATTGTTATGAACATTCAAAGCGTAAGAACGAATCTCAGCAAGGATGGAAGGGAAAAGATAAAGGTAAAGGTAAATGGAATCCTAAGATACCAAGGCCTTAGAATGTAGATGAGAAAGAAAATGTGGCACTCCAAAATAAGTTTAATGGAGCTAGACAAGGACATGGGTCGCAACAGTAGCATAAAGGTTTTGGTACTATTCGATTGGAGTGTTGGACATGCAGTAAGGAGCACCTTAAGAGATATTGTCCATAGAATTAGGGTGGTAAGCCTCATATATATAGTACGCAAGAGGCACAGACTGTTGGGGATGTTGGTCAGAGCATTCTATGTATCTATGCAACAATGGACAATAGGTATGCAGACCATTAGGAATCTATCATTGAGATGGATGTTAAGGTTTGTGATCAAGTTATATCTATTTAGATTGACCATGGATCTAACTATAGCTATGTTAGTCCTAACTTGGTGGATAAGTGGGGTTTGAATAAGGAATTTCATGTAGATTCTTGGTTAGTGCAGTTGGATACAGGTACAAAGAATCGAGTTCATCATTAGGTAAGAGCTTGTGCATTTTAGTTAAATAGTATGCCTACCGCAACACATCTAAATGTATTACTGTTGGGATCATACAATATGTTGTTGGGCATGGATTGGTTGTAGCTTCATAGAAGCAAGGTAGACATCTATGACAAAGCCATTGAGTGTGTTGATGACAATGGGGAACTAAGAGTCTTGTAGGGTTTGAAGAAATTCACATCAGTTAGGATGGTGACAGTTATGCAAACAAAGCATAGTCATAGGAAAGGGTGTATGCTATTCATAGTGCACATTTCTAGTGACAAGGCTAAGGAGGTTGAGGATAAAGATGTGTTGATTAGGTACCCAATTCTACAATAGTTCAAGGATGTGTTTCCTAAGGATATTTCAGAGTTTCCACCTCACAGGGAGGTAGAATTTTCTATTAAGTTAGTGCCACAGGCATCTCCAACATCAAAAGCACCTTACAGGATGAGCACAACTGAGTTGGTTGAGTTAGAGCTATAGTTGAAGGAAATTTTGGCCAAGGGATACATTAGGCCAAGTGTATCACCTTGGGGTGCACCAATGTTATTCGTAAAGAACGAAGATGATACTCTCAGATTATGCATTGACTACATGAATTGAACAAAGTGACCATCAATAACAGGTACCCTTTACCAAGGATTGATGATTTGTTCGATCAGCTAAAGGGAGCAACAGTGTTGTCCAAGATCAACTTGAGATCGGGATACCATCAGGTACGCATCCAAGAGGAGGACATTTACAAAACTGCTTTCACGATCAGGTATGGTCATTATGAATTTGTTGTAGCTCAATTTGGCTTAACTAATACTCCAGCTACATTTATGTGCTTGATGAATAGTGTGTTGTGTATGTATTTGGATATGTTTGTTATTGTGTTCATTTATGATATACTGGTATATTCTAAAAATGAGGAAGAGCATGCCGATAATTTAACAACAGTGCTTAGGTTGTTGAGATAACATCAATTGTATATTAATCTTAGAAAGTGTAGTTTCTTTAAAAGTGAGGTACATTACTTGGGGCATGTGGTCTCCAAAGATGACATTGTAGTAAATTGAGAAAATAGAAGAGCCATAATGGAATAGGTAGCTCCTAAGAGTGTGGATTAGGTGAGAACTGTCATGGGGTTGGTAGGCTATCATAGGAGATTCATCGGGAACTTCTCATGAATTTCTTATCCTATCACATCATTGCATAGGAAAGGTAAGAAGCTTGAATGGATAGAGGAGTGTGAGGCTAGTTTTGAGCAGCTTAAGAAGTTGTTGACACATGCACCAGTGCTACATATTACAGATCTAGACAAATGGTTTGTAGTGTGCACAAATTATTGTAAGAGAGGACTTGGTGGAGTCCTTATGCATGATAGATAGGTGGTATACTATGAGTCATGGAAACTAAATGAGCATGATTAGAATTACCCAACACGTGATTTGGATTTAGTAGCGATCATACATGCAATGAAGATGTGGGGACACTATATTCTTCGCAGGAGGTTTGTACTAATGAGTGATCATATTAGGTGTTGGAGCCTAGATTTGCATCAGGCTGAAAAGACAAGGTTCTAGGTCCACATCAAACCACGCTCAGCCTCGTAGCTAGCTCTACGAGGACAGGAGAGGGCTCTCTCTGGGTCAGTCTCGGCAAAAGGTAATCGATGAGGCTCGATATGACTAAATTTGCAACTGATATTAGGTTAGGTATTAAGCACAAGGATTTGATTTGGTTTGTGGTAATTTTTGTTGAAAAAATGGGAAAGGCATCGGGGATGAGGCACAGTTTCTGCAGAGTTCCGATTGGGGCAAGGAAGGCAATCACTTTGATGCTTTAAAGTGAGTGAATGGATAGATCAGATAGGTGAGGAGCTAAGGAGAGAAATAGAGTCTCAAGAATTCTCCTTAAATAGATGAAAACATGAAAAATTAAGCAAATTCAAAGGCAGAGCATAGTAGTTACGGATTCTACCTTAATCACTCATTTGTTCAAATTCAGAAGAAGAAGCAAGAAAATGATACACATAACACTAATGTACTTACAATTACTCAGAGAAGCACACCATCAAAACATAAAGCCACATGGATCCCAAATAGTGCTGCAAAACCCTGGTCTTTCCTTTGCCAAAAATGCAGAAATGAATGTACAATAGAGTGCCAAACTTTTCCCAAGAGTCCAACCCTGAAAATGGCCGAGAAATTACATGATATAGCTAGCCCAACCAATTCCCTTGACTCTAGGGGTCGAGCTCATCATTCTAGGAGCTATTTCAACCAATTCTAAACAAAGCACTAAAATCTAGGCAGTCAAAACAACTTGCCTCTATAAGATAGAAAACTGATTCATTCATTAAATTTTCACTTTTTAGTGAATGAATCCTCTAGAACAAGTAAGTAAGTGCCAAAATTACATCATGTTTATCCAATTAGATCAAGATAGATCAAAAATTACATCACAAAGAAAAACTAGTCAAACTGGCTGAATTTCTGAGCTGGAAGGTGAAAAATTGGGCAAAAAACCTGTGTGCGCCGTGCCAATTTCTCTGTGCGTTGCGCCAAATTGAGGCTAAGTTTGAGACACTTCCTGAAGTCAAAATTGGACCCAAGTGTGCTTGTTGGAAATCCCTGCCTATCTACTTTCCAACCCAAGTGGAATTTTTGAATTTAGTGCCCATTTTCCCCTCCAAAACCTCAATCTCCCAAGACTGCTTTCTGTGTGTCAAAATAGGGGTAGAGAGGTCATTTTTTGAGTGTTTTTGACCTCTTGAGGACTCAAAAATTGCCCAAAATTCTTGGCCATGCACCAGCAGTCATGATTTTTCATGAAAAATCCAAAAAAGTAAATTTTTTTCCATTTGGAGCTCCCTATCATAAGCGCGCGCCACGTGGCGCGGCGCGCAGGGAGAAAAACCATGTTTTTTGTACAAAAATTTGCCAAAATACCAAAAATGCCCCAAAATTCTTGAAATTTGGGCTGGAGCTTCCTCATTAAGTGTTATGCTAGGCTAAAGAGACTTCGGCCAATATCTGAAGATGATCAAGCTCCCTTTGCCTCTTTTGCTTCCTTATTTCCTTCCTCAATTTTGCCTTTAAATGTCTGATTCGTGCCTTGCAGACCTTGTTTCGCGCCATGTTGTGTAAAGCCATGTGTCTCAGTAATGCATGGTCCTTGTCATCCTTATCCTGCAGTCTCTCGAAGTGCATGTTAACTCTCTCGAGATTAGACTCCCGATCCTCATTAATCTCTTGCTCCAATGATGTGAGCTCAATTCTTCTCCTTTGTGCAGCTTGGTGATTCTCGCGGATGTTTTGTAGCTCCATGATTGCTTGCTGATCTTCAAGCTGTTTGTTTGTCTGCTCCAAGTATTTCATGGTCTACTTAGCCCTGTCCAAGTCCAGGGCTAAGGCTTCGATCTCTGTTTGCTACTCCTGGATGATCTCTCTGAGTTTGGCGCTTTGTGGACCTGTATCTGTATCATCATCATGAATGAGAATGAAGTTAGTCTCTCTTTCACCTGAAGGCTCCTCATCCTGCATTGGCCTCTTGCCTTTGTCTTGTACCTGTGATGTTGATGGAGGAAGTGAGGCCCCTTCCACCCCGGGTGGAGATAACACTCGCTTTGCCGCTGCAAACAAATGTCTGGTGCCTCTCTGATATGTGATGAATACCAACACACTAGCGGTCTCATGGCGCTCATACTGATGAGAAGGTTCACCTTCATGCTTAACCTCTGATAATCCCCATGAAGCTCTGAAGAAGTCACGAGAGATGAAATCATCCCAAGTGATGCCCTGTACTCCAAGCTGATGAACCACCAAAATCTTAATAAGAGCAAAATGATAGACACTGTTAAGTTGCTGCTGAGGGGTTTTATGCTATATAAAGGTGGTCATCCTCTCTATGTTCCAGCAAATGAAATACGAAATGTTCATCATCCGTACCCTAGTGAAATGCATGAGAAACTTGATGTGATAAGCATAGAGACGAGAGAACCGTCCCTCACAGCTGAAATATTTCGTGATTAACTTCATTAGTGGAGCATATTCATCGTTCAGATATTGGAATGGGAACACTCTCTTGAGCTGCCTCAAGAAACTGGTTTTAATGTATGGCTCATAATGCTGCCGATCAATCTTCTGCTTCTTGTGCCATGGTTCTCCAATGTTCGATATGCCAGTTGCTAATGAGACAGATTCTGGTGTAAGCGTGAAGGTGACACCAGCTAAGGTAGCTTGATCTCCATGTAAGTGCAACACGAATAGATGAGCCAGCTCATGATGAAATTGAACACTAGCCACCTTTTGACAAAATCATAGCATGACTGATGCTGAAAACACAACATAGCAAGAGGGCAGGCCTGCAATTCTGTAAGGGTGGTTGGTTCTTCTCTAACATGTCTGCCACCTTTATGATGCCTCCGGGGTGCCTGTTCTTCCAAGGGAGAGTCAATTTGGGTTTCCACTTCATAGTCCGATGAATGCTCAGATGCAACGACTGCTGTACAAAATACCTTGAAGAAAATATGCTGCTATATATGAACTGTGCTTGGACTCCTCTTTAATGATGCATGAAAATGCTGTGTTGTAATGCAATATAGTTGGATTCTACCACCAAGGGGAAAGAAAATGCAACAAGGGAATGTTAGGAAGGGGAAATAATAGTGAGGAATGGGAATTATTGGGAGAAATTTGATAGGGAAATATGGGAGAGGGTTTGAGGGATTTATGTATGGGAATAGGGTTTAGGGTTTGGGATTGTTGTATAGGGTTTGAGGTGTGAGATTTGAGGATTTGGGACAAAGCATGTAGGAGAAGGGAATAATGAACTTAGGTGATAGGGAATTAGGGATTGGTGAAGACAAGGGAACAATGGGAAGGAGAAATAATTTTGGTGGCAAAACAGTGAGTTCTGAAACCCTGACAGCAAGTTTGCTTATGTTTATAGAAGGAGGGTTTGATATATGTGTTCACCCATTTTCATCCATAAACCACCATCACTAATCACAACATTGGATGAAATATCAAAATAGCAACACTACCTGGCAAATCCACGCAAGTTATGAGCAAATTGGTTAAATTTGAAACAAATTCGGGTTGCGGACTGTATGCGTCACGCCAAGAACCCAGTGCACTGTGTGCTCTCAGTGCGTCATGCCCGTTCAGAATAACACTGGGCAATTTCTCCCAGTGAACCACGCGCTTCCAGTGCGCCGCGCCACCTATTCTGTGCGCCGCGCCAGCTAGTTGCAAGCAATTTCACCCCAAAACACGCACTTGCTCACCCAATTCACTTTGAAATGCTTCTCTTTGACCTTGGCATGCAGAATGACATTGATCTTCATGGCAAAACCTTTATAAAGACTTTGATTTGATTTTTGGTTCTTCAGAACCCATTTTTGTAATGTTTTGAAATTGGCACTTTTTCACAATTAATACAACTCTGTCTTTTTGTTTCCTTCTTGATTTTTTGGTTGAAATGATGAAATTCTTGGCAATTTTTTGCAGGAATAGCTGACATGGAATTTGGCAAAGGAGACCACGGCTACGCCTGAAGAATTCAAGAACTGAAATTTTTTGAAAATTATTACAAAAAACGAAATGTCGACTTTTCTTCAAAACAGAGTTTTGAAGAAAAGTCATAATCCATCCATATGACGATGAAAATATTTGAAATGAAAACTTATTAAGAACCCCCCTCTGGCCTATTGGCTTATTAGACATTGTTAAACACCAAATTGACTAACCCTAGACCTAATGACTAAAATGACTGTTATGATCTAGAAACTGAAACAGGACTGCAAATAACTTTTAAAACTTGATTTTGATGGACAGACCTGAGCCAACAATGAAAAGCATGAGGGGTAGTGAATGACAAAGTCCTTCCGTAAGATTTATGGCATGCTCCTAGCAGAATGCAACGGATCCAGCAAGATGGGACACCTAAAAATGAAATGTAAAAAAGAGTTTTGATCTCTGACGGAGGGATGACCAGACCGACTCTAACATTAGGTTGACATATTTGTTTGACCAACCAAATATGTACGCCACGCAGGCTAGATGGTTGACCATGATCAGTGAGTTTGATTTTGAGATCAGGTACATCAAAGGTAAAGAGAATAGGGTGGAAGATGTTCTCAGTAGACGGGTATAGGTAAATCACTTTGTAGCTATGAGCTCCTATGGGACAGACTTACATGATAGGATCTTGGAGGCAGGTCAGCAGGATGTCATGTATATGGAGATCGCATGTAGGTTGCACTAGTGTGATGGTATAGGTACATGTGATATTACATGTACATGTACATGTATGTGTGGTGGTACAGGTACAGGTGTTAGTACACCTATAGGTACAGGTACATGTTTAGGTGCACATGGTATGGATTATTCTCTTACAGTGGTTGGATTGGTTAGATTAAGAGACATGATATATGTTTTAGATAGTAGTGAGCTTAAGAAGGTGATCTCGAGAGTGTTTCTTGCAAAATTGTATTCAGGTCACCCAAGTTATCACAAGACAGTGACCACAGTAAATAAATTTTATTAATTTCTGAATCTAAAGAGGGATGTCGCAGAGTTTGTGGCTAGGTGTTTTTATTGTCAACGAGTGAAGGTAGAGTGCAAACATCCAGGTTGACAGCTACAGTTGATCGTGATTCTAGAGTGAAAATGGGAGGTCATTTCCATGTACTTCATCACAAGGTTTTCGAAGATAGTGAGACAGCATGATTCCATCATGGTTGTTGTGGACAACTTAAGAATGGTTGCACACTTCATTTCCGTGAAGTTTACATTCTCAACTAGTGATGTAACATAGGAATTCATCTAATATGTGATCAGATTGCATGGTGTTACAAAGAACATTGTGTCGGAAACAATGCGGAGTTCACTTCCAAGTTTTGGAAGGAGTTATTTTCAAGTTTGGGCATAGAGTTGGCCTTCAACACGGCTTATCATCCATAGAAATATGGAAAAATAGACAGGGTCAAAAAGATATTGAAAGACATGTTGAGGATGTATGTGATACATTAATAATAGAAGTGGGAAGAGTATCTCCCCTTTGTAGAGTTCGCATACAACAACGATTATCAGGAGTCATTGAGGATGAGTCCTTTTGAGGCATTGTATAGGCAGAGTAACAATACTCCCATCAGTTGGAGTGATCTGGTTAACAGGGTGTTGATTTGACGAAAGTTGTTGGCAGACATGGAATAAGAAATGTAGGTTATAAAAAAATATATAAAGGAAACATAGGATAGGCAGAAGAGTTATGGAGGTTGTAATAGGATGTTCAAGGAGTTCCAGGTTGGGGAACAGGTGTACTTGTGCATCAAACTAAGGAAGAGCTCCTTACGGTTAGGATCATGTGCCAAGACTGCACCATAGTTTTGTGGACCCTTCAATATCATTAAGAGGATTGGACCAATAGCCTATTGACTTGCACTGCCTCCGACAGTGAAACTCAATGATGTTTTCCATGTATCATTTCTTAAGAAGTATGTTAAAGATGTTGATCATGTGATTGACTGGTTTGTATTGCAGGTAGAACCAGATGGAAAATTCCAAATGGAGCCTCAATGTATATTGCAGAAAAAGGTGCTCATGCTCTGAAACCAAACAATGAAGAAAGTTAAAGTGTAGTGGAAGCACTTTAGGCCCGATGAAGATACATGGGAGATGGCAGATCAGATCAGGTTATGTATCCTTCCTTGTTTACCGATTGAGGCAAAGCAATTTTGACTTGGTGTTTTGGTGTGATTTTGGTATATTCTCTAGTATATGTTTTGATGATGTTGGTATATGTACATATGTATATGAATGTATTTACCACCATGAGCTACGTTATAAAGCTCCAATAAGCGGTATGAGTGTTATTTCATTATGAGGTCATGCTATTATGTTGTTATGTTGGTTTTCTTTCAATAAGGTGATCATTGTAAATACTACATTGAGCCATGTTATAAAGCTCCATGGGTAGTATGTTTGTTTTTCAGTAGTTTTGCTAAGGTCTTGATGTGGTCTAACACCGAGGACAATGTTCCCCAAGGGGGAGGGTTATGTAATAGCCCCGGTGAAAATTCCATGTAATAAATGTTATTAAAGGCAAAAATAATAACCAAGGTTGATGGGACATGTATTCCAAGTTGAATGTTGGGGAAGACATCCTAAGGGGGAGTTCATTTGGTTGTTTATGGCTAAGGATTGGCAAAGGCAATGGCCAAGTCTTTGGAAAGGAGAAATGGCATTTTTGGTACATTTATTTATGAAAATAATAGAGATTAGGAGAAAAAGGAGGTGAATTGTCACATGTTGCATGTGAGGAGGAAATTTAAGGAAAATAATGGAAAATGAAGAAAATAGAGGCCTCATTCATAAAAAAAATTTTGAGGATTATTTGGTAACCTTTTGTTAGTTGAGTTTTGGAGCTCTCTCTCTCTCTCACTCTCTCTTGCTTGGACACTTAGAGTTTTCTTGGATCAATTTTGCATTGGATCAAGAAAGGAAAAGAAGGCAAGAGGAAGCAAAGATCAAGCAGGGAAAGGTAGGATCAAGATGCTACACCAAGATTCATTGTAGGTACTGATTTGCATGTGTATTTTCCTTTCTAGATTTGGCATGCGAGATATTGCATGTGGTTCTTTGCAATTGTGGCGTGGATTTTGCCAAGTGTAACAATGTTTTTATCCTAGCCTTACCATTTCCAGATAGCGATGGTGTGATGGGGTTCTCATGTTTTGGTTGAGCTGGATTTCCAGATGGATTCGAAGCTAAGTGAGGTGGATCTCCGAAATGATAGAACACATGGCCTACTAACCACTGAACTAGACTATGGGTTGCGGTAAAGACGAATTTTGTGTTGCCTTGAATAGCCTAGGAATCCTTGCCAGTGAATGCAAGGATATACGGTAAAGCCAAGAGGTGGTTTTCTCTTTGTTCGACCTAGTAATCATGGGTGTAGGACGCGCAGTAAATCCTGGAGAGTGGGTCTCGGTTTAGGGCCTAGTGATCAGAGTTTGGATGTGCAGTAAATCCTGAGAGACTAGGAGGCATGAAAAATCCTCACAGTGTAGGTGGAGAAATTCGGTGGAATCCATGCTTATTCGGCCTAGTGATTGGGTGGAGATCATAGTAAAGATTGTTATGACATGTTCATTGTGTTGGCCTAGTGATCCGGGATGGATTACAGTAAAGCCTGGTTTTTATTCATGAAGGTGAGGTGGTTTAGCCTCGGTATGCCTTGGCTGGTTCTTTTGGTTTGAGTCCCACATTGATTCTTGGAATATGACATGGGGGTGTATGGTTGAAGAGAGATTTGGGTCAACCATTCTATGGTTGGCTGGAACATGGAAGTCCCATCCCGGGTTTGGCTTTTGAATCATTATGAAAGGTTATTTCTCCTTGTATTTATATGAGCATTTTGATGGATTATATGTGGTTTATATAGCTATACTTTATATTATGCTGGTTATAGGTGGGTTTTATGACAACAACTATGTATGGCTCTCAACATGCTTTCTCTTGTAAATGGATAGATAATGTATCTATGGCCTAATAGATGATAATGAAGAAAATGACATGAGGGAACAATGTTTCATAGCGATTTTCAAGTGAGTATGATATTTGGTGGCCTGGGTGCAGGTGTTAGTGAAAATCATTTAAATCCAGAAACAATTTCTTCAAGTTCAAACAAAATTTCTTCTTGGATTTCTTATGGAGTATCAGTCATCTACCTCTAAAGTTATCTATTCCGCTAGATTAGCAGAACTTCTTAATTTAGCCGCAAAAACAAGTGCCTTACAAGTCCTTAAAACATCACACAACACAATCACAAGTTCATCAGGGCAAGGTTCATTTACTCATGAATGATGCGATGCGATATTAATCGGTGATCCTCGTATCACACATTGCATTTCATAATTCCTTCAGGCTAAGGTTCATTCACTCATAACGATGTGATGCGAGATTAATCTAATGGTCAGCAGTTGCCAGTGATCCAACTGTCAACAGTGATATCGCACAGGGATCTGTGCGACGTTTATCCACCCTCATGGAGCTGATGAGGTTTATAAACACCTAGTTTATAAAAGTTCAGGTCCAATACTTAGATTAATGTCCACTCATTTTAAAGCCCAATATCCATCAGATAACAGTGACCACTAGATCCTACGTCTCGCGGGACTTCTATTAACACACAGTTTAATAACTGGGCCAAATCCCACTATTGACTGTGATGCAAGGCATTGAAAATGAAATCAACGGTTAGGAATGAATACGGTGCTTTAACCCCGATCAGGAATCCGTACACTTTCAAAACCCACAGTTGCTAATACACGGTGAAAAGAGATTAAATGCGATCACATAGAACTCTAAATTCTCAAGGCTAACTGAGAATTCAATAATACACCGAGACACTACGAAGGGATGCAACTCCCCCGGGATTGACCAATTATACACAGAAATGCACGGAGGTTTAATTCTGCAATTTAATCATATATGGCCAAAACAAGCTGAATCAGTCAAAATCCTTTTATAATAATTCAGAACTTACATAAATACTATTTCATACTAATAATCAGATCCTTAAACACTGGATCGAATTTGCCTAATCTTAAACAATATCTAATTCGGTTGATATTCTCCTCGAGAACCTCAATCAAATCAAAACTACATGAATTAATTACAAAATCACTCAATCCCTAAATACTAGCTCAAATCCTATGTAGAAAGCTTGTAAATTGATAGCTAAAGGATCCCATTCCTTTGCTTGTAATTTTTTCTTTTGTATTTTTGGAATAAGTTCAAAGCCTTTTTCCTTCAAGCCTCATGCTCCTGCATTAGACTCCCGAGGACAAAATTATTCATGGGCTCCTGTGCATGAGCTATTCTACAAAACTGCCCAACTTCTGTAACATGGAATCTGTCATCCAAGTAGCTTCATCAATTGGTTGATCCTTCCATTTGACGAAATACTCAAAATACTCCTGTCCTCTTGTCTTCTTCAACGATTTCTTGTCCAAAATCCTCTTTGGCTTTAGTTATTTTGCTATAGGCAACTATTTTACCCAATCAATCTCTTGTTCTTCTTGATCCTCTGTTGTGTCATCTGCCTGTTCCTTTTCATACATGTATAAGTCAGCAACATTAAAAATTGGAGATATTCCAATATCAGGGGGTAATTCAATTTCATATGCATTTGCAGAAAATTTTCTCAAGACTTTGCATGGTCCAATTTTCTTAAAGTTTAGCTTATTATACTCCTTTTTTGGAAATCTTTCCTTCCTCAGGTGTGCTAAAACCAAATCTCCAACCTCAAAATTATCTTCTCTTCTCTTCAAATATGCTCTGCCCTTGTATTTTATGTTTCTATCATGTAGTTGTTGTTTTACCTGTTCATGTATTGCTTGAACTTCTGCAGCAAAATATTCTCCTTTAGCACTTCGCCTTTTAGCTTTTCCCAAGTCTCTCAATTCAGACACTCCTCTTGGGTGCATTCCATAGATTATATGGAATGGACTCTACCTTGTACTCCTATTAGGAGAATCATTATATGCATATTCTGCCTCTGCCAATACTTCATCCCACTATTTTGGATGTTCACCTACAAGACTTCTCAAAAGATTAACTAAGCTTTTATTTACAACTTGAGTCTGTCCATCATTCTGAGGATGATAAGCAAAACTAAAACTCAGTTTAGTTCCAAGCTTCTTCCATAATGTCCTCTAGAAATGTCCAACAAATCTGGTGTCTCTGTCTGGAGCAATGTTCTTAGGTAACCCATGTAGTCTTACAATCTCCTTAAAAAACAGATTAGCAATATAAGTAGCATCCTTGGTTTTATAAAATGGAATAAAATGTGCCATTTTTGAAAATCTGTCAACTGCTACATAAATTGAATCATTTCCTCTTTGAGTTTTTGGTAAACCCAAAACAAAGTCCATACTTACCATATCCCAAGGCCTACCCGGAATAGGTAATGGAATATACAAACCTGTGTTTTGACTCCTTCTCTTTGCGTGTTGACAGATTTTACAATTTTTCATGTACCTTTCTACTTCAAACCTCATTCTCGGCCAAAAATAAAACCTATTCAACTGTTCATAAGTTTTGTGAGCACCAAAATGCCCTCCAAGTCCTCCACTATGTTTCTCCTTGATCAAATTCTCCCTGATAGAACAACTTGGTATGCACAATTGATTTCTTTTAAACAACAGTCCCTCTTGCAAGAAATAATCCAGCCACTTGCTTCTGTCTAACAAAATAGGATTTATACAAGCTTCAAATGCCTCTTTAAAATCTAGATCTTTCTCATATAACTCTTTAAGGAAATCAAAACCCAACACTTGGATTCGACTTTCTTGAAGTAAAATTATTTTTCCACTTAAGGCATCTGCTACTTTGTTTGATTGGCAAGTTATATGTTTTAATACAAAATTAAACTTTGCAGGTATTCTACCCATTTTGCATGCTTCTGATTAAGCTTTGGCTACTGCATAATGTACTATAATGCAAGGTTTTCTGAATATAGTATGAGCTCCTTGGACATCAAGTAATGTCTCCACTTCTTCAAAGACTACACCACTGCATAAAACTCTTTGTCATAAGAAGAATATTTCTTCTTTCTCTCATTCAGCTTTTCACTAAAATAAGCTACAAATCTATCCTCCTAACTCAAAGCAGCTCCACTGGCATCACACTCCACTTGAAAAGGTTTATTAAAATCAGGCAAAATCAAAATAGGTTTCTCAGTAATCTTTCTCTTCAACAGTTGGAAGTTATTTTCTGCTTTAGCAGTCCATTTAAATGGTTGTTTGTCCTTCTTTATTGTGTCAATAATTGAAGCATTAATCTTACTAAAATTCCTTATGAATTTCCTGTAAAAACTAGCAAGACCGTGAAAAATTCTTACCTCAAAGACACTTTTTGGTGAAGGCCACTCCATGATAGCCTTGATCTTCTCTGGATCCATCTTTAACCCCTCAACAGAAACAACAAAGCCCAAATACACCAACTCCTCCTTCATGAATGAACATTTCTTTAAATTTAACAGTAATTTTTCTTGTTGTAGCCTCTATAAGACATAATTCAGATGTCTCACATGTTCCTCCTTAGATCTGTTGTAAACTAATATATCGTCTAGATATACTATTACAAATTTACCAATAAATTCCTTCAGAACTTCATTCATAAGTCTCATAAATGTACTAGGGGCATTCGACAATCCAAAAGGCATTACCATCCACTCATATAATCCTTCATTGGTTTTAAAAGCAGTTTTCCACTCATCTCCCTCTCTAATTCTGATTTGATGATAACCACTTTTTAAATCTAACTTTGTAAAATATCTAGCTCCACTCAAACAATCCATCAAATCTTTGCTCCTAGGTAAAGGAAATATGTACCTGATTGTTATCTTATTGATTTCTCTCGAATCAGTGCACATTCTCCAGCCTCCATCTTTATTTGGGCTCAACACTATTGGCACTACACAAGGACTCAAACTCTCTCTAGCCAGTCCCTTGTCTAATAGTTCCTGAACCTATTTCCTGATCTCTTCATTCTCTATGGGAGTCATCCTGTAAGATTCTTTATTAGGTAGATTTACTCTTGGAACCAAATCTATGTGATGACTGTTTTTTCTAATGGGTGGTATCTCATGAGGCAAATCATCTACAATGATATCAAAATAACTGTCTAGCATTTCTTGAATTTCAATTGGTAAATAGAAAACTTTTGTGGAAGTAATTATTACCTTAGGTTTGCAAACGAATGCAAAACTTACCTCATCTTCCTCCATATGTTGCAAGCACTCTTTTCGATTCAACAAAAGGGTCTTTGAATAAGGTTTCTTCGATGCATCCTCTTGTTCTATTGGCAGCAATGTATGATTGACACCACATTTGTTGAATTTGTATGTGTTCTTCTTTCCATCATGCATAGCTCCTCTATCATACTGCCATGGTCTACCCAACAATATATGACACACATCCATAGGCATGACATTGCACTGAATTTTGTCTCTATATTTTCCCAACTGCAACTCCACTTCGAATTGCTCATTCACTACCAACTGATATCCCTTTTGAAGCCATGACACCTTATAAGGTGTTGGATGTTTCTTTGTTTTCAATTTCAACTTCTCCACCACTTTTGTGGAGACCAAATTATCTGTACTACCACTATCTATTATCATATGACAACACTTTCCTTGAACCTTACACACAGTCCTGCACAAGGTTTTCCTTTGTGCCAGTTCAACAATTTCCTTAGCTGGTTTTAACAAAGTTTTGTTGACTACCGAATATTCCCCTTTCTCTGGTACATTCTCTTCGTCTATTACCTTTGTTGCTTCCTCTTTAGTTTTTGCAACAATTTCATTCCTATGATTCGTTCCTATATTTTATGGGCATTCATAAGCTCTATGTCCCAGCTTGTTACATCTGTAACATCTAACTTCCCTTTACCTCTACCTCCTCTTCCTTTGGAAAAGCTCCCTCTGCCACTTGCATCAGCTCTTGTGGGTGCATGCTGACTTGAGATGATGATAGCTCCACCTCCAAGTGTCGTAGATATTCCTCTACCACCTTGTCTTCCCCTTCCTCAGAAAGTACCTCTATTTCTCGTAGACTGCTTCCTCATGAGTTTTTCTTCAGCCTTCAGTACCATCTGATAAGCCACTTCTATTGTTTTAGGAGACAATACACTTATCTCATCTTGAATGTCCTTTCTAAGACCATTCACATATATGGCAAGCTTCTCATCTATATCTTGGATTTGTCCTGCTCTTATACTCACTTTGTAGAATTCCTCTATGTATTCCTTTACTATCATAAACCTCTGTCTAAGATTATGCATCTGTCTAAATAAAGTTTACTGATGATCACTTGGTAGAAACTTACTTTTCAATTTTGCCACCATCTTGTTCCAATTCTTAATTGGTTGTTTGCCAAGTCTTTTTCTTTTCTGCCTGCACTCCATCCCACCAAAGTGCTGCATGTCCTTTCATTTTTGTGACAACAAAATTCACCTTCTTTCCTTCATCTATTTCTTCATAATCGATGAATTTATCCATGTAATTTATCTAGTCTATCAATTCCTCAGGGCTTAAGCTTCTTGTGTAGATTGAGACTTCAAGTCTAGGCTTGGATGTGGATCTCAATACTAACCTAAAGAATCTCATTTCAGGAGTTACATCTACAGGTTCTTCATCTTCTGCAACTCTAGTTTTAGGTTCACTAACATCCCCAGCATCTGCATCTCTTCTCATTTCCACTGCTTCCAACACTTCAACATTTGCAATTGGTCATCCTCTTCTTCGACCACCATTTATTCCTCCAATTCTGAAAGCCATATGGGATTTATTTTTTTGATCCTTGAGATCCTGTTCTGTTTCAGTAGGCTTCTCTAATACCACAAATGATGGCTTGGGTGTACGTGTTAGTGACAATCGCTCAAATCCAAAAACAATTTCTTCAAGTATAGGCAGAATTTCTTCTTGGATTTCCAGTAGAGTATCAGTCATCTACATCCAAAGTTATCTATTCTACTAAATTAGCAAAACTGCTTAATTTGGCCACCAAAACGAGTGCCTTACAAGTCCTTAAACCATCACACATCGCAATTGCAAGTTCATCAGGGCACGGTTCATTTACTCATGAATGATGCGATGCGATATTAATTGACGATCCTCGTATCGTACGTCACATTTCACAATTCCTTTAGGCAAAGGTCCATTCACTCATAATGATGCGATGTGAGATTAATCTGATGGTCAGCAGTCACCAGTGATCCCATGGTCAGCAATGATATCACACGGGGATCTGTGGCGATGTTTATCTGCCCTCAGAGAGCCGATGAGATTTATAAACCCTTGGTTTCTAAAATTTCAAGTCCAGTACTTAGATTAAAGTTCGCTCATTTTAAATCCTGATATCCATCGGATAACAGTGAGCACTAGATCCTCTGGCTCGCGGGACTTTATTAACACACGGTTTAATGAAAGGACCAAATCCCACTATTGACTGTGACACAAGGTATTGAAAATGAAATCAATGGTTAGGAATGAATATGGTGCTTCAACCCTGATCAAGGAATCCATACACTTTCAAACCCCGCAGTTGCTGATACACGGCGAAAAGAGATTAAATGTGATCACACGCAACTCTAAATTCTCAGGGCTAACTGGAAATTCAATAATACACAGAGACACTACGGAGGGATGCAACACCCCCAGGATTGACCAATTATACACAAAAATGCACAGAGTTTTAATTTCTCCAACTTAATCATATATGGCCAAAACAAGTCGAATCAGTCAAAATCCTTTTACAATCATTCAGAACTTACATAAATACTATTTCATCCTAACAATCATATCCTTAAACACTGGATCGAATTTGCCTAATATTAACAAATATCTAATCTGGTCGATATTCTCCTCGAGAACCTCAACTAAATCAAAACTACATGAATTAATTACAAAATCACTCAATCCCTAAATACTAGCTCAAATCCTATCTAGAAAGCTTGTAAATTGACAGCTAAAGGATCTCATTCCTTTGCTTGTAATTTTTTTTTTTGTATTTTTGGAATAAGTTCAAAGCCTTCTACCTTCAAGCCTCATGCTCTTGCATCAATATTCCTACTCTTAATTTTGTTGTTTGCACCTGTAGGTTACATGTTGATGATATGTTTGACGAAATGCCTGGCATGACTAGTAGGCGCCTGATTAGGGTCTTGTTTAATTTATTGCTTTTGCATCATTGTGTCTATGTTATTTGACTGATCTCAAGCTATCATTCCATTCTGGGCAGTGATCTGGGCTCTTGTCTTGAAAAAGTGGCTCAAATCTTGAGGTTGTTGGCATAATACTGACAAATTTAGTCTCTGGTCACTGGCAAGCAAGCCTGTGAAAGCACCTTTGGGTTTCTGGACGCTCTCTTGTCTGTATCATGAGAGCGATTGAGGCCTAACATCTCTAGAATATTAGTGGGACCCATGAATACGATGTCTGAGTGGTTGACATGTCTCCTAAGGGTTTTGTTGCCTATGTGGATAGGTTGGTTGATGTGTTCCATCGATTCCACTTCCCTAAGGTGAATAGGATGTCAAATCTAATCATAGTAGCCTCTCATCACATGTTTACCTGGTTGGCATGGCTACATGGGTAGATGTGGAAGGAGGGTGTTACATGGCAAAAACTTGAGTGTGGTTTATGGTAAGCTAATATACCCTAGAGCATGGTTACACATAATCCGAGAAAACCCACATCTATGATGATAGAGGAGTGGTAGGAAAAATTCAAACAGAGATAATGGTTGACTGGACTACGTACATGAAGGAAATCCTATTATACTAGCGGTTCCAGTGGTTGGGTACCCATGCAATCTAGTGGATGGTTTTTCCTTTATATCGATGTCAACATATTTTTTTATCATGTTTGTAAATACCACATTGGACCACAACCAGACTTTTTTGATTGAGACTGAGACAAGTAGTCATTAAGTGAGAGACTTGGAAAATATAATTCCTACTTGTCTTAGGTGTGATGCTTTCTAAGTAAAGGAGTTTGTTCCTATTTTTTAGAATTTATTTAGACCTAGATGTTTTCTAGATTGGTGTACAACTGAGATACTCTGTCAATCAATTGATTGTGTGTCCAAGATAGTTTGTATATATTAAGACAATAATTCATGCATATATATGTAACATTATTTCATCAATGTGAAATATGCCGATGTAATTTTATGTGTCTTCAGGGATTTTTCCACCCACAATTGAAGGACCTCATGAAAGAAAGAATTTGATTAGGAGCAATGCTACCAACAATCTCATTCAGAATGTTCTCAAACATCGATTAATTCTAGATGTTACCTGTATGTCGTAGTTGTGATAGATGATTCCATGTCCATAGGGGGCTCTGGTATAGCACCATGTACTCTAGGTCCTCAAAATTAATAAAGATATGAAAGAAAGACAAATTTCAAGGTTGTATGAGTGTTAATGCGACTTACATGAAGAAGGTACTACTTGTCCCTTAAATTTGAAAAGGTAATCCTTCATCCCTTTCTCTTTCTCCATTGAATTCTTTCTTTTTGGAGCCAAACAATCTTAACTCAACTATCCTGGTATCCCTTGGTTCATCATTTTCCACTACAAGATATCCCACTCACTTCTTCATAGAATTTCAGATTGGAGGCATAGAAAGGACCCTAAGTTATCCCTTAAAGATATTCATTTATATATTTCCTCATGACAAAAACACACACCTTAAAGGCACCAGAGTCTCACCCCACTCATCTCTGTTATGTTAAACATATATTTCGTCGCCTTATGCAAATGTATCACTCTTTCCATCTACAAAAACTACAACAACATCACAAACCCATATGGGAAGTTATCATGAAGGCAACCCTTTGAGATTATATTGTCACCGTTCATCATTTACATGCACCCCATCAACCATCAAATTGAAGAGTTCAAGAAAGCCTTGATGTTCATAAATAACAAGACCCGCTGCATGTTTCCACCGAGTGATATCCGCATACCGAATTGACTGGAGGTATGAATTCAATTTGATCAATGGATGATGTCCATATCAGGTTTGAAAAGTGTGTGATATTTAGTTCGAAATAGCAATCCTGATAGTTCGAAGGGTTGAGAACTAGTTTGCCGATACGCGTGTCTATATCGACCCCATATGGATGTATCGATGCTCAATTTATTTATTTGCAAATATTTTTTAATTATGGACGACCGCGATTGTGCCGGAAGAGAATATGATTTGTCTGATTGCCATATCGATCGCTAGAGAAGTGGGGAGTGTGAACCGTTACGGCGGAAATTATTTGACCCCGCACAGGTTAGGCGACAATGTCAGAGAGGACGAAATATTAAGCATTTAAAAATAAATGGAGAAATGAAGTTTCAAATATAGAACCTTTACTTTTTTGATCGCCGCGCCATAAGGGCCACTAGACAGCCCATTTATAAACATTAAAATCTTAAACATAAACCTAAATAAAAATTTAAAATTAAATCTAAATTTTAAACATAAATAAAATTAAATTAAATTGTAAAAATAAATTTAAATGTAAATTTGGATTGTAACCATAAATTTAAAATTGTAAACATAAATATAAATGGAAAATATAAATTTCAAATTGAAATTTAAACTAAAATTCAAATTAAAAATTAAAATTAAAATTAAAATTAAAGTTAAAGTTTAATGTAAAGTTAATTTTAAATAATAGATGGTCATTTGATGAATATGGCAGTAGATATGATGTAAAATAGGGAACAGTGAAGAGTGATCAGCGTCCAGCGCAAACAGGGGCAGTCAAAGGGCTCTATGAAGGGCAGTAGAGGAGGGGGCTCCACTCCCTCCTATAAAGAGGCCGTGGCCAGCAGAGGCAAGAAGCCTCTAGAAAATGATAGGGAAACAGGGGGGGAAGGTAAAAGAAGCACGGAAGAGGGAACAGAAAAACCCATAGAACAGGGTCAATATAGCACAAAAGACATAGAGGTAGAAGACAAAAAACAGGAAACTAAAGACAAGAAAAGCAAGGGACCCTGCAAACCCAAAACAAACACAACTCCCAGGGTTATTTTAAATAATCCAGAACTACAGGTGCACAGGGAGCACATGGGGACATATGCCATCATTTGTAAGTTCATGGGACTATGGCCCACTGAAAAACCTTTATAGTGGTGCATTAAATACCACCAAAAACCTAAAGGGAGAATAGATCTTCATCTTGGGTCAAAGAGTTTCTTTACGGTGGTGTTTACTAATATTGAAGACAAGGACAAAATAATTGAAGGAGGGCTCTAATTCTATGTTGCTGCGGGGCTCTACATGAGACCGTGGATGATGAACTGTGTTCCAGAGAAGGAAACTTTTACTTCAGTGCTGGTCTGGGTAAGGCTCTACTCTCTACCTCTTGATTATTGGAAAAATGAATCATTAGTAGCCATAGGCAATAAATTAGGTCGCTATGTTAAAGCCTCTGAAGCCACTAGAAGGGGAAAATATACTTCCTTTGCTAGAATATGTGTAGACATGGATCTATCAGGAGCTCTACCAGAGGAGATAATCTTGGAAGTTTTTTATGAAGAATGGGTGCAAATAGTAGATTATGAGCACATTCCATTCAGATGTCACAAATGCCATGAACATGGACATCTTTTTAGAGACTGTCCACTCAACAGAGAAATAAACAAAAGAGGAATCAACACAATGAAAGAATCAGATAGCTTCTAGAAAGTGGTTAACTGAGGCAAAGGAAGTAAAAGAGGACCGAAAAATCAGTAGAGCGAAGGACAACAGTTCAGGCAGAATAGTTTTCAAGTGCTCCAGGAAGAGGAAAAGATAACTATAGAAGATCAAACAATGGAAGGGAGTTCTGTAGAAAAGGAGAAGGAAAGAAACCTGGAACAAACACAAAATAATGAGTACCAAAAAGAAGCCACTATGAGCGATGCTGAACAAGAAATGGATCAGGAAATGACCCAGAATGATATGGACCCAGAGGACCATGAACTACTAGAAATTCTTGATAAAGAAAACCTAGACCTAGAAGGATTCTTGAGGCAGGGTACTACAGGGGGAGTAGATTCGCTACCTCAAGAAGAACTCAGCAGAATACAATAGTTGTTTCTATGGAAAACGCAAGCTGGGAAGTTAGAGAGAGGGAACAATATAGATAAGCAGGACAACCGAGGGGTGAAAATGATGAAAGCTACGCCGGGACTAGCTACAAGAAACCCAGGCAAGAAAAGAGGGAGGAAAAGGCAGAATGAACTCTTGATGGAGTGTGGAAAGCTGATGATTGATTTAGGTAAGATGAAAGAACTAGCCAGTTACTCCTTTACAAATCTTTTATAATGAAGTTGACATCTTGGAATATTAGAGGTCTAGGGAGTAAGAGAAAGCAGAGAATGCTTAGCAACAGAATGAAACAAGAAATGTCGGATATAATGTTCATCCAAGAAACGAAATGTTCCATTCAAAAGGTAAGACAAATCCACAGTAAATGGCTTAGCAACTATGAGTTCCTAGAAGTAAAAGCAGAAAGTACAGCAGGGGGCATACTCACTCTATGGAATCCCCACAAAATTGGCATTCTGGAAGCTGAGGCTTCCAGAAATTACTTATCGGTTGTTATTCAACCGGTAGGAGAAAGGGACACCTTTCTGGTCACAAATGTTTATGGTCCTCAGAGAATAGATGACAAACTTAAGTTTCTGGATACCCTGGTGGATCTCAGGAACAGACATGCAGACATACCCTGGATCATGGGAGGGGATTTCAACATGATTAAATCCCTTTCAGAGAAAAAAGGAGGAACAAGATCTCTAAGTAAAGACTCCATGGCTTTCCAAACCTTTTCTGATAACATAAATCTGGTTGATACTAATTGGAATATTGGCCTCTTTACTTGGAATAACAGGAGGGGAGGAGAGGCCCTTGTTGCCTCAAAGCTAGACAGATTCTTTATCTCTGAGAATCTTATGCTAGAAGGTAAAGAGGTAATGGTGCGAGTTCTTCCCTTTGGAGGCTCAGACCATTGGCCAATTCAATTGGAAATCAAGGGTATAGGCACTCCTAGAAACAAACCTTTCAGATTTGAAAATATTTGGCTGTCACACCCGGACTTCATAAGAAACATTGAGAAATGGTGGACAAAGGACTTGCAGATTTAGGGGACCAGTATGTATCTTCTTCCCAAAAGACTAAAACACATCAAATGCTGGCTTAAGGAATGGAACAAGAAGGATTTTAGTAATATTTTTGAAGAAAAGAGAGGAGTTGAAAACAAAATGTTGGTTCTCAACCAAGCTCTAATGAAGGAAGGCTTTGATAAAGACGTCAGTAAGAAAGCAGATAAACATTATCAAGAATGGGAGAATCTATGTAAACAAGAGGAAATATTTTAGAGACAGAAGTCCAGAGTTCAATGGCTAAAAGAAGGAGAGCACAATACTAAGTTTTTCCATAGAACCACCATGGCCAATAGAGCTCACAACAACATCTCTTCAATCAAGAATGAAGTAGGAGAACTGTAGATCTCCCATAAAGCTATAGAAGCGGTGTTAGTCCACCACTTTCAAGGTATAACACAGGAGAACAATTTATATAGAGAGCAATCCATCAGGGAAATAACTACTAATGTACCGAAACTAGTATCCAGAGAGGACAAATTCAACCTTAATAGACCAGTTACGGAAGGGGAGCTAAGTGATGTCCTTAAAGACATGCAGAATGGAAAAGCACCAAGCCCAGATGGTTTCAATGTGGACTTTTTCAAAGCTTGCTAGAATATTGTTAAGTGGGATATTTTGAAGGTTGTGGAGGATTCCAAGTAAAAAAAATTGCTCTGAAAGCCCTCAATACATCCTTCATCGCCCTGATCCCCAAATAGGAAATTGCTCAGACATCGGATAAATATAGACCCATAGCCCTATGCAACGTAATCCATAAGATTATATCCAAGGTTGTGGCTAATAGACTCAAACCTTTACTTCCGGTCCTGGTATCAAGTGAGCAATCAACATATGTGGAAGGCAGACAAATTCTAGATAACATCATTCAAGAACAAGAAGTGGTGCACTCTTTAACTAGCAAGAAGTAGGCGGGTATGATCATGCAATTAGATATTGCAAAAGCTTATGACAAGATAAATTGGGTCTACCTTAAGAAAATGCTGATTGCTTTTGGATTTGATCACAGCTGGGTCAGATGGGTAATGGCACTAGTGACCTCCTCCAGTTTTTCTATCTTAGTCAATGGCTCTCCCTCAAAGATTTCCAGTCCCTCAAGAGGCCTCATATAGGGTGACCCACTCTCCCCCTTTCTTTTTATCATCATGATGGAAGGACTGGGGAGAGCTATAAAGCTGGAGAAGTCTTCAGGAAAGACCAAAGGTCTGTAGCTTACTGACAACAAACCAACAATTTGTAGATGATACCATGCTACAGGGACTCCCCATAGTCCAAGAAGCTTCAAACTACAAAAAGTTCTGAATCTTTTTGCCTCAGCTTCAGGTATGTAAGTTAATCTCTCCAAATATAAAATCTTCTTCTTCAATACCAATATTTCTATTCAGAAAAACATATCCAGAATTCTTGGCTTTCAAAGGGATTTCCTTCCTTCAAAATACTTAGGAGTCCCTCTAATTGCAAAACCAATGCTCAAAAGCATATGGGAACCTTTGATCAACAAGTTGCAGGACAAAGTCAATAAATGGACCATCAGATCTTTAAACCTTGCTGGTAGGTTAGTTCTTACAAAATCAGTGCTCCAAGCAATCCCTGTTTTCATGTTATCAGCCCTCCCAGCTCCAAAAGGGGTCCTTCAACAATTTAGAAATATTAAAATAAACTTCCTTTGGGGCAAGGAGGAGACTAAGAGGAAATGGGCCTTGGTGTCTTGGGATAAAATTTGTAAGCCCAAGAACCATGGAGGACTTGGATTGGATGATCAGGAGATTCTCAGTAAGGCTCTAGGGGCCAAACTTTGGTGGCGCTGGGTCCAGCATCTAGAGACTCAATGGGCAAATATTTGGAAAGAAAAATATGCCAGTTCCTGGCAGAACAATGACCTTATAAGAATGTCAGGAAATATAAAGAGTTCTTATATTTGGAATAAAGCTTGGGAGAATAGAAGACTAGTACAAGAGAATAGATTCTAGGAAATCAGAGAAGGAAATCTTGCTCCTTTCTGGGAAGACAAGTGGCATCGATAATCAATTTTGGTAAAAGAAGACTTCCTTGATCTTAAACAGGAGTCAGATTCCCAAGGTTTAATAAAGGTTAAGGATTTCTAGATACATTCTCATCCTACGGATAAGTGGAGAATCTGGAGAAACATAGAGTGCAAAAATAACAATCTCCTGAAAACTAAAGCAGAGGAGCTCAAGAAAATAGTAGAGAAAAGGAAGATCTTAGTGGCAGAGGGACAAGACCAACTGAGATGGGGAAATAACAAAGAGGGCACCTTTATTCTTAAGGAAGCAAAAAGCATTCTCCTTGAGCTGGATCCTCAGGTTCTGGACAAAATCTGGCAAAATCTTTGGAGGCATCAAGGGTGGATGAAAATCAAACTCTTCATGTGGGTTGTGTATCACAAAAAAATCCTGACTTGGGATAACATAAGGAAGAGAGGTGTATAGGGGCCTTCAAGATGCCCGCTCTGTGAAGCACAAGAAGAAACCTTGGAACATTTACTCAACAACTGCATTTTCACATCCTGGTTTTGGGACTTATTTGCTACAATTTTTCAACAATCTGATAGAGACAGAGGTAGCATCATTAGTACCCTCATCAACTAGAGGAATTTTTTTTTGGATAATGAAATTCTTAACTCAGCGTGGGCTCTTACACCAAGCTTCATCATATGGAACGTGTGGAAGGAGAGGAACAAAAGAATTTTTAAGGAGGAAAAAAAGCCCCCTCAACACCTGTTGGAGATAATCCTGAAACAACTCAAGGAGACTGTGAGAACCACTGTTCACAACTTCCCTAAAACCCCCCCAGAAACAGATTTAAATATTCTCAGGCAGCTGGGGATGAATGGGCTCACCCTCCTTGGCCTTGACAGGAAGATCATTTCGTCGGATACGGAGAAGGATTTTTGGCATCCTCCTCCAGAGGGCTATTTAAAATACAACATTGATGGGGCTTCAAAAGGGAACCCGGGAACTGCAGGGTATGGAGGTGTCCTCAGAAATGTAGAGGGAAGTATCGTTTTCATTTTCCATTGCCACCTAGGTACAACCACCAATAACATGGCTGAACTAATGGCTATGGAACAATGCCTAGATTCACTGAAGCAGAACAACTGTCTAAACGTCATGATAGAGGCAGATTTGGAGTTAATTATCAACTCAGTGCAAAAAATTCATAATGGAACTACACTGGATAAAGTCTCTAAGAATTGGAATCTAATTTGGGTCTTCCAAAGAATTCAAAGCCATATTTAGGGCCTATGCCCTATTAGTTTCCACTATGTTCGCAGAAAGGAAAATAAGCTGGCAGATTTTTTGGCCAACCAGGGAGTTAGCTACACAAAGATTAATGTGTCGATGAAGTGGCAGGAGTTAAGTCCAAGCAGACTGAGAGCTCTATGTTGTGAATAGGCGGAAGAAGACAAGGATGTGTTTAGATTCAAAACCATGGAGACTAGCTCGATTTGAATTTCCCCTGGATGTGTCTTCTTTTTGGGCAAATTTTGCCGAAGAGAAGAGAACCATGTCTGGTAGCCCAGACTCAAGGTGCAAGTGTGATGAAGATCTCAGATATTTCCCATACGTCTTTGCTCGATGGAACACTCTCACCCATACATTATCCCAACTAGGGCGAGGAAGTTTTGTATTTGCAAGTGGATTCAAATCATTCGGCAATGGGTGGTTTTAGATTTCGGGGTCCAGATTGCAAAACCACCTCCCAAGCGGTTTTCGACCGATCGTGCTGCCCTCAGAGTGGTAATGGTTTTGGCCTTTTCACAGTGATCCCATACATCCTGCGACACGTGGCAGGGTGAGGGTTATGAAAACCGCCCTCTATCACAGTTTAACATTCCTCCTTCTTGTCCTACACGAAATCTGTCTCAGCCGTTGGATTCTGGTGCTGCGAATCAACGGTTGTCCGGGATAGAGCAAACTGGTGGGGTAGGGCGGTTAAACTTCGGGCTCTTTAGCTAGGCGGCTTCCTCCTCTGCCATCGATCTTATCGTTTTGATGGGTCGGTTCTTTAGTTTGGGGTTTACCAGAGGGAGGCCGCGTGAAAGTTTGCGGGCTTTCCGAGGGTTAGTCTGGAGTCATGTTAGTTTTTTCTTAGGTTTGAATTTAAAGAGGTAAAGCTGTACAGTGTAGCCCTTGGAGGCTAAAGCCTTTATTCCTTTTCTGTTTCTTTGACATTGGGTGGACGTTTGTTTATACTGTACACTATTCTTTGACTCAATGATATAGAAGGATCCATACTTGCTTCAGCAAAAAAAAAGTAAAGATAATTTTAAATAGAAAGTTTAATTTTAATTTAATTTTAATATTAATTTTAAATGTAAATGACACATTTAAAATTTAGCATGGTGCATTTAACATTTAAGAGGTAAAGCATTTAAAATTTAACATTCAACATTTAAATTGTGAACATAAATATAAATATAAATATAAATATAAATTTTAAATTTAAATTTAAATTTAAATTGAAATTGAAATAAAGATTTCAATTTCATTTTCAATTTGAATTTGAATTTAAGCATTTAAAATTTAAGCATATCGACATCGAGTTACAAGTAGTTTAACAAAGGTTGAACATATAAAATTTAACATAGGAATTTAAAGGTAAACATAGGAATTGATAGACGAAACATATAAACATATAAAATTTAACATAGGAATTTAAAGGTAAACATAGGAATTGATAGACGAAACATATAAACAGAAAATTTTAAAATAGTGTATAACATGTAAATTCTAACATAACACTTATAAACATTAAAGATGAACATAGGTTAAACATTAAAATTTTACAATTAAAAATTCAACATTTAAAATATAACGTATTAACATTTAAAATTTGATTACAGAATTGAAACATATGAAAAATTCCAATATCGGGTTTACGAGAGATTTTTCGGCGTAAATCACAATATCTATCATTTGTCGACGTGTTTCAAACCAACCAGTGTGGTTCATCATCAGGACAAGTTGAAGAAACAAATCCAGCTTTGTATGTTAAATAGTTTGAGCAAAGTGTTTCTTGCAAGAAAGCATTGGTTCTGTTCAATTCGGAGATGGCTCGATTTCATTAGTGTAAGTGGAGGAAGGGAAGTTGAAAATCAAACAATTGATTTTCCAAGAAATTATATTGGCAGAGTGGTGTTTCAGAACAACATCTTTTTGCATGTTCCTTTTTGTGGTTTCTCATACTCTCATACTTTCCTACATAGCTTTTTTGTATGTTTGGTGATTGTTCATTGGGTCAAATTCAAAGATTGTTGGAGATTATTGGTCGTTCAGAGATTGCTGGTTGGGTTGAGTTGCAGAGATTTGGGTGTTTGGGGGGCTAAAAGAGTGAGGACCCTTCCTATGCTTTGGAAAATTATCTTTTATAGTATATATTGTGAAGGAAAAAGAGTTGTCTTTTTGCACCTATTTTAATACACTGTTTAGTGATCATATATATATTAAATACAAAACGTTTATGTTTTTTTTTTTTTAAACAGTGGAGAAACAAAGTGTGCATAACTGTTGAATACACTATTATCGGTATGGACAATTTTCTGTAAATGATGCTTTAGCATCATGGGAAAATAACAATTTTTATAGGCACAAAAGCATTGTAGGAAGTTAGAAAACATATATTTAGGGAATTGGGCCAAAATTTTAGTGGAATACTATTATAGTTAAGAGCAAACTGAAGTAGTGCAAAAGTGTAGTTGTGATGTAGGAAACAACAACCTACGTTGGAGGGTTAGTTCCCGGGACTAGCTATTTACGGAAACCCTAGAACAATCCCTCCACCTGTAATATGGTTGGAAAATCCGAAAAACATTGTGATGAACTAAGTCAGAGGTTTCCGATTTAGGTTAGTTCCCTGCCAGGCCTAAGAATTCGACCAACCGGGAGCAGTCCTAAATGGGCATGTTGATTTAATTGACAACAACAAACAGACCTAATGAACAGACAAAAGAAAACTGGAACCATATATTTAGACCACTTTGACAGGTAATATAAATTGTTTTTAAATATTAAATCTAACTTTTACGACGTCAATTATAATTGACTCCTTTATGGGGAAAGGACTAATAATACTTTAAAATTAAAATATTTCTTTATAGTTCTAAAACTTTGTATTAAAAAAACGATGAAGTAGTATAGTTTGAATTCCTATGGTGCGTAATGTGAAAATTTAACAATATCATAAAATAATTCAATGGAACTAAATCCTTTCGAATGATAACCCCGAGGAAATCATAAAAATCAAAGTAATTTATAGATCCCATATTACATGTCCAACCCCATATACGAAAACTTGAACAGAGCTATTCCAACTCTAAAGAACAAAGTTTTAATTCCTTTAAGAGTATCTAAATAAATTATAGAAACAAACTACATAACTCTTACTTGGTTAGAAACCCTTCTTTGAATTAACCCTAATAGAGATGGTCTCGAAAGAAAACCATAGTTGCAACACCCATAGGGCATGTCTGGAGGTTGAACCACAGAAGGGATTCAGGAACATGGGAATAAGAAATACCTAGTTACCATCGATGAATTTGGAGTTCATTTCTTGAAATGAGCAAGTCGACATAAAACCAGGATTCATACCTGTAATTACCTATAAAGGATTAGAGGGATAATTACATGAAAGAGGGTAAAAAAAAGTTTGAGTGGAACTAAATCCTTTTGAATGATAACCTGAAGGAAAAGATAAAAATCGAAGTGATTTACAAAACCCATATTAAATTTCCATCCCCATATATGGAAACATGAACAAAGCTATTCCAACTCTAAAGAACAAAGGTCTAATTCCTTTAAGAGTGCCCAAATAAATTATAGCAACAAACTACATAATTGTTACTCTGTCAAAAACCCTTCTTTGAATCAAACCTAATAAAGATGCTCTCAAAAGAAAACCGTAGTTGCAACACCTAAGGAGTTATACCTGCAATTGCCTGGGATTAGAGGGGTAATTACATGAAAGAGGAAGTCCAAGCATAAAAAATAAAAGCAGAGAGAGATTATCACTGGTGTAGTGGGGTATCTGCAAATACATTCAATCACAAAGCTTCTATATTGAATGAATATTCGTTTCTAAGAGGTAGAGAAAATTACTAACTCTGTATAATTTAAAACTCTCGTTTACTTGTGCATGGATAAAAAGGCAGCCACTCCAGTAGTGAACAATTGATAGTACAAATCTCTCAGAGAACTAGTGAAAGGCATAATGAAATCACCAAGGGTTACATCAGATACATTTAATAGTAAAATGTAAGTTATCATAATGCAACTTCTAGCAATTGCGATCAGTAAAAGATTTAGTAGACTACTTGTAAGTCATGACAAGCTCCTGGAGCGAGTTCGCATCTGGAAGAAACATGATCGTTGATAGTACAAATCCTTTAGAGAACTAGTGAAAGGCATAATGAAATCACCAAGGGTTACATCAGATACATTTAATATTAAAATGTAAGTTATCATAATGCAACTTGTGTAGTTATCATAAAAGCAGAGAGAGATTATCACTTGTGTAGTGGGGTATCTGCAAACACATTCAATCACAAAGCTTCTAGATTGAACAAATATTAGTTTCTAAGAGGTAGAGAAAATTACTAACTCTGCATAATTTAAAACTCTTGCTTACATGTACATGGATAAAAGGGCACCCACTCCAGTAGTGAATAACTCATAGTACAAATCCTTTAGAGAACTAGTGAAAGGCGTAATGAAATCACCAAGGGTTACATCAAAGAGGTTTAATAGTAAAATGTAAGTTATCATAATGCAACTTATAGAAATTGTGAGCAGTCAAAGATCTAGTAGACTACCTGTAAGTCATGGCAAACTCTTGGAGCGAGTTCACATCTGGAAGAAACACCATCATTGCAGAGAAGCTGTAGGAGATGAAAGGAGAGAATGAAGCTACTAACCACCTACTAACAAGGGTTTGGGGGAGGGGTAATACCCTAACCAACCCTCATGAAATTTGGACCCTTGATTTGGTAAGGAAGCAATCAAAGTGATTGAAACCACACGACAATCCCAACCATTGATCTTACCCACTTGCATAGATCGTTATATGGTGCGGAATAAATGTCTAGAAAATTCGAGATCAAATCAAACCATACGCTAACCTAGGATAGCTGGGGTAGCTACAGTCATCCAAGGTACCCTTAATAGACACAATCTTAGGAAGTTTCCCACTTTGAGCAACTATCCCTCTATAGCTAGATAAAATTTCTAATTCTGTAGAATTTAAAACCCTTGCTTACCTATGCATGGATAAAAGGGCACCCACTCCAGTAGTGAACAATTAACATTACAACTCCTTCTGAGAACTAGCGAAAGGCGTAATGAAATCACCAAGGGTTACAACATAGAGGTTCAACAGTAAACCATAAGTTCTCATAATGCAACTTACAACAACTGTGATCAGTCAAAGGTCTAGTCAACTACATGTAAGTTGTGATAGACTCTTGGTGCGAGTTTGCATTTGGAAGAAACACCATCGTTGCAAAGCAGCCGCCGAAGGTGCAAGGAGTGAATGAAACTATTGACAAAGGTTTGGGGAATGGGTAATGCCCTAACCAACCCTCATGAAATATGGACCCTTGATTTGAGAAGGAAGAAATTAAAGCGATTGAAACCACATGACAATCCCATCCATTGATCTTACCCACTTGCACAGATCTTGGTATGGTGTGGAACAATTGGCTAGAAACTTCAAGATAAACCAAAACCATACCTCAACCTAGGATAGTTGGGGTAGCTATGGGTATTTCATTTAACATTGTGTTTGGTATTCCATTGGGTATTTCATTTGACAAGTGCCATAAAGTATTTCATTCGACAAGTGCCATAAAGCTTTTCATTTCACAAGTGCCATAAAGTGCCATTTATCATTGTGTTGGGTATTTCATTTCACAAGTACCATAAAGTAGTTGATCAAATGTTGGTGGTTGCACCGAGAGGCGCATTCTACAATGCAGTATGATCGAAATGTGTAAATATGTCATGTCCTAAAATAATAATAATAATAATAAAAATAATTTATGCTAATTTTAGCCAATTTTAAATTATATATAACTTTTTAATCTTATTAATGGACTAAGATTAATTATTAAAATATAATTATGTATTTGAATGGATAGTAAATTATCTCATGCTTTTAATATTTCCTTTATCATATACGTGAATTTGAATGGATCATAAATTTACCTTTAATAAAAAAATTACCACATTAAAATGCCAAATTAAGTAAAATTTTAAACATTTTTACTCTTTACTAAAGCCAATAGCATTTCTTAAATCAAAATAAAAAGGTTAATTCAACACAAAGAATGGAAAATCTTGTTCCATAATCTTTTAATATTTTTTTAAACTAAAGGTTTGTAAAATGAATCTTTAAAAGGAAAAGCCATATGTATTAAAATATTTAAAGACATAAATATTTCCACATCAAAGTTGTAATATTTGAAAATATTAATTTGATTTAGTTTTATTATAAATTTTGTTATCATGCCATGTAAAAAACATCATTAAATCTAATATTGATATTATAATATTAATATTAATATATTCTAATATTAGTATGCTTAAATTTGATAACTTTGGATTAATGCAATATTAAATTTAATATAATATTAAATTTTTTATATTATAATATATATTAATATATCATGATATATATTAACTCTAGATATCTATGGAGGGAAGAACAAAGGGATAGAGTGATATAGGTGGAGAGATAGGGGGAGTGACAAGGGAGAGGAGGAGAGGGAAGAGGAGGAATGAAGAGACATAGAAAGAGAGGAGTCAGAGAGGGAGATAAGGGTAAGAGAGAGAGAGGTGGAGACACAAAGATGGATGGTGGGGACGGGAGGAGGAGATATAGTGATAAGGTTGAAGGGAAGATAGATAGGGAGAGAGACAGGGGGGCGAGAGAGATAACGACAAGGTTAGAGGGTAGAGAGAGAGAGAGAGAGAGAGATATGGGGGGAGATATAGGGAGGTAGGAGAGAAAGGGAGAGAGGGCAAGGACCAGAGAGAGGAGGAGAGAGGTAGGGACATAGAGATGGACTTAGAGGGGGAGATAGGGAGTGAAGAAGAAATACATTAAGAGAGAAAAGTGGGGAGACAAAGAAGGAGTGACAAGGGAGAGATGGAGAGAGTGTGTGTGTGTTTCGGGGTGATATAGAGAGACAAAGAAGGATATATGGAAGGAAGGGGGGAGAGAAGAAGAGAAGAGGGAGAGAGGGAGATAGTCACAGAGTTAGAGGGTGAAGAGAGAGAAAGGTGGGGGGAGATAGAGTGAGGTGGGAGAGAAAGGGACAGAGAGGAAGGAAGAGAGAGAGGACATGACAAAGAGGAGAGAGGGAGGGAGAGAGAGGGAGTTGGAGGGGGAGAGAGAGGTAGGTAAGAAGAAATACATAAAGAGAGAAAAGTGGAGAGAGAGAGGGAGAGAGGAGAGCAAGAGGGAAGAGAAATATAATGAGGAGAGAGGGGGAGGGAGAGTAAGAGGGAGGGAGAGATAGATAGATATGGAGAAAGAGTGTGTATGCTTTGCAGGTGATATAGAGAGACAAAGGAGAGGCAGAGGAAGATAGAGATATAGATGGGATGTGAAGAGAGGGAAGAAGAGATAGATAAAGGGAGGTAGGGAGCGAGGGATATATATATAGATGGAGAGAGGAGGGAGGGAGGGAGATAGTGACAGAGTTGGAGGACGAAGAGAGAGAAAGGGGGGAAATAGAACTAGGTGGGAGAGAAAGGGATAGAGAGGAAGGAAGAGAGAGAGGACGTGATAGAGAGGACAAATGGAGGGAGAGAGAGGGAGTTGGAGGGGGAGAGAGAGAGAGGTAGAAGAAAGACAGAAAGAGAGAAAAGTAGAGAGAGAGAGAGAGAGAGGGGGAGAGAGAGAGAAGAGAGAAGAGAAATATAATGGGGAGTGATGGGGAGGGAGAGTAAGAGGGAGGGAGAGATATATAGATATGGAGAAAGAGTGTGTATACTTTGTGGGTGATATAGAGAGGCGAAGGAGAGGCAGAGGAAAATAGGGATATAGTTGGGATGTGAAGAGAGGGAAGAAGAGAGAGATAGAGGGAGGGAGGGAGATATATATATATATATATATATATATATATATATATATATATATATATATATATGGATGGAGGGAGGGAGCGAGGGATATATATATGGAGGAATGGAGGAAGGGACGAAGATATATCTATCTATCTATCTATCTATATATATATATATATATATATATATATATATATATATCCCTCACTCCCTCCCTCCATCTGTATATATATATATATATATATATATATATATATATATATATATATATATATATATATATATATATATATATATATATATATATCCCTCACTCCCTCCCTCCATCTGTATATATATATATATGTGGATAGAGGAGGGAGGGAGATAGTGATAGAGTTGGAGGGCGAATAGAGAGAAAGGGGGGGGGGGATAGAGTGAGATGGAGGGAGAGAGAGGGAGTTGGAGGGGGAGAGAGAGGTAGGTAAGAAGAAATAAATAAAGAGAGAAAAGTAGGGAGATAGAGGGAGGGAGAGAGGAGAGTAAGAGGGAAGAGAAATATAATGGGGAGGGATGGGGAGGAAGAGTAAGAGGGAGGGAGAGATAGATAGATATGGAGAAAGAGTGTGTATTCATTGCGGGTGATATAGAGAGACAAAGGAGAGGTAGAGGAAGATAGAGATATAGATGGGATGTGAAGAGAGGGAAGAAGAGAGTGTTGGCATTATGATTCAGGTTTGACACTATGGCACAGGTGTTGTCCTTGATGGCAACTCACTCAAGTGGCAAATCTCTGTTCATGCTCTCAAAATAATAGAAAATGAGATACCCGCAGGTGAGTCTAACAAAAGCTGCGGACCCACAGGTGCCCCGAACAAGAAGTGCGGACATACCCGCAGGTTCTTCGAACAAAAGGTGCGGACATCAAATTCACTCACTTTCATGCAGAGAAGTGCGCGCACATGGGAATTTTTATGATTGGTCCATGGTATCTAGTCTGACATGTTCGATCCTATGGTTTTGGTCCGTGGTATTGCATCTAAAACATTGAACCCCGGTTTTAGGATCCCTTATATTGGATTTCTATGGTTTTGATCCATGGTTTGTGTAAGGGCTTGCCTATAAAAAGGAAAGGAGATCATTTGGCTAGACACTTATGTGTTGAATATCTTAAGAGGAACTAGATCTGAAATAATTGTAATCGGTTGGTGAGTTAGAGTTGAACATGAGCATGAGAAGATAGATCAATTGAGGGGTCGTGATCTCTTTGGCGCATGATCAGATCTGTGGATCTGACAGTCTGTGGCACATTGGAGGACTGATAATTTGGCTCTATTCGGAGGTCCGCAGGTGATCCACAGCGCAGGTGCGGTGGTAGGCCGCTCAGCAACAAGATCAGGTGCAGATGTACGCAGTCCAATAGAAGGAGAAGTGAGGAGGTATGAAGTCCAGTAGAAGGCGCAGGTGTGGAGGTGCGCAGTCCAGCAGAAGGTGCAGGTGCGGAGGTGCGCAGTCCAGCAGAAGTAGAAGGTGTGGAGGTGCGCAGTATAGCAGACGGATCAGGTGCAGAGATTCACAGTCTAGTAAACGGTGTAGGTGCGGAGGTGCGCAATTCAGCAGATGGATCAGGTGCGGAGGTGCACTGTCGAGTAGACAGAGCAGGTGCAGAGCTACGTAGGCTAGACATAGAAGAACTGCGTATATTCGTAGGTTTCTATTGGTGAAGTTGCAAACTTTTCTTGAAATATTTATTGGTTGCCTTTTGTCTATTGTTGTAGAGTTCTGGGTTTAGATTACTGGTATTGCTTTTCTGGTTACTGCATTCTGAGAAGCTATTGGTTGATTCATTAGTTGATTGTAAAAGGAGATTAGTTGATTCACATGTACTTGATGTTCATGGATCCAGTCTGAAAATTAATGAAACGTGGTCCTTGGAAAAAAGAAGTAGGTTAGCACCTATGTACTAGTAGCTCAGCTAGTACAAGAGCTAAGGGGGTTATCGCTCCCTTCCAAGAGAGACTGGAAAATGAGAGAGGGTTGTAGCTCTCTGCAGGTTGCAGCCTGCGTACTAGTAAAGGACTGCACCAGTACACAATCATTGTAAAAGAAGTTTTTAATTGAAAGAAGATAGAGACATATTGCAACAGTTGGTTTTCACCCACATTGGGTTTCCACCTTATATCTGGTGTTCCTTGGTGTGACTGTATGTTTTTATTGTTCCTGTTCATTATTATATGGTACTGACATTCAAATTAATGGTCAACATCTGAAGAATAAATTAAAT
Organism: Pinus tabuliformis; assembly: GCA_031772625.1. Lineage (NCBI taxonomy): Eukaryota > Viridiplantae > Streptophyta > Pinopsida > Pinales > Pinaceae > Pinus > Pinus tabuliformis. Next base: position 150,804,125 of record CM062804.1, on the reverse strand, counting down.
TATAAATCGAGAGGGAATATTGAAAAGAATTTGATAATACTGATTCACCCCCCCTCTCAGTATTATTTCCAACAATTGGTATCAGAGCAGGTTGTTCAGAAGAAGCTTGATCGCTTGAAGGAAGACCTATCATCATGAGCAACTACGAGAGAGAAGCATCGATCAGGCCACCGATTTTTTATGGGACAAAATTCGTATATTGGAAGGTAAGAGTCACTGCCTATCTTCAATCTCTTGGTACAGAAGTTTGGGATATCATAGATACAGGGTACACTTTTCTGTCAGCAACACGTACAGATCCAGCTGGTAAGAAGCAATATGAAACAAATGCAAAGGATGTTAATACTCTATTAGGATGTCTATCTCAATTAGAATTCATCAAGTTTATGCAGTATAAATCCACAAAATAAATATGGGACAAGATTGTTCTGGGCTATGAAGGAGATGAATAGGTAAAACGAGCAAAACTTCAAACCCTCAAAATTCAGTATGAAAATCTTAGAATGCACAATGATGAAAGTGTGGCTAACTATTTCCTTCATGTAGATGAGATTGTTAATTGTATGAAAAGTTTGGGTGAAGAAGTAAAAGAGGTTGTTGTGGTTGAAAAGGTTCTAAGATCCTTGTCCCCTAAATTTGAATCTAAATTTTCTGCAATAGAAGAAAAGGAGAATCTACGAAACCTCCCTATGTCACAGATGCACGAAATTCTGACCGCTTACGAAATGAGGAAAGGAGGACCATCAGACAGAAGAGAAGTTGCATTCAAGGCTTCAGGCAAAGGAGATTACTATGAGTCAGGACATCTATCAGAAGAAGACGAAGAATCAAATTTTGTCAAGAACCTTCAACGGGGTGCTGGAAGATTCAGAGGTAAGTTACCTTTCAAATGCTTTGTTTGTGGAAGAGTCAGTCACTATGCTGCAAAATGTCCTCATAAAGACAAGCTTGATAAAGGTAAGGAACCTGTCAGATGGAACAAGAAATAGAATGTAAATAAGAAAAGTTATTACACTCATGAAGACAGTGATGGACTTTCAAATAGTGATGAAGATGAACAAGGTAACAATTATAGACTCTTAATGGCTTTTGAAGATGATGATTTCATGGATGCTATAGATGAAGAAGGTTTGTATAAAGAGATTTCTAAACTCAAAATTTGTTTAGAAGAGAAGAATATGATTATTGATACTCTGCAATTCCAACTGGCTGAAAAAGAAAAACTTCATGAAAAGTTAGAATGTGAAATTGTTGGTCTTAGAAAAGAGATTGAGAAAACAAAAGCTCTTAATCTTAAATTTGTTAAAGGATCTAAAACTATGGATGAGATTATCAATATGCAACATTCTCCACTAATCAAGACAAGTCTAGGATATAATGAATAAGCATCTCAAGCATCCACCTCTAAAATTTATCTTGATGCAGCAAGGAGGAGCGAGAAAAGGCCTAATAGAAATCATTAGGTAAATGAGGGACAGTTTACATCAAGAATGAACAAAGACTATCAGGTAAATCGGGGACAATCCACTTTAAGGACAAACAGAACCTACAACCAGCCTCAGGTAAAACCTTCTCAATTTGCCTCAAGAATGGATGTCAATAGAAACTACAATCATTTGGCTAGTAGATTTGATAATCACAGGAGTTTCTTCAATGGCCAATGTTTCTCTTGTCATAACTTTGGCCACAAAGCAACTCAATGTGTTTCCTATAAGACAATCATGACTAGAGAAGCTAAAAAACAAAGGAGCATGACTGGGATCATGAAAAGAACCTACAATAAATTTTCTGCTCTTGAAAATGAAATAGAATGCTCTATTTGTAACAACTTCGGTCATGAAGATTCTGAATGCAGGAGCAGGTTTCGGCAGACAACTCAGAAGGACCAAGCCTCAAGTGTCAAAACATGGAAAATGAAGGAACCACAACCTGAGAGATGTGGTATAGCATTATATGTAGAAGGGCAAGAAAATCAATGGTACATTGATAGTGGCTGTTCGAAACACATGACGGGTGATAAGGAAAATCTCCAGTCATATAGTGCCTTAGAGAAGGAAAAGAAGGTCACTTTTGCAAATGACACCCCTGCGCTCATAAAACGTAAAGGTTCTGTTCAGTTGAAAGAAAAGGTCAAAGCTGGAAATTTTATGTATGTTGAGGGGTTAAAGCATAATTTGTTGAGTGTCAGTCAGATGTGTGATAAAGGAATAGAGGTAATATTTCGATCAAATGAATGTAGTGTTCGTGATCTTGATACAGGAAAAATAATGATCAAAGGCATAAGGACTCCAAATAATTTATACATATTCAGAGAAGGACAACATCAATGCTATCTAAGCAAGAACAATGAACACTGGTTATGGTACAGAAGATTGGGGCATCTCAGCTTCTCACAGATAAGGAAAGCATGTAAATACCAGGCAGTTCGTGGTCTTCCAGACATCAAAACTCCAGACAATACAATTTGCAAATTGTGTCAGTTTCGTAAGAAAACCAGAACTAATTTGCCTGAGAAGGAAGGATCAGCTAGCAGGCCACTTGAACTTGTCCATACTGATGTATGTGGCCCATCTAGGAAAAGGTCACCTCGAGGAGAATAATATATCATATTATTCATTGACGACTTTTCTAGGATGTGTTGGATAGGACTTATGAAGCACAAAGACGAAGCCTTTGAAAAGTTCAAATCATTCAAAGCCTTGGTGGAGAACGAATTAGATCACAAAATCAAATGCCTCAGGTCTAATAGAGGTGGGGAGTTTACCTCGAATGAATTTTTCGACTTTTGTGAAGAACATGGAATAATAAGGGAATTCTCTACAGCTAGGACTCCACAACAAAATGGAGTGGTGGAAAGGATGAACATAATGGTTCAACAAATGGCTCGTGCTATGCTTGATGATTTCGGAACTCCCGCAACCTTCTGGGGTGAAGCCGCATTTTCTGTAGTTGTTATTCTCAACAAGACAAATATTCGGGTGAACAGCACTCAAACTCCTCATGAGCTTTGGTATGGTGAGACTTCGGTAAAACATTTCAAAATGTTTGGAAGCAAATCCTATATTAAAAATAATGATGAAAATCTTGGCAAGTTTGAACCTAGAGTAGAGGAAGGTATTCTCCTTGGTTATTCTCCTCACAGCAAAGCATACAAATGTTACAATAAAAGGCTTGGAAGAATTGTCGACAACATTGATGTAGTGGTGGATGAAAAAGAAAAGACTCCCAGGCAGGTAAGATCTGAAGGCTTCGAAGATGATGAGGACTATCCATCAACATCAAATCAGATTCATAATGAAGAAGAAACCCATGAGGCACCAGAGGAACATATAAGGATAGAAGAAAAGACTCCATCCAGGTATGTTCAAAAGAATCATCCAGAATCTCAAATTTTGGGGCAAAAGGAGGTAGGCATACAAACAAGAAGAACAATTGCAGAAGCTTCAAGCTATTTGGCATTACTTTCCTCCCATGAACAACAAAATGTAAGAGAGGCATGCAAAGATGAATGCTGGGTCAAGGCAATGGATGAAGAACTTGAACAGATTGAAAGGAATAACACTTGGGAATTGGTTCCTAGACCAAAAGATAAGAGTGTCATAGGGACAAAGTGGATTTTCAAAAATAAACTGAATGAAAATGGAGATGTGGTTAGAAATAAGGCAAGACTTGTTTGTAAAGGATATGCGCAACAAGAGGGCATAGACTTTGAAGAAACCTTTGCACTAGTTGCTAGACTTGAGGCTATAAGAATGTTTGTTGCTCTCTCTAGCTTTAAGAAGTTCAATGTATTTCAGATGGACATAAAATCTGCCTTTCTGAATGGAGACTTGAATGAAGAAGTGTACATTGAACAACCAGATGGGTTCATCCTTGGAAATGATCCAAATCTTGTATGCAGGCTCAAAAAGGCTCTCTATGGTCTTAAACAGGCTCCTAGGGCATGGTATTATCAGTTGGATAAATATCTTCATCAACAAGGTTTTATAAAAGGATCAACTAACAACAATCTATATATAAAGGTTGATAATGAAAAGTTGCTAATACTTGTTGTGTATGTAGATGATATCATCTTTGGTAGCAATGAAGAAGAAATGAGTCAAAAGTTTGCCTTAGTGATGCAAAAGGAGTTTGAAATGTCCATGCCTGGTGAGCTCACAGATTTCCTTGGTTTGCAAGTCCAAAAAAACAAAGACGGTATTTTTATATCACAAACCAAGTATCTCAAGCAGATATTGAAGAAATATGGGATGGAGGATTCGAAACCAGTATGTACCCCTATGGTGACAAGATGCAGCCTCAGCGCGAATGATGAGTCGACAATAGTTCATCAACCAACCTATAGATCCATGATTGGAATTCTGCTTTATTTGATAGGTACCCGACCAGACATCATGCATGCAGTGGGAATTGTTGGAAGATTTCAAGCAAATCCAAAGGAAACTCATCTTCAGGAAGTTAAGAGAATCTTCAAGTAACTTCAAGGAACTCAAAACTATGGCTTATGGTATCCTAGAGATACAAATCTCACACTTCATGCTTATACAGATGCAGATTGGGCCGGAAGCGTCGATGACAGGAAAAGCACTAGTGGTGGTGCATTCTTCATGGGTCCTAGATTAGTATCTTGGTTCAGCAAGAAACAAAGCTCTATTGCATTATCTACAGCTGAAGTAGAATATGTAGCTGCTGCATGTTGCTGCACACAACTCCTTTGGATGATGCAAACATTGCAAGACATGCAAATCACTTGTACTCCACCTATCTCCATCTTCTATGATAATACAAGTGCAATCAGTATTTCAAAGAATCCTGTCATGCATTCAAAGACCAAGCACATACCAATCAAGTATCATTTTCTTCGGGAACAAGTGCTTGAACAAAAGGTCAAGTTGGAGTATGTTCCCTCTAAGGAACAAGTTGCCGATATACTCACCAAACCGCTGCCCAAGGAGACCTTTGAATACGTCAGGCAAAAGCTATGGGTAGTTGATGCATCATCTTGCTGTTGAATCTTTTCTGGTTCAGAGATTGTTGGGTGTATGCGAGTTTCATATGGGGTATACGCGTACATTCATTGGTTTATGGATTGATCGAAGACCAAATGGCACAGGTTCAGGGGGAGCATATATTCTTCTAATAATGCATTGTTGGCATTATTGTAGAAGATCTTGGAGGAGCATGTACAGAAGGAGTACATGGATGATGATTTGAATATTGCTGCTAATGTTTTGTCTCTATGTCTTATATTTCTTTTGTCAAGGTCATGTAACGACCTATGTCTGGGATGAATAATGTAATTGGTTGTCATATGTAAATTTCTGATGTAACCCCACTTGGTTGGGAGGATGATCCCCACTTGGTTGGGTGATGAATGTATGTATAGAGTCTTTTGCTAATAGGAAGGTCATTTGGTGTATGGTGGTTTATGGTTCTTCTTGAAGAAAATTTCTTTTGCAGATCTGGCCTACAGTCAGGGGGAGCACGATCAGCACAGCAGAACAGAGTTTTCAGCATGGTCTCAGGGGGAGCATAACCCTTTTCCCTTGATGACAAAGGGGGAGAATGACTTTGAGGATCTTGGGGTTTCCATCAAGTCCAAAGGGGGAGATTGTTGGCATTATGATTCAGGTTTGGCGCTATGGCACAGGTGTTGTCCTTGATGGCAACTCACTCAAGTGGAAAATCTCTATTCAGGCTCTCAAAATAATAGAAAATGAGATATCCGCAGGTGCTCCGAACAAGAAGTGCAGACATACCCGCAGGTTCTTCGAACAAAAGGTGCGGATGTCGAATTCACTCACTATCATGCAGAGAAGCGTGCGCATGTGGGAATTTTTATGATTGGTCCATGGTATCTAGTCCGACGTGTTCGATCCTATGGTTTTGGTTCGTGGTATTGCATCTAAAACATTGAACCCTGGTTTTTTGGTCCCTTGTATTGGCTTTCTATGGTTTTGATCCATGGTTTGTGTAAGGGCTTGCCTATAAAAAGGAAAGGAGATAATTTGGCTAGACACTTATGTGTTGAATATCTTAAGAGGAACTAGATCTGAAATAATTGTAATCGGTTGGTGAGTTAGAGTTGAACATGAGCATGAGAAGATAGATCAATTGAGGGGTTGTGATGTCTTTGGCGCATGATCAGATCTGTGGATCTGACAGACTGTGGCACATTCGAGGACTGATAATTTGGCTCTATTCAGAGGTCCGCAGGTGATCCACAACGCAGGTGCAGTGGTACGCAGCTTAGCAACAAGATCAGGTGTGGAGGTACGCAGTCTAGTAGAAGGAGAAGTGCGGAGGTACGCAGTCCAGTAGAAGGCGCAGGTGCAGAGGTCCACAGTCAAGGAGAAGGCGTAGGTGCGGAGGTGCACAGTCCAGCAGAAGCCGCAGGTGCAGAGGTGCGCAGTCCAACAGACGGATCAGGTGCGGAGATTCGTAGTCCAGTAAACGGCGTAGGTGCGGAGGTGCGCAGTTCAGCAGATGGATCAGGTGCGGAGGTGCGTTGTCGAGTAGACAGAGCAGGTGTGGAGCTACGCAGGCTAGACACAGAAGAAGTGCAGATATTCGCAGGTTTCTATTGGTGAAGTTGCGGAATTTTCTTGAAATATTTCTTGGCTTCCTTCTGTCTATTGCTGCAAAGTTCTAGGTTTAGATTACTGGTATTGCTTTTCTGGTTACTGCATTCTGAGAAGCTATTGGTTGATTCATTAGTTGATTGTAAAAGGAGATTGGTTCATTCACATGTACTTGATGATTATTTGATGTTCATTGATCCAATCTGAAAATTAATGAAACATGGTCCTTAGAAGAGAAGAAGTAGGTTAGCACCTACGTACTAGTAGCTCAACTAGTACAAGAGCTAAGGGGGTTGTCGCTCCCTTCCAGGAGACACTGGAAAACGAGAGAGGGTTGTATCTTTCTGTAGGTTGCAGCCTGCGTACTGGTAAAGGATTGTACCAGTATAGAATCATTGCAAAAGAAGTTTCTAATTGAAAGAAGATAGAGACATATTGCAGCAGGTGGTTTTCACCCACATTGGGTTTCCACCTTATATCTGGTGTTTTTTGGTGTGACTGTCTGTTTTTCTTATTCCTGTTCATTATTATATGGTACTAAAATTCAAATTAATGGTCAACATCTGAAGAATAAATTAAATTATAAATCTAGAGGGAATATTGAAAATAATTTGTTAATATCGAAACACCCCCCCTCTCAGTATTATTTCCAATAGAGAGAGATAGAGGGAGGGATATATATATATATATCTATATATCTATATATATATATATATATATATAGATATATATATATATATATAGATATATATATATGTAGATATATATGGTGGGAGGAGATAGGGAAGAAGATCTCTTGCACAAGATGCATGGATTTGAGTGTAGATGTTTATTTCTAATCCTATTTGATTGCTTGCTCTAGATGCATTGATTTCAGCGTAGATGGTGATTTCTAATCCTAGTTGATTGCTTGCACTAGATGCGTTGATTTTAGTGTAGGTGTTTATTTCTAATTATATTTGATTGCTTGCATTAGATGCATTGATTTAAGTGTGGATGTTGATTTATAATATTATTTTATTTCTTGCATTAGACACATTAATTTCAGTGTAGATGTTTTCTAATCCTATTTGATTTCTTGCACTAGATGGATTGGATGTTTTTAATCTTGAGGCTGTAAATTGTTAAAAATATTTTTCAAGATTAGATGGATGGGAGAGAGATGGAAGAATATTTCTTGCAGTAGATGCATTGATTTCAGTGTAGATGATGTTTTCTTATAATTATATTCAATTGCTTGCACTAGATGCATTGAATTTAGTGTAGATGATGTTTTCTTATAATTATATTCAATTGCTTGCACTAGACGCATTGCTTTCAATGTAGATGTTAATTTCTAATAATATTTGATTGTTTTATCTAGATGCATTAATTTCAATGTAGATGTTGATTTCTAATACTTTTTATTGCTTTCACTATATGAATTTATTTCAATGTAGAGTTAGATTTCTAATCCTATTGGATTTCTTTCACTAGATGCATTAATTTTAGTGTAGATGTTGATTTCTAAACTCATTTGATTGCTTCCATTAGATGCATGGATTTCAGTGTAGATGTTGTTTTGTAATCTTATTTGATTGCTTGCATTAGATGCAATATATGTTGTTAATCTTCACATTATAGATTATTAAGAAAAAATATTTTTAAGATATATAGTTTGGATTTCTTTCACTGGATGCATTAATTTTAGTGTAGAGGTTGATTTCTAATCTAATTTGATTACTTGCATTAGATGCATGGATGTCATGTCTCCATTTCAAACATAATAATAAAAATACCAATTTTATTAAATATTAAAAAATAAAACAATAACATTCCCTGACTATATCAAACATTATAATCTTACCTTTACCATGGTAATAGTTTTCATGGATTGTTTACATTATTCGGATCATTGAAATTATGATATACAACTAAGTTGTAACACTGGAAGTCCACCAACAGTCTCATTAAATTGTCATTCACTCCATTCTGAACACATTAGCTCACGCATCGAGCTTATCACACACCAGATATTTTGACAATTAATTCCTTGCTATGCCAAATTAATGTGTGCCAGAACTTCTTGGGATCCTTCGACGCATCAACGATGGTGGTTACGGGTTTTCAATCTCATGGTTGGGCGCTCTCCAGAAGGCTTTTCAGTCTCTTTTGTTGGTTTCACGATTCATTTGCTTCCTCCTTCCTTGGCACCATGCTTGACTCTCCTTCTCCTCTTGCGGGTTGCTTGGCCTACAGCTTTTGAATACGATTCAGTTGGCATGTTTTAGAAGCAGTCAAGGGGTTTCTTGTCCGTGGAATTTGTGATACCCATCCAGTTACCAGGTGAGAGTTTCCCTTTGTGTTTTTCCGCTATGTTTTTAACTGATTCTAGGCTTGTTTACTGTTACATTTGACTCGCAACCCTCTGCAGGCATGGTAGAAGTGGAACCACGGGCCATGAGCTGTAACGAAGGTGTTGCAGTTCCCTTACCTGGCTTGGGTGCTCGAAGGTTTCCAGGTAAGCTCTTTGGCATCCCTGCCTAGATTTTTGACCGTGAGGAAAAGTCTCTCGAGTTCAAGTTTGTGGGTTTAGATTCAACCATTCCAGGGGAGCTAGTTTTAGCTTCTGACCTGGAACTAAATGGAATTCCCATGTCGGCTACTCACCAGCTCCCTTGTTTACCTAGTGGAGGTCTTCTCTTTTGTAAAAGTTGTAAACATGTATAAATTTGAGTCTGTCTAAGGTTATCGAAGGCTACGGCCCTGTATCTGAGGCTACATTGTAGATTTGTTCAACTTTTCTATGTTTTGTAATACAGGATCAAAGTTGTTTACATTTTACATGATGTTGAATCAATGTGAGTTTAATTTTCCTAAAATATGACTGTATAATTTCTTTTCTTTTCATAGCTAGTAATACATATACTCTTTTCCAGTTGTGTTAACAACACTGGTATTTTTTCCAATTCGTTTGTATAATTTTCATGAGAATGGTTTGTTCTGAGTGCATTTGTCCACCATTTTAAATATCCATGTTTAATTCTATCATAACAGTGCTGAGCTTGAGTTTGGGTTCAATTTTACTTTTGCAAAACTGATTAGAGTATTAGTTTTCCTCCGCCATGGTTATGATTCTTGAAGCTTTCAAGAATCTAGGCGCGAGCGTAAACACTGTTATTATTTGCTACTTAGGGTCTCGTTTCATGTGAATGGGTTTTCAGGAAGGCTCTACAAGGTTCTAGACTACTAATATTGTGGTCTTTTCCTGTAATAACACCATTCAGCTTTCGGAGTAGACCCGATTATAGTTTTCGGTAGCTCATTCCATGTTTCTGGTTTGAGCTTGCTGACAGTTTCACTCATGTACTAGTGCTTCTATCTTCTTATTGCACTAGCAAGTTTAGGTAATTTTCTCTGGTTCATAATTTACTTGGTTCTTAGCTCACACAAGTTTGAAAATTACATGGGTTCTTAAATTCATCCAGGTTCTTATTTTACACAGAATTCTTAAGTTAAGTTTATACATGCTCTTATATTACACAGAATTCTTAAGAGACTTTTAACCAGTTTGTACATACTTCACCACTAATATTTTAACAATATATAACTGCTTTGCACAGTCACTAATTCTACTGTTAGTGTCAGCTTGACTGAACTAACCTGTTCTGGTTTGATAGTTTTTCTCTTCTGCTTTTTTTCACAGTAGATAAACTAATCTATGTTTCTGGGCTAATTCTATTGTATTTCCACAGTATTGATTTTTGGTATAAGGTATCCATTCCACATAAATTATAAACCCTAATGACAACGAATTTATGATATTTATAAGTTGGGAGCTCGCTCCCTCTACAACACTCACAATTAATCAAAGCACGATAGTATCTGTCACAATGTGGTTGTTGTAAGTACTAATTACCTGTATTTCTTGTGCAGTAGATTCCAACGATCACAGTCACCTTTTCATCCTCTACATGTCTTCCTCCCGACCATGAGATTCATCTTCAAGATGAAATCTCCCCCCAAGCCTACTTGTAAGACTACTGTCTTCAGCCAAATTTCGCACTTAGTGCCAATGCTATCGTGTCATCACCAGACTTAGCATTCTTCCCCCTTTATTGTCTAACATTACAACACTGTTTTTTCCTCCCCTCGCCCCCTTTTCCTTGGAGTGTTTCTCAGTTAGGGGAGGAAGTTATTGTTTTTTTCCAGCAACTTCCTCTTTCCAACTTCTTTTATGAGAAGTTAAAAAATCTATTATAACTCAATCATTTTCTAACTTCATAAATTAACAGTATTATTAATCCAAACATAGAATAACAATATTATCCAGTTTGTTTTTTATAGTGGTAAATAAAATATTTACAGTTTTTCTAGGAACATAACATCTTCCCCCCCTGAAATCAAACATCATCTCGATGTTTTCCAGCCTCAAACAGATTTGGATAAGCTTCTTTCAAGAGCTGTTCATCCTCCTAGGTGGCCTCATCTGTCCCAAAGTGATGCCATTGCACTTTAACCTAACTGATGGCTTGTTTCCACAATGTTACTTCTCTTCCTTCAAGTATACTCAGTAGCTCGACCTGAAACAACAGAATTACAGTCATTTTTGCCTTTCACATCGCAATTAATTGGCCTACTTAAGATTCTCCTTTACCTGTACATCTTGCCAATTGACTATGTGGTTCGGATCATAAACATATCTTTTTAATACTAACACATGGAAGACATTGTGGACCCAAATATGGCTTGGTAGGGTGAGTTGGTATGCCACTGGCCCAAGCCTCGTTAAGATTTGAAATGGTCCACAAAACCGAGGTGCCAGCATGGTGCACCCATTCCATTGTAACATACTCCTTTTTGCTTGAATTCTCACATACACATGATCCCCTACTTGATACTCTTTAAAATTACTCTTCTTATTGACGAAATTCTTTTGCCTATCTTGGGCTACCTTCAAGTTGGATCATACCTTCTTGACCATTTGTTCCATCTCTTTTAACATTTCGGGCCCTAGCATTAACTTGTCCTCTGGTCCCCCCAAATTGGAGGGTGTGCAGCATTTCCGTCCACACAGGACTTCAAACAGTCTCATCTGCAAGGAAGTATGATAACCATTGTTATACAAAAATTCGACCAAGTGCAGATAGAACTCCCATTTAGATGGTTTCTGCATTACATATGACCTCAGCATATCTTCTACTACTTGATTCACCCGTTTAGTTTGTCCGTCTGTTTGGGGATGATAGGTAGTACTAAAGTTTAATTGAGTCCCTAACCCCTCAAACAAAGTTTTCGAGAATGCTGAGGTAAATTTCAAATCATGGTCAGAAATTATAGTTTTTGGTAACCCATGCAGCCTGAAAATATTTTTCATAAAAATATGGGCAATCTGCACTGCTTTGTAAGTGGATTGTACTGGTATAAAATGAGCTGATTTTCTTAATTGTCCACCACCACCATGACGGAATCATTTTTTCTTTTTGACTTGGGTAATATTGTTATGAAATCCATAGAGATGGTTTCCCATTTCCACTCCAGAATTGGTAATGGATGCAATAACCTAGCAGGGTGGTGATGTTCTGCTTTAACTTGTAGTCATTCTAGGCAACGTGACAAATATTCTGCTACATCTTTTTTCATGCCCAGCCAATAATACTCCTTTAGAAGTGCAGTAATCAGCTTTTGATACCCCGGGTGTCCAGCGTAAGGACTTCAATGAAATTCATCTAAAATTAAGCTTTTAATGTAATTTTGGTTGGGCACATACAACCTTTTTTTATAATTCAGCATGTCAGCAACATCCATAGTGTATCCTTATTGATTTTTCTTACTGGTTGGATTCTGAACTTGCTGTCATATTTTTTGATATTTTGAATCTTGTTATGCTGCCTTTTTAATCATTTCATCAAAGGTAGCTCACCCCTTGCTGCAAGAAATTTCATAGAGACAATGTACCTTTCGACTTAAAGCATCCACTACCCAGTACTCTTTCCCTTTTAGATGCTTAATCTCAAAGTCAAAACCACTTAGGAAATCTACCCACCATGCCTGCCTAGCATTTAAGCTAGGCTGATTGAAATAACTAGTCAAGCTGTGATGATCTCTTATTAACAGAAACTTTTTACCCATCAGGTAGTGGCGCCACATCTTTAAGGTGTGAATAACAACTGCCAACTGCAGATCGTAAGCAGAATATTTCTTCTCATGTTCCTTTAATTCCTGGACTCATAGGTGATTACCTTACATTCTTGCATCAGTACCCCTCCTACCCATTCCTTACTTGCATATGTGCACACCACATAGTCCTTACCTAGATGTGCTATGCTTAATATAGGCACTATGCTAAGCAGATGCTTGAGCTGTTCAAAACTTTTTTGGCATTTTGCGGTCCATTTAAAAGTTTTCTCTTTCTTTTGTAGGGAGGTGATAGGATAGGCCACTCTAGATAATCCTTCCACGAACCGTCTGTAATAACCTGCTAACCCCATAAAAGATCTTATATCCGCTATGTCCTTTGGTACTGGCCATTCCATTATGGTCGTTATCTTCTCGGGGGCCACTGCGATTCCATCCTTAGTGATAATATGTCCCAAGTACTGAATTTTTTCCTTAAAGAAGTCACACTTGCTATATTTGGCATATAATTTATGTTTTTGGATGGTTTTCATCACCAGTCTTAGATGTTCCTTGTGCTCCTCAATATTCCTGGAATATATCAATATATCGTCAATAAATATTAATATAAATTTATCTAAATACTGATGAAATATTCTATTCATTAAACACATAAAGGTTGCAGGAGCATTGGATAACCCAAAGGATAATACCACAAACTCATAGTGTCCATAGCAAGTCATAAAATCAGTTTTGGCTATATCCTCCTCTTTGAGTCTGATCTGGTGATATCCCGATCATAAATAAATTTTTGAAAATATGGTTGCCCCTTTTACTTGGTCAAATAGTTCGCCAATTCGGGGCAATGGGTACTTGTATTAATTTTTAACTTATTCAGTTGACGATAGTCTATGCATATTCAAAGGGTTCCATCCCCTTTTTTGACAAACTGCATGGGGGCTCCCGTAGGCAACATGTTGGGGCGGATGCAATTTTTATCCAACAATTCTTGCAATTGTATTTTTGGTTCTGTGAGTTCTGGTGTGCTCATACGATAAGGGGCTTGGGACACCGGAGTTGCTCCTAGCATGAATTCAATAGTGAAATCTATGTCTCTCTTAGGTGGCAGTCCTGGTATCTCTTCCGGGAATACATCTGAAAATTCTTGAACAACTGGAATACTATCCAAGGTGGCTATCTTGTCCTTTGTGTTGGCATACCCAACCTGAATAGCATAAACCTGACACCCTTTTCTGATACACTTTTCCAGTTGAGAGGCGGTTATTGGCCGAACCAACACGGGCCTCAGGATGCCTTGCATCCTTTGCCCTTCTCCCAGCTCATTCTTGTAGTAGATAGTTTTTGTTTTACAGTTTATAATGGACAAGCATTTTTCTGACCAATCTGTTATGAATCCAGCTCAAGAAAAGATAGAAAAGATAGATCAATGCCTTAGAATTTAGCCTCTTCGAGGGGGCAACCTCCTTTACATTAATAAATGAACAATTGTTCGATGATACAAATGACAAAACCTCCTTTCTATATATAGGAGTCTAAGGAGTCACAATATAACCCAGCCGACCTAACAATAATAATATAAAGCCACAAAAATAACAATAGAGGGATTCTATGGGGCACAGTAATAACAATATGGGGGCAATAGAGGCACAACAATATTAATAAGGGGTATAACTACAATAGTAATGGGATAATTACTAGTATTATAGGGACCCAACATGCCCCTTTCCTTCAAAAAAGTGGTGTCCTCAACGCTTGAGTAGTTCTGGATACTTCTGTATAAAATTCTAATCCTCCCATGTGGAATCTTCAGTAGATAAGTTCTTCCACTTGATAAGATACTCCGAAATTGATCGATTTCGTAGCTGTCGAGTTCTTGTTTCTATGACTGCTTCCAGTTCCAAAATATTTTTTCCTTCCTTGTCAAGTTCTGGCAATATTGTTTGAACTGGGAGCTTGTCACCTATAACATTCTTTAAACATGAAACATGGAAAACTAGGTGCAATCGAAAAGCTGCAGGAAGCTCCAATTTGTATGCCATAGTACCAATCTTTTGCAACACCTTGTACGGACCATAATACTTTGGTGATAATTTATTATCCTCCTTAGCTTGCTTGAGGGACATTTGCTTATATGGTTGTAGCTGTAGGAATACCCAATCACCTACATCAAAACTTCTTTCGCTGCGATGTTGATCTGCCTGTTGTTTCATTTTATTCTGTGCCAACACGAGGTTATCCTTTAAGAGTTGGAGGACTTGTTGTTGATGTTTGATGTGATGTTCCACTGCCTGAACCTTAGAATTTTCTCTTAAATATGATGTGATGGATGGTGGTTGATACCCATAAAGTGCCATAAATGGGGTCATTTTTGTTGCTGTATGGAAGGAAGTGTTATACCACCATTTAGCCAGAGGCAACCATTTGACCCATTGTGTCTGTTTATCAGATACAAAGCAACGGAGATATCCTTCCAAACATTTGCTTACTATCTCAGTTTGCCCATCAGATTGAGGATGATAAGATGAGCTATGAGCTAACTGAGTACCAAGACAAGAAAATAATTTTGTCCAAAAATTTCCAGTGAAAATGGGATCTTTGTCACTTACAATAATCTTTGGGTTTCCATGTAGCTTTTGAATTGTTTCCATAAATGCAGTAGAAACTGTACTGGCCTTAAATGGATGTGATAATGCACAAAAGTGTGCATACTTGGTAAGTCTGTCAACTACCACCATGATGACACTCTTTCCCTCAGACTTGGGTAAACTTGTGATAAAATCCATTGAAACCTCCTCCCAACGTTGGCTTGGAATGGATAAAGGTTGTAATAGACCGGGTGTCTTAATTGTTTCAACTTTATTTTGTTGGCAAACAAAACATTCCGCCACAAACTTTTGAATATCTGATTTAAGGCCATCCCAAAAAAGTTCCTTCTTAACCCTGTGGTAAGCTCTTAAAAATCTTGAGTGCCCTCCTAAGGGAGAAGTGTGCAATTCCATAAGAATCTTTTGTTTTAGCTGGGAATTCTTACAGAGGTGTAAGCGATCTTTGTACCATAATGAATCATTTTGCCAGCTAAATGTATCAGATGTACTGGAATCTTGTTGTAACTTTCGAATAAGTGCTCACACTTCTTCGTCATTCTTCCATTCCTCCCTTGCTTCGTTTATCCAATCTGGTTGGATAATAGAAATGGCGCACAACAATGCTTCCACATCCTCATCCTTTCTTGAGAGTGCATCTGCCACCACATTTTGCTTCCCTTTTTTGTAGTTGATTTCAAAGTCATAACCCAACATCTTTGTGACCCACTTTTGTTGCTCTTCAGAGGATAATCTTTGTTCTAAAAAGTATTTAAGGCTATCATGATCCGTTTTTACCTTGAAGTGTCTTCCCATTAGGTAGGGTCGCCATTTCTTAAGTGCATGGAGTATTGCCAACATTTCCTTCTCATAAATAGCTTTGCTTAAAAACTTTCCCTTGATTGGACGACTTTCAAAAGCAATGGGTCTTTCATCTTGCATTAGAACAACACCAATTCCATTTCCTGAAGCATCACATTCCACAATAAAGGTTTTTGTGAAGTCTGGTGTAGCTAAGACCAGTGCTTGGCACATTGCCTCTTTAAAATGTTCAAAGGCCTTTGTTGCTTCTGGAGTCCATGAAAATGCATCTTCCTTCAATAATGTTGTTAGAGGTGCTACTATTCTCCCATAATTCTTAACAAACTTGCGATAATACCCTGTCAACCCGAGAAATCCTCACAGATGCTTTATCGTTGTGGGGATTTTCCATTCCTTAATGGATTTAATTTTGCTAGGGTCTACCTTAACTCCTTCATGAGATACAATACGACCCAGGTATTCCACCTCCTAGACTCCAAAGAAACATTTTGATCTTTTTGCATATAATTGTTTCTCGTCCAATAGTTGTAGCACCCTGTCAACATGTTCAACATGATCCTTCCAAGACTTGTTGTAGATTAGTATATCATCAAAAAATACTAACACAAATTTTCTAAGGAATGGTTTGAAAATTGAATTCATCAAACCTTGAAATGTTGAAGGTGCATTGGTAAGGCCAAAAGGCATGACCAAAAATTCATAATGACCCTCATGAGTTAGAAATGTTGATTTCAGAATGTCTTCAGTCTTCATTCTGATTTGATGATATCCTGAATGAAGATTCAACTCGGTGAAGTAAATTGATCCATGCAATTCATCCAGTAATTCATCAATGATAGGAATGGGGAAATTATCTTTAATAGTGAGCTTGTTGAGCTCCCTATAATCCAGACACATGTGCCATGATCCATCCTTCTTGTGCACCAATACTGCTGGAGCAAAGAAAGAACTTTGACTCGGTTGAATTATACCAGCCTCTAGCATTTATGCAACCATATGTTCAATTTCACTCTTTTGGACATAGGGATATCTGTACGGCCTGATGTTTGGAGGAACACTTCCTGGATACAGATGAATAGCATGATCATGATCACGCATAGGTGGGAGACCTTTGGGAGTTTCGAATAACTTGGAATGATTGTCCAGGACTTTTTGGAGATCTGGAGAAACAGATGATTCTGATGTGGAAACATCTAGTGAACATAATTGTGCAATTACACCTTTTTGTTCCTTTTTTAGAAGCTTTGTCATACCATTAGAGCTGATTATCTTTACTGGTTTCCCTGCAATACCCCTTAATTCAACTTCCTTTCCTTTCATAGTAAATTTGATGAAAAGTTCTTGAAAATTAAAAGCTATTGTACCCAAGGATTATAGCTATTGGACTCCTAGTACAACATCAGCACCTCCCATGGGAATGGAAAGCATTGGGCTAGTCAATACATATTCTCCCATGGATAGCTTGATATTATGGCACTTTCCAGAGCAATTTATTGTTCCTCCATTTGCAATCATCACTTGACACTCTGGTGCTGGATATAGGAAGAAATTCAATTCTTTTGCTACCTTACAATGAATAAAATTGTGGGTGCTTCCTGAATCAATCAACACTATTACCTTTTTCTTCTTGATTTGTCCTTCTATCTTGATGGTTTGAGGAGTGGTAATTCCCGCCAATGCATTACAAGATATGGTCGGATTTATTTGTTCTTCATCTAGGCTTTGTTCCTGGAGTATATCGTCTTCTTTTGACTTTTCTTTCTCCTTTTCTTCTTCCTCTTCATAGTCTATGTAGAATAATTTCTTCTCAGCACACTTATGACCTTTAGTGTATTTTCTATCACAACTGTAACAAATCCCTTTTGCTCTTTTTTCTTCCAATTGTTGAGGTGTCAACCTTATAGGTTGTGGAAGACTATGGGCAACAACACTTCTGTCTTTATAGTTGTGAGTGGTATGCTTCCTGGTTGCCATAATTTTGCTTTCCATTTTTCTTGCTAACCTGAATGCCTTCTCTAATGAATCGGGTTCCGAAAGGCAAACATCATGTTGGATATTATCCTTTAAAGACCCTATGAAAAAATCAATCCTATGCTCCTCTGGAATATCTCTTACCCTTATGTTCAATTTTTAGAACTCCTCAATGTGCTTCATTATTGAACCCTTTTGTTTGAGACTTATCAATTGGCTAAAAAATGTGTTGCTTTTTGTATCCTCATAATGTGCTATCAATTCTTCCATAAAAATTTCCCAAGTGATAAATTGTTTACAAGAGCAAAGCCATTGATACCATACAAACTGATTTGGTTCCAAATACAAAGTTTCCATACATACCTTTTGTGTGTTTTTCACATTATTGAGATCAAAAAATTGCTCCATCTGTAATATCCATGTTGTGGGATCCTTGCCATCAAACTTCCTCATATCGATTTTTGGAATATGGTGGGTCTTCGATCCAACATTAGAGTCTATGGAATCATGATTAACATTTCTTTTTTTCACCTCATGAGTTTCCTTTACAACCTTTTCACCATTAGTAAGTATTTCTTGTAGAAAATTTGTCAAATCTTTCTTCAAATCTGCCATGTCTGTCTTCAAATCTGCGATGTCTGTCTTCAAATCTGTCTTCAAATCTGCCATGTCTGTCTTCAAATCTGTCTTCGAATCATCCATCTTAGCTTCCATGCCCTTTATCTTAGATTCCACGCCATTTATCTTAGCTTATGTTAGCTTTTGTGAGCGTGAAATTTGTTGCACTTGTTCTTGTAATTTTGATATATCATGTAGCATTTCTTCCTCTTCTTCATGAGTCATGCTAGAGCTTTCAGGTTCCTTACTAGGTGTTTGCATTTTCTTTCTTCGGGGCATCAATTACCAATAATAATGCTTTACTATGCCCTCTGAATTCCTTCAAACCAAGCTTACGCAAAAATTAAAAAAAAAACTACACACCTTTTTTCACTTCGTAGAAGCCTAATATTGAATCTGATGTATCTATGTAATTTCAGATCATCCAGTTTTGAAATTGTGATCTGTAGTAGCCTTCTACGTCCTCTTTCCAATGCCACTAGTTTGATCCAAATTGGATTGTCCAAGGAAGAGTTATGAAAAATCTCCCATAGTGACTTGATTATAGACTAGTTCAGTAGATCCAACTTGTACGACGTGCCACGAATCACTGTTTCAACCTTTGGCTCTGAAAAAAGATATACAAGAAACTAAAGTCCATCCTCTTTCTGTACCTCCTTATGAAATTTCAATCCGATGCTTAGAAAGAAAGTTATGACGATTTTCCCAGGTCACCTGTTTGAAATGTAATTCAGGAGTCTGCAAGAAGACCAAATTCCTCAGATCGTATCTCCGCAAATATAGCGCGAAAATTTCTAAAATTCAGACCCGAGATTCAGCGCGATGTCTTCTCAAATGGTTTTTTTTTGTCTTTTGAAATGGCGCAAAAAAACGTTATAGCGAAAATTCCACAATGACCTGTTGGGAGTAGCGAAACCCTAGAATCCAAGGCTATGATACCAAATGTTATGAAACCAGCTCAAGAAGAGATAGAAAAGATAGATCAATGCCTTAGAATTTAGCCTCTTCGAGGGGGCAACCTCCTTTACATTACATAAATGAACAATTCTTTGATGATACAAATTACAAAACCTCCTTTCTATATATAGGAGTCTAAGGAGTCACAATATAACCCAGCCAACCTAACAATAATAATATAAAGGCCCAAAAATAACAATAGAGGGATTCTATGGGGCATAGTAATAACAATATGGGGGTAATAGGGGCACAACAATATTAATAAAGGGTATAACTACAATAGTAATGGGGTAATCACTAGTATTATAGGGACCCAACACAATCCATGCCTATCAACATGTCATATGATCCAAGGGGAAGTATGTTTGGATCTGCCATCAAATGCTAACTTCCTATTTCCAAAGGCTAGTTATTGACCTTGGCCAACACTCGTCTCCTTGCCCATGTTGCTAGTTGTACTAGCCAAGGGTTTTTAAACTTGACAGACTATAATTTACATTGTTCCACAACCTTAGGACTAACATGACTTAATGTAGCTCTAGGATCAATTAAAACAGATACGGTATGATTAAAAATCTTACCTTCAAACTCCACCATAGTCGGCTAGTATTGCCTAATGGTCTTCGAGAGCAGAATTAATTTTCGGAATGCTCCGAGCCACATTGCCTACTGTTGATGCTTCAAGGATTTGCAGAACCTGTTCAGTGCCTTTATGACGAGGATTGTTTTTAACGTAATGTGGCCGCCCACATCCCCAACATTATACTAGGGGTCCTGCTATTCCTTCGTTATCAAATCTACCAGTTTGCTCGTTGATTCTCAATTCATACGATGGCTTAATTCTGAGCTGGTTTTTATGTAGATTTCCATTGTTTTTCCCCTTGGGAAACCCTTTGCCAACGCTGCCCCAATTTCCATTATTTCCCATAGAAAACTTATTACCTTTCTTGTCAGCCCACTTCCTGCCCAAAATTTCACCCTTCTGCTTGCTTTGCTAGTAGCATATCCTGGCCTTTCGTATAACCTCATCCATCATTTTTGGGTTATCGAACACAATTCTCTCCCTTATTTCGACGGGTAAACTACTGACGAACCACTGTACCTTAGCCTTTTCCTCATGTATGTAGGGTACATATCGGAGCAAAGAGGTAAATCGGGTGATAAACTCATCCATGGTTTGCTGTCCAAGCCACAGGTCGTGAAATTCTCTTGCTTTCTCATAGTAAAATCATTCTGTTAAATATCTTTCCTTGAAATATTTTTGGAACTTCTCCCAAGTTATATTTTGTTCGCTCACCCCTCGTACAATCTTGACCTCCTCCCACCACAAAGTGGACTTCCCTTTCAGTTGGAAGATAGCCAACCGGGCTTTTAGATTGTGATCATACTCATATAATTGGAAGTATTTATTCATGTTAATAAGCCAGGCTTTGGCTGCTTCTTCCAACTCTCCATCGAAGAGTGGCGGTTTTATTTTCTGAAACTCCCCTTACAATTCTATCCGCTACCTTTTTGATGTTCAGTGCTCATAGGCATTATTGGACTTCTCCTCTCAATTCTCTTCCCCACCTACTGTTCCTTCATGCTCCGTGTGATAACCCTGTTCTTCAAACATTCATTCCTGTTCAGGGCTGGGAATTGTCTGGCGTTATTTCTACTTATCAGACAGGCTCTTCATAAATTTTTCCTGTCCCAAGGTTAACCATGCATTGTCCTCCCGTAGGCGGGCCATCCCACTCTTTAATTCCTGAACCGTTTCCAGTATTGTAAGATTTGTGTTACGAGCCTCCTCTCCTAACTGCACCCATATTTCAGGGTTATTGTTAGGAAATGTTGCAGGTCCTAGGCCAGCCATATGCATGTGTGGCACACTATCCATCCTTCTTATAAAATGTTGTTGTCCTGTTCCTCTGTACGTAACATGTTAATAAATCAACAACAGTTAGAGATCCAAAAGAAAACAACAACTAATTTTACAGTTCATTTGCTAGAGGTCACAGTTTTGAAACTTAGCTCTGATACCACATGTCATGTCTCCATTTCAAACATAATAAAAAAATACCAATTTTATTAAATATTAAAAAATAAAAAAATAACATTCCCTAACTATATCAAACATTATAATCTTACCTTTACCATGGTAATAATTTTCATGGATTGTTTACATTATTCGGATCATTGAAATTCTGTT
This sequence comes from Pinus tabuliformis, assembly GCA_031772625.1. Taxonomy (NCBI): domain Eukaryota; kingdom Viridiplantae; phylum Streptophyta; class Pinopsida; order Pinales; family Pinaceae; genus Pinus; species Pinus tabuliformis. Next base: position 150,782,286 of record CM062804.1, on the reverse strand, counting down.
GTACAGCTAAGTTGTAACACTGACAGTCCACTAATAGTCTCATTAAAATGTCATTCACTCCATTCTGAACACATTAGCTCGCGCATCGAGCTTATCACACACCAGATATTTTGGCAATTAATTCCCTGCTATGTCGAATTAATGTGGGCCAGAACTTCTCGGGATCCTTCGATGCATCGATGGTGGTGGTTACGAGTTTTCAATCTTACAGCTGGGCGCTCTCCAAAAGGCTTTTCAATCTCTTTTGTTGGGTTTTACGATTATTTTGATTCCTCGTCCCTTGGCTCCATGCTCGACTCTCCTTCTCCTCTTGTGGGTTGCTCGGCCTGCAGCTTTTGAATACGATTCAGTTGGTATGTCTCAGAAGCGGCTGAGGGGTTTCTTGTCCATGGAATTTGTGATACCCATCCGGTTACCAGGTGAGAGTTTCCCTTTTGTTTTTCCACTATGTTTTTAACTGATTCTAGGCTTGTTTATTGTTACATTTGACTTGCAACCCTCTGCAGGTACGGTAGAAGTGGAACCGTGGGAGACGAGCTGTAATGAAGGTGTTGTTGCTCCCTTACCTAGCTTGGGCGCTCGAAGGTTTCCGACTAATCTCTTTGGCATCCATGCTTGGATTTTTGACCATGAGGAAAATTCTCTCGAGTTCAATTTTGTGGGTTTAGATTAAACCATTCCAGGGGAGCTAGTTCTATCTTCTTACCTAGAACTAAATGGAATTCCCATGTCGGTGTCTCACCAACTCCCTTGTTTACCTGGTGGAGGTCTTCTCTTTTGTAAAAGTTGTAAACATGTAAAAATTTAAGTCAGTCTAAGGTTATCGAAGGCTATAGCCCTATATTTGAGGTTGCATTGTAGATTTGTTCAACTTTGCTATGTTTTGTAATAAAGGACCGAAGTCATTTATGTTTTCCATGATGTCGATTCAGTGCGGGTTTAATTTTCCTGAAATATGACTGTATAATTTCTTTTCTTTTCATAGCTAGTAATACATATACTCTTTTCCAGTTGTGTTAACAATGCTGCTATTTTTTCCCAATTCGTCTATACAGTTTTCATGAGAATGGTTTGTTCTGAGTGCATTTGTCCACCATTTTAAATATCCATTTTTAATTCTGTCACATCAATTCTGAGCTTGAGTTTGGGTTCAATTTTACTTTTGTAGAAATGATTAATTATCAGTTTTTCCTCTACCATGGTTATGATTCTTGAAGCTTTGAAGAATCTAGGTACGAATGTAAACACTGTTATTATTTGCTACTTAGGGTCTCATCTCCTGTGAATGGGTTTTTAGGAAGGCTCTATAGGGTTCTAGATTACTAATTTCGTGGTCTCTACCTGTAATAACACCACCCATTTGGCTTTAGGAGTAGACCTTGTTATAGTTCTTGGTAGCTCATTCCCTATTTCTGTATTGAGCTTGCTGACAGTTCCACTCATGTACTAATGCTTCTCTCTTCTTGTTTCACTAGAAACTTTAGGTAATTCTCTCTCGTTCATAATTTACTTGGTTCTTAGCTCACACAAGTTTCAAAATTACATGGCTTCTGAAATTCATATAGGTTCTTATTTTACATAGATTTCTTAAGTTAAGTTTATACATGCTCTTATATTACACAAAATTCTTAAGAGACTTTTAACCAGTTTGTACATACCTTACCACTAATATTTTAACAATATATAACTGTTTTGCACAGTCACTAATGCTACTGTTAGTGTCAGCCTGACAGAACTAACCTGTTCTGGTCAGATAGTTTTTCTCTTCAGCTTTTGTTCATAGTAAATAAACTAATCTATGTTACCCAGTTAATTCTATTGTATTTCCATGGTATTGATTTTTGGTATAACGTATCCATTCCACATAAATTATAAACCCTACTGACAACGAATTTCAGATATTTATAAGTTGGGAGCTCACTCCCTCTACAACACTCACAATTAATCAAAGCACAACAATATTTGTCACAGTGTGGTTGTTGTAAGTACTGCTTACCTATATTTCCTTAGCAGTAGATTCCAACGATCATAGTCACCTTTTCATCCTCTGCTTGTCTTCCTGTCAACCATGAGATTCGTCTTCAAGACCAAATCTCCCCCCAAGCCTACTTGCAAGACTACTATCTTCAACAAAATTTTGCACTTACTGCCAATGCTATTTGGTCATCACCAGACTTAGCATTCTCCCCCTTTATCGTCTGACATTATAACATGGTTTTTTTCTCCCTCACCCCCTTTTCCTTGGAGTGTTTCTTAGTTAGGGGAGGCAGTTAGGGTTTTTTTTCGGCAACTCCCTCTTTCCAGCTTCTTTTATGAGAAGTTACAAGATTTTTTATTACTCAATCATTTTCTAGCTTTAGAAATTAACAATATTATTAATCCAAACAGAGAATAACAATATTATCTAGTTTGTTTTCTTACAGTGGTAAATAAAATATTTACAGCTTTTCTGGGAACATTATAATGGATTTTAGTGTAGATGTTGTTTTGTAATCTTTTTCGATTGCTTGCATTAAATGTTTTTAATCTTCACATCGTAGATTATTAAGAAAATATATTTTCAAGATATATAGTAATACCTAAAATGACACTATTAAGAATTAATTAGCCGTCAACAATTGTCATACCTAAAATAAAAACTAATATGTGGAGGGACACTATATATTCAAAACTAATCCTCAAGATATATTTAGTAATATGTGGAGGGACACTATTGAGAATTAACTAGTTTTCATAAGTTGTGATACATAAAATTAAATGAAATAGATATGCAATATCAATCCTCCTGCAAACCATTGACATGATTGTCTCCCTTATTCATCACCATCTAGTTACTAATAGACAATCACATACACATAAAAATATAACACAACAACCATAACATTCAAAAACATTATCATCCAAATTCAAACACATAAACACACAAACCACTCGAAGCATCCAAACAAAGATGTACAAACCATTCAAGGCAAACAAAATACACTAAATTAAAGAAGAGAGATGTACAAACCATTCAAGGCAAACAACATACACTAAATTAAAGAAGAGAATGATATGGTCATGCCCGGCCAAGAAAACATAAAGTGAATTTTCAAGTTAATTTCAAACATACACATAATAATGATAAACTAAAGATGTGACATTGTTGCCCTCTACTGGAACCAACTTAGATCCATCTAACACTGGATCTATCATAAGCAGAGAGAGATCAAATCCCTCAAGGTGCAAACCTTTCTTCAAATTCGACACTCCAAAAAAAAATTTACACTATTTTACACTCCAAAAAAAATTTACACTCAAATCCCTTTGGACGCATAATAGATCCAGTATTAAATAGATCCAAACTGGTGTTATTATAGTGAGAGGTAGAATATTGTTGTCATAGCAAAACAATTTTAACTGTAAATTTATGTTTTTAAAATAATTTGAAAGAGAGATGGGTAAAATCCATACTTACCTTGTTGAGCGTGAACGTGTGATTCAATCGTTAAACGTAACATACGTCACTGATTTTCTACTTCGATATTCACAAGTTTCTGAGATTTAACGGTCAATTTCTGTCGAACAGTTATCAAATGGTGAAGTTTAAGGCTTTACCGGAGTTCATAGTCTTATATAAAGAATTCTAAAACTATTACCTTATTTTACAGCTATATATTCCTTATTTTAATTTTTTTTAATTCGTGATATATTATTTTTATAATACTTTAAAATACATAGAATTTTTTCTAATAGAAGTAGTAGTATGTATTATTATGTCATAGAAACTATTGGACAATTTTACCTATTTTTCGTTCGTTCTTTTATAAGAAATTTATAATGTTTTATACTTAAAAATTTCAAGTGTATGTTAAGTAGATATTTAAATATGTATTAAAAAAAAAAAATTAATTGGTTCAAATTAAAAATTGAGATTTTTTTTTTTAATAAATTAATAAAAAAAAGTAATTTTTTTAATACATATTTAAAATTTTATTTTAAAATAGAATTTTAAATTTCTATTTTATTTCAATCTTTTTTATTTTAAAATAGATATTTAAGTTTTTTTAAATAGATATTTAAAATTTTATTTTAACATATATATTTAAATTGAATTTTTTATATTTAAAATTTTAATTTTGATATGTAAATATTTAGTCGATAGTTTTTTTACTATTATGAAAAATCATATTTAATATGAGTTTTTATAAATATTACTCGGGAAAAATAAACATAGGTTACATGTTTTCTCCAATTAGATTGTTTTATATCTTTATTTTTTATAATTTTAAAAAATTACCATTAAATAATAATTTTGAACTTTTACAACACCTTTTATTAAAACATTTATATAAATTAACAAAAACAATTTTTTTAAACTAAAAACATATTTTTTTAGTCATTTTAATTAATTCAATAAACGATGACATTCTTATTACATAAAATACAATTATGTATCAAAACTTCAAAACTTTTTATTCAAACATTTAGATTAATTTTTTTCTTTTTCTTTTACACATTTATCATTACTATAAAATTAATTTTTTTAAATAAAAAAGAAATTCAATTAATTTTAATGAAAAATATTATTTTTTTTCCATTATAAACTTGCATCATTTATTATTCAAAATAGAACAATTCAACACAAACATCCCAGATATCTCCAAAACATATGAAAATTTTGATAATTTGATATATTCTCAAGTGAATCAACAAATTCACATATCTCCATGCCTATCATGTTTAAATATCCCCATGCCTATCATGTTTAAATATCTTCATATCTATCATGTATAAAAGTGTTTTTCAGCCGAGTTAAACAATTGCTTGCATGCTCTATTGTGATAGAAAAAAAAATAAAAAAATTCCTTTCAATAATAAAATTGTCTCTCACAAAATTGTTTTCAAATAAAATGATTTTTATATTAAAAAGTAGTTAGATAAATAATAGACATTTTTTTAATTAATTAATAAAGGAAAATGCTAATTCATCATATTTTGAATGAGATTATGTCTATTTTAAACATTTCCAATACCAATAACATAATTTTCCTTTTATTTTATAACCAAATTTACAACTAAAGTTAGGTCACTATTTCAAAGATAACTAAATAATGTTAAAAGAATACTGACAGCTCCCCGTGTTACATATAATTTTAATGCTTTAACTCAATTATACAACTGACAAGAACAGGTTAATCATTGCTATGTTGCTCCTGAAGTACAATCTCTTTTAAAAACTGTTTAGAAAATAATGAATGTATAGAAACAGAAAGCTGTCGGTAGGGGAAGCCTTTAGGACATTTTTAACAGGTCACCGTTCTCTCTTTCCGTTATTCCTTTCCTGGCTCCTTTTCTGGTTGCATATGGGACGTCATCCCGTTATCGTTTTCTTACCTATCTCAACTATGAGACAACGGTCTGTGATTGCTTGTTAGTTAATATTTATGTTTAACATTTTGATATTTTAATATTGTGATGTTTTTATATTTTGATATGTGACACTGGTTTTAATTTAATATCTTTGTAGTTTTTTTGGAAAACCCATTCCATATTAATAGCGTGGACCTTCACACAATCTGTTCAATATTCATATGTTGATTCTTTTCATAGTATGTTTGCGAAATTTACATAAGTGTCACAATGGGATGTCTCGTGTATTATGTTTTCCTCATATATGTGATGTATGTGCTTTCACTATAGCATGCTTTACAGATATGTATTGGGAAAATTAAGATATGAATTGAGAAATGACCTCTTAACTTGTCATATGAATTAAGAAATAGGTATATTAGTTTTTCTTATGTTTACAATATGTTCAGTTCATATTGCTAAATTTGGTTATTTATTGGGTTAAACCATTGGGTTTATAGAGTTGTTACCTAGGGTTTGTTGTCCCTTTCTCTTTAAAAGATTAGGATATGAATTGAGAAATGGCATATTAACTTGTTATGTGAATTGAGAAATAGACAGATTAGTTTTCCTTAAGTATACAATATGTTCAATCCATATGGATGTACCAATTGCTATATTGTTATATTGGTTGGGGTTGTTATTTGTTGGGTTTCACTATTGGGTTTACAGTGTTTTTACCTAGGGTTTATTATTCCCTTCCATTTAAAATATTTATAAACATAGTTTTTTTGTTGTCGAAATAAGTTACGATGTGGTTGATTTCCATAGGACATTGGCTACCTTGGAAGTTTTCCATATGTCATATTTTCCAAAATGTTCATACATTATTTTTTACATGTTTGAATATTGAATATTATGTGCTTTTTGTTGACATCCGTTTTGTTTTGTTGTGCCATAAAACTCACATCATCTTCTTTGCTTTCAACAACCTTCTTCATGTAACCATGGATGCAACTATTTGGGGTTTTTTACCATTTGAAATTATTGCACTTGTTTTTCGTTGGTATCTTTTGTCCGTGTTGATGAGATTTAAGCTAGTTTGCAAACAATGGTGTCTTTTGTTGGAAGATCCATTGTTTATAGTTGGTTTTGTTCGTTCTGGTGTCAAAGAGTTTGGCTTTATTGCTTTAGCAGTTCATAGAGGCCTTGGTTGTTTCGTTGGGTCTTACCTTAGTGATAAGGGAGTAATATATTCCATGTTTTTCCCTTTTGTTGAATCTAGATTTCAAATTGAAAGAACTGTTGGATCGACGATTCTATTCAGTTCACCTACTAATTATTTGGGTTTCAAATGTTTCTTTCTTGTAAACCCTTTTACAAAAATGTTTAGTAAGATTTATTTGCTTCATCTTGGCGAGCAAGGATTCTTATATATTTTGCAAAAATCTAGCCCTCGAAAATATGTTTGGGTTGTTTTGAAAGAAGTGTCCTATGAGATGGATCAACATTTTTTAATCTATAACAGTCCTGACATGATTTGGTGGAGAACAACACTTATGGTGGTGTCCCATCACCGAAGGAGGCTATATTTTATAAAGGAATTTTTTTTTGGTTGTATTTGGAAAAATATTATGATGATTATCCTATGTATGGGTACACTATATATTGGATGGACATAAAAAGGAATAGTTTGAGTTTTACATTTATGCCTATTGCAGACATACGGTGTATGGAAATAGGGCACTACAGGAACCAAATTCTTTCTTTTGTGAATAATGGTGCTACGTTTGTTTGGTCATTAGAAGAAATTGATAATTTTGAAATTGGCCAACCTTCAAATCAATGAACTATTGAATATTTTGAAGATGACTGGGGGTTCAACTGGACATTTCTTGAGGAGATTTCTATGGATATAAACAATAAATGCCAGGGTACCTTGCTTTTCGTGTTGTGCAAGAAAAAATGCTTCTTTTTGGTTCAATGGAAATGAAATTTAAGTTATATGATATGTTGAGTGGGGTTTTCACAAAAACAATTTTTGATGGTGTCTCGATGTTGTAAACATCAAGGTTCCATGTTCCTACTATTGATTGTTTCAATGAATACATCAAAAATCAGAATGTATTCTCGCTTCTTCCTAATGTTGATTCTATTGTAAACATACCACCAGTAACTGTGGGTGTCAATATATAGTAATTGAGAATTGGAGATGTTTGTTATTACATGTTGTTGCAAATGTAGACTTTATCCAATATGTTTAAATTTGAATTTGAAATCATTGTGTTTTGAATTGTGATGTTTCACTAAGCATATATTTATGTTGACATTGATTTTTTTTTTCACGGATAAATATTTCTTTGTATCTTATTTGTCATGATCAAGAATCTTTGTCTCAAAGTTGTTGGAAAAATACATTTTTCGATAGTTGTTTGGAAAGGAAAATTTGTTATTTTTTTTCCCTTTTTTAATATATAATTGGTTTTTTGGATTTTCTTTGATAGTTTGTTGGTTTTTTTCCTTCTCTTTAGGAAGTGTTCATTTCATTTATAGATTTATTTTTTGAAACTATTGGGGGTTCATTGTGTTGTGAATATGGCTAGTTTATCATGGTTGGGGTTATGAAAAATAAAGTGAGAAAATAGAGTTTAAAATGGTTGTAGAAATGTTGAGCGAAGAAACGAGCAAGCATGTAGGTAAAAGAGTTCACTCCCCTTCCTCTCCTAAGAAAACAAATTAATATAAAAGGGAGGGGTATTAGAGGAACAAGGATGCTATAAATGCTCGCAAAATGGTTGTTTACCAAAAAAGGAAAAAAGATTCAAAAAATCATGGAGATGTTGGGGTTGACATTCGTGAGTATCGTAATAGCATGATTGTGTTTAGAATGATAATTTGTTTGAATGTTTTTTTAATTCATGTTGATTGTAGGAGATTGATTGTGTAAGAGAGATGCCAATCGGCGAACAATGAAGCATCCTATGGACACGATCGAGGAAATTCATCATTGTGAGAAGAGTAATCAGGTGCAAATGCACAATTTGTGGACTCTAGTTTGTTTGTTGATAGTGATATGGTTCCTCACATTTTTGACAATGTGGATCAATCTACTGGCAATCTTTGTTGTGTTGTTCGTAATAGTGTCTACTTGGTCAGCTTTGTCAGTTCGCCTGAATCTTTGCATATTGCCTTTGCTTAAGCAATACATGCAGTCAAACTTTTTTACTTTAGATTCTTTATTCATGTTGATTGAAAAACATTTGTTGTTGAGTGTTTTCTTTTCTCCTATTATTTTTTCCTACCTTGATTTTTTGGTAATGGATTTTCCTATTTGTTCTTATTCGGTGGTGGTGTAGTGAGCGTCATATGCTATATTAGAACCTCGTGGGTTGGGTTCTCAAACAAGAATAAATGGAGAGTCTGGTGCTCCTAAAGTGGTGCGTATGGAAGATTTGGTGTTTTTTTGCATGAAGGATGTTTTGAAATATTTTGTTAAGTGCATATTTCACTACAAAATTTTTGTCCACTTCTCTGATGTTTTGCTCTTTTTTTGTGTTGTTTCAGTGGATTTTCTTTACAAAGCCTGTGTTCAAAGAAGTGGGAATTGTGGGAAATCTCGAAACGATGGGGGAATTGCTATAATGGAAGGTGGCTGACACAAAGGCCTTGAACAACTGTTTGTGTCTGATTTGTTTGCTGATAGTAGTATGCTTGCTAGGATGGTTGACAATTTGCAACAATTTGCTGGGGATGTTGGGCCTAGTGTCCCTCCATGTAACTTTGTTGCTAATATTGTTCACCATAGATAAAGTGTGTAAAATTCTCCTTTGAGGAATGCTTAGGTGCTTTCTCTACTTTCTTATGTTTTGAATATTTAAATAAAGAATTTGTTTTGTTGTGATTAATCATTATTTTATGTTGTTTAATAACAATTTTTAAGTCAATATCTAACGACGACCATATTGCCAAGAAATGTAGTCCTTGTCGGTTCCTCAACTTGTGGTTGGAGAATGTAACCATTGAAATGTGTATTCTCTTTATTTTCAAATGGTTGGTTAGTTCAACAAATTGTGTTTTCATTCTTAACATTCTTCGTTTTTACATTTTTGTTTACAAAATGAACATGTTTTTAATGAACTATGTCAAGTGGATGTTCCTCATTCGATGGGAAGAAATGATGTTACCCATGAAACAACAACATCAATTGTTTCTAATCATCGACAGGTTCGAATGCCTTTTGCTAGGGGAAACATATCTCGTTCTTTTGGTTTAGTGACGACATGCTTGAAGCACATAGAAAATTTAATTCCAGGCTTGATGACATGTAAGTTGTGCAAATGCGCTAAGTGTGTAATCAATGCTATCCAGGTATACAAGTTCTAAGATGGCATGAAGGGCCCATTTGTAACATGTGCAAAGGGGAGAAAGGCTTGCATCATTATTCTCATTTTAACAACATGGATCCAGGTGAGCAGCTTGAAGTTCAAAGAGTTTTGACACAAGTTGAAGAAATACCTATAGCATGGGTGAATGCAATACAACAAGTGTTGCATTCTCTTGGTGGTCACTATAAATATAGTGGTCATACAATAAGTCTTCCCCAAGATATATCCATGATTGCAAAGAAACTTTCTCGCCATGTTGAACAACAAGATTGTATTATTGGGAGAAGAAATGGTGTTGAATCCAATATTATGAATTCTATGTGAAGAGAAAATGTGTGATGGATGCGTTTCTTTACAAAATTCAAATGGATAAATATTACAAGGATGTTGAAATTGATATGGATTCAATTGCAACTCTCCTCGAAAGGCCTACTGATGTGTCAAGCATGCTACAACATGTTGATAGCAATTTAGATGAAACAAGTAGGGTTAAGGAGGACATTGAAAGAGAGGGTGGTAATTCCTTGTGGTCCCATCCATCGTCATTTTTGTCGCACTTACCTAATGATTGCAGGGAGTTATATTGAATAAGAAGATTTATTGAAAATGCAAAAGTGACACATGCGGAGGATTTAGAATGGACAGATATTGGTACATCTCATGTTTACTAATACAATACAGAAGGGTTACTAGACATGGCATTCCTAACTTGTTCCTGACTAGAGATGATGATTGGGTGCATGCACATATTTGCAACATTGAAATGCATGAATATGGTTTTCACCGCATGAGAAATTATGATCAAAGATTTCGAAGCCACCCTAGATTTTAGTACTTTCTTTTGAATATGATTATTGGGCATCGTAATCGAGTGGCGGTAGTTTTTTTTAAAGAAGGTTTTACATGAAAATGCACCTTTTACTCATGAATAGTTGCGTTAAGAACTTCATGATTTTCTAAAAAATAAATTGGCTAAAAAATTAATGAATTTTGGTTAATCCCTTAGGGATACAAGGGCATATTGGAAAAAGTGTCATTCTGAGATGACTGGCAGGATCACCTAGTTGGGTTTCCCTACTTTGTTTTTTACGTTAACTGCAACTCAGACAACGTGGCCAGAATTGCATAGTGTGATGCCCTTGAATAGCCAATATGGACATCGAAATGAGCATGAGAGAAAATTTTATAATGTTATTCAATATCTGCATATGTTTTCTAATTATATACACCAAAGATTTAATATTTTTCGTATTATTGTTTTACAAAAATATCTTGGGGCGAGCGGTTTTTGGTATAGGTTTTCTCTTCAATGTTTTTGTTATGTCGTGCTAGATTTTGAGCATATTGTTTGGAATTTTTTTATGTTTATATTTTTTAATTTCATGTATTGTTTTGTTAGATATGAGTGGTAACATATAGGATTTTCACACATCCACAGGTTCATATGGTTTCCTGGAGCTCCTGATATTGAGAGAATGGATTGGTTGAACCCTTTGAGTCTCGATGTAGCAAAGTATTTTTTTGACAAATATGTGATAGCTTGGAATCTACATGACTTACATCATCGAAATGTCATGATATCTAGAAGTGTAAATGATGATCCATGCCTCTTCAATACCCAACATTTTTTTTCATGTAATGCTGAAGATGATTATGAGCATTTGGTCAATTGAGTGCAGAGACACACGAAATGTGGTGTAGATTCGTGTTTGAGGAAGAAGGGGTCAATCCTTTGCTATCGGTATGAAGCTCCATGGGAGGTTCGTGCAGAGTCGAGTTTGTATGTGGATGAAAAAGGGAAACAAAAATGTACTTGCTTAGTAAGATGATCATTTAAATGTTCACAATATAGATCTTTTAACTATGTGGCGAGAAAATGTAGATTTTCAACTTGTTGTTTCTCATCATGTTGTGTTGAAATATATTTCCAAGTATGCTTCAAAGGAAGAAATAAGATATGAAATTTATCATGATATGTTGAAAAGAGTTGCTTCTAGCAGTGCACGTGATGGTCTCACATTGACTGAAACACTTTTTGAGCATGACATCAGAGCACAAGAAAGTTTCCATATGTCATTAAATTTTCCTCTTACTATTTGTAATCGTAAATTTTTCACTTCAAATGTTGGGAAGAAAGGTTGCCAAGGACTTATATTACATTCTAATACATTTCTTGTGGGAACAATTTTGTTGAGATGTATCAAATGAGGTCATATTTTTTGGCCCGTTTGCACTTGATTGAAACAACAAGATCATGGAGTTTTGATGCTAGCTATAGACATGAGAAGTGGAAAGCATGAGATGCTAATTTTATTGTTTGTGTCTAATCACGTTTTTATGCTATTCTAGATGAAGACTCTGAAGAGTTCAAAAAAAAAAATTGGTCAGAGTTGTTGTAGAAGCCATTTCACTACATTTCTTTAGATATTCGACACACAAGAGAAAAAATGATTGATAACTGGAGGAATTTCAGATATAATGTGTGGCATGTTGATTGCACTCATTTTCCAAATGAAAAAAATGAATAAGATGTTGAACCTGTAATGCATGAGGAAATGTTGATCGTGATTATGAAGAGGCATATTTTCGCTTAAATAGTTCCCCTAAACAATGTGCACATTTTAGATCTTCAAAACCTTGGTAGAAGGGACTTTTATATTCACCATAATTAGCAGGAAACAATGTTTTCAAATGAAATTATTCAACAAGAAATACGTTTTATAGAAGATGTAAACTCTTCCATCGTTCTTAATATAAATTATTTTTGGGAGACAATTCTCTTGCCTTCAAAATTATCAAGGAAGCAACATGTTGCTTTTGAAATTGTGTTTCATCACTTTCTTATTGCTCCGGATGATGCCTTTGATATTGATTATTCAAGGAACTATTGGAACATGAAATTATTCTCTCATTCATTGTATTTTTCATGCTCTTTCAGCTGCAACAATGGGTGAAAACAGTCCAATATTATTTCTTGCTCCAACTGGTTTAGCTGCTTTTAATATACATGGAAAAATAATACACTCTTCTTTGAAAATACCTATTAAAGATATGAAACCACTTAATGGTCAAGATCTATAAAATTTTCAGGAAGAAATGAGGCACGTTCGTTATATTTTAATTGATGAAATGAGCTTTCTTGGGCCTAGGTTGTTTATGCAAATACATTCAGATTGTTGAGAGGCCTTTCCAAAAAAGAAAGATTCTCCATTTGATGGCAGGTAGATGATTCTTGTGGGTGATCCTAGGAAGCTTCCTCTGGTTAAAGATAAACCCTTGTATGCAGGAAGAACAACCAAGAAATTGTTGTGGGAAAGATTCAACCTTGTTGTCACATTGGATAGAATTTATAGGAAATAGGGAGATGATCCTAGGCAGAAATCTTTCCGAATATTTTAACAAATATAAGAAATACTGAGCCTTTTTTGGATGATTGGGATCTTCTTATGACATGTGTCGATAGCTTATTGGATTCTTAAGAAAATGTTTTATTTAATTCTTCAATGCACTTTTTTGCAACGAATCATCATGTTAATTTGCACAATCGTGAAATTCTCAAACCTTGAATTTCTGAGTTGTTAGATGTGTTGTGGAATATTCTAGGAGATACAATATTATTGATAGTGATGATGATGTCTTGGATCATGAGGTCTTGTTGTGTCATGGTCAACGTGTCATTCTTACATGTAATTTGTGGGTGGAAGTTGGTTTGGTAAATGGTGTTATTGGGTTTGTAGAAGATATCTTTTATTCACCTTGTACACATCCGCCTCAACTTCGAAAGTTTGTGTTATAGGCCATTTTGTCACATTTGATCAGTGATCCTCCTAATGGGATCAGTCAACATCCCATTCCCCCTTGTCACCATATTTCACAAATCCTTATGCACGTACCTTTCATCCCCCATAATTTCAGCACTAAACTACTTCATTCAAGTGAGTTTGAGGACCAACGCTCTCTATAGGCCTACTGGGGTGCGTTCACCAATAGGTTTCTCCACTGTGGCCTATGTTGGTTACTAGAAAGTTTCTCCCATTTGCACCTGCACTGGTTCTAGAACTTTAAGAGAATGATCGGGATTTCAGAAGCTTCTCCTTCTAGGAGTTCCTTGAATTTGTTACAACTACTTACCTTAGATAAAACATTTGGATCATATCCTTCCCTACATTAGATTTTTCACCACTTATCCTTTGATCCTATCCCTTCATAAAAGGTGGATCTCTTACCCTAGATTGGTAACTCGATGAACTCCCAACTTACCATACTTCTCTATATATTCCCAGTATTCTATGTGGCTAGGGGTTGGACTTTGGAAAGTGATTTTTCCCTTATGCTGCTATCGTGAGTGGTCATGTTCTCATGTATTTAGGGTGATTGGAAGTGCATATATGTTATAGACATTTTTGTGCCTTACAGCTCTAAGCATGAAATGTCCATAAACCAAGGGCTCCTAAGTCCCTAAAAGTGTTGTTCTAACTCCTAAAGGAACAAGGTCAACAAATTACAGCTTCTCCCAGAAGTTCTCCACCAGAAACTACTTAGAATTAGTCAAATCAGGATCATTTCAGCTGCTCCACTAGCCAAGTGCGTTGCATAGCACCTAAGTCCACTAGCTAGGTGTGTTGCAACGCACCTAAATGCACTACCAGGGTGCGTTGAGCGGGAAATGAGTGGTTTCTCTCTGATGCCATCACTCTTGGTATATGTCGACTAATTATCAGGCTAGACTCACAGCTCGTAATACTACAACTCAATGGTATATATTCCGTCCGAAACCCAGCTATTTATCGCATGTCCTAACGGTTAAGATTTTGGAAAGATAATTTGATCTTATTCAATACCAACATATTTCCAAAAACTTAAACACATTAACCGATTCATTAGCAAACTATGTGTTAGATAGACATTTGCAACATTTATAAAAGGAAACACATCATCAATGTTTTACATGTGGATCATATAACTCAACCAGAATAAAACTCCAAAAATCAAAAATATATATAGCTGTTTATGGTTTACATATAATGTTCTGTAACCAAGACAAAATCGGTCACGTGACCCAAAAACTCAAAATGATAGGGGGCACCCTAGTCTAATGATGCTCATGATAGCAAGTCACAGCCTGTGCGATCATGCGTAGGAGACGAGTCCACCGTCTGGGCACACCAGTAGTATGCCGTTGTAACCGCAAAGGTAGCTAGTCAGTCCTCACATCTGGTATACCAAGAGTGAGGCCCTCAACCTGCTCCTGCAAAGCTGTGAGAGTCTCGGCCACATCGAGGTCACGAAGAATAGCCCTTCCGGCGGCCTCTCCTACCAGGGCGACAGCTAGTACTCTCAGGCGAACTACTGGACGAACAGGACCAACATCTGCATGTACACATGAGTTTGATTAGAGTCTTGATAGAACAAAGCACAAGGACATTATAAACAAAAATAGTAAACAGCGATATGGTCAGAGATTTTACCAATAGCACCACACTGCTCGCCATCCGGTAGTACTAAATTTGGATCACCCCAGAAGTCCATGCCAGCATATGGATACTCGGCATAAACCATCTCCTGACGATTAAACCACCTGAAGAAGGGATTTCTTTGCTGGGAGGTTGATGCTGGGTCAAGAATCATCGGTTGTAACTCCTCCTGGATCTTCTTGTATATCAATAAAACTATTTGAGTTTCTTCTCCATGCTTGTGTTTCATTGATGCTTGTTACATTTGTATGGTTAACTTAAATCTGACCCTAAGTTATTTATGAATATAAACCCATGTCTTTGTATAGTTTCCTTCTTCTGTGATCGTACAGGTACTTGGTGAAGCTGGGCAAGTGAGGGAGCAGGTAGCTGGGAGCTATCAAAGAGAAGAGAGATTGGATCAAAGGACTAGCGCAAGACACAGGTTGGTTCATCCTATTCCTCTTTGTTTATAGTTCATAAAGAAGAATACAAAAGTAGTTTTCTCTGTTTGTAGCTTTCACACCTTAGTGGGATAGACTAGATCTAAATGGACACTTTTCCCGATAACAAAATGGCGACTCCGCTGGGGATCGTGTCTAGTTAGTTTGTTTGTGTTTCTCTTGTTGTTTATTTCATAAACTTAGAAGTAACAATCGAACTGCATTTGCCATTAACAAATGCAAAGTAGACATCTGCTGCTTCAATCCATTCACTAGATCTGTTTATGATTTGAACAGTTGATTCATAAACTGACTGATTGCCCTTATGATAGCTCTTAGAACCCCCCTTAGATCTACCTCTGATTGTGCATTACTGATTGCTTTTACTCGGCCAAAAACCATAGATTAAACTGCAAACCGTGACCCAGAACCTAGATAGAATTCCCGGTTCTGCCCCAGCGCAGGCTCTGTGAAGAGGTTCTGCATTTCAACGCACTTCCCGAGAGGGCTACCTGCGCTGCAATGTAGTTTCTCTGTGTAACAGGTGCACTGATCAACCTAGCCTTGTGCAGCTGAGGTTCTTTGCTTCATTTTTTCAGTTTTGTCTCTAATTTTTGCAGCCTGTGATCAGTATTTCACTGTTTCAAACCCCTTTTCCTTACTGATATTCTGCCTCAGTTGTACAAAAGAAACTGTAGATGTTTTTTATGTGTTTGTTGCATCGTTTACAGTTTTCCATTGCAAAAGTATAATAGTCGTACTGTCGTCCTTTGATTTAGATCTGTCGCAAGTGTCGATTTTGATCATAGGAGAAAGTTTATTTGCTGTTGATAGTCAATTATGCTTTTACTTTTGCCTTTGGTTTAAATTTGTGACTTTCTAGTGTCGAAACGAGTATTTATTTCAAAATCATAAAGTGTCGTAATCATCTCTACCTTTTGATTTCGAAAAGAAGCTTGTTTGTGTTTGTCACTTGAAATCAAATTCAGATTTGTACAACAACTTTCTTTTTAGGCATCAATATTAAGAAAGTGAAAAACAAAACACATGCATGTGCATTTGCATATTGGCAGTCTGTTTGGCTTGATTTAGGAAGAGTGCATTTACAGTGTGCTCTTCGCTCTTTGCGGAAATATTGTGTCTTTCTTTTCCCCTAGTCGCTAGGATTTTCATTGCTGAAGAGAGATAAAAGTTTGTTTATCATCTTTAGATTGCATTTTAGAAGTTACATCTACATCTCGTGGTGATCCCAAAAGGAAAACTTCATAAGAAAGATCAACTTAAAATAAGTCCAATGAACTTAACAACGCTTTGGAACTTAACGCACAACATTTAGAGGTCTAGGCTAGAGACGTATTCCGGCGTCGTAAAGCCTGGTAACTGTTGTCCTCACTGATGGTTGGGTGATTCCTCCACTTTGAAATGATAAGTGCCAGTACGGACTTGTGCTCCCACGTACCGTCGAGTATATATTGGGAGACCCCTATAGGCTTAAAACCTTTATCCATAGGAAGCCGTGTCGGCCGCCCTACTGATCGCAATGCACCGAACACAGCATTCGGGAAGATTGACTGCCGTACCGTAAAAAGTATTCTGCAGTTTTGCGATTGGTTTGGTACTCCCTCTACCTAGACCTCCAGAGCAGTCCCTTTTGTTCCTTTTCAGACTCCTTAACGGAAAAGGTCCATCTGAGCACTTGTCACTTCAGGCTCATTAAAAATCAAAGGAGACTAGAGTCATCTTTTGTTTTTTTCTCGACTCTTAAAAACTGAAAAAACAAGTTGTGTCAAAGCGTGTTAAAATTTATTTTAAATGGAATATTCATACCCTTTTCCTATGTTGATCTTGGGTTGAGAAAATGGAGCCTACCAACCAAGGAATTCCCCTTGGTGGAAATCCTAGTCCCTTCTCCTCTTGGGGAGATGTTGGTGCGCCCCATATGGCCACATTGTCGCTTCCAGGACTGACAATTGGCTTGCCAGTATGGCTCTTCTCAACCAGTGTCGTTCAGAACACCACCATTCCTGAACAATCGAATCAGCAATTAGATGAGTCCAGAGTTGCCCACCAGCCTTCTACTTCCTCTAACTCTTCCTCTCCTCCTTCCTCTTCGCTTGATGGAACTAGTAAAGCTAAAAGCCATGTTCCTAAGGAGAAGAAGGAAAAGAAGAAGAAAGAAAAGAAGAAGAAGGAGCCAAAGGCGAGTGGGGGAAAACAAGTGTCGTCTAACGAAAATCCACACACTGCACCGACCAGGCCTAAATCGCCATGTGTCATTTGCAAAGGAGACCACTTTCACAGAGATTGTCCTTGCATCCCCCGGATACTAAGGGACTGGTCTCCTCGTTTGCACAATCTGGTGTCATCAACCTCTGGTGATCATGTTGAAAGCACACCGTCAACTAGTGAAAGTGAAGCCCCAGGACAAAAAGGGAAAGCTAGATTTCCTTGTAAACTGTGCGAAGGCAATCATGCCCTCCACCGTTGTCCCTTCTTAGACGAAGCTAAAAGAGTTTTGGATGATCATCCGGTTTCACCGTTACGACTTCCTCCTGGATATAAAAAGCTCTTGCCCAGTTCGTCACTAGTTGAGAATCCAGCTAGCCCGCTCAGGTGGTCAGCTGAAGCGCCTATCATTGAAGATAAACCAACTGAATCCATACCAGACGAAAGTCAAAAGGTCGAGGCGGTAGTTGACCCGGTCTTGCCTTCAGAGGTTTTATCTTCAGATGATACAGTCACTGAAGAGAACAAGGATGACACCGTCCAAATTCTCTTCATCAACACAGACTCCGACGAACATGGGGGCAATCTACCCATTCCTTTACCGCAGGAAGGAAGTTCGTCAGAGCCATACCCGACCGTCTACTCGGTCCCACCTCCAAGCAACCTAGTTGTCTCCTTTGACTGGAATCAACTAGGCAGACCCCGTTTACCAGCAAGTATACCATTCCGAATTATCGTTAAATATATAGAATGGTCATGGCTGGTACCATCATAGATGAGGGGGCTTCTATGAGTATCCTTTCCTCTACTGCTTGGAAAGCGCTTGGTTCGCGATTGCTTTTGTCTGAGATGAGAAACCTGACAGGCTTTGATAAAGGAACCAGTCGACCTTTAGGGATCCTTCCCGATGTGCCCATAACATTGAGAGGGAAGACAATTTGCATGAACGTAATGGTAGTTCAAGGACCCTTGGATTATAACCTACTCCTTGGACGAGACTATATTTATTGCATGGGAGCCATCGTCTCCTCACTCTTTAGAGTAATGTGTTTTCCGCACGAAGGAAGAGTGGTCAAGCTCGTGGACTAGCTTTCATTTCCCGGATCACGCATAGCAAATAGTCATATATCGTCCCTAAATGGTCTCTTCACTCAAGAAATGTCTCAATCCCCAGTCTGTCCTCCTGATAAGCGCGAGTAATTCGGAGGGATATGACTGAAACCCAGGGGGCATGCGTCCTAGTCTGCTTCGGCAGGAAAACATCGGGTATAGAGTAGGTTTCCGCGAGAGAATATGACTAGTATGTACCCCATCCGTCAGTGGGAGAGGGGTTATTCTAGAATAATATTCTCTTGTCAAAGTTATGTGAGTTGGCGAGCATCGTCGCTCACCTTTGTTTATCTCGGTAGACATCGCCGAAGAAATGTTTCATTCGCAACGCGAATAAGACAATCTTTGGTAACCTGTAAGAGGTAGGCCTCTCCCGATAGAACAAATGTTTTGTTTGCAAATTGAGGGGTAACCTTGAAACCATATTTTATACCTGGGGGCATGCAAACCTTTTGGAGTGCAAGCAAGGGGCGGCTATTTATTTTTTAAATTTTTAGGACCTCTAACCCTTTAAACTCGTAGGATTAGTCGTCACCTAACTTGGATAAAGAAAGGACGTGGGGCAAAAATCTAAAAATTGCCATTTTTATATGAGACATTCTTATCATATGACTGGATTAATCGAGCAGGTTTAGCGCATAGTTCAAGCTCGTTAAAAAATAAACATAAGACATGAGAAAATGTTTCCGCCCGCGTTTAAGCTCGTTAAAAAATGAACTATTGCCCGGTAAATAACCATCGTGAATGTAACATTTCAGCCATTAAAGCCTTGGTCGTGTTTGCACCATCACCTCCACTTTTCCATTGGTCGATCATTCACCTCCATTTGATTGTTTACCCATTTTGAGGAACAGCTGCAAAGAGTGATTTCACTAGCCATCCTTGTGACACTGCCGTGACTGGAAAATTCCAAACCTTACCTGGAATCAGCTGCTACCCATTTTATCACTCGTTCCTCAAAAGAAGAGTCTTCTTTAAGCTCTTTTCAACTAACTCGTAAAATATGAAAAGATTGCCAAGTTTTGGCCTTCCAGCTCGTTAAAGCGACAGGAAGTGCTATCCCTCCTCTAGATTTTAATATTTTTGGACCTGAGGGATTATTGCACAAAAAGATCGAGCGCTTGTTTTGTTCGGCTCGTTAAAGCTAATCGAAAATTCATCCCTTCTGTATTGTTTTATACTTTTTCGGACTTAAGGGATTAGATGATGAAAAAGGAATTTTGGAGTTACCTTTACGTACCTTTTCAGACTCTCTAAAAATGAAAAGGACCGAGTTATCTTTGTCGTTAGACTCGTTAAAAAGATTAATAGTGACAAACTTGTCTTTAGACGAGAACGAGTTTCACTATCGCTAGGCTCGTTAAAACATAGCGATGGGTTTTCCCGAAGGGCAAATTATAGAACAAGCATATGTTATCCTCCTCAAGCTTGACAAAAATAAAGAGGTACTGGTCAGCAATGACTGGGGAAAAAATGGGAAGAAAACTCAAAGAATCTTTATTGGTAGCAAGTCGCTCTTGAACATGACACTTCCACTCCGTGCCCGAGTCGGGTTGGGTTGTTTCATTCACCGGTTACATCGCCATGGTCTCGCCATACCATCCACATTTGGGGTTAATGCTACCAATCCATCACATAAGTGTCGCCGACATGTTCAAGAGAAGTCATCCAGAAAGGCCACCTGTGTCCCGCCTACTAGCATACATTATACTCCATTCTTTCATGACCGCCACCCTGAACCATATATCATCAGATCGTTTTCACCTCCATCAAAATCATTTTCTCCGTTCCGTGTCATTGACGTGGGATTCATTAAGGCCCTCCTGTGACGGATCACTTCTTGTCTACATCAGCTCATTATCCAAGAAGTTGATCTAGGAACACCCCATTCAGTACTTTGAAGCTTGCATGCCTCAATGGCAAGTTTCTCACTTCCGGCGACAGGTATACATCAATGACCTTCGACCAAAAGATTTTGCGTGGTGTTCGACGCCAAGTCCTTTATTCACACCACGTGAATTGTACTGCAGTACCTTGAGGGTCATTATCATTATCGGTGATTCCTCTCGTGCTTGTTAACAGTTTACATCATTGACTGGTAATCAAGCGATGTCTTTCCATGTTCGACTTCAAAACATTTCTCACATGGATTGACTTGTACTTCGAGTGAAGATCGGACGAGATTGAAGACCCCGGATCTAGTTTCATCCATCCGGGCTGCGATATATATTCAGGAAAATAAAGACATTGAAATGTACAGCATTGTAGCACAGATAATCATCCTACCAAAAGGATGATGGCTCTATGAGAAT
This sequence comes from Pinus tabuliformis, assembly GCA_031772625.1. Taxonomy (NCBI): domain Eukaryota; kingdom Viridiplantae; phylum Streptophyta; class Pinopsida; order Pinales; family Pinaceae; genus Pinus; species Pinus tabuliformis. Next base: position 150,761,026 of record CM062804.1, on the reverse strand, counting down.
CATCAGTCTACCATCAGACGATTGTCTGTCCTATGTACATGAAAATGAATTTATAAAGCTGAGCATGGGAATGCCCACCTCAGCTAGATCATGAAAACAGTATGAAGATAATGTATTGTATTGTATCTTATTACAGGTCTCCTCCCAGCATTGAAAGAACTTCGGGTCCTCCTAATAAAGCATTTCACCCGATAAACGGCCTCATACTTTAGGGGAAACTGTTATAGACATTTTTGTGCCTTACAGCTCTAAGCATGAAATGTCCATAAACCAAGGGCTCCTAAGTCCCTAAAAGTGTTGTTCTAACTCCTAAAGGAACAAGGTCAACAAATTACAGCTTCTCCCAGAAGTTATCCACCAGAAACTACTCAGAATTAGTCAAATCAGGATCATTTCAGCTGCTCCACTAGCCAAGTGCATTGCATAGCACCTAAGTCCACTAGCTAGGTGCGTTGCAACACACCTAAATGCACTACCAGGGTGTGTTGAGTGGGAAATGACAAATGGCAGAGTCATTCCACGAGGTGGAGAGACAATGGAAGCTTCCAGAATCTTCTCCAGTGACACTTGCCTCACTAAATTCGACCAAGGATGAGTAAGAGGCTCTCAGTCTCCAAGTGGAAGCAAGAACTAACAGAGAGAAGCCACTAATCAATTCATGAGCTGACTCATCCTCCTTGCACACATCTATATATGGATCCCTCATCCCAGAGATCTAGAGGCTGGAATTTTGCACATTGTAAGGAATTGTTGTTGGTTTTGAGATACATATCAGAGAATTGGGTGATCTATGCTTTGTTGGGGTTGAAGAAGGGATTTCTTTGCTGGGAGGTTGATGCTGGGTCAGGAATCATCGGTTGTAACTCCTCCTGGATCTTCTTGTATATCAATAAAACTATTTGAGTTTCTTCTCCATGCCTGTGTTTCATTGATGCTTGTTACATTTGTATGGTTAACTTAAATCTGACCCTAAGTTATTTATGAATATAAACCCATGTCCTTGTATAGTTTCCTTCTTCTGTGATCTTACAGGTACTTGGTGAAGCTGGGCAAGTGAGGGAGAAGGTAGTTGGGAGCTGTCAAAGAGAAGAGAGATTGGATCAAAGGACTAGCGCAAGACACAGGTTGGTTCATCCTATTCCTCTTTGTTTATAGTTCATAAAGAAGAATGCAAAAGTAGTTTTCTCTGTTTGTTTCTAAGGTAGCTGTCACACCTTAGTGGGATAGAGTAGATCTTAATGGACACTTTTCCCGATAACAATATAGTGACAAGGAAAGGACAAGTCCACAACTTGGAGGAGATCTTCTACAGGATCAACTACTACTTATGGTTGTAATCTCCTTCCATTTATATTAATGCAAATAATTCATTATTTTCCTATATGTGATGTTATTACACTTATTTCAGTACAATGTTTATTTATTGAATGAAGTACTTAGATGATACTACATAGATCTCATAGTTTTTTTTTGTGTGTTATCTCACTGTGTAGGTTCTAATTTTGGAAATTAGAGCTGGGATTGGAGCTTCCAAGCTAAAGAAGGAGCAAAGTTTGCAAAGTATTCTAGGTAGGCCTCAGTCCATCATCTATTTATTTTAAGGAAAATAATTGTAGTTCTTGTCTCTTTGTTGTTCTAGGTTAGCCACCAACCTAGGGGAGATACTTTTTTCTGCAATTGTAAATCTCGTATAATATTTTGCTATAGTTATTTTTGAGAAGTACACTAGTGCTCCATTTGACAATGATTGTCCTAATTTTATGCCCATAACACCTATTGTTAGAGGGAACCTTAGACAAATTCCATTAACAATGGATTGGGGCTTGACTATACAAAAGTCATAAGGGATGAATTTGCAACAAGCCATGATAGATATTGAAGATAGGGAGAGGCAAGGTTTGAAATTTACAACTTTATCAAGAGTGATATCGATTGATGGTTTATGGATTTCAGCACCTTTTTCTTATTAGTGTTATGAAGAAATGAAAAATAGTGCTTATGTTATACTCAAGAAAAAAGAGGAGCCATTGAAGTCTATGTCATTTTGAGGTTTTTTATCCATAATTGAGTTGACTGCTACGGTAAAATGAGTGGAAATGCTATTGATGGTTTATGTGTTTTTCCTACCATGATTTAGTTATTAGTTTTGGTTTTTCTTGTTAAATTTGTCATGTTGAATTCCTAGAAGAAAGATCGCTTATGTCCTGCAGTTCATATACCTTGGGTTTGTAATCTTTGTCACTTGGGTTTAATATATTTCCATTGGATTTAAAATTCCTTGGGTTTACAATGCCTTGGGTTTTCACTGTTGATCCCTTTTCTTAATTATTTCATGGCATTATGATATTTATTGATACCTTTTTTTATATTATCATTTTGTTACATTTATTTATGTTTCAGCTGATATTTGAAGGGTTTAATATTGTTTGAATGGTTTAGTATTTTTTCATGGCTTTGAGAAAAATATGAATAGTTCTATATAGTTCTTGTCATTTCTTGCAATTTTTTTATGCAGCGTGATAATTTCTTTGTCTTGATTTATCATCATTTGAAAATATTTGTTGATTGAGAAAGTCAGAAAATTGAGTGTTTTCAAAATATTGCATGGGTCTTTGATTGGTTGTTGGTGTTGTGGTTTTTTTATTAGTCTAATTTAACCTGTTTCGACTCTCTTTTATCTTTTTTTTTAATGCTCTTATATTTATGGCCATTATTTTTATTTTTGTTTTGAAGAAAATATATAAGGGTTTATATACATTGGTTGTATAATTTTAATGTCATTTTTCCTTTCTTTTCTATATATTTTGAATTGTATTTTATTTATGTCCAAGAAATTGTATTTTTCCTGTTAAAGAAAATAGAAAAATGAGTAAACTCAAGCTATTTTCTGTTGGACATTTGATGGTGTATAGGTGCTTATGTAAGTGTTGGGATTGATGTCAAACACGGATTAGCATGGTGAATGGGTGTTTGGATGAAACTCCATAGTAGGTGCAAGATTCTTGTAGAGAATCATCATAGTAGTAGGCTTACTAAAGAAGCCATAAAATGACCATCATGGTAGTTGGTATTCAATTGGCCAAAGAATCAATGGGAAGAGAAGTTTACAGTCACCTTCCAAGTAGTAGAAGGATGCAAAGCCTATATCGAACCTTCCCCATTGGAAAGTGCTCCGAATACGGTTTCTAATGATATGCAGAAGTCCAAAAATCGACTCCTGGATCAAACATTATGGTCTAACGAAGTTTCAATGATTAAATCGTCAAGAAGGAAAGAATGTTAGTGATCATGTATCAAAGGTCTAGATATATCAACGGTTACATATTGGAGGTCCAGAGAAACTAGTGATCTCATACTAGAGTTCTAGAGGTATTGGTGATCACATATAAGGGGTCCTGAGATATTAGAGCATCGACACATTGGAAGGTCGGTAAATTAGAGAATCACAACTTCTTAAGGTGACAACCTTTAAAAAGTTGTGATATGCATAAATTTGTCGATAATGTTAAAAGCCACCGGGGAACTGCAATAAATATTAAAAAAGGATTCCATCTCAAAACCAAAGGTGGGCGAGCCCTTTTCTCTATCCTCTAGGAGGACATGTGGTGGCATATTATTTGTCCTAATAAGCTACAGTGGCATCAACATCAGCATGACATGGTGATACTACAAGGCACGTAGCATGCAGTTTTGGAATTTTGAGGGGCCTAAGGGGAAATTTGGGTGACACGTGTCACCACTCAAGAAGTGCCATGTGGAGTGATGACATCATATCAGATATTGAGGATGTTGGCACTTTATAATAGTTAGCAATTGAAAAAGTACAGATAAGGGGACTCCGATATTAGGGATGGCACATGGTCGAGAAGAACGTATAGAAGCAAGGATGCTAAGCTCTTAACAAGGGAAAAATTACCCCTAAGCATGAACAAAATGCCCTGGCACCTTAAGGATAGGAATCTCGTCACCACACCAAGTCCCATGGAGGAAAATAGAAAAGGGCTAAAAAAAAGGGGCCAAGGATATCATAACTATTTTTTCATAATGTCCTTAAGGATAAAAGTCTCAATGAGTAAAAGATCTGATATAACACTATTACAATAATACAGGACATATTGGGCTTCGATAGTGTAATATAGAGAGTTAAATGTGTATGGATTGGTAGTTGCAAGATGGAATGGGGGAAGAAAGGAGTTGGTCTCAATAGTAATGGCAAATCTCAAATAACTTTTGGGCTTGTCTTGAAATAAATCCATCTTTGATATCCCATGCACGTACTATAGAAATAAATGAAAAACAGAGAAGCCATGTGAAAGTATGGTGAAGCTCTGTGAGCCATGAGTAGGCACGGGGAGTCTCAAATGGAGTGTGCAAGCAGAATAAGATTAAAATCTCAGCATGGAGAGTCACACAATGAGATGGTGAAGTGAACAAAGCCCATTCTTATGTTTTAATGCAACAACATAATTTGTAAAAGGTGATGCAACACAAGAATGGATTGCCATGCTAGGGGTACACTCTCGGGTAGTGTGCATGGCGACATAGACAACATTGAGCTCAGTGCAACATAGGAAAAAAAACTTAGAATTTCAATTAAGCTATTGGGGAATAAAATATTGTTGTGTATGTGCTGAAGAGAGTGGAGGAGAGTGTGTAAAATTTGAGCAACTATCTGAAGTGTCGAACTGAACCAGAGTGTTGAAGAGAGCATGTGCAATAGAAGATCGAGAGCAGAGTATATGCGATTGTGAGGAGAGGAGAGGGTGATGTTGTGTGAGGTCGAGAGAGACTCTGGAATAGTATAGGACCGAGAGAATAAGTATGATACTGCAGTGAACTGGATTGGTATTTCTCTGTATATGTAATTTCATTTGTTTTCAGTTTGAAAATTTTATGAAATAGTAGAATAGTTGCAAGGGAAGGTTGGTTCCTTCAAACTAGAGAGGTTGTTGCCTCTTGGAAAGTTGGTGCTTGCTAACCAAAGGTGGTCAGTGCCTCCTGTGATTGGGTGCTCACAAAAGAACAAAGGTAATTAAGTGGGTGCCTAATTTACATCATTAAAAAAAAACAAATTGGGGTTTTTTTCCCTTTAGGTTTCCATGTGAAAAACATTGTGTCAAATGTTTGTTGCTCATGTGATTTTTATTTGAATATGTGTGTCTGAATATTATTGGTTCACTATTTGGTCAATGAATGCTCTCACTAGTTAAAGAACATAAGAAGGGACTATAAGCATAGTAATTAAGAGAATTTTTTTTTCCTTAATTAATGATTCAACCCCCCACCTTTCAGCAATTCCTTATTCCAACAATTGGTATCAGGGCCAAGGTTCCTTCAATAATAGTTTAAACAATGGAACGTACATTTATAAGGAATTATGTGTAGGAAAGAGAGTCAAGAGGCTTACTCAAGTATAATACCAGTCTTTCATGTTACTAACTATGATTTTTGGAAACTAAGAATGGAAGCATATCTTATGGCCCTTGGAGTAGATGTTTGGACTTCAATACTAGTAGATTACAATGTCCTTGATATTCCTCCCACTAATGCCGATGGTAAAAAAATATATGGGAACAATGCTAAATACAAGAATGTCATTCTCTTTAGTCTTAGTGAAACAGAACTTGTAAAAGTTATGCATTGTAAGTGTACTAAGGAAGTATGGGTAAAGCTTAACCAGAGTCATGACGGAGATGACAAAGACAAGAAAGTGAAACTTCATACTTTAAGAATGAGTTTTGAAAGCCCGAGAATGAATGAGAATGAAAGCATAGAAGAATGATTCCTCAGAGTTGATCAAGTGACTAATATCATTAGAGGACTTTGTGAAGAAGTCAAGGAAGAGATGATTGTTCAAAAAATATTAACATCTCTAACCATGGAATTTAATTCCAAAATATCAGCTATTGAGGAAATGGCTAATTTAAAAGATCTCTAGATGGATCAGCTACATGGTACTCTTACAACCTATGAGATGAGATTAGGAATAGGAAAATATGAACCAAAATAAGTGGCGTTCAAAGTATATAGAAAAGGAAAGGAGCACAAGGATCATCAAGGTTAGTTGAGATGTGAATATGATCAGAAGCTAGCTCAACTAGCCAAAAAACTAAATCGTGGCTTAGGAAAATATAAAGGGATGTTTCCCTTTAAGTGTTTTAACTGTGGAAGATTCAGACATTTCTCTTCCAAATTCCCTTATAAAGAAAAGGCTGAAAGGGAAGAGGATCTGAAATTTGGAAACAAGTCTCAAACACATCAAAATAAAAAGCCTTATAATAAGAAGGTGTTCTATTCCAAAGAGGATAGCTTAACACTAGAGTCAGACTATATGGAATCATTAGAAAATGATTCGTATAAGTATGTTGTTATGGCCTTTGAGACAAACTCCAAAAATGAGGGTATTATGGAATCTAAAGGGGAAGAAGAAAGAGTAGTAAACCTTGAAGGGGGACTCATTAGTGCCCTTGACGATTTCAAGAAAGAAAGGAGGAAAAATAAACAGTTGAAGGAATAGTTACAATGTGTAGAGGAATGTATGTATAACTCTGGCAATGAGGAGTTTGGATATCAAAAAGAAAATATCGAAGAAGCTATCAAGAGTAAGGACAGTCTAGCCCTTGTACTGAAGGAGGAACAAGAAAACTATAAGATATTGGGTGAGGAGAACAAGAAATTGAAACAGGATCTTCTCAAGTTAAAAAAGGAAATGGTCTCATAGATATGCAAAGATAATATTCTGTCTTTGAAGGTTGAGCTGGAGGAGGCCAAAAAAAAAGAAAAAGTTATTAAAGACTCGATTCAAGAATGGGAAGAGAACTACCAAAGTTGTAAATAAGATGTTGTCTCTTTGAAGACCAATCTTGAGAAGACAAAAACTGAGAAGGGTCTAAATGAAATGTTTTTTGAAGGGACAAGGACACTAGATGAGATCTCGAATAGTAAAAGGCCCTCAAGAATCAGAACTATTATGGGATAATCTAAGATAAACTTTAGGTCTGTAGGATTCACAGAATCACAGAACCATGAGAAGAAGCATCATGAAAGAACTAATGAAGACAAAAGAGCAATTGTGAAAAGAGGAAATCATCAATGGATAACAAATCAATCACTCAGAAAACCAAGGTACTTCCCTGCATAATCTCATAATGCTTCTAAAAAAAGGCATGCTATTTTTTTTATGGCCACTGTTATAACTGTCATATCTTTGAACATAAAGCCATTGATTGTAGAAGGATCAACTTAGAAAGAGATGAGAATCCCAGATATAATAAGCATAATATTTCTAAGTCTCAAAACTTTTCTCTCAGAAATCGAAATGTCTTCTCTCCCTTACTAAGTTATTTAGAATGCTTCAAATGCAATAATTTTGGGCACAAAGATAGTGAGTGGAGAAGCATGTTTGAATAACTGTCTACATCCCAAAGTGTTAGACAAACAACTACTAAAGAGGGTAAAGGGAGATGGAAACCAAATACTAAAAAAGAGAATACAATGTGGAATTTCCTTAACAACTCATAATAAAAGAAAACATATGGCATGTGGACAATGACTATTTGAAACATATGATTGGGGAAAAAATAAATTTTTTGTCACTTAAGGAAAAGGATAGAGGAAGCAATGTCACTTTTGGAAACAATGATATAGCAAGAATCAAGGGAAAAGGAGTAGTCAGTCTTGCTCAAAATAAAAGTGCAAAAAATGTGTTGTATGTAGAAGGTCTCAAGAACAATCTTCTCAGTGTTATCAAGATGTGTGATAATGGTTACGATGCGACCTTCCAATCTAAATATTTTTAGATCTGCAACATAAAGAATGGAAAAGTGGTAGGAAAAGAAATCAAAACCCACAATAATGTATATGTGTTTGATGATTATAGGGTAAACTACTCTTTGAGAAAAATGAGTGAAGAACAAATGTGGCACAAGAGGCTTGGGAATGTGAATTTTGACAGTTTGATAAAAATAAGCAAGATGGGAGCATTGAGAGGATTACCAAGACTATCAAATCCTGATAACACAATCTACAAGTCATGTCAGTTTGGCAAGAAAAATGGTACCCATTTCAAATCGAAAGAGTTTGCCCCATCTAGACCTTTGGAACTCATTCATAGATATTTGTGGCCCAACTAGAGAAAAGACCTCAAAAAGAGAAAGGTATTCAATGTTCCTCATTGATGATTCCACTAGGGAAACTTGGATTTTTCTCTTAAAAGAAAAATCGAAAGCACTAAATCATTTCAAGAAGTTTAATGCTCAGGTAGAAAATGAGAAAGATTTAAAGATAAAATGCTTAATATCAGACATAGGCGGAGTACAGCTCAAGGGAGTTTGAGGAATTATGTGAAGAGCACGAAATTAGGAGGCATTACTCATTGGCTAGAACTCCTTACCAAAATGGAGTAGTAGAGTGGAAGAACATAACAATCCAGGAAATGTCCAGAGAAATCTTAGATGAAGTAGGAGTGTCTCACAACTTCTGGGGAGAAGCAACCCAAGTAGCAATAAATCTGTCAAAAAGAACTCAACTCAGGCCTAATAGTGACAAAACTCCCTATGAGTTATGGAAGGGAAGACCTACATCGGTTAAACACCTTAAGGTGTTTGGGAGCAAGCGCTTCATTAAAAGGAATGAAAAGAACATTGGGAAGTTTGACACACATGTTGATGAAGGAATATTGATCGGATAATGTATTTGAAGAAAGTGATATAAGTGTTACAACAAGTGGACAAGGAATATAGAGGATTGCATCAACGTAATAGTAGATGAAGTAGGTTCACAACCTAAATGAAATCAGATGATGAAGAATTCTCATATTTGAGGTTCATCGATATGAATGAAACAAATTCAGACAGTGAAGGTGAGGAAGTAGGCACATCTTCAAGGAAAAAAACAACCTCCATGTATGTACAGAAGGAACATCCTAAGATTAAGATTCTTGGAGATCAAACACAGGGTTTCTAGACTAGAAGGAAACTTGTGGGCAATACAACTCATGCAAATTTTGCACTGCTATCACAGATAGAACCCAAGAACCTCTGTCAAGCAAGTGAAGATAACTTCTAGGTGAAATCCATGAATGAAGAACTTCACTAAATGGAAAATAATTAGGGGAATCTTCAGGTCTAAAATGGGCCTCCTAAATAAATTATAAATTAATAGTGGAAATAATTAAATAATATTAGATTACATCATCAAATTTTAGAGGGAAAAAAAGAAAAACCTACTTTTTCAACTCCTATTTTCAGCTTATCTCCCTATGGGTTTGCTCAAATTTCGAGCGACAACACTTGTTAGATGAAAAATATAATTCCTCATCCAAGGAGTACCCATGTTACACACTTTCGATGGAACCTGCTACACGAAAAATGAGAAATACATGAAAAATGTTATAGCAATCACGTTTTTTCATGTATTTCTCATTTTTCATGTAGCAGGGTCCATTGAAAGAATGCACCATCGGTACTCATTGAATGAGGAATTTAATTCTTCATCCAATGAGTACTCCCACTCAAAATTTGAGTAAACCCTTATGGAGATAAGTTGAAAATACTAGTTGAAAAAGTAGTTTTATTATTTTATTATTTTTAATCTTTTTATTTTTTTACTCCAAAAATGGTGAATCATCCACTGATGCTGACATCATCATCTTTAATCCTATTGGTTCTTCTAAAGTTTATTTTGGCTGTACATTTTTCTTAGAGGCCCATTTTAGACCTCAAAATTCCCCTAATGAATGGTACATGGGAGCTTGTTCCAAGACCAAGAGAGAGAAATGTTATTGGAACCAAGTGGGTTTTCAAGAAAAAATTGAGTGAAGAGGGTCAAGTAATCAAGAACAAATCTTGTTTGGTCTGCAAAGGGTATGCCCAAATAGAAGGGGTAGATTTCAAAGAAACATTTGCACCAGTAGCTCAATTGGAACCTATAATAATCTTTCTTGCTCTTGCCACCCATAAGAATATCAAGGTATATCAGATGGATGTGAAATCTTCCTTTCTAAATGGAGATGTAGAAGAGGAGGTTTACATTGAGGAGCAAGAAATATTTATTCTCTCCTCCAATTAAGGCCTTGTATGGAAACTAAAGAAGGCCCTGTATGGATTAAAGCATGCCCCGAGAGCTTGGTATGAAAGGTCGGATAGGTATCTTTAGCCACAAGGGTTTAAGAAAGGCACAATTGATAGTAATATTTATGTAAAATATGAAGGTGACCATCTAATGATAATGGTTGTGTATGAGGATGATACAATATTTGGTAGTGGCGTGGAGCAGTTGGGGCATCAATTTGCAAATTGTATGCAAATAGAGTTTGTAATGTCCATGATTGGAGAACTATGCTTCTTTTTGGGTCTGTAAATTACTTAGTCTCCATAACGAGTGTTTATATCCCAATCCAAATATCTCAAGGAAACTCTAAAGGAATTTGGAATGAAAGATTGCAAACATGTCAGCACGCCCATGACTACAAGCTGCAAAATGTGCAAAGAAGATGGAACACAACTGGTAATTAGACTGAATACATGTCAATGATAGGAAGATTACTACATCTGATAGCTTCGAGGCTAGACATCATGTAAGCAGTGGGGTTTGTAGTCAGATTTTAGGTTTTTCAATGGGAAAGCCATGTTGTTGCTATCAAGAGGATCTTCAAATATCTTCAAGATACAACAGAGTATGGACTATTGTATGCTAAGAGTGAAGATTTTAATTTGAAGGCCTACAAAGATGTAGATTGGGCTAGATGTATTAATGAAACGAAGAGTACTTTTGGTGCAGGTTTATTTCTGGGTGAATGCTTGGTGTTGTCGGTAAGTAAGAAATAGGGCTCTATCATTCTATTGATTGTTGAAGTAGGTTATATTTTTGTTGCTACCTACTATACACAAATTCTATGGATGAAGAAAACCTTGAAATATATATAGGTAGAGTTGTATGATCCCATTCCAATAATGTGTGACAACACAAGTGCAATCAACATCTCTAAAAATCCAATCATGCATTCAAAGGCTAAGCATATTCCTATCAAGTATCATTTCATTAGGGAACATGTTGCAACCAATAGTTTCAAACTTGTATATGTACATATTAAAGATCAACTGACAGATATATTTACCATGCCATAGACAAGGGAACCATTTGTGTATCTCAGGCAACAGATAGGAGTTGTGACTCCTCCCTCCAAATGACTTCATCTTGTTAGGTGGTGGCAGCTACTCAACATGTGGAACTCATGGCAGAGTAGACTGCAATGGTTCAGGGGGAGTGCTTGTGAAGTATTCTTTTCCACTGATGTCAAAGGGGGAGAAGATTGGCATCAGAGTAGACCGTGCTGAGCCTGAGGTGGATCTTATGATGCTGCCATCAATGCCAAAGGGGTTGATTGTTGGACATTTGATGGTGTATAAGTGGTTGTGTAAGTGTTTGAATTGATGTCAAGCAAGGTTCAACATGACGATTGACTGTTTGGATGGAACTCCATGTAGTTGCAGGTTTCTTGTAGAGAATCATCATAGTAGCAGGCTTACTTAAGAAGCCATAAAATGAACATCATGGTATTCGGTTCTCAACTGGCCAAAGAGTCAATGGGAAGATAAGTTTTTAGTCACCTTCCAAGTAGTAGAAGGACTCAAAGCCTATATAAGACCCTCCCCTTTAGAATTAGTGCTCTAGATGAGCTTTTCAATGATATGTGGAAGTCCAGAAATCAACTCCACAATCAAAATTTATGGTCTGATGGAGTTTCAAGAATTAAAGCCTCAAGGAAAGAATATAAACGATTGCATATTAGAGGTCCAGAGATATTGGTCTGCATATTGGATGTTCAAAGCATCACACATATCAACAATTGCATATTAGATGTTTAGAGCATTAGGTGTATCGACGATCACATATCGGAGGTCAGGAAAATTAGTGCATCACAACATCTGAGGTCCAAAGAAATCAGTGGTCACATACGAGAGGTCTAGAGGTATCAATAATTGCATATTAGCAGTCATGAGATATTGGAGCATCGACACATCGAAAGGTTGGAGAATTGGAAAATCACAACTTCTTAAGGTGACAACCTTTAAAAAATTGTGATATGCATAATGTATCGATAATGTTAAAATTCATTGGCGAACTCCAATAAATATTAAAAGAGGATTCCATCGCAAAACTAAAGGTGGATGGGAAATTTTCTCTCTCCTCTAATAGGACACATGGTGGCATATGATTGGTCCCAATAAGCTACAGTGGCATGCAACATCAGCATGATGTGGTGGTATGACAGGACATGTGGTAGGCAACTTTTGCATTTTGAGGGGCCTAAGGGGGAAAATAACGGTGATACATGTCAACACTCAGGAAGTGTCGCGTGGAGCGATGATGTCATATCATTGTTCGACATATCATAGGTTGAGGATGTCGGCACTTTATAATAGTTGGAAATTGAAAAAGTGCTGATAAGGGGGCTCCAATATTAGTGCTGACACATGGTCAAGAAGAAATTATAGAACTGAGGGTGCTAAGCTCTTAACAAAGGAAAAATGGCCCCTGGGCTAATACAAAAATCCATAATGTCTTAAGACTAAGCCTCTGGTCACTACACCCAGTGCCATGGAGAAAAATAGAAAGGGGATAAACAAAAGGGGCCAAGGACATTAGACATTTGTTTTCATAATGTCTTTAAGAATAAAATTCTAGATGAGTAAAAGCTCTGATATAACACTATTGCAATAATACATGACATATTAGGCTCAGATAGTGTAATACATAGAGTTAAAGGTGTATGGGTCGACAACTGCAAGATTGAATACGGGAACATAAGAGTTGGTATCAAGAGTAATGGTGATTGTCAAAGAATTGTTGGGCTTGTCTCGATGTTGAATGAAAGACATCTCTGATATCTCGTGCATGTATTATAGGAATAAATGAAAAATAGAGAATCCATGCAGAAGTATAGTCAATCTCTATGAGCCATGAGTAGGCATGGGAAGTCTCAGTGGAGTGTGTAGGTGGACTAAGATTAAAATCTCAACATGGAAATTAGCACAGTGAGATGGTGAATTGAACAAAGCCCATTATTATGTTTTAATGTAGCGACATAATTTGTAAAAAGTGATGCAACATAAGAATGGAGTGCCATGCCAGGAGTACACTCTCGGGCAATGTGGATGGTGATAGAGACAACATTTAGCTTAGTGCAACACAGGAACAAAACAAAGAAATTCCATTGAAGAAATTCCATCGACCCTCTAATGTAAAGGCTCTCTTAATGCCTCATTATGACAAACATTGTCTCAATATGAAAACCAATCATGGTCAACCATAGTCTAACCTTGCATTGTCACAAAGATTGAGTTAGTATGAGAATCAACTGTGGTCAAACATGTTTATTTTAGGGTTTATAATATCTATCTTAGGGTTTATATAGCTTGGTTTTATGAAATTTATCCCTTGGGTTTAATATTATACCCTTACGTTTATAATCCCTTGGGTTTTTAGTTTTAATCCTTTAGATTAATTATTCCCTTGGGTTAATATAAACCCTACGGTTTTTAGTATTAATCCCTTGTGTTTATTATCCCTTGGATTAATATTATTCCCTCCGGTTTATAATCCCTTGCATTTTAGTATTCATATGTCGGGTTTATTATTCTCTTGGGTTTATTAATATAGGGTTCATATTCGGAGGGTATAATATTATTCAAAGGCTTTTCAATTAATTCCCCTATGTTAATATTCCCTTGGGCTCTTAGCATTAACCCCTTGGGTTAAATTATTCTCTAGGGGTTTTTTGATGGTGTTGGACCTGCCAACATGTCAAGGTGATCTCCCCAATAAGAATCCCCAATTAGACCTCATACCATTTGGTGTAGGAGTCCCAGCAATGGGTCGTAAGGTAACGCCTTGATCGCATTACAAGGTAAGACAACATCTCCTTTGACGAATCTCATCGCAGAGTTGTGCAGTCTCAGAGAGTACTGACTCCGAAAGACCAAACATCCCCTGTGCAATTTGAAGAGCAAGTGATAGTGACTGATGTTCACAAGAATCTAGCTCCATTCACTGATGAAACTAGAGTGTATGTCGAAGGCACTAGCCCAAGTGTTCGTTTTCTCATAGCTAAGAATGAGCGAATGGTGAAGGAACTACAGGTGGCCAAGTAGGGAGGAGGCTTGGTGACAATGTCCGCCCGAGCTGAACTGAAGAAGGCAATATTGGATGAAGTGTTTTCCTTGGATACAATGATGTGAGCATTGTACTCCAAGTTTGGTACCATGTATCAAGTAGTTGTTCATCTCCACAGATGGCAGCAATGATGTGTAAGAAGAGTACGCATCTTGAAGAACATACATACTGTCATCAATAACATGAGAGCATGGATGATGAAGTACAAGGGAGCCCTGCTTCACTTTCTGAAGATGATGAAGGCCAATACAGTCGAGATGCAAGCACGTATCCAAAGTCAGATCTAGAACTATGAAGACCTACCACAACTCATCACTAGCATACAAGCTTCCCATGCATGGGTACTCAAACCATGGACGTTATACAGGGTAAGATAACGCGTACAACACTCACGAATCAATCTAATACTAGTGTGATGGTTGCTATAGCAAGGTTCAAGTGAAAGGTCTGTTTGATGTCCGACAGAGCAGTCGACACAGACGGTGACAACATTAACAACATATGCAACACATTAACAACAATATTCATATAATTTCATGTGAATCAGTTCATGCACAAGTACATAAGTTAAACAACACATATCATTAAGCGAACCACAACAGTCCAACTACAATAACAACATATGCATGAAAATTTGTTGGTTCTCAATATATAAAGAAGTGTAAGTCAGAATCATAAAATACATCCATGTAAACTTACTAGCCCCAACAGTGGATGTTACAGCCACATCTGCTTGCTCCTCCAAAGAGATGTACTAGCTCCGTCCAGTGGACAACCCAAGGCGTGTTAATATACTGTCTAAGCCTTCCTCAAAATAGTCTTAGTAGAAGCTTGGCTAAACAAAGCCTATACAATAAGCTATGAGGGACTATTTATAGAAAAGGGTGGGGTGACCCTTGACATTCCCCTTTGTGACCATTCGACTACCCTCATGACTCTTCACCTACTCTATGACTGTTAAATCCACTCATGACACTTGACTTACACTTGACATGACTCAACATTACAATGCACATGTACCCATGTGAACAGTGGCTTGGACAAGCCATAGTAGACATCATTCGGGCTTATACAACCATAGAAGTCCAACTTCTCGACATCCTCATGCTGATCAACAGTGACATGTTGATGCCAAGATTGGTGGTCCTTGAGAGTGTCTGTGTGTTCTGCTGTGACATCCGTCTGAAACCTGAACCTTCCCTCCATAGCATCTGGGTATACTGCTCGGGCTCCTCTGTCCAAATTGTTTGTGAGCATGCGCATCATTGCCTTTAGTGTGGCTAAACTAGCAATGTACTTGCACATGATGTTTGCACTAATAGGCAAGTCTGGGCTAATGCCGGTGTGCATGAGTTCATCAAAGTATAAGTCAAGCTCCTATTGGACCTGCTTCTTCATCTTCACCTGAGTGAGGGTCCCAAGTGATGGGATCACATGAGTGTGTATTATAATGTCCATGGTTTGAGTACCCATGCATGGGAAGCTTGTAGCTAGTGATGAGTTGTGGTAGGTCTTCATAGTTCTGGATCTGACTTTGGATATGTGCTTGCATCTCGACCGTATTGGCATTCATCATCTTCGGAAAGTGAAGTGGGGCTCCCTTGTACTTCATCATTCATGCTCGCATGTTATCAATGACATTATGTATGTTCTTCAAGATTTGTACTCTTCTTACACATCACTGCTGCCATTCGTGGAGATGAACAACTACTTGATACATGGTACCAAACTTGGAGTACAATGCTCACATCATTGTGTCCATGGACAACACTTCATCCAATATTGCCTTCTTCAGTTCAGCTGGGGCAGACATTGTCACCAAGCCTCCTCCCTACTTGGCCACCTGTAGTTCCTTCACCATTCGCTCATTCTTAGCTATGAGAAAACGAACACTTGAGCTAGTGCCTTCGACATACACTCTAGCTTCATCGGTGAATGGAGCTAGATTCTTGTGCACATCAGTCACTATCACTTGCTCTTCAAATTGCACAGGGGATGTTTGGTCTTTCGGAGTCGGTACTCTCTGAGACTACACAACTCTGCGATGAGATTCGTGAAAGGATATGTTGTGCATCTCTACTTCTAGTTGACCACCAAGGATCTCAGTGCCTCCTTGGTCATCCGAGACTTGCTCATCGTCTGGATGCATTGATGCAGGTGAGTCGACCTCTCTTTGGTAATGCATGAGGTCAGTTTCCTATTCCAACTCCTGCTGCTCCATGTCTGCATCGAACTATTCAACAGCCTGTTCTATCTCATGAGCAAAGCCTTGCCCCTGCGAGGGTTCACCCTATTCACTTGATGCAAGCTGTTCAGAAGAATCAACTACTTATATAGGTGCTACTTCATCTATTTGCACATGATGCCCCCCTACTAAATCTGCTACTACTACACATCCTTCTCCAGTTGGCACAGCTGTTGTTCTTTCAGGAGTGGTTCCCTCATCTCATGTAACTCCTTCTCTGCTTCTATTCTCTTATTATCCCTTTGCTTTCATGCAATTTGCTTGTCGCATTGCTGCCTCTTCTGTTGAATAGCCACAACTTCTTTTTCTACAAGTGGATCTAGTTGAAACTTGCAGCGTACTTCCTCCTCCATGCAGTTGACAATCTTTCTCTTCCCTCGGTTGGGCATAGGTATGCTTGGCTTTGTTGCCTCTATTGTTGCTGCTACCACTGGTGTTCTCTGTGATGGTGCTTCATGCTTCTGTGCTAACCACTCTACAGCAAAAACAACCTATTCATTAGGTCTAGAGGAATTGTAATAGTATCTCCATGAGTACTCCTCGGCCGAATGACATGCCCTAGGGATCCAATTGAACTCAACTACGATGCAAGGATCCTTCATAATGAAATATGGGTCATACGGATTGAAGCTTTCGAGGTCGAATGGGTACTTCTTCATCTGTTCATCTTCAACATCCACTTTATTGATGCTTTGGATCTCATATAATCCAATCTGCAACAGAAGAGTGGGCCAAGGTGCCTTTTTCTTCCACTGTAGCCTAACTATTAATCTTATTGAGATATGATACACTACTTCTTGCATGATAAGCAAATCCAAGAAAACTTTGCCAGAACATGCGGAGGCTTCTCCGCACTGAACACTTGGATGAGCGTGCCATTTGTTGATGCATACCAATCTGCAATGCCTACTGATGCCTTCATCGCTTCTTCTGATATGAATGGTGGATCATGTTCAAATATTAACCTCTACACTGGGGTGACAAGACAGTCAGACAACCCTATGATCACTCCTATGAAGCTGCACTCAGACAATAACTTGAAATACATGCTCACAACAGTCTCTGATGGTGACCATGCCCACTCTAAGCCCGAGAACTCATGTTGGCCACATATTGCATCTAGAATGTGGCCATACATGTAAATCTCTGCACGCATGCCTTCAGGTGATTACCGAGCCTTCATGACGTGCTCCTTCAGCTGATGAGCCAGTATGCCAAATTAGTTGCATGGTCTTCCTTCTCTAGCTAGTTGGTCCAGCGTGACCGCCCAACTATTAGGGAAGGTCTCAGTGCTTGCTTGGCCACTCAGTCGACATGCGAATATGACCAAGTATTGTTATGCCTTCCTCAATATCTTCGTCTTATAGATCTAATTGGGGGTCATCCTGAAACGAGCTAGTTCCTTTACCCAATCCTTCAAAATGTCTCTGGAGTGGCCTCTTCTGTTGGGCAAGTTGAACGGGGGAGTCATGACAGTCATGGGCTTGGTCAACTGATACATCTCATCATAATCTAGTGCCTAGAATGTTGCAAGCTTCATCCAACTGACACTACTCAAGGTCATCATGTTATGGTCAGTGTGAGAGACAATCCAATGAATCATGTCTGTGTATGGTAACGTGGGGTATCTGCATGCAATCTAGTACAAGTGGGACTTATGAATTTTCACGTACACCTGATAGTCTTCAATTTCTTCCCCAAAAGTACCTACAAATGTTACATTCACCTCTTGCCACTTTAGTTTGATGTTCTTGTCTAGATACAACTTCGTATCTTCATAGATCGGCAGGCCAGAGGACATTTGCTCAGCTATTGCTCCAGCTTCCATACCATCAGTGTCTTGAGATCATGTTCTCTTGGAAGCCATTAAGACAGATGAACACCTCAAATATCTGGAAACAAGCAGCATGCCTGGAAAGAAATATGTCACCGAAAAAAAGCAAATTCGGGGAATGACACATCACATATCTCGGAAACTGATGAGCAAGATTGTGCAAATTTCACTGGGAGACTGACTGACTAGTTGTTAGAACTACGCAAAAGGTAGTCTTGGCTATCTGGGAGGCTAGACTGGCTACTGGATCTGCAAAATGTACAATCTATTTGGGCAATTGGCTACTGGGATTGCACAATGCGCAATTCCAGCTAGGAATGACTGTTGGCGAGGGGAGAGATTTGCACAATTTCCTTGTTCAAGCAACCAATATCCTCCAAGGATGTGAAAAACAATCCAGGAGGATAGTGTTGTACCAGAATGCTCAAATCTGGAGGGGAAGGTGAGCCTTCCTTCTCTATATTGCGTAATGCAGCCTTAGTGAAGGCAGATGTCGGACTAAGGTTGGCTCGACTCACCAACGTACAATAGAAAGAAAGTAATTTGATGAAATGCATGGTGACACTAAGTGATAGCAGAAGTGATAAACAATTCATGCAAAACACCAATTGAAGATTCAACAAACAGATCAACATGCCTATGGGTGAGGACGTTCGCCGGGTGGGCGAACTTCCATGCAAAACAGTTTTATGCATGCGACAGCAGTGAGATAGCAATGAAAATTGAAACAGAGCTACGAAAAGATAGAATATATGTAAATTACAACAAGCATCCAAAGAAATCACGCAAACATCACTCACACAAGAGAATACATAAAAAGCGACATAAATGCTAAAAAGGACAAGTTGAGGCCACTTACCCGTGAATAGCTGAGTTGAATGGGTTGAAGAGTCCTAGATGTGTTGTGGGATGTCATAGCTCCAAGATCGATGTGAATGACTGAGCTCCAATGTGTTGAATAAATAAGTTTGGTCTCATGATGTGCATGCCACAAATTTAGGAAAAGGCGACACATGGAGGGAAACTTCTAAAACAACTTTACATGTAACCCTGTGCTACTAAAATAGCTCCTTGAATCATGGGATGTATTTTGCATGTTTTCTCTTTCTATTCCAGGAAGATCAAGTCATGCATGCATGCATGCCAAGTTTTCTCGTTCTTGGGTGGAACTGGTAAATCAGACTGTTCTTGCATGCAAGTGCTCAACTATTTGGGAAAAATGCACATTCCTGGCTTGGAGTTGGATTGACTGCCCAAGGGGATTGAATAATTTATGGGTAGAGAAGCTGACTGATGCACATATTTGTGCAAATCCTAGGCTAAACAACCTATTTCTGGGAAAATTTGCACAAATCCTGCTAGGAGGGATGGCTAGTAGGATTGCGCAATCGTGGAGCCCAGAATGTTGTGAGAGAGGATTGCACAATTCCTGGAGGGAAGGCTGGTCTCCCTCCATGAATGTGCAATTTTCAAGGGGAAGTTACTCAGCCTATAGGTGGACCATGTCCAGGTAAGTAGCCTATGAGGGGAATGCATCGACTGTGATAAATAAGTTGCCTTTGTGCGAGGAAAACACTGAAGCCTGAGTACTTGATGAAGCAAGACAAAGTGTTGTGTAAGGTTGGTAGGGGAGGCTCCAAAATAGGCTAAGGAAAAATTTTGGAGGGTGATTGTAGCTGCTACAGTACTTGGTGACACACTGGTAGAACTCTAGCTCTCTACATAGACCTTGTTTAAGAAAAGCAAGTCTAACACCTCCGGAATTGTTGTTAACTTCTTAGCTCCTCTTTGTTTCACACTAACTTGATTGTAAGATGTCGTATCTGCTAAGCCCTTTGTTGATTGACACACATTCCAATCCAAGGAAACATAGTTGTTTCAATTGGGTTGAGGGTTATATAGGTGCACAAGCAGTATAGTCGTCAGAGTCTTAGTTTCATCTCTGATGTTGCTCCATTGCCAGCAGGCCTGGACAGTACCCAGGTGGAGTCAAAAGGAACACAAGAATGGCTTCACTGCCAAAGAGCATGGTCAGTATCCCAGCGAAGTTACTTGCATCACCTCCCTATGTAGGAAGCGTTTCTCTTCTTTCACCTTATTAATTTTTCATTTTGAATTTTTTGACTTTTCATTTTTTCATTTCACTATGTATAGAACTTATTCATTTCAGAGGTGGAAGAGGGATCGTTACTTATTGAGAGCAGAGGAGCTTGTTCCAGCAGAGAAGACATTTATTATATCTCTAATGTGCCTGTTAAGGTTGTTGGGCAATTTAGTTGTCTATTAGATACCTGCGATTTAATTTATCAACCCGGGGGTTTCGTAAACTTAGAAGAAAATCAAAATATATGGGACCTCAAATGAAATAGGTGTAGGAAGTTTGTTTAGAATGGAAATGTATATTACAAATCTAAACTATCAAATCTATTTTATGAAAGCATAAAAATGTTTGAGCAATGGAATTAATTTACTTTAGAAGATAGAGAAGAGTCTCTTGTTCAAGAGTCTTGGTTGTCCTTCTACAATCATTTGATAAGAACATTGCCAAACATCGAAGAAAGCATGAAAGAAATGAAAGCAAGTAAATATTGTTTTCAGTTCAGTTCTTAGCTCATGGAGAAGAGTCCCCTAACTTAGGAGGAACTGGATGTCCTTCTCACATAAAAACTAGCTACTGAAAAGAAATCAATCTTCACATAAATTTAATCTAGGAAAGCATATAAGAAAGTAAATCTTGTTTCAGTTCAGTCTAGATCATGGAGAAGAGACTCCTAACTTAGGAGATCTTGGTTGTCGTTCTCACATAAGAAACTAGCTACTAAAAAGGAGATCAACCTTCACACAACAAAAACATGGCCATAACATGAATTCATACTAAAATTATCTACAAGTATTTACAGCAAATAAATAACATGAACATCAAAACTAAAATTAGTATATTCACAACATTACTCTTCAACAAAGTGTACTTATCTCAGTATGGGGATCCTTGCATTCCTCAATGAGCACACATGAACAACTATCACAACTTAAGAATCAAACAACACTCATAACTTAGGACTTGGAGAAAATAATATTATTCATTTTGAATGAACAGTCATAAATCTGATGCTAATGAAAAATTGGTAATTGTTCTTTCCTCTTTTCCTTTGAAGGATGCTCCTCTTATTTACACATGAATTAGGGATATCTACTCAGTAAATGTAGATCCCTTAAATATCTACTAGACCCATACTTGTCTCAACTTATCCCTAAATACTAGATACAAATCCCATAACACATTAAAATATCCATGATCATTCTCCTTGGAATATGGTCCACCTCTTGAGTTGAAATTCGAATTTGATCTTGGGAGGCCACATAAGGGTGACTTGGAAGCTTCCAAATGATCTACACATGTCATCAAACTCAAGCCACTTTTAGGTATAATCAAATACATGTTATTTCTCAAACTTTTAATCATTAATTCACTCTAAATACATAAAATTAATAACTTTCGAAAATGTAGATGTGAACTCATGTAGTAATGATAATGTAGGTTTATGTAATGATAATGTGATGGAACGAGGTGACAAAATGAGGATAAAGGTGAAAAATAAAGTGAAAGTGATGATTAATTTGGTGGCCCAACAAAGGTTTTCCCCCTCACCTTACTCTACTTGACTCAACTGACAAGGGTTAACCAAACAACACTCGACTAGAGAAGGTGACACTAGTTAGCATGCAAACATTGTGTTTAGACCAAGGTTCACTTTGAAGAGTACGTATTTTCCTTCGATGTATCATGGACTAAGAGTAACAAGTTCATCATACAGAGGCAAGATGACAGATAACCAAGTAGTGATAGTTGTACAAACCCTCGTGTACTTTACCCATCTCATTTCATGAGTCACACATGGTTTCATGTGAACTAAACTAGGAATGGAACAAGTGAATGAACTAACAACAAAGACAAGAAAAAGCAAAAGCAAAAACAAGAGAAAAGAAAGAAAACAAATAAGAAAGAAAACAATCAAGCAATCAAAGCATGAAAGCAAACAAGTATGCAAGAAAACAACTGAAAGCAAACACTACTCCTACTCCTACACTAATAGTGCATGGGCCTAATCACATGAAGTGATACTTCCAATGTAGCCACCAGTGCATTGTTAGAACCATTTTGGTGAAGGCTTGGTCTGCGAGCAACTGAGTGGTGCGAACCAACAAGAAAGAAAATACAATAATGAAGACAACCACAGTTCGTGTTTTGAAGTGCCCACGGGACATAAGGGAGTGCATGCGCATGAAAATAAATCTATAGACTTATCATGGTGTTGTGTGACACTACGTGAAACTTTTAAGCATAAGCACACTCTTGACTCTGACATGCAAGCAAGTGAAAGAAACAAAGACAACTTGCATCGCAGACAAGTGCTTGCAATGTAAGACTCCTCCAAAGCCTAAGCAATGGGATTGTGCAGTTTAAGTGCAGGAAGTGTGATCTATGTGTGAGATGGATCTTCAATGCATACATATGAGTGATGAGGAGCCTTGGGCGATTAAATGATTTCGTGATCAGAAGTAAGACTAACGTAAAGAGATTGACGGCCTGACATAACCATAAGGTCGAGATGAAGTGGCTCGATAGTCTTGGGTGTCTCAACTTCATCATCTGGTAGATCATCATACACCGGTGGATTAGAATGATTAACTGGGATAGATTTGTGATGGTGATCAAAATTGGAAGAAGATGGATAACAACCACCATGATAAAAAAAATCAATGAATTCTTTGGCATCCTCATGATCAAATGAATCAAATAGAGGGGTAGATGAAAAGCGAATGAACTCATCCTCTGTGTTTCTGGAAAAGACAGATGAAGGATCAAGTGGGTTTTCAATGAATAACTTATCCTCTTCATTGTCAAACGATGGACTAACATCCAGTGAGTCCTGCAAGTGATCAACAATGGGTGCATCCATGGATGAAGACACACATGAAAAATCACGGATGGCAGGTTCACCAAAGAGGCAAGGAAAGAACGGAGGGGGCTCGGACAGAAAGGAGTCATCCTTCACTGAGTGTTCATGTTCAAGCTCCCACTCATACTCTTCATGAATGATTGAACATGTTGGTTGTGCAACACAAACTTCTTGAGTGGGTTGTTCCTTGTTCACAACAAGCGAAGAGTCTGGAATGGACGAACACAAAGTAGCATAATCCGAAGGAACAGTTGAGTATGAAGACGAAGGTCGAAGAAACGAATGCACATGGGAACTCGAAGGACTCACAACCAAATTTGAGCGAAAATGGAGTGGAGTGATGTTGGGAGAGTGTGAAGGATGAATAGGTGTGCAAACATGATCCTCAACATCACTGGGCAATGGTGGAACTATTGAATGAGAGGGAGGCAGACAGTCCATTGAGACAGTGCCTACTCCCACATGAGATTGTGTAGTTCCATCAATGAAGAAGGTTGAGCGAGGCTTGATCTAAAAATTTCTCTTGGGACAGGCAAACTTCTTAAGACAGTACTCGAACTGGTCCAAGAGATAAGTGAACTTCATCTGGCTCCTCGGAGCTTGAAATTGTAAGTCACAGAAGCACTACCAAAAATCAATAATGGATTCATGCGGAGCCCTCTGATGCTGTAACAGTTTCTGGTCAAGATGGTCTCAATCAAAATGATAGAACATGTCTTCAATAAGATCATAGAGGTGCTCACATGAGTGCACGGTGTCAGCTGATAGGCTGAGAACCCAATGAAATGGAGATTCGCGAAGTGTGAATGCAACCAGTAAACCATCTTGTTTTTTGGTAAACTCAAATTCCTCATAATTCATGGAAATAAAGTTATGTAAGTGCTCAGGTCAGGCCACTTCGCCTTCACCATGATATATGTGAGTGGAAAAGATATTGAAAAGCCTCCCCAAGATGGAGACACCTTCACAATTCAACAAACACCTCGGGGGAAGAAAAATGAAAGACTCCATGGAAGATATGCAAAGGTTCAAAAATAGATGAGAGGACACTTCTTGTCATTAGGCCCTCCTTCTAGTGCCAAAAATTTTGATGGTGATGGACCCGCCAACATGTTGAGGGGATCTCCCTAGTAAGAAGTCCCAATTAGACCTGAGACCGTTTGGTGTAGGAGTCCCAGCAGTGGGTCGTAAGGTACTGCCTTGACCATGATGTTGGATAGAGGAAAGTAAGATAACTCTGTTAGTAGCAAGGGTGTAACTGATGTACTGAGTCAAGGAAGTTGTATGAGAGGTTCCAACACTTTGAAGGGGGAAGGAGGTGAAGGTGAATTCCAGGTTGAAAGGGATTAGTCCCAACTCGGCTAGGAACAACCAACACAAAGGACATGCATAACTTCCAGTGGAGAAATCCACTTGGATGCGTCAGTCACATCTTACAAGGTAAGATAACAGATACAACACCCATAGATTAGTCCGAGACGAGTGTGATGGTTGTTATAGAAAGGTTCAAGTGAAAGGTCTGTCTCATGTCCGACAGAGTAGTTGACACAGACATTGACAACATTACCAACATATGGAACACATTAACAATAAGATTCATATAATTTCATCTGAATGAGTTCATACACAAGTATGTAAGTTAAACAACACATATCATTAAAGAAACAAGAGAAGTCTAGCTACAATAACAACATATGCATGAAAATGTGTTGGCTCTTATTATATAAAGAAGTGTAAGTAACAATCATACAATATATCCATGTAAACCTGCTAGCCCCAACAGTTGAACTTTATAGCCACATCCGCCTGCTCCTCCAAAGAGATGTACTAGATTTGTGCAGTGGAGAAGCTCATCAAAATAGTCTTAGTAGAAGCTTGGCTACCCAAAATCATGTACAATGAGTTATGAGGGACTATTTATAGCAAAGGGTGGGGTGACGCTTGACAATCCCCTTTGTGACCATTCAACTATTGTCATGACTCTTCACCTACTCTATGACTGTTACATCCACTCTTGACACATGACTTACACTTGACATGACTCAAAATTACAATGCACATGTACCCATGTGAACAATGGCTTGGACAAGCCAAACTAGACATCATTCAGACTTAGACAACCATAGAATTCCAACTGCTTGACATCCTCATGCTGATCAACAATGACATATTGATGCTAAGATTGGTAGTCCTTGAGAGTTTCCGTATGTTCTACTATGACATCCGTCTGAAACTTGAACCTTCCCTCCATAGCATCTGGGTACACTGCTCGGGCTCCTCCATCCAACCTATTTGTGAGCATGCACATCATTGTCTTTATTGTGACTGGACTAGCAACATACTTGCACATGATGTCTGCACTGATAGGCAAGTCTGGGCTAGTGGCAGTGCGCATAAGCTCGTCAAAGTACAAGTCAAGCTCCTATTGGACTTGCTTCTTGGTCTTCACCTAAGCGAGGGTCCCAAGTGATGGGATCGCATGAGTGTGCACTATAATCTCCATTATTTTGAATAGTCATGCATTTTAAGTGTGTATGCTAGTGATGAGTTGCGGTAGTTCTTCATAGTTCCAGATCCACTTCGGATACATGCTTACAGCTCGACTGCATTGGCCTTCATCATCTTTGGCAAGTGATGTGGGGCTCCCTTGTACTTCATCATCCATGCTCGTATGTTATGAACAACACTATGTATGTTCTTCAAGGTGTGTACTCTTCTTGCACATCGCTACTGCCATCTGTGGAGATGAACGAATTCTTGATGCATGGTACCAAACTTGGAGTACAATGCTCGCATAAATGTGTCCAAGCACTTGTACTTCCTTCACCATTCGCTCATTCTCAGCTATGATAAAATGAACACTTTAGCTAATGGCTTCGTCATACACTCTACTTGCATCAGTGAATGCAGTTGGATGCTTGTGCACATCAGTCATCATCACTTGCTCTTCAAATTGTGTAAGGGATGTTTGGTCTTCTAGAGTCAGCACTCCCTTAGACTGCACAACTCTGTGATGATATTTGTCAAAGGAGATGTTGTGAATAATTGGTTCCTATTGACCACTAAGGATCTCAGTGCCTCCTTGGTCATCCAACACTTTCTCATCATCTGGATGCATTGAAGTAGGTCAGTCGAACTCTCTTTGGTGAGGCATGAGGTCAGTGTCCTGTTCCAACTATTCAAGAGTCTGTTCTATCTCATGAGCAAAGTCTTTCCCCTGCGAATGTTCACCCTATTTGCCTAATGCTAGCTATTCAGAAGAATCAACTACTTGTACGGATGCTTCATTGTCTGTTTACATGTGATGTGCCCCCAACTGAATCTGTTGCTGTTGCGCTTCCTTCTCCAGTTGGCGTAGCTCTTGTTATTTCTAGAGTTTCTCCCTTAGCTCATGCGATTCCCTCTCTACTTCTTCCATTCTCTTCTTATCCCTCTGCCTTCGTGCGATTCACTTGTCGTGCTGCTGTCTCTTCTATTGAATAGCCATAGCTACTTGTTCTACAAGTGGATCTGCTCAAAACTTGCAGCCTTTTTCCTCCATGCGGTCGACAATCTTTCTCTTGCCTTTGTTGTGCATAGGTATGCTTGGCTCTACTGCCTCTGCTGCCGCTGCTACTGTTGGTGTTCTTCGTGATGCTACTTCGTGCTGCTATGCTAACCACTCTATGGTGAAACTGACCTGTTCATTGGGTCTAGAGGAATTGTAACAGTATGTCCATGAGTCCACCACATCCCAATGACATGGCGCATGGATCCAGTTGAACTGAACTCTCATGCAGTGATCCTTCGCAATGAAATGTGGGTCATACAGATTAAAGCTTCAGACATCGAACGTGTACTTCTTCATCTACTTATCTTCGACATCCACATGCTTGATGCTCCAGATCTCATATAACCCAATCCACCATAGAAGAGAAGGGCAAGGTGCCTTCTTCCTCCACTGCAGCCTAGCTATTAATCCTCCTGAGATATGATACACTACTTCTTGCATGACAAGCACATCCAAAGAAAACTTTTGTAGAACATCCGAAGGCTTCTCCGCACTAAACACTCAGATGAATGTGTCATCCGGTGATGCAAACCAATCTAAAATCCCTAACAATTCCTTCATCGCTTCTTCTGACATCCACGGTGGATCTTGTTCAAATAACAAGTTGTACACCGGGCTGAGAAGATGGTCGATAGCCATATGATCACTCCTCTGAATTTTCACTTGGACAATAACTTGGAATACATGCTCACAACAATCTAAGCCAGTGACCATGCCCAATCTAATCTCATGAACTCATGTCGAGCATAGATTGCATCTAGAATGTATGTGGACATGTAAATCTTTGCATGCATTGCTTCGGGTGATTGTCGAGCCTTCGTGACTTTCTCCTTCATCTAATGAACCAGTATGCTAGACCAGTTGCATGGTCTTCCTTCTCTAGCTAGTTGGTCCAACGTGACCACCCAATTCTGAGGGAAGGTCTTAGTGTTTTCTTAGCCACTCAGTTTACATGTGAATATGAACAAGTATTGGTATGCATTCCTCAATATCTTTGTCTTATAGATATGATTGGGAATCATCCTGAAACAAGCTAGCTCCTTTACCCAATCGTTCAGAATGTCTCTGGAGTGGCCTCTATTGTTGGGCAAGCTGAATGGGGGAATCATGATAGTCATGGGCGTGGTCATCTGACACATCTCATCATAATCTTGTTCCCAAAAGGTTGCAAGATTCGTCCCACTAACACTGCTCAAGGTCATCGTCTCAGGGTCAGTGTGAGAGACGATCTAGTGAATCATGTTTGCGCATGGGAACGCAGGGTATCTGCATGCAATCTAGTACAAGCAAGACTTATGAATTTTCACGTACACCTGACAGTCTTCAAGGTCTTCCCCAAAAGTATATATGAATGTTTCATTCACCTCTTTCTAGTTTAGTTTGATGTCCTTGTCTAGATACAACTTTGTATCTTCATAGATCGACAAACCAGAGGACACCTACTCAGCTGCTACTCTAGCTACCATACCATCAGTGTCTTGAGATCATGTCCTCTTCGAAGCCATTGAGACAGATGAACATATGAAAGATATGGAAACAAGCATCATGCGTGGCAAGAAATATGTCAGCAAAAACAAAGCAAATCTGGGGAAGGACATAACACATACTTGGGAAACTGATGAGAAAGATTGCACAAATTTCACTAGGAGGTTGAGTGACTGGCTACTAGAACTATGAAAAAGGTAGTCTAGGAGGTTGGGCTGATTGCTATATCTATGAAATGTGCAATCCAGTTGGGTAGTTGGCTGCTGAGATTGCGCAATACACAATTCCAGCTAGGAAGGACTGTTGGCCCGGGGACAAATTTACACAATTTCCTCGACCAAGGAGCCACTGTCCTCCAAGAATGTGAAAAATAGTCCAAGAGGCTAGTGTTGTGGTAGAATGTAGAAATCTAGAGGAGAAGGTGAGCCTTCATTATCCAGATTGCATAATGCAGCCTTATTGAAGGCAAAGACCGGGCCAAGGTTGGCCCGACTCGCCAACGAGAAACTGAAAGCAAGTAAATCAATGAGATCCATGGTGGCACTAAGTGATAGCAGAAGTGATTAATAGTGCATGCAAAACATGAATGGAATATTCAACAAACAAATCAACATGGATGTGGGTGAGGTGGTTCGCCAGTTGGGCAAACATTCGTACAAAACAATTTCATGCATGCGACAGCAGTGAGATAGAAACGAAAATTAAAATAGAGCTAGGACAAGATAGAATATATGTAAACAACAACATGCATTCAAAGAAATGAAGAAAACAACACTCACACAAGCGAATACACAAAAAGAGACAGAAATGCTGAAAAAGACAAGTTGAGGCCACTTACCCGTGAATAGTTGAGCCGAATATGTCAAATAATCTTGGATGTGCTATGGGATGTTAGTGCTCCAAGATCGATGTGAATGAATGAGATCTGATGCGTCAAATAGATAGGTTTTGTCTCATGATTCGCATGCCACAAATCTAGGAAAAAGCGACACTTGGAGGGAAACTTCTAAAACAACTTTGCATGGAACCCCCTGCTGCTAAAAATAGCTCCCTGAATCATGGGATGCCTATTGCATGTTGTCTCTTGCTATTGCAGGAAGATCAAGTCATGCATGCATGCAAGTCAAGTTTCCTCAGTCCTGGGTGGAACTGGTCAACCAGACTGTTCATGCATGCAAGTGGTCAACTAATCGGGAAAAATGCACATTACTAGCTTGGAGTTAGACTGACTGCCCAAGGGGATTGCGCAATTTCTGGGCAGAGCAACTAACTACTACCCAGATTTGCATAGATCTAGGGCTAAATATCCTACTGCTAGGAACAATTGTGCAAATCTTGCTAGGAGGGAGGCTGGTTTCCCTCGAGGAATGCACAATTTTCAAGGGGAAGCTGCTCAGCCTAGAGCTGGACCAAGTTTAGGTAAGCAGCCTGTGAGGGGAATGCATCGACTGTGATCGACAGGTCGCCTTTGTGCGAGGAAAACTCTAAATCTTGAGTACTTGATGAAGCAAGACAAAGTGCCATGTAAGGTTGGTAGGGGAGGCTCCAAAACAGGCTAAGGCTAAATTTTGGAGGATGTTTTTATCCACTACAACACTTGGTGACACACTAGTAGAACTCCAAATCTCTACATAGACCTTATTTGTGAAAAGCAAGTCTAACACCTTCGGAAGTATTGTTGATTTCTTAGCTCATCTTGCTTTCACACTAACTTGATTGTAAGATGTAGCATCTACTGAGCCCTTTGTTGATTGACACACATTGCAAGCCAAGGCAACAAAGTTGTTTCGATTGGGGTTGAGGGGTATATCGGTGCACAAGTAGTATAGTTATCAGAGTCTTAGTTTTATCTCTGGTGTTGCTCCACTGCCAGCAAGCCTGGACAGTACCCTAGTGGAGTCACATAGGAACATAGGCATGGCTCTACTACCAATGAGCCTAGTTAGTACCTTGACAGAGTTACTTTAATCACCTCCCTCTGCAAGAAGCCTTTCTCTTCTTTCGCCTTATTCATTTTTCATTTTGAATTTTTTGACTTTTCATTTTTTCATTTTCACTGTGCATAACACTTATTCATTTCAAAGGCAGAAGAGGGATCCCGACTTATTAAGAGCAAAGGATTTTTTTCTAGCAGAGAAGCAGTTTATTATATCTCTGACATGCCAGTTAAGGTTTTCCCCCTCACCTTACTCTACTTGACTGAGCTAACAAGGGTTAACCCAAAAACAATCGACAAAACAAGGTGACACTAGTTAGTGCGCAAGTGTTGTGTTTACACCAAGGTTCACTTCAAAGTGTACATATTTTCCTTTGATGTGTCATGGACTAAGAGTAACAAGCTCATCATACAAAGGCAAGATGAAAGATAACCAAGTAGCGATAGTTGTACAAACCCTCCTGCACTTTACCCAGCTCGTTTCATGAGTCACACATGGTTTTATGTGAACTAACCTACAAATGAAACAAGCAAACAAACTAATGACAAAGCCAAGAAAACTCAGAAGAAAAATTGAGAGCAAAGCAAGCAAGCAAACAATCAAGAAATCAAAGCATGAAAGCAAACAAGCATGCAAGCAAAAAACTGAAAGCAAACACTACTACGCCTACACTAATAGTGCATGGGCCTCATCACATGGAGTGATACTTCCAATGCAGCCACTGATGCATTGGTAGACCCATGTTGGTGAAAACTTGGTCTGCGAGCAACCCAGTGGTGTGAACCAACAAGCAAGAAAGATACAACAAGGAAGGCAACCACACCTTGTGTTTCAAAGTGCCCACAAGACATAAGGGACTACATGTTCCTGACGAGAAATCTGTGGACTTATCATGGTGTTGTGTGAGACTACATGCAACTTTGAAGAATAAGAACACTCTTGACTATGACATGCAAGCAAATGAAAGAAACAAAGACAACTTGCATGGCAAACGAGTGCTTGCAATGTAAGACTCCTCCGAAGGATGAGAAATGGGATCGTGCAGTTTGAGTGGAGGAAGTGTGATCTATCTATGAGATGGATCTTCATTGCATACGGATGAGTGATGAGGAGCCTTGGGCGATTGAATGATTTCATGATCGGAATTAAATCTAACCTCAAGAGAGCGAGGGCCTAACATAACCATCAGCTCAGGCTTAAGTGCCTCGAGAGAATTGGGTGTCTCAACTTCATCATGAGGTAGATCATCATACACCGGTGGCTTCAAAATATTAACTACGATTATTAATGATAGTGATCGAAACTGGAAGGAAATAGATCATGACCACCACGATAAAAAAAATCAATGAATTCTTCTGCATCCTCATGATCATATGAATCAAACATAGGGGTAGATGAAAAGTGGCTGAACTCATCCTCTTTATTTCCAGAAAAGACAGATGAAGGATCAAGTGGATTTTCAATGAATAACTTATCATCTCCATTGTTGAATCATGGAATAACATTGATGAGTCCTACAAGTGATCAACATTGGGTGCATCTGTGGATGAAGACAGAAATGCAAAATCATGGATGGCAGGTTCACCAAAGAGGCTAGGAAAGAATGAAGTGGGCTCGGATGAAAGGGAGTCATCCTTCGCCGAGTGTTAATGTTCAAGGTCCCATTCATACTATTCATGAATGACAACGCATGTTGGTTATGCAACACCAACTCCATCAGAGGGTTGTTTCTCATTCACAACAAGTGAAGAGTCGAGAATGGATGAACACAAGGCATCATCATCTAGAGGAAAACTTGAGTGCGAAGACATAGGTCCAAGAGAAGAATGCACATGGGAACTTAAAGGACTCACGACCAAATCTGCGTGAAAATGGAGTGGAGTGATGTTGGCAGAGTGTGAAGGATGAACAAGTGCGCAAACATGATCCTCAACATCACTTGTCAATGGTGGAACTATTGAATGAAAGGGAGGTGGACAGTCCATTGAGACAGTGCCTGCTCACACATGAGATTGTGCAGTTCCATCAATGAATAAGGTTGAGCGAGGCTTGATCCCAAGATTTATCTTGAGACGGGTAGATTTCATAAGACAGTACTTGAACCAGTCCCAGCGATAATCGAACTTCATCTGTCTCCCTAAAGCTTGAAACTATAAGTCACGGAAGCGCTACCAGAAATCAATAATGGATTCATGCAGAGCCCTTCGTTGCTATAACAATTTCTGGCCAATATGGTATGGATCAAATGATAGAACATGTCTTCAATAAGATCACAGAAGTGCTCACATGAGTGCACGGTGTCAACTGGTAGTATGAGCACCCAACGAAATGGAGATTCGCGAAGTGTGAATGCAAGTAGAAGACTGGCCTATTCATCAGTAAACTCATCTTCCTCATAAATCATGGAAAGAAATTTATGTAAGTGCTCAGGCCAAGCCACTTTGACTTCACCATCATACATGTGAGTGGAAAAGAGATTGAAAATCTTCCCCGAGATGGAGACATCTTCATGATTCGAAAAACACCTCGAGGGAAGAGTGCAAAACTCCATGGAAGATATGTAAAGGTTCAAAATTGGATCAGAGGACACTGCTTGTCATCAAGCCCTCCTTCTAGCACCAGAAATGTTCACGGTGCTAGATCCGCCAAATGTCAAGGGGATCTACTGGGTAAGAAGTCCAAATTAGACCTCAGACCGTTTGCTCTAGGAGTCCCAGTAGTGGGTCGTATGATAATTCCACGACCGCGATGTCGCACAGAGGCAAGTAAGATAACTCTGTTAGTAGCAAGGGTGTGACTAATGTAGTGAGTCAAAAAAGATGTATGAGGGGTTTGAACACTTCGAATGGGGAAGGAGGTGAAGGTGAGTTCCAAGTTGAAAGGGATCAGTCCCAACTTGGCTAGGAACACACAACACAAAGGAAATGCATAGCTTTTGCTGGAGCAGTCCACTTGGATGCAGCAGTCACATCATACAAGGTAAGATAACATGTACAAGACTCACAGATCAATCCGAGACGAGTGTGACGGTTTTTATATCAAGGTACAAGTGAAAGGTCTATCTGATGTCTGGTAGAGCAGTCGACACAGAAAATGACAAAATTAACAACATATGCAACACATTAACAACAATATTCATATAATCGCATGTGAATCAGTTCATACACAAGTACATAAGTTAAACAACACATATCATTAAAGAAACTAGAGCAGTCCAACTACAATAACAACATATTAATGAAAATGTGTTGGCTCTTATTAAATAAAGAAGTGTAAGTGACAATCATACAAGACATCCATGTAAACCTACTAGCCCCAACAATGGAACGTTACAGCCACATCTGCCTACTCCTCCAAAGAGATGTACTAGCTCCGTGCAATGGAGAAGATAAGGCGCATTACAATATGGTCCAAGCCTTCTTCAAAATTGTCTTAGAAGAAGCTTGGCTAACCAAAAGCCTATATAATGAGTTATGAGGGACTATTTATAGCAAAGGGTGGGGTGACCCTTGACATTCCCCTTTGTGACCATTCAACAACCCTAATGAATTTTCACCTACTCTATGACTATTTCATCCATTCTTAACACTTGACTTACATTTGACATGACTCAACACAATGCACATGTACCCATGTGAAGAATGGCTTGGACAAGTAAAAATAGGCATCATTTGGACTTAGACAACCATAGAAGTCCAACTTCTCGACATCCTCATGCTGATCAACAGTGGCATATTGATGCCAAGATAGGTAGTAATTAAGAGTGTCCGTATGTTCTACTGTGACATTCGTCTGAAACTTGTACCTTGCCTCCATAGAATTTGGGTACACTGCTCGAGCTCCTCTATCCAACTCGTCCATGAGCATGCGCATCATTGTCTTTAGTGTGGTCGAACCAACAACGTACTTGCGCATGACGTCTGCACTAATAGGCAAGTCTGGGCTGGTGGCAGTGCACATCAGCTCGTCGAAGTATGAGTCAAGGTCCTGTTGGACCTACTTCTTGGTCTTCACCTGAGTGAGGGTCCCAAGTGATGGTATCACATGAGTGTTCACTATAACCTCCATGCTTTTGAATACTTGTGCATGGGAAGCCTGTATGCTAGTCATGAGTTGCGGTAGGTCTTCATAGTTCTGGATCTGACTCCGAATATGTGCTTGCAGCTCGATCGCATTGGCCTTCATCATTTTTGGCAAGTGAAGCAGGGCTCCCTTATACTACATCGTCCATGCTTGCATGTTATCAACAACAGTATGTATGTTCTTTGAGATGCATACTCTTCTTTCACATCGCTACTGCCATCCCTGTTGATGAACAGCTACTTGATGCACAGTACCAAACTTGGAGTACAATGCTCGCATAATTGTGTCCATGGACAACACTTCATCCAATATTTCCTTCTTCAATTTAGCTATGGTGGACATTGTTACCAAGTCTCCTCCCTGCTTGGCCTCCTGTAGTTTCTTCGCCATTCGCTCATTCTCAGCTATGAGAAAACAAACACTTGAGCTAGTGGCTTAGGCATACACTCTAGTTTAATCAGCTAATGCAGTTCGATGCTTGTGCACGTCAGTCACGATCACTTGCTCTTCAAATTGCACAGGGGATGTTTGGCCTTCCGTAGTCAGTACTCTCTAAGATTACACAACCCTCTGATGAGATTCGTCAAAGGAGATGTTGAGCATCTCTTCTTTCGGTTGACCACCAAGGATCTCAGTGCCTCCTTGGTAATCTGAGACTTGATCATCATCTGGATCCATTGAAATAGGTGAGTTGACCTCTCTTTAGTGAGGCATGATGTCAGTGTCCTATTATAACTCTTACTGCTCCATGTCTGCATCCAACTGTTCAAGAGCCTATTCTATCTCATGAGAAAATTCTTGCCCATGTGAGGGTTCACCCTATTCCCCTGATGCCAAATGTTTAGAAGAATCAACTACATGTACGGCCGATGCTTCATCTGTCTGCATGTGATGTGCCCCCTACTACTACTCTTCCTTCTCCAGTTGATGCAGCTCTTGTTCTTTCCAGAGTTGCTCCCTCAGCTCATGCAACTACTTCTCTTCTTATTCCATTCTCTTCTTATTACTCCCCTTCATGCGATTCGCTTGTCACATTGCTACCTCTTCCTTTTAATAGCCATAGTTGCTTGTTCTACAAGTGGATCTGCTCAAAATTTTCTTCTTTGTTCCTCCTCCATGTGGTCGACAATCTTACTCTTCCCTTTGTTGCGCATTGGTATGCTTGGCTTTGCTACTTCTGTTGCTGTTGCTACTGCTGGTACTCTCTGTGATGCTGCTTCATGCTACTGTACTAACCACTCTACAATGAAACCAACCTGTTCAGTGGGTCCAGAGGAATTGTAACAATATCTCCATGAGTCCTCCTCATCCCAATGACACACCCCATGGATCCAATTGAGCTAAGCTCTCATGCAGTGATCCTTCACAATGCAATGTGCTTCATACAGATTCAAGCTTCGGAGGTCGAATGGGTACTTCTTCATCTGCTCAGCTTCGACACTTTCTTGCTTGATGCTCTGAATCTTGTATTACCCAATCCGCAACAGAAGAGTGGGCCAAGGTTCCTTCTGTAGAAATTTTGAATAATATGACACATATTCACAGAGATTATCCTGATCATACAATTATAAGCGGAACATGTATAATGCATAATCTCCTCTACATTGATCATCAATTTACAGAAGCAGAAACATTCACAGGCGCACATAGAAACATCAATCAAACTCATTAACACAGTATGTATCCCGGGGAAAGCATCTCACTAAAAACCCCACACTATCTGTATATTATATTGATTGCATCAAGTAACAATACATAGTACAATACTCCTCACAAGTACTCAGTACTATCTCCACATGCTACACAAAATACAGCTCAGATCTGATCTCCAAATCTATTCCACTGCTTGCCTACCTCTCCAGCTCAATACCTGCTCAAGAACTGATGAGAATGGCTTACCAAACTCATATTTGACCTGCAAATAATCACTCACACTCTGTTGGACGTGAGCACAGGCTACAATTCTTGATATTGGCCAATTCATTGGCATACTCAATCCCTCTGATTGTGCAAATCATCATGCACAACTATAGTCACAACTGATAGCAATCTCATCCTCTAACACCTGTCCCTACTGAACTGAACATGCATTGACATGCAATTGAGTTAACTGATGTATTCTATAGTTGAATTATGAGTTAATAACTTGTGAATTAATTAATAACTAATTCACCCAACTCATCTCTAGTCTATTGATCAATTAGACTAAATACAACTAGTTTAACAAAGCTAAACTGAACACAACTCCATCAACTGCACCTCCAGTCCACTAAACTCAACTCACTTGAGTTCTAACTGAAGTCCTACATGCAAATATTAGTCATCCCTTAGGTAACCATGTATTTCCCTCTGGGGTCTGCATGTACCACATCCGTAGCTCATCCTGAAGTGCTCCAAGAGAATAAGATCAAGTTTATAGTCCAAATATTATTATGAGACAATAATATTTGACTTTTCTATTTTTGACAGCCAGTCTAAAAATAGACTTTGATCACTCACACTGTGATCACTCACACTATGGTCACCCACACCATGATCACTCATACTGTGATCACCCACACTGTGATCACTCATACTGTGGTCACCCACACTGTGATCATCCACACTGTGATCATCCACATTGTGATCAAAAATAGAACTTGCACCATAATTTTCCTGCGGGCCCACTTAGTGAAGGCGACTCTTTTCACTAAGCTCCATCATCTTGTTGCATTATCAACAAGCATTTCTTGTTTGCACACTTTTCAACACTCCCTCTCAACAAGAAAGGCTTCCTCTCAAACCCGATCCTGAAACTCTGGAATGTTCTCCATGCAACACATCTGGCTGGTCCACTTGCTCTGTCATCAAAGTCTCTGACTGCTATTGCCTCTGTCGACTGAAAACTCTGCATCTTTGTGCTCTTCAGTATCTAACTGCTCTAGCCTCTATCACTTTGATCTCTGACTGCATCTGTGCTGTTGCTAGTTCTATCCCCCAGCATTGCATCCGCGTTGCACCTCCCAACTGACCTCCCTGTTGGGATATAAACACCCTCTGATGCTGAAGCTCTACCTGCTACTGACAAATGCTCCCTCTCTGACATCTACGCTACTGCAACATCTCCATGCATCTCGCACCATTGCACACCTCTCTGTGCCACCTAGCACTGTGCAAAACACTTGTGCCTCTCGCATTGCTGCAGCCTGCTAGCTATGCGCTGTCCTGGGATTCCCTGCACTGTCGCTCTCTCTACCGCTCCATCTGCATCTGTCTCTACCCAATCAGTTAGTTCCTACTACTACACATCTGGGCTCCCGTAGCAAGGTCTCATCCAAGAGGTTGGGTACCTCAAGGATCTTGCCCCTCCTCCTTGGGACTATCAATCCACATCACCCCACCTCTTACCTGGAGGTATGGCTGCATGTGATCCCTCAGCCCACCTGGCTCGAAGTTTGTCGCTACTGGAGGTCTTCGGATGAGTAGATGTCTCTACTCGATCTCCTCTCAGCTTCCCCTATTGTGACTCCTCCACAACCTCCTGAAGCTGCTGCACCAATCGTGGCTCCTCCACAATCGTTTGAGACTTCTTCTGGCTCTGCATGTCGAAAGGTAATATACGCTCCCTCTCAACCACCAAGTCTCCATCAGTTGCCTCGCTGCTCAAGGCTTTGCATGCATCTTGAACCTCAAGAGCATACAGGTTCTTGACCTGTGAACCAATCTGCTTCACCTGTCTAGTGATGATGTGTCTAAGGAAAACCTTTCCCTTACTGAAGACTACATCATAGCCTCTGTCTTCCAGCATCACGATCGACACCAAGTTTCTCTTCAGTCCTGATACATACTTGACATTGGTCAAGGTAAGGCGAGCTCCATGCTCCCTCTGAAAAATAACCATGCCTACACCTGAGACACTATACTTCTCATCATTACCCATCCCTATGAGTATCTGGAGATCTTTCTCCTCCAAAATACTGAACAAACTTTTGTCACTGGTCATGTGGAAAGAAGCTCCACTGTCAAGAAACCAACCACTTCCCATCATGGATGAAACCATGCATGCGAAGAGTGTGAAATCCAACTCAAACTGTGAAGCAAGTGCCTCACCTTCAAATCCTTCCTCGGATCCCTTCTTGGACTTCTTCTTTGGGCAATTAGTAGCATAATGACCCAACTCATGACAACAAAAGCATCTCACCTTCGCCTTGTCAACCTTCTTCCCATCATTGGAAGAATTGGATTTAGAAAGAGAAACCTTCCCCTTCCCCTTCTTTGCCTTACTCACTAAGGCACAGTTCTCCTCATCATGCATAGATGAAGAACCGTCTCTGGTGTGCCGTCTAATCTCCTCCTGCATCAAATCCGACCATAGTCATTCCCAATTTGGCAGTTTCTCCCTTCCATTCACCCAGTCCTGGTAGCTATGCCAACTCTTAGGAAGGTCAAGGAGTGCTAGACTCACCATCCTCATCCGACAATCACCCCCACACTTCCCAGCTCATCCCGGCATTGGGTGAACTTCGTGAGATACTGGGGCATACTGTCTCCATTCTCACACTTAATGTTTTTGGGTTTCTCTCTTGCTTTGGAATTAAATTCGAATTCCACCAGCTCAAAACTCAACCGCTTTCGATCTAGAATTCGTGAGAACAAAGTATTTCTCATACAGAGATTGACTGTATGGGCTTTTACCGGATATCTCACCTTCCAAAAGAAGGATGAATCCAAAGGCTACCTGGCCTGATTATAGACTCTACCTAAAGAAATAAAATGTAAACACTTCCTGAATAATAGATTTGATGATCAATCCTCGCTTGATATCCTGTAAAAATCTCTTCTACAAATCAAGCAGCTCTGATACCATGTAGAAATTTTGAATAATATGACACATATTCACAGAGATTATCCTGATCATACAATTATAAGTGGAACATGTATAATACATAATCTCCTCTACATTGATCATCAATTTACAGAAGCAGAAACATTCACAGGCGCACATAGAAGCATCAATCAAACTCATTAACACAGTATGTATCCCGGGGAAAGCATCTCGCTAAAAACCCCACACTATATGTATATTATATTGATTGAATCATGTAACAATACATAGTACAATACTCCTCACAATTACTCAATACTATCTCCACATGCTACACAAAATACAGCTCAGATCTGATCTCCAAATCTATTCCACTGCTTGCCTGCCTCTCCAGCTCAATACCTGCTCAAGAACTGATGAGAATGGCTTACCAAACTCGTATTTGACCTGCAAATAATCACTCACACTCTGTTGGACGTGAGCACAGGCTACAATTCTTCATATTGGCCAATTCATTGGCATACTCAATCCCTCTGATTGTGCAAATCATCATGCACAACTATAGTCACAACTGATAGCAATCTGGTCCTCTAACACCTATCCCTGCTGAACTGAACATGCACTGACATGCAACTGAGTTAAATGATGTATTCTATAGTTTCATTATGAGTTAATAACTTGTGAATTAATTAATAACTAATTCACCCAACTCATCTCTAGTCTATTGATCAGTTAGACTAAATACAACTAGTTTAACAAAGCTAAACTGAACACAACTCCATCAACTGCACCTCCAGTCCACTAAACTCAACTCACTTGAGTTCTAACTGAAGTCCTGCATGCAAATATTAGTCATTCCATAGGTAACCACGTATTTCCCTCTGGGATCTGCATGTACCACATTCGTAGCTCATCCTGAAGTGCTCCAAGAGAATAAGATCAAGTTTATAGTCCAAATATTATTATGAGACAATAATATTTGACTTTTCTATTTTTGACAGCCAGTCTAAAAATAGACTTTGATCACTGACACTGTGATCACTCACACTATGGTCACCCACACTGTGATCACTCATACTGTGATCACCCACACTGTGATCACTCATACTGTGGTCACCCACACTGTGATCATCCACACTGTGATCATCCACATTGTGATCAAAAATAGAACTTGGGCCATAATTTGCCTGCGGGCCCACTTAGTGAAGGCAACTCTTTTCACTAAGATCCATCATCTTGTTGCATTCTCAACAAGCATTTCTTATTGCACACTTTTCAACACCCTCTTCTTCTGCTACAACCTAGCTATTAATCTTGTTGAGATATGATACACTACTTCTGGCATGAGAAGCAAATCCAAAGAAAACTTTGGCAGAACATGTGGAGGCTTCTCTGCATTGAACACTCAGATGAATGTGCGATATGGTGAGGCATACCAATCTGGAATTCCTAACAATGCCTTCATTGCTTCTTCTAATATGTAGGGTGGATCCTGTTCGAACAATTGTATGATCACTCGTCTGAAGCTTCACTAGGACAATAACTTGAAATACGTGCTCACAACAGTCTCTGTTGGTGACCATGCCCACGCTAAGCCTGAGAACTCATGCCTGGCACATACTGCATCTAGAATGTAGGCAGACATGTAAATATCTGCATGCATGCCTTCAGGTGACTGTCGAGCCTTCATGACTTACTCCTTCAGCTGATGAGCTAGTATGCCAAACCAATTGCATGGTCTTCTTTCTCTAGCTATTTGGTCCAATGCGACCACACAAATCTAAGGGAAGGTCTTAGTGCTTGCTTAACCACTCAGTCGACATGTGGATATGACCAAGTATTGGTATGCATTCCCAAATATCTTCATCTTATAGACCTAATTGGTGGTCATCCTGAAACGAGTTGGCTACTTTACCCAATCCTTCTGAATGTCTCTAGAGTGGCCTTTGCTGTTGGGAAAGCTGAACGGGGGAATCATGACGGTCATGGGCTCAGTCATCTGATACATCTCATCATAATCTCCTGCCCAGAAGGTTGCAAGCTTCATCCCACTGACACTTATGATGGTGAATCATGTCGGTACATTGTAACGCAAGGTATCTGCATGCAATCTAGTACAAGCCAGAGTTATGAATGTTCATGTACACCTGATGGTCTTCAAGGTCTTCCCCAGAAGTACCTGCGAATGTTTCATTCACCTCTTTCCACTTTAGTTTAATGTCCTTGTCTAGATACAACTTCGTATCTTCATAGATCGGCAGACTAGAGGACACCTGCTCAACTGCTACTCCAGCTACCATACCATCAGTGTCATGAGATCCTGTTCTCCTGGAAGCCATTGAGAAGGATGAACACCTAAAAGATCTGGAAACAAGAAAAATGCATGGAAATAAATATGTTAGCAAAAAACAAAGAAAATCCAAGGAAGGACACGACACATACCTGGGAAACTAATGAGCAAGATTGCATAAATTTCACTGGGAGGTTGAGTGATTGGTTGCCAAAACTGTGCAAAAGGTAGACTGGGCTGTCTGGGAGGCTGGACTAGCTGCTGGATCTACGAAATGCACAATCCAATTAGGAAGTTGGCTATTGGGATTTCAAAATGCGCTATTCCAGCCGGGAAGGACTGCTGGCCCAGGGATATATTTGTGCAATTTCCTGGGCGAAGCAGCCACTGTCCTCTAGGAATTCACAAAATAGTCTACAAGACCAGTATTGGGCCAGAATGCACAAACCTGGAGGGGAAGGTGAGCCATCCTTCTCCAGATTGTGCAATGTAGCCTTGGTGAAGGCAGAGACTAGGCCAAGGTTAGCCCGACTCACCAACGAGCAATTGGAAGAAAATAAGTCGATGAAATGCATGGCTACACTAGGTGATAGCAGAAGTGACAAACAGTGCATGCAAAACATGAATGGAAGATTTAGTAAATAGATCAACATGCATGTGGGTGAGGCCATTCGCCGGTTGGGTGAATGTATGTGCAAAACAGTTTCATGCATGCAACAATAGTGAGATAGCAATGAAAATTGAAACAGAGCTAGTACAAGGTAGAATATATGTAAAAGACAGTAAGCATTCAAAGAAATCAAGCAAACAACTCTCACACAAGTGAATACACAAAAAAGGATAGAAACGCTGAAAAGACAGGTTGAGGCCACTTACCCGTGAATAGCTGAGTTGGATGTGTTGAATAGTCCTGGATGTGTTTTGGGATGTCAGAGCTCCAAGATTGATTTGAATGAATGAGCTCTGATGCGTTGAATAAATAAGTTTGGTCTCATGACGTGCATGCCACAAATCTAGGAAAAAGCAACACTTGGAGGGAAACTTCTAAAACAACTTTGCATGTAAGCCCTTGCTGCTAAAATTAGCTCCCTGACTCATGGGATTCCTTTTTCATGTTTTCTGTTGCTATTCTAGGAATATCAAGTCATGCATGCATGCAAGTCAAGTTTCCTCGATCCTGGGTGGAACTTGTCAACCGGGCTGTTCATGCATGCAAGTTCTCAACTTTTTGTGGAAAATGCACATTCTTGGCTTGGAGCTGGGTTGAATTCTCAAGGGTATTGCACAATTTCTAGGTAGAGCAACTAACTACTGCCCATATTTTTGCAAATTGGAGGCTGAACAACCTGCTGCTGGGAAAAATTGCGCAAATCCTACTGGGTGGCATGGCTGGCAGGATTATGCAATCCTGGATCCCAGCAAGCTGTCAGAGAGGATTGCATAATTTCTGGAGGGAAAGCTAGTTTCCCTCCAGGAATGCATAATTTTCAAGGGGAAGTTGCTCAGCCTCGACCTAGACCAAGTGTGGGTAAGCAACCTATGAGGGGAATGGATTGACTGTGATCAACATAATGCCTTTTTATGAGGAAAACACTGAAGCTTTAGTACTTAACGAAGCAATTCAATTTGCTATGTAAGGTTGGTAGGGAAGGCTCCAAAACAGGCTAAGGCAAACTTTTGGAGGGTGGTTGTAGTCACTACAACATGTTTATAATATTGATTCCTTGGGTTTTTTAGTCTAAGCGTTTAATAATATTCCCTAGGGTTTATAATTCCTTTTGTTTTTAGTATAAACCTAAGGGATTATAAATCGAAAGGTATAATATTAAACCCAAGGAACTAATATTATGAAAGAAAGGTATGTAAAGATGTTTGACCATGCTTAACCATTGTCGAAATTCACATTGTAAATAGGATTGTCTCAAAATGAAAAAGACCATTGTCAACCATGCAGGGAAAATTTTAAGGATTGAATATTATTTTGAAGTTTAAAAACATTACCGAATCTCACTAGTCCCTAATATGAAAACTATAAAATGTTTATTTATGTATTTTTAAGATTATTCAAATTTATAAATATTGAATATCTACTCTCTATATAATGTTGGTGATTTTTAAGCAAAAATAAATTTATATTGTAAAGCTTGGGCAAATCATTTTTATAAAAAATGGAAATTGGCGAATCTTTTTTCTAGAAAATTCATGGAAAATTAGCCCACCTATGAATATTAGCCCCTAAAATTTTCCATGCAACCATGG
This sequence comes from Pinus tabuliformis, assembly GCA_031772625.1. Taxonomy (NCBI): domain Eukaryota; kingdom Viridiplantae; phylum Streptophyta; class Pinopsida; order Pinales; family Pinaceae; genus Pinus; species Pinus tabuliformis. Next base: position 150,717,403 of record CM062804.1, on the reverse strand, counting down.
TTAGGCATGTTTATTTTAGGGTTTTCAATATTTATGTTATGGTTTATATACCATGGGTTAATCCCTTGGGTTTATAATTCCTTGCACTTTTAGTATTAATCCATTGGGTTTATTATCCCTTGGGTTAATATTATTGCCTTGGGTTTATAACACCTTGGGGTTTTAGTATTAAACCCAAGGAATTGATATTATAAACCCAAGGGTATTAAACTCAAGGGATTAATACTAAAAACCTAAGGGGTTATAAACTTCACGGTTTTTAGAATTAATCCCTTGTATAATATTATTCCCTTGAGTTTATAATCCCTTGCATTTTTAGTATTAAACCCAAGGGATTGAACTATATACCCAATGGATTAATAATTAAAACCCAACAGATTATAAACCCCGGGTTTTTGGTATTAAGCCCTTGTTATTGCTATTGTTATAAATTTATCATTGGTAGATACAATTGAAGCCTTCGGTTATATCAACCACATTAATATTTTTAATGTGGTTTTGCTAGTGCATTAATGTATGTTAATATAAATTACTATACATCAATGTACTTTAGTTAATACACATTAGTGTACATAACAGTAATATACATATACTAAAGTACATTAGTACACAGTAATATATATTTAAATATATTAATATAGTGATTTACATTTAAATACATTAACATACTAATATGCACAATAATGTACATTCGATATATATAAATTGAAAACATTGTATATGGAAGTTCATATAAATGTATATAAATATTAATGTGTATTGATGTGTATTTATAAATGTGGTTGATATACAACTATCTACGTTTATCAACCACATTTATTAATGTGGTTGTGCTAGTTATTTTTGATAGTTAAGAATGATATCGGGTTAGAGGAGGCTCACTCATTATTCTTTTGTGTGATTCTAATGGAATCTACGCCATTCACATCGTCATCATTGAGCGGGAAATGAAGTCATCTATATATATATATATATATATATATATATATATGGGGCTAAATATGCTTCCATGTCATGATACCTTTATCATATGATGAATTATGCAAGTGAAGTTTCATAGTTACGATTGTTATAGTATGTGATAAAATAATTAGTTATTTAAAATAAGGTAAATATACATTATCATAACATTATTATGATATTATTTCATATCCTAGTTTATTTAATAATATTTATTTTAAATTAATAAAGTTTGCGAAGGAAATTTAAAAACAGTTCATGTTTGAGAGAGAAAGATATCATTACAGAAAAGGGTAAAAGATAAGATATGACTTATGTAGTCACTGAAATAAGAACAATCTTAAAGTTGCAGATGGGTGTTAGTGATATGGGCTTTGAAAGCAATGGAAATAATATAAATGTAATATTGAGCTAGGAAATGGTTACAATATTGAATGAAAAGATGATGTTCGCGATAAATTTAATGGAAGAAAGACCAAAAACCATGATAATAAAAAATAGATTCGGAAAAAAATTGGGAGATTTGAAAATTTTATGAGGATAAATATGAGCTACAACACTTTCTTACCATCATTAATATAAATATATTTTCCAAGTACATATTTTCATGCATACAAGAGAAATGAACAAGCTTAAGAAGGATTTCATATCCTCCATAATGAAACAATCATGGGGAATGCTATCTTGTTGAATAAGAAGTATACTTCGATTGGTGTATAATGGTGATGCTGGGTAGTAGAGTGAATTGTAAATTTGTCTTGAAGGGAAAAATCACCAGAAAGACTAAGGATGCTAATGCCTTAGTAATAAAACATATAATGCACTAATCAATACCATCATAAACAATTTAGAATTGCATAAAAAGAGTCAAGGATGTTAATCCAATGCTATGAAGAGTGAATTGAATGCATTAAATTACCACTAGCAAAGTACATATATGCTTTGCAAGGAGAAAGATTTGTGCATCCAACATTAGTGAGTGGTTCATTCTTATAATCATATTGAAGTTGGAAACTCCTCTTCTACTTCCCATAGAAAATTGGAATCCATATCACGATGAGGATGATGTTGCAATGCTCTTTCTTGCTATTGCTAAAAAACTAACCAAAGGTATTTGACTTATTAGCTTGTCTGACCCAACAAAAATCATGAGTCACTCAATTGTCCTTCAAACACATGAGGTCACTGTTTCCCCATCCTTTCCTTTATCTTGGGGACTTTTGCAGTGATCTATGTCACCATGTTGATCATGTAAGATGCATTCTTGTCATTGCGAGCAATTACAATGTTTTGGAAGGTGAAAGTTATGTAAGATTGTATGTGCTAGTATTTCTAGGCATAACACACACTATGACAACTTGCATTATCATTAAATTGGGGGTTGTTAGAATTTCTTGTAACCTCTTTACTTCGACTAGATTACTACTGTCTTTAAGATTTTTGGTGGTTGAGACACACAATACACCTTGTAAACAAGTCTATAAATTTGTAATTGCAACATCTAGAAACAATTTTTTTATTATTATAATAAAATGGAATTGTGACACTAAAAGATATCCAATTATATCCATTCTCTTGTTAACCGTTTTTAATAGTGAAACTTAAATCATATTTGAAAACAATAATTTGAAAAACATCCAGGTTCTACCTAAACATATTGAATGCATTACATAAAAAAAATTACGTAATTTTTTATCCACAATCATATTAATACTAACCACTATTACAATAATATTTCATATACAATTTATAATCCATCATTACCATCCAATACATTAATCTCACTATTTTTAATGCTATCATTGTAATTATTATACAATTCTTCTTTATAATACTATATCTTTTGATAGATATAAGTGTCACTTTTTTGTAAAGATTTTTACCTTTTCATATATGAAAATATAGTTTCCGTAGAGTAGCATTTAATACCAAATAATTTAGCACGTACTATCTCTTCGGATTTTCATTCATGAAAGATCTACTCTTTTTCTATCAATCATTAAACTCATTCGTAGTTATGAATCACATTTACAACAATGTGCATCTTGCGTCCATCTAATAAAGATTTAACATGTAATGTTTCTATGGAATTAGAACTCGACTATTTTTATAATATGAAATTAGAACCAACTTTTTTTAACATATGCACTCATCTTCGTATGCTATTTTTACGGGATTTTGGTCGCTGTTTGTACGTAAACCAAGCCATAATAAGCATAGGTGGATATAATTCGAATTACAAGGTTATTTTTCCATTGCATTTCCTAAATTGACTTTAATATGTTTTTGCTTTCATTCAATATCATATAATATCATCCTGAGGTCAACCAAGTTGTTTGTCAATCATATTTAAAGATTTCCAAAACCAATAAATAGATTCTCGATAAAACTCTGAATTTATTTTGTACACTCCATCGTGTTTGAAAACAATGAAAATTGATCCTAATATTATATAATTCATCTCTAAATAAATATTAGAAGCTTGTTCACCTTCACATGCAGGAACTTATGGTTGTGACGGGGTAAGATTCCCGTTATATTTATATGCTAAGGTACTAACTTGCCAAGTCTCAACATTATGAGTAATAATCACACATATATAGTAGCTCTTTCCCAACAAAATCTCTCATTTTTATTAATATTCCACTTATCATTAAAATCTTTTGATATGCAATTTATTTGGTTTGAACATCTATGTAATTGGCTTTTGAATGTTGTTATTGTATATCATGGAATTTTGTTATTACTATTAAGAATAGTTGAATATATTAAATAATTAAGTTGGTATTATTTATTCTCTTCCCATCATATAATTCATACATCATCAAATCGTTTATTTGATTATTCTTAAAATATTGTAAATATCAGTTACTTGGTTCAATTACTTATGACTTGTCTCATTCAAGAAAGATACTTTTTTTGGAGGGTTTGTTCTTCCTTGATACATGTCTAATGGAATCTTTCTATTGAAAATTTTAAAAGCTTTCTAATATGGATTAGGATTACAAACACAAAAATTGAATCCTTGATAACCCCATGTTAATCTTATAATCTCTTTTCTTTGGAGGATTTGTTTTCCTCTTAATATGCTTAAAAATAGAATCTTTTCATTCAAAATTTTAAAATCTCTCTAATATGGATTAGGATTATAAAGACAAAAAATGAATCTCTATATAAGTTTCATGTTAACCTTATCATCCCTTACTATACCCTAAATATTGTGTGACTATATTTGTATTGTTATATTATTATGTAGGCTAGAACCCCTCATAAACACATTTTATTATAATTGTACAATTGGTCTCTCTCACACACACACACATAAAGAAAGAGAGTTATTATATAAAACAAAAAAATGTCATCAAAGACTAAATCAAAGTAGACAATAATACAAGAAAACCACAAAATATGTAATTTTAGATGAATATAGTTACGTTTTTATTAATGAGACACAAATATTTTATACATTTATATAACTTCAAACCTTTATTGCTAGACAAGTTTGTAAACCCTTTTTTAATATGTATATAACTCAATATAAAAAATAAATATTGCACAAAATTTCTAATGAACGGCTAATTACATCTATCTAGCATCATATTAATATTGAGATAAAAGAACAATAATGTCAAAAACTATCTAATGAGAGGAAGAATTATACTCTCCTTAAACATATTATTTTTGTTATTTGTATTATTCATTATATTTACAAAAACACAATCAAATTTGCTGTTATTGGAATGCATGTGTTATCTATTGATATGAAGCATTATACCCTCCTTAAATATATTATTTTTGTTATTTGTATTATTAAATCAAAATAAATAATTTGTTTCTTTAGGTCCGATAGACCAATGTTTGGTCTCAGCCGACGTTAACCACCACCACCATCATCACCACAATCAAATTTGATGTTATTGGAATGCATGTGTTTTTTTATTTAATTTGTTTTTTTAATTTAAGTTATAAGATATTCATTGAATTACTTTTCAATAATAGTTCCACAATACAGCACTAAATATTCTAACCATCATTATGGTTCACATCGTAAGGTATTACTTATTCTTACATAGGATTTACTCTTAAATGGTTTTCTTAAAAATCTATTTCGATAAATGAGTATGAAAAGCTGTTATTTCAATTTAATAGATAGTATTAAAAAAAAACTACATCCTTTAACATATTTATTTACGCATATCCTTTACATCTATTATGGGAAAAACATATTATTATTGATGCAATAACGTTGGATCCAATCCAAAAGATATAACATCTCTTTTACGTGCTAATCCACAGTATTTCATATGATTAAGGCTTTCACAGAAGAAGCTAGTCTGCACTAATCAGTATTCTCTGTTGTTTCTACTTTGTGTCATCTATTCTCTGTCGTTTCTACTTTGTGTCATCTAGTGTTAGAAATACTTCATCTTTGCAACCAATTTCTCCCGGCAATGCCGAACTATGTGTTGGCGTTGCTTCGGAAAGATCCCAAAGAGGATCCCAAGGCGGCCTTGATTGCTGATGCTCTCAAAATGTACCCGTGGTAAGAAGCAGCTAATGCAGCTCCAACAAAAGGCCCTACCCAAAATATCCACTGCACATAGAACAGTCATACTCATTAGGCTTGTGGATCAGCTTCAGCAAAATATAAATAAGATGGATTTATTTTTCCTTAAATACTATGCTGGTAAATTTTATGTGTGAAAGTTACATTTCCATAAATACAAGTTTTATGTACGAAAGTTACCCTTTCTATTTTATTTAAAGAATTTACTTCATCCAACACTGAATCATAAAAAAATATTTGGTTTTTTCAATGGTAATAAGTTAAATTATTTTATATATATTAGCATAACTATATAAATTAGATAGTCAATAAAAAATAAACCAGTACTAATTCATCATAAACCTTCAAATTCTTAATTTATTATATATTTCATTATATTAATATTTTAAAAATTATAAAAAATAATTAAATTAAATTAATATTTAAATTAACCATATATACATTTTTTTAAAATTATGAATTATAGTGTTTTCTCTATTTAGTTATGAAAATTCTTAATTAATTAATTAAAAAATAAAATAAAAAACATAATTTTTTTAAATTTGAACCTTTAATTAATAAATAATTTATAAAAGTTTAATTCATCTTATTCACATAAAAATTATTAATAATTAAATTAAAAATTTTAACAACTTTATTCTGAAATAATTTTACTTCTATCAGCCTAATCAAGTCTTACATTACATTATCTCAAACAATAATTTAAAAAAAATCAAATCTTACCTTACGTTATCTGAAACAATAATTAAAAAAAAAAAAACACTTACATGATCATCCCAAGCTTGTTTGTGGCCATAAATTACGGCTGCTCCAAAGCTCCTTGCTGGGTTGATGCCAGTCCCAGTGATAGGAATGGTGGCCAAGTTCACCATGAAAACAGCAAACCCAATAGGCAACGGAGCTAAGACCTACATAACGAACGCAGGTAAAATAAAATTCCTACCATTATGTAAATACAAACAAACAGGTATAGGTATGCATAAACGTACAGGAACATGGGAGTCCCTAGCACTGCGCTTGGGATCAGTTGCAGAGAGAACAGTATAAACCAACACGAAGGTACCGATGATTTCAGCACTTAGACCCGCACTCTTAGTGTATCCATGGTGTACATAATTAGCGCCACCTCCGTATCTATAATATAAACTCTTCTGTGAAGCTTTAACCAATCCAGTCCCACAAACGGCACCCAAACATTGGGCTATCATATACAGAATAGCCCTGGGAAAGGAAACCTTCCTTGCTAAAAACAGGCCAAAAGTGACAGCAGGATTGATATGCCCACCTGACATCAAACAAAAGAACAAACAAAACAAACAAAATTCAGAATCTAAACTACAATAGTGTCAAAATATAAACTACAATAGTGTCATGTATCCTGTGTTGGTCCGTTTCTCTCAGTTCTAGCATTAAATAGAATGGACCACCATCTTGGAAGGATTACTGACCTGAAACACCAGCAGTGCAATAAACCAGAACAAAAATCATGCCTCCAAAGGACCAGGCAATTCCCTGCACCCCAACGCTCCCACAGTCTTCTAAGGTCCTGGAGTGCCCAATTACAGTGGCAATGGTGATATAGAGAAATAGTAATGTGGCAATAAATTCTGCTATCAGAGCTCTGTAGAATGACCAAAGCTTGAATTCATCAGTATCAACGAGAGGAGCAGGAGGAGGGTCTTTGTAGTCCTTGGCTACAAATCCCTGCCTCTCAGATTCCTTTCCTTCTTCCTTTCTCATGATTGCTTGTATCGAAGCTCCTGTGCAATTAATGGAATCAAACGGCCTTTGGGATTGTACAAGAGGTGAGAATTGAAGAGGAGAGAAACACAGATCCCCGATGTGGCAGAAGCACTGAATGGATGTCCTTCATAAGGTTTGAGCTCAATGGATCCATCGAGTTATATGGATGATTCCATGGAGTTGTATTTATTGTGTGGATCGTAGATTACTGACATTCGTAGGCATGAATACCTCTGTATTTCTAGATATATCTAGAACATAGAGATTATGGATGGAGGTTGATCTCTAGATATCCTGAATATAAGGAGGGTATGCCACAAATGTACAGTCAAGATACATGGGATGGCCTGTTTCAAAAAATAAAATATAAACAGTAAATCAAATGATATATCCGTTTACCCAGCCTGTTGTGCTGTCGTGTCAGAAGCGCCCGAATAGGGTTTGTAAAGGGTAATAACGGTCCGCGTTGTGTCGTACTGGACTCTGTCGCTGTCGAACATTCCAGACAGATCGGCAGTTGAATTGTTAATTGCATAACAGAGCTAACGGTGTATGTGGTAATTGAAGTGTAACGGGAAACTACTGTCGAAGTGGACCCGGTAGTTCGGCATCTACAACTAGAAACCCCTCAACATAACGGGATTCGGGGATTTTAGTATGGTGGAACTGAACAAATGTTAAAGCTGCTATCGAACAGGGATTTTGCTGTGAATATAGATATGCGGTACATTCATGTTCATCTTCATATTTGGATTTCAATTGTAAGTTTGCACAAGCTTGCACTAATGTATTTGTAGGTCAAGCTCTAAGCATGTTGAAGGTCGCGAAGGCGTTGTGTTGTACGTAGTCATCACAATGGTCACCCACAAGGTAACGCCATAGAAGGAAATCTGCATTCAATAAACTACGTGGCAATGATTTGTGGGAGAAACAACGTTATAAAGAAAAAGAAAACATAAAAACGTTTTGATGTGTAAGTAGTCCCGTTCATGCGTTTGAATCGGTAAATTGAAATAGAAGTTCGGTAGCTTATATATATATTTATATTTATATTGTAAAGGGAGAATGGGAAGAATGATGCAATTTAAGGTATTCATATTAATGATTTTAATTGAAATTTTAAGATGCAGAATGTATCATTCAGAATAGTGAACGAGTTTGTAGACAATTAAAATTAGGAAATTATATATACGTAGAAAAACAATGAAAACAACGTCTCATACAGAAATATAAGTTCAAGGCATATTTTTATTGTTCAAGAATTTATGGGATTCCATTTCCACACGGTTGATATAGGCATACATATCTATAAATTTATTGGCATAGATTCTATAAAAATTAGGGAGCCAAGGGTTTCATAACTATCACACTAGTGGCAACAAACTGATATGGGGTTTCATAATTATCAGAATAGTGGCAATAAATTGACATATATTTTAGTATTTATGGTTTTCACTACTAAACAATCTCTATTTTGATAATAAGCTTTTATCACCATGGCCAATCTAATTCGTGATCTTTTTAGTTACCCATGTGAATTATAGGCTTGGAAAAATTCTTGAGTATGAACCTTCTCAAGATCTACTCCACCTTCATCAAACATGATGTAATGATCACTTGCACCTAGATTTTCCATGTATATATTAGCAACATCAACTGAGTGTGAAATAATTTATCTTGTTGTCACCTACTGCAAAATGTCTTTTGAACTACCCAAAGTACAAAAGAGCATAAAAGTTTGCAGTCATCTTCCAAACCACAGAAGGATTCAAAGTCCAAATAGGACCACCTCCATTCAATAATACTTAGAATAAGCTTTCCAACGGTATATGGAAGTCCAAAAATGGACTTTTGGATCAAAAGATATGGCGTGTTGAAGTTTAAGGGTTTTGTTGCCTTTGAAATGAAGTAGAAGAGTATATTAGAGATCCCACATATCGGAGGTCCCGTAAATCGGAGGTATCGCAATATCGAAGGTCTCGCAAATCAAAGGTCCCACAAATCAGAGGTCCTACAATATCGGCAGTTGGCGGGTCCAGGCCATATCGCATATTGATGATCGGTGTTTTCAAAATATCAATATTTAAAAAGTTGTGATCAACGAATGCTGATAGTGTTAAATCCTCGGGATTGTGCCTTTAGTGTTGAAGCACCGAGAAAGACTAAACATGAATTAACAAAGGATTTTAGCGAAAAACGAGAGTAGGTTCGGGCTTGTTCTCTCTCCTCTAATGGGACGCATAGCAATGTAAGATTGGTTCTGATAAGAGACATATGGTCAAGAAAGATACGTTTCGATAAGTGATGCTTGGTGAATAGAGATCGGTCCCAATATGCCACATGGTGGTTGACATCATCATGACGTGACAATGCAATAGACACGTGGCAGGCAGATTCAACATTTTCATGGGTCATAAGAGGCCAAAAAAGGTGACACATGTCACCACTCATGAGGTGCCACATAGAAAAGCATGATGTCAAATTGCAAATCGATGTTTGGAGGTTGAGGCATGTTGTTGCATCAAAGTAAAATCTCCTATTGAAATCCTTCGATTGAGGGGCTCTGAGATGAGGGATAACACACGTTCAGGAAGAGTTAAAGAACCAAGGGCTAAGGCTAAACATAGAGGGCTAATCGAAAATCAGTGAAATATCACATCACTCAAAGTCGAAAACCCGATAGGAAATCACTGATAAGGGGACTTCGATATAAGGGATGGCCCATGGTTAAGAGGAACTTAAAGGACTAAGGGCGTAAAGCACGTTACTCAGGAAAACTAGCCGCCCCGCAGGAACAAAAGGCCCTAGCACTTTATGGATAAGCACCTGGTCACTGTCGTCAGTCTTATGAAGAAAAATGTTGGAAGGGATAAGCAGATAGGGCTTGTCATATCCGAGGTCGGCAATCGGAAAATTTGACTGTTGCACCACTATGAAGTTTGCAACTTAGGATTTCTCTAATATTACACTATGGAGACACTACAAGGCATATTGGGCTCTGATAACATGATATAGGAAGTTAAGGGGATGGACGAGTCAGCAGCTGTGATCTCGCGACACCACTAAGACCACCACAGTTGATTTCTCCTAGCTCTAGAGAGTTGGGAATTCAAGAGGTTAAAGAGGAAACAGATAGGCAAACTGGCCAGATCATCGTGGTAGAGATGTAGCTTGATTAAAGGCGATTACAGGGATGGTTAAGAAATATTTTCTTCACTATCATTCAAATTTTCTTATTCATTTTTATTTTGTATTTCTTTCATTTTAAAGAAAGGAATAAAATCATGGTTGTAATCATTTGGGCAATAGAGCTATCACACGTTGAGATAGCTAGTCGATTAGACATCTAGAGGTCTAGCTAAGATATTTGTAATTTTTAATTCTAATCCCCCCCTCTCCGTATAATTAGGGGGAAGAAATACTTAATAGGGGTTTGGAATTCTACACCCGAGGGGTTCAAATTCTATGATTCCACTTTTGGTTATATTTTTCCTATTCATGAGGAACTTGAGCAATACCTTGTTGAATGTAAATGGACTGGTGAATTGGACTCATTTTGAAGGATGAATGAAACTCTTTGGTGATTCCAATCAGAGCAATATACAATATGTTTCCCCTTTGTTTATCACTTCATGTATGCTTTTCTCCCTCTGAAATAGTGTAATGAAGTTGTCAGTTTCACTCTTATTCATGGTTGTATATTTTTATGCTAAGTAGTAATCATACCTATGATAATTACATATTTACTTGTGTTATTCAATAGCCTATAGTACCTATATTAGCACATATTTACATATTCTAATTAATAAAAATGTATTCATGATGTGTAGATCTCGGGACCTTAACTAACGCTCCATTGTTTTTGTCATTCCACCTCTCCAGTCTTCCATACTTCTACCAGAACATTGTTGCTTAGTATTATGTCTTGTTTAAATCCCTATGCATCGAATTCCCTCCTCTCTTTCCTCCACTTCACTTTACTACAACACCAATATTAAAGCTGCCTATTATTGTGTGTTGGCCACTAGAAGCAAATATTTCTCTTTGAGATTAGCCTGATTTACCCCCTGTGTATTTAGATCCATGTCTTTTTTTGAGTTTACCTTGATGAAGGACCATTGAACCAAACCACCTGAATTATCCTTTCAAACTATGTGAAAATTGGAGTGCAACAGAAAGCCCTACTAATAATGTTTAAAAATACTCCTCTCTTTAGGATGTCCTAGCCACTAGTCTTCAATCAACCCAGAGGCTGGCTCTAGGAAGCTTCTCTATCTCTTGAGGAACTTGTGAGACAAGTGATAGAAAAAGTGACAACACATCCAACACTTTAATCATCCTACTATCCTAGCACATGGTACATTGGACATATAACCCTTTTCCTCTTTACTATTAGAACATAATCTTGAAGAAAACTTAAAATGGGAAGTGAAAGGGATACTTACAGCTTTAACATTCTACATAATTATATTGTGATGACCAAAGCTTACCATTTTCCTATCTTTATGTATTTTAATGCCGAAATTTTGATTCTCTTCTCTTGGATCTTTCATAACAAAAGTCCTATCCAACTAAGTCCTTAATCCATCGATCTCAATAATATTTTTTCTTGAAACAAGCATATTTTCAACATGTAGCAACAAGCATATTGTCAGCATGTAGCAACAAGATAATGAATATGCCATTTAGAATTTTGAAACAAAATTGTCATACTCACTTCTAATAAGATTTGGCCCACCACAGAGGAAAGAAACTTCTTTTATAGTTATTTATAACACTAATTCATTATATGCAATGACTTCTTGAGCTAGCAAACAAATCTCCTCTTGTGATGTTGGACAACTTATTCTAGCTATTTCACACATCTTTGCTCAAAATTAAAGTTTGTCAAGGTGATGCACTATGAATTAGAAAAGAAAATTTGGTACAAACTTCAAAATATCTACACAGGTGATGAAAATTTTAAGAAGGAAAACCTCCAATTTCATAGAATGTATTTGGAGAGTTTGAAAATAAAAGACGAAGAGAATGTGCAACCTACATCCACCATGTGGATGAAATTGTCAAGACCATTGAAGGAATTGGTAAAAAGGTTATAGAATCAATGGTTGTACAAAAGATGTTAAGGTCACTCCCTTTAGTATTATTCCTCAATATTCCACTATTGAACAAATTAAAGAACTTAATAAATTGAAAATGGATGAATTTCACGAGATTCTCAAAACATATAAAATGAAAATCGATAAAGAGAAGCCACCAAATTTAGAAGAAACTTTCAACCCTTCAAACCTTCAATGAAGATAAAGAATAGAGAGCACAAATCAAGTAATAACTCTTGTAGTGAACAAAACAGAGGGAGCACATTTTGGAAAATGCAAAGGTAAATCCCATTTAAATGCTTTAAATGTGGGAAAGTAGGGTATTTTGTTTCTAGGTATCCATATCTAGAGGACAAAAGTAGTGATGATGAAGAATACCATCATGTAAAGAAAGGAAGAAATCATCATCAACATAAAAAGAATCACAAATAGCACAAGCATGCAAAAAAAACTTTGATAGTAAAAAAAGAGTCTCTACTCAAAAGGGGTTAGGAACTCATATAAAGAGAGAAATGAGAATAGTGATAGATAAGAAGATGTATTTATGGCAATCAAAACAAATATTAATGTCTTGGAAAATGAAGACAAAGACATAAATGATGAATTTAGAAGAAGAAGAAAATTTCAAAGCATATGAGGAAGTTGACATTGAATAAGAACTCTTTTTTGGACCCTCGATAGAATAAAGAAGCTTAAGAAAAAGAATCTAATATGAAATGAGTGACTACAAAAATATTTAGAAGAGGATCATGATGCAAAAGAGAAGACGTCATAGAACCTTGAAGAAATAGATATGATTATCATCATCCTAAAGTTTCAACTAGAAGAGGAAAAAAGGATAGAAGATGTGGTGAGAATCCACCTAAAGTTAAGGGAATAAAATTGCAAGAATATGGATGATGGAATTGTTTCCTTAAGAAAGAACTAGAGAAAAAAATTCCTTAGTTAAATAGAAACTTGAAGTTTGAAAAGAATGATAAAATTGATTACTTGAATAATGTGACTAATTTGCAAATAAATAATGAGGTTTCCTATTTACAAGACAACATTAATGAGCTTCATGGATAAGATGCTCCACTTTAAAAAAATAACAACTACATGTTTTATATATAGCAACCTCTGAAGGAAAATCATGATGACTTACTATTTTAGTTCATGAGAAGGGTGAAAAAATTTATTCACTACTACATATTCATAAGAAGATTTTTTATGAGATGCAAGAATCGCCTATTTATTGTACGCCTAATTGTGTGTTAATTGATGTCTCTCCTTTTGTTTCATCTAAGGAATTTATAGTCACTAATGATGCTCTTTCTAATTTTGAAAAAAACATGAAAAGTATTAGATCCCAACATCTGAGTAGAATGAGATAAATTAGTGGAAGACATTTAATTTGAATTGATAAGGCATTAATACTCCTATTGATAATTAGGGTTATACATTTACATTAATACTTAGATATAATGTTGCTTCTACATCATTTTCTACACATAGCCCTATTAAACCCAGGGAAGTGATATATGTTATAGGTGGGATTTTGACTAAAGGTTAACCTTGTTCTAATTGTGATGAAAATGTTGATGATTTTTTTGTCCTATTGGTTAATAATGTTGTTGATGACATTGTTAATATTCCTTGATCTTTGATTCATGTTCATAATATTACATTTCCCCTACTCAAATAGAGTAGAAATATATTCTTTATAGCCCTCCTTATCAATAGAGTCATAGGTAGTTGATTAGGTATCATATTTATTGGAATAATGGTGTTAATACTTTCAAATATTTTCTCAATCACCATGAAACGATGAATAATGGACCAATGTCAACTATCCAAATCAAATATGAATTGATTGATGGATGCTCGTGGAATACTTTGAACAATTGCTTGAGGACTCCATACAAATGTGTTTGCTTGGCTGTACAGTCATACATGTCTACTTTATATAGCAATTAAAGAATTGATAGTGATTTATTAAGGATCAATTGAATATACTAGTCAACTAACGTTTGAGTGGGTGGTTTTGCAATCGTGCCTTTTTTTCCTCGAATCTAAGAGGAGGTATTGAAATTACATAAAACCCCATTACTCTTAGGGGGAGAATTATTGAAGTTATTGGTTGAATTAATTTATTCATATACTGGCCAATGGCTCTACTTTGGATTTTCTGAAAATCGTTTCCTTATGTTATTAATAGAAGTGATCGTGCACAATAATGATTGACAAGATTATTGACATAGAAATTACTATTTTATTGATAGATAATGATTTTCTCTTGCATAGTTGTCTAGTCAATGCGACAATGGTGTCTAGCCAACCCGTCAATTAGGACTTTTTTTTATACAACAATTAGGAGAAGTATATGTTGAAGGGGAGAATCAATTTTTTGTTGATGCAAATGAGGTAGAGTTGTTGAAAATGGAAGAATTACAACAAGTGGTAGAATTATTTCATTGCGAATGCATGGAGTATTGCATCAATGATGATAATTATTTCCATTTCTAGTGGATAATCTGTTTCATTGAAAGATTGTCATCAATGAAAAATGGGGAGATTATTGAAAAACTTGTTGTCATTGATGTTAAAGGGGTTATATCATTAGTATTATATATATAGACAACTATCCAAGTATATGAAGGTTAGTGTAGGATGGTGTTGCACAAATAATGAGATTAATGTATCTAAATTGCTAGTTAGTAATGGGGATTGGTGTGTCTAGTAGGCTACTACCTACAAAGAATTATAAGAAACATTTATGTGGTTTCCTCCCAAAACTATTTCATTCTAAATCTTATGTCACTATGTTTTGTAGCTAATAGATCTCATATGTTATTTTTATATTATGGTTCATGCATGCTTAAATAAGTAATAATCCAATTGTGTTGATTCAACCCCAACATAAGTATAAGTGTGTATTCAACAATTGGTATTAGAGTGGGTTCCTTCAGAAATAGCCTAGCCAGTAGAAAACAAATATGATAAATACACATGGCTAGTCAATAGGGTTTATCCATAAACAAAGATAGATTGTTAAAGGGTTAAAAATATGGCTTTTGGAGTATAAGGATGTAAACTTACATAATGGAAAGGTATGCATAGGAAAAAATTTAGAATGTTATAATTTTATACCCTATGGAAGTTATAGTTCGTGAATAGTTTTGAAATCACTTTTTGAAAAATGAACATAGGAAATTTACTTTTTGTGATGAATCATGCCATGAATATTTTAGAATATTGAGAAAATTTGTCAAGATACATTTTCCAAAAATTTCATATTCTGGTTTGCAATAGTTTTAGGTATATACCCTATGGAATTTTGGGTTTGTGGATGGTCTTGAAATCAATTTTGAAAGAGTGAACATGGCATTTTCACTATAATTTGTTTCTAGGACACTTCAAATAATGGAAGTCTTAGAGATATGAGGAGACATACTAAAGTGAATTAGGTAAAAATTTTAGAATTAAATATAAAGATTTTGAAACATGACACACTATATAAGTTTTCTCTTTGGAAGAGGCCAAAAATAAGAAAGTTTTGGGAAAGCTACTATGGCCTTAACTTGGAACATCAATGAGTAGGTCTAAAGAATTAATTATTAGTAGATCTAGAGTTTTGGTGAATATATCATTTTAGAAGAAGGTATATGTAGGTTGGTGCAACACAAACACATATATTTGTGTATTGTATTTAGTTAGTAGTGGGAATTAGTGTATATATTGTATTCGTGTATATAAATATCTAAAGAGTAGGATTGTTCCTAAAAGGGTTCTACCTATGGAGATTGGTTTGTTTGGTAGGTTGGCCTGTACAAAAACTTATAAAAAAATTCTTTTTGGCTTTCTCTCGAAAGGGATTCTAAGTAAATTTTGTGATACATGATTTCCAAATAATAGATATTATATGTAATTATATTAATATGGTTCATGAATTCTTAAATAAGTAAAATTGATTTATATTGATTCACTAAATGTGATTCCATAGTATAAATGTGTTATCAACATTCTTTTTAGTAGCATACCATAGAATAACATAAAATAGGAGTAGTAAGACAAGATGTTAGAACATATAGATTGACCATGAGGATCCTATGGTGAGTTTCTATTTTTCATAAAATTTAAGGCATGTAAGTAAGATATCTTAGAAATGGAATTTTTTCTTGAAACATATGAGAAGGAATAAGGATCCAAAACAATGCTTTAGAAATTCTCTAACTCCAAACAAAACTACTAGAGCAAGAAAATAAATGTAAATTACAATGTGCCAACCAAAAGTATATTCACAGATCTAGGTTGATGTTATTCTCACTAACATTGAACACCTTTTCAGACCTTATTATTGTTTTTCTTCATTTGAGTACTATCCTATTTTCAACGTAATTGATGGAAAGAATACACCTTAAGGGATAAAAGGTAAAATATTGATCAAATATCATTATTTCAATTCTTTTGATGGATGAAAGAGCTTAATTATGTTTATTTTCCACCAACGATAGTTTTAATCCAAATATTGTAACTAACACAACATCTGGTAACCCACGTCCATGGGTGATATGGTTATGCACCTCCAGAGAAAAAACCACATGCGTTTTCTCCCTAAAAACATCAGGAACCCCTTATGTTCACATAATTATCTCTAGGACAATCAAGGGAAGTGTTGGTATTTGATCAACATCATGGTCAACAAACACCAATGTGGAGAGTCTATGAATTTAATTGGGCCTGCACAACAACTCGACCAAATTCACATAACTCCAATGATTTGCGGTTTATGTAATTTAGTTTGAAGTCTAAAATTGTACGGGAATCCACCAGGATTACCCAATATGGTTTGTTTTGATATGGATTGATGGTTCTATAACAAGATAGAGGATTCATGGATTCCACCTCCTCGTCACATTTCCAATGTAAAAACTATATGAAACAACCCACTTGGGATTGTAAAGACCAATTACTCTAATAGAAATTAGAGTATAGTGTTTGAACCTAAATCAATCTAATTGTTGGGCATGCTTCCCACTTTTCCTATGTATTTATGAGGCAAAGTAATACAAGTTTACTGCTAATGTTTTCTAAGACATGAGTTTGGTTTAATTATACACATGATTTAGTATATCCTTGAGAAATGTGATGCTAATAGGGAATGGCCCAACAACAACCAAAGTTACCGTATGTTATCAAATATATATTATAGCTTAGTTTGTATTTATTTCACAAATTGTAAGCTAACTATCTTCAATTCATAGCTAAAATGTATATCAATCTTTTATTTTGTAACTAGATTCATACTAATCATTTCATAACTAGACTATATGTTAATCCTTCGATTTATAACTAAGGATTTTAATTTAACTTATTTGGTTTTAGAACATGAGTTGTATGCTAACACAGTGATTTATAACTATATCTATAACTCAATTCCTTGGATGCATTAATGTTCTGATTTTTGTTATTTCTTACAATTGGTTGTCATTTGAAAACTCAAGACTGGCCACTGAAGGGTAGGGATAACACATTACAACTCTTCAGGGTTTCATGAACACCTTATTCAATGAACTTGAAAAATTGTAACTTGTAAATAAGTATCTCTATATTGGAACCCTTGTGATCGCGATATTTCTTAGGTTTCCTTCATTTTCTTACATTTATGTTGATGTTTGGTAGAATTGGATTTTTTACTGAAACATATGATATGCATTGTAACTCTTCCTTGGTTGCATGAAAAAAATGTTAGATAATTGTGAAATATTATAAATCGTAATTAATTGACTTGTATTAATTCCCTAGATAGTATATATATCATAATTTTCATTTCTGAAAGTCTTTCTTTGATAGCAATTGCAACAGAGTAGGTGTTACTGATGATGGGGTTTGAGTTTTTTTTTGTAAATGAGATAGGAGCACCCAACCCATAGTTGAGTAAAATATTCTCTAATGCACCTTAACAAAGTTATCCTTAGGCCCACTATCTAGTATGTAAGTCCCATATATCATTGTTTTGCGAGTCGTTTAGTTTTTATCACAGTTTTTTCTTCATTTAATGATAAATTAGAAGGTCCATTGATGTTTTTAGCTCTGCACATATGGTATTAGCATCTCTAATTTTAAACTCATGAATTGATAAATTGATATTGGAATTTATGCAATTTAATGGATCAACAATTTGTGTGTTGTTGTTGGGTAAGTAACAGAATATATTAGTACATTAATGGTTTATTTTCTTGCCCATTTTAGATTTTTTATTTCATAATTGTTGTGTGTGAATTTATTTTCCCTTTTGTTGATATAATTCTACATATAGTAAAGAGACAATGATGGTAAGACTTAAAGACAACCTTGTTACAGCCTAGATTTGTCTCAGGCTAAAAAGAAAAGGTTCTAGGTCCACATCAAACCATGCTCAGCCTCGTAGCGAGCCCTACAAGGACAGGAGAGGGCTGTCTCCGGGTCAATATCAGCAAAACGTAATCGATGAGGCTCGAGATGACTAAATTTGCAACTGATCTTAGGCTAGGTATTAAGTGCAGGGATTTGATTTGGTTTTTTGTGAGTTTTGTTGAAAGAATGGGAAATGCAAATGTGGGCTCCGGGATGAGGCACAATTGTTGCAGAGTTCTGATTGGGGCAAGGAAGGCAATCGTTTTGATGCTTTAAAGTGAGTGAGATGGATAGATCAGACTGGTGAGGAGCTAAGGAGAGCAAGAGAGTCTCAAGAATTCTCCTTAAACAGATGAAAACATGAAAATTTAAACAAATTCAAAGGCAGAGCATAGCAGTTATGGATCCTACCTTAATCACTCATTTGCTCAAATTCAGAAGAAGAAGCAGGAAAATGATACACATAACATTAATGAACTTACAATTACTCAGAGAAGCACACCATCAAAACATAAAGCCACATGGATCCCAAACAGTGCTGCAAAACCCTGGTCTTTCCTTTTCCAAAAATGCAGAAGTGAATGTACAATAGAGTGCCAAACTTTTCCCAAGAGTCCTACCCTGAAAATGACATAGGAATTACATGATATAGACTAGCCCAACCCATTCCCATGCCTCTAGGGGTCGAGCTCATCATTCTAGGAGTTGCTTCAACCAATTCTAAATAAAGCACTAAAATCTAGGCAATCAAAACAACTTGCCTCTATAAGGTAGGAAATTGATTCATTCATTAAATTTTCACTTTTTGTTGAATGAATCCTCTAGAACAAGTATATAGATGCCAAAATTACATCATGTTCATCCAATTACATCAAGATAAGTAAAAAATAACCTCACAAAGAAAAACTAGTCAAACTGGCCGAATTTCTGAGCTGGAAGGTGAGAAATTGGGCAAAAAACCTCTGTGTGCCGCGCCAATTTCTGTATCCGTCATGCCAATTTGATGCTGATTTTGAGGCACTTGATGAAATCAGAATTGAGCCCTAGTGTGCTTGTTGGAAAGATATGCCTGTCTACTTTCCATCCCAAGTGGAATTTCTAAATTTGGTGCCCATTTTCCCCTTCAAAACCTCAATCTCCCAAGACTGCTTCTTGTGTGTGAAATTAGGGGCAGAGAGGTCATTTTTAGGGTGTTTTTGACCTCCTGAGGACTCAAAACTTGCCCAAAATTCTTGGCCATGCACCAGTAGTTATGATTTTTTATGAAAAATCCAAAAATATAAACCTTTTTTTATTTGGAGCCTCCTATCATAATCGCATGCCACGTGGCGCGGCGCACAGGGAGAAAAACCCGTTTTTTGTACAAAAATTTCCAAAATTACCAAAAATGCCCCAAATTTCTTGAAATTTTGGCTGGAGCTTCTTCATTAAGTGTTATGCTAGGCTAAAGAGGCTTCAACCAATATTTGAAGATGATCGAGCTCCCTTTGCCTCTTTTGCTTCTTTATTGCCTTCCTCAATTTTGCCTTCAAATTCCTGATTCGGGCCTTGCACACCTTGTTTCACGCCATGTAGTGGAAAGCCATGTGTCTTAGTAATGCATGGTCTTTGTTGGCCTTGTCCAAAAACCTCTCTAAGTGCATGTTAACTCTCTCGAGATTGGCTTCCCGATCCTCATTAATCTCTTGCTCCAATGACGCGAGCTCAACTCTTCTCCTTTGTGCAGCTTGGCGATGCTCATGAATGTTTTGTAGCTCCATGATCGCTTGCTGATCCTCAAGCTGTTTGTTCCTCTATTCCAAGGACTTCATGGTCCACTTAGCCCTCTCCAAGTTAAGGGCTAAGGCTTTGATCTCTTTTTGCTACTCCTGGATGATCTCTCTGAGTTTGGCGCTTTGTGGACCCGTATCTCTATCATCATCATGAATGAGAATGAAGTCAGTCTCTTTTTCACCTGAAGGCCCCTCATCCTGCATTGGCCTCTTGCCTTTGTCTTGTACTTGCGATGCTGATGGAGGAAGCGAGGCCCCTTCCACCCCGGGTGGAGATAACACTCGCTAAGCCGCTGCAAACAAACGTCTGGTGCCTCTCTGATATGTGATGAATACCAGCACACTAGCGATCTCATGGCGCTCATACTGATGAGAAGGTTCACCTTCATGCTTAACCTCTGATAATCCCCATGAAGCTCTGAAGAAGTCATGAGATATGAAATCATCCCAAGTGATGCCCTGTACTCCAAGCTGATGAACCACCAAAATCTTAATAAGAGCAAAATGATAGACACTGTTAAGTTGCTGCTGAGGGGTTTTATGCTATATAAAGGTGGTCATCCTCTCTATGTTCTAGCAAATGAAATACGAAATGTTCATCATCCGTACCCTAGTGAAATGCATGAGCAACCTGATGTGATAAGCATAAAGACGAGAGAAACATCCCTCACAGCTGAAATATTTCATAATCAATCTCATTAGTGGAGCATATTCATCTTTCAGATATCGGAATGGGAACACTCTCTTGAGCTGCCTCAAGAAACTGGTTTTAATGTATGGCTCATAATGTTTCCAGTCAATCTTCTATTTCTTGTGCCATGGTTCACCAATGTTCGGTATACAGGTTGCTAATGAGACAGATTCTAGTGTGAGCGTGAAGGTGACACCAGCTAATGTATCTTGATCTCCATGTAAGTGTAGCACAAAAAGACGAGCCAGCTCATGATGAAATTGAACACTAGCCACCTTTTGACAAAACTCATAGCATGACTGATGCTGAAAACACTGCATAGCAAGAGGGCAGGCCTGCAATTCTGTAAGGGTGGTCGGTTCTTCCCTAACATGTCTACCACTTTTATGAGGCCTCCGGGGTGCCTGTTCTTCCAAGGGAGAGTCACTTTGGGTTTCCACTTCATAGTCCGATGAATGCTCAGATGCCATGACTGCTGTACAATATACCTTGAAGAAAAGATGTTGTTGTATATGAACTGTGCTTGGACTGCTCTTTAATGATGTATGAAACTGTTGTGTTGTAATGCAATATAGTTGGATTCTACCACCAAGGGGAAAAAACAAATGCAACCAAGGAATGTTAGGAAGGGGAAAACAGTAGGGGATTAGGGAATATTGAAATAAATTTTATTAGGGAGAGGAGGGGAATTTTATGTATGGGAATAGGTTTTAGGGTTTGGGATTGTTGTATAGGATTGGGAAATTTTTATAAGGGCTAGGGTTTTGGGTTTTGGGATTTGAATGTAGGAAAGAAAATGTAGGATTGATGAGCTTAGTGGGGGGGGGGGTAGGAAATGATGAAACAAGGGAGAAATGGGAAAGGAGGAGAGTCCTTGGTGACAAATCAAAGATTTAAGAACCCACAGCAATCTTCCTTTGAAAGCACTTTAGATGTAGGGTTTGGAGTTTTGTTTCAACCGTTATCACCCATAAACCACCAACACTTATCACAAAATTTGATGCAACATCAAGAAGAAAGCCCTACTTGGTAAATTCACGCAAGGAATGAACAACTTGGACAAATTTCAAGAAATATCGGGTTGTGGACTGTAAGCACCATGCCAAGAACCCAGTGCGTCGCGTGCTCCCAATACGCTGCGCTCGTTTAGAATAACACTAGGCAGTTTCTCCCAGTGTGCCACACCACCTGTTCTATGCGCTGCGCTGGCTGGCTGCAAACAATTTCACCCCAAAACATGCACTTGCTCACCCAATTCACTTTGAAATGTTTCTCCCTAACCTTAGCATGTAGAATGACATTGATATTCATGGCAAAACCTTTATAAAGACATTGATTTGATTTTTGGTTCTTCAAAACCCATTTTTGTTTCCTTCTTGATTTTTTGGTTGAAATGATGAAATTCTTGGAAATTTTTTGCAGGTATAGCTGACATGTGATTTGGCAAAGGAGACCAGGGCTGCGCCTGAAGATTTCAAGAACTGAAAATTTTTGAAAATTATTACAAAAAATGAAATGTCGACTTGTCTTCAAAACAAAGCTTTGAAGAAAATTCATAATCCATCCATATGAAGATAAAAATATTTGAAATAAAAACGTATTAAGAACCTCCCTCTAGCCTACTGGCTTTATTAGACCCTGTTTGAAGACAAAATTGACTAACCCTAGACCTAATGACTAAAATGACTGTTATGACCTAGAAACTGAAACAAGACTGCAAATGACTTTTAAGACTTGATTTTGATGGACAGACCTAAGCCAACAGTGCAAAGCATGAGGGGGATGAATGAAAAAAGCCCTTCTGACAAAGTTCATTGCATGTTCCTAACGGAATGCAACTGATCGAGCGAGATGGGACACCTAAACATGAAATGGAAAAGAGTTTTGATCTCTGATGGAGGGATGACCAGACCGACTCTAACATTGGCTCCAATGGAGATGGTAGCTCCTTGGAGGTGCCAATAATGACAGATCTCTAGAAGAGCTAGACAGTGCCTTCGTCCATTGGGCTATGGAGTCATTATTTTGACAAACAACAGAAGACTTCGGACTCGATTTATTTGACTGAAACTTGACTCAAAACGACTCGATAATAAAACTAAAATGACTAAAAAACTGAGTCGACAGACTGAACTCAAAACTGAAATCTTTCTTCAGAATTATAGCCTTCACTTCGGGCCCTAGACTAAAGAAAAGATCACAGCACACACTTGCAGCGAAACTGAAATAAAATGGTATTTACAATGACAATGAAAATAGCAGAAAAAACTCAGAAAAGGTATCGCTCGAGTAGCCGACCATTGACCGGCCCTCCTGGACAATCTTCCCTGTTCATCTCCTTCAAAAGAAAGGCATTCTGACCCCGATATGCTGCAATCTTGAAAGGACCTTTCTAGAGATTTTCAAGCTTACCGTGCTTGCCCTTTTCTTCATTTCTTGCATCCCACTTTAACACCACATCATCCAAATGAAATGTGTCTGCCTTTGCTTTTCTATCATAAATCTTTTTAATTCTCTCCTGCAACTTGAATGTGTTTTGAAAAACATCTTCCCTTGTCTGCTGCAAGTGGATCATTTTATTTAGTCTTCTCTGCATTGGATCCTCTTCACTACCAGCCTCTTGAAGAAGTTTGACTACCGGAGCTGCAAGAGAGGTAGGGAACACTGTATCAACTGCATAAACTAACTCAAAGGGGGACGTACCAATGGATTTCTTCTGACTCGCTTGATCTGCACAAAGTGCATGGACCAGCTTCTTATGCCAACTTTTCTTGTTTATTTCCAACATATTTTTAATGATATTAACCAAAGATTTGTTGGAAGACTCCACCAATCCATTGCCTTGTGGATGATAGGCAGTTGAGTGCCCCAAAGTAATGTGATATTTACTGCAAAACTCAACCATCCTTTTTGACTTGAATGTTGCTGCGTTATCAGTGATTAACTTATTCGGGCAACCAAAACGAGACAAAATATTATTTTCAAGGAATGAAATTATTACCGCATCCGTAGCTTGCCTAGTGGGAATTGATTTGATCCATTTCATGAAGTAATTTGTCACCGTGAGGATCCATCTATGCTGACCTGAAGAAGAAGGATGAATTTCACCAATGAAATCCAACCCCCACTGCTGAAAAGGGGCACTCACCTCAATGGGCATAAGCGGCAAAGGCTATAATTTCTATTTTCCTTAAAAAATATGACAGTTATGATAGCTCTTGATAGCCTTAAACACATCAACAAACAATGTTAGCCAATAGTATCCAGCCCTCAGAATTTTATTTGTCGTTGTTTTCCAAAAACGGTGACTGCCACAATCTCCTTTATGGAAATCCTCCATGACCTACTTCGCTTCTTCCTCCACCAAACAATTTAACAAAATGCCACCGGGATCTTTCCAATAAAGTGCAGAATTCAAAATACAAAACTTAGCAGCCTTTAACTTAAGAGTTCTAGCTTTGTTTCTAGCCATACCAGGTGGCGCGGACAAATTCTGAAGGACATATATGATATCTGAATACCATGGAGAAAGAACAAACATTTCTGATACCTGAAGTGATGAACTTTCCTCATTTTCATCGGACATAGCAGCGATCAGATTTATGTCTAAGACGTGCAGATTTGATTCAGCCATCAACTTCGCCAATCCCTGTCCTTTAACAAGCTTTGTGGGCTTTATCTCCACATCATACTCCAGGAAAGCTGCTATTCACTTACAACATCTTCCTTCAGGATCTATGTAGACGGAAACATCTTTGACAGCAGTGTTAGGAACATAGGCTAAAATATGGGAATGCAAAATGTACACACAAAAATATTTCAATGCTTTTACAAGTGCAAGGGCTTGCTTCTCAATAATGTTGTATTTCAACGCAACATCTCTTATAGTTCGGCTGAAAAAAGCAATGGGTCTTTCATGCTCATATTTTTTTTGCATTAATACAGTTGCCATAGTATGCTCCGAAGCAAATGAAAACAATATAAAATCCTGAGTATAATCTGGGCTGATTAGAACTGGAGCTGAAGAAAGAGCCAATTTTACTAAATTGAAATATTTTACAGCCTCTTCTGTCCACGACACTTGGCTTTCCTTCTTAAGCATGTTTGTAATCTCCCTTAGATGTTCAACAAGATTAGGAACAAAGCGGCGCAGAAAATTCATCTTACCATTGAACGATTGAATCTCCTTCTTATTCCGGGGCGGGTCAATTTGATGAATCACCTCCACACGTGCTGGATCAATACAGATGCCATCCTTTGAGATAATGTGCCCAAGTAGTTTGCCTTCATCCATGGCAAACAAGCTCTACTTTGGATTCAGCGACACACCATATTTTCTACACTTTTCAAAGACAATTTTCAAATGATACAAGTGTTCTTCATCTGATTTTGAAAACACGGTCAAATCATCAAGGTACACAACCAAGAAGACATCCTTCTCATTTGCAAAAGCCAAGTCCATTGCCCGCTGAAAAGTGGCACCCGTGTTCCTCAAACCAAAAGGTATTTTCGCGTAATGAAATGTCCCCCACGGAGTGGTGAATGCTGTTTTGTCTCAGTCATCTTCATGACTAAAATTTGGCTATATCTGAAATAACCATTGAGTAGTGACATGCGAGATGCTCCAACTACTCGCTGAAGTATGTGATCCATTTTTGGCAGCGGATAATTATCCTTCAATGAAACTTTGTTGAGATTTTGAAAATCAATGCACAAACAAATCTCATCGGTCTTCTTCACATGGGCACCAAATTAGATATCCAATGAGAAAAACAGATGGGAACAATGATTCCTAATTTGTGCAACCTATTTATCTCCTTCTCAATTGATGGCAGCAATTTTGGATTAAGCCTTCTTAACTTCTGTCTGAAAGGTTTTTGATTAGGCTTAATAGGAATAGTGTGTTGAATTATATTGGTATCATATGTTTTCAAATCAGAATAGTCCCAAGCAAACACATCGGCAAAAGATGAAAACAAACTGATATATTTGGCCTTTACCTTCGGTGGCAATGTTTTGGACAGCTTTACCATCTTCGGATGCTCGGCTGTTCCAATATTCATGTCTTCGACTCCCTTCTCTGTTGGCTGCAATGTTGGTTTGCGGGCTACGTCATCATGATCAAAGAGTTCTTCTAAAGGTATCAAACCTTTAGGAATCACATTATCCTTGACCTGAAACACTTCCAATTGATTGATCTACACATCATCTTTACCATCATCATGTTCTACATCAATTGAGGTATCTTTGAATTTACCTTTGTTTTGCAGAAAATCATTAATCTCCTCATCATCTTGGAAAACTTGCCAATATCTCTGATTGTCTGGGATAGTCGGATGATACTTGATATGGATTTCAAATTTATTGTTGAGTTCATAGGAATCTTCAAATTACTTGCTGCCTTAGCAAGTGCATCAGCAATACTATTTTGAATACGAGGCACACACGCCAAAGTGTAATATGAAAACAGCTTCAAAATGTCTAAAACAGCATTCTGGTATGCCCACATCTAAGGATGCTTTGCTTGATATTTTCCTTTAACTTGCTTAATCACCAATTTGGAGTCGCAATATACAACAATCCTCTTAGCATTCAGCTTTCTTAGGATCTTTAGGCCAGCAATCAAAGCCTCATAGTCAGCTTCATTGTTTGAGCAATCAAAAGCAAGTTTGTAAGAACATACCTGCACATTACTCGACACTTTGTTTGGAGTAGAAAAAGGACTGCGTACCCAAATTCCAATTCCAGCACCATCATTTCCCACTGCGCCATCGAAATCCATGGTCCATAGGCCATCTTCCTCTTATTCTAAGTGCTGAAACTCTTTTTCCTTTGTTTTTTCTGCTTGCTGTCCATTATCTTTTTCTAATTGCTGAATGGCACTTCCATGTTCTTGTCCTTCTCTCTTCAAAACTTCTCTGAAATTTTCTTCTATTTCTAAAATATCATCTGCTACAACTAACTGACTATCAATATCATTGAAACTATCTGAATACAAAACAAAAGACTCTAGATCTATATGTACATAATTAATCAGATGATTAATTGGTTTCTCCTTGCTTGTAATCATGTATTTCATTTTCTGTTCATGATACAATTTTCTCATTTGGGCAAACACTGGAATCATTGCATGGGAGAAATCAAGCTGCATAGTTCATTTGATCTTTTCTCCCCAAGACCTTGAAAGAAGCATACCGAATCGGGGAGGAATGTCTACCACAACAACATCCATCAAAATATTCTTAGCCAGAATCTGATCCAAACTGACCACCAAGTCTTTAATAAGCCCAATACATCTCACCCTACTGGAATCAAATGAATACAGATCATGATATTTCCTTGTGATGTCCAAACCCAACTTCTCCATGATAGCTTTTGGCATAAGATTGTGGGAAGCGCCGGAATCAAACATAGCATTATGTAACACAAACTCATGCACTCTCAAACTGATATAAAAAGGAGGCACATCACTGTCTAGAGACTCACCATTCAATGTTGGTCCAAAAATCAATTCAGGTTTATCATCTTCCACACTCACCATATCAGACATTGGATCAAAATTCAGAATTTTGGTGACCTGACCTCTATAACTGCTGTTCTTCATCAGCTTTGTCAAGGGAATGGAAACCTTCAATTTAGAAATTTCATTTTCTAAATGAAAAGTGGAAGTCTTCTCCACCTCTTTGGCTGGAACCTCTTTCTTCTCGGCTTTATCTTTCGGTACAATGGGCTGATTGACTCGTTCATTTGCTGATGGAGATTTGTTAAGCATAGCACCAACAACTTCTTTTCCTTTATTTGGTGCAACAGGGTCTAATAAATCTAGTAGGCCAGAGGGAGGTTCTTAATAAGTTGTTATTTCAAAGATTTTTATCGTCATACAGATGGATTATGACTTTTCTTCAAAACTTTGTTTTGAAGACAAGTCAACATTTTGTTTTTTGTAATAATTTTCAAAAATTTTCAGTTCTTGAAATCTTCAGGTGCGGCCCTGGTCTCCTTTTCCAAATCACATGTCAGCTATTCCTGCAAAAAAATGCCAAGAATTTCATCATTTCAACCAAAAAATCAAGAAGGAAACAAAAAGACAGAGTTGCATTAATTGTGAAAAAGTGCCAATTTCAAAACATTACAAGAATGGGTTTTGAAGAACCAAAAATCAAATCAATGTCTTTATAAAGGTTTTTCCATGAAGATCAATGTCATTCTGCATGCCAAGGTTAGAGAGAAACATTTCAAAGTGAATTGGGCGAGCAAGTGCGTGTTTTGGGGTGAAATTGTTTGCAACCAGCTGGCGCGGCGCACAGAACAGGTGGCGCGGTGCACTGGGAGTGTGTGGTGCACTAGGTTCTTGGCGCGGCGCATACAGTCCACAGCCTGATATTGCTTGAAATTTGTCCAAGTTGCTCATTCCTTGCGTGAATTTACCAGGTAGGGCCTTCTTCTTGATGTTGCATCAAATTTTGTGATAAGTGTTGGTGGTTTATGGGTGATAACGGTTGAAACAAAAATCCAAACCCTACATCTAAAGTGCCTTCAAAGGAAGATTGCTGTGGGTTCTTAAATCTTTGATTTGTCACCAAGGACTCTCCTCCTTCCCCATTTCTCCCTTGTTTCATCATTTCCTACACCCCCCCCCCACTAAGCTCATCAATCCTACATTTTCTTTCCTACATTCAAATCCCAAAACCCCAAAACCCTAGCCCTTATAAAAATCTCCCAACCCTATACAACAATCCCAAACCCTAAACCCTATTCCCATACATAAAATTCCCCTCCTCTCCCTAATAAAATTTATTTCAATATTCCCTAATCCCCTACTGTTTTCCCCTTCCTAACATTCCCTAGTTGCATTTTTTTCCCCTTGGTGGCAGAATCCAACTATATTGCATTACAACACAGCGGTTTCATACATCATTGAAGAGCAGTCCAAGCACGATTCATATACAACAGCATCTTTTCTTCAAGTTATATTGTACAGTAGTCATGGCATCTGAGCATTCATTGGACTATGAGGTGGAAACCCAAAGTGACTCTCCCTTGGAAGAACAGGCACCCCGGAGGCCTCATAAAAGTGGCAGACATGTTAGGGAAGAACCGACCACCCTTACAGAATTGCAGGCCTGCCCTCTTGCTATGCAATGTTTTCAGCATCAGTCATGCTATGAGTTTTGTCAAAAGGTGGCTAGTGTTCAATTTCATCATGAGCTGGCTCGTCTTTTTGTGCTGCACTTACATGGAGATCAAGCTACCTTAGCTGGTGTCACCTTCATGCTTACACCAGAATCTGTCTCATTAGCAACCGGTATACCAAACATTGGTGAACCATGGCACAAGAAATAGAAGATTGACCGCAGCATTATGAACCATACATTAAAACCAGTTTCTTGAGGCAGCTCAAGAGAGTGTTCCCATTCTGATATCTGAAAGATGAATATGATCCACTAATGAGATTGATTATGAAATATTTCAGCTGTGAGGGACGGTTCTCTCGTCTTTATGCTTATCACATCAGGTTGCTCATGCATTTCACCAGGGTACGGATGATGAACATTCCATATTTCATTTGCCAGAACATAGAGAAGATGACCACCTTTATATAGCATAAAACCCCTCAGCAACAACTTAACAGTGTCTATCATTTTTCTCTTATTAAGATTTTGGTGGTTCATCAGCTTGGAGTACAGGGCATCACTTGGGATGATTTCATCTCTCGTGACTTCTTCATAGCTTCACGGGGATTATCAGAGGTTAAGCATGAAGGTGAACCTTCTCATCAATATGAGCGCCATGATACCCCTAGTGTGCCTGTATTCATCACATATCAGAGAGGCACCAGACATTTGTTTGTAGCGGCAAAGCGAGTGTTATCTCCACCCGAGGTGGAAGGGGCCTCGCTTCCTCCATCAGCACCCAACCCATATTTGATTAAAATACTATCTAATGCACCTTAACAAAGTTATCCTTAGGCCCACTATCCAGTATGTAAGTCCCATATATCATTGGTTTGCGAGTTGTTTAGTTTTTATTACAGTTTTTCCTTTATTTAATGATAAATTAGAAGGTCCTTTGATGTTCTTAGCTCTGCACATATGGTATTAGCATCTCTAATTTTAAACTCATGAATTGATAAATTGATATTGGAATTTATGCAATTCAATGGATCAACAATTTGTGTGTTGTTGTTGGGTAAGTAACAAAATATATTAGTACATTAATGGTTTATTTTCTTGCCCATTTTAGATTTTTTATTTCATAATTGTTGTGTGTGAATTTATTTTCCATTTTGTTGATATAATTCTACATCTAGTAAAGAGACAATGATGGTAAGACTTAAAGACAACCTCACTTCAAAATTTTATGAAATTTAATGGATTGACACATTCATTTTGGTGAGTTTGTTATCGCTTGGCTCTAAAGAAATGTTATGAAACCAACTCACAAATAGATAAATCAACGATTTAAAAATTATCCTCTTCGAGGGGGAAACTTCCTTTACATTACATAAATGAACGTTTCTTCAATGATACAAATAAAAATACCACTTTTCTATATATAGGAGTCTAAGAGGTGACAATATAATTAGAGCCTACATAACAATAATAATGTAAGGTAACAACAATAACAATAGTGGGCTTCTATGGGGTACAATAATAACAATACGGGGACTACATGGAAACAATAATAACAGTAAGGGGGCTACACTAACAATAACAATAAGGGGTTAAACTAGTATTATAGGGACCTAACATGCCCCTCTCCTTCAAAAAAGTGATGTCCTCAACACTTGAGTAGTTCTAGATGCTTATGTATAAAGTTCTCATCCTCTCATGTGGAATCTTTAGTGGGTAAGTTCTTCCACTTGATGAGATACTATGAAATTGATCAATTTTGTAGCTCTCAGGTTCTTGTTTCTATAACTTATTTAGGTTGCAATATGATTTTTCCTTCCTCGTAAAGTTCTATAAATATTATTTGAGCTGGGATCTTGTCACTTATAACATTGTTTAAGCATGAAACGTGGAAAACTGTGCGCACTTAGGAAGATGCAGGAAGCTCCAAATGGTATGCCATAGTGCCAATATTTTACAACATCTTGTAAGGACCATAATACTTTGGTGTTAATTTCTTATCCTTCTTATCTTGCTTGAGGGGCATTTTTTTATGGTTATAGCCATAAAAGTACCTAATCGCCTACATCAAAACTTCTTTCGCTATGATGCTCATCAACCTATTGTTTCATTCAATTTTGCGCCAAAGTGAGGTTATACTTTAAGAGTTGGAGAACTTGTTGTTGATGCTTGATGTGATATTCCACTACTTAAACCATATAATTTTCTCTTAAAGATGATGTGAGGGATGGTGGATGCACTAGTACAAAATGGCTAATTAGTTACTGAATAAAGGACTAAAATTTGCATATGAACAACCATTTTTCATTCAGTGACCAGTAGTATCTAATTTACAGTATCTTATAATGTAACCAACTTATAGTTATTTTTAGCTTAGTCATTAACTGGTTGTCTCAATTTTATCATCTAGTAATATATTTAGTCATAAATTTTGTCATTAATTTAGTCATTAATTGTCACAATTAATTACCAAATATATAACCAAATATACTACTATATGATCATC
Organism: Pinus tabuliformis; assembly: GCA_031772625.1. Classification (NCBI taxonomy): domain Eukaryota; kingdom Viridiplantae; phylum Streptophyta; class Pinopsida; order Pinales; family Pinaceae; genus Pinus; species Pinus tabuliformis. The sequence goes on along the minus strand of CM062804.1, from coordinate 150,685,558 downwards.
CGAGAAAACAAATTAATGACCAAAGAAATATGAAAAAAATGTTGGTCGTGTTATAAGATACTGTAAATTAGCTACTAATAATCACATATATGAAAATTTTGGTCATTATTTGAAACCAATTAATGACCAAAGAAATATGACTAAATATTGGTCATGTTATAAAATATTTTAAATTAGCTAGTAATAGTTGTATATATGAAAAATTTAGTTGTGATTTGTAATCACAAATTTATCATTTGTAGTATTTATATATTTTTTTGGCAGTTTTATATTCATTATATAAACGACTAATTTAGTAGTTTATTTTCATTTCATTTACTTTCATTAATAATTATTATAAACGATTACTTGAGTCAGATATTTAGTTTATTTGTGTTCATCATTAATCAATATGAACTATTAATTTAATAGTTTTAGATTGATTTTATGTGTTCATTATTAGTAAACATAAATTAATTAGTATGATTTTGCAACTAAATTAAAAAAAATGTCATACAATACATGCTCATCTAATGTGAAAACACAAAGTTACATATGTTTATTACAATACTAAATAATATAAAATACAATTGTAAATAATTTCAATCACATAAATTATATTATATTAAATTTCAAGTATTATAATACGAGTTTTCGACTTAGTATTAGTTGGACTACGATTTACACATGAAATAGTGTTTCATCACTTCAAAAAATATCATTATTTTGCCATGGTATTGTAGGTGAATTTTCCAACTCTAAAGACTTGACCATCAATTTGTATGTGTGGGTCTCACGAGGGATATTGGCTTTAAGCATGTTCTCTTATCTCTCTCTTTTTGCATTTTTCACTCTAGTTTTATTGTTCTCTTTCTTCAATTCCTACGTCTTACCATCAATATTGAGTTCATCTTCTGAAAATGAAAGAAAATACAATGCAGAGTATAATACATGAAAGAAGATGAAGATTGGAATATAAACTAAAGTAGACTACAAAGGATTTATGTGACATACACCTCAACATCAGCAATGTCAATGCCATTTTTCCCCTAGAAAAGTAAGAAACTCAAATAATTTTTCTTTAGTTGGGTGATAATTTTTAGTTGGGCAATAGTGGCCACTATGTGGCTAGATGACCTATATAAACAAAGAAAATAAAATGTCATCATAGAAAATAACACCTTAGGAACTTAGTATTCAACGTTCAAAAAAATATTAGGAGCAATGATACCAAGTTACATGCTAAAAATATTAGATAGTAGATAAGTTGTGAAAACAAATGGAAAAAAAAAAGATCAATGTAAAAAATCTCCTTATTGGTTGTCCTAAACGAGTCATGTTCCTTAAAGTTGGAGATTTTTTTTCCTACCGTAAAAGTTCTTGGATATTATGACCTATGTTTTTAAGATCATGAGATTGATCCAACATCATATTGGATTGTGGAGACAAAATGATTCAACTTTCCAAGATGAGTACCTCACTTGGTGGAATGAAGGTGCTAGATGTGAGCAGTGTCAATACCTTAGGGAAGCATAACACTAAGGTCCAAGAAAATATATCACCACAAGTCCACTGAAAGAAAAAATTTCAATCCCAAAATGGCCTCTGGAAATAAATTTCGTTGGATGGATATCACACTCTGAGAGATGAATGTCTAATATAATGAGAAGTGTACATATATTGTCACAATTCATCTCACAGTTAGAGCCTATAGTTGTGTCGTCTAATATTAATCATATTATACTATTTAGTTATAAAATTGTTACTATCAAATAGTTATTAGTTTGAATAATTATTCTAAAATTACATTTTTAGTATTTCTATATACATGAAAATATGTATCTTTTGTGACTAGTTAATTTTGAGTGAATCTAAATACACAAGATATTATGGTGCCTAGGTAGCTCTCTAGTGGTTATCCGCTCATTGTACCAATTTATCCCATGTCCTCTACTACTTTTGGTGAATTCCTGTTTGATGATGTCCAATGCCAATGCAATGGACATTTATCATAGATGTTTTTCCAAGCCAAAGGGAAGCTCCATAAGTAACAAACAAAAACTAGACTCAAATATATTATTGGGGTTCAAAATGCAGTAATTATCTGACAAGCCAAGAAACGCTACACGTTAATCATCTTCCCTTTAATATTGATTAATAATTTCTTTGCATGATCATGTAAGACTAGAGTGTCAAGTAGGGACATTTAAATTTAGTCATCCATCAATATCACCTTTGAGAATTCTTAATAGTTAATACTTCCTATTACACACAGTAGATCACCAACTTCAAGGATATAAATATAAACACGTCAAAAATGAAATTAAAAGGAATGTTAGGAAGCCAAATACAATTAATCTCGAGTCGAGAAAATAGCAAGCCCTTCACATTAGCAAGGAATTCTTAGGTACTAAAACATAAAATCATTCCATTGCATCCTTTTCTCCTTTTCTTTAATTTCCTTAATTAAGAACACAACTTTCATAAAACAATTCATTGAAAAATGTCTCAAAATCCTAATAAATGCTTGAGTGATTGTCCTATCAATTAAACATAAAGGAAATCATTCGATATGATTTTAACTTGTGCAAGAGATTGAAGTATATGAAGCTTTCTCATCCTTTTGTCCTAATCAAATTGTAATCCATGGGTTCCAATCAAGTAATCACTTTCCCTCCAAGATAGTTAGGAAATCACTTTGGAGAAGTGCTTCTAGAAGCACTAGGATAGTAGAAAGGGAATCAACTAGGAGGAAAATGAAGCACTTTAGTGGGTGTTCTAAAATATTTGAAGGTAACTAAAAATGATTTTACACTCCCTCCATGTATTTCAAAATATAAACCCTTCAACTGCATCTCATTTATTTTCCACCTTTTTGTAATCTGTAATTTTTTGAGCAAAAATAGAGCATTCATAAATATTTTCATGAAAGAGGACTCTTCATAATCATAATAAGTTGGGATATAAAAAATAAAAATTTCATGTAGTGAAGAAATCTTACATGGTAGATTCCAGTGATTGAAATGACAACTTTATTCTTAATCTCATTACAACAAAAAAAAAATCAACCCTAACTAGTTGGGATCTAACAAATCAAGAATTTCATGTAATAAAGAAAACTTACATGGTACATAGCAGTTCTTTGCAATGAAAAATTTATTCTTGATATTATTACAATATAGAGAAATTCAAGAGTACATACATATTACCTTATCTGAGACAAACATTGAACACATTTCGATATTTCATACAAAATATAACGATATGATTTACATGTAGGACATGAGAAAGCTATCTACATCTAGCACCCAACACTGGACATTAGTGTTATTGGGACACCATCTCATGGCATTGGAAACATTTAGATAGACAATGTTATATGGAGACCTTGCAACACCTATTCAACACTACCTTCAAACATCAAACTCATCAATTGATTTACTTCGGTAGCAAATTCTATTGAGACCTCATTAAATACAACCCAACAAGAGCCATTTCTGATAGTTGTTGGTGCCTTCTCTAGACCTATCCCCCTCTGGAAATATAATAATTATTTTTTCCCAATTATTGAGGTACTTCATGTTCAACATGGGCTCTTACATTATTCACTTGGAAAAGGTTGCAAATATTACATGCATAATGGAAACAAGCATGAAATTCAAGAATATTAGGTTCTTCACTTGGGAAATGTTGCAAATATTAGATGCATAATGGAAGAAAGCATGCAATTCAAGATTTTTCCTAAACTCTTGCATGAATTATAAAACACCATCTACTTAAAACATGATATGTGGTAGTAAAAGAAACCTACCCAAGATCCCACTTAAAAATTCAAAATGTTGCAAATATGAGATGTCTTAAACAATATCGATTATTCAATTGCATAATCACACTAAATTAGAGAAACCTTTAAAATGTTGAAAAGTGTGAAAGAAATGGAGTTGGAATATTATAGTTACGTCATGGTAGATATAGCTACTTGAAATGTAATTACTATATAAAATTCAGAATAAGCTTTTTTAGTCATTTAAGAGACTAACCTTCTTTATCTTCCATTAATAACTTAATACTCCACCAAGTAGCAATAGTTCTGAATTGGTTATTCACCAACCAAGTGGAAATTTTAAACCAGTGTGAAAATTCTTACTTATTCCCTTGCCATATTTTTTATATTTTATTTTTGTGTGGATCTAAGCTACGTGTAAAGTAACTTCTACATATTTGACAATTTTAAATGTAAAAAATTACCGATAGTGAAGTTATACAATTAATATATGCACAATAAATTCTACATATCTGACGATTTTAAATGTAAAAAATACGGAGAGTGAAGTTATACAATTAACATATGCATAGTAAGATACAATATGCATAATCTATAAGTAATATAAAGTTTGAAAATTTTGCTTTGATCATATAAACCCTTGGATTTGTTTACCCATAAGCAAAAAAATCATCTTTAGTAAAACAAAAAGCCTCTTTGACGACCAAGAACTCTCCAGAGTCCAAATTCATATCCTTTACGACTAAGAGCTCTCTAGAATCCAATTTATACCCATGTAAAACTGGCCAAAATATCCACACCCAATGAGCTTTCCCTTCCTCCACCTAATCATTGATGCTCTCCTAATATGTTTCCCATGCGAACTCCATGTGGGGTTCAAATCCCATGAAATCCATAGATCGCCTTCATGGTCTTCCTTCTCCTAGCATTTCCACGCAGATATCAGCAAAGCAAAACAAAATGCAGTGCTACAATGTGATGTGTTAACTTCAAACATTTTATTTGAACCCAACGCTAAACTTGAAATGAAAAAGAAAAGAAATATTTATAATGGAAAAAATAAAAGAAATATTTATAATAGAAAAATAAAAGATAGAAATTGCAATTGGGTTAAATGATTAATTTTTAATAAGAAATTTTTACTTTTGTGCTAGAGGCTAAATTAAAAATAAGAAGAAGAAGAAGTTAAAAGTGATATTGGGGATGAGTGTAAACATTTAAATATTGGGTCATTTGATAATAAAAAGTGAAATTAATAAAAATGATAACATTTAATCTGTTATATTTTGATTTTGTTATTAACTTGTGAATAGGCTTTGTTACAATACCATGGGCTTGTTACAATACTATGGCTTATCAATACCACAAGCCCAAAACCATAAATATTTCAAAACCAAAATATTTTATACCAATATGACAAGATTCTTAACCATGAATATCCAACCCCACATTACCTTAGATATTATTAACTTGTAAAAAGATAGGAATTATTACAATACCATGGATTATAAATACCACATACCAAAAAAAGCATAAATAAAAATAGGCTTTATTACAATATCATGGGTCAATGCCATGATCAATACCACATGCCCAAAAAACATAAATTATTTCACAATCAAAATATTTCATAATAATATGGCAAGATTCTTAACCATGGTCCTTTTCACCCTCACTTTGCTATGGTTTGTCAATACCACATGCAAAAAAAACATAACTTATTTCATAGTAAAAATATTTTATTTTAATTTAATTTTATAAAAAAAATTAATTGAATCCAAAAGGGAAAATGTTACAATTTGAAATATATCTAAACCCTCTATCCTCACGACTACTAAAAATATTCCCACAGAAATTAAATTAAGGTTTTAATCAAATTAAAGAACCAACATAAATCCATCTTAGCTGAGGATCCAAGGGATGAGAGAAAGAAAATTGACTCATAGTAACATATTAAATATATTCATGATTTTTTAAAGTTTTCATTATTTTGTTTTCTTGACATGATTGATCCAAAATATAGGTTTAATATTTTACAGCCAATTAAGTTTTTTTAATTTAGTTAATTTCTTAAACACAATACAATGTGATCAAATTTAGGAGAGAGTTGGGGGTAGGGGAATGGGGGGGGAGAGGGAGGGAGATAATGAAAAGGTTCAAGGGAAAAGAGAGAGAGAGAGACAAAGAAAGAGAGAAGGAGAGAGTAATGAGGGAGAGAGAGAGAGAGTAAGGTGGGATTGAGGGAGTGAGAGGAAGGAAGAGAGAGAAGGAGAGAGGGAGAGAGATAGAGAGCGAGAGAGAGATGGAGTTGGAGGGGGGGAGAGAGGGAGGAAATAACAAAGAAATAGAGAGATAGAGGGTGAGAGAGAGAGAGAGAGGGAGTGATAAGGGAGAGATGGAGAGATTGAGGGAGAGATGGAGAGATTGAGGGAGAGAGGAGAGGAGGGAAGAGAGAAAAGAGGAGAGGAGGGAGATAGGGAGAGAGATAGAGATATAAATATGGAGGGGTAGAGATAAGGAGAGGGGAAGGGAGATAGTGAGAGTGTTGGATGGAAGAGAGAGAGAGGGAGAATGATTAGGGTGAGAGATAGAGGGAGGTGGGAGAGAAGGGAAAGAGAGGAAGGAAGGGAGAGATGGAATTGAATGGGGTAGGAGAGGGAGGGAACAAGAAAGACATAGAGGGAGAAAGATGGAGAGAGAGGGGGATGACAAGGGAGAAATGGAGAGAGAGTGAGGGATAGAGGATAACAAGAGGCAATAGAGAGAAGGAGAGAGATAGAGAGGGAGAGAAGGGGAAGAGAGAGAAGAGAGAGAGAGAGAAGGGGTAGAGAGGGAGATGGAGAGTGTGTATGTTTGGGGGGTGAGATAGAGAGAGGGAATAAAAAACAGACACAAATATAGATATTTATATATAGTATTATATAACCAGCTTAGATCCATCTTAACCCCATATCTATCAAGTGCCGAGAGGGATCCAATCTCTCGAGCTGAAAACCTTTCCTCATGTTTTGCACTAAAAGAAGAAGTTTACACCTCGAGAGATTGGATCCCTATTGGCGCTTGATAGATTTGTGGTTAAGATGGATATAGGATGGTTAATATGAAATTAAAGTAGTTTTTGTTTGATATTATAGTCTTAAAAATTAAAATTCTCTTCAAATTAATTTCAAATTGGAACTAGATCCAATTCGATTCAATAAATAGATATTTAAAAGATACATAAAACAATTATATTTTTTTATTAAAAATATATTTTTTTAAAATTATAAATTATGAGATTAAATAATACAAAGTTGACTCACCTATACACCATGTGACGATGAAGAAGTTTTTAACGAAGGATAACCTTTTAGCCAATCTTTAACAACCTTTCAATCCCCTATCACTTGTAAGTTTAGAATGCTTGATGCAATTAAAATGACTAACATAAAAAATTGATTCATATTATTGTAGTACTTGTTAGGTAGTTTTATTTTTATTCCTAGACTAAATTAGTCCTTCATGTTAGTCATTTTTAGTTGTATTACTTATTAGCTAGTCATATATTTTAACCCACAACTAAATTAGTGATTTATGTTAGTCGTTTCTAGTTGGATCACTTAAGATTTCTCATTTTTGGTAGCATTTCACTTGGAGAAGTTGTGGTGACTAACGTTTTTAGTCACCTAGTCACTAATTTCTCATTTTCTACCAGTGATGATATCCATAAAGTTCCATAAATGGGGTCATGTTTGCTACAATATGGAAGGAAGTGTTATATCAATATTCATTCAGAGGTAACCACTTGACCCATTTTGTTTGTTTATCATATACAAAGCAATGAATATATCCTTCCAAACAATTTTTCATTATCTTAGTTTTCCATCAGATTGAGGATGCTAAGATGAGCTATGAGCTAATTGAGTACCCAAACAAGAAAATAATTATATCTAAAATTTTCCAATGAAAATGGGATCTCTGTCCCTTACAATAATCTTTGGGTTTCCATGTAGATTTTGAATTATTTCCATAAATGCAATAGAAACTGTATTGGATTTAAATAGATGATATAATGCCAAAAGTGTGCATACTTGGTAATTATATTAACTACTACCATGATGATACTCTTTCCTTTGGACTTTAGTAAACCTTTGATAAAACCCATTGAGACTTCCTCCCACCATTGAATTGGAATGGTTAGAAGTTGTAATAGACCCTGGGACTTTATTGTATCAACTTAATTTTGTTGGCAAACCAAACACTATGCCACAAACTTTTGAATATCAGATTTAAGGCCATCACAAAAAAATTCCTTGTTGACCCTGTGGTAAGTTTTTAAAAATCCTGAGTTCCCTCCTAAGGGAGAGGTGTGCGATTCCAAAAGAATATTTTGTTTGAGTTGGTAATTCTTACAAATATGTAAGTGATATTTGTACCATAATGAATCATTTTTGCAGCTAAATGTATCAAATGTACTAGGATCTTGATGCAACTTTTGAATGACTGCAACACTTCTTCATCATTCTTTCATTCATCCCTTTCTTGGGTTACCCAATATGGTCAGATAATAGAAATGGCACAAAATAATGCTTCCACATCCTTATCCTTTCTTGAGAGTGCATCTGCAACAAAATTTTGCTTCCCTTTTTTGTAGATGATTTCAAAGTCATAACCCAAAATATTTGTAACCCATTTTTGTTGCTCTTCTAAAGACATTCTTTGTTTCAAGAAGTATTTAAGACTGTCATGATCTGTTTTTACCTTGAAGTGTCTTCCCATTAGGTAGGGTCTCCATTTCTTTATTTTGTGTAGTATTTCAGCATTTCCTTCTCATAAATAGGTTTGTGTAAACACTTTCCTTTGATTTTATAGCTTTCAAAAGAAATGGGTCTTCCTTCTTGCATTAAAACAACACCAATTCACCTTCATGAGGCATCACATTCAATAATAAAGTGTTTTGTGAATTTTGGTGTAGCTAAGACCCATGCTTCACACATTGCCTCTTTAAGATGTTCAAAGGCTTTATTTTCTTTGGGAGTCCAAGAAAATGGATTTTTATTTAGTAATATTGTTATAGGAGTTGCTATTCTCACATAATTCTTAATAAACTTGCGATAATACCCTGCCAACCTGAGAAATACTCGAAGATGCTTTATGGTTGTGGGGATTTTTCATTCCTTAATGGATTTAATTTTGTTAGGGTCTACCTTAACATCCTCATGCAATAGAATATGACCCAAATATTCCACCTCCTATACTCCAAAGAAACATTTGGAGCTTTTTTCATATAATTGTTTCTCCTTGAATAGCTTGAGCACCATGTCAACATGTTGAATATAATCCTTCCAAGATTTGTTGTATATTAGGATATCATTAAAAAATACTATCGCAAATTTTCTAAGGAAGGGTTTGAAAATGGGATTCATCAAATCTTCAAATGTGGAGTGAGGTGCATTGGTAAGGCCAAAAGGCATGACCAAAAATTCATAATTACCCTCATGAGTTATAAATGTTGTTTTCGAAATGTCTTTGGTATTCATTCTAAATTGATGATATCTTGAAAGAAAATCCAACTTGGTGACATAAAGTGCTCCATGTAATTCATCCACCACTTCATCAATGACATGAATGGGAAATTTATATTTAATAGTGAGCTTCTTGAGTTCCATATAATTTAGATACATGTTCCATGATCCATCGTTCTTGTGCACCAGTACCACTAGAGCAGAGAAAGAACTTTGACTAGGTTAAATTATACTAGCCTCTAGCATTTCTGCAACCATACGTTCAATTTCACTCTTTCTTGCATAAGGATATATGTAAGGCCTGATGTTTGGAGGAACACTTCTTGGAATCAAATGAATAATATGATCATGATAATGAATAGGTGGGAGGCCTTTGGGAGTTGTAAATACCTTGAACTAGTTTTCCAATACATTTTGGAGATTTGGAGAAATAGATGATTTCGATGTTTGAACCTCTAGCTAGCATAATTGTGCAATTACACACTACTTTTCTTTCTTTAGAAGTTTTGTCTTGCCATTATAGCTAATTATATTTCCTGGATTCCCTCCTATACCCCCTACTTCAACTTCCTTTCCTTCCCAAAAAAAATTCAAGAAAAGTTCTTGAAAATTAAACGTTATTTTACCCAAATATTATAACCATTGGACTCCTAGTACAACATCAACACCACCCATTGTAGTGGAAATCATTGGACTATTCAATACATATTCCCCCATGGTTATCTTGATGTTATGGCACTTTCCAGAATAATTTATAGTTCCAACATTTTCAACCATCATTTGACACTCTAATGTTGGATATAGGAAGGAATTCAATTCCTTGGCTATCTTACAATGAATAGAATTATGGGTACTACCTGAATCAATCAACACTATTACCTTTTTCTTCTTGATTTGTCCTTATATCTTGAGAGTTTGAGGAGTGATAATTCCTGCCAATGCATTACAAGACATGGTTAGATTCATTTCTTATTTCTCTAGGGTTGGTTCCTGGTGTATATCATCTTCTTTTTATGTTTCTTGTTCCTTTTCTTCCTCTTCACAATCTATGTAAAATAATTTCTTCTCAAAACACTTATGACCTTTATTGTATGTTTTATCACAACTGTAGCAAATCCATTTTTCTCTTTTTTCTTCCAATTATTGTGGCGTCAACCTTGTAGGTTGTGGAAGGTTGTGAGCAACTCTTACATCTGTGTAGTTGTGAGTGGTAGAATTCCTTGTTGTCATAATTTTTCTTTCAATTTTTCTTGCCACCCTAAATTCCTTCAATGAATCAAGTTCCCAAAGTTGAACCTCATGTTGGATGTTATCATTTAAATTCCTTATGAATACATCAATCCTATGATCCTCTGAAATATCATTTACCCTTATATTCAATTTTTCGAAGTCCTCAATGCGCTCCATCATTGCACCCTTTTGTTTGAGATTTATCAATTGGCTAAAGAAGTTGTTTCTCCTTGTATCCTCATAATGTGCTATAATTCCTCCATAAAAATTGACCAAGTGACAAGTGGTTTATTAGAACAAATCCATTGATACGATACAAACTGATTTTTTCTAAATATAAGGACATAATGTGTACCTTTTGTGTGTTTGACACATCATGTATATCAAAGAATTGTTGCATTTGTAGTATCCATGTCACCAGAGCCTTGCCATCAAACTTCCACATATAAATATCTGGAATGTGGTTAGTTTTCAACCTACTATGTGAGTCTCTAAAATCATAATTTGTATTCTTTTTGTCCTCATCATGATTTTTGTGGAGTACCTTGTCACCATGAGGAAGAATTTCATGTAGAAACTTTGTCAAACATTCCTTCAAACCTTCCAGGTCCCTTTTCAAATATGTTTTTAGACCATCCTTCAAACCTTCCATCTTGACATTGATCATTGATTCCATGTTGGATTTAAAACCATCCATTTTAGCTTCCATTTCATTTTTAGTTACTCTTTGTGAGACTGAAATTTGTCTCCCTTGATCTTGCAATTTTGATATACCATGTGACATTTCTTCCTCTTCTTCATGTGTCATAGAAGATATTTAAGGTTGATTACTATGTGTGTCCATTTTTTTTGAGGCATTTTGAAATAAAAAAATGATAGCTATGCTTCACTGTGCCCTTTGAATCACTTCAAACTTATTTTTCAAACAAAAGTTATGCAAAATTTAAAGAATACACACCTTTTTCTTGCATTTTAGGGGCTAGATATTGCATCTGTTGTATTTCTGTAATTGTGAATCTCCAAAAATTTAAAACTTTATCCTGTAGTAGCCTTTTGAATCTTATTTCCAACCCAACAAGTCAAATAAATAATGGTTTTTTCAAGAAACCATTATGCCCAATCTACCACGATGACTTGATTATATAGTGGTTCAGTAGAGTGAAAGTGTATGGAGTGCCATGTCTCACTATTTAAAACTTTGGCCCAAAAAATGTTATGCAATAAACTACAGTCCATCCTATTGCCATCAATTTTTACAAAATTCAAATCCGATGCTCAAGGAGAAAGTTATGACGTTTGTCCCTAGGTGACTTGTTTTACATGGAATTTTTGAGCCTACAAAATCCCTGACTTCCTCGAATCATCACTCCAAAACTATAGTGAGACAAGATTTGAAATTTGTACAAGAAATTCACCACGATTTCGCCTCCACATGGTTGCAATTTTATCTTCTGAATATGTAGAAAAATGGTTGTGTAAGAATACCACGATGGCTTGTTTGAACTAGGGAAACCTTACAATCCAAAGCTTTGATACCAAATGCTATGCAACCAACTAAAAAATAGATAGATCAATGACTTAAAAATTATCCTCTTTGAGGAGGAAACCAAATTTACATTACATAGATGAACAATTCTTTGATGATACAAATGAAAATACCTCCTTTCTCTATATAGGAGTCTAAGGGGTCATGATATAATTGGGATAATTAGTTTGTTGTACTAAATTCCTTTTTAGATCACGTTAAATGTGCTTAAGGATTCATGAGGTTAATTTCAAGTTTAAACATGAATTTTTGAGTGCTTTTATGTAAATTGTTTGTGCAAATTAACATAAAAAAAAATGACTAAACAACAACATATAAGAGACATAAAAATCACCATAAATAGTATCACAACAATGCATGATGAAGGAGTTCACCCCTCCTGGGCTACGTCTCCTTGGTTTAGCTTCCAATGGCTTGTCCCCTCTACTATTCTCAAAAGTGTGAATACATTAGCTTACAATGCTCAGAAAGCTCTCAAAAATGTTCCAATGACTCCAAAATGCCAAAAATTTATGTGTAGCCTATTTATGCTCCTAATTTGGTAAAAAACCAAAGAAGTTATGCCCTTTCAAAGTTTTCTACTAATTACACCAAAAATTCCCCAAACTCTATCACCATCCTACAAATTTTCCCCCAAAACATGCTAACGGAGCGAAAATTTCACCGATTTTCGGTCACAATTGTTGGACACTTTAATTATCCTCCAACACCTATAATCCGAAAAACATGGCCATATGGGGACCACATGGCTGGGGCTAAGGCCAACGGGCCGCCTTTTCCAGTGGGTCCCCTGCACTACTCCATTGGTGGTTTTATGGTGGTGGCTCGACCAAGGGCCAACCCTCGTGGGTTGGTGCCTCCCCCGATTGGTGCGACATTGAAATTTAAATATAAGTGAAAACCTTATATGGTTAAGAATAATTTTGATAACACGTTGGTAATGCTTTGGACTTGTGGCTTGGCTGTCGCGAGTTCAACACCCACTACTGCTACCCAGACTTCAACCCAATATTTTTGTAGCCCCCAACCTGCCACGTGAGAACCTCCGTTTGGGCCACATGTCAGCCCGTGGTTGGAAACCAACCACCCAATCACAAATCACCAAATTTCATCCAATAAGAATGTGCAACTTGGCACAATACAATTCAATGAGCTCGTTGACCAATCAAACCTAGCACATAGACCTACACAATTAGCCATGTCAATAGTACAGACTATTGACTGGGCTCTCCATTTTCTTACAAAAATTCTCCTATTTTGGAAAACGAATAGAATAGGAGCATGCGACATTTGTTTCACACAAAATGAGTTGAATCAGATTTAGGACGACGAGCACTACACAATCCTTTAGGTTCTACATGAATTTTAAAACTTTTAATTTTGAGCTATTTATCTGACCATCTGATCGTTCCTTTCCACTGGAAGCCTTTTGGACCCCAGAAAGATCACTTTTAGTTGTCCAGTGGGTGAGGGTATAGTTCCCTCACCTTTCCAATCTCTGTCTATTTGGCCTTTGAAGGATTTTTTGCTTTGAGCTCCACTCGAAGGTAATCCACATTCCCACCTTTTGAAGACCTTGTTCTTCTATCAAGAATGGTGTCTTGTTGTAGTTCATCAAGGTATTTAGGAGGAAAAGCTTCGATGTAAGGAATTTGGACATTTTCTCGTTGATCATCTATTAAAGGAATCTCATACAACCTTAAATTCTCAACATTAACAACATAAATTTTCATATATGAAGGCAATTCCAACCTGACAGCATTGTTACCAATCTTTTCTAGAATTTGGAATGGACCATATCTAATTGTTTTTAGCTTTTTACCTTCTCCTTGGAGCCTATCTTTGCTAATGTGAAGCCAAACTTGATCTTGGAACTTGTGATCTACACGATGCTTGTCGTGCCTTTCTTTGTACTTGCATTGGCTCTTTTCTAGTTGTTCATGAACTCTTTGGTGTACCAATTGGATTTGTTAAATGAACCTTCTTGCTTTATCTATGTCACTATGACCATCAATAGAAACATATTTTCCAAAAATGAGATCAAAAGTAGACATAGGAAAGTATCCCAAACATGTCTCAAATGGTGATGTTGGAGTTGAATAGTCCTTGGCCTAGTTGTAAGCATGATGAATGTACAGCAAATGTTCATCCCATGACTTAGGATGCTTGCTGAAATACCCATCAAGAAGACGTTTCACTGTCATGTTCACCACCTGTATTTGACCATCTATTTGTTGATGAAATGTTGTACTCTTTTTCAATTCGGTGTCCATGAATCCCCACAAGCTTGACCGAAAATTCCTAACAAAACGAGAATCTCGATCACTAATAATGGATGTGGGCAATCCAAAATGCACTCATACATTCTAAAAGAATAATTGAGCAGTTTGTTCAGCTGTAATTTTCCTTTTACATGGAATCAAAATAAACATTTCGCTGAACCTATCCATAATTACATACAAATAATCATGACCTCTTTTTGACAATGGAATACCTCCTACAAAATCCATAGAAACACTCTCCCACGATCGTGAAGGAACCGAAAGTTGTGTGTAAAATCCTGACTTCCTATTGTTGGTCTTACTAACTGCACATAATGAAATCCTTTAATAAAATGTGACACACTTTCAAGCATATGAGGCCAATAACAATACCTCTATAGATGCGGCACCATCTTACTTACACCGAAATGACTAGCAGTAAGAGAAGTACGTTCTTCTCTTATGATTTTGACTCTTTCTCCTAGTGGAATACAATTCTTGCCAAGATGGGAGGACAACTTATGATGCAAATGATAATCCAATTCCTCTACTTGGTTACCTTGACTCAAGCTTGCATAAACATCCTGAAAGAAATTTTTCTAATGCATATTGCTGAATATAAATTTCATCCAAAACATAATTATGCCTTAGCAAAGTAGCTGCACTGATAATAGGCCTAAAAAGGATATCAGCAACTTTATTGTAGATACCTTTTCTATACCTTATTACCAAGTGGAATTTTTGAAGAAAACCCATCCATCGGAAGTGCCTTGATTGTTGCAACTTGGATTGAGATTGCAAGTATTGCAATGGCTGATGATCAATGTCTATGATTGTTTCATTACCCATCAAGTAGTTTTTCCACTTTTTCACACTTTCAGGAATGCATACAATTCCTTTTCATATGTAGGATAATTAATCACTGCACCATTAAAAGTTTCTAAATGAAAACATATAGGCTTACCATCTTTCATGAGGACTACACCCATGGTGTAGTCACCAACATCAATCTGGATCTCAAATGACTGTCTCAAGTCTGGAAGTGTAAGTACTCGAGCTGAGCTGAACTTTTCCTTCAATGCATCAAAGGCCTTTTGTCGTTTTCCTCCCCAATGATAAACCTTTTTGACACTAGTCAATGCATGCAAAGGAGTTGCTATAGAAGAAAACTTAGTAATGAATTTCCTCCAATATTGGTCTACTCCCAAAAAACTTGTTACCGCAATAACTATCTTGGGCCTTGGCCAATTCAAAATGACATCAACCTTGGAGGGATCTATTTTCAACTCACCTCATCCAACAATATGACCCAAGTAAACTAAAGAATTTCTTCCAAACACACACCTTGACATATTTAAATAAAATTGTTCTTTCCTTAAGACATCAATTACTTTTCTCACATATGCCATGTTCATCATGAGATTCACTGAAACTTAAGATGTCATCCAAGTAGACTATAAAAAACTCATCAAGAAATGGCCTCAAAACATCATTCATCACATGCATTAAGGTAGCAGGAGCATTACATAAACCAAAAGGCATAACTAGCCATTCAAACAAACCTTGTTTTCTTTTTTAATGTTATCTTCCAAATGTCTCCTTCAACGATTCGAATTTGATGTTAGTCACTCCTTAAGTCCAACTTAGTAAAATACTTTGCATCTTTGAAATGATCAAGTAAATAATCTATTCTAGGTTGTGGGTAACGATTCTTTACTGTAATCATGTTCAATGCTCAGAAGTCCACACACATGCGCCATGTTCCATCCTTATTTGGCACCAAAAAAATAGGTGAAACACATGGTGAAGAACTTGGCTTGATGATCCTTTCATCCAACAAGCCTTGAATTTTCTTTTTAATTTCCACACTTTCCATCACTGACATCCTGTACATGCCAATGTTAGGAAGAGGACTGTCTTGCTGCAACTGTATCTCATGTTAGATTCCTCTCTTGGGAGGTAATTATTTTAGTTCCTAAAACATGTCATCATATTGGTTAACAACAACAACCAATTCAGATTTCAATCTTGAATCACAACCTTGAAAAGATTCATTGTCAACATCATTCTTTGGTTTGATCATTCTTGCTAGAATTCACTAGTCTTTTCAGCTGCCCTGCATTAACAAGTGAAATATTTCTTTGATCACCTGATCAGGTCACAATATAATCAAAGCCTACATAACAATAATAGTGCAAGGGAACAAAAATTACAATAGTGGGCTTCTGTGGGGCATAATAATAACAATATGGGGACTGCATCAGCACAACAATAATAATAAGGGGGCTAAACTAGTATTATAGGGACCTAACAATAACTGATAATATTGTAAAAATAGGGCTAAATATAATAGGGTTATATTTAAAGGGTTAAATAAGTAATTATTTTATATAATCACACCCCTTCAAATGTTAACTTACTGGTAG
Organism: Pinus tabuliformis; assembly: GCA_031772625.1. NCBI lineage: Eukaryota > Viridiplantae > Streptophyta > Pinopsida > Pinales > Pinaceae > Pinus > Pinus tabuliformis. Next base: position 150,668,828 of record CM062804.1, on the reverse strand, counting down.
GTACATCTATAAGAGCAATGAAAGCAAGAAGTAACCCATCAACGAATTCAAAGCTTCTAGCAAGTAGTTTAAGAGATCAAAGGTATAGAACAAGAAAAACTAAGGAATATGTAAACTTTAAGAAGTTCTTAGAATAGAAGAAATAATAACAGAGAGCTAAAATTAGTAGCTATATTTTGAATTTGATTTTAAATGAACCGTATATCCAAAGACTCCTCCATGAGAAACATAGTATGTCTTTTTGGGAGGAATAAATATGGTAGAGAGTGAAGGAGAAATACATATCAATAGAGAGGTGGAAACAAATGCAAGATTTGAAGAAGAGATAACTTTTGGGTGGACCCTACTACAAAAATATAAATGAAGAAAATCCCTCCATAAAGTTTACGACACCTCTATGGTATGCTTATTCCAGGTATTGACACATTTCTTTTCGAGTACGATATACTATATTATAGTTGTGATTATTTGAATGAAGCACAAAATTTTAAATTATTTCCTATCAGTCTCAAGGAATCAACCTTGCTTTAGTTAACAGGATTAAGGGAAAATGAAATTGAAACATTGGATGAAAAGCATAAAAATACCAAGATTACTATAAGACCAAATATTTAAGAGAAGAAACTTTTTAAAATGACATTAAAAAATGAATAAAGTATTTGTAACAGACCTTTGTTAAAATTTCATGTAATAAAGTTAATAAAGGAAAAATAAGACCAAGGTGATGGGACACATATTCCAAGTTGAATGTTGGGAAAAAAATCCTGGTGTGTGTTCAATTCATTTACTATGGCTAAAATAAATTAGTAAAGGAATTAAAAAAGGCTTTGAAAAGAAAAAGTGGCATTTATTGGAGTTTTATTTATGAAAATAAAGGAAAATAGGAGAAAAGGAACGTGAAAAAAATAATTGCATGAAGGGGAAATTGAATGGAAAATAAAGGAAAATGAATAAAATAGAGGTCTTAATGATAAAAAGGCTTCTTAGGATCAGTTCATGGCTTTTTCCAATTCAATTTTGGATCTCTCTCTTTTCTCTCTATTCACTCACACTCTTGCACACAAAGCATTCTTGGAGCACTCTAGAAATGGAGAAAGGAAGGCAAAGGAAGGAGAAGAAAGGAAATGAAAGAAAGGATAAATCAAGGAAGATTTGTATCAAGTTAATACAACAGGATTAATTGTAGGTATTGATTTGCATGTATGATTTCCTTTCTAGGTTTGGATTTTATGGTACATGCGTGTGTGTATTTGGTTCTCTTGTTGTCATTAGCATGGGTTTTTCCAGGTGTGATAGTGGTTTTATCTTTACCTTTTCATTTCTAGATAGTGATGGTGTTATGGGGTTCTTTCATTTGATTGAGAATTGGATTCTCTTATGGTTTTGGAACCAAGTGAGCCGGTCTCAAGAAAATTCCCAACGGCCTAAGAATCCCTTGACTGGTAATGGAGGAATCTTAGTAAAGCCTAAGGGTGGAGATAGAAAAATTCCTCAAGGTATTGGTGAATAAATCCAGAGGAATCCAAGCATGTTTAGGGCCTAGTGATCCCTTGACTGGTTTTGGTGGGATTGTGGTAAATCCTAGTAATGTATTTTTTGTTTGTTTGGGCCTAGGAATCCCTTGATCGGTAATGGTGAGATTGTGATAAATCCTAGTTGTGTAAGTGCTTAACTCGCGCCTAGGAGTCCCTTGACCAGTTTTGGAGGGATTGTGGTAAATCCTGAGGAATCCCTGATTGTTTTGTTGTGAGTCCCACATTGATGCTTGGAATATGGCATGGGGGTGATTGGCTAAAGGAAAGAGTTGGTTCAACTCAATCTATGGGCAGGTGCTACATGGAATTCCCTGACTTGGTTGGATTTTGCATATGTTAATAAGAGCTATTTTCCTCTTGTATTGCATTGTATTTATACTTGTTATTATATGGATTTGATGGTTTCTCTATCATTATTATTATTTTTGTTATATGCTAGTCATAAGCATGGTATCATGACAAATTCTAGTTATGGTTGTTAACATGTTAGGATTTGTAAATGAATGGTTATTGAATGTATGACCTAATATATGTTATTGAAACTATTGTGAGAGGGCATCAGACCTTCTTGATTTTTTTCCAAGTAATTATGAGACCCTTATATTCAGATATGCATTTATGACTTGTAGATTACATGTTCACGATGTGTTTGATGAAATGTCTATCATGGTTAGACCTAGTTTGGTCAATTTCTTGAATAAGTTTTGTGTTAATGGCTTTGTCCTTGTGTCATTAATAATTCTATAAAGTTTTATCAATTTATGAGTAGAGGTCTGGATACTGGCCTTGAAAAAGTGGTTCAGATTCAGGGGTCGTGTGTTGAGAACTAGAAAATCTAGACTGCAGTCACAGGGAGGCAAGGTTATCAAGGAAAATTTTAAGCATGCAAGTTTATCTTAAATTTTAACGACCTTGGCAAATTTTAATAGTCCCTAATATCCAAATTTTGAAATATTTGATGATAATTTTGTAAAAAAAATTAGATTTATAATTACTTTAAATTAGACAATATATAATATTGGCAGTTTTTAAGGTAAAATAATTTTATAATATAAAATTTGAGTGAACTCATTTTTAGAAGAATGGAAATTGGTGAATCTTTTTTTTTTTGGAAAAAACATGGAATTTTAGCCCACCTATGAATATTAGCCCATAAAATTTTCCCTGAAGGTTATCCATGTGACTGGAGGGTCACATCCACTAGCTTTCCTTGTTATGAAAGAGAGTGGGAGTCAAGATCATGTAAAAGGAAAGTTAGCTCGGGGTTTGAGCACCTCGAGTGGTTGTTTAAATCTTGTGGGTCCTCTAGCTCCTAAGGAATGTTAGTAAGGTTTCATCTGGTTGACTCCATTTGCTTAATGTGATATAATAGGTCGAGTCATGTCATAAACTCATGTTTACTATGGAAGGTCGATGAAAGTGGGTAGATATGAGGGGTGGTTACAGAGTCATATAAGAGTAGGTATTGTTCTTTTTGTATGATATCTGATACTATGGGGTAGTATTAGAGCATGGTTCAATACTTGGACTAGATGGGAAGAATGTGTGTGTCATGCATGCATGTCAGTGTCTATATGGTTGTTATTCATGCATTGTCACAATTAAGGTTGTTGTGCATGAGGTCATGGTATGCAGTGTTTGTCATCATGATGTTACTTGTATGTTATGATGATGATTTGTTGGCTAATATGTGACAGGAGAAGTAAATTATTAGAGAGAGGTTGCAACACTAGACTTTGGGGTAAGAGTAGATTATCATACATGTTTGCATGTTCTACATATAGGTGTGTTGGTTAATGTTTGTTATAGGTGTGTTGGTTAATATTTGTTATAAGAATTATAGCTATGTACATGCCATCAATGGGTTGGTTGATATTTGGTCAGTCAGTGTGGTCATATGCACGTGCGTTAGACGGTCATGAATGGTAGTAACTCATTATTATAACATTTTGGTAGTACACATGATGATTATTGGTCATTGAATTTAATATGTTGATGTTATATGTATTGCACTAATGAGGATTGACCTATGCATATGGTTATGGTTATGATATTCATGTATGAGTCAATATATCTATGGTATTATGTCATGCTAATTTGGACTGACCTATGCAAATGTGATAGCCTCGCTTGAGATACATTGACATATGAGTCTGATTATGTTTCTATTTTGTTTATCAAAAATTCTATGTTTACATGTTGTCTAAATGTTTGACTAATTGCATGATATGAGTATGTGTCTGTAATATTGCATGAAGGAATGATATTCTTTTAAAATGGTCATACTAACGCAATATTTGCAGAGAAACTGATATGTACTTGAGTGCAAGTGGGTGCTAGTTGTGGTATTACGATTAATGAAACTAAGTTGATTCCAGATTATGACATGGTCTTAGTAAAGGTTGATTTCAAATAAATAGACATAATGTCTTGATCTTTGGAACATGTGACTAGCATGGGTGAATAGTTGCAGGGAAACATGAATAGCATTAGCGTGACAAGGTAAAAATCAATTTGTTATATAACTAAAAAATAAGTGATTTGATAGCATATAAGAAGACTCAATTACAGCAAGGTCAAAATTAAAAGAAAGATACTAGGTAAGAATACCTTTGGCAATGTTTGGAAACTGCAATTTCCAAACAAATGGGTGCTTTGTAAGAATACATGAAGTTTTCTTAACCTTGATTTTCTCTTATATTATGTGGAGATGTGCTATATTCATGAACATGTATTTGACAAGTATAACAATTAGTTTTCAATTATGACTAGATTCATTAAGGAATTGGAGTCCCTTGAGAGTTGGTATATTTATGTGTTCAGTTGCAAGGTAGTGTGCTTGGCACAACAAGGTAAGGAGATTGGTTTATGGTATATCTATTTATGCACTAACAATTATGTGTTTATGGTAGTATGATGTAGGGGAGTTGAATGACAAAAGAGACTGTCATGAAGTCTTGAAGAATTCTTGGGTTAATCTTTCCCTTGGAGACATTAGGAACCCATGGTGTTGTGTCATGGTGTTTGTTGGAATTCTTATACTTTGAATGTTTTGTGATTTTTTGTGCTTTGTTTACAGTTTTGTGTATGTCTAGTGTATGGTCATACCACTTTGTTTCTGGTGATTCTTATTGGTTTTTCATTATTTTCTTCTTGTATGTTTCTTGTTATTGCTTCGTATGTTTTTAGGGTCTTGGGAATTGGTTGTGAAAGAGGAAAGTTAATGGAGATAGAGGAGAGATGAATGGAAGCCAATAGGTAAGGTAAGACTCGAATGAAGTCCAGTGCATGTATAAGTGAAGATGACTGTAAGAATATGACAACTAGATGGATTCGCTAGGTCAATTGGGATAAATGGATAGTGGTAGTATAGTAATGAGAAAGGTAACAAGAGAGGTAAGGTAAATAGATTTGAAGTGTCAAAAACATTGGCTATGTTGGGCACTGTTGTTCTCAATCTTTTGCATGTTACACATGTATAAAGGGAGTTCTCTAAAAACCTTGACCTTATGGTATCTGGTTATTATGTTGTCATTTCTTTATGCTGATATTTATATGTATGTATGTATGTATGTATGCTATTGTTTGACATGGTCATCAGGGATCATTCTTGTGGAAGAATGATTGCTCATGTAGGTCAACGACATGAAGAGATTCCTAGGTTATGAGGAATGAAGTGGTAAGAGTAGCCCTAACAAATCTATGAGGTTAGTATCATGTGGTAATGAATTGACATTATGTACTTGTACTATTTCTATGTTTATGCTATGGCAAGTAATGTTGAGGGATACATCAACGGAATGAAAGAAGTGTGACATGTGACATGTTGGAGCAACATCGATAGTGGGAAGGCACTAGAGGAAAGCTTGCTTGGTAGAGCCAATGTAGTCTCTCGATGTCTATTACTATTGTTAGTATTTTTTGTACATGTTGTACCTATAGTGTTGTGTGCATGTTGCATATGCAGTATTATGGACATATAGTGTTGTATGTGCGGTACTGTGTACATATGGTATTTTCTGCATCTTGCATATGCGGTATTGTGTACATATAGTGTTGTGTACATGTTGTATGCATAGTATTGTGTACATATAGTGTTGTGTACATGTTGTATGCATATTATTGTGTACATATAGTGTTGTCTGAGTGTTGTATGTGCGGCGTTGTGTACATATGTTGTTTTATGCATGTTGTATATGCATTGTTGTGCACATATGGTGCAGTGCGCATATTGTATATGTGGTACTATGTGCATGTGGTGCTATGTACATGTGGTGCATGCAGTGTTGCGTGCATGTGGTTTTGTGTACATATTGTATAGGTGGTGCTATGTACATGTGTTGTTGTGTACACATTGTTCACGTGGTGTTGTGTACACATCGTGCAGGTGGTGTTGTATCCATATGGTGTTGTGTACATGTTGCTCAAGTGGTGTTGTGTATAGGTGGTAATGTGTACGTGTTGCATATGTGTGTTGTTGTACATATGGTATTGTGTACATGTCGTACATGTTTTGCTATGTATATGTGTTAGTGTTTTCCGAGTATTGTGTAATAATTGCATCACAACATGTGTATTCATTGTGTTGTACTTTACGTATGCACGTGTTGTGTTGGACACCAAGTGTCGGTTTATGTATTATGTGGTGTACACTATGTGTATGTGTATGTGATTAAAGAGAAGAGAAGACATTGGGGGCTTACTGGGTTTGGCAACTGATTCAATGTATGTACAAAAAGAACAAAGGCAAAAGAAAAAGCACTAAGTGGAGGATAAGTATCAACATTTTATTTCAATTTTAGTTATGCAAGTGATCTATGAATCTTATTTATGCTAGTTACATGTGATCTATGATTCTGATTTGTGACAAATATATGTGATGTATGACTTTGATTTATGATGGTTTCCTTTTGAGCTAATAGGATGTGATATGTTTATACATGCTGATTTGATCAAAGAGCTAGTTTGACTTGTTGTGACAAGAAGTAAACATGATTTCATGTGTACCATATTGATGAGCTAACAATGAGGTATTATTTAAATTTATTTGAATTTATTTGAATTTATTTTGAGTCTAATGGAATTTATGTGCTTCGTACAGGAAAGGGTGGAAAATGCTCAAATTGGTTGTGGTTGAAACTGATTGCAAGAATTAGCAGAAGTGGTGAAAGGAATTGGAACAGGCATAAGTATGTTGGTAAATTATTGAGGAGCAAGGCCATTGTGGGACATTGGTACCCAATAATGTCCACTGATTTCCATGAGCATGCTATGACCAATATAATGGTTTCAAGGCAGGGATATGCCTTGGCTTTTGGACCTTATGATGCAAGTAAACCTTGCCAAGGGCTGGATCATCCAAGAAAGGGGATGTAGGGTAACTTGGAAGGTGATTGATTGCATGGAAGAGGGCGAATAGATTGCCTAGGGGACTGTATAGCAGAGAAGGGAAGGTCCGGGATGGATTCATTTTAGTCATTAGTATTTTAATATGGAATCGGATGCACATTAGGAGTGTGCTTTGGAATAATGAGCCCGTAACTATTCACTGAGTAAATATGTAGCACAAGGATAATAGCACTAGATATTGGATGTAAGTTTGAATTTGGAAGTAGATTCTAGACTTCCTAGGTAGGAGGTGAGTCCTGCTATTACTTTGAGGGTGGAGGTCTGAGCCTCTGGATTCCCTTATTGTGAATGCAAGCATTGTATCCTTTTATTTGTTGGTTAAATAAAATGTGCATATACATGTATGTGTATATTATTTTGAACACTATATCAAGTTGGATTTATAAAGCTCCATAGACAACATCATTATTTGTTGGTTGAAGAAAATGTGTGTAAGTATATGTGGTTGTTATTGTAAATATTGTAATGAACTTTGTAATAAATCACCAGTACACTGTATGACTGTCATGTTTTTAGTAGTGGTCATTGTAAATACTGCAACAAGCTAGGTTATAAATCTCCATAGGAAGTATGTTTTGGTTTTCAGTAGTATTGATGGTTATAGCTGTCATGGAGCACTGTGAATAGTGTTCCCCTAAAAGGGAGGGTTTTGCAACAACCCTGGGTTAAAATTTCATGTAAAAACATTAATAAAGGAAAAATAAGACCAAGGTCATGGGACATGTATTCCAAGCTAAATGCTGGGCAAAACACCCTAGTGGGTGTTCATTTTGTTTATTATGGAAAAGGGAAATTGGCAAAGGCTTTGAAAGCGCAATGTGGAATATATTGGCATTTTATTTTTGAAAATAAACTAAAATAGGAGAAAAGGAAGGTGAAGAGACACGGAAATACATGAGAGGGAAATTGAAGGAAACATAGAGGAAAATGAAGAAAAAAGAGGCCTCAATGGTAAAAAGGTTTCTTAGGATTATTTCATGGATTTTTTCAGTTAAGTTTTGGAGCTCTCTCTTTTCTCTCTATTCTCTCACACTCTTCCACACTTATAGAATTCTTGGAGTGCTCTAGCATTGGAGAAAGGAAGGCAAAGGAAGGACAAGAAATCAAAGGAAAGAAATGATCAAGCAAGGAAGAGTTAGATCTGGTGGCTACAACATGATTACTTGAAGTTATGGAGTTTCATGCATGCTTTCCTTACTAGTTTTGGTATGCATGTGTTTATTTGGTTCTCTTGTTGTTATTGGCATGGGTTTTTCCAAGTGTGACAATGGTTTTATCTTTTCCTTGCTATTTCCATATAGTGATGGTGTGATGGGGTTATTTCATTTAGTTGAGCTTTATATTTCCATATGGTTTTGGAACTAAGTGAGGTGGTACAAGGGAAATTCCCAAGGGCCTAGGAATCCCTTAACTGGTAATGGCAAGATTGCGGTAAATCCTGAGGGTGGAGATAAGCCAATTCCTCAAGGTATTCATGAAGAGATCTAGAGGCATCTAAGCTTGTTTTGGGCCTAGTGATCCCTTCACCTATTTTGGCAGGATTGCGGTAAAGCCTGGTAGTGTATGTTTTCTTGTTTGGGCATAGGAATCCCTTGACCAGTAACAGTGGGATTACAGTAAAGCCTGGTTGTGTAGGTGCTTAACTCAGGCCTAGGATTCCCTTGACTGGTTTTGATGGAATTATAGTAAATCCTTAGGAAGCCCTGGTAGTTTTGTTCTGAGTCACACATGCACCCTTGAAATCATATGGAACAATGGTGATTGGGTCAAAGAAAAGGTTGGTTCAGCTCAATCTATGGTCGGGTGGTGCGTGGAATTCCCTGACTTTGTTGGATTTTGCATATGTTAATAAGAGTTGTTTTCCTCTTGTATTTCAAGAGTATTTATACTTGTTATTATTTGGCTTTGATGGTTGTTCTATCATTGTTATTATTTTAGTTATATGCTCATTATAAGCATGGTTTCATGACAAATTCTAGTTATGGCGCTTAACATGTTTTGATTGGTAAATGAATGGTTATTGAATGCATGACCTAATACATGTTATTGTAGCTATTTTGAGAGGGCATCAAACCTTCTTGATGATTTTCAGATAAGTATGAGACCCATATGTTTAGATATTCATTTATGACTTGTAGATTACATGTTCACAATGTTTTTAATGAAATGTTTTCATGGTTATGCCTGGTTAGATCAAGTTATTAAATAATCTTTGCATTAATGGTTTTTTCCTTTTGTCATTCATCATTCTAGAAATTTTTATCAAGTTATGGGTAGAGGTCGGGATACTAGCCCTGAAAAGGTGGCTTAGATTCTAATGTTGCATGCTCAAAACTAGGAAATTTAGACTGTAGTCACTCGGAGGCAGAGTTATCCATGCGACTGGAGGGTCACGTCCACTAGATTTCCTTTTTATGCAAGCGAATGGGAGTCAAGATCACTAAAAAGGAGTGTTAGCTCAGGGCTTGGGCACGTGGAGTGGTAGTTTAGTTCCTGCGGGTACTATAGCTCCTAAGGAATGTTAGTAAGGTTTCATCTTGTTGACTCCATTTCCTTAATGTAGGTCAAGTCATGTTATAGTATCCCTCAGTTCATGTTTAGCATCGAATGTCAGTGACAGTGGATAGATATTTGAGTGGTGGTTATAGAGTGGTATCAAAGTAGTTTTTGTTCTCTTTGGATGATATCTGATAATACAACGTGGTATCAAAGCATGGTTCAATACATGGATTAGATGGGAAAAATGTGCATGTCATGCATGTATATCAGTCTATATATGGTTGTTATGCATGTATTTTCATGGTTAAGGTTGTCGCACATGGGGTCATGGTATGCAATTTGTGTCATCATGATGTTACCGGTATCTTATGATACTAATACGTTGGCTGAGATGGAATGGGAGAAGCCAATTATTAGAGTGAGGTTGCAACACTAGACTTCGAGGTAAGAGTAGAATGTCATACATGTTTATATGTTCGACATATAGGTGTGTTTGTTAATGGATTTTATAAGAATTATGGTTATGTACATTCCTCTCATTCTATTGCTATTGTGATTACATGTATGATAGATGCTAGTCAATCAGTGTGGTCATATGCACGTGCATCAGATGGTCATGAATGGTAGTAACTTGTTGTTATATGCATTGTGGTAGTACACATGACGATTATGATCATTGAATTTAACATCTTGATTTTATAGGTATTGTGATAATAAGGATTGGCATGTGTAGATTCTTATGGTTACCATATTGAGGTATGAGTTGATATATTTGTGATATTTTGTCCTCCTAATTTTGACTGACTTGTACAGATGTGGTAGCCTCCCCTGAGATCATTGAGCTATGAGTTTGATTATTTTTTCCATTTGGTTTATCTAATATGGTATGTTTATAGGTTGTCTGAATGTTTTATTAATTGCATGATATGAATATGTGTCTATAATATTTCACGAAGGAATGATCCTTTTTAAAGATGGTTATACTAACGTAATATTTTCTGAGACAATTGATATGTTCTTGAGTGAAAGTGGGTGCTAGTTGTAGTATTATGATTAATGACCATGAGTTGATTGCATATTATGACATGCTTATTAGTCTCGGTAAAGTTTGATTTCAAATTAATAGATGTGATGCCTTGATCTTTGGAACATGTGACTCACATGGGTGAATAGTTGCGGGGAAAGATGCTTGGAATTAACGTGACAAGGTAACAATTGATTTGTTATATAAATAAAAAATGGGTGATCTAATAGCATATAATAAGACTCAATTAAAACAAGGTAAAACTTAAAAGAAATGAATTGGGTAAGAATTCCTTTCCCAATGTCTGGACAGCGCAATTCCAAATGAATGAGTGGTTTGCATGAATACAATATGTTTTCTTAACCTTGATTTTGTCTTACATTATGTGGATATGTGCTATATTCATGAACATGTATTTCATAGTTATAACAATCGGTTTTTATTTATGACTGGATTCATTAAGGAATTGGAGTCCCTTGAGAGATGATATATGTACATGTTCAAATACAAGGTTATGTGCTTGGCACAACAAGGTAAGGTAATTGGTTTATTGTATATCTATTTATTGTTGGCATTATGATACATATGTTGTACTTAATGGCAAACCACTCATCTCAGATAATAAATTATAGTGTAGAGAAAAGTTCACGCACTTTTACGCAGAGAAAAGTTTATTTCATGTAGAGAAAAAGTTCACGCACTTTCATGCAAGGAAAAGCGCGTATATGTTGGAGAACTTACCTTTGGTCCATGGTAGTTAGTCCTTGGTATTCGAACTTATGAGGAAAAGCGCGTATATGTTGGAGAACTTACCTTTGGTCCATGGTAGTTAGTCCTTGGTATTTGAACCTATGAGGAAAAGCACATATATGTTGGAGAACTTACCTTTGGTCCATGGTAGTTAGTCCTTGGTATTTGAACCTATGGTTTTGGACCATGGTACGCACTTTCATGCAAGGAAAAGCGCGTATATGTTGGAGAACTTACCTTTGATCCATGGTAGTTAGTCCTTGGTATTTGAACCTATGGTTTTGGACCATGGTACCTCGTCAAAAGTGTTGATCTCACGCAATTTCATGGTTGGTTCATGGTATTAGTCCGATAGTTTTTGATCCTATGGTTTTGGCCCGTGGTATTGCATCCAAAAGTGTTGATCTCACGTACTTTCATGGTTGGTTCATGGTATTAGTCCAACAGTTTTTTTGATCCTATGGTTTTGGCCCGTGGTATTGTGAAAGGCCTAAGACTATAAAAGAGGAAGGAGATCATTTGGCAAAGCATCTTCTGAATTATCGAATATCTGATAAAGTGCTAGATCTGGAATATTGTGATTGGGTTTTGGTGCAGATCTGGATCTGAATGAAGAAGGAACCTAAGCGTAAGGAGAAGGATAAGTTCTATTGATGGGTCAAAATCTTAAGGCTGGAATAGTGGTATCTCTATATGATTTTGATCTGTGATATGTGGCATACGCTTGATCTATAAATCTAATAATCTGGGTCTGAATTATTGATGCATGTTTTATTTTACACATGTTATGATCTGGGTATGTCTGATGTAACAACTGCAAAGTTATAAGGAAATATTTGCAGATCTGTATGCGGGTTGGCTTTGGTGAAATCAGAGATTGATGATGCAAGTGTAGTTGATGGGTTTTTGATGTTCTTGGATCCAGTTTGAAAATTTATGAAAAGTGGTCCTTGAAAGAAAAGAAGTAGGGGGTTGTAGCTCCCTTCCATGAGAGACTGGAAAATGAGAGAGAGTTGTAGCTCTCTGCAGGTTGCAGCCTGCGTACTGGTAAAGGACTGCACCAGTACAAAACCATTGTAAAAGGAGTTTCTAATTTGACAGAAGATAGAGACATATTGCAGCAGGTGGTTTTCACCCACATTGGGTTTCCACCTTACATCTTGTGTTCTTTGGTGTGACTATCTGTTTTCTTTGTTCATGCTCATTATTTTATGGTACTGACATGCAAAAATAATTCAAAGAATAAATAAGGAAGATTTATTAAAAGAACTTGATAATACTGATTCACCCCCCTCTCAGTATTATTTCCAACAATTGGTATCAGAGCAGGTCCTTCAGAGAAGCTTGATCGCTTGAAGGAAGATCATTCATCATGAGCAACTACGAGAGGGAAGCATCAATCAGGCCACCAATTTTTGATGGGACAAACTTCAATTATTGGAAGGTAAGAGTTACTGCCTATCTTCAATCTCTTGGTACAGAAGTTTGGGATATCATAGATACAGGCTACACTTTTCCTTCAGCTACTCCTACGGATACGGCCGAAAAGAAGAAATATGAAACAAATGCTAAAGCAGTCAATACTCTGCTGGGATGCTTATCTCAAACAGAATTCATGAAGGTTATGCAATATAAATCCGCAAAATAAATATGGGACAAGATTGTCTTGAGCTACGAAGGAGATGAACAGGTAAAGCGTGCTAAACTTCAAACCCTTAGGATTCAGTATGAGAATCTCAGAACGTATAATGATGAAAGTGTGGCTAACTATTTCCTTTGGGTAGATGAGATTGTTAATTGCATGAAAAACTTGGGTGATGAAATAAAAGAGGCTATTGTGGTTGAAAAAGTTCTAAGATCATTGTCCCCCAAGTTTGAATCTAAAGCGTCTGCAATAGAAGAAAAGGAAAATCTACGAATTCTTACTATGTCTCAGCTACACGGAATTCTAACTGCTTATGAAATGAGAAAGGGAGGTCCATCAGACAGAAGAGAAGCTGCTTTCAAGGCTTTAGGCAAAGGAGACTATTATGAAGCAAGTCATGTGCCAGAAGAAGAAGAAGAAGAATCAAATTTTGTCAGAAATCTTCAAAGGGGAACTAGAAGGTTCAGAGGTAAGTTACCTTTTAAATGCTTTGCTTGTGGAAGAGTAGGTCATTATGCTGCAAAATGTCCTCATAAGGATAAAGGAAAGGAACCTGCTAGATGGAACAAGAAACAGATTGCAAATAAGAAAAGCTACTACACTCATGAAGATAGTTATGGTCTATCAAATAGTGACGAAGATGAACGAGGTAATGACTATAAACTCTTAATGGCATTTGAAGATGATGATTACATGGATGCTATAGATGTGGATAGCTTTTGTGAAGAAATTTCTAGACTCAAGACATGTATAGAAGAAAAGAATAGGATCATTGATACTCTACAACTTCAAATTGATGAAAAAGAAAAATATCTTGAAAAGTTAGAAGGCGAAATTGTTGGTCTTAGAAAAGAGATTGAGAAAACAAAGGCTATTAATCTTAAGTTTGTCAAAGGATCTGAAACTCTGGATGAGATCATCAATGTACAGCGCTCTCCTCTAAACAAGACAGGTCTGGGCTATAATGGAGAAACATCTCAAGAATCCACCTCAAAGAGTTATCTTGATGCAGCAAGAAGGAATGAGCAAAAGCACAATGGAGATCACCAAGTAAAGCAGGGACCAATTACAAACAAAGACTATCAGGCAACTCAGGGGCAATCTGTCTTAAGGATGAACAAAAGCTACAACCAGCCACAGGTAAAATCCTCTCAATTTGCTTCAAGAATGAATGACAATAGAAATTACAATCGTTTGGCCGGAAGATTTGATAACCACAGAAATTTCTTCAATGGACAATGCTTTTCTTTCCATAACTTTGGTCACAAAGCAGCTCAATGTGTTGCATATAAAATGATCATGACTAGAGAAGCTCAAAAACAAAGAAGTATGACCGGGATTACAAAAAGGACCTATAACAACTTTTCGGTTCTTGAAAATGAAGTTGAATGTTCTATTTGCAATAACTTTGGTCATGAAGATTCTGAATGCAGGAGCAGGTTTCAGCAGACAAAGGAACAAGCCTCAAGCACCAAAACATGGAGAATAAAGGAACCACAAACAGAAAGATGTGGGATAGCATTTTATGCAGAGGGACAGGAAAATCTATGGTACATTGACAGTGGATGTTCGAAGCATATGACAGGTGATAAAGAAAAACTTGAATCATATTCTGCTCTAGAAAAAGGAAAGAAAGTTTCTTTTGGAAATGATACTCCTGCAACTATAAAAGGAAAAGGAACTGCTCAGTTAAAAGAAAAGGTCAAAGCTGGAAATGTTTTGTATGTTGATGGATTGAAACATAATCTTCTAAGTGTCAGCCAGATGTGTGATCAAAGAACCGAGGTGATATTCAGATCAAATGGATGTCTTGTTCATGATCTTGATACAGGTAAAACAGTGATCAAAGGTAAAAGAACTCCAAATAATCTATACATATTTGAAGAAGGACAACAACAATGCTATCTGAGCAAGGATGATGAGCACTGGTTATGGCACCGGAGGTTGGGGCATCTAAGCTTTTCACAAATAAGGAAAGCATGCAAATATCAGGCAGTTCGTGGTCTTCCAGATATCAAGGTTCCAGACAACACCATATGCAAATCATGTCAGTTTGGAAAGCAAACCAGAACTACCTTTCCGGAAAAGGAAGGATCAGCTAGCATGCCTCTTGAGCTAGTACATACAGATACATGTGGTCCATTCAGGAAAAGGACACCTCGAGGAGAAGAATACTTGATATTATTCATTGACGATTTCTCCAGGTTTGTCTGGTTAGGACTTATGAAGCACAAAGATGAAGCATTCGAAAAATTCAAATCCTTTAAAGCCTTGGTTGAAAATGAATCAGGATACAAAATTAAGTGTCTTAGATCCGACAGAGGTGGGTAGTTTACCTCAAATGAATTTTTTTATTTCTGTGAAGAACATGGGATAAGAAGAGAATTCTCTATAGCTAGAACTCCTCAGCAAAATGGAGTGGTGGAAAGAATGAACAGAACTGTCCAACAAATGGCTCGTGCTATGCTTGATGAATCTGGAACTCCCGCAACTTTCTGGGGTGAAGCAGCACATGCTGTAGTTATTATTCTCAACAAAACAAATGTCCGAGTGAACAGCACTCAAACCCCTCATGAGCTCTGGTATGGTGAGACTCCTTCAGTAAAGAACTTCAAAATCTTTGGGAGCAAATGCTATATTAAAAATACTGTTGAGCAACTTGGCAAACTTGAACCTAGAGCAGATGAAGGCATCCTTCTTGGTTATTCTCCACAAAACAAAGCATACAAGTGCTATAATAAAAGACTTGGAAGAATTGTTGACAGCATTGATGTAGTGGCTGATGAGAAGGGATACATTCCTAGGTAAGTAAATCATGAAGATATCGAAGAAGATGAAGGCCATCCTCAAAGATAGAATGATGAAGAAGAAGAACCTTAAGAAGAACCAGAGGAGCAGATAAGGATAGAAGAGAAGACTCCATCCAGATATGTTCAGAAGAATCATCCAAAATCTCAGATTTTGGGACAGAAAGAAGCAGGTGTACAAACAAGAAGAACAATTGCAGAAGCTTCAAGCTATTTGGCATTACTCTCTTCCACTGAACCACAAAATGTAAAAGAGGCATGCAAAGATGAATGTTGGGTCAAAGCAATGGATGAAGAACTTGAGCAGATCGAAAAGAACAACACTTGGGAGCTGGTTCCTAGACCAAAGGATAAGAATGTTATAGGAACAAAATGGGTCTTCAAAAATAAATTGAATGAAAATGGAGAAGTAATTAGAAACAAGGCCAGACTTGTTTGTAAAGGGTATGCGCAGCAAGAAGGAATAGATTTTGAAGAAACTTTTGCTCCTGTTGCAAGACTTGAGGCCATCCGAATGTTCCTTGCTCTCTCAAGCTTTCAAAACTTCAAAGTATTTCAAATGGACGTGAAATCAGCCTTTCTGAATGGATACTTGGAAGAAGAAGTATACATTGAGCAGCCAGATGGTTTCATTCTTGGAAATGATCCAAATCTTGTATGCAGATTGAAAAAGGCTCTCTATGGCCTCAAACAAGCTCCAAGGGCTTGGTACTATCTTTTGGACAAATATCTTCATCAACAAGGTTTTTCAAAAGGATCAGCAGACAACAATCTTTATATAAAAGTTGAAAATGACAAATTGCTGATACTTGTTGTGTATGTAGATGACATTATCTTTGGCAGCAATGAAGAAGCTATGAGTTAAAGCTTTGCCTTGGGGATGCAGAAAGAATTCGAAATGTCCTTGCTGGGAGAACTGACATATTTTCTTGGTTTGCAAATCCAACAAAATGAAGGAGGGATCTTCTTGTCTCAAACCAAGTATCTCAAGCAGATTTTGAAGAAATATGGTATGGAAGAAGCAAAACTAGTATGTACACCCATGGTCACAGGATGTAACCTCAGTGCAAATGATGAATCAGCAGCAGTGCATCAACCAAATTACAGATCTATGATTGGAAGTCTACTTTATTTGACAGGTACCCGACCAGACATCATGCATGCAATGGGAATAGTTGGAAGATTTCAGGAAAATCCAAAGGAAACTCATCTTCAGGCAGTAAAGAGAATCTTCAAATATCTTCAAGGGACTCAAAACTATGGCTTATGGTATCCTAGAGATACAGATCTCACACTTCATGCTTATACAGATGCAGATTGGGCCGGAAGCGTGGATGACAGGAAAAGCACAAGTGGTGGTGCATTCTTTATGGGTTCCAGATTAGTATCTTGGTTCAGCAAGAAACAGAGTTCGATTGCCTTGTCTACAGTTGAAGCAGAATATGTTGCTGCTGCATCTTGCTGCACTCAACGCCTTTGGATGATGCAGACCTTGCAGGATTTTCAAATCACTTGTACACCACCCATCTCCATCTTATGTGATAATACAAGTGCAATCAGCATTTCAAAGAACCCAGTCATGCATTCAAAAACCAAGCACATACCAATCAAGTATCACTTTCTCCGGGAACAAGTGCTTGAACAAAAGGTCAAGTTGGAGTATGTTCCTTCTAAGGAACAGGTTGCTGATATACTCACCAAACCATTGCCTAGGGAGACCTTTAAATACCTCAGGCAAAAGCTGGGGGTTGTTGATGCATCATCTTGTTGTTGAATCTCTTCTGATTGTTGGTTGTATGCAAGGTTCATCTGAAGTATATGCGTACATGTGCTGGGTTGCGGATTGGTCAAAGATTGAATGGCACAGGTTCAGGGGGAGCATATCATGGATTGTTGGCATTATGGAGGAAGTACAAAAGGAGATCATGGATGCTGGTCTGAATATTGCTGCAATACGTCTCTATCTCTTTCATGGTCATGGATTATGGTTCTTCTTTACAGATCTCGTTTATAGTCAGGGGGAGCATGTTCTTAGGGGGAGCATAACCCTTTGCCCTTGATGTCAAAGGGGGAGAGTGATTGGTTGTTGTTGCCATCAAGTCCAAAGGGGGAGATTGTTAGCATTATGATACATATGTTGTACTTGATGGCAACCCACTCATCTCAGATAATAAATTATAGTGTAGAGAAAAGTTCACGCACTTTTATGCAGAGAAAAGTTTATTTTATGTAGAGAAAAAGTTCACACACTTTCATGCAAGGAAAAGCACGTATATGTTGGAGAACTTACCTTTGGTCCATGGTAGTTAGTCCTTGGTATTTGAACCTATGAGGAAAAGCGCGTATATGTTGGAGAACTTACCTTTGGTCCATGGTAGTTAGTCCTTGGTATTTGAACCTATGGTTTTGGACCATGGTACCTCGTCAAAAGTGTTGATCTCACGCAATTTCATGGGTGGTTCATGGTATTAGTCCGACAGTTTTTGATCCTATGGTTTTGGACCGTGGTATTGCATCCAAAAGTGTTGATCTCATGTACTTTCATGGTTGGTTCATGGTATTAGTCCAACAATTTTTTGATCCTATGGTTTTGGCCCGTGGTATTGTGAAAGGCCTAAGACTATAAAAGAGGAAGGAGATCATTTGGCAAAGCATCTTCTGAGTTATCGAATATCTGATAAAGTGCTAGATCTGGAATATTGTGATTGGGTTTTGGTGCAGATCTGGATTTGAATGAAGAAGGAACCTGAGCGTAAGGAGAAGGATAAGTTCTATTGATGGGTCAAAATCTTAAGGCTGGAATAGTGGTATCTCTATATGATTTTGATCTGTGATATGTGGCATACGCTTGATCTATAAATCTAATAATCTGGGTCTGAATTATTGATGCATGTTTTATTTTACACATGTTATGATCTGGGTATGTCTGATGTAACAACTGCAAAGTTATAAGGAAATATTTGCAGATCTGTATGCGGGTTGGCTTTGGTGAAATCAGAGATTGATGATGCAAGTGTAGTTGATGGGTTTTTGATGTTCTTGGATCCAGTTTGAAAATTTATGAAAAGAAGTCCTTGAAAGAAAATAAGTAGTAGGTTGTAGCTCCCTTCCATGAGAGACTGGAAAACGAGAGAGAGTTGTAGCTCTCTACAGGTTGCAGCCTGCGTACTGGTAAAGGACTGCACCAGTACAAAACCATTGTAAAAGGAGTTTCTAATTTGAAAGAAGATAGAGACATATTGCAGCAGGTGGTTTTCACCCACAATGGGTTTCCACCTTACATCTTGTGTTCTTTGGTGTGACTATCTATTTTCTTTGTTCATGCTCGTTATTTTATGGTACTGACATGCAAAAATAATTCAAAGAATAAATAAGGAAGATTTATTAAAAGAACTTGATAATACTGATTCACCCCCCCTCTCAGTATTATTTCCAACATTTATGCACTGATAGTTATGTGTTTATGGTACTATGATGCAGGGGAGTTTCATGGGAAAAGAGAATTTCATGAAATCTTTAAGAAGGATAGAGTTAAGCTTTCCCTCGGAGACATTGAGAAGTGATGGGGTTGAGTCATGGTGTCTATTGGAATTCTTGTACTTTCAGTCTTTGTGATTTGTTTATGCTTGATTTATGGTTTTCTTTATGTCTAGTGTATGGTCATAAAACTTTGTTTGTGGTGTCGTATTCTTATTGGTTTTTCATGGTTTCTTCTTGTTTTTTTCTTGTTCTTTCCTCTTACGTTTTGAGGGTCTTGGGAATTGGTTGGAAAGAGGAAATTTAATGGAGCTCGAGGAGAGCTAAATGCAACCCAATAGGTAATGTAAGACTTAGATGAAGTCTGGATCATGTATAAGGGTAGCTAAAGGGAAGAATATGATAGTCAATTGGATTGGTTGGATCCATTGGGTTAAATGGATAGTGGTAGGATAGTCATGAGAAAGGTAACAAGAGAGGTAAGGTAAGTAGATTTGAATTGTCAAAAACCTTACATATGTTGGGAACTGTTGTTCTCAATCTTGTGAATGTTACGCATGGATAAAGGGATTTCTCTTAACCTTAACCTTATCGTATCTGGTTGTTATGTTGTGATTGTTTTATGCTAATATTTACATGTATATATGTATATATGTATGTCATTGTTTGAGAGGGTTGTCAAGGATCATTCTTGTGGAAGAATGATTGTTTATGGAGTCAATGGCATGAAGAGGTTCCTCTGTTATGAGGAATCAAGTGGGAAGAGAATAACTAAAAAATATATGAGGTTAATATCATGTGGATATGAATTGATGTTATGTACTTGTACTATGTCAATGTTTATGCTATGGTAGCTAATGCTGAGGGATACATCAACGAAATGAAAGAAGAGTGATATGTGACATGCTGGGACAAGAATGGATAATGGAAAGATGTGTAGGGCCAGTGTAGTCTCTAGATGTGTAGTACCACTGTTGTGTGTGTTTTGTACATTTTGTACCTATAGTGTTGTATGCATGTTGCATATGCGATACGGTGTACATATAGTGTTGTGTGCATGTTGTATGTGTAGTATTGTGTACATATGGTATTTTGTGTATGTTTCATATGCAATACTTTGTACATATAGTCTTGTGTGCATGTTGCATATGTGGTATTGTGTATATATAGTGTTGTGTACATGTTATATGCATGGTATTGTGTACATATAGTGGAATGTGTGTGTTTTATGTTCGATGTTGTGTACATATGGTGTTGTATGCATGTTATATATGCATTGTTGCATACATATGGTGCAGTGTGAATATTGTATATGCGGCGCTATGTGCCTGTCATTCTATGTACATGTGGTACATGCAATGTTGTGTGCATGTGGTGCTATATACATGTTGTGCAAGTGGTGTTTTGTACATGTGGTGTTGTGTACACGTTGTTCAAGTTGTGTTGTGTATATTTGGTGTTACGTACACATCGTGCAAGTGGAGCTTTGTACATGTGGTGTTGTGTACACATTTTTCAAGTGGTGTTGTGTATAAGTGGTACTGTGCACATGTTGTACATGTGGTAATATTTTAGATATGGTATTCTATACATGTTGTACACATTTTGTCGTGTATATGTGTTATTGTGTTATGGTTATTGTGTATCCATTGCATCGCGCGATGTATATTCATTATGTTGTACTCTATGTACGCATATGTGTTGTGTTGGACATCGGGAATAAGTGTATGTATTATGTGGTTTTATATGTTGTGTGTTGTTGTATGTGTGTGGTGTACACTATGTGTATGTGTATGTGATTGAAGAGAAGAGAAGGAACTGGGTGCTTTCTCGGTTTGGCAACTAATTCAGTGTGTGTATAGAAAGAACAAAAGTAGAAGCAAAAGGATCAAGTGAAGGATAACTATCAGTATTTTCTTTCAGTTTTAGTTTTGCATGTGATTTATGACTCTAATTTATGATGCTTACATGTGATCTATGGTTATCATTTATGATGATTACATGTAATCTATGATTTTGATTTATGATGGTTTCCTTTTGAGGTAATCGGATGTGATATGTTTATACATTTTGATTTGATCGAAGATCTAGTTTGACTTTTTGTGACAAGAAGTAAACATGATTGAAAGTGTACCTTATTGACGAGCTATCGATGAGGTATGATTTGAATTTATTTGAATTTATTTTGAGTCTAATGGAAAGTATGTGCTTGTTATATGAAAGAATAGAAACTACTCGGTTTGGGTGTGGTTGAAACTAGGTGCAAGAATTAGCCGCAACGACAAAAGGAATTGGAACAAGCAACATTATGATGGTAAATTTTTTAGGAGTACATCCATTGTGAGACATTGGTACCCAATAGTGTCCATTGATTCCCATGAGCATGATATGACTAGTATGATGGTTTCAAGGTAGAGATATGGCTTGGTTTTTGGACCTTTTGATGCAAGGAGACCTTGACAAGGGATGGATCACCTGGGGAAGGGGATGTTAGGTAACTTGGAAGGTGAGTGATTGCACAAAAGGGGAGACTTGATTGCCCAGGGGACTGTATAGAAAAAAAAGGAAGGTTGTGGATGGATTTTTTCTATTCATTATCATTGCTAGATGGAATCAGATGCACATTGGGAGTTTTCCCTCGAACAATGTGTCAGTAACTAATCACTAAGGGAACATGTAGTGCAAGGATAATAGCGATGGGTATTGGATGTAAGTTAGACTTCGATAGTGGATTTGGACTTCTTAGGAAGGAGGTTAGTCTTGGTATTATTTTTAAGGTGGAGGTGTGAGTCTTAGGATTCCCTTATTGTGGGTGCAAGCACTGTATCATTTAATTTGTTGGTTAAATAAAATGTGCATATGCATGTAAGTGTTATTATTGTGAATACTATATCAAGTTGGATTTATAAAGCTCCATAGACAACATGATTATTTGTTGCTTGAAGCAAATGTGTGTAAGTATATGTGGTTGTTATTATAAATACCATCATGACCTTTGTTATAAATATCGAGTACATTGTATGATTTTCATGTTTTTAGTAGTGGTCATTGTAAATACTGCAAGAAGTTGGGTTGTAAAGCTCCATGGGAAGTATGTTTTGGTTTTCAGCAGTCTTGCTGGATAGAGGTGTCATTGAACACTGAGGAGAGTGTTCCCCTAAAGGGGAGGGGTCTATAACAAGCCTAGGTGAAAAGTTCATTTAAAAAGGTTAATAAAGGAAAAAAAAGACCAAGGTCATGGGACACATATCCCAAGCTAAATGTTGGGAAAAACATCTTAGTCAGTGTTCATTTGGTTTATTATGGAAAATGGAAATTGACAAAGGCAATGACAAAGGATTTGAAAAGGAAAGGTGGCATTTATTGGCATTTTGTTTATGAAAATAAAGGAAAATAGGAGAAAAGGAAGGTGAAGAGACACAAAATTACATGAGAGAGGAATTGAATAAAACATAGATGAAAATGAAGAAAGTGGAGTCCTCAATGATAAAAAGGCTTATGAGGACCAGTTCATAGATTTTGTCAACTCAATTTTTGATCTCTCTCTATTCTCTCACGCTCTTGCACACTTAGAGAATTCTTGGGTCACTCTAGCATTGGATAAAGGAACTCAAAGGAAGGACAAGAAATCAAAGGAAATCAAGGATTAAGCAAGGAAGAGTTGAATCTAGTGGCTATAGAATGACTACTTATAGGTATTGTTATGAAACTAGCTCAAGAAAAAGATAGAAAAGATAGATGAACGCCTTAGAATTCAACCTCTTCAAGGGGGCAACCTCCTTTACATTATGTAAATGAAAAATTCTTAGATGATTCAAATGACAAAATCTCCTTTCTATATATAGGAGTCTAAGGAGTTACAATATAGCTCGGCCGACCTAACAATAATAATATAAAGCCACAAAAATAACAATAGAGGGATTCTATGGGGAACAGTAATAATAATATGGGGCACAACAATATCAATAAGGGATACAACTACAATAATAATGTGGTAATCACTAGTATTATAGGGACCCAACATGTCCCTCTCCTTCAAAAAAGTGTTGTCCTCAATGCTTGAGTAGTTCTGGATGCTTCTGTATAAAATTCTCATCCTCCCATGTGGAATATTCAGTGGATAAGTTCTTCCACTTGATAATATACTCCAAAATTGATCGATTTCATAGCTGTCGAGTTCTTGTTTCTGTGACTGCTTCTCGTTCCAAAATGATTTTTCCTTCCTCATGAAGCTCTGGCAATATTGTTTGAACTGGGATCTTGTCACCTATAACCTTCATTAAACATGAAACATGGAAAACTGGGTGCAATCGAGAAGCTGCAGGAAGATCCAATTTGTATGCCATAGTACCAATCTTTTGCAACACCTTATACGAACCATAATACTTTGGTGATAATTTATTATCCTTCTTAGCTTGCTTCAGAGACATTTGCTTATATGGTTGTAGCTGTAGGAATACCCATTCACCTACATCAAAACTTCTTTCGTTGTGATGTTGATCTGCCTGTTGTTTCATTCTATTTTGTGCCAACATGAGGTTATCCTTTAAGAGTTGGAGGACTTGTTGTTGATGTTGGATGTGATGTTCCACTGCTTGAACCTTAGAATTTTCTCTTAAATATGATGTGATGGATGGTGGCTAATATCCAAAAGTGCCATAAATGGGGTCATTTTTGTTGTTGTATGGAAGGAATTGTTATACCACCATTCAGCCATAGGCAACCATTTGACCATGTGTCTGTTTATCAAATACAAAGCAGCAAAGATATCCTTCCAAACATTTATTTACTATCTCAGTTTTCCCATCAGATTGAGGATGATAAGATGAGATATGAGCTAACTGAGTACCAAGACAAGAAAATAATTCTGTCCAAAAATTTCTAGTGAAAATGGGATCTCTGTCACTTACAATAATCTTTGGGTTTCCATGTAGCTTTTGAATTGTTTCCATAAATGCAGTAGAAACTATATTGGCTTTAAATGGATATGATAATGCACAAAAGTGTGCATACTTGGTAAGTATGTCAACTACCACCATGATGACACTCTTTCCCTCAGACTTGGGTAAACCTATGATAAAATCCATTGAAACCTCCTCCCATTGTTGGTTTGGAATGGATAAAGGTTGTAATAGACCCGGTGTCTTAATTGTTTCAACTTTATTTTGTTGGCAAACCAAACATTCTCCCACAAAATTTTGAATATCTTATTTAAGGCCATCCCAAAAAAATTCCTTCTTAATCCTAAGGTAAGTTTTTAAAAATCTTGAGTGCCCTCCTAAGGGAGAAGTGTGTAGTTCTATAAGAATATTTTGTTTTAGTTGGGAATTCTTACAGAGGTATAAGCGATCTTTGTACCATAACGAATCATTTTTCCAGCTAAATGTATCGGACGTACTGGAATCTTGTTGTAACTTTCGAATAAGTGCCCACACTTCTTCATCATTCTTCCATTCCTCCCTTGCTTTGTTTATCTAATCTGGTTGGATAATAGAAATGGTGCACAACAATGCTTCCACATCCTCATCCTTTCTTGAAATTGCATCTGCCAGCACATTTTGCTTCCCTTTTTTGTAGATGATTTCAAAGTCATAACCCAACATCTTTGTGACCCGCTTTTGTTGCTCTTCAGAGGATAGTCTTTGTTCTAAAAAGTATTTAAGGCTATCATGATCTGATTTTACCTTCAAGTGTCTTCCCATTAGGTAGGGTTGCCATTTCTTAAGTGCATGGAGTATTGCCAACATTTCCTTCTCATAAATAGCTTTGTGTAAAAACTTTCCCTTGATTGGATGACTTTCAAAAGCAATGGGTCTTTCATCTTGCATTAAAACAACACCAATTCCATTTTCTGAAGCATCACATTCCACAATAAAGGTTTTTGTGAAGTCCAGTGTAGCTAAGACTGGTGTTTCACACATTGCCTCTTTAAGATGTTCAAAGGCCTTTGTTGCTTCTGGAGTCCATGAAAATGCATCTTTCTTCAATAATGTTGTTAGAGGTGCTGCTATTCTCCCATGATTCTTAACGAACTTGCGATAATACCCTGTCAACCCAAGAAATCCTCGCAGATGCTTTATGGATGTGGGGATTTTCCATTCCTTAATGGATTTAATTTTGCTAGGGTCTACCTTAACTCCTTCATGAGATACAATGTGACCCAGATATTCCACCTTTTGTACTCCAAAGAAACATTTGGATCTTTTTGCATATAATTGTTTCTCCTCCAATAGTTGTAGCACACTGTCAACATGTTCAACATGATCCTTCCAAGACTTGTTGTAGATTAGTATATCATCAAAAAATACTAACGCAAATTTTCTAAGGAATGGTTTGAAAATGGAATTCATCAAACCTTGAAATGTTGAAGGTGCATTGGTAAGGCCAAAAGCCATGACCAAAAATTCATAATGACCCTCATGAGTTCTAAATGTTGTTTTTGGAATGTTTTCAGTCTTCATTCTGATTTGATGATATCCTGAACGAAGATCCAACTTGGTGAAGTAAATTGATCCATGCAATTCATCTAGTAATTCATCAATGACGGGAATGGGAAACTTATCTTTAATAGTGAGCTTGTTGAGCTCCCTATAATTCAGACACATGCGCCATGATCCATACTTCTTGTGCACCAATACTACTGGAGTAGAGAAAGAACTTTGACTCGGTTGAATTATACCAGCCTATAGCATTTCTGCAACCATACGTTCAATTTCACTCTTTTGGGCATAGGAATATCTGTACGGCCTGATGTTTGGGGGAACATTTCCTGGAATTAGATGAATAGCATGATCATGATCACGAATAGGTGGGAGACATTTGGGAGTCTCAAATACCTTGGAATGACTGTCCACGTCTTTTTGGAGATCTGGAGAAATATATGATTCCAATGTGGAAACATCTAGCGAACATAATTGTTCAATTACACCTCTTTGTTCCTTTTTTAGAAGCTTTGTCATACCGTTAGAGCTGATTATCTTTCCTGGTTTCCCCGCAATACCCCTTAATTCAAATTCCTTTCCTTCCATAGAAAATTTCATGAAAATTTCTTGAAAATTAAAAGCTATTGTACCCAAGGATTGTAGCCATTGGACTCCTAGTACAACATCAACACCTCCCATTGGAATGGAAAGCATTGGGCTAGTCAATACATATTCTCCCCTGGATAGCTTGATATTATGGCAGTTTCCAGAGCAATTTATTGTTCCTCCATTTGCAACCATCACTTGACACTCTGGTGTTGGATATAAGAAGCAATTCAATTCTTTTGCTACCTTACAACGAATAAAATTGTGTGTACTTCCTGAATCAATCAACACTATTACCTTTTTCTTCTTGATTTGTCCTTCTATATTGATGGTTTGAGGAGTGGTAATTCCCACCAATGCATTACAAGATATGGTCAGATTCATTTATTCTTTATCTAGGATTTTTTGCTGGAGTATATCCTCTTCTTTTGACCTTTCTTGCTCCTTTTCTTCTTCCTCTTCACAATCTATGTAGAATAATTTCTTCTCAGCACACTTATGACCTTTAGTGTATTTGCTATCAAAATTGTAACAAAGCCCTTTTGCTCTTTTTTCTTCCAATTGTTTTGGTGTCAACCTTATAGGTTGTGTAATACTAGGGGCAACAACACTTCCATCTTGATAGTTGTGAGTGCTATGCTTCCTAGTTGCCATAATTTTTCTTTCCATTTTTCTTGCTAACCTGAATGCCTTCTCTAATGAACCAGGTTCCCAAAGGCGAACATCATGTTGGATATTATCCTTTAAAGTCCCTATGAACACATCAATCCTATGCTCCTCTAGAATATTTTTTACCCTTATGTTCAATTTTTGGAACTCCTCAATGTGCTCCATTATTGAACCCTTTTGTTTGAGACTTATCAATTAGCTAAAAAAGGTGTTGCTTTTTGTATCCTCATAATGTGCTGTCAATTCTTCCATAAAAATTGCCCAAGTCATAATTTGTTTATGAGAGCAAAGCCATTGATACCATACAGATTGATCTGGTTCCAAATATAAGGTTGCAATATGTACCTTTTGTGTGTTTTGCACATTATTGAGATCAAAAAATTGCTCCATCTGTAATATCCATGTTGCGGGATCCTTGCCATCAAACTTCCTCATATCAATTTTTGGAATATGGTGGGTCTTCGATCCCACATTAGAGTCTATGAAATCATGATTAACATTTCTTTTGTTCGCATCATGAGTTTCCTTTGCTACCTTTTCACCATTAGTAAGTATTTCTTGTAGAAAATTTGTCAAATCTGTCTTCAAATCTGCCATGTCTCTCTTCAAATCTATCTTCAAATCATCCATCTTAGCTTCCATGCCCTTTATCTTAGATTCTATTAGCTTTTGTGAGAGTGACATTTGTTGCACTTAGTCTTGTAATTTTGATATATCATGTAGCATTTCTTCCTCTTCTTCATTAGTCATGCTAGAGCTTTTAAGTTGCTTACTAGGTGTTTGCATTTTCTTTCCTCGGGGCATCAGTTACTGATAATAATGCTCTACTATGCCCTTTGAATTGCTTCAAAATAATTTTTCAAACCAAGCTTAAGCAAAAATTAAAAAAAATCTACACACATTTTTTCACTTTGTAGGAACTCGATATTGCCTCTGATGTATCTCTGTACTTTCGAATCATCCAGTTCTAAAATTGTGACTTGTGGTAGCCCTTTGTGTCCTCTTTCCAATGCCATCAGTGTGATCCAAATTGGATTCTCCAAGGAAGATTTATGCAAAATCTCCCACAGTGACCTGATTATAGACTAGTTCAGTAGAGGGAACTTGTACGACATGCCACGAGTCACTATTTCGACCTTTGGCTCTGAAAAATATATACAAGAAACTACATTTCGTCCTCTTTCTATACCTTCTTATGAAATTTCAATCTGATGCTCAGAGAGAAAGTTATGATGATTTCCCCAAGTCACCTGTTTGGAATGTAATTCAGGAGTCCGCAAAAAGACCAACTTCCTCAGATCATATCTTTGCAAATATAGTGTGAAAAGCTCTGAAATTCGGATCCGAGATTCAGTCAAATTTCTTCTCAAACGGTTTTTTTTTTAGCTTCTAAAACGTCATAGAAAAAAGTTATAGTGAAAATGCCATGATGACCTGTTTGGAGTAGCAAAACCCTAGAATCCAAAGCTCTGATACCAAATATTATAAAACCAGCTCAAGAAAAAGATAGAAAAGATAGATCAATGCCTTAGAATTCAGCCTCTTCGAGGGGGCAACCTCCTTTAAATTACATAAATGAACAATTCTTGGATGATTCAAATGAAAAAACCTCCTTTCTATATATAGGAGTCTAAGGAGTCACAATATAACCCAGCCGACCTAACAATAATAATATAAAGCCACAAAAATAACAAGAGAGGGATTCTATGGGGCACAGTGATAACAATATGGGGCACAACAATATTAATAAGGGATTCAACTACAATAGTAATGGGGTAATCACTAGTATTATATGGACACAAAAGGTATGGAGTTGCATGTATGATTTCCTTGCTAATTTTGGCATGCATGGTACATGCATGTGTATTTGGTTCTCTTGTTGTCATTGGCATGGGTTTTTCCAGGTATGACAGTGGTTTCAATTTTCCCTTTATATTTCCATATAGCCATGGTGTGATGGGGTTCTTTCGTTTGGTTGAGCTTTAGATTGCCATATGGCTTTGGAACTGAGTGAGGCTGTCTCACGAAAATCATTAAAAGCCTCAGAATCCCTTGACTGGTAATGGTGGGATTGCACTAAATCCTGAGGGTGGAGATGGGAATTCTTCAAGGTATTGGTGGAGAATATGGAGGCATCCAATCTTGTTTAGGGCCTAGTGATCCCTTGACCGATTTTGACGAGATTGTGCAAAGCCTGGTAGTGTGTGTTTTGTTGTTTTGGCCTAGGAATCCCTTGATCAGTGATGTTGGGATTGGGATAAAGCTTGGTGGTGTAGGTGCTTGACTTAAGACTAGGAGTCCCTTGACCAATTTTTGTGGGATTGTAGTAAAGCCTAAGTGAGCCCTATTTTTTTGGTTATGAGTCCCACATTCATGCTTGGAATATGGCACGAGGGTGATTTCTTGAAAGAAAGAGTTACTTTAATTCAATGTATGGTTGGGTGATGCGTGGAATTCCTTGACTTGGTTTGATTTTGAATATGTTAATAAGAGGTATGTTCGTCTTGTATCTCATGATAATTTATACTTTTTATTATGGGGCTTTGATGGTTCTTCTATAATTGTTATTATTCTAGTTATATGCTAGTTATAAGCATGGTTTCATGACAAATTCAGGTTATGGCTCTTAACATATTTTGATTGCTAAATGAATGGTTATTGAATGCATGACCTAATAGATGTTGTTGTATCTATTATGAGAGGGCATCAAACATTCTTGATTATTTTTAGATAAGTATGAGACCCCTATGTTTAGATATGCATTTATGACCTGTCTATTACATGTTCACAATGTGTTTAACGAAATGTTTGTCATGCTTAGGCCCGTTTAGATCAAGTTCTTGAACAAGTTTTGAATTAATGTTTTTTTCCTTGTGTCATTCATCATTCTGGAAAGTTTTATCAAGTTCTGGGCAAAGGTATGGATACTAGCCCTGAAAAAGTGGCTTAGATTCTGGGGTGGCTGGCTCAAAACTGGGAAATCTAAACTGCAGTCACTAGGAGGCAGAGTTATCCATGCAACTGGAAGGTCACAACCACTGGATTTCCTTTTTATGCAAGCGATAGGGAGTCGAGATCACTAAAAAGGAAAGTTAGCTTAGGGTTTGGGAATTTGGAGTGGTTGTTTAGTTCGTGTGGGTCTTGTAGCTCTTGAATAAGGCTAGTAAGGTTTCATCTTACCGACTCCATTTACGTAATGTGATCTAGGAGGTTGAGTCCTATCATAGCAGACCTCAACTCATGTTTACCCTGGCAGGGCAATGAAAGTGGGTAGATATGGGAGGTGTGGTTACAGTGTTGAGGACCACCTTGATATATTTATTTAGCATCTCCAATGATCTAGAAGAATAAAAATATTGATCAAGAGACCATTAGAACCATTTTTTTAACATGAATTTTAGATGAATGGATTAATCTTCTTAATTTGGTGGCAGAAGGAGATGTTTCACAACTAAATTTTGCAGAAATTAGTAATATTTTTAGAAGACACTCAAGGAGTTATGCCAAAATCAGCGATGGAATTAGAGGTATATTTGCTAAAGTTACCAAATCTATAACATGTGGTGTGATCAAAGTTGAACTATGAAATTTACTTGAAAATTTTAAAATTGGTCTTCTTGGTACTCTTAATTTTCAATTAAATACTCTTCAACTTAAGGAGAAATAAGAAGATGAAAAATTATCTCTTTCTATTTTATGTCCTAGATGCACAAAGAAAGACCCACTTAAAAAATGTTCTTTAGATAATATTTAAATTTGTGTTATATGTGCAAGAAAACATCAAGAAGGGAAACATACCTATTTATATAGGTTTACGGAATTCTAGCAAGGGAAGGACTAAGAAATTGAGAAACTATGTGCATTATTACCAGGAAGACCCTACAAATCCCTCAAGTGTATCTTTAAAATCTGTATTAAAATTTTCTTCTTATTGTGGTTAGTAGTATCAACTTAAATTTTCAAATTCTAACATCTTTTGGGAAGAATTTACTCCACAATAGGTTCCAAGTTATCCTTGGTAACAAGGATGGTGAGGACCCAACTTTGGAAATATGCATGGTTATTATCACCCTCCATCATCTCAAAATTCATTCCTTTCATAGCCATCTCAATAAACTTATCCACCATTGTATTAACATACCTCAAACAAGCATCAACTCAACCAATGACACTACATCGGACACTACCACTTCCAAAAAATGAATAGCTACAATATCCACCTACTTAACCTTTGAAAGAACCCCAACTACCTTCCTGATCATTTTCTAACCCAAATAATAAAGTAAAATATCATGTTTATGACACTTAGCTGCCACCATTTCCTAACTACATAATATGTGGAATTACAATATGTGAATTTAAGGTTGGGAAGGGTACATAATACAAAAATATCCTCTAATGATTCACGAATAATGAAAGAAGGAGCAGTTCTTGAAGAAAATAAAAAATGAGAAGATAAAGCATATACCTTGAACATCAAAGCTTCCATAACTATCCACTTTACTACCTTACCTAGAGAGGTTATACCTAGAAAAACCTATTGATTCACTCTCAAAATGAATTGAATAATGTTTTCATCAAATTTCCACCATTACAAGAAATTATGGACATCCCAATCTATCCCAAATCCATCAAGGATTTTTATCTAAATAAATTAGGAAGGAAAACAATGGAATAAAAAACTATTTAATTTATTAGAACATAACATATCTTATGTCAAGAAAAATCATCATAAAAAAATACACAGATATTATAAGTCCTATTATTTCAATCCATATTAATAGAATGTTGTTCCAAATGTTTTAATTGATTTAGGAATAGAAATAAACACAATGACTAAGAAAAACATGGAACAATTACAATTGTGCAATCTATGTTCTATACCCACTATCATAGAGTTAGCTTATAGATCAAAAAATAGACTTGAAGGTGTATTGGATGGCATAATTGTCTCCTTATACTCCTAGGAGTACCCGATGGAATTTATTATGCTAGAACCTAATTTTTCTATAGGATTACATCACGTGATCATATGAAGGCCATCATTGGCTATCGTAACTTCCTTCATTGGTTGTTGATCTAGAAATATGCTTATTTCACATGGATATTTCATGCAAAATGTGATTTTATACCCACCCAATAAAGCCAAACATGAACATACTTTATGGATGGATAAAACTAATGGTGATGAAGAAAATATTGAGCATATCTTCAAAATAGAAAAAATTATGCAATTCAAAGAATATATTGAAGAGAACTAGATCGAAAATTTTCTTCTTAATTTAGAAGCTTTGCATAATCCTAATTCCTTTAATTATATTCTTAGTAAAAAATTTCAAGAAATTTTTGGTCCACATGATCCATCGTCACTACAAATTGTCTTGTTAGCCACTAACATTTTAGAATCTTGTATTATTCCCATTGAAATCAACCCATGTAAAACCTTACATATAAATTATCAACATGATCAGTTTTGACAAGATCAATTAATAACAATGTCGTAGAAGCATACTGATGCATTTTATTGGAACTATCATGATGTGAATGGTGTACATATTGAAACCTATATACATCATAGTAGTACTTAGGAAGATCCTTTCCTTGTTAGACAACATCAAATATGCATGAATATAACCTTGAAAGAAATTGTTAAAGAGAGGATGGAAGAATTGTTAGATGCCAATTACATTTATTAGATTTTTATAGTTAGTTGGTATTACACTTTTTAATAGTTCATAAAAATAAATTGAGTGGGGGATCTACATTGACTACAAAGAACATAATAAGGCCACTTTAAAATATTATATTACCCTTCATTTTATTGATAAGGTTTTGGATACATTAACTAGTAAAATGTACTTCTCTTTTCTTGAGGGTTTTAGTGGTTGTAACCCGATACATATATGACCTAATATTAAAGATAATATTACATTTACATACCCTTAGGAAACATTCACCTATTGGGTATTTCACTTTTGGTTATGCAATGCTCCTACCACTTTCTAGAGAGAAATATTAGCTATCTCATTCACAAATGTGTAGGTATATTGATGAATTTTCTATATATGGTCATTCTTTCAATGTACCACTAGTGAATTTAGAGATGGTTTTGATTAGATGCTAGAAATATAACATTCCTTTGAGTAATGTTAAATGTCACATGATGTAGACTGCAATGGTTTTCTTTGGACATCCCATATCCTATGCAGGGATCTAAGTTGACCCAACAAAGATTAGTGTTATTACAAGGCTACATATTATAAAACCTCCATAGCATATAAGAATATTCTTAGGCCATGGTTTTTTTATAGAATATTTATAGAGAATTTCACAAGAATAGTTACTCCTTTGTGTAAATTTTCTAATAAATATACTAATGTTTTTGCGATGAAAGCTTTCTTTCAAGGGATTGAAAGATAAGCTTACCAGTGCACCAATCTTGAGGGGGCCTAATTGGTTTCATCGTATCCATATTTCAATAGATTACTTAAACACAACATTCTAGTAGTCTTAAGAAAACAAAAAAATAAGTTATCCTATACCATTTATTTCATTAGCAAGAATGTAACAACTATTGAAATGAATTATACAATAAGAGAAAAATATTTTTTAGTAGTGGTGCATGCAATCATTAAATTTGAACATTATATCATTGGGTATGAGGTTTTCTTTCACAGTGACCACGCTGCCATAAGATATCTAATGAAGAATCATATAACTAAAGGTAGAATCAATAGATGGATTTTATTGTTGTGAGATTTTAGCGTTACTATCTTAGAAAGACTTGGAAAATCTAATTTGGTAGTAGTTTCTCTTAACATTATTCATAATGAAAGATTAGAAACTCCTCTGGATGATGAATTTCCTAAAAACATTTGTTTTCTCTAACTTTCAGTGGTCCTTGGCTTGTATATGTAGCTAAATACTTGGATATATTGAAACTACCACAGTTATATCACTCAGTTAGGGAGAAGCACTGAATCATTAGACATAGTGCCTCTTATTCCAAGATTGGACGAGACCTCTTATGGATGGGAGTTAATATGATCATGAGACCTATTTTACATGGGAGCCTACCATGATGCACAATGTGCATTAAACTTTTTGAAAAAGAGGACAACTTACAAAGTTCTTCAATCAAGATATTATTCTCCTATCCTTTTTATGGATCCAAAAGAGTATATTTGAAAATGTGATAGTTGTTAATGGATGCTCGATGTCTGATACAATATAACAATATGCCTATATATCTATAGGTATTGATTGAGCCTTTCGAAAAGGGGCCTCTGACTTCATTGGACCCACTATTCCAACATAAAAAAAGTGGTGTACTTTAGTATGTGGTGATTATGTAGCAAAAAGGGTAGAAGATAAGGTTATTTATTGTGCTACTAAGAAAAAAATTGTAGATTTTCTATTCCAAGATATTTTTACTTCTTTTAGTGTGCCAAAATAGATTGTAACAAATCAAGGAAAGTAATTCACATAAAAATTGGTAGAAACCATCACTCAATGGTACCAAATCAGGAAATCGATTTATTCTTTATACCATCCATAAGCTAATAGGTAGGTGGATTCAAGTAATATGGTTGTTAAAAGAAAACTAACGAGGTCCTTGAAGATAATGGGTAGGTGGATTCAAACAACTAGGTATGTTATTAACCATGATTATTTTGATTGAGATGTGATTAACAAATATTAAATGAGTTTATCAATGTTAAGCATATTGAGCGCCAAATGCTATATTAATAAAGTGTTTCATAAAATGGTCAATGTCTCAATATGATCCGGTAGACGGAAGATGTGGCAAGGAGATGACATAGCATTCCCATGTGGATTATAAGTGGAGGATCTAATGATGTGGCTATAGTGGTAAGTGACACATGGTAGTAAAGGTGAAGTTTTTCATCAGCTAACAACGATTTAGCAAGTGATATGTAGCAGTATTAGAAGGTGCCACATGGGAGATAATGTGGGAAATCATATGGCAGATGGATCACATGGAAGATAGTGATTCATCCATGGTTGCTTGATGTGGAAAACCCATAGGTCTTGGGGAATGTGCTAGGACTAGGCTTGGTAAGGTTTTCTTCTATTATTTTTTTTCAATTGAAAGGAAAAAATGTTGTACTTGTGAGTATGGTCACAAGGAGCCAAGGGCTAAGCTCTCAGGGCCTTATGTATACCTTAATAGGTCATCTAATATTAGATTCCTTCCAATATGAAGGACAAGCTCTGAATCTGGTATGGTAAGTCATTCTTACAGTTTTTCATAGTTTCATGCAAAAGAAGAGCTTTGTAGTGGTTTGGTATATCGATGTACCAAGGTACTAAGAATGGATAACAATGCCTCTGATATGCAATGTCCTGGTATGACTTGGAAAACTCCTTCGACTAAAGGTTACGAAAAATCATTGAAAATATTTGTTTCTTAACAGGAAGAGGTACCAAGGTTTTAGGATGATAAGTTGTTCATATTATTAGATTCGCGAAATGTGGTTGCGGGTTTTGGATGGTTTAGCTGCTGGAGCTAGAGGGTCATAAAAAAGAATAGCTATGTATTTGGACATTAATTTATATGGAAGTGGACCCTCTCCAAATATCTAGACTGTAAATCCATTATGGCTAATCATTTATGATGTGGTCCCAACTCAAGGTCATGAGGGCTCGATGCCTTAGCCCTAGAATTGGTTAATGGTTGACTATGTAGAAATATAAGTATTTTCATAAGTGTCCTCATTAAGAAAGGACCTAAATTGTGGATTTTATCAAACAATTGGTTTAGGTTTCCCAAAATTTAATGAAACCATAGGCTTGGTGGTTTAGCCCCTATGGCTAAGCAATTATGAAAAGTTAGCATCCAAATCATCTATCAACTATTGTAGGGTAACATTGTGATTGTAATGGTTTGTTTTCCTCCTCTGCCCATCAATTTCCTTATCGGGAAAAATTGGCTCTTTCTATACATGATTATGATCGTCTGTTTGACTTTTAGATTCACGTATGGACAAATAACAAAGCCGCCTGAAAATGTATTAAGACCGATCTGCAGGGATTGACATAGACAAGTATTGCAGCCTCATATATCTCATTTCATATTTACATCAATTAAATATTTAATACAGTTAACCTATCCAGCCATTTGATATCATTCATATTAATAATTACGTATTCAAATAAGAATATTTGAGCTCACAATCTGTTGATATATTTAGGGAATAATACAAGCCATGATCTATGGGGACGTTTTTCTTTCTTTCTCTCTAACATAAGTCTTTTTTTATTCTTTTAAATTAAACCATGTATTTTATGGTAACTTTGATAGATTATTTAATAATAGGTTGAGTTTATTGAAGTAAAGTGAATAATTATTTTGTATATTTAATTTATGAGTTGTTTTTAGTAAGATTTTTTAGAATTTTTTCAGATTTAAATTTTCTAAAATCTAATAAGAATTTACTAAAATGATAAATTTGATGCTAACCCCTACATAATCGAAGTGCCCTACAAATTTTTTGTACAGTAAAATGGACCAGTTTAAATAACACAAATCAAGATTTCATCTCAATTTTTTGAGCCGAATTCCAACGCAAGAAACTCCTTTAATTTATATGAAATTATTATTTAAATATCAAATAATTTCTAATATATCTATATATATATATATATATATATATATATATATATATATATATATATATATATATATATATATATATGATGACGATGATGATGATGATGATGATGGTTAATGTCCACTAAGACCAAACTTTGGTCTATTGGACCTAAAGAAATGAATTATTTAGTTTGATTTAAGATTTTATTCCTATACTCAAAAAGCTTCGAGAGAAGCCTCTCGAGCTCACTGTAATTTTGATAACGTAAAAGGTTAGGAAGGTTAGTATTGCAACAAAGATTTTGAAACTGAGATCTAATGTGGTTGTACACGGGGCACTCTAAGAGGATGTTATTTTCATCCTCGATTTTCTTATTCTCATAGAGATGACAAAATCTTTCCATC
Organism: Pinus tabuliformis; assembly: GCA_031772625.1. Lineage (NCBI taxonomy): Eukaryota > Viridiplantae > Streptophyta > Pinopsida > Pinales > Pinaceae > Pinus > Pinus tabuliformis. The sequence goes on along the minus strand of CM062804.1, from coordinate 150,631,964 downwards.
CATTGTGTTTTAGGAACTACCCAATGACCCATTTCACTATGGAGCTCATGAGAGTTCATTATACTCTTGGCTATATTAATTTTCTTCTTTGATCTAGTTAAAACAAAGAGATACTTTTGATCTTCAAGGGTCGGGTTCATGACCTCCTTATAATATCTTAATTTTCTTTTAGCTGCTAAATCTTTCTCACACCACATTTTTACTTTGAACTTAGAAGTAACAATATTTTTAATGTTATTAATGTTTTACAATGCAACATTCTCGTCGATCTCCCAATGGTTTAACCAGGCCCTGGTGTCTTTATACTAACCTCATTTGAGCCTTAGGTCGTTTTAGCTAGAATTTAAAGTTACCTTAGGAAGTCTATGGTATCCTATGTTATTGAGTTTGTACTTGTGCAACAGAAGCCTAGACATAACTAGGCTCTTGATAGGGGAAAGACCCACTTCTATAAGGAGAATAGGATAGGCTATGTTGCTTTTAATTTTGAGGTTATACATTATAAAACGCTTCTGGATTTGCTCAATTTTTCTCCAGGATTCTCTAGAGATGATACAACCCCAAACCTCACATCCATATAAGATAACTGAAGTGAACAAAGTTTCGAAGAGGAACTTCTTTCTATCCCACATTATGAGGCTTGCCGTTTTACAATTATTTTCAGGACCAAAATAAGATTTCCATCCCCCATTAGTCATTTTCTCAATGCTATAGTTCTAGTTGAGCTTGTGATGAATATCAATTCCTAGGTACTTATAGAGGGACACTTCCTCCAAGTTACTATTGTCATACATAAAATTAGCATAAGTGTCCTTCTTGGATTTGATAATCATAGCTTTTGTTTTCTAAATGTTAACAATCATACCCATGGTAGGGCAGAAATTGTTAAGAAGTATAAGTTGCTTATCAAGATCAAATGGACACCTTGCGAGAAGAACAATATCGTGAGTGTAGAGAAGAAGGATGATGACTATCCCAGCTAAGATCTTGCCAACACATTCTACTTCCTCTAAACCACCTTCTAGCTTGTCTATGTAAATGCCAAATAGGGTATGGGAGAGGGGGCAACCTTATTTAACTTCGATATTAACTTAATATCTTTTGACCAACCCTCATTGCTCTTTAACTTGGCAATTACATTCTCATATAACCTATAGCGAAAGCTCTCAACTCAAAAGGAACCTTTAGCTCTTCTAATATATTCCAAAGGTTGTTTTTAGGAACCGTATCAAAAGCCTTTCTAAAGTCCAAAGAGCAACAAAAGAGATTGGATTTATCATTGTGGAATTCCTCCACAATGATCCTAAGCGTAACAAGGTGGTCTGTTGTTGAGTGTTGCTTTCTAAAACCCACTTGACCTTTAGCCCTCTTACCTTCACTTTCAAGCCATATGCTCAACTTCCATTCCAAAGCAATATAATATAACTTGGCTGGGAGAGGGCTGATCATAATTGTTTGATAATTAGAAGGGTTATTTGTATCCCCACTTTTAAAAATAGGGATAATGAGGCTTTGAGTCTATGGTTTAGGGAACTCTAACTTGACCGCATGATTGAAAAGATTATGAATGTGGGGGATGAGGATAGGACCTCTAATTTTTAAGATTTCCACCTAGTAACCTTCAATGTCCTTAGCTTTCCCATTAGCCAATCGATTAACCCCAAAATCAATGTCTTCTAATGAGAAATCCTCTTTTCTTGTGAGTAGGGTTTCAAAGTTATCCATGACATTTGGAGATTCATAAAACTTTTTAAGATAGGAATTCCAGTTGTGTAAAGAAATTTTATTATTATCTTTAGTTTTCCTAGTTAGAATCTGCCTCCAAAATTTCTTAGGAGCTACCTTAGAGAGGTGTAAGAGATTCTCTTGTCTTTTATGAATATACTGCCTTTTTTTCCTTTTAGTTAGGGCTTTGTATATTTTTATCTTGCCAAATTTAAGAGATTCAGAAACAACTTCCTTAATTCCTCTCCTGGCACTTTTACAATCTTTGTCATACCATGGGTTGGTTTTTCTATTTCCTTTATTACTTGAAACTTCAATTGAGAACTTGTTAATAGAAGATGAGAGGGTTGTAGTAAAATTATGATAGAGATCTTCTATGTTGTCTATACTAGATAAAAGAAACTATATATTAATGGTGAAACTATATTATTGTTATATCTAAAAATAACACTTAAATAAAATGGGGAATTGAACCACTAACTTAATATTTAAAAATGTTTTAATAATATATATCATCTATCATCATTTTTCTAACATTTTGTAAGTATTAAATTTCTATTTTAATATAATAATATAAAAATAGTTAAACAATCAATTTTGTTTTTAATTTTTTTTTAAATTAGCTTTATTTTTTACCTTAACCTTATTTAAAAATACGAATTTAAATTTTTAAGATTCTTTATATATCAACTTATTTAAAAATACACCTTTCCCTTCCATTATTCAACTAAATTCAATTGTTCATGACGAATTTAAATTTTTAAGATTCTTTATATATCGAATTATTTAAAAAGACACCTTTCCCTTACATTATTCAACTAAATGGAATCGTTCACTGTAAAACAGTTATGATGACATTCCTTCGCTACATGAGTAATTTTTCATATTTAATTACCCTTTTTGTGTAATTTTCTTCACGATTGAGGCTAATTTTATCTTTATCTATATCCTCATTAGATTTTTTTATCTTAAAGACTCATTATAAATTATAATATTTATGTAATATAATTAGATTTATATTTAATTTTAACCTATTATCCTAAATAATAATAAAAAGTTGTAAGATTATTAATTCCAATATTTATTTTTGTATTATATTTATCTTCATTACAAATATGTTTCTGGTCACAATATTATTCATACAAAATTAATTCATGTGTTAAATGTGGCCATGAAATTTTAAGTTTCTCTTGTTTTATCAAATTGAAGCTCTCAAAATTTATATAAACACTGTGAATCTTGATTCGAATAAAAAAATAATTTATGGAGAATTATGTTGTCATCATAATGATATTTTTTGCAAAATATTTGTCCTTATAAATTTTGACATATGATAAAAGGCATGCATTCAAGGAGCATAACTTAGTCTAAAATGTGTAATTTTTAATATATATATATATATATAGTCTACATGGAGAGAACTAAGTTTTTCATACTAAAAGTTTTTTTTTTAATGAAAAATTATATTTTTTTATTATTTTTCAAGTTGTTGAAGTAAGATATCAATTGCATTTAATTGTAAGGTTTTTTTTTTCAACTATCTAAAAAAAATTGAAAAACTAAGAGTACCCTTTTGAAGAGGCCTCTTAAACAAAGATGGTGATATTTTTTGAAATTTTTTCATTGTGTATATTTTATGATATCAGTTTTTTATTCAATTTCTTTAAAATTGTTCAAAAAAGTTCAAGCATTATGTTTAAAAGAAATTAGATAAAAAAATATCATCTAAATTCGAAAATGTCAAACTCATATGCCATTGGATAGGGAGTTCCTTCCCAAATCCAACATGATCAACTCCGCCACTTAAAGGCAAATTCTGTTTGGAGTCCGTCGGAGTACAAAATGGTGTTGCTGAAAAAATTTCATAAGATAAGTTAAAGCTTTTTTTTAGGCCTTCACAAAATGGTGTTGCTGAAAATTGCAAAAGATGAGTTAAAGCTTTCTTGTTTAGGCCTTCACAAAATGGTGTTGCTGAAAAAATTGCATAAGATGAGTTAAACTCTTTTTTAGGGCCTCAACAGCTAGATCAAGCAATTAAAATGCTCGATTGAGTATTTTCAATTTAAACTTCAAATAGATTGAACCTATGGTGGTTAAAAAATTTAAACTTCAAATAGATTGATCCTATCAGAGGCCCAATCAAGCTATAGCCCTATGGATCTAACTATCATAATTATCTTTAAAAAGAAAAAAGAAAAAAAACAAATCCTTTAAATACTTATATATAAGCAAATTAGAAAATTTATTTATTCTAAAAAATAACTTTCATTAATATTCAAATATATTTGAAACTGTAATTTTCCTTAATCAGAAGGCCAAATTTTATTTTATTTTAACAGGAAAATAATTATAATAATATATAAATAACTTTCTATAAAAGATTTTAATTTTGGTTTTTCAATTTTGAAATTTTAAAAAATAGTATTTTGTTTATTATTTTGATTTTAAATATAACATATTTTTATACTTAATCATTTTATAATTTTTTATGTGGAATTTTTCAATAAAAATAAATCAAATTATAAAAAATAAAACAACAAGATAAACTAAACTAAATTTTATAATATTATTATTTAAAAAATATTTTGATACTCTCATTAAAATCTAGATTCCCAAATCCAAGTTACTCAAATAATATTTTAAAACTTATGATTTTCCTTATATTTTTATTATTTTAAGAATATATACTAAGTGAGAGTAAAAATTTCTATATATATTTCGTACTTAATTATAACTTATGACTATTAAAACTATGTTAATTATTACTGTACCAAATATCACTATTTAAACAAAAAAAAAAATTTGAAATCTTAATCAATCAAAAAAATTCTCAAGATAATGTTCAAGGTAATAAAAAAATTATGATAAAATATAAATTGGCATTGGTCTAGAATAATCATGAATGTAGTAGGGTGAAAACTTGGAACTGCATTACACTTTTTGGCCAGAGAGGGTATGAATATTTTTTCAAATTTATACACCAAAACGGTATAAATGCAAAGAGAAATTAATCCACACCATTGTCAATTACATATTGAAATGTAATTAGTAATTAAATTTGCTTTTTTTTTAATTATTTAATACTTAAAATTTTAAAGTTTGCATATCATTATTGATATTTATATAAATTTTAAAATTTCCATCTTTAATGTTGCATGAAGCTTTAGGGATCAATAGAGCTTCTAACCTGGGTTACACATGAGCTCCATCGAGAGTTAGTTTTAATGCTCGACACACCCTCTCTCTTGCCAAAAATCCTAACCAGCTCCAAGCTTTCACCCCACTAGATTCAGGGAATATTCTGGACCTCTGCCAACACATATTTGATCATAGTTTTTTTTATTACTTTGAAGATTACATATGATCAAGTCTGTTTGTTTTTTTTTTCTAGTTTTCTAGATAATATGAATCCTGAGATGACTAGAACACCTAATATGTGGCTTGAGTAGCCATGACCTAAGGTATATAAGCTATCAAAATCACTTGGGAATGATCCTAAGCATGAATAGATTTTTCCCACTAATTTTTAAACCTGTAACTTTTTCACCACAAAATGCCTTCATAAAACACTATGTCCTTATATGCTTTACACCCCATATGCATCTTTTTCTTATATTCTTATTCATCTTATTACTTCCTCATAATGAAATTTATTTAATGTCTTAAAATTATTAATAATTTTTTATGGCATCATAATTAATAATGAGATTAATCTTTCATACATAAAATAATTGAAAAGGCTATAAGGAAATACTTCCACAAAGCTAATGATATAACTACCTCACAACTTTTGGATATATGCATATAAGTAAAGGTAACAAACACACCATGTGCTTCACTATTTCCATTTTAATTTTTATTTTTTTTTAAATGTTGCATTCCAAAACCACTCTAGTTGGAATCTTATTGACAAAATACAAATTGAAAAAATGTGATTCAATATATTACAATACTATTGTATTGAAATAATTTTATAATTTTTGGTTTCAAAATATTTAATTAATTATTATAGTGTTTTTTTTTTAAATTGTGTGATCTTTGAGATGATTGTATATTTAATTTTTTTTTGATAAATTATAATTTATGGGCATCTAAATTATTAAAATGATCCGGGGATTGCACTAGGTCTCGTCACACCAATACTTAACATGATTAAATTTTTCCCATAAAATTTTGAACCAATAAAATTCTTATCACAAAATGCCTTAACAATATACCCATCTATTTCACATACCATAATTTTTTTCTTAATAACATTAAAATATTTAAATATATATATATATATTTTTAATATAAAAAAATCTACCCAGTATTCTTGTTATATTAATTGTCGATCACTTTTATAAAATACATAATTATTTTATCTTAAAATACCTTTAATTATATTTTAAAATTTTATATATTCAAATAATTCTTAAAATTTAATTCCCAAACACACAGTGCTATCCTTTTGCTATTTGGAAAATTTAGGTAGTTTGAGTAAACCATATACCATATTTAACTAATAGAAAAACAAACTTTAAATTTCAACGATATATATATTTATATCTTAGACTAGCACAAACCACATACGCTTCAATTTAAAATATAAACCTAATATTAAATATTAATAGGTTAACTATGTATTGAGTAATTATTAAAAATTCAAGTGAAATATAGTTAGTAGAACATTATTATTATTGTCAATTTAAATTTAAAACTTATTTAAATTATGATATATAATAATTTTAATTAAATATATTTATTTATATGAATATATAATTATTTATTTGATATTAATCCCTGAGATATAAATAACTCTTATAAAATTTAAACCTAATATAAAAATATATAATCTAAAAAAAATTATAATTATATCTTCTCATTTACCAACAATAAAACATATCCTTATTCTAAACTTTTATTACCATGTTTATTAATCATTATAATATGTGTAACCCTGTAGAGGAAAATTAAAAAAACATATATATATAACATAAAACTGTGATATAGAGTATATTTAGTCATAGTCTGACAGTCTAAAGCAGTGCTTATTGAATTGTGTGCCTCCACGGCTCAAAAATCAATGAAATTGATTATATAATGAATTAAACATAAACCCTAAATAGTATACGGAATATTAACAAGGAAATAATACATTTATAAATATATAAATACCAATTTTCTTAACCCTGGCTAAAGCCGTTTATATATTTTTCATATCATTGGTTAGAAAATATATTAAATAAAAAATATTCTCTTCCTATCAGATCCCATCTATTCAATTATAAAAAATCAAAGTTCTTCAAATTCAATTACGACTACACTGTGATAACAAAATAATATAATTTCATTAATTGATAGTAGGTCTAGCTCTAATTGCTTTTGTTCACATTCATACACCTATCTTATGCAACTATTATCGTAATCGTTTATTTAACCGTTTTCTTGAACAAATTCCAAAACTATAGTTCAACTACTATCTAACACGGTGACAAAGGTTCCATTTAATTCTACTAACGAATGATGTGATTTCACATGGACCACTTTCCTTCATTAGCTAATAATGATAACGAGATATATTGATAATTGAATTCACTTTGTTAACTAAAGGTTGATAACAATATATATAAAGCGTGATAAGAATTTATATGAAATTCAGTTATATAAATTGTGATAGAAATAATATAATCTAACATACTTGTTTTGTGAACTTACAACATAATATATGAAGAAACACTTTGATTAGAATTATCCTTAACGGTTTCTTCCTCATTATGTTGGTATTCCCAACATAAATACCTGTTAGAATTATCTTTGAAAGTTTTGTTATAATCTTTTAAGATTTTATTTTAGACCAATAACTTTAATAAAGTGGTTTTCTTAGGGTTATTAAAAAAATGATTTAGTATAACTAGAAACACTCTAATTACGTTGTATGGTATTCTCTGAAATAAATTTTCCTCTCAGATTACGTGTCCATTCGTGAGCTCTTGATTTAGGTGTTAGACGATTAAATTTGTTTGAGCCATCGGATTGATTCCACCGGTATTAAATTAAATTTTAAGAATCGTGACTCGCCACACAGCACAACGCCCTCTCCTTGCTTGGCATCGCCCTTTCTCAACAATAGGAGATCGCCCTTGCTGGGTCTTTTGAAGAATTTGTTGGTGAGCATATCTTTCTGTTAATAAAATCTTTGCTGATAGGGTCATGGAGGTCATTAGCCCTGATGAGGATTCTGTATCATTTCTGCGAAAGAGGTTCAATAAAGATGAAGATAGCCTTCTTCCTTCACAGCCCATTTCCCTCCTCTGAGATTTACCGCACTCTTCTGGTGCGTGAAGAGATTCTGCGGGGTCTGGTCAATGTAGATCTGATTGGGTTCCATACTGTTATTTATGTTATTTCTCTTTACTTGTCTGTCACTACAGTTTCCAAATAGGGTTGCATGCAGGTTTATTGGACCGTTTCAATTTGTGTCTACACAAATGCAAAGCAAAGCAGAGTTGGTGCTCCCACCATTCTATTTTTTCCTAGACAGGTGTGTTTTATTTTCGTGTTTTATTGTCGTGTTTTTCCTACACAGGTCTTAAGAATAAATGAATGAATGGCTTTCATGGCGCTATGATTCTTCTGTGTATAGCGTCATTTTTATCTGTCAATACTCATGTATATATTACCTTGTAAATGAATAGTTATGTTAAAATCTTGAGTTACAGTATCAGTTATTTCTACCCATCATTTTTTTAATCCAATCCTAATGTAAATTGTTTTTTATCAATGCCTGCTTTTAAAGATTTTTCAATTTCATAAGCAGGAGAGTGTCAACAACAACTACACTCCGCTTTCTCACTCTGTTATCTGGGTAAATTTAGGGGTATTCGAGGGAAAATGGGAACAACTACACTCCGCCTTCTCCCTCTGTTATATGGGTAAATTTAGGCAGATTCAAGGGCAAATGGGAACAACTACACTCCACCTTCTCACTTTGTTATCTGGGTAAATTTAGGGAGATTCAAGGGAAAATGGGAACAGGGTTAGCAATTACATCTACGATGAGGCCAAATCCCTCACCCAAAAGATTGAAGAAGAATCACAGTTTCTCAGGAAGGTCTTCAGAATCAAAGACGTTCTTGCAAACCTAGATGAGGTAGTGTTTGTTCTGAGTTAAATATCAATCAGTTTTATTGGATCAACTCATACAGGTCTGTTATAATGATCACACGATTGCTTTAAACCTCTGAGAATTGATTGAATTGATTAAACTTTCCCATTCTTAAGAGTTAGTCTCATTCTCTGTTTGCTGATTATTGCAGGGGTGACACGACATTCTACAATGAGGAATGCCGCTACCAACAGATTTTGATGGATGATGAAATACCTTTAACAGTAGATTTTGATGGTTTAATGAATGGAAGCATTTGTTGCTTCTCCATGTTCATCAAGTTCTACTTCATAAGACAAAGGCATGAGATTTGTCCATCATCAGCGGGGCAAAAGGAGGCATGCCAATGTATGTATTCTTTGCATCAGAGTAGCTATAGAAAAATACACTGCTACAGATGATATAAAAATGTATCTCTGTTTTATTCAAAGGAAAAGGGATTGAATGGGGTAGGCTTTTTTGAGGCATATTAATATGGATAGAACTTTTGATCCAATTTTCAAGTGTCAAATGCAAGAATAAGCTAATTGAATTTTTATTTCCAATCCTTTAGATTATTCCCTTGGTAGGAGAACCATTTTAAATAGATTCTTAGTTCTATCTCCAAGAATCTGTTTAAAATCACTACTTCATTTGAATTTAATGAAGTTCTTTTCCCTTTGAGTGAATTTTATTTCTATGGATCTTTATCCTGTCATTGTTACTTCACAAAACCGCTATTATAGTTGCAGATGCTTAGTATATTTCTAGATTGGTTACAAGGGATTTCTATGTGGTTCTCAACCTTTATGTACAAATTACGTCAATCTGCAATCAGAGTTATGCAATACACTGAAATTGTATGTTAGATAAGAAGTGGCTTTGTTTCTGTGGCATCTATTGTAGCCATGGTAATGTACCAAAGTTATTGAAGTTTTTCCTATGATTTACTATAAAGGATTTTTGTTCATAAGCATCATTTTTCATGTTGCAGGTACCTTGCCAGATTCTGCAGATGATGAAAATGGACTCCCTTCACCCAATTTGGTCTATGGTGAAAAGGCTTATAAGGTATTTGAAGCGAAAACCTCTGATGAGGAGGAAGTGACTAGCCTGTGTGCAAACCTGATTTGCATTGTGTTTGTTTCTAGTAGATCTAGATCTATTGGAAAATTAATTCTAGATTGTCTAGAACTCTCACATTTGAGGAGCTCCAAGATCGAGATGACAAAACTAGGTTTTTTCTTTGGGATTCCTTCCTCTCCCTTTTTTGTTGATTTGAAGTCTCAGTCCTATGTGCCTAGCCTGAGAGTATGCCATATCAAAATGTTAAGAAGCAGAAGAGAAAAGTCCTTTCATGTTTTGATGTGCTGTCTGTATCCAGACAAATGACATGGCAGCTTTAGCAGAGTTTTGGATTTCCTTAGTTTCATTGCATTGCTTGATGATGCCAAATCAACTTAAGTTGGAGATCACATTTACACTGACTGAAGTGTATGATATGCAAACCCAGATGGGGTAGTGTTTCTGGCTCTGCAAGTATCTTTGATCCTGAAGACCTCTACTACTGTTGATCTTGATAGGTTAAACAAATACATGTAGCATTTACACAAAATCAGAAATAAAGATATCTTTTCACAATACAAATTCATTAAAAGTACTTTAACTCAATTTAATTATGAATAACAGAAATTACAAATTATTGACTAATGGAAAGACCATAATCCTAGAATTTACAGATTATTATACTTCAATTAAATATTACATTTTGAAATTTCTAACTATCATCTAAATTTCCTTGAATAATGTGCAGCGGTGCAGGGATTCAAAAAAAAGTAAATATTATTTTATTAAAAGATTTAATGATTAAAAATTGAATATAATTATTGTTCCTACAAATTTGCTTATATTTAACTTGAAATTATAAATAATATGGAAATGGTGTTGTGATGTTTATCTTAAAAGATCAATAATATTGATTTTTAACATATATATTTTGCAATGGCTTTTCTGTGCAGGGATTCAATTGTTGAATTAAGGCTCTTGTGATCCATATTAACTTTATGAGAGATTTTTCGGTATAAATCACAAGATATTTCATTTGTCGATGCATTTTGAACCAACTAGTGTGGTTCATCATCACGACAAGTTGAATGAGTAGATAAGCCCGATCTAATCATTCAACTTGTCCTGACGATGAACCACACTAGTTGGTTCAAAACACATCGACAAATGAAATATCTTGTGATTTATGCCAAAAAATCTCTCATAAAATATATATTTTTCATTTAATTTTTATTTATTTTCTATTTTAACTAGTGAAAGAATATATTACATTTATTATATTATATTATTTAATTTTTATATAGTATATTAATTACATATTAATATATAATTTAATTGAATAATTCTAATAATATACATTTTAATTAATTGTTTATTAGACAATTAAGGATTTATGACTTTATATTTATAAGTTATTTTAAGTTATTTAAGTACCAAGGAAAAATGCATTAGTTGTTCAATGATAATGATTTTTTCTTGAAAGACTCATTCTTTTTTATAGTCACATCAATACATTTTTTTTTTATTAATTTTATTTTTGTAGAACCTTTCAATTGAATTTAACCATGGTACATGGATTGTGGTGCAAACATTGAATTGCAAATGCATAAATATGATGTTATTTGTTTATCTATTATTAGGAGGCCCATTTTAGACCTCAAAATTCCCCTAATGCCTGAAAATCCATGGTGATAGGGACCAATGTATAGATCCATTCAACACCAAGAAAAATGTTACAACCTCCCATTTCAATGGCAAACATGTGGGCTTTAGGGTGATAATCCCTCATCTGAAGATTAAGAATTTTATGGTGTCCTTCACATTTCATGGTCCCCCCATCAACGATAAGGACTTCTAAATTAGATATTGCCCTCACAAAACAATGAATGACCTCTACTACCCTCTTATGGACAAAGTTATGTGTAATACCACTATCAATCAACACCACGATTAGCCTATCTTTAATAAAACCTCTAATTTTGAGTGTCTATGGAGAAGAAATGCTCGTCGAGGCATGGAGTGTGATAACCGACTCATCAGGTGTAGATTTAGTATTTGTGATGGTGTCTATGGTTGTTTGAGGTTCTCTCACTTCCTCCTCATTCAGTTCAATTGAAAAAACATAATTTGTGGAGCTATTTTTAGTAGCATCAATTTGAAATAATTTTGGTTCCTTGCATTTATGTCCTAGGGAATATTTGTCATCACAATAGTAGCATAGTTCTTGTTTCCTTCTTTCAGCCATTTATGTCAGTGACACCTTTTGAACATTAAGTTTTTTGGTGAGACCCAAGGTAGGGGTGGGGCATGCTCGTTAGGTGAAAGTTGGATGTTTGGATTGGAAATTAAGCATAACTTCTGCATCTGAGGCCTTGTGGCATGCTTCTAACCAAACAGTTGGTTGATGCATTCAAACATGGACTTGGATGACGTCCTTTAGGATGTTGATGAAACATTCAATGTAGAAAACTAAGCCCTCATTCCATATGGCCAATTTTTTAAAGGTTGTAAAGTAGTCCCATACTGTACCAGTTTTCTTGAGTTTAGTGAGGTGACTGAGAAAGTGAAATTTCCTATCAAAACAAGAACATATGGCTTTCAATAACATGTTCCAAGTTGGCCCCCCTCGATAGCATTTCTGATGCCACTCCCAAAACTACCATCACTCTTTCTCCAAGTAAAGAACTCCCACATGTAGTTTAGTGTTAGCATCCTAGATAATGTTGAGTTGGAAATATTGCTCCATTTGCACCACCCATACAATGAGTTTTGAGCCATCAAATTTGTACATGTCAAGCTTGGGTGTCTTGTGGCTCAAATATTGGTGCCACCCATTGAAACAATGGTGGTGGTTGGTTTCTCCTTCCACGTGGGCATTGACATTGTGCTCATTCACCAAGGGTTCATTAGCCTTACTCAGGGTGTTTATCATTGTTGCTTGGATTGTGGCTACAAAGGACTCCTTTAAGTCCTTGAAATATTTCTCTAAGGTTTCCACTTTCTCGAGAGTGTTATCCATAAGCTAAGCCCAGGTACTGAGCATACACTGGCCCTAGAAAAAGTTTAAGCTTACTTAAGAGTAATATAGTTGGAAATAGGGTGAGCTTATGATTATATTGACATAGGTCTCTTGAAGTCAATCTTGGAAAAAAATTGGGACAGTATAAAACTTGTCAGCTTACAGGCGAATGGTAACGCTGCAATCAACTCGTCATCCCAAAACTTGTGGGCTAGGTCTCTTGTATGCAGCCTGTGGTGACCCCATACTTTTTTTTTTAACTCCAAAAGGAGTTTTATTCCTAGATGATCAGTATTGTTGTGACCAAAACTAAAAATGCTCGATATTGGAAAATTTCCTACCAAAATCTAAGCTTTCCTGTAACAGTAGAAACCCCAAATTCGCAGCACTGCAAAATGTTTTGTGACAATTTGATCGAGTGTGTAGCGACTGAAACCCTGACTGCACAAAGAATATGACCTACACTGTGGCTACTGAAACCCCAACTGCTTGGTATGATTTGGAAAAAGATAGCAAAACCTAAACAGTTGGGGTTAGTAAAAGGTAGGAGGGTGATCGTCAGATAACAGAGGTAACTATGGTCGTAAAGGAGTGTCGGGTGCTATAGATCGAAACATACATAGGGGTCTAATAGTAGTACTCGGCCTAATATTTCAGAGCACCAACTAAGGAGGATCGAATGTACCCTTAGTTATATTGCATGACTAACCTTTGTACTAAATGACTACATTTTGTATGTGCAATTATTCTCCTTGAGTGTTGTTCTTAGTGTACTATAGCAGCAAGAGGATTGACGGCTTATCTAGGCTTGGGTTTCAGGTTAACATAGGGTGGGCTTCCAATATGCCCAAAGGTATGCGGAAGGGAATTCCATGGTCAATTTTGTCTAATGCACTACTACTCGAAGGGGTACTAATAGGGGTTACAAGGTAGTACAACAATCATTACCACCTCTTGTAGTTCCTTCATGAATGCCTCCCCAAATTCACATGTTTATTCACTTAATGACATATCCCATGGTTAAAAGACGTTAGAACACATTTCTAACCTAATTTTTTTTCCCTAAAAGTGGAGGTGAAACTAGCCTTTGATACCACTTATTATGTACATGACCTGCGAAGAATATTAGAATTCTAGAAATACAAGAACAATATTTCCAGAAACATATAAATAGCACATTGGTTGATACAAGCTCCAAAGATATTATATTATTTCGAATTAGAATTAAATGTTCACTTTCCTCTTCGAGGGGGCAACCTTGAACATAGCAGAGCTTGATTACAATAAAACTCCACACTTCTCTTGCTATCTAACACTATATATAGTTTCATGACATCCAAAACCCTAACTACTCATGGTCCCTTACATAATAGGGGTTAAACACCTTATATATTAACTATGGCCAATTTAAAACTATTTATGGTCACTTTTCAACCACTTCCAATCATTATTAATGTGGATAACTGATTACGAACTTTATTAACTCAACTAACTAATTACGACTCTAACAAGAGCTTTTCCACCTATTACATAAATAAAAGGGTTAGGGTTGGAGCCTAACATCATGTCAGGATGATATCTCATAGAAACGAAAGCAACAATGTGATGATGAATAATTACACCATTTCCACACAATATAATACACATGCCCAGTTGAATGGAAGTTGGATGAGGCTAAGGGTTATATGAAGCTAAGAGGTTAAGAGAACAAGTTGTTTCCTAATCAATTCAAGTTCAAATTCTATTTCCATGACATATTTGCCTCTCGTGAATTTATTTTTATTGAATTGTTAAATTTAATAAAAATCCTAAAAAGATGTGATATATAATTAATAGAATATATAATCAACATAATATACTAAATAATAATTTTTTTTTTGCTAAGTATGATTAATCTATTATTTACAAAAAATATTACTGTTACATTGATTGAGCAAAGAAAGCCATCATGCTTGAGAGATAGGCCGTTTGAGCATGACTAAGTCAAAAACTGGGAGTTGGATGAGATATCCCGCGCAAGGGAATCAGAGAGATACAAACAACTAGTGAACACAACAAAAACTATACAATAGACCCGACACAAGAACATAGATAGAATTTGACAAACAGAGCCAAAAAGAACCTTTTCCTACTTTCAACTGGGCCTCAAAAACTGATGGACAGCTAAAACACAAGTTTGCTCGTCAGGTGGCTCCTCCATAGTCCTGCACCATCCCTCTTCCTGTTCCTGCATATCCGTCTGAGCATGAGCAACTGGCATTATATTGACGGCGCTAGCTGGCTGAGATGTCCCGTCTTGCATATCAGTAGAAGGCCTCGGAGAGTTGGGATTTTGATCTTCCTCAGTGTGAGGCAAAGGGGCACTGGGCTCGCCCTCTTCTTTGGCTTCTTCTAAGAAGAGAACAGAGACATGAGCCGTAATCCGAGGGCGATTGAGAGAACAATTGAACGAGAATATAGCTGAGCCAAAGGACGAATTGGAGGAGTCTGGAGAGCTTGGGTCTAGGTATTGACTTGGTCTCATAATGCTCTCTATTCCCAGAGGAGGAGGAGCCTGCCCCATGGAGCGAGACCCAGCAGAAGGGTGAGAAGGATTGCTCCGGCCGGAGCCTCTACGGCTGAGCATGCGCTGGAGGGGTCTCGGCATAGTGGACAGAAAAGCTCAAACAGCAAAGTTGAAATCTCCTTCAGTGGAAATTCCACGACCAGCAATGAGAATTCCACGAACACCAGGTTGCCGCCAACAGCTGAGGGGAAATTACGCACCGTGAGCCCTATGGAGAGTGGCTGTGCTTCCACTGCCTCAGGCGCAATCCAAAGATAGCAACCGGAGCATGACCCCCCCCTAAGCCCAATCTATATCAGAACTCTGAATCGTCCCAAGAAGAATGAAACACAGTAGCATGTTGCTGAAGCTGAAGCTATTAAATACGCGAGTGTCAACCCTTCAGTCCTCACCCGCCATTACTATGGCAATCAAGATCGTTGCAGGCAGAGATCCTCTAGTGCAGGCGAAACTGGACAGCGAGTTAATGCCAAGACCAAACAAAATAGCTACCATAATGTTAACCACCTGCGGGTTCATAACCTCCCACATGATATTCTATCCGACGAGCATGCTGGACAGGTGCCTTCCATGCTGCGCCCTCCTCC
Organism: Pinus tabuliformis; assembly: GCA_031772625.1. Classification (NCBI taxonomy): domain Eukaryota; kingdom Viridiplantae; phylum Streptophyta; class Pinopsida; order Pinales; family Pinaceae; genus Pinus; species Pinus tabuliformis. Next base: position 150,615,876 of record CM062804.1, on the reverse strand, counting down.
GTCCCATCATCGTTAATGCATTACAGATCACCCGCATCCGGGGAATATACTAAATAATAATGAAAAAATATGTAAAATTAAATTAAATATATTAATATAAAATAAAATAGAATAAATTTCACATTGTATGTTTCATTTTTTTTTAGTGAAAACCATCATTTAATTTATTAATAATTTCATTTTTTTTATGATATTTTGAAATACCCAGGGGCTTAGTGTAACCTTATTATATCTAACTAAGTTCTGCAATACTTTAATGTGCGACATTTCTACAATATCTTTGGTTCTCATTCATAATATGCATATCATGACAAGTTAAAAAAATTTCATATTTGCTTGAGCGTTTTTCCTCTTACATCTATCCCTTAAGATCATTATTTCAGTATTGTCTATCCTAACATCCAGGGGTTCCTAAATATTTCTCAAACATTGAAATGGTGTAGTAGTAAGACAACTAACGACTTATCTAGGGTTGGGTTCCAAGTTAACCTAGGGGGTTTCCAATATGCCCAAATGGAAATGAAAGGGAAACCTATGCGTGGTTTTGTTTAATGCATGACTATTCGAAGGGGTACCAATAGGGGCTACAAGTGAGTCCAACAATCATGACCACCTCTTATAGTTCCTGTGTTCATGCCTCGCCAAATCCACATGTTTATTCGCTTAATGACAAATCCCATGGTTTAAAAATGTTGGAACACATTTGTAGCCTAATGTTTTTTTGTTAAAAGTGGAGGTGAAACTAGCCTCTGATACCACTTATTATGCACTTGACATGTGAAGAATATCAACATGCTAGAAATATGATAACAATATTGCTAGAAACATAGAAATAACACATTGGTTGAGACAAGCTATAAAGATATTATATTTTCAGAATCATAATGAAATGTTCACTTGCCTCTTCGAGGGGACAACCTCCAACATAGCATATCTCAATTACAATAAAACTCGATTACACTTTCCTTGCTATCTAAGACTAAATATAGTTTCATGAAATCCAAAACCATAACTACTCGTGGTCCCTTGCACAATACAGGTTAGCCACCTTATATATTAACTATGGCCTGCTTATAACTAATTATGGTCCCTTTCCAACCACTTCCAATCATTATTAATGCAGATAACTCCTTACGAACTTTATTAACTCAACTAACTATAATGACTCTCACAAGACCCCTTGGACTTATTACATAAATAAAAGGATTAGGGTTGGAGCCTAACATCATTTTAGGATGATATCTCACAAAAACAAAAGCAATAACATGATGATGAATAATTACAGCATTTCCACACAATATAATACATGGGCCCAATTGAATGGAAGTTGGATGAGACTAAGAGTTACATGAAGCTAAGAGGTTAAGAGAACAAGTTTTTTCCTAATTAGTTCAAGTTTGAATTCTATTTTCTTTACATATTTACCTTTCACGAATTGATTTTTTTTGAATTGTTAAATTTAACAAAAATCCTACAAAGATGTGATATATAATTAATACAATATATAATCAACATAATGTGATTAATAATAATTAAACAATATTTAAAATTAAATTTAATACATTAATATAAAATAAAATAGAATAAATTTCACATTGTGAGTTTCATTTATTTATTTTTAGTGAAAAATATCACCTAATTTATTTATTATTTTATTATTTTATGATATTTGGAAATATCCAAGGGCTTACTGTCACACTACTATCTCTAACTGAGTTATGTAATACTTTAATGTGTGATATTTCTACAATAGATTTGGCACTCATTCATAATCTGCAAGTCATGACAAGTAAAAACAATTTCATATTTTCTTTTTGTCCCTTAAGAGAATTATTTCACCATTCTTTATACCGGCATCCAGTGGTTCCTAAATGTTGCTCAAACATTGAAATGGTGGTTGGTTCAATATCCTCTCTTGCATTTGAGGTATCATTGTTGTATCTTTGGGCTATATCTATCAATGCAATAGTAAGATATACATTCAAATCGTTGACATTTACAATCTGCAAATTTATCACTATTGATATCACTCTTGGGTTACTATTATTTACATGATTTAACACATTTACTAGATCCATTTTTGAGTTGCATCGTTATCCATTAGTATCAATTTTTTATGGTTGTTGTTGCTATCGTCCATGATTACACAATGCACTTATAATATTATAGAGAGAGATATTATAGATACAGACATTCTAGCATAGATCTATTATATTTGTTGCAATGATTTTAAGGTTGAAATGATTGTATTCTATTAGACATTAATGTTTCCAATCCTGAGTACTATTATCGGGCCTAAAGCAATCTATAGGTTGGCATTGTTATATTTTATCTTATAAGGTTGTTCAATATTTGCTTTGATACAAAATGTAACAACAGAGAATTAAACTATACAAATTAAACACAACACCTATGTAATTATCAATTAACATATCTACTCAGTTAATTACAATAATTCTTTCAAAGCATTTGAAAACAACAATATACCTACATAGAAAGGAATGAAAAAGGATTTTACTAGTAATTTTGAGGTTGTAACATTGTCGAGATCCAACTAACTGCAACAAAGTTTTGGGGATGACTCTCCACCCAACCTTAGAGAAGTTGCAATTGATATTTCGTATAGCTATCACCCATAACTCCTCAATCGATTTACTACTGTCAGTGTCATTTGTCTCGTTGCATACCCTTCCTCAAATAATCAGCGACTGAATGAATGCTTCTCATCTCCCATTTCTCCATTAAATAGAACCAACTAGTCTAAAAATGGCAAAGAGATAGAAAAGGATCCACATGTGCACAATCCATGTGTCGTCATACCGACTTTTATTTCTTTTTATTTTATATATATTTCTTCTGAATTTTATTTGTTATTATTTGTTTTTTGTTTTCTTTTTTTTAGCATTGTTATTAATTATTAGTACGAGGTAATACAAAAGGAATGATAGAAAGACATAAAGCGAGGATGGTTATTGGGGGATACAAACCACATCTTGGAGGAAATTATGTTGAAACATTTGGGTGAGTCACATTAATGGAAACAACGAGGACAATTTTATCAATAACAATGCAACATAAGTAGAAGGTTTATCAAATAGAGGTGAAATTAGTCTTCTCTAATGGAGTATTGAAAGAGGAGGTGCATGTGGAGAAGCCACCTAGTTATGAGGTTCAAGGTCAAGAATACAAAATGTATAGACTAAAGAAATCTCTTTATGAATTGAAGCAAGGACCACATGCATTGTGTAGCACAATAGACTCATGTATGTTGAACAATGGCTTTAGAATAAGTGATGGTGAGTCTACTCTCTACATAAATGAAAGAAAGATAAGCTTTTAATTATGGTTTTATATGTACATAATCTAATTTTCATAGCGAGTGATGATATTTTCATTCTTGATTTCAAAATGTTCATGAAAAATGAGTTTGAAATGATGGATTTGAGATTGTAAGGTACTTCTATATACAAAAGTGGACCAAATGGAAGATGTTATTTCTATTTCTCAAACAAAGAATGTAACATATATCTTGAAGATGTTTAATATGAAAAACAACAAGCGTGCACCAACTCCAACAACCATGGGTTTGAAATTAAGCATAGAAGATTGTAGGAACAGTGTAAATCCAACACTATACAAAAAGATGGTTGACAATTTGATGTATTTAATTGCAACTAGACCTTATTTAATGTATGCAGTGAGTTTGACCTTTAATTTCATGGAGAAACCAAAGAAGACACATTATTGAACAACTAAAGGAATTCTAAGGTATGTTAAAGGAACCAAGGAATATGGCATTTTATACACTACAACAAATGATTTTTTGGATTGGTTGGATATAATGACAATGATTGGGAAGGAAGCGCAGACGATAGGAAAAACACATGAGGTTATGTTTTTCATTTTGCTTCGGGAGTCATTTCATGGGCCTCCAAGATACAACAAATTGTTTCTCTTTCCACAACTAAAACTGAACATGTTGCAACAATAGGGGTGGCTTGTCAAACAATTTGGATGAGAAAAATATTGAAAGATTTAACACATAAACGAGGAGAAACAACAAATATTTATTGTATCAACAACTCTAGAATTGCTTTATCTAAAAACTCAGCCTTTCAAAAATGAAGTAAACATATTGACACGAGGTATCATTTCATTAGGGAGTTGATTACTGATAGAGAAATTGTTTCAGAACATCACAGGTCACAAGAATAATATGCTGATACTTTCACCAAACCATTAGCAAAAAAAAAATTTGTTTATCTAGGAAATAACTTGGACATCATGAATAATAGTAATTGTGATTAAAGAGGAGTGTTGGAAATAATCCCAACTACCTGATTTAATACCCATAACCATAACATTTCGCGGAGTACTAAGAAAAATTTGTAAGGTTAAAGCAACTTGAAAGTAAATGAAGGTTTTCACTAGCGTGTCAGTTTCATTCAGTTTCATTTCGGCAAAAGAAATCCAATACAGAAAATCAACATCTGTAAATCAAAATAAGAGAATATTAATGCATGGTTGGAAATCCCATACAAACCATCAACATTTGTAAATTAAAATAAGAAAATATTAATGCATTGTTGGAATAGTCATTCAATATGGTTGACTGTACTATGTATGTTTTGATATGGTTGACTGCACTGCACATCTGCATTGCACACAATTAGTATGTGAACTGCCCAATTATATATTAAATAATTTATTGTGTTGTCTGGTGCACCTAGAATAGTCTTTTTACTCTATGTTTAACAAAGTGGGCGTAGAACTCTAAAAGGTTTGTGGTTAAAAAGAGTAGTAACCTGTGTTTTGTTACTTTCTTTCATGAAAATCGATTTTAAACATATTTTGTTGGAGTCAACGAGGTCGAGGAATTGCCTGGACAGCTAAAAGTGGTCGGAATCTGGGCAAAAAAAATTCAAAAAATCTTGTAAGCACAGTGTTTGAACCGTGTTTTTAATGGTGGAAATGGATTCAACACCATCAAAAACATCTAAGACACCTAAAAATTTGAGGTTTAACAACTATAACTTAGATTTACAAAATCCTTGCCGGATTTTCTCTTAATATGACCGGAATTTCCATAACTTTCCAGGGAATTCCTCCAGCTAGTTAGACTACAGCTATTTTGTTGTGCTTTCAATTATAGATTTTTTATTATTAGTTGGATCTTCCCAAATAGTCGTTTCCGGTTATTGTTTTTGTCCCTATGCCTTGTGAAATAGTGAAATCGATTAATGGAGAACTATGTACGGGTGAGACAATGCAGGAGCTAAAGTGAAAAAATACACCCCATGATCAACTGAGATTTTATTATTAGTTGGATCTGCCCCAAATACTTGTTTCCGGTTATTTTTTTGTCCCTATGCCTTGTGAAATAGTGAAATCGATTATATCGATTATAGGAGTACCATGTTACGGTTGAGACAATGCAGGAGCTAAAGTGAAAAATACACTCCAGGATGTAGAACCAGCATTTCAAATTACTGAATTTATCTATGCATTCTGAAGAAGAAGAATAGTATATTACGACCTGAAGAAGATCCAGCAAAAGTCAAAAGAATATGTACTCGACTATAATAAGAGATACATTACTCTACAATGTACTCGGTCGTCTTAGCAGATTACTATAGTGAGGCGTGAAAGATGATGTCTCCGAAGAAACTACAAGCATTATTACTGCTGATGCAACAATACTTTCAATCCAAAGAAGCAAACCTACAAAATCCCTGTCTGTGTCAACTTCCCCAAATCTAGGCTCCGACAGAAGAAGTTACCCTCCACAGATAAATTCTCTTCACTGGTTTCTCATCCAATGGTAGTGATACTTCTCCTTGGCACTTATTCATTTATTGTAAACCTACATACCTGATACACAGACAAGTCTACCCGCAACCAGTGTTGCCTAATTACGCATTAACGTTGCCTCGGAACGACCCCGAGGCCTTGAAGGCGGCTGCTCTCAAAATGTACTGGTGGTAGGCAGCAGCTAGTGCAGCTCCCACAAAAGGACCCACCCAAAAAATCCACTGCACAAACAAGGCATAGTCATCAGGCTTCTGTATTCCCTAAGCAAGTACTAGTCCAGATGAATAATCTTAACTTTAAATTTGAATCAATCAGCTGGTATTAATAATATTAATCAAAAAAAGCTTCACAATTTTTCAGCTATGACAAGTACTAAGATTTGGATTACGAAATTCGTTGGTCTATACTGAATAATTTTAAAACTGTAAAACTATAAAACAGCCCATGCGCATATATTCTAACGTATAGCATAGGCACATTGCACCTACCATTATAACTTACTCAAAAGAAACAAGTTGCAGTAACATGAAAACTCAAAAGATCCCAATATGGTGCGTTAGATCCTTCTATTCTCCTATACTACACTTGCAATGTCCAAGCACTCTCTTTATACATGTCAAACACTAAGCTCCAGAATACGCTTATAATAGACTATGAATATACGCTAACAAGGACCAAAAAAATGGAAATAAACACTTACATGGTCATCCCAGGATTGTTTGTGGCCAAAAATCACTGCTGCTCCGAAGCTCCTTGCAGGGTTGATGCCAGTTCCAGTGATCGGAATGGTGGCCAAATGTACCATGAAAACAGAAAAACCAATAGGCAATGGAGCCAAGACCTACACACCAAAAACAGGTCTAATGAAAATTCCTGCCCTTATGTATGTCCCTATGCAATATGCAAACACGAAACTATTATATGGCATATATATGTATATTTAAACATACAGGAACATGGGAGTCTCGAGCACTGCGCTTGGGGTCAGTTGCAGAGAAAACAGTGTAAACCAGCACAAACGTGCCGATGATTTCAGCAGCCAAACCCACACCCTTGGTGTATCCTGGATGCACAAAGTTGGCTCCGCCTCCATATCGATCATAGAAACTCCTTTGAAAGGCTTTCACTAATCCAGTCCCACAAATGGCCCCCAAACATTGGGCTATCATATACAGAATAGCCCTTGGCAAGGAAACCTTCCTAGCTAAAAACAGGCCAAAAGTTACAGCAGGATTGATATGCCCTCCTGCAACACCAAACACCAAAAACAAGCAAAAGCAGAAATTCAGAATCCCAACACAACAGTGTCCCTGTCACTATGTTGCTCCAAGTCTCTCAGAGCTAACAATATGTATACATGATAATTCATCATCTTTGAAGCTTTACTGACCTGAAATACCAGCAGTGCAGTAAACCAAAATGAAAATCATGCCCCCAAAGGACCAGGCAATACCCAATACCCCAACACTCCCACAGTCAGATGAGGTTCTAGCGTATCCAATCACAGTGGCAATGGTGATATAGAGAAAAAGCAATGTGGCACTGAATTCTGCTATCAGAGCTCTGTAGAATGACCATAGTTTGAATTCATTAGTGTCAATGAGATCAGCGGCAGGTGGGTCTGTGTAGTCTTTGGCCACAAAACGCCGCTGCTCCAATACAGCTCCTTCTTCATTTATCATGACTGCTGGTATTAAAATCTAACTGCTCTTAATGAACTCCAATTGCTTTTGGGCGTGTAAAAGAGAGTCAGAAATGCAGAATATAAGAGAAACACAGGGAGCCCAGAGTTGCAGAGCAATGAATGACTAATCAAAGGGCCTTGATGATGTTAAAGTGGGATAGTCCTTGGAGTTATATTTATGGAGTGAATCAAAGCTTGATGACATGGATGGAGACAATAGATTAGTGCTACCGCCCAAAACCGCCCCTTCAAGTCGGGCCCTGGTAAACGCTCATGTCTTTTTCAATGTTTCTTAGAATATGAAATCTGCGAGACTAGCAGAAACACCAAAACGTATGAGAAGGGAACACGTGTTTTTTCAAGGTTGGCACATTCTGTTTTATGGGTTTTGGTGGATTTTACCCATCAGATGCACTGTTGCATAAATTTTAGGCAAGCGGCATCTAATTTGGTTATGAATTTTGATGCAGAAAATTTCTGATGCTATTTTTGTAAAACTTAAGGTTTTGGTTTTATCTGAACGATGGCTTCGCTTATGGTACTATCACATTTCAAGCACATTTAGAGCCTAAACCTTGAAAAGATGAAAATTTGTTTCATATGACGTTGTAATGGGACTTTTAAAGTATATTTAGGTCTTATTTCATCATATATTTTTTTCAATGATGATTAATGTCGGATAAAATTGATATTGTTTACCCTGTTTTAAAAGAAGGTAAAATATTATTGGCAATTTTTCAACATTTTGATGTTAGAAAAATATTAAAGAAGTATTTCAAAATTATTATGATTTTGGTCATAAGTTAAGAAGGCTGGTACAGCGACAAATATATGTGAATATAAAGTGGATAATTTAAGAGACCGTGGTTTTCATCATCAATCTTCTTAGCATTGCAAAGGTGCCAAACTCTTTTCATCCTATGATGTTTTGGAAATTTATTAACACACATTTTTAATGAAACTTATGAGAATTTGTTATCATTGTAGCAATGCTGATTTTCCTCTTAAGATTAGTCAAGATAGAGAGATACTTTGATTTTTCAGAGAGTGGGGTTGGTCACCTACTAATGATATCTTAGTTTTTCTTCCCCTCTAATTTGCAACATAATCTCTCCTTTATCCTTTAATAGTCGAAACAGGATTTTGAATCCTTATGACATCCCCTTTTGAGTTGAAGGTGAGTGTTTGGGCTAGAATTAGAAGAAATTTTAGGAAACCTTTTGGCTTCCATATTGTTTAATTCATTCTTATACATAAGATGCCTATTCATAGTGATGTTTTTAGTAGGGGAAATGTTTGCTTCAATTAGGAGGATAAGATAGGGTATATTTCCTTTAATCTTGAGATCTTCCTTTAATGTTGAGATTGTAATTTATAAAGTGCTCTTGTTCCATCTTTCTTCATCATTATGTGGAAAGACTGCAACCCCAAACCTATTTTATGTATGTGTATATATATATATGTTCAACTTATTCATCTTGATAAAGAAAAATCTTAATTTACAACTTACACAATTTTTCTTACATTGTTTGCTTCTCCTTTTTCTTTAAAAAAATCATCATGTTATTTAAAAATTATGTATAAATCAAGAAAACTATCCCTATACTTTTGAACCTAACACAACTATGCATAAACAAACTAGAAAAATAAAGCTAATTTGTAACCTAAATAACTTTCCAATTTTGTTACCGTCCAAACTAACCCAATAAACTACAACTTACAAGCTTATTTAAACTATACCTCCAAATAAAAGCTCAACCATCCCTATTTTCAGGAAAATGAATATAGGATATCATGTGCAATCCATGTTATTTTATATATTTGCATTTATTAATTAATTTAAAATGATTTAATTAAATTTTTAATTACTTTGCTCATAGTTTTTTTCGTTGACAGGTAGGGATCGACAGAGAAAGTTGCAGCACCAGGGGATTGAGGAGAAACTGGTCGCTTTTTTTAAAGTCACTTTGCTAATAATTTTTTTCATTGACTGGTAGGGATGGGTAGAGAAAGTTGCAGCAGGGAATTGAGTAGGAACTGGTCGCTTTTTATAAGGGTGTTCTAACCTTGACTTTTTATAGTCGTTAGTCTGATATCAATAAGGTTACTACTTATATCCCTAAACTTGTTAGTAACGAGCAGAATTCTGCTTTAATGCGATTGATATCCTTTTAAGAAGTGGAAAAAGTGCTTTTAGCAATGCCTAGAAATAAGTCGAAATAAGTCACCTAATCCACATGACTTTACATCATATTTTTCAACCGAGTTGGAGCTTTTTGGGCTACGAGATTCATGAGATTGTTAAGGAATCTCGTAATTTGCTGTGTGGGTCGAATGCTACATTTTTAACCCTTATCCCTAAGTTTGGTACAATGAGATAATCCTAATGGGTTCAAACCAATTGGATTGTGTAACATCATTTATAAGATAGTGTTTTCTCTATTTGTAATTAGTCCATCCCACATTTACCCACTTTTACGAGCTCTCTAGATAAACATGCAATGAGACTTACTATGACATTACTCAACATCCAAGTTCCAGTTATGGAAGTGGGGTCTATTAACCAAAAACTTACTTAAATTTCTCAAGGACATCAAGTCACCTAGGTGTGAGACCACAACCCTTGGTGCTTAGACTCTAAGTTGGGAATTCTTTTTAACTCAATTCACAACCCAACCACATGCATAAGTTGTTGTGAGCGTGGTTGGAAGGCTCCAATTGCACAAAAACCTACCACCATGTAGTTGCAGCTAAATATTCCCAATTCCATGCATGTAGCCGTGAAATCAGTGCCACATTTTTAGGGCTAGCCTACAGGCATTGCCAAAAATAGTGCATAACTTGCCTGAATCAATTTTAAAGTAATGAGACGTATATAATATAAGAAATAAGGCTAGATCATTCTCAGAAGTTTCCAAACACATGAGAACATTTCATTGAACACATGGTAAACATGGTAAATAAAGGTCATGAATGCATATCTGTTCAATGTCTCCTTAACTTCATCAAGGAATCATCAAAAAGGCTTAATGTCCTCTCAAACTAGCTGCAACAACACTAGTTAGCCCATGCATTCACATAGCCATTCAATAACTTATCAAATCATGAACAAGATCCATAATAAGAGCATATCATTTAACCATGCATATAACTAGCATATGACCAGAATGAATCCATGACAAATCAGTCATAAAATTAACACAATAACCAGTACATGTGTTCATTGATCACAATAAATAAATAACACATTAATATATGCAAATGCCAACCAAGTCAGGGACTTGAACTGAGAGCATTTGCAACCCAGTTCTCCTCGCCATTGATTTAACTAATCTCAAAATCACTTACTGAGAGTAGCCAACCATCTAGCTTGACTGGCATTCAAATTGGGTTGGTCAAATAAGTACCTTATCCCACTGTTATCACTCATCGGAGCAAACTTCCTACCAAGGAGATAATGTCTCCACATCTTCAATGAATGAATGATAGCTTCCAACTCAAGATCATGAGTCACATAGTTATGATCGTGCTCATTCAAATTCCTTAATTCTTATCAAACCACCTGTCCTTTCTACATTGGGACTCCACTAAGTCCTTCCTTTCAAGTATTTATACAAACAACAAAATCCCTCTCAAGATCTGCAATCTTCCAAACCAAAGCATTTCTAGTCAGCTGCTTCAAGTGCTCAAAACTAGTTGCACACTCTTTAGTCCATTCAAACTTCTTCCCTTTCCTCTGTAAAGATGTGATAGGATTGTCAATCTTTGATAAGTTCTTGATGAACTGCCTATGATATCCTACTAGTCTCATGAATGATCTAAGCTCATCCACATTCTTTAGAGCTGGTCAGTCCATGATATTCTTAATATTTTTCGGGTCCACTACTATCCCTTCCTTGGAAACAACATGTCCCAAGTAATGAATATGAGTCTAAAAGAAACTGCACTTGTTGAGCTTGGCATATAACTGATGCTCTCTCAACAATCTCAATATCGCTACCAGGTGCTCTACAGGCTCCTCCTCATTCTTTGAATATACCAATATATCATCAGCAAAGAGCATCACAAACTTACGAGATAAGGGTGCAACACACTTGTTCATTCAAACACATTAAGGTGGTCAAGCATTGGTGAGACCAAAAGGAACCACCAGAAACTCATAGTTCCCACACCTTGTACGAAATTAAGTCTTGTAGATATATTCTTCCTTGATGCACACCGGATGATATTATGATATCAAATCAATCTTCAAAAACATTGTAGCTCCCTTCAACATATCAACAAATCATCAATATGTTGAAAAGGGTACATGTTCATGATAGTGACCTTGTTCAACTGCCTACAACCAATGCACAATCTGAAAGTACCATCCTTCATCCTTACAAGCAACACTGGTGCACCCTAAGGTCACACAGTTGGCCTTACGTATCCCTTATTAAGCATCTCTTTAAGTTGCAACTTCAGTTTCACCAATTCTTTACTGCTCATTCTCTATGGTGTCTCAGTTGCTAGTGCTACTCCTAGTACCAACTCAATAGAAAATTCCACCTCCCTATGAGGCAACAACTCTGGGATCTCTGCAGAAAACACATCCTGAAACTGCTACAAGACAAGATATCGACTCAAGACTTCATCATCCTCATCCCATTTCCCTTTGTCACTTGAAATGTGAACCATAAATAATAAACACCCTTTCTTGTAGCAACACTTTGCCTACATAATTGTAATGATTCTCAATGATGTAGGCTTCTTCATTCCCTGCAAGATTCTCTTTTCTCCATCATCATCCAATTACTCAATGGGCTTGTCATAACAATCCACCTTGGTCCTATGAATGAACAGCCAATCCATGCCCAAAAGCATGCTATATAATCCCAAAGTAAGCATATTTAGATGTTATGATGTAGCCATCTCATTAAGCTCAAATGCATAAGATCTCACCCATTGATGAATTAGATGTGTTGATGTAGCCATGTCATTAAGCTCAAATGCACAAGATCTCACCCAGTGATGAACTCTTCTCCTTATTCCCTATAGCCAACTACACCAATAACTGTTTGATGCAGTTCCTTACTCAACAGAAATTGATCCACCATAGATATAATTCAATCGAATATCATTAAAATAGAAACAAATTAATCACAAATCTTACAATCATTCTCGATAATCGATGACTGATGATTTTCCTGCCTATTATCCACTGTTGCATAGATCTGAGGAAGGATTCGGCCTACATCCCCAATTGTTTGTGTCTCCTAAGCACTGTAAATATGAAGCCTGCCACCCTGATGTGATGGATAATCCCCCTTGTGATGCTCTCCAACACACATCCAACATCTCAAAGGTTTCCAACCATTTCCTTTATTCTTCTACTCCTCAGGCTGAGACCCATGTCCTCTCTCAACTGCATTGCACTTCTAATGAGATCCCACATTTTCCTTGTCACTTGCATCTTGATATGTTCCTTTCTTATTGGGCCATTTTTCTTTTGTCTTCTCATTACCTTTCGAGTCTCGCTTGAACTTAGGCTTGCGATTATACTTCTCATAACAATGTTTCGAATTTCCAATGACTGAGGCCCATCACACTCAATCTCATCCTTGAATACTAAGGGCAGCCCACTGTTGGACCTTTGGACCTTTGCCTTCTCATCCTTAAGGTAGGGAAGATGCATCAACAACTCTAGAAATTTGGTCATGTACTTTTCATCTGTCATGGAACCCATCTTGAGTTTATAGAGTTCCTTGGCCTTTCTATCATAATACCTCTCAAACAGGTACTTTTTCTTGAAGAGTCTTTCAAACTCATTCCAAATCAGATCTTCTTCCTTGATGCCTCTGGCATGCTTAACTCTTTCCCACCAGATGCCTACCTTTCCCTGAGATTTAATGTGGCTATCTCAACTTTCATGTTTTTTGAATAATCTTGCATTCGAAAGAAATTATTCGTGCCTAGCAACCGTGATTCTGCATATGTTAATTTATTCACTTTTCTATCAAAAGTAGGAGGCTTGGCTTTCTTGAACTCTTCTAGAAAGTACTCCCTCCCACCACTACTATAAATATGCTGGCAATGATGATGATGATGTCTCTCAAAACTAAGCTAGAGTGGAATCCATGAATGCTAGCCCTCCTGTCAGCTATATCGAAGGATCTGCCAACTATCATTGTATCATCCGTGTCCATCATATACCCTTCCGAGACCTACTTCCATCCATAAAATTAGTCTTTTGTTCCTATCCCTAAACAATCCCTAGATTTCCCCGCTTCTACAAATCTATAAGGATCTGAAGAATCATTGCATTAACCTCACCTTATTTTTCCTGAGCTTTGGAAAGCCTTTCTTGTGCCTCAATCAACTACTCATTGTCTGCCTTGTAGCTCACAATTTCTACCTTCAAACTTCTCAATTTGTTTGTTAGACCAGGAGAATGTCTCTCTGCCTGCTATTCAACTCATCTCTCCCATCCAACCAATGTCTCTCCTTGCTTGTACGAAGAGTCGTATGAACTATACTCAACTATTCTGCTCTTCATCGCTTGGCATTCTATGTCCTGAAATATGCCATAGAATATTGAAACAAGTTTTGGTTAGATGGTAATTTTTTGTCATGTAAATGTATTTTTGAATGCATAAATAATTTAGCATCTTTAATTTTTGTCTAAATAATTTAATAATGTAAAGTTTACCTTTCAAATTTGTGATTTTAACAAATCTTTTTTTATTTCGAACAAATTTAACAAATATATATATATATATATATATATATATATATAAACTAAAGACCTAAAAAACAGACATTTATTTAAAATTATTGAATATATTGTGATTTTATTTATTTAGATAATCTATTTATCTAAACAATAAGCTAATCTAAATTCAATAATTCATTTATACAATCAAAATTTACATAATACTTAATTTTCTTTTTCAAAATTGATAAAAATTTATGAAATAATTAAATTTCCTTTCTAAAATGACAACATTTCATTTAGCCAAGAGCTCATCCTACAAGCTAGTGTTAGGGGACAACCAAGTGTCAGGGGATATATAAGTTTTTCCATCGATACCCTTCAAATAAAAATGAAAACTTAATTTTTGTGGTTAAATTTTTTAATTGATCCTTATATATACTCTATTTAATATTCAAAAATATAATTTAAACAATGAAAAATAACAAAATATTTTGCACTCTATACTAATCTTATAAATCTATACTAATCTTACCATTCGGGGTTATAATCTTGCTATTCGAATTTATTTAAATATGTTAGATCCGTACTTTAAACCTATGCTAACCTTGCTATTCGAGGTTACAATCTTACTATTCGAGGTTAAGTTCAATGAGCTGAAATATGTTAGCAATTTCAATCAGATAACGCCTTCGGTAATTTGACTCCGGGTATTTGAAGAGCGGATGACAGTATCCAGTATCCAATACGTCCGCCGTTCTTAAAGTTCAATAAAAGATTGCCGTTGATAACATTAAATGCCAAGGTCACCGGATCCTGTGGGGCCGATACCGATTGGTTTCGATCAGCCGACCAGTGGAGATTTGTGTTTATGGTGATAGTCGGCTTCGGCAGAGCCCACCAAGCTGCCACCCAGCTGCGTGATAATGGAGGCTCTCATTATCGTTTGTTCTATGACTAATTTTTTAAGTGGGATGATGTACATTTTTAATTAATATGAGTATTGATTTAATTGGTTTTATTTGTATTTTGGTTTAGCCTTATCATGAAGGATCATTAATGGCCTGAACTTATCTGATAAGAGAATATATTCCAATTTTGGCTATTACAGCCTTATTTTATTATATACCCAGAGATATGAATTGTTATATATGGAAAACGATAATGATGGCATAAATGCCGAGAAACCTGTGGCTTATACATGTGACACATACGCCTCTTCTGTTACAGGACTTTTGTCATTGGAGGAAAGGGATCCACAAGATTTTTAAATTGCGAGCCTGGCAGTCTTGTTTTTTTTGCAGAGGATAAGAGCAGGCATCAGCTCTTGCTGTTTTATGTGAAAAGCAGAATTTAAGCGATTAGTTTTCTTAGTAATGGACTCAATATTTTAAGTAAGATTCTGTTTAGCTTCGCTTAGTTAATTCATTTCTGTGACCATATATTCGCCTTGTGCAGCTCAGCACGGGGTGTATTCTCACTAGGGTTCAATCATGCGTTGTGAGTTGTAGTTGTGCAAATACTGCTCTTAGCATTTGGACCACTTGGTCATTTGCTCAAGTCCGTGTACTGTGGATAAATATGAAAGCAATTATTATTATGATATTTTTAAATTAACTGTGATTATTCTGAAGCTATTATGAGATAGCCGTAGTCCTCCTTCATGTGGTTGTGTTCTTCAAATCTCTCTCATAGTTTTAAAGAATAAATATATTTAATTGTTGGGATAGGTTAGTTTTGCATTTTTGCATTTTTTTTTGAAGTAGTAAAATAAATATTAAATACTAAGTCGTAATATGGAAATGCAATAGATGCAAATTATAATAACTATAACATGCAATTAATTCTAAATATTGGGAGTTGGTAAATGGTGGATTAATTATTTAATATTAAATATATAAAATTGGAAAATTATCAAAGCTTTATGGTTTTCTTATTTTTATTTAGTTAATGATATGGCTCGAGAAAAATAATGTATGTGATTTTTAAGCATACCGTTATATTATAGTGAACGCTGTTGAATCCTTAATGAAAGGCTGAACACACCTTGTTTTTCTTTTTATATTATTTATTATCTAAAATTGTTTGTTTATATTTCCCAACAAGTTATCTCATATTGATTAATGTAGAAAGTCTGTACCAAATTTCATTGAGTAACAATATCCACATGAATTGAGATCCAAAGTATTGGTGATATTGTTTTTAGTGGGTGTTTTGGTAAAAGGAAATCATGTTGGAAAGAAATGACATGTATTTCTAGATTAGGAATGGAAACATTTAATGTCGCTAGTTGTGAGCTATGGAAAGAGAAAATGGGGAATTTTCATAGATCAAAATATATGAGTTGTAGTATTAGAACCAAATATGTTAGTATGAAAAGTGAAAAGGGTATAGTGTTTTTTAGAAAGGGAAAAAATATTATTAAGGCATGCTTCCAAATTAGGAGTGGGTGAATTTTTTTTATGGAAATTCCATAACATGTTCTTCAAAGAAGTGGTGGATTTATATTATGTAAATGTGAGTTAAAAAACCTTTTTTTTGAAAAAGTTTATTTGGTTTAAGAATGGGTGATGGTGATCATGTAACCAAGAACTTAAGTGAATTTAATATTTTTATGACCAAACTTATCTCAATTGGAGTGAATATGGATGAGGAGGAAAGGTGTTGACCCTTATGTGCTCATTTCTAAATTCATGGGACAATGTAGTAATAGCCATTAGAAGAATTTCAACTATGGTTGGTGGCATCACAATGTCCTAGAGCCTTTGGCTTTTGATAAGCTCGGGTGGAAATATTCTAAATCCACCAGTGATTCCTTTGCTATTTGTGGAGGATTGAAGAAGAAAATTTAGAAGAGAGAAAAGGGAAGATTGGAACCCTATGGGAGACATAAGTCTCCTAGAAAATCGAATGAAAAATGTTGAAACTATAGCAAGGTGAATCTTCTTAAAAGAAGAAAAAAGAATAAGGAAATGGATGATTTCAACGATTAATATGGAGAATATTTTCAAGATGATGGTGGGTATACATCAACCTACATGGGTTTGATTTTGTAGCTAATACACTATCGATATTCCTTCCAAACAACATTGACTTTTAGTGTATAAGAAAAATGATATTGGGTGCATATACCCTCATGATGGCTCTCCTTTCAGCATAGCTAGCCTTGGTAGAGTCCCCAATAGGTTCCTTGATGATATAATGAAGAGTATATATGGGGTTTTTCACATTCCACTTTTGGTACATAACTCACCATTAGTGACATGTCTTCACTTAGCGAATTGAAAAAGCACCAGTATTTAAGGGATATTAAAGAACACCTCTTAATTTCATTAGATATTGATAAATACCTCCTTATGTATTTTTCAATTTAACCACCTTTATAATACACATTTCCAATTAAAATCAACCATATTTTTATTAGATACCTCTTTCAATACCTCACAATACCTATAATGTTCATGAGCCAATCCCCCAGCCCCCCAACTCCAAGTAAAATTATCAACTTTAATTTTTACAATTTTAAACCTCCCTCTGTTAATTAGTGTGATTCTATATTAGTGAACAAAGTGAAGGACCCTTTCTATTAAATTTCCCATGCTATTAGTGAGAGAAATCAATGATGTAGTGGGGTGGATGTAAGTTAATGATGGTCTACCATGACACATTAGTGGTAATGAAAACATGGAGAAGCAATATTATGTTAACTTGGAGGGGTAATTAGGCATATTTATGCAATGAATTTGAATATGGTGTAAAACTATGAAACATAAATAAATGAGTTGGCTTTCCAATATATATGTTTTATTTTTTAGAAATTTTGTCTAATTGTGTGAATTTTGAATTTTCTTAACATTGGTATGTTATTTTTCATGCTAAATATAATACATATGTTTCCATTAGTGCAAAATTTGAGTATCTATATGATGGAATCTTGCTACAAAAACTTGTGAAGTTGTAAAGAATAGATTATTGTAATACACAACTATTTTTCCAAAATTTGTAATCTTAATTTTATAATTTTTTATTACTATGAATGTCATTATATCTTTGAAATTACAAATATTTCTATTAGTGCAACCTAAAAGAGTCCTACTATTACTGAACATTCATTTTTTTAAATATTGTAAGTCTCAATGTCCTGTAGAATACCATATATATATATATATATCTTAAAATCTTAAAATACATCCTCCTTATTTCGAAATGGTTACTACCCCAAAACATTATTGTGGAAATAGAAGGAGGATGTATTTTAAGATTTTCATATATATATATATAGATCTGAAACTGTATTTATAATAGTAAAAACTATTATTTAAAAAAAATACATATTTAGAATCTACACTATCTACTATATGGGTATGTAGTTTAATGGACAACATATTTGTCTAGATTATAGAAAAATTATGTTGAATATATATATATGTGTGTGTGTTCTCAAATAATGATGTTTTCATGTATTTCTAGTCCAAACCACTTTTTTCATGATCCCAAACCTCTAACTAAAGAAACCAAGTCACCATACATGTAGGATTCTAGCTAGGAAAAATTTAGATTAAAAAACATGTGTGCATATTAAAAACACGTGCATTTTTAGTGTGGACAATGTGTGTGCATCCAAAATAATGTGCATGCTTCTAG
Organism: Pinus tabuliformis; assembly: GCA_031772625.1. NCBI lineage: Eukaryota > Viridiplantae > Streptophyta > Pinopsida > Pinales > Pinaceae > Pinus > Pinus tabuliformis. Next base: position 150,597,046 of record CM062804.1, on the reverse strand, counting down.
CAGTAGGAACATTCATGTGTTCATGCTAGTAGTAACTTTAACATATGGGGATGGGTTGAGGTGGGTTTGGAGAGGATGAGGAGGGTGAGTGATCTAGGTGATCCAGAAAATGCTCAAAAATAAAAGTGCTCAAATTTTCTTGAAACTAGTGCAAAATATTAGAGGTCATCATTATGATTCAATGAATGCTTCAATCACCTCAATCTGACATCGTATGAGAAATTTATCGCGTTTTGATGTTTTGACAAAACAAGAAAAAAGTCAAAGTTGTAGGTTGACTATGTAGGGTATAGATGCTGATGTGGAAGTTCATACACTAATGTGGTATTGATGTAATATGTTGACAATATTGTACAAATGAAAATTAGACCAATGTATTGAGGGCACGTGGCACATGGTTATTAGGTGTATGATTGATTTGGTGGACCAATCATAGGTCACCGCATGCGCCAATAAGCCTACACCATGTGGCCCTATGAGATCCCACTGAATGACCCTATTATTGGTCCTAAATGTTTTTTAATAGACTGACCATCCTTTGGCGGAATCAATGACATGATCTCCTTTTGATGAAATGACTGCCTGACCAGTAGGCCACATGTACCACTTATTAATCCATAGGCATAAAAATTATTTAAACTTTACAGGCTTTAGAAGTGGGGGGAGAGGATCGGGTTGGTGAGCACACCTGACCAACCTAGCCTTGGCTCTATGCACATAACATGACCGATGGTGATGGATAGGGGTTGGGCGCATGGAATATCGCCTGACGCCTAGTCATTTGACAACACAGAACCATCAACGAAGGAGTAGGAGAGGTAGGGAATGTGGTGTTACCTCCCACACCCCTAGTCATATGATTATATAATGAGATCAAAGGTAGAGGCTACACGTGGGGCTACGAGCCATTAAAAAATTAATAAATTCAAAAAGCATATCAATGGACCTTCGCCAAAGCTAGTGGATCAAACTCACATCCTGCGGGATGTTGACTAGCGCAGCCAATCAATTGGGCTATTACCATTTTTTTGCCAAGTTAGTAGAGCCAAGAGATGTTGGAGGTGGACACTGTAGACTTGTTTGGAAAAAGGTGGGTATTTTGCTCAATTTTAAGCCTTTTTGAGCTCAAGAAGAGCATAGTGGGGGGTTTTTAGCATTCTGGACACAATGGTAGTGTTATTTTTGTAGATTGAAGCTTGTATGTTATTGTATTGAACATTTGATCATATAATAAAGTGGTCATCATTGGTAGCCAGACCTATAGACGTAGCCCAATATGGGTGAACTCCATTATAAAATTGATATTTTTTATGTTGCATTTTGTCATCTTAATTCTATTAAAATTCTAGAAATCAACTTATGTTTGTGTAATTTTGCAATTTCAATCTATTGCCTAAAATGACATAAATGAACCTTCAATTTAATCAATGAAACTTTCACTTTCATTTTTGGATCAGTTTAGTATCAGAGCATGGTTTTTGTGAAGTTTTGACAAAATTTGAAAGGTTTTTGGATGCTTACAAGGTCTAAATTGAGAAGAGGAGAAGGAGCATTTGAAGAACCTAACCCTCAAGTTGGCTCAAGAAGGAAAATGCCAAACATGTCATGGCACATGAAGAAGGAAAAGAACAAGAGTTGATCTCTCAGGATGAGAGAGCTTTCAAAAATATTTCTTTGATCTGATTGAGATGGTGAAGGTGTTGTATAATGAAAGAAGAACATTATTGCAAGGATAAGGTTCTAATCAACCAAAAAGTGATGATGGTAATGGGAGAAAGCCTCCACCTCCTCCTCCTCCCTCACCTCCATCCTCACCTCCTTCTTGACATAGACCAACTCCTCTAACATCTCCAAGATGGCATGATAAGTCTACATTTCTTAAGCTTGATGTCAAGTTTGAATTGCCAATGCATAATGGAGAAGTAAAGGCCAAAAAGTTAGATAATTTGGTTCGTCAAATTGAAGGTTATTACAAGATCCAAAATATTGATGATGATGTCACCAAGATCCAACTTTATTCTCTTCGTTTGGATGGTGCGACTCTTATTTGGCAGGAAGCCAGAACTTAAGAATATTTGAATAAAGGTGGTAAAATTATCTCTTTTGGGAATGATTTTATAGTTGCATTAAGGAGGAAATTTTATCTGTCAGCTTATATGCAAAACGTATTAAGCGATTGACAAAATTTTAGATAAGCTAAAGGTCAGAGTGTGAAAAGTTACACTCAAGGATTTATAAAAAGAGCATTAATCTTGGGTTTTGATTTGACCTCAGAAGATACTCTCCTTAAATATATAGGTGGATTACATATTTATTTGACCCATGCTATACTTATGTTTAATCGCACTGATCTAGATGAAGTATGTGTTCAGGCTACTCATTTAGAATCAAGAGGCAAGAATTTTCCTCAAGTGTCTAGCAAGAAACCCTTCAAATCTGGAGATAAATGAAAGGGGAAATATAAAGGAATAAACAATGTAAACTATCGAACAGGAACTGTATGGAGTATAAATTTTTTTGAGGTAGAAAAAAATCATTTGATTTTGAAAAGCGTTGATTTAGAATATCCATTTTTTTGGAGCATATTTTTTACACTTCAAATTTTTTGTATCAAGTATGAATTTTTTTTGAAAATGTTAGTGATTTTCATGCTGAGCTTGAAAGGTGTTGATGCAACATTAATCCATTTTTTTTGAGGACTTATGTTTGAAAGTTTGAATTTTATAATGTATTAAGTGTGGATAGTTTTTTTTAAATGTTGGTGATTTTCATGTAATTTTTTTTTGTAAGCTTAGAAGGACTACATCTTCATCATGTCCAATATATCACCTTGATCAGGGCAGGGAATTGAACCGGTGACTTCAAATCAAGGAGTGCCTTAAAAAAGCACCTAATCATTGTCTATCCAAGATCACATGGACGATTTTCACACGGATTTTGAAAAACATCAACATTTTTTGTAAGGCATATTTTTAACACTTTAAATTTTCTTATGTGCTAAGTATGTACAATTTTTTTAAGTGTTTATTCTTTAACCATTTTTCAAGTTGGCTTATTCCTTTTCTTGTTTTTTATCCTAAGATGTTTATTCTTTAAGGTTTTCCAAGCATGTACCTTTCGTTTTTCTTTGATATTTTTTATAATATTTTTTTCAAAGATTAAAATTAATAATAACATTAATATTTTGAGTTTAGGATTGTTTATATATTTATATATTTATAATTAATTATTCAATACACATAAAATAATTGCCACTAAAAAATAATAATTTTAAACACTGGACAAAAAATACACATTTTGCATATAGATATAATTAAAAAAATATGTATTTCTCGACCTTTTCACTATAAATGGCATGTTAAATAAAAGGATTTTATGGAAATTTTGAATAAAAAAAGTTGAAAGATAGCAAAATTATGAAATTTTTATGAATTTTATATCCAAAGATAGTGACATTTGATCTTAAAAAAAAAAAATATTCATATAAAATTTCAAGAAAAAATAACAAAAAAAATGTTAAAAAGAATAAAACATACAATTAAAAAAAAAAATCCTTAAAAATAAAAAACAAAATATTTCAAAAGAAAATACAATTAAAATTAAAAAAAAAAAACATAAAAACAATTTTTTTTTTTTTTAAATTGAAAAAAAACAAAAAAGAAAAGAAATGAAAAACATTAAACGAAAAATAAAAAAATAAATAACATTAAAAAAAACACATTAAAAAACCATTGAATCTTTTTTTTTTAACAATTAAGAAAACACTTTTAAAAAATATATCAAGAATAATTAAAAATAATAATAAAAAACAAAATAAAAATAATTAAAATAAAATAAAAATCATTCAACTAAAAAAAAAACAGAAAATAAATAAATGCATTTAAAAAAAATATCGAGGCCCCGCGAGCCTTGGGTGGGGAAAGTGAAATTCTAGGCATCACCCTTTCCTCACCCATAGTTAGGGGGCAACTGGCTTGGGCAGGGAGGAGGATTTGTGCCAACTCCCCCTTATTTAGTGCAGCCATGCCATAGGCCTTGGGCGGGGAAGGCGATTTTTGGAATCACCTTCCCCATCGAGAGTCGTGGAGTTGCGAGGGTGTGTGGGAGGGAAGAGATAGGGTCATGGGGTGGCTAGGTTGGATGGATGGGAGGTGCTAAGGACATGGGGAAGCTATGCTTGGAGGGTGGAGGAGCTGCATTCATCTCGTCCCATCTGTCGAGCCCATCTTCCCCACTGCCCTTAGTGGGGAAGATAATTATTGGAATCACCTTCCCCACCCTATGCTCATCGGGTAGTTGGGTTGAGTGTGGGGGAGGATTTGCATGAGATCCTACCCCCACCTAGCCTAGCCTCCCCACTGCCTCTTGTCCCCTGCACAACCCAACCATCCCATAGCCCTCAGTGAGGAAGGAGATTCTGTGAACTGCCTTCCCCACCTTGGGTGGTGGGGTTGCTGGTCTAGGCAGGGGGGAGGAGCTAGGTGAACTCCTCCCCCTCGGCTAGCCCAGCTGCCCCATTTGCCCTGGGTAGGGAAGGTGATTATGGGAACCACCTTCCCTTCCTAGGTCTGTGGGGTGACTTGGCAAGGTAGGGGAGAGTGGCTAGCACCATGGGGTAGCTAGATTGGGCAAGGGGAGGAGCTAGCATCATGGGGCGACTAGGCTAGGCAGGTGGCAGGAGCTAGGGTAATGGGGAGGCTAGGTTGGGTGGGGGGGACGATTCTGCGTGCAGCTCATACCACCTGCCTAGCCCAATCGCCCCACGACCATTGGTGGGGACGATGATTCCTAGAATTTCCTTCCCCACTGGTGGCCCATGGCGTGGCTGGGCTTGGCGAGGGGGAGGAGCTCTGTGAGCTTGTTGGGCTCCAAAATTGACACATTTTCTTATTTTGATTCCTTAACCTTTTATTAATTTTCTGAGTCTTTTATGTATATAATATGATAATTTGTGTGTTGTGGACTTTAGAAAGCAGTTAATAAGGCGTTTCATCATTTTATTCTCTAAACAGATTGACTTAACCATGAAAATATGAGTTACGCTTATAATTCAAAATGATAACTAATAGGGATTTTGATAAGCAGATGTTGTTCCTTGGATAACTAGATTAGAGCAAGTTACATGGAGTTGTTCGAGTTATTTATGACTTGGATAAGAAAATATTAATGATCATCATGGAAAGACAAGCTATGAATGAGATTTTTTTCCATCTATTCCAAGGGAACATAAGAGATTTTGTAACTCAAATTGGGCACTTTCTCGTAAATATAAAAGCAAGGAATAAAGCCTTGGTGAAAAGGGAGACTTTTTACTATTATTCTTATGCTTATGCTCCAAATTTTTACAGACTTCGTAATATTGTTGTTGATTAATATAATGGAGACTTATGCGGTTTAGCTTTAATTCTTACACTAATTTCACTCTAAGGCGGTTGGATTCCATTTATCGCGGGCCTAATTCCGGAGTGACTATTGCCCTATTTGTATCATTAAGTTTACATTTCATTATTTTCTTTCTTGTTTTGTGATTATTTGATTTCTAGAATTTAGCACTGGTTACTGAATTGTTCATTACAACAATAGTTGCTACAATAGTTTGAGTAAATATCATTGGATTAGATTTCTGATAGCTGAATTTCTAAAGTGTTATTCATTTTATCACTTGTTATGATTTATAAGAAAAATGTTAAGAGTAAGGTGTGATATTTCCTTTGGTAGATTTTGTTCAAGTCAAGTGTATTGTTTCTATCCTGTAGTTGTAGTTTCCTAGGAAACAACATGTGCTTAACATAGTTATTTTTAGAAGGTTGAATTCTTCGATTATCTTGCTAAGCTTTTTGATTGCTTTGAATTTATGAATTTGTGTGTAAAGCATTCTTTTAATAAATTATAGCTATTTCTTTTGGTTTCACACATTTACCTTTCAGTAGCACTAGACAATATAGGTTACATAAAATCTATTCTTTACACACACCATGTGGATAACCTTGAAATAACTAGACGGGTTCCAGGTCGAAAATTTAATGTTTAAAGGTATGTTGGTGTTTTTAGGGAGAAACTAAATAGCCCAGCATTATGGTGGCACTGTCGGGGAGGTTATCAAAGAAGTGTTAGTTGTATCCCTGTAAGGTTGGGTATTAAAAATAGAACATAAGAACCTGCGCACGCACCAAGTAAAAATCTTGTGCTGGTGTCTACACTTAGCTGATACTTTTAGAATTGTTTACTGTGCAAGACTAGGAAACAATATTGGACCAGAAATCAAGAAGTTATAGATTCAAAACCTATTTTGAAAACCACCAAAACTCAAGGTCACTCTGGACTTCGAAGATTTCCTTTATAGATGAAAGCATTTTTTATTTTGAATCTCAAGTGTCGATAGGTCCCTGAACAAGATCTGGGAAGGGTTCTACTATTGCCTCTCAAGCAACAGGAACATCATCTGCATCTCATGCTAAGATTCATGATAAGACTATGAGGTCTGAGAAGACTTTCGAAAATACACTTATTAATAAGCCCAACCCTTCCAGTAAAAGAGAGGGGAATTCTTGTAACCTAGGAGAAGGAGGAGGTGAAACAAGTGAGCCACTGCCACAGTCTTTTGAATTTCCAACAACACATGTTGCAAAGGGGGAATCTGAAATTCCTTATCTAATTAGTGTTGTAAAACCTACTCAGAACCAAAAACTTAGCCAACACATTATTCTTCTGTTAGTAACCCCTTACCACAAAATACCTAAGGATTACTTAAAAAAAATTATCAAATGGAAAATGCAGCACTAGGAACCCAAACTTCACACATAAAATACCCTATTTTCGATCCATGGGATAATGAGCCAATTAAATCTATCCCACTACAGAATCTTCCAAATTTTCATGGAATGGCTTTTGAGGATCCTCACATATTTCTGTTTGAAATTGACATCTTATGCCGAGGTTATGACTATACCACTAGTCCTCAAAAGTTGAAATTGTTTCCTTCCACTTTAAAGGGAGCAACTTTACGTTGGTTTATGGGATTAGCGGAGATGCCGTAACTTTGTGGGATCAGATGAAAATTTATTTCCTCACCAAATAACAGGATTATTTTCGATCTAGGGATTTGAACGAAGAAATATTTAAAATGATGTCCAAAGAAGATGAGACTTTAGAAGAATATGTGGAAAGATTCCAATACAATTTACAAAGATCACCTTATACCACTCTACCCAGAGCAGTCTTAAAAACTACTTTAATTAGAGGAATGACAGATGAATGGATAGATACAATTAATTTAATCGGAAAAGGTGATATTTCTAAGGAGTAACATGATGACATTGTAAATCTATGTATCAGGCACTAGAGAGGAAGTTCAAAAACCAAATCTGGAGTTTGGGACCCCCTCAAAAGAACTAGCAAAACTACAAGAGGAGGGGTGACTCAAACAGAGATTGGTAATATCCTGTAAGAATTTAAAGTTAATTTCTTGAGTACATTAACTATAGCGTTGGATTCCTTGCAGGTAAAACTTAAAAAAGTAGATGTGGAACAAGCTTTAGCCATTTTTTCCCTCACTTCTGAAAGAATTATAGTCACAAAGAGTGCCTGCTAGCTGTAATCAAAATATGTGCCATATGTTACAATACTCCACAGAACATTTTCCGTCATTCCCATGACTGAAAGTTGAGTTTAAAGAGGTTGAGGAAGAACCTAAGCCAACATAACTTATGGCACAATGATGATAGTGGTAAACATGCTCTTCAGGTATTATCCAATATCCTGCTTTGTTTCATTCTGGAGAGTATAACCAACAACAGACTCATAGATCAAAGTGGAAGCAACCTTTTAATTACACTTGGCAATCCCAATCATACTCTGCAATGCCATGGGAACATCAGTAGTTCGTTGGGCTTTTATGGCCTAATCAACAATATCTTACACCCCCATGGAAAAATTCTTTAAATAATCCATATCCATCCCATTGGGAAAATTCCTCCACACAAGGACCAATGTGGTTCCAGAATTGGCCACGCCCTACGAGACCAGTCAACCCATCCATTGGGTCACTTCCTCAGTTGCAAGCACCATTAGAAACTCCTCTCCAATTACCCCCAAATGTTCCACCTCCTTTGCACCCTCAGATACCTCCCTAGCCAAATCCCAATCCTAATAATAGACTTCTTCAGTATGTGGAACTTGTTGAAAATCCAAAATATGGCTCTAATTCCTTTGAATGTAATCAATTGTGGTTAAGATCTGGAGGGATGATATTCCTAGAAGATGATGTAGGGAAACAAGGACAGGTAGACAATGAAAAACTCACTGAAGAGCAGCCTTTAACAGAACAATACTCATCACTCCTAGTTATCACCAAAATAGAAATTCCTAATAAATTAATGAAACAGAAAGAGTTTGCTACAACTATGGATGCTACTCCACCATATCCCAAGAGAAATACTTGTTGAAAACAGAAACAAGAAATGTTAAAAATAGCATCTAGAAATTCCAATTTAATCTGTTCTTGAATTAAATTTTCTTTTCTCATAGAACCTTGTAATAATTAACTAAGTTAAATTGACTTAGCTAACTTAGGAATTTCGAGTTGGAAGTCTATATGGAGTCATGTAAGTGTGATCCCTAAGTTTTAGGGGTCCAAATTGAATTTATTTGAGTGGTAATTAGATAACTCAGTTTGACTGAGTTATAGACGGTTAAACTAGTTCTAATTGTTGGTGGAACTAGTAGAGGTCTAGTAGTTAGTTGGTGCACTCGTGAATCCTCAGTGCTACTCTAGCTAACTGGAGATTCACTCATGAGAAACTCATGCATGTTAATTTAGAGGGAGACCTAGTTGAGACTAGAGTGCAGGGATAGTGTGCTGTCAGTTGTATAATTTTCCAAGTTATACACATGGTGCATACAATCAGAGAAGGACATAAGATTGGACTGCGCAATTATGGAAGAAGGTTTTCCTGATTAAATAGAGGCTAATTCCTCTAGGAATTGTGCAAATAATTAGAAGTTTGGTGACTTGGAAATTTGGCTAAGTATTGGCCAGAGGAAGTCAGTTAGGCATACGATAGGAAATACTTGTGCAGGTAAAGCTCAAGGTTGAGCAAAGAATATTGTATCCATCCAAATTATTTGACCAAGGGACAAGGAAAAAGGGGCTTGGAGAGCTACAAAATAGGCTAAGGATTTGGCTTGAGCTATCTTATGAGCTAAGAGAGTTGATCATACTTGTGCGGAGATGTTCTAGTGAGAACAAGCGTTGTATCTTCACTCATATTTATGATATATACAATACAAATAGAGAGGTTTTGAGTAGTGTCTTCCCCATATACATCTTTTGTTATGTTCCATTGATATATCTTCTTCTTGTTCATATTATTTTCATCGATCTATTGGATTTCATTGGTTGAAAGTAGAAGTAGATTCTTATCATGTGCTTTAGTTCATTGCATGAGCTTGCGAATCTATAGGATTTTCTACATTATTGTAATTAAATCACCGATTTATTCTAATTTTGATCTCATAGGGGAATTGGGAAATTTATGTATTAAAATTCCTCCTCTTTAGGCTATTTGATATGTTCCAATTAATGCCAAAACTATTAAGGAACTGTGTGTTAAGAAACATGGGAGAAAACCAAAAGAACCTCTTACATTCCATGTGTTAGGAAAACTTTCTGACCTTATCCTAGGAAAGAAAGTACTTATTAAATATGACGACCCTAAAAACCCTATAGTTATAGTTCAAATCTAGGGGCATAGCGTTCCAAAAATCCTTGTGTACTTAGGAGATGCAACAAATATCTTGTCTGTAGAAACTTGTGGGATCCTTGGGATTACAACATCTAAACCAATCACCATTATGTTGGAATTGTTTGACAGATCGATAGTCAGACTAGAAGGCACTCTGGAATACATTATCATCTTTGTGGATTCCTTGGGATACCTATTAGATTTCCTAGCTATTAACCCCAAAAATTGGCTAGATGGACACCCTCTGATACTTGCAAGGCCATGTCTAGCAACTCCTAATGCGTATATCAGGTGTTGAATAAGAAATATGAAAATTTCAAAAAGGATTGTTGTTAAAAATCTTATACTCTATCCACCTGCTAGACCTAGCCTATCCATTAATAATTACCAACTGTCTCCTTCGAAATATCAGGAAGACAATCTACATCCTCCTCTTACTTTAGATCAAGCTCTTACTTTTAAAAGGAAGGTTGAGGATGATGTGATTAATGGTTTTACTAACCAACCATCTAGTATTGGGAATCCAATGTGCCAAATGTTAAAATCATTGTTCCATAATGAAGCCTAGGGAGACCCATTAAATGTTCAAAATAATGATCATATACTCACAACTAAAGTTCACAATAGTACTCCCATTGAAATTGAACTAGGAAACACTTTGAACATCAACGCTAATCTGGATGGACGATGTTGTAAAGAATTTATTCAGGTCCTCCAGAAATATAAACAGGCCTTTTCTTTGGAGTATTCATACAAGAAAGGCATCGACCCTCAATTGTGTACACATCCTATTTACATTGAGAAAGATTATCGTTCCATTCACCAGCAAAAAGGAAGATTAAATCCACACCTTAGGGACATAGTAAAACAGGAACTGTAAAATCTTCTTGATGTTAATCTCATATATCTTATTTCTAAAAGCCAATGGGTTTCACCTTTGGTTGTGATCCCCAAGAAAAATGGAAAATGAAGAATTTATGTGGATTACAAGGAATTGAATAAGTCTACACAAAAGATCATTTCCCTCTTCATTTTGTAGACCAGGTCCTTGATACCCTTTCTAGGGAGAATTTTTTTTCCTTCCTTGATGATTTAAGTGGATATAATCAAATCCAAATTGCCCCTGAAGACTTGGACAAAACCACATTTACCTATCCATGGGGAGCCTTTGCATATAGGGTTTTATCATTTGGGTTGTGTAATGCACCAGCCACCTTTGAGAGAGAAATCCCAAACATTTTTTCTAATTTAATTAGTGGAGGACATGAACTCTACATGGATGATTTTACCCCCTATGGTAATGAATTTGAGAAAACCTTACATAATTTGGAGCAAGTTCTTAAACGATGCATTGCCACTAGACTATGCCTTAGTAATGAAAAATGCCACATGATGATGATAGAAGATGTAGTTCTGAAGCATTATATCTTCGTTGTAGGTATTCAAGTCAACCCAGCAAAAATTGAGGTAATTCTTATGCTACCTACTATGCCTACACAGACAGAGGTATGCAGTTTCCTTAGTTATGCTAGTTATTATCATCACTTTATAACACATTTTTCAAAGATATCAGTGCCTGTGTATGTGTAAATGGGGTATGTATAATTTGAATGGATTGACAAATGCAATGTTTCTTTTGTAGATCTTAAGAAGTTGGTCTCAATAGCCCATGTGTTACGAGGGCCAAATTGCAGCTTTCCATTCCATATTTCAGCAAATGCATCTAAGACGGCAATAGGAATCATACTTGGGAAAGAAGAAGATAAAAAGCCATATGCTATCTATTATATTAGCAAGAATATTACACTAGTAGAGCTAAACTACACAATGACAAAAAAAAAAGAATTTTTAGTTGTTGTTTACTCTATCATTAAATTTTGTCACTATATAACAAGATTTCTCATTTTTTTATACACTAATCATTCCTCCATTAGATATCTAGCCAATAAACCTATTACTAATGGTTTAATAACACGTTGGTTTTTGTTATTATGGGAATTTGACATTAACATAAAAGATCGGTCAAGGAAGGAGAACCTAATCATAGAATTTTCATCCATAATCCCTGTAATAGTTGACTCTTCACTTGTGGAAGATCAGTTTCCATATGAACACTTGTTTGTTGTAATGGTCAAAACACCATGGTATGCGTATGTGGCAAACTACCTGGCAGAATGGAAATTACCAGCACATTTACCATCTCGGGAAAGGAAGCTTATTGTTCAACGTAGTGTGCAATTTTCCTAGATTGACATATATCTCTTCCACACGGGATCAAATCTCCAAATCCACAGATGCATCAAGATTGATGATATCATTAAGGCTTGCCATGATGAACCATGTGGTGGGAATTTTGTTGATCAAAGGACTGGGAATAAGTATTGCATATGTGCTACTATTGGCCCATGATATTTAAGTAAGCAAAAAAAATGTCGAGGGTCATGATAGCTGTTAGACAATGGGTCATCCCATTCAAGCTGATGAAACACCCCGAAAGAATCAAGTTGTACTTAAACCCTTTGAAAGATGGGCATTATATTTTGTTGGCTCATTTAATCCTCCTTCAAAGAAAATGACATATATTTTGGTCTACACAAATTATGTGACTAAATGGGTGGAAGTGACGGATCCCTCAAAACCCATAGAAAAGGAAGTTATTATCTTCTTATTAGAACTATTCGTGCAATATGGATTTCGCCAAGAGGTCATCATATATGGAGGTTCACAATTCACCGTCCACAATATTTTTGCTACAATGCAAAAGTATCACATCAAACACAAGGTTACTTCCCCTTACTACCCTCAAGAAAATGGACAGGTGGAAAGTACTAATAAAGTTTTGGAGGCGATTCTAACCAAAAATGTATCCACCAACTGCTGAAACTCAGACACCAAGCTTCCTAAGGCCCAATGGGCCTACCGAACAACTTGGCACAACACTATTGGATATTCACCATACCGACTCATTTTCGGGAAGGAACCCAATTTCCCAATAGAATTTGAAATTAAGACTCTCAAAACCACAATGGAATTCAAACTGGATTTGGAAATCACACTCAGACATCACCTAAAACAACTTAATGAATTATATGAAATATGGTTGGCATCCTTACAATGCACAACTGTTTTTCAACAACAAAGGGCCAAATGGCATGATCGCCTCATCAAGAAGAAAGTTTTTCAAAAAAGTGATTGGGCACTATTGTACAATTCCAAATTCGAGGATTTCCTAGGCAAGCTTCAAACTAGATGGTTGGGACCATATGAGGTCATCAAAGTTCATGAGATTGTTATAGTGAGCCTTACCACCAATGATGGGCCTATCATATCTCTCCTTGCCAATGGACACTGATTATGCCTATATCACCAGTCACTTACGTGGGAGTATTTTCTTCATGAGGTAAACAATGATTTGAATTTATAGGTTTTAGTTGATTGGGGCAGTAACCCCACAAATCCAACCCGCTAAAGCATCTTTTTTAAAATTCTTTCCATTTTGTATATAATGTGTATATTTATTGAAGAAATCGTTTAAAAAAATAAAAATTATTAATAATAAATAAATATATTTCATAATAAAATAATAAAATATGGGGCAATCTTGTTCCCTTAGGTCATAGCTGTTGTTCCCTTGTCACAATTGTTGTTCTCTTAGTCATAGTTATTGTTCCCTTGGTCACAGTTGATGTTCCCTTAGTCGCAATTGTTGTTCACTCGGTCGTAGTAGTTGTTCCCTTGGTGACAGTCATTGATCCTCACTCATGGTTAGTATTCATTTGTTACAATTTTTGTTTCCTTGGCCATGATTTATGTTCCCTTAAGCTTTAACTATTTTCCAGATATTAAGTTGTTTTTTTTTAGAATTCTTTCTTTGATTTTGAATCCCTCCTTGGAATCATGGTAAAATTATTATTTTTCTTGAATGATTTCCATTCTAAAACATATTATAAGAAAATTTTCAAGTGGATTTCAAAAAAATGCCAAACCTCTCAAACAATCTTGATATTGTCAGTTTATAAAGATATTTATCCTACATTTATTCAAAATACCACTGGAAGAGTTTTTCTTTATGTTCAAAAGTTTCTTGTAATTATTTGATCTTGTTAAAAGTAAATTTTGGGGAGAAAAATAGCAAACTAAAAAGTTAATCATTGTGATACTTTTTACACCATCTCTATCTCTTAAGTAGTTAATAAGCAACCCCATTCAACGATCTTTTGTCATCACAAGAAAATAAATGAATAAAATTGACAAAGGATAGGAGGTCTCATCATAAGCCTACCTACCATGATCATAGGATCTAATGTGGCAACATTACCGCTCAGGTCACCAAGCCAGGGTAATGGCCTCTGATAACGACATCAAAGGACAAGAGGTATCATCATGATCCAGCTTGTTCGTCTCATTATTTGTAGCGAATGGCATTGTTATCAACTAGTTACCGCACAAAATTAACAACCTTTTGTAAATAATTAAAGAAACACTAAAATGTCATGAATAATTTTTTAAAAGTGAAATCGGATAGTGACGAATCAATGGGTTAAAAGAAAACCTTGTCAAGGCTATAGATGCCTACTAGTAGCAGAGGACATGCCTGTGGTATTGAAGTACATTTCAAATTGTCATTAAAAGAAATAGCCATTTTGCTTTCGCTTAACCATAACAAAGGAAAATCAGTGAATTACTATATGAGCTTATTTATTTCCCTTGGAAGGTGGTAATGATCAATGTGTATCAACAGTTACTTCTTATTCTACATGTCAGGAATGTGATTCTTAGGGCATTAGTAAATATACTTTAAATTTCTTTTACCTTTCTCCTCTAAAGGAAATATTTCAATGAAAATATTTAAATTTCTTTTACCTTTTTCCTCTAAAGGTGATCTTTCAATAAATCCATTTTACCCATGGTCGGAGCCTAAAGGTCTCTTCCACATGATTTTTCATGATTTTTTATATACCTTGGGTGTTGCAAATATCTTGTTTCATCAGTGTAATCCACGATCAATCCCTCCAATAAATGATTTGCACACCTCACCATTATTTCCTTTTCCTTGGTGGTTAATCCATCATGCTAAGTTAATGTGTTCCTATCTCCATAAGTCATGACGATTATTTGTCAAATTACGTATAATAAATGGTCTCGAATGACATTTAATTGAATCAGGGGGGCGGGTGAAAATATTAAAAATATAAAAAATATTTGTAAACTCTACAACAATCATTGTGTGTTATGGTCTCTTCAAGTTTGTTTTTACTACTCCATAGTATTTCTGACCCTGGAATTGCTAAGAGACAATGAAAATGGGTGGTCACTCAATATGCAGTGAACCTATACAATTGTGGTTTTTAGAACAGGCACGAAGAATTTTGGATCAGGTGGGATGGACATAATATTTCCTCCGATTGCAAGGTTTTGATGGTGAAGTGGTCTTAGAATTCATAAGGAACCTGAGTGATGGAATGGAAACAATAAAAGGTAGACAAATCCAGATGAATGTAGAAGCACTCACTAAACTAATAGGCCTACCTTTGGAAGGTGAGAAATGGTTTGAAATGCACACTCAATTACAAAGTGCAACATCTCTATTTATAAATCATGGGGAAGAATTGGTAAGGAAAGGGAAGGGGTAAAACCCCACTTCATTTCCCTAACCATGGAAGGAACTAGAAAGAGTGGTCCAAATATATATCACATGCCACAAATGCTATGATGTGGTAAGAGGACGACACCTAAAGTTGTTGACAACACTAAGACAGAAGGTAACTCTGAACTTACCTTATTTTCAGAGTTCATTTCTCCATGAAAGCATTGTCAGACTTAGAAGGTCCAAAGATCAACATTCGGTGGTAAGCCAACATGGAACAATAATATTAATGATCGTCAAAAACATGAACCAATCACATTTAAATTGGGAGGAATTCTTGGGAATTCTAGAGACTTTACCAAGAGAGGAAGCACCTAGCGAAGAACCTGAAAAAATTCTAGTTGATAATAAGCAACTAGAAGAAGCTAAAGAAATTGAGAATGTCACGGTGGAAGGGACTCCAAAGACCCCTGCTTCTCAACAATTCACGAGGACAGAAAAGAGGATGGCCTTTATCCTAGTCTCTTTACCCAGAAAAAGGAGAAGGTCAGCCAGGTTGGCTAAATCTCGAGACTCCATAAAACTTATAGAACAATTGTTGGAAGATACTAAACCTCAAACTCATGAGGAAAGTCGTCGTCAAGAACATGAAGTGGAAGAAGCCAAATTCTTAGAGGTGTTGGATTTTTTTTTTAATTCAATGGACCTTGAAGCTACTGCAAGTTGTTCAAAGGTTTCTCCTAAACAAATGACATCACCCGTATTTGTAGCCTCTCCTCCTGATTATGTCGCTACTGTTATTTTTGAGACTTTAGGAGAGCCTGAAAATATTAAAGAACACTTTGTTCACTCTGTCACAACCATTTGGGAATGATCCCCTTCTAAAGAGGTATAGTCTCCTTAGGAGCTATCCCCTTCTGAAGAGGTACAGTCTCCTTAGGAACTATTCCCTTCTGAAAAGGTATAGTTTCCTCAGGAAAACATGGAGCAAGAAGCTAATGAAAATTCTCCAAAGGAACCCCAGGATGGTACAAACCTTGTTGAATCCATAACTGAGGATATAATTGAGCCTGTTGAGGAACTAGCGACTAAAAAACCAGCAGCCATTGTTGTTGTTCCCTCTCTTCTAGTCACCTTATCTAGAAATTTTACATAGAGGATTAATATTGGACTAAGAAACAAATGAGAATAAAAGCTCAATAAGTAAATGGAGTGGTTAAAGAAAGAGAATAAGAAATTATGGAGAAGGGTCTGGCGATGATCCAAATTTAAACAGGAATGCAACAAATCATAGATATAATCATAAAAACATAGATGCAATAGAAATAACACTTCATTTAATTAATATCAAATACTGAAGTATGCCTAGAAACAAAATGGAAATAGGACTAGCTCGGGCGATGGTAGCTTATCTCTGAGAAGACATGTGGCAGCTACATACCTTTGAACTATGTTACAATGACACTCAAAGGCCTATTTATTATTAATAAATAATGGAAAACCCTAAACATCCAAAAGCTTAACCCTAGGAGATGAAGCACCAAACTATGGCCCCATTTGGGTAAATTGGTACATCAACTTCCTAGGGCCATAACTTTGGCATACAATTTTTTTTTGGCACACACAATACCTTGTTAGAAATATATATTTGAGGAATACAACTTTCAAGAGGCCAAAATTTGTGTATGACACATGTTAGCCCCCATTTTCCCAAAAAATTCATTTAAGGCCTCAAAATGGCTTGGGAAGTTTAGGACCTGAAAGAAGACCAAAAATAATAAATTGTGCTACAAATAAAGAAACTAAAAAAACTAAAAGAAAAATGGTGGGGGTTCAAGGGGAATAGGAAGGTGGCCACCAATATCCACCTATATCAGGAAACTCAAAAGATGGTTGTGAAATAGTAAAATTCAGACGCAGTTTGAGAAAAGGAAACAAAGAAAGAAGGAGGTTCAACAAATAGGGAGCAAAAATGTGAGTGGAAATCTTGTTGTTTCTTCTACTGTGGGGACTCAGACTGAGATAGAAATGTTTACTATTGAAGTGGGAACTCATACGGAGATGCCAACTTCTACTACAAGTCAAATATATATTGAACTTATCCCTCCATATACTCTTATTTCGGAAGCCACAATCCAAATCTTGAATAAGAAAATGGAAGAACAACGAGAAACCATAACATTATATGAGAGGGAGGTAGTTCCCCAGAAATAATATTACGAGTTATTGCAAAAATTTAAGACATTAGCAGTCATAGAAGATGAAACGTATGTCAAATTGCAAGAAGAAAAGGGGAAGATTAAAACTATGGAAAAATGGCTTGAAAGAGCTATAGAACAAATAAAAGATGTTTGTTCTTTATACTCAAATGCCTTGGCATGCAGGTCCCTAGCTAGGAACTACACTTTATTTTTATTGGGGCGATACTTATTGCTCAAGGTCAAAGATATTGAGTCTGGACAATCTTATGAATTTAGTAATGTTTCAGAGTTTATTGACTCCTTTCACAAACAAGCTGATAACACACGGTATTTTCTTTGTGAGGTATACATTCATAATTTATTTTTGGAAGATCAAAGAGACGAGAAACCTACCTATTTCATAAGGGATGTACAATTTCAAGCATTCATGTCCTTTTCTAAAAATAAAATTAAATGGGCAAAATTTTATAACGTGTTCCAAAGATGAGAACTTGCCCTCGACCTCTAGGTTAGAGGGGAACCACAAATTCCTTTACACACACATATTTGCCACAAGATATTCATGGAGAATATTGGACTTGTCAAATCTTTAGCACCCATTAATAATGATGTATTGAAGTTAGGGTCAAAATATATATTGGATATTAAGTCTGAAGCTTTGCAGGGAATCAAATAGATGTGGAAGGCCTCAACTGTAGAAATCCAAAACATGGAACCCTTTAATCATCAAAATTTTGAAGGTGCAATGGATAGGGTAGAGGATTATGCCCACATTGTATTAGGAGAGGGCCCTAATTGGATAGGATGTAGATACAGGTATCAAATAATTTGGTACTCTCAAAATTATGATGCTGATGAGTATGAATTAACTAAAGCACATAAGTATGTCACCCTTCAGGAAGTCCGAAGTAGGAATGGTTTCCAACATTATGGAGAGGATTCTCACCCAACTTACTCTTTAACTACTCTCCATGTTAATCATTTGTTTGCATAAGGTTATGCAAACATGTAAGCAAGGGGGAGACGTTGGTCTAGTCTCCAGAATTAACACATTTTCTTACTTTGTTTCCCTATCATTTCATTAGTTTCCAAGTCCTCTATGTATATAATATGGTAATTTGTGTGTTGTGGACTTTAAAAACCATTTAATAAGGCAATTGATCTTTTTACTCTCTAAACAAATTGATTTAACCATGAAAAGAGAAGTTACTCTTACAATTTGAAATGATAACTGACGGGGATTCTGATAAGTATATGTTGTTCCCTCGATAGCTGGACTAGAGCGATTTACACGAAGTTGTTCGAGTTTGTTGTGACCTAGATAAGAAATGATTAACAATAGTCATGGAAAGATCAATTGTGAACGATATTTTTTCCATCTATATCAATGAAACTTAAGAGATTTTGTAACTCAAATTGAGCATCCTGAGAATCTTTAGATTCTGAGGATCATCCTTTTATTTTTAATTATAGACTTGGTTGTAAATATAAAAGTGAGGAATAATGCCTCGTTGAAAAGGGGATACTTTTTACTACTATTCTCATGCTTATGATCTGAAGTTTTATAGACTTTGTAATATTCCTATTGATTAATATAATGGAGACTTACCCAGTTTAGCTTTAATTCTTACACTGATTTTTCTCTAAGGCCATTCAATTCCAATGGTCATGGGCACAATTGTGGAGTAACTACTGCCCTCTTTGTATCAAGAAATTTACATTTTAGTACTTTCTTTCTTGTTCTACAATGATTTGATTTCTAGAATTTAGCATTGGTTACTGAATTATTCATTACAACGATAGTTGCTAAAACAGTTTGAGTAAATATGATTAGATTAGATTTCTTATAGTTGACTTTCTGAAGTGTTATTCATTCTGTCACTACTTATGATTGATAAAGAATTATTAAGAGTAAGTTTTGATATTTCCTTCAGCAGATTTTATTCGCATCAAGTGTGTTGTTTCTTTCCACCAGCTGCAGTTTCCTAGGAAATGACACGTGCTTAACATAGTTATTTTTAGAAGGTTTAATGTTTTGATTATCTTGACTAATCTTTTTGATTGCTTCGAATGTATTAACTTGTGTGTAAAATGCTCTTTTAAGAAATTCTAGCTATTTCTTATGGTTTTATGCATTTACCTTTCAATAGGACTAGACAGACTAGGCTACATAACCACTATTTTTTGCACATACACTGTGGACAACCTTGAAATAACTAAACGCATTCTAGGTTGACAATTTAATGTTTAAATGTTTGTTTCTCTTTTCAAAGAGCAACTAAATAACCCACCAATGCTCCTCCTCCCCACCCAGCGTAGCTGCGCCACAGGCCATAGGCAGGGAAGGTGCTTTCAATCATCGCCTTTCCCATCTAGCCGAGTGGCCTCATGGGACCTAGGCTATGCAAGGTGATTCCTGGAGTCGCCCCTAGGGCCCATGGGCATCATTTTTTTTTTAATTAATTTTTTTTCTTTTTTATTTTAATTTTAATTTTTGTTTAAATGTTTTTTAATTGTTTTTAAAATATATATTTTTAATGTTTTTTGTTTTAATGATTTTTTTTTTTCACTTTGTCTTTCTTTGTTTTTTTTTTTTTTTTTTAATTTAAAAAAAATTATTTTAGTGTTTTTATATTTTTAGTTTTATTTTAATGTATTATTTATTTACTTTATTTTTTTTAATCCAATTAAGTATTATTTATTTCTTTCTTTTTTTGGTAATGCTTTAATTTTTTTCTTAAACTATGTTTTTTTTGGAAATATCTCATTGTTGTTTTATTATTATTATTTTTCATTTTTATCTTTTATAAGTTGTGTTTTTTTTAACAATTTTTATGTTTGATTTTTTTATTTTTATTTTTTTGTCTTTATTTTTTTTATATTTGATCCTTTTTTTGGTTGATGTTTTTAAAAATTTTAATATTTTAACATATATTTTTAGTTACTTAATATTTTTTAATTTTTTTTTTGTGTTTTTGTTTTTTGTTTTGGTTTAGTTTTTATTTTTTTCAATTTTTTAATTTTTGTTTTCTTTTGTATTTTGCATATATATATATATATATATATATATATATATATATATATTTTACATGGTCCATGTTGATTATCGACTAGCAACACAATCCCATTATGTGTCAATTTGATAGTTGATTTTAAAGTTTTCTTTATAATGGATTGAGTCTCCTCCCCCAATGTGTTAATTTCATGGTCGGTATTTAAGTTTTCATTACAATGGATTGAGTTCACATTCACTGTGTGTCAATTTAATTGTTCATTTTTAAATTTTTGTTGCAATGTGTCAAATTGTCTTAAGCTAAGATTTTAAAAGTGTTATATTTTTAGCATTTAAAAATAAAATTACTCTTGGTATAACGACTCTATTATTCAAATGTTTATTTTTAATCTTTTTTTAGTCATAATTCTTTTCCATAATTGCATGCTTCAAATATGTTGAAAAATTAAGGTTTTTTGTAGTCATGATCTTTTGTTTTAATCCCATGGTTGAAAATTTGTCAAAATTTTAAGGTTTTTCTAAGTCATGATATTTTATCTTGAATGTTAGGGTTGAAACTATTTTTTGTTAACACCATGGCTAAAAATTGTTGAAATTTTAAGGCTTTTAAAAGATATGATATTCTGTCTTTAATGTCGTGCTTTGAAATCATTGGAATTTTAAGGCTTTTTAGAGATGTGATATTCTATCTTTAATGTCATGCTTGAAAATCGTTAGAATTTTAAGGTTTTTTAGAGATATGATATTTTATTGTTAACGCCATTATTAAAAGAATGTTGAGAATATACCCCAAAATAAAAGATGTTATTCCTGTATCAACACTTTTCATTTTCAGGGTGTTTCTTGCACCAGAAAAATTGACTTTTATTGACTTTTACCACCATTTTTAAAAAATATCGAAAATTTACCTCGAAAAAAAAACGATATTCCAACATCAACACTTTTCGTTTTCAGGCCGTCTTCATGTTTTTTAGGGGTTTTTGGCAAGAGTTGTCGTTTTGAATTTATATTTCGTGTTTGATAGTTTACTTTGCTCAATGGAAAGAAGAATGCTACAATCAAAAAATAGGGAGAGGAACTTACTTGAAAACGTGGTTCAAAAGATGACAATGATGAAAAATATTATTTGAAATTACATCCAAATTGAGACCAAAGAATTTTAATAACAAGGGAGAACAAAAGGCTACTGCTACAACTCAACAAGATCTAGGATATGATTTAGGCGATGAAACTAAAATCACAACGATGGGGTTGAAAGGCATAGAGTCTTATGCAAGCACTAGCTCTTCTAACGAGCCTTTTGAATCTAAAAATAATAAAGAAAGAACTGAGCTTTTTCATATCAGGGTCATTATAAAACATACAAAGTTTGATACATTATTCGATAGTGAATCTCAAGTCAATCTTATTTATGAAACAATTGTCAAGAACCTTAATTTAGAAACTACACCTCAAGAAGAACATTACCCTTTGTGTTGGGTATGTGATGATGCCAAATTTCAAGTGACAAAAAAATGTAAACTCAAATTTTCCATCACTAGTAATTTGATGGATGAAGTTGAGCTTGATGTTGTACGACTTGACATTTGTCAGATTGTCTTAGGGAGCCCATATTTATATGACCGAAATCCATATTCTATCGTCATGAGAACAAGTATCATCTTTTCAATTATGGAGTTGAATATATTGTTAAAGCACATCGCAAGAAGATGAACTTATCTATTGTTACTACAGGACAAATGAAAAGGATTCTGAATTCTAGTAAGGATTTTGTGTTATTGATGATGAATGCTAAAGATATTGTTGAATCTGAAGCTTTGTTAGGATGTAATGCTAAACTCAAGAATGATTGGTTGAAGTCGCTAAAAGGAAAATACCTTCTAGTGGATGTTATAATGAAGGTTTTTAGTATTATAAAATTGGCTAAATTTATCAAAAAAACATCTACTAAGATAATTTTTTGTGGGAACATATCTTTTAGCAGAGCTTATAACAGAACTTCATCAAAACTAAAATAAATGTGGGTGGCTAGAGGTTTTAGTGGATTTTTTTTTGGTGTGCTTTATGGAACAAGCAACCTTGATGCGCTACTTAAAGAAACACATTAGGATTCATACATAATTAAATGCACCGATGTGTTTAATAGAAAGAGCATCAGAACCTGAAATGTATACCACACTAGTACTTAAAAAAACAAAAAACCCAGTGCATTCGACTGAAAGAGCACCAGACTTTGAAACATATACCATGTTGGTGCTTATATAAAAAAACCTCGAACTTTTTGTAATGAAGTAATGCCTTCGGGGCATCCAAAAAATAGATGTAGTTCTGGGGTTTTCTCTTAAACATGAAACACCAACAAGTCTTGTTTACATAAATGCACCAATGCGTTTGTTATATAGAGGGTCCGACATTTATAATTTTAATATTGCACTGGGAATGGAAATAATATTTTGTATAACTAGGGAGTGTTCATTCTATGAAATCACTGGTGCATTAAGAGCTACAATGTGCCAGGAAATTAATTAAAAATAATATCCGTGCTTGAATGCATGAATGCTCTGATGTTGTCATTTTCTGAAAAGGAACCGGTTATGCTAAAAAATGACAACATGCTTCTTTTATTTAAAGTAAAGAACCCGTGCGTTTTTATGTTATGGATGCACCAATGTTTTTGTATGATATTTTCTCTTCTTTGGAGACATAGATTACTGACAGTGCAATTATTGTAATTTTTAAAATATGTTATTCATTAAGAAATCGACATATATCTTATAACAATATTCATATAAATTAATATTTGATCAGTGCATTTGTATATGATGTTTTGATTAATTTTTTATATTATCAAATTTCATATCTCTTCATTATAATATTTAATCATCCATATATTTGACCGTTGATGTAACATTTCACAGTGACATTGCAAAACATAATAGAATAAATTAAAATGTATTTTATTATATATCAATAAGAGGCTCTTTGTCATACAAAATGGGATTGTTATTTTTAACCCCTTGTCTTTCAATTGGGACAATATTTCCATGATTACATTAAACAAAATGTCTAATTTTCACAGGAAATTATTTCCAAAGATAAAGCAAGTTGCACTGATATCTAAATAGATCTTCATTCTTCCCTGGAACTATTTTCAGTGCTCGAGCTACTTCCATGATTTGCTTTATTTGGAAGAATATTTTGTTGATTGCATTGATTGTTTTCATCTTCTTGATCTTGTTCCATTTGCAAACATAAAAATAAAGTATAATGAGTGTATCTACATTGGTGAGAATAATGAAAATTGAAATAAATAATATACATCAATGTAAATCGAAAAACATTGTACCATAGCAAGAAGTGACTGATGAATTATACATATTCTTTCAAAACCAAATCTCATGCCTTCGTTCAACAACTCTTTTGTTGGCGTAGTTCCATACTTTGTTTCTTGCAAGTTTTATACACCATAATAAATCATATATTTAATATAAAGATTTTTTTTGTTCTATTAATTATAAATGCAAAGAATTAACAAAACATAGATACTTACAAATTCCATAGTTAATTTTTTATATGCCAACATATACTCACAAGCATTATTTAACCCAATGTCAATCAATTCTTTTGATGGCTCTTCTTTGTATGTTATCACCGATTTGAAGACACTCAAGGATGGTTGTTGTACAACAAGTTAAAATCTACAAAAATGGAAACGTTCAGTTGTTATAAAGAAATATTAAAAATTACTCACAAGCTATGAAATCAACCCTTTTGTTCCTAGTCATCCTATTTTATGTAATGAACAAGTTCCATCTTGTTTTCTTTTCTGCAAGAAAATACTTGAAAAATAATATTTAATGCTAACTTACTTTTTATATGTGCAAATTCAATCATGATCACATACATTTGAAGCACGTTGTTGTTTAAATGGCTCCTCCTGTGATGCAATTATGTCCATTTTGTTGACCATCTCCTTATACAATTTTTTGGACATTCCTACTGGCATGTTTTGTATATCAGCTCGTTGATCATTTGTGATTTTCATAATCTTCCTGAAAAAATAATAAATTATTTTTATAATGATATATGAAAACTAAGTATAACAAAATTGATATTAATAAATTAATGGTTTGTAATAATATATACATATATTTCTAAAAAGATCATTTTATATAATTTGGAATATTACCCTTTGAATAATTCTTTTTTTTGTATGTTTTTTCTACTGCAAGTCTGACATGTGTCATTGACCACTTCACTCGAAACCCTTCTTGTAGTTTAGATATAATTTTGTTCTTAGAATCATTGCATTGATTTTTCTATTGTAAGTGGAAACTACCTCTATACATTTATTCTACTTGATCCCTCATAGCTCTGTAAAACCATTCCCCCCTTTTATTAACCTCCAATCACCACTACAGATGAGCTAAGGACCAATTCATCGTCATTTACATGTTCCATAACTTTTCTTTTCTTAGAATAACATTGTTCTTTTCTTCTATTGTTGCTCCATGTAGAACATTAACCATATATGAATTAATAAATTGTTTGAAACATGTTATATAATATTCTTTAGGATATTATTAATGAAAATTCAATAATAAAAAAACTCATATTCAATAGTATTTTTTCATTCACCTGATTCATCATTTTGCAATTTTTCTATGAGGATTTGATGCTCTTCTACACTTATATTTAAAATAATCTTATTGACCTTCTTTATTTTGTGCCTCTACATGACACACACCAACTAATACATATTAGTTAAACTTACATATAGTTCAAACATATTACTTTTGTAGAGAATTCACAAAGAACATTTTTTCTATGATTTTTTGTATGTGTTTTCATTGTGTCAATGAATATTTTTGTTATTTGAGACTTTCTGAGACATTTTTTTTAATCAATATACAACTTCTATAATTAAATATGTAAGCTATTAGGTATATATTACAAATAAATCAAATAATTTAAAAAAAAAAAAAAAAAAAAAAATATGGTAATCGGTGCGTTTATCTGAATAAACACATTGGTGTGTTTATCTGAATAAATGCACTAGTCCGTTTATGGAGTTAAATCCACTGGGATCTTAATTATTCAGCATCATCTTCGAAAAATATTTTATTTAAATAATTTTAAATTAGGACATTGTGATTTGTAAGGCTAAACACACCACATTGATTTAATGGTGCTATTAGGGACAGACAGTGCTAGTGTGTTATATTACACCAAAGAAACGATTAATAGACTTGACAGAATAAAAAGTGTTATAATATATTGGTGCATTGAAATACTCAGGTAGCCCCAGTGCATTATATTACAGAGGGTGTATCACGCAACATATATCCATTTTTAGAAAGAAAGAGAGGGTTGACGATGAGATTTGTAAAGCTAAATGCAACAAAATGATTTAACAGTGCTATTAGGAACAAGCACACTAGTGCGCTATATTACACCATGAGCAACGATGAAAATACTACATAAAATCTAATGTGTTATAATATATCAGTGCATTTTGTTACTCAGGTAACTCCGTTGCATTATCTTACATAGGGTGCACCATGAAACATATAGTCATTTTGTTAGGGTAACCCCCCTATTTATGTAATGGGATCACGTCATAGTCAAGAGTCAATAAAGCCCATATTAATAATTGTAAGTGGTTAATCTGCAATTAATGACGGAACCACAATTAGTTGGAAATGGGCCGTAGTATTAGATAGATGGTATTAATAAAACCCACGGTATTGGCCCGTGGTATTGCATTTATGAGTCATATATAAAGGATAGAGACTCCCTGCGAGGAGCATCGTGTCTTATTTTGTAATCGAGCTCTGCTCTATTGGAGGTTGCCCCCTCGAAAAGGCAAGTGAACATTACTCTCTGAATAATAAAATCATTGCTATTCTATGTTCTGGGTATCTTTTCTTCGCATATTCTGTATTTGGGTATCATTTTGCAGGTTAAGAGCATAACAAGTGGTATCAGAGCACTTTCCAGGGCCGGTGGGATCTCCATTTCTTAGCAAATTTTTTTTTGGCTAGAGACGTGTTCCGGTGTCTTTAAACCATGGGATCTGTCGTTGAGCGCATAAACCTGCGGATTTGGGGAGGCATGCACACAGGAAATACAAGAGGTGGTCACGTCTATTGGACTCCCTTGTAACCCCTGTGGGTACCCCTTCGAGTAGTAGCGCATTAGACAAAACCGCGCACGGACTGTCCTCCACGTACCCTCTGGGTATATCGGAAGCCCCCTAGGCTCCCTTGAAACCTCGCCATAGATAAACCGTCGGCCGTCTTGTGGCTACAGTACACCGAGAACAGCACTTGGGGAGATTACTTGCCCGTACGATAGGGTATTCGGGTTGTACGGCTAAGGGTACGGTCGATCCTCCTTAGTTAGAGCCCTGAAACATTGGGGCGAGTACTACTACCAGACCCTTATGTATATTGCGATCTGTAGCACCTGACACTCCTCAAGACCATAGTTCCCTTTTCTATCAGGGGATCACACATCATCTCTTCCAGATCCGCTTGTGCAAAGGGGTGCAGCAGCAGCAGACATCAGTCCCGCAGTCTTGAGTTCGCAGATCAGCCATTCCGATCTATTAGATCCATCAGATCCGCAGAAGCAGTCTGTTCCACCGCCCAGAGCTATCAGATCCGCCATTCAGATCTCTCAGATCCACCAGATCAGAGTCGTTGTGAAGGGTTCCTATACCGGGGTATAATTTTCGCAGGACTTTTGGCCGCATTGACATTTTGAGGATTTGGCCACTGTAGTATTGATAAGGAAGGAGTAAAAATCCGTTAGGAGTTTTCAGAAAAAAAAAAAAAAAAAAAAAGTCTGAGATCTTTCGGGGCGCTTATTGGTGATCTAGCCCATCAGAATCAGGACGACAAGCTGAGCACGGTGGTACCATTCACTTCTTAGTGAAATTTTTTTTTTAAGGCGGTCCCAATTTTAAAAAAAATCAGGTTGGTGTATGGTAGAAACTAGAGCTCAAGCGATGGCCAATGAAAGGATGGACAAACTTGAAGAATCAGTGCAATCCCTCCACATTTAGCTTAGCGGACTATGTAGCATGGTCGAGAAAATAATCCCGAAGGGCAAGGAGCAAGCCCACAAGGAGGCGTATAATGGAAATGGACACAATGAGGGTGAATCTAGCCACTCTCTTCATGTCTGGCACACCCACCAACAACCCAGTCAGTGACCTCCCAAGTTGGATATGCATAAATTTGACGGTTCTCACCCATCGGCATGGATAGCACAAATGGAGTAGTATTTCAAACTGAATCACATCTTCGATGATGAGACTCAGCTTATGTTGGGGAGCATGTACTTGGACAATGAAAGGTGGCAATGGTGGGAATGGCATCAACGTTGCACTGGACCTTTTAGGACATGGACGAAATTCACCAAAGCTCTTCAAGATCGCTTTGACCAGGAATCATCATTTTTGGGTTGTCTTACTAAGCTCTGACAGACTGGTACAATGGATGAATATATTACAGCTTTTGAAGCCTTAGCCTTCCGCACTTGGGGTCTCTCAGATGTGTTCTACATGGAATGTTTTATCAGTGGTCTTAAAGAAGCTATCAAAGCCCAAGTCCTACTGCACCACCCTCCCACATGGACGGAGGCTTGCAAGGTAGCTCGTAATGTGGAACGTGCATTAGCAGCCCAATACAGTCGCCCAAATTTCTCTGCTAAAGGTCGCCCCCCACAGGCTCACAACACGACTCAAACACTTAAGGTCCAAAAGGTGTCACTTGCGGAAATGGCCGAAAGAAGAAAGCAAGGCCTATGTTACTATTGTGATGAAAAATACTCCCCATGTCATAAATGCAAGGAGCCCAAATTTTTTCAAATTGATGCCACTGACTACAGCTCAACAGAGGAAGATCCACCACTGGAGGAACATGAGCCGCTAGAAGAAGACAACAAAAAGGACAATGTCTCTGACGAACCAGTTATTTCGTTGCATGCTTTGGCAAGAATTTCTTCCCCTCAAACTCTCAAAATCAAAGGTTTTATTAAACATCGCCCAGTAGTAGTCTTGATTGATAGTGGAAGTACACATAATTTCATCCATCAAAAAGTCGCAAAAGCAGTGCATTGTTTTCTACGAGCAGTTTCTAACTTCCAAGTTCAAATTGTGGATGGAGGCACAATGAAATGTGAAGGCCGCTGTGAAAATGTCAAACTTCAAATGGGGGATTATCAGTTGAAAACCCACATGTTTGCCATACACATGGGGGGTTGCGACATTGTCCTCGGCACTGAATGGCTCCGCACTCTTGGGCCAATCACAATGGATTTCCAGGAGTTATATATGAGTTTTAAGCAGAACAACTACACACATACCCTCCGTGGACTCAAGGCAGGAGCCCACTCTATCATCAGCTCGCATAGGATGGAAAAATTGTTAAAAAATGGCAATCATGGAGTTGTAGCTCAATTTAATGCCATCCAGGCAGTCGAAACCAAGCCTCTGCCAATTCATCCTGAGATGCAACAGATTTTAAATAACCATTTGTCGGTCTTTGACAAGCCTCATGAGCTTCCACCCTCGCGAGGGGAACATGATCATAGCATCACCTTGGTTCCAAGGGCCCAACCCCCAAATGTGCGCCCATACAGATATCCGTTCACCCAAAAGAATGAAATAGAAAAAATCATCAAGGAACTTTTGGAAGCAGGTGTCATTCGTCCTAGCATTAGTCCTTATTCATCCCCAGTGGTAATGGTGCTCAAGAAAGATGGGGAGTGGCGGATGTCTCCCGACTTCAAGGCCCTCAATAAGTTGACAGTCAAAGATAAATTTCCCATCCCGGTGATTGATGATTTGCTGGATGAACTCAATGGGGCTCAATTCTTCACTAAGCTGGATCTTCGCTCAGGCTACCACCAAATTCGCATGAAGGAAGTCAACATTCCAAAGACTGCTTTCAGATCTCATGAAGGCCATTATGAATTCCTGGTCATGCCATTTGATCTTTGTAATGCCCCCTCTACTTTTCAAAGCCTTATGAACCACATTCTCAAACCATATCTCAAGAAATTTTTCCTTGTCTTCTTCGATGACATCCTCATCTATAGTTGCACTTGGGCCGCACATCTTCAGCATGTAGATCTACTCTTGCAACTGCTCCGCAAGCATAAATTATTTGTCAAGATGTCCAAGTGTTCATTTGGCATGGCAGAAGTAGAGTATTTGGGCCACATTGTGGGGCGTGAAGGTGTCAAGGTGGACCCCAAAAAGATCCAGGAAATGCAGGAATGGCCTCAACCTAAGACCTTGAAGAGCTTGAGAGGATTTTTGGGTCTCACAGGCTATTATCGTAAATTTGTCTGCAACTATGGTTGCATAGCGAAGCCCCTCACCCAACTCCTAAAGAAAAATTCATTCTTCTAGAATGAGGAAGCACAACAGGCCTTTATAGCTCTAAAAAATGCCATGTGTTCCACTCCAGTCTTAGCACTACCTGACTTCACCAAATCTTTTGTCATTGAATGTGATGCTTCGGGTACAGGTATTGGGGTGGTCTTAATGCAGGAAGGGTGACCGTTGGCATTCACAAGCCAACAACTAAGTGGGAGGAATCTAGGCCAATCTACCTATGAGAAGGAAATGATGGCCATCTTACATGCAGTCGAGACCTGGCAACCTTACTTATTGTGGTGACGTTTCCAAATCCGCACAGATCATCACAGTCTTAAATATTTTTTGGAGCAACGCCTATCCTCCCCACAACAAAATAAATGGCTTGCCAAAATGTTGGGATATGATTATGAGATCATTTACAAGAAAGGGAAAGACAATAGTGTAGCAGATGCATTATCTTGCCAATTTGAGGAGGAAAGTACTCTGCTAGCAATTTCCCTCCCCATTCCAGAATGGATTGAAGAGGCTCGCAGGGAATGGTTTTCACACCCCGGTCTCTCCCAACTCATTTCTCAATTGCAGGTAGATCCAAATTCCACCAAGGGCTACTCGTGGCAGGATGATATTCTTCACTACAAGGACAGAGTCGTAATATCACCAACATCCACCCTCAAAAGTCGCATTTTGGCAGAATTGTACTCATCTCCCATTGCAGGACATTCGGGCTTTCAGAAGACGTATGCTCGCACTAGACGATCATTTTTTTGGACAGGCATGAAAAAGGAGATCGTTACTTTCGTAGAAGAATGCGATGTCTGTCAACGACACAAAGGGGAAACTGTCAACACACCAGGCACATTACAACCATTGCCCATTCCGGCATCAATTTGGATGGAGGTTTCTATGGATTTCATTACAGGTCTTCCAAAGTCACAGAACAAGTCAGCCATCATGGTGGTTGTGGACCGACTGTTGAAGTATGCTCATTTCTGCGCCCTACCCCACCCGTTTACACCAACTTTGGTTGCTCAATCTTTCATGGATCAGATCTTCAAATTGCATGGCATGCCCACTTCTATTGTGTCCGACCGCGACCCGATCTTCACCAGTAATTTTTGGCAGGAACTCTTCAGAATACAAGGCACTCAACTAAAACTCAGTACTTCCTATCATCCGCAAACAAATGGTCAAACCGAAGCCGTCAACAAATGTCTAGAAACCTACCTTTTCACTTCAGAAAAGCAACACCTTTGGGTACAGTGGTTACCTCTCGCTGAATGGTGGTATAACACCAACTATCATGCCACCACCAAAATGACTCCCTATGAAGCAGTATATGGTCAACTCCCGCCTTCACCTACTTCGTATCTCAAGGGGTGCTCAAAAGTACAAGCATTGGATCAACTTCTACAACACCGCGCAACCATGCTCGCCCATCTTCGAGAGAATCTTCATCAAGCTCAGAACCGCATGAAGCAACAGGTAGACCAGCATCGCTCAGAGTGCCAATTTCAAGAAGGGGATCAGGTCTTTTTACGGCTACAACCATATAAGCAAACATCACTCAAAGAAAAGGGGTGTCAGAAACTATCTCCCAAATTCTACGTACCATATCAAGTACTTCAGCGCATTGGAGAAGTGGCTTACAAGTTGGCCTTGCCACCTACTGCAAAAATCCATCCAGTTTTCCATGTCTCATGCCTCAAGAAAGTGATTGGGAACAATTGTAGAATTCAGACCAGTCTACCTGAATTGGATGAAGAAGGGTCCATCTGGCTTCAACCCGAACAGGTCCTAGACACACGAGACAAGCAACTGCACGGCCGCATGATTAAGGAAGTCCTCATCAAATGGAAAGACACCTCTCCGGAAGATGCAACTTGGGAACCAGCCACTATTCTTCAGCAGTTTCCACAGCTTCAGCCTTGAGGACAAGGCTAGTCTTAAGGGGGAGGGCATGTTAGGGTCCCACCCTAACCCCCTTATTTATGTAATGGGATCACGTCATATTCAAGAGTCAATAAAGTCCATATTAATAATTGTAAGTGGTTAATCCGCAATTAATGACGGAACCACAGTTAGTTGCAAATGGGCCGTAGTATTAGATAGATGGTATTAATAAAACCCACGGTATTGGCCCGTGGTATTGCATGTATGAGTCATATATAAAGGATAGAGACTCCCTGCGAGGAGCATCGTGTCTTACTTTGTAATCGACCTCTGCTCTATTGGAGGTTGCCCCCTCGAAGAGGCAAGTGAACATTACTCTCTGAATAATAAAATCATTGCTATTCTGTGTTCTGGGTATCTTTTCTTCGCATATTCTATATTTGGGTATCATTTTCCAGGTTAAGAGCATAAAACATTTCTCAAAATGAGAGAGGGCTGACAGTGTGATTTATAAGGCTCAACACACCGCAATGGTTTAACAATGTTATTAGGAACATTCACCTTGGTGCGTTATAATACACCCAGAATAATTATGATTAGACTAGAGATAATCAAAAGTTTTATAATTTATTGGTGCATTGTATTACTCTTATAGCACTGGTGTGTTATGTTATAGATGGCACACTGTGCAACATATAGTTTTTTAAAACAAAAAAACAAAGAGATCCCACAAGGTTTGGATCTAATTTAGTAGGTGATTCCCCTACTTTATATGTCAAGCACCATATATATAATAACTACACAAACCCATTAAATCTAAAATGCCTAAATTCAAAAACCCTAATTATGAAGTGGTAGAGAAAGTTAAACCCTAATGTGAAATATTGCATAAAGAATAAAGGTTTAAGGTAAGTATTGAATGTTTTTGTTTTTTTCTTTTTAATTTTAATCAAATTTAAATAGGAATAAAGATCGTAAAAAATTTTACTAGTAGAATCTATAGTACATTTTTTATTATATATGGTTTTTAATTCTCTTTTTCTGAATTGTGAATAAATCTAATAGAAATTGTAAAATATTTTAACAATAAAATTTAAGATTCTTGTTATCGACAGTTTTTAGTGAATCACCATAGATTTTAATTTCTGATCTTTCGGCGGATCCAAAATATTTTGCAGCTTTGATCTAATCTTCTCTTTCAAATGATCTCTCTTTTAATTAAACCCTAATAGAAAATGTAAATTTCTTTTATTCGTAAAATAAAAATAAAATTTAAAGCTTATTATCCAAGTTTTTGAGTGAATCACCATATCTTTTAGCTTTTGATCTTCTAAATAGTTTTTTTGCTTGAAATTATTATTTGGCTACTACACAATGCTCCTCGTATATCTCTCTTGCAAATCACTCTCTTGAAATTTTGGGTAAAATAATGAAATTGTGAATAACTTTTTACTATTTAAAAGACTTTATGAAATTAAATTTTGAAAAAAACCCCTACTCATTTTTAAATTTAAAAAAAAAAAGAAAAAGAAAAAAGAAATAGAAAAAAGAAAAACATGTTTTTATTTTTATTCAATTTCTTCGCACATTTGTGCATTAGATGGTCAAGCACACCGTTTCGATCATATAAAAATCACACCGACATTTCCGCGGCACCATATTTTTTTAAGGCATCGACATGATTAAATTTTCTTTTCATTTTTGAAATCCCGAAACGGTGCTTTTTTTTTTTATGCAATGGTACAATATACATTTAAAAGAGCACCAAGAGGGTCGAATTGATTTCAATTTTCTAAATTCAGGAAATAGTTTTATACCAGTGTTGTTTTTTATTTAAACATAGAGGTGGGTTTTTATGTGAAAGAGCATTGATATGATAACTTATTTTTTATTTTTTCGGAATGTTGGAAATGGATGCGGGTTTATTTAAATGCCTCAATGCTCTTATTATTTAAATAGGCCGATGCAGTTTATTTTGACTAGCACATGACTAAGGTTTAAAGTCTATTTGAGATTTTATTTTCACTCAAAATAGCATATTAATCTCAAATTATTCTTTAGGACGCATCCGTATGAATTACAGTAGTTCATAGTATACATTTTCTACTTAAAGTCACCTTGTTCTTGAAAAATAGTTTGAAAATTATATTAAAATTCATATTGTGGTTATATGATTCTTGAAATTAATTTTAGATATTCACACAAAATTTTATTTCTGATTTTTATCAAATAAAGGGACAAAATCTCAATAATATCAAATGGCCAATTCTTCAAATTCTAGCTCATTCCTTATTGTTGATCAAAGTCCTTGCAGAGTTCTCTCTTTCCATCTTGAGTAAGTTCATATTTTGTTTATATTTTTATTATCTAATTGAATTTATTTTTTTCAATCCATGTCAATTTGAATGAAAATGTATGCAATTATTTATAGGATCTAGATTCAAAATTGATTTCAGATGCTAAAAATATTACTCCATATTATTTTCAAAAATGCTGGAAGATCTTAGTAAGAGCAACATATCGAAAGCAGTTGTTAGATGAAAATGGATAGCCTCTTCACCCTGCCAATTGGTACATGGCATCTTCTAGGCACAATCCTAGATCAACGATGGTAATAATTGTTTGGTATACTAAAATTTCAACAAACCAATTGTATTGTCATGCTTAATAATATCATTAATATTGTACTAATGCTATTCAATAATATTTGAAATTAGGATTCTAGTCATGATGAGAGACCCACCTACCATCTTCTGGTGAACCCCACTACAATGTCAAATAAAGAGAAGGATGCATTAAAAGAAAGACTCAGAGAGGAAGCATACAAAGAATAGTTGAATCAACAACCTATTCAATTCCCACTTCATCCAAATTCATCAATTATGAATGACTACAACAATAGTATTTCTTCATCACAAGTTGTCAAAGGAGGCAATCAAATGGAGGTTGGTATGGATGGTTACTTACGGGATATGGCTTCCATGGATGAAATGTTGTTAGATGTATTCTAGAACAATGAGCTAGAGGATGATGCTCATATCACTTATACCTTATTTGAAAACCTGAAATATTCTTCCACCACCCCTCTCTTTTGACTTGGCGGAAAGTCAAACTCTAATCAGTTGGGGACAACAATGTTGTTATCCAACGTGAAAGAAAATTTGGCATGTCGAATGCATGTTTCTTGACAATATTGAGGTAATTGACTTGCATGATCGATCAAGTTAGTTATATTTTGTCACAAAATCAAATTTAAAAATTGTCAATTTTATGAATGTTAAATATTGACATTGTATAATTATTTTCCCCAACAATTGTAGGATATTCAAAGATAAGGTTCTTATAAGTGAAAATGTCTTTCTGGGTAGCTGTGAAGAGGTAAAGTAGTTGTTGAAAATGTTGGGTGTTGAGTACATATCATATCATGCATGTCTGAATTATTGTATTCTATATACAGGAGATTATGTAGACAAATATATATGTCTAAAATGTCGGCATGATAGGTATCGTAATTCAAAAAAACAGGTAAATCACATGGTCCTCCTCATAATATATTGAGGCACGTGCCTATAATCCCAAAGATTTAAAGACTCTTTCATTGCAAAGAATTAGCTATGTTGCAGGGATGACATGCCTGACACAAAATTGATTCAAGAGTTATGTGAATCCCAACAAATTCAATAGCCATGAAGCATATAGAGGATACATTGTCGGAAAAATTCAAGGATGAGGTACGAAGTCTACAACTCGGCATAACCATATATGGCATCAACCCATATTCCGTCCAAAACATAAACTATCTTCTTTGGCCTTTAAGAATGATCAATAAAAATATCCCCCCATTGTTTTCTGTGAAGAATGAACATCTTATGTTGGCTCTCATAGTGCGTGGTAGAATACAAGGAATAATATCAATTTCTACCTACAACCAATGTTATTGTTAGCCTTGCTTGCAAAAGGCCCAAAAATGGATCCATATAAGCTCTTAAAGTCTCCACATTTTCTTAAAAGCATGCTAAGGGATCCAAAAATTCTCTTGAAGTCTTCAAGATTTGCTTAAAGATCATCCAATGATCAAAATTAGCGCAAGAGGAGAGCCCTTAGAAGGGTGGAAATACACTATCGGGAGGCAAAAACTGATCCAATCTTGGGGGGAGGCCCCCAAGATCTAAAATGTTGAAATGGATCTTGAGGGGAGAGACCCGCAAGATCTGAAAATTTGAATTGCCAGAAGAAAAAGAGGAGAATGCCCAATAAACAAAACCACAAAGAAACTTTTTATTAAAACTGATAATAACTGTAAAGGCTACATTGTGGCGGAAAATCTATCATTTTACTAAATGTGACTTGTTACTTATAGTATTTTCAAGTTACAATACCATGGGTCAATTCCATGGGTGAATGAATACCATGGGTGGATGTCACAATACCATGAGCAATTACCACAGGTGGATGTCACTTACAATACCATGGGTGGATGCCGCTTACAATACCATGGGTAAATTCCGTGGGTCGATAAATAATATGGGTGGATGAGTACTATGGGTTGATTCCATTTACCATTCGGATCATTCCTCCCTCCTTAAGAAGCAATGGTCCCCATTGTGTAAAGTTCCCTCCTGCAAAGCCTTTGTTGAATATGAAGAGCCACTGAAGATAAGGGTTTTATGTGGTTAACCCATAACCATGATAAACGAAGATCCGAGGATAGAGATACCCTGTAATGCTTGTGACCAACTGTGATTTTGACAGCAAATGGACTTCGATAAAGTGTGGGTCTGTGGATGACCCATAACCATGACGAACGAAGATCCGAGGATAAAGATACCCTATAATGGTTGTGACCAACTGTGATACTGACAATGTGCGGCATAGCAAATGGACTTCGATGAAGTGTGGGTTTGTGCATGACCCATAACCATGACAAATGAAGATCCGAGGATAGAGATACCCTGTAATTCTTGTGACCAACTGTGATACTAACAGTATGCGGCCTAGTAAATGGACTCGATGACAAGGATTTTGTGCGGTTGACCCATAACCATGATGTTGGTTGCTGATGAAGTAGCAGGTGCCTACATAGCCTGGGGTGGGAGGGCACGTCTCCAAATAACTCAAGATGAATGCTGCTATGCTGAAACTGATGAATGTGAAGCAAGTGCCTACTAAAGTGGGGTGGGAGGGAACGTTTTCAATGAAACTTGCTCTGAATGTTGCTCCATAATTAAAATGGACATAACTCGGACAATATAACTCAGAATATTTATTATAACCTATTTTTGGAAGCAGAAGGATCATTTTGCATCTTCCCATGTGTTGGAAATCCTTATCTGGATAACCTAGAATCTCCAATTCATGATACAATGTTTTCTGCCGTCACAAAAGTTTTGAAAAAATAGTTGATTTTAAATGAGCGATATCTCCCACATCTGAACTCCGATTAGACCCATTTTTTTTTTGAAATTAGGTGATTTTTCAAGAGGAGCTCAGATCTACAATTCTTTTTCTGAAATTCTGCACAAAAACTTCAAAAAGGATAGGAGATTCACCATCCACTAGTTGTCGTCAGAAAAAAATCCTACAACATAGCTGATTTTAAATCAGTGATATCTCCCTCATCCAGACTCTGATTTGGCCAATTTTTTTTTTGAATTTTGGTATCTTTCACAAGGAATATAGATCTATTATTTTTTTTGGTAAATATTGTACCAAATATTTCAGATCTGATCTGCAAACTCACCGCCCAAAAAAACAATTCCTGCCAAAAAAAAATGAAGAAAGAAAAATTCTTCCTACTTGGCCCAAGAAAGTGCTCTGTGGAGGTTGCAGCATGTGCCTAAAGTATGTTGAATATTGCTGCAAAATTTTGAAACTGAAATATGCATGAAACCCTCATTCCCATGGAATTGTAACCTGCTCCGATACCACTGATCCGAACTTAAACAGGAATGCAACAAATTACAGAGATAACCATAAACACAGATATGCAATGGAAATAATACTTCGTTTCCTTAATGTAAAATACTAAAATATGCTTATAAACAGTAATGGAAATAAACCAGCTAGGGTGATGGTGCCTTATCCTGAGAAGAGATGTGGTGGCTACATGCCTCTGAACTGTGTTACAATGAAGCTCGAAGGCCTATTTATTGTTGAGAAACAATGGAAAACCCTTAACATTCCAAAACCTAACCCTAGAAGATGAAACACCAAATTATGGGCCCCGTTTGGGTAAATTGTCACATCAATTTCCAGGGGTTGTAACTTTGGCATACGATCTCCGTTTGACATGTACGATAGCTCGTTAGAAAGATCTATCCGAGAAATACCACTTTGGGAAGGACAACATCAGTCCATGGACCCATGTTTCCCCCAGATTTCCCAAAAAACGTCGTTTAGGGCCTCAAAATGGCTCCGGAAGTTCAGGACCTGAAGAACTGCTAAAAATAGTAAACTGTGCTACAATTTAGGAAAACTAAAAAACTGAAAGGGACAGTTGTGGGGGTCCAAATGGGATAGGTGGGTGACCACCAACATCCACCTGGATCATTCCTCCCCCCTTAGGAAGCAACGGTACCCATTATGTTGAGTTCCTCCCTGAGATGAGGAAGCTTTTGCTGAGCTGGGTCTCTGGTGAGCTGTTCTGCAATCTCTGATGTGTCTAGAAATAGTGGGAAGCATGGTTGATGATGGACCACATTGAACACTCGGTGCAAGCGAAGGAATGGAGGAATGCTATGCTTCAAAGCATTGTTGATCGTAGCCTTGGTACTAGTGTAAGGACCATGTCGGAGTGGTCTGAGTTTCTGATGGGTTCTGGTAAGGCGTTTTCTCTGCAGATGTAACCAAACTTTTTCACCCACCTGAAACTTGTGTGGTACCCCTATGGGTGAGGAGAAGTTGTTCCTGTGTTCTGTGATGACCAGATCCCTTTGCTGCTGCTGCTTGGAGGAACCCTTTGCGGGGGTCATGGATGTGGTGATGATCTTCCCCTTACTTTGGGAGTGAACCAGAAAGATGAATTTCTTGGTCTGGGAGATGAGCTTGCTACCTTTCTTAGTAGTGATCAAAGAGGTGGTGGTAGGTGGGGCTACCTCCAGTATCCTGTATAATGAATCACCCAAAGAAATGATGACAGTGCGAGGCCTTGAATCATACACAGCATGTCGCCTCCATAAGTATGGCTGGCCTAATAGTACATCACAAACATCCAGAGGTGTAACATCACACAATACCTCGTCTGTGAAGGGCTTGATGCTGTAGGGAAGGCGACATTGTTGGCGAACTTTGAGATCTCATCCTTCATGAAGCCACCGATACTGTACGCCTGTGGGTGTGGTGTAGTTGGTAGGCACAGCCGCTTCATGACCTCTGCTAAAATGAGATTCTTTTGGCTGCCACTGTCGACAATGAATTGCAGCGGCGAACTCTTCACCCACATCTATGAGTGGAAAAGATGTTCCCCCTCCTCTGGATCTTCAGGTTCATTTTTTTGGATCTTGGCAATGGCAACAGTGGGGCTGGGTTCTGCATCAATGATCTTCTTCCCTTTGCCATTCCCCTTGTCAGGTTCTGGCTCAGGGTCGGAACATGCATCTGATTCGGAAGCCTTTAATTCGGCCACCAGCGACTTCTTGGTCCGAAACTCACTTGTGTTATGAGTGGGAATCTTGTGGAACTCACACCACTTTCCTATGTCCTTCTTCGGCTTCGTGGTGTTGTTCTTTTCTTGCGGCTTCGAGGGGTTGTCTTGGGTCACCCTACCTTGGCTTTGTCCTTTGGGCTTCGGATTTGAAGATCCAAAGTCTCACTTCTTCTGTTTGAACTTTTGCTCGATTTTGACAGCGTATCGGTATGCCATGCTGAGTGAGGAGATGTTCAAGAACTCCACCTCTTCCTAGATGTATCTATGCAGGCAGCCGCGGTATTTGAGTACCAGATGTAGCTCAAAATCTTTGATACCCAACTGTGTGCAAAGGGTATGAAAAATGTTTGTGAACTACAGCACATCTTGGTCTTGTCCCTGCCGCAGTGTGGTCCATTTGATGTATTTGTCCTCGTAGCTTTTGACAAGGTAGTACTGCTCCTTGATAGCATCCCGAAATGAGTCCCAAGTGGGTGTGGCTGAAAATAGTGAGCCTGTGCTTTCATCCTTCTGCTCGTAGTAGGTTTCCCACTAGTCCTTGATGTGGGGGGCTGCTTTGAGAAGAGCAAAAGCAATCTTTTCCCGACTCGAAAATTCATGAACAAAAAAAACCCTTCCAGTAGATTTAACCACTTATCTACAACATCTACGTCTATTTGACCCTCGAATATGGGGATTTCAAAATTAAGTTGTACCTTGAAGGGTGTGGAATTTCCAAAATAGCCGTTAGAAGCTTATGCGTCGCCTCTGGGTAGCTGCTGAAGAATCTGTGCAAAGCTATCCATCATCACATTCCTTTGTCTCTCGAGGGCTTCTTCGAGCAATATTTTGATAGGATCTCCTGCCCCCTCGTCTTTCTTCTCATCCACCATGGGAGGCCGTCGGGATTTGCGAGGCTGGTCTTGCAAAGGTTCGACCAGTTCAAGCCCTGACTCCTTATATCCCAACCTCATTGGGGACATGCAAAGAAAAACAAAGAAAAAGCAGACCGCTTTGATTCCACTGATCCGGATCTTGGGGGGAGGCCCCCAAGATCTAAAAAATTGAAATGGATCTTGAGGGGAGAGACCCACAAGATCTGAAAATTTGAATTTCCAGAAGAAAAAGAGGAGAATGCCCAATAAACAAAACCACAAAGAAACTTTTTATTAAAACTAATAATAACTGTAAAGGCTAAATTGTGGCGGACAATCTGTCCTTTTACAAAATGTGACTTGTTACTTATAGTATTTTTCCAGTTACAATACCACGGGTCAATTCCATGGGTGAATGAATACCATGGGTGGATGTCACAATACCACAGGTCAATTCCATGGGTGGATGTCACAATACCATGAGCAATTACCATGGGTGAATGAATACCATGGGTGGATTTAAGTTACAATACCATGGGCGGATGCCACTTACAATACCATGGGTAAATTCCATCGGTCGATAAATAATATGGGTGGATGAGTACCATGGGTTGATGCCATTTTCCATTAGGATCAAAAACACTTGAAAACCATTAAAAACCCACAATCGCAAGCTTAAAAAATGAATGAACATCAACGTTAGATCTAGCCGATCAAGGGCCCAAATCTAAGTGGTTAATCGCACCGCCGGTGGCCATCGGAGGTAGTCGGGGCAGAGTCACGATGATATCAGGCCAAGTGATACGCTGATCACTGATATCGGCAATATTGGTATCGATAGGGAGCATATGCCATGTTATATGCACACGCATGTGTGCGACCCAATGAGCAAGACCCGACGGCATTATATGTGAGAGTCAATAAATTTTTAAGTCTGCATCAAAGCCATTTTTAATGCATTTTTTGTGTATTTCATTATATAACAAAATACAAAGGAAAATAGGGGCAGTGCGATAACGA
The DNA here is from genome assembly GCA_031772625.1 of Pinus tabuliformis. Classification (NCBI taxonomy): domain Eukaryota; kingdom Viridiplantae; phylum Streptophyta; class Pinopsida; order Pinales; family Pinaceae; genus Pinus; species Pinus tabuliformis. The sequence continues at coordinate 150,555,699 of CM062804.1, read as the reverse complement.
TGGAACCCGGACCTAATGTGTTTGGGGAAGAAAAATATATATATTTTCAAGTCCACAAAAGCCCAATTTTTAATGTATTTCGTGTATTTTCATTATATAATGAAAATACAAAGGGATCATTGGCCAGCAGTGATTGCGATGAGTTTCAGGTCTGGGAAGTGAAATATATAGTGTCTGAAGTCTGCCAAACCCATTTTCATGGATTTTTCAGTGTTTTTCGCATATTTCATAATACAAGGGAAATACACAGGAGCAGGCATTTTTCGACTGCGATGGTGACAAGGCCAGACCTAATAGACAATTAAACCATATTTTAGGATTTTTTAGGTACAAAATACACAGAGAAGGCGATATTTTTGTAGTATGTTGTGTTTTCTGTATATAATATAAAAAAATCATTTATAAATGTTTAAGGGATTACACAGGCTTGAAGACCCTTTCCATTATCTAAAAGAGGCCAGGAGATAGGACAGAGGCTAGAAGGGGAATAGAAAGAGCCACAACGCATGCAGCTCACCCCCAAACCAACAAAGCAGTCATGGAGCATCAACAGACAACGCAACTCATCCATAACAACAGAATCAATTATGGAGCATCTCTGGCACTGGAGAACTCCCAGACAATGCAACAAACCACCCAAAATATCTGAAAATGGTTACTCTTCTGTTAGAAGCAGAAAACTACGAGCCCATGCTTGCCTAGAGGGCATCAAATCAGTTAACAAGGCAGATCAGACAGATTAAGACTCTGAGCCTCTTAGAGCTCAGGAGCATTGTAAACAGGCTATAAATAGCTGAAAGTAAGATGTAATAGAGGTTCAACTTCTGGAGATTGTTCCTCCTCTGTTCCTTCAAGCTTCTCATCTTCATTCTAGCAATATAAGCTTCTTTTGCTATTATATGCTCAATGTCTATTCTCTTTGTTGTTCTATGCTTGCACTTGAATAGTTTGTTCATGTTTTCTTTTGTGTCTAAGGCCATATAACTATCATTTCATCTCTACTTTGATGAATTAGATTTGCAAGCTTCTTTACTACCTATAGCTAGCCATTCATATGTGGTCATATATGCATCTTTTGGTACAGTCAGTATTCTCTTTTATTTCTTGTAGCTAGCCATTCATTTATGTTTATGTATGCAATTTGCCGGTACAATCATTCTTCTCCATCTATCTATTGAATCTATAAATTATTGAGAATTAGTGGTCTAAAGCCTTATATTGGTGAGAGTTTTCATGCATGTCTTGAGTGAGAATAGAGATAAAATGGTTATCTAACTTGATCCAAACCATCATTTATTACAATAGTTCAAAGAACAATATTGAAGATTATATGTTACCAGGCATCTCTGAACTACAAGCTAGAGAGTTTCTTGGAGTGTTAACATAATTGGCGCCGTTTCCAGGGAGAGGAAATTGAAGCTCAACTTCCTTGGGAAATGACATAGATCCAGCTTTGATGATAGAAAAATCCTGGGAACGTTTTTGGTTGTAACCATCTATCTGGTGACTCTACTAGAGGCCGAACCTCTTGGCGACTTCACTTCATAGTTCTGGCTTAGTTTGTGAGGCATACTCGGAGAAATCCTCAAAAGCTACAAGCTGACCCAGTACCTGACCCTGAAAAAATCATCAAAGAGAGAAAGGTATTGTAGAAAGGAGCATCAGGTTCAGGTAAACCTAAACAATCTCCTATATCTCTTTAGGAAAGGCCTATAATAGAACAAATACATGTTGAGAGTATAGCATCTAATACTAGCAGTGAAGAAAAACTATCAGAGATTCATAAAGCTCCTTATTCTTTAGCTTTTGATTTTGTTGTAAGCCCAAAGGAATCCTCACCTCCTATCCATCATACTCCTTTAGTCTTATCAATCACTCCTCAACCCTCTATCATACAAACTACCAGTACTCTTTTAGCCACCACAGCTATGGCAGGTCCACAAGTGCCTACCAAAATGGAAAGAATCATAGTTGCTAGGTATGGACCTCTAATACTGCCCACTCCTTTGAATGCCATGCCTACTGGAGAATATCAGAAATATAGGCCTAAGTTCACTGGGACTGAAGGTGTTACCACTGAAGAACATCTTGAGTCATTCTATAGTTATGCTGATAATCTGGACATTAGTGAAGATGATTTGTGGATAAGAGTCTTTGTCCAAATCCTATATGGAGAGGCTAGAAAATGGTTTAGAGAACTAACCCCAAGATCCATAGCAGATATTGAAGCTTTAGATGATGCATTCCTAAAGCATTGGGGGGATAAGAAGGATCTCCCCTTATACCACACTGTGTTTGGGAACTTAAAGAGGGAAAATGGTGAGTTGTTGTCTGATTTTAATAAGCGTTTTAACCATATCTACAGCAAGATACCAGCTCAAGTAAAACCCACTATTACCTCTACTAAAATCACCTATGCCAGTGCTTTTGATTTTGACTTATACCTACTATTGAGAGAGAGGCGATGTGCTACTTTGGCTGACATACAAGATGTAGCCTTGGAAGTGGAATCAAACATCATCGTTGCAGAGAAGCTCAAGGGAAATGTTGATAGAAGAAGACAGAGGGGCGAGTCTTCATCATCCTCTGATCCTAAGATAGATAAAATGACCAAAATGATCGATTCATTAGCCCCCAAAATCTCCAAATTGAAGGTTAAGAAACACCTGGGCAAAGGAAGAGTGCCTAATACCTTTGCTCCTAGAAATCCAAATCCAAATCCATATAAAAGAGCAAATGAGAAGTTGCAGATTTTGCAAAGAAACAAAGATGCTAATGAAGACCAAAGGGTGAAGGCTCCTTTTCAAAATGCAGTCATGGAAGAAGAGCAGTTTGAAGAAGATGATGAGATCCATTGTCTAGAAGAAAAAGGAAATGCTTCCTTTCTTACCTCAGTTGCCTATGAAAAACATTATGAAATGACCAGATCAGCCAAAAATGGGATGGTAAAGCTATTCTACAAACTGTAGATTAGTAAAGATATAATTTGAGGTAAAAGATAAATAATTCCAAGGAAACTCCTGTTCAAAGAGCTGTTGTCCCTATAGTACAACAAGCTAATAAGCAAAAACAACTGGTAGTTGATCCCATCATCCTCAAAGCCCCAACTCATAAGGTAAGAGGCCTTGACAAGTCTCCTTCTCCTCTCAGTTTTCAATCAGAAATTTAGAAGCTAAGAATACCTATGCCTCTGATTGAACTAGTGAAGAATGAGTCCTTCAAAAGATCCATCCTCGAGGCCTTGAGGCTGAAGCCATCCAAGCCTCCACTGACCATGTAAATCTACAAGATGAAAAGGCAGCTGTAATTCTCAGCCCAATGATTGAAAATTGTGAAGAAAGCTCCCCATCATTCTATGTGTCTCTGACTATTCATGAAAAAATCCTAATCTACAAGATGAAAAGGCAGCTGTAATTCTCAGCCCAATGATTGAAAATTGTGAAGAAAGCTCCCCATCATTCTATGTCTCTCTGACTATTCATGAAAAAATCCTTCACAACTACCTTTTGGACACTAGAGCCAGCCATAATCTAACGTCCAAAGCTGTCATGGATGAGTTGGGTCTTGACATCACCAAGCCTTATCATGACCTATTCTCTTTTGACTCTAGAAAAGTGAAATGTATAGGATTAATCAAGGACCTAGCCATCACTTTGTCTCAGCTACCTATGAAAAGCATGATGATGGATATTGTGGTAGCAGATGTACCTCCTAGGTTTGGCATGTAACTTTCCAGAGGTTGGATCAAGAAACTAGGTGGACCATTACAAAATGATCTGTCCTATTCTATTGTCCCAGTCTTCGGAGGTGAGAGCAAGAGATTATACAGAGAGGTGCAGTTGGCTTATATCATCAGGAATGAGAAGAACCCTATTAATCATCCCATCTATGCTGTTGACACTGATTTTGGAGCATGTATTATTCATATTGAATAATCCCAGTTGGCCTCCACGTAGCTTAAAAAACCAGTTTGCCAAATCGCTGAGGAAGAAGGCCCAAGGTTTTGGGACATGTTCTTTGATGGAGCTTACTCTAAGGAAGCTGCTTGGGTAGGTGTAGTCCCTGTGTCCCCCACATAGGAATTCATTCTTTTATCTTTCAAATTATCCTTTCAGGTCACAAATAACATAGTGGAATACGAAGCTTTGATTTTGGGCTTAGGCACTGCTAAAGAAATTTGTATCAAAGGCCTGAAAGTGTTTGGAGATGCAGAGCTCATCATTCAGCAGGTCAATAAAGTGTTCCAAGCAAAGCATCCAAGGATGAAAGAATACAGAGATGAGGTATGGAGGCTCAAGGACTCTTTAAATAATTTCAGCATTTCTTATATTTCGAGAGTGAAGAGCCAGCTTGCCGACTCCCTTGCTGTGTCTGCTAGCATGTTTATTCCTCCTTTGCCTCCTAAATTGACATATGAAGTTTAGGTAAAATACAGACCATCTCTGCCTAAAAATGTCAAATACTGGAGAGTTTTTAAAGACAATGAGGAAATTAACAGGTTTTTACAAGTTGTCGAGGAATTTGCTGAAATGCACATCGACCAAGAAAATCAAACCATGGAAGAATGTGGGCAGTCCAAGCTAAGAAACAAGGTCGGCTGAGGAAGCATCATCTAACTGCCTAGTAATCATATACCAAAAGGATTGGTGCCTCTAGAGAAATTGTTCGACCATAACGATGTGCCTTATAAGCCGGCCAAAATAGAAAATGAGTTTATTGTTTGTAAACACAATATAGGAAGCCTAGCCCATCCGAAATTCATCAATCTATCCACTCATTTGTCTTCTTCCCAGAATTCCATGTATTGCACCCTCATGAAGAAATTCTCTGATATTTTTTCCTGGGAATACAGTGATCTTAAAAACTATGATACGAACATCATTCAACATAAGATTCCACTGGAAAAGAACACCACCCCATTTAAGCAGAAGTTAACACCTATCAACCCTCCCTTATTGCTTTTGATTGACAAAGAGATCAAGAAGCTGTTGGATGCCAAAATCATAGTTCCCCTAAGGTATCCAAAATGGATAGCTAACCTTGTTGTAGGGAGAAAGAAAAATGGAGAAATCAGGCTTTGTGTTGACTTCAAAAATCTTAACAACTACTCTAAAAAAGATAACTACCCTCTACCTAAGATGGAACGCTTTCTACAAAGAGTTTCAGGAGCCAGAGTCATGTCTTTCTTAGATGGATTTTCAGGTTAAAATCAGGTTTATGTACATCCAGATGATCAGGGAAAGACCGCCTTCACTAATCCTTGGGGCACTTTCATGTACTCTAAGATGCCTGTTACACACTAATTTGTCACCATTTGTCACCGTCCCTGTTACCCCTTTCCCGCACTTTGGAGGACTCATTCCGGGACCTGTGAGAAGTGACATAACTTGAAAACACTTGCATTATATTCCTCTAAGTATGGACTTCATATGCCCTGAAGCCATCTCCTGCAGAATATCCTTAAAAGGTTCCCTTTTTCCATTAGCGCGAATCCACAGTGCACTACTCGCGCCAATAGGGGAAATCCTCCAAAGAGGACGCGCCAGTTGGCACTCTGTCTCAGGGATATACTCGCGCCACCCGAGTTTGGGAAAGCTTTTTAATAAACGCACGCGTGAAGGTTCTTTCCTTTCGACTCATGAAGCTTTTTAAGGATAATGCCAATTCCATGGATGTCGTGATTAATCTTATCTCCCTTTCCTCTATCCATGATAGCTTTTTAAGGATAAACCCAATCCCATGGATAATGTGGATTGATCTTATCTCCTTCCCCTCTATCTATAAAAGCTTGTTCTCTTGCCTTTGACAAGCTAGTTGGGGTGATAGTGATAGTTCGAGCATAGGGAGAATTATACTTTCAGAAGTCTAAGAGATTGTTGTAAGAGTCTTCTTTGCATTCATAATAAAAGAGAGAGAGGCTTGTTCCCAATCCTGACAAGCTTTGCAAGACATATGTAGCTGATCACCCAGCCAAAGGAGGATTTGACGTCAGAACTATGGTTGTATTCTTCTTTGTTGTTTATCAATAATAGATGACTATCATTATGGTTCCACTCTTGTTGTTCATTGTAATGATGTTTGAGTTATATCTTTTCTGACCGATATATAATTGCATCTATTGGATTTTATGCTTGTATTTATGTTTTTCTTTGCATGGGCAGGTGTCCATTCACGGAGATCGTGGGGATTTTAATCGTCCAGAGCAAAGGAACGAGGGCGTCGACTCTTCTATAGTACTAGCGTTAGAATTGAAGTAGGCTCTCATCATTTACCTCTAATTTGCAATTAGGGACCTGCGTGTTAGCATTGTTTGATTGTTGCTAGACCCGTTCTGGGCTAGTAGGGATCGCCTCTGTCCACAGAGGGGATTTACCTCACCAATAATTTGGCGACTCCACTGGGGAGTTAGCTTGTTGTTTTATTTGTAAACTTTAGACGGAGCCTGGAGTACGGCCAGATAGCCTTCGAAACACTATTGCTTTGCATTAGCGAAGTAGATCAACACCACTTCAGTCAATCTCCGATTTGGTTTACGAACTAAACAACTTGGAGTTTGTCTTGCCTCTTTGGTTTTTCTTGTTTTGCTTGCTTGGTCAGCTTTCCGGGTTGATTCTTTGGTTGTCTCTTGCTTCTTGGTAGGTCTGGGTACTGCTGGCCTAGTCTTGGATTGCTTGTTTTTTATTTTAGCATAGCAAACTCAATTGGTGCTCTTTTTTGCATGACAATCACGCCAGTTGGCGCCTCTTGTCAATGTACAGCCGTGCCAATCCTCAATTGGTGCTACTTTTAGCCTGAAAGTCGCACCAGCCCAAGGAACCTTTTAGAGTTTGCTTGTTTTGAGCCTTCCAAGCTTGGTTTTTGTGTCTGGATACTTCCTCTCAATCACTTGAGTGTGTTAGAGTCTTGTTTGACTGGTTCTTGGCCTTTACCCTTTGGGTGTTTTCTTTTTTCTACCAATTTCACGTTTTAGCCCTAGGGCATGTAGTGGCTTTGTGCATCGAGCTTTCCTTAGGAGTTTTGGCCTTCTGTTGGTCCAGTCGACTTTTTGGTTACTCTCTTGCACTTGCTCAGTGATTGTTAAAGCTTTTTATTGTGTTATTCGAGCGATTTACCTCTTTTTCTCTTGTATTTCACTTGGCTTCGTTTGGGCTTAGACCACGTAGCTCGTTGAGGTCTTTGTGATTTTTCTTGGTTTGAAAGATTTCCTTGGTGTTTCAGGGACTTGATTGTGTTTTCATTGAATGAAATTTGTCTCTTTTACTCTTTGTTATTATCTCTCAAAATTTGTTTAGTGCACTTTTCCATTGAAAAGAAAACGAACAGTCTCTTTTGCTTTGTATTAGTTAATGGAAATTAGAGCTTTTCATTGTTATTAGCGATTAGTGAATTTAAAGGAAAGTTTCGTTAATTTCCATTAGCTGCATTAGAGTTATTGTTGATTGTTTTATGGTCATTTTTGTTTGTGTGAAAGCTCTCAACCCTCTCGTAGTTAGCATTCATTGAACGAAATGATATATTTTGGCATATAGTTTGCGTTTAGGAAATTGTGAGAGATTACATACGGTAGGACTTGGAAATTGAAACCTAATCAAAGATCAACCGTAAAATGAACTGAATGAATCTAAAAATGCATTGGAACTTAACGCATACATCTAGAGGTCTAGGCTAGAGACGTGTTCCGGCGTCGTTAAACCTAGTCACTATTGTTTGACATTAAGGTTGGGTGATTCCTCCTTTTGTGACTTAATAGTGGTCTAACACGGATTTGTGCTCCCACGTACCATCAAGTATATGGGGAGACCCCACTAGGTTATCATCCTTTAGCCACAGGAAGCTGTGTCTGTCGCCTTACGAGCTGTAACGTACCGCACACAGCATTCGAGAAGATTGACTGTCGTACGGAAAGTCCTTGGTTTTCATATGATTGCCAAGGTGTATATGCAGTTTTACGGATTTGTTTGGTAAACCCTTTGCCTAGTTTCTCCATAGTAGTCACTTTTGATCCTTTTCGGACTCCCTAAAAGAAAAGGCTCACCTGAGCATTTTGTCACTTCGGGCTCATTAAAAATTCGAAGGAGACTAGAGTCATCTTTTTGTCCTTTTCTCGACTCTTAAAAAGTGAAAAGGTCAAGTTCGGTTCCTTTGTCTTAAAAATTATTCGGCCACGATTCACATTTACCCGATTAGATCTTGTTTGCGTTAGCTTGAGTAGGCTTCTTTTTCGATGGAAACCTTTCCGGGGTTTACCAACCCAGGGATTCCCTCTGACGGAAACCCTGGTCTTTTCGCTCCTTTTGGGAATGTTGGTGCTCCTTACATGGCAACGTTGTCCCTCCCAAGGTTAACTGTTGGGTTGCCTGTTTGGTTGTTCCCAACCTCATTGGTCCCTGCCGTCTCAACTTCTGGTCAATCAGTCCCTCCACTTGAATGACATCATGTTGATTCTAAGGTGGACCTCTCCCCTTCTTCGCCTGTTTCTACATCCTCATTTTCTACTTCGCCTGGTGAAAGTCTAGATTCGAGTAACTAGGTGGCTAAGAAGAAGAAGAAGAAGACGAAGAAGAAGAAGTCTCCTAATGGAGAGGCTAAAAGTGCTGCTACTCCTCCGAGTCCACCTCAAGTTGGGCCACCTTCTGCTCCTCCGTGGAAGGTCAAGTTTCCTAGTAGATTATGCAAGGATGGCCACCTTCTTCGTGATTGTCCTGGAATTCCCAGGGTCTTAGAAGTATGGTCTCGTGATCCGGCCTGCCCCTCATTGTCCTCTGAATTTCACAGCAATGCTACCCTATCAGCTGGAAATGGTAAGGGAAAAGGGAACATTCGAATCCCCTATAGACTTTGTGAAGGCAATCATCCCCTTCACCTTTGTCCGCTCATGGATAAAGCTTCCACTATCTTGGAAAGTCTTACAGCTCCTTCACCTCAAGTTCCTGTTGGTTATCAACATCTCTCTACAGTCGCAGATCGTTCCCCTGCCAACAAAGAGATCGACCAAGATCCCTCTCTTGTCCAGCCTCCTCTTCCTGAACCTGGCTCTGCCAAGCCTGTTCCAAACCAACCATTGGTTGGAAAGAGTGTCGACTCGAGTTCACCACCCGATCACTTTGTTTTAGAAGAGCATAATTCCCATGTTCTTCTTGTCTCCTCAGATTCTCCTGAGTCCAGAAATGACTCTCCCATCCCAGCTGCTCCCGAGAGTCCTGCTTCGGTTCCTTTAGAGCAGGGGGCAATCATACGATTCCCCCACCAAGTAGTTCAGTCGTTTCCTTCGACTGGAGTCGTTTGACCACCTCCTGCCTTCCATCCCATGTGCCTTTTTGGGTCACGGTACACGCCTATAATAAGGCGATACCTGGCACTGTTTTGGATGAGGGTGCATCTGTCAGTCTTATGCCTGCCACTACTTGGCAAGCTTTGGGTTCCCCACAACTTGTGCCATTCGCACCAAATCTGACGGCTTTTGACGGAGGAACTAGTCAACCATTAGGGATCCTTCCAAAGTTCCCTATTACTTTGGGAGGAAAAACCGTCTATATAGACGTATCGGTTACCCAAGGTGCTTTAGATTTTAGTCTTCTCCTTGGCCGTGACTATGTATATGCCATGGGGGCCCTGGTCTCTTCACTTTTCCGTGTGGTTTGCTTTCCACATGATGGAAGAATCATGACTATAGATCAATTATCGTTCATTCGTCCCCGGGTCCCTCCTGTGCAGTTGACATCCCCTCCTGGTTTTCATCCACCAGTTGCATCTGCCCCAGCACAGATCAACTACATGACCACCTATCCCGTGCCTGTATCTAGTGATGCCGCCGTTGTGCATAGTGTCCTAGGGGCATTGAGTCCTGAATTTCGAGATGTTGTCCTTCCACCGGGAGTGGCACTCTTGGAAGCCCCAACTTCCTATTCATTATGATGAGGTCTGGCGGAGCATAGTTCGTTTTCTTATGTCAAGCTCCTTAAAAAATGAAACTAGGTCTGGCGGAGCATAGTTCGTTTTCCTATGTCAAGCTCCTTAAAAAATGAAACTAGGTCTGGTGGAGCATAGTTCGTTTTCCTATGTCAAGCTCCTTAGAAAATGAAACTAGGTCTGGCCAAGCATAATTCCTGATCTTGTGTCAAGCTCATTAAAAAATGAAATAAGGGTTATGAGGATAGTTCTTTTCCTAGGTCAACCTCATTAAAAAATGAAACATCTCCTCCTTTCCAAATCGAGTCTTTGATTAAGATCTCGTAAAATACAAGTCGAGTCTTTCCTAGATCTCGAGAGTGAACCTTCATTCCATCCACTTTGTTGAATGCAATGAAGCTTGGGGGGCATGTACCTTGATTTGCGTTATTATGCTGGGGGCATGCGAACTGATAACAAGCATAGTTTTTCGTTTCAAGCTTGAGTAAACATGAAACCGAATCTAAGCAGAGTTCTTCATGGTTCAAGCTTGTGTAAAAATGAACCCATACCCATTTTACATCTTGTGATTGCCATTATTTCGCTAAATTCTGTTAGATGAGCCTTGGTTGTTTCATTCCATTGCTACCATCTCTTTGGCTGATCATATGCTTTCACTTGGTTGTTTTTCCTTTCCTGAGGAACTGCAGCGATGAGTGGTTTTATTAGCCAGCCTCTTGACCATTACATGTTTTGAGTAGTTCCACCATTGCCGGAACCAGATGCTACCCTTTATACCACTCGTTCCTCTAGGACGAGTCTCCTTTAAGCTCTTTTCAGACTCGTAAAAGATGAAAATATTGCCGAGTACTTTTCCCTTTTTGACTCGTTAAAGAGAATAAAAATGGAGGTCTACTTTCAGCTCTTTTCCGACCGTTTAAAGACGAAAAGATCGTCGAGCTACCCCTCTTGACTCGTTAAATGTAAATAAGAGGCGGTCGTCTTTAAACTCTTTTTCGACCGTGTAAAAACGAAAATATTGTCGGGCCCTCGTCGTTTCAGGCTCGTTAACGGTTACGAAACGACATGATATCGATCACTTTTTTACTTTTTCAGGTCGACGTCACTACACATGAAAAGTACTCCTGGATCGTAATGGTCGGGCGGTTCTTTCGAGCATTGTTTTATGCTTTTTTGGGCTCGCGAGACACAACTTTATGAAAAAGGACACCCCTGGAGTTTTCTTTTCTGCTAGCTTTTCAAACTCTCTAAACATGAAAAGACGCTGAGTTCTTCCTCTGTCAGACTCGTTAAAACCTGATGACATTGGATTCCGTCGAAATGATGCTTCAAAAGCATATGCTATCCCCATCAAGCTTGTTAATAAAAATAACTGGGGTACTCGCCAGAAATGGTGGGGGAAAATGGAACCATAATTATTGTCGTGTCGGCAGTATGTCGCTCTTGAACATGGCACTTGTTTGCATTCGTGTCTAGGTGGGGACATCTCATCTCATTTTTCACTTGCCTCCGTGGGTTTGGGTGATCCTGTTTGACCTCTCATCTGCTCATTGCCTCGTCACTATGACCTTTGATCCATTGATGTCAAATACTGCCAAGTCCACTGTTGTGCCGTTGATATGTTCAAGAGAAGCTGACCTCTGCAGAATAACAACCTCCCTCTGATAGCTCACATAATTCTAATTCACCACAACATTCTTCCTCTATCTCGTGTCGATGATGTGGGAAACACTATGGCCCACCTTCGATCAAGGTCACTTCCTGTCGACTTCAGCTCATTATCCAGGAAGCTGATCTAGAGACTCCCTTCCGGTGCCTTGGAGCCTGCATCCCTCAATGGCAGGTTCTTCGTGTTCAACGTGAGGTTTTCATCATTGGCCTCCAATCGAATGATTCTATGGGTGTTCAACGCCAGCTCACTGATTCGCACGCCGTAGATTGTACCTATAGTACCTTGAGGGCCATTTTCATTATTGGTGGTACCTCTCGCATCTGTTAACAATTTTCATTATTGACTGGTAATCAGACGATGTTCATGCATGTTCGACTTCAACTCATGTATTCACATGCTTGAACTTGTACTTTTGTTCGGGTTGAGATGGAGTGCAAGACCCTGGATTTTGTTTGTTGGAATCCAGGCTGCGATTTTGTGGATTATTGTTACATGACTCATTCACTGGATGGCTGCGACCATGCCTGAGTCTATTCATCGATCCTCACCGGATGGCTGCGCCCATACCTTGGATCTAGATTATTATGTACTCTGTTATGGATGGCTGCGCCCATACCACATATATCATGTACTTGAGCTACCAGTTGTACCTCTCTATGCAGATTCTCTGGCGACAGCTGCATGTGTTCTTGTAAAGCATTTCACCCCTCTCTCTCTCTCGGGCCTCATGCTTTAGGGGGCATCTGTTACATAGTAATTTGTCACCATTTGTCACCGTCCCTGTTACCCCTTTCCCACACTTTGGAGGACTCATTCCGGGACCTGTGAGAAGTGACATAACTTGAAAACACTTGCATTATATTCCTCTAAGTATGGACTTCATATGACCTGAAGACATCTCCTGCAGAATATCCTTAAAAGGTTCCCTTTTTCCATTAGCACGAATCCACAGTGCACTACTCGCGCCAATAGGGGAAATCCTCCAAAGAGGACGCGCCAGTTGGCACTCTGTCTTAGAGATATACTCGCGCCAACCGAGTTCGGGAAAGCTTTTTAACAAACGCACGCGCGAAGGTTCTTTCCTTTCGACTCATGAAGCTTTTTAAGGATAATGCCAATCTCATGGATGTCGTGATTAATCTTATCTCCCTTTCCTCTATCTATAATAGCTTTTTAAGGATAAACCCAATCCCATGGATAATGTGGATTGATCTTATCTCCTTCCCCTCTATCTATAAAAGCTTGTTCTCTTGCCTTTGACAAGCTAGTTGGGGTGATAGTGATAGTTCGAGCATAGGGAGAATTATACTTTCAGAAGTCTAAGAGATTGCTGTAAGAGTCTTCTTTGCATTCATAATCAAAGAGAGAGAGGCTTGTTCCCAATCCCGACAAGCTTTGCAAGACATATGTCGCTGATCACCCAGCCAAAGGAGGATTTGACGTCAGAACTATGGTTGTATTCTTCTTTGTTGTTTATCAATAATAGATGACTATCATTATGGTTCCACTCTTGTTGTTCATTGTAATGATGTTTGAGTTATATCTTTTCTGACTGATATATAATTGCATCTATTTGATTTTATGCTTGTATTTGTGTTGTTCTTTGCATCTGCAGGTGTCCATTCACGGAGATCGTGGGGATTGTAACTGGCCAGAGCAAAGGAATGAGGGCGTCGACTCTTCTACAATACTAGTGTTGCAATCCAAGTAGGCTCTCATTATTTACCTTTAATTTGCAATTAGGGACCTGCGTGTTAGCATTGTTTGGTTGTTGCTAGACCCATTCTGGGCTAGTAGGGATCGCCTCTGTTCGCAGAGGGGATTTACCTCGCCAACAATTCCTTTCGAACTCACAAATGCTAGGGCTACTTTTCAGAGGGTCATGGACATAGCCCTCATGGGAGAGAAAGACAAGTTTGTCCTTATTTATCTTGATGACATAATAGTCTTCTCCAGCAACCACAAAGACCATTTACAACATTTGAAGAAGGTCTTCCTAAAGCGCAAGCAATTTGGAATTTAAATGAACCAAAAGAAGTCACAGTTTTCTCTAGAAGAAGGAAAACTTCTGAGACATATTGTTTCTATTCAAGGTGTGAAGATTGATCCAGCAAGGGTTCAAGCCATTCAGACATTGTCCATCCCAAGGTCAAAAAGGGACATTCAATCCTTCCTGGGTAAGATTAATTTTGTAAGGAGGTTCATTCCAAAGTTTGCAGAGCTAGTAAAGCACTTCACTTTCATGTTGAAGAAAGGATCAGAAATAAAATGGAAAGATGCTTCAAGAAGATATTTTGAAGCCATCAAGCAAGCTATCATGGAAGCTCCCACTCTAATTAGCCTAGATTACACTAAGGAGTTATGTATCTTCTCTTTTACCTCTTATGATACACTTGTAGCAATTCCATTGTAGAAAAATGATGAAGGCATAGAGCACCCCATGGCCTTTTTTAGCAAAACTTTAAGGGATGCTAAACTAAGGTATGACCTTTATTGAAAAACAAGCTTACGCTCTCATAAAATCTTTAAAGGCATTTACAATTTATATTCTGCATTCCGAAGTAGTTGCATATGTACCTTCATCCTCAGTAAAAGATGTCTTAACTCAACCAGATGTCGATGGGAAGAGAGCTAAATGGATTGCAAAATTCATAGAGTTTAACATAGAGGTGAAGCCCACTAAGCTTGTCAAAGGCTAGGGCTTGGCTAAACTTATGGCTGAAGAAAATTGCAGCTTATTATACATAAATTCCATGGCTCTAAATTCAGATGATGAGCAGACAGAGGAAGCAGCAGAAGAGCAAAAGAAGAATCAATCTTTGGCTAAAAATCTAGCCACATGTGAATGGTATTACAACATAGTTCATTTTTTGCAAAAGTTAGAAGTCCCTCTAGGGCTTAGCTCAAGTCAAGCTCTTGCAATTAAACTCAGATTAGCCAAATTCTGCATTAATAAAAATCTACTTTATTGGAAAGACCCATCAGGAATCCTCTTGAGGTGTCTGGATAAAGAACAATTTGTGGAAGCCATACACCAGTTCCATTATAGCATCTGTAGAGGGCATCATTGTTGGAAAACCACGGCTCACAAAATCTTGAGGGCTGGATATTATTGGTCTACTATGTTCTCTGATGTGTTTTCTTTTGTAAAAGCTTGTGACAAGTGTCAGAGGTTTCTAGGAAGACAACAGCTAAAATCACTGCCTTTGAAGCCAATACATGTCAATGGTCCCTTCCAATAGTGGGCCTTGGACTTTACAGGTGAGATCAACCCACAATCCAGTGGCCAACACAAATGGATCTTAGTAGCCACTGATTATTTCACCAAGTGGATTAAGGCTACACCCACTAAGAATGCCAATCATCAAGTTGTTATAAAGTTCTTGAATGATAATATTTTCACTAGATTTGGTTGCCCAACCAAACTAGTCACTAATAATGCAACAACTTTCAAGGCAAAAGAATTGGTGGACATGACTGAATCCATGGGCATTCAAGTGGTGCATTCTACCTCATATTATCCTCAAGGCAAGGGCCTAGCAAAATCATCTAACAAGAGTCTAGTAAGGGTAATCAAAAAACTATTAGAAGACAACAAAAAGAGTTGGGATTCCAAGTTAAAGTTTGCACTATGGACTGACAGAGTCACCATCAAAAAGTCCATAGGGAATTCTCCATTCAAACTGGTTTATGGCACTGATGATGTTTTCCCCATCCAGCTGATTCTCCCTGTGGCTAAGTTCTTGCAAGAAGAAAAAGATGAAGAGAATGACATGGTAAGAAAAATGAATAACCTGGTTGAACTACAGCAGACCAGAGAGCAGCTGGTTGAGAAGTAAAAAGCTCATTATAAGAAAATCAAAGAAACCTTTGACAGGAAGGCAAAAGTGGACAATTTCCAAGTTCGTGATTGGGTGCTTAAATGGGATGCATTTAAGGAAATAAAGGTAATCATGGCAAGTTTGACTCCTCATGGACAGGTCCATTTGTCATCGCTCAAATTTAGCAGAACAATACATTCATTTTGCACAGTATGGAAGGAGGAGATACTTTTGGTAGCCCAAGTAAAGGGGTGGCTCTTGAGACTTTATTTCGTTTAAGGATTTAAAGCAATGTCATTGTAAATATGTTTTTCCAATTTTTATTTCATTACAAAATAGACTCCATACCCAATGGAACACTAGAAGGAAGATTTGCCTTTGTTTTTCAGGAAAGGCATTGATCCGTGATCCTTGAAACCTCACAGGGAGGATTTCATCCCCAGAAGGAGCCAGTGTTAGCCTTGTTGGCAAAAGGCCCAAAAAAGGATCCATATATGCTCTTAAATTCTCCAAATTTGCTTAAAATAATGCCAAGGGATCCAAAAAGGCTCTTGAAATCTTCAAGATTTGCTCAAAGATCATCCAATGATCAAAATCAGCGCAAGAGGAGAGCCCTTGGAAGGGCAGAAATACACTATCAGGAGGCAAAAACACTTGAAAACCATGAGAAACCTAGAATTGTACGATTAAACAGAGGAATGAACAGCAGCCATTAGATTTGGCCGATCAACAACCCAGATCTAAGTGGCTAATCGCATAGGCGATGGCCATCGGAGGTAGTCGGAGCAGAGTCACGATGAGATCGGGCCAAGTGATATGCCAATCACCGAAATCGGCTATATCGCTATCAGTGGGGAGCATATGCCATGTTATATGAAGGAGTCGGGGAGTGAGCGACGCGCGATTGCGATTTATCGCATCGCTATAATTGCATCGACACTATACCATGGGGCGGGGCCTATGCACAGGCATGTGTGCGACCCGATGAGCCAGAACTGACGGCATTATATATGAGAGTTCATAAATTTTGAAGTCCGCGCCAAAGCCATTTTTAATGCATTTTCCATGTATTTCATTATATAACGAAATACAAAGGGAAACAGGGGCAGTGCGATAGCGATGGAACCCGGACCCAATGGGTTTTGGGAAGCAAAATATATATATATATATATATATATATATATATATATATATATATATATATATATATATATATATCTATGTATGTATGTATGTATGTATGTATGTATATATTTCAAGTCTGCAAAAGCCCATTTTTTAATGTATTTTGTGTATTTTTGTTATATAACAAAAATACGAAGGGAGCATTAGCCAGCAGTGATTGTGATGAATCTTGGACCCAAAAGTGTCTGGGAAGTAAAATATATAATATCTGAAGTCCGCCAAACCCATTTTCATGCATTTTTCAGTGTTTTTCGCATATTTCATAATACAAGGGAAATACATAGGAGCAGGCTTTTTGTGACTTGCAATGGCGACAAGGCTGGACCTAATAGACAATTAAACCATATTTTAGGACTTTTGAAGTCCAAAATACACATAGAAGGCGATATTTTTGCAGTAATGTTGTGTTTTCTATATATAACAGAAAAGCAATCATTTATAAATGTTTAAGGGATTACACAGGCCCGAAGACCCTTTCCATTATCTAACAGAGGCCGGGAGATAGGGACAGAGGCCGGAAGGGGAATAGAAAGAGCCACAGCATGCACAACTCACCCCCAAACTGACAAAGCAGTCATGGAGCATCAACAGACAGCACAGCTCATCCATAACAACATAATCAATTATGGAGCATCTCTAGCACTGGAGAACTCCCAGACAGTGCAACAAACCCCCCAAAATATCTGAAAACAGTTACTCTTCTGTCAGAAGGAAAAAACTACAAGCCCATGCTTGCCTAGAGGGCATCAAATCAGTTAACAAGGCAGATCAAACAGATTAAGACTCTGAGCCTCTTAGAGCTCAGGATCATTGTAAACAGTCTATAAATAGCTAAAAGTAAGATTTAATAGAGGTTCAACTTCTGGAGGTTGTTCCTCCCCTGTTCCTTCAAGCTTCTCATCTTCATTCTAGCAATATAAGCTTCTTTTGCTATTATATGTTCAATGTCCATTCTCTTTGCTATTTTATGCTTTCACTTGAACAGGTTGTTCATGTTTTCTTTTGTGTCTAAGGCCAGATAACTATCATCTTATCTCTGATTTGATCAATTAGATTTGCAAGATTCTTTACTACCTGCAGCTAGCCATTCATATGTGGTGGTAGATGCATCTGCCGGTATAGTCAGTATTCTCTTTTGCTGCCTGTAGCTAGCCATTCATTTATGTTTATGTATGCAATCTACTGGTACTGTCAACATTCTCAATCTATCTATTTAATTTATAAATTATTGAGCATTAATGGTCTAAAGCCTTGTATTAGTGAGAGTGTTCATGCATGTCTTGAGTGAGAATAGAGCTAAAATGGTTATCTAACTTGATCCAAACCATCATTTATTCCAATAGTTCAGAGAACAATATTGAAGATTATATGTTACCAAGATCTCCGAACTGCAACCTACGAGAGTTTCTTGGAGTGTTAACAGGTACATGAATTTAAGGAATTATGGGAAGGGATACATGTGTATTATCTATGAAGACCCATTGCAACAAAGTGTTTTACATTTTATGGTATATGTGCTTACACCATACATGATTATCTAGGCTTAGGAGTTTTCTCTAGTAAATTACATTCTTATTGATTTGTTTAGCAACAATATTGTTTCGCATATTAATCTAATTCATTCAATTATTCAAATCTTCATGGTTTTTAAAGTGTCGGTCTATATACAATCATTTCATAGGTCTTGTAATAAAAGGGTATCATGGATTTAAATGTTGTGGACCTTCTTTGAAGGCTAGATGGTTCGCCCACCTACGAAAGAGAGTGTATGACCTCTCCATGGTGTTCCTCCCAGAAGAACACCCTTATTCAAGAGCCCCATCTACTTTTAAATGGTAAAACAGAGAGAACCCAAAGGCTTGCAATAATGACACCAGTTGTGTGGCTTAGAGCATATGAGATGGAGAAGGAGAAGGAGTTTCTAGAAATGTTTGATTCAAATGGGGAGCATATGTTCAATTATTTAGATTTCTTCACCAACTACATTGAGAAATTTCTCATTGGGATGAAAATGAAGTTTGTCTTTTATGAGCTCCCATATTGGGAGCATCTTAAGATTTCCCACTTACTGGATCCCATTCATATATTTAAAAATGTTTTGTCTTCTTTATGGAGGCACATATAATTGAAATAAAGTGACACATTGGCTGATCCAAATTCGATCATTATATTGTTTTTCATCCATCCTGATGCATTTGGAGTGGAAAAAGAGGAAGAATCAACTCATGGGATCATTTTTATTGGTGGGACATAGTTTGTTTGTTTGAAATATCATGTATTCATTTATGTAACACCAAGATAATAAATGGAAAGGAAAACCAAATTAAAATCTATCGAAATGTATTATATGCACTTAAATTCTAATAATTGACAATAGGATTATATAAATCATAAAATTATATTATAAATGTAGTTATATAACTAAAATTATTGATTAATGTGGATATACATTAAAATACTTCCTATATTGTTAATATATATATATATATATATATATATATATATTCAAAAATTAATCAAAATAAATTATATATATTATTATTATTATTATTATTAAAATTAATATGTAGATTGAATTTATATACATTTAGAAAAACATGTGATGGGATTTCTAATCATGGAAATTCATTGTCACTTTAAACTTAAGATTTTTAAGTTGTAAATAGGTTTTGTTATACCATGAGGGAAAATACAATGGCTTAGTAATACCATGTGCCCAAAAACCATAACTCATGTTCATATAACAAATGTTCATGTCACACATCTTTTAATTATCCAATTTAATTAAAATAGAAGAAGTGACATAACTACTTTCAAGATAAATCTTAACATTTAATCTATGAATACTACTAAAACATTCTAAAATATTTTTTGAAAGTTATCCATGTAGAAATAGCTTGAAATTTGTAGCTGCTAATGAACTAAGACTGAAAACAATAGACACAAATTGCTTCTACTCAATCCGTGGAAAGGAAAACATACAATAGAAACACATGGAATCATTCAATCACAATGAACACAATACTTTTACTAGGTAACCCAATTAGGAAAAACCCCTCCTCTATTTTTATTAAATCAGATGAGAATATGGATTTGTTACAATGAAAACTTCAATCCTTGAAGCTCAACCTACACTACAATATTAATCTCCTCTTACTCTGTCCACTCTGAGCAACACTTATCCAAAATATGCATTTGACTTCCACCAATTTCATTGCGTAACCCTTGAGAAAATTAGCTCCTAAAAGATAGGGATATTTCCTATTTCCTTGCACAATTCCTAGTGAAATTGTTGATCATCTCCAATACAAAACCTATATACTCAACTAGTATATAATTAATAATTACAATGTGCCTTTTCCTCGAACTCAACTAGGTAATTCGAATTGCATGCATGACTAGGGCTATTTTTAGCAAATTGATTAGTTGGATGAGAGAACAGTAAGTTAACAACATTTACTACTACTCAGTTGAGCTCCTCTAACTCTATTCATGACTAGAGCTCAGATAAATGATTTTAACTAACAATACCTCCACTAGATCGCTAGATCTTAGCAATCAACTCATGCAAAACTCTACTTCTAGCCCACAAACTCAAATTCGCTAATTTAACTAAGTGACAAGGCCATGTCACTCCTGCTAACTCCAACTCAAGTCATCCTGCTGATGTGGAATTTCGAATTTCTCCATTTGACTAAGGCACAAGTCAAATGAAGCCTTTTCTTGCTACAATTTCTAACTCCCTCTTAGCAAGAAAAGGGTTTTGAATCACCCCTATCCCGCTCCTGTGGAACTTGGAATTGCATCTTAACTAAGCCTTTGTCAAAATGTTTTCATCCTTCTCTTTTTTGGGAATGTATTGTAACATGAGAATCCTCCTCTACACACAATCT
This sequence comes from Pinus tabuliformis, assembly GCA_031772625.1. Taxonomy (NCBI): domain Eukaryota; kingdom Viridiplantae; phylum Streptophyta; class Pinopsida; order Pinales; family Pinaceae; genus Pinus; species Pinus tabuliformis. The sequence continues at coordinate 150,535,219 of CM062804.1, read as the reverse complement.
CGTAGGTGATGGTTCCTGATGTCTATATGCTTGGACCTATCATAAAACACTATGTTTTCAAAGAGTTTATACAACTGTGATTATAATAGTGGATCAATATAGGCTCCATCCCCTGACTAAAGAGGCCAAACAAGATCTTCCTCATCCAAATAGCCTCGCATGTTTCTTGACTAGCATCCATATACTAAGCCTCTACTGAGCTAAGTGTTATAGATCTTTATTTCTTTTTTTACCAAGAAACTGTTTCTGACCCAAACTAAAGATAGCTCCTGATGTGCTCTTTATGTCTGATAGACACCCTACCCAATCTACATCTGTTAAGCCTTGAATCTTCACTACATCTGTTTGCATGTAACATAAACCAAAATCTATTCTACCTCGGAGGTGTATGATAACATGTTTTTTTGCTTTCCATTGAAGCTTGGTAGGCTCCACCATAAATCGACTAAGGTGATGAATTGCAAAAAAATATTGGGCTTTATGTTCACGAAGTGCATCAAGGATGCCACCAACTGTATGAAGATAGTGACATCTACTGCCTCTCATGTATAAGCATCCTCTTTCCTCTAGTTAGTAGCTAGATCAGTTTCCATGGGATTACGATCATGCATCTAGAATATTTAAAAGATCTCAAAGATGTACTTCCCCTATCCAACAGATATCTATCCATATCCATGCCACACCTCCAAACCAAGGAAGTAGTGCATCAAGCCAATATCCTTCATCTTGAACTCTCTTGCAAGGTCCTCCTTGCAAGACTGTATCAACCTCTCATCTCCTGTTAACATTAAATAATCTACACATAGGACTAAGATGAGTAGACAACCATATACCAAAATGCAGTAGTGGTTGGCATTTGCTTCACTCTTAATGAAGTCCAATCCACTGATATAGGAATCTATGCTAGTGTACCAAGAATAAGGTGCCTGCTTGAGACCATAATGAGCTCTCCTAAGCCTACACACATGTCTCTCCCTATCAAATATCTCAAATCCCTAAGGGTACTTAATGTAGATCTCTTCCTCAACCACTTTAGTGATGAAGGCAGTCTTAATATCCATCAGGTGGATCTTCCACCAAACAGTGTTTCCAACGCAAGTATGGTCCTAATAGAATAGTATCTTTCCACAGGGGGAAATTTCTCATCATAAGCAACTCACTTTACCTATGAGAAGCCTTTGGCCACAAATTTAGCCTTGTACTTTTCAATACTACCATCAGCTTCATGTTTCACCTTATACACCTAACTAGAACGAAAAATAAATTTTCCCTCAGGTATAGGCACAACCTCCTGAGCATCATTATTCATGATCGAGTCATACTCCTCCACCATGGCATCTACCCACACCTAATGGGAAACTTCTTTCTAAAACGAAGAAGGCTTAGAATCAATTAGTTATGTCATGGATGTCATAGATATGGTATATCTGCCTGGTGATCTCCTCTATTTCCGCAAGGACCTAGGAGCTCCAACATTCTCTTGAGCATCCTGCACCAATATCTCTCCCTCCGTATTTCTCATCCTCCCATCTCTGGAAGGCTCTGTGTGAGTGGGTGCTTCCACTTGGCTTGCTATTTGCTCCTACACATGTGGCCACTCCACAACATATTGTGGATCTGATTGGGGCTCATCCTTTTGAGCTAGAAGCTCCTCCTTTGGTGTAATTCTCAACTCTCTCTCTAAAGAGCTTCTTATGGAGCTCTCCTCATAAAATCTAACAAATGTCCTCTCATCAAACTCATCCTAAGTCAAGGCATATACACTTGGTAAATCAGAGGTGTCTCTTTGTATACTACAAATATCCTCTTCTCTGCAGTAGGCTCTAACTTCTCTTGTTATCATTGGAGACATTAAAATATACCATGGATCCAAAAATGCGAAAGTAGGAGACATTTGGCTTCCTCCTAGAGAAATCTTCTTCAGGTGTGATCATTCCAAGAATTTTGTGAGGCCTTTTGTTCTGCAAATAAATATTTGTATTTCATGCGTCTACCCATAGGTATAGTATAAATCCTCGATCATGAAACATTTCTCTTGCAGCCCCAATGATGCTTCTATTTTTCCTCTCTACTAGCCCATTTTGTTGTGAGTTATGAGGTGAAATTAGCTCCCTTCTAATACCCTCCTTGGGACTTAATTCTTTGAATAATATATATATATATATATATATATATATATATATATATCTCATCCATTATTAGTTATCAAGGATTTAATTTTCTATCGAGTCTTATTTTCAACTAAGGTTTTGAATTAAACAAACTTTGACTAAGCCTCATCTTTATTCTTCATAAAATAGATCTATCATTTGTGTGAAAAATCATCTACAAAAATAAAATAATACCCGTGCTTTGCAACTGAGACTATAGAAAATGGTCCACACACATCTAAGTGGCCTCTCTCCAAGATGACTCTAGATTTTCTATATCAGTCCTAGAAGGAGAATTTGACATATTTTCCATGAGTGCAACCCTTTCACACATCATGTTGATCGAAGGTGCATTTTGGAAGTCTAGTGGTGATCTACTACATTATTTTCAAATCTCCATGGTGTAGGTGTGCCATGCTTCTATGCCACCTCAGTCATGGACATATTTTGCTTTGTTGCTCAATGCAGCACATGCATCCACCTCTAGCTTGTAGATAATTTTAATCTGAACACTAATATTTTTTACTTGTCCAGTAGCAACATGCTTCAAATAAGCTTTCCCCTTATTGAACACCACATCATGTCCACAGTCTTTAAGTACAACTATAAAAACTAAACTTTTCTTCAGACCAAGAACATACATTACATTATTTAGGTGAAGATAAGATCTTGAATCCATTTTAAAGGTGGTAGTGTCAATGCATTTAGTGTTATACCTCCCATCATCTTCAATTTCTATGTATAATAGTAGGTCCTTCTCTTCTAAGTTGTTGAATAACACATTAATTCTTATCATATGAAATGAAGCACCAAAATCTAAGTACCATACAATGAATTTTACAGTACTTTCCATTCATGCAATGAGGGTGAAATCCAACTCGAATTGTGATGTGAGAACAACACCTCCTCCTCCCCCTATAAGCTTCTTCCTACATTTCTCGTGTGGACACTTGGTCACATAGTGTCCGTATTCACGGCAGTGGAAACAATTAATTTTACTGAGAACTTTCTACTTTCCATGGTTTTGGATGGATTATGCCTTGTCTTGGACGTTCTTTCCCTTAGCTTTCTTTCCTTTTCTTACCAGAGAAAAGTTTTCTTCCCCTTCAATTTTTTATGTGAAACTATCTCTAGTGTTTCTTCTAATATCCTCCTACACCAAATTAGATGAAAGTCTCTTCCAATTTGAGATCTTGTATCTTCCATTCACTAAATCCTGATAGCTATGCCAAGACTTCAGAAGGCCAAAGAGTGTTAAGCTCACAAGTTCAGATGATGGAACATTTTTTTCAACTCCTTCAAGTTCATCTCTGACTTGAGTGAATCTCCATAAGAATTGAGGAATGGTTTCATTTTTATGCATTTTAATGCTCCTAAGTTTATCTCTCAATGCCAATTTCCTTACATCAATGCTACTTTGAAATAGATCTATGAGAATTTTCCACATTGGAAATGGAGTCTCATTTCCATGCAAGTTTGAAGCCATGTGATATCTAACTCCCTACAGGATAACCCCCCTAGATTTTGATGTGTCTTTCTTCCACTGGGCCAATTGTTGTGCATCTGATGTTGGTGGTTTTGGAATATCAGTTTGTATGTATGCTCAAACTCCATTGTCATCCATCACAAATTCCATTATGTCTTTCCAAGCACAAAAAATTGAGGTGCCCTCCATTGCATATTCAAGCCTCAATCCATTGAAACACATTGTTCTTGCAGTTAAGAGAATCGGCTCCAAAAACTCTGCAAATCAGAATTTTTCTGAGAGAATATATGGAACTTGGTTTCTATGTAGTCTTCAATAGCTCTGATACCATGTAGGAATAACTCAAACTTTGCAGTTGTTAATGAAATCAGACTTAAAAAAATAGACATAAATTTCTTATTCTAAATCTATAGAAAGGAAAACATATAATAGAAAGACATGCAATCATTTAATCACAATGAGCATAATATTTTTTCTCGGGAACCCAACCAGGAAAAATCCCTCCTCTATCTGTATTCAATTAGATGAGAATATGGATATATTACAATGACAACTTCAATCCTTGAAGCTCAACCTGCACTATAATATTGTTCTCCTCCTGCTCTTTCTTCTCTGACAAACACGTAGCCAAAATAGGTCTCAATCTTCCTCCTATTTCCTTCTGCAATTCCTAGATAAATTGCTCATCATATCCAATGCAAAACCTGTACACTCAACTACTATACAATTGATAATTTCATTGCGCCTTTTCCTCCAACTCAACTAGGCAATTCGAATTGCATGTATGACTAGGAATATTTTTAATAAATTGATGAGTTAACAGAGAGATAAATGAGTTAACAACAATTACTACTATTCAAATAAATTCCTACTAACTCTATTCTTAACTAGAGATCAGATATCTCAGCTTAACTTTCAATAACTCTAGTATATTTCTAGATCTTAGAAATCAACTCATGCACAAATCTTCTTCTATCCTAGAAACTTGAACTGATTGATTTAACTAAGTGACAAGGCCATGTCACTCATGCTAACTACAACTCAAGTCAAACTACTGATTTGGAATTTCAAATTTCTCCATTTGGCTAAGGAAAAATTCAAATCAAGCCTTTTCTTGCTACAATTTAACAATCCATAGTAAAAAAAATAAACCTTAATCAACCTTACTCAACCATATGTGGACCATAGTCAGCTATATTTAAGCATAGTGAACCACAATCCACCTTAGTAATAGCCAACCATTGTACATCATAAACAAATTTGGAAACCGTGTTCTATTAAAGTCAAATATAGTCAATCCATTTGCAATCATGGATAATAGTGGTCACCGATGGGAAACATGGTTGATCATGGTCATCCATAGTCAACATAGGCTTCCTGGTTGGTAATGGTTCACCAAAATAATCTATATCAAATAACGACAACCTTGTTTAATGATTTACATCCACAATCAACCATATGTTTTCGATATTCGACCATGTATGACCAACTCAATTATGGTCAAACAAGGTTAAATAAACTCAATGATGGTAAAACACAGTCATAGATTGGCACTCACTATCACTTGTGTTCAACCTTGTATAACCTTCATTAGCAATAGTCAATCATGGGCAACCTTGAGTCAGTCATTGTCAACCTTGGCCAGCCATGGTCATCCTTTGTCATCCATAGTTAACCTATAACAACCTATGCTCATCCCACCCTTGATGGCCAACCACAATAAATAATGGTTTACATGGTTGGACATGGTCAACCAAGGTATTTATTGTTAAATATGGTCAACCATTTTCTACATGGGCAACCATAATCTCTCATAGCAACATATGGTCAACATGGTTGACTATGGTCAACCTCACTCAACATTGGGTTAATGAGGTGACCATTGTAGCTCGTGAAGTATTGGTTTCCTCAATCAATGATGGTAAACCTCTTCAACCAGTATTGAAGCCATTTTTTTAACATTCATGTAACATTAATGTAAAATCAACCATGGTCAACAATAATCTAACAATATAATAGTTGAACCCATTAATCTTACATTGTTAGTTGAATGTAACATAAATACTTTATTATATTTATGGTTAGTCGTTGTCAAATTTAGTCAACCATGTTAATCCAGAGTCAACACTCTTTATCTTCTTTCAACCATGGTAAACAAAGGTCAACCATAATCTTCTCCTTAATCCTTGGTAAACTGTGGTAATCATTGTCAATCATGGTCAACTAAAATCAACCATAGTAATCATATTTAATCATGGTCAACATAGGTCAAACATATTAATTATTGTCAATCATTAATAAATGAGGTTAATCATGTTTAACTGAAGCCAACCATCGTCTCCCTTGGCCAACCATGGTCAACCTATTAACCCACTTCAACCATTCGTGTAACCATTTTTGTAGCAATAATATTAACTTAGCATTAACATTAATGTAAGATTACATGGTTGACCATGGTCAACCATGGTCAACATTAATGTTACATTATTGTAACCATGTAGCAATGGTCAACAATGGACAACAATGGTAAACCAAGTTCAATGATAGTTTCTTGCCTTAATCCCTAGTCAACCATGGTAATCATTACCAATAATGGTTAGTTGAGGTCAACCATGGTCCACCGTGACCAACGGTCGACCCTGTTCAACCATGGTAAACATTGTGAACCACGTCCAACCTTGTCAACCCTCTTCAACAAACAATTTATAAAATTAATGTTACATTAACATTAGTATTAATGTAACCTCAACCATGGTTTACAATGGTCAACCAATGTCAATATTAATGTAATAGTATAACAACGTCAACATTAATATAACAATACTAGATTGATGTAACAATAATACATTGTACATTAATGGTGGCCATGGTCATTTTTGGTCAACCCTCTTTCATGTCGGTCAACCTCGTCAGTCATAATCAACCTCATCAACCTGCTTTAACCATGGTCATGATCAATCTCATCAACCTAGGTTAACCATGGTCACACACCTGTATTGTCAACTAGTACAACCACATTTACTAATGTGGTTGATATATGTCAATCTCTATATGAAAATGACATTGATAAATATACATCAATGAAATTAGTAAATATAGTTGTGCTAGTTTTTTTTATTATTATTTTTTAAATTTATATATATTTATTAAAACTACATATCTAAATATTTCAAAAAAATTTTAAATATTAAATCTATTTTTAAAATCAAAATATAATAACCAAAAATCATGGTTAGATTCTTTAAAAAAAGACGACATTCTAGATTTTATAATAATAAAAAATCATGGTTAGATTAAAAAGAAAGACAGAAAACAAGCTTATAGTTACGAAATTATAAGGTGTTGTAGTTATATACTTACGAAATTGTAAAATAAACACTTCAAAAGTACTTAGTCTTGCATTTCCGAGATTACTTCAATTCAGCAACATCTCCCCATGTATTTTAATTATTTAGTGTCATAGAGAGCTTGCATCTATTCCCCGGTGCTGAGAGTGTTGGCTAACCATTCTCCCTCTTCAGCTTGATCACAGTCCAAACGACTGCAAGGAAATTATTTCCTACTCCTTTCGTTCGATTATCCACCAGCACACAAGCCACCACATTTGACACCACCGTTGCTACCACTTCCGCAGCCTCGAGAGGTAGTAGCAGCTGCTACAGCTACCCAGCGGGACCCAACCAACCTTAGACCATGCGTGTCTGTGTTCGTTTTGCACCTCCCCTTGCTGGCTTGTCTTTCTTTACTCACGGTCTGGATGAACAATGTATATCGTTTTTTTTGGTAGGTAAGCATCTAAGCTGGACTTGAATGAGTGACTTATTGCAAAGAGTGCTTTAACAGTGCACCTATACCCATTCACCTTCAATCCAAAACTCAATAAGTTAACAATGCAAATAGTTATTCCTATTAAGTATTTGAATTGAAAAAAGTCTATTATACTTCTCTATAAAATATTTATAAGAAATTTAGTACGTTAATACTTCGTTTTGGGGCCAACTCCATATATTCCAACTAGCATTATATTTTTTAAAGAAAAATGATAACTGTGTATGAAAAGATAAATTATTTGGAGCTACAAGCATTGCAAATTATTATATTTATTTATACAAGTATTTATATTTGTTTCATTTGAGATATGTTTTAAAATAAGTTTTGTTTTCTTTAGTAATAAAATATGTTAATACTCGGAAACTTAAAGATATTTGGTAAGAGTGATTTTCTTTTTACAAATCACAAGTGGGTATTTCTAAATAGAAATATTTTCTTTAAATAACAATTATGAACCAATCTACATAAACCAACAACATTGAGTAATGACAATTCTCACTGTTAATTTGATAGCTAAACTATAATAAGTTTTCTTAATATTAAAAAAAAATAAAAATATCTTACAAGGAAATTAACCAAATATTTTAATAACATAACATTTTTCCTGACAAATATTGCAAATGATAATAGTATTGTTTTTCAGATTAATCACATTTTTGAGATTTGGTTTAAGTTTCGAACCAATATATTAGTTGGTTCAAAATGTAGATCAAATCTCAAAAATATAATTAATCCAAAAAATAATACTATTATCAATATAAATCACAAAAATCTAAGATCTAAGGAATCTAACCTTATAAATGATATCAAAATTTAAAAGAAATTCACAATTTTATTTATAAGTATAATTATAAATGATATCAAAATTTAAAAGAAATTCACCATTTTATTTATACAATAAAATATGTATCAGAAACAAATACATGTTTTCCCAAGAAATTAACAAAATTTCCATGTAACCCTTTCTAAGCTTTTAATTATGGAAAGATTATACATTACACTGTTTTAAGAGAAAAAAATAATTGATTTTATTCAACTGATACTGAAAGAAAGTTAAACACCCTCCTATCGTTCTAGCTCGATGAGAGGCTAACCGATAGCAAGCAACTCCTCCTTGATCATCTAATTTCATTAGCCGCCACACCCGCCACCGCAGCCACCACCGCCACAGCCGCCGCCGCCGCCACAGCCGCCAGAGGAAGTCTTGGCCGCTACCACGGCAGTAGCCTTTGCTGCTACCCCAGCACCATCGCCTCCCGCCACAAACCAAGCATCTCTGTGCCCATTTTGGCTCTGTTTCTTTTGCTTGGTGCCTCCGCCGCCAACGTGCACGGAACGCGCCTCACTGTGCCGGCTCCTCCTCTTCTTATCACGGCCACAATGAGTAGCGCACGAAAATACGATAATGGTCACCATCATTAAAACCACCACGACTGCAAATATAACGGTTCCAGGAGAAGACGATAAATTAAAACTATTGGAAAGCATAAGCCCGTTAATCCTCGCCATCCTCAGATTTTCACAGCCAGTAAACTAAATACAGGCGACTTGTCATAGAAAAAGAGGAGAGCATAATCATTTCCAGTAAGATCAGTGCAGCATACTGTGCCTGGGATTGGGGTTGTGGACGTGGTTACATAAAAGTAGAAAGAAATAGCAATATCATAATAATAATGTTAATGTCAACGCCTTTCGAACATTGCACGTTCGTTCTTTATTTAGACCCTTTCTATCCTCTTATCTCTAATGGCCTTATAGGAGACAAAGCTAATGTGATCCAGACCTATTTATTTTTCCCACTTAACTTTCTCATAATTATTTTTCCCTCTTATTTTTTTCATAATTATTTTTCCTACTTTCTCATAAAAGTAAGAAGTAATTTGCTTAGCTCTTAAAATATAAGCTCTTAAAATATAACATAGATTTATTTTAAAGACCAATCTAAATTTTTTTATGAGTAAATTATATATTTATTTTAAATATACATCTAAATTTCTTTATTTGCAAATTTTTTTATAAATTGATATTATTTAAATACTTTGTATAATTTTCTTTTTGTTTAGATTTTTAATTTTTTTTATTTTAGCTAACATGAAAAAATTTCAATTTTAATAATGGATCATACTGAGTTATAAAAATATAATCTCTCAACTCAATAATTAAAAAAAATTATATCCTTAAATTTCTTTATTAAAATAATAAACACAAAAAAAATTTAAAAAACATATCGATAAATTTCTTTATTAAAATGATAAAAACAAGATTTGAAATCCCAACAAACATACCGGAGCATCCACGCGATTTAGGTGAGTGATGTGACAAGGATTAAGCTTTGAATAAAAATAAGTGAAACACACTTATTATGAATTAAATAAAGAAAGTCGGTAAATCAATGACCAATTAGATAAGGAATATTTTTATATCAATGACACAATTAAGGATGGAAGATTATTATATTCCTGATATTTTTATTTTATTTTATTAAATATTTTTCTTTTAATATTGAAATATAGTGCATCATATAATTAAATGTTAAATCGAGATAGTTGAGTATGACAGTGAGAGGCAACATGCAAAAGTTTAACATTCAGGACTGCTTTGTGTATATTACGGTGGTGGATATAATGACACATCATTGACTTGTGGTGAGATGAACTATATGCAAGTTCCATTCTCGGAGTTGAAATATAAAATGTTAACTATAAGGATTTGGAATGAGTCCTCCCCTAAATTGTAAAGGATATTAGAATACTTTAGATGTCTAACCAACCATTCCTCGTGGTGGATGTAATTTCCAATACCATTCCTCATGGTCGACATTATACCATTTGGAATGAGTCCTCCCCTAAATTGTAAAGGATATTAGAATACTTTAGATGTCTAACCAACCATTCCTCGTGGTGGATGTAATTTCCAATACCATTCCTCATGGTCGACATTATACCATTTGGAATGAGTCCTCCCCTAAATTGTAAAGGATATTAGAATACTTTAGATGTCTAACCAACCATTCCTCGTGGTGGATGTAATTTCCAATACCATTCCCCATGGTCGACATTATACCATTTGGAATGAGTCCCCCTAAATTGTAAAGGATATTAGAATACTTTAGATGTCTAACCAACCATTCCTCGTGGTGGATGTAATTTCCAATACCACCATGGTCGACATTATACCATTTGGAATGAGTCCTCCCCTAAATTGTAAAGGATATTAGAATACTTTAGATGTCTAACCAACCATTCCTCGTGGTGGATGTAATTTCCATTACCATTCCTCATGGTCGACATTATACCATCACATTAGCTTTATCACTTGTCTCATTATAATATTTCTTTTTTATTGAATAAATTACTTGGTATAACTAATGTCAGCAAACTTTGTTACGTGGCTCTTGCGGGACCACAAAAAAATTCATTAATTTTAACCTATGAGATGCTTAACAAAAACCATTACAAAATATGTCGAGGGCCAATAGCTGAGAGGAAACTATTGGATTAATAGATTACTCCACTGAAAAAACTTTAATAATTTCTCGTTTGTAAGGATGTTGTTAAAAAAACATTATTTACATTTTTCTCTTTCTTTTCTTATTATATATTTGGATGACTCGAGAGCCGTGCACTCTTATATAAGTTGGATTAAAAAAGAATTATAAATTTATTTACATTTCTTAAATTTAAAAAAATATTCAAGAAAAATTGGAAGTTGGATTGAATCATTATTATATTTTTTTTCAGGATATTTTATTAAAAAATAAGATTGTGGTGAAGAAGGAAATCCAAAAACAAAGATAGGTAGTAGTGGAGATGGAATCTCAAAGAAGTATTTTGATTATCAGATTTTATAATGGGAAAATATTATTATTAATTTATGGGTATTTATAATTTTTTTATATTAAATTTAGGTATATCTCATCATTTTGAAGTAAATTTCTTACTTAATAAAATCTTGAATCAAGTTGGTTTATTGGTGACACCCATAGTTATGACAAATAGCTAGATCATGTAATTGTCTTCATTACATTCGAAACCAATATTTAACGTTATGTAATAAATGTTAACAGTCATTTATTATTTCTTGTTCATTATAATTAGATATTGAAGATTAATGCATGTAATCTTACACATATTGCACTTCTATAGGTGGTTCTAAAATTGTTGTAATAATTCCATTTCTAATGCATGTAATCTTATACATATTGCATTTCTATAGGTGGTTTTAAAGTTGTTGTAATTGATTTTGGTTTGCTATTAGGCATTTTTAGTATTCCTAAACATTTTCCTTTCCCCTCTTCTTCTGAGTAATTTTTTTTCCTATTTGTGTAAATTAAGGGTTATCCTTGGATATCTAAGGGTTTGTATGCATCACCTTAATCAAATCCAAAATGGAGTAGGATTTCTTCTTGTTGGGCGATATTCAATCAACCCAAATTGTGTTGGCCCAATTTTCAATGTAATCACTGTAACAATGTAACAAAAAGCAATTGAAGAGGCATGATATCTATCTGTATTTAATTGTATAGGCTTCACTTAATTTTGTTCAACAAAGTCTCCTTGTTGTTGAAATGGATTTGTCATAGGCCTACCATTTCTAGATCATAAGTTATCATTGAAAGTTCATCAAAGACCTTGAAGTAGCTTCCATAGGAGAAGACTTGAAGAGGGAGAATTTTAAAGAGTTTAGAGACTTGAATAGTTAGATATAAGACGGAATATAGTACTAGATATAAAAAGTTGATGAGCAAGAAATAAATATTCTAAAACACTACAATTGCTTCACTGCCATTAGGTAGAGTTAGACACGAGTAGATTGTGGTTCTTTGCATTAGAGGATAAATCCTCTATGTTGGATAATTGGAAAGAGAATAGGTTCACCAAAGCGACTAGTCAACTATGTTAGAATTTTGAAGAAAAGGAAGAGGCCTTGATGAAGCTACAAGCAGTCATCAAAAGGGTAAGGAAAATTCTTTTTTTTCCACTTTGGAAGCCAACAGCATTGCAGAGTCAGGTACAATAAAGTAAACTTCCATGACCCTTCCTCAAGTGGCCTTTGATGACTTTGAAAGTCATAATATTAGCGTTAATTTTGATCTCATGTGGATAATTTCTTGTGTTTTCGAAAGGGATAGGTAAGGAAGTTGAAGGGGTTATACTCTTCACTATAAATTAATAAAGGGCTAAGCATGAAGGCCTTTGACTTAGAGGGAAATATGTTCACACAATTTTATATCAAACTACTTTCATCATAGTAAGAGGAACTCAAAAGGAAGTGATTCTTCTTGTGGAAAAGGTGGTTTTTATTTTGTAAGAAAATGGCTCATAAGGCTAGTAATTGCTAGAAATCTACTAGACTAGGTAGGTCACATGGGAATTAATTTTAGTAATATTGATTTTTTAAATATTGGAAGGGTAAATGTTTGAGACTTCACCTAGAAATCCATCATAAGGACTAAATGTCTAGGAAGAAGGCTTTTGGATTCAAGGAGAAGGGGTAAGAGGTTTTCTTGTACTTATAGCCCAAGAATCAATGATTCTCAAATGACATATTATAGTAGTGAATTTCATGTCTCTCCATTTAATGAATATAAATTTTATGCCAAAGGTTGTCCAAATTCAGCTCTTATCTTCCATCCTCTAGTAGGGGCATGCATTCTTAAAGATTTCTTTAAGTCTTCTTAATGATTAGAGAAGAAGAATATTAAAGGAGGTTGAAGCTTCTGGGAGACAACATTCTAAAAATGAAGATTTGTGATATGAATTATATCCTTAATGTAAAACCACTCTTTCTAAACTTTGTAATAAGCATTTAATTATTTCTGTAAAAGTTATGAAAGTGTTTAAGATTTCTTTAAAAGTTGAAATGAACCATTGTGATTGTTGGTCTTTAAAAATACTTTATTGAAATTGAAGGATGAGCATTGAATGTAATAGAGATGAAGAAATGAAGAAGGATGTAGCAAAAATGAGATCTCAAAGATGTAGTTTTCTTGATTACCATAGGAGAATGAGACATTGAGTATGCAACATGATAACAAAAGATTATTGTTGAGCAATGACCATTTATAAAGTTTCTACCATTGAATAATGTTACACTAAATCTATCTATAGTTCACCCATTTGTAATCAATTTCCAACATAATAAAATCCACAATAGTTTTCTCTCTATTTTGGTTTCAAGGAACATGTTTGTATCTCTTTATGTCCTTTAATGTTATACAGAGTGTTGTGGCAGAGTGTTGTAGAATTCATGGTGTATTGTTATTGCTAGTTTCATGAATGGTTATGATGTACAGGTTCATATTGTGATTCTCTTTATTTACTTAGAAACCAATTTCCATTAGTATTAAAAGACTACCAATGACTTTGTTTTCTCCTCTATCCATTATACTTAGTGATTTACGATCAATTCCTATAATCCCAAATTTGTTACACTTTTGTCGTAGGCTTCCAAATTGGTTTAATTGGGATTGGTGGATCCTTGAGAAATTTTGGAATAATTGGGTGGATTTTTATGTTAGGGTTGCTCCCCTCCTGTAAGCAATCTAATTTTTCATTTTTCTTGTTGGGAAAATTTGAGGTTATCCATGTTTTCCCATGAGCTTGTATTCATCCCTTGAACCAATTAGGAAATATAGTAAAGTTTATTTGCAATGTTGGTTTTTTTGTTTAAGAATTATAATGAATTACTAATAAATAATTGAAAAGTCATGGTATCTTCCTACTGTTGAGGTCTCATTTAATTTTATTACATAAATTATCTATGTTGATGAGATGGATAGGAAACAAGCCTACTATATAGAAATCATAATGTATTATAGCATGTTTGTTTAAGACCTTCAAGTAATTTCCACGTGAAAATCCTTGATGAGGGAAACGTTGCAACATTCAAGAGTATTGAATATGTAGATATAAGAGAAATGATAAAAATACTAAGATGGCGGTGAACCAAAATTTTTGGAATTATTACAAATTTATACTTTGAATTTGTTTGGAAATATATCAATCATATATGCAAAATCATACAACAAAAAATACATTTAAACATAAAGAAAAAATTACACATATATTTTAGGTTGAAACACATAAAGGGATAAAACCACTATTCTTCTTCTTCTCTTCTTAAATCTTCCCTTACATATGTTCACTCGCACCAACCTGTAACAAGACCAGCTCCCTTGAACTGTTTCACTAGCACCCAACAAAAGGAAGTACCCACTTTCCTTTTTTGTTTCGATGTCACGCACTAATAGGAATAACCCACTCCATTACAACATGTTTCTAGAACCCACTAGAACCACCCATTCCCCTGCATTATTTTGTTGGTACCCACTCCCTTGCAAAATTTCCAAACACCCACCAAGAGGAAGGAACCACTCCCCTAAATCAATTTGTTGGAACCAACCAGTTGGAGGCACTGACTGTCAAAATCATTGTGGACCCCCTTTCATCCATTCTCAAACTGGATCCAATCCCTTTAGCACAATTTCAAAATCAATATAAGTTCTTCCACAAATTCATTCTATGTTTAGCAACACACTCACTCTGTCATCAACACATCATTAGTATCAACCTCAACAACATATTCATACTCTTACTCTCATGCAGTTCTTGTCATAAAATCATATCAATAATTTCATGCTCTTATTATGTCATTAGAAAACCCCTACAACATCTATCTTACTTATCAACAATATCATGGCAGCCAGTACTTAGAAATACAATGTCACAATAGTAGTCACTGATGACAACAACTTCAAACATCATATAATAAACTCAAACTAGAAACAAGTAGCCATGCAATAATAGTAGTTATCAATGTCATGTATTACCAAACAATCATTTAGACAGACCTCAAATATAAACTTTAATACCCTTGAAATTCAGTCAACAACATCTAGATTCAAACACAAACTTTGATCTCTAAGCTTTAAATTTTGACACACTAACTCTCAAACCAAAAAAAAAAACATTGTGAATTCAACCAACTCAAGATTTCACATCACAGGACAGGTATGTTAGAAATTGATATAGCCCTTCGCTATCATCCCCCATCAGACAATGTGCCATACAAGTTTGTAGGAAGAAAATATCTCAACAACAATATTATCAACAATAACAATAAGGTATTGGGTCAAAACCAAATCAATAAGCAATCTTAGCCACACTATTATAGTAAGAAAACTTCAAACATAAGGCACTTCAACAACATACAAGTTTTGAACATTGTTAATCATCTCTAGCACCATTGATCTCATTTCCCTATTACAACCATACATTATAGTAGCTTTAGCATCATCATCAAAAATCTTAAACATATGCCAAACAGGCTCATCAAATATCTATTCTAAGGGGCTAACCTCTACAACCCTAAAAAAATGATTAATACCAAACATTAGTTATGACTTCTTATACAAGCATGCAACTTACATTTCTTGATAATGAATGAATATAATCATGTCATAAGACAAAATTGTCCCTTATTCCCTTTTAATACAACATAAACCAACCCAACACTTCTATCATACTCCAACAATTGATTAGGTAAGATTACTCAATAACACTCCAGTTAGAACTCACTTCAGACATATTGAATGTGGTAGCATTGAACTCAGCCTTTTGTGATACATTTTCAAGAAGAATAACAAATTTTATATAAGCTTCAGTAAATATGAATATTACCCCATAGTTTATTTTATATAGGCCTCAATCACTAACTCAGAGTCTATTGCTCTAGCTACATAGCATACGAAATTAGCAATGCATGCTAAGATTTATCCATGCTTGTGTATTTTACACTAGATGAGAAATAAGCTTATTAGATTTGTAATCACTGGCCTACCTTCAAACTTGATCGATCCATAATATGATAATACAAATTTTTTTCATACTTATTAATTGCATCAAATTAGATGTTATAATAAATCACACTTATTGAGGCAAACAATACTCAAACCATTGCTCTTCTTGAATGGTCCATGATATAGAAAAAACACCAAATTAGTTGTTCATTCATATCAGAGAAAGATGTAAGCATGCAGTATCAACCATAAGTTATAAATCATTAATCTATAATGAAAACAACATCCTACAACTTTATACTCACACATCATACCTACATAAATCATTTTTGCAATGCCTTATAAATTTTGTTTGAGACATCACCTTCTATTGCATTTATTCATATAAGGTCATACCATTTTTCACTTTGATTGCAATACATTGATTCAAGGCTTCACTCATAATATACATTTTTTGCATATTATTCCATGAGATAAACTTCAAAAACATGCTTCTGATTATTCATAACCAACAACAAACTCCCATCAATGACCTTCGAAACAAAAAACATCACCAACAGAGGATCACTTTTGTGCCATATGCATCAGGTAAATGCACCATAAACTACAATTCTTCATCTCGATTAATAGGGCATCTATACACACCCGTCAACACAACATATCGAATCATTGGTCCACAACCATACACTTAACCACCTAAATCAGATTCTTACACACAAGTTCATTTCATTGGCCCACTGCCATATACTTTGTGCATTGATCAATAGTAAAAAAAATCATTGCTTTCCCTATAGGAACCCTCTAAATTAAACTCAATCATGTGCCACACACCATGCAATCACACTTGAATAGGTCTAAAATCAATGGTAGAAATTATGCTTAGATGTGTCCTAAACTCACCAAGAATTCATGACCACCACCATTAGATTCAGTGATGCACCTTTAACAAAAGTAATGACAAACAAGAAACCACATAACAAATCAAAGCATACTTCATCATTTAGGTTGAACACCATCATATTGAGCCATTTGAACCAAACCACCAAAATTTATATCACACACACTACCAAAAGGATCAATGCCAGAAGTGAAACCAATATTCTCTTATATAGCTTTTAATCCACTTAGACCAAATCAACCCAACTATTAATACCATTGGAAACCAATACAAAATTTAATGGGAATCAAGTTGGCATGAATCTGGAGAGCCAACCAATAATACCGTGGTCATTTACCATGGAAAATGGTGAATGGAAAATATTTTTCCTCACCTGGAAATATCTGTGCAGACTGTTGTTGGAAACCAAGAACAAATTGGGCAAGATGGATGAAACAAGATAGTGCAAACTATGATATACATAAATTTCAAAAACCACAATGTATCATGAACATTAAAGTAAATCATATCCATGGTCGAGATCAATGCCACTAATGCCAACTATATCCCCCTTTGGCATTGATGAAAACTACCAATTACGTCATCACTTGCTAGAATAAAACTTCTCGGTGATGTATCTCTCTCCCCCTTTAACAACAATGGAAATTGGAAATCATATGGGAATATTATACTGTGACCCTAGTACACCTCTAAGGGCAAAGGCATTCTACAAAATTAACATCTGCTAAATCCTGCTAGTACTTGTGACTGCTCCACTTGCTAATAAATATGGATAAGGAAAAAAGCTCCCTTTGAGACAACAATTGCTACCAATAAAAATACTTTCTCTCCTTGAGCATGTGATACACTTGCAAATTAATCATTAGAAATCATAGTCTTGTAGTTAAAACAATGCGACATCAATTCCAAACAATTATTGATATGTTCTTTTCCTTGATATGCTCCCCCCTAAGCATGTTATTATCCATTCTAGGTGACATCTTCAAAGAAATTATCTCCATCATCTAGGCTCCTCTTGTCATGGAGGTCTCTGCTATAATAAGTTGATGGTTGATCTTTCCCTTTTCCTCCATCAAATACATAAAGGTGCTTCTTTGCTTCCTTTTGAGAGTTATTCCTGAGGACCTATGTTATGCAACCAACTCACAAAACAGAAGAATGAGATAGATCAAAGACTTCAAAAGTAGCCTCTTCAAGGGGGAAAACTCCTTTACATTACACAAATGAACAATTCTTGGATGATACAAATGACAAGAACTTTTTTCTATATATGGGAGTCTAGGGGGTCACAATATAATCAGAGTTGACATAACAATATTAATGTAAGGGCACAACAATAACAATAGTGGGCTTATATGGGGCACAATAATAATAATATGGGGACAACATGGGCACAACAATAACAATAAGGGGCTGCAATGACAATAATAATAAGGGAATATGCTAGTATTATAGGGACCTAACATGCCCCTCTCCTTCAAAAAAGTGTTGTCTTCAACACTTGAGTAGTTCCAGATGCCTTTGTATAAAATTCCCATCCTCCCATGTGGAAGCTTCAGAGGATAAGTTCTTCCATTTGATGAGATACTCTGAAGTTGATTGATTTCATAGCTATCGAGTTCTTGTTTCAATGAAGGCTTCAGGTTCCAATATGAATTTTCCTTCCTCATCAAGTTCTAGCAATATTGTTTGAAATGGGAGTTTGTCACCTATAACCTTATTTAAGCATAAAACATGGAAAACTAGGTGCACTCAGGAAGATGCACGAACTTCCAATTATGCCATTGTACAAATCTTTTGCAATGCCTTGTATGGACCATATTACTTTGGTGATAATTTATTATCTTTTTTAGCTTTCTTGAGGGACATTTGTTTGTATGGTTGTAGTCGTAGAAATACCCAGTCACATACATCAAAACATTTTGCATTGTGATGTTCATCTACCTGTTGTTTCATTCTATTATGCCCCAAAGTCAAGTTATCCTTTAAGAGTTGGAGAACATTTTGTTGATGGTTGATGTGATCTTCGACTGCTTGAACCTTACAATTTTCTCTTAAATATGATGTGATGGATGGTGGATGATATCCATAAAGTTCCATAAAAGGGGTCATTTTTTCCGCAGTATGGAAGGAAGTGTTATACCACCATTCAGAAAAAGGCAACCATTTGACCCACTATGTCTATTTATTAGATACAAAGCAACGAAGATATCCTTCTAAAACATTGTTCACTATCTCAGTTTTCCCATCTGATTGAGGACGATAAGATCAACTATGAGCTAACTTAGTACCCAGATAAGAAAATAAGTTAGTTCAAAAATTTCCAGTGAAAATAAGATCTCTATCGCTTACAATAATCATTAGGTTTCATGTAGATTTTGAATTGTTTCCATAAGTGCAGTAGCAACTGTACTACATTTAAATTCATGAGATAATTCTCAAAAGTGTGCATACTTGGTAAGTCTATCAACTACCACCATGATGACACTCTTTCCTTCGGACTTGGGTAAACCTATGATAAAATCCACTGAAACCTCCTCCCAACATTGACTTAGAATGGATAAAGGTTGTAATAGACTCGGGGTCTTAATTGTCCCAACTTTATTTTGTTGTCAAACCAAACATTCCACCACAAACTTTTGAATATCATATTTAAGACCATCCCAAAAAAAATCCTTCTTAACCCTATGGTAAGTTTTTAAAAACTTGAATACCCTCCTAAGGGATAGGTGTGCAATTCTAGAAGAATCTTTTGTTTGAGATGGGAATTCTTACAGAGGTATAAGTGATCTTTGTACCATAACGAATCCTTTTTCCAGCTAAATGTATCAAATGTACTCAGACCTTGGTGCAATTTTTGAATGAGTTCCCACAATTCTTCTTCATTCTTCCATTCATCCCTTGATTTGTTTATCCAATCAAGTTGGATAATAGAAATGGCACAAAGAAATGCTTCCACGTCCTCATTCTTTCTTGAGAGTGCATTTGCAACAAAATTTTTCTTCCCTTTTTTGTCGATGATTTCAAATTCATAACCCACCGTATTTGTGACCCATTTTGATGCTCTTCTAAAGATAATATTTGTTCTCAAAAGTATTTAAGACTATCATGATCCGTTTTTACCTTGAAGTGTCTTCCCATTAGGTAAGATCACCATTTCTTAAGTGCATGTAGTATTTCTAACATATCCTTCTCATAAATAGCTTTTTGTAAATACTTTCCTTTGATGGGATGACTTTCAAAAGCAATGTGTCTTTCTTCTTGCATTA
The DNA here is from genome assembly GCA_031772625.1 of Pinus tabuliformis. Taxonomy (NCBI): domain Eukaryota; kingdom Viridiplantae; phylum Streptophyta; class Pinopsida; order Pinales; family Pinaceae; genus Pinus; species Pinus tabuliformis. The sequence goes on along the minus strand of CM062804.1, from coordinate 150,514,785 downwards.
AAATAGCACCAATTCCATTTCTTGAAGCATCACATTCCACGATAAAGGTTTTTGTGAAGTTTTGCATAGCTAAGACTAGTGCTTGGCACATTGCCTCTTTAAGATGGTCAAAGGCTTTCATTGCTTCTGGATTCTAATAAAATTCATCTTCCATGAATAATGTTGTTAGAGGTGTTGCTATTCTCCCACAATTCTTAACAAACCTGTGATAATATGCTATCAACCCGAGAAATCCTCACAAATGCTTTATGGATGTTGGGATTTTCCATTCGTTAATGGCTTTAATTTTTCTAGGGTCTACCTTAACACCTTCATGAGATACAATATGACCCAAATATTCCACCTCTTGTACTCCAAAGAAACATTTGGAGGTTTTTGCATATAATTTTTTCTCCTCCAATAGTTTAAACACTCTGTGAACACGTTAAACATGATCTTTCCAATACTTGTTGTAGATTAGTATATCATCAAAAAATACTAACAAAAATTTTCTAAGGAAGGGTTTGAAAATTGAATTCATCAAACCTTGAAATGTAGAAGGTGCATTGGTAAGGAAAAAATGCATGACCAAAAATTCATAATGACCCTCATGAGTTCTAAATGTTGTTTTCAGAATTTCTTCAGTTTTCATCATGATTCGATCATATCCTGAGAAAAGGTCCAGCTTGGTGAAGTAAATTGATCCATGGAATTCATCCAATAATTCATCAATGACGGGAATGGGAAATTTATCTTTAATAGTGAGCTTGTTGAGCTCCCTATAATCCAGACACATGCACCATGATCCATCCTTCTTGTGCACCAATACTATTGGAACAGAGAAAGAACTTTGACTAGGTTGAATTATACCAGCCTCTAACATTTCTGCAACCATACATTCAATTTCACTATTTTGGGCATAGGGATATCCGTAAGACCTGATGTTTGGAGGAACACTTATTGGAATCAAATGAATAGCACTATCATGATCACGAATAGGTGGGAGGCATTCGGGAGTCTCAAATAACATGGAATGATTAACCAAGACTTTTTGGATATCTGGAGAAATAGATGGTTTCAATGTGGGAACCTCTAGCAAACATAATTGTGTAATTACGCCACATTATTCTTCCTTTAGAAGCTATGTCATGCCATTAGAGTTGATTATATTTCCTGGTTTCCCTTCGATACCCCTTAATTCAACTTCCTGTCCTTCTAAAAAAAAATCAATAAAAGTTCTTGAAAATTAAAAGCTATCATACCCAAAGATTATAGCCATTGGACTCGTAGCACAACATCAACACCACCCATCGGAATGGAAAACATTACACTATTCAACACATATTTTCTCATGGATATCTTGACATTATGACACTTTCCAGAGAAATTTATTGTTCCTCCATTTGAAACCATCACTTGACACTCTAGTGCTAGATATAGGAAGCAATTCAATTCCTTCACTATCTTACAATGAATGAAATTTTGGGTATTGCCCAAATCAATCAACACTATTACCTTTTTCTTCTTGATATGTCCTTCTATGTTGATAGTTTGAGGAGTGGTAATTTTGGCCAATGTATTAGAAGATATGATCTGATTCATTTCTTCATTATCTAGGGTTTATTCCTGGTGTGTATCCTCTTCTTTTGATGTTTCTTGTTCATTTTATTCTTCCTCTTCACAATCTATGTAAAATAATTTCTTCTTAGCACACTTATGACCTTTAGTGTATTTTCTATCACAACTATAACAAAGGCCTTTTTCTCTTTTTCATCTCAATTGTTGTGGTGTCAATCTTGTAGGTTGTGGAAGGCTAGGTTGAACAACGCTTCCATCTTTATAGTTGCGATTGGTAGGCTTCCTTGTTGTCATAATTCTTCTTTCAATTTTTCTTGCCACATGAATGCATTCTCCAATGAATCAAGATCCCAAAGGCAAACCTCTTAAATTCCCTATGAACACATCAACCCTATACTCCTCTGGAATATATTTTACCCTTATATTCAATTTTTGGAAGTCGTCAATGTGCTCCACCATTGAACACTTTTGTTTGAGATTTATCAATTAGCTAAAAAAGATGTTGATTTTTGTATCCTCATAATGTGCTATCATTTCTTCTATAAAAATTGCAAAAGTGACAATTTGTTTACTAGAGCAAAGCCATCGATACCATAGAAACTAATTGGGTTCGAAATATAAAGTCACAATGCATACCTTTTGTTTGTTTTTTAAATTATGGAGATCGAAATATTGCTCCATTTGTAGTATCCATGTTACGGGATCCTTGCCATCAAACTTCCTCATATCGATCTTTGGAACATGGTGGGTCTTCAATCCAACGGTAGAGTCCATGAAACAATGACTAACACTTCTTTTCTTGTCACCATGAGTTTCGTATACTACCTTTTCGCCATTAGGAAGCATTTCTTGTAGCAACATTGCCAAACCTTATTTCAAACCTTCCATGTCTTTCTTCAAATCTTCAATGTTTACTTCCAAACCATGCATATTATCTTCCAAGCTATCCGTCTTAGCTTCCGTGCCATTCATCTTAGTTTCCACATCTTTCTTTAAACCATCCATCTTAGCTTTTGTTACTTTTTTTGAGAGTGAAATTTGTTGCACTTTGTCTCGTAATTCATATCTATCATGTTCCATTTCTTCCTCTTCTTCATCCTTCATGCTAGAGCTTTCAGGTTGCTTACTAGAAAATGGAAAACTTTCTTTCGTCCTGTGGTAACCCTCTATGTCCTATTTCCAACCCAACAAGTCTAATCCAGATTGGATTTTCCAAGAAAGAGTTATGTCAAATCTCCCACAATGTCCTCATTATAGACTAGTTCAGTAGAGAAAATTTGTACGAAGTGCCACGTGTTATTGTTTCGACCTTCAGACCTAAAATGATACATACAAAACTATAGTCTATCCTCCTTCTATAACTATTTACAAAATTTTAATCTGATGCTCAGAGAAAACTTTATAACGATTTTCCCAAGGTGACCTATTTGAGATCGAATTCGTGAGCCTGTAAAAACCCTAACTTCCTCAGTACATATCTTTGCAAATATAGAGATGCAAGATCTGAAATTTGGTCTTGAGATTCATCACGATTTCAGCTCAAAAGAGTTTTAATTTTACCTTCTGAAGATTCGTAGAAAAAACGTTATAGTGAAAACTCCACGATCGCCCGTTTGAAGGAGCAAAACCCTAGATTCCCAAAGCTCTGATAGCAATTGTTATGCAACAAACTCACAAAATAGAATAATGAGATAGATCAATGACTTCAAAAGTAGCCTCTTCGAGGGAGCAACCTCCTTTATATTACATAAATGAACAATTCCTCGATGATACAAATGACAAAACCTCCTTTCTCTATATAGGAGTCTAAGGGGTCACAATATAATTAGAGCCAACATAACAGTAATAATGTAAGGGCACAACAATGACAATAGTGGGCTTCTACGGGGCACAATAATAACAATATGGGGACAACATGTGAACAACAATAATAATAAGGGGCTACAATGATAATAATAATAAGCGAATACACTAGTATTATAGGGACCTAACAAACTAACCTTTGCACACACACCTCTCTTTTGTTGTACCTTCATCTTCAATAGTTATTCTCTTCCTCATATACCCTCAGGTGTTGTGTTATGCTCCCCATAATACTTTGCAAATATTTATGCTTTCTTTCTTTTGCAGTGCTCCTTGTGTATATATTAGAAATAATAGACCGTAGATAAGCCTTGCTTATTCTATTCATTATCCGATGAAGAAATTGTATTCAATTTCTTATTTCTTCATTTACTTCTTTTCAATACATATACTTTATCTAGAGTTTTGATTCCTTTTTCTATTACCTTTCTAGTGTCTTCTTCTAGAATTTTGTATCCTGTTGAATTGAATATGATTTCATGTCCTCTATAAGTTATTTAACCCGCACTCACGATGATGTGCTTTAGCCCTTCAATAAATATAACATTGACTACAAATGTATTTTTGCTTTCAAGGTAGACTTTACCTTTTGCTCTCAGTGTGGCTGATGACGTGTCTTCTAGAACAACATTTCCATCTCTCTGTATTATTGCTTTCAAGGTATACTTTACCTTTTGCTCTCACTGTGGCTGATGACGTGTCTCCTAGAACAATATTTCCATCTCAGAGAGAGGAATCTGTTCTTATCACTAGCCATATGATTAGAGAATCCACTTTATATGTACGGAGTTGTCCTCATCTTGAGCATATAGAGAAAGACTACATGTTTCTTGCTTCTTTTCATTTATCTTCCATGGTTTAGTATGCTAAACTTTTTAAATGGATCTTCCTTTGACTTCTCGTTCAATTTCTTGTTCTGAGTAAATTCTTTCTATTGTTTTGATTGTCTTAACTTACTACCATAATTCTTTACCACGTGTCCAAACTTGTTGCATGCATAACATCTTGTGTGACAACAGAAGGGAGCAAAAGAATCATACCTTCTAAAACCATTGTTCATATATGATTTCTGCCCCATATTCTATTCATTTCCATATGATTTGCAATCTATAGCTTTATGGACAAATAAATTACATGAAAACAGTAGTCATGAAAGAAACTTGTATACCTCGGAACTAATGAACTTCTTGCAGGGAGCATACTTCCTTGACTGATTGCTTGATGAATCTAATTGAAAGATCTGAACAATCTGCTTTTACAATTAGTTGCAATGTGCCCAACATTGTGACAGATAAAACACTCAAGATCATTCATCAAAGGACAAAAGGTACTCTTGTTCCTCCTCTGAAAGCTTGTATTCCTTTCATACTCATCATCGGGAGGAAAAACCTTTGTGAAAAAGTCATTGGTCTTGACTGTTGGTTGCTTCTTTTATTGCTGATCACATTACATTCTTTCTATATCATTTGATGCTTGTCTTTTTACTGGTTCCTTTACCAGGGTTTTCAGAAGCTGCCTAATTGTCTTCTCTACTACTTGTCCATATTGCTGATCACATTACATTCTTTCTATATCCTTTAATGTTTGTGTTTTTACTGGTTCCTTTACGAGAGGTTTTCAGAAGCTGCCTAATTGTCTTCCAGACTACTTGTACATAGCTGTCAGTTGCGCTCTCCCTTAGTTGTTTAGTTAAAGCCAAGACATAATTTAATGGAGCTAGACGTTCGATAGGAGATTATCTAAGCATATTTAGAAGGTATTTGAATAAAAGTAGTCTTCATCGCATATATATTTTATTCTCATTTATTGAATACTTGAAAGGTATTTGAATTAAAAAATTCTTAAATCCCATATACAGTTTATTCTGAGAAATTCAGTACGTTAATATTCCGTTTTGGATCCAAATCAATAAATTAATTAATTTTAATCAATATTTTACTAATATCAAATTTCTCTTATTTCTTTTTAAAATATTCTTAAATCTCAAACCAAAAGGACCAACGGTACATATCAAAAGCTGAAAGTTATCTGTCCTTAATATTGTTGTCGATTATACGGTAAATACATATACTGTTTCGCGATTATATGAAACAGATGCGTTTTTTTGTAGTTACAAGTATTGCAAATTATGTTAATGTTTTAACAAATCTGTTTTTGGGTAATACTAATAAAGGCATAAAGATGTTAAATAGTTATTTATATAGTATGTTTTAAAATTGCTTTGTTTGAAAGTTTGTTTAGGAAATTTTAGTGGTTTAGGTTTTTTGAACAATTTATATTTACATTTAACACTCCATGATAACTATCTCTACCACTGATCAGAGAATTGAGTTATGAAATTGAGTTATGAAGTAAGTTTCTTACCGTTAAAAGAAATACTCATACTTATAGGAAATAGCCAAATACTCTAATAACATAAATATTTTGCAGGATAAATATTGTAAATTTTGTTAAAATGTAAGAAAAATCTGACATTTTATATTTACAGGAGATAAACCAAATACTCTAATAACATATAAATATTTTGCGTGATAAATATGGTAAATTATGTTAAAATTTAAGGGAAGTTCACATTTTAATTTAGAAGTATTCGAAACAAATACATGTATTACATACGACAGCATCCACACAATTTGGGAGAATGATCTGAGAAGTATTAAACTTTGTGATCTTTAATAGTAATAAAAGAAAAATAAATCAAGCACACATTATGAATTAAATAAAGAATGTGGTGACTCAATGACCAACTAGATAAAGAATATTATTCAATCAATGACACAATTAAGGGAAAGGGAAAATTATTATGCTGTTAATATTTTTTTATGTTTATTAAATAAATTATTTTTAATATTGATAGGACATCATATAATTAATTGTAAATGAAGGTAGTTGAGTAGGATTGTGAGAGACAATATGCGAAAGTTACAAAGTTGTAGTGCTATCTGATTGTGCCCATAAATTCTAGTTTCATTTTAGTATTGAACCAATATTTAAAATGTTATAGGTCCATTAATACACGTAAAGAATGTTATAAGCTCATTAATACACCTAAACATATACTCGGAGAAGCACTTTAACATTTGCTTTGACTATCAACCCGTGTAAATAATTTCTCCAGCAAACACTTTCCGGTGGAAATGGATTGATGTCGCTGTACAAAACCAAACAATTCATCATCCATGGCACTGCTTATGGTATATGGATGAGTATCATGGATCCACCGTGCTGATGATAGATCCAAACAACCCCACATGATATGGATTGATGTCTCTGTACAAAACCAAACAATTCATCATCCATGGCACTGCTTATGGTATATGGATGAGTATCATGGATCCACCATGCTGATGATAGATCCAAACAACCCCACATGATATGGATTGATGTCTCTGTACGAAACCAAACAATTCATCATCCATGGCACTGCTTATGGTATATGGATGAGTATCATGGATCCACCATGCTGATGATAGATCCAAACAACCCCACATGGTATGGATTGATGTCTCCGTACAAAACCAAACAATTCATCATCCATGGCACTGCTTATGGTATATGGATATCATGGATCCACCATGCTGATGACAGATCCAAACAACCCCACATGATATTTATGTGCGCGACGAGTTATATACTTCGAAATAAGTCAAAAGTGCACAAGGATTTGAATTCGCCCACCGATATTTTATATTTTGAATTTTCCCGCCCACTGTTTGATTTCAATTTGCATAAAATGGCGTTCATAAGCTTTTGATAAGATCCAAAGAAGCTATTGATCATTATGGGAGCTAGGCGTTTCGACTGTGCTCCTGCGAGTTATGCAGACATAAAGGATGCATTGATCCAGTTCTAACTATTAATAGAGACTCATAATAAAACTGAAAGGTTTCAGACATTGCAGTTGGCAGAAAGGAGTTGGGGAGGGTTTTTTTTGGCATTGTAAATATTGGTTGCCTACGCAAAATAGTCTGTCGCAATTGTTGCATTGTTCGAATTAGGTCTCGGGCTCCCTGGTATTTATAGTGGAAGGCAATGATTTTAGTATTGTTGTCCAGTAGATAGAGTGAAGGGAAAATATGGCATGTAATGGAAGAGAAGTGGAGGAAATGTTGGAATCAATAATCGTTACTGTAGAATGGGGAGATACACGTTATTGTTTAAGAAGATACCTCCTATTAACAACTCTGAAATTCAGTCTCTATTAGTAGTTAGACGAGTTGTAAGGGTTTCGTGGACTGCGATTTCTTGAAATGGCATGTTCATGAATACTATCGCTCCAACTCTTTCAGTGCCGATCACCACTCACGCAATAATGCCATGCTTCTTCAAGTTTTATGGGACATTCACAATTGCCATAATATATGAGGGTGAATGTGCTATCTTTGTTGTTCAACGACTTGATTCGTAGGATAAATTTGGAAACATGAGAAATTATGTAATTAAGTCCATTTTGTATTTATCTTTTTGCATTCCATTATAGTCACAATATGTGCTCATTTATTTTAATAATTATTATTAAATTTATAATACCTTATGTTTAATTAATTTTTATATAATTAATTCTATGATGTATTATCTTCTTGTATCTTATTATTATTTTCAATGTACTTGATTTTCTCTTATTGGTTGATCTTAATTTGTGAATTGGAATTTTTAATTATGTTCTTGTTTATTTCTGTTTGAGTGGATTAGGAATATTTAATTAAGTTAAGATTTTTTTTTGTGTAAAAAATTTATCTGCTTGTAAATTTGAATTTGTTCATTTTAAAAAGGAAATTTATATTTTTAATTATTGCCGGATTCAAGCTATCCACTTATGAATTTGAATTTGTTATGAATTTAAATTTGTAAATTTTTAATAAGAAATTTATATTTTTAATTGTTAGATTCCTTTAAATTGCACGTATTCAAAGTTATGTTTTTTTTATTATCTAAATTTTCTCTTCTCATTATTCTTATTTCAAATCGGCAAAATATATATATATATTAATATTATAATAATAATAATATATTCAAACAAAAATTCAATATATATATATATAATATTAAAAAAAAATTCATTAGCAATATACCATTCATTGCTAATAAAAATATATACTACAAACTTTGCAAATACTTAATATATCTTTCTTAAAAAAAAGAAATTTTTATTACCTTCAATTTTTTCTTATTCATTATTTTTATTCAAAATCACCATTCCAAAAAACAAATTCATTAACTAACATAAACAATTTCATTAACAGCATGCCCTTCTCTATTAATAAAAATATATCTTACAAATTTTCTAAATAGTTTCATATACCTCTCTAGAAAAAAAAGCTATAGCTCACCACACTAGCAAAATGGATATACTTAACCAAACTTATAAAAGATGATCTAGATAAGCAACACTTTCTAAGAAAATATAAACTATTCATAATATTTCATTGTTTCATTAGGATACATTGTACCTTTTTCTACTAGAACTATTATTGCTTACTTATACGAATGACTTGGTACTTTGTACGGGATAGAAATTTATAATATTTATTATTTAAAACTTTTTTGGGTTCTTATATAATGGGTTACTTATATGTAATCCATAATATATATAGAATTTTATTTTGTTTATAGATTTATTATTTTTTTTATAATGATAATTATATATAACATGAGTTCAATTGAACTATGTTATATGGTGGAATGAAATTGAGGATTTATAAAGTGTGGGACTTTAAGAGTTACCCAAGATATTTAAAAACAAATTAGGAGTAAGAGTGGATTTCTTTATAACAAAATATATGATATTTCTTTTATTATTTGGTTAATGTAATTTTCTTTTTGTTCTTATGTGTGTGCAAAAACAAGGATTATAAGGGTTACTATTGAAGCTTATCCTATATATTAGTAAACATTTTATGAAGGAGGCATTACATGTGTACTATAGGGAAAGGTGGAGGTTATTCCTACTATTATAAACTCTTTGTATCCGAAGAAAGGGAGGAGAAAACATATCCTCACTTATGAGTTTATATGATTTAGTGAGGCCGAGCCATGAAACAAGGGTTAGATAACACAAGAACATAAGTTAATATTCCTTACTAAACAACAATTATATCACCATTCATAAAATAAGAGGGAATGAACATGGCTTCACTCATAAGTATTTGTTCGCCCTCCATGTAGATATTTATATCCAAGGATTGGAGTGACTATGGCTTAACTCTTGTTGTGACTCTAAATTCTCCATCCCAAAATAAAGGCATACATGACATACATTATTTAGAAATAATTTTATATAATGATAGAAGTGCATTCATTTAAATGCCATTGTTATTGATATATTTTAATTCTCCCTCCTACTCCCTTCTACCTTCTTGGACTGCAGGAGGTGTTACTTTATGATTAACCCAACCTCCTTGTTCTGTTATAGAAACAAGGTTACAAAAATACTCCTTCAAAATTTTTGGATTTAATTTCTAATATCACCATTGTACTTAGCTTGTGAAGGGATTTCTAGAGATATAAACTCTATCTCCATCTAACTCGCAGATTGGAAGATATGCTCATTTGAAATTTCACCAATTAATTCTTGTTATCTTAACACGGCCACCACATGGCATCCATTTGGTCCTACCAGTCCTCAATGGAACTTACCACCTCGACCCAATCTATGAAGTCCCATATGGCCCATTCCCTTCATGTTTTATTATATTTCTACATTAAATGCAACCCATAAGACACATTTGTGCTTTGTTACATTCATGCATTAAATCCATCCCATAGGAGAAATATAGTGTGCATAAAAGTGTGCATCCTTGACATGCACCTAGATATCTTGGATCATGGATTATTCTTCCACCAACTTTGTTATCCCAATCTGTGAGAATTCAACATCGTAGAAATTTGCATCATGCACAATCACCTAGATCACCCAAATCCTAGATTACTTAACAATGAATTAACATATGAATCCGCCCAAGGGGGGAAATCACCACATATTTCCACTCGATCGACTTAATAGTGGAAAAACTTGATTATTAAAAATTTGGTGCACTTCAAAAATGCATAAGTGTTGACTAGCCAAATGACTAGATTTCCAGATACATCCATTAGTTCTGAATGCATCCACCACTTTTCATATATTCAGATGCACTCAATGTTAGAGACTTAAAACTTATCTAAACTAGATACTTGAACCTAGAGAAAAACCATCCTTACTATCAAGCTTACCATGATTTGATTTGTTGGAAAGTGGAGAAAGCTTCTAATTTATACCATTAACTATGCATTCATGAACCCCAAGTATTGCACATGAAGACGAAAGATAAAAGTTCAAATTCAAAATAAGCACTAGGCTAGGTCAAGACCCTCCTTACTTTGATACCCTTCTCGTAGTGCCAAGAAAGGTGCAGGAATTGGGGCTTCAAGTACAAGTGCCAAAGATTTGTTTGGAGTAATCTCTGAAGACATCCCTAAAGCCCAATCCATGACCAAGAAGAGGAGAAATTGATGGCTAAAATGTCTAGTCAACAACACTTCGATCAACATCTTCCAGCATGTGCAGAATTTGCAAGGCTTTCTATAAAGACTCATTAGAAATCCTAGAAAGAGAGTAACTAAATTAATACATCCTTTAGTTCAACATAACTTACAGGAGCACAGTCTAAATGCTTCGCTCCCATAATAGTAAATAGTTTCATTCATTCATATCAAAAGCATATGAAGGCCATTCCACCATCTCATGCAAATTGAAATCAAATAGAGTGGGCGGGAAAATTCAAATTCGTGTGCACATTTGACTTAATTCAAAGTATATAACCCATTGCACGTATATATATCATGTGTGGATTTTTCGATCTATCTTCAGTATGGTGGGTCCATGATACTCATCCATGTACCATAAGCCATGCCATGGATGATTAATTTCTTGGTTTCGTATAGAGAAATCAACTCATTTCCATAAGTGTTAACCAGAAAGTGTTAAGCGAGAGAAATTATGTTACACGGGTTGAGACTCAAAGCAGATGTGAGAGTCATTCCTTCCAGAATGTCTTTAGGGTGTATTAATTGGCTTATAGAATTGTAAATATTAATTATATTATATAATGGCGTGATTGAGTAGTGGTGAACGAAAGTTCCATTCTCGTAATAGAAATATAAAATATTAACAAGGATTCCTTAGATAGTGTAAAAGTTCATAAAATGCTTTATGTCTAACCATTCCTAATGGTAGATGTAGTTTTCAATACAAAAGTTACATTGACCTATTGACCGAATTAGGACACTCTCTCATCACCGTAGCTTTATCACTGGTCTCATTTTTATATTTCTTTTTAATTGAATAAATCACTTTGTATAACTAATATCAATAAACATTGTTAATTAGCTCTTGCGTACAGCCAAAGAAATCATTAATTAAAACTCGTGAGATGCCTTACAAAAACCCTTAATAGATGAGAGAAACTATTGCATTAATAGATTAGGGGACTATAAAACAATTTATTAATTTATCCTTGACAAATGTTAATGAAAAGGATATTGACAACAAAAATCCCTTTTACAATTTTAAAGCTGGAATGAATTATTATAGTTATTCTTTTATGACATTTCATTAAATGACCCTCATGAAGAAGAGAATCCAATGAAATAGAGAGGAGTAAATATTGATAGGTAGTAGTGGAGATGGGAGGACTTCAAAGAAGTAGTATTTTGATTGTTAGAAGAAGATGACATTGAATCTATTTTATAATGAACAAATATTAATATTGAGCCATGACCATATCGAAATTCCTTATACTAAGTTTGATTATTTCTCACCCTTTTGAAGTCAATTTCCTACTTAATAAAATCTTGAATCAAGTTAATTCTTTCCAATTGGGTTTCTATGAACATCTTATTATCTTTGTATGTGTTTTAAATTTATGTGCATAATTTGGTCTATCTAAGATTATTATTATCATTTTCGTATGTTGTTATTATTGGTGACACCCATGGTTATGATAAATAAATAGAATATGTAATTTTTTTTATTACAATAGAAACTAATATTTATCATTATTTAATAAATGTCAATAGTCCTCTATTCTTTCTTATTCATTATAATTAGATATTGAACATCAATACATGTAATATCATAGATATTTCACTTTATAAATGGTTCTAAAATTGTTATAGTTGATTTTTGTTTGCTATTGGGGACTTTTAGCATTCTTAAACATTTTTCTTTCTCCTCCCCTTTGAGTAAATGTTTTTCCTAGTTTTATAAAGTATGGGTTATCCTTGGATATCGAAGGGCTTATGTGCATACCATGAATCAAATTCAAACAAGAGTATACTTTCTTTCCATTTGTTGGAATTCAATCAAGCCAAATTTTGTCCGCTTGATTTTCAATGTGATCATTATAACACAGTAAAAAGAAACAATTGAAGAGCCATGATATCTACCAATTAATAATTGTAGATGCTTCACTTAATTTTATTCCAAAAAGTATCCTTGTTGTTGAAATGGATTGGTCATAGGCCTACCATTTACACATCATAATTTATCATTGAAGGTTCATCTATGACCTTGAAGTAGCTTCAACAAGAGATGAATTAAAGAGGGATAAGTTTGAAGATTTTAGAAACTTTAATAACTAGATATAAGGGGAAATTTAGTATTGGATATAGAAATTGAATGAGATAGAAATAAATGTTCTAAAATCACTACAATTCCTTCACATCCATGAAGGTAGTGTTAGACAGGAGTATATTGTAGTTCTTTCCATTGGAGGATAAATCCCCTAAAGTTGTATAATTGACAAGAGGATAGGTTCGACAAAGTGACTAGTCATTTATACCATGATTTGGAAGAAAAGGAGGAGGCCTTGAAGAAGTTACAAGTAGTCATTCAAGGGCTAAGTAAAAAAATTTATTTCCACTTTAGAAGCCAACACAATGGCAGAGTCAGGTATGTTAAATCAACTTCCATGACCCTTCTGTAAGAGGGCCCTGATGAGTTTGAAAATCATAATATATGAAAAAATTTAAATTTCATTGGGAAAATGAGTTGTGATGTCCAAAAGATACTAATGAAGTTGAAGGGGTTTTGCTCCCTACTATAAATTAATATAGGGATAAACATGAAGGCCTTGGACTTAGTGAGAAATAAGCTTGCATAATTTTATCTAAAATTACCTTCATCAGAGTAAGAAGAACGAAAAAGGAAGTCAATATTATTAAGGGAAAGGTAGTTAAAAAATTATTTTATAGAAAGGCACTTAAATATGCTTTTATATGATTAGAAGAGAGAGGAAAAGAGAATATAATTCCACTTTCCAAATATACTCCAACATTTAGGGGACTAACCAGCCATGTTGGCAAGCATAATAAAAAATGAACACCCATGACATATTGTCCTTGATTTATATTTTTTATTTGAAATAATATGGCTCATAAGGTTGTAATTGTTGGAACTTTAGAATATCAAGTATGTCACAATGGAATTATTTTTAGTTTTATTTATCCTCCAAACATTGGAAGGATAAATGTTGGAGGCTTGACCTAGAAATCCATCACCTGAACTAAAAATCTAGGAAGAATGATATAAGATTCAAGGATAATGGGTAAGAGGTGTTTGTTGCACTTGTAGTTGGACAAGAAATGATTCTCTAATGACCGATTATAGTGGTGAATTGCATATCTCTCCATTCAATGAATACAAATTTTATGTCAAATTTTGTGCCAAATTAGCTCTTATCTTTGATCCTGTAGTGGGGACATGCGTTCTTGCATATTTGTCTAAGTCTTCTTTAATGATTAGAGAAGAAAATTATGAAATGACATTGATTCTTATGGGAACCAATATCCTACAATTGATGGCATGTGATTTAAATTATATCTTCATCGTAAAAACAAATCCTTGTAAACTTTGCAATAAGCATCTAATAATTTCATGAAAAGTTATAAAAGTGTTCAAAATTTTGTTAAAAGTTCAAATGAGCCATTGTGATGTTTGGCCTTTCAATATAGGCTATTGAAACTGAATATTCAACATTGAATGTAATATATATGAGGAAATGTAGAAGGGAATTGGTAGAAGTGAGAGCTCAAAGATGTAATTTTCTTGATTATCATAGGAAAAGGAGACATTAAGTATGTCCCATGATAACAAAATATTATTGTCGAGGCATGGCCATTTATAAATTTCATACAATTGAATAATTTTATGCTAAATCTGTATATAACTTGCCCATTTGTAATGAATTTCCGACTTAATAAAATCCACAACAATTTTCTTTCCATTTTGGTTCCTAGGAACACTTTTATATCTCTTTCTATTATTTAATGTAATATAGAGTGTTGTGTCATTTATGGTGTATTTATATTACTAGTTTCATGTATGGTTATGATGTATAGGTTCGTATTGTGATTCTCTTTACTCACTTAGAAACCAAATTCCATTAGTATTAAATGACTACCAACAAGTCTCTATGCTCCTTTGTCCATTATGAATAGTGATTAAAATCAATTCCTACCATCCCAAAGTAATTACAGTTTTGTACTAGGTTTCAAAATTAGTTTAGTTGGGACTAGTAGATTGGTGGGAAGTTTTGGAATTACTAAGTGGGTTTTTAGCTAGGGTTGTTCCCCTCTCCTCTAAGTAATCTATTATTTTCTTTTTTGTAGGGAAAATTTAAGGTTATCCTAGTTTTTCCAAGAGCTTGAATTCATACCTTCAACCAAATAGGAAATATAGTTAACCTTATTTCAATTGGATGGTATTCAATTGGACCAAAGTTATTTTGTTGCAGTTTTATTTAAGAACTATAACCAATTAATAATAAATAGTTGAAGAGGCATGGCATCTTCCTACTTCTAGTTGTGGAGGCCTCAACTAATTTCATTACATATATTATCTATGTTGGTGAGATGGATAGGGCATAAGCCTACTATTTAAAGACAATAATGTATTATAGCATGTTTGTTGAAGACCTTGAAGTACTTTCCATGTGAAAAACCTTGAAGAGGGAGATGTTGGAACATTTAGGTAGATATACGTGAAAAATAAATATTAGAGATATAAAGGGGTTGAGATGGGAAAATAAATTTCCAAAGACAAGGACCCCTTCATATCCACGATGATAGAATTAGAAAATAAAATTTTGTAACTCTTGCAAATGGAGGAGCAATTTCTCCACTACATCTCAAGAGGAGAGGTTCATCAAATCTACTATCCATTTGCGACTATAATATTACGGTGTAGAATAATAGTGAAGGATGATTCCTTGAAGAAAAAAATAAGAATTTTTCCAATAGAGTAAGGAATCCCATTCTATTTCCACTATGGAGTAGAACACCATAATGTAGACCAGCACAATAAACTAAGATTTTAAGAACCATCCTTGAGAGTTATTAGTGCATTTGAGAAGCATAATAGAGGCTTCAGTTCTAACCTGATGATTCAAGTAGCATATGATGGCCAATGACTAGGTATAAAATGTAGAGGGGCCTAATCCTCATTGTATATCAACATAGGGAAAAGCATGGAGGCATATAATTTAGTGCACAAGAAGGAAGAACAAGTTTAGTACAAACTACCATCATCAATGTAATGCAATATAGGAAAGAAGCCATCCTCGCGGAGGAATAGGGAGATTGAAAAGGAATATGTATCATGTAACTCAAATATTATTGTAAATGTGTGGAAGAGGGTACTAAAGAGACGATTCTACCATCTAGATCTACTCCAACACTTAGGATTCCAAGTATTGTGGATGGAAAACATATTCATAAATTGAATATGTATGAAATTTATATCTGGATTTTTTGCAAGAGAAATGGTGATGAGGATAGCAAGTGTAGGAACTCTACAATTCAAAGAAACGTATGTAGAAAATTTTGATAGTAATATAGACTGAATGGGAATTAGAAGGATAATTGAAGGAGTCATCATCCATAATTTCATCCTTAGAAGTGAATAGCCAAGGATAGATATTGGAGAATTATTTTCAATTCTTGCACTTGTATCCAAGGGAAAAATGGCTTTTTAATGATCTATAGTAGGCAATTCCATGTCTAAATAATAAAGGGATAGAATCATTGTTTCAAAGGTAGATTGAGATCTTATTTTCCATATTGTAGTATGAAAAAACTTTCTTATAGATTTGTGTAATCCATCTGATGATTGAAGAAGAAGAAGATAAAATTAAGTCAAATCTCTTCTGGAAACAAAAATATACAAATAGGGATGTGTGATTTTTGGTAATATTTCCAAAATGATTCTTTGTAAATTTAGTATTTAAATTGTTTTAAAAATAATTAGAAAATGTTCAAAGTTCCTTTAAAATTTGAAATTAAAAATTGTGATAGTCTGCCTTCCATGGTAGCCAATTAACAACTAAGGTCATGGTGAATAAGATAATTGGATGGAGCAAAGAGAAGGAAATTAGGAATGGAAATAATAGAGATGAAAAATCAGTAGTTTTCTTGGTGATTGGAGCAGAAGAATACATTGAGTCCCTCCCACAATGAGTGAATATTATTGTTGAGAAATAATCATCTACAAATTTCATACTAGTGCATATCAATACACTAATCTATGTATAGATCACTCTTTTTGGTAGATTTCTTGTTAATAAAATCCATAATCAAACTCATAGCTTTGTTTATATGAAGATATTGGTATAATTTTTTTCTTTTTAATGTTGTGTATGGTACTATAGGTAAGATTATCATTGTTACTTATGGTGTATTATTATTTCTAGCCACACACATGGTTATGATGAATATTTCCATCATGAAATTTTTTCAATTATTAGATACCAATCTCTATTAGTTTTCAATGAATTATAATCACTCTCTATTATCCAACCTCCATTCTAGTCAAGGATTGATGACCAATGGCTATCATCCCATAACCATTTCACATATGTAGAAGATTTTGAAATCGGTTTAATTGATTCTAGTGGAATAATATGAATTTTCAAAATTTCTAGTTTTTTTTTATTCATTGGGGTTGTTCCCCACTCCCTTGATTTTTTTTTTTCCCTACGAGGTGAATTCAATGTTAGCCTTAGTTTTCTAGGATCCTCTATGCATCTCTTACACCAAATACAAAATATTGTAGATTTCTTTTTATTCAACCATCCCAAATAATTTTTGTTGTACTTTTTTGAATAATTATAATTAGTTAACAAACAATAGTTGAAAAGGCATGATATCTATCAATAATTAATTAAAGATAAATAATTTTATTTTTTTCCACATAGTATCCATGCTATTGAATTGAATATGCCATAGTCCTACCATTGTTATATTATAAGGTGTGAAAGTAGATTCATTAAATACCTTGAAAAAGTTACCTTGTGAAATGTTTTAAAGCGGGAGAATTTGAAAGTGTTGAGATACTACATTAGGAAAATACAAGTGGAAAGTTGACATTATAGACACACAATAGATGAGGTGAAAAAGGAGTTTTCAAAATTAAAAAAATCCTTCAACAAGATGAGGGAATATTAAGATAGGAGTAACTTGAAGTTCTAGAAAATAGATGAAAAATTCATTTGGCTAGATAATTAGCAAGAGGAGAGGCTTGCCAAAGTGACTTTCCATCTATACTAGGCTATAGTACTGATGAAACATGTCTTCGTCATGTTACAAGTATATTTTTAAGAGACATTAGATCCCACTATGTTGTCATTGTAGAAGGCAACACCATTACAAGGTTAAGCATGATAAACTCACCTTGCAACACAATTCAACAAGATACCTTTTGTCACTATGAAAAGAAAACTAGGGGAATTAGTTCCAAGCTTGCCAAGTAAATGATCTATGATTTCGAAGGGATATGCATGGAAGGAAAAGGTGTTATAATCCCAATTGTGTATTAATAATGACCCAAACAATAAAGTGTAGCACTAAATGAGAAAGAAACTAACACAATTTCAAATCAAACTACCTTCATAAGGGAAATAATAACTAGAAAAGAAACCATTTTTATGGAAGCAAATGTAGCTAGAAATGGAGTATGCAGTAACTAGAGTGAACCTCTTGGTAAATTCACCTAAACATATATTGTAGAAAGTAAGATACATAGACTCCTGTAGCAATAAGTAAATATTACTCATTATTAAATGACATGTTCTTTAAATTCAATGGGTGTGCATATAAATACATGCAAGGGGTCATCATTCATATCCTTAGATAATGTTATCACTTATCATTAATACGTAGTCATATCATTATTATATAATAATGACAATGTTATAAAATAATTCTCTTCTGAGTATTATTATGAAATATCATCCTTATGAATATTATGACATGATATTTATTAATTACATTAAGATAATAAATTTTCTATACTTCAGTTATATTATAAGTTGTGTCCCATTATTTTTTTTGTTTCTTAAATCATAGAAAATTAGAGACTTCTACTCTTAGAATGAAAATATTTTGTAGCTATAATTTGTTAGATAAGGTTGAGGAGACAAGACGATATGGTGCATTGAAAAGTGTTAAATCCATAAAAACTCAATTGTTTCTATAATAGTCATTAATGGTTTTATGTTTCATAGATCTCCTTCCCTTAACTCCATGTGGTCGTTTTATAACTCCTAAATTTTGTAGTAGTTTTTGGACATAGATAAATTTTTATTGAATAATGGTTTTGTGGTTCTTTGGTCCATGAATATTAATGATTGTTCCATCTTTCTCCTTGATAATGTTGATGTCAAGATTTTCTTATCATTCATGAAAACTTCCTTGAAAAAGATGGTATAGACAAGGTTTCACATGTAATGTTTTTCCTTCACTTTTCACAACCATTACAACTATATTCTCTCTTCCCAGTGTCTTTTTTGAAATGTGATCAATATTTCTAGTATAGATATATATGCTTTTGTTGTTCACCTCTGAAATAAAGGGCTTAATTTTTCCCTTGCCCCTACAGAGATTCATGTCGATGACATTATTTGTAACATTGAATATGGAATTAGAGACCTTCCTGATAATATCAAGGGGTTTATTAGGAAATACTGCGCTATTGTGCACAGGAAAGCTAATCCTCCTAAACAAAACATTAGAAAAAAGGAGTTTCTTACCCTTAAAGCCTTAAGGGAAAACCCTAACATTGCTTTCCCAAAAGATAATAAAGGAGGGGTCATTGCCATCCTTAATAAAGCTTATTATATTAGAAAAAATGATTGACCATGTTCATAACAGTGGTAGTTACATTCAACTTAAAAGGAACACCATTAAAAAAAATTCTATCATTATTTAGTACCTTCATTTCTCTTAGTAGCGCTCTATTATGATTTATCGAATGGTAATTTTAGTCTTCGTACATTGATAACCTTTTTTATTTTTTTGTCTCTCTTTTATGAGTGCATTTTATATTTTTATTTTGCTATTGCAACCCTTTAATATCTTTTTGAAATTTACAATTTTACGTATCTTCATTCTCCTAAGATTCTTGATCACATGGAATTGCAACATTCTTTTAAATAAATACTTCATGCTTTGCATACGAGTCAAAATTTTCTTTCTCTAATCGTTGTAATTAGTTTTTGAGGCACCTTGTCCTTTTAATTTACATTCCAAGATATGCACTTCATCTATAAGAGTTTTCTTGTGTTCACACTCATTATTTTGTAGGGAATCTTGTTCTTTCATCTTTGCATTCAAGTCTTAATTTTGGACTTTTCGGAAAGAATTATCTTTCTCTATTGAACCATTATAATGTTTCTCAATGTTGAGTGAAACTTGTATTTTTTTTTACTTCTCTCTTCATGATGTTGCGTTAATTAATCCTATAATTTGACTATAGGTGAAGCAATTTCATGAATATGCATTATTTTCTCTATCATTTTTCTTGCCATGTTCATAACTAGATAACCCTTGTTCTTAGTATGTAATGTACATTATTCAATTCTCTAATATTTTCACATTTTACGCGTTTAATATTTCCACATTTTTCAAGTTACCAATATTTTCATGTTGTTCACTTTTAAGTAAATACTTCTGACACTTAACCTCCCCATAAAGAGATATTTACATTCCGTTTATTACTCCTCCAGTGAAAAAGCATTCCATGTAACTTATGCCCCACACACACATGTATACAAAAATTAACCTTTATGCTACTATAGAATCTTTGTTTGTTAAGCCCTTTACAAGCCATGTGTTAATCATGAAGCTCCTTATTAAGACCTAGATATTGAGTGATTACATTTCTATTGTTATATTGTTTGCTAGAATGTCTCATGGTCCTAATTTATTAGAATTTTACTCTTTGTATATATTCATATATATATATATATATATATATTAAGAGGACCTATTAAGCAATGTTGTCTTTCACATTGTATTCATTGTAAAAGTAGTTTTAACCCTAGAAGATGATTGTAATTGTTGGTTTTTTATCATTTTTTAGGCACAAGGTTCTTATAAGCTTTCCCCTTATTGAACACCACGAAGATTTTCTTTAGAGCAGGCACAAACATTACATTTTTTAGGTGAAGATGAGATCTTGAATCCCTTTTAAAGGTGACATTGCCAATACCTTTGGTAATATACCTCCCATAATCTCCATGTTCTATGTGTAATTGTACGTCCTTCTCTTCTAAGTTGTTGAATAACACATTACTTCTTGTCATATGAAATGAAGCACAAGAATCTAAGTACCATACAATGCCTTTTACAGTATTTTCCATACATGCAATGAGGGTGAAATCCAACTTGAATTGTTAATGTGAGAACATCACCTCCTCTTTCTCTTGCAAGCTTCTTCCTACATTTCTCGTTTCTAAGTTGTTGAATAACACATTACTTCTTGTCATATGAAATGAAGCACAAGAATCTAACTACCATACAATGCCTTTTAAAGTATTTTCCATACATGCAATGAGGGTGAAATCCAACTCGAATTGTTAATGTGAGAACAACACCTCCTCTTTCTCTTGCAAGCTTCTTCCTACATTTCTTGTGTGCACACTTGCTTGCATAGTGTCCATATTCATGGCAATGAAAACATTTAATTTTTCTAAGATCTTTCTTCTTGCCATTGTTCTAGCTAGATTCTACCTTGCCTTGGACCTTCTTTCCCTTGGATTTCTCTCCGTTGTTTGTTAGAGTAAATTTTTCTTCCTCTTCATTTTTTTATGTGACACTATCTCTAGTGTTTCTTCTAATATCCTCCTACACCAAATTAGATGAAAGTCTCTCCCAATCTGTAATCTCGTCTCTTCCATTAACTAAATCCCAATAGCTATGCAAAGACTTCGGAAGGACAAGGATTGTTAAGCTCACAAGTTCAGATGATGACACATTTTTTCCAACTCCTTCAAGTTCATCTCCAACTCGAGTGAATCTAGATAGGTACTAAGATATGGTTTCATTTTTTTGCATTTGAATGCTCCTAATTTTATCTCTCCATTCCAATTTCCTGACATCACTACTACTTTGGAATAGATCTATGAGAATTTTCCACATTGAAAATGGAGTCTCATTTCCACGCAAGTTTGAAACCATGTGATATATGATTACCTATAGGATAATACCCCTAGATTTTGATGTGTCTTTCTTGCACTGGGCCAACTGATGTGCATCTGATGTTGGTGGTTTTGGCATATTAGTTTGTATGTATTCTCAAACTCCATTATCATCTAGTCAACTTCCATCGTTTCTTTCCAAGCACAAAAAATGGAGGTGCCCTCCAGTGCATACTGAAGCATCAATCCATTAAAAGACATTGTTCCTGCACTGAAGAGAATTTGCTTCAAAAACTCTGCCAATCAGAACTCTTCTGAGAGAATATATGGAACTTGGTTTTTATGTATTCTTTAATAGCTATGATACCATGTAGAAATACCTCTGAATTTTCAGTTGCTAATGAATTCAGACTGAAAAAGATAGAAATAAATTTCTTCTATTGAATCTGTAAAATGAAAACATATAATAGAAATATATGCAATCATTTAGTCACAATTAACATAGTATTTTTACTATGGAACCTGACCGAGAAAAACCTCTCCTTTGTTTGTATTCAATCATATGAGAATATGGATTTATTACAATAACAACTTCAATCCTTGAAGCACAATCTGCACTATAATATTGTTATCCTCCTGCTCTGACCAACACTTAGCCAAAATAGGCCTCAACCTTCCTCCTATTTCATTGTGTAATCCTTGAGGAAATTATCTCCTGGAAGATAGGGAAATTCCCTATTTCCTTGCACAATTCCTAGAGAAATTGCTCATCATCTCCAATGCAAAACTTGAATACTCAACTAGTATACAATTGATCATTACAATGTTCCTTTTCCTGCAACTCCACTAGGAAATTTGAATTGCATGTATGACTAGGGATATTTTTAGTAAATTGATAAGTTAATTGAGAGATAAATGAGTTAACAATAATTACTACTATTCAATTGAACTCCTACTGACTCTATTCATGACTAGAGCTCAGATAACTCAGTTTAACTTTCAATAACTCCACTAGATTTCTAGATCTTAGCAATCAACTCATGCACAAATCTACTTCTATCCCATAAACTTGAATTGACTGATTTAACTAAGTGACAATGCCATGCACTCGTGCTAACTACAACTCAAGTCAAAGTGCTGATGTGTAATTTTGAATTTCTCCATTTGACTAAGGAAAAAATCAAATGAAGTGTTTTCTTGCTACAATTTAACAATCCATAGTCAACAAAAAGCAACCTTACTCAACCATATGTTGACCTAGTAAACTATACTTAACCATAGTCAACCACAATCCACCTTAGTTAGTAATAGTCAACCATTCTACACCATAAACAACTTTGGAAACCATGGTCAATAAAAGTCAAATAGTGGTCACGCATGGATAATAGTGGTCACCCATGGGAAACATGGTTGAGCATGGTCATCCATAGTCAACATAAGCTTCCTGGTGAGTAATGGTTCACCAGAATCATCTACAGCAAACACTGACAACCTTGATTAATGATTTACATCCACAATCAATCGTGTTTTCGATATTCAACCATGTATGAGTAGCTCAACTATGGTCAAACAAGGTTAAATAAACTCAATGATGGTAAAACATGGTCATACATTATCACTCACTATCACCCTCGTTCAACCATGTACAACCTTCAATAGAAATAGTCAACCATGGTCAACCTTGAGTCAGTCATTGTCAACCTTGGTCAACCTTGGCCAACCATGATCAACCATGGTCATCCATAGTTAACTTATAACAACCTATGCTCATCCCACCCTTGATGGCCAACCACAATCAACAATGGTTTACATGGTCGGACATGGTCAACCAAGGTCTTTATTGTTAAATATGGTCAACCATTGTCCACATGGGCAACCATAATCTCTCATAGAAACATATGGTCAACAATGGCCAAATATGTCAAACCATGTTTGTTAATGGTCAACATGGTCAAACCATGGTCATCATTCCCAACCATAAAGAATCATCACCAACCACTGTCAATCATAATCTATCATAGTAAATGGTGAACCAAGGTCAAAATTTCCAAACATTGCTACCATGGTTGACTGTGGCCAACGTCAATCAACCATGGGTTAATGAGGTGACCATTGCAGCTCATCAAGTATGGGTTTTCTCAATCACCACCGTTGCTACCACTTCCGCAGCCTCCGGAGGTAGTAGCAACACAGCCAATCACAGACCATGCATGTCCGTGTTCGTTTTGAACCTCGCCTTGCTGGCTTGTGTCCCTCTACTTACAGTCTGGATGAACAATGCACATCGTTCCCATTAGATATTTGAGATAAAAAAGGTCTTAATCGCTTATATATTTTATTCTTCTCTATGGAATATTTGAGAAGGTATTTGACTTCAAAAATCCTTAATCGAATATATATTTATTACTGCTCTATAGAATATTTATAAAAAAAATTGTATGTTAATATTTCGTTTTGGGGCCAACTCCATATATACCCTTTTTTTAGTTAGTGTTTAATTTCTTTTGATATATAGAGATATACCTAAACAAAACAAAAGGACCAATAATACACATCAAAAGGATTAAGTACGAAGTACTTAATACCCTGGTCGATTATATGGAAGATACACATACTGTTTAGCGACTATATGAAAAGATGAATTATTTGGAGTTACAAGCATTGCAAATTATTTAATATTTTAAAGATTAATTTTGGGAAATGTGAATAAAGGATATTTGTTTTTAGGAATAGGTTTTTATATTTGCCGTATTGGCTTTGTTTGGTTAGAGTTTTATTACAGAATTCAAAGGTATTTGGTAGAAGTGATTTTTTTTATAAATTAGTAGTGGGTAATTTTAAGTAGCATTATTTTTTTAATAAAAATGATGATTGTTTAGCCACTTTATGAAAAGATGAATTATTTGGAGCTACAAGCCTGGCAAATTATGTTATTTTAAAGTACCATTTTTGGGAAATGTGAATAAAAGAAGATTGCTTTTAATTTAGAGATAAGTATTTATATTTGTTGCATTTGAGTTATGTTTTAAAATTAATCTTATTTGATTAAGAGTTTGTTTTCTTTACCAGTAAAATAAGTTAATAATCCAGAGAAGCTAAAAACATTTGGTGAGAGTAATTTTACTTATCAAAAATAAGTATTTCCAAATAACATTATTTTCTTTAAATAACAATTATAAACCAACCTAGGTAAATCAATAACACTTCGCAATAATAATTTTCACTGACTAAACTATAGTAAGTTTTCTTAATATTAAAGAAAAAAACATCCTAGGTAAATCAATAACACTTCGCAGTAATAATTCTCACTGACTAAACTATAATAAGTTTTCTTAATATTAAAGAAAAAAACATCCCGCCAGGAAATTAACCAAATATTCTAATAACATAATATTTTTACTCATTAATATTGTAAATGATATCAAACTTTAAGAGAAGTTCACGAGTGAATTTATAAGTATTAGAGACAAATACATGTGTTTGGAAAGATTAAACATTACACTACTGATACTGAGATAAAGCGATACACCGATACTGGAAGAAAGTTAAACACCCTCCTATCGTTCTAGCTCGATGAGAGGCTAACTGATAGCAAGCAACTCCATCCTCTAATTTCATTAGCCGCCACACCCGCCACCGCAGCCACCACCCCCACAGTCGCCGCTGCCACAGCCGCCAGAGGAGGTCTTGGCCGCTACCACGGCAGTAGCCGTTGCTACTACCACAGCACCAACACCTCCCGCTGCAAACCAAGCATCTCTGTGCCCATTTTGGCACTGTTTCTTTTGCTCGGTGCCTCCGCCGCCAACGTGCACGGAACGCGCCTTACTGTGCTGGCTCCTCCTCTTCTTATCACGGCCGCAATGAGAAGCGCACGAAAATACGGTAATGGTCAGCATCGTTAAAACCACCACGACTGCAAATATAACGGTTCCAGGAGGAGCCGAGAAATTAAACTATTAGAAAGTATAAGCCCGTTAATCCTCGCCATCATCACAGATTTTCACAGCCAGCAAACTGAATACAAGCGACTTGTCATGGAAAAAGAGGAGTGCATAATCCTTTTAGTAAGATCAGTGCACCATACTGTGCCTGGGATTGGGATTGTGAACGTGGTTCCATAAAAGTAGAAAGAAACAGCAATATCATAATAATAATGTTAATGTCAATGCGTTTCGAACATTGCACTTCGTGTCTTTATTTAGACGCTTTTGATCCTCTTATCTCTAATGGTTTTATAGAAGACAAAGTTAATGTGATACTTCTTAACTTTTTCATAAGATCAGGGGCGTAATTTGTTAGAGTTTTAAAATATCAGTATAGATTTATTTTAAATATGGATTTAAATTTTTTACTTGTAAATTCTGTAAATTCAAGATTATTTTAAATATAGATTTAAATTTTTTCAAGTGAATTTTTTTTATGAATGAATATTATTTAAATATTTTGTATAATTATTTATTTTTTTTTTAGATTTTTGAAATTTTTTATTTTAACAGATATTAATAAAATTTCACTTTAGCAATGGACAAATACCTTTACACATCATACTGGACTGTAAAAATACATCTCTCACCTCAATAATTAAAAAATAAAAATAAAATCATATCAAACTATTTTTTATTAAAATAATAAACACAAACCCATATTAAAAAAACTTCATATTGATAATTTTTTTTATTAAAATGATAACAACAAATATTAGAATTATAGACTAATTTCACTAGTGTTTCAGATTTGAAATCGCAACTACCATACCAGAGCATCCACGCGATTTAGGTGAGTGATGTGACAAGGATTAAACTTTGAAGAAAAATAAATCAAACACACTTATTATGAATTAAATAAAGAAGGTCGGTAAATCAATGACCAATTAGATAAGGAGTATTTTTTATATCAATGACACAATTAAGGAGGGAAAATTATTATATTCTTTATATTTTTATTTTATTTTATTAAATATTTTTCTTTTAATATTGAAATATAGTGCATCATATAATTAAATGTTAAACGGAGATAATTGAGTATGACAGTGAGAGGCAACATGCAAAAGATAAAAAGTTGTAGTACCACCTGCTGGTGCCCATATACTCTTGCATAGACTGCTTTGTGTATATTATGGTGGTAGATATAAAGACACATGATTGACTTGTGGGGAGATTAACTATATGCAAGTTCCATTCTCGGAGTGGAAATATAAAATGTTAACTATATTTGGAATGAGTACTCCCATATATTGTAAAGGATATTAGAATACTTTAGATGTCAAACCAACCATTCCTTATGGTGGATGTAGTTTCCAATACCATTCCTCATGGTGGACATTATACCATCACCTTAGCTTCATCACTAGTTTCATTTTTATAGTTTTTTTTATTGAATAAATTACTTGGTATAACTAATGTCAATAAACTTTGTTAGGTGGCTCTTGCGTGACCCCAAAAAATTCACTACTTTTAATTTATGAGATGCTTAACAAAAACCCTTACAAAATATGTCGAGGACCAATAGGTGAGACGAAACTATTGCATTAATAGTTATTGCACTGAAAAAACTTTAATATTTTGTCCTTTGTAAGGATTTGGTTAAAAAAACATTAGTTACAATTCTCCTAGTCTTTTCTTATTATAGATTTGGATGATTGGAGACCTTGCACTCTCATATAAGTTGGATTAAAAAAGAATTATAAATTTATTTACATTTCTTAAATTTAAAAAATTTTCAAAAATATTTGAAAGTTGGAATGAATCATTATTATAGTTTTCCTTTCCTGACATTTTATTAAAAATTAAGATGGTGATGAAGAAGGGAATCCAAAAATAAAGATGGGTAGAAGAAGTATAATTTTGATTATGAGATAATTTTTTTATAATGGGAAAATATTATTATTATTAAGTCATAAGAATCTGTAATTTTTCTACATTAAAATTAGGTATTTTTTACTTTTTTGAAGTCAAACAATGTAAACTTTGAAACGGGAACTGATATTATTACCCATTTCGTAGAGATAGCAACAAATTGACCCGATTTTGAAAAGGAAGGGGCGGTGCAAAACGCACATATTTTTTTTAGAACATAGTTTTTGGCACTTTAAGTAACCGATACAATTACCCGTTTCGTAGAGGTAGTAAAAGCCTGACTCGATTTTGAAAAGTGGTGATGCAGAATACAATTTTTATTTTTTAGAGCATATTTTTGTCAATTTAAATTTTCTTATGTATCAAATATAAAAATTTGTTTTTAAATGTTAGTGATTTTTGTGCTGATTTTGAAACGTGTTGATGCAACATGTTATACAGCATACTTTTTTTAGAGGACTTATTTTTCACACTTTAAAATTTATTATGTCCATTTTTATTTTAAATTATGATTACTTAACGAATTTTCAAGTTGTTTAATTTTATTTTTTAAAATGTTGATTACTTCAAGAAACACATATAAAAATATATATAAAAAAAGACAAAAAAAAAATTATCTCAAAAACCATAAGTCAGTAAAAATAGAAAAATTAAAAAAAAAAAATAACGAAAACAAGAAAAAAATAAATAAATCAAAACAAACTAGATTAAAAAAAGAAAATAGAAAATTAACAAAAATAAAAATAAGAAACTAGTAAAATTATCATTAAAAACATAAAAAAAAATAAAATAAACTGAAATTAAAAAAAAACCCCAAAAAAATATACAAATTTTTAAAATATATGTCTTTTAAAATAAAATTAAAAAAATAAAAAAACATTTAAAATTTTTAAAGAAACATGTATTTTTCTATTTAAAAAATAAAAAACAAAATTTATTAAACTTACTTTTTTTATTTAAAATACAAAAAAAAAATTAAAAAAGTTAAAAAAAAATTTAAACCAATTGTTTTTTTTTTATTTAAAAAATATATATTAAAAAAAAAAAGAAAAATAAACCATTTTGTTTTTTTATTTAAAAAAAAATAATTATTAATCTTTTTATTTTTATTTCAACAATTTTTATTTTTATTATTATTATTTTTTAATGTTTGTTATTTAAGAAAAAAAAAAAAAATTCCCTCCCAGTCGCTAGTGGTGGCGCGACCCCAGGCGGAGGGCCTGCATGGAGGCCTCCACCCAGGGTCGCGCAACCACGGGCGACAGAGAGGGTGGAGGGGCGATTCCCTGAATCACCCCTCCGCCCTCCTGGCCACCCGTGGTGGTGTGGCCCGGGGCGACCGCGACGGCAATTTTTTTTTTTTTTAATAAAAGCGTTAAAAAAATTATTTTAAATAAAAAACTAGTTAAAAAAAATAGAATTTATAATTTTTTTTTTTTTTTTAAAGAAAGTTTTAAATTTTTTTTAAATTTTTTAATATATATTTAAAAAAAATATGTTTAAGAAACTTTTTAACTTTTTTAATTTTTTTTTGTGTTTTAAATAAAAAACATAAGTTTAATAAATTTTGTTTTTATTTTTTAAATAGAAAAATACATGTTTCTTTAAAAATTTTAAATCTTTTTTAATTTTTTGGTATTTTTTTTTTAATTTGAAAAGACATATTTTTAAAATTTTTATATTTTTCTGGTGGATTTTTTTTTTAATCGCAGTTTTTTTTTTTTTTTTTTTTTTTTTAAGTTCTTTTTTGAATGTTTTTAATGTTAATTTTACTAGTTTTTATTTTTACTTTTGTTATTTTTCTATTTTTTTTAATCTAGTTTGTTTTTTAATTTCTTTTCTCCTAGTTTTTGTTAATATATATATATATATATATATTTGTTTTTTTTCCTAATCCTTTGATGGTTTATGAGATAATTTTTTTTTTTGTTAATTTTCTAGTTTTTTATTAAATTTAGTTTGTTTCTAATTTTCATTTTTTTTTTTTTTTTATAATGTATTTTAAATTTTTCTATTTTTACCTACTTAATTTTATAGTTTGTTTTTTTTTTTTTTTTTTTTTCTTTTCTTTTGCCAATTTTTTTTATGGTTTACAAGATTTTTTTTTCTTTTCCATTTTTTTTAAATATGTTTTTTTTACTATTTATTTGTTTATAATTTTTAAGTTTTTTTTAGTTTTTTAATTTAGTTTTTTTTTTTTTTTTTTTAATATATACTTTAATTTATGTTTTGTTAATTTTTAACTTTTTTTGTTTTGTGTTTTTTCATTGTTTTAATTTTTTATTTTATTTTATGTTTTCATTATTTGTTTGAAATTTTAATTTTTTCAGGGTCATGATAAAATATTTTACGCTATTATTTTGAAATGTTGAAATATTACCCTTGAAAAAAAAAAAAGAAAAAAAGAAGTGTTATCCCAACGTCAACACTTTTTGTTTTGACGGTATTTTTTGGACAATTTTTGCACAAAAATTTGGTTTTCCCCGCCATCTTTCAAACATGCTCAAAATTTACCCTAGAAAAAAAAGGGTGTTATTCCAGCATCAACACTTTTTGTTTTTAACACTGTTCTTGATGCTTTTAAGGGGATTTTTGGCCAGAGTTCCCATTTTGAGTTTACAGTTCCTGTTTCAAAGTTTACATTGTTGTTAATTTCCTATTTAATAAAACTGAGTTTACAGTTCTTGTTTCAAAGTTTACATTGTTGTTAATTTCCTATCCAAGTTGGTTTTTCTCAATTGGGTTTCTAGGAGTATCTTGCTACAATTATTACTACCATTTTCTTATGTAGTTATTATTGGTGACACCCATGGTTATGATAAATAACTAGATCATGTAATGGTCTTGATTACATTAGAAATCAATATTTATTGTTATTTAATAAATGTTAATGGTCATCTATTATTTCTTATTCATTATAATTAGATATTGAATATCAATGGATGTAATCTTATACATATTGCACTTTTATATGTGGTTCTAAAATTGGTGTAATTGATTGTGGTTTGCCATTGGGCATTTTTAACATTTGTAAACATTTTCCTTTGTTGTCTGCTTTGAGTATTTTTTTCTATTTGTGTAAATTATGGGTTATCCTTGGATATCTGTGGGCTTCTATGCATCACCTTAATCAAATCCAAACTGGAGTATGCTTGCCTCTTGTTTGTTGGTATTCAATCAACCCAATTTGCGTTTCCCCAATTTTCAATGTAATCATTGTAACAATGTAACAAAAAACAATTGAAGAGGCATGATATCTATCTATTTTTAATTGTATAGGCTTCATTTAATTTTGTTCAACAAAGTCTCCTTCTTTTTGAAATGGATTGGTCATAGGCCCACCATTTATAGATCATAAGTTATCATTGAAAATCCATCAAAAACCTTGAAGTAGCTTCCATGAGAGAAGACTTTAAGAGGGATAATTTTAAATAGTTTAGAGACTTGAATAGGTAGATATAAGAGGAAATATAGTATTGGATATAAAAAGTGGATGAACTAGAAATACATATGCAAAACACTACAACTGCTTCACTACCATTAGGTAGAGTTAGACACGAGTGGATTGTAGTTCTTTGCATTGGAGGATAAATCCTCTAAGTTGGACAATTGGAAAGAGAATAGGTTCACCAAAGTGACTAGTCAACTATGTTAGAATTTTGAAAAAAAGGAGGAGGCCTTGAAGAAGCTACAAGTAGTATTCCAGAGGGTAAGGAAAAGTCCCTTTTTTACACTTTGGAAACCAACACCATGGCAGAGTCAGATATGGTAAAGTAAACTTTCATGACCCTTCATCAAGTGGCCTTTGATGACTTTGTAAATCATAATATTGGCGTAAATTTCAATCTCATGGGCATAATTGCTTGTGTTTTTGAAAGGGATAGGTAATGAAGTTGAAGGGGTTATTATCCCCACTATAAATTAATAAAGGGCTAAGCATGAAGGCCTTTGACTTAATGGGAAAGATGCTCGCACAATTTTATCTCAAACTACCTTCATCATAGTAAGAGGAACTCAAAAGGAAGTGATTCTTATTAAGGAGAAAGTGGTTTCTCTTTTGCAAGAAAATGGTTCATAAGGCTAGTAATCGCTGGAAATCTACAAGACTAGGTAGGTCACATGGGAATTAATTTTATTATTATTGATTTTTTAAATATCGGAAGGGTAAATGTTTGAGGCTTCACCTAGAAAACCATCACAAGGACTAAACATCTAGGAAGAAGGCTTTGAGATTCGAGGAGAAGGGTTAAGAGGTTTTCTTGTACTTGTAGCCCAAGAAGCAATGATTCTCCAATGACATATTGTAGTAGTGAATTTCATGTCTCTCCATTTAATGAATATAAATTTTATGCCAAATATTGTCGAAATTTAGCTCTTATCTTCCATCCTCTAGTAAGGGCATGCATTCTTGAATATTTCTTTAAGTCTTCTTAATGATTGGAGAAGAAAATATTAAAGGAGGTTGAATCTTTAGGGAGACAATATCCTAAACATTATAATTTGTGATATGAATTATATCCGCACTGCAAAAACACTCTTTCTAAACTTTGTAATAAGCATTTAATTATTTCTGGAAAAGTTATGAAAGTCTTTAAGATTTATTTAAAAGTTTAAATGAACCATTGTGATTGTTGGCCTTTCAATATAGCCTATTGAATTTGAAGGATGAGCATTGAATGTAATAGAGATGAAGAAATGAAGAAGGGAAGTAGCATAAATGAGAGCTTAAAGATGTAGTTTTCTTGATTAGCATAGGAGAATGAGACATTGAATATGCAACATGATAACAAAAGATTATTGCTAAGCCATGGCCATTTATAAAGTTGCTACCATTGAATAATGTTACACTAAATCTATCTATAGTTCACCCATTTGTAATCAATTTCCAACATAACAAAATCCACAATATTTTTCTTTCTATTTTGATTTCAAGGAACATGTTTGTATCTCTTTATGTTCTTGAATGTTATATAGAGTGTTGTGGCATTCATGATGTATTGCTATTGTTGGTGTCATGAATTTTTATGATGTAGAGGTTCATATCATGATTCTCTTTATTTACATAGAAACCAATTTCCATTAGTATTAAAATACTACCAGCAACTTTGTTTTCTCCTCTATCCAATATACTTAGTGATTTATGATCAATTCATATCATCCCAAATTTGTTACACTTTTGTCATAGGTTTCCAAATTGGTTTAATTGGGATTA
The DNA here is from genome assembly GCA_031772625.1 of Pinus tabuliformis. Taxonomy (NCBI): domain Eukaryota; kingdom Viridiplantae; phylum Streptophyta; class Pinopsida; order Pinales; family Pinaceae; genus Pinus; species Pinus tabuliformis. Next base: position 150,481,843 of record CM062804.1, on the reverse strand, counting down.
GTGGATGGTTGAGAAATCTTGGAATACTTGGGCGGATTTATGATAGGGTTGTTCCCCTCCTGTAAGCAATCTAATTTTTCATTTTTCTTGTTAGGAAAATTTTAGGTTATCATTGTTTTTCCATGAGCTTGTATTCATCTCTTTAACCAATTAGGAAATATAGTAAAGTTTATTTCCAATGTTGGGTTTTTTTTCAAGAATTATAATGAATTACTAATAAATAATTTAAAAGGAATGGTATCTTCTTACTGTTGATGCCTCATTTCATTTTATTACATAAATCATCTATGTTGATGAGATGGATAGGGAATAGGCTTACTATATAGAAATCATAATGTATTATACCATGTTTGTTTAAGACCTTCAAGTAATTTCCACTTGAAAATCCTTGATGAGGGAAATGTTGCAACATTCAAGAGTATTGAATAGGTAGATATAAGAGAAATGTTGAAAATACTAGGAGGGGGGTGAATCAATATTTTTGGAATTATTACAAATTTATACTTTGAATTTGTTTGGAAATATATCAATCAAATGTGCAAAATCATAAAACAAAAAATACATTTAAACATCAAGAAAAACTAACACATATATTTTAGGTTGAAACACATAAAGGGAGAAAACCACTATTCTTCTTCTTCTCTTCTTAAATCTTCCTTTACATATGTTCACTCACACCAACTAGTAAAAAGACAAACTCCCCTGCACTGTTTCACTGGCACCCACCAAAACGAAGCACCCACTTGCTTTTTTCGTTTCGATGTCACCTACTAGTAGGAATAACCCACTCCCTTACAATGTTTTGATAGAACCCGCTAGAAGCACCCACTCCCTTGCAAAATTTCTAGATATCCGCCAACAGGAAGAACCCACTCCCCCAAATCAATTTGTTGGAACCAACCAGCTAGAGGCACTGACCCTCAAAATCATTGTGGACCCACTTTCATCCATTTCCAAACTGAATCCAATCCCTTTAGCACAATTTCAAAATCGATATAACTTCTTCCACAAATTCATTCTATGTTTAGCAACACACTCACTATGTCATCAACACAATCATTGGTATCAACCTCAACAACATATTGGTACACTTACTCTCATGCAGTACTGTCATAAAATCATCTCAACAATTTCATACTCTTATTATGACATTAGAAAACCCCTACAACATCTACCTTACCTAGCAACAATATCATGGTAGCTAATACATAGAAATACAATGTCACAATAGAAGACACTAACGAAAACAACTTCAAACATCATATAATAAACTCAATTTAGCAACAAGTAGCCATGCAATAATAGTAGTTATCACTATCATGTATCACCAAACAATGATTTAGACAACCTCAAATATAAACTTTAATACCCTTGAAAGTCAGTCAACAACATCTCGATTCAAACACAAACTTTGATCTCTAACCTTCAAATTATAATAGTCTAACTCTCAAAAAAAAAAAAAAAAAAATGTGAATTCAACCAACTCAAGATTTCACATTAGAGGACAAGTATGTTAGAAATTAATATAGCCCTGCCCTATCATCCCCCATCAGAAAATATGCCATATAAATTTGTAGCAAGAAAATATCTCAACAACAATATTATTAGCAACAAAAATAAGGTATTGGGTTAAAACCAAATCAATAAGAAATCTTAGCCACACTATTATAGTAAGAAAACTTCAAACATAAGGCACTTCAACAACATATAAGTTCTGAACATTGTTAATCATCTCTAGCACCATTGATATCATTTCCCTATTACAAGCATGCATTATAGTAGCCTTAGCATCATCATCAATAATCTTAGATATATGGGAGACCTGCTCATCAAATATCTATCTTAAGGGGCTAACCTCTACAACCCTCAAAAAAATGATTAAGACCAAACATTAGTTATGACTTCTTATACAAGCATGCAACTTGTATTTCTTGATAATGAATGAATATAATCATATCATAAAACAAAATTTTCCATTCTTCCCTTTTAATACAACATCAACCAGTCCAACACTTCTATCATACTCCAGCAATTGATTAGGTAAGATTATTGAATAACACTCCAATTAGAACTCACTCTAGACATATTGAATGTAGTAGCATTGAACTCAACCTTTTGTGATACATTTTCAAGGATAAGAACACACTTTATATAAGCTTCAATAAAATATGCATATTACCCCATAGTTGATTTTGTATAGGCCTCAATCACTAACTTGGAGTCTAGTGCTCTAGCTACATAGCATACGAAATTAGCAATGCATGATAACTTTTAGCCATGCTTGTGTATTTTACATCGGATAATAAATAAGCTTATTAGATCTGTAATCATTGGTCTACCCTCAAGCTTGATCAATCCAAAATATGATAATACAAATTTTCTTCATACTTATTAATTGCATCAAATTAGACGCTATAATAAATCACACTTATTGAGGCAAACAATTCTCAAACCATTGCTCTTCTTGAATGGTCCATCATATAGATAAAACATCAAATTAGTTGTTCATTCATATTAGAGAAAGATCTAATCATGCAATATCAACCATAAGTTATAAGATCTATAATGCAAAGTGAATCTTCCAACTTTATACTCACACATCATACCTACAGAAACAGTTTTGCAATGCCTTATAAATTGTGTTTGTAAACATCAACTTCCATTGTGTTTGTTGGGTTGTGTTATATTCTTTCCATGACTACTTAACCAGGGGGTTAGAGGGGGCGCAGAGCCCCCGTTTGTTGCACTGACTGTGTAGCGGGGGCGGGTCATAGGGGGTTTGAGGCGTACCCATAACCCCACTTTATGGGGTCTGGGGCAGTGCCAAGAAAATTTTGGTTTTGGACACTATGTTAGGATGGGCGGACCCACCTATGGTTTTGTGTATGATTTTCGCACATGTTTTTGGAAGTGACAGTTTTCGGTCGATGTTATTGGACACGATGGTTTTTGGTCCATGGTATTGGATGCTTTGGCATGCATAAAAATGTATTATAACATTGAAAGGAACATAATGAAAAATCAAGCTGGTAGCCCCAGTTTTGGGATCCAGGGGGAAATCTTTGTGTATATGTGTTTTATGTGTTATGCTCTTGCATTGTTTATTTTATGTGTTTTAGAATTCGTATGCAGGTAATTTCTGTATGGGGTTAAAACCTACATTTGGCATCAGAGCAGTTTTGGCTTCAAGGGGATGCCTTTGTTGCTAAGGGGTTTCGCTCGGGCCTGTGGTAGACCCTGTTGAGTGGGAGATCTGCGAGATTGATTCTGGTGGTGAAAGAAGATGGCAAGCAGTGGAAAGATAAAGATTGAGAAATTTAATAGTCATAGTTTTGAGTTGTGGAAACTCAAGATGGAGGATCTATTGGTGGATAAAGATTAGTGGATCACGGTAGATCCGGGTACTAAACCAACGGGAGTGTATGATGAAGAATGGAAGAAGTTGGATCGGAAGGCAAAGAGCACAATAAAATTGTGTTTCTCAGATTCACTATTGCTGAATGTATCAGGGGAAGCTACAGCAAAGGCTTTGTGGGATAAGTTAGGGACTTTGTACCAATCTAAGCCTCTGGTGAATAAACTGTTCCTGCAAAAAAAGCTGTATAACCTGAGGATGAAATATGGAGACTCGGTGACACAGCATCTGAATGCATTTAATACTATGGTAAATTAGTTAGCATCTGTTGATATTAAAATTTCAAATGAAGATAAGTGCATCAGTTTGTTGTGTTCTCTACCAGATTTGTGGGATAGTATGGTTATTACAATAGGAAGCAATGCAACTGCCTTGCAGTTTGATGAAATAGTCTCATCCTTGCTGACGGAGGAGATGAGATGGAAAAATATGGAGAGCCATAATGGTGATGCCTTGTCTATACGAGGATGGTCCCAGAATAGAAACAAAAATAAGTCATCGAGTGGGAGATCTAAATCTCCAGGAAAACCTGTAAAGGTGGTGTGCTAGAAATGCAGAAAGGAAGGGCACTACAAAAGGGACTGTAAATCTAAAGCTCATGATAAAGGAAAGGTATCTGATGATGCTCCTTCTACAGAGGTGAAAACCACCTCAGATGAAGGTGGGGATGTGTACTTGGCTTCTTCAAGTACACATGTAGATCATGAGGCATGGTTGATTGACTCAGGTGCATCCTTTCACTTCACTCCCCATAGAGAGTGATTCTGCAAGTATGAGAAATACGATGGTGGTGATGTCTTCTTAGGGGATGATAGGAAGGCTAGAATCATTGGTCGTGGAAAAGTAAAGTTGAATTTGCAAGGTGGAAGGGTTAGAACACTTCCGGGTGTTCTGCATATTCTTGAATTGCCCAGAAATATAATTTCAGTAAGAAAGCTGGATGATGCAAGTGTAGAAACAGTGTTCAAGAAGGATACCTACAAAATGGTTCGGGAAGCACTGATATTGATGCATGGAGTTCAAATTGGAACTCTGTACAAGCTGCAATGTAGCACTGTTATTGATGGGTGCAACAGTTCTGTGGTTCCTGAAAGTGGAGCAAAATATCTTGTGGTCTCTGGAGAGAAGACCATGTTGTGGCATCAAAGGCTTGGACATATTGGAGAGAAGGGCCTTCGAATACTTCATGGTAAAGGTATGGTAGAAGGTATGAGTAACAACTCTCTAGATTTTAATTTCTGTGAAAATTGTGTATATGGGAAACAGAATTGGGTGAGTTTCCCCTCTGGTAGTAAGAGGGCGAAAAATATATTAGAACTTGTGCACAATGATGTGTTTGGACCTGTGAAGGTTCCATCACTAGGTAAGTCTGTGTACTATGTATTATTTATAAATGACTTCTCAAGAAATACATGGATATATCTCCTTAAGAAAAAATCTGAATCCTTTGACAGGTTTAAAGAATTTAAGGCCCTTGTGGAAAATCAGACAATGAAGAAGATAAAGGTGCTAAGGATAGATAATGGTGGAGAGTTTTGCAGCAAGGAATTTGAAGAATTCTGTACGAAGTGTGGTATAGAACAATAGAAGACTACTCCATATACACCTTAGCAAAGTGGAGCTGCAGAAAGAGTGAATAAAACGTTGATGGAAAGGGCAAGAATCATGCTCAATGGTGCCAGGTTAGGATAGGAATTATGGGTAGAGGCGGTGGATACTGCATGTTACTTGGTCAATAGGTCACCTTCATTAGCATTGGAGGATAAGACTCTACAAGGGGTATGGACTGTTAAGAAACCCTCTCTTTCACATCTGAGGGTATTTGGATGTGATGCATATGTACATCTTCCAAAGGAGAAACGAACCAAGTTGGATAGTAAATCTGAAAAGTGCATCTTTATTGGGTATAAGGATGGTTTAAAGGGTTATAAGCTTTGGAACCCAGTCACACGGAAGGTTGTGTACAGCCAAGGTGTGGTGTTCAGAGAAGTAAAATATGTTATGAAACATGAAGTCCAACCAAAGGAACATGAGAATATAGAGTTTGAGCTTAAGGAGGAAGAATCATACTCTACAATAGAGGAGGAATCAGAAGATGAAGAGCCAAAAACTTCGGGTGTGAGAAGATCAGTTCGAGAAAGAAGGCAGCCAGAAAGGTATAGTCCATCTGCTTTCTGTTCAAATTTTTCTTTATCTATTACTGAAGATGATCCCAAAACTGTGAAGGAAGAAGTAGATTCAGAGGATGGAAAACTCTGGAAAGAGGCCATGGTTGATGAAATGGCATCTTTGCACAAAAATGAGGCTTTGGATTCGGTAGAGTTGCCGGCTGGAAGGAAACCCATTGGCAGCAAATGGGTGTTCAAGAAGAAGACAAATGCAGAAGGAAAGGTGGAGAAATGCAAAGCTCAATTGGTAGCAAAAGGTTATTCCCAGGTGCGTGGAATTGATTTTGGTGATATTTTTTCTTTTGTTGCCAAGGTAACTTCTATTAGATTACTTTTATCTGTTTCTGCTGCTTTTCATTTTGAGGTAGAAAAGATGGATGTGAAGACAACATTTCTTCACGGGGATCTGGAAGAGGAAATATACATGAAGCAACCTGAAGGCTTTGTAGTGAAGGGTAAGAAAGAACTGGTATGCAAGTTAAATAAGTCTCTGTATGGGTTAAAACGGTCACTAAGGATGTGGTATCAGAAATTTGATACATTTATATGGGGACTTGGCTTCACTAGAAGCAAAGCAGATCACTGTGTGTATTTTAAATTAATTGGTGACCGTGTTATTTATCTAAGCTTATATGTGGATGATATGCTGCTGGTTCGAAATGACAAAGAAATTATCCAGGATTTGAAGACGCAATTGTCCTCCAAATTCGACATGAAATATCTTGGCACTGCAAACTATATTTTGGGCATGGAAATTAAAATAGATCAGGTAAAGAGGAAGCTCTGGTTAATCCAGAGGAAGTATATCGAGACAATACTGTAGAGGTTTAATATGCAGGATAGTAAACCGATGAGGGTTCCTATTCCTGTAGGTGTGAGGTTAACTGTTGAACAGTGTCCCAAGACACAAGAAGAGGAAGAGGACATGTCCCATGTTCCATATGCAAGTGCAATCGGTAGCCTGATGTATGCAATGGTCTATACTAGACCAGACATTGCACATGCAGTGGGAGTATTGAGCAGGTTTATGTCAAAACCAGGGAAGGAGCACTAGATAGCAATGAAGCGAGTTTTTAGGTAGTTGTGTGGCACTAGTAATTATGGTTAATGCTACCAAGGAAGATTAGGATTGGATAGAATGTTAGATATTCATGGCTTTGTTGATGCAGACTGGGTTGGAGATCTGGATCAGAGAAGATCTACAAGTAGGTATGTGTTTAACCTATTTGGAGGTGCAGTCAGTTGGATGAGTAAGAAACAATATGTAGTGGCACTATCAACTACAGAGGCAGAATACATGATAGCCACTCATGCAAGCAAGGAAGCAGTTTGGTTGCAGAGATTGTGTTCAAGTATGGGGTTAGTACAGGGAGCTATAAGGATAGACTGTGATAGCCAAAGTGAAATTTTCTTGGCAAAGAACCCTGCATATCATTCAAAGACAAAGCACATTGATGTTCAGTATCACTTTCTGAGGGATATGATAGAAAACAAAAAGGTGTTGCTGGTAAAGGTGGACACTTTGAAGAATACTATAGATGCATTGACAAAATCTGTGAGCTCTGAGAAGTTCTCTTGGTGTAGAGAGACAATGGGCATTTCAGGGCTAAAAAAATGACTAAGCTCTCTTGTGGCTCCATGTGGAAAGAAAACAACAACTGGGAGAATGTTGGGTTGTGTTATATTTTTTCCACGACTAGTTAACCGGGGGGTTAAAGAGGGGGCGGAGCCCGCCTTCGTTGCACTGATTGTGTAGCAGGGGGTCACAGGGGCTTTGAGGCATACCCGTAACCCCACTTTATGTGGTCTGGGGCAGCGTCCAACAAAATTTTGGTTTTGGACCCTATGTTAGGATGCGCAGACCCACCTATGGTTTTGTGCATGATTTTCGCACATGTTTTTGGATGTGACGGTTTTTGGTCCATGGTATTGGACATGATGGTTTTCGGTCCATGGTATTGGATGTTTCGACATGTATAAATATGTATTATAACATTGAAAGGAACATAATGAAAAATCAAGCTGGTAGTCCCAGTTTTGGGATCCAAGGGAAATCTCTATGTATATGTGTTTTATGTGTTATGCTCTCACATTGTTTATTTTATGTGTTTTAGAATTCGTATGTAGGTAATTTCTGTAAAGGGTTAAAACCTACATGTTTATTCATATAAGGTCATACCATTGTTCACTTTGATTGCAAAATAGTGATTCAAGGATTCACTCATAATATATATGCTTTGCATAATATTCCATGAGATAAACTTCAAAAGAATGCTTCCGATTATTCATAACCAACAACAAACTCCCATCGATGACCTTTGAAACAATAAATATCACCAATAGAGGATCACCTTTGTGCCTTATGCATCAAGTCAATGCACCATAAACTATAGTGCTTCATCTCGATTGATCAATCATCTATACACACCCATCAAGACAACATATTGAATCATTGGTCCACAACCATACACTTAACTGCCTAAATCAGATTCTTGCATACAAGATCATTTCATTGGCCCACTCCCATATAATTTGTGCACTGAATCATAGACTTAGATTGTATATGGACAAAATTGTGCATGATCGATAGTCAAACCTTTTCATTTCTTTCCCTATAGGAACCCTCTAAATTAAACTCAATCATATGCCACACACCATGTGATCACTTGAATAGGTCTAGAATCAATGCTAGAAATTATTCTTAGATGTGTCCTAAACACACTAGAAATTCATCACCACCACCATTAGATTCAGTGATGCACTTGTACCAAAAGTAATGAAAAACAAGGAACCACAAATCAAATCAAATCGTACTTCATCATTTAGGATGAACACCATCATATTTATCCATTTGATCCAAATCACCAAAATATATATCACACACACTACTAAAAGGATCAATAGCCTTCAATCCACTTAGACCAAATCAACCTAACTGTTAATATTGTGGGGAAACCAATAGAAAATTTGATGGAAATCAAGTTGGCATGAATCTAGAGAGCCAACCAACAATACCGTGGTCATTAAGCATGGCGAATGGTGAATGGAAAACATTTTTCCATGCCTAGAAATATCTATGCAGACTGTTGTTGGAAACCAAGAATAAATTGTGCACGCTGGATGAAACAATATAGTGCAAACGATGATATACATGAATTTCAAAAATTGCAACGCATCATGAACATTATAGTAAATCATATCCATGGTCGAGATCAATGCCACTAATGCCAACAATATCACCTTTCGGCATTGATGGCAACTACCAATTACCTCATCACTTGTTAGAATCAAACTTCTGGCTGATGTCTCTCTCCCCTTTTAACATCAATGGAAATTGGAAATCATATGGGAATATTATACTGTGACCCTAGTACACCTCCAAGGGCCAAGGCCTTCTACAAAAGTAACATCTGCTAAATCCCACTAGTACTTGTGATTGCTCCACTTGCTAATATATATGGATAAGAACGAAATCTCCCTTTGAGACAACAATGGCTACCAATCAAAATACTTGCTCCCCTTGAGCATGTGATACACTTGAAAATTAATCATTAGAAATCATAATCCTGGAGTTAAAACAATATGACATCAATGCCAAACAATGTAAAACAATTGTTGATATGTTCTTTTCCTTGATATGTCCCCCCTAAGCATGTTCTTGTCCATGCTAGGTGACATCTTCAAAGACATTATATCCATCATCTAGGCTCCTCTTGTCGTGGAGGTATCTGCTCTAATAAATTGATGGTTGATATTTCCTTTTTCCTCCATCAAATACATAAATGTGCTTCTTTGCTTCCTTTTCAGAGTTATTCCTTAGGATGTATGTTATGCAACTAGCTCACAAAATATAAGAATGAGATAGATCAACGACTTCAAAAGTAGCCTCTTCGAGGGGGAAACCTCCTTTACATTATACAAATGGAAAATTATTGGATGATACAAATGACAAGACCTCCTTTCTATATATAGGAGTCTAAGGGGTCACAATATAATCAGAGTTGACATAACAATAATAATGTAAGCGCACAACAATAACAATAGTGGGCTTCTAGTGCACACAATAATAAAAATATGGGGACAATGTGGGCACAACAATAATAATAAGGGGCTGCAATGACAATAATAATAAGGGAATACACTAGCATTATAAGGACCTAAAATGCACCTCTCCTTCAAGAAAATGTTGTCCTCAATGCTTGAATAGTTCTAGATGCTTCTGTATAAAATTCTCATCCTCCCATGTGGAATCTTTAGCGAGTAAGTTCTTCCATTTGATGAGATACTTTGCAGATGATTGATTTCATAGCTGTAGAGTTCTTGTTTCAATGACTGCCTCAGGTTCCAATATTATTTTTCCTTCGTCATCAAGTTTTGGAAATATTGTTTGAACTGGGAGTTTGTCACCTATAACTTTCTTTAAGCATGAAACATGGAAAACTGGGTGCACTCGAGAAGATGCAGGAAGTTCAAATTTATATGCCATAGTACCAAACTTTTGCAACACCTTGTATGGACCATATTACTTTGGTGATAATTTATTATCCTTCTTAGCTTGCTTGAGGGACATTTGTTTGTGTGGTTGTAGCTGTAGAAATACCTAGTTACCTACATCAAAAATTCTTTCGTTGTGATGTTCATCTACTCGTTGTTTCAATCTATTATGCACCAAAGTCAAGTTATCCTTTAAGAGTTGGAGAGCCTTTTGTTGATTCTTGATGTGATCTTCCACTGCTTGAACCTTAGACTTTTCTCCTAAATATAATGTGACGGATGGTGTGTGCTATCTATAAAGTTCCATAAATGTGGTCATTTTTGTTGCAATATGGAAGGAAGTGTTATACCACCATTCATTTAGAGGCAACCATTTGACTCATTGTGTTTGTTTATTAGATACAAGGCAACGAAGATATCCTTCTAAACATTTGTTCACTATCTAAGTTTTCCCATCAGATTGAGGATCATAAGATGAGTTATGATCTATCTGAGTACCCAGAAAAGAAAATAATTTTCTCCAAAAAATTCCAATGAAAATAGGATCTCTGTCACTTACAATAATCGTTAGGTTACCATGTAGATTTTGAATTGTTTCCATAAAAGCATTAGAAACTATACTAGCTTTAAATGGATGAGATAATGCACAAAAGTGTGCATACTTGGTAAGTCTATCAACTACCACCATGATGACACTCTTTCCTTCGGACTTGGGTAAACCTGTGATAAAATTCATTGAAACTTCCTCCTGATATTGACTTGGAATGGATAAAGGTTGTAATAGACCACGGGTCTTAATTGTCTCAACTTTATTTTGTTCTCAAACCGAACATTCCACCACAAACTTTTGAATATCACATTTAAGGTCATCCCAAAAGAAAACCGTCTTAACCCTATGGTAAGTTTATAAAAATCTTGAATACCCACCTAAGGGACAGGTGTGCAATTCTAGAATAATCTTTTGATTGAGTTGGGAATTCTTATAGAGGTTTAAGTGATCTTTGTACCATAATGAATAATTTTTCAAGTTAAATGTATCAAATTTACTCGGATCTTGGTCCAACTTTTGAATGAGTTCCCACACTTCTTCGTCATTCTTCCATTCATCCCTTGCTTTGTTTTTCCAATCTAGTTGGATAATAGAAATGGAACAAACAAATTCTTCCACATCATCATCCTTTCTTGAGAGTGTATCTGTAACAACATTTTGCTTCCATTTCTTGTAGATGATTTCAAATTCATAACCCAACATCTTTGTGACCCATTTTTGCTTCTCTTCTAAAGATAATCTTTGTTCTAAAAAGCATTTAAGACTATCATGATCCATTTTTACCTTGAAGTGTCTTCCCATTAGGTAAGGTCGCCATTTCTTAGGCGCATCTAGTATTTCCAACATTTCCTTCTCATAAATAGCTTTGTGTAAATACTTTCCTTTGATTGGATGACTTTTAAAAGAAATGGGTCTTTCTTCTTGCATTAAAACAATGCCAATTCCATTTCCCGAGGCATCACATTCCACAGTAAAGGTTTTTGTGAATTTTGGCGTAGATAAGATTGGTGCTTGGCAAATTGCCTCTTTAAGATGTTCAAAGGCTTTCATTGCTTCTGGAGTTCAATAAAATGCATCTTTCATGAGTAATATTGTTAGAGGTGCTGATATTCTCCCATAATTCTTAACAAACTTGTGATAATACCCGGCCAACTTGAGAAATCCTTGCAAATTCTTTATGGATGTGGGGATTTTCCATTCCTTAATTTCTTTAATTTTGATATTGTCTACCTTGACACCTTCATGATATACAATATGACCCAAATATTCCACCTCTTGTACTCCAAAGAAACATTTTGAGGTTTTTGCATATAATTGTTCCTCCTCCAATAGTTTGAGAACTCTATCAACACGTTGAACATGATCCTTCCAATACTTGTTTTAGATTAGTATATCATCAAAAAATACCAACTCAAATTTTCTAAGGAAGGGTTTGAAAATGGAATTCATCAAACCTTGAAATGTAGAAGGTGCATTGGTAAGGCCAAAAGGCATGACCAAGAATTCATAATGACCCTCATGAGTCCTAAATCTCATTTTCGAAATGTCTTCAGTCTTCATTCCGATTCGATGATATCCCGAGAAAAGGTCCAACTTGGTGAAGTAAACTACTCCATGGAATTCATCCAATAATTCATCAATGACAAGAATGGGAAATTTATTTTTAATAGTGATCTTGTTGAGCTCCCTATAATGTAGACACATGTGCCATGATCAATCCTTCTTGTGCACCAATACTACTGGAACGGAGAAAGAACTTTGACTAGGTTGAATTATGTGAGCCTCTAGAATTTTTGCAACCATACATTCAATTTCACACTTTTTGGCATAGGGATATCTGTAAGGCCTGATGTTTGGAGGAACACTTCCTGGAATGAAATGAATAGAAATATCATGATCAAAAATAGGTTGGATGCCTTCGGGAGTCTCAAATACCTTGGAATGATTGTCCAATACTTTTTGTAGATCTAGAGAAATAGATGATTTCGATGTGGGAACCTCTATCGAACATAATTGTGCAATTACGCCACGTTTTTCTTCCTTTATAATATTTGTCATGTTGTTAGAGTTGATTATCTTTCTCAGTTTTCCCATGATACCCCTTAATTCAACTTCCTTTCTTTCTGATTTTTTTTTCAAGAAAAGTTCTTAAAAATTAAAAGCTATTGTACCCAAAGATTGTAGCCATTGGACTCCTAGTACAACATCAACACCACCCATGGAATGGAAAACATTGGACTATTCAACACATATTCTCTCATGGATAGCTTGATATTATGGAACTTTCCAGAGAAATTTATTGTTCCTCCATTTCCAACCATCACTTGACACTCTGGTGCTGGATATAGGAAGCAATTCAATTATTTCACTATCTTACATTGAATAAAATTATGGGTACTGCCCAAATCAATCAACACTATTACCTTTTTCTTCTTGATATTTCCTTCTATGTTGGTAGTTTGAGGAGTGGTAATTCTGGCCAATGCATTACAAGATATGGTTGGATTCATTTCTTCTTTGTCTAAGGTTTTTTCCTGGTGTGTATCCTCTTCTTTTGATGTTTCTTGTTCATTTTTCTCTTCCTCTTTACAATCTATGTAAAATAATTTCTTATGAGCACACTTATGACCTTCAGTGTATTTGATATCACGACTGTAAAAAAGCCCTTTTGCTCTTTTTTCCTCCAATTGCTGTGGTGTCAACCTTGTAGGTTGTGGAAGGTTAGTGAAAAAAACACTTCCATATTTATAGTTGCAATTGGTAGGCTTCCATGTTGCCATAATTTTTCTTTCAAATTTTCTTTCCAACATGAATATATTTTCCAATTAATCAGGATCACAAATGCAAACCTCTTGTTGGATGTTATCCTTATAAGTTGCTATGAACACATCAATCCTATACTCCTCTAGAATATCTTTTACCCTTATATTCAATTTTTGGAAGTCCTCAATGTGATCTACTATTGAATCCTTATGTTTGAGATTTATCAATTGGCTAAAAAAGGTGTTGCTTTTTATATCCTCATAATGTGCTATCATTTCTTCCATAAAAATTGCCCAAGTGACAATTTGTTTAATAAAGAAAAGCCACTAACACCATACAAATTGATTGGGTTCGAAATGTAAAGTCCAATGCATATCTTTTGTGTGCTTTTCACATTATGGAGATCGAAATATTGCTCCATTTGTAGTATCCATGTTACAGGAACCTTGCCATCAAACTTTCTCATATCGATCTTTGGAACATGGTGGGTCTTCAATCCAACGTTAGAGTCTATGAAATCATGACTAACATTTCTTTTCTTCTCATCATGAGTTTCCTCTACTACCTTTTCGCCATTAGGAAGAATTTCTTCTAGCAACTTTACCAAAAATCATTTAAAATTTTCCATGTCTTTCTTCAAATATTCAATGTTTACTTCTAAAGCATGCATATTAGCTTCCACGGCATTAATCTTAGCTTCCACGTCTTTATTTAAACCATTCATCTTAGCTTTTGTTACTTTTTGTGAGAGTGAAATTTATTGCACTTGGTCTCATAACTTTTATATATCATGTTGCATTTCTTCCTCTTCTTCAAGAGTCATGTTAGAGCTTTTAGGTTGCTTACTAAGTGTTTCCATTTTCTTTATTTGGGGCATCAATTAATGATAAATATGCTTCACTTTTCCCTTTGAATCACTTCAAACAATTTTTTTGAAACCAAACATATGAAAATTTTTAAAAAGACTACACAACTTTGTTTCTCTTTGTGGGAGTTTGATATTGAATCTATTGTATACCTTTAATTTCATATCTCCAAGGTCTAAATTTTTGTCCTCTCATAGCCCTCTATGTCCTCTTTCCAACCCAACAAGTCTCATCCAGATTGGATTTTCCAAGAAAGAGTTATGTCAAATCTCCCATGATGACCTGATTATAGACTAGTTCAGTAGAGCAAACTTGTACGAAGTGCCACGTTTTACTGTTTCGACCTTCATACCTGAAAATGATACACATAAAACTATAGTTTGTCCTCCATCTGTAACTTTACAAAATTTTAATCTAATGCTCAGAGAAAACTTTATAACGATTTTCCCAAGGTGACCTATTTGAGATAGAATTCGTGAGCCTGCAAAACCCCTAACTTCCTCAGTACATATATCTATACATATAGCAAGACGAGATCTAAAATTCGGTCCTGAGGTTCATCATGATTTTGGCTCAAATGGGATTTACTTTTAGCTTCTCAATATTCGTAGAAAGATAGCTATTGCGAAAAATTCCACGACGACCTATTTGAAGCAGCAAAACCCTAGAATCCCAAAGATCGGATACCAATTGTTATGCAACCAGCTCAGAAAATATAAGAATGAGATAGATCAATGACTTCAAAAGTAGCCTCTTCGAGGGGGAAACCTCCTTTAAATTACACAAATGAACAATTCTTGGATGATACAAATGACAAGACATCATTTCTCTATATAGGAGTCTAAGGGGACACAATATAATCAGAGCCAACATAACAATAATAATGTAACAGAACCACAATAACAATAGTGGGCTTCTACGGGGCACAATAATAACAATATGGGGAGAACATGGGCACAAAAATAGCAATAAGGGGCTAAATGGCAATAATAATAAGGGCATACACTAGTATTATAGGAACCTAACAACCTAGACCTTTGCACACACACCACTCTTCTATTGTAGCTTTATCCTCAATGGTTATTCTCTTCCTCATATACCCTGAGGTGTCGTGTTATGTTCCCCATAAGACTTTGCCAATATTTATGATTTCTTTCTTTTTCATGCTCCTTGTGTATATATTAGGAATAATAGACAACAGATGAGCCTTGCTTATTTTTTTCATTATCTGATGAAGAAAGTGTATTCAATCTCTTATTTCTTCATTTACTTCATTTTAGTATATATAATTTATCTAGAGTTTTGATTCCTTTTTCTATTACCTTTATAGCGTCTTCTTCTATAATTTTTCATCCTCTTCAATTGAATATGATTTCATGTCCTCTATTAGTTATTTAACCCACACTCACGATGATGTGCTTTAGCCCTTCAACAAATAGAACATTGACTACATATGTATTTTTGCTTTCAAGGTAGACCCTACCTTTTGCTCTCACTGTGGCTGATGATTTGTCTCCTAAAACAACATTTCCATCTCAGAGAGAGGAATTGGTTCTTATCACTAGCCATATTATTAGAGAATCCACTTTGTATATATCACAAGTTGTCCTCATCTTGAGCATATAGAGAAAGACTACATGTTTCTTGCTTCTTTTCATTTATCTTCCATGGTTTAGTATGCTGAAATTTGTTAAATGGATCTTCCTTTGATTTCTCGTTCAGTTTCTTGTTCTGAGCAAATTTTTCTGTTGTTTTTATTGGCTTAACCTACTACCATAATTCTTTATCAAGTGTCCAAGATTGTTTCATGCATAACGTCTTATGTGACCAGAGAAAGGAGCAAAAGAATCATACCTTCTAAAACCATGGTTCATATATCATTTTTGCCCCATATTCTATTCATTTCCATATGATTTGCAACCTATAGCTTTATGGAAAAATAAATTACATGAAAACAGTAGTTGTGAAAACACTTGTATACCTGGGAACTAATAATCTTCTTGTGGGGAGTATACTTTCTTGACTGATTGCTTGATAAATCTAATTGAAAGCTCTGATCAATATGTGATTTTACAATTAGTTACAATGTGCCCAACGTTGTGGTAGATAAAAAACTTAAAATCATTCATCAAAGTAGAAAAGATACTCTTGTTCCTCCTCTCAAAGCTTGTATTTCTTCCATACTCATCATTGGGAGAAAAAACTTTTTTGAAAAAGTCATTGCTCCTCACTGTTGGCTGCTTCTTTTATTACCGATCACATTACATTCTTTCTTTATCCTTTGATGCTTGTTTTTTTACTTGTTCCTTTACCAGTGTTTTCAGAAGCTGCCTAATCGTCTTCTAGACTACTTGTACATAACTGTGGGTTGGGCTCTTGGCTCTCCCTTAGTTGTTTAGTTAAAGCCGAGAGATAATTTAATGCAGCTAGACCTTTGATAGGAGATTATCTGAGAATATTTAGAAGGTATTTGAATAAAAATAGTCTTCTTCGCATATATATTTTATTCTCATTTATCGAATACTTCAAAGGTATTTGAATTAAAAAATTCTTAATCCCATATACATTTTATTCTGCTCTATAGAATATTTATAAGAAATTCAGTACGTTAATATTTCGTTTTGGATCCAACTCAATAAATTAATTTATAATTAATAATTTATTAATATTAAATTTCTATTATTTCTTTTAAATATATTCTTAAATCTCAAACCAAAAGGTCCAATGGTACATATCAAAAGCTGTAAGTCCGCCGTCCGTAATATCGCTGTCGATTATACGGTAAATACATATACATCTACTGTTTAGCGACTATATGAAACAGATGCGTTTTTTTGTACTTACAAGTATTGCAAATTATGTTAATATTTTAACGGATCTGTTCTTGGGAAATGCTAATAAAAGCATAACGATATTATATAGGTATGTATATAGTATGTTGTAAAATTGTTTTGTTTGAAAGTTTGTTTAGGAAATTTTAGTGGTTTAGGTTTTTTTGAATAATTTATATTGAGAATTATAAAGTTTGCACTCAACACTTAATGATAACTATCTCTATTACTGGTCAGAGAATTTAGTTATAAAGTAAATTTGTTACTGTTAAAGGAAATACTCATACTCATATTTATAGGAAATTAACCAAATACTCTAATGACATAAATATTTTGCTTGATAAATATTGTAAATTATGTATAAATATTTTGCGTGATAAATATTGTAAATTATGTTAAAATGCAAGAGAAAGCCCACATTTTATACCTGAAGGAAATAAACCAAATACTCTAATAACATATATATATATATTTTGGGTGATAAATATTGTAAATTATGTTAAAATTTAAGAGAAGTTCACATTTTAATTCAGAAGTATGAGAAAGAAATACATGTATTCCATAGGACAGGATCCACACAATTTGGGAGAATGATGTGAGAAGGACTAAACTTTGTGATCTTTAATATGAATTAAAGAAAAATATTAAAGAAAAATAAGTCAAGTATATATATTATGAATTAAAAAAAGAATGTCGGTAACTCAATGACCAATTAGAAAAAGAATATTGTTTAATCAATGACACAATTAAGGGAAAGGGAAAATTATTATATTCTTAATATTTTTCAATTTTACTAAATAAATTATTTTTAATATTTTAATATAGGGTATCATATAATTAATTGTAAAGAAGGTAGTTGAATTTTACTAAATAAATTATTTTTAATATTTTAATATAGGGTATCATATAATTAATTGTAAAGAAGGTAGTTGAGTAAGACACTCAGAGATAATATGTGAAAGTTACAAAGTTGTATTGTTATGTGATCATATCTACATATTCTAGCTTTACGAGCTCTAAAACCATGATGCCACAATGTATTTTTTTATCTTGGTCATATTTATAACACAAGATTTTGGAGGTTATGATATGATACTTTTGTGAGGGATACCGTTTTACTCATAGTAGATATTTGTTATTCTCTCTTTTTTTAGCTCTTTTTCTTTAACAACCTCTATAACCACCCCAAATTAAATAATAATAATAATAATAATAATAATAATAATAATAATAATAATCTAACTTTAAGGTCACATCCAAATCAAAAACATAATTAGTGTATGAAATTCTCTTATGGGCGGGACAAGGGACTCCCTTTTGAATAGTGATTTGATTATTAATATCTATGAAGATGCATCTTTAGATCAAAGAGCTTGTCATTCTAAATCCAACAGTGTGAACAACACTCAAATCCGAGCAGAAATTAGAGCTAATCGAAATTCAGATTTGAGTAAATTAGAGCAAATCAAAATTCAAATTTGACTTACTTACATGGGAAAATTAAATGACCTGGCAAGCGCTTTAGCAAATAAAAAAGCGTCAAATGGGCCAATGTATTAACCAAATATTTACAATGTTTTAGACCATTAATATTTGCTTTAACATTTTCTTTGATTAAACAGTGTTGATAATTTATCCCGTAAATACTTTCAGGTGAAAACTCACTGAAATGGGCTGATGTCTATGTACAAAACCAAACAATTCATCATCCATGGAACGGCTTATGGTACATGGATGAGTATCATGGATCCACCATGCTGATGATAGATCCGAACAACCCCACATGATATTTATGTGCGCGGGGAGTTATATACTTTGAATTAAGTCAAAGATCCACACGGATTTGAATTTTCCCACCCACTCTGTTTGATTTCAATTTGCATGAGATAGCGAAACGCCCTTCATAAGTTTTTGATAAGAAACAAAGCAACGACTGATCATTATGGGAGCGAAGCGTTTCGACTGTGCTCGTGCCATTTATGCAGACATAAAGGATGCATTGATCCAGTTACTGGTCTAATGACTAATAGAGACTCATAATAAAACTGAGAGGTTTCAGACATTGCAGTTGCCAGAAAGGAGCTGGGGAGGTTTTTCTCGGCATTGTAAATATTGGTTGCCTACGCAAAATACTCTGCCGCAATTGTTGCATTGTTCGAATTAGGTCTCTCGCTCCCTGGTATTTATAGGGAAAGGCAATGATTTCAGTATTGTTGTCCATTAGATAGAGTGAAACGAAAATATGGCAAGTAATGGAAGAAAAGTGGAGGAAATGTTGGAATCAATAATCGTTACTGTAGAATTGGTAGATACATGGTATTGTTGAAGAACGATACCTCCTATTAACAATTCCGAAATTCAGTCTCTATTAGTAGTTAGACGAGTTGTATGGGTTTCGTGGACTGTGATTTTTTGAAATGGCATGTTCATGAATATTATCGCTAACTCTTTCCCTGTCCATCACCACTCACACAATGATGCCATGCTTCTTCCATTTTTCGATGACCACTCACTCAATGATGCCATTCTTCTTCCAGTTTTATGTGACATTCACAATTGCCATAGTATATTAGGTTAAATGTGGTCACGAGTTAAAAACAAATTTATTTAGCTGAAAAAAAATTCTCTTTGTTGTTCAACGACTTGATTCATAGGATAAATTTGGAAACATGAGAAATGATATATAACCCCGATATGTTTGGTATGCACAATTTTTATATTAAATTTAAAAATTTATAATATAATGGAAATGTTTTAATTAATATTGATGTAATTATGTTTTGTATTATCTTTTTGCATTCCATTACGTTACAATTTTAGTATGTTTTTACTTATTAAGAATTTCAACCTTTATTTTAATAATAATTATTAAATTTATAACACTTCAGGTTTAATAAATATTTATGTAATTAATTCCATGATGTATTATTTTGTTCTATTTTATTGGTAGATCTTAATTTGTGAATGAGATTTTTTAATTGTGTTCTTATTTATTTTTGCTTGAGTGGATTATAAATATTTAATTAAGTTTAGATCTTGTTCTCCATGTAAAAAAACTCTATCCACTTACCAATTTGAATTTGTAGTTTTTTAATAGGAAATTTATATTTTTAAATTATTAGATTCACTCAAATTGAACGTCTTCAAAGTTTGGTTTTTTTCATTTGTTTCAAAATTTTGGATTCTCATTATTCTTATTCAAAATCACCATTCCATATTTATATATATCAGAAATTCAAACAAAATTTCATTAACAATATACCATCCATTTCTAATAAAAATATATTTTACAAATTTTGTAAATACTTTCATATACTTTTCTAAAAAAAATTAATATTTTCATTTGCTTAAAATTTTTCTATTCATTATTTTTATTCAAAATCATCATTCCATAAAAACAAATTCATTAACAACATACCCTTCCTTATTAATAAAAATATATCTTACAAACCTTCTAAATACTTTCATATCCTTCTAAAAAGAAACTATGACTCACAACACTAGCAAAATAGATATAATAAACCAAACTTATAAAAACAAACTATGACTCACAACACTAGCAAAATAGATATACTAAACCAAACTTATAAAAAATGATCTACGTAGCTATCAGTACGAAACTCTTTCTCAAAAAATATAAACTATTTATAATATTTCATTGTGTCATTAGGATACATTGTACCTTTTTCTACTAGACCTATTATTGCTTACTTATATGAACGACTTGGTACTTTGTAATGCATACAAATTTATAATATTTATTTTTAAAACTTTTTTGGTACTTTGTAATGGATACAAATTTATAATATTTAGTTTTCACAATTTTTTTGGGTTATTATATGATGGGTTAATTATGTGTAATCCATAATATATATAGAATTTTATTTTGTTTATAAATTTATTAATGATTATATATAATATGAGTTGAATTAAATTATATTATAGGTTAGGATGATATCGAGGACTTATATTAAACCAAATAAGGATTGATAGTTGGATTTTTTTATAAAAAGATATATGATATTTCTTTTATTATTTCGATAATGTTATTTTATTTTTGTTTTCATGTGTGTGCAAGAACAAGAGTTATTATTGAAACTTATCCTATATATTGGTAAATATTTTATGAAGGAGGCACTACATGTGTATCATAGGGAAAGGTGTAGGTTATTCCTACATATTAAAAATTCTTTGTATCCGAAGAAAGGGAGGATAAAACATATCCTCACTTATGAGTTTATATGATTTAGTGAGGCCAAGCCATGAAACAAGGGTCAGATAACAGAAGAAGATAATTCCATATTCCTTATTGAACAACAATTATATCAGAATTCATAAAATAAGAGGGAATGAACATGGCTTCACTCATAGAGTATTAGTTCGCCCTTGTACCTTCTTGGACTGTGGGAGGTGTTACTTTATCATTAACCCAACCTCCTTGGTCTGTTATAGAAATGCGGTTACAAAAACACTCATTCGAAATTTGTGGATTTCATTTCTAATATCACTGTTGTACTTAGCTTGTCAAGTTTTTTCGAGTGATATAAACTTTATCTCCATCTAACTTCCAGATTGGAGGATGTGCTCATTTGAAACTTGACCAAATAATTCTTGCTATGTCAGCATGACCACCACATGGCATCCATCTTGTCCTACCAGGCCTCAATGGAACTTTCCACCTCGACTTAATCTACCAAGTCACATAGGGCCCAGTCCCTTCATGTTTTATTATATTTCTACGTTAAATCCATCCCATAAGAGAAATTTGTGCTTTGTCACATTTATGCATTAAATCCATCCCATAGGATAAATATAGTGTGCATACAACTGTGCATCCTTGACATGCACCTAGATCTCTTGGATCGTGGAACATTCTTCCACCAACTTTGTCATCCTAATCTGCGATCATTCAACACTATAAAAATTTTCATTACGAACAAACACCCAGATCACCCAAATCTTGGATTACTTAACAATGAATTAACATATCACTCCACCCAACTGGGGACCACTCCACATATTTCCACTTCATCGAATTAATTGTGGAAAATCTTAATTATTTAAAATCTGGTGCACTTCAAAAATGCACAAGTGTTGACTAGCCAAATGACTAGATTTCTAGATACATCCATTAGTTCTAAATGCATCCACCACTTTTCACATATTCAGATGCACTCAATGTTAGAAACTTAAAACATATCCAACCTAGATACTTTAACCTAGAGAAAAATGGTTCTTACTATCAAGCTTACCATGCTTTGATCTATTGTAAAGTGGAGAAAGCTTCTAATTTCTGCCTTTGAATATGCATTGATCAACCCCATGGAAGTATTCCGCACGAAGACAGCATTAAGGTCTAATTCAAAAGACACACTAGGCTAGGTAGAGACCCTCCTTACTTTGATACCTGTCTCCCCTTATCGCAGTACCAAGCAAAGTGCGGGAATTAGGGCTTTAAGTGCAGGTGCTAGAGATTTCTTTGGAGCAATCTCTGAGGACATCCCTAAAGCCCAATCTATGACCAAGAAGAGGCGCAATTGATGGATAAAATGTCTTGTCAACAACCCTTTGATTGACATCTTCTGACATCAGCAGAATTAACAAGGCTTTCTATAGAGGCAAAGAGGCTCATCAAGAGATCCCAGGAAGAGAGTAACTAGATTAATGCATCCTTTAGTTCTACATAACTAACAAGAACACCATCTAAATTCTTCACTCCCATAATTATGAACAGTTTCTTTCATTCCTATCAGAATTTTATGAAGGTCATTCCACTATCTCATGCAAATTGAAATCAAAGAGAGTAGGCGAGAAAATTCAAATTCATGTGCAACTTTGACTTAATTCAATGTATATTACCCATCGCACAGATAAATATCATATGGGGTTGTTTGGATCTATATTTAGCATGGTGGATCCATGATACTCATCCATGTACCATAACCCAGAGCATTGACGATGAATTCCTTGGTCTCGTATAGAGAAATCAACTCATTTCCATAAATGCTAACCATAAAATGTTATGCCAGAGAAATTATGTACACGGATTGAGACTCAAAAGAGATGTGAGATTCCTTCCTTCCAGAATGTCCTTAAAGTGTATTAATAAGCTTATAGAATTGTAAATATTAATTATCTTATATAATGGTGTGATTGAGTGGTGGTGAACGAAAGTTCCATTCTCGTAATAGAGATATAAAATATTAACTATCAAGGTTTAGAAGGATTCCTCACAAGGATTCATCGGATAGTCTAAAATCTATTATAATACTTTATGTCTAACCGTCCCTAATCGTAGATGTAGTTTTTAGTACAAAAGTTACATTGACCTATTGACCCAATTAGGACTCTGTCCCATCGCCCTAGCTTTATCACTTGTCTCATTTTTATATTCCTTTTTAATTGAATAAATTACTTTGTATAACTAATATCAATAAACATTGTTACTGAGCTCTTGCATATCGGCAAAGAAATCATTAATTAAAACTCGTGAGATGCTTTACAAAAACCCTTCATAGATGAAAGGAAGCTATTGCATTAATAGATTAATGGACTATAAAAAAACTTTATTAATTTATCCTTGACCAGTGTTAATGCAAAAGATATTGATAACAAAAATCCCTTTTACAGTTTTTTTGAAGTA
Organism: Pinus tabuliformis; assembly: GCA_031772625.1. Taxonomy (NCBI): domain Eukaryota; kingdom Viridiplantae; phylum Streptophyta; class Pinopsida; order Pinales; family Pinaceae; genus Pinus; species Pinus tabuliformis. Next base: position 150,458,113 of record CM062804.1, on the reverse strand, counting down.
TCTTTTTAAATTATAGATTTATATTATTGGAGAGCCCTGCTATAATTTTGTAATTAGTATTTACTTAATATTCAAAAGAAAATTGGAAGCCAGAATGAATTATTATAGTTATCCTTTTACGACATTTCATTAAATGACCCCCGTGAAGAAGAGAATCCAATGAAATAGAGACGAGGAAATATCGATAGGTAGCAGTGGAGATGGGAGGAGTTCAAAGAAGTAGTATTTTGATTATTCGAAGAAGATGACATTGAATCTATTTTATAATGAACAAATATTATTATTGAGCCATGGCCATCTAGAAATTATCTATACTAAGTTTGAGTATTTCTCACTTTTTTGAAGTCAATTTCCTACTTAATAAAATCTTGAATCAAGTTGGTTTTTCCCAATTGGGTTTCTAGGAACATTTTGTTATATTTGTATGTGTTTTAAATTTATGCGCATAATTTGTTCTAGGTAAGATTATTACTATCTTTTTCATATGTTTTTATTACTAGTGACATCCATGGTTACAATAAATAGCTAGACCATGTAATTGTTTTAATTATATATATATATATATATATATATATATATATATATATATATATATTTTAACATCATCAGTTGCTATATTACGTTTCGAAAAAAGGAGACAATGGAACTGCTCTCCTGTAATACATGATTATTCACCGAGTGGTACTAGGAGTGAAGGATTTACAACAGGATCCTCCTGGTTCCCGCCACTTAGGCTTTGAGATGAAAGCTAAACTGCAGTATATCCTGACAAATTGAAAAACTAAAAGGCGACATTTGCAGAACATTTTCACTTAATATTAAGATGATTGTTGTGCCTGACTATGATAGCTGAGGAGAAGCCTGATTTGCCAAATTGAAGCACCTGGCTGCTCCGCACCAATGAAGAGGAGGAGCCTGATTGTTTAATTGTAGATTCTGGTTGATCTGCGACAAAAATGGAGAAGAGAACAATTCCTGAGGGGTCCGAGGCTTGATCCTGATGCGCTGCCATGGGAACTCTGTCCTTGGTGCACTGTAATTGAGGGATGTTGCCCGAATAGAGGATCCATGAGGGAGGGGTGCCCGAAAGCATCCAAGGGAGGGGGAATATGAGATAGGGGGCATATACCGAGTGTTATTTTGAGCAGAGTGGGAGAGAGGTGGGCTGGTGAAAGAGATGGGACTGTATCGAGGATGCAGGAGCGAGGGGATCTGAAGGAGCGACCGCCTAGCTGGAATCTCGTACACTTGATTTTTCTGAATGCTCCTGACTCCTTTGTCTATCTTAATCACGATGAGAGAGTTATAGTTCTTCGATCCTTCCGCTGTGTCTGTACTTATAGGTTTGATGCAAAGCTGGTTGAGAGAAAAGTTGTAAACAGTCATGGAAAATATTGGGTAGTCTCCACTCCGTTGCAAACTAAGCAACCCTGAGATCTGGTGCACGCCTTATTGGCCTGTTTATCTGCATCTTTGTTTAAGCTGTGCAAAACAAGATGGAAGCGCAGATCCTTCATATGGTGAGCTAGGCTTTGACAACGGCTTAAAGTCTGCTAGAGGCGCACATTGAGGGGGTCTCTCTTCTGGGCCATGGAACTGATGACCATTGCTGAATCTCCAAAGATGGAGGCTGCATCGATGCCTAGCTTCCCAAGCTGAAGAAGTCCCTGATATAGTGCCAGGGCTTCTGCCCTGTTATTGGAGATATGTCCTAAACCCCATTCATATGATAAAACAGTTTCTCCATTTTCATCAAGGATCACTCCTCCAGCCCCTGCAGCCCCTGGATTCGACTTTGAAGCTCGTCAAAAAAAGATTGTACCTTTTGGAGTGTTGAATCCAGGCAGCAAACTCATTTTCTTTGAGTCTTATTTTCCAGTTCTGAGGGACAGCGTTTTTCCTGTTGCTAGCTATGCTACCTGTGTGCCTGCTGTTGTTTTTGTCCAACAAATGACCAATGAAACTTCGTTCTTCCACACTGAGCTCGGTGATGTCTATTCCCCTCTGATTTTTGGCCGATATGATTTCAAGGGCAAGACCCCTTGCTTTGCTGCAGAGACTTCTAGTATTCGATCCCTTATCCTTAAAAAATTTTCGATTGCGGGCCAACCAAATATTCCATAACATGGTATAAGGGAGAAGGTCCCATACCCTCTTCACTATGCTGTTCTTCCTTCTCTGCCAGGGGAAATTCTTTTTCCATTTGTGCAAAATTTCTCCTATGGTGATTTGGCTGGTCCACGGAGTCTGGTTGTTCTAATACAAGTTTCCCCAACATTCTGTAGCAAAGGGGCAGCCAATAAAAAGGTGTTGGATGGTTTCCTCAGTAGCCAAGCAATTAGGACAGCAAGAAGGGCCGATGGTACCCCTCCTTTGCAGATTTTCAGCGGTAAGAGTCTTGCCTTTAAGAAGAGTCCACATAAAAAATTTGATTTTTGGAAGGGCCTCGGACTTCCAAACAGCCTTCCAATGATTCCAGATTGGCATCGGGTGGTTGCTGCTGCGGAGGAATTGGTCAGAAGCCTTAATGGTATATAAAGATCTAGAAGGGTCCCATCTGAAGCCATCTAAATCTTTTTTTTTACAGGAGCTATGCTATGCAAGTGGGATTGAAGGGCTGACAAGCTGATTTTGAGATTGTTGGGAATAGCAGGAAAGGACCATCCAGCCCAAAGATGGGTTGAAGGATCCCACTGAGAGATCTGATTCAAATGGTGGATACCAGCTCTTTCGAAAAATGAGAGGATGGGATTGACTCCTACTTGCGTATTGATGGGTTGCTGCCCCATGATTTTGTCCGCTCCAATGTTAATGCTGGCTCCTCCCTTAGGAATTTTGGAGGTATTTTGGGCGATTATGGGAATTGCTTTCTTGCATAAGCGCCAGATTTTGGTGGAATCTCTGTTGGGGATGTCTTGATCGAGGAGCTGATGCCTTGGAAAATTTAAATATTTGATTTCCAGGACCCTTTTCCACCATGCAGGAAGACCAGTTATGAGTCTCCAAACAATTTTGCCTCCAAAAGCTAAGTTGAGAAATCTGGGGGATCTGATGCCCAAACCACCTCGATCCTGGGGCTGAATTACCTGCGTCCATCTGATCAGATTGAATTTCTTTTTATCCTGCTTCCCTCCTTGCCACAAAAAATGTCGAAGGATGCCTTCCATTTTGTGGTGGAAGGAGGTAGGGGCTTGAAGAAGAGTGAAATGGTATAAAGGTAAAGAGGATATACCAGATTTGAGAAGGATGAGGCGGCCAGCTGGTTTCAGCCATATTGACGCCCCACTACGGGACTTTCCTTTTCATATTATCGATTATAGTGTCCCAAACTTCTGCCCTTAAGGGCCCTGTGCTTATAGGAATGCCCAGATATGAAAAATGAGTCTAGTCATAGTTGCATGAGACCCAAAATGTTGCTACTATATTGTGAAGGACCTGCACTGATGTGTTCCAGCCATAAATACAAATATTTTGCTGATTAACCAGTTCGCCAAAGTAATCCATGAATTTGTCTAGAAGGACTTTGAAGCGCCTAGCTATTGTGATGGAGGCCCCCCCAATTAGCACGGTGTCATCAGCAAATTGCGAATGATTAATATTCTTGACTCCATTCCCAAATTTTATTCCTGTTATTAGGCCAACTCTCCGATGGAAGTCCAGTGATTTGCTAAATGATTCAGCCATCAGAATGAAAAGATAGGGTGAGAGGGGGTAGCCTTGTCTAAGACCTCGGGTGGATTGGAAAGCTTCACCTGGTCTGCCATTGACGAGAGGGGTGATCCATGGTCTGGTAATACAGGCTTTGATGAGGTTCAGAAAGCCTGCGTCAAATCCCATCTTCTTCAGGACTGCAAAGAGATAGGAGTGCCTCACTCTATCAAAAGCGTTGGCCAAATCTAGTTTGAGAACAAATCCTTTCTCATTCCTGGATTGGCTCGAATGAATGGCTTCTTGTACTAGAAGAATGGAGTCAGCTATATGACGGTTTGCTATAAACCCCCCTTGGTTTTCAGAGATGAGGGATGGGAGAAAGGGTTTGAGGCGGGAGGCGATGACTTTGGACAGAATTTTGTAGGAAGAATTACAAAGGGATATTGGATGGAATCTGGCAAATGAAGAGGGTCAATTTTCTTTGGGAATGAGGGCCAGATGAGTGGCGTTGGTGAATCCCCCTACTTTGCACTTTCGTTGGGTCCACTTTAACATTTTTATCAGGTCTTTTTTAATGGTTCCCCAGAACGTTTGATAGAAACATATGGGGAAGCCATCTGGGCCTGGGGCTTTATCAGGTTGAAGAGCCCAAACCGATCTTTTGACTTCTTCCTCGTCAATCTCTTTGGTTAAACTGTCATTTATTTGTTTGCTAATCCCCACAGGCAGATGTTGTAAAAGCTCATTGTAATCCTCCTGATCTTTGGTTTCTGTTAGAAGGTCTCGAAAATGCTCAGTTGTTGTCCTTCGAATGGCATCCTGGTTTTCTTGTTTGTTTCCTTCAGCATCTATAATGGAGCTTACACTATTCCTTATCTTTCTAGCAGTTGTTTGTTTATGAAAAAACGTTGTGTTTCTGTCTCCTTCCTGCAGCCACAATTGCCTCGATTTTAACCTCCATTTTAATTCCTCTGCTCTTTTAACTCGGCACAGTTGTGAATAGAGGTCATCTTCTTGTTGTTTTCTTTCTTGGGTGAGCCCAAACTCTTCTATCGCCCTTTGCGTGCTATTGAGATTATTTTTAAGCTCCTTTTTTTCCTCTTCAGGTTCTTTATAGCTTGTTTTGGCCCATTCTTTAATTGCCTGTTTGGTTCTTTTTAGTTTGGACTCCCAGATGAATCCAGGGGATCCTTCGACATGCTGACTCCAGGTTCTGAGAACAATTTCGTTTACTGCTGGTATGTTGTTCCAAAGAGAGCTATACCTGAAGGGTATTGGCCCCAAATTGCTGTGTTTTTCCAACGTGAGCGTGATGGGAAAGTGGTCTGAGACAGGGCATGACAAAACGCTGGCATACCCAACCGAAAACCTGGAAAGCAACGAAACGTTAATTAAAATTCTGTCTAAACGTTCCATGATGTTTCCTGCGCCAATCCTGCGGTTGCTCCATGTATATCTCCGATTTTTGGGAACAATGTCCATTAGATCATATTCTTGCATAATGTTTTCCAAACGGGTTCTGTAGGGGTCAGATATGAAACTTCCGCCTCTCTTTTCATTAGCGTGGAGGATTAGATTGAGATCGCCGCCCAAAATGATGTTAGAGCACCCTTCTTCGTCAATGTTGGACTTTAGATCGCACCAGCAGCAGTCCTTGTCTCTGTAATGGTTGGGCACATATATATTGTAAATAATTACAGTTTGCATGTCTTCTTTGTTTTCTAAGACTGTTTTGATCCAGTGTTGGTTGATGGTTTCCAAATTGCAGTTCCATATACTATGATTCCACATAGTGGCTATACCCCCTGAAGCTCCTCTTGCTTCACTAAAGCTTCCTTTAAACAGTTTCTGCTGTTCAATGATACCATTCATTTCCCACTGACCTTGCTTTGTTTCTTGCAGCAAAATAATTCCAGGCTTCTCATGATGTATGAGATCTCTGAGGGCAACTATCTTGGAGGGGTGCCCGAATCCCCTGCTATTCCAAGACAGGATTTTTATCATTGCAGGTGTGATATCTGGGGTGGTGCTCGCCCCCCTTGTTCCTTGTTGACTGTTTCTTTGTCATGTTGACTCAGGATGAAGGATTCTATGGGTGTCTGGGTTCCCATAGCGATGTCTTTCTGCGCGTTCTAGTCCCGATGCTGCTTGGCGGATTTCCTGCCTAGACCAGGCTTCTTATAAGTATCACTCGATCCTCCATGATCTTTAGAAGAGCTCCTGGTGATTCTGTTTATAGGAGGGTCCTGAGGGGGCTGTGTGGAGGTGATCAGGGGCAGGGAGGATTTGGGAGGGCTTTGGGGGTGGCTATCATGGGAGGGAGGGTCAAGGGAATGGCCTTCAGGGAGAGAAAGAATAGAAAAGGGGTTAGATGAAGGGGGCGGAAGAGGGGAGTGGGGGGGAGATTTGGAGGGTGCAGGAGGGGAGGGGGGAGGATGGCCTTCTGCTGAAGTCGATGGATCTGCTTCATGGGTGGCTTTGACCAGGGAGGCCAATTTCTTTTTTTTTAAACCTTCCCATTGTTCCTCTTGAGGACCATTTTCCACATTAATAATCGTAGTACATCGATTTGTAAAGTGGGCATACTCGTGACATACCTTGCATTTGAACGGGATCTGCTCATAGTCCAGCTGCTAAATATGGCTCCAGTCGTCCACTTTGAGCTTGATGGCTTCAGGGAGGCCTTTGCCGAGATCCACTTCCACACAGATCCGAGCACAAGCTTGCATGTTGTCCTTGGGCTCGCTTCGGTCAACATATTTTCCCACTGCATTCCCTATGGCTCGAACCGAATCGTCCCCCCAGCAATGGAGGGGGAGATGAGGGAGCCGGACCCAAACTGGGACAGCGCTGGGAACATCAAGCTCAGGATCAAAATCAGGGGTCCATTTGTTGAGATACAGGCCCCTAGAATCCATGAAATAGGGCCCGTTTCTGAAAATTAAATCCTTGTCTTCTTTGGATTCAAAGTGAAATGTAAAATACCCTTTCCCGCAGAATCTTATGGATATTTTCCCTTGTATCTTATCTGACCAGTTTCTCTCGACCCATCTCTGGACGGTTTTCGGAGAGGGCCAGAGGCCCGTGAACTGTCCAATGAGCCCTTTTTCTGCCAGCGAAAGAGCGGCCAAGCGAGGTAGGGCAGGAGGCAAGTGAACTTCTTGAAGGCCATCAAGCTTCTTAACAAATTTTGAAACAGCAGGTCGTGGGCGCTGAGGAGGCAGTGATTTTACCAAGTTTGAAAAGGCCTGCTGAATGTCGTTCCCCTCCGGTGGAGCCTCCGGAGGGGCCATAAGCGATGAATGAAGAACCAGTTGGCTGCGTAGCAGGAACCCTTGGCCGCGTGCGCAGCAGCACAAGCTCAGCGAGAGTTTGAATTATATTAGAAACTAATATTTATCGTTATTTAATAAATATCAATAGTCCTTTATTCTTTCTTATTCATTATAATTAGATATTAAAGATCAATACATGTAATATCATAGATATTGCACTTTATAAATGGTTCTAAAATTGGTATAGTTGATTTTGGTTTGTTATGGGCATTTTTAGCATTCTTAAACATTTTTCTTTCTCCTCTCCTTTGAGCAATTTTTTTTCCTAGTTGTGTAAAATATGGGTTATCCTTGGATATCCACGGGCTTATATGCATCCCAAAAATCAAATCCAAACAAGAGTAGACTTGATTTCCATTTGTTGTAATTCTATCAAACCAAATTGTGTTGGCTCGAATTTCAATGTAATCATTATAACACAGTAAAAAACAAAAATCTAAGAGCCATGATATCTACCAATTTATAATTGTAGAGCCTTCACTTAATGTTATTCCAAAAAGTATCCTTGTTTTTTAAATGGATTGACCATAGGTCGACCATTTACATATCATAAGTTATCATTTAAGGTTCATCTATGACCTTGAAGTAGCTTCAACAAGAGATGACTTAAAGAGGGAGAATTTTGAAGAGTTTAGAAACTTCAATAAGTAGATATAAGAGGAAATTTAGTATTGGATATAGAAAGTGAATCAGATAGAAATAAATGTTCTAAAATCACTACAATTCCTTCACATCCATTAAGGTAGTGTTAGACATGAGTATATTGTACTTCTTTCCATTGGAGGATAAATCCCCCTAAGTTGTATAATTGACAAGAGGATAGGTTCACCAAAGTGAGTAGTCACCTATACCAGGATTTGGAAGAACAGGAAGAGGCCATGAAGAAGTTACAAGTAATCATTCAAGGGGCAAGTAAAATTTTTTTATTTCCACTTCGGAACCCAACACAATGGCAGAGTCAAGCATGGCTAAATGAAATTACATGACCCTTCTCCAAGAGGCCCTTGATGAGTTTGAATATCATAATATATGCGACAATTTAAATTTCATGGGGAAAATGAATTGTGATGTCCAAAGGATACTAAGGAAGTTGAAGGGGTTCTGCTCCCTACTATAAATTAATAAAGGGATAAGAATGAAGGCCTTGGGCTTAGTGGGAAATAATCTTGCACAATTTTATCTAAAATTACCTTCATCAGAGTAAGAAGAACTGGAAAGGAAGTCATTCTTATTGAGGGAAAGGTAGTTCAAAAATTATTCTATAGAAAGGCACTCAAATATGCTTTTATATGATTAGAAGATAGAGTTAAAGAGAATAAAATTCCACTATCAATATGCGCTCCAACTGTTAGGCGACTAACTGGCCAAGGTGGCAAGCATAATCAAAAAATGAACATACATGACATACCATCCTTCATTTATATTTTTTATTTTCAATAATATGGATCATAAGGCTAATCATTGTTGGAACTTTAGAAAATAAAGTAGGTCACAATGGAATTATTTTTAGTTTTATTTATTTTCCAAACATTGGAATGATAAATGTTGGAGGCTTCACCTAGAAATCCATCACATGAGCTAAACATCTAGGAAGAATTCTCTAAGAGGTTTTATTTGCACTTGTAGTTGAACAAGAAATTATTCTCTAATGACCGATTATAGCAGTGAACTCCATATCTCCCCATTCAATGAATACAAATTTTATGCCAAAGTTTATCCCAAATTAGCTCTTATCTTCAATCATGTAGAGGGGACATGCATTCTTGCATATTTGTCTAAGTCCTCTTTAATGATTGGAGATGAAAAATATGAAAGGATATTGATGTTTATGCGAACCAATATCCTACAAATGATGACATGTGATTTAAATTATATCTTCGTTGTAAAAGGAACTCCTTGTAAACTTTGTAATAAACATCTAATTATTCCAAGAAAAGTTATAGAAGTGTTCAAAATTTCATTCAAAGTTGAAATGAACCATTGTGATGGTTTCCCTTTCGATATAGGCTATTTAAAATGAGTAATGAGCATTTAATGTAATAGATATGAGGAAATGGAGAAGGGGAGTAGTAGAAGTAAGGGCTGAAAGGTGTAATTTTCTTTATTATCATAGGAAAAGGAGACATTGAGTATGTCCCATGATAAGATAATATTATTGTCGATGCATGGCCATTTATCAATTTCATACAATTGAATAATTTTAAGCTAAATCTATAAGTAACTCACCCATTTGTAATCAATTTACAACTTAATAAAATACACAACACTTGTCTTTCCATTTTCGTTCCTAGGAACACTTTTATATTGCTTTCTATTCTTTAATGCATTATAGAGTGTTGTGTCATTTATGGTATATTTCTATTACTAGTTTCATGTATGGTTATGATGTATAGACTCATATTGTGATTTTCTTGATTCACTTAGAAACCAAATTCCAATAGTATTAAATGACTACCAACAAGTCTTTATTCTCCTTTGTCCAATATACTTAGTGATTAAGGTCAATTCCTATCATCCCACAGTAATTACACTTTTGTAGTAGGGTTCCAAATTAGTTTAATTGGGAGTAGTGGATTGTTGGGAAGTTTTAGAATTACTCAGTGGGTTTTCAGCTAGGGCTGTTCCCCGCTCCTCCAAGAAACCTATTTTTCCTTTTTTTTTTTGTTGGGAAACTTTAAGGTTATCCTAGATTTTCCAAGAGCTTCAATTCATACCTTGAACCAAATAGGAATATAGTTAACCTTATTTCCATCGAATGGTATTCAATTGGACCAAATTTCATTTGTTCGAGTTTTATTTAAGAACTATAACCAATTAATAATAAACAGTTGGAGAGGCATGACATCTTCCTACTTCTAGTTGTGGAGGCCTCATTTAATTTCATTACATAAATTATCTATGTTGTTGAGATGGATAGGGCATAAACCTACTATTTAAAAATCATAATGTATTATAGCATGGTTTTTGAAGACCTTGAAGTAGTTTCCATGTGAAAAACCTTGAGGAGGGAGATTTTGGAACATTTAGATATGACTGTCATTGTTACTTGTGGTGTATTATTATTTCTAGCTGCATACATGGTTATGATGAATATTTCCATCATGAAATTATTTCAATTATTAGATACCAACCGCTATTAGTTTTCAACGAATTATAATTAATCTCGTTTCTCCAAACTCCCTAATAGTCAAGGTTTGATGACCAATGGCTATCATCCCTTAACCATTTCACTTGTGTAGAAGATTTTGAAATTGGTTTAATTGATTCTAATGGAATACTATGATTTTCAAAATTTCTAGTTATTTTTCATTTCATAGGGGTTGTTCCCCTCTCCCTTGAATATTATTTCTCCCTAAAAGGTGAGTTCAATGTGAGCCTTAGCTATCTAGGATCATGTATGCATCTCTTACCAAATTCAAAATATGGTAGATTTATTTTTATAAGCTTTATTCAACTATCCTAGATAATTTTTGTTGTACTGTTTTGAATAATTATACTTAGTTAACAAACAATAGTTGAAGAGGCATGATATTCATCAATTCTTAATTATAGATAAATCATTTGATTTTTTTCCACATAGTATCCATGCTATTGAATTGAATAGTCCATAGTCCTACCATTGTTATATTATATGGTGTCAAAGTAGATTCATTAAATACCTTGAAGAAGTTACCCTGGGAAATGTTTTAAAGGGGGAGAATTTGAAAGGGTTGAGAGACTATAGTAGGAAAATACATGTGGAAATTCGAAATTATAGACGCACAATAGGCAAGGTGAAAAAGGAGCTTTCAAACTTAAAAAGAATCCTTCAACAACGTGAGGGAATATTTAGATAGGAGAAACTTGAAGTTCTCGAAAATAGATGAAAAATTCACTTTGCTAGATAATTAGCAAGAAGAGAGGCTTGCCAAAGTGACTTTCCATCTATACCAGGATTTAGTACTGACAAAAGAGGTCTTCAAGATGTTACAATTATATTTTTAAGAGACATTAGATCCCCTTATGTTTTTATTGTAGAAGCGAACACCATTACAAGGTTAAGCATGATAAACTCATCTTACAACACAATTCAACAAGATACATATTGTCACTTTGAAAAGAAAGCTAGGTGAATTAGTTCCAAGCTTACCGAGTAAACAATTTATGATTTCAAAGAGATATGCATGGAAGGAAAATGTGGTATAATCCAAATTGTATATTAATAAAGACCCAAACATGAAAGTGTAGTACTAAATCAGCAAGAACCTACGACAAATTCAAATCAAACTAAATTCATAAGCGAAAGAATAACTAGAAAAGAAACCATTCTTATGGAATAAAATGTAGCTGGAAATGGAGTATGCAGTAACTAGAGTGAAACTCTTGGTTAATTGACCTAAACATATATTATAGAAGGTAAGATACATATATTCCTCAAGCAATAAATAATTATTATTCATTATTAAATGACATGTTCTTGAAATACAATGTGTGCATATAAATACATGCAACGGGTCATCATTTGTATCCTTAGAGAAGGCCATGAATTATCATTAATACATAGTCATATCATTATTAAATAATAATGACAACGTTGTAAATAATTCTCTTATGATTATTATTATAAAATATCATCCTTATGACTATTATGACATGATATTTATTAATTACATTAAGATAATCAATTTTCTATACCTTACTTATATTATAAGACATGCCCCATTAATTTTTTTCTTAAATCATAGGAAATTAGAGACTTCTACTCTTAGAATGAAGAATATTTTGTAACTATCATTTGTTAGATAAGGTTGAGGAGACAATATGATATGGTGCATTGAAAATTTTTCAATCCATCAATGCTCAATTGTTTCTAAAATAGTCATTAATGGATGTATGTTGTATAGATCTCCTTCCTTTAACTCCATGTGGTCATTTTGTAACTCCTAAAATTTGTAGTAATATTGGACATATTATTGAATAATTCTTTTGTGGTGCTTTGGTCCATGAATATTCATGATTATACCATATTTCTCCTTGACAATGTTGATATTGATTTTCTTGTCCTTCATGAAAGCTTCCTTGAAAAATATCGTATAGACAAGGTTTCACATGTGATGGTTTTCTTTCACTTTGCACACCCATTACAACTATATTCTCACTTCCCAATGTCTTTTTAAAAATGTGATGAGTCTTTCTAGTATAGATATAGATCCTTTTGTTATCCATCTCTGAAATAAAGGGCTTTATTTTTCCCTTGCCCCTAGAAACATTCTTGTCGATGAAATTATTTGTAACATCGAATATGGAATTAGAGACCTTCCTTATAATGTCAAGGAGGTTATTAGGAAAGAGTGTGCTATTGTGCTTAGGAAATCTAAGTGTTATGAAACCAGCTCAAGAAAGGATAGAAAAGATAGATCAACGCCTTAGAATTTAGCCTCTTCCAGGGGGCAACCTCCTTTACATTACATAAATGAACAATTCTTTGATGATACAAATGAAAAGACCTCCTTTCTATATATAGGAGTCTAAGGGGTCATAACATAATCAGAGCCGACATAACAATAATAATGTAAGGGCACAATAATAACAATAATGGGCTTCTATGGGGCACAATAGTAACAATATGGGCACTACATGGGTACATCAATATAATAAGTGGGTTATACTAATACAATAAGGGGTTACACTAGTAGTATAGGGGCCTAACATGCCCCTCTCCTTCAAAAAGCGTTGTCCTCAACGCTTGAGTAGTTCTTGATGCTTCTGTATAAAATTCTTGTCCTCCCATGTGGAATCTTCAGTAGGTAAGTTCTTCCACTTGATGAGATACTCTGAAATTGATCGATTTTGCAGCTGTCGGGTTCTTGTTTCTGTGACTGCTCCAGGTTCCAATATGATTTTTCGTTCTTCAATTTCTGGAAATATTGTTTGAATTGGGATCTTTTGCAACTTTTGAATAAGTGGCCATACTTCTTCGTCCTTTTTCCATTCATCCACTGCTTTGTTTATCCAATCTGGCTAGATAATAAAAATAACACAAAACAATGCTTCCACATCCTCATCCTTGAAGAGTCTTCCCATTCGATAAGGTCACCATTTTTTAAGTGCATGTAGTATTGCCAACATTTCCTTCTCATAAATAGCTTGCTTTAGATGTAGCAATAAAAATACCCAATCACCTACATCAAAACATTTTTCCCTATGATGTTGATCTACCTGTTGTTTCATTTGATTTTGCACCGAAGTGGCGTTATCCTTTAAAAGTTGGAGAACTTGTTGTTGATGCTCGATGTGATCTTTCACTGCTTGAACCTTTTTCTTCTTCATATGTCCTTCTATCTTTAGAGTTTGAGGAATGGTAATTTCTTCCAATCCTTTACAAGATATGGTCAGATTCATTTCTTGACGCTCGATGTGATCTTTCACTTCTTGAACATTTTTGTTCTTGATATGTCCTTCTATCTTGATAGTTTGAGGAGTGGTAATTCCGACCAGTGAATTACAAGATATGGTTGGATTCATTTCTTCTTTCTTGATGTGATCTTTCACTTCTTGCACCTTTTTCTTCTTGATATGTCCTTCTATCTTGAGAGTTTGAGGAGTGGTCATTCTTGCCAATAGTTTACAAGATATGTTCCGATTCATTTCTTCTTTCTCTGGGGTCGGGTCCTGGCATATATCCTCTTCTTTTGATGTTTCTTGATCCTTTTCTTCCTCCTCTTCATACTCTATGTAAAATAATTTCTTCTCAGCACACTTATGACCTTTAGTGCATTTGCTATCACAATTGTAACAAAGCCCTTTTTCTCTTTTTTCTTCCAATTGTTGTGGTGTAACCCTTGTAGGTTGTGGAAGGCTAGGAGAAACAACACGCCCATCTTTATAGCTGTGAGGGGTAGACTTCCTTGTTGCCATAATTTTACTTTCAAATATGTCACAAAGCATTTTTACTCTTTCCAATTGTTGTGGTGTTGCTCTAAAGAAGGTGTTGCTCTTTGTATCCTCATAATGTGCTATCATTTCCTCCGTGAGAATTGACCACGTAACAAGTTGTTTACGAGAACAAAGCCCTTTATACCATAAAAATTGATCCGGTTCTAAATATGAAGATGCAATACATACCTTTTGTAACAGTGGTACACCATGTAGATCAAAATATTGCTCCATCTGAAGTATCCAATTTACCAGATCCTTGCCATCAAACTCCCTCATCTTGCTTTTTCTTGATTTTAGGACCTCGATCTTGAAACGACTGTAACTCTAGACTTTCGAAAATTTAAGTTCTGAAATTGCTACCTATAGTAGCCCTCTATTTCCTCTTTCCAATTCCACCAGTCTGATCCAAATTGGATTCTCCAAGAAAGAGTTATGCACAATATCCCAAGGTGACTTGATTATAGACCTTTCCAGAAGAGTGAACTTGTATGAAGTGCCACGTGTCAATTTTTTGACCTTTGGCTCTGAAAAAGATACACAAGAAACTACAGTTTGTCCTCTTTCTGTACCTTCTTACGAAATTTCAATCCAATGCTCAAAGAGAAAGTTATGACGATTTTCCCCAGGTCACCTGTTTGGAATGTAATTCAGGAGTCTGCAAAAAGGCCAACTTCCTCAGATCATATCTCCGCAAATATCATGCGAAAAGCTCTGAAATTCAGACCCAAGGTTCAGTGAGATTTCTTCTCAAATGGGTTCTTTTTACGACTTCTGAAACGTCACAGAAACAAAGTTATAGCGAAAATGCCACGATGACCTGTTTGGAGCAGCGAAACCCTAGAATCCAAAGCTCTGATACCAAATGTTATGAAACCAGCTCAAGAAAGGATAGAAAAGATAGATCAACACCTTAGAATTCAGTTTCTTCGAGGGGGCAACCTCCTTGAAATTACATAAATGAACAACTCTTTGATGATACAAATGAAAATACCTCCTTTCTATATATAGGAGTCTAAGGGGTCATAACATAATCAGAGCCGACATAACAATAATAATGTAAGGGCACAATAATACCAATAATGGGCTCCTATGGGGCACAATAGTAACAATATGGGCACTACATGGGTACATCAATATAATAAGTGGGTTATACTAATACAATAAGGGGTTACACTAGTAGTATAGGGGCCTAACACTAAGCCTCCTAAATGAAACATTAGAAAAACTGAGTTTCTTTCCCTTAAAGCCTTAAGGAAAAATCCTACAATTTTCGTCCTAAAATGTGATAAAGGAGGGATCATTGTCATCCTTGATAAAGATGACTATGTTAGAAAAATGATTGCCCATGTTCGTAACAGTGGTAGTTACATTAATCTTAAAAAGAACCCCATTAAAAACGTTTCTAAAGAAATTGAGCAAACCATAAAATCTAATAATTCTCTTAACCCTATTAGAAGAAATATTATTGAAATCAATCCTCTTACCCCTAGAATTTATGGCCTTTCCAAGGTCCATAAAACTAGGATCACTGTGAGAACTATTGTCAACACAATAGGTGGGCCCTCTTATCTTCTTGCTAAATTCCTAGCTCAAAATCTCAAACCTATTGTTGGTCACAAAGACTCCTTTGTCAAAGACTCTCCTTCCTTTATCAAAGAGGTGAAAGATATAATGCTTGACCCAGGGGATTTGTTAGTGAGCTTTTATGTTGTCTCCCTTGATACAAAAATACCTATTCAAGAGGCCATCGATGTCATTAATGAGATAACCAATAATGACATGACCAAATTGATTGGTCTTAGCCTTATCTCCACTTTTTTTCAGCTTCCAAGGTGAGTTCTTTGAACAAACTTGTGGGGTTGTGATGGGTTCTCCTCTTTCCCCCATAGTTGCTAACTTATTCATGGAATATTTTGAGAACAAATCTTTGGCCTCTACTCCTTTCTGCCCTAAGAAATGGAAGAGGTTTTTTTATGACACTTATGTCGTTTGGCCCCATGGTCGTGAGAAATTAGATTTGTTTCTCAATCATCTGAATTCCCAATCTGAATCCATCAGATTCATAGTGGAAGTTCAAGATAATGGGTGCTTTCCTTTCCCTAATATTCTCCTCTCCAGAATGGATGATGGTTCTATTTCTCACCAAGTTTTTCACAAAAAAACTCACACATAACAATATCTTCATGTCACTTCTCATCATTTTCCGGCCCAAAAATTAGGAGTTCTTAACACTCTTACCACCTGCGCTCTTAGGATTTATGATGAGAATCACTTAGAGGAAAAAAATTATCATCTGTTGAAAGTTTTTTAAAATAATGGTTATAGAAAACAACAAGGCATCAAACCATTTCAAAGAGACAGTAAAGAATCTCGAGTTAAGCCTGCTCATGATGATCAAATTTCCAATGTGTTGCTTCCATTTATCCAAGGTACCACTGATAAGCTTTCTCATGTTCTTAATAAGAATAAAGTTGTTGTTATGTTCAAGTCCTTTAATATAATTAGGAATTCTCTTAGATCTATTAAAGACCTAGTTAACCCTATAGACATGAAATGTGTCTACTGAAATCCTTTCTCATGTGGGATTCCTCATATTGGTGAAATTTGTCGCTCCATAAACCAGATAATCCAAGAACATGAAGCATAAATTAGGCAAAATCTATCTCATTCCTCAGCTTTAGTTGAACATGCGGTGAAGTCTAAGCACCATGTTTGCATTGAGGATTCCTAGGTCATAGCCAGGGTTGATCATTTCCATCATAGAAAGCTAAGAGAAGCCATTAAGGTTGATAAGCATGTGATCAATCTCAACAAGGATGATGGTTGGAAATTAAGCAGGAGTTGGATTCCTACCCTCTCCTCTTGATTGTTTTTATTTATTTTTTTATATTTTTTTTTCTAATTTTTTATTTTCTTTTTTATATTTTATATTTTTTCATTTCTATCTCATTTGATCTTTCTTTATTATTTTTATTTTTATTTATTCTTTCATCATTGTTCTTTTAATCTTGTTTAGCTTCCTTAAGTTATTTTTCCACGATTGTTTAATACTTAATAATATTTGAACTAATTTTAGTTTTCTTTTTTCTATTCAATATTAATTTTATTTTATTAATAATAATTATATTAATAATATAATTCTAACCGCTTTTCAAATATTCTTTATTCTATTTCAATTAATTTTATTACATAATAACATTGTTAATGAAAATAAATAATAAATAAATATTACTTTATTCTATTAATTTTATTTCATAATAAGATCGAAAATTAAAATAAATAATAAATTAATATTATATCCAATTAACTAATTCCTAATTCATATCAACCTTCTCTTAACAACTAATTCTAGACCAAGATGCATCACTGCTATTTAAACATTTGGAAAGATTGATTTTTTCACCTTTGTCCTGAGGATTAACCACATTAGTTCGTTCGAAACATTGACCAAATCTCAATAATGTGATTAATCTAAAAGACAATATCGTTCTCAATATCGATGACAAAAGTCTAAGATATAATATCTTGTACCTCTTTGCTTGTTCTCTAATTATTCTAACCATGGAAATAATACCAATATATTTAACATCTGCATTTTCCAAAGGGAGTTGAATTTTTTTAAGTATATTATTTTGACCTCCTTGAATCTTGTATTATCTCTTCTTTTGATACTATAATGTGATCTCCCCTATCAAATTCTTACATCCTTCTTTAATTCTAGATTGAATTGCTATTTTTTCCTCATTTGTATTTAGTGATTCTTCGTCCTTGTTGCAAATTTCCTCCTAAAGTTTTCTAAAGGTATCCTTTTATTTTTCGTAATATCTTCATCCATTTTCTTTTATTTAAACTCTTTTAAATGAATTTCCATCCTCTTAACATCACTAGGAATATACTAATTGTGACTATGTAATCTTTTTATTCCTTCATCTTTCTTTTCAAATTTTCCCTTTCACTCATATTTTCCCACCTTCCTTTTTCAATCATTTTCTTCTTCAATTTCTTAACCTCCTTAATGAGTAATTCATGAAGGTATTCTATCTTATACCATTGCTAATCCTTCTTCTTAACATGTTTTTTTAATTCATCATCATCTTTTTGTAAATTGGAAATATTTTCTTTAGCTTCATTGAATTCATCTTCAATTTTATGCAACATTTCAATTCTAAGTCCCTCACCCATTAGGCTAAGGCTTACGTATCTACAATTTCAACATTTGGAAGCTCTTCCATTCATACAACTTCAATGATTAAAATTTTATTATTTTTCATGTTGATTAAGTTGATTTTAGCATCCTTATCCATGGTTTGAAGTTTATGTTGTGTAATTTTGTCATTCTTCAATTTCTTCATTTCTATTAGTAGAGTTTTATTATGATTTATCAAATGATAATTTAAGTCTTCATAGAGTGATAGCTTTTCTGATTTTTTTGTCTCTCTTTTATGAGTGCATTTTATATTTTTATTTTGTTGTCACAACCCTTTAATCTCCTTTTGAAATTTACAATTTTATGTATCTTCATTCTCCTAAAATTCTTGTTGACATGGAATTGCAACATTCTTTCAAAAAAATACTTCATTCTTTTCTTACAAGTAATAATTTTCTTTTTCTAATCGTTGTAGTTAGTTTTTGAGGCACCTTGTCCTTTTAATTTAGGTTCCAAGATATGCACTTCATCTATAAGAGTTTTCTTTTGTTCACATTTGTTATTTTGTAGGGATTCTTGTTCTTTCAACTTTTCATTCAACTCTTAGGTTTGGATTTTATGGAAAGAATACTCTTTCTCTATTGAACCATTATAATGTTTCTCAATGTTGAGTGCGACTTGTATTTTTTTACTTCTCACTTCATGATGTTGCGTTAATTAATCCTATAATTTGTCTATAAGTGAATCAATTTCATGAATATGGATTATTTTCTTTATCATTTTTCTTGCCACATTCATAATTAGATAACCCTTGTTCCTAGTATGTAATGTAAATTATTGAATTCTCTAATATTTTCACATTTTACATCTTTAGTACTTCCACATTTTTCAAGTTACCAATATTTTCATGTTGTTCACTTTGAAGTAAATTCTTCTAACACTTAACCTCCCCATAAATACATATTTACATTTCCTTTCTTAATCATCCATCAAAAAATTATTCAATGTAACTTACACCCCCCACACACATGCATGCAAAAATTAACTTCTATGCCACTATAGAATCTTTTTTGTTAAGCCTTTTATAAGCCCCGGGTTAATCATGAAGCTCCTTATTAAGACCTAGATATTGAGTGATTACATTTCTTTTGTTACATTGTTTGCTAGAACCTCTCATAGTCCTAATTGATTAGAATTATACTCTTCCTCTGTTATATATATATATATATATATATATATATATATATATATATATATATATATATATATATATAGATATATATTAAACAACCCTAATATGAGGATGATGGAATCTTGTCTTGCACATTGTATTCATTGTAAAAGTGGTTTTAACCCTAGAATAGGATTACAATTATTGGTTTTTCATCATTTTTCAGGCGCAAGGTTCATAACATTTGGTATCAGAGCTCATGATCCTAGGGTTATTCTACTTCAAATAACTCATCATGGAATTTTGTATACAAATTTTTTTGTCCGGGTTTCATATGGTGAAACTTGTACCATATTTATGGGACATCATGAGGAGTGTTTGATTAAAATTTCACAAATTGGTTTGCTACATTTTCAAAGATATACTCTAAGGAAGTTAGGGATCCTAAATTATCAGGAGATGAATCTCAAATAGGTTAGTTTGGCATTTTCCTTGTAAATGTTTTTCTACGTAAGGTTTTAGATGATGAAACTTGGGAAATATTAAGGAGACATATTGGGGAACATCTACTTAAAATTTCATATATTGATTTGCTATACTTTAGGAGATATGCTCTAAGAAAGTTATGGTTCCTGAATTATCTTGAAATCAATATAAAACAAGATAGTTTGGAATTCTCACTATAACTATTTTGGTATGAAGTTTCAGATAGTGAAAATTGGATCATATTGAGGAGAAATTGTGTGAGCATTTAGATCCAATTTCGAAGTTTATTTTGGTGCAGAGATATATTATATGGAGGTTACGGTTTATGAAGGATCTTGAAATCAATTTAAAATAGTTCTAGAAACTAGATCAGTACTAAAGCGGGGGTGGGGGGGGTGTCAATTAGTAGTGTGGCACCTTAAAACATTTTCTGCAAATTATTATTCTTCTTAAAACATGCACAAAATGAAATACACAACCATATATCATAGCATCAAAGTAGCATGGAACCATAAAATAATTCAACAAAAAGAACACAAGTATGTCTAGTGGAAAACCCTCTTCAAGGAAAAACACCACCTATTGCTATTGGGCTTGTTATATGGAATTTATACCTATGGATAAGTACATCTTCCCTAAGTGGGTAGTTGCACTTAGAACAAAAGAAAGAAAGTGGTTTAACATTTTCCTATAGTAGATACATGAGATGAAGGAACCTACTTGTGATCTTTCGCTTCCTTTGATCTCCTTTAAATTTGTCCCATCCCTCCCGCTCAAGCTGAATTCGCTCAATCAATACCTGTCAACAGAAATAGAAGACAAGAACGATCAAACTGTATGATCTATCTACTATAAACAAATTGAATCGAAAACATTTAAACATATATACATCATAGATATGAACAAGAATATGGGAAAAGGAACATACAACTTTATTGAATGTAGAAGGAAGAGTTACACCCAATGCAGTTCGATCTCATGTCACTCATCTAGATTCAGTCCAAACCCTCATCACACCAATAACACATCAATATAGCAACATAACATTACTTGACAATGAACTGAAATATCAAACCTACAGTATTTCAATACAATCTTCAAATTCAAGCCCCTGATCACTATGATCTATGGTAAATTTATAAGGAAATGCAAGTGGTTATGTCATAAATTGGGCATTGAATGGTTTCTGAAAATTGGAGTTAGTTTCCATGGAGAAAGTGATGAGAGGATAGAGGGATAATTGATCCATAACCTATCCAAAGTTGACCTCATAGGATGATATAAGAGCTAGGCATCCTTCTAGAATGCTCTAGAAAAAAGGAATATTCCCAGAATCCTATGCCAATTTCGCTCATTCTCTCCTAGCACAGGTCAAAGTGGGCCCAAGTGCACTGCAGTGCAGGCCTGAATGGGCCTACTTGCTCTACAGTGCAATTACCCTTGAACAAGGCTACGCTGGTGTCCTAAGGAAGCATTTCAACAAGGTTTCAAGCTAGGAAACTTTCATGGATGGAAGCATTCAATTTGATGACTTGTCTAGGACATGTCGAAATTGAAATACGGTTTAATGAGCCCTAATTGTACTGATCTGATTGTCGGGAGTGATGTGCCAAAATAGACCTATAACAGCTACCCCCTAAAGCATGAAATCAAAAATGATAATTTTGAGTGATATGCTTTATGATGTGATGAGGAGGATCTGAAGCGGATGGTGACCTGCATCGATTACAATACATAATATCATGATATCTTTGAAGTTTTCATGAGTTGTTGAGAAAAGGCATACCCATGCTCAGCTTATAAACTTTTCATTACATGTACATAAATCATATAGTTATCTACAGATATAGACCCATGATAGGATGACCATCTGTGTAAAGCCATCATACAGATGATTTAGTACTCTCCTAAAATCATAGCCCAGATGGATGAAACTAGATCTAGGGTATTCTATCTGATCCAATCATTCGCTCAAGTACGTGTCTAACCAAATGAAAATGTGATCTGAAGTCGAACATGGCAAGACACTGTCTGATTACCAGCTAATGATGTAAGCTGTTAACAAATGCAAGAGAAATCATCGATAATGATAATGATTCTCAAGGTACTACAGTACATTCTGCATGGTGTGAATATATGTTTTGACATCAAATACCATACAAAGTCTTTTGGTTGAAGGCCTGTGCTGTCAGCCTGTCACCGGAAGTGAGAAACATGCCATTGATGTATGCAAGTCTCAAGGTACTGGAAGGGTGTTTCTAAGTCAACTTCTTGGATAATGTGTTGATGTCGATAAGAAGCAACTCATCATAGGAGGGGCTTGATGTAACCCCCATCAATGAAACGAAACGAGTGTAATGATTTTGAATACAGAATGTGACTGATGACACAATGTTCAGGAATGGCGGTCATGAAAATGAAGGTTTATGAGTATTGCAAAGGATGAAGTTTACTGAGTGACTTCTCTTGAACATGTTGGCCACATGGACTGAATTGGCAACATTGCCCCAAAACCAGCTTGATTGATTGTGTGATAGACCATAGGTATGATAACCAACAAGTAGATAACCCAACCCAAATAGTCATAGAGATGAAGTGAAAGTGTCATGTTTAAGAGCGACTTGCTACCATAAAGTGATTTATTCCTTTCTCATTTTCCCGAGTCATTGCTGACCAGCACCTCTTTATTTTTTAACAAGCTTAAGGAGGATAACATATACTTGTAGTATAATTCCACTCTTCGGGTGAATCCATTGCTATGTGATGTTTTAACGAGTCTAGCGAAGGTGAAACTCGATCTTTTCATGATGGACAAGTTTGTCACTATTTGATGTCTTAATGAGTTTAACGACAATGAGAACTTGATCCTTTTCATGTTTAGAGAGTTTGAAAAGGGACAAAAAGAAAACTCCACAAGTTCTTTTTCGTAAATTTTTCTCGCAAGTCTGAAAAAGTGTAAAATAATACAAGAGAGAACCTATTGACCATGTTCGATCAACATATTCCTTTCTCATAAGTAATTTATCCTAGTCCAGAAAAGGGTTAAACTTATACTGAGTAGATGTCGTTTCCAATCTATTTACGAGCTGAAAAGGTCAAGCACTCGGTAATATTTTCATATTTTGAGAGTCTGAAAAGAGCCTAAAGAGGACTCTAGGGGGGTTCCTTTCTTGATGTTTAACAGAGCTTGAAAAAGAGATAAAAGTATGCTCTGTGGTCAAAAGTATAATTTACAATCATGGACGTCAAATTCGTTATGTCAGCTGTAAACTTGCTCAAAGAACCAACAAACAGATTAAAAATACCTGTTTCATTGGTAAAAATAAGTAAAAACTATAGTTTATTCATTTAATGAACATGAAATAACCATAAAACAAGAATTTACCAAGCAATTTTTACCATTTGATATTTACCATTTAGTTTTGTGCTTTGAACCAGTTTTTACCTCTAACTTCAACAGTTGATTGCAGGAGATTCTATGGATCATTCTTCATGTCGTTAGGACCAGGTAGGAGATCTACCTATTCTCTTTCATTTAAGGTCACTATTTTTCAGTTTTAGGAAAATTTCTTACGGTTTTGGGGTCCCTGTGGAAAATATATCTCGTCCCGGGATCAATGCAGCCTAATGCATCAAAAACTATGTTGTAGTGCAATCAAATAGAAGGGTACCTGCTCTACAGCACACTGTCTCAAGACCAGGGCTGCGCTAGGCACAATTTAGAAATTTTTTTCATCAGTTTTACCGAAAATCTCTTCAGTTTCTTGCATGAAATGGATACTAACTAAGCCTATGGTTTGATTTCAGACTTTGATCGGATAAGAATGGCTATTAATTGGCATGAAAGAGAACATGAATAACAAGATATGGTTTCCCTAAATGATCCTAGTACCGTTGAGGCCCTCAAAGATTGTGGGTTACTCAAATATTTCAGGTTATCCAGGATGAGGCAATAATTAGAACTATTGTAGTTCTTGGTTCATTCATGGGATCCAGTAGAACAGGCCTTTCACATAGGGGGCAAAGTTCTCCCTTTATTGATCGATGATATTTACTTCCTTACAAGATTGTCAAGACATGGTGCCCCCATTTCTCTTTCATGTTTTGCTTGTGGGGGTGAATCACTGAGGGACTATATTCCACAATTCTGTTGGCCAGGTACATAGCCTAGAAAAGATGGGAAGATAAACATCAAGGATGTTCATGATTTTCCCTTGTGAACAATCCTCTTCACTATCGCAAAGTTGGCGGGTAGTGTGACACTTCATCTAGAAAATAGATCATACATGTAGTATGTGCTTGAGTGTCTTGAGCCAACTATATTCAACTGGTGTGAGGCAGTACTTTCTTCAATGAAAGAGTAGCTGGCCAAAGTAAAGAGAGGCAAGAGGAAATTTTTTAGCTATGGTTTGATCTTGATTTCTTTTACTTTGGAGAGAATTCCATTGATGCGACCTCAGCATGTGTCACTAAGTCTAATTGGTCCTAGAGAAGCACGAGTGTAGAGATGGGATGAGTTGATGGCTAGACATGTTGGTCAGTCATCAATCTCATTTCCTCCTACATTATTCAGCTGGCTCCATCGACAACACATTGTCATTGAGGAGCATCCATATGAAGGGATGGATTTTTGTGGAGATCCAGATTTGAGATTACTAGTGGGTGCTCAATGGGGTGCTGTAGGTAAACTGTTTTGACCATGTGTTTTGATTTTTAATGTTTTTACATGTTGTTGTGTTTTTTTATGTTTCCAAGACTAAACTAAAAATGTTCTCATGCATACAAATGTTGGCACTGTTCTTTGAATGGGTCATTAATAGGAGGCG
Source organism: Pinus tabuliformis (assembly GCA_031772625.1). Lineage (NCBI taxonomy): Eukaryota > Viridiplantae > Streptophyta > Pinopsida > Pinales > Pinaceae > Pinus > Pinus tabuliformis. The sequence goes on along the minus strand of CM062804.1, from coordinate 150,433,579 downwards.
GGTGAACCAGCACAGAGAAATGTTGGAAGAGCAGTTCTCTAAGATTTGGATCTAACCGAGACACTGGCGGAGTTGCAGGATCATATAGAGGGGTTAACCCTTGGTATAACAGATGTTCGGATCGATGAGTTACCGATGAGGCTACAACACCATACTATTGGTGTACCTATCTGTTGGATGAGGCTATTGCAAATGATAGCTCAGGTAGTGACCTGTTATCATGAGCATCATTAGATCTACCTAGGATGATTTATTGTATGCATTTTGAGTTTTGAGGTCAGAAGACCGATATGTCCCTGACACAAATTTTTGTAAAAAATTTAAACAACTATCTATTTTACTTTTAGTGTTTTTATATGGTTATGTATAATCCTATTCAACTATTGATGTGAATAAGAATTTTACTTTTTACATGTGCCGTAAATGTTTGTTTAACACATAGTTCGCTAAAGAATTAGTGAATGTGTTCATGTTCTTGGAAATGTGTTGATATTAAATGTAATAAAAATGTCTTTCCAAGAGACAAGCTTTAAGGAACATACGATAAATAGTTGGATTTCGAGCAATATAAACATTTGTAAGTTGCAGTACAACAAGTTGTGTGTCCAGCCTAATGATGATTCAGTGAATTCCAAGCGAAATTGCATCAGAGAGGAGTTCGATCAATGTGCTATACTCAGTGATATTTTTCATAGAACGACCGATACAAATCCCTTGAAAACTCACTAACTTGCCACTTGGAGTGAATATGGCCCATGCTGCAAAAGATAGGTTCTACATACTACGACTAGCATGATTGACATAACTAGCAAATGGTTCCAAAGATTCTGACATTTGTAACAATTGTAAAGCAGATTAGTTAACCACATAAAAACTCTAAAAGAAACATTGTGACACACACACGCAATTAAAGCATATATATAGTGTGTTTTACTACATAAAATCAAGCACAATAGCGTTTAAGATACAACCCGTTTCGAGGCTACGACAATGGAATTCCATCATAATCAACTAACTCGTAAGCACCTTTTGCCAAAATAGGCTTGAGAATATAGGGGCCCATCCATAATGGTTCAAATTTTCCTTCTCCTAATTTATCAGCTTCCTGATCATAAAGCAAGACTAGGTCTCCTTCTGAGAATATGCGAGGCTTGACATTGTGGTCATAATGTACCTTAATTCATTTCTTATGTGCTTCGTTGGCCAATGCGGCTTCAGAACGTGTTTCATCTAGATGGATGAGTTCTAAGAAACATACTTCTTCATCAGATGTGTCACGTAACAAGTCAATTACGAGTTTTAATGATGAAATTTCACATTGGATTGGCAAGAATGCCTCCAGACCATACACCAGTTGAAAAGGTGCAAATCCAGTTGAGTTTCTCACTGAGGTTCGGTAACTGCACAAAGATGAGTATAGGGTCAAATGCCAGTTTCGTTTGTGAACTCCTATCATTTGTTGAAGCATTCGCTCAAGGATTTTGTTGATGGCTTCAACTTGTCCATTTGCCTGTGGATAATAAAGAGTAGAACTATCATGTGAAAGTACCAACTTGGTTGTTAATTCAGTCATCATGTGATTGTGAAAATGTGAACCATGATCATAAATATAGCTTGTGGTACACCAAATCGTGCAACCACATGGTTGAAGAAAAAAAGTGCAGCTGTCTCACCACTGTTGTTTAATGTAGGCATCGCCTCAGCCCATTTCGTAAAATAGTCCATGGCGATAATAATATACCCAAGCCCCGTGACCGAGGGAGGGTTACATGTCATAAAATTAATGCCCCATTTTGCAAATGGTCTAACAATGACGAAAAGATGTAGTGGTGCGAGTGGTAATCAAGTTTTCCGGTCAAAGATCTGGCATGCATGACAACTTTTGACTACAATAATGCAATTGTCAAATATGGTTGGCTAGAAGTAACTAGCATGAAGAATCTTCTGTGTGGTAGCATAACTAGATAAATGTCCACCACAAGCACCAGAATGGCAATCATTCAGAACTTTCTCGTCTTCCTCATGTGTGAGGCACCTCTGTAAAATTGTATCAATATCGCGACGGTAAAGAGTGTCGCCAATAATTAGATAATCTTTGGCTTGACATCGAATACGTCATTGTTGCAAGCAAGAGGTAGTTTTCCGGAAAGTTTGGGTTTGCAGATAGATTAGTATATATCCATACCAAGGGTAAGCTGATGAAATTAGAAACAAAGACTCATCCGGAATTGATGGTTCCATCGTGGAGTTGATGGCGGTAGAGGGAAGGTAACAAAGAATCTCTATAAAAACTATATTTCTTTGACTTGGATTTGATGAATTCCAAATCAAATTCCTGCAAAATGACAATGCATTTCAAATATTTCCCCCTAGCAATTGACGTGACAAGATGTATGTCATAGGGTTGCAATCCAAAATGACAGTAATCTTTCGAAGCAGGATATAATGACGAAATATTTGTATAGCTTGAACAATAGCCAAAGCTATTTTTTCAACATAAGAGTACTTAACTTCTGTATCATTGAGATTATGAATCAAATAATAGATCAGATCTTCAATCCCATCTTCTTCCTAAACTAAAACCATAGCAATGTTTGTATCTGCAAAGACAAGATACAAGAAATAGTTGTTTTGATAATTAGGGGCATACATTAATGATGCTCAGATCGAGGTATCTTTGAGAGAATCAAAGGAAGCTTGTGCAACCTAGTCCCATTGGTAGGGAATTCCCTTTTTCAAAAGACGAGTAAATCCTTTAGCCATTTTGGCATAGTTGGGAATGAATCTCCTTAGAAATTTAGCCTTCCCTTGGAGTCTTTGTAACTGAAGTAAATTGGAAGGTGGAGGCAGATCAAGAATTGCCTTAACCTTCAAAGGGTCGAGTCGAATTCCTTCATTAGACACTACCAAACCAAGCAAATGACCAGAACCAACACAAAACACACATTTATGTGGATTGAGTCGAATTTTGTAGTGTCGGCACTATAGAAAGATGGCTCTTAGACATTGCGGGTGATCAACCCGTTTACGTGAATGAGCATGAAAATCATCTAGATAGAGTTGAACAATGTGTTTGATGTCGTGGAAGGCATAATTCATTGCCCTCTGAAAATTTTCCCCAGCGTTCTTCAAACCAAAAGGGATTTTCCTATATGCGAATGTGCCCCAGGGACAAATAAAGGCAGTGTTATATTGGTCTTTTGGGCAGATATTGATTTGATTATAGCTAGAAAATCCATCCATAATTGAAAATATTTCACATCCAGCACATTCATCAATTATCTGGTCGATAAAGGGAGTAGGATAGTTTTCTTTTGGGTAAGCATGATTAACATCCCTATAATCAATGCGGACTCGTATTGTTCCTTGTTTCTTCATGACACAAACAAGATTGGAAACCCAATCAGTAAGTGGAATGGGGTATATGAAACCAACATGCAAATTTTTTTCAATTTCTACTCATATGGCAGTAGCCTTCTTCGTATGAACAAGACGGAGGTGCTGTCATACTGGTTTGACATCAGGATACATTTTAATGTCATGTTCAACTATACTAGAATCAATACCTGGCATTTCCTCATATGACCAGGCACATATATCACAGAATTCACAAAAAAGAGCACGGTAAGTTTCAAGTTCCAATGGAGAACAAGATTTGCCAACATGGATGTTTTCTACAATTCCAGCTTTAGTCGAAATATCGATAGAAATGGTTTCTTCAATATTCGATAAGTTTTGTTCAAAATCGATTGTGTCTATAAATACAAAATGTGAAAGAAAATGAATGATTGAAGGGTGATTTAGTTCATTTGGAATATCTTCTATGTGATCTGGAAGATGGGATCGATGATGATAATTTTCCTATGGTTCTTCTTCTGTCATCATTGATTGGATGATTCCTTCATCAGTAGAAAATGTATGTGAAAAAGGATCAGAGGAAGTACCATATTCTAACAAATGATCAACCCATACCATTGGTGATGATGGATTTGGATTTGCTACATAAGCCAAAAAGATTGATTTCTATGTGAGCTCATTGGGGCTTAGCAACATGGTTTCAATCCTCATATCAACATCAAAACTATTGCAAATCTTAGAGGAGTCAGATGAAGTGGAAGATATCATGTTGCAGGTTTCAACTTTTGCAAACTCCACTATTTGGGATGGTGACGGTGGTGAAAAGGTAACCATTAGGGAAGAATCTTTGAAGAGGCCTACTCCAATATTCTGAAGAGATAGCGGGGGTCCGTGAACTAATGGAACACATCCAGTTTCCTGTGAACTAGAGGCGAAGAAGGCAAGTTGATCAATTACTATGATAATGCCTTTATGAGGGAAAGCAATCATACAGAAGTATGTCAAAACCACAACAACCATAGCGTAAATCCACGGTCTTCCTAGTAAAATGTTGTAGTCAAGGGGTCCATCAATGACCTCAACTTCAACAGTTACAATTTTTCCCCCTAGTTCTATCTGCAAGCTACTTAAAATTCCACAAGGTGTGTAAGTGCGACTGTTAAAATCTTTTAATGTCATAGGTGATTGTGATAAAGGTAGTGAGCCAAGTGTTTTCCAGCAATTCATTGACATGATACAAGTAGAAGCACCCTCGTTAACAATGGTTTGATGAATGATTTTATTCAAAGCTTTTACCTAGATCAAGACTGCTAACTATGCTGGTAATTGTGGCGTATAACCCGCATTGTTAAAAACCACAAGATTGGAATCTGTTGGATCAATTCCACCAATTGCTGAAAATAAAGCCTGCTTTTGGGACGAAGAATTTAGAAGCACCTCAAGCATCGACATAACAGAAGGTGACTGAGCCAAATATTCTACTATGTTATAATTTTGCGTTACTCGAGCTCGAGGGTTGAATGTAGATTTATGAAAAACTCCCTTAGGGGGTTTTATTGTTAACTCTGGTGTAATGGGTGGTGGAATGGAGTTAGACGAAGTCGAAGTCGAAGCATTGGGTTGATCTGTAGCCTAGATATTCAATGAGGACGGTGGATTACCATAATATTTACTTCACATAGTCACAAAAAAATCAATCCTAGACTTAGTGGTAGATAACATATGCACTTATGAAGTGGAAGCATGATCTGTAGCAACCAAATGAGTATTTGGGTTTGCGAAAGGGTCCGTCAACACAGTGGATGTATTAGAAGTCTTAAGAAGTTCTCAAACTTTAGAGCGATGAGTATAGTCTCGTGTAAAGTGCTCCTCATTACAAATTAAACATAGGTAGTGAGGTTTCCTAGCCAGAGAAGAGGAATCAGATGATTTCTCTTGAGGGTGAGGATTTTGTTTCTTTTTGGTTTTCCCCTTTTTCTTGCTTCCATGCTTCTTTTCATTTTTACCTTTGTTAGATGACACGACATTTATTTCAGAAGCAAGTTTATTATCAGATGCACTAGAAGTGTGATTTGAAATAGCAAGTGTTTGACCAGATGGTCTACTTTTTGTTTGAGTGCTTGAAGAATCAATCATGCCATCATCGGCATGATAGTCCTTACTAGATGGAGGTGGTGGAACGATAAAAGTTGGTCTAGGTGCATTTTGAATCTTATCATAGAGCATGCTAGACTGGGTGTAAATCAAGTCTAAGTATTGGTAACGAGCAATTACTTGCTCTTCAATAACAAATCCTCATTTAGCCACATCCTCAGTGATAGATGGCAACAAGGACTTGATAAACCACTCAACTAAAAGCTGATCAAGAACAAAAGTTTTGACCATTCGACGATGACGACGCCACTCATGAATATGATCATAAATGTGAGTAGCAGTGGTCTGTCTAAAGCTGGTCAACAATTCCGTTCTAGTTTCACATCTGATGGATAATTGGAAGTGGGTTAGAAATGTAGTGGCTAAGGATATGAAGTTGTCAAACGAAGCTCGTGGTAATTCAATATACCACTTTGCAGCTGGACCAGTGAGTGTCCACTAGAAAAGATGTAGTCTAACTGAATCATCATTTAGAGAGTTGGATGAACACCATAAATGAAAAGTCATAACGTGGTTGGATGGATCTTCTCTAGGGTTTCCATTGAACTTAGGAATATCATAAGGCAATTTTTGTGGAGTCATCGGCCACCAAGGTGCATAAATAATGGGATCATTGGTAAGCCGATTTAAATTCGGTAATTCAAGTGCCATGACAAAAGGCAACTATTGGTTTAGGTCGGGTTGAGCATAACCACGGTAAGATGGAATTTCCTGGGTAATAGGCCTTTGCATAATAGCATAAGGAATCTGTTGCTGGTAAGCTTGATAGGGGTAGCTTTGTTGAGAAAATTTAGTATAAGGTGGTTGTTGGTCACCATGATAAATTTGTTGTTGTCCAAACCCGGCATAGGCTTGTTGACTAGGACCTAGATAAACTTGTTGTTGGCCGAACCCAGCATAGGCTTGTTGGCCAAGTCCAAGATAAGTTTGGCACTGTTGGAATTGTTGTTGTTTATATTGTGGCTGCCATGGTTGTTAATGTAACAATTGTTGCCCACCAATGTAAGTTTGACTAGGTTGTGACTAAATCAGACCAATATAAGTCTGACTCATCCCAGTTAACAGTAAACTGGCCTAAGGTTGTTGGATTCCAGACACAAATCGGTTGTTGTAAAATGGCCTGAGAAGATTGAGTTTGTAGACCTGAAACTTGAGGGTTAGAGGTTGAAGGACCAACTTGCAAAGGTTGAGATACAATTAACTGAGCTTGCGACTATGGTAAAGTCGTAACGATAGGCGTAGTAGGTATGGATGAAACATATTGCATTGGTTGTGATGGATACACAAGCCTTTGTTGAACAAGCATTGTAGGCTGCCATTGACAAACAATCATTCCAGAATAAGTTGGTCCTAAATATGATGGTATACTGTCATATGATTTCCCCCAAGAAAATGGAGGATAAGAAGATTGGGCATATTGTTCTCCATATGGAGGTAATCCAGTGTAAAGTGGATACATTGGATGGTAACCAGATGGAACAGCTTGATATTGACTCGATGGATCAAATTGTTCAGTATCCATAAGTGAAGAACCAGGTAAAATTCTTATGGAGGACATGGGTGAAGACCATGGACTAGAAGCAACACCGGAGTGAGTTCTCGATAATGGTTGGTAACCCAGTGGGATGGATGGAACACCATATAGATGTGACTCAGGTGTTTTGTTAAACATTGAAGAAGTATCGACAGTAGATGTTGTCAGAGTTGTAACAGATGATACAGTTTAGGATGTTGTTTCAACCATAGTCAAATGACCCAATTAATGTCCTAATGAATCTACAAGAGTTTGAAAGTAAACATGATCAAAAGGAGCAATTAACTCAGGATAAGAAGGATAAAGATAAAGCCCTGGTCCAAAACGAGTTGGAGTTCTGGGTGAAGTTTCTTCTTTAGATTCCTCTTCAATAGCAATCAAACCAAGTGGAAGGATTTCACCATCAGGTCCATAATAAATTTCGGTGTTTGCATCTATGATAAAGGAGAAGTCTCAATAGTTACAGATGTTTGAGGATAAACCGATCGATCATCTTTTGGTACAGGAACAACTTTTGATTTTTCAACTTTGAGAGCCAAGTGTTTTGGTAAAAGAACAATGGGTTCAGGAGGAGTTTCTTGAACAACTTTTGGGTCAGACATAACTTCTGGTTGAACTATAATAGGTTCGGGACTAACTTCCAGTTGAAGAAATTCAAGTTTAGAAGTAATTTCTTATTGAACAATTTGTGTTGAGGATCAACCTCTTGTTAGACAACTTCAGTTACCATTTCACTAAGTTCACTTTTAATGTCCTCAAGTAATTGTAAAGGTTCCACTTTAGTAGCAGAGGAACCAATATTTGTAGGAGTAACTAGTATCAGAGTACTCACAAGTATAAGTGATTATGTTAATTCAGATGAAGAACTAGAAGTGTGTGATGTACTGGACTCAGTTAAACGAGACTGCTTTTTCCAACTAGGTGTAGCTTCAGGCGATAAAGGCAGTTTACTCACTGTACCCCGCAAACGAGGGGGTAAAGGTTGATTTTCCTCCATGATTGCTGATTGATTTTATTACAAAAAGAAATAAACAAAAAGAGGGCAATCTAGGCAAAAGGATTACCAAGTAACTGTGAATTGCAATATACTGCCTCAGTAAACCAAGGACTTAACATACGTGTAGGCAATCTCCCCAAATGTTGTTTTTGGTTTATCACAGTATACAAGGAAGCTAACTCTGCTACCTATGGATGGATTGCAACCTAATGTAGTCCTCCCATATATACCTAAAAGTACGTGGCAGCCCAATCCTTGTTAGTGTTGTCTAATGCAAAACCATATAGTGAGAGCATTCCTTCATACTTTTCGCACTATAACATTGCCCTATATAACTGAAAGTACGTGGACGAGCTATGATATACTTATGTACTTGGAATGAGGTATCACACTTGGAATGTATCGCAGACCATTAGTGGTAGCTACTATGTTTAATGAGGTTGGAACATGTCTCTAGCATAGACCTCTAAATCTTATGTGTTAAGTTACAATGCTCCATTAGGTTAATTGCGATAAATTTTAGTTGATCTTGTTTAAAAGTTTGCCTTTCAGGTTCACCGCATGATGTTTCTGAAACTCCTAGAATGCAACTATGATGAGAAATATTCTTTTCATTTGATATGACAAATGAAAACCATAACTAAAAGGGATAGAGCAATCAGAATCTTTAAACAAAGAGCATAGAGCACATTTAATGCAACTTTCCCTATATTATTCCTACAAGCACACACAAACCTCTAAATGCATAATGCATGTTCTTCTTTTCATTCCTTTAATTTTTAGATGAAAAAAAGGAAACTAAATGCACAAACTATCAATCAATGCTTTTCACAAGAATCGAAGACTTTACGAGAGTTTCTTTTTCAAAGAAATGAAGGCTTTATAACACTTATTTTTTAGAAAAGACTCGTCGATGTAAGCTAACTTTGACAATGAATTGATAATGATAAAGAAATATATTAAGAAACACTAAACAATCAATGTCAAAGTAGGGCCAGGAGAAGAAATACAAACTGATTTCAAAACCATAGAAAACATTGATCTTTCAGCAAACAACATCAGAATAAAATTTGGAAAAAACCAAGCCAAAGATGGGTTTTTTAGCTTGACAGGGATCAGCGCAGCCCTGAGTGGGAGATAGTGTGTTACAGTATATTGTCTCTAAGCTAAGGCTGCTCTACAGCACACTGTGTCAAGACCAACACTGTGCTAGTGCCAGAGAGTCCAATCAGGAGACATTTAAGAACACTTTTTTGACCAAAAACACTTCAAAAGGACTGAAAAGAGATCAATGAAATCAAGTAAATTCTACTAGGGTGTGATATGATAAGGGTAAACCACCTGGAATGAAAGTCATTCCCCATTATGGTCTCCAATTTGTTATATGGAATTTATACCTACGGATAAGTACATCTTCCCTAAGTGGGCAGTTACACTTAGAACAACAGAAAGAAATTGGTTTAACCTTTTCATACAATAGATATATGAGATGAGGGAACCTACTTGTGATATTTTGCTTCCTTTGATCTCCTTTGACTTGTTCCTGTCACTCCCACTCGAACTGAATTCGCTCAATTGGTACCTTTCAACAGAAAGAGAAGATGAGAATGATCAAAGAATACAATTTATCTACTATAAACAAATGGAATGGACAACATTTAAACATATATACATCATAGATATGAACAAGAATATGGGAAAAGGAACAAACAACTTTATTGAATGTAGAAGGAGGAGTTACACCCAATGCGGTTCGATCCCATGTCACTCATCCAGCTTCAGTCCAAAGCCTCATCACACCAATAGCACATCAATCTAGTAGCATAACATTACTCGACAATGAACTCAAATCTCAAACCAACAGTATTTCACTACAATCTTCAAATTCTAGCCCGTGATCACTATAATGAGTGGTCAATTTATACGAAAATGCAAGTGGTTATGTCATAAATTGGGAATTGAATGGTTTTCCAAAATTGGAGTTAGTTTCCATGGAGAAAGGGATGAGAGGATAGAGGGATAATTGATCTATAACCTATCCAAATTCGACCTCATAGGATGAGATAAGAGTTGGGCATCCTTCTAGAATGATCTAGAATCAAGTAATATTCCCAGAATCATATGCCAATTTCGCTCATTCTCGCCCAAAGCAGGTCAAAGTGGGCCTAAGTGCACTGCAGTGTAGGCCTGAATGGGCCTACCTACTCTGTAGTACAGTTACCACTGACCAAGGTTGCATTAGTGTCCCAAGGAGGCATTTCAGTAGGGTTTCAATCTAGGAAACTTTGATGGATGGAAGAATTCAATTTTATGACTTGTCTAGGGCATGTAGCAACTGAATTAGGGTTTGATGAGCCCTAATTGTACTGATGTAATCGTTAGGAGTGATGTGCCCAAATAGACCTATAACAGTGCTACTCAAATTCTATTATGTCAAACAATTCGTTACATAGAGATGTAGATATGGCTACTACTATCCACATGGATACTACTATCCACTGAAGGCCATCACAATCAACGATCCTCACATGGTTACTCTTGAACTAAAAATCAACTCTACAAACTCCAATCTGTTGGAAGCTACCATGAACAACAATCCTCGCCCAATTTCTGTTGAACTATCTAACCACCATTAGATTGAGAAATCTTATCTCTTACTTTGATTTTGTCTGAGTCACCCAAAACGTCTCCTCTATGTGGTTCTCTTTTAAAATATTTTAGAATCGAACTAAGAAATGCTCAACATGAGCTCTGCAACAATGTATCATAAAAGCACAATCAAATGTCAAATTTGCAAAACTAGCTACAATCAAAACCTCCACACAAGTTTCACACAATATCGTAAAAACACTACTCCAATCCTCACTTCAACACAATGCTCACTGCATAAATATGATGCTTGAAATATACTCTAGGTCAATGTTGCTATTACTACAAACTATTGTAGAAATTCTGCATTACAACCCTTATACTACTTGCATTACCTTCTCCGCACACACACCCACTCAACTAGACAATCAATCATACTAGCATTGAGCTTCCTCCAATATGTAGATGGACACAAGTTCTCAACTCAATAATTACCAAGAACTACTGGGCATCAAAACTTTTTTCATATGCTTGATTTGATCTGGATTCAACTAATTAACTCAATCAACCACTAAATCCACTTTCCTTTTTGATGTTTTCAATTTTTATCAACTTTTGGAGGACCCACAAACTTTTTTGACCATAAAAAAAAAAATTTCGACCAAGAATGTTGTCACAACATAAAAATTAGTTGATCAACATGAGGAAGGCAGAGAAAAACTTGAAAAAAGGCTCGGTCGCAGACACAGACCTTATTGAAATCAACTTGACCTTCCAGTCACTCCCGTGGGCCTATGCCAAAGTGATTGGAGCTTTCCAGTCACACTGATGACCCATCCTCCATGTGAATGGGGAAAAATCTCAGTAGAAAAATAAATACTTTAATCCATAATCTCTACCAACTAATGGACCATCTTCTTCATCTCATGAACACTGTTCCAAGCCTTTGCAACAGGTCTGCAAATGATGAAATAGGACAAAAATGTGTTAGTGACATGAAATACCTATTCTTCCAACTGTAGCATCAATATCAACACCTCTAGCTCCTCAAGCAACAACCATAACATCTCTAAACACTTACGACACTTGTAGCAGCATCTCCAACTCTTGTAGCAACAACATCAATGTATCCATCTATCTCTAACATTGGTAGAAGCACCTCCAACATATGCAGCCATAACTCAACACCTAAAGTATAAATCCAATATCTCTAAGACATGTAGAGATATATGCAACAACTATAGCAACATCATCAATCAACATAACCACCAACTTTTCAACCATCACTTGTAGACTCCATCTCCAAATCACCCACACTACGTCTAGTCATAAGTATGTTGATACCAACACAACTAACAAGAACATGAAGCCAATCATCCATCACACATGCACATGACAAGAAACATCTCCAACCTGTTAACATCAATGCCAAGAAACTCCCCCTTTGGCATTGATGTCAACCTACATCCAACAAGTGAGGTTGATCTCCATATACTGAAGCTACAACTATCCATCCAAATTCTCTCCCCTTTTAAAATCAATGGAAAAGGGCCATATCAACACTGAAGAAAAATGCTAATAATGTGTCGGATGAGAAAATGACTACCCCCGTCATACTCAACACCATACTGATGCCATCCATAGAAATAACTCCTACAAGATAAGCATGTAAAACAAGGAAACTAGTTGCCAACACCACTAGCCAATTTCACACCAACTCTGAAGACTGAACATGCTCCCCCTAAGTATCTAATCTAGATTTAATCATACACTCTTCCTATTGAATAAACACATATCTTTATGGTAATGAACCTCCCTTCAAGGTGAAAGAGACTACACCTCATGACCATGACTCCAACTAACTTTGGATAAGATATACAATGAAGTACAATGCTTCATGGAGAAAATACATAGTTGTGACAACCACATAGGATTGACATATGACTCCTCTACACCTATCACCAATCATGACTCTATGGACCCAATTTTACATCGTGCACCCAAATTGGTGGGGCTACATCAAATATATACAAAGTAATTCATGACTTGCACTTACATTGACCCATACATAGCTAATGAAAAGACATACTAGACACCATGGGTCTCTCCATGAGAAATGTGCCCAATAGATGATACAATTATAGTATATGAATTTTACATATGCACATAAATGTGATTTCATCAATACATTCCCAAAATATGTACATGGCAGGAATGAGCATTAATATATGCTCAATGTAGCAATAACAATAAAGATAATGCAATCCATTGTATATGCATCAAGATACTAACACTCCATTAGAAACAATATAATTTCTATGTGTAGCAACAAAATATAGGAGCATTAACCAAAACATGTGCTAGCGTATGGTCACTCAACTCAACACCATCCCAACAATGAAGATTATGAAGAACATTAGCAAACATCACCATGATCCACAAATGTATCGACAAATACATATCAACATCATGAGCAGCAACAATCTCTCCATATATAAGCATCCATATGAATCAACATGACTCAACCATATGAATATCCAACACATAATAAGCATCATCATGCTCTCTCTCCATGCAATAAAAACATTTAATTCAACCATCTAATACATTTCAACAACATGTATGACTCATCCAGAAGTGAAAACATAAGCAATGAGGTACACAAACTCTAGATGAGTTAACTGCAACACAATATTAAATCTCCATGGCAGTAACAAGAATAATAAAGCATGAATATGATATAGAAATGAAAACATCAATAGCATGCCAAATTTTCCATGCAACCATACTATCTCGTCCATCATGCAATGTGTGGTAGCAGCGACAAAAATATTTGTACATCAAAACAATGTAAAAAATACATGTACAACGAAACTCCTCCATAGGAAGAACATATGCTCCCCCTGAATGAGTGGTCCTCCATCACACCTTGACCATGCACATAAGACAACCATGTGGCTTCCATACCTCCAATAATATCACAAGCTCTCAACATGCAACTATTCCAAAACCAATCAGTAACAATATCGCTGAAAAATAATCAATGAATGTTGCAACAAGGCTCATATACATGTATTTTCCACTTGTATAAAATAAATACACTAGCTGCCAAAATAATGAGTGAAAATAAATAAACATAACGAATCAAGCCTTGAAAAACAGAGCTCCCCTTGAGCATAAATACCTCATGAGTTGAGGCATAGAATGTATGATGCGACGAAGAAAGAACTCAAAGAAACTCAGTTTGAAATAAATGCTTTTGAACAAAATTTATTCCTTGATGTAGAGGAAGTCAGAAATGTTGAAGAGAAATTCATTGACAATTTGATGAACTATTGAAATAGTTCAGATCAGCAAGAAGATTTAATCACTGATGTAGAAATATGGTCATAGAATTGCAACTACTCAAGCAATTTAATCTAAATCAAGAGACACAATTATAATCCATTGACCTACAAAAATCAATTCACAATTTAGAACAACATTCGCAAGCATGCAACAATCACATAGACAAGTACAAAGATGTGTCTAGGGGAAACTAACTGGTAAAAAAACCCCTTAATATTGCTCAAATTAATCATATTAGTTGAGAATATATTACAATTGCTAGCTCCAACTCTAAGCTCAACCCGCAAAAGAATAAATGTTCTATCTACTCAATGAGAAGCTCTGAGCTAGACTTAGTCGATTTCTACCCCCCTATATCTCCTATTTCCTTATGCAAATCCTAAGGGGTTTGGCCCGTATTCTTTTGGAATTTCCTCCAAAATGATTATGCAATTCCCAAGGATTGATCACTGACTACATGCAACACATGTGCTCTCAAAACAAGCCTACAACTGATGTTACACTTCCTTAATATCTCCAACAAAGATTATCATTTCGAATTCCTTGCATGCATGAGATATTTTTGGTTGATTTATTAGTTAATTGGATGATATATGAGTTAGACTATTGTCCCATTGCACAACTGACCTCTAACTAGTTCTATTAACTGTTAGAACTAGTTTAACTAAGTACAACTAGAATTAACTAAACTAGATTACTACAAATTAGAAATCAACACATGCAAACTAAAATCCAATCCCACTAACATGAATTTACTAAGTTAACTGAGTGATAAGAGGCATTTCACCTCATTTAATTTCCTCTAAGTTGTGTGTTGATGTGGAAATTTTGACTCTTCCCAATTTGAGCATGGCTAAGTCAAATTAAGCCTTTCTTGTTACACTTCTCAACACTCTCTCTTAGAAAGAAATGGATTATCAACCACCCCTATCCTGCACCTGTGGAATTCAAACTTCCCTCCTAACAAATCCTTTGTTAGGATGTCAACATCTTATTCCTCTGTCATAATGTATTGTAGCAACATTATCCTCCTCTCCACAGAGTCCCGTAAATGATGATACCAGATACTTATATGCTTAGATCAATCGTGAAATATTGGATTCTTAGAGAGCTTAATGGAACTTTGATTATCATAATAGATCATAGTTAAATACATCTCCTGGCCAAACAATCCCACATGTATCTTTCTCATCCATATTTCCTCACATGTTTCTTCACTTGCAGCCATGTAGAAAACTTCTACTGAGTCGAGCGACACAAATCTCTGCTTCCTGTTGTACTAGGAAATTGTCGCGGAACCAACACTAGAAATTCTACCTGATGTACTCTTTCGGTTAGATGGACTCCCTACCCAATATGCATCTATGAAGCCACAAAACATCACTCCCTTTGTTTGTCTATACAATAACCCATACTAGGTAGTGCCTCTGACGTATCATAAATCATGTTTAACTTCCTTCAAATACAACTTTGTCGGCCTTGAAAATAGCTCAAAATCAAAGTCATCGTATGGAAGTAAAAATAGGACTAGATTGTAGTGCTCATCCTTTTGATTCCAATGGTGCGAATGACACTCAAATCCGAGTTTGTGTGCTCAAGTTATAGCTGGTCAAAGTTCTGGTCAAACTTGGCCAAGTGGTAGACTAACGAGGCAATAAATTGGCAGAATCTTGACGCATGGAATCCGGCGTTCGAAACAAGAAAATTTGTTACCTACTTAGTTTTTCGAGTAACCCTTATTTTCTGGTTGGCGGTTTTTGACTAATATGTTGTAGTATATATATACATATATACATATTTATACATACATATACATACATATATACATATATATACATACATATACATATACATATACATATATAGGGTGGCAAGTCGCCACCCCTCCACCCCCAAAACCACATTGTTATGTTATATTAAATATAAAACATATGATAAAATGGGTCAAGGCCATGGGTGACCCCATCCTCCAGCTATATTCCAACACTTGGAGGGAGCAGAGGGGGTTTGAACCTACCCAACCCATGTGGGCTATCCCCCAATAGGTGGCCCCAACTTATAATAAATCGTTAAATAACAAACCAAAATCCATCATATTATATGTAACTGTTGAGTTAAATATATAACATTATTGTGCTTTTAAAAGAATAATGCACCACATCTGTGGTGGGTGGGGTTTGAATCCTATCCACCTCCACACAATCCGCCAACAGTTACCAACAAGCCACAACTCATTGCTTTGTTAACTTTCACACTTTATTATTTAAAAAATCTACTCATTTTCTAAGGGACTATGGGAGAGCGGAGTGGACTGGAACCCTGAGCCGTAGAGGTAGTGGAACCATGAGTGGGGGAAATCCACAAGATGCTCAAAACATTCCCTTAAAGGCCCAGAGCTTCCAGTTTCATAATTTGATAAGTTTATAGTCGATTTTGCACGTTTTGGTGCCAGGAATTCATATGTGTCGTCTGTTTCTCCTATTGATCTCTCCATTTCTAGGCCATCATCTAAATTGGAGGTATAAGGATCATTTTTTGTAAAGATTCTTGTAACGGATTTCTTCGATGCCACTTAATGAAAGAAGGCCTCCCCACTTTAAACAAGGCCTAGAAATGTAGCCCACATTGGGTGAAATGCATAATAAAATTGTTTGTGTACCTTTGATCTCATGGTTTCTTTATGTTTTCCACTTCTTTTTCATGTGTTAAGTTACTTGGTTAATATGCTCTTTTATATGCAATTTTCAATGCATCCTTAAAGTTAAAATAACTAGACCAAGTTTCGTATCATAGAAGGTCTTCTTGATGTCAGTTGCTTGAGTGAATTCTAACTAGGAACACGCTCCAAAGAGGTGTAGGAAAACTTAAACTCTTTGATCCCAAAGTGGGGCGTGCACCACAGAGACGAAACATGGTAGATGTGGAAGCTCGATTGGAGGAAGAGTGAAATTATCACAAGATCTTATTCACCATGGCAGAGAAAGTTGACAATTTGTTTGAAGAATATGAAAAGACAATCAAGCCTAAGAGGAAATAACCAGATGATCATGACTCGGTAAATCATGAAGGTGGAGCGGAAGAGCCCCATCCCTCTCCATCCTCCAGTGAAAGTTCTTCTTCTTCCTCTTCTCGCCATTAACAAGAATAAAGGGAATGCATCTAAAATACTTTTTTCAAGCTCAATGTCAACTTTGATTTACCTGTATTTAGTGGAAAATCTAATGCAAAAAACATAGATAACTAGATAAGACAGGTTGAAGTGTATTGACGCATACAACAAATCAAAGAGGATGAAGCCAAGATCCATCTAACTTCCCTTTTATTGAGTGGCACTGATCTCGTCTGGTGGGAAGGAAATATGCAACAAGGTGGTAAGAGTAGTTGTAAATGTATTTCATCTTAGTCTGAGTTCATTTATGCTTTAATAAGACAATTTTACCCATTGGGTTACAGATAGAAAGCCATGATGGAATGACAACATTTGAAATAAAGCAAAGGTGAAATTGTTCAAAATTTTATAGAGGAGTTTAGAAAACAAGAACTAGCATTGAATGTTCCACTAGACACTTCTGAAACGTTGATGAAATATACTGGATACCTTCATAGTTATTTTTGACATTCATTGTTATTATTTGAACTTAAGTCTCTTGTTGAAGCTAGTGTGAAGGTTGTACATCTAAAAAGGAGGGAGAAGCATGAGCAAGACGACTGCCCAAAGAGAGTAGTAGTAGCCAAGAGAAGAGAAGCAAGGCCCTCTTGTACTCATTGTGAGAAAGAAGAGCATTATGAGGAGAATTGTTGGAAACTGCATCCAGAATTGAGACCTAAGAGGAATGATAGAAAATAGATCTGGAAGATAGTTGCAACCGTGCAACAAGACCAATAATTTGAATCAAAGGACGATGAGAAGTTCACATGTGCGATATTTTCATGTAATGGACCAATTTACCTGGGGTCAAACTCAGGTGATCAAATGACGATTTCAACTCTTGGGATTACAGTAGATGGACCCATCGACTTGGGTTCTAATTCAAGTAGTGAGAAAAAAAATTCAGCAGATGTGGTGCCAAAAATGAAAAGGGGACCAAATGTTTCATGGCTCCAAGAACTCGAAGAAATAAAACAAATCATTCAAGAAGAGAATGTTGAAATAAGGAGTCTCCTACAAGAAGCATAGAAGTAGAAACAAAGGTTTCAACATCAATTATAAGCCATGAAGGAGGCCTTGGAAAGGTTGTAGCATAACAAGCCTGAGGTAAAAAGTGATTCTTCAATTTGATAAACTTTTTTATGATAATGATGTTGCTACCTTTGAGAAACATATTATAGGAATTGGATCAAAATTCCTAAAGAAAATAGGGTATCAAGGAAAGGGTCTCGACATTAATGGCTAAGTCATTGTGAATCCCATCAAAGTGGAGGAATTTCCTCATTATGTAGGACTTGAATACGTGAGAAAAAAGGTTGGGGAATGCTCCAAGACAATGAATGACCAACCAATGACGCATGATGAGAGAACTTCATCACATTCCAGTGATAGTGAGGATTCTGTTGTGCTCTACAACAACCTCCCATTTCATACAAATTTTATTTTCAAAACTATAATATGAAATGGGTCCCTTTTCATTTAAATTGGTATCAACTTATCATTATTCAAAAAGGTCCGAAACAAAATAAAACATTATAAAACCTTTTTGATAAACCAATTAATCGGTCTTATAATAAAAAATAAGTAATCTTTTATTACTGCGATAAAGCGATCGCAAGATCGCATATCGCAATGACCAAGGATGCATAACTTAAAAGACCCATTGATTTTCCCCGACGCGACAATGCACAAAAGGCTATCGGATATTGCGAAGGTAAGCAATCATAGCAAAAAGACCCCTTTTCGCTCCGATGCGATATCGCTATCGGCGATCGGGGATGTACCATGCATGCATCTAAGGCCCTCGCTCAAAACTCCCGATGCGAATTGGCGATATCGCTATCGGAAATCGGGGATTCCGAAAGGAACCAATATAACAACTTAAGCTTTCCCTGATCGCCGATTGCGATAAAGCTAAAGCATAGATTTCAAAAAAGATTGGTAAAGCCGGGATATTTTATGGTTATTTAGTATTAAAGGCCTTTCTTTTCCCGATAGCGATTCACTTGCGCTCAACCGCCAAAACATCAAAGCCACGCTTAAATGAATCATTCGGCCAATAAATGATATGATGAGCATTTAAAGGATTGACAGGTTTAAACGACCATTTAATGAAACAGTAAGTCTAAAATCTCTTCAGAGATTGCATCTGTGGCCACCTTGAGTTAAATCCTTCACTATTCATTGATTAATGTATCTCGTTCATATTTGGTTTGCACCACCAATTCTCCACATTACGTTCATTTTCTCTCTTGTGCAGAGCTCTTCGGAAGCAGCAAATTCAAGCCAAATGGGGAAGAAATCTAAGAAAACTGGAACAGCTTCCGCTTTGGTAGTTACAGGACAACACATTGCCGATCCTGGACAAAGAAAAAAGGGACTGATATCGGACACCACATGTTTAGGACTCCGTAAAACTACTTGGCTGAATATCTACAATCTGACTGAGGCCGAAGAGCCTGAGGTAACAACAGTGCAAGCCACATCAGACCCGACCCGGAAGTCTGATGCTACTCTAAAGTATTTAGCTGACTC
This sequence comes from Pinus tabuliformis, assembly GCA_031772625.1. NCBI lineage: Eukaryota > Viridiplantae > Streptophyta > Pinopsida > Pinales > Pinaceae > Pinus > Pinus tabuliformis. Next base: position 150,413,917 of record CM062804.1, on the reverse strand, counting down.
TTACTTTCATCGCATAGCAGCCTGAGAACAAATTCTCCCATATACAGATGTGGTGAGATGGGCAATTGAAGAAATCCCAATCACCAATAGAACATTTTGCACCATGGATGGGAGAGTCTTCAGCTTGTTTCAACCTGATGATTTGAGGCAAATGTATCATTTTCCTGCACCGGAGAAGAAGTAAAACAAAGCATTTTTCGAGAAGTTTAGAAATGAAAATGACATTGAATCAGAACCAATACGGCATTGGAGGCAAAACCCAGTGAAACACAAGCATGAGTCTTCGGGTAAGTGCTCTGTCGATTCCTTGTGTTCTCCTTATTGTTATGCCGGAGTAATGTTGTGTAGGTTATGGGGGTTGCATGATTCTGCAAATTTCACTATAGAGATGGTTCCTCTAATGGAAGCAGCTTGCAATAGTGAAATAATGGATTGGGGAAATATATTGTCTAATAAGTTAGCAACAGCGGTTCTTGAATTCAGAAACAAGTCCCGCGTTACTGAAAGGTTTATTCCCCCATTTTACTATAGTGCCTACATCCTGGATACCCTCTGTTTTAATTCAGAATTTCCTGTGCTCGGGTGGAGATGGACTCCACAAGACCCTATGCCCATTCATATATACCACCAGAAGTTATGGAAAGCCCACTATAAACATCATTTATATCAAGTTTGCAATGGTTTTATGCTACCCATTCACTATGCCATTTTTGACAAACCCACTCCTAAGATTTCCTCACAGGCAGAGATTGAATTGACATCCATAGGAAGATGGTTCGGGGAAGAAAAATTCACTTATGTAAGGGTTTTCGGTAGTCATGCCAAGCCTCATGTCCTCCCCTTATATGCACCCGACAAACTATTGGCCTGCGAGATAGCATATCAGCTTACATCCGAAGGAGTTACAAAAACTATAAGGAATAAAAAGAAGCAGGTTCGGCCTCCCTTTCCTCTAAGATGTGGTGTTTACGCTCTACATGACTATAAACATGCAGAGAAGGAAGTAGATAAGATTAAGGCACTAAATCTCACCACTCTTCCTAATAGGTGATTTGATCCAAATAAAGTCGCCTACAATGCACTTGAACAGGAAAAACTCACTAAATTTGACCATAAAGATGATGAGTTTGATGACTTGTTCTCCTCAGCTGAGTCGCTATTCTAGGTTCAAGCACTAGCCAGAATGAGATATCGGGACGACGGGTTAGTTGAATTTAACAGGCTTAAAGAGCAGAGGTTGCAAACTTTGCCTCTAGATCTATTAGCAACGACTCCAATGACACAGTCAAGCGAGCTTGAATAGCGACCGCCTGCTACATCAGGAATTGCTGGAGAAACCCAAACAAAAGAGCAGAGGAAAGAGCAGGAGCAAAGTAGCACAGACGTGAATGTAGATGCCTAGATTGACCCGAAATTGCTCCAGGAATGGCAGCAATTCGTCTCAATCATAAGCAATCTTGAGAGCTCAAAGGAAGCCGATACATCAAAAGTGGGTAACACACAGGATACAACATCAAAAGAGGTTCCAAGTGGAACCAGCGACCTACCCCTTTCAATAGGAATAAAGATAATTCCCAAGGAGCCTTCAGATCAGATCGTTCTGCAAGTGGAGGAGATACCTCAATTGGACGTCTTTTACAGTCCAAAGCACAGGGCTGTAGTAAAACGACAGTGGAAAAGGAGAAGGACTGACCATCCTTCCCTCTTCCCTGAAAAAACAGTGACGGGCAACGTGGTTTGGAAGGAGGAATTTGATCCTTCTGATGACCTAAAAAACTGTCCCAATATGCTAGATCCTATTCGGCAGCCACCATAGGCAAGGCATCAGAAGTTAGTAATCTATTAAAAGGAAAGGACCAGGAAATCACTTTGCTACAAGTGCAACTATCGGAGGCACAGCAGAAGGCAGAACAAGCAGAACAACAATTGTTTACACAACAACAAATAAATAATCAATTGAATAAACAATTGCAGGAAGAGAAACAGAGAATTGATTCGAGTGCAATTCAAAAGCAGAAAGAGATATCGAAAGCATTGGCAAGACTAAAAGCAATGAATGAACAGATGGTGAAGTCGAAAGATGAGCAAATTTCTCAATTATCAGCCCAAATAGAGAAGACCAAGAATCTTCCATAGCCAGCCGAGTTCACAAACGAAGCATTACAGATTAATAAAGCATTGGTGACACAAATAAGGCTGTTATGTCAACAAATCACCCAAGCAGAACCTTTATGTGACCTAACAGCATCAATAATTGATAAATCGGTTGATGCTAGAACAGACTTGGAGCAGGCCGATGAGACCTTGACCAATTTTATTGAGTGGCAAGACACTAATGAGGGACAGGCAACTAATTTGCCAAAAATCCTAGAATCACATAAAGAGATCCTATTTATGGAATGGCAGTCCCAGTTAATGAAAGCAGAGAGAGCAGTTTCCAGATGCAAGTGAACCACAAGTAATTTGGTTGAATTGATTAATAATACTCTCTACTTATCTAACATGATCTCTCAATGTACCCCAGGTAAATTGCTATCAGCTAAAACATTGGAGAAGTCATGTTATCAAGAGCTGGAGAGAAAAATGGGAGATTGATCCCAGGAATTAACAGTTTGACTTGGGACACCTATTGGTTATTCCTAGTCAAACAATACAGCCATAGAGCCGCCCTCAAGTGCCTGACAGATGCAATCGGGTGTATCATTCCTAATATACAAGATGCTACCTATGCTGCCCAACTCAATTCTCGTCTCAACTGACCTCCAGAAGTGGAACCAATGCTAGCAATATGCCAACTCAGGTTGAAAGGCAAACAACCTAAGTGATGAATCATGTTGTCGACTGCCAGATTGCTATGAAGAAGATACTCCCAATCAAGTTGTACCAATTAAGTAGGATTTTAGTTTCATAGTTAGTTAGTTTTAATCAAGTATTTATAGACCCTTTCATGTATTTAGAAAGGGTTGTAAGTTTTTGTATATGACTTAAACCTGAAGTTGCACTACTGTACTTCGGGCATATTTTTTACAAAACTGGGCCAATTATTCCAATTTTGATAACGAAGCTTTTATGTGAATGTGCACTACTGCCTTTGTTTAAAAGCATTTCTGAGTCGGAAGAAGGAATTCAAATAGCGATTGATGTTGGGAATTATTTGCAGCTCATATGGTACTACTATCTATGTCTGAGTTCATTCTTTTTATGTGAATTGTTGTTTGATTGCTCTTGCTATTATCAGATATATGCATGTGTTTTTAACAACATTCTTTATACTTTCCACTACTGGATGTTTACAACATGCTTTTCTTTTAATCATACATGTATCAGTAATATAAAAGGATACGTGTAACAATGTGCTAATCACTTTGTTCAACTATATGAACAAAGCAATAATTAAGTGAATGAATGTCTATGTTTATTGCTTAGAGTCATCTATATGCCTATCGATGAACAGAGATCATCAAGCATTGCACTTAAAAGAATAGAAGCCTCCCGGGATAGAATAGTTATTTATATTTTTGTTGTTAGATTAAGTCATCCATTCATTATCATTTATTAAGAAAACCAATCACTCATCCATCCCCTTTTATTCATTATTGGGAAACTGGTCTCATTATATCCAGTTGGAGCCACCATCCCAAACGGAAAAGGAGCTGTATTAAGGTCCAGACCGGGTGGTTATCCCCTAATGTTGATACAACGATTTTCGGGGCATCAACATTTTTGGTGCTAGAAGGAGGGCCTAAATATGAATGGTGAGCAAATCCAAATCTACAGACCATTCTGAGAGTAATTCTCCCTCCACATCACCTCGTACTTCCCAATTGCATGCTGGTTCTCCAGTATTCAAGAAAGAAGAAGAGGAATCAACTACCACTGCTCAAACCCACCATACTACAGAACGATTAAGTCCTGAGTCCCCTGAAGTTCAGTTACTCATCTAGAAAATTCAAGGCTTCTCGATAACTCCATAGAAATATGAAGTATCTCAAAGCAGTGAGACTTCGTAATTCAATTTACCTCATCCCCTCACTAAACTTCAGAGCGGAAAGCTCGGTATTGAACCTACTGAGTTTCCTTTACCCAAAAGGAAAAGGGCAAAGAAGAACACTGAAGGATCTGACAGTGAAGCACTTTCATCCACATCCTCCATCTCATCTTCCCCAGTGCGAAGTCAACCATCCACTCCCTCATTACACATTGTTGTTCATCAGGGATTAGGAACTTCAACATCCCAATCGGCTCAATCCTCAATATCAACTCCTTCCCAAACATCTGGAATTTCAACAGTAGTATCATCCACTACTGGTGTTACAATGGCAGATCCATGGACCAGGCCTGGTGCGGTCAACATGCCTGCACCATTACATGCATTACCTGATGCTCCTGAAAAATGGCTACCCAAGTTTAACCCAGATGATGGAACACAAGCTGAGGAACATATTAATAACTTCATGTTATCAGTTAATCTCAAAGGAGTAGCAGAGGAAGATGTTGTCGTTAGACTTTTCCCTTATACTTTGCAAGGATCAGCAGGATCCTGGTATTTTTCCTTGCCATCTGGTTCCATTACCAGTTGGGCCATTTGCCAAGAGCAGTTTCTCACTAAGTATGGTGATGATAGATCTTTAGCCACATTAATAAATGATCTCTCCAATCTTAGAATAGAGCATAGGGAGCCGATTAAAGAATTCAATGCGCGATTCAATAAACTCTTGAATAAAATCCCAACGGCCTCCAAACCAAGTGAGCAAATTAGAAGTGAGTGGTATATAACTGCCCTACCTGCCAATATAGCTATTTTCGTAGACAGGGCCGGAAAACCAACTTTAGCTGAAAACATGAAAGAAGCACTTACTGTGGAGAAACGTATTAATGCTCTAGAGAAGAAAGCTGCTCTTGAGGATAGAAAATCCAAAAAAGTTTCTTTTAAAGATGATTCAAAGAAGAAAACCCCTAAAGATCCCTATGATATGGAAGGTCTGCAAAAGGTCCTTAAGACTTTGTCAAATGAAATGGTTGAGATCAAAAAACAAGTAGCAGAAACCTCAACTAAAAGGCCCTTTAAGAATTACAAGAAAATTGAATCAAAACCACCAAATGTTATATCTAATGCAGATTCAGATCCCGAGGAAGAAGAAGAGGAGGAAACAATTTCACCAACTGATGAAGAAGAGGAAATTGCTGAATTCCATGGAATGTGGCATTTTATATTACCTAACTCTGATACAGAAAATGAACAAGAAGCCTTTCCTGTCACCACTAGGAGTAAAAGTTCCCTTGAACCCGTCTAGGAAACTTCAAAGAAAAGAAGTGCAGGTGCTACAACAACAAAGGAAAAGGTATGCACAAGGAAGCCAGTTGCAACGGTTCCCCAAAACCAACCTTCAACCTCAAATATGCCTTCAAAATCTAAAACATTGGTAGTATCCGATTCAATGGATTACAATATCATTGATGATATGAAGAAAACTAAGGCGAACATTACTATGTTTGAACTTAGTAAACTAAAACATCAACAGAAATTGCTTCTCAAAGAATTGAATGATGTTCCTTCTTCACCTCTTCCCAGTGCTAAAGCTGCAAATGATTTAGGACAGCCACCTTCTAGCAGGATTGAAGCTACTGATACGATTCTGATAGGAGACAGATCCAATTCCCATACTCCTCCTTTCCTATTAACCTACGAGATTTATAATCGTAATCTGCACAATTGTTTGATAGACTCAGGGGCATCCTCAAATATAATGCCAGCTTCGATTTGTTCCAAACTGAACATTGAGCCCCAAAAATCTGCAGTTCACATTGTGCAGTTAGATAGAACCAAGGTACAGGTTGTGGGAGAAATTAACTTTGTAACTATTAGGTTATCGGTCGATCCATGAGTAGTTCAAAGAATTGATATCTTAATCGCCGATATACCTGAATTTTATGGTTTAATCTTGAGTAGGGATTGGTCTGAGAAGCTCCACGGATATATTTCAACCGATTGGTCACACATGTGGCTACCCTACAAGGGAAAGCCAAATCAAATAAAAATCAATCGGGAAAAGCACATGACCCACACTGTTACAGAGTTTGAACAGGAGAATCAACCAATAGCATTTAATAACAATATCTTGGGGAATTATTCATCCAAATCATTTTTGGGCAATTTCACAGCCCAACCATCTCCTTTCTTAGTAAACAATTTTACATCTCAGATCGAAAATTATTCATAAACAGATAGGTCAAGATGTTTTAATGATACTGAGAAAACTTTAAATAAAATTGTTGATAATTCTTTATTTTGGTCTTTATATTTCGATGGGTCTAAGTCTAACGAAGGCTTGGGAGCAGGATGTATCTTGGTTAGCCCACAGGGATAAAAAATAATGGTGTCCTGTAGGTTGGAGCTTGAATGCACAAACAACACAGCAGAGTATGAAGCCTTAGTCCAAGGACTATACAAAGTGATTGGCCTTAAGGTTCAATATCTGAAAGTGTTCGGCGATTCAGAAATTATTATCAAACAGGTGAGAAATACGATTCATTGTCTTTCAAACCATCTTAAACATTATCAGTCGCTGGTACAAGAACTCACCTCGCACTTTTCAGCATTCAATATTTCTTCCATCCCTAGGTCTCAAAATTCAGCAGCCGACTTGCTAGCCAATGTTGCTTCCAAACTCCTACCTTCTGAAGATTATAGCCCAGATAGATTTTCAGTAGAATTGCTTTTTAGGCCATCAATTCCTGACAATGTCACTAATTGGAGAGTATTCAATCACGATGAAGACATTTTACAATTTTTGACTTCCGAAAAGTCCTATGATGATCAGATCATAGAGGAAAGCGATCATGATCACCAAATGAGAGAAAAGCTCGGAGAAAACTCAATACCGAAGCCTATGGTGAAGCTTGAGGATCTTTACGACATTAAAGACAGGTTTAAACCTGTGACCAATACAAAGCTCCAAAGTTCCACCTTGAGGTTTGAATTGATAAATCTTGGCACTGAGCAAAATCCTCAAAACATTAATCTAGGATTAGGACTTTCTGTGGAAGAAAAAACGACATTCATTAGACTGTTAAGAAAAAATAAACATGTCTTCACTTGGAAGTATGATGATTTAAAGACATATGATACATCTATCATCCAGCATACCATTCCAATGCTTTCCGAACAAAAACCAGTTCAACAAAAGCTCAGGAAAATACATCCGAACTTAGAGAGTCAAATAAAATCAGAGCTCAATAAACTCTTGAAAGCTAGGATTATTTTTCCCATTCGGCACTCAAACTGGGTCTCCAATATGGTGCCTGTTAGGAAGAAAAATGGCGATATCAGGATTTGTATAGATTTCAGAAATCTGAATAAGGCAAGCCTAAAAGATAATTTCCCATTACCTACTATGGAGTAGATACTCCATTCAGTAGCAGGCTATGAATTGATGTCCTTTTTAGATGGTTTTTCAGGATATAACCAAGTTTTGGTTCATCCTGATGACAGACTCAAAACTAAATTTAGAACAAAATGGGGAACTTATGCCTATCAGAAAATGCCTTTCGGACTTATTAAAGTAGGAGCCACGTTCCAAAGAGCGATGGATATAGCTTTTAAAGGATTGATCAACAAAACAGTAGTTGTCTACTTAGACGATATTACTGTATTTTCTAAAAAGAGATCCAATCATTTGCATGATTTAAACCAAATCTTTGAATGCTGCAGAAGGTACGGTATTTCACTCAATCCCAAAAAATCCTTCTTCACTCTTAATCAAGGAAAGCTCTTGGGTTTTATTGTTTCCAAAGATGGAATTTATATTGATCCGGATAGGATTAAAGAGATCTCTGAAATCCCTTTTCCTCATAATAAAAAATCCATGCAGTCATTTTTAGGCCAAATCAATTTTGTCAAAAGATTTGTTCCAGACTTTTATCACATCATTTTGCCACTACAAACTATGATTAAGAAAAATTCAGTTTTAGATGGGGATCAGCAGAAAAGGAAGCGTTTGATTTAATCAAACAATCAATAATCAATGCCCCCACTTTAAATACTCCTAATTTTTCTAATCATTTCACATTGTATACTATCGCATCCGATTCATCTTATGCAGCAATACTCACTCAGATTAATGAACACAACTTGGAAGCACCCATTTCATTTTATAGTTCAAATCTTCAGGGTGCTGAACTGAATTACTCTGAAGTAGAAAAACAAGCCTTTGTTGTATATAAGGTTGTCAAACATTACAAACCCTTCCTTTTAAAAGCCCATACAAAAGTCATAGTTCCTTTTCCTGCAGTAAGGCAACTATTAATCCAAAGGGAATTAGGTGAAAAAAGGGCAAACTGGGTTACAACACTTCAAGAATATGACTTGGAAATCAAGCCAACAAAGATTGTTAGAGGCCAAGGTTTTTGCAGGTTATTGGCAGGAGCATCCAACATTCAACAACCAGGTGATACAGAACATATCAAAGAAATCAATCAGATAAGTATTACTGATTCTGAATCACAATATGCACACTTGATAATTTATTTGAAAAATGGATATGCACCTCCTAACCTGTCTTACAAAAACAAAAGGGCCATTATATTAAAAGCAAGAAACTTCACAATTATTGATGATGTACTTTTTAGGCAAAATTATGATTCAATCTTATTAAGATGCCTAGAAAAACCTGAAGCACAAAAGGTTTTGCAGGAATTACATGATGGACCAGCAAGAGGACATTTTGGAGCTGACACAACAGCCCACAAAATCATTCATGCTGGATACTATTGGCCCACCCTGTTCAGAGATGCTCATGAATATGTAAGGAAATGCCGAAGTTGTCAAATTTCTAGTGGAAGACAAAGAAAGCCAACTTTCCCTTTGCAACCAGTCAACATTGAACAACCATTTGAGCAATGGGGATTGGACATCATTGGAGAAATCACTCCACATTCTTCCAAACAGCATAAGTATATCCTTACTGCCACTAATTATTTTACTAAGTGGGTTGAAGCAATTCCTTTAAAGACAACAAATTCTGAGGCAATTATAGAATTCATAGATCAATTCATCATTACCAGGTTTGGTGTCCCAAATGCTCTTGTTTTTGATAATGCATCTTATTTCTCAGGCAATGCTATGTTTGATTTCACTATTAAAAGAGGATTTAAATTGAAATATTCTGCTAATTACTATCCCCAGGGTAACAGTTTAGCAGAATCTACCAATAAAAATCTAATTAAGATTATTAAGCAAACTATCAAACAAAATCATAAAAACTGGCACAAATCTTTAATATTCACACTATGGGCTGATAGGATAACACAAAAAGCATCCATAGGTTCTTCTCCATTCAATCTTGCATATGGGAAAGAAGCAGTGCTACCAACAAATCTTGTCCTTCCTTCTCTAGCCCTAGTTCAGTTTATTGAAGAAAGCCCTTCTTCTTCTATTCAACTTAGACATGATCAAATCTTAAAATTAGAAGAGGAGAGAGAAAAAGCCAAAGTTACTCATGCAAAACATCAGCAAATTATCAAGTCATCCTTTGATTCAAATTCATCCAGTTCAAAACAATTACAAGTTGGTGATTTAGTTCTGAAATGGGACAAAGCCCATGAGGATAAAGGAAAACACACCAATTTCCAGAAAATGTGGCTTGGGCCATTTCAGATCTGCGAGAAGATAGGCCATTCGACCTTCATATTACAAGATTTATCAGGTTTGAGAGATTCTCTCCATGTTAATGGCCTCATCTTAAAGAAATTCTTCAATTGAGGAGGTAACCCCTTCTCCTTTTTTAGTTTAGTAGAATTTGTAGTTTGTAGGACCATTAGGAAATAAAGTTGTAAGGTATCTTCCATTGACCTTTGCTATATTTGAAAGTTGCTCAAAAGAAATAGGTTGATATTCACTTTTAAAATAATAGAAGCCTTAGACAAAAGGGACAATTTCTAGGAAACTAGGTATAATTGCATTCTGAAACAACACTTCAATTTTTGTGAACTCTTCTCAAGGTTTAGAAGTATTGTAAATCATTTTATGTTTTCAAATTGGTCACAAGAAAGGTTATCAATATCAAAACAACAACTAATTCAACTTCAACATCTTCAACTCTTACCCTGTCATCCATTCACTCTTAAGGAGAAAATTGTGCATCCCATTCATCAAAGTTTATGATTACTCAGAGTGTAATTTTAAAATATTTGATATAAAAGATAAGGGGTCTTATTACAAGCCTGCTTACCATGATCACCGGGAAATAGTTTAACCGACATTACCAACACTGCATACCAAAACAAGGTAATGGCTTAGAATTATAAGACAGGGGGTCTCATCACGAGCCAGCTTGTTCGGTTAAATTACTACTAGTGAATGGCATTGTCAAACAGTTGGCCACCAAACCAGGACAATGGCTTTTTATCTTACAAAATAATAGAAAATCAAAAATAGATACAAAATATGAAAGCATGGTTTGAATTCATTTTTTAATCATACTCTGAAATGGACGGGATAATGAACAATAACATGGTTAAAAGGTATCCCTGTCGAAACTATGAACGTTTGCTGGCAGTAGAGGCTCTACATATGACAAAGGAGTCAATTAAAGAGGCTGAGTCGGAAAGGTTTTATGTTTTATCATTATCAACCAATAGAGGCCAATTTAAAACTTAGAATGTATTTAATTTTAACAAGAGAAGAAATTAGCAAAAATAGCTTTTATTTTATTCGGAATGCATATATACCTAGTTATATTAGAATTTTCCTCTTTGATGAGATTCCTATTTAAAGAAAGTTTAAGTATTTCAGTACTTTTCAGAGATAACTGTTTCTCCCAGCGAATCGCCAATTGTTGTGCTCTACAACAACCCCCCATTTCATACAAATTTTATTTTCAAAACTATAATATGAAATGGGTCCCTTTTCATTTAAATTGGTATCAACTTATCATTATTCAAAAAGGTCCAAAACAAAATAAAACATTATAAAACCTTTTTGATAAACCAATTAATCGGTCTTATAATAAAAAATAAGTAATCTTTTATTATTGTGATAAAGCGATCGCAAGATCGCATATCGCAATGACAAAGGATGCATAACTTAAAAGACCCATTGATTTTCCCCGACGCGACAATGCACAAAAGGCTATCGGATATTGCGAAGGTAAGCAATCATAGCAAAAGACCCCTTTCGCTCCGATGCGATATCGCTATCGGCGATCGGGGATGTACCATGCATGCATCTAAGGCCCTCGCTAAAAACTCCCGATGCGAATTGGTGATATCGCTATCGGCAATCGGGGATTCCGAAAGGAACCAATATAACAACTTAAGCTTTCCCCCAATCACCGATTGTGATAAAGCTAAAGCGCATATTTCAAAAAATATTGGTAAAGCCGGGATATTTTATGGTTATTTAGTATTAAAGGCCTTTCTCTTCCCGATAGTGATTCACTTGCGCTCAACCGCAAAAACAAAGCCACGCTTAAATGAATCATTCGGCCAATAAACGATATGATGAGAATTTAAAGGATTGATAGGTTTAAACGGCCATTTAATGAAACAGTAAGTCTAAAATCTCTTCGGAGATTACATCCGTGGCCACCTTGAGTTAAATCCTTCACTATTCATTGATTAATATATCTCATTCATATTTGGTTTACGCCACCAATTCTCCGCATTACATTCATTTCCTCTCTTGTGCAGAGCTCTTCGGAAGCAGCAAATTCAAGCCAAATGGGGAAGAAATCTAAGAAAACTGGAAGAGCTTCCGCTTCGGCAGTTATAGGACAACACATTGCCGATCCTGGACAAAGCAAAAAGGGGCTGATATCGGACACCACATGTTTAGGACTCGGTAAAACTACTTGGCTGAATATCTACAATCTGACTGAGGCCGAAGAGCCTGAGGTAACAACAGTGCAAGCCACAGCAGACCTGACTCAGAAGTCTGATGCTACTCTAAAGGATTTAGCTAACTCTTACCTTGATCGCATAGCAGCCCGAGAAAAATTCTCCCATATACAGATGTGGTGAGATGGGCAATTGAAGAAATCCCAATCACCAACAGAACATTTTGCACCATGGATGGGAGAGTCTTCGGCTCGTTTCAACCTGATGATTTGAGGCAAATGTATCATTTGCCTACACCGGAGAAGAAGTACAACAAAGCATTTTTGGAGAAGTTCAGAAATGAAAATGACATTGAATTAGAACCAATATAGCATTGGAGGAAAAACCGAGTGAAACACAAGCATGAGTCTTCGGGTAAGTACTCTGTCGATTCCTTGTGTTCTCCTTATTGTTATGCCGGAGTAATGATGTGTAGGTTGTGGGGGTTGCATGATTCTGCAAATTTCACTATAGAGATGGTTCCTCTAATGGAAGCAGCTTGCAATAGTGAAATAATGGATTGGGGAAATATATTGTCTGATAAGTTAGCAACAACGGTTCTTGATTTCAGAAACAAGTCCCGCATTACTGAAAGGTTTATTCCCCCATTTTACTATAGTGCCTACATCCTGGATACCCTCTGTTTTAATTCAGAATTTCCTGTGCTCGGGTGGAGATGGACTCCACAAGACCCAATGCCCATTCATATATACCACTAGAAGTTATGGAAATCCCACTATAAACATCATTTATATCAATTTTGCAATGGTTTTATGCTACCCATTCACTATGCCATTTTTGACAAACCCACTCCTAAGATTTCCTCACAGGCAGAGATTGACTTGACATCCATAGGAAGATCGTTCGGGGAAGAAAAATTCACTTATGTAAGGGTTTTTGGCAGTCATGCCAAGCCTCATGTCCTCCCCTTATATCCACCCGACAAACTGTTGGCCCGAGAGATAGCATATCAGCTTACTTCCGAAGGAGTTACAGAGACTCTAAGGAATAAAAAGAAGCAGGTTTGGCCTCCCTTTCCTCTAACATGTCGTGTTTACGCTCTGCATGACTATAAACATGTAGAGAAAGAAGCAGATAAGATTAAGGCACTAAATCTCGCCACTCTTCCTAATAGGAGATTTGATCCAAATAAAGTCGCTTACAATACACTTGAACAGGCAAAACTCACTAAATTTGACCATAAAGATGATGAGTTTGATGACCTGTTCTTCTCAGCCGAGTCGCTATTCCAGGTTCAAGCACTAGCCATAATGAGATATCAGGACGACGGGTTAGTTGAATTTAACAGGCTTAGAGAGCAGAGGTTGCAAACTCTGCCTCTAGATCTGTTAGCAACGACTCCAATGACACAGTCAAGCGAGCCTGAACAGCAACCGCCTGCTACATCAGGAATTGCTGGAGAAACCCAAACAAAAGAGCAGAGGAAAGAGCAGGAGGAAGTGCAGAGGAAAGAGCAGGAGCAAAGTAGCACAGACGTGAATGTAGATGCCTAGATTGACCCAAAATTGCTCTAGGAATGGCAGCATTTCATCTCAATCATAAGCAATCTTGAGAGCTCAAAGGAATCCGATACATCAAAAGCGACTAACACACAGGATACAGCATCAAAAGAGGTTCCAAGTGGAACCAGTGGCCTACCCCTTTCTATAGGAATATAGATAATTCCCAAGGAGCCTTCGGATCAGATCGTTTTGCAAGTGGAGGAGATACCTCCATTGGACGTCTTTTATAGTCCAAAGCACAGGGTTGTAGTAAAACGATAGCGGAAAAGGAGAAGGACTGATCAACCTTCACTCTTCCCTGAACAAACAGTGACGGGCAACGTGGTTTGGAAGGAGGAGTTTGATCCTTCTCATGACCTAACAAAACTGTCCCAATATGCTGGAGCCTATTTGGCAGCCACCATAGACAAGGTACCAGAAGTTAGTAATCTATTAAAAGGAAAGGACCAAGAAATCACTTTGCTACAAGCGCAACTATCAGAGGCACAACAAAAGGCAGAAAAAGCATAACAGCAATTGTTTACACAACAACAAATAAATAATCAATTGAATAAACAATTGCAGGAAGAGAAACAAAGAATTGATTCGAGTGCAGTTCAAAAGCAGAAAGAGCTGTCGGAAGCATTGGCAAAACTAAAAGAAATGAATGAACAGATGGTGAAGTCGAAAGATGAGCAAATTGCTCAATTATCAGCCCAAATAGAGAAGACCAAGAATCTTCAACAGCCAGCCGAGTTCAGAACCAAAGCATTACAGATTAATAAAGCATTGGTGACACAAATAAGGTTGTTATGTCAACAAATCACCCAAGCAGAACCTTTATGTGACTTTAATTGATAAATCAATTGATGCTAGAACAGACTTAGAGCAGGCCGATGAGACCTTGACCAATTTTCTTGAGTGGCAAGACACTGATGAGGGACAGGAAGCTAATTTGCCAAAAATCCTAGAATCACATAAAGAGATCCTATTTATGGAATGGCAGTCCCAATTAATGAAAGCGGAGAGAGAAGTTTCCAGATGCAAGTTAACCACAAGTAATTTGGTTGAATTGATTAATAATACTCTCTACTTATCTAACATGATCTCTCAATCTACCCCAGCTAAATTGCTATCGGCTAAAACATTGGAGCAGTCATGTTATCAAGAGCTGGAGAAAAATGGGAGATTGATCGCAGGAATTAACAGTTTGACTTGGGACACCTATTGGTTGTTCCTAGTCAAACCATACAGCCAGAGAGCCACCCTCAAGTGCCTGACAGATGCAATCGGGTGTATCATTCCTGATATACAAGATGCCACCTATGCTACCCAACTCAGTTCTCGTCTCAACCGACCTCCAGAAGTGGAACCAATGCTAGCAATATGCCAACTCAGGTCAAAAGGCAAACAACCTAAGTGATGAATCATGCTGCCGACTGCCAGATTGCTATGAAGAAGATATTCCCAATCAAGTTGTACCAATTAAGTAGGATTTTAGTTTCATAGTTAGTTAGTTTTAATCAAGTATTTATAGACCCTTTCATTTATTTAGAAAGGGTGATAAGTTTTTGTATATGACTTAAACCTGAAGTTGCACTACTGTACTTCAGGCATATTCTTTTATAAAACTGGGCCAATTATTCCAATTTTGATAATGAAGCTTTTATGTGGATGTGCACTACTGCCTTTATTTAAAAGCATTTCTGAGTCAGAAGAAGGAATTTCAAATAGCGATTGATGTTGGGAATGATTTGCAGCTCATATGGTACTACTATCTATGTCTGAGTTCATTCTTTTTATGTGAATTGTTGTTTGATCGCTCTTGCTATTATCAGATATATGCATGTGTTTTTAACAGCATTCTTTATACTTTCCACTATTGGATGTTTACAGCATGCTTTTCTTTTAATCATACATGTATCGGTAATATAAAAGGATAAGTGTAACAATGTGTTAATCACTTTGTTCAACTATTTGAACAAAGCAATCATTAAGTGAATGAATGTCTATGTTTATTGCTTAGAGTCATCTATATGCCTATCGATGAACAGAGATCATCAAGCGTTGCACTTAAAAGAATAGAAGCCTCCCAGGATAGAATAGTTATTTATATTTTCGTTGTTAGATTAAGTCATCCATTCATTATCATTTATTAAGAAAACGAATCACTCATCCATCCCCTTTTATTCATTATTGGGAAACTGGTCCCATTATATCTAGTCGGAGCCACCATCCCAAACGGAAAAGGAGATGTATTAAGGTCCGGACCGGGTGGTTATCCCCCAATGTTGATACAACGATTTTCGGGGCATCAACAGGTTCCAAAAGCACTTATCAAAGGTGCACCAGGAGAAAGCATTCCAAGACGATCCAGAAATTTTGGAAGAGAAAGAATCATTGTAGCTACTGCAATGAGGATGGACACCAGAAAACCACGTGTCAGACACTCCAATCCCATAAATAACCTACTAAGAAACCAATTGGATAAGATGTTCAACAAGTGAATCCACGATAGGGAGATAACCCATTCACTTTATTGAGTAAGAGATGGTTTCACTAGGTATAGTTACTTGTCATGCCCAAAATTTCTAAATCACGTGAACCATTGCAAATAATTGTAAAAGTGATTATGTATTTTCCGTTGCTTATTAAAGAAACAACGATGTTTTTGGCCTTTTGTTGGTAGCTGGGATATTGGTTTCTATTATGTAAAACTTGACCAAAGAGTCTGTGTTATAAACTCTTGGTAAGTATGGGGTTGTTTGAGTCATGTGTGGTTTTTTATGTGATTGCAAAGAATGTACCATATTTGCATGCAATGCAGATGTTTGAAGTGTGGCTTGATGAGGACACAGGCAGTGTGTAGGATGTGGTCATGCTTTTGGAGGACCAAGATCTCCTGAGTCGATAGGAATGATCATGGAGGATCCAGAAATAGAAGTGGACTTGAAAACAACTCAAACATAAAAGTCATCATATGGAAGTTAATTTAGGACCAGATCATAATGCTCGTCGCCCTGATTCCAACGGTACGAATGACACTCAAATTTGAGTTTGTATGCTCAAGTTATAGTTGGTCAAAGTTATGGTCAAACTTGGCCAAGTGGGAGACTAATAAGGTACCAAATTAGCAGAATATCGTCATATGTAATCAGTTGTTCCAAATAAGAGAATTTGTCGCCCACTTAATTTGTCAAGTAACCCTTATTTTTCTGTTAGAATTTTTTGACTAATATGTCATAATATATATAACATTATATCTATATATATATATATATATATATATATATATATATATATTATATATATATATATATATATATATATATATATATATATATATATACATATATATATATATATATATATATATACATATATATATATATATATATATATATACATATATATATATATATATATATACATATATATATATATATATATATATATAGATATGTATATATATATAGGGTGGTGCGTCGTCACCCCCACCACCCCCAAAACCACATTGTTATGTTACATTAAATATAAAACATATGATACAATGCATCAGGCTCGTGAGTTACTCAGACCCCGTCGAACGGCTGTATGCCAACACTCGGAGGGAGTTGGCGGGGTTCAATCCTGCCCGACCCATGTGGAGCAGCCCCCAATGGGCTCCCCTAAATTACAATAAACCATTGAATGAAAAAACAAAAGCCACCATATTATATGTAACTACCGAGTTAAATATAAAGCATTACCTCATTTGCTAAAAAATAATGCGCCATATTTGGGGGGGGTGGGGTTTGAACCATGTTTGCCCCCACTTAGAAACCAAATTCCATTAGTATTAAATGATTACCAACAAGTAACTATTCTCATTTGTCCAATATACTTAGTGATGAAGGTCAATTCCTATCATCCCAAAGTAATTACACTTTTGTAGTAGGGTTCCAAATTAGTTTAATTGGGACTAGTGGATTGTTAGGAAGTTTTGGAATTACTTAGCGGGTTTTTAGCTAGTGTTGTTCCCCTCTACTCTAAGCAATCTATTTTTTCTTTTACTTTTTGATGGGAAAATTTAAGGTTATCTTGGTTTTCCCAAGAGCTTGAATTCATACGTTGAACCAAATAGGAAATATAGTTAACCATATTTCCATTGGATGGTATTCAATTGGGCCAAATTTCATTTATTGGAGTTTTATTTAAGAACTATAACCAATTAATAGTAAATAGTTAGGCATGAAATCTTCCTACTTCTAGTTGTGGAGGCCTCATTTAATTTCATTACATAAATTATCTATGTTGGTGAGATGGATAGGGCATTAGCCTACAATTTAAAAATCATAATGTATTATAGCATGTTTGTTGAAGACCTTCAAGTAGTTTCCATGTGAAAAACCTTGAAGAGGGAAATGTTGGAACATTTATGTAGATATAAGTGGAAAATAAAGACTAGAGATATAAAGGGGATGACATGGGAAAATAAATTTCCAAACACAAGGAGTCCTTCACATCAACGAGGATAGAATTGGAAAATTAAATTTTGTAACTCTTGCAAATAGAGGAGAAATTTCTCAACTAGATAATTGTCAAGAGGAGAGGTTTGTAAAATATACTATCCATTTGTGACTAGGATATTACTATGTAGGATAATAGTGAAGGAAGAGTCATTGAAGAAAAAATAAGGATTTTCCCAATAGAGTAAGGAATCCACTTCTATTTCCACTACACAAGAGAACACCATAATATAGTGAAGCACAAAAAATTATGATTTTAAGAACCCTCCTTGAGAGTTTTTAGTGCATTTTAGAAACATAATAGAGGTTTCAGTTCTAACCCGATGGTTCAAGTAGAATATGATGGCCAATAACTAGGTAAAAAATACAGAGGGGCCTAATCCACGTTGTATCTGAACATAAGGACAAGCATGGAGGCCTTTAATTTAGTGGGCAAGAAGAAAGAACAATTTTAGAACAAACTACCTTCATCAAGGCAATGGGATCTGGGATAGAAACCACCCTCGTGGAGGAAGGGAAAGGTTGAAAAGGAATATGTATCATGTAACTCAAATATTCTTGCAAATTCATGGAAGAGGGTACTAAAGAAACGATTCTACCATCTAGATCTACTCCAACACTTGGGAGATCAAGTATCGAGGATGGAAAGCATATTCATAAATTGAATATGTATGAAATGTATATTTGGATTTTCTTTGTGCAAGAGAAATGGTGATGAGGATATCAAGTGTTGTAACTCTACAATTCAAAGAAGACTATGTAGAAAATTTTGTTAGTAATACAAATTGAATGGGAATTAGAAAGATAATTATTGGAGACATCGTTCCTAATTTCATCCTTAGAAGTGTGTAGCCAAGGAGAAATATTAGAGAATTTTTTTCGAGGCTTGCACTTGTATCGAGGGGAGAAATGGTTTTTCAATGACCTATTATATTAGGCAATGCCATCTCTAGAGAATAAAGGGATAGAATGATTATTTTAAAGCTAGATTAAGATCTTATTTTCCATATTGTAGTATGAGAAAACTTTCTTAGAGATTTGTGTAATCCACCTGAGAAAACACAAATAGGGATGTGTGATTTTTGGTACTCTTTCCAGAAAGGTTCTTTGTCAATTCAATATTTAAATTGTTTTAAAAATAATTAAAAAATGTTCAAAATTCCTTTAAAATTTGAAATGAAAAATTTTGATGGTCTGCCTTCCATGGTAGCCAATTAAAAATTAAGGTCACGGTGAATAAGAAAATTGGATGGAGCAAAGAGGAGGAAACGAAGAATGGAAATAATAGAGATGAAAACTCAAGTAGTTTTCTTGATGATTGGAGGAGAAGAATACATTGAGTCTATCCGACAATGAGTGAATATTATTGTTTAGAAATGGCCAACTACAAATTTCATACTAGCACATATGAATACACTAAACTATGTATATATCAATCTTTTTTGATAGATTTCTTGTTAATAAAATCCATAATAAACCTATTTTTATTCATAGATATGTTCTTAGGAACATATTGGTATCATTTTGTTCTTTTTAATGTTATGTATTGTACTATAAGTATGATTATCATTGTTACTTACTGTGTATTATTATTTCTACCTGCACACATGGTTATGATGAATATTTCCATCATGAAATTCTTTCAATTGTTAGATACCAATCTCTATTATTTTCAATGAATTATAATTGCTCTCTATTCTCCAACCTCCATTCTAGTCAAGGATGAATGAGAAATGGCTATCATCCTAGAACCATTTCACTTATGTAGAAGATTTTGAAATTGGTTTAATTGATTCTAGTGGAATACTACGAATTTTCAGAATTTCTAGTTATTTTTCTTTTCATTTGGGTTGTTCCCCTCTCCCTTGAATATTTTTTTCCCTACAAGGTGAATTCAGTGTTAGCCTTAGCTGTCTAGGATCCTGTATGCATCTCTTAAACCATATACAAAATATGGTAGATTTCTTTTTATTAGCTTTATTCAACTATCCCATGTAATTTTTGTTGTACCTTTTTGAATAATTATAATTAATTAACAAATAATAGTTGAAGAGGCATGATATCCATCAGTTATTAGTTATATATAAATGATTTGATTTTTTTCCACATAGTATCCATGCTATTGAATTGAATAGGCCATAGTCCTACCATTATTATATTATAAGGTGTCAAGGTAGATTCATTAAATACCTCTAAGAAATTACCTTGGGAAATGTTTTAAAGAGGGATAATTTGAAAGGGTTGAGAAACTACATTAGGGAAATAGAAGTGGAAATTCGACATTATAGACACACAATAGACGTCGTGAAAAAGGAGCTTTGAAAAATAAAAAAATCCTTCGACAACGTGAGGGAATATTTATATAGGGGCAACTTGAAATTCTAGAAAATATATGAAAAATTCACTCTGCTAGATAATTAGCAATAGGCTAGGCTTTCCAAAGTGAATCTCCATCTATACTAGCATTTGGTACTAATGGAGGAGGTCTTAAAGATGTTACAAGTACATTTTTAGGAGACATTAGATCCCCTTATGTTGTCGTTGTAGAAGCCAACACCATTCCAAGGTTAAGCATGATAGACTCACTTTACCACATAATTCAACAACATACCTTTTGTCACTTTGAAAAGAAAACTAGGGGAATTAGTTCCAATCTTGCTGAGTAAATGATCTATGATTTCGAAGGGATATGCATGGAAGAAAAAGGTGTTATAATCCCAATTTTATATTAATAATGACCCAAACATGAAAGTGTAGCACTAAATTAGGAAGAACATAATAGAAATTCAAATCAAACTACCTTCATAAGGGAAAGAATAAGTAGAAAGGAAACGATTGTTATGGAAGAAAATGTAGCTGGAAATGGAGTATGCACTAATTGGAGTGAACCTCTTGGCAAATTCACCTAAACATATATTATAGAAAGTATGATACATATATTCCTCAAGAAATAAATAATTATTATTCATTATTAAATGACATGTTCTTGAAATACAATCGGCGTGCATATAAATACATGCAAGGGGTCATCATTCGTATCCTTAGATAAGGCCATGACTTATCATTAATACATAGTCATATCATTATTAAATAATAATGACAATGTTATAAAATAATTCTCATATGATTATTATTATACAACATCATCCTTATGACTATTATGACATGATATTTATTAATTAGATTAATATAATAAATTTTCTATACCTTAGTTATATTATAATTCTTGTCCCATTAAAAATGCTTTTTTTTTGTTAAAGCATAGGAAATTAGAGACTTCTACTCTTAAAATGAATGACATTTTGTAACTATCATTTTTTAGATAAGATTGAGGAGACAAGACAATATGGTGCATTCAAAAGTGTTCAATCCATCAAAACTCAATTGTTTCTATAATAGTCATTAATGGTGGTATGTTGCATAGATATCCTTCCCTTAACTCCATGTGGTCATTTTGTAACTCCTAAAATTTGTAGTAATATTGGACATATATAAATCGTTATTGAATAATGGTTTTTTGGTGCTTTGGTCCATGAATATTTATTATTATTCCATCTTTCTCCTTGATAATGTTGATATTGGTTTTCTTGTCCTTTGTGAAAAATTCCTTGAAAATGATGGTATGGACAAGGTTTCACATGTGATGGTTTTCCTTCACTTTGCACACCCATTCCAACTATATTCTCTCTTCCCAATGTCTTTTTAAAAATGTGATCAATATTTCTAGTATGTATATAGATCCTTTTCTTATTCACCTTTTAAATAAAGGGCTTAATTTTTCCCTTGGCCCTAGAAACATTCCTATCGATGAAATTATTTGTAACATCGAATATTGAATTAGAGACCTTCCTGATAATGTCAAGGAGGTTATTTGGAAAGATTGTGCTATGATGCTTAGGAAAGCTAAGCTTCCTAAATGAGACATTAGAAAAAAATGAGTCTATTGCCCTTAAAGCCTTAAGGGAAAACCCTAACATTGTTGACCTAAAAGATGATAAAGAATGGCTCGTTGTCATCCTTGATAAAGATGACTATGTTAGAAAGATTATTGACCATGTTCATAACAAAGGTAATTACATTAAACTTAAAAAGAACCCCATTAAAAAAGTTTCTAATGAAATTGCGCAAGCCATACAATCTAATTCTTTTAATCCTATTAGAAAAAATCTTATTGAAAGAAATGCCCTTACCCCTACAATTTATGACCTTCTGAAGGTCCATAAAACTGGGACCCCCATGGGACCTATTTTCAACACAATAGGTGGGCCCTATTAACTTCTTTCTAAATTCCTAGCTCAAAAGCTCAAACCTCTTGATGGCCAGACAAACTCCTTTGTCAAAGACTCTGCTTCATTTATCAAAGAGGTGAAAGATATAAGGCTTGACCCAGGGGATTTGTGTGGTGTAGGTAAATTCTAAGTGCGGACACAAACAATTCCTCTAGTCAAGTGAGCGGGTCTAGCCAGAAACAATCTATGGAATATAACCTTAGGCTAGAATCAAATAAGAGGGCCTACCTCTTAGTATTCTGCTTAATGATGATCTTTCTTCCTCTCTCCAACTATCTGTTGTTTCCTTCCTTCGAATAACTGAAACAAGTAAACAACAACAAACAACAAACGTGATAACATACAAATTGCATTCAATCTACTTAACAGGTCAAGAAACATTAGACATAAATATGTGAGACGACATTTCATGTAGGAAATCAATCAATAGTTGCATCTATATTAGTTCAAGAAGAGATTACAACCAATGCTCTTGACGTTGTTGTTCTCCTCTGACATATCGATGTTCCCATATACTTCTTCTAGCATCTCATGGATAGCCCCAACAAAGGTAGTCTCAAGGCTCTTCCCTTTAGTCTTCACACAAAACCAAACTCATAATTCTCCCTTAACACAAACTCGAAAGCTACAAACTATGGGTAGCTTGCTGACTACTCCAAAATCAAAACTTCAGCCAAAACTTAATTAGGACTACAAGCTAACTTGTGCTTGGGAAATAAAGAGGTTTGTATAGCTTGGATGGAGGGGAGATGGTTCCTCTTCTCATGGTATAAGGCCTTATCTCTTGGATTAGTTCCATCGTAATAGGGTAAAGGAGCCCAAGCTAACCTCCTCGACTCCCTTCGGCCTAACCATTTACCAGACTTCCATTAAAAAGCTTCTAGAGCTGGAAGCTTTGGCTCCATATTTAGAAAACTTTCCAAAAGAGGATCGACGCGACTGAGAAAGGGCTCATTCAATCTGATCGGCTCTAGGGACAGTTGTAGTCGTTGAATATCAGCGCAAGGAGGACATGGGTCATTAGCGTCGGTCTTGTAAGCTGGGATACATAGAAGATTTTTGGGAAATGATGCAAAAGGGAATTGTTTTGCTCATGAAGAGGGACAAAATGGGTGTTTCTTCATGATAGGAAAGCATGTGGGGTACATTGTAGAGGTCCTCCAAGATCATGGACGGGGAGTATAGGGACAGTGACAAAATGTTGTGTAACAGATGCCCCCTAAAGCATGAAGGGCAAGCTAGATTAAGGGGTGAAATGCTTTACAATTGGAAGCGGGGAACCAGAGTCGATCATTTGAAAACCTGCAAGCAAGCATAGATACATATACATCACTGAAAAATCTAAATAATAATACATGAATCATTGTATGGATGTAGCCATCCAGAAAATTATCATGTAAATGGATCCAAGGCATGGGCGCAACCATCCAGCAGAAAGGATCATAAGGAAACCAAGGTATGGTCACAGCCATCCAATAATGAGAAGGATCACATATAACAACTCATGGTGTGGTCACAACCATCTATTTGAAAGACACATGTATATCAACATGACAATTTCACATTGCCTCACAACCTGGACTTGTGTAATCTTAGCCCAGGGTCTTGTGCTCCAAACAACCCAATCAAAGTACAAATCCTAACATGTCAATGAATGTGTTGAATTCTAACATGCTGAGAAGTCGCTTGGTTACCAGTCAATGATGTGAACTGTTAACAAGCACGAGAGAAACCACCAATAATGATAATTTCTCTCAAGGTATTGGTAGCATAGTTCACGGAATTTGAATAAAGGAACTAATTTTTAACACCCATGAAATCACCCGATTGAAAGACAATGATGTGAACTTGTCGTCGAGTGTGAATAACTTTCCATTAGGTCATGCAAGCTTTAAGGTAATGGAAGGGAATCTCTTGGCTAGCTTCCTAGATAATGAGCTGAAGTCGACAGGAAGTGACCAGGTCGAAGGAGGTCCATGATGTGTCCCACATCATCAACAAGAGACAAAGGGATGTGAATGATGTCATTTGATATAGAGAATCAGCAGTAAGCGTAACTACAGAGGAACTAACTCTTGGACATATCAGCGACATGATTCTGGAGCTTGGAAACTTTTGGATCCATAGGATCGGTGGTCATGATGGCGTGGCAGACAGGCCTAGAATTTTAAATTCCCTCTGCCCGTCAAATGAAAATTTGATGACGTTTTGGCATTTTTCATGCTTTTCATTTTACGTTCTACTTAAATTTGTGAGTGTCGACTTCCCCTTATCTAGAAATTCTCTTACAACTATTCCTTCATCTCAACTTCCTTTAATCTCCCTATGAGAGTGTTGTGTTTTTTCTCAGCATATGTGTTTCACCATGTCTCCACTTCCTTTAATCTCCCTCTTAGAGTGCCTTGTTTCTTCCTAAGTTAGCATATGTGTTTCCACCTAGTATACAACCATATTTTTAAGATTTTATAAAGCTTTTTAGCCTTTGGGAGTTAATAATTTTGATTATGTACATAAATTTTGACATGTGAAAGAAACTAAAGAAAGCCATATAGTTAAGATGATGAGGATTCTCAACTGCAAGTAAATGAGATAGAGTTATTTTTTTTAAATATCAAGAATTTAACTACTATCCCTTTTTATAATTTATTTAAATCCAATAATCTACTACATATGTCAAATTTATTAAACATATAATTACATGTTTAACTATTTCTTAATAACTTATTTTCACCAAATATTTTATTTACAGATGGGCACACACATCCTTATTTACTCACTACATATTTTATTTTCTAGAATTCTTTATTTATACCAAGATAACTTTAATCCCTATAAGTGAACTTTCAACCAACTGTGAACGACTTGAAAAATAAATCCAGTAATGATAGCTAAATATTTTTTAAAATATTTATATATCCTTTCAACTAATCCATTACACATATTTGGAACACATTATTCCTAAAACCATGACGCTGAAAAATGTCAAGACTAAGCAAACTCTGCAATCTACGAGGTAAACTCTGCAATCTATCTACGAGGTAATCAACTCATCATCTGCATTTGAACATTGTTAACTAATCATTTTCATAATATCTTAAATATGAGCCTATGATTTCCTCATCTTAAAAAATTAGATTCACATTACTGTCCACATCATAGATGAAATATACAGCCCAACCAATTACACAAAGAAATCCTTCCTATTAAACATTGCCCTAGACAATACCATCACTTATTCTATTCATGTACTTAGTACGAGTTGAATCCTCCAAATACAATTATATTAGAAGTGATTGACAATCTAAATAGGTATGTTAAATAAATATGAGTTTGTAACATCTTCAATAATTATTTTTATTGTAAGAGAAGTTTAGCTTAATAACTATATCATTACTCTTTTAAAGAGAAATTCACTACGGTAAAAATGGAGTTGATTTTAGAAGATTTAGTAAAAAACTCAGAATACAAAATTAGTCAAAATAATACAGGGCACTCAAAAAAACAAAAATAGTCAAAATAAGCATGGGCTTTTCAAAATGGTAATTAATTGAGCACTTCATTATGCAATAAATCACAAGCTATTTTTAGTCGAAATAAGACAAGGCACTCAAAAAAAAATAATCAAAATAAGCATGGGCTTTTCAAAATGGTAATTGAGCACTTCATTATGGAATAAATCACAAGCTATTTTTCTAATATTTAAGACATTTTTTTTAACGTGACATGATATATTATTCATGTAAATGAATGGAAATAGGTATTCATTTTGACAAGCCTATATAATTTCACAACATTTATTTCACATAAAACAAATACTAAGAAAGAAATAAAAAAAACAACAACCGAGATTGAAACTGGTTGAAGAAGGCAACTTACTTGGGACTTGAAAACTGGTAAATCTTGTTGATTTTGAAGTAAATGATGAGGGAAAGTTCAGTATAAAGCTCCAATATTTATTTTTGGTGATTTATTTTTGGTTGTGGGGTTGTCTTCCAGAGTTATCGCATATAAATTTTTAGAATCTACATTTCAAATCATCTTTCATGGTTCATGAACCATCGAGAATAATTCGAAACATCAATTCCAAAATTTGTATGCAATGACTCCAAAAGACAACACCCCACATAATATAGATTGCAAGAGCCTCAAATCAATAACTATACTTTCTTTTGAAGAAAAGAAATAAAATAGCATGATAGTGACTATTGTTTTGAATGAGTTTAAGGTCCACCTTTTGCTTACCCCTTTTCATTGTTATTTTGTTGTTATTTGCTTGGCAAGGTGAGTAGCAATGGAAAACCACCTATTTCCCAGTAGAGCAAGAAGTTGAATAATAGTCCTCTCTTCCTGCACGCTGAATTTTTCCCCTTGATATTTGGTCTTAGATAGTTAGCCCAATGTAATCTCCAGCTCTTTCTTATCTTAGCACCCAACTTTCTGCTGCAGAGCCACACATAATATAGATGCAAGAGCCTCAAATCAATAACTATCCTTTCTTTTCAAGAAAAGCAAGAAAATAGCATGACAGTGACTATTGTTTTGAATGAGTTTAAGGTCCACCTTTTTCTTACCCCTTTTCATTGTTATTTTGTTGTTGTTTGCTTGGGAAGTAGCAATGGAAGACCACCTATTTCCCAGTAGAGCAAGAAGTTGAATAATAGTCTTCTCTTCCTGCACGCTTAATTTTTCCCCTTGATATTTGGTCTTAGATAGTTAGCGCAATGTAATCTCCAGCTCTTTCTTATCTCAGCACCCAACTTTCCGCTGCAGAGCCCTCCAGCTTCCATGGCTGTGCTACAGTATGTAAGTAATGAGCTTCTGATTTTCTTCAGGCATCCAAGGCCCTTCTTGAACCCAAATTTTTTGCAGCAGGGATCCCTACCATTATTTCCTATTTGGTGTGTCTTTTGATAACCCTCGGCAAAGATGTTTTCGAATTAAACACTACAGCTACCCTTCATGTCACCAATTGTTCCTCAACTACTTTTATTTCTCGATCACACTTCTTCATTGATGTTGGAATATGGCAGAATCAAACAAGAGGGAGACTGCGGAACGAATGAGGGAAGCCTAAGGAACAAAAACAAGTCCACCACCCCTTCTCAGTGTTATACACAACAAAAAATTCATGTATATTTCTAGTATTTTTCAACCACATACTAGCTTACAGCTAGCTGGTCGGTTCCTTGAATGTAACATCTAGATTACAATGTAGTTGTTCTTAGTTGCCTAGGGTGAGATCTCCCTTCATAAAGTTGAAATCTACGAAAGGACTATAGCCAGATCATTTTTTATACGATTCAAATCTATGAAAGTGTACCAAGCTCCATTGCCATGTGAGCCAGAGGTATAGTAGCATTTGCGTTATGACCCTGGTCTTAGTTTGACTTTGGTGTTTTTAACTTATAGACGGGTACTATAAAGTTTGACAGGACAAATCCTAAATTAAACGTCAAAATGATGGTTTCTAATTTATGAATAATGTCAAATTTGACAGGTAAAATTTTACAGCAACTGTCAAATACATCTTAAAATATGAAATACGTCCTGTGGGACATCAAATTCCAGGCCTGGTGGCAGAGATCAAAAGGAAGGCAAAAATGAATGGCCCAATCCAAGAAGATCGATGATGAAAAGGAGGATATCCGAACCCGACACAAAACATAGAGTGTCATGTTCAAGATTGAGCTACCGACACAACTGATAAAATTTCCAATTTTCCCCCACCATTTTTGGTAGGTACCCCAATTATTTTTTATCGCAATCTTGAAGGGGATAGCATGTGCTCACATTGTAAGTTCATCGTTCGGACAAATCCGACCTAGTAAGTTTAATGAGCCCTAGGAAGGAGAAGCTCACGGTCGTCATGGCGACGAATCTGATGTTTTTTAATGTTTTAACAAGTCTGACAAAGGGGTAACTCAGTATCCTTTTCATGTTTAGAGAGTTTGAAAAAGACACGGAAAAGAAAACTCCACATGGTCCCTTTTCATACATTTGTGTCTCTCGAGCCCAAAAAGGTAGAAAATGATACTTGACAAAACCACTTGACAATTTTAGTGGATTACCTTTTTCGTAAATAGTGCATCCCAACCCGAAAAAGGGGTAAACGTATACTGGGCACATGACATTTCATAGCCTTTAATGATTTAAAAATGGCAAGAGCTCAGAAATATTTTTGTGTTTAAAGAGTCGGAAAAGAGCTTGAAAGCAGAACCCCCATTTTATTCTCTTTTATAAGTCATAAAGGGAAAAATACTCGGCGATCTTTTCATTTGAGATTTGCGAGTCGAGAAAAGAGCTGAAACATGACTCTAGTACCATCTAAGAATAGTACCTTTTAAGATAAAGCATGTTACAGGGCTTGTCTAAGAGGTTTCCCTCATAGTGAATGAGCTCATAAGCTCCTTTCTACAATACAAATTTAACAATGTAGGGCCCATGCCACATGGTTTTGAGCTTACCTGCCCCCAGCTTATCATTAGCTTGATCATATAGAAGAAACAAATCGCCCTCAGAATAGGCTCGAAGAGAGACAAACTAATCAAAATGAGATTTGACTTGCTTTTTTTGTGCTTCGATCACCAGAGCGGCTAGATGACGAGTCTGATCGAGTCATTCTTGGTACAAGAGACGCTCTTTCTGGGACAAGGTATCAGGGATAAGTTCGACAGCCAACTTGAGGGATGGAATTTCACACTCAATTGGCAAAGTTTCTTCCAGACCATAGACTAGCTGGAATGGTGTGAATCCAGTTGCATCCTTGGTTAAGGTTCGGTAAGCCTACGGAGATGAAAAGAGCATGAGATGCCAATTTGATTTGTGCATCTAAATGGTGTGCTGAAACATCATGACCAAGACTTTGTTCATAGCTTCAACTTGGCCATTAGCCTGAGGGTAGTATGAGTTTGAGCCATTGTGGCACAAGCCCAACATATAGGTCAACTTAGCCATCATGTAATCTCTAAAATGGGAGCCATGGTTGGTGAAAATGGCTTGAGACACTCCAAACCTGGAAATAATGTGATTGAATACAAATTGAGTCGTTGTTTTACCATTTGTGGAGTATGTAGGCATCGCTTCAGCCCATTTCGTGAAATAATCCACAAAAATGATAATATACCCATGCCCCTGGGCCGAACAAGGGTTACAGGTCATATAGTTGATGCCCCATTTGGCAAAAGGACTGAAGATAATAATGAGGTGTAGGTGAGCGGGTGGGGCGCACATCTTTCCTTGGTAAATTTGGCATTCATGACACCTGCGAATAGAAAGGATGCAATCCTTGAAGATGGAGGGCCAGCAATAACCAGCGCGAAGGATTTTTTGAGCAATAGCATATACAGACATATGATGGCCACATGCGCCAAAATGGTAGTCATTCAAAACTCTCTCATCCTCCTCTAGAGTAAGACATAGGTGAAGAACTGAATCAACATAGACACGGTATAAAGTATCTCCAATAATACGGTAGGGTTGGGATTGATGCTGAATGTGTTGGCGATCATCCTTAATCAACGTAGACTAGAACGTGGACGTCTAGAGATACACGATCTGATATCACCATACCATGGGTTGAGGATGCTAATCAGGAAAAGAGTCTCATCTGGGAGCTGCTCATCAGCATCAACAGGAAGGGATGCAGAAGGAAGGGAGCAAATTAACTCGACGACAACCAGTTATTTCTTAGATTTGGTAGTAGTAAACACCAAATCAATTTCTTGGAGGATAAAAATCCACTTTCAATATTTCCCCCCAGTAACTGGTGAGTCAGGATGTAGGTCATGGGGTTGCATTCTGAAATCATAGTGGTAGTGCGTAAGAGAATGTAGTGCTCAAAGCGTTGAACAGCCTAGATGGTAGCCAAAGGAAACTTCTCGACATGAGCATAATGTGTCTAGGTGTCGAGGAGATTGCGACTGAGGTAATAAATAACATGTTCATTACCTTTTTCATCGTCCTGTACCAACACCTTAGCGCTAGTAATAGAGGCTGCAACTAGATAAAGGAAGTAATCACAATGATAGTTCATGGGATGCAGCAAAGGAGCATTGATGAGGACGATATTTAGGTCATCGAAAGACTTTTAAGCGACCTCATCCCAGACAAATGGGGTTCCTTGCTTGAGCAACCGGGTGAATCCTTAAGCTAGCTCAGCATAGCTTGGTATGAAACGAAGGAGGAAATTTGCTTTTCCCTGCAGACTTTGTTGTTGATGCAATGAAGATGGAGGGGGTAAGTTAACTATGGCCCTGACTTTAATAGGATCAAGGCAAATGCCTTCCTTAGAGACAATAAAGTCAACGAGTCGTTCAGATTCCACGTAGAAGACACACTTATGCAGATTCAACCGAATGTTGTAGTATCTATAGTGAAGGAAAATTTTCCAGAGATGATCACGGTGATCATAGCACTTATGAGAATGAGCGCAAAGGTCATCCAGGTAAGGATGAAAGATATTTCAAATGTCATGGAATGCATAAGACATCACTCTCTAATAGCATTCTTAAGGCCAAAAGGGAGCTTTTTGTACACGAAAGTACCCCAGGGGTAGATAGAGGTTTTCTTTTCTTGGTCAGTCGGTGCAATGTTAATCTGGTTGTAACCAAAAAAACTGTCCATAAAGGAAAATATTTCACTCCCAGAACATTCATCAATGATCTGATCAATGAAGGAATCAGGATAATTATCTTTAGGACAGGCAGGATTGAGATCACGGTAATTGACGTAAATGAGAATAGTGCCCTATTTATTTGTCACGGGTACAATATTTGACACCCAATCTGTAAGAGGGATCAGATAAATAAATCCAACTTTGAGAATTTTTTCAACTTCACCCTTGATGGAGGCCACTTTTCTAGGGTGCACTGGACGAAGCCATGAGCGAAAGGGCTTCGCATGAGGGTAAGTCAGTATTTTGTTCACGACTATACTTCGGTCAATGCCGGGCATTTCTTTGTATGACAACACAAACACATCCCAAAACTCTTGGAACAAACGAATATAGAGCTTGATCTCATCTGGAGAACAGGTTACCCAATATATACATTTTCAATGATACTAGGCTTGACAAAAATATTAACTACCATTGTTTAGGTAATGTTACCCATGTTTCCTTTTGACCAAAATTCATGAGTCATGATCGGCGTCTAAAGTGGTAGGGAGGGAAACTAAGAAGACAACTCCTTGAGACATGTAGACATGACCATTAGTTTAGGTAGGAACGAGGAACAATGATGAGTGTTGTTCCAAGGTGCTTCCTCCAAAGACATTACTTCCATGATACTCTCATCAAAAAGGAATGTCTCGACTAATGGATCAAGATATTCTAAAGCACCAAGCCAAGGGGATTGAGAATACACATTGAGAGGTGTGCTCGACATAGAAGGATCTGATGATACTGAAGGTGAGGCCAAAACATTTTCCACATAATTGATTTTAGCCGGACTTAGCGGCATAACCTCACCCCATGTATCAACAAGATCTGGTGAAGGTATGACCCAAGGATCATATTTGACCGAGATCATGTTAACAGAGGCAACATGAGGAGGTGGGAGTGGAAGAATTCCCATCAAGGTAGGATATTTAAAAATCCCTGCCCCCACACTCTCATAAGGAGCACCGGTCATAAGGAGCACCGGTGTGCTTGACCTATGGAACATTTTCATTTGAGGAGGAAGAGGTAAAGAAGGATAGTTGGTCGATTGTGACTATCTTCCGTTGATGGGGAAAATGAATCATGTGGAACTAGGAGGAGGCTACAACATTCATGGCATGGGTCCAACTCCGTCCGAGTAGAAGATTATAATTTAGATTAGCATAAAAAATTTCTACTTCAACGTGTATTGTCTTTCCTTCCAAAGTAATGGCAAGGTCGGGTAGGACACTGAATGGTTGCGAATCATGCCCGTCGAAAGCCTCAAAAGTGTTAGGAGACTAGTTCATAGTAGGATAACCAATTTCCTTCCAACAAGCAACTGACGTGATGCAGGTAGAGGGACCTTCATCGATGGCAACCCTATGTATGGTTTTCTCATTAATGATGACCTGAATGAGGAAGCAAATCTAATGAGGAAGACGTGGAACGTGGTTTTCTAGATCAAAACATATAAGATGGAGTCATCAAGATCAATACCCCCAATAGCCGACAATAATGATTTACGTTGAGACAAATAGCTTTGAAGTACCTCGAGAGCAGATATAGCTGATGGCCCTTGAGCCAAATCCTCAACAATATTATAGTGTGGAGTGGTGGAGTATTGGGATTATAAAAGGATTTTCATAGCACACCTCAAGAAGGTGGTCGAATGACGAAATTAGGGTTAGGTTGCTCTATATGAAGAGGACCAGAACTTGATGGGTTAGAAGAAGAAGGGGTAGATTGTTTTTCTTTCCCTACTGCTGGGGTAGGAATTTGATAATTTTTTGATCTAGTAGCCACATTGATGGCCATACTCATCATGAACACTTGTGAACCTAAGGAAGCAAACGATTGAGGTTGGTCTACCATTTGGTTTTGCTGGGATGTAAACAACTCTTTTAGGACAGCTAGGGTCACTTTTAGCAAATGATTAACTTCAGATCGTTTGGGAAAATCCTTAGTATAGTGATCCTCCTCACAAATGAGGCACGAATACTTAGGCTTCTGTTGAGAGGCATCACTAGCAGACAACTTAGGAGGACCCTGTTTTGGGGCATCA
The DNA here is from genome assembly GCA_031772625.1 of Pinus tabuliformis. Lineage (NCBI taxonomy): Eukaryota > Viridiplantae > Streptophyta > Pinopsida > Pinales > Pinaceae > Pinus > Pinus tabuliformis. The sequence continues at coordinate 150,381,044 of CM062804.1, read as the reverse complement.
GCTTTACCCTTGCCTTTGCCTTTCTTCTTACCTTTCGAGGATTTTTCTGCTGTGGTAGACTGAACAGCATGGACCTCTGAGGTTTTACCAGGGCCAGGTGGATTATGAGAAGACTCATTGGAAGCAGTGTTGGAGACCGACTTCTATTTGGAAGAAGATTTTGCAGGGGTCTGTGTCACTGAACCAATTACTCCATCGACAGGAGGTGTAGCAGGAGACTTAGATGACGTTAGATCAGATGATGGTCTAGGTGCATCAGGTAACACATCACATAACATGCCATATTGTGAATAGACAAGGTGTAGATACTGGGCCTATGTGATAGCTTGTTCCTTGGTGACACATCCTCCCATAGTTATGTCCTCAGCGATCTTGTAGACAAGGGATTTGGTGAACCATTCATTCAAAAAATGATCAGCAATCTCGAACTTAACCAGGCGATGCCTATGCCTCCATTCATGTATATGATTAGAGATGTGAGTCGTAGTTTCGTGCTTGAGCGACATCAGTAGATGGCTATCAGTTTCACACCGAACTGGCAATTGGAAATGTCTGAGAAATTCCATGGCGAGAGTGTTAAAGTCATTATAGGTATTTTGAGGTAACTCAATATACCATTTAGCTACAGCACCTATAAGAGTTCATTGGAAAAGTCGAAGATGAATGGAATCATCAACATAAGAATTCGAGGAGCACCAGAGGTGATATGTCATCACATGGGCTTGTGGATCCTCTTTTTCTTTTCCTTCAAACTTTAGACAATCAGTCAAAATCCTGGAGGGGACCAGAGGACAGTATGGCGAATGAATAATTGTATCATTCATGAGTCAAGACACATTTGGAAACTCTACTGTAGCCAAGAACGAAAATTTGGTGTAATTGGGTCCAACCGGAGAAGCCCATCCCTGCTGGTAAGGATTTTGTCCCCATAGTGGAGGGTTTTGTCCATAGGGAATTTGATTTTGCCCCCACTGTGGGTTACCTTGCCCGTAAGGTGGATTTTGACCTTGAATGCCTTGAAACTATCTAGCCATAGGTTGTTGATAAGCAACATATGGGTTAAAAGGTTGTTGAGTTTGTTGATCATGGACATATGGATGTTGCACATGCTGTCCTTTGACATATGGATTCTGAACCTGTTGTCCTTGTACATAAGGATTTAATACCTACTACCCTTTGACAAAAGGATTTTTGACCTGTTACCCTTCAACATTATGATTTTGGGCCTACTATTACAGGACTTGACCCTAACCTTGTCCTTGCAAGGGTTGGCCCCGTTGATATGAATACAAGGATTGTTGCTGCCCGGGTTAGCCCTAATGCTGCAAGGGTTGACCTTGCGACTATAAACGTTGTTCCTATGGCTGCAGAGGTTGGCCTTGTGAAGACATAGGTTGTGAGGTTTGCTGAACATACTACATTGCGGCTGCACGATTTGCTACAACTGATGCAAGGGTTGACCCTGTGACTATTGCAGCTGTCCTTGCTGCAGTAACCCCTACTTTTGCATGGATGGCCCTTGCTACAAAAAAGGTTTCCCTTGCTGCTGCAAGGGTACTTGTACAATTCCCAGATTGATACCTTGAAAATTTCGAAACTAAATCTGGCCATAGCTAGCGGGAATGGTAGACGGATCAAGCTCAACATATTGTCCAGAGTGGAGGACGTAAGGAGTATTGGCCATTCCTTGGGAACCATATGGAACATAAGGAGTTTGGTACTGAACTTGAGCCTCATAAGGCTGCTGACACTAGAAATTGCATGGCCCAGACAGACCAACGGGATTTTGGACTTGTTGATACTGGACATTGCTTGATCCAGTAGCACCAGCAGGGTGTTGAATAGCTAGAGGAAGGCTAGTTCATCATAACAATTTGATTTTGTGAGCCACTCACGTTGGTTGTGCCTAACACCATAGAAACATTCGGATGCTTCCCCCCAGGTGGCACAACCTGTCCAGTTGTTGGAGGGATTGACGAACTGATAGAGACATGACTCAAGACCATCGGTTGAACCAGACAGGTTACTTGAACCAATGAGACAAGAGGATTTAGAATGGTGGATCGTACTGGAACTGAAGTGACTACAAAGATCACCCTTTGTTGGGAGGTCAGGTTCTGAACGAACGGACCTATGGTAGGCATAGCGCCAGATGCCCAGACAGGGTTATGATGAAGTGATGATGCACTAGGTGTACCTGAGACCAACTATGCTAAAGTCACATAATTATGTAGAAAATCTCGATAAACACTGATGGGAATGCTTCCCGTGTGGGGGAAACATTCAAGTGGAAAAGGATATTCTTCCTCTTTGACAGTGTGTGGAGTGGAGACCTCTGAGTGACCGGGAGAGGAGACTCGAATTTCTCATACGGATTCCATAGTTGGAAACAAGAAACAACGAATGACCGAAGATATTCAAGGGGATAATTCCAAAGGAATACCTGTCTGATCGTACAGACTGTATGGATGCTAAAGTGATATCACAACAGGATCAAATAAAGGATTCGGAGGATAAACGACCAGTGCAAGCTAACCTTCAGGAGTCAGTGAACTCTCAGGAGTCTGATCAGGATTGTCCAGAGATTCCAGGCCAATATCAAAAAGTGACCCAATAACTGAGTGAGGTGAAGGATGAGATTACCATGGTTGAATGCTTAGAACAATTCTGAGTTCAACACCTTGGTCCTCAAGTGATTGCGGTAATTTAGGAAATGGCTCCTCAGACAATATTTCATATGGAGGAGAGGAAGAGGAACTAGGTGAAAAGGGTGGTTCAAACATGATGACTTCATCTCAAATAACAGGGAAACACAGATAAATTTCAAGGCTTTAAAACATACTCTAATGAATACTCACGATTTGGTCTAGAAAAGACTAACAAGGATGTTATGAGATCGTGGGCAACAATTTCTTAAGACGCATAGAAAAACTAGTGCTCTTTCATGTTTTAAGAGTCGAGAAAGAAACAAAGATGACTCTATCACTTTCGATTTGAAACGAGCTCGAAAGGACAAGCACTCAGATGATGTTTTAAATTTAATGAGTCAAAAAGATCAAAGGACTACTCAGGATGATCTAGGTAAAAAGGATTACCATGTAACCGTGAATTGCAGAATACCTCCCAACGAACCGAGAAGTACGGGCAAGAAATCTCCCCGAATGTTGTGTTCAGTGTATCACGTTTATAAGGTGTTAGACTCAACTTCCTATGGATAAAGGATTGTAACCTAATGGGGTCTCCCTTTATATACGTGACAGTACGGGGAGCACAAGTATGTACTAGCACTATCTAGTGCTGAAGCTAATGATAGCTGCTAGGTTTAAAGATGCCAAAACACATCTCTAGCCTAGACCTTCTAGATGTGATCATTAGGTTTCAAATGTGTGTTAGGTTAATTGAGCTCATTTTAAAGTTTATCTTGAATTATGTATCGGTTTTTCAAGCCTAAGCAATGTGACTTGAAAGATCTTATGTGCAGCTAAATGAGATAAAACTCTTTCAATTCGATGAATCGTTTACACTAGAGAGAGTAGAAAACACAATCAAATGTAAACAATCAAGCAGCTGAAAGAAAAATGATTTTTCACTACTTTGCTTTTTCAAAATAAGCTCATGAAAAACTCTTTCCAATTCCCATTTTCCTAATAAGTGCACTTCAAGTAGTCCTTTCAAAAGTAAAGAGAATTCCTTTTTCCTTTCAAATGCAAATCCAACTCCAGTCATCAATGATGCTAACTAAAGTAACACATTGATGCAACAAACTAGAATTATGTACTTTTCATGAAATGACGAAATGAATCTTTCATAAAACACTTCAATGGAAAAGTTTTCAAGACAATCAATCCTCAAGCAAATGAAAAGACACAAAGGACATTTTATTCTAAACCGATGACGCAATGACGGTATCAAAAACAAGACAAACAATGTGATCTATGCTAGAAAAGAGACGCTTAATAAAACGAAACCTTTCAAACTTGTGTGATGGAGATCAAAGCGACAAGATGAATACAAATGAAATGCAAGGAGTAAATTCACCAATCACTTGACTCACTGAGTTCACAATCGGCTGAATGGATGAAAACCTAGATGCCCTAGGGCCACCAACTATCCACAAACTCAGGAAATCAAGTAAAAAGAAGGCAAATCAGGAAGTACACAAACCAGACCAAATGAAGCTTTCTAGTCAGGCAGAACATAGCCTAAACAAGCTTAGAGGCAAAAATCAAGAGAGAAAGACACACTGGTCGAGATCTAGGGTAAACCCTAATCTTTACCTTCATGCATTAGTGTGGTTGCCTAACTGAAAACAAGCACCAGAAGGGGGTTGATGCGAATGTTTATGAGAAATTTGCATTGATCGGTGTGATTGTGAAGAAAATAAATGTGCTAACCAAGGATGCAAGTAAAAAAATTATAAAAAAAATTCTTCACAATCACACCGATCAATGCAAATTGCTCATAAAGGCTGAGACCAGACTTGCTACTGTAAATTTCAAACCCAGAGCAATAAACTAGGCAGAGTAGATAGGACTAAATGGAAAGGATGATACTAGAAAAGTTCACACAAAACCATGAAATTACAAATAAACAAACAGAAGGATTGGCTCCCCAGCAGAGTCGCCAATTTGTGATGCATGTAAATTCTATGTGCGGACAAAAATTATTCCTCTAGCCCGAGAGAGCAAGTCTAGCCACAAACAAACAATCTATGGAAGATCTCCTTAGGCTAGAATCAAATAAGAGGGCCTACCCCCTAGTACACTATTCTGCTCGATGGCGATCTTGCTTCCTCACTCCAGATATCTTTCATTTCCTTCCTTCGAACAGCTGAAACAAGTGAACAACAACAAACAATAAATGTGATAACATACAAATTGCATTAAGCCTACTTAATAGGGCAACAAACATTAAGACATAAATATGTGAGATGACATTTCATCTAGGAAATCAATCAGTAGTTACATCTATATTAGTTTAAGAGATTACAACTAATGTGTTGACGTTGGTGTTCTCCTCCGACATATCCGGGTTCCCACATACTTCTTCTAGCATCTCATGGATAGCCCCAACAAAGGTAGTCTCACGGCTCTTCCCTTTAGTCTTCACACCAAACTAAACTCATAATTCTCCCTTAACACAAACTAGAAAGCTACAAACTATGGGTGGCTTGTTGACTACCCCAAAATCAAAACTTCAGCTAGAACTTAATTAGGACTACAAACTAACTTGTGCTTGGGAAAAAAAGAGGTTTATATAGCTTCGATGGAGGGGAGATGGTTCCTCTTCTCATGGGAGAAGGCCTTATCTCTCAGATTAGTTCCATCCTAATAGGGGAAAGGAGCCCAAACTTACCCCCTCGACTCCATCTAGCCTAACCATTTACCAGACTTCCATTATGAAGCTTCTAGAGCTGGAAGCTTCAGCTCCATATTTTTAAAAAATTCCAAAAGATGATCGGCGTGACTAAGAAATGGCTCATTCGATCTGATTGGCACTAGGGGCAATTTTAATCCCTGCATATCATTTCAAGGAGGACACGAGTCATTAGCGTCGGTCTTGTAAACTGGATAAACAGAATATTTTTGGGAAATGATTCAAAGGGAATTGCTCTACTTATCAAGAGGGACAAAATGGGAGTTTCTTCATGATAGGAAAGCATGTCAAGTACACTGTAGAGGTCCTCCAGGATCATGGACAAGGAGTACAGGGACAGTGACAAAATACTGTGTAACAATTTATTAGTGAGATTTGATGTTATCTCCCTCTATACAAAAATCCATATTCAAGAGGCCATCCATGTGATTAATTAGATAAACAATAATGACACGACTAAATTGATTGGTCTTTGCCTTACCTCCACTTTTTTTAGCTTCCAAAGTGGGTTCTTTGAAAATACTTGTGGGATTGTGATGGGTTCTCCTATTTTCCCCATAGTTTCTAACTTAGTCATGGAATATTTTGAGACCAAAGCTTTGGCCTCTACTCCATTCTGCCCTAAGAAATGGAAGAGGTTTGTTGACGACACTTATGTCGTTTGGCCCCATGGTCATGAGAGATTGGATTTGTTTCTCAATCATTTGAATGCCTAATATAAATACATCAAATTCAAAATGGAAGTTGAGGATAATGGGTACCTTCCTTTCCTTGATACTCTCCTCTCCATAATGGATGATGGTTCTGTTTCTCACCAAGTTTTTAGCAAAGAAACTCACACAAAACAATATCTTCAAGTTGCTTCTCATCATTTTTTGACCCAATAAATAGGAGTTCTTAACAATCTTACCACCCATGTTCTTAGGATTTTTGATGAGAATCACTTAGAGGAAGAAAAATATCATCTACTAAAATTCTTTGAAAATAATGGCTATAGAAAACAACAAGGCATCAAACCATTTCAAACAGCTAGTAAAGAATCTTGAGTTAAGCCTACTCATGATGATCAAATTTCCAATGTGTTGCTTCCATTTATCCATGGTACCACTGATAAGCTTTCTCATGTTCTTAAGAAGAATAAAGTTGTTGTTATGTTCAAGCCCCTTAATACAATTAGGAATTCTCTTAGATCTATTAAAGACCCGGTTAACCCTATAGACATGAAATGTGTCTACTCAATTCCTTTCTCGTCAGGGATTCCTTATATTGGTGAAATTCGTCACTCAATAAACCAGATAATCCAATAACATGAAGCATAAATTAGGCAAAATCTCTTTCATTCCTCAGCTTTAGTTGAACGTGCAGTGAAATCTAAGCACCATGTTTGCATTGAGGATTCCCAGGTCATAGCCAGGGTTGATCATTTCCATCAAAGGAAGCTAAGAGAAGCCATTGAGATTGAGAAGCATGTGATCAATCTCAACAGGGATGATGGTTGGAAATTAAGTAGGAGTTTGATTCCTACCCTCTCCTCTTATTTTATTTTTTTCATTTGATCTTTCTTTATTCTTTTTATTTTTATTTATTCTTTTATCCTCATTCTTTCAATCATGTTTAGATTCCTTACATTATTATTCCCTGATAGTTTAATATTTAATAATATTTGAACTAATTTTAGTTTTCTTTTTTCTATTCAATATCAATTTTAGTTTATTAGTAATAATTTTATTAATAATATAATTCTAACCATTTTCAAATATTCTTTATTCTATTTCAATTAAGTTTATTACATAATAACATTGATAATGAAAATAAATAATAAGTTAATAGATAAAAATTACTTTATTATATTAATTTTATTTCGTAAGAACATTGAAAATTAAAATAAATAATAAGTTAATATTATATCCCATTAACTAATTCCTAATTGATAACAACTAATTCCAGGCTAGGATGCATCTCTGCTATTTAGACATTTGGGAAGATTGATTTTTTTCACCTTTGTCCTAAGGATGAACCACATTAATTGGTTCGATACGTCAACCAAATATCAATAATGTGATTAATCTAAAAGACAATCTCATTATCAATATCGCTCACAAAAGTCTACAATATAATATCCTCTATCCTCTTTGTTTGTTCTCTAATTATTCTAACCATGGTAATAATACCAATATATTTAAAATGTGCATTTTCCAAATGGAGTTGAAATTTTTTAAGTATATTATTTTGACCTTCTTGAACCTTGTCTTTCTCTCTTTTTGATAATATAATGTGATCTCCCCTATCAAATTATTACATCCTTCTTTAATTCTAGATTGAATTTCTATTTTTTCCTCATTAGTATTTAGTGATTCTTCATCCTTCTTGCAAATTTCCTCAAGTTTTCTTAAGATATCCTCTTATTTTTCGTAATATGTTCATCCATATTATTTTATTTAAACTCTTGTAAATTCATTTTCATCCTCTTAACACCACTAGGAATATATTAATTGTGACTATATAATCTTTTGATTCCATAATCTTTCTTTTTATTTTTTTCCTTTCACTCATAATTCCCCACCTTCCTTTTTCAATCATTTTCTTCTTCAATTTCTTAACCTCATTTTCTTCTTCAATTTCTTAACCTCATTTTCTTCTTCAATTTCTTAACCTCCTTATTTAGTAATTCACTTAAGGGATTCGATCTTACGCCATTGGTAATCCTTCTTCTTAACATGTTTTTTTAATTCATCATCATCTTTTTGTAAATTGGAAATATTTCCATTAGCTTCACTGAATTCATCTTCAATTTTATGCAACATTTCAATTATAATTCCTTGACCCATTTGGCTAAGGCTTCCTTATCTACAATTTCAATATTTGGAAGCTCCTCCATGGATACAACTTCATTGATTAAAATTTTATGATTTTTCATGTTGATTAAGTTGATTTCAGTACCCTTACCCATGGTTTGAAGTTTATGTTATGTAATTTTCTTATTCTTCAATTTCTTCATTTCTCTTAGTAGAGTTTTATTATGACTTATGGAATGATAATTTTAGTCTTCATAGATTGATAAATATTTTGATTTTTTTGTCTCTCTTTTATGAGTGCATTTTATATTTTTATTTTGTTGTTGCAACCCTTTAATCTCTTTTTTGAAATTTACAATTTTATGCATCTTCATTCTCCTAAGATTCTTGATCACATGGAATTGAAAAATTCTTTTAAATAAATATTTCATGCTTTCCTTACAAGTCATAATTTTATTTCTCTAATCGTTGTAGTTAGTTTTTGAGGCACCCTATCAATTTTAATTTAGATTCCAAGATATGCACTTCATCTATAAGAGTTTTCTTTTGTTCACATTCGTTATTTTGTAGGGAACATTGTTATTTCATCTCTGCATTCAACTCCTAAGTTTGGATTTTATGGAAAGAAGCATATTTCTCTGTTGAACCATTATAAAGTTTCTCAATGTTCAGTGTAGCTTGTATTTTTTTTACTTCTCTCTTCATGATGTTGCATTAATTAATCCTATAATTTGTCTATAAGTGAAGAAATTTCATGAATATGCATTATTTTCTCTATCATTTTTCTGCTCACATTCATAATTAGATAACCCTTATTCTTAGTATGTAATGTAAATTATTCAATTCTCTAATATTTTCATACATATTTAGTACTTCCACATTTTTCAAAGTACTAATATTTTCATGTTGTTCACTTTTAAGTAAACACTTCTAACACTTAACCTCCCCATAAAGAGATATTTGCATTTCCTTTCTTACTCCTCCATCGAAAAATTCTTCCATGTAACTTATGCCCCCCACACACATGCATGCAAAAATTAACTTCTATTCCACTATAAAATCTTTGTTTGTTAAGCCCTTTACAAGCCCTGTGTTAATCATGAATCTCCTTATTAAGACCTGGATATTGAGTGATTACATTTCTATTTTTATATTGTTTGCTAGAATCTCTCATGCTTCTAATTTATTGGAATTCTACTCTTTGTCTCGTATGTGTGTGTGTGTGTGTGTGTGTGTGTGTGTGTGTGTGTGTGTGTGTGTGTGTGTGTGTGTGTGTGTGTGTGTGTGTGTGTGTGTTTGTGTGTATATACCAATAATCATAATCCTCTTCTAGGGTTAAAACCACTTTTACAATGAATACAATGTGTAGGTCAAGATTGCATGATCCTCATATATTAAGAAGACCTAATATGAGGATCATGTAATCTTGTCTTGCACATTGTATTCATTGTAAAAGTGGTTTTAACCCTAGAAGAGGATTATAATTATTGGTTCTTTATCATTTTTGAGGTACAAGGTTCATAACATTTGGTATCAGAGCTCATGATCCTAGGGTTTTTCTACTTCAAATAAATCATCATGGAATTATTTGTACAAATGTTTTTTCCCATGTTTCATATGGTGAAACTTGTACCATATTTATGGGACATCATGAGGAGTGTTTAATTAAAATTTCAGAAATTGGTTTGCTATATTTTCAAAGATATACTTTAAGGAAGTCAGGGTTCCTGAAATCTCAGGAGATGAATCTCAAATAGGTTAGTTTGACATTTTCCTTATAAATGTTTTTCTATGTGAGGTTTCAGATGATGAAACTTGGAAAATATTGAGGAGACATATTGGGGAACATCTACTTAAAATTTCATATATTTATTTGCTATACTTTAGGAGATATGCTCTAAGAAAGTTATGGTTCCTGGATTCTCATGAAATCAATATCAGACAAGATAGTTTGGAATTTTCAATACAACTATTTTCCTATGATGTTTCAGACAATGAAAATTGGATCATATTGAGGAGAAATTGTGTTAGCATCTAGTTCAAATTTTGAAGTTTGTTTTGGTATAGTTGCATAGATATACTATATGGAGGTTATGGTTTACGAAGGATATTGAAATCAATTTCAAATATTGTTGGAAACTAGATCACTACTAGGGGTTGGGGGGGGTTAATCAGCAGTGTGGAACCTTGAAACTTTTTCTACAAATTATTCTTCTTCTTAAATCATGCACAAACTAAAACATAGAACCATAGATCAGAGCATCAAAATAGCATGGAAACAAAAAATAAATAAACTAAAAGAACACAAGTATGTCTAGTGGAAAAACCTCTTCAAGGCAAAAAACCACCTGCTGCTACTGCACTGCTCAAATTCTATTATGTCAAACAATTATTTACATAGATATCTAGATATGGCTACTATCAAACGAAGATCGTTTCTCATGGAGATATGGATAATACACTCCATTGAAGGAAACCACAATCAGCGATCCTCGTGTGGTTACTCCTAAACTAACAATCGACTTTACAGACTCTTATATGCTCGAAGCTACCATGACCAAAATGCCTCACCAAGTTTCTGTTGAACTACCTAACCACCATTGGATTGAGAAATATTCTCTCTTACTTTGATTTTTCCTGAGTCACCCAACTCTTCTACTCTATCTGGTTCTCATTTCAAAATATTTCAGAATGGAACCGAGAAATGCTCAACTTGATCTCTACAACAATGTATCATTAGAGCATAATAAAATGTCAAATTTGCAGAATTAGTTGCAATCAAAACCTCCACAAAAAATATCCACACAAGCTGAAAACAATCTCGTCAAAACACTACTCCAATCCACACTTCAACACAACACTCACTGCATAAATATGATGCTTGCAATATACTTCAGATCACTGTTGCTACTACTACAAACTATTGTATAGATTTTTCAATACAACCCTCATACAACCTACATCACCTTCCCCACACCCACTCACTCAACTAGAAAATAAACCATACTAGCATTGAGCTTCCTCCAATATGTAGATGAACACAAGTGCTCAACTCAATAATGACCAAGAAGTACTGGGCATCAAAACCTTATTCATATGCTTGATATAATCTGGATTCAACTCATTAACTCAATCAACCACTAACTCCACTTTCCTTTTTGATATTTTCAACCTTAATCAGATTTTGGAAGTCCCACAAACTTTTCTGACCATAAATCGAAGATGTTCAACGAAGAATGTTGTCACAACATAAAAATTAGTTGATCAGCATGAGGAAGGCAGGGAAAGGCTCAAAAAAGGCTCGGTCGCACACACAGGCATTCCTGAAATTGAATTAACCTTCTGATCACTCCCGTGGGCATGTATCCAAGTGATTGCATCTTTCAAGTTGCACTGATGACCCATCCTCCATGCGACTGGGGAAAAATCTCAATATAAAAATCAATCCTTCAGCCCAGAACTTGTTAGGTCCCTATACTACTAGTGTAACCACTTATTGTTATTAGTACAAACCCCTTATTATATTTTTGTGCCCATGTATTCCCCATATTGTTATTATTGTGCCCCATAGAAGCCCACTATTGTTATTATTATGCCCTTACATTATTATTGTTATGTCAGGTCTGGTTATATTATGACCCCTTAGACTCCTATATATAGAAAGGAGGTCTTGTCATTTGTATCATCCAAGAATTGTTCATTTGTGTAATGTAAAGGAGGTTTCCCCATCGAAGAGGCTAATTTATAAGGCATTGATCTTTCGTTTCTATCTTTTTGTGAGTTGGTTTCATAACATTTGGTATGGGAGCTTTGGATTCTAGGGTTTCGCTGCTCCAAATAGGTCATCGTGGCATTTTCGTTATAACGTTTTTTGTGTGACGTTTCAGAAGCTTAAAAAAACCCATTTGAGCCAAAATTGTTCTGAGCTTCGGGTCTAAATCTTAGAGCTTGTCTCTCTATATTTTCGGAGATATGATCTGAGGAAGTTAGGGATTTTGCAGACTCCCGAATTACATTCCAAACAGGTGACTTGGGAAAATTCATCATAACTCTTGTTCTGAGCATCATATTGAAATTTTGTAAGAAGTTTTAGAAAGGGGATGGCATATAGTTTTTTATATATCAGTTTTAGGTACTAAGGTTGAAACAGTCACACGTGGCTCTTCGTTCAATTTCTCTCTACTGAACTAGTCTATAATCAGGTCACCATGGGAGATTTGGCATAACTCTTTCTTGAAGAATCCAATCTTGATAAGGCTTGCGAGGTTAGAAATAGGACTCAAAGGGCTACTGCAGGACGTGATTTTAGAGATTCGAGATCCACAGTTATAGATATACAATAGATTCAATATCGAGCTCTTACAAAGTGAAAAAAAGGTGTGTAGTTTTTTTAAATTTTGCATAAGATTGTTTTGAAAAATTATTTAGAAGGAATTCAAAGGGAATAGTGAAGAATTATTAGCATTAATTGATGCCCTGAAGAAAGAAAATGGAAACATCTAGTCAACTACCTGAAACCTCTAGCATGATTTGTGAAGAAGAGGAAGAAATGCAACATGATATATCAAAATTACAAGACCAAGTACAACAAATTTCACTCTCACAAAAGGTAATTGAAGCCAAGATGAATGGCGTGGAAGCTAATATGAATGGCGTGCAAGTTAATATGAATGGCGTGGAAACTAAGATGGATGGCATCAATGCTAAGATGAATGGCATGGACGCCAAGATGGAAGAATTGAAGATAAATTTGAATAAGTTGCTACAAAAAATGGTTACTAATGGTGAAAGGGTAGTAAAGAAAACTCACGATGAGAAAAAAAGAAATGTTAATCATGATTTCATAGACTCTAATGTTGGATTAAATACCCACCATGTTCCAGAAACTAATATGAGGAAGTTTGATGGCAAGGATCCTGGAACATGGATACTACAGATGGAGCAATTTTTCGATTTCCATAATGTGGAAAACACACAAAAGGTACATATTGCAACTTTACATTTGGAACCAAATTAGTTTGTATGGTATCGATGGCTTTTCTCTCATAAACAAATTGTCACTTGGGCAATTTTTATGGAAGAAATGATAGCATATTATGAGGATACAAAAAGCAACACCTTTTTTAGCCAATTGATAAATATTAAACAAAAGGGTTCAATTATGGAGCACATTGAGGACTTACAAAAATTGAACATGAGGGTAAAAGATAGTCCAGAGGAGCATAGGATTGATGTGTTCATAGGGACTTTAAAGGATAATATCCAACATGAGGTTCGCCTTTGGGAACCTAATTCATTGGAGAAGGCATTCAGGTTAGCAAGAAAAATGGAAAGAAAAATTATGGCAACCAAGAAGCCTACCACTCACAACTATAAACGTGGAATTTTTGTTACCCCTAGCCTTCCACACAACCTACAAGGTTGACACCACAACAATTGGAAGAAAAAGGAGCAAAAGCGATTTGTTACAGTTGTGATAGCAAATACACTAAAGGTCATAAGTATGCTAAGAAGAAATTATTCTACATAGATTGTGAAGAGGAGGAAGAAAAGGAACAAGAAATGTCAAAATAAGAAGATATACTCTAGGAACAAACCCTACATAAAGAAGAAATGAATCCGACCATATCTTGTAATGCATTGGCTGGAATTACCACTCCTCAAACTATCAAGATAGAAGGACATATAAAGAATAAAAAGGTAATAGTGGTGATTGATTTGGGAAGTACCCATAATTTTTTTCATTGTAATATAGCTAATGAATTGAATTGCCTCCTATATCCAACGCCAGAGTGTCAAGTGATGGTTGCAAGTGGAGGAACCATAAATTTCTTTGGAAAGTGCCATAATATCAAGCTATCCATGGGAGAATATGTATTCAATAGCCCAATGATTTCCATTCCAATGGTTTGTGCTGATGTTGTACTAGGTGTCCAATGGCTACAATCCTTGGGTACAATAGCTTTTAACTTTTAAGAACATTCCATGAAATTTTGTGCAGAAGGAAAGGAAGTTGAATTAAGGGGTATTGCAAGGAAACTGGGAAAGATAATCAGCTCTAACAGTATGAAAAAGGTTCTAAAGAAGGAACAACGAGGTGTAATTGCACAATTATGTCTGCTAGAGGTTCCCACATTGAAATCATCTATTTCTCCATATATCCAAAAAGTCTTGGACAATCATTCCAAGGTATTTGAGACTCCCAAAGGCCTCCCACCTATTTGTGATCATGATCATGCTATTCATTTGATTCCAGGAAGTGTTCCTCTAAACATCGGGCCATATAGATATCCCTATGCCAAAAGAGTGAAATTGAACGTATGGTTGCAGAAATGCTAGAGGCTGGTATAATTCAACCTAGTCGAAGTTCTTTCTCTGCTCCAGTAATATTGGTGCACAAGAAGGATGGATCATGGCGCATCTGTCTGGATTATAGGGAGCTCAAAAAGCTCACTATTAAAGAGAAATTTCCCATTCCTATCATTGATGAATTATTGGATCAATTGCATGGATCAATTTACTTCACCAAGTTGGATCTTTGTTCAGGATATCATCAAATCAGAAAGAAGACTGAAGACATTCCGAAAACAACATTTAGAATTCATGAGGGTCATTATGAATTTTTGGTCATGCCTTTTGGCCTTACCAATGCACCTTCTACATTTCAAGTTTTGATGAATTCCATTTTAAAACCCTTCCTTAGAAAATTTGTGTTAGTATTTTTTGATGATATACTAATCTACAACAAGTCTTGGGAGGATCATGTTCAACATGTTGATAGGGTGCTCAAGCTATTGGAGGAGAAACAATTATATGCAAAGAGCTCCAAATGTTTCTTTGGAGTACAAGAGGTGGAATATCTAGGGCATATTGTATCTCATGAAGGTTTTAAGGTAGACCCTAGCAAAATTAAAGCCATTAAGGAATGGAAAATCCCCACATCCATAAAGTATTTGTGAGGATTTCTCGGGTTGACAGGTGTAGAGCTATGAAAAGGGTCTCTTTCACCTCTAATTGTCTCACATTAGTATGTCAATCCGGGAGCGTTTTGTTATTTCAAAGAGTGACTCAGTCTGAGGCTATCACTTGTCAGAGTAATGCAAGTAGTACAGCGTTTAACAAAAATACAAGAGTAAACGGATGCTTGTCTATAACTAAGTTACTTCAAATGAATAAATCACACACTCTAAAACTAGGCAACTTTATCAGTCAAGGGTTCGACAGCAATAACCCATCCCTTTGGAAACTGATGGAAGGGAAATTAGAGCATGGACCACGAGTCTGGGAGCTAGACAGTAAACGCCGAGCCTCACTACAGCCACAGATCGTCTCTCACACCAAAATAACAAATGCAAGTAAATGAAACGGCAGGTAGAGAAATGGAACAGCAAATAAGAAATCGAACAACAAATTTGGAACGGAACAGCAATGCTAAAATGGAACAACAATTCTGAAATGGAACAGCAATCGAACAACTAAATCTCGCGAGCAGTAATCAAGCTTTATCCTACCAACTCAAATGCACTCGTTATAATCAAACATCAACCTTCCATTCTCGGGGAAAATCAAACAGCACACACTAATGGAACAACATTAATTACTAATAAGTTATGGAACAGCATTTGGAAATCATACACACACACATCACACTTGAAGAGTAATCTGATCTAGCACCAATCGTTATCAACAGGAATACAACTGCATTTCAAAATTGAACGGCATTACTCCTGAATCGTAAAGAACACGATTTTTAGATAAATTCCATAACACGAATATACAGCATAAGAGCTCTGTAACAAAATAGTAACAATGTTCAGTTAAGTCTAATAATATTCAATCAACTCCGAAAGGATTAGTGATATAATGCAGAGTCAATACAACAGTTATTGTCTGTAAAAACCTTAATGAGCGAATCTTAACAGAGCATATGATGTAACTTATAAAACATATCAGATTACCAAATAATGATGATAAGCAAACCACGCAGAAATCAAAACGTAGTGATACAGAAGCAAGTGTCCTCTAGGGCCGGGCCCTTAGCCTCAAGGGTACACCGCTTTAAGTTAATCTAGACGTGGAGATAAGATAATCACCAAGTTTATATTAATGCATAAAACAAAAAGTACAATGAGCCAAGTTCAACGAGACTCGATGATCAAAGTTCGATATTTAACAGAAAGTTACATAAAAACATCATCTCCAAAGCTAACAGTGTCGTCCCTTTATATAAGGGTGATGGCAGAGATGTCTAAGTAATAAGATAAATAAAGAAGCGATCCCTCAGGATCGAAGATCCTGAGGGATTCGCCAAATTGTTAATCCTTAATCACTTCTTTTCTCCTCCACTGAGCCGGTGTGTTCTCCTCCTTTTCCGGACCGGTTTGCTTCAACCTGCTTAGCCTCGTTTGCACTCGGTCCTTCGTCAAAGGGACAATAGTTACCCTGTTCTTGTCTTTTTCATTCGAACAACAGCTCCTCGTTTTTACCCCTTCCTACAAAGGAGAATGACAACTATTAGTGGTTAAGTCTTGCATACTAATCCCACATGTTTTGTTATAATTCTTTATTGTTTTCCACGTTCATGATGCAAAAAGGTTCACAAGTTCCACTGAAAAGCCATTGAAATGATCATCAAAAACATACCTTTTTAGTACTCCACACACCCTCCTGCTTACCCTGTTTCATGCCCTCATGAAAACGTTGTAGTTGACATGCAGAGCAGTGAGAGAATAGGCTGGAGAAGGAATCTCATGCGGAGGCCTACAGCCATGGTGAGTGACTAAGTAGTCAAAGAACTGGCCTGTTTGACCCTCAGGCATCTCATATAGGGCTTGATATCCGGGTGTAGGGTGCCAGATAATTGGAATGCGGAATCTATATCCTAACCAAGATGGCCCTGCCCTCAAAATGCTTTCGCCATAGAGGTTCAAACGTTTGGCAGCTAATTGAAAATTTTCATACTTAAATGGCTCCCTGAGCTGGATGTTTGGATTAGAGATTTGGTACCGAAATTTGGCTGCATCAATGGTGAGGTCTTTGATAGAAAGCAAATATTCTAAACTTTGTCGAATGAGTGCCTCGTGCATGGGTCCTAACGTTCGATGACACCCGGAGTTCTCATGAGGTTTCTATGTGCTTTCCACAACTGTACTGGGTTCCTAAGCTCAACCCTTACCCACAAGTCTAGGCCATTTTCCTGCCTCTGGAAAGTATTATAGGCTTTGAGCCATTTAATCTGATTAACCCCGAATGAGATGAATTCTTGCAATTGGATGTCTCAAACAAAAGGGCCAGGGTTCAGTTCAGTCTCCTGATCTAGCACGAGGTTAAGCAAATAGAATTCACACAGCAATCTCTGGACCTTGACCCCATAATGTTTACAACAGTCTATAAAGTCATTGACAGTGTTAATTTGTATCGGGGCGCCTGCTTTAACAGCTTTTATTTTTAATTATAAGTACCGTTCCAGTAAAAATAGAGCATAGTTTTTGGCAGGGGCCCTTCATGCTAAAACGTCATTGTATAAAGAGCACAAGGTATCCATATGCTTGATAACAGTATCTAGCCTACGAGTTACCTTTGCAACTTTCTCTTGTTCCTTTCGCCACCCTTCAAAGGCCTGGCTTTTGGATTGATTGGCGTTCGTTAGTTGCTATTGTAGTTCTTCATACTTCTCGCGAGGGACCGTTTGCTCTCTAAGCCTTTCTGCTTCTTGCTGAGCCTGTTTCAATCCCCCGCGCAAGGTCACTATCTTTGGATCTCTTCTCCATGCAGCAGTGGAGGCTGGGAGTTTTACCTGAACTTTCTTATTGCATTGTTTCGAGTTCAGAACCCTTTTTTAACACGAATATCAGCTTGCTGCTGTTCCTTTTCAAATGGAACAGCAGTCTGTTCCTCAACATCATTTGGAATAGAAGCTGGATCTTCAGCAGGGTTTTGAGCAGCAGGGCGATTTTTGGTCCTCTGCCTTTTTATCTTGCGGATTTTTACTGCAGTGGTCATCTTTTTCTTCCCTGCGGTCTTCCTTACCCTCTGCCTCGCTTTCAGGATCCTGATCTGCTGGTGGAGCTGGGCTATTATGCTCAATAATCTCCGCTATTCCTTTCGTAATTCCCTAATTTCCAGCATTTTATTAGAAGGAACAGCAGGCTTTCTGCTGCGTTTTGGGCCGTGACTAGTCCCTGGATCTTTCTCCTGGGGTTCTTCTTCGTTGTTTTGTGCTAGCTGTTCTAGGGTAGGAACCCTAATTGGTTCCGTCACTTCTTGGGCGACTTCTTTTTCTATTCCTACTTCCTCCAGAATTTCCTCTGGTGCCTTGGGAACAGATTGTTCCCGTTCAGTGTCTCCTATCTCCTCTTCATCATGAACATGCAAATTTCCTTCTTCTGCCTCTTCTGCATGTGGTTTTTCAGATGCATCTTCTTCCTGGGGTTTGCCGTGGAGGTCTGATGGAGTGGAAGGTTGGCCATATTCACCCATATTGGCCAAGACTGCGGCCAATTCATCTTCTCCCACTAGGTCCTGTGGTGGGCTACCTACCTGCTGTCCCATTTCCTCCTCCTGCTTGGATTGTCTAGCTTCTGCCTCAGAATGCTCAGCTTCTGTTTCAGAATGCTCAGCTTCTGTTTTAGAATGCTCAGCTTCTGTTTCAGAATGCTCAGCTTCTTCCTCATTTTCCTCTTCGGATTGCTCGGCCTCCTCGGCCTCTCCTTTCTTTTCTCCTTCAGCTTGTTCTTCTACTTCTGGCCATGAGGATTGCTCGTCCTCAATTACCACTGGCTGGCTGGTCCTTTCCTGGAGCTTTTCCAGCCTTCCTCTTATCCGGGCTAACCGGATTGATTTTGTGCATTTCTCTTGCTATTCAGGTGTACCGGTGTCATGCTTACATTTTGTTGATTCCTGGCATGTTTCTGGTCGTTCAGATGTGCTCGCAACATGTTTTTGTTTCACTAATTCTCTGCGTTTTCCAGACGTTCTAGTGTGCTTGTAGTATGTTTACGTTTTGGGGATGGTGCTGTCGCCCTCCCCTCAATTATTGCAATTAGCTCTTCCCATCTGCTTTGCTGCTGGGTGAGGCTATGACTAACTATTAATCGAATTAACCCATGGTGGCTGACAATTGACTCTACATGTTGTGCCTTTTTTAGGCTTCATGAAACGTCATGAAGTAATGAATTCAAAAGTGCAGGCAGATTTACAGAGCATTTCTGCTTTAGAACAGCTAAGAGTTTAAGATGTCGTGGTCTTACCACGTCTTTTCTCCCCTCGCAAGTGATGTAGCTTTGCATTGTTCTTGCTAATTCTGCCCAGGGTTCTCCTAGCATTGCTGGCAAAACTCCCTTCCCCTTAATCATCAAGCTCTGGCCTTCGTCCTGGAAAATTTCCATGATCTTCTGTAATCTTTCCTTCTTTAGTGTCCATACAGGTCTGGTGGCTACTAGTCCCGAGACTTCTACGATTATATCGTCGGTGACCGCTATCTGCTTCCCCCTTACTGTGGAGTGATCCTCCTGCAGGTTCTGCAGGAATTCAATCGCCACTGTTTCATTAGACTCCTGCAAGCGACTGAGATAAGTCAGCCACCCTGCTCTTTCCAGGATCTCCCGGGCAGTAGCGGAGACTGTCAACTCCTGGGGTTCCCTTTGAATTTCCCTGCCTCCGATGGTTTCACTGTGGATTCTCAATGGAACAGCAACTGCTTGTGCTGTTTGAAACACGGAGGGGGTAATAATCACAAGTTTTTGAGAAAAACACAGAGTATGAAATAGAAAATGGATTATGAACAACAACTTGTGTAAAAAATAGAAATATCACGCTGTTAAGCCGTGCCATTCCCTAGTACACTATCTTTCCCAAATAGTGAGCTGACACATAACCCGGGGAATAATGAGGTTAACCTCCCCCCCCACAATGTGATAGGCTGTCCCAGCCGTCAAAGAAAGGAGCAGCACCCGATCTGCAACCAAGTCATAAAGGAACAACGTATGAAAATATGCCATGTTTAGAAAAACAACGAATTACCGAAATCGAGGCATAAAGTTGGATCGCGTATTATGTAAGAGGCTTCTGTGATATGATGCGAGGCTGGGGGATAGGACATCTATCGTACTTGCCAAATCTCAAGTGGTCATTGTCACCTCCTTTTCCATGATTGGTGGTAATAAATGTTCATGTGATATATAAGTCGAGAAATAATGTATGATTAGTGCCTAGGATATAAGAAACAAAAGAGTATTAGTATCCTACCTATTGGTGTAATCAATGTGACTTCAATACCATTAACAGTGCTCTGCTGCCGACAGGTGTCCATAACCTTGGCAGAGTTGTTTATTTCACCCCTGGAACCATGATCCTTTATGTGCATATTAAGGAATGTAATGTCAAAGTGTAGGCCATTATGCTGGCTTGGTAACCAGTTAGCCATAATGCCATTCACGAGGAGGGAGCGAAGAGTGGGCAGGCTGGCTCGTGATGAGACCTCCTGTTCCAAGGTTTGTTTATTTGATATACCTTTTGGACCATATCCCTAGTGTGGTGGCCATAGTGGGAATGCCACTTCACTTCCATCCTCATGATCATGGTAGGTTGGCTCTTGATGAGACCCCCTATCCTGCATTTGACAACTTATAATTCATTTTTTTACTTTCTTTTTTCATAAAGCACTTTTCCTTATTTATACACAAAGGGTGGTTCAACACTCCTTAAGAGTAGGAATGGTGGAAGAAGTCTTATCATCTCAATAGGAAGATATAAACCCTTTGCTCTTATTCCTAAACAATAATCAAAGAGGATTAAAGAGAATGTCATGATAAAGATAACCAATCAAGGCAAAATTAGTAAGACAATGACAACAAAAGATGATGAATAAGTATGTCCTTCCTTTTGTCCTCTTACCGATACAGAGCCTTATAAATATAGCGATTTATAATTTTCTGATTTCAGTATGTTGTGATTTTGTGTGCATTGCATAAGTGCATAGCTGTCTTTAAAAGAATTTGAAAGAACAGGAGCAAGAAGCATCCTCAATTTAGATAAGCAAAAGGGATAAGTTGTTTCACAAGGAGAGAAAAAGTATTCTAGAAGTGTTCCTTTTGGGAAGAGGAACAACAGAGGAGCATAGGTCTCAAAAGTGAAAGTGTCGTTCCTTTTGAAAAAGGGACAGCAGAACACACCAATGTCGTTCCTTTTGAAAAAGGAACAGCAGAAAATAAATAAATAAAATGTTATCTTTCTTTGAAAAAAACGGTCAGCAAAACACTCGAAATGACATTCCTTTTGAAAAAGGAACAACAGCCATGAAAAATGTTGTTCCTTTGAAAAAGGAACAGCAAAAGACGCAAAAGTGTCATTCCTTTGAAAAAGGAACAGCAGAAATCAAAAATATGTTGCGCCTTTGGAAAAGGGACAACAAACACACCGCAGTGCCGTTCCTTTTGAAAAAGGAACAACAAAAATCAAAATGTTGTTCCTTTTAGAAAAGGAACAACAAAACAAGCAAATGTCATTCCTTTGAAAAAGGAACAACAAAAATCAAGAGTGTTGTTCCTTTTGAAAAGGAACAGCATAAATCAAGAGTGTTTTTCCTTTTGAAAAGGAATAGCATAAATCAAGAGTGTTGTTCCTTTTGAAAAGGAACAACAGAAAAATCAAGAATGTTGTTCCTTTTGAAAAGGAACAGCAGAAAAATCAAGAATGTTGTTCCTTTGAAAAAGGAATACCAAAAACACCCAAATGCCATTCGTTTAGAAATGAAACGGCAAAAATCGAAATCTTTGAGCAAAAAATGACAAGAACACATTTAGTTCAAGCATATGTACACGAATGACTTGAAGAAAAAAACTTATGTACAAATTGTAAAAAGAAATGAATTCCTTAATCAATTATAGGTGAGGAAGACTTCTCTTCCTCTCCTAAAATCTCCATATCAGTATATCTACGTAGCTGCTGGTAGAAGGATTCCCGAGTGAGTGGTTTATGATAGAGACGAACTCGGTGGCCATTTACTTTGAAGGCATATCCAGAACCGTCAATGGTGATTAAAGTGATGGTCCCATTGTCATGTACCTTCTGGATTTCGTATGGTCCGAACCAACGAGTCTGGAGTTTCCCAGGGAAGTCCTGAAACTGAGAGTCATATAACAGAGCCCAGTCTCCCTCATGGAAGACTTTGTTTTTGATGAGCCCGTCGTGCCATTTAGCTCGTTGCTGTTGAATCAGTGTTGTATTTTGCAGTGCAGAGAGCCTAATTTCGTCCAATTCATTGATCTGTTGTAGTCGATTAATCTGTGCCTCGGTTAGATCTAAGCCAAGTTCCTATGCTGTTCGTAATGTTTAGATTTCAAATTCTATAGGAAAAATGGGTTGTTTTTCAAACACTAATTGATAAGGTGAGTAACCAGTGGTGCTTCTCCATGTTGTTCTATAGGCCCAGAGTGCTTCAGGTAGTCCGGTAGCCCATCACGCCTATGTGATGCAATGGTTTTCGTTAGGATTGACTCTATTACCTTATTGATGCTTTCTACTTGTCCATTCACCTGTGGGTGATATGGAGTAGTGATTTTATGCTGGACATGATAATTATTAAGTGTTGCAGCTAATCTATTGCCAGCAAATTGTGGTCCTCCGTCTGTAATTATTTCCTTTGGAAGGACATAACGTACAAATAGATGGAACATGAACTGTATGATAGAGTCCTCTGTGGCTCTTGGCAATGCTTCTGGTTCAACCCATTTGGTGACATATTCTGTTGCCACCAAGATATATGTTTTCTGATTTGATGAGGGGTTGATGGGTCCAACGAAATCAAGAGCCCACCGCTCAAATGGTTCGATGACTAACTGTGGTTTCAGTGGCATCTCATCAGCCTGACCAGGACGTCCTGCTCGCTGGCAGCTGTCACAGGCTTGGACAAATTTCTTTGCATCTCTGAAAATCGTGGGCTAATAATATCCTGTCTGTAATACTTTATGTCCAGTTCTACGCTCAGCGAAGTGTTCCCCACATGGTCCATCATGACAGGCTTTTAGGATGTCAAAGATTTCATCTTCTCGAACACATCTCCTGATATGCATATCTGCCCCTGTGTGAAACAAATAGCCCCCAATCCAGGAGAATCGAGTACTCTTCTAAACAATTTGTTTTCGTTCATTAGGGGTTAGGTGTTTTGGTAGTTTACCTACTGCAAGGTAATTGGCAACATCAGCATACTAGGGTGTTTGAACGGCAATAGCAAATAGATGTTTGTCCGGAAATTGATCTTCAACTGCTGCTGCATCAATTGGTTTTGGCATTCTTGAGAGAAAATCGGCTACAGGGTTTTGTTTGCCAGGCCGATCCTTGATTGTGATATCGAATTCCTACAATAAGATCAACCATCTAGTTATTCTTGCATTTGTGAAAGGCTTATTTGCTAAATATTTTATGGCGGAATGATCCGTATACAAGATAACAGGATAGCCTGTAATATAATGTCTAAACTTATTGACAGCATGTATTACAACTAGGAATTCTTTTTCAGTAACAGTGTAATTTAATTTAGCAGGGGATAAATTTTTGCTGATGTAATAGATAGCGTATGGTTTTTTATCCTCTTCCTGCCCAAGGACTGCGCCAATGGCTGTATCTGAGGCATCAGATGATATTTGAAATGGAAAATCCCAGTTTGGTCCTCGAAGGACTGGGGCTGTGGATACGAGCTTCTTTAAATCCTTGAAAGCACGTTCACATTTTTCTGTCCAAAGAAAATCAACGTTACCAGTTAGTGCATATAAAGGTGCAGCAATGTGTGAATAATGTTCTATAAATCGTCTATAATAACCAGAAAATCCAAGAAAGCTGCGTACCTCTGTTTGAGTAGTAGGAGTGGGAATAAGCAAAAGTATTTGGATTTTGGCCGGGTCTACCTGAATGCCGGCTACTGAAACATAGTGTCCTAGAATAAGTCCTTCAGTCATCATCATGTAACATTTTTCGTGGCTTAAGCAAAGCCTAGTAGCTATGCAGCGTTGTAGGACTTTTTCTAGGGTGTTTAGTGCTGGATCAAAATCATCTCCATATGGTGTAAAGTCATCCATATATACTTCAAGTCCATCATTTATTAAATCTGCAAAAATGCTAAGGATAGCCCTTTGGAATGTGGCAGGAGCATTACATAGGCCAAAAGGTAGAACTCGGTAGGCAAATGTTCCCCAAGGACAAGTAAAAGTAGTTTTGTCCTGGTCTTCAGGGGCAATCTGAATCTGATTGTATCCACTGAAGCCATCCAGGAAAGAAAAGAATTTCTTTCCTGCCAAAGTATCTAGCACTTGGCATATGAACGGGAGAGGAAAGTGGTCTTTTTGTGTTGCTTTATTGAGTTCCCTGTAATCCACACAAATTCTCCATTTCCCATTCTTTTTTGGTACCACCACAAGTGGAGAGACCCATTTACTGTCAGAAATAGGATAAATAAAATTGACATCTAAAAGTTTATGAAGTTCATCTTTTACCACATCCTTTAGATGAGGATTAAGTCTTCTTTGCAGTTGACGGACAGGTCTAGCATCTTTTTCTATATAAATGTGGTGTGTACACAATTGTGGATCGATTCCTTTCATATCAAGGTAATCCCATGCAAATGCTTCTTGATATTTTCTTAACATATGGATGAGCTTCGTTTCTTGTTCAGGTGTGAGATTGGCATTGATATTTAAAGTTTTTCCCGGTTCATTTTCCACAATTTTACTATTTGCGACAGAAGTAACAGGTATTGTTTGATCATGTGTATCTTTCAGAGGATCTTCTTCTAATTCATTATCAAATGCTACTTCTATCATGTGACATTGTGTGTAGGATCCGGATTCAGTTTGACTAATAAAGTTGTTAATGGCATCATCCTTTGTTTGATCTTTAAAATCAAGTGCCTCTTGTATAGTCAATGGAGATCTAATGTTATCAGTAAGGTATGATACAGGATACTTGTTAGTTTTAATTATTGTGACACTTGGCTGCGCTGGAGGGTATAGAACTAAATTCTTGATATCGGGTCCTTTGGTTATGGTCATATTTCCTTGCCGGCAACCAATATAAGCATCGGCAGTGGCAAGCCAAGGTCTACCTAGGATTAGCCGGTGTCCATCAAGTCGGGTTTTTGGATTAATTATTAGGAAATCGGTTGGATATTCCTAGGAATCTACAAAGACCATGACATCATGTAGAGTACCCTCTGGTCTGACCACAGATCAGTCAGCCAATTCTAACAGAGTAGAGGTGGGTTCTACAGATGTAATGACGAGCTTTTGATAGGTAGTGGTTGTTAAAATGTTGATTGCAGCTCCTAGATCAACTAAGGGATTAGACAGGGTCTAACCATAAATTTGAACAGTTACAATTGGATTTCCTAGGTCTTCATATTTAATGGGTGTTTCTTTCCTGGATAATAAATCAGATAAAGTACCGACTACTTGGACTCTTGGATTAGTTGTTATATTCCTCCTTGGTTTCTTTATGCACAATTCTTTGATAGTTTTTGCGTATATAGGAATGTCTTGAATGACTTGGAGGAATGGGATTTTTATGTACAAATTTTGTAATTCTCCCAGAATGTCAAAGTCAGGATACTGTAAAGGTCGAGGTATGACTAATCGTTCTGGGAACGGAGGAGAGGATGTGGTTGCTTGATTATGAGTCTGCTACTTATTTACATCCTCTTGTTGCAACTGATGTTCTCTTGATAATTGATCTTCAATATGAACTGTTTTATCTCCCTCAGTTTCAATGATATGTCCAGATCGTAACTGAAGATCGTTACACTCCCGCAGGTCGGGTCCTATTTCTGGTGATTCTATGATTTGAAGAGATTGGACCGGTCTGTTATTTGGATTAGGGTGGGGTTTGGCTAGGAGTTGTAGTCTCAGATTAGACTGGGGATTTTGTTGTAAAGCTGGCAGGGTAGGTTGAGGGAGCGGAATAGTTCCTACTGGTTGGTGCATCGGTCTTTGCCAGTTTGTCTGCCAGGGTGAACTTTGTGAAGTAGGGGGAGTCCATTGTGGAGGATATGGGGTATTTTGCCAATATGGTGGAGTGTAAGGGAAATTTGGCCAACCAGATTGGCTTGCCTGATTCAACCACGGGTTTGAAGAAGGAAACGATGGTGGTGACCAGTTTGAAAATGGGGGTTGGGACTGAATTTGCCACATACTATATTGTTGAGCATTATATTGTGGAGGCTGAAAAGAAGAAGTTGGGTCTAGAAACATACCAGATTGTCTCGGCTGCCACTGGCGGCGCTGGTTGATCAAGTACACCGATTCTGGTTCTTCCTCTGCTTCCTTATATACTGCTTTTAATCCAGGAAGTGAGGGGCAACTTTCCGTAAGATGATCTTTTGTACAGATGGCACATGTTTGGACTGTATCCAATGGACACTCCTTGTGACTATGCTTTTTCCTGCATCAGGGGTAGAAGATTGCCAAATTCTGTTCTGCCTCCATCTGCTTCTGTTTGGCCTGCATAATATCAAGTTGTGTAGTTAGTGTCCCTAGAATATCAGTTTTAAAATTTTCTAATAAATTTCCAATCTCCACACGTGTTACTCCTTCTGTTGATATTTTGTTGTCTCTTGCAAACCGATCATATTCTGTCAGTTTTACTCTTGTGCTGCCTCTCGAACTCCTGATACATAAATCAATGATGTCAGCAAAATTCTCTTGATAAATATCCCCTTTTCCCATGATGTTTAATGTTTCAATCCACTGTTCCTTCATGCCCCTTATCAATGCAGTTTTTAACACATTATCAGGTAAAGGTAGTGATGCATAAGGAGATCTTTGTAAATTGTACTGAAAATGTTCCACATATTCTTCTAATGTTTTATTCGGTTTGACTATCATTTGGAATATTTCGTCTTTCAATTCTCTAGACCTACAATAATCCTGATATTTTTTTAAGAATGATTCTTTCATTTGATCCCAATTTTTGATGACCCCACCACTTAGTCCCATAAACCATCTTAAAGCAGCCCCCTTTAATGTAGAGGGGAATAATTTCAATTTCTGGGGATCGGTGGTGTAATCTTATCCCCTACACAACACATCGAATTCGAATAAAAATGCATCTGGATCTTTTGATGTGAGACCGTGAAATGTAGGGATATGTTGAAGAGGGATGGCTTTCATAGGCACATTTGCTGCAGAATCCACTATAGGATATTCTAATGTAGAGGTTTGAGTATTTGGCTGCTTCTGAGCCATAGGATCGAATATATGCCAATAACCTTCTGGGATATCTAAGAGAGTATTCCTAGGTTGAGAGGGAACGTTTTTGGTAGGGATAGTTTTAACGGCACTTCCTTTATCTGGGATAAGGGGAATACCTGATGTCTGAGGAGATTGGACTCCTTCAACAATGATTTCCGCAGCGCTCCCCTTATCTGGGTTGTTTAATGGCTGATTTGTTTCAATGGGAGATTTTGGTTCCTCGGTTTCCCCTGTTTCTCCTTCTCCTTCACAAAAGTTGCTGAAATTTCCTTCCTGCAATAGTTCTGGAGTAGAATTTTCAATTTCTTGAAAGTCCTGCTCTTCAGTTTGACTATGCACCTCAGCAAAGGCTACAGATGATGATCCTGTGGCCTGAAGGGAACTAGTAGGTTGTTTAGAAATGATTTTCCTGAGGCCTACTGATGGCTGAGATTCTATTTTCTTATAGATTTCGTCTATGAAGGTTGTTCGGCCAAGGGTCACCGACCCTTTAGCTCTTTCGGGTTTGGATGAAAGCTTAATATTCTTTTCTGGTTTTTTCTGCTTAGTCATGCACTCAAATGAACTACTAAATTCTATTCAAACAAAGCAATAGCAAATCTGTTAGGAAAGCAGACAGTGGAGCAGGGCTTTTACATGCTCCACACGCAGGTTCTTACTTTCCGTTTTCAAGATCCAACTCTTCCCTAGCAGGTTTGTACACTACTCTGAAAACGACAAATGGCTACACTCTTTCCCCGGCAACGGTGCCAAAATGTAAAGCTATAAAAAGGGTCTCTTTCACCTCTAATTATCTCACATTAATATGTCAATCCGGGAGCGTTTTGTTATTTCAAAGAGTGACTCAGTCTGAGGCTATCACTTGTTAGAGTAATGCAAGTAGTACAACATTTAACAAAAATACAAGAGTAAACAGATGCTTGTCTATAACTAAGTTACTTCAAATGAATAAATCACACACTCTAAAACTAGGAAACTTTATTAGTCAAGGGTTTGACTGCAATAGCCCATCCCTTTGGAAACTGATGGAAGGGAAATTAGAGCATGGACCACGGGTTTGGGAGCTAGGCAGTAAACGTCGAGGCTCACTACAGCCACATATCGTCTCTCACACCAAAATAACAAATGCAAGTAAATGAAACGACAGGTAGAAAAATGGAACAACAAATAAGAAATCGAACAACAAATCTGGAATGGAACAGCAATGCTAAAATGGAACAGCAATTCTGAAATGGAACAGCGATTGAACAACTAAATCTCGCAAGTAGTAATCAAGCTTTATCCTACCAACTCAAATGCACTCGTTGTAATCAAACATCAACCTTCCATTCTCCAGGCAAATCAAGCAGCACGCACTAATGGAACAACATTAATTACTAATAAGTTATGGAACATCATTTGGAAATCATACACACACACATCACTCTTGAAGAGTAATCTGATCTAGCACCAATCGTCATCAACAGGAATAAAACTGTGTTTCAAAATGGAACAGCATTACTCCTAAATCGTAAAGAACACGATTTTCAGATAAATTCCATAACACGAATATACAGCATAAGAGCTCTGTAACAAAATAGTAACAATGTTCAGTTAAGTCTAATAATATTCAATCAACTCTGAAAGGATTAGTGATATAATGCAGAGTCAATACAACAGTTATTGTCTGTAAAAACCTTAATGAATGAATCTTAACAGAGCATATGATGTAACTTATAAAGCATATCAGATTACCAAATAATGACGATAAGAAAACCACACAGAAATCAAAACGTAGTGATACAGAAGCAAGTGTCCTCTGGGACCGGGCCCTTAGCCTCAAGGGTACACTGTTTTAAGTTAATGCAGAGACAAAGATAAGATAATCACCAAGTTTATATTAATGCATAAAACAAAAAGTACAATGAGCCAAGTTCAACGAGACTCGATGATCAAAGTTCGATCTTTAACAGAAAGTTACATAAAAACATCATCCCCCAAAGCTAACAGTGTCGTCCCTTTATATAAGGGTGACGACGGAGATGTCTAAGCAATAAGATAAATAAAGCAGCGATCCCTCAGGATCGAAGATCCTGAGGGATTCACCAAACTATTAATCCTTAATCACTTCTTTTCTCCTCCACCGAGCCGGTGTCTTCTCCTCCTTTTCCGGACCGGTTTACTTCAACCTGCTTAGCCTCGTTTGCACTCGGTCCTTCGTCAAAGGGACAACAGTTACCCTGTTCTTATCTTTTCCTTTGGAACAGTAGCTCCTCATTTTTACCCCTTCCTGCACAGGAGAATGACAAATATTAGCGGTTAAGTCTTGCATATTAATCCCACATGTTTTGTTATAATTCTTTATTGTTTTCCACGTTCATGATGCAAAAAGGTTCACAAGTTCCACTGAAAATCCATTGAAATGATCATCAAAAACATACCTTTTTAGTACTCCACAACAGGGTATTATCGCAAGTTTGTTAAGAATTATGGGAGAATAGCAGCACCTCTAATAACATTATTTAAGAAATATGCATTTTCATGGACTCCAGAAGCAACAAAGGCCTTTGAACATCTTAAAGAGGAAATGTACCAAGCACTGGTCTTAGCTACACCGGACTTCACAAAAGCCTTTATTGTGGAATGTGATGATTCAAGAAATGGAATTGGTGTTATTTTAATGCAAGATGAAAGACCCATTGCTTTCGAAAGCCGTCCAATCAAAGGAAAGTATTTACAAAAAGCTATTTATGAGAAGGAAATGTTGGCAATACTACATGCACTTAAGAAATGGCAACCCTACCTAATGGGAAGACACTTCAAGGTAAAAATAGATCATGATAGTCTTAAATACTTTTTAGAACAAAGATTATCCTCTGAAGAGCAACAAAAATGGGTCACAAAGATGTTGGGTTATGACCTTGAAATCATCTACAAAAAAGGGAAGCAAAATGTTGTGGCAAATGCACTTTCAAGAAAGGATGAGGATGTGGAAGCATTGTTGTGCACCATTTCTATTAGCCAACAAGATTGGATAAACAAAGAAAGGGATGAATGGAAGAAGGACGAAGAAGTGTGGCCACTAATTAAAAAGTTGCAGAAGATCTCAGTTCAAACAATATTTCCGGAACTTAACGAGGAAGGAAAAATCATATTGGAACCTGGAGTAGTCATAGAAACAAGAACCTAACAACTATGAAGTCGATCAATTTCAGAGTATCTCATCAAGTGGAAGAACTTACCTGCTGAAGATTCCACATGGGAGGACAAGAATTTTATACAGAAGCATCAAGAACTACACAAGAATTAAGGACAACACTTTTTGAAGGAGAGGGGCATGTTAGGTCCCTATACTGCTAGTGTAACCCCTTATTGTTATTAGTACAAACCCCTTATTATTTTGTTGTGCCCATGTATTCCCCATATTGTTATTATTGTGCCCCATAGATGCCCACTATTGTTATTATTGTGCCCTTACATTATTATTGTTATGTCGGCTCTGATTATATTATGACCCCTTAGACACTTATATATAGAAAGGAGGCCTTGTCATTTGTATCATCCAAGAATTGTTCATTTGTATAATGTAAAGGAGGTTTCCCCCTCGAAGAGGCTGATTTATAAGGCATTGATCTTTATTGTTTATCTTTTTGTGAGATGGTTTCATAACAAAACTTCTGCCAACAGATGGACCATCTTCTTCAACTCCTGAACACTCTTCCAAGCCTTTGCAATAGGCCTGCAACTGATATAATAGGACATGAATATGTCGGTGACATGAAAGACCTATTCTGCCAATTGTAGCACCAAGATCAACACCTCGAGCTCCTCAAGCAACAATCATAAGATCGCTAAACACCTCCTACACCTATAGTAGCATCTCCAACTCTTGTTGCAACAAAGTCAAGCCATCTAACTATCTCCAACATTGGTAGAATAACCTCCAACATATGCAACCATAAATCAACACCTAAAGCAGAAATCCAATCTATCCAAGACATATAGAGACATATGCAAAAACTAGAGCAACATCGTCAACCACCACCGCCACCAGCATCTCCAACATCACTTGTAGACTCCATCTCCAAATCACCTCCACTAGGTATAGTCATAAGTATGTTGATATCAATGCCAACTAACAAGGCCATCAAGGCAAGCATCAATCACAAATTCACATGAAAAGAAAAATCTCTGACTTGTTGACATCAATGCCAACAAACTCCCTCTGTGGCATTGATTTCAACCTCCATCCAACCAGTGAGGTTGATCTCCATATACTAAAGCTACAACTATCAATCCAAATTCTCTTCCCATTTGAAATCAATGGAAAAGGGCCATAGAAACACTGAAGAACAATGCTAATAATCTGTCGGATGATAGAAGGATTCCCCTATCATACTTAACACCATACTGATGCAATCCATTAAATATCTCCTACAAGATAAGCATGTAAAACAAGGAAACCTGTTGCCAACACCACTATCCAATTTCACTCCAAATTTGAATACTGAACATGCTCCCCCTAAGCATGTAATGTAGTTGCAATCATACACTCTTCCTACTAAAGAAACACATATGCCTCCAGTAATGAACCTCCTTTCCTGGTGCAAGAGACTACACCTCATGACCATGACTCCAACTGACCTTGGATAAGATATACAATGAAGTACAATGCTTCGTGGAGAAAATACATAGTTGTTACAACTACATAGGATGGAAATATGACTCCTCTACACCTTTCACCAATCACGACTCTATGGACCCAATTTTACACCATACAGCCTACGTAGTGGGGCTACATCAAATATATACAATGTAATACATGAATTTGACTTCCATTCACCCATACATAGCTAATGACAAAATATACTAGACACCATGGGTCTCTCCATGAGAAATTTGCCCAAAGGATGATGCAATGATAATACATGGATTTTACATATGCACATAAATGTTATTTCATCAATACACGCCCAAAATATGAAATACATGAGTACATGGAAACAATGAGCATCAATATATGCTCAATATAGAAGAAACAATAAAGATAATACACTCCATGGCATATGCATCAAGATACTAGCCGTCCATGAGAAACAATATAATTTCCATGTGTAGCAACAAAAAATAGGAGCACTAACCAAAATATGTGCTACTTTAAGGTCACTCAACTCAACACCATCCCAACAATGAAGATCACCAAGAACACTAGAAAGCATCACCATGATCCACAAATGCATCAACAAATACATATCAACACATGAGCATCAACAATAACTCCATATATAAGAATCCCTATGAATCAACATGACTCAACTATATGAATATTGAAAACATCATAAGCATCATCATGCTCTCTCTCCATGCAATAACAACATATAATACATATCATAAACATGTATGAGTCATCCAGAAGTGAAAACATAAGCAATGAGGTACATAAACTCTAGATGATCTAACTCCAAACAAAATATTAAATCTCCATGGAAGTAACAAGTATAATTAATCATTACTAATGACTATGATATGGAAATGGAAACATCGATAGCATGTCAAATTTTCCATGCAGCCATACTATCTCATCCATCATGCAATGTGTGGCATCAGCAACAAAAATCTTCCTACATCAAAACAAAATAAAAAATACATGCACAATGAACTCCTCCATAGGAAGCACATATACTCCCCCTGAACATGTGATCCTCCATCACACCTTGACCATGTGCATAAGACAACCATGTGGCTTCCATACCTCCAATAATATCTCAAGCTCTCAAGATGCACCTACTCCAAAACTAATCAGTAACAATATAGCTGAAACATAATCAACAAATGTTGCAACAAGGCTGATATACATGTATTTCCCATTGATATAAAATAAATACGCCCACTGCAAATATAATGAGTGAAAATAAATAAACATAAAGAATGAAGCCTTGAAAAACATAGCTCCCCCTGAGCATAATATAGCTCATAAGTTGAGGCATAGAATGTATGACACGACGAAGAAATAACTGAGGGCAACTCAGTTTGAAATAAATGTTTTATAACAAAAAAATTTCCTTGATGCAGAGGAAGTCAGAAATGTTGAAGAGGAATTCATTAACAATTTGATGAACTATTGAAATAGTTAAGATCAACAAGAAGATGTAATAACTGATGTAGAAATTTGGTGATAGAATTCCAACTGCTCAAGATATTTAATATAAATCAATAGGCACAATTCTAATCTACTGATCTGCATAAACAAGTTCACAATTTAGAACAACATTGGGAAACATGCAACAATCACATACGCAAGTACACAAATGTATCTAGGGGAAACCAACTGGTAAAAAACCCCTTTAATATTTCTTGCATTAATCATATTAGTAGAGAATCTATTACACTTTCTAGCTCCAACTCTAAGCTCAACCCACGAAAGAATGAATGTTCTCTCTACTAAATGAGAATATTTGAACAAGACTTAGTAAATTCATTCCCCCTATAGATCTTATTTCCTTATGAAAATCCTAAGAAGATTGGCCCCTATTCTTTAGGAATTTCCTCCAAAATGATCATGCAATTCCCAAGTATTGATCATTGATTGCATGCAACACATGTGCACTCAAAACTAGTCTACAAACGATGTTACACTTCCTTAATATCTCCAACAAAGATGCGCATTTTGAATTCCTTGCATGCAAGAGATATTTTTGGTTGATTGATTAGTTAACTGGATGATATATGAGTTAGACTATTGTCCCACTGCACAATTGACCTCCAACTAGTTTCATTAACTGTTAGAACTAGTTTAACTGAGTACAACTAGAATTAACTAAACTAGTTTTCTACAAATTAGCAATCAACACATGCAAACTAAAATCCAATCCCACTAAATCAAATTTATTGAGTTAACTGAGTGATCAGATCCATGTAACCTCAGTTAACTATCTCTAAATTGTCTATTGATGTGGAAGTTTTAACTTTTCCCAATTTGACCAAGGCTGAGTCAAATTGAGCCTTTCTTGATAGACTTTTCAACAATCCCTCTTAGCAAGAAATGGATTATCAACCACCCTTATCCTGCACCTATGGAATTCAAACTTCCCTCTTGACAAATCCTTTGTTAAGATGTCAGCATCTTATTCCTCTATCAGAATGTATTGTAGCAACATTATCCTCCTTTGTACACAATCTCGTAAATGATGATACCAGATATTTATATGCTTAGATTGATCTTGAAATATTAGATTCCCAAAGAGCTTAATGCAACTTTGATTATCACAATAGATCACAATTCGATCCATCTCCTGGAAAAATAATCCCACATGTATCTTTCTCATCCAAATCGCCTCACATGTTTCTTGACTGCAGCCATGTATACAACTTCTACTGAGTTGAGCGCCAAAAACCTCTACTTCTTGTTGTACTAGGAAATTGTTGCGGAACCAACACTGAAAATTCTACCTGATGTACTCATTTGGTCTGAAAGAGTCCCTACCCAATCTGCATCTATGAAGCCACACAAAATCACGCCCTCTGTCTATCTATACAATAATCCAGACTAGGCAGTGCCTCTAAAGTATCGTAAAGAATCCTTAGCTTCCTTGCAATACAATTTTGTCAGCCTAATTGATCTGGGAGGATCTAGAAATAGGAATGGCCTTGAAAATAGCACAAAAATCAAAGTCACCATATGATAGTGAAACTAGGACCAGATTGTACTGCTCATCTCCCTAATTTTAACTGTGAAAATGACACTCAAGTCCGAGTTTGTATGCTCAAGTTATAGCTTGTCAAACTTCACCAAGTGGCAAACTAACAAGGCAACAAATGGGAAGAATCTCAGTGCATGGATTCTGGTCAGAGTAAGAAAATTTGTCACCTAATTAGTTTGTCCAATAATCCTTATTTTTTGGTCGGCGGTCTTTGGCTAATATGTTGTAACATATATAAAAATTAAATATATATATATATAAATAGGGTGGCAAGCCGCCAACCCCAAAACCGCATTGTTATGTTATATTAAATATAAATGATATGATACAATGGGCCAAAGCCGTGGGTGACCCCACCCAGTAGCTATATTCCAACACTTGGAGGGAGCCAAGGTGGTTCGGAACCGCCTAACCCTTGTTGGTTGGGCCCTATCGGCGGCCACAAATTAGAATAAACCATCAAACAACAAACCAAAAACCACCATATTATATGTAACTTCTGAGTTAAATATATAAAATTTCCGTTTTTTTTAACAAAGAATGCACCATATCTAGGGTGGATGGGGATTGAACCCTATCCACCCCCACACAATCCACCGACAGTTACCAACAAGCCATAACTTGTTGCTTTGTTAACTCTGCACACTTTATTATTTAAAAAAACAACTCATTTTCTCAGGGACTATGAGAGAGCGGAGTGGATCGGTACCCTGAGCCGCAGAGGTAGTGGAACCATGAGTGGGGAAAATCCTCAAGATGCTAAAAATATTCCCTTAGAGGGCTAGAGGTTCCAGTGTCATAATTTGACAAGTTTATAGACGATTTTGCACATTTTCATGCCAATAATCCATCTGTGTCATTTGTTTCTCCAGCTGAGCTCTCCATTTTCAAGACATAATCTGAATTGGAGGTATAAGAATCAATTTTGGTAAAGTTTATTGTAACTGATTTCTTTGATGCTACTTAATGAAAGAAGGCCTCCCCTCTTTAAGCAGGGCCTGGAGACGTAGCCCGCATTGGGTGAACTCTATAATCAAATGGTTTGGCTACCTTTTATCTCATGGTTCCTTTATGTTTTCCACATCATTTTCATGTGTTAAGTTACTTGGTTAATATTCTCTTTTATATGCAATTTTTAATGCATCCTTGAAGTTAAAATAACTCGATCAAGTTTGGTATCAGAGTAGGTCTTCTTGATGTGAGTTGCATGAGTGAATGCTAACTTAGAACAAGCTCCAAAGAGGTGAAGGAAAACTTAAATCCTTTGATTCTGAAGCGGGGCATGCACCATGAATATGATACATGGTAGATGAGGAAGCTCAATTGGAGGAAGGGCGAAATTATCGCAATATATTCTTCACCATGGCAAACAAAGTTGACAATTTTTTTGAAGAATATGAAAAGGAAATCAAGCATAAGAATACATAACCAGATGATCATGCCTCGGAAATTCATGAAGGTGGAGGAGAAGACCCTCCTCCCTCTCCAACCTCCAGTGAAAGTTATTATTCTTCCTCTTCTCATCATTCAAACAAGAATAAGGGGAATGCATCTAAAAATCCTTTTTTCAAGCCAGATGTCAAGTTTGATTTACCTCTATTTAGTGGAGAATATAATGCAAAAAAGCTAGATAACTAGATAGGACAGGTTGAAGTGTATTGACGCATACAACAAATAAAAGAGGATGAAGCCAATATCTAGCTAATATCCCTTTGAGTGAGTGACACTGCTCTCGTCTGGTGGGAAGCCAAGCTGTACAAATATGGTAAGAGTAGTCGTAAACTTATTTCATCTTAGTATGAGTTCATTTCTACTTTAAGAAGATAATTTTACCCATTGGGTTACAGACAAAAGGCCATGATGTAATGACAACATTTGAAACAAAGAAAAGGTCAAATTGTTTATAATTTTACAGAGGAGTTTAGAAAACAAGCATTAGCATTTAATTTTCCACTAGAAACTTCTGAAACATTGATGAAATATATTGGATATTTGCATAATTATTTCCTCCATTCATTGTTATTATTTTAACCTAGGTCTCTTGATGAAGCTAGTGTAAATTTTGTACATCTTTAAAGCGGGGAGAAGCATGAGCAAGATGACCACCTGAAGAGGGAAGTAGCATCCAAGAGAAGAGAAGAAAGGCCCTCTTATACTCAATGTGAGAAAGAAGGGCATGATGAGGAGAATTGTTGGAAACTCCATCCAGAATTGAGACCTAAGAGGAATGATAGAAAAGAGAAGCAGAAGACAATTGCAACCATGAAACAAGACCAAGAATCTGAATCAGAGGACGATGAGAATATCACACGTGCGATATTTGCAGGTGGTGGACCAATTGACTTGGGTTAGACTCAAGTGACAAAGCGAAGATTGCAGCTGTTGGGATTGTGGTAGATGGACCCATCGACTTGGACTCTAATTCAGGTGATGAAACAAATAATTCAGCAGATGTGTTTCCAAAAATATAAAGGGGACCAAATGTGCCATGGCTCCAAGAACTCGAAGAAATCAATTGAAGCATTCAAGTTGAGAATGTTGAACTAAGGAGACTCCTACAAGAAGCAAAGAAGGAGAAACAAATGTTGCAACATCAGTTACAAGCCGAGGAGGAGACCTTGGAAAAGTTGTAGCATAACAAGCGTGGGGTAAAAAATGATTCTTCAATTTCATGTACTTTTTATGATGATGATTTCACTACCTTTTAGGAATGTACTACAAGAATTGGATCAAAATTGTTGAAGAAAATGGGAGATAAAGGAAAGGGCCTCGACATTTATGGCTAAGTAATTGTGAATCCCATCAAAGTGGAGGAATTTCCTCGTTATGCAGAACTTAGATATGATAGAAAATAGGTTGGGGAATGATCCAATATAGCCAATGACCCACCAATGATAGATGATGAGAGAATTCATCACATTCCAGTCATAGTGAGGGTTCCACAGGCACTTATCATAGGTGCACCAGGAGAAAGTGTTCCAAGACGATCCGGAAATTTTGGAAGAGAAAGAATCATTGTAGCCACTGCAATGAGGATGGACACCAGAAACTCGCGTGTTAGACACTCCAAGCCCAGAAAGCGCCCATGAGGATACTTGTTGGAGATGATGTTCAACAAGTGAATCTGCCATAGGGATATGACCCATTAACTTTATTAAGTAAGATATGGTTTTACTTGGTATAGTCGCTTGTCATGGCCATAGTTTATAAATCATGTGTTGCAAATAATTGTAAATGTGATGATGTATTTTCCATCTCTTATTAAAGAAACGATGATATTTTAGTGCTTTTGTTGGTAGTTGGGGTATTGGGTTCTATTATGTAAAACTTGACCAAATAGTATGTGTTATAAACTCTTGGCAAGTACGGGGTTGTTTGAGTCATGTGTGGTTTTGTATGTGATTGCAAAGAATGTACCATATTTGCATGCAATGCAAATGTTGAAAGTGTGGCTTGATGAGGACACAAGAAGTGTGCAGGATCTGGTCATGCTTTTGGAGGACCAAAAGCTCCTCAGTGGGGAGGAATGATCGGGGAGGATCCAGAAATAGAAGTGGCCTTGAAAACAGATCAAAAATCAAAGTCACCAAATGGAATTGAAACTAGGACTAGATCATAGTGCTCATCACCCTGATTCCAATGGTGCAAATGCCACTCAAATCTAAGTTTGTATACTCAAGTTATAGCTGGTCAAAGTTATGCTCAAACTTGTCCAAGTGGCACACTAATAAGGCAACAAATTGGCATAATCTCTATGTATAGAATCAGACAGTCAAGACAACAGAATTTTTCACCTACTTAATTTGTCCAATAACCCTTTTTTTTTGTCAGTAGTTTTTGACTTATATGTCATAATATATATAAAAATTATATATATCTATATATATATATATATATATATATATAGCTATATATAGCTATATATATATATATATATATATATATATATATATATATATATATATATATATATATATATATATATATATATATATATATATATATATATATAGATATATAGGGTGGCAGGTTGCCACCCCCACCTCCCCGAAAACCTCATTTTTATGTTATATTAAACATAAACATATGATACAATGGGTCGGGGCCACGAGTGACCTGGACCCCACCCAATAGATATATGCCAACACTTGAAGGGAATTGGTGGGGTTGAAACTCGCCCAACCCATGGCAATCGACCCCCAACGGGTTTCCCTAAACTACAATAAATCGCTAAATGAAAAACCAAAAGCCACCATATTATATGTATCCACTAAGTTAAATATATTTCATTACCGCGTTTGTTAAAAAACAATGCAGCATATTTGGGGTGCGTTATATTCTTTCCTCAACTACCCCACGCGCGGGGGGGTCACAGGAGGCTGGTAGCCCCACTTGTACGATGCGTCGGGCACTGCTTAGGGGTCACAGGGGGGGTAGCTGGACCCCCTGTCATGGGGTATGTAGGTATATTAGGTGGGTGGGCCTACCAATGGTTTTGTGCATGGATTTCACATATGGTTTTAGGCATGATGGTTTTTTGTTCATGGTATTTTGTAGATCCGGTCAAGGGAACTATAGTTAAGTTTTAATCCAGGGTTAATGGATTGGGGTTTATGGATCCTTTGGCATGTATATAGATGTATTGTAACATTGAAAGGAACACAATGAAAAATCAATATGGTAGTCCCGATTTTGGGATGCAGGGGAAAATCTTTATGTATATTTGTTTTATGTTTTATGCTCTCACCATTATTTATTTTCTATTTTTTATAATTTGTATGCAGGTAATTTCTGTATAGGGTTAAAACCTACAGGGTGGGTAGGGTTTGAAACATGTCTGCCCCCACACAATCTGATGAAAATTACCAATGAGCCACAACTCATTGTTTTTTTAACTCTACCCACTTTATTATTTAAAAACTCAACTCATTTTCTCAGGGACTATGGGAGAGCAGAGCATAACAAAACCCTGAGCTATAAAGGGAGTGGAACCGTGACCGAGTAAATCTACAAAATGCTGAAAAGAATCCCTTAGAGGGCTAGAGGCGCTATTGTCACAATTTTGTAATTTTGTAGTTGATTTTGCATGCTTTCATGCCAGGAATCCATCCGTGTAGTCTGTTTCTCTAGTTGAGCTCTCCATTTATAAGGCATCATTCGAATTGGAGGGATAAGGGTCAATTTTTGTAAAGTTACTTGTAACTTGTTTCTTTGATGCCACTTAATGCAATAAGGCCTCCCCACATTGAGTAGAGCCCAAAGACGAAGCCCTCATTGGGTGAACTCTGTAATCAAATCATTTGTGTGCCTTTGATCTCATGGTTACCTTACGTTTTCTGCTTATTTTTCATGTGTTAAGTTACTTGGTTAATATGATATTTTATATGACATTATGAATGCATCCTTAAAGTTAAAAGATCTGGATCACTAGCCATAGCTTGGCTCAGCTGGTTGACGCATAACACATATTTGGATGTGTTTTCACAAGATACATCAATGAACCCACAAGCTTCCAGTAAATTGTAGCATCGACCTCTTCACTTGAAGTGGCATTCTCCTTCCTCTAGTTGGTCGCTAGGGTTTTCTCCATGGGCTTACAACTATCCATGACAAATATATGTAGTATCTCAATGGCATACATTCCTTGCGACAAAAGCAATTCCCCATTGCCTTTACATCCTTCCAGCTGGAGGAAGTAGTGCATGAGACCCATGTATTTCATCTCAAATTCCTTTGCAACGTCCTCCTTGCAAGAGATGATCAGCTGCTCATCACCTGCCAATATCAAATCATCAACATATAAAACAACTATAATAAATTTATCTTCTACAAGAATATCATAGAGGTTCACATCTACTTCACTTTTGTTGAAGCCTAATCTAGTGAGATAAATATCGATCAAGGTGTACCAAGCTCAGGGTGCCTATCAAAGACCGTATAATGCTTGCCTGAGTCTGCACGCATGATACTCTTGATCAAATGTCTCAAAACCTTATCGATTCTCTATGTACACTTCCTCCTCAATAAAACCATTGAGAAATGTAGTTTTTACATCCATCTGGTGGATTTTCCACCACATTTGCGCAACAAGTGCAAGAATTGATCAAATGGATGAAAATCTTGTTACGGTAGCAAAGGTTTCCTCATAGTCAATTCCCTCAACTTGAGAAAATCCTTTGGCCACAAATTTGGCCTTAAAATTCTATATGCTTCAGTCTGCTGCACACTTAACCTTGAATATCCATATTGAACCCACAACTAATTTATCAGCCAGTCTTGGGACAACTTCACAAACATTGATCTTCATGATGGATTCCTATTATTCCACCATTGTATCAACCCAAACTTGTTTCTCAATTACTTCATCAAAGAGTATGGCTGAGTCTTTGCAAGCTTAGTCATTCGATCCACGTAGTCAGTGTACCTCTCAGGTGACCTCCTTTGCCTATGCAAATTTGAAGGATCTCCCTCATTCTCCCTTGCATCTTGTACTAATATATCATATTCCCTGGTTCTCTTTCATCCTTTTCTATATGGTTCTGCTTGGGTAGATGTCTCCACCTTGCCTCCTCTCTGATCCTCAATTTTTGGCTGCTACACAACTTTTGGACACTCCTCCTAAGGCTCCTCCTTTGGAGCTAAAAGCTCCTCATTGTAATATCCCCAATTTTGTGAGGATGGGAGTCACTAAGAAATTTTACCCAATTTTAGTAATATTAATTAAAAAGGGGCAAATGTTATTGCAGAAATGTGGCTAGTATTATTTTATTAGAGAATAACAAAAAATTATTATTTTATTAAATGGTGGAAAAGTGACATAGTGGAAAATGGTCCCACCAATAAAATAATAAAAAAAAAAAGAAGTCTAGAGGCTTGAGGAGAAATTATAAAAAGAGCATAGATTCATTTTGTGGATTATCTTTCGTCATTTTACAATTTTAAAATTAGTTCTCTTGAGGTGCTTAGCTAAGACAATTGTGTTGTTTAGCACAAGGGATTTCCAAGAGGAAATTCCACCTCTACCTTCGGTGAACTTCAAGTGTCACTCTAAGGGAGTAAGGAGTCCATGTTAGAGCTTCTCTAGGAGCTACATTGCAGACCATTTCCAGCTCGAGCATGCTTTTCTTAGGGCGTAGTAGGAAATTCAAAGAGGCCGAGAGAAGGTGGCAAAAGGTGACATTTTGGATGGAGAATTTTTCAGATATTTATCCATAGGGAGGGTGATTTTTTCCTTGTTGATTTGCAAGGCTGAGAGTGTTGCATTTTGGAGGGATGAATTTATCATTCCATAAGTTTCTGTATAGCTATTGGAAAAACATTTTGAAAGGGAGATTTTGAGAGTTCAAGATAAGGTTAAATAAAGAGGCTCGGAGGAGTGATTTACAGTGGTGGAGGAGATTTTTTCCAGTAATTGATTGGCCTTATACAACATAATTATTTCTACGGGGTGTTTTTCCAGCTATTAGAACCATACACATTTCTTGGCGTCACCGAGGCACATTGGATTTAGCCCAAACACTTTATGTGCTTTTGTGGGTTTATTGAGTGGAGTCTCCAGCTAATTTTATAGAAAATTTTGGGAAATATTCAGTCCTAAAATCCTCATTCTTATAGCAGGGCGAATTACGAGTTAGCTAGGGAATCTGCATCACTTGGTGGGCTCAGTTTGGCTTGGAGTTGGACCAAACCCTTTCTGGGTATTTATGGGGTTTTGGAGAGGAGTCTATGGCTACAATTTCAAGGTGATCTAAGCATTCTTGAGCACAAAATATTCAGTCCCTTGTTGTTGTATGAATTGTTGAAGCTTGCTATTGTGTCATCTTTCACAAGCCTACGCAGTTCTCTTGGGTGATTGTTGTGTGGAGTGTCAGTTAGAGGATTTAGGGGCTGAGTTTTTAGGATTTCATTTGGAGTGATATTGTGGAGAGATTGCTAGAATTTTGGAGCAGAAATTCATCATTTTCAGCTACAGGTAAAGAATTCTGGTATTTGAGGAGGACCACATTAATTGGGGTTGAATTTGGAAGGTCAAAAAATAGAGAAACCCCATTTTGGGTTTTTGACAAGGATCACATCCACAAATTTAGAGAATTTTCTAGGTAGTTTTGAGGGGCGAAATGAGGGTGCCAAGTCAGCCAACAATAAAGAAAAATTGGGCCATCGCAGATTCCTGGAGAGACAAACTATTGCAGTAATTGGGCATTGGGAGGTTGATCACTTGG
Organism: Pinus tabuliformis; assembly: GCA_031772625.1. NCBI lineage: Eukaryota > Viridiplantae > Streptophyta > Pinopsida > Pinales > Pinaceae > Pinus > Pinus tabuliformis. The sequence continues at coordinate 150,337,737 of CM062804.1, read as the reverse complement.
GGTTTGTACCTTGCCTTGAGAAAATCTAGGCACACCTTCCAATTTTATTGTACTCCAATAGTTTATTTATAATAAAAATTGGCCAATTTGGGTGTTTCGAACCATTTTTCTATTCATGGGTGTTTGCTGAAATTTATTGTGTTGTTATTTTTGTGCATGTCTTTGATTATCTCAGTAAAATTTCTATTTTTAATATTACATTGGTATCAGAGCATGATCTTGGCCAGTTGTGGGGGAGCTAAGAAGATCATGAAGGTTTTGTCCATGCATGCATAGTGACTGGTGAATTTATGGGCACTCCAATGTCACAAAAGGAGAAGAGTACATATGGGATCATGGAGGAGTTGATGAGGTGGAACCAATAGTTGAGGAGATAAAACCAACAAGTCCTAGAGAGGGTGCAACAAATGGTGGGGTGGTTGAGTCATACCCAGCAGAGAAGCCATGTGTAGGCACACACAACCTAATAGTACAACACCCATACGTATGGCCAATTTGGTTGTCCTACCATGCCTCATTTTCTAGATGAGCCAAAGGAGAAGCATGGGTCAAGGATGAGATCATCCTATAGAGGAGGGTAGGTAGAGAGTGAGACTAGGAGGGGTTTCTAATGGTGGATACCAAGCTTTATATGTCAGAAGCCTAAGGAGGAGGTTGAGCATGAGGACCCACATGATGGTGAGGGGCACATTGATATACCCAGTGTGGCACAAGAGTCACCATTGTTGGAGACCTCTTTGATAACACCAATTGACACCTTGGTGTAGAGAGTAGAGCCTATGCCCCTAGAGACATATGTTGGTGAGGTCTTGTCCCTAGGTGAGGTGTTAGGAGGCACAGAGGTACCCGAAGCTATGACTGAGTTCCCTAACAATAGCCACCTACAACAGCATGGAGAACACATAAAGGGCCATGAGATAGTCATGGAGGGGGAGGTTGTGACCCATGTAAAGCCCATGGTGGAGGAGGATGAGTATTTTTATTTTGGGCTTGCCACTGATTTAGAGCATACAGATGCACAAACTATCACCAAAGCCAAAATACTTCCAGAAAATAGCTCTCTTCAAGCTTATATAGATGGGACTTGCAACATTGCTAGACTACCTTTTCACAGTGGAGAGGGAGATGCAGAATTACCCGAAAAAAAAATTATGTATTGACCAAGTCAATGTGATGAGGCGACATGAGCTAAACAAGGAGAAAAATTCACAGGATGTGCAATTGGTTTCGTGTATGGTTGTTCATGCAGTCGATCCCTCTCTCAGGGTTGGATGGAGAGATATATTGATTTAGTATTTGGTAGATATGGCTAGGATGTTAGATGCATCCATAGCCATAGTTCAACAGAGGCTATGGATTACCAGAGGGACTAGAGAGAAAGCCTGTTGCTGGGATCCAGGTGGGATTCTCTTTCACATCATGGAGTTGGTAAGTGATGGTAGTAGTTGCATGATGGACTCGGTGATTGGGCACACTCATTGTTTCATATCCCCTATGGAGTTCTTGACAACACTAGTGATAGGATGAATTGGCAGGGGAGTAGGTAGATTTCATGAGTTGTCATGGCATGTTGGGCATACATGGGATTATAGGATGATTAGCCTACTTTGGAAGGAGTTAGTAGGAGGAGTTGACATCGACAGGTCACTAGACACGGAATTGTATGGAGATGGTGCTCTCTCACTATTATATTGGACACCAAAGCTACTAAGGATATGCTCAATAGCATTATTCACATTATCATGTGAAGAGTTAGGCCACTTAGGTCTATTTGGAAAGATGAGGAGATATATCTCACATAGTGGAGAGCTTACCAGCAGACTGGTAATAGAGATGGTGACTCTAACAGGATGTGTGATGATTCCTATGGAATCAATCTTAGACCTTGATATCCAGGGGTGTATAGGGTTATGCAACAGTGCAAAACAATATGTAGAGGAGCACGAAGGTGTGCAGTGGTGCTCAATGGTGTGCAGGGTTGCATTGTGGTATAGGAGGAGTGGTTCACATAATAGTGCATTCCCTCATAGAGTGAAAGACACATTGATACAATAGGGATACCAGTTGATCTGGGATGATGCAAAAACATGTAGCAAGGTCTAGTGGTGCCTAGATATGTGCGATTGGGTGTAGTTGCATGCCAAGAAACACAAGGATACATGGTTATATGCAGTAGTGTATGGGGTTTAACTGTAGACAGAGGGAGTGCTACTAGCAGGGAGATTCCTTGAGGAGGTGTTAGGCACGTCATTGGAGTGGACATATCCAAGCTAGGAGAGTGAATCAGTCATGGGACGAGTCAGGAGCATCCACATGGGTTCTTGATCATACCCATTGGAACCCACACATCTTCCACTCGTTGGCACCATGTGTAGTTGAGGGGAGCCTTGTTTTGTTTGATCCAGGCCCATAGAGTGGATAACAAGACTTGGGGGATTTTCCTAAGACAATGCTATGAGATTCAGTGCCTCAGGGGCACAATAGATATTCTACAATGGAGGAGCAGGGTCGGTATGCGAGTTGATAGCCATAGGTTGGGAGATGAGGTGATCTTCTGCAGGGGTGGCATATCGTTCATCACTGAGCTTACACCTGGGGAGCTAGTCATGGGGTTTACATGTTCCAATCTTTCCATAGGTAACGTCAGGATCCTACATGAGAAGAGGATACAATGTATGATTGAGGCAATTTTCTAGTGGGTGTCTGGGCTCCAAACATTGTATTGGCACATTATCAAGAGGGTGAGTGGCAGACTTAGTGGTGATGGCTGGCAAGAGCAGGATGGATCCACATATATTGATTCGATTGTGAGTATCACAAACCCATCTATTGGCTACATTCAAGGGGTAGCTATTTGGCACATACATTTTTGAACAATCATCAATAATATGCAGTGTTAGGAAGAGGAAAGTTTAGCATGCATCATATTAGTTCATGATATATGGACCATATATATTGATTACATGCAGGGACTAGAGATGAGGCATAGATGGATTCCAATAGCTCTTAGAGCTATGTTGCAGCAAGTATGGCTATGGGATTCAGGGATTCAGTTGGTTGATATATCACTCTCTCTCATGATGAGAACATTCTTGGAAAAGAGTGATCTAGTTCACTCTTCCGTTGACACACAGAGGTTCATGAAGGCCTTCATCATATAGTGAGGTAGGATTTCCCTATTTTTGCATAGGTTTAGGGTTACCTTTGGATGGGTAGGCTTTGGCATCATGGAGATGCCTAAGCAAGATGTATTTTCCATTTGCTAGTATTTCACTATTGGATTCCACGAGAGGAGGATATGGTATGCGGATGATGGGCAGTCAGTTGTAATCAGAGTGGTGTAGCATCGACATGGTGGCATATTTTTGAGATTATCATGGGACCTTGTTATCGAGGGATTCATCTATGATAGGATGGTACAGGGATTCAGGGTGACTCAGTGACACATTTGGGACGCCGGTATTGTTTGCTGTGAGAGTTTGGTCAGCATAGAGAGAGCACCTTTTCGACTATTGCTTGAGGAAAATCAATTTTTGGCGAGGAGGACTATAATATCACCAATTTTGTGAGCATGGGAGTCACTAAGGAATTTTACCCAATTTTAGTAATATTATATAAAGGGGGTAAATATTATTGGAGAAAGGTGGCTAGTGTTATTTTATGAGAGAATAGTGGCAAATTATTATTTTATTAAATGGTGGCCAAAGTGACTTAGGGGAAAATGTCTCCCAGCAATAAAATAATATATAAAAAAGGAATTCTAGAGGCATGAGGAGAAATTATAAAAGGAAGATGGACTCATTTTGTGGATTATGTTTGGTCATTTTAGAATTTCAACATTAGTTCTCTTGAGCATCTTAGCTAAGACAACCATGTTGTTTAGCACAAGGGATTTCCGATCGAAAATTCCACCTCTACCTTCACTGAACTTCTAGTGTCACCCTAGGGGAGTAAGGATTCCATCTTAGTGCTTCTCTAAGAGCTACATTGCAAACCATTTCCAGTTGGAGCGTGCTTCTCTTAGAGCCTAGAATGAAATTCGAAGAGGCTGAGAAAAGTTGGCAAATAATGGAATTTTGGCCAGATAATTTGTAGAGATTTATCCATAGGGAGGGTAATTTTTTCCTTAGTGATTTGCAAGGCTGAGAATGTTGCAATTTGGAGGTCTGAATTTATCATTTTAGGGATTTCTAGACAACTACTGCATAGACATTTTGACAAGGAGATTTGGAGAGTTCGAGCTAAGGATAAATAAAGAGGCTTGGAGGAGTGATCTGTAGTGGTGGAAGATATTTTTCCAGTAATTGATTGGCCTTCTAAAATAGAATTATTTCTACAGGTCATTTTTCCAGATAGTTAGAACCACACACATTTCTTGGGGTCACAGGGTCACATTAGATTTAGCCCAAACCCTTTCTGGGTTTTGTGGATTTATTGAGAGGAGTCTCTAGCTAATTTTATAGAAATTTTCAGGAAATATTCAGGCCTGAAATATTCATTCTTATAGTAGGGTGAATTGCAAGTTAGTTAGGGAATTTGCATCACTTGGTGGGCTCAACTTGGCTTGGAGTTGGACCAAACCATTTTGGGTGTTTATGGGGTTTTAGAGAGGATTCTGTGGCTACAATTTCAAGGTGCTATGAGCATTCTTGAGCACATAATATTCAATCCCTTACTATTGTATGAATTGCTGAAGCTTGCTACTATGTCATCTCTCACAGGCCTACACAGTTCTCTTGGGTGATTGTTGTGTGGAGTGTCAGTTAGAGAATTTAGGGATGAGTTTTTAGGATCTCATTTGGAGGGAGATTGTACAGAGATTTCTAGCATTTTGGAGCAACAATTCATCATTTTCAGCGACAGGTGAAGCATTCTGGTATTTGAGGAGGGACAAGTTATTTGGGGTCGAATTTGGAGGGTCAAAAACTAGAGAAAACCCTTTCTAGTTTTTTCGGGGTTTTTGACAAGGATCATATCCCCAAATTTATAGAAATTTATGGTCAGTTTTGAGGGGCGAAATCAAGGTTCAAAGTCAGTCAGCAATGAAGAAAAATTGGGCTAGTGCAGATACCTGGAGGGACAAACTATTGCAGCAGTTGGGCATTGTGAGATTGATTAGTTTGGGCTTGTAACTTGCCTTGAGTAAACCCAGGAACACTCCTTCCAATTTTATTGTACTTAAATAGTTTATTTATAATAAAAATTGACCATTTTGGGTGTTCCAGGGCATTTTTCTGTTGATGGGTGTTTGCTGAAATTTACTGAGTTGTTATTTTTGTGCATGTTTTTTATTATCTCTATAAAATTTCTATTTGTAATATTACACTCATATGGTGGAATTTGAAACTCTCTCAAGAGAGCACTCATTTCTTTCTCCTCATCAAACTTTACATCCCTTAATTGTGTGGAGTTTCGTGTAACCCACAAAAACTCCCAACTCTGTTGTTGGCTCATATTTCTTCCTCAAATAATAGGATACATGGTAGTGAAGAGAGGCTTCAAAATTATAAAATGGGACACATTCGACTTTCTCCCCTAGAAGGCCTCCTATGGTGTAATCATATCAAGAATTAGATAAGGACTTTGGTTCTGCAGGTAGACTAATCATATACATGTCTATGGACACAAACGCAGTGGTAGGCCTTGATCATGTAGCATAGCTCTTACAACTCCCATAATGCTCCAGTTCTTTCTCTCAGCTACCCCATTTTGTTGTGGGTTTAGGGGAGTTGTTAGTTCTATTTGATTTCCTTCTTTGGCACAAAATTCCTTGAAGTCATTCGAAACATACTCACCTCCATTGTCACTTTTGAGAGCCTTCACCTTCTTTTCAGTCTTTTTCTCAACTAGTTCCTGAATTCTAAAAATTTTGAGAATTTCTCATCCTTCTTCCTTAGATGAACCTTCATCTTTGGTATTTTTTCTAATTCTATCTTGTACCAAATCATAACAAATTATTCCGAATTTGGTAATTTATCCCTCCTGTTCACTAGGTCCTAGTAGCTATACCGAGATTTCGAAAGGCCTAGAAGAGCTAGGGTCACCAAGTCATCTTCTGCAACATTCACAAGAACCCTTCGAAGCTCATCCTGAACTTGTTTAAATATGGTGTGATACTACAGAATAGTATCATTCTTCTACATCTTAATGTTTTGATGATTGTTTTTGAGGGCCAATTTTCTATGGTAACTAACAACTTTCTTCCATTGGGGTATGTTCTGGGCATCAGCTGATCCTATTTTTGGAATGTTTTCCTTCACATAATCCAACAACCCATTGTCATTAAGCACTACCTCCATGCGATGCTTCCAGGAAATGAAATCTGAGTTGCCTTCCAACACATACTCTAATCTTAGTCCATTGAAGGCCATTCTACCAACTCTGAGGAAATCCAGCTACATCGAAGCTGCAAATTTGAACCTCCATAGGAATAGCTTTGAAATGCTTGTTCTAATGTGAATCATGCTCTAATATCATGTAGAAACATGGTGATAGAATCGCAACTGCTAAAGAAATTTAATCGAAATCAAGAGACACAATTATACTCTAATGATCTGTGGAAATTAATTCATAATTTAGAACAACATTCGCAAGCATGCATCAATCACATACACAAGTACATAGATGTATCTAGGGGAAAGCAACTTGTAAAAAACCCCCTTAATCATATTTGTATTAATCAATCGAATAGATAATCTATTACAATTGCTAGCTGCAGCTTTGAGCTCAACCTACAAAAGAATAATTGTTCTCTCTACTCAATGAGAAGCTCTGTCCTAGACTTACCCAATTTCTTCTGCCCCACCTAAGCTCCTATTTCCTTGTGAAAATTCTAAGGAAACTGGCCCTTATTCTTTAGGAATTTCCTCCAAAATGATTTCGTAATTCCCAAGAATTGATCATTGATTACATCCAACACTTGTACACTCAAAACTAGTCTACAATTGATGTTACACTTGCTTGCAATCTCCACCACAAATGAGAAATTTGAATTCCTTACATGCATGAGCTATTTTTTGTTGATTCATTATTTATGTGGATAATCTCTGAGTTAGACTGTTGTCCCACTACACAACTCACCTCCAATAATTTTTATTAACTTTTAGAACTAGTTTAACTGAGTACAACAAAAAGTAACTTAACTGAATTGCTACAAATTAGCAATCAACACATGCAAACTGAACTCCAAGCCCACTAACTAGAAGTTACAAAGCTAATTGAGTGGCAAGAGCCCTGTCACCTCATTTAACTACCTCAAAGTCATTTGTTGATGAGGAAATTTTAAATTTTCTCAATTTGACCAAGGCTAAGTCAAATTGAGTCTTTCTTGTTACACTTCTCAACAACTGAGGCATCCAATGAAGAGCCTCATGTTCTTAAATTTAACACTTTGTATTTGTTTGCATATTTGACAGTCGAAGATTAGCAATTTGAAAATGTGCATATGCATTTAGATTAAGAAATAAAGATTTGCAAAGAAATGAATGAGATGGTGAAGTATTTTGAATATGTTTTTAGTAATTTTTAATTTGTCATGAAAGTTGACACAAAAGGAAAACTTGAATACAATCAAACTTATGACAGTGGCCAAAATGACAAAAAATCTTTGATAACAAAGGAATCTTCAGGAAAATACCAAGATGAAAATATTATGCAACATATGGAGGAATGTAGAATAATGGTAAAAGAAACAGAAATTTCGGAATTTTGTTATTTTAAAAATCATAATTGTTATATGTATGAAAAGTGTGAAGAGTCCATAGAAGAAAAAAATTAATTCATATCTTAAAAGAGGATGGAACAAAATTGTGTCATAGCAATTATACCAGAAAAAACGATGAGGAAATACCTCATGAAGAAATGCTCAAAGAGATTACAATTATTGGAATGCTAAATGACAATTTTACACAAAGGAAAGTAGGCGGAGAAGAAGAGATGGAAATTTTGGAAGAGCTAGGTTGGCAAAAGACCTAAGTGATGGATATTGCACGAAGGTTACAAATACATTTCAAGCTTGTTTTGTTTAATTGTGTGAGGAGCTTAATTTCCTTGATAAGAGGATAATAAGCCGAAGAATTCATATTCAGTATGCAAAATGATAATGGGAAGAAGAGGAAATTTTATTAAAAAACAATGAGGAGAGAATTGAAAAGTATGATGAGCAGGTTGTAAAGGAGGTACATAAACTAGAATTAAATACAAGTCTTATAACTTGTATGACAAAGGAGTATATGAAACAACTTGTGGACAACAACAGTGAATTTTAGGCAAAGACAGAGTTGGATGATGAGATTTATGGATTGTGGATGATGATGAAGACAACATTGAAGAGAAGCTACAACTGGGAAAAAAAAGACAATCATTAAGAAATTGCATTTGACTAAAAGACTTTACATCAACAAAGTAATTGAACAACAACATGCATGGATGAAATAAAAAATACAAGAAAAGGTTTGGGATTCTTGAGGATTCAAAAATTAATGACACATGACCAGGAGGTCATGAATTTCTTCTACCTTGGGAGTTTGAAGCAGGAACATTAGAGCTTCTAATTCATCAAGCTTTTTGGAGACAAACCTCCAAACCGTGTTTCAACATGGAAAAGGAATTTTACTTCCTTATTGTAAATAATTTTAGTTTCTTTAATTCTAAAAGAAGTATGTGATGAGCCTCATAAATGGGTAATTATATGGGCTCATTTTACCTCCTAACCTAGTCAAATCAACCATTCTCTTAGCTTATTGTATGATTTTCTGATTATATTTATGCTTATAGGGTGAGTTGAGTTAGTTATTATGCCATGTGGTCTAACATGTATTTAATAAAGATTATTGATGGATTTCGAGGTCAAAGTCAAGGATCTAGTGGTCAAACTGTAGCAATAACTCGAAGTAGACAAAGGAGAGGACTTATAGGAGGGAATCCCCCTCATTTATTGCTCCTCACTTTGAATTCCCCTTCATTCATCTCGGAGTACAAGCAGCTGAATCATGCACTAGAAGGCAGTCGAGCAAGTGGAAGACGATTGTTAGTTATCTCGAGTTTTGGGAGCCAAGCCTCCCTGATTTTAAGGAAGTTGTTGGTAGCTTCAGATGTATAAGTAGAGAGGCAAAGGGCCTCACTAGGGTCGACCTTTTGCTTATGTAAACTCTTCTAAAATTTCGAGCTTACTATTTTATGACAGTTTTATGTAATCTTGCTATTTTTTAATAATGAAGATGGAAACCTTTTTGCGCTAGCACTGAATTACCTCATAGGGCTGAAGCTCTTGGGTTAGGGACAAATCCAAGTAGCCAAGATTCTCTTCAAATGTATTTGTATTCTTTACTTTAGTTTGTAGATTAGTTTGTTGTTAGATGTATTTTTCTTATGGTTAAGAATAGGTTGCTTTTGATGATTTAGTAGTTTGCTTCCATTTGTGCTTTCAGTAGCAGGTTAAGCAGTGATTAGAGAAAGGTTCAAAAGGCTAGAAATAGTGCCTTGGCCTCTCTTCCTCCCTCTGGGACCATGATTTAAGGCAAAGTCTCTCTTGCTACCCCAAAAACATAGATTTTCCTCATTCCTAGGACTTCTAGTGTTTGCAGCTCTCTACTAGGTTGATAGTCCAGTTTTACTTTGCTTTAGATATTATTTATCATGTTCACTTCCTGATTTGAAATAGTCCTTTTGCATGATTTCCTCTCTTACAACATTTCCCAGCATTTCCTTCTATACATCATAGTTTAGGCCATTTTAATGCAAAACTCTATTTTCCCTACTATGCACTCATTCCATTGGTTTCTTGATTTTCTTAGTTGACTGTCAGTTTCTATGTAGCAGATCTCTTCCATTAGTAGGCCAGCTTACTAGCAATCACACCCTCCATCTGATCCATGCCCTATAGGTCTCCCAAACCTCACCTCAATTATGCCCTAGCTTCCTTCAATTTTCATAGAACTTCTTCCTCTCTCCCTCAACAAACCCAATCATCTTTCTCTCTCCTAGTGATTCATCGTAGACCATAGGCACACTAAAACCTCATTCCAACCTTCATCCACCTTTTCCACCCACTCTCACACCCTCAAAATAGAGAAAATTGCTCTCAGCCTCCTCCTGTAGGCCTCCTATAGTTTCCCTGTTTTCCTCCTATAGTTTTCCTGTGTCCTCCTGTAGTTTTTCCTGTAGGCTTTCTTTTGAACGTCGAGTGTTGGATAAGCCTCCAGAAGGCCACCTAATACTTCATAGGTCCCATCCACACCATCCTATATCCTCCCAAGCTCCAAAACCAGCCTCTAACGCCACTTGTTCGCTACCCCACACACACAATAAATTAGATGCATGTTAAATTCACATAAAAACCCATAAAAATCCAAAAATATGTTTTTTTCTTATTTACTTATAGAAATAGCATGGTTAGATTTTGTTTACTTCCTTGAGTAAGTAATGGCATTCCTTTCATGGTTTTCATAATGTTTTTGGCAAAAGTAGAATTAGCGTGTTAATTACCGTTTACTAGGTTTTGTTTTACAATCCAGTCTTTCTCCTTTCTGCAGTTAGAATAGCATCTATAGAGTAATCTTTCTTTGCTTTCATCACAAATAGATCTTCTTCTGAAAAATATAGAAGCTGGCTTTAGCTCCTTGTGATCTTGTGCTGGCTGACCAAGTGACAACTTACAATGAGAACTAGTACTTGTGCATATAGCGCTGACACGTCTAAGTTTGTTATGAACTAGCGGGTTGATAAAAGTAAAGTTGGAAGCCCAAGAGTTGCAGCATTCTTGCTGCAATACTGGCACTCACCACTATGGTTAGAGATAAAATTGAGTAGATAAGATTTTTAAGAAGAAAAATTTCCTTTTAATGCACGAGAGGTTGTAGGAAAAAATTTCTTGGTAGAAATTAGCAAGTTGTTAGGATATGGAAAAGTTTAAAAATCTTAAAAACTATTGGAGTTCTTTTAATTTCTATAAAATATAATTAATTTCCTAATTCTACTTATTGTAAGCCTACGAGAAATGAGAAATAATGACTAAATGAATGTTAAATTAGGTCATAGATAGTGAATAAAGAGAAACAATGTTTCTGAGTATTTGCATATACATGAATTATTGAATGAAAGTGATTGAAAGAATCCTTATGCTCATGATTGTCTCTGTGTATTTGTGAATGAGGAATTTTAGCATCACTATGTAATCTAGAATTAAGCAGAGCTTCAGTTCTGTGTGAATATTGAAATTGATAATAGATTGAGTCCAGTGAGAGATTATAGAATTTCAGTAGTAGAAGAATTTTGTGCATGTTATATGATTATCAGTGTATTAGAAATAAAGGTTCTGTAGTAGATTATGTGAGTTGATGACATGAGTACTAAATTGATTCTCGGTGTGTTAAAATGGTATTGTAAGAAGCAGGTGTCGTCATTGGAATCAGTTGACTAGATGCATGCGTGAAGGCATGGAAATGCAAATTGCTAGTATGTCAGCAAGAAATTGTGGAATGGGTGAATTGATCCCGTTGATTAATGCATGCAAATATTTCTTTCAACTGTGAATATTAATTTCTAAAGTTATTTGAGTGAATAATGAAATCTGTGCATGTAATCTTTTAATGGAATATAGTTCATCTGTGTGAGAGACTATAGAGAAAGTAAACGAGATTGATAGAACTCATTTAGAGTGGAGATGGGTAGAATTATCATTTGGAATTCCAAATAGATCAAGATTGAATTTGGGTAGAACCCACTAAGGTTCCAAATTCTATACAAGTCTCCATAACTGAGAGTTGATTTGCTAGAAAAGTCAATTTTTCTAGCATGATTTCTTTAAGGCTTGATCTATGGCATACAATTCTTTATCATAAGAGGAGTATTTCCATTTTTCTTGATTTAGCATTTTACTGAAATAGGAAATCAATCTTCTCTCTTGGCTTAGGATAGTGCCAACTAGAAGTTCCACGGGCATCTATTTCAACCTGAAAATATTTATTAAAATCTATTAAAACTAAGTTATGTTCATTTATCTTTTGTTTCAACACTATGAAATTCCAATAAACTCCTACAGTCCATTTGAATGGATAGTTTCTTTCTTTAGTGATCTATATAGTAACAACACAAATGCTACTAAAGTTCTTGATAAACTTTCTAAAATATTTCTAGACCATGAAAGCTTCTCAATTTTTGAGTCACCATTTTTTCATCTTTTTCACCATTTAAAACATCCATTTTTTATCATTTTACCTCACCTCTTCACCTGTTCATTACCATTATTACCTTGTTTCTTCATGAATATAATCCAAAAAGATTGGAAGTGATAAAGTAGACCATTTCCATTTATTTCCTTTATTTTCAGTGAATTTGAGAGGATTGTGGTTGGTTTCTCTAATGATGGTTGTGAGTTCACTTCCTATAGCCAAAGATGTCGATGTTCATGTAGCCATATCATTCATCGGGACACATGCAACCACTTCTATCAAAATAGGGGGCATGGGTTTTATTCCCCATATGCTCAACATGATTCTACTTGCCTCAAAATGCACCCAGGTCACACATGCAAAGTTGTTGCATTTAATTAATATTTTTCTCCAAATTTGTAATAGTTTTGAAACATCCAAAATTTTCCTTGATTTTAGATCCAATGGAGAAGAATATCAAAAAAGTAAAACATGTATTTTTTGTGAACCATAGAAAGTTGAGTAAGCCATGGTTTATTTTAAAATTTTTGAAATGGATTGGGAGTTATGACTCGATCTTCAATATTAATCTCCCTAAATTGTAGTTACAATTGGAACTGGAAAAAGGTCAAAATGAAAACCTAGTTTGGGAAAAAGGTTAAGTTGGTGATTCTCTAGACTTTCTTTGGTATTCTATAGTTTGGATTATATTGAACATGAGGACATTGACCTCCTCACTAAGTTGTGACCCTCTCAAATAATGAAAATATTGTTGTAATGGTTTCTCTATAAACAATATGTTGTTATAATGTTTCTGTGCATTGTTAGGATTTGTTAAGAGTGATATTTTACTCCTTTGTATATGAATAATATAAATATATAGAACATTGGGGCGAAAGGGGGTTTTCTGTTAGAAATTAGGAGTTTTGTCTAATTAATGTAATCATTGGGAACATTCATGTCAGTTGAGATGTATTACTGAGATAATATTTGAGTATAATTGTTGGTGGTTTCCTGAGGTCATAGGTATGTAGTAGGATTTTGTTTAAGTAAAGGAAACGTCCCCTTCATCATAGAAGTAATTCCTTAAATATTTCTTATGCATTTTTAATAGCGTGATTCATTTAATTTTTATAGCATATTTAAGCATGATCAAAGAATGGTGTTATTTAATCTAGGGCCTTTATATTGTTTGTATTTTGAATTAGCTCTTGTGGAAAGAACTTACATAGTTTCTGTCAGTCCATTGGGAATCATAACAAGTGAATAAAACCATAAGTTTTACATATACTTGCAATTTTCCATTGACTGTTAATTGCTCATGAAAAATTGTGTCTATAAATTTTATTCTCTTGTTTTGATAGCTTTTAGTTAAGGTTATCAATCTAATTTCCAGAGTGAAATAAGACATATTATTATCATTTTTACAGAACTTGTACTCAACCTTCAATGCTAATGAGTGTTGGTATTCTACTCATCCTATAGTGCTACCTTAAAAATTCACCATTAAATGAGCAACCTTTTTTCAAAGGTTATGCTCTATTGTTAATTCAAGAAGTGATGTGATAGTTGAAAAGTTTTTAACACTTTGAGATTTTCTCTATATATATATTCCCTAACACTTCATAATCCTATAAGCCTCAATTCATGATAAAATAGAATGGAATTATGACCATATAATTTGACCCACATTTTTGGTTTTTTTGTTGGGAAAGTGCTTAAGGAGTTGGTATTAAAGTGTGTGTGTGAATATTTCTTCCAGTTTAGTATAGCACTTACTACTCATGTCTAAAGGGTGTTGGTGACAACATGACCTTACTAGCATGAGAGTCTGAGTGAATGCTTTGCCTCAATTCTTTTTTCCAAGTTCCCGATATCTAAGAACCCCCATACATTAATCCATGTGCCAGATAGGGACCAACCACTACCAAGGAAACATATAATAGTATTCAATATCCTGTTGGGTGAAGAAGAATGAGACTCCAAGCACTTTATTGATTCCTAGCAACAGCTAGGAAACTCTCTACATCTTAGGAAGAAAAAATATTGAAAACAATCAAAGGAATACCTACACTACATGAAGTAATAGAAGGGGAAAATATCCATGAGCCACTTTCATAAGAAGACCAAGAAGCCTTCTCTAATCATTTTTTTAATCTGCCAAGGATACTAAAAAATCATGGACCAAATTTGGTCAAGATTAACCATCAGAGCCTAAGATAAAAAAATGCTTAGTATAAATGTCATTAGATCCTTCTTGCACCGAAGAGAGAATCATTTGAAAGCATAAGACTTGCATAACATGGTAGCGGAGGGTCTACAAGGTGGACCAAAGGGGCATGAGAACCACGAACATCATGACTATGCTAAATGTTGGTTCCAAAAAACCATTAGATGAAAGTACCACTCTCTTATTGAATAAATCTTCTTATCAAATCAAATTGAACAGTGGGTTCATCATATCTAGACAATCATTGAGGCATATTTTTCATATTTGGATATGATTTTAATTGTGATCTTGTTACACATATGGATTCATTGGAAGCATTCACACACTTATGGAAATGTGTCTCTTTATTGAAGTAGGGTAGGATGGTAAATAAATAAATCATAAAATATTAAATATAGTTGATTGGATCAGTTACAAGTATAGTTTTGCAGTCATGTTTAGTAATAAGAAGGTGTCATCATTAGATATAATTAACTCATCACATATACTCATAATTCCTATAATACTTCACACCTAGAATTCCTGTAGTTGGATATTTCCTATAGATTCCTATAGTACCCTTTTCATGAGGATAATCATACCCGCATCACATGAAAGCCAAGCCAGAAAAAGGAAGCAAACTAAGGGACTAAATATACCAAGTATGCAACATTCATTCACAAGCTTTTTTACATGAGGAAATGCAATGACTTGGGTGTGGGGAAGGAGATTCCTGTAAAAGTCATGAGATTCATGCAGTAATGATTTCCATATTTCTTGCAATATTCACCTATAATAGCTTGGATTGAGGACACTTTTTGTGTATATATTGCAACCAACTAAGGCAAAATGAAGAAAAAATAGGACATGGATTGGTGCCACATATAGCCTCTAAGTAAGACACAGGTGAAAATTTTCTAGAAAACACATAATGAATGGTGTATTGGAATGTAGTTGAAGTTAGTTTTCTCAAATTTTCATAGAGCTTCTTGTAGTAGATTCCCATTGTAGTATCAACCTCCACAGTTGGCATATTTGTGGGCAATTAGAGAAAAATGAAGATATGGGTTTTGTTAGGCATGAGGGTGTTATGATTACATGTTATTTAATCAACTAAGTAACCCTCAGATAAAGAGAAGATATTTGGTCAAAGTCATTGATCTCTGTTCCTATAACAAATTTCTTTGTTCTTGTAGCAAAATCTCAAAATATTTTTCTAAGTCAACATTTCTTAGAATTAATCTCTTAGCATCAACATCAATATACATTAACATTGGTCTCAAACTCAGTACAACGCTGAACAATATACATTGATAGTGCACATGCCTCATGTTCATCTTTAAATTCTACTAGCATGTACCATGCTCCACATAGTCTTGATTTCATCCTGCAACACACATTAGAAATGGAATTAAAGGTAAACTTGAGGTATAATCATCGTGAAACATTTTAATTTATTGAAAACTTAGAAAATTATGATGAAAGGGTACTGCAATCTTGGTGTTCCTATCATACCATTCATTTTCCCCCATCTCTTTCCCTTTCTTAAATATGTTCCATCTCTCATCTCATGTCATCATTCTACTATTCATAAAAACATGTCCTTAATCCATTATCCTTCCCATATTTTCAATCCAAATTTAAGGATAACCAAATTGAATAAGGTAGGGCATCGAATATTCTACAAATTTGCTTACTATAGTACAAGTATATTTAGCCTTTGAGCATAGCTAACAATATCAATTTTCATCTCTACCTTGTTTACCTGAGAACATGCAAAAGTGCAGGCATGGGTGGGATGTTGAGTTATCATTTTGTCATCTTTTATACTATTTAAAACATCCATCTTTTATCAATTTACCTCACCTGTTCACTACAATTATTACCATGTTTCTTCACGAATATACCACAATAGGCTTATAGGTGATAAATTAGCTAATTTCCATTCATTTCCTTTTTTTTACTGAAATAGAGAGGATTATGGTTAGTTTTGATAAAGATGATTGTGAGTTTAGTTCATATATCTAGGAAGTCCACATTCTTGTAGTTGAATCTTTCATGGGATATGTGTTGCTACTTTTACAAACATTAGGGGTATAGGTTTTATTCCCCATATGCCTAACATGTTTCTACATTCCTAAAAAATCACCTACATCACATGCATGAAGTTGTGCATTTAAATATGCCTTTTCTCCAAATTTGTAGTAGTTTTGAAACATTCAAATTTCACCTTGATTTTACACCAAGAATTGGCAAAAAGTTAAAAGCAGCACTCAATTTGGAAAAAAGGGATAAATTGGTTATTAGCTAGATTTCCTTTGGGATTCTATAGTTTGGATTCTAATACATGAGGTTAGTGAAAGCCTTGTTGAGTTGTGGCCCATTGAAATAAGGTAGATATTGTTGTAATTGTTTCTCCAAGAACAATATATTGTTAGAATGTTGTTGTATATTGCTAGGATTTTTTAAGAGTTATATTTTCCTCCTTTTTGTATAATAAGAGAAATATCTAGACTATGTGGGAGAAGGGGGGTAGTCTCTTAGAAATGAGGAGTATTGTATGATTGATCTGATCATTGGTTGCATTTCTTATGTGTTGAGACGTATTGTTGAGACGTCAATTTGAATACAATTCTTGGGGATTTCTTGAGTTCATTGGTGTGTAGCAGGCTTCCTTCTGAGTGAAGGAAGACCCCAATTCATCTTAGAGGTAACTCCTTAGTTAGATCTTGCTTATGCAATTGAAATAGTGTTATTTATTTAATTTCTATAGTAGATATAAATGTGATGCAACAATATTATTATTTCATCCTACAACTTTATATGGTTTACGTTTCAAATTAAATCGTGTTAACAAAACTTTAGTGCTTTCTATCAATCCATTGAGAATCATAACAAACAATGGAATCATATTTTTTGCATATACTTTCATTTTTCCATTGATTGGTAATTTCCCATGAAAAATATTGTTTACAAATTCTATTCTCTTTTTTTATAGCTTTTAGTAAATGTTTTCAATCTAAATTTTAGAGTGAACTAAGATAAGTATTTTCAATTTTAAAATTGTGTACTCAACGTGCAATGTTACAGAGTGTTTTCAAGTAATATACCCATCATGCACTGCTACCCTAGAAATTTAAAAATAGATAAGAAATCATTTGCATAAGTTTATGCTTTGTTATTAATTTGGGATGTGGTGTGATAGTTAAAAATTTCGAACACATTGATATCATCTCTACATATATACTTCTTGTCACTTCATAAGCTTACAAGCCTTAGTTGATGATAATATGTAACATAATTATTACAGTATAACTCGACCCACATTACCTCAAATATAATCTTTGAAATAGGAAAATTAGTAATTTATTCAACTTTTTCATGATCCATCTTCAAACCATCCTCATAAATCACAAAACCCAAGTATACTAGTTCATAGGCTTCATAAAACTACATTTATTCAAATTAATCAATAATTTCTCTCTCTATAAGGTATTTGAAACTAACCTGAGATATCTCAAATTCTCCTCCCTTGTTTATTGTATATCAATATATCATCTAGATATACTATAACAAACTTACTAATGAATTTCCTTAAAAAATCATTCTTTAGTCTCATGAAAGTGTTAGGTTTTTAATGAAACCATAATCCATCACTAACCATTAATACAATCCATGATTTTATTTGAAGGATATCTTCCATTCATCCCCTTGTCTAATCCTAATATGATGGTATCCACTCTTTGGCACCAATCAAACAATCAATTAAATCTTCATCTTCCACTTTGTTGTCTTTTCCCTCTTGCACAATTTCTTCCTCTACTCTTCTAACATTGTTTTTTTGGCTATTTTCTATTTTTCCTTCAAAGTGGCTTGATATGTATCTTCAACTATCCTCAAGGATAAGATACTCAACTCATCTTCAATTTCACACCTCAAACCATTAATGTACCTAGAAACCCTTTCAACATCCTCTTAAATATGAGCAAATTTAATACTTAATTTGTAAAATTCCCTAGTATAATCCCTTGCTAACATATATCTTTTTTCTGAATATTTTGCAATTGGTTGAAAACATTTAGCTAATATCTTTAGGTATGAACTTATATTTGAATTTAGCCACCATTCTATCCCAACTCTTGATCTTGGACATGCCTTTCCTCTTTCTATTTACTTGCACTTCATCCTACCATAGGGTTGCATGACCTTTCAATATTGTGACTATATACTTTACTATTTTCACTTCATCAACATCTTCATGATGAAAATATTTGTCCATGGCATTGATCTAATCCGTAAATTCATCAACATTTAAACCACATTTATATACAGGAACCTCCATATTTGTTTGGAACTCATCTCAACCATGATTTTCAACATTTTTCCTCTATTGATTCTTCACCCTCATCTTCACTAGAATATTTTTCTTCTACCCCACTGATATTTCCCATGACATCCCCTCTTTTATACGTAGTCTCCACTACCTCTAACCTCATTTGAACGTGCCTCATCTCTACTTGCAGGCCTACATTTTCTATAGGCCTTCCTTTGCCTTCTCCTCGAGTTTCTCCTCTTTGTCTTTCTGCCATATTTAAGAGCATATAATTTGCTATGATACCAAAATGATGCCTTTAGTCTCTTTTAACTGATTTTCCATTAATTGTGAATTGATGCTCTTAAAAATCCTCCTCAGAGATATGAATATCTCACATTATAGTCATAACTTTTTATGGAAGTATTGGTGACCAAATTTGAACTTGGATTTTAGTGCTAATTTCCCTCTACACAATATCAAATGCTAAATCTACTTGAAGGAGAAAATCCAAAATTCAATGTTGTAAATCGCCAATTCTTGCATAATCCATAATCCAGAGACTTGATAATTTGGATGGTTGTTAATTCTTGTGATTGGCTATGACCTAGATTTCCTTTCATATGTAATAATGTGTAAATCTAGAATTCAAGGTCCAACTCCTTGTTCTAATTTTCAATTGACACATATTTGATTAAGCTTGGAATTAAATAGTAGATATAGAATTTCAAAATAACCAAAAAACCCAATTCTAGTTATGTCCTTGTAGTAAAACTTTTCCATTTTTAATGAAATATGTGTAGTTATTGGGCTCAATCTAGATATTTCATGCCTAAATTATCAACTATGATTCGGAATTTGGTTTTTGGCTTGTCATTTAATTTTTTTCTATGAATGGATAACTCTACCAATCTGGATACATTTTTTTAATCAAAATACTTATTTTTCCATGACTATCACTTCAATCTAAATATCCACTTTGTAAAATGTCAAGATTGATGACTGTCTACAACAACCTTTTTTTTTTTTTTTAGCTAATGAATCCAGGGAAAGAATTCCTATTTCGTAAATTTTGACATTATAAGATTTTGGGCCTCATATAGTCTACAAACAATAAATTGCACTCTGACTCGGATTTGAAATTATGAACCTTGAAATTGAGCTTGGGAACTAGTTATCTCCAAAAATAATTTCTTCCAGAAATAGAGAAAGAAATCTAGTTTAGTCTACAATCAATACAAAATGAATCAACTATATAGACTAACACAAAATTATACACATAGATTCATATATTCAACTATATATGGGAAGGTTACAGATTTTTAGTGGTTATACTTATCTTCATCTAATTTCCTATAATTTCTATCTCACTCACAAATTTTCCTCCCTAGTTTCTCTCTTTTGATTACACTAAGAAAAATATATTACATATTGTTGAAAAGTTGGCATTCCCTAGATGGCTAGTGGCAATGAGTGTGTTTGCATTGATGTCAACAACTATTGGGAAGATTTATTGGATAGATGGCATTTCTTGGATATCTAGTGGAAGCACGTGTGTTGGAATTGATGTCAACCAGATAAGAATTGAGTTTGGTGGCAGTAGATGTTGGCATTGATGTGCATGGTGTGTTGAGCTTAGTGGGAGTCCCATGGTTGTTGCTATCTCTTGTAGAGAATCATCGTATTAGAAGAATCATTGGAGAAGCCATAATATGAATACTATGATGGTTGGGAGCCCCAGGATTTGAAGGAATGTTTGCCTTAGGATTTTTACTTAGATTCTCCTTGAAATGCAATAGTTGTATTTTTCTCGGAAAGAGCTTTCCAATGGTATATTGAAGTCCACAAATGGCCTGCTGGATCAAAATTTATTAACAGACAAAGTCATGATCCCCCATATTCGTAGTAGTAGTGCCCAAAATCCTGAAAGGACGAAAGATCGGAAGCCTATAAGTTTGGAAACCCAGAAGCTTGAGAGCCCTAAAATTTATTAATAGGTGACATGAGATAATTTTGATTTGGGCTCATGAGAACAATGCCCGGAGGGTCAAAAGCCTGGATTGACAAGAAGGTCAAAAGCCCAAAAGCCCATAACTTTATTAATAAGTGTTGCAGGATTCTATGGAGCCAGGCTAGCAGGGAACAACAATTGATGGACTGTCAATCAATGAATCCCATAAGAAATAGTGACTAGAATGTGGAAAACCTGGAAGTAATTTGAATTGGGAGTCAGGCATTGTAGTGGGGATGACAGGAATAGCTCTTCAAAAGCTAACATGTGGTGGTCTTCAGAGACCGATAGGTAGAAAGTGGGCCAGGATGGGAGCCCACAAGCTTGTAAGGTGTATGTAATTCATTTTTAAAAAGTTATGGGCATGCAGGCTCCAACTTAGTTTGGGAGTATGTATGTGAGTGGAGCCTAGTGAATGTCTAAGTGACAATTTCATGCATCTTGGTAACTAAGGGCCTTCAATCTATTAATAAAGAAGAATCATTGTGGGAAAGTGCTTAAAGGAGTTTAGGAAAAATAAAAATAAAAAGGTGCCAGTATAGGAAGGCATCGCAGCAGTGCTACACATCATCCCAATAGGGTTTTGATTGGTCAATGCATACTGCAAGTGGACCCGACTTGACATGTAATCCCAAAGGAGAAAGACGAAGGATAAGGTTAATCCCATAACAAGGTTCTATGATATTATGTGACCAAGGACGAGATTTTTTAATTCATGGCATTTAATCCCTTGGGGCTATAGTAAAGACATGCGACCAAGAGTCATATTATTGTGACTCAGGGTCTTTCGGCCAAAAGTAATAAGAAAGGGAGAGAGAGTGTTACGGGATAAAGAACTTATCACTAGTGGAAATCACAATGTTAGCAGTTGGAGTGTTACATATTTGGCAGGTGTACCATATTAGGCAATTGTGCCATAGTCATGCTTGACACATCATGAAATGAGTTGGAAACCCTTGGACATTGTGCGTCATATTTGGTAGATATGGCAATTTGGCTATTCACCGTAAGTTGAATGTAGCCATGGATGGGTTGACAGTTTGTTAAGATATTAGTGCCTTTGAGCATAAAAATGAGTCAATAGCTGAGTAAATGTGCAAAGTAAGGTTGGTGCCAGTAGTTTAATGGCGGCTCCAAACAACTGTTAGCTCAAGAACATAAAGGACCGTGATTGCATAAACGTTTTAATGGATTCATTGCAACTATTAAGGGTGGGATACTAAGAAAAAAAGGGCCATGCTTTACAAATGTAGTAGTTGACACCAGAACAACCATGCTTGAAATTTCTTGTACGTAAGAGAGAATTAAATTAAAAATATGGCTAAGTGTAGAAGCGTTTATCATAGTATAGGAGAGCCATGTCTGAAGTACAATCTAATCTTTGTGAAGCAATTAACTTGATCCATTAGGGGATAAAAAATGAAGGAAAATAATGGAAAATGAAGAAAAGAGAGGCCTCATTAATAAAAAGGCTTTTGAGGATCAGTTCACAGACTTGGGTCAGTTCATTTTTGGAGCTCTCTCTATTCTCTCTCTTTCATACTCTTCGACACTTTGATTTTTCTTGGAGCACTCTTGGAGGAGTGTGGCATACTTGGAGTTTTGGAGAAAGAAGGAAAAGGAGGAGTAGGAAAGTGTAAGAGAACATCGAGATTAGAAACTAAAATGGGTTTTTCTTGCAAGTAATGAGTTACATGTATGTTTTCCTCACTATTTTTGGCATGCATGGCATATTCATATAGTTTATTGGTCATGATATGTCATTGGCATGGAGGATTTCCTAGATGGATAGTGAATTTGCTTAGCCTTTCCATTTCATTGATATCCATGGCATTATGGTTTTATTTCTTTGTTTTGTTCTAGGTGGTTCTCATGTTTCCTTAGCTTGGGTTGAGTTACTCATTCTTATAATCCCTGGTTGGAAAAACACTCTAGAAGCCATTTAACAACGTGGGTTGAGTTACTAGTCTTGGAAGAATTTGTTGGACAAACGCTCTAAAAGCCCTTGGTGGGTTGAGTTACTAGTCCTGGAAGCCTTGGCTGGAGAAATGCTCTAGAAACTTGAAGTAAGATGTGGGTTGAGTTACTAGTCATGGAAGCCTTGGTTGGAACAAACGCTCTGGAGCTCTGAAAGTCTTGCATGAGACCAAATCGGTGATGGTTTTGTGATGTCCGACCATGAGGTGGAATCAATGTTTGATGGGTTCTCTAGAATCCCTAAATGGTTTTGATTGATGTGTTTCATGAGATCCCACATTCATTCTTTGAATATGGCATGAGGGTGAATGACTAAAGAGAGATTTCGCTCAGCCATGTTTATGGTGAGGTGGTTCGAGGAAGTCTAGAACCTAATTGGATTTTTCATCATTAATATGAGGTTATTTCTCCTTGTTAATCCATGAGTATTATAATGGCTTATATTTGGATTATATGGCTGTCATTTCATATCACTTGGCCTTTAAGTCATGTCACCCAGGGTGGATAAAAATCAAAGTTCTTTTGGTCTGAATCCCAACAAAAGGTGTTTTCCAACTTGAAGCATCGCTTATGCTCTACACCAGTGCTCACATTACCAAAATTTCAGCAACCATTTGAGATTGAGATAGATGCCTCTGACTATGTTATTGGTGCAACTATTACTCAACAAGGGCATCTAGTGGTATACCATAGTCAGACACTTTCAAACACAATATGAATGTATCCCACCTATGACAAATATATTTATTCCATTGTGAATGACTGCCCACAATGGAGGCATTACATTTTGGGGAAGGAAACAACGATCCACACAAACCACCAACCCCTACAGTTCATACAGAAACAAGGGAAGTTGTAGAATGATTGTCATTAGAAATGGTCCACATACCTGCAACAATTCCATTTAAGTATTAAGTAAAAGAAGGGAAGTACTAATAATGTTTCTGCCTACCTCATATGATTTCCTTTCATGGCGTTGATCATTGTGCTTGACTCTTGTGGGCACAAGACTTCAAGGTGGCTACATCTTTAAAATAGCTATCCGAAATTTGGAAACACATACGAGATCGTCCATAAGAAAGTTCCAAATTTTCACCTCCAGGATGCATTGTTATACTAGCTCAAACACGTTGTGTTCCTTCAAGCGAGCATGCCAAGATGATTTGGAAGGCGCACTATAGTTGGGTCACTAGATATTTTGGAGTAGAGAAAATAGTGGCAGTGCCATAGAAGTATTTTTATTGGTTGAACCTTTGACATGATGTTGGGAAGTACATTAGATTCTATATTGCATCTGTCATTTCCAAAACAACCATTAAGAAGAAAGACCTATATACTCCTTTGCCTACTCCTAACTGAGCTTGGGAATCCATCTCCATGGATTACATGTCAGGCCTTCCTTCTACTAAGCATGGCAATGACTGTATTTTTGTGGTCATCGACGTATTCTCTAAGATGACCATTCTAGTGGCCTACAAGAAGAGTATCACAATAGAAGCCACTGCTAAGCTCTTCTTTGAACGAGTTTGGATACACTTTGGGATCTCACAGTCTATTATCTCTGATCGAGACAACAAGTTCCTAAGTATATTTTGGTCAAGTCTCTAGTTGATGTTTCATACCACGATCACTAACTACACGACTTTCCACCCCCAAATTGATGGCCAAACAAAGGTCGTCAACAAGATGATCATGCACATTCTGCGCATGTACAACTCAAATCATCCACACATATGGGATGAAATCCTTTCTTATGTCCAACACAGCTACAATAGAGCTCTCAATAGCTCAACTTGCCACAACCCCTTTCATGTGGGGCTGGGATTTCAACCACTATGTCCCATTTATGTGGCCATACCATTTGCAACTACTCAGGCAGATTTAGCTCATGTCCAATGCGAAGATGACAGGGCTAATAGCTTCATTAAGAGCATTCAACATATTTTCTAGTAGGCCCATGACATATTGGCTAGAGCCAATGCTAAGTACAAGCATCATCATGATCAACATCTGGTTCCACACAAGTTCTAGGTGGGTGACAAAGTTTGGTTACATTTGCAATAGGAGCGCCTCACTAGGCCCCACCAACAAAATTTACCCACTTTGATATGGGCCTTACACCATCACTAAGGTTACAGGGGACAACTCTTTCGAGCTGATCATTCCAGCTTTCCTTGGCCTTCACCTAGTGTTCAATGTGGACCGCCTTTAATCATACTTTCCATCATTACTTGACACATCTGACATTGCTTTACAACTCACACCAACTGCATGGAACATGCCAGAACTGATTGTATCATGGACACATAGATCAGGAACACTATCCAATAGAAGATTCAACTGTATCAGGTTGTCAAATTTTGCCAACTCATGAACCAAGGCAAGTGGCTCACAAGGGAACAAACTCAGTAGAAGTTTCCCCATCTCATGCAAGCACTAAACACAATGGGTACCATGGCCACCTGCCTATTCTACTTGGACCCCCACCACTATTTCTTTCAGTTTTTCAGTTTCCTTAATTGTAGCACAATTTACTATTTTTAGCATTTTTTCGGGTCTTGAACTTCTATAGCCATTTTGAGGCCCTAAAAGATGTTTTTTTAGAGAATGGGAAAACATAGCTCTTCAATTAATGTTTCCAATCGAAATTTTTAGTCCTTAGATATTTCTAACGAGGTATTATGCACGTTAAACAGTGATCACATGCCAAACTTACAACCCCGGGAAGTTGATGTACCAATTTACCCAAACGAGGCCCACAGTTTTGGCGCTTCATCTCCTAGGGTTGGGTTTTTGGATGTTTAGGGTTTTCCATTATTTCTCGATAATAAATAGGCCTTTGAGCCTCATTGTAACACAGTTCATAGGCATGTAGCCACCACATCTCTTCTTAGAGATAATCTACAATCACCCAAGCTAGTTTATTTCCATTCTGCATGTAAGCATATTCCAGTTCTTTGATATTAATAAAATGAAGTGTTATTTATGTTGAAACTTTGTATTTATGGTTATATCTATACTTTTTATGTTCCTGTTTAAGTTTTGACCATTCACACAGTAGTCATGCTTTGTTATCATCATCTCTTATTTTTTTTAATTAAAATTATTCTATTTTTTTATAAATTCCTAGGAAGATTTCCTTGCCCGGTCCCCATGATGGCTCACAAGAAGTGATCTTCCCTTCATACTTCATCACAATACCAAGATCAAATATGTTACAACAAAACATCATCAAAGTTTTAGGACAATTGTTTGAACCTACCAATTCCATGACAAATATTATCTTTGTCCTTTGCTCAAGTGGGCCTGGTCCTGCTCCCATTACTTCTCCACACGTATTTTCACATATAACTATTAATCAGGGTTTCAAAATTTGGTTGGTTTCTCCTTATTTAATTTTTTTTTTTGCATTCATTAGACCATTATGGCTTAAAAGCACAAGGTATTACCAAGAAGAAACTCCTATTATAGTTCCAGGGCACAACTTAGGTAATACATGCATGATTACAATCCAAAATAGATTACATCATTAAATCTGACCATTGTATGGCTCTATCTCGCTTAACCTATGAGGTTCCACAACCCTCTTCCTAGATTCATGTCCCTTTCGATACTGCAATTTACTGATTAAAGTGCCTGGGGTCACATGTGCCACAAGGTCTTTGCCTTTGCATCTTTCGTGTTTGCCAATTGCCTCAACACAATATGTTAGTGTGTTTGTCTTGACTTAGTGATTTTGTAAATATATATGCATTCTCATATCTCTCTCTCTCTCTCTCTCTCTCTCTCTCTATATATATATATATATATATATATATATATATATGTATATATATATGACTTTAGGAAATTCAACTAAATTGACCATGAAATTTAGTGTGCAACCATTCATATTCATCTCATTATATTGATTTATCTCAAATATTTAGACATCATAACTCCAATAGTCATTTCAATCAATTAAAAATCTCTTGTCATCTTTTTTCAATCCTACTTAACCTTCCCATTTGTGAGGTGGTTATAAAATAAATCATTTATCAAATCATTCTATGATTCAGCATTGTGAGTCTATAACTCACAAAGTGTTGAATCCCTCAATGCTCATATTAAATTTTTTTTTTGAAACTATTTCTAATCTTACTTACCTTCTATTTGTTATATTTGATGTATAGTGGATATCTTTGTGGATATCGTTTTGGTGTATTCCCATATCGAATTGGTGTTAGTGTATAATTCATATCCAATTATCGTGTTACTTACAACCCAAAAGTATCAATTATATTGCTTACTTCATTATTTCGCTGATTCTTGTATTTATTTAGCAATTCTACTATAGTCCTCAATCTCTCGACAGCTATAATTGTTTGTGCGAATTTCTCTATTGTTGTAACCATTATTCATGGGGCTTCCTTTATTACAAGGCTTTTCAGTTCAAAACATCATTTATTCTATTATCAATTTAGACTTATTTCCATCAATAATGAAATATGTATTAGATGATATGATTACATTGGACTTATTTATACTTAAGGTATATTATTGACATATAGATTTTATTTTAATGTAGTCACCACTATCAACATCAGCCACATCAATTTCTAATGTTTAGTTTGGTGTAACGAAACAAACCATTCTCACACCCACCATTGATTCATATTTATACATTCTCATGTAATTATGATGTTCTATATTTCTATTCAATATTATTGGTATCTTAGCAGTTAGCTCTTATTCTTCTTTCTAAATTCTATATGCGCTTACTATTGTGAGGGTTTCACTATGTTTCCATAGTCTCTTTTCTTTTTGTACCATTCTTCTTCGTCTATAATACATGCTGGGTGCTTAATTTTAAACATCTCTATAATTTTTCTTTAATCCCATAATTTATGTGTCGAAGCATGATTTTTTCTTTCCTAGTTTAATGAAAGAATCTCGCGGCTAAACATGTAAACATTATACAGATAACCCAAAACCTTTCAGGGTGCAACACTCGACCTTACCTGTTAACATATCCATTTAAAATTTTATTATCGTTTTATCCATATACCTCTCCTTTATTACAACTACGAGATATTATTTTCTAAGAAACAAGTATTGACTCATAGGTAGTCCATAGTTAAGGGTAGCTTCAACAATAAATCTATTAATATTTTAATGGATTAAGCCATGTAGTGAAATTGTTTTACATAGAAAAATGTTTACTCCTTTTTCCCTTCAACATGCCACAATGCTAGACCAACCCTAACTCCGATACCACTTGTAACATACTTAAACAAGATTCCAAAGAAATTACCACAAATCACTGTTACTTACCTGTCATAATGTACCTGTCATAATGCACATTTTCTAGAAGACCCTTACTTATTTGGTCACCTGAGAGGTTATTGAATTCAATTCATATTAATCCATTATTATTAGTTGTTGTCATCTGGCAAT
The DNA here is from genome assembly GCA_031772625.1 of Pinus tabuliformis. Lineage (NCBI taxonomy): Eukaryota > Viridiplantae > Streptophyta > Pinopsida > Pinales > Pinaceae > Pinus > Pinus tabuliformis. Next base: position 150,309,643 of record CM062804.1, on the reverse strand, counting down.
GGAATGGGACTATAGTAATTGAAATTTGGAAGTTAGTATTAGTTCAATTATTTTTAAGCAAAGTTTTTAGGTCGACACTACATATTTCACATATTTCACACTGCATTCTATTTCGTAATCTTATCTGGCCTCTTCCCGAGGTGAGGAGGCAAAACTGTATCTGTTTTCTCAGCATTTTGATGCATTTTTAAACTCTTCCCGAGGCGGGGAGGCAAAACCATATCTGTTTGGTCAGCATTTTGAAACTAGTTGCTTGGCATTTTGAAACTGGTGAATTAATGCTTACATTAGTCGATAACATTAAATGGTAGCTCATAAATGCTAGCTCATAACAGTATTAGTATAAGTTGAAATTCACACCATGCCTTGACACCATGCCTGCCATGATGTGTCAAAATTGCCTACATGTCAAAATTGTAAAATTGTAGTTTGCATGAGACCAATCGACTTTACTTGGCTACAAATATTGTATTGAGCCTTCTTATGTTTATATCATTTGAATAAACTAGGGCTTAACCAGGTTCCAGGGCAGAGGAGAGGTTCCAGGGCAGAGGAGAGCTGGCAGGGCAGAGGAGAGCTATGCAACAACACAATAGGGAGAGTTGTTAACCATCACAATAAACTGTGTCAAATATTATTGTAACTACAAACAGCTTAGCCTTCCTTGCTATCACTTATAATCTAGACCTACGATTTTGGAAGGAAACTCATGCACCATTGTTGGATCGCCAGGGGATGGAGGGCTCTTTCTAATGGGCCAATAGCTCTTTGATAGGAATCTTCGGATATCTTCTTCTTTCAACTCGCTGACAGCTTGGTCTCCATCCCGTCCGGACATTGCTTGGCCTTAACACGTCCCTGGTCTTCTTCGTGACTGAACCAGGCTTTGAGTCAGAAGTTGCTTGGCCTTAACATGGGCTTTGAGTCAGAAGTTTCTTGGCCTTAACACATCTCTAGTCTTCTTCACGACTGTACTGTGACCTGAAGTCTTGGACTCTGAGTCAGAAGTTGCAGCAGAGAACTTGGTGGGCGGTGTGGAATTGGGTTTGCCATGAGATCTTGCATCATCGTTCGAGGAAGGAAGCCCATAATCTGTTAGCCTTATTGAGATCTCTCAACCCTAAATGGAGCATCTCCACTATCAAATTTTCTCTTGTCTTCTCTCGTGACTACATGTATGATTCTAGGAAGCTCAAATGATCAACAATTTTGAAAGCTTGAGGCCAAATTCCACCTATAGTCATAGCTGGAATGGCGTCAATAAAGGCAGGTGCATCTTCTTCCTCCTTAAAGTCCCCACGGTGATCCTTTGTAGATAGCCAGAATGAATCTTCTACCGCATGAAAGAAAATTGTTGCCTTATTGAGATCTATGAACCCTAAATGGAGCGTCTCCACTATCAAATCTACTCTCGTGACTACATGTACAATTCCAGGAAGCTGAAATGATCATACCTCTAGTGGTGAGCCCAGATAGATTTCTCAGTCCATCCTCTATGAAAACTATGTGTTTGTGTTTGGAAATTGAGTTTCTTCAATGCAATCATTCTCTGGTTACACCTCTCGCTAAGGCAGGAGGCACGTGTAATGCATGAAAATGAAAATTTTATAAATTACAGCTACCACGTAGCATAGTAATCATCCTACACAAAATGCTATGTGGAACCCACCATGAGGGCCATGTGTCTCATCGTTCCATTTATCAAATTTTTTCCCTCCTTAACCTCGACCTTGTTCATTCCTCAGCCTCGTGCCCTTCTTAAGGCCCTCCTTAACCTCGGCCTTGTTCATTCCTCAACTTGTTCATTCTACGGTGGAGCCCATGTCTCTGTAACTTATGTTTCATATATTGTTGACCTGTTCTAGAACCTGGTACATTTTCTCAATCGGTGTTCTATTGTAGTGGTTTTCAAATTTCCACTTATTTTGTAATCATTCTGGAAGGTAATATTTTCTTTTGCTCTGCTAATCTATACTGTTTTCTTAGCACTCTTGCTTCACTGGTTTTATTTATGTACCCGTCTATGATTCTGCTTCAATGGGTTGCCTGTTTGATTTGGGTGTTACTTGGCCTATGTGATTTCATTAGAGACTTTAGCTCAACCCAAGCAACCGCATGCAAGGTTTTCATTATCAACCGTCAACAAAAACTTGTGGTAGAAGCTAGTGGTTAGTAATAGGAATTCTGGACATATAGTCAGCCCTGTCAATATGAATCACGGTAGAATGGATGCCTCCCTAACTAATACATAAAGGCTAGTTAGATGGAGGGAGGGGAGGATGGGAATGAATCTGAATGCCACCTACTTGCTTGTGGCTCGATTAGTAAAATAGTGCTACGCAATGGCAGGCCTTTCCTTCCTTTATTTCAATAGTATCGTTTCTCTCTCACCTTGGGGAGAACTTGACTTTGCCTAAGGGGGAGAGATAAGCTAGTGAGCAATCGATCAAACAGTCTAGTTAGAGAAAAAATTGGGCCAGACAAGCAAGAGGCGTGTGTGTTTCCCTAACCACGAGGAAGAGCTGAAAGCTTATTATCTTCGGCCTCGTTTCAACCTTCAATAAAGTAGTTCCCTATAATTCATTAACAAACATTCTAAATTAGTTGGTTCCCAATCAATTGCACCTGTATAGGCATTCGTTATAACTACAGTCAATACCTATTATATATTTACAATTATATCTGGGCATGCAACTTAATCTGCTCACTCTGAATTTATAACTGGATGGAGGGTGTAAAATGAAAACATGAACAACTACATCAATTAGCGTGGACATTACCCGGCTAGAAGGTGCGCAAGCAATAGTGCTACTCTGCTACTTTATGAAGGTTGCCTTTGTATCATGTTTTTTGTAAACATGAGGCGTAGAGGATGTTTGGCACTATAGGTTGGGCAACTAACTCCATCTAACTCATTTCTTTCTATCAACTCAACTCTCACTCAGCATCCATTCTGGTTTGAAAGTGAACAACCTAGTAAGCAGTCACAGAGCTATATGTCTATCGCTGCGCTAACTCACCTTCCTACCTTAGTTCGATCAATAAGTCCAAGTAGGGCCAAGTAGGGGATTTCTCTGGTCTCATTTCTTCACAAAGCTAGAGATGGAGGAGCATTTTTTGACACTTTATCTACTATGAGATTAGAGGGAGACACACCCAACCCTGCAGCAATGAAGGATAAGGACCTGTATCAGGGACTCATATGATATAGACTTTATGTCTTCAATGTTCCTGATGGCTGCCTACAAGAGGCACACTTAAACCCAAACCTGAGGCAAGCTTCTTTGATCTTAGAGCTAGGCTTGAAGCATATTCTAGGGTTTTCTATTACAAACCTAGGCTCATTCTATAAGAGCTGGAGAGTTTAGAGAATTATTATTTAATAAATTCTAAATGTTTGTTAAAGCCAATTATACATTAGAATTTCTTTCTCATTGCTTGCTTCTCAAATATTAGTTTCATATTTGAAAAGGAATATCTTGGATAGTCATAAAATATCATGCTAGTTTGTAGTTTATCTATCACTGTAATCTCATATTTCATACTAGATAAGCATTTTTTATAACCCTACTACTATCTAAAGCTCTGTTTTGCAACTTACTTTTGGCTATGTCCCATATATGGAAACATCATTAAGATTCATCTCAGATTTGTTTTATTTGTGTCCACCCCCTATCCACTTTATAAACCTTCAAGGGTTGGACTTATACATTGCATATGCAAATATGCCTTGTGAATGAATGCTACAGAATACTCAGAATGCATAATTATGTTGCACACTCCATTTCTATGAACACCAACACCATCGAATATTATGTGGATTGGGATCTAATTGTTTGTGTTTTTACACTAGAAGAATTATTGAATTCTAAACTATAATCAAATATGGTATAGGGTGACCCTAATACAACCTGTAAAAAAAGTTGTAAGCTTGCTTTCAAATTCAGAGTTAAAGAATCACCCTAACTTCTCTGTTATGTATGTGGACCTTAAAATCATAAGCAAACAATAACAGTGAGATCAATACTCTATTTATCTTTCCTGGAGTTACATGCATATGTTGTAACCCAATGGACTAGATAGGCATTGCTAATATCCCTACTACCATCTAAAACTATGTTTTGCAACTTACTTTTGACTAGGTAGTAAATCTAGAAACTTCATTGGGCCAAATGTTTGCATGTCATTGGCCAGGTCTTTGTTGAAAGGTAGATATGTAATGGGTGAGTAGATTGTAGGTTGCTGCTAATGAAATTTTGATTACATATAACATCCACTGAGCTTTTGAAATAAACATATCAGAGTTGTCTGAGCTTTTTTTTTTGTTTTTTTGTTTTCTTTTTAGGGAAAAAAATCACATCATAGGTTACCATATTATAAATAAGACGACCAAGACATAAATTCAATAGGCATGTAGTACCTCCATCATACCTAGATCATAAAACAAAATTAGCAACAAACTTTCTGTAGAGGTCTTAGTTCTTCATTACATATTCATCAGTTGATACTAAGTACTAACCTCTAATCTATACCTTGTACAAATATGCTTGTATATCAAATCATATAGGGGCAAATACAAAAGGTTGCAGATAGAAAAAAATCAGTGACTTGAGCCAGTAACGATCCATAAAACCTATGGCAATGAAGTCAGAAAAAAGATAAGAAATTCATAGTGCTAGAAAAGACTTTGCATTCTGCAACACACCGTGGCTTATGATGTTGTAGTGAATTCTCTCAGGAATCATGGCAAGGGCCTTTTTAGATAGGGCGTTTGCATGTCAGTTATTTTCCTAGTAAACATGCTCAAAGGATATACAATGAGAGTATTTCCTTAAACAAACGATCCGACGCATCTAGCAGAGTAACAAGGGGGTGGAAAGTGAAGCTTTGCCATTGATCTAATCTATGGCGACCCATGACTCTCCAAAGATATGAATCAATTCAATATTGAGCCTCTTTTCACAATATACAAGCCACCATAAGGAAATCACCGCAGCCTTAGTGTTTGTACCAATACCACAACTCCAATACAAATGGTATTGGAGTACATGTGAGATCTCAACACAGCACCACTACCGCATCACCCGCATTAGGCAGCTCCAACAGAAAAACCTATCGAAAACATAGCATTTTGTGCAATAATCAAGGATTGGTAAGATTCAGGTAAACCTTCTGATCATATTCACTAGAAAGAACTCAAATCTTGTCACTAATACAGACAATGTTAAAAGGATGTTTCAAAAGCTTCCTCTTGTACTCTATCATCCAAACCTTATGATCCTCTTTGTCTTGATCTGCTTGATCAACTAGTTGTTTCAGATTCTCTTAATTCTTAATCTACTAGTTCAAATGGTAGTAAAGGAAAAGAGGGTTGAATCACTCAAATAGAAGTGTAAGAGCATAAAGATGTTTTTCATTATAGTTATGTGTGGGATTCCAATTTTGAAAAATAATCAATTGCAATTGACGATCCTCCATTAAAGTTTTCTGCTCTTGCTTCACCCTCATCACATTATTCATCATTTCCTAATGTGTTTAATGAGTCTCTTATAATATCTTGCTCTTTAGACGCTTTTGATCATATAGGGTGACCTTAATACAACTTGTCAGAAACACTGTAAGCTTGATATCAGACTTAAAGAATCACCCTAACTTCTCTATTATGTATATTGCCCTTAAAGGAATAAGAAAACAATAAGAATGAGATCAATGCTCTGTTTATCCTACCCGGAGTTACATGCATTCGTTGTGACCCTAATAATTAGATCAATGTTCTGTTTATCCTTCCCTATAGTTACATACATTTGTTGTGACCGAATGAACCAAATAGGCATTGGTAATAACCCTACTACCATCTAAAAACTATGCTTTGCAACTTACTTTTGACTAGTTAGTAAATCTAGAAACTTCATTGAAAAGATTATCTCAAATCTATTTTGTTTGAATCCACCCACCATCCACTGTATAAACCCTTAAGGTTTGGACTTATACCCTATGTATGCAAATATACCTTGTGAATAATGCTACAAAATCCCGAGAAACCAGATTTATGTTGTACACTCCATTGTTGGAAACACCATAATAGTCATAGCTTATACACCAGAAAATATTATGTGATGAATGCTCTAGAGCACAACATTCAATGAGTTAGAGGTCACTCCCACCTTGTTCATTTGATTCCATCCTTAGACTTGGTGATTAAATGCTTTTCAGTTTCAATATTTCCAAACTTTGTACTTTCATCTTTGGAATAAGGGTTTGTTTGGGCTACTTAATCTCATTTGATAGCCATGTTTTAATGCTTTTACTTTCATTTTATGATTGAGTGATCTAAAGAATCATCTTGCTAAGTCATATTTTTTATATATTCGACTTAATAACCCATGGAAGGCACTAAGATCATAAACAGATTGAAAAAGATTTGTTATTAGATTTCATCACATAACATATTGGGTTGGGTATTTTTGTACATATGGGGTTTTAAGAACATATTTACATAGAATAAAGGTGCTTTTATATATGGAAATGGAAATATGCATATTGCTTTCATTTTTGGACTGAAATTAAATTTTCATATTTCAAGTCTGAGATTTCTTCTCTCTCATGAATAGGACTCTATCCCTCTAGCCCAATAGCTCAGTAAAAGAAATTGCAAAGTGGTTAGCTTAGTAAAAGGAATTGCAAAGTTACTACGCGATTTAAATAGCTCTTAGTTGCAAGAAGGCACTCGATCTGCACTACCCACTTGATGATAATTTGCTTCCATCCTTGGACTTGGTGAGAGAAGGTGCAAGCAATTTGTCATCACTTCGAACTCTTTTCAATTTCAATATTTCCAAACTTTGTACTTTCAGCCTTGGAATAAAGATTTGTTTGGGCCGCTTGATCTCATTTGAGAGCCATGTTTTATTGCTTTTACTTTCATTTTATGATTGAGTGATCTAAATAATCTTCCAGCTAAGTCCTATTTTTGCTATATTCGACTTAATAACCCACAGAAGGCACTAAGGCCATAAACAGATTGAAAAACAAAATATAGGTGCTTTTATATATGGAAATGGAGATCTGCATATTGCTTTCTTTTTTGGACTGAAATTCAAACATATTTCAAATCTAAGATTTCATCTCCGTCATGAATATGACTCTAGCCCAATAGCTTGGTAAAAGCAATTGCAAAGTTACTACACGATCTAAATAGCTATTAGTTGCAAGACTACCCACTTGATGATCAACAACCCTGGACGAGTCAAGTGAATTCATATGCTATATGAGGCAAAGACCCCAGAAGACTTGACACAATAGGTTGGCATTTCGCAAATCTATCGAGTTTGCAACTTTTGGAATCTCTGGTCTATTAAGGTGATCACTGATGTACTATGAGTTTCATATGGATAAGAGAATAACCTATGTTCTATAATCATGTTGGTTTTTTATGGATCTATTGTGACCTGTAACACTATAAGCAAACACTATAAGCAAAGGAGCATTTATAGTACTATTAATTTCATTGGTTAATGAAAAACATGTAATACAAAGTTTTACGGTACTGTAATGATCAGTGTTCTGCTTTCTATCATAACTACATCTTATATCAGTAATACAAAGATGTATGTAATATTGATAAGCATTTCTTACTTGTAACTGGTGTTCCAATACATGATGTAATGGTAAAGTAAGCCCATTCCTCTGTTTGAACGTTTCCATATTGTTAATGTACTGCCATTTCCATATGTTGAATACAGAGAATACATAAGTGTTTTATATAGAGAATACGTTTACCTGTAAACACTAAGAACAGTATAGAGATACAAGTTCAATGAGCTAGTATGGGTAATGTAATGATGTTGGGCTTGATGGTTAGCGTGCTGGCTTTTTAGCTGGCTGGGGTCCTTATCCCAACCAATATAGAGATACAATTTCAATGAGCTAGTATGGGTAATGTAAAGATGTTGGCTTGATTGTTAGCTTGCTGGCTTTTTAGGTTAACTTGCTGGCTTTTTCGCTAGCTGGGGTCCTTAGCCCTTGTCGGGAGCCAACCAACTCCCCTCAATTAAGAGTTTCTCCCAGCACTTCTGCTATTTTGAATTATGTTTCTCAATGTCTCATATTGCCTCGAGCAGCATCAACATTTCCAAAACGCTGAAACATAAGCTCTCAACTCCAATTCCATGTTCTTCCTCCCTTAAAGTAGGGACTCACTGCCATGCAACCCCTTGTTATTATAACCTTCGTTCCTGATTTAATTGTTCAATTTATATGTTATGCAAAGGATTGCAATCATTGGGTATATATATATGTATATATGTGGATCTCCGACATGCATCTCAAACGAAATGTTATAATCACACGCGCGTAGCTATCTCGCTCATTGTCAACTCTAACGGAGTTTTTGCAATGTTAAAATACTTTTATGGTTGTTGGTCATGTTATGGTTATTTATCATTGGTTATGATTCTTTCAACTCCGCTTAATCTCAATTCATTCACAATCGAACCCTCAGGAATATGAGCTGTCAACACCATTTTTCACCAATCCCCGGATGCATCTCATACTCAACATGTCATGTCAATTGATCTGTTGCACATCTAAGATGGGGTTACCATCGACGGTGGAGGGTGTTTAGGTTTTTGGTAAATAACCCTCTTCCTCCGCGCTCTCCCCCTGATCTCATTCCTCCCGTGCCCACCTCCAACAGAACAGTGCAAACTCCAATGTACATGAATGGGTAATTTCTCAATATTGTTATTGAGTTGGACCTAATGGCGGACAGGCTTCATTATTCCAGTATTTCTCTGTCAATTAAGGTAATTTTTTCCATTTCTTTTTTTATGTTTCCATAGTGGCTAAGTAGCATCTGTAGTTATCCATTTACTTATTCCCGTCAGGGTTATAACTGCTATTAATTTTAATATGTCATAACCCACCAAGACAGGTTCGTCTCATTCTTGCAGCAAATTTTTCTGACTCTATCGAAACGGCTCTAGGGTTTTGTGAGATATCGGGCTTCTGCAGTGTTCATTCCTCCTTTTGGGGTTCCGTCAGATTGCGCTATAACCCACCATTCACGCTGGCTTTTTGAAGGTGAATTTCTATAATGGAACTGGATACTGGGGTCTAATCTTGTTTACCACCGGCTAGATGCTTTCGACGCTAATGGCCAAGGTCCTATTATAGTTCAACCGGTATCCCCGCGAGTGTATTTTTCTATGGGGTCTACCCTGTTCTCCATTGAAAGGAATGGTAACACTCAGACTTCGCTATTGATGGGAAATCTACAGGTTGACCGCATTAAATTGCGTGTTACAAATTTTTATTATTATTATTATTATCGCTAGAAAAGATTATGACGCTTCCTTCCTTAATTTGCCTCACAGACGTTACGCATTTTTTGGCCTTCCTTTGGCTATTTCACAAGTAAAATTATTACATTTTCCTTACTGCATTGCTAAATAAGGATCTTACCATTTTTTTCGATGATTGACTAGTCTTATTTCCTCTGCTATTTGCAAGTTTGCTACAAATAAATTATGTCTTAAGAGAGTATTTTGGACTCTCTTCTGTGAGGTTTCCATGTTCTCTTGCTAACCCAACCGCTACATCAGAGGTCCTATTGGCCATCAAACACTTAATTGGGGATTCCATCCAACCCAGTTGTGTTAGACAACACCCCTTTCCTTCTGGTGCAGGTGTATAAGGTTAGAGATTAAATCATTTTGGGCTATTGTTTTCTTTATAATCTTAGCGTTCGACAGTTAAATGGTGATTTTGGCATTCTTTGATCATGACCCTATGGCATTTGTTTAATATTTGTACCCTAACCATTAAACAATGAATATAACGGTTGAGGTTAAAACCCTCTCTGACTGAAGGGATTTAAAAGTTCTGATTCAATTCTTGGATTTCAGAATTACTTTGATTCTGTTTTTATTACTTATTCTAGACTTATATTGTTTTATTGTTAATTATTTACTTATATGGTTGGAATGAACGCAACAAATACCAAGTCATTTATTTTCGGTTCTCTTTTGCTGCCCGTTGCAAAGAGGATTTTTTACATTTGTATATATTACACGTACTTATGCTAGTTATTTGACTCGGTAGTTTTCTTTGTATACTGCAATTAGTCAATATCGACCATACACATATTTTATGGCCCATTACTAATAGAGATTTGTTTTAATATGGTTGAGGAACTATCCCGGTTTCCCATTGATTTATAACAAAAAAATATTTTTAATTATACGAGTGCAGTTCCATATAGATTCTTAATTCTCGCATACAAATTTCTTGTCCTTAGATTAATGGCGCCTTCCTTACTATAGGAACTACTCTTCAAGTGGAAGTTCTGGAATCTTTATTAAAGATAGATATTATTTATGGTTCATGATTTGTATTCTGCAATTACAGACTGATAACATTGTTTATTTACTTTAGTGTTGGATGAGTTTAGCCTAGAACCCAAGTTCTTTAATTAAATAAGATAGGGACTGTCCCAGGCTAGCTGGCCCAAGTCGGCTCCAGCCTAGGACTAACTCTCTGATATAGATTCATATACATATTCATATACATACATATACATACGCCAGAGACTGTATACCCCAAATTAATACTGAAGGTAATACAAGGATCCTTCCCTAGAGCATTCAAACCTCTATAATAGGTTGGGACTAACTCTCTGCTATAGATTAATATACATACACTAGAGACTGTATACCCGAAATTAATACTGCGGGTAATACAAGGATCCGTCCCTAGAGCATTCAAACCTCTATAATCCGACCTATGGCTGACTACTGCAACTAACATTTCCTTCAGTCTCAAACACATTCCAGATTCCCGGAAAGGATATTCTCTGGTTCCTTGTTATAGAAAAGATTAACGTTATATCAGCACCCATCTTGTCCAGTGTCTTTCAGCTTCCCTTTAACAGAAACTTGGCCATTCTTTATCATAATTTTCTAACTGTAACAACATCTTTGTGTAGTTTCATAATCCCCAAGTTTACAACAGTCTTCATTAATATTTGTAATATTTTACAAGAAGAAATTTAAGACAATACTTTGTAAATATTCCATGCATTACTATTATTTACAATAAAATCTCCTATTCAGAAGAAAACTATGTAACACAGAGTGTACTCATCCGTTTAGGTTCCGCTTGCCGGAGAATTCACAGGGAAGAAGACCACTGACATAGACCTCACTAGGTCCATCCAAAGGCTTCAAAGGCTTAAGACTACCTGAGTCCAGCCTACGAACTCACAGATTCACAAGTTTGAGTTAGCGACTACATGAGTCCAGCCTAGGAACTCACAGATTCACAAGTTTGAGTTAGCAGTTAACAATGGTCACAGCTAGCTCAGAAACACCTTAACTGGCAACACCTTAAGTGGCAGCGTCCTCCCGCTCCCGCTCCCTTCCGTTAACAACGTCCTGTTCAAGAGACTAATATTATCTCTCCCTTCTTAGTTGTCTTGGGAGTTTTCCTCTTCCTTCCTCTTAGTTTTTTTTCCAACTGAGATAATTTATTTCTACAGAGTGGAGTAACTCTGCTCTAACTGTCTTGGGAATAGAAACTTTCTATTTAGTATTTTTTTCCAGTAAATTCCATGACTTGGTATAACCGACATTTACATAAAAATTAAAATAATTTAAAGATTTAAATTTCTAGTTTACCAAGTCACCAAAGTAAAACTAAATTAAATTTTCATTTTCAGTGAAAAAGTAAGGTTACTCTGTTACAACGGTAGTTGAACGTTTTAGCTATTTTGGTTAAGTCAATAACAAACCGAATTATCCCTCGCCAAAAAATGATTCACGGATGTGTCGGTGACTTGCTTTCTATGCAACGACTCTACGGCCATTAAAAGCAAGGCATCCTTTAACCGTAGGCAAAAGAGCATGGGAGCATGTGCGATATAAATTTCAAACAACATGTTTATTATTTTTAAATAATTAAATTTTTTGAGGGATTTTGTAATCTCACCGCATTTCGTTTATTGAGTATATTTTTTTATACCAGTTTGAATGTTGAATGTATCTGTTGGAATATTAATTCCAACTGCTGTGCAGCAGCAACAGCTGTTTTACTTTATTCATTTGTCTTTATCCGGCGCCCCACATTTTTCCCCCGATCTGTTAAATCACCGCTATTACCATCTTTTCACTCTTTAATTAATTTTGTGTTGCCTGAATGAAGAAGATTAGATCCAGCGCCACACCGTTACTTTTCAGCAAGCGTATTAATGAGCAGACGGCTGAAAGAGATAAGAACCAGCCTCGAGCCGTAACAGCATTTATCAGTCTTGGGTTTCAGCACAACCGACTCAAGAAATACAGCAAGAAATCAAATCTGTTAATTATGAGCAGCAGATATTTCATCAGCAAGTTAAGGCGGTGAAGAACCTTTCCTGCACTATAAATAGAAACAGAAACAGAAGTAAAATATATAAGAGAAAGATAGAGAGCAGAGGAGAGCACGCAGCAGCGTGAGTATAGTTTTCTGTTAGTGAATATGGAAACGCAGCACACAGCAGTGTTAAGAGTTTAGCAATATAGCGCAGCAGCGCTGGAATGTAATTTCTGTGTTTTTAAGAAAGAATGTGCAGCAGCATGAGCTCACATGAATGAAGCCATTTTGCACAGCAGTGCTGAAATTTTATGAGATAGTTGTTGTGTGGAACTGAAGCGTTCCTAATGTAATCCCTCTGTCAAGAGGAAGATGCTTTTCAGCGTAGTTTGGTGAATCCCTCTGTTGAGAGGAAGATGCTCTTTAGCATAGATTGTAAATCCCTCTGTTAAGAGGAAGATGTTTTATAACAGCAGTTGTGGAAATCCCTCTATGTGAGGAAGACTTAGTTTTATGTGTTGGTTTACTTTCATAAATAGAAATTCCTTTCTGTGCGTTTCTGTTTCACCAAAAGTTATTTCGTCAAAATTTTTAGTTGCTGAAACCGCTCGTAACTCAAAAAATACTTGACGTCAAAATTCCCTGTTGCTGAAACACCGTTGCTGAAACACCTGTTTCAGCAACTGAAAAAACTGTGTTGCTGAAACACCGTTTCCAGCAAACGAATTTTTCTGTTTTTCTGAGTTAAAAACAGAGTATTTTCCTGTGTCAAAACCAAAATGTTATTTTGATCAGTTTGTGATCCTGAGGCAAAGTGGAGTATTATTTTATGCTCGGTTTTTGAGTTTTTGAATTATCAGAAAACAGAGTATTTCTCTCTGTTCATATTTTTGTTGTTTCGGAATTTATCAGAAAATTCTGAACAATGGAAACAGAGGATTTTTCCACTGTATTCTGTTTGGAATAACCAGAAATTCCCGTCATGGTATCAGAGCTAGTCCAGGCTCTTTGAAGTGTCAAAGAAGCTGAAGGAAGATTTCTTGCAGCAGCAACTTCTCCAGCAGTGTGAAGACTCAGCCAAGAAAGAATCCAGGTATTTCTCAGATTAATTTTCTGTGTTGTTGTTGAAGAAACAGTCAGTGATTTTAAAAACACAGTCAGAGATTTTAAAGCCTAGATAAGAATGGCAAGGTCAAAGAAGAAAGCCTCCAGGGCTGTTAAAAATGTGTCTCCCCCCTCTACTAAACTAGAAGGCAACCCATTAGAATACATTCTATTTGAAGTTCCAAAGTTTGATGGAAACTTTGATGTATGGGAAATAAAGATAAGGGCTTTCCTAATATTTGAAGGGATTGAAGTCTGGGAGTCAGTGATTGATGACAGCAATATGGATAAAGAATCCATGGAGTATGATGCACAAGCAGCAAAGACTATCTTGGATGGTCTCCCTGATTCAGTGAAGAAGAATCTTGGAAAATATTCATCAGCAAAGGATATATGGGACAGACTGCATGACCTTCATGCAAAGGGAGCACTGACCATGACAATGAGTCAAGAAGAACCCATCATAGAAGCTGAGAATGAAAAGCTTGACCTCATCAAGCTTCAAGTAAAAGAAAGGGATGAAGAGCTTGCCAAGCTTAAGAAGGAACTTGATGAAAGCAAGAAGAAACATCATGAAGAAGCCATGTCTATGACAAATCAGCTAAATAGTGCAAAGAAGCAGGCAGATGTCTTGACAAGTCAACTTGAGCAAAGAAACAAGAGAGTGAATAAGCTTGTAGAAGAGATTGGACAGTACAAGGTAGAGGTCTCCTCCCTTAAGTCTGATCTACAAGAAGCCAGGAAGCAGGCACAAGAAGCTGAAAAGAAAATGGAGAGCAGTCAAGCAGAAATCTCCAAAATGAAGTCTGATATTATCTCCTTTAAAATAGTAGCAGCTGAAGCTACTCGTAGCAAGGAAGAAACTGAGGGACAGCTAGCAAAGAAAAATAATGAATGTGAAAAGTTAGAAGAAGAGATTGTCCTCCTCAAGAAGAAGGTTGAAGGGATGAACAAGATCATGAAGAGCTCTCAAGCCTTGGATGATATGCTCAACTATCACAGATCTCCATATGATAAATCAGGACTTGGGTATGTAGGTGAACCCTCAAACAAGTATGAGGATGCCTTAAGCAAAGGAGATGTGAAGAAGCCAGAAAGAGATGGTGATGCTCCCAGTTCCAGCAAAGGCAAGGAGCAAAATCAAGGCTGCAATAGAAGAAATTCTACTCCAAGTAGAAAACTAGCTCCAAGAAGAAATGTTGATGACGACAAAGATGCGAGAGGCAATGGTTATCAGCAAAGAATTTCAAGGCAGAAAGGCTTCAGAAGTACATCAAGGAAACCTCCATCTCCCAGGTACCAAAGTTCATTTTTTGGTTATTGTTATTGTTGTTCAAACTTTGGTCATATGGCAAAAGACTGCAGAGCAGCTCATAGAGATAGATGTTGCAGTCTCCGACAATCTCCAAGAAATAATTTCACAAGAAGAAATCATGAATTTTTATTCATGAACAATGTTGAATGTTTCAAGTGTCATAACATTGGGCATATGGCACGTGACTGTAACTTGACATGGGCCTTTACACAAGCTAAACCCATGCAAAAGAAGAAAGTTACACAAGTATGGAGGAGGAAGAAAACACAGTCCGAAAGTCCCTTGAGCTCTCCAGCCGATCTAAGTTTCTTTTGAGAAGATTCTGCCGAAAGAAGATAATGCATACATTAAAGGGGAGCCTGTAATTTTTTTATCATTATTGCTGAACTGTATTAACAGTCATTCTTTGATGAAGATCTTCTTATAAGGAAGAGATATGGAATTAAATCTCCCATGACAACAGAGAAGGAGCAGGTTGCTGATATTCTGACCAAACCATTGGATCAGAAAAGTTTTGAGTTTTTATTGAAATGTCTGGGTATGATTGAACGCCCAGCAGTTGAAATTAAAAGGGGAGTGTTGGAATATTAATTCCAACTGCTGTGCAGCAGCAACAGCTGTTTTACTTTATTCATTTGTCTTTATCCGACGCCCTACATTTTTCCCCCGATCTGTTAAATCACCGCTATTACCATCTTTTCACTCTTTAATTAATTTTGTGTTGCCTGAATGAAGAAGATTAGATCCAGCGCCACACCATTACTTTTCAGCAAGCATATTAATGAGCAGACGGCTAAAAGAGATAAGAACCAGCCTCGAGCCGTAATAGCATTTATCAGTCTTGGGTTTCAACACAACCGACTCAAGAAATACAGCAAGAAATCAAATCTGTTAATTATGAGCAGCAGATATTTCATCAGCAAGTTAAGGCGGTGAAGAACCTTTCCCGCACTATAAATAGAAACAGAAACAGAAGTAAAATATATAAGAGAAAGATAGAGAGCAGAGGAGAGCACGCAGCAGCGTGAGTATAGTTTTCTGTTAGTGAATATGGAAACGCAGCACACAGCAGTGTTAAGAGTTTAGCAATATAGCGCAGCAGCGCTGGAATGTAATTTCTGTGTTTTTAAGAAAGAATGTGCAGCAGCATGAGCTCACATGAATGAAGCCATTTTGCACAGCAGTGCTGAAATTTTATGAGATAGTTGTTGTGTGGAACTGAAGCGTTCCTGATGTAATCCCTCTGTCAAGAGGAAGATGCTTTTCAGCATAGTTTGGTGAATCCCTCTGTTGAGAGGAAGATGCTCTTTAGCATAGATTGTAAATCCCTCTGTTAAGAGGAAGATGTTTTATAACAGCAGTTGTGGAAATCCCTCTATGTGAGGAAGACTTAGTTTTATGTGTTGGTTTACTTTCATAAATAGAAATTACTTTCTGTGCGTTTCTGTTTCACCAAAAGTTATTTCGTCAAAATTTTTAGTTGCTGAAACAGCTCGTAACTCAAAAAATACTTGACGTCAAAATTCCCTGTTGCTGAAACACCGTTGCTGAAACACCTGTTTCAGCAACTGAAAAAAACTGTGTTGCTGAAACACCGTTTCCAGCAAACGAATTTTTCTGTTTTTCTGAGTTAAAAACAGAGTATTTTCCTGTGTCAAAACCAGAATGTTATTTTGATCAGTTTGTGATCCTGAGGCAAAGTGGAGTATTATTTTATGCTCGGTTTTTGAGTTTTTGAATTATCAGAAAACAGAGTATTTCTCTCTGTTCATATTTTTGTTGTTTCAGAATTTATCAGAAAATTCTTAACAGTGGAAACAGAGGATTTTTCCACTGTATTCTGTTTGGAATAACCAGAAATTCCCGTCAGTGTCCAGCTTTTGTTTCATTGAAAATGACGTTACAGAAATTATATTATATTTACCGTTATGCTTCTGCGAATCTAATAGTCAAACCTGATAACCTTCTAAATTTGGCAAATAAGATATGTGAAGGACTCATGGTTATGTTTTCGAGATTAAACCATTTTTTATTAGCAATTTAGAGTCATATTTGATGTTCGACATTAGCGTTCAGTTTCCAGTTATACCGTTATCCATTCTCCAATGGCAACTGCGGCCGAGGACACAATTGTCATATTTTCTAAATAAAATAATTTTTTTCTTATTAGCAATTTTATAAACAACTTTGAATACCGATTAAATTTAACAAATAAAATTACGCTTTTGTGGCAAATTGATTACTAAACACACTAGCTTTGACTTTGTAAAACTGCATACTTATACAGTCACTCATCATTAACTTTGACATTGGCAACTGCCAGTAAATTAGAGTACTGAAGATGAAGAGGAAGCACGATTATTCACCGTTGACACTGGTAAATGGTTGAAGATGAAGAGGCATTATAATTGATATAACTTTGATAAAATTGGTGGTGATGGAGAGTTGCTATTTATTATTAATAGTTACATTGATTTTCGATAAGAATCTTATAGGAATGAACAAAATGATAATCACAATTATGGGCAGAAAAATGATAAAGATGACAAAACTGATAAAAGGATTATTTACTATGATATTGATTTTGGAAAATAGTAAATTAGAATTATTAAATCTGATTGTTGACATCATCAAGTAATTCGTGATGAAATGGATAATGATGAAGTAGTGAATTTAAAAAATTTATAATAGTATGGCATAAAATTAACATAAAATTGTTGAGAAAATATTTTAGCTATACACCATTCTAAGAAGCTAACTAGTTGTAGAAAATCTCTCAAATCAGTTAGGACTGAACACCTTTCTTAATGATAGGAATAGACTGTCTACCTAGAGAACAATTTTCACCCAATAATGACTGATAACTCCAACAATTAAATATATGATCGCACCATATGTCAAGTAGGAGTTATATATTCCAACACTCCCCCTTAACAACTGTTTGTCTTAATCTTGATGAGTAAATTCTATCTTTGGTCCAACTTGGCATTTACAATCATTACTAAAGATGTCGACATCCATATAAAGAAACAACCATCCACCAGAGTGCATGTGGGTCACTAAAAGCTGCAATGATCTCCTTCATGTACATGGTTTAGTCAACCATGATATCTTCATACGATACCTATACTTTTAACTTCCCTTACATCATCATCATCATCATGGGTTTTCTCGACTCATTTCTCTGGGTTTTTTCTCCTTACCCTCCTTCATGTACATGGTTTAGTCAACCATGATATCTTCATATGATACCTATACTTTTAACTTCCCTTACATCATCATCATCATCATGGGTTTTCTCGACTCATTTCTCTGGGTTTTTTCTCCTTACCCTCAACCATGATCTAGATGCTCTTGCAATAAACTCCCAAGGAACAATAACACTCTGTAGGGATCCCTATCCATATGTTCTTTGTATCTCACAAACCTCATTACATACTGATGTGGTTTCTCCCTACTGCGAACAATACTTTAGGTGGTTTTGGATGACCAAAAACCATAACACCAAGTGGTTTTGACATACCACAAACCTGCACTTATGAAGTAGTTTTTAGATTACCATGAAGTACACAATGGTACGCATGCCTCATGTGGATTACATCACAATTGACTTAAGTACAATCAATGGAAAACTCCACTCATGGAGACACCAGATACATACATTCTCCCTACTGCGAACAATACTTTAGGTGGTTTTGGATGACCAAAAACCATAACACCAAGTGGTCTTGACATACCACAAACCTGCACTTATGAAGTAGTTTTTAGATTACCATGAAGTACACAATGGTACGCATGCCTCATGTGGATTACATCACAATTGACTTAAGTACATTCAATGGAAAACTCCACTCATGGAGACACCAGATACATACATTCTATACCGTAAGTAAAATGTAAGTAAATTAGAATGATTTCAATTTATTTTGATGAATTAGGATGATGATGATTTATTAAATTAAAACGATAATAAAGAAAAATTATTATTAAAATGGATTTGATTATATGTAGGAATATAAATGAATTAGGATGATGATGATTTATTAAATTAAAATGAAGAAAATTTATTATTAAAATAGATTTGATTATATATATATAGGAATGGTTATTTTCCAATATCATTGACTTTGTCTAAATTCTAATAAGGAGAATCATCCCACCAACAAATCGTTATTCATCACGTACATTAAATTTATCAAAGTGATAATAAATTAGAGCAATTAAAATCGATACGATAAAGTTGATACTATAAAAGCGCTAGTACGTAGCACCATCAACGTTTATTCCTTATATCAATTATCAACTAGGCCAAACTCATTGATGACGATCCCCAAATCTGAAAATTGAGAATCATGTGGAATTTTAATATTAATGATAGCATGCGAAATTCAATACGAATTGAATCTAAAAATTTGTGATGATGTTGCAATTTAATATTAATAATAGGAGTTGTCTATAACGCGACTTTTTGAAAGCCTTTCCGGCGGGTTTTTCCGGTCGAAATCGGCAGGAATTTATTGGAATCGCAAGTTTGATAGCTAGTTTCTGCACAATGAAAGCGTCCCAGGGGTTTTCGAGGGTGCTGAATCCAAATATGCAGTTAAAAAACCATTTTAACTGCAAGAAATCAAGATTTAACCTTAATTTCTTCCGCCGGATTCCGTCACCGGAATCTCCAAAAAGTCGCATTATAGACAACTCCTTAATAATATGAGAGATATACTAATGATGAAAAAGTTGTAGCAAATCTCAATTCAATATCAATATTAAGGGAGATAATTAAAACCCCTGATTTTGCTAAGTTAGAATGGATATATCGACGATGGAAAAAGAAAGCAAAAGATGTAATCAATACAAGTCATTTCAATACTTTTTAATAAATATGAAGATGGCAATAATGATAGGAGAGATGTAGTTAATATTAATCACTTTACTATTTCAGAATATGAATTTTCTTAAAGGATAATGATGATGCTATTGGTGATTTTATTTACTATCAAGATAAGCATCAATTAAATTTAATTTACCTAATTAATCTTTTTAAAACATCGAAACACAAAGTTACGTCGATAGTATTATTTTGATTGACAATTTAAATAATGAACTAAAATAATTACAGTTTCTTTTTTCAGGTGTTTTTGTCACGCCCCTACACCTGTAGTAGCCTTTCAACCGCTTATAGCAAGGTGTGGCACTACCAATCGTTTTCTTTTCACCAATACTTACGATTGTAGACTATGCCTAACATTCCATACTTAGTTTTATTTTCGTTACCAAGTATTATTATGTGTTCCTTTATACAAGGGAAAGCCCATAACATTCACATAAACAACATTATACAAGAGAAATGCACAACAGTATAAAGGGAGGGGCAACTCCCTATAATATGAGTCTGCCCGAATCAATATATTATACAATCTTCACTTTTACAAAGTACAAGTTAAATCTTGGGAAACCCCAACTTTACACTTAGCCAATTTTCACAACTTCGGCAAACTCGGTTGCCTAGCTTGTCGGCGCCTCCGCACGGTCACCGCATGACTCACCAACCCTTTGTTCACCTCGTTGCACGATTGTGTTGTTTGCCCAACTTGGGCGCGCCTCCAAGTCGCCACACACGGGCGCCTCTGCCCGAGACACACCTCCGTTCACAATCTCAACACTTCTCCAAGTCATCGTGCACACTTGCACGACGGGCAGGGCGCTCACCCGAGCCACCCAAGAACCCGTGCCAAGTCATCGCACAAACCAAGCACCACACACCCATGCACGCCTCACTCCAATCGGCGGACGACCCTGCCCGCGCCCTTCACCCAAAACAAGACAACGCGTTCCTTTGTGTAGCCTCACCCAAGGTTGGGCGCATCACCGTTATGCGACCTCCTTTTACTTGCTGTGGCTACTCTTCATTCTATGCACTTCTTCTACACGTTTGAGCGATGAGCGAGTGATTGATTGATTCCAAATGAATCCATCAAGTGTATAGTTTATACACTTCACAAGCGGTCGTGTTATCCTCCTTGGCCGACCTGTTCAAATCCTCAGCGAACGCGTTTTGTCTATGCTTGTGGCTGGTCAACCCGTCGACCAACGCCCTCAAGCATTACTTCAACCGTCGGCTTCATATCATGAATGCCCCACACTATTCATCATAGAAACAGCTCGCTCAACTCCTTTGCACTTTGCATTATATCATAACGCCTTCGTGTGCTAAGCCAAGCTCGCATTTCAAGCTGTTCCAACCGCGCACCCCTGTCGGTCGCAGTCGCACTTTGGGCGGAGCTACAGGTCATTACATCTTCCTCCACCTGAAGTCGTTGTCTTCCTCGACAACATACCATCCTGGTAGGCCATCCACCAAGATCAACAATGTCTGTCTCATCCATGATGTCAACTCCTCCACATAGTGCAAACATCTCTGCAACATATGTAGAACCACCGTCTCCATCATGTCTCGTCCCAGCAACCATCTGTCACCAAGATTACCATACTAAGATATACCCCCATTGGTATGTCATATATCGGAAATCATCTCAATCCATGACCATCGACCATCTCATCGCAATCTCCACATGTTGCTCGCCATCGTGGAAAGCTGGCCCTTCCATCTCAAGCTACATGGTTCCTGCAACCTCTCATGTCGACCTCCTCATGTGTCGTCCTTATGTGAATTGCTGCCATGATACTCCAACAGATGCTAACACATCTCCGTACGTTGACCTCCCTCATGTTTGAACTAGTTGGGTAGCTAGTCCAACTGTCACGCTCAAACCATGAGAATGCACATCCTCATGCCATCATCAGTCGTTTCTCAGAACATCCCACCACATCCTCAACTCAATCAAGGATCCATCTCCATATAAGTAAGCCATGCTCAGGTCCATGAAGTAGTCATCATCTCATCTGCAACATGATGTCCATGATGTCTAGTACTAATGTGCCGCATGAAATCATCCACTTTTACCCCAACATCATCATCCATCTGCAAAACATCCATCTCTTCAAAGTGAAGAGATCATCTCATCCACCCGACTCTCGATGTGCCACATCCAGGTCCATGAAGCAACCTCCATCATATTTGTAATGTGCCATCCCTCAAGTCTACCATAGAAACAAGTATACACCTATCTCATCTCTCCATGTGCTGCCTGTGATCATAGATCAATCAGCCCCCATGTGTCAAAAGTGGTTGAGTCTCGGCTCAACCCATGCCCAAGTGTTGCCACCAAGGCATCATCATCGTTGTAACTCCATCATCCAAAGTGTCTCGTATCGAGCCTCCACATCAAGTCACTCTTTCAAGCCATTCCCATACATGTACTTGAAAGTATGCACCCCATCCTGCATCAAAGTCTCTGACCTCAGCTCCTCAAAGCATCAGATCATCGAAGTCCACCATATATGAAGTCCCTAAATGTCACAACCTCATGTCATCATGAGATCTATCAGCCATCCCCAACCAACATCTCAGCAAGCATGCAAGTCTCAGCCCAAAGGTCTCTGCAAGATGCGTCAGCTTTCCATGTAGTAGGAATGCTCCATAGTCTGCTCACAACTCCATCCAAGTCCATGACCTTGTTGTACATAAACGCACAACCTCTCCATCGACTCATAAGTAATAAGTCTACATGTCACATGAGCAAATCCACCTACACAACATCCCTGCCTTAGCACTCCTCATTGGATGCCCATAAATGACACCTCTATAAGTGCTCCTGCACAATGTCCTTGCATAAGACTGCCATGCTCCATGTCTCCAACCTGATGTCCATGACTAAGTTGCCCATGTAGTCCACCCAGGTAGACCCATCACAACAATCAGTCATCCTCATCCAAGTCTGCAATCTTCAGTCTAGTGAACTCGGTCACCCAACCATATCATCATCATCACGAGTCCCTTCTTTCATAGCTACCCCACTAAAGGTTCCACCAAGACATCCTCTCTTGGTCTCGGCCATGAGAATTCCACCCAAGTATCATCATACCTCAAGTGTGTGCCCTCTTCAATCTGTCCATGAGTCATGCCGGCACTTAGCCAATTCTTCATATGGCTAAAGCATGACCCATCCTTTGCAATGATCATCGTGTTCCTCCCTTGTCACGGGCCTTTACACCTTCTACCATAAGGTCACAAACAACCCCAACAAGTCCTGCAACAGTCAACAATCCTTGCTTCTCCATACAAGGTCTCATCATAGTCATCCATGGTAAGATCGTCCCTACCATCGGCAAACTGATTTTTCCCTTCCCTGCATATGGTCCATCTACCAAATGCTCAAGTGAAACACAAGTATCAATAGTACTTACATCATCATCATGACGCTTCTCCATGTAAGTATCCTCATCCGTACATGTCTGCAAACTGCACGATCCTCGTCCAATTTGATCAATCTCAAGTTCATCCTCCATCGTTTTCATATCTGCAACATCCTCAATCATCACGGCTTCCTCTTCCTTGTCAACACAATTTGCAACTTCATCTTGCTCCATTGTCCAACCAAGTTGAAGAAGTTTGTTTTCAACATTCTTTTCCAAGATTTCAAGCTTATCTCGAATCTGGGGGTTCTCTTCTTTCATCCGCTTCAACCTGTATAAGGTAAGCAAGAGCTTCCCTTCGCATTCTTCCAAACCTGCCATGCCTTATTGTTTAGCTTGGTCCAAGCACTAAGCTTCACCTCTGCTAAACCTGTTTCACCATTCACCTAAATCACCCTGATATTCCACCTGTCACCTGCAAAACTTGAGCTCCCTGCCAAGTCTTCGGTCTTCGTAGAATCAGCTCCTTGATTTAGTTCACCAGCGCTAATACCGCGTGTCATGACCCTACACCTGCAGTAGTCTTTCAATCGCTTATAGCAAGGTGCGGCACTACCAATCGTTTTCTTTTCACCAATACTTACGATTGTAGACTACGCCTAACATTCCATACTTAGTCTTATTTTCGTTACCAAGTATTATTATGTGTTCCTTTATACAAGTGAAAGCCCATAACATTCACATAAACAACATTATACAAGAGAAATGCACAATAGTATAAAGGGAGGGGCAACTCCTTGTAATATGAGTCTGCCCGAATCAATATATTATACAATCTTCACTTTTACAAAGTACAAGTTAAATCTTAGGAAACCCCAACTTTACACTTAGCCAATTTTCACAACTTCGGCAAACTCGGTTGCCCAGCTCATCGGTGCCTCCGCACAGTCGCCGCACGACTCACCAACCCTTTGTTCACCTCATCACACAATCGTGTTGTTTTCCCAACTTGGGCACGCCTCCAAGTCGCCACACACGGGCGTCTCTTCCCGAGACACACCTCCGTTCACAATCTCAACACTTCTCCAAGTCACCGTGCACACTTGCACGACGGGCGGGAACTCACTGGAGCCACCCAAGAACCCATGCCAAGTCGTCACACAAACTGGGTGCCACACACCCGTGCATGCCTCACTCCAACCGGCGGGCGACCCTGCCCGCGCCCTTCACCCAAAACAAGACAGCGCGTTCCTTCGTGTAGCCTCGCCCAAGGTTAGGCGCATCACCGTTATGTGACCTCCTTTTACTTGCTACGACTACTCTTCATTCTACGCACTTCTTCTACACGTTTGAGCGATGAGCGAGTGATTGATTGATGCCAAAAGAATCCATCAAGCGTATAGTTTATACACTTCACAAGCGGTCATGTTATCCTCCTTGGCCAACCTGTTCAAATCCTCAACCAACGCGTTTTGTCTATGCTTGTGGCTGGTCGGCCCGTCGACCAACGCCCTCAAGCATTATTTCAACCGTCGGCTTCATATCATGAATGCCCCACAATATTCATCATATAAACAGCTCACTCAACTCCTTTGCACTCTGCATTATATCATAATGCCTTCGTGTGCTAAGCCGAGCTCGCATTTCAAGCTGTTCCAACCGCACGCCCTCCGTCGGTCGCAGTCGCACTTCGGGTAGCGCTGCAAGTCGTTACAGTTTTGGTAATATACAAGCTTTGAATTTTATATTTTTGCCATATATAGGCTTTAAAAAAAGCCACAAGAGTAGTGAAAGAAAAAACCTAAAAACCTATGTTACTGTTTTTGTTTTATTTCATCTTATATAGTAAGAGTTATTCATAGTTATTTTTTCCTTTTAAGGTGTATGATTTTTAATATTTTATTATTCAATTTTAATTACAATTTGGTAGTTATTCATAGTTATTTTTTCTTTTTAAGGTGTATGATTTTTAATCTTTTATTTTTCAATTTTAATTAGAATTTGGTAGAGATTTTGTTGAAGTACTAATTTTAGTTGAAATTTGATGTTAATTTATTAAAATTTATATTATATTTTTTATAATATTTTGGGAAGAAACATTTAATTTGGGAAAAAAAATTATTGCTAATTATCATGGGAAAACCAAAAGAAATAAAAACATTAGACTGAGGATGACAACTATATATGAATTATACATGGGCTAAATTATCATAACATCGAAAAACAATTTTTCTATTTTAAATCTTCAATGAATTGAAGAAAGATTGAAGAGACCAATTTCATACGAGAAACCTTTATCATCTGCTAAAAATCTAACTAAAAACTTTCCTTAACTCAGAATATTCGAGCCATTGATTCATATCCTAAATTTTGTAAACAATATTGCAAATCATTGAAACAGTCGTGAAAAATCATTGAATCGATAAATTTCCTACTCAAAGCATTGGTGGATCTCCCAAATTCATTAAATCGACAAATCTCCTGCTCAAAACTTTTGGAGGATTTCCCAACTTTCCCTATCTCACTTGATTCCGTCCATCTTGAGATTCCATTTCAATAGGTATGGTAATGGCGGTCACACCTGTGGCAGCTATACTTAGGGTATCTTGCTTTTCTTCCTCTTGGTGAATACCCGCACTTGTAGCCAAAGCACCGCGTCCGTTGCCAGCAAGATCTGAAGGGGGTTTGAAAGAGTGGATCCTTCTCTCATAAAAATAGCGAAAAGTGCGCACTATAGAAATAAGTATTAAACCTCCCAGTATAACTAATCCAGTCATGACCCAAATAAAACCTTTGCTTGCCATTCTCACAGATTCTTTGTCATCAGTCCAAGGATAAAGGTCTTTTTCTGAGCATTACTCCCACAAATTCGCTAACTGCCTGCCTAGGAATTTTGTCGTGAGTGACCTGGACTTATTATTACAAAGAAAGACATTAGATCTTCGCACTCTCACTATCCATAAACCTAGGGGTTCTCCCTCTCCCCACACCAGCGCTACCTTGGCAGGTAACATCACTGTCCGACAGAAAAAAAAACCGAGGTAGCCATCATTTTCAGGGATGCCCCAAGACAAACCCATTTTCCTCCCCCATGGATCGTTTTCTAGTTGATGTTCCTATTGCTGACATCTCCCCCTCACGGGCCCTTAGAGCACAGCTGCCTGAAAAAGACATTCCATGACGTGCATTATCTCCCTTAATATCGGGAGTCTCGGGGCTTCCCTAAATACTTGGCTCTCAAACATCTTTTATCCTCTCTACATCCTTACATCATTCTCATTCAAGAAACCATGCATAATGTTCCACATATTGTTCAATATTTTTAGAAAATGTTTTCAAACTGGTATATATCTCCTATTGCTGCTACGCGTCTCTCTTGTGGTTTGGTGACCTTATGGGAACCTAGCTGGATCAATATAAAGGCCTATAAATGTTTTGAGGATATATTACTAGAAGGCAACATTCGCGGCCTTCCTGGGCATGTGCACATCCTCAACATATATGCACCATACAAAGATAGATGCATCTTTTGGGATCGTTTTTTATCTTCTCGAATGATGGATCTGGATTCTCTCATCATCGTTGGGGACCTAAATTGTACTATCATTCTAGATGAAGTTTGGGGCTGCTGCAGGAAAATAGACCCCCTAGATGGGAAGATACAAGATGCTATTCTTTTGCATAACTTTGTGGATATTTGCCCTACAAAAATTTCCCCCACATGGGACAATGGCTGTACTGGCACGACATATGTTGCTAAGAGACTGGATCATTTTCTAATCCATGAATAGTTGCTTGGTCATCTCGGGGATATTTGTGTCAACGTCATCAACAATCATATATCTGATCATAGACCTATCACTCTACAATGGAGGAAAATGGATATTCGCATGGGCATCCCTTTCAAATTCAACAGATCCGTGTTAGAGGATCCTGATTTTAGCAAACTAGTGATGGAAACTTGGCGTCGACTTTATGTAATGAGCACTTCTCCCATGGTTAACATTCTTGATAAACTAGACTCCCTCAGTGGGAATGTCAAACACTGGCAGAAACAGAAGATCATGGACAATAGAAAGGAACTCACGGATATACAATGTGAACTGAATTTCATTCTGTCCTTCATGTCCACCCACACTATTTGTGCTGATATTCGATCCCCTATTCATTCCCTAGAACTCAGGAAGAAAAATCTCCTTTCTATTGAGGAATCCTCATGGAGATTGAAGAGAAGGGCGATATGGTGTACTGAAGGCAATCACAACACCAGATTTTTCCACCGTTATGCAAATTATCGTCACAATATAAACCCCATCTCGGAGATTAATGATGCTGATGGTCATATTCATCAGTCACAAGAAGGGATCAACAATGCTACTGTACAATATTTTCAGAAGGCATATGGCAATAATGAAAATATCAATGCTGAGGACCTAGTTTAGGGGACTGATCCGTATCCGATTATGTATTATTGGGCATTCCCAAATCATTTAAGGGTGACAAAAGCCCTGATCCTGATGGATGGACGATTGAACTTTTCACCCATTTTTTTGAACTCTTTAAAGGAGACCTTCTGGGTGTGGTTGAGGAATCAAGGACCTCGGGCTTTATTCATCACCATATCACCTCTACATATATCGCCCTCATACCTAAAAACATTTCTACAAAGGGCTTCTGTAACTACAGGCCTATTTCTCTCTGCAACATCATATACAAAGTTATATCTAAGACCATTGCCACCCGCATGCACAGTACCCTTTCTCGATATATGACTCCTAAACAACATGGATTTCTCCTAGATAGGCTTATCCATGACGTTGTTGGAAATGCACAAGAAGGCATGCACTAGATTCACACGAGGCATATAAATGCTACTATCTTATAGATTGACCTCTGGAAGGCATATGATACTTGGATTAGGGCTTTCTCCAGCTTGTCCTGAGCAAGATCGGATTGCAACCCAAATGTGTTGATTGGATTATGGCTTGTGTGGATAATGCCAACTACGTTGTTATCATAAATGGGTATCCAACAAATCTTTTTCGTGCTAGTCGGGATCTTCGACAAGGATACTCTCTCTCCCCACCTATATTCATCCTAGCGATGGATATTTTAAGTTTGCATATTAAAAAAGCGGTTCTTGAGGACCAATTTCATCCACTGAAGATGGGAAATAACATCAGCATTTCTCATAATCTCTTTGTTGACGATATTCTCATCATGGGTATGCTCTGTCGATTTGCTTGGTTTGTCTCTTTCACATTTTTAGTAGATTTTCTAATGCTTCTGGCTTGCATATGAATGTTAACAAATCTATCTTATATCATGGATAATCTAACTTGGAGACTATTTCGTATATCAAAGGTTTATTTGGTATTGAGGCAATGCCTATACAAAATGGTTTGAAATACCTTGGATATCGTATCAAACCCTCTTGCTACAGAATTGCTAATTGGCAATGGCTTGTTGATCGTTTCTTCAAAAAGATCTCCGGGTGGGAGTTTAGATGCCTGTCAGTGGGGGGGTGGGTTATTCTTACCCAACAGTCTTGTCTCAGATGGGGGTTTATTGGGCTCACCTATTTTACATTTCCGCATCCATCATAAACTGTCTAAACTGCTTGATGGCTAACTTCATCTCGGGGTGAAGCGAAGAAAGGAAAAAATACCACTTGACCAAATTTTCCAACATCACTTTCCCTAAGGGTATAGGAGGATGCGGAATCATGGACCTTCGTCGTGTTGGAGTATCACTGCAGATAAAATCCCTTTGGAGGGGCTTATTTGGATTTGGCACATGGAGTAAGATCATACAATATAAGTATCTTAAGGATAAAGATTCCAGTTTTTTGGTACAGGGATGGCACCATTGGCATCAAACAAGGATAGGCTATCTAGCTTAGTTTTCTGAAAATTGAAAAAATATTTATCCACCATCTTGCATGGAAGTTTTAGTTGGGCAACCGCATCCTTATCGATATTGACCCAATCATGGGTGCTAGAAATGAATACTCTATCTCTGAGAGGATTATTCACCACCTTAATCAACGCAGCATATATTTCTTAGGACAAGTAATAAATGGTTGGCAAGGACTACTCCCCATATGGAAAAAGGCACAGGAGCTCGGCTTTTTTGGACAAATGGAGGTGGAGTGGAATCAGTCAATTTTTGCAATCAAGAACCCCGTCATCTTCTGTACAGGAACTTAGGATAGAATCATATAGTCGGGAAAGATGGAATTTGATAATATCAGTGTGGCTGACACATACTCTATCCCTTCCAATTTGGTCACTAGACAGGGGGAGCACCAAATTTTATATGCATTTTCGTAAACAAAAGTTCCAATTAAAATTATCATCTTCACATGGTTGGTCTACAACAACTGGAATCTTGTATGGAACAATCTGCAGAAAAGGCAATGGCACGGTCCAGGGATGTGCACTATTTGAAAAAGTGACGCCGAAAATAACAATCTCATTTTTCTTCATTTCTAGTATACTGTTCAGGTATGGAAAAATCTATCTTACCTCATTTCTTTCCTGCATATTCACCATAATTGCATGAGGGACTCTCTAAAATGGTGGAGTGCTCAGAAATCTTCTTGGAGAACCATCCCACTTTTCCTCTTTTAGACAATCTAGAACTAGCGAAATAGGTACATTTTCCAGAACTCTCTGGATGATTTCTATTCGATTGTTGAAAGAATCATCGCTAATATCTCTATATATTATACTCAATCCTCATGCACTAATAACTGAAGACACAAGAAAATCAATATATAGTTTGTGTATCTGATGGGGTTTTTTGATGGGTCGGCGCAAAGGAATTCCTGTGCATGTGGTTTTTGGATTGCTATGTATGTTGATTTGTCTTACATGGTCTATTGGAATGGAGGTTGTGGCACCAATACCAAGGTAGAAGCTTTAGCTCTATGGGGACTCTTATGGTTCAACAAATTCCTTGATAATCCCTATTTACATATTTATGGAGATTCGAAGATTATCATTGATCAGGTCTTGCGGAAGGCCTCCATAAATAATATCATGCTACAGGGATTGCTGGAGCGGATTGAACTTTTATGACAACTCCACAGTAGCTCCACAATCCAACATATTGGTAGGAACCTGAACAAGGAAGTTGATAGACTATCCGAAAAAGGATTATTGGGGTTGATCGGCAAATGGTACTTGGAGATCACTTGGGAACAAAAAGTTTTTGATATGGGCATTTCCTATTTCCTAGTTAAATCTCTAGATCTATTCTCTCTCTTTTTTTGTAAAATTTTCTATATATGTCTCTTATCTAGTTATACTCTTTCCCATTGAGGAAATGGGGCATATGGCCTGGGCTCCATGATTTGATAATATGGTTTTTTTACAGGTGGCTCAGAACTTTTGAAAATATTATGTCTCTTGGTTGCTATGATCATCTTTTCTGGGCATTTCACATGTGATTTACATTACGCCTCATGCCATTAATATTGGGATTGGAAGATCTCTAATCACATACATTCTGGGAATGTTGATATGAATGTAAACTATCATATATAGTTTTATCTGATAATATAATATCTTGCTTTTTTCTTGCTGAAAAAAAAAGTTGGGGAATTCGATTCCATATGGAAAAAATTTAATTATGTAAAATTTAATACCAAAAAAAATTGACAATACACATCTTAAAAACATCAATATTTTTTTTTTTTAAATTAAATTGAATCTTTCCTCACTAGAATGTATGTTTATTTATTTCCAACATTAACTTTTTTTGTCTAATTTAAAATGATCCAGAAATAATAAGAGAGAAAATCCATCAAATTTATTAGTATTGTAAATTGGGAAAACATGTAAATTAAATCCTATAATATAGATACCAAAAACTGACTTAAAAAATAAAATATTAAATACTAAAAATAAAGTTAAGTGATAAACGATTACTAAAATACTTACATGTCAATCATTGCTCCTTTAGGATCCAAATTTATTCAGTCTTTGTAATGGATAACAAAACATGAACCCATTTAATTACATTCCATACCAACAATTAAGTAAACGTCAAGGTCCCAAGGTCCCAGTCTAGTAATAGCAAGCGAAAAAAACATTTAAAATTTTTATAAATTTTAAATATAAAACTTATCTTCTCTATGTTTTTTATACTAAACTTACTATTTTTATAACTGCAAATTTTTAAATGTAAAATTTTTGTAACATTTTTTAATATATAAATTATGGTTTTCTGTATTGTCTAATATAGAATGTTTAGTTCAAATTAATAACCAAAAAGTGTAATACTAAACTTACTATTTTTATAACTGCAAATTTTTAAATATAAAATCTCTCTATTTTTAATATATAAATTACCTTTTTTTTAACTTTCTAATGTAGAATGTTTACTTTAAATTAATACCCAAAAAAAATGTAAGACTAAATTTACTATTTTTATAATTGCAAATTTTTAAATATAAAATCTATGTAACATTTTTCAATATATAAATTACCTTTTTTTTACTTTCTCATATAGAATGTTTAGTTTAAATTAATAACAAACAAAATGTAAATCTAAAACTAGTGAATGACCGGTAATCTCTATAACATTTCTGAAACTGGTGAATGACTGGCAGTCTGTATAGCATTTTTTAATATATAAATTATGGATTTTTGCACTTTCTGATATAGAATGTTTGTTTTAAATTAAAACCAAAAAATATAAATCTGAAACTGGTGAATGACAGGTGGGTTGGAGGTTTCTATGTACTTATTCTACCATGGTTTGTTGCTAATTGATCACGGGAGATTCATAAAGGGTACCCGAGCACTATCTCTGGTTAGCCTCGTTCATATTCTCAGTGGGTTAGAACCGGAGAACCACGTCGCACTGTCACTTTAAATGATTCCATAAATGAAAGATTTTGTACCGTACTAAAACGTACTATGACGCAAACCGAACCGTATCAACAAATTTGGAATGTTTTGGACCAGTACGGTCGAACTTGGTAACTAGGTTGTGCACCTCGAAGCTTTCAATATGTCGGCGTTTATAATCCCGGAGGAAAATGGATAGAAGTGTGGCTTGTCATTTTTAGTTTGGGGTTCACTTGGGGACATTACCTTACATGTCACAAGTCATGCTAAACAAACTAAATGAGGTTCAAATGTGGGTGAAATTTCAATGTTAATCAACAAACAAACGTTTTGTATCGCGCATCTGCCACTTAATTTAATGCAATGGAATAATTATAATTTATCTTTATCGTCCAATGTTCAGAGCTTCGCTGGTCAGAAGAGAAGAAGTTAAAGATATAAAATATTTGGGTTACCTTAATTTTTTTTAAGTTTGGCATGACCTTTTTCATTACTTTTCTTAAAATCGGGTTATATACATAGTTCATATCCTTAGGTGGCCTCAACTTGCATGGCAGAAAACCAGATTTGTTGACCACCTCACTGTATTATATGCCATCCAAATCTGAAAGATTTTGATACTGTCAATCAAAGATAAATATGTCTGAATGTCATGATTCCTATTATATGCTAAATATCTAAAGTCTGAAACTATAAACTAAAAACACTGCATATGGAAAAATATAAGTCAAAATTGGAACATCTAATCCACTAATCTTCAGAAGAATCCACTAGGGCCGGATCCTTCACACTGGAACCTAGAAGTTTTGACTGAGGGACGCATGGAATGTGGCTCTCAATGCAGCTAAGTCTTCCATTTTGTTGTTGTAGTTCAAATTCGATATGTTGCAGATCTTTTTTAATTTCTGCATGTCCATATTCAGTCTAAGGAAAATCAGCTGGGGAAGCAGCCAAGGCTTTGGCTACGAGATTCTTCATTATCCAATATAGATAAACAATTTGTTTATATTGGGTGGATCTGCAGTGGGAGTGACATAGATGCAGTGGGAGTGACCTAGATCTAGAGCCAGATCCTGCCAATCACCCAAATCCACATCTGATTATGTCGCATGCTGATTTAGTTTTGTTTCCCACACCGAGATTAATTAACGTTCCCGTTCTAGAGTGCTAATATTAAAAACCTGAGTGGCATCATGAATAAGGCTAGCAGTGGTGCGAAAACAACAGTGTCTTGAAGGACAAGACTGGGGCAGACTGACCCTCTAGTGTCGTCCATTCCCTCCACCATGACCACGACCTCCTCTGGTCGACAATCTGGAAGTAGACGAAGGGAAAACCATGACTTTAAAAATAAAAAAAATATCCAAATGACTACTAAGATGGATAAACCAAAAACTGGGCATGACAGAGGCTGACGCACAGATGGTGTCCGACTTAACAATCCACCACTATTTCCACAGTAAATTACCTGTATAAGTATTCAAGAAGACAAATTGTTAACTGTGAGATAAAATTTTACCAACCCATCCAGAGATAGGGTTATAACAGTGAATATGGCTTATAAAGTGGAAAAATACCATCCTAGTCTCCTCTGGACAATGAGAACCAAAATAATTAAGCAAAGAAAGGAGGGCTATGTTTGAATTCCAAAAGAGATTAAGCAAAAATCCTAAACTATCAACCCAAGCACGACTACAAGCAAGCAATCTAATAAATCCAATGAAATTCCATACCAGAGCCTCTGAGAGCATTCCCATATGCAAAAGAAAATTATCGAAGTATATAGCAACAACAAATGAATCCACAGACAATTTTCCATACAAACCCATAATTTTCTTCCTCCTTTCACGGGTTGGAGTCTCATTGATGTCATATATCATGACCAGACTTCGCCAACGGAAACACACAGACAGAGACTAGAATAGGGAACAAACAATATAGGAACTTGCCATAGGGACATACCCATAGGAGAATACCTCCGAAGGAGCCGATTCCTCTCGATGCGGGTGACGAACCGATGTATCCTCCACTTCTTACTAACGTCTTTCGCTCAATTCTCTAACCACTAGGGTCTCTTTGGAGTTATGAAACCTTGACGGAGCAACACCATTCAGGAATTCCAAGCAACTAATAATCAAGCCACCTTTACCTTCAGAATAACTACTGTGCATGCAACTTGCCAACAATACTACCCTATCACTTGTTTGAGGAGTATGGGACCTTCATGCACCTCCCTTACTCTCCTTCATCAGCCGTCAATTCATTATGCTCCCACATTCATGAACGAGCATGTGAGGGTGTGGGTTGGTCTACCCTCTGGCCCTTTCAAGAATCAATTTACCCATGAAGTAAGTCCCAGGAAAGGAAATGAACTGTCTCGTACCTTGATAGGGGAGGTTATGTTTAACTTTTAAATGTGTTTTTTTTGTTATTTTATTCAAATATAAAATACAAAGCAAAATTCAAATAAGTGTAATATGCATTGTTGCTTAGTAATTGTATTTTATTCTGGTAATATATATATATATATATATATATAAACTTAACACAATAAGAGGTTAAGAAATTTCATAAAATCTCTTTAAAATTTTCAAAACTAATTAAATGTCAATGTTTTTTTTACCAAAATAAAAAACAATATAACTTGTAAAAATGTTATAAAATAATATTATAATACTTATAAAATATTTTGACTTTGAAATGAGTTATGGGTTTTTGGCAACTGTATTGATAAACCATGGCATTGGCCCATTATATAGCTTATTTACAGGTTAATAACATCCATTGTAAATTGGAGTAAATATTCTTGTTATATTGTAAGTATTAAGTTTTAATTTAAAAAATGCTATAAAATAAAATAAAATTAAAATATTTATAAAATTTATGGAAATGAGTTGTGGTTTTTAGGACATGTGGTATTGATAATCCATAGTATTGGCCCATGGTGTTGTAACAAAGCGTAAATTATTATGACACTTAGGGAATTAGGTTTTTTTTTTTATTTTAATTTTTAAATATTAATGTTTTAATTCAATTTAAAACCACATAAAAATAGACATCAACCAATTAAAAAAATAAAAATAAAATTACTTTTAATTTTTTTTGAGTTTAATATTTTTGTTTCTTTTTTCAAAACTTTAATAAACTTCATAACGTCTATTTTAAAATTTCAAAACTAAATAAAAGTTAACACTTTTTTACCAAAATAAAAAACAATATAACGTTCTCTCAAATAAGCATACAAGTAAACACAATTTTCATATAAATTTTTTAAAAAGTAACTAATTTTGAAAAAGAAAACTTCTTTTAAATATTTTTTCTAGAAAATATTTGAAATTGTAAATATCTAATAAGTTTGAAGAAATTTTAATAAATTTATTCATCAAAATCTTATTAAAACTTTGTAATTAATTTTTTTTTTATGAATTATAATATGATGCATTTTAAATTTATTGGTTAACCAAGTCATATTTGTAATTTATTTATTTATTTATTTCAAAGTTGTTTTGTATTTTCTTATATTAACATAGCAAACAATACATAATTTTTCCATATATTTGAATAAGTTTGATTAACGAGTGGTCTCAACCTGCCCTAAGGACCTACCTTGAGAGAAACTAGGTGTTAACCTTCCTATAGAATAATTAGTTTAAAATCTCAGAAATATTAACCATAAAAGCATTACTAAAGTGTCACCACAAAAATTCCAGCCACCATTACACAATCTATGAATCTAAAGATGTAACCAAAGTGGGATATTGAGCACTAGATCTTGATAGAGTTGATGAAGCCATGATAAATGAAATATGAGTTTATGTGAACATAAATTGTGTATAGAGGAAGATGAATATTGTAAAAAAATTAGAGCTATGGAACATGTTTCCTAATTTAAACAATAAAACGAGAAAGGGCAAATTTTTTCAAACAAACCATGGTAGTTAATAAGCTAAAATCAAATTAAAGAAATAATAAACCATTACACAATGATTTTTTTTGGGAAAACATTTCAAAAAATCTCACATTGTAAAGAATGCTCGATGTATTATTGAGCACCTAATTACTTACAATACATTACAAAGTTTTTTGTACTCTCGAAAAAAGTGTTCAACAATATTATAAAGATTCTACAAAAATACTAATATTATAACATTGAATTAAAACTCTCACATTTTCTATGTCCAACCTTAAAACTCAATAAATATGAATAAGAACACGGTGTCTTGCATAGATGGTGATCGGGTGCTCTGTTAAGGCACTCCTTGTTGTGAAGTCACTAGTTCAATTCCACACCACGATCCGGGTGATATATTGGACATGATGAAGATGTAGTCTTACCAAGATTACAAAAAAAGTCCACGGGGTCTTGGATAGACGATGATCGGGTGCTCTGGTAAGGCACTCCTGCACTCCTTTATGTAAATTCATCGGTTCAATTCCTCGCCCCAATTTTCTCACAACATATCTAATAAAGTATACTTAAAAATCATAAATATACACTATGAAATTTATTTCTCTTTAGCTTTGTATATTTGTAAATCGTTGTTTATTGTGTATGTATGAAAATTATAATTATGAAAAAAATATATAAGATCCAAATAAAAACTCACAAAACACAATTTGATAAAAGGTATCACCTATGAAAAACTTTCAGGAGAAAATGTAGCTGGAAGGTGGGGTCACTCTACTCCCTTTCTCTGAATAGAGAATAAATGTGCATACAAATAAGTAAGGCATGTGTCCTATGTCCTACTACAGTGCAAAAATCATCTCTATGCACTCTCTTCGTATCCTTCTTAGCTGCTATGTTCATCTATGGAACAAAATGCACTTGAAAAGAATGGAACCCCTTTTAGTCATAGTGGTCGAGTTATATCACAACCATATAGCTTACCAGTGCTAATGCTTGACTCCTTCAACTCTTAACTATAGCTACAAGATTAACTCTTATAGATTCATCTTAATCATGATCACATGGATAGCCGATTTTCCATGAGTAATGGGGATGACGTGGCATCCTCTTGAATTATCATCGTCAAAACAGGAAGGTCAACTTCTAATTGTCATAACTTTTGCAATACAAATTTCGATTGAGGTAATTCTTGTGTCGTTGGAAAGGTGTCTATGCAGAACAGAAAAAAGGGGCACATCACCATAGCAACAAAATTCCCCCCTCCCAAAAAAAAAGGTCATTTGATGCCTCAAAATTCTCCTGGAAGGTTTGAAGCCCTAATTTTTCAAATTGGGTCCCACCAATAAAAATGGTCTCCTTAGTTGATTTCTCCACTCTTTCCACTATGAAAACATTGAGATGTATGACAAAAATATAATGATCCTATCCATATCAATAACCATATATAATGATCGCTCAATTAATCAAAGGATTCATGAGCATTGAGATGACATCCAACATGACAACACCCACTCCTTCGCTTTGGTAGAACATGAAGAAAAATCTAGGCATCACATCTGCATGGAGCAAGCCCATGTCATTGCCAAGGTTAGTAATTTCCATCATCGTAAATTTAGGGAGGCTTTGGAAATTGAAAAAAGGCCCAGTAATTTAAATAGAGACGATGGTTGGAATGTTAGCAGAAGTTGGGTCCCTATCCTGTCCTCCTAGTTTGTTTCTGTTTGCAGATTATTTTTCTTTTTAAGGTTTGATGTTTCTACTTATGAGTTTTTTTTGTTTCTACATAGGTATTTTTATTTAATGTTAATATTCTTTTGATTCATTTTCTCACTTTAATATATATATATATTATATATATATATATATATATATATATATATATATATATATATATATATATTTCCTACCTTTTGATTGCTTTGTTTTAATTTTAGTCTCATTTAATTATTATTTTTGTTATAGGATCTTCACTCATTAATCAGGTCTTGGCTCTCTCTCTCTCTCTCTCTCTCTCTCTATATATATATATATATATAGAGAGAGAGAGAGAGAGAGAGAGAGAGAGAGTTTGTTCCCTATCTTTGGTTGGTATATATATATACCCTCCATTTTGATTGTTTTGTTTTAATTTTAGTCTCCTTTAATTATTATTTTTGTTATAGGATATTGAATCATTAATCAGGTCTTGACTCCTATTTGTTTATTTTATTTATTTATATATTTTTTTGACTTTGTTCCCTATATTTACTTGACTTTCATTATTTGTTTTTTATTATGTTTACGTTTTTTGATCTTTCTTTCTTATTATTATTATTTAAACAAGTCGTTATATTAGTCATTATAGGAATATTATTTGATCTTAATAATCATTATTAAAATATTGTTGTAAATTATAATATTATTATTCTTAAGCTAGCCATTATATTAGATGTTATAGGAATATTATCATTATTAAAATATTAATTTTCATAAACTAGTTGTTATATGATCTTTTGGTCTCTACATCGCCCTCTATTTAAGCCCGTGCCATGATCTGCATCTTCATTTGGTTTTGATGATGAACCACACTAACTGGTTTGAAACACGTTGGAAATTTTTTCTCCTACATGATTTCTATCGAAAAGACTCTTATTAATAATAGAAAAAGCTATCACATGAAAAAAATTCTAACATAATATTAATTTTATTATTATAATATAAAAAATCTAACATAATATAAAAAATTATATCATAATTTCTATCATTATATTAATTTTATTATATTAGATATAATATTTTTCAATATTCATATTCTAACATGATTAAAATATGACATTTATGATTTTATTAATTTACAATGATGTGTATTTGTTTGAAAATATTAATTTTCCAACTCATTAAAAATATTAAAAAAATAATTGTATAGTATTTTAAAATAAAATAAAAATATGTATTTTAACTTATTCAAAAAAAAAAATCAAATTAAAAATTTATATTGTAATAAAAGTCATATGTATGAATGATGATGATGCTTAGCATCCATTAAAACCAATGTGGTGTATTGGACCTCAAGAAGTAAGAGATTAATTGTGACTCTTTAATATTTTATTGTATAATATAAAAGATGGGAAAGAAGTGCTCCTAAATCATTATAGTTTTCCTGACTTAACAAGTCAAGAAGGTTATTAGCGTGGAAAAAGTTTTGGAAATGAGAATGGATGTGAGTGAGAGTTGGGGAGTCCAAGAGAAATTTTTTTTCATTTTCAACCCTCTTAGTATTGCAAAGGTGACAAATTCTTTCATCCCATGGTGTTTTGGAAATAAACCAACACATGCTTTCACTCGAAAGCTCATGAGAATTAGTTCTCATCTTTGCAAAGTTCATTTTTCTTCTTACCACTGGTCAATACATAATGATAATTCTGGTTAGCAAGAGTGGGTTTCATCACCTCCTTATAATACCTTAGCTTCCCTTTTCCCTCTAGATTCGTATCATCCAACAACTTATCCTTAAAATTGGGCTAATAGTATTTTTAATATTACCCTTATTCTCCAATATGATTTCCTTATTTATCCGCAATGATCAAGCAAAGACTAGGCATTCTTATGACATTCTTTCTTGAGTCAGAGGTGGGGTTTTTAGCTAGAGTTAGAAGCAATTTTGGGGAACCTCTTGGCCTCCATGTTGGAAATCATATTCTTATGCATTAGATACTTAAACATATCCATGCTTTCAATGGTTGACGACTATCTTTAATCAAAAGGACATGATAAGGTGTATTTCCTTTAATATTGAGGTTGTAGGTTATAAATTTCTTTTTAAATGACTCGATCTTCCTCCACGATTCTCTAGATATACTACAACCCCAAACCTCACAGCCATACAAAATAACTGGGGTGACAAGATTCTCAAAGAGAAACTTTTTTAAACTCCAAATCCAAAGATCCGTCAACTTACAATTTGTTTCAAGCCCATTATAAGATTTACAACAACCAATAATCCTTTTCTTAATGCTATAGTTCCAATTAAGCTCATAATGGTGTCAATACCTAAATACTTGTATAAGGAAACTTGCTCTAAGAACTTGTTATCATTGATGAAATTATCATAGTTTATCTTTTCGGTTTTAATTATCATGACTTTAGTCTTTTCGGTATTAATAGTCATACCCATCTTAGAGTAGTAATCATGAATCATCTTAAGTTGCTTGTCGAGATCATTGTGGTTTTTGGTTAGAAGAAAAATATAAATAGTATAAGGGAGAAGAGTAATGACCATACCAACGAGCTTGTGGTTATCACATCCTACATCATCGAAACACTCTTCTAGATTATCAATATAAATACCAAAAATGGTAGGGGATAAGGGAAACACTATCTTAACCCTAATATCTCATTTAATTTCTTTAAACCAACCCTTGGTGGTATTAATATTGGAAACAATATTCTCGTCAATCTGAATCACAGAAATACTCAACTCCGGAGGAACCATTATCTCTTCAAATATTTTCCATAGCTTATCCTGAGGAACAATGTCGAAAACTTTTCAAAAGTCAACAAAAAATAGAAGAGATGAATTTCACTATTGTGACACTCCTTAGCAATGATCCTATGAGTGACAAAAAGGTCGATTGTTTAGTGATGTCTCCTAAAACCAACTTTCTTTTTAGCTCTTTTGCCATCGATTTCAAGAAAAAGGCTAATCTTCCTTTACAAAATGAGCCCATATAGTTTGGCTAAAATGTGGCTCATCATAATGGTCATATAGTTAGAGGGAACGCTTTTATTCCCACTTCCAAAGATATGCACAATAAGTCTTTCAATCCAGGGCTTACGGAGGTCATGTTTTACCACCAAATTAAGAAGTTTCTGAATATGAGGGATGAGGATAGACCTTCCCATTTTGAAAATTTCAGCTTGGTAGCCTTCAATATCCTTAGCTTTCCCCTTAGCAAGTTTCTTAATCCCGAACTCCAAAGAAAATATGTCCTCCTTTATAGGAGTGTTTGAGATGTTTTCAATGGTGTTCAGGGAGTCATAAATATTATTAAGATAGATATCTTAGTTCTTTAATTACTCAAATTATTTTCTTTTGTCTTACGAACAAGTATATTCCTTAGAATGGTGAAGAAGATGCTCTTGTCGCTTATTAATATAGGAAATTTTCTTCCTTTTGAAAAGAACTTTATATACACTTATATTCTCAATCTTAATATTTTCATTAGGAGCATCTCCAATTGCTTTCCTCATAATTTTGCATTCATTTTCATACCAAGGGTTGGAAGTTCTATTATTATTTTTATACTACACCTCGGTAGAGAATTTGTTAATGGTAGTGGAAAGGGTTGTAGTAAAATTGTAGTGGATGTGATCAATGTTATCATTATAATTTAGGAACCTTAAATACCACTATAAATCCTTTATGAAGCTATCCATTTTTTATGAGGTGCTCAAGTTTATGCTAAAAAATCAAAGTGTTAGAATTTTGTCAAACTCAACTTCAGATTGAAGAGATCATCATTCTGAATCCAACGGTGTGAACGAAACTCAAATCTGAGCTCATATGCAGAAGTTAAAGAAATTTGAAGTTCAAGTTTGACTTGGACACGTGGCAAGACATGCCACAGGATTGGATGATAGGCAAAGGTCCTAGTGAATGGGGATGTGCCAAGTGGCAGGTTTCCACTAGGTCCCGCATGTCACATATCAGGGAAAAATAGAGGATGCGAGTTAAGAATTGACCCCGCCACAGACAGGTTGCAATGCAATCTAATCGCAATCGCATATCGCAGGTGGAAGGTATTACGGAAATAGGCCCCTAGTAGGTTGGGTTTCGATTTACGATAATCACAATCGCATATTGCACCAAAACCCTGCTAATATTTATGTTACCCTTGGTACTCATCTGATTGTGGAAGGTCCCCAGATGCAATATGTTATACACTTTATTGCATAGCCCAACGGGTCCGCCGATATCACAGTTCTATGGACTTTGATATCTGCCGAGGGAAAACGCCGAAAGTGATTTGCGATGGGGCTCTAGACCTAATCTTTTATGGACTAGGTTTGATAATCCCAATGGATCTGTAGTGGTATGGGTTTTGGTATCCGCTGATGGAAAGCACCGAATGCAATTTGCAATTGGATTCCTGGACACAATAATTTATATGTTAAGTTTAATACTCCCAATGGGTCCTTCGTATCATAATCGCATATAACCCACCTAATTCACAGTCCATAAGACCGCAAGAGTCCACCAATTCTAATTTACGATATCGCTGACATGTTATGTCCTGCAACGTGGCTAGATTCTTGCTCAGTTAGCAGATTTTGGAGAGAATTTGTGGGCTTACGTCGGTTTTGGATCATTTTGTGGAACAAATAGTGGGAGAACTAGGAGAAGTCATAACTTATTCAATTCTTATTGCAATTGGATGCAAAAAGAGGCTAGATAGCCAATTTTGATTATTATGAACTCATTTAGACAAGTTTTAGAGGCATTTGAGTATTGTAAACAAATTTTTGTTGTAATTCGAGCATAATAGAGAGGCCCAAGCCATTGGAAGTTGGACCAAGGAGACGTAGCCCAGGAGCGGTGAAATCCTTTATCATGTGCTCCTTGTGTATTGTATTTCAATGTTCTTTGATGTTATTTTTTTGTTGCTCAGCGTATGTTTTATGCTAAATTGTTTCTAACATTTACATATGAAACTCTCATGGGAATCGGTTAATTAAGCAAAAATATTGATCCTTGAGCTCTTGATAATAAAATTATAAGCATCTTGGGTTTTATTCTAAATGGGGAATTAGCACAACATTACTAATCTTCTCTATTTTAGATCAAGTTGGTATCGAAGCTCTAGTTTTTGCTTACTAGATTTTCCTTGTGAAAGAAGGATTTAATTGTTTACAAGTTTATGTCACGCTTACATGGTTAAAGCTCAAAAGAGGTGAAGGAAATTTGGTTGGAAGCCCTAAAGTTGCATCAAGTGGAAGAAGAGAAATGTTGCCAAAGTCTTCTACACTAGTACATTCTCAAGTTGGAGAAGTTACAGTTGAGTGTTCAGAGATCATGTCTCATGAAGGAGAACTTACCATGACAGAAGATGGGAAGACCTTAGAAATGCTTTCTTTGATATGACAAAGATGGTGAAAGTCCTCTTTGAAGAGAGGAATAGCAGCTTGCAAGGATAAAGTTCCAAACCTCCTAAAGGAGAAGGATCTTTAGGAGGAGGTGATGGAAAAGGAGGTAATGGGAATGGAGACAAGCCTCCACCATCTCCACCATATTCTTCATCTTCTACTTCACGAGCATCACCTTTTCTAAATCTTGATGTTAAATTCAAGTTGCCTATCTATAATGGTGAAGTGAATGCAGAGAAGCCAGATAACTAGATTCGTCAGTTGGAGGTGTATTGTAGAATTTAGAACCTTGAAGAGGATGATCTCAAGATTCAGTTGGCTTCCTTGAGAATGGAGGGTGCAACACTTGTATGGTGGGAATCAAGAAGGCAAGATGAGATCAAAAAACATGGTAAGATATCTATTACTTGGTCTGATTTCATTGCTTGTATAAAAAGACAATTCTACCCTTGAGCTCATACAAAAAAATCTATCATTAATTGGCAAAATTTCAGGCAGTTAAAACGTCAAAATGTGCATGAGTATACTCAAGAATTTAGGAGAAGAGCTCTTATGATAGGAGTAGGCTTGCAATCAAAAGATACTTTGCTAAAATATATAGAAGGTTTGCATAGCTATCTTTGACATACCATTGTTATGTTTAATCCCATGAATCTTGATGAGGTTTGTGTTCAAGCTACACACCTTGAAGCAAGAGGGGAAAATGTACAAGAAGAATGTAAGAGGAATCCATTCTAGAGTGCTGAAAAAGGGAAAAAAATTAAATGACAGAAGAAGAAAAATTCTTGTGCTATGAAATAAGGGAGAAACTTGTGTGAAATATTTTTTCCAAATAGGTCCATGATGAAGCACATTCCTAGAAGCTTCATCCAGAATTACGACCAAAGAAATCTAACAATAAAGGGAAACATAAGACAAACATTGTTGTACAATAAGACTTGGGTTCTGACTCAGGTGATGAAGCAAAGATTGCAAGCACAATCACTAAAGGAAAAGAAAGCAAAGAGGAAGTTGTGGCAAGTTCCATTGTAGCAAATATCTCCAACAACGCTTCAAATGAGGAAAACAGAATTGAGTTGTTCCATATCCGATTTATTTCCAGACACACCAAGATTGATACATTGTTTCACAGTGGATCTTAGGCAAATTTAATTTCTACGGACTTGGTAAAGAAATTGAGTCTGGAAACCGTGCCTCATCATAAACCATATTTCTTGGGTTTGATAACCAAGGATACAAATATTCAGGTCACAAGGAAATGCGTTTTCAGGTTTGCAATTACTGCCAATTTCATTGATGAAGTCAAATTAGATGTAATGTTGCTAGATATCTCTGGAATTGTGTTTGGAAGCGCATACATGTATGACAGGAAATATGTTTTCCATATATTTGAGAACAAATATCATGTGTTCAAAGATGGAGTGGAGTATATTGTGAGAGCCCATCATAGGAATATTAATCTATCTTTGGTACGTGTAGGGAAAATGAAACGGCTGGTCA
This sequence comes from Pinus tabuliformis, assembly GCA_031772625.1. Taxonomy (NCBI): domain Eukaryota; kingdom Viridiplantae; phylum Streptophyta; class Pinopsida; order Pinales; family Pinaceae; genus Pinus; species Pinus tabuliformis. The sequence continues at coordinate 150,265,230 of CM062804.1, read as the reverse complement.
ATTCCAGCAAGAGTCTTGTGCTCCCTATGATCAAGCAGAAGAATGAAATGGAGCATAAATCCTTTGCAGGTTGTGACATGAAGCTGAAAGATGAACTGGTTGATGTGGTCAATAAATATGGAGACATGTTTCAAGAACCAAAGGGATTTCCACCAAAAACGGGAATTCAACATGAAATTCAACTACAGTAAGACTGTCCACTGCCAAACATCACTATGTATGAAATGTCAATTCTTGAAAGTTTAGAAATTAAGAAACAAGTCCATGAATTGTTAGATAAAGGTGCAATTTGTCCCTCTACTTCACCATGTGGTTCACCAATTGTTTTGGTACATAAGAAAGATGGAACCTATTGCATCTGTGTAGATTATTAAGCTTTGAAGAAAATTACCAAAAATAATCGATACCCAGTGCCCATAATAGATGATTTACTAGATCAGTTAAAGAATGCAAAATATTTCACTAAATTAGACTTGAGAAGTGGATATCATCAAGTTAGAATAACTGAGGAGGATATTTGGAAGACTTCTTTTGAAACCAAACAAGGATTGTTTGAGTGCCTGGTTATGTCTTTCGGTCTTTGCAAAACTCTAGCTACATTCATGAGAGTTATGAATGATGTTTCAAGATCCTTTCTTGATGAGTTTGTAATTGCCTATTTAGATGATATTTTGATATTCAGCAAATCACAAGAAGAGCATGTCAAGCATGTGAGGAAAGTGTTGGATGTATTGAGAAAAGAACAATTATTTCTGAAGATGTCTAAATGTGAATTTGGGAAAATTTCTTTATTGTATTTGGGCCATATGGTTAGAGGACGTGAACTGAAGATTGACCCCTCTAAAGCTTCGGTCATTGTGAATTAGCCAATACCCAAATCAGTCACAGAAGTAAGGATTTTTCTGGGAGCAATGCAGTACTAGAGGAAGTTTATTTCCAATTTCTCTTCCATAGAAGCTCCACTACGTGCTTTGACCAGCGTGAAGGTTTTCTTCTACTGGGGGGGAAAACAACAAAAAACATTGAATGGTTTGAAACAAAAGATCAGTTCAACCCCAATTTTAGCATTTCTAGATTTGAAATAACCATTTGAAATACAGACAAATGCAAGTGATTATGCCATGGGTGCAGTTATTTTATAGCATGGTAAGCCCATTTCATTTCATTCTGAGATTTTTAATGGTGTTGTTATTAACTATCCTACATATGATAAAGAGATTTACGCATTGGTGAAAAGTGTGAAGAAATGGAAGCATTACTTGATGGGTAAAGAAACCATTATTCACACCCATCATCAACCTTTGCACTATCTACAATCTCAAACAAAATTGCAGTAATCAAGGCACTTTCATTCGATGGGATTTTTACAACAATTCCACTTGGTAATAAAGTACAAGAAAGGTATTTATAACATAGTTGTTGATATGCTTTCTAGACCGGTTGTTAATGCAACCATTTTACTCTATAATAATTCTATATTTGACAAAAAGTTATGTTGAACAATATGCAAATGATGTTGACTTTCAAGAGGTATATTCAAACTTGTGTCAAGGCCACCAAGTTGAGGAATTAGACTACCATGTACATGATAATCTGTTGTATCATTTGGGAAAACTTTGTGTTCCATAGGGAGAGAGAGTAAATGTCACAAGGGAAGCTCACACCTCTCTTATTGATGGACATTTCGGTGTAAGTAAAACAATGGCAAATATTTAAAGGTATTTTTAGTGGCCTCATATGCTTGAAAGTGTGTCACATTTTATTAGAGGTTGTTCATTGTGTGCAGTCGGTAAGCCTAGTAATAGGAAAGTAGGATTTTACATACCACTTCTAGTACCTTCATGTCCATGTGAAAGTGTTTCTATGGATTTTGTAGGAGGTATTCCTTTATCAAGAAAAGGTCATGATTATTTGTATGTAGTTGTGGATAGGTTCAGCAAGATGTGCATATTAATGCCTTGTAAAAAACAAATTACAACTGAACAAATAGCTCAACTTTTCTTTCAAAATGTATGGGTTCATTTTGGATTAGCTACTTTTATTGTAAGTGATCGTGATTCCCAATTTGTTGGAAATTTTTGGTCAAGTTTATGGAACTTAATGGACACCTAGTTGAAGAAAAGTACAACCTTCCATCCACAAACAGATGGTCAAACTAAAGTGGTTAATAGGGTAGTTATCCATTTTCTAAGAGGATATTGCAGCAAACATCCTAAGTTGTGGGATGAACAGTTGCATTATATTCAACATGCTTACAACCGAGCAAAACACTCTTCTACTCTAACTTCATCCTTTGAGGCATGTCTTGGTTATTTTCCTAAATCGCCTTTGGATTTCATCTTTGATAAATATGTAGTTGTAGATGGACACAGTGACATAGACAGAGAAAATAAATTCATTGAGAAAATTCAGTTGATTTTCCAAACAGTTCAAGAACAACTAGAAAAGAGTCAAGCCAAGTATAAGGCAAGACATGATAAGCATCGTGTGGATCATGAGTTTCAAGTAGGTGATGAAGTTTGGCTTTACATTAGAAAGGAAAGGCTTCAAGGTGAAGATAAAAAGACGAAACCAATTCGTTATGGTCGGTTTAAAATTATGGAAAAGATTGGTAATAATGCTTTTAAGCTAGATTTGCATTCATATATGAAAATTTATTTCATTGTTAATGCCGAAAATTTGAGATTGTATGAGCCTCCTTTGATTGAAGGTCAAAGATAAAGTGTACATATTCCATCAATTGAATATTTTTCTCCATAATTTCTTGATGAGCTTCAAAGAGACACCATACTTGATAGAAGAATGAGGTCATTAAAGAGGGGAAATTTTAATTATATTGGACTGGATCTCAAAGGTATACATCCATCAAAAGCCAAATCGATTGAATATGCGAAGGTAAGGGAACACTGTGCTCATCTATTCAATAACTAAATATAATCTGTTGGGGTCCAAAAGGCTTCCAGTGGGGAGGAGTGATCAGGTGCTCAAAGTTATGCTCAAAAATCAAAGTGTCAGAACTTTGTTAAACTTAGCCTCAGATCTAAGAGCTCTTCATTCTGAATCCAATGGTGTCAATGTCACTCAAATCTGAGCTCATATGTAGAAGTTAGAGCAAGTCAAAGTTCCGGTCTGACTTAGACACATGGAAAAATTGGATGACATGGAAAAGGTCCCAACGAATGGGGAAGTGCCAAGTGGTAGGTTTCCACTGGGTCCTGCATGCCACATATCGTGCAAAAACAAAGGACGCAGGTTAAGAATCGGCCCTGACATAGACAGGTTGCGATGTGATCTAAACGCAATCACATATCGGAGGTGGAAGGTATTACAGAAATCGCCCCCCGACAGGTTGGGTTGCGATTTGTGATAATCTCAATCACATATTGCACCAAAACCCTGCTAATATTTATGTTACCCCCGGTACTCTGCTAATCACGAAAGGCCCCCGACACGATATGTTATACACTATATCTCATACCTCGGCGGATCTGTTGATATCATAGTTGTATGGACTTTGATATCCGCCGAGGGAAAACACCGATTACGATTTGCGATGGGGCTCTGGACCCAATATTTTATGGACTAGGTTTGATAATATTGGTGGGTCCACAATGGTATGGGTTTTGGTATCCACTGATGGAAAGCGCTGATTATGATTTGACATTGGATTCCCATATGCGATAATTTATATGTTAAGTTTAATATTCCCAATGGGTCCCTCGTATCGCAATCGCATATCACCTGCCTAGTTCACAGTGCATAAGACCGCAGGACTCCACTGATTGTGATTTGTGATATGGCCGATAGGTTATTGCTCGCAGCATGACCAAATTCTCACTCATTTATGGGATTTTGGAGTGAATTTCTAGGACTATGTCAGTTTTGGAGAATTTTGTGGAGTAAATAGTGGGAGAAGTAGCAGAAGTCATAACGTCTTCAATTCTTATCCCAATTGGATGCAAAAAGAGGCTAGATAGCCATTTTTTAGTATTATGAACTCATTGAGACATGTTTGAGAGGCATATGAGAATTGTAAACAAACTTTTGTTGTAATTTGAGCATAATAGAGATGCACAAGCCATTGGAAGTTGGACAAAGGAGACGTATCCCAAGAGGGGTGAACTCCTTTATCATTTGTTTTCTATGTGTTGTATTTTGATGTTCTTTGTTGTTATTTTGCTATTGTTTAGCATATGTTTTATGTTAAATTGTTTCTAACATTTACATAAGAAACTCTCATCGGAATGAGTTAATTAAGCAAAAATATTAATCCTTAAGCACTTGATAAGCAAATGATAAGCATCTTGGGTTTTATTTTGAATGGGGAATTAGCACAACATTACTAATCTTCTCCATTTCAGATCAATTTTACTTCTATCAAAATGAATGTGTCTTCAACTCTCAAAGTTCTCTTCCATGTGGCTGATGTGCATGTCAATATTTAGAGTTAAGGATAAAGGTATGTGGTCAAAATTATACTCATGATCATTTTGGAATTCAAAATTTATAATATAGTTGAGAACATGGGTGTCAGATATCGCATAATCCACAACACTACTGCCCAACCCATGAAGACAAGTGATTTGGTGGAAACTGGGCCACTTATTAATTCAATCACAAATTATCAAGCCTTGGGAAATACAAAGCTTGATAAGATCAACACCAATGTCTTTAGTATTTATTTTGTATCTATTAGCTAGGTCACATTCCTCATCTATCCATAGGGGGGTTAGGGTTAGTGGCGATTCTATCATTGAAGTCCCCAAGCAAAAGGATATTAATTTTCTTCCTTAGGAAGTGGATGTATTGCTCTAAGGTATTGAAGTGGAAGTTCTTATGTAGGTGATTTTCTTATTGGAGGTAGAGTTGATACGAGCGAAATAACAAATTGTGAGAAAAATCGTATTTGTATTAGGATCAAAATTTTCAATTCAAATGTATTGATTGAGGGAGTTAATCTTATAAATTAAAATTTTAGAAGAAACATTATTTTTGATATAACAATATATACCACCAAAACCTCTACGAGAGGATTTCTTATTCCAAGTTGACCAGAGAATGAATACATTTATGTGGGAGATTCTATATTCATCATGCTCCCAAGTTTCAACTAGGAAAATAACATAAATGTCATTTGAGGTCCAGCTTATCATAGGAAATTTACACTAGGGAAAACCATAGGAGTTTTAGAAGAGGATCCAAAGTGGTCCTTATTCCTACTTATCACTTTTGTTTTGGACTTTATCTCTAATAATAGTTTTCTTATTCCTAACCACTGCCCCTTCCCTTCTTTTCATGTCTCCTTGACCCTTTGGACCTCTTACCTTAGTTCAACTTGGCCTTATGTAATAAGATCTTCATTTATAAAGATTCATGTTCCTTTTAGACTTGGGGATTTACTAAGTATATCTTATTTATGATCATTACATCTTACCTTAACATGGATGAGTTTGTGTTTATGCTCAAATATCGTTCCCACCTTTTTTGCTTCTATGAGATAAGTTGTTTAAATTTGTGACTTAGTTTTCAATTGTTCTTTTAATATTTCTAATATATCATCATTGTTTTTCTCTTTTATACCAACAATTATAATTTCATGGCTCCTTTGTGGCACTCATGATGTAGTTCAATTATTTTATTCATTTCCTCTTTACGAATTTGATATCTAATTTATTCTCTATACTACTGAAAGTTGAATTATTATTTTAATTCTTTAATCATCTCTCATGACAATCCTATAAACTCTAGATCAAATAATTACATATCAAATACATGAAATTTTAAAAATATATGTACATAAAGAATGTTACTCTCTAAGTAATGTTAGTAATGTTGTACTCTTATCATCGCATCTGAACACTCTTTTCTATTTCGGTTTTAAGTCAATTACAGATTGAATTATACCTTTCCAAAAAATGATTCACAGATTTGTGGGTTTTCTGGACTCACCCGAAACTATGCTCTCGGTTTTTTCACCTTACCCTCAATCATGATCTAGATTCTCTTGCATCAAACTCCCAAGGAACGATAACGCTCTACAGGGATCTATATCTATATGTTTTTTGTATCTCACAAACCTCATTACATATTGATGTGGTTTCTCCCTACCATGAACAATGCTTTAGTTGGTTCTGGATGACCACAAACCATCACACCATGTGGTCTTGACGTACCACAAACCTGCACTTATGAAGCAGTTTTTAGATTACCATGAAGTACACAATGGTACACATGCATCGTGCGGCTTACATCAGAATTGACTTAGGTACATTCAATGGAAAACACCACTCACGAAGAAACCTAATACATACATTGTCTAGGACTACTACAAAAAGTCAATGATAACATTATAGACATTCTTAGAATCACAATGTGTGAATCACATAACAATATGATCATGAGCCTATTTTATTCAAGTCACACAATTATACCGTCATTTGTCTACCACCACCAATCTCTTTTAGTGTTTCTCCAACCAATATCTATTGCTCCATTAATTCTTCCATAGGAGTTGTCATCAATTTATCTTGGACCAGACTCCAAAGTCTCTCTATTGCATCTAGTACCTATCCATCTTCCACAACACTTCCACATGCTCTGTGAAGAGTTGTTCTTGTCCTCGTTTTGGCTTCTTTCACTATGAGTTTTATTTTTCTTCATTTTGTGCCTACATCTATTAAATCTTTGCTTCCTACTATAGTTTGATCATTGATGTCCATATAAAAAGAAATCCATCTACTAAGATACATAGGTACCATCTGTTGTACTTACTATTTCTCTAGGAATCGTTTTCACCTACATGATTCATCAATCAATTTAAACTCTCTATGACTTAGTCCCTCACATTCCTAAATACATCATCTCACTTTTTCCCCTCTTAATTAAATACTAACTTCTCTAACTACAAATTAAATTAAACTTAGATAGATTACCCTTTCCACCCTCGTAACTAGTACCACACTTCCTCCTATTCTAATTTGTATGGAATGAGAAATTAGTATTTCCACAATAACTATCTCCGATTTGATTTTGAGATCCATTTTCCTTGGGAAAATATTGGGCCTTCAACCCAAAGAACCCTGACCAATAGGCATTCATATTCCATACCCATCCATGATAGGGTTAGTACCATTCCTAGTACCTCTACCAATAACTACTACATGTGGATAGTACGACGACATGTGTAGTTCCCCATATGGATCACTTGGGGTGACATGAACCATAGTCATATGGTATTGTAGATGCTCTCGAACACGACTCTATTCCTTCTGGATCAATTATTGCTATGGTAAGGGCTTCGCCACCACCACCAATGACAATTGTTTCCACACCTCTAATCTTGTCTCTAGGACATATCAAGTAGTATAATGAATCACTACATTTACTCATTATCTTCTCTTGCAATTTTAATGGAGGAGTTGAACGATGTGATGGAGAATTCAAGGCAAACCATAGGGGCATCCAAAACCATGGCCTGCGAGTGAGTCCCTTTGGGATTTTGTCGTATTCCTGACATCCCAACTCTCACCCGAGCTCATACTTATCCCTTTTCTTCTGTAGCCATCTTCATTTCCTTGTAGGCTCTCTAGAAAATCTGGGTTCCTACCACCTTCCTTGGAAAAGTGGTGGCTAGAGTTTAGCACTGGCATCTCATCACAACACCATCAAGTTATTTGTGAATGATTAGATGAGCTCGTTTACTTTCTCACATGTAATATCTTCTTTGATTATTCTAGGTTGGAACCCGTTGCCCATGCTACACACCACAAAACTTTATAGCATTCCCACATGCTATAATCCACGTAACTTTCAAATTTCAACATAGCTAAGCTCCAACAATCATCACATAGCTCAACTCAAACTGACGTTACACATAGGAAATAAACTCCAAAATAGAAAATCAGAGACATGCACAAGAATGAAATCAAATTCAATTGATAAAACTTCTTGGACAACCAGTACATTATATATGCACACATAGACATCTTCTAGGACAATCTACATCCAAATAAATCGGATCACCAACTCACAACACAAACTATGAAGACACAACTCATGACAGATGGATTCAAATAATAATTATGACAATACAACTCATTGACTCTATCTTGACATATAATTTCTACATTATTCCAACATTCCCCTTAATGGAGAAATGAATTTTCAAGAATGCCTAATTGTTCTCTACATATTTCAAAGTTCATCCTTCCAAGAGGCTTGGTAAAGATCTCAACTACATTCTCACTTGTATTATAATACACTAAATGAATCTCATTTTACTGTAACTTTTCTCTTACAAAATTATGTTGGACTTCAATATGTTTTGTTCTGGCATGATAAATTGGATTATTTTCCAGCTTCATGGTCCTCTTTGTTTTTCTCCAACATCTTCAGGGATCCTCCTTAACCAAATAGTTTCACAAGTTTCATTGGTCAAGGCTTTGTATTTAGCTTCTGTGGATAACATAGTGTTCACTTAAGGGGGCTTGACCCAGGTTGAGAGTTAATTAGTCAAACAAATCCCTACACTACTAGCCCTTTCAGCAACAACCCGTAGAGCGTGGACTAAGGTCTCACCCGAAGCAGTATGGGGGGATGCTGGAACCAAGTTTTTGCACCCTTGAGATGTCTAAGGGGTTGGTTTAGTCCAACTGTGAATACCTTTGTGCAGGTTGCTTCATGAACTATCTTGACCTGCAAGGCCTTCACGATCTATTATAATCACCTTCACACTACCCTCACCAGGGGCTGAGGTGACTATGCGTTGCCCTAGCAGCGATCTGTGCTACTTCCCCAAGTTATACCATAGATCTTACTTATCTTCTTATAACAGTTAGTTATATTCACGTAAATAGATATTTTATCTTATATTCACCTTATCAACACATTCATATAAGTTCACGCATCATATAAACAATAGAAATGGAATTTATATCTGATATAATCAATGCAAAAAATAGAAAAAGATACACAAAAATTATGTAAAACTTCTCTTTATTACTTCTCCAAAGGTTACAGACTTGACTCGCCTTACACACTTAGCTGTAGCGGTCCGTGCACTCAGCTGCAGACTACTAGGCCTTTGCGCACTCAGTTGCACAACCTTCTCCTACTCTACGACCGAAAGACTCGAATCTACACTTAGATAAGACTTAATTCCCCATCTATTACTTCCATTTCTCTTACTTCCGTCATTTACAACTTAGAGCCTCGCTCTATTTATACGATCCCATGGTCCGCAGACCATGGGTAGATCTTTAAAGCCGACATTACATTACAAAAATGAGGGCAGACAACCCTATGACTCATTTACAATCTTCGCGCTTCGCGCCCACAAAATGCGGAGTCTTTACATAGGATTTGGTCAAAATCTGTGCTTTAGGCCCCAAAAATTGCCTTGGGGGATCCCGCACCAAACAGGCCCCCAACATGAACATCGTGACTCACCCTCGAGTCACTCCATAGGTGCAGAGATCTTCACACGGAGACCTCCCAAATCTGCTTGAACCACTGCAAGGTCAGAAGTGCATTGAGCGGCTGCCTGTTGTATCTCCTGTACATGCGGTTTAGAGACCATTGTAGCTAAACTACTTCCATGTATCTACTACTGCATTCCTTGCATCGTCTTATGGTCTCGTGCCTCCTTTCATCTACGTGGAGCGCTAAGACTGTGCTTCCCATGGTTAGTTAGGTGGCTGGTCCACCTGTATACGGCTTCAACCGACCATCAATCACTTTTCCTAGGAAATGTCTACATTTTAGCTTTACTATTTGCATCGCGCAATTTACCATCTACATCTCCCCCATCGGTGACCCCTTTAGTAATATACGGCCCAATCCAAGGCATCACACTAATCAACTCTTGGTGGTAGTCCCCAAAGTTGTCAATGTAATCGTGTGCATCCTATTTTATCACCACAGTTTTCTTATCAAGAAAGTCCTTCTTTATTCCTTCCTCAAGCTTCTTGACTTCTTCTTTCGCCATGGCGCTTTTCTCCCTCAACTAAGATTTTTCATTCATGAGTGCTTGGAGCCTAAGATCACCCTGTTGAATCTCCTCATCAGGTCCTAAGCGTTCTTCTTCAAGTTCTTCCAACTTTGTGATCCCTTCTTCCAAGGCTCCATGATCCGTCATATCCACCGACGCTACTATGCACAGACTAGGTTTGATATACTCCATCAGCATTACAACATTTGCTCCATAGGTCAGCCTAAAAGGTGTCTATCCCGTCAATTTCTTGCATGTTGTCCTATAAGCCCATAAAACTGCACGTACGTGCAGGTCCCAATCACTTCGCTGCACATTATATACCTTTTTCAGTGCTACACACACCTTTTTAAATGCTTTCGCATGGATAATGCTCTGCGTGCTCGTTCTATCCACACCCCATCGTTCCAACTTGAGGAACCATCCACACATTCGCCCCCCCCAACACATGCTTATTGAACATATTTCCCAACGTGAAGCTCATATGCATTTGTGCAGGTTGTTTAACATATGCATGTACCCACCTAGACAGATGCGCGTGCAGACCATCCCGTCCATTGTCTTTATCTACCCATTGCACTATAGGTTTCCCAAACCGTGAGCACAACATTTTCCTACATGCATGCTAGTCTTGAAAACTTCCTCTATACGCACCCCACCACCTCGCAGGCGTAGTGTGCAGTACCCAATTCAAGGCCTCGAAACTTTTCTTTTCTGACACCTCCCTTTCGAATCTGTCCAAGAAAGCATCTACCTCTCCTAAACCATCATATGTAGGCAGATCTCTTACTTCTATTAATACACAACATAGTGGCTTTGTCATCATGTTACAATTAAGCGTGGTTACCTCGTGTAATTAGTTCTGCCATCATTCTATCTCCTCACCCAAATCTGAAGTACAGGAGCTTTCACGCTCCCATGAGATCCGTCCATCTGCAGTGGAATTTACCTAATCTTGCTCTCACACGGTTAATTTGTAGATGCAGTCCAAGTCATCATCACTTTCATAGTCACACATTGGCTCTGTATAGCGCAATCCTTCCGCAGGGTCCAAGGGTATAACTACGCTCAGAGACTTCTTCTCAAAAATCATCTTGCACTTCTTCAGATTAATCACCCCATTCATTTCAGTGTCCCAATCAATTCCTAAGAGCGTCGGGTAGGGATTGTTATCATCATTAATCTCTATTAATTCAAAGTCTGCTAACCCGCTCGCTCCCTTAATATCCACGGTGATTCCCTGCAATCGTCCTATGGGTATTATCTTCCGTTGGTTCACCATTCATAGCTGAATAGGAGACCATTGCAACATAGGCCTCCCCAAGCGTTCACATGTCTGCTTTGGTAGAACGTTCGCGTCTGATCTTAAATGCATAATTACTTAGTCCATCTCATATTCTCCAATATGCGTGGTTAGCATCATTTCTCTCCCTGTCCTAGTCTTGTGTTTTCCAATCTTCCGGAGTACACGCAGTTCTTTTGGAGCAGTCCAAATGCATTTGTTAATGAGTTCCTGCAATCCTTTTACAGCCTTACTATCGTGCAGTAGCTTCATGGATGTTTCCAGGAACATCGTAAGCATAGATGGGTCCATTTCCAACTCCATTCTATATTTTCTTTATGACGTGGAGGCATCAGTGAAGCTCTTCTTAGCTTCCATGAAGGTTTCCTTAGCGCACTCCAAATCAAACTCTGCTTCTTTCATTAGAGCTTTGCAAACCCAAGTACTATCTTCAGACCATTTGCCTTTATCATCTTCTGTCGCAATTCCACTTTGGAGCACAATGTTCACATTTGGTTCTTCCTCACATGGCTTAGACCTCATCATCTGCAGGTTCTGAGTTGGGAGAGGTGTTAGCGCACCCTTGTCACGTATCCTAGCTATCAGTGTAGGACAATCCTCCGTCTCATGATCAAACAAGGTACAATATAGACATGATGGACGCGTTGGGTTTGTACAATCACTAACATAATGTCCTGGCCCTCCATAATTGTAGCATATCAGCTATCCACGACCTCTTCCAGGTCCTCCTCCACCTCGGCCTCGTCCGCGCCCCTGAAATCTGGTTCACGCCACTCCTGCGTTCTGGTCTAGGGGCCATGTTTCAGCCTAAACTCTATAGGTGGGAGTTTTATCCATCATCAGCTCATAGCTTCTACAAGTGCGCTCATCATGTCCAACCAATCTACAAAAATTATAGAACAACTGTTGCAAATTCTACGTGTACTTATGTAATAAATGGAGGTTGTCTGTAGCATGCTTTCCTCCTATTTGACAAATCGCGCACCACAAGGCAGGTGTTGCGCTAGATCCTTCTTACGCTTCCGGCCTTAATGGCATCAGTCCTCCTCCCGCAAGGTAATTCGTGAACACAGGGCAGTGGTCCTTATCATGACCCTGACCCTTGCATTTTATGCACCACACCTCTTCACGCACTTTTGGTCGAGCTGTCCTGTCCTGTTTCAGACTCTGCATATCAAGGCACAAGTTTTTCAACTGCGCGTGGATCTATTGAATTCCCAAGTTAGGATCCTGCATCGGGGTTTAATGCAGCTTCATCGTGATCTCCAAGGCCTCTGTTTGAGTCTTTAACCTTTGTTGTGACAACAAGTTCCTCAAATGCGGCATTAGCAATGCTAAAAATCGTTCGCGGTGTTGTCCATCTGTCAAAGTCATATCAGCTTCGCAAATCGTACACTTCAGTCTCTAATCTAGCTCCCAAGGAGTCTCACCTAGTAGCATTGTGATCTCTTTGAATCCAATGATCGACTGCGCTTCTGATTTCGGCTTGCTAAATTCTCTATTTAGCGCAATTTGGATATCTGTGATTCCCACATTCAGATTGCCATTAGAATGCTTAATATACTAGGTTAGTGCACAATCTTGCAGAGCGCTAACCAGCGTCACTTATTTATATTATCATCCATAACTCCCTGCACTTCCCTTACGGCTCTTATCATGAACCAAAATTGGTCTGGATATTCATTTCCTACTCCCTTGAACATAAGCAACTTTATCGTGCTTGCTATATTGACTTGCGGTGGTGGCGGAGGTGGTACGGGTGAAGATGGAGGTGAAGGTGGTGAAATTGGTGGTAGTGTGGATGGGGGTGGTATGTGCAGAATACTTTTCCTTATCAAATGGATCAAACTTCGCGACGAGACCTTCACAAGCTCTTCCTCGTCCCCTCGCAGAGGTGAAATCAAAGGGTTATTCTCTGGTCCCTTACTTCCTTTGTTTTTGTAGGTTTTTCCACTTTCTGTAGCTCCGGACATCAAGGTAATTGCATAATCCTCCTTTCACACAAAATTAATCCAAGTATTAAAAGACTTTACGTACTTGCCTCGCAGTCCTTAGAGAAAGCATCGCTTTGCCTCACTATAACTGACTGAAGTATCTACCGTGAACTCAGTAATGAATCCTCCTATAATTCGATTGAGCCAGTATTCAACAACACGCATAATCTTGTCCTCTGATGATTCTAATCCGTACACCAAATCTATGGTCCACACAATAGGATTGTCGAGTTTCCACCTTCCTTGGCTATCTGCTAGCTTTGCGATCCACTTGTACATCTTAGTGGGGAAAGATGCGAAAAAGATTTCATGGATTTCTGTGTACAGGTAGCAGTCTAACCACTCTTCTTTTGTCAATCGTGGATTCCTGTTCTCCTGTGCCACGAACTCATGAATTCTTCTATCCAATAAACCTTCAATTTCCTTAGTTGGATTCCAATAATACGACATCAGACATATCTATGCAGATTCCAGTCCCGGCAACAGAACCATTTGTTGGCTTGAGGGGGCCTGACCTAGGTTCGGAGTTAACTAGCCAAACAAATCCCTACACTACTGGTCCTTTTGGTAATAGCCTACAGAGCGGGGACTGAGGTCTCACCTGAAGCATTATGGGGGGATCCTGGAACCAAGTTTCTACACCCTTGAGATGTCTGAGGGGTCGGTTTAGTCCAACTGTGAATACCTTCGCACAGGTCACTTCACACACTATCCTGACCTGCGAGGCCTTTGCGATCTGTTATAATCAACTTTGCACAACCCACACCAAGGGCTGAGGTGACTTCGCACTGCCCTAGCAACGATCTGCGCTACTTCCCAATGTTATATCACAGATCTTACTTATCTTCTTATAATAGTTAGTTATCTTCGTGTAAACAGATACTTTATCTTATATTCACCTTATGGACACATTCATATAAGTTCGCGCATCAAATAAACAATAGAAATGCAATTTATATCTGATACATTCAATGCACAAAACAATAAAAAGATACACATAAATGATGTAAAACTTCTCTTTATTACTTCTCCAAAGGTTACAGACTCGACTCACCCTACGCACTCAGCTATAGGGTTCTGTGCACTCAGTTCCAAAATACTAGGCCTCTACGCACTTAGCTGCAGAGCCCTCTCCTACTCTACAACCCAAAGACTTGACTCTATACTTAGATAAGACTCAAATCCCTATCTAGTACTTTCGCTTCTCTTACTTTCTTCATTCACAGCTTAGAGCCTCACTCTACTTATATGATTCCATTGTCTGCGGACCATGGGTAGATCTTTAAAGCCAACATTACATTACAAAAATGAGGACGGACAACCCTATGACTCATTTACAATCTTCGCGCTTCGCACCCATAAAACACGGATTCTTTACATCGGATTTGGTCAAAATCTAGACTTTAAGCCCCAAAACTTGCCTTGGGGAATCTCATGCCCAACACATAGTTATCGATCAAACAAGAACTCTTACCTCAAAATGGGTACTCGTGCCCAAAAATCCCCAAAAACATGAAAAAACAACCCAAAAATAAAAAGTGTTGATTTTGCATCACAAATTTTTTCCAGAGTAGATTTTCAATATTTTTTAAAAATAGCAGTAAAAAAAAATGAAAGCCATTTTGTTTGGTGCAAAAAACACCTTGAAATCCAAAAGTGTTGATGTCAGAATAACATTTTTTTTAATTTAATTTTATTTTATTTTCAGGGTACATTTTGAACATTTTTTAATAATGACGTTAAAAACAAAATATCGTGACTCTCAAAAAATTTAAATTTCCAATGATTTTCAAGCATGACATTAACGATAAAATATCATGTCTTTGAAAATCCTTAAAATTCCAACAATTTTTAAGCATGACATTAAATTTAAAATATCACTTCTTTGAAAAACCTTAAAATTCCAACAATTTTCAGGCATGGTGCCAAGAAAAAATATTTATAATTGTTTTCAACCATAACATTAAAGGTAAAATATCACAACCTAGAAAAACATTAAAATCTTGACAATTTTTCAACCATGGAATTAAAACCAAAGAATATTACTACAAAACAATCTTAAATTTTCAAAATATTTCAAGCATGAAATTATGGAAAAATTTTATGACTTAAAAAAACTTTAAAAATGAAGACCTGAATGAAAGAGTTATTATACCAAGAGTAAATTTTTTTGAATGCTAAATGTATAGCAATTTTGAAATATTAGCCTAAGGTAACTTGATACATTGCAGAAAAAAAATTAAAAATCAACTATCAAATTGACACGCAGTGTAGGTGAGCTCAATCCATTATAATGAAAACTTAAATACCAACCATGAAATTAACACATTGTGGGGTAGACTCAATTCTTTATAACGAAAAATTGAAAATCAACTATAAAATTGCAATTAATGGGATCTGGTTGCTAGACAAGCATCGACACGGACCCTACAAAAAAATCATATATATATATATATATATTATATATATATAATATATGATACATAAGAAAACAAAAATTCAAATATTAAAAAACAAGAAATAATAACAAGTAATAAACATAAAAAAAAACATGACAAAAGAATCAAATATACAAAACATATAGAAATGAAAAAATTCAAATATTGAAAAAAAAAACACAAAAATTCAAAAGAAAACAAAAATTGAATGCATATAGAGAGGTTGATCTTCTATCATCACGATTTCCAGCCCAATCTGAATCAGAAAAACTTGCCAACTCAACATCAGATTCATTAGTATACAAAATACCAAAATAAAGTGTTCCCTTCAAATATCGAAGAACTTTCTTAGCTTCTTTTCAATGGCTTTCACAATGCTTAACCATAAATTGACTAAGGACGCTGACAAAATATGCAATATCTAGCCTTGTAGTGGTGAGGTAGTTCAAACTTCCCACCAATTGGTGATACAAAGTTATATTCACTACTTTAGATCCATCATCATTATACACTTTGGCATTCTGTTTCAAAGGAGTAGACACTCATTTTCATTCAAACATATGAAATCCTTCAAGGATTTTCTTTGCATATTTTCTTTGTGTGATGACTGTCTTACCAGATTCCCTCCAAATTTCAAGACCCAAACAATAATGTAATTCACCAAGGTCCTTCATTTCAAATACCTGTGACAACTGAATTTTAATTTCTTTAATCAACCTGAGTGCACTGCCTATTATGATAAGATCATCAATGTACAAAGATATCAAGGCAATATTCCCATCTTCATCTCTCTTGATGTATAAGTTAGGATCACTTTTCTTCTCACAAAACCTTTGTAATAAAAGAATGAATCAATTTTCACATACCAGATCTTGGTGCTTGGTTCAAACCATACAAAGCTTTCTTTAACCTGCAAACAAGATGCTCCTATCCCTGCTTTACAAACCCTTCAGGCTGAACCAAATAAACTTCTTCTTTTAATTCACCATTCAAGAAAGAATATTTGACATCTAACTGATGAATTTTCCAATTTTGTTTTGTAGCTAATGTAATCATGATTCTAATTGTATTCAGTTTAGCTATAGGTGCAAAAGTATCTTCATAATCAATGCCTTCTTCTTGTGAATAGCCTTTTGCAACCAATCTAGCTTTATACTTATCAATACTACCATCAACATTAAACTTTGGTTTGAATAACCATTTGCATCCTATGGGAACTTTATCTTTGGGTATTTCTGTTAATTCCCATGTGTTATTCCTCATTATGGAGTTATATTCTTCATTCATTGCATCTCTCCATTCTTTATATTCTTTAGCTTCTTCATCATTTGAAGGTTCTACAAAATTCATTACATGAGACATCAATGCATAATATTTATACCTTGCAGGTGGCTGAATTTGACGTGATGACCTCCTTATATTTTTACCGCTTTCATCTTTCTTTCTACTTTGTGGAGTATTTATTCTCTTCCTGGAGTGTCATCACTGTTGGATGCTTCCTGCTCTTGAACCTGTACATGTTCCTATACATGTTGTTGTACATGTTCTTGTTCTTGTTCAAAACATGCTTCTATTTTGACATAATCATCAATATCATGCCATACAGCTGTGTTATTCATTTTATCACCTCCATCTACATTTTCATGAAACACTGCATCCCTACTTGCAAGAAATCTATGTGAACTAGGATCAAACAACTTGTATGTCTTTTGATCATCACAATAACCAATGTATGTGCACTTAATTGATTCTGCATCAAGTTTTCTTCTTTCATCTTTTGGAATATGTGTAAATGCCTTGCATCCACAAACTCTCAAATGATTCACTTTTGGTTTATATCCATAAAATGCTTCAAAAGTTGTTTTTAGATTTAAACTTTTGGTTGGACTCCTATTTTTCTAATAACAACAATATTAATAGCTTCAGCTCAAAAACCATTCAAGATATTTTTACCTTGAAGCATGCTCTGTTCACATTCCACTAGTGTTCTATTTTTCCTCTCAGCAACTCCATTTTGCTAAGGTGTATGAGGCATTGTAAATTGTTGTAGAATCCCATGACTTTTACAATATTGATTAAAATATGTTGAATTGTATTCTCCCCCTTGATTAGATAGGAGAATTTTGATGTATTTCCCAGTTTTTTTTTCCACCATGTTTTGAAATTCCTTAAAGTACTCAAAAACATCACTTTTATTTCTTATGAAATAGACCCAAGTGTATCTAGATCTACCATTAAAAAAATAAGAAAGTACAGTGCTCCTCCAAGAGATCTAATTTGCATAGGTCGACATACATCAGTATGAATTAATTCAAGTATTTCTCTTTCCATTTTTTCTTCATGGAAAGGGAATTCCTCTCTATGTTGCTTGCCAAGTGCACGTGCTCCACATTCAACATGATTATTCTTCATAACAAGAAGACCTTTAGCCATTGTTTTTCTTTGTAATAACATTAGATCATTGTGATTTAAATTCCCATACCTTTGATGCCATAACTTTTCCGTTGAAATTTTTGTAGATGTTAATGCTTGGTGCCCTATCCTACTCACATCTAGCATATACAAGCCTCCAAATCTGGTAGCTCTGGCAACAATGTTGTAGTAATCCTGGATATCTTTAAAAACACACTGTGATTTGACAAAATTCCACCTTTAGATCTTGATCAACAATTGTAGAAACATAAATTAAATTCTTTGTTATATGATGAACATACATCACATCATGGATATGTCTCTCTTTTCCATTAGGTAACATCACACCTATTACTTCATATCCTTGAACTTGAATGTATCTATTATCTGATAGATAAACACATGTTCCACCAATGTTCTCATGGTATTCATCAAACCAATCCTTATTACAAGACATATGGAGTGATGCACTAGAATCAATGAACCAAGCATTCACATCATTAGTCTCAGCAGACAATGCAACATCAGAAACAAACAATTTGCTATTTTTAAATCCATGATTGATCGAGGTGTCTTTGTCCACAAAATTCCCATTATGCCTCATGTTTCTTTGTTTAGACTCATTATATTTCATTTTACAGCAATCTTTATCATGATGTCCAGGTTTGCCACAATAATAACAATCATCATTTCTTTTATGATGAATTGGAAATTTAGGTTTTTCCATACCCTTTTTCTTTGCTTGAAACTTTCCTCCTTTGCTTTTTTCCCATGGCTTGCCTTTGTATGGCTGCTTACCCTTGGCTACCAATGCTAAATATGAATTGTTTGAGCCCAAATTGAAGTTCTTCATCCTATCAATTCACCAAAAGTAGGAGGTTTCTCTGTAGTTGAAAGACTTGAAACAAAAATTTGATATTCTTTCGCTAAGCCATTTAATGTGATGGTGACCAAATCAGTATTGGACACCTTTTCACCAATGTCTCCTAACTTATCACTTAGCTCTTTGACATGGGAAATGAAATTTCTTATACTTTCATTGGCCTCCATTTTAATTGACAAAAGTTTGGTCTTGAAGAACAAAATCCGGTTAGTATTAGATGTTTCATACAAATTTTTGAGAACATCCCATGCTTCTTTGGATTTTTTATAATTCCTAATACGAGGAATTATGTTGTCCTTAACTGACATTCATATCAACACCTTTTCTTTTGTTTCCCTTTTTTCCCAATCTGGAATAGCTGCAACAACGGTGGGTTTGGGCTCCGCCCCACTCATTGTGGGCCACAAATTATTTCCCTCTAAAATTGTTAATACCTTGAATTTCCAATTTGCATAATTTCCTCCTTCAAGCCTTGTGGACTCATCCAAATAAGTTTCAACAAAAAAAATTGCCATAATAACAAAAAAGTTGTCCCCAATCAACAAAATGCACCCAAATCCACCAGATCTACACCCAAATTCACCAAATCTACATCCATATTCACGAGATCCAAAACCAAATGCACAGGATCTAAAAATAAACAGGACTTAATCTTGCTTCCAATAAAAAACAAAGCCAAAATTACTTCTTATTTTTCTTTTTTTTACCAAACCCTATTTCCAAAACATTAATTTCCCTTTTTTAATTAAATACACCCATGTTTTAACTTTCACCCAAAAGAAAATATTAAACTCCTTATATCTGGTAAATTATTTTTTACCATAAAAAATTTAATCCCTTATTTCTCCATTAAAAAAACATTAAAGTGTACAAACAAAACTTCCTTATGAAAAATTTATACATAATGTGACTTAAAAAATAGTGAATTTGTTCAAGGTGAAAAGTGAACTCTTCAGTGGCAGGAAACACTAGCTCGTTTCAAAAAACAACAATTACTTATGACATGCTTCACTTTATTATTCCATAGTTTCATCTGAAGCACAATGTTCAACACTCTGCCTTAAGCTCCTTCAATCAATATGCAGTCTCCAAGTCAAAGCACCTTCGGTTGAGGATTTACACAGGACGTTCAACACTCTGCCTTGAGCTCCTTCAATCAGTATGCAGTCTCCAAGTCAAAGCACCTTCAGTTGAGGATTTATACAGGATCCCTTTGACTGCCTTCCAAACACTGAGACAACTCCTCAGCAGCTCACACTCAACTCGGCATACAAACAGAGGGTACAAAAACACAACCACCATTCTCCACACTGCCATGATGCCAACAACCATAGGCCCTTCTCTACAATCAATGATCACATCCAGATTGCAAACAAATAGTACACATCAATAGAATTATGTCACCACCTCAAATATCATTGTTATTCACTACTTAACCACAATGCAGCAAACCTCCAAGATATCTCGACAATAGATCTTTTAGTTCACACCACCCTCAACTCTGATACCAAAATAGAAAATTAGAGACATGCACAAGAATGAAATAAAATTTCACTTATCAAACTTCTTGGACAACCAGTACATTATATAGGCACACATAAACAACTTATAGGACAATCTAGATCCAAATAAGTCAGATCACCAACTCACAACACAAACTACGAAGACACAACTCATGGCGGATAGATTCAAACACTAACTACAAGAATACAACTCTTCACCCCTATCTTGACATATCATTTCTACGTTATTCCAACACTCCATGGCTCATATCAGACAACTTGATTCCTCTTGAAACTTCTCCTCAAGTGCTTCAAATATCTAATGGATAAATGTACTATGGTAAACATAATAACAATTCACTCTCTTACAAAAACTTTTACTCTCCATATCCCTAGGTCCTATGTTGAGGGAGCTGGGCCCAGTTCTACCCTGATATCATATTAAGATAGGAGAGAAGACACTTATTAATATACAAGATTGTTGATAGTTTTGTATTTACCAAATAATGTTAAGAATATAAATATAATGATATTTGTTTCAAGATAGAAAAGCTATTTTGGAAAAACAATTATTATGTTGTGAAAATATCTCAAGCATGCATCAATCTTTGAAAGTTAAATAGTCCAATAAAATTTCTCAAAACAATTAAATCTCAATAACAGTTTAAATAATAGCAATAAATTTTCTATGTAGAGAAGTGTCCTATCCAATAATAACAAATAATCTCAACGATTAAAGATATGATCACACACATAAGGAAAGAAAAAGTTATATATTCCAACCGTCTTAATATTAATATATGGAAACTATATTAATGATGATGATCACTCAAGGAATGATGATATTAATATTAGTATTAATATTAATATTAAGAGAGTTTTACCCAATATTAATGATTTTAATAATTTGGAATATGACACAATGAATATGATTTTTTTCATGATAATGTGGTATCTTAATATTAATGATATGAAAAATGTAGTGATAATGATGATAATCATTAAAAACATCTAGATATTAATATATTAATATGAAGATTAAGAGAGATTTACTTTACTTAAATTAATCATTTTGATATTTCCCAATAAATTTGAAAATGATAATGATGAAAATAGATATTTTTATTTAGCAATGAGGTTGATTTTAGTAAAATATAAACGAATTAAAATGAAATCATCTATATATCTTAAATAATTGGTGAAAAAGAATATATAAAATCAATAATATGAATCAAAATATTTACTCATAATACGTTTCATATTACCAAAATCAAATAAAAATCATAAAAATTAATTAAATTAAAATTTTATTTTACATTATTATTACTAATTATTTATAAAAAATATTTACCATGAAAAATGTTTATTGCATAAATAAAATGTAAGTGAATTATAATAATTTCGTATTATTTTGATCAAATATAAATGAATTATGATGACGATGATTTATTAAATTAAATGATAATAAATAAATAAATAAATAAAAATTATGAAAATGTATTTGATTATATAGGAATGGTTATTTGCGAATAAGATTGACTTTGACTAAATTATAACCAGGAAAATCATCCCAAACAAATCGTTATTCATAAATTTATCAAAGTGATAATAAATTAGAATAATTAAAATTGATACTATAAACGGGCTAGTACATAGAACTAACAATGTTGATTCGTTATATCAATTATCAACTAGGCCAACCTCATTGATGACGAAGTCGCGAATCTGAAAATTGAGAATCACGTGGCATTTTAATATTAATGATAGTAGGCCAAATTCAATGGCGATTTGAATCTAAATTTTTATGATGATGTTTGCAATTTAATATTAATAATATGAGAGATATACTAATGATGAAGATGCTGCAGCCAATCTCAATTCAATATCAATATTATGGGAGATAATTAAAACTCATGATTTTGCTAATTTAGAATAGATATATTGACGACGGGAAAAAAATTGCAAGAGATGTAATCAATACAAATTATTTCAGTACTTTTTAATAAATATGAAGATAATAATAATGATAGGAGAGACTTAGTTAATATTAATATGTGTAATTTAATGAAAAAGGAATTGCTTGGACAATTATGGAAATTCTGGTCATTTTTTCTAAACAAAATTAGATGATTAAAAAATAATAAAATAAAAGCTCACGTAAACGAAAATAATTTTTGTCTGTTGACTCTGACGAATTTTAATACATCATGGACCACGCGTTCTTGCTCATAATGAAAAACCATTGCTCATAATGAAATATGCATATGGTTGGCGGAAATATCTTATAATTTCAAAAAAAAAAATCACGTATTGATACTCTGAAGTTGCATAATTCTATAACCTTTATCGGGTTCAAAATTGGCACTCCTAGATCAGCAATTGGTCTCTGATGATCTCCGTATGTAACATGCTCCTGTTGATCATGGCTCCTCATTTCAGCAGGCTGGGCGCAACTGTCATCCATATTTTAGATGGTCTGCTTTTTGGTACAGTTTTGTTGATCATGGCTCCTCTTTTCAGCAGGCTGGGCGCAACAGTCATTCATATTATTGATGCTCTGATTTTTGGTACAGTCTTGTAAAAATTTTTGGGTCTCTAATCTGGGGTCTCAAATCTGGGAGAAATACAGCCTCTTCTCATAGCCATTTAAGTCGCTCTCCAGTACTCGGTCTTTCTGATAAGGATGATTTGAACTAGTTTTGTTTGGTATAGATTGTTCATACAGCAATATGATTAAGGGCTGGCAACAGTCTCTTACAGTCATTGTATCTAAGACCTTTATATATCCTTAATATAAATATATGATGTTTTTTTCTTCTGAAAAAAAAAAAATTGGCACTCTGAACTATAGTTACCGAATTTGAATACTTCCATAATGAAAAAATTGATTAATATGACAATACACATATTAAAAACATTAATATATTATTATTATTATTTTAATTTTTAAATTAAATTGAATCTTTGCTCATTAGAATGCATGTTTATTTATTTTCAACATTATTTTTTTTGTGTAATTTAAAATCACCCAGAAATAATAATATACAAAATCCATCAAATTTATTAGTATTGTAAATTGGGAAAACGTGTAAATCAAATTCTATAATATAAATACAAAAAACTAATTTAAAAATTAAAATATTAAATATTAAAAAAAAATAGTGATGAATAATTATTAAAATACTTATATGTCAATCATTGTTCCCTTAGAATCCAAATTTATTCAATGTTTGTGATAGATATTGAAAAATAATCCCTTTAATTAAATTTCATACCAACAATTAAGTAAACATCTATGTCCCAATTTAATAATAGCATGTCAAAAAGCATTTAATGTTTTTATAATTTTTAAATATAAAACTTATTTTCTCTATGTTTTTTCATACTAAACTTACTCTTTTTATAATTGCAAATTTTTAAATATAAATTTTTTATAACATTTTTTAATATATAAATTATAGTTTTTTTTGGTACTTTCTAATATGGAATGTTTAGTTTAAATTTATAACAAAAAAAATGTAATACTAAACTTACTATTTTCATAACTGCATATTTTTTTAAATACAATTTTTTTATAACATTTTTTAATATATAAATTATAGTTTTTTTGTACTTTCTAATATGGAATGCTTAGTTTAAATTAATAACCAAAAAAATGTAATACTAGACTTACTATTTTCATAACTGCATATTTTTAAATATAAAATCTGTGTAACCATTTTTAATATATAAATTACCCTTTTGTGTACTTTCTAATATAGAAGGTTTAGGTTAAATTAATAACCAAAAAAATGTAATACTAAATTTACTACTAAATTTACTATTTTTATAACTGCAAATTTTTAAATATAAAATCTCTATAACATTTTTTAATATATAAATTACAAGTCATACTAAATAAACTAAATGAGGCTCAAATGTCGGTGAAATTTCAATGTTAATCAACAAACGTTTTGTATGGCAGATCGGCCACTCAACTTAATGAAATGGAATATTTATAATTTATCTTTATTGTCTAATGTTTAGAGCTTAGCTTGTTAGAAGAGAATAAGTTAAATCTTTAAAATATTTGGGTTAGGTTAATTTTTTTTTTGTAAGTTTGGTAGGACCATTTTCATTACTTTTCTTAAAATCAGGTTACATACATAGTTCATATCTTTAATTAGCCTCAACCTGTCTGGCGGGAAACCAGATTTGTTTGCCACCTAACTCTATTGTATGCCATCCAAATATAAAAGAGTTTGATACTGTCAATCAAAGCTAAATATGTCTACGTGTCATGATTCCTACTATATGCTAAATATCTAGAGTCTGAAACTATAAACTAAGAACACTGCATATGGAAAAATATAAGTCAAAATTGGAATATCTAATCCACTAATCTTAAGAAGAATCCACTTGGGTCAGATCGTCCACAATAGAACCTGGAAGTTTTTACTGAGGGATGCATGGAATGTGGGTCTCAATGTGGCTAAGTCTTCCATTTTGTTGTTGTAGTTGAAACTGGATCTGCTGCAGATCTTTTTTAATTTCCGCATGTTCATACTCAGTCTAAGGACAATCACCTGGGGAGGCAACCAATGCTTTGGCTATGAGATTTTTCATTATCTAATATAGATAAGCAATTTGTTTATATTGGGTGGATCAACAGTGGGAGTAACACAGGTCTGGAGCCACATCATGCCAATCACCCAAATCCACATCTAATTATGTCGCTCGCTGATTCAGTTCTATCTCCCACACAAAGATTAATTAACGGGCCTATTCTAGAGTGCCAATATAAAAAATGAGAGTTGCATCATGAATAAGGATACCAGTGGTGCAACGACCGTGGTTTCTTGAAGGACAAGACTGGGGCAGACTAACCCTCTAGTGTCATCCATTCCCTCTACCATCGCCACAACCTCCTCTGGTCGACAATCCAGAGGTAGACAAACGACAGACCATGACTTTAATAATAAAACAAATACCCAAATGACTGTTGATATGGATAAACCAAAAACTGGGTGTGGTAGAGGCTAACACACAGATCATGTCTGACTTAATAATCCACGACTATTTCCACACTAAATGACATGTATAAGTATTCAGGAAAAAAAAACAATTAACTACGAGATAGAATTTTATCAACCCACCCAAAGATAGGGGTATAACAGTGAATATGGATTGTAAATGGGACAAAGACCATCCCAGTGTCCTCTGGAAAACAAGAACCAAAATAATTAAACAAAGAAAGGAGGGCTATTTTCAAATTCCCAAACAGATTTAGCAAAAAGCCCAAACTATCAGCATAAGCATGACTACAAGCATGTCATCTAATAAATCCAATGAAATTCCATACCGGAGCCTCTAAATGCATTACCATACACAAAAGAAAAACGAAATTCCATACCGGAGCCTCTAAATGCATTACCATACACAAAAGAAAAATATCAAAGTATATAGAAACAACAAATGAATCCACATCCAATTTTCCATACAAACCCATAATATGCTTCCTCCTTTCACGGGTTGGAGTCTCATTGATGCCATATATCATGATCAAACTTCGCCAATGGAAACACACAGATAGAGATTGGAAAAGGGATAAAACAAGATAGGAAGTTGCCATAGGGACATACCCGTAGGACAAGACCTCTGAAGGAGCCGATTCCTCTCGATGCGGGTGACGAACCGATGTATCCTCCACTTCCTGCCGATGTCTTCCACTCAATTCTCTAGCCACCAGGGTCTCCTTTTCTTACTGAGAGTTACGAAACCTTGACAGAGCAACACCCTTCATAAATTCAAAGCAACTGATAATTGCACCACCTTCACCTTCAGACTAACTACTGTGCATGCAAATTGCCATCAATACTACCATGTCACTTGTTTGAGGAATATGCGGCCTCCATGCACTGCCCTTACTCTCCTTCATCAGTCAACAATTCATTATGCTTCCACATTCATGAACAAGCATGTGAGGGTGTGGGTTGGGCTACCCTCCAGCCCTTTCAAAAATCAATTTACTCATGGCGTAAGTCCCAAGAAGGGCAATGAATTGTCTCGCACTGCCAATCAGGGAGGTTAGGTTTAATTTCTAAATGTGTTTGCTTTTTGTTATTTTATTCAAATATAAATACAAAAGAAAATTAAAATAACTGTAATATGCATTGTTTCTTAGCACTTGTATTTTATACTGGTAATTAATATATATATATATGATTAATATAAAATCTTAACACAATAAGAGGTTAAGAAATTTCATAGAATCTTTTTAAAATTTTCTAAACTAATTAAATGAGTGATGGTTTTTTTGGCAAGTGTATTGATAAACCATGGCATTGGCCCAATATATAGCATATTTACAAGTTAATAACATCCATGGTAAAATGGAGTAAATATTCGTCTTACATTGTAATTATTAAGTTTTAATTTAAAAAATGTTATAAAATTAAATTTAAATTTTTAGAAATATTCAGTTTAATATTTTTGTTTTTTTTTCAAAACTTTAATAAACTTCATAAAGTTTATTTAAAAATTTCAAAACTAACTGAAAGTTAAAACTTTTTGACCAAAATAAAAAACAACTCTTGTTACATTGTAAGTATTAAATTTTAATTTAAAAAATGTCATAAAATTAGATTTAAATTTTTAGAAATATTGAGTTTAATATTTTTGTTTTTTTTTCAAAACTTTAATAAACTTCATAAAGTTTATTTTAAAATTTCAAAAGTAACTGAAAGTTAAAGCTTTTCGAGCAAAATAGAAAACAATATAAAGTTCTGTATAATAAAATAGACACAATTTTCATATAATTTTTTATAAATTAACTAATTTAAAAAAGAAAAAAACTTCTTTTAAATACTTTTTTATATAAAAATCTGAAATTGTAAATATGTAATAAGCTTAAGCAATTTTAATAAATTTATTAATCAAAATAAATTTTTCTTTTTTAAATTTATTGGTTAACCAAATCATATCTGTAATTTATTTATTTAAAATAAACAATACATAATTTTTCCACACATGTGAATAAGTTTGATTGACAAGTGATCTCAACCTACCCTAAGGACCTACCTTGAGAGAAACTAGGTGTTTGACAACCTTCCTATAGAATAACTAATTTAAAATCTTAGAAATATTAACCATAAAAACATTACTAAAGTGTCAACACAAAAATTCCTGCACCATTACACAATATATGAATCTAAAAATGTAACCAAAGTGGGATATTGAGCATTAGATCTTGATAGAGGTGATAAAGCCATGCTACATGGAATATGAGTTTATGTGAACATAAATTGTGTATAGAGGAAGATGAATATTGAAGAAAAGTAGAGCTATGGAACATGTTTTCTAATTTAACTAATAAAATATGAAAGGGCAAAAAATATCACATTGTAAAGAATAATTGATGTATTATTGAGCATCTAATTAGTTACGTTACATTACAAAGCTTTTGTACTCTTAAAAAAAAGTGTTCAACAACATTATAAAGATTCTACAAAAATTGTAATATTATAACATTGAGTTAAAACTCTCACGTTTTCTATGCCCAACCTTAAAACTCAATAAATATGAATAAGAGCATGGGGTCTTGGATAGACAGTGATCGGGTGCTCTGTTAAGGAACTCCTTGATGTAAAGTCACTCGTTCAATTCCCCACCCCGATTCGGGTGATATATTGGATATGATGAAGATGTAGTCTTGCCAAGATTAAAAAATAAGTCCACGCGGTCTTTTATAGACAGTGATTGAGTGCTCTAGTAAGGCACTCCTTTATGTAAATTCACAGGTTCAATTCCTCACCCCAATTGAGGTGATATATTGGACATGATGATGTAGTCGTGCCAAGCTAACAAAAAAATATATGTATATGAATAAGAAAATCTAAGATTATTTATGGAGATCCCCCAAAAATATAAGTGAAACACTCCTTTATGTAAATTCACAGGTTCAATTCATCGCCCAAATTGAGGTGATATATTGGACATGATGAAGATGTAGTCTTGCCAAGCTAACAAAAAAATATCTGTATATGAATAAGAAAATCTAAGATTATTTATGGAGATTCTCCAAAAATATAAGTGAACATGCATAAAACTTTGAGCTAATTATCTTACAACATTATCTCGTAAGAGAAAAGATGTATTCAAAAGAAATTGACTTGGCATATTATAATAAAGGTTTAATTGTGGCACACATGTTTACCAAGCCTATTGAGAAGGCTATGTTTGGTTTTGTAGAAATAAATTGTGTTGCATAAAATTGATTTCATTATTAGAGAGGAGTGTTAGGAATAGTTAAGTTAAAATTAATTGGTTCTAGAATCACCTCTAGAATGTGTAGATTTAGCATAAATAACTTATCTTTCCCTAGTTTTTAAGGTTTGATTGTGTCTACATTTTCCTCTTTATCGTAGTATTCAATCAAAATTATGTGTTTCTTTGTATGAGAGAAATGGTTTCTCAATATTTATTCCCTAATTTTAGTTAATGATTGATTTATAAACTTCCATGGATATTCCACTAGAGAGTTTCTCATAACATATTTGATTAAGTACACTTAAAAATCATAAATATACACTATGATGTTTATTTCTCTTTAACTTTGTATATTTGTAATTCATTATTTGTTTTGTGTGCATTCAAATTATAATTTTGCAAAAAACATATAATATCCAAATAAAAACTCCGAAAACATGATTTCACACAAGGTATCACCTATGAAAAGCTTTCAGGAGAAAATGTAGGTGGAAGGTGGGGTCACTATACTCCCTTTCTCTAAATAGAGAATAAATGTGAGTACAAATAAGTAAGGCATGTGTCCCGTGTGCTAGTACAGTGAACAAATCCTCTCTATGTGCTCTCTTCATATTCTTCTTAGCTACTATGTTAATTTATGGAACAAAATGCACTTGAAAAGAATGGAACCCGTTTTACTCATAGTGGCCAGTTATATCACAACCCTATAGCCTACTAGCGGTTATGTTTGACTCCTTCAACTCTTAACTATAGTCAAAATATTAATGCTTATATATTCATTTTAATCATTATCACAAGGATAGCCCATTTTGCATGAGTAACAGGGATGACGTGGCATCCTCTCTAATTACGGTGGTTAAAAGAGGAAGGTCAACTTCTAATTGTGATAAATTTTGCATACAAATTTTGATTGAGGTAATTCTTGTGTCGTTGGAAATGTGTCTATATGTAGAATAGAAAAAATGGGTGCATCACTATAGAGACAAACTTTTATAGCCTCAAAATGCTCCCGGAAGGATTCAAGCCCCAACTTGTCAAACTGGGTCCCATCGATAAAAATGGTCTCCTAAGTTGAGTTCTCCACTTTTTCCAATCTAAAATAATCGACATGTATGACAACAATATAACGATCATATCCATATCAATAACCATATATAATGATCACTCGATTAAACAAAGGATTCGTCAGCATGCAACTGACATCAAGCATGGCAGGACCCACTCCTTTTTGGTAGAACATGCAGAAAAATCTAGGTATCACATCTGCATTGAGGAAGCCCATGTCATTTCCAAGGTTAGTCATTTCCATCATCGTAAATTCAGGGAGGCCTTGGAAATTAAAAAAGGCCCAATAATTTAAATAGAGATGATGGTTGGAATATTAGTAGAAGTTGGGTCCTTGTCCTATCCTTCTAGTTTGTTTTTGTTTGCATATTATTTTGTTTTTTAATGTTTGGCATTTATATTTATGTTTTTTTTTTTGTTTCTACATAGGTATTTGTATTTAATGTTACTTTTTATTACGTTGTTTTAATTTTAGTCTCATTTAATTATTATTTTTGTTAGAGGATCTTCACCCATTAATCAGGGCTCTCTCTCTCTCTCTCTCTCTCTCTCTCTCTCTCTCTATATATATATATATATATATATTGTTCCCTATTTTTGTTGACTTGGATTGTTTGTTTCTTATTATTGTTTACGTTTTTCGTTCGTTCTTTCTTAATATATATATGATTATTATTATAAAAATAATAATAATTATTATAAATTATAATATCATTATTCTTAAACTAGCCTTTATAGGAATATTATTTGATCTTAATAATCAATACTAAAATATTATTTCTTATAAACTAGCGGTTAATATATATATATCTTGACTCATTAATTAGGACTTCACTCCTATTTATTTATTTTATTTTAATTATTTTATTTTATATTTTTTGACTTTATTCCCTGTATTTGGTTGACTTGGATTGTTTGTTTCATATTAATGTTTACGTTTTTCGATCTTTCTTTATTATTATTATATTAGTTGTTATAGGAATATTATTTTATCTTAATAATCATTATTAAAATATTGTTATAAATTATAATATTATTATTCATAAACTACCTGTTATATTAGCTTTTATAGGAATATTATCATTATTAAAATATTAATTTTCATAAACTAGTCGTTATATGATCTTTTGGTCTCTACATCACCCTTTATTTAAGCATGTTCCATGATCTGCATCTTCATTGGTCCTGATGATGAAGCACACTAGCTAGTTTGAAACACATGGCAAAATTTTCTCCTATGTAATTTCTACCAAAAAGACTCTTCTTAATAATAAAAAAATCTATCACAGGAAATTTTCTATCATAATTTCTATCATTATATTAATTTTATTATATTAAATATAATATTTTTCAATATTCATATTTTAACCTGATTAAAATATGATATTTATGATTTTATTAATTTACAATGACGTGTATTCGTTAAATATGTATTTTAACTTATTAAGAAAAAAAAAATCAATTCAAAAATTTATGTGGTAATAAAATCATATGTATGAATGATGATGATGATTGACATCCAGTAAAACCAATGTGGTCTATTGGAACTCAAGAAGCAAGAGATTAATTGTGACTCTTTAATATTTTATTGTATAATAAAAAAGATGGGAAAGAAGTGCTCGTAGATCATTGTAATTTTCCTCACTTAACAAGTCAAGAAGGTTATTAGCGTGGAAAAAGTTTTGGAAATGAGAACAGATGTGAGTGAGAGTTGGGGAGTCCAAGATAAATTGTTTTTCATTTTCAACCCACTTAGTATTGCAAAGGTGACAAATTCTCACATCCCATGGTGTTTTGGGAATAAACCAACACATGGTTTCACTCGAAAGCACGTGAGAATTAGTTCTTATCTTTGGAATGTTCATTTTCTTCTTAGCACTCGTCAATACATAATGATAATTCTGGTTAGAAAGAGTGGGGTTGATCATCTCCTTATAATACCTTAGCTTCTTTGTTCCCCCTAGATCCTTATCATCCCACAACTTATCCTTAAATTTGGACGTAATAGTATTTTTAATATTACCTTTATTCTCCAAGATTATTTCCTTCTTTATCCCCAATGATCAAGCCAAGACTCGACATTCTTATGCCATCCTTTCTTGAATCAAAGGTGGGGGTTTTGGCTAGAGTTGGAAGAAATTTTGGGGAACCTCTTGGCTTCCATGTTGGAAAGCATATTCTTATACATTAGATATTTAATAATATCCATGATTTCAATGGGGGAAGGCTATCTTCAATCAAGAGGACATGATAGGGTGTATTTCATTTTAAAATTGAGATTATAGGTTATAAATATCTTTTGGAACAACTCGATCTTCCTCCACGATTCTCTAGATATACTATAGCCCCAAAACTCATAGCCATATAAAATAACTAGGGTGAAAAGAGTCTCAAAGTGGAACTTTTTTAAACTCCAAATCCAAAGATCAATCAAGTTACAATTTGTTTCAAGCCCATAATAATATTTCCAACAACCAATAATCCTTTTCTTAATGTTATAATTCTAATTAAGCTGATCATGGTGTCAATATCTAAATACTTGTATAAATAAACCTACTCCAAGTAATTGTTATCATAGATGAAATTATCATAGTTTATATTTTTAGTTTTAATTATCATGAATTTAGTCTTTTTGGTATTAATAGTCATACCCATCTTAGAGTAGTAATCATGAGTCATCTTAAGTTTCTTTTTGAGATCATCGTGGTTTATGGCTAGAAGAACAATATCATTAGTATAAGGGAGAAGAGTAATGACCATACCAATGAGCTTGTGGTCATCACATCCCATATCATCCAAATACTCTTCTAGCTTATCAATCTAAATGCCAAAAAGGGTAGGGAATAAGGGAAACCCTTGCTTAACCCTAATACCTCAATTAATTTCTTTATACCAACCCTTGGTGGCCTAAAGCCTGGAAACAACATTCTCATAAATTTGAATTACAAAAATACTCAACTTAGGAGGAACCATTATCTCTTCAAATATTTTCCATAGCTTATCCCGAGGAAGAGTGTCCAAAACTTTTTAAAGTCAATAAAACAATAGAAGAGACGAATTTTATTGTTGTGACACTCCTTATCAATGATCCTATGAGTGACAAGGAGGTCAATAGTTTAGTGATGTCTCCTAAAACCAACTTGCTTTTTATCTCTTTTTCCATGGATTTCAAGAAAAAGGCTAATCTTCCTTTACATGATGAGCCCATACAGTTTGGCTAAAATGTGGCTTATCATAATGGTCCTATACTTAGAGGAAACACTTTTATCCCCACTTTTAAAGATATGCAAAATAAGTCTTTCAATCCAAGGCTTAGGGAGGTCAAGTTTTACTACCAAATTAAGAAGTTTGTGAACATGAGGGATGAGGATAGACCTTCCCACTTTGAAAATTTCAGCTTGGTAGCCTTCAATATCCCTAGATTTTCCATTAGCGAGTTTCTTAATCCCGAACTCCAAAGACAATATGCCCTCAATTATAGGAGTGTTTGAGATGTTTCCCAAGGTGTTCGGGGATTCATAAACATTTTTAAGATAGATATCTTAGTTCTTTAATGAGATCAAATGATTTTCTTTTGTCTTATGAATAGGTATATTCCTTCAAAATGTTTTAGGCTCAACTTTAGAAAGGTGAAGATTATTCTCTTGTCTCTTATTAATATATGAAATTTTCTTATTTTTCATAAGAACTTTATATACGCTTATATTCTCAATCTTAAGATTTTCATTAGGAGCATCTCTAAATGCTTTCCTCATAATTTTGGATTCATTATCATACCAAGGGTTGGAAGTTCTATTATTATTTTTATACTACACCACGGTAGAGAATTTGTTAATGGTAGTGGAAAGGTTTGTAGTAAAATTGTAGTGGATGTGATCAATGTTATCATTATACTTTAGGAAACCTAAATACCTCTTTAAATCCTTTAGGAAGATATCCATTTTTGATCAAGTGCTCAAGTTTATGCTTAAAATTCGAAGTGTCAGTATTTTGTCAAACTCAGCTTCAATTCAAAGAGCTCGCCATTCTCAATCCAATGGTGTGAACAACACTCAAATATGACCTCATATACAGAAGTAAGATAAATTCAAAGTTCATGTTTGACTTGGACACATTGCAAGATTGGATGACATGGTAAAGGTCCCAGTGAAAGGGGAAGCACCAAGTGGCAAGTTGCCACTAGGTCCCGCATGTTGCATATTTTGGAAAAACAGAAGATGCAGGTTGAGAATCAGCCCCAAGGCAAACAGGTTGCGATGCGATCTAATCATAATCATTGATATGATAATCAACCTATGAGTGACCTCAGTTGAAGATTTATTAAACAAGAAGGTATTACAGACCCATGTGTTGGTGTGTGTTCTGTGTTATTAAAACAACGGATCGATCAGATTTCCAATACACAGAAAATAAATGGAAAGATAGCAGAGAAATACAGTAAGCAACACAAAGACACAAACACTTTTTAATAAGGAGTTCACCCTATTCTCCAGGGCTACGTCTCCGGTCCAGCTTCAGTGGTGGCCTTGTTTTATTATGTCTTTGAGCAGAGAAATTACAATACAGGGACTCAATATGAGTTCTCCTGAAGCAGATTTTGCTTGGCAGGGTGGTTTTTGGATTCCCCAAGCCACTTGGAATACAAAGACTCTTGTTCTTCCTACCAGCGCTGTGACCCTCGGTCTATAGTGGAAAGAGCCAACTCTGATGCTCAATCCAGATAGATTCCTCTATGGGAAGGCTTGAATCTTCAAGCTCTCTGGTGCTTGATGCTGCCTGTGGTCAGCTCGGCCCTCTGTCTCCTCTGCTTGGCTTTACTGCTCTCTGTGCTCAGTCCTCCTCTCAGGGTTTACTGTCACTATCTCTCTTGGTCGCTTCAACTCTTTGCTCTGAATCTCTTCTGATCTTGTCCAACATCTCTATTCATGGCTTTAGCCATTCGACCTCCGTGCCTGTTTGTTTCCTCTCCTTCCTGCATCGATTCGCCTGCCACCTGTGTGCTTGGAATTCCCTGTTCGGTGTCAGCGTAAAATCTCAGGAAGTATCCACATGTCTCCATCGGAACTGCACCAGCCCGCTCATCGATTCATTGCTTTCTCCATCGTCGCAGTCAACAGATTCCAAATCCTCTTAAATCGCTGCTTAATCCCCTATCAATTCCGCTCTGTCTATCAGGCGCATTCTCAGCCGTCTGATCTGGGCTCCTCCAGATCCAACGTCATTCGCACGTCGAGCGCAGTTCACTTGCTTGACTGATAACATGCGATCACGGCGGTTTTTCTCTCACCTCCGCTGCCACGTGTCGTGTTGGCATTATGATTCTAGTATGGCTCTATGATACAGATGTTGTACTTGATGGCAACACCCTCAAGTGGCAATGCTCTGATCAGGCTCTCAAAATGTTGAAAATCAAGAAGTACGCAGGAGAATAGTTCAAATGGTGCATACACGCAGGTACGCCGTGAAGGGACTGCGGCCGCACATGCAGGTCACCCGTTCAGAAGGTGCGTACCCCCAGTTCACTTACTTCAAGGCAGAGAAGCGCGTTCACGTGGGGTTTCCTATGTTTGGCCCGTGGTATTTAGCCCGTCGTTCTTGATTCTATGGTTTTGGCCCGTGGTATTGCTTTATATTATTATTATTATTGAGCCTCATGTTTTGGGCCCCTTGTATTGGTTATCTATGGTATTGATCCATGATTTTAGGAAGAGCTTGCCTATATAAAGCAAAGGAGATCACTTGGCTAAGTATCTTTTGCAAGTTGAATATCTTAAGATCTGAAATATTAGGTTATTGTTTTAAAAGCTTGATCTACATAAAAGTGAAGTTGAAAGCGAATCTATGAAGGGTGATCTCTCAAGCGCATGATCAGATCTGGACGTCTGATGATCTGTAGCACACTGGTGGACTGCCAAATTCGGCCCTAACCAGAGGTACGCAGGTGATTAACAATGCAAGTGCGTGGGTACGCAGAGAAGAATAAGGCGCACTGCGTGGTTACGCAGAGCAGAAGAAGGCTCAGTGCGTGGGTACGCAGCGCGACAGAGGATCAGGTGCGTGGGCACAAGGGAAGTACGCGGCGCTTTAGAAGCCGCAGGTGCGTAGGTACGCGGCGCCATAGCATCTGTGGGTGCATGGCTACAGTAGCAGTACGCGGCGCAATAGTATCTGTGGGTGCGTGCCTACAGTAACAGTACGCAACGCGATTGAAGAAACAGTGCGTGGGTACGCGGTGCAGCAGAAGGGTCTCTGCGGGTATACGCAGGGGAGCAGAAGGTGAAGTGCGTACGCTCGCAGGCCAGAGAAAGAAAAACTGCGTATCTGTCTTAAGATCTTTTATTGGCTGACTTTTCTCTGTTGATAAGGTGTTCTGGGTTTAGTTTACTGTTATTGTTGATCTGGTTACTGCAGTTGACTGGGTGATTTACTTGTATTTGATGATCTCTTGATGTTTATGGATCCAGTTTGAAAATTTATGAAAAGTGATCCTTGAAAGAAAAGAAGTAGGGGGTTGTAGCTCCCTTCCAGGAGAGACTGGAAAATGAGAGAGAGTTGTAGCTCTCTGCAAGTTGCAGCCTGCGTACTGGTAAAGGACTGCACCAGTACAAAACCATTGTAAAAGGAGTTTCTAATTTGAAAGAAGATAGAGACATATTGCAACAGGTGGTTTTCACCCACATTGGGTTTCCACCTTACATCTGGTGTTCTTTGGTGTGACTATCTGTTTTCTTTGTTCATGCTCATTATTTTATGGTACTGACATGCAAAAATAATTCAAAGTATAAATAAGGAAGATTTATTAAAAGAACTTGATAATACTAATTCACCCCCCCTCTCAGTATTATTTCCAACAATTGGTATCAGAGCAGGTCCTTCAGAGAAGCTTGATCGCTTGGAGGAAGATCATTCATCATGAGCAACTACGAGAGGGAAGCATCAATCAGGCCACCAATCTTTGATGGGACAAACTTCAATTATTGGAAGGTAAGAGATACTGCCTATCTTCAATCTCTTGGTACAGAAGTTTGGGATATCATAGATACAGGCTACACTTTTCCTTCAGCTACTCCTACAGATTCGGCTGAGAAGAAGAAATATGAAACAAATGCTAAAGCAGTCAATACTCTGCTAGGATGCTTATCTCAAACAGAATTCGTAAAGGTTATGCAATATAAACCCGCAAAGGAAATATGGGACAAGATTGTCTTGAGCTATGAAGGAGATGAACAGGTAAAGCGTGCTAAACTTCAAACCCTCAGGATTCAGTATGAGAATATCAGAATGTATAATGATGAAAGTGTGGCTAACTATTTTCTTCGGGTAGATGAGATTGTTAATTGCATGAAAAACTTGGGTGAAGAAATAAAAGAGGCTATTGTGGTTGAAAAACTTCTAAGATCATTGTCCCCCAAGTTTGAATCTAAAGTGTCTGCAATAGAAGAAAAGGAAAATCTACGAATTCTTACTATGTCTCAGCTACACGGAATTCTAATGGCTTATGAAATGAGAAAGGGAGGTCCTTCTGACAGAAGAGAAGCTGCTTTCAAGGCTTCAGGCAAAGGAGACTATTATGAAGCAAGTCACGTGCCAGAAGAAGAAGAAGAAGAATCAAATTTTGTCAGAAATCTTCAAAGGGGTTCTGGAAGGTTCAGAGGTAAGTTACCCTTTAAATGCTTTGCTTGTGGAAGAGTAGGTCATTATGCTGCGAAATTTCCTTATAAGGATAAAGGAAAGGAACCTGCTAGATGGAACAAGAAACAGATTGCAAATAAGAAAAGCTACTACACGCATGAAGATAGTGATGGTCTATCAAATAGTGATGAAGATGAACGAGGTAATGACTATAAACTTTTAATGGCATTTGAAGATGATGATTACATGGATGCTATAGATATGGATAGCTTTTGTGAAGAAATTTCTAGACTCAAGACATGTATAGAAGAAAAGAATAGGATCATTGATACTCTACAACTTCAAATTGATGAAAAGGAAAAATATCTTGAAAAGTTAGAAGGTGAAATTGTTGGTCTTAGAAAAGAGATTGAGAAAACAAAGGCTATTAATCTTAAGTTTGTCAAAGGATCTAAAACTCTGGATGAGATCATCAATGTACAGCGCTCTCCTCTAAACAAGACAGGTCTGGGCTATAATGGAGAAACTTCTCAAGCATCCACCTCAAAAAGTTATCTTGATGCAGCAAGAAGGAATGAGCAAAGGCACAATGGAGATCACGAGGTAAAGCAGGGACAAATTACAAACAAAGATTATCAGGCAAATCAGGGGAAATCCGTCTTAAGGATGAACAAAAGCTACAACCAGCCACAGGTAAAATCCTCTCAATTTGCCTCAAGAATGAATGACAATAGAAATTACAATTGTTTGGCCGGAAGATTGGATAACCGCAGAAGTTTCTTCAATGGACAATGCTTTTCTTGCCATAACTTTGGTCACAAAGCAGCTCAATGTGTTGCATATAAAATTATCATGACTAGAGAAGCTCAAAAACAAAGAAGTATGACCGGGATTACAAAAAGGACCTATAACAACTTTTCGGTTCTTGAAAATGAAGTTGAATGTTCTATTTGCAATAACTTTGGTCATGAAGATTCTGAATGCAGGAGCAGGTTTCAGCAGACAAAGGAACAAGCCTCAAGCACCAAAACATGGAGAATAAAGGAACCACAAATAGAAAGATGTGGAATAGCATTTTATGCAGAGGGACAGGAAAATCTATGGTACATTGACAGTGGATGTTCGAAGCATATGACAAGTGATAAAGAAAAACTTGAATCATATTATGCTCTAGAAAAGGGAAAGAAAGTTTCTTTTGGAAATGATACTCCTGCAACTATAAAAGGAAAAGGCACTGCTCAGTTAAAAGAAAAGGTCAAAGCTGGAAATGTTTTGTAAGCCAGATGTGTGATCAAGGAACCGAGGTGATATTTAGATCAAATGGATGTCTTGTTCATGATCTTGATACAGGTAAAACGGTGATCAAAGGTAAAAGAACTCCAAATAATCTATTCATATTTGAAGGACTGCAACAACAATGCTATCTAAGCAAGGATGATGAACACTGGTTATGGCACCGAAGGTTAGGGCATCTAAGCTTTTCACAAATAAGGAAAGCATGCAAATATCAGGCAGTTCACGGTCTTCCAGATATCAAAATTCCAGACAACACCATATGCAAATCATGTCAGTTTGGAAAGCAAACCAGAACTAACTTTCCAGAGAAGGAAGGATCAGCTAGCATGCCTCTTGAGCTTGTACATACAGATGTATGTGGACCATTCAGGAAAAGGACACCTCGAGGAGAAGAATACTTGATATTATTCATTGACGATTTCTCTAGGTTTTTCTGGTTAGGACTTATGAAGCACAAAGATGAAGCATTCGAAAAATTCAAATCCTTTAAAGCCTTGGTTGAAAATGAATCAGGATACAAAATTAAGTGCCTCAGATCCGACAGAGGTGGGGAGTTTACCTCAAATGAATTTTTCGATTTCTGTGATGAACATGGGATAAGAAGAGAATTCTCTACAGCTAGAACTCCTCAGCAAAATGGAGTAGTGGAAAGAATGAACAGAACAATCCAACAAATGGCTAGTGCTATGCTTGATGAGTCTGGAACTCCCGCAATTTTCTGGGGTGAAGCTGCATATGCTGCGGTTGTTATTCTCAACAAAACAAATGTCCAGGTGAATAGCACTCAAACTCCTCATGAGCCCCGGTATGGTGAGACTCCTTCGGTAAAGCACTTCAAAATATTTGGGAGCAAATGCTATATTAAGAATACTGATGAGCAACTTGGCAAACTTGAACCTAAAGCAGATGAAGGCATTCTTCTTGGTTATTCTCCACACAGCAAAGCATACAAGTGCTACAATAAAAGACTTGGAAGAATTGTTGACAGCATTGATGTAGTGGTTGATGAGAAGGGATACATTCCTAGGCAAGTAAATCATGAAGATATCGAAGAAAATGAAGACTACCCTCAAAGACAGAATGATGAAGAAGAAGAACCTCAAGAAGAACCAGAAGAGCAGATAAGGATAGAAGAGAAGACTCCATTCAGATATGTTCAAAAGAATCATCCAGAATCTCAAATTTTGGGGCAGAAAGAAGCAGGTGTACAAACAAGAAGAACAGTTGCAGAAGCTTCAAGCTATTTGGCATTACTATCTTCCACTGAACCATAAAATGTGAAAGAGGCATGCAAAGATGAATGTTGGGTGAAAGC
This sequence comes from Pinus tabuliformis, assembly GCA_031772625.1. Taxonomy (NCBI): domain Eukaryota; kingdom Viridiplantae; phylum Streptophyta; class Pinopsida; order Pinales; family Pinaceae; genus Pinus; species Pinus tabuliformis. The sequence continues at coordinate 150,225,155 of CM062804.1, read as the reverse complement.
AATGGATGAAGAACTTGAGTAGATCGAAAAGAACAACACTTGGGAGCTGGTTCCTAGACCAAAGGATAAGAATGTTATAGGGACAAAATGGGTCTTCAAAAATAAATTGAATGAAAATGGAGAAGTAATTAGAAATAAGGCCAGACTTGTTTGTAAAGGGTATGCACAGCAAGAAGGAATAGATTTTGAAGAAACTTTTGCTCCTGTTGCAAGACTTGAAGCCATCCGAATGTTCCTTGCTCTCTCAAGCTTTCAAAACTTCAAAGTATTTCAAATGGATGTGAAATCAGCGTTTCTGAATGGAGACTTGGAAGAAGAAGTTTACATTGAGCAGCCAGATGGTTTCATTCTTGGAAATGATCCAAATCTTGTATGTAGATTGAAAAAGGCTCTCTATGGTCTCAAACAAGCTCCAAGGGCTTGGTACTATCGCTTGGACAAATATCTTCATCAACAAGGTTTTTCAAAAGGATCAGCAGACAGCAATCTTTATATAAAAGTTGAAAATGACAAATTGCTAATACTTGTTGTGTATGTAGATGACATTATCTTTGGCAGCAATGAAGAAGCTATGAGTCAAAGCTTTGCCTTGGTGATACAGAAAGAATTCGAAATGTCCTTGCTGGGAGAACTGACATATTTCCTTGGTTTGCAAATCCAACAAAAAGAAGGAGGGATCTTTTTGTCTCAAACCAAGTATCTCAAGCAGATTTTGAAGAAATATGGCATGGAAGATGCAAAACCAGTATGTACACCCATGGTCACAGGATGTAGCCTCAGTGCAAATGATGAATCAGCAGCAGTGCATCAACCAACCTACAGATCTATGATTGGAAGTCTACTTTATTTGACAGGTACCCGACCAGAAATCATGCATGCAGTGGGAATAGTTGGAAGATTTCAAGCAAATCCGAAGGAAACTCATCTTCAGGCAGTGAAGAGAATCTTTAAATATCTTCAAGGGACTCAAAATTATGGCTTATGGTATCCTAGAGATACAGATCTCACACTTCATGCTTATACAGATGCAGATTGGGCAGGAAGCATGGATGACAGGAAGAGCACAAGTGGTGGTGCGTTCTTTATGGGTTCCAGATTAGTATCTTGGTTCAACAAGAAACAGAGTTCGATTGCCTTGTCTACAGCTGAAGCAGAATATGTTGCTGCTGCATCTTGCTGCACTCAACTCCTATGGATGATGCAGACCTTGCAGGACTTTAAAATCACTTGTACACCACCTATCTCCATCTTATGTGATAACACAAGTGCAATCAACATTTCAAAGAACCCAGTCATGCATTCAAAGACCAAGCACATACCGATCAAGTATCATTTTCTCCGGGAACAAGTACTTGAACAAAAGGTCAAGTTGGAGTATGTTCCTTCTAAGGAACAAGTTGCTGATATACTCACCAAACCATTGCCCAGGGAGACCTTTGAATACCTCAGGCAAAAGCTGGGGGTTGTTGATGCATCATCTTGTTGAATCTCTTCTGATGGTTGGCACAGGTTCAGGGGGAGCATATAATGCATTGTTGGCATTATGGAGGATGTACAGAAGGAGATCATGGATGTTGGACTGAATATTGCTGCAATATGTCTCTATCTCTTTCATGGTCATTTATGGTGTTTGGTGGATTATGGTTCTTCTTTGCAGATCTGGTTTATTTTCAGGAGGAGCATGTTCTTAGGGGGAGCATAACCCTTTGCCCTTGATGTCAAAGGGGGAGAATGACGTTGAAGATTTTGAGGTTGCCATCAAGTCCAAAGGGGGAGATTGTTGGCATTATGATTCTGGTATGGCTCTATGATACAGATGTTGTACTTGATGGCAACACCCTCAAGTGGCAATGCTCTGATCAGGCTCTCAAAATGTTGAAAATCAAGAAGTACGCAGGAGAATAGTTCAAATGGTGCGTACACGCAGGTACGCCGTGAAGGGACTGCGGCCGCACACGCAGGTCACCCGTTCAGAAGGTGCGTACCCCCAGTTCACTTACTTCAAGGCAAAGAAGCGCGTTCACGTGGGGTTTCCTATGTTTGGCCCGTGGTATTTAGCCCGTCGTTCTTGATTCTATGGTTTTGGCCCGTGGTATTGCTTTATATTATTATTATTATTGAGCCTCATGTTTTGGGCCCCTTGTATTGGTTATCTATGGTATTGATCCATGATTTTAGGAAGAGCTTGCCTATATAAAGCAAAGGAGATCACTTGGCTAAGTATCTTTTGCAAGTTGAATATCTTAAGATCTGAAATATTGGGTTATTGTTTTAAAAGCTTGATCTACATAAAAGTGAAGTTGAAAGCGAATCTATGAAGGGTGATCTCTCGAGCGCATGATCAGATCTGGGCATCTGACGATCTGTAGCACACTGGTGGACTGCCAAATTCGGCCCTAACCAGAGGTACGCAGGTGATTAACAGTGCAAGTGCGTGGGTACGCAGAGAAGAAGAAGGCGCACTGCGTGGGTACGCAGAGCAGAAGAAGGCTCAGTGCGTGGGTACGCAGCGCGACAGAGGATCAGGTGCGTGGGCACAAGGGAAGTACGTGGTGCTTCAGAAGCCGCAGGTGCGTAGGTACGCGGCGCGATAGCATCTGTGGGTGCGTGGCTACAGTAGCAGTACGCGGCGCAATAGTATCTGTGGGTGCGTGCCTACAGTAACAGTACGTAGCGCGATTGAAGAAATAGTGCGTGGGTACGCGGTGCAGCAGAAGGGTCTCTGCGGGTATACGCAGGGGAGCAGAAGGTGAAGTGCGTACGCTCGCAGGCCAGAGAAAGAAAAATTGCGTATCTGTCTTAAGATCTTTTATTGGCTGACTTTTCTCTGTTGATAAGGTGTTCTAGGTTTAGTTTACTGTTATTGTTGATCTGGTTACTGCAGTTGACTGGGTGATTTACTTGTATTTGATGATCTCTTGATGTTTATGGATCCAGTTTGAAAATTTATGAAAAGTGATCCTTGAAAGAAAAGAAGTAGGGGGTTGTAGCTCCCTTCCAGGAGAGACTGGAAAACGAGAGAGAGTTGTAGCTCTCTGCAGGTTACAGCCTGCGTACTGGTAAAGGACTACACCAGTACAAAACCATTGTAAAAGGAGTTTCTAATTTGAAAGAAGATAGAGACATATTGCAGCAGGTGGTTTTCACCCACATTGGATTTCCACCTTACATCTGGTGTTATTTGGTGTGACTATCTGTTTTCTTTGTTCATGCTCATTATTTTATGGTACTGACATGAAAAAATAATTCAAAGTATAAATAAGGAAGATTTATTAAAAGAACTTGATAATACTGATTCACCCCCCCTCTCAGTATTATTTCCAACATGTCGATCACTGAGTGTGATCGCTCCGATTTTTCCAGAACCTCTTACCGTTCAAGGGCACCCTGGGTAAAACCGCCGGTTTCTAGGTTGTGGGTCCCACCTTCATACGGTGGCACTTTTCGATTCTCTGCCCACGGTCCTCTGGCTCCCAACGTGACCGAGTGCTTAAGCCCTACCATTTCAGCCATGTTCGCCCAGCGATGCGCGTTAGTGCGCACATCAAAAGTCAACTCCTTTTCCCATTTCGGGGCTCCCAGGGGCTACATCGACCTCTTGTGCAGTCTCCATGGGCCTCAGTCAGTGCACTTTGACCGAGGTCCTCGTCATTTCGCGCCGGCTGCCATGGCCACTAGTTCAGGGTGTTTTCGATTGCTGTTTTGGATTTCATTTGAGATTTGTTCATCCTGATTTAATCATGGTTCTATGACAGTGGATTATCGATCCGATTCAGATCACGGCCTCCTAACTGAAAAGCTTTTGGACCACCAAAAGTTGGTTTTATTCAAGCATCAACTAAGTGAGGAAACTGTTGTCTCACTTGTCCAATCTCAATCCACTTCGCATTGCTCAGCTTCGAACCTTTATGCCCAATCCTGAGGTATTCCACCTGTCCACTGCGCGTCGTCCTTACCTTCCTGTCCAGCACTATATCTTCCTACAATTCATTAAGATATTCATGTAGCAGGTCATCAACAGAACGTAATTAACTCTGCTCTTTAGGGTCCTCAATCATTGAAGGTTCAAACAACCTCAAGCAATCTGTGTTCACGACTCAGTAGATGTGCATGTAAGCTGGCAAATCAAGGCGAAAATCAGTTTCACCAATCTTCTCAAGTATCCTGAAGGGTCCATACCTGATAGGTTTTAGCTTCTTACCTTCACCTTGCATCCTGTCTTTGCTAATATACAGCCAGACTTGGTATCCAACTTGAAAAATATGCTCCATCTGATGCTTATCATGCCTAGCCTTGTACTTGGCCTAGCTCTTTTCCAGTTGTTCTTGTACTGCCTGGTGGATCTCCTAGATCTGTTCAATGAACCTAGTTGCTTTGTCCACATCACTGTGTCCATCAACCATGGTATCTTTACCAAAGACAAAATCCAAGGGAGACCTTGGTATGAAACCAAAACAGGTCTCAAAAGGAGATCTTTGTGTAGAAGAGTGTTTGGCTCTATTGTAAGCATGCTACACATAACACAAGTGTTCATCCCAAAGCTTAGGGTGTTTGCTGCAATATCTTCTCAGTAACTAGATCACTGTCCTATTAACTACTTCTGTTTGGCCATCTGTTTGTGGATGAAAAGTTGTGCTTTTCTTTAATTTGGTGTCCATTAGTTCCCATAGAATGGACCAAAACTTCCCCACAAATCAGGTGTCTCGATCAGATATAATAGAAGTGGGTAATCCAAAATGAACCCATACATGTTCAAAGAATAATTTTGTAGTTTGTTCAGCTGTAATCTGTTTACTACAGGGTATCAAAATACACATTTTGCTGAACCTATCCACAACAACATATAGATAATCATGACCTTTCCTAGATTTGGTGAGTCCTCTAATAAAATCCATGGAAATTCTTTCCCAATGCTGAGAAGGAACTAGAAAGGGAGTGTACAAGCCTAGTTTTCTGTTACTGGACTTGCTTTTAGCACACATAGCACATCCCTTTACATATCTAGAAATTGTCTCATTCATTCTTAGCCAATAGCAGAACCTTTGCAGCTGTGCAACTATTTTACTTACCCCAAAGTGAAGTGATATCAGAGAAGTGTGTGCTTCCCTAATTATCTTTGCTCTCTCAGTTTGTGGAATGCAGAGTTTCCCACAATGATACAAGAGTCGGTCCTTTATATGATAGTCCAATTCTTATACTCTTTTGCCTTGACTCAAAGTTGCACATACATCTTTAAAGTCCATGTCCTGAGCATACTATTCTATGTAGCTTTCATGCAGCACAGAATTATGCTTAAGTATGGTAGATGCATTTACAATGGGTCTAGATAACATGTCTGCAACCTTGTTATGTATGCCATTTTTATATCTGATGACTAAATGAAATTGTTGTAGAAAACCCATCCATCTGTAATGTCTTGATTGTTGCAACTTAGTTTGGGAGTGTAGATATTGAAGTGGCTGATGATCAGTATGTATTACTGTTTCTTTGCCCATTAAGTAATGTTTCCACTTTTTTACACTTTGAACTAATGCATACAATTCCTTATCATAGGCAGGATAGTTAACTACTGCAGGATTAAAAGTCTCAGAATGATAACATATGGGTTTACCGTGCTGTGTCAACACTGCTCCCATGGCATAGTCACTGGCCTCAGTTTGGATATCAAATGGTCTTTGTAGATCTGGCAGTGCTAGTACAGGTGTTGTACTAATTTTTTCTTTCAAGGTGTCGAAGGCTTTCTGCTGTTTGCCTCCCCACTGAAACACCTTCTTCAATCCTATCAAAGCATGTAAGGGAGCTGCAATTGAGGAAAAATTTGAAATGAACTTCCTCCAATACTGTGCTGCTCCTAAGAAGCTTCTCACTTCTGTAGCAAACTTGGGTTTAGGCTAGTTTACAATGACTGCCACTTTAGAGGGATCTATTTTCAATTCACCTCCCCCTACTATATGACCCAAATAATTTAGAGAGGTTTTGCCAAATTCACATTTGGAGAGTTTAACATAAAGTTTTTTTCTTTTCAAAACATCTAATATCTGCTTAACATGCTTTAAATGTTCTTCCCACATTTTACTAAAAATCAAAATGTCATCCAAATACACAATAACAAAATCATCAAGAAAAGGTCTAAGTACATCATTCATTAATCTCATGAAAGTAGCAGGGGCATTGGTCAAGCCAAAAGGCATAACCAGCCATTCATACAATCCCTGCTTTGTTTTGAAAGAAGTCTTCCATGCATCTTGCTCTACAACTTTGACTTGATGGTATCCACTGTGCAAATCCAGCTTGGTGAAATAAACAGCTTCCTTCAATTGATCTAAAAGATCATCTATGCGAGGAAGGGGATAACAATTTTTTATTGTTATCTTATTTAGTGCTCGATAATCAATACACATTCTCCATGAGCCATCTTTCTTTCTCACCAAAACGATTGGTGACCCACATGGTGATGTGCTAGGCTTGATGAACCCTTTCTTGAGCAACTCCTGCACCTGCTTCTTGGTTTCAGCATTCTCTAAAGCAGATAACCTGTACATCCCAATGTTAGGCAAAGGAACATCTTGCTGCAAAATAATATCATGTTCTATTCCCTTTCTGGGTGGCAAACCTTGAGGTTCTTTAAACAAGACATCATACTCTGAAACAATCTTTTCTATATCAGCTTGCTGATCAGAATTATAGCCCTCAAATACATTGGTTTTATCAGTTTTCTTTTCCTTTACAACCATTAGTAAGAACTGCTTGCATGAATTTATCATTCTTTTCATCTGTCCTGAGTTTATGAGAGTATAATTATTCTTGAGCTTATGAGCTCTTACAAAGTATTCGATTCCATCTTTAACAAGTAGATACTTGTTCTCAGCTCTATAGAAAATAGCCTTTCTATCATACAAGTAAGGACTTCCTAAAACAATTCCACATATATCCAAAGGAATTACATCTAACTCAACCTCATCTACAAATGCTGACCCAAAAGAAATCTTGAGTTTGAACTATCTAGTCACTTGTAGTTGTGCTTTATCATTCAACCATCCTAATGGGTATGGTTTCTTATGAGGTGTAGTTGCTAATCCCAATTTCTTTACAATTGCTTCAGAAATTAGATTTACTTGTGAGCAACTATCAAACAAAGTATCAATCTTTTGATATTTGGAAACAGCTCGAATATGGAAAAGCTCACGCCTTTTTCTCTCATGTTCCTCATCAAGAACAGATTGAGCAGAATTACTAGTAGATGCTTCAGAATTCTTACCTTTTATACATGTGGCTGTAATGACTGTTTCATCTCTTGAGTCTGACCCCAAATCTTTCTGAATAGCTGCAGCAGTCTTCTTCTTCTTGCCCTCGGACTTCTTAGGTCTCAGCTCTGGATGCAAAATCCAACAGTGCTCATCATCATGCCCCTCCTTTTTACAATGAGTGCATGAAGCTTTGCCTTTTTGTGCAGTGTTAGCCTTCCTTGCTTTCCACTTCTGCTTTCTTTTCTCCTTGCTCTTGCTTACAGTGGGTTGGGATGGTCCCCCAACTTCTGGATTTCCATTCTTTCCTCTAGCTTCTAGATGAGTAGCTTGTACAGATACCTCATCTATACTAGTGGGATTAAACATGAGGATGGTATGCCTCATGTAGTTGTGTAGCCCGCCAATGTATTTCAAAAGAGTTTTTGGTGAGTCTAATGAAATGCCCAACATCAATGCTCTATTTCTGAACTCTTGAGTATACCCTTGTACACTTTTCCCTTTCAACTGCCGAAGAGTTTGCCAACTCATCATGGCTTGTTTCATGTAGGCCAATGGATAGAACTGCTTTTTGATTGAAGTAACAAAGTCATTCCAGACAGAGATGGTCTTACCATGCTTCCTCATATCAACTTGGGTTCTGCCTTCCCACCAAACCAAGGGAGTGCCTCCTAGGCATAGGCTTGCCAACTGAATCTTACTCTTGTCTGAGTCTATATTTTGTACTCTGCAATATACATCATTTTGTCTAATCCAATTGTCCAACTTCTCAGAATTTATCTCTCCATCATATATAGGCAAATCAAACTTAACATCTAACTTAATCAAAGATGCTTTCTTATTATGCATAGGGCTACTAGGAGGTGTAAGGAAGTTTTCTTCTTTCCCCTTTCCTTTGGAGTGGTCATGGGAATGAGATTCATCTTATTCTTTATCTTTCTTAGAGCTTGATGAATCTTCCCCCTTATGCTTTCTAAAGTCCCTATACATTTATTCTACCATGGACTTTATAGCTAGGAAACTTTCTATGAATTGAGGGTCTGGCCCTATAGAACCTTCTTCTGACATTGTCTTTTGAGAACAGACTCTCCCAATTTCAGGATTAGTTTCCACCAGCTCTCCTTCTGCTAATTTGAGCTTTGATCTAGTGATCATTCACAGCTAAACCAACACAAGCTTGTCTAACCTTACAGCCTAGAGCCCTAATACCACTTGATTTGATAATCACCCTATGAGTGAACTCAGTTGAAGATTTATTAAACAAGAAGGTATTATAGACCCATGTGTTGGTGTGTGTTCTGTTTTATTGAAACAACAGATCGATCAGATTTCCAATACACAGAAAATAAATGGAAAGACAGTAGAGAAATATAGTAAGCAACACAAAGACACAAACACTTTTTAATAAGGAGTTCACCCTATTCTCCAGGGCTACGTCTCCAGTCCAGCTTCAGTGGTGCCCTTGTTTTATTATGTCTTTGAGTAGAGAAATTACAATAAAAGGACTCAATATGAGTTCTCCTGAAGCATATTTTGCTTGGCAGGGTGGTTCTTGGATTCCCCAAGCCACTTGGAGTACACAGACTCTTGTTCTTCCTACCAGCTCTGTGACCCTCGGTCTACAGTGGAAAGAGCCAACTGTGATGCTCAATCTGGACAAATTCTTCTATGGGAAGGCTTGAATCTTCAAGCTCTCTGGTGCTCCATGCTACCTGTGGTCAGCTCGGCCCTTTGTCTCCTCTGCTTGGCTTTACTGCTCTCTATGCTCCGTCCTCCTCTCAGGGTTTATTGTCACTGTCTCTCTTGATCACTTCGACTCTTCGCTTTGAATCTCTTCTGATCTCGTTCACCGTCTCTATTCATGGCTTTAGCCATTCGACCTCCATGCCTGTTTGTTTCCTCTCCTTCTTGCGTCGATTCGCCTGCCACCTGTGTGCTTGGAATTCCCTGTTTGGCGTCAGCGTAAACGCTCAGGAAGTAGCCATGTGTCTCCATCGGAACTGCACCAGCCCGCTCGTCGATTCGTTGCTTTCTCCACCGTGGTAGTCAACGGATTCCAAATCCTCTTAAATCACGGCTTAATCCCCTGTCAATTCCGCTTTGTCTATCGGGCGCATTCTCGGCCGTCCGATCTGGGCTCCTCCAAATCCAACGTCTTCACACATCGAGCATGGTTGACTTGATCGACCGATAACACACGATCACGACGATTTTTCTCTCACCTCCACTGCCACATGTCGATCGATGAGTGTGATCGCTCCGCTTTTTCCAAAACCTCTTACAATTCAAGGGCACCCCGAGTAAAACCGCCGGTTTCTAGGACATGGGTCCCACCTTCGTACGATGGCGCTTTTCGGTTGTCCGCCCACAGTCCTCTGGCTCCCAACGTGACCGAGTGCTTAAGCCCTACCATTTTAGCCCTGTTCGCCCAGCGATGCGCATTAGTGCGCGCATCGAAAATCAGCTCCTTTTCCCATTCTAGGGCTCCCAGGGGCTACATCGACCTCTTGCATAGTCTCCATGAGCCTCGGTCAGTGCGCTTTGACCGAGGTCCTCGTCGTTTCATGTCGGCTACCATGACCGCCGGTTCAGGGTGTTTTTGATTGCTGTTTTGGATTTCATTCGAGATTTGTTCCTCCTGATTTAATCATGGTTCTATGACAGTCGATTATGGATCCGATTCGAATCAGTCACATATTAGAGGTGCAAGTTATCACGGAAATCGGCCCGTAGCAGGTTGGGTTGCGATTTGCAATAATCACAATTGCATATCGCACCAAAACCCTGCTAATATTTATGTTACCCCCAGTACTCCAATAATTATTGCGAAAGCTCCCCGGACGTGATACATTATACACTATATTTGATAGCCCAGTGGGTCCACTCATATCGCAGTTTTATGGACTTTGATATCCACCGAGGGAAATGTCAATTGTGATTTGCGATGGGGCTCCAGACCTGATATTTTATGGAATAGATTTGATAATCCATGTGAGTCCGCAGTGGTATGGGTTTTGGTATCTGCCGATGGAAATCGTCGATTACGATTTCCGATTGATTTTTCGGATGCGATAGTTTATATTTTAAGTTTAATACTCCCGACGGGTCCGCCGTATCACAATCGCATATTTCCCACCTAGTTCAGAGTCCAAAAAATTGTGGGACTCCACCTATTGCAAATTGTGATATGGCCGACAGGTTATGGCCCACGACTTGCCCAAATTCTCACTTAGTTAGAGGATTTTGGAGTGAATTTGTGGGATTATGTTAGTTTCGGAGCATTTTGTTGAACAAATAGTGGGAGAACTAGGATAAGTCATAGATTCTTCAGTTCTTATCCAAATTGGATGCAAAAAGAGGCTAGATAGCCATTTTTTATTATTTTGAACTCATTGAGACAGTTTTCAGAGGCATCTGAGCATTGTAAACACACTTTTGTTGTATTTTGAGAATAATAGAGAGGCCCAAGCCATTGGAAGCTAGACCAAGAAGCTGTAGCCCAGGAGGGGTGAACTCCTTTATCATGTGTTTGTTGTGTGTTGTATTTTGATGTTCTTTGTCGTTATTTTGCTTTTGTTGATCATATTTTTTATGTTTAATTGTTTCTAACATTTACATAAGAAACTCTCATGGGAATGAGTTAATTAAGAAAAAAATAATCCTTAAGCACTTAATAAGAAAATGATAAGAATCTTGGGTTTGATCCTGAATGGGGAATTAGCACAACATTACTAATCTGCTTCATTTCATATCAAGTTGGTATCAGAGCTCTGGTTCTTGATTACTAGATTTTCTTTGTGAGAGACAGATTTAATTGTTTCCAAGTTTATGTCATGCTTACAAGGTTAAAGCTCAAAAGAGGTGATGGAAAGATGGTTGGAAGCCCTGAATTTAGGTCAAGTGGAAGAAGAGAAAGGTAGCCAAAGTCTTCTACACCAGTACATCCTCAAGTTGCATAAGTTGCAATTGAATCTTCAGAGATCATGTCTCATGAAGGAGAACCTACCATTATAGAAGATGAGAAGAACTTCAGAAAGACTTTCTTTGATATGACAGAGATGGTGAAGGTCCTCTATGAAGAGAGGATAGTAGATTACAAGGAGAAAGTTCCAAACCTCCCAAAGGAGAAGGCTCTTCAGGAGGAGGTTATGGAAAAGGAGCTAATGGGAATGTAGACAAGCCTCCACCATCTCCACCATCTTCTTCATCTTCTACTTCACAAGAATCTTCATACTATTCCACGAATACAACCCTTACTCATACTCATCATCATTCTTCAAAAGGAACTGGTAAATCAACTTTTCTAAAGCTTGATGTTAAATTTGAGTTGCCTATGTAAAATGGTGAAGTGAATGCAAAGATGCTGGATAACTCGATTTGTTAGTTGAAGGTGTATTGTAGAATTCAAAACCTTCAAGAGGATGATATCAAGATTTAGTTGGCTTCCTTGAGAATGGAGGGTGTAGCACATGTATGGTGGGAATCAAGGACTCAAGACGAGATCAAAAAACATGGTAGTCTCTCTATTATTTTGCCTGATTTCATTGCTGCTATAAAAAGACAATTCTACCCTTTAGAACATATGCAAAAATATATCATGAATTGGCAAAATTTCAAATCGTTAAAAGGTCAAAACGTGCAAAAGTATACTCAAGGGTTTAGGAGAAGAGATCTTATGCTAGGAGTAGGGTTACAGTGACAAGATACTTTGCTAAAATATATAGGAGGTTTGCATAGCTATCTTCGACATACCATTCTTATTATTAATCCCATGAATCTTGATGAGGTTTGTGTTCAAGCTACACACCTTGAAGAAAGATGGAAAAATGTACAAGAAGAAGGTAAGAAGAAGTCATTCCATAGTGGTGAAAAAGGGAAGAAATTTAGAGGAAAGTAGAAGAAAAATGCTTCTGTTAAGAAAGAAGGGGAGAACCTGTGTGCAAGAATTGTTCCAAAGAGGGCCATGATGAAGCACATTTCTGGAAGCTTCATCCAGAATTATGACCAAAGAAATCAAAAAATAAAGGGAAACATAAGAAAAACATTGTTGTACAACAAGACTTAGGTTCTGACTCAGATGATGAGGTAAATATTGTAGCCACAATCACTGAAGGAAAAGAAAGCAAAGTGGAAGTCATGGAAAGTACCAGTGTAGAAAATAACTCTAAACTAGTTTCAAATGAGGAAAACCAAATTGAGTTGTTCCATATCCAAATTATTTCCAAACATAACAAGATTGATACGTTGTTTGAGAGTGGAACTCAAGAAAATTTAATTTCTACAGACTTAAATCTGGAAACCTTGCCTCATCATAAACCGTATCAATTGGGTTGGATAACCAAGGATGCAAATCTTCAGGTCATAAGGAAATGTGTTTTCAGGTTTGTAATTATTGTGAATTTCATTGATGAAGTCGAATTAGATGTAGTGTCACTGGATATTTTTGGAATTTTGTTGGGAAGCCTGTATATGTATGACAGGAAAACTATTTTCCATAGATTTGGGAACAAATATCATTTTTTCAAAGATATAGTAGATTATATTGTGAGAGCCCATCATAGGAAGCTTAATCTATCTTTGGCAAGCATAGAGAAAATGAAACGACTGGTCAATTCCATCAAGAGTCGCGTGCTCCTTATGATCAAGCAGAAGAATGATGCAGAATGTAAATCCTTTGTACGCTGTGATGTGAAGCTAAAAGCTGAATTGGTTGATGTGGTCAATAAATATGGAGAGATGTTTCAAGAATGGAAGGGATTTCCAACAAAAAGGGGAATTCATATTGAAATTCAACTACAACAAGATTTTCCACTCCCAAACATTGGTATGTATCTAATGTCAATTATGAAAAGTTTAGAAATTAAGAAACAAGTCCAAGAATTGTTAGATAAAGATGTAATTTGTCCCTCTACTTCACCACGTGGTTCACCAATTGTTTTGGTACCCAAGAAAGTTGGAACTTGGTGCATGTGTGTAGATTATCAAGCTTTGAATAAAATTACCATAAAGAATCGATACCCACTTCCCAGAATAGATGATTTTCTATATGAGTTGAAGAATGCAAAATATTTCACTAAATTAGACTTGAGAATTGGATATCATCAAGTTAGAATAACTGAGGAGGATATTTGGAAGACTGCTTTTAAAACCAAACATGGATTGTTTGAGTGACTGGCTATGCCTTTCGGTATTTGCAATGGTCCAGCTACATTCATGAGAGTTATGAATGAAGTTTTAAGATCCTTTCTTGATTATTTTGTAATTTACTATTTATATCATATTTTGATATTCAACAAATCACGAGAGGAGCATGTCAAGCATGTGAGGAAAGTGTTGGATGTCTTGAGAAACAAACCGTTATTTCTGAATATGTCTAAATGTGAATTCGAGAAAACTTCCTTAGTGTATTTGGGCCATATAGTTGGAGGAGGTGAGCTGAAGATGGGCCCCTCTAATGTTTCGGTCATTGTGAATTGGCCAATACCCAAATCAGTCACAGAAGTAAGGACTTTTCTAGGAGCAGGCAGTACTAGAGGAAGTAGTTTGTCTTTGACCAGCATGAAGGTTGTCTTCTAGTGGGGAGGCAAATAGCAGAAAGCATTTGATGCTTTAAAATAAAAGATTAGTTCAACCCCAGTTTAAGCATTGCCGGATTTGAAACAACCATTTGAAATACAAACAGATGCAAGTGACTATGCCATGGGTGTAGTTCTTTTACAGCATGGTAAGCCCATTTCATTTCCTTCTAATATTTTTAATGGTGTTTTATTAATTATCCTACATATGATAAAGAGCTTTACGCATTGGTGAAAAGTGTGAAGAAGTGGAAGCATTGCTTGATCGGTAAAGAAATGACTATTCACATTGATCATCAACCTTTGCAATATCTACTATCTCAAACAAAATTGTTAGCAATCAAGGCACTTTCGTTGGATGGTAGTTTTATAGTAAGTCCACTTGGTAATCAGCTACAAGAAAGGTATTTATAACAGAGTTGCTGATATGCTTTCTAGACCAGTTGTTAATGTAGCCATTTTACACTAGAATAATTTTGTTTTTCCAGAGGATATGTTGAACAATACGCAAATGATGCTGACTTTCAAGAGGTATATTCAAAATTGAGTCAAGGCCACCAAGTTGAGGAATTAGACTACCATGTACATGATAATTCATTTTATCATTTGGGAAAACTTTGTGTCCCATAGGGAGAGAGAGCAAATGTCACAAGGGAAGTGCACACTTCTCTTATTGCTCGACATTTTGGTGTAAGTAAAATAGTGGCAAATCTTCAGAGGTATTTTTACTGGCCTCGTATGCTTGAAAGTGTGTCATGTTTTATCAGAGGTTATTCATTGTGTGCAGTCAGTAAACCTACTAATAGGAAACTAGGATTGTACACATCACTTCCAGTACCTTCACATCCATGGGAAAGTGTTTCAATGGATTTTGTAGGAGGTATTCCTTTATCAAGAAAAGGTCATGATTATTTGTATGTAGTTGTGAATAGGTTCAACAAGATGTGCATATTAATGCCTTGTATAAAACAAATTACAGTTGAACAAACAACTCAACTTTTCTTTCAAAATGTATGGGTTCATTTTGGATTACCTACTTCTATTGTAAGTGATCATGATTCCCAATTTGTTGGAAATTTTTAGTCAAGTTTATGCAACTTAATCCACACCTAGTTGTAGAAAACTACAACCTCCATCTGGAAACAGATGGTCAAACCGAAGTGGTTAACATGATAGTTATCCATTTCCTAAGAGGATATTGCAGCAAACATCCTAAGTTGTGGGATGAACAGATGCATTATATTCAACATGCTTACAACCGAGAAAAATGCTCTTCTACTCTAACTTCACCCTTTGAGGCATGTCTTGGTTATTTTCCTAAATTTCCTTTGGATTTCTTCTTTGAGAAAGATGTAGTTGTCGACGGACATAGTGACATAGAAATATCAAATAAATTCATTGAGAAAATTCACTTGATTCACCAAACAGTTCAAGAACAACTAGAAAAGAGTCAAGACAAGTATAAGGCAAGACATGATAAGCATCGTGTGGATCATTTGTTTCAAGTAGGTGATGAAGTTTGGCTTTACATTAGCAAGGAAAGGCTTCAAGGTGAAGGTAAAAATGTGAAACCAATGCGTTATGGTCCATTTAAAATTCTGGAAAAGATTGGTAATAATGATTTTAAGCTAGATTTGCCTTCATATATACAAAATTATTCCATTGTTAATGTTGAAAATTTGAGATTGTATGACCCTCATTTGATTGAAGATCAAGGAGAAAGTGTATAGATTCCATCAATTCAAGATTTTTCTCCAGAATTTCTTCATGAGCTTTAGCAAGACACCATACTTGACAAAAGAACACGCTCATCAAAGAGGGGAAATTTTGATTATCTTCGAGTGGGTCTCAAAGGTACAAATACATGAAAAGCCGAGTGTATTGAAGAGGCGAAGGTGAGGGAATACTACCATCGTCTGTTCAATAGTAGAATATAGTCTTTTGGGGTCCAAAACACTTCCGGTTGAGAGGAGTGATCAAGTGCTCAAGTTTACGCTCAAAAATCAAAGCGTCAGAATGTTGTTAAGCTCAACTTCAGATCAAAGAGCTCTCATTCGATATCCAATGGTGTGAATGGCACTCAAATCCGAGATCATATGTAGAAGTTAGAGTAAGTCAAAGTTCAAGTTCGACTTAGACACATGGTAGGATTGGATGACATGGAAAAGGTCCCAGTGAATGGGGAGGCGCCAAGTGGCAGGTTGCCACTAGGTATCACATGTTGCATATTAGGGAAAAACAGAGGACGCAGGTTAAGAATTAACCTTGGCACAGACAGGTTGCGATGCAATCTAATCACAATCACATATCACATGTGGAAGGTATTACAAATATCTGCCCCCTGCAAGATGGGATGCAATAATCACAATCGCATATCGCATGAAAACCCTGTTGATATTTATGTTACCCCCAATACTCCGTTGATTGCAAAAGATCCCCAGAAATGATATGTTATACACTATATTTCATAGCCTAGAGGGTCTATTCATATCATAGCTGTATGGACTTTGATATCCGCCGTGGGAAAACACCGATTGTGATTTGCGATGGGGCTCCGGACCCAATATTTTATGGGCTAGGTTTGGTAATTCCGATAGGTCCGTAGTGGTATGGGTTTTGGTATCGACTAATGGAAAGCCTCGATTGCAATTTGCGATTGAGTTCCAAGATGCAATAATTTATATGTTAAGTTTAATACTCCCCATGGCTCCGTTGTATCATAATCACATATCGTCTACCTAGTTCACAATCCATAAGGATGAAGGACTTCACTAATTGTGATTTACGATATGGCCAACAGGTTATGGCCCATGATGCGACCAAATTCTCACTCAGTTAGTGGATTTTGGACCGAATTTGTGGGATTATGTCAGTTTTGGAGCATTTTTTGGAACAAATAGTGGGATAACCAGGAGAAGTCATAACTTCCTCAGTTATTATCCAAATTGGATGCAGAAAAAGGTTAGATAGCCATTTTTGAGTATTATGAACTCATTGAGACAGGTTTCAAGGGAATTTGAGCATCGTAAACACACTTTTGTTATAATTTGAGCATAATAGGGAGGCCCAAGCAATTGGAATCTGGACCAAGGAGACGTAGCCCGAGAGGGGTGAAATCGTTTATCATGTGCTTGATGTGTGTTTTATTTTGATGTTCTTTGTTCTTATTTTGTTTTTGTTCAACATATGTTATATATTAAATTTTTTCTAACATTTACATAAGAAACTCTCATGGGAATCAGTTATTTAAGAAAAAATATAAATCCTTAAGCACTTGATAAGAAAATGATAAGAATCTTGGTTTTTATTCTGAATGGGGAATTAGCACAGTATTACCAATTTGCTCCATTTCAGATCAATTTTACTTCTATCAAAATGAGTTTGTCTTTGACTCTCACAGTTCTCTTGCATGTGGCTGATGTGCATGTCAATATTTAGAGTTAAGGATAAAGGTAGGTGTTCTAAATTATACTCATGATCATTTTGGAATTCAAAATTTACAATACAGTTAAGAACATTGGTGTTAGATATCGCATTATCCACACGCTACTTCCCAACCCATGAAGACAAGTGATTTGGTCAGAACTTGGCTGCTTATTAATTCCATTACAAATGATCAAGTCTTGGGAAATACAAATCTTGATAAGCTCGATACTAATGTATTTAGAATTTATTTTGTATCTATTAGCTAGGTCACATTCCTCATATACCCATAGGGGTTTAGGGTTAGAGTTGTGATGCAGGAGCATTTAGACCTAGTCAGCAATGTGATGGTATGATCACATGTTGTGGCTAACAAAGGGTTGGAAGACAAGAGATTAATTAAATTTATTAATTTAAATGTATGAGGGTGTTTTATTTGTTGTCAAAATATTAACAGAAAAGGGTATAAGTGGTTGATTGATCCTCCCTGCATGGAGATCAAGCCAAGCAGTTAGATTATCTAGTTTGAATAGGATATGAGGGATGTGAAAGCTTAAATTAGCATTTGCTTGAGAAAAGAGTGGAGTGAAGAGATTCTTTAGGGAAGAATGAGAGATTTCTGGATGTGAACTAAATGGTTCATGAATCCGCATTTTGTATAAATTGTAATATTTAGGAATGAGTGAGGGGTTAGATTCAGATAGAGAGATAGGATGGATTTGTGAGGGGAGAACTAGAAAAGTCGAGTGTGACTGTTTCTTCTGTAAATAGTTATCAATATGAATATAGTGTGGATTGTGTATTTCTTTTTGTAATTCAGTATTGAGTGTGTTAGAGTAGGCAAAGTGTGTTACATAGAGGTTATATAGTGTAGAAAGAGCTAAGAAGAGAGAACAGATCAGAGCATGAGATGTTCTATACATTATGTAAAGATTGTCATGAATCAAAGGAGTTTATGTACAAAGCTTGTTTTGTGTGATATTTTGTTATGTGATTGGTTTCATAGATCATAGGATGAATCCTCTGTAATTAGAGTGAACAGTTAAGATCCTGGATATGTTTTAAGAAGCGAGAGTATATACTTTAGAGACCGACTAACTTGGAAGAAGCATTAAGTCTTAGCGGAACCTGTGAAATTTGTGAAGAAACCCCAAAATAAGTCAAGATCGTCCGTTGGCTGGCTGATCCGATGGTGATCAGAAACTGTGGGGGTTAGGAGTGTACGGATTTCTTGATCATGGTTGAAGCCCCGCACTCACTCCTAACCGTCAATCTCATATTCAACTCTTAGGTCAAAGTCAACTGCAGGAGTTAAGCTCGTTTTTAATCCGTGTGCTAGTTGAAGTCCCGCAGACCATAGATTTCATGGCCTCTTATATCCAACAAATATCGAGTCATAAAGTGATTGAACGATAATTTCAAAAATGGACCCAAACTTTTATACATCATGGATTTATATTCCTTATTGGCTCCGTAAGGGTGGGTAAATGTCCCGCAAGATCCCTGTCTGATATCGCCATTGACCGTTGATTCAAATATGCTTTGATCAAATGGTGGAGGATCCCCAAGTAGTTTGGTTGATTGGGTGAACCATCAACCATCGGATTGAAAAGTAAGATCAACGATGGAGAATTAATCTGATAAGATTTGTGGGAAGGGTGGACCCGATGAATTACGATTAGGAGTTTGATTTCTTTTGAAGTCCAGTCTTCGGCGTCTAGAGTGGGACCGACGTTCGTTGGCGGGTTCTGTGTTATTTCGATGTTTGGTGATTGGTCAGGTTTTTGTTAAAATCCACCAATGGAAAGGCTTCTGATGCATATGTGGGCCCATAAGTCATAGGTCCAGATGGGATCTTTGACAGGATGTAAGTTTTCTGGCATCATTTTTGGTATCAGAGCGGAAAAGGATTCTCCATAGAAGATTAGAGGTATTTGCATGTTAGAACCATCAAAGTAAAGTTAGAGCTCAAAAGAATTTAATGCAAAGGACACTGAGATCAAAACACGGAAAAGGTGAATCCTTTGTTAGCAGAGAGATTTTTTTGGATGTTTGAAGAACAACAAGGGAGTGAAAATTTCCTTTCAGACAAATGAAATTTCCATGTAAGTTGATTGAATGATTGGTTTGATTTAAAAGGTAAATTGAAGTAAAAGGTTTTGAATTTAATTCAAAATAGAAGAGTGGATTTCTATGACTGAAATCATTTAAATGATTTGAAGAATTTTAATGATTAAGGATTGCTTAAAGTATTGTTGAAGACAATAATATTGATGGTTGAAAGAACAAAGATTGGGTTTGATAGGTCTAAAAGAAGAACCACTACAAGGAATGAATTTTGGAATTCGCAGAAGCAAGACAGGATTTGCTTACAACATATTATCAGAAGGAATTTGTAGTGTGTCATGAATTTGTAGGTGAATTTCAAATTGAATCTTAATCATAAGATGAAGAATAGTTGCTGACTGTATGGAGTCTTTTGAATGGAGAAGGTTAAATGAAATCGTGAACAGATGAATCATTTGGCAAAGATTAAACTGATGGAATGGGAATTAGTTTTAAGACATCTTTGAAGGAAAATTGGCAGGTTTGAAAGTTACTTTGATGTATCTTGAGATAAGATTGTACAGTTCAATGGAAGCAGCGAAATTGCTGAAAGGTAGAATGAATTGTATCAGCATCATAGCACATGAGCTATGTTAAAGAAGATGAAGCAAGAATAACTCTCAGATGAGTAAAGGTGACAGTACCCAACAGTAAATGAAATTACTGAATGAATGAAGGAAAGAAGGAAGTGAACAATTGAAGATGCAACAGCCTAGAACAAGGAGTGTTCAAGAGAAGTTGAGAACAACTTCCAACTACAGTTAGGTAGAAGTTGTTGAGGCAGCTCCACAATTGTGATTGTGGGTAGAGTTATCTTAAAGATAAAAATTCCAACAAGAGGAGTGCTAGGTGGAATTGCTAGTCAGTGAAAGGTTTGAGGAAAGAACCAATAGATGCCAAAAGGCTAAACTCAGAAAAGTTTGGTGAGGCATGAAGGAGACTTGTTATAGATGAAAGAAAGGACTAGTTGTAGCTCACCAATGAACAAGGGAAGTTCACCAAAGGAAGAAATGGAATTGACTATTGACAGTCATAATAGGGGTATAGAGGAAAGTCACAGACAAAGAAAAAAGAGTGCCAAACCATTTGGACTCAAAAGAATGAGTAAAGCAGAAATGAACTATGTAGAGTTGACTGAGATGAAGGCAGAACTCAATCATTTGAAGAAGATGGTATAGAAAGGAATCAGAGAAGATTTGAAATAAATAATTTATGTGGGGAAAAGAGTTAAGTGGCCTGTCAAAGAATTGTTTGCTGAGAAATTAATGGTTCGAAAAGTTGAAGAATACATTTGTGAAACAAAGAGAGGAACTCTCCTTGGGGAAGGAGACAGTGATGAAAAGATGATCTACATATATCAGCATGAGAGAAAGGTGCTAGTAGCATCTTCACAGGCAGGAGAATCTCATAGTTCTGAGAATAATTATTTGTGTGAATGTAAAGTTGTAGGTATGCAGCCAAATGAAATTGACTCTGCGAAAGAGGAAGAGACAAGAAAAATAGAAAAGGAGATGCAGGAAAACTTTCACGACTTTGATTGGTGGAGAAAATTAAAAGGTATGAGTAAATTGTTGTGTCTTCTCTTACTGAAAACTTATTGGACCATGTCACAAGAAATATTAACATGGATAGAAAACTGATGGAAAATGGACAGAGGGGGAGAAGCTAATGCATTGCAGGGTTATGAAGTGAAGAGAAGTGAAGCTGACACAGAGAACTCAACTGAAGAAGTTAAGCCAAGGAAATATTTGAAAGATCAAAGTCTTATCATAGAAGAGAAGGAGACATTGTTATCTTATTTGGATAAACTGAGTGCTGGAGAAAATTTTGAAGGACAGGAGGATGTTATGCAGACTTATGAGGAAATTGTCAAGCAAAGTCAAGAAGCTACAATCCCAGAAGTTTTCTTTGATGAAAAGGAAATAAGAGATGTTGAGGAAGAATCTCTCAATAACTTAGTGAATTATCCGAATAGTTCAAAGGAGCATGAAGGTCTGGTCAATGAGAGTTCAGATGAAGAGACTTGTATTTTTGAAACTGACATGATGTGTATATTTTCAGGTTTGACAGGTGATGAACAGCAATTGGACAATGTGCTTATGCATGTTGATGAAGAATTGAAACTGTTTGAGGAAATGGTTGAAATAGAAGGATTTTTTGAGAATGTATTTAATACGTTTGAGAATGATGGTATTGACAGGGAAATTGTCATGATTAAGGAAATTGAAGACAAACAAATGGAAATTTGTGATGATAAACAGAATGAAGTATCTTCAGTAGAAAATCGAGACTGTGTGGAAAATGTGAAGGAATGTATGATGATGTTGACCAATACAGAAGTTCAGGAATTCTATGATTTTAAAGTGGATTATTTTAATGAATCTATAAACCATAAAGAAGCTTTAGAAAACCAGAATTTTATTTTTCTTGTAGGTGAAGATGAAGCAACACTAATTAGTTGTACAAAAGGTGAAACGATACTTCACAATGATATATTTCAGGAGAATTTAATTCTTGAATTGTTGAATGACATTTTTGTGTCAAAATAAGGAATATTCTATAATGAACAAGAAAGTGCTCAAATGAAGTTTATTGACAGTTTTATAAATTGTGCAAAGGATCAGTATAAGGACTTGATGGTAGAGTTATCTGTGGAGACAGAAATCCATAGTAACTTTAAATCTAATAATTATGGCAGAAATTCAGTTTTATACAGGAAACAAGAGTCATATGCAAATGATATGCTTATTGGAGATGAGAGAAGATTCAAGTTACTGGAAAAGTTATTAGATGAACCTGATAAGATAAAGGGGAAGATTGTCTTTAATGATAATGAAAGGGAAGTTGTAAAGTACAAGAAACAATTTGTAAATGATAGAGGTGAAGAAGAATTGGACATAAATTTCATAATTTCTATGGTGAGGGAGAATGTACAGTAGACGGATGTCAGTGGAGTTCAGCTAAGAACAAATTGTAAAGAGGAAGTTGAGAAAGTGGGGAAGATGAAGTTAGTTAAGAAGAGAGACAACGAGGAAGAGAAATTAACAAAAGAAGTCTGTATCAGCAAGGAAAGTGAACAACAACAACATAAGATTTGGAATCTTAGAAGAACAGAAGTGACAGTGGCAGAAGAAATGAATCAACAACATAATGGAAGTGATGACCAGTTACAGAGTAAAGTTTGGGATACTGGATAATCAACATAAGAAACACATGACCAGGAGGTCATGAAAACATTCAACTTTGGGAGATGTAGGAGCATTTAGACCTAGTCAGCAATGTGATTGTATGATCACATGTTGTGGCTAAAAAAGGGTTGGAAGACAAGAGATTAATTAATTTTATTAATTTAAATGTATGAGAGTGTTTTAATTGTTGTCAAAATCTGAGCGGAAAAGGGTATAAGTGGCTAATTGATCCTCCGTGCATGGAGATCAGGCCAAGCAATTAGATTATCTAGTTTGAATAGGATATGAGGGATGTGAAAGCTTAAATTAGCATTGTTTGTAAAAAGAGTGGAGTGAAGAGATTCTTTAGGGAAGAATGAGAGATTTCTGGATCTGAACTAAATTGTTCATGAATCTGCATTTTGTATAAATTGTAATCTTTTCGAATGAGTTAGGGGTTAGATTCAGATGGAAAGATAAAATGGATGAGCGAGGGGAGAACTGAAACAGTCGAGTGTGACTGTTTCTTCTGTAAATAGTTATCAATATGAATACAATGTGGATTTTGTATTTCTTTGTGTAATTCAGTATTGAATGTGTTAGAGTAGGCAAAGCGTGTTAGACAAAGGTTATATAGTGTTAAGAGAGCTAAGTAGAAGAGAGAGAAAATCATAGCACAAGATGTTCTATACATTATGTAAAGACTGTCATGAATCAAAGGAGTTTGTGTACAAAGCTTATTTTGCATGATATTTTGTTATGTGATTGGTTTCGTAGATCATAGGCCGAATCCTCTGTAATTACAGTGAATAGTTAAGAGCCTGGATATGTTGTAAGAAACCAGAGTATAGAGTTTAGAGACCAACTAACTTGGTAGAAGCGCTAAGTCTTAGTGGAAATTGTTAAATTTATGAAGAAACCCCAAAATAAGTCAAGACCGCCTGTTGGCTCGCTGATCCGATGGTGATCAGAAACTGCAGGGGCTAGGAGTGTATGGATTTCTTGATCGTGGCTGAAGCCCTGCACTCACTCCTAATCGTCGATCTCATATTCAACTCCTAGGTCACAAACAACTGTGGGAGTTAAGCTCGTTTTTAATCTATGTGCTATTTGAAGTCCCCAGATCGTGGATTTGATGGCCTCTTATATCTAACGGATATCAGATCATCAAGTCATCGAACATTAATTTCAAAAATGGACCTCAACTTTTATACATCATGGATTTATATTCCTTATCGGCTCTGTAAGGGCGGGTAAATGTTGCGGAAGATTCCCGTCCGATATTGCCACTGACTGTTGGTTCAAATGTGCTTTGATCAAACTGTGGAGGATCGTAAAGTAGGTTGGTTGATCGGGTGAACCATCAATCGTCGGATTGAAAAGTAAGATCAATGGCAGAGAATTAATCCGATAATATTTGTGGGAAGGGCAGACCTGACGAATTATGATCGGGAGTTTGATTTCTTTTGAAGTCTAGTATTCGGCGTCAAGTGTGGGACTAGCGTTCGTTGGCAGGTTCTGTGTTATTCTGCTGTTTGGTGATTGGTCCTGTTTTTGTTAAAATCCACCAATGCAAACGCTTCTGATGCATATGTGGGCCCATAACTCATAGGTCCGCATGGGATCTTTGGCAAGATGTCAATTTTCTGGCATCAAGTTGTTACTTAGGAAAGTAGCTTGGTTAGTGGCAGTTCTAACATTGAAGTCCCCAAGCAAAATGATATTGCATTTCTTTCTTAGGAAGTGGATGTCTTTCTCTAAGGTATTGAAGGGAAGTTCTTATCTAGGTTTCTATTATTATTGGGGGTAGAGTTGATATGAGCGAAATAACAAATTGCAAGAAAAATCTTATTTGTATTAGGATCAAAATTTTCAATTCAAATGTATTGATTAAGGGAGTCGATCTTATAAAAATAAATGTTAGAAGAAACATTGTTTTTTATATAAAAAGCTATACCACCAAAACCTCTACAAGAGGATTTCTTGTTCCAAGTTGACCAGAGAATGAATACATCTATGTGGGAGACGCTATATTCATCATGCTCCCAAGTTTCAACTATGAAAATAAGATCAATGTCACTTGAGATCCAACTTATAATACGAAATTTACGCTAGGGAAAACCACAGGAGTTTTAGAAGAGGATCCAGAGTGTTCCTAATTCCTACTTATCACTTTTTTTTTGGACTTTATTTTCAATAATAGTTTTCTTATTCCTAACCACTGCCCACTTCCCTTCCTTTCTTGTCTCCTTGACCTTTTGGACCTCTTACCTTAGTTCAACTTGGTCTTATGGAATAAGATCTTCATTTATAAATATTCATGTTCCTTTTAGACTTGGGATTTACTAAGTATATCTAATTTATGGTCATTACAACTTACCTTAACACATATGAGTCTATGTTTATGCTCAAATATTGTTCCCACCTTTTTTTCTTCTATGAGATAAGTTGTTTGAATTTGTAATTTTGTTTTCAATTGCTCTTTTACTATTTCTAATATGTCATCATCTTTTTGCTGTTTTATACCAACAATTATAAGCTCAAGGTTCTTTTGTGGCACTCATGATGTAGTTCAATTAGTTTATTCATTTCCTCTTTATAAATTTGATATCTAATTTATTCTCCAGCTACTTAAAAAGTAATTATTATTTTAATTCTTTAATCATCTCTCAAGACAATCCAATAAAATCCGGATCAAATAATTACAAATCAAATACATGAAATTTTAACAAATATATGTACATAAAAAAATGTTACTCTCTAAATATTGTTAGTAATGTTATACTGTTACCACTGCATCTGAACGCTCTTTGCTATTTTGGTTAAGTCAATTACAAACTGAATTATCCGTTCCCAAAAAATGATTCACGGATTTGTTGGTGATTTGTTTTCTATGCAACCACATTTTAAAATACCAATTACAAAGCTATGACTTCTACGGCCATTAAAAACAAAATATCCTTTAAGCGTATGAAAAAGAGCTTGGGAGCACGTGGGATATAAAATTCAAACAACATGTTTGGTATTTTTAAATAATTAAAATATTTTGAGGGATTTTGGAATCTATCCGGATTTCGTTTATTGAGTATATTTGTTTTATCCCAGTTTGAATGTTGAATGTGTCTAGCTTTTGTTTCATTGAAAACGACGTTACAACAATTATATTATATTTTCAATTATGCTTCCAATCTAATAGTCAAACCTGAAAACCTTCTAAATTTGTCAAATAAAATATGTGAAGTGATGACCAGTTACAGAGTAAAGTTTGGGATACTGGACAATCAGCATAAGAAACACATGACCAGGAGGTCGTGAAAACATTCAACTTTGGCAGATGTAGGAGCATTTAGACCTAGTCAGCAATGTGATTGTATGATCACATGTTGTGGCTAAAAAAGGGTTGGAAGACAAGAGATTAATTAATTTTATTAATTTAAATGTATGAGAGTGTTTTAATTGTTGTCAAAATCTGAGCGGAAAAGGGTATAAGTGGCTAATTGATCCTCCGTGCATGGAGATCAGGCCAAGCAATTAGATTATCTAGTTTGAATAGGATATGAGGGATGTGAAAGCTTAAATTAGCATTGTTTGTAAAAAGAGTGGAGTGAAGAGATTCTTTAGGGAAGAATGAGAGATTTCTGGATCTGAACTAAATTGTTCATGAATCTGCGTTTTGTATAAATTGTAATCTTTTGGAATGAGTTAGGGGTTAGATTCAGATGGAAAGATAAAATGGATGAGCGAGGGGAGAACTGAAACAGTCGAGTGTGACTGTTTCTTCTGTAAATAGTTATCAATATGAATACAATGTGGATTGTGTATTTCTTTGTGTAATTCAGTATTGAGTGTGTTAGAGTAGGCAAAGCGTGTTAGACAAAGGTTATATAGTGTTAAGAGAGATAAGTAGAAGAGAGAACAGATCATAGCACAAGATGTTCTATACATTATGTAAAGATTGTCATGAATCAAAGGAGTTTGTGTACAAAGCTTATTTTGCATGATATTTTGTTATGTGATTGGTTTCGTAGATCATAGGCCGAATCCTCTGTAATTACAGTGAATAGTTAAGAGCCTGGATATGTTGTAAGAAACCAGAGTATAGAGTTTAGAGACCAACTAACTTGGCAGAAGCGCTAAGTCTTAGTGGAACTTGTTAAATTTATGAAGAAACCCCAAAATAAGTCAAGACCGCCTGTTGGCTCGCTGATCCAATGGTGATCAGAAACTGCAGGGGGTAGGAGTGTATGGATTTCTTGATCGTGGCTGAAGCCCTGCACTCACTCCTAATCGTCGATCTCATATTCAACTCCTAGGTCACAATCAACTGTGGGAGTTAAGCTCATTTTTAATCTATGTGCTATTTGAAGTCCCCCAGATCGTGGATTTAATGGCCTCTTATATCTAACGGATATCGGGTCATCAAGTCATCGAACATTAATTTCAAAAATGGACCTGAACTTTTATACATCATGGATTTATATTCCTTATCGGCTCTGTAAGGGCAGGTAAATGTTGCGGAAGATCCCCGTCCGATATTGCCGCTGACTGTTGGTTCAAATGTGCTTTGATCAAACTGTGGAGGATCATAAAGTAGGTTGGTTGATCGGGTAAACCATCAATCGTCGGATTGAAAAGTAAGATCAATGGCAGAGAATTAATCCGATAATATTTGTGGGAAGGGCAGACCTGACGAATTATGATCGGGAGTTTGATTTCTTTTGATGTCTGGTATTCGGTGTCAAGAGTGGGACTAGCGTTCGTTGGCAGGTTCTGTGTTATTCTGCTGTTTGGTGATTGGTCCTGTTTTTGTTAAAATCCACCAATGCAAACGCTTCTGATGCATATGTGGGCCCATAACTCATAGGTCCGCATGGGATCTTTGGCAAGATGTCAATTTTCTGGCATCAAGTTGTTACTTAGGAAAGTAGCTTGGTTAGTGGCAGTTCTAACATTGAAGTCCCCAAGCAAAATGATATTGCATTTCTTTCTTAGGAAGTGGATGTCTTTCTCTAAGGTATTGAAGGGGAAGTTCTTATTTAGGTTTTTATTATTATTGGGGGTAGAGTTGATATGAGCGAAACAACAAATTGCAAGAAAAATCTTATTTGTATTAGGATCAAAATTTTCAATTCAAATGTATTGATTAAGGGAGTCGATCTTATAAAAATAAATGTTAGAAGAAATATTGTTTTTTATATAAAAAGCTATACCACCAAAACCTCTACAGAGGATTTCTTGTTCCAAGTTGACCAGAGAATGAATACATCTATGTGGGAGACGCTATATTCATCATGCTCCCAAGTTTCAACCATGAAAATAAGATCAATGTCACTCGAGATCCAGCTTAAAATACGAAATTTACGCTAGGGAAAACCACAGGAGTTTTAGAAGAGGATCGAGAGTGTTCCTAATTCCTACTTATCACTTTTTTTTTGGACTTTATTTTCAATAATAGTTTTCTTATTCCTAACCACTGCCCACTTCCCTTCCTTTCTTGTCTCCTTGACCTTTTGGACCTCTTACCTTAGTTCAACTTGGTCTTATGGAATAAGATCTTCATTTATAAATATTCATGTTGCTTTTAGACTTGGGATTTAATAAGTATATCTAATTTATGGTCATTACAACTTACCTTAACACAGATGAGTCTATGTTTATGCTCAAATATTGTTCCCACCTTTTTTTCTTCTATGAGATAAGTGGTTTGAATTTGTAATTTTGTTTTCAATTGCTCTTTTACTATTTCTAATATGTCATCATCTTTTTGCTGTTTTATACCAACAATTATAAGTTCAAGGTTCTTTTGTGGCACTCATGATGTAGTTCAATTAGTTTATTCATTTCCTCTTTATAAATTTGATATCTAATTTATTCTCCAGCTACTTAAAAAGTAATTATTATTTTAATTCTTTAATCATCTCTCAAGACAATCCAATAAAATCCGGATCAAATAATTACAAATCAAATACATGAAATTTTAACAAATATATGTACATAAAAAATGTTACTCTCTATATATTGTTAGTAATGTTATACTGTTACCACTGCATCTGAACGCTCTTTGCTATTTTGGTTAAGTCAATTACAAACTGAATTATCCGTTCCCAAAAAATGATTCACGGATTTGTTGGTGACTTGTTTTCTACGCAACCACATTTTAAAATACCAATTACAAAGCTATGACTTTTACGGCCATTAAAAACAAAATATCCTTTAAGCGTACGAAAAAGAGCTTGGGAGCACGTGGGATATAAAATTCAAACAACATGTTTGGTATTTTTAAATAATTAATATTTTTTGAGGGATTTTGGAATCTTTCCGGATTTCGTTTATTGAGTATATTTTTTTTATCCCAGTTTGAATGTTGAATATGTCTAGCTTTTGTTTCATTGAAAACGACGTTACGGCAATTATATTATATTTTCAATTATGCTTCCAATTTAATAGTCAAACCTGAAAACCTTCTAAATTTGTCAAATAAAATATGTGAAGTGATGACCAGTTACAGAGTAAAGTTTGGGATACTGGACAATCAGCATAAGAAACACATGACCAGGAGGTCGTGAAACCATTCAACTTTGGGAGATGTAGGAGCATTTAGACCTAGTCAGCAACGTGATTGTATGATCACATGTTGTGGATAAAAAAGGGTTGGAAGACAAGAGATTAATTAATTTTATTAATTTAAATGTATGAGAGTGTTTTAATTGTTGTCAAAATCTGAGCGGAAAAGGGTATAAGTGGCTAATTGATCCTCCGTGCATGGAGATCAGGCCAAGCAATTAGATTATCTAGTTTGAATAGGATATGAGGGATGTGAAAGCTTAAATTAGCATTGTTTGTAAAAAGAGTGGAGTGAAGAGATTCTTTAGGGAAGAATGAGAGATTTCTGGATCTGAATTAAATTGTTCATGAATCTGCATTTTGTATAAATTGTAATCTTTTCGAATGAGTTAGGGGTTAGACTCAGATGGAAAGATAAAATGGATGAGCGAGGGGAGAACTGAAACAGTGGAGTGTGACTGTTTCTTCTGTAAATAGTTATCAATATGAATACAATGTGGATTGTGTATTTCTTTGTGTAATTCAGTATTGAGTGTGTTAGAGTAGGCAAAGCGTGTTAGACAAAGGTTATATAGTGTTAAGAGAGCTAAGTAGAAGAGAGAACAGATCATAGCACAAGATGTTCTATACATTATGTAAAGACTGTCATGAATCAAAGGAGTTTGTGTACAAAGCTTATTTTGCATGATATTTTGTTATGTGATTGGTTTCGTAGATCATAGGCCGAATCCTCTGTAATTACAGTGAATAGTTAAGAGCCTGGATATGTTGTAAGAAACCAGAGTATAGAGTTTAGAGACCAACTAACTTGGCAGAAGCGCTAAGTCTTAGTGGAACTTGTTAAATTTATGAAGAAACCCCAAAATAAGTCAAGACCGCCTGTTGGCTCGCTGATCCGATGGTGATCAGAAACTGCAGGGGGTAGGAGTGTATGGATTTCTTCATCGTGGCTGAAGCCCTGCACTCACTCTTAATCGTCGATCTCATATTCAACTCCTAGGTCACAATCAACTGTGGGAGTTAAGCACATTTTTAATCTATGTGCTATTTGAAGTCCCCCAGATCATGGATTTGATGGCCTCTTATATCTAACGGATATCGGGTCATCAAGTCATCGAACATTAATTTCAAAAATGGACCTGAACTATTATACATCATGGATTTATATTCCTTATCGGCTCTGTAAAGGCGGGTAAATGTTGCGGAAGATCCCCGTCCAAAATTGCCGCTGACTGTTGGTTCAAATGTGCTTTGATCAAACTGTGGAGGATCATAAAGTAGGTTGGTTGATCGGGTGAACCATCAATCGTCGGATTGAAAAGTAAGATCAATGGCAGAGAATTAATCCGATAATATTTGTGGGAAGGGCAGACCTGACGAATTATGATCGGGAGTTTGATTTCTTTTGAAGTCTGGTATTCGGCGTCAAGAGTGGGACTAGCGTTCATTGGTAGGTTCTGTGTTATTCTGCTGTTTGGTGATTGGTCCTGTTTTTGTTAAAATCCACCAATGCAAACGCTTCTTATGCATATGTGGGCCCATAACTCATAGGTCCGCATGGGATCTTTGGCAAGATGTCAATTTTCTGGCATCAAGTTGTTACTTAGGAAAGTAGCTTGGTTAGTGGCAGTTCTAACATTGAAGTCCCCAAGCAAAATGATATTGCATTTCTTTCTTAGGAAGTGGATGTCTTTCTCTAAGTTATTGAAGGGGAAGTTCTTATCTAGGTTTTTATTATTATTGGGGGTAGAGTTGATATGAGCGAAATAACAAATTGCAAGAAAAATCTTATTTGTATTAGGATCAAAATTTTCAATTCAAATGTATTGATTAAGGGAGTCGATCTTATAAAAATAAATGTTAGAAGAAACATTGTTTTTTATATAAAAAGCTATACCACCAAAACCTCTACAAGAGGATTTCTTGTTCCAAGTTGACCAGAGAATGAATACATCTATGTTGGAGACGCTATATTCATCATGCTCCCAAGTTTCAACTATGAAAATAAGATCAATGTCACTCGAGATCCAGCTTATAATACGAAATTTACGCTAGGGAAAACCACAGGAGTTTTAGAAGAGGATCTAGAGTGTTCCTAATTCCTACTTATCACTTTTTTTTTGGACTTTATTTTCAATAATAGTTTTCTTATTCCTAACCATTGTCCACTTCCCTTCCTTTCTTGTCTCCTTGACCTTTTGGACCTCTTACCTTAGTTCAACTTGGTCTTATGGAATAAGATCTTCATTTATAAATATTCATGTTCCTTTTAGACTTGGGATTTACTAAGTATATCTAGTTTATGGTCATTACAACTTACCTTAACACAGATGAGTCTATGTTTATGCTCAAATATTGTTCCCACCTTTTTTTCTTCTATGAGATAAGTTGTTTGAATTTGTAATTTTGTTTTCAATTGCTCTTTTACTATTTCTAATATGTCATCATCTTTTTGCTGTTTTATACCAACAATTATAAGCTCAAGGTTCTTTTGTGGCACTCATGATGTAGTTCAATTAGTTTATTCATTTCCTCTTTATAAATTTGATATCTAATTTATTGTCCAGCTACTTAAAAAGTAATTATTATTTTAATTCTTTAATCATCTCTCAAGACAATCCAATAAAATCCGATCAAATAATTACAAATCAAATACATGAAATTTTAACAAATATATGTACATAAAAAATGTTACTCTCTAAATATTGTTAGTAATGTTATACTGTTACCACTGCGTCTGAACGCTCTTTGCTATTTTGGTTAAGTCAATTACAAACTGAATTATCCGTTCCCAAAAAATGATTCACGGATTTGTTGGTGACTTGTTTTCTATGGAACCACATTTTAAAATACCAATTACAAAGCTATGACTTCTACGGCCATTAAAAACAAAATATCCTTTAAGCGTATGAAAAGAGCTTGGGAGCACGTGGGATATAAAATTCAAACAACATGTTTGGTATTTTTAAATAATTAAAATTTTTTGAGGGATTTTGGAATCTATCAGGATTTCGTTTATTGAGTATATTTTTTTTATCCCAGTTTGAATGTTGAATGTGTCTAGCTTTTGTTTCATTGAAAACGACGTTACAGCAATTATATTATATTTTTAATTATGTTTCCAATCTAATAGTCAAACCTGAAAACCTTCTAAATTTGTCAAATAAAATATGTGAAGTGATGACCAGTTTCAGAGTAAAGTTTGGGATACTGGACAATCAACATAAGAAACACATGACCAGGAGGTCGTGAAAACATTCAACTTTGGGAGATGTAAGAGCATTTAGACCTAGTCAGCAATGTGATTGTATGATCACATGTTGTGGATAAAAAAGGGTTGGAAGACAAGAGATTAATTAATTTTATTAATTTAAATGTATGAGAGTGTTTTAATTGTTGTCAAAATCTGAGCGGAAAAGGGTATAAGTGGCTAATTGATCCTCCGTGCATGGAGATCAGGCCAAGCAATTAGATTATCTAGTTTGAATAGGATATGAGGGATGTGAAAGCTTAAATTAGCATTGTTTGTAAAAAGAGTGGAGTGAAGAGATTCTTTAGGGAAGAATGAGAGATTTCTAGATCTGAACTAAATTGTTCATGAATCTGCATTTTGTATAAATTGTAATCTTTTGGAATGAGTTAGGGGTTAGACTCAGATGGAAAGATAAAATGGATGAGCGAGGGGAGAACTGAAACAATCGAGTGTGAATGTTTCTTCTGTAAATAGTTATCAATATGAATACAATGTGGATTGTGTATTTCTTTGTGTAATTCAGTATTGAGTGTGTTAGAGTAGGCAAAGCGTGTTAGACAAAGGTTATATAGTATTAAGAGAGCTAAGTAGAAGAGAGAACAGATCATAGCACAAGATGTTCTATACATTATGTAAAGACTGTCATGAATCAAATGAGTTTGTGTACAAAGCTTATTTTGCATGATATTTTGTTATGTGATTGGTTTCGTAGATCATAGGCCGTATCCTCTGTAATTACAATGAATAGTTAGGAGCCTGGATATGTTGTAAGAAAACAGAGTATAGAGTTTAGAGACCAACTAACTTGGCAGAAGCGCTAAGTCTTAGTGGAACTTGTTAAATTTATGAAGAAACCCCAAAATAAGTCAAGACGGCCTGTTGGCTCGCTGATCCGATGGTGATCAGACACTGCAGGGGGTAGGAGTGTATGGATTTCTTGATCGTGGCTGAAGCCCTGCACTCACTCCTAATCGTCGATCTCATATTCAACTCCTAGGTCACAATCAACTGTTGGAGTTAAGCTCGTTTTTAATCTATGTGCTATTTGAAGTCCCCTAGATCATGGATTTTATGGCCTCTTATATCTAACGGATATCGGGTCATCAAGTCATCGAACATTAATTTCAAAAATGGACCTGAACTTTTATACATCATGGATTTATATTCCTTATCGGCTCTGTAAGGGCGGGTAAATGTTGTGGAAGATCCCCCTCTGATATTGCCGCTGACTGTTGGTTCAAATGTGCTTTGATCAAACTGTGGAGGATCGTAAAGTAGGTTGGTTGATCGGGTGAACCATCAATCGTCGGATTGAAAAGTAAGATCAATGGCAGAGAATTAATTCGATGATATTTGTGGGAAGGGCAGACCTGACAAATTATGATCGGGAGTTTGATTTCTTTTGAAGTCTGGTATTCGGCGTCAAGAGTGGGACTAGCGTTCGTTGGCAGGTTCTGTGTTATTCTGCTGTTTGGTGATTGGTCCTGTTTTTGTTAAAATCCACCAATGCAAACGCTTCTGATGCATATGTGGGCCCATAACGCATAGGTCCGCATGGGATCTTTGGCAAGATGTCAATTTTCTGGCATCAAGTTGTTACTTAGGAAAGTAGCTTGGTTAGTGGCAGTTCTAACATTGAAGTCCCCAAGCAAAATGATATTGCATTTCTTTCTTAGGAAGTGGATGTCTTTCTCTAAGGTATTGAAGGGGAAGTTCTTATCTAGGTTTTTATTATTATTGGGGTAGAGTTGATATGAGCGAAATAACAAATTGCAAGAAAAATCTTATTTGTATTAGGATCAAAATTTTCAATTCAAATGTATTGATTAAGGGAGTCGATCTTATAAAAATAAATGTTAGAAGAAACATTGTTTTTTATATAAAAAGCTATACCACCAAAACCTCTACAAGAGGATTGCTTGTTCCGAGTTGACCAGAGAATGAATACATCTATGTGGGAGACGCTATATTCATCATGCTCCCAAGTTTCAACTATGAAAATAAGATCAATGTCACTCGAGATCCAGCTTATAATACGAAATTTACGCTAGGGAAAACCACAGGAGTTTTAGAAGATGATCCAGAGTGTTCCTAATTCCTACTTATCACTTTTTTTTTGGACTTTATTTTCAATAATAGTTTTCTTATTCCTAACCACTGCCCACTTCCCTTCCTTTCTTGTCTCCTTGACCTTTTAGACCTCTTACCTTAGTTCAACTTGGTCTTATGGAATAAGATCTTCATTTATAAATATTCATGTTCCTTTTAGACTTGGGATTTACTAAGTATATCTAATTTATGGTCATTACAACTTACCTTAACACAGATGAGTCTATGTTTATGCTCAAATATTGTTCTCACCTTTTTTTCTTCTATGAGATAAGTTGTTTGAATTTGTAATTTTGTTTTCAATTGCTCTTTTACTA
This sequence comes from Pinus tabuliformis, assembly GCA_031772625.1. Lineage (NCBI taxonomy): Eukaryota > Viridiplantae > Streptophyta > Pinopsida > Pinales > Pinaceae > Pinus > Pinus tabuliformis. The sequence goes on along the minus strand of CM062804.1, from coordinate 150,190,397 downwards.
TTTCTAATATGTCATCATCTTTTTTCTGTTTTATACCAACAATTATAAGTTCAAGGTTCTTTTGTGGCACTCATGATGTAGTTCAATTAGTTTATTCATTTCCTCTTTATAAATTTGATATCTAATTTATTATTTTAATTCTTTAATCATCTCTCAAGACAATCCAATAAAATCCGGATCAAATAATTACAAATCAAATACATGAAATTTTAACAAATATATGTACATAAAAAATGTTACTCTCTAAATATTGTTAGTAATGTTATACTGTTACCACTGCATCTGAACGCTCTTTGCTATTTTGGTTAAGTCAATTACAAACTGAATTATCCGTTCCCAAAAAATGATTCACGGATTTGTTGGTGACTTGTTTTCTATGCAACCACATTTTAAAATACCAATTACAAAGCTATGACTTCTACGGCCATTAAAAACAAAATATCCTTTAAGCGTATGAAAAAGAGCTTGGGAGCACGTGGGATATAAAATTCAAACAACATGTTTGGTATTTTTAAATAATTAAAATTTTTTGAGGGATTTTGGAATCTATCCGGATGTCGTTTATTGAGTATATTTTTTTTATCCCAGTTTGAATGTTGAATGTGTCTAGCTTTTGTTTCATTGAAAACGACGTTACAGCAATTATATTATATTTTCAATTATGCTTCCAATCTAATAGTCAAACCTGAAAACCTTCTAAATTTGTCTAATAAAATATGTGAAGGACTCACGGTTATGTTTTCGAGATTAAACCATTTTTTATTGGCAATTTAGAATCAAATTTGATGTTCCACATTAGCGTTGAGTTCCGCTTATACCGTTATCCATTCTCCAATGGCGACCGCGGCCGAGGACACAATTGTCATATCTTCTAAATAAAATAAATTTTTTCTTATTAGCAATTTTATAAACAACTTTGAATACCAATTAAAATTAACAAATAAAATTACGCTTTTGTGGCAAATTGCTTACTAAACACTAGCATTGACTTTGTAAAACTGCATACTTATACAGTCACTCATCACTGACATTGGCAACTGCCAGTAAATTAGAGTACTCAAGATGAAGAGGAAGCACGATTATTCACCGTTGACACTGACTTTGGTAAATGGTTGAGGATGAAGAGGAATTATAATTGATATAATTTTGATAAAATTGGTGGCGATGGAGAGTTGCTATTTATTATTAATATTTACATTGATTTTGGATAATAATCTTATAGGAATGAAGAAAATGATAATCACAACTATGAGTACAAAAATGATAGAAATGAAAAAATGGATAAAAGGATTATTTACTATGATATTGACTTTGGAAAATAGTAAATTACAACTATTAAGTCTGATTGTTGACATCATCAAGTAATTTGAATTTTAAAATTTATAACAGTGTGGCATTTTTATGAAGATGGGAGATTAGATACTTATTAACATAAAATTGTTGAGAAAATATTTTAGTCATACACCATTCTAAGAAGCTAACTAGTTGGAGAAAATCTCTCAAATTTAGGACTCAAACCCTACTTAATGATAAGAATAGACTCTCTACCTAGAGAACTATCTCCACCCAATAATTATCAATAATTCCAACAATTAAATATATGATCGCCCACATAAGTCAAGTAGGAGTTATATATTCCAGCGCTCCCCCTTAACATATGTTTGTCTTAATCTTGATGAGTAAATTCTATCTTTGGTCCAACTTGGCATTTGCAATCATTACTAAAAATGTTGACATCCATATCAAGAAACAACCATCCACTAGAGTGCATGGGTCACTAAACTCAACACCCTTCTTAATGATAGCAGTAGACATTCTAAATAGAGAACTATCTCCATCCAAAAATGACTAATAATTCCAACAATTAAATATATGATCACGCGCATACGTTGGTGTCGTACGTTGGCCATTGTACTGACGGCCAGAGGAAAGAGCTAGTCTCAGTCCCGTAAAGAAACCAATGCTGCTTCAATCAGCTACTATTGATTTTTCGGGTTGATCACTACATAATTTGACTTACCTCCTTAACTTTAGTCGGCTCGTCGAGCGGTAGCGAGTCAATCTCCTTTCGTCGAGCGGTAGCGAGTCAATCGATAGCAAGCTCATAAGCCAGCTTGTCGAGCTTCAGATGGAATTGAACTATTTAGCAACGTGTGGTTCAGAGTGAATGAAGAATGCCTAATGAGTGGGATGATGGCTACTGCTTTAACGAAAGAGCGTGGCGGTCTTCTGAAGTGCTCGTCCTTGTCCCTAATATCAATATTAGAAGGCTACGAAAGTTAGATATATTATATATGTCATTATGCTTGCCTTATGACTTGACACTTCGTATTTCACGTTCCTCCTCTCCCTCGAGCCGTTCCTCCTCACCTTCAACTTTCAGCTTTCCTCCCGCAGCGGATGATGCACTTTTCATAGGCTTTAGTAGGAGTTATATATTCCAACACTCCCCCTAACAAATTAGTCATGTAGGAGTTATATATTCCAACACTCCCCCTTAAAAACTGTCTGTCTTAATCTTGATGAATAAATTCTATCTTTGGTCCAACTTGGCATTTACAATCATTACAAAAAATGTTGACATCCATATAAAGAAAAAACCATCCAACAGAGTGCATGGGTCACTAAACACTACAATGATATCCTTCATGTACATGGTTCAGTCAACCATCATATATTCATACGTTACCTATAATTTTAACTTCCCTTACATCATCATCATCATCATCATGGGTTTTCTTGACTCATTTCTCTGGGTTTTTTTGCCTTACCCTCAACCATGATCTAGATTCTCTTGCATCGAACTCCCAAGGAACAATAACACTCTATAAGGATCCATATCCATATGTTCTTTGTATCTCACAAACCTCATTACATACTAATGTGTATTATCCCTATCGCGAACAATTCTTTAGGTGGTTTTGGATGACGATAAACCATAAGACCAAGTGGTGTTGACATACCACAAACCTGCACTTATAAAGTAGTTTTTATACTACCATGAAGTACATAATGGTACACATCCCTCATGTAGTTTGCATCACAATTGAATTATGTACATTCAATGGAAAACTCCACTCATGGAGACACCAGATACATACATTCTTTAATGCTACTACAGAAAGTCAGACATGACATTATACACTTTCTTACAAGCACAATGTGTGACTCAGATAACAATATAATCATGAGTCTATTTTATTCAAGTCACAAAATTATATCTTAATTTGTCTACCGCCACCCAATCTCTTTTACTATTGTTCCGACCAATATTTATTGTTCCATTAACACTTCCATATGAGTTGTCATCAATTTTTCTTAGACCAAACTCCAAAGTCTCTCCATTGCATCTAATACCTATCCATCTTCTCTACTACCACATCACTTCCACATGTGTTGTGAAGAGTTGTTTTAGTCTTCATTTTGGCTTCCTTCACCATGGGATGGTTTTATTTTTCTTACTTTTGTACTTGCACGCATGAAAGCATTGCTTCTTCCTATAAATAATTAATGACTGATGTCTATATAAAACGAAGTCCATCTACTAAGATACATGGGTACCATTTGTTATACTTACTAGTTCTTTAGGAATCCTTTTCACCTACATGATTCACCAATCAATTTAAACCCTCTATGACTTAGTCTCTCACATTCTTAAATACATCAACTCACTTTTCCCCTCTTAATTAAATACTAACTTCTCTAACTTCAAATTAAACTAAAAAAATTACACTTCTCACCCTCATAACTACCTTTAAATCATTAACTATAGTAAAAATATAAGTGATTATCTCCAAAATAACACCATTTGATGATTTATCATGGTTATCTATTTGGCTTTGACATACCACACTTCCTCCTATTGTATGGAATGAGAAATTAGTATTGCCACATAAACAATTTCCCATTCTCTTTTGAGAACCATTTTCCTTGGGGAAATATTGGGCCTTAAGCCCAAAGCACCCTGACCAATAGGCATTCAGATTCCATACCCATCCATGATAGGGGTAGTACCATACCTAGTACCTCTACCAATAACTACTTCATGTGGATAGGAGGACATCATTTGCAAAACCCCATATGGACCACTTGGGGTGTCATGAACCATGGTCATAAGGTACTGCAAATGCTCCTGAGTACGACTCTATTCCTTCTAGATCAATTGTTGCTACGGTAAGGTCTTTTCCACCACCATCAGTAACAACTTTTGGCACACCTCCAATGTTATCTCTAGGACATATCAAGAAGTATAATGGATCACTACATTTACTCATTATATTCACTTGCAATTTTAATGGATGAGTTGAACAGTGTGATGGGGAATTCAAGGCAAACCATAGGGGCATCCAAAACCATGCCCTGCGACTGATTCCCTCCAGGATTTTGTAGTTTTCCTTCCATCCCAACTCTTACCTGAGCTCATATTATGCCTTTTTTTCCTTTTCTTGGATGGTCATCTTCACTTCTTCGTAGGCTCTTTAGAATATCTGAGCTCCTACCACCTTCCTTGCACCATAATAGCCCAACCTATGCACAACAATATTTTATAGCATTCCCACATGCTATAGTCCACGTATCTTTCAAATTTCAACATAGCACGACTCCAACGACCCTCATGTAGCTCAATACAAATCGATGTAGCACATAGGAAATCAACTCCACAGCTCGAATCAGACAACTTGATTCCTCTTGAACCTTCTTCTCAAGTGATTCAAAAATATGATGGGGAAATGCACTATGGTAAATGAAATAGAAATCTAATTCATTCTCTTAGAAAAACTTCTACTTTCCATTTATGTTCAAGGAGATAGGCCTAGTTCTACCCTGTTATCATATTGACATAGGAGAGTAGAAACTTATTAATATACAAAATTGTCGATGAAATAATGCTACAAATATAAATATAACGATATTTGTCTTAAGAGAGGAAAATTATTTTAGACAAACAATTGTTATTTTGTGAAAACATCTCAAGCATGCATCAATCTAGAAAGCTAAGTAGTCCAAGAGAATCTCTCAAAACATCTAAGCCTCAACAACCATTTAAATAATAGGAATAAACTTTCTATCTAGAGATGTGTCTTATCCAATAATGACTAATAATCTCAACCATTAAATATATGATTACACATCTCAAGCATGCATCAATCTCGAAAGCTAAGTAGTCCAAGAGAATCTCTCAAAGCAACTAAGCTTGAACAACCATTTAAATAATAGGAATAAACTTTCTATATAGAGAAGTGCCTTATCCAATAATGACAAATAATCTCAACCATTAAATATATGATCTCACACATAAAGCAAATAAAAGTGATATATTCCAACAATCTTAATATTAATATATGAAAACTATATTAATGATGATGATGACTAGGACTCAAGCAATGTTGATATTAATATTAATATTAAGAGTGTTTTACTCAATACTAATAATTTTAATAGTTTGGACTATATGACAATGAATATGAAAGTTTTCATGATAATGTGGTATCTTAATATTAATGATCTGAAAAATGTAGTGATGATAATGATGATAACCATCGAAGACATCTAGATATTAATATAGATATTAATATGAATATTAAGAGAGGTAGGTATTAATATAGATATTAATATGAATATTAAGAGAGATTTACTTTACTTATATTAATAATTTTGATATTTCCGAATAGATTTGAAAATGATAATAATGAAAATGTATATTTTTATTTTTATTTAGCAATGAGATTGACTTTAGTAAAATATAAATGAATTAAAATGAAATCATCTATATCTCTTAAATAGCTGATAAAAAACTGTAATATAAATAAATAATATACACCAAAATATTTACACATAACACATCTCATATTGTCAAAATAAAAATCATAAAAATCATTTAAATTATAAGTATATTTTATATTATTATTTCCATTATTTATAAAATATTTACCATTAAAAAATATTTATATCCCAAACAAAACGTAAGTAAATTAGAATGATTTCAATTTATTTTGGTCAAATATAAATGAATGAGAATGATAATGGTTTATTAAATTGAAATAATAATGAAGAAAAATTATTATTAAAATGGATTTGATTCAATTTATTTTGGTCAAATATAAATGAATGAGAATGATATGATTTATTAAGATTTGATTCAACTTATTTTGGTCAAATATAAATGAATACAAAGGAATGAGAATGAGAATGATTTATTAAATTAGAATAATAAAGAAGAAAAATTATTATTAAAATGGATTTGATTATATATATAGAAATGCTCATTTTCCAATAGCATTGACTTTGCCTAAATTCTAATAGCGAGAATCATCCCAACAACCCATCGTTCTTCATCACGTATATTAAATTTTATCATCGTTATTCATCACGTATATTAAATTTTATCACAGTGATAATAAATTAGAACAATTAGAACCATCAACTTTGACTCCTTATATCAATTATCAACTAGGCCAAACTCATTGATGACGAAGTCGCGAATCTGAAAATTGAGAATCACGTGGCATTTTAATATCAGTGATAGTAGGCCAAATTCAATGAGGAATTGAATCTAAAAATTTATGATGATGTTGCATTTTAATATTAATAATATGAGAGATATATTAATGATGTAGATGCTGCAGCCAATCTCAATTCAATATCAATATTATGGGAGATAATTAAAACTCATGATTTTGCTAATTCAGAATAGATATATTGACGATGGAAAAAAAATTGCAAGAGATGTAATCAATACAAATAATTTTAGTACCTTTTAATAATTATGAAGATGATAATAATGATAGGAGAGATGTACTTAATTTTAATCACTTTACCATTTCAGAATATGTATTTTCTTAGAGAATAATGTTGGTGCTACTCGTGATTATATTTACTTTCAAGATAAGCATCAATTAAATTTAAATTTAACTAATTAATCTTTTTAAAACATCGAAACACACAGTTACATCGATAGTATTATTTGGTTGACAATTTAAATAATAAACTAAAATAATTACAGTTTCGTTTTTTAGGACTTTTGGCCATATACAAGCTTTGAATTTTATATTTTTGCCATATACAGGCTTTAAAAAAAGCTACAAGAGTAGTGAAAGAAAAAACCTAAAAACCTGTGTTACTGTTTTCGTTTATTTCATCTTATATAGTAACGGTTATTCATAGTTATTTTTTCCTTTTAAGGTGTATGATTTTTAATATTTTATTTTTCAATTTTAATTACAATTTGGTAGTTATTCATAGTTTTTTTCCTTTTAAGGTGTATGATTTTTAATATTTTATTTTTCAATTTTAATTACAATTTGGTAGAGATTTTGTTGAAGTACTAATTTAGTTGAAATTTGATGTGAATTTATTATAATTTATATTATTTTTTCCATAATATTTTGGGAAAAAACATTTAATTTGAGGAAAAAAATTATTGCTAAATACAATGGGAAAACCAAAAGAAACAAAAACATTAGATTGAGGATGACAACTATATGTGAATAATATAGGGGCTAAATTATCATAACATCGAAAGACAATTTTTCTATTTAAATCATCAATGAATTGAAGAAAGATTGAAGAGACCAATTTCATACAAGAAACCTTTATCATCTGCTAAAAATCTAACTGAAAACTTTCCTTAACTCAGAACATTCGAGCCATCGATTCATATCCTAAATTCTGTAAACAATATTGCAACTCATTGAAAGAGTCGTGAAAAATCATTGAATCGATAAATTTCCTCCTCAAAACCCACCAAATTCATTAAATCGACAAATCTCCTGCTCCAAACCTCTGGAGGCTTTCCCAAATTTCCCTATCTCACGTGATTCCTTCCATCTTGAGATTCCGTTGCAACAGGTACGGTAATGGCGGTCACACCTGTGGCAGCTATACGTAGGGTTTCTTGCTTTTCTTCCTCCTGGTGAAGACCCGCACCTGTAGCCCAAGCACCGCGTCCGCTGCCAGCAAGATCTGAAGGGGGGTTGAAAGAGTGGAACCTCCTCTCATAAAAATAGCGAAAAGCGCGTACTATAGAAATAAGTATTACGGCTCCAAGTATAACTAATCCAGTCACGACCCAAATAAAACCCATTCTCACAGATTCTCACAGCAAACTCATGTTGCATAATGACCCACCTACGCCTTTATATATTGAAGTTTCAACCATCGCTGAATAAATAATGAATTCATGTTTCGCACTATGGTTGAAGTTTCAACTATCGCCGCTTCGAGCTTGATCCTAAGTAAATAATAAATTCCCATGACTCTCATGATAATAGTACTAAATTTCTTAATAACTCCCTCGGCAGTGCCTTAACCCTGAAGTTACGTAGATTTTAGATTTTGGGAACGTTGAAGTTATGTAGGATAGTCCATTCTGAATTCATCCAGATTTTAAATTTTGGGAATATATAAGAATTTGATAATTAGAAAAAAAGTCAATTGTTTGATTTTTTCTGGATAATCAGATTTCAAGATATTCCTAATAAACACAGAGATGTAATGAGAAATTTGATATTTACATTTCAGATTTACTTCTGTTTGTTGTAAGAGTGTACATGAATATCTCAGAGTTAGAAGTTATAAGGGTAGTAAGAAACTGATCCAATTGCTAATTCGTTTAGTCGTTACTAGATATACCTAGTGGTTCTCTAGTCATTACTAAACCTACTTACTGATCCATTCTTCTAATCATTTTTTTTGTTTAAATAATTATAATGATTTCCTTGGTATTAAGCAAGTGTGTTGTTTAATGTCGCCATATTTGTACCGAGAATTTTTGCTGGAATCTGGCCGAAAAAAACATCCTACAAATCTGATTTTGAGATTATTTAAATAATATTTAAACTTTAAATCGGTGTTTTGATGGAAGAATATTTTTTTCTAAAAATCTGATTTTGGGATATTTAAATAGGGTTTAAATCATTGTTTTGATGGCTGAAATAATCTCAATACCATTAACGATCATTAAAGCACCTAAAATACCATTAACAATCATTAAAGCACCTAAAATTCCAAAGTTATAACCAGAATTTTCAAAAAGTTCAACTAAATTTTACTCAAAATCATGCTGTTATTTCTATTATTTTATGAAATAATAGAGCCGTCGACACGCGTATGTATACTAAAGAAATTTTCCCACCATCATCGCTTACAGCATTTTCAAGTTTTGGATTAATTAGGCCATATCGATTCCTACCAAAATTGCAAACATTTTTGTCATTCTAACCTAGATTTTAGATTTTGGGAATATATAAGAATTTCATAATTAGAAGAAAAGCTAGTTGTTTGACTTTTTCTAGATAGTCAGATTTCAAAATATTCCGAATAAACACAAAGATGTAATGAGAAATTTGATATTTACATTTCTGATTTTATAGAATTGAGACTTCTGTGATCCATAATATGTTTGCGAGAATAATTTCGGCAAAATCACATAAAAAATCATTTTTTTATTCGTTTCGAATCAACCAATGTGGTTCATCGTCAGGACAAGTTGAAGATCCAATCTCAGCGATAAGTTAAATAGGGACAGCAGGCCATTCCAACAGCTATATTTTACCAAGTAATGCATAAACAAGACCTCTAACGGCTAGATTTGACCAAGGCCCAGGGGAGGGATCAAGGTTGATAAAAAACTTTTAATTAAATTATTTATATTGTTAATAATAGTATTCATATAAATTAATAGAATAAATATTAGGGGATAATTCTATTAAGAATAATGTATTAATATCAAACGATCTTAATCTTATGGTAAATCCCAAATTTTAAGTGACCATTGCCTAATATAAATATTAATAATATTATCATGAAATATGCATTATTACTATTATTAAATGTAAGATTTAAATTTAAAAATAAAATGAAGAAATATAATTGAAAAAAAATAATTTTTTTTTTTTTTAAGTTTAAATTAATATATAAAAAATAATAGTAATATTATTACTAATATTACTATTATGATATAGTAATAATAATATAAACTGATGTAAACTAATATCATATTACCAATATGATATAGTAATAATAATGTTACTATTATTTTAAAAAATAATAGTAATATTATTATTATTAATTTCAAACTAATAATACCTAGTTAATATTACTAGTTTATAATCTAAATAATTTTCTTAAAAAACTAATATTATTATTAGTGCTAATTTTTGTATTATTTATAATTGTTAACAAAAATAGCGATAATGTTATAACTTTTATTATGAGGTTAATTTCTTTTTCAGAAGTGACTTAATCGTAAAATTATATTAATAAGAAAATTGGCCGAGGGTGAAAAATTATCATAACATCGAAAGACAGTTTTTCAATTTAAATCTTCCATGAATTGAAGAAAGATTGAAGAGACCAATTTCATACAAGAAACCTTTATCATATGCTAAAAATCTAACTGAAAACTTTCCTTAACTCAGAACATTCGAGCCATCGATTCATATCATAAATTCTGTAAACAATATTGCAACTCATTGAAAGAGTCGTGAAAAATCATTGAATCGATAAATTTCCTCCTCAAAACTTTGGTGGATCTCCCAAATTCATTAAATCGACAAATCTCCTGCTCCAAACCTCTGGAGCCTTTCCCAAATTTCCCTATCTCACGTGATTCCGTCCATCTTGAGATTCCGTTGCAACAGGTACGGTAATGGCGGTCACACCTGTGGCAGCTATACGTAGGGTTTCTTGCTTTTCTTCCTCCTGCTGAAGACCCGCACCTGTAGCCCAAGCACCGCGTCCGCTGCCAGCAAGATCTGAAGGTGGGTTGAAAGAGTGGAACCTCCTCTCATAAAAATAGCGAAAAGCGCGCACTATAGAAATCAGTATTACGGCTCCAAGTATAACTAATCCAGTCACGACCCAAATAAAAGCCCTTCTCACAGATTCTCACAGCAAACTCATGTTGCATAATCACCCACCTACGCCTTTATATATTGAAGGTTCAACCATCACTGAATAAATAATGAATCCATGTTTTGCACTATGCTTGAAGTTTCAACTATCGCCGCTTCGAGCTTGATCCTAAGTAAATAATAAATTCCCATGACTATTATGATAATAGTACTAATTTCTTAATAACTCCCTCGGCAGTGCCTTAACCCTGAAGTTACGTAGATTTTAGATTTTGGGAACCTTAAAGTTATGTAGGATAGTCCATTCTGAATTTATCTAGATTTTAAATTTTGGGAATATATAAGAATTTGATAATCAGAAAAAAAACTCAATTGTTTGATTTTTTCTGGATAATCAGATTTCAAAATATTCCTAATAAACACAGAGATGTAATGAGAAATTTGATATTTACATTTCAGATTTACTTGTGTTTGGTGTAAGAGTGTACATGACTATCTAAGAGCTAGAAGTTATAAGGGTAGTAAGAAACTGATCCAATTGTTAATTCATTTAGTCGTCACTAGATATACCTAGTGGTTCTCTAGTCATTACTAAACCTACTTACTGATCCATTCTTCTAATAATTTTTCTTTTAATAATAATTATAATGATTTCTCTGGTATAAAGCAGGTATGTTGTTTAATGAGACCGTATTTGTACCGAGAATTTTTGGCTGGAATCTGGCAAAAAAGAAATCTTCTAGACATCTGATTTTGGGATTATTTAAATAATATTTAAACTTTAAAAAGAAATCTTCTAGACATCTGATTTTGGGATTATTTAAATAATATTTAAACTTTAAATCGGTGTTGTGATGGAAGAATTTTTTTGAAATTTGATTTTAGGAATATTTAAATAGAATTTAAATCATTGTTTTGATAGCTGAAATAGGCAATCATTAAAGCACCTAAAATCTTAAAGGTTGAAAATTATAACAAGGACTTTCAAAAATTTCAACTAAATTTTCTCAAAACCATGCTGTTATTTCTATTATTTTCTGAAATAATAGACCCGTTGACACTCCTACGCGTATGTATAATAACGAATTTTCCCAGCATCGTTGCGTATGGCATTTTCAAGTTTTGGATTAATTAGGCAATATCGATTCCTACCAAAATTCAAATATTTTTGTCATTCTAACCTAGATTTCAGATTTTGGGAATATATAAGAATTTCATAATTAGAAGAAAAGTGAATTGTTTGACTTTTTCTAAATAGTCAAATTTCAAAATATTCAGAATAAACACAAAGATGTAATGAGAAATTTGATATTTACATTTCTGATTTTTTTCTGCCTGTTGTGGAAGGAGTGTACATGAATATCTAAAAGTTAGAAGTTATGAGGTAGTAAGAAAATGATCCAATTGTTAATTCATTTAGTTGTTACTAATATACCTAGTGTTTCTCTAGTCATTACTACCATTTAGTCATTACAAGATATACCTAGTGGTTCTCTAGTCATTACTAAACCTACTTACTGATTTATTTTTCTAATCAATGTTTTTTTTAAAATCATAATTATAATGATTTCCCTGGTATTAAGCAGATGTGTTGTTTAATGAGCCCGTATTTGCATCGAGAATTTTTTTGCTGGAATCTGGATAAATTTTTTTTTCTAGAAATCTGATTTTGTGATTATTTAAATAATGTTTAAAGGAAGTTTTTTTTTAGAAATCTGATTTTAGGAGCATTTAAATAAGGTTTAAATCATTGTTTTGATGTTGAAATAGACTTAATACCATTAACAATCACTAAAACACCTAAAATCCTGAAGCTTGAAAATTATAACAAGGATTTTCAAAAATTTCAACTAAATTTTCTCAAAATCATGCAACTATTTCTATTATTTTTTTAAATAATAGACCCGTTGACACTACTAAGCGTATGTATAATAACGAATTTTTCCAGCATCGTTGCGTCCAGCATTTTCAAGTTTTGGAGTAATTAGGCAATATCGATTCCTACCAAAATTGCAAATATTTTTGGCATCCTAACATGTGTAATTCTCAGGTCACGATCTGTTAATTTCCATTGGAATTTTAGAAATAGCTTTATGCTTGCCCTTATCTCTTCTCAAAGTTATATATTAATTCAAAAATAAGACTGAGCCTCCCATCAAATTTCCTTCATATATCAATCCAAAATGAGAGCATCCCTTTCAAATTCAACAGATCCGTGTTGGAGGATCTTGATTTTAACAAAGTAGTGATGGAAACTTGGGGTTGACTTTGTGTAACGTGCACTTCTTCCATGGTTAACATTCTTGATAAACTAGACTCCCTTCGTGGGAATGTGAGACACTGGTAGAAACAAAAGATGATGGAACATAGAAAGGAACTCATGGACATACAATGTGAGCTGGATTCCATTTTGTCCTTCATGTCCACCCACAGTCTTTCTGTTGATATTCGATCCCCTATTCATTTTGTGGAACTCAGGAAGAAGAATCTCCTTTCTATTGAGGAATCCTCATGGAGATTAAAGAGCAGGGCAATATGGTTGAGTGAAGGCGATCGCAACACTAGATTTTTCCACCATTATGCAAATCATCGTCACAATATAAACTGTATCCCAGATATTAATGATGTTGATGGTCATATTCATTGGTCACAAGAAGGGATTAGCAATGTTGTTGTACAATATTTTCAAAAGGCATATGGCAATAATGAAAATATCACTATTGAGGACCTAGTTTGGGAGACCGATCCTTATGCGATTATGTATGATGCAGAGAAAATTGATGATTACTTTAAGGAAGTCACTGAAGATGAATTATTGGATGTTCTCAAATAATTTAAGGGTGACAAAAACCCTGGTCCTGATGGATGGACGATTGAGCTTTTCACCCACCTTTCTAACTCTTCAAAGGAGACCCTCTGGGCATGGTTGAGGAATCAAGGACCTCGGGCCTTACTCATCACCATATCACCTCTACATATATCGCCCTCATACCTAAAAATATCTATACAAAGGGCTTCTCTGACTATAGGCCTATTTTTCTTTTGCAGCATCATATACAAAGTAATATCTAAGACCATTGTCGGCCACATGCGCAGTACCCTTTCTCGCTATATCTCTCCTGAACAACATGAATTTCTCCCGGATAGCATTATCCATGATACTGTTGAAAATGCAGAGCAAGGCATGCACTCGATTCACACTAGGCATCTAAATGCTGCTATCTTACATATTGACCTCCAGAAGGCATATGACTGCCTGGATTGGGGCTTTCTCCAGCTTGTCCTCAACAAGATTAGATTGCAACCCAAATGTGTTGATTAGATTATGCATTGTGTGGATAATGTTAACTACGCTATTATCATAAATGGGTATCCAACAAAATTTTTCCATGTTGGTCAGGGTCTTCGACGGGGATGCTCCCTCTCCCCACTTCTATTCATCCTAATGATGGATATTTTATGTTTTCACATTAAAAAAGCTGTTATGGAGGACCAATTTCAACCTCTAAAGATGGGAAATAACATCATCATTTCTCATAAATCTCTTTGCCGACAATATTCTCATCATGGGTATGCTCTGTCGATTTTCTTATTTATGTCTATTTCACATTTTTAATAGATTTTCTAATGCTTCTAGCTTGCATATGAATGTTAACAAATTTGTCTTATATCATGGACAATCTGACTTGGAGACTGTTTCATATATCAAAGGTTTATTTGGTTTTGAGGCAATGCCAATACAAAATGGTTTGAAATACCTTGGATATTGTATCAAACCCTCTTGATACAGAATTGTTGATTGGCAATGGCTTGCTGATCATTTCTTCAAAAATATCTCTGGGTGGGAGTTTAGATGCCTGTCACTAGGGGGGCGGGTTATTCTCACCCAAGCAGTCTTGTCTCAGATGGGGGTTTATTGGGCTCACCTATTTTGCATTCCTGCATCCATCATAAACTATATAAACCGCTTGATGGCTAACTTCATCTAAGGGGAAGACACGAAAGGAAAAAATACCACTTGACCAAATTGTCCAACATCACTTTCCCTAAGGGTATGGGAGGATGGGGAATCATGGACCTCCATCATTTTGGCAGATCACTGCTGATAAAATCCCTTTGGAGGGGCTTATTTGGATCTGGCACATGGAGTAATATCATACAACATAAGTATCTCAAGGATAAATATTTTAGTTTTTGGTACAGGAATGACACCATTGGCATCAAACAGGGATCGGCTATCTAGCTTAGTTTTCTGAAAAATGAAAAAATATTTATCTGCCATCTTTCATGGAAGTTTCAATCGGGCAACCGCATCCTTATCGGTATTGACCCAATATTGGGTGCTAGAAATGAATGCTCTATCTCTAAGAGGATTATTCACCACCTTAATGGACGTGGCATATATTTCTGGTGACAAGTAATAAATGGTTGGCAAGGACCGCTCCCCATATGGAAAAAGGCATAGGAGCTCGGGGTTTTTGGACAAATGGAACTGGAGTGGAATCAGACAATTTTTGCAATGAAGCACCTCGACATCTGCTGCATAAGAACTCAGGATAGAATCATATGTTCGGGAAAGATGGCATCTGATAATATCATTGTGGCTGACACATACTCTACCCTTTCTAATTTGGTTGCTAGATAGGGGGAGCACCAAATTTTATATGCATTTTGGAAAACAAAAGTTCCAATTAAAATTATCATCTTCACATGGTTGGTCTACCACAACAGGAATCTTGTATGGTACAATTTGCAGAAAAGGTAATGGCATGGTCCAGGGATGTGCACTATTTGCAAAAGTGATGCCGAAAACAACAATCACATTTTTCTTCATTGTCATTATACTATTCGGGTATCGAAAAAGTTATCTTCCCTCATTGGTTTCCCGTATATCCACCATAATTGCATCAGGGACTCTCTAAAATGGTGGAGTGCTCAGAAATCTTCCTGGAGAGCCATCCCACTTTTCCTCTTTTGGACAATCTGGAACTGGCGAAATAGGTACATTTCCAATAACTCTCTAGATGATTTCTATTCAGTTGTTGAAAGAATCATCACTAATCTCTCTATATATTCTACTCAATCCCCCTGCACTAATAACAGACCACACAAGTAAATCAATATACAATTCCTATATCCAATGGGGTTTTTTGATGGGGCAGCGCAAAGGAATTTTTGTGCATGTGGTTTTTTGATTGCTATGTATGTTGATTTGTCTTAGATGGCCTATTGGAATGGAGGTTGCGGCACCAACACCAAGGCAAAAGCTTTAGCTCTATGGGGACTCTTATGGTTCAACAAATTCCTTGATAATCCATATTTACATATTTATGGAGATTCGAAGATTATCATTGATGAGGTCTTGGGGAAGGCTTCCATAAATAATCCCATGCTACAGGGATGGCTGGAGCGGATTGAACTTCTATGGCAACTCCACGGCAGCTCCACAATCCAACATATTGGGAGGAACCTAAACAAGGAAGCTGATAGAATATCCAAAAAAGGATTACTGGGGTTGATTGGCAAATGGTACATGGAAATCACTTGGGAACAAAATATTTTTGATATGGGGGATTTGCTATTTCCTAGTTAAATCTCAGGATCTGTCCTCACTCTTTTTTGTAAAAATTTATGTATATGTCTTTTACCTAGTTATACTGTTGTCCATTGAGGAAATGGGGCATATGGCTTGGGTTGCATGACTTGATAATATGGTTTTTTACAGGTGGCTCATAACTTTTGAAAATATTATGTGTTTTAGTCGCTATGATCATCTTTTCTATTTCGCATGTGATTTAGATTACGTCTCATGCCATTAATATTGGTATTGGAAGATCCCTTATCACATACATTCTGGGAATGTTCATACGAATGTAAACTATCATATATAGTTTTATCTGATAATAAAAAACCAAATTGGAAAATTCGATTTCATATGGAAAAATTGTAATTATGTAAAATTTAATACCAAAAAAATTTGACAATACACATCTTAAAATATTAATTCTGAAAATTAAATTGAATCTTTCCTCACTAGAATGTATGTATATTTATTTCCAACATTAACTTTTTTTTGTCTAATTTAAAATGATCCAGAAATAATAACAGACAAAATCCATCAAATTTATTAGTATTGTAAATTGGGAAAACATGTAAATCAAATCTTATAATCTCTGGTTAGCCTCGTTCATAATCTCGATGGGTTAGAACCGGAGACCACGTCGCACTGTTACCTTAAATGATTCCATAAATGAAAGATTTTGTACCGTATTAAAACGTATTATGATGCAAACCGAACCGTATCATCAAATTTGGAATTTTATGGACCAATACGGTCGAACTTGGTAACTAGGTTGTGCACCTCGAAGCTTTCCATATGTCTGCATTTATAATCCCTGAGGAAAATGGATAGAAGTATGGCCTGCCATTTTTACTTTGGGGTTGACTGGCGGACATTATATTACATGTCACGAGTCACGCTAAATGAACTAAATCAGGTTCAAATGTGGGTGAATCTTCAATGTTAATCAACAAACGTTTAGCCACTTAAGTTAATGCAATGTAATACTTATAATTTCTTAAGTTAATGCAATGGAATACTTATCATTTATCTTTATTGTCCAATGTTCAGAGCTTAGCTGGTTAGAAGAGAAGAAGTTAAAGATTTGAAATATTTGGGTTAGGTTAAATTTTTTTTGTAAGTTTGGCACGACTTTTTTCATTACTTTTCTTAAAATCGGGTTACATACATAGTTCATATTTTTAGGTGGTCTCAACTTGCATGGCAGGAAACCAGATTTGTTGGCCACTTAACTGTATTATATGCCATCCAAATGTAAAAGAGTTCAATACTATCAATCAAAGATAAATATGTCTAAATGTCATGATTCCTATTAGATGCTAAATATCTAAAGTCTGAAACTATAAACTAAAATATAAGTCGAAATTGGAACATCTAATCCACTAATCTTAAGAAAAATCCACTTGGGTCTAATCCTTCACACCGGAACCTGGATGTTTTGACTGAGCGATGCATGGAATGTGGCTCTCAATGCAGCTAAGTCTTCCATTTTGTTGTTGTAGTTGAAATTGGATATGTTGCAGAACTTTTTTAATTTACACATGTCCATATTCTGTCTAAGGACAATCACTTGGGGAGGCATCTAAGGCTTTGGCTATGAGATTCTTCATTATCTAGTATAGATAAACAATTTGTTTATATTGGGTGGATTTGCAGTGGGAGTGACCCAGGTCTAGAGCCAGATCCTACCAATCACCCAAATCCACATCTGATATGTTGCTTGCAGATTCATTTTTGTCTCCCACACCCAGATTATTTAACGTTCCTATTCAAGAGTGCCAATATTAAAAACCTGAGTTGCATCGTGAATAAGGCAAGTAGCGGTGCGACGACCACGGTGTTTTGAAGGACAAGACCCCATAAGACTAACCCTCTAGTGTGTCTATTCCCTCGACCATGACCATGACCTCCTCTAGTCGACAATTCGGAAGTAGACAAAGGGCAGACCATGACTTTAAAAATCAAACAAATACCCAAATGACTACTAAGATGGATAAATCAAAAACTAGTCGTGACAGAGCCCAACACACAAATGGTGTCCGACTTAACAATCCACCACTATTTCCACACTAAATGACCTATATAAGTATTCAAGAAGAAAAATAGTTAACTGTGAGATAGAATTTGGTCAACCCATCTAGAGATAGGGGTATATCAGTAAATATGGCTTATAAAGTGGAAAAATACCATCCGAGTCTCCTCTGGACAACGAGAACTGAAATAATAAACAAACAAAGAAAGGCTATGTTTAAATTCAAAAAAAGATTAAGCAAAAACCCCAAACTATCAACACAAGCATGATTACAAGCAGGTCATTTAAGAAATCCAATGAAATTCCATACTAGAGCCTCTGAATGCATTCCCATATGCAAAAGAAAATTATCGAAGTATATAGCAACAACAAACGAATCCATAGACAATTTTCCATACAAACCCTTAATTTCCTTGCTCCTTTCACGGGTTGGAGTCTCATTGACGTCATGTATCATGACCAGACTTTGCCAATGGAAACAAACAGACAAAGATGAGAATAGGGAAGAAAAAAGATATGAACTTGCCATAGGGACATACCCGTAGGAGAATACCTTCGAAGGAGCTGATTCCTCTCGATGCAGGTGATGAACCGATGTATCCTCCACTTCCTGCCGACGTCTTCCACTCAATTATCCAACCACTAGGGTCTCTTTGCCTTACTGACAATTATGAAACCTTGACGGAGCAACACTATTCAGGAATTCCAAGCAACTGATAATCACGCCACCTTCACCTTCAGAATAACTACTGTGCATGCAACTTGCCAACAATACTACCTTGTCACTTGTTTGAGGAGTATGGGGCCTTCATGCACCGCCCTTACTCTCCTTCATCAGTCATCAATTCGTTATGCTCCCACATTCATGAACGAGCATGTGAGGGTGTGGGTTGGGCTTCCCTCTGTCCCTTTCAACAATCAATTTATTCATGACGTAAGTCCCAAGAAGGGAAATGAACTGTCTCGTACCCCAATAAGGGAGGTTAGGTTTAATTTTTAAATGTGTTTTTTTTTGTTGTTTTATTCAAATATAAATACAAAATAAAATTCAAATAAGTGTAATATGCAATGTTGATTAGTACTTGTATTTTATATTGGTAATATATATACAAACTTAACACAATAAGAGGTTAAGAAATTTCATAGAATCTCTTTTAATTTTTTAAAACTAATTAAATGTCAAAGTTTTTTGACCAAAATAAAAAACAATATAACTTGTAAAAATGTTATAAAATAATATTATAATACTTATAAAATATTTTGATTTTGAAATGAGTTATGGGTTTTTGGCAAGTGTATTGATAAACCATGGCACTGGCCCATTACGTAGCCTATTTACAGGTTCATAATATCCATGGTAAATTGGAGTAAATATTCTTGTTATATTGTAAGTATTGTTGGGTTGTGTTATATTCTTTCCATGTAGTTAACAGGGGGTTTGAAGGGCACTCGTAACCCCACTTTATGGGGTCCGGGGAAGCGCCCCAGAAAATTTTGGCTTTGGACCCTATGTTAGGTTGGGCAGACCCACCTATGGTTTTGTGCATGATTTTCACACATGGTTTTTGGACACGATGGTTTTTCGGTCCATGGTATTGGACGCGATGGTTTTCGGTCCATTGTATTGGATGCTTCGGTATGTATAAATATGTATTGTAACATTGAAAGGAACATAATCAAAAAATCAAGCTGGTAGCTTGGTTTTGGGATCCAGTGGGAAAATATCTGTGTATATGTGTTTTATGTGTTATGCTCTCGCATTGTTTATTTTTCCCTGTTTTAGAATTTGTATGCAGGTAATTTCTGTACGGGGTTAAAACCTACATTTGGTATTAGAGCAATTTTGGCTTCAAGGGGACGTCTTTGTTGCTAAGGGGTTTTGCTCGGGCCTGTGGTAGACCTTGTTCAGTGGGAGATCTGTGAGATTGATTCTGGTGGTGAAAGAAGATGGCGAGCAGTGGAAACATAGAGATCGAGAAATTTAATGGTCAAAGTTTTGAGTTGTGGAAAATCAAGATGGAGGATCTGTTGGTGGATAAAGATTAGTGGATCGTGGTAGATCCGAGTACTAAACCAATGGGAGTGTCCGATGAAGAATAGAAGAAGTTGGATTGGAAGGCAAAGACCAAAATACGATTGTGTGTCTCAGATTCAGTATTGCTGAATGTATCAGGGGAAGCTACAGTAAAGGATTTGTGAGACAAGTTAGGGAGTTTGTACCAATCTAAGTCTCTGGTGAATAAACTGTTCTTGCGGAAAAAGCTGTATAACCTGAGGATGAAAGATGGAGACTCGGTGATAGAGCATCTGAACACATTTAATACTATGGTAAGTCAGTTAGCATCTGTTGATATTGAAATTTCAGATGAAGATAAGTGCATCAGTTTGTTGTGTTCTCTACCAGATTCGTGGGATAGTCTGGTTATTGCAATAGGTAGCAATGCAACTGCCTTGTTGTTTGATGAAATAGTCTCAGCCTTCCTAACGGAGGAGATGAGACAGAAAAATATGGAGAGCCAAAATGGTGATGCCTTGTTTGTACGAGGACAGTCCCAAAACAGAAACAAAAACAAGTCATCGAGTGGGAGATCTAAATCTAGAGGGAGATATAAATCTCAAGGAAAACCTGTAAAGGTGGTTTGCTGGAAATGCAGAAAGGAAGGCCACTTCAAAAGGGACTGTAAATCTAAAGCTCCTGACAAAGGCACTATATGTTATACACTATATTTCATAGCCTAGAGGGTCCGTTCATATCACAACTGTATGGACTTTGATATCCGCCATGGGAAAACACCGATTGCGATTTGCGATGGGGCTCTAGACCCGATATTTTATGGGCTAGGTTTGATAATCCCGATAGGTCGTTAGTGGTATGGGTTTTGGTATCCACTAATGGAAAGCCCCAATTGCAATTCTTGATTGAGTTCGAAGATGCAATAATTTATATGTTAAGTTTAACACTCCCCGTGGCTCCGTCATATCATAATCACATATCGTCTACCTAGTTCACAGTCCATAAGGATGAAGGACTTCACTAATTGTGCTTTGTGATATGGCCAACAGGTTATGGCCCATGACATGACCAAATTCTCGCTCAGTTAGTGGATTTTGGACTGAATTTGTGGGATTATGTCGGTTTTGGAGCATTTTTTGGAACAAATAGTGGGATAACTAGGAGAAGTCATAACTTCCTCAGTTATTATCCAAATTGGATGCAGAAAAAGGTTAGATAGCCATTTTTTAGTATTATGAACTCATTGAGACAGGTTTTAAGGGAATCTGAGCATCGTAAACACACTTTTGTTATAATTTGAGCATAATAGGGAGGCCCAAGCAATTGGAAGCTGGACCAAGGAGACGTAGCCCGGGAGGGGTGAGATCGTTTATCATGTGCTTGATGTGTGTTTTATTTTGATGTTCTTTGTTCTTATTTTTTTTTGTTCAACATATGTTTTATGTTAAATTGTTTCTAATATTTACGCAAGAAACTCTCATGGGAATCAATTATTTAAGCAAAAATATAAATCCCTAAGCACTTGATAAGAAAATGATAAGAATCTTGGTTTTTATTCTGAATGGGGAATTAACAAAATATTACCAATCTACTCCATCTCAGATCAATTTTACTTCTATCAAAACGAGTGTGTCTTTGACTCTCACAGTTCTCTTGCATGTGGCTGATGTGCATGTCAATATTTAGAGTTAAGGATAAAGGTAGGTGTTCAAAATTATACCCATGATCATTTTGGAATTCAAAATTTACAATACAGTTAAGAACATTGGTGTTAGATATCGCATTATCTACATGCTACTTCCCAACCCATGAAGACAAGTGATTTGGTCGGAACTTGGCCGCTTATTAATTCCATTACAAATTATCAAGTCTTAGGAAATACAAATCTTGATAAGCTCAATACCAATGTATTTAGAATTTATTTTGTATCTATTAGCTAGGTCACATTCCTATTAGGGGTTTAGGGTTAGAGTTGCGATGCAGGAGCATTTAGACCTAGTCAGCAATGTGATGGTATGATCACATGTTGTGGCTAACAAAGGGTTGGAAGACAAGAGATTAATTAAATTTATTAATTTAAATGTATGAGGGTGTTTTATTTGTTGTCAAAATCTTAACAGAAAAGGGTATAAGTGGCTGACTGATCCTCCCTGCATGGAGATCAGGCCAAACAGTTAGATTATTTTGTTTGAATAGGATATGAGGGATGTGAAAGCTTAAATTAGCATTTGCTTGAGAAAAGAGTGGAGCGAAGAGATTATTTAGGGAAGAATGAGAGATTTCTGGATGTGAACTAAATGGTTCATGAATCCACATTTTGTATAAATTGTAATATTTAGGAATGAGTGACGGGTTAGATTCAGATAGAGAGATAGGATGGATGAGTGAGGGGAGAACTAGAAAAGTCGAGTGTGACTGTTTCTTCTGTAAATAGTTATGAATATGAATACAGTGTGGATTGTGTATTTATTTGTGTAATTCAGTATTGAGTGTGTTAGAGTAGGCAGTGTGTGTTACATAGAGGTTATATAGTGTAGAAAGAGCTAAGTAGAAGAGAGAATAGATCAGAGCATGAGATGTTCTATACATTATGTAAAGACTATCATGAATCAAAGGAGTTTATGTACATAGCTTGTTTTGCGTGATATTTTGTTATGTGATTGGTTTCATAGATCATAGGACGAATCCTCTGTAATTAGAGTGAACAGTTAAGATCCAAGATATGTTTTAAGAAGATGGAGTATATATTTTAGAGACCGACTAACTTGGAAGAAGCATTAAGTCTTAGTGGAACCTGTAAAATTTGTGAAGAAACCCCAAAATAAGTCAGGATCGTCCGTTGGCTGGCTGATCCGATGGTGATCAGAAACTATGGGGGTTAGGAGTGTACGGATTTCTTGATCATGGTTGAATCCCCGCACTCACTCCTAACCGTCGATCTCATATTCAACTCTTAGGTTAAAGTTAACTGCGGGAGTTAAGCCTATTTTTAATCCGTGTGCTAGTTGAAGTTCCGCATACTGTAGATTTGATGGCCTCTTATATCCAACAAATATCGAGTGATAAAGTGATCGAGCGATAATTTCAAAAATGGACGCAAACTTTTATACATCATGGATTTATATTCCTTATTGGCTCTGTAAGGGTGGGTAAATGTCCCACAAGATCCCCGTCGGATATCGTTGTTGACCGTTGATTCAAATATGCTTTGATCAAATGGTGGAGGATCCCCAAGTAGTTTTGTTGATTGGGTGAACCTTCAACCATTGGATTGAAAAGGAAGATCAACGACGGAGAATTAATCTGATAATATTTGTGGGAAGGGTGGACCCGATGAATTATGATCAGGAGTTTGATTTCTTTTGAAGTCCAGTCTTCGGCGTCTAGAGTGGGACCGACGTTCGTTGGCGGGTTCTGTGTTATTCCGATGTTTGGTGATTGGTCAGGTTTTTGTTAAAATCCACCAATGGAAAGGCTTCTGATGCATATGTGGGCCCATAAGTCATAGGTCCAGATGGGATCTTTGACAGGATGTAAGTTTTCTGGCATCTTTTTTGGTATCAGAGCAAAAAAGGATTCTCCATAGAAGATTGGAGGTATCTGCATGTTAGAACCATCAAAGTAAAATTAGAGCTCAAAAGAATTTAATACAAAGGACACTGAGTTCAGAACAGGGAAAAGGTGAATCCTCTGTCAGCAGAGAGATTTGTTTGGATGTCTGAAGAACAACAAGGGAGTGAAAATTTCCTTTCAGACAAATGAAATTTCCATGTAAGTTGATTGAATGATTGGTTTGATTTAAAAGGTAAATTGAAGTAAAAGGTTTTGAATTTAAATTCAAAATAGGAGAGTGGATTGCTATGACTGAAATCATTTAAATGATTTGAAGAATTTTAATGATTAAGGATTGCTTAAAATATTGTTGAAGACAATAATATTGATGGTTGAAAGAACAGAGATTGGGTTTGATAGGTCTAAAAGAAGAACCACTACAAGGAATGAATTTTGGAATTTGCAGAAGCAAGACAGGATTTGCTTACAACAGATTATCAGAAGGAATGTCAAATTGAATCTTAATCGTAAGATGAAGAATAATTGTTGACTGTATGGAGTCTTTCAAATGGAGATGGTTAAATGAAATCGTGAACAGATGAATCATTTGGAAAAGATTAAACTGATGGAATGGGAATTAGTTTTAAGACATATTTGAAGGAAAATTGGCAGGTTTGAAAGTTACTTTGATGTATCTTGAGATAAGATTGTACAATTCAATGGAAGCAGCAAAATTGCTGGAAGGTAGAATGAATTGTATCAACATCATAGCACATGAGCTATGTTAAAGAAGATGAAGCAAGAAGAACTCTCAAATGAGTAAAGGTGACAATACCCAACAATAAATGAAATTATTGAATGAATGAAGGAAAGAAGGAAGTGAGCAATTGAAGATGCAACAGCCTAGAACAAGGAGTGTTCAAGAGAAGCCGAGAACAACTTCCAACTACAGTTGGGTAGAAGTTGATGAGGCAGCTCCACAATTGTGATTGTGGGTAGAGTTATCATAAAGATAACAATTCCAGCAAGAGGAGTGCTAGGTGGAATTGCTAGTTAGTGAAGGGTTTGAGGAAAGAACCAATAGATGCCAAAAGGCTAAACTCAGAAAAGTTTGGTGAGGCATGAAGGAGACTTGTTATAGATGAAAGAAAGGACTAGTTGTAGCTCACCAGTGAACAAGGGAAGTTCACCAAAGGAAGAAATGGAATTTACTATTAACAGTCATAATAGGGGTATAGAGGAAAGTCACAAACAAAGAAAAAAGAATGCCAAACCATTTGGACTCAAGAGAATGAGTAAAGAAGAAATGAACTATGTAGAGTTGGTTGAGATGAAGGCAAAACTCAGTCATTTGAAGAAGATGGTACAGAAAGGAATCAGAGAAGATTTGAAATAAAGAATTTATGTGGGGAAAAGAGTTAAGTGGCCTGTCAGAGAATTGTTTGCTGAGAAATTAATGGTTTGAAAAGTTGAAGAATACATTTGTGAAACAAAGAAAGGAACTCTCCTTGGGGAAGGAGACAGTGATGAAAGTGATGATAGTGACGAAGAGATGATCTACATAGATCAGCATGAGAGAAAGGTGCTAGTAGCATCTTCACAGGCAAGAGAATCTCATAATTCTGAGAATAATTATTTGTGTGAATGTAAAGTTGTAGGTATGCAGCCAAATGAAATTGACTCTGTGAAAGAGGCAGAGACAAGAAAAATAGAAAAGGAGATGCAGGAAAACTTTCACGACTTTGATTGGTGGAGAAAATTAAAAGGTATGAGTAAATTGTTGTGTCTTCTCTTAGTGAAAACTTATTGGACCATGTTAGAAGGAATATTAACATGGATAGAAAACCAATGGAAAATGGATAGAGGGGGAGAAGCTAATGCATTACAGGGTTATGAAGTGAAGAGAAGTGAGGCTGACATAGAGAACTCAGCTGAAGAAGTTAAGTCAAGGAAATATTTGAAAGATCAAAGTCTTATCATAGAAGAGAAGGAGACATTGTTATCTTATTTGGATAAACTAAGTGCTGGACAAAAATTGTGAAGGACAGGGGGATGTTATGCAAACTTATGAGGAAATTGTCAAGCAAAGTCAAGAAGCTGCAATCCCAGAAGTTTTCTTTGATGAAAAGGAAATAAGAGATGTTGAGGAAGAATCTCTCAATAACTTAGTGAATTATCCGAATAGTTCAAAGGAGCATGAAGGTATGGTCAATGAGAGTTCAGATGAAGAGACTTGTATTTTGAAACTGACATGATGTTTATATTTTCAGGTTTGAGAGGTGATGAATAGCAATTGGACAATGTGCTTATGCATGTTGATGAAGAATTGAAACTGTTTGAGGAAATGGTTGAAATAGAAGGATATTTTGAGCATGTATTTAATACTTTTGAGAATGATGGTATTGTCAGGAAAATTGTCATGATTAAGGAAACTGAAGACAAACAAATGGAAATTTGTGATGATAACTAGAATGAAGTATCTTTAGTAGAAAATCGAGACTGTGTGGAAAATGTGAAGGAATGTATGATGACGTTGACCAATACAGAAGTTCAAAAATTCTATGATTTTAAGGTGGATTATTTTTATGAATCTTTAAACCACAAAGAAGCTTTAGAAAACCAGAATTTTATTTCTCTTGTAGGTGAATATGAAACAACACTAATTAGTTGTACAAAAGGTGAAAATGATACTTCACAATGATATATTTCAGGAGAATTTAATTCTTGAATTGTTGAATGCCATTTTTGTGTCAAAATAAGGAATATTCTATAATGAACAAGAAAGTGCTCAAATGAAGTTTATTGACAGTTTTATAAATTGTGCAGAGGATCAGTATAACGACTTGATGGTAGAGTTATCTGTGGAGACAGAAATCCATAATAACTTTAAATCTAATAATTATGGCAGAAATTTAGTTTTATACAGGAAAGAGGAGTCATATGCAAATGATATACTTATTGGAGATGAGGGAAGATTCAAGTTACTGGAAAAGTTATTAGATGAACTTGATAAGATAAAGGGGAAGATTGTCTTTAATGATAATGAAATGGAAGTTGTAGAGTACAAGAAACAATTTGTAAATGACAGAGGTGAACAAGAATTGGACATAAATTTCATAATTTCTATGGTAAGGGAGAATGTACAGCAGATAGATGTCAGTGGAGTTCAACTAAGAACAAATTGTAAAGAGGAAGTTGAGAAAGTGTGGAAGATGAAGTTAGTTAAGAAGAGAGACAGCAAGGAAGAGAAATTAACAAAAGAATTCTGTATCAGCAAGGAAAGTGGACAACAACAACATAAGATTTGGAATCCTAGAAGAACAGAAGTGACAGTGGCAGAAGAAATGAATCAGCAACATAATGGAAGTGATGATCAGTTACAAAGTAAAGTTTGGGATACTGGACGATCAGCATAAGAAACACATGACCAGGAGGTCATGAAAACATTCAACTTTGGGAATCTGATGCAGGAGCATTTAGACCTAGTTAGCAATGTGATGGTATGATCACATGTTGTGGCTAAAAAAGGGTTGGAAGACAAGAGATTAATTAATTTTATTAATTTAAATGTATGAGAGTGTTTTAATTGTTGTCAAAATGTGAGCGGAAAAGGGTATAAGTGGATAATTGATCCTTCGTGCAAGGAGATCAGGCCAAGCAATTAGATTATCTAGTCTGAATAGGATATGAGGGATGTGAAAGCTTAAATTAGAATTGTTTGCAAAAAGAGTGGAGTGAAGAGATTCTTTAGGGAAGAATGAGAGATTTCTAGATCTGAACTAAATTGTTCATGAATTCGCATTTTGTATAAATTGTAATATTTTGGAATGAGTTAGGGGTTAGATTCAGATGGAAAGATAAAATGGATGAGCGAGGGGAGAACTGAAATAGTCGAGTGTGACTGTTTCTTCTGTAAATAGTTATCAATATGAATACAATGTGGATTGCGTATTTCTTTGTGTAATTCAGTATTGAGTGTGTTAGAGTAGGCAAAGCATGTTAGACAAAGGTTATATAGTGTCAAGAGAGCTAAGTAGAAGAGAGAACAGATCAGAGCAGAAGATGTTCTATACATTATGTAAAGACTGTCATGAATCAAAGGAGTTTGTGTACAAAGCTTGTTTTGCATGATATTTTGTTACGTGATTGGTTTCGTAGATCATAGGCCAAATCCTCTGTAATTACAGTGAACAGTTAAGAGCCTGGATATGTTTTAAGAAACTGGAGTATAGAGTTTAGAGACCAGCTAACTTGGCAGAAGCACTAAGTCTTAGTGGAACTTATTAAATTTCTGAAGAAACCCCAAAATAAGTCAAGATCGTCCGTTGGCTGGCTGATCCGATGGTGATCAAAAACTGCAAGGGGTAGGAGTGTATGGATTTCTTGATCGTGGCTGAAGCCCTGCACTCACTCCTAATCGTCGATCTCATATTCAACTCTTAGGTCACAATCAACTGCGGGAGTTAAGCCTGTTTTTAATCTATGTGCTATTTGAACTCCCCTAAACTGTGGATTTGATGGCCTCTTATATCTAACGGATATTGGGTCATAAAGTGATAGAACATTAATTTCAAAAATGGACCTGAACTTTTATACCTCATGGATTTATATTCCTTATCGGCTCCATAAGGGTGGGTAAATGTCGCAGAAGATCCCCGTCCGATATCGCCACTGACTATTGGTTCAAATGTGCTTTGATCAAACTGTGGAGGATCGTCGAGTAGGTTGGTTGATCGGGTGAACCATCAATCGTCGGATTGAAATGTAAGATCAATGGTAGAGAATTAATCCGATAATATTTGTGGGAAGGGTGGACCCGACGAATTATGATCAGGAGTTTGATTTCTTTTGAAGTCTGGTCTTCGGCATCAAGAGTGGGACCAGCGTTCGTTGGTGGGTTCTGTGTTATTCTGCTATTTGGTGATTGGTCCTGTTTTTGTTAAAATCCACCAATGCAAAGGCTTCTGATGCATATGTGGGCCCATAACTCATAGGTCCACATGGGATCTTTGACAAGATGTCAATTTTTTGGCATCAAGTTGTTACTTAGGAAAGTAGCTTGGTTAGTGGCAGTTCTAACATTGATGTCCCCAAGCAAAATGATATTACATTTCTTCCTTAGGAAGTGGATGTCTTTCTCTAAGGTATTGAAGGGGAAGTTCTTATCTAGGATTTTTTTATTATTGGAGGTAGAGTTGATATGAGCGACATAACAAATTGCAAGAAAAATCTTATTTGTATTAGGATCAAAATTTTCAATTCAAATGTATTGATTAAGGGAGTCAATCTTATAAAAATAAATGTTAGAAGAAAAATTGTTTTTTATATAAAAAGCTATACCACCAAAACCTCTACAAGAGGATTTCTTGTTCCAAACTGACCAGAGAATGAATACATCTATGTGGGAGACACTATATTCATCATGCTCCCAAGTTTCAACTATGAAAATAAGATCAATGTCACTCGAGATCCAGCTTATCATAGGAAATTTATGCTAGGGAAAACCACAGGAATTTTAGAAGAGGATCCGGAGTGTTCCTAATTCCTACTTATCACTTTTTTTTGGACTTTATTTTTAATAATAGTTTTCTTATTCCTAACCACTGCCCACTTCCCTTCCTTTCTTGTCTCCTTGACCTTTTGGACCTCTTACCTTAGTTCAACTTGGTCTTATGGAATAAGATCTTCATTTATAAAGATTCATGTTCCTTTTAGACTTGGGATTTACTAAGTATATCTAATTTATGGTCATTACAACTTACCTTAACACAAATGAGTCTGTGTTTATGCTCAAATATCGTTCCCACCTTTTTTTCTTCTATGAGATAAGTTGTTTGAATTTGTAATTTTGTTTTCAATTGTTCTTTTACTATTTCTAATATGTCATCATCTTTTTGCTCTTTTATACCGAAAATTATAAGTTCAAAGTTCTTTTGTGGCACTCATGATGTAGTTCAATTAATTTATTCATTTCCTCTTTATAAATTTGATATCTAATTTATTCTCCAGACTACTTAAAACGTAATAATTATTTTAATTCTTTAATCATCTCTCAAGACAATCCTATAAACTCCGGATCAAATAATTATTACATAAAAAATGTTACTCTCTAAATAATGTTAGTAATGTTATATTGTTACCACTGCATCTGAACGCTCTTTGCTATTTTGGTTAAGTCAATTACAAACTGAATTATCCGTTCCCAAAAAATGATTCACGGATTTGTTGGTGACTTGTTTTCTATGCAACCACATTTTAAAATACCAATTACAAAGCTATGACTCTACGGCCATTAAAAACAAAATATCCTTTAAGCGTACGAAAAAGAGCTTGGGAGCACGTGGGATATAAAATTCAAACAACATGTTTGGTATTTTTTAATAATTAAAAAATTTTGAGGGATTTTGGAATCTATCCGGATGTCGTTTATTGAGTATATCTTTTTTATCCCAGTTTGAATGTTGAATGTGTCTAGCTTTTGTTTCATTGACAACGACGTTAAAGAAATTATATTATATTTTCAATTATGCTTCCAATCTAATAGTTTATTGAGTATATTTTTTTTTTTTATCCCAGTTTGAATGTTGAATGTGTCTAGCTTTTGTTTCATTGAAAACGACGTTATAGTTTATTGAGTATATTTTTTTTTTTAATCCCAGTTTGAATGTTGAATGTGTCTAGCTTTTGTTTCATTGAAAACGACGTTACAGAAATTATATTATATTTTCAATTATGCTTCCAGTCTAATAGTCAAACCTGAAAACCTTCTAAATTTGGCAAATAAAATATGTGAAGGACTCACGGTTATGTTTTCGAGATTAAACCATTTTTTATTGGCAATTTAGAGTCAAATTTGATGTTCGACATTAGCGTTGAGTTTCCGCTTATACCGTTATCCATTCTCCAATGGCAACCGCGGCCGAGGACACAATTGTCATATCTTCTAAATAAAAATAATTTTTTCCTTATTAGCATTTTTTTTTTTCTATATAATACTACTTAAGCACTTATGGGGATTTGAACCAGTGACCTATCACAAGGAGTGTCTTAACAGTACACCCATTCACCGTCAATCCAAAGTCCTATAGGCTCTTATTAGCAATTTTATAAACAACTTTAAATACCAATTAAAATTAACAAATAAAATTACGCTTTTGTGGCAAATTGCTTACTAAACACTAGCATTGACTTTGTAAAACTGCATACTTATACAGTCACTCATCACTGACATTGGCAACTGCCAGTGAATTAGAGTACCCAAGATAAGAGGAAGCACGATTATTCACCGTTGACACTGACTTTGGTAAATGGTTGAGGATGAAGAGGAATTATAATTGATATAATTTTGATAAAATTGGTGGCGATGGAGAGTTGCTATTTATTATTAATATTTACATTGATTTTGGATAATAATCTTATAGGAATGAAGAAAATGATAATCACAACTATGAGTACAAAAATGATGGAAATGAAAAAAAGGATAAAAGGATTATTTACTATGATATTGATTTTGGAAAATAGTAAATTACAACTATTAAATCTGATTGTTGACATTATCAAGTAATTTGAATTTGAAAATTTATAACAGTGTGGCATTTTTATGAAGATGGGAGATTAGGTACTTATTAACATAAAATTGTTGAGAAAATATTTTAGTCATACACCATTCTAAGAAGCTAACTAGTTCGAGAAAATCTCTCAAATTTAGGACTCAAACCCTTCTTAATGATGAGAATAGACTCTCTACCTAGAGAACTATCTCCACCCAATAATGATCAATAATTCCAACAATTAAATATATGATCACCCACATAAGTCCAGTAGGAATTATATATTCCAGCGCTCCCCCTTAACATATGTTTGTCTTAATCTTGATGAGTAAATTCTATCTTTGTTCCAACTTGGCATTTGCAATCATTACTAAAAATGTTGACATCCATATAAAGAAACAACCATCCACCAGAGTGCATGGGTCACTAAACTCAACACCCTTCTTAATGATAGCAATAGACTTTCTAAATGGAGAACTATCTCCATCCAAAAATGACTAATAATTCCAACCATTAAATATATGATCACGCACATACGTCAAGTAGGAGTTATATATTCCAACACTCCCCTAAACAAATGTAGTCATGTAGGAGTTATATATTTCAACACTCCCCCTTAACAACTATCTGTCTTAATCTTGATGAGTAAATTCTATCTTTGGTCCAGCTTTGCATTTACAATCATTACAAAAAATGTTGACATCCATATAAAGAAACAACCATCCACCAGAGTGCATGGGTCACTAAACACTACAATGATCTCCTTCATGTACATGGTTCAGTCAACCATCATATCTTCATTTTTTTCCAAGGAAAAAAATGGTAACTTTTTATTAAAAAGATAATGAAAAGTTACACTAGCAGATGCAATGAAGCATTCCATATGTTGCCGCAAGGGCTCGAGTGCTTTCGCACCCCACGCAACGTTAGAGAACTAACGTGCACAAAGAATAAGAAAAGAGAAAGAGAGGAGAGAGAATGAGAGAGGCAAAAACTGAAATCCGGCAATGAGGAGGACTCACGCCTCAAGTTTTCCGCCCCTTTTTCTTTTCGACCTTACGCCACTCTCCTTGAGAGGGCTCAATCGAAGCAATGACTAACTGTTTCTCTGTGTTCTGTGAACCAAATTCTTTGTCTGAATCTGAAGTGTCTGAGAGGTGGTGACGTTTGATGCCTCCCGGACTAGGATCAACCATCATATCTTCATATGTTACCTATAATTTTAACTTCCCTTACATCATCATCGTCATCGTCATGGGTTTTCTCAACTCATTTCTCTGGGTTTTTTCGCCTTACCCTCAACCATGATCTAGATTCTCTTGCATCGAACTCCCAAGGAACAATAACACTCTATAAGGATCCCTATACATATGTTCTTTGTATCTCACAAACATCATTACATACTAATGTGTATTATCCCTATCGCGAACAATTCTTTAGGTGGTTTTGGATGACGATAAACCATAAGACCAAGTGGTGTTGACATACCACAAACCTGCACTTATAAAGTAGTTTTTATACTACCACGAAGTACATAATGGTACACATCCCTCATGTGGTTTGCATCACAATTGAATTATGTAAATTCAATGGAAAACTCCACTCATGGAGACACCAGATACATACATTCTTTAAGGCTACTACAGAAAGTCAGACATGACATTATACACTTTCTTACAAGCACAATGTGTGACTCAGATAACAATATAATCATGAGTCTATTTTATTCAAGTCACAAAATTATATCTTAATTTGTCTACCACCATCCAATCTCTTTTACTATTGTTCCAACCAATATTTATTGTTCCATTAACACTTCCATATGAGTTGTCATCAATTTTTCTTAGACCAAACTCCAAAGTCTCTCCATTGCATCTAGTACCTATCCATCTTCTCTACTACCACAACACTCTTCCTATAAACAATTAATGATTGATGTCTATATAGAACGAAATCCATCTACTAAGATACATGGGTACCATCTGTTATGCTTATTAGTTCTTTAGGAATCCTTTTCACCTACATGATTCACCAATCAATTTAAACCCTCTATGACTTAGTCTCTCACATTCTTAAATACATCATCTCACTTTTCCCCTCTTAATTAAATACTAACTTCTCTAACTACAAATTAAATTTAAAAAATTACACTTGTCACCCTCATAGCTACCTTTAAATCATTAACTATAGTAAAAATATAAGTGATTATATCCAAAATAACACCATTTGATGATTAATCATGGTTATCTATTTGGTTTTGACATACCACACTTCCTCAAATTGTATGGAATGAGAAATTAGTATTGCCACATAAACAATTTTCCATTCGCTTTTGAGAACCATTTTCCTCGGGGAAATATATGGCCTTAAACCCAAAGCACCCTGACCAATAGGCATTCAGATTCCATACCCATCCATGATAGGGGTAGTACCATACCTAGTACCTCTACCAATAACTACTTCATGTGGATAGGAGGACATCATTTGCAAAACTCCATATGGACCACTTGGGGTGTCATGAACCATAGTCATAAGGTACTGCAAATGCTCCTGAGTATGACTCTATTCCTTCTAGATCAATTGTTGCTACGGTAAGGCCTTTGCCACCACCATCAGTAACAACTTTTGGCACACCTCCAATGTAATCTCTAGGACATATCAAGAAGTATACTAGATCACTACATTTACTCATTATATTCACTTACAATTTTAATGGATGAGTTGAACAGTGTGATGGGGAATTCAAGGCAAACCATAGGGAATCCAAAACCATGCCCTGCGACTGATTCCCTCCAAGATTTTGTCGTTTTCCTGCCATCCCAACTCTTACCTGAGCTCATATTTATGCCTTTTTTCCTTTTCTTGGATGGTCATCTTCACTTCTTCATAGGCTCTTTAGAATATCCGAGCTCCTACCACCTTCCTTGCACCATAATAGCCCAACCTACACACAACAATATTTTATAGCATTCCCACATGCTATAGTCCATGTAGCTTTCAAATTTCAACATAGCACGACTCCAACGATTGTCATGTAGCTCAATACAAACTGATGTAGCACATAGGAAATCAACTCCACAGCTCAGATCAGACAACTTGATTGCTCTTGAACCTTCTTCTCAAGTGCTTCAAAAATATGATGGGGAAATGCACTATGGTAAATGAAATAGAAATGTAATTCATTCTCTTAGAAAAACTTCTACTTTCCATTTATGTTCAGGGAGATAGGCCTAGTCCTACCCTGTTATCATATTGACATAGGAGAGTAGAAACTTATTAATATACAAAATTGTCGATGAAATAATGCTACAAATATAAATATAACGATATTTGTCTTAAGAGAGGAAAATTATTTTAGACAAACAATTGTTATTTTGTGAAAACATCTCAAGCATGCATCAATCTAGAAAGCTAAGTAGTCCAAGAGAATCTCTCAAAACATCTAAGCCTCAACAACCATTTAAATAATAGGAATAAACTTTCTATATAGAGATGTGTCTTATCCAATAATGACAAATAATCTCAACCATTAAATATATGATTACACATCTCAAGCATGCATCAATCTCGAAAGCTAAGTAGTCCAAGAGAATCTCTCAAAACAACTAAGCTTCAACAACCATTTAAATAATAGGAATAAACTTTCTATATAGAGAAGTGCCTTATCCAATAATGACGAATAATCTCAACCATTAAATATATGATCTCGCACATAAAGCAAATAAAAGTGATATATTCCAACAATCTTAATATTAATATATGAAAACTATATTAATGATGATGATGACGAGGACTCAAGCAACGTTGATATTAATATTAATATTAAGAGTGTTTTACTCAATACTAATAATTTTAATAGTTTGGACTATATGACAATGAATATGAAAGTTTTCATGATAATGTGGTATCTTAATATTAATGATCTGAAAAATGTAGTGATGATAATGATGATAACCATCGAAGACATCTAGATATTAATATGAATATTAAGAGAGATTTACTTTATTTATATTAATCATTTTGATATTTCCAAATAGATTTGAAAATGATAATAATGAAAATGTATATTTTTATTTTTATTTAGCAATGAGATTGACATTAGTAAAATATAAATGAACTAAAATTAAATCATCTATATCTCTTAAATATCTGATAAAAAAATTGTAATATAAATAGATAATATACACCAAAATATTTACACTTAATACATCTCATATTGTCAAAATGAAAATCATAAAAATTATTTAAATTATAAATATATTTTATATTATTATTTCCATTATTTATAAAATATTTACCATTAAATAATATTTATATCCCAAACAAAACGTAAGTAAATTAGAATGATTTCAATTTATTTTGGCCCAATATAAATGAATAAGAATGATAATGGTTTATTAAATTGAAATAATAATGAAGAAAAATTATTATTAAAATGGATTTGATTCAATTTATTTTGGTCAAATATAAATGAATGAGAATGATGATGATTTATTAAGATTTGATTCAACTTATTTTGGTCAAATATAAATGAATACAAATGAATGAGAATGAGAATGATTTATTAAATTAGAATAATAAAGAAGAAAAATTATTATTAAAATGGATTTGATTATATATATAGAAATGTTCATTTTCCAATAGCATTGACTTTGCCTAAATTCTAATAGCGAGAATCATCCGAACAACCCATCGTTCTTCATCACGTATATTAAATTTTATCATCGTTATTCATCACGTATATTAAATTTTATCACAGTGATAATAAATTAGAACAATTAGAACCATCAACTTTGACTCCTTATATCAATTATCAACTAGGCCAAACTCATTGATGACGAAGTCGCGAATCTGAAAATTGAGAATCACGTGGCATTTTAATATCAGTGATAGTAGGCCAAATTCAATGAGGAATTGAATCTAAAAATTTATGATGATGTTGCATTTTAATATTAATAATATGAGAGATATATTAATGATGTAGATGCTGCAGCCAATCTCAATTCAATATCAATATTATGGGAGATAATTAAAACTCATGATTTTGCTAATTCAGAATAGATATATTGACGATGGAAAAAAAATTGCAAGAGATGTAATCAATACAAATAATTTTAGTACCTTTTAATAATTATGAAGATGATAATAATGATAAGAGAGATGTACTTAATTTTAATCACTTTACCATTTCAGAATATGTATTTTCTTAGAGAATAATGTTGGTGCTACTCGTGATTATATTTACTTTCAAGATAAGCATCAATTAAATTTAAATTTAACTAATTAATCCTTTTAAAACATCGAAACACACAGTTACATCGATAGTATTATTTGGTTGACAATTTAAATAATAAACTAAAATAATTACAGTTTCCTTTTTTAGTACTTTTGGCCATATACAAGCTTTGAATTTTATATTTTTGCCATATACAGGCTTTAAAAAAAGCCACAAGAGTAGTGAAAGAAAAAACCTAAAAACCTGTGTTACTGTTTTCGTTTATTTCATCTTATATAGTAACGGTTATTCATAGTTATTTTTTCCTCTTAAGGTGTATGATTTTTAATATTTTATTTTTCAATTTTAATTACAATTTGGTAGATACTCATAGTTTTTTTTTCTTTTAAGGTGTATGATTTTTAATATTTTATTTTCCAATTTTAATTACAATTTGGTAGAGATTTTGTTGAAGTACTAATTTAGTTGAAATTTGATGTGAATTTATTATAATTTATATTATTTTTTCCATAATATTTTGGGAAAAAACATTTAATTTGAGGAAAAAAATTATTGCTAAATACAATGGGAAAACCAAAAGAAACAAAAACATTAGATTGAGGATGACAACTATATGTGAATAATATAGGGGCTAAATTATCATAACATCGAAAGACAATTTTTCTATTTAAATCTTCAATGAATTGAAGAAAGATTGAAGAGACCAATTTCATACAAGAAACCTTTATCATCTGCTAAAAATCTAACTGAAAACTTTCCTTAGCTCAGAACATTCGAGCCATCGATTCATATCCTAAATTCTGTAAACAATATTGCAACTCATTGAAAGAGTCGTGAAAAATCATTGAATCGATAAATTTCCTCCTCAAAACCCACCAAATTCATTAAATCGACAAATCTCCTGCTCCAAATTTCCCAAATTTCCCTATCTCAAATTTCCCTATCTCACGTGATTCCTTCCATCTTGAGATTCCGTTGCAACAGGTACGGTAATGGCGGTCACACCTGTGGCAGCTATACGTAGGGTTTCTTGCTTTTCTTCCTCCTGGTGAAGACCCGCACCTGTAGCCCAAGCACCGCGTCCGCTGCCAGCAAGATCTGAAGGGGGGTTGAAAGAGTGGAACCTCCTCTCATAAAAATAGCGAAAAGCGCGTACTATAGAAATCAGTATTACGGCTCCAAGTATAACTAATCCAGTCACGACCCAAATAAAAGCCATTCTCACAGATTCTCACAGCAAACTCATGTTGCATAATGACCCACCTACGCCTTTATATATTGAAGTTTCAACCATCGCTGAATAAATAATGAATTCATGTTTCGCACTATGCTTGAAGTTTCAACTATCGCCGCTTCGAGTTTGATCCTAAGTAAATAATAAATTCCCATGACTCTCATGATAATAGTACTAAATTTCTTAATAACTCCCTCGGCAGTGCCTTAACCCTGAAGTTACGTAGATTTTAGATTTTGGGAACCTTGAAGTTATGTAGGATAGTCCATTCTGAATTTATCTAGATTTTAACTTTTGGGAATATATAAGAATTTGATAATTAGAAAAAAATCAATTGTTTGATTTTTTTTCTGGATAATCAGATTTCAAAATATTCCTAATAAACACAGAGATGTAATGAGAAATGTGATATTTACATTTCATATTTACTTCTGTTTGTTGTAAGAGTGTACATGAATATCTAAAAGTTAGAAGTTATAAGGGTAGTAAGAAACTGATCCAATTGCTAATTCATTTAGTCGTTACTAGATATACCTAGTTGTTCTCTAGTCATTACTAAACCTACTTACTGATCCATTCTTCTAATCATTTTTTTTTTATTTTATTTTAATAATAATTATAATGATCTCCCTGGTATTAAGCAGGTGTGTTGTTTAATGAGGCCGTAATTGTACCGATAATTTTTTGCTGGAATCTGGCAAAAAAAACTTCCTGGAAATCTAATTTTGAGATTATTTAAATAATATTTAAACTTTAAATGGGTGTTTTGATGGAAGAATTTTTTTCCTAGAAATCTGATTTTGGGAATATTTTAATAGGGTTTAAATCATTGTTTTGATAGCTGAAATAAACCCAATACCATTAACAATCATTAAAGCACCTAAAATCCTAAAAGTTGAAAATTATAACAAGGATTTTCAAAAATTTCAACTAAATTTTCTCAAAATCATGCTGGTATACCCGTTGACACTACTACGCGTATGTATACTAACGAATTTTCTCAGCATCGTTGCGTACAATATTTTTAGGTTTTGGATTAATTAGGCTATATCGATTCCTACTAAAATTGAAAATATTTTTGTCATTCTAATCTAGATTTTAGATTTTGGGAATATATAAGAATTTCATAATTAGAAGAAAAGTCAATTGTTTGATTTTTTCCAGATAGTTAGATTTCAAAATATGTCGAATAAACACAAAGATGTAATGAGAAATTTGATATTTACTTTTCTGATTTTATAGAATTGAGACTTCTGTGATCTATAATATGTTTGTGAGAATAATTTGGGCAAAATCACATAAAAAATCATTTGTCCACGCGTTTCGACCCATCAGCCCATCAGTGTGGTTCATCGTCAGGACAAGTTGAAATCCAATCTGACCGATAAGTTAAATAGGGACAGCAGGCCATGCCAACAGCTATTGAAATCCAATTTGACAGATAAGTTAAATAGGGACAACAGGCCATTCCAACAGCTATATTTTAGCGAGTAACAAATCAACAAGACCTCTAACGGTTAGATTTGACCAAGGCCCAGGGGAGGGATCAAGGTTGTTAAAAAACTTTTAATTAAATTATTTATATTGTTAATAATATTATTCATATAAATTAATAGCATAAATATTAGGGGAAAATTCTATTAAGAGTAATATATTAATATTAACGATCTTAATCTTATGGTAAATCCCAAATTTTAAGTGACCGTTGTCTAATATAGATAATAATATTATTATTATTAAATACCCATTATTACTATTATTAAGCGTAAGATTTAAATTTAAAACAAAAAATGAATAAATATAATTGAAAATAAAGAAAATTAATTTAATTTTTTTTTTAAGGTTTAAATTAATATATAAAAAGTAATAGTAATATTATTATTATTAACTTCAAACTAATAATATTTAACTAATATTACTAACTTATAATCTAAATAATTTTATTAAAAGACTAATATTATTATTAGTGTTACATTTTCGTATTATTTATAATTGTTAATGAAAATAGCAATAATGTTATAACTTTTATTATGAGGTTAATTTATTTTTCTAAGAAGTGACTTAATGGTAAAATTATATTAATGAGAAAATTGGCCCAGGGTGAAAAATTGATTTGTTACTGATTATAATAAAATTATATTAAAGAGTAATACAATATAATCCAAACCTGATCAAGGAAAGATAAAAGATAACATGGAACAAAGGAAAGCATGGATGAAGAGGTTAGGAAGAAAGGGATGGTATCTAGCAACTACTCATTTTCCAGCCGTCATCTCAGCCCTTTCTTACTAACCTCTTCATCCCTGCTTTCCTTTGTTCCGTGTTATCTTTTATCTTCCCTTGATCAGGTTTGGATTATATTGTATTACTCTTTAATATAATTAAATCTATTATAATTAGTAATAAATGAATTTTTCACCCTCTGCCAATTTTCTTATTAATATAATTTTACCATTAAGTCACTTCTTAGAAAAAGGAATTAACCTCATAATAAAACTTATAACATTATCACTATTTTCATTAACAATTATTTAGATTATAAGTTAGTAATATTAGTTAAGTATTATTAGTTTGAAGTTAATAATAATAATAATATTACTATTATTTTTAAAATAATAGTAATATTATTATTACTATATCATATTAGTGATATGATATTAGTTTATATCAGTGTATATTATTATTACTATATCATAATAGTAATATTAGTAATAATAATATTACTATTGTTTTTTATATATTAATTTAAACTTAAAAAAAAAAAAATTAATTAATTTTTTATTTTTTTTTTCAATTATATTTATTCATTTTTTGTTTTAAATTTAAATCTTGCTTTTAATAATAGTAATAATGCGTATTTAATAATAATATTATTAATATCTATATTAGACAATGGTTACTTAAAATTTGGGATTTACCATAAGATTAAGATCCTTAATATTAATATATTATTCTTAATAGAATTATGCCCTAATATTTATTCTATTAATTTATATGAATAATATTACTAACCATATAAATAATTTAATTAAAAAAATTTTAACAACCTTGATCCCTCCCCCATGGGCCTTGGTTAAATCTAGCCATTAGAGGTCTTGTTTATCCGTTCTTGGTAAAATATCGCTGTTGGAATGGTCCCTATTTAACTTATTGCTCAGATTGGATCTTCAACTTGTCTGAACGATGAATCACATTGGTTGGTTTGAAATACATTGACAAATGATTTTTTATGTGATTTTGCCGAAATTTCTGATTTTCTTCTACATATTGTGGAAAGAGTGTACATGAATATCTAAAATTAGAAGTTATAAGGTAGTAAGAAATTGATGCAATTGTTAATTCATTTAGTCATTACTAATATAGCTAGTGGTTCTCTAGTCATTACTATCATTTAGTCATTACTACATATACCTAGTGGTTCTCTAGTCATTACTAAACCTCCTTCGTGATCTATTTTTCTAATCCTTTTTTTTTAAGCATAATTATAATGGTTTGCGGGGTATTAAGAAGGTGTGTTGTCTACCTAGTGGTTCTCTAGTCATTACTAAACCTACTTAGTGATCTATTTTTCTAATTTTTTTTTAAGCATAATTATAATGGTTTGCGTTTGCGTGGTATTAAGAAGGTGTGTTGTTTAATGAGCCCGTATTTGCATCGAGAATTTTTTTGCTAGAATTTGGTTAAATTTTTTTTGTAGGAATCTGATTTTGTGATTATTTAAATAATGTTTAAAGGAAATTTTTTTCTAGAAATCTGATTTTAAGAGCATTTTAATAAAATTTAAATCATTGTTTTGATGGCTGACTTAATACCATTAACAATCATTAAAACACCTAAAATCCTAATGTTTGAAAATTAAAATAGGGATTTTCAAAAATTTCAACTAAATTTTCTTAAAATCATGTTGTTATTTCGATTATTTTTTGAAATAATACGCCCGTTGACACTACTACGCGTATGTATAATAACAAATTTTTCCAGCATCGTTGCGTCCAGCATTTTCATGTTTTGGATTAATTAGGCAATATCGATTCCTACCAAAATTGCAAATATTTTCGCAGCTTAACATGTGTAGTTCTCAGCTCACGATTTGTCAATTCCATTGGAATTTTACAAATGGCCTTATGCTTGTCCTTATCTCTTCTCAAACTTCATGATGATGATGATGATGGTTAACGTCGGTTAAGACTAAACATTGGTCTATCAAACCTAAAGAAACAAATTATTTATTTTGAGAAGCCTCTCGATCTCACTATAATTTTGACATTGTAAAAGGTTAGGAAAGTCAGTATTGTAACAAAGATTGTGAAACAATTCCATTGGAATTTTACAAATGGCTTTATGCTTGCCCTTATCTCTTCTCAAACTTCATGATGATGATGATGATGATGGTTAACGTTGGTTAAGACTAAACATTGGTCTATCAGACCTAAAGAAACAAATTATTTATTTTGAAAATGCTCTCTCACTATAATTTTGACATTGTAAAAGGCTAGGAAGGTCAGTATTGTAACAAAGATTGTGAAACTGAGATCTAATGTGGTTGTACACAAGGCACTTTAAGACGAAGTGGTTTTCATCCTTGATGTTCCTATTCTCACATA
The DNA here is from genome assembly GCA_031772625.1 of Pinus tabuliformis. Taxonomy (NCBI): domain Eukaryota; kingdom Viridiplantae; phylum Streptophyta; class Pinopsida; order Pinales; family Pinaceae; genus Pinus; species Pinus tabuliformis. The sequence goes on along the minus strand of CM062804.1, from coordinate 150,147,741 downwards.
TATGGCAGATCCTTTCTATCCATGGCGTTTTAGGAACTGCCCAACGACTTGTTTCACTATGGAGCTCATGAGAATTCGTTCTAATCTTTGCTATATTAATTCTCTTCTTTGAGCTAGTTAAAATAGAAAGATACTTTTGATCTTCTAGAGTGAGATTGATGACCTTCTTATAACACTGAGCCTCCCATCAAATTTCCTTCATATATCAATCCAAAATATGAAAACGATAACGTACTTGGAAAATATGTATCCACTAAATTCATATAGATACATCACAAATCGCGGTATAGATGTGGTTGATTTATCGAAAAAATTGATGTTTCATGCTGACGTATAGAGAGGAAGGTGATCAGCTGATTCCTTTTTTCTGCTTTTCGCATCGATTTTTCTAAACAAAACTACATGATCGAAAAATAATAAAATAAAAGCTTACGTAAACGAAAATAAATTTCTGTTTATTTACTCCCCACATATGCGGACAGTAATTTGACTCTCACGAACCTTAATACATCATCGACGACGCGTTCTTGCATGCAATGTACATATAGAGAAAAACAATTGCTCACAATGAAATATGCATATGGTTGGCCGAAATATCTCATAATTTAAAAAATAAAAAAATTACGTATTGATACTCTGGAGGTGCATAGTTCTAGAACTTCTATCAGGTTCGCCTATACTTCTCCATCGTCAGTGCAAAGACAAAGGAAGTCTTTTGTCTTACCATTACTCCCACAAATTCAAATTCGCCTATTGCACTGCCTACAAATTTTGTTGGGAGTGACCTCGACTTCTTATTACAAAGAGAAACATTAGATCTTCAAACTCTCACTATCCATAAACTTCTGGATTTTACCTCTCCCCACATTAGCGCTACGTAGGCGAGTAACATCACTGTCCAATGGAAACAAAACCGAGGTAGCCGTCATTTTCGGGGATGCCCCAAGACAAACCCATTTCCCTCCCCCATGGATCGTTTTCTAGTTGATGTTCTTATTGCTCACATCTCCCCCTCATAGGCCCTTAGAGCACGGCTGCCCGAAAAAGACCTTCCATGACATGCATTATCTCCCTTAATATATGGGTTTTGTGGGCTTCCCGTAAATACTTGGCTCCCAAACATCTTTTATCCTCTTTGCATCCTTACGTCATTCTCATTCAAGAAACCATGCATAATGTTCCACATATTGTTCAATATTTTCGAAAAATGTTTCCGAACTAGTACATATTTGCTACTGCTGCTACAGGTCTCTCTGGTGGATTGGTGGCCTTATGGGACCCTAGCTGGATCAATATAAAGGCCTATAAGTGTTTTGCAGGTATGTTGCTAGAAGGCAGCATTCACAGCCTTCCTGGCTGTGTGCACATCCTCAACATATATGCACCATACAGAGATAGATACATCTTCTGGGATCGTTTTTTATCTTCTAGGATGATGGATCTAGATTCTCTCATCATCATTGGGGACCTAAATTGTACTATCAGTGTGGATGAAGTTTGGGGCTACTGTAGGAAAATAGACCCCCTAGCTCGGAAGATACAAGATGTTATTCTCTTGCATAACTTTGTGGATATTTTCCCTACAAAAATTGCCCCCACATGGGACAATGGTTGTACTAGCACGACATATGTTGCTAAGAGACTGGATCGTTTTCTGATCCATGAACAATTGTTGGGTCGTCTGGGGGATATCCATGGTGACATCATCAACAATCATATATCTGATCATAGACCTATCACTCTACAATGGAGGAAAATGGATATTCACACAGGCATCCCTTTCAAATTCAACAGATCCGTGTTGGAGGATCTTGATTTTAACAAACTAGTGATGGAAACTTGGGGTCATATTTGTGTAACTGGCACTTCCCCCATGGTTAACATTCTTGATAAACTAGACTCCCTCTATGGGAATGTCAAACACCGACAGAAACAAAAGATGATGGAAAATAGAAAGGAACTCATGGACATACAATGTGAGTTGGATTCTATTTTGTCCTTCATGTCCACCCACAGTCTTTCTGTTGATATTCAATCACCTATTCATTCCCTCGAACTTAGCAAGAAGAATCTCCTTTCTATTAAGGAATCCTCATGGAGATTGAAGAGCAGGGCAATATGGTTGAGTGAAGGCGATCGTAACACTGGATTTTTCCACCATTATGCAAATCATCGTCGCAATATAAACTCCATCTCAGAGATTAATGATGTTGATGGTCATATTCAGTGGTCACAAGAAGGGATCAACAATGCTACTGTACAATATTTTCAAAAGGCACATGGCAATAATGAAAATACCACTATTGAGGACCTAGTTTGGGAGACTGATCCTTATTCGATTATGTATGATGCAGAGAAAAATGATGATTTCTTTAAGGAAGTCACTGAAGATGAATTATTGGACGTTCTCAAATCATTTAAGGGTGACAAAAGCCCTGGTCCTGATGGATGGACGATTGAACTTTTCACCCACTTTTTTGAACTCTTCAAAGGAGATCTTCTGGGCATGGTTGAGGAATCAAGGACCTCGGGCTTTATTCATCACCATATCACCTCTACATATATCGCCCTCATACCTAAAAATAGCTGTACAAAGGGCTTCTCTGACTACAGGCCTATTTCTCTTTTGCAGCATCATATACAAAGTTATATCTAAGACCATTGTCGGCCGCATGCGTAGTACCCTTTCTCGCTATATCTCTCCTTAATAGAATGAATTTCTCCCGGATAGAATTATCCATGATAGTGTTGAAAATGCAAAGCAAGGCATGCACTCGATTCACGCCAGGCATCTAAATGCTGCTATCTTACATATTGACATCCAGAAGGCATATGACTGCCTGGATTGGGGCTTTCTCCAGCTCGTCCTCAACAAGATCAGATTGCAACCCAGATGTGTTGATTAGATTATGGCTTGTGTGGATAATGTATCCAACAAAATTTTTCCATGTTGGCCGGGGTCTTCAACGGGGATACTCCCTCTCCCCACTTCTATTCATCCTAACGATGGATAGTTTATGTTTTCATATTAAAAAATTGGTTATGGAGGACCAATTTCAACCTCTGAATATGGGAAATAACATCAACATTTCTCATAAATCTCTTTGTTGAAGATATTCTCATCATGTGTATGCTTTTTCGATTTTCTTATTTATGTCTCTTTCACATTTTTAGTAGATTTTCTAATGCTTCTAGCTTGCATATGAATGTTAACAAATCTGTCTTATATCATGGACAATCTGACTTGGATACTATTTCATATATCAAAGGTTTATTTGGTATTGAGGCAATGCCAATACAAAATGGTTTGAAATACCTTGGATATTGTATCAAACCCTCTTGCTACAGAATTTTTGATTGGCAATGGCTTGCTAATCATTTCCTCAAAAACATCTTTGGGTGGGAGTTTAGATTCCCGTCACTAGGGGGGCGGGTTATTCTCACCCAAGCAGTCTTGTCTCAAATGGGGGTTTATTGGGCTCACCTATTTTACATTCCTGCATCCATCATAAACTATTTAAACCGCTTGATGGCTAACTTCATTTGGGGGCAAGACACAAAAGGAAAAAATAGCACTTGACCAAATTGTCCAACATCACTTTCCCTAAGGGTATGCAGGGATGGGGAATCATAGACCTCCATCGTTTTGGTAGATAACTGCCGATAAAATCCCTTTGGAGGGGCTTATTTGGATCTGGCACATGGAGTAAGATCATACAACATAAATATCTCAAGGATAAATATTTTAGTTTTTGGTACATGAATGGCACCATTGGCATCAAACAGGCATCAGCTATCTGGCTTAGTGTTCTAAAAAATGAAAAAATATTTATCCACCATCTTGCATGGAAGTTTCAATCGGGCAACCGCATCCTTATCGGTATTGACCCAGTCTTGGGTGCTGGAAATGAATGCTCTATCTATGAGAGGATTATGGTGACAAGTAATAAATGGTTGACAAGGACTAATCCCCATATGGAAAAAGGCACATGAGCTCGGGGTTTTTCGACAAATGGAATTGGAGTGGAATCAGACAATTTTTGCAATGAAGCACCTCGACATCTGCCGCACAGGAACTCAGGATAGAATCCTATGTTCGAGAAAGATGGCATCTGATAATATCATTGTGGCTGACACATACTCTACCCTTTCTAATTTGGTCGCTAGACAGGGTGAGCACCAAATTTTATATGCATTTTGGAAAAAAAAAATTCCAATTAAAATTATCATCTTCACATGGTTGGTCTACCACAACAGGAATCTTGTATGGGAGAATCTGCAGAAAAGTTAATGGCACGATCCAGGGATGTGCACTATTTGCAAAAGTGATGCCGAAAACAACAATCATATTTTTCTTCATTGCCAGTATACTGTTCAGGTATGGAAAAAGCTATCTTCCCTCATTGGTTTCTCGTATATTCACCATAATTGCATCAGGGACTCTCTAAAATGGTGGAGTGCTCAGAAATCTTCCTAGAGAGCCATCCCACTTTTCCTCTTTTGGGCAATTTGGAATTGGCGAAATAGGTACATTTTCCATAACTCTCTGGATGATTTCTATTCGGTTGTTGAAAGAATCATCACTAATCTCTCTATATATTCTACTCAATCCCCATGCACTAATAACAGACCACACAAGAAAATCAATATACAGTTCCTGTATCCGATGGGGTTTTTTGATGGGGCAGCGCAAAGGAATTCTTGTGCATGTGGTTTTTGGATTGCTATGTGTGTTGATTTTTCTTACAAGGTCTATTGGAATGGAGGTTGCGGCACCAACACCAAGGCAAAAGCTTTAGCTCTATGGGGACTCTTATGGTTCAACAAATTCCTTGATAATCCCTATTTACATATTTATGTAGATTCGAAGATTATCATTGATGAGGTCTTGGGGAAGGCTTCCATAAATAATCCCATGCTACAGGGATGGCTGGAGTGAATTGAACTTCTATGGCAACATCATGGCAGCTCCACAATCCAACATATTGGCAGGAACTTGAACAAGGAAGCTGATAGAATATCCAAAAAGGGATTACTGGGGTTGATCGGCAAATGGTACTTGGAGATCACTTGGGAACAAAATATTTTTGATATGGGGGATTTCCTATTTCCTGGTTAAATCTCTAGATCTGTCCTCACTCTTTTTTGTAAAATTTTCTGTATATGTCTTTTATTTAGTTATACTATTGTCCATTGAGGAAATGTGGCATATGGCCTTGGTTGCATGATTTGATAATATGGTTTTTTACAGGTGGCTCATAACTTTTGAAAATATTATGTGTTTCAGTCGCTATGATCATCTTTTCTATTTCGCATGTGATTTAGAATATGGCTCATGCCCTTAATATCGATATTGGAAGATCTTTTATCACATACATTCTGGGAATGTTCATACGAATGTAAACTATCATATATAGTTTTATCTGATAATATAATATCCTGCTTTTTTCTTGTTGAAAAAACAAAATTGGAAAATTCGATTTCATATGGAAAAATTTTAATTATGTAAAATTTAACACCAAAAAAATTTGACAATACACATCTTAAAATATTAATTTTGAAAATTAAATTGAATCTTTTCTCACTAGAATGTATGTATATTTATTTCCAACATTAACTTTTTTTTTTCTAATTTAAAATGATCCAGAAATAATAACAGACAAAATCCATCAAATTTATTAGTATTGTAAATTGGGAAAACATGTAAATCAAATCCTATAATGTAAATACCAAAAAGTAATTTAAAAAATAAAATATTAAATACTAAAAATAAAATTAAGTGATGAACAACTACTAAAATACTTACATGTCAATCATTACTCCTTTGGGATCCAAATTTATTGTCTTGGTAATGGATAACTAAAAATGAACCCCTTTAATTAAATTCCATACCAACAATTAAGTAAACATCTATAATACCAACAATTAAGTAAACATCTATGTCCCAATCTAATAATAGCAAGCCAAAAAACATTTAAAATTTTTATAAATTTTAAATATAAAACTTATCTTCTCTATGTTTTTATACTAAGCGTACTATTTTTATAACTGCACATTTTTAAATATAAAATTTTTGTAACATTTTTTAATATATAAATTACGGCTTTTTGTACTTTCAAATATAGAATGTTTAGTTTAAATTAATAACCAAAAATGTAATACTAAACTTACTATTTTTATAACCGCAAATTTTTAAATATAAAACCTCTGTGACTATTTTTAATATATAAATTTTTTTTGATACTTTATATTAATATAGAATGTTTACTTTAAATTAATAACCAAAAAATGTAATACTAAATTTATGATATAAAATGTAAAAAATGTAATACTAAATTTATTATATAAAATGTAAATCTAAAACTAGTGAATGACCGGTAATCTCTATAACATTTCTGAAACTGGTGAATGACTAGCAGTCTCTATAACATTTTTTAATATATAAATTATGGATTTTTGCAATTTCTGATATAGAATGTTTGGTTTAAATTAAAACCAAAAAATATAAATCTGAAACTGGTGAATGACAGGTGGGTTGGAGGTTTCTATGTACTTATTCTACCATGGCTTGTTACTAATTGATCAGGCGAGATTCATAAATGGTACCCGAGCACTATCTCTGGTTAGCCTCGTTATTCATAATCTCGATGGGTTAGAACCGGAGAACCACGTCGCACTGTTACTTTAAATGATTCCATAAATGAAAGATTTTGTACCGTATTAAAACGTATTATGATGCAGACCGAACCGTATCAACAAATTTGGAATTTTTTGGACCAGTACGGTCGAACTTGGTAACTAGGCTGTGCAGATCGAAGCTTTCAATATGTCTGCGTTTATAATCACTGAGGAAAATGGATAGAAGTATGGCTTGTCATTTGCACTCTGGGGTTGACTTGCGGACGTTACATTACATGTCACGAGTCACGCTAAACAAACTAAATCAGGTTCAAATGTGGGTGAAACTTCAATGTTAATCAACAAACGTTTTTCTAATTAAGTTAATGCAATGGAATACTTATAATTTCTGAAGTAAATGCAATGGAATACTTATAATTTATCTTTATTGTCCAATGTTTAGAGCTTAGCTGGTTAGAAGAGAAGAAGTTAAAGATTTAAAATATTTGGGTCGGGTTAATTTTTTTTTTAAAGTTTGGCCTGACTTTTTTCATTACTTTTCTTAAAATCGGGTTACATACATAGTTTATATCTTTAGGTGGCCTCAACTTGTTGGCCACCTAACTTTATTATATGTCATCCAAATTTAAAAGAGTTTGATACTAACAATCAAAGATAAATATGTCTAAATGTCATGATTCCTATTATATGCTAAATATCTAAAGTCCGAAACTATAAACTAAAATATAAGTCAAAATTGGAACATCTAATCCACTAATCTTAAGAAAAATCCACTTGGGTCGGATCCTTCACGCTGGAACCTGGATGTTTTGACTGACGGATGCATGGAATGTGGCTCTTAATGCAGCTAAGTCTTCCATTTTGTTGTTGTAGTTGAAATTGGATATGTTGCAGAACTTTTTTAATTTACACATGTCTATATTCAGTCTAAGGACAATCACTTGGGGAGGCATCCAAGGCTTTGGCTACGAGATTCTTCATTATCTATTATAGATAAACAATTTGTTTATATTGAGTGGATCTGCAGTGGGAGTGACCCAGGTATAGAGCCAGATCCTGCCAATCACCCAAATCCACATCTGATTATGTCACTTGCAGATTCAGTTTTGTCTCCCACACCGAGATTAATTAACGTTCCTGTCGAAGAGTGCCAATATTAAAAACCTGAGTTGCATCATGAATAAGGCAAGTAGTGGTGCGACGACCACGGTGTCTTGAAGGACAAGACCCCATCAGACAAACCCTCTAGTGTGTCTATTCCCTCCACCATGACCATGACCTCCTTTAGTCGACAATTCGGAAGTAGACGAAGGGCAGACCATGACTTTAAAAATCAAACAAATACTGAAATGACTGCTAAGATGGATAAATCAAAAACTGGTCATGACAGAGGCCAATGCACAGATGGTGTCCAACTTAACAATCCACCACTATTTCCACACTAAAGGACCTGTATAAGTATTCAAGAAGACAAATAGTTAACTGTGATATAGAATTTGATCAACCCATCTAGAGATAGGGGTATAACAGTGAATATGGCCTATAAAGTGGAAAAATACCATCCGAGTCTCCTCTGGACAACGAGAACTGAAATAATAAACAAACAAAGAAGGGCTATGCTTAAATTCAAAAATAGATTAAGCAAAAACCCCAAACTATCGGCACAAACACGATTACAAGCAGGTCATCTAATAAATCCAATGAAATTCCATACCAGAGCCTCTAAATGCATTACGATATGCAAAAGAAAATTATTGAAGTATATAGCAACAACAAACGAATCCATAGACAATTTTCCATACAAACCCTTAATTTCCTTCCTCCTTTCATGGGTTGGAGTCTCATTGATGTCATGTATCATGACCAGACTTTGCCAATGGAAACAAACAAACAAAGACGCGAATAGGGAAAAAACAAGATATGAACTTGCCATAGGGACATACCCATAGGAGAATACCTTCGAAGAAGCTGATTCCTCTCGATGTAGGTGATGAACCAATGTATCCTCCACTTCTTGCCGACATCTTCCACTCAATTCTCCAGCCATTAGGGTCTCTTTGCCTTACTGACAATTATGAAACCTTGACGGAGCAACACCATTAAGGAATTCCAAGCAACTGATAATCACGCCACCTTCACCTTCAAAATAACTACTGTGCATGCAACTTGCCAGCAATACTACCCTATCACTTGTTTGAGGAGTATGGGGCCTTCATGCACCACCCTTACTCTCCTTCATCAGTCGTCAATTCATTATGCTCCCACATTCATGAACGAGCATGTGAGGGTGTGGGTCGGGCTTCCCTCTGGCCCTTTCAACAGTCAATTTACTCATGACGTAAGTCCCAAGAGGGAAATGAACTGTCTTGTACCCCGATAGGGGAGGTTAGGTTTAATTTTTAAATGTGTGTGTGTGTGTTTTTTTATTCAAATATAAATACAAAATAAATTCAAATAAGTGTAATATGCAATGTTGCTTAGTACTTGTATTTTATATTGGTAATATATATACAAACTTAACACAATAAAAGGTTAAGAAATTTCATAGAATCTCTTTTAAATTTTCAAAACTAATTAAATGTCAAAGTTTTTTGAACAAAATAAGAAACAATATAACTTTTAAAAATGTTATAAAATAATATTATAATACTTATAAAATATTTTGATTTTGAAACGAGTTATGGGTTTTTGGCAAGTGTATTGATAAACCATGGCATTGCCCCATTATATAGCCTATTTACAGGTTCATAACATCCATGGTAAATTGGAGTAAATATTCTTGTTATATTGTAAGTATTATTGGGTTGTGTTATATTCTTTGCACGTAGTTAACAGGGGGTTTGAAGGGCACCCATAACCCCACTTTATGGGGTCCGGGGCAGCGCCCCGGAAAATTTTGGTTTTGGACCCTATGTTAGGTTGGGCAGACCCACCTATGATTTTGTGCATGATTTTCGCACATGTTTTTTGGACGCGATGGTTTTTCGGTCCATAGTATTAGACGCGATGGTTTTCAATCCATGGTATTGGATGCGATCGTCTTCGGTCCATGGTATTGGATGCTTCCGCATGTATAAATATGTATTGTAACATTGAAAGGAACATAATGAAAAAATAAAGCTGGTAGTCCCGGTTTTGGGATCTAGTGGGAAAATATTTGTGTATATGTGTTTTATGTGTTATGCTCTCGCATTGTTTATTTTTCCATGTTTTAGAATTCGTATGCAGGTAATTTCTGTTCGGGGTTAAAACCTACATTTGGTATCAGAGCAATTTTGGCTTCAAGGGGATGCCTTTGTTGCTGAGGGGTTTCGCTCGGGCCTGTGGTAGGCCCTGTTCAATGGGAGATCTACTAGATTGATTCTGGTGGTGAAAGAAGATGGCGAGCAGTGGAAAGATAGAGATCAAGAAATTTAATGGTCAGAGTTTTGAGTTGTGGAAACTCAAGATGGAGGATCTGTTGGTGGATAAAGATCAATGGATCATGGTAGATCCGGGTACTAAACCAATGGGATTGGCCGATGAAGAATGGAAGAAGTTGGATCAGAAGGTAAAGAGCACAATACGATTATGTGTCTCAGATTCAGTATCACTGAATGTATCAGGGGAAGCTACAACAAAGGTTTTGTGAGACAAGTTAGGGACTTTGTACCAATCTAAGTCTCTAGTGAATAAACTGTTCTTGCGGAAAAAGCTATATAACCTGAGGATGAAAGATGGAGACTCGGTGACAGAGCATCTAAATGCATTTAATACTATGGTAAGTTAGTTAGCATTTTTTGATATTAAAATTTCAGATGAAGATAAGTGCATCAGTTTGTTGTGTTCTCTATCAGATTCGTGTGATAGTTTGGTTATTGCAATAGGTAGCAATGCAACTGCCTTGCAGTTTGATGAAATAGTCTCAGCCTTGTTGACGAAGGAGATGAGATGGAAAAATATGGAGAGCCAAAATGGTGATGCCTTGTCTATATGAGGACAGTCCCAGAACAGAAACAAAAATAAGTCATCGAGTGGGAGATCTAAATCTAGATGGAGATCTAAATCTCCAGGAAAACCTGTAAAGGTGGTGTGCGGGAAATGCGGAAAGGAAGGCCATTGTAAAAGGGACTGTAAATCTAAAGCTCCTGACAAAGGAAAGGGATTTGATGAGGCTCCTTCTACAGAGGCGAAAACCACCTTAGATGAAGGTGGGGATGTGTACTTGGCTTCTTCAAGTACACATGTAGATCATGAGGCATGGTTGATTGACTCAGGTGCATCCTTTCACTTCACTCCCCATAGAGAGTGGTTCTGTGAGTATGAGAAATATGATGGTGGTGATGTCTTCTTGGGGAATGACAGAAAGGCTAGAATCATTGGTTGTGGAAAATTAAAGTTGAAGCTAAAAGGTGGAAGGGTTAGAACACTTCTGAGTGTTCTGCATATTCCTGCATTAGCCAGAAATCTGATTTTTGTTAGTAAGCTGGATGATGCAGGTGTAAAAATAGTGTTCGAGAAGGATACCTGCAAGATAGTTTGGGGAGCACTGGTATTGATGTGGGGAGTTCAGATCGGAACTCTGTACAGCTTGCAAGGTAGCACTATTGTTGATGGGTGCAACAGTTTTGTGGTTCTTGAAAGTAGAGCAGAAAATCTAGTGGTCTCTAGAGAAAAGACCATGCTGTGGCATCAAAGGCTTGGACATATTGGAGAGAAGGGCCTTCGAATACTTCATGGTAAAAGTATGGTAGAAGGTATGAGTAATAGCTCTCTAGATTTTGATTTCTGTGAAAATTGTGTATACGAGAAGCAAAATTAGGTGAGTTTGTCCTCTGGTGGTAAGAAGGCGAAACATATATTAGAGCTTGTGCACAGTGATGTGTTTGGACCTGTGAAGGTTCCATCACTGGGTAAGTCTATGTACTATGTATCATTTATAGATGACTTCTCAAGGAATACATGGATATATTTCTTTAAGAAGAAATTTGAAGTCTTTGATAGGTTTAAAGAATTTAAGGCTCTAGTGGAAAACCAGACGGAGAAGAAGATAAAGGTGTAGAGGACAGATAATAGTGGAGACTTTTGCAGTAAGTAATTTGAAGAATTCTGCAAGAGGTGTGGTATAGCACGACAAAAGACTACTCCATATACACCTCAGCAAAATGGAGTTGTAGAAATAATGAATGAGACTTTGATGGAAAGGGCAAGAAGCATGCTCAGTGGTGCCGGGTTAGGACAGGAATTCTAGGCAGAGGCAGTGGATACTGCATGTTACCTGGTCAATAGGTCACCTTCATTAGCGTTGGAGGATAAGACTCCACAAGAGGTATGGACTGGTAAGAAACCCTCTCTTTCACATCTGAGGGTATTTGGATGTGATGCATAAGTACATGTTCCAAAGGAGAAAAGAACAAAGTTGGATAGTAAATCTGAAAAGTGCATCTTTATTAGGTATAAGGATGGTTCAAAGGGTTATAAGCTTCGGAACCCAGTAACAAGGAAGGTTATGTACATCTGAGATGTGGTGTTCAGAGAGGTGAAAGATGTTATTAAACATGAAGTCCAACCAAAGGAACCTAAGAAGATAGAGTTTGAACTTAAGGAGGAAGAATTAGACTCTACAACAGCGGAGGAATCAGAAGATGAAGAGCCACAAACTCCGGCTGTGAGAAGATCAGTTCGAGAAAGAAGGCAGCTAGAAAGGTATAGTCTATCTACTTTCTGTTCAAATCTTGCTTTGTCTGTTATTGATGATGATCCCAGAACTATGAAGGGAGCAGTGGGTTCAGAGGATGGAAAACTCTGGAAAGAGGCCATGGTTGATGAAATGGCATCTTTGCACAAAAATGGGGCTTGGGATCTGGTGGAGTTGTCGGCTAGGAGGAAACCCATTGGCAGCAAATGGGTGTTCAAAAAGAAGACAAATGTAGAAGGAAAAGTGGAGAAATACAAAGCTCGGTTGGTAGCAAAATGTTATTCCCAGGTGTCGGGAATTGATTTTGGTGATATTTTTTCTCCTGTTTCCAAGGTAACTTCTAGTAGATTACTTTTATTTGTTGTTGCTGCTTTTGATTTTGAGGTAGAATAGATGGATGTGAAGACAACATTTCTTCATGGGGATCTGGAGGAGGAGATCTACATGAAGCAACTTGAAGGCTTTGCGGTGAAGGGTAAGAAAGAACTGGTATGCAAGTTAAACAAGTCTCTGTATGGGTTAAAACAGTCACCAAGGATGTGGTATCAGAAATTTGATACATTTATACGGGGACTTGGCTTCACCAGAAGCAAAGCAGATCATTGTGTGTATTTTAAATTAATTGGTGACCGTGTTATTTATCTGGTATTGTATGTGCATGATATGTTGCTGGTTGGAAATGACAAAGAAGTTATCCAGGATTTGAAGACCCAATTGTCCTCCAAATTTGACATGAAAGATCTTGGTGCTGCAAATTATATTTTGGGCATGGAAATTAAAAGAGATCGGGCAAAGAGGAAGCTCTAATTAAACCAGAGGAAGTATGTCGAGGAAATATTGTAGAGGTTTAATATGCAGGATAGTAAACCAGTGAAGGTTCCTATTCCTGTAGGTGTGAGGTTATCTACTGAATAGTGTCCCAAGACACAAGAGGAGGAAGAGGACATGTCCCGTGTTCCATATGCAAGTGCAGTAAGTAGCCTGATGTATGCAATGGTCTATACTAGACCAGGCATTGCACATGCAGTGGGATTATTGAGCAGGTTTATGTCAAAACCAGGGAAGCAGCACTAGATAGCAGTGAAGTGGCTTTTCAGGTATTTGCGTGGCACTAGTGATTATGGTTTGTGCTACCAAGGAAGACCAAGATTGGACAGAGTGTTGGATATTCATGGCTTTGTTGATGCAGGCTGGGCTGGAGATCTGGATCAGAGAAGATCCACAAGTGGGTATGTGTTTAACCTATTTGGAGGTGCAGTCAGTTGGATGAGTAAGAAACAATCTATAGTGGCACTGTCAACTATAGAGGCAGAATACATGGCAGCCACTCATGCAAGCAAGGAAGAAGTTTGGTTGCAGAGATTGTGTTCAAGTATGGGGTTAGTACAGGAAGCTATAAGGATAGACTATGACAACCAAAGTGCAATTTTCTTGGCAAAGAACTCTTCATATCATTCAAAGACAAAACACATTGATGTTCAGTATCACTTTGTGAGGGATATGATAGAAGACAAAAAGGTGTTGTTGGTAAAGGTGGACACTTTGAAGAATACTGCAGATGCATTGACAAAATCTGTGAGCTCTGAGAAGTTCTGTTCGTATAGAGAGACAATGGGCATTTCAGGGCTGGGAAAATGACTAGGCTCTCTTGTGGCCCCTTGTGTAAAGAAAACAACAAGTGGGATATTGTTGGGTTGTTTTATATTCTTTCCACGTAGTTAACAGGGGGTTTGAAGGGAACCCGTAACCCCACTTTATGGGATCCGGGCAGCACCATGGAAAATTTTGGTTTTGGACCCTATGTTAGGTTGGGCAGACCCACCTATGGTTTTGTGCATGATTTTTGCACATGTTTTTTGGACGTGATAGTTTTTTGGTCCATGGTGTTGGACGCGATGATTTTCAGTCCATGGTATCAGATGCTTCGACATGTATAAATATGTATTGTAACATTAAAAGGAACATAATGGAAAAATCAAGCTAGTAGTCCCGGTTTTGGGATCCAGTGGAAAAATCTCTGTGTATATGTGTTTTATGTGTTATGCTCTCACATTGTTTATTTTTCTATGTTTTAGAATTCGTATGCAGGTAATTTCTGTACGGAGTTAAAACCTACAAGTATTAAGTTTTTTTTTTTTTTGCTTAAGCAAGAGTCGGTCCTTCTATTCATTTAAAGCTAAAAATATGTTACATAAAATACAACAAAGTTAGAGGAGAAGAGTTCCATAGAGAAACTATCACCCTGAGCTTTGGGAACTGAGTCGGTTGCTCAAGAATTGGGCCAAGGGCCCACACAACACAACACACCACCTAAACCTTTCGAACCGGCTTTTGAACAAAAAAAGGAAGAGGAATAAAAATAGAAAGAAAATAAGTGACCTCTAAAAGTCAACAGGTAGACCCGATGAGGAAATAGAGACCACATAAACAAAAGTCAAGTCCACCAGGAGGTAACCATCGAGCAAGTAGTCCACCCAAGCTTCTCTGAACCCAGCCTTATGGAGAAACTAGCAACGAAGATAACCCAACTTGCACAAAGAACCCTAGCTGTTGATCTACTTCTATTATATCTGACAGCTATAATGAATATCGGGCGGAAAAGAAGAATGAGGTTTACCTGCCCGATAAAGGCGGTATTCTCCCTCCTCCAAGACCCACGTGTTGAACGGTTAATGGCTTCGGGTGCATTCCTATAAAATTGCTTTGGGTTTTGAGGGCTCCCAAAAACCACTTCACCTATAGTCACACTCATATTATCGTGGTTTGGCTTTACCCACTTCCAACCAGCCAGCTGCAAGACCCACCTATGTAATTTGCCACGTCGCTTTGATAGGAATGTTGTTGTTTGTCTTGACTGCTCGCTCTTTGCCCAAGCCCCCTGCAAAGCGAAAGAGAAGTTTATGGAAATCCTCGTGCTATCAGTCCCCACTCGCCTGAGCATTCTGGATTTGTAGAGTTCTGGGCCGCGATTCCGTTAAAAGGAAGGAAGAATCTTTTCATTTAAATCCCTGGTCTGCTTCTTCATGTGGACTGAAAAGCCACTCTTTCCCTAATTCTACAACTTGTTAGGATCCCCTGTTCTGATAGAGCTCATGGTCCTCATTCGCTTGTCTGAGACACACATCCCTCAATCTGCCCTAGGGAACCTCTATCCAATTATATTTAATGTTGTTTATAGCACAGTGTGCTTCTTCATTAGCTATTACGTCCGCTAATTTATTGGATGTCCAACCTAGATGCGTGAATTGTATGGTTCTCATATTCTACACGTGGGGTTGGATCATGTGATAAACTTGAATAAGCCTCCAATGCCTCGAAACCTTTGCTAGAGCAGAGCTATAGCTGATTTTCTTGTTCGAATTGATATCCAACTCACAGTCCACCTCTATAATAATGTTATGACAATTTGAATCTCTTAGGATTTCTAAGCATTGCTGAACGGCCATGAGCTCCACCATGTTGTTAGTGTCTTTCCCAAAATTGCTATGGAAAATGATTTCTATGCAACCCTTCTCGTCCCTTATCACTCCACCATAACCAGCCATGCTCAGGTTTCTTGTTGAGGCCCCATCTATGTTGCATTTCCTAAAACCTTGAGGGGGAGGATACCATAAGTCTTTAACAATAGCTATTTGATATGACTTTTTAATATTGCCCTAAGGAATGAGCCCCTGCAGACCCAACTTTAGTAATATTTGAACATTAGTATCTGAAGGGTTATTCTCAAGGGGGGTTTTAATGAGGTTTCCTATGGTCCCCTTGATCTGTTTTAAAATCAGTTCCATGATGCCCTGGGAAGAACCTTTCCTGTTATTGAACATTATGTTGTTGTGTTCTTTCCAGACATCCCAGATAAGGAAGCTTGGAGCTATGACTATTTCATAATCAGAGAAATTTTTCCTCCATTTATTTAAGGTGTTGGTTATGCTGCCCATGTCCCTATCTGTTTGTCTGAATATTGAAGCAATCCCATTCCACAATGTGGAGGTAAATGGGCATAGGTTGAGAAGATGCTCCATAGTTTCTTCTTGTGATTCACATAGCTGGCACTTGGATGGACCCAAAACCCCTCTTTTCCATAGGTTGTCCGAGGTGAGAATTTTTTTATGTTGCACTAGCCACATGAACAGTTTGATCTTCATCTAGCCTTGGTTCTACCATAGGTCCTTCCAAACCCGATTAGGGTTTGTGAAGTCAAGCCCAAGGGCTATACATTTAGCCTCTTTAAGGTTAAAGGTGCCTTCATTGTTATTACCCCATCTCAGCTGCTCAGAATCTGTTGATACCAGGATCTTCCTTTGTTCCAAGATGGCTATTAGAGCTTCTACCTGTGCCTATAAGGGGGAGTTATCCCTATAAACTAGTTTCTTCCATATCCTCCATTTTCCTCCACTGTTTGCTTGATCCTAGAATTCATTCACTCTGAGTAACCCTTTGTTGTCCATATCATTCTTGAGATATGCCAATTCTTCTCTTGACAGCTTAGGTTCTTGTTGTTACTTATCTTCCCAAAACCAGGAAAGGTTTCCATCTCTAATTTCCTAGAAACTATGTTTCTGAACACTAGTTCTATTCTCCCAAGCTTTGTTCCAGATGTGGGAGCCTTTGATAATCCCAGACATTCTAATGTGATCTCTATCTTGCCAATTGTTTGCATATTTCTCTTTCCAAATTTATGCCCAAGGGGAAGCTAAGTCTTTTAGCCATCTCCACCATAATTTTGCGCCCAAAACTTTGTTTAGTACTTCAGGATCATCCAGTCCCAAACCTCCATGTGTTTTAGGTTTGTAGATCTTTTCTCGGGCTACCAAGGCCCATTTTTTCTTCTCTTCACCTTTACCCCAAAGAAAATCTCTTTGGATATTTCTGCATATTTGCAAGACTCCTTTAGGAGCTAGAAGGGATGAAAACATAAAGATGGGGATAGTTTGAAGGACAACTTTTGTGAGCACTAGCCACCCTACTAAGTTCAGAGACCTGCTTGTCCATTTCCGTGTTTTGTACTGCAGCTTATTAATCATAGGCTCCCAGATTGTCTTGCTCAGAGGTTTGTCTTTTAGTGGAACTCCCAAATATTAGGAAGGTAACATTTCTCTTTGAAAGCCTAGAATTCTAGATATATTTCTTTGAATAGCAATATTAGTGTTGCAAAATAAAATCTTTAATTTGGAGAGGCTTACCTCTGTGCCTATCGCCATTGCAAAGTATTTCAGGATTTGTTTTTAGGCTAGAGCTTCCTTGACTGCAGGTATGCCCTATAGCATAGTGTCATCCACAAAATGTTTATGGGTTAAAGCATTACCATTCTTGGTTAATTTGAGTCCCTGGATTTTTCCTTCTGCTTTGGCAGCTTTGATAGCTAGGTCTAGTCCTTCCATCATGAGAATGAAGAGGAAGGGTAAGAGGGGATCTCCATGCCTAAGACCTCTCGAAGGATTAAAGGTCTTTGATGGTAAACCATTTAACATGATCGAAAAACTAGAGGAATTAACAAGGGCCATTACCCATCTTACCCAGTTATGGTCAAAACCATAAGCTAAAAGGAGTTTCCTTATGTAGGCCCAAGTTAGCTTATCATAAGCCCTTTCTAGGTCAAGTTGTATAATCATTCCTGCTTTCCTATTGCCTATAAGAGAGTGAACCACCTAATGAGCTTGAATGATATTGCTAAGAATTTGTCTGCCTTCCACATACCCAATTTTCTCCTCAAAAACAAGAGTTGGTAGAAGGGGTTTAAGCCCGTTGGCAATTATTTTGGAAATAATTTTATACACCATATTGCATAATGCTATTGGTCTGAATCTATCTAGTTTCATAGCATTATCCTGTTTTGGTATTAAGGATAAGAAAGATGTGTTGAGTGCCTTCAAAACAGTTTTATTTTTCCTAGAGTCCTCCACCACATCAAGGATATCCTGCTTGACTATGCCCCAACATGCTTTAAAGAAGTCCACATTGAAACCATCTGGACTTGGCACCTTTCCATTTCTCATTTCTTTTATTACTTCGCTAACCTCCTCTTCATTCACAGGACTATTTAGATTGTAGTTATCATCTCTTGTCATAAGCTTAGGAATTTTCTTAGTGAAGTCATTGATGAATTGTGATCTTTCTAAGAGAGATTTCTCTGCTATGCCCTGGAAATGTTGAACTAGAGTAGCTTCTATATCTTTGTGGGTATTGAGTTGATTTCCTTGTGAATCCTTGATTTTTAAGACCTGTTATGGGACCTATTTTCCATCGTTGATTTATGAAAAAGACTTGTTTTCCTTTCCCCTTCCTTTAACCATTGTACCCTTGATTTCTGTTTCTAGAATATTTCCTCCTGTTTCCATAACTCCTCCCATTCCTGTTGATGGTTGTTGGCTAGATCCTTATTTCCTTCGTTGAAGCCATCTATGATGAGGATCTAATTAATTTCCTCTAGCTTCCTTTCAAATACTTTTTTGGATTCAAAAATATTTCCAAACTCATTCTTATTCCAATCTTTGAGCCTGATTTTGACATGTTTCAATCTTTTATGCAGGAGGAACATTTTCATCCCCTGAACCTGTATATCATCTTTCCACCATTTTTCTATATTGCTGATAAATTATGGATGGGTGAGCCAAATATTTTCAAACCTGAAAGGTCTGCTTCTTAGAGTACCTATACAAGACACTTCAAGTTGAACAAGCCAATGATCCGAACCACCAAAAGGGAGTATCATTGCTGACATTTCCAAGCCGATGAGGATAAGGTCCTCCGAGAGAATGAATCTGTCAAGCTTTGATGCCACCCGAGACTCTCCTCCCTTTTTGTTATTCCAAGTAAAGATGCCATTACTTGTCTCTGTATCTACTAACCTCATATTGTTTATAAAATTTTGAAATGCTATGGACTCTGTGCCAAGTGATCTGGTTCGACCTTTTTTTCTAATAGGGACCTGATCAAAGGGACACCCAATCCTAGAATCCATGGGACACCCAATGTCTGTCTCTAAAATCCTCCAGTGAAGTAAGCAATCTAAGCTTGTCTTCAAGCTTCTGTGGGCCATAAACATTTCTTATTAAATAAACTTCCTTATCCCCCAAAGGTAGAATAATCACTGACAATTAGTTCCTAGATGCTTCAACATCCAAGATACCTAGTTTCTGAGGGTTCCAAAGTGTGAGAATACCCCCAACTGTTTTGTTTGCTTTGACTTCTAGATATTCATACCTACTTAGCCATTTACTGTGTATTTTCCTTATTTTTTCTACCGAAAATTTTGTTTCCTGGATGAAAATCATATCTGGTTTTTCTTCTTTCATTCTGTTGCTAAGATTCCTTTGTTTTCTTTTACTCCCTAGACCCCTAATATTCCATGTTCTGAGCTTCATTAAGAAAGATTTGTAAATGAGTGACTAGTTAGATCTTTCATCTTACCTAAATCTATCATCAGTTTTCCACATTCTATCAGCAACTCATTCTATTTTTTCTTACCCCTTTTCCTGCCTAGGTTCCGAGGAGCTACTCTAGATGTGGCCTTCAAAGTTTTCACCCCTTCAATATCCTGACTATCACGGTTTCTTTTGACTCCCGACCCTTTTTCCTGAGTTCTCGATAGAAACAGTTGTTGCACTCTATTGAACTCCTTTTGTGGTAGCGAATCCATTCCTATGGTGTTTCCTTGCTCCATGAATTTTTCCAGATCTATATGCTCCCTATCAAGAATATCCTACAGTTCATGATCCTTTATTTCCACCTCACTTGGGGTCATCTCTTCATCCCTATCAAGGTCCATGGTATTCAAAAGATCCTCCTTTTGTTGGGTGTTGTTATGGGTATCCTCCATGCTTTCTTCCTTTTCCTTCTCCCTAGGGCTGTCCTCTAGAGTTTGATTTGTTTTATCTAGCTCCTCATCCTCTTCTAGAACCTTGTACATGTTCTAATTTATCTACTTTTCCTCATTGATTTTTTTTTGATACTTTTTCCCTCCTTTGCCTCTATTTTTCACTTTGTTGAAGCTATTAGTTTCTTTCCCTAAGGTAGCTTTAGTTTTGATTTCTATTTTGTTTAAGGGGAAGTCCCTGAATAGATGCCCATGTTCATGGCATCTACGACATCTAAAAGGAACATGCTCATAATCCACCGCTTGTACTCTTTCTTCATAAAAAACTTCCAGGATGACTTCATCTGGTAGAGCTCCCGAGAGATCCATCTCTATGCATATATGGGAAAAGGATGTGTAATTTCTCCGCCTAGTGGCCTTTGATATTTTTACAAAGTTCCCTAGTTTGTTTCCTATTGCTGTTAATGAGTCTGGCTGCCAATAATACAAACGCAAGAAGTAGAGTCTTACCCAAACCGGGACTGAGGTGAATGTCTCGCGCTCTGGGACAAAATTCATCACCCAAGGCCGCATATAAAGGCCTATCGCAGCATAGAGGTAAGGCCCTCCTTCAAACACCCTCTCTTTATCCTCAATTTTATTGAAGACCACAGTGAAGAAACCCTTTGAACCAAGGTGTAGGTCTATACCCCCTTTAGGTTTCCAGTGATTCTTTATCCATGCCAGTAAAGCTTTCTCTGTAGGCCATAACCCCATAAATTTACAAATGACTACGTAAGTCGCCATGTGTTCCCTATGCACCTGTAGTGCTGGATCACTTAACACCACTCTCGGTGTGATAGTAGTCCTAGGCTTACATGGTCTTGTTCAATTTCTGGCATCTACCTTCTGGTTTTCTTCTTCTGTTCTTTTTTCTCTTCTGACTTCTTCCCGCTTATTTTCCTATTCCTGTGTACCTCTGTTGTTCTGTTTCCCTCCACCTAAAATACCTGTTTCAGCCTCCAGAGGTTTCTTGCTTCGATTGGAGACTACTTGACTGTAGGAGGGAGTGGAACTCCCCCCCTTACTCCCCTCCATGGTGCCCAACGCTTAACTTCTGTTGCAAATCGTAGCTCTCCTTCCCTCCTCACAGATTTGGCCTCAATATTATTACAAGCATTAGAGAAAACATTTCATAAGTATTATGTTTAATTTAAAAAATGTTATAAAATAAAATAAAATAAAAATATTTATAAAATTTATGGAAATGAGTTTTGGTTTTTGGACATATGGTATTGATAACCCATAGTATTGGCCCACGGTGTTGTAAGAAAGCCTAAATTATTATGACACTTAGGGAATTAGATTTTTTTTTTAATTTTAATTTTTAAATATTAATGTTTTAATTCAATTTAAAACCACATAAAAATAGACATCAACCAATTAAAATTAAATAAAAATAAAAATTACTTTAAATTTTTTAGAAATATTTAGTTCAATATTTTTGTTTCTTTTTTCAAAAATTTAATAAACTTCATAAAGTTTATTTTAAAATTTCAAAACTAACTCAAAGTTAACACTTTTTGACCAAAATAAAAAACAATCTCGAATAAGTATACAAGTAGACAAAATTTTCATATAGATTTTTAAAAATTAACTAATTTTGAAAAAAAAAAAAAATTTAAATATTTTTTTTATATAAAATATTTGAAATTGTAAATATGTAATAAGCTTGCAAAAATTTTAATAAAGTCATTCATCAAAATATTATTAAAACTTTGCAATTAATTATTTTTTTATGAATTATAATATGACGCATTTTAAATGTATTGGTTAACCAAATCATATTTGTAACTTATTTATTTATTTATTTCAAAGTTGTTTTGTATTTTCTCACATTAACATTGCAAACAATACATAATTTTTCCACACATTTGAATCAATTTGATTGGCGAGTGATCTCAACCTGCCCTAAAGATCTCACTTAAGAGAAACTAGGTGTTTGACAACCTTCCTATAGAATAATTAGTTTAAAATCTCAGAAATATTAACCATAAAAGCATTACTAAAGAGTCACCACAAAAATTCCAACCACCGTTACACAATCTATGAATCTAAAGATTTAACCAAAGTGGGATATTGAGCAGTTGATCTTAATAGAGTTGATGAAGCCATGATACATGGAATATGAGTTTATGTGAACATAAATTGTGTATAGAGGAAGATGAATATTGTAAAAAAATAGAGCTATGGAACATGTTTTCTAATTTAACCAATAAAAGAAGAATGGGAAAATCTTTTTAAAGAAATCATTGTAGTTAATAAGCTAAAATCAAATTAAAGAAATAATAAACCATTACATAATGATTTTTTTGAAAATATTTAAAAAACTCTCACATTGTAAAGAATGCTCGATTTATTATTTAGCACCTAATTAGTTACAATACATTACAAAGTTTTTGTACTCTCAAAAAAGTGTTCAACAACATTATAAAGATTTTACAAAAATACTAATATTATAATATTGAATTAAAACTTTCACATTTTCTACATCCAATTTTAAAACTCAATAAATATAAATAAGAACATGTGTCTTGCATAGATGGTGATCGGGTACTCTGTTAGGGCACTCCTTGATGTGAAATCACTGGTTCAATTCCACGCCCCGATCCGGGTGATATATTGGACAAGATGAAGATGTAGTCTTGCCAAGATTACAAAGAAAGTCCATGGGCTCTTAGATAGACAATGATCGGGTGCTCTGGTAAGACACTTCTTTATGTAAATTCACCAGTTCAATTGCTCGCCCCAATTGAGGTGGTATATTAGACATGATGAAGATGTATTCTTGCCAAGCTTACCAAAAAATATATATGTATATGACTAAGAAGATCTAAGATTATTTATGAAGATCCTCAAAAAATATAAGAGAAAATGCATAAAAATTTGAGCTAATTATCTTACAACATTATCTCGTAAGATAAAAGATATATTCAAAATAAATTGACTTGCCATATTATAATAAAGATTTACTTGTGGCACACATGTTTACAAAGCCTATTGAGAAGGCTATGTTGGTTTTGTAGAAATAAATTGTGTTGCATAAAATTTATTTCAATATTAAAGAGGAGTGATAGGAATAGTTAAGTTAAAATTAATTGGTTCTAGAATCACCTCTAGAATGTCTAGATTTAGCATCAATAGGTTATTTTTCCCTAGTTTTTACGGGTTGATTGTGTCTACATTTTCCTCTATATTGTAGTATTCAATGCAATTATGTGTTTCTTTAGATGAGAGAAATGGTTTCTCGATATGTATTCTCTAATTTTAATGAATAGTTGATCTATAAACTTCCATGGACATTTCACTAGAGATTCTCTCACAACATATCTTATAAAGTACACTTAAAAATCACTAATATACACTATGAGCTTTATTTCTCTTTAGCTTTGTATATTTGTAAATCATTGTTTATTGTGTATGCATGAAAATTATAATTATGCAAAAAATATATAATATCCAAATAAAACCTCACAAAACGCGATTTGACAAAAGGTATCACCTGTGAAAAACTTTCAGGAGAAAATGTAGCTGGAAGGTGGGGTCACTCTACTCCCTTTCTCTGCATAGAGAATAAATGTGCATACAAATAAGTAAGGCATGTGTCCTGTGTGCTACTATAGTGCACAAATCATCTTTATGCACACTCTTCATATCCTTCTTAGCTGTTATGTTCATCTATGGAACAAAACGCACTTGAAAAGAATGGAACCCCTTTTACTCATAGTGGTCCAGTTATATCACAACCCTATAGCTTACCAGTGCTAATATTCGACTCCCTCAACTCTTAACTATAGTTACAATATTAACTCTTATAGATTCATCTTAATCATGATCACATGGATAGC
The DNA here is from genome assembly GCA_031772625.1 of Pinus tabuliformis. Lineage (NCBI taxonomy): Eukaryota > Viridiplantae > Streptophyta > Pinopsida > Pinales > Pinaceae > Pinus > Pinus tabuliformis. The sequence continues at coordinate 150,123,725 of CM062804.1, read as the reverse complement.
CCATTTTCCATGAGTAATGGGGATGACGTGGCATCCTCTCGAATGATGGTGGTCAAAACAAGAAGGTCAACTTCTAATTGTCATAACTTTTGCAATATAAATTTCGATTGAGGTAATCATTATTACAAGACATATGGAGTGATGCACTAGAATCAATGAACCAAGCATTCACATCATCAGTCTCAGCAAACAATGCAACATCAGAAGCAAACAATTTGACATTTTTAAATTCATCATTGATTGAGGTGTCTTTATCCACAAAATTCCCATTATGCCTTATGTTTCTCTATTTAGACTCATTACCTTTCATTTTATAGCAATCTTTAGCATAATGTCTAGGTTTGCCACAATAATAACAATCATCATTTCTTTTATCATGAACTGGAAATTTATGTTTTGCCATACCCTTTTTCTTTGCTTGAAACTTTCCTCCTTTGCTTTTGTTCCATGGCTTGCCTTTGTATGGTTGCTTACCATTGGCTACCAATGCTAAATATGAATTGTTTGAGCCAAAATTTAAGTTGTTCATCCTCTCTTCCTCTTGTAGAAGAATGCCTGTCAGTTCATCAAAAGTAGGAGGTTTCTCTCTAGCTGAAAGACTTGAAACAAAAAACTGATAATCTTGCGCTAATCTATTTAATGTGATGGTGACCAAATCAATATTGGACACCTTTTCACCAATGTCTCCTAACTTATCACTTAGCTCTTTGACATGGGAAATGAAATTGCCTATACTTTCATTGGCCTCCATTTTAATTGAGAAAATCTTGCTCATGAAAAACAAAATCCGATTAGTATTAGATGTTTCATTCAACCTTTTGAGAACATCCCATGTTTCTTTGGATGTTTTACAATTCCTAATATGAGGAATTATGTTGTCCTTAACTGACATTCATATCAACACCTTTGCTTTTGTTTCCCCTTTTTCCCAATCTGGAATAACTGCAACAACGGTGTGTTTGGGCTTGGCCCCACTCACTGTGGGACACAAATTATTTCCCTCTAAAACTGTTAATACCTTGAATTTCCAATTTGCATAATTTCCTCCTTCAATCCCTCTGGATTCATTCAAATAAGTTTCAGCAAAAAAAATTGACATAATGACAAAATATTTGTCCCCAGTCAACAAAATGCACCCAAATCCACCATATCTACACCCAAATTCACCAAATCTACATCCAAATTCACGAGATCCAAAGCCAAATGCACATGATCTAAAAATAAGCAAAACTTAATCTTGCTTCCAATAAAAAACAAAGCCAGAATTACTTCTTATTTCTCTTTTTTTTACCAAACCCTATTTCCAAAACTTTAATTTCCCTTTTTTAATCAAATACATACAAGTTTTAACTTTGATCCAAAAGAAAATATTAAACTCCTTATATCTAGTAAATTCTTTTTCACCATAAAAAAATTTAATGCCTTATTTCTCCATTAAAAAACCTTCACATTTACAAACAAAACTTCCTTATGAAAACTTTATACATAACGTGACTTAAAAAATAGTGAATTCATTCAAGGTGAAAAGTGAACTCTTCAGCGTCGAAAAACACTAGCTCGTTTCAAAAAACAACAATTACTTATGACATACTTCACTTTATTATTCCATGGTTTCATCTGAAGCACAATGTTCAATGCTCCGTCTTGAGCTCCTTCAATCAATATGTGGTCTCCAAGTCGAAGCACCTTTGGCTAAGGATTTGCACAAGCTCCCTTCGACTGCCTTTCAAACATTGAGACAACTCCTCAATAGCTCACACTCAACTTGGCATATAAACAAGGGTACAGAAACACAGTCACCGTTCTCCACACTACCACGACACTAGCAACCATAGGCCCTTCTCTACAATCAACGATCACATCCAGATTGCAAACAAACTGTACACAACAATAGAATTATGTCGCGACCTCAGATCTCACTGTTATTCACTACTTAACCACAATGCATCAAACCTCCAAGATCTCTCGACAATAGATATTTTAGTTCACACCACCCTCAACTCTGATAGACAAATAGAAAATCAAAGACATGCACAAGAATGAAATCAAATTTCATTGATCAAACTTTTTGGACAACCAATACATTATATAGGCACACATAGATAGCTTATAGGAGAATCTAGATCCAAATAAGTCGGATCACCAACTCACAACAGAAACTACGAAGACACAACTCATGACGAATAGATTCAAACACTAACTACAAGAATACAACTCATCACCTCTACCTTGACATATCATTTCTATGTTATTCCAACACTCCATGGCTCATATTAGACAACTTGATTCCTCTTGAACCTTCTCCTCAAGTGCCTCAAAAATCTGATGTATAAATGTACTATGGTAAACACAATAACAATTCACTCTCTTACAAAATCTTTTACTCTCCATATCCCTAGGTCCTATGTTGAGGGAGCTAGGCCCAGTTCTACCCTGATATTAATATACAAAATTGTCAATAGTTTTGTATTTACCGAATAATGTTAAGAATATAAATATAATGATATTTGTTTAAGATAGAAAATCTATTTTTGAAAAACAATTATTATGTTGTGAAAATATCTCAAGCATGCGTCATTCTCTGAAAATTAAATAGTCCAATAAAATTTCTCAAAATAGCTAAATATCAATAATGATTTAAATAATAAGAATAAATTTTCTATGTAGAAAAGTGTCTTATCCAATAATAACAAATAATCTCAACAATTAAAAATATTATTAAATACATAAAAGAAAAAAAATTATATATTCCAACAATTTTAATATTAATATATAAAAACGATATTAAAAATTAAATATTCGGACCATCTTAATATTATTAATATATGAAAACTATATTCAAAATTATATATTCTCACCGTCTTAATATTAATATATGAAAACTATATTAATGATGATGATCACTCAAGAGATGTAATCCATACACATCATTTCAGTACATTTTAATAAATATGAAGATGATAATAATGATAGGAGAGATGTAGTTAATATGAATCACTTTACCATCTCAGAATATGTATTTTCTTAAAGGATGATGTTGATGCTACTACTGATTTTATTTTCTATCAAGATAAGTATCAATTAAATTTAACTAATTAATCTTTTTAAAACATCGAAACACACAGTTACATCGATTGTATTATTTTGATTGACAATTTAAATAATGAACTGAAATAATTACAGTTTGTTTGTGTAGGATTTATCGAAAGCTTTGATGTTCCATGCTGTCGTGTAGGAAGGTGATCAGTGGAGAAACTCATAAGGTGAGATTAAATATGGATATGGTGGGCGGAATATCTTATAATTTGAAAAAAAAAAATAAAAAAATTGCGTATTGATACCCTGAAGGTGCATAATTCTAGAACCTTTATTGGGTTGAAAATTGGTACTCTGAACTATAGTTACCGAATTTGAATACGAATTTGAATACGATTCCGTGCGGAAAAATTGATTATATAAAATTTAATAGTACAATGTTTTTAATATATTATTATTATTTTTTTAATTTTGAAAATTAAATTAAATTTTTCTTTATTAGAGTGTATGTTTATTTATTTCCAACATTATTTTTTTGGTCGAATTTAAAATGTCCTACAAAATCTATCAAATTTATTAATATTTTAAATTAGAAAAACATGTAAATCAAATCCTATAATATAAATACCAAAAACTAATTTAAAAAATAAAATATTAAATACTAAAAATAAAGTTAAGTGATGAACAATTACTAAAATACTTATATATCAATCATTATTACTTTAGAATCCAAATCTTTGTGATGGATAACTAAAAATGAACCCCTTTAATTAAATTTCATACCAACAATTAAGTAAACATCTATGTCCCAATCTAATAATAGCAAACAACTATGTCCCAATCTAGTAATAGCAAGCCAAAAAACATTTGAAGTTTTTATAATCTAAAATATAAAACTTATCTTCTCTATGTTTTTTCATACTAACTTACAATTTTTGTAACTGCAAATTTTTAAATATTAAATTTTTTAATATATAAATTATAGTTTTTTTTGTACTTTCTAATATAGAATGTTTAGTTTAAATTAATAACCAAAAAAAAAGTAATACTAAACCTACTATTTTTATAACTACAAATTTTTAAATATAAAATCTCTTGACTATTTTTAATACATAAATTATCTTTCCTTTTTTTTTTGCTTTCTAATATAAAAGGTTTAGTTTAAATTAATAACCAAAAAAAATATTTATACTTTCTAATTTAAAATGTTTAAATTAAATTAATAACCAAAAAAATATAATACTAAACTTACTATTTATAACGGCAAATTTTTAAATATAAAATCTCCGTAACTATTTTTAATATATAAATTACCATTTTTTTTGTACTTTCTAAAATAAAATGTTTAGTTTAAATTAATAACCAAAATATGTAATGCTCAACTTACTATTTTTATAACTGCAAATTTTTAAATATAAAATCACTATAACAGTTTTTAATATATAAATTGCCGTTTTTTTACTTTCTAATATAGAAAGTTTAGTTTAAATTAATAACAAAAAAATGTAAATCTAAAACTGGTGAATGACAGATAATCCCTATAACATTTCTGAAACTTGTGAATGACTCGTAGTCTCTATAACATTTTTTAATATATAAATTATGGTTTTTTGCACTTTGTAATATAGAATGTTTGGTTTAAATTAAAACCAAAAAAATATAAATCTGAATCTGTTGAATGACAGGTGGGTTGGAGGTTTCTATGTAGTTATTCTACCATGGCTTGTTGCTAATTGATTAGGGGAGATTCATAAAGGGTACCCGAGCACTATCTCTGCTTAGCCTTGTCGTTCATAATCTCAATGGCTTAGAACCGGAGAACCACGTCGTACTGTGACCTTAAATGATTCCATAAATGAGAGATTTTGTATTGTATTAAAACGTATTATGACGCGAAGCGAACCGTATCCACGAATTTTCGAATTTTCTGGATCAGTACGGCCGAACTTGGTAACTAGGTTGTGCACCTCGAAGCATTCAATATGTCTGCGTTTATAATCCCCGAGGAAAATGGATAGAAGTATGGCCGGTCATTTTTAGTTTAGGGTTGACGTGGGTACATTACCTTATGTGTCACAAGTCATGCTAAACAAACTAAATGAGGTTCAAATCTGGGTGAAATTTCAATGTTAATCAACAAACATTTTGCATTGAGGAAAATAGATAGAAGTATGGCTTGCCATTTTTAGTTTGGGGCTAACTTGGGGACATTACGTTATGTGTCACAAGTCATGCTAAACAAACTAAATGAGCTTCAAATCTGGGCCAAGTTTCAATTTAATCAACAAACATTTTGTATGGCATACTTGTGATTTAACTTAATGCAATGGAATACTTACAATTTATTTTTATTGTCTAATTTTCAGAGCTTAGTTGGTTAGAAGAGAAGAAGTTAAAGAGCTTAGTTGGTTAGAAGAGAAGAAGTTAAAGCTTTAAAATATTTGGGTTAAGTTAAAAAAATTGTAAGTTTAGGAAATCAGATTTATTGGCCACCTAACTGTATTATAGGCCATCCATGTCTGAAAGAGTTCGATACTGTCAATCAAAGCTAAATATGTTTAAATCTCATGATTCCTACTATATGCTAAATATCTAAAGTCCAAAACTATAAACTAAAAACACTACATATGGCAGAATATAAGTCAAAATTGGAACATCTAATCCACTAATCTTAGGAAGAATCCACTTAGGCCGGATCCTTCAAACTGAAACCTAGAAATTTTGATTGAGGGATGCATGGAATGTGGCTATCAATGCATCTATGTCTTTCCTTTTGTTGTTGTAGTTGAAACTGGATCTGCTGCAAATCTTTTTAAATTTCCACATGTCCATTTTCAGTCAAAGGACAATAACCTGGGGAGGCAACCAAGGCTTTGTCTACCAGATTCTTCATTATTTAATTTCCACATGTCCATTTTCAGTCAAAGGACAATAACCTGGGGAGGCAACCAAGGCTTTGTCTACCAGATTCTTCATTATTTAATATAGATAAACAAATTGTTTATATTGAGCAGATTTGCAGTGGGAGTAACCGAATTCTAGAGCCAGATCTTGCCAATCACCCAAATCCACATTTGAGTATATCGCATGTTGATTTAGTTCTGTCTCCCACCCTGAGATTAATTAACCTACCTGTTCTAGAGTGCCAACATAAAAAACTTGAGTTGAATCATGAATAAGGCTAGCAGTGGTGCGACGACCACAGTTTCTTAAAGGAGAAGACTGGGGCAGACTAACCCTCTAGTGTCGCCCATTCCCTCTACCATGACCATGATCTCCTCTGGTCGACAATCCGGAGGTAGACGAAGGGCAGACCATGACTTTAACAATCAAACAAATACCCAAATAACTATTGAGATGGATAAACCAAAAACTGGGCGTGACAGAGGCCAACTCACAGATGGTGTCTGACTTAACAATCCACCATTATTTCCACACTAAATCACTTGTATAAGTATTCAGGAAGACAAATAGTTAACTGTGAGATAGAATTTTATCAACCCACCTGGAGATAGGGGTGTAACAGTGAATATATCTTATAAAGTGGACAAAGACCATCCCAGTCTCCTCTGGACAAAGAGAACTGAAATAATTAAACAAAGAAAAGAGGGCTATGTTCAAATTCCCAATCATATTAAGGAAAAACCCCAAACTATCGGCATAAGCATGACTACAAGAAGATCATCTAATAAATCCAATGAAATTCCATACAAGAGCCTTTGAATGCATTCCCATATGCAAAAGAAAAATACCGAAGTATATAGAAACAACAATCGAATCCACAGACAATTTTCCATACAGACCCATAATTTCCTTCCTCCTTTCACGGGTCGGAGTCTCATTGTTGTCATATATCATGACTAGACTTTGCCAATGGAAACACAGAGAGAGAGACCGGAAAAGGGGAAAACAAGATAGGAACTTTCACTAGGGACATACCCATAGGAGAAGACCTTCGAAGGAGTTGATTCCTCTCGATGCGGGTGATGAACTGATCTATCCTCCACTTCTCTCCGACGTCTTCCGCTCAATTCTCCAGCCACTTGTGTCTTTTCTCCTTACTGAGAGTTATGAAACCTTGACAGAGCAACACCATTTAGGAATTCCAAGCAACTGATAATTGCACCACCTTCACCTTCAGAATAACTACTGTGCATGCAACTTGCCAACAATACTACGTTGTCACTTGTTTGAATATGGGGCCTCCATGCACTGCCCTTACTCTCCTTCATCAGCCGACAATTCATTCTGCTCCCACATTCATGAACAAGCATGTGAGGGTGTGGGTTAGGCTGCCCTCCGACCCTTTCAGCAATCAATTTACTCATGACGTAAGTCCCAAGAAGGGCAAGGAGCTGTATCTCAGCTCGATCAAGGAGGTTAGGTTTAATTTTAATTGTGTTTTTTTTGTTATTTTATTCAAATATAAATAGAAAATAAAATTCAAATAAGTGTTATATGCATTGTTGCTTAGTACTTGTATTTTACACTCAATATATATATATATATATTTTTTTAACACAATAAGAGGTTAAGAAATTTAATAGAATCTCTTTAAAATTTTCAAAAATAATTTAGTGTCAAATTTTTTTGACCAAAATAAAAAACAATATAACTTGTAAAAATGTTATAAAATAAGAATAAAATACTTATAAAATGTTTTGATTTTGAAATGAGTTATGGTTTTTTGGCAAGTGTAATGATAAACCATGGCATTGGCCCATTATATAGCTTATTTACACGTTAATAACATCCATGGTAAAATGGAGTAAATATTCATCATTATGAATCTTGTTATATTCTAAGTACTATGTTTTAATTTTAAAAATGTTATAAAATAAAATATCATTAAAGTATTGACTCACGTTGTTGTAACAAAGCCTAAATTATTAAGAGACTTAGGGAATTAGATTTTATTTTTTATTTTTTATTTTAATTCAATTTATAACCACATAAAAATAGATATCAACCAATTAAAAAAATAAATTTTAAAAATTAAAAATAATTTTCAAATTTTTAGAAATATTCAATTTAATATTTTTGTTTTTTTCAAAACTTTAATAAACTTCATAAAGTCTATTTAAAATTTCAAAACTAATTGAAATTTAAAACTTTTGACCAAAATAAAAAACAATATAACGTTCTCTCGGACAAGTATAATGAAGTAGTAACAATTTTCATATAAATTTTTAAAAACTAACTAATTGAAAACAAAAAAAATATTTAATTTTTTATTTATTTATTATATAAAATATTTGAAATTGTAAATACGTGATAAGCTTAGGAAAGTTTAATAAATTTATTAATCAAGATATTATTAAAACCTTGCAATTAATTTTTTTTATGAATTATAATATGATACATTTTAAATTTATTGGTTAACCAAATGGTTAACCAAATCATATTTGTAATTTATTTGTTTATTTCAAAGTTATTTTGTATTTTCTCATATTAACATAATAAACAATACATAATTTTTCCACACATTTGACTTAGTTTGATTGGCAAGTGATCTCAACCTTCCCTAAGGACCTACCTTGAGAGAAACTAGGTGTTTGACACCCTTCTTATAGAATAATTAATCTAAAATCTTAGAAATATTAACCATAAAAAGCATTACTAAAGTGTCAGCACAAAAACTCCAGCCACCATTACACAATCTATGAATCTAAAGATGTAACCAAAGTGGGATATTGAGCACTAGATCTTGATAGAGTTGGATGAAGCCATGATACATGGAATATGAGTTTATGTGAACGTAAATTGTGTATAGAGGAAGATGAATATTGTAAAAAAAGTAGAGCTATGGAACATGTTTTCTAGTTTAACCAATAAAAGAAGAATGGGCAAAACATTTTAAACAAACCATTGTAGTTAATAGGTTAAAATCAAATTAAAGAAATAGTAAACCATTACACAATGTTTTTTTGGGAAAACATTTCAAAAAATCTCACATTGTAAAGAATGCTTAATGTATTACTGAGCCCCTAATTAGTTACAATACATTACAGTGTTTTTGTACTCTCAAAAAAAGAGTTCAACAACATTATAAAGATTCTACAAAGATTGTAATGTTATAACATTGAGTTAAAACTCTCACATTTTCTTTGTCGAACCTTTAAACTCAATAAATATGAATAAGAACACGGGGTCTTGGATAGACAGTTATCGGGTGCTCTCTTAAGGGTCTCCTTGATGTGAAGTCACTAGTTCAATTCCCTGCCTTGATCTGGGTGATATATTGGACATGACGAAGATGTAGCCTTCTCAAGATTACAAAAAAAATCCACAAGGTCTTAGATAGACGATGTCCGGGTGCTCTGGTAAGGCACTCCTTTAAGTAAATTCACTTGTTCAGTTCCTCGCCCCAATTGAGGTGATATATGGGACATGATGAAGATGTAGTCCTACCAAGCTTAGAAAAAACTATATGTATATGAATAAGAAAATATAAGATTATTTATGGAGATCCTCCAAAAATATAAGTGAAAATGCTTAAAATTTTGAGCTAATTATCTTACAACATTATCTCATAAGAGAAAATATATATTCAAAAGATATTGACTTGGCATATTATAATATAGGTTTAATTGTGGCACACATGTTTACCAAGCCTATTGAGAAGGCTATGTTAGGTTTTGTGGACATAAATTGTGTTGCATAAAATTGATTTCATTATTAAAGAGGAGTGTTAGGAATAGTTAGGTTAAAATTAATTGGTTCTAGAATCCCCTTTAGAATGTCTAGATTTAGTATAAATAGCTTATCTTTTCCTAGTTTTTAAGGGTTGATCGTGTCTACACTTTCCTCTATATTGTAGTATTCAATGCAATTATGTGTTTCTTTGTATGAGAGAAATGGTTTCTCAGTATGTATTCTCTAATTTTAGTTAATAATTGATCTATAAAATTCCCTGGATATTCCATTAGAGAGTTTCTCACAACATATCTAATGAAGTACACTTAAAAATTAGAAATATACACTATGAGGTTTATTTCTCTTTAGCATTGTATATTTGTAAATCATTGTTTATTTTGTATACATGCAAATTATAATTATGAAAAAAATATATAAGATCCAAATAAAAACTCACAAAATACGACTTGACACAAGGTATCACCTAAAAAAAATTTTCGGGAGAAAATGTAGCTGGAAGGTGGGGTCACTCTACTCCCTTTCTCTAAATAGAGAATAAATGTGAGTACAAATAAGTAAGTCATGTGTCATGTGTGCTACTACAGTGTAGAAATCCTCTCTATGTTCTCTCTTCATATGCTTCTTAGCTACTATGTTCATCTATTGAACAAAATGCACTTGAAAAGAATGGAACCCCTTTTACTCATAGTGGCCCAGTTATATCACAACCCTATATCCTACTAGCGGTTATGATTAACTCCAACTCTTAATTATAGTTACAAGATTAACTATTACAAATTCATCTTAATCATGATCACATGGATAGCCCATTTTTTATGAGTAACGGGGATGACATGGCATCCTCTCGAATTATGGTGATCAAAACAGGAAGGTCAACTTCTAATTGTCATAACTTTTGCATACAAATTTCAATTGAGGTAATTCTTGTGTCAATGGAAAGGTGTCAATATGTAGAATAGAAAAAAAGGGCACATTATTATAGAGCCAAACCTTTAGCCCCCCTGAAAAATTCATTTGATGCCTCAAAATGCTTCCAGAAGGTTTGAAGCCCCAATTTGTCAAACTGCGTCCCACCAATAAAAATGGCCTCTTGAGTTGATTTCTCCACTTTTTCCACTCTAGAAGAATCAAGATTTATGACAACAATATAATAATCCTATCCATATCAATAACCATATATAATGATCACTCAATTAATCAAAGAATTCGTGAGAATGCCACTAACATCAAGCACGGTAGGAGCCACTCCTCTTCTTTCGTAGAACATGTAGAAAAATCTAGGCATCACATCTGCATTGAGAAAACCCATGGCATTGCCAAGGTTAGTCATTTCCATCATCGTAAATTCAGGGTGGCCTTGGAAATTGAAACAAGGCCCAATAATTTAAATAGAGACGATGGTTGGAATATTAGCAGAAGTTGGGTCCATGTCTTATCCTCCTAGTTTGTTTCTGTTTGCGGATTTTTTTTTTTTAAGGTTTCATGTTTCTATTTATGAATTTTTTTGTTTCTACATAGGTATTTGCATTTAATGTTAATATTCTTTTGATTCATTTTCTCACTTTAATATATGTGTGTGTGTTCCCTACCTTTTGATTACTTTGTTTTAATTTTAGCCTCATTTAATTATTATCTTTGTCATAGGATCTTCACTCATTAATCAAGTCTTAGACTCCTATATATATATATATATATATATATATATATATATATATATATATATATAGACTTTGTTCCCTATCTTTGGTTGACTTAGATTATTTGTTTCTTATTACTATTTATGTTTTTCGTTCTTTCCTTCTATATATATATATATATATATATATATATATATATATATATATATATATATATATCTAGAGAGAGAGGAGAGAGAGAGAGAGAGAGAGATTATTAAAAAATAATAATATATTTTTTTTTAACTGAAACGGTTAAGTTTTATTGATAGAAGGCAGGTCGGGCAAAGCCTAAACGACCATTACAATTTCCAAAAATGACGAAAGCACTCTTTCCTCTTAAGGAATAGTTTCCTTGGTCGGTGTTTATGCTAATCGTTCCTTCTTGCAGAGAGCATCCAATATTTGTCAATCTGTCTGCGTTCTTGTTTAATCCTCTGAGTATGTGGCAGATTTGAACCGAGGGGAATTCTTTCAGAGTTTTGTTTACTCTTGCTAGCTATTTATTCAGTGTCGGATCCTTGAGCATTTTCTTTTTTACCATTGCTTTTATCAACAATTCTGAATCACCTATGATTAGAATTTCATTTGGATTTTCATTTCTGGCTATTTGGCAGGCTTTCAAGAGATTAAGAATTTCAACTTGGTTGTTGGTTTTCAGTCCAAGACCCCAGCTGAATTTGTCTTTTTTCCCATTCTGAAAGAATATCATAGCTCCTGCTCCTGACCTCCCTGGGTTGCCTTTTGAGGCTCCATCAAAGAAAATAGTGCACTTATCCTGGGATTTCCACCATTGATGGAAGTTGTCCTCTAATTCACAGATCTGCAATCTTTCCTTGTGAATTGGGCGCGTATTTGCTGAGTGTCTGGCCTTACCTGTATAATCTTCCAACCACACCCTTTCTTCTCTTCTAAGGGAGTTGTCATCCTTAACTGTAGAGTGGTTAAGAGTTTCTAAGAGGAGGTTCTTTGCCTGTTCTGCCACTTTTGCCGCGGATAGCTCAGTGTTATTGAAAATAATCTCATTCCAGGCTAACCAGATTTTCCAGCAAACATATTTTGGAGCAGCTATCCACACTTTGTGCCAAATTGATTTGCTGACAGTTCGATGGGGATAGCTGGCATTCCAGGAGGTGAACATGGTGGCTATCGTGCTTTGAGTAGGGGAACTCACATTCAGCCCGTTGAAGAAGATGGACCATACCTCCTTCGCAAAATCGCACACTATGAACAGATGATTTGCAGTTTCCAGATCTCTTTTGTAGAGGACGCATCTGTGTGGCCCTGCTATATTCCTTTTGGACAAATTTTCTCCAGTCAAAATTTTGTTGTGAAATAAAGCCTAGAAAAAGAAATTGATTTTGGGGATGCTGAAGCTGTCCCAAATATGTTTCCACACAGTTTCTGGGTATGGCGAGTCTTGTCTGCTTTGCATTTGGTAGTATCCTTGGCTTGCTATGTATACTCCATTCTTTCCCCAGCCCCAAGCGTCTTTGTCATCAGTGTGAACTGGAGCAAAGTCAGAGATAGAATTATTAAGGATAGCCAACTGAGCGTTAAATTGCTCTGGAATTCTAGGGAAATTCCATCTCTGCCAATTTCCTTTACTATCCCATTCTGAGATATCCTCGATTTTCTGAATGCCTTTTGCTCAAAGCTAATCTCTAATCTTAGAAATCTCATTATTTTCAACAAGAGGGGAGTGTCCCATGACACAATCTTTCCATAGCTTTATTTTTCTACCATTCTCGGGAATACAATACAGGTGGGTTCTGAAAAACTCGATGCCTCTGTTGCACAGTTTCTAGGCCTACGTGCCTTTTGGGGATTTCTCCGGCTTGAAGGTCATGATAGACTGGTTTTTAAGATATTTCTGCTTGAAGATCTGGCTGACTGGGTGGCTGGGCTCAGCACAGAGCTGCCATAACAACTTGCAGCCCAGAGCTAAGTTTGCGTGCACAGGATCACGTATTTGAAGTCCTCCTTCCACCATCGGTCATTTCACAGTTTCCCAACTCATTAAATGAAATCTATTGGTATTCCCACACTCTCCATTCCACAGAAAATTGTGCATGAGTTTGGAGATTTGATCTGAGATGAATTTTGGAGCCATCATGAGAGAAGCTTGGAATGTGGGCAAAGCCGAGAGGACAGATTTGATGAGTGTAAGTTTGCCACCTGTAGATAGCCAAAAGCCTCCCCACGCTACTATCTTCTTTTTGAATTTTGAGATTACTTCCTCCCACAGGTGATTTCTGTTGGAGCCCATCGTAATAGGGAGACCCAAGTATTTGATTTTTTCCCATTCTGTGTGCCCTGTATATCCCAGATCTTCTGCAATTTTCTCAATTGTGTGTTGGTCCGTATTCCAGCCATACACCGCGCTCTTTCTCTCACTTACCAGTGCTCCCGAGATGCTACAGAATTTCTGGAGAATGGTTCTGAAGGTATTTGCTATTCTTGAAGAGGCCGCCCCCAGCAATAGAGAGTCATCGGCAAAAAGTGCATGATTCACTGGTTCTATACCTTTCACGATTTTGATCCCTGGTATACTACCAATTTGTTTTTCCAGAGTCAGCTTTCTACTTAAGGAATCTGCCATCAGGATGTAGAGAAAAGGTGAAAGGGGACAGCCCTGCCTCAAACCCCTAGTGGCTACGAAGTTTTCAGGTCTACCATTTATCATTGGTGTTATCCATATATTCTCCAGGCAAGATTTGATTAGACTGATGAAGTCCTGGCTGAAACCAAAAGATGATAGAACCCTGTACAAGAAAGAGTGATTAACTCTGTCAAAGGCATTACACATATCCAGTTTAATGAGCATACCTTGTTCTTTTCATGAGCGACTGGAGTGCAGAGCTTCCTGTACTTGAATAACATTATCCAGAATGTGTCACCCTTTTACAAAACCCCCTTGGGCAGGAGAGATTAATTTTTGTAGAAGGGGTTTGATTCTGTTTGCCAACAGCTTGGACACAATCTTATAGGATGAATTGCACAATGAGATAGGCCTGTATCTGTCGAATGAACCTGGGCTTGCTTCCTTTGGAATTAAGGTGAGGAATGTGGAAATTATGCCACCTCTGACCTTTGCCTTCCTCATGAAACCTTGAACCATTCTAAGAAGATCAGGTTTAATTAGCTCCCAGCATATTCTATAAAAGTGGATTGAGAATCCATCAGGCCCGGAGGCTTTATCTGGCTCCATGGACCAGACAATATTTGATATTTCTTCTATCGAAATTGGGCTTCGGAGTGTATCATTGTTGTCTGAACTAACTAGATGAGGGATGTTTGTGAGGAATTCTACGATGTCCTCCTCGCTCCCATCTTTTCCAGCACTAGGAAGGTTTTGGTAATGCTCCACAGCGGCTTCCTTAATTTGTTCAAAACCTCTGCATACCTGACCACTTGATGTAGTGATTTCTGCAATGTGGTTTCACGAAAGGCGAGCCCTGTATTTTCTATGGAAATATGTAGTATTTCTGTCCCCTGCTTTGAGCCACAAGCTGTGGGACTTTAATCGCCACTATTCTTCCTCATGTCTGAAGGAGTTGTATGTTTTCCTTTGGGCGAATTTTTCTTTGTCTAAATCCATAGGTGAAATATCTTTCTCTTCCAAACCAAATTGAAGTTATTCCAACTGATTTACTGCTTTTTTCCTCTGGCTGGTGGGGGTGTTAGTGGTTTTCTTTATCCATTCTTTTAGTGCCTTCTTAGTGTTTTTCATTTTTTGCTCCCATACAAAGCTTGGTGAGCCTGAGACATCTGTTTTCCATGTTGTTTGAACAGTTTCAAGAAACCCTTCCCTTTCGGCCCAGAGAGGGCTGAATCTAAAAGGAAGAGGATCGAGGTCTTCTTCTTCTTTTAAGCACAATAGGATTGGTTTGTGATCCGAAGTTAGTTTAGGAAGGATCTTGGAGAAAATAATTCTATTGTCCATCATAATAGAGCTGCTGGTGAGGAATCTGTCCAACCTTGCTGAAATATCATGTTCCCCTGTTCTATTATTTGTCCAAGTGTAAGCTCCTTTCACAGGCTTAAAGTCTACTAAATCCCATAACTGAATGAGGGTTTCCACTGTCGAGAGGAAGGGGTCTCTTGAAGAGGATCCACCTCTCTTTTCTTTAGGGTCTAGGATTATGTTCAGGTCTCCTCCTATGACAATATTCGTAGGATTGAGATGCTCTAAGTATTCAGAGAGTGTCTTCCAGCACTCTTGTTTTTCCTCATAATGCACCAGGACATACATATTAAACAAGGCTAGTTTAATATTACTTGCTGTATGACGTAGTTCTGTATATATCCAATGTTGGGTCTCATAGGATCTGTCTAGAGTGAAGGAATTTTTAGACCAGAATGTGCCTATTCCTCCAGCCGAGCCTCTAGCACTGACTGCCTTTCCTAAATCAAATTTCCATTTTGTGTTACTGGTGTTAAGAAGGATCTCACCTTCTATTTTTGTCTCTTGGAGCATGAGTATGTCTATGGGTTCCATTTTCATTAAATCTTTGATGGCCTCTGCCTTTATGGGATTCCCCAAACCCCTGCAATTCCAAGAGACCAGCTTCATCATTTACAACTTGTTGGGGTGGGTCCTCCTCCCTTGGAAGCCCTTGGTCTGGTATTCCTCCCTAGAGTCATTTCAATAGTGGCTTGACTTCCAAGGGTTTTTTTCCTTTCTGATTCTTCTTCCCTAGTTTCCTTGTTTGATCTCCTTCCGACTCGCTTGGATGGCCTTTCAAGGGTCTCATCATCTGAGGAGCCCACATTTTCTACCTTCTTCTTCTTCTGTTTGATTATATCAGCATATGAAGTGGAAGAACTATTACTTAGATTCGGATTTGGAGTGTTACCTGGGTCTTGAAAGTCGATGTTGTTTGGCTGGGGAGGATCTTCCTGTTCTGTCTCCGGAGGATCTAAGGGAGGAGTGAGAGATTCGAAGGGATTTTTGTCCTCCACTGTGCTGATTGCTTCCTTGTTTCCAGTGTTTTGAAGGCTTTCGTTTTCTTGCCCTGATTTGTTCCTTGCCTTTGTTTTTGTTCTTCTGCCTGTTTTTTGTTGTTTTCTTTACTTGCTTCCATTGCTCTCCTTTTTCTTTCTCTGTGGTTTCCTCATTTTTCTTCTTACAATATCTTGCGAAGTGCCTGTATTCGTGGCAGTGTCGGCATTTGAAAGGAAGCTGCTCGTAATCGAGCTCTTGGATGTGAGTCCAGTCCGCCACCGAGAGTTTAATGGCTTCAGGAAGCCCAGTTTCAAGGTCGACCTCTACGCAGATTCGAGCACAAGAGTATTGATCCTTCCTTGGCGCCTGATCTATATATCTGCCGAGTGCATTTCCGATGGACTGCAGCGAGTTCTGACTCCAGCAATGAAGGGGGAGATGTGGAAGGCGCACCCAAACCGGCACTACCATGGGCACATCTTGAGCTAGATCAAAGTCGGGGGACCATTTATTCAAGTAGAGTCCTTGAGGGCCCATGAAATATGGCCCATTTCTGAAGATCAGACTTCCATCTTCCATGTTTTTGAACACGAACACAAAAAAACCTTTGCCCATGAAATGACTTTTTATTCCTTCTTTGACCAGGGGAGTCCAGTTACACTTTACCCACTCTTCGATAGCTTTCGGGAAGGCCATAACCCTGTAAACTGGCTAATAAGGCCTCTTTCAACAATATTCAGCACTGTTCTACAAGTGTCTTCCACTAGCGGAGACACCATTGGAATGCTTTCCAGTTTTTTAACAAACCTGAGCTGAGGAGTAGAGGGTTGTCGTTTCCTAGCAGCTGCGACGAGAGACCTGAATGCTTCAAGCTCAGGTGGAGGAGGTGGAGAATCTTTAGAGCTATCGCCAAGATCCATGGCGAAGAAGGCCACCCACGAGAAAAGGGGACCTACCAACCGCAGCTAGGCCACAAGCGGAGCCCCCATGCGAGAGCACAGTGCCAGGAAACCTTTGAAAAAGACCCAGCAAATTAAGGCCCGGTCCAAATCGCCACTCAATCGACCTAGAAACACCCGGGAGGGCGGGCCTAAGCACCGCTTGCGCCTGATGCGCCGTGATAGCAACCCAAAGCGCCACTCGCAGCGATAGCAAAGCTCCAGTGGGAGCCCTAGAGGAGTTGCAGAGCCGATCCAACCTTGACAACTTTAAAATCTTAACCTATGATAACTTGACACATTCCAACAAAAATTTAGAAATCAACCATCAAATTTACACACAATGTAAGAAAAAATAATAATAGTTATTATTAAAATATCATTATTCTTAAACTAGCCTTTATAAGAATATTATTTGATCTTAATAATCATTATTAAAATATTATTTCTATACACTAGTGGTTACTATATAAATATATATATATATATATATAGAGAGAGAGAGAGAGAGAGAGAGAGAGATAGATATATATATATATATAATAGCTATATATCTATATATCTATATACCCCCTCCGTTTTGATTGCTTTGTTTTAATTTTAGTCTCCTTTAATTATTATTTTTGTTATAGGATCTTGACTCATTAATGAGGTCTTGACTCCTATTTATTTATTTTTATATTTTTGACTTTGTTCCTCTATTTGGTTGACATGGATTGTTTTTTCTTATTAATATTTATGTTTTTCAATCTTTCTTTATTATTATTATTATTATTACTATTACTATTATTATTATTCTTAAACTAGCCATTATTTTAGTCGTTATAGGAATATTATTTGATCTTAATAATCATTATTAAAATATTATTATAAATTATAATATTATTTTTCTTAAACTAGCCGTTATATGATCTTTTGGTCTCTACATCGCCCTCTATTTAAGCACTTGTCATGATCTGCATCTTCATCAGGTCCTGATGATGAACCACACTAGCTGATTTGAAACAAGTTGACAAATTTTTCTCCTATGTGATTTCTACCAAAAAGACTCTTCATAATAATAAAAAAAATTATCACATGAAAAAAAATCTAACATAATATTAATTTTACTATCATAAGATAAAAAATATAACACAATGTAAAAATTTCTATCATGATTTCTATCATTATATATTAAATATAATATTTTTCAATATTCATATTCTAAGATGATTAGAATATGATATTTATGATTTTATTAATTTACAATGACGTGTATTTGTTTGAAAATATTAATTTTCCAACTCATTAAAAATATTAAGAAAATAATGGTATAGTATTTAAAAATACAACAAAAATGTGTATTTTAACTTATTCAATAAAAAAAAAAAAATCAAATTAAAAATGTATATGGTAATAAAAATCATATGTATGAATGATGATGACGATTAACATGCACTAAAACCAATGTGGTCTATTGGACCTCATCAAGTAATAGATTAATTGTGACTCTTTAATATTTTATTTTATAATAAAAAAGATCTGAAAGAAGTGCTCCTAGATCATTGTAGTTTTCCTGACTTAACAAGGCAAGAAATTTATTAGCGTGGAAAAAGTTTTCGAAATGAGAACGGATGTGAGTTAGAGTTGGGGAGTCCAAGAGAAATTGTTTTTCTTTTTCAACCCTCTTAGTATTGGGAATAAACCAACACATGGTTTCACTCGCAACCTCATGAGAATTAGTTCTTATCTTTGATGTTTTGAGTGATCTTAATGAGAATAGGAATTAATTGAATATTGTGAGGAATAATTGTAAATGTTATTGAATGTAGGAGAACATGAGAGATTTAGGATAGTTGAGTTATGAGAGGATTGAAGATTGATTGTAAATCATAGATTAGGAGTCAGTTCATGATTTGGTGGATTTGAGAGAATCCTTAGGGATGAGGAAGAGATTTTAGGATTTTGTTGAGGAATCTATGGATCTAAATGTGACACTCCCATAGTTACATAAGTATACAGTAAAAAAAATAAAAATTCTAAAGAGTACAAGCACTTAACTGATCCGATATAAATTTCTTACTCAGAATTAAACCTTAAGTCTTACCATGTTTTAATTACATGGTTTTGAATGTGTAGCAAATACCTTGCAGACGTACTAAACCCTTGAACTTGGCTATGGTTCAGTTTTCGATCTAACTAAAACTAAAGTCTCCATGAGAATTTGTGCTTGACACCTATTACTGACAGCTATAATTACTACACTTTAATTCTTCTGTTCCTCCCACATTGCATGTATCACATTCCGATACATTTATGGTCTTATCGTTCTCTACTCACATTTAATCCTTGCTCTGTCCTGTTTGATGTGGCACGGGCAGATGGAACTTTGGTGACTGCAACCTTGGATTCCTCACCTCATCAAGAGAGGAGGAATAGAGAGGCCAATCCAACGGCCAGGCTCCTCGCGGGAGGCTTTTCTACTACCTCATCATGGATGCAAATCATTCTTACCTCTGCTCTTTTATGATTGACTCTGTTTGTTTGCTTTTCCCTTGAACTACTAGCACTCGACGTTGATGGATGGCAACCCGTGAGGGTTATGAGTGCAGAGCTAAGGCTTCCTTTGGTGCTTGGTTTGCTCTGCAACATACCAGGTTTGTGCTCCTTCCCATTTGGTTGTTAGTGCTTATCGTTATTTTTGTTTACACAGCTCGCTTTCTATGCACCGATCGATAATCTCAGCTTCTACTTGCAGGGAAAAAAAAAGGAGATGGAGCTGGGGTTTCCAGAAGCTTCCAAGTATGCAACCCTTTCTGCGAATCATTGTTGGGCGTTTTGTCCCGGGTAAGCATTCTATGAAATTGAAAGTTTGGGTCGAGGGCATGGAAGAACCCTAAAGCTTTCTGGAAATTTCACTCCAGTTTTGGAAATACAGTTTCTTCTTTGTTATTATAGCTTTGTATTCTCAAGCGTAGGCCTTGATAGTGTTAGGGTAGGGTTTTCCTGTTGTATGCTGAGGGCTCCCTGTGGTCCTACGTTTTGAGGCCACATCAGAGTAATTTCCTCTTGCTGCTCATAAGTTTGTAATTTAACATCAGCCATGGCCTAGCCATTCTAGGTTATTATTCACTATTTGCTAAAATTTAGAGCTTAAAATGTTTGCCTTTATTTATGAAGGGCCATGTGTTTTCCTAACAGTTACCCTAGATTTCAGTTATCTACATACAATCTTTTTTTTCCTCTGCTGTCTATTATTGTGCTGGGATTGATATCGCAATTTGAATGCATACTTCTGTTCTTCCCTATATAGTTATTTTCCTGCAATCATTTTTGCTTAGGTATATAATTTTGTTGTCTTTCTATGACTGTGATTAAGCTGGTTCTGTAATTATTGATTGTCTCTAAAGCGAGATGGATTATCGTTCCAGGGTTTAATTACCTTCCTTAATTGAAGTTGTAGTTGTTTTCTGTTATTCCATGTGAGTTGTATGTAAGTTTTGTAACTAAGGCAGGCAACCATTTGCCACTTCTGTACATGAATTCTACCAATGCGTCATTTTACTCCTGCGTTTGCCATGTTATCAGTTTGCTCCAAACAGTTACTGTTTTCTCTTCTTGTAAAGAAGACTTACTATAATTTTACTGGCATTCTTGTTTTTCATAGAAAAGAGTCTTTTTTTGTTTAATCTTCTGAGTTTCATTTGGGACTCAGAACTTAGTTACGAATTGGGGTTTATCACTATGGAACAATATCGATGTCTTTCTGGTTTTATTCGTAATAGTCTATAATAGACTTGTCATGCTCACATGATTTTTATAATAAACATTAAAATCTATATAGGCATCCCAATTTCCCTTTTTGAATAATTTTAACAGATGTCCCAATCTTACGACTGCTCTCCCCTCCTATACTACACAGGATGCTACATGCATTTTCAGCTAGGTATGGTATCACACTCAAATAAGTGAGTCGGCTTGAAACCGAAGTCTGGCATTCCGATATATAAGGAGTTGGTGGAATAGTAATGTCCCTGTGTATTAGAGTTTTGTTTTAAAAGCTTATTACAACAGGTAGCATGCACATTAGGGCCATCACTAAAGTTGTTTTTTTTTTTCCTGTACATTAGAACCATTTGAATGCCTTTAGAAAAGGTTAGAGTTCCAAATTCCATTTAATATTTAAACCCCATTCCTCATAGACTTCATTTGTAACTGTAATAATTCTAATGTTAATAGTTTCAACTATAGATAAGAATTACAGCTCTTAACTGTTTACTAGCACAATAAGTACCTATTCATTTTATTTTGCAGCCACAATTTCCTAATAAAAACTACAGCTCTCAACTGTTTACTAGAACAATAAGTACCTATTCATTTTATTTTGTAGCCACATTTTCTAGATAAAAACTACAGCTCTTAACTGTTTACGAGCATAATAAGTACCAAATCAATTTGTTTTAGCAACTACGATTTCCAGGATAGTCTGCTTACCTGACTCCTGCTAAGAAAGTAGTGCACCTTTATGGAGGTTCTCCTTCGTTATCATCTGTCTTTTGTTCCACCCAACCATGAGATACGTCCTTCTCGACTGTATCTCCCCCCGAGCTTACTTGCAAGGTCACTATCCTCTGCAAGTTTGTTGCACACCAAGTGCATGCTATCTGGTCATCACCAGACTTAGCATTTCATTCTTACCGTCTGACCTTTCAGCACGGTTTTTCCTCCCCTCACTCCTTTTTCTTGGAGTCTCACACTTAGGGGAGGTAGTTAGGGTTGCATTTCCAGCAACTGTCTTTTCCAACTTCCCTCCTCGGAAGTTGCCAGTTCTTTTAATGCTTAAAACATTTTCCATTACCAATAATTAAAAATATTATTTAATTCAAATAACCATCATCCTTCAGTTTGTTTTTTTTTTACTATGGTAAATAAAGTATTTACAATATTCTGGGGGTATCACATCTCCCCCTCCTGAAATTGGACATCGTCTCGATGTCTTTCAGTTATGAACAGTTCTGGGTAAGCCTTTTTCATAAGTTCAACATCTTCCCAGGTGGCCTCCTTAGGCCCAAAGTGCTGCCACTACACTTTAACTTGGGTAATAGCCCGCTTCCACAACATTACTTCTCTCCGGTCGAGGATGTTCAGCGGTTCGACCAAGATTTCTCCTTCCGGTTCGACCTACAACATGCAACATCTTAGTCAGTTTCTTTTAAAAGAAAACATTTAGACTGAACTACCGAAGATAATTCTCACCTATATATCTTGCCATCTGATTACATGTTTAGGATCATAAACATATTTTTTTAACACTGAGACATGAAAGACATTGTGGACTCGTAGGTGACTTGGCAGAGTGAGCTGGTAAGCCACCGGCCCAATTCTTGCTAAGACCTGGAATGGTCCACAAAATCGAGGTGCCAACTTAGTGCACCCACTCCATTGTAATGTGCTCTTTTTTGCTTGAATTCTCACATACACATGATCACCGACTTGGTACTCTTTAAACCTCCTTTTCTAGTTAGCAAAGCTCCTTTGCCTATCCTGAGTTGCTTTTAAATTAGACCATACCTTCTTAACCATTTCCTCCATTTCCTTGAGCATGTCGGGTCCCAACATTAATCTGTCTTCCGGTCCACTCCAGCTTGAGGGCGTGCGACACTTTCGCCCATACAAGACTTCAAATGGGCTCATTTGCAATGATGTATGATAGCCATTATTATATGCGAACTCGACCAAGTGCAGATAATCTTCCCACTTGGTCAGTTGCTACATTACATATGCCCTTAACATGTCTTCTAGCACCTGGTTCACCCGTTCTGTTTGTCCATCAGTCTGAGGGTGATAAGCTGTACTGAAATTCAGTTGAGTTCCTAATTCTCCAAACAATGTTTTCCAAAAAGCCAAGGTAAATTTTACATCATAGTCTGAGATTATTGTTTTAGGTAACCCATGTAGCCTAAAGATATTCTGCATGAAGATGTGGGTAATCTGCACCACTTTAAAAGTAGATTGCACAGGTATAAAATGTGTCGATTTACTTAATTTGTCCACCACCACCATGATGGAATCGTTATTTTTCTTTGTCTTGGGCAAACCCGTTATGAAGTCCATGGAGATGGTTTCCCACTTCCATTCCGGGATGGGTAATGGTTGTAATAGCCCTGCAGGGTGTTGGTGCTCTGCCTTAATTTGTTGGCACTCCAGACAATGTGCTAGGTACTCAACCACAACTTTCTTCATGCCTAGCCAATAATATTCCTTTCAAAGTGTTTTAATCATTTTATGATAGCCTGGGTGTACCGCATAGTGACTTTTATGAAATTCATCCAAAATAAAGTTTTTGATGCTGTTTTGATATGGTAGATATAGCCTATTCTGAAAATAAAACAATCCAGCAGTACCTAAAACATAACCCTATTGTTTTTCCTCTCTGTTGGAGTGCTGTACTTGCTATTTTATTTGTTGATATACAGTATCTTGTTCTGTTGCTTGTCTAATCATCTCTGCGAAGGGGATTTTCCATTCGCTACAAGAAATCTCATATAAACAATATAATTTCCGACTTAAAGCGTCCACGATTTGATTCTCTTTCCCTTCCAAATGCTTGATTTTGAAATCAAAACTGCTTAGGAAATCCACCCACCATGCTTGCCTAACATTTAAGGTGGGCTGGCTAAAATAGTTGGTTAGACTATGGTGGTTTGTCAATAACAAAAATTTCCTTCCCATAAGATAATTTCGCCACATTTTCAAAGCGTGAATAACGGCTGCCAACTCTAGATCATAAGCGGAATATTTATTCTCATGTTCTTTTAGTTTCGTTGACACATAAGCAATTACCCTCCCTTCCTGCATCAACATGCATCCTACACCTTCTTTGCTTGCATCACTGCACACCACATAGTCCTTACTAGGATCAGCTATGCTTATAATGGGTGTCGTGGTGAGTAGATGCTTAAGCTGCTCAAAACTTTTTTGGCATTCAGGGGTCCACCTAAAAGTTCTTCCCTTTTCTGTAAGGAATTGATAGGATAAGCTACTTTCGAGAATCCCTCTACAAACCATCTGTAATAACTAGCTAAACCCATGAAGGATCTAATGTCTACCACATCCTTTGGTACCGACAATTCCATTATGGTCCTTATTTTTTTGGGGTCCACCACGATCCCTTCTTTAGTGATTATATGTCCAAAATATTGTATTTGTTCCTTAAAGAAATCAAACTTGCTGAACTTGACATATAACTGGTGTTCTCGGAGGGTTTGCAATACCAATCTGAGATGCTCCCTGTGTTCTTCCATAGTTCGGGAATATATCAGTATGTCATCAATAAAAATCAGCACAAACCTATCCAAATACTGATGAAATATGTTGTTCATTAAACACATAAAAGTTGTGGGCGCGTTGGTCAACCCGAAGGGTAGCACCACAAACTCGTAATGTCCATATCTTGTTCTAAAAGCAGTCTTAGCTATGTCTTCCTCCTTAATCCTGATTTGGTGGTACCCTGATCGCAAATCAATCTTGGAGAATACCGTTGCTCCTTTTACTTGATCGAAAAGTTCATCAATCCGGGGTAAAGGATACTTATTCTTGATCGTCAATTTATTCAACTGACGATAATCCACACACATACGAAGGGTCCCGTCCTTTTTCTTAATGAACAATACCGGGGCTCCCCAGGGGGACACACTGGGGCGAATGTAGTTTTTGTCTAACAGCTCCTGTAACTGCATTTTTAGCTCTGTCAATTCTAGTGTGCTCATTCTATAAGGTGCTCGGGATATCGAGGTTTCCCTTGGCACCAATTCGATAGTAAAGTCTATGTCTCTTTTAGGTGGCAGTCCGGGAATTTCTTCCGGAAATACATCCGCAAATTCTTGTATCACTGGAATGTTTTCCAATAGGGTTGATTTGTCTTTTGAGTCAGCGTAGCCCACTTGGATGGCATAAATCTGACATCCCTTCCTAATGCATTTTGCTAACTGAGAAGCGGTTATTGGCCGAATTTGCACTGGCCGCTTAATCCCTTGCATCTCTTGCCTTGCTCCAAGCTCATCTCTGAAATAAATAGTCTTTGTTTTACAGTTGACTATGGACCAGTGTTTTTCTAACCAGTCCATACCGATTAGAACATCATACGAACCAAGGGGAAGCACATTCAAATCTGCCACCACTGGCTGTCCTGCTATCTTTAAAGGGCAGTTATTGACCTTAGCAAGCACTCGTCTCTTTTCCCTTGTGGCTAGCTGTACTAGCCAGGGGTTCTTAAATTTAACAGGTTGCAATTTACAATACTCTACAACCTTAGGACTAATATAACTTAAGGTGGCTCCAAGATCAATTAAAACAGTTACAGTAAGGTATGAAATTTTACGTTCGAATTCCACCATGGTCGACTGGTACTCCGCCTAACGATCTTCCAGGGCAGCATTAATCCTGGGTAGACTATGTCCTACATCGCTGACTATCGATGCTTCGTGGATCTGGGAAACCTATTCAGTTCCCTTCCATTGAGGACAATTTTTAACGTAGTGAGGCCCACTGCAACCCCAACACTGCACTGGAGGCCTTGCTATTCCTTCACTGTCTAACTTTACAGGTTGTTCGCTGATTCTGGACTCATTGGTTGGCTTTGACCTGAGCGAATTTTTCTGTACATTTCTGTTGTTTTGCCCCTTGGAAAAACCCCTGTTACCACTACCACGATTCCCTTTATTATTTCTAGCCAGCTTGTTACTTCTCTTATCATTCCATCTTTTACCTGGATTTTCTCCCTTCTATTTGCCTTGCTGGTAACAAATCCTGGCTTTACGTATTACTTCATCCATTGTCTTTGGATTGTCAAAATCAATCCTTTCCCGCATATTCAAGGGTAAACTACTAACGAACCTCTGTACTTTAGCCTTTTCCTCTATAATATAAGGCACATAACGAAGTAATGAAGTAAAACGAGTGATAAATTCATCCATGGTTTGCTGTCCCAGCCGCAAGTCATGGAATTCTCTTGCCTTTTCATCATAAAAATGCTCGGTCAGGTATCTTTCTTTAAAGTATCTTTGAAATTTCTCCCACGTTATGTTCTGTTCGCTTACTCCTTTTACAATCTTCACTTCTTCCCACCACAGGGTGGCTTTTCCTTGCAATTGGAAAATGGCCAACCATGCCTTGAGGTTGTGGTCGTACTCATATAGCTGGAAGTATTTATTCATATTAATCAACCATGCCTCAGCTGCTTCCTCCAATTCCCCATCAAAGTGTGGCAGTTTGATTTTACGAAACTCCCCTTGCAGCTCTATCCATTGCCTCTTTGAAGTGTGCTATTCGGAGGCATTATCAGATCGCTCTTCCCGTTCTTCCTCCCTTCCTTTTGACTCTTCGGGTTCTGTGTGGTGATTTCGCTCCTCCGACACCCTTTGCTGCTCAATTTTGGGATTCAGTGGTTGCTGATTTTATTTGTCAGATAGGCTCTTTATAATCCTTTCCTGCTCCAGAGCTAACCTTGCATTATCTTCCCGCAAATAGGGCCATTTCATTTTTCAACTCCTATATTGTCTCTAATCTTGCAAGATTCGTATTGTGAGCCTCTTCTCCAAGCTATACCCATAATTCTGAGTTATTCTCATGGCCTCTTACAAGTCCTTGACCCGCCACAAACCTAAGTGAAACTTTGTCTGCTTTTCTCATGCTGGCAATCTGCTGCTTCCCTGTTCTTAACATAAGGTAAAAGTAATAGAGGGAGGGTTAATGCATTAACTGTTTTTTTTTTAAGATTACAACATAGAAATGGGAATAAAATGATTTCACTTTATCTCTTTTGTTTTATCTTTTCCTCCAAAGGCCACAGTGTTTGAAACCGGGCTCTGATACCACTTGTGACACTGCCATAGATACATAAGTATACAGTAAAAAAAAAAGTTTATAAAGAGTACAAGCACTTAATTACACAGTTTTAATTACACAATTTTGAATGTGTAGCAAATACCTTGCAGACGTACTAAACCCTTGAACTTGGCAACGGTTCGGTTTTTGATCTGATACTAAAACTAAAGTCTCCATGAGCATTTGTGCTTGAAACCAATTACTGATAGATATAATTACTACACTTTAATTCTTCCGTTCCTCCCACATTGCATGTATCACATTCTGATACATTTATGGTCTTATCATTCTCTGCTCGCATTTAATCCTTGCTCTGTCCTGTTTGACGTGGCACGGGCAGATGGAACTTCGGTGACTGCAACCTTGGATTCCTCACCTCATCAATAGAGGAGGAATAGAGAGGCCAATCCAATGGCCAGGCTCCTTCCGAGAGGCTTTTCTACCGCCTCACCACGGATGCACATCATTCTTACCTCTGCTCTTTTGCGATTGACTCTGTTTGTTTGTTTTTCCCTTGAACTACTAGCACTCAGCGTTGATGGATGGCAACCTGTGAGGGTTATGAGTGCGGAGCTAAGGCTTCCTTTCATGCTTGGTTTGCTCTGCAACATACCAAGTTTGTGCTCCTTCCCATTTGGTTGTTAGTGCTTATCGTTATTTTTGTTTACACAGCTCGCTTTCTATGCACCGATCGATAATCTCAGCGTCTACTTGCAGGGAAGAAAAAGGAGATGGAGTTGGGGTTTCCAAAAGCTTCCAAGTATGTAGCCCTTTCCGCGAATCATTGTTGGGTGTTTTGTCTCAGGTAAGCATTCTATGAAAGTGAAAGTTTGGGCCGAGGGCATGGAAGAACCCTAAAGCTTTCTGGAAATTTCACTCCAGTTTTGGAAGTACAGTTCCTTCTTTGTTATTATAGCTTTGTACTATCAAGTGTAGGCCTTGATAGTGTTAGGGTAGGGTTTTCCTGTTGTATGCGGGGGCTCCCTGTGGTCCTACGTTTGGAGGCCACATCGGTGTAATTTCCTCTTGCTGCTCATAAGTTTGTAATTTAACATCAGCCATGGCGTAGCCATTCTAGGTTATTATTCACTATTTGCTAAAGCTCAGAGCTTAAAATGTTCACCTTTATTTATGAAGGGCCATGTGTTTTCCTAACAGTTACCCTGGATTTCAGTTATCTACATATAATCTTTTTTTTTTCTCTGCTGTCTAGAATTGTGCTGGGATTGATATCGCAGTTTGAATGCATACTTCTGTTCATCCCTATATAGTTATTTTTCCTGCAATCATTCTTGCTTAGGTATATAATTTTGTTGTCTTTCTGCGACTGTGATTAAGCTGGTTCTGTAATTATTGATTGTCTCTGAAGCGGGATGGACTATCGTTCCAGAGTTTAACTGCCTTCCTTACTTGAAGTTGTAGTTGTTTTCTGTTATTCCATGCGAGTTGTATGTAAGTTTTGTAACTAAGGCAGGCAACCATTTGCTGCTTCTGTACATGAATTCTACCAATGCATCATTTTACTCCCGCGTTTTCCATGTTATTGGTTTGTTCCAAACAGTTACTGTTTTCTCTTCCTGTAAAGAAGACTTACTATAATTTTACTGGCATTCTTGTTTTTCATAGCAACGAGTCTTTTTTTGTTTAATATTCTGAGTTTCATTTGGGACTCAGAACCTAGTTACAAATTGGGGTTTATCACTACGGAACAATATTGATGTCTTTCTGGTTTTATTTGTAATAGTCTATAACAGACTTGTCATGCTCACATGATTTTTATAATAAACATTAAATTCTATATAGGCGTCCCAATTTCCCTTTTTGAATAATTTTAACAGATGTCCCAATCTTACGGCCGCTCTCCCCTCCTATACTGCACAGGATGCTACATGCATTTTCAGCTAGGTATGGTATCACACTCAAATAAGCGAGTCGGCTTGAAACCAAACTCTGGCATTCCGATATATAAGGAGTTGGCGGAACAGTAATGTCCCTGTGTATTAGAGTTTTGTTATAAAAGCTTATTACAACAGGTAGCATGCACGTTAGGGCCATCACTAAAGTTGTTTTTTTTTTCCTGTACATTAGAACCATTTGAATGCCTTCAGAAAAGGTTAAAGTTCTAAATTCCATTTAATATTTAAACCCCGTTCCTCACAGACTTCATTTGTAACTGTAATAATTCTAATGCTAACAGTTTCAACTATAGATAAGAATTACAGCTCTTAACTGTTTACTAGCACAATAAGTACCTATTCATTTTATTTTGTAGCCACAATTTCCAAATAAAAACTACAGCTCTTAACTGTTTACTAGCACAATAAGTACCTATTCATTTTATTTTGTAGCCACAATTTTCAAATAAAAACTATAGCTCTTAACTGTTTACGAGCACAATAAGTACCAAATCAATTTGTTTCAGCAACTACAATTTCTAGGATAGTCTGCTTACCTGACTCCTGCTAAGAAAGTAGTGCACCTTTATGGAGGTTCTCCTTCATTATCATCTGTCTTTTGTTCCACCCAACCATTAGATTCATCCTTCTCGACTGTATCTCCCCCCGAGCTTACTTGCAAGGTCACTATCCTATGCAAGTTCGTTGCACACAATGTGCATGATAGTTGGTCATCACCAGGTTTAGCATTTTGTTCTTACCGTCTGACCTTTCAGCATGGTTTTTCCTCCCCTCACTCGTTTTTGTTGGAGCCTCACACTTAGGGGAGGTAGTTAGGGTTGCATTTCCAGCAACTGTCTTTTCCAACTTCCCTCCTCGGAAGTTGCCAGTTCTTTTAATGCTTAAAAACATTTTCCATTACCAATAATTAAAAATATTATTTAATTGAAATAACCATCATCCTTCAGTTTGTTTTTTTTACTATGGTAAATAAAGTATTTACAGTATTCTGGTGGTATCACACTAAACCACAAATTGGTTTTAGAATCCCTTCCTATAAATGTAAGCCTAAAAGGGCATGATCAGAGGTTGGAGAGGTTGGAATAGGTAGAATAGGTAGATAGGTAGAAGATTGGAGTGTTTGTAAGCCTACGGGTAGATAATGAACAAAGGCCATTAAATTAGAAGATCAGGCCGAGGAGAGACAGAGTCTCAATATGTAATAATTTGTTTATGTATTTATACACAGAGAATTCGATTCTGAGTGCGTAGATGTGTGATTCGGGTGTTGACTGATAAATTATGTGTATATAAGTGAATTGCATAATATGTATATTCATTGATTTTAGACATCTGTGGTTTATATTTGTTCAGTTAGTTACCTGAGAACCCACAGTAATAACCATATTCTATCAACTTTCAAATCCCAATAGGGATCTGTCATTAGGACTATTTGTGAATGTTGATAGTAGAAGAGCTAAATGAGAGTTTTGAATAGCTATGAGGTGAGTTGTTTTGATTTAAGGAAGAGATGAAGGTTGGTTGTTTAATAATTAGTAATACCCATATTTAAAGTTCTTTATTAAATTAAGTTTTTTATTCTAATTCCTATAATTTTTATTTTATGATGATTTTAATTTAGAAGTTAATTCATTAGTTGGATAATATTAAAATAATAATTATTGCAAACTATTGATTATTAAATCTAATTATCAAGAGATTAATTATATGACTAATAATCTTCATCTAAATATAAATAATTCTTATTATAAATTAATATTAATACTAATAATTAATAGTAATAATAATAATTATAGTAATAATTTGTAATAATAATTTATAATTTATAATAATAAATATTAATAATTTATAATAATAATATTAATTAGTAATTAGTAATAAATATTATAAATATTCACAACTAATTGTTATTAATAGTTTTAATAGATATTATAATTTTTTATTAGTTATTTATAAGTGTTATAATAACTATTATTATTATAAATGATTATTTTAATCAATTTATTAATTATAATGAATATTATTGACTAATAATTTAGAGGTTAATTAATTAATTGGATTTATTCTTAATTTTTAATCTAAATATAAATGATTATTAATATGAATTAATAATAATAGTAATAATTTATAATGATAATAATTAGTAATAATTTTATAATAATAATAAGTAGTAATAATTTGTAATAATAATAATTAATAATTTATAGTAATAAATTATTAATAATAATTTATAATAATAATCTCAACAGGGACAATGGTATCAAGATCAGTGGTCGCTGGTTTCCCTTAATCTTGGAAATTAAGACCGAAGACCGCTGGTTTCCCTTAATCTGAGAAATTAAGACCGCCAACACATCCTAGCTATAACACTCAGTAAGTAGCTATCAGGTCAAATTAGAAAAATATTAGTTTTATTAGTTTTATTACTATTATTGTTACTCTTAATAATCAATCTCAAGATAATAATAATTAATATTTAATTATAATAATTATTAATCAATTAAACTATTAATAAGAATTAGTAGTGAATATTTACAATATTTACTACTTATTATTAATTATGATTATTAATTAGTATTATTAATTCATATTAACAATCATTTATATTTAGTTTAAAAATTAAGAATAAATTTAATTAATTAATTAACCTCTAAATTATTAGTCAAAAATCACATTAATATTCATTATAATTAATAAATTGATTATAATAATTATTTATAATAATAATAGTTACTATAACATTTATTATTAACATTTATCATTTATAAATAGCTAATAAAAAATTATAATATCTATTAAAAATACTACTAATTCTGATTTAGTAGTGAATATTTATAATATTTATTATTATTATAAATTATTACTAATTAT
Organism: Pinus tabuliformis; assembly: GCA_031772625.1. Classification (NCBI taxonomy): domain Eukaryota; kingdom Viridiplantae; phylum Streptophyta; class Pinopsida; order Pinales; family Pinaceae; genus Pinus; species Pinus tabuliformis. Next base: position 150,091,819 of record CM062804.1, on the reverse strand, counting down.
TATTATTATAAATTATTATTAATTCAAATTAAAAATCATTTATATTTAAATTTAAAAGTAAATCCAATTAATTAACCTCTAAATTATTAGTCAAAAATCACATTAATATTCATTATAATTAATAAATTGATTAAAATAATCATTTATAATAATAATAGTTATTATAACACTTATAAAGATGTAGTAAAACCCTTGAAGTTAATTAGGTTTTAGATTTTGGGAATACATCAAAATCTGAATTAGGTTTTAGATTTTGTGAATATATGATCGTGAATCATGAATTTCTGTAGATATTAGATTTTAGAAATATATAGGAATTATAGTTAAGGGAGAAGAAATTGTAGATGACATTTTTAATAGTTCGATTTACTTGTGTTTGGAAAAGGAGTGTAGATAAATATTCAAAAGTTATAGAAGTTATAATAGTAGTAAGAAGCTGATCTAGTTGTTAATTCATTTAGTTATTATTAAACGTATTTAGTGGTCATTTTTTTAATCTAATTTTTTTTAATAATAATTATAATACTTTACCTGGTATTAAACACGTTTGTTGTTTAATGAGGCCACAATTTGGCCTGGACCCACCTTTTTCTTGGAATCTGGCCAAAAAATTTTAGAAATCTGATTTTGGGAGTATTTAATTAATATTCAAATCAATGTTTTGATGAGTGGAAATAATCTCAGCACCATCAACAACTCTTAAAACACCTAAAATGCTGAAACTTGAAAACTATAATCAGAATTTTCAAAAATTTCAAACAAATTTTCTCAAAATCACACTGATATTTCTATTATTTTCTATTCTAATTGTGATCAGTTAACACTACTACACGTATGTATAATAACGAATTTTCCCACCATCGCTGCGTCCAGGATTTTCAAGTTTTGGGTTAATTAGGCAATATCGATTCTACCAAAATTGCAAATACTTTTGGCATTCTAGCATATGTAATTCTCAGGTCATGATCTATCAATTTCCATTGGAATTTTTTAAAAGCCTTTATGCTTGGCCTGATTTCTACTCAAAATTCATATAAGAATTAAAATTAGACTCAGTCTCTCATTATATTTCCTTCATATATCAATCCAAAATGAGAACGAGACCGTACAAGAAAATATGCAGGCATAAACACAATTGTGAGCTCAGAACCACTAAATTCATATACATACATTGCAAATCGCGGTATAGATGTGGTCTATTTATCGAAAAAATCGATGTTTGATGCGGTCGTATATGGAGGAAGGTATCAGCGGAGAAACTCATATGGTGAGTTTATTTTTTTTACTGCTCTTAGCATCGATTTTTTTAAACAAAGTTACATGATTGAAAAATAACAAAATAAAAGTTTAAAGTTTTAAGGAATAGTTTAATTGGTCTAATTTAGTAGATAAACACTTTATTAATTAAAGTTTTAAGAAATAGTTTAATTGGTCTAATTTAGTAGATACACACTTTATTAATTAAGAGGTTATGGAATCAAATCTCGTAAATACTCTTGAAGTTAAGCTCAACTAAATAAACTCACAATAAATCTCTTATTACACTCTGCACCTCGAAGCTTTCAATATGTCCTAATCCCTGAGGAAAATTAATAGAAGTATGGCTTTCAATATGTCATAATCCCCGAGGAAAATTAATAGAAGCATGGCTCGTCATTTTTAGTTTGGGGTTCACTGGGGAGATTACCTTATATGTGACAAGTCAAACTAAATCAGGTTCAAATGTGGGTGAAATTTCAATGTTAATCAACCAACTTTTTGTATGGCACATCTGCCACTCAACATAATGCAATGGACTACTTATAATCTATCTTTATCGTCCAATGTTCAGAGCTTACCTCGTTAGAAGAGAAGAAGTTAAAGCTTTAAAATATTCGTGGTTACTTTCATTTTTTAAATGTGTTTTTTTTGTTATTTTATTTAAATATAAAACAAAATTTAGACGAGTATAATATGCATTGTTATTTAGTACTTGTACCTTATATATAATAATTATAATAATAATTATTATTAATTAATTTTAAAGTCATAATTCAGTTAGATACCAATTTTGTATGAGATTTTTTTTGTGGTATAAGGGATCAACTTTAATTTGATTGTGCAATCTATTAAGGATCCCTTTAGTTTTGAATCTATGAATTTTTAGGAGGAAACACATGCTCTTAACCATTAGGCCCACTCAAATTGTATATATATATATTAAATCAATATGATATTAAAAATTAGTACAAAAAAATTAACACAATAAAAGATTAAAAAATTTCATTAAAAAATTTTAAAATTTTTAAAACTAATTAAAATTCAAAGGTTTTTTCGACCAAACTAAAAAAATATTATAAAATAAAATATTTTGATTTTGAAATGAGCTATGGTTTTTGGGTAAGTGGTATTGATAAAACATGGCATTGGCCCATGGTATAGCCTATTTAAAGGTTAATAATATCCATTGTAAAATGGGGTAAATATCCTTCGTTAATAATCTTGTTATATTGTAATTATTAACTTTTAATTTTAAAAAGTTATAAAAATAAATTAAATTAAAATATTTATAAACTAGCAATTGCACCAGATGTTGCAAAGGAAACATTGTCATAGTATGGAACTTGTATTAAGAATAAAAATGTGTTTTACATTCAAGATAGAGTTTCACTCATCATTAATAAAATGTATATTAAAAAAAATAACACTTCAATCATTATTATTAATCCCTCAATGATTATTAATCCCCTTTGCATTCTCTAATAAATATTATTAATGTCTAGCATGAATGCCATGTTAATTATGGTGTTCCCATAACTATGCCTACATTATTAAATTAATTTTGTCTCTTAACTTTTATAGTCACAATAAGAAGTAGACTTGAAATTATGTTGAAGCCCTCCAACAACTAAAGAAAGTACTATATGCATATGTCCATCTTTTAAATTTTTTCATAATAATATTTTCATGGATATTAATAGACTATTATACAAATTTTTGAAACCTAGAATTTTTTAAATCTAAAAAGTGAAAGCTTCCATTCTTCTCAAATTCAATTATAAGACAGGTCATGGCATTAATAAAGTGTATGACAACCATTGATCCAAGACAAAAGGGACAGTCATGGATAATGTATAACATAAGAAACTACATTCATGTATGGAATAAAGATAATGAGTGTTTTGGTATTTATCAGAGAAAATATAAAATTATTCAACTCTTCAAGCACATAAAAAAACACACAAAATTTTGAGAAAATATGTGCATAGTCATACCACATTCTGAACAGAACTCGTATCTCCACTAGTGTCAAGTCTTGGGCTACTGGATGATGACTAAGCTGCATAAAGTATTTTTGGTCCATAGAATTGCTCACCAGTAAGAATTTAGTGTTTATCAAAGAACTGGAGAAATATTGCCATGCACCCAATTTGCTTCTCCATTTCTATCTCCATCTAGGGATCATCTGTTATCCCATGAAGAAACTTTGCAGACATTTTTGCTAATCAAATGTCAGTTGTAGATATCTTGCTTCAAACAATTACTATGAAAGATATTATAACACAGGCAAAGTGCTCAATTATAATGGTATGGATCTGTTTCTGCCATCAATGGTACTTCTAAGCACTACACTTATCCCCATGAATATTTTGCATATACTACTATCCAAATGTTAATGTTTGAAGTTATCCAACGGAAGACCGAGTTTCTATATTTTCATAAATAGTTGGAATCTTTAATCTATGACCATGAAATCTCATGCAATTAGTTTATATGGTTTGGGGAATGAAGCATTGGATTATGCATTAGAGAATGTAATGGAGACTACAAGATTGATAACTAACACATGGAACTATGTTGGAGAAGAAAATGGTGCATTGCTACACACCACCATGAGAATTTAAGTGAAAACGTAATAGCCTACAACCTTTTTTTGACTTCAATATTACTAAAATTAGTCTTTACTCCCAAGTCCCAATGTTGGATGGGTTTGGTTTCTTAACTATACAAGCCCAAAATTTTAATCCAATGTATCATGATCTCATGCTAGCGAGACCATCTTCATTGAGAGATCTATTACAGGGTCAATTCTCTTCCCTCTACAAACTAGAAAATATGATTTGAGGCTTTTTGGTGTATTCACATAAAATATTTGATAATCAATATCAGTGCCTTGATCTTGAAATTCCCAACATTCAGGGCACACTTGCCATCACATTTGTAGAGAAAATTATAACACAGTAAAAAAATGGTTGGTACTATATCTTTTGTGCTAAGGGTGGAATGTCATTAATCTCTAGCTGATGAAGACTTTAGAAGGCCTAAGTTTTCTCTTCATGTGGTTACAAATCTTTTATTGTCTCTTGCACCTCGATTGGAAGTAATTTTTGTCCTCAGAGAAGGCTCTGTGGCAATTTCATCATACCATTTAGAGAGGCAAAGCTAAAGCATAAACAAAAAGACCTTATTAGCATGCTTCCTAATGAATGTCTTCTTGAAATATTCAAGTTTCTACCATGTGCTCATGAACACAATGTATATGAATATGTCTCTAAGCATTAGCTTATGGTCCAGAGCACCATGCAAAGAAGTAGAACCAAGGTATCCAATCCAAGCCCCAAAAATTATGGAGAAACATTAATAGACACTAGTTAGAACAATGTAAACTATGTCAAGAGAATGCAAGTTTATATGTTTATGCCATGTATACTCCTTTTGCATATATAACTTGTAAATGGGTTTCAGGTAGACCCCAGACTAGTGCAAAAGATTATAATCCACATATTTTCATCTTCATCAAGAGTCCTCCTTGAACCAAGATTGAATCAAAAGTGCAATGCATGAGATACTAATCTAGATCGAATTTTGTTTAGTCTTAACATACATTTTTTGTAATGCATCTTATAAACAATAGAAAAACATCAAGAATGATACATCATGAAGCCAAAGGAAGGTTATAAAAAGGAATCCATTTGTTTATGGACAAACTTGAACCCCTACATAGGGGTTTCATTGTAAAAAATCCATTTAACATAGATGGAATTACGAATGTAAATACAAAGATACATTGTCCACTCTAATCTAATGTTTTATACCATATATACTTTTAATTTATTCCATCATATTAAAAAGAATTATATAATTATATTTTATAAAAGAATTTAGTTAAAAGGTATATAAACAAACAAATATATATATATATATATATATATATATATATATATAAAATTTCTTTTGTATACTATTGGTTTGTTTAATTATTTGATTATGATATACTTTAAATAATTGTATTTCAAATTATTTTTACAATAATTATAATATTATTCTAAATATCATTAAAGTCAATGTGAATGGCATCGCATTGCATCACAACAATTGTCATAGACATTAACATTATTGAACTTTATGGAAAAGAAAAGAATGAGCATTTGAGCCTATATAAAATGTCCAAATTCATTAATTTAGAATAAATCAATTAAATAATTTATAAATAAATAAAGATAAATAAAATATCTATTTAATGGGTAATAATAATAAATAAATAAATAATTTATTAATTTATAATAAAGAAGTAAAAATAGCATGTCTATTCTTTTATAATAACTAACAAATAAATAACATATTTATTAAACTTATAATTGGTAAATAAAAATAAAAATAAAAATAACACTTAATAGAAACATATGAAGAAATGAGTTGTCTTTAGTGCGACTTTTTGGAATGGTGTTGAATCCATATATATAGTCCGTTAATATTTTAATATCAAATTTATTATAAAGATGTATAGAGTATTAAAATATATAAATGTATTAAAATCAACAGTACAATAATTAAAAAAAACAAAGACAATATAAAAAGATTAAATTTTAAAATAGTTTTAAGAATTAACTTCTCTTTCCTATGAAGCAAAATTGGTAAATGAGTAAAAACAAATTATTACTTTAATATAAATTTATTTTTTATAAATATAAATGATATAAAATCAATTTAGAAGGGTTATAACTTGAATATACAAAGATTAAATGTTAAAATAGCTTTAAGACTTAACTTCTCTTTCCTATGAAGCAAAATTGGTAAATGAGTAAAAACAAATAATTACTTTAATATAATTTTATTTATTATAAATATAAATGATATAAAATCAATTTAAAAGGTTATAACTTGAATTTAGTTTTAGATTTTAACTTTAATATAATAATCAAGTCAAATTTTATCTCTACAGAATTTTCTTTACAAATTCTATAATATAAAACACTTTTTAAATGTATTGAAATCTAATAATGAAAAAGTTCAAAAAAAAACATCCAAAAATAAATATGAATATAAGTTATTCAAGTTATAACGCTTTTAACTGAGCTTTGTGTGATAGTGTTTGGTAATTAAAATAATATTTTAACCAAAATCCAAATTGGAATATAATGCATGGACGAAACAGGGGTGCCAAATTTTGCACTCTTCTTGGATGAAGATATATCAGCGTCGACGTCATAAAATATGCAAGGCCGTTCTGAATCATTTCACATAAGTTTTTTGTGATAGATTTTCTTAATAAAAAATGCATGCACGATTACGTTGGATGAAGATATATCAGCGTCGACGTCATAAAATATGCAAGGCCGTTCTGAATCATTTCACATCAGTTTTGTGTGATAGATTTTCTTAGATCAATTATTTCTTCCATTTAAATTAAAATACAATACAGAGAAGGAGAATGAGTGGGTGAAGAGTGGAATTGAATAAGTGGCCAAGGAATGAGCGGGTGAGGAATGGAATTGAATAAGCGGCCAAAGGAGCGATAGGAGTAAGAAATGGAGCTATGGGCGGCCTCTAGAAGACATGTTGCTGCAATTATTCCCTAGAAGAAAAGAGGGGCACGAAACAGGGGTACCAAATTCTGTACTCTTCTTGGATGAAGATATATCAGCTTCGACGTCGTAAAATATGCAGGGCCCTTCTGAATCATTTGACATACTGCGCAAGTCTTCATATTCATTTCTTGAATGTGAATCTATAGGATCGCACCTTCACCATGGCGAGGTCGAGCACGAAGAAAGAAACGATGAAGAAACCTAAACCATTTTTCATAGCAAGTATATACCATGCCCGTTAATTAATTGTGAGACGGTTATGGCTTCGTCGGGGCAAAGTGGTGAGACGGTTATGACAACATCAGACCGGTGAGACGGTTATGACAGCATCCATCAAGTCAGACTCGGAGATGGTTATGACATCATTGATGGCTAAGAAAGGTTTAATCGTTTAACAATAGATCTTACGATGTAGAATGGTACGTGGCATTTAAGAATATTTTTCTTAGAGGGAACGTCAAAGTAAATATATTTAAATGAGTTGTGGTTTTTGGATATGTGGTATTGATAACCATAATATTGGCCCACAATATCGTAACAAAAGCTAAATTATTATGACTCTTAGAAATACAATTTTTTTAATATTTTATTTATTAATTCAAAACTATAATTATGTAACCTTCATTAACAAAATTTTCATATAATTTTAAAAATATTAACTAATTTTAAAAATATTTGCAATTGTAATAAGTAATAAACTTGAAGCAATTTTAATAAATTTATTAATCTAAATATTATTAAAACTTTGCAATTAATTTTTTTTGGAATTATAATATGATGCGTTTTAAATTTATTAGTTAACAAAGTATATTTGTAATTTATATTTCCTTTTTTTTCAAAGTTGTTTTGTATTATTTCACATTAACATAGCAAATCATATATAATTTTTCCATATATCCGAACCAGTTTGATTGGAAAGTGGTTGAAAGACTTACCTTGAAAGAAACTAGGTGTTTGACAACATTCCTATCACCATAAAAACATTACTAAAGCGTCAACGCAAAAGTTTTTGAACCATTACCTAATCTATGAATCATTCCAACCACCATTAGAACCATTACAATCTATGAATTTGGAGATGTAACCAAAGTGGGATCTTAATCACTAGACCCCGATAGAGTTGACGAAGCCATGATACATCGACTATGAGTTTATGTGAACATAAATGGTGTAAAGAGGAAGAGGAATATTGTAAAAGGAAGTAGATCTATTCAACATGTTTTCTACTTTAATCAATAAAAGACTAAATTGTGTAACGAGGAAGAGGAACATTGTAAAAGGAAGCAGGGCTATGTAACATGTTTTCTACTTTAACCAATAAAAGACGAATGGACAAAAAATTTCTAACAAATCATTGTAATTAATAAGCTAAAATCAAATCATAGAAATAGTAAATCATTATCCAATGTTTTTTTGGAAAACATTTTAAACAAGTTGACATCGTAAAGAATGCTCGATGTATTATTGAACATCTAACTATTTACAATACATTACAAAGCATTTGTAAGCTAAAAAAAATGGTTAACAATTATGGAGATTGTAAAAAAAAAAAATGTAATATTAGCAATTGTATTAAGAGGTGTAAAGGAAAGTGGTTGAATATCTAACTATTTACAATACATTACAAAGCATTTATAAGCTAAAAAATGGTTAACAACATTATGGAGATTGTAAAAAAATAAATGTAATATTAGCAATTGTATTGAGAGGTGTAAAAGTGGAAAGTTTAAAAAGGCAAAAACAAAAACACAAGAGAAAAAATTGAAATGTGAATCATTACAAAAATAATACTTTACATCAATAGAATATATAAAAAACCCAAAACTTTATCTAAAATTACACTCTTCCAATTCATGAAAAACTTTTGAAAAAAATAATATTTCACATCAATGAAAACGTAAAAAAACCAAAGTCTTACCCACTCATCTAGAAACATGGTATAGGATTTGATTATACAGTTTTGTAGCCCATCATCTCTAGATTTCCTCCATTCCACGTCATAAAATTCTCCTTATAATATACACTTCTTCAATTTCTCAACACTTTATATAAACAATCAACATTACAAAGAAACAAAATTAATAGAAAAAAATTTAATTTATAAAAGTGAACCCAACCTGTGAAAAGGCATAAATTATACCTTGAATTAATTTTGTGGACGAAGAAAGACCACATGCGACACTCTCTCGAATACCAGTGACTCTTCACCACTGTATGAAAAATCATAAATTGGCATTGTGGAGGTAGGGACACCAAGGTATACCACTGTCCACATGAAAGACTTTTTCAATCACTAATCATTTTTTATTCACACCAAAATTCACATCGTGATATAGTAATAATTTTCTTAAATAAATACTTCAAAAATTTTAATATCCTAATTCTACAAAAAAAAATTAATTTTTATTTAACCAATATTATTTTCCTATGCATCAAATAATAATTCCAATTCACATATATTTTCTAAAAATATCACAATTATATTAAAATGCCAAGCGAAAAGGTCTATAGTTTAAACCCTAGTAACTAGGGTGCATGAACTTCTGCCAATATTTAAAACTAAAACCAACACCAAAAAGTTAAGATTAAATGAATGAGAATACGACACTCAAAAATTTGTAGATAAAAAAGCTTGTATCAGTAATGACTAGAATCACTAATTAGGCTGAGACATATAATGAAAGTAAATTCAATTTAATAAAAAATGTTGAAAATAGTGGACGTTGCTTTTCAAGGTTTTTGTAATATAAATGCACTTACCAGTTGCTAAAGTATATTTAATGCACTCCCTAATTTATATATTACTTTTAATGAGGAAACCTTTCTTTTAAAAGCCAGAAACAACATTTAAACATAACATTGATACAAGGGGAAAATAAGTACGGCTCAGATCAATTCTCGTCAGCATTTACTGAAAAAACGGGAACATGGGCATGAAGAAACACAGAAAGTAAAACTAGTACAGCTATATTTAGCAAAGTAAATATAATTGATATAAGTTGATAAGCGTATATCAAGTATATATATCAATCACATTTTCCAATATGATTGATATACCCCGATAAACTTATATCAACCACATTAATAATTATTATGGGTATTTAGGATTATTAATAACTATATAAATAACTATATAGAATTATTAATAACTACTCCAATATATTAACAACCAGATTATTTAGATTATTTATATATATATTACTGTATAAATATTATACTAATATTATAATAATTATATAAACTCCTAATATATATTAATTAATAATAAGAATAGCCCATAATAATATTAGATTATCATTATATTATTTAAATAATCTAATAATATAGAATTATAAAAAATTAACAATTATGTTGTATTATTATTATAATAATAAAATATTATAATAATAATAATAATAATATTTGATTATAATATTATAATAATATAAAAATATAATTACCATATTATCTTAATAATATAATCAATATTATTATAATATTATTAGGAGTTTATATTATTATTATTATTATATAATATATATAAATAATCTCGTTGTTAATAGTTAAATAGTTATCAATAATATTCGATTATAATATTATAATAATATTATATTATTAATGTGTTATTATAATAATATACAAATATAATTATTATTATTATAATAATATAATTAATATTATTATAATTAGAACAATAAAGACCAATTATTTATTATTTGTGATAATTGATAACTATACAAATAATAGCAACTATATTCTTATATAATTATATATTTATGATTATTATATTAATGTTATTATAATAATACAAACTCATAATCATATTACTATTACTATTATTAATTATTATTCTTAGGCTTTAGCATTTTTAATATTTATCAAACCCAATGGAATAATATTGAACCGAAGGGCCTAATATTATAGACCCAACAACATTGAAGCATGGGACTAATATTATAAATCCAACATTGGTAAACCCAAATATAAATACTACAAACACCAAAATAAACATGGTTTATTTTGATGGGAGACAATTCCTGTCACAATGCGACATTCAACCATGATTGACCATGTTTGGCTATGATTGGCAATGATTTACAATGATTGATATTATAAACCAAATGGAATAATGAACCCAAGGGATTGATATTATAAACCCAACTGAACAATAAACCCAAGGGATTAATACTAAAACCTCAATGAACAATGAACCCAAGGGATTAATACTAAAAGCCCAAGGGATTATGAACCCAATGGAATAATATTAAACCGAAGGGCCTAATACTATAAACCCAACAATGGTAAACCCAAATGTAAATACTACAAACATCAAAATAAACATGATGTAGTTTGATGGTGAGACAATCATTGTCAGAATGTGAGAATCAACCATGGTTTACCATGATCGACATTATAAACCTAAGGGAATAATAAACCCTTGAGATTAATATGAGAAACCCAAAGGAATAATAAAACGAAGGGATTAATACTAAGAACCCAAGGGAATAATATTAAATCCAAGGGAATAATATTAAATCCAAGGGACTAATATTATAAACATTAAAATAAACATGATCCACCATCATTGATTTACATATTGCAACTATTCCTATCACAATTCCATGTTGGGCCATGGTCAAAATTATAATAAACCATCTTTGACTCAGCAATAATAAACCCAAGGGATTAATACTAAAACCCCAAGCGATTGTGAACCTAAGGCAATATTATTAAACAAATGGGACTAATAATATAAACCTAAGGGAATAATGAACCCAAGGGATTGATATAATAAATCCAAATGAATAATAAACCCAAGGGATTAAAACTAAAAACTCAAGGGATTATAACCACACGGAATTATTCATATTAAAACCCCAAGGGGTTATGAACCTGAGGGAATAATATTAAACTGAAGGGATTGATATAATAAACCCAAAGGAATAATAAACCCAGGGGATTAATATGAGAAACCCAAAGGAATAATAAACCCAAGCGATTTATATTATAAACCAAAGGGATTAATACTAAAACCCCAAGGGATTATGAACCAAAGGGAATACTATTAAAAAAAAGGGACTAATATTATATACTCAAGGGAAAGGGATTGATATAATAAACCCAAAGGAATAATAAACCCAAGGGATTATTATTTATTTTCATGGCGAGACAATGGTTGTCACAATGTGACATCGAACCATGGTTGGCTATGATTGAAAATGGTTTACCATGATCGATATTATAAACCTAAGGAAATAATAAACCCAAGGTATTGATATTATAAACCTAAAGGAATAATAAAAAAAGGGATCAATACTAAAACCCCAAGGGTTTATGAATCTAAGGAAATAATATTAAACCCATGGGACTAATATTATAAACCCAACATTGTTAAACCCAAATATAAACACTACAAACACAAAAATAAACGTGGTTTATTTCTATGGTGAGTCAATCTTTGTCAAAATGTGACATTCAACCAAGGGACTAATATTATAAAACCAAAATTTGTAAACCCAAATATAAATACTACAAACACAAAAATAAACATGGTTTATTTTGATGGTGAGACAATTCTTGTCACAATGCGACATTAAACCATGATTGACCATGTTTGGCTATGATTGACAATGGTTTACAATGATTGGTATTATAAACCAAACGCAATAATGAATCCAAGGGTTTGATATTATAAACCCAAATGAACAATAAACCCAAGGGATTAATACTAAAACTCCAATGAACAATAAACCGAAGGGATTAATACTAAAAGCCCAAGGGATTATGAACCCAATGGAATAATATTAAACTAAAGGGCCTAATACTATAGACCCAAGAACATTGAAGCATGGGACTAATATTATAAACCCAACATTGGAAAACCCAAATATAAATACTACAAACACTAAAATAAACATGGTTTATTTTGATGGTGAGACAATTATTGTCACAATGCGACATTCAACCATGATTGACCATGTTTGGCTATGATTTCCAATGGTTTACAATGATTGATATTATAAACCAAACGAAATAATGAACCCAAGGGATTGATACTATAAACCCAACTGAACAATAAATCGAAGGGATTAATACTAAAACCCCAACGAAAAATAGACCCAAGGGATTAATACTAAAAGCCCAAGGGATTATGAACCCAATGGAATAATATTAAACCGAATGGCATAATATTGTAAACCCAACAATGGTATACCCAAATGTAAATACTACAAACATAAAAATAAACATGATTTAGTTTGATGGTGAGACAATCATTATCAAAATGTGAGAATCAACAATGGTTTACCATGATCGATATTATAAACCTAAGGGAATAATAAACCCTTGGGATTAATATGAGAAACACAAAGGAATAATAAAATGAAGGGATTAATACTAAGACCCCAAGGGATTATGAACTGAAGGCAATAATATTAAATCCAAGGTACTAATATTATAAACATTAAAATAAACATGATCGACCATCATTAATTTACATAGTGCAACAATTCCTATGACAATTCCATGTTGGGCCATGGTCGACATTATAATAAACCATGTTTGACTTGGGAATAATAAACCCAAGGGATTAATACTAAAACCCCAGGTGATTATGAACCTAAGGCAATATTATTAAATAAAAGGGACTAATAATATAAACCCAAGGGAATAATGAACCCGAGGGAATAACACTAAAACCTCAAGGGATTATAAACCCGAGGAATTATTAATATTAAAACCCCAAGGGGTTATGAACCCGAGGGAATAATATTAAACCGAAGGGATTGATATAATAAACCCAAAGGAATAATAAACCCAAGGGATTAATATGAGAAACCCAAAGGAATAATAAACCCAAGCAATTGATATTATAAACCGAAGGGATTAATACTAAAACCCCAACGGATTATGAACCAAAGGGAATACTATTAAAAAAAAGGGACTAATATTATAAACCCAAAGGAATAATAAACCCAAGGGATTGATATAATAAACCCAAAGGATTATTATTTATTTTCATGGCGAGACAATCATTGTCACAATGTGACATCAAACCATGGTTGGCTATGATTAACAATGGTTTACCATGATTGATATTATAAACCTAAGGAAATAATAAACCCAAGGGATTGATATTATAAACCTAAAGGAATAATAAACAAAGGGATCAATACTAAAACCCCAAGGGTTTATGAACCCAAGGAAATAATACTAAACCCATGGGACTAATATTATAAACACAACATTGTTAAACCCAAATATAAACACTACAAACACTAAAATAAACATGGTTTATTTCCATGGTGAGTCAATCTTTGTAAAAATGAGATATTCAACCAAGGGACTAATATTATAAAACAAACATTGGTAAACCCAAATATAAATACTACAAACACTAAAATAAACATGGTTTATTTTGATGGTGAGACAATTCTTATCACAATGCGACATTCAACCATGATTGACCATGCTTGGCTATGATTGACAATGGTTTACAATGATTGATATTATAAACCAAACACAATAATGTACCCAAGGGATTGATATTATAAACCCAAATGAATAATAAACCCAAGGGATTAATACTAAAACCCCAATGAGCAATAAACCGAAGGGATTAATACTAAAAGCCCAAGGGATTATGAACCCAATGGAATAATATTAAACCGAAGGGCCTACTACTGTAGACCCAACAACATTGAACCATGGGACTAATATTCTAAACCCAACATTGGTAAACCCAAATATAAATACTACAAACACTAAAATAAACATGGTTTATTTTGACGGTGAGACAATTCTTGTCACAATGCAAAATTCAACCATGATTGACCATGTTTGGCTATGATTGCCAATGGTTTACAATGATTGATATTATAAACCAAACAGAATAATGAACATAAGGGATTCATATTATAAACCCAAATGAACAATAAACCCAAGGGAGTAATACTAAAACTCCAATGAACAATAAACGAAGGGCCTACTACTATAGACCCAATAATCGTAAACCCAAATGTAAATACTACAAACATCAAAATAAACATGATTTATTTTGATGGTGAGACAATCATTGTCAGAATGTGAGAATCAACCATGGTTTACCATGATCGATATTATAAACGTAAGAGAATAATAAACCCTTGGGATTAATATCAGAAACCCAAAGGAATAATAAAATGAAGGGATTAATACTAAGACCCCAAGGGATTATGAACCCAAGGGAAGAATATTAAATCCAAGGGACTAATATTATAAACATTAAAATAAACATGATCGACCATCATTGATATACATATTGAGACAATTCCTATCACAATTCCATGTTGGGCCATGGTCGACATTATAATAAGCCATGTTTGACTCGGGAATAATAAACCAAAGTGATTGATATTATAAACCCAAGGGATTAATACTAAAACCCCAAGCGATTATGAACCTAAAGCAATATTATTAAATAAAAAGGACTAATAATATAAACCCAAGGGATTGATATAATAAGCCCAAATGAATAATAAAACCAAGGGATTAACACTAAAACCTCAAGGGATTATAAACCCAATCAATTATTAATATTAAAAAGTTGAAGAATGAAGAAAACCAATAATTTGATATTATAAACCATTGGGAATTAATTAACCCAAGGGAATAATGATAAACTGAAGGGATTGATATAATAAACCCAAGGAATTAATATGAGAAACCTAAAGGAATAATAAACCCAAGCGATTGATATTATAAGTCGAAGGGATTAATACTAAAAACCCAAGGGATTATGAACCAAAGTGAATACTATTAAACAAAAGTGGCTAATAATATAAACCCAAGGAATAACAAACCCAAGGGATTGATATAATAAACCCAAAGAAATAATAAACCCAAGGGATTACTATTTACTTTCATGGTGGGACAATCATTTTCACAATGTGACATTCAAGCATGGTTGGCTATGATTGACAATGTTTTACCATGATCGATATTATAAACCTAAGGAAATAATAAACCCAAGGGATTAATATGAGAAACCCAAAGGGATAATAAAACGAAGGGATTAATACTAAGACCACAAGGGATTATGAACCCAAGGGAACAATATTAAATCCAAGAAACTGATATTATAAACCCAATGTATATAAACCCTATGAAAAACATTATAAACATTAAAATAAACTTGATCGACCATCATTGATTTACGTGTTGAGACAATCTTTGTCAATGTGATGTTGGACCATGATTGACATGATTGATCTTCATATTGAGAAAATATTTGTCACAATGTGATGTTGGACCATGGATGACCATGGTTGATTTTCATATTGGACCTTCGTCACAATGTGACCATTATTATTGACCATGGTTGACCATGATTAAGAATGGTTGATTTTCACATTGAGACATCTTTGTGACAATGGGACATTGGACCATGGTTGATTTTCATATTGGCCATGGTTGACCATGATTGACCATGACTGATTTTCATTCGAGACAATATTCATCATAATGTGGCATTTGACCATGGTAAACCATGATTGAAGATGGTTGACATGGCTGATTTTCATATTGAGACAATAATTCTTATAATGTGATGTTGGACCATGTTTGACAATGAATGGCCATGCTTGGCGATGATTGACCATGGTTGAATATCATATTGAGACAACCTTTATCACAATGTGACGTTGGACAAAGAGACAATCTTCGTCACAATGTGAACATGATTATTGACCATGGTTGACCATAGTTGACAATGATTGACCATGGTTGATTTTCACATTGAGACAATCTTCATCAAAATGCAACATTGAAACATGTTTGACCATGGTCGACAATGGTTGACCATGATAATATTATTTAATGCTATTAATATGAATAATTAAGGTTAAAATTAATATTTATAAATATTAATAATATTAAAAGTAATATTAATATTAATATTCATATCAAATAATATTAATATTAATAATTAATATTTATAAATTAATGAGAGTACCTTTCGGATTAATCACATTATTAGGATTTGGTCAAAATTTTGAACCAACTAATGTGGTTCATCCATATTAGATGTGGTTCAGCCACATTAGTTGGTTTAAAATGTTGACCAAATCCTAATAATGTGATTAATCCGAGAGACACTCTCATTTACAATATGGATCACAAAAGCCTAATATCTAACATTTATAAATAATATTAATATTTAATGTTATTAATGTTGATGGTATATTCTATTAATTAATTAATTAATATAATGTCAATAATATTAATAAATTAAAATAATAATAACAGATAAGATTGTAATTAAAAAAAAATAATATTATTTTTAATATTAAATGTTGATGATATTATTTATAATAATAATGTTAATGTGATTAATAATTTTAATATTGTTAATTAAATGTTATGAATATTAATATTGCAGATATATAATTGAATGCATAATTTATTCTTCTAATTATATTCATCATCTATTTTAATTTATTCTTTTAATCTATTTCATATTTTGTTTTTTTTTTAAATTGCATTCCAAAAATCATTATTTAACAAATATATTTCAAAGCTTACTCATTCACTAGTATTGATATCTATAATTTTTCAAATTAAATTTAATCTACTTTACATTTTAAGAATTTAATGTTCTACAAAGATAAATTTTAGAATTATATTTCAATATTTAATATTTTTCAAAAATAGATACTTATCATTCATTAATTGATGTTTTGTTGTTATTTTCCACTTGAGATTTTAAAATTTCTATGTTTAATAAAAATAAGGTTTACAATTACATTTCAAAATTTGTTGTTTCACAATGAACATGGATAATTTGATACATATCCATTTTTCTTCTAATTAATTTTAATATACACTTCATATTTTAACATTTCTATCTTTATTAAAGACAAAATTAATATAATATTTCAAAATTTTATGTGTTATAATTACGACTTGGAATCCATATATTTATGATGTGTTGTTATTTTCCAATTTACATCAAATTTTTTAATGTTTTTTCTACTCTTTCAAAACAATGTATTTTTTAATGTTGTATTGTTCTTTCTCACTTTACATTCTAAAATTTATGTTTGGTGAAACTATAAATTTTTAAAAGTAAGCTTCAAAATTACTATTTCACAAATATGGACATGTATAATTTAATAGATACACAAGATCTTTAATTAATTTTATATTCTATGGCCTGATATGATAATTTTATTATAAAGATACATTTTCAACATTTATAATTTCATAAATATGGGGATAAACAATTTTGTATTTATATATTAATATTCTTTTTTTTTCCCTATTAAATTTAAATATATGTGTGTGTTTAATAAATATGATTTTTTTTTTAATTACATTTCAAGGTTTATTGGACAACTATAATTGAATGCTTAATTTATTCTTCTAATTATATTCATCATCTATTTCAATTTATTTTCTTAATCTATTTCATATTTTGATTTTTTTTTAGAATTGCATTTCAAATATTATTATTTAACAAATATATTTCAAAGTTCACTCGTTCACAAATATTGATGTCTATAATTTTTCAAATTAAATTTAATCTACTTTACATTTTAAGAATTTAATGTTCAACAACGATAAATTTTCGAATTATATTTCAATCTTTATTATTTTTGAAAAAGAAATACTTATCAATTATTAATTGATGCTTTGTTGTTATTTTCCACTTGACATTTTAAAATGTCTATATTTAATGAAAATAAACTTTACAATTACATTTCAAAATTTGTTACCTCACAATGAATATGGATAATTTGATGCACATCCATTTTTTTTAATAATTAATTTTAAGATGCACTTCATATTTTAAAACTAAATTGATGTTTTATTTTTATTTTCCAGTTGACATTTTAAAATTTGTTGTTTCACAATGAACATCGATAATTAGAGATTAATTTTAAAATTGTTAGAAAAAATCAACCTTTCTATATTTATTTTTTAGATTTTTTAATAATTAATTAAAATAACGATAAAAATATATTTTAGAAGGCTACCTAAAATTAAAATAATTTAAAAAAAAAAAAAAACATAGTTAAACCCTAGCAACTAGGATGCATGAACTTCTGCCAATATTTAAAACGAAAACCAACCCAAAAAAAGTTAATATTAAATGAATGAGAATACGACACTCAAAATTTTGTAGATAAAAAAGCTTGTATCAGTGATGACTAGAATCACTAATTAGGGCTGAGATATATAATGAAAGTAAATTCAATTTAATAAAAAATGTTGAAAAGAGTGGACGTTGCTTTTCAAGGTTTTTGTAATATAAATACACTTACCAGTTTATAGAGTATATTTAATTCCCTCCGTAATTTACAATATTATTGTTCTGGAAACCTCTCTTTTAAAAGCCAAAGACAACATTTAAACATAACATATATATAAGGGGAAAAAAGTACTGCTCAGATGAACGCTTGTCAGCATTTACGGAAAAGAACGGGAACATCGGCATGAAAAAACACAGAAAGTAAAGTTAAGTATTTCATAACACTATGATTTTTGTTGTCCTAATTATATATTGAGTTTTTTTTAAGCAAGGACACTTTTAACACTTTAATCAAGGACACTTTTAACACTTTTCTCCCATATTTATCAAATCAATTAGTCAGTCGGGATAAAAATATGATGAGAAGTCATTATGATAAGAGTTAAACTCTTAGGTAACCTTTAAGAAATGGAGTAAACAAAACAAGAACTTTCAAACTCCCTCGAGTGTCTCAGGACTCTCAGGAACTAATCCACCACTCCACGTGCCCAACCCTTGAGTTAACCTAGCATTTCAATGAACTAAACCTAAAGTCGCTCCCATGACAAGGCATGAATGCGACTAGAACCCTACAATCACTCTCACATTGCCTGCAAAGACTAGAACACTACAATCACTCTCACAATGCCTGCAAGGGAGAGACTGCAATGTTTTTTAGCTAGGTGGAAGCTGGGGGCCATCTTTTTTTCAATTTTTAATTAAAAAAAATAGATTTTTAAAATATAAAGTTTTCATTTATAAATTATGATTTTTTAAAACATTAAATTTTAAATATTTGTTTTTAAAATATAAAATTTAATTTATAAATTTATATATTATAATTTTTTTAAACATAAAATTTTAAATGACTCTTTTTTAAAGTTATTTTTATATAATTTTAATAAATATTTTTTTTTAATAATTTTTATTAATAAAATTTTAATTAATTATTTTAATCTATTTTATTTTTTTAATTTTTTTTAATTTAATTGGTTTAAATATTCGAACTTAAAAAAATAAAAATTATTATTAATTTTGAAAATAATCTTTCGGATTAATCACATCGCAAGGATTGGGTCGGTGTTTGGAACCAACTAATGTGGTTCTCCGAAAGACTATTCTCTAAATTATGGATCAAAAAAGTCTTAGATCTAAAATTATTTATTTTATTTTATTTTTTCAAATTCAAATTTATTTGTATTTTTCAATTCTTTTATTCTTTTATAAAGTTTATATTTTATGTTTTTTTTTACCATGTTTTCTATTTTTAATTTTTTTTTTTAATTTCATTTTTTTAAATCTTTTATTTAAAATTTTTAAATTTTCATATCTTTTAAATGATAAAAAAAATAAAGAATTTCAAAATAATCTTTTTAATTATTTTTTTATACTGTTTATATTTTATATCTTTTTACAATATTCTTTTTACATAATTCATTTTCCTTTAAATTTTTATTTCTTATTTTTTAAATGTTTTTTAATATATTTTTTATTTTTGTTTTTTGTTAAGCTTGGCAGGATTATTTCATTTTCTATTAAACGAAGCGAAATTTACACCAATAAATTGGCTAGGTGGCCTCAACTTGCCCTAGAGGGAAACCAAGTCTGTTGGCCACCTAACCGCATTGTAACCCATCCAAAAGCATTAGAGTCTTAATCTCTCTAGCCAAGGTTTATATGTCTCTGTTCCATGTCCATACACTATATATCTATCCAAACTTATATTGCATGATGAAAATTAAAAGCTATCCACATATACAAAATGTAAACATGGGGAAGTGACTAGTCCTTCTGCTCCTCCAAGGCGGATTCCACAAGTGCTGGGTCCTTGGCTATTGCACGAGGCATCTCATTCAGTTCCAGGATGCATGGGATGTGACGATCAATTCTATCCAACATGATGTCTTGCTTATCAAGTTGGAATTGATTTTTCTACAAATCTTGCTTGTACCTTGACATACCTTGGAGTGTAACTTCCATTCCTACCGAGATTTGTTCCATTGCTTTTCCCAACAAACTCTTCATTAACCAATAGAGGTGTAGGGGCTATTGGAACTATGTAATTCTTCCTCTAGTCTTTCCCGGGTCTAGGACTAAGGTCCCACAATTGTCCATATCCTCCTCCATCTCACTTTCCTGTTTTATTTCCTTCCACTCTTCTAACAGTGTCCGGAATCCTTCGTTAGTCCCCTCCCGGTAAGCCTCAGCCGCGTTGGTGATAAGGTGTTTTACCGACTTTCTACCCCTGCGAGGCTTCGATGTACTTGGCTCTTTATTCTTCCTATGGGCCTAGCCACGCCTTCCTCGTCCTCATCCTCTTGTAGGCCGTGCCATATCAGAGTTTCCTGAGACCCGTTGACAACAACAATTTGTTAATCCAAAACAAATCATTGTAATTTGGTTCCTTTCTTCTATTGTATTGATCGCGAAGTGAGCCACACCATGCTTCTCCTCTAGCCTTACACTATCAGACCCAGAGCTAGGGTGGTCGGTAGACCGGACCCCACATTGGATCTGACTCTAGCCTCCCATTATCGCTCCACTTCTCCATACCCAACACCTTCTAGTCACAGTTGGGTAAGCCACCCATTGCCTAAACCAAGTGCATGAGCCCTCCCCCATCCTAGCAGAATTCCAAGAAGAAATTGGGAACCCTTCACCATCTGCCCAGGAACTGTTAGCGCTATCACTCGCTCTCTCACATTCATATTTTCAATTGCAGTCTATGGCTTTCCCATAGTCCCAGAGGGAATTCTCGTTAACCGCCACTTATTTTGGCTGTCATTGTAAGGTCTACCTCCTATGCACTTTGTTGGTTGCTCCCCCCTTCCCCCATCTTCCATCTTGTTTCCCTCACCCATTTTCCTTCTACGGTCAGCCCCACCCAAGATGCAGTTGATAGAACTTGCGTTCTCACAACCAGACATCATAAGGTCATCCCAACAGTAACCATAGGCAATACCCGGTTGCCACAAGATATAAACGTAGAACCAGGCAATTTCCACCAATTGCCTTCCCCATTTCAACTAGAAATTTTCATCCCCCCCGGTAATCTTCCTACTTTCCCCTCTTTCCCACCAGCAAAACCCCAAACATGACGTCATTGCAATGGAGGAGAAAGGGCAAAAAAAATACTTGAGTTCAGTTGCAGGTTGTCTCTGAGCTTGGGGTTACAAGAGTCACCGCCTTCCTGTTCCTCTACAACACCTCCTTCTTCCGTAGGCAAAAACTCTAGCAATGCTCTCTTGCCTACCGTCCTTACCTTTACACCTTACCTCGCCTTCTTCCCTGCCCCCTTTCCCACCACCCTTGCATGCACTCATGCCAAGGGTCATTGTACTCATCACCTTGAGCATGAGGGGGAGACAATACATGTCTCAAAGGTATGTATCATTGCAATACACAAGTTGTCCCAACCACCGACACGCACCCAGATCAAGGTTATATTTTTTAATTTTTATTTACGTATTTTAAAAAAAAATGTTTTTATTTTTATTTGTTTACTTTTTAATTAGCTAATTCACTTTATTTATTTGTTTATTTACTTATTGGTTTTTTATTAAATTTTGATTTTTTTTCCTTCAATAATATTTTTTTTCTTATTTTTTATGTTTTCCTACTTTCTTTGTTTTTTGTTTTTTGTTTTTTTTTAATCTTTTTAGAATTAATTTTTAATATTTTTTTTAAATAATTTGAAACTATAAAATTTAAGTTAATTTTTTTAAAATTAATTTTAATTGTTTTATTTTATATTTGTTTTAAATTTTAGTTTTTTTACGATGTCTATTTTCTTAATTGTTTTGAATAATTTTTATTTAAAATTAAAATGCTATTTTTTATTCTAACCTTTCTTTTTCCATTTTTTTTTTTTTTGTTTCTTGTTTAAAATGTTTTTTAATATATATTTTTATTCGTTTTTTAATTATTTTTAGTTTGGCTTTTATATATATATATATATATATATATATATATATAGATATATTTATTTCATTTTTTTATTTGTTTTTTTGTATTAAATTTTTAAAGTTTTACCTTAAATTAATTGTTTTCCTTTCGCTTTTAATAATTTTTATTTTATTTTTTATCTTTTTGAGTTAATTTTGTTTTTTATTATAAATTTTATGCTTGTTTTTTCGTTGTATATATATATATATATATATATATATATATATATATATATATATATATATATATAATTTTTGTTTTTGATGATGAATCATAGTAAGTGGTTTGAAACATGTTGACTTTGAAAACTACTTTGTGATTTCTCTGAAAAATATTTTATATTTATTTTTTATGTTTGAATTTTTTAGGTCATTTTTATCTTTTCTATGTTTTAATATATTGTTTTATTTATTACTTGTTATTTTTAAAACCTTTTGTCTTTTTGTTTTACTTTTAATTTTTTTCAATATTTTAACTTTTTCTTTGCCTTGCCTTTTCATTTTTATTTATATATCTACATATTTATTATTTTGTTTTTTATTTTTGTAGGGTTCGTGTTGATTATCAACTAGCAACCCGACCTCATTATGTGTCAATTTGATAGTTGATTTTAAAGTTATTGTTATAATGGACAATTCTGCCCCAGAACATATCAATTTCATGGTTTATTTTTAAGATTTCATTGCAATAAGTTGAGTTCACCTACACCACATGTCAATTTGATCGTTGATTTTAAAATTTTTGTTGCAATTTGTCAAGTTGTCTTAGGCTAAGATTTTAAAAGAACTATACTTTTAACATTTGAAAAACAAATTACTCTTGGTATAATGAATCTTTTATTCAGGTGTTCATTTTTAAAGATTTTTTAGCCATATAATTTTTCGATAATACCATGGTTGAAATATATTGAAAACTTAAGGCTTCTTTCAGTTGTGATATTTGATTTTAATTCCATGGTTGAAGAATTGTCAAAAGTTGAAGGTTTTCTAAGTAACGATATTTTATCTTTAATGCTATAGTAAAAAACAATTATAAGTATTTTATATTTAACTTCATGACTGAAAATTGTTTGAATTTTAAGGCTTTTCAGAGACATGATATTTTATCATTAATGTCATGCTTGAAAATTGTTACAATTTTAAGGTTTTTCAGAGTCTTGATATTTTATCTTTAACATCATTGCTAAAAAAACATTGAAAATTTACCCCGAAAAAAATTGTTATTCCAGCATCAACACTTTTCGATTTCAAGGTATTTCTTGAACCAAACAAAATTGCCTTTATTGTCTTTTACTGCTATTTTTAAAAAATATTAAAAACTTACTCCGAAAAAAAGAAGTGGTTTCGCAGAATCAACACTTTTTGTTTTTGGGCTATATTTTCATGTTTTTTGCGATTTATTTTAGAGTTCTCATTTTAGTTAATAGTTCTCATTTAATCGGTAACTATGTTCATGTACAACATATATAACATATGCATAACAATAGTACCACACATCCGAAACCACACTATCTTTACCAAGCAAATTCTCTTCCAGTGCCTTATCCATGCTTGACCCAGCATGTTGTAGACCACACTGATGTATCCCTCGAGTTACATTTCCATAGAATAGACAAAATATAATCACATAATATCAACTCGTAACCATATGATACTAACCTCATAAATCTATCATGCTACTCCTCCCAATTGATTCCTCGTAACACCTGAAACCTCTTCATGTCATTCACCTGGGTAAGCCGTGATTCTTCCACAAGAATCATTCCTAATGCCCCTGTCACACAATGACATACATACATACATATATATAAATATAAATATCACCATAAAATAATAATGATATATTATGTTGTGGCTAAATCTTGCACCATGCAGCAAAAGTGCAGCAGGAGGCAAGGAAAAATCCCTAGAGACAGCCTATGAGTTGATTGTAGGTCAGTGCCTAGGACATATTAAATAGAGGATTGCTTGTAAGGTTATATGTGAGGGGGTTGCAACACTCCAATTGTCACCAAAAATGTATGAGGGGGCTCGGTTCATTCTTCCAAAGGTATGAGTTATGTACTTTAGGTATTCCCTCACATAGAGTTCCCAGAAGTATCACATAGAACAACAGAGGTAGATTACTTCAAAAGGGATTACAACTTAACATGATTTGTTGGGTAGATGATTGAGGATGAGCAGGAAGAGTAACTCATCATAGGGATCTTACATCATCAAGGACCATATGCATAACACATAGAGCTTGCAGCTATAAGAATTCCAATACTTATGTGAGTCAGAAGCACATATAATGGGAAGAAGAGAGGTTGGGTATTGTGATTCATGAAGAGGAGTTGTTAAAGATATGTTTTCAATAATCTAGGCATGTACTAGCATTAACAACGTCGATACAAATGGATCTGTGAGAAACTACAGGCACATGCATAACATATTGATTTCGGCGAGTCTATGTGGAGGTCTTGAGATAGTTCGAGCAATGGTAATCACATGGACTCGGAGAAGAATATAAAAAGAATAGAATTAATAGGAGGATAACATACTGTAATAATTAGAAGGGCGAATCACCACCATTTCTTTTTTATCTCTGAAATAACTGCATATGTGAAGTAACACGATATGAAATACATTCATGCACTTACAAATTTATGAGCCAAAACTTGTATCATAGAGTCTAGCCCTCGCAGGTGAGAAATTCTAGAACCTTTGTATTATGTTTCATCTCCCTATTTATAATAAGAGGGGGAGAGATTTAAATCAAAATCAAAATATCTGAGCCTGAGCCATGACTATCATGCTAGACTAACTATCTCGGCTCTGTAAGGCTCTCCTACCACCTACCCACAACCTACCTAAGAATACACTAAGGATTGAATGCCTTTATTGGAAAAATATAGAAATAAATGCTTAGAGAAATAAATTTGAGAGAGGAAGGAGGAGGTGTCCCATTGCTGCTTCAATGGAGGCCTTGGGTAGAACCACATCCGTAATGTTATCATGCTTCTCTCTATTGTTGAGGTGGTTTATTGCTACATTCGCTCAACTTTTATCAACACTCCTTTGACTGCTTTTAGCATCGACTTATGGAGGTTTGTTATAGGTTGAGCCATTTTCTGTGTAGAGGAATGGGTCACCATGTCATTCCCTTAAGTCCTCTTGAGGCCCCCCATACTGTTCTGCAGTTGTGCCATGCTCCATTAACTTTTATAGCTGTTGGCCCATCCGCCCATTTCAGTCATTGCAGGACACCTTTGGAGCATCATGGTCGTGGGTCTTTAAACACTAAAAATAGACAAAACAGGTGGGCACTTTTAATTCCCCCTTTAACTCCCTTATTACAACGCCTTTTTAAAATTTCTATATACGACAGGGGGCTAGAACAAGAGGCTTAGCCCTCAGGCGCTAATGTCATCAGACCCATGTCCGGGAGCCTTTTCCTTTGTTATTGCAAATCCCACATCCTGGTGCTGAGTGCACTTTTCATTAGGCTTTCTCCCTAGACAACTATGATTGTCGATACGTGGGACTAGGCCCACCAAGGACATCGTAATCACAACATGGGGAGGGCCACTCTTTACCGTTTTTTCCGTAGCATAGGCTGATTTGTCCGGACGCGAAAACCTTATTAATTAGATCACAATACCTTATCGCATCTGGGGGCCTCTTTCCTTATCGGAATCGTAGCCAGGAAGGAATTTTGACTTAAGAGAATGCTTTATATTACGCGACCACCAATTGTGATGGGTGACACCATTACTGGAACGTGTCACCCTATGAGAGGTGACAGGTGTCATCTGGAAATGGCCGCATTTGACCCCTGAAAAAGATGAAACTGGGTGACAGGTGTGTACCCGCCATATCAGCATCTGTACTTGCCACATTATTGCTGATGTCATCTGCCATGTCAGCTCGATGGACAAATCAGAGGCTTCCACATGGCCCCCTACAGGAGAGAGAAAGAGGCCCGCCGAGCCCTATTTTCTAAGCATTTCCTTTGTTAGTGAATTTCAGTCCCCCCAGTGATTTTTCATTAAATCGCAATATCAGCCCCTGCACGGTCCTTCAGATTTGGAACCTACTGATACGCCTATCTTGCAGGATCGCAGGACTACTAAGATGAGAGATTGTGATGTTGTTGGGATGCGAGAACCCACCACGTGGAGGAAAGATAAGGGGACCACCCACTCTTATTTTTTCATGGTTTCCTCGTTAACTCTTTTTGGCCCTTCCTCAACGATGCAACAATATATGACAAATCGACCCCCGGAGAGTTTGGAGTATGTTGTGACTGAGGGATTGTGGGGGCACTGATGTGCGGGATGTGATATCAGTATTTAGCACTTTGAACTGCCATTAATCCTTAAGCATGTGCTCCGGGACCTCACTGATACGTGGGATATGGGACTATGGGTAGTGTGACATGTGGCCCCCACGGAGGAGAAAGAAAGAGGCTTTGCCTGTCCTATTTTGCATGCCTTTTCCTTTGTTATCTTTTTTAGTTCTTCCCCAGCGATGTTACATTATACCATGGGATTGGCCTCGCACGAGGTCTATTAAGTATGGAGCCCACTATTTTGTCGATATGTGATGTGCTCTGTGCCCGGGTCTTGATTGCTATTGTCTCCTTAAACTTAGCCATTTTTTGAGTTTTTTTTAGTTTTTCAACAAGATTCTTCAACATGATTTAATTTATGCCCTAGGAGTCCATTTTTGGACTTCCATCTACCACCAGAAATATTTTTCTGAGCACTACGCAGTAGAGTGGGTCCCCTCAAGATTAGATAGCTTATGTGTCTCAGAATTTGGCATCAAACATCACTTCTATTTGGCTTTGGAAGTAACTAGAGACTCATGAAGAAGTGAGTGATAACATTGGCGTGTACTGGAGGTAGTGACTTGCTTGAAAGGTGTTGAGAACCTACAAACCAGTATCCTTCACCATTAAGCATGGATTCAGTAATAAAGGCATCTTTATAATATAAAAAATCTGCATGGGACTTTCCTCCTGACTCTAAACTACAAAAATAAAATTTCTAACAACTGAAAATTAAATGCTTAGTTGGTGAGGTTATTTATGTACAATCCTACTTATGCAAAGTACTTAATTCATCTAAGTATGTTCAAATTTTCAATAGATCCAGGCCAACATAAGAGTATTAGACCACATGCCTTCACACTGTTAAAAAAGAAAGGTTAAAAAGGCATGTAAGATGAAAAATCTGCAAATGAAAAGCTTGAAGGATGCTCTGGACATAACCACTACTGCTGACTTAAGAACCTGCTCATGTACTAAGCCACAAGGTCATGGAATGAACCAGGAAAATTTGCAGTTTCCTCCTTTTCATGAGCAATTTGCTAGCTGATATCCTCTTGGCCAAGGCAACTATAATGATCATTCAGCTCCTCAACTTCAGATTTTTCAAGAAAATTCTGATGCTGGGAGCTTTTTCTCGACTTGTTGGCAAAAAGATCCTTCTAAACCTCCACGACCATTTCCTCCTCCCCTGGATAATATGAATAATGCTTTGGAGTAGGGTGTTGGTCTTTTTCTCCAGGCGAAAGATGAGCATTGCAAACTGGAGGCTCTTCGCTAACTTCCTGATGGGCTTCTTCTTCTTGGGTAGCTGCCCCTAATTAGAAGCGTGATGGCTCTAAATCACTTAAATCTTCACCAGCATTGTATTCATCATAAGAAGGGGAAACATTTCATTCGGCCAAATCATACCCTTGAGGGTTTGTATGCATTGTGATGATATTTCTTTCCTCACCTTCTAGCTTAGTGGGTGATGTTTCTTGATGCAAGAGGATTTTTTCTTGGAGCGGAGCTCCGCAAACATCTTCAGCAAGGTCTTCAACCTCGGGAATGTCTTCTTCATTAAGAGGTGTGAAGCAATCATTAAATAAAGCATTTGAGAGGTAAAATCTTTTGTAATATTGATGGATTGTTGTATGAAAATATTTCAAGGAAGATATGATGCCACGAGGTAGTGTTTTGTACCAGAATCTATCACCTTATTCTAAAGAATACATGAACAACTTCCTTTTGTACATATTCAAATAAAATACCATGTTGCTCCATGCATTCACGAAAATATTTTAGGTTCTGGTAGGGCCTTCTCTCTATGTTCCAAATGAATCTAGGAAAATAGCTATCCCACTCATGAAATGAAGGGACATGATGTGGATAACTAGAAATAGAAGAGAGATCCAGTGGGGTGAATTTCTTGGCCAAAAATGTGGGAAGGGCCATCTTGAAAACCTCCCTCGATAATTGATTTCAGCTTGAAAGGTGGGGAGAATTTTAAGTTGATGTAGCATCAGAGTGAGTACGGGGCTGCTTGAAAGCCAGGATGATCAAATAGATATATGGACAATGGAGTCGCCAGGATGTTTACCATAGAATTTACAGTGGAGTCACCAAGGTGAGATATCTTCAACCCACACTTCCTATGCTCACCTAACAGAGGAAATGAAATGTTTTGTCGTACCCAGGAAAAAATATTCTAATCTGTTCCCCGATAGTAGCACCATAACGATGTTGTGTCTAAATCTTCCACCATGTAGGACAAGTGTAGTAGGAGGCAAGGAAAGCTCCCTAGAGACATCTTATGGGTTGATTGTAGACCAGTACCTATGAAATCTTAAATAGAGGAGTGCTTGTAAGGTTATATGTGAGGGGGTTGCAACCCTCCAATTATCACGAAAAAGGTATGAGGGGGCCTGGTTAATCCCTCCAAAGGTATGAGTTATGTACTTTAGGTGTTCCCTCACACACATAGTTCCCAGAAGTATCACAAAGAACATCGAAGGTCGATTAATTCAAAGGGGATTATAGCTTAATAGGCTTTGTTGGGTAATGATCGACGATGAGTAGGAAAGGTAACTTGTCATAGGGAGCTTACAACATCAAGAACACTATGCATAACACATGGAGCTTGTAGCTCTAAGAATTCAAATACTTATCTGAGTCAGAAGTAGATATAATGGGAAGAAGAGAGGTTCGGTGTTTTTATTCATGAAGAGCAGTTGTTAAAGATATGATTTCAATAATCCAGATAGGCACTAGCATTAACAATGACAATACAAATGGATCTGTGAGGAACTGCATGAACATGCATAACATATTGATACTAGCGAGTCTGTGAGGAGGTCTTAAGATATTTCTAACAATGGTAATCACATGAATTCACAGAAGAATATAAATAAAATGGAATTAACAGGAGGATAACATATTTTAATACTTATAAGGGGAATCACCACCATTTCTTTGCTATGTCTAAAAGATATGCTTGTTTGGGATAACACGGTTTGAAATACAAGTCATGCACTTACAGATTTATTAGCCAAAATGGATATCACAGATTTCATCCCTCATGGGTGAGAAATTATGGAACCTTTGTACTATGTTTCATCCCCCTATTTATAAGAATAGGTGGAGAGATTTGAATTACAATCAAAATATTTGAGCCTAAGCCTTGACTATTTTGCTAGACTAGCTGCCTCGGCTCTGTCAGGCTCTGCTACCACCTACCTAAGATTAAAATAGGGATCAAATCCATTTCTTAGAAAAATAAAAAAATAAATGCTCAAAGAAATAAATTTGAGAGAGGATGGAAGAGGCATCCCCTTTCCGCTTTAGTGGAGGCATTGGTGATGCCACGTCCTTGTTGTTGTCATGCTTCTCTCTCTTGCTGCATTGACCGACTTCTCTCAACACTCCTTTGACTGCTTTCAACACCGACTTATGGAGGTGTGTTACAGGATGAGCCCTTTTATGTGTAGTGGGATTAGGCACCATGTCGTGCCATTAAGTCCTCCTGAGTCCCCCCATATAGTTCTGCAACTGCACCATGCTCAATTAACTTTTACAACTACTAGCCCATCTTCCCATTTAAATCGTTGTAGGACACCATTGGAGCACCATGGTCGTGGGACTTTAAATACTAAAAATAGACAAAACAGATGGGCACATTTAATACTCCCTTTAGCCCCCTTATTACAAACCCTTTTATAAATTTCCATATACTAGCAAGGGACTAGAATTAGGGGCTTAGCCCTAAGGTTCTAAGGCCATCGAACCCGTGTCTAGGAGCCTTTTCCTTTGTTATCACAAATCCTACATCTCGATGTTGAGTGCATTTTTCGTTAGGCTTTCCCCATGGACAACTTTGATCACCAATAAGCGGGATTAGGCCCACCCAGGACATTGCAATCACAACACAGGGAGGGAGGCTCTTTAGCCTTTTTCCATAGCACTTGCTAACTGTATAAACATGAAAACCTTATCAAATGGATAAGAATACCTTATCACATTTGGGGGCCTCTTTTCTTATCGCAATCGCACCTGAGAAGGAATTTTGACGAAAGAGAAATATTTATATTGCATGATCGCAAATCGCGATGGGCGATGTCATTACTACCACATGTCAACCTGTGAGAGGTGACACATGTCACCAGGAAATGGCCACATTTGAACCATAAGAAAGTTGAAACTGAGTGACACATGTCCACCCACTACTTCAGCATCTGTACTTGCCACGTCATTGCTGACATTAGCTGCCATGTTAGTTCGATGGACCAAGAAGAGGCTACCACATGGCCACCATAGAGTAGAGAGAAAGAGGCCCGCTGAGCCCTGTTTTGTAGGCATTTCATTTATTAGCCAATTTCGTTCCCCTCGACAATTTTGCATTAAATCAAAATATCAACCCCCACACGGTCCTTTAGATTTGGAACTCGCCAGGATCGTGGGACTATTGAGATGCAAGACTGCGACGTTATCGGGATGTGGGAACCCACCATGTGGACTAGAGAGAAGGGGTCCACACACTCTTTTTTTGTCATGCTTTCCTTGTTAACTCTTTCTGACCCTTCCTCGACAGTGCAACAATATATTACGAATAGTCCCCTACATGGTTTGGAGTATGCTGTGACTATGGGACTGCGGGGGCGCTAAGATGCGGGATGCGATATGAGAATTCAGTGTTTTTAACCATCGACAATCCTTAAGCATGTACTTTGAGACCTCGCTGATATGCGGGATGCGGGACTACAAGTAGCGTGACATGTGGCCCCCATGGAGGAGACAAAACGAGGGCCCACCTGCCCTGTTTTGCATGCCTTTTCCTTTGTTCAATTTTTTAGTTCTTCCCCAATGATGTTACATTATACTACGGGATTTCCCCCCCACAAGGTCTGTTA
Organism: Pinus tabuliformis; assembly: GCA_031772625.1. NCBI lineage: Eukaryota > Viridiplantae > Streptophyta > Pinopsida > Pinales > Pinaceae > Pinus > Pinus tabuliformis. The sequence continues at coordinate 150,059,579 of CM062804.1, read as the reverse complement.
AGTATGGAACCCAATAGTCCGCCCCACTAATCCACCGATATGTGATGTGCTCTGCGCCTGGGTCCCGATTATGGTTGTCTCCTTAGACTTAGCCATTTTTTTGGTTTTCTAAGTTTTTCAAGGGGATTCTTCAACATGCTTTAATTTCTACCCTAGGATTCTGGTATTGGACTTCCATATACCACCAAAAATAATTTTCTGAGCACTACGCAATGGAGTGGGTCCCCGCAAGCTAAGATAGCTTTTGTGTCTTAGAATTTGATGTCAAAAATCACTTCTATTTGGCTTTGGAAACAACTAGTGACTGATGAAGCAGTGAGTGAAAACATATTCAATCAAAAAGATACATACATACATATGTATATATGTACATGTAAACAATAGCATAAAATAATCGTGATCCATGATGACCCTGTCAGACTCAAAATACATACATATATATATATATATATATATATATATATATATATACATACATATATAAACAATGACCCAATCATGATTACAACATAATTACCAATTATCATAAGGTCAAGGTTAAGAGAATTTCCTTATTTGTACACAGCACGCACAACATTGAGAAAAACTGTTCCCAACATAGCCAAATCATCTGACACTTCAGATCCATTTACTTTACCTTTTCCTAATACCTTTCTCATGACTATACTGCCACTATCTATTTACACCAATTGACCAAACTAGTACAACCTACTGTCATAGTCTTACCTTCTGTTGTGTTTACTTCTGCACAGAGCTTCATCTGAATCTTACATTACCTTTCGGGTACAACACAACTATCCCTGAGCTCCATTAACTTTCATCTTTCTCAATGAGTTCGCAATACTCAAAACATAAAATGCAAGCACAAGAAACAAACAAGAAGAAAACCATGAAAATCAATAACAACACAACTCCGTAATAAAGTGTTATAGCCATACATTTTGCATAAAAAAAGCCACCAATCAAGCACAACAAATCACGAAATATGAAAAGAAAAATACTAACAACAAACATCATGATGCAATCCCCATGGTTCCCAATGAAAGCTCAACCTGAGACTTCTTCAGAATTTCATGGAAATTTCCTTACCATGCAATCCCCTGCATCATATTGCCATGAAAACATAACTATCGGTGCATAAATGAACATAATGACATACTAGTTACCTTACCTTGTTGTGCTAAACATGTTCCTCGCAACTGAACACATCCACGCCATCTCTCAAGGGACTCCAATTCCCTTGACAGATCCACCTGCAACTAGAGAGTGGCTAATCTACATGTCAAGTACATGTTGATGAATCTAGCACATGTCCACATAATGTCAAACAAAAGCAAGTTTAAGAAGACTTCCTGTATGAAAAGCACACAATTGTTTGGAATTAGGGTTTCCAAACATATTCAAAGTAATTCATTGTCAAATTCCTTCCTTTTACCTTTCTTCCTTGCTACAATCGAGGCTTACTATGTATTGTCACATCACCCAACTATTAGTTATATAAACATATCAAATATTACCTTTTCACCCTAATACCAAGCATGTTTCCTGCAACTTCTCACACATTTCAACCACATGTTCTAAATATCAAGACAATCATATCTATTAAGTTGAAATCAACTTTTACAAACAATCATGTCATAGCCCATAGTCAACTCATAGTCATTAGACATAATGCTACAACTATCAACTACATTCAAGTACATATCAACTGTCTCAACACATATGTGCTAGTACAATCATCTTAAAACATGATCATTTCTTCATGAAATTAATCAAACATTCAAACAACTCGCAAACATACCATGTTAGATAAATCAACTAGATGACATAATTAAATAGTCAAGCGCAAAGTAGAGGACATAAGAAGGCTCATACCTTAATGTGTCTTAGGGGAGGCTATCTTGTCTACACAATCAATCTTGATTAGCACAACATAATATCACATCATATTAACTCATACCTAAATGTCATAACCATAACCATTTGCATAGACTAATCCAACTTAGTATGATACATACAACATCAAGATCTTAAATGCAATAACCATAATCATCAAGCTAACTATCATATTGCAACAACAAGTTAAACTATAACGTACTCATAAACGACATATAACATAATCATCAAGTTACCTAACATAAAAAAATAACAAAAATGCATACAACCACATTTTACTATCATTCTTGACTATCTGACACATGTGCGTATGAGTACACTAATAAAATATCATCTATCATGTAGGTAACCATAACATCAAAATACATGTACATAAAACTAATGTATATAGCCCTAATTCATATCAATATTTAACATACTTACCTGCATACCCAACATGCAAACTTGTATTCAACAATCTTCTCTTATCCCAAATTCTAATGTTGCAACCTCATTATGATGATCTACTTCTCCTAGTCTATCTCAGCCAACACATTAGCATCATAACAATCAATAGCATCATTGTGACCTAAATTGCATACAATGACTTCACAAGGCATGTTTGACCTACATTTCATGCATAACTATAACTAAGACCATGCATGCATAACAACTTCATATAGACATATAACACATGAGTACAAAACCATATACACATCATTCTAGCTAGGGTCTAGTCATTAATGCATGACCATATCAACTGCACAAACCATGACCTCATGCATGACAACAACAACCACATCACGTGTACTTAAAAACATGTGAGCACTGATGTGCCTAACACTACATACCTAACCATACAAACATGAAGACATATTCCATGGCAACATATTCAACCTTTACATGGCGACATCACTACAACCATGATCAACACCATGCAAATGCAACAATCACATGGACTACATGCATAAGTAACACACATGCAACCAACATGAATGCATGACCGACACACAACCTATCCAGTTTGAGGGGTGAACCATCCTCTGATACCACTCTGTAACAACCTCTGTTGGAAATAATAATGAGAGGGGGGGGGGTGAATCAGTATTATCAAAACAATAATTTTATTTCCTAAATAGATTTATATACGCTACTTCAATGAAGTGAACTAGCATGTACAAGCAACTGTGATTAGAGAAACCAGCGTATATCCAGAGAACTTGTGATTTAGACAATTTATCATGTGTTGATCTTAAACTAGTGCATTAGTAAAATATTAGAAAGTGCATTAAAAATAGAATAAAGCATCACACATAAGCAACACACATGAACACCAAGATTGAAGGTGGAAACCTAATGTGGGTGAAAACCACCTGTTGTTGTCATCTCTGTCTTCTTTTAATAATAAGAAAATATGTTTACAATCTTGTACTGGTCCATACTCATACCAGTACTATCTCGTTTTCTAGCTTCTACTGGAAGGGAGTTGCAACCCCCTAGCTCTTATACTAGCCAATTTTTTTACTAGTACGTAGGAGCTGACCTATAGAAGGCTACGACCTTCTTTCTTCCTCTACGGACCACGTTTCATGAATTTTTAGAGTAGATACTCCTGGAACACAACACCGCAATCTGAAGGCCACGTTTCATCCAATTTTCATACTGGACCCATCAACAAATTTAAAACTTGAACTGTATCAACCAACATTCAGTTAATCTAAACAATCAGATCACTGACACCAGAACACTATGTTGAACCCAGAAACCTACATTATCATTCAGAACCAGTTGTAACCTTAGAAACCATGCATCAGACTCTATATGCTACTTCGTTGAACCCAAACTATGTGTATACACTACTTCCGTTAAAAAAACCTGCGTATACCTCGAAAGCTACTACAAACATAAACTTTTGAATCAAGTTTGAACATCTACTATCAATTTACAGAGCTTTACATAGGCAGCAATAGAGATCACCTCTTATCACTTATAGAATCAATTTATCAAATATCAAACTCCTTATTCATTCAGTTTTACATTTAGATCTAAGAAGACTTCATTGACAGACAACAGTAAAACAACAGCAATGATCTGAAAGATCAACTATCCTTGAACATCAATCTTTTCTTTTGCATACGCTACATGGAAGATTCGAACCAGCATGTATACACACCTTCACCAAAGCGAACCAGCACACAAATCTGCAAATACCTACTTCATAACTTCGTTGCACTTCCTCACTTCAGACAAACCCAGATCATGATATTTAAAGAATAAAATAGGTGTACATAATCAGATCTAGCCCAATATCATATCATTCAATAATAAGTCATTTCCGGTCTCATGATCCTGATCCAATATTGAATTCAAGGTGCACAAAATATCTCAGATCAAATCACAAACATAGCCCCTACAACATAAAATATACTTCAAATAGAAGTATTCCTTAGAAACCCATACACTTGCACATAACACTTCATAAGATATTCATTACTTCAGTGCTTAGCCCTTGATCTTCTCCTCCTTATATACTTAGATCCTTTTTCAATACCCTGGACCAAAACCACTTAGGACCAATACCTCGGACCAAATACCTATGGTTAATACCATGGACCAAATACCTCAAACCAAATACCTAGGGTCAATACCACAGATCAAACACCTTGGACGAAAACCTTGGTTTTCCAACATGTACACGCTTTTCTTCCTGTGGGAGTGAGTGTGTACGTATATGCTCTTTTTATTCTGTGGACCAATGTGTATACACTATTTTGACTAAGTGGACATGCGTATACTTCTTAAATTTCTTTTCATCATCCTTTTCCTTTACCTTCTTTATTCTGATCAGTAGACCTTAGTTCCATCTTCCACTTCTTCTGTACTCATTCCCTGTTACCTCTGAATATACCTGTTGTACTATGAGTTTCCTTTTACCAAAATTTAATTGACCTGTGAGTGAGTTTCCATCAAGGACAACACTTGTATCATAATGCCAACAATCTCCCCCTTTAGACTTGATGGCAACCATGATGGTGTTGATTATTGCAAGTTGTAGAAACTGTTCGAGATAACATGCAACACCAAAATACTAACACCAAAATACTCTTCCCCTTTGACATCAATGGAAAAGAGTGGACCAAGTAACTTTCTCCTCTGATATACATTATGTTGTTCATGCTCCTCTTGAGTACATGCCGAGTCTACAGAGATATGAATCAAAAGAATAGCATGACTCTATAACTCAACTATGTGAGTTTGACCTTCCAATCATCAATGGCTCATACATACATCAATCTCCCAATCAAATGGGGATATACTAGATTTGACTCATCCACACAACCAAGTGGGGATATTCCAATTTTTTATACATGACAGAAATAAAATAAATATTACATCATCCATCCCATGCAAAGTGGGGATACAAATTACATCACTTGTCCGATAGGACTCATTCAAATGTATGAGAATTCATATCACACCCTAGACTTTTACATGACTTAAGAAACAAATGGTATAAATATCTGAAGCCATAGCTGGACTCAGCAACCATAATGTCAACAATGTAGAATGCGAGTGAAGGCTAATGCTCCCCCTGAACCTGTGCTACATGTGCATTGTCAACAAGTCATTCATCAAGGAATCTTTGTCAATCAGATAAAAAATAATGAACAAAAGATATCGTCAGATTGTAATCATCAACATCAGATAGAGCACCCATATCAGAGTCTGACCCATTGTTTTTCCTGTCAGAAAAACATATATGCTTCTTTAGCCATAAAAACTCATGTGTATACACGACTATACTTCATGAAACCCGTGTATAATAACCTTCCTCTGAAAAACTGGATTTAGCAGCAAGATGATGCAGCAACTACTCCCAGCTTTTGTCTGAGATATTCAAATGTTTCTCTCAGCAATGGTTTAGTGAATATATCAGCAACCTGTTCTTTGGAGGGAACATACTCCAATTTGACCTTTTGTTCGAACACTTTTTCTCATAAAAAATGGTACTTGATGGGTATGTGCTTGGTCTTGGACTGCATGACTGGATTTTTTGATATACTGATGGCACTTGTATTATAACATAAAATGGAGATGGGTGAAGTATATGTGATCTGAATGTCTTGCAATGTTTGCATCATCCAAAGTAATTATGTGCAGTAAGATGCAAGAGCCACATATTCTACTCCAGCTGTAGATAAAGCAATCGAACTTTGTTTCTTGCTGATCCAAGATACTAACTGGGAATCCATATAGAATGCACCACCACTAGTTCTCTTTGGATCATCAACACTTGCTGCCCAATCTGTATCTGTATATGCATGAAAGGTAAGGTTTGTATCTTTAGGATACCATAGTCCAAAGTCCTGAGTTCCTTGAAGTTATTTGAAAATTATTTTGACTGCTTGGAAATTTGATTCCTTTGGATTTTCTTGGAACCTTCCAATTATTCCTACTGCATGCATGATGTTAGGTCTAATACCTGTTAGATAAAGAAAACTTCAAATCATAAACCTCTACGTTGGTTGGTTTATTTTTCATGATTCATTATTAGAGTTGATACTGCATCTTGTTACCATTGGAGTACATACTGGTTTAGAATCTTCCATTCCGTACTTTTTCAATATTTGCTTGATATATTTGGTTTGTGAGATAAAGATACCATCTTCTGTTTGCTGAACTTGTAGATCAAGAAAATAAGTAAGTTCACCAAGTAAGGACATTTCAAATTCTTGTTGCATTACTGAAGAAAAATTCTGACTCATGGATTCTTCATTGCTACCAAAAATAATATCATCAACATAAACAACAATAATTAGCCATTTATCATTTTCAATCTTTGTGTATAAATTGTTATTTGTAGAACCTTTTGTAAAGCCTTGTTGTTGTCGATATTTTTCAAGGCAGAAATACCAAGCCCTTAGATCATGTTTCAAACCATAGAGAGCCTTTTTGAGTCTTCATACAAGTTTTGCAGCATTTCCAAGAATGAATTCTTCTAGTTGTTCAATATAAACTTCTTTTTCTAAATCTCCATTAAGAAAGGCTGATTTTACATCCATTTGATATAATTTGAATTTTCAAAAGTAGAAAGAGTAAGAAACATCCTCATGGCTTCAAGTCTAGCAATAGGTGAAATTTTTTCTTCAAAATATATAGCTTCTTGCTGGGAATACCCTTTGCAAACAAGTCTTTCCTTGTTTCTAATAACTTCTCCATTTTCATACAGCTTATTCTTAAATATCCATTTTGTTCCTATAATATTTTTATCATGAAGTCTAGGAAGTAACTCCCAAGTATCATTCTTTTCAATTTTATCTAATTCTTCATCCATGGCCTTGACCCAACATTCATCTTTGCAAGCTTCATTTACATTCTGAGGTTCTGTGGAGGATAGTAATGCTAGATAACTTGAGGTTCCTGTAAGAGTTCTTCTTATCTGTACTCGAGACCCCTTTTCTCCTAGAATTTGAGATTCTGGATGACTTTTTTTAACATACTTGGATGGAGTCTTTTCCCTATGTTGTATCATCTTTTGGTGCTTCATTGGTTTCTTCTTAAATATCATTTTGATTTGATGTAGGAAACTAATCCACATCTTCCGCATTGTCACATTCCTCTGATGATTTCATCAATTCTGGATTTCTGCATGCTTCATCAACTACAACATCAATTCTTTCAACAATTTTCTGAAGTCTTTTATTATAATATTTGTATGCTTTACTTCTGGAAGAATAACCAAGAAGAATACCTTTGTTTGCTCTGGGTTCAAACATACCAAGTTTTTCATCATTCCTTTTGAGAAAACATTTTCTACCAAAATTTTTAAAGTATTTTATAGTAGGAGGCTTACCATACCAAAGTTCATGTGGAGTTTGAGTGTTATTTACCCAAACATTTTCTTTGTTGAGAATAGTCATGGCAGCAAATGTAGCTTCACCCCAGAAGGTTGCAGGAGTTCCATATTCATCCATCATAGCTCGAGCCATTTATTGAACTATTCTATTCATCCTTTATACTACACCATTATTCTGACGAGTTCTTGTAGTGGAGAATTGACTTTTTATTCCATGTTTCTCACAAAAGTCAAAGAATTCATTCGATAAGAATTCTCCCCCTCGATCAGTTCTGAGAAATTTGATTTTTCGATCTGATTCATTTTCAACCAAATCTTTGAAGGCTTCAAACTCTTCAAATGCTTCATCTTTATGCTTTAGAAGAGTTATCCAAAACATTCTGGAAAAATCATCAATAAACAAAATAAAGTATTCTTCTCCACAAGGTGACTTTTTCCTTGTTGGTCCACATAAATCTGTATGGATAAGTTCAAGAGGCTTACTTACTGACCCTTCCTTTCCGATGAAGTGAACTTTGGTTTGCTTAGCGATTTGACATGGTTTGCATATGGTATTTTCTGGGATGTTGATATATGGAAGAATACGAACTGCCTTGCGCCTGCATGATCAAAAATCGATGCAGTTTTCCCTTCAAATCAAAGTCTTCAAATGTAGTTTAAAGTAGGGTCAAGCTGACATGCTCGTTGATATGATTCCAACGGTGCGAATGACACGTAAATCTGAGTTCGGATGAAGAAGTTATGACCAGTCAAAGTTTTTGGGAAAATTAGGGAAAATGATAAAAAGTCAAATGTCATTGGTCAACCAGGTCAATGCCTACGACAACAAGGACACGTGTCAACTCGGGAATGAGCCATGGGTCCTAGATGACATCAATAGAGGAGGGGATATGGCATATTTTGATTGGTTGATATGGACCAATCTAGTGCTGACACATGGCAGTTCGGATTTTGCCCAATATCACCTGTTTTCCAAAATTTTGGGGGTCAGGGAGGATCAAACCCCTAATGTCCCAGAAGACTGAGTTTTCGCTGTAGGGGCCGCACCGGATAGGCTACGATGGCTTTTGTTAAGATTGTGGATGATGTTATATTTATTGTGTTTCAGAAATGTTGGTGGAATAAAAGGCCGACGGCCGGGGTAAACCCACTGGCCGTCGATCCTTTTGGTGAATTATCCCACATGCAATGGATAGTATTAAACGACATACCATATATATCATAACAAAACCACATATTACCAACAGCATGTGGAGAAATATCTCAGGCCGAACCATAGTCTATGTATATCCAATGTAAAATGGCGGTAAGGTCCAGCGGTGGATTTGACCCCCTGACCTCCCGTTTATCTAAACGACTTCACACAAAGCCTCTTGCGAATGCGCCAAGCCAGATGGACTTGCTAACAAGTCGTCACAAGCCCATTTTTAATACTGTTGTAGGTACAGTCCACCCAAAGGAGCGTGCACATTTTCCAAGGTGTTTTTTATGCCATAAAGGTGGTTTTGTGCAGGAGAAAGTTGGTTTTTCCCATACATAGGTGGTTTTGGACTTTCTAGGGGGTGTGGAAGTCTTAGGGGCCAAATATGGGCAAGTTTATACTCGTTTGACTCAAAATTTCGAGCTGAATGCAATGGTGAGATCCTTTTTCTCATTTGAGACTTTGTTTTTGAGCTCATGCCTATAAAAGCATTTTGAAGACTAATAAAGTAGTTCCACTGGAAGCTAAGGACCTGGAGAGGTATCCAGGAAGTCTACTGAATTTCGTTATCAAATTATCACTGTGTTGATGCGTATGTTTATGTTTCAATTTGCTTAAATGTGTTTATGTTATTTGCAATCTTTTCAATCTATTTCACTAAGTAACATAAGAAAAATTTACATAAAGTCTATAATACCTTTTTCAATAACGGATCAAGTGCTATCGAAGAAGTAAGGTTTTTAAGGTCTGACAAGATTGTGTGAAGATTTGAATGCTTACTAGGTTAAGGCTCGAATGAGGTGAAGGTGAAATTTTTGAGGCAAATCCAGAGATTGGAAGGGTCTTTTCACAAAGAAGGATGACAGATGAAACCCCACTTGGATCAGAATCTCATTTCGTGGATAGTTTCATGATGATACTCAAAATGGTGGAAGAGATGTATCATGAGTTTTAGAAGAACAAAGAAGAAGGCACTTCATCACCTAAAGACTAAGAAGATAAGGGAAAGGAAGAAATGTCTCCTTCGCCATCTCCTCCATCATCACCGTCATCATCATCATCATCATATTCCTCTCATAAATCTTGTCCTTCTAAGAAGAAAAATAAGAAATCCTCTTTGATCAAATTAGATGTAAAATTTTATTTGCCAATTTATGATGGAGAAATTAATGCTGAAAAGCTTGATATTTGGATAAGACAAATTGAAGTGTATTGCAGGGTGCAGAAAGTTGTTTCAGAAAGGAATAAGATATAGCTTGCTAGCCTTCGACTTGGAGGAACCACGCTTGTATGGTGGGAAGGAAAGACAGAAGCAGATCTCAAAAAGCATGGTAAAATCACTTCAACTTGGATTGAATTTGTTTCTGCTATTAAAAAGAAATTTTATCCTTTGGCTTATATGCAAAAGGCAATGATGATTTAGCAAACGCTACGTCAACTAAAAGGTCAAAGTGTTCAAAGTTATACTCAAGAATTCCGTAAGAGAGCTTTAACATTAGGCGTATCATTAGACTCACCAGAGACATTGTTGAAATACATAGGTGGCCTACATAGTTATTTTAGGCACACTATACTTATGTTTAATCCAGCTAGCTTAGATGATGTATCGATCCAAGAAACTCATCTAGAACCTAGAGGCAAAAATGTAACCCATGATGTTGGGAAATCATCCAAACCTATTGAAAGCAAGAATAAAGACAAGAAGAAACTTAAGTGGAAGGAGAAGAAAGCAAACACGGTGAAGAAAGAAAAACTTTCCTGCACTCATTGTAAGAAGGAAGGCCATGATGAGGCACACTACTGGTCATTGCATCTGGAATTGAAGCCTAAGAAGTTTTGGAATAAGGAGCGGAAGAATGTTGCTACTATTCAAAAGGACTTGGGATCGGATTCAGGTGACGAGACAATGTTTACAACTACAGGTATAAAAGGTAAAAATTCTAAAGCATCTACAAGTACTTCTTCACATTCTGTTGATAATGATAATGAAGAGAAGAAAAGAAATGAGCTATTTCACATTAGAGTCATTTCCAAGCATACTTAAATTGATACCTTATTTGATAGTGGTTCACAAGTTAATTTGATTTCTGAAGCAATTGTAAAGAAGTTAGAACTAGAAACAAAACCTCATAAAAAGCCATATCCATTAGGTTGGGTGTGTGATAAAACTAAGCTACAAGCTACGAAACAATGTAAACTTTATTCTGTGATTGGGTCAAAGTTTGTAGATGAGGTTGAGTTAGACATAGTCCCATTGTACATATGTGGAATTGTATTAGGAATTCCATACTTGTACGATAGAAATGCTATCTTCTATCGAACTGAAAATAAGTATCAACTCACTAAGGATGGAATTGAATATATTGTAAGGGCTCATAAACTCAAAGATAACTTCTCTCTCATAAATTTAGAACAGATGAAAAGAATTGTAAATTCAAGTAAAGAATTTTTACTTATGATTGTAAAAGTTTAAAGGATATTGATAAATTCGATGCTTTCCAAGGCTATAATCCTAAATAGAAAGCAGATCTGGTTAAAGTTGTTTCCGATTATGATATTTTGTTTCAAGAGCCTAAAGGGATTTGACCCAAGTTAGAGATAGAACATGAGATTTATTTGCAGCAAGATATGTACAAGTTATTAGCTCTAGAGAATGCAGAGATAAGAAGCAGGTACATGAGTTGCTCAATCAAGTGGTTGTTTGACCAAGCACATCACCGTGTAGATCACCTATTGTGTTAGTGCAAAAGAAATATGGTTCGTGGAGAATGTGCATTGATTTTAGAGCATTAAATAAAATCACAATAAAGAATCATTATCCTATTCCTCGTATTGATGATTTGTTAGATTAGTTAAAAGATGTAGTTTACTTCTCTAAATTGGACCTGTGAAGCGGCTACCATTAAATCAGAGTTGCAGAATAGGATGTATGGAAGACCCAAAGAAAGGACTCTATGAATGGATGGTTATGAATTTTTGCTTAACAAACGCTCCAACTACATTCATGTGAGTCATGAATGATGTATTTAGACCATTCATTGATGATTTTGTAATAGTCTATTTTGATGATATTCTTGTTTTTAGTAGAACATGGGAAGAACACTTAAATCATGTTAAGCAGGTTTTAGATGTTTTGAAAAGAGAAAAATATCTATGTAAAACTGTCAAAATGTGAGTTTGGTAGGACATATTTGAATTATTTGGGTTATATTGTAGGGGATGATGAATTGAAGATAGATCCCTCTAAGGTTGAAGTTATTGTAAATTGGCCTAAGCCTAAAACTGCTACAGAAGTTAGAAGTTTCTTAGGGGTAGCACAATACTAGAGAAAGTTTATTGCTAACTTTTTGTTGATTGAAGCTCCTTTACATGCTTTGACAAGTGTGAAACATGTGTTATAATGGGGAGGCAAACAGCAGAAAGCCTTCGACACATTGAAAGAAAAGATCAGTACAACACCAGTACTAGCACTACTAGATCTTCAACATCCATTTGAGATTGAGACAGATGCAAGTGAATATGCCATGGGATAGTGTTGATGCAGCACAGAAAGCCTATATGCTTTCATTCTGAGACATTCACATCAGCAGTAGTTAACTATCCTACATATGATAAGGAATTATATGCATTATTTCATAGTGTTAAAAATTGGAAACATTACATAATGGATAAACAAATAATCATACACACAGATCATCAACCACTTCAATATTTACACTCACAAACTAAATTGCAACAATGAAGACACTATCGATGGATGGGTTTTCTACAAAAATTTCATCTCGTTATCAGATATAAGAAGGGCATACATAATAAGGTTGGAGACATGTTACAAGACCAATTATAAGTGCATCCACAATACTTAAGCATAATTCAGTAATTCATGAAAGTTACATTGAAAAATATGCTCAAGGCATAGATTTTAAGGATGTATTTGCAGCTTTAAGTCATGTCAAGCAAGTAGAAGAATTGGATTATTTTATAAAGGACAAACTCTTATATCATTTTGGAAAGTTATGCATTCCACAAACTGAAAGGCTTAATATTATTCGAGAAGCACATACTTCACTCATATCAGGTCATTTTGGTGTAAGTAAAATAGTTTCACAATTGGAAATATTATGTTATTGGCCATGAATGAATGAGACAGTTTCTAGATAAATTAAAGGATGTACTATGTGTGCACCAAGCAAGCCAAGTAATAGAAAATTAGGCTTGTATACTCCACTTCCAATTCCTTCTCATCCTTGGGAATGTGTTTCGATGGATTTTGTTGCGGGATTGCCAAAGTCTATAAAGGGTCATGATTATTTGTATGTAATTATGGATAGGTTCAGCAAGATGTGTATTTTGACACCATGTAATAAACAGATCACAACTGAAGAAATGACGAAGTTGTTCTTTCAAAATGTATGGGTTCATTTTGGGTTACCCACTTCTATTGTATCCGATCGAGATTCTCGATTAATCGAGAAATTTTGGTCAAGTCTATAGGAGTTAATGGACACAAAGTTAAAGAAGAGCATGGCATTTCATTCGCAAACAAATGGTCAGAAAAAATTGGTCAACAGGGCAGTGATACAGTTTCTTCGAGGATATTGCAGCAAGCATCCCAAACTTTGGGATGCACATTTGTTTTATGTGCAACATGCTTACAACCATGCAAAACATTCTTCTGCTCAGAGATCTCCTTTTGAGACTTGTTTTTGTTTTATATCAAATTCTCCCTTGGATTTTGTCTTTGGTAAAGACATAGCAGTTGATGGACATAGTGATGTGGAAAAAGCAACCAAGTTCATTGAACAAATCTAAGAAATTCACTAGGTAGTATAGGAATAACTGGAAAGAATCCAAACAAAGTATAAGGTGCGGCATGACAAGCATCGAGTTGAGCATAGTTTTAAAGTTGGTGATCAAGTCTGGTTGTACATCAGCAAAGAAAGACTACAAGGGGAAGGTAAAAATTTGAAACCAAATATATATGATCCTTTCAAAATACTTGACAAAATTGGTGAAAATGATTTCTACCTAGATCTACCAGCTTATATGCAGATCTATTCTGTCATAAATGTTGAAAACTTGTGATTGTATGAGCTTTCATTGATTGAAGATCCTGAAGAGCAAGCTCAATTACCATATATAGAAGATTTTTCGCCCAAGTATCTCAATGAGCTACAAGAGGACATAGTTCTTGACAGGAGGATAAGGACTTCACGATTAGGAAATGTTGAGTATCTTTGAGTTGGACTCAAAGGTACAAATCCAAGTAAAGCATGATGGATCAATATTGGAAAAGTGAAGGAACTTTATCCTCACTTACTCGATAGCTAAAACCAACTTTTGGTGGTCCAAAAGCTTCCAGTGGGGAGGAGTGATCCAAAATGGATTCGGCTTTTCCTCTAATCAAGGTCTTCAACTGTAGTTGAAAGTAGTATCAAGTTGAAGCGCTCGTCGATACGATTCCAACATTGTGAACGACGCGTAAATTCGAGTTCAGATGAAGACGTTAGGACCAGTCAAAGTTTTGGGAAAATGAGGGAAAATGACAAAAAGTCAAAGGTCAACGGTCAGTCAACAGTCAACAAGGTCAATGCCTAAGAGAAAAAGGACACGTGTCAACATAGGAATGTGCCATGGGTCTTGGATGTCATCAGCAGAGGAGGTGATATGGCAGATTCTAATTGGTTAATATGGGCCAATCTAGTGCGGACACGTGGTAGCCTGGATTTTGCCCAATATCACCTGTTTTCCAAAATTTTGGGGGTTAGGGAGGATCGAACCCATGACCTCTTGGAAGACTAAGTTTTTGCTGGAGGGGCAGCACCGGACAGGCTACAGTGTTTCTTGTTAATATTGCGAATGGTGTTATACTTATGGTGTTGCGGAAGCGTTGTCGAAATAAAAGGCTGATGGCCGGGGTCAACCCACTGGTCGTCGGTCCTTTTGGAAAATTATCCCACATGGAACGGATAGTATTAAACGACATACCATATATATCATAACGGAACCACATATTACCAACAGAAAGTGGAGAAATATCTTAGGCTGAACCATAGTCTATTTATATCCAATGTAAAATGGTGGTAAGGTCGGGTAGTGGATTCGAACCACAGACCTCCTGTTTATATAGACGACTTCACATAAAGCCTCTTGCCAATGTGCCAAGCTAGACGGACTTGCTAACAAGCCATCACAAACCCATTTTTCATATTGTTGCAGGTACAGACTGCCCAAAGGTGTGTGCATGTTTACCAAGGTGGTTTTTCCTCCACATAGGCAGTTTTGTGTAGGAGAAAGGTGGCTTTTCTGAGACCGAGGTGGTTTTGGAATTTCCAGGGGGTCTGGAAGTAAAGAGGGGTCAAATATGGGCAATTTTATACTCATTTGACTCGAAATTATGAGCTGAACACAATGGTGAGATAATTTGTCTAATTTGAGTCTTTGTTTTTGAGCTCATGCCTGTAAAAGCATTTGGAAGACTAATAAAGTGGTTACACTGGAAGCTAAGGGCCCCAAGAGGTAGCCAAGAAGCTTGGGGAACTCCGTTATCAAATTGTCGTTGTGTTGATGCGTATGTTTATGTTTCAATTTATTTATGTGTTTATGTTATTTGCAATCTTTTCGATCTATTTCACTAAGTAACATAAGCAAAATTCACATAAACTCTATAATACCTTTTTGAATAACGGATCACTGCATGCTTTTCTTATTTGAGAAAAGCTTAAATGTCCCAATCTTCTATGCCACAGCTAATTTTCGTCTATTTTTCTTAGATAGCATTGTCGTTTTCCTCCTTTTAGTATGTATAAGTTGTTTGGAGTTCTTGTACCTTTGATCACGGTCTTTCCTGTATCAACCTCACGAACAACACATCCATTTGATTGAAACACCACTTCATTTCCTTGATCACATATTTGACTGACACTCAATAGGTTATGCTTTAAACCATCTACATACATAACATTTCTAGATTTAACCTTTTATTTCAAGAAAACAGAACCTTTACCTTTAATGATAGCTGGAGTGTCATTTCCAAATGAGACATTCTTTTCTTTTTATAGAGAATTATATGAGTGAAGTTTCTCTTTATCACCTGTCATGTGTTTGGAGCATCCACTGTTGATGTACCACTAATTTTCTTCTCCTTCTGCATATAAGGCTATACCACATCTTTATGATTGAGATTCCTTCCTTCTCCATATCTTTGGATTTGATGGCATTTTCTCCTTTTGAAGTGTTGCCAAAATGTTCTCTTGCATTCAGATTCTTCATGACCAAAGTTGTTACAAATCGAGCATTCTATTTCATTTTCAAGAGGAACAAAGTTATTATAGGAACTTTTCTTGATTCCTGTTACACTTCTTTGATTTCGTGATTCTCTAGTCATGATGGTTTTGTAAGGAAGCATTGAGTAGCCTTGTGCCCAAAGTTATGACATGAAAAAAATTGCCCATTAAAGAAGTTTCTACAACCATTGAATATTTTAACATTGTTTACCTGTTGGTTGCAACTTCTATTGATATTCATCCTTAGAGTAAATTGAGTATGATTTACCTGATAATTAGTTTTAGGCCTTTGCTGACGATTTATATACTGTTCACTGGTCTTTGCTGCATCAAGATAACTTCTGGTGGAGGTTGACAACTTTTGTGATTGAGATGGTTCTTCAATATATCCAAGACCTGTCTTTATCAGAGGAGAACGCTGAACTTTGATAATTTCATTTAACGTTTCTGATCCTTTAGCACATCTAAGATTGAGAGATTTTGTCTTCTCAAGATCTTTTCTTAGACCCACAATTTCACATTCTATATTTTCATTGTGTTTCTCTCT
The DNA here is from genome assembly GCA_031772625.1 of Pinus tabuliformis. Lineage (NCBI taxonomy): Eukaryota > Viridiplantae > Streptophyta > Pinopsida > Pinales > Pinaceae > Pinus > Pinus tabuliformis. The sequence continues at coordinate 150,042,813 of CM062804.1, read as the reverse complement.
TTCAACAAGTTGGTGTGTCAAAGTATCTATGATCATATTCTTTTCTTCTAAACAAATTTTGAGTTTTGTGATTTCTTCATGAAATTCTTCCTCTTCTAATGCATCCAAAAAATCATCATTGTCATAAGCCATGAAAAGTCTATAATCTTGTTCAGTTTCATATTCATCACTATTAGATAAACCATCATTATCTTCATGCGTATAGTAACTCCTTCTACTCACAACCTATTTCCAATTGCCTTTTGCATGTTCCTTCACTTTTTCATATTTATCTTTATGAGGACATTTGGCAGCATAATGATTGACTCTACCACAAGCAAAGCATTTGAAAGGTAACTTACCTCTGAACCTTCCAGAGCCCCGTTGAAGCTTCTTGACAAAATTTACCTCATCATCTTCTTGAGAAATGTGTCTTGGTTCATTGTTCTCTTATTTTTCTTTTCCCTTTATTGATGCTTTAAATGCGGCTTCTCTCATATCTAATGGAACTCCTTTTCTCATTTCAAAGGCAGTTAGGATTCCATGAGGTTGAGTCATAGTGATAGTCTGAAGATATTGTTTTTCTTCTATGGTAGACACATTTGACTCAAATTTAAAAGACAAAGATCTCAAAATTTTCTCAACTAAAGTAACTTCCTTTATTTCTTCACCCAGATTCTTCATATAATTAAAAATCTCATCTATACGTAAAAAGTAACTGGCTACACTCTCATCATTATGCATTTTAAGAGTTTCGTACTCAATTCCGAGAGTTTGAAGCTTAACACGCTTTACTTGAGAGTCTCCTTCGTAGCTCTGAAAAATTTTGTCCCATATTTCTTTGGCTATCTTGACCTACATGAACTTGACAAATTATGATTCTGACAGACTTCCCAGTAATGTATTGATAGCTTTGGCATTAGTTTCGCATAACTTCTTACCTACAACGTCTGTAGGAATTGTTGTTGGAAATTGATATCCTCCTTCCACAATTTCCAAAACATCGGTTCCAAGCGATTGTAGATAGGATTTGGTTTTTGTTTTCCAATATACTAAGTTGTTCCCATTGAAGATTGGTGGTCTGATGGATCCCATGCCTTCATGATTGTTCATCTTGAGAGATCTACCTTCAAGCAATCAAGCTTCTTTTGAAGGACCTGCTCTGATACCAATTGTTGGAAATAATACTGAGAGGGGGAGTGAATCAGTATTATCAAATCAATAATTTTATTTCGCAAAAAAATTTATATATGCAACATCAGTGAAGTCAAATAGCATGTACATGCAACTGTGATTAGAGAAACCAATGTATATTTAGAGAACTTGTGATTTAGACAATTTATCATGTGCTAATCTTAAACCAGTGCATGAGTAACATATTAGACAGTGCAATAAAAAAAGAATAACTCATCACACATAAGCAACACACATGAATAATAGATTTAAGGTGGAAACCTAATGCGGGTGAAAACCACCTGCTGCTGTCATCTGTGTCTTCTTTTAATAATAAGTAAATTTGTTTACAATCTTGTACTAGTGTAGACTCATAGCAGTACACAGGCACCCACCTGCAGAAGGCTACAACCTTCTCTTGTTTTCCAGCTTCTACTGGAAGGGAGATTCAACCCCCTAGCTCTTGTACTAGCCAATTTGTTTACTAGTACATAGGCGCCAACTTACAGAAGTATATGACCTTATTTCTTCCTCTAGGGACCACGTTTCATGAATTTTTAGACTGGATACTCCTGGAACACAACACCACAATATAAAAGCCACGTTTCATCCAATTTTCATACTGGACCCATCAATAACTTTTAAACGTAAACTGCATCAACTAACATTCGGTTAATTTGAACAATCAGATCACTGACACTCGAACATTGTTTTGAACCCAGAAACCTACATCATCATTCAGAACTAGCTGTAGCCTAAAAAACCATGCATCAGACTGTATACGCTACTTGGCTGAACCCAAACTGCGTGTATATGCTACTTCCATTAATCAAACCTATGTATACCTCCAAAGCTACTGCAAACATAAACTTTTGAATCAAGTCTGAACATCTACTGTCAACATACAAAGCTTTACATGGGAAGAAACATAGATCACTTCTTATCACTTATACAATCTATCTATCAAATATCAAACTCCTTATTCATTCAGTTTTACATTCAGATCTAAGAAGAATTCATTGACAAATAGTAGTAAAACAGCAACACTAATCTGATATATCAGTCATCCTTGAACATCAAGATTTTATTTTGCATACGCTACTTGGAAGAGATGAACCAGCATGTATACGTACCTTCACCAAGGCGAACCAACGTACAGATCTGCAAATACTTACTTCATAACTTCGTTGCACTTTCGAACTTCAGACAAACCAAGATCATGATATTTAAAGAATAAAATAAGTGTAAATAATCAGACCTATTCCAACATCAGATCATTCAATAATAAGTCATTTTAGGTCTCATGATCCTGATCGAGTATTGAATTCAAGGTGCTCAAAGTATTTGAGATCAAATCACAAACATAATCCCTACAACATAAAATATACTTCAAATAGAAGTATTCCTTAGAAACCCATACACTTGCACATAACACTTCATAAGATATTCATTACTTCAGTGCTTAGTCGTTGATCTTTTCCTCCTTATATACTTATATCCTTTTTCAATACCTTGGACCAAAACCACTTAAGACCAATACCTTGGACGAAATACCTATGGTCAATACCGCAGACCAAATACTTAGGGTTAATACCACAGATCAAATACCTCAGACCAAAACTATGGTTTTCCAACATGTATGTGCTTTTCTTCATGTGGGAGTGTGTGTATGCATATACATTCTTTTTGTTCTGTGGACCAACATGTATACACTGTTTTCACCAAGTGGACCTCTGTATACTTATTATATTTATTTTCATCAGCCTTTTCCTTTACCTTTTTTATTCTGATCAGTAGACCTTAGTTCCATCTTCCTATTCTTCTGTGCCCCTACCATGTTACCTCTGAATATACTTGTTGTACTATGAATTTCCTTTTACCAAAATTGAAGTGGCCTCTGAGTGAGTTGCCATCAAGGACAACACTTGTATCATAATTCCAACAACATCCTCCCACATCTACCCAAGCAACTGGCCAATCATGGTAAACATGCGACAAGAGGCCACTATGATAAGACTCAACCTCCTATGTAACCTTAATGAAATGGAGTTGACAAAACAATACCTTATAGACCTCCCTCAAGTGCTTCAGGATTGAGGAGCTAATCCATCCCTCCTGGTGCCAAACCCCTAATTTAACCCAGAATTTCAATGAAATAAACCAAAATTCGCTCCCATGACAAGGAATTCATGTAACTATAACCCTATAGTCACTCCCATAATTCCTGCAAAGGAGAGACTGCAACCTTTTTTAGCTAGTTGTGTGCCAAAGACTATGAGATTTAAGCCACTTTTTGAGGGCTAGTCTCCAAACGAATGCCTAGAAATTGATGAGACTTTCCAAGATAATAAATGACACCATGCAAAATCCTATAACATAAAACTTAATCAAGGCATTAACCTAACCAAGCCTAACCATGACAGACATTTTGTCAAACACTTACTAAATATGCAACCTATAGGTGTAAATAACAAATCTGAGCATAGGGGTCTCATACTTATCTAAGACTCAGCATGAAGCATTGTTTCCATATCACTTTAACTTCCATTCCATCCATTAGACCATAAATACATTGTTCATTCAGATACAAGGAGAAACATGATCAGAGCCATACATAGTTGTTGTCATAAAACATATACATAACCAACATAATAGCGACATAAATACCAATGAACTCACTATCATATAAACCTCATATAATATAGTATAATGCTTATAGAAACACAAGGAGAAATAACCTTTAATTAATGATGTCAAATCCAAACCCAAGATGGGACTTACACCTTCGACCCAACCGTAGAATGGTTGAGATAAATCTCTCTTCAGCCATTCACCCTAGTGCCATATTCCAAGCATGAATGTGGGACCTCACAGAACACATCAATGAAAACACATATAGGGATTCCAGAGGCCATCCACCTCAACCCATCAAACAATGATTCCACCACGCAGTTGGACATCACCAAAAAAATCATCAAATTGGTCTCCATCCAAGCCTTCCAGGGCTTCTAGAGCATTTGTCAAACCAAGGCTTCTAGGACTAGTAACTCAACCCATATCTTATATAGGGCTTCGAGAGAATTTGTCCAACCAAGCCTTCCAGGACTAGTAACTTAACCCACTAAGGGCTTCCAAAGCATTTTTTCAACCAAGGCTTCTAGGACTAGTAACTCAACCCAAGTTGTTACAGGGCTTTTAGAGAGCTTTTCTAACCAGGGCTTTTGGGACTAGCAACTCAACCCAAGGTAAGGAAACATGAGAACCAACCAAGAAAAAACAATGAAAGTAAACCCACAATCACCATGGCTATCCAAGAAATGCCAAGGCTAGGCAATCCACTATCAATCCCAGCTATCCTCCATTCCAATGACAGATCACAACCAAAAATCCACATGCATATGCCATGCATGCCAAAACTAGTGAAGGAAACATATATACAACTTGGTACCTGCAAGAAAACATGATGTAGCTACTGATTTTGATGCCCTCTTGTGCTTTCCTGCTCTTCCTTTGCCTTCTTGTTCCAAGAATCCAAGTATTCCACACCCTTCAAGAATGCTCCAAGGAAACTTTAAGTCTCCAAGAATATGAGAGACAAAGAGAATAGAAGAGAGCTCCACTAAAACTTATCAGAAACTTACGCTCACCAAGCCTAAGCCAAGAGCCTACCAACTGATCCTCATAAGAATTTTTATTAATGAGGCCTCTATTTTTCTTCATTTTCCATTATTTTCCTTCATTTTCCTCCTCACATGCAACCTTGCAATCTTTCACCTTCCTTTACTCCTATTTTCCTTTATTTTCATAAATAAATGTGCCAAAAACGCCTTTTTGTCTTTCCAAAGCCTTAGCCATTTCCTTTAACAATTCCCTTAGCCATAATAAACCAAATAAACAACCACTAGGATGTTTCCTCCACCATTCAACTCGGAATATGTGTCCCATTATTCGTGGTCTTATATATTTTACATGATTCTTTTAACCATGGTTGTTACAACACCACTCTCATAAAAGAACGCTTGGGAGAATTTGCATGGAACTAAAAGCATAATTCAAAAGCATTTAACAATAGAGTAAAATAATAGGTAACTATCATTAAATGAGATTTGCAATGGATATGAAAGACATACATAACTTCCTAAATCTCATTGAAATCATCATGCATGATATAAAGTTTCACTTAAGTCTAACCATACCTCCTCTAAAAGGCTACAAATGATCGGTTGACATTAGTTATCCTCGCAACATTGGAAATTTTCTTTCTAGGTTCATTCGTTAAATGATAAAAATCGCTTCAAGTTTCAAGTCAAAATAAGCACTGCAACAAGAGTACATGAGTTGTCAATATGTGCCCAAAATTTATTAGATTTAAAACCTAAGTAATTCGTTCCCCCTAATTCTCTTAAACTTATTTTCATATTTGGAAATGTGTGATCCTGTATCTAATAAAGTTGCATACAGTTGATTCAGAAAATTAAAATGATAAAGAAAAGAAAACACACTCATCCAACTTAAAAGAATTGAATTTGAGTCAATGTCTAGTAAAAAATTTATTAGTTTGACAAAATCTTACTTACAGTTTTCTTTTTTTTTTAATTCTAATAGTTAGCTAACATACCATATTGTCTTTCCAACATGTCCTGCAAATAAGTGAACGTGATTCAATGCAAAATTTTCTAGAATATATGCTTCCAGTGACTAACTATAGCCAACGCAAGGAAATAACCCACAAAAATATACAAAAACTTCGACAACCATAGAAATACCTTGAAAATCAGACCCTGGATTGCAAACATCATTTCATAACAACTCAAAGAACCATTGAGAAAATGATAGGCTTCTTTCTAAGACTATAAACACTTCTCAGTGTTGCTAGTCTACAAATAACCTAATAGCATGGTCAAACGAGGGAATCTTTCAACAAAAATATTAGCGCACTTGTATGATAGAACTTGTTGATTCATTGGATAATATCATATCTCCTACTCCAATTTTGCTACTTTCCTAAAAATAAATTTGAACATAAGCAATCACACAGGCCTGTAATGCTCAGAGTCTAGCTTCCTCCAGAAATCTTAGATGAAATATAAATCGTCCATTCCAACCTACATTGCATTGACACCTTGGGAATATATAATCATTTGAAATCAATTGGAATGTTATGCATTGTTTTGACCATAAATTTCACCAAATGAACCAGTTTTGGCCCAAGTTGTTTGAAATGATTATTTAAATCACAAAAGATTTGACTCTTTAATCTATTTTCCACTAGAAATTAAGAGTATGGACTTATTTAAAATCAAATGAGAGGTGGTAGAATGTTTTCTCCCTCGAATTTTATATGTTGTAATATTTTTGAACTAGATAGTTTGAAAAAATAGTTTAAATAAAGCAAATCTAGCCCTTGAGAACATGTTTATTAAAACTTCCATTAAAATAGAAAAAGTAGCAAGCAAACAGAAGTGAGCTACTTCAAATAAATAGAAGGAAAAGTGTGATACCTTGCAGACATTTTCCAAAGTGGTTTCTTGAGGAAAAATGGGAACCCTAAGCTCGATGGTGACAAAAGGATAACTTCCTTTGAGGGGAAGACACCTCCCTGACTCATCGAATTTGGGGGTCAGTATTTCATTAGAAATAGGGTGAAGGTTGTTCAAGGAAAATATCCTTTTGGATATCTCTCTCCAAGATAGATACAACTTATTTCCAGTGTAATATCCTTTAGAACGATATAAAAACTTCACTCCACCATTGGTTGCTGCATAATCCACTCTCCTTATTCCATCAGTTGAATGTTTTTCAATCTCTGCTTCTACTCTCTTTTGTATGGAAACAAGGAAATCACCGAAAATAATGGAATGCTTCTGATATGAAACTTTACCCTTTTAATTCATAAGAGCATTGATAATATCCTTGGCATCTGTGACAGTAAGAAGATTTATTTCTCCAAATTTCATCAAAGACTCTTCCACCCCAATGCATGTCACCTAGTTGGGTGGCAACAACATGGGACTATTCTTTGATCATCACCTCCACGTTTATCTTCAAGTGTTGAAAGTTCCCAGTTAACTTGTCATTGGTCAAATAAAACTCTTAGTTGATCCATCTCTTATTGTGTTACAGGACATCCAAGTAAAATTCCAAGTGAAAAATAGATAGACACATCGTGGACTCTCTCATTGGACCTCCTTGCATGATGAACACAATGTGGAAGAGCAAGCAGTGATGAGTGTCTATTGTGTTACACAAATGGACACAATAGACACTCATTTTTTACTTCCCTTCGTCTAATTTTAAAATTTATTTCCAAAATTCCATCGTTCTCGACATCCCCTCTGGTTTTGATTTTTAAAATCAGTATCAAAATTTAGTTTCCTCCTTGCCCTTCATTCGCTCCTTTTCACAGCCATCCATTTTGAATTCTTGGAGAGGAGGGCAAGATAGACATAACCAAGAAAATTTCTTTGGTTCACAAGAATAATGAGTGAGGTGATGAGAGTGGGAAAACAATGCCAAATCATCCCGCACCCTCTTCTCCTCTAGCGACATTACTCGTCCACCCCCTGAAACCTATCATAGATCATTGTAAATCTATGGAATTCAATGGAAGCACAACCCAACAGAAGGAAAACCTACCCAACACCAGAAAGGGGCCCCTGAAATATCCCTCCTCACTCACATCACGCAGTACCTCATGAGGTTGTGGTATCTCCAGAAGAAGAAATTCCCAAGAGGACCCCTCCAACAAGGTCACCAGGGAAAAATCCTGACAACTCGTCAGATAAAGGCCCTCTAGTCTGAAATTAGGCAAAGCCACAGAAAAAACAACGAAGAAGTCTGCCCAGGAAGAATAATAAACTAGCCACGTGCTAAAATTGGATCGGTGTGACAGACGAAAAATAAGTGCTCTGATTTGTTGGAGTGCACAATGTTTTCACATTGAAACCGCGCAAAGAAAAATTCTTTCGCTGTAATTATAACCTTGAGTCAAAACTCTCACATTTTCTACCTCCAACCTTAAAAATCAATAAATATGAATGATAAAATCTTACATTATTTAAGGTTTTTTAATTCTAGGGGAGATACGGGAAGTTGATAAATCCTCCCAAAGTCGAGCATGAAACTAGTCAATTTAATGGAGTTAGGAGATCTTACAGAAATATAAGTGAAAATGCATAAAACTTAGGGCTAATTATCTTACAACATTATTGGGTAAAATAAAATATATATATGAAAGAAATTGACTTGCCACATTATAACAAAGATTAAATTGTGGCACACATATTTACCAAGCCTATTGAAAAGGCTATGCTTGGAATTTGCATAAATAAATTGTGTTGTATAAAATCGATTTCTTTATTAAGGAGGAGTGTTAGGAACAGTTAAGTTAAAATTAATTGGTTTTATAATCACCTTTATAATGTCTATATTTAGCATAAATAACTTATCTTTCCCTAGTTTTTAAGCATTGATTACATCCGCATTTTCCTCTATATTGTAGTATTCAATTCAATTTTGTGTTTCCTTGTATGAGAGAAATGGTTTCTCAATATGTATTATCTAATTTTAGTTAATAACTTATCTATAAACTACCATGGATATTCCACTGGAGAGTTCATCACAACATATATGATAAATTACACTTAAAAATCAGAAATCTACATATGAGCTTTATTTCTCTTTAGATTTGTAGATTTGTAGATTTGTAGATTATTTCTTTTTGTGTATGCATGAAAATTATAATTATGAAAATAATAGATAACATAAAAATAAAATCTCACAAAACATGACTTCACACAAGGTATCAACTACGAAAATCTTTCGAGAGAAAACCTAGCTGGAAGTTAGGGTCACTCTACTCCCTTTCTCTGAATAGAGAATAAATGAGAGTACAAAGAAGTAAGGCTTGTGGCTGGCGGGCTACTACAGTGCAAAAATCTTCTCTATGTGATCTCTCCATATCCTTCTTAGATACTATGTTCATATATGGAACAAAATGCACTTGAAAAGAGTGGAACCCTTTTTACTCTTATTGGCCCAGTTATATCACAACCCTACAACCTACTAGTGGTTAGGTTTGACTCCTTCAAATATTAAATAGAGTTACAAGATTAACTCTTATAGATTCATATTACTCATGATCACATTGGTAGCCCATTTTCAATGAGTAATGGGGATGATGTGGAATCCTCTCGAATTATGGTGGTCGAAACAGGAAGGTCAACTTTAATTTTCATAACTTTTGCATACAAATTTTGATTGAGGTGATTCTTGTGTTGTTGGAAAGGTGTGTATGTGTAGAATAAAAAAAAGGGGCACATCGCTTTAGTGATAAATTTTTACTCCCCCAAAAAGTCATTTGATGCCTGAAAATGCTCCCAAGAGGTTTCAAACCTCAATTTTCCAAATTGGGTCCTGCCAATAAAAATGGTCTCATGAGTTGATTTCTCTACTTTTTCCACTGTGAAAACAATGAGATGGATGACAACAATATAATGATCCCATCCATATCAATAACCATATAAAAAATTAAACATTGCATTTAAATCATTTTCTAACAAACACATATATATTAGTTATTTAAGTGTTAAAAAATGTGTTGTAGCCATATGTATGCCTATCTATGTATTGTGATCTCTTTAAAAATAAAAATAAAAAATTATATATAGAGATGTGACATATATATAAAATATAAATAGATCTATCTTACCATATAGGTAGGATAAATTAAATTAAAATAATGACCAATCATATTTATACTTATGATATTTTAAAGTTTTATTTTAACTAATGAGCATATAAAAATATAATACTTGCAATAGTCTCTTTATATATAAAATTTATATATGCTTATCATATTAAAATATATATATAAATTAAATTATAAGGCATGTAAAAAGTTGAAATGCTCATATACATGTAGTTACATGTATTATAGTGTTATAATTGAATTAAAAGTAAGAATATTTCCATATAAATAAATATGAAATTTAGATATAATATAAATAATTATAAAAAAACGTTTTCGATTAAGAGACATCAAATCTTTTGAGGGGTAAACATTTTCTTAATATTTTCACTAAAAATTGGTTTGCTTTGAGAGACTTTATCTCTCTAGAAGCTTGAAATATCTAGGGTTAAGAGGGATCTATCTTAGCTAATGTATGTGGTGGTGTCAAAAATATTTGTTAATTAATGTGTATAATGTTATTAAACAAATTTCATAAGTTGCATTCACAAATGGTTTGCACCTTGAGAAATTTGATCCTTCTGCGAGTTTGAAATATCCAAAATTAAGATGGATCCATTGTAATTAATATAGGTGGTGTTGTCAAAAAAATATGTTAATTAATATATATATTATTTAAAAAAAAAATCACAAGATTGCTAGTTTTGAGTTTAAAAAAACAAAAACAAAAAGTTATCCATGCGTTATTCTTTACTTTTCTAATTCAATTTATTACCTTATAATTTTGTTTGGGTTTTTCGATATTTTTATGATGTTTACGCCGAAGGCGTTATCTCTTTGGGCTTTCATTGTGTAGACGCTGTTCACTGCAACGAATCAATGAACTTAAATTCCGTCCTCCTCCCACTTATTCAAATTCGATGTGGTTGGTTTCATCTTCTTCCTTACCAGACTTCTTCGTTGTTTCTTCTGCGGTTATGCCTTATTTTAGATTGGAGGGACTTTCCATGAAGGTCGGTCTGGATTTTTCCCTAATCGGATTGTTGGAGGGGTCCTCTAGGGCATTGGTTATTCCGGAGATACTACGGCGTCATGAGGCACTGCGGGATGTGAGCAAGGAGGGACATTCACAATATTCAGAAGGGGGAGATATATCCTGAATGTGCAACCTATTCATGTGGTTTCTCTAGTTTTGGCCACTTCTCATCTACAACCTGCATTTTTTCCCCTGAATCATCGGCACCCACCATACCATACTCCTTATATATATTCAGTATTTGATACATGTGAGGTGGGGAAGAATGAGTAGGATGGTAGTCTAAGAGGACAAAATCAGTATAAATCTATACCAGTCCCAGATATTTGAAGCTCTGCCCAGGGTGCTAAAATGCCTGATGATAAAAATCCCCAAAATGGATGCCATCAATATGGTTTCACAGAGAGAAATAAACTAGACCATGAATAGTAATCAGGTGAGTAGTAAGAATGAACTTATTCCCGTTCTCTCTCAAATGCATAGGAAGTTTAACTCTACAAGCGTTTCTAATTTTGATTGCAATAAATAGCAAGGGGGTTGTAATCAAATCCCAAGGAAAGTAGGAACAGAAAGAACCAAAGTTGAGAGAATGGGTAAAGTTCAAAACCATTGTTCAATACATAGTCCTTCATATCTGCAAAGAGAAATAAATTTCATTGCAAGTACTAATTCGAAAGCTTCAATGAATAATGAAGAATCCAACATTGGAAGTTGCAGAATGCTTGTCCATTAAATTTGTCTATGTTGAGGCAAATTCCCATGAATATGAATCCAAATTCGGCACCTGTTAATCAGAACCATTGTGAAACGAGAGAGGACACTAAGAGTTTTCAAATGGGTGGGAGCCAACGCCAAAATCACCCTCAACTACGTTATTCTACTATTGGACAATTTCCTATGAAGACTAACAACACAAGAAAACAACCACCTCCAGGGCCTATAACTTTAAGAGGAAATAAGAGTTCACTAGCTACAGTGAGTGCAGGGTATGGAGGTGAAATCAGTGCTTGGGCCAAATAAGGAAGAGGGGATCCTGTAGGATTTCTTATTGGTTATAGTGAAGTCAGAGTGTGGAAGTGAAAGCGCAGACGGGGCCAAAGAAGGAAAAGGAATTTCTGATACTAACTTTAGGGATTTCTGATACTAAATTTAAAAATTAGACAGAAGGGGTACTAAATCTAAAAATTAGATAGAGAGGGTACTAAATCTAAAAATTAGATAGAGAGGAAGTAAAAAATAAGTGACATTTTTTCCAAATTTGAATTTTGATTTTAACTCACTTTCTTATGTATATCTCCATTTCAAACATAATATATATACGACATATAAATTATATATATATATATTCGATTTCCTTAAAGGGTTCACAATTTTTTATTTCTTAAACTTTCGAATTTCAAGGTTACTTTGCACCTCTGGGCACAATTGCTAATTCATAATATGAATAATCATATTAAGCCTCAACAACGAGGAGCATGAAAGAAAATGCATTTCATATTATTATAATGGTTATCACGTTATAATTTTGTATGGTATTTTCGACGATTTTATGATATTTCACAATCATATTATGCCTCAACAATGAGGAGCACGAAAGAAATGCAATTCACATTATTATAATGGTTTTGTTGTGATATTGTATACAAGACAGACTCGAGAAAAAAGACACGGTGAAGAAATAAAAAAGTTTGTCTTTCCAAAGTTACTCAAAAAAAAACTTGAATTATGATATAGTATATTTATTATAAACTTAACTTGTAATTTGCGAAAATTATAATTGAATGAGAAATCAAAAACTCAAAATAAACCTCACCCGCATACGATGAAGCATTTATACTATGATATAGTTTAAAATATTCTTTTAAAATTTTGGATGTTGAAAATATGTTGAAAATATCTTGGATAAAGATTTAAAGGGACTTCATTGTTATTAAATATTTTGATGACATTAACGTTTGAAGGAAAATATTTGATAATTTGATATTTACCAAGTTTTGAGCTGAAAATATGTTAAACAAAGGAACTTTATTGTTAACGAAACTTGTGACAATCAGGTTTGAAGGAAAATATTTAAGTTTTTTTAATTAATATGAAATATGGGAGAAAAATATATTTACATTTAATAGTTACTAAGTTTATGTGATAGATAAGTTTATATTTATTATGGAATGTTATGGAATAGGTTATTATTGAGTGTAATATATGGTGGATTAATGTATCAATATTGAATTGACAATATAGTGTCCGTGGGTTTCGAGTTGTAGCACCAGAAATGCTAGAGAAAGACACTCAGGGAACTACTAAAAAAAATCCTAATATGTATAGAAACTACTCACACCTTGAGTTCTTTCACTAGGCAATCCTTTTTTCTAATCATGCACTCAAATAGAAATCATTAAAAGAAAAATGCTAATTATTGCAAACACCAATCCTACAATCTACCAACATTGAAGGAAAACCTTAATTAACAACTAAAAACAAAACCCTAATTACTGATAATTGAAAATAAAAACTATAATTATTGACAATTAAAGAAAAAACCCTAATTAAAGAGAAAATGCAAAGCATAGCTACTAATTAACTAGAAACCTCAACATTTATTTTTAATTAAATGGAGCAAATTTAAATACTAACAATCCACTCACTATAAAGTAAATTATCTCGCAAGCCTATTATAATCCCGCACTTAGTTCTATTAAATATCATGCCTGTGTGAAATCAAAAGAAACACAAGTAAGATTAATTATGTTAAATGTGAAATCAGAGCATTGTGTGGATAAATATCTTTACTCAAATTTAGTATTTCTTCCTCCTACATAAATATTGCAAACACTTGCACTCACACTCTCTTCAATGCAAACTACACACTTTTATTAGCAAATAAGTTCACCCGAAATAAAGTGCTACCACCGCTCATAAAATTGACAAATGGAAAAGTATTAGAGAGGACACTTTGCAGCATAAACCCTATTTAAAATTACCTAGAGATGCTATAATTTGTTAATTCAATGTTTATATTCTCTTTATGTAGCAACAATAAATTTGGATCTTTGTGAAATTAATGCTTACAATCATTGTAAGTTTGAAATAGTGCAAAATCCAACCAATTTGTTGCCACAAATCTACCCTGCAAGGATAAATATTTTTATAATATCATTGATGTGGGTGCTCAACAAACATATATATATGTTATATCTTTGTAAAATAAAAGGAAATAAACACTAAAAATTATAGGCATATCCAATGCATAGGTCATATGACACAAATGCATAATTCTTTAAGGACCAAACCTTAGATCTTGAATTCCTATGTAATTCTTGTTTCTAACAAGCGTAGATATATGACATTGAAAGGGTACCAGGTATTAAAATTCCTTTAAAAAATTTCTTCGGGTATGACTTTAACAAAGTAAGTGATGCAAACTTCAAATATCATGTGTAATCTTCACCCAAGGGTTAAGATGCACATAGTTTTAAAGATTATAGTTCACTCAAAATAGTCTTATGTGCATAGATTTTTTCAGATTGAATTTATCATAAATAAAAAAACTTATAACATGATTTTAATCACAATTTCCTGAGTATATATGATATCTTAAATGCACAATAAGCCCAAAAAATGTATATTATGTTTTTATAAAAACTTTTAATGAATTTTCTTCCGATCGTTTCATAACAAATAGAATATTATTTACCTTTGCAGTCCTACTACGAATTACCCATAGTATTTAATGATTTTTCTTGAATTTAAGGCTTAACATATGCATAACTCAAGATACTCTACTCCATAGTGCATTTGAAAGAAACATGTTGAAATTTATTAATGGCGTTCACACAATGACAAAGTACAACAACAATTATGATATTCTCCACAAGATTATTGTGCTTCTAGTTATAAATGTGAAATAAGCATACATATCAAAGAGGAAAGACATATAATTCCCACACGATAAACTTCCAAATTATAAAGAAAACCCCCATATTATCACTTCAAAAACTAGATGTTAGTTGAGAGATTTATGTCCTAATGGAATAAATTCAGAAGGAGGGAAATGACCTAGATTTGCAAGCCCAACCAACTAGCTCGTTCCTCCTATCAAAAAAAGGAATTAATTTAGAGATACATTCACGGTGCTGGACCAGCCAACATTCAAAGGATCTTCTTGGTATGAAGTCCCAACTAGACCTCACACCATTTGGTATAGGAGTCCCATCCAGTATGATGGCCTAGTTGCCATTATCTTAAAGATATGCCTTAGCTCTTGCTTGTCAGCACGTGAGAGTGGTCTTCTTTGTCTCTAAACAATGAGGTTCACTTGCCTGGTGAGTGCTAGTGTTACTTGTGTCAAGGTTATTTCACCGCAGAGGGAGAGGGTGGAAGTGAGTCGCCAGTCAAAGGGGAAGAGGCCCAGCTCTGTTAGAGACAAACAACACAATAGGACATGCACAACTTTCGATGCAGTAGCCCACACGAATGCGACAGTCACAAACACACAAGAAGGGATAACATGAACAACACTCAACAGGGTAATCAGTGTGAGTGCGACAATCGTTATAACAAGTTTATGGGAAAGGTTATGTCTGATGTCTAGTGAGGTAGCCCACATGGGCAAGACATAGTTAGCAACTTATATAACGCATTTTCATAAACATGTGTATTAGAACAACCAAAATAGTTCAATTGTTTTAACACAGGTTAAAGCAACATGAATTACAATTGTTCAAAGAATATTCTTACAACAATTACAATACATGTGTGAAAATGTGTTCCCTGTTATCAGGCTTTTGAATTAAGCGAAAGCTCCAAGACACATAGGTACACCATACATCACTAACCCCGTAAGCAGCGTGTTGGAGCCATTTCTCACTCCTCAAAGAAACAATTATAGAATCTCAAGGCTATGTGGGAGGAGCCAAGGTGAAAAGTCTTTTGCATGTACAAATGTAGGGTATTTATAGCCAAGGGTAAAACTGACCCTTGTGACTGTTCGACTTCCCTCATGACTATTTGACTTACATGACTCTTCAACTTTGCATGACCCTTGATATCTACATGTGGGTCTCTTGGGCTTCCAAGTTTCATTACATTGATAACAATAGTGTGGCCCACAATAGTGATGTGGCCGAGATGACTCATGACATGACTCGACATGACAGAACTAGTGTGTTCATGTTGTTGGTTGTGTGCATGTCGATCTGTAGTGTTGCTGAGTGATGCATGTCCTCCTGGTGTGTCATAGCTTTACCTCCGCATAGCAAGGTGTGCGGATTATTTGATGGTCTTGGTGTTCGCTTGATGTTGCATGTGCACATCGTTCCTTCGCTTGTACTTTTTCATGCTTCGTGTGTTCGTCCATTCGCGAAAAAATCTTCTTACATGCATTCCTCGTTTATCCATTCACAAAACAATCTCCTTGCATGCATTCTGCATTCATCCATTCGTGAAACAATATTCTCGCATGCATTCCTCGTTCATCTATTTGCGAAAAAATCTCCTTGCATGCTCTACTTGTTCGTCACGTTTGTTGTCGCGTCATATCTCATCCATGTACCTATATCTGTAATCGCTCATAACAAGATGCCATCAAATCTAGAAATCTCCTAGTCTACCATGATGCATTGTCGTTCTCTTTCAGATGAAGGTGGCCAAGAGAGAGGACAAGGCTCTAAAACTGCACAAAGAAGATTTCAGGCTAAGATGTAGGCTCCGGGCATTGCTGGTGAAAATTGCGCAGAGGTCACTGGGAGACTAAGATGGACAATCCAGATCAATAGTGACTGTCCACGGGATCTAGCTCGGCTAGTGGTAAGATATGCACAATTTTTCAATGAGGCAGTGTAGGCAGCAGAGCGAGACTGGCAGAAAAAATTGTGCAATTTCTCCAGGGAGATGGCAGCGGGCTACAGGAGTGTTGCTGACAAAACCTGCTTAATTTTTCTGGGGAGCTGGAAACGGGTTGTAGGAGTGTTGCTGGAAAAAACTGTGCAATATTGGGAGGTTGGCCTGTCAGAAATCCTTGCACAGTTTCTAAGCTAAGGGGGATGTTGGGCAGCTGGGAAACTTCTCATGAAAACTGCGCATTTTTTTGAGGGAGACAATGATGGATACAGGGTGTCTATCCAACATGTCTGCACAGTTTCTTCAGTCAATGGAGTGGGAATGCTTTGTAGCTTTTGTGCAATTTTTTAGAGGAGTGAGTCCCAGTGTCACTGTCTGGTCAAACTCTCTCGTTGACCAGCTAGAGCATCATTTGATGTGCTTGCATGCAACGCATATTTAAATAGCTTGCTTGGAAACTTCTGCATTGTTCTAGGTGATAGTCGGTTGAGTCGATTCCAGGGTTGCATAGTGCAGACTGCCTGGGAGGCAGCCTCAAGATCTGTGGAATTCAGGGAAACAATACATAACCGTTGAGAGCTCAAACTGGACAATGCAACTCAGCAAATCTCTGGTTGTTGGAAGATGGTCCGATCGAAAAAGCCTCAACAAAATGACTAAGTGTGTGAAAAAGTGACTTCGTACATGCATGACCTCACGAACACACACTCAACATGACTTGACAACAAGATATCTGAAACCAACAAGACAATATACACTCAGTGTGACTGACTGACGGTGTGAGCTACAAGCGCGACACTTGTGATAAATCGTTGAATGACTACGACGTCTCTTGAGCGACAGTGCATACAACTTTATGTGTGAGTGTGACAAATGTTTACATAGTGGACATAACTTGTACACATGAAGGCGACCCCTATGTGTGGCCAAAACATGACTACAAGCATGACATTGTGACCAACATGCAAAAAAGGTATGTTGAACTGTCAAGCAAGGAGGGTGGAAAGACTCAACGCGATCTCACGGGATGAGCTTGAGTGCTTGCAAACATCAAGGAAACACCCAATGAAGGCTCTAACATTGGATGTAGGCCAAAATTTCAGTCAGTGTTGTAGTTCCTACAACACTTGACGACACATTGGTCGAAGTCTAGCTTCACTGTTTTGATTCATTGATAGCATAAGGCCTTGGTCTTTCTGGGAGTATTGAATCATTGTGAGGGTTACTTACACTTCCCCACTTACCCAATGGATAGACATGGTTCACATTTTTCCAACTCAATCAAATGAAACAACAAGTTTCAGCTTGATCACATTGTTTTGAAATCAGGAATGGTAGTTTCGCTTGCGAGTTAAAAAAAAAAAATCAGAGTATAAGTTTTCATCTGTGGTGTTTCTTCACTGCCAACAGGCCTAGACAGTACCCCAGTAGAGTCACATAGGAACACACGCATTGCTCAACTTCCAGCGAGCCTGGTTAGTACCCCAGTGTAGTTACATGTTTCACATCTCTGTGCAAGAAGACTTTCTCTTCTTTCACCTTTGTGTTTTTTAAGAGGATTGTGCATAGGCACTTATTTATTTTTTTGGGGCTGAAGAGGGATCCCGACTTATTGAGAGCAGCAGAGGTTGTCCCTTTAGAGAAGCATGTAAGACATCTGACATAGGTTTGCTTATTTATATTGTCCCCATCTACATTTCCACTAGTTGGATGAGCTTCGACACACAAAGCAGAAGGATGAGTACATGAATCGGGTTTCCCAGTTTGGACATAGTTTCATGGTTGGACCCAAGTTTCCCTTGCATAGAGCTAGTATTTTCCATCAAGACTTCATCGGCCAAAGGTTTAACCAATCACAATGAGGGTGGACGCAAGACTCACCAAGTGCTGAAGTGTCACAATACTCTTTAGATATCAGCCACATGCTCATTCAAAAGCGAGAACTCGGTAGAGAGAAGCACTTATTTACAAAACTAAAAATAGCATGATACTAATCAAACAAAATGAAACAAAACAAAAATAGTAAGAAAACAAAACAAAACAAAAGCAAGAAAAGCGAGCAAGAAAATAAAAACTACTCCTGCTCCTACGCTAAACATTGCATGGGCCTACTCACATGAAGTGATATTTCCAATGCAGCCACAAGTGCATTGGCTGGCCTATGTTGGTGAAGGCATGGTTCATGAGAAGCATAGTCAAGAGAACCAACAGACATAAAAGATATAACAATGAAGCCCAACATACTCTAATTTTAAATGCATCCATAGAAAAGAAAACAGTCAAAGTGCAAGACAAACCCTCTGTGAACTTACCATGGTGTTGCAACACACTGCGTATAGATGATTAGCATATGCACTCCCTTGACTGTGGTAGACAAGTAAACATGACAAAATGAGACAACTTACTCCTTGCGAGTGTGCTTGCTATGAATGATTCCTCTAGTGCATAAGTGATGGGATCATGTGATTTTTGTCGGGGAAGCAAAATCTTTGTGTTGGATTGATCTTCAGTACATACATATGAGTGACGAGGAGCCTTGGGTGTTTCAAAAATTTTCTGAATGGAAGTGGAACTAACCTCAGGATAGAGAGGGCCTGAAATAACCATTAGCTCAGGTTGAAGTGCCTCGATAGCCTGTGGGGTTTCCACTTGTCAATAGATAGATCATCAGGTACTAGTGGCTTATACAGATTAAAACTGAGTGAATCAACATTGTGATCATATGAAGAAGTACAGAGAACACGACAACCATGATCAAAAAATTCAGGATGTTTGTCAGCATCCTCATGATTTGATGAATCATACAAAGGGGTATATGAGAAGCAAGAATGTTCATCTTCTATGTTTCTGGAAAAACTAGATGAAAAATCAATTGGATTTTTAATGAACGATTTTTCCTCTCCACTATAAAATGATGGATTGACATCATGTGTGTTCTGCGAATGATTGGAAGTAGATGAATCTATGGATGGATTAGCAAAAGGAAAATCAGAGATAACAGAATCACCAATGATGTCAGGCAAAAGCGAATGAGGCACAGACAGAAGTAGGTCATCCTTCACCACAGGTTCATGCTCAGATGCTCGGTCATACTCTTCATGAATGATAGTGCCAGTTGGTTGTGCAACATCAACTCCGTTAATGGATTGATCCTCGTTCACAAGAGGTGTAGAGTTTGGAACCGAAG
Organism: Pinus tabuliformis; assembly: GCA_031772625.1. NCBI lineage: Eukaryota > Viridiplantae > Streptophyta > Pinopsida > Pinales > Pinaceae > Pinus > Pinus tabuliformis. The sequence goes on along the minus strand of CM062804.1, from coordinate 150,022,911 downwards.
AACAAAAGACAATGCAATCTAGGGTATCAATAGAACGTGGAGACAGAGGTTGAAATAACAAGTCTGTATGACAACCCATGGGCTTCCCAACCAAATCTGCAGATATTGGGAGTAGTGAGGGTGGGAGGATGTGACAGTTGAACAGACATGTGTGCATGTTCTCCGACATCACTCTGGGGTGGTGGAGATATTTTATGAGGGTAAGGCAGACAGTCGCTTGTGACAGTGACTGTGTCTGCTTGTGATTGCGCAGCTCCATCACCAGAGTATGTTGAGCAAGGTTTGAATTTTAACTTCATTTTGGGACAGAGTGTATTGGTAAGGCAATATTCAAATATGTCCATGAGATATTGGAATTTAATCTGACTTCTTGGAGCCTCAAACATGAATATATGGAAGAGCTGCAAAAAATCCATAGGTGATTCATGTGGGTCCTTCCATTGTTTTAATAATTCTTTATCAAGTGCTTTTGGATCAAAATGGTGACAAACGGATTCAATTAGATCGCTGAACTGCTTGAATGAGTGTATGAAGTTGTGAGGCAGTATGCTACACCATCGCAATGGGTGGTAGCGAAGTGTGAGTGCGAGCAACAAACAAACCTCTATTTCATTAAAACCTTCCATGTTCTCCATGAGCACATGGAAGTCATCTAAGCTCTCAGCATAGGTCACTTCACCTTCGCCATCATAGACGATTTGTGACAAGCCATCCCAAAGCTCCCTCTCGACGTGAAAGATATGTTTGTTGAACAGACATTTCATAGGGTGAACTATAACAAACTCCATGATAGATGTGTGAAGATTCAAAACATATTTTGAGGACTCAACCTGTCATCTGGCCGTCCTTCTAGTGCCATAAATGTTGTTGATACTGGACCCGCCAACATTCAGGGGATTTCCCTATTATGAAACCCCAACTAGACTTCACATTGTTTGGTGGTGGAGCCCCATCCGATATGATGGCCCAATTTCCATCATCTTAAAGATATGCCTTAGCTCTTGCTTGTCATCGTGTGAGAGTGGTATGCTTTGTCTTCAAAGAGCGAGGTTTGCATGCTTGGTAAGTGCTAGTGTTACCTGTGTCAAGGTTCTTTCACCATAAAGGGAGAGGGTGGAAGTGAGTTGCCAGTCGAAAGGGAAGAGTCCCAACTCTCTCAGAGAGACACAACACAACAAGACATGTGGAGCTTCCGGCGGAGTAGTCCACACAGATTTGGTAGTCACAAACACAGAAGATGAGATAGCATGTACAACACTCAACAGAGTATTCCACGTGAGTGCGACAATCATTATAAAAAGTTTATGGGAAAGGTTTTGTCTGTTGGATGGTGAGGTAGCCCACACGGGCAAGACAACGTTAACAACTTATAGAACACATTTTCATAAACATATGTAATAGAACAACCAAAATAGTTCAACGGTTTTAACACAGGTTAAAGCAACATGCATTACAAGTGTTCAAAGATTAGTCTTACAACAATTACAATACATGTGTGAAAACGTGTTGGCATGTTATCAGGCTTCTGAATTAAGCGAAAGTTCCAAGACACATCGGTACACCATACATCACTAACCCCGTAAGAGGGGCATTGGAGCCACTGCTTTCTCCTCAATGAAAATATTACAGACTCTCAAGGCTATGTGGGAGGAGCTAAGTTGAAAAGTCTTTTGCATGGAAAAATGAGGGGTATTTATCGCCGAGGGTAAAACTAGCCCTTGTGACTGTTCAACTTCCCTCATGACTGTTTGACTTACATAACTGTTCAAATTTACATGTGGGTCTCTTGGACTTCAACGTTTCATTACATTGATTACAACAGTGTGGCCCACAGTAGTGACGTGGTCGAGACGACTCATGACATGACTCGACACGAAAAATTTGGTGTGTTCATGCTACTTTTGGTGTGCATGTCGAGCTACAGTGCTGCTGAGTGATGGATGTCCTCTTGGTGTATCATAGCTTCATCTTTGCATGGGAAGGTGTGCGGAGTGTTCAATGGTCTTAGTGCTCGCTTGATATTGCATGTGCACGTTGCTCCTTCGCTTGTACTTTGGCATGCTTCATGTCTTAGACCATTCGTAAACAAATATCCTCGCATGAATTCCTCATTCATCTATTCACAAAACAATCCCCTCACATGCATTCATCGTTCATCCTTTCATGAAACAATCTCCTCGCATGCATTCCTTGTTCGTCTGTTTGCGAGCAAATCTCTTCACATGCTCTCCTTGTTCATCTTGTTCGTCGTCGCGTCATGTCTCATCCATGTACCTATAGCTTCAATCACTAATTAAGAGACGACATCAAATCCAGAAATATCCTAATCTACCATGATGCATTGTCATTCGCTTTTGGATGCAAGTGACCGGGAGAGAAGACAAGGCTCTGAATACGCGCAAGGCAGATTTCAGGCCGAGATGCGCAGTGTCTATTCGGCATGTCTACACATTTTCTTCAGTAAGCGGAGTGTGAAAACTTTCTCTTGATGAATACTTAGGGTTTCTTGCTTTTCTTCCTCCCACTGAATATCTGCACTTGCAGCCAAATCACCACGTTCGTTGCCAACAAAATCAGAATGGTGGTTGAAAGAGTGGATCCTTCTCTTAGAAAAATAACGAAAAGTGCACACTATAGAAATAAGTATTACAACTCCAAGTATAACTAATCCAGTCACAATCGAAATAATACCCTTGCTTGCTGTTCTTACAGATTCTCATTGCAAAATCGTGATGCATAATGGCCCAGCTACACCTTTATATATTGAAGCTTCAACCATCGATGAACAAATAATAAATTCATGTTTCGAAGTAAACCAACTGTGGCCTAATAGCTTGAAGATTCAATTATCACCACTTCGCGATTTGATTCTAGATAAATAATAAATTCCCAAATTATCATGATAATAGTACTAAATTTCTTAATAATTCCTTCCATAATGACTTAACCCTAACCCTGAATTTAGGTAGATTTTAGATTGTGGGAATATATCAAAATTTGATAAACAAGCTTGAACTTATAATTTACGTAGATTTTAGATTTTGAGAATATATCCTAATTTGATAATCAGAAGAGAAGACAATTGGTTGACCCTTCCCTTAATAGTCAGATTTCAAAATATTCCCAATCGTCATAAGGATGTCCATCATGTCCATCTTAATTGCCTTTTGCAATGACAATGAAATATTATGTAATGAGAAATTTGAAGCTTAAATTTCAGATTTGATTGTGTTTTTGGAAAGAGTGTACATGAATATCTAAAAGTTATAGAAGTTATAATGTTAGTAAGAAACTGATCCAATTGTTACTAAACCTACTTAGTGGTCCTCTAGTCATTTCTAAACCTACTTACTAGTCCATTCTTCTAATCAATTTTTTAAATTTTAATAATAATTATAATGATTTCTCTAGTATTAAACGTGTGTGTTGTCTCATGAGGCCACAAATTTGGCAAAAAATTCTCTTAGAAATTTGACTATGGGAGTATTTAAATAGGGTTTAAATCATTGTTTTGATAGAGGAAATATTCTTCTAGAAATCTTACTTTGGGAGTATTTAAATCATTGTTTTGATGGTGGAAGTGGACTCAGCACCATCAACAATCACTAAAACATCTAAAATCCTGACACCTAAGACCTATAACCAAGATTTTCGAAAATTTCAACCAAATTTTCTCAAAATCGTGCTGGTATTTCTATTATTTTCTTAACCAAATTGTAGTCCATTAACACGACTACACATATGTATAATAATGAATTTTTCCAGCATTGTCGTGTCCACCATTTTGAAGTTTTGGATTAATTGGGAAAATCGTGGTATATATGTGGTTTATTTATCAAAAATTTTGATGTGGTCGTATATGGAGGAAGGTGTCAGCGGAGAAACTCATATGGTGAGTTTCCTTTTTACTACTTTTAGCATCGATTTTCTTCAACAAATTTACAAGATTGAAAAATAATAAAGTAAAAGTTTATAATGTTAAGGGATAGTTTAATTTGTTTAATTTAGTTGATAAGTATTTTGTTAATTGAGAGGTTATGGAGTTAAATCTCTTAAACACTTTTAAGGTTAGGCCCAATTAAATAAACTAATAATAATTTTTTTATTGCAAAATCAATATAGCCATAACTTAATAAGCACAATAAAAAAATAATAAATTTGTCTGTTTGTTTATTCAATTAGGAGGTCACTGAGTCAAATCTCCTAAACACTCAACACTCTTGTCAAGAGATAGTTCAATTCGTCTAATTCAGTTAAGAAGTATTTTGTCAATTAGAAAGTCGCAAAGTCAAATCTACTAAAAACTCTTGAGATTAAGCCCAACCAAATAAATTGAGAATAAATTTCTTATTACCAAATAAATATAACCAGAACACAATAACCACCACGGTAAAAAATATATAATAAATTTGTCTGTTTATTTATTCCCCATATATGCCGACCATAAATTGACCCTGACGCACCTTCATACATCATGAACCACGCTTTCTTACATGCAATGAGGAGGCAAGGTCAATGTACATATAGAGAAAAACCATTGTTCATAATGAAATATGCATATGGTTGGCAGAAATATCTTATAATTTCAAAACGTAAAAAAATAATTACGTATTGATACCCTATGTTAGCACCTAAATTTACCTCAGGCTGAAGGAAGGCAAGATATAAGGTAACCACAAACCACGCTCAGTCTGGTAACTAGCCCTACCACAACAGGAGAGGGCTCTCTCTGAGTAACACTCAGGAAAATAAACAATAGGGTCTGAGATGACTCAAAAATGGATACGGATTTTAGGCTAGGTAAATAAATATGATGGAGATGTTTGAAGAATAACTAAGTTTTCTGGGATGTGTGGGGCCAAGGACAAGCATGAGAAGAGAATTTAACTCAAAGACACAGGTTATTTCGTGAGGCAAGACAGGTGGAAAGTCTAGCAATTAGAGTTGAAAAAATGTGAGGTGGAGAGATTGTTTGAGAGTGTGAAAAGGGAATAAGTACATGAATCCTTTTCAACAGAAGAAAACATAGAACGTGAAAACTATCCCAAGGAAGAGTAGTGCACTAAATTCTACCTTTTTTACTTAGAAAGCTTTCACTGGAAATGAATGTGAATGAAAATATGAAACATAAATAAGATACATTTGCTAAACTCACGCCACAGGAATCTCATGAACCAGAGCTGCAATCTTTCATTAATTCTCTGTCAAAATGTACAGTGAGTGACTGGGTTTTTCTCCCACAGTTCCCAGAACTGCCAACCCTTTGCAAATAGTGTTGTATACAATAAATAGACTATGCCATTGGGAAATAGAACGACCCACAGTTGGGGAGAGTTCCCAGACCTGCCAACCCTTTGCAAATAGTGTTGCATACAATAAATAGACTATGCCATTGGGAAATAGAATGACCCATAGTTGGGGAGTTTTTCAAATGATTACAAACTGGAAATGGAAAGCCAACCATTAGTTATAGGTGCAGTGTTATAGAAATGACAAATGGCTTGGGTGACTACTCGCCTTCCTTTGCCACTTGGATAGGAGTCCACCTTTAGTGAAAATACTTTTTAAACATTGCCTTAGTTGCCGAGAAAAATATAGTGTAAATGAGCGGGCCCACTTGGAGAAAGTCGAGAATCAAAATGTCGCAGGGCGGAAGTGATTTTGGCCTTTGGGTCCCTGTGCGCTGCGCCAAAGGCTATATTCGCCACACCAATTTGGAGGCGATTTTGAGGTACCTTCTGGAGTCCAAATTGAGCCCAAGTGTGCTTGTTGGAAAGCCCTACCTGTCTACTTTCCAAACCAAGTATATTTTATGAATGCGGCACTCATTTGCCCCTCCAAAACTTCATTCTCCCAAGACTTCTTTCTGTGTGTCAAAATAGGGGCAGAGAGGTCATTTTTTGAGTGTTTTTGACCTCTTGGGGACTCAAAAGTTGCCAAAACTTCTTTTCCATGGACCAGCAGTCATGATTTTTTATGCTGAATCCAAAAATGCAAACCATTTATGATTTTGAGCTCCCAATCCTAAGCACCACACGAGAAAAACCCTGTTTTTTACACAAAAATTTCCAAAAACACAAAAAACGCCCCAAATTTCTTGAAATTTGGGCTGGAGCTTCCTTACCAAGTGTTATTCTGGGCCAAAGAGGCTTCAACAAATATCTAAAGTTGATCGAGCTCCCTTTTCCTCTTTTGCTTCTTGATTGCCTTCCTCAATTTCGCCTTCAAATTCCTGATTCGGGCCTTGCACACTTTGTTTCGCGCCATGTAGTGGAAAGCCATGTGTCTCAACAATGCATGGTCCTTGTCGGCCTTGTCTAGTAGCCTCTCCAAGTGCATGTTAACTCTCTTGAGATTGGCCTCCCGATCCTCATTAATCTCTTGCTCCAATGACGTGAGGTCAACTTTTCTCCTTTGTGCAGCTTCGCGATGCTCACGAATGTTTTTTAGCTCCATGATTGCTTTTTGATCCTCCTGCTATTTGTTCCTCTACTCCAGATATTTCATGTTCCATTTTTCTCTTTCCAAATCAAGGGACAAGGCTTGAATCTCTGCTTGCTGCTCCTAGATAATCTCTTTAAGTTGTGCATTTGTCGGTTCTGTATCTGTCTCATCATCATGAAGGAGAACGAATTCGGTCTCTCATTCACCTGAAGGCCCCTCATCCTGCATTGGCTCCTTTCCTTTGTCTGTTCCTGTGATGCTGATGGAGGAAGCAAGGCCCCTTCCACCCCGTGTGGAGATAACACTCGCTTTGCCACTACAAACAAACGTCTGGTGCCTTTCTGATATGTGATGAAAACCGGCACACTAGCAGTCTCATGGCACTCATACCGAAGAGAAGGTTCACCCTCATGCTTAACCTTTGATAATACCTGTGAAGTGCTGAAGAGGTCACGGGAGATGAAATCATCCCAAGTAATGCCCTGCAATCCTAGCTGATGAACCACCAAAATCTTAATAAGAGAAAAGTGATAAACACTACTAAGTTGCTGCTGAGGGGTCTTGTGCTGCATGAAGGTGTTCATCCTCTCTATGTTCCTGCAAATGAAATATGGGATGTTCATCATCCGTACCTTGGTAAAGTGCATGAGCAACCTGATGTGATGGGCATATAGACGAGAGAACCTACCCTCACAGTTGAAGTACTTCATGATCAACTTCATGAGTGGAGCATATTCATCTTTCAAATATCGAAATGGAAAGACTCTTGTGAGCTGCCTCAAGGAACTGGCCTTAATGTAAGGATCATAATGCTACCGATCAACCTTCTGTTTCTTGTGCCATGGTTCTCCAACATTCGGTATGCCAGTTGCTAATGAGACAATTTCAGGTGTGAGTGTGAAGGTGACATCGGCCAAGATAGAGTGATCTCCATGTAGGTAAAGCACAAAAAGACGGGCCAACTCATGATGAACTCGAACATTAGCCACTCTTTGACAAAACTCAAAACATGATAGATGCTGGAAACATGACATAGCAAGAGGGCATGCCTGCAATTCTGTGAGGGTGGTTGGCTCATCCCTAACATGTTTTCCACTTTTATGATGTCTCCGGGGCACCTGTTCTTCTGAGGATGAATCACTTTGAGTTTCCACCTCGTACTCCGATGAATGCTCAGATGCCATGACTTTTGTATATGGATTGTGCTTGGACTGCCCTTTGATGATGGTAGTGAAACTATGTGTTGTTATGAACTCTGCCACCAAGGGGAACAATGCAAAAATGGAATGTTAGGAAGGGGGTTAATATGATGGGATTAGGGATTATGGGGAGAAGTTTTGTTTTGGGGACATGTAGGAGGGTTTGGGGTTTTTATAAGGAAGGGTTTTGGGGTTTTATATTGACAAATGAGGGGAGGGGATAGGGAATAGAGGTTTAGTACTGTTTTAGGGAAAAATGGAAAGAAGGGGAAAAATGTAAGGGAGGAGGAACCTTAGCCTCAACACAACAAATTTGCAACCCTAAGAGCATTGGCTTTGATGATTTCAAGAGTTAGGGTTTAGGCATTTTTATTGCAACTATACACGGCCATAAACCATCATCACATCCACAAAATTTGATGAGCAAGCAATATGTAGACCCTACCTGTCATTTTGAAGGGTTTCAAAGTGATTTGTTGCAATTTTGGCACAATTTCGGGGCTTTGTGGGTGTGCGCCATGCAGAAAATCCAGTGCGTCGTGCTCTGTGTGTGCGCCATGCCCGTGTATTTCACTACTGTGGGGTCACGCCCTGTGCGCCGCACCCCTCTGTGTGTGTGCCGCGCTCTGGAAAACACCTCCAACCTCTCCTAAAATGCATGCTAACTCTTCATAATGACTTTGCAATGCTTTCTCTATAACCTTGGTATGCATAATGACTTTGTTTCTTGTGGGAATATTATATAAAGACTTTGGAGTCATGGCTTTAATTTTTGTTTCTTTAAAACCAACTTTGATAATGTTTTATTTTGGCACTTTTTCCTGATTTAATTCAACTCTATATTTCACTTTTCCCTTTGAATTTTTAGCTAAAATGATGCAATTTTTGGCACTTTTTGCAGGGGTTGTTGACATGGCCTTTGGCCAAGGAAACCATGACTATGCCTGAAGAGATCAACCAGATTTTTTTTTAAAATTATCACAAATGACACACTATTTGACTTTTCTTCGAAACGGAGTTTCGAAGAACAGTAGTAATCTGTCAACATGACGATGAAATTCTTTAAATCATAACTTTGTAAGGGCCTCCCTCTGACCTGCATGGCTTTATTGGACATGTTTGAAGACCAATTTATCTGATCCCTAGACCTAATGAGTGAAAATGACTCTCGTCCATTAAAAGATCAAACATTGACTATCATGGACTTTAGTGAACATTGATGAAAAGACCTAAGCCAGCAGGTGCCAGACATGAGGGGAAATGACTGACATGACCTTTCCGACAGATTATGGCATGCCCCTAGCGGAATGCAGCTGAGTGAATGGAGCGAGACACCTAAAAATGAAATGCAGAAAGAGTTTTGATCTCTGACGGAGGACTGACAAGACCGAATCTAACATTGGCTCCAATGGGGGATGGTAGCTCCTTGGAGGTGCCAAGAACGACAGATCTTTGGGAGAGCAGACAATGCCTTCATCCATTGGGCTATGGAGTCATCATTTCGACAAACGACATGCAACTCTTGACTCATTTATTAACTGAAACTTGACTCGGACTGACTCAAATTTGGACTTAAAATGACTCAAAGACTGACCAGACAAACTCAAACCAAAACTGAAATAAAATGGTATTTACAGTGACAATGAAGGTACTAGAAACAACTCAGAAGTGGTACCACTTGAGCAGCCGACCATTGGTCGGCCCTCATGGACAATATTCCCCGTTCATTTCCTTCAGAAGAAAGGCATTTTGACGTCGATATGCTGCAATCTTGAAGGGACCTTTCTAGAGATTCTCGAATTTACCATGCTTACCCTTTTCCTCATTCCTGGCATCCCACTTTAGTACTACATCATCCAGCTGAAATTTGTCCGCCTTTGCTTTTCTGTCATAAATTTTCTTAATTTTATCTTACAACTTGGATGTGTTTTGGAAGACTTCTTCTCTGGTCTCCTGCAAATGGATCATCTGATTCAATCTTCTCTGCATAGGATCATCTTCACTGCCGGCTTCCTGAAGGATTTTGACTACCGAGGTTGCAAGAGAGGTAGGAAACAAGGCATCAACTTCATACACAAGCTCAAAGGGGGACATACCAATTGATTTCTTCTAACTGAGCCGATCTGCCCAAAGTGCATTTACCAACTTCTTATGCCAGCTCTTCTTGTTGATTTCCAGCAGCTTCTTAATGATATTGACGAAAGATTTGTTAGAGGACTCCGCCAATCCATTGCCTTGCGGATGATAGGCAGTTGAGTGACCCAAAATGATGTGATATTTATGATAGAACTCTACCATCCTTTTAGATTTGAAAGTTGTTGCGTTATCAGTGATTAATTTATTCAGGCAACCAAAGCGAGACAAGATGTTATTTTCAAGGAATAAAATAATTACTGTATCTGTAGCTTGTCTAGTGGGAATTGCTTCGATCCATTTCGTGAAGTAATCTGTTGCCGTGAGAATCCATCGATGCTGACCGGAAGAAGCGGGATGAATTTCACCAATGAAATCCAACCCCCATTGCTGAAAAGGGCACTCACCTCAATGGGCTTAAGTGGCAAAGGCTGTAATTTCTGCCTTCCTTCAAAAATCTTGCATTTATGACAGCTCTTGACAACCTTATACACATTAGCAAACAATGTTGGCCAATAGTATCCCACTCTCAAAACTTTATTTTCTATTGTTTTCCAAAAAAGGTGACCACCACAATTCCCTTTGTGGAAATCCTCCATGACCTGCTTTGCTTCTTCTTCCACCAAACAATTCAAAAGAACACCACCAGGATCTTTCCAATAAAGTGCAGAATTTAGAATGCAAAACTTGGCAGCCTTTAATTTGAGAGTTCTAGCTTTGTTTCTAGTCATGCCGAGTGGTGGTGACAAATTTTGAAGCACATATATGATGTCTGAATACCACGGAGAAAGAGCAAACATTTCAAATACCTGAATTGACGAACCTTCCTCATTCTCATCGGACATAGCAGTGATCAAGTTTATGTCTAATGCGTGCAACTTTGATTCGGCCATTAACTTTGCCAATCCCTATCCTTTAACAAGCTTTGTGGGCTTTATTTCCACATCGTATTCCAACAAAGCTGCAATCCACTTGCCTTGTCTTCCTTCCAGATCTGTCTGCACTAAAACATCCTTGAGAGTAGCATTAGGAACATAAGCCAAAATATGAGAATGCAGAATGTATACCCGAAAATATTTCAATGCTTTCACAAGTGCAAGGGCTTGCTTTTCAATGATGTTGTACTTTAAGGCTGCATCTCTTATAGCTCGGATGAAAAAAGCAATTGGTCTTTCGTGATAATCTCTCTTCTACATCAACACCACTGCCATAGTATGCTCCAAAGCGAATGAAAACAATATAAAATCCTGAGTGTATTCCGGGCTGATTAGAACTAGAGCTGAGGAAAGAGCCAATTTGACTAAATTGAAAGATTTTACAGCCTCTTCCATCCACTTCACTTGGCTGTCCTTCTTAAGCATGTTTGTGATCTCTCTTAGGTGCTCAGCAAGATTAGGTACAAAGCAGCGTAAAAAATTCATTTTACCATTGAAAGACTGAATCTCCTTCTTATTCCGGGGCATATCAATTTGCTGAATAGCTTGTACACGTGTAGGATCTATACGAATGCCATCTTTTGAGATAATTTGCCCAAGTAGTTTGCCCTCCTCCGTGGAAAACAAGCTCTTTTTCGGATTCAGCGATAGACCATATTTTCTGCACTTTTGAAAAACGGTTTTCAGATGATACATGTGTTCTTCATCAGATTTGGAAAACACCATCAGATCATCAAGGTATACAACCAAAAAGACATCCTTCTCATTTGCGAAAGCCAAGTCCATTGCCCGCTGAAAGGTGGCACCTGCGTTCTTCAAACCGAAAGGAATTTTAGCGTAATGAAAAGTTCCCCATGGAGTAGTGAATGTTGTCTTGTCTCGGTCATCTTCATGGACTAAATTTTGGTTATATCCAGAATAACCATCAAGCAGTGACATACGAGATGGTCCAACTACTCGCTGAAGTATATGATCCATTTTGGGCAGTGGCTAGTTATCTTTCAATGAAATTTTATTGAGATTCCTAAAATCAATGCAAAAGCGAATCTCACCTGTCTTCTTCCACACGGGCACCAAATTGGAGATCCAATCTGAAAATCTGATGGGAACGATGATTCCTGATTTATACAACTTGTTTATCTCCTTTTCAATTGATGGCAGCAGTTTTGGATTTAGCCTTCTCAACTTCTGTGTAAACGGTTTCTGATTAGGCTTAATGGGTATAGTGTGCTGAATGATATTAGTATCGTATGTCTTCAAGTCAAAATAATCCCAAGAAAACACGTCAGCAAATGAAGACAACAAACTGATATATTCGGCTTTCATCTTTTGTGGCAATGCTTTAGACAGTTTTACCATTTTAGGATTAGCAATTATTCTAATATTGACCTCTTCAACACCCTTCTCTATTGGTTGCAATGTTGGTTTGCGGGCTACGTCATCTTGATCAAAAAGTTCTTCTAAAGGTATCAAGCCTTTAGGGATGATGTTTTCCTTCAGCTGCAATACGTCCATTTGATTGATCTGCACCTCATCTTTTCCATCATCATTTTCTTCATCAATTGAGGTCTCTTTGAACTTACCTTTGTTTTGCAGAAAATAATCAATCTCCTCATCATCTTGGAAGACATGTCAATACCTCTGATTGTCAGGAACAGTCGGACGATGCTTGACATGGATTTCGAATTTATTACTGGAGTTCATTGGAATCTTCAAACTACTGGCTGCCTTAGCAAGGGCATCAGCAATGCTGTTTTGAACACAAGGCACACATGTCAAGGTATATTCTGAAAATGATTTCAGGATGTCTAGGACTGCATTCTGGTAAGCCCGCATCTAAGGATGCTTTGCTTGATATTTGCCTATGACCTGCTTAATCACCAACTCGGAGTCGCCGTAGACTAAAATCCTCTTAGCATTCAGCTTTCTTAGAATCTTTAGGCCATTAATCAAACCTTCATACTCAGCCTCATTGTTTGAACAATCAAAAGCTAATTTGTAAGAGCATACCCGCACATTACTAGGCACCTTGTTCGGGGCGGAGAAAGGACTGCATACCCAAATACCAATTCTAGCACCAACATTTCCCACTGCACCGTCGAAATCCATGGTCCACAAACCTTCTTCCTCTTCTTCCAAGTGCCGAAATTTTGGTGGCTCTGTTTTTCCTGCTTGTTGTCCATTATCTTTAGCTGATTTCTCGATGGTGTTTTGTTGTTCTCGTCCTTCTTTCTTCAAAACTTCTCTGAACTTTTCTACTATTTTTGGAATGCTTTCTGCTTCAACTAACTGAGTATCTACATCATTAAAACTATCTGAATACAAAACAAAAGACTCTAGATTTATATGTACATAATTAATTGGATGATTAATCAGTTTCTCCTTGCTTGTAATCATGTATTTCATTTTTTGTTCCCGATACAGTTTTCTCATCTGGCCAAACACCGGAATTGTTGCATAGGAGAAATAAAGTTGTAGTGTCCCTTTCATTTTAGCTGCCTAAGACCTGGAAAGAAGCATGCCGAACCTGGGAGGAATATCTGCTACCACAATATCCATCAAAACATTCTTCACTGGGATTTGATCCAGACTTACAACCAAGTCTTTGATGAGCCCGATACATCTTACTCTTCTGGAATCAAATGAATAGAGATCATGGTATTTCCGGGTGACGTCCAGACCCAGCTTATCCATGATAGCCTTGGGCATGAGATTGTGAGAAGCTCCAGAATCGAACATGGCATTGTGTAACACAAAATCATGCAATCTTAAACTGATATAAAAAGGTGGCACATCATTGTCTGGAGACTCACCATTCAATGCTGGTCCAAAGATCATTTCGGGTTGATCATCTTCGACATTCACCATATCAGACATTGGATCACAGTTCAAAATTTTAGAAACTTGCCCTCTATAACTGTTGTTCTTCATTATTTCAGTCAAGGGAATGGATACCTTAAATTTTAGAAATTTCATTTTCTAAACTAAAAGCGGAAGTCTTTTCTACCTCTTTCACCGGGGCTTCTTTCTTTTCCTTTTCTCTCAATACAATTTGCTGATTTAATTTTTATGTTGATGGTGAATTGCTGCTGTCAGGTCCAAGTGCCTCTTTTCCTTTCTTTTGTGCAACTGACGAATCATTCTTTGATGCTGAAACTTCCTTCCTCTTCTGAATTGGGTTAACTAGCACATCTCTATTTCTAAGTGAATATTACCGCTGCTGAGTGGACAGAGCATTCATATAGCCTCTTTGATATCCCTCTGGTTCTTCTTCCAGAACTGTGTCACTTGCTAGAATGAAATCTGCATCTTTGTGTGCAGCTGAACTTTCTGCATACTCCTCCTCTTCAGTAATGTAAGTAAGCAAATCATCCAAAGTAAAGAAGTGGTTCTCTTCCCCTATTACCTTCCCTTCCTTATCAGAGTTTGGTCCATTCACAAAATTTTGCTGAAGAGGTGTCTGTACTGGCTGCTATGCTATTTGATCTTGGGTTCGTTGATCTCTCTAACCTATCCTATATTATGGCTACTACTGGCCACGGAAGTTAGGATTTCTTACTTTTGGCTAAGGTTTGTCGAGTTTCACCCTTTAAAGCATTTTCTCTACCTTCTTGAGTAATTGATCCATCGAGGAAGACTCTTCCTTGACTGTGACCTTCTTTTCTGCTTTCGCTCTAGCTCTTTCCGATGGCAGATTTGCTTCAACGCTGACCGCAATTTTCTGCATGTCTTCCATTGTGGCCGGCTCTCTCTCTCTCAGTTGATAAGCCATTCCAGCATCAAAACCATCCGGAAATTTCATCATGGCTAGTCCCACAGGTGGCCTTAGATGATCAGGAATTTCATTATAAACGAAATTGAATCTAATGCAGTAGTCTTGGACCGACTCACCAGCGTTTTGTTTGATCTGCTCATACTCAGCCAGAATTTGAAGAGGATTCTTTTTCACTTCCCAGCGGTCTAAAAATTTTCTTTGCAGTTTGGCCAAGGTGGCGATACGTGAAACCGACAAACCTCTGAACCATTTCCTAACTTCACCTACAAATGTCTGAACAAAGAGTCTCATTGCTACATTTTCTGCATCGACCTCATGAAGGTCATAGAAATCTGCCATTCTGTCCACATGTTGCTGAGCGGTAACGCTGTGAGGGGAACCATCAAACAAAGTGATTTTTCTTTGATAATCTACGGGCATATCATCTAGAACTTGAGGCATCACAAGAGGTGCAAAACGAGAAGCCATCACTCTTGGTGGATTTGGTCTTGGAGGTGTTGGATGAGTAGGTGCAGTTTGTAGGGAATTAACAATTTGAGTTTGAAGCTATGTCGCAATATAATTATCAATTGACCGGTTATCCCTTTAGGTTTCTAGGTCTACAAGGAACTGTGGATTGGGGACAGTATAGTCAACAGCCCTTTCAGATTTGGTCTTGAACAATGATATTTCAAACTGCTCATCAAACTCAAGCTCTTCAAGATACTCAAAAATGTCAGGACATGAATGGGATTTGAACACGGGAGTTATAGAGCTCTCTTGACGAAGGAGTCTTGGAATCAAGTTGGGGTTTTCATAGATATGAGGAGGATATGGATCTGGATTGGCTCTGATATATCTTCTTGAAGCCAACATGCTATTTTCAAAAAAAATCAATAGGACATGAACAACTTACTCTGCCTATCAAATCCTAAACTTATCATCCGGAAGCTTAGAATTATCAGAAGTATGGGGTGTTCGTAGGTTAAGCCTGTCGTTTATGCAACGGAGAAGACTAACAAATAAAGAATTTTTTTCCCCAGTATGGTTGCCACTATGTTAGCACCTAAATTTGCCTCAGGCTGGAGGAAGGAAAAATTCAGGGCAACCACAAACCACGCTCAGTCTGGTAGCTAGCCCTACCAAAACAGGAGAGGGCTCTCTCCGAGTCACACTCAGGGAAATAAACAATAGGGTCTGAGATGACTCAAAAATGGATATGGATTTTAGGCTAGGTAAATAAATATGATGGAGATATTTGAAGAATAACTAAGTTTTCTAGGATGTGTGGGGCCAAGGACCAGCATGAGCAGAGAATTTAACTCAAAGACGCAAGTTATTTCGTGAGGCAAGATAGGCGAAAAGTCTAGCAATTAGAGTTGAAAAAATGTGAGGTGGAGAGATTGTTTGAGAGTGTGAAAAGGGCATAAATACATGAATCCTTTTCAACAGAAGAAAACATAGAATGTGAAAACTATCCCAAGGCAGAGCAATGCAGTGAATTCTACCTTTTTTACTTAGAAAGATTTCACTGGAAATGAATGTGAATGAAAATATGAAACATAACGAAATACATATGAAACATAAAGAAGATGCATTTTCTAAACTCATGCCATAGGAATCTCATGAACCAGAGCTGCAATCTTTCATTAATTCTCTGTCAAAGTGTACAGTGAGTGACTGGGTTTTTCTCCCACAGTTCCCAGAACTGCCAACCCTTTGCAAATAGTGTTGCATACAATAAATAGACTATGCCATTGGGAAATAGAATGACCCATAGATGGGGAGTTTTTCAAATGATTACAAACTGGAAATGGAAAGCCAACTATTAGTTATAGGTGCAGTGTTACAGAAATGACAAATGGCTTGGGTGACTGCTCGCCTTCCTTTGCCACTTGGATAGGAGCCCACCTTTAGTGAAAATACTTTTAAACATTGCCTTAGTTTCCGAGAAAAATATAGTGTAAATGAGCGGGCCCACTTGGAGAAAGTCGCGAATCGAAATGTCGTGGAGCGGAAGTTATTTTGGCCTTTGGGTCCCTGTGCGCCGTGCCAAAAGCTATATGTGCGCGCCACTTTGAAGGCAATTTTGAGGTACCTTCTAGAGTCCAAATTGAGCCCAAGTGTGCTTGTTGGAAAGCCCTTCCTATCTACTTTCCAACCCAAGTGGAATTTATGAATTTGGTGCTCATTTTCACCTCCAAAGCTTCATTCTCCAAAGATTGCTTCTTGTGTGTCAAAATAGGGGCAGAGAGGTCATTTTTTGAGTGTTTTTGACCTCCTAGGGACTCAAAACTCGCCCAAACATCTTTTCCATGCACCAGCAGTCATGATTTTTCATGCTGAATCCAAAAATGCAAACCAGTTGTGATTTGGAGCTCCCAATTCTAAGCGTCGCGCCAGTGGCACGGCGCACAGGGAGAAAAACCATGTTTTTTGCACAAAAATTTCCAAAAATAGAAAAAATGCCCCAAATTTCTTGAAATTTGGGCTGGAGCTTCTTCATCAAGTGTTATGTTGGTCCAAAGAGGCTTCAGCCAATATATGAAGTCTATCGAGCTCCCTTTACCTCTTTTGCTTCTTGATTGCCTTCCTCAATTTTGCCTTCAAATTCCTGATTCGGGCCTTACACACTTTGTTTCGCGCCATGTAGTGGAAAGACATGTGTCTCAAAAATGCATGGTCCTTGTTGGCCTTGTCTAGCAGCCTCTCCAAGTGCACATTAACTCTCTCGAGATTGACCTCTCGATCCTCATTAATCTCTTGCTCCAATGACGTGAGCTCAACTCTTCTCCTTTGTGCAGCTTGGAAATGCTCACAAATGTTTTGTAGCTCCATGATTGCTTGCTGATCCTCCAGCTATTTATTCCTCTACTCCAGATATTTCATGTTCCATTTGGCTCTTTCCAAATCAAGGGAAAAGGCTTGAATCTCTGCTTGCTGCTCCTGGATAATATCTTTAAGCTGTGCATTTGTTGGTCTGTATTTGTCTCATCATCATGAAGGAGAACGAATTCAGTCTCTCGTTCACCTGAAGGCCCCTCATCCTGCATTAGATCCTTGCCTTTGTCCTGTTCCTATGATGTTGATGGAGGAAGCGAGGCCCCTTCCACCCTGGGTGGAGATAACACTCGCTTTGCCGCTATAAACAAACGTCTGGTGCCTTTCTGATATGTGATGAAAACCGGCACACTAGCAGTCTCATGGCGCTCATACTGATGAGAAGGTTCATCCTCATGCTTAACCTCGGATAATACCTTTGAAGTGCTGAAGAGGTCACGGGAGATGTAATCATCCCAAGTAATGCCCTACAATCCCAGCTGATGAACCACCAAAATCTTAATAAGAGCAAAGTGATAAACACTGTTAAGTTGCTACTGAGGGGTCTTGTGCTGCATGAAGGTGTTCATCCTCTCTATGTTCCTGCAAATGAAATATGGGATGTTCATCATCCGTACCCTGGTAAAGTGCATGAGCAACCTGATGTGATAGGCATATAGACGAGAGAACCTCCCCTCACAGCTGAAGTACTTCATGATCAACTTCATGAGTGGAGCATATTCATCTTTCAAATATCGGAATGGAAAGACTCTTGTGAGCTGCCTCAAGAAACTGGCCTTAATGTAAGGCTCATAATGCTACCGATCAACCTTCTGTTTCTTGTGCCATGGTTCTCCAACATTCGGTATGCCGGTTGCTAATGAGACAGTTTTAGGTGTCAGTGTGAAGGTGACACCAGCCAAGATAGAGTGATATCCATGTAGGTGAAGCACAAAAAGACGGGCCAACTCATGATGAACTCGAACATTAGCCACTCTTTGAAAAAACTCAAAACATGATAGATGCTGGAAACATGACATAGAAAGAGGGCATGCCTGCAATTCTGTGAGGGTGGTTGGCTCATCCCTAACATGTTTTCCACTTTTATGATGTCTCCGAGGCACTTGTTCTTCTGAGGATGAATGACTTTGAGTTTCCACCTCGTACTCCGATGAATGCTTAGATGCCATGACTTTTGTATATGGATTGTGCTTGGACTGCCCTTTGATGATGGTAATGAAACTATGTGTTGTTATGAACTCTGCCACCAAGGGGAACAATGCAAAAAAGAGAATGTTAGGAAGGGGATTAATATCATGGGATTAAGGATTATGGGGAGAAGTTTTGTTTTGGGGACATGTAGGAGGGTTTGGGGATTTTATAAGGAAGGGTTTTGGGTTTTATATTTACAAATGAGTTGAGGGGATAGGGAATAGAGGTTTAGTACTGTTTTAGGGTAGGGAAAGATGGGAAAAATGGAATAGGGGGGAAGGGAAAAATGAAAAGAAGGGGAAAAATGAAACGGAGGATGAATCTTGGCCTCAACACAACAAATTTGCAACCCTAAGAGCAATGGCTTTGATGATTTCAAGAGGTAGGGTTTAGGTGTTTTCATTGCAACTATACATGGCCATAAACCATCATCATATCCACAAAATTTGATGAGCAAGCAAGATGTAGACCCTACCTGTCAATTTGAAGGGTTTCAAAGTGATTTGTTGCAAGTTTGGCACAATTTCGAGCCTTTGTGGGTGTGCGCCATGCAGCAAACCCAGTGCGCCGCACTCTGTGTGTGCGCCGCACCTATGTAGTTTCACTACTGTGGGGTCGCGGCCGGTGCGCCGCGCTCTCTATGTGCACCGCGCTCTGGAAAACACCTCCAACCTCTCCTAAAACGCATGCTAACTCTTCACAATGACTTTGCAATGCTTTCTCTATAACCTTGGTATGCATAATGACTTTGTTTCTTGTGGGAATCTTATATAAAGACTTTGGAGCCATGGCTTTAATTTTTGTTTCTTCAAAACCCCCTTTGATAATGTTTTATTTTGGCACATTTTCCTGATTTAATTCAACTCTGTATTTCACTTTTCCCTTCAAATTTTTAGCTAAAATGATGCAATTTTTGGCACTTTTTGCAGGGGTTGTTGACATGGCATTTGGACAAGGAAACCATGACTGTGCCTGAAGAGATCAACCGGAAACTTTTTTGAAAATTATGACAAATTACACACTGTTTGATTTTTCTTCAAAATAGAGTTTTGAAGAATAGTCGTAATCTGCCAACATGACGATGAAATTCTTTAAATCATAACTTTCTAAGGGCCTCCCTCTAGCCTGCATGGCTTTATTAGACATGTTTGAAGACCAATTTATCTGATCCCAAGACCTAATGAGTGAAAATGACTCTCGTCCATTAAAAGATCAAACATTGACTATCATGGACTTTACTGAACATTGATGAAAAGACCTAAGCCAGCAGGTGCGAGACATGAGGGGAAATGACTGACATGACCTTTCCGACAGATTATGGCACGCCCCTAGTGAAATGTAGCTGAGTGAATGGAGCGAGACACCTAAAAATGAAATGCAGAAAGAGTTTTGATCTCTGACGGAGGACTGACAAGACCGACTCTAACACCCTCGAAGGTGCATAATTCTAGATCCTCTATCGGGCTCAAAATTGGCACTGTGCACATCGAAGCTTTCAATATGTGTGTGCCTATAATCCCTGAGGAAAATTAATAGAAGTATTGCTCGTCATTTTTAGTTTGGCGTTGACTTGGGAGATTACCTTATATGTGACTAGGCAAACTAAATCAGGTTCAAATGTGGGTGAAATTTCAATGTTAATCAACCAATTTTTTGTATGCCACATCTGCCACTCAACTTAATGCAATGGACTACTTATGTTCAGAGCTTAAATTTGTTTTTTTTGTTATTTTGTTTAAATATAAATATAAAATAAAATTCAAACAACGGTAATATGTCTTTGGTTGGTTAGTATTTATATCTTATAGAAGGTAATATATATTATTTTTATGTAATTTTAATGTCACAATCAAACGAGAACCAAATTGGTGTATGAGATCTTTTATTTGCGGGACAAGGGACCCACTTTAATTTACCATTGTGGTCTATTAAGACATACATACTAGACCTCTCTGGTTTTGAACCTGAACCTTTTAGGAAGAAACACATGCTCTTAATCATTAGACCCACTCAAGTTGTATATATATATGTTAAATCAATATAATATTAAAAATTAATACAAAAAATTAACACAATAAGAGATTACGAAATTTCATAAAATCTGTTTAATTTTTAAATCTAATTAAAATTCAAAGTTCTTTTTTACCAAAATACAAAACAATATAACTTACCAGTGTAAAAACGTTATAAAGTAAAATTAAAATAAAATATTTATAAAATATTTTGATTTTGAAATGAGTTATTGCTTTTGGGCAAGTGGTATTGATGAAACATGGCATTGGCCCATGGTATAGCTTATTTAAATGTTAATAATATCATGATAAAATGGAGTTAAATATCTATCATTAAGAGTCTTGATATATTATAAATATTAAATTTTTAGTTAAAAAAAAAAAAAAAATTATGAAATATATTTAAATGAGTGTGGTTTCTTGTTATTTTGTAATTATCAAGTTTTAATTTAAAAATTGTTATAAAATTAAATTAAATTCAAATATTTATAAAATATATTTAAATAAGTTGTGGTTTTTAAGCATCTGCTTTTTAATTCAATTTAAAACCACATAAAAATACTTATCGACCAATTAAAAAATAAAATATAAATTAACTAATTAAAAAAATCTTTTAAATATTTTTTTATATAAAATATTTGAAATTGAAAATATGTAATGTTTGAAATTGAAAATATGTAATAAGCTTGAAGCAACGATGCATTTTAAATTTATTGGTTAACCAAAACATATTTGTAATTTATCTTTTTTTAAAAGTTGTTTTTGTATTATCTCACATTAACATACCAAACCATATATAAATTTTCTATTGTCTAGATTAATTTGATTGGAAAGTGGTCTTAACATGCCTGAAGGACCTACTTTAGAAACTAGGTGTTTAACGACTTTCCTATAAAATAATTAATCTAAAATATCAAAAATATTAACCATAAAAACATTACTAAGTGTCAACACAAAAAAATCCAAAACCATTACACAATCTATTAATCATTCCAACAACCATTACACAATCTATCAATATAAAGATGCAACCAAAGTGGCATCTTGAGCACTAGATCTTGATAGAGTTGAGGAATATGGTAAAAGGAAGTAGAGATATGGAAGATGTTTTCTACCTTAACCAATAAAAAAGAAGAACGGGAAAAAAATTTTAAACAAACCATTGTAGTTAATAAGCTAAAATCAAATTAAAGAAATAGTAAACCATTATACAATGTTTTTTGGAAAATATTTGAAACAAGCTCACATTGTAAAGAATGCTCGATGTATTATTGAGCATCTAACTAGTTACAACACAGTACAAAGTATGTGTACACTAAAAAAAAATGTTCAATAATATTGTAATATTCTACAATATTGCAATATTCTATAATCTTGCAATATTCTACACATATTAGACTCTCTCGTTGGATCTCCTTGCACAATTTTTTTGGAGTGAGTCTCGGGGTCACTGCATGGTCAAACTCATTGGTTGACCAACTGGAGGCTCAGTTGATGTGCTTACAGGCAGTGCAAATTGAAATGGCTTGCTAGGAAACTTATATGTTTTTCAAGGTGACAATCGATCGAATCGATTTGAGGGTTGCAGAGTGCAGACTACTTGGGAGGCAGCCTCAAGCTCCGTGCAATTGTAGGCAACAGTACATAATCAATGAGAGATGAAACTGTGTAATGCAGGTCAATGGATGTTTGGTTGTTGGAGGATGGTCCAGTTGACAAAGCTTCAACAAAATGACTAAGTGTGTGAACACGTGACTTCGTACATGAACACACACTCAACATGACTTGACGACAGGATAGTTCGAACCAAGAAGACAACATACGCTCAATGTGATTGACCAATGGTGTGAATGACAAGCATGACACTTGTGATAGATCGTTGAACGAACGCAACGATGTTTGAGAAACTTTGCATACAACTTTGTGTGTGAGTGTGAGGGCGTTTACATAGTGGACACAACTTGTACACACAAAGGTGGACCTTGTGCATAGCCAGAACATGACTGCAAGCATGACATTGTGACCAACATGAAAAAATATGTTTGTTGAATGGTCAAGTGAGGAGGGTGAAAATATTCAACATGAGCTCACAGGATGAGCCCGAGTGCTTGCAAACATCAAAGAAAAACCTAAGGAAGGTTGTAAAATTGGATGTAGACCAAAATGTTTTGGGGTGTTGCAACTACTACAACACTTGGTGACACACTCGTTGAAGTCCAACTTCTCTGTTTTGGTTCATTCATAGCATAAGGCCTTGGTATTTCAGGGAGTATTGACTCGTTGTGTGGGATACTTGTGCTTCCCCACTTACCCCATGGACAGACATGGTTCACCTTTTTCCAACTTAGTCAAACACAACAACACGTTTCAGCTTGATCACAGTGTTTCGAAATCGGGAAGGGTAGTTTGGCTTGCGAGTTAAAAAAAATAAAAAATCCAGAGTATAAATTTTCATCTCTGGTGTTGCTCTGCTGCCAGTAGGCCTAGACAATACCCCGACAGAATCACACAAGAACACATGCATTGGTCCACTGCTAGCGAGAATGGTCAATACCCTGATGGAGTTAGATGCTTCACCTCTCTTCACATGAAGCCTTTCTCTTCTTTTTCCTTTTTATTTTTTAAGAGGACTGTGCATAGGCACTTATTTATTTTTTTGGGGTGGAAGAGGGATCCCAATTTATTGAGAGCAGAAGAGGTTGTTCCTTCAGAGAAGCATGTAAGATTTATGACATAGGTTTTCCCGTTTATATTTTCACTTCTGCATTTCTACTAGTTGGATGAGCTCGAAAACACAAAGAAAAAGGTTGAGTACAAGAAGCTTTCCTTGCAGACGGCTCATATTTTCAGTCAATACTTCATTGGCCGAAGGTTTAACCAAGCACAATGAGGAAGGACGTAGGACTCGCCAAGTGTTGCAGTGTAACAAGACTCTTTATATCTCAGTCACACTCATTCAAAAGCTAGAACTTAACAGAAGGAAGCACTTATTTACAAAACTAAAAATAGCATAGATATTAAGAAAACAAAAAAGAATGAAATGGAAATAGTAAGCAAAGAAAACAAAACAACAAGCAAGCAAAGTGAGCAAGAAAATAAACACTACTACTCCTACACTAAACAATGCATGGGCCTACTCACGTGAAGTGATATTTACAATGAAGGCACTGGTGCATTCGTTGGCCTATGTTTGTTAAGGCACGGTTCATGAGAAGCACAGTCAAGTGAACCAACAAACATAAAATATATAGCAATGAAGCCCAGAACACTCCGAGTTTAAATGCGTCCACAGAAAAGAAAAGAGTGAAAGCGCAAGACAAACCCTTTGTGGACTTACCATGGTGTTGTGACACACTATGTATAGATGATTAGCATACGCACTCTCGTGATGTCGTAGATAGGTAAACATGAGAAAAATGACAACTTACTCCTTGGGAGTGTGCTTACTATGAATGATTCCACCATGACAAAAGTGATGGGATCATGTGATTTTGGTGGAGGAAGTGAAATCCATGTGTTGGATTGATCTTCTATGCATATAGATGATTGACGAGAAGCCTTAGGTGTTTTGCAAATTTTCTGATCGGAAGTGGAACTAACCTCAAGACAGCGAGGGTCTGACGTAACCATCAGCTCAGGCTAAAGTGCCTCGATAGCCTGCGGGCTTTCCACTTCATCAATACATAGATAATCAGGGACCAGTGGCTTAGATAGATTAAAAACAAGTGAATCAACATCGTGATCAGATGAAGAAGTATAGAGATCATGACAACCTTGATTACAAAATTCAGGATGTTTTTCGGAATCCTCATGATTTGATGAATCATATAGAGGGGTAGATGAGAAGTGAGAATGTTCACCCTTTGAGTTTTTGGAAAAAGAAGATGAAAAATCAAGTGGATTTTTAATGAACAATTTGTCCTATCCACTATCAAATGATGGACTAACATTAGGTGTTTTCTACCAATGATCAGAAGAAGATGTATCCATGGATGGATTAACACAAGGACAATCAGAGATAACAAAATCACCAATAATGTCAGGAAAAAGCAAAGGAGGTACAGATAGAAGGAGGTCACCCTTCACCACGGGTTCATGCTAAGATGCTCGGTCATACTCTTCATCAACGACAATGCAAGTTGGTTGTGCAACATCAACTCCGTCGATGCCTTGATTCTTGTTCACAACAGGTGTAGAGTATGGAATGGAAGAACACAAGACAATGCAATCCAAAGGATCAACAGAATGTGGAGAAAGAGATTGAGGTAAACAGTGTGTATGACAACCCATGGGCTTCCCAACCAAATCTGTGTAGATATTGAGAGTAGTGAGGGTGGTAGGATGTGGCAGTTGAAAAGATGTGTGTGCATGTTCTACCACATCACTCTGTGGTGGTGGAGTTGTTTGATGAGGGTAAGGTGGATAGTCACTTGTGACAGCGACTGTGTTCACTTGTGATTGCGCAACTCCATCACCAAAGTATGTTGAATGTGGTTTGAACTTTAACTTCATTTTGGGACAGATTGATTTGGTAAGGCAATATTCAAATCAATCCATGAGATATTGGAATTTCATTTGACTTTTTGAGGTTCAAACTAAATAGATGAAAGCGCTACAAAACCCCATAGGAGATTCATGCAGGGCCTTCCATTATTTTAACAATTTTTTATCAAGTGCTTCAGGATAAAAAAGGTGAAAAAAAAAAATTTAATTAGATAACTAAACTGCTTGAATGAGTGTACAGAGTTATAAGTCAGTATGCTACACCATCACAATTGGTGGTAGCGAAGTGTGTGTGCGAGCAGCGAACACACCTCAGTTTCATTAAAACCTTCCACATTCTCCATGAGCACATGGTAGTCATCTAAGTGCTCAGGCCAGGCCACTGCACCTTCACCATCATACGTGATTTGTGAATATTCATCCTAGAACTCCCTCTCAACGTGAAAGATATGTCCGTTGGACAAAAATTTCAAAGGGTGAAATATAACAAACTCCATGTTAGATGTGTGAAGATTAAAAATAGATTGTGAGGACTCAACTTGTCATCTGGCCCTCCTTCTAGCGGCAAAAATGTTGGTGGTGCTCGACCCACCAACATTCAGGGGATCTCCCCGTATGAAGTCCCAACTAGACCTCACACCGTTTGGTGTAGGAGTCTCATCCATATGATGACCCGATTTCCATTATCTTAAAGATATGCCTTAGCTTTTTCTTATCAGCATGTGAGAGTGGTCTTCTTTATCATTGAATATCGAGGTTCACATGCCTGGTGAGTGCTAGTGTTACTTGTGTCAAGGTTCTTTCACTGTAAAGGGAGAGGGTGGAAGTGAGTTTCCAGTCAAAAGGGAATATTCCCAACTCTGTTAGAGACACACAACACAACAGGACATATTCAGCTTCCAGTGGAGTAGTCCACACGGATACTACATTCACAAACACACAAGAAGGGATAAAATCTACAACACTCAACGGAGTAGTATGTGAGAGTGTGACGGTCGTTATAACAAGTTTATGGGAAAGGTTATTTCTGATGTATGGTGAGGCAGCCCACACGAGCAAGAAAACGTTAACAGCTTATACAACACATTTTCATAAAAAGATGTGTTAGAACAACCGAAATAGTTCAACTATTTTAAGACAGGTTAAATCAACATGCATTACAAGTGTTCAAAGATTAGTCTTACAACAGTTACAATACATGTGTGAAAACGTGTTGGATTATTATCAGGCTTTTGAATTATTTAAAAGTTCTAAGACACATCGTTACACTATACATCACCAACCCCGTCAGAACAGCATTGGAGCCACTGCTTTCTCCTTAAAGAAAATACTACAAACTCTCAAGGCTATGTGGGAGGAGCCAAGGTGAAAAGTCTTTTGCATGTACAAATGAGGGGTATTTATAGCCAAGCGTAAAACTAGCCCTTGTGTCTGTTCAAATTCCCTCATGATTGTTTGACTTACATGACTCTTTAGATTTACATGTGGGTCTCTTGGACTTCCAGGTTACATTACATTGATTACAACAGTGTGGCCCACAATAGTAATGTGGCCGAGATGAATCATGACATGACTCAACATGACAAAGCTAGTGTGTTTGTGTTGTTGTTGGTGTGCATGTCGAGCTGCAGTGCTACTAAGTGATGTGTATCCTTTTGGTCTATCATAGATTCATCTCCAAATGGCAAGTTGTGCAAAGTATTCAATGGTATTGTTGTTCACTTGATGTTGCATGTGCACATCGCTCCTTCGCTTGTACTTTGGCATGCTTCATGTGTTCATCCATTCATGAACAAATATCCTCACTTGCATTCCTCGTTCATCCATTCACAAAACAATCATTCGTCTATTCAGGAAACAATCTCCTCGCATGAATTCATTATTCATCCATTCGCGAACAAATCTCCTCGCATTCTCTCCTTGTTCATCTCACTCTTTGTTGCATCATGTCTCATCCATGTACCTTTATCTACAATCACTCATGAGGAGACGATATCAAATCCAAAAATCTCCTAGTATACCATGATGTATTGTCATTCACTTTCCGATACAGCTAACTGGGAGAGTGGACAAGGCTCTGAATACACACAACACAGATTTCAAGCGGGATATGGGGTGTTTATCCAATATGTCGGCATAGTTTCTTCAATCAGTGGAGTAGGCATGCTTTGCAACTTTTGTGCAATTTTTTGGGGGAGTGAGTCTAGGGGTCACTGCCTAGTCAAAATCTATGGTTGACTGGCTAGAGGCTCAGTTGATGTGCTTGTGGGCAGCGCAGATTGAAATGGCTTGCTGGGAAAATTATTCATTATTTTGGGTGACAATCATTCGAGGGGATTCCAGGGTTGCACAGTGAAGAATGCTTGGGAGGAAATCTCAAGCTATGAACAATTCTGGGCAGCACTACATAATCACCGAGAGTTCAAATTGCACAATTCAACTCAACAGATGTCTCGTGGTTGGAGGATGTTCTAGTCGACAAAGATTCAACAGAATGACTTTGTGTGAACGAGTGACTTCATACATGCATGACCTCGCCAACACATGCTCAACATGACTTGACAACAAGACACCTCAAACCAACAAGAAAACATACACTCAGTGTGACTGTCTGATGGTGTGAGCGACAAGCGCAACACTTGTGATAGATCATTGGACGATCATGATGACACTTGACTGACAGTGCATACAACTTGTGTGTGAGTGTGACAAATGTTTACATAGAGGACAAAACTTGTAGACACGAAGGCGAACCTTGTGCAATGCCAGAACATGTGTGCAAGCATGACATTTTGACCAACATGAAAAAAGATGTCTTTTGAATAGTCAAGTGAGGAGGGTGCAAATACTCAACACAAGCTCACAAGATGAGCCCGAGTGCATGTGAAAATCAAAGGAAAACCCAAGAAAGGCTCCGAAATTGGATGCAGGCCAAAATTTTGGAGGGTGTTGTAGCCGCTACAACAATATATAATTAAATGTAGAAAATCAAATCATATAACCTTGCACAATAATTTTGTATTGAATTAATGCTCAGACTTCTACATTGTGAAACAAGATCTCAAGACTTTAACACCCAAAAGGAACCAACCTAGAGCATAAACCAACATTATGAAACTAGAACCATGTCCTCTCCTCTAGTACATGGATTTTCATACATATTACATTACAAATTTAGGTTGTAATAGCCCATTTTCTTCAAATTTGTGCATGATCCAGAAATCTAGAAATTTGTGCATTTTCAACAACTCTTCCTCAAAGAACCTTTTGTATCTCGTATACCATGACAAATTTTGGAAAATGACCCATTTTAGTTTGTAGTAGGAACAAAACCCATGTCTGAAAATTTCCAGATTCACCCTCATTTGCATGAAATTTAAGGAGGAAGTTGGTTGTATGAAAATTACTGTGAATTTGAGGTTGAAGCATTAATTAGCTTCTAAAAATATATACATGTCACCTCGGTGGATTTTCACTCATGTGGGGGAATGAAAACATCATTTTAGACACAAACCATGTCTTGTTTTTCTATAGGAAGTGCACTAATATGTTGAACTGCAAACGAGTGTAGGAATTATACTTGGCGCAGGACCATGATTAACTGTTGGTGCACTTAGCAATAAATTGTTAATGCATGTATATATTTGACCATAATTTCATATACCTTGTTGAGAAACTAAAATAACACAAGCACCATCATCAATAAAAAATTTAATGTAATTCTTATTGAGACAAAGGGAATATGTTAAAGAATAAGTGATTACCTTGTCATGCTCCTAGTTGAAGATGATAGCCCAAAAATAATGCATAATGATTGTAATAATGATAGGGATTACATAAAATCATGAGTAATGTAAGGGAAAAATATGTACAAAATTTGAAAAAATCAAGGCCCAACATCCCCCCATGTCTATCCAACATCCCCCCATGTCTATCATCTTACATGTCCTCATGCACGCAAAACCTCTGGCATAGACCAAAGTTAATCAAAATTGTAAGTCTAGGGTTTCTCTATTAGAGTCATGTTGCATTGACATAAACTATAAGGTTAATTGAGTAATACCATGTAGGTAATTGTATATGATTTCAACTCTTTTTGCATCAATAAGATAAGAAAAACCTATGACCATAAATTAAACAATGTTAAGACTCATGTGCATTATTTTCTAATGCCCGGATTTCCATAGGTTAATAATTTTGTTATTGCAAGGATCATGAAATGGCCAACCATGAAAATTTCCACTAAGCTTCTCAAGAGAAAATATATTCAATAGTTCTTCACCTCAATATCCTCATTACAAATAAAAGCGGCATAATTTGAAAGGCACAATGTTAAACATGGATATAAATAGGAAAATGAAAGACGACAAAATGATACCTTCTCACGATGTCCATCTTAACATTATCGAAGCATATCGTTGAAGTTCCTATTTTCAGGCAAAGTGAATCACCCGCACTAACCGTCCCACATCCATGAAAACCTACTTATTCCAAAAGTTAGAATTCAAGCATAATACCTGAAGGATCTTAAGGCCATTCTCTAAGAGATATAAAGTTCATTTCCTAGATTTGATTTTAATGATAATTGCTTCATAATGTGACTCATGTTTTTTGTTTTAATTATGCTAAGTTATTTTTTCCATCTCTCTTACCTAGAATAGCATTGCTACCAGTAGGCTTGTTCAGCACCCCAATGGGTTTGCCTTGGTACCATACAAGAATGGCCCCGTCGCCAATAGGTATGTTCAACACCCCGATGAGTTTGCTTGTACTTCTTGATATTTTCCCCCTTTATTAGTACATATCACTCAAAATATTTTAAAGTAATGAATACTTCTCATTGGTATATTTTAGATTGTAAGCAAGGCAAGTGGTACACGATATGTTAGATTGCCTAGACACAAAAATAATTATTTATTCCATGGGAAACATCATTCGCAATAATCTCAAATCTTAGCTATTTAATGTATGATGAATCATCTTAGAGAATGACTGAAAGGTTATTCGAGTTAATCACGTTAGGGTTCTTAACAAATCCCATTAGGGTTTTATAAGAGTGGTCCATCATAGGAGGCTTTTCATCAATACCTTCTAAGAGAAGCTTAAAAATGTTTCTTAGATAATAGTTTATATAAGTTACTAAGTGAGGGTTAGGGTTTTGGGCTTATGAATGGGAAGTATTTAACATAACAATGAAAATCCATTAACTAACCAAATGGATGATCTCAGCCATGGAGAAAAACCATCTAATCAACAATCAAAGTCGCTTTACAAAATAATGTGACATTTAGGGTGAATTTCACCTGACAAGGCTTACCACAAGAGTGTGTATTAACATAAATTTCAATAGTTGTGCCTTAGGGAATTGCAGTTTCAAGAGTGTTGGTGTAACTGTGTTATTTTGAGATGGAATTTTATTTATTTCTTCCATACTACCATACCTTAATTTAAAGAGAGGAATATATCCTTCAAGTGTATGAATACTTCTAGTGTAACCATGTGCATGACAAAATTCTAAATATACTCGCACTTAGATTTAAAAAGTAAGCATTCACATATACCGGAGTATGAAAAACTAATTACTTTATTTGATTGGTATCAAGAGTTGTCGAATGATAAGGGAATAAGGTGTGCCAATGATCTTTTGAAACCAAGTTTCAATGGGATCTACATATCCATGATTCTCAAACTCATTAAGGACTATTGGCATGTTCTCCTTTGGTAAGTTATGTAGGTTTTTGATATTTGGATGATCGTTCTCTTAGAGGCATGAAGGTTTTGGTGAGAAAAAAAAAAGAGAATCCCATCAATTTTGGGCTCAAACATCTACTCTTGAGATTGACAAGGATGTTTAAGGGAAATTCTCATTTTTTCGTCTTGATATTTTTCATGAGATTTAACAATAATTTTAGGACAACATCCAATGATAGATCAATCCTCTAATTGTATTTGGATCAAAGTTTCTTCCCAGGGTAAATGCTTTCTAGTAAGAGGGTTAGTTCCTCAATTTAATCCCTTCCCCAATATAGAGGATATGACATTACATTTAATAGGGGAATAAGTAGGAAGAACAAGTGTTTTAAATTATTGTGCAACTTAATTATTGGGATTAGGGATTGGTTGCATAGGTAGTTGGCACCATAGAGGAGGTTAACTTGGTGGTACATTGGATGGGAACTACATATGTTATGTCTCAGGAAATTGAGTTTGCATGGGGAAGTTCCATAGAGAGGAGGCTTAAAACCATCCTTAGGTTGTGGGAATATCTAAGTCAAGGAGAGGTCCACTTTGCCCATAAGCTAGGGTATTGAATCGAAGGAGAACTATAATTTTTCCATGGATCTATAGGATTATGAATCTGGTGGGGAACCTATTGAGAAAAATAAACATTAGTCTAAGTATTAAATGATGATATGTTTTGGGTTATACTAGGCTCACAATCAATTTGATTCCTTTCTTGATTCCCTGAATACTTCTAGTAATCCCGAAAATGATGGACAATGAACCATTGAATGACGCTCTTAAAAAATTCCACTAACTTTCATGTTGCTAAGTTCACATTCTTAGAAAGAATCCTTCTGCCTACAATTGGGGAAAATATCACTAGTTGTTTTTCAATTTTAACCTTCTTTTTTTGTTCCTACAAATCATCTATTTGTGAATTTAGAGAGGCTCCTGTAATTCCTATTCTTGTAGCATATTTCAAAAATTGAGAGGAAGTTTCTCAAGAATTCTTACTAGTCTTGGAGATTCCTCTTGAATACCTAATGCATAGTTCAAAAACATCATCATATCATAGCTAAAACTCATTGCATGTTCCCATCATATTTAAGAGTTCTAAAAATTTATCTTTGATTCCATTTACTAGGAGTGTTTTAAAGGTTTTTTTTGTCAACTACTTATGTTTTCATTTTTGAAGGTTGTATTGAAATCGCTCCACATAATCCTCGAAGCTTTCATATTCCCCTTGGTATTTCTTCAAATATACATTCTTCATCTCTGCCCATGTTTGAGTGAAGTTCCCACCAAGGATCATAAGCCATGAGAGAGTTTCTCCTTTTAGTGTAAGTGTAAAAACTTGCAACCTTTGGGCATTAGTACAATAACCATATCCTCTACAAAATAGTTCAAACTTAAATAAGAATGTATCTGGGTCTTCATTAGGAAAACCATGAAATTTTGGTAGAGCAGATGGGGGAATAATGTGCATTTGTCTCACTCCAACTCAATCTCTAATAAGGAATTCAAAGGTAATGATGTGTGCCATTTCTTCCCAATATAATAAAGGTTCTCCATGTGCTTCCTTGAGACACCTCCTTTAAATGACCCTAGAAATTGGTTAGTGAAATGAGTGGTGCTTACAATACCACTTAAGTGAAGTCTTCATGAGTTCACCATTGGATGATTCCAGTATCTTAGCAACAGCATTTAATATTAACATCAAACCATTTTTCGATTCTCAACAAGCTAGCAAGTATATTCTATTAGTGCTCGGATAAGTATATATAGGGGGTTCTTACAACACCCTAGAAATGAAAGAAAAATGTGCAAGAAAGAAATAAATTCAAAGAATTGATTCTAAGGAAACAAAAACTTGGAAGAAAAACTCATT
Organism: Pinus tabuliformis; assembly: GCA_031772625.1. Taxonomy (NCBI): domain Eukaryota; kingdom Viridiplantae; phylum Streptophyta; class Pinopsida; order Pinales; family Pinaceae; genus Pinus; species Pinus tabuliformis. Next base: position 149,990,287 of record CM062804.1, on the reverse strand, counting down.
GAAAACTAGTTAAAAATGAAACCAAACTGCAGCAAGTCACCAAGGCCTCTCCCCTAAGCACCTCCCCCAAAAGGACGCCAAAATGTTGGGAGTTGTATATGATGGATGAATGGAAAAACATTTAATTGTCAATTTGGGGTCCATGGACTTTGAGGCGCAACACTAGAAATGTCAGAGAAAGACATTCAAAGACTTGCAAAACAAAAACCTAAGTTATCTAGAAATTGCTCACACCTTGAGTTCCTACACCTATCAATCCTCCATTCTAATCCTCCACTCAAATAGCATCTATTAGAATCAAAACCCTAATTATTGAAAACACCAGTCCTCCAATCTACCAACATTGAAGACAAACCCTAATTAACAACTCAAGATTAACCCCTAATTATTTATAATTCAAAAAAATCTATAATTATTAGCCATTAAAGAGTAAACCCTAAGTGAAGAGAATATGCAAAGCCTAACTAATAATTAACCAAAACCTGAGCATTTTTTCTAACTAAGTTGAGAAAATTTGAAGAGTGACAATCCACTCACTATAAAATAAGTTCTCTCACAAGCCTATTATATTTCTACACTCAATTCTGTTAAAGACTATCTCTCTGTGAAAGGAAAAGAAACACAAAGAAAATTAAATCTCATAATTGTGCAATCAGAACATTGTTTGCATAAATATGTTTACTCAAACTTGGTATTTAATGCTCCTACATAAAGGTTGCAAACAATTCCACTCAAACTCTCTTCAATGCCAATTTCAGACTTTTATAAGAAAATAACTTCACTGGAAATGAACTGGGGCCCCATTCATAAAAATGACATAAGGAAAAGTATTAGAGAAGACACTCTGTAGCATAAACCTTATTTAGAATTACTTAGAGAAGCGATAGTTTGTTAATTCAATGTTCATATTCTCTTTATGTAGCAACCTTAAACTTGTACCTTTGTGAAATTAACACTTACAATCAAAACATCATTGATCCATTATAAGCCTTGTTCCAATATGCATGAAAGGAGGAGTACACTACAAGATTCACTATTAGTTTGAAATAGTGCATAATGGTTATTTACCATTAACATTGACTTTGGAAAAATTCTAATAAGAAGAATCATCACAACAACAAATCATTATTCATCAAGTATATTAAATTTATCAATGATAGTAATTAGAACAATCAAAATCGATACTATCAAAGTGCTAGAACATAGAACTATCAATGTTGATTCCTTATATCAATTAGCAACTAGGCCAAACTCATGATGAAAATGCAACAATCTAAAAATTTTGAATCGTGTGGCATTTTAATATTAATAATAGTAGGCCAAATTCATTGACAATAAACTGAATCTAAAAATTATCATGATGTTTCATTTTAGTATTAACAAGGGAGGTTGCATCAAAGCTAGTCTCTACCTTGAGGGGGGAGTGTGGCTCGAAATGGCATGTAGGGGAATACATGGACATTTGAAATAGAGAAACTTGAACCCTGCAACAAAAGGTAGAGCATAAAACTACATCACAGCTAGTCCATTCCTTGAGTGGGGAGTGGGGCTTGAAATGGCATGCAGGGGAATACATGGACATTTCAAATAGAGAAAATTGAACCCTACAACAAAAGGCAAAGCATAAAAATATTCAAAATGCAGTGACTCCAAAATTGCTCTCAAAATTACAAAAGTAAACAAGCTAAAATTTGTGTGATACTTATAATGTAACAAGGGCTTATGAAGTCAAATAAAACAAAGTGGGACGCGAAGATTAATAGCATTCAGATTACAACTTTTAAGAATGGGATCTAGTATTTCTGCATCTCCAATGCTTTAAGAAAACATTCCTCAAAGAAAAGGACTAACAAAAGAAAGTGGGCTTGAATCTATATAGTGCAAACTTTTATAAGAAAATAAATTTCAATGGCATAGAGCTCCATAACCTCTTATGGATGCCAACACTTGCAAAATTGAATATTTATTGATTGATTGTGTTTCAAAGGAACAAAATAGGCTACAAGACGTGTGAGCCATTTCTAAAATATATCACACATCAATTAAAAACATACATATTTGTAAATGAACACCCTGTATCATATGTACCAAACATTGTTAGCAAATGGAATAATTGCACAACAAAACAAGCCATATTTCAATAGATTATGTACAAATACAAGAATTTGGTCAATGGATTTAGCCTCATAACTTCCTTGGCCATTATGTCTTTGCCATAACAATCAAACAAACAAAAAAATTGAGCTAATCCTTGGGGCCTAGGTAATATATATAACAAAGATGGTTATCTTTTGTATAAAAAAGTGGTTGTGGCCATGCCATATAATGAATTGGTAGAAAGTCTGAAACCAGTCCTTCAAAAAAGCCAAAGTTTCAAAATTGTTGCCTATTGGCTGAGCTATTCTTGCTTTCCTAGAGATATTGCTATATATAGATATAGATATATATACAATTGGTATAATGCCTACTAACATGTTGAGCTAGCAAAAAAATTACTTTGCAATAATTAAAAAACTTTAACTTAGATGAAGTCATTCCTACTGAGGGCTTCTGTATTACCATTTGAATTTACATATTTACTCATATAAACATTCTATTCTTTCATGGAATTAGTTTTCTTTTGTGATTCCAAAGTCCTATATAAGTAATTGTTGCTTGATGAAATATGGATTAAGACATAGCAGCAGTTATTCTCTTTACAACCATAGATAGCGAAATGAGTTGCACTGCAAGCAAAATATAGGTATGGATTGGGGATCTGCTTATTTCTACAATGTAGTTAAAATTTTATGAAATAGTTGCATATTCAGCTATAAATGAGTGAGATGGTAGCTTCCTGACAAGGACAATCTAGATTCTCTCTAACATGTGACAAGGAGGATCTAAACTCTCTCTGACAAGTACCAACACATGGTGTAAAAGACAACAATCATTCTCTCAAATATGACCCAAGAGAAAAGACTCTAGCACATCAATGTGATCCCAACAAAAGTCAAATAAAGAGGGAACCCTTCTATTAACCTATTGTAGTGGCTACATCCACCCTCCAAGTTTTTTCCTTAGCTTCATTTTGGAGCCCACCTACCAACCTTTCATAGCAGTATGTCTTACCTTGTCAAGTACACAAGCTTCAGTGATTTTCTTGAAGAATGACAGCTTGTCCATCAAAGCTTTTTGCATCCCCCTCACAGATTATTTCACCGGACTTACTGCAACTACAAGCTGAGTTGGTCTTTCTAGAAATCGTGCAATTCTGGAAGGAAACCAACCTTCCCTCAAGGAATTGCACAATTTTGTCTCGCAGCTTGTTGGGCTCTAGAATTGTGCAAATCTGCCTGTCACTATTCACTAAGAAAATTATGCAATTCCTCCCAGCACAGTTGCTCAGCCCAGGAATTGCGCAATTTTGGGCAGCAATCAGCTGCTCATCCCATAAATTGCATAATCCCTCTGGGCAGCCAGCCTAGATGCCTCCCAGAAATGCACATTTTTTCCTCCCATTAAACAAACGGTTGCATGTGTACTTGAGTTGATCAATTCCCTTCGAGACTGAGCAAAACTATTTTGCATGCATGGGATGCTCCTCCCAAGGTAGCATACAAAGATATCCCTTGTTTCAGGGATCTACTTTTAGCAGCTGGAGGTTACATGCAAATATCATTCTAGAAAACTCCTACCAAGTGTCGCTTTCCCTAGATTTGTGGCATGCACGCTGCAACCTCGATTTTATCAAAACTCATTAACTAGATGTTGCAGAGCTCATTCCTCACATTGATTTTGCATCTCTGATGTCTCACATTGCATCTAGGAGTCGTCGGCACATTCAACTCAATTGTTTTGGGGTAACCCACTTTTCATGTCTCGTGTTGCGTTTATGGTGCTTTTTGTGTTTCGCTTGATATGAATGTTGTCTACTTGATTTCACTAGGTGCTTGTTGTCATTTTGATACATACTAGCTTGTACTAGCACCATTTCAGTTTTCATTTGCATCTCACTTTTTTCACATGCATGACACTATTTTGTGCGAACGGTCGTCGTTGCGGCGACTCACTTTACAGAAATGCATGCTTTCCCATTTTCTAAATCATGCACTTGTTGTTTGCATGAATGGATCATTCACTATTGTTTGCACTCATCTCATAATGCATTCAAACTTCTCATGTTTTAAGTGCCTTGCACAGCTAGCACTGTGCATTTCCCGAAGAGAAGGCTTTGCCTTCCCTCCAAAAATGGTGCAAGTGTAGCTATTCACTGACCTCCATGATTGCATTGCACAATTCTTGGAGGCCGTGTCCCATTGGCCCAAGAAACTGTGCAATGCAGTTTGCTGGTTGCATGTCACTGTTGACTGAATTTGCGCATTGCGCAGTTTCAGTCCTCGGCAGGCCAAGCTGGACTGTGCATTGTGTAGTGCCAGCAGTCAGCTAGCCTCCCGATAGCCTAGAATATGCCTTGCGCAGTTTTGGCAATCACTCTCCCGACCTCGTGACGGAAATTGTGCAACCTTAATGATTAGTCACATAAGTATGTTGCAAGTCATCTCTCAAGTTTGTTTTGGTTTTCGACTGACATATTGCTTGCCATGAGTGTTGCTATGCCTCCAGGCATCACAGGTGTTTGTTTGTCTCTCATCAGCACAAGTGTAATGGCCTTCAGGAGAGTAGAGTTGAAGGACACCGTTGAGAGCACAACAGGGGTTGCAACCAAGCAAGTGTCTATAAGCTTGCCTAACTATGAAGACATCAAGTTGTTCATAGACAAGAACATCAAGATAATATGGCAGCAACATCATAGTGAGTAGTACCATCACAGCAACAAAAGCAATCACACCTGCATGCAACAGATGCAAGAGGAAAGTTGTTGACAACATAGAGGCGAAGCAAAGCTGCAAGTCCAAAGTAGATCCACTCATGGAGAAAGCATCTTTGGAGATTGAGGCTATGAGGTGACGATGCGACAAGACAGTCACACAATGGCAGAAGAAGGAACCGAGTAAGAGTTGCATGTGTTGAAGCAACAACTCAACGAAGAAAAGGCGCTGCATAGACAAGAGCATGATTTGAAATAGGAATAGGTACAATAGGAGGTGCAACATGCACAGATGGATGAAACTGTGCTTGTACAAGTTATAGATTCAGCCCAACAGCTGACATGGAGTAGACATGGTGAGAAGAGTTGTTGATCGGATGCAAGGGAATTTACCAGCATGCATGTCATTGTGTGCACGCATGCGATCTAACCCATTTAGCACACTCACCGAGGCAAAGATAAGAGGAAATTCGGACTGGAGTTGACCATGCAATTGACAGTTGATGCACATGACCACAAGCACACACTCGAAGATCAGCATGAACACTATGTGTCAATGTGTTTCCATTCAACCGCACCAAATAAGACCATGCACATGCTAGCAGACGAGTTGGATGGAGAAGGCACACCAATGCACCCGGATACAACGAAGGCAAGAGTTCGCTCCAGAAAGATGTCGCCATGGGGCACATGTACACCATCATGGACAACCAAGATTTGCATCATCTCACCACCTTCACCATCACAAGCATGTCAAAGAGTTGGTCTCATCATAATGGACCGAGTGTCAATGATGTATTGCATGTCTTGCTCAAGCCATTTTGTCTCACTTGGGCACATGTGCATTGTAATGTAATGTTTTATCAAATGGAATTTCAAGTGTCGATAGTTGGATGTAATAGTCATAGAGTAGATGAGGAGTCATGAGGGTAAAAGAACTATCACAAAGGGGAATGTCAAGGGTCACCCCACCCTTTGCTATAAATAGAAGCTCATAACTCATTGTAAAGGATTTTGGTCATCCAAGCTTCCGATAGGACTATCTTAGAGAGATCTTGGATACTATTGTAACGAGCCTTGGCTTCTCCACTGTGCAGAGCTAGTACATCTCTTTGGAGGAGCAGGCGGTTGTGGTTGTAACGTTCCGATGTCAAAACTAGTGGTTGGACATGGATGTATTGTATGACAAGAACTTACACTTCTTAATATAACAGGAGCCAACACATTTCATGCATATGTTGTATTGTATTTCAACTATTGTTTACTCTAAATGACATATGTATATGTTTCCTTATGCATGCATGTATAGCTATTTCTGTGTATGTATGTATGAATATTTTTGAAATGTGTTGTTGGTTTAACCTTCACTTTGGATTGCTAGCTAACTTTCCTTCCATGTTGTGATGCATGTTTTCTCGTGGGTTCCCTTCTTAACTCCGTGCTATCATAGGTTTCCAAGGGGCGCACTCATCTCAACCCTCGCGTGTTAGAACCTCTCATGCACCTTCCTTGGCTTGCTACATATGTCACACCCTTGCTACCAACATAAACATATTACTTGCCTTTGTGTGAAATCACGATGAAGGCATTACCGTACGAGCCACTGTTGGGACTCCTACACCAAAAGGTTTGAGTTCTAATTGGGACTTCTTACCAGGGAGATCCCCTGACATGTTAGCGGTCAACCATCGTCAACATCTTGGCACTAGAAGGAGGACCAGATGACAAGCTAAGTCCTCACATTTTTTTTGAATCTCTACATATCTATCATGACTAACTACAGAGTTCCTCTTCCAAAGTGTATGTCTTATGGAAACAACTTCATTATCTCAGAAGAGCTCTCGGATAACTTGTCACATAAAACATATGGTGGTGGAGGCCACGTAGCATTGTTTAGGCACATGGTCGGCGTTGTAGGCTCATGCGAAAGACATGGAATCTTTGAAGAATACATGACTTTCACGATGTTCGTATACACGCTTCGAGGGCACCCAATGCACTGGTGTGCTATGCTGCCAGAAAAATCTATTCATTCTCATGCTCATTTGGTCATAGAGATAGACCATGATTTCAATCACTCTAACCATAAAGCACTCGATCAAGAAATTGCACTCGATCAAGAAATTCTGGAATTACGCAAAAGCACTCGATGAATCCGTTGATCAGTTTTACACATGCTTTTGTAATCCTACATACTGATTTCTCGAATATGAAATTGATTGGGAATTTATTTATGGAATATTTGAGTATCTTCTTCGCATATCCAACATACACAGTTTTTGTCACAAGTGATTGTTGACCTTTACCTCATCAAACATCTCCACCACTCTGGAGTGATGTGTGAGATCATGCACACACATCTGTTCAATTGTCACATCCTCCCACCCCACCCGCTCTTGATATCTATGTAGATTTGGATTTTAAGCCTGTTGGTTGACATGTGGATTTGTTCCCTCAACCTCTGTCCCTACGTTCGGTTGATCCTACGGATTGTACTTTCTTGTGTTCTTCCCTTCCAGACTCCTCACCTATTGTGAATGAGGATCGAGTTGTTGATGGAGTTAGTGTTATGCAACCAACCTGTGCCATCCTTCATGATGAGTGTGTGTGGGAATATAAAGAAGAACCCATGGTGAAGGATCAATCCCTTCCAGCCACGCCTCATCTACTTTATCCTGACATCTCTTGTGATTCTCTCTCTACTAATTTCCCCTATGAAAACCCATTTATGGATGTTTCTACTTTCTATCATTCACAAGACACGTCGGATGTCAGTGTGTCATCACAGTGCGGAGAGGACACATCTTCCTCTGAAAATCTGTCCAATCTATCATCTGTCATTTTTGAAAACATAGAGGGTGAACATCTTTTCTTCTCATCTACCCCTCTGCTTGATTCATCAAATCATGAGGATGCCAACAAACATCCTGAATTTTCTGATTTTGGTTGTCATGATCTCTCTACTTCTTCAACTAATCACAATGTTGATTCAATCATTGTTAATCTATATAAGACAATGGTCTAAGATGATCTATTTGTTAACGAAGTTGAAACCCCACTAAATATCGAGGCACTTTGACATGCTGAGCTAATGGTTATGTCAAGCCCTCAGTATACTGAGTTTGGTTTCACTTCCGGTCAGGAAATTATTGAAACACTCAAGGCTCCTCATCACTCTCTGCTTTGCATTGAAGATCAACCAAACACCTAAATTTCACTTCCTCCACTCGAACTACATGATCCCATCGCTCATGCATTGGAGGAATCTTTCACAGCAAGCACACATGCACAACGTAAGTGGTCTACCTTCTCAAGTTTCCGTGCATGTCACAGTCAAGAGAATGCATACACTCAACATCTACCCACAGTGTATCACAACACCATTATAGCTCCACAGAGTGCATGTCATGCACTTTCACTCATATTTGTTTTGTGGTCACTTGTGAGCTTGGAGTGTGACCATCTTCATCCTTGTATCTTTCATGCTTGCTGGTTTGCACAACTGTGATGTTCACAGATCGTACCTTCACGAATGCGTTGTTGGCTGCATTGGAAGTATCACTTCAAGTGAGATGACCCATGATTTGTTAGCTTAAGAGTAGTAGTGTTTTCTTTTGAGTTTTTTTCTTGCATGCATGTTTGTTTCTTTCTTTGTGTGTTTGTTTTCTTTCTTCTTTGTTTTCTTACTCACTTTCTTCTGTTTCTTGCTTTTCTTTTTGGTTTGTTTTCTTGTTACTGTCTGTAGGTTAGTTTCGCATGGACCATGTGTGACTCTTCAAACAAGATGGGTAAAGTACAATAGGACTTGTACAAATATCAACATTTGGTTATCCTTTTGTATGATCTCTTATGTAAGAACTTGTTGTCTTTGAAACGAACCTTGGTGAAAACAAAACACTTGCATGCTAACTAGTATAACCTACTCTAGTCGGTTGTTTTTGGGTTAATCCTTGTCAGCTCAGTGAAGTAGAGTAAGGTGAGGGGGGAAACCTTAACAACCATGTCAGAGGTATACATAGACTACTTCTCTGAAGCAACAACCTCTTCTGCTCTCTATAAATTGGGATCCCTCTTCTGCCTCTAAAATGAATAAGTGTTATACACAGTTATGAAGATGAAAAAGTAAAAAGTAAAAAAAGTTTGAAAAAATAAAAAATGAATAAGGCGAAAGAAGATAAAGGCTTCGTGCACAGAGAGGTGATGCAAGTAACTATGCCAAGGTACTCACTAGGCTCACTAGAAACGGGGCCATGCTTGTGTTCCTGCGTGACTCCATTGGGGTACTGTCTAGGCCTGCTAGCAACGGAACAACAATAGAGATGAAACTAAGACTTTGATGACTATACTTCTTGTGCATCAGATACTCCTCAACCATAATTGAAACAATTGTGTTGGCTTGGCTTGGAATATGTGTCAACTGACAAAGGGCTTGACAGATGCTACATCTTACAATCAAGCAGTGTGGAAACCCAGATGAACTGAGAATTGAACAATACTTCTGGAGGTGTTAGATTTCCTTTTAATGAGCAAGGTCCATTCAAAGAGCTTGAGTTCTACCAGTGTGTTGCCAAGTGTTGTAGCAGCTACAACCACCGCCAAAATTTTTCCTTATCTTCATTTTGGAGCCTCCCAATCAACCTTTCATAGTAGCATCTCTTGCCTTGTCAAGTACACAAGCTTCAATTACATTCTTGCAGAATGACAACCTGTCCATCAAAGCTTGTTGCAACCCGCTCATAGGTTGTTTCACTGGACTTAGTCCAACTGTAGGCTAAGTAGCTCCTTCAATAAATTGTGCAATTTTGGAGGGAAACCAACCTTCCCTCCAGAATTTGCACAATTCTATCTGGCAGTCTGCCGGGCTCTAGAATTGTGCAAATCTGACTATCGTTGTTCACTGAGAAAATTGCGCAATTCCTCCTAGCAGGGGTGCTCAGCCTAGAAATCGCACAATTATGGGCAATAGTCAGATCCTTAGCCCAAATATTGCACAATCCATTTGGGCAGCCAGCCCAGCTCCCTCCTAGAAATGCTCATTTTTTCCTCCCATTTGAACAAATTGTTGCATGTATAGTTGAGTTGATTGGTTCCCTTTGGGACCGAGCAAAAATATTTTGTACGCATGGGTTGCTCCTCCCAAGGAAGCATGCAAAGACAGACCTTTTTTAAGGGATCTATTTTTAGCAGTTGGAGGTTACATGCAAAGATCATTTCATAAACCTCCCACCAAGTGTCACTTTCCCTAGATTTGAGGCATGCGCATCGCAACCTAGATTTTATCAAAACTCATCAAGTGGACACTATAGATCTCATTCCTCACATCGATTTTGCATCTCTGATGTCCCACATTGCATCTAGGAGTCGTCAGCACATTTAGGTCAATTGTTTTGGGGTAAGCCCACTTTTCATTTCTTGCACTGTGTTTATGACACTTTTTGTGTTTTGCTTCATATGAATGTTGTCCAGTTGATTTCAGTGAGTGCTTGTTGTCATTTTGATACATACTAGCTTGTACTAGCACTATTTTAGTTTTTGTTTGCATCTCACTATTGTTACATGCATGACACTATTTTGCACGAATGGTCGTCGTTGTGGCAACTCACTTTACACACATGCATGCTTTCCTGTATTTTGAATCTTGCACTTGTTTTTTGCATGAATGGATCATTCACTCTTCTTTGCACTCATCTCACAATGCATTCAGACTTCTCATATTTTCAGTCGCCCGTCAGTTGGACTACGCTGCATTAGCTCGGACCATGCCTTGCCTGGCTAGCAATGTGCTTTTCTGGAATCGAAGGCTTTGCCTTCCCTCTAGAAATTGTACAAGCCTAGCCAAGCACTGATCTCCAGGCTTGCATTGCCCAATTCTTGGAGGCATTGTCCCATTGGCGCGAGAAACTTTGCAATGTAGTTTGCTGGTTGCATGTCACTACTGACCGAAATTGCACGTTATGCAGTTTCAATCCTCGACAGGCTAGGTTGGACTGTTCATTTCACAATTCTAGCAGTGAGTCGGCCTCCCAACAACCCAAACTATGCCTTGCGTAGTTTTGGCAGTCACTCTCCTGATCTCCTGGCGAAAATGGTGCAACCTTCATGATAAGTCACATAGGTATGTTGCAAGTCAGCTCTAAGGTTCGTTTTGGTTTTAGACTGACATATTGCTTGCCATGAGTGTTTTTATGCCTCCAGGCATCATAGGTGCTTCGACTGTCTCTCAGCAGCACAAGTACAATGGCATTCAAGATAGAAGAGTTAAAGGACACCGTTGAGAGCACAACGAGGGTTGAAACCAAGCAAGTGTCTATGAGCTTGCCTACCTGTGAAGACATCAAGTTGTTCATAGACAAGAACATCAAGATAATATTGAAGTAGCATCACAATGAGAAGCACCATTGTAGCAGCAAAAGGCGGCACACATGCATGCAAGGGACGTAAGAGGAAGGTTGTTGACAACATAGAGGTGAAGCAAAGCTACAAGTCCAAAGTAGATCCACTAATGACAAAAGAAGCTTTAGAGATTGAGGCTATGAGGTGACGATGCAATAAGGCAATCACACAAGGACAGAAGAAGGAACCGAGAAGGAGTTGCATGTGTTGAAGTAGCAACTCAAGGAATAACATGAGATTCATAGACAAGCTAATGAGTTTCAGCATGAACATGTACAACAGGGGGTGAAACATGCACAGATGGATGAAACTGCACCCATACAAGTTATAGATTCGTCCCAGCAACTAGCACAGATTAGACATGGTGAGTAGTGTTCTTGATAGCATGCAAGGGAATTCAAAAACATGCATGTCATTGTGTGCACTCATGCAATCTAACCCATTTGGCACACTCACCAACTCAAAGACAAGAGCAAGTCCGACTAGAGCTGAACATGCAGTTGACAGTTGATGCGCATGACCACCAGCACACATTAGAAGATCAGCACAAACACTATGCATCAATGTGTTACTGGTTGGGCACCCCCAAGAAGACCATGCACATGCTAGCAGACGAGTTGGATGGAGGAGCCACAACAATGCACCCAGATGCAACAGAGGCAAGAGTTTGCTTCAGCAAGATGTCACCATGGGGCACATGCACACGATCATGGATGACCAAGCTTAGCATCAAATCACCACCTTCACCATCACAAGCATGTCAAAGAGTTAATCTCATCACAATGGATCGAGTTTCAGTGATGTCTTACATGGATTGCTCAAGCCATTTTATCTCACTTGGGCACATGTGCATTCTAATGTAACGTCTTGTCAAGTGGAAGTTCAAGTGTTGATAGTTGGATGTAACAGTCATGGAGTAGATGAAGAGTCATGAGGGTAGATGAACTGTCATAAAGGGGAATGTCAAGGGTCACCCCAGCCTTTGCTATAAATAGAACCTCATAACTCATTGTAAAGGCTTTTGGTCAGCCAAGCTTCTGATAGGACTATCTTAGGGAGAGATTGGACAATACTGTAATGAGCCTTGGCTTCCCCACTACGTAGAGCTAGTGCATCTCTTTGGAGGATTAAGTGGCTATGGTTGTAACATTCCACTGTCAGAACTAGTGGTCGGACATGGATGTATTGTATGATTGGAACTTACACTTCTTAATATAACAAGAGCCAACACGTTTGATGCATATGTTGTATTGTATTTCAGCTATCGTTTTACTCTAAATGATATACGTATATGTTTTCTTACACATGCATCTATAGCTATTTTTGTGTATGTATATATGAAGATTTCTGAAATGTGATGTTGGTTTTACCATCACTTTGGATTGCTAGCTAACTTGCCTTCCATGTTGTGATGCATCTTTGCTTGTGTGTTCCCTTCTTAACTCCGTGCTATCACAGGTTTCCAAGGGCGCACTCGTATCAACCCCCATGCGTTAGAACTTCAATGCACCTTCCTTGGCTTGCTGCATATGTCACACCCTTTCTACCAACATAGACATCTTACTTGCCTCTGTGTGAAATTCTGGTCAAGGCATTACTGTACGACCCACTTCCGGGACTCCTACACCAAACAGTATGAGGTCTAATTGGGGATTCTTACTGGGGAGATCCTGTGACATGTTGGTAGGTCCATTACCATCAACATAATCCCAACATTTCTTTAGACGAAATCTTAAAATCCATTGGTTGTATGGAAGTGACAAAGAACCAACTAATAGTCTCATGATGGTAGTCAAGAGTGACTCCAAAATGTCAATGTCACATAGACTACAAAACAACGGATCTGCCAGAATTGTGTGAAACACTTCCTAAAAGTCCACCAAGAAACAAATGACTTTTGAAGAGTGATGAATGTATGGTAAATTGAATTTTTTTTATTAATCATAGAGAGTTAAAGGTACTTCCAACATCAATCAATGTATATGAAAAAATAGCTTAATGGGAAGTTGGTCTATTCGTGAGGTGGACGGAGACTCGACTCAGCTCAAAACTCACTTCGACCTGCCATTTAAAATTTTCCAATACACCTCAATAAATATTTTCCAGTAGACTTGCCAATGACTTGGCATATATCATAGTACAACATTGTAAAAAGGAACCATTCATTACCCATAAGTCTCTCTGATGATTGGTATGATTTTAGACCTTAAAATTTGATTTCCAATGTCAAGAGTGAAATTTGAACTCATATCATTAAATATAAATGCATAATGAATAAGACATACCAGGAATGAGTGACAACAGAAGGCCCTTAGCATTGTTGAAAAACCTTACTACTAGTGCAAAACCCTTCTCAACACTCCCAAGGAAAAACAGTGAAAAATGATCTCTAGACGACCAAAGGAAGAATTTAGAAAGCCCCCGGTGACTCAAACTAGTAAATTCAGATATGTAAAGTTCTTAGTAACCCCATTCGAATTGTTTACAACAAATGATAAAACTAAATTGATATATACTGACAGACAAAATCATCAATGGCATGGTTTGGCATTAGATAGACAAAGGCACTATTACTAATTTAGGTCCATTGGAAACAATTATTTTTCTTGACACTATATTTAACATAGTGAAATCATTATAGAACCTTATCATGATATTCGAGAACAATTCAATACCATATGGACAAGGCCTGATTTCTCTTCATGGCATGGAAAATTGAGTATGGGTTTTGGATGAATAAGCATCGAGTTGCAAAATATTTATTGTAACGCTCCATAGAGTAGCTGTGAATTCTCTGTAACTCTTTGCATAATGTTTTTGAAAAGGATTGTACTTATTCATCCCTCCCCTTATTTTCTAATAAATTTTTATTACACCCTTATATGAAAGATGAATTGAAAAGTGTGCCAAATTATCTGGATCACTCCAAATGAAATCATACATGGATAAACGATAACAATGGAAAATTCATGATTGGTTGTTATGGACCTCCAGTGAAAACTAGGTGCCTAAAAAGGAATGAACTTATGCTTATATAAACATAAAAACAACAAAGTTTAACTATTCAAGTTCAAAATTCAACTACGGGCCTCCGGTGGAAAATATGAAAATACTTTGCTAGGTCTAGATTTCAGTATTGACAATCATAGTAATCAGTCAAGCCTGGAAACCCTCACTACCTTCAATGCACTGAAATCAAGTCACCGTTCAATTTACATTTAAAAGGAAGAATCATAGACCATACCCATAAAAAGCAGCCTTAACATGATCAATAACAAATGAAAATCAGCCTTGTACGAATATTGATTTAACAGAAACTGAAACCCTGCACGAGTGGAAACTCGACAAGTTACTTTGAACGCATGCGAATTTCAAATTCACAAAAATACCAAACAAGAAGCATAAAATTTCAAAGAAATATATTTAAAAGGAAAATGGAAAATCTCTACCTTAAAAGCTTTGGGGTTCTACCATCTCCTCTAGAACGTATGGTTTTAGCAAACAATGCCACAACTGAAAATTTCCCCTTGATCCCCACAAAAAGGAGACGTACCAAGCATAAGAGGTGTTGGATATTTTCCCTGTACAAGCACTTAGATAGGTCGATCAGGGTTACCTTTTGGACATATGGTTTTGTCTAGTCTCCTGCGAATAGTGATGGCACATTTGCATAGATTGCAAAATTTAAATTTAGATATTTGCTCAAGTTTTTTATGATATTTTTTAATAGGATCTATACATTGAGTAAAAAAAATTTGTCATATGTACGAATGTATGAATGTATGAGAATGTTAGAAAATAAAAATAATAAAGTATATTAAATTAAATGAAAAAGAGAGGTTGTCATTCCAAGGGCATGCTTTCCATGTGTCGAAGGTATCGATTCACAAGTTCTAATCTGTGTTCGTCTGGAAACGTCTTCTTCTATCGACAGTTACATAATTGTGAATTGTCTTAGACTTCATGGTAGGAAGAATCTTGAGCACAGTAATAGTTAAAACTACATCCACACATAATGCGAAAATACCCTCGCCATTGGCACCCCAGGAAATTTTACGTCCTCCTTTGCTTGCAAGATCTCTCCTTGAATGTGAATTGGGATTTCTCTCTAATATGCTTTTGCAACTTACTTCACATCCTTCTTAACGTGAGCATATGAGATACACCTACATCCTTCCTAACTTGAGAATATGAGATACACCAACTCCCTCAATTCCCATGGCTTCCTCTACCTCCACCAATGTTTCTTTCCCCGGATAAAGAAAAAAAATCCTCCAAAAGCTTCGAAAGGAGATGAGTAGACTAGACCAGGAATCCAGGATGAAGAAACCAAACTACTAACTTAGCGTGAAGGGAGAAGACCGTGGAAACACGTAATCTTTGGGTGTTTCTTTAATATCCACTATTATAGGTTCCACGCCCTTGTTATCCTCATTGCACTGGTCATATGACGTCCAGACTAAATAGTGATATTGTCTGGCTCTTCAGGGAATTGCAGTAGTGGGCTTATGACTACAGCATGGTCTAGGTAACTTTTCCACGCTCAAATGTCAATCTGAAATACCAAGCCTGTTACGCAATAGCTAAATAATAGAAACTCCAAGGGATCCCTTGAATCATGGTCATTCCCTCGAGGATTTCCATTAAATAAACCAGGGATGGATGACCGTGAGTTGTTTTGAGTGATCAACTTCTCCATATAGCATCAAATTAGGAACTATGGCCATAATTCCATTCATAAAGGATCATATACATTCATACATAACCAATTGCTAGAAATTGCTATATTGGGCTGGGAGAATAGGATGGTACCAGGCGGCTCCCTTTCCCCTCTTCTACATCTCTGTTTGAAAAAGAACCACTTACTTCGAACTAGCCTTGCGCAACATGTTCCAGAAGTCGAGGCCGATACTGAAGAAACAATGGAAGGATACTCCTGAATTTCAATTACAATTGAATTGGTTTACCGAGTCTTCTTAGATAAACCAACAATAGAGCGAGTTGATCTACCTCTTTATTTGTTGTTGGATATGGAACTGGTGTTACTTAACAGAATCTACTGGGTCAATGGCAAGATCAAAATAATAAGTTGTTGTTGGTGATCAGAACCAAACTTAATCAAAATAACAAGTTGCTACTAGTGAGCAAAACCAAAATCAATTGAACAAGGATTCATAAAAGCAATCAAGACTGGGCAGAACAAGAATTCGAAGCATAAAAGACAACAACAACCTTAAGAGCTGCAAATAAGGCTTTTACGATTGAGCTAGCGGAAGTGACAAGCCCTTAAAATGTGGATTGAACACAACCAGAATTAGAAACCAAACTAAAGGTGCACTGTCAGCTCTGCCTTCTCCTTACATTTCACCATAAGTGAAATCGAGGTGTCAATCACAGAGCGTTGGACATGGGTAGAAGCAAAAGGTGTTTACTCTTAGGTAACTTATGTGTTTTCTCTTCATGATTTATTTTCCATTGTATGGCTCTCCAATGGTATGAAGCTTTTAGTGCGTAGGTTCATGTTGTATATTTCCTTCAGGAATTGTCTTTTTATTGCATCTCTCCAAAAAAATATAATCTTGTTAATGCAGAGAGCATCAAGGAGGTGAAATCTCATTAAAGAGGTGTTTGTTTTCTTGAAGTGTCTTGTTTTCTTATTGGTTGTTTTCTTATTGGTTGGATATAGGGCTCAAGTGGAAGTGTATGATGCAGTGTTGTGAACTTTCGAGTGTATGACACTTGGTTACATGTAAACAGAAGAGTGTATGACCCTTGGAAGCATTGGCAGGCATACAAGCAACGATGGTGGTTCCTCTATTATATGATGCAGTTCATGGAAATATATTTTGATTAACATAAAATGTTTGAGATTTAATGCTAGCATTAGTTCGAAGTGAAATTTCCAAATGCGAAATGTGAAGTGAAAAAATGATATAACCTATGCTTTTACCCTCCCCGCCTCGGGAAGAGGCCAAGTAAAATGATCAAACCAATTAACTTTCAAAAAGTTTGGCTATTCGTGATAGTAGCGGGTTATTCGTGATAGTAATCAGGTTATATAAATGCTAAAATCCACCATTTCAATTACAATAGTCCACGCCTTGCCTGCGACAAGGGCTAATAATATGAGAGATATAATAATGATGAATATGCTATAGTGAATCTCAATTCAATATCAATATTATGGGAGATAATTAAAACTCATCATTTTGCTAATTCATAGAAGATATCTTGATGATGGAAAAAAGATTGAAAGAAATGTAGTCAATACAAATCATTTCAGTACTTTTAAATAAATATGAAGATGATAATAAAGATGAGAAAGATGAAGTTAGTAGAATTTTGTGGAGGAAAAAGGTTCTTATTTCTCAGTTAAGAACTAGTTTGCATCAACTTTGATGTGAAACATGATGATGGAAAAGGCCTAAAGAAGATTGGGAAGAACGTCTGTACATTTTTCATGTTTGGGGTAGTGGAATCACAAAAACACTTCATTTTGAAACGTGATGCATTCAAAGACATTAGAGAAAGTTCTGAGAATATGTTAGCATCAGTTTCTTGGCATTGCCTTTTTAGTAAGAGGATTGTTGGAAAGTGGGCCAATGCATCATCAATTTGAATAAGAAAAGGATTGAATTGCAAAGAGCAAAAAACAGGGAACTAATTGTCCATAGACTATTTTTAGTCTCATGGACATTAAAATATCATTTCATTCCTTTACCCTTTCAAAATATATATTGTCTTGAAATATGATAATAATGATACTACTGGTAATTACACTATAAGGTGTTACTCTTTAAAAACAACTCCCCTAGGTGCCACTCTATACTATTCTACACCATTGGATGGAATGTTAGAGGATTGAAGATTTTTAAGCCATCAGATTAATAGTTAATAGTTAAGGAATAATTAATAATTAGAATTGTTTCTTGCTGAATAATTTCTTGATAGTTTCTCCATAAAAGCATTTATATTGTAGAGATTTTCAGTGTTGAACATGAAATATCCTCGTTTTGGGAGATGAACTCTTCAAGGAATAATCTACTCTGATTTGTCATTTCAAAGAAGTGCATCATTTCGATCTTTTATTTCTGAGTACTCTTTTTCCTCCTCTGCAAACCCACGATATTCATTGTATCAGAGAGTTACCCTTCTACTTTTTCCCGCCTTAAAGATCTGTTTCTTCATCGTTTCCTTCTTCGTGCTCGGCCTCGCCATAGCGAAATTGTGATCTGGCAAATTCACATTCAAGAAATGAATATGAAGGCTTGCGTAGTATGTCAGATGCTTTAGAAGGGCCCTGCATATTCTACGACGCTGAGGCTGATAGATTTTCATCGAGGAGGAGTACATAATTTGGCACCCCTGTTTCACCCCCTCTCATCTTCCGGGGAAGCTATCTGAGTAAGCTATTTCGGTGTGCTGTATTTTTATTTAAATCGAAGACATAGTTGATCTAAATTAGGCGCAGACACTGAACTTAATCATGCACGCATTATATCCTAATTTGGAATTTGGTTAAAAGGTTTTCTGGTTTATTACCAAAGGCTATCACACAAAACCGTGGTTAAAAACGTTTTTTTAATTATCGAAGGCTATTACAAAAGATTTTTTTGTTTTCCTTCCAAAAATATTCACGGTGAAATCAAAGTTATGCTGCTAAGAGTATGTGAAAATACCATTCGTTTATCATGTAATGGAGAATTATAATATAAGATAAAATTCATATGCAATTATTGATGATGAATTTGTGATATTTTATATGTGTTTACATATTTTGATTTCACATTTTGGTTTATATCAATTTATATTCATATTTTTTTAGGCGCATTCTTTAACACTTTTTAATTTTTGGATTTCAATATATTTAAAAACTGTTTTATATTATAGAATTTGTAAAGAAAATTTTACATGGATTAAATTTGACTAGATTATTATATTAAAGTTAAAATCTAAAACTACATTCAATAATAATTAGTGAAATTCAAGTTATAATCATTTTAAATTTATTTTATATAATAAATAAAGTTATATTAAAGTAATTATTAGTTTTTACTCATTCACTAATTTTACTTCCTATGGAAGAGAAGTTAAGTCTTAAGGCTATTTTAAGATTTAATATTAACATAACAACTACATCCAATATAATCAATTTTATTGTTTCTTTCATTAATATTCTTGAATTAATAAATTATAATATCATTATTGAAACTAGTTAAATTATATTATTAAGAAATTAATGCAACAAACGCCCACCAAAATATAATGAATATTAAAATAAATGTATTCCATTTTGTAAGGACCACATATCTTGTGTTGTGGAATAGTATATTATTTTAATTAAATATATTTCTTAGCTATCATTCTTTCATATGTTTTCCTTAAGTGTTTTTAATTTTTTATTTACATAGTATAAATTTAATAAATATGTTGATGATGATGTTATTTATTTGTTAGTTATTATAAAAGAATACCTATGTCATTTTTATTTCATTTAATAGTGTTTTATACTATGGAATTTGTAAAGAGAACTTTACATAGGTAAAACTTGACTTGATTATTATATTAAAGCTAATATCGATAACTAAATTTTATTAAAATTAAAATCCAAAACTAAATTAATAATAATTAGTGAAATTAAAAGTATAACCATTATAAATTTATTTTATATCATTTATATTTATAATAAATAAGTTATATCAAAGTAATCATTTGTTTTTTATTCATTTATCAATTTTGATTTATATGAAAAAGAGGTTGGGTATTAAAGCTATCTAAACATTTAATCTTTATACATTTCTCCATTCTTTCTTTAATTTATTACTCATTTACCAATTTTGCTTCACATGAAAGAGGTTGAATCTTAAATCTATTTAAACATTTAATCTTTATACATTTTCTCTATTTTTTCTTTAAGCTATTGTACTTTGGATTTTAATACATTTTTATATTTTAGTATTTTATATATTTTTATAATAAATTTCATATTAACATAACAATTGCATTCAATATAAGATATAAGTGAATTTTGTTGTTTCTTCAATTAATAATTTATAATATCATTATTGAAACTCATTAAATTATATTATTAACAAACTAATGGAAAAAAAACCCACTAAAATACAACGAATATTCAAATAAATGTATTCCATTTTGCAATGACAACGTTATGAAGTAATGGTCTTAGGTTATTCAATATTATATTATTTGAATTAAATAAATTTCTTAGCTATCATTTCTTTATATGTTTCTCTTACGTGTTTATTTTATTTTATTTTATTTATTTACCAATTATAAATTTAATAAATATGTTATACATATTTATTTGTTAGTTATTATAAAAGAATGGACATGTTATTTTTACTTCTTATTATAAATTAATAAATGTTTTATTTATTTATTATTAATAAATGTTTTATTTATTTATTATTATTATCCGTTAAATATATTTGTTATTTATCTTTTTTATTTTTTTAATAAATTCTTTAATTTATTTATTCCAAATTAATGAATTTGGATGTTTTCTATAGGCTCAAATATTCATTCTTTTCTTTTCCAGAAAGTTCAATAATGTTGATGTCTATGACAATTGTTGTGATGCTAAGCCATTGACGTTGACTTTAATGATATTTGGAATAATATTATAATTATTGTAAAAATAGTTTGAAATACAATTAATTTATGTATATGATTAATTGTTTTGCTTAAAAAAAATCAAATAATTAAACAAATCTATATATATATATATATATATATATATATATATATATATATATATATATATATATATACCTTTTAAGTAAATTCTTTTATAAAATATAATTATATAATTCCTTTTAATATGATGGAATAAATTAAAAGCATATATGGTTTAAAACATTAGATTAGAGTGGACAATGTATCTTTTTATTTACATTCAAAATTCCATCTATGTCAAATGGATATTTGACCATGAAACCCCTATGCAAGGGTTTTGGCCCCTCACTATAATATTAAAAAAAAAGGGGTTTGGCCCTTCAGTTTCAAATTTTGAAAATAAAGTGTGAATTAATTCAAACAATGAATCAACAAGAAAAACAACACCCCTTAAAATATTAAGGTTGTCCATAAACAAATGGAATCCTTTTTATAACCTCCCTTTAGCTTCATGATGTATCATTCTTGATGTTTTTTTACTGTTTATCAGATACATTACAAAAAATGTATGTTAAGACTGAACAAAATTTGGTATGGACGAGTTTCTCATGTATCTCATGTGTTGCACTTCTGAGTCAAATGATTTAGGTTTCCCTGTCTAAATGATATGATGAAATTGCCATGAAGCCTTTTCTGAGGACAAAAACTACTTCCATTTGAGGTGCAAGAGACAAGAAAAGATTTGTATCCACGTGACAAGAAAACTTAAGCCTTATAAAGTCTTCATCACCTATGGATCAATGACATAGCACCCTTAGCACAAAATATATAGCACCAACCGTTGTTTTACTATGTTATAAAGTGTTCCCTAAATGTTGCCAATTTCAAGATCAAGACGTTGATATTGATTATCAAATATTTCATATGAATACACCAAAAAGCCTCAAATCATATTTTCTAGCTTGTAGAGGGAAGAGAATTGACCTTGTAATAGATATCTTAACAAAGATGGTCTCGCTAGCCTCAGATCATGATCCACTAGATTAAAATTTTGGGCTTTGTGTAGTTAAGAAACCAATCCCATCCAACATTGGCACTTGGGAGTAAAGGCTAATTTTAGTAATTTTGAAGTCAAAACAAAGTTGTAGGCTATTATGTTTTCACTCAAATTCTCATGGTGGTGTGTAGCAATGCACCATTTTCTTCTCCAACATAGTGCTTCGTGTTAGTTATCAATCTTGTAGTCTCCATTACATTCTCTAATGTGTAATCCAATGCTTCATTCCCCAAATCATATAAACTACTTGCATGATTTTTCATGGTCATAGATTAAATATTCCATCTATTTATGAAAATATAGAAACTTGGTTTACTGCTGGATTGATAGTAATATATCCAAAATATTCATGGGGAGAAGTGTAGTGCTTAGAAGTATCAGTGGTGACAAGAACAGATTCATACCATTATAATTGAGCACTATGCCTATGTTTTAATATCCTTCATACTAATTGTTTGAAGCAAGATATCTACAACTCACATTTGATTAGAAAAAATGTCTTCAAAGTTTCTTTATGGGATAACAAATGATCCCCAAGTGGAGACATAAATGGAGAAGCAAATTCGGTGCAATGGAGAAGCAAATTCGGTGCATGACAATATTTCTCTAGTTGTTTAACAGACACCAAATTCTAATTGGCAAGCGGTTGTATGGACCAAAAGGACTTGTTGTAGCTTAGTCATCATTCAGTAGCCCAATACTTGATACTAGTGGAGATACTAGTTCTATTCAGAATGTGGTATGACTATGCACATATTTTCTCAAAATTTTGTGTATGTTTTTATGTGCTTAAAGAGTTGCATAATTTTATATTTTCTCTGATAAATACCAAAACACTCATTATCTGTATCTCACGAGCTAGCTCAGAGGTAAGGAACTTCATAACCTTTTCTTCATCCTCATCAATGAAAATTCCTTAAGCTTATGCAATTGAAAAAGTCCAATTCTGAAACCAATCAATTCATGTATCATAAACTCCCACAAATGGACTTGTTTTGAGTTGATTTTAAGTTGATTCATTCATTAGTCTAGAGTGAGATGTGGGAATCATATTGCATGCTTTAAGTCCTTAAATTTTTTGAATGAAATTTGATTTTTAGGGCTTTTCTCAGCATTTCAGTTAAATATCTTACACTATAACTGATAAAATCATAGATTCTTTCCATACTTTATCCTCTTCATTCTAGACATGAATGTAGCTTCTTGTGTTGTAGATTATCCATGATTGTCACTTCTCTCTTCGATCATTGGTTGTCATACACTTTATTACTTCCATGGCATGTCTTATAACTGAATTTAAGAAGAATGAAAGCTTTCATTTTTGATATTTAAACAATTTTAGGTTTCAAAAATTGGTATAATAGTTCATTAATATGCATGAAAATATTATTATGAAGAAAGTTAAAAGATCGACATAGGCATGTAGTACTTTCTTTAGTTGTTGGAGCGTTTCTGCATAATTTCCAGTCTACCACGAACAAGTGAACAAGGAGTATCTTGTCATTGTTTAGCCTCATTTTCTTGCTTCACATAATCTTAGTGTGACTATAAAGGTTAAGAGATAAAATTAATTTACGTTGTGATTGTTTAGCCTCATTTGCTTGCTTCAAATAATCTTAGTGTGACTATAAAAGTTAGGAGATAAAATTAATTTAATAATGTAGGCATCCATGTTAGACATTAATAATCTTTATTGGAGAATGCAAATGGGATTAATAATAATGATTAATAATAATGATTGAGGAATTAATAATAATGATTAAAATGTTATTGTTTTTAATACACATTTTATTAATGATGAGTGAAACTCTATCTTGAATGTAAAACACATTTTTATTTTTAATACAAGTTCCATATTGTTTATGGGGTCTTTGCAACAGCTAGTAAATTACTAAATTTATATACTATCGAGATAAACATCAATTAAATTTAAATTTAACGAATCAATCTTTGTAAAACATCGAAACACTCGATCACGCCGATAATATTATTTTGATTGACAAATTAAATAATGAACTAAAATAATTATAGTTTCTTCGTATAGGACTTCAAATTTTTACCATATACAAGATTTGAATAGTATATTTTCGCCATATACAGGCTTTGAAACACGCTGCAAGAGTGAAACCAAAAAACTAAAAACTTGTGTGTTCACACCGATAGTATTATTTTAATTGACAATTTAAATAATGAACCAAAATAATTCCAGTTTCCTTTGTATAGGACTTCAAATTTTGGCCATATACAAGCTTTGAATTTTATATTTTAGCCATATACAGGCTTTGAAGCACGCCACAAGAGTGAAACCAAAAAACTAAAAACTTCTGTGTTCCTGTTCTCATTCATTTCATCTTATTCCTAGTTAATTTTTTTTAAGGTGTATGATTTTTAATATGCAAGTTTTCCAATTTTAATGGTAAAGATTTTGTTGAAAGTTCTACTTTATTTGAAATTTGATGTAAATCTATATAGTTAAAATATTTCAAATAGCAGAAAAAATTAAATAAAATTAATAAATAAATATAATTTGACAGAAAAATTATTACTAAATACCAGAGAAAAAGCCAAAAGAAATAGAAACATTAGATGTAAATTACAACTATATGTGAATTATAGTTGTAACATCGAAACACATTTTCTATTTCATATGTTCAATGAATTGAAGAAATATTGAAGAGACCTTTATCATCTGCTAAAGATCCAACTGAAAGCTTTCCTAAATTCTGTAAACAATTTCGCAAATCGTCGAAAGAGTCCCAACTTTTGGAGTATTTCCCAACATTCAGTCCATTATGAGATTCCTCCGTTGATACATCATGAATTTCTTATTGCCCAAATAAATATAGCAGAAGAATAATAAAATTGTCTGTTTATTTACTACGCACCTTGATACATCATGAACCACGCGTTCTTGCATGCAATGCGGAGGCAACGTAAATATAAATATAGAGAAAACCATTGCCCATAATGAAATATGTAAATGGTTGGCGGAAATATCTTATAATTTGAAAACGATAAAAAAAAATTACTTATTGATACCCTCGCAGATGTATAATTTTCGGCTTTCTTGCACCTCATCCGTGATCGATTTTCTTCATTGTGACGCTGTTCCGCAGTTTCATCGTACAGTTATATATCGGTGTAATATGATTGATGTGACTAATGACATTTGTATATATGTAAATATTGTACAATAAACCTAATATAAAAAAAACTTGTTCAGGAGATTAACCCCCTTAAAAAAATAATTCTAGATCCTCTATCGGGTTCAAAATTGGCACTGTGCACATCGAAGCTTTCAATATGTCTGTATAATCCCTGAGGAAAATTAATAGAAGTATGGCTCGTCATTTTCAGTTTGGGGTTGACTTTGGAGATTACCTAATATGTCACAAGTCAAACTAAATCAGGTTCAAATGTGGGTGAAATTTCAATGTTAATAGCCAACTTTTTGTATGGCACATCTGCCACTCAACTTAATGCAATGGACTACTTATAATTTATCTGTATGGTCCAATGTTCAGAGCTTACCTCGTTAGGAGAGAAGAAGTTAAAGCTTTAAAATATCTGGGTTACTTTTAATTATTATTATTATTTAAATATAAATATAAAGAAAATTTAAACTATTGTTGTTATTATATTTAAATATAGATTTATTATTTTATTTAAATATAAATGTAAAAGAAAATTTAAATTATTGTATTGTTGTTTACAACATGTAGTTTATAGAATGTAATATATATTATTATTATGTAATTTTAGTCACAATCAAGTTAGATATCAAATTGGTGTATGATTTTTTTTGTGTACGCGATAAGGGACCTATTTTAATTTGACTACGTAGTTTACCAAGGCATACATACTCTACTTTTTTGGTTTTGAACCTATGAACCTTTTATGAGGAATCGCATGCTCTTAACCATTAGATCCACTCAAGTTATATATATATATATATATATATATATATATATATATATATATATATATATATATATATATATATATATCTTAAATCAATATAATATTAAAAATTAATACAAAAGATTAACAAAATAAGAGATTAAAAAGTTTCATAAAATCTGTTTCATAAAGTTTAATTTTTCTAGTCTAATTAAAATTAAAATTTTTTTTTACCAAAATAAAAAACAATATAAGTTACTGGTGTAAAAATGTTATAAAGTAAATTAAAATAAAATATCTATAAAATATTTTGATTTTGAAATGAGTTATGGTTTTTGCACAAGTGGTATTGCTAAAACATGGCATTGGCCCATGGTATAGCCTATTTAAATGTCAATAATATTCATGGTAAAATGGAGTTGAACCTTGTTATATTGTAAGTATTAAATTTTAATTTAAAAAATATTATAAAATTAAATTAAATTAAAATAGTTATAAAATATATTTAAATAAGTTGTAGTTTTGAAATATGTGTTTTTTAATTCAATCTAAAACCACATAAAAATACTTATCAACCAAATAAAAAATTAAAATATAAATTAACTAATTAAAAAAAAATCTTTTAAATATTTTTTATATAAAATATTTGAAATTGAAAACAAAAATGCATTTTAAATTTCTTGGTTAACCAGTAATTTAAATTTCATTTTTTTAAAAGCGGTTTTTGTATTATCTCACATTAACCTAACAAACAATATATAATTTTTCTACTATGTAAATTAATTTGATTGGAAAATCGCGTCAACGTGTCCGAAGGACCTATGTTGAGAAAAACTAGGTATTTGACAACCTTCTTATACAATAATTAATCAAAAAAATATCAACCATAAAAACATTACTAAGTGTCAACACAAAAAAAAAATCCAGAACCATTACACAATCTATTAATCATTCCAACCACCATTACACAATCTATGAATATAAAGATGTAACCAAAGTGGATCTTGAGCACTAGATCATGATAGAGTTGACGAAGCTATAATACATGGAATATGAGTTTATGTGAGCATAAATCGTGGAAAGAGGAAGAGGAATATTGTAAAAGGAAGTAGATCTATGGAACATGTTTTCTACTTTAACCAATAAAAGAAGAATGGAAAAAATTCTAAACAGAACATCGTAGTTAATAAGTTAAAATCAAATCAAAGAAATAGGAAACCATTACAATATTAAACAGAACATCGTAGTTAATAAGTTAAAATCAAATCAAAGAAATAGGAAACCATTACAATATTTTTCTGGAAAAAATCTCAAATAATATCACATTGTAAATAATGCTCGATGTATTATTGAGCATCTAATTAGTTACACCACATTACAAAGTATTTGTACACTCAAAAAAATTTCAATAATATTGCAATTTTTTTATAATAGAGATTCTACACAAATTGTAATATTAGCAACTACATCGAAAGGTGCAAAGGAATGTCAAAAGTTTAAAAAGTGAAGAACAAAAACACAGAGGAAAAAATTGAAGTTTCGATCATAGCAAAAATAATACTTCATATCAATAAAATATATAAAATAATAATACCTTATCCAAAATTACATTCTTCCAATTCATGGAAAGACCTTTGCAAGAAAATAATACTTCACATCAATAAAAGATGTAAAAAAACCAAAGCCTTACCCATTCATCTAGATGTTTGATGTAGAAATTGATTATACATATTTGTAGCCTTATCATATCTAGATTTCCTCCATTCCTCATAATCAACTTTTGCTTGTAATATACGCTTCTCTAATTTCCAAACACTTTACATAAACAATCAACAATACAAAGTTACAAAGAAACTAAATTAATAGAAAAACAATTTAATTTGAAAAGTGAACCCAACATGTGAAAAAGCATAAATTATACCTTGACTTAGTTTTGTGGATGAAGAAATACCACATGCGACCCTCTCTCCAATACCAGTGACTCTTGACCACCATATGAAAAGTCATAATTTGTCATTGTGGATGAAGGGGTACCACTCTCCACATGCATGACTTTTTCAACTACCAATCATTCTTTATTCTCATCAAAATTCACTTTCTACTATAATAATATTTACTTATTTTTTAAATAAATAAACACATTAAAAATTTTAATATCCTAAATCTACAAAGAAGACAGGCTAACTGTTATTTAATGGATATTCGTTTTTTTGGAAATTAAATAATAGTTTGAATAACAATTCCAATTCACATATATTTAAAAAAAACATCAAAATTATATGAGAAATACCAAGCAAAAATGTCAATAATTTGAACCCTAGTAACTAGGATGCATGAACTTATGTCAATATTTAAAACTAAAACAACACAGAAAAATTAATATTAAATGAATGAGAATACGACACTCAGAAAATTGTAAATAAAGAAACTTATATCAGTACTGACAAGAATCACTAATTAGCGCTGAAAGATATAATGATAGTAACTTCAACTTAATCAAAAAGGTTGAAAATAGTGGATGTTGGTTTTCAAGGTTTCTGTAATATAAATACACTTACCAATTCCTAGAGTATATTCAATGCCCTCACTTAGTTTCAAGATTACCGTTTTGAATGAGAAAATCACTCTTTTAAAAGCCAAATATAACATTTAAACATAATATCGATATAAGGGGAAAAGAAGAACTTCTCAAATCAACGCTCCTCAAAATTTAGGCAAAAACATGGGAACATCAAGATGAAAAAGAACATACACTAAAATTAAGTATTTTATAGCACCATGACTTGTGTTCTCCCAACTATAGTTATTGATGCTTTTGAAGCAAGGACAGCTGATCAGGAGCTCAAAATTTGCCAAAGATTCATAGTGTCAAAATCTTGATAATATTAGCTTTAGATCGAAGAGCTCATCATTTTGAATCCAACGATGTGAATGACACTCAAATATGAGCTCATATCCACAAGTTAGAGCAAGTCAAAGTTCATGTTTGTCTTAGACACATGGGAGGATTGGATGACATGGCAAAGGTCCCATCGAATGGGGAACTGCCAAGTGGTAGGTTGCCATTGGCCTTCGCATATCACATATCAGAGCAAAAGGCAAGTCAACATTAGAAATTAGCCCCCAAGCAAGAAGGGTTGTGGTGCGATAAAGCAATTGCAAATCACCATCGCAATTGGTGAAGGGGAAGGTGTTATAGAATCAGCCCCGAACAAGATGGGTTGCAATGTGATATCACAATCACATATTTGAGGAGTTAAGAATCAGCCCCTGGTTCAAGTATAGTTGCGATGTGATTTATTGTATATCACAATCGCAAAAGGTCTCGCATTACATTACCGTCAGTTCTCCACCGATTTGAAATGTGATAGGATATCATAGATGCAATGCGACTTTAGATTCCAGTTTATAACCCTAGCGAGTCTGGTGCTAAAGCAGTGTATGGACTTTGATATCCGTCGATCGAAAGTGTCAATTACAATAGGACTGCCGGATGTGATATGTTTTATGTTGTGTTTCATAATCCTGACAGATCCGTGTATCACAGAGTGCCCGTTGTTTGGGCTTGGGGCTCTCCACTGATTGCAATAAGAGATAAGTTCCGGACATGATATGTTTCATAGTTGTAGTTTATAACTTGTCGGGTCCGCCACATCACATGTCGCAATGTGTTAAATCCTCTGTATAAGAATCTCCCCCAGAAAATCCAATTGCGATATCCGACAGAGCTATGGAACCGTAGCCTTTTCCATCGGACCACCACTCCGCATGTAACCACTAAGCCCTTATCTGCGAGATAGGCGGGACCACCGATTTTGGTGGAACTGCCAGTTTTAACTGTGAATATTGAATTTAATTGGGAGTAAGTCAAACTTGGAGGAGAAAATTGTGGAAACACTGTCAGAAGTCATAAATAAGGTAATTTGCGACCAAATGGGATTCAAAAAATGGCTAGATATCCATTTTTGGATATTTTGAACTCATTGGAACAAGTTTCAGGATCAAAGGAGCACTTTCAAATATGATTTTTGCAAAGTGAAGCCTATGGGTGCCATGGTCAACTAGAGTGTTGATTTACTTTATGGAGGAGTATGAAGGTGGAGACGACCTTGCAGGGGTATTCCAACCTCCATGTGCTTTCTGCAATAGCCATTATAACAGTGTTGTATATTTAATTCTTCTTTTATCTATATGTGTATAGAGAAAAACACTTGTTTAAGTACTTCAAGTGGAGTGGAGTACTGTTTATGTTCTTGGAAGTTGGAGTATGGGGTCTTGATTTGAGAGCACTTAACTTGATAATTGTTTCATGACTAAATGTAGGTTTTCATGTATTTAGAGTGAAAGTTCTTTGTAAAATAATGATCCCTTAAAGGGGAAACTAGCCACTCTTTTTGTCAGCACACTTATGTACTCTTTATTACTGAAGCATTTTCAACATAATGAGAAGGGGTCATGCCCTTAGAGCTAATCCAAGGAGATGTAGCCGAGGAGGGGTGAACTCCTTTATCAATGGTTGGTGTATTATTGATCGATACATGTTTCCATTCAATTTTTTGGTTCCATGTCTTAAGTTTTATTCACGAAACTAACTTAAGTAAAATAGACTTAAAATTTATGTGTTTACTTGCTATTTTGGAGTACAACCTCAAGCACATTTTTATATTCTTAATGGGGAATTAGCACAGGATTACTAATCTTCTCCATTTCAAATCAGGTTGGTATTAGAGCTTTGGTTTACTTTTTTCAAGGAGGAATTGACTGTTGTTTGCAAGTTAATGTGTTTTGAAGCTCATTGAGGAGAAGGTTTTGGAAAGGAGAGCAAGATTGTTACAATCTCTACCACCAAGTTCTGCCTCAAATTGCAGTAGAAGCTTCAAGAAAATCATGTCCCAAGGAGGAGAGTCTACAAGAATGTTAGAGGATGTGAAGGATTTTAGAAAGTCTTTCTTAGACATGGCAGAAATGGTGAAAGTCATCTATGAAGAGATGAATACCAAATTGCAAGGCCAAAGCTCTAGACCTCCAAGAGGAGAATGTTATCCAAGGGAAGAAGGTAATAAGAATGGTGATAAACCACCATCTTCTCCACAATCTTCATGTTTTTGTACAACTATTATGCAAGATGCTAGTGTAGAAATTCCCCCTGACAAGGTAGATGGACAAGTTTGTAACTTTTGTCCACATGATGTGGAATATGAGGTTCTATTAGCATCTAAATTCAAGGAGCTGAAAGAAGAGAGCCAAAGAGTCTAAGAGGACACATCCATAATCAAAAGTGAGTTCGAAAACATCTTCATGTGTCAATCAAAAGATCATGCAAATGGTAAGAATTTACATGCTTCTTCCTTATGCGAAAGTGTTGACATAAATTCATTTTCATCATTTGAAAAACACAGTAAAGGCATTGGATCCAAACTCTTGACCAAGATACTTTACAAGGGAGGAGGCCTTGGAGTAAACTAGTAGGGAATTAAAAACCCAATTGTGGCTAAGGAGAGGCCTAAATATGAAGTCTTAGGCTATGTTGCAAAATAAGAATGGTCTTCTAGCAACAACTCATTGGTATTGTGTTCCTTTCTCTATAAGAAAGGACATGAGGAGGAAAGATGTTGGGAGTTGCATCCAGAAATGGTTCCCACTTGGTTCCTCAAGTGTAAGGAGGACTCGAAGTGAAAAACATCTCCAAAGAGAGATGAATATGTTGAAGAAGAAGGGAAGTTGTGGAAACAATTTCCAATACTTCTCAACCCAATGCCCATTGATATTGTTGCAAGTACAAAATTTCTTTTGAGCTCCTCTCGACTCACCTTCCTTTAACTTTGGATGAGATTTTCTAGTTTCGGTTTCAATTCCAGCAGACATAAAAATCTTCTTGATGACTGCTTTCCTTTTATCGCACTTACCTACACAATGGTTAGTTGAAAGGAAAAATGTGCATGGAAACATATTCCTCAACATGTTATTCAAATATGCGTGTTGTTTTCCATTATGAACATCATTCGAATTAACATAACGGATATACATTTGTTTGTTGTCCTTTGGCTTACGCTGCTTGTGTGAGGAACTTGCGTGGAGAGAAGAATTTAGCTTCCCTTCTTCTTCATTGGGTTGAGAAGTATTGGAAACCAATTTTTTTTAGTGGGGAAGAGTGATCAGGAGCTCAAAATTTGAAAAAAATTTAAAGTGTCGTAATATTGATAAGTTTAGCTTGATATCGAAGAGCTCATCATTTTGAATCCAACGGTGTGAACGACACTCAAATCCAAGCTCATATGCAGAAGTTAGAGCAAGTGAAATTTTAGGTTTGACTTGGACACGTGGCAAGATTGGATGACATGGAAAAGGTCCCAGCAAATGGGGAGGTGCCAAGTGGCAAGTTTCCATTGGCCCCCGCATGTTGCATGTTGGAGCAAAAGGTAGGTTGGCATTAGAAATCGGCCTCCGAGTAGGAAGGTTTGCGATTCAATAAGGCAATCGCAAATCGTGATCGCAATCAGCGAAGGGGAAGGTGTTGTAGAATTGGCCACCAGGAGGATGGGTTGAGATATGATATCACAATTGCATATTAGAGGAGTTAAGAATTGGCTCCTGGTTCAAGCATGGTTGCAATGCGATTTATCACATATCATAATCGCAGAAATTCCCGTATTACATTACCGTCAGTTCTCCATCGATGCAAAATGCATTAGGATATCCTAGATGTAATGCGACTTTAGATTCCAATTTATAACCTCGGTGGGTCTACTTCTATTCTCCGCCGATTGCGATAAGCGATAAGTGTTGGATGCGATATGTTTCAGAGTTGTAGTTTATAAATCGTCGGGTCTACCACATTACCATATCGCATGTCACAATGCGTTAAGTCCTGTGTATGAGAATCGCCCCCAGCAATGCCGATTGTGATATCTGACAGAGTTGCGGAACCGTAGACTTTTCAACAGACCACCACTCCGCATGTGACCACTTGGCCCTTAACCATGAGATAGGCGGGAAGCATGGCGGGACTACTGATTTCGGTAGAACTATCAGTTTTAACTGCAGATAATGAATTTAACTGGCAATCAGCCAGATTTGGAGGAGAAAATTTTGGAAAGACTAAGAGAAGTCATAACTAAGGCAATTTTCGACCAAATGGGATGCAAATGGAGGCTAGATAGCCATTTTTGGGTATTTTGAACTCATTGGAAGAGGTTTCAGGATCAAAAGAGCACTTCTGGATAGGCTTTTTGCAAAGTGAAGCCTATGGGCACCATGGTCAACCAAAGTGTTGATTTAGTTTATGGTGGAGTATGAAGGTGGAGATGACCTTGTATGGGTCTTCCATCCTCCATGTGCTTTCTACAACATCCATTACAATAGTTTTGTAGCTTTATTTCTTCATTTCTCTATGTGTGTATGGAGAAAGAGACTTGTTTAAGTACTTCAAGTGGATTGTAATATTATTTATGCTCTTGGAAGTTGGAGTATGGGGTCTTGATTTGGGAGCCCTTAGCTTGCTTATTGTTTCCTGACTAACTGTAGGTTCTCGTGTTTAGAGTGAGACTTCTTTGAAAAATATTTTCTCCTTGAAGGGGAAACTAGCCACTCTTTTTGTCAGCACACTTATGTACTCTTTATTACTGAAGAATTTTGAGCATAGTGAGAAAGGGTCATGCCTTTAGAGCTGATCCAAGTTGATGTAGCCCAGGAGGGGTGAACTCATTTATGAATGGCTGGTGTATTATTTATTGATACATGCTTCTATTCATTGTTTTGGTTTCATGTTTTAAGTTTTATTCATGAAACTAACCTACATAAAACACACAAAAAAATTATGTTTTTACTTGCTATTTTGGAATACAACCTCAAGCACTTTTTTATATTATGAATGGGGAATTAGCACAAAATTACTAATCTGCTCCATTTCAGATCAACACCACTCTCATAAAACAATGCTTGGGAGAATTTGCATGGAACTGCAAGCATAATTCAAAAGAATTTAATCACAGAGTAAAACAATATGTAACTATCATTGAATGAGATTTGCAATGGATAGAAAAGACTTAAATATCTTCCTAAATCTCATTGAACTCTTTAGGAATGATACAAAGTTTCACTTAAGGCTAACCACAATTGCTCTAAAAGGCTACAAATGATCGGTTGCCATTCTTTATCCTCACGACATTGGAAATTTACTTTCTAGGTTCATTCGTACAATGATAGAAATGGCTTCAGGTTTCAAGTCAAAATAAGCACTACAAGAAGAGTACATGAGCTATTAATATGTGCCCCAAATTCCTTAGATTTAAAACCTAAGTAATCGATTCCCTGTAATTCTCTTAAACCTGTTTTCATATTTGGAAATGCTTGATCCTGTATCTAATAAATTTACATACAGTTGATTTAGAAAATGAAAATGATAAAGAAAAGAAAACACACTCATCCAACTTGAAAAGAAATGAATTTGAGTCAATGTCTAGTAAAAAAAATCATCAGTTTGACCCAATCTTACTTACAAATTTCCTTTTTTATAGTTCTAATAGTTAGCTAACATATCATGTTGTCTTTCCAACATGTCCTACCAATAACTGAATGTGATTCAGCATAATTTTTTCTAGAATATATGCTTCCAGTGACTAACTGTAGCTAACACAAAAAAATACCCCATAAAAAATATACAAGAACTTAAACAAACACATAAATACCCTAAAAATCATACCCTCGATTGCAAACATCATTTCATAACAACCCAAAGAATCATTGATAAAATGACATGCTTCTTTGTAAGGCTATAAACACTTCTCAGTGTTGCTAGTCTACAAGTAACCTAATAAGATGGTCAAACGAGGGACTCCTACACCAAAAATATTAGTGCACCTGTATCATAGATCTTGCTGCTTCATTGGATAATATCACATTTTTCTACTCCAATTTTGCTACTTTCCTGACAATGAATTTGAACATAAGCAATCACACAGGCCTACAACATTTAGATTCTAGCTTCCTATAGAAATCCTAGATGAAATATACATCATCCATTCCGACGTAATTTGCATTCACACTTTGGGAATATATACTCATTTAAAATCAATTGGAATGTTATGCATTCTTCTAACCATAAATTTCACAAAATGAACCAGTTTTGGCCCAAGTTGTTTGAAATGATTATTTTCATCACACAAAATCAGACTCTTTGATCTATTTTCCACTGGAAATTAAGAGTATGGATGTCTTTAACATAAAATGTAAGGTTGTCGAATGCTTTCTCCCTCAAATTTCATATGTTGTAATAGCTTTGAACTAGATAGTTTGAAAAAATAGTTTAAATAAACCAAATCCAGACCTTGAGAACAAGTTTCTTAAAACTTCCATTAAAATAGATAAAGTAGTAAGCAAACAGAAGTGAATTTCTTCAAATAAATAGAAGGGAAAGAGTGATACCTTGGAGACATGTTCCAGGGTATCTTGTTGAGGAAAAATGGGAACTCTAAGCTTGATGGTGACAATAACATCATTACCTTTGAGGGGAAGATACCTCCGTGGCTCACCGAATTTGGGGTCAGTGTTTCATTAGCAAGAGCGTGAATGTTGTTCAAGGAAAATATCATTTTGGATATATCTTTCCAAGATAGAGACAACTTATTTCCAGTGTAATATCCTTTCAGAATGATATAAGAATAATCCACTCTCCTTATTCCATCAGTCGAATGTTTTACAATCTCTGCTTTACTATCTGCTATATTGAAACATGGAAATCACAGAAACTAATGGAAGACTTCGTATATGTAAATGTACCCTTTTCATTCATAAGCGCATTGATAAGGTCCTTGGAATCTGTAACGGTAAGAAGATATATTTCTCCAAATTTCAAGAAAGACTCTTCCACCCCCTGAATGTGCCCGTGCATGTCACCTAGTTGTGTGGCAACAACATGGGATTGTTCTTCGATCATCACCTCCACGTCTATCTTCAAGTGCTGCAACTGCCTAGCTAACTTGACATTCATCGAATACAACTCTTCGTTGATCCATCTCTTATTATGTTATAGGGCATCCCGGTAAAATTCCAAGAGAAAAATAGATAGACACGTCCTGGAATCTCTCGCTAGACCTCCTTTTATGATGAAGGCAACGTGGAAGAGAAAGAGTTGATGAGTGTCTATTGTGTTATAGGGATGGACACAATAGACACTCATTTTTTACTTCCCCTCATCTAATTATTAAATTTAGTATCAAAATTCCTTCGTTTTCAACTTCCCCTCTAGTTTTGATTTGTAAACTTAGTATGAAAATTTAGTTTCCTCCCTACCCCTCATTCATTCCTATCCACCACTATCCATTTCGAATTCCAGGAGAGAAGGGAAAGATAGACACTATCCATTTCGAATTCCAGGAGAGAAGGGAAAGATAGACCGAACCAAGAAATTATCTCTGATTTGCTCGAAGAAGGAGAAAGGTAGCGACAGTGGGAAAACAATTGTAGATCATCGTGACCACTCTTCTCCAATGACATTACCCTTCCACAACAAGAAACCCATGACAGGCCACTGCAAATCCATGGAATTCAGAGGAGGCACAGCCCAACAAAAGGAAAACCCACCCAACACTAGAATGGGGCCCTTGAAAAAGCCCTCCTTGCTCATATCACGCGGTGCCTCATGAGGTTTTCATATCTCCGGAAGAAGAAATGCCCAGGAGAACCCCTCCAACAAGGCCACCAGGGAAAAATCTAGAAAGCCTGCTAGATAAAGGCCCTCTAGTTTGAAATCAAGCAGAGTCACATAAAAAACAGTGAAGAAGTCCAGCCATCAAGAAGAAGAAACCAACCAAGTGTTAAACTTGGATAGGTGTGATGGATGAAATCTAAGCACTCTAATTTCTTTCGAGTGCATAATCTTTTCACATAGAAACCCTGGAAAGAAAAATGCCTTCGGCGTAATTATAACATTGAGTCAAAACTCTCACATTTTATATCTCCAACCTTAAAAATAAATAAATATGAAAAAGAAAATCTTAGATTATTTATGGTTTTTTAATTCTGGGGGAGATAGGGGAAGTTAAGAAATCCTCCCAAAGTTTCGAGCATGAATTTTGTCAATTTAATGGAGTTAGGAGATCCTCCAAAAATATAAGTGAAAATGCATAAAACTTTGAGCTAATTATCTTACAACATTATTGTGTAAAAGAAAAGATATATTCAAAATAAATTGACTTGGCATATTATAATAAAGTTTAAATTGTGCCACGCATGCTTACCAAGCCTATTGAAAATGTTATGTTTGGAATTTGCAGAAATGAATTGTGGTGTATAAAATTGATTTATTTATTAAAGGGGAGTGTCAGTAATAGTTAAGTTAAAATTAATTGGTTTTAGCATCACCTTTAGAATTTCTATATTTAGCATAAATAACTTCTTTATCCCTAGGTTTTAAGGGTTTATTGTGTTTACATTTTCCTCTATATTGTAGTATTTAATTCAATTATGTGTTTTTTTGTATGAGAGAAATGGTTTATCAATATGTATTCTCTAATTTTAGTTAATAATTGATCTATAAACTGCCATGGATATTTCAGTAGAGAGTTCATCACAACATATCTGATAAATTACACTTAAAAATTAGAAATTTGCACTATGAGGTTTATTTCTCTTTAGATTTGTAGATATGTAAATTATTGTTTATTGTGTATGTATGAAAAGAATAGATAACATAAAAATAAAAAGTCAAAAAACATGATTTTGCACAAAGTATCGCCTACGAAAATATTTTGGGAGAAAACCTAGCTGGAAGGTGGGGTCACTCTACTCCTTTTCTTTGAATAGAGAATAAATGCAAGTACAAAGAAGTAAGGCTTGTGGCCCACAGGCTATTATAGTGCACAAATCCTCTGTATGTACTCTCTCCATATCCTTCTTAGCTACTATGTTCATCTATGGAACAAAATGCACTTGAAAATGAAGGAACCCTTTTTATTCTTAGTGGCCCAGTTATGTCACAACCCTACAACCTACTAGTGGTTAGGTTTGACTCCTTCAAATATTAATTAGAGTTACAAAATTAACTATTATAGATCAATCTTAATCATGATCACATGGGTAGCCCATTTTCAATGAGTAATGGGGATGACGTGGGATCCTCTCGAATTATTGTGGTCGAAATAGGAAGGTCAACTTCTAATTTTCATAACTTTTGCATAAAAAATTTGATTGAGGTGAGTCTTGTGTCGTTGGAAACGTGTATATGTGTAGAATAAAAATAATGGGTGCATCACTCTAGCAACAAATTTATATGCCCCCAAAAAGTCATTTGATGCCTCAAAATGCTACCAGAAAGTTTTAAACCCCCCAATTTGCTAAATTGGTTCCTGCCAATAAAAATGGTCTGCTCACTTGATTTCTCCGCTTTTTCCACTCTGAAAACATCAAGATGAATGAAAACAATATAATTATCCTATCCTTATCAATAACCATATAAAAAGCTAATCCTTGCATTTAATTTTTTTTCTAACACACACAAATATCTATATCTATATATATATATATATATATATATATATATATATATATATATATATATATAAATAAATATAAATAATTAAAAAAATATATATTTAAAATATATTTATATAGAGAGATGTGACATATATATAAAATATAAATAGATGTATCTGACCATATAGGTAAGATAAATTAAATTGAAATAATGACCAATCATATTTATACTTACGATATTTTAAAATTTTATTTTAACTAATGAGCATATAAAATATATAATAATTGCAATAGTCTCTTTATATATAAAATTTATACCATGCTTATCATATTAAAAAATTAAATAAATGAGATTATAAGACGGTAAAAAAATGAAATGCTCATATATATGTAGTTATATGTATTATAGGGTTTTAATTGAATTAAAAGTAAGAATATTTCTATATAAAAAAATATGAAATTTAGATATAACATAAATAATATTATTAAAAAACATTTTAGATCAAGAGACATCAAATCTTTTGAAGGGTAAACATTTTCTTAATATTTGCACTAAAAAATGGTTTGCACCTTGAGAGATTTGATCATTATTTGGGCTTGAAATATACAAAATTAAAATGGATCTATCTTTCTTAATATATGTGGCATGGTCAAAAAAATATATTGATTAACCTATATATTATTTTAAAAAAAATCACAAGGTTACTAGTTACTAGTTTTGAGTTTAAAAAAATACAAAAATAATATAATCCATGTGTTATTCTTTATTTTTCTAATTCAATTTATTACCCTATAATTTTGTTTGGTATTTTCGATATTTTTATGATATTTACGCCCTGGGCATTATCTCTATGGGCTTTCGTTGTGCAGACA
The DNA here is from genome assembly GCA_031772625.1 of Pinus tabuliformis. Lineage (NCBI taxonomy): Eukaryota > Viridiplantae > Streptophyta > Pinopsida > Pinales > Pinaceae > Pinus > Pinus tabuliformis. Next base: position 149,951,147 of record CM062804.1, on the reverse strand, counting down.
TTGTTCATTGCAGTGAATCAATGAAATTCAATTCCGTCCTCCTCCCAGCTATTCAAATTTGACACGAGGTTGGTTTCTTCTTCTTCCTTGGAGGACGACTTCATTATTTCTTATGTGGCTCTGCCTGATTTCAGACTGGAGGGCCTTTCCTTGATGGGTTGTCTGGATGGGTTGTCTCTATCTTTCCCTGGTTGACTTGTTGGAGGGGTCCTCCTCGGCATTGGTTCCTTCGGTGATACCGCGACCTCTGGAGGCGTTGTGGGATGTGAGCGAGGAGGGATCTTCACAATATTCGGACAGGGGGATATATCCTGGATGTGCAGCCTATTCGTGTGGTTTCTCTTCTACAACCTACGTTTGTTCCCCTGAATCATCGACACCCACCATCCTATACTCTTTATATATATTCAATATTTGATACAGTTGAGGTGGGGAAGAATGAGCAGGATGGCAGTCTTAGAGGACAAAATCAATAGAAATATATACAAGTCCCAGATATTTAAAGCTCTGCCGAAGGTGCTAAAATGGGTGCTGATAAAATTCCCCAATGGAAGCCATCAAAGATAGTTTCACCGAGAGAAATAAACTGGACAGTGTGAATACTAATCTGGTGAGTAGTAACAATGACCGTGTTCCTGTTCTCTCTCAAATGCATAGGAAATTCAATTCTACAAGTGTTTCTGATTTTGATTGCAATAAATGGCAAGGGGGTTGTAATCAAATTCCAAGGAAGGTAAGAACAGAAAGAACCCAAGTTAAGAGAATGGGTAAACGTCAAAACCATTGTTCAATACATAGTCCTTCATATCTGTGAAGAATCCAACATTGGTTATGGCCAAAACGCATGTCCATTAAATTTTGTGGCAAGTGCCACTGAATATGAATCCAAATTCAGCACCTGTTAATTAGAACCATTGTGAATGTAGAGAGGACACAAAAGAGTTTTCAAATGGGTGGGAGCGAAAGCCAAAATTACCCTCAGCTGTGTTATTGTACTATTGGACAATTTCCCGTGAAAACTAACAACACAAAAAACAACCACCTCTAGAGCCTATAACTTTGAGAGAGAATAACAATCCACCAGCTACAGTGAATGCAGGGTATGGAAGTGAAATCAATGTTTGGGCCAAATAAGGAAGATGGTCATGTAGGATTGGTTATTGGTTACAGTGAAGTCAGAGTGTGGAAGTGAAAGTGCAGACATAGCCAAAGAAGGAAAAGGGAATTATGATACTAAATTTAAAAATTAGATGGAGGCCGAGTAAAAAACGAGTGCCAATTTTTCCAAATTTGAATTTTGATTTTAAATTTCCTATGTATATCTCCATTTCAAACACGACATATATGCGTTGTATAAATTCAAGAGGGAGAAGTAAATAATTTATCTGATTTCCTTAAAGATTCACACTTTCTTTTTTGCCTTTTTGAGTTATCGGTGTTCCTTTGCCCCTCTCGGTGTAATGGTTAGTTCATAATCATATTATACCTCAGCGACGAGGAGCACAAAAAAATGCAGTTCATATTATTATAATGGTTATTACCTTATAATTTTTTATGCTTTTTCGATGTTTTAACGATGTTTCATAATCAAAATGCAGTGCATATTATTATAATTGTTTTGTCGTGATATTATGTACACGACAAGGTGGAGAAAAAAGACACGGTGAAGAAAATAAAAAAGTTTTTCTTTCCTTAACTTGTGATTTGTGAAAATTATAATTGAATAAGAAATAAAAAAATAAAAATAAACCTCATTGGAATAAGGCGAAGGATTTATACTATTATATAGTTTAAAATATTCTTTTAAAATTTCCTATGTTGAAAATCTGTTGGATAAAGATTTAAAGGGACTTCATTGTTATTAAAGATTTTGATGCAAAGATTGCGACATTAAGGTTTGAAAGAAAATATCGATAATTTCATAGTTACCGAGTTTTGAGCTGAAAATATATTAAGCAAGGCAACTTCATTGTTAATGAAACTTGTGAATTAAGGTTTGGAGGAGAATATTTTAAAATTTTAAAGTAATATGAAATATGGGAGAAAAATATATTTACATTTCACTGTTATTAAGTTTATGTGATAGATAAGTTTATATCTATTTATTTTGGAATATTATGGAATATGTTATTGTTAAGTGAAATGGTGGACGAATGGGCCAACATTTAATTGTCAATTTGGGGTTTGTGATCTTTCAGGCATAGCACCGGAAATGCTAGAGAAAGACTTTCATGGACCTACAAAAAAAAAATCATAATCTATCTAGAAAGTACTCACACCTTGATTTCTTGCACTAGTCAATCCTCTGTTCTAATCATGCACTCAAATAGAAATCATTAAAAGCAAAACCCTAATTATTGCAAACACCGATCCTACAGTCTACCAACATTGAAGGAAAACCCTAATTAATAACTAAAAATAAAACCCTAATTATTGATGATTGAAAGATAAAACCATAATTATTAGTAATTAAAGAGTAAACCCTAATTAAAGAGATGTAAACCCTACCTCCTAATTAAGTGGAAACCTCATCATTTCTTTTTAATTAAATTGAGAAAATGTAAAGACTAACAATCCACTCGTTATAAAATAACTTCTCTAACAATCCTATTATAATCCTACACTTAGTTCTATTAAATAGCATGCTTGTGTGAAATCAAAATACACATAAGGAATATTAAATTTGGTAATTGTACAATTAGTGATTCATGTGGATCTCTGGACACCAGTGGCATGATAGAGGCTGAAAATTGAAAGTGGCAGAAAGTCGATTAACTTGACATTAGATCGAAGTACTTGTTGCCCTATTTCTAACAACACGAACGACACTCCAATCTGAGTTCGTACGAAGAAGATAGAAGCAGTCGAAGTTGTGGGTTGACTTACCCATGTGGCAGGCTTAAAGAGCGCACAATTTGGCAAGAATCTGACCAGTTTTCCAAGAAAAATTTTGGGTCCATTAATTTGCCTAATATCCCTAAGGTTCTAGAAAATTTCTAATTTTGGTGGAACCATTATTTAATTTTAAATATAAAAATATAAAAAAATATATATGGGGCAAGCGACCATGACCTCGCCGCCCTCGGAACCACCATAACAAAACATTATATTTGAATGGGGTGTATAGCCATGACCATGCTACCCCTAGAGTCCACCAACGAAACATATCGATTTATGGTGGGGGCGCGAGCTGTCAACCCCGCCGCCCCTCCACCTCACCTATACATTCAACCACCGGGGATTGGGGGGATCAGACCTACGTTATGGTGAATACGGAACTGTCGGGGGGAGATGGGGGAGCGGGCCACCAAAACAGTAGACCCGCCACCCAAATTAAAAAAAATAATAATAAAATATATATTATGTTAAATTGGGAGGGGCAGGATTTGATCCCCTAACCCCTCCTCAACCATATGACATATTTAACCAATGTGCCACTGGTCTTTCATTGGTTTATACACCCACTGAACTTTATATCAACCTTTTTGCATAGTGCGTCGGGGAGAGGGCATGCATGTTTTTCGAGGTGGATGAATTGCAGGTGGCAGAACCATGAGAAGGCCTCTGACATGGGCGGAACCTTGCCTGACCACATTTTCCAGGGGGTCAGCTTTGGTCTAGTGTCAGAATTCGGCAAGTTTTATATCGTTTTTGCACCTCTTGGTGATAGGAACTCAATGGTGATGCCTGCTTTTGCAATAGAGCTCTCCATTTTTTAGCCATTTTCCAGATTGGAGGTATAATACTCCATTTGTAAATGTTGATTGTACTTGTTCTTTCTCATGCCACTTAATGAATGAAGGCCTCCCCATTGATTGAGCAGGGCCCAAAGACATAGTCCAAATTGACAAACTCCGTGATCAAGTCTCTTGTCTTCTTTCATGCTTTTATGTGTTTCTCCTCTTCTCTCATGTGCACATTAAATTTCTATGGTTAAGTTACAATTTATCCATGTAATTATTTAATACATCTATAAGCAAAAGATATTGGATCAAGTGGTATCAGAGCAGGTCTTTGTAGATGTGAATTGCATGTTTGTATGCTAACAAGAAATAGGCTCCGAACAGGCGAAGGGAGTCTTTCAATCCCAAAGCGAGGCATGCACAATGAATGAGAAACATGGTAGATGAAGAGGCTCATTATGAAGAGGAGTGCAACTATCGTAAAACCTTCTATACAATGGCAGAAAAGGTCGATCGGTTGCTTTCAAGGCTAGAGAAAGCAGAAGAGAGAAATACTAAAGAACAAGGTTCAATACATGGAATTGGTGGAGAAGAACCCCCTCCTTCTCCATCCACGAGTGAAATTTCTTCTTCCTCTCATCACCATCATCATAGAAATTCAAGGGATGCATCTAAGAAAACTTTATTTAAATTAGATGTCAAATTTGATCTCCCCATCTATAACGGTGAAAGTAATGTACAAAATCTTAATAATTGGATTAGGCAAATTGAAATCTACTGCAAGATTCAACATATCGAAGAGGACAAGGCAATGATTCAACTGGCCTCTCTTTGGCTGAGTAGCAGCACTATCGTTTGGTGGGAGAGAAAATTGCAAAGCAATAAGAGTGTGGGTAATCTTCTTTCCTCATGGCCCAGTTTCATTTATGCATTAAAGGAACAATTTTATCCCTTGGGTTATAAGGAAAAAGCCTTAATGGATTGGCAATACTTAAGGTAAGGCAGAGGTCAGGATGTTCAAAGCTTTACCGAGGAGTTTAGAAAACAAGCACTTAATTTGGGAATTGCACATGACTTGCCTGAAGTAGTAACTAAGTATATTGTATCATTGAATAGTTACATTAGACATTCATTATTATTGTTTGAACCAACTACTATTGACTCGACCAGTGTAAAGGCCATTCATCTTCAGAACAGGGGCAAAAATGAAAGAGATGATCATTTGAAGAAGCCACCTTTCAAACCTCCAAAGGAAAACCCAAAGTGAAAGGAAAGGGAAAGGAAACGAGGACGACATCAACCAAGAAATATGAAGGAGAAATTCCTTATTGCACTCACCACAAAAAGGAAGGTCATGATGATGATCATTGTTGGAAATTTTACCCGAAAAAGAGACTAAAGGAGTATGGAGGAGAAGGCAAGCAGAAGACAGTGGAAACTGTGCAGCAAGACCTTAGATCCAATTCCAGAGATGAAGCATTGATCACGGAAACAGGAACAAAATGTACTCTTACACCTCATGTTAATTCTAAATCACATGAAGGCACTAGTTCAATAAACAAGTCTCTTCCTAATGAATGAAAGAGAATTGAGTTATTTCATATTAGAGTTGTCATAAATCAATAAAAAGTGGAAACTCTATTTGATACCGGATCCCAAGCAAATTTTATTTCAGAGTACTTGGTAAAGAAGTTAGGCTTAGAAACCAAACCACATCCAAAACCTTAGTCGCTTGGATGGATACATGATAAAGCAAAATCAAATGTAACTAAGCAGTGCAAGGTTAAATTTGTGATTGCTTCTAAGTTATTGGATGAGGTAGAACTTGATGTGATACCATTAGATATCTGTGGCATGGTGTTAGGGAGTCCATATCCATATGATAGAAAAGAAATCTTCTTTCGTCATGAAAACAAATACCAAATCACAAAATATGGGGTTGAATATATTGTAAGGGCGCATCAAACTAAAACCAATGCGAACCTTATAAGTGTAGGAAAAATTAAGAGGTTGGTGAATTCCAGTAAGGGTTGCATGATTATGGTTGTAAGGGGGAAAGATGCAGAATTATCTAATGCTTTCCATGCTTGTGATCATGTGCATAAAAGGAATTATGTGAGTTAACTTCTAACTATGATGAGATGTTTCAGGAACCAAGGGGATCACCTCTGAAGAGAGAAATCCAACATGAGATCCATTTGTAGCATGATGCTCCTTTACCAAATATTGGCATGTATAGGATGTTAACTACTGAGATGGAGGAGATCAAAAAGTAGGTGCAGGAACCATTGAACCAAGGGGTCATCCGACCAAGCACTTCTCTATGGGGCTCAACGATTGTCTTAGAGCTGAAAAAGGATGGCACATGGAGGATGTGCGTGGATTAGCGAGCACTAAACAAAATCACAGTGAAAAATCATTACCCTCTCCCACGCATTGATGATTTACTAGAACAATTAAAGAATACTATCTATTTTACCAAATTGGATTTGTGTAGTCGTTATCACCAGGTATGAATTGCAAAGCAGGATGTGTGGAAAACCACCTTCAAGACCAAATAGTGGTTGTCTGAATGGATGGTGATGCCATTCTAACTTTGCAATGCTCCAGCCACTTTCATGAGGGTCATGAATGATCTCTTTAGGCCTTTAATTGATGAATTTGTTCTTGTATATCTAGATTATATTCTCATCTTTAGTAAAAATTGGAATGAACATGTATGCCATGTAAATAAAGTGCTTGATGTATTCAAAAAGAAAAACTCTATGTAAAATTGTCAAAGTGTGAGTTTGGGAAAACCTCTTTGGTTTACCTAGGTCATATTGTCGGTCATCGTCAGCTAAAAATTGATCCTTCTAAAGTTGAAGCAATTGTAAATTTGCATAAGCCTACTAGTGTAACTGAGTTTTACAGCTTTTTGGGTGTAGTACAGTATTGGAGAAGATTTATTGTTAATTCTCTATTATTGCAGCACCTTTACACACACTGACAAGTGTAAAGAAAGTCTTTAAATGGGAGGAAAATAACAAAATTCCTTCGAAGCATTGAAGGAAAAGATCAGCACTGCACCGATCGTGGCCTTACCAGATCTCCAATAACCATTTGAGATCGAGACAGACGCCAGTGAATATGCCATGGGAGTTGTACTGATGCAGAAAAAGAAGCTGACATGTAGCCATTTAGAGAAATTCTCTGAGGCTATGATAAACTATCCCACTTATGACAAGGAGGTATATGCCTTGGTCCAGAGTGTGAAAAAGTGGAAACGCTACGTGATCGGTAAGGAGACCATCATCCATATGGATCATCAGCCCTTGTAGTATCTTCATTCACAAACAATGTTGCAGCAGGATCGTCATTTTAGGTAGATGGGTTTTCTTCAGTAGTTTCATCTGGTAGTAGAGTATAAGAAGGGCACTAACAAGAAAGTGGTTGATATGCTATCTCACCCTCCTATTTCTGCTTCTGTTATTTTTCATAATGCTTCGTTATCTTTTAAACGTTATGTTGAACAAAATGCTAATGATGATGAATTTAAGGAAATTTATGCAAAACTAACCCATGGTTCATAGGTGGACAACTATCACATGCAGGGGAAACTATTGTATCACTTTGATAAATTGTGCATACCCACAGGGGAAAGGGTACATCTAATCTGGAAGGCCCACACCTCCCTTGTGTCTGGTCATTTTGGTGTTGAAAAAACTTTGTGTCATGTACAAAGATTTTGATTTTGGCCTCATATGAAGAACATTATGACTCGCTATGTAAAGGGATGTGTGATTTGGTATGTTTCAAAGCCCTCTAATAGAAAAATCGAGCTCTACACACCACTGCCTATTCTAAGTCATCCATGGGAAAGTGTGTCGATGGATTTTGTAGGAGATTTGCCTTTGTCTAGAAAAGGTCAGGACTACTTGTATGTCATCGTTGACCATTTTAGTAAGATGTGTATTTTAATAAAAGGCAAATCACTACAGAGAAGACTGCTTCTCATTTCTTTCAGCAGGTTTGGGTCCATTTTGGGTTACCCTCATTGATTGTGTTAGATCGGGACTCTCGCTTTCTTGGAGAGTTTTGGACCAGCTTATGGAAGATGATGGGCACCAAGTTGAAAAGAAGCATGACATTTCATCCACAAACCAATGGACAGACAAAAGTTGTCAACTGAACTGTGGTACACTTGTTGTGAGGATATTGTGGAAAACATCCTAAGTTATGGGATGAGCATCTTCCATATATGCACCATTCCTACAATCGAGCAATGCACTCATCTACACATCGTTCAGCATTTGAGACATGTTTTGGATACATAACCAAAGATCCTTTTGATATGGTCTTTGGAAGGGAAGATGACTCTAGTGGACATGATGACAGGGACAAATCGCATCAGTTCATTCAGCGGATCCAATTGATTCACCAAGCAGTATAGGAGCAATTGGAGAAAATTCAAGCCTGGTACAAGGCTCGACATGACAAACACCGAGTCGACCATCAATTTCAAATGGGTGACCAAGTGTGGTTCCATATCGGCAAGGACAGAATGAAGGGAGAATGGAATAAGTTGCGACTAATTGGTATGGTCCATTCACCATCTTGGAGAAGATTGGAGACAATGCCTTTCGTCTCGATTTGCTAACATACATGCAAATGTACTCCATGGTGAATGTGGAAAACTTAAAGCTTTATGAGCCACCATTGATTATGGACACCAAAGAGGTGGGATCAGTTCCTATAGTTGATTATTTTGCACCAGTGTATCTCAATAAGTTGCCTAAAGATATCATCCTTAACAGAAGAACTAGGACTTCACGACGGGGAGATGTGGAATACCTTCGAGTTGGTTTCAAAGGGATGCAACCTAGCAAGGCAAAATGGTTGGAGAAGAAAGAGTGAGGGAACAATTCCCTCACTTGCCAATTAACTGATAAAGATTTTCGCAGTCCAAAATCTCCTCAATGGGGAGGATTGATCCAAGTGGATCCCTAGATATCAGCGGCATGAAAGAGGCTGAAAATTCAAAGTGGAAGAAAGTCGATTAAATTGATATCAAATCGAAGTGCTCGTCGCCCTAATTCCAACGACATGAACGACACTACAATCTGAGTTTGTATGAAGAAGATAGAAGTAGTCAAAGTTGTGGGTTGACTTACCCATGTGGTAGGCTTAAGGAGGGCGCAATTTGGCAAGAATCTGGCATCGGAATCTGGCTAGTGTTCCAAGAAAAATGTGGGTCCGTTAATCTGTCTAATATCCCTAAGGTTCTAGAAAATTTCTAAGTTTGGTGGAACCGTTATGTAATTTTAAATAAAAAAAATATATAAAAAGTATGGGGCGGGTAGCCATGACACTGTCGCCCCCGTAACCACCATAACAAAACATTATATTTGAATGGGGTGGATAGTAATGACCCCGCCACCACTAGATTCCACCAACGAAACATAGGTATTTATGGTGGTGGCATGGGCTGTCAACCCCGCTGCCCCTCCACCTCACCTATACATTCAACCACGGGGATTTGGGGGATCAGACCCACGTTATGGTGAATACGGAACTGCCAATGGGAGATGGGGGAGTGGGCCACCAAAATGGTGGACCCACTTCCCAAATTAAAAAAAACAATAAAATATATATTATGTTAAATTGGGAGGGGCAGGATTTGATCCCGTGACCCCTGCTCAACCATATGAAATATTTAACCACTATGCCACCTGTCCTTCATTGGTTTAGCCACCCACCAAACTTTATATCAACCTTTTTACACAGTGCACTGGGGAGAGAGAGCACATTTTTTTCAAGGTGGATGAATTGCAGGTGGTGGAACTGTGCACAGGCCTTTGACAGGGGGCAGAACCTTGCCTGAGTACATTTTCCAGGGGATCAGTTTTGGTCCAGTGTCAGAATTGGGCAAGTTTTATATCGATTTTGCACCTCTCGGTGATAGGAACTCAATGGTGATGCTAATTTCTACAATAGAGCTCTTCAGTTTTCATCCATTTTCCAGACTGGAGGTATAAGACTCCTTTTTGTAAATGTTGATTGTACTTCTTCTTTCTCATGCCACTTAATGAATGAAGGCCTCCCCATTGATTGAGCAAGGCCCGGAGACGTAGTCCAAATTGGATGAACTCTGTTATCAAGTATTTTGTCTTCTTTCATGCTTTTATGTGTTTCTCCTCTTCTCTCATGTGCACATGAAATTTCTATGGTTAAGGTGCAATTTATCCATGTAATTCTTTAATACATCTATAAGAAAAATATCTTGGATCAATCAGAACATTATGTGCATAGCTATCTTTACTCAAATTTGGCATTCAATGCTCCTACATAAAGATTTCAAACAATTGCACTCATGCTCTCTTCAATGCAAACTTCAAAATTTTCTAAGAAAATAATTTCACTTGAAATGAAGTGCTACAACCACTCATAAAATTGAAAAAAGGAAAATTATTAGAGAGGACACTTTGTGGCATAAACCTTATTTAAAATTATGTAGAGAACTACAATTTGTTAATTCAATGTTAAATTTTCTTTAGGTAGCAACCCTAAACTTGGATTTTTGTGAAATTAATGCTTACAATGAAAACATCATTGATCCAATATAAGCCCTATCCCAATGCGTAGGAAAGAAGGAGTACACTACTAGAGTCACTATAAGCTTGAAATAGTGAAAAATCCAACTAATTTGTTGCCATAAATCTACCTTGCAAGGATAAATCTTTTTATAATATCATTGATGTGGGTCCTCATCTAATCCGAAATTGAAAAAAAGTATTACAGATTATGTGTGAAGTTGCCTATGTTACTTAGTGCAACGGATCGATAAGATTTCAAATAACATAAACACTTAAACAATTATAAAACACAATAAAACAAATCAACACAACCAAAATTGATAAAGGAGTTCACCAGACTTCCTCGCTATGTCTCTTGGTCCTTTAGCTTCCAGTACTGACCTCTTTATTATGTCTTCAAATAGCTAAAAAATAGAGTCTCAAACATGAAAATGGATCTCATCATTGTGTTCAGCTCAAATCCTCAAGTCGAAATGAGTATACACTCGATCGAACCTGGTCACCCTGACCTCCAGAACCCCCAGGACAGTTCACAACACACTCTCCCTCAACTTTTATGTGTTATGGTGTTTATATGACACGTATAGTTATAAATTGCAATAAATGTGGAACAATACGTTTATAATAGAAACATACTATAAACAAAAGGACCGGTGGGTGCAGAGTGGACCCCGACCATCTGGCCTTTCCTCGACACTAATCTCGAGAAAAGACAATCTGACGGCTATCACGTCTTGCTCATCAACTGATCTGGACATTCCACATCCTTGATCTGTCATGTGGGATCTAACAGTTGTCGCTCGGTGTCGCACTCCAACTAGCACGTTTACTAATTCTTCAAAGGCATGTGAGAAAGCGGTTTTCAGGAGGCTACGTGTCGAGCGCTGAGTGGAATCATGTGCTCTTTATCAAAAACTGCTTCCTACCTTGAAGGCTCACGATAAACCATTTACCACTCTCCTGTCGGCACTCAAAGAGTTTAGCTTCTTTTTCATACTTTTATCGCGTCTGTTTTCCAAGATAACCTACCTGCATGTTTCAACGCAATATGTGTCGATCTCCTTTGATCACACGATCTCCATTCTTGATCATTGATCCCCATAGCCTATGGTATGAGCTCGTCACAGGCTGCCACATCATCTTCTGCGCTGACATCATCAAGAACCTATGACTCATTCCCGGGTTGCCACAAGTCCTGCCGACGTAGGAATTGACTTTTGACATGAATATTTAATTAGCTCTATTTTCCTTATCCGAACTCGGATTTGCATGCTGTTTGAACCATTCGATTCGTATTCATGAGCACTCAAAATTATTCCATTTTCGCCTGTATTTGAAAACTTTTGATTTGGAGGCTATGATGAATCCATTTTGGATCACCCCTCCCCACTCAAAGCTTTTGGTCCACCAAAAGTTGGTTTTAGCTATCGTGTAAGTGAGGATAAATTTCCTTCACTTTTCCAATCTCTATCCATTGTGCTTTAATTGGATTTGTACCTTTGAGTCCAACTCGAAGATACTCAATATTCCCTCGTCGCAAAGTTCTTATCCTCTTGTCAAGAACTGTGTCCTTCTATAACTCATTCAAATACTCGGGAAACAGATCCTCAATGGAAGTAGCTAACCTTTCTCTTCGGGATCTTCAAGCAATGAAGGTTCATACAACCTCAAATTTTCAACATTAACGACTGAATAGATTTGCATATAAGCTAGTAGATCTAGGCAGAAAGCATTTTTACGAATTTTATCAAGTATTTTGAAAGGACCATATCTAATTGGTTTCAACTTTTTACCTTCCCCTGGCAGTCTTTCTTTTCTTATGTACAACCAGACTTGATCACCTACTTGAAAACTATGCTCAACTCGATTCTTGTCATGTCACGCCTTATACTTTGCTTGGATTCTTTCTAGTCATTCCTGTACTGCTTGGTGAATTTCCTGGATTTTTTCAATGAACTTGGTTACTTTGTCCACATCACTGTGTCCATCAATGGCTATGTCTTTACCAAAGACAAAATCCAAGGGAGACTTTGGTATAAAACCAAAACAAGACTCAAAAGGAGATCTCTGAGTAGAAGAATGTTTTGCACGGTCATAAGCATGCTGCACATAACACAAATGCTCATCCCAAAGTTTCGGATGCTTGCTGCAATATCCTCGAAGCAACTATATCACTGTCCTATTGACCACTTCTGTCTGACCATCTATTTGTGGATGAAATGTCGTGCTCTTCTTTAACCTTGTTTCCATTAACTCCTATAGACTTGACCAAAATTTCCTAACAAATCGAGAAGCTCGATCAAATACAATAGAAGTGGGTAACCCAAAATGAACCCATACATTTTGAAAGAACAAATTTACAGTTTGTTCAATTGTGACCTGTTTATTATATGGTGTCAAAATACACATCTTACTTAACCTATTCACAACTACATACAAATAATCATGACCCTTTCTAGACTTTGGCAATCCCCTAACAAAATCCATGGAAACACTTTCCCAAGGACGAGAAGGAATTGGAAGTGGAGTATACAAGCCTAATTTTCTATTACTTGGTTTGCTTGTAGCACACATAGTACATCCTTTGATATATCTAGAAATTGTCTCATTCATTCGTGGCCAATAACAAAACCTTTGTAATTGTGCAACTGTTTTATTTACACCAAAATGACCTGATATGACAGAAGTATGTGCTTCTCGAATTATGTTAACTCTTTCAGTTTGTGGAATGCATAACTTTCCCAGATGATATAAGTGTTTTTCCTTTATATAATAATCCAATTCTTCTACCTGCTTGCCATGACTTAAAGTTGCATATATATCCTAAAAATCTGCGTCTTGAGAATATTGTTCAATGTAACTTTTATGAATTACTAAATTATGCTTAATTATTGTGGATGCATTTATAATTGGTCTTGATAACATGTCTGCAACCTTATTATGTATTCCCTTCTTATATCTGATAACAAGATGAAATTGTTGTAGAAAACCCATCCACCTGTAATGTCTTGATTGTTGAAATTTAATTTGTGAGTGTAAATATTGAAGTGGTTGATGATTTGTGCGTATGATTGTTTCTTTACCCATTATGTAATGTTTCCACTTTTTAACACTCTGAACTAATGCATACAATTCTTTATCATATGTAGGATAGTTAACTATTGTTGATGTAAATGTCTTAGAATGAAAGCATATAGGCTTTTTGTGCTACATCAACACTACCCCCATGGCATATTTACTTGCATCTGTTTCGATCTCAAATGGATGCCGCAGATTTGGTAGTGCTAGTACTGGTGTTGTACTGATCCTTTCTTTCAATGTGTCGAAGGCTTTCTTCTATTTGCCTCCCCACTGAAACACCTGTTTCACACTTGTCAAAGCATGTAAAGGAGCTCCAATCAATGAAAAGTTAGCAATAAACTATCTCCAATATTGCGTTGCCCCTAATAAACTTCTAACTTCTGTAGAAGTATTGGGTTTAGGCCAGTTTACAATGAATTTGACCTTAGAGGGATATATCTTCAATTCACCACCCCCTACAATATAACTCAAATAATTCAAAGATGTTCTATCAAATTCACATTTTGGAAGTTTCACATTGAGATTTTCACTTTTTAAAACATCTAAAATCTACTTTACATGCTTTACATGTTCATCCCATGTCCTACTAAAAACAAGAATATCATCTAAATAGACTATTAGAAAATCATCAATAAATGGTCTAAATACATCATTCATGACTCACATAAACGTAGCAGGAGCGTTAGTTAAGCCAAAAGGCATAACCAACCATTCATAAAGTCCTTGCTTCGTCTTGAAAGCAGTTATATGTACATCCTATTCTACAACTCTGATCTGATGGTAGCTGCTTCACAAGTCTAATTTAGTGAAGTAAACTGCATCTTTTAACTGATCTAATAAATCATCAATACGAGGAAGAGGATAACGATTCTTTATTGTGATTTTATTTAGTGCTCTAAAATCAATGCATATTCTCCAGAAACCATATTTCTTTTGTACCAACACAATAGGTGATCCACACGGTAATGTGTTTGGTCTAATAAACCCTTTATCGAGCAACTCATGTACCTTCTTCTTTATCTCTGCATTCTCTAGAGTTGATAACCTGTACATTCCAATGCTAGGTAGTGGAGCATCTTGCTGCAAATAAATTTCATGTGCTATCTCTCGCTTGGGTGGAATCCCTTTAGGCTATTCAAACATAATATCATAATCGGAAACAACTTTAACTAGATATTCTTTTTGTTTAGGATTACAGCCTTGGAATGCATCGGATTTATCAAGATCCTTTGCTTTTACAATCATTAGTAAAAATTCTTACTTGAACTTACAATTCTTTTCATCTGACCTGAATTTATGATAGTGAAGTTATCTTTAAGTTTATGAGCCCTTACAATATATTCAATTCCTCCCTTACTGAGTTGATACTTATTTTCAGCTTGATAGAATTCTATCATACAACTATGGACTTCCTAATACAATTCCACATATGTCCAATGGGACTATATCTAACTCAACCTCATCTACAAATGTTGACCTAATAGCGAAACGAAGTTTACATTGTTTCATAACTTGTAGCTTTGTTTTATCACACACCCAACCTAATGGATATGGCTTTTTATGAGGTTTTGTTTCTAGACCCAACTTCTTCACAATTGTTTCAGAAATCAAATTAACTTGTGACCCACTATCAAATAAAGTATCAATTTTAGTGTGCTTGGAAATGACTCTAATATGAAATAGCTCATTTCATGTCCTCTCATAACTTTCATTATCAATAGAATGCGAAGAATTACTTGTAGATGCTTCACAATGTTTACCTTTTATACCTATAGCTATAATCGTTGTTTCATCACCTGAGTCTAATCCCAAGTCCTTTTGAATAGAAGCCGAATTATTTTTCTCTTTACTCCCAAACTTCTTAAGCTTCAATTTTGGATGCAAAGACCAGCAGTGTGCCTCATCATGTCCTTCCTTCTTACAATGAGTGCATGAAGGTTTATCCTTCTTCACAATGTTTGTTTTCCTCTCCTTCCATTTCAATTTCTTCTTGTCTTTATTCTTGTTCTCAATAGATTTGGATGATTTCCCAACATCTTGGGTTACATTTTTACCTCTAGCCTCTAGATGAGTTTCTTGAATTGATACATCATCTAATCTAGTGGGATTAAACATAAGTATAGTATGCTTCAAATAACTATGAAGACCACTTATATATTTTAGCAATGTCTCTGGTGAGTCCAATGATATGCCTAATGTTAAAGCTCTCTTACGAAATTCCTGAGTAGAACTCTAAACACTTTGACCCTTCAATTGACGTAGTGTTTTCCAACTCATCATTTCTTGTTGCATATAATCCAAAGGATAAAATTTCTTTTTAATGGCAGAAACAAATTCATTCCAAGTTGAAATGATTTTACCATGCTTTTAGAGATCTGCTTGTGTCTTGCCTTCCCACCACACAAGTGCGGTTCCTCCAAGTCGAAGGCTAGCCAACTGGATCTTCTTCCTTTCTGAATCAACTTTCTACACCCTGAAATATAGATCTATTTTCCTTATCCAATTATCAAGCTTTTCAGCATTAAGTTCTCCATCATAAATTGGCAAATCAAATTTTACATCTAATTTGATCAAAGAGGCTTTGTTTTTCTTATTCTTAGAAGAACTAGTTTTATGAGAAGAATACGATGACGATGACGATGATGGTGATGAAGGAGGGGATGGAGGAGGCTTTTCTTATGTTCCTTTAGCTTCTTTCTCTGGAGGGCCAAAAAGAAAAGGTTCCTCTGCTCCTTTTTCTAGTTTAGGTGATGAAGTGCCTTCACCTTTGTCCTTTTTAAACTCATTATACATCTCTTCCACCATGGCATGTATTGTCATGAAACTATCCAAGAACTAGGATTTTGACCCAACTGGAGTTTCATCTACCATCCTTCTTTGTGAAAAGACCCTTCCAATCTTTGTATTCGCCTCAACAAGTTCACCTTCACCTCGTCTGAGCCTCAACCTAGTAAGCATTCAAATCTCCGCACAAACTTGTCAACCTTGAAAAACTTAAGCTCTAATAACACTTGATCCGAAATTGAAAAAAATGTATTAGAGATTATGTCTAAAGTTTCCTATGTTACGTAGTGCAATGGATCGATAAGATTGAAAATAAAATAAACACTTAAACAATTATAAAACACAATCAAACACATCAACACAACCAAAATTGATAAACGAGTTCACCAGACTTATTGGCTATGTCTCCTGGTCCTTTAGCTTCTAGTGTTGACCTCTTTATTATGTCTTCAAATAGTTGTTACAGGTCTGAGCTCAAAAATAGAGTCTCAAACATGAAAACGGATCTCACCGTTGTGTTCAGCTCGAATCCTCTAGTCGAAACGAGTATACACTTAACCGTACTTGGTCACCCTAACCTCCAAACCCTCTGGGACGGTTCACAACACACTCTCCGTCAATTTTTCTATGTTATCATGTATATATAACATGTATAGTTATAAATTGCAATAAACATTGGAATAATACATTTATAATAGAAATAGAATATAGACAAAAGGGTCAGTGGGCGTGGGGTGGACCCCGACCGTTCGGCCTTTCCCTGGTGTTGATCTCGAGAACAGGCCATCTGAAGGCTATCATGTCTCAATCATCAATTGATCTGGACATTCCACACTATTGATCTATACTATGGGATCCGACAGCTATCACACGGTCTCATGCTCCAGCTATCACATTTACTAATTCTCCGAAGGCACGTGATAAACCATTTTCCACTCTCTTGTCGGAACCCAAGGATTTTAGCTTCATTTTCATACTTTTATCTTGTCTATTTTCCAGGATAACCTACCTGCATGTTTTGATGTGATATACGTCAATCTCCTTTGATCGGACGATATCCGTTCTTGATCACTGATCCCCATCGCCTATATTATGAACCAATCGTAGACTGCCACATCATCTTCTGTGCTGACATCATCAGGAACCTGTGACTCTTTCCTGGGTTGTCACATGTCCTACTGATGTAGGCATTGACTTTTGACCTGAATCTTAATTGGCTCTATTTTCCTTATCCGAACTCAGATTTTCATGTTGTTTGCATCGTTGGCTTTGTATTCACAAGCGATTCAACATTATTCAATTTTCACTTGTATTTGAAGACTTTTGATCTAGAGGCTATGCTAAATCCATTTTGGATCATCATCAATCATATATATATGTTCTATCTCTAAAAATTATAGGCATATCCAGTGCGTAGGTCATAAGACTCAAATGCATAATTCTTTAAGGACCAAACCTTAGATCTTGAATTGCTATGTAAATATTGTTTCAAACAAGTGTAGATATAGGAATGACATTCCAAGGGTAATAAGTATTAACATTCCTTTAAAAGCTTTCTTCCGGCCTGAATTTTACAAAGTAGATAAAGAAACCTTCAAATATCATGTGTAGTCTTTTCCCAAGGATTAAGATGCACATAGTTTTAAATATTATAGTTCACTCAAAATAGTCTTATGTGCATAGATATATTTTAGATTGGATTTATCATAAATAAAGCAACTTATAACACGATTCTAATCACAATTTCCTCACTATATATGATATCTTGATGCACAATAAGCCCAAAAAATGTATATTATGTTCTTACAAAGACTTTTAATGAATTTTCTTCAGATCTTGTCATAACGAAAAAAAAACTTAATTTACCATTAGAGTCGTGCTATGAAGTACCAATAGTATTTAATGATTTTGATTGAATTTAAGGCTTAACATACACACAACTATAGATATTGCATTCCACGGTGCATTTGAAAGAAATGTGTTGCAATTTATGAATGACCTTCACATAGTGACAAAGTACAACAACAGTTATGATATTCTATACAATATTATTGTGCTTCTAGTTATAAATGTGAAATAAGAATATACATCAAAATGGAAAGACATATAATTCCCACATGATAAACTTCCAAATATGAAGGAAAAAGCACATATTATCACTCCAAAAGCGAGATGTTAGTTGAGATATTTATATCATAATGGAATAACTGCCCAAGAAGGAGGGAAACGAGCTAGATTGGTGAGCCCAACCACCTATTCCATTCCTCCTATAAAAAAAAAGGAATTGAATTATAGAGATGTAATAAAATGCAAAAAATGAAATCATAGAACCTTGCACAAGCTTTTTGTATTGAATTAATGCTCAGTCTTCTACATTGTGAAACAAGATCCCAAGGCTTCAATATCCAAAATAAAACTACCTCGGAGTATAAACCAACATTATGAAACTAGAATAATGTCCTCTCCTCTAGTTCATGGATTTTTATACATATTATATTACAAATTTAAACTGTAATCTCCCATTTTCTTCAAATTTGTGCATGATTCAAAAATCTAGAAATTTGTGGATTTTCAATAAACCTTCCTCAAAGAACCTTTCGTATTTCCTATACCATGATAAATTATGGAAAACAAACCCTATTTTCCTCATTTTTTTATACTAAGAACAAAACCCATGTCCCAAAATTTCTAGATTCGCCTTCATCTGCATGAAAATTGAGGAGGAAGTTCGTTGTATGAAAATTACTGTGAATTTGGGGTTGAAGCATTAGTACACTTCTAAAAACCCACACGTGTTACCTGGGTGCATTTCCACTCATGTGGGGGAATGAAAACATCATTGTAGGCACAAACCATGTCTTGGTTTTCTCTCAAAAGTGTGCTAATATGTTGAACTGCAAACGAGTGCAGGAATTGTACTTGCTGGAGGACCACGACCAACTGATGGTGCACTTAGAAATAAATTGTTAATGCATGTATATCTTTGACTAGAATTTCATACACTTGTCGAGAACCGAAAATAATACAAGCACCATCATTAATAACAATTTTAATGTAATTCTTATTGAAACAAAGGGAATATGTTAAAGAACAAGTGATTACCTTATCATGATCCTCGTTGAAGATAATAACCCAAAAATTACGCAATGATAGTAATAATGATAGGGATTAGATAAAATCAATAGTAATCAAGGGGAAAAATATGTACAAAATTTGAAAAAATTGAGGCCCAACATCCCCTCATGTCGATCATCTTACATGTCCTCATGCAAGAAAACCCTCTGATAGAGACCAAAGCTAATCAAGATTATAAGTCTAGGGTTTCCCTATTAGAGTCATGTTGAATTGGCATAAAATATAAGGTTAATTGAGTAATATCATGTAGGTAAGTGTATATGACGTCAACTCCTTTTGCATCAATAATATAAGAAGTACCTGTGACCATAAATTCAACAATATTAAGACTCATCTTCATTATTTTCTAACTAATGTTAGGATTTCCATAGGAATGTTAACAATGTTGTTACTATAGAAATAACCAACCATCAAAATTTCCACAAAGCTTCTCAGGAGAAACTATATTCAATAGTTCTTCACCTCAATATCCTCATTACAAATTAAAATGACATAATTTGAAAGCCACAATGTTAAACATGGATAGAAATAGGAAAAAGGAAGAGGACAAAATGATACCTTCTCACGATGAACATCTTAAGACTATCCAAGCATATCATTGAAGTTCCTCTTGTTCACTCAAAGTGAATCGCCTACACTAAGGGTCCTACATCCATGAAAAATTACTTATTCCAAAAGCTAGAACTCAATGGCATAATACCGAAAGGATCTTAAGGCCATTCTTTAAGATATATAAAGTTCATTTCCTAGCTTCTATTTTAATGATAATTTCTTCAGAATGTGACTCAAGATTTTTGTTTTAAGTATTCCAATTTGTTTTCTCCGTCTCTCTTACCTGGAATAGCGTTGCTACCAGTAGGCTTGTTCAGAATGCCAACGGGTTTGCCTTGGTACCATACAAGAATGGCCTTGATGCCAATAGGTTTGTTCAACACCCCTATGAGTTTGCTTGTACTTCTTGATACTTTCCCCTTTTATTAGTATATATCACTCAAAATATTTTAAAGTAATGAATACTTCTCATTGGTAGATATTAGAGTGTAAGGAAGGCGGGTGGTATGAGAGTATGTTAAATTTTCTAGATGCATAAATAATTAATTATTCCATGGGAAAAATCATCCACAATAATATCAAATATCGGTTATTTAATGTATTATAAAGCATCTTAGATAATGACTGAAAAGTTCTTCCAGTTAATCATGTTAGGGTTCTCATCAAATCCAATTAGGGTTTTATACGAGTGGTCCATCATAGGAGGATTTTCATCGATACCTTCTAAGACAAACTTAAAAATGTTTCTTGGATAGTAGTTTATATAAGTTACTAAGCCATCATTAGGGTTTTCGGCTTATGAATGGGAAGTATTAAACATAACAATGAAAATCCCCCTAATTGACCTAACAGATGATCTCAGCCATGGAGAAAAACTAGCTAATCAACAATAAAATTCACTTTACAGAATAATCATTAGGGGAATTTTGAGGTCTAAAATGGGCCTCCTAAGAAAAATCTAAAACCGGAATAAAATTTATAAGAAACAGTAGGATTCAATACGATGATGTCAACCATGGGGGATGATTCATCATTTTTGGAGTAAAATGGTAAAAGGATTAAAAAATAATAAAATAATAAAACTACTTTTTCAACTCGTACTTTCAACCTATCTACCTAAGGTTTTACTCAAATTTCAATCAAGAGTACTCATTGTATCCAAAATGTAATTCCTCATCCAAGGAGTACCCATGTTGCATACTTTCGATGGACCTTACTACATGAAAAATGAGAAATACATGAACAAACATGATTGCAATCACGTTTTTCATCTATTGCTCATTCTTCATGTAGTAGGGTCCATTGAAAGTATGAAACATGGGTACTCCTTGGATAACGAATTAAATTTTGCATCCAACAAGTGTTGCCACCTGAAATTTGAGTAAACTCACAGGGAGATAAATTAAAAAAATGAGTTGAAAAAATAGAATTTTCTTTTTTCACTCTAAAATTTGATGATGTAATGTAATCTTATACCCATTTTATACCTTAAAATTTTCCTAACGGAGACATGAAGAGTGAATTTCACATGATAAGGCTTAACACAAGAGTGTGTAATGACATAAATTTCAATAGTTGTGCCTTAGGGAATTGCAGTTTCAAGAGTGTTGGTGTAACTATATTATTTTGAGATGGAATTTTATTTATTTCTTCTATA
Organism: Pinus tabuliformis; assembly: GCA_031772625.1. Classification (NCBI taxonomy): domain Eukaryota; kingdom Viridiplantae; phylum Streptophyta; class Pinopsida; order Pinales; family Pinaceae; genus Pinus; species Pinus tabuliformis. Next base: position 149,929,680 of record CM062804.1, on the reverse strand, counting down.
CTATCCCACCTTAATTTAGAGAGAGAAATATCTCCTTCAAGTGTATGAGTACTTCTAGTGTATCCATGTGCATAACAAAATGCAAAATATACTCACACTTAGATTTTAAAAGTAAGAATTCACATATACCAGAGTATGAAAAACAAAAAACTTTATCTGATATTGTATCAATAGTTGTCGAATGATGAAGGAATAAGGTGTGTCTATAATCGTTTGAAACCAAGCTTCAATGGGATCCACATATCCATGATTCTCAAACTCATTAAGAACTATTGGCATGTTCTCCTTTGGCAAGTTATGCAGGTTTTCGATAGTGGGAGGATCATTCTCTTGGAGTCATGGAGGTTTTTGTGAGAGAAAAAAAGAGAAATCCCTTAATTTCAGGTTCAAACATCTACTCTTGAGATTGACAACGATGTTTAAGGGAAATTCTAGGGTTTTTCTCTTGATATTGTTCATGAGTTTTAACAACAATTTTAGGACAACTTCCAATGATAGATTTCCTCTAATGGTATTTGGATCAAAGATTATTGCCATGGTAAATGCTCTGTGGTAAGAGGGTTAGTTACTTAATTTAATCCCTTCCCCAATATAGAGGATATGACATTACATTTAATAGTGGAATAAGTAGGAAGAACACGTGTTTTAAATTCATGTACAACCTGATTATTGGGATTAGGGTTTGGTTGCACAAGTAGTTGGGACCATAAAGGATGGTAGCTTGGTGGTACATTGGACGAGAATTGCAGCTATTATGGCTCAGGAAAAAAGGTTTGCATGGGGAATTTCCCTAGAGAGGAGGATTCAAACCATACTTAGGTTGCAAGAATATTTGAATCGAGGGAGAGGTCCATGGTGGCCATTAGCTAGGGTACTAAGTTGAAGGAGAACTATACATTTTCCATGGAACTGTAGGATTATGTATTTGCTGAGGAACCTATCAAGGAAAATAAACATTAATCTTCGTATTAAATGATGATAGGTTTTGAGTTATACTTGACGATCAATTTGATTCCTTACTTGATTCCCTAAATACTTCTAGTAATCCTAGCAGTGATGGAAAATGACATGTTAAATAAGGCTCATCACAAATTCCACAAACTTTCGGGTTTCTAAGTGGACACTCTTGGAGAGAATCCTTCTGTCTATAGTTGGGGAAAAATCTCAAGAATGGTTCTTCAATTTTAAACTTCTTTTGTTCTTCTTGCAAATCATCCAATTGTGAAATTAAAGAGGCTCATGTAAATCCTATTCTTGTAGCAGATTTCGAAAATTGAGAGGAAATTTCTGAAGAATTCCTACGAGTCTTGGAGATTCCTTTTGAATACCTAATGAATAGTTCACAAACATCATCATATCATAGCTGAAAAAACATCACATGTTCCCATCATATTTAGGAGTTCCAAAATTCATCTTTGATTCCTTTTAGTAGGAGTGTTTTAAAGGTATTTTTTTCCAATTGTTTATGTTTTGATTTTTGAAGGTTATATTGAAACCTCTCCACATAATCCTCCAAACATTCATCTTCCCCTTGTGTTGGACCGAAAATATCTTCATTGGCCTTGTAGTAGTCTTGATATTTCTTCAAAAATACATTCTTCATGTCTTCCCACATTTGAATGAAATTCCCACCAAGGATCATGAGCCATCAGAGAGTTGCCACTTTTAGAGTAAGAGGAAACACTTGCAACCACTTATCATTGATACAATACCTATATCCTCTCCAAAGTACTTCAAACTCAAATAAGAATGTATCTAGGTCTTCATTAGGCAAACCATTAAATTTTGGAAGAGTAGATGGGGGAATAATGTGCATTTGTGTCACTCCTCCTATATATCTAATATGGTATTCAAAGGTAATGGTGTGTACAATTTCTTCCCAATATAGAAAAGGTTCTCCATGTGCTTCTTTGAGACTCTTCCTTTAAATTTCTCCTACCAATTGGTTAGTGAAATAGGCGGTGCTTACAATACCACTTAAGTGAAGTCTTCATGAGTTCACCATTGGATTATTTCCTTATCTTAGTAGCAACATTTAATATTCACCTCAAACCATTTTTATTTTCTCAACAAGCTAGATGGTATATTTTGTTAGCACTTGGATAAGTATATATAGGGGGTTCCTACAACACGCTAGAAATGAAAGAAAAATGTGTAGGAAGGAAATAAATTCAAATAATTGATTCTAAGGAAATAAAAACTTGCAAGAAAAAATAGTTAAAGACCATACCAAACTGCAGCAAGCCACCAAGGTCTGTCCCTAAGCGCCTCTCCGAAAAAGACACCAAAATGTTAGGTGCAGTATATAGTGGGCTAATGGACCAAAATTTAATTGTCAATTCGGGGTCCATGGACTTTGAGGCACAACACTGGAAATGTCAAAGAAAGACATTTAGGGACTTGAAAAACAAAAACCTAATTTATCTAGAAAGTTCTCACACCTTGAGTTCCTACACCAACCAATCCTCCATCCTAATCCCACACTCAAATAACATTTATTACAGGAAAAGCCCTAATTATTGCAAACACCAATCCTGCAATCTACCAACATTGATGACAAAACGTAATTAACAACACAAAAGTAACCCTAATCATTCATAATTGAAAGAAAAAACCCTGATTATTAGCAATTAAAGAGTAAACCCTACGTGAAGAGAAGATGCAAACCCTAAATACTAATTAACCGAAACCTACGCATTGCTTTCTAACTAAATTGAGCAAATGTAAATACTAAGAATCCACTCATTATAAAATAAATTCTCTCACAATCCTATTATATTCCTGCGCTTAGTTATATTAAAGACTATCTTTGTGTGAAATCAAAAGAAACATACAGAACATTAAATCTGCTAATTGTGTAATCAGAACGTTGTGTGCATAAATATATTTACTGAAATTTGGTATTTAATGCTCCTACTAAAGGTTGCAAACAATTCCGCTCATGCTCTCTTCAATGCTAACTTCATACTTTTATATGAAAATAAGGTCACTAGAAATGAAGTGGTGCCACCATTCATAAAACTACATCAGGGAAAGTATTAGAGAGGACCCTCTGTAGCATAAACCTTATTTACAATTATTTAGAGAAGCTATAACTTATTAATTCAATGTTGATATTCTCTTTATGTAGCAACCCTAAAGTTGGATTGTGATGCATGAGCATCTGGTACTCTTCATTAAAGGAGGAATCCAAAGCGGAGGAAGCAAGAAGGACGTGGACCATTGAAATCAAATTGGAGAAATCTATTAAAATAGACCTAATTTGATGGAATGAATAAAGTCTCTAGAATACTTAATTAAATGTAATCTGCCATATGTATGCATATAAAGAGATTAGTTGAGATATTTGAGGAGAGGATTGATTGGATCCTTTTAGTGATCCGATCCAATATTCCTATAACGATGAACCTGTCTGTTCTATATATATGTCATGAGATAGATAGAGGGAGAGACAGAGAGTAACAAATAGAAATTGTGTAACAGAGATAGATACAATGTAGTCGAGAGGGAGTTTGTTCTAAGGCTGAAATGCCTTAGCTTGTAATTGTATGTATATAATAGAAAAGTGTGTTTAGTGTTGATATTGTATGCCTGTGTGTTGTATTTCTTGAACAGTCTGAGTATGCGCATTGTAGTATTGATCGACCGTCGATCACTACGAGGATCGATGGAGATCTAAAGATAAACAAATTAATTGTTATGTCATGTGTGAAATGGTATATGGCAGAGGAACTAGATTTAAGCGCAGAATCCATCAAATGGTGGATGAAAGAGACAATCGCATAATCCATTGGATCTCAGAGATCGAAAGTCCAGATCGAAATACAGAGGAGCCTGAAGCAAGCACCAGAACCATCCGATGGAAGAAATCAACGGTCATCATGGTGTAAGAGTGCGAAAGTTAATTAGTGAGGAAAGTGGTTTCACAATAGTGGAAGTGGTATTTTGGCGAGCAAAAAGTGGTAAGTGGTATTGAAGGGTGAGCACTCGATTCCACTCATCAAGTGATACATATCAGCGAGGAGGAGAGAGGAAACCACTTTTCAAGTGGTTAATCTTCGTGCTTGTTGTCTTCCTGAAATCCTTGTGAACCGTTGGATCTTCCGTGAGGTGATCGATGGTGGAATATTATTGCGCAAGTTTGATTGATTAGGCCAGCGACAACCATCAAATCGAGCGCCACCTCAACAGTCGTGATTTAATTGCTAACCACAAAGGTGAAGTCTGATCGAAGATTGGAGAATGGAGAGCGCAGTGGGAAGGAGATAGACCGAGAGCGGACCCGCCGATAATTATAGTTTCAAGTGTAATGTTTTTGAAGTTTGGCTTATGTGTTCTAGAGTGTGTTTCCCATGTATTCCGATAGAGTGAGTGGTCCTGATTTTATGTGTTGCCTGGGTGTTTGAGGCTTCAATACTATAAGAATGCTTTCGATAGGTTTGTGGGCCATAACCCACAGGCTTCAGGATCAAAAAATTGATATGATAGGATTTTGCCTTACCCCCAAAATCTCCTTTCATCATTTGGTATCAGAGTAAGGAAAGTTTTCCTACGAGAAGGAAGAAGGAGTGCAAGCAGAAGGAAAGGAGGTATAGTTGTTGAAGCTAGAGAGTTATGGTCTTACTATCCTACAGAGAACAGTAGCCGAAGGTGAGAAGACTTGTAGCAACCTAGAGTGAGGAGTGCTCAATTGGTTCCAGAGGAGAGAACCAGAAGGATGCCAAAAGACTAAAGCTCAGAGGAGGAAGCTTGGTGAGGTATTGTGTAGCAGAGGAAGACTGTTACTGCAGAGGTTGGTTGCAGCTCATAGAAGATCAGGAAGGCAGTTCCACTAAGAAGTCGGTAGAATTGCTAAGGACAAGGAGAAGCATATGACTAGGAGGCCATAAATTTTTGTGCCTCGGGAGTCTGATGCAGGAGCATCTGGCACTCTTCATTAAAGGATGAATCCAAAGCAGAGGAAGCAAGGAGGATGTGGACCATCAGAACTAAACCGGAGAAATTTGTTAAAATAGACCTAATTTGATGAAATGAATAAGGTCTCTAGAAGACTTAATTAAATGTAATCTGCCATATGTATGCATATAAAGAGATTAGTTGAGAGATTTGAGGAGAGGATTGAGTGATCCGATCCAATATTCCTATAACCATGAATCTGCTTGTTCTATATATATATCATGAGACAGATAGAGGGAGAGATAGAGAGTAACAAATAAAAATTGTGTAACAGAGATAGATATAATGTAGTCGAGAGGGAGTTTGTTCTAAGGCTGAAATGCCTTAGCTTGTAATCATCTGTATATAATAGAAAAGTGTGTTCAGTGTTGATATTGTAGGCCTGTGTGTTGTATTTCTTGAACAATCTGAGTATATGTGTTGTAGTATTGATCGACCATCGATCACTACGAGGATCAATGTCGATCTAAAGATAAATGAATTAATTTTTATGTCGTGTGTGAAATGTTATATGGCAGAGGAACTGGATTTAAGCATAGAATCCATCAAATGGCAAACGAATGAGAGAATGCACAGGATCCGTTGGATCGTAGAGATCAACGGTCTAGATCAAAATATAGAGGAACCTGAAGGAACCATCAGAACCGTCTGATGAAAGAAATCAATGGTCATCACATGGTGTAAGAGCGCGGATGTTAATTCATAAGGAAAGTGGTTTCACAATAATGGAAGTGGTATTTTGGCAAGCGAAAAGTGGTAAGTGGTATTGAAGGGTGAGCACCTGATTCCACTCATCAAGCAACACATAGCAACAAGGAGGAGAGAGGAAACCACTTTTTGGGTAGTTAATCCTTGTGCTTGTTGTCTACCAGAAATCCTTGTGAACAGTTGGATCTTGCGCGAGGTGATTGATGGTGGAAGATTGTTGCGCAAGTTTGATTGAACAGGCCAGCGACAACCCTCGGATCGAGCACCAGATCAACAGACGCGATTTAATTGCTAACCGTAGATGTGAAGGCCAATTAGAGATCGGAGAATGAAGAGCGTAGTGGGAAGGAGATGGACTGAGAGTGGACCCGCCGATATTTACAGTTGCGGGTGTAATGTTTTTTAAGTCTGAACTTATGTGTTCGAGAGTGTGTTTCCCGTGTATTCAAATAGAGTGAGTGGTCTCGATTTTATGTGTTGCCTAGGTGTTTGAGGCTTAAACACCATAAGAATGCTTCTGATAGGTTTGTGGGCCATAACCCACAGGCCTCAGGATAAAAAAATTGATATGAAAGGGATTTTGCCTTACCCCCAAAATCTCCTTTCATCAGATAATTGTGAAATTAACGCTACAATCAAAAAATCATTGATCCAATATAAGCCTTGTCCCAATGCGCATGCAAGATGGAGTCCACTACTGGAGTCACTGTAAATTTCAAATAGTGCATAATCGAATGAATTCATTTCCACAAATCCACCCTGTAAGGATAAATATTTTTATAATATCATTGATGTGGATCCTCATCAAACACACACACACACACATACATATATATTTTCTCTGCAAAATAAAATGAAATCATATCTGATAATTATAGGCATATCCAGTGTAGAGGTCATAAAATTCAACTGTGCAATTCTTTATGGACTAGACCTTAGATCTATAAAATTCAAACTAGTGTAGATATAGGAATGACGTTGCAAGAGTAACAGGTATTAAGATTCCTTTAAAAGCTTTCTTTAGTTCTGATTTTTACAAAGTGAATAAAAAACTTCAAATATCATGCGTAGTCTTCACCCAAGGATTAATATGCACATAGTTTTAAAGATTGTAGTTCACTCAAAATAGTATTATGTGCATAGATTTATTTGAGATTGAATTTCTCATAAATAAAAAAACTTATAACATTTTTTTCAATCACAATTTCTTAAGTATATATGAAATCTTCGGTGCATAATAAGCCTAATAAATGTATGGAATCTGCTTTAGATCTTGTCATAACAAATAAAACATCAATTTATCATTACAGTCCTACTACGAATTACCCATACTATTTAATGATTTTGAATGAATTTAAGGCTTAACATACACACAACTCTAGATACTTTATTCCATAGTGCCCTTCAAATAAACTTGTTACAATTTATGATTGGCTTTCACTTGGTGACAAAGTACACCAACAATTATGATATTCTCCATAAGATTATTGTGCTTCAAGTTATAAATGTGAAACAAGCATATATATCAAAGAGGCAAGACACATAGTTCCCACACCATAAACATCCAAATCGGAAAGAAAAACCATAGATTAGCACTCCAAATATCATATGTTAGTTGATAGATGTATATCTTAATGGAAAATTGCACAAGGAGGAAGCACATTGGATTGGCAAGCCCAACCAACTAGGTTGTGCCTCTTATAGAAACCACAGATTAAATTACATAGATGTAATTAAATGCAGAAAATCAAATCATAGAACCTAACAAAATATTTATGTATTGAATTAATGCTCAATCTTATACATTTTGAAACAAGACCTTAAGGGTCCAACCCACAAAAGGAAACTGCCTCAGATTCTAAATCAACAGTATCAAACTAGAATTACGTTCTCTCGTCTAACAGAGGTCTTCTTATACATAATACATTACAAATTTAGGTTATAATAACCCATTTTCTTCAAATATATGCATGATTCATAAATCTAGAAATTTGCACATTTTTAACCAATCTTCCTTAAATAACCTTTCGTATTAAGTTGGTTGTTTGAAAAATGCTACGAATACGGGGTTCAAGCATTATTCAGCTTCTAAAAATCCACTCGTGTGACATGGGTGCGTTTTTACTCATGTGGGGCATGAAAACATCATTTTGCACACAAACATGTTTAGGTTTTCTCCCCCAAAGTGTGCTAATATGTCAAAATCCAAATGAGTGCCAGAACCGTACTTGGTGCAGGATCAGGGCCAGCTATTAGTGCACCTAGAAATCAACTTTTGATGCATATATATCTTTAACAATAATTTCATACTCCTTGTTGAGAACCTAAAGTCACCATCATGAATAACAAATTTAATGTAAATGTTATTGAAACAAGGGGAATATGTTAAAAAATAAGTGATTACCTTATCATACTCCTAGTTGAAGATAGTAGCCCAACAATCATGTAGTAATAATGATAGGTATTAGATAAAATCGTGAGTAATTAAAGGGAAAAATATGTACAAAAATTGACAAAAGCCTTGCTCAACAATTATTTAGAATTTTAATTTAACTATCAATAATTATTTGATGGATAGTACAAATTTAGCCTCGACAAAATATTCTAAAATATTTTTAGGGTTAGTCATAGATAAAAGTATATTTATCCCAAAAATAGCTATGCCATTTTTATCTTTTTAACTAAATAGATTAATTTAAAAAAATTGTCATATGAACAATTGTTATAACAAATAAGTTATGGTTTTCTTGTATGTACTATTGATAAGCTATGTCATTTTTATCTTTTTATTTAAGTAGATTAGTTTTAAAAATGTCATAAGAACATATGTCATATCAATTATGGTTTTTGGGTATGTTTTATTGATAAGTTATGGTATTAGTTCATGGTGTTGTAGGAAAACCTATTTATAGGTTAAGAATATCCATAGTAATGTGGGGATGAATCTCCATAGTAAAGTGGAGATGAATCTCCATGACTAAGAATCTTGTTACATGTTTTTCTAAATGTATATATATTTAATTCATATATTATTTTTTTAATTAATGATAATAATTTAAAATAAAAATATAATTTAGTTAATTTTTATTATTATTTTTAATCATGGCAATATGAGATATATCGTGGAATAAATATTTTGATGCTTATCATGGATTGATATCTAAGGACATTTACCATCCATTTAATTTAGATGGTTGCACTAGTTAAGATTATTCAATTGTTATAAAGTTATAAAATGTTAAATAAATGGAATACTCACATATCCATATATTTTAAATTTATGGTAAAAGTCAATAGGAAACACTTAATTCATGATAAATTTCACATTGTCAATATTAAAAAAACCATAAAAACAAAATAAAATAATAATAATAATAATTATTATTATAAAAAATAATATATTAGTGAAACATAAATACATTTAAAAAAATATGTGTATAAAAAATTTTAACCATGGATATTTACCTCCACTTTACTAAGGAGATTTTTAACCTATAACTAGACTTTATCACAATATAATCGGTCAATACCATCGCTTATAAATACCACATGCCGAGAAGACACTTATTTATATGAATTTTCTTAATTAACCAAATTAATTATTGTGTAAAAAAAACATAACTAATTTAAGATAAATCTCAACCAAAAATATTCTAAACTATTGAGTAATATTACATCTTTACTATTCACCTAAACAATTATTGAGAATTAAAGTAAAATTATGAAAACCTCATTCTAAAACTAGCATAGATCCATCTTAAGTACCAATACATAATTTTTAAAAAATGATATAATATATACATAATTTACATTAAACATCTTACTCATACATTTTTTACTTCTATTCATTTTTTTATAGCGACCTTATTTTTCTATTTAGAACATAGTTTTTAATTTTTTTTTTTTTTTTAAAGGGGATGAGAGAGAGAAAAAATTACTCATCCCCTCATATTAGGTTGTATAACCAGTATAGATCCATCTTAAATACGGATCTAACATGAGCAGAGAGGGATCCAATTTTTTCATGTACAAATTTTTTCATGAGTAAACATTATTCAAATGTCTTGTATAATTATTTATTTATTTTTTTTAGATTTTTATTTTGGCTCACATGAGAAAAATTTACAAACAGAGTTACACATCATATTGGGTTGTAGAATGAACCTCTTGGTTCAATGAGTTCTCAATAAAAAAGTCTATCAATCTAACTAAAAAAATATAATATAATTTAAAATCATTCATAATTATTGGTCCAATTATTATTATTATTATTATTATTATCCAATTCTTTTTAGCCTCTCGAGTTACACATCATACTGGGTTGTAGAATGAGCCTCTTGGCTCAATTAGTGCTCAATAAACAAGGCTATCAATGTAACTAAAAAAAATAATATAATTTAAAAATCATTCATAATTATTGGTCCAAATATTATTATTATTATCCAAATACTGGGTTGTACAATGAGCCTCTAGAGTTACACATCATAATGGGTTGTAGAATGGACACTGGGATAATTTAAAAATAATTCATAATTATTGGTCCAAATATTATTATTATTATCCAAATACTAGGTTGTACAATGAGCCTCTAGAGTTACACATCATAATCGGTTGTAGAATGAACACTGGGTTGTAGAATGAGCCTCTAGAGTTACACATCATATTGGGTTGTAGAATGAACACTGGGATAATTTAAAAATCATTCATAATTATTGGTCCAAATATTATTATTATTATCCAAATACTGGGTTGTACAATGAGCCTCTAGAGTTACACATCATAATGGGTTGTAGAATGAACACTGGGTTGTAGAATGAGCCTCTAGAGTTACACATCATACTGGGTTGTAGAATGAACCTCTTGGCTCAATTAGTGCTCAATAAACAAGGCTATCAATGTAACTAAAAAAAATATATGACTGCTAAGTCTATGAAGGCATACATACTCTACCCCCTCTGGTTTTGGACCTATGACCTCTTGGGTGGAAACACATTCTCTTAACCATTAGGCTCATTTGTGACCTATTGGTCCAAATATAATTTAAGTTAAGAAAATTATTAATTTATATTCTATTAAATAATAATAATAATAATTTCTAGATATATTTATTAATTAAAACAAAAAGCCTTCAATTTTTTTATTTATTTTTTATTTGATTCATGGGGGCTTAACTTTGATTTCATGGAAGGTGGCTTGGAACACCAACAACTAAGCAATTCTAGGTGTTGTGGTTTTCCTTGAATAATGGTGGTTGAGCCTCCCACTAGGATCAATACAACTACAAAGTTTTTCACATTACAAGAGGTGGAGATTGGAATTAAGAAGTTGAAAACATGAAAGACAAAGGACTTGGTTGAACTTTAAGGAGAGTATCTAAAGTGGTGAATGAACACTCTTGCACCACACATCATGGAAATATTCAACAATATCATTAAGAAAACATTGAATGAACACTCTTGCACCATACATCATGGAAATATTCAATAACATCATTCGGCAAACATTCCCAAGAGACTCGACAACTAGCCTAGTAATACCGCTTTTTTAAAGTGGAGACATTAACAAGCCTTCCAACATTATAACCATTATGATCAATTATGTGTTTGCAAAGCTTTTTGGCAGCATGGTAGAAAATAGAATTTGTAAATGGGAAAAAGTAAATCATGATATCATAGTGAATCATATAGTAAAGTAAAAGGTTCTATAGTGATCATGATATCATGATGAGGCACATTATTAAAAATATTTGGGGGGACAAAGAACAAGTATTTTTGCTACTTTGTTGACTTCAAAAATGCATTTGACATAGTCCCTAGAGATACGTTGTGGCATAGAATGGAAGAACTTGAAATTTCTTTACATTATAGAGTTGTTGTCCATAAACTCTATGAAGAGGTGAATGTCAAAATTATAACATCAACAGAAATTTTGAAAATATTTAGAAGTGACATTGGGGTCAAGCAATATTGTCTTTTATCCCATACCCTTTTTGGTTTATATATCGATAAATTGGAATATGGCTAAATCTACAAGGTGGAGATGGTGTTCGGTTCAGGGAGTTTATGACAAAGTTTCTTTTATATGTTGATGACCATGTATTGATTTCTAAGTCGGCACATGGATTGCAAATGCACCTAGATGCCCTTGGCCATTTTTGTAGCAAAGTGGGAATGTAAGTCACTACCAACAACACCAAACTAATGATTTTCTCTAATAAAATAAAGCAAAGCCAACATATGTTTTTCTTTGAAGACAACCATTCTTGAAGAGGTGGAGAAGTACAAGTACCTTAGGATTGATTTCAACAACAAGCTTAATTGGGAGGATTGCACAAAGAAGAGAATTTTCGGAGGGTGGAAAACATTATATGCTCTTCAAAACATCTGTAAAGAGGCAGAGTTATGGGATTGGACAACCATTGAAGTGAAACAAATTGAGAAAATGCAAAAACACTTAATCATGAGTCAGTTCAAGGTTTAGTTTCTTATTAGATAATGTTGAGTGAAATAGGAGCAACTCGCATTGAAGCAATTTCTATGCTACATCTCATAAGATATCTAAAAATAATTGAGAAAATGGGAGTAGGTAGATTGCTTAAAGTTATCTTCAATGAAGGCATGAGAAAGAAAGAAAACATGGATGAGAGAAAACAACAAATGGATGCAAAAATGAAATATCTACCTCAATGCATGTCCAACAAATAGCAAAAGGTTAAAGAATTTTGTTATGGAAAAGTTTCCTAAGCATATATGGGAAAAATAGTTGGGTAGAAAGAAGAAGTATTATGTTAATGAATTCAGACCCACTTGTGATCTCCAACAAAAAGAGTACATTGGAGCTACCATTCCGTCAAGAGAAAAGATTCATATTCCTCAATTAAGAACTAACATCATCTTCGGTGTGAAATGGGATGGTGGAAAAGACTCAAAGAAGCTTGGGAAGAATGGGTGTGCACTTTTTCCACTTCTGGGGCAGTGGAATCAGAAAAACATTTGATTTTGGAATGTGATTCTTTCAGAGACATCAAGGACAGTTATGGAAATATGTTAGCAACGGTCCCTTGACATTGTCTTTTCAGCAAGGGAACTGTTAGAAGTTCAATGCATCATCAACTTGAATAAGAAAAGGTTTGAATTGCAAAAGGCAAAAAGCAGGGAGGTTGGTTGTCCCATAGACTATATTAGTTTCGTGGACTTCAAAAAAATATCATTCATTCATTCTTTTTTTCAGAGGAAATGGCTAAGAAATAACAAGCCATAGATGACTATCCTTACTACTAATTTGACAATAAAATTATGATAAACTTTCCTACTATCAAAAAATAATAAATAATATTTATTTGGATTCTATATTATTCGAGGGAGTCTTCTAACGAGGTGGAGGAATTGCCCGGATGGCCAAAAGTAGCTAGAATCTATGCAAAAAAATTTCAAAAAAATCTGGTAGAGGCAGTGTTTGAACAGTGTTTTTGATGGTGGAATGGGTTCAACACCATCAAAAATGTCTAGAACACCTAAAATTTTGAAGTTTAACAACTATAATATGGATTTAGAAAAATCCTTACCGGAATTTTTTTAAATATAACCAAAATTTTTATAACTTTCCAGGCAACTCCTCCGCCTCGTTAAATTACGTGTTATTCGACCCTGTTCTGAAGGCTTTAATTATAAAGTGAATTTGAAAATTATAGAATCCCTTCCCGCTAACACGACTCACAGATTTGTCGGTGGCTTCCTTTCTGTCCAACGACATTTTAAATTACAACTTAAAAAGCCATAAAGTACGGCCATCAAAGGAATAAATTCCAAAAACCGTCTATCATTTTTAATTAACTACAAATTTGTAAGGTAGTTTGGAATCTATATAGATTTTCTTTATCGAGTATACTTTTTAGGTGTGGGTTTTTGTGATTTGATGGTCAAATCCGACAATCGAGTAAATTTGACAAACAAGATGAGGCTAGCGTTGAGTTTGTTGTTATACGGTTCTCCCACACCGCCGGCGGTGGCGGTGGACTCCACTATTAAATTTTGAAATAAATTAATTGCTTATTCTGCGTAAGCATTGACTTTGTAAAGATGCATATTCATAGAGTCATTCAAGGAGTTTTGAGGTCTTCTTCGACAAATTGTGTTTTGTGAAATTTGCCAAAAAACATTTTAGATGGGTTGGAATCATAGGTTTGTTTGACATGTGAATTTTGCACGAAAAATGTATCATTAATTTAAAATGATAATGAAAAATAATTATATACCATTTGCATTAATTTATGTATTAATTTATTATAAATTATATATAAAAATAAAAAAATCCCCACTGGTATTAACTTGAATAACTTTCATGGAGGGAAAATTTTGTTATTAGTCTCTGTTATCTGGCAATGGCATGGGACTATAGTAATTGGTTGGTGATGTTAAACAATTAATTCACATGTTTGTTATTAGTCAAGATCACTTATAAACCAAAGTTTTTCGGCGCATATCGTTTCACCATCTTATTTGGCCTCTTCCCGAGGCGGAGAGGCCAAAAGCATATATTATGTGTACTTATTAGTCCCTGTTTCATTATGTTTTCAAAAGTGTCCAACTAATGATGGCATTAGTTTAACATATTAAATGCTATGAAATGTTGAAATGCTATGTTATTATAGTAGAGTTGAGCTAAAGTCATTAAAGGCAGTTGAGGTTGCCTTCAGGTTACCAAGTGCTGAATGCATGTTGCTATGGTGTCGAAAACTAGACGATCAAATGTTGTGCGGACCAGACGGTAAAACGTTGTCTAGTGTATGCATGTTGTTGTTGTGTCTGGTTTATGCATGTTACTGCGGTGACTAAAATTGGTGAATGCATGTTGTTGCAGTGTCTAAAACCAGAGGATCATAAGTCGTGTTTCACTTGCACAACCAATGCTTCACCTTCCTGGCCACTGTAGCCTGTTGTAAGGGACTTTTTCCACCGAAATAGATCCAACTCGACACAGTTGGGGCTCTTAGCTTTTTGTTGCTTTAAGACTAAGAGATCATAAGACGTCAAGGTAAGCTTACTTTTGAAAACAATAAAGAAAACAATAAACTTCAATTAGCTTACTCTTGAAAACAAAAACTCTAGTTCAGTTCCATATAAATGTATGCTATGTAAATACCCAGTTTTCTTACAAAAGCTCACAGACTTCATTCAACCAACCCTGGCTGTGGCTATGCAAATCTTTAAATCAGCACACATATAAATGTATGCTATGTAAATACCCAGTTTTCTTACAAAAGCTCACAGGCTTCATTCAACCAGCCCTGGTTGTGGCTGTGCAAATCTTTAAATCAACACACAATGTTTCAAGTAATATTTAAAATTATGACCACTGACAACCTTGAAAGAAAAACTTACTAATGATTCATGTTCCATTTGAACTTCTTGTAAACAGCGAGACACATCTTCTTGTACTTCTGCATTTCTTTGCTCAGAATTTTGTTTTTCCTCTTGAAGCATTCGGTCTGCCTGAAAACTCGACAAAGCCAAACAATTGGAATGCTCCAATAAAACAACAACAAGAACTCCAGAATATCTAGTGAGTCAGAAAATACATTTATTTCCTTGAAACACACCATTCAAATCCAAGAAGAAAATGGAACAGTTTCAAGATTTATGAACTTAAGAATGATTTCTAAAACAATGTACTTTAAAAGCTCGTATTTGGAAAATGAAGAGATGAATACCTGGTCATTACGTTGAGATATTTCCTTTAAATGTCTACTGAGCTCCACCTGCTTAGCCTCTAGCTGTAATTCACAATGTTTTTTTATTTAAAGAACAATGTGTTCAATTGCAAGCACTTGTGCGTTCAGTTGCAAGCACTTGTGCACGAACCTGTAAGATTCAACATATACATAAACTATAAGATTCAAAATAAACACAAACAATAAGATGACTATGCGGTGTTCGTTCTGTTGGCTGAAGCGGTGATTGTTCTACTGGAGTTGCAAAGGTAGCACCATTCCTCTTCGAAGCCTCCAACGGAGTGAGCTCCCCCATCATAGATATGTTTTCACTCTGCATGATTAGTTTTTTCTATACAAATTGCGTCCAGATCGGCTTTGCCTTTAGGAACTCTAATGTTCAATTTGAATTGATCCAGACCATTTAATTGATATTCCAGAACCTCAGATCGACTTGAGAATTTATGGTTTTGAAAGCCAACATTTATAAATAAGGAAACTACACTGTGTTTGATATCGATAAATGTTTAATTACCATTATAGTTTCCTTTAACTTCTGGACAGTTTTTACAAGATTTATTTTCAGGACAAGAAAGGCAAGAAATTCATATTAATTTAATTTCTTTCATAAGTTTGTTTACACAGTAAATTTCCTTCTTATGTTGTTGATTATTTCAAGTTAACTTTACACAAAATTATTACAGGCACAATTAGTGTAGGTAGAATTAGTGCAAGCAGAATGGTTTTGAATGGCTTTTGAATTTATTCCAGCATTTACAGTCTTTTTGTTATTGTGCCGGCACTCCTTGATTTCTAGTTCTTATTTCCCTTCTGGTTGCTCGTAATTAGAGTTTCCTTTCACATTGTTAATTGCATTTTATTTCCCACATGATTTAATTGTTTGGATTGGTGTTTTCTTGAATTCTCTTTTAGTGTAGGATTTCATTTATTGATGAGATTAATTACGCAAGATAAACTAGCACTTATTTTGCATGTTGTCAGGGGCTTTCTCTGGCATTTCTAGTGTTGCATCTCAAAGTTCACAAACTTTCCAGATTGATAAATTAAATGTTGGTACATTTATAAGCCCTATATTTCACCCAACAACCATGACATAATGAATGTTGGACAACTTATTGATAGTCTAGGTCAGGTGCTTATCACTATATACTATGATTTCAGTGCGTAGTAACAAATCATTGTTTTCTAGTTAATGATGCACGACACGATCAGCTAGTGCCTTATAGCTCGTATACTAATTAAATTACCTATGGATAGTGTTGGGTCCCTATAATACTAGTGATTACCCCATTACTATTGTAGTTATACCCCTTATTTATATTGTTGTGCCCCATTGCCCCCATATTGTTATTAATGTGCCCATAGAATCCCTCTATTGTTATTTTTGTGGCTTTATATTATTATTGTTAGGTCGGCTGGATTATATTGTGACTCCTTAGACTCCTATATATAGAAAGGAGGTTTTGTCATTTGTATCATCCAAGAATTGTTCATTTATGTAATGTAAAGGAGGTTGCCCCCTCGAAGAGGCTGAATTCTAAGGCGTTGATCTATCTTTTCTATCTTTTCTTGAGCTGGTTTCATAACATTTGGTATCAGAGCTTTGGATTCTAGGGTTTCGCTGCTCCAAACAGGTCATCGTGGAATTTTCGCTATAACTTTTTTTCTGTGACGTTTCAGAAGTCGCAAAAAAAACCCATTTGAGAAGAAATCACGCTGAACCTTGGGTCCGAATTTCAGAGCTTTTCATCCGATATTTTCGGAGATATGATCTGAGGAAGTTGGTCTTTTTGCAGACTCCTGAATTACACTCAAAACAGGTGACCTGGGGAAAATCGTCATAACTTTCTTTCTGAGCATCGGATTGAAATTTCGTAAGAAGTATAGAAAGAGGATGGACTGTAGTTTCTTTTATATATTTTTCAGAGTCAAAGGTTGAAAACAGTGACGTGGCACTTCATACAAGTTCGCTCTACTGAACTAGTCTATAATCAGGTCACTGTGGGAGATTGTGCATAACTCTTCTTGGAGAATCCAATTTGGATCAGACTAGTGGCATTGGAAAGAGGAAATAGAAGGCTACTACAGGTCACAATTTCAGAACTAGATGATTCGAAATTACAGAGATACATCAGATTCAATATCAGGCTTCTACAAAGTGAAAAAAGGTGTGTAGTTTTTTTTTAATTTTTGCATAAGCTTGGTTTGAAGGAATTCAAAGGGCATAGTAAAGCATTATTATCGGTAACTGATGCCCCGAGGAAAGAAAATGCAAACACCTAGTAAGGAACCTGAAAGCTCTAGCATGACTCATGAAGAAGAGGAAGAAATGCTACATGATATATCAAAATTACAAGAACAAGTGCAACAAATGTCACGCTCACAAAAGCTAACAGATGCTAAGATAAATGGCGTGGAATCTAAGATAAAGGCATGGAAGCTAAGATGGATGATCTGAAGACAGATTTGAGGACAAATTTGAAGACAGACATTGAAGATTTGAAGACAGATTTGACAAATTTTCTACAAGAAATACTTACTAATGGTGAAAAGGTTAGTAAAGGAAACTCATGATGAGAACAAAAGAAATGTTAATCATGATTCCATAGACTCTAATGTTGGATCGAAGACCCACCATATTCCAAAAATCGATATGAGGAAGTTTGATGGCAAGGATCCCGCCACATGGATATTACAGATGGAGCAATTCTTCGATCTCAATAATGTGCAAAACACACAAAAGGTACGTATGGCAACTTTATATTTGGAACCAAATCAGTTTGTATGGTATCAATGGCTTTGCTCTCGTAAACAATTTATCACTTGGGCAATTTTTACGGAAGAATTGATAGCACATTATGAGGATACAAAAAGCAACACTTTTTTTAGCCAATTGATAAGTCTCAAACAAAAGGGTTCAATAATGGAGCACATTGAGGAGTTCCAAAAATTGAACATAAGGGTAAAAGATATTCCAGAGGAGCATAGGATTGATGTGTTCATAGGGTCTTTAAAGGATAATATCCAACATGATGTTCGCCTTTGGGAACCTGATTCATTAGAGAAGGCATTCAGGTTAGCAAGAAAAATGGAAAGCAAAATTATGGCAACCAGGAAGCATACCACTCACAACTATAAAGACGGAAGTGTTGTTGCCCCTAGTCTTCCACAACCTATAAGGTTGACACCACAACAATTGGAAGAAAAAAGAGCAAAAGGGCTTTGTTACAGTTGTGATAGCAAATACACTAAAGGTCATAAGTGTGCTGAGAAGAAATTATTCTACATAGATTGTGAAGAGGAAGAAGAAAAGGAGCAAGAAAGGTCAAAAGAAGAGGATATACTCCAGGAACAAAGCCTAGATGAAGAAAAATAAATCCGACCATATCTTGTAATGCATTGGCGGGAATTACCACTCCTCAAACCATCAAGATAGAAGGACAAATCAAGAAGAAAAAGGTAATAGTGTTGATTGATTCAGGAAGCACCCACAATTTTATTCATTGTAGGGTAGCAAAAGAATTGAATTGCTTCCTATATCCAGCACCAGAGTGTCAAGTGATGATTGCAAATGGAGGAACAATAAATTGCTCTGGAAAGTGCCATAATATCAAGCTATCCATGGGAGAATATGTATTGACTAGCCCAATGCTTTCCATTCCAATGGGAGGTGCTGATGTTGTACTAGGAGTCCAATGGCTACAATCCTTGGGTACAATAGCTTTTAATTTTCAAGAACTTTTCATCAAATTTTCTACGGAAGGAAAGGAAGTTGAATTAAGGGGTATTGCAGGGAAACCAGGAAAGATAATCAGCTCTAATGGTATGACAAAGCTTCTAAAAAAGGAGCAAAGGGTGTAATTGCACAATTATGTTCGCTAGATGTTTCCACATTGGAATCATCTATTTCTCCAGATCTCCAAAAAGTCCTGGACAATCATTCCAAGGTATTTGAGACTCCCAAAGGTCTCCCACCTATGCGTGATCATGATCATGCTATTCATCTGATTCCAGGAAGTGTTCCTCCAAACATCAGGCCGTACAGATATCCCTATGTCCAAAAAGTGAAATTGAACGTATGGTTGCAGAAATGCTAGAGGCTGGTATAATTCAACCGAGTCAAAGTTCTTTCTCTGCTCCAGTAGTATTGGTGCACAAGAAGGATGGATCATGGCGCATGTGTCCGGATTATAGGGAGCTCAACAAGCTCACTATTAAAGATAAGTTCCCCATTCCTGTCATTGATGAATTACTGGATGAATTGCATGGATCAATTTACTTCACCAAGTTGGATCTTCGTTCAGGATATCATCAAATCAGAATGAAGATTGAAGACATTCCAAAAACGGCATTTAGAACTCATGAGGGTCATTATGAATTTTTGGTCATGCCTTTTGGCCTTACCAATGCACCTTCAACATTTCAAGGTTTGATGAATTCAATTTTCAAACCATTCCTTAGAAAATTTGTGTTAGTATTTTTTGATGATATACTAATCTACAACAAGTCTTGGAAGGATCATGTTGAACATGTTGACAGGGTGCTACAACTATTGGAGGAGAAACAATTATATGCAAAAAGATCCAAATGTTTCTTTGGAGTCCAGGAGGTGGAATATTTGGGTCATATTGTATCTCATGAAGGAGTTAAGGTAGACCCTAGCAAAATTAAAGCCATTAAGGAATGGAAAATCCCCACATCCATAAAGCATCTGCGAGGATTTCTTGGGTTGACAGGGTATTATCGCAAGTTTGTTAAGAATTATGGGAGAATAGCAGCACCTCTAACAACATTATTGAAGAAAGATGCATTTTCATGGACTCCGGAAGCAACAAAGGCCTTTGAACATCTTAAAGAGGCAATGTGCCAAGCACCGGTCTTAGCTACACCGGACTTCACAAAAACCTTTATTGTGGAATGTGATGCTTCAGGAAATGGAATTGGTGCTGTTCTAATGCAAGATGAAAGACCCATTGCTTTTGAAAGTCGTCCAATCAAGGGAAAGTTTTTAAGCAAAGCTATTTATGAGAAGGAAATGTTGGCAATACTCCATGCACTTAAGAAATGGCGACCCTACCTAATGGGAAGACACTTCAAGGTAAAAACGGATCATGATAGCCTTAAATACTTTTTAGAACAAAGATTATCCTCTGAAGAGCAACAAAAGTGGGTCACAAAGATGTTGGGTTATGACTTTGAAATCATCTACAAAAAAGGGAAGCAAAATGTGGTGGCAGATGCACTCTCAAGAAAGGATGAGGATGTGGAAGCATTGTTGTGCGCCATTTCTATTATCCAACCAGATTGGATAAACGAAGCAAGGGAGGAATGGAAGAATGACGAAGAAGTGTGGGCACTTATTCGAAAGCTACAACAAGATTCCAGTACGTCTGATACATTTAGCTGGAAAAATGATTCGTTATGGTACAAAGATCGCTTATACCTCTGTAAGAATTCCCAGCTAAAACAAAAGATTCTTATGGAATTGCACACTTCTCCCTTAGGAGGGCACTCAGGATTTTTAAAAACTTACCACAGGGTTAAGAAGGAATTTTTTTGGGATGGCCTTAAATCAGATATTCAAAAGTTTGTGGCGGAATGTTTGGTTTGCCAACAAAATAAAGTTGAAACAATTAAGACACCGGTCTATTACAACCTTTATCCATTCCAAGCCAACGTTGGGAGGAGGTTTCAATGGATTTTATCACAGGTTTACCCAAGTCTGAGGGAAAGAGTGTCATCATGGTGGTAGTTGACAGACTTACCAAGTATGCACACTTTTGTGCATTATCACATCCATTTAAAGCCAGTACAGTTTCTACTGCATTTATGGAAACAATTCAAAAGCTACATGGAAACCCAAAGATTATTGTAAGTGACAGAGATCCCATTTTCACTGGAAATTTTTGGACAGAATTATTTTCTTGTCTTGGTACTCAGTTAGCTCATAGCTCATCTTATCATCCTCAATCTGATGGGCAAACTGAGATAGTAAACAAATGTTTGGAAGGATATCTTCGTTGCTTTGTATCTGATAAACAGACACAATGGGTCAAATGGTTGCCTCTGGCTGAATGGTGGTATAACACTTCCTTCCATACAGCAACAAAAATGACCCCATTTATGGCACTTTATGGGTATCAACCACCATCCATCACATCATATTTAAGAGAAAATTCTAAGGTTCAGGCAGTGGAACATCACATCGAACATCAACAACAAGTCCTCCAACTCTTAAAGGATAACCTCGTGTTGGCACAGAATAGAATGAAACAACAGGCAGATCAACATCGCAGTGAAAGAAGTTTTGATGTAGGTGATTGGGTATTCCTACGGCTACAACCATATAAGCAAATGTCCCTCAAGCAAGCTAAGAAGGATAATAAATTATCACCAAAGTATTATGGTCCGTACAAGGTGTTGCAAAAGATTGGTACTATGGCATACAAATTGGAGCTTCCTGCAGCTTCTCGATTGCACCCAGTTTTCCATGTTTCATGTTTAAAGAAGGTTATAGGCGACAAGCTCCCAGTTCAAACAATATTGCCAGAACTTGACGAGGAAGGAAAAATTATATTGGAACCGGAAGCAGTCACAGAAACAAGAACTCGACAGCTACGAAATCGATCAATTTCAGAGTATCTTATCAAGTGGAAGAACTTATCCGCTGAAGATTCCACATGGGAGGATGAGAATTTTATGCAGAAGTATCCAGAACTACTCAAGCGTTGAGGACAACACTTTTTTGAAGGAGAGGGGCATGTTGGGTCCCTATAATACTAGTGATTACCCCATTACTATTGTAGTTATACCCCTTATTTATATTGTTGTGCCCCATTGCCCCATATTGTTATTAATGTGCCCATAGAATCCCTCTATTGTTATTTTTGTGGCTTTATATTATTATTGTTAGGTCGGCTGGATTATATTGTGACTCCTTAGACTCCTATATATAGAAAGGAGGTTTTGTCATTTGTATCATCCAAGAATTGTTCATTTATGTAATGTAAAGGAGGTTGCCCCCTCGAAGAGGCTGAATTCTAAGGCGTTGATCTATCTTTTCTATCTTTTCTTGAGCTGGTTTCATAACAGATAGGCTCACATTAGTGCGTAATTTGATATTTAGGTAATGAGTTGGAAGTCCTGAACTAAATATAGTATTGTCCTTACTCGTGACGTGTTACTTTATGGACTCTAATTAATCAATACTTGACGTACGTATTATCTTGAAAACAGACTCTTTTCACTTGGATGTGCCACTTTCTTGTAAGCAGCTTAGAAAAAAGTCATGAATTAATGTCGTTTATATTTCCTCTCCTTTTAGTCAAGCCATCCTTTGTCTTCCTCACCCTCCGTTGTGTCCAACCATCTTACTCACAGGATAAGGCGCACAGTCTCTGAAGGTCTTGTAGGCTTCTATGACCAACACAACCTGGTGTACAGATTTTGAAAGCCCATATTGCTGCCTTAAACTCGACAGATTCTCTAGGGCACCTTCGAACAGGCAGAAGCAATCATCCTTAACAGCAAACGACCTGCAACGTGAATCATTACATTAATTCATTACTATGTTACATATAAATTATACAAATTGTATTGGAGTAGCAATAACTTCGATCCATCAATACGAATATGTTGCTCCTAGACGTGAGAATATGTGGCTTGGTTGGCGATTGTGAAAGAACTTGCTGCCACCCACCTATTCTTGTTTCTTAGGTCACCATCTATTATTAAACAATAAATAATATTCTCAATTATTTCGAGATCGGAAGCGAGCTTATAAAATAGGGGAAGCACTGCCAGCTCAAGGCTGCGGTTCGCTCCTATCATCAGTAAGCCCTATCAGGTTATCTCTAGCACGTCGTACTACCTTTAGCTTCAGTAGTCCAGTTAGCTCCATTCAGCCTATCAAACAATCTAAGAGCTTGAGCTTGAAAACACATTCAAATATAAAGTATGCCCACAAACCGGGAGCTACTAGATAGAGTCTCCATCACACTGCAAACACCTTGAGCTTGACTTGAGTAGTTTGGTTAGGATTCATCCATCATCAAACAACACAACTGATGCTAGGAGTCTAGTATTCTTAAATTCATGAGAGGATATCGATTTATGAGAAATATCTAGACCTTGAATTCTCAAGTAGTGGCTATAAATAATTAAATATAAATTATTTGTTATGTATTTGCAATGAGTGGCATGGTTTCTGAGGCTCTTAGACTTAGTTATTTTAACTATTTATTCTCATTATAACACGTTAAATTTCAAAAAATCTATATATATTCACATTAGTTTTCAATTTCTATTTTCAAAGCTAATATTACAACTACTGGTCTCTCATCACAAGTTGGTCACAACACTATTTTCTTGCTTATGCATAAACAATGAGCTCAAGCCCTGCTCCCCACTCAAAGCAGGGACTAGCTACTATGTAGCCTCTCCTGTTTATTCTTACTATTAAATTTCATTAAGTTCTAACGATGATGATCACAATAATGGTAACAATAACAAATATCAACTAATTCTAAAATTCTTCTTCATCATGAAGAAGATGATAATATGAAAATTCATGATGATGTGTTATCTTAGATATCCATAAAATTTAGTGATAGCGATCATCCCAGGAATATTATGGGAAATTTATTTAGTATTTAATCATTTTATAGTTTGTAATAGATATCTTTGATGATGAAAAATATGTTAGAGATATGTACAGTATACATTATTTAACTATTTTGGAATAATATTATTATTATTTAGACCATGTTTATTTAATAAGTTTGTGTAAATATAAAGTAAATATGAATATAAGGTTTTATGTTTTAATCCTAGGGATGTTAATTTATAGACTTTTGTTGAGTTGGCTAAGACCTACCTAAATCTTATATTGGTAATGGTAAGAATGCACAGTAATGAATAAGACACCAAACTCATTGCTATTACCCTAGATATAAAAATAAAAAAAAAATTAAAATTAAAAAATATGAATATTATGAAAAACTTACTTAATATTGATCACCTTGATAGTTTAAAATAAGTATATTGATGATGAGAAAGATGCCAGAAATGTAATCAATACTAATCACTTTCATAATGATGTGACACCATAATATTAATGACACAATACATACAGTGACGATCATAATGATGCATCACCTTAATATTAATGATACAATAGATACAATTATGATCATAATGGTGCATGGAATCTCAATATTCATGTTATTGACAAGGAAATAAGGTTAATCAACTTGCTTGTTCAAACTAGTTAGTATATTGATGAAGAAGGAGACACATATTAATAGAAGTCTAAAGAGGAAATGATGGTTTTTTAAACATTTTTTTCCGTTAATTTTGTTCAAAATCCAGTAAAGATTTTTAAAAACTATAAATTGAAGTTTTTTTAATCTGCAAGGATTGAACACTTCAAGGGTTTTTTAGGGCATTGAATCCTTTTATGCATTCAAAAGTGCATTTTAGACAATAAGAAATCACAATCTTATTAAAAATTATATCCATTTATGCATTCAAAAGTGCATTTTAGACAATAAGAAATAACAATCTTATTAAAAATTGTATAATTAGATTTTAGTGAAAAAACACCATTTTTCTATTAATTAGACAACAACCATATTAATCATCTTATTATCTTTAGAATAAATATAAACAAAATAAAAATCATAAGAAATACGTAATCAATATTTTTTATCAACTATAATGATAGTGAGATTATATAATGTCAAAAAATAAAAATAAAAAATATTAAAGATTATATAACGTCAAAAAATAAAAATAAAAATTATT
Source organism: Pinus tabuliformis (assembly GCA_031772625.1). Lineage (NCBI taxonomy): Eukaryota > Viridiplantae > Streptophyta > Pinopsida > Pinales > Pinaceae > Pinus > Pinus tabuliformis. The sequence continues at coordinate 149,904,482 of CM062804.1, read as the reverse complement.
AAAAATGCAGAATAGTTATAGTTTTAATTTTGAAATTCTTCATATTTATCTATATTTAAATTGAATTTTTTTTTTAATGATAATCATATATTTAGTAAAAAATAAATTTAAATATATTAAGATATGAAGATATGATAATTATAATGTTATCCATTTAAAAAAGCTTATCATCTTGTATATTAGGAATGTTTTTCCCGACATCAAAAAATAATTTCTTCACATTTGAGAAATAAATAAACTTTACATGAGAAGTAGTTATTCTAGTGGAATTCAAATATAAAGACACTCTATCATAATTTCATTAAATAAACTACATGCAATAATGAGATATCAAATATTTGAAATTTTATAGAAATATATTTATATATAAAAGATCTCTGGGTATTTAGCAATCAGATAAATATAAATATAATTAGATAATTATATTTGACCACGCCCATCTGTGTCTGATTACCAAATATTCAACGAAACAACAATCGATATAAAGATGTCTATGAAAGACTAATATAAAAATTAATATTCTTGATGTTTCCTTATAAATAAGGTTAATCATGCTACATTATTGTATCGAGATATCAATGCTCTTTATTATTTTTGTTGAGTCAATTATCACATGAATTCGACAGTATAGAATCTGTTGCCACGGAAGTGACTCATAGATTTGTCGTTGGCTTCTATCATGCAAGGAGATTTTGGTGGCTCTCCCGAGACGGTTGCGTGGAAAGACTTACGTGGCAGTTGGCCCTTCCTTGGTCCTTCCCGCACTGGCACACACTAAGGTTTGGTGAGGGTTTATGGTGCCTTCAATGTGCATCTAGCCGTTGGTATCGTTTTGTGTGAGCACGACATCTATGGTATGGCTCAACTTGGGCTCATTTGCATGGTTGTTTGTTTCAGTCATGCTTTCATTCGTCTATGGCTCGTCTAGTTCAACTCTGGAAGAAGATGGGTCTCTGTTGTCTACTATCCTCTTGGTTCTTCTCTGATTCCGGTCCTCTATCGTTTTCTAGTTATATGAATGTTTTTTGTTGGACATAGTGGTTGTTGTACACCTGGTTTTCTGTGGAATTCTCAGGTTTAGTTTGTCATTCTGGGTATGCCTTATTTCAACTGTATATGAATGATTCTTTTAAAACTTGCAGGTGATGTTTTCTAACTGGGTTTTTGGTCGCATTTCATGGGCCCTCTGCCTGTTACTCTCATCGATGGCTTGGCTACTTATTTTATAGGTAAAAACCCTATTTCGATTCCACTGTTTCGCCTTCCTGTAATTTTTATTAACGGCCTTGCTCTTGGTGAGCAGGCTGTGGTATCATGGCACTTCGGCCATTGGTTGTACTTAGGTTGGGGTTTCAACTCGTGGCTCGATTGTGGAGTCCGGCCTCCCCTTCAGGTATTCGTCATGGGTCAAGTTCCTTGTTTTTTCTCTGGTATTGTTGTGTTCTATATAGCTATGCTTCCTCTCTGACAGTATTCTTGTCACTATGCAGGTATCCCTCTCCTCTTTGCTGTGACTGCAAGGGACTAGCTCTGGGGGATGACATGTCGTGGTTTCGTCCTTGAAGATTTGGGTCCGGTGTGCTTAAATCAGGGAGGGTCCTTCCTTGATTGTGCTCTGCAGTTGCATTTTGGTTTCAGGCTATAGTTGTTTAACCCTTGGGGTTTTAGTTTGTTGTTCTATCAATACTTGGTTTCCTCCTGTGCAACGAGCCCATCCTGTCAATTTTGTTTTCTGTTCTGGGAATTTGTTTCAGCCTTCCGCTATTGGTTGTCGTGTTAGTTGTTTTGTCTGTGTAATGCTTTGGTCTATATGGGTTGTGGAAACCCTCCTCAGCCTATCTCATACAAACTGTTGGTTATTTTTTTTTAGGGCTTTGTATCTCGAGGCCTGTGTGGAATTTGGAAGTTTTGTCCTGTACTTCCGTGGACCTAATGACTATATATATATACTGTAAATTTCTAATTTAAATCAAATAGTATGTATTTGGTAATGTACCTGGATGGTTTGGCTCTGTCGTATTTGATCATTTTAGTCTTGGTGCGCAGTTTGAATGTTAATCACACAATTTGTTGTTTAATTGCTATGCACAGTAATTTATACTTGTTGCTTCTGAAATAATGAATACTTGTAAGCTTTCTTTAAAGTCATGAAAAAAAAATTGTTTAGAGTTATGCTTTCTTTCCTTTTTTTCATCTAGATGGCAACAACCCCACTTTTGATTCTGGGTTGCATATTTATGCTTGCTGGCAGCCTCATACTATTGAAGAACCACCCTCAGTTACATTATAGTTATTTTCCAGTTTCATTCAGTTTCATTTCTAACTTATTTTAAACAAATCCTATTCTAACTACTATTCAGTTTGTAAATAAACACACACACACACACACACACACACACACATATATATATATATATATATATATATATATATATATATATTTTTTTTTTTATACAGTGGAATCGGCAACAGGGGCAGCCTCGCGACTCACGTTACACGGGGTCGATTTTGACCGCTACCTATATAACCACTGGGAGCATGCGCCCGACCCTCTCCACAGCTCCGTTTTAGTCCGGGGGATTTGAACTCGTGACCTTCAGTGCGGAGTCGCCTTTCTAACGACTTCCCGCGATGTGATTACCAACTCACCTACCCCCGTGGGGCTTTGTAAATAAAAACATTGGCTATAACAACCTTCATTTAAAAATAAAAATAAAACTAACTAAAAGTGAACTTAATCAAAATAGCTTGTCCAGTTGTCGCCTCCCTAGTCGGATGCTCCTGCATCAGGCTCCCGAGGTGAATGAATCTCATGGCTCTTGTCCATGAGCTCTTCAATTGAGTACCCGACGCTTTGAATCTGGTCTACATCCAACCAAGAACTATCTTGAATTGGAAGGTCCTTCCATTTGACCAGGTATTGTAAGTACTCTTTCCGTTGAGTCCGTCTAGCCACTTGAGTATCCAAGATTTGTCCGATCTCTAGAGGCTTCGCTGAAGGCATCTATTTGACCCATGACTCAGTTTCTCCCTAGTTTTCCTGTGTGTGTTCTGTTGAACTGTCCTCCACATTAGCAGTAATGTAAGGGTATAGCTCTGCCACATTGAAGAGGGGCGAGATCCCTATACCCAGGGGTAGTTGCAGTTCATATGCATTTGCAGAGAACTTTCATAGTATCCTGCAAGGTCCTATTTTTTTCAGTTTCAGTTTGTTATATTCACCTTTAGCAAACCTTTCTTTGCATAGATGTGCCAGTACCAGGTCCCCTACATTGAATTGCACTTCCCGTTGTTTTAAATCTGCCTTCTGTTTATACCTTTGACTGTTGTCCTATAATTTGAATTTCACTTGTTCATGAAGTTCGCTGATCACCTTCGTGAAGTCTTCACCATCAGCACTCCTTCGTTCCAACCAACCCAAATCCCATAACTCGTGCACACCATGGGGGTGCATCCCGTATAGGATCTAGAATGGACTTCTGCCCGTACTCCTGTTGGGTGAGTCATTATGAGCGAACTCTTCTTGTGCGAGTACGCGATCCCATTATCGTGAATTTTCAACAAGCAGACTGCGTAACATATTCCCTAGACTTCGGTTGACCACCTCAGTTTTCTCATCAGTATGTGAGTGATAAGCTGAGCTGAAGTTTAGTTTGTTATCTAGCTTTTTCCACAAACTCCGCCAAAATTGACCTATGAACTTCACGTCCGATCTGAAACAACAGACTTTGGCAAGCCATGTAATCTGAAAATCTTTGAGAAGAACAAGTGTGCGACATGTGTGGCATCGCTGGTCTTCCTACAAGGAATGAAATGCGCCATCTTGGTGAAGCGATTCACCATCACCGTGATTGAATCGAACCCCTTCTATGTTCTTGGCAAACCTAAGACAAAGTCTAAACTGACTGAGTCCCATGGTATGTCCGGAATAAGTAGGAGTGTATATAATCCTGTATTTTGACGGTGTCCCTTTGCACGCTGACACATCTTACACCATGCCAGAAATCTTTGTACGTCTCTATGCTCGTCATTATCGTCATTTGGGGTTGACTTGGGAGATTACCTTATATGTCACAAGTCGAACTAAATCAGGTTCAAATGTGGGTGAAATGTCAATGTTAATGAACCAACTTTCTGTGTGGCACATCTACCACTCAACTTAATGCAATGGACTACTTATAATTTATATTTATGGTCCAATGTTTAGAGCTTACCTCGTTAGGAGAGAAGAAGTTAAAGCATTATCGTCCAATGTTCAGAGCTTACCTTGTTAAAAGAGAAGAGAAGAAGTTAAACCTTTAGAATATTTGGGTTACTTTTAATTTTTTAATTTTCTTTTTTTAATTTTATTTAAATACAAATATAAAAGAAAATTTAAACCATCGTTGTTATTTTATTTAATATAAAAGAAAATTTAAATCACTGTATTGTTGTTTAGTACTTGTATTTTATAAAAATTATGCAATTTTAAAGTCACAATTAAGTTAGATATCAAATTGCTGTATGATATTTTTTGTTTCTGTGATACGGGACTTACTTTAATTTGACTATGCTATTTACCAAGGCATACATACTCCACTTTTTGGTTTTGAGCCTATAAACTTTTTAGGAGGAAACACATGCTCCTAACCATTAGACCCACTCAAGTTGTATATATATATGTTAAATCAATATAATATTAAAAATTAGTACAAAATATTAACACAATAAAAGACTAAAAAGTTTCATTAATATCTTTAATTGTTAAATCTAATTAAAATTCAATTTTTTTTTTACCAAAATAAAAAACGATATAACTTGTGCAAAAATGTTATAAAGTAAAATTAAAATAAAATATCTATAAAAATTTTTGATTTTGAAATGAGTTATGGTTTTTGGGCAAGTGGTATTGATAAAACATGGCATTGGACCATGGTATAACCTATTTAAATATTAATAATATCCATGGTAAAATGGAGTTCGCTAAAAATCTTGTTATATTGTAAGTGTTAAATTTTAATTTAAAAAATATTATAAAATTAAATAAAATTAAAATATATTTAGATGAGTTCTGGTTTTTAGGTATGTGATTTTTAATTCAATTTAAAACTACATTAAAATACTTACTCAACCAATTAAAAAATTAAAATATAAATTAACTAATTAAAAAAAATTAAACATTTTTTTATATAAGATATTTGAAATTTGAAAATAAAAATGCATTTTAAATTTATTGGTTAACCAAAACATATTTGTGATTTAAATTTTCTTTTTCAAAGTTTTTTTTTTATTATCTGACATTGACGTAGCAAACAATATATATTTTTCCTATTATCTAAATTAATTTGATTGGAAAGTGGTGTCAACCTGTCCGGAACTAGGTGTCTATCTTGAGAAAAACTACTTGTTTCACAACCTTTTTATAGAATAATTAATCTAAAATATCTAAAATATTAGCCATAAAAACGAGGTGTTTCACAACCTTTTTATACAATAATTAATCTAAAATATCGAAAATATTTACCATAGAAACATTACTAAGTGTCAACACACAAAAAATCCAGAACCATTACGCAATCTATTAATCATTCTAACAACTATTACACAATCTAGGAATCTAAAGATGTAACCTAACAACTATTACACAAATCTAGGAATCTAAAGATGTCACCAAAGTGGGATCTTCAGCACTAGATCCTGATAGAGTTAACGAAGCCATACTACATGGAATATGAGTTTATGTTAACATAAATCGTCCAAAGAGGAAGAGGAATATTGTAAAAGTAAGTAGATCTATGGAACATGTTTTCTACTTTAACCAATAAAAGAAGAATAGGTAAAAAAAACTAAACAAACCATTGTAGTTAATAAGTTAAAATCAAATTAAAGAAATAGTAAACCATTACACAATATTTTTTGGAAAACATTTCAAACAAGATCACATTGTAAATAATGCTCGATGTATTATTGAGCATCTATTTAGTTACAACACAATACAAAGTATATGTACACTTAAAAAAAATGTTCAATAATATTGCAATATTTTACAATAGAGATTCTACAAAAATTGCAATATTAGCAATTGCATTAAAAGGTGCAAAGGAATGCTAAAAATTTAAGAAGCGAAGAACAAAAACACAGGGAAAAAATTGAAGTTCCGATCGTGGTGAAAATAATACTTCATATCAATAAAATATATAAAATAACAATACCTTACGCAAAATTACACTCTTCCAATTTATGGAAAGACCTTTGCAAGAAAATAATACTTCACATCAATAAAAGATGTAAAAAACCAAAGCCTTATCCATTCATCTAGATGCTTGATATAGGATTTGGATATACATATTTGTAGCCTCATCATCTCTAGATTTCCTCCATTCCTCATAATCAACTTTTGCTTGTAATATACGCTTCTTCAATTTCCCACACTTTACCTAAACAATCAATATTACAAAGAAGCTAAATTAATAAAAAAACAATTTAATTTGAAAAGTGAACCCAACATATGAAAAAGCATAAATTATACCTTGACTTAGTTTTGTGGATGAAGAAATACCACATGCGACCCTCTCTCCAATACCAGTGACTCTTCACCACCATATGAAAAGTCATAATTTGTCATTGTGAACGAAGGGACACCAAGGGATACCACTGTCCACATGCACAATTTTTTCAACTATCAAATCATTCTTTATTCTCATCAAAATTCACATCCTACTATAATAATATTTATTTATTTTTTAAATAAATAAATACTTTAAAATTTTTAATATCCAAAATCTAAAAAAAAAAAAAACAAATAGGATAATTGTTACTTAATTGATATTCTTTTTTTATATATAAATTAAATAATAGTTTGAATAATAATTCTAATTCACATATATTTTCAAAAAACATCAAAATTATATGAAAAATACCAAGAGAAAATGTCAATAGTTTGAACCCTAGTAACTAGGATGCATGAACTTATGCTAATATTTAAAACTGAAACAACACAAAAAAAATTAATATTAAATGAATGAGAATACGTCACTCATAAAATTGTAAATAAAGAAACTTGTATCAGTACTGACAAGAATCGCTAATTCGGGTTAAAAGATATAATGATAGTAACTTCAACTTAATCAATACGGTTGAAAATAGTGGATGTTAGTTTTCAGGGTTTTTGTAAAATAAATACACTCACCAGTTCCTAGAGTATATTCAATGCCCTCACATATTTTCAAGATTACAGTTTTGAATGAGAAAACCACTCTTTTAGAAGCCAAAGATAACATTTAAACATAACATTGATATAAGAGGAAAAGTAGAACTTCTCAGATCAACACTCCTTGAAATTTACGCAAAAACATGAGAACATCAAGATGAAAACGCACATACAGTAAAATTAATTATTTCATAGCACCACGACTTGTGTTCTCCCAATTATAGTTATTGATGCTTTTGAAGCAAGGACACCTGATCAGGAGCTCAAAATTTGCCAAAGATTTATAGAGTCAGAATCTTGATAACATTAGCTTCATATCGAAGAGCTCATCATTCTGAATCCAATGGTGTGAATGACACTCAAATCTGAGTTCGTATGCAGAAGTTCGATAAAATCAAAGTTCATGTTTGACATAAACACGTGGCAGGATTGGATGACATGGCAAAGGTCCTATCGAATGGGGAACTACCAAGTGGTAGGTTGCCATTGGCCCCGCGTATTGCATATCAGAGCAAAAGGTAGGTCAGCATTAGAAATCAGCCCACAAGCAAGAAGGGTTGTGATGCGATAAAGTAATTGCAAATCGTGATCGCAATTGGCGAAGGGGAAGGTGTTACAAAGTCATCCCCCAATAGGATGGGTTGCAATGCGATATCACAATCGCAAATTCGAGGAGTTAAGAATCGGCCCCCGGTTCAAGCATAGTTGCGATGTGATTTATTGCATATCACAATCGCAAAAAGTTCCACATTACATTACTGTCAGTTCTCCGCTGATGTGAAATGCGATACGATATCCTGGATGCGATGCGACTTTAGATATCAGTTTATAACCCTGGCGGGTATGCTGCTATCACAGTGTATGGACTTTTATATCCGTCGCGCAAAAGTGTTGATTATGATAGGACTGTTGTATGTCATATGTTATATGTTGTGTTTCATAATCCCGACAGATTCATGTATCGCAGAGTGCCTATTGTTTGGGCTTGGGGTTCTCCAACTATTGCAATAAGGGATAAGTCTCAGACGTGATATGTTTCAGAGTTGTAGTTTATAACTCGTTGGGTCCACCACATCACCACATCGCATGTCACAATGCATTAAGTCCTGTGTTTAAGAATAACCCACAGGAAAGCCGTTTGCGATATCTAACAGAGCTGCGAAACCATAGCCTCTTCCATCAGACCACCACCCCGCACGTAACCCCTCGGATCTTAATTGCGAGATAGGCAGGAAAGATGGCAAGACCACCGATTTTGGTGGAACTACTAGTTTTAATTGCGAAAGATGAATTTAACTAGGAGTAAGTCAAACTTGGAGGAGAAAATTGTGGAAAGACGGACAAAGGTCATAACTAAGGTAATTTTTGACCAAATGGGATGCAAAAAATGGTTAGATATCCATTTTTGGATATTCTGAACTCATTGGAACAAGTTTCAGGATCAAAAGAGCACTCTTGGATATGATTTTTGCAAAATGAATCCTATGGGTGCCATGGTCAACTAGAGTGTTGATTTAGTTTATGGAGGAGTTTGAGGGTGGAGACGTCCTTGCAGGGGTCTTCCAGCCTCCATGTGCTTTCTGCAATAGCCATTACAACAGTGTTGTAGCTTTATTTCTTCTTTGTTCTATATGTATATGGAGAAAGAGACTTGTTTAAGTACTTCAAGTGGAGTGTAGTATTGTTTTTGCTCTTGGAAGTTGGAGTATGGGGTCTTGATTTGAGAACACTTAGCTTGTTGATCGTTTCATGACTAAATGTAAGTTGTCATGTATTTAGAGTGAAAGTTCTTTGTAAAATAATGTTCCCTTGAAGGGGAAACTAGCCATTCTTTTTTTCAGCACACTTATGTACTCTTTATTACCGAAGCATTTTGAGCATAACGAGAAGGGGTCATGCCCTTAGAGCTGATCCAAGGAGATGTAGCCTAGAAGGATTGAACTCCTTTATCAATGGTTGGTGTATTATTGATTGATACATGCTTCCATTCAATTTTTTGGTTTCATGTTTTAAGTTTTATTCATGAAACTAACTTAAGTAAAACACACTTAAAATTTATGTGTTTACTTGCTATTTTGGAGTACCACCTCATGTGCATATTTATATTCTTAATGGGGAATTAGCACAATATTACTAATCTTCTCCATTTTAGATCAGGTTGGTATTATAGCTTTGGTTTACTTTTTTCAAGGAGGAATTAAATGTTGTTTTCAAGTGAATGTGTTTTGAAGCTCATTGAGGAGAAGGTTCTGGAAAGGAGAGAAAGTTTGTTACAATCTCTACCACCAAGTTCTACCTCAATTTGTAGTAGAAGCTTCAAGAAAATCATGTCCCAAGGAGGAGAGCCTACAAGAATGTTAGAGGTTGTGAAGGCATTTAGAAAGTCTTTCTTAGACATGGCAGAAATGGTGAAAGTCATCTGTGAAGAGAGGAATACCAAATTGCAAGGTGAAAGCTCTAGACCTCCAAGAGGAGAATGTTATCCAAGGGAAGAAGGTAATAAGAATGGTGATAAACCACCATCTTCTCCACAATCTTCATGTTTTTCTACAACTATTATGCAATATGCTAGTGTAGAAAGTCCCTTTGACAAGGTAGATGGACAAGTTTGTACCTTTTGTCCACATGATGTGGAAGATGAGGTTCTATCAGCACGCAAACTTGAGGAGCTGAAAGAATAGGGCCAAAGAGTATAAGATGACACATCCATAATCAAAAGGACTTCGAAAATTTCTTTGTGTGTCAATAAAAAGATGACACAAATGGTAAAAATTTACATGCTTCTTCCTTATGCGAAAGTGTTGATGTAAATTCATTTGCATCATTTGAAAAACATGGGAAAGGCATTGGATCCAAGCTCTTGACCAAGATAGGTTACAAGGGAGAAGGCCTTGGAGTGAACTAGCAAGACATTAAAAACCCAATTTCGGCTAAGGAGAGGCCTAAATATGAAGTCTTAGGCTATGTTTCAAAATAAGAATGGTCTTCTAGCGACAACTCATGGGTATTGTGTTCCTTTTTCCGTAAGAAAGGACATGAGGAGGCAAGATGTTGGGAGTTGCATCTAGAATTGGTTCTCGCTTGGTTCCTCAAGTGTAAGGAGGACTCAAAGTGAAAAAAATCTCCAAAGAGAGATGAATATGTTGAAGAAGAAGGGAAGCTAAATTATTCTCCCCATGCAAGTTCCTCACACAAGCAGCGTAAGCCAAAGGACAACAAACAAAGGTATATCCATTATGTTAATTTGAATAATGTTCATAATGGAAAACAACACGCAGATTTGAATAACATGTTAAGGAACATGCTTCCATGCACATTTTTCCTTTCAACTAACCATTTTGTAGGTAAGTGCGATAAAAGGAAAGCAGTCATCAAGAAGATGTTTATGTCTACTAGAATTGAGACTAAAACTAGAAAATCTCATCCAAAGTTAAAGAAAGGTGAGCCGAGAGGAGCTGGAAAGAACTTTTGTACTCGCTGCAATATCAGTGGGCATTGGGTGGAGAAGTATTGGAAATTGTTTCCACAACTTCATCCTGGTAAGGGAAAGAAAATCATGCAAGCACCAAAAGAGGAAGCGGCAAAAGAAAAAGTGGTGCAAGATGCAACCATCCTTGAAGCAGCTTTAGAAGAAGAGAAAGTTAAAATAGAGGGTTCATTTACCTGGTTGGGTAAGAAATGGGCGGACTATTTGTCCAGCTGAACTTCATAATTTTTTGTTTTGCACTAGTTGCATATCCCCATAGTTGGGTAACTTGTACAAGTGATGTTCATAAATAAATCACTTATATGCAACAATGTTTTCTTTAAAGCATTACAATGCTAGTTTGGCTTGTTGATAGTAAATTTAAATGGAAAATTTTGGGAGTCAATTTTATTCAATTTTGTAAAATGCTTTCTCAAACCATCGATTTTAAAATTGTTGTATGAGTAGTCGCAACACATTTAGTATGTTCCAAATGTGTTTAGCACTCAAGTTATACAAGTATTCACTATGTGAGGCTTGTTTTGGTTCATTTGGAAAAGTCTTTTTAGGATCTTATCCTCAATAAGGATTTTTCAGATGAGCACTTTGGAATTCTTCTTGGGAAGGATGTTGTTTGGATGGCATAGTGACATGGAAAATACGAGAAGAACATCGAACTTGAATTATTTGGTTAAGTTATATTTTAAGTTTAGCTTGATAAAAAGACAAGACAACTACAAGTCAGGGCACTTCAAAAATTTATTCGATCCAGTTTGGAAAAAAATGAAGGAACTGTACCTTCAAATACTAAACAATTGAAAGTAAACTTTTGGAAACCAAAATTTTTTCAGTGGGGAAGACTGATGAGGAGCTCAAAATTTTAATTTTTTTTAAAGTGTCGTAATATTGATAAGGTTAGCTTCATTTCAAAGAGCTCGTCATTTGAATCCAAGGGTGTGAACAACACTCAAAAATCCGAGCTCGTATGCAGAAGTTAGAGCAAGTCAAAGTTTAGGTTTGACTTGGACACATGGCAAGATTAGATAACATGGAAAAGGTCCCGGCTAATGGGGAAGTGCCAAGTGGCAAGTTGCCATTGGCCCCTGCATATTGCATATCTAAGCAAAAGGCAGGTCGGAATTAGAAATCGGCCCTCGAGCAGGAAGGTTTGCGATGCGATAAGGTAATCACAAATCGCGATCGTAATTAGCGAAGGGGAAGGTGTGGAAGAATCAACCACCGGTAGGATGGGTTGAGATACGATATCACAACTGCATATTGGAGCAGTTAAGAATTGGCCCCCAATTCAAGCACTGTTGCGATGTGATTTATCACATATCATAATCGCAGAAAGTACCACATTACATTACCATTAGTTCTTAGTCGATGCAAAATGCGATAGGATATCCAGGATGCAATGTGACTTTAGATTCTAGTTTATAACCTCGGTGGATATGTTGCTATCGCATTGCATGGACTTTGATATCCACCGAGGGAAAGTGTCTATTGCGATAGGACTACTAGAGGCGATATGTTATATGTTGTGTTTCATATTCTTGGTAGATCCATGTATCACAAAGTGCCTATTGTTTTGCATCAGGGCTCTCTGCCAATTGCGATAAGCGATAAGTCCCGGATGTGATATGTTTTTGAGTTTTAGTTTATAACTTGTTGGATCTGCCACATCGCCATATCTTATGTCGCAATGCATTGATTCATGTGTATAAGAATCACCCCTGGCAAAGCCGATTGTGATATCCAACAGAGCTGTGAAACCATAGCCTTTTTGCCAGACCACCACTCCGCATGTGACCACTCAGACCTTCACCACGAGATAGGACGGAATCATGGGGGGACTACCGATTTTGGTTGAATTATCAGTCTTAACTACGGATAATGAATTTAAATAGAAGTCAGCGAGATTTGGAGGAGAAAATTTTGGAAAGACTAGTAAAAGTCATATCTAAGGCAATTTTCGACCAAATGGGATGCAAAAAGAGGCTAGATAGCCATTTTTGGGTATTTTGAACACAATGGAACAGGTTTCAGGATCAAAAGAACACTTCCAGAGATAATTTTTGCAAAGTGAAGCCTATGGGTGCCATGTTCAACTAGAGTGTTGATTTAGTTTATGGAGGAGTATGAAGGCAGAGATGACCTTGCATGGGTCTTCTGTTAGGGTCCCACCCTAACCCCCTTATTTATGTAGTGGGATCGAATCATAGTAAAGAGTCAATAAAGCCCATATTAATAATTGTAAGTGGTTAACCCGCAATTAATGATGGGACCACAGTTAGTTGCAAATGGGCCATGGTATTAGATAGATGGTATTGATCCATCGTATTGCATGTATGAGTCATATATAAAGGATAAAGACTCCCTACGAGGAGCATCATGTCTTATTTTTGTATCGAGCTCTGCTCTATTGGAGGTTGCCCCCTCGAAGAGGCTAGTGAACATTGCTTTCTGAATAATAAAATATTTGCTGTTGTCTCTCACTATTCTATGTTCTGGGTATCTTTCTTCGCATATTTTGTATTTGGGTATCTTTTTGCAGGTTAAGAGTATAACAAGTGGTATCAGAGCACTTTAAAGGGCCGGTGGGATCTCCATTTCTTAGCAATTTTTTTTTTGGCTAGAGACGTGTTCTGGCGTCTTTAAACCACGGGATCTGTCGTTGAGCGCATAAACCTGCAGATTTGGGGAGGCATGCATGCAGGAAATTCAAGAGGTGGTCACGCTTGTTGGACTCCCTTGTAACCCCTGTGGGTACCCCTTCGAGTAGTAGCGCATTAGACAGAACCACGTACGGACTGTCTTCCAAGTACCTTCTGGGTATATCGGAAGCCCCTTAGCTCCTCTACAACCTCACCATAGATAAACCATCGGTCATCTTGCTGCTACAGTACACCGAGAATAGCACTCAGAGAGATTACTCGCCCGTACGATAGGGTAGTCATCTTGTACGGCTAAGGGTACGGTTGATCCTCCTTAGTTAGAGCCCTGAAACATTGGGCCGAGTACTACTGTCAGACCCTTATGTATATTGCAATCTTCCTCGAGACCATAGTTCACTTTTCTATCTTGGGATCACGCATCATCTCTGCCAGATCCGCTCACGCAAAGGGGTGCAGCAGCAACAAACATCAGTCCCGCAGTTCCGACCAGCCATTCCGATCTATTAGATCCATCAGATCCACAGCAGTAATCTGTTCCGCCACTCAGAGCTATCCGATCCGTCATTCAGATCTCTCAGATCCACCGAATCTGAGTAGTTGTGTGGGGTTCCTATACCAGGGCATGATTTTCGCAGGACTTTTGGTAGCATTGACATTTTGAGGATTCAGTTACTGCAGTATTCCTAAGGAAGGAGTAAAACTCCATTAGGAGTTTTCGAAAAAAATAAAAAGGAGTCTGAGATCTTCCAGGGCGCTTATTGGTGATCTAGCCCATCAGAATCAGGACGATGAGCTGAGCACAGTGGTACCAGTCAATTCTTAGTGAATTTTTTTTTTGGGTGGTCCCAAATTTCAAGAACATCAGGTCTGTGCATGGTAGAAACTAGAGCTCAAGCTATGGCCAATGATAGGATGGAAAAACTACAACAAACCTTGAAATCCCTCCAACTTCAGCTTCACAGACTAACTAGCATAATCCTAAAGGGCAAGGAGGAAGCCCACGAGGAGGCGTATATTGGAAATGGACACAGTGAGAGTGAGTCTAGCCACTCTCTTCACCTCTGAGGCCCCCACCAACAATCTCGTCCACGACCTCCCAAGTTGGATGTGCATAAATTTGATGGTTCTCACCCGATAGCATGGATAGCACAAATGGAGTAGTATTTCAATCTGAATAACATCTTAGATAATGAGACTCAGCTTATGGTGGGAAGAATGTACTTGGACGCTGAAAGGTGGCAATGGTGGGAATAGCATCAACGTTGCAATGGACCTTTTGTGACTTGGACCACCTTCAAAAAGCTCTTATAGACCGCTTTGACCAGGAATCTTCTTTTCTGGGTCGTCTTACTAAGCTCCGACAAACTGGCACAGCGGATGAATATGTTACAGCCTTTGAAGCCTTAGCCTTCCACACTAGGGGTCTCTCAGATGTGTTCTACACGGAATGTTTTATCAGCGGTCTTAAAGATGCCATAAAAGCACACGTCCTACTGCACCACCCTCCCACATGGATGTAGGCTTTCAAGGTAGCTCGTAACGTGGAACGTGCATTAGCAGCCCTGTACAGTCACCCAAATTTCACAGCTAAGGGTCGCCCCCCCATAGGCTCACAACACGACTCAAACACTTAAGGTTCAAAAGGTGTCACCTGCAGAAATGGCCAAAAGAAGAAAGCAAGGATTATGTTACTACAGTGATGAAAAATACTCCCCAGGTCATAAATGCAAGGAGCCCAAATTTTTTCAAATTGATGCCACTGATTATAGCTCATCGCAAAAAGATCCACCACTGGAGGAACATGAGGTGGTAGAATAGGACAACCAAAAGGACAATGTCCCTGATGAACCCATTATTTCGCTGCATGCTTTGGCCGGGATTTCTTCACCTCAAACTCTCAAAATCATAGGTTTTATTAAACATCGCCTAGTAGTAGACTTGATTGATAGTGGAGGTACACATAATTTCATCCATCAAAAAGTCGCGGAAGCAGTGCATTGTTTTGTACGAGCAGTTTCTAACTTCCAAGTTCAAATTGCGGATGGGGGCACAATGAAATGTGAAGGCCGCTGTGAAAATATCAAACTTCAAATGGGGGATTATCAGTTGAAGACCCACATGTTTGCAATACACATGGGAGGGTGCGACATTGTCCTCGGTGCTTAATGGCTTTGCACCCTTGGGCCAATCACAATGGATTTCCAGGAGTTATATATGAGTTTTAAGCAGAACAACTCCACACATACCCTCTGTGGACTCCAGGCAGGAGCTCCCTCTATCATCAGCTCGCATAGGATGGAAAAATTGCTAAAAAAGAGGCATCATGGAGTTATAGCTCAATTTAATTCCATCCAGGCAGTTGAAACCAAGTCTCTGCCGATTCATCCTGAGATGCAACAGATTTTAAATAACCATCTGCCGGTCTTTGACAAGCCTCATGAGCTTCCACCCTCGAGAGGGAACATGATCATAGCATCACCTTGGTTCAAGGGGCCCAACCCCCAAATGTGCGCCCATACAGATATCCGTTCACCCAAAAGAATGAAATAGAAAAAATAATCAAAGAACTTTTGGAAGCAGGTGTCATTCATCCCAGCATTAGTCCTTATTCATCAGCGGTGGTCATGGTGCTCAAGAAAGATGGGGAGTGGCAGATGTGTCCAGACTTTAGGGCCCTCAATAAGTTGACAGTCAAAGATAAATTTTCCATCCCGGTGGTTGATGATTTGCTAGATGAACTCAATGGGGCTCAATTCTTCACTAAGCTGGATCTTCGCTCAGGCTACCACCAAATTCGCATGAAGGAAGTCAACATTCCAAAGGCTGCTTTCCGAACTAATGAAGGCCATTATGAGTTCCTGGTCATGCCATTCGGTTTTTGTAATGCCCCATCTACCTTTCAGAGCCTTATGAACCACCTTCTCAAACCATATCTCAGGAAATTTTTCCTTGTCTTCTTCGATGACATCCTCATCTATAGTTGCACTTGGGCCACACATCTTCAGCATGTAGATCTACTCTTGCAACTGCTCCGAAAGAATAAATTATTTGTTAAGATGTCCAAGTGTTCATTTGGCATGGAAGAAGTTGAGTATTTGGGCCACATTGTGGGGCATGAAGGTGTCAAGGTGGACCCCAAAAAGATCCAGGAAATGCAGGATTGGCCTCAACCTAAGACCTTGAAGAGCCTGAGAGGATTTTTGAGTCTCATAGGCTATTATCACAAATTTGTCCACAATTATGGTCGCATAGCTAAGCTCCTCACTCAACTCCTGAAGAAAAATTCATTCTTCTGAAATGAGGATGCACAACAGGCATTTACAGCTCTAAAAAATGCCATGTGTTCCACTACAGTCTTAGCACTCCCTGACTTCACCAAATCTTTTGTCATTGAATGTGATGCTTCCGGTACGGGTAATGGGGCCGTCTTAATGCAGGAAGGGCGACCTTTGGCCTTCACAAGCCAACAGCTAAGTGGGAAGAATCTGGGCCAATATACCTATGAGAAGGAAATGATGGCCATTTTACATGCAGTAGAGACCTGGCGACCTTACTTATTGGGGTGACATTTCCAAATCTGCACAGACCATCACAGTCTTAAATATTTTTTGGAGCAACGCCTATTCTCCCCACAACAAAATAAATGGCTCGCCAAAATGCTGGGATATGATTATGAGATCATTTACAAGAAAGGACAAGAAAATAGTGTAGCACATGCATTATCTCGCCAATTTGAGGAGGGAAGTACCCTGTTAGCAATTTCCCTTCCCATTCCAGAATGGATTGAAGAGGCTCGCAGGGAATGGTTTTCACATCTCGAGCTCTCCCAACTCATTTCTAAATTGCAGGGGGATCCAAATTCCACCAAGGGCTACTCGTGGCAGGATGAGATTCTTCGCTACAGGGACAGAGTCGTAATATCACCAACATCCACCCTCAAAAGCCACATTGTGGCAGAATTGCACTCATCCCCCATTGCAGGACATTCAGGCTTTCAAAAGACGTATGCTCGCACAAGAAGATCATTTTTTTAGATAGGCATGAAAAAGGACGTCCTTAATTTTGTAGCAGAATGCGACGTCTGTCAACGCCACAAAGGGGAGACCGTCAAAGCACCAGGCACATCACAACCGTTGCCTATCCCGGTAGAAATATGGACAGAGGTTTCTATGGATCTCATTACAGGGCTTCCAAAGTCAGGAAACAAGTTAGTCATCATGGTGGTTGTGGAAAGACTTTCGAAGTATGCTCATTTTTGCGCCCTACCCCACCCGTTTACACCAACTTTGGTCGCTCAATCTTTCATGGATCGGATCTTCAAATTGCATGGCATGCCCACTTCTATTGTGTCCGATCGCGACCCGATCTTCACCAGTAATTTTTGGCAGGAACTCTTTAGGCTACAAGGCACCCAACTAAAACTCAGTACTTCTTATCATCCACAAACAGATGGTCAAAATGAAGCCGTCAACAAATGTCTGGAAACCTACCTTAGGTGTTTCACTTCAGAAAAGAAACATCTTTGGGTACAGTGGTTACCTCTGGTTGAATGGTGGTATAACACCAACTATCATGCCACCACCAAGATGACTCCTTATGAAGCAGTATATGGTCAACTCCCTCCTTCTCCTACTTCTTATATCAAGGGGTGCTCAAAGGTACAAGCAATGGATCAACTCTTACAAAACCGCGCAACCATGCTCGCCCATCTTAGAGAGAATCTTCATCAAGCTCAAAACTGCATGGAGCAACAGGTAGACCAGCTTCGCTCAGAGCGCCAATTTCAAGAAGGGGATCAGGTCTTTTTGAGGCTTCAACCATGTAAGCAAACATCACTCAAAGACAAGGGTTGTGAAAAACTATCTCCAAAATTCTACGGACCATATCAAGTACTTCAGCACATTGGAGAAGTAGCCTACAAGCTGGCTTTGCTGCCTAGTGCAAAAATCCATCCATTTTTCCATGTCTCATGCCTCAAGAAAGTGATTGGGAACAATTGCAGAATTCAAACCAGTCTACCTGAATTGGATGAGGAAGGGTCAATTTGGCTCCAACTTGAACAGGTCCTAGACACACGAGAAAGGCACCTGCGTGGCCTCATGATTAGGGAAGTTCTCGTCAAGTGGAAATACACCTCTCCGGAAGATGCAACTTGGGAACCAGCCACTATTCTTCAGTAGTTTCCATAGCTTCAGCCTTGAGGACAAGGCTATTCTTAAGGGGGAGCGCATGTTAGGATCCCACCCTAACCCCCTTATTTATGTAGTGGGATCGAGTCATAGTAAAGAGTCAATAAAGCCCATATTAATAATTGTAAGTGGTTAACCAGCAATTAATGACAGGACCACAGTTAGTTGCAAATGGGGCATGGTATTAGATAGATGGTATTGATCCATGGTATTGCATGTATGAGTCATATATAAAGGATAGAGACTCCCTGCGAGGAGCATCATATCTTATTTTTTTATCGAGATTTACTCTATTGGAGGTTGCCCCCTCGAAGAGGCCAGTGAACATTGCTTTCTGAATAATAAAATATTTGTTGTTGTCTCTCACTATTCTATGTTCTAGGTATCTTTCTTCGCATATTTTGTATTTTGGTATCTTTTTGCAGGTTAAGAGCATAACATCTTCCATCCTCCATGTGCTTTCTACAACATCCATTACAGTATTGTTGTGGCTTTATTTTTTCATTTCTCTATATGTGTATGGAGAAAGAGACTTGTTTAAGTACTTAAGTGGGTTGTAGTATTGTTTATGCTCTTGGAGGTTGGAGTATGGGGTCTTGATTTGAGAGCCCTTAACTTGCTGATTGTTTCATGACTAACTATATGTTTTCATGTGTTTAGAGTGAGACTTCTTTGAAAATATTTTTTCCTTGAAGGGGAAACTAGCCACTCTTTTTGTCTGCACAGTTATGTACTCTTTATTACTGAAGAATTTTGAGCATAATGAGAATGGGTCATGCCTTTAGAGCTGATCCAAGTTGTTGTAGCCTGGGAGGGGTGAGCTCATTCATCAATGGCTTGTGTATTATTGATTGATACATGCTTCCATTCATTGTTTTGGTTTCATGTTTTAAGTTTTATTCATCGAACTAATTTATGTAAAACACTCAAAAAAATTATGTTTTTACTTGCTATTTTGGAGTACAACCTCAAGCACATTTTTATATTCTGAATGGGGAATTAGCACAACTTTACTAATCTGCTCCATTTTAGATCAACACCACTCTCATAAAGCAACACTTGGGAGAATTTGCATGGAACTGCAAGCATAATTCAAAAGAATTTAATAACAGAGTAAAACAATAGGTAAATATCGTTGAATTAGATTTGCAATGGATAGAAAAGACTTACATAACTTCCTAAATCTCTTTGAGCTCTTCATGCATGATACAAAGTTTCACTTAAGGCTAACCACACTTGCTCTAAAAGGCTACAAATGATCGGTTGACATTCTTTATCGTCACAAGATTGGAAATTTACTTTCTAGGTTCATTCGTACAATGATAAAAATGGCTTCATGTTTCAAGTCAAAATAAGCACTACAAGAAGTGTACATGAGTTGTTAATATGTGCCCCAAATTTCTTAGATTTAAAACCTAAGTAACTGGTTCCCTGTAATTCTCTTCAACTTGTTTTCATATTTGGAAATGCTTGATCATGTATCTAATAAAGTTGCATATAGTTGATTCAGAAAATGAAAATGATAAATAAAAGAAAACACACTCATCCAACTTGAAAAGAATTGAATTTGGTCCAATGTCTAGTAAAAAAATCATCAGTTTGACCCAATATTACTTACAAGTTTCCTTCTTTTTTTTTACTTCTAATAGTTAGCTAACATATCATGTTGTCTTTCCAACATGTCCTGCCAATAACCGAACATGATTCAGTTTCATTTCTTCTAGAATATATGCTTCCAATCACTAATTGTAGCTAACGCAACAAAATACCCCATAAAAAAATATACAAGAACCTGAACAACTGCAGAAATACCCTAAAAATCATACCCTGGATCGCAAACATCATTTCATAACAACCCAAAGAACCATTAAGAAAATGACATGCTTCTTTCTAAGGCTGTAAACACTTCTCAGTGTTGCTTGTCTATAAATAACCTAATAACATGGTCAAATGAGGAACTCCTGCACCAAAAATATTAGTGCACCTATATTCATAGAACTTTCTCCTTCATTGGATAATATCACAATTTTTCTACTCCAATTCTACTACTTTCCTAACAATGAATTTGAATATAAGCAATCACATAGGCCTACAACACTCGAATTCTAGCTTCCTCCAGAAATCCTAGATGAAATATAAATCATCCATTATTACGTACTTTGCATTCACACTTTGGGAATATATACTCATTTAAAATCAATTGGAATGTTATGCATTATTTTGACCATAAATTTCACAAAATGAACCAGTTTTGGCCCAAGTTGTATGAAATGATTATTTACATCACACAAAATCATACTCTTTGATCTATTTTCCACTGGAAATTAAGAATATGAATGTCTTGAGCATCAAATGTAAGGTTTTCGAATGATTTATCCCTCAAATTTCATATGTTGTAATAGTTTTGAACTAGATAGTTTGAAAAAATAGTTTAAATAAACCAAATCCATACCTTGAGAACATGTTTCTTAAAACTTCCATTAAAATATAAAAAGCAGTAAGCCAATAGAAGTGAACTGCTTCAAATAAATAGAAGGAAAAGAGTGATACCTTGGAGACATGTTCCAGGGTGGCTTGTTGAGGAAAAATGGGAACTTTAATCTTGATGGTGACAAAAACATCATTACCTTTCAGGGGAAGACACATCCCGGGCTCACCGAATTTGGGGGTCAGTATTTCATTAGCAAGAGCATGAAGGTTGTTCAAGGAAAACATCATTTTGGATATATCTCTCCAAGATAGATAAAACTTATTTCCAGTGCAATATCCTTCAGAATGATATAAAACCTTTGCTCCACCGTTAACTACTACATAATCCACTCTCCTTATTCCATCAATCAAATGTTTTATAATCTCTGGTTCTACTATCCTCTATATGGAAACATGGAAATCATAGAAACTAATGGAAGACTTCCTATATGTAAATGTGCCCTTTTCATTCATAAGAGAATTGATAAGATCCTTGGAATCTGTGATGGTAAGAAGATCTATTTCTCCAAATTTCATCAAGGACTCTTCCACCCCCTGAATGTGCCCATCCATGTCACCTAGTTGCATGGCAACAACATGGGATTGTTCTTCGATCATCACCTCCACGTCTATCTTCAAGTGCTGGAAGTTCCTAGCTAACTTGACATTGATCGAATACATCTATTATTATGTTATAGGGCATCTTGGTAAAATTCCAAGAGAAAAATAGACAGACACATGCTGGGCTCTCTCACTGGACCTCCTTTCATGATGAAGGCAACGTGGAAGAGAAAGATTTGATGAGTGTCTATTGTGTTACAGGGATGGACATAATAGACAATCATTTTTTACTTCCCCTCATCTAATTATAAAATTTAGTATCAAAATGCCTTTGTTTTCGACTTCCCCTCTAATTTTGATTTCTAAAATCAATATGAAAATTTAGTTTCCTCCCTACTCCTCATTTGTTCCTATCGACCAGCATCCATTTCAAATTCTAGGAGAGGAGGGAAAGATAGACAAAACCAAGAAATTATCTTTGTTTCGTAAGAAGAAGGAGAAAGGCAACGACAGTGGGAAAACAATTATAGATCATCCTGAACTCTCTTTTCCTCCAACGAAATTACCCCTCCACCACATGAAACCCATCACAGTTCACTCTGAATCCATGGAATTCAGCAGAGGCACAGCCCAATAAAAGGAAAACCTGCCCAACACTAGAATGGGGCCCTTGGAACTAGAATGGGGACCTTGAAAGAGCCTTCCTCGCTCATATCACAAAGTGCCTCATGAGGTTGTAGTATCTCCGGAAGAAGAAATTCCTAGGAGAAACCCTCCAACAAGGCCACCAGGGAAAAATCTAGACAACCTGCTAGAGAAAGGCCCTCTAGTTTCAAATCAGGCAAAGTCACAGAACAAATAGAAACAAGTCCACCCATGAAGAAGAAGAAACCAACCATGTGTTAAACTTGGATAGGTGCAACGGATGAAAACTAAGCACTTTAATTTTGTTGGAGTGCATAATCATTTCACATCGAAAGCCTGCAAAGAAAAATTCCTTCAGCGTAATTATAACATTGAGTCAAAACTCTCACATGTTCTATCTCCAACCTTAAAAAAAATAAATTTGAATAAGAAAATCTTAGATTATTTATGGTTTTTTAATTCTAGGGGAGATAGGGGAAGTTAAGAAATCCTCCCAAAGTTTCGAGCATGAAATTTTTCAATTTAATGGAGTTAGGAGATCCTCCAAAAATATAAGTGAAAATGCATAAAACATTGAGCTAATTATCTCACAACATTATTGCATAAAAGAAAAGATACATTCAAAATAAATTGACTTGGCATATTATAATAATGTTTAAATTGTGCCACACATGTTTACCAAGCCTATTGAAAAGGTTATGTTTGGAATTTGTAGAAATGAATTGTGTTGTATAAAATTGATTTATTTATTAAAGGGGAGTGTTAGTAATATTTAAGTTAAAACTAATTGGTTTTAGAATTTGTTGTAGATCTAACCCAAGAATATTATAGATATGATATGAAAACATAAGATAATGCAAATAAACCCAGAAATAATATGAAATGATTATTTATAGATCAAACCCTTAAGGTAGGGCAACACCATACATTCACTCGTTAAGGAAGGAGAACACTCCATAAGCCATATGTCTGTTCATACAATAATCCTTGACTATCTCCCATGTGGAGTCTCTAGCCTCTATATAGGCCTCATACATATAATACCATTGATCATTACCATGGTTCCCTCATACCATCAAACTAATACCATGGGCCCATTACATTATTATTAACTACTTGTGGTCCCTTACATGACATGGGTTAACCACCTTATTTATTACTATGGCCCATCCCATTATTACATTATTACCTTGGGTACCTCCCTTGGTACCTCATATTATCCCCCCTAGGTATATAACATTCCACCCCCTAAGCATGTTTCGTCCCCGAAACATGGGAAGAACATAAGTAATAAGATCTACTCAAAAGAGTAGTCCACTGATACCATGCACGTGCATTTAGCCATCCAAGAGAAAGGTGAACCCTCGATCTCGCTGGTGCCTCGCTCGCTTGAGATGGAAGTTGACCATGGCAGCTCTTCTGTGTTGATGTGTAGTAGGTGGATCTTCTCTCCTTGCTATCTGTCATACTGGGGTTGTTGTCCTCGTGACTACTTGGTTTCCATCTCGATGGTTGTCTTGCGGGGTGATGTGGGTGATGATATGTTGAAGTTTTAACCCACGATGTCTTTTTCTTTAATTCACCCTGTTGTGGTGCCCGTTGTGGTGTCTTCTTTTCCAATATGATTTCAACCACTGAACCCTCATCAGATGTGTCAGCACCTGTTACCTTTTCGGCTTCAGCCTCTGTTTGTGTTTGATTGTTGACCATCAATTGCTCATCATCTGATATGTCAGTTCCTGGAACATCTTCTGCCTCAACCTCCGTGGATTGTACCTGTTTATTGATGGAAATATCCTGTAATATAATTTTCTTCTTTTTATACCAGAGCTTCAGGAATTTCTGTTGCACATTAATATTAATAGTACCCGCAGATTCCATCCAAAGATATCCCAAAACAACATCCATATTATCCATCTCTGAAGTATAAAAATAACCATGCAACACATACTTATCCATAGAAATCTTCAAATCCTTATACACTTGAACATCCTCATCATCAACCTGTGTATTTTCAATTTGTTTTGCTGGAACTTGCAATTTGTTTGCCAAATTAACATTGAGGAAATTATGCTTGCAACTAGGATTTATAGAAACAATGATTTTCTCCTTCTGAATCAATCCATGAACCTGCAATAAGGAGATACCAGCAGAAAATAACCCTTTAGGTTCCTTGGTTTCCTTCTTTCCTGTAAAAATAAAATCTTTGCTAGGCTGTGTGTCTGTCTGTGTGAGTTTATCCACAAGATGAGCTTTACGGTCAAAGTGGTCCATAAGAGCTTTTGTGAATTTGTCCCAAGTCAAGGGCCTTCGATAGCAACGTTGATGCCCTTGCCACCATTGCAATCTTTCAATCTCCAAGTACATTGTTCCCACACTCAGCTGAGTCTCATAATCCATGATGTAATTCAATCTAAAACATTTCTCCATTTGTGCTAGCCATTTGGCTGGATGATAGCCATCAAATGGATACAAGTCCCTCAAATTCAGATCTAGGCACACCATCACAAAAAATTGGCAAAAATTTCAAATGGTCACATTTCCATCAATATTGCTAAGAATCCCTATTATAACCTATTTCCTGAAATAGAACAATCATTCTGCATCTTCCCATGTGATAGAAATCTTGATCCAGACACTAGAATTTCAGATCTGTGCTGCAACTCTCCCGCCATCACCAAAATTTCTGCAAAAAAAAGCTGATTTAAAATCAGCGATATCTCCCTCATTCGGACTCCGATTCGACTGATTTTTTTTTGAATTTGGGTATTTTCTCACAAAGAATCCAGATCTACAATTATATTTTTTAGATCGTGAACCAAGACATCCAGATCTGCACCGCAAACTCGTTGCCCTTAAAAATTGTCTACAACCCCACTGATTTTTAGATCAACGATATCTCCTTCATCCGAACTCCGATTCAAGCGATTTTTTTTTTGAAATCGGCTATTATTTCACGAAGAATATAGATCTGCTTTTGTAGATCTTGCACCAAAACGTACAGATCTGATCTGCAACTCGCCGCCCCCGAAATCCTGCAAAAATTAAAAAAAAATTCTCCACTTTTGTACCCAAGAAAGTGCTTTGATACCACTTGTTGTAGATCTAACCCAAGAATATTATAGATCTGATATGAAAATATAAGATAATGCAAATAAACACAGAAATAATATGAAATGATTCTTTATAGATCAAACCCTTAAGGTAGGGCAACACCATACATTCACTCCTTAAGGAAGGAGAACACTCCACAAGCCATATGCCTGTTCATACAATAATCCTTGACTATCTCCCATGTGGAGTCTCTAGCCTCTATATAGGCCTCATACCTACAATACCATTGATCATTACCATGGTTCCCTCATACCATCAAACTAATACCATGGGCCCATTACATTATTATTAACTATTTGTGGTCCCTTACATGACATGGGTTTACCACCTTATTTATTACTATGGCCCATCCCATTATTACATTATTACCTTGGGTACCTACCTTGGTACCCCATATTATCCCCCTAGGTATATAACAGAATCACCTTTAGAATATCTATATTTAGCATAAATAAGTTATCTATCCCTAGGTTTTAAGGGTTGATTGTGTCTACATTTTCCTCTATATTGTATTATTCAATTCAATTATGTGTTTCTTTGTATGAGATAAAAGGTTTCTCAATATGTATTCTCTAATTTTAGTTAATAATTGATCTATAAACTACCATGGATATTCCACTAGAGAGTTCATCACAACATATCTGGTAAATTACACTTAAAAATCAGAAATTTGCACTATGAGGTTTAATTCCCTTTAGATTTGTAGATTTGTAAATTATTGTTTATTGTGTATGTATGAATGTTATAATTATTAAAAGAATAGATAACATAAAAATAAAAGCTCAAAAAACATGATTTTACACAAAGTATCACTTACCAAAATATTTAGGGAGAAAACCTAGCTAGAAGGTGGGGTCACTCTACTACTTTTCTTTGAATAAAAAATAAATGTGAGTACAAAGAAGTAAGGCTTGTGGTCTGTAGGATATTACAGTGCACAAATCCTCTCTATGTACTCTCTCCATATCCTTCTTAGCTACTATTTTCATCTATGGAATAAAATGCACTTGAAAATAATGGAACCCTTTTTACTCTTAGTGGCCAAGTTATGTCACAACCCTACAACCTACTAGTGGTTAGGTTTGACTCCCTCAAATCTTAACTAGAGTTACAATATTAACTATTATAGATTCATCTGAATCATGATCACATGGGTAGCTCATTTTCAAGGAGTAATGGGGATGACGTGACATCCTCTCGAATTATCGTGGTCGAAATAGGAAGGTCAACTTCTAATTTTCATAACTTTTGCATACAAATTTTGATTGAGGCGAGTCTTATGTCGTTGGAAAGGTGTATATGTGTAGAATAAAAAAAATGGATGCATCACTCTAGTAACAAATTTATACTCCCCCCAAAAGTCATTTGATGCATCAAAATGCTCCTAGAAAGTTTTAAACCCTAATTTGCTAAATTGGGTCTTGCCAATAAAAATGGTCTCCTGACTTGATTTCTCCACCTTTTCTACTCTGAAAACATCAAGATGGATGAAAACAATATAATGATCCTATCCATATCAATAACCATATAAAAAGTTAATCCTTCATGTACTAACACACACACACACACACATATATATATATATATATAAGTAAGTTATTTAAGTGTTATAAAAAAGTGTTGTAGCGATATGTATGTCTCTCTATGTATTATGAGCTCTTTAATTAAAATAAAAATATTTCTATATATAAAGATGTGACATATATATAAAATATAAATAGATCTATATTGCCATATAGGTAAGATAAATTAAATTAAAATAATGACCAATCATATTTATACTTATGATAATTAAAAATTTTA
The DNA here is from genome assembly GCA_031772625.1 of Pinus tabuliformis. NCBI lineage: Eukaryota > Viridiplantae > Streptophyta > Pinopsida > Pinales > Pinaceae > Pinus > Pinus tabuliformis. The sequence continues at coordinate 149,877,368 of CM062804.1, read as the reverse complement.
TTTTAACTAATGAGCATATAAAATATATAATAATTTCACTAGTCTCTTTATATATAAATTTTACCATGCTTATCATATTAAAAAATTAAATAAATGAAATTATAAGACATGTAAAAAAATGAAATGCTCATATATATGTAGTTATGTGTATTATAGGGTTTTAATTGTCCAAAAGCCTCACAGAAAAATTCTGCTAGAAAAAACCACCATAGATCTACATGGTGGGAAGGAGCACAAAAAGAACACTACACTGTCATCAAAGAATAATACCCTAGAGAAAACTCTGAATCACAAGAAATCGGGCAAGAAAGAAACAACTCTCAAGACAAGCATGGAGAAAGCCCTACCCAAAAACAAAAAAGTGAACTCGACAACCCCTCAAGTATCAACAGTTATGAGGATTCGAATATCGCACAAAATAAATCTTCATTTAACAACAAAATAGATCTCCTAGACCAAACTTCTTCTCTGACTATCTTCAAAAGGACGAACACAATAGATCGTGAAGCTAAGACACCAATGTCCCAAGAACTAGAAGAGATGAACAAGATGCAAGATAAAGGAAGTTAGAAGACCGTAGAGAAGAAAAAGAAAGCTACAACATCAATCTCCCCAATAAAGAAGAGGAGCTAGACAATTAAAAACTAAGAAAATTATAGGTCTGATAGACCAATTTGGTCTCAATGGAAGTTAACCACTATCATCATCATCATCATCAAGAATATTTCCATATAAAGAAATATGAAATTTAGATATAACATGAATAATATTATAAAAAAAAACATTTTAGATCAAGAGACATCAAATCTTTCGAAGGGAAAACATTTCCTTAATATTTGCACTAAAAAATGGTTTGCACCTTGAGAGACTATCTTTCTAGAATCTTGATATGTCCACGGTTAAGATGGATCTATCCTAGTTAATGTATGCGCTGTTGTCAAAAAATTTTGTTGGTTAATGTATATAATGTTGTAAAAAAAAATTAAAAGTTGTACTCACAGGTGGTTTGCACCTTGAGAAATTTGATCATTCTTTAGGTTTGAAATCTACAAAATTAAGATAATCTATCATAGTTAATATATGTGATGTTGTCAAAAAAATATGTTCATTAACATATATATTATTTAAAAATAAAATCAGAAGATTACTAGCTTTGAGTTTTAAAAAAAAATAAAAATAATAATCCATGTGTTATTCTTTATTTTTCTAATTCAATTTATTACCCTATAATTTTGTTTGGTATTTTCGATATTTTTATGATATTTCTGCCGAAGGCATTATCTCTATGGGCTTTCGTTGTGCAGACATTGTTCATTGTAGTGAATCAATGAAATTAAATTCTGTCCTCCTCCCACCTATTCGAATTTGACATGTCGTTGGTTTATTCTTCTTCCTTGGAGGATTTCTTCATTATTTCTTCGGTGGCTCTGCCTGATTTCAGACTGGAGGCCCTTTCCCTGATGGGTTGTCTGGATGGGTTATCTCTATTTTTCCCTGGTCGACTTGTTGGAGGGGTCCTCCTGGGCATTGGTTCTTTCGGAGATACCGCGACCTCTGCAGGCATTGCGGGATGTGAGCCAGGAGGGATCTTCACAATATTCGGACGGGGGGATATATCCTGGATGTGCAACATCTTCATGTGGTTTCTCTAGTTTTTGCCACTTCTCATCTACAACCTGTGTTCATTCCCACCAGCCTATACTCTTTATATATATATTCAATATTTGATACAGTTGAGGTGGGTAAGAATGAGCAGGATGGCAGTCTGAGAGGACAAAATCAATAGAAATATATACAAGTCCCAGATATTTAAAGCTCTGCCCAAGGTGCTAAAATGGGTGCTGATAAAAGTCCCCAAATGGAAGCCATCAAAGATGCTTTCACTGAGAGAAATAAACTCGACAATGTGAATAGTAATCAGGTGAGTATTAAGAATGACCTTATTCCTATTCTCTCTCAAATGCATAGGAAATTCAATTCTACAAGTGTTTCTGATTTTGATTGCAATAAATGGCAAGGGGGTTGTAATCAAATTCCAAGGAAGGTAAGAATGGAAATAACCCAAGTTAAGAGAATGGGTAAAGTTCAAAACCATTGTTCAGTACATAGTCCTTCATATCTGTGAAGAATCCAACGTTGGCTATGGCTAGAATGCATGTCCAATAAATTTATCTATTTTGAGGCAAGTACCACTGAATATGAATCCAAATTCGTCACCTGTAAATTAGAACCATTGTGAAAATAGAGAGGACACAGAGTTTTCAAATCGGTGGGAGCCAAAGCCAAAATCACCCTCACCTGCGTTATTCTACTATTGAACAATTTCCCGTGAAAACTAACAACACAAGAAAACAACCACCTCTAGAGCCCCGTGAGAACTAACAACACAAGAAAACAACCACCTCTAGAGCCTATAACTTTGAGAGAGAATAATAGTTCACTAGCTACAGTGAATGCAGGGTATGGAGGTGAAATCAGTGCTAGGCCAAATAAGGAAGACGGGCTCATGTAGAATTGGTTATTGGTTACATTGAAGTCAGACTCTGGAAGTGAAAGTGCAGACAGGGCCAAAGAGAAAAAGGAAATTATGATACTAAATTTAAAAAATATATAGAAACGGAGTAAAACACGAGTGCCAATTTTTCCAAATTCAAATTTTTATTTTAACTAACTTTCTCATGTATATATCCATTTCAAACGCGACATATATACGTTGTATAAATTCAAAAAGAAACATAAATAATTTATTTGATTTCCTTAAGGCTTCACACTTTTCTATTTTGACTTTTTAAGCTGTCGGCGTTCCTTTACACCTCTCTGTATAATTGTTAGTTCATAAGGTTAGTTCATAATCATATTATGCCTCAGCAACGAGGAGCACGAAAAAAATGCAGTTCATATTATTATAATGGTTATTACCTTATAATTTTTTTATGCTTTTTCGATGTTTTTATGATATTTCATAATCATATTATGCCTCAACAACAAGGAGCACAAAAGAAAATGCAGTGCATATTATTATAATGGTTTTGTTGTGATATTATGTACACAACAAAGTGAAGAGAAAAAAGACATGGTGAAGAAAATAAAAAAGTGTGTCTTACCTTAACTTGTGATTTGTGAAAATTATAATTGAATGAGAAATCAAAAATAAAATAAACCTCATTGGAATAAGATGAATGATTTATACTATTATATAGTTTAAAATTTAGTGGGTTAAAATTGGTTGGATAAGATTTAAAGGGACTTCATTGTTATTAAAGATTTTGATGCAAAAGATTGTGACATTAAGGTTGGAAGGAAAATATTTTAAAATTTTAAAGTAATATGAAATATGGGAGACAATATATTTACATTTCAGAGTTACTAAGTTTATGTGATAGATAAGTTTATATCTATTTATTTTGGAATATTATGTAATAGGTTATTGTTAAGTGTAATATATGGTGGATGAATGGACCAGCATTTAATTGTCAATCTGGGGTCTATGGTTTTTCAGGTGTAGTACTCGAAATGCTAGAGAAAGACTCTGTTGGGCCTACAAAAAAAATCATAATCTATCTAGAAAGTACTCACACCTTGATTTCTTGCACTAGTCAATCCTCTGTTCTAATCATGCACTCAAATAGAAATCATTAAATGCAAAACCCTAATTATTGCAAACACCAATCCTGCAATCTACTAGCATTGAAGGAAAAACCTAATTAACAACTTAAAATAAAACCCTAATTATTGATAATTGAAAGATAAAACCATAATTATTAGCAATTAAAGAGTAAACCCTAATTAAAGAGAAGATGTAAACCCTAGCTCCTAATTAACTGGAAACCTCATCATTTCCTTTTAATTAATTTGAGAAAATGTAAAGACTACCAATCCACTCACTATAAAATAAATTCTCTAACAATCCTATTATAATCCCACACTTAGTTCTATTAAATATCATGCCTATGTGAAATGAAAAGAAACACAAGGAAGATTAAATATGCTAATTGTGCAATCAGTGATCCAGGTGGATCTCCAGACACAAAGGTCATGAAAAAGTCTCAAAATTCAAAGTAGCATAAAGTCGATTAACTTTACATTAGATCGAAGGGCTCGTCACCCTGATTCCAATGGCGTGAATGACACTCCAATCCGAGTCTGTATCAAGAAGATAAAAGCAGTCAAAGTTTTGGGTTGACTTACCCATGTGGCAGGCATAAGGAGGGTGCAATTTGGCAAGAATCTGGCATCGAAATCCAGCCAGTTTTGCAAGTGAAATTGTGGGTCCATTAATTTGTCTAATATCCCTAAGATTCTAGAAAATTTCTAAGATTGGTGGAACTGTTATTTAATTTTAAATAAAAAATATGTATAAAAATATGGGGCAAGCGGCCATGACGCCGCCGCCCCCGGAACCACCATAAGAAAGCATTATATTTGAATAGGGTGGGTGGCCATGACCTCGCCACCCCCGGAGTCCACCAATGAAACATATCTGTTTATGTTGGGGGCGCGTGCTGTCAACCTCACCGGCCCTCCACATCACCTATACATTCAACCACCAGGGAATTGGGGGATCGGAACCATGTTATGGTGAATACAAAACTGCCAGTGGGAGATGGGGAGTGGGCCACCAAAACGGTGGACCCGCCAGCCAAATTAAAGAAAAACAATAAAATAAATATTATGTTAAATTGGGCGGGGTAGGATTTGATCCCCCAACCCCTCCTCAACCATATGACATATTTAACCACTGTGCCATTGGTCCTTCATTCATTTATCCGCCCACCAAAATTTATATCAACCTTTTTGCATAGTGCGTTGGGGATAGGTGTGCACATTTTTCGAGGTGGATGAATTGCAGGTGGCGGGACCGTGAGCAAGCCTCTAACAGGGGGTGGAACCTTGCCTGAGCACATTTTCCAGGGGTCAGTTTTGGTCTAGTGTCAGAATTGGGCAAGTTTTATATCGATTTTTCACCTCTCAGGGATAGGAACTCAATGGTGATGCCAATTTCTGTAATAGAGCTCTTTAGTTGTCGGACATTTTCCATATTGGAGGTAAAAGACTCCTTTTTGTAAATGTTGATTGTACTTCTTCTTCTCATTCCACTTAATGAATAAAGGCCTCCACATTAATTGAGCAGGGTCTGAAGATGTAGTCCAAATTGGACAAACTTGACAAACTCTGTTATCGAGTCTCTTGTCTTCTTTCATGCTTTTATGTGTTTCTCCTCTTCTCTCATGTGCACATTAAATTTATATGGTTAAGTTTCAATTTATACATGTAATTCTTTAATACATCTATAAGAAAAATATCTTGGATCAAGTGGTATCGGAGCAGGTGTTTGTAGATGTGAATTGCATGTTTGTATGCTAACAAAAAACAGGCTACGAAGAGGTTAAGGGAGTCTTTCGATCTCGAAGTGGAGCGTGCACATCGAAGGAGAAACATGGCAGATGAAGAGGATCGTTATGAAGAGGAGCACAACTACCACAAAACCTTCTATACAATGGCAGAAAAGTTTGATCGGTTTCTTTCAAGGTTGGAGAAAGAAGAAGATAGAAATCCAGAAGAACAAGGTTCAGTACATGGAAATGTTGGAGAAGAACCCTTTCCTTCTCTTTCCACGAGTGAAAGTTCATCTTCCTCTCATCACCATCATCATAGAAATTCAAGGGATGTATCTAAGAAACCTTTCTTTAAATTAGATGTGAAATTTTATCTCACCATGTATAATGGTGAAAGTAATGTAGAAAATATTAATAGCTAGATTAGGAATATTGAAATCTACTGCAGGATTTAGCAGATCAAAGAGGACGAGGCAAAGATTTAGCTGGCCTCTCTTCGGTTGAATGGCACCGCTCTCGTTTGGTGGGAGAGAAAATTGCGAAGCAGTAAGAGTGTGGGTAATATTATTTCCTCATGGCCCAGTTTCATTTTTGCATTAAATGAAAAATTGTATCCCTTGGGTTATAAGGAAAAAGCCTTAATCGATTGGCAATACTTAAGGCAAGGCAGAGGTCAGGATGTTCAAAGCTTTACCGAACATGTGCATAATAATAATTCATTATTATTGTGATCTTTCCATAGTTGTGATCATGTGCATAAAAAGGAATTATGTGAATTCATTTCTGACTATGATGAGATGTTTCAGGAACCAAGGGGATTACCTTGGAAGAGGGAAATCCAACATGAGATCCATTTGCAGCATGACGCTCCTTTACCAAATATTGGCATGTACAGGATGTTGACTATTGAGATGGAGGAGATCAAAAAGCAGGTGTAGGAACTATTGAACCAAGGGGTCATCGGACCAAGCACTTCTCCGTGCAGCTCACCAATTGTCTTAGTGCTGAAAAAATATGGCGCATGGAGGATGTGCATGGATTATTGAGCACTAAAAAAAATCACGGTGAAAAATCGTTACCCTCTCCCGCGCATTGAGATCTATTAGATCAATTACAAAATACTATCTATTTCGCCAAATTGGATTTGCGTAGTGGTTATCTCCAGGTCCGAATTGCAAAGCAGGATGTGTGGAAAACCTCCTTCAAGACCAAATAGGGGTTGTTCGAATGGATGGTGATGCCATTCAGACTTTGCAACACTCCAGCCACTTTCATGAGGGTCATGAATGATCTCTTTAGGCATTTCATTGATGAATTTGTTCTTGTATATCTAGATGATATTCTTGTCTTTAGTAAAAATTGGAATGAACATGTATGCCATGTAAATAAAGTGCTTGATGTATTGAAAAAGAAAAACTCTATGTAAAATTGTCAAAGTGTGAGTTTGGGAAAACCTCTTTAGTTTACCTAGGTCATATTGTTGGTCATGGTCAGTTAAAAATTGATCCTTCTAAAGTTGAAGAAATTTTAAATTGGCCTAAGCTTACTAGTGTAACCAAGGTTCGTAGCTTTTTGGGTGCAGTACAGTATTGGAGGAGATTTATTGCCAATTTCTCTATTATTGCAACACCTTTACACACACTGACAAGTGTAAAGAAAGTCTTTCAATGGGGAGGAAAAAAATAGAAGTCCCTCGAAGCATTGAAAGAAAAGATCAGCGCCGCACCGGTCTTGGCCTTACCAAATCTCCAGCAACCATTCGAGATCGAGACATACACCAACGAATATGCCATTGGAGCTGAAGTGATGCAGCAAAAGAAGATGATATGTTACCATTTAGAGAAATTCTCTCAAGTTGTGATAAACTATCCCACTTATGACAAGGAGTTATATGCCTTGGTCCAGAGTGTGAAAAATTGAAACGCTACCTGATCGGCAAGGAGACCATCATTCATACGGATCATCAACCCTTGCAGTATCTTTAGTCACAAACCAAGTTGCAGCAAGATTGTCAGTTTAGGTGGATGGGTTTTCTTCAGCAGTTTCATCTGGTAATAAAGTATAAGAAGAGCACTAGCAACAAAGTGGCTATATGCTATCTCTCCCTCCTATTTCTGCTTCTGTTATTTTTCATAATGCTTCGTTATCTTTTGAAAGTTATGCTAAACAATATGCTAAAGAGGATGACTTTAAGGAATTTTATGTAAAACTAACCCATGTTTCACAGGTGGAAAACTATCACATGCAGGGGAAATTGTTGTATCACCTTGGTAAATTGTGCATACCCACAGGGGAAAGGGTACATGTAATCCGGGAGGCCGACACCTCCCTTATGTCTGGTCATTTTGGTGTTGAAAAAACTTTGTGTCATGTACAAAGATTTTTCTTTTGGCCTTATATGAAGAACATTGTGACTCACTATGTAAAGGGATGTGTGATGTGTTATGTTTCAAAGCCCTCTAATAGAAAACTCGGGCTCTACACACCACTCCCTATTCCGAGTCGTCCATGGGAAAGTGTGTCGATGGATTTTGTAGGAGGTCTTCCTTTGTCTAAAAAAGGTCACGACTATTTGTATGTCATCGTTGATGGTTTTATTAAGATGTGTATTTTAATGCCTTATAAAAAGAAGATCACTTTCAACATCTTTAGGTCCATTTTGGGTTACCCACATCGATTGTGTTAGATCGGGATTCTCACTTTATCTGAGAGTTTTGGACCAGCTTGTGGAAGATGATGGACACTAAGTTGAAAAGAAGCATGGAATTTAATCCACAACCAATGGATAGATAGAGGTTGTCAACCGCACCATGGTACACTTGTTGCAAGGCTATTGTGGAAAACATCCTAAGTTGTGGGATGAGAATCTTCCATATGTGCAACATTCCTACAATCGAGTAGTGCACTCATCTACACATCATCCACCATTTGAGACATGCTTTGTCTACATACCTAAGGATCCTTTTGATATGGTCTTTGGAAGGGAAGATGACTGCAGTGGACATAGTGCATTGGTTCATTCAGCGGATCCAGCTGATTCACATGCAGTATAGAGTTAGAGAAAAGTCAAGCTCGGTACAAGGCTCGACATGAAAAACACCAAGTCGACCATGAATTTCAAGTGGACGACCAAGTGTGATTCCATATTAGCTAGGACAGAATGAAGGGAGAATGGAAGAAGTTGTGACCAATCTGGTATGGTCCATTCACCATCTTGGAGAAGATTGGAGACAAGGCCTTTCGTCTCAATTTTCCGACATATATAGAAATGTACTCCACAGTGAATGTGGAAAACTTAAAGCTTTATGAGCCACCATTGATTATGGACACCGAAGAGATGGGATTAGTTCCTACAGTTAATGATTTTGCACCAGAGTATCTTGATAAGTTTCCTGAAGATATCATCCTTAATAGAAGAACCAGGACTTCACGATGGGGAGATGTGGAATACCTTCGAGTTGGTTTTAGAGGGATGCACCCTAGCAAGGTAAAATGGATAGAAAAGGAAAGAGTGAGGGAAAAATTCCCTCACTTGCCAATTGACTAATAATGATTTTAGTGTTCCAAAAGTTCCTCAATGGGGTGGATTGATCCAGGTGGATCTCCAGACACCAGTGGCATGAAAAAGGCTCAAAATTCAAAGTGGTAGAAAGTTGATTAACTTGATATCAAATCGAAGTGCTTGTCGCCCTGATTCCAACGGTGTGAATGACACTCCAATCCGAGTCAGTATGAAGAATATAGAATCAGTCAAAGTTGTGGGTTGACTTACCCATGTGGTAGGCTTAAGGAGGGCACAATTTGGCAAGAATCTGGCACCAAAATCCAGCCATTTTGCGAGGAAAAATTGTGGATCCGTTAATTTGTCTAATATCCCTAAGGTTCTAGAAAATTTCTAAGTTTGGTGGAACCATTATTAATTTTAAATAAAAAAATATATAAAAAATATGGGGCAGGCAGCCATGGCCCCACCACCCTGGGAACCACCATAACAAAACATCATATTTGAATGGGGTGCGTAGCCATGACCCCACCACCACTGGAGTCAACCAACGAAGAATATGTATTTATGGTGGGGGCACGAGTTGTCAACCCGACCGCCATTCCACCTCACCTATACATTCAAACACCGAGGATTTGGGGGATTGGACCCACGTTATGGTGAATACAGAACTGTTGGTGGGAGATGGCGGAGAGGGCCACCAAAACGGTGGACTCGCCGCCCAAATTAAAAAACAATAAAATATATATTATGTTAAATTGGGAGGGGCGAGATTTGATCCCCTCACCCCTCCTCATCCATATGACATATTTAACCACTGTGCCACTGGTCCTTCATTGGTTTATTCACCCACCAAAATTTATATCAACCCTTTTGCATAGTGCGTCGAGGAGAGAGCACACAGGTTTTTTGAGGTGGATGAATTGTAGGTGGTGGAACCGTGAACAGGCCTCTGACAGGGGGCGAAACCTTTCTTGAGTACATTTTCCAGGGGGCTAGTGTTGGTTCAGTGTCAGAATTGTGCAAGTTTTATATCGATTTTTCACCTCTCGGTGACAGGAACTCAATGGTGCTGTCAGGTTATGCAATAGAGCTCTCTAGTTTTCAGCCATTTTCAAGATTGGACGTATAAGACTCCTTCTTGTAAATGTTGATTTTACTTCTTCTTTCTCATGCCACTTAATGAATGAAGGCCTCCCCATTGATTGAGTAGGGCCCAGAGTTGTAGTCCTAATTGGACGAACTCCGTTATCAAGTTTCTTGTCTTCTTTCATGCTTTTATGTGTTTCTCCTCTTCTCTCATGTGCACATTAAATTTCTATGGTTAAGATGCAATTTATCCATGTAATTATTTAATACATCTATAAGCAAAATATCTTGGATCAATCAGAACATTACGTGCATAGATATCTTTACTCAAATTTGGCATTTAATGCTCCTACATAAAGATTTCAAAAAATTGCACTCATGCTCTCTTCAATTCAAGCTTCAAACTTTTATAAGAAAATAATTTCACCTGAAATGAAGTGCTACAACCACTCATAAAATTGACAAAAGGAAAATTATTAGAGAGGACACTTTGTGGCATAAACCTTATTTAAAATCACATAGAGAAGCTACAATTTGTTAATTTAATGTTTAATTTTTATTTATGTAGAAACCCTAAACTTGGATCTTTGTGAAATTAATGCTTACAATCAAAACATCATTGATCCAATATAAGTCGTATCCCAATGCATAGGAAAGAAGGAGTACACTACCAGAGTCACTGTAAGTTTGAAATAGTGAAAAATCCAACCAATTTGTTGCCACAAATCTACCTTGCAAGGATAAATCTTTTTATAATATCATTGATGTGGGTCCTCATCAAACATATATATATGTTCTATCTTTGAAAATTATAGGCATATCCAGTGCATAGGTCATAAGACTCAAATGCATAATTCTTTAAGGACCAAACCTTAGATCTTAAATTCCTATGTAAATCTTGTTTCAAACAAGCATGGATATAGGAATGACATTCCAAGGGTAATAGGTATTAACATTCCTTTAAAAGCTTTCTTCAGGTCTGAGTTTTACAAATTAGGTAAAGAAAACTTCAAATATCATGTTTAGTCTTTGCCCATGGATTAAGATGCACATAATTTTAAATATTATAGTTCACTCGAAATAGCCTTATGTGCATAGATTTATTTCAGATTGGATTTATCATAAATAAATCAACTTATAATATGATTTTAATCACAATTTTTTCACTATATATGATATCTTGAATGCACAATAAGCCCAAAAAATCTATATTATGTTCTTGAAAAGAATTTTAATGAATTTTCTTCAGATCTTGTCATAACAAACAAAACATTAATTTACCATTGCAATCATGCTATGAATTACCAATAGTATTTAATGATTTTGATTGAATTTAAGGCTTAACATACACATAACTATAGATATTGTATTCCACAATGCATTTGAAATAAATGTGTTGCAATTTATGAATGACCTTCACACAGTGACAAAGTAGAACAACAATTATGATATTCCATACAAGATTATTGTGCTTCTAGTTATAAATGTGAAATAAGAAATATATCAAAGAGGAAAGACATATAATTCCCACACGATAAACTTCCAAATATGAAAGAAAAACCACATATTGTCACTCCAAAAGTGACATGTTAGTTGAGATATTTATATCAGAATGGAATAACTTCCCAAGAAGGAGGGGAATGATCTAGATTGGCGAGCCCAACAAAATAGCCCATTCCTCCTATTAAAAAAAGGAATTAAATTACATAGATGCAATTAAATGTAGAAAATCAAATCATAGAATCTCGCACAATCTTTTTGTATTGAATTAATGCTTAGTCTTCTACATTGTGAAACAAGATCTCAAGGCTTCAATATCCAAAAGCAAACTACCTCGGAGTATAAACCAACATTATGAAATTGAATCATGTCCTCTCCTCTAGTTCATGGCTTTTTATACATATTATATTACAAATTTAGGCTGTAATAACCCATTTTCTTCAAATTTGTGCCTGATTCAAAAATCTAGAAATTTACGCATTTTCAATAAACCTTCCTCAAAGAACCTTTTGTATTTCCTAGAACATGACAAATTATGGAAAACAAACCCTATTTTACTCAATCTTGTATACTAGGAACAAAACCCATGTCCCAAAATTTCTAGATTCGCTTTCATCTGCATGAAAATTGAGGAGGAAGTTGGTTGTATGAAAATTACTATGAATTTGTGGTTGAAGCATTAACTTGCTTCTAAAAATCCACACGTGTTACCTAGGTGCATTTCCATTCATGTGGGGGAATGAAAACATCATTGTAGACACAAACCATGTCTTGGTTTTCTCTCGAAAGTGTGATAATATGTTGAACCGCAAACGAGTGCAGGAATTGTACTTGTTGGAGGAACACGACCAACTACTGGTGCACTTAGAAATAAATTGTTAATGCATGAATATCTTTGACCAGAATTTCATACACTTGTCGAGAACCAAAAATAACACAAAGACCATCATTAATAACAATTTTAATGTAATTCTTGTTGAAACAAAGGGAATATGTTAAAGAACAAGTGATCAGCTTATCATGCTCCTAGTTGAAGATAATAACCCAAAAATTGTGCAAAATGATAGTAATAATGATAGGGATTAGATAAAATCAACAGTAATCACGAGGAGAAATATATACAAATTTGAAAAAATTGAGGCCCAACACCTCCTCATGTCGATCATCTTACATGTAGTCATGTAAGAAAAACCTCTGACAGAGACCAAAGTTAATCAAAATTGTAAGTCTAGGGTTTCTCTATTAGAGTCGTGTTGCATTGGAATAAACTATAACGTTAATTGAGTAATATCATGTAGGTAAGTGTATATGACGTCAACTCCTTTTGCATCAATTATATAAGAAAGACCTGTGACCATAAATTCAACAATGTTAAGACTCATCTTCATTATTTTCTAACTAATGTCAGGATTTCCATAGGAATGTTAACAATGTTGTTACTACAGGGATCATGAAATAACCAACCATCAAAATTTCCAGAAAGCTTCCTAGGAGAAACTATATTCAATAGTTCTTCACCTCAATATCCTCATTACAAATAAAAATGACATAATTTGAAAGCCACAACGTTAAACATGGATAGAAATAGGAAAAAGAAAGAGGACAAAATGATACCTACTCATGATGAACATCTTAACATTATCCAAGCATATCATTGAAGTTCCTCTTGTTCAGTCAAAGTGAATCACCTCCACTAAGTGTCCCACATCCATGAAAAAATACTTATTCCAAAAGCTAGAACTCAAAAGCATAATACCTGAAGGATATTAAGGCAATTCTTTAAGATATATAAAGTTCATTTCCTAGCTTCTATTTTAATGATAATTGCTTCAGAATGTGACTTGGGATTTTTTTTTTTAAGTATGTTAGTTTTTTTTCTCCATCTCTCTTGGAATAGTGTTGCTACCAGTAGGCTTGTTCAGAACCCCAACGGGTTTGCCTTAGTACCATACAAGAATGGCCCCGATGCCAATAGGTTTGTTCAACAACCCTTTGAGTTTTCTTGTACTTCTTGATATTTTCCCCTTTTAGAAGTATATATCACTCAAAATATTTTTAAGTAATGAATACTTCTCATTGGTATATTTAAGAATGTAAGGAAGGTGGGTGGTATGAGAGTATATTAGATTTTCTAGACGCATAAATAATTAATTACTCCATGGGAAACATCATCCACAATAATATCAAATATTGGTTATTTAAAGTATTATAAATCATCTTAGATAATGACTGAAATGTTCTTCGAGTTAATCATGTTAGGGTTCTCATCAAATCCGATTATGGTTTTATACGAGTGGTCCATCATATGAGGATTTTCATCAATACCTTCTAAGAGAAACGTAAAAATGTTTCTTGGATAGTATTTTATATAAGTTACTAAGCCATTGTTAGGGTTTTGGTCTTATGAATGGGAATTATTAAACATAACAATGAAAATCCCCCTAATTGACCTAACAGATAATCTTAGCCATGGAGAAAAGCTAGCTAATCAACAACCAAAGTCACTTTACAGAATAATCATTATGGGAATTTTGAGGTCTAAAATGGGCCTCCTAAGAAAAATGTATAACCAAAATAAAATTTATAAGAACCAAAAGGAATCAAGATGACGATAGCAACCATGGGGAATGAATCATCATTTTTGCAGTAAAAAGGTAAAAAGATTAAAAAATCATAAAATATTAAAACTATTTTTTCAACTCATATTTTCAACTTATCTCCCTAAGGTTTTACTCAAATTTCAATCAGGAGTACTCATTGGATGCAAAATCTAATTCCTCATCCAAGAAGTGCCCATGTTGTGTACTTTTGATGGACCTTGCTACATGAAAAATGAGAAATACATGAAAAAAGCGTGATTGCAATCACGTCTTTCATGTTTTTCTCATTTTTCATGTAGTAGGGTCCATTGAAAGTATGCAACATGGGTACTCCTTGGATGAGGAATGAAATTATGCATCCAAAAAGTGTTGCCACCTGAAATTTGAGTAAACTCATAAGGAGATAAATTGAAAAAATGAGTTGAAAAAATAGAATTTTCTTTTTTCCCTCTAAAATTTGATGATGTAATCTAATCTTATTTTATTATTTCCACTATTATTTTATAATTTTCCATAGGAGGCCCATTTTATACCTTAAAATTCCCCTAATGGAGACATGAAGGGTGAATTTCACCTGACAAGGCTTACCACAAGAGTGTGTAATAACATAAATTTCAATAGTTGTGCCTTAGGGAATTGCAGTTTCAAGAGTGTTGGTGTAACTATTTTATTTTGAGATGGAATTTTATTTATTTCTTCTATATTATCCTAGCTTAATTTAGAGAGAGGAATATCTCCTTCAAGTGTATGAGTACTTCCAGTGTAACCATGTGCATAAAAAAATGCTAAATATACTCACACCTAGATTTAAAAAGTAAGCATTCACATATACCAGAGTATGAAAAACCAATAGCTTTATCTGATATGGTATCAAGAGTTGTCAAATGATGAGGGAATAAGGTGTGTCAACAGTGGTTTTAAACCAAGCTTTAATGGGATCCACATATCCATGATTCTCAAACTCATTAAGGACTATTGGCATGTTCTCCTTTGGCAACTTATGCAGGTTTTTGATAGTTTGAGGATCGTTCTCTTAGAGGCATGGAGGTTTTTGTGAGAGAAAAAAAGAGAATCCCATCAATTTTAGGCTCAAACATCTACTGTTGTGATTGACAAGGATGTTTAAGGAAATTCTAGGGTTTTTCTCTTGATATTGTTCATGAGTTTTAACAATAATTTTAGGACAACTTCCAATGATAGATTTCCTCTAATGGTATTTGGATCAAAGATTAATCCCAGGGTAAATGCTCTGTGGTAGGAGGGTTAGTTCCTTAATTTAATCCCTTCCCCAATATAGAGGATATGACATTACATTTAATAGTGGAATAAGTAGGAATAATACATGTTTTAAATTTGTGTACAACCAAATTATTGGGATTAGGGTTTAGTTGCACAAGTAGTTGGGACCATAGAGGATGATAGCTTGGTGGTACATTGGACAAGAATTGCAGTTATTATGGCTGAGGAAATTAAGTCTACATGCGGAGTTTCCCTAGAGAGGAGGCTTCAAACCATACTTAGGTTGCAAGAATATCTTAATTGAGGGAGAGGTCCACTGTGGCCATTAGCTAGGGTATTGAATTGAAGGAGAATTATACGTTTTCCATGGAATTGTAAGTTAATATAGTTGCTGAGGAACCTATTGAGGAAAATAAACACTAATCTAAGTATTGAATGATGATAGATTTTGAGTTATACCTGACAATCAATTTGATTCCTTACTTGATTCCTTGAATACTTCTAGTAATCCCAACAGTGATGGACAATGACCTGTTAAATGAGGCTCATCACAAATTCCACAAAATTTCAGGTTGCTAAGTGGACACTCTTGGAGTGAATCCTTCTGCCTATAGTTGGTGAAAAAATCTCAATAATGGTTCTTCAATTTTAACCTTCTTTTGTTCTTCTTGCAAATCATCCAATTGTGAATTTAGGGAGGCTCGTGTAAATCCTATTCTTGTAGCAGATTTTGAAAATTGAGAGGAAATTTCTCAAGAAATCTTACCAGCCTTGGAGATTCCTCTTGAATACATAAGGAATAGGTAACAAACATCATCATATCATAGCTGAAAAAACATCATATGTTCCCATCATACTTAAGAGTTCCAAAATTCATCTTTGATTCCTTTTAGTAGCAGTGTTTTAAAGGTCCTCTTTTCCAACTATTTGTGTTTTGATTTTTGAAGGTTGTATTGAAACCTCTCCACATAATCCTCCAAACTTTCATCTTCCCCTTGTGTCGGGCTGAAAATATCTTCATTAGCCTTGTAGTAGTTGATATTTCTTCAAAAATACATTCTTCATGTCTTCCCACGTTTGAATGAAATTCCCACCAAGGATCATGAGCCATCAGAGAGTTTCCCCTTTTAGTGTAAGAGGAAACAGTTGCAACATTTGAGCATTGATACAATACCTATATCCTTTACAAAGCAGTTCAAACTCAAATAAGAATGTATCTAGGTCTTCATTAGGCAAACCATTAAATTTTGGTAGAGTAGATGGGGGAATAACGTGCATTTGTGTCACTCCTCCTACATATCTAATAGGGTGTTCAAAGGTAATGGTGTGTGCAATTTCTTCCCGATATAGAAAAGGTTCTCCATGTGCTTCTTTGAGACTCCTTTAATTTTTCCTACCAATTTGTTAGTGAAATGGGCGGGCTTAAAATACCACTTAAGTGAAGTCTTCATGAGTTCACCATTGGATGATTTCAGTATCTTAGTAGCAACATTTAATATTCACCTTAAACCATTTTTATATTCTCAACAAGCTAGATGGGATATTCTGTTAGCACTTGGATAAGTATATATAGGGGGTTCTTCCAACACCCTAGAAATGAAAGCAAAATGTGCAGGAAAGAAATAAATTCAAATAACTGATTCTAAGGAAACAAAAATTTGCAAGGAAAATTAGTTAAAGACCAAACCAAACTACAACAAGCCACCAAGGTCTATCCCCTAAGCACCTCCCCCAAAAAGACACCAAAATGTTAGGTGTAGTATATAGTGGGAAAACGGACCAAAATTTAATCATCAATTCGGGGTCCATGGACTTTGAGGCACAGCACTTGAAAAAACCTAAATTATCTAGAAACTTCTCACACCTTGAGTTCCTGCACCAACCAATCCTCCATTCTAATCCTGCACTCAAATACCATTTATTAAAAGAAAAACCCTAATTATTGTGAACACCAATCTTTCAATCTACCAGCACTGATGACAAAACGTAATTAACAACTCAAAAGTAACCCCTAATTATTCATAATTGAAAGAAGAAAACCCTGATTATTAGCAATTAAAGAGTAAACCCTAAGTGAAAAGAAGATGCAAACCCTAACTACTAATTAACTGAAACCTGAGCATTGCTTTCTAACTAAATTGAGCAAATGTAAATAATGACAATCCACTAATTATAAAATAAATTCTCTCACAAGACTGTTATATTAAAGACTATCTTTGTGTGAAATCAAAAGAAACATATAGAAGATTAAATCTGCTAATTGTGCAATCAGAACATTGTGTGCATAAATATATTTACTCAAATTTGATATTATATGCTCCTACTAAAGGTTGCAAACAATTCCACTTGCGCTCTCTTCAATACAACTCGCGCTCTCTTCAATGCAAACTTCATTCTTTTATAAGAAAATAAGTTCACTACAAATGAAGTGGTGCCACCATTCATAAAACTACATCACGGAAAGTATTAGAGCATAAACCTTATTTACAATTATTTAGAGAAGCTATAGTTTACTAATTCAATGTTCATATTCTCTTTATGTAGCAACCCTAAACTTGGATCTTTGTGAAATTGACGATTAAAATCAAAACATCATTGATCCAATATAAGCCTTGTCCCAATGCGCATGCAAGATGGAGTACACTACTGGAGTCGTTGTAAGTTTGAAATAGTGCATAATCGAATGAATTCGTTTCCACAAATCCACCCTGCAAGGATAAATATTTTTGTAAGATCATTGATGTGGGTCCTCGTCAAACACATATATATATTTATATTTATATATTTATTTATATTGTCTCAGCAAAATAAAATGAAATCATGTCTGAAGGTCATAAAATTCAACTGTGCAATTCTTTAAGGACTAGACCTTAGATCTCGAATTCATGTGTAAATTCTGAGTCAAACAAGTGTAGATATAGGAATGACGTTGCAAGAGTAACAGGTATTAAGATTCCTTTGAAAGCTTTCTTTAGGTCTGATTTTTACAAAGTGAATAAAAAAAACTTCAAATATCATGCGTAGTCTCCACCCAAGGATTAAGATGCTCATAGTTTTAAAGATTATAATTCACTCAAAATAGTCTTATGTGCACAGATTTATTTGAGATTGAATTTCTCGTAAATAAAACAACTTATAACATTTTTTTCAATCACAATTCCTTGAGTATATATGAAATCTTCAGTGCATAATAAGCCCAACAAATGTGTAGTCTATTCTTACAAAAACTTTTAATGAATCCGCTTCAGATCTTGTAATAACAAATAAAATATCAATTGATCATTACAGTCCTACTACGAATTACCCATATTATTTAATGTTTTTGAATGGTTTTAACGCTTAACATACACACAACTCTAGCTACTTTATTCCATAGTGCATTTGAAATAAACTTGTTACAATTTATGATTGGCTTTCACATAGTGACAAAGTACACCAACAATTATGATATTCTCCATAAGATTATTGTGCTTGAAGTTATAAATGTGAAAAAAACATATATATCAAAGAGGCAAGACAAATAATTCCCACACCATAACCGTCCAAATCGGAAAGAAAAAGCCTAGATTAGCGCTCCAAATACCAACAATTATGATATCCTCCATAAGATAATTGTGCTTCAAGTTATAAATGTGAAACAACCATATATATCAAAGAGGCAAGACACATAATTCCCCCACCATAAACGTCCAAATCTGAAAGAAAAACCATAGATTAGCACTCCAAATACCAGATGTTAGTTGATAGATTTATATCTTAATGGAAAATTGCACAACGAGGAAAACAAGTTGGATTGGCAAGCCCAATCAACTAGGTTGTGCCTGTTATAAAAAAAACTGATTAAATTACATAGATGTAATTAAATGCAGAAAATCAAATCATATTTTTGTATCGAATTAATGCTCAATCTTCTACATTGTGAAACAAGATCTTAAGGCTCCAACACCTAAAAGGAAACTAACTCGGATTCTAAACCAACAATATCAAACTAGAATCACGTTCTCTCATCTAGCAGAGGGCTTCTTATACATGTTACATTACAAATTTAGGTTATAATAACCCATTTTCTTCAAATATATGCATGATTCATAAATCTAGAAATTTGCACATTTTTAACAAATCTTCCTCACATAACACCAACTACGGATTACTAAATTTTCTATATTCAAAACAAAACCCATGTCCTAGAATTCCTAGATTCACCCTCATTTACATGAAAATCGAGGAGGAAGTTGGTTGTTTGAAAAAATGCTACAAATATGGGGTTGAAGCATTAATTATCTTTTAAAATTCCACTCGTGTGACATGGGTGCATTTTGACTCATACGGGGCATGAAAACATCATTTTGCACACAAACATGTCTAGGTTTTCTCCCCAAAGAGTGCCAATATTTCAAACCCAAAATGAGTGCAAGAATTGACATGGGTGCATTTTGACTCGTGGGGCATGAAAACATCATTTTGCACACAAACATGTCTAGGTTTTCTCCCCAAAGTGTGCCAATATGTCAAACCCCAAATCAGTGCAGGAACTGTACCTGGTGCAGGATTAGGGCCAACTACTGGTACACTTAGAAATCAACTTTTGATGCATGTATATCTTTGACAATAATTTCATACTCCTTGTTGAGAACCTAAAATCACCATCATTAACAACAAATGTAATGTAAATCTTATTGAAACAAAGGGAATAAGTTAAAGTATAAGTGATTACCTATCGTGTTCCTAGTTGAAAATAGTAGCCCAACAATCATGTAGTAATAATGATAGGGATTAGATAAAATCGTGAGTAATTAAAGGGAAAAATATGTACAAAAATTGACAAAAGCCCTGCCCAACAATTATTTAGAATTTTAATTTAACCTCCACAAAATATTCTAAAATATTTTTATTGATATCCATAGATAAAAGTATATTTATCTCAAAAATAGTTATGTTATTTTTATCTTTTTAATTAAATAAATTAATTTAAAAAATTTCATATGAACAATTGTTATATCAAATAAGTTATGGTTTTTTTATATGTACTATTTATAAGCTATGTCATTTTTATCATTTTATTTAAGTATATTAGTTTAAAAAAATGTCATAAGAACATATGTCATACCAATTATGGTTTTTGGGTATGTGTTATTGATAAGTTATGATATTAGTTCATGGTATTGTAACAAAGCCTATTTATAGGTTAAGAATATCCATAGTAATGTCGGGATGAATCTCCATAGTAAAGTGGAGATGAATCTCCATGACTAAGAATCTTGTTACATGTTTTTCTGAATGTATATATATATATTTAGTTCATATATTCTAACACGGCAGTCCGAACAATTTTCATAATTATCTGGTTCTCCCATTGAGTTGTATTTGTCTCTGCCTTTGTTTACGAGTTGAAGTTAGCGATAAGGCTTTGGTAGAGAGCGTTTGAGGCGACAGACTGCCGTGTTTGCTTTCCTGGAGCACAAAGACGTTTTCTCCTATGGTCAAGTGCATGCGTATATTTAATCTCAATGGCTGGTTCTTTGAATGAATTTGTTCTTCAAACACTCGAGGATAAGAAAATTACTAAGTAAAAGAGATGGTCTTTTCTAAATAATTATTTGAACAAAACTTCTGAAGAAAAATTATATGATGAAAAAGTTTTAGTTCAAGAGTTTGAGCGACAACCAAATTGGACATTGCGAGAGATAGAAGTAGACAAGTTATATAAGATCCCTGCTTTCCAGTTCAGAGCAACTTAGTTATTCCGCTTTACTTCTGTAAATATTCCTATTTCTACTGGTCAGAAAGTTTACCAAGTTCCTTTCATTAAAAGAGAATATATTGAATGGGGTTTAGAACATGGTTTCAAATATATTCATATAGGCATGATTCAGTTTGGGATTAATCCTCTTGTCAAACCAGGATTAAATACTTCTTGCCTAACTTGTGTCTTGGATACGAGAATGAATTATTCTAATGATGCATTGCTAGGAGGTTTTCAGAGTCCTCTTAATAACGGCCCTGTCTGGTCGTCAGTAATTCCCCGATATCAAGTTTCTTTGAATGACACATATATAAATGAGTTTATGAATGCCTATATCAGTTTAATGGTTTCAATGTCACCCCACAAGCTTTGGTCGCTCAACTCCATTCTTCTATCTGTCTTCGATTTGTTTCCAGCACAATGCCTCCACTCAATCCGAAATTGTGTTCAAGAGCTTTGAAAGAAGGAATAACAGTCGGGCCCGGTAATATTGCCCCCTTACAGATAAGATTTGCAGAATGTACTCTACCTGATGAATGGAATAGTACTTACATTCCATTATCACAAAAATATCTTCAAGTGCAAACATCAAAAGAACCTAGGCAATTGTTTATTGTCAAACATTTTGATGGTTCTTTTGGTCTCAAATTCACAAGCCCTCATCTTATCAGATCTATGACTACCTTGAATAGATCTTCATTTTTAGGAAGCAGAGACAGTACAAAAGCAATAATACCTCCTCCAGTTATGCCTTTATCAGTTGCAGTTCCACCATCGTATTATCTCCCCAAAAGAGACCAAAAGAAACCTTTGGGCCATAAATCTGATGACTGCCAATTCTGTGTATCGGGTCCATCTTCAAGTTTCCAAATAGAAGATCAAAAGCATGAAATGGTCTTGCCTGATATCAAAAGCTTTAGTCTTCTTAGAGCTCATTATGATTTGACAGCAAAGATTAATGAAAGATATTTAGAGCCTGCAAACTCTAGAAAAACTTTCAAGAATGGTACTCTAAAGTAAGATTTCCAATGGATACAGATGAAAAACATGTCAGATGCAGATCAGACTGAAACAGAGAAAATGCATAATTACACAAACTATCAGATTGTTTGTATGCTGCAAAATGTAGATGACATAGCCAAAGATGTGCTAGAAATTAAAGAACATATAAAGAAAATGCACAGTGGTTATAATGAATGTTTGGGAATACAGAATGAGCATACACAGAAATTGAATGATATCAATTCCAACATGGGAATTATTTCCAGGTCCCTTGACCATTTAAGAGATGCACTACCATAGCCTACTTCTCCACCTCATTATAGAGAAGTAGATCTTTCAAGTTCAAAATTGAAGTTTTCTTCCAATTCAGATGAACTAAAAGATGGTCTTAGAAGTATTTTGTTCAAAAACATTAATAACATAGATACTGCTAAGATTGAGAAGGTACAAAAGGGAATAATGTTAGCCAGAGAAAAAACAGATTGATGAGAGAGAAGCTAACCACTTTTCCTACTATTGAAAGCTTGAGATTACCAAAGGGTTATGTCAGTCTTAAAACCCTTGTAGAAAATGGCCAACCATCTGCTCCACAAATTTTGGCCATGTCTGGTGTTACCTCTCATACTCCTGGAGAACCCACTAAAAGAGAAACTAGTCCTAAAAGAGATAGAGGTGATACATTTACATTCACACATAAAGGAATGAAAGGTGAAAATGATACTTTTTCACATGAAGCATCTGCAAATAGTCCTTTTTCTAGATATAGAGATAATTTGGAAAGTGTCCCTGCCAAATTTGAAAATCCATTAGCTAAAGGATTTGGCAATACACTTTTAGTAAATATTGATTGCATCGAAACTGAAGAAGTTATAATAGTTTCGCATAATGTCCATGCTTGGGCACTACAGCGAAGGGCTGAAACTAAAGCATCATGGTTTGATATAGTCACACAAATTGTTTGGTCTTTTACTGGTATTTTAAAACAATGGTGGGATAAGTTGTCTGAAGAGGAAATGCACAATATCATTGAACATCCAATAGATCCCTTGAAAGATTTTTTTGATGCCTTAACACATGAGTTTGCGGGAGTAGTACCAGACAATTCAGTACATCATTGTCAACTCTTTTTATCTCAAATACTATGTAATATAGATTATCTGCATGATTATTATTGTGTTATGAAAAAACTTCTTTATCAAGTGGCAGATCCCCACAATGTTGCTTATTTGGGGTATTACATAGCTTCAATGCCAGGAAAAATTCCAGATTTGATTAACCAGTATATTAAGACCAACAAAGTAAAAATTGAGAATTCTTCACTTGCTGCAGTACATCAGATGATAGTTTTTGTTTCAAAAAAATAATGTGCATCAGAAAAAGCCAAAAATAATTTTAAGAAGCAGATGCATTTCAGTACAAATTTGTGTAATAATTTTGCAGAAACTTATGATTTTGGATGTAGTGGCAAATCAAAAAAGAAAGTGTCAAAAGTTTCATGCTCATGCAAGACAGACAAGTATACTCCTAAGAGAAAATACTATCCTTCTAAATTTTCCAAAAAGAAGAGGATATTATTCAGAAAAAGAGAAAAGCCTACTAAAAAGGTAACATGTTTTATATGTGGTAAAGAAGACCATTATGCTAATACTTGCAAAGAGAAAAAGAATAAGAAACAACTGAAAATCATGGATGTTTTTACTACAGTTCATAATCCAAAATATTGGGACCTCATTTCCCACTCAGATGGTGAATATTTTGAAATTTCCAGTTACTCCTATACTTCAGATAATGATGATTTACTTAATATCAGAAGAATAAGTTAGGAATCTGATTCTTCTGACTCCGATGAAACTTTTATTACTGATATTAAAATGTTTTACTTCAACAAAACAGATAATTTGCATAATCAGATTGATGAGGTTAAGGCACAACTAGCACAGCTGGAACCGTCCCAGTTAACAGCTAGAAGAAAATTGAAAGAAAAGCTGGAAAGTTTGGAAAAGCAATTGCCTTCCAAAAGAATAATTGATGATGATGATTTTATGGAAAGAGAGTTTGATTCAATGTTCAAACCATTGCATATTACAGAAGCTTCTCAATGTACAGGTATGGATGAAATCAATACTCTCAAGAAGAAAATTAGCAGTTTGGAATCATCTATTAAACTAACAAGATCAGAAATATTGCAATTATCAGCTAAACTTAAAATTCTTATTTCTGATTATGATGATGCTAATTCCAAATTGATAAGAATTTTGTTGAGGGATATTCCAGAAGGAATGCCCATGAAATCTGGTAAATATCACGGGAATAGGAGATAAAGTGGTAATTCCTTTGAAAATAAAATTACCAAATTTAAAGGAATACACTTTAGATGCACAAATTGATTATGGAGTTATGTGTAGTTGCTGCAAATTTGGTGCAATTCCTTCTTATTATTGGCAACCTACTAAATTATTGTTCAGAGTTGTGAATAAAGAATTAATGGAGATTAACCATATATCTCCTGATTTTCCAGTTTATTTGAACCATGTACAAACATATGTTACCTTGTACAGTTTTGATACAGGATCAGATGTCCTATTGGGTCAAGATTTTTTGAAGAGATTTCTTCCAATCACCTTTGGCAAAGACTCAGTCACATTCACTATTGTTGAAGGACAGGTTATGATTCCTGCAAAGAATGATTACTAGCTTAAAGTCAAGCCCAGTGATGAAGACAATCTGTAGAATACCATGCAAGATCTTAACAAAATCCAAAAGATTGTCAAGAATGAAGAAATACATGGGCAAAAGACATTGCAAGAAATCTCAAATAAGTTGCACCAAGATTGCACAACAAGCAGGACAGATGCTTTCTAGACCAGGTAAAAATATTTTGCAGCATTACCTTATAAAGAAGGGTATGTTCCTGAACCATAGAAAGCAAGTGTTAATCATATGTCACCTACTGAACAGGATTTGTGCAAATAGGAGATCCAGCAGTTGCTTTAACAAAACCTGATTGAGCCATGCAAAATCCCTTGGGCATGTCCAGCCTTTTATGTTAACAAACATAGTGAGCAGAAACGTGGAAAGAAGAGGTTGGTAATTAACTACAAAGCTTTGAATGAGGCTCTAATGCCTATCAGGTATCCCCTTTCCAATAAATAATTTTTGCTTGCTAAAATCGCCAATGCCAATGTCTTCAACAAATTTGATCTTAAAAGTGGTTTCTGGCAAATTAGTATCATTCTAGATGACAGATATAAAATAGCCTTCACAGTTCGATATGGCCAATACCAATGGATAGTAATGCCATTTGGTTTGAAAAATGCTCCTTCTAAGTTTCAAAAGTGGATGGAAGGTATTTTTGGAGGGGTAGAGTATGTGATTGTATATATTTATGATCTTCTTGTATTTAGTAAAGATGTAAATACTCATAAGCTGCATTTAGAAAAATTCTATGAAATAGTGTACAAGCATGGTTTAGTTCTATTTGACTCAGAGGAAAAGTTCCAAATTGGAAAAGTCAGAATAGACTATTGAGGATTACATATTGAACAAGGTCACATAGAGCTTCAATCCCATATCCTTCTGCATCTTCTGAAATTTCCTGATATTTTCCTTGATGTAAAGATGCTTAAGAGATTTTTAGGTTGCTTGAATTACAGCCATCAGTTCTATGAAAAGCAATTTGAAGATACTAATATTTTGCAGAAAAGGCTAAAGAAAGAAAAAGTTGAATGGTCTAATGAGAGGACTATTAAGGAACATAAAAATCAAAATCAGAGGGCTTCCCAAGTTAAGACTGCCTGACACTGATCTCCCATTTATTCTTGAAACAGATGCATCTGATCATACATGGGCTGCAGTGTTATTACAGAAACACGGAAGGAAAGAACTTGTTTGTGCATATGCCTCTGGTACTTTTGATGACACAGAAGCTAAGTATCCATCTTCCCACAAAGAGATACTTGCTATTAAAAGAGGAATTCAAAGATTCAGATTATTCTTAAAAAGTGTCAGATTTTTAGTTAGAACTGATCTAAAACACATGAAAGGTATTTTGTCCAACAAGAAATTGTTAGAAAAAGGAAATACCAGGGTTATAAGATGGGCTCTCCGACTGGAAGGACTTGATTTCGATATTGTCTATAAATCAGGTGCAGAGAATTATTTGGCAGACATGCTAACAAGAGAAGGAGCTCCAGAAATCAAAGACATCAATATGTTCAGACCCTTGTACACCTTGGATAGATCTTCATTTTTGGGAAGCAGAGACAATACAAAATCAGTAATACCTCCTTCATTTATGCCTTTATCAGTTCCAGTTCCACCATCGTATTCTCTCCCCAAAAGAGACCAAAAGAAACCTCTGGGCCATAAATCTGATGACTGCCAATTCTTTTTATCAGGTCCATCTTCAAGTTTCCAACTAGATGATCAAAAGCATGAAACAACCTTGCCTGATATCAAAAGCTTTAGTCTTCCCAGAGCTCATTATGATCTGACAGCAAAGATTAATGAAAGATATTTAGAGCCTACAAACTCTAGAAAAACTTTCAAGAATGGTACTCTAAAGTCATATTTCCAATGGATATAGATGAAAAACATGTCAGATGCATATCAGAATGAAACAGAGAAAATGCATAATTACACAACCTATCATATTGTTTGTATGCTGCAAAATATAGATGACATAGCCAAAGATGTGCTAGAAATTAAAGAACGTATAAAGAAAATGCATAGTGGTTATAATGAATGTTTGGGAATATAGAATGAGCATACACAAAAATTGAGTGATATCAATTTCAACATGCGAATTATTTCCATGTCCCTCGACCATTTAAGAGATGCACTACCACAACCTACTTCTCCACCTCATTATAGAGAAGTATATCTCCCAAGTTGAAAATTGAAGTTTTCTTCCAGTTCAGATGAACTAAAATATGGTCTTAGAAGCATTTTGTTCAAAAGCATTAATAACATAGATACTGCTAAGATTGAGAAGGTACAAAAGGGAATAATGTTAGCCAGAGAAAAAATAGATTTGATGAGAGAGAAGATAACCACTTTTGCTACCGTTGAAAGCTTGAGATTACAAAAGGGTTATGTCAATCTTAAAACCCTTGTAGAAAATGGCCAACCATCTACTCAACAAATTTTGTCCATGTCTGGTGTTACCTCTCATACTCCTAGAGAACCCACTCAAAGAGAAACTAGTTCTAAAAGAGATAGAGGTGTTACATTTACATTCACACATAAAGGAATGAAAGGTGAAAAGGATACTTTTGCACATGAAGCATCTGCAAATAGTCCTTTTTCTAGATATAGAGATAATTTCGAAAGTGTCCCTGCCAAATTTGAAAATCCATCAGCTAAAGGATTTGGCAATACACTTTTAGTAAATATTGATTGTATGGAAACTGAAGAAGTTATAACAGTATTGCATAATGTCCATGCTTGGGCACTATAGCGAAGGGTTGAAACTAAAGAATCATGGTCTGATATAGTCACACAAATTGTTTGGTCTTTTACTGGTATTTTAAAACAATGGTGGGATAAGTTGTCTAAAGAGGAAATGCACAATATCATTGAACATCCAACAGATCCCTTGAAAGCTATTTTTGATGCCTTAACACATGAGTTTGTGGGAGTAGTACCAGACAATTCAGTACATCATGGTCAACTCTTTTTATCTCAAAGACTGTGTAACATAGATTATCTACATGATAATTATTGTGTTATGCAAAAACTTCTTTATCAAGCGGCAGATCCCCACAATGTTGCTTATTTGAGGTATTACATAGCTTCAATTCCAGGAAAAATTCCAGATTTGATTAACCAGTATATTGAGACCAACAATGTAAAAATTGAGAATTCTTTATTTGCTGTAGTACATCAGATGATAGTTTTTGTTTTACAAAAAGAATGTGCATCAGAAAAAGCCAAAAATAATTTTAAGAAGCAAATGCATTTCAGTACAAAGTTGTGTAATAATTTTGAATAAACTTATGATTTTGGATGTAGTGGCAAATCAAAAAAGAAAGTGTCAAAAGTTTCATGCTCATGCAAGACAGACAAGTATACTCCCAAGAGAAAATGCTATCCTTCTAAATTTTCCAAAAAGAAGAGGATAGTATTTAGAAAATGAGCAAAGCCTTCTAAAAAGGTAACATGTTTTATATGCGCTAAAGAAGGCCATTATGCTAATAATTGCAAAGAGAAAAAGAATAAGAAACAACTGAAAATCATGGATGTTTTTACTATAGTTCATAATCCAGAAGATTGGGACCTCATTTCCCACTCAGATGGTGAATATTTTGAAATTTCCAGTGACTCCTCTACTTCAGATAATGATGATTTACCTAATATCAGAAGAATAAATTTGGAATCTGATTCTTCTAACTCTGATGAAACTTTTATTACTGATATTAAAATGTTTTACTTCAACAAAACAGAGTAATTTGCAGAATCATATTGATGAAGTTAAGGCACAGCTAGCACAACTGGAACTGTCCCAGTTAACAGCTAGAAGAAGATTGAAAGAAAAGATGGAAATTCTCGAAAAGCAATTGCCTTCGAAAAGAATAATTGATGATGATGATTTTATCGAAAGAGAGTTTGATTCAATGTTCAAACCATTGCATATTACAGAAGCTTCTCAATGTATAGGTATGGATGAAATCAATACTATAAAGAAGAAAATTAGCAGTTTGGAATCATCTGTTAAACTAATAAGATCAGCAATATTGCAGTTATCAGCTAAACTTCAAAGTCTTATTTCTAATTATGATGATGCTAATTGCAAATTGACAAGAATTCCGTTGAAGGATATTCTAGAAGAAATTCCCAAGAAATCTAAAGAAGTAGATTTGGTAAATATCATGGGAATAGGAGATAAAGTGGTAATTCCTTTGAAAATAAAATTACCAAATTTAAAGGAATACACTTTAGATGCAAAAATTGATTCTGGAGCTATGTGTAGTTGCTGAAAATTTGGTGCAATTCCTTCTTATTATTGGTAGCCTACTAAATTATCGTTCAGAGCTATGAATAAAGAATTAATGGAGATTAACCATATATCTCCTGATTTTCCAGTTTATTTGAACCATGTACATACATATGTTACCTTGTACAGTTTTGATACAGGATCAAATGTCCTATTGGGTCAAGATTTTTTGAAGAGATTTCTTCTAGTCACCTTTGGCAAAGACTCAGTAACATTCACTACTATTGAAGGACAGGTTATGATTCCTACAAAGAATGATTACCAGCTTAAAGTCAAGCCGAGTGATGAAGACAATCTGCAGAATACCATGCAATATCTTACCAAAATCCAAAAGATTGTCAAGAATGCAGAAATACATGGCCAAAAGACATTGCAGGCAATCTCAGATAAGCTACACCAAGATTTCACAGCAAGCAGGCCAGATGCTTTCTAGACCAGGGATAAATATTTTGTAGCATTACCTTATAAAGAAGGTGTTGAAGCCCCGAAAATCGGGTTGACAACAAGGGGGATGCCCACCCGGTCCGGACCTTGGTTGGCAGCTCCTTATCCGTTTGGTATAGCGGGTTCGACTGGGGATAATGGGACCAGTTTCCCAATTTAAGGGTGTGTGTGTGTGCAGAGTTGGATGACGCTGATCTAAGAGTACTTAAAGCTAATTTAATTCAAACTTTTAAACAAACTCTATGCTATTGTAATCTAATGAGAAACAACACATCTAATCTACGCTAACCCGAGGTGAATTTCTTCTATTATGCGATCTAAAGAGATTTCAAACAATAACTAGTAATAAAGATCATTCAGCTATCATAAGAATAGAAATCAATTAAGATAAACCACTTTGCATAAAAAGTTAGGCAAAACAGTTGTGAACAGCATATCGCATAATAAGTTATTCATATATCAAACATAAATAAATGACTCCACCGTACAAAAGTGCCAAATGGTAACTCATACATTCATGCAGTAACATATAAACAACTAAAAACTATATATCACTTTAAGAATATAAACAGAAACAGTCAATAGATAAAAGTACCATTTATGACTGGTTCCACTCATAAGCTTCAAGCAACAATGATTTATCTCTCCTTGCTCTAACATCTACTAAGAGCACAGAAGTGCAACATCAGTAGCAGATATCAAATGCAAACATTAATAAACCTTGATCCATCCATTCATCAAAACCCCCTCCGAGGGTGCAAAAGTGCATGTTCTAAGGACACATTTTTTGACAAATTTATGGACCCTTCTCCTAATGCCTGAGAAGGGTTTAAATACTACTAACTAATTATCTTAATTACATAAATTTAGGATACGGTTTTAAATGACCGCCCTTCTGCTAAAGCAAAACTATTTCTAAAAATTGAATCTAATTCCTAACCATTTATGTATTTGCTCCTTAGTGCTGCAAGCATGCAACACTCACCTGGGAAGAGTCGGTTGGTCGCCTTCTGCTTTTGTTTGAGCTATGAAAATAGAAATAACAAGTGCTGGCACCAATTTCTGGTAAACTAGAAGATATTTTCGAGAATCTTCCTCTGGCTGGGTGTATTCACTGTGTGTATACTTGGTAATAACACAAATTTATCTCAAACTGATCCTGCTTTTGCTATTTCGGTTTCCGACCTTTCGAATGATTGAATAAGTTAGGGACTTTGCTCTCTGAACAATTTTCTGCATCGAAAACTGCCTCCATTCTTTGTTCCGGGCTTTTTTGGTGCGTTTTCCTTCTTTAGCGCCTTTTTTTCTTTTTGCTTTACCGGGCATAAGCTTTAGGATCTTTTGTAAACATGCTGCTTTTGTGCGCCTTTGACTCTGAGTTTTGGATGGCCTATTGACATCAGCATCTATTGAGTGATACTCTAGAATCTGTGGTCCTGTTGCATGCGGCATCCGTTTATGAAGGCATCTCTTCTCTGTTCTCCGAGAATTGACGCTTTCCCCTTTTCCTTAGATGTTTCCTGCACATTGCTTTATGTTATTTCCTGTCTTACAGTTTACGCAAAGGAAAAGAGTAATGATAATAAAGATTGACATGAAAGCTTTAAGCTCTTATGAATGCATAATCATGACACCCATAATGAACTGACTCTTCGAAAAACACAAAACTGTCCTTCTTGAATACTTTGGCGTACAATCATTAATTTTTTTTAAGGTGCGCGCCCAATTTTGGTTTACGGACAACTTTCCTTGAATACTGCACCGAGGAAAATTTGCGATGGGTGATTTCTGCGACTCGCATCGCAGCATCGCAGATCGCGTCGTCAAGATGTGTCATCGCAGAAATTCATGATCGCATTTATCACAGATCGCATTCATCGCAGATTGCAGATCGCAGATTGCAGATCGCGCTTAGTCACTCAATCATTGTTTGCTGCTTACGCGATATTGCGATATGCGACGTCGCATATCGGCCGTCGAAGATTTCTTAAGATTTTTCATTTAAGAGTGCTTCATAATGTATGCGATGCGATGAATTTCGCGTCACTTCTTCGCAGCTTATTATGCTCATAGGAAAACGTTTCATTCTCTTCTCGCGATGCGATACAGTTTTAGGGAGTTGAATACAAAAATTTTCATAAAATGTTTTTTGGATTTTTTTTATTAAGGGTCCCCATTTGCTTGGTGTTATTGCTAATACCAAACAAAGAGGGGGGTTGTTGGTGGCCACAACAATGGCGATTCACTGGGAAGAACCAGTTATCTCTGCTTTTCTATTGAATTTTAACTTCCAAAGCAGAAAAATTTTCATAAATCTAAATTTTGTTATGGACAGATAGAGTACATTATGCCTTATCCTATCAGTGATATTTTGTTTCAACCTTTTTTTACTCCAATTTTTTTCTTCCTCAGGCTTTGTCCTTGTATTTACATCAGCCATTACTTGGTCTTTTAAGGATAAAATAAGGTCTTCTCTGTGTGCTGGCTTTAAAAATATGCTCATTTGTCATAGGTAGAGCCTCTGCTGCCAGCAGGCGTCCATAGCCTCGACAGGGTTACCTGTTACCCAGCAATGATCCTTTATCCTGCTTATGGCTTTTTTACAACTTTTCAGAGAAAAACCCATTTTGACACTTTTTTCCTTTTTTATTCTCTAAAGAACAATGTCTTGGTTTGGTGGCCAAATTATGACACAGTCATTCACTTGATTTACACTTTTGCTGAACAAGTTGGCTCGTGATGAGACCCCTTGTCTTTTGATTGCAACAATCTTGAGTCGTTGCCCTATTTTGGTGGACAGTATTGGCAAAGTCAGCAAGTTATAATATCTGTGATCATGATAAGCCGGCTCGTGATGAGACCTCTTATTCTTTGAGATATAGTGTTTTCTCGGATTGTTCCTCTGAATGCTGCGATTTCCTTTAGCAGAGAGGAAGTCATTGTTTTTCCTTAAGAAAGCTCTGGACGACAATAATAGAGTTTGAAAACAGCAGTTTTACAGAGAATCTTCATTGTATTATTGATACCTTTCATTGTGCTGATATAAACAATTTTTTGCCAAAGCTTAGTTTCATCTAATTTTTTGAAGTTGAAACTAATATCATATCTAGGCTAAAGTCAACTCTATCTGTCAATAATAAAGATCAGATTTTTTGAAAAATTTTACTATTTGTTCAAGCGGAAAAAAAATCAAAATCTGATAAAGAATTGGTGTCTTTTTCGTGAACTCCTGTAGTAACCATCTACAACTGGTTTTATTTATAAGAAAGAAAAGAAAAACTAAAACTATCCTACAAAATAGAAGAATAATCTTCTATGGAAAATATATTTTCAGGATATGTCCATTAATAGGCAAAGAATGCCTTCTACCTGCTAAATCCTGCAATACAAACGTTGATGGGCTTATGACTTCTACAATCTGAAAAGGACCAAGCCACATCTTCTGAAATTTTGTATGTTTTCCCTTTTCTTCATGAGCCTTATCCCATTTCAAAACTAAATCTCCCATCTGAAAAATTTTTCTGGTCATTATGCTCGAGTCAAAAGAGGATTTTATTAGCGCTTGGTGATGAGCATGGGTTTTCTTAGCTTGTTCTCGTTGTTCTTCTAATTTAATTATTTCCGTTTGTCTTAGTTGTATGGAGGAAGTAGATACTTCATCGATGTATTGTACTAAAGACAAAGAGGGGATGACTAAGTGAGTTGGAACAGCCACTTCTTTCCCATGAAGTAAAATAAAGGGAGAAGTGTCGATTGAAGCTTTCTTCGTTATTCTATCTGCCCATAAAGCATTTACCAAGGCTTTGTGCCAATTCTTTTGGTTTTGGTCAACTGTTCTTTTAATAATCCTGATTAGGTTTTTATTTGTTGATTCAGCCAATCCATTACCTTGCGGATAGTAGTTGGCTGAATATTTCAGTTTGAACCCTCTTTTAAGTGCAAACTCAATCATTGCATTCCCAGAAACGTATGAGGCATTATCAAACATTAAAGCCGTTGGCAATCCAAACCTAGTGATTATAAATTGATCTATGAATTCAATGATGTTTTCAGAATTAGCTGTCTTGAGAGCAACTGCTTCTACCCATTTAGTAAAATAATCTGTTGCCGTGAGGATGTATCTATGCTGCTTAGAAGAGTGAGGAATGATCTCACCTATTATGCCCAAGCCCCACTGATTGAAAGGTTGCACGATGTTTACCGGCTGTAGTGGCATGGACGATTTCTTTTGTCTCCCTACAGTAGTTTGGCGGACTTGGCATTTCCTCACGTAACTGTGTGAGTCTTTGAACAGCGTGGGCCAATAATATCCTGCACGTAAGATTTTATGTGTAGTAGCATCTCCAGCATAGTGTCCGCCTGCTGGTCCATCGTGGAGTTCCTGCAAAACCTTTTCGGCTTCAGTTTTCTCAAGACACCTAAGAAGAACAGAATCGCAATTCCTTTTAAACAGAACATCATTTATGAGCTGATATTGTTTAGCTTTCAATCTCAGAGCTCTTTTCTTGGTGTGATCCAGGTGTGATGGAGCATACTCGTTCTTAAGATAATAAATGGTGTCAGCATATAATGATTCTGCATCGTTTAAGCTTACCTCATACATTTGTACCTCTTCAGATGAATTTTCAGGAATCTGCGATGCTCTAGCCAACATTTTGCAGAAGCCTTGACCTCTCACAATGCTTGCTGGTTTGATCTCAAGGTCGTATTCTTGTAAAGCGGTGATCCAATTTGCTCTTTTTTCACCCACATCCTTCTGTATTAGAAGATTTCTTACCGCTGGAAACGGTACTATGACCTTAGTATGGGTTTTAAGTAAGAAAGGCCTAAAATATTTGACCGCTTTGAAAACAGCATATGCCTGTTTGTCCACGTCTAAATAGTTGAGTTCAGCACCTTGTAAATTCGAGCTAAAAAATGCGATTGGAGCTTCTGCTTTCTCTTGATTTGCTTGAGTTAGAATCACAGCATATGATTTCTCTGAGGCAAATGTGTATAAGATAAAAGATTCTGAAAAATTCAGGGTTGCTAAAGATGGAGCGTTAATGATAGCTTGTTTGATCAGGTTGAATGCTTCATGCTCATCTTGACCCCATTTAAAATTTGAATTCTTTTTAATCGTGGTTTGCAAAGGAGAAACAATTCGTGAAAAATCAGGGACAAATCTCTTCACAAAATTGATTTGACCAAGGAAAGATTGCATGGCTTTTTTGTTATGAGGTAGGGATATTTCAGAAATTTCTTTGATTCTGTCAGGCTCAATGTGAATACCAGATTTTGACACTATGAATCCTAGAAGTTTTCCTTCACTTAATGCAAAAAAAGATTTCTTTGGGTTAAGTGAAATCCCATACCTTAAACATCGTTGAAAGATTTGTTTCAAGTCTTTGAGATGGTCGCTTCACTTCTTGGAGTACACTGTTATATCATCCAAATAAATTACTATAGATTTATTGACTAAACCCTTGAATGCGATGTCCATGGCTCTCTGAAATGTAGCGCCGACATTGATCAAACCAAATGGCATCTTCTGATATGCGTATGTGCCCCATTTAGTTCGGAATGTGGTTTTTAACTGATCATCGGGATGTACCAGCACTTGATTGTATCCTGAAAATCCATCCAAAAAAGACATTAGTTCTGAGCCTGCTACTGCTTGTAATATCTGCTCCATAGGTGGGAGGGGAAAATTGTCTTTTTGACAGGCTTTGTTGAGATTCCAAAAATCGATGTAGATTCTAATATCTCCGTTTTTCTTTCTAACGGGTACCATATTGGAGACCCATTTGGAATGTCTGACGGGGAAAATTATTCTGGCTTTTAGTAACTTATTTAGCTTAGTTTTTATCTGATTTTCTAAATTTGGGTGGATTTTTCTGAGTTTCTATTGGACAGGTTTTATTGGAAATAATACTAAGAGGGGGGGGGTGAATCAGTATTATCAGAGTTCTTTTAACAAATCTTCCTTATTTATACTTTGAATTATTTTTGCATATCAGTACCATAAAATAATGAGCATGAACAAGAAAGACAGATAGTCACACCAAAGAACACCAGATATAAGGTGGAAACCCAATGTGGGTGAAAACCACCTGCTGCAATGTCTCTATCTTCTTTCAAATTAGAAACTCTTTTGGCAATGATTTTGTACTGGTGCAGTCCTTTACTAGTACACAGGCTGCAACCTGTAGAGAGCTACAACTCTCTCTCGTTTTCCAGTCTCTCCTGGAAGGGAGCTACAACCCCCTACTTCTTTTCTTACAAGGATCACTTTTCATAATTTTCAAACTGGATCCATAAACATCAAATGATCATCAAGTACATGTAAATTACAAAGTCAACTGCAGTAACCAGATCAACAGTAACAGAACTAAACCCAGAACACCTTATCAACAGAAAAATTCATTCAACAGAAGATCTTAAGACAGATACACAGTTTTTCTTTCTCTGGCCAGCGTCGCTACGCACTTCACCTTCTACTTCCCTGCGTATACCCGCAGAGAGCCTTCTGCTGCACCGCGTACCCATGCACTGCTTATTCAATCGCGCTGCGTACTGTTACTACAGGTATGCACCCAGAGACACTATCGCGCCGCGTACTGCTACTGAAACCACGCACTCATAGATACTATCGCGCCGCGTAATTTTACTGTGCGTACGCACCTGAGCCTCTGTCGCGCTGCGTAACCACGCAGTTCTCCTTCTTCTGATCTGCCTACCCACGCAGTTCCCTTTCTTTTGCTCTGCGTACACACGCGGATCTCCTGTTTCTGCTCTGCATACCCACACACTTGCCCCGTTAACCACCTGCGTACTTCTGATTAGGGATGAATTGGCAGTTCACCAGTGTGCTACAGTTAGTCGGATGCCCAGATCTGATCATGCGCTCGAGAGATCACCCTTCACAGATTCACTTTTAACTTCACTTTCATATAGATCAAGCTTTTAAAACAATAACCCAATATTTCAGATCTTAAGATATTCAATTTGCAAAAAGATGCCTAGCCAAGTGATCTCCTTTGCTTTATATAGCCAAGCTCCTCCTAAAATCATGGATCAATACCATAGATAACCAATACCAGGGGCCCAAAAACATGGGGCTCAATAATAATAATATAAAACAATACCACGGGCCAAATCCATAGAATCAAGAGCGGCGGGCTAAATACCACGGGCCAAACATAGGAAACCCCACGTGAACGCGCTTCTCTGCCTTGAAGTAAGTGAAACTGGGGGTACGCACCTTCTGAATGGGTGACCTGCGTGTCTGGCCGCGGTCCCTTCACGGTGTACCTGCGTGTACACATCTTCTGAACAGTTCTCCTGCGTACTTCTTAAATTTTCAACATTTTGAGAGCCTGATCAGAGCATTGCCACTTGGGGGTGTTGCCATCAAGTACAACATCTGTAACATAGAGCCATACCAGAATCATAATGCCAACAATCTCCCCCTTTGGACTTGATGGCAACCTCAAAATCTTCAGCTTCATTCTCCCCCTTTGACATCAAGGGCAAAGGGTTATGCTCCCCCTAAGAACATGCTCCCCCTGAATATGAACCAGATCTGCAAAGAAGAACCATAATCTACCAAACACCATAAATGACCATGAAAGAGATAGAGACATATTGCAACTATAATTAGACCAGCATCCATGTTCTCTTTCCGTACATCCTCCATAATGCCAACAATGCATTATATGCTCCCCCTGAACCTGTGCCATTCAATCTTCAACCAATCCACAACCCAGCACATGTACGCATATACCCCAGATGAACTATGCGTACAACCATCAATCAGAAGAGTTTCAACAATAAGATGATGCATCAACAACCCCCAGCTTTTGCCTGAGGTATTCAAAATTCTCCCTGGGCAATGGTTTGGTGAGTATATCAGCCACTTGTTCCTTAGAAGGAACATACTCCAACTTGACCTTCTGTTCAAGCACTTGTTCCCGGAGAAAATGATACTTGATTGGTATGTGCTTAGTTTTTGAATGCATGACTGGGTTCTTTGAGATGCTGATTGCACTTGTGTTATCACATAAGATGGGAATAGGTGGAGTACAAGTGATTTGAAAATCCTGCAAGGTCTGCATCATCCAAAGGAGTTGAGTGCAGCAAGATGCAGCAGCAACATATTCCGCTTCAGCTGTAGACAAGGCAATCGAACTCTGTTTCTTGCTGAACCAAGATACTAGTCTGGAACCCATAAAGAATGCACCACCACTTGTGCTCTTTCTGTCATCCACGCTTCCGGACCAATCTGCATCTGTATAAGCATGAAGTGTGAGATCTGTATCTCTAGGATACCATAAGCCATAATTTTGAGTCCCTTGAAGATATTTGAAAATTCTCTTCACTGCCTGAAGATGAGTCTCCTTCGGATTTGCCTGAAATCTTCCAACTATTCCAACTGCATGCATGATGTCCGGTCGGGTACCTATCAAATAAAGTAAATTTCCAATCATAGATCTGTAGGTTGGTTGATGCACTGCTACAGATTCATCATTTGCACTGAGGCTACATCCTGTGACCATGGGTGTACATACTGGTTTTGCATCTTCCATGCCATATTTTTTCAAGATCTGTTTGAGATACTTGGTTTGAGACAAAAAGATCCCTCCTTCCTTTTGTTGGATTTGCAAACCAAGAAAATATGTCAGTTCTCCCAGCAAGGACATTTCGAATTCTTTCTGCATCACCAAGGCAAAGCTTTGACTCACAGCGTCTTCATTGCTGCCAAAGATAATGTCATCTACATACACAACAAGTATTAGCAATTTGTCATTTTCAACTTTTATATAAAGATTGCTATCTACTGATCCTTTTGAAAAGCCTTGTTGATGAAGATATTTGTCCAAACGATAGTACCAAGCCCTTGGAGCTTGTTTGAGACCATAGAGAGCCTTTTTCAATCTGCATACAAGATTTGGATCATTTCCAAGAATGAACCGATCTGGCTGCTCAATGTATACTTCTTCTTCCAAGTCTCCATTCAGAAAGGCTGATTTCACGTCCATTTGAAATACTTTGAAGTTTTGAAAGCTTGAGAGAGCAAGGAACATTCGGATGGCCTCAAGTCTTGCAACAGGAGAAAAGGTTTCTTCAGAGTCTATTCCTTCTTGCTGCGCATACCCTTTACAAACAAGGCTGGCCTTGTTTCTAATTACTTCTCCATTTTCATTCAATTTATTTTTGAAGACCCATTTTGTTCTGATAACATTCTTATCCTTTGGTCTAGGAACCAGCTCCCAAGTGTTGTTCTTTTCGATCTGCTCAAGTTCTTCATCCATTGCTTTCACCCAACATTCATATTTGCATGCCTCGTTCACATTTTGTGGTTCAGTGGAGGAGAGTAATGCCAAATAGCTTGAAGCTTCTGCAACTGCTCTTCTTGTTTGTACACCTGCTTCTTTCTGCCCCACAATCTGAGATTCTGGATGATTCTTCTGAACATATCTGGATGGAGTCTTCTCTTCTATTCTTGTCTGCTCCTCTGGTTCTTCTTGAGGTTCTTCTTCTTCATCATTCTGTCTTTGAGGGTAGCCTTCATCTTCTTCGATGTCTTCATGATGTACTTGCCTAGGAATGTATCCCTTCTCATCAAACACTACATAAATGCTGTCAACGATTCTGCCAAGTCTTTTATTGTAGCATTTGTATGCTTTGCTATGTGGAGGATAACCAAGAAGAATACCTTCATCTGCTCTAGGTTCAAGTTTGCAAGTTGCTCATCAGTATTCTTAATATAACATTTGCTCCCAAAGATTTTGAAGTGCTTTACCGAAGTAGTCTCACCACACCAGAGCTCATGAGGGGTTTGAGTGTTGTTCACCCGGACATTTGTTTTGTTGAGAATAACAACCGCAGCATGTGCAGCTTCACCCCAAAAAGTTGCGGGAGTTCCCGACTCATCAAGCATAGCACGAGCCATTTGTTGGACTGTTCTGTTCATTCTTTCCACAACTCGATTTTGCTGAGGAGTTCTAGCTGTAGAAAATTCTCTTCTTATCCCATGTTCTTCATAGAAATTGAAAAATTCATTTGAGGTAAACTCCCCACCTCTGTCGGATCTGAGGCACTTAATTTTGTGTCCTGATTCATTTTCAACCAAGGCTTTGAAGGATTTGAATTTTTCGAATGCTTCATCTTTGTGCTTCATAAGTCCTAACCAGACAAACCTGGAGAAATCGTCAATGAATAATATCAAGTATTCTTCTCCTCGAGGTGTTCTTTTCCTGAATGGACCACATGTATCTGTATGTACTAGCTCAAGAGGCATGCTAGCTGATCCTTCCTTCTCTGGAAAGTTAGTTCTGGTTTGCTTTCCAAACTGACATGATTTGCATATGGTGTTGTCTGGAATTTTGATATCTGGAAGATCACGAACTGCCTCATATTTGCATGCTTTCCTTATTTGTGAAAAGCTTAGATGCCCCAACCTCCGATGCCATAACCAGTGCTCATCATCCTTGCTTAGATAGCATTGTTGTTGTCCTTCTTCAAATATGTATAGATTATTTGGAGTTATTTTACCTTTGATCACTGTTTTACCTGTATCAAGATCACGAACAAGACATCCATTTGATCTGAATATCACCTCGGTTCTTTGATCACACATCTGGCTGACACTTAGAAGATTATGCTTCAATCCATCAACATACAAAACATTTCCAGCCTTGACCTTTTCTTTTAACTGAGCAATGCCTTTTCCTTTTATGGTTGCAGGAGTATCGTTTCCAAAAGAAACTTTCTTTCCTTTTTCTAGAGCAGAATATGACTCAAGTTTTTCTTTATCACCTGTCATATGCTTCGAACATCCACTGTCAATGTACCATAGATTTTCCTGTCCTTCTGCATAAAATGCTATCCCACATCTTTCTGTTTGTGGTTCCTTTATTCTCCATGTTTTGGTGCTTGAGGCTTGCTCCTTTGTCTGCTGAAACCTACTCCTGCATTCAGAATATTTATGACCAAAGTTATTTCAAATAGAACATTCAACTTCATTTTCAAGAGCCGAAAAGTTGTTATAG
The DNA here is from genome assembly GCA_031772625.1 of Pinus tabuliformis. NCBI lineage: Eukaryota > Viridiplantae > Streptophyta > Pinopsida > Pinales > Pinaceae > Pinus > Pinus tabuliformis. The sequence continues at coordinate 149,836,886 of CM062804.1, read as the reverse complement.
GTCCTTTTTGTAATTCCGGTCATACTTCTTTGTTTTTGAGCTTCTCTAGTCATGATTGTTTTATATGCAACACATTGAGCTGCTTTGTGACCAAAGTTATGGCAAGAGAAACATTGTCCATTGAAGAAACTTCTGCGGTTATCAAATCTACTGGCCAAATGATTGTAATTTCTATTGTCATCCATTCTTGAACCAAATTGAGAAGATTTTACCTGTGGCTGGTTGTAGCTTTTGTTCACCCTTAAGACGGATTGCCCCTGATAGTCTCTGTTTGCAATTCGTCCCTGCTTTACCTGATGGTCTCCATTGTGCTTTTGCTCATTCCTTCTTGCTGCATCAAGATAACTTTTTGAGGTGGATGCTTGAGAAGTTTCTCCATTATAGCCGAGACCTGTCTTGTTTAGTGGAGAACGCTGTACACTGATAATCTCATCCAAAGTTTCAGATCCTTTGACAAACTTAAGATTAATAGCTTTTGTTTTCTCAATCTCTTTTCTAAGACCAACAATTTCACCTTCTAATTTTTCAAGATGTTTTTCCTTTTCATCAATTTGAAATTGTAGAGTATCAATGATCATATTCTTTTCTTCTATACATCTCTTGAGTTTAGTAATTTCTTCATAAAGGCTATCCACATCTATAGCATCCATATAATCATCATCTTCAAATGCCATTAACAGTTTATAGTCATTACCTCGTTCATCTTCATCACTATTTGATAGACCATCACTATCTTCATGAGTGTAGTAGCTTTTCTTATTTGCACTCTGTTTCTTGTTCCATCTAGCAAGTTCCTTTCCTTTATCCTTATAAGGGCATTTTGCAGCATAATGACCTACTCTTCCACAAGCAAAGCATTTAAAAGGTAACTTACCTCTGAACCTTCCAGAACCCCTTTGAAGATTTCTGACAAAATTTGATTCTTCTTCTTGTTCTTCTGGCACGTGACTTGCTTCATAATAATCTCCTTTGAATGAAGCCTTGAAAGCAGCTTCTCTTCTGTCTGATGGACCTCCCTTTCTCATTTCATAAGCAGTTAGAATTCCGTGTAGCTGAGACATAGTAAGAATTCGTAGATTTTCCTTTTCTTCTATTGCAGACACTTTAGATTCAAACTTGGGGGACAATGATCTTAGAACTTTTTCAACCACAATAGCCTCTTTTATTTCTTCACCCAAGTTTTTCATGCAATTAACAATCTCATCTACCCGAAGAAAATAGTTAGCCACACTTTCATCATTATACATCCTGAGATTCTCATACTGAATCCTGAGAGTTTGAAGTTTAGCACGCTTTACCTGTTCATCTCCTTCGTAGCTCAAGAAAATCTTGTCCCATATTTCTTTTGCGGATTTATATTGCATAACCTTTACGAATTCTATTTGAGATAAGCATCCCAGCAAAGTATTGACTGCTTTAGCATTTGTTTCATATTTCTTCTTTTCGGCCGTATCTGTAGGAGTAGCTGAAGGAAAAGTGTAGCCTGTATATATGATATCCCAAACTTCTGTACCAAGAGATTGAAGATAGGCAGTAACTCTTACCTTCCAATAATTGAAGTTTGTCCCATCAAAAATTGGTGGCCTGATTGATGCTTCCCTCTCGTAGTTGCTCATGATGAATGATCTTCCTTCAAGCGATCAAGCTTCTCCGAAGGACCTGCTCTGATACCAATTGTTGGAAATAATACTGAGGGGGGGGGGGGGGTGAATCAGTATTATCAGAGTTCTTTTAACAAATCTTCCTTATTTATACTTTGAATTATTTTTGCATATCAGTACCATAAAATAATGAGCATGAACAAGAAAGACAGATAGTCACACCAAAGAACACCAGATATAAGGTGGAAACCCAATGTGGGTGAAAACCACCTGCTACAATATGTCTCTATCTTCTTTCAAATTAGAAACTCTTTTGGCAATGATTTTGTACTGGTGCAGTCCTTTACCAGTACACAGGCTACAACCTGCAGAGAGCTACAACTCTCTCTCGTTTTCCAGTCTCTCCTGGAAGGGAGCTACAACCCCCTACTTCTTTTCTTACAAGGATCACTTTTCATAATTTTCAAACTGGATCCATAAACATCAAATGATCATCAAGTACATGTAAATTACACAGTCAACTGCAGTAACCAGATCAACAGTAACAGAACTAAACCCAGAACACCTTATCAACAGAAAAATTCAGTCAACAGAAGATCTTAAGATAGATATGCAGTTTTTCTTTCTCTGGCCAGCGTCTCTACACACTTCACCTTCTGCTTCCCTGCGTATACCCGCAGAGAGCCTTCTGCTGCACCACGTACCCACGCACTGCTTATTCAATCGCGCTGCGTACTGTTACTGCAGGTACGCACCCAGAGACACTATCGTGCCGCGTACTGCTACTGAAACCACACACTCATAGATACTATCACGCCGCGTACTTTTACTGTGCGTACACACCTGAGCCTCTGTCGCGCTGCGTACCCACGCAGTTCTCCTTCTTCTGATTTGCGTACCCACGCAGTTCCCTTTCTTCTGCTTTGCGTACACACGCGGATCTCCTGTTTCTGCTCTGTGTACCCACGCACTTGCACCGTTAACCACCTGCGTACTTCTGATTAGGGCCGAATTGGCAGTTCACCAGTGTGCTATAGTTAGTCGGATGCCCAGATTTGATCATGTGCTCGAGAGATCATCCTTCACAGATTCGCTTTTAACTTCACTTTCATATAGATCAAGCTTTTAGAATAATTACCCAATATTTCAGATCTTAAGATATTCAATTTGCAAAAAGATGCCTAGCCAAGTGATCTCCTTTGCTTTATATAGCCAAGCTCCTCCTAAAATCATGGATCAATACCATAGATAACCAATACCAGGGGCCCAAAAACATGGGGCTCAATAATAATAATATAAAACAATACCACGAGCCAAATCCATAGAATCAAGAGCGGCGGGCTAAATACCACGGGCCAAACATAGGAAACCCCACGTGAACGCACTTCTCTGCCTTGAAGTAAGTGAAACTGGGGGTACGCACCTTCTGAACGGGTAACCTGCGTGTCTGGCCACGGTCCCTTCCTGGTGTACCTGTGTGTACGCATCTTCTGAACAGTTCTCCTGCGTACTTCTTAAATTTTCACCATTTTGAGAGCCTGATCAGAGCATTGCCACTTGGGGGTGTTGCCATCAAGTACAAAATCTGTAACATAGAGCCATACCAGAATCATAATGCCAACAGGTTTTTCGTTGTCAATCATAGGGATAGTATGTTGAATGATAGAAGTGTCGTATGTCTTCAGCTCATCGTAATTCCAGGCAAAAATATTTTTGTATTGTCTCAAAAGACGAATATACACTAGTTTTTCTTCAGGGGCTAGGCCGTGGCCTAGATTAACGTTTTGTGGTTTATCATCGGTTCCTAGGTTTACTAATTCGTAGTTTAGAGTTGAACTGTAGAGATTAGAATTGGTAGACCTTTTAAACTGACTTTTCAAATCGTATAAGTCTTCCAACTTAACCACCGATTTAGGTATAGCATTATCAGTGCTATCTTGTTGTATTTTTCGATCGTGATGGTCTTCATCAATTATCTGATTGGAGTAGGATCCTTCAGAAGTGAGGAAATTTACAATATCAGGATCGTCATTGAATACTCTCCAGTTTGTAATGTTGTCAGGGATGGACAGTCTAAAGATTAATTCTATTGAGAATCTATCTGGACTAAAATCTTCAGAGGGAATAAGTCTAGAGGCTACGTTAGCTAAAAGGTCTGTGCTCGCGTTTTGGAGTCTTGGGATTGACGAAATATTGAATGCTATGAAATGCTTAGTCAGATCTTGTACTAAAGATTGATAGTGTTTCAAATGGCCTGATAGGCAATGTATGGTGTTACGTACCTGTTTGACGACAATCTCAGAGTCTCCAAAGACTTGAAGATACTTGACGTTCAGCCCGATTGCTTTGTATAGGCCTTGCACCAAGGCCTCATATTCCGTTGTATTGTTTGTGCAATCGAATTCAAGTCTGCACGTAAGCATGGTCTTATTTCCTTCTGGACTAATCAGAACGCATCCTGCTCTTGCTCCTTCATTAGATTTAGAGCCATCAAAATATAATTTCCAAAACAAAGATGTATTACAGGTTTGTCTACAAAATTAACACACTTTGAATTATCAGTTTGGGAAAAAAATTTGACTTGGGACAAAACTGAATTTTCTAAGTAAGGTGATGTAAGAGCATTGAAATTGTCGAGGAAAGAATCTACCGAGTAATTGCCTATGATACTACTGTTATATGCTATTGCTTCATTTTCTCCCTCCAATTCCGTTACTCTGTACTTCTGGTGTAACTCTCGTTCAACCTTTATTTGATTCGGTTTACCATTGTAGGGTAACCACATGTGCGACCAGTCGGTTGAGAAGTATCCATGGAGTTTTTCGGACCAATCCCTGCTAAGAATCAAGCCATAGAATTCTGGGATATCAGCTACTAGAATGTCAATAACCTGACATACCTTCGGGTTAGACGACAATCTTATGGTCACTTGATTAAGTTCACCAATCACTTCGACTTGAGATCGATCAAGCTGAGCTATGCACACTGCAGATTTTTGTGGTTGAACATTCAACTTGTCACATATTGATCTGGGTAAAATATTCGTTGAAGCACCAGAATCTACCAAACAATTGTGCACATTTTTATTGAAAATTTCATAAGTGAGAAGAAAAGGGGGAGTGTGAGACCTTGATCTTCCTCCAATCAAAGCGATATCATTTGGATCAATATTATTGATTGTGTTGGCTAGAGGTCTTCCCATGTTGTGGGAAGCTACAGCTGTAGGCAAAGATGTAGTAGGCACGGCATGTAATTCTTTCATCATTATCTTCTGTTGATGTTTCAATTTGCTCAATTCATTCTTTTTCATGTCATCAATAATATTGTATTCCATTTCATCCGACACTATCAGTGTTCTTGATGGAGGTGTTTGATCTGGTTGGACTAGGCTAGATTGAGTCGCTTTAGCGGTCATTTTCTTTGTTGCGACTTTATCTTTTGCTGCAGGGCTTGCGCCCTTCTGCTTAGGGGTAGTTTGGGGAGGATCAAGTTGATTTTTGCTTCGTGTGCTAATCGGAAATGCTTCTTGATCTTCTTCTTGTGGGAGGATGAAATCCCACATTCCTTGTAGTTCCACAACTTCTTCGTCATCGGTCTGCCCTTCAGTGGTACTCTCTTCTTCTTCCTCTTCTTCGGATTCGATATTTGAGATAGCGTTGGGTGGTTTCACATCCATTGAAGGGCCTCTTTTAAAAGCTTTGTAGGGCTTTTTTGAAGAAGTTTCTGCTACTTGTTTTTTTATGTCAATCATCTCATTGGACATGGTCTTTAATACTTTTTGCAATCCTTCCAAATCGAAAGGGTCTTTCGTTTGTTTCTTCTTGGAGTCTTCCTTGAAGGTGACTTTTTTAGATTTGCATTCCTCTATCGCAGATCTCTTTTCCAGGGCTACGACGCGTTTCTCTACTGCTATCGCCTCTATCAGGTTTTCAACTAAGGTTGTTTTATTTGCCCTATCCATGAAGATTGCTAAGTTTGATGGTAAGGCCGTAATATACCATTCACATCGTACTTCTTCACTGGGTTGTGAAGCAGTGGGATTTTTTTTGAGGATTTTATTGAACCGTAAATTGAAATCTTTGATGGGTTCTCTAGCCTCGGCTTTAAGATTGGATAGGTCATTGATTAACGTTGTCGTTGATCTGTCATCACCAAACTTGGTAAGGAATTGACTTTGAAAAATGTCCCAACTTGTGATAGACCCGGAAGGTAATGAAAAGTACCATGACCTGGCTGTTCCTTGCATTGTATAGGGAAAAAGCCAGACAACAGCATCCTCGTTGGTAACTCCGTTTAGATTGACAGAAAGCATGAAATTGTTAATGTGCTCTTCAGCTAGCATGCCTGCTTCTGGATTGAATTTGGGTAGCCATTTCTCAGGATGGGCCGGTATTTGGCTCAGGGGTGGAGGCATTAAAACTACCCCAGGATTGTTCCATGGAGACTGGGCCATCGTTGAGCTGCTGGTAAATGAAAGTGCAGAGGATGATCCCTGAGGCTGGGAAGATGAAGATATTATGATCTTAGATGATTGAAGAAGAGGGGTTGTGGAAGATGGATGAGTGGTTTGGAATGAAGATGTGGGTGGCTGACTTCGTGGTGAGGGAGTTGAAATGGACGATGTAGATGAAAGAGTCTCACTATCAGACTCTTGTGGTGTTTTCCTTGCTCTTTTCCTGGTGGGGAGAGGGAATTCAGTTGGCTGGATGCCAAATTTTTCACTCTTTAATATGGTCAGGGGATGAGCAGGATTGTACTGCGAAGTCACGTTGCTTTGAGATTTATCAGACCTCTGTGTAGAAATAGAAAATCCCTGGAGTTTGCGAATCAGAGTTTGAACTTCAGGGGGTTCAATGGTAGATTGGTTTGAAATATTAGGGTATGTAGCAGCGGTTAATACTCGAGCGACTTCTGACTCTGGATTTAAACGTACTGGGGAAGTCGGGGGAGTTGATGAGGGCGATTTACTCTCATAATGGTATTTAGATTTTGATTTAGGTGCCATTCATAGTTCGGGCCCTCCTTCTAGCACCAAATATGTTGAAGCCCCGAAAATCGGGTCGACAACAAGGGGGATACCCACCCGGTTCGGACCTTGGTTGGCAGCTCCTTATCCGTTTGGTATAACGGGTCCGACTGGGGATAATGGGACCAGTTTCCCAATTTAAGGGTGTGTGTGTGTGCAGAGTTGGATGACGCTGATCTAAGAGTACTTAAAGCTAATTTAATTCAAACTTTTAAACTAACTCTATGCTATTGTAATCTAATGAGAAAAAACACATCTAATCTACGCTAACCCGGGGTGAATTTCTTCTATTATGCGATCTAAAGAGATTTCAAACAATAACTGGTAATAAAGATCATTCAACTATCATAAGAATAGAAATTAATTAAGATAAACCACTTCGCATAAAAAGTTAGGCAAAACAGTTGTGAACATCATATCGCATAATAAGTTATTCATATATCAAACATAAATAAATGACTCCACCATACAAAAGTGCCAAATGGTAACTCATACATTCATGCAGTAACATATAAACAACTAAAAACTGTATATCACTTTAAGAATATAAACAGAAACAGTCAAGAGATAAAAGTACCATTTATGATTGGTTCCACTCATAAGCTTCAAGCAACAATGATTTATCTCTCCTTGCTCTAACATCTACTAAGAGTACAGAAGTGCAACATCAGTAGCAGATATCAAATGCAAACATTAATAAACCTTAATCCATCCATTCATCAAAACCCCCTCCGAGGGTGCAAAAGTGCACGTTCTGAGGACAAGTTTTTTGACAAATTTCTGGACCCTTCTCCTAATGCCTGAGAAGGGTTTAAATACTACTAACTAATTATCTTAATTACATAAATTTAGGATACGGTTTTAAATGACCGCCCTTCTGTTAAAGCAAAACTATTTCTAAAAATTGAATCTAATTCCTAACCATTTCTGTATTTGCTCCTTAGTGCTACAAGCATGCAACATTCACCTGGGAAGAGTCGGTTGGTTGCCTTCTGCTTTCGTTTGAGCTATGAAAATAGAAATAACAAGCGCTGGCACCACTTTCTGGTAAACTAGAAGATATTTTCGAGAATCTTCCTCTGGCTGGGTGTATTCACTGCGTGTATACTTGGTAATAACCCAAATTTCTCTCAAAATGATTCTGCTTTTGCTATTTCGGTTTTCGGCCTTGCGAATGACTGAATAAGTTAGGGACTTTGCTCTCTGAACAATTTTCTACATCAAAAATTGCCTCCGTTCTTTGTTCTGGGCTTTTTTGGTGCGTTTTCCTTCTTTAGCGCCTTTTTTCTTTTTGCTTTACCGGGCATAAGCTTCAGGATCTTTTGTAAACATGTTGCTTTTGTGCGCCTTTGACTCTGAGTTTTGGATGGCCTATTGACATCAGCATCTGTTGAGTGATACTCTGGAATCTATGGTCTTGTTGCATGCGCCATCCATTTATGAAGGCATCTCTTCTCTGTTCTCCAAGCATTGACGCTTTCCCCTTTTCCTTAGATGTTTCCTGCACATTGCTTTATTTTATTTCCTGTCTTACAGTTTACGCAAAGGAAAAGAGTAATGATAATAAAGATTGACATGAAAGCTTTAAGCTCTTATGAATGCATAATTATGACACCCATAACGAACTGACTCTTCGAAAAACACAAAACTGTCCTTCTTGAATACTTTGGCATACAATCATTAATTTCTTTTAAGGCGCGCGCCCAATTTTGGTTTACGGACAGCTTTCCTTGAATACTGCGCTGAGGAAAATTTGCGATGGGTGATTTCTGCGACTCGCATCGCAGCATCGCAGATCGCGTCGTCAAGATGTGTCATCGTAGAAATTCATGATCGCATTTATCGCAGATCGCATTCATCGCAGATTGCAGATCGCGCTTAGTCACTCAATCATTGTGTGTTGCTTACGTGATGTTGCGATATGCGACGTCGCATATCGGCCGTCGGAGATTTCTTAAGATTTTTCATTTAAGAGCGCTTCATAATGTATGCGATGCGATGAATTTCGTGTCACTTCTTTGCAGCTTATTATGCTCATAGGAAAACGTTTCATTCTCTTCTCGCGATGCGATACAGTTTTAGGGAGTTGAATACAAAAATTTTCATAAAATGTTTTTTGGATTTTTTTTTATTAAGGGTCCCCATTTGCTTGGTGTTATTGCTAATACCAAACAAAGAGGGGGGTTGTTGTTGGCCACAACAGAAGGGTATGTTCCTAAACCACAGAAAGCAAGTGCTAATCATATGTCACCTACTGAACAGGCTTTGTGCAAACAGGAGATCCAACAGTTGCTTGAACAGAACCTGATTGAGCCATGCAAAAGCCCTTGGGCATGTCCAACCTTTTATGTTAACAAACATAGTGTGCAGAAACGTGGAAAGAAGAGGTCGGTAATTAACTACAAAGCTTTGAATGAGGCTCTAATGCCTATCAGGTATCCCCTTCCCAACAAAGAATTGTTTCTTGCTAAAATCGCCAATGCCAATGTCTTCAACAAATTTGATCTTAAAAGCGGTTTCTGGCAAACTGGTATCATTCCACATGGTCAATACCAATGGACAGTAATGCCATTTGGTTTGAAAAATGCTCCTTCTAAGTTTCAAAAGCGGATGGAAGATATTTTTGGAGGGGTAGAGTATGTGATTGTATATATTGATGATCTTCTTGTATTTAGTAAAGATGTAAATACTCATAAGCTGCATTTAGAAAAATTCTATGAAATAGTGTACAAGCATGGTTTAGTTCTATCTGACTCAGAGGAAAAGTTCCAAATTGGAAAAGTCACAATAGACTATTTAGGATTACATATTGAACAAGGTCACATAGAGCTTCAATCCCATATCCTTCTGCATCTTCTAAAATTTCCTGATATTTTCCTTGATGTAAATATGCTTCAGAGATTTTTAGGTTGCTTGAATTACATCCATCAGTTCTATGAAAAGCAATCTGAAGACACCAAGATTTTGTAGAAAAGGCTAAAGAAAGAAAAGGTTGAATGGTCTAATGAGATGACTATGGTAGTAAGGAACATAAAAAGCAAAATTAGAGGACTTCCCAAGTTAAGACTTCCTGACATTGATCTCCCATTTATTCTTGAAACAGATGCATCTGATCATACATGGGCTACAGTGTTATTATAGAAACACAGAAGGAAAGAACTTGCTTGTGCATATGCCTCTGGTACTTTTGATGACACAAAAGCTAAGTATCCATCTTCCAACAAGGAGATACTTGTTGTTAAAAGGGGAATTCAAAGATTTAGATTATTCTTAAAAACTGTCAGATTTTTAGTTAGAACTGATCGAAAAGACATGAAAGGTATTTTGTCCAACAAGAAATTGTTAGAACAAGGAAATACGAGGGTTCTAAGATGGGCTCTCTGGATGGAAGGATTTTATTTCAATATTGTCTATAAAGCAGATACAGATAATTATTTAGTAGACATGTTAACAAGAGAAGGAGCTCCAGAAATCAAAGACATCAAGATGTTCATACCCCTGTACAAAGGAGAAAGTTCTTCAAGTAAAAGTCCAGTCCAGTCCAGTGTTTGTCAGTCCAAAGTCTGCTCAATCTTAGTCTGTAGTCAGTGTAAATATGAATTTTCTTGGGAATGTTTTGTTTTGAGAATCAAGTCATTACCAGTAGAAGTCATCCAAATAATTTTGCAGTTTTGGTTTGATTCAGAGCCTAGTATGATAGCCTATAATAGTGAGTTACCTTATAGAGATAGAACTTGGCGTGTCTATTATTCACTGTCTAGAGAACCAGTCCCCATCTATTTTGGTTTTGTCCAACATACTGATTGGACATGGCAAGATTATTTCTCCATCCACCAGAGGGCCAGGATACATGGTTATGTTAGAGTCATTGCATATGCAACACAGTTGGATAGTGGGAATAACTGGTGGAGTCCTTGGTTTAAGTTGTTCATGTTTAAGTATATGCCTAGGGGTGAGCAGATTTGTCATTTTAATTTCCGGGAAACCATTAGCACTCTAATTTGGGAAATCCATATTGCTGCTCAACACGACTACACTGTAGAATTTGAGTTTCTTTATTCTGGCACAGAAGTAGGCTTACAGGATAGATAGCAAGATGAACCATCATTCTGTGTGAAAGTCAGCTTCCATGGAGAGATTTCTACAGATCCCAGGATGAGACCAGTAAATGTATTCCATTTTCCATTTTATTGTTGTTTCTTGGAACAAGCACCACCATGGCTTGATGATGCTTTGCCTCATGATATATTTGCTCCCGACATAGAACAATTGCTAGAAATGGATGAGGCCGATAGAGAATATGTTGCTGCAGAAGAATGGCAATATAATAGTGATTGATGTATATGATCACTCATTCAATATCATGTACATCTTAGTTTTTGTGGTTTTTCTTTAAAATATCAACTTTGTAATGAGATCACTCATTTGATACCATGTACATTTTAGTTTTCGTGGGTTTTCTTTAAAATATCCACTTTGTAATTATTATGAGCCGATGTCCTAGATTTCAACCATTTTTTCTATAGATCATATAATCTTGCTTTTTAGATACTGTTAGATTCGATCCCCATATGGCTCTGCCTTTAAGGGACGAGATAACAGGTGGTAGTACCCACTTGCCCGAATCTTATAAGTTCGTATTACTAATAGTCCTTCGGATATGATTTCCTGCGTGATATTCATACCGAAAGTAGATTCCTCCTGTTACAGGTTTCCGATAAAAGTTTTAACCGGTTAACTTGCTAAGATGTTATAAATACCAGCATTGTAAGAAGAGGGGGGCATTAGAAATCTAGAGTCATTTGGTGTGTGTGAGTCGAGTATGAGTTTGAGCTCCTTGCTCTGCATCTGTGAGAACTTTCTCGATCTTCTTGCATCACGTAGATCTAACTCTCATGCGTTTGAGTCGAGTCTGAGTCTGTGCTCCCTACTCTGCATCTACAAGAAATATCTCGACCTGCTTGAATAACTTGGTCCAAATATTATTATTATTATTATTATTATCCATTTTTTTTGGGTTGTAGAATGAGCCTCTCAAGTTACACATCATACATACTTGGTTGTAGAATGAGCCTCTCGAGTTACACATCATACTGGGTTGTAGAATGAACCTCTCGACTCAATGAGTGCTCAATAAACAAGGTTATCAATGTAACTAAAAAAAATATAATATAATTTAAAAATCATTCATAATTATTGGTCCAAATATTATTATTACTATTATCCAATTTTTTTGGTGTATCAGACCTGTATGAGACCCTAGCTACCCTAGCGATTTGACTACTAAGTCTACGAAGGCATACATACTCAACCTGATGGTAGGGTCACCCCCTCTTACACCCACAGTATGCATATAAAATGCATCCACACATTTGTCCCAGGTATTTAACTCTCAAAGGAGCCAAATTTTCAACCATAAATGGTTAAGGCCCTCTTTTATACTTATGTGGAATCATTCATAGACTTAACAAAGTCTAAAAATTAACTCACCTTTTCCTTTCTATCAGAAATTAATCACCCCGCTTAAACCCTTCTGTCAGGAGTCAAATCAATCCTCAAGCCTTCATCAACCCTTTATTAAAGCCTTCCATTAATTCTTCCTTATCAGGACTTTAAAACCCCTTTAAAACCTTCGTTAACCCTTAAGGCCGCGCATATCTAACCTTTTCCCTCTTTAGACCTTGGTTACATATGTGTTTAACACATAAATCTTCTATCATCATTCTTATCCTTTATAAACTAATTACAAAGGAAACTCATGCATTTCATACCTTTTTGCTTTGGTACAGCTTCTGCACAGATCCCGAGATACACCTTTATCGCAATCAGGTATTGGCCTTCCACGGTTCTTTAACACATACATGCCTCATCACCCTCCGACTCCGATATGCGACTATCAGAAGCATTTAAATAATGCTTAAGCCTTTAAACACTCAGGCACAACACTTTAACACAATACAAGAAATACACGGGAAAACCTCGCTACAACCCCTTGACCTGATCTCAAATATTATACGCTCGTCGTTATAACTCCGTCGGGTCCGCACCTTTAGTCTCTCCATAGAGCTACTTCTCTGAACTCCGATAAGCCCGATCTTCGATCACCAAAGCCTTCGATCAAATCTTGACTGTCCATTGTATCTTCTGACCCAACAGTTGGCATTACTCCCGATTGTTTAAATTTGCATGCCTATTCTCCACTATTGATCTGCACTGAACAGATCTGACGGTTGTCGTTGATATCAGGTAGATAACAACCGCGAGGATTAACCACCCGATAAAGTGGTTTCCTCTCTTCTCTCGCTACCACACATCGTTTGATGAGTGGAATTGTCGCTCGTCCTTCAATACAGCTTACGGTTTTGAGGCTGCCTAAAATCCACTTTCACTGTTACAAAACCCGCTGATGTGATATTCCTCCATCTCGTATACAATTGGATCCTAGCCGTTGATCTTCCAGATCAAACGGCTGCTATGCACTGATACTTTATTCCATCTCTCTTCCACTTCACTTAAGTTTTACGCCATTTCTTCAGTCCTTCTGTAGTTCCGGCTTCTTTAAGGTTTCGCCCTTTCTGTTGTTTTACTACGTGATTCCTCCTGAGATTTGGCTTTGATCCCTCTAATGGATTCAACAATCCACTATGATCCTCTGAATCACTCTTTTCCTCTGTGTCGTCCTTCAGAACTCTACCTTCTGCTTCCGCTACTCAACTATCTCTGAGCTTTACTCTTCTGCGAAATCTCACTTCGCTATTTCACCTCAGAGCTTCCCTCTGTTTCCTCAATTGGATTCAAGGATCCATTCATGATTCCTTTGAATCATTTTTTTCCTCTATGTCCTTCAGAATTCTACCTGCAACCTATTATAGAGCCTACGAATTCACAAGTAATTCATTCATGAAATACTCTTCAACACACTCACACAGTCAGGAATAAACATCTATATATAATATATATATATATATATATATATATATATATATATATATAGTCAATTACATATCCGAGACTCTGTGTCTCACACAGGCCTGTTCTCCAATATCGTGGCCTCCCTGAGCTCTGCCCGTAGGCTTCCATTGATGCCAGAAAGTTCTGTTGAACTAATCCTGGTTCGAATCCTAAATCCTATGAACTAACTCCTAAATCCTATGTCCACTTCTACTTCAATTAATTCCTAAAAGCTCTCTCTCATGCCTCAAATCATGAAACTAGTTTAAGAGTCCTGATTGACTTCTAACTCTTGTCATTTATTCACCACTCATGTTCTCATTTATTTGAGAGCATTTACAACTTCCTCTCATTATCTAATTAAATCACTTAAAGCCTAAATATTGCATTAACTTGAGACTTAAGAAACTACTTCTCTAAAGATACATGACCCCCTATGTCTACTTATTTACAATAATTTTCTCTTGGGTTGAATGCTCCTGCATTAGACTCCCAAAGTAGAAAATATTCATGATTTCCTGATCATGTGTCTTCTGATCTTTTTCTTCCTGGATCCCATACTTTGTTTTGTAACTGCCCAAATGCCTTGTACCTTTGTTGCTATTACATGTCTGCTATCTTCTACCGCATTTTGTCCTTCTTGTCAATCAGGTTCAAAATTTGATTGATCATGCTTCCTTCTACTACCATTTTCCTCCATTTGGACTGCTTTATCATTAGCTACCATAACTCTTCAATCTCCATCTCTAATATATCTTTGGGCTAGTCCATATTCTGCCATTTACTTCTTCCTCTTTCTCTTTGCTTCACGTTGTTGCTGCTGTTCACTAATTTTTCAAACTGCTGCTGGTTACTTCTGCTTTGTAGCTGCTGGTTTACTTTTTCTTCTTCTTTTGCTCTTCTTCCAACTTTTTCTTTGCTTACTATGCTGACTACCTCCCTTTCATCCTTACCCTCTTTCATGATTGTTTCTATCTGTACTGAATCATGACTTCTTATCATTCTCTCCAGCAATTGAACATCTTTGTTCCATGGATTAAATTATTCCACGGAATCTTCTTCTTTCATCTTTATTTGGCTTCTCATTTGTGCCAAATTTCCTTCAGCATCTACAACAAACCTACACTCACAAAACAATTGTTAAAATAAAAAACATAAGGCTTAGATGTCCTTCTTTCTTACTTACTGTCTCAACAGCTTCCATGGCTATTTCCACTGTGCCTATAATCATAGTGAATTGATGATCCTTTACTATGTTTTCAAGTAACATAGTCTCTTCTTCAAGTTTTCCTTCAGTTTCTTGCTGTTTATCTTCCCCAAGAGTTATCCTTGTCTCACCATCTGCATTAACATTCTCCTGCATTTGTTTTGCATCCATAGACAAACTATCAGTCTTAAAAACATAAGACCCTATGGTCCCACTTGATGGTTCATCCCTCATATCTCATTCTTGTTCTAAATCCTTCATATGATTCAGAAATTATTCGATGGTCTCCTCTTCAATCTCCTCAAGCCCTTCACTTGGTTGCTTGATATCTTTCCCCAACTGTATATGAGACTTATCAATCTCATCTTCTTCCAGAATAGAATTTAGATTCTACTTTTCTTCTTCCTCTTTTATGACAATATCAGCAAATTGTCCTTCTTTACATGTTTCACCTGCAAACATACACAAATTGTTAGATTTAAAACCATGTGACCCTTTGGCCTCACTTGAAGTTTCAGTCTTCAAGTCTTCATGTTCACTCTCTCCCAAAATTTCTCTCTATTTTGGTTTACAAATGGACTCTTCCATTTCCATTTCCAACTCAGCTTCTTTGAGTTTTTCCATTAGCCACCTTACTTGCTTTTGTTGTAGCCTTCTCTGCATCTCATGCCATTCCACTGGGTTCCTCCTCAAGATCCAACCTAGTCTCTAGTTTTCCTCTAGTATTCTTCTTAATGCATTGAGTTGTTCTTTTAACTCAGCGATATCTTTTTCAATTTCCTCTTGACTCATCCTCTTTCCATTTTCCTTAGCAACCTCTTTCCTCATCTTTCTTCCACTGTGGCTTCTCTCTGAACCTTTGCTATGACTATCAGTAGTCATCTTCTTCTCCTCTTTCTTCGCGAGCTCCTTACTCATCTGCAACAGCTAGTCCTCCTCACTGCAGTCTTACCTCACTAAGCTCTCGTCACTCAGTCTTTTGGTAAGCACAGTCCTCTATCTGGAATCTCCTCTTGAGCAACACCTTTGCTCCTTCTAGGCTTCTACAATCTCTCACTCTCTCTTGAGAACACTTCAGATGTCCTCTCTATCCAATCTCGTGTTGAAATTTTTTAGGTTCACTGCCACTTCTCCTTCAGAGTGTTTTCCTTATTCTATCTTCAAGAACACATCTTGTTCTCCTCTCACAACTTCTCTTGTTGTCACTTGTGCATTAGTGTAAAAACACACATTCTCAATTTAAAACAGAACATATTACCCAACTTTCAATATCTCAGCATGATCTTGTTTCACCATTCCACCTGTACTTTGGATGGATTGTCCTCTGTCTCTTGCATCTGGAAGTTCTGCTACACATCCCCTATGTGTACTTCCTGTCTGTCAGTTTAGAATCTGATCCTTCCTCTTGCCTACATAAACACCTTAACACAAAACTTTGTTCTCAATTATTTCAAAGAAATGTTCACACAGAGCTTCTTTATTTGGCTCTAATACCATAATGACGTAGTGTTACCCTGCTTACACCCACAATATGCATATAAAATGCATCCACACATTTGTCTCGGGTATTTAACTCTCAAAGGAGTCAAATGTTGAACCATAAATGGTTAAGGCCCTCTTTTATACTTATGTGGAATCATTCACAGACTTAACAAAGTCTAAACATTAACTCACCTTTTCCTTTCTATCGGAAATTAATCACCCTGCTTAAACCATTCTATCGGGAGTCAAATCAATCCTCAAGCCTTCATCAACCCTTTATTAAACCCTTCCTTTAATTCTTGCTTATCAGGACTTTAAAACCCCTTCAAAACATTCGTTAACCCTTAAGGCCGCATATATATAACCTTTTCCCTCTTCAAACCTTGGTTACATATGTGTTTAACACATAAATATTCTATCAACATTCTTATCCTTTATAAACCTATTACAAAGGAAACTCCCACATTTCATACCTTTCCGCTTTGGTACGAATTCTGCAGAGATCCAGAGATGCACCTTTATCGTAATCGAGTATCGGCCTTCCGCAGGTCTTTAACACATACATGCCTCATCACCCTTCGACTCTTATATGTGACTATCATAAGCGTTTAAATAACACTTAAGCATTTAAACACTTGGGTGCAACACTTTAATACAATACAAGAAATACACGGGAAAACCTCGCTACAACCCCTTGGCCAGATCTCAAATATTGTACACTCGCCGTTATAACTCCGTCGGGTTCGCAACTTTAGTCACTCCACAATGCTGCTTCTCCAAACTCTGATAAGCCCGATCTCCGATCACTGAAGCCTTCGATCAAATCTTGATCATCCATTGTATCTTCCAATCCAATGGTTGACATTACTCCTGACCATTTAAAATTGCACGCTTATTCTCCACCGTCGATCTGCACCGAACAGATCGGACGACTGTCGTTGATATTGGGTAGATAAAAAGCACGAGGATTAACCACTCGATAAAGTGGTTTCCTATCTCCTCTCACCACCACACGTCGTTTGATGAGTGGAATTGGCATTCGTCCTTCAATACCACTTACGGTTTTGAGGTTGCCTGAAATCCACTTTCATTGTTACAAAACCCCCCGATGTGATATTCCTTTGTCTCCTCTGTGATTGGATCCTCGCTGTTGATCTTCCAGATCAAACGGCTACCATGCACTGATACTTTACTCCACCGCTCTTCCGCTTCACTTAAGTTTTATTCCATTTCTCCAGTCCTTCTGTAGTTCCGACTTCTTTAAAGTTTCACCCTTTGTGTTGTTTTACTGCATGATTCCTCCTGAGCTTTAGCTTGGATCCCTCTACTGGATTCAAAATTCCATTATGATCCTTCAAATCACTCTTTTCCTCTGTGCAGTCCTTCAGAACTCTACCTTCTGCTTCCGCTGCTCAACTACCTCTGAGCTTTACTGTTCTGCAAAATCTCACTTCGCTATTTCACCCAAAGCTTCCATCTGTTTCCTCAATTAGATTCAAGGATCCATTAATGATTCCTCTGAATCATTCTGTTCCTCTGCATCCTTCAGAATTCTGCCTACAACCTGTTACAGAGCCTACAAATTCACAAGTAATTCATTCATGAAATACTCTTCAACACACTGACACAGTCAGGAATAAACATATATATATATATATATATATATATATATATATATATATATATATATATATATATATATATATATATATATAAATAATCAATTACATATCTGAGACTTTGTGTCTCACACTGGCCTGTTCTTCAATATTGTGGCCTCCCTGATCTCTACCCGTAGGCTTACATGTATGCCAGAAAGTTCTGTTGAACTAATCCTGGTTCGACTCCTAAATCCTCTGAACTGACTCCTAAATCCTTTGTCCACTTCTACTTCAATTAATTCCTAAAAGCTCTCTCTCGTCCCTCGAATCATGAAACTGTTTTAAGAGTCCTGATTGACTTCTAACTCTTGTCATTTATTCACCACTCATGTTCTCATTTATTTGAGAGCATTTACAACTTCCTCTCATTATCTAATTAAATCACTTAAAGCCTAAATATTACATTAACTTGAGACTTAGGAAACTACTTCTCTAAAGATACATGACCCCCTATGTCTACTTATTTACAATGATTTTCTCTTGGGTTGAATACTCCTGCATCACTACCCCTCTCTGGTTTTGAACCTGTGACATCTTGGGTGGAAACACATGCTCTTAACCATTAGGCTCATTTATGACCTATTGGTCCAAATATAATTTAAGTTAAAAAAATTATTAACTTATATTTTATTAAATAATAATAATAATAATAATATTTTCTCGATATATTTAATAATTAAAACAAAAGCGTTCAATTTTTTATTTGATTCATGGGGGTTTAACTTTGATTTCATGGAAGATGGCTTGGAACACCAACAGGTAAGTAATTCTAGGTGTCGTGGTTTTCCTTGAATAATGATGGTTGATCCTCCCACTAGGATCAATACAACTACAAAGTTTTTCACATTACAAAGGTGGAGATTGGAATTAAGAAGTTGAAAATAGGAAAGACAAAGAACTTGGTTGAACTTCAAGCAGAGTATCTAAAGTGGTGAATGGACAATCTTACACCACACATCATGGAAATATTCAATAACACCATTAAGCAAACATTGGATGAACACTCTTGCACCATACATTATGGAAATATTCAACAACATCATTCGGCAAACATTCCCAAGAGACTCAACAACTAGCCTATTAATACCCCTTTTCTAAAGTGGAGACATTAACAATCCTTCCAACTCTAGAACCATTATGATCAATTATGTGTTTGTAAAGCTTTTTGGAAGCATGGTAGAAGATAGAATTATTAAATGGGAAAAATTAAAAGAAAAGAGGGCAAAAGGGCAAGTAGGTTTTAGCTTGAAGGATTCTATAGTGAATTATGATATCATGATGAGACACATTATTAAAAATATTAGGGGGGACAAAGAAGAAGTATTTTGTTGCTTTGTTGACTTCAAAAAGGCGTTTGACATAGTCCCTAGAGATAAGTTGTGGCGTAGAATGGAAGAACTTGAAACTCCTTTACATTATAGAGTTGTTGTCCATAAGTATGAAGAGGTGAATGTCAAAATTATATCTTGACTAGAAATTTTGAAAATATTTAGAAGTGACATTGGGGTCAAGACATGTTGTCTTTGATCCCATACCTTTTTTGGTTTATATATCGATAAATTGGAAGATGGCTAAATCTGCAAGGTGGAGATGGTGTTCGGTTCGGGGAGTTTATGATAAAGTTTCTTTTATATGTTGATGACCTTATATTGATTTCTAAGTCGGCAACACCTATATGCCCTTGAGCATTTTTGTAGTAGAGTGGGAATGTAAATCACTACCAACAAGACCAAACTAATGATTTTCTATAATAAAATAAAGCAGAGCCAACATATGTTCTTCTTTGAAGGCAAATGTCCTTGAAGAAGTGAAGGAGTACAAGTACCTCAGGATTGATTTCAACAACAAGTTTAATTGGGAGGACTGCACAAAGAAGAGAATTTTAGGAGGGTGGAAAACATTATATGCTCTTCAAAACAAATGTAAAGAGGCAGAGTTATGGGATTGGACAACGATTGAAGTGAAACAAATTGAGAAAATCCAAAAACACTTAATCATGAGTAAGTTCAAGGTTTAGTTCCTTATTAGATAATGTTGAGTGAAATAGGAGCAACTCGCATTGAAGCAATTTCTATGTTGCATCTCATAAGATATCTAAAAAGAATTGAGCAAATGGGAGTAGGTAGATGGCTTAAAGTTATCTTCAATGAAGGCATGAGAAAGAAAGAAAACATGGATGAGAGAAAACAACAAATGGATGAAAAAATGAAATATCTACCTCAATGCATGTCCCACAAATAGCAAAAAGTTAAAGAATTTTATTATGGAAAAGTTTCCTAAGCATCTATGGGAAAAATAGTTGGGTAGAAAGAAGAAGTATTATGTTGAGGAATTCAACCCCACTTGTGATCTCCAATAAAAAGAGTACATTGGAGCTAGCATTCAGTGAAGAGCAAAGATTGTTATTTCTCAATTAAGAACTAACATCATATTCGTTGTGAAATGAGATGGTGGAAAAGACCTAAAGAAGCTTGGGGAGAATAGGTGTGTACTTTTTCCACTTCTGGCACAGTGGAATTGAAAAAGCATTTGATTTTGGAATGTGATGCTTTCAGAGACATCAGGGGGAGTTATGGAAATATGTTAGCATCAGTCCCTTGACATTGCTTTTTCAACAAGGGAACTCTTAGAAGGTTGACTGAACTCATCATCAATTTGAATAAGAAAAGGTTTGAGTTGCAAAAGGAAAAAAATAGGGAGGTTGGTAGTCCCATAGACTATATTTAGTTTCATGGACATTGAAACATATCATTGATTGATTGATTCTTCTTTTGAAGAGAAAATGGCTAAAAGATAGGAAGTCATAAATGACTATCCTTACTGCTAGTTCTTGAAGCCCCGGAATTGGGTCTACAACAAGGGGGATACCCGCGCGGTCCGGACCTTGGTTGGCAGCTCTTTATCCGTTTGGTATAGCGGGTTCGACTGGGGGTATGGGACCAGTTTTCCAATCTATGAGTGTGTGTGTGTGTAGATTTTGATGTTCCTAATCTAACAGTTCCTAATTAAGATATTCTAATTCTAATCTAAGGCTATGCTATTGTAATCTAATAAGCGACAACATCTAAGTCTATACTAACCCGGGATATAATTCTTCTATTATGCGATCTAAAAAGATTTCAAATAACAATTGGTAATAAAGATCATTCAGCTATTATGAGAAAAGAAATCAATAAGGATGAACCACTTCGCGTAAAAAGTTAGATGAAACAGTTGTGAAAAACATATCGCATAATGAGCTATTCATACATTAAGCATAAATAAATAGCTATCACCGTACAAAAGTGCCAAATGATAACTCAGGCATTCATGCAATAATACATAAACAACTAAAAACTGTATATCACTTTAACACAAGCAGAAATGGTAAAGAGATAAAAGTACCATTTATGACTTGTCCTACTTATGAGCTTCAAGTGACAATGATTTATCTCTCTTTGCTCTAACATCCACTAAGAGTACAGAAGTGCAACATCAGTAGCAGATATCAAATGCAAAAATCAACAAATCCTATTCCATTCATTCACCAAAACCTCCTTTGAGGCTGCAAAAGTGCATGTTCTGAGGACAAGTTTTTGATAAATTTCTGGACTCCTCTCTAAATGCATGAGAAGGGTTTAAATACTACTAACTAAATAACTTAATTACACAGATTCAGAATACGGTTTAAATGACCGCCCTTTTTCTAAGCAAAAAATAAAACAAAACTATTTCTAAAAATTAAATCTAATATCTAACTATTTCTGCATTTGCTCCTTAATGTTGCAAGCATTCAGTATTTGCCTTAGTAGAGTCGTCTGACTGTCTTCCGCTTTTGGTTGAGCTAAGCAAACAGAATTGGTAAGAGCTGGCACCATCTTCTCAGCAAAATCGATGATATACTCGAGAGTCATCCTCTGACTATGTGGCCTTACCGCTTATGCCCAGTAATAATCTCAGTTCAACTTGGTTAACCTTTTAGATTGCTTCTACCTTTTCTTGAGCTTTCTGTTTCCAGTTTGTTTTTTACCATTGCTTTCTTGCATTTTTCAGGCTTACAGGTGACTGAGCAGTTAGAGGCTTTCCTTCTCGAGCAATTTTCTCATATCGGAAACTGCCTTCGTTCTTTGATCTGGGCTTCTCTGATGCGTTTTTCGCCTTTTGCACCTCTTCATCTTTATCAGGCATAAAGCTTCAAAATTTGTAAAAATAATGACCTCGTGAGCTCTTGACCCTGAGCATTAAACTGCGTGTTGATATCAGCATCACTTAGTACCCATTTAATCATGGCTGTATATGAAAGACCTGTAATGGATGGCTCAGCAGCATTCTGTGAATCTACGGCTCTGTTACATGCGGTATCTATTTATGAGGGCGTCTTTTCCTTGTCTTTGAACATTGGAGCTCTACCCTTTTTCCTCATAGGTTCCTGCACATTGCTTTGTGTAACTTTTGTTTTTCGTTCCTGCAGTTCACAAGTGAGGAGAGAGTAATGATAATAAATAACGACAAGAAAGCCTTAAATGCTACGGATATGCAAAAACACGCCACCTGACGTGAACTGGTTCTTCGAACAACACAAAACCATATTTTATTAACAACTGGCATATAACTCATTAATTATCATTAAAGCGTGTATCCAGTTCTTGGTTTATGGAAAACTTTTTCTTGAATATTGAGCCAGGAAAATCTGTGATGGAATGTTTCTGTGATTTGCATCAAAGTATTGCATTTCACTGTATCGCATTACCGCAATTTCATCGTGTTGTTCTATCGCAAGGTTGCTTGATCGCAATATCGCAAGGATGTTTGATCGCAGTATCGCAAGATCGCAGATCGCTTAATCGTTATGTGTCCTCCATGCAATTTTGCAAGATGCGATATGCGATATCGCATATCGGCGATTTTTAAAGTTTTCCAACGTGAGTCTTTCTTAATGATTGCAATGCGATGGAGTTCGCATCGCAATCTCGCATTTTACCATTTTGACTCATAAGAAAATGCCCTATCATTCTTTGTGCGATGCGATATTTCTTAAAGAGTGATATATATGAGCACTAATTGATTTTTTTGAATCTTTTGACTAAAGGTCCCCACTTACATAGTGTTATTGCTAATACTAAATAAGGAAGGGAGTTATTGGTGGCCACAACACTAGTTTAACAATAAAATTATGATAAATTTTCCTACTATTAAAATAATAATAAAAAATATTTATTTGGATTCTATACTACTCTAGCATGATCTCAAGACTTCCCTTCCCACCAACACGACTCACAGATTTGTCGGTGGCTTCCTTTGTGTCCAACGAGATTTTAAATTACAATTTAAAAAGCCATAAAGTACGGCCATCAGAAGGAATGTATGCTTTCCGCATTTAAAGCATAGACAGGAGGGCAAGGGTGCATGTGAAACTGTATGTGAAATAAATTCTAAAAACATAGTCGATCGTTTTTAAATAACTAAAAAAAATTAGGGTAGTTTGGTATCTATATAGGTTTTCTTTATCGAGTATACTTTTTAGGTTTAGGTTTTTGCAATTTGATAGTCAAATCCGACAATCGAGTAAATTTGACAAACAAGATGAGGTTAGCGTTGAGTTTGTTGCTATACGCTTCTCCCACACGGGTGGCGGTGGCGGTGGCGGTGGCGGCGGCAGCGGACCCTATTGTTAAATTTTGAAATAAATTAATTGCTTATTCTGCGTAAGCATTGACTTTGTAAAGATGCATATTCATACAGTGATTCAAGGAGTTTTGAGGTCTTCTTCGACAAATTATTTTTTTTGAAATTTGCCAAAAACATTTTAGATGGGTTGGAATCACAGGTTTGTTTGACCTGTGAATTTTGCACGAAAATTGTATCGTTAAATTAAAATGATAATGAAAAATAATTATTTACCATTTGCATTAACTTGTGGTAAATTATATATAATAATAAAAAAATGACAACTGGTGTTAACTTGAATAGCGCTGATGGAGGAAAAAGTTTATATTTATTCTTACTATTAATTCTCATAAAATTCTAACGATGATGGTCACAACAACGGTAAGGATAACAATTATCAGCTGATTCTAAAATTACTCTTCATCATGAAGAAGATGATAATATGAAAATTCATGATGATGTGTTATCTTAATTATCCATATAAATTATAGTGATAGCGATCATCCCAGGAATATTATGAGAAATTTATCCAGTATTTAATCATTTTATAGTTTTTAATAGATATGTTTGACGATGAAAAATATGTTAGAGAGAGGTACAGTATAAATTGTTTAATTATTTTAGAATAATAATATTATTATTTATGCGGTGTTTATTTAATAATTTATGTAAATATAAAGTAAATATGAATATAAAGTTTTATGTTTTAATTTTAGAGATGTTAATTTATAGATTTATGTTAAACTAGCTAAGACTTACTTAAACTTATAGTAGTAATGGTAGGAATAGACATTAGTGAATAAGACACCAGCCAAATTACTATTACTTTGGGTATTAAAAATATAAATTAAAATATAAATTAAAAAATATTAATATTATAAAAAATTTATTCAATATTGATTACTTTAATATTTAAAACAAATATATTAATAATGAGAAAGATGCCAAACATATTAATACAAGTCACTTTCATAATAATGATGTGACACCTTAATATTAATGATACAATATATACAATGACGATCATAATGGTGGATCCCCTTAATATTAATGATACAATTGATACGATGATCATATTGGTGCATGGAATCTCAACATTATGTTATTGGACAAGGAATTAAGGTTAATCAACTTGCTTGTTTAAAGTAGGTAGTATATTGATGAAGAAGGAGATAAATATTAATAGCATAGTTTAAGAGAGGAAATGATGGTTTTTTAAAAAAAATTTCCATTAACTTTATTCAAAATTTATTAGAGATTTTTAAAAACTATAAATTGAAGTTTTTTTTTTTTTTTTAATTTGCAATGATTGAGCACTTCAAGAGATTTTTAGGGCATTGAATCAAATTATGTATTTAAAAGTGCATTCTAGACAACAAGAAATCATAATCTTATTAAAAATTATATAATTAGATTCCAAGAAAAAAAACCATTTTTTTTATTAATTAGAAAACAACCATATTAATGATTTATTATCTTTGGAATAAATATAAACACAATAAAAATCATAAAAAAAACGACGCAATCAATATTTTTTATTAACTATGATGATAGTGAGAGTGAGATTGTATAATGTCAAAAAAGTAAAAATAAAAAATATTAAATATAAAAACTGTTATAATTTTAATTTTGATTTTTTTAAAATTATTTATATTTATTTATATTTAAATTGTAATCTTTTTATTAAAGAAAATAATATATTTAGTAAAAAAATAAATTTAGTTTTCTTAATATTCATATCCTAACCTGATTTAAATATGATAATTATAATGTTATCCTATCATCTTATATATTAAAAATGTTTTTCCCTTCACTAATACACTAAAAAATAATTATTTCACATATAAGAAATAAATAAACTTTACAGTAGAAGTATTTATTCCAATGGAATTCACATATAAAAATACTATATTATAATTTCATTAAACAAAATATATACATAAAATAATAAAATATTAAATATTTGAAATTTTATAGAAATATATTTATATAAAACACTTAGAGTTTATGTCAATTGCTGATTCACCAAGTTTAAAATACAACTTAAAAAGCCATGACTCTACGGCCATTAAAAGGACGGTATCCTTTCAACATTTCAAGCATACACAGGAGAGCATGGGTGCATGTGAAAATGCGTGTGATATAAATTTCTAAAACCTAGTTTATCATTTTTAAATAACTGAAAATTTTGTGAGAGTTGGAATCTATCTCGATTTGATTTATTAAATATATATTTTTTGTTAAGGTCTTGGCCATTTTTATAGTCAAATCTGATAATTAAGTAAATCTGACAAACAAGATCACGTTCAACTTTAGCTTTGAGTTTCTTGTTATCCGCTTCGTTGTCCGTATCCTACTCCAATGGCGGTGGCGTCGGACTTTATTGTTAAATTATGAAATAAAAATAATTGATTAACATTCACTTTGTAAAGTTGCATGTTTACACAGTTATTCACGCAGTGTTGAAGTCTTCTGGGCCAAAGTTTTAATCAAAAAAATCTTAGAGGGATGGCTTGGGCGAAATAAAAATAGTTGATTATTCAGCATAAACATTGACTTTGTAAAAGTTGCATGTTTCACGAAGTTTTGAAGTCTTATTGGCCAAACTTCTGATCAAATTTGTTTTTAAAATATTAGAGGAATGGCTTGGAATGAGAAGTTTGAGTTGACTGCTTCACATTTCTTTAGAGCACTTTTAGTATATGTATTAAAAAAGACATTCTAAACCAAGAAAAGATTGGATGGAATTTTAATAAAGAAACTCCGAAATTTAAAATGGCTATACAATACCTTTACTCACCATTAACGTTGACATTGGCAAATTACTAGTAAATCAGAGTGATCAAGATGATATCATTAAATTACACTGATGCTGATGAAAGATTATTTACCATTTACGTTGACACAGGAAAATTGTTTATAATAAGAAAAACGATACAATTAGTATTAACTTTGGAAACATTGATTTTCACCAAGTTGGAAACATTGATTTTCACCAAGTGCTAACGATGATGATCACAACTATGGTAAAGATATTTGTTTATAACAATTATCAATTATTCAAAAGAAAAAAAAATTCACTATGAAGAAGAAGATTATCTCAAAATTTATGATGATACGGTATTTTAGTTATTAATGTCAAAACTATTGTGGTAATGATTATTTAAAGGATTTTTAATAATAATATTAATGTTATAAGTGATCTTGGGGAAGCTTATTTAACAAGTTTGTGAAAAATGAAAGTAAATATGAGTATAGGGATTTATGTTCAGATCCTAGAGATGTTAATTCATGGCATCATGCTTAGTGAGGCTAAGATATACTTAAAGATTGGAGTGGTAGTGGTCGGAATTGACCTATGTTAGATAAATATAAGACTCACCCAATTGCTAGTTCCCTTAGATAAGAAAAAAATAAAAATTGAATTGATGATGTTAAAGTTCTGAAACATTTACTCAATACTATCACTTTGATAGTTGGAAATAGCCATGTCCATGATGAAAAAGTTGCTAGAGTATAATCAACATGATAATGTGGCACCTTAATATTAATATACCAATGATATAGTAATGATGATAATGGTGTAGCTAATCTCAACATTCAGTTTAGGCGAGAAGTAATTAAGGCTAATCATTTTTTGGTTCAATGTAGGTAGTATACTGTGGTTTAGAGTAGGTAGTATAGTAACGATGAAGAAGATGCATATTAATCATTTTATTATGTTTTGAATAAGTATGAAGATGATAAAATCATATGAGAGATGTAGTCAATATTAATTATTTCAAAATATATTTCTTTTTAACGATGATGATGTTGTTGATAGTAAATATAGAGTAAGTCTAGATTTAATGTATTATAAAGAATACTAATTTATACAATTGTTTTATGTATTGTTGAGGTTATGTAGATTTTATTTCTTATTTATGATAATAAACTACTTTGTAATTTTATATATGTAATTGATTTATGGTTGGATGAATCTGAGTGTGAATATAGGCAATCTCCATTTTAAGCATTTCATTATCTCAGACCCACATCTCTCATCTTCCCATCAATTTGTCTTTCATTCTTTTTTTGGCTATCAAAGCCCAAGAGTTGGTGTTGGGCTTGTGAAAGACCTGTGATTGTTTGGTGCTTTCAAATTGTGCATTGTTGGAACACTGGAGCAGTAAAGTTTGTTGAATTTTGAGTTGTCTGAAGGAGGTAGTGACCCGCATAATGAGTGGTGTGTTCCCCTATGGTGTGTTGCCAAGTTGAAGAGGCATGAAACCTGTTTGGCATGGTGCGTGATTGTAGAGAGAATTTCTTGGTAAAGATGCTCACACAACATACTACACGTAGAGGGAATTTCTTGGCAAAGGTGCTCACACAAGATACTTCATGCATAAGTCATAGTAGGCCAAGTAAAGGTTGAATGGATTGCAAATATTGGACCATCATTCAGTTTATTTTCCAATGAGTTTCACAGGCGACACAGGTTGCATCGACTCAAGATGGTAAGAACATGGCTTTTGTTAGAGAATCTTGGACTACTAGTTCACAACCACTTTCATCGACTCCATTGGAATGTATATTGTGTAGATTTAAGTAATTATATCAAATATTTTGAAGAGTTTAAGTTTGGAACTTGATCCACATTAATAACTTTTAGTCAATGTTTCATCTCCATAACAAAACTCATCATCAAAATTGAATGGTTGAGAGGAGGAGAGGGGAAGATGTATAAGGAAATGAAGGAGAAGGAATATATTTACAACCTCCTCCTTTCCCCTTTCCTCCTTCTCTTCAACAATCAGTCATGATGATGGGTCAAGTTTTAGACTCGAAATGTCGACTAAAAAATATTACTATGGATCTATTTCCAGCCAATCTGTTCAAAATATAACCACCACAGAAGCTTGAAAATAATATATCAAATCTATTATGATGAAATATTCTGGTGGAATATACTTGGTATTTTACGTATCAATATTATTATGCATGATCTATTCTAACTAGTTCTCTTACATTTTTAAAATCCACCTACGTAAGCCTAAGCCATTTCCTATTATCTTTTCAATATCTGGATTTTGCTCGACTACTTTCTAGCATCCATAGACCCAAAGGAGGCACCTCAACATCCTGAAATTTCATTTTCTACTAGTGAGAATCCATATCCTTAACAAATATATATATGCATTTCCTTGTGGTTGAAGCATCCACATATTATTCCTCATTCCCTTTTCCAATTTTCCCCTTTAATTTATGGAGTCTTAAGGAGGAATAATAGTTATCACCCTTCAATTTGACAAGTAGGGGTGTGGTGGAATTTACTAATTCCATGGATGACATTTGTTGAGTGATAATAGGCTCAGTTGAATAGGGTTCATAGTTACACCCTTTAAATTTGGAGAGATGACTAGTTTGTAAAAAGCATGTCCTTGCGAGATATTGAAGATATTCATTTAAAAATGTGAAGGCTACATTACTCTCCCATAATTGTATCCATACCTTTTTGACCTAAAAGACTCAACACATAGCCTTATGTTCCTAGTAAATCACTATTCTCTTAATGTGTTCATACATTCCCAAAAGTGGGAAATTATTCAACTAAAACTAAAGTGAAAGGAAATAAACCAACCCAATTGTAAAAGAGAAAAAATAAACAAAATGAAAATGAAAACATGAAAGAGTAACATGAAAAGAGAAAAAGTAGAAGTTGAAATATAAAAATGAAAACAATGAAAATGAAACAATGAAATGGATTAAGAAAAGGAAAATAGGAAACTATAGTACAATATGGAAAATTTCCACCTAAGGAATGCATTTCTTGAAAAAATTCCTTCAAACAATCTCCTCTAAAAATTATCCCTTAATTAGGACCTCTTTCAAGGTTATGAAAAATCTATGTTATGTCCAATAACCTTTTAGTGATATAAAATGGACCTAGCTACATGTTTTGAATTTTTGAGTGCTTCCCCTTTTATTCTCTAACTTTATCTCAATTTAAGACTAGCTCTACTACATTAAATTCCTTAGAACCAACCTTTTAATTTTTAAATCATAACTCCAAAACCTATTGATGAGTATAAAATATACCTCTTTCCTTATCCCTCTCTTCTTCAAATTTGACAAACTTGTTAATTTTGCATGGGTGATGAAGCAATGTCCTAAATAAACTATGGTAATTGGAGGGAGAGTAGAAACAATTTGGAAGGGAGGATAGATTATTAGTCGTAGAATAGGTAAATAAGAGTAAAACCTATGTCTTTCTTAGAAGTTGCCCTATTATCCCATAGCGCATAGAAAAGGGAGTTATTCTACTTCCTTTGGTAGTTATTCATAATCCTTTTCAAATTTTAGATTAAGTTCCTCTTATATGAATCCACTACCCCATTCACTTAAGCGTAGTAAATGTAATATCATTTGAAGATAATTCATTTTTCTAATGTGAATTTAGAAAAATAAGAATATGAAAAATAAGAAACATTATTGAAGGCATCCTGGATCTAGAGATAATGTGTTGCTTTTGGGACTAATGAACTATCATTTCACTATTGTATGTAAAACTTAATGGTAGCAGCACAATGGGTGAAGTAATATGTGATAGTCAGGATGTATTTATGTTTCTTAAAAGAGTGAGGATTTATTTATCCTATTATGTCTATCATTCCATTACTAGAAAGGTTTATTGACTTGTACTGGATGCAAAGGTACAAATTTCTTCTTCTCTTTCCTAGCTCCCTATTAGCATGTTTTTAATTTCCTTCTATATTAGTGATCATGCTTAAGCAATGTAGGCCAGTAGTTGCCAACTCTCAATATCTTATATATTGTTTCGACCTTAAAAAAATTTCCTCCTGTACAACCATCATGCTTATCTTTCAAAACTATATGTACATCATTTCTCTCTAGATATTGTCGTAAAAAATCATGGGCATTCCTCCTAAACAAGATTCTATTAATCAAGTGGTACTAAGCAAATATTATATATAAGGATCTCTTTTATCAGGAATTAAGGCATTCTAGGTAGGATCCATGATCAAGGAGCTATTTCATATCATTATACCATGAGCGTTCTCCTCAGGATGAAAATGATACTTTTTTGGAAAATGTGCCCATCTCATTTTTCCAACCAAGTTCATCTGGTGAGTTCTCATCTTTTGGTTCAAACATTAATTCACACAAATCTTTCCCCATCACTATCTTCGATGATCTAAACTCAAAATCATATTCATATATCGTTAACATCTATTTCCCTCTCCATTCATATGATTCTTGTTGTGTTATTATACATCTAACCAAAAGCTGGGGGACCATGACTTTAGTATGATTCCTAACGATATATGGCCTAAACTACTTTACATCCTTGAAAACCATGAAGGATAAGTACTAATTTATATGGGTTGGTTTAGTTTGGAACCTTACAAGTTAGCACATATAAATGATGTTATGTGTTCATGTCATTCCTTAACAAAGTTACCAACTTAATGAAAACTTGACCAAGTTCTCATTTTTTTAAAGGTCGCACTAGAAAAACATGATTTTCATGTTGTTTTTAAAACGTGGTGATGCAAGATCACCATTATTTTTTGGGGGGTATTTTTTGACATTTTAAATATTATAATCTATGATGTATAGACATTGTTTTCAAATGTTGAATTTTGAAGCATTTTCCAAGTTTGTCTATTTTATTTATTTATTTATTTAAATGTTGGTTTCCAAAGTGTTTTTCTAAATTTTCTATTTTTTTTATTTTTTTATCAAATGTTGTTTTTTAAAGATTTTTTCAAGTTTGTTTGCATCCTCCTTTTATTATTTTTTTCAAATGTTGTTTTCTTAAATGTTTTTCAAGTTTGTATAATTTTTCTTTTATTTTATTTATTTTTTGGGTCAAAATTACAAATCAATTGACAATATGGCCTTGAGAAGTGATACTCTTCAAAACAAAAGTCATAAATTGACTCTAAATCTAAAAGTGATATTAAATTATTTTCTTCATTAATTGATGTTATTAAATAATTAAAATTAACAAAAATAAATTGAGAAAAATATGTGTGTGTGTGTGCGGTCGGCGGGAAATCAATTAAAGGGAAAAAAGAAAAGAAAGAAGTAAGTTTCCATCACAACCAAAGAAAAAAAAATACAATATTTTTAATAGCAATTATATATATATATATATATATATATATATATATATATATATATATATATATATATATATATGAAAAAATACCTTTTCAAATAGTATATGATGATGAGGATGAGGATGATTAACATCCACTAAGACCAATGTGGTCTATACGACCTTGAGAAATATATTAATTGAGACTCTTAATATTTTATTTCTATGATCAAAAAGAAGGAAAAGAATGTTCCCATGTCACTATAGTTTTTCTAACTTAATAGGTTAAAAAGGTTGGCACTGTGGCAAATGTTATGGAAAAGAGAATTGATGTGCGTAAGAGTCGGCAAATATAAGAGAAATTTATTTTCAAATTCAACCCTTTTAGTATCTCAAAGGCCATATATTATTTCATCCTAATGTGTATTGGGAATGGACCAATGCCCAATTTCATTGTGGAGATCATGAGAATTGTTCTTATCTTTTCAATGTTAATTTTTTTCTTAGCATTGATCAAAACAGAAAGATAATTTTGGTTAGCAAGAGTGGGGTTGATCACCTCCTTATACTACCTTAGCATCATTTTCCCCTCTAGATCCTTATCATCCCACATTTTATCCTTGAATTTGGAAGTAATAGTATTTTTAATACTATCCTTATTCTCTAAGTGATCTCCTCCTTAATCCCCCAATGCTTGAGCCAAGACTAGGCATCCTTGTTCCATCCTCACTTGAGCTGGAGGTGGGGGTTCTAGCTAAAGTTAGAAGAAATTTTGGGGAACCTCTTGGAATCCATATTGTAAACCTTCTTCTTATACTTCAGATACCTAAACATAGCCATGCTTTCAATGGGGGAATGGCTAGCTTCAATCAAGAGGATAAGATAGGGAATATTATCTCTAATCCTGAGGTTGTAGGTTATAAATTGCTTATGGATCAACTCAATTTTCCTCTATGATTCTCTAGATATATGACAACCCCAAACCTTAGCCATATAGAATAATAGGGATGATGAGGGTCTCAAAGAGGCACTTTTTTTTACTCCACACCTAAAGTTTAGCCAACTTGCAATTGTTTTCAAACTCATAGTAATATTTTTAGTGTCGATTAATCCTTTTCTCAATGGTATAATTTTAGTTGGGTTGATGGTGGATGTCAATACGTAAATATTTGTATGAAGAAACAATATCCAAGGGATTGTTATCGTAGATGAAATTATCATGGTTGCTTTTCTTGGATTTAATTATTATGACTTTAGCCTTGTGGATATTAACAGTCAGCCACATCTTGGTACAGTAATCCTAGAGGATTTTAAGTTTCTTGTCGAGATCCTCATGGATTCTGGCTAGAAGAACTAGATCGTTAGCATAAACAAGAAAAGTAATGACCATACTAGCGAGCTTGGGGCCATCACATCCCACAACTTCCAAAAATTATTCTAGCTTATCAATGTAGATGCCAAAAAGGGTGGGGAATAGGGGACACCCTTAGTTAACATCGATATACATAACTCTAAAATTTATTTTTAAAATGTAAAAAATAATAAATTAATTAAAATTAAAATTTAGGAAAAAATGAAATACAATTAAAACATTTTTAATAACTATTATTTAAAAGTAAATGAATAAATAAATAGAGATATTTTAACAATATTACGATATACAAACTATATATATTAAATAAATATAAACTAATGAATATAAAAATAAAAATTAAATAAATAAAAATAACCTATACCAATAAAAACATGGTTCAAGAACTAAAATAGAAAACCAAAACAAAACCATTTTTGTAACTAAAATAGAAAACCAAAACAAAACCATTTTTGTAAAGAAAAATTAAACAACACGAACTAATGGAGAAAAAAAGGCAAAGTGGGGATCATGGATGATGCTCAATATTGATCCCAAAGTTCGGAAACCTTGCTCTGCTTTTTATTTTGTTTTATTTTTCGAACAAATACATCAATGTATATTTTATATGAGAAACATACCTACATTTGAAATAATATTAACATTCACCATATTACTAGCCCAAATAAAACTTATTTTGTTTTATTTTTCGAACAAATACATCAATGTATATTTTATATGAGAAACATACCTACATTTGAAATAATATTAACATTCACCATATTACTAGCCCAAATAAAACTTGAATGGGGAGGATGCCATTCCTTCCTCCAAACTAGGCAATTGAAAATAAATTCTACATATATATAATTTTATTAATTTCAATATTTTACTTGTTATTGTTTTTTCAATTTATTTTTTATTTTTTATTTTTTATTTTTGTTTGTTTTAATTTTAATATATTTCATTTTCTTCTAATTTTATTTATTTATTTTTGCCCTTTTTTTTTTATAGATATGCCATATAAAAAAGAAAAAAATTTGTTTCTAAAAGTTTTTTAATTAAAAATGTTTTATTTTTTGCTTTTTTTTAGCCTTTTTAATGGTACTTTTTCTTTTTCATTTTGTAGAGAAGATTGTATTAGCATCAGAAACTGAAATTGACATAGTGAGATGTAGGTAGTAAGGACAATATCTCATTTGGGAGTCGTAACCATATCAGAAAATACACTCACATTAAAGAGGAGAGGGAGGGATACCTAATTTTTTATCTGAGTTGAAGGATCTGTATCTGATACTGCAACATAGATGGGTGGTTTTGGGTCCTCTAAACTACATATCGCCGCTAGAGGAATGATGAGGTGTTGTTCAATCATCTCCATTCTACAATCCATATCCCTTAGGTGCTTGTGCATGTGTTCAAGAGAGTGCAGAATATCCATTTGATTCTCATGTCGATCCTAGATACTTTGTCGCAGTAGAAACTTCATCTACCAATAAAGGTCCATAATTTGCATGTATTGGTTGAATAATCTCCTTGTGTACCTTGTATTTAGTATATAATCATCCCATTTCATCAAAACCTCCATGTTCAAAAGAGTAATCCTATGAGACAATACTTGCCCCTCAGATTGAGTGAGTTCTTTCTAAACATTAGCTATTGTAAGCTCTCAATATCATGTGGAAGATTCTTCTAGCTTATGGTGCATGTGGGTGTGATCTTTTTAGGTTTTTTCTTGGTAGTAAGTGGCCACTCTTCTAACGTGGGCCCATTAGCATGGCATGGGGAGTAGACCCACTAGAAGAAAGAATTCAAAAGGTGACTAAGCTTAGTTGAGGTTCCTAGAGGAGCAGAGGTGATGCTCCAAAAACTGCTACAAAAAAAGAGAGACTCTAAAGAACCCTAGGATAAGCAATAAAGAATTTTGGGTCATAAGAAACCTAGGAGATGGAAAAGAAATAAAAGAACCCACCAGCCAAAAATTCCGTACCTAACACAAGTTGGAAACTTTTCCAATAAACCACCGAGATAACAATCACCTTAGAAATGGAAGGCCTACATATTTAAAAGGAAATAACATTGCAAAAAGGGGGAGAAAGGAAAGAGTGTAAAGCTCACAAAGAAACCAAGGTAAAGGGATGAAGTCAGCCCTCAATGACTTGCTAGAAGAGAGAAAAGGAAAGCCATGCTAGGAATAACAAGGAGAGGAGTGCATAAAGGGAAAAATAAATCATGACTAACCTTGCCTAGATACCAAAATGATCATGCTATATAGATTAAAAAATAACTAAAATAATATAATTTAAATAAAGAACAAATTAATACCATGTAGTAGCTAAAGCCACACAACATGGATGAGAACACTAGTCACTACCTTATGGAATTATAGCTAGGGAATTATTATCTCTGCACTAAAACACCCTTCATGACTAATACCTACACCTTGCCCATTTTCCCTTGTAACCAACAACACTGGCTTTTCCTCCACCACCTTCTCTCTCTACTTATGGTTTGGGAGCTTACATTGCATAACCATGAGTTTAACAACCTGAGTAGGCTAATAACCACATTTCCCATCACACGAATGAACTGCTTGATCCCCCCACCCACTGTCTGTCATCATCTCCTTGCAATAGCATTTAATTACATTTGAAAACTCATTTTATGTTGCATTTAACAACGTCAAGGGTGGGTTTCCATGTCCCCTAGATCATTTGCTAGGTGGGGCAACAACATCTCACTCCCCACCACACCCCCCCCCCCCCCCCACCTCAATAGTCACCCCATCCAAGTCTAAAAAGTTCGTTTGAGATAACTACCAACAAGTAACCTTCAAAGACCAATTCGGTAGGAGTTTCCAACTCAATGGTGGTTATGAAGAGGGTTATAAGAAGCCTTCATTTACTAGCAAGTTTATAATCTTGTTCCTAGATATTTAAGAATGTACGAGCATTAGATTAACAATACAAGAGATAAGGGAGGAAACTTGTTCCATGAGGGATTCTAATATCTAGCTTGAAGAAACAATTTTAATATAGGTACCATTCTAGAGCTTCTAAACCATATTTATAATAACTTAGGAGTCACCTTCCACTAGCATTGAAGTGAAGCCTTTCACATGAGCATATTCCATACCCATACAAAGACCCATTAGTTCTGCAACATTGATACTACAAATGTCAATCATTCTTGAGTATATGAAGAGGAGAAAACTAGCATGGTCATGAATTATTCCCCGGTATCCCATAGGCCCTTGATTACCTTTGGATGCACCATGAAAGTTGAACTTCCAAAAAGAGCGTGAGGAGGCAGCTAATTGAAAACACTAGAGGCTTGGAGGGTCGAATGAGGGGATGGTTTTAACCCCACAAAAGGGGAAGGCAACCATCCATACAATATCCTCACTTCATTTCCTAAAGCTTGTCATTACGTAGGAGACTAAGATAGGGATAAGATTGATTCATTGATTTGGCTATGGAATACCATGTGGATTCCAAAGGGATAGACCTACCTTTAAGAATTCTCCAATTAAATTATTTCCACATCCCCCAAAGGATGAAACAGAATGAGAGGATCCAAATGCAATTAATAATTTTATCGGAGAGTTATTGTGATTTCCACCTGACCTTAGTGTTTTAGATAGTCAAAGGATTTCTATCGGGTCCATATGATGTCGACAAATATCGGGTCAGAAAGTAATCGGATTTTGTCCTTGAAATTGGACACGATAAATCATTAACTGTCAGTTTTATTTCCTATCGGGTTCGTATGGGAGTCAAACGTGCGTTGAAAAGGTGGACGCGACAGTTTAAGTTCCGTGGGCCCGACCATTGTCTGAAGGTGATGCAGGTTCAAGAGGCACAATGAAGCGATAGCTTGATAAGGACGTTGAGGTGCATTGCGGGGGAGGAATGAGCATGAAGATTAATTAAATCTCAACCCTCG
The DNA here is from genome assembly GCA_031772625.1 of Pinus tabuliformis. NCBI lineage: Eukaryota > Viridiplantae > Streptophyta > Pinopsida > Pinales > Pinaceae > Pinus > Pinus tabuliformis. Next base: position 149,799,912 of record CM062804.1, on the reverse strand, counting down.
CAGTTGACCGTGATGTTAGCATGGTTGACCGAAATGTGTGACCAGAAATTACTGCGGGGGTTCGACTTCGTTGAAGCTCCTATACATTCTTTACCCCCGTAGTAAGCTCCCAAAGCTTTCGACCCCACGTTGCTCATTCCACATCTTCCACCACTTTCATCTGTTAATTTCCCACGTCACTTACCATACCCCTCCACTTCATCCACTACTCCATTAATGGATGATAGATCAACACAAAGATACATCAGCAGAACCACAGGCTCAAGCTACATATTTAAACAACGATCATCCATCACCTTCTAATTTCCGTTACTTCCTGTTATTTTATTTTCTTGAAAATGAGGTGTCTTTTACCCTCAAATGTAATATTTTGTAATGATCTTTACTTCAAAGCAGTTTGAGGATAGTTAGGTAGTTTGACAGTTTTGGGTGGTTATTGATTATCCTATGATGTATAAAGAGGCAAGATTATAGAAAATTTGGCTTCGAACTTTGGAGAACCTGGAGACTATACCACTGTATTCCTGATACAACTGTTGATTAATGAAAGAATCAGAATTTTTCCATACAATGTTGGGTATGATTTTGTGACTTCTCTGTTATGTGTCATCAAATGTTTTCTTCCTTTAATTATGGTAATGAAGTTGGATGCCCTTATTTGCTTATGTAAATGAAGTTAAATTCCCTTAAAAGAGAACTCCTATACTTGAAGTTCCCACCTTCGCAATTCTTTTCAGTTACAGATAGTAGTTTTTGTGTAAGACAACATATTATCTTTAACTCCTCTAAGTGTCACAAATAGTAGATTCTGTGTAAAACAAAATATTGTCTATGACTTCTTCAAGCTTTCTTCATTCATCATTTATATTCAGCAATCAAATGGCATTCTGGGATTTTCATGTCAAATAAGTATTGAGGGTTTAAAACCAAGTCTTTCTGGTCTTTCATTTGAAAATACAACATACAATTAAGTGACAAATAAGTGACAGTAATTGTAAACATTAATGTCTTAAGAACAATTTCTACACAGCCAGGAAATTGGTTTCTTAAGGTACATCATTAATTGGCGCCATTGCTGGGGGGAGACGACAAGAACACTTTTCCCTGGGTTTTTAATATTTTCCTTTGGTTGTTCAGTGAGGGGGAAATATTTGGATGTTTTGAACAAAAGCAATAACTTTGGCTCCAAAAAGACCCCATACATGGTCAGATACCTCATAGAAGAAAGCTCAAGCCCTTTCAAATCCTGAGAGGATAGTTTCCAAGAGGGTTGGAAGGCCTAAAACTCCACTTACACCAAGTCCTACACTTTCTGCACCAAGCAACAGTTCATCACATCTTTCACATTCATCTTTTATTGACCAAGAGTCACCTTCTACATCCAATTCATTCCAAGAACCCAACTTTCAGGAACAGTCTTTAGAGTCTGTATAGTTATTCAGCCTAAACCTATAACTACATTACCACCTTTGCACACTCCATTCACTCCTCAGTCAGGTTCCACATTTGTTGTTAATCAAGGTTCAGTAAATTTAGGGGAAAATATGGTAGCACTTGCAGCTTTGATGAATAGGTATGCACCCATTCAATTGCCACAATAGTTGAATCAAATGCCACAAAAATACTTGAAGATTATTCCTTGTTTCACAGGGGAGGATGAACAAACAACAGAGAATCATATATCAGTATTTTGTAATTTCGCGAAAACCTAAATGCTGAACACCTAGATGTTGTTCTAAGATTTTTCGTCCAATCCTTGGATGGAGAAGCAAGAAAATGGTTTAAAGTAATAACTCTATTCCAACATGGGATGAGATAGAGCGCCTGTTCACCCAGAGATGGGGAGAAAAAAGAGACCATGGGTATTCACTCACATAGTTTAATGCTATAAAGAAGAAATCCGATGAAACTGTAGTTGAATTTGTCAGAAGATTTAATAAATTGTACAATAGTCTTCCAGTGGATTAGGCCCCCTCTTGCTGGTGCAAAAATAAATTTTGTAGGGGCTTTTGAGTAAAATTTCATATTCACATTGAGGTAGGGGAGATCTCCAACCCTTGATCAGATCCAAATAGGTGCATTAGAGATAGAACCAAATCTGGTGGCTGCAAGTAAAACACCAGATGCACAACCTATCCAAGATAGGGGAAAGGCTAAAGTAGAATCCTCTCAAGATCAAATATTAGAGGATATGAATAATGTAATTAGAAATTCGTTTAATAAATTGATTAAATTGGAATTAGAGATTAAGAATTCTTAGAGACAAGTACAACCAAATACAAATTTTAATCCTCAATGTAGAAGACAACCTCTGCAAATTTTACAGAGGGAGAGAAAAGATCAAGATCAGATCCAAGCACCACTGTATATACAGGCAGATCTTGATGGAGTACCAAAGCATTCCAAGGGCCATGATGACCATATTTTCACATTGTATGCATTAGAGGAAGATGAACTAGATGTTGAGGGAGGAGAATATAGTGAAACAGATGTCATTTATGATGATAGTGAAATTGATGAATGTTGGAAGCGGTTTTATGATTTTGTGCAGGCAAAACTACATAAGAAATATGAACTGAGATCAAGGAAAAGATCTAGAAGCCAAGAAGATGAAGGTGAGAAGCAAGTTCTAGCTCCCTTATAAAAGGAAACTCCACAAGAACAAGAACCACAACCTGCAAAACAATTGAATAAAGGAAAGCAACAATAGAATACAAGTAGCAAGACTCAAATGCTTCAAGGTGAGTCTTCTCAAGACAAAAGTGAAAAAATTCCTTTAGAAAAACTTGTTTCCATTCCATAAGATATTTCATTCATGAAGAAAAGTGAAGATGAAGATGAAAAGAACAGTAAACAAGGTCATGTGTTCAATTTAACTAAAGAATTAGAAAAAATCAGAATTCAAGTGCCCTTCACAGAGTTAGTCAAAACACCATCTTATCAAAGAGAAATTATAGAGTTTATCAATCCATCTCAGAATGTGAATATAACTAACATTTTGAATTTGCAAGAAGATAAACCAATAGTGGTTTTTGGTTCACATGTGGAGGAGGTATATTCTTCAACAACTCCTTTATACATTTCTTTATTGGTTCATGATTTACTCTTGCACAATTGTATGTTTGATTCAAGAGCCTCACATAACCTTATGTCATTATCAGTGATGAAACAGCTAAACCTACAAGTTATTAAACCTTATAGAGACTTGTATTCTTTTGATTCACATAAATTGAAGTGTTTGGGGGGATTAAAGATATGATGGTGTCACTAACCCAGATTCCAGCCAAAATTTTGGTGATGGATGTAGTGGTAGCAGATGTCCCCGCTAGGTTTGGAACGTTACTATCTAGGTCATGGGGGGCTAAATTGGGTGGTGTTTTGAAACTAGATTTCTCTTATGTTGTCATACCAATTTTTGGTGGGGAAGAAAGGAGGTTGTACAGAGAAACATGATTTATTAGAACAATAAAAAGTAATGAAGCAAGTAATTTACTTGTATATGGCTAGGAAAAATATGACTTCTCTTGCTTCATGCTGCATGACAATGCAGAATTGGTTGAAGATAACTAGAGGCATCTTACTTCAGCCTGTGTAAATATAGAGCTGCAAACATAAGGGGTGTGGAAGTGCTTCTTTGATGGAGCCTATTCTAAAGAAGGAACAGGTGATGGTTTCCTTTCATAGTATGAACAGATTCAAGATCACAATATTAGGACCCAGAAGGATCCCAAGCTATTCAAATTGTTCATGGAAGTTTCACTTAATTATAAGAAGAGATATATTAAGCTTTTCAGGCAATACACTTGGTGAGCTCCAGTATTGTAGCAATAATGCTACAACTCCTCGGGCTTCCTGTCTCTCATTTTATCAACCTGGTAGTTCGTACAAACTTGGAAGCGACGGTGCTGTATGCACAAGTACTAGCTCTTGTCGCAGCTGTCACTTGGTCAGCTGGCACAAGTCCGCTAGGGCTCAAGCCAACTTCTATAGGCTCACAGAAGAAGCTTTATCAATGATGGACGAAAGCTAGCTCAAAGGAGACTAATCTACTTGACAAAAATGAACTGAAAGCAAATCAAAGCATGTAAACCTAGGAAACCCTAATTTAACTAGTCTAACCTCTATAATGCAAAGAATGTGAAGGAAACTTCTACCAATGCTGCTGTTACCTCTAATAAGTGAAAATGCATGGATCTAAGCTGCTTGCATCATAAAAGACGTGTTTTTGTATTTTTCCTTTAAGTGTGTGGAATGATTGTGATTGTGTGCTAATTAGGGTTTGGTTGTGCAGATGGGATGGAGAAGGAAGGAGAACCTGGGACAGGTTGGGAAGGCTAGGAGAGGTCCCTAGGGATCCTTAGCATCCATCCACAGAGGTTCCTCACATTCAGGAGCTCAGCAACCAAGTGAGTGGCCTCCTACAGGATGTCTACAGGGGATCCTACAGGATACTTAGAGGTTTCTACAGGATGTCTATAAACTGCTACAGGATGACCTACCGTGAGTGTTTGAAGAGATGGAGGAGTGATGGAATGGTAGGGGGAGATGTACAAGGTGGGAATGAGGCTGGTGATGGCTCTAGAAGTGGAGGAATGAGATGAGAAATGAGTGTAGGGGGTAGGTTGGAAGATAGAGGGCTAGGTCAACAAAAGGCTAGGAAATGAAGTTACGTGAGGAGTGGAAGGCTTTGGGAGATAACAGAGCGGGGTAAAGGTCAAGGAGATGTGATGCATGCGTGATCAAGATGGAGAATGAAGTAATGGACGAGAGAGGGCAGTGCAAGTGAAACGAATGCTTATGACTGTTACCAAACCGAAAATGCATTAACCTAAACTACCTGTGCTTGTAAATTCAATGAACAGCAATCCAAAACGCGAAGGAGAATGTGCATGAAGTTGTGGTAAAGGAGCGTGGTGCAGTTGTGAATGACAAGGAAGAATCTAACATAACGTGACTGTGTTTGCAGTAATCATGAGATAAAGAAATGCGTGTTTTTGGTGGTTAGTCATGGACTGCACCCCAATCCCAAATGAGACGGCAGTGAGCCTTAACAATCCTTTTTGTTGGAGCTCCAATGGACTATATCTATCCTTTGCTACACTAAACAACTGTGAACAAACTCACCATAAGCAAAACCTATCTAACTCGTGAAAAAGACCAACTTGACAACCTGTAATTCGAATTGCATGTGCAAATGAAAAGCTCAAAGTGCTGAAATGAAATGGAAACAACACTACAGCAGAGGGGATCTATGGCTCTCAGGTTGGGCCCTAACCTGAGAGCTATAGTCTCCTTAAGAAACTCAGAACTAGATCACAAACTGCCTTCTTTATTCATAATCTGATGTTATGCCAAATTGGCTTACAAAAAGGAACGAAAACTGAACTGTGCTCCAAAATTACAATAGCAATACGAGAGCTTCAACAACCTATCCAAGGCTAAGGCCTCTATACTTATACAAAAACGATGATCCAACAAGTGTCCTTGATTTTAGGAGCTCGGCTGTCCAACTAGAGTTTAACTGCTGATCCTGTAGGACAGTCATAACTACTGTTTCTGTAGAACAGTTATAACTGTTGTTCCTGTAGGACAGCTGGCCGCTTCTTAAGCTCGGAGGGGAGATGGATTGGAGCTCAGAGTTCTTGGTGGGAATCATGAGGAATGTCTCAAGACCGTGGACATCCTCTCCTAAAAACCAGCAGTGCCACCTCGTCGTCTCTTTATCTCCTTTTCGTTGTCTCTTGCTCCCTTTTAATGCCAAAACCTGGAATCATAATGCATTAGTCACGTAGATAAAGTGCATACCCTTCTTCCTAAAAACAACATGAATAAACTAAGAAATGCATGCATAAGCAATAAAAAATGAATGGTTTGAGCAAGTAGAATAGGCCAAAATGAGCCCAAATTGTACCAAAATTGGGGCTCATCATCACCCCCCAGCTGAACCATTTGCTCATCCTTGAGCAATTTTGCCCCGGCTCCTTGTCCTTGGCCGAGAGCTGGGGCCCAGAACCTGCTCCTTCTCCTCTACTTTTGGGGCCTCCGTTTTCTTTGCCTCAGGTGGAGACGAGGGTGGTGCTTCTTCCCCCTTTTTCATTTCCTTGCGCCGGGCTTCAGAAGGCGACTGGCCTATTTTTCGCGTCCAGGAAGTGACTTTTGGGCTTCCCTTCTGAGGGGTGGCCTGTGTTTTGGAGGGAGTTCTTGTACTGGGTGAAGTAGGGATGTCTCCTGAAGTGGGTTGGCTACTGGGTGGAAGCTGCGACTTGTCTGTTTTCATTCTCTGACTCCTCCTTGCTTCGGAAGGTAGAGGGATCTCCCTCTCTCTCTTTTCTTTGGGTTTTGCCGGTGTGCTGAGGGAAGCCAGTACCGCTGCCGCCTCCTTTTCGAGGATGCTAGCCTTCTCTTTCTTGTGCTTTGCTCTCTCGGAGCTCCTTGTAGAGGGTCCCTCCCCCTTTGGTTTCGGGCTTCCTGCAGAAGACCCTTCCTTGACTGGTTTTGGGCTCCCTGTAGGAGCATCTTCCTTAGCTCTTGGGCTTCCTGTAGGAGCCTTTTCTTTTAGCACGTCTGGGCTTCCTGCAGGAGCTTTTCCTTTTTCTTTCGGGCTACCTGTAGAAGCTTTTTCTTTTAGCAGTTTTGGGCTTCCTGTAGAAGCCTTTTCTTGAATTTTTGGGCTTCCTGTAGAAGCCTTTGTCTTTGTTTCCAGAGTTCCTGTAGAAGTCTGTTCCTTAGTGATTTTCGGGCTTCCTGTAGAAGACCCTACTTTGTCCACTTTCGGCCCTCCTGTAGAAGACTCTTTCTTTACGCTCTGTGGGTTTCTTGTAGAAGATCCCTTCTCTGTTTTTGAGCCTCCTGTAGAAGCCTTTGTCTGCTTTCCTGTAGGCGTTGTTCTGGGGCTTCCTGTAGAAGCCTGCGTTTGTTTCCCTGTAGATGCAACGGTCACCACCTTTTCTTGCTTGGCTGCATGGATTTTGCTTTTGGCTTTGACTGCAGGAGCTGACGAGGTGCTTGGGCTGACAGGGACCACCTCCGCTTTGTCCATTCTGCTCTTCATCCTCTGTTCTCTTACTGTCAAAACAGGTGTGTCACCCTCCTCTTCGTCTTCCTTTTCTTCTTGCTTCCTCTTTTGTTCCTTCCTCTGCACCGTGGCAGGGGTCTTCTGACCTGGTTCCCTCTTTTCTTTGGCCACTGCCTCTTTGTCTTCACTGTTGGAGGGGCCACTATCTTCGACCAGCATTTTGATGTCCCCATCTCGTGTTAGATTTCTAAATGACTCCCAGGAGAGGGGAACTTTATAGGAGTGCAGTGCATCCTCTACAAGCAACTTGATCAGCCCATGGTGTGCCACCTGATCTGGGACGCCACCCTTCAGCTTCTTAGCACATTCCATTAAAGATTGCAACAGGAAATAAGGAATGCTTAATTTCTTTTCTACAGGAAGCTCACTTCGGTGCCTTAACTCGTTCAGCAATCGGAAATGGTACCCGTAGACGATGCTATAGCGCCCCTCACATGTAATATATTTCATAATCTGCAAGCTGACCTCATTCCAAGGTGGTGTCAAACTATTCCTTCGTACTCCATTCTTATCTTCAGAGAATTCTTCCTCAGGTGGAAAGAATTCCTTCTTCGCTTGCTGGCTCTGTTTTCGTTCTTCTTTATCCCACGGGAGACCCATAGGAAGCTCAGTGATTCTACTGATGGACTGCGGGGTTATCTTGAGGCTTAGGCCTCTGAAATTGACTGTGGCCAGCACCTTGGATTTTGGCCTCAGGGTCTGCAAGAATTCCTCGGCCACTTCCTCATCGTAGCCCTGTAGTTTATCACAAAAAGGCATCCATTGTGCTCTAGTGAAGAGCTCAACCACTGCCGGATTTCTTCTTAATGTATTTGAATCGGTGGGCTCTCGCCTGATAAACCCACCAGGCATGATGAACACAGTGGTTTTGACCAAAGGCGGTAGATACAAAGGAAATTCGGTCTTATAGACAGAGCATGCAATGAATTCTCAGAACCACAGTCTAATTATACCTCTATCCTGTAGAAGCGATAGTATGGGCACGGCAATCCAATATCTTTTATGACCAGACTGTGAATAATGACCTTTTCACCTTTGAAAACCAATTGCGGAAGGAGTTTCAGGGTTACCTCTTTTCCGCCACCTTTTTTTACGTGAAGACTTCACCTTCCTGTAGAGACTGCTTTCTGTAGATACTGCTTCCTGTAGGACTGTGTTCCTGTAGAAACTGTTCCTGTAGGAGCAGTGCGCAGACTTCGGGGGAGCTATAGTTGGACAGCGGTCGAGAGGTGCCTTACCAGCGTTCAGGTAGCCGAGAGCTTGGTGTATCAACATGCAGAGGTAATCAGAGGAGCTACTCGAGTTTTGAAGTGAGGTTGATGGATATACATGCTTAATCGAGCCGATTAGATTTTGAATCGGCGTAGCTCGTGGCGCGGGGGGTGAGCTGTCCCCGCCGGACCGTTGGGTGACGTCACCCATCGTCCGCCTGCACATTCGCTTGCTGCCGCATTCATTCCCACAGATCTGCCGCCGCCCTTTTCGGTTAAACTCGTTTCACGGTTGACGGGACTAATCTTCACGTGCGTGCTACGTGTGTCTTTTGTCGTGGCTGCCACCTTATCATCTGACTATCCTTTCACTAGCCGATGTGGCCAGTCAACTGGCCTTACGGCCGCTCAAACATTCACCTTTATGCCATGCAAAACAAATCAAAGTAATATCCATGCGATTTGACGGAGAGAAGGATTAGAACTCTTACCTGCGCGTGGCTGCACATGATTTCCAGTTTGTGGACGATGGATTTACCTGCTGCACGCGGCTTACACAGACCCGGAGGCACATGGCTACCGGTTGCTGACGCTGGAGTGGATGGTTTCGCGTTCATGCGCCCGTGTTTTATCTCGGATGGCGGTGCTGTGGACGGTATTCACTCGAGCAGGTTGAACTGTTACAGGATCCCCGCGAGGGGTCTTGTCACAGTCCTTTCTCCTTGGGTACATGCTGCATGCTGGCGGTTCTGGCTTCTTGATCACGATCCCAGCGCTTCTGATGCATAACGTGGATGTGGTATGGCTCTCGGTGCTTGGTTTTTCTTTGACAGATGTTTTTTTACGAGAACTCATTGCTTTGTTGTGCTGCTACAGGGATCTTGGTTGCATGGCGACGAGGATGGTGGAGCAAGATAATAGCAATGTTCAGGGGTGCCATCAGTGGCATGCATGCGTTCAATCCACTCCTCAGTCGCTAGATCTTCACTTGAAACACATTTCGGCCGTCGCAACCTTCTACAGGAAGTTTCCTGTAGAACACAGAGCTTCCTGTAGAAATTTTGCACTTTCCTGTAGAAGATCCGCGTCTTCCTGTAGGAAGACTGTCTGTTCCTGTAGAAAACTGTATCTTCCTGTAGAAGATCCAAATCATGATAAAAATTGTACATACCTTGAAAAGCATTGTTATTCTTGGAGGAGGTGTTGATGACATCCTTTGATAGCATGATGAAGGCCCCTGGCTTGGAGTGGAGAGGCTTCTTCTCCTCCATAGAACATCTGCATGCAAAACTTTTATTGTGCTTATTGTTTTTTTTCTCTCTTTTTTTTTTTTTTTTTTTTTTTTTGAAAAGATAGTAGGGGCGCCCCAAAGAGGTTTTCACCCTTGCTACCTGCCCTGAGCGCCTCAAAGAGGTTTTCACTCAAGGATCTTTTTTTTTTTTTTTTTTTTTAACTTTCTTCTTTTTTTTTGAAAGACAATAGGAGCGCCTCAATGAGGTTTTCACCCCTGCTGCCTGCCTTGGGCACCTCAGAGAGGTTTTCACCCAAGGATCTTTATTTTTTCTCTCTTTTTTTTTTTTTTTCTTTTTCTCTTCAGGGTATGCCCAAAGTGGAGGCAGAACCCTTCTCTATGACCAAAACAGATTTCTCCATAGTGCTGATAAACTCTTGTCTTGAGAGAGGTCTTCTGTAGATCTTCAATCGGTGCCCATTGACAAGCATGGGAATGGCTTCCTCATCAATGGTTCGAATGAGGACAGATCCATTGTCATGGCACTGTTCCACTACATATGGTCCTAGCCATCTGGTTCTCAACTTCCCCTTGAAATCTTTGAATCTGGAGTCATACAACAAAGCCCAATCTCCCGGCTGGAACTGCTTGTCATGGAGATGTTGATCATGCCACACCTTTCTCTGAAGTTGAACCACTTCTGAGTGAAGGAGGGCCTGCATGCGGTGCTCATTCCAGTCCATTCAGCTGCAATAACCTTTCTTGCTGTGCATGGCTGAGATCTAGGTCCAGCTGAGCTGCCATCCTCAAAGTGTTATACTCAAACTCAATGGACAGCAAAGCTTTCTTCCCATAGACCAACTCATAAGGTGTGAAGCCGGTGGTGGTCTTCCAGGTGGTGTTGTAAGCCCATGTGGCCTCAACCAGGCGATCTGCCCAGTCCTTTCTGCTGCTGCTCACCACTTTGGTCAAGATCCCTTCTAATGCTCTATTGGTGACTTCCACCTGCCCATTTGCTTGAGGGTGATAGGGGGTGGAAGTCCTGTGCTTGATCTTGTGATGAGCTAGAAGATCTTCAATCAAGTTGGATGTGAACTGGCTCCCCTGATCGGTCACCAGCTCTCTTGGGTAGCCAAACTTGTAGAAGATGTTCTCTCTTAAGAACTCGACCACCTTCTCTTCTGTTGCTGCTTTGATTGCTTTAGTCTCTGCCCACTTTGTCAAGTAGTCAGTACACACAATGATGTAGGACCTCTGCCTCGAAGAGGGATTGATTGGACCCACAAAGTCCATGCCCCACTTCTCAAATGGCTCAAGAGTCACTTGAGGTTGGAGAGGCATCTCATCCCTTTGGGTTGGTTTCCCCATCCTTTGGCATTGGTCACACTGGCTGACATATCTTCTGACATCTTGATGAAGTGTGGGCCAATAGTAGCCTGCCTGCAGGATCTTGAAGGCAGTTCTCTTTGCTGCAAAATGTCCTCCACAAGGCCCATCATGACAGGTGAGGAGGATGTCAAAGACTTCCTCTTCCCTTACACAACGCCTTAAGATCTGATCAGGGCCAAGCTTGAACAGGTTGCCCCCCATCCAAGTGAATGAGGCACTTTTTCTGATGATTTTGCTCTTCTCTTTTGAAGAGAGGTGCGGAGGGAACTGAGCTGAAACAAGGTAGTTCGCTATATCCGCAAACCATGGAGAGAGTACTGAGATAGCAAACAGATGCTCATCAGGCATCTGGTCATCCACCGTCCCATCTTCACCTGCAGACAAATCCAATCTAGATAAAAAGTCAGCAACAACATTCTCTCTACCTGGTTTATCAACAATGGTTAGATCAAACTGCTGCAATAAAAGTAACTATCTAATAATACGAGCATTCACATCGGGTTTATTCATCAAATATCTAATAGCAGCATGGTCAGTATGTACAAAAGTCTGGCAACCAGTAATATAATGTCGGAACTTGTTCAGTGCATGGACCACAGCTAAGAACTCCTTCTCGGTTACAGTGTAATTCAGCTCTGCTTTGGACAAGTTTTTGCTAACGAAGTAAATGGCATATGGAAGTTTTTTCTCAACTTGTCCTAAGGCTGCACCTATGGCTTTGTTCGAGGCATCAGTGTGGATGTGGAAAGGTAGGGCCCAGTTTGGACCTCTCAAGATTGGTGCTGACACCAACTTGTCCTTTAACTCATTCAAACTCCTCTGACAATCGTCAGTCCACTTAAACTCCACATCTTTTGCCAACAGACCAAACAATGGTGAGGCTAACTTGCTGAAGTCCTTAATGAATCTCCGGTAGTATCCTGCTAATCCCAAGAAACTTCGGTCATCCCTTACTTTTTGAGGAGGTGGAACCCTCTTGATGAGAGCAATTTTGTTAGGATCCACCTGTAATCCTTGGCTAGAGATGGTATGGCCTAGCACGGTCCCTTCAGTCATCAGGAATTCACATTTTTCGGGACTGAGGGACAGGTTCATCTCAATGCATTTGGTTAGGACTTTCCTCAGATTGGACAATGCTTCCTGGAAGTTGGCCCCATAAGGAGTAAAGTCATCCATATAGATTTCCACTGCATCATGGACCAGCTCCGAGAAGATGCTTAGGACAGCTCTCTGGAAAGTAGCAGGAGCATTGCATAACCCAAAGGGAAGGACTCGGTAGGCAAAGGTACCCCAAGGGCAAGTGAAGGTGGTTTTATCTTGGTCTTCCGGGCTGATTTGGATTTGATTGTACCCGCTAAACCCATCCAGGAAAGAGAAGAATTTCTTTCCTGCCAGTCCATCCAACACTTGATCTATGAAAGGTAGAGGGAAATGGTCTTTTTTGGTAGCTTTGTTCAGCTCACGGTAATCTACACAGATTCTCCACTTCCCATTCTTCTTGGGAACCAACACTAGAGGGGACACCCATTCACTATCTGAGATGGGGTAGATGAATCTGGCATCCAACAGTTTTTGCAATTCTTCCTTGACAATGTCTTTAAGGGCTGGATTCATTCTCCTCTGAGGTTGCCTAACCGGTTTACAGTCCTCTTTGATGTATATATGATGAGTACAGACCGAGGGATGGACTCCTTTCATCTCCTTATAGCTCCAAGCAAAAGCATCTAGGTGGTTGGCTAACAGGTTGCACAGCTCCTTTTCCTGAGAAGGAGATAGGGAGGAGCTAATTTTCAATGCTCTCTCAGGGCCGAACTCCACACTCTTAACTCTGGGAGTGACAGGGTTGGTTGTACAAAGATCCACTAAGGTGCTAGCTTGGGCATCCTCCACCAATTTTTCTAAAGGTAGTGCACTGGTAGGTGGGTTTTGGATCAAGTTCTCGATCAAATCATCCTCGATTGGGGGATTTTTTCTATTGGTTTCTATGGTACACAGAGGTGCTGAATACACCTTGTCTTCTTCTCCTTCTTCCAACCAGAGTGGTAAGTCATGCTCCAAAGAGGGTTGGGCAGGAGGGTATAGGACAAGTTGCTTGGACATAGGACCATTTTTGATGGTCATATTTCCGGCACGACAACTGATATAGGCATCTGCAGTGGCTAACCAAGGCCTTCCCAAAATGAGGGGATATCCAGTAAGCTTTGCCTTTGGTTGCAGAACTAGGAAGTCTGTAGGATACTCCCAAGAGTCAATAGAGACCAAGACATCCTCCACAATCCCCTCGGGAGTCACAGTGGAGCGATCTGCTAATTGCAGTACTGTCGAGGTCTTCCTCAAGGAACCTTGAAGATTGAGCTTGAGCATGGTATCCCTGGTCATTACATTAATGGCAGCCCCCAGATCAATCAGGGTGTGGGGTATGATGGTGCCATTGATGTGGACATCTACTACAGGACTTCCAGGATCTAAGTACTTTGGGCAGATGACTTGTCCTAGCATAAGGTCAGACAGTTGTCCTATGACATTGATAGTTGAAGCATCTTTCTTCCGTCTGCCGGATGCTTGAAACACTTCTCCTTAACCAGCTTGTTATAGATTGGCACATCCTTGATGGCCTGGAGAAGGGGTATCTTCACACACAACTGCTTGAGCTCTCCCAGAAGCTCATCTTCTTCCGGGTTGGGTTGTGTGGTGGCTGTAAGTTTCTCAGGAAAGGGTGGAATAGGCTTTGGTTCACTTTCCTGATGGTCTTCCTCATCCTCTGGGGGAGGAGGTTGGCGATCTGGAAGAGTCTTTCCAGATCTAAGATTGATCTCCTGGATCTCCACAGCATAGGTAGGGCATGAGGTCTCCCCGGTATATACCTACTGAGCCTGTCTATTGTTGGGGTTCGGGTTCGGTTGAGCAGGCATTTGAGGTTGCCTTGGAGGAGCAGGAGGTAATTGTTGTGGCTGAACTGGAGGTGGAGGCAGAATGGCGGGAGGAGTGTTGTACTGGGGCCTCCACCCCGACTGAGGTGCACTCCATTGAGGCTGTGACTGGGCATGTGAGTGATATGAGTGAGTAGTGGGTTGAGTAGGATACTGAGGTGGATAAGACCATGGAGGAGGCATGGACCAAGAAGGATGAGCAGGGGGACCCCAGGAAGGCATAGGAGTCGATTGGTTGGGGTTGTAATAGGTTTGTGGTGCCCCTTGCATTCCCTGCTGATAGGGTCTAGATCCTTGTGGTCTCCTTTGGTTGATGAAGTAGAGAGGTTCAGTGGGGGCTTCAGTCCCTTGGTACATGGCTTTAAACCCAGGTAAGGTGGGACACTGATTGGTAGGATGGTCCTCCTCACAAACAAAACACACTTCAACCGAATGCAATGGGCATTCGTTCTTAGGATGTCTTCTTGTGCACCTAGGGCAGAAGACAGCCAGGGCTCTCTCAGCTTCTTCTTTCTTCTGCTGGATCTTGAATGTGTCCAGCTGCATGGCAATGGTCTGTCTCACCTCACTCTTAAGATCTTCTAATTGGTTTGTAAACTCATGTTTGGAGAAAGGGACACCAGTGGAGAGGAGATTTCCTCTACCCTGTTTCCTAGCTGCCCTAGAATGATTTCTAAACACAATTTTGATGTCCTCATAAGGCAGTTGGTAAATGTCCCCCCCAGCTAACATGTGAAGGGTATCTATGAGTTCTTCAGGTACTCCTCGGAGCAGAACCAACTTAAGGGATTCAGGGTCAAGTATGCACCTGGCCCGCTTGTAACTAAGTTGGAACCTTTCCTCATAATCCTCTAAAGACTCATCGTTTCCCATGGTCATCCGAAAGATTTCCCCTTTCGTTTCCTTGGACCTACAATAATCCCGGTACTTGGTGTTGAAGGCTTGCTGCATCTGGGCCCATGTGGTGATACTATTCCCAGGCAAACCCATGAACCAGCGTAATGCTGCATCCTTGAGAGTGGAAGGGAAAAGTTTTAGCTTTTGTTCATCTTCAGTATAGTCATAGGTTCTACAGAGGACAGCAAACTCAAATAGGAAGGTATCAGGATCCTCAGTGGTCAGTCCATGGAAGTGAGGCAAAGCAGAGGGGCTAATGTTTTTCATTTTCATCTCTCCATTGGTCTCTCGGATGGGGAAAGCTCCTTCTATTCTCCCATCTTCTCTATTGTCAGCCATAGCTTCGGATGGAGTGGTCTCTAACTCTTCTTCTTCTATAGGATTTTGGTATGTCTCAGGATGTTCACCTATAGTTTCCTCTGGATCACTGTCGCCACCGAAGAGTGAAGGGTGACTAAGTGATGTGGTGGGGGTGTTAGGTAGGAATTTGCCTGATCTATCTCGGTTCCTACGAGGCATGAAATGGAAAGGACTTTTCTTTTTCGAGTGCTTTTGCTTTTTCTTTGGTACCTGCAAAACTGAAACAAAGTGATCTACAACTAACTATATTGCTCAAATGAAATTGCAGAATTAGAAAGCTAATCTAGGAAAGCGAGAAATACTAGTCTATGAAAGCAGGAAATGCTAATCTATGAAAGCGAGAAATACTAGGCTATGAAAGCAGGAAATACTAAGCTATGAAAGCAGGAAATGCTAACCTATGAAAGCGAGAAATACTAGGCTATGAAAGCAGGAAATACTAAGCTATGAAAGCAGGAAATGCTAATCTATGAAAGCAGGAAATGCTAAGCTACTTTTGCAGAATGGAAATGAAATAAACTACTGAGCAGAAGTAAGAGTACGAAAGTAGAAGAAAAGCAACAATTACTAATACTCTGACACTTCCCCGACAATGGCGCCAAAAAGATGGTGAGCTCCAGTATTGTAGCAATAATGTTACAACTCCTGGGGCTTCCTGTCTCTCATTTTATCAACCCGGTAGTTCGTACAAACTTGGAAGCGACGGTGTTGTATGCACAAGTACTAGCTCTTGTCGCAGCTGTCACTTGGTCAGCTGGCACAAGTCCGCTAGGGCTCAAGCCAACTTCTATAGGCTCACAGAAGAAGCTTTATCAATGATGGACGAAAGCTAGCTCAAAGGAGACTAATCTACTTGACAAAAATGAACTGAAAGCAAATCAAAGCATGTAAACCTAGGAAACCCTAATTTAACTAGTCTAACCTCTATAATGCAAAGAATGTGAAGGAAACTTCTACCAATGCTGCTGTTACCTCTAATAAGTGAAAATGCATGGATCTAAGCTGCTTGCATCATAAAAGACGTGTTTTTGTATTTTTCCTTTAAGTGTGTGGAATGATTGTGATTGTGTGCTAATTAGGGTTTGGTTGTGCAGATGGGATGGAGAAGGAAGGAGAACGTGGGACAGGTTGGGAAGGCTAGGAGAGGTCCCTAGGGATCCTTAGCATCCATCCACAGAGGTTCCTCACATTCAGGATCTCAGCAACCGAGTGAGTGGCCTCCTACAGGATGTCTGCAGGGGATCCTACAGGATACTTAGAGGTTTCTACAGGATGTCTATAAACTGCTACAGGATGACCTACCGTGAGTGTTTGAAGAGATGGAGGAGTGATGGAATGGTAGGGGGAGATGTGCAAGGTGGGAATGAGGGTGGTGATGGCTCTAGAAGTGGAGGAATGAGATGAGAAATGAGTGTAGGGGGTAGGTTGGAAGATAGAGGGCTAGGTCAACAAAAGGCTAGGAAATGAAGTTACGTGAGGAGTGGAAGGCTTTGGGAGATAACAGAGCGGGGTAAAGGTCGAGGAGATGTGATGCATGCGTGATCAAGATGGAGAATGAAGTAATGGACGAGAGAGGGCAGTGTAAGTGAAACGAATGCTTATGACTGTTACCAAACCGAAAATGCATTAACCTAAACTACCTGTGCTTGTAAATTCAATGAACAGCAATCCAAAACGCGAAGGAGAATGTGCATGAAGCTGTGGTAAAGGAGCGTGGTGCAGGTGTGAATGACAAGGAAGCATCTAACATAACGTGACTGTGTTTGCAGTAATCATGAGATAAAGAAATGCGTGTTTTTGGTGGTTAGTCATGGACTGCACCCCAATCCCAAATGAGACGGCAGTGAGCCTTAACAACCCTTTTTGTTGGAGCTCCAATGGACTATATCTATCCTCTGCTACACTAAACAACTGTGAACAAACTCATTATAAGCAAATCCTATCTAACTCGTGAAAAAGACCAACTTGACAACCTGTAATTCGAATTGCATGTGCAAATGAAAAGCTCAAAGTGTTGAAATGAAATGGAAACAACACTACAGCAGAGGGGATCTATGGCTCTCAGGTTGGGCCCTAACCTGAGAGCTATAGTCTCCTTAAGAAACTCAGAACTAGATCACAAACTGCCTTCTTTATTCATAATCTGATGTTATGCCAAATTGGCTTACAAAAAGGAACGAAAACTGAACTGTGCTCCAAAATTACAATAGCAATACGAGAGCTTCAACAACCTATCCAAGGCTAAGGCCTCTATACTTATACAAAAACGATGATCCAACAAGTGTCCTTGATTTTAGGAGCTCGACTGTCCAACTAGAGTTTAACTGCTGATCCTGTAGGACAGTCATAACTACTGTTTCTGTAGAACAGTTATAACTGCTGTTCCTGTAGGACAGCTGGCCGCTTCTTAAGCTCGGAGGGGAGATGGATTGGAGCTCGGAGTTCTTGGTGGGAATCACGAGGAATGTCTCAAGACCGTGGACATCCTCTCCTAAAAACTAGCAGTGCCACCTTGTTGTCTCTTTATCTCCTTTTCGTTGTCTCTTGCTCCCTTTTAATGCCAAAACCTGGAATCATAATGCATTAGTCACGTAGATAAAGTGCCTACCCTTCTTCCTACAAAAAACATGAATAAACTAAGAAATGCATGCATAAGCAATAAAAAATGAACAAGTAGAATAGGCCAAAATGAGCCCAAATTGTACCAAAATTGGGGCTCATCAACACTGATGGTTTTGCTTGGTCCTATGAGGATCTCAAGACATATGAGGAAAGCATGTTCAATAGACTTGGATGCCCTGTCAAAGTCATAACAGACAATGCTCAATTGTTCATTTCAAGTAAGTTTGTTTCCTTTTGTCAGAAGTATAATGTTATTTTATATCATTTAACTGCTTATCATCCATAGGGAAATGGATTGGCTAAATCCACTAACAAAACTTTGATGAGAATCCTTAAGAAAACTACTGCAGAGAATCTTGATGGTGAAACTCTACAACTACCTGTCAATGGGCAGTACCTTAAGCATTACTTCAAGTTCTGAAGCATAAGCATCTTATCATTGTAGATGCCGAAGTGAATTCAGTGTACAAATGTCATAGAATTTGAATTGGTTAAGAAATATATGACTCCATGCTTGAGGTGAAGGCATTGATCTGTGATTCTTAGTGCTTCTATGGTGAAAACACTATCCCTAGGTGGAGTCAGATGTTGTAGCATCCATTGTTATTTAAGTTTTATTTTCAGTTTTATCACAAAATGAAAGAAAAATATAAAATATGAAAGAAAAACCAAATATTAATGGCTTTTGAAAGTGATAAACCCACGAAAAGATTTGGGCCATCCGATCAATAGGCCACAGATCTGACAGCAATCGCGTAGTTAACTAGAATGGGGTTTATTTCAGAGATCGGACGTGATGGTGTACCAAATACAATTTAATTCGTTGAAGTCCAGGCCAATCTTAGCCGTCCATCGAAAGAGACGAGATTCGATGAATATCGGGTCAGATATCGGGTCAGAAAGTAATCAGGTTCTATCTTTAAAATCGGACCCGATAAATCATTAATCTCCAGTTTTTATTTCTATCGGGTCCGTATGACGCCAACGAATATCGGGTCGACAAGTAATTGGGTTTTTTCTTTGAAATCAGACCTGATATATCATTAATTAGCAATTTTATTTCCTATCAGGTCTGTATGTGAGTCAAAGGTGCGTTGAAAAGGTAGACGTGACAGTTTATGAACCAGAGTGTTAATTATTTTGAGTTCTCTGGGCCCGACCATTGTCTAAAGGTCATGCAGGTTCAAGAGGCACGATCAAGAAGTAGCTTGATAAGTACGTTGAGGTGCGCTACCGGGGAGCAATGAGCACGAAGATTAATTAAAGCTCAACCCCCGCAGTTGACCGTGACGTTAGCATGGTTGGCCGAAATGTGTGGCTAGAAATTACTGCAGGAGTTTGACCTCGTTGAACCTCCCATACATTCTTTACCCCCGTAGTGAGCTCCCAAAGCTTTCTGCCCCACATCACTCATTCCACATCTTCCACCGCTTTCATCTGTTAATTACCCACGTCACTCTCCATACCCGTCCACTTCATCCACTACTCCATTAATGGATGATAGATCAACACAAAGATACATCACCAAAACCACAAGCTCAAGTTATAGATTCAAACAACGAACATCCATCACCTTCTAATTTCCATTACTTCCTATTATTTTATTTTCTTGAGAATGAGTTGTCTTTTACCCTCAAATGTAATATTTTGTAATGATCTTTACTTCAAAGCAATTTGAGGATAGTTAGGTAGTTTGACAGTTTTGGGCGGTTATTGATTATCCTATGATGTATAGAGAGGAAAGATTATAGAAAAATTGGGTTTGAATTTTTGAGAACCTGGAGACCAGGCCACTGTATTCCTGATACAACTATTGATTAATGAAAGAATCATAAGTTTTCCATACATTGTTGGGTATGATTTTGTGACTTCTCTATTATGTGTCATCAAATGCTGTCTTCCTTTAAGCATGGTAATGAAGCTGCAGGTATTTATTTTCTTATGCAAATGAAGTTAAAATCCCTTAAAAGAGTGCTCCTATACTTGAAGTTTCCACCTCTACAATTCTTTTAAGTTACAGATAGTAGTTTCTGTGTAAGACAACATATTATCTTTAACTCCTCCAAGTGTTACAGATAGTAGATTCTGTGTAAAACAACATATTGTCTATGACACCTATACTTGAAGTTCCCACCTCTGCAATTCTTCTAAGTTACAGATAGTAGTTTCTTTGTAAGACATCATATTATCTTTAACTTCTCAAAGTGTCACAGATAGTAGATTTTGTGTAAAACAACATATTGTCTATGACTTCTTCAAGCTTTCTTCATTCATCATTTATATTCAGCAATTAAAGGCATTCTGAGATTTTCATGTCACCTAAGTATTGAGGGTTTAAAACGAAGTCTTTCAGGTCCTTCATTTGAGAATACAACATACAATTAAGTGACAAACAAGTGACAGTAATTATAAAGGTTAATGTCTTCAGCACAATTTCTACACAGCTAGGAAATTGGTTTCTTAAGGTACAACACATCCCATGCATTTTCCTATTGGAGGTCTTGATAGCCCACTTCTAGTTGATCCACCTCACTAACTAAGAAAACACCTTTGGATTTACACCTGCATTGTAATTTATTCTATTTATTAGAAACAGGGATTTGACACTTTGGGAATTTTCTCCAACTTGCTAGTAGATTTCCCTGTCTAACTTAGGAAGCAAATTTTCAAGTGGTATCTATTGAAAAAAGCTCATATCTAGTGCCTCCTCTATCAAATACTTTGTATTTACTATTATTCCATGAGCTACCATCTGTTGGCTTAACCTCTTTAGTTCAACTTGGTCACCCAATTTTGGAAATTGCTACCAAGAGTCAGCCCAGAATAAAGTCATGTCTCCATTTTTTTAATCTCCTAAAAGCAATTGTTGTGTATCAAACTCATACATTTTTTTTCAAATTCCAAATTTACAATTCGATAGCTATTGTAACAACCTCGGGTTGAAGTTTCATGTAATAAATGTTAATAATGGAAAAATAAGACAAAGATCGTAGGATGCATATTCCAAGCTGAATTTTGGGAAAACACTTTATTGGAGATCACATGTGGTTTAATAATGGATATGGAAATTGGCAAAGGAAAAGAGGCAATAGTTGGCACTTAATTATGAAAATAAAGGAAAATAGGAGTAAAGGAAGCTGAAGAGACACATATTTGCATGGTAAGGGAATTAGAGGAAATGTGAAGGAAAATGAAGAAAATAGAGACATCAATAATAAAAAGGCATCACAGAATCAGTTCACAACTTTTTGTTGGTTTATCTTTTGTCAGTTCTAGCTTTGGTCAAGTGAGAAAGAGAGAGAGAGATCTAAGAGGAGGAAGCAAGCAATAAAGTAAAGGAAAGAAAATAAATAAAAGGACAAGCCAAGGAAAACAAAGAAAAGCAAGGAGAAGGTTGGATCAACAAATTTAGTAGGAAGATTTTGTAGGTAACAGGTTGCATGTGTGATTTCCTAGTTGAGGTGTGAATGCATGGTACATGAATTTGTTTATTTGGTTCCTTTGCTATCATTGACATGGTTTTTTCCTAGTTTGAAAGTGGTTTCAAATTTTCCTTGCCATTTCCCAGATATCCATGGTGTGATTAGATTCATTTCTGGTTGATTTTTGGATTTCTAGAAGATTTTAGAACTGGGTAATGTGGTCTCAATAAAGTTCTCAAGGGTTGGGGGTGGATATGATTTTCTCCTAGAAGCCCTTGACAAGTGGGTGGAGATAGGAAAATTCCTCAAGGTATGGTGAATAAATTCTGAGGCATCCAAGCTTGGTTTGGTTTTGTGATCTTGGGACTAGTTTAGGTAATATCACAGTAGTTTGAGGGTGGAGGTGGTTTAACCTCTCGATTCCATTGGTTTTTTATGACTTGGTTTATCCCATGAGATACCACATTCATGCTTGGAATATGGCACAGAGGTGATTGGTTGAAAGAAAGATTTGGTTCAATCCAATCTATGCTCGAGTGGTACGTGGAAGTCCCTGACTTGGTCGGATTTTTCATATGTTAATAAGAGTCATTTTCCCATTGTAAACTATGAGAACTTTTAATTGTTATTATGTTGATTTGATGGTTGTTCTATCATGGTTATTTTGAATATATGTTGGTTATAAGCATGGTTCTATAACATGTTGTAGCTATCGATTTTGTTCTTGCATTGATATGCTAATGAATGGTTAATGAATGCATGGGCTGACAAGTTTTGTTGCAACTATGATGAGAGGGCATTAGACCCTCTTGGTGATTCTTAGATGAATTTCACACTCAAAAGATCAAATATGCATTCATGACCTGTAGTTTCTATGTTTGTCATATTTTTGTTGAAATGTCTGTCATGGCTAGGCATGGTTAGGCCAAGTTCTTATTCATGTTCTAAATGATTAGCAATGTTGGAATCTTATTTATGTTTTTGGAAAGTTATAGGAAAGTATGGGAACTGGTCTAGAGACTAGTCTAAAACGTGGCTCATATCCCAGAACTACACACACTCAATTAGAGTGTTTGGGACATAACAGCTTGGAGGCAAGCCCGTGAGTGCAATTATAGCCTCATAACCACATGTATGCATTGTCAAGGGTTCGGTTATGGGTCTAGGTAAATTAGAAATGGGTCCCACTTAAGGATTGATAATTTGGGGTTGTTTGTAGCCCTTTGAGTGGTCTAGGGTCTCTAAGGGGTGTCAGTAAAGTTGTCAGTTTCTCAGTCCCACTTCCATAACTAGAACTTGAAGGTCGAGTCATGCCATAGTATCACTTTGCTTCACATTTACCCAGAGGGATTATAAAACCAATTAAATATGGGGAGGGGGAGTTACAAAATGGTATCATAGCTTCGAGGTTCAAACACTTAGAATGGATGGGTGGGATGTAATTTTTATGCATGAATGTTAGTAGTATGCATGCATTGCAGTGGTTATGGTTGTCATGCATGTATTTGATGTTACAGTTTGAGTTATCATGCATGATGTGAGATGTTGATAGGTTGATGTCATTATGTATATATATACATGTGCTAATATGGACTGATTTGAGCAAACGAGATAAACTCCCCTCAACTTCACTAAGGTATGATTTTGATTATGTTTATATTTAGTTTATCTAACATGGCATGTTTGCAGGAAGAATAGGATTAGAGATGACGAGTGGATTATAGCTCACGTAACTCTCCTTATAGATCAACTGAGCAGAAAGGAGAAGAGTAATCTCCTAACATAGAAAATACACTGAGAAGTATAAAGGTATAAATTTGAAGTTGCAAGGCAGATAATGATAGGATAATTCAGTCATAGGAAAGACTTTCCAAAGCTCAGGAAAAGTAAGTCGAGGTCAGTGCAGTCATCCTTCTACGCTTATCGTATTTGTAGATACAGGGATAACCAAGGATAGTTATGGACAAGTGGAAAGGACTAATCTGGGATATGGTAGTGGGTCTCGATTAGGGTATAGGTTGGATAAGGATGACATGATCAAAGGTGGAAGATAGTTGGATACACCTGATAGGAGAGGTAGTGCTTATGGGCTCTATTATAGTTTTGGTTTAGATAGGCATCATGGTCATCATCATTATAATCCTTACAAGAGGAGTGATAGGGGGTACTTTCCATATGAGTTCAAGAAAGCCAAGCCTCCTACATTCAATGGATATATGAAGAAACTAGAAGATGCAGAAGCATGGCTCGTTGGGATGAATAATTTATTTGAGATGCATGATTTAATAGAGAATATGAAATCTAGGATATCTATTTTTAGTATCATAGGGAAAGTGAATATATAGTGGGAATATGTGAAGTGTGTCAGAGGCATCAAGATAGAGGAGTTTAGTTGGCATGAGTTTAAGAGACACTTCAGAAAGAAGTACTTATATTAGAGACATTATGATGGAAATCCTAACAAGTTCTATGAGTTGAAGATGGGTTGAAGATGAAGAGTACCCAACTAAGTTTCTGGAGCTATTGAGGTATGTTACATATCTTAACCAATGTTCAAAGGTTCATCAGTGGACTTCTATTAGCATTCAAGGATCATATTGAGTATGATGAGCCTCGGTCATTGGAGGAAGTCATTAGGAAATTGAATCATTTTTATGACCAGTCGAAGTGTAAGTCTGAGCATAAGCGTGATTGGATAGGTAATGAGAAGACTAAAGGAAAATTTCCTTGAAAGTGGGAAATACCTCATGATGTAGGTGAGAAAGAAAATGTGTCTCCTTACAAGAAGTTTATTGAAGTTGAGAAGGGACATGGACTTCAGTCTCGAGAGAAGCAGAGTAAAGGTAGTGGTAGAGGAATGTTGTAGTGATCAATTTGTGGAGAGGATAATCACAAGAATGATTGTTCATTGTACCAGGGTGGCAAACCTCAGATCTATAGTGCTCAGGAGGGACATATAGTTAGGGATGTTGGTTAAAGCATTCCTCAGATTTATGTAGCACTTGATAACAGGCAGGAAGATCACCAGGCATCCATTACTCAGATGGAAGGTAAGCTATGTGATTGAGTTTTTTCCATTTTTATTGATCCTATATCTAATTATAGTTATGTTAGTCCTTACCTGGTGAATAAGTGTGGCTTTAGTTAATAAGTGCAAGTAGAATATTGGTTGGTGCAGTTGGTTATAAGGACCAAGAAAAGAGTTCATAATTGGGTGAGAACTTATTCATTTCAGTTGAATTGTATGCCTACATCAACACATATAAATGTGCTTCCATTTGTATCATAAGCTATGCTTTTGGGCATGGATTGGTTATACTTCCAATGACTAAGGTAGATTGTTACGAGAAGGCTATTTAGTGCTTTGATGATGATGGAGAGAAGAGAATATTGTAGGGAAAGAAGAAGCCTACATCAGTGAGAATGGTTACATCTATGCAAGCTAAGTGCAGTTGCAGGAAAGGGTGTGTATTATTTTCATTACATGTTTCCAGTGACAAGGGGAAGGATGTTGAGGACGATGAAGTTTTCAAGAGGTATATAGTTTTGCAGCAGTTTCATGATGTGTTTCCTATAGATATTTTAGAGTTACTACCTCATAGGGATGCCAATTTATCTATTGAGTTGGTACCAAGAGCAACACCACCATCAAAGGCACCTTACAGGATCAGCACTCTAGAGTTAGTGAAATTGAAGTTGCAACTTAAGGAAATTCTTGATAAAGGATACATTAGGCAAAGTGTGTCACCTTGAGGTGCACCAGTGTTGTTTGTGAAGAAGAAGGATGATACTTTGAGATTGTGCATTGATTATATGCAGTTGAACAAGGTAACCATCAAGAACATGTATCCATCGTCGAGTATTGATGACTTTTTTTATCAGTTGAAGGGAGAAACATTGTTCTCAAAGATTGACTTGAGATTAAGATATCACCAGGTATGCATCAAAGAAGAGGACATCTACAAGACTTCATTTCATACCAGGTATGGGCATTATGAGATTGTGGTGGTTCCATTTTGTCTTACTATTTCTCTATCTACTTTCACGTGTTTGATGAATAGTGTGTTGTGTGCTTATCTGGACAAGTTTTTGATAGTGTTCATTGATGATATAATGATATATTCTAAGAATGAGTAAGAGCATGCATAACACCTGGAAATAATATAATATTGTTGAGAGAGCATCATTTGTATGCCAAGCATAGCAAGTGAATTTTGTTTTAGATTGAAGTTCATTACTTGGGGCATGTTGTTTCCAAGGAAGGTATAACAGTGGACCCAGAAAAGATTAAAGATATCATGGAGTGGTCAACTCCTAGGAATGTGGATGAGTTCAGATCATTCATGGGACTAGCAAGTTATTCCAGGTATTTCATCAGGAAATGCTCAGGAATTTCCTATCCTGTTACATCATTGCATAGAAAAGGAAAGAAGTTGAAAGGAACAAGGAGTGTGTAGTTAGTTTTGACTAATTGAATCACTTGGTTACAAATGCTTTAGTCTTGAATATTACAAATCGTGATAAAGATTTATTGGTATGTATATATTCTTGCAAGAGAGGACTTGGTGGATTCTTGATGCATGAACATTAGGTGTATGCTATGAGTCATGGAAGTTTGTTGAGCATGAGTAAAACTATGTGACTCATGACCTTGAGTTGGCAGCTATTATTCACACATTGAAGATGTCAAGACATTTTCTTCTTGGCAGATGGTTTATTCTGATGAGTCATCATAATGGAGTTAGGTACTTATTTGACCAACTTAATATAAATTCTAGGCTAGCTAGATGGTTGGCTACTCTCAATGAGTTTTACTTACAGATCAGGTACATTAAGGGAAATCAGAATAGTGTTGCATATGCGCTCAATATTATATTGCAGTAGTGATTGTAGGTTTTAACCCTGTACAGAAATTACCTGCATACGAATTCTAAAACACGGAAAATAAACAATGAGAGAGCATAACACATAAAACACATATACACAAAGATTTTCCCCTGGATCCCAAAACCAGGACTACCAACTTGATTTTTCATTATGTTCCTTTCAATGTTACAATACATATTTATACATGCCGAAGCATCCAATACCATGGACCAAAAACCATCGTGTCCAAAACCATGGACCGAAAACCATCACATCCAAAACCATGTGCGAAAAACATGCACAAAACCATATGTAGGCCCACCCAACCTAATATAGGGTCCAAAACCAAAATTTTCAGGGGCGTTGCCCCGTAACCCATAGAGTGGGGCTACTTGCACCCCTCAAACCCCTTGTGACTCCCCCGACTATGCAATCAACACAAAGAAGGGGGGGCTCTGCCCCCCTTCTACCCCCCTAGTTAACTATGTGGGCTAGTGATGGAAAGAA
This sequence comes from Pinus tabuliformis, assembly GCA_031772625.1. Lineage (NCBI taxonomy): Eukaryota > Viridiplantae > Streptophyta > Pinopsida > Pinales > Pinaceae > Pinus > Pinus tabuliformis. The sequence goes on along the minus strand of CM062804.1, from coordinate 149,773,402 downwards.
TATAACACAACCCAACATTCTCCCACTTTTGTTTTCTTTCCACAGGGGGCCACAAGAGAGCTTGGTCATTTATCCAGCCCTGCAATGCCCATTGTTTCTCTACACCAAGAGAACTTCTCAGAGCTCACAGATTTTGTCAATGCATCTGCAGTATTCTTCAAAGTGTCCACCTTTACCAACAACACATTTTTTTCTTCTATCATATCCCTCATAAGGTGATACTGAACATCAATGCACTTTGTCTTTGAATGATATGCAGGGTTCTTTTCCAAGGAAATTTCACTTTGGCTGTCACAGTCTATCCTTATAGCTCCCTGTACGAACCCCATACTTGAAGACAATCTTTGCAACCAAACTTCTTCCTTTCTTACATGAGTGGCTACCATGTTTTCTACCTCTGTAGTTCACAGTGCCACTACAGATTATTTCTTACTCATCCAACTGACTGCACATCCAAATAGGCTAACACATACCCACTTGTGGATCTTCTTTGATCCAAATCTCTAGCCCATTCTGCATCAACAAAACCATGAATATCCAACATTCTATCCAATCATGGTCTTCCTTGGTAGCACAAACCATAATCATTACTGCCACGCAAATACCTGAAAACCCACTTCACTGTTGTCCAGTGCTCCTTCCTTGGTTTTAACATAAACCTGCTCAATACTCCCACTACATATGCAATGTCTAGTCTAGCATAGACCATCGCATACATCAGGCTACCAACCACACTTGCATATGGAACACGGGACATTTCCTCTTCCTTTTCTTGTGTCTTGGATCGATGTTCAGTAGATAACTTTACACCTTCAAGAATAGAAACCTTCACCGGTTTACTATCCTGCATATTAAACCTCTACAATATTGTCTCGACATACTTCCTTTGTTTTAACTAGAGCTTCCTCTTTCTCCGATCTCTTTTAATTTCCATGCTCAAAATATAGTTTGCAGCACCAATATCTTTCATGTCAAATTTGGAGGACAAATGGGTCTTCAAATCCTCTATAATTCCTTTGTCATTTCCAACCAGCAACATATCATCCACATACATGACCAGATAAATAACATGGTCACCAATTAATTTAAAATACACATAGTGATTTGCTTTGCTTCTGGTGAAGCCAAGTCCCCATATAAATGTATCAAATTTCTGATACCACATCCTTGGTGACTGTTTTGACCCATACAATGACTTCTTTAACTTGTATACTAGTTCTTTCTTATCCTTCACCACAAAGACTTCAAGGTGCTTCATGTAGATCTCCTCTTCCAGATCCCCGTGAAGAAATGATGTCTTCACATCCATCTATTCTACCTCAAAATCAAAAGAAGTAGCAACAGATAAAAGTAATCTATTAGAAGTAACCTTGGCAACAGGAGAAAAAATATCACCAAAATCAATTCCCGGCACATGGGAATAACCTTTTCCTACCAATTGATCTTTGTATTTCTCCACCTTTCCTTTTGCATTTGTCTTCTTCTTGAACACCCATTTGCTGCCAAAGGGTTTCCTTCCAGCCGACAACTCCACCAGATCCCAAGCCTCATTTTTGTGCAAATATGTCATTTCATCAACCATGGCCTCTTTCCAGAGTTTGCCATCCTCTGAATCTACTGCTTCCTTCACAGTTCTAGGATCATCATTAGTAATAGATAAAGAAAAATTTGAACAAAAAGCAGATGGACTATATCTTTCCGACTGCCTTCTTTCTCGAACTGATCTTCTCACACCAAGAGTTTGTGGCTCTTCATCTTCCAATTCCTCCTCTGTTGTAGACTCTGATTCTTCCTCCTTAAGCTCAAACTCTATCTTCTCAGGTTCCTTTGGTTGGACTTGATGTTTAATAACATCTTTTACCTCTCTGAACACCACATTTTAGATGTACACAACCTTCCTTGTTACTAGGTTCCAAAGCTTATAACCCTTTAAACCATCCTTATACACAATAAAATGCACCTTTCAGGTTTACAATCCAACTTGGTTTGTTTCTCCTTTGGAACACGTACATATGCATCACATCCAAATACCCTAAGATGTGAAAGAGAGGGTTTCTTACTAGTCCATACTTCTTGTGAAGTCTTATCCTCCAATGCTGATGAAGGTGATCTGTTGATCAAGGTAACATGTTGTCTCCACCACCTCTGCCTAGAATTCATGTCCTAACCCTACACCACTGAGCATGCTTCTTGCCCTTTCCATCAATATCTTGTTCATTCTTTCTGCAACTCCATTTTTCTCAAGTGTGTATGGAGTAGTCTTCTTCCATGCTATACCACACTTCTAATAGAATTCTTCAAATTCCTTACTGCAAAACTCTCCACCATTATTGTCCTCAACACCTTTATCTTCTTCTCTATCTAGTTTTCCACTAGAGCCTTAAATTATTTAAACGTGTTAAAGACTTCAAATTCATTCTTAAGGAAATATATCCATGTATTCCTTGAAAAGTTATCTATAAAGGATACATAGTACATATACTTACCCAATGATGGAACCTTCACAGGTCTAAACACATCACTGTGCACAAGCTCTAATATTTGTTTCGCCCTCTTACCACCAGAGGGGAAACTCACCCGATTTTGCTTCCCATATACACAATTTCCATAGAAATCAAAATCTAGAGAGCTATTACTCATACCTTCTACCATACCTTTACCATAAAGTATTTGAAGGCCCTTATCTCCAATATGTCCAAGCCTTTGATTCCACAGCATGGTCTTCTCTCTAGAGACCACTAGATTTTCTACTCCACTTTTAGGAACCACAGAACTGTTGCATCCATCAACAATAGTGCTACCTTGTAGCTTGTACAGAGTTCCAATTCGAACTCCCCACATCAATACCAGTGCCCCCCAAACCATCTTGTAGGTATCGTTCTCGAACACTGTTTTTACACCTGCATCATCCATCTTTCTTACAGAAATCAGGTTTTTGGCTAATGTAGGAATATGCAGAACCCGGAAGTGTTCTAACCCTTCCACCTTGCAACTTCAACTTTACTTTTCCACGACCAACAATTCTAGCCTCCCTATCATCGCCCAAGAAGACATCACCACCACCATATTTCTCATACTCGCAAAACCACTCTCTATGTGGAGTGAAGTGAAAGGATGCACCTGAGTCAATCAACCATGCCTCGTGATCTACATGTGTACTTGAAGAAGCCATGTACACATAACCACCTTCATCTGAGGTGGTTTTCACTTCTGTAGAAGGAGTATCATCAGATCCCTTTCCTTTATCAAGAGCTTTAGATTTACAGTCACTTTTGTAGTGCCCTTCCTTTCTGCATTTCTAGCACACCACCTTTATAGGTTTTCTGGAGATTTAGATCTCCCTCTAGATTTAGACCTCCCACTCGATGACTTATTTTTGTTTCTTTTCTAGGACTATCCTCATACAAACAAGGCATCACCATTTTGGCTCTCCATATTTTTCCATCTCATTTCCCCATCAGCAAGGATGAGACTATTTCATCAAACTACAGAGCAGTTGCATTGCTACCTATTGCAATAACCATACTATCCCACGAATCTGGTAGAGAACACAATAAACTGATGCACTGATCTTCATTTGAAATTTTAATATCAACAAATGATAACTGACTTACCACAATATTAAATGTGTTTAGATGCTCTGTCATCGAGTCTCCATCTTTCATCCTCAGGTTATACAACTTTTTTTGTAAGAATAGTTTATTCACCAGAGACTTAGATTGGTATAAAGTCCCTAACTTGTCCCACAAAGCCTTCACCATAGCTTCCCCTGATACACTCAGCAATACGGAATCTGAGACACATAATCGTATTGTGCTCTTTGCCTTTCGATCCAACTTCTTCCATTCTTCATCGGACACTCCCGTTGGTTTAGTACCTGGATCTACACTGATCCACTGATCTTTATCCACCAACAAATCCTCCATCTTGAGTTTCCATAACTCAAAACTCTGACCATTAAATTTTTCGATCTCTATCTTTCCACTGCTCGCCATGTTCTTTCACCACCAGAATTGATCGCACAGATCTCCCACTGAACAGGGCCTACCACAGGCATGAGTGAAACCCCTCAGCAGCAAAGGCATCCCCTTGGAGCCAAAACAACTTTGATACCAAATGTAGGTTTTAACCCCGTACAAAAATTACTTGCATATGAATTCTAAAACATAGAAAATAAACAATGCAAGAGCATAACACATAAAACACATATACCAAAGTTTTTCCTCTGGATCCAAAAACATGGACTATCAGCGTGATTTTTCATTATGTTCCTTTCAATGTTACAATAAATATTTATACATGCCGAAGCATCCAATATCATGGACCAAAAACCATCACATCCAAAGGCATGGACCAAAAACCATCGTGTCCAAAACCATTTGTGAAAAACATGCACAAAACCATAGGTAGGTCCACCCAACCTAATATAGGGTCCAAAACCAAAATTTCCTAGGGCGCTTCCTCGAACCCCATAGAGTGGGGTTACTTGCACCCCTCAAACCCCCTGTGACTCCCCCCACTACACAATCGTCGCAAAGAAGGGGGGGCTCTGCCCCCCTTCTAACCCCTCGGTTAACTATGTGGGCTAGTTATGGAAAGAATATAACACAACCCAACAGTGATTTCTTATGGGATAGACTTTCAAGAGTAAGTCCTGCAGGCATGGCAACATGATGATAGGTACTAGTAGCTAAAGAACATGTTACATTAGTAGGGTGAAGGTGATAAGGATGAGGAGTATCACCTCACAGTAGATGGCTTGGTTAGATTCAGGAATAATATTTATGTGTCAGATGACAGTGAGCTCAAGAATCTTATCTTAAGGGAGTTTCATGTTAAGCGATATTCATGTCATCATGGACATCAGAAGACATTGACAACAATTAATAAATTCTATCATTGGTCAAAATTGAAGAAAGAGGAGGTTGAGTTTGTTGCGAGGTGTTTGGACGGTCAACAAGTGAAAGCAGAGTGTAAACATCTAGCTCATTAACTATAGTCAATTATGATTCCATATTCGAAATTGGAGGACATTTCCATGGACTTCATTACAGGTTTTCTAAGAACATCAGAGCAGCATGATTACATCACGTTTTTGGTTGACAGGTTGAGTAAGGTAGCTCACTTCATTGCAGTAAATTCTACGAATTCAACTAGTGAGGTAGCTCAAATATTTATCAAGGAGATAATGAGATTGCGTGGTGTTCCCAAGAAGATTGTATCAAAGAGATATGCCAAGGTCACTTATAGGTTTTGGAAGGAGTTTTTTGTAGGCTTAGGGATAGAGTTGGCTTTCAATACAATTTATCATCCACAGACAGATGGATAGATAGAGAGGGTTGATAGGATTCTTGAGGATATGTTGAGAATGTATGTCATGCATCAACAAAGGTAGTGGGAGGAGTATCTTCCACTAATGGAGATTTGATATTAATAATGGGTATAAGGAATACTTGAAGATGAGTCCATTAGAGGCTCTTTATGGGCGGAGTTGTAATAATGCTATCAGGTGGAGTGATCTAGTGAATAGGGTGTTGATTGGACTAGATAATTTGCCTAAGATGGAGTAGGAAATGCAAGTTATCAAATTGAATTTGAAGGGAGCACAAGAGAGGTAGAAGAGTTATGCAAATCAGCATAGGTCATTCAAAGAGTTTCAGGTTGGTGAGCATCTGTACTTGTGCATCAAGCCCAAGAGGAGATCCTTAACTATTAGATCATGTGCCAAGTTGGGACCTCGATATCGTGGGCTTTTTGAGATCCTTGAGAGAATTATACCATGGCCTATAGAATTTCACTACCATGGAAAATGAAGGTCCAAAATGTTTTCCATGTTTCATTACTTAAGAGATATGTTTAGGATGTTGATCATGTCATTGACTAGTTTGTATTACAATTGGAAAAAGAGACAGAATTCTATCCATAATCAAAATGCATATTACAGCGAAAAAAACTCATGATCTACAACCACGCAATAGAGTTAGTTAAAGTGCAGTGGAAGCACTTTAGGCCTGATGAAGCTATATGGGAGATGGTGTTGGAAACCATGATACAGCTGGGGGGGGTTAATCAGTAATGTAGAAATTTTACCAAATTAAAACTTTATTTTACTTTGTGTTCATCATTAAATACTTTAGAAATAAATTAAATAACTATAATAGATATTAATGTCAACTATAAAAATGGAACACATAAGAACAAGTAACTTTTAGAATTGCTCTTGAATTCATTCATAAGGAAAGCTACAACTTGTTGTTAAAATTTATCTAGCTACAACTCCCTGATTTATCAGCTACAACTAAATGGAACTACATCGCCAAATATTCTCCAACACACATTGGAAAGAGTACCGACCCCTAATCAACAAGCTACAACTTGGTTTCGATACTCACTATTCCATCTTTCATCCATTTTCACACTAGGATCAATGGCTGCCTTCTCTCCTTAAAAAAAAATAAAAAATCTATGTCACCACTTCAGAAAAACACCTACATCAATATATGATTATTGTGAACCCCATACCAACACCTTTCTGCACCAGAAGCTCTGTATAATAAAAAATTCTATCAATTTTGCTTAATTAGCATGCTTTTATAGATTTTTCTTTTTGATAACTTTGGCTTTATTTATTCTTGAATATGTGAATGACGCCTTATTTTTTTTCGTTTGTCCTGTTCATCTCAGTCTTTTGGACTAAGTTTTCTATTCTGAGATTAATATCCGAGTCAAACTAATATTTGCTACCTTTAATGCAACTTGAACTGATTTTTTTTGCTTATTTTTTGCATTCTGGATTTTTATAGAATTTAGCAGTGCACCTGCTATTTTTATTTACACTTAGTTTGGCTTAAACGCCAATTTTTACTGCAAAAACTGATAGTTCCACTATTATATTCATAAGTCCCTTCATTGGCTCCTTTTCCCTGTTTTCCACCATAGGACCAATCTCCATGACCATCGACTTAATACTTTTGGAAATTAATCCCTTTGAGTGCTACGCAAGCCAATTTCATTTATTAAGAGCTCTTTTGTTGTTGGTCCCGCTTCTATGCTATGTGACCAACCATCATCCCAAAGGCCAGTGATCTTTTGTTTCTACATGAAACAATCTAAAGAACTTGCTCTTAGCGACTCCTAGAGCCTCTACAACTCTTTATATCTTTGTGCCATTGGTTTCTTCCTATGGAATAGGGCCATGTGTAGGAATTTAGTGTGTAGCTACCTTCCTCCTAATGCATTAAGCTATTTGCACCACAATAACCCATTGGGGTCTAACCTCTAGGTTGGCATGTCCATGGGGACTGCCTGTTGTGTATTTCATTGGGTTTCACTCTACCTCCATGGCCTGGTGCCTTTTGTTTGATGCCTTGTTTTGAGTTATTTTAACAATCCCACCAGGGCAATGCTCACAGAATGAGATTTCATATGGGTCCTCTCACTTCCCTTTTGATTGACTACCAGTATGTGATGTCTATTGATGTGTCCAGGCACATGCCTCCCAAAAATACCTTTTGTGTACTTTTTAAATATTTCGAGTTAATCATGTCGGGATGATGTCATGCTGACATCAATAGGGACACCTGGCGCCTCCGGAGTGGTGACATTTATCACCCAAAAATCAGACCTTTGGGTGCTCAAACATGTCAAACATGCATGACATGTGTCCTCCTCTTATTGGTTGATGCTAATGTCAGTATCGTCTGATGTCTGTGACAATCATGAGCTACTACCCATCTTCTTGGAGGAGAGATAAAAGATCCTCTTAGGCCTTGTTTTACGACCATCTTATTTTTTATTTTGTTTTTCCAAACAACACTGAGTTCAAGCCCTTTCCACAACACCACTACTGAGTGGAATGTGGTTTCATGAGGGTTTCCCCCGGGATAGATCTCCATTATTTATCTATGTGATCAATTATATGGCAAACCACTCCCCATGACCATAAAGCCTTTGCCTGTGTTGTTGTTTGAAAGTTGCCCCATAACCTGACACTTTCCTCAGGACGCTTAGCCATGTGGACCTAAAAAAAAATTTAGGCTTCAACCTCCGGGCTGCCTCTATTGGGCCAACGTATAATCTGGGCTTGCTACTCGCTCACTATTGGAAAACGCTTAATTTTTGTGTCCCGATGACTATTGTCCAGTTGCTTAGACTTTGTCACCAAAACAATTCCATCAGGGTGTATATGATGAGGTAAGCCCTCTAGGTGAACTCTGCATGTGGTCCAACATGCTACTTCCATGTCTTCCTAGATTTCTTGCTTAGAGGCTTTATCGTCCTTAGCACCAAGTTTGGCTCTTGTGCCAACTTTAGTTGCACACCAAAGGCTCCGACCACCTTTAACTTTTCTATGAAGGCCTTAGGGTCACCAAAATCTGATTGGCTCTATCGTTTGATCCATGATGCATTTTCAAGACTTCCATATATTGTTGGAAATCTCTTTCATATCTTTATCCATATGGGTGGATTACCTGTGCATCTAATATGGTAAAGTGCTCCAAAATTGGCTCCAAATCCACTGCGTTAATTCTCATCTTTTTCCCTTCTTGTGTGCCTAAAACCTTCTCCCTAAAGAATTTCTTTGACACATGTGCCTCCTGCTACCACCTTTCTCCACCTTTTGATATCAATGACAACATATTTCCAACATTATCCCCCTTTGGCATTGATGGCAACACCAAAATCAAACAAAACATCTTTTGCTCTTCTAGGAACAACCTTATCAAAACATGAGTGTTTCTACCCCTGAGATAAAATTTTGTTATTGTAGTACTGTTGTTGTGCCCGATCACTACTATTTCTCCTTTGATCTTATATATTTCTCCCCCTTTAGTTTTCTCCTTCCATAGATCTCTCCGCCAATTTTTAATTTTTTTTATTCCAATAGATCTCTCCCCCTTTGACATCAATGTAAAACACACGAACATGCTCCCTCCATCACCATGATTCTCTTGGTCATGTTGATCCTTGTGCACTTGGAAGCTTCACCAATATATGCGGAAAAATATAACAGCTTCTTGGCTTCCTCTTGGAGGAGGAGCTAGTGAAGGGAGGAAAAAGGAATGACTTCCAATCATTGCCTTGAGTACTAAAATTGTTCTTTACGAAATGGATTGGTGAAGATATCAACAACTTGTTCTCTGGTAGGAAAATACTCCAACTTCACAATCTGAGCTACTAATTTCTCTCTCAAGAAATGAGACTTGATGGGAATATGCTTTATCTTGGAGTGAAATACTAGATTCTTTGAAATGCTTATTGAACTTGTGTTGTCACAAAAAATGGGGATTAGTTGATCATAAAACACTTGTACATCTTGCAAAATTTTATTCATCCACAATAATTGAGTATAATAAGAAGTTGTTGCAATATATTTTGCTTCAGCTGTAGATAAGGAAATGGAAGCTTGCTTCTTTCATAAACATGAGACTAGACTTTCTAGAAAGAAAGAAACACCACTTGTTCTTTTTATATCATCCACATCACGTACCTAATCAACATCAATATTAAATAGTAAATGAAAAATATTTATCTCTGGGTTACCACAGACCATAGTCCACTACTACTCTGGGATATATGAGGATCCTCTTAGCTACTAATAGATGGATTTGTATGGGAGCTTCTTGAAATCTACCAACTATAGCAACGACCTACATGATGTATGGTCTTGAAGTTGTCAAATATAAAAGGTTGTCAATGATGGATCTATATAAGGTTTGGTCCACTTCTGGAGATTCATCCATCTTACTAATATTGTAACATGTCACCATTGGAGTGCTCACCAAATATCATTCTTCCATGCCAAATTTCTTTACCACTTCCTTGAGATACTTGCCTTGAGAAATAAAAATTCCTTTAGGAGTTTGCGCTATCAAACAATCCAAGGAACTATGATAGCTCTCCAAGCATGGACATCTCGAATTTGACATTCATATAAACTACTCATAGCAAATATGAAACATATCATCAACATATACCACAATAAGTTTTCCATCCTTTTATTTGACATATAAGTTGTTGTCAGTTGCACCTCTTTTGAATCCACACTTGAGTAGCTAGTTGTCTAGCTTGGAATACCATGCTCTAGGGGCTTTCTTGAGAGCTTGTATTTGAGCATAGCCTTTGCATAGCAACCTAGTCTTGTTTCTTACCACTTCGCCATGGTCATTTAATTTATTCTTGAAAACCCACTTTGCGGCAATGACATTCTTGTTAGCAGGCCTTGGAACAAGTTCTGAAGTCTGATTTTTCTATTTGATCCAATTCTTCATTTATGGCCTTTAGTTAGTGTTGATCTTGACCGGCTTGAACAATATCCTTTGGTTTCCCCATGGACAAAAGGGAAACATGTGCTTATGCAGGGGCATTGAGAAACTTCCTTCTAGTCTGCACTCTATAATTTAATTCACGAAATGTTTGATCAATAGGGTGGTGTTTTTGTACAAACCTTGGGGGATCTTTGGTTAAAATAGCAACAAGAAATGTTAAAAATAACATCTAGAAATTCTAATTTAATTTGTCCTTGAATTAAATTGTAATTCTATTCTCATAGAAACTTCTAACCATTAACTAAGTGAAGTTGATTTAGTTGGCTCAATAAATTCGAGTTGGAAGCCTATCTAGAGTCATGTAGAGTGATCCCTAATTTTTAGGGGACTAGGTTGAGCTCTTTTGAATTGTAATTAGATAACTCAGACTAACTGAGTTATAGTTAGTTAATTGAAGATCAACTCATAAATAATTCATGCATGTCAATTTAGAGGAATACCTAGTTGAGATTAGAGTTTAGGGAGAATGTACTATCAGTTGTATAATTTTCCGAGTTGTACAGATGGTGCATGCAATCAGTAGAAGGCATATGATGGATTGCACACTTATGGATGAGGAATTTCCCAATTAAATAAGGGCTAATTCTCTCAGTAATTGCGCAAGGAAGTAGGGACTTGGAAGAAAACAAAATTGGCTAAGTGTTGGCTTGAGCTGTTTTGTGAAGTAGAGAGATAGATTGTGTCACACGGAATAAGTCGATCCTGCGGACAAGATAGACCTTCCTAGAATCTAAAGAAGACCTAATGACAAGCAAACCAACCAGACACTATCTTTCTCTAAATATGCTTTAATAAACAATGGCAAACAAGTGTTTTTAGGGCCTACCTTAGGTCCAACGCAAGTTTGTGGATGCCCTCACTCCTTCGATCCAAATGACCTCCTTTGTCGCGAATCTGCAAACACAAACAAGGCAAACAAATTAAATAGCACCTGAAAAGACAATATCACAAAACATATTTAACATGAAAGTCAAGGAGTCCATGAAACAAATAACATGAGATACTTGTTGAGAAAAATGAGTTTGATTGTATTAATTCAAAAGAAGAAGAACTTTACAACCTTTGCCTTGACGCTGTACAAGCTCCTCCCAGGGTCCAGCAAGAAGTCTCCTCTACTTTGACAAGTTTCACTCACTCCCCAATGAAGCCAAAAAGGTATGTGATCTCTCCTCTTAAGCTCAACTAGGAAGTCTTGATTTCACCACCATTTACCCTCAAAAATGTTCAGCATCTAACCTTCTTAGCAACCAGCCCAATGCCTGTATTTATAGTGCAATGGAGGGAGGTTACTAGGTCCGCCTTCAAAGGGATAAAGCCCTCCTTCAAAGGGATAGCTACTCTCATCAAGGGATTAGCTCCTTCTCTTTTTGGATGCATGAACCACCTCAGAGCGAACAATCCACGTCAAAATTCCTTCTAGAATCCTCTAGAATTAACCCAAAGTGAGTTTTTTAAGATAAAACTTGCGCCTTTTGACTTTCACAGGGGTCCACACCCACACCGTTAGGGACAGAGCGGGTAGGTCCGCAGCTTTTGTAAATAGAAGGTGTGGGACCGCAGGTGACAGTGAGAGAAAGTGCGGAACCAGAGTTACATTGATTTTTAATGTCTTTCTCCCATTTTCAAAGCTTGACTTGAAGAGCTGAGGTCTGAGACTTGCCTAGGAGGACAATACAAGTGATGATAGACCCATACTGACTGCAAATAATCATGGTGACGATATTTTTGTGTAACAGATTGCCCTGTAAAGTGCAAAGTCTGTAGTAGATGAGGATTTCATTGATCATTTAGGAAGAGTGAAGTACTTTATCATTTCGAGGATCATCTTGTGGAGAGCCTGGTTGGAACCTGTAAAAACATTCAATGCAAGATATATATATGAGATCATATCATCGCTGAGGTAGGCATTCCCATACTCAGATCAAAACTGACTAGAAAAACTAACTACTACTCTGATATAGGAATGATCTTGTAAAACATCACAGGTATAGACTCATGTGGACACAGTATGGACGCAGCCATCTGTTTATGAATAGTCCATTATATAATGAATACAAAATTCCTCGTAGCCTGGATTGTGGAAACTAGATCCAGGGTCTTCATTTCTACTTCCCGAAATAGTATGATTCTATCCATGCGAATGAATGTGTTGATGTCGAACATGGTAGAAACCACTTGATTACCAGTCAATGATGTAAACTGTTAACAAGTGTGAGAGAAACCACCAGTGATGTCAATGGCTCTCAAAGTACCCAGTACAATCCATGAGATGCGAATAAATGTGTTGATGTCGAACATGTCACGGAATCCTTTGATCGAAGGTCAATGATGCAACCTGTCGTCAAAGGCGAGAAACCTGCCATTGAGGCATGCAAATCTCAAGGTACTGACGATTTCTAGATCATCTTTCTAGATAATGAGCTGAAGTCGATAGAAAGCGATCCGTCGCAGGCAAGCCCACAACACGAAATCATAGGTCAAGTTGAAGAAATTTAGTTGCAAGGACTGACTCAGGGATGGTCAAGAAAGATGACAGATATTTTGCAGATGAATGGCTTATTGGCAGTGAACTCTTGAACACATAACGACATGACATATGGTTTGGTGACAATTGACCCAAAGTTAATACCCAGAAACTGGCTGAAGACTTTCAATGTGGTTTGATCAACTGTTAGGCAAAGGATTTCCCAACCCAGGTGAATAAAAGTGTGGTGTTCAAGAGTGGTTACAAAGTATGACAAACAGGCTCATTTTTCTCTCTTTTCCCCCACCATTTCTGGCAAGTACCTCTTTATTTTTGACAATCTTTCAATGTGGTTTGATCAACTGTTAGGCAAAGGATTTCCCAACCCAGGTGAATAAAAGTTTCGTGTTCAAGAGTGGTTACAAAGTATGACAAACAGGCTCATTTTTCTCTCTTTTCCCCCACCATTTCTGGCAAGTACCTCTTTATTTTTGACAAGCTTGAGGAGGATAACAATTGCTTGATTATAAGCTCATCCTTCGAATGAGTCCAACTTAGTTTAAATTCGAACCCTAAGAAGGAGTAGTTCGTTCCTGTTTGTAATTGAACAGGTCCTTTACTGTGAGATTTTAACGAGTCCAGTATAGGAGAAACTCGGCGTTTTTCAATTTTAGAGAGTCTGAAAAAACTTAAGAAGACTCCAGGGTTGACCTTTTTCGTAAATTTGTGTCTCCCAAGCCCGTAAAAGTATAAAATAATACTTGAGAGAACTGCTTGATCTTTTACGACCAAGGAGTACTTTTCATCATTAGTGCCTTTGATCCAAAAAAGTAAAAAAGCGATCAACGACACGTCGTTTTATAACCAATATCAAATTTGAAACGACAAAAATCCGACGATATTTTAATGTTTTTACGGTCGGAAAAGAGCTGTAAGTGGACCGTCTTTTAATTCCATTTTAACGAGTTTAAAAGAAACACTCGGCAATCTTTTCATGTTTTAGGAGTCAGAAAAGAGCTTAAAGGTGACTCTAAATGTTTTTCTTCGAAAATGATAGATTTCATCTAAATAATCCTTTATCCTGCACAAAAACACAAACATTACTCATACCTATTTGAAATGGATAAAAATGTCGCAAAAATACCTTTCCAAAGTGAAACATAAACAAATTTGCAATTTATTTACTCAAAAAACTTATAAAAAGGGCCCTCGTCAATTCATTTTTACCGTTTGAGTTTTGGGTGAGAAAATAGTGCTTTTGCTCAAAAAACTTCCCGTGAAGATTGTGGAAAATCCAACCGTCAGAATCGAACGTTGTCTTCTCCAGGTAATCCACATCATCCTACTCTTCATTTTTAACCGTTTCAATTTTTGTTTTAGTCATTTATTTCATTTTGGGAGGGTTTTTAGGCATAAAACCCGCGCGCAGGGGCCCGCAGGTTTACCACTGCTGGCCTGCAGACCCCGACTTTTTCTCCATTGGGAAAAAGCTCGGGGTCCGCACCTTCCATGTAGAGAAGGTACAGTCCCACGCATTGTGTCTAACCCGGAGGGTACGGTCCCCATCGCAAGGGTTTTTAACCCAAAAATTCTCAAAAATGGAGCAATCAAAATAATTTCTAGCAATTTAATTTATCCTTATGCTTGATGCAGAGAGTACATCATGCTAGATTGGCGTGAACGAGAGCATGAGGACGTGGATGCTGCCGCATGGAATCATCAGCCCTCACTTGATGCTTTGAGGGCGTGCGGCTTGTACAAATTCTGGGCCATTCCTGGCATGAGGGCTCAGGTGGATTTCTTACAGTGGTTGGTTGACAGATGGAGCATACAGGACCAATGCTTCTTCATTGGTGGCCACCAGCTCGAAATCGAGCCGGCGGACATATATTTCTTGACTGGTTTGCCTAAGAGAGGCGAAGACTTGACTCTGTTTGGGGCTAGGCTAGGTGGCCAGTCTGTCGATAGCCTCCGGCTAGAGTACTGCAACAGCTAGGCTAGAGACAAAGGGATAGACATAAAGACCATATCCCGTCCTGAACTCATGGTGATTTTGTTTACTGTCACCAGACTTTGCGGGGCTGCCACATTACATATTGCCACTGGATCCCAGATGCGTATGGTAGTTGATTGCTTTCGAGGCACCATCTTCAACTGGTGCGATGCCGTGTTGGCCAATCTGAAACGCCAACTGACCAGGGCCAAAAATAGACAACTAAAGACCTTTGGTTATGGGGCTTTGGTTGTGAGTTTTGGCCTGAAGAGGGTTCCTATGTTGATCCCGCAGCACCTTACTGTTGGAGCTGGGCTTCCTCGAGAGCCCAAACTAATGCGATGGGTCGCAGTTATGGCCCGTCACCCGGACGAGAGGACAGAGGTTGCTCGATTCAGACCTGAGTATTTCCAATGGCTGGAAAACCAAGTTTTTTCTATTCAGGACTTCCCTTACGCTGGGATAGATTTTCGTGGTGACCCAGACATGGTTCTTCCACCAGGAGAGCAGTGGGATGATTCAGGTAAAATCATTTTCAACATTTTTCCTATTTTAATTTTTTTATTATTTTTCCATCATCTCAAAACTAATAGCAAACGTTTCAAATGTAGATGTGGATCCACAGCGACTAGTCGCTCTCTGGCCTTACGAGAAGAAACAACCAGTTGCACCCGCGCCAGCCCCATAGGACGAATCAGCAGAGGTTTTGGCTGAGTTGGAGGGTCATCTCGAGCACTTAACAGGAGATATTCCGGAGACCACTATAGATGACATTCCTCGTCGACTTCAGCGCTATGTGATTGGGGTCCCGGGATCTTTTAGGAGGTTCCTTTGCAAGGTGGCCTGTGCAGTGGTTTCTTATAGAGATCATCACCAGTGATAGGATGATCGCCTATTGTGGGCACATATGACATTTTTGTTTTTTGTACTTATCATTTTTGCCGATCATAAGGTGTTTTTCAACCTATGATCGAAGACGATGTATTTTTTGACACACTCCTATATATATATCACTATTACTGGCTTATCTTGTAAATCATGTTATGGAATGGTTTTAAATTTACATGTATGATTATTGCAAATGTCTATTTAACATTCGAGACGCAATTGCATCTGCTAATGTATTTAAAGATCTTGGAATATGCTGATATTCAATATAATCAAATTCACATTCCAAGAGATGCACTCTCAAAAATAATCTTAATAACACTAGATTTCTAATGGCATACACTCTATTAAGCTGTAATACAATGAGTTCAGAATCTAACCTCACTATCAAACTCTGAATCCCAAATGAAATAGATTCAGATAATAACTCAATCACTGCACTATACTCGGCAATGTTGTTCGTTGTTTGACCAAGGCTTACCCCATGCATAGATACTAACTCATCAGAGGGCGAATAGATAACCCAAGCTGCAGAAGAAATGTTCCATGTATTACGACAAGCACCATCAGCAAAACCAATGTATGTTTGGAGAGGCATCGACATCTGCAATATCAAGAGTAAAACCAAGATAAGCAGGAATAATGATGAAAAAACACTCTCTAAGCTAAGGACACTGTTTAAACTAAAACACACCAGCTAGAAAGAAAAACTACCCTAACTAAAAAATCTCCATACCCATTCTTTAAGCATAATACCTCTTCAAGTAAAGACCATTTTGGGTTTACCCAAAGAGTCCCCGTCAAAGTCTACCAATTCATAAGCCCCTTTTGCTAGCTTTCGCTTGACAACATAGGGACCATGCCACATAGGAACAAATTTTCCAGCGCCTAATTTATCATTATCTTGATCGTAAACTAAGACTAGATCTCCTTCCGAAAAATTTCGAGGGGTCACATTTCGATCATATTGAGCTTTCATGCGTTTTGCATGAGTCTCGATCGCCAATGCAGCATCACGTCGATTCTCATCTAATTGAGCCAAGTATAACAAACGCTTTTCCTCTTCGGAAGTGGCTGGAAGTAACTCGATGGCCATTTGCAGTGACGGGATTTCGCATTCATTGGGTAACACAGCTTCCAAACCATAGACTAGTTGGAAAGGAGTGAACCCTGTTGATGTTTTTACTGAAGTTCGGTACGCCCAAAGCACTGAAAATAACATGTTGTGCCAATTCGACCGATGAATCCCAATGATTCTTCGGATCATGATAACTAAAACTTTGTTGATGGATTCAACCAGACCATTAGCTTGTGGATAATAAGGGGTTCAACTATCGTGACGTAAACCAAGCTGGCCTGTAAGTTCGGTCATCATAACGTTTCGAAAATGACGCCCATGATCAGTGATTATTGCTTGTGGGACACCACACCTAGCAATTATATGATTGAACACGAAAATTGCAGCTGTCTTGCCATCTGCCTCAAATGTAGGCATCGCCTCGGCCCACTTGGTAAAATAATCTACCGCAAGGATGATATACCCATGCCCCCCGGACGAGTGAGGGTTACATGTAATAAATTCGATACCCCATTTGGCAAAAGGACCAATGACAATTATAGGGTGGAGAGGAGCAGGTGGAGCGCGCATATTTTGATAAAAAATTTGGCAGTTGTGACATTTTCGGACCGCCGTAATAGAATCTTTAAATAAAGACGGCCAGAAATAGCTAGCGCGCAATATCTTTTGGGTTGTGGCATACCCAGACATATGACCGCCACACGCTCTAGAGTGACAGTCATTTAGAACCCTTTCAGCTTCCTCGTGAGTTAAGCAACGTCGAAACACAGAGTCCGCCCCACTGCGATAAAGAGTATCTCCAATAATCCTGAATTGTTGGGACTGGAATCGAATTTTTCGACGTTCTGACCTTGAAATTTCTGGCCGAAAGGATTGGGTCTGGAGATAAACAATGATATCCCCATACCAAGGATCTAAAGTGTTGATTAGAAACAAGGATTCATCCGCAATGGGCTCCTCTGCCACTGTTTCCGTGTCAGCATGTGGGAAGTCACACATTAACTCTGCAAAAACTAAAGATTTCATAGACTTAGATTTCTCAAATTCCAAGTCAAACTCCTGCAGGATAACAATCCATTTAGAGTACTTTCCCACTAGCAATTGCTTGGTCAAAATGTAGATCATAGGGTTGCAATCCGAAATTACTGTAGTTTTACGTAGTAAAATGTAGTGACGAAAACGTTGGACAGCTTGAACAGCTGCCAATGCCAATTTCTCCACATGTGAGTACTTTAGCTCAGTTGGATTTAAAGTTCGACTAAGGTAATATATCACATGTTCAGTTCCGAATTCATCTTCCTGAACTAAGACCATTCCAATGGTGGAATGAGAGGCGGCGAGATACAAGAAGTAATCCTGGTTGTAGTTGGGAGGATGCAATAATGGTGCATGGGTTAATGCGTGTTTGAGTGCATCAAAAGATTTCTGAGCTATCTCATCCCAATAGAATGGAGTATTTTGCTTCAACAACTGGGTAAAACCCTTTGTAACCTCGGCGTAGTTAGGAATGAATCGTCGTAAAAATTTTGCTTTCCCCTGCAAACTTTGGAATTGGCGAAGACTCGAAGGAGGAGCTAATTTGATGATAGCTTCGACCTTCGAGGGATCGACGTGAATGCCGGCTTTTGAAACTACAAACCCCAGCAATCAACCCGTTTCTATACAGAAGACAAATTTGTGTGGTTTCAATCGAATCCGATAATGCCTACACCTCATAAAGATTGCTCGTAAATGGACGAGGTGATCAACTCGATGTAATGAATGAGCAGGCAAGTCATCGAGATACGGTTGCACAATGTGTTTGATGTCATGAAACGCATAAGACATGGCCCTTTGAAAGTTGCTCCAGCATTCTTGAGCCCAAAAGGTAACTTGCAATAAGCAAATGTTCCCCATGGACAAATGAAAGCCGTTTTTGGTTGATCGGCAGGTAGAATATTGATTTGATTGTATCCCGAAAAACCATCCATAAAGGAGAATATTTCGCTGCCGACACAATCATCAATGATTTGATCGATATAGGGTGTTGGGTAATTGTCCTTTGGACAGGCTTCATTAATGTCCCTATAGTCAATGCATATTCTTATTGTTCCCTGCTTTTTGTTAACCGGAACAATATTCGATACCCAATCCATTAACGGGATCGGATAAATGAAACCTGCTTTCAATAGTTTTTCAACTTCTGCTTTAATTGCAGCAGCTTTTCGTGGGTGAATCTGACACAAATGTTGCCGGACGGGTTTAGCGTCCGAGTAAGTCTTGATCTCATGAACAACAATCGCGGGATCAATTCATGGCATTTCCTCATAGGACCAGGCAAACACGTCGCGGAATTCTTGAAATAGGGCCTTATATATCTGAATTTCATCATCTGTACACGAGGCACCTATATGAATGTTCTCAACAATTCCGGGCTTAACCGAAATGTCAATAGGAATATTTCGAGAGATGTTTCCCAAATTTAACTCTGAAACGGGATGTTTCATTGGATTCTGAGGTTCCTTGACATATTCAGTTGTAAAAATTGATGAGAAATCATTTTCAAAACGATCATTCTCGGGTAAAAATGAAGATCTGTGATGGAGATCTTCCCATGGTAAATCATCTACACATAGGATTTCATGAATTTGCTCATCAGAGTGAACAAGTTCAGAAAATGTGATTAAATCCGAGTTTGATGTGAAAAGTGATTCCTCACGGACCACATTCATGAAGTCATTTTCGGTTGAAGATGGGTCGGTAAACGATTGCACGGCCTCATACGCAATTTCATATGGACTCAAAGGCAGGACATCGCCTAATGAGTCTATCTCAGATTCGGAAGGAATGATCCAAGGATCATCATAAACAATGGTGTCTGATGTAATCATATGAATGGTTGCAAATGAAGACGATGCGTTGATCAGAGGAAAAGGAAAAGTTCCCAGTAAACCGACATCTTTAACTAATCCTACTCCAACATCCTTATATGGGATAGTCGTTTTACCGACATGCTGAATACTCTCAGAAGAGGCTGGGTCGGATGAAAAGTAATCCAACTGGTCTATGGTTATGATCTTTCCATTATGTGGAAATTTTATTACTCGAAAGACTGATGAAACAACCGCTGTCATAGCGTAAGACCAACTTCGACCCAAGAGAAGGGTTGTAATCTAGAGGGGCATCAACCACCTCCACATCTAGACTAACGGTTTTTCCTTCAACCCCTATAGGAAAATCCTGTAGAATGCCAAAAGGATGAAACCCACAGCCATCAAAGGCCTTTAGAATCGTCGGGGATTGGTTTAGCGAAGGAGAACCAAGTGATCTCCAGCACTGTATCAACATAATACATGTTGAGGCTCCCTCATCAATTACAGTCCGATGAATAGGCCTGTTTTTTACTATCACTGGAATCTGGAAAGCCATTTGATGAGGCAAACGCAGTGTACTAACCGTGCCAATCATACCATCGGTGGCATGAGATCCCGGAGGAGCTGCAGTGATTTGATTTTGCTTGGGAAGATCGGGGATTTTCTCGTGTAACGTACCTGACTGAGTATAGACCAAGTCAAGGTACTGTGCTTGAGCAATTACTTGCTCCTCAGTAACAACTCCGGCTTTAGCAACATCTTCAGTGATCTTTGGCAACAAAGATTTTACAAACCACTCGGCCAAGATCTGATCCGGAATAAACACCTTCACTAAATGTCGTCGACGTCTCCACTCATGAATATGATCTGAAATGTAAGTGGATGTCGATTGCTTTAACGAAGTTAACAATTCCGTGCCATTGTCATATCAGACTGGCAACTGAAAATGAGTTAAAAACGAGGTAGCTAACTGACTAAAATGATAAAAAGTGCCTCGCGGTAACTCAATGTACCACTTGGCCGCGAGACCAATTAGAGTGCGCTGGAAAAGTCTAAGACGGATTGAATCATCTGAAATGGAGTTAGATGCACACTAGAGGTGATAAGTCATCACATGGTTCGACAGGTCCTCTCCTGATTTACCTTTGAACTTAGGAATGTCACTGGGCAACTTATTCGGCATTGGTGGCCAAAACGGAAGATAATTAATGGGATCGTTCGTTAGGCGCGACAAGTTAGGCAAGTCCAAAGTTGCGATAAACAATAATTGCCTATTAGGATCCCTAAAACTCTGGGTCATGAGACCAGCCCCAGGAGGAGGATATCCAGGATAACTAGGAATAGGAATTGCGTTTGGGATATTGTATCCTCCCGGAAAACCAGGATTAACCGGACTGTACTGGGGTTATTGAGGTTGTTGATAAGTGTACCTAGGGTACGGTTGATACTAATAGACTGGCTGTTGCACAGCAGGACCGAATTGGTACTGTCCCTGGTATGGTTGATAAGTAAATTGTGGTTGACTTGTGACAACCGTACTTGAACCAGGTTGTCCTACAGGCATCTGAACCGAAATTTGAATCGTAGATCTAGACGGTGGTAAAGATGTCTGAGGAGTAGATACAGGAACAGTAGAAACTGGAGCTGTCGATACTCCAGAAGTAGGTGGGGTAGATTGAGCAGATGTTGCGGCAGTTGTAGCAGTCGTTTGAGGCGGAGTACGAGGTGTACTAGGCCCAGGCTAAGAAACTACCGAAGGTACAGAAGTTTGAATGTTAGACTAGATTGGTTGCTGGTGTGTACTAGAAACTAAGGGTTGTTCAGTTTGAGATGACAATTGTACATTTGGCTGCAACACCTGTTGAGTTTGCGATGGATCCCACACTATATTCATTCCGGGGTACTGACCCATAACAGGTTGAGAATATTGAGGACCATAACTAGGTTGAGGGTAGGATTGGTAATTGAAAGGTACATTTCCCGTTCCTTGAACATACGTTTGACCAGAGGGTGGTTGGAAACCTTGGTTCGAGTACTGACCTTGGGGTTGATACCCTTGAGGCACGTACTGATAATGGGGTTGACCTTGAGGTATAAATTGATACTGGGGTTGACCTTGGGGTACATATTGAGTTTGGGGTTGACCTTGAGGGACGTACTGTCCCATAGGTATGTACTGTCCTTGAGGTTGCCCCCTAGGCGAGAATTGAGGCTGCCCCCCAGGCGGTAACTGGCCACCTTGAGGTTGAGGATTGGGAATAGAACCTGACATCATAAGAATGTTTTCTATGCTCAATGGTTTAGTTCCATTACTTCCAGTTAATAACCCTTGCTCAATGGGTTGAGGAGATGCTCCAGAAAAAGTACCAGAAAGGGACTGATACCCAGAGGGAACAGAATGACCGCCGTACAAAAAGGATTCGGGCGATTGAGTAAACATGGACGACTGATTCGACATATTTAACGAAGGATAATAACCTCTAGGTGTTGGGTGATAAGGAGCACGAGGTGGTGAAAAACTTAACCCTGGGTTTTCTAAGAAATTAGTCAAAGAAAGATATCAAGTACTGCTCCTAGGTGGACTGTAAAAAATTGATTCACGCTCCCTTAGCTCAATAACAGGTTGATTTTCAGGGATAGGGATGCCTACTTCTTCTTCCGGAGTAGCAAGTTCTGCAAAAGCAATAAGTCTAGAAGGAAGATCTTGGGTGATTACTCTTTCTACCCTAGGTGAACCAGGACCACTAGAAGTTGGAGAAACAAACCCCGATGTCGGAGTAGCAGCAAATTCACTTTCAGGCTCGGATATTTTAGGTTCCTCACCTATATCACTAGTAGATGAAAAGCTACCAGTAACTTCGGAAACAGACACTGACTGTGGATTATAATCTGCCACTGACGTTTGAAAATTAGGATGTACTATCAAAGAAGATTCTCGTTCTTCAGGTGACCCAACTCTACTGTCTCTAGGAGTTACGAGGACTTTCAAGCCTTCAAGCTGGCTCGGTACTTCCTCAGGAGTTTGGCCTCGAAGTCTACGGGACTTCCTCAGTAACTCAGCCACGTTTACAAACTCAGGAGGTTGGCCCCGAAGTCTACGGGACTGCCTTGGTAATTCAGCCACAGTTAAAAACTTTTAACTACTTCACATGCAAACAAAGTAAAATCTCAATGAAAACCACCTAAAGTCTCTAAAGAACCAAACAAATTTGAATCACACACCTAAAGAATCTAGGAGATCAAACACACACAAACAGTAACTTTCCGTACTGAAAACACTAGTTGGTGATGAAATCCAACGTCGCAGAGTTCAATACAGAAATGGCAGTTGGAACAGTTACGCGGCAACTTGCTTAATGAATAGACTAGCACAAGTTCCTCCACTTAACCGTCTCGAGTGAATAGAACCCCCCAGAAAATCCAAGTGAGTCTAGCCAACGTCTGCTCCAGCTACAATGTGATATTCCCACCACTGTCACCTTAGGAAGAATCCTAAAGAATATGGCCACTAAGGTTACCAACTGAAACAAATACACCTGGGGGAACAATCTACAATCTGATATGCACACAAGGGAAGATTAGCAAGATCAATCCCCTTGAAGGCTCCTTGACATAATCCAAGGTTTACCAACAAGTGACCCCAGGCTCCTCGACAATGGTTAATCCGAGGTCTACCATTTTTAATATGTGAATATCTGGCGTCGTTCCCAATGAGGAAGGATTGATTCCCACACTTGTTCGGACACGATCTCGTGCTTCTCCTTTAAGAGGAGCTTTCCCAGAGTATAAATGCAACAATTGGATTTCTTCCCTACCACAAGATACAGCTACTTGTTTGTTTTTACTGTCTTGGAGAGTTAAGTACTCTCCTACTCCAAGACACTAGCCTAAGCTAAGTTGGTGTATCAGATCCCTAGAAATAAAAATGTTACTAGATGAATTTTACTTTAAGTGTTATTTTTTATTTGTTTTTGTTTAAGTCAAAAGGTGCAGAGATGAAACTCGTGGTATGAAGACTCGACTCAAAATCACTAAAAATGCGCCTAAGATGATTTAAACAATCTTTTTCTCTTCAATGAACTTCTAACTAAGAAAGAGTTTGAGAATGCAAATACTTTGTAAGCACAAATCTTTCTCAATCAAACAAATTAAAAGAAGAGCTTTTGCCTTTTCCAATGCACTCAAAATGAGACAACTAGTTATTTCACAAAAATTTCCCTAGTGGAGTCGCCATTTTGTCACACGGAATAAGTCGATCTTGCGGACAAGATAGACCTTCCTAGAATCTAAAGAAGACCTAATGACAAGCAAACCAACCAGACACTATCTTTCTCTAAATATGCTTTAATAAACAATGGCAAACAAGTGTTTTTATGGCCTACCTTAGGTCCAACGCAAGTTTTTGGATGCCCTCGCTCCTTCGATCCAAATGAGCTCCTTTGTCGCGAATCTGCAAACACAAACAAGGCAAACAAATTAAATAGCACCTGAAAAGCCAATATCACAAAACATATTTAACATGAAAGTCAAGGAGTCCATGAAACAAATAACATGAGATACTTGTTGAGAAAAATGAGTTTGATTGTATTAATTCAAAAGAAGAAGAACTTTACAACCTTTGCCTTGACACTATATAAACTCCTCCCAGGGTCCAGCAAGAAGTCTCCTCTACTTTGACAAGTTTCACTCACTCCCCAATGAAGCCAAAAAGGTATGTGATCTCTCCTCTTAAGCTCAACTAGGAAGTCTTGATTTCACCAACATTTACCCTAAAAAATGTTCAGCTTCTAACCTCCTTAGCAACCAGCCCAATGCTTGTATTTATAGTGCAATGGAGGGAGGTTACTAGGTCCTCCTTCAAAGGGATAAAGCCCTTCTTCAAAGGGATAGCTCCTCTCATCAAGGGATTAGCTCCTTCTCTTTTGGGATGCATGAACCACCTCAGAGTGAACAATCCACGTCAAAATTCCTTCTAGAATCCTCTAGAATTAACCCAAAGTGAGTTTTTTAAGATAAAACTTGCGCCTTTTGACTTTCACAGGGGTCCGCACCCACACCGTTAGGGACAAAGTGGGCAGGTCCGCAGCTTTTGTAAACAGAAGGTGCGGGACCGTAGGTGACAGTGAGAGAAAGTGCGGAACCAGAGTTACATTGATTTTTAATGTCTTTCTCCCATTTTCAAAGCTTGACTTGAAGAGATGAGGTCTGCGACTTGCCTAGGAGGACAATACAAGTGATGATGGACCCATACTGACTGCAAATAATCATGGTGACGATATTTTTGTGTAACAGATTGTACTAGTGCACGAATTGTTTAGGAGGAAAAAGCATTGAATTTTCTACTCAGATATTCTGGTTCATGCAATATAGATAGTCAAACTTTTTAGCAGTTGCTTTCTCCAGAGAAATATTGTGTTATGTGTGATTGATATTCTTCCTTTTCTGCATATTGTTTTCATTGATCAATTTTGGTTTCCGCTGAAGAGTAGAGTAGATTTGTGTCTTGTTTTTCAGCATATCACATAAGCTATTGAATCTACAGTAAAAATCTTCATGGTATCAGAGCAGGAATTTTTTGGGTGGTGAGTTTGCAGAGCATATCTGAAAATTTTTGTTCAAAAAAAAAAAAAAAAAAAGATCTAGATTCCTTGCGAAAAATACCCAAAAAAAAAACCATCAGAATCAGAGTTTGAATGAGGGAGATATCTTCGATTTAAAATCAACTCTTTTTTCAGAAAATTTTGTGACGGTGGGGCAAATTAAATAGATCAGAGTGCGAATCAAGAACCTGTATTCACTTCAGGTACAAGATGCATGCAATGCCTTGAGGAGCAACAAAAAGGTTAGATATTTGGTCATTGAGAGGGAGCATAAATTACCTCTCAACATGCAGGCTTAGATGTAGCCTCAAAAACAGGCTCAAATGTAGCCTCAACAAGTTGTGGAGCAGCCACAATTAGAGAAGCATAGAGGAGACCAAGTGGAGATATCCACTCAAGCAAAGACCTCCAGCAAGGGGGAATTTTGAGCCAAGTGGGGAGAGGGAGCACATGCAACCATACCTCCAGGTGAGAGGTGGGGCGATGTAAAGTAATAGTCCCAAGAGTGAAAAATTTGGGCAGGGTCCATTGAGATGGTTTGTCTCATGGATTATTACCTTCCTATAGGAGCCCGTAGTACATAGCAGCAGGATGGATCAGTGGCGATTGATGCAGTCAGATGTCAGAGTGATAGAGCCAAAGATTAGCGGTAGTCAGATACTGGGGAGTGGAGAAAAGTGTTGGAAGCAATGCAGATGGCACAATGCAGAGGCCGTAGAAGCGCAAAGTTTTCAGTAGACAATGCAAGAGCTAGTAGTAGTCAGAGACTCTAGTGACAGATGTATCATACTGATTCAGGTTGGATAATTTTTCAATTTCAGAAGTTATAGTATCAACAACACTAGAGAGAAATGTTGCATGCAAAACATTCCAAAGGTATTGAATCAGGATATAGTTGAATTCCTTTCTTGTTGAGAGGGAGTGTTGAAAATAGAAACAAGAAATGTTAAAAATAACATCCAGAACTTTTAATTTAATTTGTCCATGAATTATATTGTAATTTTATTCTCATAGAAACTTGTAACAATTAGCTAAGTTAAGTTGACTTAGTTGACTCAATAAATTTGAGTTGGAAGTCTATCTAGAGTCATGTAGAGTGATCCATAAATTTTAGGGGCCCAGGTTGAGTTCTTTTGAGTTGTAATTAGATAACTCAGTCTAACTGAGTTATAGTGAGTTAAACTAGTCCTAATTGTTGGAGGAACTAGTAGGAGTATAGTAATGGGGAAGTGCACCAGTGCATCCTCAGTACCATATCAGTTAATTGAAGATTCACTCTTAAATAACTCATGTATTTCAGTCCAAAGGAAGACCTAGTTGATATTAGAGTTCAAGGACAATGTCCGATCAGTTGTATAATTTTCCAAGTTATAGAGATGGTACATGCAATCAGTGGAAGGCCTATGATACATTGCGCAGTTATGGATGAGGAATTTCCCAATTAAATATGGGCTAATTCTCTCAAGAATTGGACAAGGAAGTAGGGGCTTGTTAGACAACAAAATTGGATAAGTGTTGGCTTGAGCTAGTTTGTGAAGCATAGAGATAGATTGTACTACTGCAGGAATCGTTCAGGAGGAACAAAAATTGTATTTTCTTCTCAGATCTTCTAGTTAATGAAATATAGATAGTCAGGGTTTTTAGCAGTTTCTTTCCCTAGAGAAATATTGTGTTATGTGTGATTGATATTCTTCCTTATCTGGCTATTGTTTTCATCGATCAATTTTGGTTTCCATTGAAGAGTAGAGTAGATTCTTGTCTTGTGTTTTAGCATATTACTGAAGTTGTTGAATCTACAGTAAAAATCTAAAATATTTGGCTTCAAGAATAGAAGGATCTTCCTTTATTTCTTCTGTAGCTTCCTCATCATTTTCTTCACTAATGATCATTGGTTCATCAACACTGACTTTTTCAAATTGTTTCACTTCTTGATCAACTTTCTCATCTACCTTTACATTTATGCAATCAATGATTTTGTTGGTGACTTTGTTGTAGCATCTATAACCTTGGTTGTTGTGTGAATATCCTAGAAAAAATCCTTCATCTGCTCTCACATCGAATTCTCGAAGTTTTTCATTATTTCTCTTAATGTGGCATCTGCTGCCAAAAAAATTGAAGTGTTTAACTATTGCAAGCTTTCCGCACCCCATCTCATAGGAATTTTTGTCAATGTTTGGTCTAAAAAGAGATTTGTTGGTAATAACTATTGTTCCATGAATTTCCTCTACCCAAAACCTTTATTGAACATTATTTTCTGTCATCATAGCTCTAGCTAACTGTTACACTGACCTATTTTCTCTTTTTGTTGCATGATTTTGCTACGAGTATTTCCCATTGGAAACTCTCTTGATGCCATTATTTTTATAGAGTTCATCAAATTCCTTTGAAGTGAACTCACATCCATTGCTAGACCTTATGCTTTTTATTTTACAGTAACTTTCATTCTCAGCCATTTCTTTGAACACTTTGAATTTCTCAGAAGCTTCAGATTTCTCTCTGAGGAAGGAAACCCACATCATCATGTTGAAATGATCAATTATTAGCATAAAATGTAGCTTACCTGTGGTTGAATACGTTTTGGATGGTCCACACAAAGCCATGTATACCAGATGCAATAAATTTGTTGAAGAATTTTCCTTTGATACAGATAATATTCTCTAACTTTGAAAGCCTAGGGAAATCCTTAATAATATTTTTCTTACTCATATTGACAATTTGGTCAAAGTTCATATGTCCAAGCCTTCTGTTCCATAACCAATTCTCATCAATCTTTGTCAAACAATAATTTTTTGTCTTTTCTTTCAGCACATAGACATTGTTATCTCTTCTTATAGCTTCAAAAACTATTTCTCCTATACCTGTGGACTTAATTTGATCATTTTTAGCTTTGAAGATCATATCATATCCTTTATCACACATCTGAGACATACTCATCATATTTCGTTTCAACCCATTAACATATAAAACATTTTTGGCTTTACCTTTTCCATTTGATAGACTGACCATTCCTTTTGCAATTATCTTGCCTGAAGAATTGTTGTCAAAAGCTACATTACCTTTTTCGATTATTTTCCAAGTCAAAAACTTCCTTTTGTCTCCTGTCATGTGCCTGAAACATCCATTTTCCACATACCAATGGATGCTACCATTTTGAGCATACAACACAATATCATATTTCTCTAATTTTTCTTTTTATTTCCAGAATTTGGGCTTCTATCCACTTTTCTCAATTACTAGCTCTGTCTTCTTCTCCTTTAGCCTACAATTTACTTCTTGATATGGATCTCTTCAGCTACCAAAATTATCCAAGAGATTTTACTTCTGTGATGTTAGAAAAATTGCATGTAAAAGAGTATGAAAGAACCACATGTGCATACATAAAGAAGATGAAAAATACAACAACCATCAATCAGATAACACAAACACATTGATAATGGTGTTCACCCAGTGTGGGTTATGTCTCCAGGCCCTGGTGTCAAGAGTTGGGAAGTCATTTAATTGAATGCTGCAAATTATGATGATGTACATGGCATGTTCTTTTTCATTACAAGGATAATTCCCTCAACCAAAGTGGCATGTATCTCCACGAGACATTCTCAGGAACACACACTCATATGGGAAAATTCCCTCAACAACAGTGGCATGTCTCTACACAAGATGTTCTCCCTGTAGGAACTCTCACTCAAATTGGAATTCATTCAGCATGACAAGCTAATAAAATCTCACATGATGTGGCATACAAGTATCCCTTAACATAATGATAATAAGGGATCTCAACAACAACAACATCTCAAAAAATCAAAGAAAAGCATGACATAACGATATCATATACCTCTGCTTTCAGGAATGGCTAGAAAATGCAAAACTCAGCTGTTGAAACAAATACGACTATTGAATTCGTAGCGCGAAAATGTGTCAAATGACTATAAACTTTGCCCCTTTCTCACATTGTCAAATTTTGGACCATTGGGAATCTTGAAGATTCCCCCAAAGATTAATTCCTGAAGATGGTCGAAAAATCCATTGCTCAGATGAAGAATCTGAGCACACCATTGCGCTCACTACAAAATTCTGTGAAAAATGGTTATAAAGTCAACATCATTCTGACACTGTCAAAAGTTAGCCTCCAAGGGAATCTTTTAGATTCTACAAGATTCTCCAAAGATTCATTGATGTTGGACACCTGAATATATGCTGCTCAGATGGGGAAACAGACCACACCATCGCATTCCTTGCTAAATTTGATTTCTTTTCAGTATAAAGTTGACATGTTTCCATCAATGTCAAAAATCACCCTTTAAGGAATCTTTCAAATTCCTCCAAGATTTTGCATGAGAATATTCTAAAGAATATTCCCCCTGGAATGTTTTGTCTCAAAAAAAGTCCCCAAAGTGGACCCCTTTGGTCTCGGTTCTATGCTTGTTGTTCCACTTGGTTCCTCTCGACTCCCACTCACCCTCCTCGGTCTGCTGCATTGTATGCGTTTTTATATATTTTATTGGGTGGACAAACCAATGCATTGGTTGTTGGCCAAACAACACCATGCCCAGTTTAAAATTCTAGCTTTGGGTGACCGCAATTCAAAACCTATCGGTTTGTTCCTTTTTAATTAAAACAATGTATACCCACTAGAATCATATTAACCACTTGTTCATTTGATTTTTGTTTATACATATAACCACCCCCATATGTGGCTTGTGCAAAACATAACCAATTTTGTAATATGCAAAACATGGTTTCTTTGGTTAACAAATAAATGGTTTTTGTCTTTGATCTGAAAATCACTCGTGAGTGATCTCAGTTAATTAATTAATGAATGAAGGTATTACAGACTCATGTGTTGGTGTGTGTGTCTCTATGTTATCTTAGGCAATGGATCGATAAGATTGAAAAATACACAAACACTGGAGAATAGTAAGAGAAACACAATAAGCAAATACAAGAACACAACAAATTAATAAGGAGTTCACCCTATCCTCCAGGGCTATGTCTCCAGTCTAGCTTTCAGTGGTGGCTTTCTTTTATTGTGTTTTTGAATAGAGTTTTACAATGAGGAGCTCAATCTGAGTCTCTTGGAACAGATGTTGCTTAGCAGGGTGGTACTTGGATTCCCCAAGCCACTAGAGTGCACAGACTTTTCCTTACCAAGTCTCAACCTCAAATGGTCTTAATGGGATGAGTCCAATTTGGTACTCAGTTCCTGACAGATATCCTCTCAAGGATTTCTTGAACCTCTCAAGCCTTCTGTCTTCTCGATGTTGCCTTAACTCTGTAGGTCAGCTCAGCTCTCTATTCTCTGCTTTTTGCTTCTGTCTCTTCTGTCTCATGGTCTCACTGTCTCTTTATTTCTTACAGTGCCCCCTCTTCTTTATCTGTTCATTCATGGCTTAAAGCCAATCCATCCTCTGACTGTTTGCTTCCTCTTCCACCTCTTTGGATCTCCTGTTGTTGTTCGCTTGGAGTTCCCTGCCTCTGCATCATCGCCACTGTGTAACATCTCACAGGGAAGTGGCCACTTATCCTCTGATGAACTGCACCATCTCTTCCTCAAACGGTTTGGTATTTCAGTGACGCTGTGGAATGATTCATCTGCCAATTCAGTGGTCAAATCAGACTTCAAACTTTTATGTATTGTCTCTTAATTATCCCTCTAGATCTGGTCATACATCGGGTGTAGTCTCCGCCTTTAGATCTAGAGCCCACAGATCCTACGGTGTTCACTTTTATTGAGAGGTTGACTTGCTCGACCATTAGCTCATGGGGAGAGGTGGTTTTCTCTCTCATCCACTGGACACGTGTCATATAATGTATGGAATTGCTTGTTCTCCTACCAAATCCGCTTACCACCCAACATGCCTCTGATATTCCACCAGTTTTGGAGCGTGGGACCCGCCTTTTGCTTTAGTGCTTTTTCCTACGATTTCCTAGATTCCCATGTGACTAAGCGCTCGGGACTTTTCCTTCTCGAGGGGTTTTCCCCAGCGAAGCACTAATCGCGCATCAGAAATGGCCTCTGTTTTCTGATCCAGACTTCCCAACTATTATTTTTCCTCCTGTGTGGTCTCCATGGGCCTTGGTCAGCACGCTTTGGATTGAGGTCCTTGTCATTCCTTGATGGCTACAAATTGCCACTGTCCAGAGGTCCTTCCTGATGGCTATTTGTTCACAAGTTTCTAAAGTCTGTCATGATTTGATACAGTCATAGAATTATGATAATCTTTCTTGGATCCAATTCAGATCACGACCTTCCCATTGAAAAAGCTTTTGGACCACCAAAAGTTGGTTTTCAAGCATCGACTAAGTGAGGGTATAATTGTCTCACTTGTCCAATCTCTATCCGCTTTGCACTGCTCAGCTTTGAACCCTTTAGCCTAATTCTGAGGTACTCAACATATCTCCTATGCGTCATTCTCACCTTTGTGTCTAGAACTATGTCTTCCTGCAATTCATTAAGATATTCAGGTAGCAGGTCATCAATAGAAGGAAATTGGCTCTGCTCTTCGGGATCCTCAATTAGTGAAGGTTCAAATAATCTCAAGCAATTTGCATTTACGACTGAGTAGATGTGCATGTAAGCTGGTAGATCAAGGTGAAAAGCATTCTCACCAATCTTCTCAAGTATCTTGAAAGGTCCATACCTGATAGGCTTTAGATTTTTACCTTCACCTTGCATCTTGTCGTTACTGATATACATCCAGACTTGGTCACCAACTTGGAAACTATGTTCCATCTGATGCTTATCATGCCTTGCCTTTTATTTGGCTTGGATCTTTTCCAGTTGTTCCTGTACTGCCTCGTGGATCTCTTAGATTTGTTCAATGAACCTAGTTACCCTGTCCACATCACTATGTCCCTCAACTGTGGTGTCTTTACCAACGAAAAAATCCAAAGGAGACCTTGGTGTGAAACTGAAACAGGTCTCAAAAGGAGATCTCTATGTAGAAGAATTTTTTGCTCTGTTGTAAGCATGCTGCAAACAACATAAATGTTCATCCCAAAGCTTAGGATGTTTGCTGCAATATCCTCTGAGTAATTGGATCACTGTCCTATTGACTACTTCGGTATGACCATCAGTTTCTGGATGAAACGTTGTGCTTTTCTTCAGTTTGGTGTCCATCAGTTCCCACAGACTTGAACAAAACTTCCCCACAAATCGAGTGTCTCGATCAGATACAATGGAAGTGGGTAATCCAAAATGAACCCATACTTGTTGAAAGAACAGTCTTGCAGTTTGTTCAGCTGTAATCTGCTTATTACAAGGTATCAAAATACACATTTTGTTGAACCTATCCACAACAACATATAGATAATCATGACCTTTCCTAGATTTAGGTAGTTCCCCAACAAAATCCTTGGAAACACTTTCCCAAGGGTGAGAAGGAACTGGTAATGGAGTGTAGAAGCCTAGTTTTCTATTGCTAGGCTTGCTTTTTGCACACATAGTACACCCTCTTACATCTCTAGAAATTGTCTCATTCATTTTTGGTAAACAACAAAATCTTTGCAGCTGTGCAACTGTTTTACTTACCCCAAAGTGACTTGATATTAGAGAAGTGTGTGTTTCTCGAATTACCTTTACTCTCTCAGTTTGTGGAACGCATAACTTCCTACAATGATATAGGAGTTGGTCCTTTACATGATAATACAATTCTTCTACTCGTTTTCCTTGACTTAAAGTTGCATATACATCCTTAAAGTCTATATATTGAGCATATTGTTCAATGTAACACTCATGTAACATAGAATTATGCTTAAGTATAGTAGACACATTTATAATGGGTCTAGATAACATATCTGCAATTTTATTCTGTATGCCCTTTTTATATCTGATGACAAAATGAAACTGTTGTAGAAAACCAATCCATCTATAGTCTCTTGATTGCTACAACTTAGTTTGGGAGTGTAGATATTGAAGTGGTTGATGATCAGTATCTATTACTGTTTCTTTGCCCATTAAGTAATGTTACCACTTTTTCACACTCTGTACTAATGCATACAATTCTTTATCATATGTAGGATAGTTAACTACTACAAAATTAAATGTCTCATAATGATAACATATGGGTTTACCGAGCTGTGTCAACACTACTCCCATGGCATAGTCACTGGCATCCGTTTGGATCTCAAATGGTCTTTGAAGATCAGGCAGTGCTAGTACAGGTGTTGTACTAATCTTTTCTTTCAAGGTGTCAAAGGATTTCTGTTGTTTTCCTCCCCACTGAAACACCTTGTTCAATCCTGTTAAAGCATGTAACGGAGCTGCAATTAAGGAAATGTTAGAAATGAACTTTTTCTAATATTGTGTTGCTCCTAATAAGCTTCTAACTTCTATAGCAAATTTGGGTTTAGGCCAATTTACAATGACTGACACCTTAGAGGGATCTATCTTCAATTCACCACCCCCTACTATATGACCCAAATAATTCAAAGATGTTTTTCCAAATTCACATTTTGAGAGTTTAACATGAAGTTTTTCTCTTTTCAAAACATCTAGTGTCTGCTTAACATGCTTTAAATTTTCTTCCCATGTTTTTCTAAATATCAGAATGTCATCCAGATTCACAATAACAAAATCATCAAGAAAAGGTTTGAGTACATCATTCACTAATCTCATGAATGTAGCAGGAGCATTAGTTAAGCCAAAAGGCATAACCAGCCACTCATACAATCCTTGCTTTGTTTTGAAAGAAATCTTCCATGCATTTTGTTCTGCAACCCTTACCTGGTGCTATCCACTATGCAAGTCTAGCTTGGAAAAATAAACAACTTCTTTCAATTGACCCAAAAGATAATCTATGTGAAGAAGGGGATAATGATTTTTTATTGTTATCTTATTCAGTGATTGGTAATCAATGCACATTCTCCAGGAGCCATCTTTCTTTCTCACCAAAACGATTGGTGACCCACATTATGATGTGCTAGGTCTGATGAACCCTTTCTCGAGCAACTCCTGCACTTGCTTCTTGATTTCAACATTCTCTAAAGCAGACAACCTGTACATTCCAATGTTAGGAAATGGAGCATCTTGCTGCAAAATAATATCATGCACTATTTCCTTTTTGGGTGGTAGACCTTTAGGTTCTTAAAAAAGATATCATACTCTAAAACAACCTTTTCTAAATCAGCTTGCTGTTTAGCATTACAGCCCTCAAACACATTGGTTTTATCAGGTCTCTTTTCCTTTACAACCATCAGTAAGAATTTTTTTCATGAATTTATCATTCGTTTCATCTATCCTGAGTTCATGAGAGTATAATTATTCTTGAGCTTATGAGCTCTTACAATGTATTTGATTCCATCTTTAACAAGTAGATACTTTTCTCAGCTCTATAGAAGATAGCTTTTCTGTCATACAAGTAAGGACTTCCTAAAACAATTCCACATATATACAAAGGAATTATGTCTAACTCAACCTCATCTACAAATGCTGACCCAAAAGAAAACTTGAGCTCGCATTTTCTAGTCACTTGTAGTTGTGCTTTATCATTTAACCATCCTAATGGGTATGGTTTCTTGTGAGGTGTAGTCACTAATCCCAATTTCTTTAAAATTGATTCAGAAATTAAATTTACTTGTGAGCCACTATCAAAGAAAGTATCAATCTTTTGAAGTTTGGAAATAACTCGAATATGGAAAAGCTCATGTCTTTTTCTCTCATTTTCTTCATCAATAATAGATTGTGTAGAATTACTACTAGATACTTCATAATTCTTACCTCTTATACATGTGGTTGCAATAGTTTTTTCATCTCTTGAGTCTAACCCCAAATCTTTTTGAATAGCTGTAGTAGTCTTCTTATTCTTCCCCTAAAACTTCTTAGGTCTCAGCTTCGGATGCAGAATACAACAATGCTCATCATCATGCCTATCCTTCTTACAGTGAGTGCATGAAGCCTTGCAATGTTAGCCTTCCTTTCTTTTCATTTCTGCTTTCTTTTCTCCTTATTCTTACTTGCAGTGAGTTGGGATGATCCCCCAACTTCTGGACTTCCATTCTTTCCTCTAGCCTCTAGATGAGTAGCTTGAATAGATACCTCATATATACTAGTGGGATTAAACATGAGGATAGTGTGCCTCATGTAGCTGTGTAGACCACCAATGTACTTCAACAGAGTCTCAGGTGAGTCTAATGAGATTCCTAGAATCAATGCTCTCTTTTGGAATTCTTAGGTGTATCCTTGTACGCTTTACCCTTTCAACTATCGAAGAGTTTTCTAGCTCATCATGGCTTGCTGCATGTAGGCCAATGGATAGAACTGCTTTTTTATTACAAAAAAAAATTCACTCTAGATAGAGATAGTCTTACCATGTCTCTTCAGGTCAGCTTGGGTCATGCCTTCCCACCAAACCAAGGTAGTGCCTTGAAGGCGTAGGCTTGCTAGCTGAATCTTGCTCTTGTTTGAGTCGATACTCTGCACTCTGCAATAAACATTAATTTATCTAATCCAATTGTCCAGCTTTTCTGCATTCAACTCTCCATCATATATATGTAAATCAAATTTAACATCTAGTTTAATCAAAGATGGCTTCTTTTTATATTCAGGGCTATTAGGAGGTGTGAGAAAACTTTCTTCTTTCCCTTTGCCTTTTGAGTGGTCATGGAAGTGAGATTCATCTTCTCCTTTGTCTTGTTTGGAGCCTGATGAATCTTCACCCTTGTGTCTTCTAAAGTCCCTATACATTTCCTCTACCATGGACTTTATGGCTAGGAAACTATCTATGAATTGAGGGTCTGGCCCCACAGAACCTTCCTCTGACATTGTCTTCCGAGGATAGACCTTCCCAATTTCAGGATTAGTTTCGACCAACTCTCCTTCTCCTAATTTGAGCTTTGATCTAGTTAGCATTCATAGCTAAATCCAACAAAAGCTTGTCTAACCTTAATAGTCTTGAGCTCTGATACCACTTGATCTGAAAATCACTCATGAGTGATCTCAGTTAATTAATTAATGAATGAAGGTATTATAGACTCATGTGCTAGTGTGTGTGTTTCTATGTTATCTTAGGCAACGGATCGATAAGATTGCAAAATACACAGACACTAGATAACAGTAAGAGAAACACAGTAAGAAAATACATGAACACAACAAATTAATAAGGAGTTCACCCTATCCTCCAGCGCTACGTCTCCAGTCCAGCTTTCAGTGGTGGCCTTCTTTTATTTTATCTTTGAATAGATTTTTACAATGAGGAGCTCAATCTGTGTCTTCTGGAGCAGATGATGCTTAGCATGGTGGTACTTGGATTCCCCAGGCCACTAGAGTGCACAAACTCTTCCTTACCAAGTCTTGACCTCAAATGGTCTTAATGGGACGAGTCCAATTTGGTACTCAGTTCTCGACAGATATCCCCTCATGGATTTCTTGAATCTCTCAAGCCTTCTGTCAGCTCGATGCTACCTTAACTCTGTAGGTCAACTCGGCTCTCCGTTCTCTGCTTCTTGCTTCGGTCTCTTTTGTCTCTTGGTCTCACTATCTCTTTCTTTCTTACAGTGCCTCCTCTTCTTTGTCTGTTTGTTCATGGCTTAAAGCCAATCCATCCTCTGACTGTTCGCTTCCTCTTCTGCCTCTTCGGATCACCTGTTGTTGTTCGCTTCGAGTTCCCTGCCTTTGCATCATCACCACTATGTAACGTCTCATAGGGAAGTGGCCACTTATCCTCTCACGAACTGCGCCAGCTCTTCCTCAAACAATTTGGTATTTTAGTTATGCTGTGGAATGATTCGTCCACCAACTTAGTGGCCAAATCAAACTTCAGACTTTTATGTGTCGTCACTTAATTTTCCCTCCAAATTCAGTCATACATCGAGTGCAATCTCCGCTGTTAGATCGAGAGCCCACAAATCCTACAGTGTTCGCTTTTATTGTGCGATTAAATTGCTCTACCATTAGCCCATGATGGGAGGTGGTTTCTCTCTCATCCGTTGGACACGCGTCATATAATGTATGGAATTACTCGTTCTCTTGCCAAATCTGCTTACTGCCCAACATGCCTCCGATATTCCGCCAGTTTTGGAAAGCAGGACCCGGCTTTTGCTTTAGTGCTTTTTCCTATGGTTTTCCGACTTCCCATGCGACCGAGCACTCAGGACTTTTCCTTCTCGAGGGGTTTTTCCCAGCAATGTGTGATTAGCGTTTAGCGCTAATCGTGCATTAGTAACGGCCTTCGTTTTTTGATCCGGACTTCCCAACTGCTAGTTTGCCTCCTGCATGGTCTCCATGGGCCTTGGTCAGCGCGCTTTGGACCGAGGTCCTCATCGTTCCTTGCTGGCTACAAACTGCCACCGTCTAGAGGTCCTTCCTGATGGCTCTTTGTTCACAAGTTTCTAAAGTCTGTCATGATTTGATACAGTCATAGAATTCTAAAAATCTTTCTTGGATCCAATTTGGAACAGCCTTTTATCTTTTTTTAGTTTTTTTTTTATATGAAATTTGTTTCATATGCTTAATGCTATAACCGTGTTATATAACTTTTGATATATATTTTTGTAAAGCCCAAAACTTATGGTTTTAGTATGGATATCTTTGTAACAATATTATTTAATTTAATAACCATTATGCTTATAATAACCTTTTGTTTTCTCACTTAATTTTTTTTTTTAGGTTATTATATTGTTATCTTTTTTGTAGGGGCAGGGAGACAATTATTGGATGCCAAGTGTCAATGGTTGATAGGCCACTAGTCCATTTCATGTAATCTATGGGCCCTACCTACTGACTGGGATGCCGTGTGGTACACTGTGGGCCCCTCCTTTTTTCCTTTCTTGTCAAACTTCAAATTGCAATAAGTTGATCATATGAACTCGGATTTGAGTGATGTCTACACCACCAAAATCATAACAACAAGAAATACAACATGGACCCGGTTTCACTAAGATTTTAATACTTAGATTTTTCAAGCTATTTCTCAATTCTGAGCATTTCTGGAGCCACTTCGATCATTCCTCCCCACTTAGGATATTTTGGTCCTCCAAAACCATGAACATAATTTGCAACTGTTGTTTTACATTGTCTGCATAAAAAGTGTCTTGATAGGTCACACTTCCTTCTCCTTCACCCTTGTTCTTTGGAGCCATAAGTGATGAACCAACACCTGCATCCTCTCCAAACCTATAGTACAATATTTGCAAATTACATGCTCAATTACACGACCAATCATGACCCAAGCATCCCCATACTTTCCAATAGTTTATAAGACACGTTCTTTGGTCAGTTTTACATCAAATACAATCCAATACCCTAGCTATAAATAAAAGGCAAAAACATCATCGTTGCTTTAATAAGCAATGGGACACACATCATCACTTTTACAATTTAAATTGCAACACATTATTTACAAAATGCAGCCATGACAAGCTACCATATCTAGTAAAGTCATTTCTTACTCAATAAAGTGAACCACCAGGAATGTGGCGATTTTCATGTTGAACACCTTCAATGGCGATTTTTTGCACGGGCGCGTTGTCCTTAAGACACTGCTCTAGATGGAGCCTTCAACACATGGCTCTTTAATGTCCACCTCTGTTGAAATGATTGCAAAACAATATTCTTCATCCAGACCTGCTTAATCTACTTCCTTTCCTGATGTGGTGAAGACCTATCATGCCTCATCCTCTTTCTTGATGCCATTCTTCTAGCACTCAGCAACCACATGGTTATGTAAACCATAAAAACTACATGGTTTTCTATGCCATGATTGATGTTCATCATTAACATGCTTGTAATCAAAATGAACATTAGAGTACTGAGATTTTTTATTCCTCTCTTGACTGTCTCTCATGTAATCCTGGCGATGAGATCTTGCCTCAGCTCTTCCTCTGCAATGTGCACTGTTATGAGAGGATTGCGATGCATTCCAATCATCCTCTTTTCTCATTGGATTTGATAATTTCTTGGAATATTTTGACACCTTTGAGCACTCTCCTTCACTGTATCCCAAACCTATAAATTGAGGTCGCTGTACCACCTCCAATGGCTAAGTCATTCCTTGGCCATTAACACCAAGTCCTCCTCTTTTGTATCCCATCTTGGTAAGGAGTCTCATGCCAATTCCTGAAATAGGTACCTCCATATATCCAATAGAAATAGTGTCATATGAATATGAAACTGAAGAACTATTAACATTTTTTACCTTTGATTTTGATTATGAAACAGGTGATGATGGCTTCACTAAACCTTCCTTACACTTCAATATTTCCAAGGCCTCTTACGTGGCTCATAGTTGAAGCTGTAATCTTTGTTTCTCCTCTTTCTCTTCTCATAGAAGTCTCCTCAATTCAGAATTCTCTACTTGAAGGCTCTAGTTGATCTCCTCATCTAAATGACGAGAAGATAATGAAGAAGATGAATGTACACTCGAGGGGGTATATGGAGCATTGTCATCTGCTCTTTCTTTCTCATGTTCCTCTCTTGCCATTTTCTCCTCATAATCTACATACATTATGTCCACCATGCATGTCATATTGAGGAGGTTTGTGTAGAGATCTTTGTTGTTCTCCATTACCATTTTTGTTGCATGTTCATTCATTCACACTCACAATTCACATCATCAAGAAGAGCATTCTAATACCAAACTTGATTTGGATATCTTCAACTACTGGAATTATCCAAGATCTTTTACTTTTGTGATTTTAGCATAATTTCATGTAAAAGAGTATAAAACACCCACAACCATCAAATCATAGAACACAAACACATTGATAATGGAGTTCACCCAGTGTGTGTTATGTCTTTGGGCCCTAGTGTCAAGAGTGGGGAGGGCGCTTCATTGAATGTTGCAAATGATGATGATGTACATGATATGTTATTTTTCATTACAAGGATAATTCCATCAACCAGAGTGGCATGTCTCTTCGCGAGAAGTTCTCGGAAACTCTCACTCATATGGGAAAATTCCCTCAATAAGAGTGGCATGTCTCTCCACGAGACGTTCTCCGTATAGGAAATCTCACTCAAATGAGAATTCCTTCAACATGGCAAGCTAATAAAATCTCACATGATGTGGCATACAAGTATCCCTCAACATAATGATAATCAAGGATCTCAACAACAAAACATCATCTGAGCAAATCAAAGAAAAGCATGACATAACTATATCATATACCTCCACTTTCGGGGATGACCAAAAAATTTAAAGATTAGGTACTGAAACACACTCCACCATTGAATTCATGGCGTGAAATCATGTCAAATGACTATAAGCTTTTCCCTTTCTAACACAGTCAAATTTTTGACCCTCGGGAATCTTAAAGATTCCTCCAAGATTCCTTCCTAAAGATGGTCGAAAAAACCACTGCTCGGATGAAGATTCTAAGCACACCAATGCACTACCTATGAAATTCTGTGAAAAATGACTATAAAGTTGACATCATTCTGACATTCTAAAAAATCAGCCTCCAAGGGAATCTTTTAGATTCCACAAGATTCTACAAAGATTCCTTGTTGCTGGACACTTGATTTTTGCTACTCATATGGAGAAATACACTACACCATTACGTTCCCTGTGAAATTCTAGTTCATTTAACTATAAAGTTGACATGTTTCCGTCAATGTAAAAATCACCCTCTAGAGAATCTTTTAGATTCCTCCAAGATTTTTTAGAAGAATATTCTGTAGAATTTTCCAAGGAATATTCCCCTTGGAATATTTTTTCTCGAAAAACATGCCCATGGCAGACCCCTCTGGTCTCAGTCTCGTCCTTGTCAAACTGCTTGGCTCCTCTCAGCTCCCGCTCACCCTCCCCAGTGTATTGCATTATATGTGTTTTTACGCGGAAGGTGTTCTATTATGAGGATTTACCTCACGAAACTATTCTTAGATTCATCATCTGTTACATAAGCATGCCATCTATGAAAATCACATATCTAGGTAGCAGCTTGTTTAAAGTTTTCTTCTCTTACTTTTTTTTGGATATCAATGCAGGAAATGATATTCCATGACACAAACACAATGACTCCGCTTATAGATTAGACAATGGGAGAGTTGTTTCTGAATCTGCAAGTGAAAGGAAAACTTCATGGAGAGTTAGACATGGTTATTAGGTGCCACAAAAGTGAGAAGTTGTCGTATATACGTATTTCCAAATAATAAATTTATTAGTTGGCAGTACCACCCCCAAACCAGTATGGTATCTACTGCATTTTATCAACACAGTAATCATGTTAAGAAAATGTTTATCTAAACTCCTCAAGAGACATATATCAACACCTTCTCTTACATTGTTAATTCCTGTTTTGGTCACCATTTTAGCCAATTTTGTATGCAACAGACCCTCTTGAAAATTCAGTCCACTATCCTCTTCTCCAACTAACTTTTCATTTTGTTCTCTTGCATAATTTTTTCTATTATTTGAGCTTTCAGATGTACAGTGCTAGTGTGCATGCAGTAATTCTTCTTCTTCATTATATCAAACACACCTCCTATAGAAACGTTATTAAGTGGATCCACTACCACTTCCTCTATACATTCTCATATTTTCTTGGGGCGATGCTCTGTACATCCTCAAAAGTGCTTGCAGGGAATTTTCTTATCTGTCACAAAGGATTTTCTCTTTAAATCCATCAATTTCTCTGAAATTTATACTAAGGCATTGGAAAAAGATACTTGTAGAGTGAAGGAAAGTTTTGTTTATTCATATTAGTATCCAATATTTTTGATCTCTAAAGACACTACATTGAGAAACAAGCTGACCATCATGCATACCTATCACATGGCTAATATCTTTGATTCTCTATTCTCTTACTATGATGCTTATGTAAACTTTTGGCTCAGCAAAGAATGAACTTACAAATTATCATTGAGCTGATCATCTGGTTCACAATGAACAAGTTGGAAAAAATTATTGGTGCTAACACATGTTGGAGAGAACTTGCTTTGAGAACTTCCTTTGGAGTAATGGTAAGTCTATTTTGCAACGAGGGGCTGTAAGAGTGATTTCCTCAGTTGAAAAAAAAAAATCTATTGTACAAAGTATATATAAAAATTAATTTCCCTACCCTTGGCACAAGCTTTTAATTCCATTTCTGTCTCATGAAGCTTTGAATGTCTTTCCTATCTCCTGGTCAACTTTATTAAACTAGTAGACAAACCATTTTTCATGTTCATGTGACAGAGGTTACTAACCTGTAGCTATTTGGCATGGAAAGCTCCTGAAATTACAACACTGAATTGGAAAATTATGGTATCAAATTGAATTTATTTGGGCTTATATGGAAAACCCTAAACATGAGATAAACTTGTTATAAATTTTAAACTTGTAGTTATTTGGTGTGGAAGCCTCTTGAAATTACAACATTGGATTGGAAAATGATGGTATCAAGTTGAAGTTATTCAGGCTTATATGGAAAACTTTAAACATGGGACAAACTTGTTATAAATTTTAAAATTGTAGCTATTTGGCATGGAAAGCTCCTGAAATTACAACATTCGATTGGAAAATGATGGTATCAAATTGAAGTTATTCGAGCTTATATGGAAAAATTAAGCATGGGAAAAACTTGTTATAAATTTTAAACCTGTAGCTATTTGGCGTGGAAATCTCTTCAAATTACAATATTGAATTAGAAAATGATTGTATCAAATTGAATTTATTTGAGCTTATATGGAAAATTTTAAGCATGAGACAAACTTGTTATAAATTTTAAATGTATACAAGATAACATGTTTCCTGCGAAGTTGTATAAATCAATGTGTCGTTACCAATTTTTTTATTTTGTCTATTTTTGCAACATTTTCAATTATTTTTATATATTTTGGAAATTATTTTTATATATTTTGGAAATTTAATAAATATAAAGGGAATTGATTATTTAGCTTTGTTTATGGACCTAAATAATTCTTAATATTATTATGTCTATTGTACATTTTGGAATATTTTATAGATTTATTTTAGAATATAGTATAAATAGAATCCAAATCAATATCAATTATTTGAATTTTTTCATGTATGTCATTCAAACACTCTTAATATCCTTATATCAAGTGCATATTTTATAGGGTTCTAAAAATATGAAAGATGTAACTAAATCAATTATTTGATTTGCTTATATAATAGTTTAATTTTCTCAAATGCGAAGAAAATGTAAAGACATAATGATAATGATGGTTCTCCTCGTTGTTAATTGACAACTTAATTATGATATGTTTTACCATTTTCAAAGAAAAAAATAAACAAAGTGAGTTTCTTCTTAAGCATGAGGTTAAAGTGCAATTGGATGTGGTATTTGATTTCATGCATAGGACTAAATAAGGATGCTATTTGAAATCACATGATCCCATTGTTATTTCCTTAAGAATGACACAGAAGGAAACATTGTCTTTTAGTTTTGGAATAAGATCAAGCATTGTGTTCAATTAACTAAAGTTTGATCTTCCTTAAATAAAAGAAAAAAAATAGATTAATATAATAAAAAATCTAAAAGCATGCGGTAATAACCAATATACCCTATATAAATTATGGTAAGAGGTGGGAATGTATGGAGTGACTTGCTTCCTCTCTGTGGATTTAACTTCGCCTTCATGACCCCGACGAGTCGAAATAAGGTGGAATTTGGAGAAATTGTGAAACTATTGTTGACCATGTAGAACACGGGTGGGACTACTTGTAAATCAATTCCAAACACCAAAACTCTAGAGGTCAGAGTTGGTGATGGGACTTACTTTCATATTGCTTGTATCCTCCTACACTACGGGCGTATGGGTGATGCCTCCAAATATTTGAACATGGGTGGGACTACTGGTAAATCAATTCCAGCCACGAAAACTCGAGAGGCCGAGTTGGTGATGAGACTTTCTTTCATATTGCTTGTGTCCTCCTACACTATGGGTGTATGGGTGATGCCTCCAAAGATGTGAACATGGGTGGGATTACTTGTGAATCGATTCCAAACACAAAAACTCTAGAGTCCGGAGTTGGCGATCAGAATTACTTTCATATTTTTTGTATCCTCCTACACTATGGGCATATGAGTGATGCCTCCAGAGATTTTAACACAGGTGGGACTACTTGTAAATCAATTCCAAACACCAAAACTACATAGGTCGAAGTTAGTGACGGGAATTACTTTCATATTGTTTGTAGCCTCCTACACTACGAGCATGTGGGTGATGCCTCCAGAGATTTGAACATGGGTGGGACTACTTGTAAATTGGTTCCAAACA
This sequence comes from Pinus tabuliformis, assembly GCA_031772625.1. Taxonomy (NCBI): domain Eukaryota; kingdom Viridiplantae; phylum Streptophyta; class Pinopsida; order Pinales; family Pinaceae; genus Pinus; species Pinus tabuliformis. Next base: position 149,729,043 of record CM062804.1, on the reverse strand, counting down.
TTAAAACTCTAAGGGCCAAAGTTGGTGATGGGACTTACATTCAGATTGTTTGTATCCTCCTACACTACGGGCATATGTAGAACATCCAACTATGTTTGGGAATAGTTAATAATGTTAGCCATGATGACCATGGCCAAGTATAATTTAACCAAGTTCATCGTGGTTGACCATGTTGTATATAATTGATAATGGATGAACATGTTGACCATGTTTAATATGTTGTCTATGGTTGATGAAATACATTATGTATGGCCATGGTGACGATGGTGACTATCAAATACATTATGTATGTCCATGGTGACCATGGTTGACTAATTCATCTTGAACATCTTATTTCCATAAGAGTTCTAGTAATTTAACATAAGGAACCACATATGACCTAATGGACATTGAGATAACATCCACTCCGTCATCTAAGGCATTCTCAAAGGTAGAGAGCGGGTTGGAGGTCACGCAGCCAGATACCCAACAAACCTTGTAGACTGCAATACATGCTTTGGGCACCATTCCTTTGGATATTTCATGCATGTACTCCATCATGTTGGCTCTGTCAATGAAATAGCCTACGATGATGGAGGCAATTTGTGTTCCATGGCCTTATGAGTCATGCATTAAAGAAATTTCCACTATCTTGTATAAGGGGACAAACATGGATTTGTAGCCTTTGTAGAAACGTCATGCTCCAACCAATACAAACACATCAACGTAATAATAAATAGGATGAAATGTTAGCATGTAAAAATGTGAAAATATTATTATTATTTTGAAATTCTATATTTAAAATTAAACATGGTGTAAGATTTAGAGTTTTTTTATTACAAATTTTGTGTGCATGTAAAGTTTTAGTAAAAATGAATATTTGTTTATCGTCGTTATGTTGAATGTAATTAAATTTATTTAGTTATTTGTATTTTATAAATAAAAATATTTGATTATTTTTGTTATTAAAAGTTTTTTTTAAGACTATGTAGCTGATTTCAAATTCTAAAATTTAATTATGATCTTATTTTTGGCTCTATTCTTAGGGAGATGATGATATTCTATTCCTTCGGTGTATATTTGTACTTATTGGGGAAATTTCTATTTATATATTTTATTGGGTATGTTATCATTCCTCCAGATATCCAAGTCTAAGGAAGAGTCCAGCTGAGGTAACCACAGACCAATCTTTTGACTTGGTAGCTAGCCCTACCAAGCTAGAGAGGGCTCTCTCCAAAGGATCACTACCAAGAGGGCTTAATAGATTAGGGTTTTAGGCCAGATGTAAAGTGCAGAGGGTGTTTGATTTGATTTGGTGGGGTTGTTGGAAGAGGATTAGGTCAAAAAGATTAGGTCAGAGCAAATGAGGGTATGATTGCAGACATCTGATGGAGCAAGGTAGGTATGCACTCAAACACTTTAAGGTTATGAAGTGAGATGGATAAGACTGATGAGGTGTTAGAAAGAGCAAGACAGGCATGTATTCTTTCTAAACTGAATATAATGGACAAACTATGAATATTTCCCCAAAATAGAGCATATAAAATGTGTTATGTTCATCAACTTGAAAATAAACATATCGTAGAAGTGAAGTGAAATATGGGAATACAAAACATTCAAACATATGCAACATAAGAAGAAACTAAGTCAAAATTCCATACCACAAGTATTCCATCAAAATAGCTGCAACTCATTCATTAAATTCTGCCAAATACTGATTACACTAGTGTCTCTGATCAATAGCCAAACATCCAACTGATTCCAACCCTTTCTTACTTCAAATGATGAAGTATTTATACAAATTCTAAACTAAAATATCTTGATAAAAATCTCAAGATCTTTTTACAAATATCCTAAACTGTTTTTCACAAATAGAAATGAAATGTAGGACATTAAAAACTAATGTATCTACTTGGCACTATGATTATGGATTTTTTTTGACAAGGAAGAGAAATTTGAATTTGATTGCAACTCTTAGTTGATGAAATGGCTAACTATCTATGAACATTTTCCAATCGAAATCCTGCACAATAGGGTCCATTGATCCCTTTGTATAGCTCAATCCGAGATATATCTATAAAAATTGAGAGAGGTTATTGTAGATAAATATATTATTGAGATAAACCTCTCTCAGTTTCCAAAAATGCATCTTCAACGGTTCCCAATATTCCCTATAAAAAGTTGAATGAAACAAGACTTTACACAGTCCGAAAAATAGGTTGTAAAGATGTACATGTATCTCTCATTTTATAATAGATGTGTAAAATTTGAAGTAGGTTATTGTACTTTGGCATCTTAGGAACACAAATCTCCTCCAGTTTCTCAAGATTCATCTCTTATTGGCCACAATATGTTCTGCAAAAGTATGGCTAAACAAGAAAATTTGGGAAAATATGTCTGCAAAGCTTCATCTGTATATCCCAAACCATAATAGCTGTTAGAAAATTGAGAGAAGTTTTTGTACATGAGGATGTTGGCAGAAAAAAACTCTTTCAGTTTCTGAAAATTCGTCCTCATTGGTTTGGAAACCATGTTTGAAATCAATATGACGTATAGGAAAAAGCATAGTTTCAACTGATCATGAGACAGATGAATGACGTGGATGCGGGAGGTGACATGGCAGTTGGGGAATGGAGGGTAACATAACCAGGAGTGCATGGGAAAAGGTCAAGGGAGGTATATGGAGTGTAGGTGAGTGAGGTTTTTTTACTAGGGCTACCATCAGTGAGTAAATTTTTACATGATGACCTAGGTGGAATGATAAAAATTTCAACATGGGACACTAATATGATATAAAAGAGGAGTTTTGATCACTGATGGCAGTATGAAAATACTGACTCTAACATTGGCCTTATTGGGGATGGAAGCTCCTTGGAGGTGTCAAGAACACTGTAGACCAAGTTCCTAACCATGTGGGCCAATACGGTCAAAAACTTACAACCAAACTGAACACTAAAAAACACACACTGCAAACTATAAACTAGATGCTGAAGGATGCTTGTCCAACAAGCTTATTGCACACTTATCCTACACTAATCTACTACAAAATCCTTGAATCAAGTGATACTAAAGTTCCAAATCAACCAATTCAGTAGTTGTTGTAATGATGAGGTTGTTTGACGGTGCTTGAACCAGAACATAAATGGAAATTGTACCAGCAATATATACACATAATACCTTTGGCTCTGTAAAAGGAAAATTGGTTTGTCATTCAAACTAATAAAATACTCCATATATGCTCCTATAGGATCATAAAAACCAGATTCTATTTACTGCTCCAACTCATTAACATATGCTCTTGGTTGGAGATTGTCACATCCTTGCTGTAAATCAAAACATCCGCCAATCCAACCATCCAAGGGCACCCTTACCTTTTCCTCTTTGGGAGGAGGGAGAGTTTCCAAGAACTGTTTAGGATCTTGGAAATCATATGATTCAATATGAACATTCGATAGTTCAATCTAATTTTCTAATCTTTCAGCAACTAAACCAAGAAAACAATTTTTACCTTCAGGTGTGAGTCGACTGGATTTCAAACAACGAAATACTGATGTTGATAAATAATGATCAATCTGAAATTCTACTAACTCATTCCTTAAAGTTAGTAATATTTCCCTAGATAAAGGATTTTCCACATACCCTCTCATCGATGATTACCATCAATGCTCTAAATCTGGATTCTTTGGCAGTTAAGTCACTCTGAACTTTGAAGCTCGGGATCTTGAACAATGGAGTCACCAAGCGGATGATTCAACCTTCTTGTGTCTAAATGTTGTCCACCATAACAACCACATCTAAATCGTTGTTGTTCTTTCCCGTGGAAGATAGATATTTCGTCCTCGACAGCGATGCCAGTATGTTATCAGTCCTCTGGATCTCCAAGGCTGAAGAGTCCAGCTGAAGTAAACCCATACCAATATTTTGACTTGGTAGCTATCCCTGCCAAGCCAGAAAGGGCTCTCTCCAAAGGATCAGAGGAAAGAGGGCTAGATAGATTAGGGTTTTAGGCTATATGTAAATTGTAGAGGGTCTTTTATTTGATTTGGTGGGGTTTGTTGGAAGAGGATTAGGTAAAAAAGACTAGGTCAGGGCAAATGAGGGTATGATTGCAGACATATGATGGAGCAAGGTAGGTAGGCACTCAAATACTTTAAGGTTATGAAGTGAGATTGATAAGACTGATGAGGTGTTAGAAAGATCAAGACAAGCATGTATTCTTTATAAACTGAAGATAATGGACAAACTATGAAGATTTCCCCAAAACAGAGCATATAAGATGTATTTTTCTCATCAATATGAAAATCAACATATCATAGAAGTGAAGTTAAATATGGGGGTACAAAACATTCAAACATATGCTACATAAGAAGAAACTAAGTCAAAATTCCATACCACAAGTATTTCATCAAAATAGCTGCAACTCATTCATTAAATTCTGCCAACTGATTACACTAGTGTCTCTGATCAGTAGCCAAACATCCAATTGATTCCAACCCTTTCTTACTTCAAATGATGAAGTATTTATACAAATTCTATCCGACACTGTTTTGCACAAATAGAAATGAAATGTAGGACATTAAAAACTAATGTATCTACTTGGAACTATGATTATGGATTTTTGTTGATAAGGAAGAGAAATTCGAATTTTATTGCAACTCTTAGTTGATGAAGTGGCTAACTATCTTTGAACACTTTCCTCCCAAAATCCTGCAAAATAGGGTCCAATCATCCCTTTGTATATCTCAATCCGAGATATATTTGTAAAATGTGAGAGAGATTATTGTAGATAAATATATTATTGAGATACACCTCTCTCAGTTTCCCAAAATTCATCTCTAGTTGTTCAGAATATCCTCTGTAAAAAGGTGATTGAAACAGGACTTTACAAAGTCCGAAAAATAGGCTGTAAAGATGTACATGTATCTCTAATTTTATAATAGATATGTAAAATTTGAAGTAGGTTATTTTAAGTTTGCATATTCGAAACATAAACCTCCTCCCGTTTCTCAAGCTTCATCTCTGATTGGCCACAATATGTTCTGCAAATGTATGGCTAAATAGGGAAAATTTGGGAAAATATGTCTGCAAAGCTTCATCTGTATATCCCAAACCATAATAGCTATTAGAAAATTGAGAGAAATTTTTGTACATGAGGATGTTGGAAGAAAAAACCTCTTTGAGTTTCTGAAAATTCGTCCTCGTTGTTTTGGAAACCATGTTTGAAATCAATATGACGTATAGGAAAAAGCATAGTTTCAACTGATCATGAGACAGATGAATGACGTGGATGCGAGAGGTGACATGGTAGTTGGGGAATGGAGGGTAACATAACCAGGAGTGCATGGGAAAAGGTCAAGGGAGGTAGATGAAGTGTACATGAGTGAGGGTTTTTTATTAGGGCTACCATCAGTGAGTAAATGTTTACATGATGACCTAGGTGGAATGATAAAAATTTCAACATGGGACACTAATATGATATAAAAGAGGAGTTTTGATCACTGATGGGAGTATGAAAATAATGAATCTAATAGGGCGACCAACCAATTCATTGGTTGTTGGCCTAAAGACACCACGTCCAATTTAAAATTCCAGCGTTGGCTGACCGCGTTCAGAACATGTCGACTTATTCCTTTTTAATTAAAATAACGTGTAACCACAGTAGTCGTGTTAACTACTCATTGATTTTTTTATTTTTTATACATATAACTACCCCCATATGTGGCTTAGGAAAAACCTAACCAATTTTGTAATATGCAAAACATGGTTTCAATATAAAACATGGTTTCGTTGGTTAACAGATAAATGGGTTTTTTGTCTTTTATCTCTTTTTAGTGTTTTGTTTTATATGAAATTTGTTTCATGTGGTTAATGTTCAACCATATTATATAAATTTTGATATATATCTTTGTAAAACCCAAATTTTATGGTTTTATTTATGGTTATTTTTGTAACCATATTATGTAATTTAATAACCATTATGCTTATAATAACCTTTTGTTTTCTCATTCATTTTATTGTATTTTTTAAAGTTATTATCTTATTATTATTTTTTGTCTTTTTTGCAGGGGAAAGGATCCAATGATTGGATGCCAAGTGTCAATGGATGATAGGCCATTATTCCATTATCATGTAATATGTGGGCCCCACCTGCTAACTGGGATACCATGTGGCACACTGTGCGATCCTCCTTTTTCCCTTTCTTGTCAAACTTCAAATTGCAATAAGTTGGTCATAAAAACATATATTTGAGTGTCCTCTACATCGACGGAATCGTAACGAAGAGAACTACAACTTGGACTTGGTTTCACTGATATTTGAAGACTTTGACGTTTTGAGCTATTTTTTTATTTTGAGCATTTTGGAGCCACCTTGATCACTGCTATATGCCTAAAAATTTGACATTTAAAACAGTGCACTAGATAGCTTAGAGGAGCGAAAGAGTTATTCTACCTGGGTCTTATTTTTCACTGATGAATTCTTCTCTTGGATCTGAGTTGTATATAAAAGAAATTAACACTATAATTGGTTTCTTTGTGGCCATAATTTATGCATGTGAAATAGTAACCTAGGAAGATATTGTTGTTCTTGGAAGGCTACCTTCTGCACTGAGATGATTTTTGGGAAATTCAATTTACTTGGCCACTATTATTCTTTTGCTGAGAAATTCTCTTGCTGCTTTGTAGTCCCTTAATTTTTTGGAACAAAGGTAATTTCCTTTTTACCTTTTAATTCAGTTGTTGTTTTGGACTCAACTTCATATCCTAGAATAGTTCGATTTGAGGAGGCTCGATGTGCTTCTAATATCTCATTCAAATGTTCAACCACTTTTCCAAATTTTTTTTGAAACTCAGTTGTGTTTTATCCTTTTCTAATTCCTTCTTCAACAATATAATTTCTCCTTCCAACCTTTCACATGCTTGATTTTTTTTATTCAGCTACAACTACCTTATTGATCAACTACAACTGAATGGAGCTAGAACCCCAACTATTCTATAACACCTACTAGAAGGAGAAGAAACCCATAATCAACAAGTTACAAGTTGATTTAGATACTCATTGTTCCATCTTTCATGCACTTTCACACTAGGATTAATGATTCCCTTCTGTCCTTTCAAAAGAAAAAGATATTTGTCACCACTTCAGAAAAACACCTACAAGAATCTCTAATTATTGTGAACACCATACCAAAACCTCATTGAACTAGAACCTTTGTCTCAAAAAACTTGTGTTGTTTCTTCTTTATTAGGCCTACTTTTATAGATCTTTCTTTTTACTGACTTTGGCTTTGTTTATTATTGAATTTTTACATGAAGCCTTATTTTTGCCTTTGACCTATTCATATTAGTAGTTTGAACTATGTTTTCTATTATGGGCTTAATCTCCATGTAAAACTGACCTTTACTACTATTTCTACAAATTGAATTGATTTTTTCTGCTAATTTTTGCATTCTAACTTTTTACAGAATTTAGCAGTGCACTTGGTATTTTTATCTGTAGTTAATTCGGCTTAACTGCGAAATTTCACTGCCAAAACTGATGGTTCCATTGTTCTATGCTTAATCTACCTTCACTAGATCCTTTTACCTATTTTCTACCATAGGACTGGTCTCTACGACCATTGACTTAATACTTTGAGTTCTTAAGCCCTTTGAGCCCTACGCGGGTCAATTTCCTTTGTTGATAGCTCTTTTGTCATTGGTAACGCTTCTACACAAAGCAACCAACCATCAGCCCAAAGGTCAATTCTCTGTTTTTTCTACGCGAAACAATCCAAGGAGCTAGCATTTAGCCTCTCTCAGAGTCTCTACAACTCTTTATATCTTTGTGACGTTGGTTTCTTCCTGCGGCATAGGGCCATGTGCAAGCACATGGCCTGCAACTCCTTTCCTCACAGTGCATTCACTTATGTGCACTACAATAACCCAATGGGGTCTAACCTCTAGGTTGATGTGTCCATGGGGACCGCTTGACTCCCATTTCATTGGTTGTCACTCTACCTTTGTGGTCTGGTGCCTTCTATTGAGTTCATTTAATAATCCCACAGGGCTGATTCTCATGCGATGAGCTATCCTATGGGTCCTCCCATCACCCTTTTTATTGGCTCCCAGTATGTGTTATCTATTGATGTGTCTCGACACTTGCCGCATGGAAATACCTCTTGCACACTTTTTAAATATTTCAGGCTAATCCTGCCGGGATGATGTGATGTTGACATCACTAGGGACACTTGGCAACTTTGGAGTGGTGACACGTGTCACCCATAAATGGACCCTTTAGGTGCCTAAAACTACCAAATATGCATGCCACGTGTCCTCCTCTTATTAGTTGATGTTGACATCACTATCCTCCACTGTTGGGCCAATCATAAGCTGCCACCTACCTTCATAGAGGAGTGAGAAGAGATCCTCCGAGGCGTTTTCTTGTGACCATTTTCTTTGTTATTTTTTTCTTTTCGAAAACCATCGAGTCTAGGCATTTTCCACAAAACCAATCCTGAGCGGATTCTAGTTTCAAGAGGGGTGCCCATAGCGTATATCTACATCATTGATCTACACAATCAATTGTACAGGAAACCACTCCCCAAGACCACAAAGCCTCTATCTATGGTGATGTTGGAAAGTTTCCACGTAGCTCGACACTTTCCTCCTTGTGCTTAGCCATGTGTGCCCTAAATAGAATTTCAGGCTTCACCCTTTGGGCTATCCCTACCGAGCCATCCTATAATTTGGCCATTTGCTATTCACTCTCCATTAGACAATGCTTAGTTGTCGTGTCTTGATGACTATCGCCCGGTCATTTAGACTTCGTCACTAAGACAATTTTGCTAGCATGCATCCTGTTATCACTCCAAGATTTCTCTAGAAGTTATTAAAGAAAGAAATGTTCAGACATAACCACAAACCTACTTTGAAGACTAGGATCTAGCCTTCCTTATTCTCAAAGAGGGCTCTCTCTTTATGATTTAACTTTGTTTCAGTTAATTGATCTTAGGCTAGTTATTTTTACACTTGGGTTTTGATTTGAATTTGGGTGGTGGGATCACTTAGATGAAAAGAAGGTTGCTTTTACCATTGGGATATGAGGTCAAATGCCAGGCAAACAAGACTGGATCAAGTTCTAAAAATAGTGTCTATAGGGAAAGATAGAGGAGTTAATACAAATCTCAAAGGCTAGATGGTGAAATGGTTTCCAATCGGATTCAAGGAGCAATTAAGGGTTCCTTAGGCCGGATTATGAAGATAAATGAAAGAGGTCAACTGGGATGGGAGAGCAATCAAGGGTTCTCAAATCCGGATATCAGAGGAAAACATGTAAATGATTAACTGTGCAAAACAGAGTGTACTTAAACAAATTCTGAGTTAAATTTCTAGTTAATTCATTAAAATTTAGATAAAATTTAAGTTTATGAAACACATAAGAAAGTTACAAAATTAGACAAAGAAGATACTTCACTGCAATAACTCATCTCATGAATTCGGTAATGCAATCTTTTTATTACTTGCTCCATTCTGTTGACTTAAAAATTGATACAATAACAGATAAAGATAACTCTACAAATGTATACAAATCCACACTCAATACTTCGAATTATGAAGTATTTATACAAAAAGAATTTACAAAATATTCCAAACTGTCTTGGGAACTAATATAGGAGAAAGAAATATCTTCATGCAAGAAGATAGAGACAGCTATTGAACTGTTGCTTGCTATCCTTGTTATTTATGTTCTGCTGGCTTTGATCTTTTGCATTTTAATCTACTTTTCTATTTTGTCTTCACATTGGATGTTCTATTTACTTTGACCTTTCGTTTGATACACTTTCATCTAATACACTTTGACCTGGCTGACCTTTCATATCCTTTTACTATGCCCTTTTACTTTTACTGTACATTTTATAATTTTACTATGTATTTCTATAGTTAATCATTTAATTTTTCCCATGTCTCAGCATCTGGTAATTGGATATTGAGCATCTTTCTATAGATCTCATCTGCCTTTGTATATTTGGAAAAAGTAGGCTTATTGAAAAAAAGGTGTTTTCCTCATGTTGGAGGTAAAACAAATAATCAAAAGTTTGATATAATACTTTGCCAGTAGGTATGCCCTTCATGGATGAAATATTCACCTGATCTCTGGCTACTTCCCTAATCTTTTTATTATAGTCCTCCATGTCATCAAGTTGTCATTTATAACCAAGGGATTTGGTAAACCCTTTTGCCTCAAAATTTCGAACTTAACCATGAATCTGTCAAAGGCCAGTTGCATTGTTTAGCACTTATCCTGTAGGTTTAACATCAAATTCCTTTTGGTGAGGACCCTCTTCACTTCCAAAATTTTACCTGTTCTATCAGGTATCTCTAATTCCTGCAGCTCATACTTGTTCTTGGATTTGAGGAAGTGAATGATCCTTGCAGCTTCCTCTGGCATGTCTCCAAGTTCTGCTTTGAATCTTTGTATGGCTTATGTAGGCTGCTTTATTAAATCATCCTATTCGAAAATAACCTGGATGGATGGCCAAATATCATTGACTGAGTCAATGATATTGGGCCATAGTTGCTCCTTAGCCCGACCTAGAGGTTCATTCAATGTCAGTTCCTTCTCTAGGCTTTTGATTCTTTCGGTAATCCTTGTAGACTTGTGTTGTTCTTCTTTGTGCATGATTTGGGCAAGTTTGTAATTTGTTTCTAGGCAGGTCACTTTCTCCTTAAGCCTATTCATCTCAGTGGTCTGGATGGAAATTTATTCCATTGCTTTGACCAACATTTTTGCCTCATCACCTACAGACCCTGTTGTTGTTGACCCTGTTGCTGATGTAGTTGGTGTAGATGCTGGCAGTGGTGTGGCCATTGGAGCTGTGGGAGCCAAGGATGTTGCTAAAGTAGAATGTACAGTAGTAGTAACTGTTGGGATGACAGTTGTAGGGGCATCATCAAGACTAGCTTGCTTTAGCTAAATCAATCTATCCAATTCTTTCTCCATATCCGTTAGCTGATCATTCAGTTGCGGCACTAGGTCCATCATCTCTTCATGATTGGTTTGGCTCTCCAGGACCTCTTTTGTTTATGGGTGTTGTAAATGAGGCAGCTTAAGTTGTTTTTTGAGGGCTTCTATATCCTCATTCTTCTTTTTGATCAATTTTTCAGCAACTTTGATGTCACTTGGATCATGGCCCAGCTCAATGACCAAGTCCTCCAATGACTTTATCTTGTTGTATTTGGACTATGAGGAGGCCTTCTCCAATTTATACTAGATTGTTACATTATCTAGTGAATCTTGCAACTTGTGTGCTGCCATGGCTTTTCCTGTAAGGGTGGAGCAAATCATCTCTCCAGCTTGCATGTGGAACTCTATCTGATCAATGAGATGAACATCCCTGGACAACACCTTAAAATCAGCCTTCTTGTAATCAGATGAGGTCTTTGCTTGCTAAGTAGTGGGCTACAAAAATGAGACCTGCATCTTTCCTGCTTTGATGTCAAAGGTTGACATCAACCTGCTCTGGTTGGCTAGTGTATGCTTGAAATATTGGGTGTATGTCTCTGCCTTCAAATTCTCATTTCTCATTTTTATTTCCTTGTACCTACCTTTGATGTCATTTTCTCTGTCAGCTGGCCTGACAAAGGAAGAAACCTCAACACCTTGTTGTCTCTCAATCATTTGAGTGTTGGAGGTTGATGGCTATTGTGTTTCACCTGATGTAGTTGCATCTTTGCTTCTCTACCCCATTGTTTCAGTGTCAGTTATTTCCACTGATTCAATGTTCTCCTCCTATTCAGACACAGGATTCAACTTAGGCCTTTTTCTGAGCTCAAACAGCTCGTATGTAGTCTCCATGGAAAAAATGGATGACTCTTCCCTATTCCTTTTTGGATTATTCTCCTCATTGGTTGGGGTCTATAACACAGGAGCATTACTCATTTTCTGCCCTAGCTCTATAACCTACAGGAAACAGCTCTCGTAAATTTGCTTTTCTAGATCAATGAGTGTGTTTCCAACATCCACAACTGTGCTATCTATATCAATCAATGTGTTTTCCAACCACTCAGATTGGTTGGCAAACTATTCAATGTCAGGTCTTGGGTGGTGGATGAAAGGTCCCAATTTGACCTTGATTCTCAATCTCTTTATGACCCGATGATGGTCATACTGCCACATGAAGCTATTTTTGAATTTCATTTGTTGTAGTATCTTGTCAGCCTCAGGCCCAACCTCTCTATTATTGCAAATGAATGGGCCCAATTGGTTTTTCATCTTAAACTGGGTCTTCTTCCTAGCAGATAGGAAGTGGACCTCATCAGAGTTGATTATTTGTCTAAAATACTCAAGTGAAAATATCCTCATAGGGAGGTATTTGGGCAACTTATAAGGGGCTAATTGGTAGACATAAACCTTGATTTTAGTGTGGTTTTGGTACAGGTACCAGTCTCCCACCTTGCTGTTCTTAGCCAACTGTAACACCCTCTTGATTTCTTGGTTGATTCTAGGTTGATTGTTATTGGTCAGCATGTTCATGACAAGATAGACAAATGAATCTATGAAGTCTTTGTATGTAAATGTTGTGGAGTATTTATGGGTTAAGGGTGTCCAGAAGACCATTGATATCTCTTTTCCCTTGGTATCTAGCTTCTGGATGCTTAAAGGGAACTTATCTACTCGGTAATACAAAAACATGTGAAACAACACTGAAGAGTACTTGAAAACTCTTTCAGTGGATAGTCTTGTGAATTGTTCATGCATCCTGTCTGCAATGAACTGAGCATAATTATACATGATAGCAAGAGGCTTGCCTAGGGTAAAAATGGATAGGAAGGCTAGGATGACCTCATCCACATGCTCATCTGTGGTATATCCTAGGATGTAAGAGAGCATGTTGATTATATATCTGTTAGTTTCTGAAAAAATAGTGGCAGCATAGCGTGGGGTATCCTTAGGAGTATGTCGGTCTTCAATAATGAAAGTCTGGAAGATTTACCTTATATTAACCAGGTCTAGGGTGATATACACGTCCAATAGGTCTCCAATGGATAGAGGGGTCTGGTTAGGGCTAGGTTTGACTTGAAGCATTTAGTTGATGGACTTTGGTGTAATGGTGAGTAAGAGCTGCTGGTTTGGGGCAATAATATCTCTTTGGCTAGGGATATAGTAGGCATGACAAAAATGTATGATATTAGGGATGGGTGGACTTCTATGAATAGATATTTTGGTAAATTGGATTCCCAAAGGTGGATATCATCAGCATGGTTTAGGAATCTATCCTTACTCCAGCACTGGAGCTTCAGAAGGTAGGCTGTAGTAGAAGTATCCTTTATTTGAAATCCCTATTTGCTAGTGCCAAATGGTCGATGTCCAGGTGAGGGGTTGACACACGTCTCACGTCTAGAGAGGTATGGGAAGCCATTTTTAGGGGGAAAGGTGTGAAATAGGCTTGTATAATCTATAGCAGTGAGGCTTTGAAAACTCTGGTGCAGTGAGAGGGTAATTTGTCGTTTGAAAAAGAGGGGTTTGGGTATTCAGGTGGAAATACTCTTCAATTTAGGGAAAATTAATTAAATTCAATTAATTAATCTTTAAATTAACTATACGTTTTCAAATTGAGAGGGTCGTTCTGGTTTTTCTTCAAAATACCTGGAAATTGGTGGTTCAGGCTGCGAACTGTTTTTAATGGTGACTGTAGAAGGTGTAGAGCATTGGAAAGGTATGTTTTAACGAATAACTTAGTGGTGTTTCAAGCAATAGTTGTAACCTTTTCTTTGTTATAAAATAAGGAGAATGTGATGAGAATGAGCACGAATGACCCAATCACTAATAGTTATCTTCTCTATGCAGGAAAAGACAAAAGTAGGAAGGCGCGGTGCAAAACGAGAGTTCCATGAGGAGATAACGGCTGTCCCTCCAAAACCAAATAAAATCCAGACCAGGGTGAGTAAATCAAGGCAGATCAATCCGGGACGAGATGAAGGACTGTCAGTTTGGAAGGCTAGGCAGAGAAAAGAGAGGAGTTAACAGTTTAACAGATCCCTCAGGATCTTTGATCCTGAGGGATCGTTACTTTCAATTATTTTGTTGTTTAGATAACTCCGCCATTACTTGTATAAAAAAGGGCAGCATCGAAGACTTCAGGGACTTTTGATTATCTTGTATCTTTACTTTCTGTTTACAGACTTCACAGTTGGTTAAACTCAGACTATCGAGTCTCTTTGAGACTTAGTTTTGTTGTACTATCATTGATGCGTTAATATAATATATTTGGTGTTACTTTCTCCCTGCATCTGAAGTAAGTTACGGCGGTGTGCCATTGGAACTAAGGGCCCGGCTCCAACGGACACTGGCTGATTGTATCATTACAGTTTGGCTTTGTGTGGTTTGTTTATTGTTCTTAATAATCTGATATACTTACATGATGTTCCATACTCGTTCATCAGTAGTTTTCCTTTTGTAAATCTTTGTAACAAGTTTACATCATATTTCCAGAATTGATCACATAACATTGTTCTGAGTTGTTCACTTCTGTTACAGAATTTATAAGTGGAATGTTTTAGCTACATATGGTTGGAGTGACGATCATAAGAAGATGGAATTAACGTTGTGTGTGGACTACTGGTGATCATTTCAGATTATGTGTACATATGATTGACGTTTCCTGTTTATGGTGGTTTGTTGTTCCATTTGATTAAGCTGTCTACTTGTACAAAAGATTGCTCTTTCTTTGTATGTAAGTTGATGCCAAGAATTGAGAGTGTTGAACTCGCGAGATCTAGTTTCTTTACTGTCGTTCCTTTTACTGTTGTTCCATTTCTGAATTGCCGTTCCATTCTGCTTTCTTGCTGTTCCTTTTTACTTGCATTCATTGGTTTGGTGTGGGAGGAGGATCAAGGCTGTCGTGAGACACAGCAGACGCTATTATGCTCCCAGATCCATGATCCATACTCTAATTCCTTTTCCTCCATCAGTTTCTAGAGGGATGGGTTACTATTTCCGTACCCTTGACTGATAAAGTTGCCGCGTGTGATTTCTTTATGCAAAAGTAATTTAGCCATAGCTTAGCATCCGTTTACTCTTGTATTTCTTAGACCTATACTACTAAGCATTACTCTGACAAATAGCCTCAAATTGAGATACCCTTTACAATAACAAAACGCTCCCGGATTGACTTGTAATGTGAGATAACTAGAGGTGAAAAAGACCCTTGTTACAGCTCTACATTTTGGCGCCATTGCCGGGAAAGGGTATAGCCATTTGTCTTTTAAACAGGGTAGTGTACGAATCTGCTAGGGGAGAGTTGGATTTTAAAAACGGAAGGTAAGAACCTACGTACGGAGCATGTAAAAGCCCTGCTCCACCGTCCGCTTTCCTAGCAGAATTGATTGGTTAAATAGGATTTAGCAGTTTAATTGGAGTGCATGACTAAGCAGAAAAAGCCAGAGAAAGATCAAAAGCCTCCATCCAAAGCCAAGGGGCCGGTGACCCTTGGACGAACGACCTTCATAGACGAAATCTATAAGAAAGCCGAATCTCAGCCATCAGTAGGTTATAGGAAAATCAATTCTAAACAGCCTACTAGTTCCCTTCAGGCCTCGGGATCACCATCTGAAGCCTTTGCTGAAGTGCACAGTCAAACAGAGGAGCAGGACTTTCAAGAAATTGAAAATTTGACTCCTGGACTATTGCACGAAGGGAATCTTAGTAACCTTTGCGAAGGAGGAGGAGAAACAGGGGAAATCGGGGAACCTAGATCTCCTATTGAACCAAACCAGCCTTTAAATAGCCCGGATAAAGGAAGCGCTGCAAAAATCCTCGTTGAAGGAATTCATTCACCTCAGACAGTTGGGACCATCATTATCCCTGATAAAGGGAGTGTTGTCAAAACAATCCCTGTTAAGACTACCCCTTCTCAACCAAGGAACACTCTCTTGGAAATTCTTGAAGATTATTGGCATATATTCGATCCCATGGCGTAGAATCAGCCAAACACCCAGACCTCCACATTGCAATATCCTATAGTAGATTCTGCAGCAAATGCACCCATGAAAGCTATCCCTCTCCAGCATATCCCCACATTTCATGGCCTTACATCAGAAGATCCGGATGCATTCTTGTTCGAATTTGATGTATTATGTAGAGGATACGATTACACCACCGATCCCCAGAAATTAAAATTGTTCCCCTCCACATTAAAAGGGGCTGCTTTAAGATGGTTTATGGGCTTAGGTGGTGGGGTTATTAACAATTGGGATCAAATGAAAGAAGCCTTTTTAAAGAAATATCAGGATTACTGTAGGTCAAGAGAACTAAAAGATGAAATTTTTCAAATGTCAGCCAGACCAAACGAAACTCTAGAAGAATATGTGGAACGTTTCCAATATAACTTGCAAAGATCTCCCTATGCATTGTTACCTCTGCCTGATAACGTGTTGAAAACCGCATTAATTAGAGGTATGAAAGAACAATGGATTGAAACGTTGAATATTATGGGGAAAGGAGACATTTATCAGGAAAATTTTGCTGATATCATTGATCTGTGTATCAGGAGCTCAAGAGGCAGCACGAGGATAAAACCAGCAGAATATGATCGCTTTACCAGAGATAACAAAACATCAACAGAGGGAGTAACACGTGTGGAACTTGGAAATTTGCTAGAAAATTTTAAAACTGATATCCTGGGGACATTAACTACACAGCTTGATATTGTGCAGGCTAAACAAAAGCAAGCAGAGGCGGAACAGAATCTAGCAGTTTTCTGCCCTCGATGCAGGAAGAAACATAGCCACAAGGAATGCCCGCTGGATACAGTCCAAATATGTGCTATCTGTACCAAGGACCACCTGACTGAAAGCTGCCCCTCACTTCCTGGTTTGAAGGCAGTATACAAAGAAGCAGAAGAGGAGCCAGAATCAGCATATTTTATTAACCAGCGTCGTCAATGGCAGCCTAGGCAATCTGGTATGTTTTCAGACCCCTCCTCTTCTTTTCAACCCCCGCAGTTCAATGCTCAGCAATAGAATATGTGGCAAAACCAGTCTCAGCTCCCGTTTTCGAATTGGTCACCTCAAATGTTTCCTACTCCGAATCCTTGGATGACCCAATTTGGTTGGCCAAACTTCCCTTATCCCCCACCATATTGGCAGAATAATTCATATCCTCCGCAGTGGACCCCTTCTACTTCGCAAGGTTCACCCTGGCAGACAAGCTAGCCAAAATCGACATATCAGCCAGCAGGATGAATTCCACTCCCTCAACCAACTCTGCCAGCCTTACAACAAAATCCCCAGCCTAATCTGAGACCGCAACTCCCAGCCCAACCCAACCCCAATCCAAATAATAGACCAGTTCAATCTCTTCAAATTATAGAATCCTCAGAGATTGAATCTTATCTGCGGGAGTGCAATGATCTTCAGTTAAGATCTGGGCGAATAATAGAAACTGAGGGACATAGAACAACTCACATTGAAGATCAGTTACCTATAGAACAGCCGTCACAACAGGAAGATGTAAATAAAGACCAGGCTCATCAGCAAGTAATTACATCTCCTCCACCTTTCCTAGAACGATTGGCCATTCCACGACCAACACAATATCCAGATTTTGATATTCTGGGAGAACTACAAAACTTGTATATAAGAATTCCATTCCTTCAAGCTATACAGGATATCCCCATATATGCAAAAACCATAAAAGACTTGTGTAGCAGAAAATCAAAAAGAAATGTAACCTCTAACCCAAGAGTCCAGGTAGTCGGCACCTTATCCGACCTCCTATCAGGAAAAGAAACACCAGTTAAATACGAGGACCCTGGAAACCCAATTGTCACTGTTCAAATCTATGGGCAGACCTTGACCAACGTCTTAGTTGATCTAGGGGCTGCAATTAACATCCTGATAACATCGACTTGCCAGAAGCTCGGAATTACATCGGTAGAACCTACTTCCACTTTGTTAGAACTAGCTGACTGATCAGTAATTAGACCAGAAGGCACTTTGTATGATGTCATGGTTTCAGTGGATTCTTGGGAATACCCGACCGATTTCCTGATAATTAATCCGAAAACCCGACTAGATGGACATCCGCTAATCCTAGGTAGACCGTGGCTCGCTACTGCTGATGCCTACATTGGTTGCCGGCAGGGAAACATGACCATAACCAGAGGGCCGGATATCAAAAATTTAATCTTGTACCCTCCAGCGCAGCCAAGCATCACGATGATGAGAACCAACCTGCGCCCTGCCTCATATATCACTGACAATATTAGACCCCCATTAACAGTCCAGGAAGCGCTAGATTTCAAAGATCAAACGGAAGACGATGCCATCAATAAATTCATTAATCAAACAGAATCCACATCGTATACACAATGTTTTATGATAAAAACGGCATTTGATAACGAATTAGAGGAGGATCCTCTGAAAGATGAACATGACCAAATTATACCTGTGACTTCTGTCGCTAATAGCAAAGTAGTGCAAATTGAACCGGGGAAAACTTTAAATATTAACGCTAATCTGACACCAGATCAAGAGACAAAACTCATCCAGCTGTTACGAAAGTATCAGGAGGCATTTGCATGGGACTATCCCGATATGAAAGGGATTGATCCCCAGCTATGCACACATCATATTTATATCGAAAAAGATGCAAGACCTGTTCGTCAACCGCAAAGAAGACTCAACCCCCATTTAAAAGATGTTGTAAAAGCTGAGCTTCAGAAACTTTTAGATGTTGATTTTATTTATCCTATTTCTGACAGCAAATGGGTCTCTCCACTTGTGGTAGTACCTAAAAAGAACGGGAAATGGAGGATCTGTGTGGATTATAGAAAATTAAACAAAGCCACACAAAAAGATCACTTCCCTCTTCCATTCATAGATCAGGTACTGGACACCTTAGCAAGCAAGAAATTCTTTTCTTTCTTGGATGGCTTCAGCGGATACAATCAGATTCAGATTGCCCCTGAAGACCAGGATAAGACTACCTTTACTTGCCCCTGGGGAACGTTCGCTTATCGAGTCTTACCTTTTGGTTTATGTAATTCTCCAGCCACATTCCAAAGGGCTATTCTTAGCATCTTTGCAAATTTAATTAATGATGGATTGGAAGTCTACATGGATGACTTCACACCATATGGAGATGACTTTGATCCAGCTCTAGATACTCTCGAAAAAGTCCTACAGCGCTGCATCGCTACCAGACTTTGCTTGAGTCACGAAAAGTGTTACATGATGATGACCAAAGGACTCATTCTGGGACACTATATTTCAGCAGCTGGTATTCAGGTAGACCCGGCTAAAATTAAAATACTTTTGCTTATTCCGACCCCCACTAATCAAACAGAGGTACGCAGTTTTCTTGGTTTTTCTGGGTATTATAGACGATTCATACAACATTATTCACATATTGCCGCACCTTTACATGCATTAACTGGAAATGTTGACTTCATATTGACAGAGAAATGTGATCGAGCCTTCAAAGAATTAAAGAAGCTGGTATCTACAGCCCCAGTTCTCCGAGGACCTAATTGGAATTTACCATTCCAAATTTCAACTGACGCCTCAGACACAGCAATCGGTGCAGTTCTGGGCCAAGAAGAGGATAAAAGACCATACGCCATCTATTACATCAGCAAAAATTTGGCTCTGGCTGAATTAAATTACACTGTCACCGAAAAAGAATTTTTAGCTGTGATACACGCTGTTAATAAATTTAGACACTATATTACAGGCTATCCCGTTATTTTGTATACAGACCATTCTGCTATTAAGTATTTAGCAAATAAGCCTGTTACAAATGGAAGAATAACCAGGTGGTTGATCCTGTTGCAGGAGTTTGATATTACAATCAGAGATCGACTGGGGAAGGAGAACCCTGTAGCTGATTTCCTCTCACGAATACCAAAATCAGTTGATGCAGCGGCAGTCGAGGACCAATTTCCAGACGAACACTTATTTGTTGTCGCTGTTCAGACTCTCTGGTATGCTGATGTTGCTAACTATCTTGCAGTAGGTAAGCTTCCAAAACATTTAACCCCCAATGAACGGAAGCAGATTGTTCAGAAAAGCAATCGATTTTCGTGGGTTGGGGGCTATTTGTTTCACACAGGAGCAGATATGGAAATCAGAAGATGTATTCGAGAGGACGAAATCTTTGATATCTTGAAAGCTTGCCATGACGAGCCATGTGGAGGACATTTTGCTGAACGAAGAACAGCACATAAAGTATTACAAACGGGATATTACTGGCCTACAATTTTCAAGGATGCGAAAAAATCTGTCCAGGCCTGTGATAGCTGTCAGCATGCAGGACGACCTGGTCCAGCCGACGAAATGCCTTTGTGGCCTCAATTAGTGATCGAACCTTTCGAACGATGGGCTCTGGACTTCGTCGGACCCATCAGCCCGCCATCAAACCAAAGAACCTACATTTTGGTGGCAACTGAATATGTTACCAAATGGGTTGAAGCGGAGGCATTGCCTAGAGCTACAGAAGATTCGGTAATACAGTTCTTGTTCCATTTGTTTGTACGTTATGGTCTTCCGAGGGAAGTAATTACAGACGGAGGACCACAATTTGTGGGGCATAAATTAGCTGCAACACTCAATAACTATCGTGTCCAGCATAAAATTACTACCCCATACCATCCTCAGGCAAATGGGCAAGTGGAGAGCAGCAATAAGGTAATAGAGTCTATTTTGACAAAAACCGTTGCCTCACATCGGCGTGATTGGGCCGCCCGACTACCCGAGGCACTGTGGGCTTATCGAACCACATGGAGAAGCACCACCGGCTATTCACCATATCACTTAGTGTTTGGAAAGCAGCCCATTTTTCCTATAGAATTCGAGATCCAAACGCTGCGAACGGCCCAAGAAGTCGGATTGGATTTAAGTGAAGCACAGAAAAATCGATTACAGCAAATTAATGAATTAGATGAATTAAGGCTCTCTGCATTACAGAATACAGCACTCATTCAATAACAGCGAGCCAAATGGCATGATGCGCTTATCAAAAACAAGATATTTCATGAAGGAGACTGGGCTATGTTATATGATTCTATATTTCAGGATTTCCCGGGGAAGTTTCAGACCCGTTGGTTGGGACCATACGAGATTCAAAAAGTCCATGACAATGGGACCCTTACTCTGATCACAATCGATGGGTCTGGATATACATTTAAGGTAAACGGCCACCGAGTTCATCTGTATTGCAAACCGCTCACTCGGGAATCTTTTTGTCAGCAGCTACGCCAAGATACTAACATTGAGATTATGGGCGAGGAAGCAAAAGCTTCCTCACCTATAGATCAGTAAGAAATTCATCTTTTATTACCACATCTTGTATATAAGATTGTAAAGTTTGTATATATGTTTTTAGTATTTGTGCGTGCTATTCCTTTTCAAAAGGAACAGCACTTGAGTGTTTTTGTTGTTCCTTTTCAAAAGGAACAGCACTTGAGTGTTTTTGCTGTTCCTTTTCAAAAGGAACAGCACTTGTGTATTTTTGCTGTTCCTTTTCAAAAGGAACAGCACTTTTGGGTTTTTGCTGTTCCTTTTCAAAAGGAACAGCATTTGTGTGTTTTTGCTGTTCCTTTTCAAAAGGAACAACACTTGTGTGTTTTTGCTGTTCCTTTTCAAAAGGAACAGCACTTGAGTGTTTTGCTGTTCCTTTTCAAAAGGAACAACACTTGTATGTTTTGCTGTTCCTTTTCAAAAGGAACAACACTTGTGTGTTTTTGCTATTCCTTTTCAAAAGGAACAGCACTTGAGTGTTTTTGTTGTTCCTTTTCAAAAGGAACAGCACTTGTGTGTTTTTGCTGTTCCTTTTCAAAAGGAACAACACTTGTGTGTTTTTGCTGTTCCTTTTCAAAAGGAACAACACTTTTGGGTTTTTGCTGTTCCTTTTTAAAAGGAATAGCACTTGTGTGTTTTTGCTGTTCCTTTTCAAAAGGAACAGCACTTGAGTATTTTTGGCTGTTCCTTTTTCAAAGGAAACATCATTTGTGTGCTTTTGCTGCCCTTTTTTTAAGGCAATGCATCAGATGAACTCCTCCTCACCCTCCCTTTCAAAAAGGAGTAGTATGCTCTTGTCCCTTTCATATAAAGGATGTGTTGTCCATCCTCTTTCCAAGGCCATAAGTAGCAGCTATACATTTATGCACTGAATATAAAAGTCAGGATATATCGAGATCAGCATATCATAAATCGCTATCTTTAACAGCCCTAGTATTGATGCAACAACAAAGGAAGGATCCACACACTCATCATTTTTGCTGTCATGGTCTCACCTCCTCTGCCTTGTTGGAAAATTTCATCATGTTGAGTTCCTACAATTTTCTCTATTATTACATGGAAATAAGAACAGAAGATTTATATCTTCCTATTGGGATGACAAGACTTCTTCCGCCATTCCCACTCTTAAGGAGGGTTGAACCACCCTTATGTGTAATTACACAAGAGCAAAGTCTGTTTCAAAAAAAAAAAAAAAAGGCAAAAGCAAAATAAAAAGAAATTATTTGTCAAATGCAGGATAGGGGGTTTCATTAAAGAACCAGCCTACTATGATCATAAGATTGGAAGCGAAGTGGCATTCCCATCATGGCCACCACACCAGGGATATGGTCCAACGGGTTCACTACATAAACAAACCTTGGAACAGGGGGTCTCATTACGAGCCGGCCTGCCCACGTTTCGCGCCTCTCTGGTGAATGGCATCATGGTTATCTGGTTACCAAGCCAGCATGATGGCCCGCATTTTGACAAGAATTGCTCTTCAAAAATACACAAAGGACCATGGTTCCAGGGTGAAATAAACAACTCTGCCAAGGTTATGAACACCTGTCGGTAGCAGAGCTCTGTTAATGGTATCAGAGTCGTAATATATACACCAATTTGGATCATATCAAATACTTCTTTCTATCCTCGTAATAATTATATCTTACACTTTGATGGATACGTCGCATGAATATCTATCACCGCCAATCATGGCAAAGGTATTGACTATGACTACCTCAGACCTTATATGAGTGCCAGACGTCCTATCCTCTTGTTTTGCATCACATCACGCAGGCTTATACAAAACGCGATCTACCTTTTGCCTCAATCTCGGTATTTCTTTGTCTAATCTGAAACATGACAAAATTCTATATGTTGTTCCTTTATGACTTGGTGACGGGACGACGGCTCCTCCTCCATTTGACGGCTAGGACAGCCTATCATATTGCGAGGGGGGAGGTGACCTCATTACTCCGCCGGCCACGTGTTAGCACATCATTTGGAAATGATATGGTACGAAGGTACGGTATGGGTTAACGGCATGACAATGCTATTTTTGCAAAAATTTGTTATTTACAATCAATTTTCATGCATGCTCTGTGTTTTTTTTCTTACTGCGATTACGTTCTTTGCGACAGGTAATTGCTGGTCCATCTAGGATCCCAAAACAGAACCATGGGAGGCAAGGCTATCAGAAGCGAGCCTAGTGAGCTAGTAGTCTCCGAAGCTGCTCGGGAAATCCTAGAAAGGGCGGGGTGGCTAACTTATTTTAGCTGCCTGCGTTAATCAAATGAAACTGTGGCCATGGAATTCCTGCAGAATTTGCAGGAAGAACACTCCGTAGTGGGTGGGAAGCAGATAATGGTCACGAAGGAAATAATCGCGGAAGTAACAGGATTACCAGCCTCAGGACCAATATGGACGATAAAAAAAGAGAGGTTGCAAAAGATCATAGAAATTTTCCAAGACGAAGGACAGAATCTAACAGTGAAGGGAAAAGGAGTGCTGCCGGCAATGCTAGGAGAACCCTGGAGCGAATTGGCAAAGGTGGTGCAGAGCTACATCACCTGCGAGGGGCGAAAAGATGTGGTAAGACCGTGTCACCTTAAGCTCCTGGCTGTGTTAAAAGGAAAATGTTCTGTGAATCTCCCTGCATTGTTAAATTCATTACTGCATGATGCCTCTCGGAGCCTGAAAAAGGCACACCATGAAGACGCAGTGGTTAGCCACCATGGGTTGATCCGCCTGATAGTGAGCTACAGTCTCACTTAGCAGCAGAGTAGCTGGGGGGAGCTTATTACAGCAATTGGAGGGGGAGTGGCATCATCATCCCCAAAGGCTAAGCACCCCGCTAGTACCTCTGAAGCACCCAAGGAGCCCAAAGAATCACCAAAACCCAAGCATCCCTCGGATACACCCGAGCAACCCAAGAAACGCACGGAGTCAGTAAAACGAAAACATTCCTCTAGAGCATCTGGACATGCAGAAAAACATAAGGAACTGGCCACAGAAGAGCGTGCTGCCTCGAAACGTAGGCATTCCTCTGGCACGCCAGAACAATCTGAAAAACGCAGAAAGGTGGTGGTAGAAGAACAGGTGGCCAGCACACCTGAACAGCCTGAGAGGCCTAGGAAGTCAGCTCGGTTGGCAAGAATAAAAGGCAGGCTGGAGAAAATCCAGCTAAGCATTGACCAGCCAATCAAAATAACAGATGAGCCACCAGTGGCAAAACAGGAACCCTTGAGGGAAAATGTGGAACAAATTGAGAATGAAGCAGAAGCCGAGGAAGGAAATGAACATTCTGACTCTGAGGCCGAGGCCGACTATCCAGAGGTAGCCACTGAGTAGCCAATTCAGGAGGAGGAGATGGAACAATTGGGGGACAGCCCTCCACAGGTCTCCGTGGAGGAAGAAGAGCTCGCCACCATCTTGGCCAGCCTGGGAAATTATGCTTCACCTTCCAGTCCAGCAGACCCTCCTGAAGGACCCTCTGGGGAAGAGACGCATGAAGAATTGCATGAAGAAATGGCAGGAGGAGAAAACCTCCCTATTGTTGACAAAGAAAATGTAAATACCAACCGGGAACAATCCGTTCCCAAGACACCAGAAGAAAACCCACCTGCTGATGACGTGGAGAATGAAAATGCTTGTCGGGAACAGTTCGTTCCCAGAATGCCAGAAGAAACCCTCGATGAAAGAGGAGCAGAACTGAGGGCCACTCATGCACCCACTGCCGAGGCAAGAGAAATTAAGAAATTGAGAAAGAAATAGCAGAGACTGCTGAATATTATAGGCCAACTTCGGCAGAAAATTCAAAGTTTGAAAGCTAGTCTGAGAATAAGAAGGACCATAAGGAGAAAAAGAAGGACAAATGCAGTAGGGTCCTGTCAGATGAGAAGGCAAGGGGCTTATAGGCGTCTCGTAGGTCAATACTCCACTGATAGACCTACGACTGTTCCAACCAGCACTGAGGAACAAAATGCCGTTCCATCTGATATGGAACATCAGAATGCCGTTCCTATTGACGCTGAGGAACAGACTGTTGTTCCAAATAGCTCATTGGGACCAACTGCCGTTCCAATCAAAACTGAGCCGCAAGACGACATTCCATTTACAGAGGGGCCATCGTACCCCTTTATTCATGTTAAGAAAGAAAGGGAAAACAAAGCATTCCAAACTGAGGCACCACCTTTAGGGATAATTCGGGATACGAATTCTAGGCAGCGAAATGTGAAGGTCTAGGTAAAACTCCCTGCCTCTGAGAAATCATGGAAAAAGGATCCAAAAACCAAGGCCTTGCACCACGAGATGAAGCAAGCCCGACAGGAGGCTACCCAGCTAAGGGAACAAATGATCCCTCGGGAAAAATACGAGGAGTTGCAGCAGGAAGCTGAGCAGTTAAAGGAACAAATGATCCCTCGGGAAAAACATGAAGAACTGCAGCAGCAACTGCGGAACATGAGTCAATCAGAGAATCAGGCCTTTGAAGGATGGCAGAAGGAACACGAAAAGGTTGCCAAGGTAACACGTCGACTAGATGCTGTTATTAAACAATTGGACACTGTATGTTCGCTGTATAATGATGTTTTGACTTGCAGGGCCCCTGCAAAGAATTATGCTTTATTTCTCCTTGAAAGATACTTAAGATTGAAAATAAAAGCTGTCAGGGCAGGTGCCCCTATTCAGATTAATACTGTTAATGATTTTATTGATTGTTGCAAACATTATGGGGTTAAGGTCCAACGGTTACTATGTGAATTCTATTTGCACAATATGGTGCTTGAGCAGGAAACTGATTTAAACCCTAGCCCTTTCGTGGGAGATATACAGCTACAAGCCTTTGTTTCATTTGGGGTCAATCAGTTAAAGTGGCTCAGGGCTTACAATGCCTTTCAGAGGTAGGAGAACAGCCTAGATCTATGGGTCAGGGCCGAGCCTAGAGACCCAGTTCACCTATGGCAATCACACAAAAGCCTTATGAGAACCCCGGGCGTCATAGAACTGCTAGGACCCATGCATGAGGATTTGATCTGAAATAGCTTGGAATACTTTCTGGCTATTAAGGATTCTGCCCTGGATGCTGCCAAATTCCGCTATCAGATTTCTACCCCAAGCATCCAGCTCAGGGAGCCATTCAAATACGAGAATTTTGAGCTGGCTGCTGAACGGTTGAGCCTTTATGGCCAGCGCATTCTGCAAGCTGGGCCGTCTTGGTTAGGATACCGGTTCCGTAGCCCAATTATTTGGCACCCTGCACCTGGGTACCAGGCCTTGTATAATATGCCTACAGATCAATTGAATCAATTCTTTGATAATCTGGTTGCTCACCATCGTTGCAGACCTCCTCGCAAGGTGCCCTCTCCCGCCTATTCTCTTACCGCTCTCCATGTTAATTATAACGTTTTCATGAGGCCATGAAACAGAGTAAGCCGGGGGGTGTGTAGAGCATTGGAAAGGTATGTTTTAACGAATAACTTAGTGGTGTTTCAAGCAATAGTTGTAACCTTTTCTTTGTTATAAAATAAGGAGAATGTGATGAGAATGAGAACGAATGACCCAATCACTAATAGTTATCTTCTCTATGCAGGAAAAGACAAAAGTAGGAAGGCGCGGTGCAAAACGAGAGTTCCATGAGGAGATAATGGCTGTCCCTCCAAAACCAAATAAAATCCAGACCAGGGTGAGTAAATCAAGGCAGATCAATCCGGGACGAGATGAAGGACTGTCAGTTCGGAAGGCTAGGCAGAGAAAAGAGAGGAGTTAACAGTTTAACAGATCCCTCAGGATCTTTGATCCTGAGGGATCGTTACTTTCAATTATTTTGTTATTTAGTTAACTCCGCCATTACTTGTATAAAAAGGGGCAGCATCGAAGACTTCAGGGACTTTTGATTACCTTGTATCTTTACTTTCTGTTTACAGACTTCACAGTTGGTTAAACTCAGACTATCGAGTCTCTTTGAGACTTAGTTTTGCTGTACTATCATTGATGCGTTAATATAATATATTTGGTGTTACTTTCTCCCTGCATCTGAAGTAAGTTACGGCGGTGTGCCATTGGAAGCTAAGGGCCCGGCTCCAACGGACACTGGCTGATTGTATCATTACAGTTTGGCTTTGTGTGGTTTGTTTATTGTTCTTAATAATCTGATATACTTACATGCTGTTCCATACTCGTTCATCAGTAGTTTTCCTTTTGTAAATCTTTGTAACAAGTTTACATCATATTTCCAGAATTGATCACATAACATTGTTCTGAGTTGTTCACTTCTGTTATAGAATTTATAAGTGGAATGTTTTAGCTACATATGGTTGGAGTGACGATCATAAGAATATGGAATTAACGTTATGTGTGGACTACTGGTGATCATTTCAGATTATGTGTACATATGATTGACGTTTCCTGTTTATGGTGGTTTGTTGTTCCATTTGATTAAGCTGTCTACTTGTACAAAAGATTGCTCTTTCTTTGTATGTAAGCTGATGCCAAGAATTGAGAGTGTTGAACTCGCGAGATCTAGTTTCTTTACTGCTGTTCCTTTTATTGCTGTTCCATTTCTGAATTGCCGTTCCATTCTGCTTTCTTGCTGTTCCTTTTTACTTGCATTCGTTGGTTTGGTGTGGGAGGAGGATCAAGGCTGTCGTGAGACACAGCAGATGCTATTATGCTCCCAGATCCATGATCCATACTCTAATTCCTTTTCCTTCATCAGTTTCTAGAGGGATGGGTTACTATTTCCGTACCCTTGACTGATAAAGTTGCCGCGTGTGATTTCTTTATGCAAAAGTAATTTAGCCATAGCTTAGCATCCGTTTACTCTTGTATTTCTTAGACCTATACTACTAAGCATTACTCTGACAAATAGCCTCAAATTGAGATACCCTTTACAATAACAAAACGCTCCCGGATTGACTTGTAATGTGAGATAACTAGAGGTGAAAAAGACCCTTGTTACAGCTCTACAGAAGGTATGGTCGCTTCAGCTATGCACTGGATGCTTGAATTGGGCATCTAAAGCTTGTTTGAGAGATAAATGGCGGTCAATTTCGATTTCAGAGGCTCATGATGATGCAGGAAGGCTTAGGGAGCATTCACAGTGCAAACGAGCGAAAAGAGTCGAAATGGGCTTCTCTTGCCTTTTAACCAGCAACGGTTAGAATTTGGTGCGGAATTCATAAATGAACAGTGGATGGTTTTAGCTTTTGGTAGGGAGGCGGTTTCAGGGGCCATCGCACTGCTTTTGGAGAGCAGGCAGTATTTCCTTGAGAGCACGTGATTTCGCTTGGAGCTGCCATGTAGTAGAATAGGGACTGGGAAAAACTATGAATCTCGCATGCTCTCACACCGGTAAAGGTTGGAGAGGGAATGAGCGTGATATGGATGTGCGTCATCGACTCTAGGGGTAGAAGATGTTTTGGCTATCGCATGGTCAAGGCACACAGAGGGAATAGGGGTGAAGATTTGCGGGGCTCGGGGGATTAACTACGACCAACTGTAATTAATTAATGAATAAGGTGGGGATTAGAAATATAATGAACGGGTTTAATGGAGTGGGACCAAGGGTTAATGTAGCGGGGTTTATTTAACTGCACCTAGGTTGGTGGGTTAAAAAGTTTATGTCGGGGAAATATAAATCGAGGAGTTAATTAAATATTGTGGGGGCGGGGGGGGGGGGGGGGGGATAAAAACTTAGGATAAGGGGTTTTTATGGTTTTTTGAGGTAGAATAGAGAAATTAATAAGGGGGAAGGTGATTTTCCATGGGGAATGGGTTTCACACTAGGGAAAGGGGTTTTTAGGGAGGGAGATGACATTTTGAGGGTAATTACTAGGAAAATGTGTTAAACCAAGGGGTAAGGGTCAAAATGAGGGGAAAAGGGTATTTTAATAAGAAATGAGGGGATAATGGAGGAATTAGTAAATAATTATGTGGGAGTGAAAGGAAATGAGGGGAAGTTAATCAAAATAAGCTTGTGAACATCCTTTCACTTTCATAAATGCTCCTGCACACTAAAACATAGGATTAAGCATGATAAATGTGCTTATGATTTAAGAACCTTGTACATCTGCAACCTTTCTTCTACCTACCCTTTACTTATTCTAACATTTTTTCTTCATTTTATTGAGTGCATTTTAGCTAGCAAACCCTTTGTTTCCTTTTCTTTGGACAAGAAAACTATCTAATTCTAACCTTATAACTTCCAATGGCACATATTAAGCTGATGAGCACATTTTTATTTCTCTACCTAACTATTGATCTGCCAAGGTTAAATAGTTTGGCTAGATCTTTATTCTCTATCTATAAGCATGAAATTTAAAACATGAATTAGTCAAGATTAAGCTATTTGAATATCATGTGTTGTGGCATTTATGACAATCTACACACAATCACTATTTTTCACATAAAAGTAAAAGTAGTGGCACTTGAATTTGCACACGTTCATGATCTGTTTTTTTGTTTGGGGTTCATATTTTTCACTTTTTTTATTTTTTCTTTTTCTTTTTGTCCTTTGATATTTCTTTTAGGACATACCCTCTTTACATTTTCTAATTCTTAATATGGAAAACATTTTGCAGAAAGAAAAAGTATGCACAATATTAAAAGACTAACCATAGCCAATTCAAAATTATGAATCCTATTATTATAGGACCCTAATAGTGGCACCACATGGGGATGACATTTCCTGGTGAAACGTCAAGAACTTAAAGATTAGTAGCCTTTGAATTGTGACTGAAGTTACCTTGTAGATTGTCCTTCCGTGATTCTGCTTTATTGATACTTATGATGGTGAACGCTTCAAAGCTCAGGGCCTTCTCTTCGGGCTTCAACTTCAAAAGATCACCATCCAATCCAATCTAAACACTGCAATGTTATGTGCAATGATCAAAGTAAAGTGAATTACAGTTAATCTGTGGATAAGTAATGCTTTAGCATTGTACCTTTGACAGGTCCTCCTGGTAGATCTGATCCATCTATCTCTCTCAAGAAAAATGCATTGTTACCACTGTAACCATAAATGACATAAGGGCCTTGCCATAAGAAGTCAAATTTGCCATGTTTTCCCTTGTCTTATCTTATTGAATCCCACTTAAGAACTTTATCACCTATGTAAATATCATCATCTTTAGTCTCTTTATCAAAAATATTTTTGATTTTGTCCTGGATTATTTGTGATTTGACATAGACTTCTTCTCTGCTCTGCTGCAAGTGTATTGTTTAGTTTATCCTCCTTTGGATATCATTTGGTTCTACCTGAAACTCCTGGATGATCTACATCACTAACACTCCCAAAGAGGATGGAAAAACAACATCCATCCCATATACTAACTAATAGGGAGATGTACCAATGAACTTTTTGGTAGTTAGTCTGTCTGCCCATAAGGCATTGACCTACTTTTTGTTCCATGTCTTTTTGTTGTCTTCTAGTAATTTCTTAATGATATTGACAAGGATTTTGTTACAGGATTCTGCAAGCCCATTACCTTGAAGGTAATAGGAAGTGGAGTGGCCAAGGGTAATGTGGTATTTATTACAAAACTCTACCATTTTCTTGGATCTAAAGTAGCTACATTATGAGTAATGAGCTTTTGGGGGCATCCAAATCTTGATAGGATATTTTTTATAAGAATGAGATAATGACAAAGTCTATGGCTTGTCTAGAAGGGATGGATTCTATCCATTTGGTGAAGTAATCAGTGGCTGTCAAAATCCATTTATTCTGAGCTGAGGAGGCTGGGTGTATTTCTCTAATGAAGTCTAAACCCCATTGTTGAAATGGCATTTCTATGGATATTGGTTTGAGAGGTAAAGGTAAAAGCTTCCAATTTCCCTCAAATATCTGACACTTGTGACAGGAGGTCACATGTTTCTTAACATCTGCAAAAGGATTGGACTAGTAAAAACTAGACCTCGGGATTTTGTTAGCAGTAGTTTTCCAATACAGGTGTCCTCCACAATCTCCTGCATGAAATTATTGCATAACTTTATCAACTTCATCTTTCAGTAAAAAAATTAATAGAATACCACCATTGTCTTTCCAAAACAAAGCATTATCTATGATACAATATTTCAATGACTTCATTTTCAAAGATCTAGCTTTAGTTCTTATTCAACCAGGAGGAGCTTGTAAGTTTAATAATACAACTATAATATCTACATACCAAGGTGAATCAGTAAAAGGTGCACTGATCTGTGGAGTCACCATCTCTTCCTGATCATCAAGGGCACCAATGAAATTTATATCTAAGGCCTGACAATTCGATTCAGCCATGAGTCTGGCTAAACCTTGGTGTTTAATAAGTTTAGTAGGCTTTATTTCTATGTCATATTCCAAAATAGTGGAAATTCATTTGCCTCTTTTTCCTTTGTTTGGTTGTGTTATATTCTTTCCATGACTAGCCCATGTAGTTAACCCGGGGGTTAGAGGGGGGGCGGAGACCCCCTTTGCTGCATCAATTGTGTAGTGGGGGGGGGGGGGGGGGGGTGGGGTCACAGGGGGTTTAAGGCATACCCGTAACCCCACTTTATGGGGTCCGGGGCAGCACCCCAGAAAATTTTGGTTTTGGACCCTATGTTAGGATGGGCGGACCCACCTATGGTTTTGTGCATGATTTTTGCACATGGTTTTGGATGCAATGGTTTTCGGTCCATGGTATTGGACGCAATGGTTTTCAGTCCATGGTATTGGATGCGAATGCTTTTCGATCCATGATATTGGACACGGTGGTTTTCATTCCATGGTATTGGATGCCATGGTTTTTCTGTCCATGGTATTGGATGCTTCGGCATGTATAAATATGTATTATAACATTGAAAGGAACATAATGAAAAATCAAGCTGGTAGTCCCGGTTTTGGGATCCAAGGGAAAATCTCTATGTATATGTGTTTTATGTGTTATGCTCTCGCATTGTTTATTTTCCGTGTTTTAGAATTCTCATGTAGGTAATTTTTGTACGGGGTTAAAACCTACATCCTTTAGGCCCATTTTGTGTCAAAATGTCCTTAACTACTGAATTTGGAACATAAGCAATGATGTGAGAATACAAAATGTAGATTCTAAAGTCTTTAATAGCCTTTAGTAAAGCTAATGCTTATTTTTCCATTATGTTGTATTTGAGTGTGGCATCTCTTAAGGATTTACTGAAAAATGCAATTGGTTGTTCATATCTCTGGTCATTCTTCTGCAACAAGACTACTGGAATAGTATGTTCTAAAGAAAAAGAAAAAATTATAAAATCTTTCTAAAAATCAGGACTTATAAGGACTAGAGTTTTGGTAAGGGCTTCCTTGATGGCCTCAAAGGACTGTTTTGCGTCCACTGTCCATTTGAGCACTGAATCTTTTCTTAACATGTTATTTAGTTCTCTAATTAATTCTGCTAAATTTGAAATGAATCTCCTAAGAAAATTTATCTTGCCTAAAAATGACTGCAATTCTTTGATGTTTCTAGGATGGGTGATGGTCAAGATTTCCTCTATTCTAGTAGGATCTATTCTAATTCCATATTTGGATATTATATGTCCCAACAATTTTCCTTCTTCTAGACCAAAGAGTGTCTTTTTGGGATTTAAGGAAATCCCAAATTTTCTACATTTAATGAAAACTCTTCTCAGGTGATCTAGGTGTTCATTATCAGATTTAGAAAAGACTGTGATGCCATCTTGGTAAATCACTAAGAAGTCATGGATCTCCTTGGAAAAAGCTATATCCATATCTCTTTGAAATGTTGCTCCTCCATTCATTAATCCAAAAGGCATCTTCAAATACATGAAGGTACCCCAAGGAGTACTAAATGCAATTTTGGCTTGGTCTTTTCGTTGAACTAAGATTTGGTTGCATCCAGAAACTCCATCAGGAAATGAAATTCTGGATGAGCCTACTACCCTCTTAAGGATATGGTACATTTTTGGTAGAGGATAGTTGTCTTTTAATGAGACCTTGTTTAAATTTCTGAAATCAACACAAAGTCTGATTTCCCCTATCTTCTTCCTACTAGTGACTAAGTTTGAAACCCAGTCTGAATATCTAATGGGAACTATGATTTGGGCATCATACATTCTTTTAAATTCTTTCTCAATAGATGGCATAAGATCTGGATTAATTCTCCTATGTTTCTATTTAAAAGGCTTATGATCTTCTTTGATAGGTATTTTGTGTTGAATTATGCTGGTGTCATAAGACATCAAGTCTTCATAACTCCAGGAAAAAACATCTTGAAACTCTTTAAAAAGATTTATGTATTTAACCTCTTCCTCTGGAGGTAAGGCTTTTGATACTTTAATGAGTTTTGGTTTTTCCTTAGTTCCTATGTTACATTCTTCTATATCTGCTCTTAAAGGCTCCATTTTTGGTTTCCTAGCTACACTGTTTGAGTCAAACAAATCTTCTAATGGGACTAATCCCTTAGGCAAAAAATTATTTTCAAGGTTCAGAATTTCAGGATGATCATTCATTATCTCTTCTATTTCTACATTTTCTAAGTTATTTATTTCTACTTTAGTGAAATTAGTGCATTTACCTATTTCTAAAATATTTACATCTACGTTATTATCTATGTTATTTTCTATTGTATAGTCTGTATCTGTTTTACAATTATGAAACTCACCTTCAGCATTCATGAAATCATAAATCTGAGAATCCTGTGAGAAAATATGCCAATACTTCAAATTGTCTGGTATAACAGGTCTATGTCTCACTTCTGCATTGAAATGATGGTTGGGTTTAAAGGGAAATTTGTAGGTACTAGGAAAAGTGGCCAGACTGTGGGTTTGCATATTCTATTTTCTAGGAATGGCAACAAAGTTTGTTTCCAGAAGGTCTTTGATCAAATATAGGATAGTCTCTCTATATTGGCTAAGTCTAGGATTGTTTACAGAGTATTCACCATTAATTTTTTTAATAATCAATTCTGAGTCTCCCATTATAGAAGCTCTCTTGGCTCCAAGTTTTCTAATCATTTGTAATCCTAAGATTAGAGCTTCATATTCTACCATGTTATTTGTGTATTTAAAATTTAACCTGAATGCATGACCTTTAGAATGATTATTCTCCATGTTCTGGATCCATACTCCTACACTTGCCCCTAACCTATTCATAGATCCATCAAAATATAGATGCCATAGGGACTCATGAAAAATGTTTTCACTATTAGTTGTTTTGTGTTTTTGTTCTACAGATGTGATTTCCTTTTTGTCATGGTCTGAATTATACAAGATGAAAGAGTCTATATCAGAATGCATGGAGTATATAGGGAAATTTTGTGGTTTTTCTGCACTACTCACCATGTATTTTGTCAAGGTCTCTTTATACAATTTTCTTTGTTGACCAAAAACATATATGGTGGCATATGACATATCTAATTGCATAGATCCTTGCAATTTTGC
Organism: Pinus tabuliformis; assembly: GCA_031772625.1. Classification (NCBI taxonomy): domain Eukaryota; kingdom Viridiplantae; phylum Streptophyta; class Pinopsida; order Pinales; family Pinaceae; genus Pinus; species Pinus tabuliformis. Next base: position 149,694,421 of record CM062804.1, on the reverse strand, counting down.
TCCCCATGAGCAAGATAACATCATTCCATATTTTTATGGGATATCTGCAACTACTATGTCCATTACAATACTCTTTGCTGGGCACTGGACTAGAGTTACAGATAAATATTTAATCAAACCAAGGCATTTAACTTGGCTAGAGTCAAAGGAAAACCAGTCCTTATATGGTCTAGTGACATCTAAGTTTAGTCTCTCCATGATTGCTTTTGGCATCAAGTTATGGGATGCCCCTGAGTCTAGCATATCATTATGTAATATTTTGTCATTAATGTTTAGGCTAATGTAGAAAGGAGGAATTCCCCCTTGCTGATGAGTACCATTCACCTCAGAGCCAAAAAATAATTCAGGTTGATCATCATTCAAATTGACAACATCTTTTCCCTCTCCTATATTTAAAGTTTCAGTTATCTGTGATCTATAGGATTCATTTTTCACTAGTTCGGTCAAAGGAATTGATATCTTTAATTTTTCTATTTCAGTCTTAAGGATGAAATAGATTTGAGCTTTGCTTGTTTGGATGAGATCTTCCTTAACAAATGCAGTTTGTGTGTTTTTATCTTGTTTTTCAGTACTAGGAAATTCAGTATGTGTTTCAGTAATTTTATTTTGATTACTCCTATTTGGAATGTTTTGAGTGACTATTTTAGTTTCAGTTTTCGATGAAGTTATATTTACAATTTTTGGGCTAGAAGTCTCTTGTGTTCCCCTAGGAAGGATTTGTAAAATTTTAGTGACATGAACTTCTATTATCTTTTTAGTTTGGGTCTAGATTGATCTTTTAGTGGGAGTTTCATTGTTATTTTTACTTCTTAAGTTGTATTGTTTGTGAACCTCATATATGGCAGATTCATAGCCATATTTAAAGTCGAATGATTCCCCATATTCTAATTGCAATTGTTGCAGCATGTATAACTCTTGTTCTTCTTGAGTAAGAAAAACAACATCTTCATTTTTGATTCCTAATAAGTTTATCTGGGTGTTATCTTCTCCTTTATGGCTTTGTGAACCCTCAACATAGTTTTCCTAGAAGGGAGCCCTAATTTGCTGATCTGGTATAGCATTCTTTCCAGTATTAGGATTCTTCCTGAAGTTGGGGTTTCTTATTGGGGGTGGTTGTTGATTCTCCCACTGAGTTTTTCTTTCCATGTTTTCTATTCTATCCATTATTCTCTCTACACTCTTTTCCAAACTATCTATTTTACCATCAAAAGTGGAAGTTTCCTCTTTAATGACAACTCTCCTTTCATTTCTCATTCTAGCTTTCTTGGCTAATAGGTTGGCCTCTACACTAACAACATTACTTTGCATTTGTTCCAATGTTTTAGGGTTTCTTTCCCTTAATTTTTATGACATGTCAGTGTCAAAACCATCAGGGAATTTGATTAATGCTAGGTCAGGTGGAGGCTTAATATTAGTAGGGATTGCATTATAGATGCAATTGAACCTAGTACAATATTCTTGAACTGACTCATTAGGATCTCTTCTAATGTTATCATATTCCGAAAGTATTTGCAGAGGATTTTTCTTTCTCTCCCATCTATGAATGAATAATCTATGAAAATCGGCTAAATCTGCAATATTATTAGTTGGTAAAGCTTTGAACCATTTCTTAACATCCCCAGTTAATGTTTGAGCAAACAACCTCATTTGGACATCAGATTCATCTATCTCATGCAATTCAAAATAGTTAAACATTTTGTTCACATGCTGTTAGGCAATATACTGACTAGTAGCATCAAACAAAAATATTTTTCTTTGATAATATTGTGGCATGGCATGGGGTTGTGCAGGTAAAACTAGAGGTGCATATCGGTCTTCCATGGCTGAGATTCTGGTTTGACTAGGGGGTAAAGTTGTGGTGCTTGAGGAAGGGCTTGAAATGGATGGAGATGAACTAGATGAGGATGAGGTGTTTGGCTGATGAATAACTGGTTTAGGGGAGTGGACTGTGGTGGATATTATTGGTGAGGTGGTGGTAAATGAAGGTGTATTTACAATGATTGAAGATTGTGCAAAAATTCCAGAGGCAGTAGCAGTGAGGGCAGCTAGTTCAACATACTACTGAAGGTAAGCATCATCTATATGGCTTATCAATGCAGAGGTTAAAGCTTCTAACTGACAAAAGTGTCCAAGACAAGTTTATCTAAATACAGATAGATAGTCACCTTTTTCTATTTAATGAGTTGAGTAAAATTAGGATCTAACATAGTTTCATGAATTCCATTCTCTGATTTGGTTCTAAACAATTAGAGGTCAAATGAAAAATCAAATGGAATTTCCTCTAAAGTTGACAACTCCTCAAGGAGTGAGTTTTCTTTGACTAACTAGCTACTACTTTCCTGAGTTTCTACCTTTTTTGGTTTTCTTAAAATTATGTATGGGTCATCAACTATTGTAGCAGGGTTTGGATCTAGATTTTCCTCGGTATAGTGAGTCTTCTTGGGAGCCAGAATTTTAACTTTTTAATCTTTTTTATGAAACTTTTCAAGAACAACTTCCAAAAATGACCTTGAGGGGCTCAAGATGAAATTTAAGGTTTCCTTAAAACTTATTAGACTGAGGATCAAAGTCCTTAGTATGGTTGCCAATTATGTTATCACTCCAAGATTTCTCTAGAAGTTATTAAAGAAAGAAATGTTCAGAGGTAACCACAAACCTACTTTGGAGATTAGGATCTAGCCTTACTAATTCTCAGAGAGGTCTCTCTCTTTATGATTTAACTTTGTTTCAGTTAATTGATCTTAGGCTAATTATTTTTACACTTGGGTTTTGATTTGAATTTGGGTGGTGGAATCACTTAGATGAAAAGAAGGTTTCTTTTATCATTGGGCTATGGGGTCAAATGCCAGACAAACAGGACTGGATCAAGTTCTAAAAATAGTGTCTATAGGACAAGATAGAGGAGTTAATACAGATCTCAAAGGCTATATGGTGAAATGATTTCCAATTGGATCCGGGTAACAATTAAGGGTTCCTTAGGCCATATTATGAAGAGAAATGCAAGAGGTCAGTCAGGATGGGAGAGCAATCAAGAGTTCTCAAATCTGGATATCGGAGGAAAACATGTAAATGATTAACTGTGAAAAACAGAGTGTACTTAAAAAATTCTGAGTTAAATTTCTAGTTAACTCATTCAAATTTAGATAACATTTAAGTTTATGAAACACATAAGAGAGTAACAAAATCAGACAAAGAAGACACTTCACTACAATAGCTCATCTCATGAATCCTGTACTACAATCTTTTTATTACTTGCTCCAATCTGTTGACTTGAAAATTGGTACAATAACCCTTAGGTTTAAGTTCAAAATAACTCTACAAATTTATAGCAATCCACACTCAGTAATTTGAATTATGAAGTATTTATACAAAAAGAATTTACAAAATATCCAAAACTATCTTGGGAACTAATCTAGGAGAAAGAAATATCTTCATGCAAGAAGATAGAGATAGTTATTGAACTACTAGTTGCTATCATTGTTATTTAGGTTCTGTTGGATTTGATCTTTTTCCTTATAATCTACTTTTCTGTTTGGTTTTCATGTTGGATGTTCTGTTTACTTTGACCTTTCATCTGATACCCTATGACCTGGCTAACCTATCAATATCATTTTACTATTCCATTTTACTTTTACTGTACATTTTATATTTTTACTGTGTATTTCTATAGTAAATCATTTAGTTTTTCCCATGTCTCAGCATCTGGTAATTGGATATTGAGCATCTTGCCTTTGTATATTTGGAAAAAGTAGGCTTATTGACAAAAAGTTGTTTTACCTCATGCTTGAGGTAAAACAAATTCTCAAAAGTTTGATATGATACTTTGCCAATAGGTATGCCCTTCATGGATGAAGTATTCACCTGATCTCTGGCTACTTCCATGATCTTTTTATTATAGTCCTCCTGTTTGATCAACTTGTCATTTATAACCAAGGGATTTGGTAAACCCTTTTGCTTCAAAATTTTGAACATAACCATGGATCTGTCAATGGCCAGTTGCATGGTTTGGCACTTATCCTCTAGGTTTAACATCAAATTCCTCTCGGTGAGGACCCTATTCCCTTCCAAAATTATACCTATTCTATCAGGTATCTCTAATTCTTGCAGCTCATACTTGTTCTTGGATTTGAGGAAGTGAATGATCCTTGCAACTTCCTCTGGAATGTCTCCAAGTTCTTCTTTGACTTTTTGTATGGCTTCTGTAGCCTACTTTATAAAATCAACCTATTCAAAAATAACCTGGATGGATGGCCAAGTATCATTGACTGAGTCAATGATATTTGCCCACAGTTTCTCCTTAGCCTGACCTAGAGGTTCATTCAGTGCCAATTCCTTCTCCAGGATTTTGATTCTTCCAGTCATCCTTGTAGACTTCTGTTGTTCTTCTTTGTGCATGATTTGGGAAAGTTTGTAATCTGTTGGGTCCCTATAATACTAGTGATTACCCCATTATTATTGTAGTTATACCCCTTATTTATATTGTTGTGCCCCCATTGCCCCCATATTGTTATTAATGTGCCCATAGAATCCCTCTATTGTTATTTTTGTGGCTTTATATTATTATTGTTAGGTCGGCTGGATTATATTGTGACTCCTTAGACTCCTATATATAGAAAGGAGGTTTTGTCATTTGTATCATCCAAGAATTGTTCATTTATGTAATGTAAAGGAGGTTGGCCCTCGAAGAGTCTGAATTCTAAGGCGTTGATCTATCTTTTTTATCTTTTCTTGAGCTGGTTTCATAACATTTGGTATCAGAGCTTTGGATTCTAGGGTTTCGCTGCTCCAAACAGGTCATCGTGGCATTTTCACTATAACTTTTTTTCTGTGACGTTTCAGAAGTCGCAAAAAGCACCCATTTGAGAAGAAATCGCGCTGAACCTTGGGTCCAAATTTCAGAGCTTTTCGTGCGATATTTTCGAAGATATGATCTGAGGAAGTTGGTCTTTTTGCAGACTCCTGAATTACATTCAAAACAGGTGACCTGGGGAAAATCGTCATAACTTTCTCTCTGAGGATCGGATTGAAATTTTGTAAGAAGGTACAGAAATAGGATGGACTTTAGTTTCTTGTATGCATTTTTCAGATCCATAGATCGAAACAATGACTCGTGGCACGTCATACAAATTTGCTCTACTGAACTAGTCTATAAGAAAGTCACTGTGGGAGATTTCGTATAACTCTTCCTTGGAGAAACCAATTTGGATCAGACTTGTGGCACTGGAAAGAGGACTTAGAAGGCTACTACAGATCAAAATTTTAGAACTGGATGATCTGAAATTACAGAGATACATCAGATTCAATATCAGGCTTCTACAAAGTGAAAAAAGGTGTGTAGTTTTTTTTTAATTTTTGCATAAGCTTGGTTTGAAGGAATTCAAAGGGCATAGTAAAGCATTATTATCGGTAACTGATGCCCCGAGGAAAGAAAATGCAAACACCTAGTAAGGAACCTGAAAGCTCTAGCATGACTCATGAAGAAGAGGAAGAAATGCTACATGATATATCAAAATTACAAGAACAAGTGCAACAAATGTCACGTTCACAAAAGCTAACAGAAGCTAAGATAAATGGCGTGGAATCTAAGATAAAGGGCATGGAAGCTAAGATGGATGATTTGAAGACAGATTTGAGGACAAATTTGAAGACAGACATGGCAGATTTGAAGACAAATTTGACAAATTTTCTATAAGAAATACTTACTAATGGTGAAAAGGTTGTAAAGGAAACTCATGATGTGAACAAAAGAAATGTTAATCATGATTCCATAGACTCTAATGTTGGATCGAAGACCCACCATATTCCAAAAATCGATATGAGGAAGTTTGATGGCAAGGATCCCGCCATGTAGATATTACAGATGGAGCAGTTCTTCGATCTCAATAATGTGCAAAACACACAAAAGGTACGTATGTAAACTTTATATTTGGAACCAAATCAGTTTGTATGGTATCAATGCCTTTGCTCTCGTAAACAATTTATCACTTGGGCAATTTTTATGGAAGAATTGATAGCACATTATGAGGATACAAAAAGCAACACTTTTTTTAGCCAATTGATAAGTCTCAAACAAAAGGGTTCAATAATGGAGCACATTGAGGAGTTCCAAAAATTGAACATAAGGGTAAAAGATATTCCAGAGGAGCATATGATTGATGTGTTCATAGGGTCTTTAAAGGATAATATCCAACATGATGTTCGCCTTTGGGAACCTGATTCATTAGAGAAGGCATTCAGGTTAGCAAGAAAAATGGAAAGCAAAATTATGGCAACCAGGAAGCATACCACTCACAACTATAAAGACGGAAGTGCAGTTGCCCCTAGTCTTCCACAACCTATAAGGTTGACACCACAACAATTGGAAGAAAAAAGAGCAAAAGGGATTTGTTATAGTTGTGATAGCAAATACACTAAAGGTCATAAGTGTGCTGAGAAGAAATTATTCTACATAGATTGTGAAGAGGAAGAAGAAAAGGAGCAAGAAAGGTCAAAAGAAGAGGATATGCTCCAGGAACAAAGCCTAGATGAAGAAAAAATAAATCCGACCATATCTTGTAATGCATTGGTAGGAATTACCACTCCTCAAACCATTAAGATAGAAGTAAAAATTAAGAAGAAAAAGGTAATAGTGTTGATTGATTCAGGAAGCACCCACAATTTTATTCACTGTAGGGTAGCAAAAGAATTGAATTGCTTCCTATATCTAGCACCAGAGTGTCAAGTGATGATTGCAAATGGAGGAACAATAAATTGCTCTGGAAAGTGCCATAATATCAAGCTATCCATGGGAGAATATGTATTGACTAGCCCAATGCTTTCCATTCCAATGGGAGGTGTTGATGTTGTACTAGGAGTCCAATGGCTACAATCCTTGGGTACAATAGCTTTTAATTTTCAAGAACTTTTCATCAAATTTTCTATGAAAGGAAAGGAAGTTGAATTAAGGGGTATTGCAGGGAAACCAGGAAGGATAATCAGCTCTAATGGTATGACAAAGCTTCTAAAAAAGGAGAAAAGGGGTGTAATTGCACAATTATGTTCGCTAGATGTTTCCACATTAGAATCATCTATTTCTCCAGATCTCCAAAAAGTCCTGGACAATCATTCCAAGGTATTTGAGACTACCAAAGGTCTTCCACCTATGCATGATCATGATCATGCTATTCATCTAATTCCAGGAAGTGTTCCTCCAAACATCAGGCCATACAGATATCCCTATGTCCAAAAAAGTGAAATTGAATGTATGGTTGCAGAAATGCTAGAGGCTGGTATAATTCAACCGAGTCAAAGTTCTTTCTCTGCTCCAGTAGTATTGGTGCACAAGAAGGATGGATCATGGCGCATGTGTCCGGATTATAGGGAGCTCAACAAGCTCACTATTAAAGATAAGTTCCCCATTCCTATCATTGATGAATTACTGGATGAATTGCATGGATCAATTTACTTCACCAAGTTGGATCTTCATTCAGGATATCATCAAATCAGAATGAAGATTGAAGACATTTCGAAAACGGCATTTAGAACTCATGAGGGTCATTATGAATTTTTGGTCATGCCTTTTGGCCTTACCAATGCACCTTCAACATTTCAAGGTTTGATGAATTCAATTTTCAAACCATTCCTTAGAAAATTTGTGTTAGTATATTTTGATGATATACTTATCTACAACAAGTCTTGGAAGGATCATGTTGAACATGTTGACAGGGTGCTATAACTATTGGAGGAGAAACAATTATATGCAAAAAGATCCAAATGTTTCTTTGGAGTCCAGGAGGTGGAATATTTGGGTCATATTGTATCTCATGAAGGAGTTAAGGTAGACCCTAGCAAAATTAAAGCCATTAAGGAATGGAAAATCCCCACATCCATAAAGCATCTACGCGGATTTCTTGGGTTGACAGGGTATTATCGTAAGTTTGTTAAGAATTATGGGAGAATAGCAGCACCTCTAACAACATTATTGAAGAAAGATGCATTTTCATGGACTCCGGAAGCAACAAAGGCCTTTGAACATCTTAAAGAGGCAATGTGCCAAGCACTGGTGTTAGCTACACCGGACTTCACAAAAACCTTTATTGTGGAATGTGATGCTTTAAGAAATGGAATTGGTGCTGTTCTAATGCAAGATGAAAGACCCATTGCTTTTGAAAGTCGTCCAATCAAGGGAAAGTTTTTAAGCAAAGCTATTTATGAGAAGGAAATGTTGGCAATACTCCATGCACTTAAGAAATGGCGACCCTACCTAATGGGAAGACACTTCAAGGTAAAAACGGATCACGATAGCCTTAAATACTTTTTAGAACAAAGATTATCCTCTGAAGAGCAACAAAAGTGGGTCACAAAGATGTTGGGTTATGACTTTGAAATCATCTACAAAAAAGGGAAGCAAAATGTGGTGGCAGATGCACTCTCAAGAAAGGATGAGGATGTGGAAGCATTGTTGTGCACTATTTCTATCATCCAACCAGATTGGATAAATGAAGCAAGGGAGGAATGGAAGAATGACGAAGAAGTGTGGGCACTTATTTGAAAGCTACAATAAGATTCCAGTACGTCTGATACATTTAGCTGGCAAAATGATTCGTTATGGTACAAAGATCACTTATACCTCTGTAAGAATTCCCAGCTAAAACAAAAGATTCTTATGGAATTGCACAATTCTCCCTTAGGAGGGCACTCAGGATTTTTAAAAACTTACCATAGGGTTAAGAAGGAATTTTTTTGGGATGGCCTTAAATCAGATATTCAAAAGTTTGTGGTAGAATGTTTGGTTTGCCAACAAAATAAAGTTGAAACAATTAAGGCACCGGGTCTATTACAACCTTTATCCATTCCAAGCCAATGTTGGGAGGAGGTATCAATGGATTTTATCACAGGTTTACCCAAGTCTGAGGGAAAGAGTGTCATCATGGTGGTAGTTGACAGACTTACCAAGTATGCACACTTTTGTGCATTATCACATCCATTTAAAGCCAGTACAGTTTCTACTGCATTTATGGAAACAATTCAAAAGCTACATGGAAACCCAAAGATTATTGTAAGTGACAGAGATCCCATTTTCACTGGAAATTTTTGGACAGAATTATTTTCTTGTCTTGGTACTTAGTTAGCTCATAGCTCATTGTATCATCCTCAATCTGATGGGCAAACTGAGATAGTATACAAATGTTTGGAAGGATATCTTTGTTGCTTTGTATATGATAAACAGACACAATGGGTCAAATGGTTGCCTCTGGGTGAATGGTGGTATAACACTTCCTTTCATACAGCAACAAAAATGACCCCATTTATGGCACTTTATGGGTATCAACCACCATCCATCACATCATATTTAAGAGAAAATTCTAAGGTTCAGGCAGTGGAACATCACATCAAACATCAACAACAAGTCCTCCAACTCTTAAAGGATAACCTCGTGTTGGCACAGAATAGAATGAAACAACAGGCAGATCAACATCGTAGTGAAAGAAGTTTTGACGTAGGTGATTCGGTATTCCTACAGCTACAACCATATAAGAAAATGTCCCTCAAGCAAGCTAAGAAGGATAATAAATTATCACCAAAATATTATGGTCCGTACAAGGTGTTGCAAAAGATTGGTACTATGGCATACAAATTGGAGCTTCCTGCAGCTTCTCAATTGCACCCAGTTTTCCATGTTTCATGCTTAAAGAAGGTTATAGGCGACAAGCTCTGAGTTCAAACAATATTGCCAGAACTTGACGAGGAAGGAAAAATTATATTGGAACCGGAAGCAGTTAGAGAAACAAGAACTCGACAGCTACAAAATCAATCAATTTCAGAGTACCTTATCAAGTGGAAGAACTTATCCGCTGAAGATTCCACATGGGAGGATGAGAATTTTATGCAGAAGTATCTAGAACTACTCAAGCGTTGAGGACAACACTTTTTTGAAGGCGAGGGGCATGTTGGGTCCCTATAATACTAGTGATTACCCCATTATTATTGTAGTTATACCCCTTATTTATATTGTTGTGCCCCCATTGCCACCATATTGTTATTAATGTGCCCATAGAATCCCTCTATTGTTATTTTTGTGGCTTTATATTGTTATTGTTAGGTCGGCTGGATTATATTGTGACTCCTTAGACTCCTATATATAGAAAGGAGGTTTTGTCATTTGAATCATCGAAGAATTGTTCATTTATGTAATGTAAAGGAGGTTGCCCCCTCGAAGAGGCTGAATTCTAAGGCGTTGATCTATCTTTTCTATCTTTTCTTGAGCTAGTTTCATAACATAATCTGTTTCCAGGTTGGTCACTTTCTCCTTAAGCCTGTTCATCTCAGTGGTCTCGATGGAAATTTCTTCCATTGCTTTGACCAACCTATTTGCCTCATCACCTGTAGACCCTGTTATTGTTGGCTCTATTTCTGATGTAGTTGGTGTAGATGTTGGAAGTGTTGTGGCCATTGGAGGTGTGGGAGTCAAGGATGCTGCCAACGTAGAAGATACAACAGTGGTAACTATTGGGATGACAGTTGCAGGGGCATCATCAAGACTAGTTTGGTTTAGCTAAATCAAGCTATCCAATTCTTTCTCCATCTCCTTTAACTAGTCATTTAGTTGCGGCACTAGGTCCATCCTCTCTTCATGATTGGTTTGGCTCTCCAGGACCTCTTTTATTTGTGGGTGTTGTAAATGAGGCAACTTAAGTTATTTTTTGAGGACTGGTATATCCTCATTCTTCTTTTTGATCAATTTTTCAGCATCTTTGATGTCACTTGGATCATGGCCCAGCTCAATGACCAAGCCCTCCAATGACTTTATCCTATTGTATTTGGCCTGTGAGGAGGTATTGTCAAATTAATATTAGGCTTTTACATTATCTAGTGAATCCTGCAACCTGTGTGCAGCCATGGCTTTTCCTATAAGGGTGGAGTAAATCATCTCTCCAGCTTGCTTGTGGAACTCTATCTGATCAATGGGATGAACATCCCTGGCCAACACCTCAAAATCAGTCTTCTTGTAATCAAATGAGGTCTTTGTTTGCTAAACAGTGGGCTGCAAAAATGAGACCTGCATCTTTCCTACTTTGATGTCAAAATCTGACATCAACCTACTCTGGTTGGCTGGTGTATGCTTGAAATATTGGGCATATGTCTCTGCCTTCAACTTCTCATTTCTCATTTTTATTTCCTTGTACCTGTCTTTGATGTCCTTTTCTCTGTCAGTTGGCCTGACAAAGGAAGAAACCTCAACACTTTGTTGTCTCTCAATCATTTGAGTGTTGGAGGTTGATGGTTGCTGTGTTTCACCTTATGCAGTTATGTCTTTACTTCTCTGCCCCATTGCTTCAGCGTCAGTTATTTCCATTGATTCAATGTTCTCCTCCTGTTTAGACACAAGATTCAACTTGGGCTTTTTTCTGAGTTCAAACAACTCATCTATAGTCTCCATGGTAGAACTGGATGCCTCTTCCCTATTCATTTTTGGATTCTTCTCCTCATTGGCTGGGGTCTGTAACACATGAGGATTACTCATTGGCTCCCATAGTTTTGGAACCTACATGAAAGAGCTTTGGTCAATTTTCTTTTCTAGATCAATGAGTTTGTTTTCAACATCCACAACTGTGTTGTCCATATCAATCAATGTGTTTTCCAACAACTCAGATTGGTCAGAAAACTATTCAATGTCAGGTCTTTGGTGGTGGATGAAAGGTCCCAATTTGATCTTGATTCTCAATCTGTTTATGACCCCATGAGGGTCATACTGGCACATGAAGCTGTTTCTGAATTTCATCTGTTGTAGTATCTTGTCAGCCTCAAGTCCAGCCTCTCTATTATTGCAAATGAATGGGCCCAATTTTTTTTTCATCTTAAAATGGGTCTTCTTCCTAGCAGATAGGAAGTGGACCTCATTAGAGCTAATGATTTTTCTAAAATACTCAAGTGCAAATATCCTCAGAGGGAGGTATTTGGGCAACTTATAAGGGGATAATTGGCAACCATAAACCTTGATTTCAGTGTGGGTCTGGTACATGCACCAAGCTCCCACCTTGTTGTTCTTAGCCAACTGTAACACCCTCTTGATTTCTTGGCTGATTCTAGGTTGAGTGTTATTGGTCAGCATGTTCATGACTAGGTAGGCAAATGAATCTATGAAGTCTTTGTATGTAAATGATGTGGAGTATTTATGGATCAAGGGTGTTGAGAAGACCACTAATCTCTCTTTTCGCTTGGTATCCAGCTTCTGGATGCTTACAGGGAACTTATTTGCTTGGTAATACAAAAACATGTGAAACAAAATTGAAGAGTACTTGAAAACTCTTTCAGTGGGTAGTCTTGTGAATTGTTCATGCATCCTGTCTACAATGAACTGAGCATAACTATACATGATAGCAGGAGGCTTGCCTGGGGTAAAAATGGATAGGAAGGTCAGGATGACCTCATCCACATGCTCATTTGTGGTATATCCTATGATGCGAGAGAGCATGTTGATTATATGTCTACCAATTTCTGAGGAAATAGTGGCAGCATAGGGTGGGGTATTTGTAGGAGTATGTTGGTCTTCAATAATGAAATTCTGGAAGATTTGCCTTATCTCAACTAGGTCTAGGGTGATATACAGGTCCAATAGGTCTCCAATGGATAGAAGGGTCTGGTTTTGGCTAGGTTGGACTTGAAGCATTTGGTTGATGGACTCTGGTGTAATGGTGAATAAAAGCTGTTGGTTTGGGGAAACAATAGATCTTTGGCTAGGGATATAGCAGGCATGACAAAAATGTATGATATTAGGGAATGGGTGGACTATTGGGAAGATGTATTTGCATAAATTGGATTCCCTAAGGTGGATGTCATCAACATGGTTCAAGAATCTTTCCTTACTCCAGCAGTGGAGCTTCAGAAGGTAGGCTACAGTAGCAGTATCTTTTATTTGGAAATCCTTGTTTGCTAGTGCCAAATGGTTGATGTCCAGGTGAGGGGTTGACACAGGTCTCACGTCCAAAGAGGTTTGGGAATCCATTTTTAGGGGGAAAGGTGTGAATTAGGCTTGTATAGGTTGTAGTAGTGAGGCTTTTAAAACTCTGGTGCAGTGAGAGGGGTAATTTGTAGTTTGAAAGAGAGGGGTTTGGGTATTCAGGTGGAAATACTCTTCAATTTAGGGAAAATTAATTAAATTCAATTAATCATTCTTTAAATTAACTGTACGTTTTCAAATTGAGAGGGTCGTTCTGGTTTTTCTTCAAAATACCTGGAAATTGGTGGTTCAGGTTGCAAACTATTTTTAACGGTGACTTTAGATGGTATAGTGGCTTTAGTTGTGGACTAGATGCTTGAATTGGACATCCAGAGCTTGTTCGGGAGACAAACGGTGGTTAATTTCGATTGCAGAGGCTCAAGGTGGCACAGGAAGGCTTAGGAAGCATTCATAATGCAAATGAGAAAAAGAGTCGAAATTGGCTTCTCCATCTGTTTAACTGGCAACGGTTAGAATTTGGTGCGAAATTCATAAATGAAGAATGGACAGTTTTGGCTTTTGCTGGGGAGGCGGTTTCAGGGGCCATTGCACCACTTTTGGAGAGTAGGTGGTATTTCCTTGAGAGCACGCAATTTTTCCTGGAATACCACGTAGCAGAATAGGGCCTGGGCAAAACCATGAATCTCGCATGCTCTCGAGCTAGTAAAGGTAGGAGAGGAAATGAGCACGATATGGATGTGCGCTGTCAGATTTGGGGGTGGAAGACCAAACGGCTGACGCGCAATCAAGATGCACGAAGGGAATAGGGGTGAAAATTTACAGGGCCCAAGCGATTAATTACAACTAATTGTAATTAATTAATGAATAAGGTGGGGATTAGAAATATAATGAGCAAGTTTAATGGAGTGGGACCATGGGTTAATGTAGCGGGTTTTGTTTAACTGCACCTGGGTTGGTGGGTTAAAAAGTTTATGTTGGGGAAATATAAATCAGGGAGTTAATTAAATAATGTTGTTGGGGTGGGGAGGGGGTGGGGGGGTAAGAACTTAGGATAAGGGGTTTTTATGGGTTTTTGAGGTAGGGTAGAGAAATTAATAAGGGGGAAGATGATTTTTCCAAGGGGAATGGGTTTCACACTAGGGAAAGGGGTTTTTAGGGAGGGAGATGACATTTTGAGGGTAATTACTAGGAAAATGTGTGAAACTAAGGGGTAAGGGTCAAAATGAGGTGAAAAGGGTATTTTAATAAGAAATGAGGGGATAATGGGGAAATTAGTAAATAAGTATGTGGGGATGAAATGAAATAAGGGGAAGTTAATCAAAATAGGCTTGTGAACATCCTTTCACTTTCATAAATGTTCCTGCACACAGAAACATATGATTAAGCATGATAAATGTGCTTATGATTTAAGAACCTTGTACATCTGCAACCTTTCTTCTACCTACCCTTTACTTATTCTAATATTTTTTCTTCATTTTATTGGGTTCATTTGAGCTAGTAGACCCTTTATTTCCTTTTCTTTTGACAAGCAAACTATCTAATTCTAACCTTATAACTTTGAATGGCTCAAATTACGCTGATGAGCACATTTTTATTTCTCTACCTAACTATTGATCTACCAAGGTTAAATAGTTTGGCTAGATCTCTATTCTCGATCTATAAACATGAAATTTAAAGCATGAATTAGTCAAGGTTAAGCTATTTGACTATCATGGGTTGTGGCATTTATGACAAGATTCACACAATCATTATTTTGCACATAAAAGTAAAATTAGTGGCACTTGAATTTGCACACTTTCATGATCTGTTTTTTTTATTTGGGGTTCATATTTTTCACTTTTTTTATCTTTTCTTTTTCTTTTTGTCCTTTGATATTTCTTTTAGGACATACCATCTTTACATCTTTTAATTCTTAAAATGGAAAAAATTTTGCAGAAAGCAAAAGTATGTACAATATTACAAGACTAATCATAGCCAATTCAAAATTGTGAATCTTATTATTATATGACCCTAACATATCCGTCGGGGTAAATCCATCTGGTGGGCTTCGCCTATGGTCCAACGTGTTGTTGTCACGACTTCTTGGAGCTCTCACTTAGAGGCTCCATTAGTCTTGGCACTAAGTTTGGCACTTGTACCAACTTTAGTTGTGCACCAAAGACTCTAGCCATGTTAACTCTGCTATGACGGCCTTGGGGTCACCAAACATTGATTAGCTCTATCGTTTTATCTAGGAGTCCTTTTTAGGACTTCCATATATTGTTGGAAATATCTTTCAAATCTCTCCAAAACTAGATCCAAATCCACTACACTGATTCTCATCTTTTTCCCTTCTTGTGTGGTTGGAACTTGCTCCTTGAAGCATTTCTTTGACACCTTTACCTCTTGCTGCCACCTATTGAAATCAATGACAACATATTCCCAATCGATGAATGATCAAATGTGGGCTTTGTATCTTTCATTATTTGTTGGTTCAAGAAAATAGTTGTTTAGTATATGTATATATATGTATGGTTGTAAATACCACAATCCATTGGGTTATAAATCTCCAATAAGCGGTAGGTTTATTTTTATTCTCAACAAGATGTGTAAATATTGTATCGAGCTATGTTATAAATCTCCATGGGAAATATCTTTTGTTGGTCATATGTGTCATAGAACACCGAGGATGGTGTTCCCCTATGGGGGATGGGTTTGTAATAGCCCTTGGTTAAAGTTTCATGTAATAAAGGTTAATGAAGTCAAAATAATGCCAAGATCATGGGATATATTCCAAGATGAATGTTAGGAAAACACTTTAGTGGGCATGACTTATCGTTTAATAATGGCTATGGAAATTGACAAAGGCATTGGCAAAGGAAAAAAGGCAATAATTGGCATTTAATTATAAAAATAAATGAAAATAGGAGAAAAAGAAGGTGAAGATACAAATATTTGCATGTTAAGAAAATTAGAGGAAAAATGAAGGAAAATGGAGAAAATAGAGACATCAATATTAAAAAGGCATAAGAGAATCAATTCACAGCCTTTTACTAGTTTAGATTTTGTCAATTTTAGCTTGGGTCAAGTTGTAAAGAGAGAGAGAGCTCCAATAGGAGGAAGAAATCAAGCAAGTAAAGGAAACCAAGGAAAGCAAAGGAAAAGCCAAGGAAAGTGAAGGAAAGAAAGGATAAGGTTAGATCAACGACTTCAACAACATGATTTTGTAGGTAGCAGGTTGCATGTATGATTTCCTAGCTTAGATTTGAATGCATGGTATATGAATTTGTTTATTTGTTTCATTTGTTGTCATTGGAATGGTTTTTTCCTGGTTTGATAGTGGTTTCAACGTTTCCTTGTCATTTCCTGGATAACCATGGTGTGATGGGATTCCTTTCTGGTGGAGATTTGGATTGCCGAAAGGTTTTGTAACTGGGTGAGGTGGCCTCAAGAAATTTCCCAAGGGTTGCAGGTGGAGATGATTTTCTTTGGGAAGGCCTCAATAGGTGGGTGGCGATAGGGACAAGAAAATTGCTCAAGGTATGGTGAAGAAATCTAAGGCATCCAATCTTGGTTTGGTTTTTTGATCTTGGGACCAATTTAGGTGAGATAATGATAATTTGAGGGTGGACGTGTTTTAACCTATGGATTCCCTTGGTTCTTTATGACTTGGTTTATCCCATGAGATCCCACATTCATGCTTGGAATATGGCATGGGGGTGATTGCATGAAACAAAGATTTGGTTCAGCGTAATCTATGGTTGGGAAGTATGTGGAAGTATGTGACTTGGTTGGCTTTTGCATATATTAATAAGAGCTATTTTTCCATTGTAATCTATGAGTGCTTCTAATTTTTATTATGTTGATTTGATGGTTTTTCTATCATGGTTAATATTTTGGTTATATGTTGGTTATAAGCATGGTTCTATAATATGTTCTAGTTATATCTCTTGTTCATGAATTGAAATGCTAATGAAAAGTTGATGAATGCATGGGCTAACAATTTTTATTGTAGATATTATGAGAGGGAATTACACCTTCTTGCTGATTCTCAGATGAAGTTCAGACTCATAAGACCATCTATGCATTCATGACCTGTAGTTTCTATGTTTGCCATATGTTTGAAGAAATTGTTGTCATGCTTACGCATGGTTAGTTCAAGTTCTTGTTCAAGTTATATGTGATTAGCATTACTAGCATCTTATTTATGCTTCTGGAAATTTATGGGCAACTCTAGGTAGTGGTCTAGAGACTAGCCTAAAATGGTGGCTCTGATCTTGGAACCGCAGGCACAAAATTAGAGATTTTGGGTCATAACCGCATGGAGGCAAGCCTATGAGTGTTGTTATAGCCTCATAACTGCATGGATGCAGTTTCAAGGGTGTGGTTATGGGCCTTATTCAATGAAAAAGGGGTCCAGCTCAGGGATTGACCACCTAGGGTGGTTTGTAGTCCTCTAAGTGGTCTGGGGTCTTTGAGGGGTGTCAATAAAGTTGTTGGTTTTTCGGCCCCTCTTACATAACTTGAACTTGGAGGTCGGGTCATGTCATGGTAGTACTCCACTTCACGTTTACCTGGAGGGCTTGTAAAAGAGGGTAAATTTGGGGAGGGGCAGTTACAACTATTGTGTTTAGTTTGGTTAAAAAAATTGAGATGTTTGAGGGCCCTAATTTCTTTTCAAAGTTATTTTCCAAACATATTGGCCTACTTGGAGCCACATCCACAATATATTCACACCCAGTACTATTTCCATTACAAATGGATCATGTAACCATTATCGTCCCTTAAGCTTTGGTTGCCATAATTTGTCCCATGCCACTAAATGCCACTTTCTTTCTAACTATGACCCTCCCCATAAACGATATCTCTGTATGAAATTCCTAGAGAATAGGGGTTGGTTCCAGCATTTTTGAACATGAGTATACCAATAGAGCTTGGAGTATTTCCTTGAGTAGTACTATCCATCCAATAATATTCAAAGATCGAAAGGCCCAAATTGTTAATTTATTATGAAATTTTATGATAATTTCCTCGTAGAGGCTCTATTTGAGGGAGCCTTCCTTTAGGGGAGTGTTGATAGTGTTGGAAATCTGTCAACCAAATGGACCTCCCTAATATGAAGTCCAAATTATACCTCACACTATATTGTGTAGGAGTCTCATCCAGTATAAAGGCTTGGTTGCCAAATCCTCAAAGATTCGCCTTGGCTCTAGCTGTCAGCACAGGAGAGTAATGCAATGGTGTCTTCGAACAACAAGGTGAGTGTGCAGCATAATTGTGTCTAGGTTCTCTTACTGCAAAAGGGGGGATAAAAGTGAGCCTCTAAGTGACAGGTAATAGTACCACCCAAGAAGAGACACCTGAACTTGAAAGGCCTGTCCAACATTCAGCAAAATAGTCCACAACGGATGTGACATTGATTACAAAAACAAATAAGGGAAGATTTGTCTAACATCCAATGGAATAGTCCACAATAGATGTGATGGTTTTTATAATCGATAAGTAAGGAAAGGTATGTATAGTATCCTATGGAATAGTAAACAAGGATGAGATAGCAGTGACAATCATTAATAACATTCCCAACAAGATAAGCATTGAAACAACTGAAATAGTTCAACTATATTAGTACATGTGCAAAAAAAATGAAATATAAATTCTCACATAATAGTCTTACAAACATCCATAAGTTAAGCATGGAGACATGTTGGCCTAGAAAGGCTTCTGCAATTAAGAAAAAATTCCAAGACACATATTTAAATTGTACATCACTAGCCCCAGTAATGAGACATTGGAGCCACTCCTTGCTCCTCAAAGAACTGACTGAACTCTCTATGATTTGCAAGAGGAGCCAAGGTGAAAAGTCCATTTCTCATATAATGAGGGGGTATATATAACCGAAGGGGTAATGCTTACCCCTTGTGACTCTTTGACTACCCTCATGACTGTTTAACTTCTTATGACTTTTCAACTGACATGAATCTTCATATTCATGTGCATCCATTGGACTTTCACTTTACAATACATTTGATTTAAAATATGCATGGACAACAATGGTGATATGGCATGTGAAAAATCATGACACGACTTGACATTACACTGTTGACATTGGCTAGTTTGATGATGTGGCAATGTCAAGCCATTGTTGGTACTAAGTGATAGATGTGTTGTTGGATGTGATTTCTCTTCTTCTCCACATAACTTGATGGTGTGCGGTCTTCAATGATATTTGGTCTTGGGAGGTGGTTGCAAACTTATGTCCTTTTCTTTCTCTTGATAGGTTCATCTATCAATTCAGCTACAAGTGAGTCTCTAGGCATGCTTCCTTCCTACCTTTCCTTCTTCATCATCTCACCATGACTTGAGAGTATACATATTCCTGCAATTCACTCATCATAGGATGACATCAATATGAAAACTCCCTACTCTAAGATGGTGTATTATCATCCATGGAATGAGATTGGGACAAGTCACAGAATGGGAGATAGGGTTCAATGATTGTGCATTGCGTAGTTCTAGTTAGCAGGGAGAAATCTTGATCATTGAGACTATGAAGAGCATAGATCAGGCTTGACTGAGGAAATTTTGAGCACATTCCTCACTGAGGATAAAAATTGTGCGTGGCCAATGGGATTTAGGATTGCACAATTCAATTCAGTAGTGGTTGGTGCAAGGTGAGGCCAATGGAGGTCAGTTCTACGCAGTTTTTAGAGGCAAGGAGGATTGGGCAGCAAAGAGGTCCGGAAGCAAAAACTATGCATTTCTTGAGGAGAGTGAGATCTGGCTGAGGGAGGACAATGGGGGACACCTCTAAGTAGTTCTAGAGGCAAAGGGAGTTTGGGTTCTCTGATAACTGTGGGATTCCAATAGGAAAGTGAAAAGCTTGAGGACTGAAAGTGTGAAATGTGCAGTTCAAGCTAGATTGGAAGGAACTACTGCACAATTTTCGGAGTTAAGGAAGGTTTCTGAACTTTGATATTATGCAATGCAACTACCCTAGAGGACAGTGACTGTACACTACGGAGTTTGGGTAAGAAATCTCACATCATTGAGGGTTGAGACTGCTAAGTGAGCAGCTTAGTCGGGGCCTAGTGAAGCTAATTTTCCCGGTGGAGAAGATTTTCGAAATTGGCTAAGTGTGAGTGAAAATATGGACTCGTGATGAACTAAAACTATGATCACACACATAGCATACTTCAACAACATGACAACCAAAGACCATCTGAACAACAAGAAAATCATTAACCTTTGAGTGACTATCTCATGACAAGAAAAGACAAGTGTGACACTTGGGATAGACTTTAGGACGACCATGATGACACTTGTGCGACAATGCTCAAGACGTTTTGTATGAGTGCGAAAATTATTTACATGGCTAGGAAAACTGATATACACAAATATCAACCTTTGAAACCACTAGGAAAGGTTCACAAACATGACATAATGGTCAAACATGGAAAAAGATGATAATTGGTCCAACAAGCGAAAGGGAGCAAGACACTTGAGGAAAGGAATGACTTTCAATGCTTGCAACCATACATGTCATTGAAGACATAATGATATGACAATGATAAGTTGTCCTTAATTCTACACTAAGAGGTGTATTTCAAATATATGTGCTTTGTTTTCCATACCTACCCTCCAAAGGTTATGCATCAAATGGAGTCTTTATGCAATTCCGGTCTTCTATCATACCCTAGGTTACTTGGTCTTCTTATCTGATAACTATATTTTTTCCTCGGCTCCTTGAGAGTCATGTAGCATATCATCCTTCTTAATCTCCTTATTCATCATCTTGTCATAGCCTAGTAGAATTCCTGTATCTGTAATCTACTCATGAGAAGATTATATCAGTCTGATAAACCCCTAGTCTAAGATGTTGCACTTGGATTCATAAATTGGGTCAAGATTGAGTGACACGCCAGGGGAGAAGGCCCAATGATTGAAAAATTACATAGTTCAAGCAGCCAATGGTCAAGCTTGATCACTGAGACTATGGAGTGCGTAGCTCAAGCCAGACTAAGGGAAATTTCAGTAGAGTCCTCACTGAGGGAAAGAATTGTGCACTGGTCACTGAGAGACAAAATTTCATAGTTTATGGAGGCAATGAGTACTAGGTAGCTGAGATTCTTGAAGGACACAACTGTGTAGCTTTTGGAGAAAGTGGGTTTCAACTGAGGGAAGGACACTGGAGGAAGCATCTACATAATTTTGTATGCCAAGGGAGGTTGGGATTCCTACACATTACGTAGTTCTAGTGGGCATGGAAAATTATTGAGGGTTATAGATGCAAAGTGCACACTTTAGAAAGGTTGAATGAGGTTAGGTTGTTAGGAAACCTCCAGAATTTGTCTAAGTGTGGGAATAGTGGAGCTGATGTGAACAGTGATAGAACTTGACTATGATCACACACTTGAAAACTTAGTGATACAACATAGACCATCAAGGACATACAAAAACATACTTTGCTTAATGCAACAACCTTTGTAGTGGCTTATGACAAGTGTGGCTCCGATGATAGATTTTGTGAGGATAATGGCGACACTTGTGTAATAGTGCATGAAATTTTGGAAATGAATTTGAAAGGTGTCTATATGACGAGAACAACTCATTTTCATAAATATTTCCCGTTGAAGAAAAAAAAACTTCCCTCTGCATGATGAGCGATAATCCCCATGATCAAATATGACACATGATATATAAATATAAAAAGCAAGAACAACTCCTAAGATCAAAAAAATGGAGCTTGAAATCATCAACTTAACAATAAGTGACTAGGGAGCGATCGAACATGGGATCCACAGTAGGCTCCAAAATTCAAATGTAGGCAAAAATTTTGGAGGGTGTTGCAGTTGTTATAATAGGAAGTTCCTAAGTATTTTGAAGGAGTTTGCTAAATTTAATCCCCAAGACTTGTGCCATATGTCATTGAAAAATCACTAGTGTATTAAAGAGGAAAACAAATGAATTATTTATACTAATATCCATACCTAAGGCTACAATAAACAGATCTAGAATATTATTGAAGGCATGAGTTTCCTCTATTGTTGGTTTTCCTGGGCCCATTATATCATCTACATATTGTTGATAGGTTAGTGGGATATCCCCTCCATAGAGCCGAAGACCAGTTAACCTATTTTTATATGTTTGTTCCTTGAAGAATCACCCCAATTCCTCTACTCCCAAAATGAACGATAATTGTGATTTTGGATCACCTTTCCTCATCCTTCAAGAGGAGGGGAAGAGTGTAGAAGGTGATCCATTAACTAGGATGGAGAAGGAGGTTGAGGGAATAAGATTGTAAATCTAGTTGATCCATTCCTCTATAAATCAAAAGATATGAAGGATACTACATAGATATTTCAAGTTTATGTTTTCATACACTTTAGATAGATCCAATTTGATCATGGTTACAAGTTTCATTGTGATCTTCAAAGAATGGATGATTTCATGTGCAACCATGATACCATCTAGAATTTGTCTCCCCTCTACGAATCATGTCTTCTCTAAGGAGATGATATTAGGAAGGAATGAGTTGAGTCTATTGGTTATTATCTTGGTAATTACATTGTATATGGAAATGGGTCTATAGTATTAGGGGTCCTCCACTTTCTATTTCTTGTGCAGTAATGTAAGGGAAGTGGTAAACAAGGCTCTAAGAATATATATATTCTCTATACTCCTCAACTTCCTACCACACCTCTTCCCAAATTCTTGGCAAGCACAATTGGTATAAATCCATAGTGAATTCATATATCCTTAGAGCTTTGTCATGGGCAATTTCCTTAACGTGTTGCTTCCGCCTCTTCATAAGATATCTTCTTGAGAAAAGCTTCATTATAATCTACAATGATTAAATATGAAATGTACCTAGTTATCTGTTGAATGGTCCTAGTTTTATCACTAGTGAGCTTAGGAAGGATATTGTGGAAGAACTGGACCAGTTCTTGTGATATCTCCTAACGGGTCTCCAATTTCCTATCTTCTAAGTCAATCAGAAGAGAGATCTAGTTATGGTGGCTATGTTGAAGCATTGACTTGTGAAATAAATAAACAATTACCCTCTTTTGATCCACTAAATGCAATATTTTTTCTTCCATAAGATCTCTTCCTTCTTCCTTATCTCTTGTAAGTCCTGTAAATTTTCTGCCTCTTCTTTGATTAAATTACCAAATAGTATCGCCTACTATTATATTTCATCCATTTTTTGTTCTAATTTGATTTTATACTCAAGGATATTGCTAAAAAATCCCTTACTCCATCCTTTCAATTTCCATTTAAAGTGCATAAGCTTTTTGTACAACCTAAACATTGTTGAGACTTCTATGATATTTGATTCCTCCACCATTATTGTATATTATATTGGAATTTCGAGTTATAAAGCCAAAATTTCTCAAAATATAAGGCATGGTCATGCATTCTAGAATCAAAATCTATATTTAATTAGATGGCCCGATGATCCTACCCATGGCTTCAGAGAATCACTCCATGAACAAGTCCCAAGTAAGAATATTTTTTGATAATAAAAATCGATCCAATTTTGAGGCAACCTGCTCTTGGTCTCCTCTCCTTTTCTTCCAAGTATACATACAATTGTTTTATTTATATCAGATAGATGCAATGCATCTAATTTCTCATGACAAAACATAGCCTCTTCTTCTAGCTATCTAAATCCTCGTTTATTCTCCTCAAGTGAATTGATAATTTTGAAATCTCCCCCATTAATATGGGAGATGGAGTGAAAAAATTTCTTGTGTTGATAATGGAATTGAGGAATAAGTGTTTTTTGTTTGGTATATTAACGCCATAGAAGTTGGATACATGGAAATATTCCCCTATATCAATGAGAGAGAACTAAATAGTCATAATGTAAAAGGAGGCATACATATTTATAACCTCGATATCCTACTTTAAATCTCACCTAATATTTTTGTTTCTTGGATAAGCAATATTGAATAATGCTTCGTCTGCCATTTTAATATCAGGATCCTCTATTTTCATTTACTATTAATGTCTTTCATATTCCATGATATATTTTTCATGGCTGATATTTGTTGGAACCCTAGAATTCCTTTGGGATGATCCTAACTCACCATAAGTTGACCAATGTGCTTCCTAGCTCACCCAGTAGTTGTAAATTTCTCTTATAGCCCTGCTTCCTTTCCTCCCTATGCAGATTCATTGAATCTTATTGTCAATGAGTCTATACTTCCAATGGTCCACTACCTTTTGTCAATGCTTTATGCCTAGTAGGTATCCCTAGTGCTTTATGAGGGTAAATAAATAATTACCTTTCCATGCCTTCACTATTTATGGTAGATTAAGTGAGCCAAATTCCATGTCCTCTACTTTATCTGAAAGTAGTTTTGTCCCCTCAGGCAAAAAATAAAGGAATATAGTGGGGGACAGTGGTTTATTATCTATTTTAGTGGAGGCATGTGTTGAAGATTGTGGTGTTACAGGTGGGAGCATCAGGGTATAGGATGAAGGAGGCAGTGTATCCAAGGAAGATGCGGGGGTGGGGTGTGTGGGGTGAAGGATATTTCATTTCTATTTCCAATGACTGCTCAATTGAATGGGGGTTGGAGGTTTCCAAAGATGTAAGCAATTCATATCGATTCAAATTTGAACCTTTCAGCTCCACCCCTTACATATCTTGGCTTCTCTGATGTGCATGGGGAGATTTATGGTTGTAGGAATTTCATTAAACCATAATAAATGCATCATTATCTTAGTTTAGTGATGAAATTGGGTTACTATTCAAGTCTAATAGATAAAAATTGGTATAAATGACCATATTCATGTCACTGATGACATCTAAATTGCATATGTTTGTAATCAAACATCTATTTCCACAATTCATCTTGGTAGTAGATGTTTTTTGATTCTGGGATAGGCTATAAAATATTGATGTAAATGAATTCAAGTGTAGGATATATATATATATATATATATATATATCTTTCTTTCTTTCTTGGTTTCCTTGTATATTTAACAAAGTGTCCTAGAGCATTCCCAATTCCTGCGAAGGTCTTATCATCTGAAAACTATGAAATATAGGTTCCAATTTGAAATTCTCTTTGTTAAGTACAAAACACTCAATATAGAACAACACATAAAGTCCTATTGTGTTGAATAAATGTGTCGCATTCTCAAAAACTTGGTTACAATCCTATGAGATTGTAATGAAAATAATAAAGAAGCCCTTTTCTCCTAGTTCTAGCTTGATTTTGCCTTTAGGATTCCATTTGTTTTACATCTAGGGGGTTGTGAATTTTTCTAACAACCAGATTCCTATAAATTCACCTATGAGTGCATGATTTAACATGTATTATATATATTCACAAATATATTTTGAGCACACCTAAAATTTACGATCAACAACTACTTTGTGGAAACAACTCTCTAATCTTCATTTACTAGAGTGGCCAGCTAAATTATGTTTTTTTTTTCTCATCTCCATCTTGATTTGAAGGAAATGAATTCCAAATGAAATCTAATAACTAGTTCGAGTTTTTCCTTCAGAAAATTTCTCGCTATAGGAGGTATTAATGCTCCCTCCACTAGTATTAACCATAGGAAGAGCAGTTGGAAAGAAAAAATATAGCCACAACAATAGTTAGGGTTTATAGAAAATTTAGGTAGGGTTTTTTGTAGCCATATTTAACTATTCTTGACCACAATCGATGATTTAATGGTGTTTTTTATTCATATATTTATCGTAGTCAAATTTTTAGATCATGGCTTAAAAAATGTTGCAATTTTAATAGTCCATTGAAAAAAGGTTCAACTTGTCTCTGGCTAATATTTCAAATGAGTTCTAATCTTAACCCTAAAAGAAAAAACAAAAATAAAAATTTCTCTTGGTAGAACAACTGTCTTACTTAGATGTTGAATTTTAAGGCCATTCATAGTCATCAGATTTAGTTTTTACTGCCATGGTTAAAAATGTTGGAATTTCAAGCCTTTTCATAGTCACGAGATAAGATTTTTAATATCATGGTTGAAAAATGTTTGAATTTTATCATTTTTAATAATCATGATTTTGGGGATCTCTTTTATTATGTCTTATGCCAAAATATGGGTTTTTTTAGTTAAATATCTGATTTTGAGGGTACATTTCTCGTTAAGTTAGTAAATTTATTTATCATACTTGTGTGTTAAAAACACCACGAGGTACAAGTTAGAGGTGAAACTATAGAGTATGTAATCAACATTTGGGTTAGGAATTCCAAATATGGTTGTGCCAGCTATGGTATCCTTGATCTATTTGAATTTGATCTCTTGTAGATTTAATTTAAATACAACATTTTTCATGATCATATTTTGAAACCATCTAATGATTTCAACAAAATCAGGAATGGACCTTCTTACAAAATTTACTATCCCAAAAATAGATAGCATGGGTTTCTTGTTATGATGATATGATAATTGTTGAATAGCTTGAACTTTATATAGGTCTATAAATGTCCCTTCCTTGGATATTACATGGTACAACATTTTCCCCTCCATGATTCCAAAGTTTCTCTTCTTATGATTCAAGGATATGTCATATTTTCTATATCTTTTGAAGGTTTTGGTTAGGTGAAGTATATGATCATATTTGTTTCTAAGGAATATTGTCACATCATCCAAATATACAACTACATTCTTATTTATTAATCTTTATAAAGAAACATCCATGGCTTCCTAAAAAGTAACCCTTGCATTGATCAGCCCAAATGGGATCCTATTTTATATGAAGCTTCCCCACTTGGTGTAGAGAATTGTCTTTAATATATCCTCTTCATTGACCAACATTTGATTGTATATGGACAACTAAATTCTAATTAGGAAACTAGAGATGATCTATAGGATTTTATCCATGGATGGAATAGAGTAATTATAATTCTTGGAGGCTTAGCTCAAATGCATGAAATATAAACATAGGTAGATTTATTTATCTTTACTCTTTATGTACCATTACTAAATTTTCTACCTGAGTGGAGCACTTGAGCTCAAAGCTAATTCTAACATATAATAATTTCTTCAATTCCTTTTGAACTTGTGCTTCTAGGGAGGGGTAATTTCCTCAAATTTTACTAAAATGTTTTGGTAGTTTGATTCAACGGGATGAGATGTTGGTCCCACAATAATTTGGATTAATAGTGAATGGGTACACTAGCCAGGAACTCCTTGTGATAAGTCATTGGTTCAAATCCATCCTTGGTGGTCCCACCTACCTAGCCTAAAAAGTGGGTGATGAGATGTTGGATAATTTGAGTATCATGTTTATTAAGTTAATTTTATTTCCAAAAACACAAATATTATATTTATGAAAATGTCGATAAAGTGATGGTATTTTGACACACTGCAATTTTGTCTCAAATTTACATTTTTGGATTTTTAGGGGTTGCTTTATTAATCTAAAGATAATTCAAAATAGAGATATGAGTTTTGGAATTTACAAGTTTCTTGAACTTGTTTTTCAAATCAACGATTTGTCCCATATATGTAACCTTTGTAGGAATTTACAGGTAAGTTCCTCGGATAGAACACCAAAGGACACCGCTCACAACCAGATCGCAGATCAATACACCAGTATTTTTGACGTGGTTAAAACCCTCAAAGAGGGAAACAGTCCACGGCCTGAGCCAACGTGGCCACTTCAGGCAATTTATTAATAAAAGAATGAAAATTTACATAAGCTTCTCTCATAGACAGATTACCCTACAAATGACCCTCCATGTGCTTTAAATAGAAATCATGGACCAATCGGGTGTCAAGCCACGGATCAAGTGTCGGTAATACCGAGGAGAGAATGAACCGTCGGATCACTACATATCGTGACCGTCGGATTGTAAGTTACAAAATGTACAAGGTAAAGAAACACACTTTACCTAACTCTATACCTAACTCTATACTAGACCAAGTTGTACTTAACTATTTCCTATGTGTCGGAATATCCTAACATCCCCCCTTAAGAACAACTTGGGATAGGATTGAAGGATTTACAAATATGACACAATAGGAGAAGGAAGGAGGCACTAGAGCCTATCCCCCCTTAGTGACAACTTCCTGAACTCCAACCATAAATTGAAGTTTAGTGAACTTCGCCTCTGTGAGAGCCTTTGTAAAGATGTCTGCAACTTGATCATCTGTTGAACAATATTGCACTTCAAGAACATGGTCATGGATGAGCTTTCTAATGAAGTGCATGTGCAGTTCAATGTGTTTGCTGTGCTGATGTTGGACTGGATCTTTGCATAGCTGAATGGCACTTTGATTATCACACCAAAGTGTAGTCAGATGCTGCTGCTGAAAGCCAAACTCTGACAGTATCTGACGAAGCCACAAGGCTTCCTTACTAGCTTCTACGGCACCACGACACTCTGCTTCTGCAGAAGAAAGAGAAATGGCACCTTGTTTCTTGCAGGCCCATGTAATAGGTCCTGAACCAAGAGTGAACACATAACCTGCAATAGACTTCCGATCATCAGGGTCACCAGCCCAATCGGAATCAGTGAAACCAACCAATAGAGGAGATGCTTCGGCACTGTAATGAATCCCAAATTGAACTGTACCTCGAACATAACAAAGTATTCTTTTAGCTGCTTTCCAATGACTTTCACGTGGGTTTTGCATAAACCAAGCAACAAGGCCAACGGCAAAGGAAAGGTCAGGTCGAGTATGGGTTAGATACAGAAGTTTTCCTACAAGTTGACGGTATAAGGTAGCATCAACTTCAGGAGAAGTACAAGTGACTGAAAGTTTGACTCCAGACTGGAAGGGAGAAGGGGCTGGCTTATAGTCTTCCATGTGAAAATGGCGTAGAATATCACAGGCATACTTGGACTGGGAAAGGGAAATACCCTCCTTGGATTGCAAGACTTGAAGACCGAGAAAATAATGTTAGTGTCCTAAGTCTGTCATTTCAAATTTCTTTTTAAGGCTGGACTTCACATGGTTTATAAGGTTGGGATCACTACCGGTAAGGATAAGATCATTAACATAAAGAACAAGAATGATAAGAGACTTGCCCACTTTCTTGGTGTAGACAGTATTGTCAGAATGACACTTAGAAAAGCCAGATTCTAAAAGAAAGCTATCCATTTTGGCATACCAAGCTTGAGGAGCTTGCTTGAGACCATAAAGGGATTTCTTAAGCCGACATACAAGTCTGGAGTCTGTTTTTATGAAGCCAATGGGTTGTTCCATGTAGATTTCTTCATGCAAGTCCCCATGCAAGAAGGCAGATTTAACATCCATCTGATGGACTTCCCATTTGAACGAGGTAGCAAGGGAAAGAACAAGGCGGATAGAGTTCATTTTAGCAACAGGGGAGAAGGTTTCAGTGTAGTCAATTCCTTCAACCTGTGAAAATCCTTTAGCAACAAGACGAGCTTTATGTTTATCAACTTTCCCATCTGGTTCATACTTGGTTTTGTAAACCCATTTGCATCTAACAAGTTTTCGTCCCTTTGGTAGAGGAACAAGATCCCATTTATCATTTGCCAATAATGAATGATATTCTTCATTCATAGCTGCTTCCCAATCTGGATGGCCTGAAGCTTCTGCAAAGGTGTCAGGATCATAATTGACTGGAGCTTGAGCCAATAAAGAAGAGGCTTTGTCAAACTGTGGACATGTGCGTTGCTGATCTGTAGGATCACCAGCAAGATCACCTGCTGCATCTCGAGTAGCACGAACCCATTTTGGAAGCTGAGGAGCTAAAGGAGGATCCTGAGATGGTGGGGGAGGATTGTCATCCTCACTTTCATCATCTGAAGAATAAATGTTTTCAAAAGTAGAAGAGATAGGGAGAGGTGGCACATCCGCCGAACTAGGCTTGCAGGCCAATATATTTTCATCAAATTTTACATCTCTTCTAATGATAACATCTTTGGACTTAAATGGAATAAGTCTATAGCCTTTGACATCTTCAGAATATCCAACAAAAGTACATTTTTCACTCTTAGGTTCTAAAGCTTTATGCTTTTCATATGGAATATGGGCCCACGCTTCACTTCCAAAAACATGAAAGTGACTTACATCTGGTTTGATTGAGCTCCATGCTTCTTCTGGAGTGATATTCTTTAAAGCCTTAGTAGGAGCGCGATTTATTATGTAATTTGCACAGTTAATTGCTTCTGCCCAAAAACTAAGACCAAGTCCTTTAGATTGTAGCATACAATTAGCCATTTCCTTTAAGGTGCGATTCTTCCTTTCAGCTACACCATTTTTTGTGTGGAGTATATGGAACAGTATGTTGCATTTGAATTCCATTCTCAGTGCAAAAGTTGATGAATGTGTTTTTAACATATTCTCCGCCATTATCAGATCTTAGCTTAAGAATTTGATGTCCAGATTGTTTTTCAACAAAGGCCTTAAAGGCCAAAAATTTGTTAAATACTTCACTCTTGAGTCTTAAGAAGTATACCCAAGTGCGTCTGGAGAAATCATCAATGAAAGTTAAGAAATACTTGCAGCCAGAGAATGAAACAAATGGAAGTGGACCACACAAATCATTATGCACAAGCTGTAAAGGGGCGGAGGCGTGCCAAGAGGCACATTTTTCAAAACTGTCTCGATGATGTTTTCCGAGTACACATCTAGAACAAACACCATCTCTGCAAGATACCATAGGAAGACCTGTCACCATATTTTCTTTACATAGATGCTGAAGGGAGCGATAGTTTAAGTGACCAAATCGCTCATGCCAAAGTTTGCTCACTTCATCATTATGAGCAACAAATACTGAGGGAAGATTTGATGACCGAAAGTTGTGAAACTTATACAACCTTGTAGAATCATCAGCAATGCCAGTAGCTAAAATCTGTTTAGGATCTCTTAGGTCCTTGATTACAACATCATGAGGTGAAAATTCAACGATTTTACCTTCACCTGAATGAGTTATCTAATATACAAATAGAAGGTTGCAGGATAAGGTTGGAACACATAATACATCATTAAACTGACCATTGTCTAGATGAACAGTTCCAGTCCCTACAACTCTAAGAGATCTATCATCACCAACATATATATTTTTGGTGTTACAATCATTTAAAGAATAAAACATGGCTTTGTTTTTGGCCATGTGATAAGAAGCTCTAGAATCAATGAGCCACTCATGAGAATGAGAAGAAGAAGATACATTTAGTGCATAGCCAGACCGAGATGCTTGACAACCACATGCAGAAAGTGCCATTCCTAAAGATGAAGTTGAAGTTGAAGATTGCTCCAAATGGATGTTATGTTTCTTCATCGCTGCTTCCAAGGCTTCCATCTTCTTAAAGCATTTGGATTCTAAGTGGCCATCTCGATTACAAAAGTTGCAATGTCTATCAGTCTTCTTCCATTTGTTTTTATTTGTCTTATCATTTTTTTGAAATGATTTTTCATTTTGAGGCTGAGATTACTTAGGACCCTTGTTTGGTTTAGGACCATTCTTTTTAGGATATGACTTCTTAGGATTCTTTGAATCTGGTTGCTGCTGGGTGGCTAACGCTTTCTTGGAAGAGTTTCCAAGATTAAGAAGACCAAGGTGTAAGAGTTTTTCTTGTTCTCTTATTAAAGGATCACAAAAAGAGTCAAAGGAAGGGGACTTGTAGTCTGTTCCTTGAGAAATGAAGGCTTCTCTTGTAGAATGGAAGGTGGAAACAAACACAGAGTAGGCTGGTCCCAACTTAGTAAGAATGGAATAGATAAGGTTACTATCTTCTTTCTTAAGCTTAACACCT
This sequence comes from Pinus tabuliformis, assembly GCA_031772625.1. Lineage (NCBI taxonomy): Eukaryota > Viridiplantae > Streptophyta > Pinopsida > Pinales > Pinaceae > Pinus > Pinus tabuliformis. Next base: position 149,662,786 of record CM062804.1, on the reverse strand, counting down.
TCCAAGAGATATCTAAGGGTCTTGAACTTGGACAAGAAATCTTCAATGCAAGAAAAATTATTAGGGTCCAATGTAGGCAACTCATTTTCAAGTTGATGGGCTCTAAGTTCATTTTTAATCCCAAAAACTTTATTGATTTGTTTCATTGCTTCATCAGGAGTATCAAGTTCTGCAATATGGAATCTAAGATCTAGAGAAATAGACATCCCTATCAATCCACGTGCTTGATCTTGCCTATTTTCCCATTTAGAAGCCTTATCTTCATCCTTCAGTTTCTTTTCTTGGCCTTAGGCTATTCTGTAGAGACCTTTACTTCTAAGTAAATCCTCAATGTAGGACAACCATTGGAAGTAGTTGGTGCTGTCAAGGGTAACTTGGTATTGACTTTCCATTTCAACAGAAACTAAAGCTAAATATGCTGAGTCTAAGTGTTCCAATGGATAGATCTCGAAAAATTAGGCTGGTTTAAAAAAAACAGCTCTGAAAACGGCTTCCGGATGAAGAAGTTATGGCTTTTTGAAAAAAAGTTGTTGAAGATGCCGGCGAAGTGCGGGAATGTGCGGAAATGAAAAATCCGCCCTCACAAAAAGGAGATTTGAACCCAAGACCTCTACTCTCTTAAAATAGCTTTGAACCAATTGAGCTATACAAAAAATTTGAGAGAGAGAGAGAGTGGGGGGGGGGTTAATGCTTTGGGTTGCGTGCTTGCTTTGAGAAGGCTCTTTTTCCCTACAAAACAAAAAACACAAAACCCAACACGGACATACAAAAAAAAATGAACCTTGCGGCTCGAAGTTAGCTTTAGCTGAAAAACTAAATATTTTCAAAAATGAACCTTGCGGCTCAAAGTTAGCTTTACCCGGAAACTAAATATTTTCCTCAATGTTTCTGATTTTCCGAGATCACACTAAGGCGCAGCAGAAAAGAGCATACGCATGAGAAAAATGCTTCCTTTCTATTTCTGATTTGCCCAGATCGCACAGAGTCGTAGGGCAAAGAGCATACGCAGAAATGAAAGGTATAGATCCGGTAATAAAGAAAGGCTAAATAAACCGAAACCGAAATAAACAGAGAGAAAATAACTGTAAACTGCAAATAAACACTGTATACCTCCAGATCTTAAAAATGACATAGCTAGGGCTACCGGAAACCTTTTCGCGTGAAACAAAAGGGGTTCCTCACTGGAACAGAAGCTCCCAACACAACAGAGCAGTCCTCTCGGCCCGAAAGCAGTCGGAAACAGTAGATCTAGGAAACGGCAGTCGGATGCAGTTCTACCGGCTTCAGATTTGGATCACCAATGGACGCGGCCCTCAAATAGCTCTGATACCATGTAGGAATTTATAGGGTAAGTTCCTCAGACAGAACACCAAAGGACACCGCTCACAACCAGATCGCAGATCAATACACCAGTATTTTTGACGTGGTTAAAACCCTCAAAGAGGGAAACAGTCCACGGCCTGAGCCAACGCAGCCACTTCAGGCAATTTATTAATAAAAGAATGAAAATTTACATAAGCTTCTCTCATAGACGGATTACCCTACAAATGACCCTCCATGCGCTTTAAATAGAAATCATGGACTAATTGAGTGTCAAGCCACGGATCAAGTGTCGGTAATACTGAGGAGAGAATGAACCGTCGGATCACTACATATCGTGACCGTCAGATTGTAAGTTACAAAATGTACAAGGTAAAGAAACACACTTTACCTAACTCTATACCTAACTCTATACTAGACCAAGTTGTACTTAACTATTTCCTATGTGTCGGAATATCCTAACAACCTTTTGTGTTATAATATTGGTTGAAGGACCTAAGTCATCATTCATTTGAGAACTATGGGGTTCACCTTCAATTATTGTAGTGTTGAAATATGATTTATTAGTTAGATATTAGTCAATTTGGGAATCATCATTAGAGGCTCTCCAATTGGAAACATTATTAGGAACTAAGGGTCTAAAAAGCATATATATATATATATATATATATATATATCTATATATATCTATATATATATATATATATATATATATATATATATATATATATATATATAATTTTGTCCTTTTTTAACACCCTCCTCCCACATCTACCCAAGTAATTATTCAAACAGGGTAAACATGTCATGTGATGCTACTATGAAATGATTAAACCTCCTAGGTGACTGTAAGTAAGTGGAATCGAAGGAAGCACATCAAGCATACCTCCCACATCAGCAACAACACTCCCAAGAGCCATCCCAACCACTCAGGTATCATTCCACTAGGTCCCACTGAGTTTTTAAGCTATTAAACCTCTGGATACTTCCATGTTATAGGCATGCCAGCATCTAGAGAGTTATGGACGCTCCCAAAAGCCTACATGCTTATGTCTAGGACTATTTCCAGCATGCCTGTGCCAGATTCCATAGGATTTAAGGAAATTTTCAAGCCTATAATTCCGGCCACTTCCTAAAACTTGTTGTAACTTTTGGAATCCATTATAAAAATAATGACAAGACTAATAAATGAAAAACTAACTCCAGGACTAGGCCTGGCCAACCCCAACTAGGACTGACATTATGTCAAACACTTGGAATCAATTCAATCTAAAGGCCTAAACAACATATTTAAGCATAGGAGTCTCATACTTATATTAGAATCACTAAGAAGCATTTTTCCCTTACATCATTAGGTGCATTATCCTCTTTTACATCATAGATACATTGTTCATTCATTTACAAGTAAAAACATGATGAGAGGCATACATAGCCACTGTCATAAAACATAAACATAACCAACATAAACCATAAAAATAGTAGTGAGATGACAACCATTAAATCCACATATAAATAAGTACAAAAGTAAGAGAACTTAGCCTTTATTAGACATAGGAAAATTTGACCAGGTTTGTGACTTCCTTGTACAACCCGACCTAGACATGGCTAGACCAAACATTTCTTTTAGTCGGTCACCTTTGTGCCATATTCCAAGCATGAATGTGGTATCTCATAAAACACATCAATCAAAATGATTTAGGGCTTCCAGAGGCCAAACCACCTCAATGCATCAAAACATGATTCCACCTCATGGTCAGACTTCACAAAACCATCATTATATTGGTCTCTACCCAAGCCTTCCAGGGCTCCAGAGAATTTGTTCCAACTTGGATTCCAAGACTATTAACTCAACCCATGGCTCTTGTTGGGCTCTACAGCATTTGTCCAACCAAGGCTCCAGGACTAGTAACTCAACCCATAACTTTTTCGGGCTTCCTAAGCATTTTTCCAACTAGGGCTTCCAGGACTAGAAACTCAACCCAGCAAGGGCTTCCAGAGTGTTTGTCCAACCAAGAGGACTAGTAACTCAACCCAAGCTGATAAAGGTCTTCCAGATAATTTGTCCATCTAATGCTCTAGGAGTAATAACTCAACCCAAGTCGTTACAGGGCTTCCAGAGAATTTTTCCAACCAAGGCTCCAGGAACTAATAACTCAATCCAAGCTAAACGAAACATGAGAACCAGCCAGAATAACAAATAAATAAACCCACAAAACCATGGCTATCCTAGAAATGGCAAGGCTATGAAAAATCACTGTTAATCCAGGCAATGTGTCATACAACCAACTTACAAGATAGAAGAAGAGATAGATCAACAACTTCAAAATTAGCCTATTAGAGGGGGAAACCTCCTTTACATTACACAAGTGAAAAATTCTTGGATGATTCAAATGACAACCTGTCTATATTTAGGAGTCTAAGGGGTCATAATATAATCAGAGACAACATAAAAATAATAATGTGAGGGCACAATAATGAAAATAGTGGGCTTCTATGGGACACAATAATAACAATATGGGGACTACATGGGCACAACAATACCAATAAGGGAGTTACACTCACAATAATAATGAGGGAATACACTAGTATTATAGGGACCTAACATGCCCCTCTCCTTCAAAAATGTGTTTTCCTCAACATTTGTGTAGTTCTGGATGCTTCTGTATAAAATTCTCATCCTCCCATGTCAAATCTTCAACAGGTAAGTCCTTCCACTTAATGAGATACTCTAAAATTGATCGATTTCATAGCTGTCGAGTTCTTGTTTCCATGACTTATTTAGGTTCCAATATGATTTTTACTTCCTCGTCAAGTTGTGGAAATATTGTTTGAGCCGGGAGCTTGTCACATATAAGCTTCTTTAAGCATGAAACATGGAAAACGGGGTGCACTCAAGAAGATGGAGGAAGCTCCAATTTATATGCCATCGTACCAATATTTTGCAACACCTTGTAAGGACCATAATACTTTCATGATAAATTATTATCCTTCTTATCTTACTTGAGGGACATTTGTTTGTATGGTTGTAGCGATAAAAATACCCAATCACCTACATCAAAACTTCTTTCGTTGTGATGTTTATTTGCCTATTGTTTCATTCTATTTTGCACCAAAGTGATGTTATCCTTTAAGAGTTGGAGAACTTGTTGTTGATTCTCGATGTGATCTTTGGACACTGCTTGAACCTTATAATTATTGTCCAAGGCTTTTTGGAGATATGGAGAAATAGATGATTTCAATGTTTGAACCTCTACTGAACATAATTGTGAAACTACGCCATGTTTTTCTTTCTTTAGAAGCTTTGTCATGCCATTAGAGTTGATTACCTTTCATGGATTCCCTTAAAAACCACTTAATTCTAATTCCTTTCCTTCCCAAAAAAAATTCAAGTAAAGTTCTTGAAAATTAAAAGTTATCGGACCCAAATATTGTAACCATTGGAATCCTAGTACAACGTCAACACCACCCATGGGATGGAAAGCATTGGACTATTCAATACATGTTCTCCCATGGATAACATGATATTATGGCACTTTCCAGATAAATTTATGGTTCCTCCATTTGAAAACATCACTTGACACTCTGGTGGTTGATATAGGAAGAAATTCAATTCAATAGCTATCTTACAATGAATAAAATTATGGGTACTAACTGAATCAATCAACACTATCACCTTTTTCTTCTTGATATGTCCTTCTATCTTGAGAGTCTGAGGAGTGGAAATTCATGTCAATGCATTACACGATATGGCTAGATTCATTTATCCTCTCTCTAGTGTTGGTTCTTGGTGTCTATCCTCTTCTTTCGATGTTTCTTGTTCCTTTTCGTCCTCCTCCTCCAAATGTATGTAAATTAATTTCTTCTGAGCACACTTATGACCTTTAGTGTATTTTCTATCACAACTATAAAAAATACCTTTTTCTATTCTTTATTACAATTGTTGTGGTGTCAACATTGTAGGTTGTGAAAGGCTAGGAGCAACAACACTTCCATTTGTATAGTTATGAGTGGTAGGCTTCCGTGTTGCCATAATTTTTCTTTCAATTTTTCTTTCCAACTTGAATGCCTTCTTCAATGAATCAGGTTACCAAAGGTGATCCACATGTTGGATGTTATCCTTTAAAGTCCCTATGAAGGCATCAATCCTATGCTCCTTTGGAATATCATTTACCCTTATATTCAATTTTTGGAAGTCCTCAATGTGCTCTTCCATTGAACCCTTTTGTTTGAGATTTATCAATTGGCTAAAGAAGGTGTTGCTCTTTGTATCCTCATAATGTACTATCATTTCCTCTATAAAAATTGACCAAGTAACAATTTGTTTATGAGAGTAAATCTATTGATATCATACAAACAGATTGGTTTCTAAATATAAAGTTGCAATACATACCTTTTGTGTGTTTTTCACATTATGGAGATCAAAGTATTGCTCCAACTGTAGTATCCATGTTATGGGATCCTTGCCATCAAAATTGCTCATATCGATCTTTGGAATATGATGGGTCTTCAGTCCAGCATTATATTCTATGAGATCATGATTTACATTTCTTTTGTTCTCATCATGAGTTTCCTCTACTACCTTTCCGCCATTAGGAAGCCTTTCTTGTAGCAACTTTGTCAAACCTTCCATCAAACCTTCCATGTCTTTCTTCAAATCTTCGATGTCGTGTTTCAATTTTTATTCTATACCATCAATCTTAGCTTCCATACCATTCTTAAACAATTTATCTTAGATTCGATTCCATTCTTCAAACCATCCATCTTAGCTTTTGTAACTTTTTGTGAGAGCAAAATTTATTGCACTTCGTCTCGTAATTTTGATATATCATGTTGCATTTATTCCTCTTCTTCATGTGTCATGGTAGATATTTCAGGTTTATTACTAGTTGTTTCCATTTTCTTTCTTCGAGGCATCAATTAATGATAATTATGCTTCACTATGCCCTTTGAATCACTTCAAACTAATTTTCAAACAAAACATGTGAAAATTTAAAAAAAATACATACCTTTTTTTTCACTTTGTAGGAGCTCGATATTGAATCTTTTGCATCTCTATAAGTTTGGATCTCCAAGATCTGAAATTTCATCTTGTGGTATCCCTATGAGTCTTCTTTCCCACCCAACAAGTTAGACCAAGATTGGAATATTCCTAAAAGAGGTATGTCAAATCTCCCACGATGGCCAGATTATGGACCGTTTCAGTAGAACAAATTTGTACGGGATGCCACGTGTCACTATTTCAACCTTCGGCCGTAGAATTTCTACAAAAAAACTGTAGTATGTGTGCTTTCAGCTGCTTTTTACAGAATTCAAATCCGATGCGTAAAATGCAAGTTATGACGATTGTCCCTAGGTCGCTTGTTTGAGAAGAATTTTGAAACCCACAAAAACCCTAACTTCCTTAGAGCATATCTCTGAAAATATAACGAACTAAGATCTTAAATTTTTAAACGCAGTTCTTTATGATCACAGTTCCACGTGTTAAAAATTTCAGCTTTTGAAACCTTGCAAAAAAAACGTTCTGGTGAAAATGCCAATATGACTTGTTTGAAAAGTGAAACCCTAGAATGCAAAGCTCTGATACCAAATGTTATGCAGCCAGCTCACAAAATAGAAGAAGAGATAGATAAATAACTTCAAAATTAGCCTCTTCAGTGGGGAAACCTACTTTAAAATACACAAATGAACAATTCTTGGATGATTCAAATGAAAAAACATCCTTTCTATATATAGGAGTCTAAGGGGTCATAATATAATCAGAGCCGACATAAAAATCATAATATAAGGGCACAACAATAACAATAGTGGGCTTCTATGGGGCACGATAATAACAATATGGGGACTACATGGGCACAACAATCACAATAAGGAGGCTACACTATAGATAACAATGAGGGAATACACTAGTATTATAGGGACTATTAGCCTTGTCGGCACTTGGCCCAAAAAATGGATCCAAAACACTCTTGAAGTCTTCAAGAGTTGATTAAGATCCTCCCAAGACTGAAACAATCATATGCCAGAAGCCCTTGGAAGGGCGGAAATACACTAGTGGGAAGAAAAATGCTTGATAATTGTAAAAAACCAAAAGCGCAGGCTTAAAACAGTCAAAGCACAGTAGTCGTCAGATCTGGTCGATCAACAGTCCAGATCTGAGCAGTGGGTCACATCGGCACAGGCAATCAGCAAAAATCGTCGTGGGCCCTAGGGAAACGACGATTCCGATCAGAAATCGCTATCAGAGATAGTATGGAGTGCTTACAAATGGCCTGAGGCAGGAGCGATATGCGATTACGATCAGATCGCATCGCAATATTGCATCGACGCTGACCAAGGGGCAGGGCCTTTACATATATGTGACAGCGACCCGATAATCGGATGCGATGGGGTTATAAACAATATTGTATCATATTTCAAGTCCATGGAAAGCCCAACTTTTAAAGTATTTTAATGTATTTCATTGCTTAAATGAAATATAAAGGAACACATGATAGCGCCGATGCGATATAACCCAAACCCGAAAGGGTTTCGGGAAGCAGAATGGATATATTTTCAAATCCATGGAAGTCCCATTTTTAATGTATTTCATGAATTTTCATTGTATAACAAAAATATTAAGGGAGCATTGGCCGGTAGCGATTAAAGTCCGAAAAGGCCGATTGTTCATGGTTTTTAAGTGTTTTATGCATATTTCAGAATGCAAGGAAAATACACAGGGCAGGCTTCTTTGCGACTTGCGACAGCAACAAGGGCAGACCCGAGAGGATATAAACCATCTTTGAGGAATTTTTGAAGTCTGAAAAGGATAGGGAATGGCGAGATTTCGCAGTATGGCTGTTCTTTCGGTTGATAACAAAAAACACTCATTATTAAACAGTTTCAAGAGATACCAAGGCCGAGAGGCATCTAAAGCGCAACAAAGCATTCCCAACTAGCCCGAAACAGAAATATCATGGGCATCTATAGCACAACACAGCCCGAATTAGATACATCATGGAGCAGCACAGTGCGACATAGCTGAAATCAACAGAAGAGATTGTGGGCATCTCTATCAAGAGAGAGCTCCCTACCAGCACACCCAAAATATCTAAATGCGGTTATTCCTCTGTCAGAAAGAGAAAAACCTCCAAGCCATGCCTGCCTATTGAGGGAATCAAATGGTTAAGGGATAGATTAGACAAGGTTAAGACTCTGAGCCTTCTAGAGAGCTCAGGAGCATTGTAAAGGGCCTATAAAAGGCAGAAAACTAGATGTAACAAGGGTTCAAACTTCTGGAGACTATTGAGACTTTGCTACTCAAGCATCTCATCTTCATTCATTAGTAATACAAGCTTCTTTTGCTGTTATATGTTCAATATTCCATTTTCTCTTTTGTTCTAAGCTTGCACTTGAACAGTTTGTTCATGTTTTCTTTTGTGTCTAAGGCCAAATAACTGTCATCTTATCTCTGCTTTGACAAATCATATTTCCAAGATTCTTTACTGCCTGTAGCTAGCCATTCATATGTGGTCATATATGCATCTTCCGATACAGTCAGTATTTTATTTTGTTGCCTGTAGCTAGCCATTCATTTATGTTTATGTATGCATCTGCCGGTATGGTCAGTATTCTGCATCCATTCATCGAAACTACAAATTGTTGAGAATTAGTGGTCTAAAGCCTTGTAAGATGAGGGTGTTCATGCATGTCTTGAGTAAAAGCATAGTTGAAATGGTTATCTGGCTTGATCCAAACCATCATTTATTTCAATGGTTCAGAGAACAATATTGAAGATTATATGTTACCAGGCATCTCCGAGCTGCAACCATAGGAGAGTTTCTTGGAGTGCTAACATAAATTGGCGTCATTTCCAGGGAGAGGAAATTGAAGCTTAGCTTCCTTGGGAAATGACATAGATCCAACTTTGATGATAGACAAATTCTAGACACTTTTTTGGTTGTAATCATCTATCTGGTGACTCTACTAGAGGCCGAACCTCTTGGCGACTCCACTTCATAGTTCTGGCTCAGTTTGTGAGGCATACTTCGAAAAATCCTCAGAAGTCACAAGCTGACCCAGTACCTGACCCTGAAAAGATCATCAAAGAAAGAAAGGTATTGTAGAAAGGAGTATTACGTTCAGGTAAACCTAAACAATCTCCTACATCTCTTCAAGAAAGGCCTATAATAGAACAAATATATGTTGAGAGTATATCTTCTAACACTAGCAGCGAAGAAAAACTCTTAGAGATTCATAAAGCTCCTTAGTCTTTAGGTTTTCCTTTTTGTATGCCTAAACGAAACCTCACCTCCTATCCATCATACTCCTTTAGTCTTATCAGTCACTCCTCAACCCTCTATCATTTAGATTTCCAGTACTCTTTTAGCCACCACAGCTATGGCAGGTCCACAAGCACCTACCAAAATGGAAAGAATCATAGCTACTAGGTATGGACCTCTAATATTGCCCACTCCTTTGAATGCCATGCCTATTGGAGAATATAAGAAGTGTATGCCTAAGTTCACTGGGACTGAAGATGTTTCAGCTAAAGAACACCTTGAGTCATTCTATAGCTATGCTGATAACCTGGACATTAGTGAAGATGATGTCTGGATGAGAGTCTTTGTCCAAAGCCTAGACGGAGAGGCTAGAAAATGGTTAAGAGAACTGACCTTAAGATTTATAGTAGATATTGAGGCTTTAGATGATTCATTTCTAAAGCATTGGGGGGATGAGAAGGATCTCCTTTACTACCACACTAAGTTTGGGAACTTAAAGAGGGAAAATGGTGAGTTGTTGTCTGATTTTAATAAGAGGTTTAACCACATTTACAACAAGATACCAGCTAAAGTAAAACCCACCACTACCTCTACTAGACTCATCTATGCCAGTGCTTTGATTCTAACTTCTGTTTGCTTTTGACGGAGAGGCAATGTGCTACTTTGGCTGATATGCAAGATGTAGCCCTGGAAATAGAATCAAACATCATGGCTGCGGAAAAGCTCAAAGGTAATGCTGATAGAAGGAGATAGAGGGGTGAGCCTTCATAATCTTCAGATCCCAAGATCGATAAATGGTGAAGATGATAGAGTCATTAGCCTCTGAAGTTTCCAAATTAAAGGTTGAGCAACATTGTAGGAAAGGAAGGGTTCCTAATGCCTTTGCTCCTCCAAATCCAAATACATATAGAATACCTAATGAGCAGTTGCAGATTTTGCAAAAAAGCAAGGGGGCCAATGAAGACCAAAGCGTGAAGACCCCTTTTCAAAATGCAGTCATGGAAGAAGAGAAGTTTGAAGAAGATGATGAGATCCATTGTATGGAAGGAAAAGGAAACACCACTTTTTTAACCAAAGCTGCCTATGATAAGTCATTATTCAATGACCAGATCAGCCAAGAATGGGATGGTGAAGCTGTTCTACAAACCGAAGATCAGCAAAGATATAATATAAAGTCAAAGATGAATAATGTCAAGGAGACTCCTTCTCATAAAGTTGTTGTCCCTGTAGAACAGCAAGCTAATAAGCAGAAGAAACCAACTGTTGATCCCATCTTCCTCAAAGCTCCAGCCATAGAGGTAAAAGGCCTTGACAAGTCCCCTTCTTCTTTTAGTTTTCAATCAGAGATTCAGAAGCCAAGAATACTTATGCCTTTGATTGAACCAGTGAAGAATGAGTCCTTTGAGAAATATATCCTTGAGGCTCTTGAGCCTAATCCCATCCAAGCTTCCAATGACTATGTAAATCTACAAGATGACCAGCCAGCTGTTATTTTCAGCCCAATGATTGAAAATTATGGAGACAACTCCCCACCATTCTATGTATCTCTGACTATTCATGATAAAATCCTTTAGAATTTCCTTCTGGACACTAGAGCCAGCCACAATCCAATGCCCAAGGCTGTCATGGATAAGCTTGGTCTTGACACTACCAAGCCTTATCAGTTGGCCTCCACGCAGCTTAAAAAACTAGTTTTCCAGATGATAGAGGAAGAAGGCCCACAGATTTGGGACATGTTCTTTGATGGGGCTTGCTCTAAGGAAGCTATAGGAACAGGTGAAGTCCTTGTGTCCCCCACAGAGGAATACATTGATTCATCTTTTATATTAACTTTTCAGGTCACAATTGACACAGCAGAGTATAAAGAAAACCTTATTATTGAGTAGGTGTACAAAACCTTCCAAGAAAAACATCCAAGGCTGAAAGCATGCAGAGATGAGGTTAAATATACACCATCTCTACCTAATAATGTCAAATGTACTAAAATTTTTGAAGTAGAGGATCAAATCAATAGGCTTTTGCAAGTCTATGATGAATTCGCTGATATGCACATTGACCAAGACAAAGAAACCTTTGATAGAAAGGTACAAAGGGTCAATTTTCAGTTTGGTGACTGTTTTCTCAAAAGGGATGCATCAAAGGAAGGAGGAGATGTTTTTGATGGCCCAGTCAATGGGTTGTTCTTCGAACTTTATTTCAATTAAGGCTTTCATGCATTGGTATTGTAAATATGTTGTTTTCAAAGTTTTTATTTCATGCTAAATAGACTCCATGCCCAATGGAACACTAGGGGGAAGATTTAGTTTTGTTTTACAGGAAAGCCATTGCTCTGTGATTCTTGAAACCTCACAGGGAGGATTTCATCCCCATAATGAGCCAATGTTATGCTTGTTGGCATTTGGCCCAAAAATGGATCCAAAACACTCCTGAAGTCTTCAAGAGTTGATTAAGATCCTCCCAAGACCAAAACAATCATATTCCAAAAGCCCTTGGAAGGGTGGAAATACACTAGCAGAAGCAAAAAATGCTTGAACATCATAACAAACCAAAAGCGTAGGCTTAAAACAGTCAAAGCACAGTAGCCATCAAATCTGGCCAATCAACGGTCCAAATCTGATTGGCGGGTCACATCAGCACAGGCAATTGGCAGAAATTGGCGCAGGCCCAAGGGAAATAGTGATTGCGATCGGAAATCGCTATCAGAGATAGTATGGAGTGCTTACAAATGGCCCAGGGCAAGAGCGATATGCGATTGCGAGCAGATCACATTGCAATATCGCATCGGCGCTGACCAAGGGGCAGGGCCTTTGCATATATGTGACAGTGACCCGATAACTGGACCCGACAGGGTTATAAACAATATTGTATCATATTTCAAGTCCGCGGAAAGCCAAAATTTTAAAGTATTTCGTTGTTTAAATGAAATACAAAGGAACACATGATAGAGCTGATGCGATATAACCCAGACCTGAAAGGGTTTCAGGAAGCAGAATGGATATATTTTAAAATCCGCGCAAGTCCAATTTTTAATGTATTTCATGAATTTTCATTGTATAACAAAAATACGAAGGGAGCATTAGCTGACAGTGATTGCGATGTTTCGAGTCCAGGAAGGGAAATTAATAATGCTTGAGGTCCGAAAAGGCTGATTGTTCATGGTTTTTAAGTGTTTTATGCATATTTCACAATGCGAGGAAAATACACAGGGCAAGCTTCTTTGCGACTTACGACAGCAACAAGGGTAGACACGAGAGGATATAAACCATCTTTGAGGACTTTTTGAAGTCCAAAAAGGATAGGGAATGGTGGGATTTCACAGTATGGCTGTGCTTTCGGTTGATAACAGAAAACACTCATTATTAAACAATTTGAAGAGAAACCGAGGCCGAGAGGCATCTACAGCCCAACAAAGCATGCCCAACTAGCCCAAAACAGAAATATCATGGGCATCTACAACACAACACAACCCGAATTAGGTACATCATGGAGCAACACAACACGACACAGCCGAAATCAACAAAAGAGATTGTGGGCATCTCTGTCAAGAGAGAGCTCCCTGCCAGCGCACCCAAAATATCTGAATTCAGTTATTCCTCTATCGGAAAGAGAAAAACCTCCAAGCCATGCCTACCTATTGAGGGAATCAAATACTTAAGCAACAGATCATACAAGGTTAAGACTTTGTGCCTTCTAGAGAGCTCAGGAGCATTGTAAAGGGTCTATAAAAGGCAGAAAACTAGATGTAACAAGGGTTCAAACTTCTGGAGATTGTTGAGACTTTGCTACTGAAGAATCTCATCTTCATTCATTAGTAATACAAGATTCTTTTGTTGTTACATGTTCAATATTCCATTTTCTCTTCTGTTCTAAGCTTGCACTTGAATAGTTTGTTCATGTTTTCTTTTGTATCTAAGGCCAGATAACTGTCATCTTATCTCTGTTTTGATAAATCATATTTGCAAGCTTCTTTGATGCCTATAACTAGCCATTCATATGTGGTCATATATGCATCTACCGATACAGTTAGTATTTTATTTTGCTGCCTATAGCTAGCCATTCATTTATGTTTATGTATGCATCTGCCGGTATGGTCAGTATTCTCCATCCATTCGTTGAAGCTACAAACTTTTGAGCATTAGTGGTCTAAAGCCTTGTAAGCTAAGGGTGTTCATGTATGTCTTGAGTAAAAACATAGTTGAAATGGTTAGCTGGCTTGATCCAAACCATCATTTATTCCAATAGTTCAGAGAACAATATTGAAGATTATATGTTACCAGGCATCTCCGAGCTGCAACCATAGGATAATTTCCTGGAGTGCTAACAGGGACCTAGCACAATCATCCATGCCAATGATAGATCATGAATAATAAACCACATGCATATGTCATCCATGCCGAAACTAGTGAGGAAAACGTACATGAAACTCAGTACCTTTAAGTAAAACCTATTGTAGCCACTGATCCTAATTTCCTCTTGTGCTTTCCTACGCTTCCTTTTCTTTCTTTCTCCAAAAATCCAAGTATGCTACACCATTCAAGAGTACTCGAAGAAAAATCTAAGTGTCCAAGAGTATGAGAGAGAGAGAGAATAGAGAGAGCTCCAAAACTTAACTGACAAAAGTCTGTGAACTGATCCTCATAAGCCTTTTTATTAATGATGCCTCTATTTTCTTCATTTTCCATTATTTTCATTCATTTTCCTCCTCACATGCAACCTATGACCTTTCACCTTCCTTTTCTCCTAATTTCCTTTATTTTCATAAATAAATGTGCCAAAAATCTATTTTTCCTTTCCATTGGCTTTGCCAATGTCCTTAGCCATAATAACCAAAATGAACACCCACTAGGATGTTTTTCCCACCAATCATCTTGGAATACATGTTCCATGACTGTGGTCTTATATATTTTTACATGAATTTTAACCAGGGTTGTTATAGAACCCTCCCCCTTGGGGGAACACCATCCTTGGTGTTCAATGACACCTAGAAACCAACAAACAACTAAAAACAAAACATACTCCCTATGGAGATTTATAACTTATCTCCTTGTGTGATTTACAATCACCACTGTTGAAACATGACAAACATATTGTTTATTGGAGCTTTATAACATATCTCATTACGGTATTTACAATAATAACCACATATACACACATACACATTTTCTTCACCCAACAAATAATCATACTATCTATGCAGCTTTATAAGTCCATCTCAATATAATATTTACAATAATACACACATATGCACATTTTCTCAACTAATAAATAAAAGGATATGATGCATGCACTCGCAGCAAGGGAATCTAGAGGCTCACACCTCCACCCTGAAAGTAATACTAGGATTCACCTCCTTCCTAGGAAGTCCATAATCCACTGCAACATCAAATCTGCATCCAATGTCTAGCTCGATAACCGTGTGCCACTTATCCTCTCAGTGAAAAATTACTAGCTCATTATTTCATGGCACATACCCAATGTACATTTTATTCCATTTGGCAATGCTAATGATGAAAGAAGATATGTCATCGGCCTTCCCTTCTCTGTTACACAGTCCTTTGGGGAAATCCGGTCACCCCCTTCCATGTTGTCACACACCTTCCAAGTTCCACTGGCACCCCCATCCCAGATAGTTAATCCCTTGGTAAGGCTTCCTCGCATCGAAAGATACAAAAAACAAGGCATATCCCTGCCTTGAAAACATCATACCCCTCATAGTATGATCATGGAAACCAATGGACACTATTGGGTACTAGTGTCTCACAATGGTCGTGCTCCTGAAGTTTTTCACCAACATATTGTTGCCTATTCTAGTTTCTTTTAATTTTGTTGCTGCTAATGCTTGCCATCAATTTCAACCACCCAACCAGCCATTTCATGTTTTCTTGTAACAAGCACATAATTTCCATCATATTCAAAATAAATTGAAATAATTTCAAATGATACCTCATTTGTGGCCCATCAACAAGGCACACTTGCAATTCTGTTCACTTCCTATCACAACAAGTCAAACTAGCATCTTTGACCAAATCATCATGTATAAATATATCGCATCATGTTAGCTCAAAACACAACCATCATAGATCAAAATCATAAATCACTTGTAACCATCATAAACCAGAATCATAGATTACATGTAATCATCATAGACCAGAATCATAAATCACATGAATAATAAAACTACAATAAAATACATATAATTATCCTTAAATCAATCCTTATCTTCTACCTTTTTCCTTATTCCGTATGCACACTGGATTGTTTTCCACACCCGATAAACACCCAGTCCCTTCTCCTCAACCATGTGCACATACACATAGTGTCTGCATCACACACATACAACCATACACGACATACAACACCATGCAATACATGCACCTACACCTGACACCACACATACACATACACCCAGTGTACAACACAACACAAAAAATAATCCTACATTTGGGGTACACCACAGCAAATAAAGACACCTACACCCAGTGTACAACAAAACACAAATATGTACACAGAGTATGACACAACGAATACACATGTCATGATACCACAACTACACAATGCACATACATAGTACCACATGCCCGCAACACAACATGTACGACATGCACACAACACCACATGTACACCAGTACTATATGTGCAACATGTACACAATACCACCTATACTAAGCACCACCTGCACAGCATGGGCACAACATCACATGTACATGACACCACCTGCACGTTGTGTACACAACGCTACATGTACATCGCACCACCTGTACAACATGTACAAAATACCACATGTGCATAGTACCACATGCACGACATGTATGCGACACCACATGTACACAAAACCATATGCACGACATGTACACAACACAACCTATACACAACACCATATGTACAACATGTGCACGACACCGCATGCTCACAACACCACTTGTACAATCATGCACACAACACCATATGTACATAGCACCACATGTACAACATGCACACAACACCATATGTATATAACACTACATATACAACATGTACATAGTGCCCTATGTACACAATACTGCATATCCAACATGCACACAACACCATATGAGCACAACACCACATATCCATCATGCGCACAATACAATATGTACAAAACACCACATATCAAACATGTACATAGCACCATCTATACCCAACACTACATATGAAACATTCACACAACACTATATTTATAACCTTGTACATAACATTGTATAAACAACATGTTAACACACTATATATACACAACACTACATGCGCACAACATCACATATGCAATATGTACAACATATACAACATATACATAATAATACTACCACACTGTCTCTACCAAGCAACCTTGCTTCTAGTGTCTTATCCATGCTTGTACCATCATGTCGCGGACCACATTTCTTTCATTTCGTTGATGTATACTTTGGTATATCTTATCCATAACATAGACATAATATATTCACATAATATCAACTCATAACCAAATGATACTAACCTCATATATTTTTCATGACTACTCTTCCACTTCATTCCTCATAAGTCAGGAACCGCTTCATATCATTCCCCTGTGTAAGCAATCAGTCCTCCACAAGAATGATTCCTAACAATGTTGTCAAACAACAACAACATACATACATACATACATACATATATATATATATATATATATATACATGTAAATATTAGCATTAAACAATATGTCAAACAACAACATACATTTATATATATATATATATATATATATATATATATATATATAAATATATATATTAAATATATATATATATATATATATATATATATATATATATATATATATATATATATATATATATATATATATATATATATATAGGTATTAGCATTAAACAATATGTCAAACAACAACATACATTTATACATATATATATATATATATATATATATATATATATATATATATATATATATATATATATAAGCCTTAATAATCATGATCTGTGGTAACCCTATCAGACATGACATATATGCATACATACATACATGTGTACACATATAAAAAGTAGCATAATCATGATCACAACATATTTACTAGATATCATAAGTTAAAGATTAATAGAATTCCCTTGATGTGTTCAACACATGCGCAACATCGAGAATAGCAGTTCCCAACATAGCCAATGCATATGACGCCTCAAATCCATTCACCTTACCTTTCTTGATTACCTTTCCCATGATTATGTTGCCATCATCCATTTACACCAGTGGACCGAACCAGTTAAACTGGTTGTCACACTCTTGCCTTCAACAACCCTTATACATGCACCAAGCTTCATCCATGTCTTATCTTACTTGTCAGGTACGACACAGTTATCCCTGACCTCTATTAACTTTCCTCTTTCCAAACTAATTGCCAAGACTCTCAGCACATAAAAAGAAAGACTAAGAAGAAAAAAAAGAGAAAACCATGAAAACCAATAACAATATGATACCACAACAAAGTGGTATGGCCATACACCAGATGTAAACAAAGCCACAATCAGGAACAAAAAATCACAAAATACCAAAAGCACAAGACTAGAAACAAACACCATGACTCAATCCCCATGGTTCTAAGTGCTTCCAAGTGAAAGCTCAACCTGAGATTTCTTTAATATTTCATGGCAATCTCTTTTTACATTCAATCCCATTCATCATACTACCATAAGCACATAGTTGTAGTTTCATAAGTAAACATAATAACATACTAGCTACCTTACCTTGTTATGCTAAGCATGTTGCCTTGTAGTTGAACACATATGTGCCATGTATCAAGGGACTCCAATTCCCTTGACAGATCTAGCTATAACTACACACCAGTTGTTATGCCTATCAAATACATGTCCATGAATATAGCACATATCCACATAATTTCAGACAAATTAGGGTTAAGAAGACTTCTTGTATGCAAGCATTCATTCGTTTGTAATTAGGTTTCCAAACATAGCCAAATGAACTCTTTCGCAATTCATTTCTTTTATCTTTTTTTAACTAGTTGCAATTGAATCTTAGTATGTACTATTACGTCACCCAACTGTTAGTTATGTAAACATATCAATTGTTACCTTGTCAAGCTAATACCAAGCATGTGACACCCTGCAACTTCTCACACGTGTCAGTCTTATGTTGCAAAGATCAAAACATCATGTGTATTAATTTGAAATCAACCTTTACCAAGAAAAACAATCATGTCATAATCAACTAACAATTATAAGACATAATGCTACAACTATCACCTACCTACACTCAAGTACATATTAGTTACCTCAACACATATGTGTTAGTACGACCATCTTAAAACAAGATCATTTCTTCATGCAATCTTATAGACACGTACTCATATCGTGCAATTAATCAAACATTCAAACAAGTATAAACGTAGCATGTTAGATCAATCAACTAGACAACATAATAGATACCAAACACTCAAACACCAAATAGATGACATAATCAAACAATCAAGCTACCAAATATTTGACATAAGAAAACTCATACCTTAATGTATCTCAAGGGAGGCTATCTTTTCTACACAATCAAGCTAGATTAGCATGATAAAACTTCACAACATATCAACTCAAGCATAAATAGGGTCATGAAATCCATAACAGTGACTAGCTAACATTTTCACATCATAAGCCCATAAATAATTTTCATTCATACATAGAAATCACATATGCACAATCAGTATAAATTACTATGACATAATATCACAACATAGTAACTCATACCTGAATGTCATAACCCTAACATTTTGCATAGACCAATCCAACTTAGTATGATACATATAACATCAAGATTTTAATGTAATAACCCAATCATCAAGCTAACTATCATATAACAACAACAAGTTAACATATAACATACTCATCAACAAGATATAACATAATCATCAGGTTATCTAACATAAAACAAGAATAACAATGCATACAACCACATGTTACTATCATTCATGACTATCTGACACAAGTTCATATAGTGACACTAATCAACTAGAATCTATCATATATGTAACCATAACATCAATAGAATGAAAGGCATACACATAACCATAATGCATGTAACAATCCTTAACCTACATACCTACATGCCCAACATACAAACCTGTATGATGACATGTTCTTTCCTTGAGGTCCTGTTATCACCCCAAGAAACTCTCATAGGTTGTATCTCAGAGATGCTCGGGAACATTACAAACTCAATAAAAAGGTTGGAAAATGGTGGATGAATGAAATAAATGCTGCATATTCAAGCCAGATAACCACATCTACTTTGCTTAACCCCAGACATGGGTGAACACCCCCAGACTACAAGGCTTTTAACCACCAATTACTCACAATTTTAAAGAAAATGTGATGATGGAGAACACTGATCACACCAGCAGATGCACAGGACCCTGTGATGGCTAGTTGCAACCAGTTATAAGGTCTGTAACTCTGTTTTCTAATACACATATAGGATGATAGCTCACTGGCATTAAAACAACAGAAACCTGCAAACAAATTCAATGATACATGCTTAATCCTAACACAAAGGTGGGATGACAGCCCCTCTAATGCTAAACATTAACAACACATGAATAAATGCAAGTAGGCACAGCTTGGAACAACAAGAAGAAGTGGACAGTGAGCAATTAACAGCAAAAGAAGCTTGTATTAGTTGGAAATGAAGACCAAAAGCTGCAAGTCTCACAGTAGTTACAATCTCCAGAAGTTGAAGCTTACAACAGAATAACACTCATCAACCTGATTACATCATTTTTCTGGGTATATATAGAATCTGTTTACAAAATTACTCTACTAGGCTATGCGTGGAGGTGTCTTAATTGACCACCAACCACATTTACAGTTAGATATGGGTCTTCTACTACAATCTGAATGTTTTAATGAACAAAATGGCAATTTCTGTACTCTGGTGTACTCCTTGAACAGCTGAAGTATTATCTGCATGACTTTTAATAACTGCTGCAGTCATTTATCTGCTCAAGGTGGTCCTTTTTGTCCTTCGGAGGTACACTGCGTTGAATACAGTAGCTGAGGGCTTTAATGAGCAGGTCACTGGATTGTGGCTTCCCTCCTTCTCTACATGCACGAGACAAGCCGAAAACACTGAGAATTGCATGAAACTAGACGAAAAACCGAGAGAGAACAATGGCCACTAGATCTGTCAGATTGACAGCTGAGATTAGATCTGAGAGGGCTATCGGGAGGCATGTGAACAGATGAATAATGGCGGAGACAGATCTGGGCTGTCAAATTGCGGCGGGAGAGATCGGACGGCTATCGGGAGCGGGAGCTGCGTGAACGTGTACGAGTGGGAGACGTACAAATAGGCAGGAAGCAGAATGAATGAGGGCCGTCGGATCACGGGATGGTCGATCGGATGGTCGATGGACGATTAACATGCGCGGGTGATAATGCACGAGGAAACAGCGGTACAGTGGGTGGGTGGTTTCCCTGCATCGCTTATCGGGCGAGGGCAGTTTACGTACACGGGGAAGTGATGGAATGAAAATGTGACGCGTGTCTGATGGGATGGCGGGGAAACCGCTTTCCCCACTGACTAATGGATGCGCGGTTTGTGGGAGCGGGGGCTGCGTATGTCGTCGGATGATATGGCGGGATGATCGGACGACCAGCATTAGAGCATGTGCTTTGGATGACGTGATAGGCAAGGGATGGGCTCGGGCTATATAATAATTTTTTAATCATATGCGCGTTTATAAAGGGTTAGGGCCATCGCACCGAGGTTTTAAACAAAAAATGGATTAATACGAGCTTTTAAAAGGTTTTTGGGCTTTTATAAAGGGTAACGGGGTTTGAAGGGTTTTAAACAAAAAGAAGCCCAGGAAATAGAATTATAACGGGTTTATAAGGATAATAGAGGAAAATAGCAACAACGGCGTAAAGGGAGAGTAGGGAAAAATAAAAAGGGGAAGGGTAAAATGAACTGCCATGAGCTCCTTAGCAACCAAAACCAGCATTTTCCAACCTAATTTTAACCCTTAAACACTGAAAATGTAGCAAAGCTAACACTGGCTCCTTCTGGGGATGAGATCCTCCCTGTGAGGTCTTAAGAACCTGCAGACCACTGCCTTTCTAGCTGAAAACAAACTAACCAAAATTCCTAGTGTTCCATTGGGCATGGAGTCTATTGTGCTTGCATAAGACTGATAAAAACAAAATATTTACAACTTTTAAGGCCAAAGACCTTAAACAACATAAACTTTCAAAAAATGCCCATTAACTAGGCCATCAAAAACTGTCTCTCCTCCCATACTTTTCAGTATGAAGGCGTTGTTCTCTTGAACCTGTGAAATGATGAAAGGCCCTGTCCAAAAAGCATCAAATTTCGCATGATTGCCTTTCTTTTCCTGCAGTGCATCCCATTTCAAAACCAAGTCACCAACTTGAAAATTATTTGATTTTGCCTTCTTATCAAAGGCTTCTTTGATCTTTTTCTGATGTGTTGCAGCCTGTTCAATGAGTTGTTCTCTAATATGATGTATTTCTGCTAGATTAGTGATTCTCCTTACCATATATTCTTCCTCATCCTACTCTTCTTGAAGGAATTTTTCCACAGGGAGAGTTAACTGAATAGGGAATAAAGCATCAGTGCCATATACCAGCTTGAAAGGAGAATTGCCTGTGGATTTCTTAATGGTCACTCTGTCAGCCCATAGTGCATACTTGAGCTTTGAATCCCAATTCTTTTTATTGTTCTCTAACAGCTTTTTAATTATCCTTATCAGACTTTTATTAGAGGACTCTGCTAGACCATTTCCCTGAGGATAGTATGAGGAGGAATGAACAAGTTTAATACCCATTGAATCACACATTTCCACCAACTCTTTGGCCCTGAAGGCTGCTACATTATCTGTGATTAATTTATGTGGACAACCAAATTTGCTGAAGATATTCTCTGTCAAAAACTTCATGACCACATTATGATCAGCTTTCCTTGTAGGGACTGCTTCAATCCATTTAGTGAAATAATCAGTGGCTTCTAATATCCATCTATGCTATCCACTGGAATGTGGATTGATTTCTCCAATAAAATCCAAGCCCCACTGCTGAAAAGGTCCTTTTGTAACTATTGGTTTTAGGGGCAGGGATTTCAACTGCTGTTTTCCTTCAAATCTTTGGCACCTGTCACAAGCTTTAACAAAAACAAACACATAAGAAAATAAAGTGGGCCAATAGTACCCAACTCTGAGAATTTTGTGGCCTGTAGTTTTCCAATAGTGATGCCCTCCACACATGCTGCTATGAAACTGCTGCATAGCCTCTTTTGACTGTTCTTTGTCTAGACACCTTAAAAATATTCCAGATGAATTCCTCCAGTAGAGCCGATTTTCCATAATGCAATACTTTGCTGCTCTAAGTTTTAAAGTTCTTGCTTGACTTGTGCTTAAGCTTGAAGGGATTTCTAGCTTCAGAAAAAAATTAATTATTTCAATTACATGAAGCTAGACTTTCGGCCACTGACTGCTTTCCCTTTGTTTGAGTTGTTTCCTCTTCTTCATTTGTCTGACCATTTTCTGCATTTGTGCTCAGGAAATCAATATCTAAGGTCCTGCAATTTTCTTCAGCCAATAATTTGGCAAGCCCCTGGCCTCTAACCAGTTTGGTGGGCTTCAGCTCTAAGTTAAATTCAATCATCTTCGCAACCCATTTTTCCCTTCTTTTATCAGCATCAGGTTGTGTGAGGACATCTTTTATTGCAGCAGAAGGCACATATGCAATTATTTTTGAATGCAAGATATAAATTCTGAAAGCCTTTAAGGATTTAATAAGAGCATATGCCTATTTTTCTATAATATCATACCTTAGTTCAGCATCCCTCAAGTTCTTGCTGAAAAATGCCATTGGATGTTCTGAACCTTCTTCATCTTGCTGCAATAAAACTGCTGCAATGGTGTCTTTAGAGGCAAATGAAAATATATGAAACTCCTTGCTGTAATCTGGACTTATTAATGTGGGAGCCTCCATTATAGCTTTTTTAATAGACTCAAATTATTTTCTTGCCACATCATTCCATCTTACCTCTGACCCTTTTCTCAACATGGAGGTAATATGCTTCACTACTTTAGCAAAATTTGGAATGAACCTCCTCACAAAATTTATTTTGCCCAAAAAAGATTGAATATCCTTCTTTGATCTAGGGACAGACAAAGTATGAATTTCTTTGACTCTTTCTGGGTCAATCTGAACACTTGCCACAGACACAATATGTCCTAGCAGCTTGCCTTCATCTAAAGCAAATTGATATTTTTTGGGATTAACTAAAATTCCAAACCTCCTGCACTTCAAAAACACCTTTTTCAAATGTTGTAAATGATTTTGATGGCTTCTGGAGTAAACTATTATACCATCGAGGTAGATAAGCACAAATTTTTCTTTCTCTCCCGCAAATGCTATATGCATAGCTCTCTGAAAGGTGGCTCCAGCATTCATCAATCCAAATGGCATTTTGGCATACATAAAAGTGCCCCAAGGAGTGGTAAATGCAATCTTTTCTTGATCATCTGGGTGCACAACAATCTGATTGAACCCTGAAAATCCATCCAAAAATGACATCACTTTAGCTCCTGAAACCTTTTGCAACAAGTGCTCCATTTTCGGAAAAGGATAGTTATATTTCTTGGAGTATTTATTTAAATTTCGGAAATCAACACACAATCTGATCTCTCCACTCTTCTTCCTCACCACCACTAGATTGGCTACCCATTTTGAATACATGAGAGGAACAATTATCTTGGCAGTGAGCAACTTTTTATTTTCTTTCTTAATCAATGGAAGAAGCATGGGATTTATTGGTCTCAGCTTCTGCTTAAAAGGAATAGTGTCTTTCCCCATAGGGATTTTATGTTGAATTATGCTCTTGACATACGTTTTCAGGTCACTATACTCCCAGGAAAACACATTAGCAAATTGCCTCATTAAATTGCAGTATTCAGCACCTTGATCAGCAGACAAATGAGTGGATATATTTACATATCTAAGCTGACCTAGTCTTCCTATATCATGCTTACGGACTACAAATTGTTCTTCTTTTTGGGCAGTTTTGTAAGGCACATCATTATGATCAAACAGTCTTTCAAGAGTAATAAGGACCTTAGGAATATGGTTACTAGGAAGCTGGACAATGTTGTCATTACCAATTTTATTTCTAAACTGGGACTGGGGATTTTCTTCCAAGGCATCATTCACTTGGTCAATTTGCATTTCAGAAAATTCATCAATGACTTGAAGGAACCTATTCAACTCATTATCATCATCAAAAACTTTCCAATGGTGGACATTGTGAGGAAAGGATGGTCTATACATCATCTGGACTTCATAAACTAGCTTGGGAGGCATGGGAGGTATAAATAGACTAGCAGAAATAGCAAGGGAATTAGCAAGCTGATTTTGGGCCCTAGGAATGTATGAAATATGGAAATAATCAAATGAGTCTGTGATTCTCCATACCTCATCTCTGTATGCTCTCAGCCTTGGGTGCTTTTCCTGAAATGTTTTATTTACCTGCTGAAGTATCAGATCAGCATCTCCAAACACCTTTAGATTCTTGATTCCTCTGTCTTTTGCTACATTAAGGCCCAATAGCAAAGCTTCATATTCTGCTATATTCTTTGTCACTTGAAAAACCAGCTTAAAAGACAGTTGAATGCTTTCTTTCTTTGGAGAAACAAGCACCACCCCTGCTCTTGCAGTTTCCTTGGAACATCCTCCATCAAAAAACATTTCCCAAACCTGACCTCCTTGCTCTTGCTCGACCTGAACTGTTGGTTTTCTGAGCTGCATTACGGCCTTCTAAGACTCTTCTATTTGGAGAATGCATGCTCCAAAATCAGTGTCCACTACATATATAGGATGATTTGTAGGATTCTTCTCATCACTAATGATGTATGCCAATTGTGCTTCTCTATATAACCTCCTGCTTTCTCCTCCAAACACTAGGACAGTGGCATAAGATAGATCATTCTGTAATGTCCCACCTAGTCTCTTAATCCACCCTCTGGATAGCAGCATGCCAAACTTAGGAGGGACATCTGCTACCACAATATCCATCATCATACTCTTCATGGGTAGCTAAGTTAAGGTAATGGTCAGGTCTTTAATCAATCCAAGACATTTCACCTTCCTTGAATCAAAAGAAAATAAATCATGATAGGGTCTAGTGATATCAAGGCCTAACTCTTCCATGACAGCTTTAGGCATTAAATTGTGGCTGGCCCTTGTATTAGCAGGCAATTGTGGAGGAATTTGTCATGAATGGTCAATGAGACATAAAAAGATGGAGAATTATTATCAGCAGGTTCAATCATAGGGCTGAGCACAATAGCAGGCTTGTCATATTGCAAATTGACAGAGTCAGTGGAGGTTTGTTTGGTTTCCAGCTCATGGACTTCAAGGATAGGCTTCCTAAATAGCTCACTCTTCACCAACTCAACCAGAGGCACAAATATTTTCAATTTTGAACTTCTGACTCAAAACTGAAAGAAGATTATTTATCAGAACTTTTTACCTCTTGAACTGGAGCTTTGAGGATGATTGGATCAGCTGCTAGTCCTCTCTGCTTGATATTCTGTGGTTGTGTTTGGACAACATCTTTTTGGGCAGGATTTTCCTTGGCATTTTTTGCATTGGATCTCAGGTTATATCTCTGCTGCTACTCAGCAGTTTGTAGAATAGCTTCTCTATCCCATTCCTGATTGTTTTGTTCCTACATCAATGATTGTTCATACTCAGCTAATGTCAAAAATGCACCGCTGCCTTTATCTTCCATGTTGTGAATTTCATCCTCATCTTCTTCAAATTGTTCCTCCTCCATGACTACATTTTGGAAAGGAGCTTTAAATTTTTTATCTTCTTTTGAATCTTCACCCCTTTGCATTATTTGTAATTGCTCATTTTCTCTTTTGAATGGATTGGGGTTTCTTGGAGCAAATGTATTTTGCTACCTTGTTTTCCTTGAGTTCTGCTCAACCTTTAGCTTAGAAATTTTAGCAGCCAATGACTCTATCATCTTGGTCATTTTATCCAATTTAGGCTCTGAAGATGATGTAGAAGAAGTAGATGCCTGATTTCTCTGTCTTCTCCTGTCAACTTGATTTTTTAACTTTTCTGCTGCCGTGATATTAGATTCCACCTCTAGTGCTGCATTCTACATATCATCTAGAGTAGCACATCTCATTTCTCTCAATAACAGGCAGAAATCAGAGTCAAAAGCATTGGCATAAGTGAGTTTGGTAGAGGTGGGGGTAGGTTTTACCTTAGTTGGTATCTTACTATACATACGATTGAATCTTTTATTAAAATAAGGTATTGATTTCCCATTTTCCCTCTTCAGATTACCAAACTCATTATGGTAATACAACAAATCCTTTTTATCTCCCCATTGCTTCAAAAATGCATCATCTAATGCTTCAATATATGTTATAGATCTCTAGGGTAATTCTCTAAACCACTTCCTAGCCTCTCCATCAAGGCTCTGGACAAAAACTCTCATCCACACATCATTTTCACTTACATCTAAATTATCAGCATAATTGTAAAAAGCTTCTAGGTGTTCTTCTGTTGTTACTCCCTCTGTTCCAGTGAATTTAGGCATATATTTTTGATATTCTCCCACAGGCATAATATTTAAAGGCATAGGCAATACCAATGGTCCATATCTAGCAGCTACAATTCTTTCTATCCTCATAGGTGCTTGCTGTCCTGCCATGTTTGGAATATTTGGAAGAATACTAGCAGATTGAATGGTAGGGAGTAATGTGATGGATGGCAGAGATAAAGGGATGTTTTGGACTGAATGAGATGCCTTCTTTCGACTGAGATTCAAAGGGGAACTAATTGCACAAGGGGCTGAACTAACCTTTGAAGGTTTTTCCTTATTAACAATGCTGATTTCTAAATCTTTAAACTGTAAATCTTCAGTAACAACTTTATCTTTCAGAGATGCATAAGATTTCTTAGGCTTACCTGATCCTGATGCCCCTTTCTATGAAGCTTTCTTCGACTTAACAGTCCTCTCAGGTTCAGGCAATGGTTTAGCTAGAGATTTCTGAGGATTTCTTCGAGTGTGTCTCACAAACTGAGCCAGAACTTCAATGTGGAGTCGCCAAAGGATGGTCTTCCTCCAATGGAGTCGCTAGACAGATGATTACAACCAAAAACTGTGTTCAAACCTTTCTATCATCAAAGCTTGAAGCTGTGTCATTCTCCCAGGGAAGCTGAGCTTCAATTCTCTTCTCCCCGGAAACAACGCCAATTAATGTTAACACCCCAACAAACTCTCCTACGTTGTATCTCAGAGAAGCACGGGAACATTACAAACTCAACAAAAAGGTTGGAAAATGGTGGATGAATGAAACAAATGCTACATATTCAAGCCAGATAACCACTTCTACTTTCCTTAACCCCAGACATGGGTGAACACCCCCAGACTACAATGATTTTAACCACCAATTACTCACAGTTTTAAAGAAAATGTGATGATGGAGAACACTGATCACACCAGCAGATGCACAGGACCCTGTCATGGCCAGCTGCAACCAGTTATAAGTTCTGTAACTCTGTTTTCTAATACACAGATAGGATGACAGCTCTCTGGCATTAATGTTGGCATTATGATTCTAGTTTGGCTCTATGGTTCAGGTGTTGTACTTGATGGAAACTCACTCAAGTGGCAAAACTCTGTTCAGGCTCTCAAAATGATGGAAAATAAGAGGTTTGTTGGTGCATCGTTCAAAAGGTGCGGACCCGCAGGTTCTCCGTTCATAAGGTGCGGTCCCCCAGTTCACTCTCTCCAATGCAGAGAAGCGCGCTCACGTGGGGTTTCTTATGTTTGGCCCTTGGTATTTAGCCCATCGATTCATGATCCTATGGTTTTGGCCCGTGGTATAGGATCTAAATTGTTGAACCCCGGTTTGGATCCCTTGTATTGGTGTTTGATGGTTTTGTCCCATGGTGTGAATAAGGGATTGACTATAAAAAGGGGAAGGAGATCACTTGGCTAAACACTTGTGAAATTTGAATATCTTAAGATCTAAAACTTTGGGTGATTGGTTTTAAAAGCTAGATCTAAATCAAGGAGAAAATTTAAGGCGAATCTATTAATAAGTAGTGATCTCTCGGGCGCATGATCAGATCTGTGGATCTGACTGCCTGTGGCACATTGGAGGACTACTAATTTGGCCCTAATCAGAGGTTCGCAGGCGATCCATGACGTAAGTGCGGGGGTACGCAGAGCAGGAGAAGACGTAGTGCAGGGTTACGCAGCGCAACAGAAGGTGCAGTGCAAGGTACACAATGCAAAAGAAAGCACGGTGCGGAGATACGCAGAGGCACAGAAGGAATAGTGTGGAGGTACGCAGTCTGACAGACAGTGCAATGCGTATCTGAGTTGAGGTACGCAGTTCAGCAGAAGGAGAAAGTGTGGTGGTACGCAGAGCAGCAGAAGGATATGGTGTAGATCTGCACAGTTCAGGCACAGAAAGAATGTGGATATCCGCAGGTTTATATCGGTGAAGTTGCAGACCTATCTTGAAACATTTGTTGGCTGTCTTTTATCTATTGTTGCAGAGTTCTGGGTTTAGATTTCTGGTATTACTTTTCTGTTTATAGCA
This sequence comes from Pinus tabuliformis, assembly GCA_031772625.1. Classification (NCBI taxonomy): domain Eukaryota; kingdom Viridiplantae; phylum Streptophyta; class Pinopsida; order Pinales; family Pinaceae; genus Pinus; species Pinus tabuliformis. The sequence continues at coordinate 149,633,566 of CM062804.1, read as the reverse complement.
TTCTGAGAAGTTGGGTGATTCATTGGTTGATTGTATAAGGAGATTGGGTGATTTGCATGTACTTGATGATTATTTGATCTTCTTGGATCCAATCTGAAAATTAATGAAACGTGGTCCTTAAAGAAGTAGAAGAGAAAAGGGGGTTGTAGCTCCCTTCCAGGAGAGACTGGAAAACGAGAGAGAGTTGTAGCTCTCTGCAGGTTGCAGCCTGTGTACTGGTAAAGGACTGCACCAGTACAAAATCCTTGTAAAAGAAGTTTCTAATTGAAAGAAGATAGAGACATATTGCAGCAGGTGGTTTTCACCCACATTGGGTTTCCACCTTATATTTGGTGTTCTTTGGTGTGCTTATCTATTTTTCTTGTTCTTGTTCATTATTATATGGCACTGACATACAAATTAATGATCAATATCTGAAGAATAAATTAAAGTATAAATCTGGAAGGCATATTGAAAAGAATTTGATAATACTGATTCACCCCCCCTCTCAGTATTATTTCCAACAATTGGTATCAGAGCAGGTTCTTCAGAAGAAGCTTGATCGCTTGAAGAAAGATCTTGCATGATGAGCAACTATGAGAGGGAAGCATCAATCAAGCCACCGATTTTTGATGGGACAAACTTTGTTTATTGGAAGGTAAGAGTTACTGCCTATCTTCAATCTCTTGGTACAGAAGTCTGGGATATCATAGATACAGGGTATACTTTTCCATCAGCAACTCCTACAGATCCGGCTGAGAAGAAGAAATATGAAACAAATGCAAAGGCGGTCAATACTCTATTAGGATGCCTATCTCAATCAGAATTTGTCAAGGTAATGCAATTTAAATATGCAAAAGAGATATGGGACAAGATTGTTTTGAGCTATGAAGGAGATGATCAGGTAAAACGAGCAAAACTTCAAACCCTCAGGATTCAGTATGAAAATCTCAGGATGTATAATGATGAAAGTGTGGCTAACTATTTTCTTCGTGTAGATGAGATTGTTAATTGTATGAAAAATTTGGGTGAAGAAATAAAAGAGGCTGTTGTGGTTGAAAAAGTTCTAAGATCTTTGTCCCCTAGGTTTGAATCTAAAGTTTATGCTATAGAAGAAAAAAAGAATCTACAAAGCCTTAAAATGTCACAGCTGCACAGAATTCTAACTGCTTATGAAATGAGGAAAGGAAGTCCATCAGACAGGAGAGAAGTTGCCTTCAAGGCTTCAGGCAAAGGCGAGTACTACGAGTCAGGGCACGTGTCAGAAGAAGAAAAGAATCAAATTTTGTCAGAAATCTTCAACGGGGTATTGGACGGTTCCGAGGTAAGTTACCTTTCAAATGTTTGCTTATGGAAGAGTCGGTCACTATGCTGCCAAATGTCCTCACAAGGATAAGATTGACAAAGGGAAGGAACATGTTAGATGGAACAAGAAACAGAATGCAACTAAGAAAAGTTACTACACTCATGAAGACAGTGATGGCCTATCAAATAGTGACGAAGATGAACAAGGTAATGATTATAAACTTTTAATGGCTTTTGAAGATGATGATTACATGGATGCTATAGATGTGGATGACTTTTATGAAGATATTTCTAGACTCAAGACATGTTTAGAAGAAAAGAATGTGATCATTGATACTCTGCAATTTCAACTTGATGAAAAAGAAAAATCTCTTGAGAAGTTAGAATGTGAAATTGTTGGTCTTAGAAAAGAAATTGAGAAAACAAAGGTTCTTAATCTTAAGTTTGTTAAAGGATCTAAAACTCTGGATGAGATTATCAATGTACAGCGTTCTCCTCTAATTAAGACAGGTCTGGGTTATAATGGAGAAACATCTCAAGCATTCACCTCAAAGAGTTATCTTGATGCAGCAAGGAGGAATGAGAAAAAGCCCAATGGATATCATCAGGTAAAGCAGGGATGAATTACATCAAGAAAAAACAGAGACTACTAGGTAAACTAGGGGCAATCCATCTTAAGGGTGAACAAAAGCTACAACCAGCCACAGGTAAAAACTTCTCAATTTGCTTCAAGAATGGATGACAATAGAAATTACAATCATTTGGCTGGTAGATTTGATAATCGCAGAAGTTTCTTCAATGGCCAATGTTTCTCTTGCCATAACTTTGGTCACAAAGCAGCTCAATGTGTTTCCTATAAGACAATCATGACTAGAGAAGCTCAAAAACAAAGAAGTATGACCGGGATTACGAAAAGGACCTATAACAACTTTTCGGCCCTTGAAAATGAAATTGAATGTTCTATTTGTAATAACTTCGGTCATGAAGATTCTGAATGTAGGAGTAGGTTTCGGCAGACAAAGGAACAAGCCTCAAGCACCTGAACATGGAGAATAAAGGAACCACAACCAGAAAGATGTGGGATAGCTTTTTATGCAGAAGGAAAGGAAAATATATGGTACATCGACAGCGGATGTTCGAAGCATATGACAGGTGATAAAGAAAAACTTGAATCATATACTTCTTTAGAAAAGGGTAAGAAAGTTTCTTTTGGAAATGATACCCCTATAGCCATAAAAGGAAAAGGCACTGCTCAGTTGAAAGAAAAGATCAAAGCTAGAAATGTTTTGTATGTTGATGGCTTGAAGCATAATCTACTGAGTGTAAGTCAGATGTGCGATCAAGGAACCAAGGTAATATTTCGATCAAATGGATGTAGCGTTCGTGATCTTGATACAAGAAAAACAGTGATCAAAGGCAGAAGAACTCCAAATAATCTATACATATTTGAAGAAGGACAACAACAATGCTATTTGAGCAAGGATGATGAACATTGGTTATGGCACCAGAGGTTGGGGAATCTAAGCTTTTCACAAATAAGGAAAGCATGCAAATACCAGGCAGTTCGTGGTCTTCCATATATCAAAATTCTAGACAACACCATATGTAAATCATGTCAGTTTGGTAAGCAAACCAGAACTAACTTCCCTGAGAAGGAAGGATCAGCCAGCAGGCCTCTTGAACTAGTCCATACAGATGTATGTGGTCCATTTAGGACAAGGTCACCTCGAGGAGAAAAATACTTTATATTATTCATTGACGACTTCTCCAGGATGGTTTGGTTGGAACTTATGAAACACAAGGACGAAGCATTCGAAAAATTCAAATCTTTCAAAGCCTTGGCTGAAAACGAATCAGATCACAAAATTAAGTGCCTCAGGTCTGACAGAGGTGGGGAGTTTACCTCAAATGAATTTTTCGATTTCTATGAGGAACATGGAATAAGAAGGGAATTCTCTATAGCTAGGACTCCTCAACAAAATGGAGTGGTGTAAAGGATGAACAGAATGGTCCAACAAATGGCTCATGCTATGCTTGATGAGTCTGGGACTCCCGCAACTTTCTGGGGTGAAGTTGCTTTTGCTGCGGTTGTTATTCTCAACAAAACAAATGTCGAAGTGAACAACACTCAAACTCCTCATGAGCTCTGGTATGGTGAGACTCCTTTGGTAAAGCATTTCAAAATTTTCGGGAGCAAATGCTATATTAAGAATACTGATGAATAGCTTGGCAAACTTGAACCCAGAGTAGATGAAGGCATTCTCCTTGGTTATTCTCCCCACAGCAAAGCATATAAGTGTTATAATAAAAGACTTGGAAGAATTGTTGACAGCATTGATGTAGTGGTTGATGAAAAAGGATACATCCCTAGGCAAGTAAATCATGAAAATATCGAAGAGGATGAAGACTACTCTCCAAATCAGACAAATGATGAAGAAGAACCTCAAGAGGCACCTGAGGAGCAAATAAGGATAGAAGAGAAGACTCCATCTAGGTATGTTCAAAAGAATCATCCAGAATCTCAGATTTTGGGGCAGAAAGAAGCAGGTGTACAAACAAGAAGAACAATTGCAGAAGCCTCAAGCTATTTGGCATTTCTCTCCTCCACTGAACAACAAAATGTAAGAGAGGCATGCAAAGATGAATGCTGGGTCAAGGCGATAGATGAAGAACTTGAGCAGATCGAAAAGAACAACACTTGGGAGTTGGTTCCTAGACCAAAAGATAAGAATGTCATAGGGACAAAATGGATCTTCAAAAAATAAGTTGAATGAAAATGGAGAAGTAATTAGAAACAAGGCCAGACTTGTGTGTAAAGGGTATGCTCAACAAGAAGGAATAGACATCGAAGAAACTTTTGCTCCCATTGCTAGACTTGAGGCCATCCGAATGTTCCTTGCTCTCTCAAGCTTTCAGAAGTTCAAAGTTTTTCAAATGGACATGAAATCAGCCTTTCTGAATGGGGACTTAGAAGAAGAAGTGTACATTGAGCAACCAGACGGTTTCATCCTTGGGAATGATCCAAATCTTGTATGCAGACTAAAGAAGGCTCTCTATGGTCTTAAACAGGCTCTAAGGGCTTGGTACTACCGTTTGGACAAATATCTTCATCAACAAGGTTTTTCGAAGGGATCAGCAGATAGTAATATTTACATAAAAATTGAAAATGACAAATTACTAATACTTGTTGTGTATGTAGATAATATTATCTTTGGCAGCAATGAAGAAGCTATGAGTCAAAGCTTTGCCTTGGTGATGCAGAAAGAATTCGAAATGTCTTTGCTTGGAGAACTGACATATTTTCTTGGATTGCAAATCCAACAAAATGAAGGCGGAATCTTCTTGTCTCAAACCAAGTATCTCAAGCAGATTTTGAAGAAATATGGCATGGAAGATGCAAAACCAGTATGTACCCCGATGGTCATAGGATGTAGCCTCAGTGCAAATGATGAATCAGCAGCAGTGCATCAACCAACCTACAGATCTATGATTGGAAGTCTACTGTATTTAATAGGTACCCGACCAGACATCATGCATGCAGTGGGAATAGTTGGAAGATTTCAGGCAAATCCAAAGGAAACTCATCTTCAGGCAGTGAAGAGAATTTTCAAGTACCTTCAAGGAACTCAAAACTATGGCTTATGGTATCCTAAAGATACAGATCTCACACTTCATGCTTATACAGATGCAGACTGGGCCGGAAGCATGGATGACAGGAAGAGCACAAGTGGTGGTGCATTATTTATGGGTTCCAGATTAGTATCTTGGTTCAGCAAGAAACAGAGTTCGATTGCTTTATCTACAACTGAAGCGGAATATGTGGCTACTGCATCTTGTTGCACTCAACTCCTTTGGATGATGCAAACCTTGCAGGATTTTCAAATCACTTGTACTCCACCTATCTCGATCTTATGTGATAATACAAGTGCAATCCGCATTTCAAAGAACCCAGTCATGCATTCAAAGACCAAGCACATACCGATCAAGTATCTCTTTCTCAGGGAACAAGTGCTTGAACAAAAGGTCAAGTTGGAGTATGTTCCTTCTAAGGAACAAGTTGCTGATATACTCACCAAACCATTGCCCAGGGAGACCTTTGAATACCTCAGGCAAAAGCTGGGGGTTGTTGATGCATCATCCTGTTGTTGAATCTCATCTGTTTCAGAAATGTTGGTTGTACGCAAGTTTCATATGGGGTATATGCGTACATTGGTCGAAGATCAAATGGAACAGGTTCAGGGGTAGCATATATTCTTCTAATAATGCATTGTTGGCATTATGGTAGAAAATCTTGGAGGAAGTACAGAATCAGAACATGGATGCTGATCTGAATATTGCTGCAATATGTCTCTATCTCTTTCATGGTCATGTATGGTGTATGGTGGATTATGGTTCTTCTTGAAGAATTTTTTCATTTGCAGATCTGATCTTTAGTCAGGGGGAGCATGATCAACAAAGCAAAGGCCTAAGCATGTTCTCAGGGGGAGCATAACCCTTTGCCCTTGATGTCAAAGGGGGAGAATGACGTTGAGGATCTTGAGGTTGCCATCAAGTCCAAAGGGGGAGATTGTTGGCATTATGATTCTAGTTTGGCTCTATGGTTCAGGTGTTGTACTTGATGGCAACTCACTCAAGTGGCAAAACTCTGTTCAGGCTCTCAAAATGATGGAAAATAAGAGGTTCGTTGGTGCATCGTTCAAAAGGTGCGGACCCGCAGGTTCGCCGTTCAGGAAGTGCGGACATACCCGCAGGTTCTCCATTCATAAGGTGCGGTCCCCCAGTTCACTCTCTCCAATGCAGAGAAGCGCGCTCACGTGGGGTTTCTTATGTTTGGCCCTTGGTATTTAGCCTGTCGATTCATGATCCTATGGTTTTGGCCCGTGGTATAGGATCTAAATTGTTGAACCCCGGTTTGGATCCCTTGTATTGGTGTTTGATGGTTTTGTCCCATGGTGTGAATAAGGGATTGACTATAAAAAGGGGAAGGAGATCACTTGGCTAAACACTTGTGAAATTTGAATATCTTAAGATCTGAAAGTTTGGGTGATTGGTTTTAAAAGCTAGATCTAAATCAAGGAGAAAATTTAAGGCGAATCTATTGATAAGTCGTGATCTCTCGGGCGCATGATCAGATCTGTGGATCTGACTGACTGTGGCACATTGGAGGACTGCTAATTTGGCCCTAATCAGAGGTTCACAAGCGATCCACAGCGTAAGTGTGGGGGTACGCAGTGCAGGAGAAGACGCAGTGTGGGGGTACGTAGCACAACAGAAGGTGCAATGCGAGGTACGCAGCGCAGAAGAAAGCACGGTGCAAAGATACGCAGAGGCACAGAAGGAATAGTGCGAAGGTACACGGTCTGATAGACAGTGCAGTGCGTATCTGAGTTGAGGTACACAATTCAACAGAAGGAGAAAGTGTGGTGGTACGCAGAGCAGTAGAAGGATACGGTGCGGATCTGCGTAGTTCAGGCATAGAAAGAATGCAGATATCCATAGGTTTATATCGGTGAAGTTGCGGACCTGTCTTGAAACATTTGTTGGCTGTCTTTTATCTATTGCTGCAAAGTTCTGGGTTTAGATTTCTGGTATTACTTTTCTGTTTACAGCATTCTGAGAAGTTGGGTGATTCATTGGTTGATTGTATAAGGAGATTGGGTGATTTGCATGTACTTGATGATTATTTGATCTTCTTGGATCCAGTCTGAAAATTAATGAAACGTGGTCCTTAAAGAAGCAGAAGAGGAAAGGGGGTTGTAGCTGCCTTCCAGGAGAGACTGGAAAACGAGAGAGAGTTGTAGCTCTCTACAGGTTACAGCCTGCATACTGGTAAAGGACTGCTACAGTACAAAATCCTTGTAAAAGAAGTTTCTAATTGAAAGAAGATAGAGACATATTGCAGCAGGTGGTTTTCACCCACATTGGGTTTCCACCTTATATCTGGTGTTCTTTGGTGTGCTTATCTATTTTTCTTGTTCTTGTTCATTATTATATGGCACTAACATACAAATTAATGATCAATATCTGAAGAATAAATTAAAGTATAAATCTGGAAGGCATATTGAACAAATTTGATAATACTGATTCACCCCCCCTCTCAGTGTTATTTCCAACAATTAAAACAATAGAAACCTGCAAAAAAATTCAATGATACATGCTTAATCCTAACACAAAGGTGGGATGACAGCCCCTCTAATGCTAAACATTAATAGCACATGAATAAATGCAAACCGGCACAGCCTGGAACAAGAAGAAGAAGTGGACAATGAGAAATTAACAACAAAAGAAGCTTGTATTAGTTGGAAATGAAGACGAGAAGCTGCAGGTCTCACAGTAGTTACAGTCTCCAGAAGTTGAAGCTTACAACAGAATAACACTCATCAACTTGATTACATCGTTTTTTTGGGTATATATAGAATCTGTTTAGAAAATTACTCTGCTAGGTTATGCGTGGAGGTGTCTTAATTGACCACCAATCGCATTTACAGTTAGATATGGGTCTTCTGCTACAATCTGAATGTTTTAATGAACAAAATGGCACTTTCTGTACTCTGGTGTACTCCTTGAATAGTTGAAGTATTATTTGCATGCCTTTCAATAACTGCTGCAGTCATTTATCTACTCAAGGTGGTCCTTTTTGTCCTTCGGAGGTACACTGTGTTGAATATAGTAGCTGAGGGCTTTAATGAGCAGGTCGCTAGATCGTGGCTTCCCTCCTTCTTTGCATGCAAAGACAAGCCAAAAACACTAAAAATTGCATGAAACTGGATGAAAAATTGAGAAAGAACAATGGTCGCTAGATCTGTCAGATTGATGGCTGAGATTAGATCTGAGAGGGCTATCGGGAGGCATGTGAATAGATGAACAATGGCGGAGACAGATCTGGGCTGTCAGATCGCTGTGAGAGAGATCGGACGGCTATCAGAAGTGGGAGCTACGTGAACGTTTACGAGTGGGAGACATACAAATAGGCGAGAAGCGGAATGAATGAGGGTTGTCAGATCACGGGACGGTCGATCGAACGGTTGATGAGCGATTAACATGCGTGGGTGATAACACGTGAGGAAATAGCAGTACAGCGGGTGGGCGGTTTCCCTACACCGCTTATCGGGCGAGGGTGGTTTACGTACATGGGGAAGCGATGGAATGAAAATATGACGTGTGTATGACGGGACGGCAGGGAAACTGCTTTCCCTACTAACTAACGGATGTGCGGTTTGTGGGAGCGGGGGTTGCGAACGTCGTCGAATGATATGGTGGGATGATTGGATGGCCAGCATTAGAGCATGTGATTTGGATGACGTGACAGGAAAGGGACGGGCCTAGGCTATATAATAATTTTTTAATCATATGCGCGTTTATAAAGGGTTAGGGCCATCACGCTGAGGTTTTAAACAAAAAATGGATTAATACGAGCTTTTAAAAGGTTTTCGGGCTTTTATAAAGGGTAACGGGGTTTAAAGGGTTTTAAACAAAAAGAAGCCCGGGAGCCCAAGAAATAGAATTATAATGGGTTTATAAGGATAATAGAGGAAAATGGCAACAACGGGGTAAAGGGAGAGTAGGGAAAAATAAAAAGGGGAAGGGTAAAATGAACTGTCATGAGCTCCTTAGCAACCAAAACCAGCATTTTCCAACCTGATTTTAACCCTTAAACACTGAAAGTGTAGCAGAGCTAACAGGCCCAATGTTGAAACTTCACTTTGATGATCTACATCTCCTGCTTTATCTCCACCAACATATTAGCATCATAACATACGAATATCATCATGATGACCTGATTGCATACAATGACCTAAAAAACCCTGTGTAACCTACCATACATGCATAACCATAATCATTACAATGCATGCATATAGACACTAGCATGCATAACAATGCATATACACCCATACACTCATGATGACATTCAACAACAAAAACATCAACCTTCACATGGCAACATCACTACAACCATGATCAACACCATGCAAATGCAACAAGAACATGGACTACAAGCATAAGGAACACATATGAAATCGACATGAATGCATGACCAACACATCACCAATCTAGCCTGAAGGGTGAACCATGCTTTGATACCACTTTGCATTGCCCTCCTCCTACATCTACCCAAATAACCGACCAACTGGGGTAAACATGTGACGAGAGGATACTATGATATGATTCAACCTCCTAGGTGACCTTAAGGAAGTGGAATCGACAGAAACACATCAAACATGCCTCCCATGTTAGCAAGAACAATCCCAAGATCCATCCCAACCATTCATGTATCATGCCCCTCGGTCGCACTGAGTTTTTAAATGGGCATGCCAATGTCCAGGTACTATTTCCAGCAGACCTGTGCTAGAGTTTGTGGGATTTAAGGAACTTTTCGAGCATAGAATTCTGGCCATTTCCTAGAACTTTTGTAACTTCCAGAATCCATTAAACACATGATAAAAAGACTAATAAACCAAAAAATAACTCCAAGACTAGGCCTGACCATCCCCAACCGGGACTAGCATTCTGTTAACACTTGGTATCAATGCAATCTACAGGTCTAAACAACAAATTTAAGCAGAGGGGTCTCATACTTATCTAAGAATCGCTAAGAACAATTTTCCCTTACATTGTTAGCTGCATTATCATCTATTAGGTTGTAGATACATTGTTCATTCATTTACAAGTAAAAACATCATGAAAGACATACATAGCCACTGTCATAAAACATATACATAACCAACATAAAACCATGAAAATGAAAGTGAGATAACACACATTAAATCCACATATTCATAAGTATAAAAGAAAGAGAAATTAGCTTTTATTAGACATAGGTGTTGGGTGATTTATTTTTGAGTTAAATTCTTGTCATTAAATTGTCAACCTAGGGTTCATGAATTGATGAGATATACGTGTACTATATGTACTAGGTGATTATTTCTCATAATATATTAATCTAATGCAAGAAACTTGAAACTAATTACAAAGAAAATAATGAAAGAAAATGAAAATCAAGTGCACACATTCTCTCTCAAGCATGTTCTCTCTCAATCACTTTCTCTCTCAAAGACTAGCTCTACGAAAACCAACAATTCTAATCTAAGCTACGAAATGAAAACATAATTTAATCTAGTAGCCTATGATATTACTAATGTGAAATTACAGGTGTGAGATTAATAGTGTGCCAATTCAATCCAAACATAAGGAAATTAAGTCAATCTTAACAAAACAACATTAATGAAATCCAATCCATTCCAAACATAAGGAAATTAGATCAATCTTAACAAAACAACATAAAAAATATAATCAAAATAACATAAAAGAAACTAAACTAAACTTTCATAAAAGAAATAACATAAATATTTACAACAAAGAAAAGAGGTGTGCAAGATGTGCTTGATGGGGGCCCTCCAATCCTTAACAAGCACATCGAACGATTGTCAAAGATTGGAGATCAAAGCAGCAACATGTATTCCATAAAATGAAGTTGGAGAAAAGCTCCAAAGATATTACAATAATTAAATTATTTTCCTATCTATCCTCACTTTCCAAATTACATATCTTCGATGGAAATCCTTTGTATGGAGGATGCACTCCTATTTATACAAAAAATTAAGATAGATAATCAATAAATATAGATCCATAAATCTCTCCTAGATCCGCATTTATTTCTTGTGGTTACAACCAATCACCTAAAAATATGAGATACAAATCCTCTCAAAATTCTCTCCTAGCATTGATAGGAGACATATATCAAAAAATTCGTGATTCTTCTCCTTTGAATGTGCTTAGTCAATGATCCAAATCTTCCACAAATATTCCACAAATCTTCCTGAGTTGGAATTGAAATTCGAATTTGTGGTTGTGTGGCCAAATAGGACCCTTCTAGAATCTTCAAATAGGCCTACAATATCATAAAACTCATACCAGTTTTAGATATATATGAAAACATGTTAATTTCATAATATTTAATCATAAATTCTCTTAAATACTTAAAATAAATGACTTGGAAAATAATAATGATAAACCCATATGATCATGAAAATGGTTATTAATGTGGGGTTATGGAGCTACAAAACATGGTAAATAGTTACAAAATATGGTAAAATGATGGAAATAAGGATAAAAGAGGATGACATTTTGGAGGCCTGACATTTCCCCCCAACTGAAAATGTTACATGTCTTCATGCAATTTTGCAATGATTCCCTTAATCATAAGTTGATATTCTTGAAAAAAATTTCTTCTATATGAACTTTAGCTTTGTATTGATTCTCTTTTAACTTTGCATAACATATCATTTGATAACTTTATTCTCTTTGCAAAGTGTACTTTTAAATAAATTTGATTGCAACATATTTTTTATGGTTGGTTCTTGTGTGACAACCAAATATTTATGAGTATTGGTTCTCGTGTAACAATATTTTTCTTATTTTTGTTGCATCAAAATACTTGAAAACATTAAGAAATCCTTTTTAAAGCCCCATAGTGGTTGTCAGCCATTTAATGTTCTTATCAATTGATCATTCTAAAACATATAAACTTTTGGAATCAAAATGCAATAATAGTTGATTGGGAAAAATATGTTGGTTAGGATGAAATGAAATGTGACATGTGACATGAAATGTGAATATGAATTAAGATCCCTTCCCCCCAACTAAAGGTTTTTTTAGTTTTTGGCAAATGAGAAAGGTAATATAAATGTGGTGAGGGATTTTCCAAAATCACAATTTCAGCATTTAAGGAATTACATGATTAAAGATTAGAAAACAACATACCTTCACCTACCTGAAAAGTGGACAAGCTATATATATAGAAGAGTGTGGCTACCGCCTCTGGATCATGGAATGTGAAGTAAAAGAATCTGATATGGTTTTTATTTCTCTTGGTTGTATGCCTAGATAATGAATCTAATTTGAAATTGGAATGTTCATTGCTACAACTACTCAATTCTGAGTTGAGTCCTGTTGTAAGCTGCTAAAACCATGTAGTCTTCATTTATTCCTACTCAGTGGCATAATTCTTATCTATGTGAATAGATGTTTCGATGTCGAACATAGAAAATAAATTGTGGGATTACTGGCCATTAATGAATTCCATTAACCAGCATGAGACTACTCACCATTGAAGTCAATGAGAGTCAAGATGCATAAGCACATCTTACTAGGTACAAATAGATGTGTCATAGTCGAGTCACCTAGAATATTAGACAAACAGGGGATGTTGATGTATTCCCACTATTTATTGGTGAGAGATCAATCCTCCATCATCTAACACAAGTATAAAATAATAATTTGAAGGACCATAGATGAAATATTTTCATTATGAAGCAAGTTTTATTTGACAGAAAGGAAGAGAAAAATGGGGTGACTCAACTTTGTAAGGCATTTGAACGACTTTATTTTTAGGTTAAGGGTGAGTGAAAATGAGGAAGGAAAGTATTAATATTGCAAAGTGAAAATGGGTTTTGAAATCATTGTTTGGCATAGGGAGATGGAAATTTATGGATTGATTGTAGGCTTCCAAAGAGTAACAATAGTAAAATTGGTATCTAAGAGGCCTTGTTTATTAGTAATGGTGTAATGGATCTAATTTGAGATGGAATTAACATACTCTTTTGAAAGAAACTTGGTCTTTAAAAGGCACTCATGCATATAGTGATCTTCTTTCATTGTCTTGGAACCTACAAAAACTTAGCAATTTTTTGCAACAAAAGGTAAGAATATATATATAGAGAGAGGTGATTAATCTCTCTTCATCTAATATACAAAAAAAACTCAAAAGTAGTACTAATAAAAAAAATCAAGGAACAAAAATTAAATGCACTTTTACCTATTTGGAAAGTGGTACCTTGGACTACCTGTTGGTGTTTTTCTGGTAACTTATTCAAATTTTTACTATTTCAAATGCTTATGAAAACTCTCTCATTGCGTAGATCTTGTCGACATCTTTCCAACGATATTTGAATCATTGAAAATTGATGTTGTATAAAAGAGTTATGACTGTTTGAAGTTTTTATAAAACACGAAACAAATTGTGCATGGATGTCACGTGGCAATAACGGTTCGTCCAAATTGTCACAAGATTAGGAAAAAATTACAAAAATGTAGAATATTTAACAATGTGTCTCTAGCAAATTTTAAACGTTAGACCTCTTCTCCACAAGCCAAATTTTCATAAGCTACCAAATTGCCTCAATTCTGCAGCTAATGATTCATTTTACAACTACTAAATTGCATCGATTTTGCAATTAATGATTGTTTTTGTAGCTACCGAATTGCATCAATTTTGTAGCTATAGTTTCTGATATTCCAATTGAACAGAGGAATGTATAAATAGTGGAGTGTATGAAATATGGAACATCTAATGTCGAAGTCACCATAAGTATTGTCCCACATGTTAAAGTAGGTTGATTTATTAAGTCGAAAGCCTTTGAAATATCATTTTTTTGTCTTAGAGGGGGTCAAATTCATAAATGTTTTCACTATCATAAATTTGACCTATCATTGTTTGGAGAGTCATGTTGAGTTTGGTCATTTCTTTGGTCATTAAAGTCAGTCATGGGAAGGGGTATATCAACATTGAAAACTATTGTAACAAACTACTGAGTGAAAATATTGAATGTTAATAGGGTGTCTACAATTAAAGGAATCATGTTAAAGCAATACATTCATAAATGTTCCAATTTGTTCCCTCTTCAGACATCATTATGTTTCCCTCTACTCTCATCCCCTTGTTCCCTCATTATCATCCCCTTATTCCCTTGCTATCCTAAATTCCTCTATTCCTAATCATTCACATATTTCCTACACCCTAATCATTTCCCATACTCCCTACACTCATGCCAAGCATGGAGGTCTTCTGCACTCTACAATGCAATTTCCTCTCAAATTGACTATTTTAGCCACCATTTTGCAGAATGGTTTATGAACACATGGAATAGAATTATAGAAAATGGAAAGAGGTTTTTCTTAAGAACAAACCAGAGGACAATAACCTCTTCCAAAGTTTTCACATGTGTCATGGATAGGGATATTTGATTTCAACTTCAAAGTCTAGTTTTCGGACTACACAAAAACACTCTGTTTTAGCAACCATTTTGCAGAATGGTTTCCAACCAAATGGAGCCAAATGTAGAGAAAATAAATATTTTTTCTCAATCACGAGTCAAATAATATTAATCTCTTCCATTTTATACATAGGTTTCACATATTGGAAGTTCGGATTGCATCTTCAAAGCCCATTTTTCAGACTAGACAAATACTTTGTTTTAGTCATGGTTTGGTAGAGAAACTTCTGAGGTTCTAGGGATGGATTTGAAGAAACAGAGAGAGGTTTTCCTTCAAAGTAATATCATTTACAAAAACCTGTTTCATATTTTACGTAGGTGCTATATTTTTGGAGTTGCATGCGTTAAATAGTGGTCTATGTTCGTAGTTTCATCTGACATAATCAGGGGCTGCGCACTCGCTACATAGTACATGCCCAAACTATCTCACATACAATGGATGATGGCCACCTATTAGGTTTTGAAGATGCTAGAATGGGGTACATGTGGTGTCCATATCATCTCCTTTAAATCTCTCCACGTGTCTTTTCTATAAGGATGAAGTTTCAAGTGCTGTGTAGCTGCTATGCACGCTTTTGAACAATCAGAAAAGTAGTTTCTTTTTGCTTTTTCTATTTCAGTCATGGTGAATCAGTGTGAATACTTTTTAAGATAATTTGTATTAAAATATTTTGTTTTTTCTTTAAAAAGGACAAAAGGATGGTTTATTTTTTATGTTTAGAGGAAAAGCATTTAAAAAACAACAATTTACTATGTTTTTTTAGTTTTCAATCGAACCTCTATGAGATCGAAGATGTAGTGAACCTGAACTTATTTTGATACATGTACCTATTATATATTTTCACGAATGAAGACAAAGAAGGTTTTTGTTGGTTTCTTAATTGCTAGGGGAGTTATTACAGTTAATCTTGTGATTTGGTTTTAATGATCATGCATGAATGTTGAAGGGGTTCCAGTCGATTTATGGAGATTCTTATGGTATGGATGTTTTTGGAATAGGTTTTCTCTCTCAGTTTATGTGTAATTCTCTTGTTTGTTTTCTTCATACAGATTTAAAGGTGTAGGGGATAGTTATACTTGAATTCATTTTATATGCTCATGTCTGACTGAACCGGGTATATTTTAGTTGCAAATGAAATATGTATGCCTTTGAAATCATTTTCTTTTCCTCTTGATGGTCATTGATCTGAGTTGTAGTGATAAAATTTTGTTATTTCTTCTCTTTTGATAAATGTCTTGATACTCATATCTTTTGTATACTACAATTTTTTTATCCATTTTGAAGACGTACTAATTAGGGCTCCATATATGAAGTTGGTTGGAAATACATCAACATGCCATAGTAGGGAGATCACTATTACTGTTAATAGTTTTTCTTAGAATCCTCTACCACCCCCATTACCAAAATCCAAACATTTTCAGAATTGGTCTATGTATGCTATAGAGTCAAATTTTTAGTGTTCATTAGTTGAGGGATCCCCCTCTCATGGGTTTGTGGTTACCAGAGAATAAGACACATGAATCATGATCCTTGCTAAAAAAAATATTTGATTCACATCTGAGGACAGGAACTTCTCCAAACAAAGTAGTGTGCATAATTACTCAACCAACGTGTTAAATTGATAAAAGGCCACCGCAAATGTTCATTACTTAAAATTTGTTTTTTTTTTCCCAAAAAAATGCAGCCATCAATCATTTTAACATGACAAATATTTTATCATTGCTCCACAATTTTGGCTTAATAGCACAAGGATTTACTGGAATTATATTTACATTTTTTTTAATTTCAGTTTTGATGCAGGAAACCATGGATAAGCTTACGTGCTAGCTCGTTTCATAACCCTCGTCCATGCGATGTGTGAATGGTTTTTATAATTTGTTGCATTCGTTGTTTTATTATGATGAAGTGGGTGCAGTTTTATTATACATTTTGTTTATTGTTTTGAACCCTACATAGGATTTTTAGTTTCTTTTTAATACATCCTTTTTACTTTTTATGTATTATGTGGTGAATTTTCTAAATGGTTTCATATATATATATATATATATATATATATATATATATATATATATATATATATATATGTTTTTTTCTTTTTAAAATCCATTTAAAAATAAATTCCTAAAAGAAACTGTTTTGTAAAAAAAACCTAATTAGGTTTTTTTTCTATTTTTCTATTTTTTATTGTATTTTAAAGAATTATTTTTATAGTTTTTAGAGAAAAATCTAATTAGACCTTTTCTTTTCCTTTTTTTAAGAAAAATAAACTATTTTAGCAATTTTTGAGATAGATCTAATTGAAATTTGGAGATAAAATTTTTATATTTTTAGAATGAATTTAGATCTCCTATCCAATTTTTAGATTGTTATGAAACCAACTCACAAAAAGATAGAAAAGAAAGATCAACGCCTTAGAATTCAGCCTCTTCGAGGGGGAAAGCTCCTTTACATTACAGAAATGAACAATTCTTGGATGATACAAATGACAAAACCTCCTTTCTATATATAGGAGTCTAAGGGGTCAAAATATATCCAAAGCCGACATAACAATAATAATATAAGGACACAAAAATAACAATAGTGGGCTTCTATGGGGCATAATAATAACAATATGGGGACAATAGGGGCAAAAAAATTATAATAAGGGATACAATGACAATAGTAATGGGGGAATCACTAGCATTATAGGGACCTAACATGCCCCTCTCCTTAAAAAAAGTGGTGTCCTCAATGCTTGAGTAGTTTTGGATGCTTGATCTATATAAATTTCTCATCCTCCCATGTGGAATTTTCAACGGGTAAGTTCTTCCACTTGAGGAGATACTCTGAAATTGATCTATTTTGTAGTTATCATGTTCTTGTTTCTTTGACTACTTTAGGTTCCAATATGATTTTTCCTTCCTCATCAAGTTCTATCAATATTGTTTGAACTGGGAGCTTGTCACCTATAACCTTCTTTAAGAACGACACATGGAAAACTAGGCGCACTTGGGAAGATACAGGAAGCTTCAATTTGTATGCCATAGTACCTATCTTTTGCAACACCTTGTATGGACCATAATACTTTGGTGATAATTTATTATCCTTCTTAGCTTGCTTGAGGGACATTTATTTATATGGTTGTAGCCATAGGAATACTCAATCACCTACACCAAAACTCCTTTCGCTGCGATGTTGATAATTCTATTCTGTGCCAAGGTGTGGTTAGCCTTTAAGAGTTCAAGAACTTGTTGTTGATGCTTGATGTGATCTTCCATTGCTTGAACCTTAGAATTTTTTCTTAAATATGATGTGATGGATTGTGGATGATATCCATAAAGTGCCATAAATGGGGTCATTTTTGTTGCCGTATGGAAGGAAGTGTTATACCACCATTTAGCCAGATGCAACCATTTGACCCATTTTGTCTATTTATCAGACATAAAGCAATGAAGATATCCTTCCAAACATTTGTTTACTATCTTAGTTTTCCCATCGGATTGAGGATGATAAGATGAGCTATGAGCTAACTGAGTACTAAGATAAGAAAATAATTATGTCCAAAAATTTCTAGTAAAAATGGGATCTCTGTCACTTACAATAATCTTTGGGTTTCCATGTAGCTTTTGAATTGTTTCCATAAATGCAGTAGAAACTGTACTCACTTTAAATGGATGAGATAATGCAGAAAAGTGTGCATACTTGGTAAGTTTGTCAACTACCACCATGATAACACTCTTTCCTTCAGACTTGGGTAAGCCTATGATAAAATCCATTGAAACTTCATCCCAACATTGGCTTGGAATGGATAAAGGTTGTAATAGACCTGGGGTCTTAATTGTTTAAACTTTATTTTGTTGGAAAACCAAAAATTCCTCCACAAACTTTTGAATATCTGATTTAAGGCCATCCCAAAATAATTCCTTCTTAACCCTGTTGCAAGTTTTTAGAAATCCTGAGTTCCCTCCTAAGGGAGAGGTTTGCAATTCCCTAAGTATCTTTTGTTTGAGTTGGGAATTATTACATAGGTATAACTGATCTTTGTACCATAACGAATCATTTTTCTAGCTAAATGTATTAGATGTACTGGGATCTTGTTGTAACTTTTGAATGAGTGCCCACACTTCTTCGTCATTCTTCCATTCTGCCCTTGCTTTGTTTATCCAATTTGGTTCGATAATAGAAATTGCACAAATAAATGTTTCCACATCCTCATCCTTTCTTGCGAGTGCATCTGCCACAACATTTTGCTTCCCTTTCTTGTAGACGATTTCAAAGTCATAACCCAACATCTTTGTGACCCATTTTTGCTGCTCTTCCAAAGATAATATTTGTTCTAAAAAGTATTTAAGACTATCATGATCTATTTTTATCTTGAAGTGTCTTCCCATTAGATAGGGTCGTCGTTTCATAAGTGCATGTAGTATTGCCAACATTTCCTTCTCATAAATATCTTTGTGTAAATACTTTCCTTTGATTAGACGACTTTCCAAAGCAATGGGTCTTTCTTCTTGCATTAAAATGGCACCAATTCCATTTCCTAAGGCATCACATTCCATAATAAAGGTTTTTCTGAAGTCTGGTGTAGCTAAGGCTGGTTCTTGACACATTGCCTCTTTAAGATGTTCAAATGCCTTCATTGCTTCTAAAGTATATGAAAATGCATCTTTCTTCAATAATCTTGTTAGAGGTGATGCTATTCTCCCATAATTCTTAACAAACCTGTGATAATACCTTGACAACCCGAGAAAAACTTGTAGATGCTTTATGGATGTGGGAATTTTCCATTCCTTAATGGTTTTAATTTTTCTAGGGTCTACCTTAACACCTTCATGAGATACAATATGACCTAGATATTCCACCTCTTGTACTCCAAAGAGACATTTGGAGCTTTTTGCATATAATTTTTTCTCCTCCAATAGTTTGAGCACCCTGTCAACATGTTGAACATGATCCTTCTAGGACTTACTGTAGATTAGTATACCATCAAAAAATACTAACACAAATTTTCTAAGGAAGGGTTTGAAAATGGAATTCATCAACCCTTGAAATGTAGAAGGTGCATTGGTAAGGCCAAGAGGCATGACCAAAAATTCATAATGACCCTCATGAGTTCTAACTGTTGTTTTTGGAATGTCTTTAGTCTTCTTTTTGATTTGATGATATCCTGAATGAAGATCCAACTTGGTGAAGTAAATTGATCCATGCAATTCATCCAATAATTCATCAATGACAGGAATGATAAATTTATCTTTAATAGTGAGCTTGTTGAGCTCCCTATAATCTGGACACATGTGTCATGATCCATCCTTCTTGTGAACCAATACTACTGGAGAAGAGAAAGAACTTTGACTAGGTTGAATTATACCAATCTCTAACATTTCTACAACCATACATTCAATTTCACTCTTTTGGGCATAGGGATATCTGTAAGGCTTGATGTTTGGAGGAACACTTCTCGGAATAAAATGAATACCGTGATCATGATCATGAATAGGTGGGAGGCCTTTGGGAGTCTCAAATACCTTGGAATGATTGTCTAATAATTTTTGGAGATCTGGAGAAATAGATGATTTCGATGTGGGAACCTCTAGTGAACACAATTGTGCAATTATGCCTCATTGTTCTTTCTTTAGAAGTTTTGTCATTCTGTTAGAGCTAATTATCCTTCCCGGTTTCCCTATGATACTCCTTAATTCAAATTCCTTTCCTTTTGAAGAAAATTTCATGAAAAGTTCTTGAAAATTAAAAGCTATTGTACCCAACGATTGTAGCCATTGGTCTCCTAGTAAAACATCAGCACCACCCATTGGAATGGAAAGCATTGGGCTATTCAATACATGTTCTCCCATGGATAACTTCATATTATGGCACTTTCTTGAGCAAGTTATGGTTCCTCCACTTGCAACCATCACTTGACACTCTGGTGCTGGATATAGGAAGCAATTCAATTCCTTGGCTATCTTATGATGAATAAAATTATGGGTATTGCCTGAATCAATCAACACTATTACCTTTTTCTTCTTGATATGCCCTTCTATTTTGATAGTTTGAGGAGTGGTAATTCCAGCCAATGCATTACAAGATATGGTCGGATTCATTTCTTCTTTCTCTAGGATTTGTCCCTGGTGTATATCCTCTTCTTTTGATGTTTCTTCTTTCTTTTCTTCCTCCTCTTCACAATCTATGTAAAATAATTTCTTCCCAGCACACTTATGACCTTTAGTATATTTTCTATCACAACTATAACAAAGTCCTTTTCTCTTTTTACTTCCAATTGTTGTGGTGTCAACCTTGTAGTTTGTGGATGGCTAGGGGCAACAACACTTCCATCTTTATGATTTTGAGTGATAGGTTTCCTTGTTGCTGTAATTTTGCTTTGCATTTTTCTTGAAAGTCCCTATGAACACATCAATCCTATGATCCTCTAGAATATGTTTTACCCTTATATTCAATTTTTGGAAGTCCTCAATGTGCTCCGTCATTTCGTTTGAGATTTATCAATTGGTTAAAAAAGGTGTTGCTTTTTGTATCCTCATGTGTTATCATTTCATCCGTAAAAATAGCCCAAGTGACAATTTGTTTACGAGAGCAAAGCCATTGATACCATACAAACTAATTTGGTTCCAGATATAAAGTTGCAATGCGTACCTTTTGTGTGTTTTGGATATTATGGAGATCAAAAAATTGCTGCATCTATAGTATCCATGTTGCAGGATCCTTGCCATCAAACTTCCTTATATCTATATTTGGAACATGTGTTTCTTTGATCCAACGTTAGAGTCTATGAAATCATGATTAACATTTATTTTGTTCTCATCATGTGTTTCCTTACTACCCTTTCGCCATTAGTAAGCATTTCTTATAGAAATTTTGTCAAATCTTCCATCTTAGCTTCCACGCCATACATATTAGCCTCTACATCATTCATCTTAGCTTCTACACCTTTCTTTAAACCATCCATATTAGCTTCTACGTCATTCTTCAAACCATCCATCTTAGCTTCCACACCATACATCTTAGCTTCTACGTCTTTCTTTAGACCATCCATCTTAGCTTCCACTCCATACATATTAGCTTCTATGTCTTTCTTTAAACCATCCATCTTAGCTTTTGTCACTTTTTGTGCGAGTGAAATTTGTTGCACTTGGTCTCGTAATTTTGATATATCATGTTGCATTTCTTCATCTTCTTCATGAGTCATGCTAGAGCTTTTAGGTTGCTTACTATGTGTTTCCATTTTCTTTTTTTGGGGCATCAATTAATGATAATAATTCTTCACTATGCCCTTTGAATTCCTTCAAACCAATTTTTCAAACCAAACTTATGCAAAAATTAAAAGAAAACTACACACCTTTTTTTCATTTTGTAGGAGCTCAATATTGAAATGACTGTAACTCTGTAATTTCAGATCTCCAAGGTCTCAAATTGTGACTTGTAGTATCCCTCTATGCCCTCTTTCCTATGCCACCAGTATGATCGAAATTGAATTGTCCTAGAAAGAGTTATGCCCCACCTCCTAAGATGACCTGCTTGTATACTTTTTCAGTAGAGTCAACTTGTACAAAGTGTCACGTGTTATTGTTTCGATCTTCGGACCTAGAAACAATACACAGAAAAGTGCATTCTTTCCTATTTTTGTCTCTTCTTATGAAATTTCAATTTGATGCTCAGAGAGAAAGTTATGACGATTTTCCTGAGGGAACATGTTTAGAATGTAATTCAGGAGTCTGCAAAAATCCTAAATTCCTCAGATTATATCTCCAAACATATAGTCAGACAAGATCAAAAATTCACACCATAGCTTCACCAAGATTTCGGCTCAAATGGGTTTTAATTTTAGAGTTTTAACCTTCGTAGAAAAGAAATTTATAGCGACACTTCCACGATGACCTGTTTGAGATGAAATTATGGAGCTTTCAAAAACCCTAACTTCATTAGATCATATCTCTGGAATTATATTGAGACAACATCTGAAATTCAGACCCGAGGTTCAGACCGATCTCTTCTCAAATGGGTTTTTGTTTTAGGTTCTGAAACTTCGTAGTGAAAAATGTATAGCAAAAATGCCACGATGACCTGTTTGGAGCAGCGAAACCCTAGAATTCAAAGCTCTAATACCAAATGTTATGAAACTAGCTCACAAAAAGATAGAAAAGAAAGATCAACACCTTAGAATTCAACCTCTTCGAGCGGCCAACCTCCTTTACATTACATAACTGAACAATTCTTGGATGATACAAATGAAAAAACCTCCTTTCTATATATAGGGGTCACAATATAACCAAAGCCGACCCAACAATAATAATATAAGGGCACAAAAATAACGATAGTGGGCTTGTATGGGGCACAATAATAACAACATGGGGACAACAGGGGCACAAAAATAACAATAAGGGATACAATGACAATAGTAATGGGGGAATCACTAGCATTATACGGACCTAACATAGATCTATGAGTTTTATTGCAAACTTTCAAAGCCAACTTTATTCAATTTTCCTTTCTAGTCTTCCAGGTCACATAAGGCACAAGAAGAGAGCATACTCAGGAATTTCGTCAACTCTTTATTATTTTGAAATATAAAATAAATAAATAAAAACAAAGTAAAAGGATTTGATCTCTAACTTCAAATTTTGGCACTCAAAACTCTATTTGTTCTCCTCTCTTTCTAGATTTTCCTGCAAAATTATTAGTAAGTGAGGTGGCTCTTACTGCACGACCAAAAATAAAATTGCAAATAAAATAAAATCTAACTTAACAAAAAAACTTAAGAACATCACCAAACATGGTTTTATTTATTGATTTTGTCCTACTCTACTAGATATAGAAAAATTGATTCAAGTGTGTGCATATTTCAAGTGTAACCAGGTGCATAACAGGAGTAAAAAGATATTCATGCTTAGGTTTGAAAAATATGCATTAAATTACATCAAAGCATGAAAAGTCAGTTCTTTTGGTAATTCAATCAAGAAGTGAGGAAGAATGAAAGAGTGATGTGACTTGATCCCTAATTGGAACCATATTTCAATAAAGCTATGACATTCGTTATTCCTTTCTTGGTTTAGATCACATTGAATATCCTCCTTTATTATGCATTCCTCAATCTTAAATTCTAGTGGTTGCTCTGCATCAAAAGTATTCCATTATTATTTAGTCTCTTCAACAGACTGACAAGAGGAATCATAAGATACATGAATATATTCTTGTTGAGGTGGAGAGATAGACAAGTTTCTGAATGCAATTAAAGTATACTTTTCCTAAGGGGAAGATATCCCAGTTGTTTCAAGTATTCGAGAATGTTCTTGGAAGGATATTTTTCAAACTATTAATTACTCCAACTGGTTGATATTTCATGTCTTGCACACAAATTAGTACAAAGTATTGAAAAATTATTGATTATTGAATATGCATCATAAATTATTTTAATATGCTTTTAACCATGCATCTAAGAATGAATGCAACTATCACGAGTTGTCTAAACTTTCAAAATAAGCACCTATTTATACCTCCCCAGCCATGACGCCAAAATGTTGGGTGATTTAATTGTGAGTTAAATCCCTATCATTAAATTGACAACTCGGGGTTCATGAACTAATGAGCTATACATGCACTATATGTACTAGGTGATTATTTCTGATAATAGATTAATCTAATGCAAGAAACTTGTAACTAATTACAAAGAAAATAATGAAAGAAAATGGAAAGAAAGTGCACACGTTCTCTCTCAAGAACATTAGGGGAGTTTTGAGGTCTAAAATGGGCCTCCTAAGGAAATTATAAAATAATAATGGAAATAATAAAATAATATTTGTTTACATAATCAAATTTTAGAGGGAAAAAAGGAAAAACCATTTTTTCAACTCCTATTTTCAATCTATCTCCCTAATAGTTTATTCCAATTTTGAGTGGAAACACTCGTTGGATGTAGAATTTTATTCCTCATCAAAGGCGTACCCATTTTGCATAGTTTCAATGGACCCCACTACATGAAAAATGACAAATACATGAAAAATATGATTGCAATCATGTCTTTTCATGTATTTCTCATTTTTCTTGTAGCAAGGTCATCAAAAGTATGCAACATGGGTACTCCTTGGATGAGGTTAAATTTTGGATCCAATGAGTACTCCCACTTGAAATTTGAGTAAAACCTTAGGGAGATAAGTTGAAAATACGGGTTGAAAAAGTAGTTTTATTATTTTATTATTTTTAATATTTTTAGTTTTTTACTCCAAAAATATTGAATCATCCCCCACGGTTGACATTATCATCCTGAAGCCTATTAGTTCTTATAAAGTTTATTTTGGTTGTACATTTTTCTTAGGAGGCCCATTTTAGACCTCAAAATTCCCCTAATGATGTTCTCTCTCAAACACTTTCTTTCTCAAAGACTAGCTCTATGAAAACCAACAATTCTAATCTAAGCTATGAAATGAAAAAGTAATTTAATCTAGTAGCCTATGAGATTACTAATGTGATATTACTAGTGTGAGATTACTAGTGTTCCAATCCAATCCAAACATAAGGAAATTAAATCAATCTTAACAAAACAACATTAATGAAATCCAATCCAATCCAAACATAAGGAAATTGAAACCAATCTTAACAAAACAACATAAAATGTATAATCAAAATAACGTAAAAGAAACTAAACTAAACTTGCATAAATGAAATAACATAAATATTTATAGAAATGGAAAGAGGTGCGCAAGCTGCGGTTGATGGGGGTCCTCCACTCCTCAGCAAGAACATCGAACAATTATCAAAGCTTGGAGATCAAAGAAGCAACATGTATTCCATAAAATGAAGTTGGAGAAAAGCTCCAAAGAATTAATAATTAAACTCTCTCCCTCTCTATCCCCACTTTACAAATTACATATCTTGGATGAAACTCCTTTGCATGAAGGATGCACTCCTATTTATACAAAAACTTAAGATAACTAATCAATAAATATAGATCCACCAATCTCTCCTAGATTCACATTTATCTCTTGTGGTTACAACCAATCACCTAAAAATATGAGACACAAATGCTCTCAATGTTCTCTCCTAGTTTTGATAGGAGAGACATATCAAAACATCCTTGATTCTTCTCCTTTGAATGTGCTTATTCAATGATCCAAATCTTCTACAAATATTCCACAAATCATCATGAGTTGGAATTGAAATTTGAATTTTTGGTTGAGTGGCCAAATAGGACCCTTCTAGAATCTTCAAATAGGCCTACAATATCATAAAAATCATACCACCTTTAGATATATATGAAAACATGTTAATTTCTTAATATTTAATCATAAATTCTCTTAAAATACTTAGAATAAATGAATTGGAAAATAATAATGATAAACCCATATGATCATGAAAATGGTTATTAATGTAGGGTTATGGAGCTATAGAATATAAAGAGTTACAGAATATGGTAAAATGATGGAAATGAGGGTAAAAGAGGATGACATTTTGGAGGCCCACCAATAGGAAAATCCAACCAGATTCAAGACTTCCACGTACAACTGAACCATAAACATGGTTGAACCAAATCTTTCTTTCATCTAGTCACCTCTGTGCCATATTCCAAGCATTAGTGTGGGATCTCATAAAACACATCAATCAAATCCATCCAGGGCTTTCAGAGGCCAAACTACCTCAACCCATCAAACAATGATTCCACCTCACATATGGACATCACAAAACCATCATCATATTGCTCTCTACTCAATCCTTCCAAGTCTCTAGAGAATTTTTTACAACCCATCTTCCAGGACTAGTAACTCAACCCACGGTTGTTTCCATGCTCGAGAGAATTTTTCCAAACAAGGCTCCAGGACTAGTAACTCAACCCATAAATTTTCCGGGCTTCCAAAGTGTTTGTCCAACCAGGGCTTCTAAGACTAGTAACTCAACCCACCAAGGGTTTCCATAGTGCTTGTCCAACCAAGGCTTCCAGAACTAGTAACTCAACTCAAGTTGATACAATGCTTCAGGAGAATTTTTCCAACCAAGGCTCCAGGACTAATAACTTTACCCAAGTTGTTATAGGGCTTCCAAAGTGTTTGTCCAAACAAGGCTCCAGGAACTATAACTCAACCCAAGCTAAAGGAAACATTAGAACTAACTAGAATAACAAAGAAATAAACCCACAACACCATGGCTATCGAGGAAATGGCAAGGCTAGGCAAAACCACCATCAATCCAGCAAATCCTCCATGCCAATGATAGATCATGACCAATAAACCACATGCATATCCCATGCATGCCGAAACTAGTGAGGAAAAAGTACATGCAACTCGGGACCTACAAGAAAAACCTATTGTAGCAACTGATCCCAATGTCCTCTTATGCTTTCCTTCTCTTCATTTGCCTTCTTACTCTAAAACTCCAAGTATGCCACACCCCCAAAAGTGCTCCAAGAAAAATCTAAGTGTCAAAGAGTATGAGAGAGAGAGAATATAGAGAGAGCTCCAAATTTGGAATGAAAAATGTCTGCTGACTCTTCATTTTCCTCCTCACATGCAACCTGTGACCTTTCCCCTTCCTTTTCTCCTAATTTCCTTTATTTTCATAAATAAATGTGCCAAAATGCCATTTTTCCTTTCCAAAGCCTTTTTCATTGCCTTTGCGAATTTCCTTAGCCATAATAACCTAAGTGAACACCCACTAGGATGTTTTACCCACCACTCAGCCTAGATTACATGTCCCACGATCGTGGTCTTATATATTTTTACATGAATTTTTAACCAAGGCTATTACACCTTTCAAAGTCATTTAAGAGCGAGAGACTTGAAACAACCATTGTTATGGTAAACTTCTTAATTTTGATTATGGGGATGATTTTAATGTGGAAGGATAAAACTTTATTCATCAAAGTTAAATATTCTTATAGATAATACATAAGGTGTTTCGAGCTATAGTGGATGGTATTTTGAATTTGGCACATAATGACCATTGAATCACCAATCACTTTGAGGACATGGACTTGTAGATCATGATATTTTGTGAATTCTTAAATTAAGGCTTCATATTCAGTAGTACTATTGACACACTCAAACCCAAGTATGTATGTGATGGAGTTTCTCCTTCCTAATGAGTCGATAATGTGGTAGTTGACAACCTCTCGCTTAGTAAATTTATATTTTTTGAAGAACAAGGTTCAAGTTTTAAGTTTGGGATATACCATCATAACAGTAATGTTCAAAGTATTAGGAGGGTGTAACAACCCTCGTGACAATTCGATATAATAAAAGTTAAGAAAGGAAAAAATAATAACCATGGATGATGGGACACTTATTCCAAGCTGAATGTTGGGTAAAACATCCTAGTGGGTGTTCATTTGGTTTATTATGGCTACAGAAATTGGTAAAGGCAATGGCTAAGGCTTTCAAAAGGAAAAATGGCATTTTTGGCACATTTATTTATGAAAATAATGGAAATTAGGAGAAAAGAATGGTGAAAGGTCACAAATTGCATGTGAGGAGGAAAATTAGGGAAAATAATGGAAAATGAAGAAAATCAAGGCCTAATTGCTAAGAAGGCTTCTGAGGATCAGTTTGTAACCTTTTTTTAGCTCAGTTTTGGAGCTCACTCATTATTCTTTCTCTCTCTCACTATTGGAAACTTACAATTTTATTGGAGAATTTTGGCATTAGATCAATAAAGGCAAATAAGGCAAGAGGAAGGAAGGAACAAGCAAGGAAGAGCAGGATCAAGAAGCTACAACAATATTCTTGCAGGTACCAATTTACATGTGTATTTTCCTTGCTATATTTGGCATGCATGGTATTGCATGTGGTTCTTTTATTGTTATGGTATGGGTTTTGCCAAGTGTGACAGTGTTTCTATCCTAGCCTTGCCATTTCCTAATAACCATGGTGTGATGGGGTTCTCATGTTTTGGTTGAGCTAGATTTCCAGATGGATTTAAAGCTGTGTGAGGTGGATCTTTGAATGATATAACACATGGCCTAGTAACCCATGAACCAGACTGTGTGTTGCAGTAAAGCCATATTTGTGTTTCCTTGGTGAGCCTAGGAATCCTTGCTGGCGAATGGCAGGATATACGGTAAATGCAAGAGGTCTTTTCCCTTGATTAGGCCTAGGAATCCTTGCTGGTGAATGGCAAGATATACAGTAAAGCCTAAAGGGTGGTGTCTCGGTTTAGGGCCTAGTGACTAGATCAGACTATGGATTGTGGTAAAGACTGAGAGACTAGGAGACAAGAAAATTCCTCGCAGTGAAGGTGGATAAATCCGGTGGAATCCATGCTTGTTTGGCCCAATGATTAGGTGGAGATCATGGTAAATCATGTTATTACATGTTTATTGTGTTGGTCTAGTGATCCAGGATGGATTACGATAAAGTGTGGTTTCTATTTATGAGGGTAAGGTGGTTTGGCCTCGGGATGTCCTAGTCACTTCTTTTGATTTGAGCCCCATGTTCATGCTTGGAATATGGCACACGGGTGAATGGCTGAAGAGAGATTTGGCTCAGCCATTGTATGGCTGGGTGGAATGTGGTAGTCCCACCCTGAGTTGGATTTCGCGTCATCAATATGAGGTTATTTCTCCTTGTATTTCTATGAGTATTATACTGGTTTATATGTGGATCATATGGCTATGATTTCCTTGGTATTTATGCTTCTATTATGCTGGTTATGTATATGTTTTATGGCAATGGCTATTTGTGGGTCTCATCATGTTTTTACTTGTAAATGAATGAACAATGTATATATGACCTAATAGATGATAATGCAACAAGTGGCATAAGGGAACAATGCTTCATATTGATTCTCAGATAAGTATGAGAACCCTATGCTTAAATATGTTGTTTACACTTGTAGATTACATAATTGTGATAAGTTTGACGAAATTCCTATCATGGCTAGTAGGAATCCGATTAAGGGCTTGTTCAAGTATTTGCATTTGCAACATTATTTTCGCATTATTTTTTATTTTATTTTTTTTATTTTTTTTATTTTTTCTGAAGGTGTCATTCAATTATGGGAAGTGACCTAGGCTCTGGGCCTGGAAAAGTGAGTCAAATCCTAGGGACGTTGGCACAACACTAAGAAAAATAGTCCCTATATGTTGGCATGCCTTGTCATTAGAGCGTCCAGAGTCGCCTAGGCTTTGTCAAGCCCATAACATGGGAGTGTCCAGAGGTCAAGTAGTCAAAAAACTCAATGGGACCCAGGGGATAGCTACTTGAGTGGTTGGGATGGTTCTTGGGAGTCTTGTAGCTAACATGTAAGGTTTTTATGTTGTGCTTCCATCGATTCCACTTCCTTAAGGTCACATAGGAGGTCGAATCCAATCATAGTAGCTTCTCATCACATGTTTACTCTAGTTGGCCAATTACTTGGGTAGATGTGGGAGGACAGTGTTACAGAGTGCTATCGGAGCATGGTTCACCCCTTAGACTGGATGGATAGTTTGTTGTTAATACATTCATGTTGTTTGCATATGCGTTAATCGTTCTTGTGATCTATGTGCTTGTTGCATATGCATGGCGCCAGTCATGGTTGTAGTGATGGTGCCATGTGAAAGAGAAATTTGTTGTTGTAAAGTGTGTCATCATGAGTGTATAATTTGTGAAATGTTATTTATGCTTGTGTATTGTCAGTGTACAATGTTGTGGTTGTGTTTTCATGCATGAAGTCATGGTATGTGTAGTTGATATGGTCATGCATTGATGACTGGATTCTAGCTATACTAATGGCTACATGGTTATGTGCTTATGTATTATATGTATATATGTTGTCATGATTATGTTATACATGTAGTGCACTGCTTGTTTTTTTCTTGTAGATGGGATATCCTCCCCAAATTATGCTAAGGTACATTGGTTTATTGTGATTTGGTTTAGTTGACATAGTATGCCTTGTAGGAAATAGATCAAATGACTAGCAAGATGGTAGACTACAAAGAATCCACCTATGAATCAAATGAGAAATGTGGTGTTGGGAACTCTTCTGATTTGGATGACACAATGAGAATCTTGAAGGAAGAAATAAGGAGTTGTAAGGCAGACAATGAAAAAACCATGCACACACAAGAGAAATAAGCAGAGGTTAATGCTATACTCCTTCAATGTTTTTCAGAATTTCAGCGACAAGGGCCACTTTGGATCAGCCATGGACAAGAGGACAGATCTAATGGGGCATATGACAATAGTTCTCCTGGTGGTAACAGGTCGAATAGAGATGACACGGTTAGAGATGGCAAATTTTTGGATTCTCCAGATAGGAGAGGTGACAGATACAGGTATTCTTCTAGTTCTAGTTCTCACAAACGTCATGATCGCCATCATTATCATCCTTACAGGAGGAGTTATAGGGAATAGTTTCCATATGAATTTAAGAAAGCAAAGGCACCTACTTTTGATGGAGATGTAAAGAATCTGGAAGATGGAGAGGCTTGGATACTTGGGATGAAAAAATTCTTTGAGTTGCATGAGTACACAGAAAACATGAAGGCTAGAATTGTTATCTTTGGCTTGAAAGGTAAAGCAGATATATGGTGGGAAGATGCGAAGTGGTTCAGATACATCAAGGTAAAGGAATTGAGCTGGGATGAGTTCAAGAGGCTTTTTAGGAACAAGTATTTGCTATAAAGGTACTACGACAATAAGGCAAGGAATTCTATGAGCTAATGATGGGATCAATGACAGATGAAGAATACATGACTAAGTTCTTTGAGCTATTGAGGTATGTACCATATCTTAAAGGTGAGAAGGCTAAAGTTCAGTGGTTTGTGAGTGGATTGTTGTTGGGCTATTAATTTGTCATTATTATTATCACTTCTTAACATCCATTTAATCCATTTCTACTATTTTTCTATCACATTATTATCATAATTTATTGTATAATTTCAATTCATAATTATTTATGCTCTTATGCTAAGTAATATTTGTTCTCCTTTATTTTTAATAAATTGATGATTCTTATGCATGATTTTTCCAATGATGGTTTATTTATGAATTTGTTATAATATCACTTATGATTTTAGCCTCCAAGATCTCTTCCAGATTGAAAATTTGATCTTCAACTCATAATCAAATATTCCAACTGAAAAATTTGTTGGAATAAAAAGTGACAATTATGCGTTGGACGTTTTGGGCAAACGAAGAAGAATATTGAAAATTTGAGACACAACCTTTGTGTAGAATTGACCAAATTAGTTTCTCATTAAGAATATTTCTATAATTTGGTCTGAATTGGGAGAAATGAAAGGTTCTTCGAAGGACACATTCACAGATTTTCTGTTGTGGCCATTTTCTGAATTGCCTAATTGCAATAACCAAATTCGACTTGTTCCAGATGAATCATGATGGAAAGATCTCTCAAATCTCATTTTCTTATTGATTAAATTGTAATCTGTTTGTTGTAAATTTCTCTTTGTTATTTTATATTTAAAAGACACAAATCAAAGAAAATGGGAGATAACGCATATAGGGAGCATATCAGATATTGAAGGTTTTCCTTTGAGAATGTAACAATAGACTTCTATATTTTCCTTTTGATTAATGAAATCTTGATCTTCTGAGTATTATCTAGCCTTCGATCTTTTTTCCACAGCCCTGATCAGAGAGTTGGGCCCACTCTCTTGATCAGGTGTTGTTGGATTAGTGGTGTGTGTAGATTTATTTCTGTTGTGATTATTTCTTTATCGTTGTAATGGTTCATTAATTTTGTGTTGTTGTGAATCCTAATTTGTTGTTACTCTAATTGTTGTTACTATTATTGCTTGTTGTTACACATTGTTATATTGTTGATTGAATGCTCAATGTTGGGTAGGGAAACTATGGTCTGCATAGACTTTGCATGGTAGCCTTGAAATAACAAGACGGGCTTTGGATTGAGAATTAATGTGGGGAAGGGTGAATTCTATAATTCATATCTAAACACCAACAATTTCCATTAGTATTTAGAGATTAGATTGAGTATGATGAGCCTTGGTCACTTGAGGAAGTTATTGGGAAATTGAAGCATTTCTATGAATAGTCAAAGCGTAAGAATGGATCTCAACAAGGATAGAAAGGAAAAGACAAAGGTAAAGGTAAATGGTCACCAAAAGGAACAAGACCTCAAAATGTAGATGAGAAATGAAATGTGGCACCACACAATAGGTACAATGCAGCTAGACAGGGACATGGGTCACAGTAGCAACATAGAGGTAAGGGTACTAGTCGGTTGGAGTGTTGGACATGTGGTAAGGAGAGCCTTAAGAGAGATTGTCCACAAAATCAGGGTAGTAGGTAACATCATTCCTCGTATTTATGCAACATTGGATAACAAACATGCAAACCATAAGGAATCTATCATTGAGATGGACGGTAAAATTTGTAATCAAGTTATTTCTATTTTGATTGACCTTAGATCTAATTATAGTTATGTTAGTCCTAACATGGTGGATAAGTGTGGTTTGAGTAAGCAATTTCATGTTGAATCTTGGTTAGTGCAATTGGCTACAAGTACAAAGAAGCGAGTTCATCATTGGGTAAGAGCTTGTGCATTTGATTTGAATGGTATACCTACCACAACACATTTGAATGTATTACCATTGGGATCATATAGTATGTTGTTGGGCATGGATTGGTTGTACCTTCATAGAACCATGGTGGATTGTTATGACAAAGCCATTGAGTGCTTGGATGAAAATGGGGAACTAGTAGTCTTGCAGGGAAAGAAGAAATCCACATCAGTTAGGATGGTGACAGCTATGTGGGAAAAATGTAGTTGCAGAAAAGGGTGTATGTTATTCCAAGTGCACATTTCTAGTGACAAAGGTAAGGAAGTTGAGGATGCAGATGTTTTGAGCAGGTACCTAGTTCTACAATAGTTTCAAGATGTATTTCCTCAGGACATTTCAGAGTTGCAACCTCACAGGGAGGTAGACTTTTCTATTTAGTGCCAAGGGAAGCTTGAGCATCAAAAGCACCTTATAGGATGAGCACACCTGAATTGGTAGAGTTGAAGTTGTAGTTGAAGGAAATTTTTGAAAAGGGATACATTAGGCCAATTGTATCACCTTAGGGCACACCGGTATTGCTTGTGAAGAAGAAGGATGGTACTCTCATATTATCCATTGACTATATGCAATTGAACAAAGTGACTATCAAGAATTGGTATTTGGTCCTCAGGATTTATGACAATGATGTTCTCGATGACTAACTTGAGGTCAGGATACCATCAGGTACGCATCAAAGAGGAGGACATTTACAAGAATTTTGAATGGACATAGGAGTGTGAGGCTAGTTTTGAGAAACTTAAGCAGTTGTTGACAAATGCATCAGTGTTATAGATTACAAATCTGGAAAAAGTGTTTGTAGTATGTACAAATGCTTACAAAAGAGGACTTGGTGGAATCCATATGCAGGAACGATAGGTGGTATGCTATGAGTCATGAAAACTAAACGAGCATGAGAAGAAATACCCAAAACATGATCTTGAGTTAGAAGCAATCATACATGCACTGAAAATGTGGAGGCACTATCTTCTTGGCAGGAAGTTTGTGCTAATGAGTGATCACATTGGGTTGAGGTATTTGTTTGACCAACTCAATTTGAACGCTCGACAAGCGAGATCATTGGCCACTATCAGTGATTTTGACTTTGAGATCAGGTACATCAAAGGAAAGTGGAATAGGGTGGCAGATGCTCTTAGTAGGTGGGTACATGTAAATCACTTAGAAGTTATGAGCTCCTATGGAATAGACTTACATGATAGGATCTTGCAGGTAGGTCAACATGATGGCACGTATATGGAGATTGTGCATAGGTTGCAGCAGAGTATAGGTACGGGATAGATAGTAGTACAAGTGTAGGTACAGGTATAGGTGCAAGTGCACAAGATGTGGACTATTGTCTTAGAAACAAATGGATTGGTTAGATTTAGGGAAAGGATATATGTGCTAGATAGTAGTGAGATCGAGAAGGTGATCATGAGGGAGTTTCACACAAAACCATATTCAAGTCACCCAAGCTACCATAAGACATTGATTGAAGTGAATAAATTTTATTATTGGCCAAATCTGAAGAAGGATGTAACAGAGTTTATGGCTAGGTGTTTTGATTTTCAGCATGTGAAGGCAAAATGTAAGCATCCAAGTGGACTGCTGCAGTCGATTGTGATTCCATAATGGAAATGGAAGGTCATTTCCATGGATTTTATCATAGGGTTTTCGAGGACAATGAGATAACATGATTCCATCATGGTAGTGGTGGACAGGTTGACAAAGGTAGCGCACTTCATTCTAGTGAAGTCTACATTCTCAACTAGTGATGTAGCACACGTATTTATTAGAGATGTGGTCATATTGCATGGAGTTCGAAAGAAGATTGTGTCAGACAGGGATGCAAAGTTCACTTCCAAGTTTTGGATGGAGTTGTTTTTAGGTTTAGGCACAAAGTTGGCCTTTAGTACAGCTTATCATCCACATACAGATGGATAGACTAAGAGGGTCAACAACATATTGGAGGAAATGTTGAGGATGTACATGATGCATCAACAACGAAAGTGGGAATATTATCTTCCACTAGTAGAGGTCGCTTAAAACAATGTGTATCAGGAATCTTTGAAGATGAGTCTATTTAAGGCATTTTATGGGAGGAGTTGCAATACTCCCATCAGTTGGAGTGATCCAGTTAACAAGGTGTTTATTGGACTAGACATGTTGGCAGACATGGAATAGGAAATACAGGTTATGAAGAAGAATCTAAAGGCAACACAAGATAGGCAAAAGGGCTATGCAGATCGAAATAGGTTGTTCAAGGAGTTCCAGGTTGGGGAACAAGTGTAATTGTGCATGATTCAAACCAAATAATAGCTCCTTACAAATTCGATCATGTTCCAAGATGGCACCATGGTTTTGTGGACCTTTTAGATTATTATCAAGATCATAAAAATACCCTATCAACTTGCACTGCCTCTGACAGTGAAAGTGCACGATGTTTTCCATGTGTCATTTCTTAAGAAGTATGTTAAAGATGTTGGTCATGTGATTGAATAGACTGTATTGCAGGTGGAACCAGATAGAGAATTCTAGTGGGAGCCTCAATGTATATTATAGAAAAAGTTGCTCATGTTCCAGAACCAAGCAATCGAGCAGGTTAAAGTGTAGTGGAAGAACTGTGGGCCTGATGAAGCTACATGGGAGATGAAGAAACATATAAGGGCTATGTATCCTTCATTGTTTGCAAGTTGAGGAAAAGCAGTTTTGCTATGGTGTCTTGGTATATGTTTTGGTATATGTACATATGTATATGGATGTAAATACCTCCATGAGCTATGTTACAAAGCTCCATGGGAGGTATGTTTTCTTCTTGGAGGTTTCTCTAAGGAATAGGTGTGGTTGAACACCAAGGACAGTGTCCCCCAAGGGGGAGGGTTATGTAAAAGCCCTAGTGAAAATTCTATGTAATAAATGTTAATAAAGGCAAAAATAACAACCACAGTTGATGGGACACTTATTCCAAGCTGAATGTTGGGAAAAACATCCTAGTGGGTGTTCATTTAGTTTATTATGGAAAAGGCAAAAGCTAAGGCTTTGGAAAGGAAAAAATGGAATTTTTGTCACATTTATTTATGGAAAAGGAAAAAGCTAAGGCTTTGGAAAGGAAAAAATGGAATTTTTGTCACATTTATTTATGGAAATAATTGTAATTAGGATAAAAGCAAGGTGAAAGGTCACAAGTTGCATGTGAGGAGGAAAATGAAAGAAAATAATGGAAAATGAAGAAAATAGAGCCTGCCTAATTGATAAAAAGGCTTTTGAGGATCAGTTTGTAGCCTTTTGTCAGTTAAATTTTGGAGCTTCTTCATTATTCTCTCTCTCTCTCTCTCTCTCTCACTCTTGGACACTTAGAGTTTTCCTAGAGCATTTTGGCATTGGATTGAGAAAGGTAAGGAAGGCAAGAGGAAGGAAGGAGCAAGCAAGGAAGAGCAGGATCATGCAGCTACAATAATATTCTTTATAGATGTCAATTTCCATGTGTATTTTCCTTGCTATATTTGGAATGCATGGTATTACATGTGGTTCTTTTGTTGTTATGGCATGGGTTTTTCTAGGTGTGACAATGTTTTCAGCCTAGCCTTGCCATTTATGGATAACTGTGGTGTCATGGGGTTCTCATGTTATGGTTGAGCTGGATTTCCAGATGGATTTGAAGTCAAGTGAAGTGGATCTCTAAATGATAGAACACATTTCGTAGCAACCCTTGAACAAGACTATGGGTTTTGGTAAAGACGGATTTTTCGTTGCCTCAGTGAGCTTAGGAATCCTTTCCAATGAATGGTGGGATAAACGGTAAAGCTAAGAGATGTTTTCCCTTGATTACGCCTAGGAATATTTGTTGATGAATGGTGGGATATATGGTAAATCCTAGAGGGTGGTGTCTCATTCTAGGGCCTAGTGATCCCTAGATTGGATTGTGGATTGCAGTAAATCTTGAGATACTAGGAGACAGGAAAATTCCTCACGGTGTAGGTGGAGAAATTTGGTGGCATCCATGCTTGTTTGGCTTAATGATCATGTGCAGATCATGGTAAAGCCTATTATTACATTTTTATTCTGTCACCGTAGTGATCTGGGATGGATTACGGTAAATCCTAGTTTCTAGTGATGAGGATGAGGTGGTTTAGCCTCGAGATGCCCTAGTCGATTGTTTTGGTTTGAGTCCCACGTTCATGCTTGGGATATGGTAAGGAGGTGAATGGCTGAAGAGAGATTTGGCTCAGTCGTTCTATGGTTGGGTGGAGTGTGGTAGTCCCATCTTGGGTTGGATTTTTCATCATCAATATGAGGTTATTTCTCCTTGTATTTCTATGAGTATTATATTGGTTTATATGGCTACAATTTCCTTGGTATTTCTATTACTATTATGTTGGTTATGTATATGTTTTATGACAGTGGATATGTATGACTCTCATCATGTTTTTACTTGTAAATGAATAAACAATGTATTTATGACCTAACAGATAATAATGCAAAAAATGACATAAGGGAACAATGGTTCATAGTGATTCTCATGTAAGTATGAGACCCATATGCTTAAATATGTTGTTTACACTTGTAGATTACATAATTTTGATATGTTTGAAAAAATATCTATCATGGATAGTAGGGTTCTGATTAAGGGCTTGTTCAATTATTTGCAGTTGCATCATTGTTTCCTTGTTATCTTTCTGTTATGAAGGTGTCATTCAATTCTGGGCAGTGACCTGGGCTCTAGTCCTTAAATAGTGGCTCAAATCCTTGGGATGTTGGCACAACATTGAGAAAAATAGTCTTTGGATGCAGGTATGCCTGGTCATGACAACGTCCAAAGCCTCCTGGACACTATCATATGCATACATGGTAGCATCCAGAGCTAAAGTGGTCAAAAACCTCAATGGGACCCAAGGGCTAGCTACCTGAGTGGTACGGATGGTTCCTGGGAGTCTTGTAGCTAATGTGGAAGGTATGTATGTTGTGTTTACATTGATTCCACTTCCTTAGAGCTACATATGAGGTTGAATCCAATCATAGTAGCCTCTCGTCACATGTTTACCTTGGTTGGCTGGTTACTTGAGTAGATGTGGGAGGAGGGTGTTACAAAGGGGAAATTTCAAGGCTATTAACATAAGCTTGGATTTATTCTAACTCATATTCCTTCATATTCCATAAGATTTGGTTTAGAATATTATATTTCAGGAAGAAAAGAAGATTTAACATCAAAGTCTTCAAAGAAAGAATCTATCATATAGTTTCCTAACACTGAGAATTCTTTGGAGGATGGATCATTGGGTGCCTCAATCTAGGTGACTGTAATATTCACATATCTCTCTCATTTCCTTGATCTTGTAGGGAGGGCCTTCCTATTGTAGCTAGAGATGACACTAGTCTAATGTGAAACACTCTTCTAAATTGGTGGACCAAATGCTACTAAGTATTATACAATAGGATTTTAATCATTTATGACTAAAATATGAATGATATTATGGACTCAAAAATATACACCAAAGTGAGAATAACTTATTTCAATTCCCCTATGCTCTTAACCTCATTCCATTCTAGCTATATAATTCTAGTTGAGATTTTGGAAAATAGTGTAGGGCATAATATTGTTGGAGGCCTTACAGACAAATAGGTCATAGTGAGTATTTTGATTCATAATATCAAAGGTCAAGAAGAATGACTATGTTTTTCTCTTATTCCTTTTATCATTTAGTTGAAGGTTGGTCATGTAAACATTTTTTGTTATGTGGTTATCTTATCATCCATTGGTACCTCAATCATTAATTTATGTTGTTTGGGGTTCATTTTTCATACATTCATCATCAAAATGTTTTCTTTCATATTATTCAAATATTATACACATTGTACATGATAGATGAGGTGGCATTTATGCTTGGAAGGTGGAGTTACATTAAGTATGGGGAAGGATACCTTAGGAGGGTCACTTACACAACATGTAGATGGGTTTAGCCTAAGATGACATGTATGGTAGTCTTTGTGTTTTGTATGATAGTGGCAAGGCCTTCACCTATTATAGGATATCATACTTGTGGGGGTTAGTTTAGGCTCTTTTTCTCTAATTTTGACTACAAAAGCTAGACTCCCAAATAATATTTTAGATTCCTTGACTTGGTAGTTATCGACCTCAAGAGGAATTTATTTGTACATAGGTGCAAGTGGTTCTTCGAAGAAGTACTCATTGATAAATTTATGTTCTACCAAGTAGGTGATTTGTTTCCATTGTTAGTAGGTTTCGTTAGACTAGTTCTCTTGGTTGTACTAATATAAATTATTTATGGAAACATCATCCAAGTCAATTTTAATACTACTAAGTGGAAAATCATTAGCTTTTGGTGGAGCATTTTGTTTTTTCATGAAAGGATTATTCCTAGGAATAAGATCATCAAAAAATTTTAAAATCAAAACAAATGTAGGAATATAAAATAAAATGGCACAATACAAAGGATATACAAATATATATGGTTCACCTGATTTAGGTTATGTACATAGAGAAACAATTAGTCCTTCCTTTTATTATTTGTTTAAGAATGAAGGGGTAGAACCTACAACACATATACTGTGACCTCCTTTTCACTATCTCATAGTCTCTTTTATAGTAATTGCAATGGTCACTCAATATAAATCCATAATAAAATTTCCTCATAAAAAGAGGGTTTCCTTTTGGTGAAAAAAAAACCAAAAATAACATCTACCATCAAATTTATGAACTAATGATGAACAATCTAGATTTATTATAAAATTACAATATTTTATAGGGAAATTTTTTTATTTTTTTTATTTTTTATTTTTTATTTTAATTATTATTTTTTATTTATTTATTTATTTATTTATTTTTTAATTATTATTATTTATTTATTTATTTTTATTTATATATATTTATATATATATATATATATATATATATATATATATATATATTATATATATATATATATATATATATATATATATATATATATATATATATATTTTATTTTTTATTTTTATTTTTATTTTTTATTTTTTAATTTTTTTTCTGAAAAACACTCTTTGGTGGTGCTACCCCAAATCCTCACCATGGGAGCTCTAACCCCCTTAGCGGTAATAGTGAAGGAAACATCCCCCACCCTCTCCCCTCCCCTCCCACACATCATACTTATCCGCTAGGAAATAGGACCCTAATGTAGCTAAAAATAAGACCTCCAAGTTAGAAAGTTAATTAGTCTCCACAACCAACAATGTTCCACATCGAAATTGGTCACAACAACTCCACCACCATTACACCTACTAGACTATGCTTCAACTTTGGAGTTGCATAGCTTCTCATATCCATTATCATGGTTGAACACCAACTAAAACTGAGTGAGAGCTATATTTCTCATTGATTACTACCTTCATTAACCTGTTTACGGGATTTTGGCTAGTATATGTATTAATTCATGTAGCCTAAGGGTTTGTTGTTTATTTCATTTACTTGAAACTATTTTTTTCATGTTTCTACATGTTAGTTTGTATGATGTATACTCCACATCTCTATCTCCTTTCTTTGGCATGAAAGGCCATCACCTTGGATCCAAGATCTTAGCCACAAGGTTTTCTTTTCCAATCTTGGTTGGAGTGAGAGATTGTGCAAAATGAAAAATTGTTGCAACAAAATGGCAAGTAGGACAAGACTTAAAATGGAAAATGAGGTTCAAGAATGTGGCTTTGGCTTGAAGCTACATGGTTTCTCATATCCATTATCATGCTTCAACACTAACTAAAATAGAGTGAGAAATCTATTTCTCATTGATTACTACCTTCATTAATCTGTTTACGGGATTTTGGCTAGTGTATGTATTAAGTCATGTATCCTAAGAGTTTGTTGTTTATTTCATTTACTTGAAACTATTTTGTTGATGTTTCTACATGTTCGTTTGTATGATGTATACTCCACATCTCCATCTCCTTTCATTGGCACGAGAGGCCATCACCTTGGATCCAAGATCTTAGCGACAAGGTTTTCTGATTCAATCTTGGTTGGAGTGAGAGATTGTGCAAAATGAAAAATTGTTGCAAGAAAATGGCAAGTAGGACAAGACTTGAAATGGAAAATGAGGTTCAAGCATGTGGCTTTGGCTTGGAACATGCATGGAGAAGCATGGATTTGTGAATATAACTACCACATTAAATCTTGGACCTATTGAGTGCTTGATTTGGCTCACTGTATTTGTAATGAAGAAGAATGTAAGTAAAGATATGGGTATATATTTCTTGACTTATTTGTTTAAACACATGAAGGTAAGATAAGTATTTCTTCTCTGTAATTGTTTGAGAGAATGATTGGTGCTAGCAATGAAATTGGTTGACGTTTCATACGATCATACTGACGTTTCATATGATCATATGCTCGAGAATAAAATTCTAAGTGTTTTTTATAGAATTTTATTTTATCGCATATGCAAACCAGTGGTGGGATCTTTCTCCTTACTGATGAAGCCAAACGTATTACTAGATATTCCATCATTCTAGGTAGATACTATCAATACCCAATTCATGACTTTACCACTTACTGGGTCCTTCAAGTTTCCTTTAGTTATTACTTATTTATTTATGTACCAGAATGTTGAACATTTTACAGATTTGGGAGTAAATGTTGTTGACATAAATAAAAAGAAGTAGTCAATGGTATTCTTGACAGGCCTGATAAGGGGTGATCTAGGAGATGGTGGTTTATTTGAGTTCACTTCTTTATTCCTTCCAGTGGCTTATAAGATCTTGAATGGTACCTTGCCCCCAACATTTCTTCCTAAAGCTCAAGAATTTCTTCAATTGAGTAAAGATGTGAAGTGTGGAGATTGGTTCATCTTTGAAGAGCATGCAGAGATTAGGATTTATGGAGCCTCTGTCAAGCCTTACAAGTTACCAAAATTTGTGCCAATGAGGGTTTTTTCCCTTGAATTTATCAGGAAAAGCTTGAATGTAGATCATGTTCATTTTGTTCCTATGAAGAAACGTTATTTCTTTAAGTTTCCCAAATTAGTAGGACCCTTCATTATGAACACAAGACAGGCTGCCCAAGAGGTCGAGAAATTTTTGAATGATATGTGTCTTTACAGGTGGTTGAGTGGGCTTATGACCCTCATTAAATTATTTCAAAGAGAAGGCTAGAGAATGGATATTCAGCCTTTGTGCATGAAAGTAGACTAGAAACAGAGAAATTGGCAAATGGACGTTTGCAAAACACTCAAGGGACAAAGATTGAAACCCCTAGTATCACAGAAAAATGTGTCAAGAGGGTTAGAGAAGAAGTCATTGATTTGGATGAGGAATAATCTGAAGCAGCAAAAAGGACTAAGCTTTTGGATGCAATGTCTTCATCACAACCTGGTTTACTGATACAGTTAGGAGAAACAGAAGGTACCCCAGCTTCCCCATCTTCCAGAGAACCTGTTCATGATCAGGTTCCTTTAGTTCAAAATATGTTTGCTCAAATAGCTAAGAGAAATCAAAAAGTGAAGTTAAATATGGAGGCTCAAGCTGAGTCTCTAGTTTCTCCTGAACAAACTAGATTGTTATCTGCTATGGATCTAAAGAAAAGTCAACTTAAAATTGTTTTTTCCTCATCGTACTGAAATATCAGATGGGTCCAATAGTAATTTCAAGACTGTGAATTTGACTGCTGACACTCACAAGCTTCCAATGCTTAACAAGATCAATTTGCACATGCAAACTGGGCAATTGATCGTAAATGATTTACATAAAACAAATGCAGCAGCTGTTAAGGCAAAAAAAATGCTAAATAAGGTAATTCAGAAATTGAAGTTGGAGAAAGCCAACTCCAGAGCTTTGAATGCTCAAGTTGATGAACTAAAGAAAGTTATCATAAAAATAGGTGTCAGTCCTGATGATCAACCTGCCATTCAAAAATTGTTCCAATTTTCTAAGTTGGTGTTTTGAAGAAAAAATTGAATCTACCTACAGGTGAGCATCCCATTGCTGCAGGGATCGCTAAAGTAGAAAATGAAAAGGAAAAGCTCCTACAGGATGTGTTGCAGAAAGCTAAAGAAGTTTCTTTGCGTAGATAATCTTTGGATAAGCTACAACAACAGGTAGACACTCATGTATGTACAATAATAATGCCAACCAACACAGATGATCTAGCAGCCGAGGTATCGTAGTTTGAAACAAAGGTAAAAATGGATGAGCATGATGTAAAGAAATCACGAAGAGAAATGGAAACAACCTATAAGCTATTGAATTTGAGTAAAGAAGAGGCAATAATGGAGAAAGAAAATGCAAAGAAGTACAGGGAAGATCCTCTAAGGGCTGAAGGAAAAAATGAAGGGCAATATGTCCTTAATTAAAGCCAGGGAAATCCTATGGGATGAAATCATTGAGATTATCAAGCGCATTTGGGAATTTCTTGTTATTATCTTTGAAGAGAAAACAATAGTTCGAGACATGGAAGGTGTGGTCATGAAAAATAAGCAAAAAGATTTAGATATATCAAAGTTTGCAAAGAGAATGATAGATTTCATTAATTCTAAATCTAGTTCAGAATTGAAGGAACATGACATGCAAGACAGAACATTATGTGCAATATATTTTAACAAGATGATTATTAGCAATATTTATAGGAATACTGTTGAGAAGAAGATAAATGGGATGAAGGAAGCAGTTTCCAAGTTTAACATCCTGTTTGATAAAGTGTTAGAGCTGGACTTCCCTCTTACTGGGATCTACAAGGAAACTTGTTGCCATGGAAGACATATGAGACTTTGCTAGTTGAGGCAAAGAGAAAAGTGGATAACACTCATGAAAAGACAACAGTATTAATGGGAACCACCATTGTGAACTACCTTAACAAAGATTTTAAGCTTCTATGGATGGTGAAGAGTCTATTTACAGATAAGCCTACTTATAGTAGGATTACAGCTTGCAGAATAGAACTTGACAAATTGGAGGAAGCACCAAAGTCAAATGTAGCGTTATGGAGAAAATGCAAGGAATGGATGATAAAGCAGACCAAAGATACACCAGTAGGACCATCTACTCAAGCCATAGATTCAAACAGTGAACAACAATCTCCAATCATACTTTAATTTCTATTACTTCATGTTATCTTATTTCTTGAGGAAAATGAGGTGTCTTTTATCCTCTAATGTAATATTTTGTAATGACTTTTACTTTGGATAGTTAGAAAGTAGTTAAGA
The DNA here is from genome assembly GCA_031772625.1 of Pinus tabuliformis. Taxonomy (NCBI): domain Eukaryota; kingdom Viridiplantae; phylum Streptophyta; class Pinopsida; order Pinales; family Pinaceae; genus Pinus; species Pinus tabuliformis. Next base: position 149,589,565 of record CM062804.1, on the reverse strand, counting down.
ATTTGGACAGTTTTGGTAGTTACCAGTTGTCTCATGATGTATAAAAAGAGGGAAAACTATAAAAAAGAGGTCTGAATTTTGAGGAACCTGAAGACTATGCCATTGTGTACTTGATAGACTGGTGATTAATGAAAGAATTAGGAGTTTTCCATACAGTGTTGGGTATGATTTGTAAGTTATCTATTATGTGTCATTATGTTTCTTCCTCTCTTTAAACATGGTAATGAAGTTGCAGGTCTTTGTTTACTTATGTGAATAAAGTTAATGTTCCTTAAAAGAGCACTCCCATGTTTAAAGTTCTTTCCTCTATAATAGTTTTTGTCAAACACAACATATTATCTTTAATTTCTTAAGATATTATTCACACAACATTTATATCTAGCATCATATTACATTTTGAGATTTTCATATCAGTTAAATATTAAGGGTTAAAATTCAGGTCCTTCACATGAGGATACATTATACAAATAAGTGACATGCATAATAAAATTTAATGTCTTAAGCACAATTTCTCCATAGCCAAGAAATTGGTTTCTTAAGGGACACCATTAATTGGCGCTGTTTCTAGGGTCCGAAAGCAGGAACGTTTTTCCTTTGGTTTTTAATATTTTCCTCTGGTTTTTCAGTGAGGAGTAAATATTTGGCTGTACTGAACAAAAAATAATAACTTTGGCTTTAAAAAGGCCTTATATGAGGTCAGATACCTCACAGCAGAAAGCTCAAGCCCTTTTAGACCCTAATAGATTAGTTTCCAAGAGGGTTGGAAAGCCAAAAACTCCATTAACACCAAGTCCTACGCTATCTGCACCTGGCAACAGTTCAACACATCTTTCATCCAAACATTCACCTTTTATTGATCAAGAATTACCTGTTACATTCACTTCATTTCAAGAGCCCAACTGTCAAGAACAATCTTTAGAGTCTGTTTCTTTTTCAGTGTTCAAAAATATATTTGCTATAGTTGTTCAACTTGAACCCATATCTACATTGCCCCCTTTTCATACTCCATTTACCCCTTAGATAGGTTCTATAATTTCTGGTATTCAAGGTTCAGTAAGTTCAAGTGCAAACACGGCAGCACCTGCATTCTTGTTGAATAGGTATGCACCTATTAAGTTGCCTCAACAATCGAATCCAATGCCTCAAGAATACCTAAAAATTCTTCCTCATTTCTCAGGGGAAGATGAACAAACAACAGAGAAGCATATAGCAGTTTTTTGTAATTTTGTAGAAAATATCAATGTTGAACACCTAGATGTTGTTTAAGACTTTTGGTGCAACCCTTAGACGCTAAAGCAAGAAAGTGGTTTAAAGGGCTTCCTAATAACTCTATTCATACATGGGAAGAGATGGAGCGTCAGTTCACCCATAGATGGGGAGAGAAACGAGATCATAGGTATTCACTTACAGAGTTCAATTCTATTAAAAAGAAATATGATGAAAGTGTTGTTGAGTTCATCGGAAGGTTTAATAAAATTTACAACAGTCTTCCAATGGAGATCAAGCCCCCTCCTGCTGGTGCAAAAATAACTTTTGCAAGGGCATTTGAATCAGATTTTGGGTTTACATTAAGGGAGAGAAGGTCCTCAACCCTTTGACTAGATTCAAACTGATGCTTTAGAAATAGAAGCAAATCTGGTGGTTGCTGGTAAAGCACTAGAGGCACAACCTACCCAAGATAAGGGAAGGGCCAAAGTGGAATCCTCCCAAGTCAAACATTAGAGGATATGAATAATTTGATTAAAAATTTGTCTAGCAAATTGATTAAATTGTAGTTGGAGAGTAAAAATTCTCAAAGGCAAGTACAACATAATAGAAACTTTAATCCGCAATATAGAAGACAACCTCTGCAGATTTTGCAGAAGGAAAGAAAAGACCAAGATCAGGTTCAAGCACCACTTTACTTAGAGGCAGATCCTAATGAAATACCAAAAGAGCATTCCAAGAATCATGATAATCATATTTCCACATTGTATGCAGGAGATGAAGATGAACTAGGTGTATACAGAGAAGAATATACTAAAACAGATGCCACTTATGATGAAAATCAAATTGATGAATACTGGAAGAAATTTATTGATTTTATGCAGGCAGAATTACATAATAAATATGACTCGAGATCAAGGAAAAGATATAGAATTCAAGAAAATGAAGGTGAGAAGCAGGTTCATGCTCCCCTATAAAAGTCGAGTCCATAAGAGCCACAGCCTGTAAAACAATTAAATAAAGGAAAGCAATAGTAGAATACAAATAGCAAAACTCATATACATCAAGGTGAATCTTCCCAGGATAAAATTGGCAAAATTCCTTTAGAAAAAAGTGTTTCCATTCCACAAGTGATTTCAGTGATGAGGAAAAGTGAAGAAGAAACAGAAAATAATACCAAACAGGCCTGTGCATTTAGTCTCACTAAAGAATTGCAAAAATTCAGAATTTAGGTGCCTCTCATAGAGTTGGTCAAAACATCAGTTTATAAAAGTGAGATTACTGAGTTTATCAACTTGTCTCGGAATGTGAATATAAATGACACTGTGAATCTACAAGAAGATAAACCGGTAGTTGTTTCTGGTCCACATGTGGAGGAGGTAGATTCCTCAACACCTCCTTTATACATTTCTTTATTGATTCATGAATTTCTCTTGCATAATTGTATGTTTGATTCAGGAGCTTCACACAACATTATGCCACTATCAGTAATGAAACAATTGAACCTACAAGTTACTGAGCCTTACAGACACCTGTATTTTTTCGATTCAAATAAAGTCAAGTGTCTCGGTGTCATTAAGGATATGGTGATGTCATTAGCCCAGATCCCAGCTAGAAGCTTAGTAATGGATGTAGTAGTAGTAGATATCCCTGCTAGGTTTGGAATGTTGCTATCTAGGTCATCAAGGGCTAAATTGGGGGGAGTCCTGAAGTTGAATTTTACTTATGCTATCATACCAATTTTTGGTGCAGAGGAGAGAAGGTTGTACAGAGAAACACGGTTTGTTAAAGCAATCACAAAGAATGGAGCAAGTAATTCACCTTTGTACAACCAAGAAAAAGATGACTTTTCTTGTTTCATGTTGCATGACAATACAGAGTTGGCTGAAGATAATTAGAGGTAGCTTACTTCAGCATGTGTAAAAATAGAGTTGCAAACAGAAGGGGTGTGGAAGTTCTTCTTCGATGGAGCCTATTATAAGGAAGGAACAGGTGCTAGTTTCCTATTAATTACACCTGGAGGTAACATGATCCCATTTTCTTTTAAATTAGAGTTTGAAGCAACTAACAATGTGGCAGAATATGAATCCTTAATCATTTCTCTTCAAACAACAAAACAAATGGGAGTCTAGTCTATTTCTATTTTTGGAGATTCAGAGTTGATTATAAAGAAAATCAAAATTCATTGTCAAACAAAACACCCTAGGCTTAGGGCATATAGAAATGAAGTGTGCGATTTAGTTGAGAATTTCTTTGAGGCTTTCAGCATGCAATACATTCCAATAGATGGCAAAAGGTTAGCAGACTCCTTGGTTGTGGCTGCCAGTACCTTTAGGCCTCCTATAAATCCAAGACTAAGATATGAGGTTGAAATGAGGCACAGGCCATCTGTTCAAGATAACATAAAACATTGGCAGGTTTTTGAGGATGATCAGCAGATTAAGGAATTCTTGACTATGATTGAAGACTTTCAAGGCATCGAAATTGATCAAGATGGAGATGAAGCAACAGAAGGTGCATAGGTAAGTGATTTTAAAAATGCTTTATTTAATTATAGAATTATTCAATTGAAAGATAATATTCTGCCAAGAGGACTTGTCCCTCTTGAAATACTTTTTAATTCTAATGATGTAGCTGTTAGTTTAGAGAAAGTTTCACAGGATGAGCAGATCCAAGATCACAATATTGGAACCCAGAAGGAGCCCAAGTTAGTCAAATTGTTTAAGGGAGTTCCATTTAATTATAAATAATATATATTGATATTTTCAAGAAGTACACTAATGTTTTTGCTTGGTCCTATGAGGATATCAAGGCATATGATGTGAGCATCATTTAGCACAAGATTCCCCTGAAAGAAGGATTTAAACCATTTAAGAAGAAACTCAGGTAGATTAATCCTTTGTTTTTACCATTGATTGAGAAAAAAGTTAAGAAGCTTCTTGATGCCAAGATAATAGTTCCACTCTGATACTCTGACTGGGTGGCCAATTTAGTACCTGTAAGGAAGAAAAATGGAGAAATAAGGTTATGTGTGGATTTTAGAAATTTGAACAGAGCTTCCTTAAAAGATAACTACCTATTACCTAAAATGGATCATGTGTTGTAGAAGATAACTGGATCATTCAGAATGTCAATGCTAGATGGGTTCTCAGGTATAAACAGGTGCTGTTGATAAAGAAGATCAGAAAAGGACTGCATTCACAACTCCTTGGGGAACCTTCATGTATGCTTGAATGCCCTTTGTGTTAATGAATGCAGGTGAAACATTTCAAATTGCTATGGACATTGCATTTGTGGGTGATAAGTTTGCATTGAACTACTTGGATGATATCAATGTTTTCTCTAAGTTAGATGAAGAGCATTTGGAACATCTTAAAAAGACTTTTGAGAAATGCAGAAAAATTTGGGCTTTCCTTGAATCCTAAGAAGTCTATTTTTTCTTTAGAAGAAGGAAAAATGTTGGGGCACACTGTTTCAAGAGATGGAGTAAAGATATATCTAGCAAGGGTGCAAGCTGTGAAAAAAATACCCCTGCCTAGGAGTAAGAAAGAAATTCAAAAATTTCTGGGAAAAATAAATTTTTTAAGGAGATTTGTGTCCAATTATGCTGAAATTGTAAAGGAGATTATTAATATGTTGAAGAAGGAAAATGAAGTACATTGGACCAAGGAAGCTAGAGAGTCATTTTCCAGGATCAAAGAAGCATTACAAGCAGCTCCAGTTTTGATTAGCCTTGATTATCAAAAGCCCTTTCAAATATTTTCATTTGCATCACTCAATTCAATAGCTATTGTTTTGTTACAGAAAAATGATGAAGGAAAAGAGCAGCCAGTTGCTTTCTTTAGCAAGGTTCTCAAAGATGCTGAACTCAAATACAATATTCTTGAAAAATAGGTATATGCCTTGGTAAAGGCCCTAAAGGCCTTCAGAACTTATGTGTTACAGTCATAGATCATTGCTTCTGTGCCAAATGCTGCGGTGAAGGATGTCCCAACCCAGAGTGATGTAGAAGGTAAAAGAGGAAAATGGATAGCTAAGATCCAAGAATATGACCTGGACATAAAGCCTGCCAAGCTGGTGAAAGGGAAGGGATTGGAAAATATGTTGACAGAGTCACATTTTCAGGCATTGGGAATCAATTTGCTAACACCTGTAAATGAGGAAATAATTAAAGAGGGTGAAGAAAGATCAAATCCAGGTATGAAGATACGATATAAATTTTTATGTTCAAAATGGTACAAGAACATAGTTCATTTTTTATGTTTTCTTTCTTCTCCCTAGTCATTGGATAGAACAAGATATAGAGAATTAAAAATCAAGGCAAAACCATATGTGATTTTGGAGGGCAGATTGTATTGGAAGGATCCTATGGGAATTTTATTACTATGTTTAATAGAAGATGAACCTACAAAGACAATTAAAGATTATCATGAGAAGTTATGTGGTGGACATTATAGTTGGAAGGCTACTAAACACAAAATCCTCCAGGTAGGCTTTTATTGGCCCACCTTATTTGATGATATATATAAGTTTGTCAGAAGCTGTCAGAAGTGTTAGCTTTTTGCTGAGAAAAAGAGGTTAGTTCCATTATCATTGATGCCAGTCTTCATAGAAGAATCATTCAGACAATGGGAGCTATATTTTGTTGGAGAAATTAACCCACCTTCAAGTGGACAACACAAATGGGTTCTTACAGGCACTGAGTATTTCACCAAGTGGGTAGAAGCTATACCTACTAAAATGGCATATGATCAATTGGTGATGAATTTTTTAGAGGAAAACATTTTCAACAGATTTGGGTGCCCTGTCAAAATCATAACTGATAATGCTCAAGTGTTCAATTCAATTAAGTCTGCTACTTTTTGTCAGAAGTATAATGTCATTTTATCTCACTCAACAGCTTATCATCCTTAGGGGAATGGATTGGCTGAATCCACTAACAAAACATTGATGAAAATTCTTAAGAAAACTATTGCAAAGAATCAGAAAGACTGGGATTCAAAATTAAAGTTTTCTCTTTGGGTTGTCCGAGTGACTACAAAAGGGTCTACATGCAAATCACCTTTCGAGTTAGTGTATGGAACTCAAGCTCTATTTCCTAGTCAGCTTGTGAAGCTTGTGATTACAATGATTCAAGAGGCAAAAGAAGAACCCAATTCTCTAATAAGAAGGATGCATAAGGTGGTGGAGTTGAATGAAAGCAGAGATAAGGTAAGAGATAATTTGATTATGTATCGATAAAAGGTGAAGGGTATTTTTGACAGAAAAGCTAAGGAAACTGATTTTAAAGCTAGAGACTTAGTGTTAAGGTGGGATACTAGAAGAGAAGATAAAGGAAAACATGGGAAGTTTGACCTTCTCTGGTATGGCCCATTCAGGATTATAGAAGTAATGGAAAATAATACATTCTTCCTGGCGAATCTTGATGGTGAAACTTTACAGCTACCTGTCAATGGGCAGTACCTCAAACATTATTTCCAATTCTGAACCACAAACACGTTGTCATTGTAGATATCAGAGTGAATTCATTGTACAATTTCCATAGAATAAAATCGGAAAAGAAATATATGACTCCATGCCCGAGGTGAAGGAACTAATCTACAGTTCTTGGTGCTTGTATGGCAAAAGCACTATCCCCAAGTGGAGCCAGATGTTGTGGCACCCATCGTCATTTGAATTTCATTTTTAATATTATCACAAAAAATTAAAAAAATCAAATATTATGTTTTAAAAATCAAAAGTGAATTTGAAAGTCCGAAGTAGTGATTTGATTTATACTATTGGCGACATTCAAATACAATATAAGGTGGGCCCAACCCATCTGCTAAAGCTCGAGCAGTATAATGAAATATAAACAAATGACAGCTTAAGAGGTAGGTAAACTGCTCTGCAGTGGAACAATGAGCACGAGTTATAACTCAAGCTCAACCCCCGCGGTTGACTATGACATTGATGTAGTTGACTAAGATCTACGGCTTACAATCGTTGTGAGGGTTCAAACCTGATGAACCTGTCGTACACTCCCTACCCCTGCAGCGAGCCACCCCCATCGTTTCACTCCACCTCGTCTCCTCCATGTCATATGCCACTCTCATTAAGTACCATCCACCTCACCCATCGTACCCCGTCACCTCATCTGCAACTCCATTAATTAGTTAGATTAATTACAGGTTTTCCCTCCATTTTGCTTATCATATATATAAAATAAAAGTAAAACCCTGTTGCATTAGTCTTTTGTTTCTAGTACTGAGCAACCTCACCTCTAGTTTAGAATTCTGAGTCAGCAATTGTCCCAGCAAATGTCATCAGCAACTGTCACTAGCAATTGTCATCTACAGACACCATGGCCAAACAAGTAAGTTCTTCCTCGGTCATCTATACCCCATTAATGGATGTTGAACGTGATATTTCTGATACCCTCTGCACAATTAAGCATCTTTCACTCTATTAAGAAATCATTCTAAACCATAAAAAGTCCCCTATATTCATGGCAATGGTTAGGTCAGGTGTTTTAGCAGTTTTTGTCCTGAAGCCTCATTTGTTCGTTGAATTTATTCAATGGTTACCCTCAACAATGTACCCCAAGAAGTGTTTTGTAAGGAATTAGTCAGGGGAGAGTGTTTTTCAAGTAACCTCACAATTAATTCACTGAGATTTGAATTACCCTGTATCTGGAACTTATACCACCTTTACTGAAGAGTCTTTGGTTTCATATTATGATAACCTATCCCCCCAGGAGTTTTCTCATGTTACCTCTTTCCTGGCTTTTAAATCTGGTCAATTCTCTCTAGATGGGAATCTATTCTCTTTAGAAATTTTTGCAATTGATATAAGACCTATCTTGCAAATGATTTCTAAGATTCTAGGAAAAGAAGACTCCAAGCAGGTTAATAAAGTAGTGTTGGGATTTTTCTCTTTAATGATGAAGCCAGAGGTAGTACTGGATATTTCAACATTTTTGGTCGATATTATGAATACCTAATTCATGACTTTGCCTCTTACTAGGTTCTTCAAGTTTCCTTTACTTATTACTTATTTATTTCTGTACCAGAAAGTTGAACATTTTACAAATTTGCGACTAAATGTTGTTGAAATAAATAAAAAGAAGTAGTCAGTGGTATTTTGGACAGGCCTAACAAGGGATGATCCAGGAGATGGTGGTTTATTTGAGTTCATTTCTTTATTCCTTCCTGTGGCTTATAAGATCTTGAATGGAACCTTGCCCCCAACATTTCTTCCTAAAGCTCAATAATTTCTTGAATTGAGTAAATATGTGAGGTGTGGAGGTTGGTTCATCTTTGAAGATCATGAAAAGATCAGGCTTTATGGAGCCTCTGTTAAGCCTTATAAGTTACCAAGATTTGTGCCAATGAGGCTTTTTTCCCTTAAATTTATCAGGAAGATCTTAAATGTAGATCAGGTTCATTTTGTTCCTATGAAGAAAGGTTATTTCTTTAAGTTGCCCAAAGCAGTAGGACCCTTCATTGTGAACACATGACAGGTTTCCCAAGAGGTCGAGAGATTATTGAATGGTATGTGTCTTTTACAAGTGGTTGAGTGGGCTTATGACCCTCATCAAATTATTTCAAAGAAAAGGCTAGAGAATGGATATTTAGCCTTTGTGCATGAAAGTAGACTAGAAACAGAGAAATTGGCAAATGGAGGTTTGCAAAACACTCAGGTGATAGAGATTGAAACCCCTAGTATCACAGAAAAATGTGTCAAGAGGGTTAGAGAAGAAGTCATTGATTTGGATGAGGAAGAATTTGAAGGAGCAAAAAGGACTAATCTTTTGGATGCAATTTCTTCAGCACAACCTCATTTAATGATTCAGTTAGGAGAAACAGAAGGTGCCCCAACTTCCCCATCTTCCAAAGAACTTGTTCATGATCAGGTTCCTTTAAATCAAAATATGTTTGCTCAAATAGCTGAGAGAAATAAAAAAGTGAAGTTAAATATGGAGGCTCAAGCTGAGTCTCAAGCTGCTCCTAAACAAACTAGATTGCTGTCTAATATGGATCTGGAGAAAAGTCAACTTAAAATTGCTTTTTCTCATCCTACTGAAATATCAGTTGGCTCCACCAGTAATTTCAAGACTGTGAATTTGACAATTGACACTCACAAGCTTCCAATGCTTGACAAGATCAATTTGCACATGCAAACTACGTAATTGATCATAAATGATTTACATAAAACAAATGCAGCAACTGTTAATGCAGAAAAAATGCTAAATAAGGTAACTCAACAATTGAAGTTGGGTAAAGCCAACTCCAGAGCTTTGAATGCTCAGGTGGATGAACTAAAGAAAATTATCATAAAAATAGGTGTCAATCTTGATGATCAACCTTCCATTCAGAAATTGTTGCAATTTGCTAAGTCAGAGATTGGGGTTTTGAAGAAAAAATTGAATCTACCTACAAGTGAGCATCCCATTGCTGCAAGGATAGTTGAAGTAGAAAATTAAAAGGAAAATCTCCTATAGGATGTGTTGCAGAAAACTAAGGAAGTTTCATTACTTAAAGAATCTTTGGATAAGTTGCAACGATAGGTAGACACTCATTTCTGTACAATAGTAATGCCAGCCAACACAGATAATCCAACAACCCAGGTATTGCAGTTGGGAACAGAGCTAAAAATGGTTGAGCATGATGTAAATAAAGCACAGAGAGAATTGGAAACATCTTGTAATCTATTGAATTTGAGTAAATAAGAGGAAAGAATCAAGAAAAAAAGGCAAAGAAGTACAAGGAAGATCTTCTAAGGGCTAAAGTTGAAATTAAAAGGTTGAAGGAAAAAATGAAGGGCAATATGTCCTTAATTCAAGCCAGGGAAATCCTATGGGATGAAATCATTGAGATTATCAAGGGCACTTGGGAATTTCTTGTTATTGTCTCTGAAGAGAAAACAATAGTTCGAGACATGGAAGGTGTGGTCATGAAAAATAAGCAAAAAGATTTAGATAGATAAAAGTTTGGAAAGAGAATGATAGATTTCATTAATTCAAAATCTACTTCAGAATTGAAGGAACATGACATGCCAGACAAAACATTATGTGCAATAGATTTCAACAAGATGATTGTTAGGAATATTTACAGGAATACTACTGAGAAGAAGATAAATGAGATGACGGAAGCAATTTCCAAGTTTAACATCCTATTTGATAAAAGAGTTAGAGCTAGACTACCCTCTTGCTGGGATCTACAAGGAAACTTGCTGCCATGGAAGACATATGAGACTTTGCTAGTTGATGCAAAGAGAAAAGTGGATAACACTCATGAAAAGATAGCAATATTAAAGGGAGACACCATTGTGAACTACCTTAACAAAGACTTTAAGCTTCTATGGACGGTGAAGACTCTGTTTACAGATAAGCCTACTTATAGTAGCATTACAACTTGTAGAATAGCACTTGACAAATTGGAGGAAGCATCAAATTCAAATGTAGAATTATGGAGAAAATGCAAGGAATGGATTAGAGAAGAACCAAGATACACCAGCAAGACCATCTACTCAAGCCACAGATTCAAACAACGAACAACAATCACCAATCATACTTTAATTTCTGTTACTTCATGTTATCTTATTTCTTGAGGAAAATGAGGTGTCTTTTACTCTCTAATGTAATATTCTATAATGACTTTTACTATGGACAGTTAGAAAGTAGTTAAGTAGTTGGATAGTTTTCGTAGTTACCAACTGTCTCATGATGTGTAAAAAGAGGGAAAATTATAGAAAAAAAGGTCTGAATTTTGAAGAACCTAAAGACTATGTTATTGTGTACTTGTTAGACTGATGATTAATGAAATAATCAAGAGTTTTCCATACAGTGTTGGGTATTATTTGTAATTTCTCTGTTATGTGTCATTATGTTTCTTCATCTCTTTAAACATGGTAATGAAGCTGCAGGTCTTTGTTTACTTATGTGAATAAAGTTAAAGTTCCTGAAAAGGGTGATCCCATATTTAAAGTTCTTTCCTCTATATTTCTTCTAAGTTACAGATAATAGTTTCTGTCAAACACAACATATTATCTTTAATTTCTTAATATATTCTTCACAAAACATTTATATCCAACATCATATGGTATTTTGAGATTTTCATTTCAGTTAAATATTAATGGTTAAAAGTCATGTCCTTCACATGAGGATACATTATACAAATAAGTGACATGCATAATAAAATTTAATGTCTTAAGCACAATTTCTCCACAGCCAAGAAATTGGTTTCTTAAGGGACAACAATATGGACAACTTGTCTAATTAGGAAAACATCTCTAAACTAGAGATGGTCTATAGCATTTTCTCCATGGATGGAATAGAGTAATTATAATTCTTGGAGGCCTAGCTCTTATCTTAACTCTTTATGTTCCAGTACTAAATTTTCTACCTGAGTGGAGCGCTTGACCTAAAAGCTAATTCTAGCATAAAATAACTTCTCCAATTTCTTTTGAACTTGTGCTTCTAGGGAGAGGGGTAATTTCCTCGTATTTTTGTAAAATATTTTGGTAGTTGGCTTCAAAGGGATGAGATGTTGGGCCCATAATACTTTGGATTAACAATGAATTTGAATAATGCTAAGGAACTCCTTGTGATAGGGCATTGGTTCAAATCCATCATTGGTGGTCCCACCTAGCTAGCCTAAAAAGGGGGTTATGAGATGTTGGATAATTTGAGTATTATGTATATTAAGTTCATTTTATTTCCAAATGAACAAATATTGATATTTATGAAAATGTTGATAAAGTGCTCGTCTTTTAACACACTGCAATTCTGTCTCAAATTTACATTTTTGGGTTAAATTCATGGGTTCCTATACTAATCTAAAGATTATTCAAACTATATATATATATCTATATCTATATCTATATCTATATATATATATATATATATATATATATATATATATATATATATATATAGATATGAGTTTTGAAATTTACAAGTTTCTTGAACTTGTTTTGCAAACCAAATATTTGTCCCATATATGTAACCTTTTGTATTATAATCTTAATTGAAGGACTCGAGTCATCATTCATTTGAGAACAATGGAGTTCACCATATATTATTGTAGTGTTGAAAGATTATTTATTAGTTAGAAATTAGTCAATTTGGGAATCATCATTAGAGGCTCTCCAATTAGTAACATTATTAGTAATTGAGGGTCTAAAAAGCATATCTATAGAGAATTTTATCCTTTCAAATTCATTTAAGGGCAAGAGACTTGAAGCAACCATTGTTATGGTCAACTTATTAATTTTTTATGGGGAGTGGTTTTAATGTGGAAGGCTAAAACATTATTCATCAAAGTTAAATATTCTTGTAAATAAGACATAAGGTGTTTTGAGCTGTAGTGGATGGTATTTTGAATTTGGCACACAAGGACCTTTGAATCACCAATCACTCTAAGGACATGGAATCATAGATCATGATATTTTGTGAGTACTTAAATTAAGGCTTCACATTAATTATTACTATTTCCACACTCAAACCCAAGTATGAAATTGACATTTTCTCATTCCCAATGAATCGATAATGTGGTATTCAACACCCTCTCGCTTATTAAATTTAAATTTTTTGAAGAACAAGGTTCAAGTTTTCTGTTTGTGATATATAGTCATAAGAGTAATGTTCAAAGATTTAGGAGGTGAAATTTCAAGGCTATTAACGTATGTTTGGATTTCTTATAACTCACATTACTTCATATCCCATAAGAGTTGGTTTAGAATATTAGATTTCAAGAATAAAAGAACATTCAACATCAAAGTATTCAAAGAAAGAATCTATCATGTAGTTTCCTAACGCTGATAATTATTTGGAGGATGGATCATTAGGTGCCTCAATCAAGGTGACTGTACTCTTCACATATTTCTCTCATTACCTTGATCTTGTAGGGAGGGCCTTCCTATTGTAGCTAGAGATGACACTAGTCTAATGTGAAACACTCTTTTGAATGGGTGGACGAATTGCTACTAAGTAGTATACAATAGGATTTGGGACATCTATGACCAAAATATCAACGACCTTATGGACTCAACAATATACAACCCACTTGAGAATAACTTATTTCACTTCCCCTGTGACTTTAGCCTCATTCCATTCTAGCTATATAATTCTAGTTGAGATTTTGGAAAATACTGTAGGGCATAATATTGTTGGAGGCCTTAGAGACAAATAGGTCATTATAAGTATTTTCATTCAAAAGATCAAAGGTCAAGAAGAATTAGTATGTTTTTCTCTTATTCCTTTTATCATTTTATTGAAGGTTGGTCATGGATATGTTTTTTTCTATGCGGTTAATTTATCATCCATTGGTACCTGAATCATTACTTTATGTTGTTTGGGGTTCATTTTTCATACATTCATCATCAAAATGTTTTCTCTCATATTAGTGAAATATTATACACACTGTACTTGATAGATGAGGTGGCATTTACGCTTGGAAGGGGGAGTTACATTAAGTATGGGGAAGGATACCTTAGGAGGGTCACTTACAAAACATGTAAATGGGTTTATCCTAAGCTGACATGTATGGTAATCTTTGTGTTTTGTATGATAGTGGCGGGGCCTTCACTTCTTATAGGATATCATCCTTGTGGGTGTTGGTTTAGGCTCTTTTTCTCTAATGTTGACTACAAAAGCTAGACTTCCAAATAATATTTTAGATTCCTTGACTAGTACTTATCTACCTCAAGAGGAATTTCTTTGTACATAGGTCCAAGTGGTTCTTAGAAGAAGTACTCATTGCTAAATCTATGTTTTACCAAGTAGGTGGCTTGTTTCCATTGCTAGTAGGTTTCCTTACACTAGTTCTCCTAGTTTTACTAATATAAATTAACCATGGAAACATCATCCAAGTCAATATTAATACTTCTAAGAGGAAAATCATTAGTTTTGGGTGGAGTATTTTGGTTTTTTATGAAAGGATTATTCCTAGGAATAAGATCATGAAATAAATTTAAAATCAAAACAAATGTAGGAATATAAAATACAATGGCACAATACAAGGGATACACTAATATATATGGTTCACCTGATTTAGGCTATGTACAAAGAGAAACAACTAGTCCTTCCTTTTATTCTTCATATAAGAATGAAGGGGTACAACCTACATCATATCTACCACAACCTCCTTTTCACTGTCTCATAGTCTCTTCTATAGTAATTTCAATGCCCACTCAATATAGATCCATAATACAATTTTCTCATAAAAAGAGGGTTTCCTTTTGGTGAAAAAGAAAACCCAAAAATAAACTTTACCATAAAATTTATGAACTAATGATGAACAATCTAGATTTATTATAAAATTACAATATTTTATCGGGATTTTTTTAAAAAAACACTCTTTTATGGTGCTACCCCAAATCCCACTAGGGGGCTCCAATCCCCTAGTGGTAATAGTGAACGAAACTTCCTCCCCACCCTCCCCTCCCCCACATCATACTTCTCCACTACGAAATAATACCCTAATGTAGCTAAACACAAGACCTCCAAGTTAGGATGTTAATTAGGCTCCATAACCAAAAATGTTCCTCATGGAAACTGATCAAAACAACTCCACCACTATTACGCCTACTAGACTATGCTTCAACTTTGGAGCTACATAGTTTCTCATATCCATAATCATGCTTGAACACCAACTAAAACTAAGAGAGTACTCTATTTCTCCTCGATTACTACCTTCATTAACCTGTTTGCGGGATTTTGGCTAGTCTATGTATTAAGTCATGTAGCCTAAGGGTTTGTTGTTTATTTCATTTATTTGAAACTATTTTGTTGATGTTTCTACATGTTCTTTTGTATGATGTATACTCCACATCTCTATCTCCATTCATTGGCATGAGAGGCCATCACCGTGTCATCACCTTGGATCCAAGATTTTAGGGACAATGTTTTTTGATCCTTTGTTTGAGTGAGAGAGTGTGCAAAATGAAAAGTTGTTGCAACAAAATGGCAAGTGGAATAAGACTTGAAATGGAAAATGAAGTTCAAGCATGTGGCTTTGGCTTGGAACATGCATGGAGAAACATGGATTTGTTGATAGATGGATAGAACTATCACATTAAATCTTAGACCTATTAAGTGTTTGATTTGGCTCATTGTATTTGGAATGAGGAAGAATAAAAGTAAAGATATGGGTACATATGTTTCTTGAATTATTTGTTTAAACATATGAAGGTAAGATAAGTATTTTATCTATGTAATTATTTGGGAGAATGATCGGGGCTAGCAATGAAATTGGTTGACATTTCATATGATCATATGCTCCAGTATAAAATTCTAAGTACTTTTTAGAGAATTTTATTTTATCGCATATGTAAATAGGCATATGGTTGTAAGGCCTATGAAGGCATGCACACCCCTAGTTTGATAGTTCATGAGTGTAAATTCTAGATATAGACTTAAATGATAGGAAGTATCTAATATACTTGGATAACTTATTAATAAACTTTAGTGACGGTAGACGTTTACCCCAAAATCATGTTTAAAGGGACAGAGGTGAGGGGTCATGTTAGATTAACCGTGACTTAGTTATACAATAGATAAGATAATCTTAATACAATTACCAATGTTATCATATAATGAAACCTAAAGGCTTGAAAAACCCTATTATAAGATGCCTGATAGGATATGTCTACACAATTAGCCTAGACCTCACTAGCTAATATAGTCCTTTAATGCATAATGTAAACCTCATTTAGTCTAAAATGCTAAAAATAAGGAGTCGAAAAAGAAAACACTCATTACCAAAACCTTTGCAATGCATTTCAATAATTTAATTATTGAATAATATATTGAATATGTTGTAAAATAATTTTCCTTTAATTAAAAGAATTTAATAATTTTTTTTATTAATTATTATTTGTTTCATTCACATATTCGAAATTTGAACTTTTAATATTAAATTTTATTATTATTATGAGAGAAAAATCATAAAATATTTATCTATGCCCATCCATCAATATTGACAAAACTCATTACTAACTCTTCACTTAATCAGTATATTAGCAAAATTTAATTATTATTAGAGATTTCCCAAAGAAAATTATGTAATTAAAAATCTCTTTTTTCGAATCTCCAATATCTCCAATATGAATAACTATAGAAATCTCAAATTCCTTAAAATTTAATTAATTAAATAAACACATCAAAATCATTCTCATTAATTTAAGTAACACATGGACACATTTTAACCCCAAACATTTTGCGCCATAAGATGTCTGTCGTATTTCACTTCTCGAGTGACTTGAATTAACATACAACTTCATTCATATATTTCAGACTTTTCTCTGTCGTATTTCACTTCTCGAGTGACTTGAATTAACATACAACTTCAATCATATATTTCAGACTTTTCTCTGATGTATTCAACTGTTTTTATTATTTTCTCTGCGATTTCGTTCTCGCAGTAGCCATGCAACAATAAGGTAAGAAAATAATTCACCATTCTATACATATAGCTGGATCACAGCACAACCTTTTCCCAAGCAATTTGTTGTTGCGCATCTTATTTCAGCATCAACCCCCACACCCACCTCCGCATCCTCCACCACATCCCCCACCGCAGTCGCCTCCACCAGTGGCGGCATTGGCCACTACTACAGCAGTGGCTGCCATAGCTACCCAGTCTCCAGCACCTCTCGCCACAAACCAGGCATCCGTGCGGCCATTTCCGCTCTGTTTCTTCTGTTGCGCAACTCCTCCACTAACGTGCACAGGACGTGCCTTCCCATAGCGCTTCCTCTTCTTCTCATCACCATCGCCATGGCTAACGCACGAAAGAACAGTCATGACCACCATCGCTAGAACTACCACGACTCCAAATATTGCGCATATAAAGGATTCGGGCAGAGCGCACACATTAATACTCTCAGACAACATAAGACGGGTAATCCTGGCCATCCCCAGAGACTTTCACAGCCACCATAGTGAGAACGCGAGGTTGTTACATAAAGAGAGGAGAACATAATGCCATCTTCCCCGAATTGAAGTTTCTCTGCATTTTCTATTCTGTCATTTCCTCATCTAGTTGTTCATTGAAGTTTCTTGGTACCATCTATTTTGTCATTTCCTCAACAACATTTCACCTTTTGCCACAAGTCCAAGAAGCATAGAAAATTGGTAATAGTCATCCAAGGAAGTTATGGTATTATTTCTGTTGTTCACGTTTTGCCAGAAGTCCAAGAACCATAGGAAATTCGTAATAGTCATTCAAGAAAATTATGGTATTATTTCTTATCATCTTCACTGAAGTTTCTTTGAATTTTCCATCTGGAAAATTAACGATGGTCCAGTCATTTTTCAGGAGATTCTTCGAAGCTTTTTTGAATTTATATTATGGCTTTTAACTTTCCCCTCGACTGTTTTACAATCTCATTCCTTTTTCACTTACAGTCAACCTAATTTCCATTGAACTTTCAAAAAGCTTGTGATGTTTTATTTCTCACGAATTTACAAATAATCTTTTTGCAAACATGGTTAAAACTTGTAATACCTAGGACAATTGAAAACGTTAAATTAATTGAAGAATATTTTTACTTTAGTATAGATGTGAATGGATTTATTTTAATTATTGACTTAACTGAAGAATATTTTTATTTTAGTATAGATGTGTATGGATTTATTTTAATTATTGAAGAATATTTTTATTTTAGTACTGATGTGTATGGATTTATTTAATTACTGATTTAGTCAATAGGGAGAAGAATCAAATGGTTTGAAAATGGATTTATTTTAATTATTGATTTAGTCAATAGGGAGAAGAATCAAATGGTTTCAAATTAATTTATTTTTTAAATGTAAAATTTAACCCAAAAAAATGTTTGTATTTGAAAAAAATTGATTTAATTTAATAGTGTTTATATATATATATGAAATAGCATTTTCGAATACATAAAGTGATACAGTTTTTTAAAGTTGTTTTTTAAAGTTTTTTTTGGATATAGGATGGTATAAGTTAAATAATTTAAAATGCGATTTTAAAAAATATTTATTAAATTAGTCAAAATTAGCCTAAAAGATTACCGGAATGTATAGTCTTGATGCTACTTGAAATATTTTAACCAAAATTTTTTAATTGTTTCAATTGTTTGATATAATATATATAGTTAATTTTTTAAATCACATATAATATATACATAATTCACATTTAAATCTTTTATTTAACATGGACATTGTAATATGTTTCTAATTCACATTAAAGTTTTCTATTATTATTAATATTTTTTAAATGAAACATATAAATGAATTACATATCTCCAAATCATCAATTTTTGTATTTCCAATTATTTCTTCTCTTTGATTATTAAAATATTTCACTATGAATAATATTCAAATATTATTCCTCATATATATATATGTTAACATGAATTTTTAGTAGTTTATTAAAGTGAAAATGTGACCTTTCTTCTTCTTCTTCTTCTTTTTCTAATATTTTACTTCTCTTTAAAGTTGATATAAAATAATGTGTAATAACATAAATATTTTTGTATTTCCAATTATTTTTTCTCTTTGATTATTAAAATATTTTACTATTAATAATATTCGAATATTTTTCCTATATATATATATATATGTTAACATGAATCTTCAGTACTTTATTAAAGTGAAAATTTGACCTTATTTCTTCTTCTTCTTCCTTTTTTTTTAATATTTTATTTCTCTTTAAAGTTGATCTAAAATAATGTGTAATAACATAAATATCACTAGCATAGATCCATGTTAACCTCTTTACTTTACCTTTTTTCTTTTCTCTTTTTTTTTTTTTTTTTACTTTTAAATACTTTATTTATGTTTAACATTAATATAAAATAATGTGTAATAACATAAATATTAGTAGTATAGATTCCATGTGTTGACTCCATGCTAATGATGAAAGGAATTACACATAGGCCTCATCTAGAGAAACACACTAATAAAATATTTTAACTACAATTTTTCTTTTCATTTGCTTTATATATATAAAGTGTCTTCATAAGCAAAGTGATATTTACATGAATTTTTTTAGTTATTAATAATTTTTTTCAAATGCTACATTTAAATTCATTAAAAAATACTTAGCAATGGAAGGAATTACAAATCTCATTCATCTTCAACAACAAACTAATAATACATTTTAGCCATAATTTCTTTTTTTATTTATTTTCATTTATTTTACATATTCTCTTTCTATTTACATTAATATTTCTATTTACATTAAATAATTTTGTTTTAAAGGTCACTTGTAAACTCCATATGAAACGTTGAAGGAATTAGTAAATCCCCCTCATATACTAAATTAGAAAGCACACATTAATGAAACAAAAACATGTCCTCTATCTCTCTAGTCACCTTAACATAAAATGAATTGCATGTGTATAATATCAAAATATTCTCTCTCTCTTATGTCAAGTGAACATGAAATGAATTACATAGGTATAATATCAATATTAATTTTAGATGTCACATATCAACTCCACTCTCTCTCTCATGTCAAGTGAACATAAAATGCATTACATAGGTATACTATCAATATTAATTTTAGGTGTCACATATCAACTCCATATTAAGTAATTCCTCGTCACATTAAAATGCGGGGAGTTAAATTTTTTTTACATAAATTACCGACGAGTAATTATCTAAATCACTATTCGAGATCATCATTAACCATTACATAAAATGTTCATCAATACATAGATTAACTTTTAATAGAGTAGTAAGTTGCATAACATTAACAACCAATGTTGTAGTTTATTAACATAAATTGCAATAGAACCTTGCACCCATTTCATGATTCCCTTAACCATATTAATTAAGCACATACTTGAAATTATAAACATTACACCATGCAAGGAATCACCACCATATTACCAACACAATAATCAATCACATTATTGAACACCGATATACACTAGAAACTCCGAAGGGTGAAAACCAACAAACGTTTAGTTTAATTATTAAATCCTCGTGAGGGTGTTCACCCCTCACTCAATGGCTTATAAGATAATCCATCCCTTAACCATTATCAAAAAATATTACAAAGAAATATTGTTTAAATACAACATATCTAGCTGTGGTGAAGTAAAATTATAGGTGCAGACACAAACAAATTCTTCTATCCCGATAATGGGTCTACCCACAACAGATATATTCTATGGAAGATTTCCTTAGGTTAGAACCAATTAAGAGGGCCTACCTCTTAGTACGTTTATCCTGTTTGATAATGTCCTTGCTTTCTCACTCCAACTATCTCTCGCTTCCTTCTTCAAGCACCTAAAACAAGTAAACAATAGTAAACAACAACCGTGATAATAGAAAAATTGTAATTCAAACTACTTAACAAGTCAAGAAACATTTAGCCATGAATATGTAAGATGACAAATCATGTAGGAAATCAATTTATAGTTACATATATATTGAATCAAGAAGAGATTACAACCATTGTCTTGACATTGCCATTCTCCTCTGACAAGGCTAGGTTCCCATAGACTTCTGCTAGCATTCCATGATGGCTTCAACAATAATAGTTTTAAGTCTCTTCCCTTTAGGCTTCATTACAAACCAAATTCACACTTCTCCCTCACACAACTAGAGAGCTACAACTATGAATAGCTTGTTGTTTATTCCAGACCAAAATAACGCTAGCACACCAACATTAACACTAACACCAACACTAACTTCTACTTCTGAGAAAGGCAGGTTTATATAGGATGAATGGATGGGAAATGGATCCTCTTCTCATGGGAGAAGGTCATATCTCTTGAGGTAGTTCCATCATTATAGGGGAAAGGAGCCCAAACTGACATCCTCGACCCCATCGGCCAAACCATTTACCAGCATTCTGTTACGAAGCTTCTAGAGATGGAAGCTTTGGCTCTTAATTTAAAAAACTTTCCATAACAAGACCGACACGATTGAAACATAGCTCAGTCACTTTGGTTGGCACTAGGGATAGTGCTAATCTCTGCACATCGGCACGGGGGAGGCAAAGGTCATTAGCGTCGATCTTGTAAACTGGGCAAAACAGAAGTTTCAGGGGAAATGTGCAAAAGGGAATTGATCTGATCATGAAGAGGGACACAATCTGGGTTTCTTCATGAAGGGAAAGCATGTAGGGTTCACTATAGAGTTCCTCTAGGATCAAGGAATGCGGAGTACAGGGACAGTGACAAAATGTTGTGTAATAGATGCCCCCTAAAGCGTGAAGGCCAAACTAGAGTGAGGGATGAAACTCTTTATAAATAAGTGCAGGGAACCATAGTCTATTGTCTGAAAACCTGCAAACAAGTACAGATACATATACATAACTAAAAACTCTATCAAATGATACATGAATCGAAGTATGGACACAACCATCCAGAGAATGATCATGCGAATGTATCCAAGCATGGACGCAACCATCCGTCAAAGAGGATCATAATGAAACCAAGGTATGGTCGTAGCCACCCACTAATGAGAAGGATCACATATGATAACTCATGGTATGGTCACAGCCGTCCATCTAAAAGAGACATGCATATCAACATAATCATGTCACATCACTTTGCCACTTGGACTTTTGTGATCTAAGTCCAGGGTCTTGCACTCCAACACGACCTGATCAAAGTACAAATTCTAACATGTGAATAGATGTGTTGACGTTGAACATGCTAAAAATTCGTTTGATTACCAATCAATGATGTAAATTGTTAACAAGTGCAAGAGAAACCACTAATAAAGACAATGCTCCTCAAGGTACTATCAACACAGTCCACGGAATGTGAATAGAGGAACTAAGGTTGAACACCCATGAAATCACTCGATCGAAAGCCAATGATGTGAACTTGTCATCAAGTGCGAAGAACTTACCATTAAATCATGCAAGCTCTAAGGTACTAGAAGGGAGTCCCTCGGTCAAATTCCCGAATAATAAGTTGAAGTCGACTGAAAGAAACTGTGTCAAAGGAGGGCCATAATGTTTCCCACATCATTGACATGAGACGAAAGGATGCAAAATGATTTTGGATGATACAGAGAATCAGAGGTAAGTGTAACTGCAAAAGAACAACTCTTGAACATATCGACGACATGACTGGAAGTTTGGAAGTTTTTGGATCCATGGGATCGATGGTCATGATGACATGGCAGAGATGAATGGCCCAACCCAGGAAGGTCAACGATACAAAGGAGGATATTGCAACCTGACGCGAAGAAGAAAGTGTCTATTCAAGAGTGAGCTGCTGACACAACTGATAGATTTCCAAATTTTCCCCCACCATTCCTGGCAAGTACCCCAATTATTTTTTAATTGCATGCTTGAAGGGGATATCATATGCTTGCACTATAAGTTCATCCTTTGGACAGATCCAACCTAGTAAGTTGTTGACATGGCGAATGTTTGCTATATCAACAAGGGGAACTAACCCGATCGCAAGCCCCAATTAGACCTACTTTTGTTTGGAATGGCTAGTTCCAACGGGTTTTAAGGGACCTCGTAAACTGTTAAATATGTTGATAGATTGCTTCCGAGAGTAAGACTTCAATTAAATCAACAAAATAAAAAAGCTAACCTTTATGTATTAAATCCCCTCTACACTACTTCTAACTACTCTAATCTAGTTCTAGCTATCCTAATCTATCATGCAGGAGTATAATAAAAGAGATTAAACACGATGAATAAATTCCAAGTCCAAAGAATCAATTACTGAGTTCATAGATGAGAAAGGTTGTATTAGAGCTTGATTGCAATCAGATTACTCATACAGGAATACACATTCCTTCCATATAAATAAACCTGCAACTAGTGTTTAATATGGTTTTGAATCAGAGATCGTTTATAAATTAACCAAGAAATTGAATCATATTCAAATAAACAAGACTAATCATGAGCAGTATGCCATACACATGCACAAACACAAATCACATTTATATTTATGCCCTCGGCAACACTCTGCTTCAAACACATAAAAGAAAAAGAAAATAAATAAGAAACTAAAGGCCCCTTCTTGATGCAAACAATCCTCTTTATTCACAATAAACCAAAACCGTTCTTCCTCAAACAAAAAGCCCCTTCTCATCTTCCGAGGTAATACTTATGCAAAAGCCCGTGACTCTCGGTCTTCCCTGTCTCTTCATCTACCCTACTATTTTCGATATACAAATTGAGTATATAGAGATAGGATCGTCAGCATAACCGTTGACATGTAGAAAGCATATCTATTGGAGCACTTCCTTTCCTGAGGAAGTGAACAGATGTTGATGAAAGGGTGATTGTGTGTCACCTCCCCATGATGAAGATTGGGACAAATTTGCTTTTGGAATGCACAGGCGACGCGTGGGATCCCCACTTGGAATGCCAGAGGGTAAATCTTTAAACACAATGCTTCTGCATACATGACTCTTTGAATCCACTCCTGCATCCTTTACTTCTCGCCTACAGAGATAGTTGTCATTAGCTTCATGATTGTGAAAAATATAACATAAATGTTCAAACAAAACATAAACGCCACCTTTATTCACTTTTATAAAACTACGGGGAACAAGTGTGAAAGAAAAGGATTTACGCACAAAACACACTTAACACATAATTTTCCTGCTTAATCCATAGACTTGGCATGGTTTTCGAGGGCTTTAATTAATTGCAATCTGGTATCGACCCCTCTGCGGGTCGCAGTACCCATGCCTTCCACTTCCCCGATGTGCGATTACACTATCGAGACTCCACAAGCATGCCTGTTACACTAAAAACCCGCTCCCTTTGTTATATCGGGAAATTTGGAAAACACGGGAATACAAAGAAAATCTCGCTCCAGTCACTTAGGCCGAACCTCAAATTTTATGTATCGGGGCCTATAACTATCGTCGGGTCCGGCATATCACATATCGCAATATACACAAGCCTGGGGCTCCACTGATATGCGATATGTGATATGCCCCTCGACCTGAAAATATCTATATATATATATATATATATATATATTTGAAAAGCCTGGTGGGTTCGCCATATTGCCGCTCACATTGTGTATAAGGCCCGGGCTCCGCCGATATGCAATATGCGATATGGCCCTAAACCCGACATATGTCTGAAGTATGGTTAATATCGCCGTCGGGTCCGGAGTATAGCGGTGCACTTTATATATATAAGCCTTAGACCTTGGCCGATTGCGATATGCGACAAGGCTTTGGACCCAACATATGTATATATTGTGGTTTAAAATGTCGTTGGGTCTGGTGCCTTATGGTATGCGTTATGTGCCAAGGTTGAGTGCAATAAGCGAAAAAGGGAAGATTTATGCAGGTTAGTGAAGTCTTTCATTGCAAAGAGTTAAAATGGAAATGAGGTACGATAGAAGGTTTTGTGTGTGTTAAGTACTCAAATGGCTATAGTGAGGGTGGGGGTGATTATGCGTGCAGGCATAAATGTACTATGGATGCTTATGAGGATTTGAAAAGTCCTGATGAAGGGAATGGATGAAGGGCTAGGCTGAGTGTTGAATGAACCATGCAGGCAAGATTTATTCAAGGGGCTCAGCGATTATGAATTGAAAATTTGACTCACGATAGAGTTAAAATCACTGGGATGAAATAGATCATTCAGTGAGATGAGAGATCATAATTCTAGGGGACCCATTCAAGATTGCTACCAGGGCAAGTTTTAATAGGATGGTGGTTGTGGCCACAAAAAATGGCGAAACACTGGGCGAACCAGTTATCTTTGTTTCCAAATAAACCTTGGATCAATAACACATCAGGGTATTAAGATAAACTTGAAATGTAAACTATACAGATGGACAGGCATGGATTCCACTTCAACATTAATTTCTTCAGGTGGGATAAAGACAAATAGCTTCTACTGACTAATGGGGTTTTGACAAGCATTCTCCAATGGTAGTATTATATTTATTGACCTTTCTTTACCTATTTCCAACTTTCAAAATCCTTTTAGGGCCATCATTGGTCTGCCAATACCTGTTTTAGGTGTGTACCCCAGCTCTTTATGTAGATATGTTTATCTGCACTTTGTATAAGAATTTCAGTGCTATATTTTCATATGATTGAATGGAGTGCAGTCATGGATCATGCCATAGTTTTAAACCGCTTAAGCAAGGTTGGGCTTGCTGTGTCAACCGGTACTCTGAGCCCAACAACAGTCCCTACTCTAACTGGCTTCCCAAACAACTCGTCCTTCCAGATTGGCACAAGAACTTGACATTTCATTTTCTTTTAAATAAGTCCTAGTATCAGGCACAAGGACTAGAGCACAATTGGATTTGCCACAGGGTGCATGACAGTGAGCTTGGCCCATGAAAGGAGGTATACTTGTAGATGACAGGTATTGGAGAATTTATTGTGGTGGATGGAACCAATGGAGAATAACTGCAAACCTTACAGGCAAGTATAGGTTAGGTCTGAGTGGGATTAAAAATGCAATGTTCCTCCATACCAGTCGAGTTGTAGTTACACATTTTGTTTTATAAGGATGTCCCTGCATGCTCCAGATATCCATATCAATGGATCTTACCCGGTTCTCAATAGATGCCAATGAGTGGCTTTGGTTTGAACTCCACAGCTGATTTTCAAGTTCCCATGGGCTCATTGAAAATTTGTTTGATTTGGAAGGTAAAAACAACAGAATTATTAGCATGTTAATGAGGGAAGGAAAGGCCAAATGTGGTGTACGAGGGAGAATCTGAGAGGTAAAATGAGGCTAGAGGACTGAAATCAGTTGGCTGAGAAAGGACTGTGATTCAAAACAACAGGAAAATAAGCTTTGCAAAAAACAAAAAGAAAAGACAGAAATACAACTAAACTAACAACAAAATGAAATGAACTCTAACCTACTCAGGAGGTAGCCACCATGTGGTGGCTACTGGAAGTATCTTTTCAGATGATGGCCATTAATAGGGAGCTTTTCAGTCTCTCCCTATAACGTTTTCAACCTGTAAGTTCCTTTACCAATTTTTTCAACAACTTGGAATGGGCCCAGCCATAAGTGTTGGAATTTCATGTGTTTGCCTTTTGGCTCACTTAGCTTGTCCCATTTCAAGACTAGCTCCCTACTTGGAAATCTTTATCTCCTACCAGATGATGATCAAACCAATTTTTTACAATCATTTGGTGATTTTTGAATTTAATTATGGCTTTATCTCTTAATTCCTTTAGCGTCATCAGTTGGTTGATCCTTTATTGAAGCAAGGCTGAAGGGGTTCCTCTTGAAGTTTGGGAGAGTTGTAAGGAGGGACGGATAACGTTTGGAGGCAATATGGCTTCCTGTCCATAGATGAGGAAGTATGGGGAGTTTCCTAATGCCACATTAGGGGTGACCCTATCAGACCAAAGGGCATTTGTTAGGGAATTGTGCCAATTCCTCTGGTTGTCAGCGACAGATTTGCGGATTATGCGGATAAGGTTTTTATTTGAAGACTCTGCAACTCCGTTTCCTTGGGGGTAATAGTTTGCTGCATACCTTATGTGGATTGATTTATCAAAAGCAAACTCATTCAATTTCAGTGATGAAAAGTAGGAATCCTTATCAAATATGAGAGCGTCAGGGATGCCATACCTGTTGATAATGAATTTCTCAATGAATGATATTACCTCATCCTCGTTCACCTTCCAAAGCGGGATGGCTTCTGTCCATCTGGTGAAGTAATCAGTCGCTATGAGTAAATACTTATGCTGTTGTGAAGAGTTTGGATTGATCTCGCCTACGACGTCTAGGCCCCATTATTGGAACGGCTGATAAATCATAACAGGCTTGAGGGGAACGTCAAGCTCTCTTTCTTGTCCTGTCGCAGTTTGACACACCTTGAATTTGCGAGCATGGTTATGCGAGTCTCTGAACACTGTGGACCAATAATACCTAGCTCTTAATATTTTGTGAGCAGTGGTCTCTCCGCTGTAGTGACCAGCTACTGGGTTGTCGTGCATTTCTTTCAGTACATGGTCGGCATCATCCTTCTCCAAACACCTCAACCAGATTCCATCATGACTTTTCTGTACAAGACGCTGTTGGCCAAATGATTATGATTGGATTTCAATATGAGTTCTCTCCTCTGTGATGCATCCATGTGCCCAGGACATGATCCCTGCACTAGATAGAAGCGTATGTCATAGTACCATGACTCAAGGTCCAAAATGGCTTCCGACATCTCTCGCTCATACATTAGTGCTTCGTTAATCCATAAGGGCTCTTCCCTGAGTTCCATTTGTGCATATTACATGCTCAAAGTTTCTAGTTCTTCAGATGCCCCTTCTTTGTCTGCCAAGGCTTCTGCCGCTAGCCTAAAAAGTCCCTGCCCTCAAACTATCTGTGTTGGTTTTACCTCAAGGTCGAACTCTTGAAGGGCGATTATATAGTTCCCTCTTCGTTCACCCATTTCCTTCTACATGAAGAGGGCTCTTACAGCAGGATGGGGGATGATGACTTTGGTCCTGGCCTTTAGTAAATAAGGGTGGAAATGTTTTGCAATCTTGAAAACTGCATAGCCCTATTTCTCCACGTCCGAGTAGTTGAGTTCTGCCCCTTGGAGATTAGAGCTCATATAAGAAATAGGGACTTCGTTGCCTTCGTTGTTTTTCTAAGTGAGTATTGCGGCATATGAAACATCAAAAGAAAAAGTGTATAAGAAGAACTCCTTCCTGAAATCAAGGCTGACCAATGTAGGAGCTTCAGCGATGGCTTCCTTGATTTGCTGAAACAATTTCTTAGCTTCATTGCTCCATTTATACACAACATCTTTCTTCATCATTAGCTGCATGGGGCGCACTATTTCCCTAAAGCTTGAGACAAATTTTCTAATGAAATTAATCCTCCCAAAGAAAGATTACATGGATTTTTTAATGGTCGGGGGTTGTATTCTCATGATGGTCTCTATTCTTTTAGGATCAATAACAATCCCTTCTCTAGAGAGGATATGACCCAATAGTTTCTCCTCTGTGACTGCAAAAATGCTCTTCTTGGGACTCAATGAAATTCCATAGCTTCGACATCTTTCAAAAATATGTCTCAGGTGATAAATATGATCCCTTTTGTGATATGAATACACAGTGATGTCACCCATGTAAACCACTATTGATCTATTAATCAACCCTCAGAAAGCTATGTCCATAGCCCTTTGGAATGTGGAGCCCACGTTAATGAGTCCAAAAGGCATTTTACGATATGCGTAGGTGCCCCCTTTTAGTGTTGAAGGTTGTCTTAAGCTGATCCCCATGAGATATCAATACTTGATTATATCCTGAAAACCCATCTAATAGGGACAACATTTCAGACCCAGAAACGCATTGAAGGATGTGTTCCATAGAAGGGACAGGATAGTTATCCTTTTGAGATGCTTTGTTCAGGTTTTTGAAATCAATACATAGCTTGATGTCTCCATTTTTCTTTCTTACTGGCACGATATTGGCTACCCAGCGGGTGTGTCTGACTAGGAAGATGATTTTAGCATACAACATCTTGTTTAGTTCTTTCTTCACCAATGGTTCTAGGCTTGGATGCATCTTACACAGCTTTTGTTGGTAGGGCCTGGCCTCTTTTTCCAAAGGGATTACATGCTACATAACACTAGTATCAAAGGTTTTTAGTTCTTCATACATCCACGCAAAGACATCCTTGTATTCTTTACATAGCTTAACAAATGCAGCCTTTTCCTGTGGAGAGCACCCCAAGCCCAGATTGACATTTTTTGGGTCTTCTTTGGTCCCAAGGTTGACCGATTCATACTTCATGGATGAGCTATGCATTTTGCGATTAGTCGGCTTCTTGAATTTATCATGCAAGTCATACAGGTGCTCCATCTTAGCAACTGACTTGGGAATCACATTGGGCTGATCCTTTTTCTCACCTTCCCTCTCATTCATAAGCTTGTCATGCTTCTCTTCATTAATGACTGCATTTTTGAAAGTCTTCTCGTAGTGCAAGAGCTCAAGGATTTGCTCATCATCTTTGAACACCTGCCAATTCGAGATGTTATCAGGCACGGATGGTCTAAAAATAAATTCAATAGAACATTTATTTTTCTTCAATCTAAAATCAACAAAAGTTTAGCAGCCATATTAGCCATCAAATCAGCATCTTGGTTTTGCCCTCGAGGCATGTATGTGATATTAAAAGACTCAAAATTGTCAATTAATTTCCATACCTCATGTTGGTACCTTATCAGGTATGGTGAATTGAAATGTATCCTTTTGCTTACCTGATCCACGATTATTTGTGAGTCACCAAAAACTTTAAGATTTTTTGCTGTATTGTTGGTGCACGCAAACTCCAACCAGCTGGCCACCAAATGTTGGTTCCCTTGTGGGTCAATGAGAATACTCCTAGCACTTGCACCTTCAAGGTAGTTAGATCCATCAAAATAGAGTGTCCAGAATATAGAATCTAATGCTACATCAATTGAACTACTACCTAAGAAATTAGTCCTATCATCTACTATAATACAGGACAGTTCATCAGTTGGATTATGGGGGGACTTTGCAACTGTGTGAATGTCAAATTTTTTTCAACTGTTTCTACATGGAATTCTCCAAAACAAGTTTCTGTGGCACAAACATTGAAACTATAATTCCCAAGGATGGAGTTGGTAAACATTACAAGCTCATTAGGACCATTTAGTTCAGTTACCACATACTTCACGTATCTTTCTCGATCAACTCTCAACATATCACCTTTTCCCTTCTGAGGCAACAATAGATGGGACCAATCAGTTGAGAAATATCCATTGAGTTCTGCTGACCAATCCCCACTAAGCAGCATTCCATAAGCCTCGGGTATATTAACTACCACTATATCAACGACTTGTGTGTATTGTGGTTTAGCAGCCATCTGAATCAACACATCTTTCAGTTCCCCAATCACTTACATATTCGTCCTGTCTAATTGCATAATTCGAGTCCCAGTTTTCTCAGGTATATCATGCAATCTTTTGGCAACAGCCTAAGGCATCACAGTGGATGAGGCACCAGAATCTACCAAGTAATTGTGTACGTTCATGTTGAGGATTTCAAATGTGACAAGGAAAGGTGGAGTCATGGATTTTGATTTCCTCCCTATCATGGCTGCGCTGACATCTTGGGGTTTTCGATTCATTTTAGACAGAGTGGCTTCCATATCTGATGGTATTTGGGTTGTATTGGAGGTGTTGACAAGTCTGGACACCGGCTTCTTGGTTTGACTGCTTGGGATGGTGGGAGTTTTGGAATTTTTCTCATTCATAGCTTTCAGGAGCAGATCTCTTTGCTGTGTTAATTTAAGCAAATCAAAGTATGTGATATTGGCCCTAGACTTCTTAAGATCATCCTCAATATTGTAATCAATGTTATAAATAGGATAGGGTAGAGTAAACATACAAGTTTTATTGTTCTTAGGTGGGAGTTTACCATTTGGAGTCACATTCATTGTAGTGGGAGTTGTTTTCTCTCTCTCCGTCTGGTTTTCCACTTGGGTATTCTTAGACTGACCACTTGGTCTACCCCTATCAATAGGAGGTTTGGGAGCAGGTGCCTTCAAGGGGTGGACATCTTTCTTCGTTTTGTCAACAGGCTTCATCACACCTGGAAGTGGCCCTTTACTTCGTGTGTGGATTTCATTAGTGTGGATTTCTGCCATACAATCTTCTTCATCATCATCTTTTTCTTTTGTATGGAAATCTCATAGTACATTGATCTGAGATTCTTCGTCCACAAGCTCTTATACTTGATACTCTTCCTCATTTTCTTGTTCTGGCTCCAGCTCCACTATAGGTTCTTCTTTTTAAGGAGCGACCTAATAAGAGCCAACTCTTCCATATTTAAATTCCCTTCATTGGGTGGAGAAGGTAGTGCAAGTTGACCATGACCACCTTCTGTTTTCTTACGATAGAAAGGCTTAAAGGGATTTTTGTTGTTATAGTCTCCTCCACTACCACTAGTACTCTCCAGAATTCCTTTTCATATCAATGACTGTATTTGTCAGCTTCTTAATGATCCAGTGCAAACCTTCTACATCCGTGGTATCCTTTTCCTTGGTTTTAGCCCTTTTGTTATGACTCCCATTATTCTTCTTGGATGCTTGAGAGGCTTTCTTTTCTCCAGTTGTAGGGTGGCATGCACTGAGACTGAGAATTTCATTCTCGACTTTTACTGCTTCATCGATAGCACCTTGTAAGGTCTATGCGTTACTCCTTTTCACCCACATTGTAGTAGGGACAGGGAGAGTAGTGATGTAGAATTCCATGAGAACCTCTTGTGTAGGTCTGGCAGTGGCCAGGATTTTGTTGAACAAGGTGTTGAACCAGATATTAAAATCCCAAACCTTTTCTTTGGTTTCCATTTTCAGATGGGATAGTTCTAGGACTAAGGCAATAGGGGTTTTGTCATCGCCATACTTGTCTAGAAAGGCTTGTTGAAAGGCAGCCCACGAGGTGATCAATCTGGTTCTCAACCTAAAGTACCATGTGGAAGCTGCACCAGTTAGGGTAAAAGGGAATAGGCGAAAAACTATATCTTCATCAGCTACCCCCAGAATGCGCACAACCAGGAAGAATGATTTGATATGGTTTTCAGCAGTGTCTCCCCACTTAGGGTCAAATTTAGGCAATACCTTTTCTGCATTCTTGGGTAGGGGATGCTACTGCCCAGGTATCACCATGGCATCCTGAGCGAGCCAGGGAGGCAGTTCTCCTGGAGGAGGGACGTTAGCCATGTTATGGATATGGAGATTCTGGTTGAGGGTCTCTTCGTTAGGATTTTCCAAATCAAGCCAAGGATTGCCTTCAGATGGGGAATCCTCTGACATTTCTTCCCAAGGAGAGTTGATACTCTATAAAGAATCAAGCATTATCTTCAAGAGAAGGGGTTGCAGATGTCTCCTCGTTTATGTGATAGACCCTTGGTTTTCCTTTTGCTATTGGAGGTAAATATTGAAAGATAGGGAGCTGTGATAGGGAACGAGCATAAGCCCGAGTAACTCTTCTGACTGGTTGTTCCTGATTGATAGGATACTCCCACAATGTTTCTTCTTCGAAACGAGGCTTTTCCGAATGATAGGAGGGGTATTTTCGACCTTCACAGTCCATATATTAATCTTCTTGAATCCATGCATGGTACTTATAGATAAAATATTTAAAAGCTATGGATGGCAGTTCAGGCCCTCCTTCTAGCGCCAATTTGTTGACATGGTGAATGTTCTCTATACCAACAAGGGGAACTAACCTGATCGCAAGCCCTAATTAGACCTACTTTCGTTTGGAATGGCTAGTTCTAACGGGTTTTAAGGGATGCCATAAACTGTTAAATGCGTTGATAGAATGCTTCTGGGAGGAAGGCTTCAATTAAATCAACAAAATAAAACAGCTAAGCTCTGTGTGTTAAATCCTATCTATACTACTTCTAACTACTCTAATCTAGTTCTAGCTATGCTAATCTATCCTGCAAGAGCATAATAAAAGAGATTAAACACCATGAATAAATTCCAAGTCCAAAAGAATCAATTACTGAGTTCATAGATGAGAAAGGTTGTATTAGAGCTTGATTGCAATCAGATTACTCATACAGGAATACACATTCCTTTCATATAAATAAACCTGAAACTGGTGTTTAATATGGTTTTGAATCAGAGATCACTTATAAATTAATGAAGCAATTGAATCATATTCAAATAAACAAGATTAATCATGAGCAGTATGCCATCCATATGCACAAACACAAATCACATTTATATTTATGCCCTCGGCAACACTTTGCTTCAAACATATAAAAGCAAAAGAAAATAAATTAGAAACTAAAGGCCCCTTCTTGAAGCAAACAATCCTCTTTATTCACAATAAACCAAAGTCGTTCATCCTCAAACAAAAAGCCCCTTCTCATCTTCGGAGGTAATACTTATGCAAAAGCTCGTGACTCTCAGTCTTCCCTTCCTCTTCATCTCCCCCACTGTTTTCAATATACAAATCGAGTATACAGAGATAGGATCGTCAGCGTAACCGCTGACATGTAGAAATCATATCTGCTGGAGCGCTTCCTTCCGGAGGAAGTGAATAGATGTTGATAAAAGTGTGACTGTGTGTCACCTCCCCATGATGAAAACTGGGACAACTTTGCTTTCGGAATGCATAGGAGACACGTGGGATCCCCACCTGGAATGCCTGAGGCCAAATCTTTAAACACAATGTTTCTGCATACATGACTCTTCAAATCCACTCCTGCGTCCTTTACTTCTCACCTACATAGATAGTTGTCATTAGCTTCATGATTGTGAACAATATAACAAAAATGTTCAAACGAAACATAAACACCACCTTTATTCACTTTTATAAAACTATTGGGAACAAGTGTGACAGAAAAGGATTTATGCACAAAACACACTTAACACATAATTTTCCCACTTAATCCATAGGCTTGGCATGGTTTTCGAGGGCTTTACTTAATTGCAATCGGGTATCGTCCCTCCACAGGTCACAGTACCCATGCCTTCCACTTCCCCGATGTGCGATTACACTATTGGGACTCCAGAGGCGCGCCTGTTACACTAAAAACCCGCTCCCTTTGTTATATCAGGAAATTTGGAAAACATGGGAATACAAAGAAAATCCCACCCTGGTCACTTAGGTCGGACCTCAAATTTTATGTATTGGGGCCTATAACTATCGTCAGGTCCAGCATATCGCATATCACAATATACACAAGCCTGGGGCTCCGCCGTTATGCGATATGTGATATGCCCTCGGACCCGATAATATATATATATATATATATATCATATTTGATAAGCCCGGTGGGTCCGCCATATCGACGCGCACATTGTGTATAAGGCCCGGGCTCCGCCGATATGCGATATGCGATATGGCCCTGGGCCCGACATATTTATGAAGAATGGTTAATAGCATCATCGAGTCCAGAGTATAGCGACGCACTTTATATGTATAAGCCTTAGACCTTGGCCGATTGCGATATGCGACGGGGCTTCGGACCCGACATATGTATATATTGTGGTTTATAATGCCATCAGGTCTGGTGCCTTATGGTATGCATTATGTGCCAAGGTTGAGTGCAAAAAGTGAAAAAGGGAAGATTTATGCATGTTAGTGAAGTCTTTCATTGCAAAGAGTTAAAATGGAAATGAGGTGTGATAGAAGGTTTTGTGTGTTAAGTACTCGAACGGCTATAGTGAGGGTGGGGATGATTATGCATGCAGGCATAAATGTACTATGGATGCTTATGATTATTTGAAAAGTCCTAATGAAGGGAATGGATGAAAGGCTAGGCTGAGTCATGAATGAACCATGCAGGCGAGATTTATTCAAGGGGCTCAACCATTATGAATTGAAAATTTGACTCGTGATAGAGTTAAAATCAATGGGATGAAATAGATCATTCAAAGAGATGAGAGATCAAATTTCTAGGGGTCCCATTCAAGAATGTTACCAGCGCAAGTTTTAATAGGGTGGTGGTTGTGGCCACAACATAAGTTTAATGAGCCCTAGGAAGGAGAAGCTCATGTTTGTCATGATGACGAATTCGCTGTCGTTTAATATTTTAACGAATCCAACAAAGGTGTAACTCGGTATCTTTTTCATGTTTAAAGAGTTTGAAAAATACACATAAAAGAAAACTCAACATGGTCCCTTTTTGTACATTTGTGTCTCTCGAGCCCGAGAAGGTAGAAACGATACTTGAGAGAACCACTTGACCATTTCAGTCAAGGAATACCTTTTTCGTAAATAGAGCTTCCCAACCCAAAAAAGGGGTAAACTTATATTCGGTGCACGACATTTCACATCCATTAACGAGTTTGAAACAACAAGGGCTCAACTATATTTTCACTTTTAAAGGGTCGAAAAAGAGCTTGAAAGCAGACCCCCCCCATTTTTATTCTCTTTAACGAGTCAAAAATGGAAACAATACTCTGCAATCTTTTCATTTTTTATGAGTCAGAAAACATCTTAAAGGTGACTTGTCCTGGATGAACGAGTGGTATAAAGGGAAGCAACTGGTTCCAACAATGGTGGAACTACTCAAAACATGTAATGGTCAAGAGGCTGGCTAAAAAAACCACTCATCACTGCAGTTCCTCAGGAAAGGAATAACAACCAAGTGAAAGAATATGATCGGCCAAAGAGATGGTGGCGATGGAATGAAATAACCAAGGCTCATCTAGTAGAAATTAGTGTATAAAAACGACAATCATGAGATGTAAATTGGGCATGGGTTCATTCTTACAAAAGCTTGAACCATGGAGAACTCTTCTTGGATTCAGTTTCATGTTTACACAAGCTTGAAATGAAAAACTATGCTTGCTATAAGTTTACATGCCCCCAACATAACACTCTGCTTGGATTCGGTTTCATGTTTACACAAGCTTGAAACGAAAAAATATGCTTGCCATAATTTTTCACGCCCCCAGCATAATGACTCAAATGAGGTACATGCCCCCAAGCTTCATTTCAGTCAACTAGGTGGATGGAATGAAGGTTCACTTTCAAGATCTTGGAAAGATTCGACTCGGATTTTACAAGATCTTAATCAAAGACTCAATTTGGAAAAGGGTGGTGCTTAATTTTTTAATGAGGTTGGCATAGTAAAAGAACTATCCTTGGACATATGTTTCATTTTTTAACGTGGTTGATATAGGAATAAACTATCCTCGGGACCCTTGTTTCATTTTTTAATGAGCTTGACACAAGACAAAGAACTATGTTCACATTCCTTGTTTCATTTTTTAACGAGGTTGATATAGGAAGAAACTATCCTCGAACTCCTTAATTCATTTTTTCACGATCTTGACATATGACAAGGAACTATGCTCATGACCCTCGTTTCATTTTTTAACGAGCTTGACACAAGGCAAGGAACTATGCTCATGCATCTGTTCATGAACCATAAGAGAACATGGCTCCCAAGAGGTCTTTACTAGATGGAAGAACCACGCTCTGGGAGGAATACATGTCAATTGGTACCATAGATAGATCAGGTTCCAATTCCCCTAGTACATAATGTACTATACCATCTCTGTGATCATCAACAGATGTGGAGATAGAATAGGTAGCCACATAATTTACTTATGGCAAGAAAGGTACTACTTGCAAACAAGAGCTGATAGGGGACGATGGTTGCAAAGGAGGCATCTGGTGACCAAAGAATGACAATTGATCAATTGTCAAAATTCTCCCTTCATGCAGAAAAAAACCACACGGAATAGCGAAGAGACAAGAGCTCCCATGACATAAATATAGTCACGTCCAAGGAGAAGATTGAAATCTAAGGGACCTTGGACTACCATTACGTCTATATATATGGTCTTTCCTCCCAAAGTAATAGGGAACTTTGGAAGGACCCCCAAGGGTTGAATGGTTCCTCTATTGAAAGCCAACATATTCTGAGTGACAGGCACAAGTTGTGGAGAGCCCAAATCTTGGCGAGTAGTAGAAGACATGATGCTTACAGATGTGCCTTCGTCTAATATAGTGCCATGTACTACCATATTATAGGCTTGTATTGTGATCTGGAAAGGCACATAAGATGGGAGGTGGAAAGCAGTCAAGTGACTCCAATCGAAAGAAGTGATAGAATTACCTAGTGGGCGAATCATATGATTGCCCCCATGCTATACAGGAATATAAGTACGACTCTCTTGAACATCCAAGATGGAAGAGTTACTCTTTGATTCATGAGAATCTAAGGAAACGAGAAGAACATGAGTAGTATGGTCACCACTCTTCTTTGGAATAGAGTGATCAATTGGTGGTGGGACCAAGTCGACACTCTTTTTGACCAATGGTTGGTTGGGAACAGACAAAAAGAGTCATGCTCAGGAAGAGAAGGACAGGAAAGAGACGAATCCAAGTCAATATGTTTACCAACTAGGAAAGGGTCAAAAGAAAGCTTTTGATAACCAACATGGATTTGGGGTTGAGGAGATACAAGTTTTTCCAAAAATTTGGAAGCTTTATCTATAAGAGGACAAAGGTGAATAAGATGCTCTCCTTCACATAACCTACAGGGGAATCTTATCTTTCCCTTCTTCTTACCATCAGTAGCTGAAGGTGTAGCATTGACATGATCTCCATAAATTGATGGGGATGGTTGATTCAGGTCTTGGGACCATACCTCTAAGACTTTGGGAATTCCAAGACAATCTCGAAGGAGATGGTCACCCTTACATAGCCTGCAAGGGAATTTTACCTTCCGTGGAGGATCGGAAGGTTTTTCGACAGGAAGTACATTAGGATAAATAGCTTCATGGTCGGCCTCTCGCTTATCAGACTTCTTCTTCTTTGTCTTATTCTTCTTCTTCTTTTCCTCCTGGTTACTAGATTTGAAATTTTCACCAAGCGAAGTAGAAGAAGAGGGTGAAGAAATGGGGGAAGAAGGAAAGGGGTCAACCTTAGAATCATCGTGACATGATTTGAATGAAGGATATGGTAGGGTAGGCATTGGGATGCTCGGGACCACTGAGGTCAAAAATAACCAAACAGGTAAACCAATGGTTAACCCAGGGAAGGACAACGTTTCCATATAAGGAGCACCATCATTTCCAAAAGAAGGAAAAGAACCAAGATTCCCATCCGAGGGGAACCCCTGACTGGTAGACTCTGGGAATGTTGCCATTAGAATCGACCCTAAAGAATCACTAAGGAAGATAAATTTAATCAGGAATATTTCGTGGGCAGTTAATTTTAAGACACTGAAACAAAACTTTTCCTTTTCATATTTTAAGAGTCGAGAAAAGGATGAAAGGTGACTCTATCACTTTTTATTTGAAACGAGCTCAAAAGGACAAGTGATTGGTGATATTTTCAAATTTAAAGAGTCAAAAATACCAAAAATGACTACTCAGGGTACTCTAGGCATAAAGGAGTAGCAGGTAAGCATGAACTGCAAAATACCTCCCCGAGAACCGAGAAGTACAGGCAGAAAATCTCCCCAAATGTTGTGTTTGGTGTATCACGTTTACAAGGCAGAAGACTCGGCTTCCTACGGATAAAGGATTGCAGACCTAGTGGGGTCTCCCTTCATATATGTGACAGTACGAGGAGCACAAGTCCATACTACCATCATCTAGTGCTGAAGCGAATGACAGCTACTAGGTTTAAAGGCACTGGAACACATCTCTAGCCTAGATCATTAAATGTGAGCATTAAATTTCAATGCTTCCTTAGGTTAATTCAATAAATTTTAATGGTTGATCTTGAATTAGGTTTCAATTACAAGGCCCTACTGCTATCATCTGAAAACACTCCTACATGCATCTATATGATAAAATAGATCTTTATCTTCGATGAAAATCAACACTAATCGAGGGATAGAGAGCACACAATCAATGGAATAATCAAAGAATGAAATCCTTCACTAAGATATGTCCTAAATGCACTTAATCTTCCTTTAACAACAAAATAAGTTTCATTTCATTTTCATGCCTATGATGATGCAATTCTAGCTTCTCAATAATGCTACTAATGCAATATTTTCACTTAAGTAAACTAGAATGATGTTCTTCTTTTCATAAAATGAAAAATCAATCCTTCACATAAAGTACTTTAATGAAAATTTCATAATTCTAAACAAACAAGCATCAATCAAATCGAAAGTATGATAAATGAAACTGAAAGAAACTTCTTCCTTGAATCGACAAAACCAAACACATAAAAGCTTCAATCGACAAACCAAGAAATGTAATCTATGCTCGGAATGAGAAAAGAGATGCTCGAGATAAGAGTACAAACAAGACTCTTTCACTCATTCAATTGAAAATGAAGTGAACAAAGCATCCTAGTCACTTATGGGATGAAGAAGAGAGTCTAAGGGTCAAGACACACTGGCACTAGAATGGGAGGAATTCTGATTTTTCTTATCTCAGAGACCGGAGCGACTTTTGGGCCAAAAAAAAACGCACTGATCGGCACGACCGACATGACTTCTAGGCTAAAACTAGCATTAATAGCCCTGATCAGTACGAATGTTTGGCCAAAAATAGTGCTAATCAAGGGATTTAAAGAAAAAAATAGAAAGGAAATTCACATAGGTCTAGACTTAACACATCAGAGGGTGTGCTAAACGAAGAAAGCACATAAACCAAGCTAAATGAAGCTCTCTAGTCAGGGAGAAGATGGTCTAAAAGGCTTACAGGGTCAAAATCATGAGAGCAAAACACACTGAACAAGATTGGGGACAGACCCTAATCTTCACTTATAGGCATCAGCGCAACTGCCTAACTGACAACAAGCGCCAGAGGTTGGTCAGCACGAGTGTTTCTCAGCATATCGTACTGATCGACATGACTATCAGTGAATTAAGGAAATTGAGCAAGGAAGCCAAGAAAAAAAAATTAAAGCTGGGACCAGATTTGCTACTATGAATTTCAAACTCAGACCAGTAAGCAGAAGAAAAGAAACATAACCAAAGGGAAAAAATGGAACTAGAAAAGTTCACACGAAATCATGAAATCTCAAACAAGACAAACAGAAGGATTGGCTCCCCAGCGGAGTCACCTATTTGCGGTGAAGTAAAATTATAAGTGCAGACACAAACAAATTCCTCTAGCTCGATAATGGGTCTAGCCACAATAGATACATTTTATGGAATATTTCCTTAGGTTACAACCAATTAAGAGGGCCTACCTCTTAATATGCTTATCTCATTTGATGATGTCCTTTCTTGCTCACTCTAGCTATCTCTCGCTTTCTTCTTCAAGCACCTGAAACAAATAAACAACAACAAACAACAACCGTGATAATAGACAAATTGTAATTCAACCTACTTAACAAGTCAAGAAACATTAAGCCACGAATATGTAAGATGACAAATCATATAGGAAATGAATCGATAGTTTCATATATATTGAATCAAGAAGAGATTACAACCATTGTCTTGACGTTTCCATTCTGCTCTGACAAGACAAGGTTCCCACACACTTCTGCTAGCATTCCATGATTGCTTCAAAAGCCATAGTTTTAAGGCTCTTTCCTTTAGGCTTCACTCCAAACCAAATTCACACTTCTTCCTCACACAACTAGATAGCTACAACTATGAATAGCTTGTTCTTTACTCCAATCCAAAATAGCACTAGCACACCAACATTAACACTAACACCAACACTAGCTTGTGCTTGGGAAAAAGGGAGGTTTATATAGGATGAATGGATGAGAGATGGATCCTATTCTCAAGGGTGAAGGTCTTATCTCTTGAGGTAGTTCCATCATTATAGGGGAAAGGAGCCCAAACTAACATCCTCAACCCCATCCAGCCAAACCATTTACCAGACTTCCGTTACGAAGCTTCTAGAGATGGAAGCTTTGGCTCTTAATTTAAAAAACTTTCCATAACAGGACCAGTGTGACTGAAACACATCTTAGTCCCTCTAGTCGGTGCTAGGGATAGTGCTAATCTTTGCACATCAGTGCGGGGGAGACAAAGGTCATTAGCACTGGTCTTGTAAACTATGCAAAACAGAAGTTTCAAGGGAAATGGTGCAAAAGGGAATTGATCTGCTCATGAAGAGGGACACAATGGGAGTTTCTTCATGAAGGGAAAGCATGTAGGGTTCACTATAGATTTCCTCCAAGATCAAGGAACGGGGAGTACATGGATAGTGACAAAATGTTGTGTAACACTAGCTAAAAGCGTTTACAATCATCATGATATCATTTACCCATAATCTTCAATCTTACAATCTATTATATCATTTACCCATAATATTCAATCTTAGCATATTTATGGTCTGGCGGTTCCATCAGTGGACCGTCCTACAATTTACACTCATCTAAATGGACCATTAGCACTTTACCCGCCACAATGTTAAACGTAACCTATCCTTTGCACAAGTCATCATCTTTTCCTGCCAACATTGTCGTCAACAAGCATTGATATCATGATTACATAGAGTATTTATCAACCAATAATCAATCCTTAATAATGATTATTCAACATCCATTCATGGCATACATGAAATGTAAATAAACTATTGCAACATGCTTCCTTTAACAACACTGCATATGCATTAGTTATAAGTGTATAACCAACAATGCATGTTTATAAACAATACCGTATTAACTAATATTTCCCCTCACATAAGCACACATTCTTGCAGGACAAATCACTACAACTTTCAAGACATTCCTTTAAATGAACTAACACATCATGCTTGCAAATTACATAAAATTTATCAACAAAATTAGCCCTTCAGCTATTATTTTTTGTGCATGCAAATATGTAAAGAAAGCTAACATAAATAATGTTGATCCTATGCATGCATATGCATATGTATATTATTTCCAAATGAATGCTAATATAAATCTTGCATTCATATACATCTTATTGTAAAAGAAACTAAGATAATAGTTATGATAGCATAAAAGTAATCACATATCATTTTTCTAAAGAAATATAGCTCAATAATTATTTTTTTCTATCCATGCAAAGAACATATCTATATAACACAATGACTATTCTTGTGCATGCAAGATCTTATCATAATAGCCCTTTTTTAATGTACGCAACATATATTCCCTTCTTTAGAATTCTACCATTATTAGCTATAATTTTCATGTACACAATTACATACTTCTTTCCCAAAAGGAATTTAATACTGCCTCATTTCTCTATCTTCCTATATGTAAGTTTCTCATGCTTCCTTTTCAAGAAATTACCATAAATAACCATACAA
Organism: Pinus tabuliformis; assembly: GCA_031772625.1. Taxonomy (NCBI): domain Eukaryota; kingdom Viridiplantae; phylum Streptophyta; class Pinopsida; order Pinales; family Pinaceae; genus Pinus; species Pinus tabuliformis. The sequence continues at coordinate 149,547,767 of CM062804.1, read as the reverse complement.
GGTTAACTTTCTCATGCTTCCCTTCAAGAAATTACCATAGATAACCATAGAAGGTTAAATCAACCTTTATGCACCGAAAACAATAAATTGACACAATTCATCTAGCCATACAATCATTTCAAGAGATTATTATTTTCAAGAAATTTAACATAATAAGTTTCTCTATCTACACACAAAAAACATATTTTCTATGTCACAATGGATACCCTTTTGTACATGCAACATGTGTTTTTCCTAAAAAAATTACCTTTACTTCAATGCACATAATCGTTTCAACAAACAAGGATGAATTATTGTGCTTGTATGATCAAGATTCATATGCGACTTTTAAGAAACAATATTTATTTTTCATCAATTCATGCACAATCTTTCTGCACTCAAATCCTTGTAGTCTTTAATTATACAACATGGGTAATATATGCACATGCATACAGATCCATGAAGACCCTTCTAAGAAAATTACTCTAATTAACTGTTCGTTTTCAAGAAAACCTATCCCAATTAGTTGTGCCTCTATGAATTAAACACACATACTATAATGCATGCAAAATTCTTTTCTTTTTTCCATGAATCTAATATGATAATGTATGTAAGGACATTTCACTTCGAAATCTAATACATTGATGCATGCAATTAACCTATTCCTTTCACCATAACTAAATACTAAACAACGTATTCTTTTGCAAATGATAAGAACATAATTATCTATCTTTGCATGCAATACAAATTCTTATCCAAAGAAAACTAACATAATAGTTTCCCTTTTTCGTATAAAAATACAAATTTCCTGCAACCTTTTCAAAACAACTTCGGTAACCTATGTTTTCTATGCATAGAGAATTATGAGTTATTTTGAAGATAATTAATCCAGTTAATTTTCTTTGGTTCACAACCCATATAAACTTATCAAAAGTTACCATAGTTAACTTATAGTTGAATCCATGGAAGTATTTCCAAAAATATAATATTCTTTTATTTTCTTATAAAAATTTTATATTATCTTTTATAATGTATATATAGATATATAAGTGTGTTTTCTTTCCAAAAATATAGTGTATGGAAACAATGCAAATGCTAATAACTTATCCCCAACTTTCCACATAAATTATTTTATGTGTAATTTTCTCTCATTCTTTTCCCAAGAACATAACATCATTAAAAGCCACTATATGCATAAAATATATATAATTGCCTTTTTAAGAAAAGAATGTAGTAACTTATCTTTTTAGTCGCTTATTCGTCGAACATTGGAGTAACTTTTCACTGTGTAAATACACTTCCAGTAAACAGGGAAAAAAAGACATTTGTACACCGAAACCCACTAGGCATTTATGTGATAAATGACATGAATCCCATCATGGTACTGCAACAGGGTTTTGAACTGGAATGATCCTCGCGGTGATAACTCTCACACACATGCTCATCTTCGATTATAGCCAGAGTAACTCCATGCATAGTAATATAGTTCCTTTCTTGTCAAAATATGAAGCATCAATCGAGGCCTTCAAGACCATTATTTGAACATGAAAACCTTCCACTAGTTTGGTAGTTCACTTGTTCACCCCCACAGGAGCTCTCCTCTCCAGTTTTTAATAGAAATTTATCCTCTAGTAGTTACTCGTATCAACCAAGAAGATGGTGAAAAGGATAAGGTATTTCTTTGGTAGTTGCAACTGGAATCTAACTAAATATTTGAAAAAATGGTTAAACATGGTTATCTTAATTTAATATATTGTGATAAATGTCATGAGTAAAGAATTATAGGGATATTACATACTCCCCTCCTTAAAGATAACACCGTCTCAGTGTTCATATCTTGCTAGAAATTTAAATTTTATAGTAATCTAAATAACCCAGAAGGGGATACTTTCGCTTCAAAAATGAAGGAATTTCATTTCCAAAAATATCATTAAATCAAACAATAATGTGTTTTATCAATAGTCATAAGCATTTATAAATGCAAAAATATGCAAGTTCCACTTTCCATCACTTAGCCATTATTCAATTTCAAAAATAAAAGCAAAGTCTCTATATCAACTTACCAGTACTTACTAATTACTCTGGGAAGTCATGGTCACTTTTACGCAAACACTTTAATAATGGTTCAACAACCCATCAACTCTCTATAGAAAACGCCCTACAATGTATGACAAAAAAACCCAACATAATCATATTAGTCATAATCTTTTCAATCAAATGAAATAATTTTAACTATCAATCATTCATGCAATGTCAAGTGATATTTTAGTCACAGTTCTTCCACAAGTACTCAGAGAGCAACAACCCTATAATCGTCAAAATGATAAATCACTCACCACATGCACATTTTCTTAACTCTTGCTAAAGACATCCACACCATACTTCTAAAAGTACTCAAAGAGAACCTAGCTCTCTAACCATCGAAATGATCAATAAATGCACAAAGTGCATATTAGCCTAGCCCCTTCTAAGACATTCAAAATATTAGAAATAAAATAAAGGAACTCCACTGCCAATAATTCCTTACCGAGCACTAGGCTCCTTTCTCGTCAAGATGTACATAAATTATTTACACAATTATAAAGAAAAAATCCATTTTTAACACAACACATAACTGATTAGTTAATTTTTTCTACTACGAGAACCACAATGGCGAATGAATGCTCTTCCTAACCCATGAGAGCTAGTTCCCACAACTAGATTGAGCCATTTTCACATCCAGATAGTTATTTGAAAAACACCATACTAGGTCCATTATGGAATTCCACTAGCCAACCAGCTTAAGAATTCCAATGACCACAAAGGGTCCAATACAGGATTCCTCTTTGTAGCATCTTGCATATTCCTTTGATAACGTCCTGTCTATGAGGAATTTTGGGCCTCCCCCAACAGGCTCCAAATCAACAGAGTTTCTTTAGTATTTTTCCCCTCTTCACCATATTGGTTATCTCTTGTCCCTTACTGAGATCATTTATCTCTATGGAGAGGAAATTTGGCTAGGCAGGGGCCATCAACCCCTCCTAGAAGGCAACCTCCATTAGCCCAAGGCCTTATGGCCTTTCACAACTGACCACAACTATCTGGCATGTTAAATTTCTCTTTTATCACTCTTTCTCACATTAATTTACATAATTAACCATATGGACATTATCATTAACACAAGAAACATTTATGTACACCATGAATTTATACTTAACCCTCAACATGGATCCACAATATCTAGATTGATAGGAAACATAACTGATGTACATGCAATATGTATTTTGATTTCTCCAAATAAAAATATCATAGATATCATAACATTATACTTTCTATTTTATGGTTGTAATTCACATTGTAATGTTTTACCTTAACAAGTTTTCATGTTGCCATTAAGCTACCCCTACTTAATCCCATCAGCAACACTAGTCATAAATATGCATTGTTTAAACATGTATTCACTTCCACGAGAACTTTAGTTTCATACTATTGATGGTGCTAGACCCACCAAAATTTCAGGGGATCTCCCCGGTAAGAAATCCCAATTATACATAAGACTGTTTGGAGTAGGATTCCCAGCAGTGCATAGTAAAGGTAGCACCTTGACCATGGTAGCGTGCAAAGGTAAGTATGATAACTTTGTTGAAAGAAAGTGTGTGACCTTGTAGCGAGTCAAGTGAGATGCATAGGGCTTCTCACACATGGAGGGGGAAGGAAAATGTGTCCCTTAGAATCATGAAATTTTACACAGCCTAAAAGGAGCACACGAGTTAAATGACATTAGAAGTTAGAAGGGGAATAGTCCATAATCGAAAGAGATGGGTAAATACAACAACACGTCTTCAACAAGATTTGTACAATAATATACAAAATATTTCATACACAAATGCATAAGTGAAATAACATACATTGCTAAAGTAACCAGAATAGTCAAGCAACAATAACAGCATATGCATGAAAACGTGTTGGCTCAGTTATATTATTAAGTGAAATTTCCATCCATACATACACCATTGATAGCCACTAGCCCCAATAGTGGAAAATTATAGTCAACACCTCTTGCTCCTCCAAAGAGATCTACTTGCTCTACATTGTGGAGAAGCCAAGGCTCGTTGCAATACTCTCCAAGCCTTATATAAGTAATGCCTAGCCAAAATCTTGGCTCCCAAAAGCCATGGCTATGAATTATGAGGTTCTATTCATAGCAAAGGGTGGGGTGACCTTGACATTCCACTTTGTGACTCTTCGTCTACCCTCATGACTCTTCAACTTCTTTAAAAAACTCATTACATTACATACTAACTGTTCACATTCCACTAATGACACTTGGAATTTCACTTACAACATATTTACTAATAATATAAACTTTTCACATGTACCCATTTGAGAAAAAATAGGATAGAGATAGCCTAACAAGACAAAATACTATGACTCCAGATTTTGGGGAAAGACCAACTCAAGAACCTTGACTTGATTCTACTCGGTCACATACTGATTCCAAGCTTGGTACAGTGTGATTATGTCCCCAAACTACTTGATGGTGTCTTGCTAAAAGCGAACTCTTGCCTCCATGGCATTTGGATATATGGTCTTGGAACCTTTGTCCATCTCATCTTGAAGCATGCGCAATGTTGTCTTGAGTGTGGCTAGACCACCAACGTACTTTTTCATGTTGTCTTCACTCAGCTACAAGTCATCATTCGTGGCCTCGTGCATCAACTGCTCCATGTACTTGTCGACCTATAACCAGACTTGGTTCTTGTGCTTAGCTTTGGTGAGGGAACCTGCATCTGTTCACTCTCTTCCTCGGTTGCTAGTTGTTCCATATCGTCAACCTGTATTAGCGATTTTTTCTCTATCATTATGCCTTGCATTTGTTCTTCATCTTATTTCTTCTTCTTAGCTCTTGTTCTTCCTTCGACTCTCTTGCTCTGCTTTGTTGTCTGTGTCATGTGCTTCCTTTAGCAACTGTTGTCAGAGCTCCTTGCATGAAGACTGAATGCCTATTCGCTCTACGTCTTTGTCCTCCCTCTATTATGTCAGTGATTTCCTCTTTCCCTGATCCTGTACTAGATTTTCACCTTCTACCACTGCTATTGGTTTTGCTGCCATGTTAACATTGATTCCTTTTCTGGAAACAATTGGGAATCTGCATATATTCGCAAGTAAACTGGTGCTTTCTCAACTTCTTCCTAAGTACTGATTTCAATGGTCTCTCTTGAAATAGCTATCTTTGGTGCCATGGTATAATGACTATCGGAGAGAAGAATTTCACGAGTGTGGTACCTATGGGACAGAAAGGACACTCATGGCAACCAAAAATTAGCTCTTACAAATCTAACTTTACAGTGTGATCAAGCAGCAGCCAGAGCATTTGATGAGAGGAAATGTGCAATTTTAATTGAAAAGGGGTGTTTGGCTGACTGTGGGAACTGTGCACTACGCAGTCCCAGCATTCAGTGTGGAAGGCTACTGACTAGAACTACGCAATGCGCAGTTTAGTCTAAGACAGGGTCTGGGAGTGACTATGCATTACACCGCCTTAGTGACCAAGCTAGGAGACTGGCTCTTGGAATTTTGCATTGCACAGTTAGAGCCAGACTAGGGTAGCCTTTGGGAAATTCCAAAAGCCAAGGTATAGGCCTTGAGCTGCCAGATTGCATAGTGCATGCAAGTGAATGTGAGACACAGGCAGGGGGAGTCCAGATCTGTCCATGGGGAGTGTGTAAAAATGAAGATATGAAGGATGATTTAAGGATGAGTGTAGATCTAACTAAGTGTAGATATATGGATGTAAAACAAGTGCAGCAATGGATCAAACTGAAGGAACACAAAGCCTACGAAGGGATTCGCAACATCGATGATCGCTTGTGCACAAACATGAAAACTCATGCGATGCTTGGGAATGGAAATGTATAACTTGAAACAACACCTCTATAAGCTAAAACAAGTTAAAACTCTAGCAGTCATTCAACAAAACAAGAGAAACAACACTCTCACAAGATAAACAAACAAAAGCCACAGAAAAAGTAGCAAAAGGAAATAAAATCAAAACTCAACCCGAAAAGTGATAACAATGCTCTGAAGGCTCCTTAATCTCCTAGGGAAGCTACAGCTTGATGATCGAATGCATAAGTGAGCCCTAGAGGCATTGATTACATAGATTTGAGAAAATGGAGTTCGAGACGTGTATTCTTGAGATCAAGGACAACAATGACACTTAGCAAAAACTTCTAAAGATGGAAATGGGTAACCTTAGCGAAGCTAATAATAGATTCCCTACTTCTGAGGGATGTTTTTCCTCTTATCTTCTTGCTTTTAGGGAACCCTTCCATGTATTGCTCGAAAATATTGTGCAATCTTGTGGAGGATCGGTCAACTCTTTGGTTCATGCACTAACAATTTCTGAGCACAGTATGGTTCTGCGCAATTTCCCAGTTGAAGGTAGGCTTTCAGTTGGCTCTGTTTAATTCTAGACTTGAGTGCTCATTGTGGTTTTGGACTGCGCAATTTCTGGACTAAAGGCTGGCGACCAATAGGCTCTGTGAAATTCTGGAGCTGAAGGTTGACTTGAACTATTTGAATGCTCTCTATAGTTTCCCAACTGAAGACAAGCTACCAGCTGGGTCTACACAATTCTAGAGTCGAAGCTCACTGATGGGTTGCATTGCACATTTCCTAAGAGCAAGGCTAGTTTCCCTCAAGGATTGTGCAGACCATCAAGGTAGTGCAAGAACCAGATTGCAACCAAGTCACGGGATTAGCTTATGGTTAGACGACAAAGCAAGAAAGCAAACACAAGTGATAAAGCGAAAGATAAATTCAAATGAAAGCATAAGTACCTAGGCAATGCAAGACAAGCTACTAATATTTAAGGAGGGGGGCTCCAAAATTGAGTGAAGGAAAAATTTTGGAGGTTGGTTTTAGCCGCTACAACATTGGCAACACATTGGTAGAACTCCAGCTCTCTATATGGACCTTGTCTCGTGTAAAGCAAGTCTAACTCCTCCAGAAGTATTGTTTGATTCTTTGATCGTCACGACTTCCTCACTAACTTGAGTTAAATATATAGTCCTTGTCATTCTCTTAATCGATCAGCACACATACCAAGCCAATTCAACTGAGTGGTTTCGATTGGGGATGAGGGGTATATTGATGCATAAGTAATATAGACTATCAGATTTTTAGTTTCATCTCTGGTGTTGCTTTACTGCCAGTAGGCTTGGATAGTACTCCAATGGAGTCACTTCAAGAACACAAGCATTTCTCCGTTGTTAGTGAGCCTGGACAGTACCTCGGCGGAGTTACTCGCTTCTCCTCTTTTCGCAAGAAGCCTTTCTCTTCTTGTGTCTTTATTTTATTTTTCATTTTCATTTTTTCATAGAGCTCTGCATAGGCACTTATTTATTTTTATGAGGTGGTAGAGGGATCCCAACTTATTGAGAGCATAAGAGGTTGTCCCTTAAGAGAATTATGTTATATATACCTCTGACATACTTTTTATGGATTCCCCCCTCACCTTAATCTACTTGACTAAGTTGAAAAGGGTTAACCAAATATAGAAAAACTGATTAGAGTAGGTAGTACTAGTTAAAAGTGCAAGTGTCGTGTCTTCACTGAGACTCACTCTGAAAAGGACATATTTTCCATTAGGGTATCATCGACTAAAGAACACAAGCTATTCATAAAGAGAGGGGATAACAGATAATAAAATGTTGATAAATGTACAAGTCCTCTTGTACTTCACCCTTCTTGTCTCAAGAGCCAAACATGGTGTCATGGGAAGCTGAACCTATGAGTACATAACAAGAGAACAAATCAAGAAAAGGACAGAACTAAAATGAAAGAAAAACAAGTAAGCAAAGAAAAACATGAAAGCAAATAAAACACTACTCCTACTCCTAAACTAAACATTGCATGGGCCTACTCACGTGAAGTGATATTTCCAATGTAGCCACCGATGCATTGGTTGGCCCATGTTGGTGAAGGCATGGTTGATAAGAAAGATATTCAGGTAAACCAACACACAATAAAGATAAAACAATGAAGACCAAGATGCTTGAAGTTTAAATGTGTCCACAGAAAATAAAAGAGTAAAAGCACAAGACAAACACTCTGTGGGCATACCATGGCGAAGCATTGCACTATGCGCAACTGATGAACATGTACACTCTTTTGATCTTGACAAATGACAAAACATGTAGAAATAAGAAAACTTGTGTTTCGAAACATGAATTTCTACGTATGACTCCTCCAATGCATGAGCAATAGGATCGTGTGATTCTAGTGGAGGAAGTGATATCTTTGGATCAGATTGATTTTCAATGGAAACGAGAGTCATGAGAAGCTTGGGGTGTTTCAATAGATCTCTGGTCATCAATGGAACTAACCTCAAGGCAACAAGAACCTGACATAACCATCATCTCCAGCTTAAGTTCCTCGATAGCCTGAGGGGTTTCTACTTCCTCAGTAGGTAGATCATCAAATACGGGTGGCTTAGAAAGATCAATAGCAAGTTAATCAGCATCATGATTGAATAAGTGAGTGAAGACATCACGACAACCATGTGTTAGAGTCAGTATTTTCAAACTGCCATCAGTGATCAAAACTCATCTTTTATATCATATTAATGTCCCATGTTGAAATTTTTATCATTCCACCTAGGTCCTCATGCAAACAATTTACTCACTGATGGTAGCCCAAAGTCAAAACCCCACTCTCCCTCAAAAAATCAATATTTGTTGGCCACCTTCTTTTGTCTTAATGAGCATACATTCATTTTAAAAGCTCATTTCATCATTTTCTTTTGTCAGTCGAGTCTACATGAAGTCTGGTTATTCAAGGTCCCATTAGGTCACTATGCTTCATTCCTCCAAGGTCTAATAAAAACACCATTCACTGCATAAGGCTAGTAAAAGCATGAGAGTGAAAGAAATAATATCCCTTTTTCATTCAAATAGGATTTGCAAACATATAACTATGGTTGCCAGAGCTCTAATTTTGATTCCAAAAGTATAACTTTTGTTTCAGATTATAATTTTATTTCTAAAAGAGTGATGTAATAATTTTATTTATTTATGTCATTTTATGTTTATCATATGTAATAAGTCACTATTCCTAGCTATTTACTCAAACTCTATTGCCAATATCATCCAAGCAATATTCAAAAGTAAATATTGCCAAAACTCCAACGTCATCCACCTGCAAAGAAAAAGTCAGAAAGGAAATTAGCAAAGAGATCAAAATGGTGAAATGAAACATTAGAAAGTGGGTTTTAAATTTAAAAGATCAAATTCACTCAGCTATAAAGGACCTCTTAGATTCAAACTCAGCTTCATTTGCCTCCTACCACTGATTAAGCAAACCCCAAGAAAGTCTTTTTATAGTTCTGGGCAAAAATCAACAGAACAGAGCAAGCGCTGCACATTCTCTTATGGCGTTACGTGTTCTCTTCTAGTGCTGTGCTTTTACTCGGTGTTGCACGTTTCATTAAGGGATTGCATGTTCTCTTCTAGCATTGCGCATTTTCCTGAGGCACTACGCACTCTCCACTAGCGTTTCACGTTTGTCCAGGAAGGCTATAGTCACCTCCTCAGCTACTCCAAATTGCATTCAACCTCCAAACAAGTAAGTACCAACTAAGGAATGTGTGTTTCTTCCTCCTTAAGTCACTCCCAAAGTGTTTAAAGAATTAATTGAAGATTCACTGTTTGTTCTATATCTAAACCCTAGATCTTCCCTAAAATTACCCTTGCACTCCCAATACCTTTTATACACTCCCATACACCTTCATTCCCTTTCCCTAAACCTTTTTATCCCAAATACCCTCTAAACCCTTTGTCCCAAAACCCTATGTCCTAGGTGTCACAACTACCTAGGCTCCCAAAACCACTACATTGCAAACAATTTCCCCCATCTCAAAAGCTATCATAATAACACCCTATATCCTCCTCCATTACATATATACCTTCTCCCATCTCCTTCATATTTACCCTTCCCCATTTCCTATTCCCAAAAAACTACATTCCCACTACCTTATACCTCCCTAGGGTTTGATATTAAACACCATGGCAGAAGAGGAATACAAACCACATAGTGAGGAAGAGGAAATAGATAGAGAAGAAACATAGGTCAAGACAATACACAATGGAGGCAAAATACATAGATTTGAGCCCACAAATCTCAAGGAACTCTTGGCATCCCCTATGGCTATGACATCCTTCAAATGGCTAGGCTATTATGATTTCTGTGAGCAAGTTTAGGCAGTCCAACACCATCCTGAGTTGACTAGGCTCTTCATAGCTAAAATCTAAGATAACCAAGTCACTCTAGCAGGTATCACTTTTACTTTATCTACTGCCATTATATCAATTTCCACCAGAATCCCAAATGTTGGGGAGAAATGGTTTAAACAAGGTGATGTTGAGAGACATTATTATGAGCCTTACATGAAACCAAGGTACTGAAATGAAATAAGGGGCTATTTTCCTTTTTTATCATGAAATATTTTTCATGTGAAGGTAGATTTTCTAGGCTCTATTTTTATCACATCCGGCTTTTAATGCATTTCACTAGGGTAAAAATGCTCAATATACCCTACTATCTTTTCCAAAGTGTTGAGAAGATGACCTACATTTCCCAAAAGACAGAGTATAAAGATCAAATGAAGAGTCTCTTTCATCATTCCCTTATTAAAATCTTAGTCCTTTATCATCTCAAGGAACTCAACATTGCATGGAGTACGTTCATAGCTAATCCCATATTCACTCATTCGTCTACTCAGAATGTTGAAATCATCCCATCATCGTCTCATACTTCCACCTCCATTCCTCCATATCAGCCCATAGATAATTCATCCTCATCTGATGAGTTAGCCTCACCATCACCTCCATCATCACCATTCCATGAGGATATTCATTCACCTAATAGAGATGAAATCAAATAGCAAGAGCACATTGAATAGGGTGGAGTCATCAAGCCTAAATGGGATGATTTAGGCATTTTGACACATACTTATTAGAGAGGACATACGCAAGTGTTTGCACCACATATCGTGGGAGGGGCCTTGCCTTCTTCATTAGGAAATTAGATACATAAGGGCAAGGAAAAGATGATAGAGACAGAGATCCAGCAGCAGGAGGAGGACTTCCATAAGAAAAAGTAGGACTTTAACTTAGTTGACCTAAGTGAGCATGATGACAGTGATAGAACAAGCATTGTCATCAAAGAAAAGGATGCACTCATCTAGGAGCTCTAGGTCAACTTGCAAAGGGAAAAATACATCATCTCATATTATGAGCAGGAAAACAAGCAGTTTGAGATCAAACATGAGCTCATGGAGATTCAGATCATTAAGATAAATAGGGAGGCTGAAAAGGCTAAGGCTTTACTTGATGAAGCATATGGAGAATATAGTGACCATCTAGAGGAATAGGCACCAAGAAGAAGGCCAAGGACTAGAGGCCTAAAAAGAGCATTGGAGCTAGAGAAACAGAAAGAGGTTGAACTAGCTAACAAGCTCACCCTAAATGAACAATTTGCCAAAATGATCAATGATAACCATGAGAATTGGCTTGATAGGGTGAACAACCATCTTGAAAAGCTCCTAAACAATGCCAAAAGAGACACTGACATTCAAAGAAAGATGGAACAGTATTATTGTCGAAGAAACCAAATAGCAAGGGCAAAGCTCAAGGCTGCTAGGGCAAGAATTGAAGCCCTAATTCACCAAGAAGAAAAGAATAAGCTTGACATACTTGTAGAGGCTTCACTCCATGCCTAGCCACACCAAACATTAGCTTCTTGACCAGTTTTGAAGACTCTTGGTTCATTTTTAGTAATATTGTCTTTCCTATCTTTTTTGAGGCAATTTCATATTAGTTATTTGGTCAAAGGCGTTGCGCACTTTTTTGAGGAACTTTTTGGTAGAAAGAAAGCCACCAGTGGATTCAGAAGGACCATTACATCTAGGAAAACCATGTTTCCAGCCTTGGAATGCAAAAATTGCAGGTGAAAAAGGCAAAAAACTACCTAAAAATCATGTTTCTGCCTCATTTCTAGACTAGGCGTTGCGCGCTTGAGTACTCTTGGGATAATGGAGTTTTGGAGGGTTAAATCAAGCCCATTTTTAAAACCAAAGGAATTTTGTGAAGCTAGACAGGATAAACTTTCCAATGAGCTACCCTGGTCTAAATTTGGACATTAGGAAGGCAGGAAAATGTTGGCCCAGTTTTTTACTGTCTCTCTCCAAATTTGATTTTTACCTATGGGAAATCAATGTTTTATTGATGTAATTGATGTGGTTTATGTAATTATTATGTTTTTACTGTTACATAGGGTAAGTACATTAGGTAAATAGCCTCCATGAGATGTAATGAATCAGTTTACTTAAGTTAGGGATGAGTCACTTTGACCACCCTACACTCTAGCTATCAATTCAGTTTTTGTTGTAACTGCTCCTCCTCTCATGGATTCGACCCTTGAGGCTAGGATGAGTTGGTTTTGAGTCCTATATCATGTAATTTCTCAGTCATTCTATAGGTTGGACTCCATTGGATGTTGTACTAGTGTTTTAGACTTTGGCATGGAATACATTGGATGAGTTGTAGCTATTTTGGTGGGATTCCTGTGGCATGGTATTTTGATATTGTTTCTTCTTCAGTTACATGTGCTTGAATGTTTTGTACCTTTCATGATCCATTTCAGTTCTAAATATGTTTGTTTTTCAAGGTGTGATAAGTAGAATACATCTGTTATGCTATGTTTTGGAAATCGTCATAATTTGTTTTAGTTCTTCAGTTTAAGAAGAATTCATGATTTTCATGCTCCTTTTAGCACCTAACTAGTCTAAACCATTTCATCACTATACTACAAAGTGTTAAAGTAACTCGCCTACCTTTCCCCATCAGATGTCTACAATTCTGATTCTCTTTTGCCCTAACCTAGCTCACTCTTTGACCTAATTCACTCATCCAGTGACTACTACAATCAAATCAAATCAAACACACCCTGAGCTACTATATCTAACCTACAACCCTAATCTATCCATCCCTCTTGGTTGTGATCCTTTGGAGAGAGCCCTCTTCGGCTTGGTAGGGCTAGCTACCAAGTCAAAGGATTTGTCTGTGGTTACCTCAGTTGGACTCTTCCTCAACCTTGGAGATCTGGAGGAGTGCTAACACCATGATCAAAAAATTTGAGATCTATATTAGCATCCTCATGATCTGATGAATCATACAGAGGGGTTGATGAGAAACAAAAATCTTCACCATCTGAATTTTCAAAAGTGAGAGATGACAGATTGAGTGGATATGGAAATAAATATTTGTCCTCACTGCAATCAAATGATGGACTGACATCCTGTGTGTCTTGTGAATCATACAAAATAGAAACATCCAGGAATGAATTTTCACAAGAAAAATCACAAATGTCAGGATCATAGAAGATATCAGGATAGAGTGGACAAGGTGTGGATAGAAGGAGGTCATCCTTCATCTCAAGTTCTTCTTCAAATTTCCACACATACTCATAAAAAATGACAACGCAAGTTGGTTTCTCAACACCAAATCTGTTGACAACTTGAAACTCGTGAACATCACATGTGTAGTCCTGAATGGATGAACACAAGACATTACAATCTAGAGGATCAATAGAATGAGAGGACGGAGGTTGAGAAAACAATTTCACGTGACAACTAACATGCTTGAAGTCCACCTCTGCGCAGAAATCAAGAGAAAGTGGGGTGGGAGAATATAACAATTCAAGAAATGGGTTCGTAACTACTCCCGCCTCGGCATGCAGATCTAGAGTTGTTTGATGAGGAGCGTACAATGGGTCACCCATGACAGTAACCTTGTTTGACTTATATTTCATAGCTCTAACACTGAGGTATGTTGTGAGGGGTTCGAATGATTCTAACTCATGAGGATTTTCAGATACGTGAAAACAATAGTGAAACTATTCCTTGATAAATTTCCAATCAACTTCATCTTCAGGGATTTGAAAAACAAGATTATAGAGGCGATCCCAAAATTGCACAATAGATTCATTAGGTGCTTTCCGTAATTCTAGAATTTTTTTCTTGAGTGCTTGACGGTCATAATGATAGAAATCATGACCTAACTCTCTGATGATGTGATTGAAAGAGTGAATTGAGGTTGGGGGCAATGTGCAACACCATTATCATATGTGCCTTTCGAACGTGTAAGTGAATAGAATATAGCCAATTTTGTTTTAGGGGACTTCATTCCTGTGACAGAAGCCTACGAAGGAAACTTCGTGCCTTAGCAAGGTTTCTCTGCCTTCACCGTCATACTTCAAACATGACAAGTCATCAAGGACATCCTCTGACGCTCGGAAATCATCTATATGAGAAAAGAATGTCAGAGGTATGATTTTAATGTAAGTCATGAATGATGTGCAGAGATTCTGAACAAACTTTGAGGACTCAGCTTCGCATCTGGCCCTCCTTCTATAGCCAAAAATGGTGACGGTGATGGACCCGCCAACATGTTAAGGGATCTCCTGGGAAAAAAGTCCCAATTAGACCTCAGATTGTTCGAATTAGAAGTCCCAACAGTGGGTAGTAAAGGTAGTGCCTTGATGGTGGTAGTGCGTAGAGGTAAGTATGATAACTTTGTCAAAAGAAAGTGTGTGATCTTGCAGTGAGTAAAGTGAGATGCATCGGGGTTCTAACACACAAAGGGGGAAGGAATGTGTGTCCCTTAAAATCCTGTAATAGTACGCAACCTGAAAGGAACACATGAGCTAAATGACATCACAAGTTGGAAGCGAAATAGTCCACAATCCAAAGTGACGGGTTAATACAACAACACATCTTCAAAAATATTCGTACAATCGTATACAAAATAGTTCATACATAAATGCGTAAGTGAAATAACATACATTGCTAAAGTAACTAGAATAGTCGAACTACAATAACAACATATGCATGAAATCTTGTTGGCTTAGTTATATTATTAAATGAAAGTTCCATCCATACACACATCATTGATAGCCACTAGCCCTAATAGTGCAACATTACCATCAACACTGTCTACTCCTCCAAAGAGATGTATTCGCTCTACATTATGGAGAAGCCAATGCTTGTCACAATACTCACCAAGCTTTCTCTGAGCAATGCCTAGCCAAAATCTTGGCTCCTAAAAGCCATGGCTATGGGTTATGAGGTTCTATTCATAGCAAAGGGTGGGCTGACCCTTGACATTCCCCTTTATGACTCTTCATCTACCATCGTGACTCTTCAATTTCTTTACAAAAATCATTACATTACATAATGACTATTCACATTCCACTAATGACACTTGGAATTTCACTTACAACATGTTTACTAATAATATACATTTTCCACATCTACCCATGTGAGACAAAATGGCTAGAGATAGCCTAACAAGACAAAGCACTATGACTCTGGAGTTTGGGGAAAGACCAACTCAAAAACCTCCGCTTGATGCTACTTGGTCACATACTGGTGCCAAGCTTGGTACTGTGCGATGATGTCCCCGAACAACTTGACGTTGTCTTGTTGAAAGTAGACTCCTTCCTCCATGGCATCCGAGCATATGGTATTGGAACTTGTGTCTGTCTCATCTTGAAGCATGCATAGTGTTTCCTTGAGTGTGGATGGACCACCAACATACTTCTGCATGTTGTCTACGCTCAGTTGCAAGTCATCACTGGTGGCCTCGCGCATCAAATGCTCCATGTACCAGTCGACCTACAGTCAGTTTTGGTTCTTGTTCTTAGCTTTGGTGAGGGAACCTGCATTTGTTCACTCTCTTCCTTGGTTGTTAGCTATTCCATCTCATCAACCTGTATTAATGTTTTTTTCTCTGTTATTATGCCTTGCCTTTATTCTTCTTCTTGTTTTTGCTTCTCAGCTCCTGTTCTTCCTTAAATCTCATTATACTTGTTGTGATGTTAGTTCTACTACCTGCAAGCTATACTCTTTTCTGTTCCTCTTCTCTGTTGTTTGTGTCCTATGCTTCCTTTTGCTTCTCCTATCAAATCTACATGCATGAAGACTGAATGTGCTTTCACTCTACATCTTTGTCCTCCCTCTCTTATGTCAGCAATTTCTTCTTTCCCTGATCCTATACTAGCTTGCCGCCTTTTGCCACTGCTGCTGGTTTTGATTCCATGTTAGCATTGATTCCTTTTCTATAAATAGTTGGGCATCTGCATGTATTGGCAAGTAAATTGGTACTTTCTAAACTTCTTCGCCAATACTGCTTTCAGTGGTCACTCTTGAAACAACTCTCTTTGGTGCCATTGTAAAATGGCTATTGGAGAGAAGTGCTTCACGAGTGTGGTACCTATGGGACAGAAAGGACACTCAAGGCAAGAAAACATTAGCTCTTACAAATATAACTTTACATCATGATCAAGCAACAACTAGGGAATCTGATCAGAGTAAATGTGCAGTTTTGACTGATAAGGGGTGTCTGAATGACTGTGGGAACTGTGCACTGCACAGTCCCGACAGTCAATGTGGAAGCCTACTGACTGGAACTTCGCAATGCAAAACTTAGTTTAGGATAGGGCCTAAGAGAGACTGCACATTGCATTTTCTCAATGACCAAGCTGGGAGATTGGCTCTTGGAATTGCATAGTGCACATTTGGAGCCAGCCTAGGACAACCTCTGCATAATTCCAAAAGCCAAGGCAGAGGCCTTGAGTTGCCATATTGCACGTTGCATGCAAGTGAATGTGAGACCCAAGCAGGGGGAGCCCATATCTATCCATGGGGAGTGCGCAAATAGGATGATCTGAAGGATGATGTAAAGATGAGTGCAGATCTGAGTAAGTGTGGATGTATGCATGTAAAAAAATGTAGCAATGGATCAAATTGAAGGAACACAAAGCATGCGAACGGAATCGCCACATCAGCGACCATTGGTGCACAAACGAAAAAACTCATGCGATGCTTGGGGAAGGCAATGTATAACTTGAAACAACACTTCTACAAGCTAAAACAAGTTAAAACATTAGCGATCATTCAAAAAAATGAGCGGAACAACACTCTCACAAGCTAATTAAACAAACACCACAAAAAATGCAACAAAAGGCAATAAAAGCAAAACTCACCCCGAAAAGTGATAACAATGCCTTGAAGGCTCCTTGATCTCCTAGGGAAGCTAGATATTGATGATCGAATGCATAAGTGAGCTCTAAAGGCGTCCATTACATATATTTGAGTAAATGGAGTTCGTGACACATATTCTTGAGATCAAGGACAACATCGACACTTAGCAAAAACTTCTAAAAATGGAAATGTGTCACCTTTGAGAAGATAATAATAGATTTCATACTTCCTAGGGATGTTGCTCCTGTTAGCTTCTTGATTTTTTGGAACCCTGCCATGCACTTACCGAAAAGGTTGCATAGTCCTGCGAAGAACCGAGCAACTCTCTGGTTCATGCACTGACATTTTCTAAGCACAATATGGTTCTGCGCAATTTCTGGGTTGAGTGGCTATGGGATGCCTCGTAGGCTCTGCACAATTTCCCAACTAAAGGCAAGTTGTCAGCTGGCTCTGCGCAATTCTGGACTTGAGTGCTCACTATGGTTTTGGACTACGCAATTCATGGACTAAAGGTTGGCCGCCAACTGGCTATGTGCAATTATGGAACTGAAGGCTCACTTGATGGCTTGGACTACTCTGTGCAGTTTCCCAGCTAAACACAAGCTGTCAGCTTGGTCTGCACAATTATGGAACCTAATCTCACACTACGCATTTCCTGAAAGCCTAATCTCATTCACATATTCAAAATTTAAACCTTTAATATTAAATTTTATTATTATTATGAATTACTATGACAAAGAAAAATCATAAAATATTTATCTATGCCCACCCATCAATATTGCCAAAACCCATTACTAACTCCTCACTTAATCACATTAGCAAAAAAAAACTATGTAATTAAAAATCTAGTTTTTCTCCGTAAATATCTAACAATATAAATACCTATAAAAATCTCAAATTCCTTAAAATTTAATTAATTAAATAAACACATCAAAATCATTCTCATTAATTTAAGTAGCACATGAAAACAAGGACACATTTTAACCCCAAATATTTTGGGCCATAAGATGTCTGTCATATTTCATTTCTCCTGTGACTTGAATTAACATACAACTTCATTCATATACTTCATTCATATATTTCAGACTTTCTCTGATGTATTCAACTGTTTTTATTATTTTCTCTGCAATTTCGTTCTCGCAGTAGCCGTGCAACAATAAGGTAAGAAAATAATTCACCATTCTATACATATAGCTGGATGACAGCACAACTTTTTACCAAGCAATTTGTCCTTGCGCCTCTTATTTCAGCATGAACCCCCACACCCACCTCCGCATCCTCCACCACATCCCCCACCGCAGCCGCCGCTACCAGTGGCGGCATTGGCCACTACTACAGCAGTGGCTGCCACAGCTACCCCGTCTCCAGCGCCTCTCGCCACAAACCAGGCATCTGTGCGGCCATTTCCGCTCTGTTTCTTCTGTTGCGCAACTCCTCCACTAACGTGCACAGGACGTTCCTTCCCATAGCGCTTCCTCTTCTTCTCATCACCATCGCCATGGCCAACGCACGAAATAACAGTCATGGCCACCATCGCTAGAACTACCACGACTCCAAATATGGCCCATATAAAGGATTCAGGCAGAGCGCACGCATTAATACTCTCAGACAACATAAGACGGGTAATCCTGGCCATCCCTAGAGACTTTCACAGCCACCATAGTGAGAACGCGAGGTTGTTACATAAAGAGAGGAGAACATAATGCCCTCTTCTCCGAATTGAAGCTTCTCTGCATTTTCTATTCTGTCATTTCCTCATCTGGTTGTTCATTGAAGTTTCTTGGTACCATCTATTTTGTCATTTCCTCAACAACATTTCACCTTTTGCCACAAGTCCAAGAAGAATAGAAAATTTTTAATAGTCATCCAAGGAAGTTCTGGTATTATTTCTGTTGTTCACGTTTTGCCAAAAGTCCAAGAACCATAGGAAATTTGTGATAGTCATTCAAGGAAATTATGGTATTATTTCTTATCATCTTCACTGAAGTTTCTTCGAATTTTCCATCTGGAAAATTAACGATGGTCCAGTCATTTTTCAGAAGATTCATCGAAGCTTTTTTGAATTTCTATGTTTAAAATGCTTTAAAACAAATTAATTATGTATGGAAAAACCCTTTTAGATCTTTGACATTTATATGATGGCTTTTATCTTTCCTTTGCACTATTTTAAAATCTCATTCATTTTCCACTTATAGTAAATATAATTTGCATTTGACTTTCAAAAAGTTTGTCATATTTTATTTCTCACGAATTTACAAATAATCTTTTTGCACCCATCGTTAAAACTTATAATACCTCGACAATTGAAAATGTTAAAATAATTGAAAATATTTTTATTTTAGTATGATGTGTATGGATTTATTTTAATTAGGGATTTAGTAAATATGGAGAGGAATTAAAATGTTTTGGAGTTCAAATTTTTTTAAATGTAAAATTAAAAACACAAAGTTAAAGATTTAACATTATTTAATAGTTTATATATATATATATATATATATATATATATATATATAATTTTGTAGTTTTTAGATTATATTTTTTAATATATAAAATGAAATAAAGTTTTAAATATATATATATTTTTTTGGGATATATTCAATGTGTAAATTACTTAAATTAAAATTGCAATTTTAATAAACATTTATTAAATTAATTAAAATTAATCTAAAAAATGACCAAAATGTATAATTTTAATACTAGAAATATTTTAATAAAAAAATAATTTAAATAATTTTTTCAAATATTTTATATAATATAAGTAGTTTTTTTTTAACCATATATATTATATACATAATTCATATTTAAATATTTTATTTAAATTAAAATATGTTATTTAACATGGACATTGCAATATGTTAGTTCTAATATACAATGCAGTTTTTTATTATTATTAATATTTTTTAAATGAAACATATAAATGAATTATCATCAATTTTTTTACTTTCAGTTATTTTTTCTCTTTCATTATTAAAATATTTTGCTATGAATAATATTAAAATATTTTCCCATATATATATATATATATATATATATATATATATTATTTTTATAGTTTATTAAAGTGGAAATTTGACTTTACTTTTTTTTCTTTTTTTCTTTTTTTTATAAATATTTTACATATCCATGTTAACTTCTTTACTTTAATTTTTTTTTTTTTTTTACTTTTAAATAATTTATTTATGTCTAACATTGATATAAAATAATGTGTTAACCTTGGCTCTAGAGATGCCATGTGTCATCTCCATGCTAATCATGAAAGGAATTACACATTGGTTTCATCTTGAGCAAGACACTAATTAAATATTTTAACTACAATTTTTCTTTTCATTTGCTTTATGTCATATCCCTATTGCAACTACCCTAAGTAAAAAGTAATTCTAAGTTAAAAAACTTACGAATCAGTTATTGAACCGATTCTTGATTCCTGTAAAACTGAACGAGGGAAATGCCATGTAACGGATGCCTGGCCACTTTCTCGGGGAGGAGGTTGAGGCATGAAGATGTTGTGGGTATGAGATCAATGGGGAGATCGGCAACCCTTTGGAAGTTTTGGGGTTTTTATGCAGAATGGTTAATGGCACCTCAACATCGGTGCTCAGGGTTGTCCAGGGGTTTCTCTAGTCTCGTTGGCTGCCAACGAGCAAGACAATCCGTCAAGCATTGACAGGAAAAGATGGTGGTTGGTTCCAAAGGAAAGTAATGTTTAACATTGGCAGGAAAAGGATTATTCGTCCATGCAGATGAGTTCAAGCTGCAGTATTGTCCATTGCTAGAACAATTATGCCACAAGGAATGTTGCATGTGGCGGTATGTAAATAAAAGATTACATGAAAGCTGTATTAGCTTATAGCTAGTTATGTGACAGCTTAATGATGATTTCATTGTAATGATTTTAATAACAATGGTTAAGGGATGAAATCCCTTATGAGCCATTGAGTGAGGGGTGAAAACCCTCACGAGCGTTTAATAATAAGATTAAACGTTTGTTGGTTTTCACCCTACGGGGTTTCCAGGGTATATCAGTGTTCCATGGTGTGATTGATGTGATTGCCTTTTGTGTCAGTTGGATGACGTTGAATCCTTGATGTTGATGGTTCTTTATTTGATGGCATGATCATAATGTCCAAGTATGAGATTAGTTAATAAGGTTATGGAAATCATGAAATAGATGCAAGGATTCATGAGATAGTTTATATTATTACACTACCACAGTGGTGGTTAATGGTTATGTAACTTACTGTCTTTGATGGCAATTTACTTGATACACTAATGAATGTTATATTTAATGGTTAACGATGAATTGTGGAGTTATGAATTGGTTAATTACTTGTGGTAATTTGTATGAAAAATTCTAACTCCCTACTTTTACATGCGAGGTTACCGGGGTATGTGACAAGTGGTATCAGAGCTAAAGGTTACAGTACTGGCGCCTTTGGGAATTGGTAAGCGGAAAGGATATTGAGGTACGCCATCAGTAGGCATTAACTCAGGTATGAGTTTAATCATTCACATATTCATTTATGTAGTACACTACTTTTGGCATGATAGGTGTGATTCATGTTTATAACTGCTTTAAGTAGTAAATAATAAGTTGTTGCATAACTACGTTCATAACATTAAATTCCTGATGAGGATAAAATACAATGAAACTTTTGTCACACCTAAGAACAATATTGAGTACTCATTACATTCATGAACAATATTGAACACTCATTGAGGCAAGTGACAATCAACTACCAAGTTTGATTTGCAAATATGGCAATAACAATGATGCATTTAATGAACAAAATTGAAGTTACAATGAACAAAAACTTAATGAGCCAATGCATGAATATAAATTAGGGGAACATCCTTGAATAGGATGAAAAATTGTTTTAAAAAGAACATTAGAAGAACCCCTTTAGATATTGAAAACATGCAATGAGTTAAGCAGCGAGACTTGATTGTCATAACTAACTTTGATTCAGTCTTGTCATGGATGCATGAAGACGATTGGTAGTTGAGATTGGTTAGTGTTGTATGACTAACCCATAGAACTTATATGCATTAATTCAATTGGACTAAGATTGTTACAATAGTGGTAAAAAAGTGAAGGTTGATTGATGTCACATGCATGGAATGTGGGTATGAAGATTTTTACTCTCTCTGTGCTATAGTCCAGTTGTTCATGAGAAGAGTTCTTAATTTTATTCACCGTGAGAATGCATGATGAATAGTATATGCTTATGTCTTAATAGATTTAATGATGATTACCCTCTAATTAAGTGAAATCCATTAGCATGGTATGTGTTTATCATTACTTGTTGGGAGATAAAAACCATTGGAGCCTCGATTTAATCATGGTTGAATTTATCTCTATTATGGAAATGATGGATTTCTTATGCATGTTGCATTCCAGTGTGAAGTTAATTGTAGAGGCATGTTCAGTGGGTAACATTTCTAGGACCCATTCATGGTATAATTACATGTGATAATTACTCATAAATAGACTACCTGTGTTAATACAGTTGTCAGTAAACTCTAACTACCTTCCCCAACCATAGATGCTTCCAAAGGAAAAGGAAGCAAGGAGAAGGAAGAAGACCGTGCTGTAGGGACAGACGGAGATGGGAAAAAGAATCGCTAAGTCTGGTGATGACCAGATAGAGCAAGCTTTTGTGTCAGAATCTTGCAAAAGACTCTAAGTCTGGGGATGACTAGATAGCGCTCGATGTGCATGTGAGTATTCCCTTGACCATGCTTAAGGAGTTGGAAAATGATAACTATAGTGTGTTGATGTTAATGATTTTCATAATGTCTCCTTGAACTCATTATTCTAAAATGGTCACATAGTAGGGTTATGATAGTTGTTGCATCTAGCATCAAGCGGTAACTCTGATGCATGTGTGACACTTAGGAGATTATGCTTCTAATTGCATAAGTAGAGCAATTGCTTGCGGTAAGGGTGGTTTAATTTGTTAGTTGTGCATGGTGATCCATGGCTATCCTGCTCACTTTCTTGAAGAACATGTATGAATGTTTTATATGATTTCTTAGTGGAGAAAGTATTTGAACGCATGCAGTAAAAGAATGGTTCTTTTCTAGATTTCCTTGGTAAAGAAAATGTGTTAATGCATGCAATTAAAGATTGATTATTTTGTACGTTTTCTTGGTAAAGAAAATAGGTGGTTCCTATTAGAAAGACTCCACGTGAGTCTTGTGTGTGAATTCTTGTCTCTCGTCTACAAATCCTTGCTAAATATAGCCAAAGTATCTTCTTGAGAAAAGAGGATGAGGCATATAAATGTCCTGAGGACAAAGCATGGAAGGTGGCCAAGTTTTCTTGAATTAAAATATGTATCTTTATTTGGTAAAGGCTTCTTGGATATATATATATATATATATATATATATATATATATATATACGCTAATTGCATTATGATTCTAGTTAGTTTCTAAGTTCTAGTGAAATGATTATGCATTACATGCATGATAAGATAGCTAAAGATGTGCTTCTAGGCACATAGATATTCATTTCTAACTTTCTTGAAGGAAGAGTGTATTATATATATATACACTTAAATATAGTCTCATCCTAAGAGTATGCATACTTCATGTATGAAGATGAAGGATTTTGTGAGAGTTTTCTTGAAAATAAAATTAGAAGTTCTTTCCCTTAAAGACACATTAGAATAGTGTTCATGCAAGAAAACAAAATCCTTACTTGTTTCATGAAAAGAACAATGTGCAATGAAGTAAAGTAATTGTGTTAGGAGAACACATGTTGTATATTGGTAGCTATTGTGACTTTGGAATTATGAGTCTGTGTGTACTTAGAGAGAGTGGTCATGTTAGCTTCCTTGAAAATAATAATCTCTTGGAGAGATTGTCCTGTTGGATGAGCTGTGTTGATTGCTTGATTTTGATACATAAAGGATAAGTAAACCTTGTTTTTGTATCTTGATTTTTATGCCTAAAGATAGATATCTTTAATAATTTCTTGAAAGGGAATCTTGAGAAACCCTCACATCGGAAGATAGAAGAATGAGGTTAAAATGACTTCCTTAAGAAAGAGGTATGTAGTTTGTTGTATGAGATGATGGTAGTCTTCTAGTGAAGGGAATAAGTGTTGCATACATTAAAGAAGGGCTTATATGATAAGCAATAGTATGCACAAAGATTAGTCATTGTGACATAAAAGATATGTTCTTGTATGTTAGAGAAATTATGTTTAATTACACTAACAATGCATCACTAAAGCTAGCCATAGTAAATGTAAGATAATACTCCAGTAATGACGATTTGGAGTAAGACCACAGACTATGGCAAAATTGGAAATGTTGAGATTATTAACTCAACTGTTGTCGACATTTATACATTGATGAATATTTGCATATGCTTTTATACATGACAATATGGTATGCATGAAACTTCTTGGAAATTGAATATGTGTTAACTGATGCATATTTATAACCAACATTGCTGATGGGATTAAGTGGTGGTAGCTTAATGGCAACAAGAAAACTCATCACGTAAATTGCTGCAATGAGAATTGCAATCATAAATGAGAAAGAATGATGTTATATGATATGCACGAATTATGTTATGTGGGAAATTTGCATGCATACAACATGTATGATAGATATGTTTCCCATCAATCTAGATGTTGTGGACCCATGTGGGGGTTAAGTGTAAATGCATGGTATACATGCATGTTTGTTGTGTTAATGATAATGATTATATGGTTCATTGTGTAAATTACTTTGAGAAAGAGTAATAAAAGAGAAATTTAACATGCAAGACAGTTGCGGATAGTTGGGTTGATGACAGTTACCTGCCCGGAGGGGTTGATGGTACTTGTCTGCCCGGATTGTGAAAGGCTTGAATGCCTTGGGTTGATGACAGTTACCTGCCCGGAGGGGTTGATGGTACTTGTCTGCCCAGATTGTGAAAGGCTGGAATGCCTTGGGTTGATGGCAGCTACCTGCCCGGAGGGGTTGATGGTACTTGTCTGCCCAGATTTACTCTCCCTGGAATTCTTGAGCTGGTTGGCCAGTGGAATTCCATGTTAGACCTGGTAAGGTCTCTATCAAAGAAACTATCTGGATGTGAAAATGACTTGGTTTGGTTGTGGAAACCAGTTCCCATGGGTTGGGAATTCTTTAGTCTATTGTGATTTTCATGGCTAAAGGAATTAACTAATCAGTTGTAGGTGATGTTAAAAATAAATTCTATATAAAGTTGTGTGAAATGTGTTATGCACATTCAACAGGAATGAATTTAATGTTCAATAAGAAGTTATTGGAAATTTTAATTCCTGTATCATTTTATTAATTTTGTGAAAGTCTTAGTAGGGGCTAAGACCATTTCCAAATGATGCAGTGATTGACTGTTTTGATGATTAGAGAGCTAGGTGCTCTTTTGGTACTTCTCGAAGTACTTTGCGGATGTCTTTAGTGAGAATTCGTTCAGTATGCACGTGGAACAGTGATTTATCATTTGATGATTAGTATTAGTGCTCTTTAAGTACTTGTAAAAGTACTGTGATTTAGAAAGCATCTAACATTGCACAATTGATTGCTAGTCAAAGTCTCATTTGACTCAGAATATTGGGACTAACACGATTGAATTTGTTAGTCATACATTACAGGAATTACTCACCATGGAGGATTGAAGAATTGTCCAACCACTACTAAAATGCTTACATGAAAGTATTCATGATTTTCAAGCATAAGATGGTAAGTTATGGTAAGTTAACACAGAGAATTGTTTATTATGAATGAATAAGGGCCAGGTGGTGGCGATTAAAAGTTGCATATTTTGCAATTACGAATGCTTATGACTATTGATACTTATAACTGATGATATTTCTTATGATTATATCATTACTATTTCGGTTATTGTCATTAATTGGAATGAAATCTTGGACTCTAAAGAGGAAGGATCATCATTGTGTGTGGATTAGATGATTCTACATTGATTACAATCTAAAGTTCCAACAAGAGATGAACACCGAGGACAGTGTTCCTGTTAAGGGGGGGAGTATGTCATATCCCTATTGCAACTACCCTGAGTAAAAAGTAATTCTAAGTTAAAAAACTTACGAATCAGTTATTGAACCGATTCTTGATTCCTGTAAAACTGAACGAGGGAAATGCCATGTAACGGATGCCTGGCCACTTTCTCGGGGAGGAGGTTGAGGCATGAAGATGTTGTGGGTATGAGATCAATGGGGAGATCGGCAACCCTTCGGAAGTTTTGGGGTTTTTATGCAGAATGGTTAATGGCACCTCAACGTCGGTGCTCAGGGTTGTCTAGGGGTTTCTCTAGTCCCGTTGGCTGCCAACGAGCAAGACAATCCGTCAAGCATTGACAGGAAAAGATGGTGGTTGGTTCCAAAGGAAAGTAATGTTTAACATTGGCAGGAAAAGGATTATTCGTCCATGCAGATGAGTTCAAGCTGCAGTATTGTCCATTGCTAGAACAATTATGCCACAAGGAATGTTGCATGTGGCGGTATGTAAATAAAAGATTACATGAAAACTGTATTAGCTTATAGCTAGTTATGTGACAGCTTAATGATGATTTCATTGTAATGATTTTAATAACAATGGTTAAGGGATGAAATCCCTTATGAGCCATTGAGTGAGGGGTGAAAACCCTCACGAGCGTTTAATAATAAGATTAAACGTTTGCTGGTTTTCACCCTACGGGGTTTCCAGGGTATATCAGTGTTCCATGGTGTGATTGATGTGATTGCCTTTTGTGTCAGTTGGATGACGTTGAATCCTTGATGTTGATGGTTCTTTATTTGATGGCATGATCATAATGTCCAAGTATGAGATTAGTTAATAAGGTTATGGAAATCATGAAATAGATGCAAGGATTCATGAGATAGTTTATATTATTACACTGCCACAGTGGTGGTTAATGGTTATGTAACTTACTGTCTTTGATGGCAATTTACTTGATTCACTAACGAATGTTATATTTAATGGTTAACGATGAATTGTGGAGTTATGAATTGGTTAATTACTTGTGGTAATTTGTATGAAAAATTCTAACTCCCTACTTTTACATGCGAGGTTACCGGGGTATGTGACACTTTATATACACAATTTCTTCATAAGCAAAGTAATATATACATGAATTTTTTTAATTATTAACAATTTTTTTCAAATGTTACCTTTAAATTCATTAAAAAAATACGGAAGGAATTACAAATCTCATTCATATTCAACAACACACTAATAAAAAAATTATTTTAGCCATAATTTTGTTATTTTTATTTTTCATTTACTTTATATATTCTATTTCTATTTACATTAAATTATTTTGTTTTAAAGTTCACTTGTAAACTCCATATGAAATATTAAAGGAATTACTAAATCCCCCTCATATACTAAATTAGAAAGAACACAATAATGAAATAACATGTGCGCTCTCTCTCTCTCAAGTCAACTTAACATAAGATAAATTACATATGTATAATATCAAAATATTCTCTCTCTCTCATGTCAAGTGAACATAAAATGGATTACATAGCTATAATATCAATATTAATTTTAGATGTCACATATCAACTCCATATTAAGTAATTGTAACATCCCTAGTGACCTCACATGAAAATGCACGGAGTTAGTTTTTTTTTACACAAACTACTCATGAGTATTTATCTAAATCACTATTCCAAGTCATCATTAACCATTAGATAAAATGTTCATCAGTACATAGAGTATCTTTTAATAGAGGAATAGTAAGTTTCATAACCATTAAAAACCATGGTTGTAGTTTATTAACATAAATTGTATGATGAACCTTGAATCCATTTCATGGTTCCCTTAACCATATTAATTAAGCACATACTTGAAAGTACAAACATTACAACGTGCAATGAATCACCACCATCATACCAACACAATAATCAGTCACATCATTGAACACTGATATACCCTAGAAACTCCATAGGGTGAAAACCAAAAAATGTTTAATTTTATTATTAAATTCTCATGAGGGTGTTCACCCCTCACTCAATGTCTTATAAGGGATTCCATCCGTTAACCATTGTCAAAAAATATTACAAAGAAATATCATTTAAATACAACATATCTAGCTAAAAGTGATTACAATCATCATGATATCATTTACCCATAATCTTCAATCTTAACATCTATGATATCAATTACCCATTATCTTCAATCTTAACATCTTTGTGTTTTGACGGTTCCATCAGTGGACCATCCTGCAAGTCACACTCATTGGCATGGACCATTAGTACTTTACTTTCCACAATGTTAAACATAATCTATCCTTTGCACAAGTCATCATCTTTTCCTCACAATGTTGTCGTTAGAAAACATTGATATCATGATTACATATAATATTTATCAACCAATAATCAATCCTTAACAATGTTTCTTCAACATCTATTCATGGCATACATGAATGTAAACAAACTATTGCAACATGATTCCTTTAACAACATTGCATATGCATTAGTTATAAGTATATAACCATCAATGCATGTTTATAAACAATACCATATTAACTAATATTTCCCCTCACATAAGCACACATTCCTGCAAGAAAAATTGCTACAATTTTCCAGGCCTTCCTTTAAAGGAACTAACACATTGCGTATACTAATTACATAAAATTTATCAACAAAACTAGCCCTTCAACTATTACTTTTAGTGCATGCAAATATGTATATATATTATTTGCAAATGAACGCCAAAAAAATCTTGCATGCATGTACATCTTATTCCAAAAATAATAGTTATGATAGCATAAAAGTAATCACATATCATTTTTCTAAAGAAATATAGCTCAATAGTTTTTTTTTTCTATCCATGCAAAGAACATATCTCTATAACATAATGACTATTCTTGTGCATGAATGATATTATCATACTAGCTCTTTTTTAATGTACACAACATATATTCCCTTCTTTATAATTCTACCATTATTAGTTATTATTTTGATGTAAACAATTACATACTTCTTTCTCAAAAGGAAGTTAATATAGACTCATTTCTCTATCTTCCTATATGTAAGTTTATCATGCTTCCCTTTCAAGAAATTACCATAGATAACCATACAAGGTTAAATTAACCTTTATGCACTGAAATCAAGAAATTTACACAATTCATGTAGCCATACAAACATTTCAAGAGATTTTTATTTTCAAGAAAGTTAACATAATAACTTTCTCTATTTACACGCAAAAAGCATGTTTTCTATGTCACAATGGATACCATTTTGTACATGCAACATGTGTTTTTCCTAAAACAATGACCTTTACTTCAATGCACATAATCTTTTCAAGGAACAAGCATGCATTCTTGTGCTTGTATGATCAAGATTCATATGCATTTTTAAGAAACAATCTTTATTTGTCATCAATTCATGCACACTCTTTTTGCACTCAAATCCTTGCAGTCTTTAACTATACAACATGGGTAAAATATGCATATGCATACAGATCCATGAAAAACCTTCCAAGAAAATTATTCTAATTAACTGTTCTTTTTAAAGAAAATCTATCCCAATTAGTTGTCCTTTTTTGCATTAAACACACGCACAATAATGCATGTAGAAATATTTTCTCTTTTCCAATAATCTAATATGATAATGTATGTAAGGAAATTTCACTTCAAAATCTAATACACTAATGGATGCAATTAACCTATTCCTTTCACCATAACTAAATATTAAACAACTTATTCTTTTCCAAAGGATAAGACAATAATTATCTATCTTTGCATTCAATACAAATTGTTATCCAAAGAAAAGTAACATAATAGTTTCCTTTTTTTGTATAAAAATACTAATTTCCTACAACCTTTTCAAAACAACAACTTGGGTAACCTATGTTTTCTATGCATAGAGGTTTATGAGTTATTTTCAATAAAATTAATCCAATTAATTTTCTTTAGTTAACAACCCATAGAAACTTATCAAAAGTTACCATAGTTAACTTATAGTTGTATCCATGGAAGTATTTCCAAAAATATAATATTCTTTTCTTTTCTTTGAATATATATATATATAAGTGTGTTTTCTCTCCAAAAATATATTGTACGAAAACAATGAAAATACTAATAACATATCCCCAACTTTCCAAATAAATTATTTTATGTGTAATTTTCTCTCATTCTTTTCCCAAGAACATAACATCATTAAAATCCACTATATGCATAAAGTATATAAAATTTATTTTTTAAGAAAAGAATGTAGTAACTTATCTTTTTAGTCGTTGATTCGTCAAACATTGGAGCAACTTTTCACTCTGTAAACAAACTTCCAGTAAACATGGGAAAAAAACATTCGTACACCCAAACCCACTAGCCATTTATGGGATAAATGGTATGAATCCCATCATGCTACTGCGATAGGGTTTTGAACTAGAATGATCCTCACTATTATAACTCACATGCAGACTCATCTTCAGCTGCATCGAGAGTAACTCCATGTAGAGTAATACAATTCCTTTCTCAACAAAATACAAAGCATCAATCGCGGTCTCTAAGACCATTATTTGCACATGAAAACCATCCACTAGTTTGGTAGTTCACTTGTTCACCCCACGAAAGCTCTCCTCCCCGGTTTTTAACTAAAATGTATCCTTCAGTAGTTCCTCGTATCAACCACGAAGATGGTGAAAACGATAAGGAAATTCTTTGGTAGTTGCAACTGGACTATAACTAAATCTTTGACGAAATAGTTAAACACGGTTAACTTAAATTAATATATTGTGATAAATGTTGTGAGTAAATAGTTATAGGGATATTACGTACTTTCCCCCTTACCTTAAAGAGAACACAGTCTCGGTGTTCATCTCTTGCTAGAGATTTAAATTTTATAGTAATCTAAATAACCCAAAAGGGGATACTTCCGCTTCAAAAATGAAGGACTTTCATTTCCAAAAATATCATTAAATCAAAAAATAATCTGTTTTATCAATATTCATAACCATTTATAACTGCAAAAATATGCAAGTTCTACTTTCCATCACTTAACCATTATTTAATTTCAAAAACAAAAACAAAGTCTCTATACCACTTACCATTACTTACTAATTACTTTTATGTAAACACTTTAATAATGGTTCAACAACCCATCAACACTCTATAGAAAACACCCTGTAATGGATGACTAAAAAATCGAACATAATCATATTAGTCACAATGTTTTCAATCAAATGAAATACTTTTAACTATCAATTATTCATTCAATGTCAAGTGATATCTTAGTCACAGTTCTTCCACAAGTACTCAAAGAGAAACAACCCTATAATCATCAAAATGATAAATAACTACGCCAAGTGCACATGTCTTAACTCTCGCTAAAGACATCCACACAATACTTTTAAAAGTACTAAGAGAGAACCTAGCTCTCTAACCATCGAAATGATCAATAAATGCACCAAGTGCATATTATCCTAGCCCCTTCTAAGACATTCAAAAAAATAGTAATACAATAAAGGAAATCCACTGCCAATAATTTCTTACCGAGCACTAGGCTCCTTTCTTGTCAAGATGTACATAAAATATTTACACAATTATATAGAAAAATTAATTTTTAACACAATGCATAATTGATTTGTTACTTTTTTCTACTATGTGGTCCACAACAGCAAAGGAATGCTCTTCCCAACCCATGGGAGCTAGTTTCCATAGCCAGGTCGAGCCATTTTCACATCCAGATTGTTCTTTGACAAACACCATACTAGGTCCATTTTGGAGTTCCACTGCCCAACTAGCTCAAGAATTCTAATGACCACAAAGGGTTCAATACATGGTTCCTCTTTGCGGCATCCTACCTATTCCTCTAAAAACATCCTGTCTATGAGGAATTTTGGGCCTCATCCAATAGGCTCCAAATTAACAGAGTCGCCTCAGCCTTTTTCCCATCTTCACCATATTGGCTAACTCTTTTCCCTTAATGAGATCATTTATCTCTAGGGAGAGGAAGTCTGGCCATGTAAGTGCAATCAACCCCTCCGAGAAGGCACCCCCCATTAACCTGAGGCCTTATGGCCTTTCACAACTGACCACAATTATATGGCATGTTAAATTTCTCTTTTATCACTCTTTCTCACATTAACTTACATAATGAACCATATGCACATTATCAATAACAAAAGAGACATTTATGTACACCATGAAGTTATGCTTAACCCTCAACATGGGTCCACAATATCCAAATTGACAGGAAACATAACTAACATACATGTGATATGCATTCTAATTTTTCCAAATAACAAAATCATACATATCATAACATTCTACTTTCTCTTTTACGATTGTAATCCAAATTGTAATGTTTTACCTTCATAGGTTTTCATGTTGTCATTAAGCTACCCTTTCTTAATCCCATCAGCAATTCTAGTCATAAGTATGCATTTTTTAAACAAGTATTCACTTCCATGAGCTTTTTAGTTTCATATTGTTGATAGTGTTGGACCCGCCAACATGTCAAGGGATCTCCCCGGTAATAATTCCCAAGTAGACCTCAAACCATTTGGAGTAGGAGCCCCAACCGTGTGTAGTAAATTTAGTGCCTTGACCGTGGTAGCGTGCAGAGGTAAGTATGATAAATTTTGTCAGAAGCAAGTGTGTGACCTTGCAGCAAGTCAAGTGAGATGCATGGGGGTTAGAACACACAAAGTGGGAAGAAAGGTGTTTCTCTTAGAATATTGAAATAGTACGTAGCTTGAAAGGAACACACAAGCTAAATGACATCACAAGTTGGAAGCGAAATAGTCCATAATCCAAAGTGACGGGTTAATACAATGACACGCCTTCAACAAGATTTGTACAATTATATACGAATTAGTTCATACATAAATGTGTAAGTGAAATAACATACATTGCTAAAGTAACCAGAATAGTTGAATTACAATAACAACACATGCATGAAAATGTGTTGGCTCAATTATATTATTAAGTTAAAGTTACATCCATACATACACCATTGATAGCCACTAGCCCCAATATTGGAAAATTACAGTCAACATTGCCTGCTCCTCCGAAGAGATTTACTCACTCTACATTGTGGAGAAGCCAAGGCTCATCACAATACTCTCCAAGCCTTCTATAAGTAATGCCTAGCCAAAATCTTGGCTCCCAAAAGTCATGGCTATTAGTTATGAGGTTTTATTCATAGCAAAGGGTGGGGTGACCCATGAAATTCCCCTTTGTGACTCTTCATCCACCCTCATGACTCTTCAACTTATTTACAAAAATCATTACATTACACAGTGACTATTCACATTCCACTAATGACACATGGGATTTCACTTACAACATATTTACTAATAATATACATTTTTCACATGTACCCAAGTGAGACAAAATAGGCTAGAGATAGCCTAACAAGACGAAACATTATGACTCTGAAGTTTGGGGAAAGACCAACTCAGAAAACTCCACTTGATGCTACTCAGTCACATACTGATGCCAAGCTTTGTACTATGCAGTTATGTCCCTGAACTACTTGATGTTGTCTTGCTGAAAGAAAACTCTTGCCTCCATTGAATCCAGGTATATGGTCTTGGAACCTTTTTGCATCTCATCTTGAAGCATGTGTAGTGTTGTATTGAGTGTGGATGGACCACCAACGTACTTCTTCATGTTGTATGCACGCATCTTCATGTCATCATTGGTGGCCTTACACATCAACTGCTCCATGTACCTGTCCACCTCTAGTCGGACTTGGTTATTTTTCTTAGCTTTGGTGAGGGAACTTGAATCTGTTTACTCTCTTCCTTTGTTGTTGGTTATTCCATCTCATCAACCTATATTAGCATTGTTTTCTTTGTCATTGCACCTTGAATTTTTTCTTCATCATGTTTCTGCTTCTTAGCTCTTGTTCTTCCTTTGACTCTCTTCCTCTGCTCTGTTGTCTATGTCTTGTGCTTCCTTTTGTTTCTGTTGTCAAAGCTCCCACTGAATGCACTGTTGCTCTAAAGCTTTGTCCTCCCTCTATTATGTCAATGATTTCCTATTTCCATGATCCTGTACTAGCTTGGCCCTTCTGCCACTACTGTTGGTTTTTCTACCATGTTAGCGTTGATTCCTTTTCCATAAACAGTTGGGCATATGCATATATTGGAAAGTAAACTAGTGCTTTCTCAATTGCTTCCCCAATACTTATTTCAGTGGTCTCTCTTGAAATAACACTCTTTGGTGCCATGGTACAACGACTGCTAGAGAGAATCATTCACAAGTATGGTACCTATGGGATAGAAAGGACACTCATGGAAAGCAAACATTAGCTCTTACAAATCTAACTTTACAGTGTGATCAAGCAGCAGCCAAGGCATCTGATGAAAGGAAATGTGTAGTTTTGACTGATAAGGGGTGTCTAACTGACAATGGGAAATGTGCACTGCACAGTCTAGCTAGTTAGTGTGGAAAAATACTGAATAAAACTACGTAATGCACAGTTCAGTCTGGGACAGGGTCTGGGAGAGGTTGCGCATGGTGCTACCCAGTGACCAAGCTAGGAGACTGGCTCCTAGAACTACATAGTGCATATTTGGAGCCATCACAAGACAGCCTTTGTGCAATTCCAGAAGCCAATACAAAGACCTTGAGCTGTTAGTTTGCATAGTGCATGCAAGTGAATGTGAGACCTGGGTAGGGGGGAGCGCAGATCTGTCCATGGGGGAGCGCAAATCTGAATGATGATGCAAGTATGAGTGCGTATCTGACTAATTGTGGATGTATGCATGTAAAACAAGTGAAACAATGGATCAAACTAAAGGAACACAAAGCATGCAAAGGGAGTCGCCGCATCAGTGACCATTGGTGCGCAAATGGGAAAAGTCATGCGACCCTTGGGAATGGCAATGTATAACTTGAAACAACACTTCTACAAGCTGAAACAAGTTAAAATTTCAATGATCATTCAACAAACTGAGTGAAAAAACACTCTCAGAAGCTAAACAAACAAAAGCCACAGCAAAAGTAGCAAAAGGCAATAAAAGAAAAACTCACCCCGAAAAGCGATAGCAATGCTCTGAAGGCTCCTTAATCTCCTAGGGAAGCTATAGCTTGATGATCAAATACATAATGATATCTAGAGGGGTTCATTACATATATTTGAGCAAATGGAGTTTGTGACGTGTATGCTTCAGATAAAGGACAACAAAGACACTTAGTAGAAACTTCTAAAGATGGAAATGTGCC
Organism: Pinus tabuliformis; assembly: GCA_031772625.1. Classification (NCBI taxonomy): domain Eukaryota; kingdom Viridiplantae; phylum Streptophyta; class Pinopsida; order Pinales; family Pinaceae; genus Pinus; species Pinus tabuliformis. The sequence goes on along the minus strand of CM062804.1, from coordinate 149,512,527 downwards.
ATCTTCAGGAAGCTAATATAGATTCCGTACTTCCTAGGTATGTTTTTACTCTTAGCTTATTTCTTTCTTGGAACCCTACCATGCACTGCCTAGAAAGATTGCGCAATCCTGGGGAGGACTGGGAAACTCTCTGGTTCATGCACTGACAATTTCTAAGCACAATATGGTTTTGCACAATTTCCCATCTGAAGGTAGGTTGTCAACTGGCTCTGTGAAATTCTGTGCTTGAGGGCTCACTGTGGGTTTGGACTGTGCAATTCCTAGACTGAAGGTTGGTTGTCAAATCGCTGTGTGCAATTATGGAGATGAAGGCTGACTTGATGGTTTCGACTGCTCTACATAGTTTCCCAGCTGAGGATAAGCTGCCAGCTAGGTCTGCGTAATTTTAGAGCCGAAGCTCACTGTTGGGTTGCACTGCGTATTTCTTGAGAGAAAGGTTGGTTTCCCTCAAGGATTGCACATACCATCATGGTAGTGCAAGAATCGAATTGCAACCAAGTAATGGGGTCAAATTGTGGTTAGACGGTAAAGCAAGTAAGAAAACACAAGCAGTAAAGAGAAAGATAAATTCAAATGAAAACACAAGTACCTAGGTAGTGCATGAAAAGCTGCTAAGATTTAAGGAGGGAGGCTCCAAAATGAAGTGAAGACAAAATTTTGGAGGGTGGTTATAGCCACTACAACATTGGTGACACGCTGGTATAACTCCAACTCTCTGTATAAACCTTGTCTCGTGTAAAATGAGTCTAAATCCTTTGAAATTATTATTAGAATATTTGATCATCATGGATTCCTCACTAGCTTTAGTTAAAGATATAATCCCTTCCATTCTCTTGATCAATCAGCACACGTACCAAGCGAATTGAAATGAGTTATTTCAATTGGGGATGAGGGGTATACTGATGCGCAAGTAATATAGACTATCAAAGTTTTGGTTTCATCTCTAGTGTTTCTCCACTATCAATAGGCTTGGACAGTACCCTGCTGAAGTCACTTCAGGAACACAAGAATTTCTCTGCTGTCAGTGAGCCTAGATAGTACCCCAGCGGAGTTACTCACTTCACCTCTCTGTGCAGGAATCTGTTCTCTTCTTTCGCCTTTACTTTATTTTTCATTTTTATTTTTTCATAGAACTGTGCATAGGAACTTATTTATTTTCATGAGATGAAAGAGGGATCCTGACTTATTAAGAGAAAAGGAGGTTTTCCCTTCAAAGAATTATGTTATATATACCTCTAACATACTTTTTATGGTTTCCCCCCTAACTTACTCTACTTGATTGAGTTAACAAGGGTTAAATGAATATAGAAAAACTTATTAGAGTAGGCAGTACTAGTTAAAAGTGCAAGCGTTGTGTCTTCACCAAGGCTCACATTGAAAAGGACATATTTTCCATCAGGGTATCATCGACTGAAGAACACAAGATCTTCATAAAGAGAGGGGATAATAGATAACCAAATTTTTGTAGTTGTACAAGTGCTCTTGTACTTCATCCCGCTTCTCTCAAGAGCCATACACAATTTCATGAGAAGTTGAACCTACGAGTGAATAAGAAACAAAAAATGCAAGCAAAGGACATAAGTAAAATGAAAGCAAAACAAGTAAACAAACAAGAACATGAAAGAAAAGAAAACAAGAAAGAAAAAACTAATCCTACTCCTAAACTTATAAACAGTGCATGGACCTACTCACGAGAAGTGATATTTGCAATGCAGCCACTGGAGCATTAGTTGGCCCATGTTGGTGAAGGCATGGTCAACAAAAAATATATTCAAGTAAACCAGCACATAAGAAAGATAAAACAATGAAGATCAAGATGATTTAAGTTTAAATGCGTCCACAGAAAGGAAAAGAGTAAAAGCACAAGACAAACACTATGTTGGCATACAATGGTGAGGCATCGAACTATGCGCAAATGATGAGCATACACACTCTTTTGAACTTGAAATACGAGCAAACATGCAAAAAGAAAAAACTTGTGTTTTGCAACATGACTTGCTATATATGACTCGTCAATGCATGAGCAATAGGATCATGTGATTTTGGTGGAGAAAGTGAAATCTGTGGATCAAATTAATTTTCAATGCAAATGGGAGAGTGATGAGGAGCATGGGGTGTTTCAATAGATTTCTGATCAGTAGTGGAACTGACCTCAAGGAAACAAGGACCTCAATAGCCTGAGGAGTTTCCACTTCCTTAGTAGGTAGATCATCAAATACGATGGCTTAGAAAGGTCAATAGCAAGTTAATGAGCATCATGATTGAATAAGTGAGATAAGAGATCACGACAGCCACGATAAAAAAATTTGATATGTACATTGGCATCCTCATGATCTGACGAATCACACAGAGGGTTTGATCAGAAACAAAATCTTCACCCTCTAAATTTTTGAAAGTGAAAGATGATAGATTGAGTGGATACTGAAAGAAATAATTGTCCTCACCAAAATCAAATGATGGACTGACATCCTATGTATCTTGTGAATCATCTGAAGTAGAAACATCCAGGAATGAATTTTCACAAGAAAAATTAGAAATGGTAGGATCACAAAAGATGTCATGATAGAGCGGATGAGGTGCAGATATAAGGTGGTCATCCTTCACCTCAAGTTATTCTTCAGATTCCCACACAAACTCATCAAAAACGACATTGCAGGTTGGTTGATCAAAACCAACTCCATCGACAACTTGATCCTCTTGAACATCACATGTGAAGTCCAGAATGAATGAACACAAGACATTACAATCTAGAGGATCAACAAAATGAGAGGATGGAGGTTGAGAAAACAAGTTCACATGAAAACCAATTGGCTTGCAATCCATATCTACGTAGAAATCTAGAGCAGGTGCGGTGGGAGGATATAATAGTTCAACAGATGGGTTCGTAACTACTCCCACCTCATCCTATGGAGCTAGATTTGTTTGATGAGGAGTGGATAGTGGGTCACTTGTGATAGCAACGTTGTCTATCTTAGATTTGGCAGCTCTAACACTTAGGTATGCTGAGAGGGGTTCAAATGATTCTAACTCATGAGGATTTTCAGATACGTGACGAAGATATTGAAATCGTTCCTTGGTAAATTTCCAATCAACTTCATCTTCGGGGATTTGAAAAGAAATATTGTAGAGGCAATCACAAAATTTTGCAATAGATTCATCAGGTGCCTTCCATAATTCCAAAAAGAAACATATTGAGTGCTTGACAGTCATAATGATAGAAAGCACGATCTATTCATGTGATCGAAATAGTGAATAGAGTTTGTGGGAAATGTGTGACACCATTGTTTTACGGACCTTTCAAATGTGTAAGTGAACGGCCTACAGGCAGAAGCCTGCGAAGGCAACTTCCTGCCTTAGCATGGTGTCTCCTCCTCCACCGTCATAATTCAAACATGACAAGTCGTCAAGGACATCCTCCAACACTTTGAAATAATCTTCATGAGGAAAACATGTTGAAGGTATGATTGTAATGTAAGTCATGAATTATGTGCAGACATTCAGAAGAAACTTTAAGGAATCAACTTGTCGTCTAGCCCTCCTACTGCCAGAAATGTTGACAATGTTGGACTTGCCAACATGTCGGGGGATCCCCCCAGAAAGAAGTCCCAATTAGACCTCAGACTTTTTGGAATAGGAGTCCCATCAATGGGTAGTAAAGGTAGCGCCTTGACCGTGGTAGCGTGCAACGGTAAGTATGATAACTTTGAAGGAAGCAAGTGTGTGACCTTGCAGCGAGTCAAGTGAGATGCATGTGGGCTCTAACAAAAGGAGGGGTAAGGAATGTGTGTCCCTTAGAAGCCTGTAATAGTACGCAACCTAAAATGGACACATGAGCTGAATTACATGATAAGTTGGAAGTGGAATAGTCCACAATCCAAAGTGATGGGTCAATACAACAACGTGTCTTCAACAATATTCGTACAATCATATACAAGATAGTTCATACAGAAATGCGTAAGTGAAATAACATACATTGCTAAAGTAACCAGAATAGTTGAACTACAATAACAACATATGCATGAAAACGTGTTGGCTTAGTTATATTATTAAGTGAAATTTCCATCCATACATACATCTTTGAGAGCCAGTAGCCCCAATGGTGGAACATTACATTCAACACTTCTTGCTTCTCCAAAGAGATGTACTCGATCTACACTGTGGAGAATCCAAGGCTCATCACAATACTCTCCAAGCCTTCTCTAAGCAATTCGTAGCCAAAATCTTGGCTCCCAAAAGCCATGGCTATGAGTTATGAGGTTCTATTCATAGAAAACGGTAGGGTGACCCTTGACATTCCCCTTTGTGACTCTTTACCTACCCTCATGACTCTTCAACTTCTTTACAAAACTCATTACATTACATAGTGACTGTTCACATTCCACTAATGACACTTGGAATTTCATGTACAACATATTTACTAATAGTATACATTTTGCACATGTACCCATGTGAGACAAAATAGGCTAGAGATAGCCTAAGAAGACAAAACACTATGATTCCGGAGTTTGGGGAAATACCAACTCGAAAACCTCCACTTGATGCTACTCAGTCACATACTAATACCAAGCTTGCTATTGTGCAATGACGTCCCCGAATTGTCTGATGTTGTCTTGCTAAAAGAGAACTCTTGCCTCCATGGCATCCGAGTATATGGCCTTTGAACCTATGTCCATCTCATCTTGAAGCATGCACAGTGTTGTGTTAAGTGTGGTTGGACCACCAACGTACTTCTGCATGTTGTCTGCACTTGGCGAAAAGTCATCATGGGTGGCCTCGCACATCAACTGCTCGATGTGCCTGTCGACGTCTAGCTCGACTTGGTTTTTGTGCTTAGCTTTAGTGAGGGAACCTACATTTGTTCACTCTCTTCCTTGGTTGTTGGCTGTTCCAACTCATCAACCTATATTAGCATTGTTTTCTCTGTCATTGTGCTTGTCCTTTATTCTTCTTCCTGTTTCTTCTTCTTAGCTCCTATTCTTCCTTTGACTTTCATTCTTCTTGTTGTGATCTTAGTTCTACTATGTGCAAGCTCTACTCTCTTCTCTTCCTCTAATCCATTGTTTGTGGCCTATGCTTCCTTTTTCTTCTACTATCAAATTTTCCTACATGAAGACTGAATGCACTTTCACTCAGCAGCTTTGTCCTCCCTCTCTTATGTCAGCAATTTCCTCTTTCCTTGATCTTGTACTAGCTTGCTGCATTCTACCACTTCTGCTGGTTTTGCTACCATGTTAGCATTGATTCCTTTTCTGTAAAGAATTGGGCATCTACATATATTGGCAACTAAACCAGTGCTTTCTCAACTACTTCACCTGTACTTCTTTCAGTGGTCAATCTTGAAACAAATCTCTTTGGTTCCATGGTACAGTGACTGCTGGAGAGAAGCAATTCACAAGTGTGGTACCTATGGGACAGAAAGGACACTCATGGCAAGCAAACATTAGCTCTTACAAATCTAACTTTACAGCATGATCAAGCAGCAGCTAGGGCATCTGATGAGAGGAAATGTGCAGTTTTGTTTGAAAAGTGGTGACTGAATGACCATGGGAACTATGCACTGTGTATTCCTTCCACTAACTACGGAAGCCTGCCGACTCAAACTGCACAATGCACAATTCAGCCTGGGACAGGGCCTAGGGGAGACTGCGCATTGTGCAGTCTTGGTGACCAAGATGGGAGGCTGGCTCCTGGAACTGTGTAGTGCACAATTGGAGCCAGCCTAGGACAGCTTCTGTGCAATTCTAGAAGTCAAGGCAGAGGCCTTGAGCTACTAGATTGCGTAGTGCATGCAACTGAATGTGAGACCTAAGAAGGGGGAGCCCAGATCTGTTCGTGGGGAGCACGGAAACAAGCATATCTGAAGGATAGTGTGATGTTGAGTCAGATTTGACTAAGTGTATATGTGTACATGTGAAACAAGTGTAACAATGGATCAAATTGAAGGAATACAAAGCATGTGAAGGGAGTCGCTGTAGCGACAACCATTGGTGCAAAAATAGGAAAACTCATGCGAGCCTTGGGGGAGGAAATGTATAACTTAAAAAAACACTTATACAAGCTAAAACAAGTTAAAACTCCAGTGGTCGCTTCATAAAAAAGGTGAAACAACACTCTCACAAGCTAAACAATTAGAAACCACATAGAAATCAAAAGAGGAAATAAAAGAAAAACACACATCGAAAAGCGATAACAGTGCCCCGAAGGCTCCTTGATCTCCTAGGGAAGTTATAACTTGATGATCAAATGCATAAGTGAGCTCTAAAGGTGTCCATTACATATGTTTGAGAAAATGGAGTTCATGACGTGTATGCTTGAGATCAAGGACAACAATGACACTTAGCAGAAACTTCTAAAGATGGAAATGTGTCACCTTCGGGAAGATAATAATAGATTCCCTACTTCCCAAGGATGTTTTTCCTCTTAACTTCTTGATTTTTGGGAAAACTGCCAAGTACTACCTAGAAATATTATGCAGTCCAGGGGGGGACTGGGGAACTCTCTGGTTCATGCACTGATAGTTTATGAGCACAATATGGTTTTGCACAATTTATAGGTTGAGTGGCTCTAGGATGCCTCTCAGGCTCTATGCAATTTCCCATTTGAAGGCAAGCTGTTAGCTGCATCTACTCAATTCTGGACTTGAGTGCTCATTGTGGGATTGGACTGCACAATTCTTGGATTGAACATTGGTTGTAAGCTAGATCTATACAATTCTGGAGCTGAAGGCCAATGTGAGGGCTTGGACTACTCTACGAAGTTTCCCAACTGAAGACAAGCTATCAGCTGGGTCTGCACAATTCTTGAGCCGAAGCTCACTACTGGGTTACACTGCCCATTTCCTGAGAGCAAGGCTGGTTGCCCTCAAGGACTGCGCAGACCATCAAGGCAGCGCAAGAACCGAATTGCAACCAAGTCACGGGGTTTGCTTGTGGTTAGATGGAAAAGCAAGTAAGAAAACACAAGTTGTAAATTGAAAGATAAATTCAAATGAAAAAACAAGTACCTAGGCAGCACAAGACAATCTGCTAAGATTTGAGGAAGGAGGCTCCAAAACGAAGAGAAGGAAAAATTTCGGAGGGTGGTTGTAGCTGTTACAACACATACATACAATAATTTCATCCATAAAAGAATATGAAAATATTCATTAATATGTAAATGTCAATAACAATTAGGGCAACAATCCAAACATTTCCAATTTCCCCCAATGTATCGTCATCAAAAGATTAGCACATGAAGTAACTACCATAATCACTTGTTTACAACTTGCAATAAGTAATTCATTCATATAAGTTTTATTACCTAGTCATGCAACATAACCAATCACTGCTACCGACCATCTTAATGCATCCATGACAACACTTAATCAACAATTAGTTATTACAGTAAAGTCACACTACTTGACTCATTAATTATTTTTAATATCTAAACGGGTTCTTTTAATTTCCTTTTAAAACACTATATCATGCTCTTCAAGGAGATTCCCCTATTTTTCATTCATACATTTATTCTTTATCAATAGTGCATTGTAACTTTCATCATGTTCATTAAATGTATCATTAATATTTTCATACTTGCAAAGGTTGGTAGTCAAATTTCACTTTTGCTAGTGAGTGTTCAAGATTGTTCATAGGTGTAATAGAGGTTTTATTATTATTTATCCTCATTGGGATTCAAATGTCATGAATACAGTTTTGCAGTGGACTTTATTACTTATTACTCTTCAATGCAGTTATAATCATGAATCATGCATGTCAAACCAAAAGTAGTCTACTGCATGTATCAATATGTAGATTCCTAGACTCATGCCTAAGCTGATGACACCAAGACGATGTTCACTTTAAGGGGGGGAGTATGTAATACCCCTATAATTCCTTACTCTCTCCTTTAATTACCATCCAAAGCTCCCTTAGATCTATAAAAGACCCAGTGAACCCCAAGAATATAAAGGGTGTTTACGTTGTCCCATGCTTTTGTGGGACTCCCTACATTGGTGAGACTGGTCGCTTAATTAATCAAAGGATTCGTGAGCATGCCACTGACATCAAACATGGCAGGACTCGCTCCTCTACTTTTGTAGAGCATGCATCTAAATCTAAGCGTCGCATCTGCATCGAGGAGGCCCAATTCGTTGCTAGGGTTAGTCATTTCCATCATCGTAAATTGAGGGAGGCCCTAGAAATTGAAAAAATAACCAATAATTTGAATAGAGATGATGGTTGGAATATTAGTAGAAGTTGGGTCCCTGTCCTATCCTTCTATTTTTTTTGGCTTCTTTTTTGGATTTATTTTATTTGTTTGTTTATCTATGTAGGTATTGGCGTCCTTTTTATAGTATTTTTTGTCAATTTATTCTTCACTAGATTTTATTTTCTTGATCCTTTGTGTTTTTATGTATTTTATCATCCTATTCATTCTTAACTCCTTTTAGTATTTTTATTATTTGTTTAATAGGCCCTAGCCCCATATTTTATTGTTGACCCTGTTTTATTTATTAATTACTTTTCTCTGATATATATATATATATATATATATATATATATATATATATATATATATATATATATATATATATATATATATATCTTTTGGCTTGTGTATATTTTTGTTTTATTTTATTTATTTTTCGATTAATTATTTTTAATTTAGTTTATTTTATTTTTTATTTCCATTAATTATTTTATTTATTAAATGATCTTGTCTCGATGAGGGTCTTGACTCCTTTTTATAATTTTTGACTGCCCTCCTTGTTTAGAGTTTGACCTTTTTTTAATAATAAATCGATTAAATATTATTTTTCAAAAACTAGTTATTTAATATAGCGGTTACTTATTAATATTTGTTTTTAATAAATTAATAAATTAATACCATAATTTAAATATTATTTTTAATAAACTAAATATTTGGCTTTAATAAATTAATTTTAATTATGATTTTCAAAAACTAGTCATTTAATATAGCCATTACTTATCAATATTTTTTTAATAAATTAATAAACTAATATCATTATTTAAATATTATTTTTCAAAAACTAGTCGTTTAATATAGCTGTTACTTAATAATATTTGTTTGTAATATATTAATAAATTAATATCATAATTTAAATATTAGTGTTCAAATATAGTCGTTACTTGAAATTATGTCTCTACATTGCTCTCTATTTAAGCCTTTTCCATGATCTGCTTATTCATCAAGTCCTAATGATGAACCATACTTGGTTCGAAACACGTCGGCCAAAAAGTTGTCTTACGTGATTTCTACCGAAATACTTTGCTTAATATTAATTTAAGTTAACCGTGTTTAACTGTTTCATCAAAGATTTAGTGAGAGTCCAATTACAACTACCAAATAATTACCTTATCATTTTCACCATCTTCTTGGTTGATATGACGAACTATTGGAGGATACATTTCAGTTAAAAACCAGAGAGGAGAACTTTTTTGGGTGTGAACAAGTGAACTACCAAACTAGTGGATGGTTTTCATGTTGCCATTAAGTTACCCCTACTTGCTAGTCATAAATATGCATTGTTTAAACAAGTATTCACTTCCACGAGCATTTTAGTTTCAAACATACAATAAGTCATGCATAAAAGTATATGAAAATATTCATTAATGTGTAAATGTCAATAATAATTAGGGTAACAATCCAAACATTTCCAATTTCCCCCAGTGTATTGTCATCAAAAGACCAGCACATGAAGTAACTACCATAATAACTTTTTCATAACTTGCAATAAGTAATTCATGCATATAAGTTTTATTCGTTAGTCATGCAACACTAACCAATCACTGCTACCAACCATCTTAATGTGGCCATGACAAGAATTAATCAACAATTAGTTATTACAATCAAGTCACACTACATGACTCATTATTTGTTTTTAATATCTAAAGGGGTTCTTTCATTTTCCTTTCAAAACACTATATCATCCCTTTAAGGGGATTCCCCATATTTTTCATTCATACATTTATTCTTTATCAGTAGTGGATTATAACTTTAGTCATGTTCTTTAAATGTATCATTAATATTTTCCTACTTGCAAAGGTTGGTACTCAAATTTGACTTTCACTAGTGAGTGTTCAAGATTGTTCATAGGTCTAATAGAGGTTTTATTATTCTTTATCCTCATTGGGATTCAAATGTCATGAATAGATTTTTGCAGCAAAGTTTATTACTTATTATTCTTCAATGCATTTATAACCATGAATCATGCATCTCAAACCAAAAGTAGTCTACTTCATGTATCAATATGTGGATTGTTAGACTCAAACCTGAGTTGATGACACCAATACAGTGTTATCTTTAAGGGGGGACAATATGTAATATCCCTATAGTTCTTTACTCATGACATTTATCGCAAAATATTAATTTAAGTTAGCCATGTTTAACCGTTTCATCAAAGATTTACTTAGAGTCCAGTTGCAAATACTAAAGAATTACCTTATCATTTTCACCATCTTCTTGGTTGATTGAGGAACTACTGGAGGATACATTTCAGTTAAAAACCGGAGAGGAGAGCTTTTGTGGGAGGTGAAAAACTGAACTACCAAACTAGTGGATCATTTTCATTTTGTCATTAAGCTACCCCTACTTAATCCCATCAGCAACGCTAGTCATAAATATGCATTGTTTAAACAAGTATTCACTTCCACAAGCATTTTAGTTTCATACATACAAAATTTCATGCATAAAACTGTATGAAAATATTCATTGATGTGTAAATTTGAATAACAGTTAGGGTAACAATCCGAACATTTCCAATTTCCCCTGGTGTATTGTCATCAAAAGATCGACACATGAAATAACTATCATAATCACTTGTTTACAACTTGCAATATTTAATTCATGCGTATAAGTTTTATTAGTTAGTCATGAAACACTAACCAATCACTGCTACCAACCATCTTGATGCAGCCATGCCAAGACTTAATGAACAATTAGTTATTACAGTAAAGTCACACTACTTAACTCATTATTTCTTTTTAATATCTAAAGGGGTTCTTTAAATGTCCTTTTAAAACACTATATCATCCTCTTCAAGGAGATTCCCCATATTTTTCATTCATACATTTATTCTTTATCAGTAGCGCATTGTAACTTTAGTCATGTTCATTAAATGCATCATTAATATTTTCATACTTGCAAACGTTGGTAGTCAAAATTCACTTTCACTAGAGAGATTTCAAAATTTTTCATAGGTGTAATAAAAGTTTTATTATTCTTTATCCTCACTACGATTAAAATGTCATGAATACAGTTTTACAACAGACTGTATTACTTATTACTCTTCAATGCAGTTATAACCATGAATTATGCATCTCAAACCAAAAGTCGTCTACTACATGTATCAATATATATATTGTCAGACTCATACCTGAGATGATGCTCACTAGTAGCATCCCTTTATTTCCTTTATGTTTAACACTTCCCAAAGGTGCCAGTGTTGCAACCTTCAGCTCTAATACCACTTATAACATGCCCCCATGACTTCACATGAAAATGGAGGGAGTTAGAAATTATTTACACAAATTACCCACGAGTAATTATCTAAATCATTATTCCAAATCCTCATTAACCATTAGATAAAATGTTCATCAGTACATAGAGTAACTTTTAATAGAGGAATAGTAAGTTGCATAACCATTAACAACCATTGTTGTAGTATATTAACATAAATTGTATGATGAACCTTGCATCCATTTCATGATTCCCTTAACCATATTAATTAATCACATACTTGAAATTATAAACATCACACCATGCAAGGAATCACCATCATCATACCGACACAATAATCAATCACATCATTGAACATCGATATACCCTGGAAACCCCGTAGGGTGAAAATCAACAAACATTTAATTTTATTATTAAACGCTCATGAGGATGTTCACCCCTAACTCAATGGCTTCTAAGGGATTCCATACCTTAACCATTGTCAAAAAATATTTCAAAGAAATATCATTTAAATACAACATATCTAGCTAAAAGCGATTACAATCATAATGATATCATTTACCGATAATCTTCAATCTTAATATCTATGATATCATTTACCCATAATATTCAATATTAACATCTTTGTGACCTGGAGGTTCCATCAGTGGACCATCCTACAAATCACACTCATATGCATGGACCATTAGCACTTTACCTGCCACAATGTTAAACATAATCTATCCTTTGCAGAGGTCATCATCTTTTCCTCCCAATGTTGTCGTCAACAAACATTGATATCATGATTAGATAGAGTATTTTTCAACCAATAATCAATCCTTAATAACGATTCTTCAACATCTATTCATAGCATACATGAATGCAACATGCTTCTTTTAACAACACTGCATATGCATTAGTTATAAGTGTATAACCATCAATGCACATTCATAAACAATACCATATTAACTAATATTTCCCCTCGCAGAAGCACGCATTCCTGGAAGATAAATCACTACAACTTTCTAGACATTCCTTTAAAGGAACTAACACATTGGTCATGTGAATTACATAAACTTTATCAAAAAAACTAACCCTTCAACTATTACTTTTGTGTATGCAAATATGTAAAGAAATCTAACATAAATAATGTTGATCCTATGCATGCAAATGCATATATATATATATATATATATCTAGATATATATATATATATATATATATATATATATATATATATATATATATATATATATATATATATATATATATTATCTCCAAATGAACGCTAACACAAATCTTGCATTCATATACATCTTATTCCAAAAGAAACTAATATAATAGTTATGATAGCATAAAATTAATCACATATCATTTTTCTAAAGAAATATAGCTCAATAGTTTTTTTTCTATCCATGCAAAGAGAATATCTCTATAACACAATGACTATTATTGTGCATGCAAGACCTTATCATAATATCCCTTCTTTAATGTATGCAACATATATTCCCTTTTTTAGAATTCTACCATTAGTAGCGATTATTTTCGTGTAGACAATTACATACTTCTTTCTCAAAAGGAAGTTAATATAGCTTCATTTCTCTATCTTCCTATATGTAAGTTTCTCATGCTTCCCTTTCAAGAAATTACCATAGATAACCATACATGGTTCAATTTCTCATGCTTCCCTTTCAATAAATTACCATAGATAACCATACAAGGTTAAATTAACCTTTATGAACCGAAATCAAGAAATTGACACAATTCATCTAGCCACACATCATTTCAAGAGATTATTATTTTCAAGAAAGTTAACATAATAACTTTCTCTATCTACACCCAAAAACATATTTTCTATGTCACAATGGATACCATTTCGTACATGCAACATGTGCTTTTCCTAAAACAATGACCTTTACTTCAATGCACATAATACTTTCAAGAAACAAGCATGTATTCTTGTTCTTGTATGATCAAGATTCATATGCAGCTTTTAAGAAACAATCTTTATTTTTCATCACTCAAATCCTTGCAATCTTTAACTATACAACATGGGTAATATATGCATATGCATACAAATCCATGAAAACCCTTCCAAGAAAATTACTCTAATTAAATGTTCTTTTTCAAGAAAATCTATCCCAATTAGATGCATTTTCTTGCATTAAACATGCATGCAAGAATATTTTCTCTTTTTGAAGAATCTAATATAATAATGTATGTAAGGACATTTCACTTCGAAATCTAATACACGGATGCATGGAATTAACTTATTCCTTTCACCATAACTAAATACCAAACAACGTATTCTTTTGCAAATGATAAGACAATAATTATCTATCTTTGCATGCAATACAAATTCTTATCCAAAGAAAACTAACATAATAGTTTCCCTTTTTTTATAAAATACAAATTTCCTACAACCTTTTCAGGAAAACAACCACTTGGGTATCCTATGTTTTCTATGCATAGAGATTTATGAATTATTTTCAAGAAAATCAATCCACTTGGTTCACAACCCATATAAACTTATCAAAAGTTACCATAGTTAACTTATAGTTGAATCCATGGAAGTATTTCCAAAAATATAATATTCTTTTATTTTAAACATGTTATTTTTTATAATTTATGCATATATCTATATAAGTGTGTTTTCTTTCCAAAATTATAGTGTAGATAAATAGTGAAAATACTAATAACATATCCCTAACTTTGCACATAAATTATTTTATGTGTAATTTTTTCGCATTCTTTTCCAAAGAACATAACATCATTAAAATCCACTATATGCATAAAATATATAAAAATTTTTTTTTAAGAAAAGAATGTACTAACTTATGTTTTAGATGCTGATTCGTCGAACATTGGAGCAACTTTTCACTCTGTAAATACACTTTGATTAAACAGGGGCAAAAAAATCCGTGGACCCAAACCCACTAGCCATTTGTGGGATAAATGGTATGAATCCCATAATTCTATTGCAATAGGGTTTTGAATTGGAACGATCCCCGCGATGATAACTCTCACACGTAGGCACATCTTCAGTTGCGGCGAGAGTAACTCCATGCAAAGTAATACATTTCCTTTCTCGTCAAAATAAAAAGCATCAATCATGGTCTTCAAGACCATTATTTGCAGATGAAAACCATTCACTAGTTTGATAGTTCACTTCACCCCCACCAAAGCTCTCCTCTCCAATTTTTAACTGAAATGTGTCCTCCAGTATTTCCTCGTATCGACCAAGAAGATGGTGAAAAGGATAAGGTAATTCTTTGATAGTTGCAATTAGACTCTAACTAAATCTTTGAGGAAACAGTTAAAAATGGTTAACTTAAATTAATATATTGTGATAGATGTCGTGAGTAAAGAATTATAGGGATATTACCGTAATGGAGGAAATAAACATCTCTCTCATAATGAAAGTTAATTATAGAATATAAATATTTTTTTTACTTTCAATTACTTTATCTATTTGTATAAATTTGATGTAAAATTGAGATGAGAATTGCTGTATTTTATTTATGTCAAACTTTGAATTTATTTTTTTATTATTACCACTTTTAAATTTGGCTATATAAATATTATTTTATTATTTTTAAATGTCATGATATGTTACAATATATGCTCCATGATAGACTGTAAAGTGCATTTCCGCTCAAAAATATTTTATTTATGGTTACAAGTGACAATAAAATATTTTTAACACGACTTCTTCATGTTGAGTTTCAATATCAACCAACCTAAATCCATCTTGACCCTATATCTATGCCAAGAAGAATCAAACCTCTTGAGATGAAAACTATATTGACTTTATGTATTTTATTTCTTTTCCGCTCCCTCTCCCTCCTCCATCATTGTGTCTATCTCCCTCCCTCTCTCCTTCTCTCTCTCCCCCTTAGTCTCTCCCCCATCTCTTTCCCTCTCTCTTTGTGCCACCATCCCTCTCTCTATCTCTCCATTCTTCCCTCTCTCTCCCGCTTCCATTGATATCTATATCTCCCTCCATATCTCCTTCTTTATTTCTTTATCTCACCCTCCAAACACACACTCTCTCTCTTTATCCACATATATCTATTTCTCCCTCCCTTCCTCCCTCCCTCCCTCTCTCTCTCTCTCTCTCTCTCCCTCCCTCCCTCTCTCTCTATTATTCCCTCCCTCCCTCCCTCCCTCTCTCTCTCTATTATTCCCTCCCTCCCTCCCTCCCTCTCTCTATCTCTCTCTTCTACCCTCTCTGTTACACAACATTTTGTCACTGTCCCTGTACTCCCCATTCCTCGATCCTGGAGGACCTCTACAATGAACCCTACATGCTTTCCCATCATGAAGAGACTACTGTTATGTCCCTCTTCATGAGTAGAACATATCCCTTTTGCATCATTTCCCAAGAATCTTCCTTTTACCCCAGTTTACAAGACCGGTGCTAATGATCAATTCCTTCCTCGCGCCAATTTGTAGGGTTTGAAACCAGGCCTAGCGTCGTATGGCTCAAGTGAGCCCTTCATCACTCATGTCGATCCTCTTTTGGAATTTTTTTTTTAAATATGGCATCAAAGCTTCCATGTCTAGAAGCTTCGTAACGAAAGTATGGTAAATGGTTGGGCTGGATAAAGCTAAGGAATTTAGTTTGGACTCCTTTCCCCTATTAAGATGGAACAAACACAAGAGATAAGCCCTCTCCCATAATAAGAGGAACCATCTCCCCTCCATCAAAGCTATATAAACTCCTCCTTTTCCAAGTTGAACTAGTCT
Organism: Pinus tabuliformis; assembly: GCA_031772625.1. Classification (NCBI taxonomy): domain Eukaryota; kingdom Viridiplantae; phylum Streptophyta; class Pinopsida; order Pinales; family Pinaceae; genus Pinus; species Pinus tabuliformis. The sequence goes on along the minus strand of CM062804.1, from coordinate 149,496,342 downwards.
TTTTGGAGCTTGAATAACCATGAAGATATCTATTGCTTTTAGCTTTCTAGTTTATGTTTGTGAAAGGAGAATAGTGTGTTTGTTTTGGTTTGGAACTAAAGGGAAGAAGCTTTAAAATTTCATTGTTGAGGCTATCCATCAAATGCTAGCAGAGGTGTGGGAACCCAGATACGTTAGAGGAGACCTGCAACGTCAAGGCTTTGGTTGTATCTCTTTCTGAATTTATATCAATACAACTAATGGTTTATTTCCTACATTAAGTGTTATGTTACATTTAATGGCTTAAGACTCTAATTTTTAAGTAGATTGAATGTGATTGTATTCTATCACGTTTGTTGGTGTCTCTTGTGTATTTGTTTCAGGTATCTAAAGGAATAAACGAAAGGAAGCTGGAGCAAGGAAGCAGGGTCATCATCAAGCGGATTAGCGTTCTAAGAGGTAGGCCCTCTTATTTGATTCTAGTCTAAATAAGTTTACATTATATTGTTTGTTTTTCGCTAGGCCCACTCTCTCAGGCAAGAGGAATTATCTTTGTCCGCATCGAGAATTTACCTACACCACAAATTCGCGACTCTGCTAGGGAGCCAATCCTCTTGTTTGATTGATTTTCATTTCATGGTTTGTGTGAATTTTTGTAGTATCACCCTTTGCCTTTGGTTTTCTTTGTTTTTCCTGGTTTACTACTATGAGTCTGAAATTTAGAGTGGCAGGTTTGGCTTTGGCCTTTGAAAAAAATTATTTTTTTCTTGAAATCCTTGATCAACGTGCTTTATTTTCTGACAATCACACCAACCAGCATGATTTACTCTCAAACAGTCACGTCGTACCTCCTTGTGGTGCTTGTTGTTAGTTAAGAAATCGTGTCAATTCCTGTAGGTGAAGATCAAGATTTCTCTTGAATCATAACCAGTGTGTCTTACCCTCTTATTTTCTGCCTCTTAGCCTATTTTGTCTATGTTCTCCCTCACTGGAAAGCTTCATTAGCTTGGTTTGTGTTCTTACTTGGTTTGAGATTTCCTTACTTGATCTTTTTATTCTTTGGATGGTTTGTGGCCCTAGGGCATCTAGGTCATTTTCCATTCAGCTTTTTATCTGCTTAGCAAGTCAAATTGTTGGTTAACTGCTCTATGCATTTCGTGTTTAGTCCTTTTATTGCTTTGATTTCAATTGAACAAGTTTGAAAAGTTTTGTTTGTTCTTCTCTTGATTAAGCATTTCTTTCCAGGCATAGATTACATTTCTCATCTTGTTTTGGTTGAGTCTTTGCATCATTGGTTTGGAAAGAGTTCTCTTTTTGTGCTTGGCATTTGATTGATGTTGATTGTTTTGAAAAAATTCATTGAAGTGTTTGTGTGAAAAATCCATTTTATCATTCCGTTGAAAAATATATCATTCTAGTTTGATGAATCAATAGGTTACATTAGCTAGCATAATTGAAAACTAGAGTTGCACCATCATTTGCATTCGAAAAGAAATGAATTCTCTTTATTGTTCAAAGGACTACTTGAAGTGCATTTGATAGGAAAGATAGGAAGTGGAAAGAATTTTCATTATTTTTCTTTCGAAAGTGAAGTAGTGAAAAGGTCATCTTGCTTTCAGTTGCTTGTTTGTTGCATTGATTGTGTTCTCTGCTCTCATTAGTGTAAACATTCATCGAATTGAAAGGGTTTTGTCTCATTTAGCTGCATAAGGGAGTTTTTTCGAGTCACATCGGTAAGGCCTGAAAACTAAGACATAATTTCAAGATAAAATTTAAGATGTATTCAATAAACCTAAGACACATTTGAAACTTAATGCTCACATTTAGAAGGTCTAGGCTAGAGATGTGTTCTAGTGTCTTTAGACCTAGCAGCTGTCATTCGCTTTAGCACTAGACAGTGCTAGTATGCACTTGTGCTCCCCATACCATCGTGTATATAAAGGGAGACCCCACTAGGTTTGCAAGCCTTTATCTGTTGGAAGTCGAGTCTTTCGCCTTGTAAACGTGATACACCGAACACAGCATTAGGGAAGATTGCTTGCCTGTACTTCTTGGTTTGCCGAGAGGTATTCTGCAGTTCACGGTTACCTGGTAATCTTTATTGCCTAGATTATCCTGAGCAATCATTTTGACTGATCATTTTGACTCTTCAAATTCAAAATATCATCAAGCACTTGTCCTTTCGAGCTCATTCAAACCGAAAGTGATAGAGTCACCTTTGCTTTTTTCTCGACTCTTAAAACACAAAAAAGCACTAGTTTGTTTCAACATCTTAAAAAAATCCTGCCCACGATCACATAACATTCCTTATAGTCTTATTCTGGACCACATCATGAGTATACCTTTGAATACATTTTGAAAGCCCTGAAATTACTCTCACTATTCTTGTTGTTTGAGATGAAGTCATCATAGTTGAACCATCAGGTTCACCTAGTTCCTCTTCCTCTCCTCTATCTGAAAGATCATCTGAGGAGCCTTTTCCTGAACTCCCGCAGTCACTTGAGGATCAAGGTGTTGAAATTGGAATTGTTCTGAGTATTCAACCTTTGTCATCTCGTCCTCCTCCTCCCTCAAATACTGGGTCACTTTCCAAATCTAGCCCAAAATCTTCAGATAATCCTATCCAGACTCTTGAGAGTCCGCTGACTTCTAAAGGTTAGCTAGGACTGGTTGTTTATCCTCCAAATCCTTTGTTCGATCCTCTTGTGATATCACCACAGTGTTCATACAGTCTGTACTATCAGCTGGGTATTCCTTTGGAATTATCCCCTCGAACATCTTTGGTTGTTCATCATCATTTGTTTCCACCCATGGAATGAGAAGGTGATATCCCAATCTCCTCTCCAGGTCACTTGGAGGCTTCTGCTACACACACTCCTCACATTGTTGAAGAGCATGGATATCCATTCCCTCCTAAAGGTTTCCCTTACACAGGAAGCATTCTAACCAGTTTTTATCTTGAGTTACCTCGTGATTATGTTTCTTTATCTCAGTTGGTTTCAGGCACTCTTAGTGCCTCATGGTTATATCACAACCATGTATGGTCATCTGGGGCTATGCCTACCTCAGGTTCGTTCCTGAAGAACCTGACCTCTCAACTGACTGTTTATTTTGCAGTCACTTAAGTTTTGGCACAACCCATAATTCTGAATCCACTTTTTTTGTCAGTCCAAGTCACTCTTCCAGTTCAAGCGATGGTCTCGAGTCAAGTCTCTATCAGTTCTTCGACCCCTCCAGTGAGCGGACAAGTATCCATGCCACCGCCTAGGGGGGGAAATATGAATGTTTCTATGATGTCTAGTACAACCAATTTGAGTGGATTACAAACTCACATGGTTGGCTTGAATTGGCCCTCTCCTGGTGCCATTCTACACGCTGTTGGTCTGATTGGATAGAGTAATGTCAAGTACTAACAGCTGAACCCTATTGATCTTTATGGGTCAGGTAATGCCCAATACTAGTAGTCGTATCTGGCTCAGGTTCAATACCAACCTCCTTATGTTCCATATGGTTCACAAGCGATGGTGAATCTGCCTTACATCCCTCAAGCTTGACTTTATGTTCAGCCTGGTCCACCCACCATGCCTTGCGCATATGGCCAGATATAGTTCGAGAACTTTCAATACCCTTAAGGTGTCACTCCGGGAACTATCCAAGTACCCTTACAGCAAGGAATCTCTTCACTGCAATAAGGGCCAAGTTTGTAGCAGCAAGGGTAGATAGTGCAGCTGCAAGGACAACTCCAACAACCACAGGGGAAACCCTTGCAATAGTCACAGCAAACCTTGTAACCATAGATGCAGTATGTTAAGCAATCCTCCCATCCTATGTCCTCGTAAGGTCAACCTCTGCAGCCGCAGGGATAACCTTTATAGCCCAAGGTCAGCCCTTGCAGAAATAAGGTCAACCCGAGTAAAAACAACCCTTGTACTCATATCAACAGGGTCAACCTTTGCAAGGGCATGGTCAAGGTCAAGTCCTGCAGTAGCAGGCCCAAAATCCTTATTTCTAAGGGCAATAGGTTATGAATCCTTGTGTCCAAGGGAAACAAGTGCAAAATCCTTATGTCCAAGGGCAAAAGCTTCAAAAACCTTATGCCCAAGGGCAACAAGTGAAAAATCCATATTTCCAAGGTCAACAGGCTCAACAACCTTTTAACATGTATGTTGCTTATCAACAACCTATGGTTGGATGGTATCAAGGCTACATAGGCCAAAATCCTCCCTATAGGCAAGGTAACCTATAGTGGGGGGAAAATCGAATTCCATATGGACAAAATCCTTACCATCAAGGATGGGTCCTGTAGTCCGGGGCCGCTTAGACACCCCAAATGCCTTTCAATACCCAATTGTCATTCTTGGCCACATTGGAGTTTCCAGATGTTTCTAGACTCACAAATGATCCAATTCTTCATTCGCCATACTGGCCTCCAGTTCCATCCAAGATCCCAAGCGATTATTCAAGGTTTGAGGGAAAATCGATGATGATTCCATTCATCTCTAGTTTTTCCAATGAACTCTCATAGTTGTTGTAGCCAAGTCGTACATCGACCTGCCTCGAAGTACCTACAATGACTTTAACACTCTTGCTTTGGATTTCTCATGCATTTCCAGTTGTCAGTTCACCATGAAACTGGCACCCATCTCCTTATGTCACTCAAGCAAGACACTACGATCCACATCTCCGATCACATCCATGAATGGAAGTGTCAACGTCGCCTAATCAAGTTTGAAATCATTGATTCATCGTTGACCGAATGGTTCACCAAATCATTCTTCAAAAAATTGCTGAGGACATAGCTATGGGTGGATGTGTCAGTGAAGAACAAGCCATCGCGCATTCCCAATATTTAGACCTCGTTTACTCGCAATCTGGCATGTTATATGATATGTTACCCAATGTACCCAAACCATCATCTGATCTGATGACATCAAAGTCTCCAACTACACCTCCTATTGATGGAGTAATTGGTTTAGTGTCTCAGACCCCCGCAAGATATTCTTCCAAGCAGAAGTCGATCTCAAACACTACTTCCAGTGATCCCTCTCTAAATTCACCTGGTCTTGGTAAAACCTCGGAGGTTCACGTTGTCCAATCTACCATAGTGGATAAATCCTCTAAGGGTAAAAAGAAGGGTAAAGGCAAGGGCAAAGTCGATGCCCCGAAACAGGGCCCTCCTAAGTCATCTGCTGGTGATTCTTCTCAACAGAAGCCCAAGTATCCATGCCTCATCTCTGAGGAGGATCACTACACTAAAGATTGTCCCCGATGATCTGAAGTTAGTCGTTTGCTCAAAGGGACCTAGGCTGAATTGAAAGAGCCCTTTTTATCCCATCAAAACCAAATGGTAGACCAACCTCAGTCGTCTGCTTCCCAGGTTCCTAAGTGTTCATGATGAGTACACCCATCAATGTGGCTATGAGGTCGAAATATTATTAAACACCTACCTCGATAGCAGGGAAAAAGAAAGAAAGTACCCCTTCCTCCTCCATCCCATCAAGTTTCGGCCCTCTCCATATAGAGCGACCTAATCCTAATTCTTCTATTCGACCACCTTCTCAAGGTGTGTTGTGAAATTCCTCATACAATCCTAATGCTTAAGCCGCTTAGAATTATAACATTGTTGAGGATTTGGTTCAAGCATCATTAGATATGTCTTCTCTTTAGGTCCTTCAAAGTTATCATTCTCAACTGAAATCATTGTTGTCGGCTATTGGAGGTATTGATCCAACTAATTCTAATCTCATTTGTTTTGATCTGGAAAGCCACGTTCTATGCTTACCTCATCAGATTGCCTTTCTCATTTAGGTGATCATAAATGAGAAAACCATCCATAGGAACATCATTGATGAAGGTGATTCTACCTACATCATGTCTGTTGCTTGTTGGAATGCAATTGGTTCTCCTACCCTAAACCAATCTCTGAACACATTGGAATCTTTCAATGGATGCAATTCTTGACCATTCGGTGTCCTTCCTAACCTTTCCATTACTTTGGAGGGTAATACAGTTCACGTCGAAGTAGAGATTGTTGACACCAATCTAAACTATAATCTTCTACTCGGATAGAGTAGGACCCATGCCATGCATTTTGTATCCTCCTCTCTTTTTTGCATGATTCATTTTCCCCATCAAGGGAAGATAGTCACGGTCGACCAACTATCCTTCTTTGCCTCTTCCTCCTCATATGGCAATGTTCCTTATGTAAAGCACACCAATGCTACTTATGAGAGTGTGGGGGTAGGAATTTTTAAATATCCTGCCTTGATGGTTATGTTTCCGCTCCCACCTCCGCATGTTGCCTCTGTCAACATGATCTTGGTCAAGTCTAATCCTTCGGTCATTCCCTCTCCTGATCTTGTTGATACATCGGGTGATGTTATGCTATTAAGCCCTACAAAAATTAATTATGTGGAGATTGTTTCGACTTTCGCTTCGGTATCCTCTAATCATTCTATTTCGAATACATCTCTCGATGCGTATTCTCAATCCTCATGGCTTGGTTCTTATGATTCTCCCGGTCCCTCAACCAAGACATTTCTTACTAATGAACATATCATGGAAGTTATGTCTCTGGAGGAAGTACCATAGAATGATACTCATCATCCCTCATTCTTTCCTAGCCCAACGGTCATGTCTACTTGTCTTGAGGAGTTCCCTTCGTTGGTACGTATTGACATGTTAGTTTATCCTAATATTGTCAAGATCTTTCAACTGGGGGCACATTTTCCTCCTCATAGGTTCAGGTTTTTCTTCCCTGCCCAAGTTCTTATCGTTAGCCCATTATCGCAATGGGGTTTTGTTGTGGTAAAAACACAACCCCCCCATTTTTGAAGTGAACATATCAATAATGGGGACCCTTTCTATAAAAATTTTGGCTAAACACCTTTTTGGATTTTTAATTAGTTGATTGCCCTACGCTTTTGTTAATTTTTCGTTTTCTTTGGATTCTTGTTTTGATTGCTTTGTTAGAATCGATGTTTTATAAGCTTCCCATTGATGCTTGTTTCACCTCATTTGGTCAACTGGTTTGAAAATGGCACTCCTTCGAAGTCTCATCATTTATTTAGCCTGGGTTAAAAATGCGTAAAATGTATAATATTGCATTTTGTAAATAAATTAGTTCAATAATGCATTCATTTTAAATATTAACCCATAGCGAGCTTTTACTAACATTTTTCCATTTTTAGTTATGCAGCCAAATCATTAATTATTGGGATTTTAAGAAATATACTCAAATTTCCAAATCAATTACTAATCTTAAAAACCCATAACATTCAAGTCGCTGTAGTTCATTTTTATTCTTTTTATTTATTTTTTTAAGTGGCTGTAGTTTTAATAATTTCACAACTTAACTAAAATAAAACCAAAATAAAAAATAATATTAAATCTTAATTTAATTTAATTTAATTAATATATAATTAATTTAATTTAATTAAAATTTAATATATAAAAAATATATATATAAAACTTATTTCAAAATCGGGAGATCGCATCGGAAGTTTTGTTCGGAACATATTTTAAAAGGCCCCGACATCACCATACCCCGATGCCGATATCAGATCGAGGATTTTGTATTGTATTATTTTAAAAGCCCGATGGCCATGTCCCAATCCAATAAACATAAGTCAAAATGCAATAAAACAAAGTTTAAAACTCATCGCATCGAAGCTCTCGTATGGGACATGTTTAACGTAACCCCTCCATACCCTCGATGCTCCGATTGCGAAAAGTCAAACCATGGTCCATTACCCAAAGGGGCATTAAGGCATAAATATTATAACGATTACATTTGTTTCAATTTCAAAACTCACTCATACGATGAGTGAATAAATGAAGTGAGATAGTGTAGGGCTAATGTAATATTGTAAATAATATTTATTAATTTAAATAATAATTTTTAAATTAATTAATATTTATAATATAATTAATTTAAATAAATAAAATTGTAATTATTATTTAGATTAATATTATATAGTTTGTAATTAGTTAATTATAATAGTTAGTTATATATTAATTAATAAATAGTTTATTAATAATTAGTTTAGTTTATAAATAGCAATTAAATTAGAATTAATTAGAGACTAATTTAGGATTAGTTTTTAATTACAATATTTTTAGCTCAGCAACAGAATTTCTAGATTCATGCAATATTTCATCCATCAACTTTGGAGGCTCATAGATTGAGTTATACTTGGCCAAATGAGGCCCAGGACGGCTCATTGAAAAGAGAAAATCAAGGAGAGCACTTTTGAGGAGGTTTCACTAACAGATTTAATCATTTATTGGGTCAAAAATCAGGTAGAAGATCAAGCTCCGAATTTTGAAACAAAATCAATTTTCTGAGTTATTTTCTTCGTTTTCATTTGTCCAAAACCTCTTCTAATTGCAGATCCATTGGTTAATAATATCTTTGGCCAATTAAACCACCCCAAACATCAATAGAAAGCTTATGTTTTATTTTCAATTATTTATTAAAATAGAATTTGATTGGATTTGATTTAATTGCTAGAAATGATATTTTGATTGCATCTTAATTTATTTTGATTTCTTTTTGCATGAAAACAGTGGAAGAAATATGGAGAAAAGGATCTCAATCAATGAGAATGCTCCAGCAATTGAAGATTAGGATTTTTGAGCAAATAAAATTGGATTTGGCAGATTTTCCTCTCAAGAATTCCTTCACAAATAGTATAAGTAATAGATTGCAGAATGTAACAAGGGGCTGCTCTCCTTTGCAATTCTAGACTTCTAAAAGCACTACTGTAATAGGAATTTAGAGTTGTAGGAGAGAGGAGAGAAAATCTCAGATCTGGGGATTATTGAGGATTTTTCCTTTGTATCTTGAATTATGTATGAGGGGCAGAGTTTGCACTATTGTGGCTCTAGTTTTGAAGACAAAAGTTCAAGCAATGTAAAGGATTGTTGGAGACTAAGATCAGAGAAATGGATGCAATAAATTGGTATTTCTAATACTATTGTTTCAAATATCAGTTTCATTTGATGGTAACATGAATGTCTCATTTTATTCATGTTTGTACACTATTGTCAACATGGGTAATTTGCCTCAATATTGTTATTAGGTATCTCTGTTCTTATGAATTAAAATCTGATTTCCGAGTAACTATTTACTCAGAAATCTGTCTTATAAAACTGATTTATTGAATGGTAATGTGTTGTGAACTATTTCCACATGTCATTATTCAATTATTGGATTTACTGATTTGATAATTAATATCATTTTTGTGAACTACTTCTGGGAATGTTGTTGGTTTATTATTTCAGTTGATAGGTCTCAATAGGATGTGTTTTGGTAACCATAATATCAGTTAATTGAACTACTTCATTAACTTGATATTCATTATAAACAAGACATATGTAAATCCAAATACTTTAATTATCTTGCTCTTAGTTGGGTTAGATCTATATCTACCTAATTAAGATAGGATTTAGATTAGTTTCTTTTGCTTGCATCATAGAATAAGCTTGCATTTAGAGTAATTTCTACATTCTTTTAAGTCCTCTCCTCAAAGAGGCAAAATTTTATTTGTGGCTTGGCTGAACCCAAATCAGCTTAAGAGTCATTCTCTTGCCTGATCAGCAAGAAGAATTGATCTGATATATCCCTGTCTATTGGTAGGTAAAAATACATTATAAACCAATAGCAATAGGGAGAAGGTAACTGGACCTAGTTAAACCAGTCGGAGCCACCACACCAAATGGAAAAGGAGCTGCTTTAAGGTCTGGACCAGGTGGTTATCCCCCAATGTTGTTGCAGCGATTTTCGAGGCATCAACATTTTTGGCGCTAGAAGGAGGGCTGAGACTTGTTGTCTATTGGAGTCTTTTCAATTTTAACATTTTGTTTAAATCACGATGGCTCCTCTTAAGCTTCCAATTTGGAGTTGCATCCATGGACGTGCATCTTCCAATACTCCACCCGAAGTGGTAAGACTCTTGTCTCAGGAAAAGTTCAATGGTAAGAGAAATTCTTCTGCTTTTAACCATGTCTTTCAATTTATTCAAAATGTTTCAAATTACGATTTTCAAGGAATTGATGAAGGCATTTTATGCAGAATTTTTACTCTCACATTTGCGGCAAAAGCCAGAAGCTGGTGTAGAACTCTTCCGGTTGCCTCAATCCACAGCTAGGATCAATTTGTTACAATTTTCATTTGTAAATTTGACGGCTATGATTATGAACAGGTATGTGAAGAAATTAAATATTTACGAAGGTTTGAAAATGAATCTGTTAATGATTTTAATATTCAATTTCATTTGAATTGCTTAAGATTTAAAGATGAAGATAAACCTACGGAAGAAGAATCATTAGATTGGTTTGAATATATTTGTTCTCTTCCAACCATTCCCAATCCATATGAAATTAATTCGAGCTTTGTTCCATCCCCTTCTAATATAAATGAGAATTCCAATATGGATGTGCAAATAAATGGCGATGAAGTGGTTTCACAAAGCTTGGAAAATATTTCCATTCAAATGCAAGAAGACAACAACAACAATTTTGGAGAAAAAGCCGCTTTGAAATATGAAAGCTACTTTGAAGTAAATTCGGAAAATGAAATCGCAAATCAGCAAGTACAAGCAGCAATCAAAGTAAATAAAATGCAAACTGCAGTACAAATTTATGAATTTCTCCATGATGAGCAAATGCCGAAATCACAGCAGCAAAGCAGCCTTCTTCAAGAAAGCATGAGTATGCAAAGGAATGATCTGCAATCTGAAATTTACAATGAGCGTAATGCATAAGAGCTCTCAAACAGAGACAGTTTTAAATGCATTGTTTCAGGTTCACATTTTTCCCTTTATCCTGATATTTTTAATGATAGTAATTTTCCCCTCTTGGTATCAATGATATTTCAGAAATTAAAGAGGATGATTTAAATGAATTACCATTAAATTTTTATCAAGATAAAGAAACAATAATTGATCATTCTTTTGCCACTAATGAACATGAGATTTTTGTTCCTCCTTGTTTTGGTATATTGGATGAAATCGAAGGGAATTCCAGACAATCTTGTGAGGTCATTTATGATGATTACTCTGACATTGAGGATGTTGATTTCTATTCTTCTCAAGAGAATCCTCATGATAAAATTCAAATAACATCTGAGGATGAGGAACGCTTCAATTTAGGAATTATCCCAACTAATCCTCATTTTAGAGCAGCAAATTATCTTCATGATTTCACCATTCAAGAAAACATTCCAATTTATGATTCATATGAGGATCAAACTCCCATTCCTATTCATAATCATAATTCGTTTTCTATTTCACAAGTTGGAATTCGAAATTACCCAAATTTCATAATTCTAGCCAATCCTTGTGAAAGAGAAATTATTTCAAAACAATCCCAATTGTGCTGTAACATTAGTTGTACAAATAGTGATTTCATTTTAGTTTTTCTTTCACAGTTATTTTGTTTAAACTTAGATTTATTTTCTGATTTTATTTTGCAAAATTTTCACACTTTTCGCTGGCATATTGAACACCTTACTATCAAACACTCAATTGATGCATTGCCCGATTGGGAAATTGAAGTTTCATATTATAATCATGAGCATCAAAAGATATCAATATTTCAATTTCAATCAATGCTAATGTTTCATCAAAAGCTTCTATTTTTTCAAAGGCAATGTCAACAAGAGAATGTATTTTTGCAATCTGGCCAGCAATTCAATTCAGTTAATAATTTTCCATTTCATTTGAAAGATTTCCATCTATTTTTCATTAATTCATTTGAAAATTATTTGGAAATTTTTCTCTCAAAGGAGATTGTTAATAACTTAACATTTGTACATAACACTAACAATTTTTTCCAGGCCTTTGAATTTGAAAACTCATATTTACAATTCGGCCTGTCATCTCCTCTTTTGAACGTTTCCCAATCATTAATGGAAATCCATCCAGATTTTTGTGATCCAATTGGTATTGAATTGGAAAGCAAATTTCAAGAGAAGGAGATTTTAATCAACTTGCTAACACTAACTGTACATTCTGATTTCATATTTAATTTTCTTAGTTTAATTAGATTTGTATTTTTATTACTAACATTTGAACTGTACATACGTGCAGCAATTAAAATGAGAAAATGGCTACACTGGAAATATGACTATACCTAGTCATTTTCATGTATATGGTTAGAATAGGAGTAGAATTAATTTAGTTAGTTTGTTTTGTATAGTTAATTTGTTTTTAACAGTTTTGTAGATTAAAAAATAAAACAAAGCAATCAGCCATTCTCATACATGTTCAGTGAAAACATTTTTCCCTATCAGAAAATTTTAATTCTTGCTTTCTTTTTTAAATTTCTTACAACAATACCTCTACTCTGCCTATTTTGAATAATGTCTTGATTAAATTCAATTAAGATTGCACTTGGCATCGATCGCCTCAAAGCCACTTTTCTTTATTTCGAGATTTCCTTCTAAGATTTTCTTTTGAAATTTATATGGTAAGGATTTGATGATATAAAAGCTTCATGATCCCATTATCCCATGAAATGTATGACTGTCTATCATAAGCTTAATTCTAATTCAATCATTATTACTCAATCTAACCTTTCATGGTAATCATATGAAGTTCATATTATTTTCCTTGAAATTTTCAAAGCTGACCTTCAGGATGTCCATTTTGCTGAGTGCACACATTCAAATCTGTTTTGATATTTTTCCACAATTAGTGGCTCTATCCCATTCTGATCTTTAGTTGATTATTTGATGCTACCATACGCATCATATTTATTTACTAAAGGCATTATTAAATAGTCGCTATAACAATACAGATTCTTCTCAAGTTATTCAGAATAAGCAGAGGTAATAAATTGTTGTAGCACTTCAAAAGGGAAGCATAGTTTCATATTTATTTCTGGTAAATTTTATATTCCCTAGACATGAATAAACAGATTTTATTTAGGCTGATTGCACACTTAGATTTAGAATAAATAATGAGATGATTTTAAACGAAGGAAAAAATTTGATAAATCAAAGGAAGAATTTGAAGATTTATGAGGTAAAATCTGCAGACAATTTCCTTCTAGGTACGCATTTACAAGTTCGTCCTCATCTCTTATTAGTTTCTCTTTTCCTTAGTTTATTTTTGATTCGTGTTCTATTTTATTTACAGGTTTTCATTTCTTTTCAAAAACTTGAAGTAAGCAGTAAACCCATTTCAAATTTGCAACAGGTTCAGGGAAATTTTACTTTTGATTCATTAGAATTTAAGCATTTTTAACTTTGCTTTTATTCACTTAGAAAACCTAATTAGAATTTCAAGGAATATCATAAGACCATTCGCATCATAAGATTTCATCGGAAGTAGTTCTTAGCATTTCTTTCGATAACAATTTTTTCATAAAAGACCTCCGATGTATTATCTTACTTATATGCCATATCGCATTTCGCATATCAGAGCTTTGCAGTTGACGTATATTTCCATTATCGTGAATCGCCGATCTCTAATAATTGACTTTACTGATATTGCGATGACCACATAATTCCGGACCCGATATGAAATTCAAATCAAGTTTAAAAAAAATATCGCGTTTGTTTAATCGCAATAATGGTAGCAAAATAACTTTAAAAGGGCCGATGTCTCGGATCCGATATGTTATTAAAATCCCATCATAAAAATTATCGGGTCCGCTTTTCATCATATATCGGCATCGCAAGAATCATATTGTGTTACATCGGGTACCCAAAGTTTGCCGATTTCTGATTAGCTACGTCATCCATCGCATCGCCGATATTGCAATCATTTCATCACATTTTTTATGCTCACGTCACTTCTCTGAATCTATGATGTGCGTTTTGCAATATGGGAAGCACAATGTAAATATTCTCCGATCCCCGATATAATATTTCTTTAATAATGCGATCGCTTCATTTCATTGCACATGTTTTATCGGCAATTTGCCATTGCAATCTCCGATGCGATAGCTTCCAATGCATGCCTTTGAGCCATTAACATTTAATTGATATATGGCATAGCAATAAAGGTGAAGTTTTGCAAATTAAACTTGAAGCATGGTGAAGAAACATGTTATGTGAATCATGTGATACGGCAATGTGTTATTTTAAAAGCGAGCTTGGGTAACCACTATGGGAAAAAAGCAATTGATGACAAATTTGCAGCATACAAAAAATCATTTCAATTTCTCATACATTTTAGTTTCATATATAATTCCATAATTAAAAATGGAATTCAGGACCTCTCATCTTCATATTTAAATTTTATTATCTTCGATTTGGTCTTGATTCTGGACAATTTATAAAATCATGGAGTTTATATGAAACTTATAATATTTTGAGAAACATTCGTTACTGCAAATTCTCATTATCATTTCTGATGCATTTCTTTTAATTTCAATTCCCTTGAGCACTAAGCATTCATTTTTTACATTTTACTGCTTGCTTTAGTGTAAATAAAATAAATAATGATTTTGGGTTATAGGATTTTGGTTAGTTTGACTTCTTCATGTTTTTAATGTTAATTAAAATAAGAAGTCAGCTAGCTTGGAGAAACTGATACCTTTCAGGTAAGATCAAAAGCAATGATCCAATGGTAAGATTCATGTGCCCACTTTCATTAATTTCCATTTCGTTACTTTAGTTTCAGTTTTGTTTTTCTGATATATGAATCTGTTTTGCAGCGCTTCATAAAAGCTTCCAATCCTCTGCCAGATCATATTTTCAAAGTCCATACTCTTCTCCTGGCTTTATTTCAATAAGCAGCGATAATCTTCATCGACACAGCTACACCAGGAAGTTTCTGAACCTTTAATCTGTTTCTTTAAGCATTCCTTTTTTAGAAAATGATTAAAATGATGCTTTGGAACAAGAAGATTGACATCAGACAGAAAGTTTTCATTGTGGCTGAATTTTATCATCACTGCTATCCAAAAAGCCTAAAACACTCACAACCCTGCAAGGTATGATTTCCCTAAATCTCGACATAAGAAAGATTGATTACACGATTATTTTCTTTTTTTTCATATTGTTGAGACATTGGTATAAACATTCTTGTTTGAACTTTATCTTTTAAAAACTTGGATTTTCCTTTCCACTTTTAAAAATTTCTTCATTTTTGTTTTGTTTGCTGATTTCTTTTCTCACTTTAGCATAAGAATTCTTTTCTTTTAGTTTTTAGTTTTGATTTTGGTGACTTTGCCGTGATTTATATGGAAGGCCTTCTTTTTACCTAACTATGGTCAACATTCATGGAGAAAAATTGTTAATAGTCACCTATTAGCGTTTTCTTAAATCTGTTAGTAAAGTTTGATTTTCTTATTATAAAGGTAGACATACTTAAGGAAGAGATTACCAATCAAGAGAAGTTGGCAAAGTATCATAAAATCTGGAGAAATTCTTTTTCATCAAATTGTAGTTATTTTGAGATTTCAATATTTTATTAAGATCTTTCAAAGTTTTATTATCAGTCAAGAAAGTTATTTATAACCAAGTAAAGACACTTTACAGCAAAGCACCTTTAACTCTGAAATTGTCATTCTTAAATCTTAAGGAGTCAATGATTCTCCCTGTCCCAAAGAGTCTTATTTTTCTAGAGTATAATCTTAAAATATATTTAAACTTAAAAGATAAAATAGGCTGACATTACCAACACTGCTAAACAAACCAGGGTAATGGCTTATGATTGTAAACAATTATAAGACAAGGGGTCTCATCACGAGCCAGCTTGTTCAGACCAATTATAACCAGTGAATGGCATTGTCAACTATCTGGCCACCAAACCAGGACAATGGCTTTTAAAGATTTATAACAAAAATAAAAAATAAAAAATAAACATATATATATGGATTTATTTCTAGATCAATAATTTTTAAAGAGATGGGATTCTGAGTCATTGATGATTAAAAGGTAACCCTGTCAAGACTATAGATGTTTGCTGGCAACAGTGGCTCTACCTGTGACAAATGAGTATATTTTAAAAGCTAAGTTGTAAAGTGACCCCTGCTTTATCTCTACCACTAATTAAGGACTGATATATAACTTTGAAATATTTTAGTTTATGAGGAATTTTAAGAAAAATAACAGTTAGATGATTCTTGCTTTTATTCAGACTAATGAACCTAGTCAAGCATTTCAAGCATAATTTTCTCTTCTTTAATTATTTTTATTTTAATTTTAGGAAAATCTTATTCATATCAAACAGAGATAACTAGTTCTTCTCCCGTGTGTCGCCATTGTTGTGGTAAAAACACAACCCCCCCATTTTTGAAGTGAACACATCAATAATGGGGACACTTTCTATAAAATTTTGGCTAAACACCTTTTTGGATTTTTATTTAGTTGATTGCCCTACGCTTTTGTTAATTTTTCATTTTCTTTGGATTCTTGTTTTGATTGCTTTGTTAGAATCGATGTTTTATAAGCTTCCCATTGACGCTTGTTTCGCCTCATTTGGTCAACTGGTTTGAAAATGGCACTCCTTTGAAGTCTCATCATTTATTTAGCCTGGGTTAAAAATGCATAAAATGTATAATATTGCATTTTGTAAATAAATTAGTTCAATAACGCATTCATTTTAAATATTAACCCATAGCGAGCTTTTACTAACATTTTTCCATTTTTAGTTATGCAACCAAATCATTAATTATCGGGATTTTAAGAAATATACTCCAATTTCCAAATCAATTACTAATCTTAAAAACCCATAACATTCAAGTGGCTGTAGTTCATTTTTATTCTTTTTATTTATTTTTTTAAGTGGCTGTAGTTTTAATAATTTCACAACTTAACTAAAATAAAACCGAAATAAAAAATAATATTAAATCTTACTTTAATTAAATTAAATTAATATATAATTAATTTAATTAACTTTAAATTTAATATATAAAAAATATATATATAAAACTTATTTCGCAATCGGGAGATCACATCGGAAGTTTTGTTCAGAAAATATTTTAAAAGGCCCCGACATTACACCATACCCCGATGCCGATATTAGATCGGGGATTTTGTATTGTATTGTTTTAAAAGCCCGATGGCCATGTCCCGATCCGATAAACATAAGTCAAAATGCAATAAAACAAAGTTTAAAACTCATCGCATCGGAGCTCTCGTATGGGACATGTTTAACGTAACCCCTCCATACCCCCGATGCTCCGATTGCGAAAAGTCAAACCATGGTCCATTACCCAAAGGGGCATTAAGGCATAAATATTATAACGATTACATTTGTTTCAATTTCAAAACTCACTCATACGATGAGTGAATAAATGAAGTGAGATAGTGTAGGGCTAATGTAATATTGTAAATAATATTTATCAATTTAAATAATAATTTTTAAATTAATTAATATATATAATATAATTAATTTAAATAAATAAAATTGTAATTATTATTTAGATTAATATTATATAGTTTGTAATTAGTTAATTATAATAGTTAGTTATATATTAATTAATAATTAGTTTATTAATAATTAGTTTAGTTTATAAATAGCAATTAAATTTGAATTAATTAGAGACTAATTTAGGATTAGTTTTTAATTACAATATTTTTAGCCCAGCAACAAAATTTCCAGATTCATGCCAGATTTCATCCATCAACTTTGGAGGCTCATAGATTGAGTTATACTTGGCCAAATGAGGCCAAGGATGGCTCATTGGAAAGAGAAAATCAAGGAGAGCATTTTTTAGGAGGTTTCGCTAACAGATTTAATCATTTATTGGGTCAAAAATCAGGCAGAAGATCAAGCTCCGAATTTTGAAACAAAATCAATATTCTGAGTTATTTTCTTCATTTTCATTTGTCCAAAACCTCTTCTAATTGCAGATCCATTGGTTAATAATATCTTTGGCCAATTACACCACCCCAAACATCAATAGAAAGCTTATCTTTTATTTTCAATTATTTATTAAAATAGAATTTGATTGGATTTGATTTAATTGCCAGAAATGATATTTTGATTGCATCTTAATTTATTTTGATTTCTTTTTGCATGAAAACAGTGGAAGAAATATGGAGAAAAGGATCTCAATCAATGAGAATCCTCCAGCAATTGAAGATCAGGATTTTTGAGCAAATAAAATTGGATTTGGCAGATTTTCCTCTCAAGAATTCCTTCACAAATAATATAAGTAATAGATTGCAGAATGTAACAAGGGGCTTCTCTCCTCTGCAATTCTAGACTTCTAAAAGCACTACTGTAATAGGAATTTAGAGTTGTAGGAGAGAGGAGAGAAAATCTCAGATCTGGTGATTATTGAGGAATTTTCCTTTGTATCTTGAATTATGTATGAGGGGCAAAGTTTGCACTATTGTGGCTCTAGTTTTGAAGGCAGAAGTTCAAGCAATGTAAAGGATTGTTGGAGACCAAGATCAGAGAAATGGATGCAATAAATTGGTATTTCTAATACTATTGTTTCAAATATCAGTTTCATTTGATGGTAACAGGAATGTCTCATTTTATTCATGTTTGTACACTATTGTCAACATGGGTAATTTGCCTCAATATTGTTATTAGGTATCTCTGTTCTTATGAATTAAAATCTGATTTCTGAGTAACTATTTACTCAGAAATCTGTCTTATAAAACTGATTTATTGAATGGTAATGTGTTGTGAACTATTTCCACATGTCATTATTCAATTATTGGATTTACTGATTTGATAATTAATATCATTTTTGTGAACTACTTCCGGGAATGTTGTTGGTTTATTATTTCAGTTGATAGGTCTCAATAGGATGTGTTTTGGTAACCATAATATCAGTTAATTGAACTACTTCATTAACTTGATATTCATTATAAACGAGACATATGTAAATCCCAATACTTTAATTATCTTGCTCTTAGTTGGGTTAGATCTATATCTGCTTAATTAAGATAGGATTTAGATTAGTTTCTTTTGCTTGCATCATAGAATAAGCTTGCATTTAGAGTAATTTCTACATTCTTTTAAGTCCTCTCCTCAAAGAGGCAAAATTTTAGTTGTGGCTTGGCTGAACGCAAATCAGCTTAAGGGTCATTCTCTTGTCTGATCAGCAAGAAGAATTGATCTGATATCCCTGTCTATTGGTAGGTAAAAATACATTATAAACCAATAGCAATAGGGAGAAGGTAACTGGACCTAGTTAAACCAGTCGGAGCTACCACACCAAACGGAAAAGGAGCTGTTTTAAGGTCCGGACCTGGTGGTTATCCCCCAATGTTGTTGCAGCGATTTTCGAGGCATCAACAGGTTTTCATCTCATGACTCATAACCCTCACTCACACAGGGAGCATGGGGGCATAGCCTTATACGAGTTCCACTCTATTATTTGGTAGAGTCGATGCTCACTCATCATGTCCATAGTAAAACTCTAGTTTTCCTCTTTGTTGATTGATTACCTGAGTCTGAGTATGGACTCCCTCAAAAAGTACTATGCCTGAGTCATCTCGCATGGCTACTTTTGTACAATAGTGTGTTATTCATTTTTGTGCAATTTGGTTTGGTGTGTTTTTCAAGCAACTTTCCTGCTTATTATGTCTTCACCTGCTTTGTAGATGTCTATGAATCCTCACATCGTTTTTGCTGATGGTACTTGCTGTAGTACCCAGAATCTATCCTCCATGGCATGGGCCATTTATGACCCCCATGTTGAGTTCATTGATCTTAAAGGTATTTGTTTAGGTCGAACAACTAATAACATTGATGACTATAGCACAGTTATTAAACTTTTGTCAGAAGCCATTGCTCTTAACATTCGTGAAATGGTTGTTAACCATGATTCACAACTTGTTGTTCTTCAACTCAATGGGCAATATTCCATCGGAAACCCTCAGATATTGAGAATTTATTTGCGTATTTGTCTCTTCGAAAGAAATTTTCTTTACATCACATATCATCATATTCCTAAACATATGAATACATTAATAGATGTCTTAGCTAATTATGTGTTGGACAAACATTTGCGAAATATGTGAGAAAACAAGACACTTGTATCATAGTAAGCAATAAAATATAACATATATATATATATATATATATATCTATATATATATATAATGTTTGAGTGTCATACATCAAAACCCTAAAAAATAATATATGTGTTCCAAGTACAACTATGGCTCGCAGGCCTAAAAAACTGTAAATGCTAAAAGCTATGGACTAGTCGGCATGGTGCTCATGATAGCACGTCATTTCTTGTACTACTCGAGTTAGTAGTTGGTGGATCTAATCTGATACCCCCACTGCATGCCATTGATACTAGCATGGGATGTCACCCACCTGGGCATACTCTAGGATACCTCTGGTCAATCCCTCAAGGTTCTGCGCAATCACCTCCTCATTATCGACTCCTTCCTGATAAGGAGAGATATCAAACTGTCGAGCAATGCACCCAGCGATTAGGGACCTCCTGACTAGTCGCTTTGGTCCATCATCTGCAATTATAGAACCTAAATGTCATGAATGCATATATGTCAAAAACAGTAAAAAGTCAAAAAATTAAAATCATTTTGCTTACCTTCATCATCGTAATCTTATCCCTTTGGGAGCAGCATGTCAAGATCTCCGCGAAATTCAGTACTGCTATAGGGATAATCCTCTACCATGATCAGCTGATGCCTAAGCCACAAAAAGGAGGGCTTGTATGACATATGCTAGCCCCCGCTGGTTCTAGGCATCAGATCCCTCCAATGGACCATCTTTGGATCTCATGGCAATGGGACGTTCACCTCTGCAAGATGATAGTGAAATAATGGCATCCTCTCCAAAATTAAGGTCACTAGAATGGAACCATATCTGAATTTCCTTAGGTTTCCTGCCGTGGCTTTGGATAATTGTTGCTTCATGTTTACCTTCATGGCTTCTACGGAGTTGAAGACAGTAGGTGTCTTGCAATCTATGGCATACTAGATTTTGGATTTATTGGACTCATGAAATGCCTGAGCCCCATCCACTCTGTTTATGGTCAAGAGCATCACTTTCAGCATGAGATCATTAACATTCATGATACCTACCTTGCTGCTCTTTGATTTCAATGCTTCTGGATAGTGTTCTGCAAGTGTGAACATTCCGGTGATGAAAAAGATATTTGAAGTCTCTAACTCCAGTTCTTGGTCCCGAATCACAAAAACTTCCCAACCAATGTCCCAAAGACTAATCAGATATTGCAACAGCTCAAGTTGAGCCCAAAGGCCTGGTGTGAGGAAGAATTGGAGGAGCCCACAATTCCTCAGGGCATCTAAAAAATTTGGATCTACTAATTCTTGTCAATCAATTGCCTCATGCTCATGTTCTTTCCAATCGACCATTTTTCACTGTAGTTTTCCTGCAAAAACTAGAGATGCAAGTCAAAATTCATCCTTGAATGAATAAATTTGGATTCAAAGCAAGGAAATTGGGTAAAATGATGAATATTTTCTACTCTCAGCATCGGCATGACTATTTTAAAATAGACTGTAGTGCCGACGATGAAAGTGGTCATGTTAATGACCCTCAATCGATGCGATCTCAAGCTTGGATCTTGCACTGATCGAAGGCAATTTTTTCTTTGCTAAGATATCCTCCGAAAATCCAAAAACTGGCTAAAAATGGGGAAAACAGGCATGAAAATGAAGCTAAGGGTTTCAGCTCTTACCTGCAACTAATGGTTTGTCGATTGGCCTCCTGGATCTGATGCATTCTACTCCTGAAAATCTAGGGAACAAATGCGTAAAAACTACTCCACCAAGGTAAAAAGGTAAAAATAGTAAAAAATAATTTACTTTTCCCCTTTTTATTCATTTTTT
Organism: Pinus tabuliformis; assembly: GCA_031772625.1. Lineage (NCBI taxonomy): Eukaryota > Viridiplantae > Streptophyta > Pinopsida > Pinales > Pinaceae > Pinus > Pinus tabuliformis. The sequence goes on along the minus strand of CM062804.1, from coordinate 149,474,612 downwards.
ATGATATTTTAGGGTTTTAAAAGAAATTTTCATCTATTTTTACATCATAAATTGGATAATACGTTTTCCTTTTGTGTAGCAACAGGTGACAAATTGCTAATGATGGTACTGGAGTCATATTTAAGCTCTTTTCTCGACTCGTAAAAACTCAAATGAAAAGATCGCTAAGTATTTTTTTCCTTTTTGACTTGTAAAGAACATAAAAATTAGGGCTCTTCTTTCATCTCTTTTTCAACTCTTTAAAAGAAAAAATATTGTCAAGCTCTTTTCATTTTGAACTCGTTAAAGGCTGTGAAATGTCATTTACCCAGTATACGTTTACCCCTCTTTCGGGCTGGGATGAACTATTTACGAAAAACCTTGACTGACATGATCAAGTAGTCCTCTCAAGTATCATTTTCTACCTTTTCAGGCTCAAGAGATGCAAATGTATGAAAAGGGACCTTTTGGAATTTTCTTTTCTGTGTCTTTTTCAAACTCTCTAAACATGAAAAAGATACCAAGTTACACCTTTGTCGAACTTGTTAAAACATTAAACAACATCGGATTCATTGCCATGATGAACATGAGATTCTCCTTCCTAGGGATCATTAATCTTACTAGATCGGATTCATCCGAAGGGTGGACTTACAATGCAAGAACATGCTATCCCCTTCAAGCTTGCAATTAAAAATAATTGGGGTACCTACTAGAAATGGTGGGGGAAAATGGAAAATTCTGTCAGTTGTCGGTAGCTCACTCTTTAACATGACACTTTCTTCTTCGTGTTGGGTTGGGATATCCTCACTTCATTGTTGACTTTCCTAGGTTGGGCCATTCATTTTTTACTTCCCTTTGATCTGTGCCACATCATCATGACCTCCGATCATATGGATACAAAAGCTACCAAACTCTGGAGTCGTGTTGTCGATATGTTTAAGAGTTGTCCTTTTGCAGTTACACTCATTCCTAATTCTCTGTATCATCCATAATCATTACATCCCTTTGTGTTGTGTCGATGATGTGGGATACTTCATGACCCTCCTTCGACAAGGTCGCTTCCTGTCGACTTCAGCTCATTACCCGAGAAGTTGGCTAGGACACTCCCTTCCAATACCTTAGAGCTTGCATGCCCTAATGGCAAGTTCTTTGCACTCGATAGCAAGATCACATCATTGGATTTCGATCAGTTGATTTCACAGGTGTTCGACTTCAGTTCCTTTATTCACATTCCATGGATTGTGTTGTTGGTACCTTGAGAGCCATTGTCATTATTAGTGGTTTCTCTCATGCTTGTTAATAGTTCACATCATTGACTGGTAATGAAGTGACTTTCTAGCATGTTCGACTTTAACACATCTATTCACATGTTAGAATTTGTATTTTGATTGGATCATGTTGGAGCGCAAGACGCTGGGCTCAGATTACAAAATTCTAGGTTGCAAGGTGATGTGACATGATCATGTTGATATACATGTCTCTTTCAGATGGATGGTTGTGGCCATACCATGAGTTTTTATATGCGATCCTTCTCATTATTGAATGGTTGTGACCATACCTCGGTTTCGATATGATCCTCCTTATTGGATGGCTGCACCCATGCCTTGGATTCATCTACTTGATCTTTCTCTAGATGCCTGCATCCACACCACGATTCATGTATCATTTATCAGAGATTTCAGTGATGTATATGTATGTATGCTTGCTTGTAGGTTTTCCGATGACAGTCTCCGGTTCCATGCACCTACTTGTAAAGCATTTCACCCCTCACTCTAGTTTAGCCTTCACACTTTAGGGGTCATCTATTATACAAAATTTGGTCACTATCCCTGTACTCCCCATTGCTCAATCCTGGAGGACCTCTACAGTGAACCCTACATGCTTTCCCATCATGAAGAGACTACCCTTATATCCCTCAATTCCAAAACATTTCCCTTTTACATCATTTCCCAAGAATCGTCCTTTTACCCTAGTTTACAAGACCAATGCTAGTGCTCAATTCATTCCTCGTGCCGATTCACAGGGTTTTAAACTAGGCCTAGCTCTATACGGCACAATTGATCCCCTCATCACTCGCATCAATCCTCTTTTGGCAATTTTTTTAAATATGGAGTCAAAGCTTCTAGGTCTAGGAGCTTCGTAACAAAAAGCTGGTAAATGGTTGGGTTGGATAGAGCCAAGGAATTCAGTTTGGGCTCCTTTCCCCTATTAAAATGGAACAAAACCAATAGATAAGACCTCTCCCATAATAAGACGAACCATCACCCCTCCATCAAAGCTATATAAACTCCTCCTTTTCCAAGCTGAACTAGTCTTTTTGGAGCTTGAATAACCAACAAGATATCTATAGCTTTTAGCCTTCTAGTTTATGTTTGTAAGGGACAATAGTGTGTTTGGTTTGGTTTCGAACTAAAGTTAAGAATCCTTAAACTTCCATTTTTGAGGCTATCCATGAAATGCTAGCAGAGGTGTGGGAACTGGAATACATTGGAGGAGACCTGCAACGTTAAGGCTTTGGTTGTATCTCTTTTTTAAGTTATATCAATACAACTAATGGTTTATTTCCTACAATGAGTGTTTTGTTACATTTAATGGCTTAAGAATCCTTGACTTTTTAAGTAGATTGAATGCGATTGTATGCTATCACATTTGTTGTTGTCTCTTGTGTATTTGTTTCAGCTATCTAAAGGAAGAAATGAAAGGAAGTTGGAGCAAGGAAGTGGGATCATCATCAAGTGGATTAGAATTCTAAGAGGTAGGCCCTCTTATTCAATTCTAGTTTAAGGAAGTTTACATTAGATTGTTTGTTTGTGGCTAGACCCTCTCTCTCGAGCTAGAGGAGTTGTCTTTGTCTACATCAAGAATTTACCTACACCCACGGGGGCTTCACTGGTGGAGCAATACCATACCACATGGGTTCATATTGGGGGATATTTATTGAGGAAAAAATGACATAATATATTGGGGGATATATAGGGGGTAAAGGGTTTTTATATGGACAAGTATAAAAAATGTAGCCCAAAGTCAATGAAAAAATATAAAGGGGTATAAAAAATTTTAATGAAAAAATGGATACCTAGAATATCTAGTGAAAGTAGGGGTTTTCAAATTGGGAAGGTGTATTGTGTTCATATTGGTAGGGGGTGCAATAATGTGATTTTTAAAGGTATTTTCCAATATGTAGTCAAATTAAGGGCATTGTTTAATATGCCATGAATGCACATGATATGCCATAGTTTCATTGAGTGAAGCCCCTGTGCCTACACCACACTCTCTCTCTCCCTCCCTCTATCTATATCGCTCTTATTCCCTCTCTCCCTCCACCATCTATATCTCTATCTCCCTTTGTCTTTCCTTATTTTTCTCTCTATCTCACCCTCCAAACATATTCTCTCTCTCCAAATTTCTTTCTCTATGTCTTTCTTCTTACCTCTCTCTCTCTCACCCTTCAACTCCATATCTCTCTCCCTTCATATATCCTTCTCCCCCAAATCCTCTCTCTCTTCCTTCCTCTTTCTCCCTTTCTCGCCCACCTTCATATGTCTTTGCCCCCCTGTCTCTCCCCTCCAACTCTGTCACTTTCACCCTCCCTCTCTCCTTGTCTCTCTCCCCCATCCATCTACGTCGTCCTCTCTTTGTCTCTTCCCCTTCTCTCCCTCTCCCTCTCCTCTCCTTCTCTCTATCTTCCCTCCTCTCTTCTCTCTCCCTCACTCTCTCTCCATATCTCCCTTGTCACTCCCTCTCTCTCTCCACCACTATATTTATATGTCTTTGTTATCTTGTCACTCCCTCTCTCCTCCTTCATCTCCACCTCTTTATTCCTGCCTCCCCCCCCCCATCACTCTCACTCTCACTCTCTTAATCTTTGCCATCCAATTCTGTCACTATCTCCCTGACCCTCCCTCTCTCCTTCTCTCTTGCTCCCCTTCCTCTCTCTCTCCCCATCCATATGATTAAGAATTTTCATTTTGTGTAATCAATAATATATGTAGGGTATAATATAATAATACTTATAATGGATATGATCATTATTATTATAATATATTGGAATAATAATAATCAATAATACAATACTAATACATAAAGAAATACGTTGTTAAAAAAACAATAGTATGTTAGCTTTACATTATAGATAGATTAGTTTCTTTTCATGAAATTGGTAGCTTTATGCCTTAAATTTTACATTACCTTACATTTTATATTTTATATTTTTCAGTACATATACATTTTCAATTACATTACATTTATATATATGTTTTTCCTAACATTTAAAAACTTTTCTCCCCCATACTTGGCTACAAAGCACCTCTTAGTGCAACCAACCTAGATCCATCTTAATTCACTGAGATAGGTAAAATCTATTTTCACTCTAAAAGAGGTTTGCATCTCAAATGTTTTGAACCCTCTTAACGCTTACTATATCCAAAATTAAGATAGATCTAGGCTAGTTTAATTATTCATTATTCTTATTATAATTATTAACTTTATGGTTTTTTTATTTTATTTTATTTTTAATTTTATGTAATTTTATCAAGTTAAAATGTTTTATTGATAATTATAATTATGAATTATTTCGTTTGTTTTGTTTTTATTTTATATTATTTTTATTTTTATTTTATTTTATTTTGAGCAAGCCAAAAGGTTAAAGACATTACAACATCTCCACCATACTTGATCCAGGTGGATATTGGTGGCCACCTGCCTATTCCACTTGGACCTCTACCATTGTTTCTTTCAGTTTTTCAATTTCCTTATTTGTAGCAGAATTTACTATTTTTGGTAGTTTTTCGGGTCCTGAACTTCCGGAGCCATTTTGAGGCCCTAAATAACGTTTTTTGGGAAACCTGGGAACAACATGTGTCCATGAACCAATGTTGCTCACTCAAAAGTTGTAGTCCTCAGATAGATCTTTCTAACGAGGTATTGTGAGTGTAAAATGAAGATTGTATGCCAAAGTTGCGACCCCAGGAGGTTAATGTACCAATTTAGCCAAAATGGGGCCCATAGTTTGGCACTTCATCTCCTAGGGTTAGGTTTTTGGATGTTTAGGGTTTTCCATTGTTTCTCAATAATAAATAGGCCTTCAAGACTCATTGTAACACAGTTGAGAGGCATGTAGCCACCACATCTCTTCTCAGAGATAAGATAGCATCACCCGAGCTAGTTTATTTCCATTTCCGTTTGTAAGCATATTTCAGTATTTTACATCAATGAAATGAAGTATTGTTTCTATTGCATCTCTATATTTATGGTCATATCTGTAATTTTTTGCATTCCTATTTAAATCTGGATCAGTGGTATCAGAAAGGTCTATTCTTTCTATGTTTTTCTTTGCATGTCCCCAACGAGGTCGGGATATAAGGAGTTAGGGCTTGAATTGGTCAAACCTTTGCAAGACTAGCCTCACAAATCCCAACAGCCTCCCATGGCAGCTGAAACGAAAGACAAGGGGCCAGGAGATCCTATCAAAATCTTGCCCGGAGAGGCCCTCGAGCAACAAAGGAACATGATATGGACAACTTTGCCTAGATCCTTCAGCGGCTACCCAAGGGTTACACATCTACTTCCAGTAGCTACTCTAGAACTAGCACACTCTTTAAGGTACAAGTTAAATTTGACATTCCCATATTTGAGGGTCAGATAGATGGAGACAATGTAGATAAATGGTTAAATATGTTAGAAGGGTATTTTTCTGTTCATAATTTTTCCGGTGGGGAAAATATTACTTTCATTCTTTTCAAAGCCACACCCCACGTCAAGGACTGGTGGGAAGCCTACTACAAATAGAGGGATGAAAGTACAGCCTCACTATTTTCAGCCGCACCCACTTGGAATTCATTCCAGAATGCCTTAAAGGAGCAATACTACCTTGTCACAAGCTATGAGGATAAATAAATAAAGTGGACCACGCTGTGGCAGGGAAGGGACCAAGACATGCCGGAGTTTCCCAATATTTTTCATACCCTTTAGACAAAGTTGGGTATCAACGAATCTAAGCTACATTTGGTACTCAAATACCGCAGTTTCTTGGATAGGTACATCCAAGATGAGATGGAGTTCCTATACATATCCTCTCTCGGCACAACGTACTGATATGATATCAAGATCGAGAAAAAGTTTAAACAGAAGGAGTGAGACTTTGGATCTGTGAATCTGAAGCAAGGGAAAGGTTCCCCCAAACCACCAAACAAAGGACAAGGCCAAGATCAGGTGGCCCAAGACAATCCACCAAAGCCGCAAGCAAAGAATAACACTGGGAAGCCGAAGAAGGACAAGGGAAAGTGATGTAAGTTCCATAAGAGCTCCACTCACAACAAAAGTGAGTGTTGGGCCAAGCAGTCACTGGTGACTGAGCTAAAGTCTTCGGAATCAGATGCATTTTCTGACTCTAGGTTAGAACTCAATAAGGGGAATGACAAATGGAAGTATATTATCAATGCAAACCCTAATGCCACCATTGCCACCACGAAGATCCAGAAGGAGGAACCCTAAGATCCAGAGTTGAAGGAGCGCCTCTTCCACTCCCAAATGTGGGTAAGGGATTCCCCACTACAGTTCATTATCGATAGTGCGACCCAAAGAATATCATTTAGGCATAGGTTGTGAACTGTCTGGGCTTACTAACCATAGCATATCCACAACCGTACACCATCGAGTGGCTTCACCAAGGACTGGATCTTTGCGTGAGCCAAGAGTGTCACCTTCCATACAACATCAAGCCCTTCACATATGAGGTATTGTGTGACGTTACTCCCGTTGATGTTTGTGATGTATTATTAGGCCAACCATACTTGTGGAAGTGACATGATGTATGTGAGTCAAGGCCTCGTGTTGTTATTATTACTTTGGGAAATAAGGTGTACAAGATACCGAAGGTAGCATCGCCTACCGCCATCTCTTTGGTTACTACAAAACAATGCAGTAAGCTCATTTCCAAAACTAGGAAATTTGTTTTCTTAATGATATGCCCTCAAGGAAAGAAGAAGACGGTGGCCACGACCTCTAGACGGGGCCCCTCTTCATGACAAAAACAGATGAACAAGGTCGTGGAGGAGTATGAGGACATATTCACCTCCCTCGTAGGGGTGCCTTTACACTACTAGGTCAAGCACTCCATCGATCTGACCCTAGGTGCACCATTGCCCAATGGACCAATCTATTGGTGCTCCGTTCTAGAGAACAACAAAATCAAGAGGCAGATTCAGGAACTGTTGTAGAAAGGTCACATCTGACCGAGTTCATCCCCCTGTGGGAGCCCGATCATGTTGGTATAGAAGAAGGATGGGACTTGGAGACTCTGTATTGAATATCGGGCACTGAACAAGATCACTGTCCAAAATAGGTACCTAATCCCATGAATTGATGACCTTCTGGACCAACTGAAGGAGGGAAAATATTTCATAAAGATCTACTTGAAGTCATGATATCACCAGGTACCAATCGAACCCTCCGATGTGTGGAAGACTACCTTCAAAGCCAAGGAGGGCCTTTTAAAATGGTTGGTTATGCCTTTCGGGTTGACAAATGCTCCTGCAAACTTCATGAGGCTGATGGATGATATCTTACAGCCATTCACCAACTCATTTGTAGTGGTATACTTGGATGACATCCTGATCTTCAACCAGAGTTGGGAAGATCACCTCCATCACATCCAATAGGTTCTCCAAACACTGCAGCAACACAAGCTATGTGCCAATTTGGAGAAATGCACTTTTGGCATGACCCAAGTTCAATATTTGAGGTAAATTATTGATGAGAAGGTGGTGCATGTGGATCCAGCCAAGATCTAATTCATTCGGGATTGGCCAACTCCAACCACTGTGATAGAGCTCCGTAGCTTTCTAGGTCCTGCCAATTTCTACTGTAGGTTTGTGCTGGGATTCTCTCATATCACTTGGCCCTTGAGTCAAGTCACCAAGGGAGGAGCAAAAGAAAAATTATTTTGGTCTGAATCTCAACAGAAGGCATTCACAGAGTTGAAACATCACCTTTTCTCGGCACCATTGCTCACATTACCAAACTTGCAATAGCCATTTGAGGCTGAGATAGATGCCTCTGACAATGTTGTTGGGGCAGTCCTTACTCAACACAGGCATCCAATAGAATATCATAGTGAGACTCTTTCATACACAGTCCGGAAGTATCCCACTTATGACAAAGAGATGTATTCCATTGTGCAGACCTGCCGACAATGGAAGCATTACATTCTAGGGAAGGAAACGTTCATCCACACATAACACCGGCCCCTGCAGTTCATAGATATGCAAGGGAAGTTACAGAATGATCGCCATCAAAAGTGGTCCACATACCTGCAACAGTTCCATTTGAATATCAAGTATAACAAGGGAAGCACCAATAACATTGTAGATTGCCTCAGTCGACCACCGATCATGGCGTTAACCAACGTGCTCAACTCTTTTGGGCACGAGACTTCTAATTGGCTACTTCTCTACAAAAGCAACCCAAAATTTGGCCACACATACCAGATGCTCTTGGAGGGTCAGCATGTTCCAGATTTTCACCTCCAGGATGCCTTGTTATGCCACCTGCATCACCTTTGTGTTCCTTCAAGTGAGGGTGCCAAGATGATTTGGGAAGCACACTATAGTTGAGCTATTAGGCATTTCGGGGTCGAAAAAACAATGGCAGTACTGCAGAAGTATTTCTATTATCCGAATCTTTGACAGGATGTTGGGAAGTACACCAGATCCTGCACTGCCTGTGCCATTGCCAAACCAACCATCAAGAAGCAAGACCTCTATACTCAGCTTCCTACCCCTAGTCGACCTTGGGAATCCATCTCCATGTCAGGCCTTCCTTCTACTAAGCATGGAAGCGACTGTGTTTTTGTAGTCATCGATAGATTCTCGAAGATGGCCATTATGATGGCCAGCAAGAAGAATATCACAGCAGAAACCACTGCTATACTCTTCTTTGAATGACTGTGGGTACACTTTGGGATTCCACAATCTATCTTCTCAGATCAGGACAGCAAGTTCCTCAGTGCATTTCGGTCTAGTCTCTAGTCAATGCTAGACACTAAGCTCACTAATTCCACAACTTTCCATCCCCAAACTAATGGCCAGACGGAGGTCGTCAACAGGATGATCATACACATTTTGTGCATGTACAACTCAAATCATCCACACACATGGGATGAGAGCCTCCCCTATGTCCAACATAGCTATAACGGGGCTCTCCACAGCTCAACTGGCCACAGCCCCTTTCAGGTGGGCTTGGGATTCCAGCCACTATGTCCTATTGATGTCGCCATGCCATTTGCAGCTACTTAGGCATATTTGGTTCATGTCCAGTCTGAAACCGATAAGGCAAACAACTTCATTGAGCACATCCAACATATCCGCCAACAATTACATAACATTATGGATAAATCAAATGCCAAGCACAAGCAGTGACATGATCAACATCGAGTGCCACACAAGTTTCAGGTGGGCAACAAAGTCTGGTTGCATTTGCAAAAGGAACACCTTACCGAAGCCTATTGGAAAATCAAACCACTCTGATATGGTCCTTCCACCATTACCAAGGTTGTGGGAGACAATTAATTTGAGCTCAACATTCCCCCATTCCTTGGCCTGCACCCAATGTTCAATTTGGACAGCCTTCGACCATGCTTCCCACCATTGCTAGACACATTAGACATTGTAGAACAAATCACACCTACAGAGTTAAATCCAGATTGCATGGAATAGGACACAACTGATCGAATCATGGACAAGTAGAGCAAGAACACCTGACAGAAAAGCATCCAACTATATTGAGTTGTCAAAGTATGCCAACTCCTTCACTACGACAAGTGGCTCACTAGGGACGAAGTTCAGCAAAAGTTTCCTGATCTCATGGAGGAACTCAACACAATGGGGACCATTGCTTCCTAAGGGGGGAGGAATGATCCAGGTGGATATTGGTGGCTATCTATATATTCCACTTAGACCTCTACCATTGTTTCTTTCAGTCTTTCAGTTTCCTTATTTGTAGCACAATTTACTATTTTTGGTAGTTTTTCAGGTCCTGAAATTCCGGAGCCATTTTGAGGCCCTAAGTGACGTTTATTTTGGGAAAAATCAGAGCAACCTGGGTCCATGGGCTAATGATTCTTACTTGAAAGTTGTATTCCTCAGATAGATGTTTCTAATGAGGTATTGTGCACATCAAACAGAGATCGTATGCCAAAGTTACGACGCCAGGAAGTTGATGTACCAATTTACACAGAACGGGGCCCATAGTTTGGCGCTTCATCTCCTAGGGTTAGGTTATTGGATGTTTAGGATTTCCCATTGTTTCTCAACAATAAATAGGCTTTCAAGCCTCATTGTAAGATAGTTTAGAGGCATGTAGCCGCCACATCTCTTCTCAGAGATAAGCGACCATCGCCTGAGCTAATTTATTTCCATTTCTGTTTGTAAGCATATTTCAATATTTTACATGAATGAAAAGAAGTATTATTTCTGTTGCATCTCTGTATATATGGTCATATCTGTAATTTTTTGTGTTCCAGTTTAAATATGGATCAATAAAAAAGCTAGTGAACATACAATAAAAATAAATATTAAAGACCAAAACGAAATAAAGTGTCTTAAAATATGTATTATATTTATTATAATACCTAAAAAAAATATTTCTAATTTTTTATTATTTTATTAAGATATTTTTTAAACAAATAATTGATATTCAATTAATTTAATACATTAAATTTTTTTACATAAAGATAATTGCGTTGAGAAGCACTCTCAGAGATGTTGTAATGTAATGTTTAACAATTTGACTAAGTCAAATTACAAAGAAACAAAAAATAAATTAAATTTTAAAAATTACATTAAATAAAAATATTAATGTGATGTAATGTAAACATTTTACCTCCATAAAAATAAAATTAAAAATAACGAAATAAATCCCCGATGGGGGTGAGGAGTTGGGCACACAAGGTAATGTGTGGGCAATTATGAAATCCATGCTAATGGTACAAGGACCAGCCTCCCCATCCTCTCAAAGCTACTTGTGTATGGGAGGCATCATGGCAGTCTATGTGAAACCTCCATCAACCTCGAATCAAGTGGGAGGATCTAAACGATGAAACTTTATGGAGGGTGGTGTGTGTTATTGGGTATGGTAACAGTTCAGTGAATGCGATTGGAATTCTATGAGCGGGAGGTGGAAAAGGTGAGGAGTTATTATTTGGGAAAGGTGGTGACTCTAGTGTTGATATCCCCTCCCTAGATTTTGGGTTTGTAAATTGGTCACTTTCTTCTCTAGTGTGTGAAATTTGGTGCCTTGGCACATGATCTGAGCAGAACCTCCAGTGGTGTAGGTAAATCAGTGGTCCTATTGTGAGAAGGTGGGATTCCCATCTACGTCTGAGTGGAAAATGAATCACCCTCCTTTGCAGCTCTTCCTCAGGGTTTTTTTATGTTTTAGTGGTTTCTACGTCAAGGGTGTATAGGATTTTGGGCGGCTAAACCAGTGAGCTACCAATGAAGGGTTGAAGGCGAGGAATCATGGGCTCAGATCCAATTTTCCGGTTGGCAATTATTGGCCTAGTCATTGGTTTTCTCTGGCTACCAGTTCATTGGTTTTCTCTATCCCCTTGAACTGGTGTTGGTTCTATAAAAATGTGCCTAGTTCCTCATCGTGGTCGGTCATCTTTCTTGTCGAGGCCTAGCTCAACTGGACAGGGGGGTTAGGAGTTTAATGTAGATGAAATTCATGAAAGGGGTGAACATTGAAACTCGGCAGGGTGGTAGGAGTGTTGATCATTCGGATCGAGCAGTGCCTCGAGTTTGCAGTGGTTGTGGTCATGGTGGTTCGAGGGTTGGTCCTAGGGGTCGCATTCCATAGCCTCACTAGCAGGATGGAGTGGTGTGACGTGGAGTTTCGGGTAGACGAGGGAAGGCAAGATGTGTGGGACGTGTACATAGCGATGACCATCAGTGTTGTTTGGAAAATTATAGAGACTTGATCAAGTCGGTGCTTGATCGCTTGGAAGCCTTTGAACATGTACACTAGGAAGAACATGCTGATCTCATAACCACATTGAACAAGATGCACTATCTCCAGTGCCATTTCCAAGAGTGAATCATGGTGGTCTGGCATAGCCAAAACCTATTAGCTAAGAAATTTGAGAAGATGGAGTCTTGCATGGCCCACTTTGAGGAGCATGTCTAGTGTTCTTTTCGCCCTCCACCTCCTCCTGGAACAACACCAGATAACCCAACTTCAATCACTTCAGATGACTAGAATTGTTACAAGTGTTCTACTTGTTTTATGTGTTTTTTGTTGCTTTTGGCCTCCTAATTTGTAGATTTTATCTTTGGTTGTCTTTGTATTTCTTTTTCATATTATGTTGATCATGGTAGTCATCAAACCTAGTTGGGGTGAGAATGCCTACATTTTGTTGCTGATGTACTCATTTTCTGATGGAAGAACAGAAATTTGATTTACAAAAAATAAAAATAAAAATAAAAATGGCCCATGCTATTGACCTATGGTATTCATGTGAAAAGAAGTTTATGAAAAGGTGGAAATTAAACCAACCTAGATCCATATTAAATCCAGATCTACCAAGCACCAAGAGGTATCAAATCTCTTGATATGAAAACCTGTTTTAGAGTGAAAAGAGATTTGATCCCTCTCGGTGCTTGGTAGATCCGGATTTGAGATGGATCTAAGCTGGTATACATTGTTTTAAGCTAATTGAGGAAAATGTGAATAATTTATTAAAATAGTTTCTAGAAACATATAAATTAATATTCAATTAATTTATTAAATAAATAAGTTTTATAAAAATGTTATGCATTATTTTATGTTAATAGAGTTAAAGGACAATAATATCTGAAAATCAATTTAATTATATATATTCCATAGAAATAATAAAATTATTAATATATAGTCTACACTAGATGAAATGGTGACAAAATTATTATGTTCTTAATTTCATGAAAACAAATCCAATCATGTTAAGGTTTGGTGTAATCCAAGTTGTGCCAGTGTAGTACCATATATCATAGATGAACTAGCTAAAAAAAATATATTGTTCAAAACTGCAGCAAAAAGAATCTCAATTTGATTTTTCCTTGACTAAATTGAGAAAATTTGAATTTCCACATCAACAGACAACTTGGATGCAATTAACTTGTGTGACATGGCTTGTGTCAACGAGTTTACTCAGTAAATTTGAGGTGGAGAAGTTAGAGTTCAATTAATCATGTATGATTACTAATTTGTAGCAATGAAAGTCAGTTATCTCAAGTTGCTTTCAGTTAAACTAGTTCCAATCGTTGGAGGAACTAGTGGAATGTCAGTTGTGTAGTGGGACTTTAGTCAAACTTAGTGATGATCCAGTTCACTAATCAATTAGCCCAAAATATATAGTACATGAAGAGAATTCGAGTTACCTAGTTGAGGTGAAGATTCCAAGGCAGTGTAACATAACTTTTAGACTAGTCTTGAGTGTACAGATGTTACATGCAGTGATATGATCAATCTTGGAAATTGTCCAACCCATTTTCAAGATTCCTAAATAATATGGGCCTAATTTCTCAGGAATTAAACAAGGAAATAAGGGCTCAAGAAGAGGAAAAATTTGACTAAGTCTGGGTCAGAGCTTCTCAGTGAGCAAAGAGATAAGTTATTCACTTGCAGATTTTTATCAGTTGAGCAAACAAATTGTAATACATCTCTATTCATCAGATTAATGCAAGCATACATTGGGGTTTCTAGCAGGTTTCTTTTCCAAGGAAAAATATTGTGTGCATGTGTGTTATTTCATGTCTGGAATTTTTGTTCTAAATTATGAATTAACTTCCACAGAATAGTAGAGTAGGTTTGTGTCTTATGATTTTGATTAAAAATTCATGAGAAGTTGCAAATCTACACCATAATTTCTACATGTTATCAGAGCAAGATTCTTAGTAGAAAATAATTTCGAAGTTGTTTATCAGGAGGATCGAATTTGCAATTCAGTGTAGCAGGATCTCTTCAGACCTAAGAAGACGACCTTCAATGAGTTGAGGCTAGAGTATGCCTTGGAAGGAACCTCTAATTTCATCACATGAAAGGATGGCATTGAGACAGTATTGGATGACAATGTCTTGCTATAATATATCAAGAAAGATGTTGTAAAACCACAAGCATCTGATGCCCAGAACCTAGCTCAATGGAAGAAATTTGTAGCCAAGCCAATGAGAATAATATTGGAGGGAGTACAGGATCACATTGTCTCAAATCTCCACTGAAAAGAAGCTTCAATCACAATGTGGAAAGCACTTACACAATTGTTCAAGATTAGTAATGACCATAGGAAGTTGGAACTCAAGGATAAAATTGGGAGTATCAAGATGCAGAAGAATGACATTATTCCACAGTATATAAGCAGGTTCACACAATGTTGTGATGAACTTGGTGGGGTTGGTGTTAATGTTCCAAAAGATGACTTGGTAATTCTAGCCCTTCTAGGCCTTCCCAAGAGTTGTCATAGCTACAAAGATTCAGTGAACGGAAGGGAGAAACTACCAAATTGGGAACGCTTATGGTCTGATTTAGTACAAGACGAAATAAGGAAGAATACCAAAGATGGGATTTCATCCAAGGGAAAGGATGAAGAAAGATTTTCATTGGTTGGAAATGGAAAGAAGGGAAAAGGCAAGAAATATCAATCCAAACCAGAGTCCAACCAAGGGGGCAAGAAGAAATATTTGTCCAGAATTAAATGCTTGCATTGTCATGAATTCAGGCACTATACCAAGAAGTGTACACACAAAAAGGCAAGCAAGAAGACATAAGGAGGAGAAATAGGGGAAGCCTTGGCTTCATAGTTCAAGCTTGACTTTACCCTTATCACATGCATGGCTAGCACAGTGATGGGGAGCATGTAGTACTTGGACTCAGGTGCATTGTTGCACGTGACAGGATATAGACATATTTTTAGTGACCTGAAGCAGAAATATATCCAGATGCACATCAAGTTTTGGGGCAGTAGAAGGTACAACGCGATTGGGATTGGCCCAATTACCTTTCAGAGGGAGCCAGGTTCCCTTTTCAGGCTCAATGATGTCATGTTCATTTCAGACCTAAAGAAAAATATCATCTCTGTTACAGTTTTGGAATACCATTTTTATGATGTGTGTTGGGTTACTTAGATGTTCTTTAAAAATACCAATGAACCTTTTGAACATTAAATTGTCAACTCAAAACTTGTCTAGTTATATCAAGGTTGTTCACACTATATGTGAAAATAATAGTGTTTATGTAACCTAGTTTATCTAGTCCTATTGAAAGGTAAATTCATGAAAACACAAGAAACAGCTAGGATTTCCTAAAGTAATGAATTTACTCACAACTTCATGAATTCAAACATTCAAAATCTTAGTTAACACAATCCAAACATTAAACCTTCTATAAACAATTTTGGTAAGTACAATCTGTTTCCTAGGAAACTACAACTACAGGAAAGAAACAACACACTTGAATAGAAACAAATTTGTTGAAAGAAATATTACACCTTGATCTTAAACATTCTTTATCAATCATTGGAAGTGAAATAATAAGTAACGCTTCGGAAAATCAACTATCATAAATCTAATTCTAATGATATTTACTCAAATTGTTGTAGCAACTATTGATGTAATGAATAATAAGTTAATCAACGATCAATTGTGGAAAGAAGTCAAATAATTGCATAATAGGAATGAGAAAGATGAAATGTAAATTTAATAATACAAAGAGGGCAGTAGTCACTCTAGGATTGGGCCCAATATCACTAGAATTCAGCTGCGTTAGAGTGAAATCAGTGCAAGAATTAAGGCTAAGCTGTGTAAGTCTCCATTATATTAATAAACATAAATATTACAAAGTTTGTAAAAACTTAGAGCTTAAGCATGAGAATAACAATAAAAAATAAAATTACTGAGGCTTTATTTCTCTCTTTTATAATTACAACCAAGTCTATAATTAAAAATAAAGGATTGATTTTGAGAATCTCAATGATTCTGTTGACGATGTTAGACCCACCAACATGTCAAGGGGATCTCCCCGGTAAGAAGTCCAAGACCATTTGGTGTATGAATCCCAGCAGTGGGTCATAAGGTAATGCCTTGGCCGTGATGTCGCACAGAGGCAAGTCAGATAACTTTCTCAGTAGCAAGGGTGTGACTATTGCAGTGTATCAAGAAAGGTGTATGAGAGGTTCTAACACATAGGGGGTGAGATGAGGGTGAAGGTGAGTTCCAGGTTGAAAGGGATCAATCTCAACTCAGCTAGGAACACACAACACAAAAGGACATACACATCTTTCGGTGGAGCAGTCCACTCAGATGCAGTAGTCACATCATAGAAGGTAAGATAACACGTACAAAACTCATGGATTAGTCTAAACGAGCGCAATGGTTGTTACAACAAGCTTCATTTGAAAGGTTTGTCTAAGGTCCGATAGACAGTTGACATGGACGGGACAGCATTAACAGCATATACAACACATTTGCAACAATATTCATATAATTGCATATGAATCATTTCATACACAAATACCTAAGTTAAACAACATATATCATTAAGGAAACCGAAGCAGTCCAACTACAATAACAACATATGCATGAAAATGTGTTGGTTCTTATTATATAAAGAAGTGTACATTTCAATCATACAATACATCCATGTAAACTTGCTAGCCCCATCAGTGGAATGTTACAACCACATCCGCCTACTCCTCCAAAGAGATGAACTAGCTCCATGCAGTGGAGAAGCCAAGGCGTGTTACAATACTGTCAAAGCTCTTTCCAAGATAATCTTATCAGAAGCTTGGCTGACCAAAAGCCCATACATTATTTTATGAGCGGCTACTTATAGCAAAGGGTGGGGTGAGCCTTGACATTCCCCTTTGTGACAGTTCAACTACCCTCATGACTCTTCACCTACTCTATGACTATCACATCCAACTATCAACGCTTGACTTACACTTGACATGACTCAACATTACAATGCACATGTACTCATGTGAGACAACATGGCATGAGCAAGCCTTGGAAGAAATCACTGATACTCGGTCAACTGTGATGAGACCAACTCTTTTGACATGCTTGCGATGGTGAAGGTGGTGAGTTTATGCCAAGCTTGGTCATCCATGATGGTATGCATGCACCTTATGGTGACATCTTGCTGAAGTGAACTCTTGCCCCCAATGCAACCAGCGCATTGGTTTGGCTCCTTCATCCAACTCATATACTAACATGTGCATGATCTTCTTGGGTGCAGTTGAACCGACAACACACTAATGCATAGTGTCCGTGTTGATCTTCAAGTGTGTGTTGGTGGTCATGCACATCAACTTGTTGAAGTACATGTTCAACTTCAATTGGACTTGCTTCTTGTCTTTGCCTTGGTGAGTGTGTTGAACGGGTTGGATTACATGCATGCGCACAATGTCATGCATGTCGTCGAATCCCTTGCATGCGATCAACAACACTGCCCACCATGTCTGCTCCATGTCGACTACTAGGATGGATCTTCAAGTTGTACAGGCATAGTTTCATCCGTGAGTGCACGTTGCATCCACTGTTGTTCCTGATCCTACTGCAACTCATTCGTCTGTCTATGCAACTTCATGTTCTTCCTTGTGTTGTTGCTTCTGCACACGCAACTCCTTCTTCGTTCCATTCTCTATATTCATGGGACCTTCATGTCACATCGTCACCTCATAGCCTGAGTCTCCAAAGTTGCTTTCATTATCAGTGGATCTTCTTGATCTTGCAACTTTGTTCTGCCTCTGTGTTGTCAACAACCTTCCTCTTGCATTCGTTGCATTCATTGCGTTTGCTGCATTCACTATGTTTCCTTCAACTGTTGTTCATGATGTTTCTACTTGGTGTCATTGTCTATGAACAACTTGATGTCTTCGTGAGTAGGCAAGCTCATAGACACTTGATCGACTACATCTCCAGGTGTGCTTTGAACAGTGTCTTCGACGCTGCTCTCTTGGAAACCATTGTACCTGCACTGCTGAGAGGTAGATGAGCACATGTAATACCTAGGGACATGGAAACACTCATGGCAAGCAATTTGTTAGTTGAAAACTAAAATGAACTTTGAGACTTGACTTGCAACATACTATGTGATTGATTATGAAGGTTGTGCAATTTCGGCTAGGAGGTCAGGAGAGAAACTTCCAAGATTGCACAAGGAATAGTCTGGGTTGTTGGGAGACTAACTGACTTTTGGAACTGTGCAATGCACAGTCCATTCTTGCTATTGACTATTGGTATTGTGCAATGTGCAATTCCATCTGGGAAGGGCTGCTGGCCCAGGGACAGATTTGTGCAATTTCTTAGGCCAAGCAACCACTGTTCTATAGAAATGCGTAAAACAATCCTGGAGACCAGTGCTGCGTAGTAATTCACAAATCTGGAGAGGAAGGTGAGCCTTCCTTCCCCATATTGCGCAATGCAGCCTTGGTGTAGGCAGAGTCCGGGCTAAGGTTGGCCTAACTCACCAACAAGAAACTGAAAGCAACTGAGACAATAAATGTATGGTGACACTAAGTGATAACAGAAGTGATTGACAGTGCATGCAAAACATGAATGAAAGATTAAGAAAATAGATCAACATGCATGTGGGTGAGGCGGTTCACCGGTTGGGTGAACTCCCATGCAAAACAGTTTCATGCATGCGATAGCATTGAGATAGCAATGAAAATTGAAACAACAAGCATTCAAATAAATCAAGCAAATAGTACTCCCACAAGCGAAAACACACAAAGCGACAGAAATGTAGCACAAGGCATGGGAAGTAGGCTTACCCAAAAACAGTTGAGTTGAATGTGTCAACTGCTACTAGATGTGATGTGGGATGTCAGACCTACAAGGTTGATGTGAGGAATGAGCTATGCAATGTCCAATTGATGAGTTTTGATAACATCGATCTTGTGATGTGCATGCCAAAAATCTAGGGGAAGCGACACTTGGTGGGAGGTTTCTGAATTGCTCCTTGCATGTAACCTCCAACTACTAAACATAGATCCCTAAGGCAAGCGATGTATCTTCATGTTGCCTTAGGAGAAGAAGCCTATGCATGCAAGTTTGCTTTTCTCAGTCCCGGAGGGAACCGATAAACTCAGCTACAAATGCAAGAATTTGTTTGACTGCCTGAAGGAAATGCACATTTTTGGCTGGGAGTTGGGCTGACTGCCCGAGAGATTTGTGCAATTTCTAGGCAGAGCAGCTAACTGCTGGCCATATTTGCACAAATTCTGGGCTAAGCAACATTGTTGCGGAAATTTGCGCAAATCCTGTTGGGAGTGTTGGTAGGCAAAATTGTGCAATCTTGGAGCGTAGCAGGCTGCCAGAGAGGATTGTGCAATTTCTAGAGGGAAGGCTGGTTTCCCTCCAAAAATGCACAATTTTCAAAGGGGAAGCTTCTTAGCCTACAGCTAGACCAAATCCGGATGAACAGCCTATAAAAAATATGATGTAGGTTAACCCGATAATGCAATATAAATCAAAGCAAAATATTATAACCTCCTTCTACTATCAATTTTGTGGAATCTTAAAGATCGAGCTGAACAATATAACTAGAAGAAGAAGAATCAATGGCACAATACACATGAAAATACTTTCGGGAAAGCCTCAGCTAAAAACCTGACATTATTGTATTATCATACATGGTGGAAATACATAGGAATTATAAAAAGCCTTAGCTCTCACAGCTAGCCAACTCTCAGTACAATCCTCACAAATTCTCACAGGCAATCTTGGCTTCTCTTCAACCTTCCTCTCTGCCCTCCAAGCTCCTATTTCCTTGCGTTGTTCCTTGTGGATGATTCCCTATTACCAAGTGGATGATCAATTCCCCAAAACTCTGGAATCCTCAAGGATAAATCCTTGACTGCCATGAGAAAACACATGCATGCAGTCAAGGATTTATCCTTGAGTATTGCGCAGTCTTGGGGGATTGATCATCCACTTGGTAACAGGGAATCATCCACAAGGAACAGTGCAAGGAAATAGGAGCTTGGAGGGTAGAGAGGAAGGCTGGAGAGAAGCCAAGATTGCATGTGAGCATCTGTGAGGATTGTACTGAGAGTTGGCTAGCTGTGAGAGCTAAGGCTTTGTATAATTCCTATGTATTTCCACCATGTTTGATAATACAATAGTGTGGGCTTTTTAACTGAGGCTTTCCCCAAAGTATTTTCATGTGTATTATGCCATTGATTCTTCTTCTTCTGGTTATATTATTCAGCTCGATCTTTAAGCTTCCGAAAAATTGATAGTAGAAGTAGGTTATAGTATTCGGCTTTGATTTATATTGCATTATCGAGTTAACTTACGTCAGATTTTCTACATGGTATCGTAGTTGTGAAAAATATACTCATAAGAGAATTCGAAGTTTGAAGTTCAGGGTTGCAGGTGCAAATCAAATTCATATCATACTTCAAGGTTGGCCAATGGAATTATATGGCCTGAGACTCGAGTATGCCTTGGAAGGTAGCTCAAATTGCATAGCATGGAAAGATAGAATGGAGGTTGTATTAGAAGACAATGGCTTGAAGGAATTCATTGATCAAGAAATCAGAAAGCCAGCTTCAACTAATGCCCAAGAGTTGGCTGAGTGGAAGAAGTGTGTGGCAAAGGCGAGACAGATCATCCTTGAGGGAGTTCGAGACCATATTGTCTCGAGTCTCCATGGGAAGGATACTCCATTTTCAATGTGGAAGACATTGAAGGACCTCTACCAGAAAAGTAGCAACCAGAGGAAATTGGCGCTCAAGGATAAGCTTCGAAGAATCAAGATGGAGAAGGGTGATACTATTTCCACATATCTAAACAAGCTCACCACCTGTAGAGATAAGCTTGGCAGTGTGGGAATAATTACTGCCAATGATGATATGGTGAGCCCCGCTCTCCATGGCCTTCTAAAGAATTGGAATAGCTACCAGGACTCTGTGAATGGAAGGGAGAAAGTGTCAGATTGGGAACGACTATGGTCGGATATTATGCAGGAGGAGATTAGGAGGAGCACATGAGATGGTTCTTCATCCAGGAATGATGATGAAGAAAATATGGCCTTAGCAAGTAAGGCAAGGAAAGGGAAGGGGAAGGCTTCCCATTTCAAATCGAATTCTTCTCATGGAGGGAAGAAGGGTGACATGTCTAAAGTAAGATGCTTTAATTGTCACATGATAGGACATTATGTGACTAATTTCCCATCGAAGCAGTCCAAGAAGGGATCCTCAGAAGGATCAGAAGGTGAGGCATTAGCCTCTCAGTTTGAAATGGACTTTACCCTCATCGCATGCATGGTGTCATCGATGATGGGTTGTGTCTGGTATCTTGACAGTGAGCCTCATTCCGCATGACCAGTGATAAAAATTTATTCAGTGCCTTGGAGGAGAAATACCTCAAGATGCACATAGAGATGGGTGACGACGGAAGGTATAGTGTTTCAGAAGTGGGCATGGTTTCTTTTCAAAGGGAGCATGGAGCTCCTTTCACCTTGACAAATGTGATGTATGTGCCTGGACAGAAGAAGAACTTGGTATCGGTCGTGATGTTGGAGGACAAAGGCTATGATGTTGTCTTCAGTAAAGGAAAGGCATTCCTAAGACAGATAGCCATGGGTCAGACCAATAGGATATGGTTTCGGGTGAAGAATCTCTATAAACTAGAGGTAGATGATTGTGCAGCATTGAGTATGAAAGCAGAGTTGGTGCAAAGCCAAGACATTGCCGAGTTGTGTATAGGAGGTTGGGCCATTTGCATCATGGGCTTTGAAGATAATATAGCAGATATCTACAGGACTTCCCAAAGGTAAACTTGAGAAAGTTGACACATGCAAAGGTTGTACCTTGGGAAAGTACACCAAGTATTCCTTTCATGATCAAGACAGTCAAGTAGAGGCTATCCTAGAGTTAGTTTATACTAATTTGTGTGGACCATTCTCGATGGCATCCACAGTGAAGCAAAGGTATTATGTGATTTTCATTGATGACTATTCTTGTAAATGTTGGATTTATTTCATGCAGGAGAAGGACCAAACCTTCACAAAGTTTTGTGAGTTCAAAGCTTTGGTCAAGAAAGAGTTAGGGAAGAATATCAAGGCCTTGAGAAGCAACAACCATGGAGAATATGCCTCTCAAGAGTTTAAGGACTTCTGTGCAGTGGAAGGAATTAAACAGGAGAGGATGGCACCTCATAACGCACAGCAGAATGGGCTGGCCAAGAAGAACATAACTATTGTAGGGGAAGCACGAGCAATGCTACATGACCAAGGCCTACCACTTCACTTGTGTGTTGAGGCATGCAACACAATGGTCTATTTATAGAATATAAGCCCACATCGCATACTTGGGATGAACACACCAGAGGAAGCTTTCTTCGGTAAGAGACCAGATGTGGGTCACTTCAGGATCTTTGGCTCGTCAGTATATTGCCATGTGACAAAGGATGCACAGAAGAAGCTTGAGCCGATAGTAGAGTTGGGGATATTTGTGGGGTACACTGATACACCTCACAAGTATTGAGTGTCCTTGCCTACCAGTCAGAGGATAGTAGTTCACAGAGATCTCAAGTTTGATGAACAGAAGGCCATGCAAGTTTCCCTTGAGAGGGAGCTCTAACTACAAGTTGCGGAGGAACTGTTGGTTCCTAAGGAGGAGGAGCCTCAGACTGATGCAGAGCACCTGCATGTAGAGGTTCCAAGAGTGGAGACATCCACTCAAGTAGAGTCTTCCAAATATGATCGGAAGCGCACAAGAGAAGCTGACAGATCGTTGGAGGATGCGAGAGACAATGTGGGAGCACCATCTTCTCAGCATAGACAGAGGAGGTCACCTGAGAGGTACATTGTATACATGGCCCTTACTAAGGAATGTGTTGAGACCAAGCCATCTTCCTTTGAGGAAGCAGTGCAGCAACCGATTTGGGTTGATGCTATGGTGGAGGAGTATGACTCCATAGTTCGTAACAGTGTTTGGGACGTGGTTCCAAGACCAGAGAACATGTCAATTGTGAGCTCATGTTGGCTTTACAAGGTAAAGCAAGTTGTAGATGGTAGTGTGGAGAAGCATAAGGCAAGATTTGTTACCTGTGGCTTTTCACAGGTCGAGAGGATCATGTTGCTGCAGTATATTTTGATAGAGGAGCAAGATGCTGACATTTTGACAAAGGCATTGTCAAAGTGTAAATTCGATTTCCATAGAGACAGGATTGGGGTGGCAGATAATCCCTTTCTTCTTTAGAGGGAGTGTTGAAATATGACAACAAGAATATTCCAATTTAATTTGTCCTTGAATTAAATTGTGAATTAAAATCGAATTTAGCCTTAACAGCTACTTGGAAATAATTAATTAATTTATTTTAAATTAATTAGTTGGAGAAATTCAAGTTAGAAGTCTTTTTGAAGTCATGCAAGAGTTATTCCTTAAATTAAGGAGATAAGATTGAGTTATATTTGAGTTGTAATTAGTTAACTCAATTTATTGAGTTAAGTCCAGTTAAATTAGTTCCAAACTATTTGAGGAACTAATAGTGAGTTAATAGTTAGTTGATGCATTAATGCACTCAACTAGTGCTACTCCAATTAACTGAAGATTCCCTCATCAGAAACTCATGCATGTCTATTCTGAGAAAGACCTAGTTGAGATAAATGTTCAAGGATAATGTACTATCAATTGCATGTGTTTCTCATGGAGAAAACTCATGCATGTAGTCAAGGATTTATCCTTGAGGATTGTGCAGTTTTGGGGGATTGATCTTCCACTTGGTAAAGGAAAATCATCCACAAGGAACAACGCAAGGAACTAGGACCTTGGAGGGTAGATAGGAAGGTAGGAGAGAAGCCAAGATTGCCTGTGAGCATCTTGGACGATTGTACTGAGATCTAGCTAGCTGTGAGAGCTAAGGCTTTGCATAATTCCTATGTATTTCCACCATGTATGATAATACAATAGCGTGGGGTTTTTAGTTGAGGCTTTCCCCAAAGTATTTTCATCTGTATTGTGCCATTGATTCTTCTTATTCTAGTTATATTGTTCAGCTTGATCTTTAAGCTTCTGCAAATTGATAGTAGAAGTAGTTTATAGTATTCTGCTTTGATTTATATTGCATTATCATGTTAACCTACATCAGATTTTCTACATAGCCTGTGAGGGGAATGGATCAACTGTGATCGACAAGCTGCCTTTGTGTGACGAAAACACTTGAAGCTTGAGTACTTGATGAAGCAAGACAA
This sequence comes from Pinus tabuliformis, assembly GCA_031772625.1. NCBI lineage: Eukaryota > Viridiplantae > Streptophyta > Pinopsida > Pinales > Pinaceae > Pinus > Pinus tabuliformis. The sequence continues at coordinate 149,450,399 of CM062804.1, read as the reverse complement.
AGTATTGTGTAAGGTTGGTAGGGAGGCTCCAAAACAGGCTAAGAGAAAATTTTGGAGGGTGGTTGTAGCCACTACAACACTTGGCAACACACAGGTAGAACTCCAGCTCTTTGAATGGACCTTGTTTGTGAAAAGCAAGTCTAACACTTCCGGAAGTATTGTTCAGTTCTCAACTCATCTTGGTTTCACACTAACTTGATTGTAAGATTTAGCATCTACCAAATTCTTGGTCGATTAACACACATTCCAAGCCAAGGCAACACAGTTGTTTCGATTGGGGTTGAGGGGTATATAGGTGCACAAGAAGTATAGTCGTCAGAGTCTTAGTTTCATCTCTGGAGTTGCTCCACTTCCAGCATGCCTAGATAGTACCCCGGTGGAGTCACATAGGATCATAACCATGGCTTTGCTACCATCGATCCTAGTCAGTACCTCGGCAGAGTTACTTGCATCACCTGCCTGTGTAGGAAGTCTTTCTCTTCTTTCTCCTTATTCATTTTTCATTTTGAATATTTGACTTTTCATTTTTTTTCATTTTTCACTATGCATAGCACTTATTCATTTCATAGGTGAAAGAGGGATCCTGACTTATTGAGAGCAGAAAAGGTTGTTCTAGCAGAGAAGTATTTTATTATATCTTCGATGTGTTTGTTAAGGTTTTCTCTCTCACCTTACTCTACTTGACTGAGATGAGAAGGGTCAACCCAAAAACAACTGACTAGAGAAGGTGACACTAGTTACCATGCAAGTGTTGTGTTTTCACAAAGGTTCACTTCGAAGAGTACATATTTTTCTTTAGCGTTCCATGGACTAAAAGTAACAGGCTCATCATACAGAGGTAAGATGACAAATAACCAAGCAGCGGTAGTTGTACAAACCCTCTTGTAGTTTACCCAGCTTGATTCAAGAGTCATACATGGTTTCATGCAAACTAACCTACGAATGAAACAAGTGAACTAATAAACAACAAAGGAAAGCAAAATCAGAAGCAAAAGTGAAAGCAAAGTGTTGGAAATGGGTTCCCCCAAGGACAGTCTTGGGGCTAAAAGCCCATGTTTTGGGACAAATTTTGTAATAAAGTTGTAAAGTCTCCACATTTTGTGATCACGGAGTGCGAAGGTGTCAAGAGTCATAAAGGATTATCTGCCCTTATTTTGTAAAGTGTAAATTCACCTCTAAAGATCCACCCATTGTTCGCGGACCATGGGATTGTATAAAAAGGAGCTAAGTAAGTAAGCTCTAAGAAGGAAGTAAGTAGACAAGTTTTGAGTCTTGATAGAGAAGTCTAAGTGTTTCAGGTCTTAGTGTAGGTAGAGGCTCTGTAGCTGAGTGCATAGAGGCCTAGGTTGAAAGTCCGCAGCTGAGTGCGTGGACCCCTGCAGCTGTGTGCGTAGGGCAGATAGAGTCTGTATTATTTATTTCCTGTCACTGCCTTTGGTTATATTTTTTTTTGTGTCTAATTTACAATGTTTATGTGATGCACAAATATATGTGATTATATTAGTTAATTGAACACAACTAAGAATATCAGTTTACGCGGTGCTAACTGTGATTGTTTAGTAAGATAAGTAAAACACTTAAGATAACCTAGGAACCTATACAATACGTTGTCATAGCAGTGCGAATGTACCTGGATCGTGGGTTAAGGCTGAGCAAAGGTCAATCATACACCTTGGTAGAGGTACTAAAGGGCGAAATAAGGGGGTAGACTAACAGAGCCCTAAAGCTTAGTGACTTGCGTGAAAGTAGGAACAGAGGATATAAACTGACATCACGACCATCTCAGGGTGCAGAAATTTGGTTCCAGCATTCCCCCATACTACTTCGGGTGAGACTTCTATCCACACTCTGCGGGCTGATGCCAAACAGGCCAATAGTGTAGGGATTTGTTTGGCTAGCTAACGCTGAACCTGGGTCAGGCCCACAAATCTAACAATTGGTTCCACTGCCGGGACCAGAATCTGCTTGAGAGATGTGTGATGTCGTATCACTGGAATCCAACTAAGAAAGAGGTCGAAGACTGGTTGGATAGGAAGATCCATGAATTCATGGCACAAGAGAACAGAAATCCATAGCTAACAAAGGAACAGTGGCTGGACAGGTACCTGTATACAAAAATCCACGAGATCTTTTTATGTTCCTTTCCAGTTGAGTTATACGAGTGGATCGCGAAGCTAGCAGATAGACAAGGAAGGTGGAGACTTGATGGTCGTACTGTCTAGACCCCGAAGTTAGCACAGAGACTAGAAGCCTCTGAGGATAAGATCACCCATGCTATCGATCATTGGCTTGATCACATCATAGGAGGAGTTGTGACTATATTCATGGTCGATACCTCAATTAGTTACAGTGAGGCGAAGTGATGCTTTTTCAAAGGTCCACGAGGTAAGTACTTGAAGTCTTTAAATCCCTGGATTAAGATTTTATCATGCGAAAAACGGGTTATGCAACTACCTTGATGTTCGGAGCTACACGAAGTGGAAATACTTACAAAAACGAAGGAAGAAAGGGTCCTAAATATAGCCCACTGAGTTATAATATGACCACACTAAGTTGTAACATGATGACCCGATCGCTGCACTGTGTGTCATCATAAGTAATAAATCTACCCACTTATGATGGCTTGAATGATGTAGTTGTATTTTTGGATGCATTTGGGAGAGAGGTACCAGAAAAGCAGTACTTCCAAGCTTTGGACCGGGCACTGCACGCTATGCCCGCAAGATTGTGGGGTACGCACAAGGGTAGATTTGATGATTGGCGTGAGTGTAGAGGATGATGAGAACACGTTTTGGGAAGCTGAAGGTACGAATGAAAGGAAAATATGATGGGAAGGATGATCCATGCGCACACTTGGCCAAATGGGCTAAGGCTTATGAAGCGAAGAGCCAACCTGAATGGGTGCACTTTTTCTGTCACACCTTGGATGTCATCCCAATGAATTGGTTCTTATAGACAGAGCTCCACCATGGCACAGGTGAATGGGATATTTTGCACAAAGGGTTCATAATGGCATTCAAATTTGAAGACAGGTTTGATTGTATTAATGAATCGCTACAAGAAATTAAAGCAGCAATCTTCAGGATACCGCGAAATCCTTTGGATCTGATTCAACCCAATTGGACTACTCAGCTGAGCCATGTGCTGGAATGCTATAACATGACTGCTGAAGAGGAAAACGAGGATCCATGAAAGGTTAATATCCCTGAAACTAATGGTCATCGCAAGGTTGAGGGACTGTAGATTGAGAATCCTGATATAACCACGCCACTGAAAATGAAACAGGTAAATATTGCTATGAAGGTGGAGCCCAAATTCGCAAAGATTGGGGAAACTGGGATGACGCGATGGTAGATAAGGTCGCTGAATTGCTCCATGAATACCAGGATTTGTTCCCTACCAAGCTTATGGAGTTAAAGGGGATAATAGGAGACCTGAGCGTCATGAAGATTACATTAAAACCTGATGCAAAGCCAGTCAAGCAAAGACCTTACCATCTCAACTTGAAGTATAAGGAGAAGGTCTACTTAGAGCTCAACAAGATGCTCGTGGCAGGCATCATTGCGCTCATAGAAAAATCTAATTGGGTAAGCACAATGGTGGTACAAGAAAAGAGGCAGAAGGACAAAATAAGGATATGCATAGATCCCAGGAAGTTGAATGATGCTTGTGTTCATGATCCTTTCCCAACTCCATTCACTGATGAGGTATTGGATAATGTAGGTGGCCAAGAAGTGTAATCCTTCATTGATGGGTTCTCTGGGTACCATCAGATTAAAATTGTGCCTGAAGATAGAAGCAAGATGACCTTCACGACTGAGTGGGGATGTTTTCAGTACATTGTAATTCCTTTCAGATTGAAGAATGCCCCTGTGATTTTTTCGCGTGTAATCATTGTGGCATTCAAAGAATTCATTCATAAGTTCCTAGAGATGTACTTTGATGACTGGACTGTGTTTGGGTTGGTGAAATGCCATGTGGAAAGTTTGTGCCTAATGTTAGATACTTGTTGAATGTACCAGGTTGTGCTGAACTTGAAGAAATTTATGTTTGTGTGCCTTTTGTGACTCTGTTGGGTCATGTGGTTTGTAGACAGGGATTGATGGTAGATCCCGTGAAGATCACAGTGATACTTAACTTGGAGGCGCCGAAGAGTGTAAAATAGTTGCGCGCAACCTTAGGACATATTGGGTATTATAGGAAGTTTATCAAGGGCTATGCCCAGATCACCGCACCTATGGAGAAGTTGTTGAAAAAGGATGTCACATTCTGTTGGAACAAGGACTATCAAAATAGCTTGGATGTATTCAAAGGAAAAATGGTCACCCCGTCGATTTTAGTGTTCCCAAATTAGGAGAAGGAGTTTCATGTACATGTATATGTGTCATGTATAGCATTAGGAGTAGTAGTGACACAGGCTGGCAGAGGAGAATTGGACCATCCTATAACATTTGCAAGAAGGAGGTTATCCAAGGCTAAGAATAACTATTCCACCACCGAGCGCGAAGGGTTAGCCATGCTATATGTGCTCCAAAATTTTAGACACTATTTTCTGGGTGGACATTTTAAGAGGTATATGGATCATTCTGCATTGAAATACCTGGTTAACAAGCCTATGTTGTGGGGGAGAATCTATAGGTGGTTGTTATTGTTCTAGGAGTATGATTTTGAAGTTATTATGAAGCCTTGACGACTAAACATGGGACCAAACTATCTAGCGTGCATCAAAATAGGGGAAGAGCTCACTAATTTGGAAGAGGGATTACTTGATGCACAACTATTTGTAGTGCACATCGCGAATGATCACTTTGAAGACATCACACACTTCCTAACAATAGGAACTACCCCAAAAGGCTACACCATCCAGCAGAAGAAGGATTTGGTGGTACGCACGACAAAAGTTTCAGTCATTGTCGGACATCTGTACAAAATGGGGTCTGATGACGTATTACGATGATATGTACCAGAGTTTGAAAGGAGTATTATCCTCATGGACGCTCATGGGGGTGCCACGGGAAGGCATTATGTAGGAAGGGTGACCGTGCAGAAGATTCTACGCACAGGGTTGTCGTGGCCAACCCTCCATCAGGATTCAAAATATTACTAAAGGGGTGTGATTTGTGTCAAAGGACTGGAAAGCCATCGCAGAGGGATGAGCTACCTCTGAACCCATAGATGATGTTACAACCCTTCAAGAAATGGGTAATAGATTTTGTGGGACCCATTCAGCCCCAAGGGAAGAATATGGAAACGCGGTACATTATCACCGTGACTGAGTATTTGACTTGATGCATGGAGGCATAGCCTATGAAGGACTACACAATCGTGACCACTGTTAAATTCCTCTTTGAGTATGTACTGACGCGTTTTGGGTGTCTAAATATTCTGATGAGTGATCGTGGTACGCACTTTCTAAATGAGAGGATCAGCACATTGACAGAGGAATTTCAGGTATATCACCAGAAAATCACGCCTTATCACCCACAGGCTAATGGGATGGTGGAAGCATTCAATAAGGTGCTGGAAAAAGCACTAACCAAGGTTTTCAACACTCAGCGAAATGATTGGGACTTACGCATACCTGTAGTACTATGGGCCTATCGAATGACATCCAAAAAGTTAACTGGAGAGACACCCTTTAGGCTTGTATATGGTGTTGAAGTAGTGATGCCCATGGAATACATTGAGCCTAGTCTACACATAGCGAAATTCACGGGTATGATGGATTGTGGAGCACTGGAAGAGAGGCTCGTGCAACTGGCTGAGCTTGAGGAAGAGAGATTTCTAGCTCGATTTCACCAACAACTCCAAAAGTAGCACAAAAAAGCATTGCATTATCAACACATTAAGTTGCACACCTTTAAGGTAAATGATCTAGTTTTGTTATATGACAGCAAGTTTGATAAATTTCCAAGAAAATTTAGAATACACTAGTTAGGGCCCTATGTCATTAAGGAGATTACCGATGGTGAAGCAGTTCAGTTGGTTAAATTGAATGGAGATCCCTTCCCAGGAAAGGTGAATGGTAGCCGATTGAAGCCATACACCGGTGATCTGGCCAAGTGACTATATGAGGGTAGCATAGTCTTAGCGCTCCAGGTAGCTGAAAGGAGGCGCGGGACTATAAACTACACTGCCCGAGTTAGGGAACTGCATGATTGGAGGATTGTGCGGAACGAGGAAATGTCATAGGGTTCGTGACAGCATGAATAGAGTTGCGCTACCCAAGGAGAAATCACGCAGGTCAATCGGAAAGTGACTGTTAAAGTCACGGTTCATTATTGAATGGTAAGAATGCAGCCAAATGGAGTGGGCGGCCGACATTTGAGACAAAATTTATGGGTAAGATCCTTGGAAATCTGTTGCCAATCTAGCATTAACGAACTAAATGTGGGGGCAATAGTCAGATTTGAATTTGAAATGCCCTATAAATTACAGGTGGAGGCCCAACGAAAAACGCTTGGAATTTTGAGAATTGAGTTGTTGAGCTCTCAGGAGCACATGAACCGTGAAAACTTTGAGGCTTTGCTAAATAGTTCAGTATTTCATACGTTGCCAAAGGAGACAGAGGAGTTGCTGCATAGCATCATGTCAGCACCCACAGAAGCTATGGACACCGAAGCAGTGACAACCAAGGGGAATGTGTCAGATGTTGCTAGGGAGGCAGAGGGAGTTGCTCCAAAGGTTGCAGAGGTATTAGTTGAAGTTCCCAAATCACCACGGACACCTAGACCGAAGCCGACCCCAACCAAGGAGAGTACGAAGCATAAGAAGGGAAAGCAGCCTACAATACTGATGCATGCGTCATCAAGAAGAAACCCATCGAAGGACAAGCCCACCACACAGGAAAAGGGAAAAGTCATTAACCTGGAGTTGGAGGAGGAAGAAATTGAGGACATCTGGATGGATGATGAGGACTTGGGGGTAGAAGTGGACGAAGTTGAAGTCTAGGGTGTTGACACTCTCACTAAGCTTCTAGAGTATGTCCCTCCGTGCAAGAGCAAGACCAAGGTGCCAAAGTACATTAACGAGAGAAAGGTCCCCTTGCAAACCCGCTTGTTGCCAGATGAGATTGCCTTTGAAGGATTGTGCTTGGGTTGGGTTCCTCTATTAAAACTAGAAGATTGAGACTTAGTTGACCATGAGAAGTTCTTGCACTTAGTGACAGAGTAGCTAATGCACTACATTATTGACACAACCACTAGGATGACTTCATTGGAACCACGGAAGTGGCTCAAGGGAGTAGAAAAGGAAGGTCTGCTCAACCTACTATGGGTGTCGCACTACAATCGCACCCCCATTACACTATTGGTCATCAAGCGGCTACTATGCTTGGTGCACGATGGGTGTCTATGGCTAGAGGAGCCGATACCCATCACTGATAGATTGATCCATAGGATCACATGGCTTCCCTACACAAGGGAAAATTTGGCCATGATATTTGGCAAAAAATGTGGCGAGAAAGCCCTCGCAGAGGCCATGAAGGAGAAATTCTATCTCCTGAAGAAGCCACGAGGCTATCCCATCTCAAGTATCTGTGACCTTGCGGTCAAGGTGGCCACAGAGATTTTGGCAAGAATGGTTATGAGGAAATGTGGCACAGATGAAGTGTTAGCACCAGTCGTCGCTCTTGTAGCCCATTGCGCCGAAGGAGTCCAGTTTAATTGGGACTGTTATCTCTGTGGTGAGTTCCTTGCGAACTGCCACGAGGCACAGGAGCTCAGCAAGACCTTCCACTATGCATGGCTCTTGCTGTCTATTGATTTGATAATCACTCGTGAGTGACCTCAGTTAATTAATTAATAAATGAAGGTATTGCAGACTCATGTGCTGGTGTGTTTCTATGTTATTTTAGGCAGTAGATCGATCAGATTGCAAAATACACAGACACTGGAAAATGGAAAACAGTAAGGAAATGCAAGAACACAACAATTAATAAGGAGTTCACCCTATTCTCCAGGGCTACATCTCTAGTCCAGCTTTCAGTGGTGTCCTTCTTTTATTGTGTCTTTAAAGCAGATATTTACAATGAGGATCTCAATTTTGAGTCTCCTAAAACAAAGAATGTCTGGTAGGGTGGTTCTTGGATCCCCCAAGCCACTAGAGTGCATAGACTCTTCTCCTTACCAAATCTTGACCTCTCTGGTCTTTAATGGGAGGAGCCCAATGTGGTGCTCAATTCCCAACAGATCCTCTCAAGGATTGCTTGATCCTCTCAAGATTTCTGTCTACTCGATGTTACCTAAGGTCAGCTCGGCTCTTTGTTTTCTGCTTCTTACTTCACTGTCTTTTCTTCACTCTCGCTTTCTCTGTCTTCATTCTCTTTCCTCTCCTCTTCTATGTTCTTGTTCTCTGTTTGTTCATGGCTTAAAGACAATCTGTCTCATGACTACACACTTCCTCTTCCACCCCTTCAATTTGCCTGCTGCTATTCGTTTGGAGTTCCCTGTCTCTGCATCATCACCAATGTCTCACAAGGAGGTGGCCACTTGTCCTCTCACAAACTATGCCAGCTCTTCCTCAATGGTTCGGTTTTTCAGTTACATTGTGGAATGACTCATCTGCTGACTCAACGGTCAAATTGGACGTCAAACTTCTCTATGCCATGGCTTAATCCCCTGTCAAATCCTGTTCCTCCATCGAGCGCAATCTCTGCCGTCAGATTTGGAGCCCCCAAATCCTACGTTATTCGCTCATTTTGTGTGATTGACTTGCCCGACCGTTAGTGCATGATGAGAGGTAGTTTTCTTTCTCATCCACTGGACATGCGTTATGTGCTGAATGGAATTGCTCTTTTTCGGCCAAATCCGCTTACCACCCGAGGATGCCTCTGATATATTGCTGGTTTTAGAGTGCGGGAACCACCTTTCACCTTAGCACTTTCCCCGTGGCTTCCCGGCTTCCCATGCAACTGAGCACTTTGGGGATTTTCCTTCTCGAGGGGTTTTGCCTTAGCGCTTTCCCCTTTGTTTCCCGATCTGGGCTTCCTAACTGCTATTTTTGCCCCCTGTGCGGTCTCCATCGGCCTTGGTCAATGCGCTTTGACTGAGGTCCTCGTCGTTCCTTGCTGGCTGCAAACTACCACTGTCCAAAGGTCTTCCTGATCGCTCTTTGCATAAATTTTGAAGTCTGTCCAGTTTTGATACAGTCATGGCACTTTGATAATCTTCATGGATCCAATTCGGATCATGGCATTCCCACTGAAAGAGCTTTCAGACCACCAAAAGTTGGTTTTCAAGCATCGACTAAGTGAGGGTACAATTGTCTCACTTTTCCAATCTCTATCCACTTTGCACTGCTCGGCTTTGAACCCTTGAGCCCAACTCTGAGGTACTCAACATCTCCCCTACGTGTCATCCTTACCTTCCTGTCCAGAACTATGTCTTCCTGCAATTCATTAGGATATTCAAGTACTAGGTCATCAATAGAAGGCAATTGACTCTGCTGTTTGGGACCTTCAATTAGTGAAGGCTCAAACAACCTCAAGCAATCTGCATTCATGACTGAGTAGATGTGCATGTAAGCTGGTAGATCAAGGCGAAAAGCATTCTCACCAATCTTCTCAAGTATCCTGAAAGATCCATACCTGATAGGCTTTAGCTTTTTACCTTCACCTTGCATCCTGTCCTTACTGATGTACAACTAGACTTGGTCACCAACATGGAAACTATGCTCCATCTGATGCTTGTCATGCCTTGCCTTGTATTTGGCTTGGCTCTTTTCCAGCTGTTCTTGTACTGCCTAGTGGATCTCTTGGATCTGTTCAATGAACCTAGTTGCCCTGTCCACATCACAGTGTCCCTCAAATGTAGTGTCTTTACCAAAGACAAAATCCAAAGGAGACCTTGATGTGCAACCAAAATAGGTTTCAAAAGGAGATCTCTGTGTAGAAGAATGCTTTGCTTTATTGTAAGCATGCTGCACATAACATAAATGTTCATCCCAAAGCTTAGGATGTTTGCTGCAATATCCTCTGAGCAACTGGATCACTGTCTTGTTGACTACTTCGGTCTGGCCATCAATTTGTGGATGAAAAGTTGTGTTTTTCTTCAGTTTGGTGTCCATCAGTTCCCACATACTTGACCAAAACATCTCCACAAATCGGATGTCTCGATTAGATACAATGGAAGTGGGTAATCCAAAATGAACCCATACATGTTCAAAGAAACGTTTTGCAGTTTGTTTAGCTGTAATCTATTTATTACAAGGTATCAAAATACACATTTTTCTGAACCTATCCACAACAACATATAGATAATCATGACCTTTCCTAGATTTAGGTAGTCCTCCAACAAAATCCATGGAAACACTTTCCCAAGGGTGAGAAGGAACTGGTAATGGAGTGTACAAGCCTAGTTTTCTATTGCCGGGCTTGCTTTTAGCACACATAGTACACCCTCTTACATATCTAGAAACTATCTCATTCATTTTTGGCCAATAACAAAACCTTTGCAGCTCTGCAATGGTTTTACTTACCCCAAAGTGACCTGACATTAGAGAAGTGTGTGCTTCTCGAATTATCTTTACTCTTTCAGTTTATGGAATGCATAACTTCCCACAATGGTATAAGAGTTAGTCCTTTACATGATAGTCCAATTCTTCTACTCTTTGCCTTGACTTAAAGTTGCATATACATCTTTAAAGTCTATATCTTGAGCATATTGTTCAATGTAACTCTCATGTAACATAGAATTATGCTTAAGTATAGTAGATGCATTTATAATGGGTCTAGATAACATGTCTGCAACTTTATTATGTATGCCCTTTTTATATCTGATGACTAAATGAAACTGTTGTAGAAAACCCATCCATCTATAGTGTCTTGATTGCTGCAACTTAGTTTGGAAGTGTAGATATTGAAGCAGTTGATGATCAGTATGTATTACTGTCTCTTTGCCCATTAAGTAATGTTTCCACTTTTTCACACTCTATACTAATGCATACAATTCTTTATCATATGTAGGATAGTTAACTACTGCAGAATTAAATGTCTCAGAATGATAACATATGGGTTTACCATGCTGTGTCAACACTGCTCCCATGGCATAGTCACTATCATCTGTTTGGATCTCAAATGGTCTTTGAAGATCAGGCAGTGCTAGTATAGGTGCTATACTAATCTTTTCTTTCAAGGTGTCGAAGGCTTTCTACTATTTGCCTCCCCACTGAAACACCTTGTTCAATCCTGTTAAAGCATGTAAGGGAGCTACAATTAAGGAAAAGTTAGAAATGAAATTTCTCCAATATTGTGTTGCTCCTAAGAAGGCTCTAACTTTTGTAGCAGATTTGGGTTTAGGCCAGTTCACAGTGACAACCACTTTAGAGGGATCTATCTTCAATTCACCACCCCCTACTATATGACCCAAATAATTCAGAGATGTTTTTCCAAATTCACATTTTGAGAGTTTAACATGAATTTTTTCTCTTTTCAAAAACATCTAGTGTCTACTTAACATGCTTTAAGTGTTCTTCCCATGTTCTGCTAAATATCAGAATGTCATCTAGATACACAATAACAAAATCATCAAGAAAAGGTCTAAGTACATCATTCATTATTCTCATGAAAGTAGCAGGAGCATTAGTTAAGCCAAAAGGCATAACCAACCACTCATACAATCCCTACTTTGTTTTAAAAGCAGTCTTACATGCATCTTGTTCTGCAACTCTGACTTGATGGTATCCACTGTGCAAGTCTAGCTTGGAAAAATAAACAGCTTCTTTCAATTGATCTAAAAGATCATCTATGCGAGGAAGGGGATAACGATTTTTTATTGTTATATTATTCAGTGATCAATAATCAATGCACATTCTCCATGAGCCATCTTTCTTTCTCACCAAAACGATTGGTGACCCACATGGTGATGTGCTAGGTCTGATGAACCCTTTCTCGAGCAACTCCTGCACCTACTTCTTGATTTCATCATTCTCTAAAGCAGACAATCTATTCTTATAGACATATTTGGGCACTGCAACCCCAATATTATATGTTGATAAACCAAGGGATCTTTAACGCCTAAAAGTGTTGTTTCATACCCTAAAAAATCATGGTCAACTGATTACATCATTCCCAAAAAGTTCCACCTGAAAAACCACTCAGAATTGGCAAAAACTGGACCATACTGACTACTCCACTCTCAGGGTACGATGCATCTCACCTTCTACACATAGGGGGTGCGATGCATACTGAGAAGGCCTTCTGTAGGGTGCGATGAGGGAGGATGGACAAATGTTCGAGACAATTTGCTAAGTGGATGATCATGGAATCTTCCAGAAACTTTTCATATGACACTTGCCTCTCTGAATTCGCCCAGGGATGAGTAAGAGATCTAAGAAATATCCAAGTGGAACCAAGAAAAACAAGCAGAATGACACTAATCAAAAACCTAGAGATGACTCACACCCTTGTAGACATCTATAAATGGATCCCTCATCTAAGAGATCTAGAGTCTGGAATCTTGTAATTTGTAAGGAAGTGTTGTTGGTTTATCTTTGAGAAGAGACATTGTATTGTTGGGTGATCTTGCTTTTCATGAGGTGAAGAGGGCTTTGACGTTGGGAGGATGATGTTGGATCATACAGCTGGGTTGTAATCCTCTCTTCTACTATTAATAAAATTCTTTGAGCTTTCCTCCATATAATCGTGTATTTGTGAATCTTGTTATTTGTGAATGCAATTGTATGGTCAATGTATTTCTGATTCTGCATTGTTTATGATATTATAGATCGAGATTCTTTGATGGTGTTTTGTTACTGTGACTCTACAGGTATTCTCTAAAGTGAGACGAGTAGGAGAAGAGTTGCAAACTCTATCAAAGGAGAGAAAATTCAAGCAAGGAGCCAAGCAGAAGATCCAGGTTGGTCCCCTTTGCTTCTCTCTTATCTATCATACATAAAGGAAATCGGAAATGGCTTTGATTATTTGTTTCTAAGATAGCTACCCATCTTAGTGGGACTAGCAAATCGAAAAGACACTAGCTTTCCCAAAAACAAAATGGCAACTCTGCTGGGGAACGAATAGTTTGTTTGTTTGTTATTATTGTTTGCTTTATAAACTATAGAAGGAGCCTGAAGTTAGCCAGAAAGCCTTCGAAATGCTCTTGCTATGCAATTGCAAAGTAGATGAATGCTGCTTCACTCAATCTCCAAGTTGGTTTATGAACTGAACAACTGACTTACAAGCATTCTAAGCACCCTTTTGGTAGCTCAATAACCTTCTAAGATCATACCCCTATACTTTGTTCTTTACTGTTCGTAATAGCTCAGCCTAAATCCCTAAACTCAGCTACAAATTTGACCAAAAACCCAACTCAGTTTCGCTCCCTGGCTCATCGCACTGTCTGTAAGTGGAAACAGTATGCATCACACCTCCCATGTGTAGCAAGTGAGATGCATCCCTGTTTCTCTGAAGCACAGGTGCAATGAATGAGTGATCTTATTTCTTTCTTTGAAATTTGTTTTTCTCTCCTTGTTTTTAGCTCTGTTTGATTGTGTTGTTGCTTATGATCAATATCTCATTGCTGAAGCCTCCTTCATTTACATAATTCAACATCCATTGATTAGGATTAGTAAATTTTTTTATGTATTTGTTCATCATTTACAATCCTTCTTCAAAAAGTAGCTTAAATCGAACTGTCGTTTTGATGCAAAAAAGTGTTGTAACTATCATTTTGAGTCAAAAAAAGAGTGTCGTTAAGTCTTCCTCCTCTAGATAGTCGATTGTACTTTTTGTCATGTATTTGATTTGAATTTTTAATATTTGAGGTGTCAAAATCAGTTTTCTATTCGAAATCGAAAAGTGTCATTTAGTCTTCCTTTCATTTTGAAATGAAATTGTCAAAATGCCGCTTTGAAGAAAATAGTTCAGATCTATACTTAGTTTTCCTTTCTGGCATTCTCACATTAAGGAAATGAAAAACAAATACATGCATTTGCATTTGCATTTAGACTGTGTGTGAAAATGATTTAGGAAAAGTGCATTTAGTGTGTGCCCTTTTCTCTCTATTGAAAAAATCATAATCTTATTTCCTTAGTAACTAGGATTTTCATTGCTAAAAGAAAAATAAATGACTCTTTATCATTTTAGATTGCATATTTAGGAATTTTACATCTACATCATGCAGTAAACCTTGAAAGACAAACTTCTAAACAAGATCAACTCTAAAATAAATCTCAATGAACATAAAAACGCTTTGGAACCTAGAGACGTGTTCCGGCATCGTAAAACCTGGTAACTATCATTTTCATCGAAGGTTGGGTGATTCCTCCTCTTTGATACGACAAGTGCTAGTACGAACTTGTGCTCCCCGTACCGTCAAGTATATATTGGGAGACCATAATAGGTTGATATCCTTTATTCATAGGAAGCCGTGTCTGCCGCCCTATCGATCGCAATGCACTGAACACAGCATTCGAGAAGATTGATTGCCGTACATAAGTCCTTGGTAATTTCTCTTTAATTTATCACCAAGGTGTATTTTGCAATTTTGCGATTGGTTTGGTAATCCCTCTATCTAGAATTCTAGAGTAGTCACTTTTCTTCCTTTTCGGCTCCTTAAAAGAAAAGGTCCATCTGAGCACTTGTCACTTCAGGCTCATTAAAAGTCGAAGGCGACTAGACTCATCTTTAGCTTTTTCTTGACTCTCAAAAATTTAAAAAGCAAAGTTGTGTCAAAGTGTCATTAAAAAGGAACATCTTTTTCCCCTTTAATTTTGAGTTGATCAAGTAATCCGCAATCATGGAAGAAAGTCAATTAAAACCCCATTGTTCACGGAGACTAGCGAGTCAACCGTCTTTGACTCCAGAGACGAAACCATTCCGGGCAAAATAGTCTCCTTTAACCGAGTCCAATTCACCTGAACTATTTGAAACTTGTGTTTCAACATCGTCAGAGACTACAGTTACTCCGATCATTTCTGGTACATCTGCCTTAACAGAAGAAGCTCCACTGTTACCAAAGGGCATTAGAACTGATCCTAGTGTAATGGTAGGCACTTCTATACCTAAGACAACTCCATCTAGAGTTGAACCAGAGATTGAAGTTCAATTACCTGAACATCTGGAAGTTGAGTTCCGGAATTTAGAAGGTGTCATCCCTCCAGTATCTATTACTGTAGAAGCTATACCTTCTTCGGCTCCAGAAATATTTTATGGACCTGACGGTCTACCTCTTCCACCTAAACTAATTGCCATAGAGGAGATAATAGAGGATCTTCCATCTAGTACTCCATTTTATTTTGGAACTGGGATCCACTTATATCCTTCTATTTCTGAAGTTAGTTCTTTTAATCATCCTTCATCACAAGTTCCTGTCGAATCGCTACGAAATCTTTTGGATAAACTAAATATGTCTGAGCAACCATCAACATCTAGGACTATGTCATCTGACACAACTATGACAAAGCTTCCTGCTGCCATTCCTACAATGTTTGCTGGTATACCATCTGTCCTGGCTAGTTATCAACGACTAGCTAGAGTCCACTCAGGGACTGATTCAACAACATGGTCTGTTCCTATTTCTTCATCTGGTATTTCTTATGTTGAAACTCAACAAATTGATCCCATATGGCAGTATCAATTTGGGCAGTCCAGTCTTCAAACACCGATCTATCCTTTAAGCACTGGATTGCCACCATATGGGGGGCAGTATGCCTTTTCATTGTTCCCTCCTGGGGAGCAACCATATGAGAGTTTACAACAAAATTCAGGTCAATCCGGAATTACATCTAGCGATTAGGTACCAATACTGCCTCAACAACCAAGGGTTGTATATTCAATGCAACCAGTCCAACCTGTGTCGAATATTACCACTACACCTACTATTGTGACTGTATCGCAAGTACAAGCATTACTTGTTGTGTGTCAACCTCAAGCCTCTCAGGTTGCAATACAACAGCCTCTTGTCTCTGCGGCTCAATCACAACCTCAGGTTAGTGCCTCCTTACTTGGAATGACTCAGGCTCAAACAGGTACTATCATCCCGCATCTTGGTCAATCATCCGGTATTAGGCAACAGCAAATGGTCCATCAACCATGGCTGGTACAATATCAACAACTGCAATTCTAGCAATCTTACCAAGGACCTGAGCAACAAGGCTTTGTAGGTAACGGGCAACTGCATTTTCAAAACAGTTATCAACAACCATACTATAATGGTTATGCCCATCAACCTTATCAAAGTTATCAACATCAGATACATTATGCTAGTATGCAAAGACCTACTGCTCAGGCGATCCCATCTTATCCCAGGTATGCTTCACCAAATCTAAATCAACAGTTGCCTTTTGTAGCAACTCTAGAATTACCAGATCTGATATTCCTCTCATATTCCTAAATTCAATGGAAATCCAGGTGAAGATCCATCGAATCATGTAATGACTTTTCATTTGTGGTGCTCATCTAACACCTTGAATGATGATTCAATTAGGCTTCGCCTTTTCCAATGAACGCTAACTGGTCTGGAAGCAAAATGGTATATTGAATTGCCTAGAGCTTCGTTCGATAACTTCAGCACCCTTGCCACTACCTTTTTAAGCCATTTTCAGTTACCCATAAGGTACGAAATGGGGATAGAACTCCTTACCATCTTTAAACAGATGACAACCACTCACATATCTGATCATATTCATGAGTGACGATGTCGTCGCCGAATGGTAAAGACGTATGTTCCTAATTAGCTTCTAGCTGAGTGGTTTATTAAGCCATTATTACCTTCAATTACTGAAGATGTGGCAAAGGGAGGGGTTGTCACTGAAGAGCAAGTCATTGCTCGTGCTCAATATTTAGACTTCATCTATACTCAGTCCGGCACGCTCTACGACAAAATTCTTGACACTCGTAGAACAGAATTTTCTGTTCCTCCCCCTCCTAAATCAAACAGGGACTCTCATTCTGGCGATGGTGTGATTGGTACCTCAAGTACGCAAACTGTGAAGGCTCCATCTAAGAAAGACCTTGCAGTTTCTAGTAAAAAAGCAAATGAAGAACCTCTTGCCTCAGAGATTAATGTTGTGTCATCTGACAAGGGCAAAAATCTAAAGCAACCAGGGGGCAAGAAGAAAGGGACAAACAAAAAGAAGAAACAGGAAGATTCAACTCCTGATAAATCTTCAGGAAACCCTACTGGGCGAAAGAAACCTATTCAGCCATGTTTCATATGTGATGAAGACCATTATACAAAAAATTGTCCACATCAAGCTGAGGTCACGAAGTTTTTAAAGATTTCAAGTACCTCAGCAGTATTGACTGATCCATTTCCAAACCCATAAACTAATATGGTTGCTACTGATCATGCTTCCCCATCCCAAGTGCTTATGCTATCCATCTCGACACAACAAAATGATGCTTTGATATCGACAAGGAATAAAGATTATGGGAATCCACAGTCATCGAACAATAACGCTACAGATCAACCCAATAGTTCAACAACAACTTCTGGCTTTATGGATGGATTTTCTGGATACAATCAAATCAATATCCGCCCACAAGACCAGTCAAAGACTACATTTATATGTCCATGGGGCACATTCGCATACCATAAACTACATTTCGGTTTGAAGAATGCATGGGAAACTTTCCAAAGGGCAATGAACTACACCTTCCATGACATCAAGCACATCGTTCAACCGTATCTCGACGATCTACTGGCACATTCACGAAAGCAGACCGATCATCCACAGCATTTGAGAGCTATATTTCTACGTTGCCGACACTACAAGATACGACTCAATCCACACAAGTGTGTGTTCTGTGTTGGTTCTAGTTGGTTACTTGGTTTTGTAGTTTCTAAGGACAGAATTCGACTCGACCCATGTAAGATTCAGGCAATCATCGACATGCCTCCACCTTCAAATTTTCTTCAGATTTAGAAACTCCAAGGGAAAGCAAACTTTCTAAGGAGGTTCATTCCAAATTATGCTGAACTTGCTAAGGTTATATGCATCTTTTGAAAAATGAAGTACCCTTCAACTGAGATCAGGTTGTGCAAGCTTCCTTTGATGCTTTAAAAGGTTCCCTATTAAAAGCATCATTAATGTATGCTCCTGACTATCAAAATGATTTTAACTTGTATCTCACCACTACAGATACAACCATCGCCATGGTTTTAGTACAAGAAGATAATGGAATAGAACATCCTATGTATTATTTAAGCCACAACTTAAATGATATAGAAATAAAGTACTCCTATGTTGAAAAGCTAGCTTTAGCAGCTATTCAAGCAGTACAGAGATTTTGACACCATATACTCTTTCGTAAAACTACCATTTTGTCAAATTGCAACCTTATGACCTACATTCTGTCGCATCAATTGCTAGGGGGAAAATATTCCAAATGGATAGCCATTTTGGAAGAGTTTAGTTTGGAATTCACCAAATCCAAATCAAAGAAATCTCTAGTCTTGGCGGTGTTACTTTGTGACATCCCATCGTCGTCTAACGATTTAACATCTAAAGCATCAATCGTGGATGAAAATCTGTTTCTGATATCATCTAGTGACCCGTGGTACAGAGATATACTAATCTATCTCCAAACCCAAACATTTAGGCCTAACTCCTCTCACTCGAATAGTGACATATTTGATACCAAGCAAAAGAATACATGATCGTTGGTGATACACTTTACCATCATGGTGTCGAGATAGTTCTGCAAAGGTGCCTCACACATGAGGAGGCCAAAAAATTCCTGAATGATTCATGTGTGCCAAAAAATTCCTGAATGACTATCATTCAGGAGCATGTGGGGGCATTTATCTAGTTATGCTACTACACAAAAGATCTTACGAGCTAGTTACTTCTGGCCCACTATATTCAAAGATTATATAATCGCAGTTAGAAGTTGACATGCCTGTCATATTTTCGATTGCAAAACCAGATGACCACCTACACCGCTACATCCAGTAGTTGTTGTTGGGCCATTCGCTAAATGGGGCATAGATTTCATGACATGTAACCCCACCTCGGCCGGGGGGCATGGGTATATCATAGTCGTTGTCAACTATTTTACAAAATGGGCCGAGGCGATGCCTACATTAAACAATAGTGATGAAATGGCTACTCTTTTATTTTTCAATGATGTAGTCTCTAGGTTCAGTGTTCCACAGGCTATAGTCACAGATCATGGATCACATTTTTGCAATCACATGATGGTTGAATTGACTGCCAAATTAGGACTGCCCCATGATAGTTCTACTCCATATTATCCGCAGGCTAATGGACAGGTTGAAGCGATCAACAAAGTCCTTAAGCGCATGCTACAGAGAATGATTGGAGTCCACAAACGGAATTGAAATTTTTCCCTGTACACAGCTCTGTGGGCATATGGGACTTCAGTGAGAAATGCGACTGGATTTACGCTTTTTCAGTTGGTGTATGATCTAGAAGCTGTCTTGCCAATTCAGTGTGAAATTTCATCTCTCAAGCTCGCAAACGATCTACTTCTCAAAACTTCAGAGGAAGAGGCTCGTTTCTTGGAACTAATCCACTTGGATGAAAGCCATCGTGACACCGTGCTGGCTAACGAAACACATAAGAAACATTTCAAAGTGCAATTTGATAAAAATGTCAAGCCTCGTGTCTTCTCAGAAGGTGACCTAGTATTGCTCTACGATCAGGACTCTGATAAATTGGGAGCAGGTAAGTTCGAACAATTATGGATGGGCCCCTACATTGTTGAACGAGTATTAGCGAAAGGAGCCTACGAGCTGGTAGATTACAATGGGATTCCACTATCACAACCCCAAAATGGGTTGTATTACAAGCGTTACTATGCTTGATCAAGTGTAGTAATATCTTTGTAGATATGCTTTTGTTACGTTTTTATTTTCGTCAAGAGT
Source organism: Pinus tabuliformis (assembly GCA_031772625.1). NCBI lineage: Eukaryota > Viridiplantae > Streptophyta > Pinopsida > Pinales > Pinaceae > Pinus > Pinus tabuliformis. The sequence continues at coordinate 149,430,570 of CM062804.1, read as the reverse complement.
TATCATTTTGGTTAGCTAATCCACTTTTCATTTGTTGTAGATGTCGGGCATTTTGGAATCATTCATTGGGTATGCCGACGGAGCTAGTCATAGTACTTCGAACCTATCTTCCGCAGCCTAGGCCATTTTTGCTCCAAGCGGCGAGTTAGTGAGTTTCAGAGGGATATGTATTGGTCGATCAACGAACAACATCGTTGAGTATATCGCATTGATTGAAATTCTCTATGATGCCATTTCACATTGAATACGCCGACTTGTTGTCAGGCTAGATTCGCAGCTCATCATTCTACAGCTTATGGGCATCTATTCCATTCGGAACCCAGCTATTTATTGTATGTTCCTAAGAGTCAGGATTTTGGAAAGACAATTTTATTCCATTCAATATCAACACATTTCCAGAAACTTAAACACATTAACTGATTCATTAGCAAATTATGTGTCAGATAGACATTTGTAACATTTGTAAATAAAAGCATTTCACATTAAAATTTTCATTGGCATCACATAGATTAACCAAAATAAAACTTCGAAAATAAAAAATATATAACTATTTACAGTTTTACAAAATGTTTTGTGTCCAAGACAAAATCAGTCACATGACCGAGAAACTCAAAAATGAATGTAGAAAAGCACCCTAGACTAATGGTGCTGATGATAACATGTCATCGCTTGTGCGATCATACAAAAGAGCCTAGTCCATCGACTCGGCATGCCAGTGGTATGTCGCTGTAACCTCAAAGGTAACTCGTCAGTCCTCACATCTTGAATCCCAGGAGTGAGACCCTCGACTTGATCCTGCAATACTGCTAGGGTCTCTGCTATGCCCAAATCGCGAAGGACAACCCTCCCTACAGCCTCTCCTACTAGAGTATCAGCTACCACCCATGGGCACTGTGCTGGTCGCACTGGCCCAATATCTACACATGAAGATATGGTCAAATAATTTTACCCATAACGCTCCACTGCTCGCCAGCCGGTAACACCAAATCTGGGTCGCCACGGAAATCCATCCCAACATATGGATACTCTGCAAAGACCATCTACTAACGGTCGAACCACTCAAAGAAGGCATCAGAGAAAGAAATCTGTGATTGACCAATATGTCTAGCCAAGAGATCAACCCACCTCTACATCCATGGTTCCCTCGGCGCTAGCAATCCTAGTGAAATGTACTAAGGCTACATCAATGGAATCATCTCCAAGGCAAAAGCAGTCAAAATGGAACCGTAGCCAAAGTTCTTGGGTCTTCCATTCTTCACCTTGGAGAGCTGTTCTTTTATAACCGGAAGTACCCCTTCACACCAGTTGAATATCTTTGGTTCCAGACATTCTAGGGTGTACTGCATATAAGATTTATTTGCCAAATGAAGAGCCACACTACCAGCCAATCTAGAAAAGGTGAATAAAATGGTCCTCAAGGGCCGATCAGTGACATCCTAGATATTGATCTTGCCGTCCCTGATAGGCTAAGATCCATCTCTACAATACTGACGGATATAATCTCTCACAGATTCGCGCCCACGAACGGATTCTGATAGGGAAAGAGGGGCCCCACTCCTTAATAACCCCGTCAGAAAGTAGATGTCCTCGACTGTCAATGGAATGGATTTGCCTCTCATCTGGAATACCTGGTTGATTGGATCCAAAGCATCAAGGAAATACTATAGCAAACTAATTTGTTGCCTCATGTTGGATATGCGGAAGAATTTGAGCAAACCGCAGTTTTGCAATGCAGTAACTGTGCCCTGATCGTGTAAAGAAATCATGTCCTCTTCTTCATGTTCACGTTCATGCCATGTGATGACTATCTAGATTCAATAAATCTCTTAAACATAGACAAAAGATAAATTAGGATCCTGACTTGAGCAAAAACAGGCAAAAATTTCATGAAAAATCACTGTATAAAGTTTCCCCTCTGCGCCCATCACACCCTGCCTGTGAGCAAGGTGAGATGCATACTCACTGGCCAATGTCCAGCTCAGTATGCACCGCACCTTTTGATGCAGGCCAAATGCAATGGATGGAGAACGAGTTCTTCAAACCGCAAGGGCCTAGAAACAGGGAAAAACTTGCTCAAAATCAGAAAAGAATGGAATGAAAATGAAGAGCTCGGGGTTGGCTCCTATGTGGTCTTGATAGCGCAAAGAATAGTCCACCAGATCTCATGAAATCAGCTGATGAAATTTGAACGGGAAAACCACACCAGAGCTCCAAAATCCCAAATTCGAAATGAAATGGTAAAAATGAGAGGTAAAACTACTTTTTATGTTACTGTTCACGTACTTCAAGTAAAATGTTAGTTTTTTAATTCATTTTTCAGGCATGTATATGTATTTCTAATCAATTTGATGGAGCAATTGAGCAGGTTGAATGACCGAAGAAAGAATCTAACATGTTAAATGGTAAATTAAATGTCTTAGACCATTATCATGAGCAATGTTTCCACAAGGTTCAAGCTCGTTAAAAATAAACCCGCTTGTGAGCATAGTTTCTCCTGGTTCAAGCTCATTAAAAAATGAATCCACCCTCGGTAAATAACCTTTGTGATTACCCTGCTATCAGCCTTTTGAACCTTGGTTGTGTTCCTACCGTCACCTCCATTCTTTTTACCGATCATACGCTTCCACTTGATTGTTTACCCTTTTGAGGAATAGTTGCGACGAGTGGTCCTGTTAGCCACCCTCTTCACACTGCCATGTTTTGAGAAGTTCCAAGCTTACCCGGAACCAGTTGCTACCCAAGACACCACTCATTCCTAAAAAACAAGTCTCTTTTAAACTCATTTTAGACTCGTTAAATATAAAAAGATTGTTGAGCTATTGGCCTTTCCAACTCGTTAAAGTAAAGGGAAGTGCCATCCCTCCTATACATTTTAATTTTTTTTGGACCTAAGGGATTATTAAACAAAAAGATCGAGTGCTTGTCTTGTTCAGCTCACTAAAGCAATAAAAAAGTCATCCCTTTCATATTATTTTATACTTTTTTCGGACTTAAGGGATTATGCTACGAAAAAAGACTGCTGGAGTTTCCTTTTCGTCCCTTTTCAAACTCTCTAAACATGAAAAGGATCGAGTTATCTTTGTCACTAAACTTGTTAAAACAATAGCGAAAAACTTGTCCATCTAGACAAGAACGAGTTTCACTGTCACTAGGCTCGCTAAAACATAGCGATAGGATTTCCCGAAGGGAAAATTATAGAACAAGCATATGTTATTCTCCTCAAGCTTAACAAAAATAAAGAGGTACTGGTCAGCAATGACTGGGGAAAAAGGGAAGAAAAATTGAAGAATTTTATTGGTAGCAGGTCGCTCTTGAACATGACACTTTCACTCCATCACCATGACTGAGTCGGGTTGGGTTATTCCGTTCACCGGTCATATCACCATTGGTCCTCCATACCATCCATCTTTTGGGGTTAATGCTACCAATCCATCTTAGTGTTGCCGACATGCTCAAGAGAATTCATTCAGAGAATTTACCATCCAGCTAACGCCTCATCCACTGCAATACTTTCACCCTTCATTTTTCATGGCCGCCACTCCTAAACCTTGTATCATCAGATCGTTTTCACCTCCCAAAAAAAATTCATTTGCTTCGTTTCGTGTTGTAGAAGTGGGATACATCAAGGCCCTCCTACGACGGGTCACTTCTTGTTGACATCAGCTCCTTATCCATGAAGTTGACTTAGAAACAACCCTTTCAGTACTTTGAAGCTTGCATGCCTCAATGGCAAGTTTCTCACTTCCAACGACAATTTTACATCAATGGCCTTTGACCGAAACATTTTGCGTGGTGTTTGACAACGGCTCATATATTCACGCCACGTGAATTGTACTATAGTACCATGAGGGTCATTATCATTATCGGTGACTCCTCTCATGCCTGTTAACAGCTTACATTATTGGCTGGTAATCAAGCGATGTCTTTCCATGTTTGACTTCAGAACATCTTTTCACATGGATCGACTTGTACATCAGGCAAAGATTGAATGAGTTTTGAAGACCCCGAATCTAGTTTCAACCATCCGGGCTGCGATATATTCAGGAACATAAAGACATCAAATTTACACAAAAGCTACACAGATAGTCATCTAAGCTAGGGAAGATGACTCTTCATATGAAGAATCACCAGTCTGCAACAACAGACGATTGTCTGTCCTATGTACATGAAAATGAATTTATAAAGCTGAGCACGGGAATGCCTGCCTTAGCTAGATCATGAAAATAATATGATGATGATGTATTTTATTATATCTTATATAGGTCACCTTCCAGTTTGAATATCTCGGATCCTCATGATAAAGCATTTCACCCGACATCAAAAGATTTACGACTTCATGCTTTAGGGGGAAATTGTTATAGACATATTTGGGCACTGGAACCCCAATCTTATATGTCAATAAACCAAGGGCTCTTTAACCCCTAAAAGTGTTGTTTCATACCCTAAAAAATCATGGTCAACTGATTACATCATTCCCCAAAAGTTCCACCTGAAAAACCACTCAGAACTAGCCAAAACTGGACATACTGATTGCTCTACCGTCAGGGTTCAATGCATCTCACCTTCTACACATGGGGGGTGCGATGCATACTGAAAAGGCCTTCTATAGGGTGAGATGAGTGAGGATGTACAAATGTTCGAGACAATTTGCTAAGTGAATGATCATGGAATCTTCCAGAAACTTCTCATATGACACTTGCCTCTCTGAATTTGCCCAGGGATGAGTAAGAGATCCAAGAAATCTCCAAGTGGAACCAAGAACAACAAGTGGAATGACACTAATAAAAAACCTAGAGATGACTCACACCCTTGTAGAAATCTATAAATGGATCCCTCATCTGAGAGATCTAGAGGCTGGAATCTTGTAATTTGTAAGGAAGTGTTGTTGGTTTATCTTTGAGAAGAGACATTGTATTGTTGGGTGATCTTGCTTTTCATGAGGTGAAGAGGGCTTTGATGCTAGGAGGATGATGCTGGATCATACAGCTAGGTTGTAATCCTCTCTTCTACTATTAATAAAGTTCTTTGACTTTTCCTCCATATAATCGTGTATTTGTGAATCTTGTTATTTATGAATGCAATTGTATGGTCAATGTATTTCTGATTCTTCATTGTTTATGATATTATAGATCGAGATGCTTTGATAGTGTTTTGTTACTATGACTCTACAGGTATTCTCTAAAGCGGGATGAGTAGGAGAAGAGTTGCAAACTCTATCAAGGGAGAGAGAAATCAAGCAAGGAGCCAAGCAAAAGATCCAGGTTGGTCCCCTTTGCTTCTCTCTTATCTGTCATACATAAAGGAAATCAAAAATTGATTTGATTGTTTGTTTCTAAGATAGCTACCCGTCTTAGTGGGACTAATAGATCGAAAAGACACTAGTTTTCCTGGAAACACCTGTACATTCCAATGCTAGGCAATGGAGCATCTTGCTGCAAAAGAATATCATGTACTATTTCATTTTTGGGTGGTAGACCTTTAGGTTCTTGAAACAAGATATCATACTCTGAAAAAACCTTTTCTAAATCAGCTTGTTGTTCAGCATTACAACCTTCAAATACATTGGTTTTATTAGGTTTCTTTTCCTTTACAACCATCAGTAAGAATTGTTTACATGAATTTATCATTCATTTCATCTGCCCTGAGTTTATGAGAGTATAATTATTCTTGAGCTTATGAGCTCTTACAAAGTATTTGATTCCATCTTTAACAAGTAGATACTTGTTCTCAGCTCTATAGAAAATAGCTTTTCTATCATACAAGTAAGGACTTCCTAAAACAACTCTACATAAATCCAAAGGAATTATGTCTAACTCAACCTCATCTACAAATGATGACCCAAAAGAAAACTTGAGTTTGCACTGTCTTGTCACTTGTAGTTGTGCTTTATCATTTAACCATCCTAATGGGTATGGTTTCTTGTGAGGTGTAGTTACTAATCCCAACTTCTTTACAATTGCTTCAGAAATTAAATTTACTTGTGAGCCACTGTCAAATAAAGTATCAATCTTTTGATGTTTGGAAATAACTAGAATATGGAAAAGCTCATGTCTTTTTCTCTCATTTTCTTCATCAATAATAGATTGTGCAGAATTACTAGTAGATGCTTCAGAATTCTTACCTTTTATACCTATGGCTGCAACAGTTGTTTCATCTCCTCAGTCTGACCCTGAATCCTTCTGAATAGCTGCAGCAGTCTTCTTCTTCTTACTCTCGAACTTCTTAGGTCTCAGCTCTGGATGCAGAATGCAATAGTGCTCATCATCATGCCCATCATTTTTACAGTGAGTGCATGAAGCTCTACTTTTCTATGTAGTGTTAACCTTCCTTGCTTTCCATTTCTACTTTCTTGTCTCCTTACTCTTACTTGCAGTGGGTTGGGATGATCCCCCAACTTCTAGACTTCCATTCTTTCCTCTAGCTTCTAGATGAGTAGCTTGTGCAGATACCTCATCTATACTAGTGGGATTAAACATGAGGATAGTATGCCTCATGTAGCTATGTAGACCACCAATGTACTTCAACAGAGTCTCAGGTGAGTCTAAAGAGATTCCTAGAATCAATGCTCTCTTTCTAAATTCTTGAGTGTACCCTTGCACACTTTGCCCTTTTAACTGTCGAAGAGTTTTCCAGCTCATCATGGCTTGCTGCATGTAAGCCAATGGATAGAACTATTTTTTGATTGTAGAAACAAATTCACTCCAGACAGATATAGTCTTAACATGTCTCTTCATGTCAGCTTGGGTCTTGCCTTCCCACCAAACCAAGGCGGTGCCTCCAAGGCATAGGCTTTTGAACTGAATCTTGCTCTTGTCTGAGTCGATACTCTGCACTCTACAATAAACATCAATTTGTCTAATCCAATTGTCTAGCTTTTCTGCATTCAACTCTCCATCATATATAGGTAAATCAAATTTAACATCTATTTTGATCAAAGATGCTTTTTTATTTTGTTCAGGGCTATTAGGAGGTGTGAGAAAGTGTTCCTCTTTTCCTTTTCCTTTTGAGTGGTCATGGAAGTGAGACTCATCTTCTCCTTTTTCTTGTTTGGAGCTTGATGCATCTTCATCCTTGTGTTTTCTAAAGTCCTTATACATTTCTTCTACGATGGACCTTATAGCTAGGAAACTATCTATGAATTGAGGGTCTAGTCCTACAGAACCTTCTTCTGACATTGTCTTCCGAGAATAGACTCTCCCAATTTCAGAATTAGTTTCAACCAAATCTCCTTCTCCTAATTTGAGCTTTGATCTAGTTAGCATTCAACAGCTAAATCAACACAAGCTTGTCTAACCTTAACACCCTAAAGCTCTGATACCACTTGATCTGAAAATCACTCGTGAGTGACCTCAATTAATTAATTAATAAATGAAGGTATTACAGACTCATGTGCTGGTGTGTGTCTATGTTATTTTAGGCAACAAATCGATTAGATTGCAAAATACATAGACACTGAAAAATGGAAAATAGTAAGGAAAACACAGTAAGCAAATGCAAGAACACAACAATTAATAAGGAGTTCACCCTATTCTCCAGGGCTACATCTCTGGTCCAACGTTCAGTGGTGGCCTTCTTTTATTGTGTCTTTAAAGCAGAGATTTACAATGAGGAGCTCAATTTTGAGTCTCCTGAAATAGAGAATGTCTGGAAGGGTGGTTCTTAGATCCCCCAAGACACTAGAGTGAACAGACTCTTCTCCTTACCAAATCTGGACCTCTCTAGTCTTTAATGGGAGGAGCCCAATCTGGTGCTCAATTCCCAACAGATCCTCTCAAGGATTGCTTGAACCTCTCAAGCTTTCTGTCTTCTCGATGCTGCCTAAGGTCAGCTCGGCTCTCTCTTTTCTACTTCTTGCTTCACTGTCTTTTCTTCACTCTCGCTTTCTCTATCTTTGTTCTCTTTCCTCTCCTCTTCTCTATTCCTGTTCTCTGTCTATTCATGGCTTAAAGCCAATCAGTCTCAAGACTGCTCACTTCCTCTTCCACCCCTTCGGTTCACCTGCTATTGTTCCTTTCGAGTTCTCTATCTCTGCGTCATCACCAATGTCTCACAGGGAGGTGGCCACTTGTCCTCTCATGAGCTGCGCCAGCTCTTCCTCAACGGCTCAGTTTTTCAGTTACACTATGGAATGACTCATCTTTTGACTCAATGGTCAAATCGGATGTCAAACTTCTCTATGCCACAGCTTAATTCCCTGTCAAGTCCAATTCCTCCATTAGGCGCAATCTCCACCGTCAGATCTGGAGCCCCAAGATCCTACATTATTCGCTGATTTTGCATGGTTGACTTGCTCGATCGTTAGCGTGCAATGAGAGGCGGTTTTCTCTCACATCCGCCTGACATGCGTCATGCGTTGAATGGAATCACTCGTTTTCGGCTTAATCTGCTTACCACCCAAGGGTGCCTCTGATATACCGCTAGTTTTGGAGCATGGGACCCACCTTTCACCTTAGCGCTTTCCCCATGTTTTCCCGGCTTCTCATGCAACCGAGCGCTTCAGGGCTTTTCCTTCTCGAGGGGTTTTGCTTGAGCTCTTTCCCCTCTGTTTCCCAATCCGGGCTTCCTAACTACCAATTTTTCCTCCTGCGTGGTCTCCATGGGCCTTGGTCAGCGCGCTTTGATTGAGGTCCTCATCGTTCCTTGCAAGCTGCAAACTGCCACTATCCAGAGGTCTTCTTGATCACTCTTTGCATAAATTTTGAAGTCTATCCGATTTTTTATATAGTCATGGCACTTTGATAATCTTCATGGATCCAATTCAGATCATCTATTGTGTTGGTAGCCTGGGAGCTATCAGAAGACAGTCAATTCCCCTCGGTCGCATTGGACTTGCCAGAAGTAGCAAAGTACACTTCGTTGTGGGTGACCAAGGATGCTCAACGCATCAAAGATAGCGACATCTTTTGGATCTTGATGGAAATGAACATCCACATGGCTATTAATTGCAAACCACAGTTGTCACCTACTATGTTTGAAAAAGTACAGGGGTATGCAGAGTTCAAGGCAGACTTTCACTAGGTATCAATTAGGGCACAGAAGGAACCTGTGTAGACATGGTATGACTTGCCTTACTTGGAAATGAACAATGCAATTGATGCAGTACTTGATCGTTGGCCGACAGAGTGGCGCACTACCTCAGACTTGGTAGTGGGATCGAGCAAGTTTGCCGCACAGCGCAAAAAGGAGGAGGCCAAGCTCAAGATGGTACAGCTAGCTGAGATGAGAAAGAAGGAGGCTATTGACAAGGCCCAGGTGGAGCATGATGCCACCCAACAGGTGGAAAAGTAGACAGGTGAAACAGAGCATGGCTCTAACAAAGGCACGAGGTCGCCTTCGCCCAAAAGAGAAAAAGAAATATACAAGAAAAAAAGCAGCATGGCACGGACCTACAAATGACGTCAAACCACATCAAGTGTCCAAGGGAACAAGAAAAAGTGGGGTCGAGGAAGAAATCCAAGGCCAGTAAGGCATCGCTGGACCCAATCATCCTCAGAGAAGGAGATTTGCATGACATTGCAGACACAGTGCAAGATTTCACCACGGAGGCACTACAGCAGTTCGAACAGTAGCATCCACTACTATTGGGGGCTCTCTAGATAGGTCTATAGGAGTATCAGACCTACGCATCACAGGCTAGCACGGTGTCCACCAGCCTCGCTATCGGTACTTCAAAAGCTGCTGAGATGTTGCGTGCAAAGGTCTCCCGCGCAATAGTGCTGCTAGATGGAGCACTGACAACAAAAAAGGAAGCTAACAGGCCTACTATTAGTGCCCTCAAGGGAGTGGTGTTGAACTTGGTAGTGCTCCCTAGTGAGGTGCTCAACCTATTGCAGGATGGAGTCATCATGAAGCTAAAGGCTTGCAAACACCGTGCTTTGTAGGTGATCAATGAGCAGAAGATTAATAATGAATTGATGGCCCTACAGTGAGACTCTGCCATCGCCGCCACGACTGAGGTAACTAACCAAAACAAGCGCATAGTTCAGGTTGTGGAGGAGGCATGCCGAATGGCCCCGGATTTGGCCATTCCTGAGGAAGAACTAGTTGAGGTGCACGTTTGAAAGCTTTCTACAGGGGTGCATGATGCTCGCACAGAGTTGGTTAAGGTTCAACTGGAGGTGAACCTACAGATTCCATATTTATAGTTGAACGCCCAGCCTTCAACTCCACCAGAAGTAAAGGAGCAGCATGCAACCACTGTCACAAAGGCAATAGCGGTGGTAGATAGTGCAGTAGCAGACTGCACACAACATTTTGAATAGTCGTTCGAGGTCCTGATGAGCCTGCAGGAGGACCCTAATGTATAACGGCTAGAGACAGAAGTGCGAGAACTCCAGCAGTGCTATGATGAAGTAAAAGGCATAGCATGAACCATCACTCTCACGCAAAGATTGGCAAAGTTGTAGGAGGCCAAACAATTGAAAGAACAGGTAGATGCAGTGCAGCACAAGGAGGTAGTGTTGAAGGCGTGCTTGAAGCCCTGGTTGGATGAGGGTTATTCGGTCATGGCCTCTATTTAAGGCAAGCTTGCTAATTTGCAAGAAACTCAGCAAAAGCTTTAGGTTAACAGTTCAAGACCAGCGACCGAGCTATTGGTGGAAGAAGCGAAGCAAGCGGCCACACAGTGCACTAATGAGGTTTTCGTCATATAGGTCAAGCTGGGAGGTCTTCGCACCAAGATCTCTGCGCCCACAGAGTGACTCAAGGGCAAGTCACCATATTTTTTTGGGGGCCTATTGGGAATGGGTTGCCCCAAGGACAGTTTTCGGGCTAAAATACCATGTTTTGGGAGAAATTTTGTAATGAAGCTGTAAATTCTCCGCAATTTGTGGTCGCAGAGTGCAAAGGTGTCAAGAGTCATAAAGGGTTGTCTACGCTTATTTTGTAAAGTGTAAAGTCAGCTGTAAAGATCGACCCATGGTTTGCGGACGATGGGATTGTATAAAAAGGCGCTAAACAAGTAATCTCTAAGAAGGAAGTAAGTAGACAAGTTTTGAGTCTTGGTAGAGAAGTATAAGTGTTTCAGGTCTTAGCATAGGTAGAGGCTTTGCAACTGAGTGCGTAGAGGCCTAGGGTGAAAGTCTGCAGCTGAGTGCATGGACCTCTGCAGCTGTGTGTGTAGGGAAGATATAGTCTGTATTAAACTGAAGATATTAATAAAGAGAAGTATTCTGCAAATTTTGTGTATTTATTTCTTGTTACTGCCTTCCGTTATATTGTGTTTTGGGTTTAATTTATTATGTTTATGTGATGCGCAAATATATGTGATTATATTGGTTAATTGAACGCAAGTAAGAACATTAGTTTACGCAGAACTAACTATGATTGTTTAGTAAGATAAGTAAAACACTTAAGATAACCTGGGAACCTATACAACATGTTGTCATAGCAGTGCAAACGTACCTGGATCGCGGGTTAAGGCTGTGCAAAGGTCAATCGTACACCTTTGCAGAGGTACTGAAGGGCAGAATAAGGAGGTAGACTGACAAAGCACTAAATCTTAGTGACTTGTGTGAAAGTAGGAATAGAGGGTATAAACCGACATCACGACCATCTCAAGTTACTGAAACTTGGTTCCAGCATCTCCCCATACTGCTTCGAGTGAGACTTCGGTCTGCGCTCCACAGGCTGATGCCGCAAGGACCAGTAGTGTAGGGATTTGTCTAGCTAACTAATGCTAAACCTGGGTCAGGCCCTACAAAGCCAAAAAAAAGAGAATAAGCAAACAAGCGAGCAAACAAACAAGAAAACAAAGCATATAAGCAAACAAGCATGTAAGCAAACAACTGAAAGAAAACACTACTCCTACTACTACACTAACGGTGCATGGGCCTGATCACGTGAAGTGATACTTCCAATGCAGCCATCAACACATTGGTAGAACCATGTTGATGAAGGCTTGGTCCGCGAGCAACCTATTTGTTCGAACCAGCAAACAAGAAAGATATAATAATGAAGACAACCATGCTTCGTGTTTCAAAGTTCCCACGGGACATAAGTGAGTGCATGTGCATGGCAAGTAGTCTGTGGACTTATCATGGTGATGTGTGACTCTTCGTGCAACTTTGAAGCATAAGCACACTCTTGATTGTGACATGCAAGCAAATGAATGTAACAAAGCTAACTTGCATCACAAACGAATGCTTGCAATGTACGACTCCTCCAATGCATGAGAAATGGGATCGTGTAGTTCGAGTGGACGAAGTGTGATTTGTGTGTGAGATGGATCTTCCATGCATATAGATGAGTGATGAGGAGCCTTGGGAGATTGAAAAATTTCATGATCAGAACTGAGCCTAACTCAAAGAGAGTGAGGACCTGACATAACCATCAGCTCGGGCTGAATTGCCTCGAAAGTCTTGGGTGTCTCAACTTCATAATCAGGTAGATCATCATAAACTGGTGGCTTCGAAAGATCAACTGCGATAGATTCATGATCATGATAAAAAAATTGAAACAAATGGATCACGACCACCATGATCAGAAGAATCAATGAATTCTTTGGCATCCTCATGATTAGATAAATAAAACATAGGGGTAGATGAAAAGAGAACAAACTCATCCTCTTTGTTTCCGGAAAAGACAGTTGAAGGATCAAGTGGATTTCCAATGAGTAACTTATCCTCTCCATTGTCGAATGTTAGAAAATTATATATTACAGAGCAATGGAACACATAAAATATTGCAGAAATATAAATACAGAAATCGTACAAAACAAGAGAGACACAGATATACGTGGTTCACCCAGTTTGGGCTACGTCCACCCCGAACAGCCAGTCCTTCCTTTTTATTATCCAGCAAAATGAAGAGACACAACCTACAGCAAATCCACTGTAATATCCTCTGTTTTCTCTCACAGTCTCACCTCTCTGTTTCTCGCTCATAGAATACACATCTATATCTCAGCCTCCAATACAATACCCTCATACAAAGAGAGGGGTTGCCTTCTAGGGCAAAAAAACCCTAAACTAAACATAAGTTCTACCGTCAGATCATCTGCCTAATGAACGGCCCAGATTGACTAGAAATTACTATACTTTTACAAGGCAATTTTACATTTGTTTTTAGCTTCGGGGGCGCTACCCCCGAGCCCCTGCCCGCACCCCCCCGCGTGGAGGGGTGTACAAACTTCCTGGGGTATACATCCGGCTGAAACAAAGACCTCTGAACAATCATGCTCCACACACAACATCGAATGATGGACTAACATCCGATGAGTCTTGCGAGTGATCAACAATGGGTGCATCCGTGGATGAAGACTCACATGCAAAATCATGGATGGCAGACTCACCAAAGACGTCAAGCAAGAACGGAGGGGGCTCCGGTGGAAGGGAGTTATCATTCGCCAAGTGTTGATGTTCAAGCTCCCACTCATACTCTTCATTAATGAAAGCGCATGTTGGTTGTGCAGCACCAAATCCGTCAATGGGTTGTTCCTCGTTCACAACAAATGAAGTGTTTGGAATGGAAGAACACAAGACAACATCATCCGGAGGAACACCCGAGTTTGAAGATGGAGGTCAAAGAAAAGAATGCATATGGGAACTTAAGGGAATCACAACCAAATATGCACGAAAATTGAGTGAAGTGATGTTGGGAGAATGTGAGGGATGAACAGATGTGCGAGCATGATCCTCAACATAACTGGGAAAATGGGGGAGTTGTTGAATGAGAGGAAGGTAGACAGTTAGTAGGGACAGTGCTCGCATCCACATGAGATTACGTAGCTCCATCAATGAAGAATGTTGAGCGAGGGTTGATCTCAAAATTTCTCTTGGGACGGGGAGATTTCTTATGGTAGTACTCTAACAGGTCCCAAAGATATGAAAATTTCATCTGGCTCCTGGGAGCTTGAAATTGCAAGTCACGTAAGTGCTGCCAAAAATCAATATCTGATTCATGCAGAGCCCTCCATTAATGTAACAGTTTCTAGTCAAGATGACTTGGATTTAAAGGATAGAACGTGTCTTCAATAAGATCACATAAGTGCTCAAATGAGTGCACAGTGTCAACCGGTAGGCTGATCAACCAACGAAATGGAGATTCACGAAGTGTGTATGCAAGTAGCAAACCTGCATATTCATCAGAAAACTCATCTTCCTCATGAATCATGGAAAGAAAGTTATGTAAGTGCTCAGGCCATGCCACTTTGCCTTCACCATCATACGTGAAAGTGGACAAGAGATTGAAAATCTTCCATGTGATGGGACATATTCACGATTCTGAAAACACCATGGGGGAAGAAGAGTGCATGACTCCATGAAAGATATGCAAAGGTTCAAAACTAGATGAGAGGAAACAGCTTGTCATTAGGCCCTCCTTCTAGCGCCATAAATGTTGACGGTGCTGGACCCGCCAACATGTCAAGAGGATATCTAAGGTAAGAAGTCCCAATTAGACCTCGAGCTATTTGGTTTAGGAGTCCCAGCAGTGGGTCATAAGGTAATGCTTGACCGTGATGTCGCACAAAGGCAAGTTGGATAACTCTGTCAGTAGCAAGGGTGTGTCTGCTATAGTGAGTCAAGGAAGGTGTATGAGAGGTTCTAAGACATAGGGGGTGAGATGAGGGTGAAGGTGAGTTCCAAGTTGAAAGGGACCAGTCCCAACTCAGCTAAGAACACACAACACAAAAGGACATACACAGCTTCCGGTGGAGCAGTCCACTCAGATGCAGTAGTCACATCATACAAGGTAAGATAACATGTACAACACTCACGAATCAGTCTGAATGAGTGCAACAATTTTTACAGCAAGGTTCATGTGAAAGGTCTGTCTGATGTCTGACAGAACAGTCGACACAAATAGGATATCACTAATAGCATATACAACACATTTGCGACAAGATTCATATAATTGCATATGAATCAATTCACACACAAATACGTAAGTTAAACAACATATATCATTAAGGCAACCGAAGCAATCCAGCTACAATAATAACATATGCATGAAAATGTGTTGGCTCTTATTATATCAAGAAGTGTAAGTTCCAATCATACAATACATCCTTGTTAGCCTACTAGCCCATCAGTGGAATGTTACAGCCACGTCTGCCTACTCCTCCAAAGATATGAGCTAGCTCCATGTAGTGGAGAAGCCAAGGTGTGGTACAATATTGTCCAATCTCTTTCCAAGATAGTCTTATCAAAAGCTTGGCTGACCAAAAGCCCATACAATGAGTTATGAGGGGCAATTTATAGCAAAGGGTGGGGTGATCCTTGACATTCCCCTTTGTGATAGTTCAACTACCCTCATGACTCTTCACCTACTCTATGATTGTTACATCAAACTATTGATGTTTGACTTACACTTGACATGACTCAACATTACAATGCACATGTACTCATGTGAGACAACATGGCTTGAGTAAGCCTTGCAAGACATCACTGACACTCGATCCCCTGTGATGACACCAACTCTTTTGACATGCTTGAGATGGTGAAGGGGGTGAGTTGATGCCAATCTTGGTCATCTGTGATGGTGTGCATGCACCTTATCATGGCATCTTGCTGAAGCGAACTCTTGCCTCCATTGCAACCAGTGCATTGGTTTGGCTCCTTCATCTAACTCATCTGCTAACATGCACATGGTCTTCTTGGGTGTGAGTGAACCAGAAACACACTGATGCATAATTTCCATGTTGATCTTCAAGTGTGTGTTGGTGGTCATGCACATCAACTTTCCAAAGTACATGTTCAGCTTCAGTTGGACTTGCTTCTTCTCTTCGCCTTGGTGAGTGTGTTGAATGGGTTTGATTGTATGCATGGGCACAATGACATGCATCCTGCTAAATCGATTGCATGTGATCAACAACACTACCCACCATGTATGCTCCGTGTCGGCTACTGGGATGGATCTTTAACTTGTACGGGCACAGTTTCATCCATGATTGCATGTTGTGCTCACTGTTGTTCCTGATCCTGCTGCAACTCATTCGTCTGCCTATGTAACTTCATGTTCTTCCTTGAGTTTCTATGTTGGCACATGCAAATCCTTCTTCATTCCATTCTCTCTCTTCGCGTGACCTTCATGTTGCACCATCACCTCATAACCTAAGTCTCCAAAGTTTATTTCATTATCAGTGGATCTGCTTGATCTTGCAACTTTGTTCCACCTCTATGTTGTCAAAAACCTTCCTCTTGCATTTATTGCATTCACTGCATTCGTTGCATTCATTGAATTCGCTGCATTTGCTACATTCGGTATGTTTCTTTCAGCTATTGTTCATGATGTTGTTGGTTGATGTCCTTGTCTACAAACAACTTGATGTCTTCATGAGTAGGCAAGCTCATAGACACTTGATCGACTACATCTCCAGGTGTGCTCTAAACAATGTCTTCGACTCTGCTCTCTTGAAAACCATTGTACCTACACTGCTAAGAGGCAGATGAGCACCTGTAATACCTAGAGACATGGAAACACTCATGGCAAGCAATTTGTTAGTAGAAAAACAAAATGAACTTTGAGACTTGACTTGCAACATACTGTGTGACTGATCATGAAGGTTGCACAATTTTGGCCGGGAGGTCAGGAGAGTGAATGCCAACACTACATAAGGAACAGTTTGGGTTGTTGGTAGACTGACTAACTGGTGGAACTGCACAATGCATAGTCCAATCTGGCTGCTAATTGTTGGGATTGCGCAATGCACAATTCCAAATGTGAAGGGTTGTTGGCCTAGGGACAAATTTGCATAATTTCTTGGGACAAGAAGCCACTATCCTCTAGAAATTTGAAAAGTAGTGCTAGTGCTGGGCAGGAATGCACAAATTTGGAGAGGACGGTGAGCCTTCCTTCCCTAGATTGTGCAATGTAGCCATCGTGAAGGAAGAGTCATGGCCAAGGTTGGCCCGACTTGCCGACGGGCAACTAAAAGCAACTAATACAGTAAATGCATGGCGACACTAAGTAATAGCAGAAGTGATTGACAGTACATGCAAAACATGAATGAAATATTCAGCAAACAAATCAACATGCATGTGGGTGAGGCAGTTTGCCAGTTGGGCAAACGTTCGTGCAAAACAATTTCATGCATGTGATAGCAGTGAGATAGCAATGAAAACTGAAGCAGAGCTACGACAAGATAGTATACATATAAAAGATAGAAAGCATTCGAAGAAATCAATCAAACAGTACTCCCATAAGCGAAAACACAAAAAGTGACAGAAATGCAGCACAAGGCATGGGAAATGGGCTTACCCCAAAACAGTTGAGCTGAATGTGAGACTGCTCCTAGATGTGATGTGAGATGTCAGAGCTACAAGATTGATGTGAGGAATGAGCTCTGCAGCATCCGATTGATGATTTTTGATAACATCGAGGTTGTGATGAACATGCCACAAATCTAGGGGAAGTGACACTTGGTGGGAGGTTTTTGAATTTCTCCTTGCATGTAACCTCCAACTGCTAAACATAGATCCCTAAGACAAGGGATGTCTTTACATGCTGCCTTAGGAGAAGCAGCTTGTGCATGCAAGTCAACTTTGCTCGGTCCCAGAGGGAACTAGTCAACTCAATTTCACATGCAAGAGGTTGTTCGACTACTTGAAGGAAATGTGCATTTCTGGCTGGGCATTGGGCTGATTGCCCAGGAGATTTGCACAATTTCTGGGCAGGGAAACTGATTGGTTCCTAGATTTGTGCAAATTTTGGGCTGAGCAGCCTTGCTGGGAAAATTTGCACAAATCCTGTTGGGAGTGTTAGCAGGCATGATTGTGCAATATTGGAGCCTAGCAGGCTGCTAGAGAGGATTGCGCAATTTCTTTAGGGAAGGTTGGTTTCCCTCCAAAAATGTGCAATTTTCAAGGAGAAGTTGGTCAGCCTGCAATTGGACCAAGTCTGGGTGAACAACCTATGAGGGGAATGGATCAACTGTGATCGACAGGGTGCCTTTGTGTGAGGAAAATACTTTACGCTTGAGTACTTGACGAAGGAAGACAAAGTGTTGTGTAAGGTTGGTAGGGAGGCTCCAAAACAGGCGAAGGTAAAATTTTGGAGGGTGGTTGTAGCCGCTACAAGAGATTCTTAGGGTGCTCAATTATAGTTACAAAATCTCTTAAGTTCCCTCAGAATAGATGGAAAAAATATCATTCAAAGTTGGTATTTCCATGATGATTGTTATTCTTGCTTATCCAGGTTACAACGAAACCAAGTAGGTTCATGTAACTTGCTCTTGTCCATCTATCCAGGGAACAACATTTGCTTATCAGAATCCCTGTTAGATATCATTTCAAATTGTATCTCAATTGTTCATGGTTAAATCAAGTCATTTAGAGAATTAAATGATGAAACACTTTATTAACTACTTTCTAAAGTTCACAACACACAAGTTACAATATTATATACCTAAAAGACTCAAAAAACTAATGAAATGATAAGGAAACAGAGTAAGAAAATGTGTTAACTTTCGGGCCCAACATCTCCCCTCTGCTTACTATTTGTATGACCTCATGCAAACAAATTATTGTAATGGAGAGCAGTTAAAGCATAAGCTCGGTAGAAATCCTCTCCATAATGTCGGAAACCATTCCTTCCTCGAAATTCCTGGAAAGTGATATACTTACCTGCTTGAATTAATTCATACTCAGCCTTATAATCAATTTTAGGGCACCAAATTATTAGGTACCTATATCTACATCCTATCCATTTAGGGCTCTCTTCTAATATCATGTGTGCATAATCCTCTTCCCTTTCCATTGCAGCTTGAAAATTTCGATGATTGAAGGCCTCCCTATTTTTTATTTCCACGATTGAGGCCTTCCACCTTTTTTTTTTTTTTCTCCCTGCAGAACCTCAGACTCAATATACAATATATATTCTAACCCTTACTTAAATACGTCATTATGAATGGTTGCTAAATCTTATAAATCCCTAGAGTACTCCATGAATCTCTTATGATGGATGAGCGTGAATAAAGGACTACTTGGTTCTCCTTTGACCTAGAGGTCGAGGCCAAGTTCTCGTCTTTGGAACACGTTATAAGACTTTTCCCATTTAATCTGATTTTTAGAAAAGGATATGAAAGCTTGCAATTGTACATCCCCTAAGAAAGAGGTAGGGTTCTCATCTCTTTGATCTTCTAGAAACAAATTATGTGTGTATAGCTCACAGAGGAAATACCTTGTGTTATCATCTTGTTTATGAAAGGAGTTAATAAACTCTAAAATGTTACTAAATTAATAGGGTTTCCCACACCGGACAACCTTGACGTTGAGAAATAAGTATCTCTCCAACAAAAGTAAAGTGTAGTTCCTAGTTGGGGACCTACATGCCAAGGTGTCTAAGTATAAATAATAGACTTATTTTATTTGTTCTATAGCTCTTTCAAGTTGTTTTTCTAGATTTTTAATCTTCCCCTTTGTTGCTCACAACTTGGCATATGTTCCATCTTCTGTGACTATTGATGCCTGAAATTTTTGCAATAACTCGTGATGTTATTTCTGGGGAACTACCTCCCTTTGATATCGTGTTATGGTTTCTCACTGTTCTTCCATTTTCCTATTCAAGACTTGGATTGTAGCTTCCACAATTAGAGGAGTATATGGAGGGACAAGTTTAGTCTGTATTCCTCTTGTAGTAGAAGTTGGCATTTATGTCTGAGTTCCAACTTCAATAGTAGACATTTCTAACTCAATCTGAGTCCCTACAGTAGAAGAAACAACAAGATTTCCACTCTCAATTCAGGTCCCGATTTTTTGAACTTCCTTCTTTCTTTCTTTCCTTTTCTCAAACTACCTCTAAATTTTACTATTTCGTAGCCATCTTTTGAGCTGTCAGACCCTTCTTTGTAATTTCTTATTTTATTTCTTTAACTGCTCCATTTGTATATTATTCTTGTCTTCTTGCCTATTTCTTAATCCACTATTAATCCTCTGTGTAACTGTTTTGGCTAAGGTAACTAGAGGAGAGGGAACAATAACAATGGTTGTTGGAGTTTCATTCACTAGTTCCTTAGCAGGCTCAATTATATCCTTAGTTATGGATTCAAAAAGGTTTCTACCATCTTGGGGTCCCTTGGGAGAATCGTCATTGGATTTTTGCTCCATATTTTGCTAATGACGTTGTACCTCTTCAAAAGGGGATGGTTCTTGGATGGTTGTGACAGAGTCAACAGAGCATTCTTTAATACTTCTAGGCTCTCTTAAAGGCTAAAAAATAATAGTATCATTAACGGAATCGAGAGGAGAGGCTGGAGATGTGGGTGATGTCATTTCTTCGAGAGAATCCTTTAAAAAACCTATAGCTTCTTCAAGGTCCATTCAATTCAAAAACATTTCCAACCCCTCTAAGACTTGGGCTAGCTACATTTCATGTTCTTGAGGAGGGTCTTCCTCATGAGTTTGAGCTCCATTGTCTTCTAAAAACTATTTTGCAAGGTTTATGGAGTCCCAAGATTTAGCCAACCTAGATTACCTTCTTCTTTTTCTGGGTAAGGAGGCCAAGAGAGAAGCCATCTTATTTTTTTTCCTCATGAATTGTTGCGAAGCAGGGGTCTTTGGAGTCTCTTCCACCATAACATTGTCAATTTCTTTAGTTTCTCCCTACTACTTACTATCAACTATAATTTGTTCACATTTTTCATTGGGTGCTTCCTCGTTTGGTAAAGTTTCTGGAATTCCAAGGAATTCCTCCCAATTTAATTGTGATTGGTTCAGGTTTTTGACAATTATTAATTATATCAATCCATGGTGGATCACCACTGAAGGTTGATCCTTGGACCTTTTAAGTCTCACTATGGTTTCATGCACAAGTGAACTCAAAAAATAAGGTAGGTTCAAATTTACCTTTCATCTTAGTGTCGCAAATAGCTTTAGGTGTCGACCTCTTCCCACATCGTTGTGTCTATCGCATGTGATACATATTTAGACCACTCCTGCAAGTTACTTCCATGGTTCCAGCAATGAAGTAGGTTTGTATCCCTTCCCTTCCCTTTCCTTACCAATTATTCCCCATGATTTAGAAACAAAGATGTTGCGCTCTGTAATGGAGTGTGCATCTCTAACCATTTCTCACCTTCCGAAGGTAGGCATGTTACTTTAGCTAGTACTTTTGCATTCACCTAAATTTGTATGCCTTTGACTATCATCATTTGATCATTCAGATTGCTTATGAATTCTACGGCTACTTCAGTGTACAAACCTTACAACCGGAGGAAATATTTTGACCATCCCACCTGGTCCAAAATGTTTCATGCCTATTCTGAAACTTGTAGTTGTATAGGTTCACTGTGTATTGAGTGACCACCCATTTTCGTTGTTTTTGTAAGCATCAATCTTAGAAAGAAACTAGAAATAAGAAGCCTAGAAAATTGAGGGTCGAAAATATTATGCAGTTGTAAAAACTTCAAAAGACCATAACATACAATGATTGTTGCAGAGTTTATAAATATATGTTATACTTTTTATGTTTTCACCCCCCCCTCCCCTCGAGGCAATTAAAGGTCATCTTCAACCATTTATTATACATAATTTGGAAAATAATTAACATGACTTATGCAAATATGAATGCATTAATTTAGCATGATGGATTAACCGCCCGAGAAAGGGAAATAATGGAGAGGCATGTAACTCATTTATTGGAGGTATTGATCATGGTTTGTGCTAACGAAACAAGATATTTTTGACACCCAAGTTATTAAAAAAATCATGAAAAATCATGTCGAAAAGACCTTTATGCTCTGATCATAGGTAAAATGGATTTTCATTGAAAGATTGCCTTTAGAGAAAAAAAGTAAAACAAATTTAAAGTAGATTTAATAATTCCCCAACAGTTACATTCTCGACATGTAGAATAAGAATTAATAATTGATACACATTCATCATTACCACCTTCTAATGGAAAGAAATAAGCCCCTATAGTAATTCAATGATTTTCCTTTGTTATTGTTAAGGGAAAGAAAAATGGCTTTTTTTTAAAGGAAATTTCAAATGTACTTCAATACCACAGGCATGTCCTGTTGAGTGTGGAGCCTGATTATCTTCTGTATTCAGAGGTATCGCTACATTGGACCCCAGTTCGTAATGGGGTGGCAACACCACCCATAAAATATTTGCCCTAGAAGGCAACCCCTCGCTATATATGAGGGAATTGTATTTCGTCTATGTAGATCTGTATTCCGAGTCAGGAAGAGAGAGGAGATTGAGAGCGAAGAGGGAGTTACAGCAGATCTATTGTAGGTTGTATCTTTTCAGTTTACTGGACAACATAAAAAGAAGGAATGGTTGTTTCTCCATGGACATAGCCCAAACTAGGTGAACCACGTATATCTGTATCTCACTTGTTTTATGTGTTTTCTGTGTTTATATTTCTGCAATATTTTATGTGTTCCATTGCTCTGTAATATATAATTTTCTAACAACTGGTATCAGAGCCGAAGGTCTATTTGGCTAATAAACTCACAGGAGAGAAGGGTTCCTGGTTCGAGTGGGAGCAATGGCGGAAGATGGTAGGTTTAGGGTCGAAAAATTCAATGGCCAAAACTACCAGCTGTGGAAGATGCAAATGGAAGATTATCTGTATCAGATCTGTATCAACTATTGAGCAGAAATACAAAGAAGCCGATGAGTATGACAGATACAGAATGGGATATTCTCGACAGAAAGGCACTTGGAACAATATAGCTATGCCTAGCGGTGTCGGTAGCGTTTAATATTTCAAAGGAAATGATAACAGAGGGTTTAATGTCGACATTGGCCAAACTATATGAAAAACCCTTGACCTCAAATAAGTTATTTCTTATGAAGAATTTATTTAATATGAAGATGTCAGAAGGTGGATCTGTTGCTGATCATTTAAATGAATTTAATACATATACCAGTCAGTTAAGTTCTATAGGGGTAACTTTTGATGATGAAGTTAGGGCTCTGTTATTTCTGTGCTCATTCAGCTAGAAAGTTGGAATGGTTTAGTTATGGCCATTAGTAACTCTGTCTCTGGATCTAGTACTTTAAAGTTTGATGATGTTGTTAGTGCAATCCTTAGCGAGGAAATGCAACGGAAAAGCTCCGGTGAGACATTAGGTAATTCTTTGACTGCAGAGACTAGGGAGGAAAAATGGAAAGAAGAAAGAGCCCTGGATATCGAAGTAAGTCAAGAAAAGGTGGATCCAAATCCAGATCGGGGATAGTGTGCTGGAAATGCGGGAAGAAAGGACACCTGAAGAAAGACTACAAGTCTCGAAAAGGAAAAGAAGGAGATGCGCAGCAAGAAACTAATCATGAAGCGAATGTAACACGTGATGTGTTGCAAGATGCTTTGATTATTTCATTAGAAAATATTATTGATGCCTGGGTGGTAGATTCAGGGGCCTCATTCCATGCCACGCCTGATAGGAAACATTTTTTTGATTATGTTCAAGGATATTTTGGACAGGTTCAATTGGGTGATGATAAACCTTGTAAAATCATTAGAATGGGTACAGTTTCCATAAAACAGTAAAATTGAAATCAATGGCTATCAAAGGAGGTAAGGCATGTTCCATATCTAAAGAAAAATCTGATTTCAATAGGGCAGTTGGGAGGTGAATGTTGCGGAACTACTTCCACAGATAAAACGTGGAAGGTCACAAAAGGATCCCTAGTAAGAGCAAAAGGAGAAAAGGTCTGTACATTGTATTTATGCAATGGTATTTCTAATTATGTTAATGCTTTAACCTCTACAGGATAAGATACGACATTATGGCATTATAGGCTTGGGCACATGAGTGAGAAGGGGATGTGGATTCTTCACTCAAGAAATTTTTTGCCAGGTTTGAAGCATGTTGATTTAAAATTCTGTGAGAATTGTGTTTATGGAAAATAGAAGAGAGTCAGATTACTTAGAGTTGGGAAAGAAAAGAAAAGAAAAATATTAGAGCTTGTGCATACAGATGTATGGGGACCTGCTCAGGTATCATCTCTTAGTGGCTCTCATTATTATGTTACTTTTATTGATGATGCAACCAGAAAAAACTAGATTTATTGTATTCAAAATAAATCTGATGTATTTGATACTTTCAAGAAATGGAAAGCTTTGGTTGTAAATGAGATAGGAAAAAAGTTGAAGTGTCTCAGATCAGACAATGGAGGTTAATATAGTAGCAAAGAGTTTGATAGGTATTGTTCAGAGAATGGAATTAGTAGAGAGAAGATAGTTCCGGGAACACCACAAGAAAATGGTGTGTCAGAAAGGATGAATAGGACAATCATGGAGCATGCAAGGTGCATGAGATTGCATGCAAGATTACCTTTACAATTTTGGGTAGATGCTATAGATAATGTTGTTGATCTAATAAATAGAGGGCCTTCAAGTTCCTTGGATGGTGGTATTCTAAAGGAGGCATGGACAGGTAAAAAGGTAAACTACTCTTTTTTAAAGACTTTTGGTTGTGAAGCCTTTGTCCACATTAATAAAGAAAATAAAACAAAGATTGAGGAAAAATCAAAGAAATGTACCTTTATTGGATATGGTGTTAATGATTTTGGTTATCGCTTTTATGATTACGAAAAACATAAAATCATTAGGAGCAGAGATGCCATATTCAATGAGAAGGTTTTATATAAGGATAAGCTGAAGGAAAAGAAACAGGAAAAAGAAAACAGAGAATACACAGTGCTTGACGAGATCACAGAAAAAGTGATGGTGCCTGAAAATCATAATGATCAACAGCCAGAACAACAACCACAACAGCATCAAGCACCTCAAACACCTGAAAGTGGTGTTAGAAGATCTACCAAGATAACTAGACCCCACTGAACGATACTCTCCTTCTTTATATTATGTATTGTTGACTGATTCTGGTGAACCAGAATATTATGAAGAAGAAGTGAACATAGAAACCAGGAAGAAGTGGGAGCAAGCCATGAAAGAAGAGATGACTCCTTAGCACATAACTAGACTTAGGACTTAGTCAAGTTGCCTGCAGGTAAAAGAGCATTGCAGAATAAATGGGTTTACAAGTTGAAGGAAGAAGATGGAGGTAGAAAGGGTATAAAGCTAGACTTGTGGTGAAAGGGTTTGCACAGAAAAGGGTATAGACTTTGATGAAATATTTTCTCCTGTTGTTAAAATGACTTTAATCAGAACTATTTTAAGTCTAGTAGCAGTTGAAGATTTGCATCTTGAGAAGTTAGATGTAAAGACAGTCTTTCTCCATGGGGATTTGGAGGAAGAGATATATATGTTGCAGCCATAAGGATATGAGGTAAAAGGGAAGGAGAAACTAGTGTGCAAGTTGAAGAAGAGCTTGTATGACTTAAAACAGGATCCAAGGTAGTGGTATCTAAAATTTGACAGGTTTATGCCTGAACAAGGTTATACTAGATGTCACTCTGATCATTGTGTTTATTTCAAAAGGCAAAATGATGGCAGCTATATTATATTGTTATTGTATGTAGATGACAAGCTTGTTGAAGGTTCTAACATGCAGGAAATAAATGTGCTCAAAAGAAAATTGGCAAACTCATTTGCAATGGAGGATTTGGGTGTTGCAAAACAAATCCTTGGTATGAGAATAACTAGAGATAGGAAGAATCGCAAATTAACATTGTCTCAAAGTGAGTACATATAAAAGGTGTTGAAAAGGTTTAATATGCAGAATGAAAAACCAGTTAGTATACCTTTGGCTAGCCATTTCAAATTAAGTAAGGAGGAGTGTCCCAAGACTCAGGAAAAAATGTCTCATATGTCTAAAGTTCCATATGCATTAGTAGTTGGAAGCTTAATGTATGCAATGGTCTACACAAAGCCTGATATTGCACATGCAGTGGGAGTTGTAAGCAGGTACATGAAGAATCCAAGAAAATAACATTGGATGGCAGTGAATTGGATTCTCAAGTATTTGAGAGGTACCACAAATCAAGCATTATTCTTTGGTGGTTCAAACATTGCTCTACAGGGATATGTTGATGCAAATATGGTAGGTGATAGAGATAACAGGAGGAGCACAATAGGGTATGTGTTTACTGTAGGTGGAACAGCTATCAGTTGGGTCTCAAAACTGCAAAGTGTTGTTGCACTCTCAATAACAGAAGCAGAGTATGTTGCTACTACAAAGGCTAGTAAAGAAATGATTTGGTTACAAAGGATTTTGGATGAATTAGGTAAGAAGCAGGATCTAGGCAAGTTATACAGTGACAGCCAGAGTACCATACATCTTGCAAAGAACTCTGCATTTCATTCCAAGACTAAGCATATATAGCTCAAGTACCATTTCATACGGTTAGCATTGGAAGATGGACAGTTGAAGCTAGAAAAGATACACACTAGCCAAAATCCTACAGATATGTTAACAAAAGTTGTAACTAGGGAGAAACTGAGAATCTACTCAGTTTCAATTGGTCTTCAAGTATGACGAAGAAGATGAGAAACAACCAGGTCCAAAGTGGAGTCATTGTCCAGCAAATGAAGTAGCGGTGGAGTTGCTATAATCAGTCTCCAAGTGGGAGATTGTTGGCCGTGGAGCCTGAATATCTTCTGTATTCAAAGGTATCGTAGCATTGGACCCCAATTAAATATTCACTACAAGGGGGGTCCAGGGGGGGTGGCTGCGACCTTTTGGGAGCCCCCCCCCTAGAGGGGGATAGGGGGCAGCGCCCCCGAAGCTAAGAATAGATGTAAAATTGCCTTGTAAAATGTTGTAATTTTGTAGGCAATCTAGGTCGTTCATTAGGCGGAGATCTGATGGTAGAAGTTATGTTTAATTTAGGGTTTTTCCCCTAGAAGGCAACCCCTCGCTATATATGAGGGAATTGTATTTCGTCTATGTAGATCTATATTCCAAGTGAGGAAGAGAGAGGATATTGAGAGCGAAGAGGGAGTTACAGCGAATCTGTTGTAGGTTGTATCTCTTCAGTTTACTGGATAATATAAAAAGAAGGACTGGTTGTTTCTCTGTGGATGTAGCCCAAACTGGGTGAACCACGTATATGTGTATCTCTCTTGTTTTATGTGTTTTATGTGTTTATATTTCTTCAATATTTTATGTGTTCCATTGCTCTGTAATATATAATTTTCTAACATGTCCTCTGCTGCCAACAGGCATGTATAGCCTCAACACGGTTTTCATTTAACCCATTGATATGTCACTATCCCATTTCACTTTTAAAAATATTCACAAATTTTTAGTATTTCTTAATTATTGACAAAAGGCCATTGTTCTGGCGTGGTTACTAGAGTAGTAATTTCGCTGCATTAAATCGTATGATCATGGTAAGTCGGCTCATGATGAAACCTCATATCCTTTGTCCATTTTCTTTCTTTTTATTGTCTTTTTATCATAAAAGATCAATGAATGGGGTGGATTATCAACTCCTTAAGAGTTAGGGATGGTGTAAAAAGAATTACAATGAATACCGTTTTAGTTCGCCATTTTTCTACCCAATTTTTATTTTTAAGGAGATCAAAGAATTAGAGGAAACGATTGAGGAGAAATAAAAAATGCTTCGAGTGGTATTTTGAAGAAGTGTAGATAAATATCTTTATAAAATTACAATATCAAGATTGTTTGAGAGGTTTGGGATTTCTTCAAAGTCTACTTTAAAAGTTTCTTATAATATATTTTCTAATGGCAATCATTCAAGAAAGTTATTAATTTTACCATGATTCAAAGGAGGGATTCAGAATCAAAGAAAGAATTCTAAAAAAAAAAAAACTTAATGTAGAAAAAATAGTTAAAACTAAAGGTAATAGAAATCCCAACCAAGGAAACAAAAATTGTAGCTAAAGGAACAGTAACTATGACTGAGGAAACAATGGCTATGACTAAGGGAACATTAGCTCTGACAAGGGAACAACGAATGCAACTAAAAAAATAGTAGTTGTGACTAAGGAAAGAATGACCATAACTAAGGGAACAACAATTGTGACAAAGGGAAAAAGAACTATGCCCTATGGGAATAAAAATTGTGACCTAAGGAAATAGCAACTACGACCTAAAGGAACAACAACTGCGACCTAAGGGAATAACAACTGTGACTAAGGGAACAATAGACATGATAAGGGAAAAACATCTGCGACCAAGGGAATAACAACTACAACTAAGGGAACAACAACTACGACCTAGGGGAACATCAACTACATCCTAAGGGAACAACAACTACAATCTAAGGTAACAAGAACTGTGACCTAAGGAAAGAACAACTGAGACCTAAGGGAACAACATTCCCCCATGTTTTATTTTAGTATTATTGTTATCGGGAAATCTAGTGTCTATCCAGAGCTGCTAGTCCCACTAAGGCTGGTAGCTACCTTAGAAACAAGCAAACTAAAACCACTTTCGTTTTCCTTTATGAGAAATAGATAAGAGGGGAATAAAGGAGACCAACCTCTATCTTGCGCTTGGTTCCTTGCTTGATTCCTCTCCCTTCTGATAGATCTTTGCCACTAGCTTCCTTGTCTACCCAGCTTCAAAGAGCACCTATAGAATCAAACCAGCATAACACTATCTAAGAACATAGATCTATTATCATAAACAATATAGGACCAAATATATATTAACCACACAAATGCATATATCATCAATCATACAAGAATGTGGAGGAAAACTTGAATAGCTTTATTGATAATCAAGAATAGCAAAGAGGATTACAACCAATTGTTCTTACCCAACATCATCCTCTCAGCAAGAAAGCCCTTCTTCACCTCATGAAAAGCTTAGATCACCCAACACTATGATGTTGCACCAAGAAACTAGCAGCACTTCCTTACAATATACAAAATTCTAGCCTCTGGATCTCTGGGATGAGGGATCCATATAAAGATGTTTGCAAGGGGGGTGAGTCAGCTTTTGAGATTTGATTAGTTTCCTCTCTCTGATAGTTCTTGAATCCACTTGGAGATTCATGATCTCTTACTCATTCCTAGGCGAATGTAGAGAGTCAAGTGTCACAAGAGAAGTTTCTGGAAGATTCCATGATCCTACACCTTGTAGATTGACCCTGCCATTTGTCCACTCTCGCCCATCACACCCCATAGAAGGGATTTTCAAGATGCATCACACCTCCCATGTGTATTTAGGTGGGATGCAATGCACTTTGACCATGGAGCAGGTGAGATGGTCCAGTTTTGACCAATTCTGAGCAGTTTTTCATGGAGAACTTCTAAGAGAAGATGTAATCAGTTGACCTTGTTCTTTTAGAGGTTGGAACAACACTTTTTGGGACTTAAGAGCCCTTGGTTTATGGACATTTACGATTGGGGTTGCAGTGCCCAAAAATGTCTATAACAGTTGCCCCCTAAAGCATGAGGTCGTTAATCTGTTGATGTCGGGTCAAATGCTTTATCATGAGGATCTGAAGTTTTTTCGAGCTAGAAGGTGACCTGTAATAAGATACAATACAATAAATTATCTTCATAATATTTTCATGATCTATCTGAGGTGGGCATTCCCACGCTTAGCTTTATAAATTCATTTTTATGTACATAAGATAGACAATCGTCTGAGTGTAGACTGATGATTCTGGTAGAGCCATCATCCCTTAGGTTGGATGATTATCCGTGTAGTAATGATGTACATTTGATGTCTTTATTTTCCTGAATATATATCGCAGCCCAGATGGATGAAACTAGATCTGGGGTCTTCAATCTCGTTCAATCTTCACTCAAAGTACAAGTCGATCCATGTGTTCTGGAGTCGAACACGGAAAGACATCGCCTGATTACCAGCCAATGATGTGAGCTATTAACAGGCACGAGAGGAATCACCGATAATGATGATGACCCTCAAGGTACTACAGTACAATTCACGTGGTGTGAATAAGGGACTTGGCATCGAACACCACGCAAAATCTTTCAGTCGAAGGCCGTTGATGTAAACCTGTCGTCGAAAGTGAGAAACTTGCCATTGAGGCATGCAAGCTTCAAAGTACTGAAAGGGTTGTTCCTAGATCGACTTCTTGGATAATGAGCTGATGTCGACAAGAAGCGATCCGTCATAGGAGGGCCTTAGTGAATCCCACATCAATTACACGGAATGGAGCAAATGATTTTAATGGAGGTGAAAACGATCTGGTCATATAAGGTTCAGGGTGGCGGTCATGAAAGAATGGAGCGTAAATGTATTGCAGTGGGTGAGACACAGGTGAATTTTCTAAGCGACTTCTCTTGAACATATTGGCGACACTGACATGATGGATTGGTAGCGTTAACCCCAAATATGGATGGTGTGATGGACCCATGGTGATACGACCAGTGAACGGAACAACGCAACCCGACTCGGATGCGGAGTGAAAGTGTCATGTTCAAGAGCGACTTGCTACCAATAAAGTTTCTTCAAGTTTTCTTCCCAAATTTTCCCCAGTCATTGCGGACCAGTACCTCTTTATTTTTGTCAAGCTTGAGGAGGATAACATATGCTTGTTCTATAATTTTCCCTTCGGGCAAACCCATCGCTATGTTTTAACGAGCCTAGCGATAGTGAAACTCATTCTTGTCTGTATGGACAAGTTTGTCGCTATTTGGTTTTAACGAGTTTAACGACAAGGATAACTCGGTCCTTTTCAATTTTAGAGAGTCTGAAAAAGGGACGTAAAGAAAACTCCAATAATCCTTTTTCGTCATATAATCCCTTGAGTCCGAAAAATTATAAAACAATACAAAAGGGATGAATTTTCGGTACTTTTAACGAGCCGAACAAAACAAGCGCTCGATCTTTTTGTGTAATAATCCCTCAAGTGCAAAAGGATTAAAATCTAAAGGAGGGATAGCACTTCCAGTCCCTTTAATGAGCTGGAGAGGCCAATGGATCGACAATCTTTTCATATTTTACGAGTCAGTTGAAAAGAGCTTAAAGGAGACTCGTTTTTGTGGAACGAGTGATAAATTCAGGTAGCAGCTGATTCCAGGTAAAGTTTGGAATTTTCCAATCACGGCAGTGTCATAAGGATGGCTAACAGGATCACTCTTCGTAGTTGTTCCTCAAAAAGGCTAAACAATCAAATGGGGGTGAATGATCGGCCAATACAGAGTGGAGGTGATGATGAGAACATGACCAAGGCTTCAAAGGTTGATGATAATGCATTCACTATGGTTATTTACCATAAATTGGTTCATTTTTTAATGAGCTTGAACTTTGGGGGAACATTTGCTCATTGCTTATGTTTATTTTTTAACGAGCTTGAATTCTGCTTTAAAACTACTCGATCCAGTCGTATAATAAGGATGTCTCATATAATTGGCATTTTTTCAAATCTTTGCCCCACGTCATTTCTTTATGCAAGTTAGGAAACGATCAATACTACGAGTTTAAAGGGTTAGAGGACCTATAAATTTAAAAAATAAATGGTCGCTCTTCGCTTGCATGCCAAAAGGTTTGCATGCCCCCAGGTATAGCGAAGCAGAGTTTCCAGGTTACCCCTCAATTTGCAGACAAAACCTTCATTTTATCGGGAAAGGCCTACCTTTTCCAGGTTACCCTTCAATTTGCAGACAAAACATTTGTTCTATCGGGAAAGGCCTACCTTCTAATGGAGGTATCTTATTCCGGTCTAATCCCATTTTCCAAAATGGACGGGTGTGTCAGCCAGTCATATATCCTCCGCGGAAACCTACCCTATACCCAAGGTTTTCCTGTCGAAACAGGCCAGGGTGCATGCCCCCTGGGTTTCAGTCATATCCCCTGAATCACTCGCGCTCATCAGGAGGACAGACTAGGGATTGATGAGACATTCCTTGCATGAAAAGACCATTCAGGGATGGTATATGACTATTTGCTATGTGTGAACCGGGGAATGAAAGCTGGTCTATGAGCTTGACCACTCTTCCATCATGTGGAGAACACATTACTCTAAAGAGTGAGGAGACAATGGCTCCCATGCAATAAATATAGTCACATCCAAGGAGTAGATTATAATCCAGGGGTCCTTGGACTACCATTACGTTCATGTGAATGGTTTTCCTTCTCAATGTTATCGGCACATTGGGAAGGATCCCTAACGGTCGATTGGTTCCTTTGTCAAAGCCCGTTAGATTTCTCATCTCAGGCAAAAGTGATGGCGAACCAAGCACTTTCCAAGCAGTTGAGGAAAGGATACTCACAAAAGCCCCTTCATCTATGATGGTTCCAACCATGACCATTCTATATATTTGAGCAATGATTCAAAATGGTACACTAGCCGGTAAACGGGGTCTGCCTAGTAGATTCCAATCGGAGGAAACAACCAGGTTGCTTGGAGGTGGGACCGAATAGACGGCCAGATATGACTCTGACGAACTTCCTTCCTGCGGTAAAGGAACGGGTAGACTGCCCCCATGTTCATCGGAATCTGTGCTTACGAAGAGAATTTTAACGGTGTCATTCTTGTTCTCTTCGGTGACTGTATCATCTAAAGATGGATCCTCTAAAGGCAAGACCGGGTCAACTGCCGCCTCGACCTTTTGACTTTTTCTGGTTTGGATTCAGATGGTTTATCTTCAATGATAGATGCTTCGGCCGACCACAAAGGCGTGTCAGCCGGATTTTCAACTAGTGACGAACTCGGCAAGAGCTTCTTATAATATCCAGGAGGAAGCTATAATGGTGAAACTGGACGGTCGTCCAAAACTATTTTAGCCTCGTCTAAGAAGGGACAACGGTGAACGGCGTGATTGCCTTCACACAGTTTACAAGGAAATTTACATCTTTCTTTTTGTCCAGGGGCTTCACTTTCACTAGTTGATGGTGTACTTTCAACATGATCATCAAAGGTTGATGACACCGGATTGTGCAAACGAGGAGACCAGTCCCTTAAGATCCGAGGGATGCAAGGACAATCTCGATGATAGTGGTTTCCTTTGCAAATGAAACATGGTGATTTAGGCCTGGACGGTGCAGTGTGTGGATTTTCGCTAGATGATGCTTGGTTGCCCCTTTTCGCCTTTGGCTCCTTCTTCTTCTTTTCTTTCTTCTTCTTCTCCTTCTTCTTCTCGGTTACTTGATTTTTGGCTTTACCAGCTTCATCAAGCGAAGAGGAAGGAGGAGAGGAAGAATTGGACGAAGTAGAAGGTTGGGGGGGAACTCTGGTATCGTTTAGTTGCTGACTTGATTGTTCAGGAATCACAGTGTTCTAAATGACAGAAGTTGAGAAGAGCCATACGGGCAAGCCGATTGTCAATCCTGGAAGCGACAATGTGGCCATATGGCGTGCGCCAACATCTCCCCAAGAGGAGAAAGGACTAGTATTTCCCCCAAGGGGAACTCCTTGGTTAGTGGACTCCATTTTTCTCAACCTAATACCAATGTAGGAAAGGTGATATTTATTCCGATTAAAATAAATTTTAGATGCTTTGACACAACTTGTTTTTTCAATTTTTAAGAGTCGAGAAAAAACAAAAGATGACTCTAGTCGCCTTCGATTTTTAATGAGCCTGAAGTGACAAGTGCTCAAATGGACCTTTTCCTTTGAGTCTGAAAAGGAATGAAAGAGACTGCTCTGGAAATCTAGACAGAGGGATTACCAAACCAATCGCAAAACTGCAGAATACTTTTTACGGTACGGCAGTCAATCTTCCCGAATGTTGTGTTCAGTGCATTGCAATCGATAGGGCAGCAGACACGGCTTCCTATGGATAAAGGATAAAACCTATTGTGGTCTCCCAATATATACTCGATGGTACGTGGGAGCACAAGTCTGTACTGGCACTTATCGTCTCAAAGTGGAGGAATCACCCAACCATCAATGAA
Source organism: Pinus tabuliformis (assembly GCA_031772625.1). Taxonomy (NCBI): domain Eukaryota; kingdom Viridiplantae; phylum Streptophyta; class Pinopsida; order Pinales; family Pinaceae; genus Pinus; species Pinus tabuliformis. Next base: position 149,396,936 of record CM062804.1, on the reverse strand, counting down.
AACAACAGTTACCAGGCTTTACGATGCCAGAATACGTCTCTAGCCTAGACTTCTAAATGTTGTGCATTAGGTTCCAAAGCGTTTTTAGATTCATTAAATTTATTTTACAGTTGATCTTGCTTAAGAAATTTGCCTTTCAGTTTCACCGCGTGATGTAGATGTACAATTCCTAAAATGCAATCTAAGATGATAAACAATCGTTTAATCTTCTTTTTGCAATGAAAATCCTAGCTACTAAGGAAAGAGAGATGATATTCTTTCAACATAGAGCAGAGAGCACACACTATATGCACCGTTCTAAATCAAACCAACAAATAGTCTAAATGAAAATGCACATGCATGTATTTGTTTTCAGCCTTCTTAATGTGTGAATGATAAAAAGAAAGCTAAGCGCAAATCCGAATTATTTTTCAAAGCGACATTACTAGAAAGTTTCTTTTCAAGACAAAATGAGGACAATGACGACACTTTGCAATTTGGAATTAAAAACTTGATTTCGACACTTGAAAAACTACTAATTCAAATCAAATACAAGAGTAACAGTGTAATCAACTATCAAGAACAATTAGATTCTCTTCTATGACTGAAAACGACACTTGCGACACTTTCAAATCAAGAAACGACAGTTCAATTACGCTACTTCTTTGTAAAAGAGAACTGAAAATGGCTCAAAATACATAAAAACAATTACATTTATTTGCACAATGGAGGCGGAATAATGGCAAGGAAGGGGGTTTCAACAGAGGTTTACTGACTATAGGCAGCAAAACTCCTGAATAGAGCTGAAAAGAGTGAATACAGAAACCAAAATCTACGAGCAGAAAAGGCCTTGTCTGATCAGCGCACCTGTAACACAGGGAAAAAGAGATGCAGCGCACCTACTACACTCGGGAAGTGCGATGCATCTAGAATCCACAGAAGAGACAGTGCGATGGACCAGGGACGAGACTTTAAATGGGTTCCGTGTCATAGTTTGCAGCTCAGTTCAGGGATTTAGGCCGAGCAAGTGGTAATCAGTAAATCAATCATAGCGGTAGATCTAAGGAGGTTACTAGAGCCACCACAAGGGAAATTAGAGAGCTTGTAAATCGATTGTTCAGTTCATAAAAAAAACCCGGAGATAGACTGAAGCAACATTGATCTACTTTGCACTTGCATAGCAAATGCAGTTCGAAGGCTAGCTGGCTTGACTTCAAGCTCCGTCTGTAAGTTTATAAAGCAAACAAATGTAGACAAACAAATGTAGACAAACAAATAATATATTCACTCCCCAGTGGAGTTGCCATTTTGTTATCGGGAAATCTAGTGTCTATGCAGAGCTGCTAGTCCCACTAAGGCTGGTAGCTACCTTAGAAACAAACAAACTAAAACCACTTTCGTTTTCCTTTATGAGAAATAGATAAGAGGGGAATAAAGGAGACCAACCTCTGTCTTGCGCTTGGTTCCTTGCTTGATTCCTCTCCCTTCTGATACATCTTTGCCACTAGCTTCCTCGTCTACCCAGCTCCAAAGAGCACCTGTAGAATCAAAGCAGCATAACACTATCCAAGAACATAGATCTATTATCATAAACAATATAGGACCAGATATATATTGACCACACAAATGCATATATCATCAATCATACAAGAATGTGGAGGAAAACTTGAATAGCTTTATTGATAATCAAGAATAGCAAAGAGGATTACAACCAAGTTTTCTGACCCAGCATCATCCTCTCAGCAAGAAAGCCCTTCTTCACCTCATGAAAAGCTTAGATCACCCAACACTATGATGTTGCACCAAGAAACCAGCAGCACTTCCTTACAAGATACAAAATTCCAGCCTCTGGATCTCTGGGATGAGGGATCCATATATAGATGTTTACAAGGGGGGTGAGTCAGCTTTTGAGATTTGATTAGTTTCCTCTCTCTGATATTTCTTGAATCCACTTGGAGATTCATGATCTCTTACTCATTCCTGGGCGAATGCAGAGAGGCAAGTGTCACAGGAGAAGTTTCTGGAAGATTCCATGATCCTCCACCTTACAGATTGACACTGCCATTTGTCCACTCTCGCCCATTGCACCCCATAGAAGGGCTTTTCAAGATGCATCACACCTCCCATGTGTATTTAGGTGGGATGCATTGCACTTTGACCATGGAGCAGGTGACATGGTCCAGTTTTGTCCAGTTCTGAGTAGTTTTTCATGGAGAACTTCTAGGAGAAGATGTAATCAGTTGACCTTGTTCTTTTATACGTTGGAACAAAACTTTTAGGGACTTAAGAGCCCTTGGTTTATGGACATTTATGATTGGGGTTGAAGTGCCCAAAAATGTCTATAACAATTATGAAGTTTATTTATTTATTATTTATTTATTTTCATATTTTTTAAAGCGATTTCCTCAATAAATATAACATTATGTACAAAATCGAAAGAATTTCGAAAAAGGATGCTTTAGCAAGTTGTAGCTACGGGGTAACATCCTTGATTAGCTAAAACCTGCAAATTCAAATCATTGTTTACCTCATGAGGAAAATATTCTTGTGCAAGCCACTACTGATATAGGCATAATTAGTGTCCATTAGCAAGGAGAGATATGCCTGACCTTTCAATGGTAGTAAGGCTCACCATACCATTGTCATGAATTTTGGTGACCTCATATGGTCCCAGCCATCTAGTTTGAAGCTTCCCCAGGAAATGATTGAATCTAGAATTGTACAATAGTTCCCAATTGCCTTTCTAGAAAACTTTCTTCTCGATAAGGTGATAATGCCATTTGGCCCCTTTTTGTTGAACAACATCTATGTGTTGTAAGGTTGTCAGGCGTATTTCATCCAATTCATTAAGCTGTTGCAGGTGGTGTTTATGTGCTTCTTTCAAATCCATACCGACTTCCCTTGTAGTTTTGAGAGTTTTAATTTCAAATTATATTAGGAAAATGGGTTTGTTCCCAAAAACGAGCTAGTATGGTCAATAACTAGTAGTGTTGCACCAAGTTGTTTAGTAGGCCCATAGGGCCTTAGGAAGCTTGGCAACCCTGTTCCGTCGGTTGGCGGATACAGTTTTGGTTAGAATCGCCTCCAGAAATTTATTGGTACTTTCCACCTGTCCATTTTCTTGAGGATGGCAAGGGGAAGTAACCATGTGTTTGATGTGATGCTTTTGCATTGTCGCAAAAATCTTGTGAGAAGTGAATTGTGAACCTCCATCTGTTATGATCTCACTATGAAATTCATATCGCACAAAAAGTTCAAACAGAAAGTTGATAACTGCCTCTTCTGTAGCTTTTGAGAGAGCTACCACTTCCACCGATTTAGTCACATAATCTCTGTAGACCAAAATATATGTCTTTTGGGTCGAAGGTGGATTAAAGCGGCCCACAATATATAATGCCCATCTTTCAAAGGGTTCAATTGCAAGTTGAGGCTGTAGGGGAATTTCATCAGCTTGAATGGGGAAACTCATCCACTGACATTTATCACAGCTCTGGAAATATTTTTTTGTGTCCTTAAATATTGTGGGACAATAGTATCCCATCTATAATACTTTATTACCAGTCCTTCGATCAGAAAAATTCCACCACATGGTTCATCATGGAAAGCCTTAAGGATATCATAAGTCTTATCTTCCTTGATGCATCTACGGATTTGAATATCAGACCCTATGTGAAAGAGATATTAATCAATCCAGGAAAATCACGTTGAACAATGAGCTTCCTTTCCCGAGATGCTAAATGTGCTACTAGTTTCCCTACTACCAAATAGTTTTCCACATCTACATACCCTGGTGTTTTTACCATTACAGTAAATAGGTGTTCATCTAGAAACTGACCTTCCGCAGGTGAAGAGTCGGCTATTACAGGGATTCTGGATAAAAATTCTACGACCAGGTTCTCCTTCTCTGGTCGATATTTTTTGGTAATGTCAAATTCTTATAATAACCATAGCTAGCGTGTTATTTAACCATTATTAAGAGGTTTATTGGCTAAATATCTAATGGCCAAATGATCAGTGTATAAAAAAATGGGATATCCTATTATATAGTGTTATGAAACCAGCTCACAAAGAGATAGAAAAGATAGATGAATGCCCTATAAATAAGCCTCTTCGAGGGGGCAACCTCCTTTACATTACACAAATGAACAATTCTTGGATGATACAAATGACAAGACCTCCTTTCTATATATAGGAGTCTAAGGGGTCATAATATAATCAGGGCCAACATAACAATAATAATGTAAAGGCACAATAATAACAATAGTGGGCTTCTATGGGGGCACAATAATAACAATATGGGGACTACATGGGCACAATAAGGGGGTTGTACTAATAACATTAAGGGGTTACACTAGTAGTATAGGGACCTAACATGCCCCTCTCCTTCAAAAAGTGGTGTCCTCAATGTTTGAGTAGTTCTTGATGCTTCTGTATAAAATTCTTGTCCTCCCATGTGGAATCTTCAGCGAGTAAGTTCTTCCACTTGATGAGATACTCTGAGATTAATCGATTTCGTAGCTGTCGAGTTCTTGTTTTTGGGACTGCTCCAAGTTCCAATATGATTTTTCCTTCCTCGTCAAGTTCTGCAAATATTGTTTGAACTGGGATCTTCTGTAACTTTTGAATGAGTGGCCACACTTCTTCATCCTTCTTCTATTCATCCCTTTCTTTGTTTATCCAATCTGGTAGGATAATAGAAATAGCACAAAATAATGCTTCCACATCCTCATCCTTTCTTGAGAGTGCATCTACAACAACATTTTGCTTGCCTTTTTTGTAGATGATTTCAAAGTCATAACCCAACATATCTGTGACCCAATTTTTCTATTCTTCTAAAGATAATCTTTGTTCTAAAAAGTATTTAGGAATATCATGATTCATTTTTACCTTGAAGTGTCTTCCCATTAGGTAAGGTCGCCATTTCTTAACTGCATGTAGTATTGCCAACATTTCCTTCTCATAAATAGCTTGCTTGAGATGTAGCTGTAAAAATACCCAATCGCCTACATCAAAACTTCTTTCACTGCAATGTTGATCCGCATGTTGTTTCAGTTGATTATGCACCAAAGTGGCATTATCCTTTAAAAGTTGGAGAACTTGTTGTTGATGCTCAATGTGATCTTTCATTGCTTGAATCTTTTTCTTCTTCATATGTCCTTCTATCTTGAGAGTTTGAGGAGTGGTAATCTCTTCCAATGCATTACAAGATATGGTCGAATTCATTTCTTGATGCTCAATGTTATCTTTCACTTCTTGAACATTTTTATTCTTGATATGTCCTTCTATATTGATAGTTTGAGGAGTGGTAATTCCGGCCAATGCATTACAAGATATGGTCGGATTCATTTCTTCTTTCTCGATGTGATCTTCCACTTCTTGAACCTTTTTCTTCTTGATATGTCCTTCTATCTTCAGAGTTTGAGGAGTGGTAATTCTTTCCAATGCTTTACAAGATATGGTCAGATTCATTTCTTCTTTCTCTGGGTTGGTTCCTAGTGTATATCCTCTTCTTTTGATGTTTCTTGATCCTTTTCTTCCTCTCTTCACAATCTATGTAAAATAATTTCTTCTCAGCACACTTATGACCTTTAATGTATTGGTTATCACAATTGTAACAAAGCCCTTTTTCTCTTTTTCTTCCACTTGTTGTGGTGTCACCCTTGTAGGTTGTGGAAGGCTAAGAGAAATAACACTTCCATGTTTATGGTTGTAAGGGGTAGACTTCTTTGTTTCCATAATTTTACTTTCCACTTTTCTTTCCAACATGAATGCCTTCTCCAATGAATCAGGTTCCCAAAGATTAACCTCATGTTGAATGTTATCCTTTAAAGTCCCTATGGAGACATCAATCCTTTGCTTCTCTGGAATATCATTTTCTCTTATATTAAATTTTTGAAAGCATCAATGTGCTCTTCCATTGAACACTTCTATTTGAGATTTAGCAATTGGGTAAAGAAGGTGTTTCTCTTTGATCCTCATAATGTGCTATCATTTCCTCCATGAAAATTGACCACGTAACAAGTGGTTTACAAGAACAAAGCCCTTTATACCATAAAAATTGATCCATTTCTAAATATGAAGATGCAATACGTACCTTTTGTAACAATTGCACCTCATGTAGATCAAATATTGCTCCATCTGTAGTATCCAATTTACTGGATCCTTGCCATCAAACTTCCTCATGTCGCCTTTTCTTGATTTTAGGAGCTCGATCTTGAAACGAATGTAACTCTGTAATTTCAGATCTCTGAGTTTTGGAATTGCAACCTACAGTAGCCCTCTGCGTTCTCTTTCCAGTGCCACCAGTCTAATTGAAATTGGATTTCGCAAGGAAGAGTTATGTTCAATCTCCCATGACGACTTGATTATAGACTTGTTCAGTAGAGCACACTTGTACAAAGTACCACGTGTCACTGTTTCAACCTTAGGACCTGAAACTGATACACAGAAAACTACAGTCCATCCTCTTTCTACAAATTCTTATGACATTTCAATCTAATGCTCAAAGATAAAGTTATGATGATTTTCCCAAGGTCACCTATTTAGGATTTAATTCGGGAGTCTGGAAAAACCCTAACTTCCTCAGATCATATATCCGAAAATATAGTGAGCCAATATCTGAAATTTAGATCCAACATTTAGATCGATTTTTTCTCCAATGGGTTTTTGTTTTAGCTTCTGAAAATTTGTAGCAAAAATGTTATAGAGAAAATTCCACAATGATGTGTTTTAGATGAAATTCTGGAGCTTTCAAAAACCCTAACTTCCTCAAATCATATCTCCGAAAATATAATGAGACAAGACCTGAAATTCGGACCAGAGGTTCAGCGTGATTTCTTCTCAAAGGGGTTTTTGTTTTAGCTTCTAAAACTTCATAGCGAAAAAGTTATAGTGAACATGCCACGATGACCTATTTGGAAACAAAACCCTAGAATCCAAAGCTCTGATACCAAATGTTATGGAACCAGCTCACAAAGAGATAGAAAAGATAGATGAACGCCTTATAAATAAGCCTCTTCAAGGGGCAACCTCCTTTAAATTACACAAATGAACAATTGTTGGATGATATGATTTCTTCTCAAAGGGGTTTTTGTTTTAGCTTCTAAAACTTCATAGCGAAAAAGTTATAGTGAACATGCCACGATGACCTGTTTGGAGCAACAAAACCCTAGAATCCAAAGCTCTGATACCAAATGTTATGAAACCAGCTCACAAAGAGATATAAAATATAGATGAACACCTTATAAATAAGCCTCTTTGAGGGGGCAACCTCATTTACATTACACAAATGAACAATTCTTGGATGATACAAATGACAAAACCTCCTTTCTATATATAGGAGTCTAAGGGGTCATAATATAATCAGGGCCGACATAACAATAATAATGTAATGGCACAATAATAACAATAGGGGGCTTCTATGGGGGCACAATAATAACAATATGGGGACTACATTGGCACAATAAGGGGGTTGTACTAATAACATTAAGGGATTACACTAGTAGTATAGGGACCTAGCATATATTGACGAAACTTAATGATTGATCAAACAATAGCTAAAAATTATTTTCCCAACACTGTGTATTTTAGCTCTACTGGTGTAAGATTCTTGCTAATATAATAGATAGCATATGGCTTCTTGTCTTATTCTTTCCCAAGTATGTCTTCTATTATCGTATTAGATGCATCTGCTGAAATATGGAATGGCAAGTTCAAATGTGGTCCTCATAACATAGGGGTTGTTGAGACCAACTTCTTAAGATCTGCAAAGCAACATCACATTTGTCAGTCCATTTGAATTCCACATTTCCCATTAACACATACAAAGGTGTTGCTATATTTGAAAAATTTGTTATAAAGCGATGATAAAAACCAGCATAACCAAGGAAATTGTGTACCTCTGTCTGCATATGCAGAGTAGGCAGCATAACAATTACCTCAATTTTTTATGGATCAACTTGAATACCTACAACGGAGATATAATGCCCCATAACTACGCCTTTTTCCATCATCATGTGGCATTTTTCATTGCTAAGGAACAATCTAGTGGAAATACATCATTTGAGAACTTTCTACAGATTCTATAAAGCTTGCTCAAATTCATTACCATAGTGGGTAAAATAATCCATGTAGAGTTCAAGTCCTTCACTAATTAAATAAAAAAAAATACTCAGGATTTCTCTCTAGAAGGTGGCTAGTGCATTACACACCCCAAATGGTAAAACCATGTATGCAGAGGTCCTCCATGGACAGGTAAATGTGGTTTTGTCCTAATCTTCAGGAGAAATTTGGATTTGATTGTATCCACTGAAACAATTAAGGAAAGAAAAAAAAATCCCAGCAAGAGTATCAGTGACCTGATATACAAAAGGAAGAGGAAATGATATTTGTGTGTACCTTTATTCAATTCCCTGTAATCCACACAAATTCTCCATTTTCCATTTTTCTTGGGGACCACAACTAGAGGTGAAACCCACTGACTGTCAGAAATAAGATATATAAAATTAACATCAAGAAGCTTTTGCAGTTCATGTTTTATTATGTCCCTAAGGTGTGGATTTAATATTCTTTGTGGTTGGTGAATGTCATGGGCATATTTATCAATGTAAATATGATGTGTATATAATTGAGGGTTGATGCCTTTCATATCAGAATACTCCCAAGTGAAGGCCTATTTATATTTTTGGTGGACCTGAATCATTTTTTCACGTTGTAGTTCATCTAGATTAGCATTGATGTTCAAAGTCTTCCCTGGTTCAATTTCAATGGGAGTACTATTATGAACTATAGTTGTGAGTATACTATCATTATTTGGAACATTTAATGGATCTCCCTAGGCCTTATTATTGAACATTTATTTTAAAATTTGGCATGCCAAATTCCCAAAGGTAGATAGTTGGTTAATAAAACCACTAATCACATCATCCTCAATCTACCTTTTAAAAGTAAGAGCTTCATCTAAAGTAAGGAGGATGTTGATTTTCTTCCTTGTATTTTAGAGGAGATGGTTGATAATTATTAATTGATAGGCTAGTTTTGGAGGCTGGATATAGGATGAGGTTTTTAACACTAGTCCCTTTTATGATTGTTATTTTTATTGTTTGACGCCTAATATATGCATCTACAGTTTCCATCCATGGCCCTCATAGTATAAGAGGGTGTCCATCCAACTGATTTCTGGGGTAGATAACTAGGAAGTCTACTAGGTATTCATAGGAATCCACAAAGACGATAATTTTTTCCAAAGTGCCTTTTGGTTTGACTATCGATCTGTCTTCCAATTCCAACATAACGGTGGTTGGTTTAAATGTTGTAATCCCAAGGATCCCACAATTTTCTACAATCAAGATATTTATTGTATCTCCTAAGTCCACAAGGGTGTTTGGGAAGTTATGCCCCTAGATTTGAATGGTAACTACTGGGTTTCAAGGATCGTCATACTTAGTAGGTACTTGTTTCCCTAGGACAAGGTCAGAAATTGTTCCTAACACATGGACTATAGGAGGGTCTTTTGGTTTTCTCCCAGGCTTCCTAACACAATTCCTTAATAGTTTTGGCATAAATTGGAACGTCTCGAATAACCTAGAGAATGGGAATTTTAATACATAAATTTTTCAATTCCTCTATATGGTCAAAATCCGAATAAACTGACGTTTCAATTACAGTAAGTCTCTCAGGGTATGGTGGAACAACATCGATAGTTGTAGCAGACTCTTGTTGTTTTGCTAATTTATTGGCATTTCTATTTTAGTGATAACTACATGTGATGAAGAGTGTTCTGTTAAAGGTTTCTCTTCAGTAAGGTTTTCATTCTCTACCTACCCCTATTTCCCTATATCATATTCTAGGAAGATCGTTCATCTAGATCTTAACCACAACTCATTACATTTGAAGGATGTGGAGTCATATTGCAAATTATTGACAGTTTCCAAATACTGGATGGGTCAATTATTAGGATTATGACTTGGTTGATCAGGTAGTTGATGATGCAATGGAGGCGGATAATCTCGGGGTAATTGGAGAGGAGTTTTGAATGGTGCTTATGACTAAGGTAATGACCCGACAGATGGGTTGGCTAGTCCTGCAAGGAATTGCCAATTTTGAGACCAGATTGGTCCTTGTGTAGAGGAATTTTCCCAATGGCATGGGTATAGGTTATTTGGAGAATTTTTCCATGGGTGTTGAGGCACGGTTTTACCGAATTTTGACACCTTTTCTAGACCTTACCCCTCCCATTTTGAGCTATCCTTGACCCCTATTATGCTTATTTCAGTTATAATATCTAGACTTTTTGCCAAAAGGGTGCTATATGCTAGAGGTATGAAAATTAACATGAAAAAGTGTCTTTTACCTTAATCTTAAGCATTCCTTAAGCTAGTTGTTTCCTTATTGAGTTATCATGCCAACTAATTTAGAGTTCTTATGTAGATTTGTTTCGATTCGAAATAATCCTGCATTTCCTGCAGATAGCTCGTGTGATCCTATTTCCTGTAGATGCTCCAGAATTCTTGCAGACACAAATTTCCTGCAACTGCCCAGATTTCCTACAGCAAAATCGATAGTTAGTTATGTTCCACTTATTTCTAAATCAAACGAGAACATAGGTTTTGTGGTGAATTCATCATACATGGACGTTGTTTGATTGGTTGTTTCAAATATACCAACGAAACCACCCAGATTTGCAGATCTCTTCTCATTGGCTGTATGAAGGAAGACTACATCTATGTAACGAATTTTGTCTAATCCATGCTTTCAGTCATGTATTAGACTTAGTATAGCTAACTTTGACACTTTGTACCAGTACTGTTAGCCATTGGCTCAGATTAGTAGTTTTCCTTATTTCGAGCCACATGCGGTCTTTTGCACTTGTATAAATTTGGCTCTATGTTATATTGTAGGGGGTTGTTGGGTTGGCTTCAGTTGATACTATATATCAGATTATACTTGACTGTGAAATTTTCAATCTAATATAATATTATATTTTTTTTCCATCTTACTGATCAATCTATTCTAATTTTGAAGTAGTTGTGAGTGAGGGAGGGCCCCCTTTGCTCACAACTCCCTTAGTGTAGTGTGTGTATTTTAATTTTGTTCTGTAGTAGTAATTTGTTCACATAGCTAATGTACTATTTCTGATATATATCAGCTTGAAATGATTGAATGAATAAGTTTCATATTAATGTGTGGATTTCATTCAATCAAAGTTTGATTTACATTGTTGAGTGAATTCTTTAAATTGTTGCAAGTTTGATTTCTTATCTTTTCTAATCAACATCAGCAATACTAAGAGCTGTAGAGGGATGTTTCAATCCACTCCATAGCCTTTGCTACTAAATTTTGATGCAGGCAAGAGACATTGGTTCTGTGTATGGTCGACTTGTTAGATTAATAATCACTCACAGTATTAAGCTTGCATATATTTTGTGTAGCATCTCATATGCTTACCTGCCCTCGGTTGATGATTTATGTTAACCAAATCATAAGTCTATAATTTGACTCAACATTTTGGTGTCGTTGTTGGGGAGGTGCTAAGGGATAATACTAAGTTGTTTTAGTATTATATGTATTGTTTGAAATTTTCAGGATTATGGGAGTTGAAGTGGTAAGACAAAGGGAAAAGCCTACGCACCTATAGAGGTCAGAAATTCGCCAAATCCGTGTCCTGATTGTTTGGTAAGTAATTTTCTTTGAATTTGTTTGCATATTAGATGGTAGGGTCCAACATCTACAAATGTATTTTGTGGTGGTGTGAGCACCACTTCACTTACTAATACATTGGCAAGGAAAAGGAAGTCTACAAGATATAAGGCAGCAAGGGAAGAAGAGTCTGAACAGGAGGTCTGTGGTCCTGAAAAGAGCCCAAAACATATTCCTACTTCTACAGTAGCAACTTCTACACGAAAATCTTCTGTTGCTACCCATTTTGAATCTCCCCTCACAAGGAAGACAACATCTCTGCTCAGTGGTTAGCCTGAAAAGGAATTCCTCATTAATCCTATTCAAGAACCAGAATTTCAAACCATTGATTCCGCAGAATCTATAGTTTACAAAGGTCCTACTTATTTTTGGTCCAGAATGGCTCATGAAGAAGGAATTGGCCACACAGATGGATATGATGAGAAGGAAGAGGAACTGGTCACATTTGAATTCCCTATTAGGGAGACTGGTGGAGCAACTCAAATGAAGAATATTCCTCCCTCAAACTTACCTAACTTTTGTGGAGTCTCGAGTGAATATCCTAATGCCTTTTTGTACGAGTTTGATGTGTTATGCAAGAGCTATGACTATTCTTCCAATGCTCATAAGCTAAAGTTGTTTCCTACAACAATGAAGGATCCATCTCTCAGGTGGTTTATGGGGTTGGTTTAAAACTCCATTACAACTTGGGATGAAATGAAAAAGGTATTCTTAAAGAAATATCAAGATTATTGCAAGACTAGGGACCTCAGAGAAGAAATTTTTGGCATGACTCAGAAGGAAGGGGAGAGTATTGAGGATTTGGTGGAGATATTTTAGTACAATATGCAGAGATCCAAGATGAATCAACTAAGAAAGGACACTAAAAGAACAATTTTTCTTAGAGAAATCATACTGGAATGTCTGGAGATTTTCAACTTAATGGGAGGAGGTGACATATAAAAGCTAAGCTATGATGAGGTATGTGAGCTATGTCGGTGATATTCAAGAGGAAATTCTAAAGTTGGAGGAGGAACAAGAGATACTTCTTCCAGGTTTGTTAAGTCAATTGTTGGAGCTGGAGTAACCAGAGCTGAAATGGGTAATCTATTTGAAATTTTTAAAACTAATATTCTTAGCACTTTATCTTTGCAATTATATGTTTTGTACGCTAAGAAGAAACAGGAGAAACAAGAGGAACTGGAGAAAGCCCTGGCCGTGTTCTGTTCGAAATGCAGGAAGAAGCATGCCTTGAGGGAATGTCCTGCAGATAGCATAGAGGTATGTCGAATCTGTGAAGCTGAGAATTCCACTGGTCAATGTCCTTCACTTCCTAAAATTAAAGCAGCATATCTAGCAGATCAGGGGGTTGTCAATGCACTTTATGCAATGCCATCTCAAATACCATGACAAGCATGTGCTATAGGTATATCTCCATCGCATTATTAAGTTCCTTATACTCAAAATCAGATGTGGAATATTCCAATGCCCTAGCAGCCTTGGCCTTGACAACAGCCTTAACAAGGTAATTTCTCTTACCCTACTACACAAAATTTTCCCACTCAAAATTTTTATCTGCCACAGCCCACACAACATAAAATGATTCAAACTCAACAACAGTAGCTTCAATTTCCTACCCCACCAAATCAACCTCATCCTACACAACTTCGTTCCCAGCGATTGTCTAACCCCAATTATAAAACCATCCAATCTGCTCACAACATTGTATTGGTCACTTATCCCAATTTTCCTACCTATTGTATTGCACCATAGTCGCTGTAGGAAATTTTTGTTCCTTTGTTATAGGAATTTCCTATGTCGCTGCAAGAAATCTAGCTTAGATACAAAAAATTGGTTACTTAACCTAGAATAATTGAAGATATTGTGGAGGAAGATACTCTATAAATGCATGAAGTTGAAACCACACTTGAACCAGCAGAAAAAACCTACTTCAAGGCCACAAGAACCTTCCTCATCCCATACGGTCCAACCTCATTTTCCAGTGAGGTTGGAAATGAAACTAAAACAACCCGATTTTGATCTTGTGTCTGAACTAAGAAATGTGTGCATTAAGATTCTGTTACTATAAGAAATTAAGGATATCCCAATTTATGCCAAAACATTGAGGGAGCTATGTACCAAGAGGCCAAGAAGACAAAATAAATAATTGTCTACAATTCAAGTAGGTGGAAAGCTTGCAGTCTTAATGTCTATCTGATTTGTTACTGAAAAATATGCAGACCGTGGAATCCCTATGGTTACCACCTTTATCAATGGAAATCCTATAAGGAACACTTTGATTGATTTGGGTGCACCCATTAATGTGATGACTATGGAGACTTTATCTTGTATAGGAACCTTTGACTTATTACCTACTCCTACCATGTTTGAGCTAGCAGATAGGTCTAAGGTAAAGCCAGAGGGGGTATTAGAAGACATTTTCATCTCATTATATTCTTGGAAGTACCTTGTAGATGTTTATGTTATTCAACCGAAAACCAACTTAGGAGGGAATCCTCTAATCTTGGGGAGAGCGTGGCTAGCCACGACAGACACTTATATAGGGTGTAGGTCTGGAAACATGACCATCACTCATGGAGCTAAAACAAAGCACATTAATTTGTATCCCCCTACTAAACCCCTCTTAAGATCAGAAAATACACATTGGGTTGAAGAAGAAGAGCATGATTTAGAATGCACCTGACCAGTTTTGACAATAGCCCAAGCTATGAGCCTTACATAAAATTCAGAAGAGAATTTGATAAAATTTTGTGTTTCTAATCTTAATTTTTCACAGCAAGAAGAAGGGTAGTCTAGTCATAATTTAGATATCATTACTAATCTGTAGGATTTTCATGAACATAGTACAATATCCGAACTACACTCAACCCTATTATCTACATTTCCTGCATATTCCATGACTAAATGGGGGAGTAAGGTAGTTGAGATCTTTCCTGTAAAAACTTTGAATATTAATTCTGCCTTGACCCTAGAATAAGAAAAATAGTTAATTCAAGGTCAGAAAAACTTTTCAGACACTTTTGCTTGGGAATATACAAATATGAGAGGCATTCACGTAGACACATGCATTCATCATATTTATATAGAAGAAAAATCTAGGCCCATGAGACAGCCACAAAGAAGGATGAACCCCGCTTTAAGGGAAATTGTGAAACATGAATTACAAAAATTGTTAAATGTAGGGGTCATCTATCCTATCTCGGATAGCCGATGGGTATCTCCATTGGTTATTGTCCACAAAAAGAATGGTAAACGGTGAGTGTATGTAGATTATAGGGAACTAAACAAGGCTACCTTGAAAGATCACTTTCCCTTGCCTTTCATAGACCAAGTATTGGGCACTTTAGTAGGGAAAAAGTATTTTTCATTCTTAGATGGGTTCAGTGGTTACAATTAAATTAGAATAGCTCCAAAGGACCATGAAAAGAGAACACTCACATGTCCCTAAGGTACCTATGCATATAGGGTATTGCTATTTGGTCTATGCAATGCACCGACCACAATCCAATGGGCGGTCCTTGGTATTTTCTCTGACCTTTTGCATGATTGCGTAAAAGTTTATATGGATGATTTTATAGCTATGGGTGATACTTTTGAAGATGCTTTACATAATCTTGAGAAAGTTTTGCAGATATGTAGAGAAACTAATCTTTCATTAAGTAATGAAAAATGTTTTATGATTATGAATGAAGGTATTCTTTTGGGTCATCATGTTTCTGTTGCAGGAATTAAGGTTGATTTGACAAATATTGAAGTTATTACAAAGCTTCCCCCACCAACCAATCAAAAGTGAGTCCGGAGTTTCTTGGACATGTAGGCTACTACAAAAGGTTTGTTGAAAATTTTAAAAAGGTAGCCTCTCCATTATTTAAATTATTGACAAAGGAATCTGAATTTCATTGAAATGATGAGTGTCAAGCTGCATTTGATACACTCAAGGAAAAGCTTTCTTCAGCACCGGTCTTGAGAGGGCCAGATTGGAAATTTCCCTTTCGTATTTCCACTAATGCCTTTGATTCAGCCCTAGGAGCAATATTGGGTCAAAAGGAGGATCCTGTAACCCCTATTATTTATTATGTTAGTAAAAATTTAACTCTTGCATAACTGAATTACACGGTAACTGAAAAATAATTCCTTGTTGTGATTTAAGCTATTAATAAGTTTAGACATTACATCATGAGCTATGAAGCTTTTGTACACACCGATCACTCTGTCGTCCAATATCTCATGAACAAACCAGTTACTAATGACAGGATTACTAGGTAGCTTTTGTTGCTGTAGGAATTTGACATCACAATATTGGATAGGCCAGGTAAAGAGAATCAGGTAGTTGATTTCTTATCTAGACTCAACCATGAAGGTTAGGATGTTCTTATTAATGATAGATTTCCTGATGAAAATTTGTTTTCTATTTCTGTCAAAACACCTTGGTTTGCAGACATGGCCAATTACTTTGCTACAGGAAAGTTTCCCCCTTACTTATCAGAAAAAGAGAATTATTAGGAAAAGTGTTGATTATTCTTGGATTAGGGGACATCACTTTTTCATTGGACCTAATTTGATTATCCACGGGTGTGTCAGGGAAGATGAGATCTACGACATATTGAGAGCCTGTCACGATGAATCGTGTGGAGGGTTGTTGGGCATGGGATCCCCCGCAGTAGGTTTGAGGGCTCAAAGCCCAAGTTTTGGTCAAAGATGATGTAGAAATCCGCGAAGTACGGGCGCGGAGCATGAAGTGTATAATCAAGTCATAGGGTTGTCTGCCCTAAAATATTGTAATTTAATGTAAAGTTGTGTCAGCCTACCCATGGTCCGCGGACAATGGGATTATATAAATGGAGCAAGGCTCTAAGTGTAAAGAGAGTAAAGCTTAGGAGAGAATAGATAGAATAGTGAAGGCATGGTTAGAGCACAGAGTGGATTCTGAAGTGTACTGGGTCGTAGTGGTAGGAAGAGGCTCTGCACTTGAGTGCGCAGAGGCCTAGTAGAGTCCACAGCTGAGTGCGCAGACCCCTGAAACTGAGTGCGCATACCCTTGCAGCTGAGTGTGTAGGGCAAAGTCAGGCCCATACTTGGGATTGAAAGATAATAAAGAGAAGTTTATTCTATGCATCTGTTCTAGAATCTTTATGTCGCTGTTATACATTACTTTTACTCTATTTATTTACTACACGCACTTGATAAATACTCGTATGAATTCTTATATGTGGATTTAATGTAATCAGCTAACGAAGACTAATTAAGGAATACTTGGGTAGATAACCCAGGTTGCGCTGCGGCTAGAATTACGCGAAGACAGTATCATAAGGCGCAGGGTACCCACAGGTGTGCGTAGTGTAGTAAGTGCGAAGGTTGGACCGCGTATCAATCACCTCATATCAGACATCCCTAGGGTGTGGAAACCTAGTTTTAGCACCCTCCCATACTACTTCAGCTGAGACCTCAGTCCGTGCTCTACGGACTATTGCCGATAGGGCCAGTAGTATCGAGATTTTCTTGGCTAAATCACTTCTGAACCTGAGTCAGGCCCCACTAAGCCAACAAATGGTTCCGTGGCCGAGACCGGGATCTGCATAAGGGATGTCTAATGTCATGCCATTAGAACCCAACAAAGAAGGAAATTGAAGAGTGGTTGGACAAGAAGATTCACGAGTTCACAACACAGGAAAACAGAACTCTGCAAGTATCTGAGAAAAAGTGGTTGGATTGCTACTTGTACAGTAAAATCCACGAGATTTTCTTTTCATCCTTTCCATCAACATTGTATGAGTGGGTCATGAAGTTAGCAGATAGCCAAGGAAGGTGTAGGCTCGACAAACCAATAGTGTGGAATCTGGAACTAGTGTGTAGACTAGAAGCCTCAGAAGATAAGATAGCGCGAGTCGTGGACCACTAGCTCGACCGAATAATAGGAGGATTTATCACTGAGTTCACGGTAGACACGACTGTTAGTTACAGCAAGGCAGAGCGATGTTTTCTCAATGGACTGCGAGGTAAGTATATTAAATCTTTGAATACCTAGATTAATATGTTGTTATGTGAAAAGCAGGTTATGCGAATAAACTAATGTTTGGGACTACGTAGAGCGGAAAGATCTACAGAAATGGAAGTGGTGAAGAATTAGAAAATAGTCCCTTATTTTCACCCTCACGGGAGAGCGAGGATGAGCTCGTGAAGGTTTCTCCAAGGAGTGCGGTCAGTTTGATAAGGCAGCGGATTCCACAGTTACCACCTCCAACCACACTACCTCCCGCCTCACCTCCCTCACATCCATCTCCACCTACTCCACCTCCACCACCTCCACAGTTTAGTATGGTGAGTGCGATCAAACAACCAGTATTCAGAGGAGTAGGGAATGAGGATCCGAACCAATTCTGGTTCATTGTAAGAGAAGAATAGGAAGCACAAGGTGTCACGGATGATAATATTAAGAAGGCTACATTGGTGAGTGCATTGTAGGATCACGCATTAACATGGTATATCAAGCATTCTAATGATCACCCAAACGCAAGGATAGTAGAGATCCAAAATACACTCAACAGGGAATTTAGCGAACCAAAGTCAGAAACACAATCAATCATCGGGTTTAAAGAGATTGTGATGCTCCCAGGCAAGACTCCCTGGAATCAACGGCTAAAGTGTACGATCCGCGAAGCCATTATGATGTTGACAGATGGACAGCATCGCACATGGTTTGTAGCATCTCTGGCACTGCACTTGAGGATGGCGTTGTCACAGAGAAACTTTCCACCTAGGCCGAAGCATTGGAAATGGCAATGAGATTGTATGAGACCCCAATATAAGACCCTGGGTTGGGAGTTCAAAAAATCCACACATAACTATAGAATTTGTGTTTGGAAATGCAAAGCTTGAAGTAGCATAAGGCACCGCGGCCAGTGGCGTTCGAGGAAATATGGTGCATAAAGTGCAAAGGCCAGGGCCATGACAAGGATCACTGCCCAGTATTCACAAAGTACTTGGTAGGAGGAGGGTCAATGCTGCTGAGACTAGAGGCATAGGTAGGGCCGAGAGGGGAACCCACTTTATGGTGCGCGATCTGTTAGATAAGAGGGAAACACATTATGGACAATTGTCACTTGCTGTAGAAATATACACAGACACCCTAGCAATTGTTTTGTAATTTCTGCAGGTCGGTAGGCCACGATGAGCACACTTGCCGCAGTTACGAGCTAATTATGGATCGTACCCCTACCTATAGGATGCAAACCAAAATAAGAGACCTCGACCCAGATGCGGGGATGGCGCATGTTAGTTCCAGTCTTCGCAGCCTATCACCAAGGATCAACATGAGCTCTTACTATGTCTGGTTTTGTTAGATGTTTTGCACATGATGTTCAGCACAAAACATGTCACAAGTGTGTCCATCAGAAGAAGCTCGGAAAAATATTTTCAACAGTATATCACACTCCCATAACAGGCTCATGGATTAGAAGATATGATCAAAATGGATGAGTGATTCTTGGTTATGCATGTTTTGAGGTCAGTGGCTGCACACAATGACAAGTTTAGTACAAATCAGTTTCTGAAATAATGGTAAGGAATTTTTCAAAAGTGAAAGATATTTTTGTTCATCACATACCAAATAACAAAAAAATCCTTCATTTTATGCACAGGTGCTACTATGTGGGATATATAAAGTGATATTTGGAGCCTACATTAAAACAAAGCAAATTTTTCATATTTTTTATTGTTTTGGTAATTTTAGGGCGGGGCCATTTGAAAATAGATGGAAAGTAATTTTACAAAACACAAGGATTTTTTTGTTAACCATGAGCCATATAACCAAAACCTCTTTCAGTTTATTCACAAGTGTCACGAATTGGGATATGTGACTAGATCTTTACAGCTCATTTTCACATATTTAACTTTTTAATGATTTTCGGTTTTAGAGATGATTTTGTGGAATAGATTACGAGCAACTGGAAATGAATTTCCCAACTTTGAGAGAGGTGTTTATCCAAAATGACCGTATATACAAAAACCTCTTTCTGTTTTGTAACAGGTGCTATTTTTTAGGAGATACGAGGTCATCTTCAACACCTATTTTCAGAAATTCGACCCAAGTTTAATGTAACTGATTCTATTTTGAAGAAAATGGTTGAGCTCAATTCCCTTAGTACAAGGATGAGAAAATGTATATATTTTATGAATTTCATAGTGTAGGGGTTGTAATTTGGCAGAAGGTTTGACTTTTGGGAAAGCTTGGAGCTTCATTGTATACTCATTTCAGCAGTTTGGCTAAGGAGTAGACCAGTGGTTTGCAGCACTTTATGGGATTCATGTGGCATCTTTCTTTGGTATTGTGCTTTCTTCTGTAATTGTAAGTCTACATGTGTTTTATGTATGCCATATCTCTCTTTATTTCATCATAACTAAATCAAACAAGGATAAAAGGTAGAATACATTGAAAGTGCAATGCTCTACCTAGGGTTTGTCTAGTTATCTATGTTTTCAGTTGATTGAAGAGGATCCTTGAGTTTTTCATGCCCTCTCCAACTCCGCACCTGTCTAAAATCTCTCCATATCACTCATTTTGAAGTACCAAATCACTTTCCTACCTTTCCCCATAGAGATCTTTGCAAAACTGAGCCTCATTCCCAGACCCAAATCTACCTTTCACATCTGAGCCAACAAAACATCATCAAATTCAATAAAACACCTCTGTACACATACCTAGCCTAAAATCAATCATTACATTAGTCATCTCAAGCTTTCATTGGCCATATTTTCTGAGATTGACAAGGAGAGAGCCCTCTCCTGACCTGGTAGGGCTAGCTACCATGTTAAGCGTGGTTTGATGTTACCCTAGATCCTACATTTCTCAGCCTGAGGTAGATTTAGGCCCTAACAACGCACACTGGATTTCAGGGGCAAAGTTGAGGACGAGGTGGAATGGGACTAGGAAGTGGCCACGGACAATTAATTTGTTAGAATTGCGGAGGACCAGGGCATTATGCCCATGATTGTACCAACCCGATGAGGATATCCTGTTCGTATTGTGCTCAGTTTGATCATGAAACAATAGATTGTCCTACGTTGATCACAAAGATGCGTGAGAAAGGGGTATTCCAGCCTCCCCCGACTCTAAATATACAAATGATGAGGTCTGAGCCACCCGAAGAGGACCCGAATGTAAACATGATGCTTAGAAGCGGCACCGCCATGGGAGAAGATAAGGGGAAGCAACCAGAGGAAAGTACATGGGTTCACAAGGTTCCTGCAAAGGAACCCAAGTTTGACTTAGAACGCGCAAAGGAGACATCCATGGAAACTAAGAAGAGCTTTGCAGAGGCCTCTACTTCAAGTAGTAAGGATCAACCAGAGCTAGGAATAGATCTTTCAATGCTCACTACCTTTCTGGAGACATGCATGAAACTGCTGTGCGACAGCAAGGCAGTTAAAAGACTATAGGAACTGATCACCAGGTGCACAAGGTCAGGGGAATTGCGCATCATCTGGAAATTGGGGAAGCATGCATTGCACACTGGAAGGGAAATGAGGTTGACTTCACAGATTGGAGAATATGAAATGGATCAGGTAATCCTAGATATGGTTTCGGACGTGAATGTATTACCGAAGCAAACATGGGAACTCATGGGCAGGACCACATTACAATGGTCACCTATTCAATTATGAATGGCGAACCAACAGAAGATTTTGCCTATGGGGAGGTTGCAAGGGGTAACAGTTGATATTGAAGGCGCGAGCACACAGGCGGGTTTTTAAGTGATAAAGATTGTCGATGACAGCAATCCCTATCCTGCCTTGTTAGGAATAGACTGGGCCACCAATATGAACAGAGTCATTAATCTGAATAAGTGCAAAATGATCTTAGAGAAAATGTCACTACATGTAATAGTCCCACTGGACCCAGCCAAAGGAGCACGCTACATTGAACCAGTGCGCGATGATGATAGCAACGATGATCTCGATTGTATTTACAAGATAATTGCGCGAGACCAAGATTGGGTGAATCCGACTACAAATGGGAGGATCTCATGGGAGCGCGAAAGCTCCTGCACTTCAGATTCAGACAGAGAAGTAGAGCACTCGCAGAATCGGTTGCACGAAGTGACAATGTTGAATTGCAACATGATGGTTAGATCACTGCGCTGCGTGACAACAGAAGCAAGAGAGTTGCCGACATATGATGGATTGATAGTAGTGGATGAATTCCTAAGCAAATTCGAAAGTGCAATACCAGAACAGTAGTGGTTCAATGCATTGAAGTGGGCACTATGTGCAACACCCGCACGATGGTGGGATACACATCAAGGAAATTTCAAGGAAGGGCGAGGATGCAAAAGGATGATTGGCATAGGATTTGGGAAACTGCAGCTATGGCTAGAAGACAAATACGATGGACAAGATGAATGGACCAAGGTCTATGGGGAAGAACCACAGCCCGAATGGGTACACTTATTCTACCATACCTTGGATGTAATACCTATGAATTGGTATACTGAGACAAAACTCCGACATGGTACGAGCGAATGGGATGTCTTATACGAGGGATTTTTGTTAACATTGTTGCACAAAATATTGTCACCATGACATTCTACAACCAGTGTGAGTCTATCACCACTCATACTATCCTCCTATGCAAGTCTTAAAGCTCATCTCTTCATGTCAAGCCTTGAAAATGAGAGAAAGTCCTTGAAAATATCTAAAACTCTGGTTTCGCACTTTCTCTTAGCATTACCTGTAGTCCCGCACCCCTTGGTCATGTCCCCTGTGGACTTGCCCACACTGTTTCTGTGTAAAGGGTGCGAACCCCTGTAAAAGTCAAAAAGGCACAAGTTTATTATTAAAAACTCACTTTGGGTTAATTCTAGACGCTTCTAGAAGGAATCTTGAGGTGGCAAGTTCGCTCCTAGGTGGTTCATGCATCCCATAACTAAAGGAGCTAACCCCTTGATGTGAGGAGCTTATCCCTTTGAAGGAGGACTCTATCCCTTTGAAGGTGGACCTGGTAACTTCCTTCCTCTGCACTATAAAATGAGGCATTGGGCTGGTTGCTAGGGAGGTTTAAAGCTGAATATTTTTGAGGGTAAATGCTGTTGGAATTTAGAATTCCTAATTGAGCTTGAGAGGAGAGATTACATACCTTTTGATCTCTTTGGGGAGAGTGTGAAGCTTGTCAAATTAGAGGAGATTCTTGTTGGACCTTGGGAGGAGCTTGTACAATATCAAGGCACCAAGGTTGTAAAGTTCTTCTTTGTTTAAAGTTAATACAATCAAATTCATTTTTCTCAATAAGCTGTCTTCTATAGTTTATTTCATGAATTCCTTGATCATCATGATAAATATGATTTATTATATTGGCTATGCAGGTGTTATTTTATGTGTGCTTTTTTGTGTTTGTAGGTTCTTTAAAAGGAAACTCATTTGGACGGACAGAGCATGACTGCCACAAACTAGCGTTGGACTTGAGGTAGGGTCTAAAACATCTCTTGGCTTTTATTTATAAATCGCAATATTTAGAGAAAGGTAGAATTTTCTTGTCTTTCTTGTCACTAGATATCTGTAGATACTAGGGAGATCGGTCTTGTCTGCAAGAACGATTTATCTGGCCGACAAAATGGTGACTCCACTGGGGACTTGAATTTTTGATTTTTGCCTTTGCTTTTACTTTGACTTGGGAAACTTTTTCTCTGTTTCTGGTTTTTGTTTGATGTGTGGGATTGGGTAGATTCTTTAGATTTTGAATTGTTTTTGTTTTTCATGCTTTTGAAAGAGTACCGCACGTTCTGTTTGTAACACAGTGTGGACATCCCAGCACTGTTGCTTTACTACACAGAGCGGTACCACACCTGGTTATACCGGGAGCCTGCGGACCCTGTCAAAATTTTGAAAAACCTAAAATCTTTTCATTCAGTTAAGCTTAGGATTTGTTTATGTTTCTTTTAGCCTCTGCCCAGATCTGTATGTGTCTTGTCAGGAACTTTTTGTAGGTGAATTCCATTGGCATTTTGGTTTTAGGTGATTTTCTAGAAGTTTTGTGTGCCTGGCTTGATTTTCGTTTGGTCTTTGTGGTAACTCAGAGTTTAGAAGCCTAAGAAACCTCAGATTACCCTGGTTTTTGCTAGTCTTCTTAATGAGTCTGACCGATTTTTGAAATCTGTCTTTGGTGAGGAATACATCTCGTTTTCTCTTTGCAAAGCTTGGAAAGAACTTGTTTGAGTTTTGAATTTCATTTTTAAAAAAGAAAACATAAGCTGGGTGTTTTTTGATTAATTTATTATTCCGAATGAATTAGTCCTTAGTTTGCTGATAACAAAGTAAAACATCCTCGAAAAGAAATTTTGTAAGCTTTTACTTCAATTAGGTTTTTAGAATTCGTAGATCTCAAGATTAGATTTTTCATAGTTTTGAGTGTTTTCTAGAAATTTTAGAATCTCTTTTGAAAAGAATTTGTTTTTTGTAGTTTTTGAGTATTGAAAAGAAAAGGATATTTTTCATGAGCATAATTAGTAGTCTCGTTTTTGAGTTTATTGAAAAAGACAAAAAAGTTTTTCTTTTCATTTATTTGTTAAGGAAAGATTTGCTTTTCAAGCAATTTCATTCTCAACTCTTTCTTTAGCTAGAAATTCATTCAAGAAAAAGAATCGTTTATCATCTTAGGTGCATTTTTATTGTTTTGGAGTTGAGTCTTCACACCATAAAGTTTCATCTCCATATCTTTTGACCTAAGGAACAACCAATAAAAATAACGCTTAAAGTAAAATTTATCTAGCAATCGTTTTATTTCTAGGGCTCTTTATCACCAACATAGCTTAGGCTAGTATCTTGGAGTAGGGAGTAATTAACTCTCCAAGATAGTTAAAACAAAAAAGTAGCTTTATCTTGCAGTAGGAGATAAATTCCAATTGTTACATTTATGCTCTGGGAAGCTCCTCTTATAGGAGTCAAGCACGAGATCATATCCGAACCAGTGGGGTAATCAATCCTTCCTCATTGGAAATGATAGAAGATATACACGTATTAAAAACGGTAAACCTTGGATTAACCATTATTGAGGAGCCTGGGGTCATTTGTTGGTAAAACTTGGATTATGTCAAGGAGCCTTCAAGGGGATTGAGCTTTGCTACTCTGCCCTTGCATGTGTATCGGGTCACAGACTATTCCCCCAGGTATATTTGTTTCTGTTGGTAACCATAGTGACCATAATCTATAGGATTCTTTCCTAAGGTGACGGTGGAGGGAAGATCCCACTGTACCTGGAGCAGACATCGACTAGACTCACTTGTACTCTCTCGGGGGTTCTCTTCACTCGAGACGGTTTAGTGGAGAAACTTGTGCCAGTCTGTTTCATTAAGCAGGTTGTCGGGGTAACTGTTCCAACCGCCATTTCTGTATTGAATTCTGCGACGTTGGATTTCATCACCAACTAGTGTTTTCGGTACGGAAAGTTACTGTTTGTGTGTGGTTTGAACTCCTAGATTCTTTAGGCATGTGATTCAAATTGTTTGGTTCTTTAGAGACTTTAAGTGGTTTTTATTGAGATTTTTCTTTGTTTGCGTGTGAAGTAATTAAAATATTTAATCGTGGCTGAATTACCGAGACAATCTCGTAGACTTCGGGGGCAACCTCCCGAATATTCACCAAGCCAGCTTGAAGGGCTACGAGCTCTTGTAACTCCTAGTGATAGTAGAGTTGGGTCACTGGAAGAAAGAGAATCTTCTTTATTTGTGCATCCTGATTATCAAGTTCAAGCACGAGAGTATATTATTGAACCAATTTCATTTTCCAAAGTTATTGGTAGTGTTTCCTCTACTAGTGAATTAGCCAAAGAGCCTGAAATTTCTGAGCCTAAAACTGAACCTGCTACTACTCCATCATCAGGATTTGCTTCTCCAACTTCCAGTGGTCCTGGTTCACCCAGGGTAGGAAGAATCATTACCCAAAATCTCCCTTCTAGACTTATTGCTATTGAACTTGTTACTTTGGAAGAAGGTATATCTATCCCTGAAAATCAACCAACTATAGAACTTAGGGAGTGTGAATCGATCTTTTACAGTCCACCTAGGAGGGACGCTTGGTATCTTTCATTGACCATCTTTTTAGAAAACTTGGGACTAAGTTTTTCGCCACCTCGAGTTCCTTATCATCCAACACCTAGAGGTTATTATCCTCCTTTGAATGTGTCGAGACAGTCATCTATGTTTTCTCAATCTCCAGAAACATTTTCATATGGCGGTCCTTTTGTTCCTTCTGGGTATTAGTCACTTACTAGTACTTTTTCAGGAGCATCTCCTCAACCTATTGAACATGGATTATTAACTGGTAATAATGGAACTAAACCGTTGATTGTAGAAGATATTCTTATGATGTCAGGTACCATTCCAAATCCGCAACCTCAAGGTAGTCAGTTACCACCTGGGGGGCAACCTCAAGGTCCTCAATTATCACCTGGGGGGCAACCTCAAGGTTCCCAGTTACTGCCTAGGGGGCAACCTCAAGGACAATACATACCTTCGAGACAGTACATTCCTCAAGGTCAACCCCAGTATCAATATATGCCTCAAGGTCAACCCCAGTTTCAGTACGTGCCTTAAGGTTATCAACCTCAAGGTCAGTACCCAACCCAAGGTTTCCAACCACCTTCAGGTCAATCATTTGTTCAAGGAGCTGGAAATGTACCTTTGAATTATCAACCCTACCCTCAGCCCGATTATGGTCCTCAATATGCTCAACCTTTTATGGGTCCATACCCCGGAATGAACATAGTGTGGGATCCATCTCAATCTCAACAGATCTTGCAACCAAATGTGTAGTTGTCATCTCAATCTGGACAACCCTTGGTTTCTAGTTCAACCCAGCAACCTGTCCAGCCTACTATTCAAACTTCTGCACTTGGTGTAGTTTCTCAGCTTGGGCCTAGTTCTCCTTGAACTCCGCCTCAAATGACTGCTACAACTGTTGCAGCATCTGTTCAATCTACCCCACCTACTTCTAGAGTATCGGAAGCTCCAGTTTCTACTGTTCCTACATCAACTCCTCAAGCATCTTTACCTTAGTCTGGACCTACAATTCAGACTTCGGTTCAGATGCTTGTAGGACAACCTATTCCAAGTACGGTTGTCACAAGTCAACCTCAATTTACTTATCAACCATACCAAGGACAGTACCAATTCAGTCCTGTTGTACAGAACCCAGTCTATCAGTATCAATCGTACCCTGGATATACTTATTAGCATCCTCAACAACCCCAGTACGGTCCGGTTAATCCTGGTTTTCGAGGAGGATATAATATCCCAAATGCAATTCCAATTCCAAGTTATCCTGGATATCCTCCTCCTGGGGCTGGTCTTATGACCCAGGGTTTTCGAGACCCTAATCGTCAGTTACAGTTCATTACAACTTCGGACTTGCCTAATTTGTTGCGCCTTACTAAGGATCCGATTAATTATCTTCCATTTTGGCCGCCAATGCTGAATAAGTTGCCCAGTGATATCCCAAAGTTTGAAGGTAAATTAGGAGAGGATCCGTCAAACCATGTGATGACTTATCACCTCTGGTGTGCATCTAACTCCATTACAGATGATTCAATTCATTTACGTATTTTTCAACGCACTTTGATTGGTCTTGCGGCCATGTGGTACATTGAGTTACCACGAGCCACTTTTTATAATTTTAGTCAGCTAGCTACTTCATTCTTAACTCATTTTCAGTTGCTTGTCAAATATGACAATGGCACGAAATTATTAACTTCATTAAAACAGTCAACGTCCACTTATATTTCAGATCACATTCATGAATGGAGATATCGACGACGTTTAGTGAAAGTTTTTCTCCCGGATCAAATCTTAGCAAAATGGTTTGTTAAATCATTATTACCTAAAATCACTGAGGATGTAGCTAAGGCAGGAGTTGTTACTGAAGAGCAAGTAATTGCTCAAGCTCAGTACCTTGACCTTGTTTATACGCAGTCGGGTACTTTACATGAGAAAATCCCCGATATTCCTAAACAAAATCAAATAACTCCAGGTCCTTCAGGGTCTCATGCCGTTGACGGTATGATTGGTTCAGTTAATACCAAAAGTAAGAAGAAATCTTCAAAGAATTCTTATCCTATCATAACTTTACCAGATTCCCGACAGGAGACTCTTCTGTTGAAATTCCTGCCGATATTCATGTCGTAGAGTCATCTACGGCCAAATCAAAATCCGGCGGTAAAAAGAAGGGGAAGAAGAAAAATAAGAAAAATTCGAAAGAGAAATCAGATAAAACCGAATCTACTGATGAGAAATGTAAACCTCGTTATCCTTGTCTCATTTATGATGAAGAGCATTTTACAAGAGACTGCCCTCATCGCACTGAGGTTGCGAAAATTATCAAAGGTTCTCAAACACCTGCTGTCTTGAAGGATCCTTTTCCTAGTCAAGACAGTAAGATGATAGGTTCTTCCTCAAATGCCTCAGAAGAACCCATAATGATGATGCCCCATGTTAGGATTGTGACACGATCGCAAGATTATGGAAGTAAAAGTCCTGTTGGTGGTAAGGAAGCAGAATATTCTAATTCGAACCCATCAACTTCAACTCCTGGTTCTGATCCACTACAGATCGAGGAACCTAACCCAAACTTAGTAATCAAACTGCCTACTAAAGGTATACTTCGAAAGTCGGCTTTCAATCCGCATGCGAGAGCTGCTCAGAACTATAACATTGTTGAAGATTTAGCTATTTCACCTTCAGCAATGTCGGCTTTGGAGGTGCTGCAATCATGCCCAACACAGCATAAATTGCTATTGTCGGCTATAGGAGCTGTTGATATTCAGGACTCGAACCTTATAATCTTCGATTTAGAAAATAGTACACCTCACTTACCTCATCAAATGGCTTTCCAGATTCCAATGTTAGTCAAAAACAGACCTTGCTTTAGGACTGTGATTGATGAGGGAGCTTCAACGTGTATTATGTCGTTCCAGTGTTGGAGATTTCTTGGTTCTCCTACACTTAATCAATCCCGACAATTCTAAAGGCTTTTGATGGCCGTGGTTTCCATCCTTTTAGAATTCTATAGGATTTACCTATAGGGGTTGAAGGCAAAACTGTTAATCTAGATGTGGAAGTGGTTGATGCCCCTCTAGATTACAAACTTCTCTTGGGTCGTAGTTGGTCTTACGCTATGACTGCTATTGTTTCATCGGTCTTTCGGCTTAAAAATTTTCCTCATAATGGAAAGATTCTAACTATAGACCAGCTAACTTACTTTTCATCCGACCCAGCCTCTTCTGAAAGTATCCAGCATGTCGGCAAAACAACTATCCCCTACAAGGATGTTGGAGTAGGACTAGTTAAAGATTCTGGTTTACTGGGAACTTTTTCCTTTCCTCCTCCTAACGTATCGCCTTCTACTGCAACCATTCATATGATTTCATCAGACACTATTGTTTATGATGATCCTTGGATCATACCTTCCGAATCTAA
Organism: Pinus tabuliformis; assembly: GCA_031772625.1. Taxonomy (NCBI): domain Eukaryota; kingdom Viridiplantae; phylum Streptophyta; class Pinopsida; order Pinales; family Pinaceae; genus Pinus; species Pinus tabuliformis. The sequence goes on along the minus strand of CM062804.1, from coordinate 149,367,801 downwards.
GATGGATTCATTTGGTGATGCTATGCCTTTGAGTCCCTATGAAATTGCGTATCAGGTCGTACAATCATTTTCCGACCCTTCTTCAACTGAAATTGACCTAATGAATGTGGTCCATGAAGAATCACTTTCAGCATCAAACTTAGATTCAACAGCTTTTTCTGAACTTGTTCACACTGATGAGCAGATTCGTGAAATTTTGTCTGTTGATGATTTACCATGGGAAGATCTTCATCATAGATCTTTGTTCTTACCTGAGATTGATCATTTTGAAAATGATTTTTCATCAATTTTTACTACTGATTATGTCAAAGAACCACAGAATCCATTGCAAAATCCTGATTCTGAGTTAAATTTGGGAAATATTTCTCGAATGGTTCCTATTGACATTTCAGTTAAACGGGAATTGTTGAAAACATTCATATAGGTGCCTCTTGTATGGAAGATGAATTTCAAGCTTATAAGGCCCTATTTCAAGAATTCCGCGACGTGTTTGCCTGGTCATATGAAGAAATGAAAGGAATTGATCCAGCAATTGTTGTTCATGAAATCAAAACTTACCCAGATGCTAAACTTGTCCGGCAACGTTTGCATCAGATTCACCCGTGAAAAGCTGCTGCTATTAAAGCAGAAGTTGAGAAATTACTTAAAGCAAGTTTCATTTATCCAATTCCCTTAACGGATTGGGTATCGAATATTGTTCCTGTTAACAAAAAACAAGGAACAATAAGAATATGTATCGATTATAGGGATATTAGTCGAGCTTGTCCCAAAGAAAATTACCCAACTCCCTATATCGATCAAATCATTGATGATTGTGGCGGCAGTGAAATATTCTCCTTTATGGATGGTTTTTCCGGTTAGAACCAAATCAACATTCTACCTGCTGATCAACCAAAAATGGCTTTTATTTGTCCATGGGGGACATTTGCTTATTCCAAATTACCTTTTTGGTTGAAAAATGCCGGAGCAACTTTTCAAAGAGCTATGTCTTATGCATTTCATGACATCAAGCACATTGTGCAACCTTATCTCGATGATTTACCTGCTCATTCATTACGTAGAGCCGATCATCTCACTCATTTACGAGCAATCTTTATGAGATGTAGGCATTATCGAATTAGGTTGAATCCACACAAATGTGTTTTCTGTATAGAAATGGGTCGTTTATTGGGATTTGTTGTTTCAAAAGCTAGCATTCGTGTCGATCCCTCAAAGGTTGAAGCTATTGTCAAATTGCTTCGTCCTTTGACTCTTCGCCAACTCCAAAGTTTGCAAGGGAAAGAAAATTTTTTACATCGATTCATTCCTAACTATGCCGAGATAACAAAGGGTTTTACTAGGTTGTTGAAACAGAATACTCCATTCTTTTGGGATGAGATAGCTGACAAATCTTTTGATGCACTTAAACATGCGTTGACCCATGCACCGTTATTGCATCCTCCCAACTACAACCAGGATTACTTCTTGTATCTCGCCGCCTCTCATTCCACCATCGGAATGGTGTTAGTTCAGGAAGATGAATTTGGTAGTGAACATGTGGTTTACTATCTTAGTCGAACTTTGAATCCGACTGAGTTGAAATATTCACATGTGGAGAAATTGGCCTTGGCAGCTGTTCAAGCTATCTAGCGATTTCGTCATTACATTTTACTACGCAAAACTATCGTAATTTCTTACTGTAACCCTATGATCTATATTTTGACAAAACAATTGCTAGGGGAAAGTATTCCAAATGGATTGTTATCCTGCAAGAATTTGACTTGGAATTTGAAAAATCTAAGTCAAAGAAATCTTTAGTTTTTGCGGAGTTGATGTGTGATTTCCCACGTGCTAACACTGAAACTATGGCGAAGAGCCCATTACAGATGAATCATTGTTTCTTATCAGCACTCTTGATCCATGGTATGGAGATATCATAGTTTATCTCCAAACCCAATCTTTTCGGCCTGAAGTTTCAAGATCTCAGCGTCGAAAAATACGTTTCCAATCCCAACAATACAAGATAATTGGAGATACACTTTATCGTCATGGGGTGGACTCTGTTTTCTGACGTTGTTTAACTCATGAGGAAGCTGAAAAGGTTCTAAATCACTGTCACTCTGGAGCATGTGGCGGTCATATGTATGGGTATGCCACAGCCCAAAAGATATTCTGCGCTGGCTATTTCTGGCCATCTTTGTTTAAAGATTGTATTGACGCAGTCAAAAAATGCCACAATTGTCAAATTTTTGATCGAAATATGCGTGCTCCACCTACTCCTCTCAAACCTATAATTGTCGTTGGTCCTTTTGCAGAATGGGGTATCGACTTTATTACATGTAACCCTCACTCGATTGGTGGGCATGCGTATATCAACCTTGTGGTAGATTATTTTACCAAGTGGGCCGAGGCGATGCCTACATTTTCGGCAAATAGCAAAACTGCTGCGATTTTCATTTTCAATCATATAATTGCTAGGTTCGGTGTTCCACAAGTGATTATCATTGATCATCGGCGTCATTTTTTAAACATCATGATGACTGAACTAACAGATCAGCTTGGCCTGTGTCACGATAGTTCTACTCCATATTACCCACAGGCTAATGGTCTGGTTGAAGCCATCAACAAAGTTATAGTCATTATGATCCGACGAATCATTGGGATTCATAGGTTGAACTGGCATAACATGTTATTTTCAGTGCTTTGGGCATATCGAACCTCAGTAAAAAAATTAACTGGTTTCACTCCTTTCCAACTGGTTTACGGTTTGGAAGCTGTGTTACCCATTGAATGTGAAATCCAGTCATTGCAAATAACCATAGAGTTACTTCCAATGACTTCTGAAGAGGAGAAACGTTTGTTATACTTAACTCAACTAGATGAGAATCGACGTAATGCTGCACTAGCAATCGAAACTCATGCCAAACGAATTAAAGCTCAGTATGATCGAAATGTTACACCCTGTAATTTTTTGGACGGAGATCTAGTCTTACTATACGATCAAGCAAATGATAAGCTACGGGCTAGAAAATTCCGTACCTATGTGGCATGGTCCTTGTGTTGTTAAGTGAAAGCTGGCAAAAGGGGCCTATGAATTGGTAGATTTTGACAGTGTCTCTTTGGGTAAACCCAGAAACGGTCTTTATCTAAAGACATATTATGCTTAAATCTGGGTGTGGAGATTTTAGTTAGATTAGTTTTCTTTCTAGCTGGTGTGTTTTAGATTAGAAAAGTGCGCTTGGTTTAGAGAGTGTTTTTTGTCATTATTCCTGCTTATCTTGATTTTACTCTTGATATTGCAGATGTCGACGTCTCTTCAAACATACATTGGTTTTGCTAATGGTGCTTGTCGTAATACACGTAACATTTCTTCCGCAGCTTGGGTTATCTATTCACCCTCTGATGAGTTGGTATCTATGCATGGGGTAAGCCTTAGTCAAATAACGAACAACATTGTAGAGTATAGTGCAATGATTGAGTTATTATCTAAATCCATTTCATTTGGGATTCGGAGTTTGATTGTGAGGTTAGATTCTGAACTCATTGTATTGCAGCTTAATAGAGTTTATGCCATTAGAAATCCAGTGTTGTTAAGATCATTTTTTAGAGTTCGTCTCTTGGAACGTGAATTTGACTATATTGAGTATCAGCATATTCCAAGATATTTAAATACATTAGCAGATGCAATTGCTTCTCGAATGTTAAGTAGACATTTGCAATAATCAAATAGTAAATTTAAAGACATTCCATAAAATGTTTTACAAGATAGCCAGTAATAGTGATATAGCATAGCATAGAAGTGTGTCAAATATACATCGTCTTCGATCATAGGTTGAAAAACACCTTATGATCGGCAAAAATGATAGTACAAAAAGCAAAAATGTCATATGAGTCTACAAAGCGATCATCCTAGCACTGGTGATGATCACGATAAGAAACCACTGCTCAGGCCACCCTACAAAGAAACCTCCTGAAAGGTCCTGGGACCCCAATCACATAATGCTGTAACCTAAGAGGAATGTCATCTATGCTAGTCTCTAGAATGTCTGCTGTCAAACGCTCTAGATGGTTTTCCATTTCGGCCAAGGTCCCTGTAGATTCGTCCCGTGGGGCTGGTACTGCTGTAGCTGGGTGTTTCCTCTCATAGGGCCGGAGAGTGGCTGGTCGCCGTGGAACTACATCTGCATTTGAAACTTTTTACTATCAGTTTTGGACGATTTAAAAAAAAAAAAAAAAAAAAAAAAAAAAATTAAATTAGAAAATGTTGAGAATGATTTTACCTGATTCATCCCATTGCTCTCCTAGTGGAAGAGCCATGTCTGGGTCACTACGATAATCCATCCTAGCATAAGGAAAATCCTGAATCGCGAAAACTTGGTTCTCCAACTAATGAAAATACTCAGGAGGAAATCGAACAACCTCTGAACCCTCCTTAAGATGACGGGCCATAACTGCAACCCAACGCATTAGCTTGGGCTCTCGGGGAAGTGCAGCTTCAATGGAAATATGTTGTCGGACCAACATTGGGACCCTCTCTAGACCAAAGCTAACAACTAAGAAACCATATCCAAAGTTTTTTAGTTGTCCGTTCTTTACTCTAGTCAGTTGGCCTTTTACATTAGCCAACACAGCTTCGCACCAGTTGAAGACGGTGCCTCGATAACAGTCTACTGCCATCCGCATTTGGGATCTAGTGTCCATATGCAGTGTTGCGCTTCCGCAGATTCTAGTGACAGTAAATGCAATCACTTTGAGTTCAGGACGGGAGATGGTTTTGATATCAATCCCTTTGTCCTTGGTTTGGTCGTTACAAAACACTAGCAAGAGACTATCGACAGACTGGCCACCTGGCCTAGTCCCAGATAGAGTCAAATGTTCACCTCTCCTAGGCAAACCAGTCAAAAAGTAAATGTCCTCTGGCTCCATTTCGAGCTGGTGGCCACCAATAATGAAACACTAGTCCTGTATATTCCATCTGTCCACCAGCCACTGCAAAAAGTCTACTTGGGCCCTCATGCCAGGTATGGCCCAGAATTTGAATAGCCCACATGCCTTCAATGCATCTATTGAAGGTTGGTGATTAATTGCGGCAGGGTCCACATCTTCATGCTCCCGTTCTGCCAGCTAAGCATAGTGTATATCCTACATTGAAAGAAAAGGCAGATTAGAGCATTTTAAATCAAAGTTTTTGGGCGAAAATTAAAGAATTTGAAATTGTAAAACCTATGTCGCGGGGACCGCACTCTCCAGTTAGAGACAGTGCGTAGGTCTTCACTCTGCCCAAACAGAAAGTGTGGGCCCCTGGCTCTTTCCTGTGTGGGAAAAAGTCGGGGTCCGTAGGTTTCGCATGCTGCGCCTGTGGACCCCCGCGAGCGGTCTTTTAAACAAAATTCTTCCTAAAAGTCAAAATAGAAACCTAAAAACAAAATTCGAATGGTTGAAATGCAAGAGTAAAGTGATGTGGATTACCTGTAGGTGACGGTTTTCGATTCCAACTGACAGATTTTCCGCAATCTTGACGGGAAGTTTCTTACCCAAAAGCTCTCTTTTCTCACTCTGAAGTCAAACAGTAAAAATGAATTTACAAAAGCCCTTTTTATAAGCTTTTTTGAATAAATGAATTTTTAATTTGTTTATTTTTCACTTTAAAAAGGTAACTTTTGATGCATTTTTATTTATTTTAAACAAGTATGAGTAATGTTTGAGTTTTTGTGCAGAATATCAGATTTTTCAGGCAAAATTGATCATTTTCAACAAAAAACATTAGAGTCATCTTGAAGCTCTATTCTGACTCCTAAAATATGAAAAGATTGCCGAATTTTTATTTTTAAGCTCGTTAAAATGGAATTAAAAGGACGGTCCACTTACAGCTCTTTTCTGACCGTATAAACATGAAAAGATTTCCGGATTTTTGTCGTTTCAAATTCGATATTGGTTATAAAACGACGTGTCGTTGATCACTTTTTTACTTTTTCATATTAGAGATACTAATTATGAAAAGTAATCCTTGATCATAATGGTCAAGCAGTGCTCTCAAGTATTATTTTATACTTTTTCAAGCTTGGGAGGCACAAATTTACGAAAAAGGACAACCATGGAGTTTTCTTAAGTTTTTCTTTTGACTCCCTAAAATTGAAAAACGCCGAGTTTCTCCTATACTAGACTCGTTAAAATTCAACAGTAAAGGACCTGTTCAATTACAAACAGGAACAGACCACTCCTTCTTAGGGTTCGAATTTAAACTAAGTTGGACTCATCCAAAGGATGAGCTTATAATCAAGCAAATGTTATCCTCCTCACGCTTGTCAAAAATAAAGAGGTACCTTCCAGAAATGGTGGGGGAAAAGAGAGAAAAATGAACCTGTTTGTTATACTTTGTGTCTCAAAAAAACATTTAACCACTCTTGAACATGACACTTTTTGTTCACCTGGGTTGGGAAATCCTTTGCCTAACAGTTAATCAAACCATATTGAAAGTCTTCAGCCGATTTCTGGGTATTAGCTTTGGGTCAATTGTCATCAAACCATCTGCAGTGTCGTTATGTGTTCAAGAGGTCAGTGCAAATAAAGCATTCATCTGCAAAATATCTTTCATCCATCTTGACCATCCCTGAGTCAGTCCTTGCAAACATATTTCTTCAAACTTGATCTATCATTTTTTTTTGTGGGCTTGCCTACGATGGATCGCTTTCTATCGACTTCAGCTCATTATCTAGAAATATGATCTAGAAATCATCAGTACCTTGGAATATGCATGCCTCAATGGCAAGTTTCTCACCTTCGATGACAAGTTGCATCATTGACCTTCGATCAAAGGATTCCATGACATGTTCGACATCAACACATCTATTCACATTTCATGGATTGTACTGAGTACATTGAGAGCCATTGACATTACTGGTGGTTTCTCTCACACTTGTTAACAGTTTACATCATTGATTGGTAATCAAGTGGTTTCTACCATGTTCGACTTCGACACATTCATTCACATGGATAGAATCGTACTATTTCGGGAAGTAGAAATCAAGACCTAGATCTAGTTTCCACCATCCGGGTTGCGAGGAATTTTGTTATTCATTATACGGTGGACTATTCATAAAGAGATGGATGCGTCCATACTATGTCTACACTTATGATGTATTACAAGATCATTCCTATATCAGAGCAGTTTAGTTAGTTTTCTAGTCAGCTTTGATCTGAGTATGGGAATGCCTACCTCAGCGATGATATGATCTCATATATATATTTTGTATTGAATGTTTTTATAGGTTCCAACCAGGCTCTGCACAGGTTGATCCTCGAAATGATAAAGTACTCCACTCTTCTTAGATGACAAATACTATCTATTACAGACTTAGCACTTTAGGGGGCAATCTGTTGCACAAAATATTGTCACCATGACATTCTGCAATCAGCATGAGTCTATCACCACTCATACTGTCCTCCTATGCCAGTCTTAAACCTCAGCTCTTCATGTCAAGCCTTGAAAATGAGAGAAAGTCCTTGGAATCTCTAAAACACTAGTTCCGCACTTTCTCTTAGCGTTACCTGTGGTCCCGCACCCCTTGGTCATGTCCCCTGCGGACCTGCCCTCTCTGTTTCTATGTAAAGGGTGCAGACCTCTGTAAAAGTAAAAAAGGCACAAATTTATTATTAAAAACTCACTTTGGGTTAATTTTGGACGCTTCTAGAAGGAATCTTGGGGTGGCAAGTTCGCTCCTAGGTGGTTCATGCATCCCATAACTAAAGGAGCTAACCCCTTGATGTGAGGAGCTTATCCCTTTGAAGGAGGACTCTATCCCCTTGAAGGTGGACCTGGTAACTTCCTTCCTCTGCACTATAGAATGAAGCATTGGGCTGGTTGCTAGGGAGGTTGAAAGCTGAATATTTTTGAGGTTAAATGCTGTTGGAATTTAGACTTCCTAATTGAGCTTGAGAGGAGAGATTACATACCTTTTGATCTCTTTGGGGAGAGTGTGAAGCTTGTCAAAGTAGAGGAGATTCTTGCTGGACCCTGGGAGGAGCTTATACAACATCAAGGCACCAAGGTTGTAAAGTTCTTCTTTGTTTAAAGTTAATACAATCAAATTCATTTTTCTCAATAAGCTGTCTTCTATGGTTTATTTCATGAATTCCTTGATCATCATGATAAATATGATTTATTATATTGGCTATGCAGGTGTTATATGATGTGTGTTTGTTTGTGTTTGCAGGTTTTTAAAAGGAAACTCATTTGGACAGATGGAGCGTGACTGCCACAAACTAGCGTTGGACTTGAGGTAGGGTCTAAAACATCTCTTGGCTTTTATTTATAAATCGCAATATTAAGAGAAAGGTAGAATTTGCTTGTCTTGCTTGTCGCTAGATGTTGGACAGGTAAATCCCCTCTGCGGACAGAGGCGATCCCACTAGTCTAAAGCAGAACTAGCCACAATCAAACCACGCTGCCACACAAGTTCCTAGTTATGCATCAAAGGTGGATTAAAAAGACCAACCTGGAGTCCAGCGCTATGTTTGAGGTAAAGCTGATATTCCCGCTCCCTCGCTCCAGCAGATTATAAACGAACACCTGCACATGCAAAGGGAGAGACAGAAACCAACATAAAATCTACCAAAGCATAACTATATTTCAGTCAGAAAGGAAATAAATCAACACCATAATAGACAATGAGATTGGAACTATAATAGCAGTGGCTCATTAATTAATAATAAACAGGAAAAGTTACAACCATGGTTCTGACGTTGAACCTCTCCTGGCTGGGTGAGTAACTATATGTGTCTTGCACTGCATTTCCTCTCCGGCAGCATAACCTCTCTAGCTCTCATTAGCATTCCTCCAAGAACTCAAGAACTCAACATCTAGCACTCCATAACTCTGACTCTTAGCACTAGCGACTAGCTTGTCAAATGCATAAGGACAAGCTTATATAGATGAAGAAGGGAGGAGGATACGACGAACCGGGACACCTTTTGTGGATTAACATCTTTTCCCGAAAGCCACTAAAGATGGAGATAGGATAGAGCTCGGCGTAAGACTGATTTTTTATCTTCAAAAAGCTCCACGTAATGAAGGAAACAACAGTCGGACGTGCATTAAGGCAAAAAGCATGACTAAACTCGGTTGGCGCGACTGCTGCTCTAAGACAGAGCGCCAATGGTCGCGCCCTCTTTTGAGGATCTCCATGATTGGCGCGGGTAAAATACTGTGGACTTGCGCCAATGGAAAAGGGACACTTTTCAGGGATAATCTATAGGAGGTGTTTTCAGGAAACATGAAATACATGCTCAAGGGAACATAATGCAAGTGTTTTTAGACTTTGTCACTCTTATAACTCCCGGGATGAGTCCTACAAGGTACGACAAGAGGAGTAACAGGGATGGTGACAAATTACTGTGTAACAGATGCCCCCTAAAGCATGAAGTTCGAGAGGTGGAGAGGGGTGAAATGCTTTACAAGAACACACATAAGAACACATATAGTTACCGCCGCCGAGGATCTATATTACGAGACATGACTGATAGTTCAATTACATGATGTACGTGGTATGGTCGCAGCCATCCATAAAAGAGTACATAAATAATCTAGATCCATAGCATGGACGCAGCCATCTGGTTAGGATCAATGAATTGACTCAGGTATGGTCGCAGCCATCCAGTGAATGAGTCAAGTATCAAGAATCACGCCTGGATTACAACAGACACAATCCAGGGTCTTGCGCTCCATCTCGACCCGAACAAGAGTACAAGTTCAAGCATGTGAATATATGAGCTGATGTCGAACATGCATGAACATCGTCTGATTACCAGTCAATAGTGGAAACTGTTAACAGACGTGAGAGGTACCACCAATAATGACGATGGCCCTCAAGGTACTATAGGTACAATCTACGGCGTGTGAATAAATGATCTGAAGTCGAACACCCGTAGAGTCATTCGATCGGAGGCCCATGATGAAAACCTCACGTCGAACACGAAGATCCCGCCATTGAGGCATGCAGGCTCCAAGGCACTGGAAGGGAGTCTCTAGATCAACTTCCTGGATAATGAGTTGAAGTCGACAGGGAGTGACCTTGATCGAAGGTGGGCCATAATGTTTCCCACATCATCGACACGAGACAGAGAGACAATATTGTGAATCAAGATTGTACAAACTATCAGAGGGATGTTGTTCCTTTGCAGAGGTCAACTTCTCTTGAACATATCGGCGGCACATTAACGGAATTGGCAGTATTTGACATCAACGTATCAAAGGTCATGGTGACGAGGCAATGAGTGGATGAGAGGTCAAATCAGGTACCCAAGTCCATGGAAGCAAGTGAAAGATGTGAGATGAGATATCCCCACCCTGGACACGAAAACAGAACAGTGCCATGTTCAAGAGCGACATACTGCCGTCACGGTAATAATGATGGGTCAAAAATTTTCTTTTCCCCCCGCCATTTCTGGCGAGTACCCCAGTTATTTTTAACAAGCTTGATGGGGATAGCATGTGCTTGTGGTGTGACAAAATCCGATGTCATCAAGTTTTAACGAGTCTGACAAAGGAAGAACTCGGCGTCTTTTCATGTTTAGAGAGTTTGAAAAGACAGCAGAAAAGAAAACTCCAGGGGTGTCCTTTTTCGTAAAGTTGTGTCTCTCGGGCCCGAAAAAGTATAAAATAATACCCGAAAGAACCGCCCGATCATTACGATCGAGGAGTACTTTTCATAATTAGTGATTTCGACCTGAAAAAGTAAAAAAGCGGTCAAAGCCACGTCGTTTCGGAACCATTAACGAGTTTGAAACGACAAAAACCCGGTAATCTTTTTATGTTTTAACAGTCGACAAAAAGAAACTTAAAACGACTGCCCCTTATTAACATTTAACGAGTCAAGAGGGAGAACTCGGCAATCTTTTCCTCTTTAAATGGTCAGAAAAGAGCTGAAAGAAGACCTTCATTTTTATTTCCTTTAACGAGTCAAAAAGGGAAAAATACTTGGCAATCTTTTCATATTTTACGAGTCAGAAAAGAGCGTAAAGGCGACTCGTCCTGAAGGAACGAGTGGTATAAAGGATAGAAACTGGTTCCGGTAATGGTGGAACTTACTTGAAACATGTAATGGTCAAGAGGCTGGCTAATAAAACCACTCATCGCTGCAGTTCCTCAAGAAAGGATAAACAACCAAGCGAAAGCATATGATCGGCCAAAGAGATGGTGGCAATGGAATGAAACAACCAAGGCTCATCTAGCAGAAATTAGCAGATAAAAGGCAATCACGGGATGCAAATCAGGTATGGGTTCATTTTTACACAAGCTTGAACCATGGAGAACTTTGCTTGGATTCAATTTCATTTTTACATAAGCTTGAAACGAAAAACTATGCTTATTAAATTTTTGCATGCCCCCAGCATGATAATGCAAATCGAGGTATATGCCCCCCAAGCTTTATGGCATTCACGGAGTGGGTGGAATGAAGGTTCACTTGGAAAGACTCGATGTTGAAGGAGGATGCATGCCCCCCGGGCTTCAGTCATGTGCCCGGGTCAGCTGCCGTCATCAGAATGACGGAGCGGGCGTTGAGGCATTTCCTGTGGAAATAAGACCGTTTAGAAAGGGTAAATGACTATATGTGAAGTGTGAACCGGGGAACGAAAGTTGGTCTACGATCCTGATCGTCCTTCCTTCGTGCGGAAAACACATCACTCTGAAGAGTGAGGACACAATCGCACGTATGCGATAAATATAGTCTCTTCCAAGGAGTAAATTGTAATCTAGCGGACCTTGGACGACCATGAGACCCATTTGAACATTCTTCCCTTCTAAGGTGATAGGCACATTGGGAAGAACTCCTAAAGGTCGAGTAGTTTCTCGATGGAAACCTGTAAGGTTTCGCATCTCAGGCAAAAGCAGTGGCGAACCAAGTGCTTCCCAAGCTGTGGAAGAAAGGATACTCACAGGAGATCCCTCATCAATAATTGTACCAGCCATAACCATTCGGTAGACTTGGACTATAATTCGAAATGGTATGGCGGCTGGTAACCGAGGATTGACTAGTTGATCCCAATTAAAGGAAACAACTAGGTTGCTTGGAGGTGGGACCGGATAAACGGACGGATAAGATTCTGGTAGACTTTCTTCCTGTTGCGAAGGAATAAGAGGGATGCTCACTTGATCATTAGAGTCTATGTTGATAAATAGAATTTGGACGGTGGGGTCTTCATCGTTTGTAGTGAGAATATTATCTGAGGAAGTAACTTCTGAAGGCAAAACTGGCTCACTTGTAAGCTGGACCTTTTGACCTGTGTCTGGTTTGGATTCAGGTGTAAGATCATCTAAGGACAGAACTTCTGTAGGCAGCATCGGGTCACTTGTAATCTGGACCTTTTGACTGTTGTCTAGTTTGGATTCAAATGTAGGATCATCGAAGGATGGAACCTCGGTAGGCAAAACCGGGTCACTTGTAAGCTGGACCTTTTGAAAGACCGGGTCACTTGTGAGTTGGACCTTTGGACTTTCGTTTGGTTTAGACTCGGGTGGTTCATCTTTGATGATAAAGTGGCGCAGAGATGATGAAGGTAAATCAACATTCGTTCTGACCAGGGACTGGTCTGGAATCAGCGGAGCACAGGTAAGTTCAGGAAGAGAAGGTTGGACCAGAGGGGAATTATGCTTGAGCACTTGGTTAGCAGAGCGACTTGCCAAAAGACGATGATATCGAGCAGGTAGTTGGGGTAAGGGAGGTGACAGACTTTCCAAAAGACGGGAGGCTTCATCCATAAGTGGACAAAGGCGAAGGAGATGATTACCTTCACAAAGTCAACAAGGGAAACGAACCTTCCCTTTTCTCCTACCAACTAATGAGGTATCGTCGATTAGCGACGACAAGGGACGAGGTGGATCACGGGACCATACATCTAGGATCCTGGGGATACCAGGACAATCAGAAAGAAAATGGTCCGCCTTGCATAACCGACAAGGAGACTTGGCCTTCCGCGGAAGAGCAGAAGGTAGTTCTACTTCAGATATTCTTGCGGTAGATGTGACCTTTCCCTTAGGGGACTTCTTCTTTTTGGTCTTCTTCTTCTTCTTCTTAGCCACCTGGTTACTGAAACCCGAGGTTTCACCAGGCGAAGTAGAAGATGAGGACGCAACAGTGGGCGAAGAAGGGGAGGGCTCCACCTTAGAATCATCATGGTGTTGTTCGGGTGGAGGAGGTGGTGGCGGAACAAAAGTTATCACACTCGAAACCACCGAGTTCGAAAACAACCATACGGGTAAACCAATGGTCAACCCAGGCAAAGACAATGTTGCGATATACTGAACACCAACATTTCCAACAGGAGGAAAGGGACGAGGGTTCCCATCAGGAGGAATACCTTGGCCGGTGGGCACCGGGAAGGCTGCCATCAAACGAGAAATAATCCTACTCAGTCTAACGCAATCACAATCTAATTGGGTAGATGTTATCGTGGCCAATAAATTTTAAGACACTGAACTTAACCTTTTCATTTTTTAAGAGTCGAGAAAAGGATAAAAGATGACTCTAGTCTCCTTCAAATGTTTAATGAGCACGAAGTGACAAGACGCTCACAGGCACCTTTTCGTTTAGGGAGTCCGAAAAGGATCAAAAGTGACTGCTCTGGAATTCTAGGTAAAGGGTGTGCCAAACTTTTCGCAAAACCACAGAATACTTTTTAGGGTACGGGTGGTCGATCTTCGTGAATGCTGTGTTCACTGCATTGTGAATCGTAGGGCGGCAGACTCGGCTTCCTATGGATAAAGGATAATAGCCTAGTGGGGTCTCCCGTATATACGCGACGGTACGTGGGAGCTCAGTCCGTATTGGCACCTATCGTTTCACCGTGGAGGAATCACCCAACCACTCGACGATAAACTACCAGGTTTAAAGACGCCGGAACACGTCTTCTAACCTAGACCTCTAGAGTATTTGCATTATGTTCCAATGCGTTGTTATGTTCATTGAGTTTATTTTAAAGTTTATCTTCAATTATGTTTCAGTTTTTTGGTCCTACCGTATGTGGTCTCTCCAAACTTCCTAGATGCAATCTATATGCCAAAATTATATCGTTTCATTCGATGAATTCTACCTACAGAAGAGTAGAGATATATTTTTTCACACGAATAAAATGATCATCAAGCAAGTAACAAAGATCCTAATGCAGCTAATAACAAGAAATAAAAACTTTTTCCTTTTCTTTTTAAAAGCGACAAATAACAATAAATGCTAACTAGTATAATGCAAAAAGCTCTTTTGTTTTTATTTTTATTTTTAAGATAGCATAATGCATGTAAACAAACCTGAAGAGATATCCACAAGTACAAAGTGAATCACTAGATGAGTGCGGAAAACAATCAAGAAGCTGACTGGCTGATCAAACCACTACGTCCCACAGAAGGCTCGACATGCACAGCCACTAGGTACTCTAGGGCTGGAATAGAAAATCGATAGAAATAAGCAAACAACTGAAGGATGAAAGTAACATCCAGTCACACAGAGGTCCAACACACTTCCAGAAGTAGGCAAAAGATATGGAAAACAAAAAATCTGAGTTCAAAGAGCTTTGAGCTATCAAACTGGCAAAATTCAGAGAGATGGCGCGACTGTAAAACTGCAACTCGCGCTAACAATGAATTGGCGCGGGTGCCTATGGAGCAACATGCGCCAACTGGCACAACTGTAAGAAGAAAAACCGCGCCAGCCGCGTTTACTAACTCAAAAAGAAAATATAACTCCCCAGGGTCTGACTGACAGTGCCCAGAAGAACCAAACAGCAGATAGCAATTTCAGAACTGACTCAGAAAGTTCATTAACTCAGGCAAGCGAGAGAAAAACAATCATGCAAGACAAACTCAATAGCTTCTCCCCAGCGGAGTCGCCAAATTGTTGGACAGGTAAATCCCCTTTGCGGACAGAGGTGATCCCACTAGTCTAAAGCAGAACTAGCCACAATCAAACCACGCTGCCACGCAAGTTGCTAGTTATGCATCAAAGGTGGATTAAAAAGACCAACCTGGAGTCCAATGCTATGTTTGAGGTAGAGCTGATATTCCCGCTCCCTCGCTCCAGCAGATTATAAACGAACACCTGCACATGCAAAGGGAGAGACAGAAACCAACATAAAATCTACCAAAGCATAACTATATTTCAATCAGAAAGGAAATAAATCAACACCATAATAGACAATGAGATTGGAACTATAATAGCAGTCGCTCATTAATTAATAATAAACAGGAAAAGTTACAACCATGGTTCTGACGTTGAACCTCTCCTGGCTGGGCGAGTAACTATATGTGTCTTGCACTGCATTTCCTCTCCGGAAGCATAACCTCTCTAGCTCTCATTAGCATTCCTCCAAGAACTCAAGAACTCAACATCTAGCACTCCATAACTCTGACTCTTAGCACTAGCGACTAGCTTGTCAAATGCATAAGGACAAGCTTATATAGATGAAGAAGGGAGGAGGATACGATGAACTGGGACACCTTTTGTGGATTAACATCTTTTCCCTGAGAGCCACTAAAGATGGAGATAGGATAGAGCTCGGCGTAAGACTGATTTTTTATCTTCAAAAAGCTCCACGTAATGAAGGAAACAACAGTCGGACGTGCATTAAGGCAAAAAGCATGACTAAACTCAGTTGGCGTGACTGCTGCTCTAAGACAGAGCGCCAATGGTCGCGCCCTCTTTTGAGGATCTCCATGATTGGCGCGGGTAAAATACTGTGGACTTGCGCCAATGGAAAAGGGACACTTTTCAGGGATAATCTGTAGGAGGTGTCTTCAGGAAACATGAAATACATGCTCAAGGGAACATAATGCAAGTGTTTTTAGACTTTGTCACTCCTTATAACTCCCGGGATGAGTCCTCCAAGGTACGACAAGAGGAGTAACAGGGATGGTGACAAATTACTGTGTAACACTAGATATCTGTAGATACTAGGGAGATCGGTCTTGTCCGCAAGAACGATTTATCCGGCCGACAAACATTCACATTTCAAGACCGATTGTCAGATACTATTGATGATGCGCTGCAAGCCATAAAAGACGCCATCTTCAAAATACCATAGGAGCCATTGGAAATGGTACAACCAGTATGGGTAACCCAATTAAGCAGTGCTCTAGAATGTTATAACGTGCAGATGGAGGAGGATGATGACAACCCCCGAAATGTTGATATTCCAAAAACCGAAGGCTATCGCGAGGTTCGAGGACCATCAACTGAGGATCCCGACAACACTGCACCGCTAAAAACAAAGCAGGTAAACATTGGCACAGAAGCGGAGCTGAAGTATGCAACGCTTGGGGACTATTGGGACAATGCTACGGTAGATAAGGTCGCTGAGTTACTCCACGAATACCACGACTTGTTCCCAACCAAAATCACGGGCATAAAAGGGATCATTGTCGACTTAGGGATGATGAAGATCACTCTAAAACTAGACGCGTAGCCAATTAAGCAGCGGCCTTACCGCTTGAACCCAAAGTATAAAGAAAAGGTCCGTGATGAATTAGATAAAATGCTCACAGCCAGAATTATCGAACCAGTGGAAGAATCCGATTGGGTGAGTCCTATGGTAGTGTAGGAGAAAAAAAAGAAAGGAAAAATAAGAATATGCATGGACCTCAGGAAGCTCAACAATGCTTGTGTTCATGATCCATTCCTGACACCATTCACACATGAATTATTAGAGAATGTTGGCAGTCAGGAAGCTTACTCATTTACAAATGGCTTCACAGGGTACCATCAAATTAAGATCGCGCTGGAAGATAGAAGCAAAACAACCTTTGCAACAGAATGGGGCTGCTTTCAATACACCGTTATGCCCTTTGGACTAAAGAACATGCCAGTGATATTCTCACGCATAGTGGTGGCAGCATTCAAAGAATACATCCACAAGTTCTTGGAGGTCTATCTAGACGATTTAATATCTTTGGATTAGTTAAGCACTATGTAGTGAGCTGACAGTTGATGTTGGATACTTACCGCCGACACCAGATTGTGCTGAACCTTAAAAAGTGCACCTTCCTTGTTCCCTTTGGTAACCTACTAGGCCATGTGGCCTGTAAACAAGGCCTGATAGTGGACCCTGTGAAGATTGTTGTTATTCTGAATCTGGAAGCACTGCGCAGTGTCAAATAGTTACGTGCTATTTTGGGGCACACTGGCTACTATAGGAAGTTTATCGAGAGTTATGCCCAAATAATCGTGTCGATGGAAAAGCTATTGAAAAAATATGTGACATACTGCTAGAATGATGATTACATGAAGAATTTGGATGTCCTAAAGGGGAAACTAGCCTTCGTGCCAATTTTGGTCTTCCCAAAATGGGACGTGGAATTTCATGTACATGTTGATGCGTCGTGTATCACGTTGGGAGCCATACTCACACAGGAGGGTATGGAGGGTGTGGATCACCCGATCGCATTTGCGAGTCGAAGATTGTCCAAAGTAGAAAAGAACTACTCTACCACTGAACGTGAGGGGTTGGCAATGGTGTACGCACTCCAGAAATACCGACACTATTTACTTGGAGGACATTTCAAGATGTATACCGACCATTCCACATTGAAATACTTGGTGAACAAGCCTGTGTTGGGGGGCGCATATGCAGATGGCTCTCACTATTTAAACAGTATGATTTTGAGGTAATAGTAAAGTTGGGACGCTTAAACGTAGGACCAGACCACTTGTCATGAATTGAGATGGGCGAGGAACCAACAAATTTGGAGAAGGGACGACTTGATGCACAACTCTTTGTAGTACGCATCGCAGATGGACACTTCGAAGATATAATCCATTTTCTAACAACAGGGACTGTGCCGAAGGAGTACTCAATCCAATAGAAGAGGGAATTAGTGGTGTGCATGGTGGATTTTTCTATCATTGCGGGGCACCTCTACAAGATGGGAAACGATGAGATATTGCAAAGATACGTACTTGAATTTGAAGGAGGTCAGATACTCGCGGAAGCACATGGGGGTGCTGCAGGAGGACACTATGCAGGATGTGTGACTACACAAAAGATTCTTCGCACAGGGTTATGGTGGCCAACCCTCCACCAGGATTCAAAAGCACATTCTAAGGTCTACGATATATGTCAAAGGACAGGAAAACCATCACGAAGGGACGAGATGCCGTTAAATCCCCAAATGACACTGCAGCCATTTAAGAAATGGGAAATCGACTTTGTGGGCCCAATAAAACCTCAGGGAAAGATGAGTGCACGCTACATCATCACCGTAATGGAGTACTTAACACGATGGGTGGAAGCACAACCGGTTAAGGACTGCACGGCTGCCACGACTGCCAAGTTTTTGTTCAAAAATGTGCTGACATGATTTGGCTGCCTAAAAATCTTAATGGCCGATTGCGGAACACATTTCTTGAATGAAACCATTAGCGTGCTCACAGAAGAGTTCCAGGTTTATCACCAGAAAAGTACACCATACCACCCATAGGCTAATGGAACAGTAGAAGCATTCAATAAAATACTGGAGACTGCATTGACCAAAATATGTAACACATAGCGGGACGACTAGGACCTGTGTGTGCCCACTGTGTTATAGGCATACAAGACAACGTGCAAAAAATTGACGGGATAGACACCATTCCGGTTGGTCTATGGTAGGAAGAAGTCATGCTGATGGAATACATTATACCTAGTCTGCGAATAGTAGCACTCACAGGCATGACAGAGCATGAAGCTCTAGAAGAAAGGCTCGCACAATTAGAAGAACTCGAGGAAGAACGATTTCTGGCCGGATTTCACCAGCAGGTACAAAAGTAGCATGAGAAAGCCTGGCACGACCACCATATCAAGTTACGCACCTTCAAGGTAAACGATTTAGTACTGTTGTGTGACAGCAAGTTCAAAAAATTTCCCAAAAATTTCAGAATGCACTGGTTGGAACCATATGTGGTAAAAGAGGTCACAAACGGAGGTGCGATCTAGCTAGTCAAACTTAATGGAGAACCCTTCCTAGGAAAAGTAAACGACAGTCACCTGAAGCCCTATAAGGGTGGACCAGCTATCTGACTAACTAACCAAAGCACATTCTTCATGACTCGAGGAGCCAGACAGAGGCGGAGGACTATAAACACAAGCACTAGAAGTCGGTACCAAAGAAGTGACTTGAGTCGACGCAATTGATTCAGAAGCAAAAATGGAGCAGATCCAGCAGATGACAAAACCGTATGCTATGGACTGTCGCACAACTCACGCGTAGTTCGAGGGCCCCCATGCCAATATTGCCGCACCAGCAGAGTGACTCGGGATGAGTCATGATGATTGTGTTAGGGGCTTGTTGGGCATGGGATCCCCCGCGGTAGGTTTTAGGGCTCAAAGCCTAAGTTTTGGTCAAACATGGTGTAGAACTCTGTGAAGTACGGGCATGAACCATGAAGTGTACAATTGAGTCATAGGGTTGTCCGCCCTAAAATATTGTAATTTAATGTAAAGTTGTGTTGGCCTACCTATGGTCCATGGACCATGGGATTGTAGAAATAGAGTGAGACTCTAAGTGTAAAGAGAGTGAATCTTATGAGAGAATAGATAGAATAGCGAAGGCATGGTTAAAACATAGAGTAGAATTTGAAGTGTACTAGTTCATAGTGGTAGGAAGAGGCTCTGCAGTTGAGTGCGCAGAGGCCTAGTAGAGTCTGCAGTTGAGTGTGTGGACCCTTGCAGCTGAGTGTGCAGGGTAGAGTCGAGTCTGTACTTAGGATTGAAAGATAATAAAGAGAATTTTATTCTGTGCATCTGTTCTGGAATCTTTATGTTATTGTTATACATTACTTTTATTCTGTTTATTTACTACATGCACTTGATGAATACTCATATGAATGCTTATATGTGGATTTAATCTAAGTAATCAGCTAACAGAGACTAATTAAGGAAGACTTGGGTAGATAACATGAGTCGCGCTGTGGCTAGAAGTGCATGAAGACAGTATCACAGGGCGCGGGGTACCCACAGGTGCGCGTAGTGTAGTAAGTGCAAAGGTTGTACCGCGTATCAATCACCTCATATCAGACATCCCCAGGGTGCACAAACCTGGTTCTAACACCCTCCCATACTACATCGGGTGAGACCTCAGTCCATGCTCCGCAGACTGTTGCCGAAAGGGCTAGTAGTACTAGGATTTGCTTGACTAAATAACTTCTAAACCTAGGTCAGGCCCCACTAAGCCAACAAGGGCACTTTATAGATAAGAGGATAGCTTATAAGACCCTTCACTCAGATTACTATTGGCCAAGTATTTCTAAAGATGCAAAAGAGTATGTCTGGAAGTGTGATAGCTGCCAGAGAATGGTGCGGCCTATACAATCAAACAAGATGCCTTTGTAGCCACAGGTTCTCACAGAGCCTTTTGAGAGGTGGGCTCTTGATTTTGTAGGTCCCATCAACCCTATGTCCAAAGGTAAGAAGTATATTTCAGTTTGTACCGATTATGTTATTCAGTGGTGGAGGCAAGAGCACTAGCTAGAGAAATAGAGAAAGTAGTGGTAGATTTTCTTTTCTCTGATATTTGTAAGATTTTGGGTACCTAGGGAGATAGTTACTAATCAAGGTACTTAGTTTGTGTCAAATCTTATACTAGGAATTGTACAAAAACATCATATTACTCATCGGAAGTCCACCCCTTATCATACATAGGCTAATGGGCAAGTGGAATCGACAAATAAGGTGTTGGAGAGAATCCTTACCAAGACAGTACAATTACATAAGAAGGATTGGTTTGACCGACTTCCTGAAGCATTGTGGGCTTACAAGATCACATGAAGAAATACCACTGGATTTTCTCCATATGAATTGGTGTATGGAAAGCAAGTTTTATTGCCCATTGAATTTTAGATCAGAACTTTCAAGATGGCATCAAATTTGGGTATAGACCTTGATGAAGCTCAGTAGTAGAGAATCTTGCAACTCAATGAGTTGGATGAGATTAAGAAAGATGCTTTTCAGCATACTAACTTGATTCAACAACAATGGGCTAAATGGCACAAAGGATACATTAAAAAGAAGTAGTTCAAGGAGTGAGACTGGGCATTGTTGTATGATTCAAAATTTAAGAACTTTAAAGGGAAATTTAACACACATTTGCTTAGCCCCTATGAAATTGAGAAAGGTTTTGAGAATGGATATTTTTGAGTTAAAACAATTGATGATAGGAATGTTACCTTCTTGGTTAATGGGCATAGACTCAAGCTATATCAAAACCCCCAATCTAAGGAGGAGTTTGTGGAAGAAATTATGAAGAAAAGAGAGCTGGAGATGGTGAGAGAAGGAATCATTCCTTCCATTATCTCTTCTTGATTTCCTGCTGACACAATGAGCTCACTTTGTTCCTCCTCGTGCTCGGTAAACCATGAGAGGAATGTATATTGGGTATAGGTTTATTCCTTTTCTAGGCCTAATGGAATAGTTACGGAAAAGGAGCCCCCTTGGAGTCTTCTTTTCCAAGTATTTCAGACTCTCTAAAATTGAAATCTATTGAGCATGGACTGTCGTGGGCTCGTTAAAATTATAGGTTAGTAGGTCCTCTAGGATCCTCTTAATAAAAAAAATTTCATTTAATCTTGGATTGCTTATGTTGAACTCATGTGGGATTTCTTAAGTCCCTCCTTCCAACAATCTTGGCACATCGACAACAGCAAGTTATCTGGGTGCAAGATCAGAGTCTTATGATGCCTTGAAGTTTGTATGCCCTAATGATAGGCTATCTCACCAGCAGCAATGGAGAATCACTATTGCTCCTTAACTTTGGATCCTACAGGGGGTTCGACAACACCTCATCAATTCACACCCAATAGGATGCATTAAGGTACCTTGGTCCTCACTCTCATTAATGGTGATGGGCTTTGCATTGGTTAATAGTTGACTTTAATGGCTGGTAATCCAATAAAATCATTGCACATTCAACATCAACACCTTTACTCGTGTGCAATGAACTATACACAGATGAAGGAGAAACATTCTTTTCTGGTGGAAGGATTTCTTGCAGAAGTTCCGTAAGTCATGGTTCAATTTCTTGTAGAATGTTCAGTAGTCACAGTTCCATTTCCTGCAGAATGATCAGCATTCATAGTTTCATTTCCTGTAGCAATACCCTGGTATCTTGAAAAACAAAAGTCATAGACAGAACATTAGTTTAAATTATTTGATAAAATTCTGACAAATTTTAATTACTGGTTGAGGTCACGAACTATGAGATCATACATCTGATTTAATTTTTGAGTGGGTTATCATTTCAAGGACAAGCACATGTCATCCAAGGATTGGACCGTTGGAAGGTAAGCTCGGTAAGGTAGCCGGTAATATGACACTTGAGGTAAGAGGTAATTAATGCTTTAATTTTAAAATATTTGTATGATTTCAGGCTATGGCTACCCTTGCGGAAAAACGTGGTCGTAAATATTTGCCTCATAAATCTAGCTCCACACCCAATTATCATGATTCTGACATGACTGGTGGACGTAATTTCGATATCGTTATGTGGGTCGGATCATGATGATAATCATCATCACGACCTGTGTCTCGAAATCTCTGTGATTTCTGATATTTCCCATATTAAGCCCTCCCTTGTCGCGCGATACTTTGCAAAATCTTAGCACGACATTTCTCAAAGAGTTGCATGCGTCCTATCCTCCCTGTTTGTCATAATGTTAAAGCTGCGTGCCCCTATCTACTTTGAGCCCAAGGACCTAAAATACTGGAAGATGACCCTCGTAGTAAGGCAAGACAGGGGACAGCAGAGTGTCTTCCATTGTTTCAAAAATTTGGCAGCCACAATTCAGAGGTAACGAAGTCTTTCACCCTGAATTTCAATGTTGATAAAGCTCAATTCGGGGATGTCTAGATCAGGTTAACCAAGGGTTTGGTGGATCGGACATGCAGAATTCCATAGCAGGGGGAGCGTTGGTTTAAAAACCAATGTTTCAACAAGGGTTTATGCGCGTCCTTTCTTTGAAGGGAGCATTCGGACCTTGACTAGAGCAAAGGGATTTTACATGACTTCCTGAAAAGTAAGTATCGACACCTATTAATTTTCTTGCAGAAATATATAACGTGTAAAGGTTACTTTGGGCTCGCATTCTTGTTTCGCATTTAGCTCCTTACCCATTTTCATGATAAGCCATTGAATTTTCTATATTATTTGAGAATGTCTCTGATGAAGATGTAGACGGCCGCTAAGGAGAGGGGGGCCAATTTGGAGGAAAACCTCTATGACCATTGGTTGGTGAAAATCATCCTAGTAGAGGTTTTTAAGGACAAAGAGAAAATATGGGAGGAGTTTTTGGCCAAGAATTACTTTGTAGAGGATGAAAACTCTAATTCTTCGAAGTCCACAGAGGAGACGCTAGCAGAAAAACCCAAGAAAAGGCCGCAGACCTGTGGGCTACAAATAAAGGAGAAAGAGGAAGATAAAGACTTTGACCCTTCATAGTCTACAGAGGAAAAACCAGCAAAAAAATCAAAGAAGAAGCCACAAACTCATGGGACACCGATAAAGAAGGAAGAAAAAATGACCCTGACTCTTCAAAGTCCATAGAGAAGAAGCTTGTAGAAAAACCAAAGAAGAAGAAGCCTTGGACCCGTGAGATACAGACGAAAGAGGAGGAAAAAGACGAAGAGTTGGTGGTGACTGGGGAGACTATGGGTAAAATTCCTAAGTCAAAGAAGGGAACTTCCACCTCTGCTAAGATATTTACCAGGTACCAGGTTGTTCAGCTGGCTATAAAAGGATACTGGAGAAGTAGAGGTGCTGCCTGAGACACCTGACAAAAAGAAGGAAAAACATCACGGCTTGCCCAAAGGAAAGGGGAATATAGAGTCAGTTCAATTGATTGGTGAACAAGCAATGTCCTTCCAGGATTCCCCACTGCATGGAAGCGGAAATGACACAGCAGGAGAACAACAAGAAAATTAGGGCCTTAGTTTGCCCAAATATCCCCAAGAACATCATAAGAGGTAAGTAACTTGCCAGAAAAAGTGGTCTCTATAGGAATTGGAGGAAATTATCACCGAGCTCACCATTTCGAAATGAGCTTTGAGAAAGGAGAACGAGACCATGAAAGAGAGCAGTTTGTGCATGCAGAAAGAACATGAGGAGTGGGTTGAGAAAGTGGCCTGAATCATGAAGAAGAAGCACACTCGAATTGATCATCTTAGAAAGAATAATGAATTATACAAGGGTTGGATTCCTACAAAATCTAGTGGTAACCAATTGGACCAGTTGGCAGAGGTAGCAAATCAATTGGCTACTATAGCTACAGCCCAGGACAAGGAATGATTTCCTTTTTCTTTTTCTTTTTGCGGAATATGCAACATTTTTTCTTGCATAAGAGACATGAAAGAATCTAGGTGCGGGGGAGATGCTGAGGCTCGGTTTTGCCCAATTTCGTCACCTTTTCTAGACCTTAACTTTCCCATTTTGAACTATCCTTGACCCCTATTACACTTATTTCAGTTATAATATCTAGACTTTTTTCCAAAAGAGTGTTATATGCTGAATGTATGCAAATTAACATGAAAAAGTTTCTTTTACCTTAGTCTTAAGTATTCCTTAAGCTAGTTGTTTCCTTATTGAATTATCATTCCAACTAATCTAGATTTCTTGTGCAAATTTGTTTTGATTCGAAATAGTCCTGCATTTCTTGCAGATAGCTCCTACGATCCTATTTCCTGCAAATGCTCCAGAATTCCTATAGATGTAAATTTCCTGCAACAAAATCGGTATTTAGTTATGTTCCACTTATTTCTAAATAAAATGAGAACATGGGTTTTGTGGGGAATTCATCATACATGGATGATGTCCTATTGGTTGTTTCAAATCTACCAACGAAACTTCCTAGATTTGCAAATTTTTTCTCGTTGGTAATATGAAGGAAAACTACAACTATGTAACGAATTTTGTCTAATCCATGCTTTTAGTCATGGATTATACTCAATATAGCTAACTTTGACACCTTTTACCAGTATTGATAGCCAGTGGCTCAGATTAGTAGTTTTCCTTATTTTGAGCC
Source organism: Pinus tabuliformis (assembly GCA_031772625.1). Lineage (NCBI taxonomy): Eukaryota > Viridiplantae > Streptophyta > Pinopsida > Pinales > Pinaceae > Pinus > Pinus tabuliformis. The sequence continues at coordinate 149,342,794 of CM062804.1, read as the reverse complement.
ACATATGGGCTTTTGCAATTGTATAAATTCAGCTCTATGTTATATTGTAGGGGGTTGTTGCATTGGCTTCAGGTGATACTATATATCAGGTTGTACTCGATTGTGACATTTTCAAGTTAATATAATATTATATGTTGAAGGGGTTGTTTCAGCAAAATGATTGAATGAATAAGTTTCATATTAATGTGTCGATTTAATTTAACCAATATTTGATCTACATTGTTGAGTGAATTCCTTAAATTGTTGTAAGTTTGATTTCTTATATTTTCTAATCAACATCAGCAATACTAAGAGATGTAGAGGGATGTTTCAATCCACTCCATAGCCTTTTCTGCTAAATGTTGATGTGGGAAAGAGGCAATAGTTCTTTGTATGGTCGAAAGGTTAGATTAATAAGCACTCTCAGTATTAATCCTGCATATATTTTGCGCAACATCTCATAAGCTTACTTGCCCTAGGTTGATGTTTTATGTTAACCAAATTATAAGTCTATAATTTGACAAAACAATGGGGGAGTAGAATATTATTGATTAGGCCATGAGGGCATAGAAAATTGCTAATGTGCCCATGGCGGTGTAGAGCATGATTGGGATTTCCATGCGGTATTAAAAGGTTGTTTCCAATGTAATCCAAAAATTTGTTGTTGGGTATATTGTCCAGAATAAAAGAAAGGAGGATCTTGGATCATACCTGGAGGGTGTGTTTTCCATTATCATTGTTGCGCCATAAGGTATACTGGCTCAGGATCTTCCCTTGCCTCCTTGAACACAACTTTCCATCCTGGGAGAGAGGGAAAATGTTCTATGGAGTTATCTTTGGCACATATGGAACATATTTCGACTGCATCTAGTGGGTACTCTTTGCGACTATCCTTCTTTCAGAAGTGAGGGAGAAAAATGGCTAAATCTTGTTCTGCCTCTGCTTGTTTCTTTTTACCTACAAGACATCTAGTTGTGTAGTCAACTTACTCAAAATATCAAATTTAAAGTCTTTTAGGAGATTACCAATCTCTGCATGAGTCACCCATCCTCCTGTAGTTCTACTCGTTCTATTGAGGGGGTCCCGAACTCCGTATTTGGTTCGTGTAATTCCTCGTGAGCTCCTGATACACAAATTTATAATTTCATCATATTATTCCTTATAAATTACACCATTTCCCATTAAATTAAATGTCTCTATCCATTCATCTTTCATTCCTCTAATTAAAGAAGTTTAAATCCTCTAGGTATAGTGGTATAAGTTGATATTTGTAGGTTGTATTGGAACCTTTCACCATATTCTTCTAAAGTATCATCTTCTTTGAACATCATTTTAAATATTTCTTCTTTTAGATCCCTAGATTAGCAATAGTCCTGGTATTCAGTGAGGAAATCATTTTTCATCTGATCCTACGAAGTTATGGTACCTTTCAATAATCGCATAAACCAATGTTGAGTTGCACCTTTTAAAGTGGAAGGAAATAGTTTCAGTTTTCAAGGATCAGTGGTATAGTCATAACCTCAGCATAAGACGTCAAATTCAATCAGAGATGTGTCAGGATCCTCAGAATCCATTCCATGAAAATTTGGAAGATTATGTAATGGGACAGCTTTCATTAGTGTTGTTAGTTCCAATCTTCACAGTCTATCACCAAGGATCAAAATGGGTTCTTATTATGTCTGGTTTTCATAGATGTTTTTCACAGGATCTTTAGTGAAAAACATGTCATAAGTGTTTCCATCAGAAGAAGCTCGGAAAGAGATTTCCAACGGTATATTTTACTCCCAAAACTGACTCTTGTTTCAGAAGGTATGACCAAATGAATGATTGACTCAAAGGTCTCCCCGCATAGTAGTTCATGTATATTGAATGATCCAGAGGAAGCTAGAGATGCCAGTGTATGGTTTTCTGGCTGGATTGTGATAGAGAAGAAGAGAACATAGAATTTAAGGTCTATTTCTATGCTACTAATCCTCATCTCAACATATGGCGAGCTCGTTTCTCTGCTTTGATTGAAAGAGATATCCATGAACCTGTGCAAAGGGCACTGTACATCGCTGATAGTGATATTGCTGGTGAAAATTTTACAGCTACTGGTCTCATGGTTCTAGAAAGAAATACTTGGAGATTTATAGTATGAATCTTGGGTGAGGCAATTGTTATGGGCTATGATGCCATGCACTACAGATGATTCGGGATGTTTTGATGAAAATGGATAGAACATATGTTACAAACCCCAAAAAAACACCTGTCCATGAACTTGGATTAAATCTGTGGAGAGACCATATAGTTCGTGCTGCAAAAATTAAGGATAGGCTATTGAATACTCTTCTTGAAATTGTACATTGTGAAAGAATTGGAGAAGTCATCAATCAAGGTTTAATGCGTAATATCATTAAAATTCTAATAGAGTTGGGGCCTTTTGTTTACCATAATGATTTTGAGAAACATTTCGTGGAAGAAGCATCAACATTTTATTTTATTGAATCTCAATAGTTTATTGAATGTCGTGATTGTGGTGACTATCTGCAGAAAGCTGAGAGAAGGTTGAATGAAGAGATAGAGAGGGTTTCACATTATATTGATTCAAAGAGTGAGGTAAAAATTACAACTGTTGTTGAGAAAGAAATAATAGCAATCATATGCAGAGGTTGGTGCACATGAAAAATTCAGGGTTTGTAAGCATGCTTGTGAATGATAAGTATGATGATTTAGGATGCATGTGCAACCTATTTCATAGGGTTCTAGCAGGACTTCCTACAATCTAAGATGTAATTACTACCTATTTACTTGAAATAGGAAAATAGTTAGTCACTGACCTAGAGAAACTGAAATATCCAGTGGAATTTGTGCAATGCCTTCTTGATGAGAAGGACAAGTACGACAAGATTATAAGTGAGGCTTTTAGCAATGATAAACCTTCCAGAATGCCTTAAATTCATCTTCTGAGTATTTCATTAATTTGAATGTGAGGTCACCCGAGTTTATCTCTTTATTTGTTGATGACAAGCTTCGAAAAGGCCTCAAAGGGGTCAATGAGCAAGATGTTGAAGTGGTTTTGGACAAAGTGATGATGTTGTTATGGTATTTTCAAGAGAAGGATGTCTTTGAGAAGTACTACAAGCAGCACTTGGCTAAGAGACTTTTAACAGGAAAGATTGTTTTAGATGATGCAGAGTGGAGCCTAATTGTAAAATTGAAGACAAAATGTGGTTATCAGTTCACATCAAAATTAGAAGGTATGTTCACAGGTATGAAGACTTTTCGTGACACGATGCAAGGGTTTACTGCAATGTTGGTTGCATCCAGTGAAAGCAATGAAGGCCCTACTCTGGCTATCCAGGTTCTCACGAGAGGTTTGTGGCCAGCACAAACTGGTGCTAGGTGCAACTTGCCTAAAGAAATCTTGGCAATATGTGACATGTTAAGGCATTCCATCTTAGCACTCATACAGGCCAAAGGTTGACATGGCAGACAAACATGGGAACAACAGACCTAAAAGCAACCTTTGGAAAGGGTCAGAAAAATGAACTTAATGTCTCAACTTATCATATGTGTATTCTTATCATTTTTAATTCAGCAGAGTGCTTGAGTTACAAAGACATTTTAGTACAAAGACATTGAAGCTAGTTCCAAAATTTCATATGGCCTGCATCAAAAATCACAAATTTTATTTAAAAAATTAAGAGTCGAAGGCCCAACTCAGCTCCAAATTCCATGCGCCCCTACATCCACAACACACACAAGTCAAAAAATCAAAGCCAAGCCAATCTGGAGTGTGGCACTGTGCTTTTAGCTGTGGCGCTACACTTCTAGCTATGGCACTGCACTTCTAGAGTGTGGCTCTATGCACAGCGCTTACAACTGGGCAACAAGTCAAATGCTTCCTTCAGGGTCCGATTGATCATTTGATAGATACATGTGAAGGATAACCAAAAGAAACATGGAGATATTGATGAGAAAAGTCGTGTAGCAAAGTTGATTGGTTAGATCCCCTCAAAATTTGATTTTTGTATGCATTTGGATTTCTGGTTTAAAATTTGATATTCAAGCAAGCAATTATATTATTATCAATCGAGATGTGACTTGTTCACCTCTAGCATTGTAAATCAAGATCATGATTAGTTTTGAAATGATTCATCTCCATATCTTTAAGCCTTTGATCATCCACCAGTCGAAGATTGTGGAAGCATAGCTTTACTGACAGGTCATTTATACCGACAGAGGCAAGATGAAGAAGAATTTTAATCAAACTGTTAGAGAGGGAATTTGACAAATACAGGGATGATGACCGATATGGCAAAAAAGTGATTCGAGACAGGGATTATGAAGTTGAGCTGCAATCCAAGAAGAAATGGCGTTGCTTGTAGCCCTTTGGCACTGCAAGTAGAGCCTGTCTGTCGAAATGGGATTCACACTTTGTAGAAAACATCCGAGCTTTTCATTCAACATTTTGAATGTGGTTTGTAACAAGGATTAAATTCTGTGAATCCTAGGATGACAAGGAATATTTTGAGGAATTTGCATCTTCACTTATAAACATGGTGGACCGATTTGTCCAGAAAACAATGGTATGATTTCCTGATGGGACGAAATTGAGTTTGCAACAGATGTTTTGAAGGAAATTTTAAAGCCAATAACTGAGGTGGATGAAGGGATTGCTTGGCCTCCAAAAGGACCCAGAAAGTATGACTTTGATGCACAGGGAAATAGTACAGAGGGAATAAGAAGGTCAGTTGGATGAAGGTTTTCTTTCAGAAGTCAAGGAAATGTCTGATGGTGCTAAGCCCGGTTTGGTCGTAGTTTTAAAAATAGCTCGCAAAATTATAGGTACAAATGGTAATCAAAGAACATCCAAAGAGGAACAAGAACAGCAGGTTGATCAGCCAACTCCAAAATTCGTGCAGGTAGGTGCAAGATGGTAGTCAAAAGGAATATTTTTTGGAACATGGTTCCACACTTAAAGGAGAAGATACAGTGATGTTAATCCACTCAAAAAAACTTTACTTAATTTGGGTTTTCAAAAACTATTTCTCATGGTTCTTGAGATAGTTTGGGGTTTTAGTTGCAAATTAGTTCATAATATTGTTTTATGATAGGATTTTATTATTAATTTTATTTTGTTTTTCATTTTTTATTTCCTATTTCCTATGTTGAGGAAATCAAAAAAGATTTGTAATTTAGTATATATAGGATTATTTTTAAAAGATAGAGGTTTGATTTTTGCAGCAGAGAGAGGCTGCTTGGGACTGTGTAAAGTTTTTCTTGAATATTATTTTAATAAAGCAGTTTCTGCCCTTTAGACCTGGGATCCATCATGGTGTTTAATGTCTAGTATGTTTTCCCTGTAATTCACTTACATATTTTGTTCTTTTACCTTGTTACAACATTATCTAAGAGATGTGTTAGGAATTCTTCTACACACGATGATCCTGTCATGATGATTTTGTTGTTAAATGTATTGGTTGTCTTTGCAAAATCCATCCTCTGTTAGATGCTCTGCTAAGTAACCCTGTGTTTCTCTTTCGTCTAACGTTGCTACTATAGATTCATCCCCTATTTGATGCCTGCAGGGCACCGGGCTTTCTCCCCTATTCTTCTAACATTTGCAATCTTTTATATGGCTAAACATTGCACTTACTTTGCCCCAAGTTTTCCGACAGAAACTGGCATTGACTCCCTAGCCTAATGGTCCTTTCTCTTGTTGTTTTTGACCCAAAAACCTTTTAAACAAATCCCCACACTCCATAGCTATCCTAAAATTCACTTATTTCAACCACATCTTGTTGGCAAAGATAGATCCCTCTCTGGTCTGGCAGGGCTAGATGCCAAATCGAAAGCTTGGTCTGTGGTTACCTCGGAATTGCCTCTTCTCAGCCTTGAGGTTCATTCTAAGTGCTAACATATTGGTGCCACTGATAGGGACGAGTTGACAGATCTTCTCTGAGAAAGATCATTCAAGTTGCAAATATGGTTGTTGATACTGGACAACAGTCAGACACATATGAAGGATGAAATCATCTATCTGTTGACTCCATTGTTCAAGATCCCAAGCTTTAAAGTTTCAGAGCGACTTCACTGCCAACGAATCCAGAATCTAGATTTCAGAACATTGATGGTAATCACCGATGACAGGGTATGTGGCAAATCCGTTATCTAGTGAACTGTTATTGACTTTAAGGGATGAGTTAGAAAAGTTTCAGATTGATCAGAATTTCTCAACATCATTGTTTCTTTGTTTAAAATCTAGCTGACTCACACCTGAAAGTAAATATTGTTTTCTTGGATTAGTTGCTGAAAGATTAGAAAATGAAATTAAACTATTGGATGTTCAAATTAAATCACATGAATTCCGAGATCCCAAAAAGTTCTTGGAAACTCTCCCTCCTTCAAAGAAAGAAACAATAGGGCTGCTCATGGATGTTTGCATTGACAGTTTGCAATTGGAGGACTGTGTTGAGGAGTTAGGGCAGAAAATAGAGTATGGTTTCTTTGATCCTATTGCAACGTACATGGAAAAAATTACAGTTTGAATGACAAACCAGAATGCCTTTTACACAGCCAGACTCATTTTGTGCATGTATGGCTGTTAGCATTTCCAATTGTGTCCTAGTTCAAGCACTTCCAAGCAACATCCTTATCACAGTTACTTGACTGGTTGATCTAGAATTACAACATCACTTGATCTATTGATTTTGCTGTAAAATAGGGTAGGTTTGTGCATAAATAAGCTACCCAAGGCAGTAATTTACTTCTGGTATTTTTTTATGTATAGGTTACATTGTATCTATGTTTCTGGTTGGTATTCATTGTTCAGGTTTTTGGCTGTTTGTGACCGTATTGCCCAATGGATGAGGCACTTGGTCTACAATGTTCTTGACACCTCCAAGGAGCTGCCATCCCCAATAAGGCTGATGTTAGTTCCAGTCTTCACAACCTGTCACCAGGGATCAAAATGGGCTCTTATTATGTCTAGTTTTCATATATGTTTTTCACAATATCTTCAATGAAAAACACATCATAAGTGTTTCCATCAGAAGAATCTCGGAAAGATCTTTCCAATGGGATATCACACTCCCAAAACTGACTCCTGGTTCAGAAGATATGACCAAATGAATGATTGTCTCAAAGGTCTCCCCGCACAGCAGTTCATGTATTTAATGATCTAGAGGAAGCTAGGAGATGCCAGTGTCTGGTTTTGTGGCTGGATTGTGATAGAGAAGAAGAGAACATAGCATTTAAGGTCTATTGTCGTGTTGCTAATCCTCATCTCAACATATGGTGAGCTTGTTTCTCTGCTTTGATTGAAAGAGACATCCATGAACATGTGCAGAGGGCACTGTACATTGCTGACAGTGATATTGCTAGTGAAAAGTTTACAGCTGCTGATCTCATGGTTCTAGAAAGAAATACTTGAATATTTATAGGTATGAATCTTAGGTGAGGAAATTGTTATGGGCTATGATGCCATGCACTGTAGATGTTTCGGGACGTTTTGATGAATATGGATAGAACATATGTTACAAACCCCAACAAAACACCTGTCCATGAACTTGGATTAAATCTGTGGAGAGACCATATAGTTCATGCTGCAAAAATTGAGGATAGGCTATTGAATACTCTTCTTGAACTTGTACATTGTGAAAGAACTAGAGAAGTCATCAATCGAGGTTTAATGCATAATATCATTAAAATGATAACAGAGTTGGGGCTTTTTGTTTACCATGACGGTTTTGAGAAACATTTCGTGGAAGAAGCATCAACTTTTTATTCTATTGAATCTCAACAATTTATTGAATTTCGTGATTGTGGTGACTATCTGTAGAAAGCTGAGAGAAGGTTAGATGAAGAGATATAGAGGGTTTCACATTATCTTGATTCAAAGAGAGGTAAAAATTACATCTATTGTTGAGAAATAAATGATAGCAAATCATATGCAGAGGTTGGTGCACATGAAGAATTCAGGGCTTGTAAGTATGCTTGTGAACGATAAGTATGATGATTTAGGACGCATGTCCAACCTGTTTCATAGGGTTCCTATAGGAATTCCTACAATTTGAGATGTAATGACTACCTATTTACTTGAAATAGGGAAATAATTAGTCACTGACCTAGAGAAATTGAAAGATCCAGTGGAATTTGTGCAATGCCTTCTTGATGAGAAGGACAAATATGACAAGATTATAAGTGAGGTTTTTAGCAATGATGAAACCTTCCAGAATGCCTTGAATTCATCTTCTGAGTATTTCATCAATTTTAATGCAAGGTCACCTGAGTTTATTTCTTTATTTTTTGATGATAAGCTTCAAAAAGGCCTCAAAGGGGTCAACGAGGAAGATGTTGAAGTGGTTTTGGAAAAAGTGATGATGTTGTTTTTGTATTTTCAAGAAAAGGATGTCTTTGAGAAGTACTATAAGCAACACTTGGCTAAGAGACTTCTATCAGGCAAGATTGTTTCAGATGATGTAGAGTGGAGCCTAATTGTAAAATTGAAGACAAAATGTGGTTATTAGTTCACATCAAAATTAGAAGGTATGTTCACAGGTATGAAGATTTTTTGTGACACGATGCAAGGGTTTACTGCAATGTTGGCTGCATACAGTGAAAGAAATGAAGGCCCTACTCTAGCTATCCACGTTCTCATGATAGGTTCGTGGCCAACACAAACTAGTGCTAGGTGCAACTTGCCTAAAGAAATCTTGGTAGTATGTGACAAGTTAAGGCATTCCATCTTAGCACTCATACAAGCCGAAGGTTGACATGGCAGACAAACATGGGAATAGCAGACCTAAAAGCAACCTTTGGAAAGGGTCAGAAACATGAACTTAATGTCTCAACTTATCAGATGTGTATTCTTATATTTTTTAATTCAGCAGAGCGCTTGAGTTACAAAGACATTGAAGCCAGCTCCAAAATTTCATACGCCCTACATCAAAAATCACATTTTTTATTTAAAAAGTTAAGAGCCGAAGGCCCAGCTCAGCTCCAAATTCCATGTGCCCCTGCATCCACAACACACACAAGTCAAAAACTCGAAGCCAAGCCAATTTGGAGTGTGGCGTTGCGCTTTTAGCTGTGGTGTTGCGCTTCTAGCTATGGCGCTATGCTTTTGGAGTGTGGCTCTACGCGCACTGCTTACACCTAGGCAACAAGTCAAATGCTTCCTTTAAGGTCAGATTGAACATTTGATAGCTACATGTGAAGGATAACCAAACGAAACATGGAGATCTTGATGAGAAAAGTCGTGTAGCAAAGTCAATTTTTTAGATCCCCTCAAAATTTTATTTTTGTATGCATTTGGATTTCTAGTTTAAAATTTGATATTCAAGCAAGAAATAATATTATTATCAATCGAGATGTGACTTGTTCACCTCCAGCATTGTAAATCAAGATCATGATTAGTTTTGAAATGATTCATCTATGTATCTTTAGGCCTTTGATCATCCACCAGTCAAAGATTATGGAAGCAAAGCTTTACTAACAGTTCGTTTATACTGACAGAGGCAAGATGAGGAAGACTGTTAATCAAACTGTTAGAGAGGGAATTTGACAGATACAAGGATGACGACCAATATGGCAAAAAAGTGATTCGGGACAGGGATTATGAAGTTGAGCTACAATGCAGGAAGAAATGGCATTACGTAGCCCTTTGGCGCTATGCGTAGAGCCCGTCTGTCAAAATGGGATTCACACTTTGCAGAAAACATCCCACCTTTTCATTCAACATTTTGGATGTGGTTTGCAGCAAGGATTAAATTCTATGAATCCTAGGATGACTGATTTGTCCAGAAAACAACAGTATGATTGCCTGATGGGATGAAATTAAATCTGCAACAGATGTTGTGAAGGCAATTTTAATGCCAGTAACTAAGGTGGATGAAGGGATTGCTTGGCCTCCAAAAGGACCCAGAAAGTATGACTTTGATGCACAGGGAAATACTATAGAGGGAACAAGAAGGTCAATTGGATGAAGGTTTTCTTTTAGAAGTCAAGGCAATTTTTGATGGTGCTAAGCCCGGTTTGGTCGCAGTTTTGCAAATAGCTCGCAAATTCTAGGTACAAATGGCAGTCAAAGAACATCCAAAGAGGAACAAGAACAACAGGTTGATCAACCAACTCCAAAATTCGTGCAGGCAGGTGCAAGGTGGCAGTCAAAAGGAGGATTTTGTGGAATATGGTTCCACACTTAAAGGAGCAGATACAGTGATGTTAATCCACTTGGAAAACCTTCACTTAATTTGGGTTTTCAAAAACTATTTTTCATGGTTCTCGAGATAGTTTGGGGTTTTAATTGCAAATTAGTTTATAATATTGTTTTATGATAGGATTTTATTATTAATTTTATTTTATTTTTATTTCTTATTTCTTATTTCCTATGTTGAGGAAATCAAAAAATATTTGTAATTTAGTATATATAGGATTATTTTTAAAAGATATAGGTTCGATTTTTGTAGCAGAGAGAGACCGCTTGGGACTATGTAAAGTTTTTCTTGAATATTATTTTAATAAAGTAATTTTTTCCCTTTAGACCTGGGATCCATCATGGTGTTTAATGTCTAGTATGTTTTTCCTATAATTCACTTACATATTTTGTTTTTCTACCTTGTTACAGCATTATCTAAGAGATGTGTTAGGAATTCATCTACACACAATGCTCCTTTCATGATGATTTTGTTGTTAAATGTAGTGGTTGTCTTTGCAGAATCCATCCTCTGTTAGATGCTTTGCTAAGTAACCCTATGTTTCTCTTTCGTCTAACACTGCTACTATAGATCCATCCCCTGTTTGATGCCTGCAGGGTAGTGGGCTTTCTCCCCTGTTCTTCTCACATTTGCAGTCTTTTATCTGGCTAAACATTGCACTTACTTTACCCCAAGTTTTCCAGTAGAAATTGACATTGACTCCATAGTCCAATGGTCCTTTCTCTTATTGTTTTTGACCCAAAAACCTTTTAAACAAATCCCCGCACTCCATAGCTAGCCTAAAATTCACTTATTGCAGCCACATCTTGTTGGCAAAGAGAGAGCCCTCTCTACTCTGCCAGGGCTAGATGCCAAATCGAAAGCTTGGTATGTGGTTACCTTGGAATTGCCTCTTCTCAGCCTTGAGGTTCATTCTGAGTGCTAATAGGTGCATTATCATGTGGATTGAAAATAGGGTATTCTATGGTCGAAGTCTAGGTTCATGGTGCTGCATTTTCCATTTGATAAAAAAATTCCGGTAATCCTCAGGTATTTCGTGGTTAGGGTATATTATCCAAAGAATAATTTGTTGGCTAATTTCTAGGTTCTGAGTAGGTCTTACAACACTACTTAGATCAGGAATTTCATATTCTCCCTTTGCAACAGGTGTTGCTGGAAATTTAGAAGATTGTAGTTATGGCTCACTTGTTTCACCTACTCCCTCTCTTAGGTTACAAGAATTCCCCTCTCTTTTACTGGAAGGTTTGGGGTTATTAATAAATGTATTTTGGAAACTTTTCTCAGACCCCACAGTATTATTGTGAAACTCAACGTGAGTTGCAGATGATGAGCCTACCACTTGAGAGGCAACAGTAGAACCCTTCCCAGATGTTGTTTGGGGATCTACCGATGCTTGAGATTCTAAATGGTGAATGATTTCATCTATAAAGGTATTTCTTCCAAGGCTAGAGTGACCTTGACTTTTGGTGGTTTTTGAAATAGGTTTTGAATATATAACTCCTTGATTTACGGTCTTATGCTCTTTCCTAGTCATGCACACTAAACAATTCTAAAAGTATGCGCTGATGGTAGGCACTAGCACAAGATTTTTACTAGGTGTGTGTGAAGGTTCTTATCTTCTGTCTTTAATACCCAACCCTATAGGGATACAACTAACACCTCTTTGACAACCTCCCTGGAAGTAGCGCCAAAATGTTAGCTACTTAGCTGTTCTTTAAAAAGAAAAACATACCTTTTGAACATTAAATTTCCAACCTGAAACTCATCTAGTTATTTCAAGGTTGTCCACATTGTATGTGCAAAGAATAGTGTTTGTGTAACCTAGTTTGTCTAAACCTATTGAAAGGTAAATGTGTGAAAACAAAAGAAACAACCAGGATTTCCTAAAGAATGACTTTACTCACAAATTCATGAATTCAAACAATCAAGAGCTTTGTTAAGATAATCAAAGCATTAAACCTTCTACAAACAATTCTGCTAAGTACAAGTTGTTTCCTAGGAAACTATAGCTACAAGAAAGAAACGACACACTTGAATAGAAAGAAATTTGTTGAAAGAAATATCAATCCTTTCTCTTAAAAATTCTTTATCAATCATAAGAAGTGACCGAATAAATAATTCTTCAAAAAATCAACTATCATAAATCTAATTCTAATGATATTTACTCAAATTGTTGTAGCAACTATCACTGTAATGAACAATTTAGTAATAAATGATAAATTATGGAAGGAAATCGAATAATTGCATAACAGGAATGAGAAATTTTAAATGTAAAATTAATAATACAAGGAGGGAAGTAGTCATTCCAGGATTGGGCCCACAATCACTAGAATTCAACCATCTTAGAGTGAAATCAGTGCAAGAATTAAGGCTAAACTGTGTAAGTATCCATTACATTAATCAACAATAATATTACAATGTTTGTAAAAACTTAGAGCATAAGCATGAGAATGATAGTAAAAGATTTTTTTCACCAAGTCTTTATTCCTAGCTTTTATAATTACAACCATGCCTATAATTAAAAATAAAGGAGTGATCCCGAGAATCTAAAATATTCTTAGGATGCTCAATTCAAGTTACAAAATATCTTAAGTTCCCTCAGAATAGATGGCAAAAATCTCGTTCGTAATTGGTCTTTCCATGATGATTGTTAATTTCACTTATCCATGTCACAACTAACCCAAGCAGCTCCATGTAACTCCCTCTTTCCCAGTGATCCAAAGAACAATGTCTGCTTATCATAATCCCTGTCAGTTATCATTACAAATTGTAAATGTGACTCATCTTTTCATAGTTAAATCAATTCATTTAGAGAATGAAATGATGAATTTCTTTATTAAATTCTTTCTAAAGTTCGCAACACAAAAATTACCATATTATATACATAAAAGACTCAAGAAACTAATGAAAGGATAAGGAAATAGAGTAAGAAAACGTGTCAATTCTGAAGCCAAACAATGTGATCTTTAGTAAAGGAAGGCATTCCTGAGACACATAGCCATGGGATAGGTGAAGCAGATTGTGGTTCATGTGAAGAACTTGTATAAGCTAGATGTGGAATATTGTGTTGCATTAAGAACAAAGGAAGAGAAGATGTAGAGTCACGATGTTGGTGAAATTTAGTACAAAATACTTGGCTATTTTTGTCATGATGCCTTGAATATTATGCAGTGAATAGCCATCAGCCTCCCCAAAGGAGCACTTGAGCATCCTAATGTATGCAAATTATGTACTTTGGGTAAGTACACAAAGTGCACATTCCGTGATCACGACAATAAATCACATGCAGTCCTAGAAATGATTCACTCTGACATTTATGTACCTTTCATGATAGCCTTCATTATCAGACACAAATATTTTGTCATTTTTATTGATGAATTCTCACAGAAGTGTTGGATATTCTTCATGTGGGAGAAAGATGAGACATTCTCCAAATTCATAGAATTCAAGGCACTAGTTGAGAAAGAAACCAACAAGAAGGTGAAGGCTCTCGGGAGTGATAATGGAGGTGAGTACATGTCAAATTAATTTAAAAATTTATGTGAAAATGAAGAAATTTGATGAGAGTTGACAACACCCCACAACCCACAACAAAATCAGGTGCCTGAGAGAGAGAACCATAAAATTGTGGGAGGAACAGGGAAATGTTTCATGACCAAGGGCTACCTCTGCATTTGTGGCTAAAGCATGCACCACAACAATCTATTTGCAGAACTAGAGTCCTCATCGAATTCTTGGCGTGATTAAACCAGAGGAGGCTTTCTTGGGGAGGAAGTCAAATGTGTCGCACTTTAACATTTTTGGAGACTCTATTTATTTCCATGTCTCCAAAGAATCAAGGAAGAAGCTTGAACCAACTACAGAGTTAGGGGTATTTTTGTGTTATAAATAAAATCCCCACAACTAGCATGTGTAGTTTCCATCCCTTAGAATGATAATTGTGCGAAGGGATGTAAATTTTGATGAGGAGAAAGTGATGCAATGCTCTCTTGACAGGGAGCTATAGATCCCACCAGAGAAGGATCTTTTTAGCTGCAAAGGAGGAGCCTTAGGAAGTTGTGGAGTAGCCACAAATTTAGGAGTGGAGAGAAGAGAAGGCAGAAAAAGATCTAGGGAAGATGAGAGACTTGTGCAAGATGTGAGGGAGAATGTGAGTGCTCCTTCAAATGAGGAGAGGTAGAGAATGTCACATGATTAGTACACTGGCTATGTGGCTCTAATGATTGAACTTGTAGAGACTAATCCATCCTCTTTTTAGGAAGAAGTACAAAAACCTATATGGGTTAATACAATGGTGTAGGAATACGAATCCATTGTAAAGAAGAGTGTTTGGGAAATGGTCCCAAGACTGACAGATAAATTAGTTGTGGGTTCAAGATGGATCTTCATGGTTAAGCAGGAAGTAGATGGAAGCATAGAGGAGTATAAGGTTAGGTTTGTGGCCAAGGGGTACTCTTGAGTTACCTCAAAGGAACTAACCAGTTTGGAATATAGTACTAATGAACATAGGGAGTGAAGTTGTGTGGATTCATATATGCAGATTGAGCGGGGAGTCTATTAGACAGAAAACGTACATCAGGTGGAATTTTTAGTGTTGGCTCTGCAACAGTTTCTTGGTAGAATAGGAAGAAAATATATATGGTGCTCAACTTAGAAGAAGCATAATACATAGCTACAAGTCAAGCATCATGTGAGGTGATTTGGATGAGAAAGATACTTTTGGGACTATTTAGTCAAAATTATGGATCCAACTTTGATTTTCTATGGTAATTAGAGTTACATCAAGCTCTCTGAGAATCTATTTTTTCGCGATCAATCCAAGCATATAGATATTCAATATCACTATTTACGGGACTATGTGCAGAGGCAGATAATGTTGCTACACTACATTCCAATAGACTTGGAACAAGATGCTGACATTTTGATAAAGGCCTTGTCAAGAGGGAAGTTAGAGTTCCACAGGTGTAGGATAGGGGTGGTTGATAATCCCTTTCTTACTGACGAGTGTTGAAAAATGCAGAAAAAAAAATCTCAATTTGATTTTTCCTTGATTAAATTGAGAAAAATCAAATTTCCACATCGACGGACAACTTGGATGCAGTTAACTTGTGTGACATGGCTTGTGTCACCTAGTTTACTAAGTAAAATTGAGTTGGAGGAGTTAGAGTTTAGTTAATCATGTGTGATTACTAATTTCTAGCAATGAAAGTCATTTATCTCAAGTTGTCTTCAGTTAAACTAGTTCCAACTATTGGAGGAACTAGTGGAAGGTCAGTTGTGAAGTGGGACTTCAGTCAAACTTAGTGATCATCTAGTTAATTGATCAATCAACCCAAAATAGCTAGTGCACACAGAGAATTTGAGATACCCAGTTGAGGTGGAGATTCCAAGGTAGTGTAACATCATTTGTAGACTAGTCTTTAGTGTACAGGTGTTACATGCAGTCAGATGATAAACCTTAGGAATTGTGCAATCCATTTTGGAAAAATTCCTCAATAATAGGGGCCTAATTTGTCAGGAATTTCACAAGGAAATAGGGTCTCAACCAGAGGCAAAAATTCACTAAGTCTAGGTTAGATATTTTCAGTGAGCAGAGAGATAGGTTATTCACTTGCAGGTTGTGCTCATTTGAGCAAAGAAAATGTAATACATCTCTATTCATCATATTAATGCAAGTAGGCAATGGGGTTTTTAGCAGATTGTTTTTCCCAAGAAAAATATTGTGTGCATGTGTGTTATTTCTTATTCCATGTCTGCAATTTTTGTTCTAAATTGTGAATTAACTTATGCATAGAAGTAGAGTAGGTTTGTGATTGTGATTTTTATTAAAACTTCTTGAGCAGTTGCAAATCTACACCATTATTTCCACAAACATTGTGTTGAGAGGAGCTCTCTAGCATAGTATGGAAGAGATTATGTAATGTCATTTCCTTTGTTAATTAAACATTTTTACTCGGTCAAATTAAAAATAAAAATTAAAAAATTAAAAAATTAAAAATTAAAAAATTAAAAAAATAAAATAAAACAATTAATAATTAAATTAAAATTGAGGTAACATAGTCAATTTATCATTGGCATTTATGGGGCAATAGGTTTTAACAACCCATGATTTTGCCAGCAATATTCTTATGTGTGTGTGTGTGTGTATATATATATATATATATATATATATATATATATATATATATATATATATATATATATATATCTTAACTCTAGATCTACCAAGCGCTGATAGGGATTAAAAAAACAAGTTTGCACCTCAAGAGATTTAATCCCTCTGGGTGCTTGTTAGAGCCAGAGTTACGATGGATCTATGATGGTTTATAAAAATCAATTTAATTATACATAATTTATAGAAATAATAAAATTATTAAAATTTATTTCCTACATAGAGTAATAGTATGATAATAGTAAATTTATATAAAATATAAAATTATATAATGCTTTTATTCAAATTTCTTGTAATATAAACTATTTAAAATTTATTTATTATAGTGGCTACTAGCACATGATAGGAACTAAGACACTTATCTCATCATCCATTTCACATT
The DNA here is from genome assembly GCA_031772625.1 of Pinus tabuliformis. Lineage (NCBI taxonomy): Eukaryota > Viridiplantae > Streptophyta > Pinopsida > Pinales > Pinaceae > Pinus > Pinus tabuliformis. Next base: position 149,326,059 of record CM062804.1, on the reverse strand, counting down.
GTGAGGATTATTATTGTTAATAATTATAAAAAGAATTACCACATAAGTTAAAAATATATACATTTAAGAAAAGACATGTAACAAGATTCTTAATCATGGAATACAAACTTTATTATATAGATTATCCTAGGCTAGTACCATGACTTATTAATAACATGTGCCAAAAAAAATATTTCACATTCAAAATGTTTTGTATATGTTTTATTTTAATTGAATTTTGTAACACTCGTTTAATTAAATAGAAAAGAAAAAAGGTATAAAATGAAGCTCAACCCTTTTATGCCTGACTACTACTAAAAATATCCATGAAATAGACATGCATATCTGTTGATTTTTCATAGGTCCTATAGCTGCTAAATACTTCTAATTATTTTTACTTCAAGTCATTTTGTATTAAATTCATCATTAAGTAATTACACTGAAGATCTTAAAAAATACAATAATAATGATAGTAGGGTCATAAGGAGACAACCAAACAAGAAACAAAAAACATTTTACCATCGGAAAACTTACATGAGGGGAAAACCAAACAACCTTTTCATTAGAGAAATTATTTAGATCAATAAGAGACAAACCAAGATCTTCTAGTCAAACACAAGGTCAAATTGACTAGAAAAGTTTTTACCGACGGGACCTAGTTTGGAAAAACAAGCCTCTAAAACCTTTTGGGAGCATTTTAAGGCATCAAATGGAATTTTTTGGCAGTAAAATTTTTCTGATTTAACACCACACATTTTCATCCTTTTCTACACATTGGTACGTTTCCAACAGCCTAGGAAGCACATCAATTGTACTTTGTATGCAAAAGTTTTGCCACTAAGAAGTTGACCTTCCTGTTTTCACCACCATAATTCAAGAGTATGCCACATTAACCTCCATTATTCATGAAAAGGGGCTAGCCACATTATTATGATGTATAAATATTCTATAAGAGTCTATATTGTAGCTCTAGTTAAGAGTCAAGGTAGTTAAACATAACCACTAGTAGGTTATTGAGTTGTGTTATAACCGGGTCACTAAGAGGAAAAGGGATTCCATTATTTTTAGTGCATTCATTCCATACCTGAGAAAAAATAGTCGAGAGGGATAACAGATAGACAAAACAGGGAGGATTTCTTCACTATAGAAATCCATGAACCATCTGGGACATACTTCTTTGTACTCACAATCGTATTTTCATTTAGAGAAAGAGAGTAGAGCGAACTCACCTTCCAGCTGGGCTTTACCCCCCGAAAGGGTTTCCTGAAGCATATCTTGTGTTAAATGTTTGTGTGAGATTTTATTTTTTCGTTCTCTATTTTTGCATAATGCATGAATTATTAATAGTAAATCTACAAATCTAATCAAATTGTTATAGTGTAGAATTCCATATTTTAAAAACAATTTTATCAGATATGTTGTGACGAAGTGTCCAGTGGAATATCCATGGTAGTTTATGGATCATCAAACCTATTCCAACTGCTTCCTAGTCACCTCAAACAGTCTTCCAAGATCCTTGACCAGATTAGGTTTTCTAGGAAATAAATTTGGCCTTCTTCTACACCCAAGAATCGCAATCCTGCTACCATGATATATCTCAAAAATTTGTTCCTTTTGTTCCACACATACGAGGATAATAATAGGAATAATACCATATGTGTGAAGTCAAATGAAAGAGATATATTCATACTTCTTCAACCTCCTATCCTCCTCCTTTTTTTCTTGAATGAACAGAGATATCTTCTTGTGTGTGATCTAAATTATGCTAAGGAGAGGATGTCGACTGCCTTATATATACATTTATGGCAGGTCGAATGGGTGCCACTTTGACTAGAGCCAATTTGACTAGGGGGAGGGTCAACTTGGTTTATTTGGAGCCAAAAACCCAAATATCAAAATTCAAAATTTTTATTTTGAAAGAGGACATGAAGAACATGCCTTATATTTATCATTACATATGCATCAAGGGTTGAAAATATTAATTATGAAGATCAACCATAGCTACAAAATCCAACACTCCCTCTTATCTAGAGGGGTATTCATAATGACTATCTAGATGTTCTTATGTTGACAACTTTCTCTAAGAAAAGGATATAATAATTCATCATCAGCATCAACATCATCCAATTACCATAATCCTAGTCAACAACTTTGACACATGGTAAATCAACAACATCAACAAGTTACCATAATTCCATATGGTACCTCTAATGTATGGTGTATCCTCACTGTAATCATGGTTGGTACTTCTGACACGTGGTACATCATTAGCATCAACTAGTCCCCATAATTTCGTTCTATCTGACACATGGTATACTGACTAGTCTTGGTTCACCATCAGTTCTTTCAATATATTTGACACATGGTGAATCTCCAAAGGCCACACAATACCTGATTAATTCGAGTCCTAATGTTGAATGAGCTAACTCAACCTATCTGGAGAGTTATGAGCTTGATGTTGAAATTAAGCCACTCAACTAAGTTAACTTGGGCCTTTAGGACCACTCTTCCTAATTCCGGTCAACATACTTGACACAGGAAGAATGAATGTCTTATGCTAGACCATTCTCTGTAATTCTAATAATACTTGAAATAGGGAGAATGTATGTACCTGATGCTATCTCATCAACACTCTAGACCATTTCCCCTGATCCTGGTAAACTTGACCCAGGGAGAATGATTGTCCTTAATGCTACAATTTCATCACTCCCTCTTACAAAGAGAGACATGCTCAATCAATCCAAGCTTGTCCTTGAAGTATACATACTTCATCCTAGAACAGAGGCTTTTTTAGTAATTTAACTAACTAAGGAATAGCAATAAAGCCACAGTAATTCCTTCTATAGCATGTCTCAGTACTATATCTCATTCTGCATCAATATGTCATCATGATCATCACCTGCACTTGATCAAGTCAATCCTGAAAGTAGCCTTTGAGGCCATATTTCTTCTCAACTTTCCAACCAAGCTACAATATCCTTAGCCTTAGCAGTGTTGAGTGTGGTAGATTTCTACTTCTTGCTAAGACAAGAAATCATAATAGAGCCCAAACTGAAGATATATTTTGATAAATCCTTTATGTCTTCTACACTCTCTACCTAATCTGAATTTGTGTATCACTATAGTTATACTTCACTGTTTGAGACATATTTCAAAACATAATTGAATATGCCATGACCAACTTTACCATTTTGTTACTACAACACATGTTGAGCCACATGCCTTGGCTCCAACATAAAACGATAAGCTTCCTTCATTAGGTCCATCATCATGGCTACTTCATGATTACCTGGGTGTTCTTTCATTAACTTCCTTTCTTGGCTGTTCTTTCTAAAATAGCTTCTATTGTGGAAATCTTGACTACTCCCTCCACCATTGTTGCTTTCTAGCATATTATCTATCTAGCCTAACAATGTCAATTACAGTCCACTATCTTGAATTCAGAGGTCAACATCCTGTAAAGCTAAAATAAGGCTTTCTGGATACTCCCTCTATTACAAAAGAAATTATTTCAACCATAGCTACTCCCTCTAACACATGAGTCCATTTTCTTCTATTACAAACAAATCATATAGGATCGACCTCGATCCATCAATCCAAATCTTATTTTCGATACTTCTTCATGGCCCTCAAAGCCTTGAGGTGATTCCATGTACACTTCTTCTTCAAATTATTGATGGAGAAAAATGGCCTCTACATCTATCTAATGTACTTCCATAAAAAAAAAAAAAAATTCTAATAAATGTGTACCTAGAAACTTGATCCAATTTTTTTTCATGATCCTCTCCCTCTTTTTGAGATAACATTCTTAATTCTTGCTACTATGTTGCCATCTATTGCACACTAGGTCTTGTAGATCTATTTAAAATTCACCAATGACTTCTATTAGGCACAATCAAGATATACTTTAAACTTGTTGATCTACCTAATCCCTCCAATCTTGAGTCCCATCTAAAATAATATCTCTCAACACAAATCACCAATTACTGGAGAATCCTCTTGATACAAGATTGGCTTCGTTCTTCCATTACTTCCATCTGCTTCCAGTTTCTTGGCATCCTTTATTTTGTACCTGCAATTCTCACTAGGAGGTCATGGAAGAACAATTATAACCAATCAAAGGATACAAAGACAAGAGACTAACTAATAATAACAATAATAAAAATAATAACTAAGGAAGAGATATTTAAGTTACTTATCTTAAGAAGAAAATGCTAGCTCCCTCTTAATATTAGCCTTCTTTACAAAATTTATCAACCTTGCCCCCATCATGAATATGATTCCATTCCTTATTTTCTAGGGTTTCTTCTTTTAGTGGAAACATTAATATAGGTCCATATTTTGAGTTTTATCCACAAACCCTAGGGCTCTCACATCCAACACTTTTAGTCTTCTAGGATTTACAAACCCTAGTTTTTTACTATACACCTTTTTCAACTCCAATAGAATTTGTAGTACCGATATCCAAATGTCCAAAAACCATAGATTTCCAATTCCTTAGAAAAAAATCAAGGATATTTCATCTTCATATTAGACTAAGAAAGTGTTTCAAGATCAGGGATCTTCCTTTTATAGCTTAGATCAACATAGAGGGAAAGGTGTGAAATGCATTGAATTGAATCCACTTTAGTGCCATGAATAAGCTATCATCTGAGGTCAAGGTTAGTGGAAAGGAAAAGGAACACAACCCAACAAAATTAAGTGCAACCTAAAAGAAAGGGTGCTACAAAGTAGTAAGTACTTGCTTTTACATGAGATTGACATAAGGAAACTACGTGTAACCATTGTATAAACCCATAGAATTGAACCTTAAATATGACTCACATGTCTTTCCTACTTCACGGGCTTCACATATACTGTATCACCTATGTGATCCAAGTGGCTTTTAAGAGGCTCAAAAATTAAATTCTTTGGATTTCGTTGAAACTAGGGCTATCACGAGGAGATCCTCATCTTGATTCCAACAGTGCAAAAGACACTCAAATATGACTATGTATGTGCAAGTTATTAGCAATCAAAGTTCAAGTCAAATGGAACAATACTTTTGTTTCCAGCAAAATTTGGAGCATAGCTAAATATAGCAGTCTAGCTAAATCTAGTGGAACCGTAAAATTTCACAGCAGCTAGTGGAGCGGCACTTTGGCATTTATCGGTAGCCAAAACTGGTCAATTTGTTGCTTGTTTAATTTTTCCAATGACCCCTAAAATCCAGCTGACGTTTTTGACTAGTTGTTTTTACTATATATATATATATATATATATATATATATGGAAGGAAGTCAAACCCTGCCACACCCACCACCCCATATATATATAATATATATTATATATGGCCTGGCCCCCACAGTTACAGCGGCCACATTATATTAAAAGGGTTGGAGGGTATCAAACCCGCGTTGGTCGTTGGCCAACCTACTCAACAGCAACCCTAAGATGTAACATCGCCAAAATGGTTAACAATGGAGGCCATGGGGTTCAAATTGGGCATGCCCCACCAAATTTGTATGCCCAACCAATCTGCTTAAAAACCATCCTATTAACTCCGCCTACAAAGTTTTTATTCATACTGGATGTTTTCCATTCGACAAAGGGGAGGCTGAGCAGAGTCGTGAGGAACCAAGAGAAGAACCCAACACCAGGTGGGCACATAGATATAGGTCAAAAATGTAGTGGAACCCTGAGAAGGCATGAAATTCCAGGATGTGGAACAATGAGTAGAGGAATCTTGGAAGAATCATTTATATTCCCTGGGGCCATATTTTAACAGTGTCAAAAATATGCTAAGTTTATACCCACTTGAATCGAAATTTCACTAGGAATCTGATGGTGTAGATGATATTCTGATCTAATCATAAAAATTTCCTAAGGTAGGACATTGAGCAGTGGAAACTTGAAGGTGGAACCATGACACATGAATCTACAAGGAATCTTTTAGATTCCCTAGAGGCTCAAATTTGACAATTTTGGAACGTGGTAAATTTTATATTCAAATTTCACGATTTTTTGTAAGGATTGTGATGGCATGGCCTATTTTGGCATCTGAGTAGCTGATTTTTAGGCCATCACTATATTGGGAGGTATATTGATCCATTTTGTTCCAGTTTATGTGAGATGTCCATTTTATGCCACTAATGTGTGAGTCCATTTATGATACTTTTGTGAGAGATTATTCCTTTTTCGTGTTGAAGGAGAGCGTCTTATGAGTGAGAGTTATTTATAGTAGAACGTCTCTTTGGAGAGACATGCCACTCGAGGTATGAGTTTCATACTTGTGTTAACAAAAAAATTTCCATGTACTCATCTTTCATTTGTAGAGAAATGAAGTGGCCTCCCAACTCTTGACCAAGGGCCTAGAGACGTAGTCAACACTAAATGAACTCCATTAACAAATTATGTTGTGTGAATTATATTATGATCTCCTTTATGTTTCATCTTCTTTAAGTTTTTTTCACTTGTGTTTTTTCATACACTTTTCCATGCAATTCTAAATACATCATAGAAGAAAAGATTTTGGTTCATTCTGGTAACTAAGAGAACTTGGATCAAGTATGGTGTCAAAGTGGTCTTCTTACTGATGTGAATTGAAAGTGTGAATGAAAATCATAGATTGAATGTGAAACAAGAAGGAAAATGGAGAAGAACAAAGATCTATATGAGGTCTTCTACAAAATGGAAAACCTTGTAGATATATTATTTGTAGATTATGAGGAGAAAGTGACAAAAGAGGAATAGGAGAAAGAGAGAGTAGTGGACGGTGCTCCATCTCCATATTCAAGTGAATATTCTTCTTCTTTATCTTCTTATCATCATTCAAATGAGGAGATCGACCAGATCCTTGATGTAGAGAACGTTGAACTGAGTAGACTCCTACAAAATGCAGAAGACTCAGGAGAAGCATGGATTGCAGCTTCAATTACAAGCCACAAAAGAGGCCTTGGAAAAGTTGAAGTGCAACAAAGGCTTAGTGAATCCATCATCACCCGCTTTAGAATCAACAACTAAGGTCAACAATGTTGGTAATTCTTTAGTCTCATTTTCACATGATGATGATGATTTGGGTGCTTTTGAAAAGAACACTCCAAACAAAGGTCGAACTCATTTTCAAAACCATTGAGGAAGGAGGACGCTGAGAGCACATCACAATCTTCCTGTCATAGTGAGAATTGTAGAAGAAGAGCTAAGGAAAGTACTTATCTCTAGGCCTGCACCAAAGACAACCAATAAAGGTATAAAAAGTCTCAGTATTCTAATTCTCCTTTTGATTACAAGCAAATTGATAATGATCAGAAAATTTTATGATGTAGAAGACCATGTGCATTTTGTGTCTTGTATAACCATGTTGCTTCCAAGTGTTAAAAAATAATGGCTGTGAGAAAGAGGAAAAGACATGAAGACTCTTCTCCACATCAAGGTAGGAAGAAGTTAAGAAAAGTCTAGAGGAAGAAGAATTTTTGCAGACATTGCAACAAGGGTGGACATCAGAGAGTCGCATATTGGGAGCTCCATCCATAACAGTTAGCAAAGAAGGAAAAAAAGGAACCTGTGAAGGTACCAACTGGTGAAGTTATTCAAGAGAGTCAGCTACAGGAAGAAGGCCCATTCACTTGGTTGGGTGACATATGGCATCATCAAAACATTTTTTGAGCCTAACCAAATTTGTAAATCACATGTTGTGAAATGTTTGTAGAGATACTGAAGTGTTTGTCATCAACATGGTGGTATTTTTGGCCTTTTAATCGATAGCTTGGGTATTGAATTTTTTTACAATTGACCATGAGTGTGTTATAAATTCTTCACAAGTAGAGGGTTTTCTTGGGTCATGATTGATCTTGTAATTGAACATGTATTAGTAGTTATGGGTTTTCATATAATAAAGGTGTCAATTTCATCATTCTGAGTTCTAAAGTATGAAGGTGAAGAAAATGAAAGGTGGCCTATCAAGGCATATGTTATGTAGATAGAGATTGTAGTAATGTTTATGTTTTTAGAAGGCCAAAAGCTCCTTGGTGGGGAGGAATGATTCAGGTGGTTCTGAACAGGCTCAAAAATAAAATTTGGATTTCATCGAAACTAGGACTTGAACAAAGAGCTCGTCATCCTGATATGACTTCATATGTGTAAATTATTAGTAGTCAAAGTTAAAGTCAAAAGTAGTATTTTTGTCTCCAACTAAATTTGGAGCACATCTAAATATAGCATAATCTCTAAATTTGGTGGCACTTAACTAAATGACACTTTAACACTTATCGATAGCCGAAACTAGTCAATTTTTCACTTATTTCATTTTTTCAGTGACCCCTAAAATTCAACCAACGGTTTTTGACTAGTTGTTTTTAAAATCTATATAATATATATATATATATATATATATATATATATATATATATATATATATATATATATACATATATATACATATATATACATGGTCCATCTCCCGTCATTATAGTGGCCACATTATATTAAAAGGGTTGGCATGTATCAAATATGCGTCAGTTGCCGGCAGGCTCGCCCAAAAGCAACCCTAAAAAGTAACACCTCCAAAACGGTTAACGAGACCCCAACAGTTAATAAAACAAAACAACCACCTTTTTGGGGGAGGTTTTGGGGTTGGAACTCAGGCCTGCCCCACCAAGTTTAGACACCCAACCAATCCGCCTAATGACCACCTTGTTAACTATACCCACAAAGCTTTTATTTAAATTGGAAGTTTCCCATTCGATGAAGGGAAGGCCAAGTGGAGCTATGAGGAACCAAGAGCATAACCCAACACCTGGTGGGCATGTAGACTGAGGCTGACGATGCAGTGGAACCCTTAGTAGACATGCAGTTGAACCATGAGGAGAGGAAGCTTTGAGGAATCTTTTATATTCCCTGGGGCAATATTTTGACGGTGTTAGAAATATGCCAAGTTTATACTCATCTAAATGAAAATTTCACCAAGAATCTAATGGTGCAAACGATTCTCTGGTATGAGTAGCCTATTTTTCTAAGACAGAACATTGAGAAGTGGAACCATGAAATAGGAATCTGCAAGTTATATTTTAGATTCCTTGGAGGCCTAGATTTGATAGTTTCTAAATGGGGTCAAATTTATACTCAAATTTCACGATTTTTCACAAGGATCATGATGTCATAACGTGTTTTAGCATCTAAGCAACTGATTTTTAAGCCATCGCTTGATTGGGACATACATTGATCCATTTTGTACCACTTTATGTGAGAGGTCCATTTTATGCCATCTTATGTGAGTGGATCATTTTATACCACTGATGTGTGAGAATCCGTTTATGTTACTTTTGTGAGAGATTATTCCTTTGTCATGTTGAAGGAGAATGTCTTCATAATAGCCTTGGTGAAAATTTCATGTAATAAAAGTTAATAAAGGAAAAATAATAACCATGGTGGATGGGACACTTATTCCAAGCTGAGTGTTGGGCAAAATCATAGTGATGGGGATCACTAATGATTTATTAATGGCTAAGGAAATTGGAAAAGGCAATGGAAAAGGTTTTGGAAAGGAAAAATGGCATTTGGCACATTTATTTATGAAAATAATGTAAATTAGGAGAAAAGAGAGGTGAAAGGTCACAGGTTGTATGTGAGGAGGAAAATCAAGGGAAATAAAGGAAAATGAAATAAATAGAGGCCTAATTAATAAAAAGGCTTCTAAGGATCAGTTCACAGAATTTTATCAGTTCATCTTTAGAGCTCTCTCTCTATTCTCTCTCTCTCATACTCTTGGAAAATTAGATTTTTCTTGGAGAACTCTTGGAGAGTGTAGCATACTTGGAGTTTTGGAGCAATAAGGCAAAGGAAGAGTAGGAAGGTGCAAGAGGACATTAAGATCAACATCTACAATGATTTTTTCTTGCAAGTACTGAGTTGCATGTATGTTTTCCTCACTAGTTTTGGCATGCATGACATATGCAGGTGGTTTATTGGTCATGATATGTCATTGACCTAGAGGATTGCCTAGATTCATAGTGGATTTTCATAGCCTTTCCATTTCCTAGATAACCATGGTTTTGTGGTTTTATTTCTTTATTTTCTAGTTCATTCTCATGTTTCTCTTAGCTTGGGTTGAGTTACTAGTTCCTGGAGCCTTGGTTGGAAAAATGCTCTGGAGCCCTATAACAGCTTAGGTTGATTTATTATTCCCGGGGCCTTGGTTGGACAAACATTGTGGAGCCTTTGGTGGGTTGAGTTACAAGTCCTGGAGCCTTGGTTGGACAAACACTCTAGAGCCCGGAAGTAGTTGTGGGTTGAGTTACTATTCCTAGAGCTTGGGTTGGAACAAATGATCTGGATCCTTGGAAGGCTTGGATAGATACCAATCTGGTGATGGTTTTGTGATGTCCAACCATGAGGTGGAATCATTATTTGATGGATTGAAGTGGTTGGCCTTTGGAAGCCCTCGATGGTTTTAGATTGATGTGTTTTATGATATCCCACATTCATGCTTGCAATATGGCACAAGGGTGAATGGATGAAGAGATATTTGGTTCAGCCACGTCTATGGTCGTGTCATTCATGGAAGTCCCACAATTGGTTGGCCTTTACATCATTAATATGAGGTTATTTCTCTTTGTTATTTTATGAGTATTGTACTGCTTTATATGTGGACCATATGGTTGTTGTTTCCTTGGTATTTCTATTTTTATTATGTTGGTTATGAATATGTATTATGACAATGGTTTTGTATGGCTCTCATCATTTTTTTACTTGTAAATGAATGAAAAATGTATATATGGCCTAATAAATGAAACTTTAGCTAATGTGTTGAAGCATCAATGCTTATTAGTGATTCATAGATGAGTATGAGACCCCTATGCACTTAGATCTGTATTTTACACCTATAGATTACATATTTGTGATATGTTCGACGAAATTCCCATCATGACTTATAGGGGTGCATTCAAGGGCTTGTTCAAGTAATTGTATTTGTATGGTCATTCCATTGTTATCTTTCTATTCTGAAGGTGTCATTTAGTTTTAGATAGTGACCTGGGCTTTGGGCTTAAAAAAGTGGCTCAAATCCCGGGGACGTTGGCACAACACTAATCACTAGAATAGTCCCTGGACACTAGAATACCATGCTATGGAAGTGTCCAGAGCCTTCTGGATGCATGCATTCCCATATCATCGGAGTGTATAGGGGTTAATTTGTCTAAAAACTTAGTGGGATCCAAGGATTGGTTACCTGAGAGGTTGGGATGGTTCCTGGGAGTCCTGTTGTGGATGTGGAAGGTCTATATGGTGTTTTTCCATCAGTTCCACTTCCTTAACATGAATTAGGAGGTTAAATCATATCATAGTAACTTCTTGTCACATGTTTACCCAGGTTAGTCGGTTACTTGGGTAGATGTGAGAGGAGGGTGTTACAGAGTGGTATCACAACATGGTTCACACCTCGAACTACATGGGTTGTGTGTTGGTCATGCATTCATGTCCGTTGCATATGTGTTTCTTGTGTTATAAGACATTGTGCTTGTTACATTTGTATGGTATGGGTCATGGTTGTGGTGATGTCGCCATGGAAATTTGATGGTGTTTTTGTCGAGAGTTTCTTCATGAGTGTATGATTGATAATGCATTGTTTACATGCATTATTGTTCACATGTGGTCAAGTGTATAGTGATGTGGTGGTTGTTTTCATGTATGAGGTCGTGGTATGTGTTAGCACCTAAATCTGCCTTAGGCTGAAGAAGGAAAAAATTAGGGTAACCACAAACCACACTCAGTTTGGTAGCTAGCCCTACCAGAGCAGGAGAGGGCTCTCTTCGAGTCACACTCAGCGAATGGATAGGCAAAATGGTCTGAGATGACTTAAAATGCAATGTTTACCTTAGGATAGTAAGTGAAAAGTGATTTTGGAAAAGATTTTTGAAAGTGACCGAGCTTCTGGGATGTATATGGGACTAGCACTTAGCAAAGAATAGAGAATTGAGAATGAAGGCACAGATTATTCCGTGGGGCAAGGTAGGCGGGAAGTGCAGCAATTTCAACTTAAGGTGACGCGGAATGGAAAGATCTCCGAAGATAGTGAAAAGGGCATGGTCGCATGAATCCTTTTCAACAGAAGAATAACACTGCACATGAAATTTTCCCACAAACAGAGCAATATAAATTGAATTCTACCTAATCTCACTTAGAAAATTTCACTGAAATGAAACATGAAATGAATTATGAAACATAACAAGATACATATGGAACATAAGAACACATTTGCTACACTCACAACCACAAGAATCTCATGAAACAGAGCCGCTGCCTTTCATTAACTCTTTGTCAAAAATACACAGTGAAGAAACAGAGTTTCTTTCCCACAGTCTCCCAGAAGTTACAAGCCAGCCAACCCTTTGCAAATAACTTGCATACAATATATAGAAAGTGTAGAGAAGAGATGGAACGCCCAGGGGTTGGGAAGTTACTCAAATCATTTCGAAAAGGAGATGGAGAGCCAACCATCAGCTACAAGTGCAGTGCTCTCAAGCATGACATTTGGCTGGGGTGACCCTTTGCATTCTTTTGCCACTTGGATAGATGCCCACCTGGAGAGAAAATTCTTTAAAAGGTGCCCTTGGTGCCAAAAAACCGAAGTGTAGATGACCGGGCCCACTTGGAGAAGTCGCGACCCGAAATTTCGCAAAACGGGAGCAAATTGGCCGTTTTTTCCCCTGTGAGCCGCGCCAAATTCTCTGTGCATCGTGCCACTTTGGAGCCTATTTTGGGGAACTTGCAGGTGTCCAAAATGTGCCCAAGTGGGCTTGTTGGAAAGCCTGTCCTGTATACTTTGCAAACCCACTAGAATTTCTCAATTTAGTGCTCATTTTCGACTCCAAATCATCATTCTCCCAAGACTGCTTTCTGTGTGTCAAAAAAGTGGCAGAGAGGCCATTTTTGGGTGTTTGTTGACCTTTAGGAGACCCAAAACTTGTCAAAATTTCTTGCCCAGACACCAGTAGTCGTAATTTTTGATGCTGAATCCAAATATGCAAGTGGTTTCTCCATTGGAGCCCTAGAATTTTAGCGTCGTGCCAGTGGCGCGGCACACAGGGAGGAATTTCCTGTTTTGTGCCCAAAAATTTTGCCTGTGACCAAAATTTGCCCAAATTTTTTGAAATTTGGGCTGGAGGTTCCCTATGAAGTGCTTTACTGTGCCAAGGAAGCCTCAGCCAAGATTCGAAGCCGATCTTGCTCCTTTGCCTCCTTTGCCTCTTTTGCCTCTTTTCTCGCTTTGCTCAATTTTGCCTTTAGGCTCCTGATTCTCGTCTTGGAACTCATGTTGCGGGCCTAGTAGTGATGATTCAAGCATCTCAGCATGTCTTTACCCCTATTTTCTTTGTCCAACAGCCTCTCCAAATGCATGTTGACCCTCTCAAGGTTGGACTCTCGGTCTTCATTGATTTCTTGCTCCAAAGAGGTGAGCGGAACCCTTCTTCTTTGAGCAACTTGGTGATGCTCACGAATGTTCTGCAGCTCCATGATCATCTATTGGTCCTCAAGCTATTTGTTTCTCCGCTCCAGGTAGTTCATGTTCCACTTGGCCCTTTCTAGATCAATGGTCAAGTCTTCAATCTCTGATTGTTGCTCTTTGATGATCTCTATAAGCTCCTCATTGGTGGGTTCTGCATCTGGCTCATCATCCTGGAGGAGAACAAACTCGGTCTCCTACTCACCTGATGGCCCCTCCTCATGCACTGGCTCCTTGCCCTTACCCTGCTCCTGTGATGCTGATGGCGGAAGCGAGGCCCCTTCCACCCCGGGTGGAGATAACACTCGCTTTGCTGCTGCAAACAATGGTCTGGTGCCTTTCGGATAACCTCTCTGATATGTGATGAAAACTGGCATGGTAATGGTCTCATGACTCTCAAACGGATGTGAAGGACTTCCCATCTCAGGCTCAAACTGATATGAAGGACCTCCCAGCTCATGCTCAGCCTGATGTGAAGGACCTCCCACTTCATGTTCTGCCTCTGATATCACCGGTGGCGCGCTAAATAAATCACAGGAAATGAAGTCCTCCCAAGCTATACCCTGTAATCCCAACTGATGGTCCACCAAAATCTGGATGAGAGAAAAATGATAAACACTGTTTAGCTACTGTCGTGGGGTCTTGCGCTGAATGAAGTTTTTCATCTTCTCAATGTTGTTGCAGATGAAAAATGGGAGGCTCATCATCTTCACCCTAGTGAAGTGCATGAGCAAGCGGATGTGATAGGCATAAAGGCAAGAAAACCTCCCCTCGCAACTGAAATATTTCATGATCAATCTCATGAGTGGGGCATACTCATCCCTCAAAAATCTGAATGGAAAAACTCTAGTGAGCTGGCTCAAGCAGCTGTTCTTGATATAAGGCTCATAGTGATGCCTCTCCACTTTCTTCTTCTTATGCCACTGCTCTCCAACGTTAGGTATCCCTGTTGCCACTGATATAGCCTCCGGTGTCAAGGTGAAAGTGACCCCAGCCAGTATAGATTGGCCTCCCTATAGATGAAGTGCAAAAAGGTGGGCCAACTCATGATGTACTCTGACATTTGCCACCCTTTGGCAAAATTCATAACATGCCAAGTGCTGGAAACAAGACATGGCAAGTGGGCATGTCTGTAGCTCTGTGAGGGTGTTGGGCTTGTCTCTGAGATGTCTTCCACTCCAGTGATGTCTCCCATGGGCCCTCTCTCCTGAAGATGTGTCACTGTGTGTATCCCCCTCATAATCTGATGAATTTTCTGATGCCATCACTGCTGCTTGTACCCTGAGTTTAGTGCTGCCCTTCGAATTCAATGACACTGATGAATGCTTTGAAAATCTGTTACCAAGGGGACAATAAAACAGGGGAGTGTTAGGAGGGGAATGATGAAAAGGGGAATAGGGGTTTAAAGGAGAAATTTATCAGGGATTTGGGAGTGTTTGGGGTATGGTTTTGATGGGGTAGGGTTTGGGATATTCTTAGCTATAGGAATAAATAGGACAAATAGATATGATTGCAATATAGCTACGGTGATGGTAAGTGTAAAATTCTACAGGAAATTAGCTGATCAAGGTAGGATAAGAGCTTATTTAGCAATTGTGTTACTGTAGCAAAAACCCTAGCTTTTTGTCCTCCTTTATGTCATTTTTGGGTTTGGTTTAAAAAAAAATTTGCTTTTGATTTCATGGTCACCAAAACATATTTTTCCTTGAGTTAAGGATCAATGGTTAAAAGATTTATGGGCACTTTTGCAATGTTGAGAGCCAATTTACAAAAATTTGGGAGATTTGGTGCTTTTTTAGGCTCACAGGCCTGTGCGCCGCGCGCCGGGTATGCGCCGCGCCAGTGTAGTGTTAACACTGTGGTTGGGCTCCGAGTGCGCCGTGTGCTCTGAGTGCGCTGCGCGCTCAGAATTTCACCATGAATTTCTTGCAGGGATAGGGAAAGGGTTATGGGGTGGATTTAGGGTGGTTTTCTTAGGAAAAATGGTGAAGGGGAGATGAGAAAGATGATGGGTGAGGGGACAAGGGGAGTGGAGTGAAACCTTGGTGCTATCATCTAATTTTTGCAACCCCAACTATCATCTTCTTGGTGATTTTCTTATGGTTGACCTTATGCTTTTGTTGGAAATAATACTGAGAGGGGGGGTGAATTAGAATTATTAAAACTTTTCAATATACCACCCAAATTTATACTTCAACTTATTCTTCAGATATTGATGATTAACTTATGCATAATAAGAACATGAAAAACAGATAGTCACATCATAAAACACCAGATATAAGGTGGAAACCCAATGTGGGTGAAAACCACCTGCTGCAATATGTCTCTATCTTCTTTCAATTAGAAACTTCTTTTACAATGATTTTGTACTGGTGCAGTCCTTTACCAGTACGCAGGCTACAACCTGCAGAGAGCTACAACTCTCTCTTGTTTTCCAATTTCTCCTAGAAGGGAGCTACAACCCTTCATTCAAGGACCACTTTTCATAAATTTTCAAACTGGATCCAAGAATATCAAATAATCATTAAGTACATGCAAATTACCCAAACTCCATATACAATCAACCAAGAGTCACCCAACTTCTCAGAATGTTGTAAACAGAAAGATAGTACCAGAAATATAAACCCAGAACTCTGCAGCAAGAGATGAAAGATAACCAACAAATGTTTTTAAGACAGATCCGCAGTTCTTCTTTATCTGGACTGCGAGGGTTCACACTTCTCCTTCTGCGTCTCTGCGTATCCCCGCAGAGACCCTTCCGCTTCGCCGCGTACCCACGCACTGTGTCTTCAATCGCGCCGCGTACTTTCACTGTGGCCCCGCACCTCGGCTTCTATCGCGCCGCGGAGCTACGCACCTACGGCTTCTGTAGCGCTGCGTTCCTTTACTATGCCTCCGCAACTGATCCTGTATCAGACCGTGTACCTTTACTGTGCTTCCGCACCTGAACCTCTATCACGCCGCGTACCTCCGCACTGGTACTTTTGCTCTGCTGCGTACCCTCGCACTTTCTCTGTGTATCACCTGCGTTCCTCCGCACCGGAACTTCCGCTCTGCTGCGTACGCCCGCACTTTCACAGTGAATGGTCTACGTACCTCTGTTTAGAACCCAATTAAATAGTCCTCCTATGTGCCACTGACAGTCAGATTCTCAGATCTGATCTTGTGCCCGATAGATCACGCTTTATAGATTCACTTTCAACTTCACTTTTATATAGATCAAGCTTTTAAACCGATAACCCAATATTTTAGATCTTAAGATATTCAATTTGCAAAGATGATTTAGCCAAGTGATCTCCTTCCCTATTTATAGTCAAGCCCTTATTCACACCATGGGACAAAACCATCAATAACCAATACAAGGGATCCAAACCGGGGCTAAATTAGATCCTATACCACGGGCCAAAACCATAGAATCAAGAACGGCGGGCTAAATACCATGGGCCAAACATAAGAAACCCCACGTGAGCGCGCTTCTCTGCCTTGAAGTGAGTGAACTGGGGGTCCGCACCTCATGAACGGGTAACTTGCAGGTATGAACGCACTTCCTGGCTGGCGTACCTGCGGGTCCGCACCTTTTGAACCATTCACTTGCGTACCTCTTAATTTCCAACATTTTGAGAGCCTGAACAGAGGATTGCCACTTGAGTGAGTTGCCATCAAGTACAACACCTGTAACATAGAGCCATACCAGAATCATAATGCCAACAATCTCCCCCTTTGGACTTGATGGCAACCTCAAGATCTTCAACGTCATTCTCCCCCTTTGACATCAAGGGCAAAGGGTTATGCTCCCCCTAAGAACATGCTCCCCCTGACTATAAAACAGATCTGCAAAGAAGCACCATAATCCACCAAACACCATAAATGACCATGAAAGAGATAGAGACATATTGCAGCAATATTCAGACCAACATCCATGATCTCCTTATGTACTTCCTCCATAATGCCAACAATGCATTATATGCTCCCCCTGAACCTGTGCAATTCGATCTTCGACCAATCCGTAATCCAGCATATGTACGCATATACCCCAGATGAACCTTGCGTACAACCAACAATCAGAAGAGATTCAATCGACAAGATGATGCATCAACAACCCCCAGCTTTTGCCTGAGGTATTCAAAGGTCTCCCTAGGCAATGGTTTGGTGAGTATATCAGCAACTTGTTCCTTAGAAGGAACATACTCCAACTTGACCTTTTGTTCAAGTACTTGTTCCCGGAGAAAATGATACTTGATCGGTATGTGCTTGGTCTTTGAATGCATGACTGGGTTCTTTGAAATGCTGATTGCACTTGTATTATCACATAAGATGGAGATGGGTGGTATACAAGTGATTTGAAAATCCTACAAGGTCTGCATCATCCAAAGGAGTTGAGTGTAGCAAGATGCAGCAGCAACATATTCCGCTTCAGCTGTAGACAAGGCAATCGAACTTTGTTTCTTGCTGAACCAAGATACTAATCTGGAACCCATAAAGAATGCACCACCACTTGTGCTCTTCCTGTCATCCATGCTTCCGGCCCAATCTGCATCTGTATAAGCATGAAGTGTGAGATCTGTATCTCTAGGATACCATAAGCCATAATTTTGAGTCCCTTGAAGATATTTGAAAATTCTCTTCACTGCCTGAAGATGCGTTTCCTTTGGATTTGCCTGAAATCTTCCAACTATTCCCACTGCATGCATGGTGTTTGGTCGGGTACCTGTCAAATAAGGTAGACTTCCAATCATAGACCTGTAGGTTGGTTGATGCACTGTTGCTGATTCATCATTTGCACTGAGGCTACATCCTGTGACCATGGGTGTACATACTGGTTTTGCATCTTCCATGCCATATTTCTTCAAAATCTGCTTGATATACTTGGTTTGAGACAAGAAGATCCCTCCTTCCTTTTGTTGGATTTGCAAACCAAGAAAATATGTCAATTCTCCAAGCAAGGACATTTCGAATTCTTTCTGCATCACTAAGGCAAAGCTTTGACTCATAGATTCTTCATTGCTGCCAAAGATAATGTCATCTACATACACAATAAGTATTAGCAATTTGTCATTTTCAATTTTTATATAAAGATTGCTCTCTGCCGATCCTTTTGAAAAGCCTTGTTGATGAAGATATTTGTCCAACCGATAGTACCAAGCCCTTGGAGCTTGTTTAAGACCATAGAGAGCCTTCTTCAGTCTACATACAAGATTTGGATCATTTCCAAGAATGAAACCATCTGGCTGCTCAATGTATACTTCTTCTTCTAAGTCTCCATTCAGAAAGGTTGATTTCACGTCCATTTGAAATAATTTGAACTATTGAAACCTTGAGAGAGCAAGGAACATTCAGATGGCCTCAAGTCTTGCAACAGGAGCAAAAGTTTCTTCAAAATCTATTCCTTCTTGCTGCGCATACCCTTTACACACAAGTCTGGCCTTGTTTCTAATTACTTCCCCATTTTCATTCAACTTATTTTTGAAGACCCATTTTGTCCCTATAACATTCTTATCCTTTGGTCTAGGAACCAACTCCCAAGTGTTGTTCTTTTCGATCTGCTCAAGTTCTTCATCCATTGCTTTGACCCAACATTCATCTTTGCATGCTTCTTTCACATTTTGTGGTTCAGTGGAAGAGAGTAATGCCAGATAGCTTGAAGCTTCTGCAATTTTTCTTCTTGTTTGTACACCTGCTTCTTTCTCCCCCAAAATCTGAGATTCTGGATGATTCTTCTGAACATACCTGGATGGAGTCTTCTCTTCTATCCTTATCTGTTCCTCTGGTGCTTCTTGAGGTTCTTCTTCTTCATCATTCTGTCTTTGAGGGTAGTCTTCATCTTCTTCGATATTTTCATGATTTACTTGCCTAGGAATGTATCCCTTTTCATCAACCACTACATCAATGCTGTCAATAATTCTTCCAAGTCTTTTATTGTAGCACTTATATGCTTTGCTGTGTGGAGAATAACCAAGAAGAATGCCTTCATCTGCTCTAGGTTCAAGTTTGCCAAGTTGCTCATCAGTATTCTTAATATAGCATTTGCTCCCAAAGATTTTGAAGTGCTTTACGGAAGGAGTCTCACCATACCAGAGCTCATGAGGAGTTTGAGTGTTGTTCACTCGGACATTTGTTTCGTTGAGAATAACAACCGCAGCATATGCAGCTTCACCCCAGAAAGTTGTGGGAGTTCCAGACTCATCAAGCATAGCACGAGCCATTTGTTGGACTGTTCTGTTCATCCTTTCCACCACTCCATTTTGCTGAGGAGTTCTAGCTGTAGAGAATTCTCTTCTTATCCCATGTTCTTCACAGAAATCGAAGAATTCATTTGAGGTAAACTCCCCACCTCTGTCGGACCTGAGGCACTTAATTTTGTGACCTGATTCATTTTCAACCAAGGCTTTGAAGGATTTTAATTTTTCGAATGCTTCGTCTTTGTGCTTCATAAGTCCTAACCAAACAAACCTGGAGAAATCATCAATGAATAATATCAAGTATTCTTCTCCTCGAGGTGTCATTTTCCTAAATGGACCACATACATCTGTATGGACTAGCTCAAGAGGCATGCTAGCTAATCCTTCCTTCTCTGGAAAGTTAGTTCTGGTTTGCTTTCCAAACTGACATGATTTGCATATGGTGTTGTCTGGAATTTTGATATCTGGAAGACCACGAACTGCCTGATATTTGCATGCTTTCCTTATTTGTGAAAAGCTTAGATGCCCCAACCTCTGGTGCCATAACCAATGTTCATCATCCTTGCTCAAATAGCATTGTTGTTGTCCTTCTTCAAATATGTATAGATTATTTGGAGTTCTTCTACCTTTGATCACTGTTTCACCTGTATTAAGATCACGAACACGACATCCATTTGATCTAAATATTACCTCGGTTCCTTGATCACACATCTGGCTGACACTCAGAAGATTATGCTTCAGTCCATCAACATACAAAACATTTCCAGCTTTGACCTTTTCTTTTAACTGAGCAGTGCCTTTTCCTTTTATAGCTGCAGGAGTATCATTTCCAAAAGAAACTTTCTTACCCTTTTCTAAAGCAGAATATGATTCAAGTTTTTCTTTATCACCTGTCATATGCTTCGAACATCCACTGTCGATGTACCATAGATTTTCTTGTCCCTCTGCATAAAATTCTATCCCACATCTTTCTGTTTGTGGTTCCTTTATTCTCCATGTTCTGGTGCTCCTGCATTCAGAATCTTCATGACCAAAGTTATTGCAAATAGAACATTCAACTTCATTTTCAAGAGCCGAAAAGTTGTTATAGGTCCTTTTTGTAAACCCGGTCATACTTCTTTGTTTTTGAGCTTCTCTAGTCATGATTGTTTTATATGCAACACATTGAGCTGCTTTGTGACCAAAGTTATGGCAAGAGAAACATTGTCCATTGAAGAAACTTCTGCGATTATCAAGTCTACCGGCCAAATGATTGTAATTTCTATTGTCATCCATTTTTGAAGCAAATTGAGAAGATTTTACCTGTGGCTGGTTGTAGTTTTTGTTCACCTTTAAGATGAATTGCCCCTGGTTTACCTGATAGTCTTTGTTTGTTCTCGATGTAATTCGTCCCTGCTTTACCTGGTGATCTCCATTGTGCTTTTGCTCATTCCTTCTTGCTACATCAAGATAATTATTTGAGGTGGATGCTTGAGATGTTTCTCCATTGTATCCCAAACCTGTCTTGTTTAGTGGAGAACGCTGTACATTGATGATCTCATCCAGAGTTTCAGATCCTTTGACAAACTTAAGATTAATAGCCTTTGTTTTCTCAATTTCTTTTCTAAGGCCAACAATTTCACATTCTAACTTTTCAAGAAGTTTTTCTTTTTCATCAATTTGAAATTGTAGGGTATCAATTATCACATTCTTTTCTTCTATACATGTCTTGAGTCTAGAAATCTCTTCATAAAAGCTATCCACATCTATAGCATCCATGTAATCATCATCTTCAAATGCCATTAAAATTTTATAGTCATTACTTCGTTCATCTTCATCACTATTTGATAGACCATCACTGTCTTCATGAGTGTAGTAGCTTTTCTTATTTCCATTCTGTTTCTTGTTCCATCTAGCAGGTTCCTTTCCTTTATCAATCTTATCCTTATGAGGACATTTGGCAGCATAATGACCTACTCTTCCACAAGCAAAACATTTAAAAGGTAACTTACCTCTGAACCTTCCAGTACCCCGTTGAAGATTTCTGACAAAATTTGATTCTTCTTCTTCTTCTGGCATGTGACTTGCTTCATAGTAGTCTCCTTTGCCTGAAGCCTTAAAGGCAGCTTCTCTCCTGTCTGATGGACCTCCTTTTGTCATTTCATAGGCAGTTAGAATTCCGTGTAGCTGAGACATAGTAAGAGTTCGTAGATTTTCCTTTTCTTCTATTGCAGACACTTTAGATTCAAACTTGGGGGACAATGATCTTAGAACTTTTTCAACCACAATAGCCTCTTTTATTTCTTCACCCAAGTTTTTCATGCAATTAACAATCTCGTCTACCCGAAGGAAATAGTTAGCCACACTTTCATCATTAGACATTCTGAGATTCTCATACTGAATCCTGAGGGTTTGAAGTTTAGCACGCTTTACCTGTTCATCTCCTTCGTAGCTCAAGACAATCTTGTCCCATATTTCTTTTGCGGATTTATATTGCATAACCTTCACGAATTCTGTTTGAGATAAGCATCCCAGCAGAGTATTGACTGCTTTAGCATTTGTTTCATATTTCTTCTTCTTGGCTGGATCTGTAGGAGTAGCTGAAGGAAAAGTGTAGCCTGTATCTATGATATCCCAAACTTCTGTACCAAGAGATTGAAGATAGGCAGTAACTCTTACCTTCCAATAATTGAAGTTTGTCCCATCAAAAATTGGTGGCCTGATTGATGCTTCCCTCTCGTAGTTGCTCATGATGAATGATCTTCCTTCAAGCGATCAAGCTTCTCTGAAGGACCTGCTCTGATACCAATTGTTGGAAATAATACTGAGAGGGGGGGTGAATCAGTATTATTAAAACTTTTCAATATACCACCCAAATTTATACTTCAACTTATTCTTCAGATATTGATGATTAACTTATGCATAATAAGAACATGAAAAACAGATAGTCACATCATAGAACACCAGATATAAGGTGGAAACCCAATGTGGGTGAAAACCACCTGCTGCAATATGTCTCTATCTTCTTTCAATTAGAAACTTCTTTTACAATGATTTTGTACTGGTGCAGTCCTTTACCAGTACGCAGGCTACAACCTGCAGAGAGCTACAACTCTCTCTTGTTTTCCAGTTTCTCCTGGAAGGGAGCTACAACCCTTCATTCAAGGACCAATTTTCATAAATTTTCAAACTGGATCCAAGAATATCAAATAATCATTAAGTACATGCAAATTACCCAAACTCCTTATACAATCAACCAAGAGTCACCCAACTTCTCAGAATGCTATAAACAGAAAGATAGTACCAGAAATATAAACCCAGAACTCTGCAGCAAGAGATAAAAGATAACCAACAAATGTTTTTAAGACAGATCCGCAGTTCTTCTTTATCTGGACTGCGAGGCTTCGCACTTCTCCTTCTGCGTCTCTGCGTATCCCCGCAGAGACCCTTTCACTTCGCCGCGTACCCACGCACTGTGTCTTCAATCGCACCGCGTACTTTCACTGTGGCCCCGCACCTCGGCTTCTATCGCGCCACGGAGCTACGCACCTACGGCTTCTGTAGTGCTGCGTTCCTTTACTGTGCCTCCGCAACTGATCCTGTATCAGACCGCGTACCTTTACTGTGCTTCCGCACCTGAACCTCTATCACGCCGCGTACCTCCGCACTGGTAATTTTGCTCTGCTGCGTACCCTCACACTTTCTCTGTGTATCACCTGCGTTCCTCCACACCGGAACTTCCGCTCTGCTACGTACGCCCGCACTTTCACAATGAATGGTCTGCGTACCTCTGTTTAGAACCCAATTAAATAGTCCTCCTATGTGCCACTGACAGTCAGATTCTCAGATCTTGATCTTGTGCCCGATAGATCATGCTTTATAGATTCACTTTCAACTTCACTTTTATATAGATCAAGCTTTTAAACCGATAAACCAATATTTCAGATCTTAAGATATTCAATTTGCAAAGATGATTTAGCCAAGTGATCTCCTTCCCTATTTATAGTCAAGCCCTTATTCACACCATGGGACAAAACCATCAATAACCAATACAAGGGATCCAAACCGGGGCTAAATTAGATCCTATACCACGGGCCAAAACCATAGAATCAAGAACGGCGGGCTAAATACCACGGGCCAAACATAAGAAACCCCACGTGAGCGCGCTTCTCTGCCTTGAAGTGAGTGAACTGGGGGTCCGCACCTCATGAACGGGTAACCTGCGGGTATGAACGCACTTCCTGGCCGGCGTACCTGCGGGTCCGCACCTTTTGAACCATTCACCTGCATACCTCTTAATTTCCAACATTTTGAGAGCCTGAACAGAGGATTGCCACTTCAGTGAGTTGCCATCAAGTACAACACCTGTAACATAGAGCCATACCAGAATCATAATGCCAGCAGCTTTTGGGTGACATTTAAACATCTTATAAACGCCATATCATTGACAAATTTGATGTACAAGAGGTGTCATAAAGCCTACCTTTTGATTTGACAGCTTTCACAAAGATTTGAAATGGTTTGGCACTGTTTTTATGCCCCTGGCTGTGTGCGTCGCGCGCCAAGCCCAGTGCGCCGTGCACCCTGAGTGCGCTGCGCCCTTGTTGGTTTTTCACTATGGGTTGGCTACCGGTGCGTTGCACCCTCCGTGTGCATCGCGCGCCCTGGTGTATGTGCCGCGCCCTTTGGAAACCGGCTCTCCTCCACTCAAACCCTCATGAATTTTCTTTCTCACTTTTCTAATTTCTCTCCAAGCTTGCCAAAGCACAAATGATTTTTTTTTTGGGCCATAACATGTATATATAGGCTAGGGAGAGGTGAGTTTGATTTTTTCTTCTTTGCAAACCCACTTTATAATGTTTATGTTTTGCACTTTTTGTTGACTTTAAAACACTCTGCTTTTTTCCTTTTTCTCTGAAATTTTGGCTCTCATGATAAAATTTTCGGCATTTCTTTGCGGGGACTGTGTGACTAGGCCTCTGGCTTTAAAATCCATGACTGCATCTGAAAATGTCAACTGTCGATTTTTTGGAAAATTTTGTCATAGTTGACCTTGTTTGACTTTTCTTAAAAACAGAGTTTTGAAGAAGAGTCGATGTCTCTTTAGGTGATGATGATGCTTTCTTGAACCACAGCTGTATAAGATCTCCCTCTGGCCTGCATGATTTTGTTCCAGACATGTTTTTTCAAAAACCACATTGATGTTTTCCTAGACCCAGCAATAAAAAGGACTTTGACTTGTAATATGACCAGACCTTGGCTATCCTGAATTTCAGTGATTGTGGATCAAGACCTGAACCAGCAGGGGCCATACATGAGGTAAAATAAGTAGCATGACTTTCTCCGTCAGATCATGACATGTCCCTAGCGAAATGCAGCTGAAAGGATGGAGCGGGACACCTAAAATTGAAATGAACAAAGAGCTTTGATCTCTGACGGAGGGCTGACCAGACCGACTCTAACATTGGCTCCAATAGGGATGGCAGCTCCTTGGAGGTGCCAAGAACTGCAGATCTTTGGGTGAGCAGACAGTGCCTTCATCCATTGGGCTATGGAGTCCATTATTCTGACAAACCAACATGACTCAATTTATTGACTGAAACTTGACTCAAACTGACTCAATGCGAACTGAAATGACTGAAAAACTTGACTCTATGCAAAAGGAAATGACTCATGACTGACTTAACTAAAACAAGTATTTACAAAGCTTGTTCAATGGCAGCAGTCCATCAAGATTCAAGGGTTTCAAATCAAGATGACAGCCACCTACGTACTAATGCAATATGTACAATCATGTGTAATGTGTCTTCCAATGTAACCAATCAGGGAGATGCCTCCTTGATTGATTCTCCTGAACATATCTTCTGGTCAACACTAGATACTTGTAACTGGGCATCCAAAAAACTAATTGACCTTGATCTCCTTCATCACCGAATACTACAATAATCACCTTCATGGCTGACTGCAGTAAATCTGCCATTGGATCCTGAAGAACATGAAGATTTTCTTCCTGCTGAAGAAACAAGGTGTCCTTTGCTTCGAATTCTGATCTTCCTTCATCATGTGCTTCAGTAAAACTATGCTCCTAGGCTTAAAAAAGCTCTGAACAAGTAGATGAGTAGATATCTTCTTGGAAAAACATTTCAACACATGAAACATATGAAGAGGAATCTGAATGGAAATCCTGAATGTTTTGATCTTCTGTGGTGTGAATGTATTGAATGAAGGTCTGATCTTGTTTTTCATACACTGACTGGATTACCTCCTCATGAAGGCTGTATTCTAATGAATTGAGAACATTTGGATCCAAAACTTTGTCTTCTTCATCCCAGATGATTTCAGCAACAGAGTTTTCTTTCATAGGATTCCATACTAGGCATTCTTGGTCATCACAGTCTGAATCTGGAACTGAAATAGCTATCCTGACATTATCACATTCTGAAATTAGAACTGAACTTACTTGCATGCCGTCTTCTTCTATTGACAGATCTGAACTGACACTTTTTCTTTCATCAACTTCAGCCATATGGAACTCTTCAACCTGCTGATCTATTTCATATAATTCGTGTTGACTGTCAAGATGCAGAATTCTTTCATCTTCCACTGTACTACAATCTTGATCATGCTACAAATTTTCATGATCGTCTTTACGCTACTGAAAGGGATTTTCATACAGGGCTTCCATGATCTCATCATCCATGAAATTATCATCTTCATAATATTTTTCAAGGCTTTCAATAAAAGTAGAAGCATGTTTGCAACAGTCATGAACTAGATTTAATGATGGATAAGATTCTTTATACTTCTCAAAGAATATTGAATGAAAATCATTTAGACAATAAATGGAAGCAGGTGGCAAACTTTCATACCAAGATCGGGCTTCGTCTTCTAGAGTAGCCATAAACATTTTCATCAAACATTCTTCAGGAAAATCGATCTTTAATTTATGCACGTGAATGTGAAATTTCACCAAATGAAGAGCAGCGTCATTACCTTCCACATTTCTAAACACAGGAAAATTCTTTGACCAATCTACCTTGGGCATTTTATTTGGAAAACCAGGGATGTGATCTCGGCTCATGGGAGCATATCTTCTTGCAATCCGATCCATCTTAAGAAATCTCAAAGCTACTAATCCCTCTGCAGTGGAGTCACCATGAAGGACTGATTGCATGGATTGTTCAGTGAATGGAGTCGCCAGGTGAATGATTTCAGCTGTCTTCTTATGTCTGATCATTGTTCACCATCAACAATCAACTCTGAACTTGAGATATGTACTGGGGCAAAACAATCTACAAGTAAACCATTTTCATCCCCAGTATGATCACCACTATATTAGCACCTAAATCTACCTTAGGCTGAAGAAGGAAAAAATTAGGGTAACCACAAACCACGCTCAGTCTGGTAGCTAGCCCTACCAGAGCAGGAGAGGGCTCTCTCCGAGTCACACTTAGCGAATGGATAGGCAAAATGGTCTGAGATGACTTACAATGCGATGTTTACCTTAGGCTAGTAAGTGAAAAGTGATTTTGGAAAAGATTTTTGAAAGTGACCGAGCTTCTGGGATGTATATGGGACTCGTGCTTAGCAAAGAACAGAGAATTGAGAATGAAGGCACAGATTATTCCATGAGGCAAGGTAGGCGGGAAGCGCAGCAATTTCAACTTAAGGTGACACGGAATGGAAATATTGCCGAAGATAGTGAAAAGGGCATGGTTGCATGAATCCTTTTCAACAGAAGAATAACACTGCACATGAAATTTTCCCACAGGCAAAGCATTATAAATTGAATTCTACCTAATCTCACTTAGAAAATTTCACTGAAATGAAACATGGAATGAATTTTGAAACATAACAAGATACATATGGAACATAAGAACACATTTGGTACACTCACAACCACAAGAATCTCATCAAACAGAGTCGATGCCTTTCATTAACTCTCTGTCAAAAATACACAGTGAAGAAACAGAGTTTCTTTCCCACAGTCTCCCAGAAGTTACAAGCCAACCAACCCTTTGCAAATAACTTGCATATAATATATAGAAAGTGTAGAGAAGATATGGAATGCCCAGGGGTTGGGAAGTTACTCAAATCATTTCGAAAAGGAGATGGAGAGCCAACCATCAACTACAGGTGCAATGCTCTCAAGCATGACATTTGGCTGGGGTGACCCTTTGCATTCTTTTGCCACTTGGATAGATGCCCACCTGGAGAGAAAATTCTTTAAAAGGTGCCCTTGGTGCCAAAAAACCAAAGTGTAGATGACCGGGCCCACTTGGAGAAGTCGCGACCTGAAATTTCGCGAAACGGGAGCAAATTGGCCGTTTTTTCCCCTGTGCGCCGCGCCAAATTCTCTGTGCGTCGCGCCACTTTGGAGCCTATTTTGGGGCACTTGTAGGTGTCAAAAATGTGCCCAAGTGGGCTTGTTGGAAATCTTCTCCTGTTTACTTTCTAACCCCACTGGAATTTCTCAATTTTGGTTCTCATTTTCCCCTCCAAATATTCATTCTCCCAAGACTGCTTTCTCTGTGTCAAAAAAGTGGCAGAGAGGCCATTTTTGGGTGTTTTTTGACCTTTAGGAGACCCAAAACTTGTCAACATTTCTTGCCCGGACACCAGTAGTCATAATTTTTGATGCTGAATCCAAATATGTAAGTGGTTTCTCCATTGGAGCCCTAGAATTTTAGCGTCGCGCCAGTGGCGCAACGCACAAGGAGGAATTTCCTGTTTTGTGCCCAAAAATTTTGCCTGTGACCAAAATTTGCCCAAATTTTTTGAAATTTGGGCTAGAGGTTCCCTATGAAGTGCTTTGCTATGCCAAGGAAGCCTCAGCCAAGATTCGAAGCCGATCTTGCTCCTTTGCCTCCTTTGCCTCTTTTGCCTCTTTTCTCGCTTTGCTCAATTTTGCCTTTAGGCTCCTGATTCTCGCCTTGGAACTCATGTTGCGGGCCTGGTAGTGATGAGTCAAGCATCTTAGCATGTCTTTCTCCCTGTTTTCTTTGTCCAACAGCCTCTCCAAATTCATGTTGACCCTCTCAAGGTTGGACTCCCGGTCTTCATTGATTTCTTGCTCCAAAGAGGTGAGCGGAACCCTTCTTCTTTGTGCAACTTGGCGCTGCTCACGGATGTTCTGCAGCTCCATGATCGTTTGTTGGTCCCCAAGCTATTTATTTCTCTACTCCAGGTAGTTCATGTTCCACTTGGCCCTTTCTAGATCAATGTTCAAGTCTTCAATCTCTGATTGCTGCTCTTCAATGGTCTCTATAAGCTCCTCATTAGTGGGTTCTGCATCTGGCTCATCATCCTGGAGGAGAACAAACTCGATCTCATGCTCACCTGATGGCACCTCCTCATGCACTAGCTCCTTGCCCTTACCTTGATCCTGTGATGCTGATGGCGGAAGCGAGGCCCCTTCCACCCCGGGTGGAGATAACACTCGCTTTGCTACTGCAAACAACGGTCTGGTGCCTTTCAGATAACCTCTCTGATATGTGATGAAAATTGGCATGGTGGTGGTCTCATGACTCTCAAACTAATGTGAAGGACTTCCCATCTTAGGCTCAAACTGATATGAAGGACCTCCCAGCTCATGCTCAGCCTGATGTGAAGGACCTCCCACCTCATGTTCTGCCTCTAATATCACCGGTGGCACGCTAAAGAACTCATGGGAAATGAAGTCCTCCCAAGCTATACCCTGTAATCCCAACTGATGGTCCACCAAAATCCAGATGAGAGAAAAATGATAGACACTGTTTAGCTACTGTCGTGGGGTCTTGCGCTGCATGAAGTTTTTCATCTTCTCAATGTTGTTGCAGATGAAAAATGGGGGGCTCATCATCTTCACCCTAATGAAGTGCATGAGCAAGCGGATGTGATAGGCATAAAGGCGAGAAAACCTCCCCTCACAACTGAAATATTTCATGATCAATCTCATGAGTGGGGCATACTCATCCCTCAAAAATCTGAATGGAAAAACTCTAGTGAGCTGGCTCAAGCAGCTGTTCTTGATATAAGGCTCATAGTGATGCCTCTCCACTTTCTTCTTCTTATGCCACTGCTCTCCAACGTTAGGTATCCCTGTTGCCACTGATATAGCCTCCGGTGTCAAGGTGAAAGTGACCCCAGCCAGTACAGATTGGCCTCCCTGTAGATGAAGTGCAAAAAGGCGGGCCAACTCATGATGTACTCTGACATTTGCCACCCTTTGGCAAAATTCATAACATGCCAAGTGCTAGAAACAAGACATGGCAAGTGGGCATGCCTGTAGCTCTGTGAGGGTGTTGGGCTCGTCTCTGAGATGTCTGCCACTCTGGTGATGTCTCCTATGGGCCCTCTCTCCTGAAGATGTGTCACTGTGTGTATCCCCCTCATAATCTGATGAATTTTCTGATGCCATCACTGCTGCTTGTACCCTGAGTTTAGTGCTGCCCTTTGAATCCAATGACACTGATGAATGCTCTGAAAATCTGTTACCAAGGGGACAATAAAATAGGGGAGTGTTAGGAGGGGAATGATGAAAAGGGGAATAGGGGTTTAAAGGAGAAATTTATCAGGGATTTGGGAGTGTTTGGGGTATGGTTTTGATGGGGTAGGGTTTGGGATATTCTTAGCTATAGGAATAAAGGGGACAAATAGATATGATTGCAATATAGCTAGGGTGATGGTAAGTGGAAAATGCTACAGGGAAATTAGCTGATCAAGGTAGGATAAGAGCTTATTTAGCAATTGTATTACTGTAGCAAAAACCCTAGCTTTTTGTCCTCCTTTATGTCATTTTTGGGTTTGGTTAAAAAAAAAATTTGCTTTTGATTTCATGGTCACCAAAACATATTTTTCCTTGAGTTAAGGATCAATGCACTTTTGCAATGTTGAGAGCCAATTTACAAAAATTTGGGAGATTTGGTGCTTTTTTAGGCTCACAGGCCTGTGCGCCGCGCGCTTTGCCCAGTGCGCCGCGCGCCGGGTATGCACCACGCCAGTGCAGTGTTAACACTGTGGCCGAGCTCCCAGTGCCCCGCGCACTCAGAATTTCACCATGAATTGCTTGCAGGGATAGGGAAAGGGTTATGGGGTGAATTTAGGGTGGGTTTCTTAGGAAAAATGATGAAGGGGAGATGAGAAAGATGATGGGTGAGGGGACAAGGGGAGTGGAGTGAAACCTTGGTGCTATCATCTCATTTTTGCAACCCCATCCATCGTCTTCCTGGTGATTTTCCTATGGTTGAACTTTTGCTTTTGGGTGACATTTAAACATCTTATAAACACCATATCATTGACAAATTTGATGTACAAGAGGTGTCATAAAGCCTACCTTTTGATTTGATAGCTTTCACAAATATTTGAAACGGTTTGGCACTATTTTTATGCCCCTGGCTATGTGCGTCACGCGCCAAGCCCAGTGTGCCGCGCACCAACCCCAGTGCGTCGCGCGCCAAGCCCAATGCGCCGCGCGCCCTAAGTGCGTCGCACCCTTGTTGGTTTTTCACTGTGGGTTGGCTCCGGTGCGTCGTGCCCTCGATGTGCATCGCGCGCCCTAGTGTATGCGTCGCGCCCTTTGGGAACCGGCTCTCCTCCACTCAAACCCTCATGAATTTGCTTTCTCACTTTTCTAATTTCTCTCCAAGCTTGCCAAAGCACAAATGATTTTTGTTTTGGGCCATAACATGTATATATAGGCTAGGGAGAGGTGAGTTTGATTTTTTCTTCTTTGCAAACCCACTTTATAATGTTTATGTTTTGCACTTTTTGTTGACTTTAAAACACTCTGCTTTTTTCCTTTTTCTCTGAAATTTTGGCTCTCATGATAAAAATTTTGGCATTTCTTTGCGGGGACTATGTGACTGGGCCTCTGGCTTTGAAATCCATGACTGCATCTGAAAATGTCAACTGTCGATTTTTTGGAAAATTTTGTCATAGTTGACCTTATTTGACTTTTCTTCAAAATAGAGTTTTGAAGAAGAGTTGATGTCTCTTTAGGTGATGATGATGCTTTCTTGAACCATAGTTGTATAAGATCTCCCTCTAGCCTACATGACTTTGTTCTGGACATGTTTTTTCAAAAACCACATTGATGATTTCCTAGACCCAGCAATAAAAAGGACTTTGACCTGTAATATGACCAGACCTTGGCTATCCTGAATTTCAGTGATTGTGGATCAAGACCTGAACCAGCAGGGGCCAGACATGAGGGAAAATGAGTAGCATTACTTTCTCCGTCGGATCATGACATGTCCCTAGCGAAATGCAGCTGAGTGGACGGAGCGGGACACCTAAAATTGAAATGCACAAAGAGCTTTGATCTCTAACAAAGGGCTGACCAGACCGACTCTAACAGTATGTATTGTTGATAAGGTCATGCATTGATGATTGGATTCTAGTTAGAATGATGGTTATATAGTTATATTCTTATGTGTTATAATTCTATATGATATCATGATTATGTTATACGTGTATCATGTTGATTTGTTGATCTTATAGACAAGGTATCCTCCCTGAATTATGCTAAGGTACATTGGTTTATTGTGATGTATGAGTAGTTTACATACATGTATGTGGATCACATGGTTGTTGTTTCCCTGTTATTTCTATTGTTGTTGTGTTGGTTATGAATATGTATTATGGTCATGGCTATGGATGCCTCTCATCATTTTTTTACTTGTAAATGAATGAAAAATGTATCTATGGCCTAACGCATGAAACTACATCTAATGTGTTGATGCATCAATGCTTCTTATCAATTATCAGATGAGTATGAGACCCCTATTCTTAGATTTGTTGTTTACACCTGTAGATTACATATTTGTGATATCTTTGACGAAATGTTTGTCATGACTAGTAGGTGTCCAGTTAAGGGCTTATTCAGGTAATTGTATTTGTATCATCATTCCATTGTTATATTTTTGTTCTGAAGGTGTCACTTAGTTTTGGGCAATGACCCGGGCTTTGGGCCTAAAAATGTGGCTCAATTCCCAGGGATGTTGGCACAATACTTAGCAGAATACTCCCTGGACATTGGAATACTATGTTGTGGAAGTGTCTAGCACCTTATGGATGCATGCATGCCCATATCATGGTAGCATCTGGGGTTAATTGGTCTAACAACTTAGTGGGATCCAAGGACTAGTTACCTGAAAGGTTGGCATGGTTCCTGGTAGTCCTATCGCTGATGTGGAAGGTCTGTGTTCTGTTTTTTGATCAATTCCACTTCCTTAACATGAATTAGGAGGTCGAATCATATCATAGTAACTTCTCATTACATGTTTACCCTGCTTGGTCGATTACTTGGGTAGATGTGGGAGGAGGGTGTTACAGAGTGGTATCACAAAATGGATCACCCCTCGAACTAGATGGGTTGTGTGTTGGTCATGCATTCATGTCAGTTTCATATGTGTTTATTGTGTTATAAGACCATTTTCTTGTTACATTTGTATGGTATGGGTCATGGTTGTAGTGATGTCGCAATGGAAAGTTGACGGTGTTGTTGTCGAGTGTTTCTTCATGAGTGTATGGTTGATTATGCATTTTTTATGGATGTTATTGTTCACATGTGGTCAAGTGTATAGTGATGTGGTGTTTGTTTTTATGCATGATGTCGTGGTATGTGTTGTTCATAAGGTCATGCATTGATGACTGGACTCTAGCTAGAATGATGGTCATATGCTTATATTCTTATGTGTTATAATTCCATATGTTGTCATGATTATGTTATACATGTATCAAATTGATTTTTTGATCTTGCAAATCAGGTATCCTACCATAATTATGCTAAGGTACGTTGGTTTATTGTGATTTGGTTTAGTTGACATGATATACCTTGCAGGAAGAATGTCAAAAATGGCTAGCAAGATGGTAGACTGCAAAGATTTTCCCTATGAATGAGATGAGAAGCATGGTGTTAGCTACTCTTCTCAGTTGTCTAACACAATGAGAAGCTTAAAGGTATAAATAAGGATTTGTAAGGCACACAATGACAAAATCATACAGGAACAGGAGAAACAAGCCGAGGTAAATGCAGTGATACTTCAGAGTTTGTCAGAATTGTAGCGACAAAACCACTTGGGATTATCCATGAGCAAGATGACAAAACTAATGGGGAATATGGTGGTAGGTCTCGTGGTGGTTACAGATTGGGTAGAGATGACACAGTGGCAGATGGTGGGTTTTTGGATACTCTGGATAGGAGAGGTGATGGACACATGTACTATTCTAATTATGGTTCAAATAGGCACTACGATCATCATCATCATCATCCTTAGACGAGGAGTGGTAATGGATACTTACTGAATGAGTTTAAACAGGAAAAACCACCTAAATTTGATGGAGAGATGAAGAAATCACAGGATACAGAGGTATGGTTGCTTGGTATGAGGAAATTCTTTAAGTTGCATGATTATTCAAAGAACATGAAGGCCAGAATAGCTACATTCAGTATCAAAGGTAAAACAGAGATTTGGTGGGAATATGTGAAGAATGTCAGAGGCATTCATGGGGAGGACTTAAATTGGAATGAGTTCAAGAGACTATTCAAGAAGAAATACCTATTAGAGAGATACTTTGATGACAGGGAAAAATAATTCTATGAGTTAAAGATGGGATCGATGACAGATGAGGAGTACACTAGCAAGTTCTTGGAGCTACTAGGATATGTGCCCTACCTCAAGGAGGAGAAGGCCAATATTCAGAGATTCATTAGTGAATTTTTTATTACATTCAAAGAGAGGATTGAGTTTGACAAGCCTAGATCATTGGAGGAGGCCATCAAAAGCTTAATAATTGCTATGATTAATCGAAGCGTAGATCTAAGACTAAGACAGACTGGAAATGTAATATAAGGAACAAAGGAAAATTGGACAAGAAGTGAGCAAGACCTTAGGGTACAAGTAATAAATAGAATGCATCACCATCAAAGGAGTTCAATGCATTTGATAGAGGACATGGACTTCAATATGAAGAGCAAAATAATGAGCTCATGTGGTGTTGGACTTGTGGAGGAGATCATTGCAGAAGAGATTTTCCACAACATCAGGGTGATAGGCCTCAGATGTGCAATGCTCATAAGGCACAGATAGTGGGAGATGTTGAGAAGAGTATTCCTAAGATCTATGCAACGCTGGATAATAGACATGCAGATCATCAGGCATTCATCATTGAGATGGATGGTAATCTTTATGAGCAAGTTTTTTCTATTTTGATTAACCCTAGATCTAATTATAGCTATGTTAGTCTTGACTTGGTGGATAAATGTGGTTTTAATAAGGAAGCGCATGCAAAATCTTGGTTAGTGCAGTTAGATACAGGTACAAAGAAGTGAGTTCATCACTAGGTAATAGCTTGTAAATTTGAATTGAATGGTATGCCTACCACAACGCATTTGAATGTATTTTCATTGGGATCATACAATATGTTGTTGGGAATGGATTGGTTGTACCTTCATAGAACCAAGGTGGATTGTTATGAAAAATCCATTGAGTGCTTAGATGACAATGGAGAACAAAGAGTCTTGCAAGGAAAGAAGAAAGCAACATCAGTTAGGATGGTGACAATTATGCAGGCAAACCGTAGTCATAGGAAAATGTGTGTTATTTAGAGTGCATATCTATAGTGACAAAGGTAAGGAATTTGAGAATGCAGATGTTTTGAGAAGGTACTTAGTTATACAGTAGTTTCAAGATGTATTTCTTGAGAATATTTCAGAGTTACCACCTCATAAGGAGGTAGACGTTTTTATTGAGTTGGTGCCAGGGGAAGCACTGGCATCAAAGACACCTTATAGGATGAGTAAACCTGAGTTGGTAGAGTTGAAGCTGCAGTTGAAGGAAATTCTTGACAAGGGGTAAATAAGGCCAAGTGTATCACCATGGGGCACACTGGTATTGTTTACAAAGAAGGATGGTACTCTCAAGTTGTGCATTGAGTACAAGAAATTGAACAAAGTGAGAATCAAGAATAGGTATCCATTACCGAGGATTGATGACTTGTTTGATCAGTTGAAGGGAGAAGAAGTGTTCTCTAAGATTGATCTAAGATCTGGATATCATCAGGTATGCATTAAAGAAGAGGACATCTACAAGACAATTCTCCAGACTAGGTATGGGCATTTTGAGTTTGTTGTAGTTCAGTTTGGTTTAGCTAATGCTCCTGTTACCCAACCAACTTACAAAATAGAAGAAAAGAGAGATAAGCACCTTCAAAATCAGCCTCTGTGAGGGGGAAACCTTCTTTACATTACAAAAATGAACAATTCTTGGATGATACAAATGAAAATACCTCCTTTCTATATATAAGAATCTAAGGGGTCACAATATAATCAAAGCCGACATAAAAATAATAATGTAAGGGCACAACAATAACAATAGTAGGCTTCTATGGGGCACAATAATAACAATATGGGGACAACATGGGCACAACAATAACAATAAGGGGTACAATGACAATAATAATAAGGGAATACACTAGTATTATAGGGACCTAACATGACCCTCTCCTTCAAAAAAGTGTTGTCCTTAATGCTTGAGTAGTTATGGATGCTTCTGTATAAAATTCTCATCCTCCCATGCAGAATCTTCAGCGGGTAATTTCTTGCACTTGATGAGATACTATGAAATTGATCAATTTCGCAGCTATCAAGTTCTTGTTTTTGTGACTACTTCAGGTTCCAATATGATTTTTCCTTCCTCATCAAGCTCTGAAAATATTGTTTGAACTGGGAGCTTGTCACCTATAACCTTCTTTAAGCATGAAACATGTAAACTAGGTGCACTTGGGAAGATGTAAGAAGTTCCAATTTGAATGCCATAGTACAAATCTTTTGCAACACCTTGTACGGACCATAATACTTTGATGATAATTTATTATCCTTCTTAGCTTTCTTGAGGGACATTTGTTTGTATGGTTGTAGCCATAGAAATAACCAATCACCTACATCAAAACTTCTTTTGCTACGATGTTGATCTACCTATTGTTTCATTCTATTCTACGCCAAAGTGAGGTTATCCTTTAAGAGTTGGAGAACTTTTTGTTGATGTTCGATGTGATCTTCCACTGCTTGAACCTTAGAATTTTCTCTTAAATATGATGTGATGGACAGTGGATGATATCCATAAAGCACCATAAATGGGCTCATTTTTGCTGCAGTTTGGAAGGAAGTGTTATACCACCATTCAAAGAGAGGCAACCATTTGACCCATTGTGTTTGTTTATTAGATACATAGCAATAGAGATATCCTTCCATATATTTGTTCACTATCTCAGTTTGCCCATCATATTTAGGATGATAAGATGATCTATGAGCTAACTAAGTACTGAGACAAGAAAATAATTCTGTCCAAAAATTTCGAGTGAAAATAGGTTCTCTGTCACTCACAATAATCTTTGGGTTTCCATGTATCTTTTTAATTGTTTCCATAAATGCATTAACAACTGTACTGGCTTTAAATGGATGAGATAATGCACAAAAGTGTGCATACTTGGTAAGTCTGTCAACTACCACCATGACAACACTCTTTCCTTTAGACTTGGGTAAACCTGTGATAAAATCCATTGAAACCTCCTCCCAATGTTTACTTGGAATGGATAAAGGTTGTAATAGACCTGGGGTCTTAATTGTCTCAACTTTATTTTGTTGGCAAACCAAACATTCCGCCACAAAATTTTGAATATCAGATTTAAGGCCATCCCAAAAAAATTCCTTCTTAACCCTGTGGTAAGTTTTTAAAAATCCTAAATGCCCTCCTAAGGGATATGTGTTCAATTCCCTAAGAATCTTTTGTTTGAGTTGGGAATTCTTACAGAGGTATAAGCGATATTTGTACCATAACAAATCATTTTTCCAGCTAAATGTATCAGATGTACTGGGATATTGTTGCAACTTTTGAATGAGTGCCCACACTTCTTCGTCATTCTTCCATTCATCCCTTGCTTCATTTATCCAATCTGGTTGGATAATAGAAATGGCACAAAGCAATGCTTCCACATCCTCATCCTTTCTTGAGAGTGCATCTGCAACAACATTTTTCTTCCCTTTTTTGTAGATTATTTCAAAGCCATAACCCAACATCTTTGTGACCCATTTTTGCTGCTCTTATGAAGATAATATTTTTTCTAAAAAGTATTTAAGACTATCATGATTTTTTTTTACCTTGGAGTGTCTTCCCATTAGGTAAGGTCACCATTTATTAAGTGCATGTAGTATTTCCAACATTTCCTTCTCATAAATAGCTTCGTGTAAATATTTTCCTTTGATTTGACGACTTTTGAAAGTAATGGTTCTTTCTTCTTGCATTAAAACAACACCAATTCTATTTCCTAAGGCATCACATTCTACAATAAAGGTTTTTGTGAAGTATATCGTAGCTAAGACCGGTGCTTGGAACATTTCCTCTTTAACATGTTCAAAGGTCTTCGTTTCTTCTAGAGTCCAAGAAAATGCATCTTTCTTCAGTAATGTTGTTAGAGGTTCCGCTATTCTCCCATAATTCTTAACAAACTTGTGATAATACCCTGTCAACCCGAGAAATCTTTGTAGATGCTTTATGGATGTGGGGATTTTCAATTCCTTAATGGATTTAATTTTTCTAGGGTCTACCTTAACACATTCATGAGATACAATATGACCCAAATATTCCACCTCTTGTACTCCAAAAAAACATTTGGAGGTTTTTGCCTATAATTGTTTCTACTCCAATAGTTTGAGAACTCTATCAACATGTTGAACATGATCCTTCCAAGAGTTGATGTAGATTAGTATATCATCAAAAAATACTAACACAAATTGTCTAAGGAAGGTTTGAAAATGGAATTCATCAAAATGAAGAAGGTCCATTAGTAAGGCCAAAAGGCATGAACAAAAATTCATAATGACCCTCATGAATTCTAAACGTTGCTTTTGGAATGTCTTCAGTCTTCATTCTAATTTGATGATATCCCGAATGAAGGTCTAACTTGGTGAAGTAAATTGCTCCATGCAATTCATCCAATAATTCATTAATGACGGGAATGGGGAATTTATCTTTAATAGTGAGCTTTTCGATCTCCCTATAATCCAGACACATGCAGCATTATCCATCCTTCTTGTGCACCAATACTACTCGAGAAGAGAAAGAACTTTGACTAGGTTGAATTATACCAGCCTCTAGCATCTCTGCAACCATACATTCAATTTCACTCTTTTGGACATAGGGATATATGTAATGCCTGACGTTTGGAGGAACACTTCCTAGAATCAAATGAATAGCATGATCATGATCACAAATAGGTGGGAGGCCTTTCGGAGTCTCAAATACCCTGGAATGATTGTCCAAGACTTTTTGGAGATCTGGAGAAATAGATGATTCTAATGTGGGAACCTCTAGCGAACATAATTGTGCAATTGCGCCTCATTGTGCTTTCTTTAGACACTTTTTCATGCCATTAGGTCTAATTATATTTCTCGGTTTCCTTGTGATACCCCTTAATTCAACTTATTTTCTTTCTGAAACAAGTTTAAAGAAAAGTTCTTGAAAATTAAAAGTTATCATACCCAAAAATTGTAGCCATTGGACTCCTAGTACAACATCAGCACCACCCATTGGAATGGAAATCATTGGACTATTCAACACATATTCTCCCATGGATAGCTTGATATTATTGCACTTTCTAGAGCAATTTATGGTTCCTCCATATGCAACCGTCACTTGACACTCTGGTGTTGGATATAGGAGGCAATTCAATTCCTTGGCTATCTTACAATGAATAAACTTATGGGTACTGTGAACACTATTACCTTTTTCTTCTTGATATGTCCTTCTATCTTGATAGTTTGAGAAGTGGTAATTCTAGCCAATGCATTACAAGATATGGTCGAATTCATTTCTTCTTTCTTAGCACACTTATGACCTTTAGTGTATTTTCTATCACAACTGTAACAAAGCCCTTTTGTTATTTTTTCTTCCAATTGTTGTGGTGTCAACCTTGTAGGTTGTGGAAGGCTATGGGAAACAACACTTCCATCTTTATAGTTGTGATTGGTAGGCTTCCTTGTTGCCATAATTTTTCTTTCAATTTTTCTTGCCAACCTGAATGCCTTCTCCAATGAATCAGGTTCCCAAAGGCGAACCTCATGTTGGATGTTATCCTTTAAAGTCCATATGAACACATCAATCCTATGCTCCTCTAGAATATCTTTTACCCTTATATTCAATTTTTGGATGTCCTCAATGTGCTCCACCATTGAACCCTTTTTTTTAGATTAATCAATTGGCTACAGAAATTGTTGCTTTTTGTATCCTCATAATGTGCTATCATTTCTTCCATAAAAACTTCCCAAGTGATAATTTGTTTACTAGAGAAAAGCCATTGATACCATACAAA
Organism: Pinus tabuliformis; assembly: GCA_031772625.1. NCBI lineage: Eukaryota > Viridiplantae > Streptophyta > Pinopsida > Pinales > Pinaceae > Pinus > Pinus tabuliformis. The sequence goes on along the minus strand of CM062804.1, from coordinate 149,286,096 downwards.
TTGATTGGGTTCCAAATATAAAGTTTCAATGCATACCTTTTGTGTGCTTTGCACATTATGGAGATTGAAATATTGCTCCATCTGTAGTATCCATGTTATGAGATCCTTGCCATCAAACTTCCTCATATCGATCTTTGGAACATCATGGGTCTTCAATTCAACATTAGAGTCTATGAAATCATGACTAACATTTCTTTTATTCTCATCACGAGTTTCCTTTACTACCCTTTTGCCATTAGTAAGCATTTATTGTAGCAACTTTGTCAAATCTATCTTCATATCTTCCATGTTGCCTTTAATTTTTGCTTCTATACCATACATATTAACTTCCATGCCATCCATCTTAGCTTCCATTCCATTATTTAAACCATCCTTCTTAGCTTCGATGACTTTCTTTAAACCATCAATATTAGCTTCCACACCATCCATCTTAGCTTCCATACTTTTCTTTAAACTATCCATCTTAACTTCTGTTACTTTTTGTGAGAGTGAATTTCGTTGCACTTGGTCTTGTAATTTTGATATATCATGTTGCATTTCTTCCTGTTCTTCATGAGTCATGCTATAGATTTCAGGTTTCTTACTAGGTGTTTCCATTTTCTTTCTTTGGGTAATCAATTAATGATAATAATGCATCAATATGCCCTTTTAATTCCTTAAAACTAATTTTTTAGACCAAACTTATGCAAAATTAAAAAAAAAAAAAAAAAAACAAAAACAAAACTACACACCTTTCTTCACTTTGTAGGAGCTCGATATTGAATCTGTTGTATCTTTGTAATTTTGGATCTCCAAGGTCTGAAATTGACTCCTGCGGTAGCCCTCTGAGTCCTCTTTCCAACCCCCACAAGTCTGATCAAGATTGGATTCTCCAAGGAAGATTTAGGCCAAATCTCCTACGATGCCCTGACTATAGACTAGTTCAATAGCGATAACTTGTACAAAGTGCCATGTGTCATTTTTTTGACCTTAGGACCTGAACTTGATACACCAAAAACTTCAGGTCGTCCTCTTTTTATAACGTTTTACAAAATTTTAATTTGATGCTCAGAGATAAAGTTATGATGATTTTCCCCAGGTCACTTGTTTGAGATATAATTCGGGAGCATGCAAAAACCCTAACTTCATTGGATCATATCTCAGAAAATATAGCAAGCCAAGATCTAAAATTTGGACCCACGATTCCGAAAGTGTTTGGCTCAAATGGGTTTTTGTTTTAGCTTCTGAAACTTCACATAAGAATAGTTATAGCAAAACTGCCATGATGATATGTTTGGAGCAATGAAACCCTAGAATCCAAAGCTCTGATACCAAATGTTATGCAACTAGCTCCCAAAATAGAAGAAAAGAGAGATAAACGGCTTCAAAATCAACCTCTTTGAGGGGGAAGCCTCCTTCACATTACAGAAATGAGCAATTCTTGGATGATAGAAATGAAAATATCTCCTTTCTATATATAGGAGTCTAAGGGGTCACAATATAATCAGAGCTAACATAACAATAATAATGTAAGGGAACAACAATAAAAATAGTGGGATTCTATGGGGCACAATAATAACAATATGGGGACAACATTGGCACAACAATAACAAGAAGGGGTACAATGACAATAATTATAAGGGAATACACTAGTATTATATGGACCTAACAACTCCAGCTACCTTTATGTGCTTGATGAATAGTGGGTTGCACTGTACTTGGACAAGTTTGTTATTGTGTTCATTGATGATATATTGGTATATTATAAAAATAAGGAAGATCATATCAAGAATTTAGTAGTTGTGTTGAGATTCTTAAGAGAGAATAAGTTGTATGCTAAGCTCAACAAGTGTAGTTTATTTCAAACTGAGGTACACTACTTGGGACATATGGTTTCCAAGGATGGCATAGGAGTGGACCTAAAAAAGGTGAGATCTATCATGGAATGGGAGACTCCCAAAAATTAAGATGAGGTGAGATCCTTCATGAGATTGGTAGGTTATTACAGGAGGCTCATCAGTAGCTTCTCACAAATTTCTTATCCTATCACATCATTGTAGAGAAAGGTAAGAAGTTTGAATGGACTGAGGAGTGTGCGGCTAGTTTAGAGCAGCTCAAGCAATTATTGACACATGCACCATTGTTAAAGATTGCATATCCAGACAAAGAGTATTAAATATTGCAAATCAAGACAAAGAGTGTGTAGTATGTATAGATGCTTGAAAGAGAGGACTTGGTGGATTCCTTATGTAGGATGGACAGGTGGCAGGCTATGAGTCATGAAACCTGAAGGAGCACAAGCAGAACTACCCGACACGTGATCTTCAGTTGGTGGCGATCATACATGCATTGAAGATGTGGAGGCACTATATTATTGGCAGGAGGCTTGTATTAATGAGTGATCAAAGTGGGTTGCAGTATCTATTTGATAACTAAATTTGAATGGAAGGAAGGCTCGGTGGTTGGCTACAATTAGTGAGTTTGACTTTGAGATCAAGTATATCAAAGGTAAAGAGAATAGGGTGGCATATGCTCTTAGCAGGCAAATACAAGTAAATCACATAGCAGTTATTATCTCCTATGGGATACACTTACAGGATAGGATCTTACAGGAAGGTCACCAGGATGTCACATATATGGAGATTGTGCACATGTTGTAGCAGAATTTAGGTAGTGGTATAGGCACAAGTACAGAGGCAGGTGCATAGGATGGGGACTATCGTCTCATAGTAGATGGATTGGTTAGATTTAGAGACAGGATATATGTGCCAGAGAGAAGTGAGCTCAAGAAGGTGACCTTGAGGGAGATTCATGTAAAACCATATTTAGGTCACCTAGGTTATCAGAAGATTCTAACAATAGTGAATAAATTATATTATTGGTTGAATTTGAAGAGAGGCATAGTAGAGTTTGTGGCTAGGTGCTTAGAATTTTAGCAGGTGAAGGCAGAGTGTAAGCATCCAAGTGGACTTCTACAGATGATTACGATTCCAGAGTGGAAATGGGAGGTCATTTCCATGGAATTTATCACAGGTTTGTCAAGGACAGTGAGATAGCATGATTCCATCATGGTAGTGGTGGACAAGTTAACAAAGGTAGCACACTTCATTCCAGTGAAGTCTACATTCTCAGTGAGTGATGTTGCATAGGTCTTCATCAGGGACGTGGTCAGATTGCATGGAGTTCCGAAGAAGATTGTGTCAGACATGGATGCGACATTCACTTCCAAGTTTTGGAAGGATTTCTTTTCAGGTTTGGGCACAGAGTTGGCCTTCAGCATGACTTATCATCTGCAGACATATGGACAAACAACGAGGGTCAACAAGATATTGGAGGACATGTTGATGATGTATATGATGCATCAATAGTGGAAGTGGGAAGAGTGCCTTCCACTGGTAGAGTTTACTTACAACAATGGGTACTAAGAGTCACTGAGGATGAGTTTGTTTGAGGCATTGTATGGGCAGAGTTGTCATACTGCCATCAGTTGGAGTGATCTAGTTAACAGAGTGTTGATTGGACCGGACATGTTGGCAGACTTGGAGTGAGAAATGCAGGTAATCAAGAAGAATTTGAAAGCACCACAGGATAGGTAGAAGAGCTATCTAGATCAGAATAAGTTGTTCAAGGAATTCCAAGTTGGGGAACAAGTCACTACTTGCACATCAACCTGAAGAAGAGCTCCTTACGGATTGGATCATGTGCCAAGTTGGCACCCCAGTTTTGGGGAACTTTCATGACTATTGAGAGGATTAAGTGCGTAGCCTATCATCTTGGACTATGTTATATAGTGAAAGTCTATGATGTTTTCCATGTTTCATTGCTTAAGAAGTATGTTAAATATTCTAATCATGTAATTGAGTGGTTTGTATTGCAGGTGGAGCCAAAAGGATAATTCCAGCCAGAACCACAGTTTATTTTGTAGATAAAGATGTTCATGCTCCGAAACTGAGAAATCGAATAGGTTAAAGTGAAATGGAAGCACTTTGGGCCCGATGAAGCTACATGGGAGATGACAGATCAGATGTCGACTATGTATCCTTGCTTCTTCACTGGTGAGAAAATGTTTTGGTATATGTCTTTGGTAAATGTTTTTGGTACATGTTTTGGTGATGTTTGGTATACATACATATGTATTTGCATGTAACTATCGTCATGAGGAATGTTATAAAGCTCCAATAGGCGATATGGGTGTCATTTCATTATGATGTTATGCTTGTTATGTTGTTTTGGTGGTTTTCTTCTCATCAGGATGATCATTGTAAATACTGCAATGAACTAAGTTATAAATCTCCATGGGTAGTATGTTTTTCTTACAACAACCTTGTTGGTTGTAGGTGTTGTTGAACACCGAGGACAGTGTTCCCCCAAGGGGAGGCTTTTGTAACAACCCTGATGAAAATTCCATGTAATAAAAGTTAATAAAGGAAAAATAATAACCATGGTTGATGGGACACTTATTCCAAGATGAATGTTGGGAAAAATCATAGTGATGGGGATCACTAGTGATTGATTAATGGCTAAGGAAATTGGCAAAGGCAATGGAAAAGGCTTTGGAAAGACAAAATGGAATTTTGGCACATTTATTTATGAAAATAATGGAAATTAGGAGAAAAGGGAGGTGAAAGGTCACAGGTTGCATGTGAGGAGGAAAATGAAGGAAAATAATGGAAAATGAAGAAAATAGAGGCCTCATTAATAAAAAGGCTTCTAAGGATCAATTCACAAACTTTTGCCAGTTTAGTTTTGGAGCTCTCTCTCTATTCTTTTCCTCTCATACCCTTGGACACTTAGAGTTTTCTTGGAGCACTCTTGGAGAGTGTGGCATACTTGGAGTTTTGGAGCAATAAGGCAAAGGAAGAGTAGGAAGGCACAAGAGGACATCAGGATCAGCAACTACAACGGGGTTTTCTTGTAGGTATCAAGCTGTATGTATGTTTTCCTCACTAGTTTTGGCATGCATGGCATATGCATGTGCTTTATTGGCCATGATTTGTCACTGGAATAGAGGATTGCCTAGATTGACAGTGGATTTTCCTAGCCTTTCCATTTCTTGGATAGCCAGGGTGTTGTGGGTTTATTTATTTATATTCTGGTTGGTTCTCATGTTTCCATTAGCTTGGGTTGAGTTACTAATTCCTAGAGCCTTAGTTGGACAAACTCTGTGATGCCCTGTAACAGCTTGGGTTGATTTACTATTCCTGGAGCCTTTATTTGGACAAACTATCTAGAGCCCTTGGTGGGTTGAGTTACTAGTCCTGGAGCTTTGGTTGCATTAAATGCTTTTGAGCCCTTGAAGGCTTGGGTAGAGATGAATCTAGTGATAGTTTTGTGATGTCCAATCGTGAGGTAGAATCAGTGCTTGATGGGTTGCGGTGGTTGGCTTTTGGAAGCCCTTGATGGTTTTGGATTGACGTGTTTTATGAGATCCCACATTCATGCTTGGAATATGGCATGAGGGTGACTCGATGAAGAGAGATTTGGCTCTACCATGTCTACAGTTAGGTATTTCATGGAAGTCCCACAACTGGTTGGCCTTTGCATCATTAATATGAGGTGATGTCTCCTTGTTATTGTATGAGTATTGTATTTGTTTATATGTAGAACATATATTTGTTGTTTACTTGGTATTTCTATTGTATGGATCTCATCATTTTTTTACTTGTAAATGAATGAACAATGTATCTATGTCCTAATGGAGGAAATTGTAACTAATGTTTTGAGGCATCAATGCTTCTTAGTGATTTTCAGATGAATCTAAGACCCCTATGCTTAGATTTGTTTTTTACACCTGTAGATTAAATATTTATGATATGTTTGACGAAATGTCTGTCATGGCTAGTAGGGGTCCACTCAAGGGCTTGTTCAAGTAATTGTATTTGTATCATCATTCCATTGTTTTATTTTTGTTCTGAAGGTGTCAGTTAGTTTTGAGCAGTGAACTGGGATCTGGGCCTAAAAAGGTGGCTCAAATCTTGGGGACGCTAGCACAACACTGAGTATAATAATCGTTAGACACTGGCATACCATGTTGTGGGAGTATATAGAGCATTCTAGACACATGCATGCCCATATCATGAGAGCATCTAGGGATTAATTAGTCTAAAAAATCAGTGAGACCCAAGGACTGGTTATCTAAGAGGTTGGGATGGTTCTTGGGAGTTTTGTTGCTGATGTGGAAGGTATGTATGGTGTGTTTCCGTTGGTTCCACTTCCTTAAGGTGACTTATGAGGTATAATCATATCATAGTAACTTATCATCACATGTTTACCACGGTTGGTCGATTAATTGGGTAGATATGAGAGGAGGGTGTTACAGTCTTGTATCATAAGAGTTTCATCCTTGTATTGACAGAGTTTTTTTCCATTCACTCATCATTCATTTGCAGATACTAATGAAGAAGCCTCACCACTCTTGACCCAGGGCTCACAGATGTATTCCACACTAGACGAACTTTGTTATCAAATTCTGTTGTGTGCATTGTATTATGATCTCCTTTATGTTTCCTCTTCTTTACTTGTCTTGCACGTGTTTTTTCATACTCTTTTCCATGCAATTATGAATACATCATAGAAGAAAAGATCTTGGTTAATTATGGTAACTAAGAGAACCCAAACCACTCTTCTCCATAATTAATCTTCATAGATGATCATGTATTTACCCCTGTAATGTTTCCTTCCCAATTTTTCTTATCAATGACACTTACATGCATTGATGTGCCACATTAAGCATTAGAATATATGTCCTCCATTTTGTATGCTATGAATCTTCCAAGTGGGTCACTCAAATGTCCTCATTATGAAGCAAGCCTAATGCTCCAAGTATTTTTCTTCAAGGAATATAAAGCATGATATAACTCCTCCAAGTGGATCACTTGCAATGTCTAGAAGCTACCTTCTAAAGGAGAATAGTAAGATAAGCTAATAGTGAAGTTTTAAAGAAGATAGAGTTAGGTCATTGACTCCCATACTAATTATGGTGATAAATACTCGTAATTTGGTTCTAGAATAGCCTTGAATGCATTGCCAATTATCTCATCCATTAATTTTTGAATTACATACTATGAAGCTCCATAAGTTTCCTTTTTCGATCCATCCCTCTATTCAAATTTTATAGATGAAGTAGATAAAATCATGTATAGATCTTGTATTGATTTTACCCTCTAAGACTAAAATACATACTTCTAACAAAATATCCAAAATATTGTTCAAAAATATATCTGATACATTATCCCTATTAATGGATATGGTGTTATGTGTCCATATCAAAATAACTCAAAAATAAAAGAGGATATAGATCAACGACTACATAATAAACCACTTCGAGGGGGAAACCTCCCTTTACATCACATAAATGAACAATTACTAGATGATTCAAATGACAAGACCTCATCGATATAAAACAGAGTTTAAGGGGTTGAAATATAATTAGGGCCTACATAATAATAATAATGCAAAGGCTCAACAACAACAATAATGGGATTCTATGGGGCACAAAAATAATAATATAGGGGCTACACTAGTATTATAGGGACCTAACATTCCCCTCTCCTTCAAAAAATGTGTTTTCCTCAATGCTTGAGTAGTTCTGGATGCTTCTATATGAAACACTCATCCTTTTATGTGGAATCTTCAGCAGGTAAGTTCTTCTACTTAATGAGATACTAAAATTGATTGATTTTGTAGTTTTCTGATTATTGTTATATTATTGCTTCAGGGTCCAATATGATTTTTCCTTCCTCGTCAAGTTCTATCAATATGGTTTGAATTGGGAGCTTGTTACCTATAACCTTCTTTAAGCATGAAACATGAAAAACTAAGTGTACTTGTGAAGATGCAGGCAGATCCAATTTGTATTCCATAGTACCAATCATTTGCAACACCTTGTAAGGGCCATAATAATTGAGTTATAATTTATCATCCTTCTTAGATTTCTTGAGGAACATTTGTTTGTATGGTTGTAGTCGTAAAAATACCCAATCACCCACATCAAAACTTCTTCCACTGTGATGTTGATCTACTTATTATTTCATTCGATTTTGCACTAGAGTCAAATTATCCTCTAGGAGATGGAGAAGTTATTTTTGATGCTCGATGTGATCTTCCACTTCTTGAAACTTATAATTATATCTTAATGAAGATGTGATGGATGGTGGATGATATCCATAAAGCACCATAATTTGGGTCATTTTTGATGTGGTATGGAAGGAAGTGTTATACCACCTTTATGCGGGAGGTAACTACCTGATTCATTGTGTTTGTTGATAAGATACAAAGAAAATAAAATATATTACCAAACATTTTTTTCACTATTGAGTATATGCATGAAGATGGGTCACACTTTTGGGCCAAATGTGGTAATGAAATTTCAAAATTTTACTCTTTTATCGAATTGAAGCCTCAAAGTTCATATAAGATTTGTGAATTTTTATTTGGAGTAAAAGTATAATTTGTAGAGAATTATTTTGTTTTCATAATGATATTTATTGTGAAAGAAATTAGTGTCATATAAGCTATCAATTTTCCATTTAATTAACTTTTTTTCCAAGTGAATTTACCCACATCTTAACATGTATTTGTGTGTTCACATGCAATAACTTAGTCTAAAATGTATAGTTTTTAAAAATATATATATGAGCATTATGTACATAGAGAGAACTAAGTTATTCATATTGAAACGTTATTTTTATGCAAAATTATATATTTTATTATTTTTCAAAGTTGGAAAATTAATATTTGAATTGAATTTTTCAGACACATGTGTTCACATATGACTTTTTTGTACTATCTAAATAAATTCAAAAACCAAGAGTACACTTTTGAATAGGACTCATAAATGAAGATGGTGGAATTTTTTGAAATATTCCTTCTTTACCTTATGGTATTTTTTTAAAAATCCTGAGTGCCCTCTTATAGGAGAGGTGTGCAATTTCAAAAGAACCTTTTGTTTGAGTTGGGAGTTCTTACATATATATAAGCAATCTTTATAGCATAGTGAAACATTTTTTCAAATGAATGTATCAGATGCACTAGGATCTTCCTTTAACTTGTACATGGGTGTCCAAACCTCTTTGTCATTCTTCTATTCATCCCTTGTTTCAGTTATCCAATGAAGTTGGATAATATAAATGACATGGAGAAATGCTTCCACATCCTCATCCCTTTTCTAGAGTCCATCTGCAACAACATTTTGGTTCCTTTTTCTATAGATGATTTCAAAGTCATAACCCAACATCTTTGTAACCCATTTTTGTTGTTATTCTGAAGATAATATTTCTTCCAAGAAGTATTTAATACTATCATGATTTTTTTACGTTGAAGTGTCTCACCATTATGTAAGGGCATCATTGCTTTAGAACATGTAGTATTTCCAACATTTCCTTCTCATAAATAGGTTTTTGTAAATATTTTCCCTTTATTAGACAACTTTCAAAGGCAATGGATCCTCCTTCTTGAATTAAAATGGTACCAATGTTATTTCCTGAGGCATCACATTCCACAATAAAGGTTTTTGTGAAGTCTAGTGTAGCTAAGACTGGACCTTGGTGAGCTCCAGTATTGCAGCAATAATGCTGCAACTCTTGGAACTCCCTTCTTTAATTTTATCAACCCGGTAGTTCGTAACAAACTTGGAAGCGATGGTGCTATATGCACAAGTACTAGTTCTTGCCGTGACTGTCACTTGATCAGCTGGCACAAGTCTGCTAGGAGCATAAGCCAACTTCTATGAGCTCTTAGAAGAAGCTTTTAACTGATGGATGAAATCTAACTCAAAGGAGGCTAATCTACTTGCAGACAGAAACTAAAAAGCTGAATGGAAATGCAAACCCTGGCAAACCCTAGTTTTACCAACTAGCCCTACTGATGCAAGAAAAAGGATGATAGCTACTGAAAAAGATGCCATTGATTCTTTGGAAGGTTAAGTGCATGTGTCTAAGCTACTTCTAAAGTGAAATCTGAAAAGAAACATCTTTTTGTATTTTTGAGTAAGTTGGTAGAATTATTATGCATGTGCTTTCATTGTTTTTTACTGTGCAGAGGTTGATTGGCGAAAGGAAATGGAGTAGGCAGTTAAGAAGGTTAGAAGAGGGCCTAAGGGGTCCCTAGAACCCTTCCAGAGAGTTTCACAGTGATCAGATCTCAAGAAACCGCTTTTGTGAGCTTCTATAGGAAGTCTGCAGGGGTTCTACAGGATGTACTGTAGCTTCTACAAGATGTTTCTACAGGAAGAGCCGAGAGAGGATTTTTGAGGGTTTATGGAGGAAAAACCAGTGAAGAAGTGGGTATGGAGGTGAGATAAGGTTATGAAGAGGTCTAGGACCTGGTGCATGAGGCTGGGGAGTGATTAAGGCAATTGGGTTTGTTTGAAGATAGGAGAAGTAATGTTGCACAAGACTGTAGGAACTAGGGCAAAGTGAGAAAGCGTGGCAAATAAGAGGCAAGAATCTGAGTTAGAGGATGAAGCAGGTTGCATTGATGGAGGAAGGGTAGGTAATGAGGTATCTCAGGTGCTCTGCACGCTATTTTCCAAACTAATCAAATGAAGACTAGGAAAACCAAAGATCTAGCTACTTTAACCTAATTTGACCTAGAAACCATAAGCATGATGAACAAAATTTTATTGGCAGAAAATCATGTAAAAAAACTATGGAAACCAAGCAAGAATGGATCTAAGCATGTAACCACAACTGGTACTAACTTTTGCAACTAAGAATCTAACACTAGAAATTGCATGAAGAAGCAAGAACAGCATTTTTGTGGCAGCAAGGACACCTTGGTCTCAGCTCATGGTCCCAAGGAGGGAGAGGTGACATCAAGGGTTGCTTGATGGCATTTTTAGAAGATATTTTCCCTTACCAAACTGTCAAATCAACCTAAAGCATGAAAATCTATTTTAATCATCAAAAACAACCTAAGTAACAAAGCAAGATCTTATTCTAAATAACAGATTTTATTCTAAGAATGCAACAAAGACACATCAAAGTACACAAAGGAGGTACTGGGCACTTGAGTTGGGCCCAATCCCAAGAGCTACAGACTCCTAAGGAATATTAGAGCTGGTGCAATGCTGGATTCATCTTTATTGATCAAAAGAATAGTTACTTCCCAAAAACTGTCTACAAGAAAAAGCTTGAAAATGTATTGAAATGTAGAGCTAAAAAAATGACTAAAAAATGACTAAAATGGAACTGCCAACTAGCTAACTGAGCTGAGGCCCTAAGCCTTCTTATTTATACAAATTGAGGACCCCAACATCCCTCCTAAACTTTAGGGACTCGGCTACCAAAACTTGCAGTTAATAGCAACTTTACTAGCCCTTGCTCGGTTGCCCTTATGATAATCGATGTGGTGGCCCTTGAACTCCGAGCTGGTGGTGGAGAATTCGAGGCAAGAGGTCATGAATGAAGGGGACACCTTCCTACAAATCTTCTCCACGAATTTGGCTGCCAAGTACTCATTTAAACCTTTGATTTTGTCTCAAAATTGACTAAAAATCTGCATAAAGCACACATTAGACTTTTTGGCATAATGACTAACTCAATTCACTCTATTAGCATAAATATAATCAAAAACATGAAATAAACTAATGATAATGGTGGATTAAGTCAAATTAGGAGGCTGAATGAGCCCATATAATTACTCATTTCTGGGGATCATCAGACCTCACCACATTGCCTCCTTAAGATGTTTAAAGGCTTTAGTTTCTTCTAGAGTCCAAAATATTGCATTTTCCTTTAGTAGTGGTGTTTCTATTTTCCATTCCTTTATGGATTTAATTTTTTTAGGGTCTACCTCAACACCCTAATGAGTTACAATATGACCCAAATATTCCACTTCATGTACCCCCAAAGAAACATTTGGAGGGTTTCTCATACAATTGTTTCTCCTCCAATAGTTTGAGCACCCTGTAAACATGTTGAACATTATCTTTCCAAGAATCAATATAGATTATTACATCATCAAAAAATACTAACAAAATATTTCTAAGGAAGGGTTTGAAAGTGGAATTCATCAAACCTTTAAATTTAGAAGGTTCATTAGTGAGGCCAAAAGGCATGACAAAAAATTCATAATGACCTTCAGGAGTTCAGAATGTTGTTTTTGGAATGTCTTATGCCTTCATTCTAAATTGATGATATCCTGAATGAAGATCCATCTTGGTGAAGTAAATTGCTCCATGTAGTTCATTACATAAAATCATCAATAATAGGAATGGGAGATTTATATTTAATAGTGACCTTATTTAGCTCTCTATAGTATAGACATATATGTCATGATCCATCCTTCTTATGCACCAATACTACTGAAGAAGAGAAATAACTTTTGCTAGGTCGAATTATACCAACCTCTAGTATTTTTGCAACCATATGTTCACTTTCACTCTTATGGGCATAGGGATATCTGTAAGGTCTGATTTTTAGAGGAACACTTCTAGAATCAAATGAATAGCATGATCATGATCATGAATATATGGGATACCCTTGGGAATCTTAAATACCTTGTTATTATTTTCAAAGACTCTTTTGAGATATGGAGAAATGGGTTACTTAGATGTTTGAACAGCTACTGAGCATAATTGTGCAGTTACCCCACATTTTTCCTTCTTCAAAATTTTTATCATGCCATAATAGCTTATTATCTTCCCAGGTTTCCCTATGATACCTTTTAATTCAATTTCCTTCCCTTCCCTTCCCAGAAAAATTTCAAGATTTTTTTTTGAAAACTAAAGTTAATGTCCCTAAATATTGTAACCATTTGACTCCTAATACAACATCAACACAACCCCTTGGAATGGGAAACATTAGACTATTCAATACATGTTACCCCATGATTATATTGATATTATGGCACTTCCCTTAGAAATTTATAGTTCCTTCATTTGAAATCATCACTTGACACTTTGGTGTTGGATATAGAAATTAATTCAAATCCTTGGCTATCTTACAATGAATAAAATTATGGGTACTACCTAAATCAATCAATACTATTACCTTTTTCTTCTTGATATATCTTTCTATCTTGAGAGTTTGAGTAGTGATAATTCTCGCCAATGATTTACAAGATATGGTAGGATTAATTTTGTATGTTTCAACCCTTGGGGTTGGTTCCTGGTGTATATCTTCTTTTGTTGATGTTTTTTGTTCCTTTTCTTCCTCCTCTTCACAATCTATGTAAGATAACTTCTTCACAACACACTCATGGCCTTTAGTGTATTTGTATCACAATTATAACAAAGCCCTTCCACTCTTTTTTCCTCCAGTTGTTGTGGTTTCAACCTTGTAGGTTGTGAGAGGCTAGGAGCGGCAACACTTCCATCTTTATAGTTGTGAGTTGTAGACTTCCCTATTGCCATATTTTTTATTTCAACTTTTCTTTCCACCCTAAATGCATTCCCCAATGACTTAAGTTCCCAAAGGTGAACCTCATGTTGGATTTTATCCTTTAAAGTTCTTATTAAAACACCAATTAGATGCTCCTCTAGAATATCAATTACCTTGAAATTCAATGATCCAAGAGGATCTTATCAGGCCAGTGTATCTGGAGAGTTCAGGTTGTCTTCAGCTTCATCAGCTTCGCCAGTGTACTTCAGTTCTTTCGATGTTAGTTACTTCATCAGTTCTTCATGGTGGAAATGTGGTCCAAATTGATGTCACGTAGTGACAAATATGTTTTGTAATGGGTTTATTTATGGTGGAAATAAAGCCTAAGTCTAAGACCTAAATCATTGTAAAAACCTAAGACCTAGCCTTAAAGCTATGGTGTCAAACATATGTTAAAAACCTAATGCTAAACCTAATTACATAAACCTATGCACAAAACTATTGCAAAAACCCATTTTGGACCTGATTGTAAATCAAACAATACATAACACTCAGCCCTAACCATAGCAGCTAGACTGTGTCGAAACCTCAAGGAGTTAAGGGCTGCATGTGAGTAGGCGGAGGTTACCACAATCCCTAAACCATGGCAGGCAGGCTAACTATGGCGAAAATCGTAAAGGCACCAGAGCATGTGAATAGACTTACCACCATGGGAAAGACTGTGACTACGTCAGAGGTTGTTGACAGTTCACCGAAACTGTCAGAGATAGGCTGTCACATGAAACCATTGGAGCACACCACAAGCCGGAACCACCGGAGGATGACTGCAGAGGTGGCAGCCTGCGGTTAGACTGGTGCATTCACATGCTAGAAATTAAGTAGTTTCGCACCAGTAGAAGACCACTAGGGGTCAAGTTATAACATAAAGTCTCTTTTGGTTTTTTTTATGTTGGTTTGGCATAAATATAACTCGATCACCATGTAACCACTCCCTAAGGTGTCAACTAATCACAAGACCAAGCTCTAAACCTTTAATGCAACTGCATACATTCTTATCTTAGCCAAAGAGGTAGTTATTGATTTGAGTGTATCTTGGCCGTCCGGAGGCAGAAATGGCAATCGAGACAGGAGTTGGAAAGCTAGGAGAGAGAACTTTATGTTGACAGAGACCAGAACTGCCTGTGTGCATATTCAGTTTGGAATTTTTTTTGTTTAAAATATCTCTTTCAATCAATCCTAATAAAGCAGATGCCCATCTTGAAAGCGGACCCAGCGATGTAGTCCATCAGGGATGAACTCCGTAATCAATGTTTTATGTCTTCTATCTCTGTTTTTTTTACTGAAAATTCAAGCTTAATTATGTTTCTTAATTTATTGATTCAGTCTTAAATCAACTGCTTTCCTTCAGTCCTCCACATTTAGCACTTAAGGTTGACAATTAATTCACTATTGGAAATTAATCAATTCTACTTAATTTTTAGTTTATGATCGATTTCAAATCATTAAATATTTGGAAGCCCTCAGTGTTCTCCCCAACTGAACCATTTTGTTTCAAATTTATCAATTAGCTAAAGAATATATTTCTCTGGATATACTCATAATGTGCTATCAATTCCTCAATAAAAACTCCCCAAGTGACAAATTATTTACACGAACAAATTCATATATACCATACAAACTAGTTGTATTCTATATGTAAATCTGTAATGTGTACCTTTTGTGTGTGTTTCACGTTGTGTAGATCAAAGAAATGCTCCATCTATGTTATCCATGTTATTGGATCCTTTCCATCAAACTTCCTCATAACGATATTTGGAATATAGATGATCTTTAATCCAAAGTTAGAGTCTCTAAAATCATGATTCACATTTGTTTGTTCTCATCATGAGTTTCATGGAACACCTTGTCACCACTACAAAGCATTTCTTGTAGCAACTTTGTCAAAACTTCCATTTATGCTTTTAAGCCATCCTTCAAACCTTCCATGTCCTATTTTTTTTTCTTCTAGACCTTCCATGTCCCCCTTCATGTCTACTTTTAATCCATTCATCATCTCTTCCAGTTTATCTTTCGTTTCTCTTTATGAAAGAAAAATTTGTTGCATATGGTCCTGTAATGTTGGTATGTCATGTTCTATTTCTCCTTCTTCACGTGTCATAGCAGAGCTTTATGAGGGCTTAATGGGTGTGAATTTTTTTGTTCTGGAGGAATTTAAGAACTAATTAATGATATATATGCTTCACTATTCCCTTATCATTTCAAACTAATTTTTCAAACAAATGTTATGCAAGTTTTAAAATACACACTTTCAAGAGCTTGACTTTGAGCTTAGTGATCTGGTTGACCTTTAAAATGTTTGATATCTGTGATTTCGGCCTCCCAATCTTTGAAATTGTGTCCTGGTGTAGATCTTTGTGTTTTCTTTTCAATACCACAAGTCATATCGAGATCGGATTGTTCAAGATAAAGTTATGCCAAATATCTGAATATGACTTGATTATGGACTAGTTCAGTAGTGAAAAACTTTATGGGATGCCACGTGCCCCTGTTTAAACCTTTTACCCTAAAATTCAAATCTTAAAAACTAAAGTTCATACACTTTTGATGACTTTTTATGGAATTTAAATCCAATTCTCGAAGAGAGAGTTATGACGATTTTCTTTAGAATACCTTTTTGAGATTGAATTCTAGAGCATACAGAAACCATAACTTCTGTGGACCATATCTTCGAAAATATAGCGAACCAAGGTATAAAATTGTAACAAGATGTTCAAAAATATTTTTTCCCCACGTTGTAGCAATTTCATGGTCAGAAGCTTCACGGAAAAAAGGTTATATTGAAAATTCCATGATGGCTTGTTTGAAGTAGAAAAACCCTAGGATCAAGAGATTTGATACCAAATGTTATGTTTTTTATTCAAAATAACTCATAAAAAAAAGAGAGAATATAGATAAATGACTATATAATAAGCCACTTCGAGGGGGAAACCTCCCTTGACATCACATAAGTGAACAATTCTTGGATGATTCAAATGACAAGACCCCCTTGGTATAAATAGGAGTCTAAAGGGTCAAAATATAATTAGGACCTACATAACAATAATAATGTAAGGGCTCAAAAATAACAATAGAGGGATTCTATGGGACACAACAATAATAATATGGGAGACACACGGGACCTAACACATGGAAAGATATTATATGGATGCAATGTTTTCCTTATTCTCATTGTCATTCATAAGAGGATTACTCTAGTCTCACATTATTTTAGGTAGGCCATCACCTCCAAGGTGACTTAGGTAAGGGTTAATCATTGATATGGAAGTTGAATCAGGTATGCAATGTGCATTATCACTGACAAATCCTCAAGATCATTTCTATAAAATCCACTTTTTGGAATTGTAGGTTTTAACCTTGTATAGAAATTACCTGCATACAAATTCTAAAAACAGAAAATAAACAATGCTAAGAATATAAAACAAATACACAGATATTTTCCCTTGGATCCCAAAATCAATACTACTAGATTGATTTTTCATTATGTTCCTTTCAATGTTACAATACATATATATACATGTCGAAGAATTCATAAGCCTCAATCCATTAATCCTAGATTAGAACATAGTCGTAGTTCCCTTGACTGGATCTATAAAATACAATGGGAAGAAAACCATCATGCCCAAAACCATGTGCAAAACCCATGCACAAAACCATATGTAGGTTCACGTGTGCGATTAGTCATGGAAAGAATATAACACACACCCAACATTCTCCCACTCATTGTTTTCTTTTCCACACATGGGCTCACAGGAGATCTTAGTCATTGGTCCAGTCCTACAATGCCCATTGTTTCTCTACACCACGAAAACTTCTCATTGATTGCAGACTTTGTCAATGCATCTACAACATTCTTCAAAGTGTTCACCTTTACTAGCAACACCTTTTTGTCCTCAACCATATCCCTCACAAAGTGATACTAAACATCAATGTGCTTTGTCTTTGAATGATAAGCAAGGTTCTTTGCTAAGCAAATTGCACTTCTATTGTCACGGTCTATCCTTATAGCTTGTTGTACTAACCCCATACTTGAACACAGTCTCTACAACCAAGCTACTTCCTTTCTTGCATGAGTGTTTGCCATGTATTCTACCTCTGTAGTTGAAAGTTCCACTACAGGTTGTCTCTTGCCCATCCAACTAAATCCACCTCCAAATAGGTTAAATACATGCCCACTTATATATCTTCTATGATCTAGATCTCCAACCCAATCTACACCAACAAAGCCATGGATGCCTAAAATTTTGTCCAATCCTAGTCTTCCTTGGTAGCAAAGACCATAATGACTAGTGCCACACAAATACCTAAAAACCCACTTCACCGTTGTCCAATGCTCCTTCCCTGTGTTTGACATAAACTTGCTCAATACTCCCACTGCATGTGCAATGTTTGGTCTAGTACATACCATTGCATACATCAGGTTACCGACTGCAATCACATATGGAACACGGGACATGTACTCTTCATCTTCTTGTGTCTTTGGGACACTATTCAGCAGATAACTTTACACCTACAGGAATAAGAACCTTCACTGGTTTACTATCCTGCATATTAAAACTCTACATTGTTGTCTTGTCATACTTCCTCTAGTTTAACTAGGGCTTCCTCTTTTCCTGATCTCGTTTAATTTCCATTCTCAAAATATAGTTTGCAACACCAAGACCCTTCATGTCGAATTTGGAGGACAATTGGGTCTTCAAATCTTGGATAACTTCTTTCTCATTTCCAATCAACAACATATCATCCACATACAAGACCAAACAGATAACACACATAATGATCCTCTTTACTTTTGGTGAAGCCAAGTCCCCATATATATGAATCAATTTTTTGATACCACATCCTTGGTGATTTTTTAAACCCATACGAAGACTTTTTTAACCTACATACAAGTTCATTTTTTCCCTTCACCGCAAAGCCTTCAGGTTGCTTCATGTATATCTCTTCTTCAAAATCCCCATAAAGAAATGTTTTCTTCACATCCATCTATTCTACCTCAAAATAAAAAGAAATAGCAATAGATAAAAGTAATATAATAGAAGCCACCTTGGAAACAGGAGAAAAAATATCACTAAAATCAATTCACGACACCTAGAAATAACCTTTTTTCTACCAACCGAGCTTTGTATTTCTCCACCTTTCCTTTTGCATTCATCTTCTTCTCAAACACCCCTTTTCTTCCAATGGGTTTCCTTTCGTCTGGTAACTCCACCAGATTCCAAGCCTCATTTTTGTCCAAAGATGTCATTTCATCAACCATGGCCTCTTTCCAGAGTTTTCCATTCTCTGAATCTACTGCCTCCCTGATAGTTTTGGGATCATGATCAGTAATAGATAAAGAAAAAATTGAACAGAAAGTAGATGGAATATACCTTTTTGGCTGCTATATTTCTCAAACTAATCTTCTCATAGCTAGAGTTTGCAACTCTTCATCTTTTGATTCTTATTCTCTTATAGAGTCTGATTCTTCCTCCTTTAGCTCAAACTCTATCTTCTCAAGTTCCTTTGGCATGACTCCATGTTTAATAACATCTTTCACCTCTCTAAACACCACATATTTGTTGTACACAACCTTTTGTTTTTGGGTTCCAAATCTTATAACATTTTAAACCATCCTTATGCTCAATAAAGATGCACCTTTTAGATCTACTATCCAACTTGATTCTTTTCTCCTTTGGAACATGTACATATGCATCACAACCAAACATGTTTAGATGTGAAAGAGATGGTTTCTTACCAGTCTATACCTCATGTGAGGTATTATTCTCCAAAGTTGATGAAGGTGATCTATTAACCAGGTAGCATGTAGTCTTCACTGCCTTTGCCCATAATTCTTGTTCTAACCTGGCACCACTGAGCATGTGTCTTTCCTTTTCCATTAACATCTTATTCATTCTTTCTACAACTTTGTTTTGTTGTGGTGCGTATGGAGTAGTCTTCTGACATTCTATGCCACACTTATTACATAAATATTCAAATTCCTTCTTGTAGAACTCTCCACCATTATCTGTCATCAGCACGTTTATCTTATTCTCTGTCTGATTTTCCACCAAAGCCTTAAATTCTTTAAATTTGTCAAAGACTTCAGATTTCTTCCTAAGGAAATATATCCATGTATTCCTTGAGAATTCATATATAAATGATACATAGTACACATACTTACCCATTGTTGGCACTGACACGGGTCCAAACACATCACTATGCACAACCTTTCGCCCTCTTAGGGCCAGAGGGGAAACTCACTCGATTTTGCTTCCCATATACACAATGTTCACAAAATCAAAATCCAAAGAGAAATTAAACATACCTTCTACCATACCATTACCATGAAGTATTCGAAGGCTCTTCTCTCAAATATGTCCAAGCCTTTGATGCCACAACATGGTCTTTTCTCCAGAGACCACTAGATTTTCTACTCCACTTTCAGGAACCACATAACTGTTTCACCCATCAATAGCAATACTACCCAGAAGCTTGTACAGATTTCCAATTCAAACTCCCCATGTCAATACCAGTGCTCTCCAAACCATCTTGCAGGTGTCTTTCTCGAACATTGTTTTTACACCTGCATCATCCATCTTGCTTACAGAAATCAGATTTCTGGTTAATACAAGAATATGAAGAACACCTAGAAGTGTTCTAATCCTTCCACCTTGCAACTTTAGCTTGACTTTTTTGCATCCAACAATTCTAGCCTTCATTTTATCCCCTAAGAAGACATCACCACCATCTTATTTCTCATACTCAGAGAACTACTCTCTATGGGGAGTGAAGTGAAAGGATGCACTTGAGTCAATTAACCATGTCTCATGATCTACACGTGTACTTGAATAAGAAGCCAAGTACACACCGCCACCTTCATCTGAGGTAGTATTTTCCTCTGTATAAGGAGAATCGTCAGACCCATTTCTTTTTTCAGGAGCTTTAAATCTACGGTGCTTTTTGAAGTGCCCTTCCTTTCCACATTTCTAGCACAACTTTACAGGTTTTCTTGGAGATTTAGATCTCCCACTCGAGGACTTATTTTTGTTTCTATTTTGGGACCATCCTCATACAGACAAGGCATCTCCACTCTAGCCCTTCATATTTTTCCATCTCATCTCCTCTGACAACAAAAATGAGATTATTTCATCAAACTACAAGGTAGTTGTATTTCTACCTATTGCAAAAACTAGACTATCCCACGAATCTGGTAGAGAACATAACAAACTGATGCACCTATCTTCATCTGAAATTTTAATATCAATAGATAAAAAATGGCTTACCATAGTATTAAAGGCGTTCATATGCTTTGTCACTGAGTCTCCATCCTTCATCCTCAGGTTATACAACTTTTTCTATAGGAACAATTTTTTTACCAGAGACTTAGATTGGTACAAAGTCCCTAACTTGTCCCACAATGTCTTCATCGTAGATTCCCCTGATGCATTCAACGATATTGAATCTAAGATACACAATTGTATTGTGCTCTTTTATTTCCAATCCAACTTTGCCCAGTCTTCATCTGACATTGTCATTGGTTTAGTACTTGGATCTACTGCGATCCATTGATCTTTATCTGCCATCGGATCCTCCATCTTGAGTTTCCACAACTCAAAACTTTGACCATTAAATTTCTTGATCTCTATCTTTCCACTACTCACCATCTTCTTTCACACAAAAATCGATCCTGTAGATCTCCCACTAAATAGGGTTTACCATAAGCTCGAGAAAAAGCCCTCAGCAGCAAAGGCGTCCCCTTGAATTCGAAACAACTTTGATATCAAATGTAGTTTTTAACCCTATACAGAAATTACTTGAATTAATTCTAAAAATAGAAAATAAAGATTGACGAGAATATAAACAAATAACAGAGATTTTCACCTAGATCCCAAAAGTGGGACTACCTGATTGATTTTTTATTATGTTTCTTTCAATGTTATAATACATATATATATACATGCCGAAGCATTCATAAAACCCAATCCATTAACCCTATATTATAACATAACCAGATCTACAAAATACCATGGGCAGAAAAGCATCATGCCCAAAACCATGTGCAAAACCATAGGTAGGTCCACACGTATGACTAGTCATGGAAAGAATAAAACACACACCCAACAGGAACACAAATTCCTTGTTTATAGTTTGGAATATTTAGATAGCTATTGAAGTCAACATCCACAAGTATGGACTATCTATTGACTCTCTGAATGTTTAATTTTAATTGGATGGCTCCATTCATTAGCATGATTAAATTTCCCGTGACTTACATATCTTCCTTTGTTAATTATTCTAATATGGATGAGATCTCCAACACACCCAATAGGAACACAGATTCCTTGTTTATAGTTTGGAATATTTAGATAGCTATTTAAGTCAACATCCACAAGTATTGACTATCTATTGACTCTCTGAATGTTTAATTTTAATTGGATGGCTCCATTCATTAGCATGTTTAAATTTCCTTAGTGACTTACATATCTTCCTTTGTTAATTATTCTAATATGGATGAGATCTCCAATATTTCTTATGGAATTTATGTTCTTATGTGCTTCATTTTTCATTTTCATAATTATAAGGTTACATTTTGACATGAATATACTATGGTTTTTCTCACTTTTATATGCATATCAACACATTGTTGTACAATTTTTATGGATTGTGCAATTCTTCCTCTACCATATTAAGGGAACAATAATTCTATTAGTACAAATCATGAGCAACAAGATACTCTGCAAATCATTTGGATAGGCTTCCTCAAGCCAATAATAAACTATAATTTTCCCACATCCAAGGACCACCATTGTTGTTAATTATCCTTCCCTTAAAATATTGGAAATTCTAGGTTAATGATTGCATTTTGATCTTTGATATAGAATACACATAGGTAAGTACAAGTACCAAGAAGACATTGTATTTTTTTAAGTCATTCTTTACTTTTAAGTCTATTTTTTAAATTATCTTTTCCAAAAATGTCCTCTATGTAATGGCATTTGACAGTGATTTAATTATCTTCTCTAGGAATGGCTTTGAATATGTAGTTACTTAAATTTATTCTCTTCTCTAGGAATGACCTTAGATATCATGGAATTGGACAATAAATTAATTTTTTTTCCATAAATTATCTTGAAGTCATGGAATTGAAAATTAATATGTTTATCATTCCAAACAACTACCATTGGATATGGTTAAGAATCTAACTTCTTCCATTAAAACATATTAGAATTTAATTAAATATCCTAAAAAAGAGGCATTGGGTATGGAGTTAAATATTAGGCTATAAAGTCAAAATGCCAATTGTGAGCTTTTTCAAAAATCTCAATGAATCTTAAACCTGGCAAAATGAACAGAAAGAAAAAAAAACCAAAGCTAATCAACTATAATATATTATAAAAAAAAAATTAAATATTTTTTAAAACAATAAAGTGCTTGAAATATCTTCCATTAAACTCCCCATCCAAATTTACCAAATGAAAAGAATTACAGTGTTTCCCATAGATAATATCGATCAAATAAGATCCTAACCATAACCTCTTGAACTTTCCAGATTTGCTAGGGTCCTCATGTATTTTGCCCCATAACAGAACGATGCCTTCTGCCTAAAAATTCATTGTCTTAATTATTCATTATAAATAATAAAAACGATTAATTCTCATTGTACTATTTAGACATTTCCAATTTATTATTCATCATAAAATAGTTAATGAATACTATTTAGACATTTCCAATTTATTATTCATCATAAAATAGTTAATGAATATTAATGAGAATGTGATAGTTAAAGACATTCTCAATGTACTTCAGTTATAAAAACTAACAATATAATACTCAGCAGCAGAGTGTGGGGTGGAGCCGAGTTATATCTTACCAGCCATATTCTATGTATAAAAGGAGCCAAGTATTGCTCAAATTTGCAATCTATGTATAAAAGGGGCCAAGTATTGCTCAAATTTGCAACATGGTATATATCCATACTTTTTTAAAAATGGTAAAAAAAATAAAAAATATATTGTACAGATTTAAAAATTAATTGGCTACCATATCCTACGATATAAAATTACATTAAGAAGCAAATAAAGTTTGATGGCTGTGGAAGTCGTTAGAACAAGTGCCATTTCTCTAGTGTCCTCCATAGAAGCCTGGTTATTATTAAGATTCGTAAAACATAATGTTTATTTATTTTATTTTTTTCTTAAAGATAACCATATCAGTTAGTAGTAGTTGTTAAGCTTGTTCTCTTCCCAGGCTGTTATTTCCAGGCTGTTATAAACACAAGATGCGAGTACTCAATTAATTTATATATAGATATTAATATTTTTTTTAATTTAGGAGCTATGTAAATGTTATTCTAAATAATTATTATAAATTTGGAATTCAGATAAAGAAACTCTTTATTTAAAGCAATTTTTTATTATAGTTATTAAGTTTTAATTCAAATATAAATCTAGATTGGAATATGAAAACATTTCAATTCAAAAATTTTAAATGTGGGAAAAATTTATTAATATATTTTAAATGAAGAAAAAATTTACTAGTATAATTTAAAAGAATTCATCTATATGTTTCAAAATTTACTTGAAAAGGGTTTATGTTTCTTTGGCTTGCCTTCTCATTGTGTCTCCCGCTAAACTTTGAAGAAAATAAATAGCAATGAGTATAGTTTTCTTAACGTTTTCATATTTAACAAGAAAAAACTCTTGATGTCGTCAACCAGTATGTTCCCTCTGCAGAATGAATCAAATTTTACAAATAATTTGGCTTAACCCAATGAAAATAGAAATTTTTTTAATCTAGTTTACTTATTCCACTGAATTTGGTAACTATTTTTACCATGGTCTAAAAAATAAAAAAATTACTTCTCCACTGAAAGTTAAACAATCAAACAAACTTTATAAATTTTCTATATATTTTTATTGAATATTTTCAAAAATAAACAAATTTTTAAGTTTTTCTTGGGGATTTGGGTGAGGCTTGGTAACCCCAATTTATTGCCTTACTCAAACCCTTGCTAAGCCTTATAAAAATTAAAGATTTAAAAATACCGAAATAAACTTACCTCAAAACACTCAAACCCTTGCGAAGCCTTATAAAAATTAAAGATTTAAAAATACAAAAATAAACTTAATCAATTTTTCATATGTATTTTTTTTTTTTTTAAGCAAATTTCAAATCTTGTGAGTTGAGTTTGGGAACATGCTTACCCTAATCTCAAAACACTCAAGCCCTTGCTAAGCCCTATAAAAGTTAGAGATTTGAAAATACTTGAATTTTTTTTGTCCTTTCATTCGGAAATTTCAACTCTTGCAAATGAAATGAATAGCCTTCTTGATTAAATTTAATTTAAATTTATGAGAAAAATGTTATTATTTTCCTTAATCAAATTTAATTTTGTTGTTGAAGATTTCCTGCAACTGTGCAGTGTTTTCCATCCGTCCGTCCAAATTTTCGGATGGTTACTCATATAGCTCTTTTGTCCCTGATGATGGATGGAGTAACCATAAATGTTGGACTCATCAAAAACACTACACAATTCTTGCATAAAATCTTCAACAACAATATAAATAATTGTGGAAGCATGGAATTATTTAAATCTATTTTTTATATATGACATATTAAACTCATAATAAATATTTCCTATAATGAGCACTCTCTCAAATGTTAAAGATATATATTTTTTATATCTCTCAAATATTAAGACTATTTTTAAAGAAAACTTGCTTAGTTTGACAAAAGCCAAATAGTACATTATTAAAACTCAAAATCTCATCTTACTACACTATAAATAACCTCCTTTTAAATCCAACCCAGATTAAATCCTCATTGGTGTTGCCAACATGTGTGAACTAATAAAAAATTTACAAATAATTTGGTTGAATCCAAATAATTTTCTTTTACTACCCTCTTTAAATCCAACCCAGATTAAATCCTCATTGGTGTTGCCAACTGGTGTGAACCAATAAAAAAAATTACAAATAATTTGGCTGAATCCAAAGAAATTTTTTTTAAGGATTTGGTTGAATTTGATAACTATTTTTTACCATGTTTGAAACTTTTTTGTCAATAGAAAAAAACAAAACACCCTTTATTTACCCTTTCTTTACATAAAACATGAACATAGCTCCAAAGGAAATTAAAATGACTCAAAACCATAAAAAAAAAAAAAAACCAAAGATACATCCATCTAATCAGCAACTTACCTGTATAAACCTATAAGACCCATATTGTAAGGACCTCCGGTTGCGAGCGCGGTTGGGCGCCGGGCAAGGCGCCGGGCAAGGCGACGTGCACAGCGGGTGCGGGTGCGGGTGACCGGCGAGTCGGGCTGCACGAGGGCGCGGGTGCGAGCGGCCGGCGAGTCGGGCTGCACGAGGGTGCGCGGGCAGGCGCGGGCGCACGGACGGGCGCGGGCGCACGGGTGGGCACGGACACACGGGCTGGCACGGGCACACGGCGGGTGAGCGCACACGGCGGTGCGACGTTCCTGCGAGCTGGCTGCGACGTTTCAGTGAACAGAAATGCGACAAAAGACACCGAAATGGTTAAGTGTTGATCCTTGTTTATATGCGGTGGCAAATAGAGTTGGGCCGACATGTTAATAAGGCATTTGGGCATGTGTTCATGGAGATAAGGGGGTCGGCCATGGGGCTGAACACCCCCTTGCAAAACTACGTTAGAGTGGGTATTAATATATGAGCTTGGAGCTCATTTCAACTCATTCATTCACTCAAGCCTTCGCATAAAGGGGTAAAAGAAGGCGCAGTCTCAGGGAGGTAAATGCGCATACCTCATGCGCATTAGGCTTGAAGGAAGTGCGCAGTTTATCCTAGTTGGAGGTTGGGAAAGAGTGCCATTGCGAGTGGAGATTTGTACACGGTTTTATGCAGGGTTTTGTAAGGAGGTTGAGTGGCTCGGGTGAGCACTCTCTCTTGGACAAGGGTGCATGAAATGTTGTAAAAGGCAGGTGGCCTGTCTTTTGTAAGAATATTGGTTAAGTGTGAGGCTTGGCACACTTGTTGTAAAATCTGATATTCTTGATATAATATTATTGTTGGGCAGACTATTCGGGGAGTTGCCCCTCCCTTTATACTTGTGTATTGTTCTCATTTTATTGTTCATGGTTGATGATTGAGAATGTTCTTTGTATAAAGGATAACATTTTATTCGGTTATAAGAACACAAGTTAAGTAAGTTTATGTTGAATAGGCGTAGTCCATAAACGTTAGTATTGTTAAAAAGAAAGCGTTCGGTGGTGCCGCACCTCACTACAAGCGGTTGGAAGATCACCGCAGGTGTAGGGGCGTGACAGTTGGTATCAGAGCTCGGTTGGAGCTGGTGAGCAAAGGTTGCTCGTGACAGTTGTCAATAAGGCATGGCAAGTTTGGAT
The DNA here is from genome assembly GCA_031772625.1 of Pinus tabuliformis. Lineage (NCBI taxonomy): Eukaryota > Viridiplantae > Streptophyta > Pinopsida > Pinales > Pinaceae > Pinus > Pinus tabuliformis. Next base: position 149,259,369 of record CM062804.1, on the reverse strand, counting down.
GAACGTGAAAGGAGACTCTTTCTTTTCTTGGGTGAAGGAAAAAAGAAGCTCTTGCTTACCTTGGACGAGTTGAAGAAGTTGAAGGAAGAGAGGCCCCGAATCCGTGAAGAACTTAAAGCCTTGAGAAAGAATATCGAAGGACTTCTCCAACTTAGTTGGGCAATGAAGCAAGTTGTATTTGATGCCAACAAGGAAGAGAAAGTCCGACATGGTGATCTTGGTCTTCAAGAGCTCTTTGATAAAAGAGCCCGGTTGAGGAAGGAAAGTGACCAAGTGGAAGCCGAAATCAAGAGGAAACTTCTCAGTAAAGAAGTTGTTGTAATTGAACAAGAAGAGCTTAACTACATTGACAGGTTGGGAACTCACTACCGAGAACATCCAGAGGACTTTCGGAAGTTTAGTTCTATGAACTTGGTCAATGGGCACTTGGTTGGTGCACTTGAGCTGAACATAGAAGAAGATGTTGCAGACATGACTACAATAGAGGATGAACTTGAAGGTGATCAAGTTGAACCAGGATCGTGTAGTTTGCCAACATGGTTGAATGAGGAGGAGCCTCATGATGATGAACAAGGATTGTTAGTTGTTGGAAAGCCTGTTGAGGTTACTTGTGGCCTTGTGATGGAAGGTGCAAGGACCCGGGACAAGGGTGGGACTTGATGATCGTTGTGAAGGGATGAGTCATGCTTTAGCCACATGGAGAATTGGCTAAGTGCCCGACATGACTCATGGACAGATTGAGGAGGGCACACACTTGTGATGTTTTGGGTGGACTTCTCATGGCCGAGACCAAGAGATAGTCTTGGTGGACACTTGGTGGAGGAGCTATGGTGAAGGTTCTCATGACATGATGATGAGATGGTTGGGTGACCGAGTTCACTAAACCAAAGATAGCAGCTTGAGTGAGGATGACCGATTGTTGTGGTAGGTCTACTTGGTTGGACTACCTAGACAACATAGTCATGGACATCAGGTTGGAGACTTGAAGACATGGAGACTTGAGGATGGCACATTGCAGATGATGAAGAGGGCTTCATGGACCTGAATGGGGCACATCAAGAGTTGATAAGAGTGGAGACTCGAGGATGGCACATTGCAGATGGTGAAGAGGGCTTCATGGACCTGAATGGGGCACATCGAGAGTTGATTACTTGGATGAAGTTGTGAGTAGCTATGGAGCATTCCTACTACATGGGGAGCTGAGGCATATTGTATGCTTGCTAAGGTGTGGTTGAGGGATGGCTTATGGAGCTCATGATGACATGAGATTGTTGTGACTTTTAGGGACTTCATGTACGGTGGACTTAGAAGATCTGATGCATTGAGGAGCTGAGGTCAGATGACTTTGATGCAGTATGGGATGCATACATTCAAAGTACATGTATGGGCATGGCTTGGAAGAGTGACTTGATGTGGAGGATCGATGAGGCACTTTGGAGTGATGGAGTTACAATGATGATGCTTTGGTGATACACCTGAGCATGGATTATGGATGGTGAGCTTGGTGGCAGTGGTCACTAGGCTGAGACATAGTGGACAAAGAGTCTCTACATATGTTGCAAGGATGTTTGCCTTGTGTAAAAAGGTCGACATCCTGAATGATGATGATCTTGGTAGAGAGCTACCAGGATGGTATGTTGTCGAGGACGACAACAATTTCAGGTGGAGGAGAATGTAAGGACCTTCGGTTGCGATCGCGGTTGGGCACCGGGCAAGGCGACGTGCATGGCGGGCGCGGGTGCGGGTGACCGGCGAGTCGGGCTGCATGAGGGCGCGCGGATGGGCGCGGGTGTGGGCGACCGGCGAGTCGGGTTGCACGAGGGCGCGCGGGCAGGCGCGGGCGCACGGAAGGGCGCGGGCGAGCACGGACACATGGGCGGGCACGGGCGCACGGCGGGTGAGCGCACACGGCGGTGCGACGTTCCTGCGAGCTGGCTGTGACGTTTCAGTGGACAGAAATGCGACGATAAGGAAAAGACGCCGAAATGGTTAAGTGTTGATCCTTGTTTATATGCGGTGGAAAATAGAGTTGGTCCGACATATTAATAAGGCGTTTCGGCATGTGTTCATGGAGATAAGGGGGTCGGCCATGGGGCTGCACACCCCCTTGCAAAACTACGTTAGAGTGGGTATTAATATATGAGCTTGGAGCTCATTTCAACTCATTCATTCGCTCAAGCCTTCGCATAAAGGGGTAAAAGAAGGCGCAGTCTCAGGGAGGTAAATGCGCATACATCATGCGCATTTGGCTTGAAGGAAGTGCGCAGTTTATCCTAGTTGGAGGTTGGCAAAGAGTGCCATTGCGAGTGGAGATTTGTACACGGTTTTATGCAGGGTTTTGTAAGGAGGTTGAGTGGCTCAGGTGAGCACTCTCTCTTGGACAAGGGTGCATGAAATGTTGTAAAAGGCAGGTGGCCTGTCTTTTGTAAGAATATTGGTTAAGTGTGAGGCTTGGCACACTTGTTGTAAAATCTGATATTCTTGATATAATATTATTGTTGGGCAGACTATTCGGGGAGTTGCCCCTCCCTTTATACTTGTGTATTGTTCTCGGTTTATTGTTCATGGTTGATGATTGAGAATGTTCTTTGTATAAAGGATAACATTTTATTCGGTTATAAGAACACAAGTTAAGTAAGTTTATGTTGAATAGGCGTAGTCCATAAACGTTAGTATTGTTAAAAAGAAAGCGTTCGGTGGTGCCGCACCTCGCTACAAGCGGTTGGAAGATCACCGCAGGTGTAGGGGCGTGACACATATGGATCACGAAGGACCAGATGATCCTTTCTCTCAACTTTAAAACAACATGTAAACAAGAGAGCCACTGGCCAGCATGACAGAAAGCCAACAAGCAAAAATCAGTTGATAACATAAAGAAATAGAAGTACTGAAACAACTTAGGCATGTAAGAAGCCACATGCTTAGATAGGGCATCTGTCACGACAGAAAGCTAACAAGCAAAAATTAGTTGATAACATAAAGAAATAGAAGTATTGAAACAACTTAGGCATGTAAGAAGCCACATGATTGAATAGGGCATTTGTCTCTAAGTTCTACTCTCGATAAACATGTTGAAAGGTCAGGACAATGAAAGAGGGTAACAAAGACTTGATGTTTTCCATCTAGTAAAATAAGGCATGAACCTCAAGAGACCTAAACCCACTCTATGACCTATTTTGAGTCGCTAATAACCAAAATCTTATGGCCCTCCACATAGCAACCACCTTTGTCCTGCAACTTGAGCCAGGACCACCATGTCAGTAGAAACTAAAGTCTTGAGAAGGACTAGGTTTGATGTATATACGCCACATCCACACTGTTCACCAGACAAAGCCCCGTCAAAATATCTTATGGGAACAAATCCCTAGGGTCCTTATATGAAACTTAGCGTTGGTGGGGCTTTGGACACCATGGTCCTATCTCTAGGAATAGGAAACAAATTGGAGACTTGTGCCCAACTCATCGAGAGGCTTGTTATAAAAAATGCAAGAATTCCTAAAGTGCTATATACCCAGAAAACATACACTGGAATGGCTCTAAAATATCCCAGCCTAGAGGACCAGAAGCCAAGGCATGAAAAGGTAGAAGATCAATCTACCACAACCTTGATCTTCAAAAAATTCAATGCTTCCTTCCATATAGAAACCACAAAAGGACAGATAAAAAACAGATGACAACAATCTTAAAAAATAGCTTACAAAGTGGACATCTCCCGAGACCCAGAAAACCTCTCCTCATAAAGTTTTCTCAAGTGAAAATGCAGTTATGGAGAGTTACCCAAATAAAGCACTTTAGCAATGCAATTATGGAGAGTTACCCAAATAAAGCACTTTAGCTTTAATAGGGCGTCCCATTTCCACATAAGCGCAGTCCATTCTATTCTACATAGAGGCCACCATGATTATTTGTTGAGATCTATTCTACATAGAGGCCACCATGATTGATTATTTGTTGAGATGTAAGAGTAGATCTCTTTGAAAGAAATATTGCCAACAGAAATACGCCCTTCCCACACAAGCGTGTACATAAAAAAAATCCCAACATCACACCAAAAAAATTGAAACCCTCGTTAAACTTTATAAAAAAAATCCCAACATCACACCAAAAAAATTGAAACCCTCGTTAAACTTTATAAAATTAAAAATTACTTTTCCACAGATTTTAAAAAACTAAAACAAACTCTATAAATTGTGTATATATTTTTACTGAAAATTTTCAAAAATCAACAAATTTTAGAATTTCATTCATACTTCTTACTCTAATCTCAAAATACTAAAACCCTTATCATTGCCCAAAAAAAAAATTAAAAATCAACAGATTTTTTTTGGGATTCTATTGAGTTGGGTAACCATGCTTTTTATCCTATTTCAAAACACTCAAATCTTTACTCAGTATTATAAAAACTAAAAATTAAAAGATACAAAATAATCTTTTAAAAATTTTCAAAAAATCAACAGATTTTCAATTTGTTTACAGATTCGGTTGAATTTGGTAACCATGCTTTCTACCCTAATTTCAAAACACCCAAACCCACATTCAACCATACAAAAATAAAAGATTAAAAAATACTGAAATAAATTGTATAACTTATTTTTACTCCAAATTTGAGATCGTGTAAATGTAATGAATAGCTTTGTTAATTAAGATTGATTTAAGTTTGTGGAAGAAAGATTATTATTTTGAATATTTCATGTGATAAACACTCTCACACATAAATTTTTTCATATAAAATATAAAAATATTTGATGACAATTTGTTTTGCTTTATTGACAGAGGCCGAACAGTCAATAATCCATAACGAAATACCAGGTTCATATTGCTAGGTTCATATTATTAGAAAACTGTGTTGAAAATCTTTGTACATTTTTCTAGGGAAGAAATAGCATCTAAAATAACTTTTATAGTATTATCAGAGATATTAGATCGAAAAATTTCTAAAAGTCAAATCTCAATCCGAAATAACCATTGAACCACAACCTCCAGACTATCTTACTGCACTGTATGCACTGTACATAACCTCCTTTCGTATTGAAAAAATGAATTCTATCTTGCTAATCACCTTCCATGAGCTGTTGCAGTGCCCCCACCTGTTGGCACAGGAGGAAGAAGTGCTGATCCTGCTCCCCCACGAGTACCTCCACCCATGAAAAACGGATCCCTGTATCCCTTCACAGTCTTCACAACGATTTCACCTCTAGAAACTCTTCCGATCCTTCTGCTGGGAATTTCTGGTTTTTTCAATTTCTTATTGTGGCCGCCCTTAAGCCAAGCGCAGGAAAGAACTGCCATTGACACCACTATCAAGCTCAAAATTATGCCAAATACAGCGTACAGAAGCGATGGGTGCGAGGCTGAATGTGCCCCTTCAAACTGGTTTTGACCCAAAAGCCTTACCATCATATTCGCCACTTGTGACCCCGAGCCCAGCTGGAAGATATAGCTCTGAACTGTGGACTTTTGCGATATTCCAGTAGCGAAGGACAACTGTTGGGATTGTGGAAAGTAGCGACAAAATTCGATAAAGTAACCGACTTATAAGCCTCCATTCCCTATATATGTCTTCCTTCCCGATTCCGCTCCTTTCTGCAAAAGAATATATTTTTCTCTGGAAAGGGCCGAGAGGTTCCTTCCGTATAACATGGGTGCTCCAGCACGTTGTGGATTAAAACAACCATATCCCTCCATGCTTGGGACTTAAGTTGTTACTTTTTGTTCACTTGTTTACAGAAAGTGTAAGTGGGTAGTGGGTGATGCAGGAGGTTTCGTGCAACTATTCCTGGTTAGATTAATCAAGAGGATGGAGTTTTTGACAGAATTTTGATGGAGTTTCTGATAGTTAATTTGATCAAAATATTCTTGGTTATATTAATAAAAAATGAATGAGTTTTTGATAGAATTTTAATGGAGTTTCTGATAGTTTGATCAAAACAAGTTTGAAGAATACATAAAAGGTTAATATTAAAAAAATTTCTTTTAGGGAGATTTTTCATTTTTCATATTAATGAATCAAATTCAATTAAAATTAATAATTTGGATAAAATTAATAGTTTACCTGGTAAACGATATATAAATAACAAATTTATCAAATAAGGATTATTATTATAAATTACAAAATAATGAATAATGGAGTGGATTAAAAATTTGTTTTTTTGATTGATGTGAATTAAAGGGTTTTTTATGATATAATTTTGAATAAAAAATGAAATTTATAAATTGTTTTATTTGGAAGGTTTAGTATTTACGGAATCAGAAATTAAAATAAGATTGATATTGAAATACACAATTTTGTTAATCATATAGGAAAACATTTTATGAAAAAAATTATGTATAAAAAGATTATGTTAAGAATATTAAGTATTTGGATTTAATGGTTAATGATAAAAATAATTCTACCAATAGATTATGTCTACTCATCATGTAGGTATCCCTATCTACACGGTTATCTTTGTTATCCTTTACTAACTTCTGGTGGTGAAACAACTTAATACATAAATTTATTCTTCCATCTTATTCAATGGGTTTGTAGGACATCTACCATGAATGTTAGACTTAGATTTCTAAGTCACTAACAATATGTTCCCATGACATTTCTAGGCATTTGATATGTCCTTGTTATTGTTTGACATGATTAAACATTTTTGCTACACCACTCGAAAACACTTAAGCTACCATTTCAACAATACAGTATTGGGTTATACTAAAATTATTCAAAGTAAGTAAGAAAAGTAAAAATGCTAAAGTCGTTGAATGCCAAAAAAAAATCAATCATGTTGATATAGGAGGTATTTACAATAATCAATATTGTTCATAAATTTAAGTTGATGCATACACTTATGTTATTATTAAGATGCTCCAATTGAAGGAAGCTTCATAGGAGATGCTTTTATCTATTTATTTTTAAAGTAAATATCATTGAATACTAAATATCAAATAAAGCACTGAGATCAAATTATATATATATATATATATATAATGCTTATTGTGTAACATTTAAATATAAAATTATTTAATATTATATAAAATTTTATTGTTTTATTAGTTTTAAACTTAAATTGATTTTTCAACAAAATAACTTTATTTATTTTTTCTATTTTCAATTTCAATATATTTTGTAAATCTATACATGTCTTGAAATTGATCATCTTAATTTTTGTTTTTAAAAATAAAAATCTATTTAAAATCTGAAAAAAAACTACATAAAAGTATTTCACTATATAACAAAAAATTAAATTGATCGTCTTAATTTTTGTTTTTAAAAATAAAAATCTATTTAAAATCGGAAAAAAAACTACATAAAAGTATTTCACTATATAACAAAAAATTAAATTAAGATAAACTTTACTGGAACCCCTTTAAATTTTCTAAAAAATTCTTATTAAATTAAAATAAATAAATAAAACCTTAATAAATATTAATTAGCATACTCCTTAAATATTCAATTTAATTAGCATACTCTTTAAATATTCAATTTAATTAGCATACTCCTTAAATATTCACTTTAAAATTTTATGACATAGGTTACCTGTTAAGTAAGAATTTTAACTTTTATTACTTAAAGCTCTCATTTAGAATAAGAAAAAGTGACCAAGATTTCAATTTCTCCCCTACGAACTTTTTATATAATTATTGTATTCTATTTTTTATATAATTACTTTATTTTAATTTAATATAATAATAATTACTTTATCTTATTTTATTTTAGTGTATTAATAATTATTTAATAATATTTAGTATATTAATAATTATTTTATTAAAAAATAAATAAATTTTATATAATCAGAATATTTATATTAAATAATATTTTCTTATTATTAAAAAATTTTAAAAACTAAAATTATTTAATGAATTTACCCTTTTAATTGTATAATCTAATATTTAAAATTTATATAAAATAATAAAAAACATCGAAGTTAGAATTTATAAAATAATAAAAAACATCAAAAACCTTAACCTGTTTATTTTTAAGCTACGAGATATTCCAATCGTAAAGAATGGAAACTTCTCAGGTGGAATTCCAAGGAACGTGTTGACCACCTTCATGTGACAAGCAACCCGAGATGTCAGTGGTGCTTGAATTTTGGGGTGTGGTGATTCTTAGTATCATTTCGTCTCATGTGCTTTCCTCCTTTATCGTACACGAGATACAATGAAAGGGCTGGATACACAAAATATGTAGTGTCTCATAAGCGTAACACAATTCAAGAGAATTGAATGACAGGAGTTAATGGGTTGGAGCTGGCAACGTTTATTTAATAGTTTATAGTTTAGTGTGTAAACCCATTGTTCTGATCGCTACATCATGTGATCGCTACATCATGCACTCATGTCATGTGTTGTATATGCTCATTGTTATTAGTAAATATTGTTTGACATGGTTGTGGTTGTGGTCATAGTAAATGTTTAATAGTTTTTCAATTGTAATTTATGTTTGGATTTTTATATTTATAAAAATATTTTTTTAATTTTATAAAAATTTAAAAGAAAAATATGATATTAAATTGGTTTTTCTCAAAACTAAAACTATTTTTAGAATTTTTTAAATTTATGGATTTTATTCTTTAATTGTTTGAAAAAAAAAATAATTAAAAAATATAAATTTGAAAAAAATATGTATAAATGACATGTGTCTAATTTGTACAAGTCTCATTATATCAATATGTACTCTAATGACATGACATGCCTACTATAATTATTATAGTGTACCATCTATTATATAAAGAATATTTTTATTTAAGTACTTGTTATTTATTTACTATTATTTTAGTATTAATAAAAAAAATAAAATATTATTAATAGTTGTTAAAAAAACCTTGGATAGATTTTTTTAATAAAACCATAAAATTAAATAAAAAATAATGCACAGTTGTATGTAGGGGAGAGCCTTTTATTGTTGTGGAGGGACCAATACTAGTTATAGTACTAGCGCCACACATCCATAAAAAATATTCATAAACCACAAAAAATATGCACATAAATAGTTTATATTAAATTATATAAGTTATATAATTTAGTCCAAAATGGGCCCATACATTGATTAGGCCAACAAGTGTCAAACACCAAATCTTAACATCAGAAGTTGAGAAGACATAATGTCCCAAGTACCTCCAGCTCTGAATTACCAATTAAGTCAAAATGCATTACAAAATATTCCATTGAATTCTACTCAAGGGTACACATATCCCATCAAATAGCCACCCACTGGTTTCCACTAGAGCAACACATCCCATTGCTCAGTAATAACTGCACAAGAATAGGTAAAATGTGTGTCAGTGATATGTACATGTGTGTTTAACCATTCAACCTATTGAAGACAATAAATGATAGCATTCAATTCAAAAATTAGTTCAGAGGATGCAATAAATGACACCAACCCCTTCAATTCAAGTATTAAACACACTAGCCTTTTCAATTCAGGAATTAAACACAGGAAAGTACAGGGATCAACCATGAAACATTATCAACCATTTGATCATGTACAAATCAATCCAGACCACACATTTGAATTTGGGAGATGGAAATCCATGCCAATCTTCCCTACCAATTAAATTCTATATCAAAAAACTATAAAACATAAACTCTCATTGATTTTCATTTCAAACATTCATTTTACTCATCAGTTGTTGGAGACATATAATCAAAGTGTTCAGACACTGTTACATTTATTCTATTCATAAGTTGTTGGAGACATACAAATGGAGTGTGTGCACATTGTTACATTCATTCTATTCATCAGTTGTTGGAGACATACAAACAGAGTGTCTGCACAGTGTTACATTCATTCTATTCATCAATTGTTCGAGACGTACAGGTTTTTTTTTATTGAATAACATTATCACTGTTGTTGAATAATGTTATTTTTGTTGAGAAACAAGGGTAAATTAAATTCATTATAGCCAAGATCACTTGTTAAATAGATCACAAGATCTAATTAGAGAAGCATTTCTATATGAATAACAAACCCACTGATTTAGAAACCAATTTCAATGCCACTGTAACCTCAAATCTAACCCCTGCAATTCAATATCAACCTACATTAATAACAAAGAATATCCTTTCAAAGAGAAAATTCTTATGTCAGGTAGATTCATTGTCTAGTTAGAGAAGCATTTCTAAATAAACAACGTACCCACTTAGAAATTCTCTTTTCATTATTAGAATATCAAATTAAGATGAGATAACTACAAGATGGCAGGAGCAGAACTACAAGGAATTAGCGGACTAGTTATTCTAATTAGAGAAGAACTGAAACTAGATAAGTTGGATAATTTGGACCAGAAACTGACAGATCACAATTCTGTTCAATTGATTTATGGACCATGCTGAGCTTCTACATATAAGGGGGAAACATTGAAGGCATACAATGCACCATTAGGTGTGGAAAACCCAAACTATAATAGTTGTGAGAACATGCTATATTATCTTCGTTAAGGTCTGTCAAGGTCCCATATAAACTTGCCTTTACAATGTCTGGAAATCATATACCTTGTCAATTAAATGTAACAAGTTGTATGGGTTCTGAGTTGAGAAAGAAAGTGTAGATTATGTTCTTTCATTTTGGTTTTTGAACAGATCTATATAGACAAACATGTAAGGATAAAGGTCTTTACATTAAAAGTTGTGACATACACTAATTTTATCATTGTATCATCAGAGGAGAGTTACCAGTGATCCCCGTGAGATTGTGAAATCCAGACATGGTTTAAAGCTGAAAAGGAAAGTCAAATATAACCGACACCAACTTGTTACTTCCTCTTTATATAAACTCTAGGAGCTTCTTAGTTTATAGGGTATGCATTTGTAAGCAAATATCTTATCCTGAATAAAAGGAGATACCTACTTGTATTTATGTTAGTATTTAGAGGAACTATAATTAGATAGTATGATTTATATAAGATAAGTGAAAGAAGGAATTAAATGTCAAGATATAGTTTATATAGTTTAGTTATAATAATTAGGATAGAGTAGGAACAAGAACAACAAGGAAATAAACCTCTTACATGTATTTGACTTAGGCTTCGACTTGCAAGAACAGAAAGAACTAGAACTAAGAATTTGAAAGGGAATAACTACATAGGGGAGAGACACCAGTGCATGAATGCCTCCACCTTAGAATTTGAAATGGAATAACTATGCAAAGAGACTACAACTAAGAACCCTTACTAGGAATAAAATGAATGGCAAGAACAAAATAAATGCCAAGAACAATGATTTGAGGACACAGAAAGCTAGTTGGGTTGAATAAATTGTGTTATATCAAAGCTATTACAAAAAGAAAAAGGAATAGCTCTTCTTGATAACTCATATTTTTACCAACTAGGAATAAAATGAATACCAAGAAAAAAAAGAATGCCAACAAAAATTGATTTGAGGACACAGAAAGCTAGTTGGGTTGAAGAAACTGTGTTATGTCAAAGTTGTTACAAAAGGAAAAAGGAATAACTCTTCTTGATAATTCATATTTTTATCAACTAGGAATAAAATGAATGCAAAGAACAATCATTTGAGGACAAAGAAAAATAGTTGGGTTGAAGAAACTGGGTTATGTTAAAACCATTACAAAATTAAAAAGGAATAACTCTTCCTGATAACTCATAAGAATCATCTAAGAATCAATAAAGAATTTAAAATGTAAGAAAGGGTCAATTCCATTGTAACCTCAAATCTGGACTACAATTCAATATCAAACTACTATAATAGCAATGTTTCAGACCTGATATTTTTCGACAGTTTGCAATAGGTCACTGTTGGGGAGAAGTAAGCTTACAAGTGATTGAAAAAATACACTCCAATCGTCAATAACATGCAACAGACCTTAGTAGATTCTCATAGCCTAGAAAAATCAATCAAATAAAGCCCACAACCCTGCAAGAGGAGTCTAGAAATATTTTTTATGTGTGAAATTTTATGTGTCAATACTCACTGTTTCTTTCAAGATTTCTTGTTTCTTTATGTGAATTTAATTATTCCAAGCCTATTGTAGTATGAAATTTTATGTGTGAAAACCCTTCCAATGATGAGTTTCAGATCCGAGATGTATTCAGTTACAATATATAGATAAAGCATTGATTGTTGTTGCTCATTGATTGCAAAGGCCAACAGATTGTCTTGTTTTCTAATACAGTTTTTTAAAATTATAATTTCATGGTAACTCTGGAGCTTTTTACAACCATGCCAAGAATTTCTATTGCAGAGCATACATGGAATAGGAGGAAGAGAGGGGTGAAGGGAGCCTAACTGCGATCTAGTTCATTAGATGAGGATAGTGTTAGAAAATTATATATTACAGAGCAATGGGACACATAAAATATATTGCAGAAATATAAACACAAAAAACACATAAAATAAAAGAGACACAGATATACGTGGTTCACCCAATTTGGGCTATGTCCATGGAAAAACATCCAGTCCTTCCTTTTATATTATCCAGCAAAATGAAGAGATACAACCTACAGCAGATCCGTTGTAATTCCCTCTTTGCTCTCGCACAATCTCCTCTCTCTTTCTCACTCAAAATACAAATCTAAATAGATGCAATAAAATTCCCTCCTATATAGTGAGGGGTTGCCTTCTAGGGAAAAAAACCCTAAATTAAACATAACTTCTACCATCAGATCTCCGCCTAATGAACGGCCCAGATTGACTACAAAATTACAACATTTTACAAGGCAATTTTACATCTATTTTTAGCTTCTGGTGCGCTGCCCCTGATCCCCCACTAGGGGGGGCTCTAAATAATCGTCGTCGCCCCCCTTTGGAGGCACAAATTTTATGGGCGGAGTTGTCACCACATTACGAACTGGGGTCCAATGCGGCGATACCTCTGAATGAAGAAGATAATCAGGCTCCACACAACCAGATGGCGGGGTGATGTGAATGCTCCAAATGTGCTCAGTAATGTCATTGAAAAGGACACTGTGGTGGCAAATCATGCTATCCTACCATCAATCACAAATCCACCTTCAACCACAATGCAAGGTGCAAGTTAAAAAAAAAAACATCAGTGCCATTAGAGGCTGGAGAAATCAAGACATGCTAGCTGCAATTGATGACATGAGTCTAAGGGACATTCAATCTATGCCTCTGCAAAAAAAACCTAGTATTTTTTACTCTAACATACATTATTGGATAAATGGGTTAACTAATACAAAGCGTAGAGGGCCTGTTACTGTTATGACTAAAGAGGAGGAGGTCGAGGTGGTTGATTGGTATAAGGAGATGGCCCAATTGGGACATGGGTTAGAGCTCATACAACTTAAATCCACAGTAGCTCAAATCTGTCAGGGGAGGCCAAACCCCTTCAAAGATGGGTTTCATAGTAAATCATGGTGGAGTGGATTTAACGAAAGGTATCCAGACCTTGTGCAACATACAGCTGAGGGCCTTGAAAGAGACATGGCTTTAAATATACGCCCTGAAATTATGTCCAAGTTTTATAACACTCTTTCTATTACATATGAGAAACACTCATATGTTGCAGACCATATATGGAATTGTGATGAAACAAGCTTGCAAGTAGGAAGGAATTGTGGTATGTGGGTAATTTCCAAGAGAGGGAATAAAAATGTGCCTAATATTTTGCCTAAGAGTAGGGAGTGGATCACTATTCTTTGTTTTTTCAATGCAATTGGTTCTTCAATCCCATGATTTTATCTATTCAAAGGTAAAACACAACTAAAAAATTATATACAGAAATATCAACTAGGTGCATACATGGTTGCACATCCCCATGCATGGATGACAAAGGAACTATTCCTGAATTGGCTTTGTCACTTTGCTACATCTGTACTAGGTGGTGTCTAGCCTGCAAACAAACACCTACTGATTTTAGATGGCCATGGAAGCCACATGGCTGTGAAAAAAATTGAGGAGGCCAACCATTTTGGCATTGACTTGTTAACATTGTTGGCTCATACTACTCACAAATTACAACCTCTTGATGTCATCATGTTTGGGCCTTTCAAGAACTATTTCAGGGTCGAGCGAGCTTTGTGGATGGGAAAGAATCTAGGGGTGGAAATAAAGAGGTTTAAGCTATATGAGCTTGCAAGTAAAGCATTTAAAAGGGCTCTCACACCTTCTAATATCAAGGTTGGATTTAGGAGGACTGGTATAAGGCCACTTAATGTTGATGCTCTTATGCATGGTACTGGTTATAGCCAAAAATTTAATGTGGAAGGTCAAGAATCAGAGAACCTACAACACCATGTTGATGCCCAAGAAGATGTTGTTGTTGTTGAAGGTATAATGTCCCCTTATGAAGGGCACTTATATGGTGATGATGATGAACATGTGAGTGAGACACAATTCAGTGATGAACCAACTGTCAATATCATGGAGGTTTTCTAACCCACTGAACTACGTGTGAATTTTGCATGTGATATTCCATATGGGGAAGTTGATGAAGCAAATGAAAATGAAAACTTGATTTCAAATGATAATGCAATAGGATTAAACAATGGGCAATTGAGCATTCTAACCCAAGTAAGCCCACCATCATGGTTGGCAGAGGCCATGATGAATATTAGCACACATAATGTGTCTACCACCAATGAGGAAATCATGTACATGCCTTCACAACCATCAGGGTTGAACACCAAACTTGTTCATTATTTTGTGGACAGTGGCTCACTAGAAGAGGATCCTATTCAGCATGAAGTACCTAAAGAAGCAAAAAATGGGGGCCAATCAGTTGTACCAGAGGTTGAAATCCAGGTGTCACGTCCTGGGGAGCATGGGACAACAAATCAAAGAATACTTGGTGGATCCCTAAATCTACTAGTAGAGACAATGAAGGCCTCATCAAGGCACTCAACATCAGATTGTCTTTGTTTGGGGAGGAGTTCACAGTTTCTCACATCTGAAGATTATATGAAATTATTTTTTGAGTCTGAACGTAAACAAAATGAAATTCAGGAATCCAAAAAGAGAAAGAAGGAGTTGACCAAGTGTTGGCTTAGTGGGTCCTGACCCAAGTTCAGAGTTAAGTTTGCCAAACAAATACCTACACTACTCGCCCTTGCGGCATAATGGTTATATGATTATATTCTTTTGTGTTATAATTCTGTATGTTGTCATGATCATGTTATACATGTATCACATTGATTTGTTGATCTTGCAGATCAGGTACATCCTACCAGAATTATGCTAAGGTACGTTGGTTTATTGTGATTTGGTTTAGCCGACATGATATACCTTACAGGAAGAATGTCAAAAATGGCTAGCAAGATGGTAGACTGAAAATATTCTCCCTATGAATGAGATGAGAAGCACGGTGTTGGCTACTCTTCTCAGTTTTCCAACACAATGAGAAGCTTAAAGGTATAAATAAGGATTTGTAAGGCATACAATGACAAAATCATACAAGAACAGGAGAAACAAGCCGAGGTAAATGCAATGATACTTTAGAGTTTGTCAGAATTGTAGCAACAGGAACCACTTGGGATTATCCATGAGCAGGACGACAAAACAAATGGGGAATATGGTAGTAGGTCTCGTGGTGGTTAAGATTGGATAGAGATGACACAGTGGCAGATGGTGGGTTGTTGGATACTTTGGATAGGAGAGGCGATGGACACATGTACTATTATAATTATGGTTTAGATAGGCACTACGATCATCATCGTTATCATCCTTAGAGGAGGAGTGGTAAGGGATACTTACCGAATGAGTTTAAAAAAGAAAAACCACCTACATTTGATGGTGAGATGAAGAAATCATAGGATATAGAGGCATGGTTGCTTGGTATGAGGAAATTCTTTAGGTTGCATGATTATTCAAAGAACATGAAGGCCAGAATAGCTACATTCAGTATCAAAGGTAAAACAGATATTTGGTGGGAATATGTGAAGAATGTCAGAGGTATTCATCAAGAGGACTTAAACTGGAATGAGTTCAAGAGACTATTCAAGAAGAAATACCTATTAGAGAGATACTTCGATGACAGGGAAAAATAATTATATGAGTTAAAGATGGGATTGATGACAGATGAGGAGTACACTAGCAGGTTCTTGGAGCTACTAAGATATGTGCCCTACCTCAAGGAGGAGAAGGCCAATATTCAGAGATTCATTAGTGATTTTTTATTGCATTCAAAGAGAGGATTGATTTTGATGAGTCTAGATCATTGGAGGAGGCCATCAAAAGCTAAATAATTGCTATGAGTAATCGAAGCGTAGATCTAAGACTAAGACGGATTGGAAATGTAATGTAAGGAACAAAGGAAAATTGGACAAGAAGTGAGCAAGACCTTAGGGTACAGGTAATAAATAGAATGCATCACCATCAAAGGAGTTCAATGCATTTGACAGAGGACACAGACTTCAATACGAAGAGCAAAATAATGAGCCCATGCGATGTTGGACTTGAGGAGGAGATCATTGCAGAAGATATTTTCCACAACATCAGGGTGATAGGCCTTAGATGTACAATGCTCATAAGGCACAGATAGTGGGAGATGTTGAGAAGAGTATTCCTAGGATCTATGCAATGCTAGATAACAAACATGCAGATCATTAGTCATTCATCATTGAGATGGATGGTAATCTTTGTGAGCAAGTTGTTTCTATTTTGATTAACCCTGGATTTAATTATAGCTATGTTAGTCCTGACTTGGTGGATAAGTGTGGTTTTAATAAGGAAGCGCATGCAGAATCTTGGTTAGTGCAGTTGGATATAGGTACAAAGAAGTGAGTTCATCACTAGGTAATAGCTTGTAAATTTGAATTGAAAGGTATGCCTACCGCAACACATTTGAATGTATTGTCGTTGGGATCATACAATATGTTGTTGGGCATGGATTGGTTGTACCTTCATAGAACCAAGGTGGATTGTTATGAAAAATCCATTGAGTGCTTAGATGACAATGGAGAACAAAGAGTCTTGCAACGAAAGAAGAAAGCAACATTAGTTAGGATGGTGACAATTATGTAGGAAAAGCGTAGTCGTAGGAAAATGTGTGTGTTATTTCGAGTACATATCTATAGTGACAAAGGTAAGGAAGTTGAGAATGCAGATGTTTTGAGAAGGTATTGAGTTCTACAATAGTTTCAAGATGTATTTCCTGAGGATATTTCAAAGTTACCACCTCATAGGGAGGTAGACTTTTTTATTGAGTTGGTGCCAGGGGAAGCACTGGCATTAAAGACACCTTATAGGATGAGTAAACCTGAGTTGGTAGAGTTGAAGTTGCAGTTGAAGGAAATTCTTTACAAGGGATAAATTAGGCCAAGTGTATCACCATGGGGCAAACTAGTATTATTTACAAAGAAGGATGGTACTCTCAAGTTGTGCACTGAGTACAAGAAATTGAAAAAAGTGAGAATCAAGAATAGGTATCCATTACCGAGGATTGATGACTTGTTTGATTAGTTGAAGGGAGAAGCAGTGTTCTCTAAGATTGATCTAAGATTTGGATATCATCAGGTATGCATTAAAGAAGAGGACAACTACAAGACAATTCTCCGGACCAGGTATGGGCATTTTGAGTTTGCTGTAGTTTAGATTGGTTTAACTAATGCTCTTGTTACCCAACCAACTTACAAAATAGAAGAAAAGAGAGATAAACACCTTCAAAATCAGTCTCTGTGAGGGGGAAACCTCCTTTACATTACAAAAATGAAAAATTCTTGGATGATACAAATGAAAAGACGTCCTTTCTATATATAAGAATCTAAGGGGTCACAATATAATCAAAGCCGACATAAAAATAATAATGTAAGGGCACAACAATAATAATAGTGGGCTTCTATGGGGCACAATAATAACAATATGGGGACAACATGGGCACAACAATAACAATAAGGGGTACAATGACAATAATAATAAGGGAATACACTAGTATTATAGGGACCTAACATGACCCTCTCCTTCAAAAAAGTGTTGTCCTTAATGCTTGAGTAGTTATGGATGCTTGTGTATAAAATTCTCATCCTCCCATATAAAATCTTCAGCGGGTAATTTCTTCCACTTGATGAGATACTATGAAATTGATCGATTTCGCAGCTATCAAGTTCTTGTTTTCGTGACTGCTTTAGGTTCCAATATGATTTTTCCTTCCTTGTCAAGCTCTGAAAATATTGTTTGAACTGGGAGCTTGTCACCTATAACCTTCTTTAAGCGTGAAACATGGAAAACTACGTGCACTTGGGAAGATGCAGGAAGTTCTAATTTGTATTCCATAGTACCAATCTTTTGCAACACCTTGTACGGACCATAATACTTTGACGATAATTTATTATCCTTCTTAGCTTGCTTGAGGGACATTTGTTTATATGGTTTTTTCCGTAGAAATACCTAGTAACCTACATCAAAACTTCTTTTGCTGCAATGTTGATCTACCTACTGTTTCATTCTATTCTGCGCCAGAGTGAGGTTATCCTTTAAGAGTTGGAGAAATTTTTGTTGATTCTTGATGTGATCTTCCACTGCTTGAACATTAGAATTTTCTCTTAAATATGATGTGATGGACGGTGGATGATATCCATAAAGCACCATAAATGGGGTCAAAGAGAGGCAACCATTTGACCCATTGTGTGTGTTTATCAGATACATAGCAACAGATATATGCTTCCAAATATTTGTTCACTATCTCAGTTTTCCCATCAAATTGAGCATGATAAGATGAGCTATGAGCTAAGTACCCAGACAAGAAAATAATTCTGTCAAAAAATTTCCAGTGAAAATAGGATCTCTGTCACTCACAATAATCTTTGGGTTTCCATGTATCTTTTTAATTGTTTCCATAAATGCATTAACAACTATACTGGCTTTAAATGGATGAGATAATGCACAAAAGTGTGCATACTTGGTAAGTCTATCAACTACCACCATGACGACACTCTTTCCTTCGGACTTGGGTAAACCTGTGATAAAATCCATTGAAACCTCCTCCCAATGTTTACTTGGAATGGATAAAGGTTGTAATAGACCTGGGGTCTTAATTGTATCAACTTTATTTTGTTGGCAAACCAAACATTCTGCCACAAAATTTTGAATATCAGATTTAAGGCCATCCAAAAAAAAATCCTTCTTAATCCTGTGGTAAGTTTTTAAAAATCCTAAATTCCCTCCTAACGGATATGTGTTCAATTCCCTAAGAATCTTTTGTTTGAGTTGGGAATTCTTATAGAGGTATAAGTGATATTTGCACAATAACGAATCATTTTTCCAGCTAAATGTATCAGATGTACTGGGATATTGCTGCAACTTTTGAATGAGTGCCCACACTTCTTCATCATTCTTCCATTCATCCCTTTCTTCATTTATCCAATCTCGTTGGATAGTAGAAATGGCACAAAGCAATGCTTCCACATCCTCATCCTTTCTGGAGAGTGCATTTGCAATAACATTTTTCTACCCTTTTTTGTAGATGATTTCAAAGTCATAACCCAAAATCTTTGTGACCCATTTTTGCTGCTCTTCTGAAGATAATATTTGTTCTAAAAAGTATTTAAGACTATCATGATCTGTTTTTACTTTGAAGTGTCTTCCCATTATGTAAGGTAGCCATTTATTAAGTGGATGTAGTATTGCCAACATTTCCTTCTCATAAATAGCTTTGTGTAAATATTTTCCTTTGATTTGACGACTTTTGAAAGTAATGGGTCTTTCTTCTTGCATTAAAACAACACTAATTCCATTTCCTAAGGCATCGCATTCCACAATAAAGGTTTTTGTGAAGTCTATCGTAGCTAAGACCGGTGCTTAGCACATTTCCTCTTTAACATGTTCAAAGGTCTTCGTTTCTTCTGGAGTCCAAAAAATGCATCTTTCTTCAGTAATGTTGCTAGAGGTGCCACTATTCTCCCATAATTCTTAACAAAATTGCGATAATACCCTGTCAAACTAAGAAATCCTTGAAGATGCTTTATGGATGTGTGGATTTTCAATTCCTTAATGGATTTAATTTTTCTAGGGTCTACCTTAACACATTCATGAGATACAATATGACCCAAATATTCCACCTCTTTTACTCCAAAAAACATTTGGAGGTTTTTGGATATAATTGTTTCTTCTCCAATAGTTTGAGCACTCTATCAACATGTTGAACATGATCCTTCCAAGACTTGATATAGATTAGTATAACATCAAAAAATACTAACACAAATTTTCTAAGGAAGGTTTGAAAATGGAATTCATCAAACCTTGAAATGAAGAAGTTTCATTGGTAAGGCCAAAAGGCATGACCAAAAATTCATAATGACCCTCATGAATTCTAAATTTTGTTTTCGGAATGTCTTCAGTCTTCATTCTAATTTGATGATATCCCAAACAAAGGTCTAACTTGGTGAAGTAAATTGCTCCATGCAATTCATCCAATAATTCATCAATGACGAGAATGGGGAATTTATCTTTGATAGTGAGATTTTTTATCTCCGTATAATACAGACACATGCGCCATGATCCATCCTTCTTATGCACCAATACTATAGGAGAAGAGAAAGAACTTTGACTACCTTGAATTATACCAGCCTCTAGCATCTCTACAACCATACATTCAATTTCACTCTTTTGGGCATAGGGATATATGTAATGCCTGATTTTTGGAGGAACACTTCCTGGAATCAATTGAATAGCATGTTCATGATCACGAATAGGTGGGAGGACTTTGGGAGTCTCAAATAACCTAGAATGATTTTCCAAGACTTTTTGGAGATCTGGACAAATAGATGATTCCAATGTGGGAACCTCTAGCGAACATAATTGTGCAATTACGCCTCGTTGTTCTTTCTTTAGATGCTTTTTCATGCCATTAGAGTTGATTATCTTTCTCGATTTCCCTATGATACCCCTTAATTCAAATTCTTTTCCTTCTGAAACAAGTTTCAAGAAAAGTTCTTGAAAATTAAAAGTTATCATACCCAAAGATTGTAGCCATTAGACTCTTAGTACAACATCAGCACCACCCATTGGAATGGAAACCATTGGACTATTCAACACATATTCTCCCATGGATAGCTTGATATTATTGCACTTTCCAGAGCAATTTATGGTTCCTCCATTTGCAACCATCACTTGACACTCTGGTGCTAGATATAGGAAGAAATTCAATTCTTTGGCTATCTTACAATGAATAAACTTATGGGTACTGCCTGAATCAATGAACACTATTATCTTTTTCTTCTTGATATGTCCTTCTATCTTGATAGTTTGAGGAGTGGTAATTCTAGCCAATGCATTACAAGATATGGTCGAATTCATTTCTTCTTTCTCAGCACACTTATGACCTTTAGTGTATTTTCTATCACAACTGTAAAAAAGCCCTTTTGTTCTTTTTTCTTCCAATTGTTGTGGTGTCAACCTTGTAGGTTGTGGAAGGCTAGCGGAAACAACACTTCCATCTTTATAGTTGTGAGTGGTAGGCTTCCTTGTTGCCATAATTTTTCTTTCAATTTTTCTTGCCAACCTGAATGCCTTCTCTAGTAAATCAGGTTCCCAAAGGTGAACCTCATGTTGGATGTTATCCTTTAAAGTCCATATGAACACATCAATCCTATGCTCCTCTAGAATATCTTTTACCCTTATATTCAATTTTTGGATGTCCTCAATGTGCTCCACCATTGAACCCTTTTTTTTAGATGTATCAATTGGCTAAAGAAATTGTTGCTTTTTGCATCCTCATAATGTGCTATCATTTCTTCCATAAAAATTTCCCAAATAACAATTTGTTTAGGAGAGAAAAGCCATTGATACCATACAAACTAATTGGGTTCCAAATATAAAGTTTCAATGCATACCTTTTGTGTGCTTTGCACATTATGGAGATCGAAATATTGCTCCATCTATAGTATCCATGTTATGAGATCCTTGCCATCAAACTTCCTCATATCGATCTTTGGAACATCATGGGTCTTCAATCCAACATTAGAGTCTATGAAATCATGACTAACATTTCTTTTATTCTCATCACGAGTTTCCTTTACTACCCTTTCACCATTAGTAAGCATTTCTTTTAACAACTTTGTCAAATCTATCTTCATATCTTCCATGTTGCCTTTAAGTTTTGCTTCTATACCATCCATCTTAGCTTCCATGCCATCCATCTTAGCTTCCATTCCATTCTTTAAACCATCCATCTTAGCTTCCACGACTTTCTTTAAACCATCGATATTAGCTTCCATGCCATCCATCTTAGCTTCCACACCTTTCTTTAAACTATCCATCTTAGCTTCTATTACTTTTTGTGAGAGTGAATTTTGTTGCACTTGGTCTCATAATTTTGATATATCATGTTGCATTTCTTTTTATTCTTCATGAGTCATGCTAGAGATTTCAGGTTTCTTACTAGGTGTTTCCATTTTCTTTCTTCGGGAAATCAATTAATGATAATAATGCATCAATATGCCCTTTTAATTCCTTAAAACTAATTTTTTGGACCAAACTTATGCAAAATTTAAAAAAAAACTACACATCTTTCTTCACTTTGTAGGAGCTCGATATTGAATCTATTGTATCTCTGTAATGTTGGATCTCCAAGGTCTGAAATTGACTTCTGCGATAGCCCTCTGAGTCCTCTTTCCAACCCCCACAAGTCTGATCAAGATTGGATTCTCCAAGGAAGATTTATGCCAAATCTCCTACGATGCCCTGATTATAGACTAGTTCAATAGAGATAACTTGTACAAAGTGCCATGTGTCATCTTTTTGACCTTAGGGCCTGAAATCGATATAGCAAAAGCTACAGGCCATCCTCTTTTTGTAACATTTTACAAAATTTTAATCTGATGATCAGAGATAAAGTTATAATGATTTTCCCCATGCCACTTGTTTGAGATATAATTCGGGAGCATGCAAAAACCCTAACTTCCTTGGATCATATCTCAGAAAATATAGCAAGCTAAGATCTAAAATTTGGACCCACGATTTCGAAAGTGTTTGGCTCAAATGGGTTTTTGTTTTAGCTTCTGAAACTTCACAGAAAAATAGTTATAGCAAGACTGCCATGATGATCTGTTTGGAGTAACGAAACCCTAGAATCCAAATCTCTGATTCCAAATGTTATGCAACCAGCTCCCAAAATAGAAGAAAAGAGAGATAAACGCCTTCAAAATCAGCCTCTTTGAGGGGGAAACCTCCTTCACATTACATAAATGAACAATTCTAGGATGATAGAAATGAAAATATCTCCTTTCTATATATAGGAGTCTAAGGGGTCACAATATAATCAGAGCTGACATAACAATAATAATGTAAGGGAACAACAATAAAAATAGTGGGCTTCTATGGGGCACAATAATAACAATATGGGGACAACATTGGCACAATAATAACAACAAGGGGTACAATGACAATAATTATAAGAGAATACACTGGTATTATAGGGACCTAACAACTCCAACTGCCTTTATGTGCTTGATGAATAGTGGGTTGCATCTATACTTGGACAAGTTTGTTATTGTGTTCATTGATGATATATTGGTATATTATAAAAATGAGGAAGAGAATATCAAGAATTTAGTAGTTGTGTTGAGATTCTTGAGAGAGAATAAGTTGTATGCTAAGCTCAACAAGTGTAGTTTATTTTAGACTGAGGTACCCTACTTGGGACATATGGTTTCCAAGGATGGCATAGGAATGGACCTAAAAAGGGTAAGATCTATCATGGAATGGGCGACTCCCAAAAGTTAAGATGAGGTAAGATCCTTCATGAGATTGGCAGGTTATTACAAGAGGCTCATCAGTAGCTTCTCACAAATTTCTTATCTTATCACATCATTGTAGAGGAAAGGTAAGAAGTTTGAATGGACCGAGGAGTGTGCAGATAGTTTTGAGCAGCTAAAGCAGTTATTGACACATGCACCATTGTTAAAGATTGCATATCCAGACAAAGAGTGTTAAATATTTCAAATCAAGACAAAAAGTTTGTAGTATGTATGGATGCTTGCAAGAGAGGAGTTGGTGGAGTCCTTATGCAGGATGGATAGGTGGCATGCTATGAGTCAGGGAACCTGAATGAGCGCAAGCAGAACTACCTGACACATGATCTTCAGTTGGTGGCAATCATACATGCTCTGAAGATGTGGAGGCACTATCTTGTTGGCAAGCGGCTTGTATTGATGAGTGATCAAAGTGGGTTGTGGTATCTATTTGATCAACTAAATTTGAATGGAAGAAAGGCTTGGTGGTTGGCTACAATTAGTGAGTTTGACTTTGAGATCAAGTATATCAAAGGTAAAGAGAATAGGGTGGCATATGCTCTTAGTAGGAAAATACAGGTAAATCACATAGCAGTTATGATCTCCTATGGGATAGACTTACAGGATAGGATCTTGTAGGAAGGTCACCAAGATGTCACATATATCAAGATTGTGCACATGTTGCAGCAGAGTTCAGGTAGTGGTACAGGCACAAGTAGAGAGGTAGGTGCATAGGATGGGGACTATAATCTCATAGTAGATGGATTGGTTAGATTTAGAAACAGGATATATGTGCCAGAGAGAAGTGAGCTCAAGAAGGTGACCTTGAGGGAGATTCATGTAAAACCATATTCAGGTCACCTAGGTTATCGGAAGACGCTAACAACAGTGAATAAATTATATTATTGGTTGAATATGAAGAGAGGCGTAGCAGAGTTTGTGGCTAGGTGCTTAGAATTTTAGCGGGTGAAGGCAGAGTGTAAGCATCCAAGTGGACTTCTACAGATGATTACGATTCAAGAGTGGAAATGGGAGGTCATTTCCATGGAATTTATCACAGTTTTGTCAAGGACAGTGAGATAGCATGATTCCATCATGGTAGTGGTGGACAGGTTAACAAAGGTAGCACACTTCATTCCAATGAAGTATACATTCTCAGTGAGTGATGTAGCATAGGTCTTCATCAAGGACATGGTCAGATTGCATGGAGTTCTGAAGAAGATTATGTCAGACATGGATGCGAAGTTCACTTCCAAGTTTTGGAAGGAGTTTTTTTTTCAGGTTTAGGCGCAGAGTTGGCCTTCAGCACAACTTATCATCCGCAGACTAATGGAAAAACAACGAGGGTAAACAAGATATTGGAGGACATGTTGACAATGTATATGATGCATCAATAGTGGAAGTGGGAAGTGTACCATCCACTAGTAGAGTTTACTTACAACAATGGGTACCAGGAGTCATTGAGGATGAGTTTGTTTAAGGCATTGTATGGGCAGAGTTGTCGTACTACCATCAGTTGGAGTGATCCAATTAACAAAGTGTTGATTCGACCGGACATGTTGACAGACTTGGAGTGAGAAATGTAGGTAATCAAGAAGAATTTGAAAGCATCACAAGATAGGCAGAAGAGCTATCTAGATCAGAATAGGTTGTTCAAGGAATTCTAGGTTGGGGAACAAGTCACTACTTGCACATCAACCTGAAGAAGAGCTCCTTATGGATTGGATCATGTGCCAAGTTGGCACCCCGGTTTTGTGGACCTTTCATGACTATTGAGAGGATTGAGTGCATAGCCTATCATCATGGACTACGTTATATAGTGAAAGTCCATGATGTTTTCCATGTTTCATTGCTTAGGAAGTATGTTAAATATGCTAATCATGTAATTGAGTGGTTTGTATTGCAAGTGGATCCAGAAGGAGAATTCCAGCTGGAACCACAGTTTATTTTGTAGATAAATACGTTCATGCTTCAAAACTGAGAAATCGAACAGGTTAAAGTGAAATGGAAGCACTTTGGGCCCGATGAAGCTACATGGGAGATGACAGATTAGATGTCGGCTATGTATCCTTGCTTCTTCGCTGGTTGAGCAGATGTTTTGGTATATGTCTTTGGTATATGTTTTTGGTACATGTTTTGGTGATGTTTGGTATATGTACATATGTATTTGCATGTAACTATCATCATGAGGAATGTTATAAAGCTCCAATAGGCGATATG
This sequence comes from Pinus tabuliformis, assembly GCA_031772625.1. Classification (NCBI taxonomy): domain Eukaryota; kingdom Viridiplantae; phylum Streptophyta; class Pinopsida; order Pinales; family Pinaceae; genus Pinus; species Pinus tabuliformis. Next base: position 149,233,516 of record CM062804.1, on the reverse strand, counting down.
GGTGTCATTTCATTATGATTTTATGCTTGTTAGGTTGTTTTGGTGGTTTTCTTCTCATCAAGATGATCATTGTAAATACTGCAACAAACTAAGTTATAATCTCCATGGGTAGTATGTTTTGCTTACAACAACCTTGTTGGTTGTAGGTGTTGTTTAACAACGAGGATGGTGTTCCCCCGGGGGGGGGGGGGGGGGGGGTTTGTAACAACCCTGATGAAAATTCCATGTAATAAAAGTTAATAAAGGAAAAATAATAACCACGATTGATGGGACACTTATTCCAAAACGAATGTTGGGAAAAATCATAATGATGGGGATCACTAGTGATTGATTAATGGCTAAGGAAATTGGCAAAGGCAATGGAAAATGTTTCGGAAAGACAAAATGGAATTTTGGCACATTTATTTATGAAAATAATGGAAATTAGGAGAAAAGGGAGGTGAATGGTCACAGGTTGCATGTAAGGAGGAAAATGAAGGGAAATAATGGAAAATGAAGAAAATAGAGGCCTCGTTAATAAAAAGGCTTGTAAGGATCAGTTCACAAACTTTTGCCAGTTCAGTTTTGGAGCTCTCTCTCTATTCTTTTTCTCTCATACTCTTGGACACTTAGAGTTTTCTTGGAGCACTCTTGGAGAGTGTGGTATACTTGGAGTTTTGGAGCAATAAGGCAAAGAAAGAGTAGGAAGGCGCACGAGGACATCAAGATCAACAACTACAACAGGTTTTGCTTGCAAGTACCGAGCTGCATGTATGTTTTCCTCACTAGTTTTGGCATGCATGGCATATGCATGTGCTTTATTAGGCATGATTTGTTACTGGCATGGAGGATTGCCTTGATTGACAGTGCATTTTCCTAGCCTTGCCATTTCTTGGATAGCCAGGGTGTTGTGGGTTTATTTATTTATATTCTGGTTGGTTCTCATGTTTCCATTAGCTTGGGTTGAGTTACTAATTCCTAGAGCCTTAGTTGGACGAACTCTGTGGAGCCCTGTAACAGCTTGGGTTGATTTATTATTCCTTGAGCCTTTATTTGGACAAATGATCTAGATCCCTTGGTGGGTTGAGTTACTAGTCCTGGAGCCTTGGTTGCAATAAATGCTTTTGAGCCCTCGAAGGCTTGGGTAGAGATGAATCTGGTGATGGTTTTGTGATGTTTGGTCGTGAGGTGGAATCACTGCTTGGTGGGTTGAGGTGTTTGGCTTTTGGAAGCCCTTGATGGTTTTGGATTGACATGTTTTATGAGATCCCACATTCATGCTTGGAATATGGCATGGGGGTGATTCGATGAAGAGAGATTTGGTGCTGCCATGTCTACGGTCGGGTATTTCATGGAAGTCCCACAACTAGTTGGCCTTTGCATCATTAATATGAGGTGATGTCCCCTTGTTATTGTATGAGTATTGTATTCGTTTATATGTAGATCATATATTTGTTGTTTACTTGGTATTTCTGTTGTATGGATCTCATCATTTTTTTACTTGTAAATGAATGAACAATGTATCTATGGCCTAATGGATGAAACTATAACTAATGTTTTGAGGCATCAATGCTTCTTAGTGATTTTCAGATGAGTCGGAGACCCCTATGCTTAGATTTGTTTTTTACACCTGTATATTAAATATTTATGATGTGTTTGACGAAATGTCTGTCATGGTTAGTAGGGGTCCACTCAAGGGCTTGTTCAAATAATCGTATTTGTATCATCATTCCATTGTTTTATTTTTGTTCTGAAGGTGTCAGTTAGTTTTGAGCAGTGAACTGGGCTCTAGGCCTAAAAAGGTGGCTCAAATCTTGGGGACGCTAGCACAACACTAAGTATAATAATCATTGGACACTGGAATACCATGTTTTGGGAGCATCTAGAGCATTCTAGACGCATGCATGCTCATATCATGAGAGCATCTGGGGGTTAATTGGTCTAAAAACTCAGTGAAACCCAAGCACTAGTTATCTAGGAGGTTGGGATGGTTCTTGGGAGTTTTGTTGCTGATGTGGAAGGTATGTATGGTGTGTTTCCGTCGGTTCCACTTTGTCAAGGTGACTTAGGAGGTAGAATCATATCATAGTAACTTATCATCACATGTTTACCATGGTTGGTCGATTAATTGGGTAGATGTGAGAGGAGGGTGTTACAGTCTTGTATAATAAGAGTTCCATCCTTGTATTGACAGATTTTTTTTCCATTCACTCATCATTCATTTGCAAATACTAATGAAGAAGCCTCACCACTCTTGACCCAGGGGTCACAGATGTATTCCACACTAGACGAACTTTGTTATCAAATTCTGTTGTGTGCATTGTATTATGATCTCATTTATGTTTCCTCTTCTTTACTTGTTTTGCACATGTGTTTTTTCATACTCTTTTCCATGTAATTATGAATACATCATATAAGAAAAGATCTTGGTTAATTCTGGTAACCGAGAGAACCTAGATCACTATTCTCCATAATTAATCTTCATAGATGATCATGTATTTACCCCTTTAATGTTTCCTTCCCAATTTTTCTTATCAATGACACTTACATGCATTGATGTGCCACATTAAGCATTAGAATATATGTCCTCAATTTTGTCTACTATGAATCTTCCAAGTGGGTCACTCAAATGTCCTCATTATGAAGCAAGCCTAATGCTCCAAGTATTTTTCTTCAAGGAATATAAAGCATGATATAACTCCTCCAAGTGGATCACTTGCAATGTCTAGAAGCTACCTTCTAAAGGAGGATAGTAAGATAAGCTAATAGTGAAGGTTTAAAGAAGATAGACTTAGGTCATTGATTCCCATACTAATTATGGTGGTAAATACTCGTAATTTGGTTCTGGAATAGCCTTGAATGCATTGCCAATTATCTCATCCATTAAATTTTGAACTACATACTATGAAGCTCCATAAGTTTTCTTCTTCGATGCATCCCTCTATTCAAATTTTATATATGAAGTAGATAAAATCATATATAGATATTGTGGTGATTTTACCCTCTAAGACTAAAATACATACTTCTAACCAAATATCCAAAATATTGTTCAAAAATATATCTAATACATTATCCCTATTAATGGATATGGTGTTATGTATCCATATCAAAGTAACTCAGAAATAAAAGAGGATATAGATCAACGACTACATAATAAGCCACTTCGAGGGGGAAACCTCCCTTTACATCACATAAATGAAAAATTACTAGATGATTCAAATGACAAGACCTCATCAATATAAAACAGAGTTTAAAGGGTTGAAATATAATTAGGGCCTACATAATAATAATAATGCAAAGGCTCAACAACAACGATAATGGGATTCTATGGGGCACAAAAAAAATAATATAGGGGCTACACTAGTATTATAGGGACCTAACATTCCCCTCTCTTTCAAAAAAGTGTTTTCCTCAATGCTTGAGTAGTTTTGGATGCTTCTATATGAAACACTCATCCTTTTATGTGGAATTTTCAGCAAGTAAGTTCTTCTACTTAATGAGATACTAAAATTGATTGATTTTGTAGTTTTCTAATTATTGTTAAATTATTGCTTCAGGGTCCAATATGATTTTTCCTTCCTCGTCAAGTTCTATCAATATGATTTGAATTGGGAGCTTGTCACCTATAACCTTCTTTAAGCATGAAACATGAAAAGCTAAGTGTACTTGTGAAGATGCAGGCGGATCCAATTTGTATGCCATAGTACCAATCATTTGCAACACCTTGTAAGGGACATAGTAATTGAGTTATAATTTATCATCCTTCTTAGATTTCTTGAGGAACATTTGTTTGTATGGTTGTAGTCGTAAAAATACCCAATCACCCACATCAAAACTTCTTTCACTATGATGTTGATCTGCTTATTATTTCATACGATTTTGCACTAGAGAAGTTATTTTTGATGCTCGATGTGATCTTCCACTTCTTGAAACTTATAATTATCTCTTAATGAAGATGTGATGGATGGTGGATGATATCCATAAAGCACCATAATTTGGGTCATTTTTTATGTGGTATGGAAGGAAGTGTTATACCACCATTATGCCGGAGGTAACTACTTGATTCATTGTGTTTGTTGATAAGATACAAAGAAAATAAAATATATTACCAAAAAAAATTTCACTATTGAGTATATGCATGAAGATGGGTTACACTTTTGGGCCAAATGTGGTAATGAAATTTCAAAATTTTACTCTTTTATTGAATTGAAGCCCTCAAAATTCATATAAGATTTGTGAATTTTTATTTGGAGTAAAAGTATAATTTGTAGAGAATTATTTTGTTTTCATAATGATATTTATTGCGAAAAGAGTTAGTGTCATATAAGCTATCAATTTTCCATTTAATTTTTTTTTTTTTCCAAGCAAATTTACGCACATCTTAACATGTATTTGTGTGTTCACATGCAATAACTTAGTCTAAAATGTATAGTTTTTAAAAATATATATATGAGCATTATGTACATAGAGAGAAATAAGTTATTCAAATTGAAACATTATTTTTATGCAAAATTATATATTTTATTATTTTTCAAAGTTAGCGAATTAATATTTGAATTGAACTTTTCAGACACATGTGTTCACATATGATTTTTTTCTACTATCTAAATAAATTCAAAAACCAAGAGTACACTTTTGAATAGGACTTATAAATGAAGATGGTGGTATTTTTTGAAATATTCCTTCTTGACCTTATGGTAAGTTTTTAAAAATCCTGAGTGCCCTCTTATAGGAGAGGTGTGCAATTTCAAAAGAACCTTTTGTTTGAGTTGGGAGTTCTTACATATATATAAGCAATCTTTATAGCATAGTGAAACATTTTTTCAGATGAATGTATCAGATGCACTAGGATATTCCTTTAACTTATACATGGATGTCCAAACCTCTTTGTCATTCTTCCATTCATCCCTTGCTTTAGTTATCCAATGAAGTTGGATAATATAAATGACACGGAGAAATGCTTCCACATCCTCATCCCTTTCCTAGAGTCCATCTGCAACAACATTTTGGTTCCTTTTTCTATAGATGATTTCAAAGTCATAACCTGACATCTTTGTAACCCATTTTTGTTGTTATTCTGAAGATAATATTTCTTCCAAGAAGTATTTAATACTATCATGATTTTTTTTACGTTGAAGTGTCTCACCATTATGTAAGGGCATCATTGCTTTAGAACATGTAGTATTTCCTACATTTCCTTCTCATAAATAGGTTTTGTAAATATTTTCCCTTTATTAGACAACTTTTAAAGGCAATGGGTCCTCCTTCTTGAATTAAAATGGTACCAATGTTATTTCCTGAGGCATCAGATTCACAATAAAGGTTTTTGTGAAGTCTAGTGTAGCTAAGACTGGAGCTCACCACATTGCCTCCTTAAGATGTTTAAAGGCCTTAGTTTCTTCTAGAGTCCAAAATATTGCATTTTCCTTTAGTAGTGGTGTTTCTATGCTCCCATAATTATTGACAAACTTGTGATAATACCCTGTCAACAGGAGAAATCCTTGAATATGCCTTAATTTTGTGGGGATTTTCCATTCCTTTATGGATTTAATTTTTTTACGATCTACCTTAACACCCTAATGAGTTACAATATGACCCAAATATTCCACTTCATGTACCCCCATAGAAACATTTGGAGCATTTTTCATACAATTGTTTCTCCTCCAATAGTTTGAGCACCCTGTAAACATGTTGAACATTATCTTTCCAAGAATCGATATAGATTAGTATATCATCAAAAAATACTAACAAAATATTTCTAAGGAAGGGTTTGAAAGTGGAATTCATCAAACCTTTAAATTTAGAAGGTTCATTAGTGAGGCCAAAAGGCATGACAAAAAATTCATAATGACCTTCATGAGTTTTGAATGTTGCTTTTGGAATGTCTTATGCCTTCAATCTAAATTGATGATATCCTAAATGAAGATCCATCTTGGTGAAGTAAATTGCTCCATGTAGTTCATTCCAAAAAATCATCAATAATAGAAATGGGAGATTTATATTTAATAGTGACCTTATTTAGCCCTCTATAATATAGACATATATGCCATGATCCATCCTTCTTGTGCACCAATACTACTGAAAAAGAGAAATAACTTTTGCTAGGTTGAATTATACCAACCTCTAGTATTTTTGCAACCATATGTTCACTTTCACTCTTATGGGCACAGGGATATCTGTAAGGTCTGATATTTAGAGGAACACTTACTAGAATCAAATAAATAGCATGATCATGATCATGAATATATGGGATACCTTTGGGAATCTTCAATACTTTGTTATTATTTTCAAAGACTCTTTTGAGATATGGAGAAATGGGTTACTTAGATGTTTGAACACCTAATGAGCATAATTGTGAAATTACCCCTCGTTTTTCCTTCTTCAAAATCTTTATCATGCCATAAGAGCTTATTATCTTCCTAGGTTTCTCTACGATACCCTTTAATTCAATTTCCTTCCCTTCCCAGAAAAATTTCAAGATTTTTTTTTGAAAACTAAAAGTTAATGTCCCTAAATATTGTAACCATTTGACTCCAAATACAACATCAGCACAACCCCTTGGAACGGGAAACATTGGACTATTCAAAACATATTACCCAATGATTATATTGATATTATGGCACTTCCCTGAGAAATTTATAGTTCCTTCATTTGCAACCATCACTTGACACTTTAGTGTTGGATACAAAAATTAATTCAAATCCTTGGCTATCTTACAATGAATAAAATTATGAGTACTACCTGAATCAATCAACACTATTACCTTTTTCTTCTTGATATATCTTTTTATCTTGAGAGTTTTAGTAGTGATAATTCTCGCCAATGATTTACAAGATATGGTAGGATTAATTTTGTATGTTTCAACCCCTGGGGTTGGTTCCTATTGTATATCTTCTTTTGTTGATGTTTTTTGTTCCTTTTCTTCGTCCTCTTCACAATCTATGTAAGATAACTTCTTCGCAACACACTCATGGCCTTTAGTGTATTTGTATCACAATTATAACAAAGCCCTTTCACTTTTTTTTTCTTGCAGTTGTTGTGGTGTCAACCTTGTAGGTTGCGAGAGGCTAGGAGTGGCAACACTTCCATCTTTATAGTTGTGAGTGGTAGACTTCCCTGTTGCCATATTTTTAATTTCAACTTTTCTTTCCACCCTAAATGCATTCCCCAATGACTTAAGTTCCCAAAGGTGAACCTTGTGTTGGATTTTATCCTTTAAAGTTATTATTAAGACATCAATCAGATGTTCCTCTAGAATATCAATTACCTTGATATTCAATTATCCAAGAGGATCTTATCAAGCCAGTGTATCCGAAGAGTTCAGGTTGTCTTCAGCTTCATCAGCTTCGCTAGTGTACTTCAGTTCTTTCGATGTTGGTTACCTCATCAATTCTTCATGGTGGAAATGTGGTCCAAATTGATGTCATGTAGTGACAAATATGTTTTGTAATGGGTTTATTTATGGTGGAAATAAAGCCTAAGTCTAAGACCTAACTCATTATAAAAACCTAAGACCTAGCCCTAAAGCTATGGTGTCAAACATATGCTAAAAACCTAATGCTAACCTAATTACATAAACCTATGCACTAAACTATTGCAAAAACCCATTTTGGACCTGATTGTAAATCAAACAATACATAACACTCAGCCCTAACCATAGCAGCTAGACCATGTGGGAACCTCAAGGAGTTAAGGGTTGCATGTGAACAGGCGAAGGTTACTACAGTCCCTAAAACATGGTAGATAGGTTAACCATGGTGGAAATCGTAAAGGCACCAGAGCATGTGAATAGACTTACACCATGGGGAAGACAGTGACTATGTCAGAGGTTGTTGACAGTTCATTGAAACCATCGGAGGTAGGCTGTCACATGAAATTGTTGGAGCGCATCGCAAGCTGGAACCGCTGGAGGATGACTATAAAGGTGGCAGCCCACGGTTAGACCGCAGCATTCACATGCCAGCAATTAAGTAGTTCCGCACCGGTAGCAGACCGCTAGGGTTCATGTTATAACATAAAGTCTCTTTTGGGTTTTTTTTTTATGTTGGTTTGGCATAAATATAATTTGATCACCATGTAACCACTCCCTAAGGTGTCAACTAATCACAAGGCCGAGCTCTAAACCTTTAATGCAACTGCATACATTCTTATCTTGGCCATGAGAGCCTCAAATTAACCTGGAAGGTTATTAAACCATAAATTTTCTCATGTAAAATCATTAGAGTGATTTTGGAGTCTGTTGAGTAGATGTTGAGCCAAAGAGGTAGTTATTGATTTGAGTGTATCTTGGCCATCCGGAGGCAGAATTAGCAACCAAGACAGGAGTTGGAAAGCTAGGAGAGAGAAATTTATGTTGACAGGGACCAAAAGTGCCTGTGTGCATATTCAGTTTGGAATTTTTTCTATTTAAATTATCTCTTTCGATCAATCTTAATAAAGCAGACGCCCATCTCGAAAGCAAACCCAAAGACGTAGTCCATTAGGGACGAACTCTGTAATCAATGTTTTATGTCTTCTATCTCTATTTTTTTTACTGCAAATTCAAGCTTAATTATGTTTCTTAATTTATTGATTCAGTCTTAAATCAACTGCTTTCCTTTAGTCTTCCACATTTAGCACTTAAGGTTGACAGTTAATTCACTATTGGAAATTAATCAAATCTATTTAAGTTTTAGTTTATGATCTATTTCAGATCATTAAATCTTTGGAAGCCCTCAATGTTCTCCCCAACTGAACCATTTTGTTTCAAATTTATCAATTAGCTAAAGGATTTATTTCTCTTTGTATCCTCATAATGTGTTATCAATTCCTCTATAAAAACTCCCCAAGTGACAAATGATTTACAAGAACAAATTCATCAATACCATACAAACTAGTTGGATTCTAAATGTAAATCTGTAATGTGTACCTTTTGTGTCTATTTCACATTGTGTAGATCAAAGAAATGTTCCATCTATGTTATCCATGTTATTGGATCCTTTCCATCAAACTTCCTCATATCGACATTTGGAATATAGATGGTCTTTAACCCAAAGTTAGAGTCTCTAAAATCATGATTCACATTTGTTTTGTTCTCATCATGAGTTTCATGGAATACCTTGTCACCATGACGAAGCATTTCTTGTAGCAACTTTGTCAAAACTTCCGTTTATGCTTTTAAGCCATCCTTCAAACCTTCCATGTCCCTATTTATTTTTTCTTCTAGACCTTCCATGTCCCCTTTCATGTCTACTTTTAATGCATTCATCATCTCTTCTAGTTTATCTTTCGTTTCCCTTTGTGAAAGAAAAATTTGTTGCATATGGTCCTGTAATTCTGGTATGTCATATTCTATTTCTCCTTCTTCATGTGTCATAGTAGAGCTTTATGAGGGCTTAATGGGTGTGAATTTTTTTTGTTTTGGAGGAATTTTAGAACTAATTAATGATATATATGCTTCACTATTCCCTTATCACTTCAAACTAATTTTTCAAACAAATGTTATGCAAGTTTTAAAATACACACCTTTCAAGAGCTTGACTTTGAGCTTAGCGATCTGGTTGACCTTTAAAATGTTGGATATCTATGATTTTAGCCTCCCAATCTTTGAAATTGTGTCCTGGTGTAGATCTTTGTGTTTTATTTTCAGTACCACAAGTCATATCGAAATTGGATTGTTCAAGATAAAGTTATGCAAATCTCTGAATATGACTTTATTATGGACTAGTTCAGTAGTGAAAAAATTTATGGGATGCCACGTGCCCCTGTTTAAACCTTTTTCCCTAAAATTCTTACCTGAAAAACTAAAGTTTGTACACTTTTTATCTCTTTTTATGGAATTTAAATCCAATTCTCAAAGAGAGAGTTATGAAGATTTTCTTTGGAACAACTTTTTGAGACTGAATTCTAGAACATACAGAAACCATAACTTCCTTGGACCATATCTTCGAAAATATAGAAAACCAAGGTATAAAATTGTAACAAGATGTTCAAAAATATTTTTTCCCCGTGTTGTAGCAATTTCACGGTTAGAAGCTTCACAGGAAAAAGGTTATATTGAAAATTCCACAATGGCTTGTTTGAAGCAGAAAAACCTTAGGATCAAGAGATTTGATACCAAATGTTATGTTTTTTAATCAAAATAACTCATAAAAAAAGAGAGAATATAGATCAATGACTATATAATAAGCCACTTCGAGGGTGAAACCTCCCTTGACATCACATAAATGAACAATTCTTGGATGATTCAAATGACAAGACCTCCTTGGTATAAATAGGAGTCTAAAGGGTCAAAATATAATTAGGCCCTACATAACAATAATAATGTAAGGGCTCAAAAATAACAATAGTGGGATTCTATGGGGCACAACAATAATAATATGGGAGACACACGGGACCTAGCACATGGAGAGATATTATATGGATGCAATGTTTTCCTTATTCTCATTGTCATTCATAAGAGGATTACTCTACTCTCACATTATTTTAGGTAGGCCATCACCTCCAAGGTGACTTAGGTCAGGGTTAATCATTGACATGGAAGTTGAATCAGGTATGCAATGTGCATTATCACTAACAAATCCTCAAGACCATTTCTATACAATCCATTTTTTGGATTGTAGGTTTTAACCTTGTATAGAAATTACCTGCATACGAATTCAAAAAACAAAAAATAAACAATGCTAAGAATATAAAACAAATACACAGATATTTTCCCCTGGATCCCAAAATCAATACTACTAGATTGATTTTTCATTATGTTCCTTTCAATGTTACAATACATATATATACATGTCAAAGCATTCATAAGCCTCAATCCATTAATCCTAGACTAGAACATAGTCGTAGTTCCTTTGACTGAATCTACAAAATACAATGGGAAGAAAACCATCATGCCCAAAACCATGTGCAAAACCCATGCACAAAACCATATGTAGGTTCACGCGTGCAATTAGTTGTGGAAAGAATATAACACACACCTAACATTTTCCCACTTGTTGTTTTCCTTTCCACACATGGGCTCACAGGAGATCTTAGTCGTTGGTCCAGTCCTGCAACGCCCATTGTTTGTCTACACCACGAAAACTTCTCATTGATCACAGACTTCATCAATGCATCTTCAACATTCTTCAAAGTGTCCACCTTTACCAGCAAAACCCTTTTGTCCTCAACCATATCCCTCACAAAGTGATACTAAACATCAATGTGCTTTGTCTTTGAATGATAAGCAAGGTTCTTTGCTAAGAAAATTTCACTTTTGTTGTCACAGTCTATCCTTATAGCTTGTTGTACTAACCCCATACTTGAACACAATCTCTACAACCAAGCTACTTCCTTTCTTGCATGAGTGGTTTCCATGTATTCTTCCTCTATAGTTGAAAGTTCCACTACAGGTTGTCTCTTGCCCATCCAACTAAATCCACCTCCAAATAGGTTAAACACATGCCCACTTGTATATATTCTATGATCTAGATCTCCAGCGCAATCTACACCAACAAAGCCATGGATGCCTAAAATTTTGTCCAATCCTGGTCTTCCTTGGTAGCAAAGACCATAATGACTAGTGCCACACAAATACCTGAAAACCCGCTTCACCATTGTCCAATGCTCCTTCCCTGTGTTTGACATAAACCTGCTCAATACTCCCACTGCATGTGCAATGTTTGGTCTAGTACATACTATTGCATACATCAGGTTACCAACTGCAATCACATATGGAACACAAAACATGTACTCTTCATCTTCTTGTGTCTTTGGGACACTATTCAGCAGATAACTTTACACCTACAAGAATAGGAACCTTCACCGGTTTACTATCCTGCATATTAAAACTCTACATTATTGTCTCGCCATACTTCCTCTGGTTTAACTAGGGCTTCCTCTTTTCCTGATCTCATTTAATTTCCATTCTCAAAATATAGTTTGCAGCACCAAGATCCTTCATGTCGAATTTGGAGGACAATTGGGTCCTCAAATCTTGAATAATTTCTTTCTCATTTCCAATCAACAACATATCATCCACATACAAGACCAAATAGATAACACGCATAATGATCCTCTTTACTTTCGGTGAAGCCAAGTCCCCATATATATGAATCAATTTTTTGATACCACATCCTTTGTGATTTTTTTAACCCATACAAATACTTTTTTAACCTACATACCAGTTCATTTTTTCCCTTCACCACAAAGCCTTCAGATTGCTTCATGTATATCTCTTCTTCTAGATCCCCGTGAAGAAACGTTTTCTTCACAGCCATCTATTGTACCTCAAAATAAAAAGTAGTAGCAACAGATAAAAGTAATATAATAGAAGCCACCTTGGAAGCAGGAGAAAAAATATCACTAAAATCAATTCACGACACCTAGGAATAACCTTTTTCTACCAACTGAACTTTGTATTTCTCCACCTTTCCTTTTGCATTCATCTTCTTCTCAAACACCCCTTTTCTTCCAATGGGTTTCCTTTCGTCTAGTAACTCCACCAGATCCCAAGCCTCATTTTTGTCCAAAGATGTCATTTCATCAACCATGGCCTCTTTCCAGAGTTTTCCATTCTCTGAATCTACTGCCTCCCTGATGGTTTTGGGATCATCATCAGTAATAGATAAAGAAAAAACTGAACAGAAAGTATATGGAATATACGGTTTTGGCTGCTATATTTCTTGAACGAATCTTCTCATAGCTAGAGTTTGTGACTCTTCATCTTTTGATTCTTATTCTATTATAGAATCTGATTCTTCCTCCTTTAGCTCAAACTCTGTCTTCTCAAATTCCTTTGGTATGACTCCATGTTTAATAACATCTTTCACCTCTCTGAACACCACATCTTTGTTGTACACAACCTTTTGTTTTCGGATTCCAAAGCTTATAACATTTTAAACCATCCTTATGCTCAATAAAGATGCACCTTTGAGATCTACTATCCAACTTGATTCTTTTCTCCTTTGGAACATGTACATATGCATCACAACCAAACATGTTCAGATGTGAAAGAGATGGTTACTTACCAGTCCATACCTCATGTGAGGTCTTATCCTCCAAAGTTGATGAAGGTGATCTATTAACGAGGTAGCATGCAGTCTCCACTGCCTTTGCCCATAATGCTCGTCCTAACCTGGCACCACTGAGCATTCTTCTTTCCTTTTCCATTAACATCTTATTCATTCTTTCTACAACTTCGTTTTGTTGTGGTGCGTATGGAGTAGTATTCTGACATTCTATACCACACTTCTTACATAAATATTCAAATTCTTTCTTGTAGAACTCTCCACCATTATCTGTCCTCGACAAGTTTATCTTATTCTCTGTCTGATTTTTCACTAGAGCCTTAAATTCTTTAAATTTGTCAAAGACTTCAGATTTCTTCCTAAGGAAATATATCCATGTATTCCTTGAGAATTCATATACAAAGGATACATAGTACACAGACTTACCCAGTGTTGGAACCGACACAGATCCAAACACATCACTATGCACAAGCTCTGATATCCCTTTTGCCCTCTTAGGACCAGAGCGAAAACTCACTCGATTTTTCTTCCCATATACACAATGTTCACAAAAATCAAAATCCAGAGAGAAATTAAACATACCTTCTACCATACCATTACCATGAAGTATTCGAAGGCTCTTCTCTCAAATATGTCCAAGCATTTGATGCCATAACATGGTCTTTTCTCCAGAGACCACTAGATTTTCTGCTCCACTTTTAGGAACCACATAACTGTTTCACCCATCAATAGTAGTACTACCCAAAAGCTTGTATAGATTTCCAATTCGAACTCCCCACGTCAATACCAGTGCTCCCCAAACCATCTTGCAGGTGTCTTTCTCGAACATTGTTTTTACACCTGCATCATCCATCTTTCTTACAGAAATCAGATTTCTAGTTAATAAAAGAATATGAAGAACACCTGGAAGTGTTCTAATCCTTCCACCTTGAAACTTCAGCTTGACTTTTCCACGTCCAACGATTCTATCCTTCATGTCATCCCCTAAGAAGACATCACCACCATCATATTTCTCATATTCGCAGAACTACTCTCTATGGGGAGTGAAGTGAAAGGATGCACCTGAGTCAATTAACCATCTCTCATGATCTACACGTGTACTTGAATAAGAAGCCAAGTACACATCCCCACCTTCATCTGAGGTAGTTTTTTGCTTTGTATAAGGAGCATCATCAGATCCATTTCCTTTTTCAGGAGCTTTAAATCTACGATGCTTTTTGAAGTGCCCTTCCTTTCCGCATTTCTAGCACACCTTTATAGGTTTTCTTGGAGATTTAGATCTCCCACTCGAGGACTTATTTTGTTTCTATTTTGGGACCGTCCTCGTACAGACAAGGCATCTCCATTCTGGCCCTTCATATTTTTCCATCTCATCTCCTCTAACAACAAGAATGAGATTATTTCATCAAACTACAAGGTAGTTGTATTTCTACCTATTGCAACAACTAGACTATCCCACGAATCTGGTAGAGAACACAACAAACTAATGCACCTATCTTCATCTGAAATTTTAATATCAATAGATAAAAAATGGCTTACCACAGTATTAAAGGCATTCATATGCTTTGTCACTGAGTCTCCATCCTTCATCCTCAGGTTATACAATTTTTTCTGTAGCAACAATTTTTTTACCAAAGACTTAGATTGGTAAAAAGTCCCTAACTTGTCCCACAAAGCCTTCATCATAGATTCCCCTGATGCATTCAACGATATTGAATCTATGATACACAACTGTATTGTGCTCTTTTATTTCCAATCCAACTTTGCCCAGTCTTCATCTGACATTGTCATTGGTTTAGTACTTGGATCTACTATGATCCATTGATATTTATCTGCCATCAGATCCTCCATCTTGAGTTTCCACAACTCAAAACTTTGACCATTAAATTTCTTGATCTCTATCTTTCCACTACTCACCATCTTCTTTCATGCAAAAATCGATCCGTAGATCTCCCACTAAATAGGGTCTACCATAAGCCCAATAAAAGCCCCTCAGTTCGAAACAAATTTGATATCAAATGTAGTTTTTAACCCTATACAGAAATTACTTGCATTAATTCTAAAAATAGAAAATAAACATTGACGAGAATATAAACAAATACACAGAGATTTTCACCTGGATCCCAAAAGTGGGACTACTTGATAAATTTTTTATTATGTTCCTTTCAATGTTATAATACATATATATACATGCCAAAGCATCATAAACCCCAATCCATTAACCCTAGATTATAACATAACCATAGTTCCCTAGATCAGATCTACAAAATACCATGGGCAGAAAAGCATCATGCCCAAAACCATGTGCAAAACCATAGGTAGGTCTGCATGTACGACTAGTCATGGAAAGAATATAACCCACACCCAACAAGAACACAGATTCCTTGTTTATAGTTTGGAATATTTAGATAGCTATTGAAGTCAACATCCACAAGTATTGACTATCTATTGACTCTCTGAATGTTTAATTTTAATTGGATGGCTCCATTCATTAGCATGTTTAAATTCCCCTGGTGACTTACATATCTTCCTTTGTTAATTATTCTAATATGGATGAGATCTCCAACACACCCAACAGGAACACAGATTCCTTGTTTATAGTTTGGAATATTTAGATAGCTATTGAAGTCAACATCCACAAGTATTGACTATCGATTGACTCTATGAATGTTTAATTTTAATTGGATGGCTCCATTCATTAGCATGTTTAAATTTCCTTAGTGACTTACATATCTTCCTTTGTTAATTATTCTAATATGGATGAGATCTCCAATATTTCTTATGGAATTTATGTTCTTATGTGCTCCATTTTTCATTTTCATAATTATAAGGTTACATCTTGACATGAATATACTATGGTTTTTCTCACTTTTATATGCATATCAACACATTGTTGTACAATTTTTATGGATTGTGCAATTCTTCCTCTACCATATTAAGGGAACAATAATTCTATTAGTACAAATCATGAGCAACAAGATACACTGCAAATCATTTGGATAGGCTTCCTCAAGCCAATAACAAGCTATAATTTTCCCACATCCAAGGACCACCATTGTTGTTAATTGGCCTTCCCTTAAAATATTGGAAATTCTAGGTTAATGATTGCATTTTGATCTTTGATATAGAATACACATAGGTAAGTACAAGTACCAAGAAGACATTGTATTTTTTTAAGTCATTCTTTTACTTTTAAGTCTATTTTTTAAATTATCTTTTCCAAAAATGTCCTCTATGTAATGGCATCGAACAATGATTTAATTATCTTCTCTAGGATTGGCTTTGAATATGTAGTTACTTAAATTTAATTACTTAAATTTATTCTCTTCTCTAGGAATAACCTTAAATATCATGGAATTGGACAATAAATTATTTTTTTCTCGATAAATTACCTTGAAGTCATGGAATTGAAAATTAATATGTTTATCATTCCAAACAACTACCATTGGATATGGTTAAGAATCTAACTTCTTCCAATAAAAACATATTAGAATTTAATTAAATATCCTAAAAAAAAGGCATTGGGCATGGAGTTAAATATTAGGTTATAGAGTCAAAATGCCAACTGTAAACTTTTTCAAAAATCTCAATGAATCTTCAACCTAGCAAAAAGAACAGAAAGGAAAAAGAAGCCAAACCTAATTAACTATAATATATTATAAAAAAAAAAATTAAATATTTTTAAAACAATAAAGTGCTTAAAATATCTTCCATTACACTCCCCATCCAAATTTACCCAATGAAAAGCATTACAATGTTTCCCATAGATAATATCGATCACATAAAATCCTAACCATAACCTATTTGCTGGGGTACTCATGTATTTTGCCCCATAACAGAACGATGCCTTCTGCCTAAAAATTCATTGTCTTAATTATTCATTATAAATAATAAAAACGATTAATTCTCATTTTACTAGTTAGACATTTCCATTATATCATCATAAAATAGTTAATGAATATTAATGAGAATGTCATACTTAAAGACATTCTCAATATACTTCAGTTATAAAAACTAACAATATAATACTCAGCAGCACAGTGTGGGTGGAGCCGAGTTATACCTTACTTGCCATATTCTATGTATAAAAGGGGCCAAGTATTGCTCAAATTTGCAACATGGTATATATCCCTACTTCTTTAAAAATGGTCAAAAAAGAAAAATATTTTGTACAGATTTAAAAATTAACTGGCTACCATATCCTACGATATAAAATTAGATTAAGAAGCAAATAAAGTTCGATGGTTGTGGAAGTCGTTAGAACGAGTGCCATTCCTCTAGTGTCCTCCATAGAAGCCTTGTTATTATTAAGATTATTAAAACATAATGTTTATTTTTTTTTATCTTTTTTCCTAAAGATAACCATATCAGTTACAGTTTAGTGGTAGTTGTTAAGCTTGTTCTCTTTCCAGGCTGTTATAAACACAAGATGCGAGTACTCAATTTGTTATATATATAGAGATATTAATATTTCTTTTAAATTTAGGATATATGTAAATGTTATTCTAAATAACTATTGTAAATTTGGAATTCAAATAAATTTTTTTTTTATTTAATGCAATATTTTATTATAGTTATTAAGTTTGAATTCAAATATAAATTTAGATTGGAATAGGAAAACATTTCAATTCAAAAATTTTAAATGTGGGAAAAATTTATTAATATATTTTAAATGAAGAAAAAATTTACTAGTATAATTTAAAAGAATTCATCTATATGTTTCAAAATTTACTTGAGAAGGGTTTATGTTTCTTTGGTTTGCCTTCTCACTGTGTCTCTAGCTAAACTTTGAAGAAAATAAATAGCAATGAATATAGTTTTCTTAATGTTTTCATATTTAACAAGGAAAAACTCTATTACTCTATTAAATTATCTTTGATGTGTCCAACTCATATTAAATCAGCATTGATGTTGTCAACCAGTATGTTCCCTCTGCAGAATGAATCAAATTTTACAAATAATTTGGCTTAACCCAACGAAAATAGCAAATTTTTTAATCTAATTTACTTATTCCATTGAATTTGGTAACTATTTTTACCTTGGTCTAAAAAATAAAAAATTACTTCTCCACTGAAATTTAAACACTCAAACAAACTTTATAAATTTTCCATATATTTTTATTGAATATTTTCAAAAATCAACAATTTTTTAAGTTTTTCTTAAGGATTTGGGTGAGGCTTGGTAACCCAATTTATTACCTTACTCAAACCCTTGCTAAGCCTTATAAAAATTAAAGATTTAAAAATACCGAAATAAACTTACCTCAAAACACTCACACTGTTCATATATACGCCACATCCACACTGTTCACCAGACAAAGCCCAGTCAAAATATCTTATGGGAACAAATCCCTAGAGTCCTTATATGAAACTTAGTGTTGGTGGGGCTTTGGACACCATGCTCCTATCTCTAGGAATAGGAAACAAATTGGAGACTTGTGCCCAACACATCGAGAGGCTTGCTATAAAAAAATGCAAGAATTCTTAGAGTGCCATATACCCAGAAAACATACACTGAAATGGCTCTAAAATATCCCAGCCTAGAGGACCAGAAGCCAAGGCATGAAAAGGTAGAGGACCAGAAGCCAAGAGCAAATTCAATGCTTCCTTCCAGATAGAAACCACAAAAGGATAGATAAAAAACAGAGGACAACAATCTTAAAAAGTATCCTACAAAGTGGACATCTCCCGAGACCTAGAAAACCTCGCCTCATAAAGTTTTCCCAAGTGAAAATGCAGTTATGGAGAGTTACCCAAATAAAGCACTTTAGCTTTAATAGGGCGTCCCATTTCCACATAAGCGCAGTCCATTCTATTCTACATAGAGGCCACCATGATTATTTGTTGAGATGTCAGAGTAGATCTCTCTGAAAGAAATACTGCCAACAGAAATACGCCCTTCCCACACAAGCGTGTACATGAAAATAAATCCCATCATCACACAAAAAAATTGAAACACTTGTTAAACTTTATAAAATTAAAAATTACTTTTCCACAAATCTTAAAAAACTAAAAATACCTCTGTAAATTGTGTATATATTTTTTGTGAAATTTTTCAAAAATCAACAAATTTTCGAATTTCAATCATAATTCTTACTCTAATCTCAAAACACTAAAACCCTTTTCATTGCCCCCAAAAAAATATAAAAATAAAATTAAAAGTCAACAGGTTATTTTTTTTTATTTGGTAACATGCTTTTTATCCTATTTCAAAATGCTCAAATCTTTACTCAGTATTATAAAAACTAAAGATTAAAAAATACAAAATAATTTCATAAAAAAATTTTGGTAACCATGCTTTTTATCCTATTTCAAAATGCTCAAATCTTTACTCAGTATTATAAAAACTAAAGATTAAAAAATACAAAATAATTTCATAAAAATTTTCAAAAAATCAATAGATTTTCAATTTGTTTACAGATTCGGTTGAATTTGGTAACCATGCTTTCTACCCTAATTTCAAAACACCCAAACCCATATTCAACATTGACAAATACTGAAATAAATTTTATAACTTAGTTTTACTGCAAATTTGAATTCTTGTAAATCTAATGAATAGCTTTGTTAATTAAGATTGATTTAAGTTTGTGGAAGAAAGATTATTATTTTGAATATTTCATGTGATAAACACTCTCAAACATATATTTTTTCCTATAAAATATAAAAATATTTGATGACAATTTGTTTTGCTTCATTGACAGAGGCCGAACAGTCAATAATCCATAACGAAATACCAGGTTCATATTACTGGAAAACTGTGTTGAAAATCCTTATACATTTTTCTAGGGAAGAAATAGCATCTAATAACTTTCAGAAACATATAGTATTATCAGAGAGATTAGATCGAAAAATTTCTAAAAATCAAATCTCAATCCGAAACCTCCAGACTATCTTTCTTACTGTACTGTACATAACCTCCTTTCATATTGAAAAAATGAATTCTATCTTGCTAATCACCTTCCATGAGCTGTTGCAGTGCCCCCACCTGTTGGCACAGGAGGAAGAAGTGCTGATCCTGCTCCCCCACGAGTACCTCCACCCATGAAAAACGGATCCCTGTATCCCTTCACAGTCTTCACAACGATTTCACCTCTAGAAACTCTTCCGATCCTTCTGCTGGGAATTTCTGGTTTTTTCAATTTCTTATTGTGGCCGCCCTTAAGCCAAGCGCAGGAAAGAACTGCCATTGACACCATTATCAAGCTCAAAATTATGCCAAATACAGCGTACAGAAGCGATGGGTGCGAGGCTGAATGTGCCCCTTCAAACTGGTTTTGACCCAAAAGCCTTACCATCATATTCGCCACTTGTGACCCCCGAGCCCAGCTGGAAGATATAGCTCTGAACTGTGGACAACTGTTGGGATTGTGGAAAGTAGCGACAAAATTCGATAAAGTAACATGGAAAGGGCCTCCATTCCCTATATATGTCTTCCTTCTCCTTTCCGCTCCTTTCTGCAAAAGAATATATTTTTCTCCGGAAAGGGCCGAGAGGTTCCTTCCGTATAACATGGGTGCTCCAGCACGTTGTGGATTAAAACAACCATATCCCTCCCTGCTTGGGAATTGAGTTGTTACTTTTTGTTCACTTGTTTACAGAAAGTGTAAGTGGGTAGTGGGTGATGCAGGAGGTTTCGTGCAACTATTCCCAGGTTAGATTAATCAAAATGATGGAGTTTTTGACAGAATTTTGATGGAGTTTCTGGTACTTAATTTGATCAAAATATTCCTGGTTATATTAATAAAAAATGAATGAGTTTTTGATAGAATTTTAAAGGAGTTTCTGATAGTTTGATCAAAACAAGCTTGAAGAATACATAAAAGGTTAATATTAAAAAATCTTCGATGATTTTTCATTTTTCATGTTAATGAATCAAATTCAATTAAAATTAAAAACTATATATAAATAACAAATTTATCAAATAAGGATTATTACTATAAATTACAAAATAATGAATAATGAAGTGGATTAAAAATTGTTTTTTGATTGATGTGAATTAAAGGGTTTTTTTATGATATAATTTTGAATAAAAAATGAAATTTATAAATTGTTTTATTTGGAAGGTTTAGTATTCACGAAATTAGAAATTAAAATAAGATTGATATTGAAATACATAATTTTGTTAATCATATAGGAAAACATTTTATGAAAAAAATTATGTATAAGAAAATTATGTTAAGAATATTAAGTATTTGGATTTAATGGTTAATGACAAAAATAATTCTACCAATAGATTATGTCTACTCATCACGTAGGTATCCCTATCTACATGGTTATCTTTGTTATCCTTTACTAACTTCTGGTGGTGAAACAATTTAATACATTATTCTCCACCTTATTCAATATGTTCGTAGGACATCTACCATGAATGTTAGACTTAGATTTCTAAGTCACTAACAATACCTTCCCATGACATTTCTAGGCATTTGATATGTCCTTGTTATTGTTTGACATGATTAAACATTTTTGCTACACCACTCGAAAACACTTAAGCTACCATTTCAACAATACAGTATTGGGTTATACTAAAATTATTCAAAGTAAATAAGAAAAGAAAAAATGCTAATGTTGTTGAATGCCAAAAAAAATCAATCATGTTGGTATAGGAGGTATTTACAATAATCAATTTTGTTCAAGTAAGTATAAATTTAAGTTGATGCATACACTTATGTTATTATTAAGATGCTCCAATTGAAGGAAGCTTCAGAGGAGATGTTGTAAATATCATTGAATACTAAATATCAAATAAAGCACTGAGATCATATATATATATATATATATATATATATATATATATATAGCTTATTGTGTAACATTTAAATATAAAATTATTTAATATTATATAAAATTATTTAATATTTTAATGTTTTATTAGTTTTAAACTTTATTTGATTTTTCAACAAAATAACTTTATTTATTTTTTCTATTTTCAATTTTAATATATTTTGTAAATCTATACATGTCTTGAAATTGATCGTCTTAATTTTTGTTTTTAAAAATAAAGATCTATTTGAAATCGGAAAAAAACTACATAAAAGTATTTCACTATATAACAAAAAATTAAATTAAGATAAACTTTATTGGAACCCCTTTAATTTTTCTAAAAATTTCTTATTAAATTAAAATAAATAAATAAAACCTTAATAACTATTAATTAGCATACTCCTTAAATATTCAATTTAATTAGCATACTCTTTAAATATTCAATTTAATTAGCATACTCCTTAAATATTCAATTTAAAATTTGATGACATATGCTACCTGTTAAGTAAGAATTTTAACTTTTATTACTTAAAGCCCTCATTTAGAATAAGAAAAAGTGACAAGGATTTCAATTTCTCCTCTACATATTTTTTATATAATTATTCTATTCTATTTTATTTTTTATATAATTACTTTATTTTATTTTAATTTAATATAATAATAATTACTTTATCTTATTTTATTTTAGTGTATTAATAATTATTTAATAATATTTAGTATATTAATAATTATTTTATTAAAAAATAAATAAATTTTATATAATCGGAATATTTATATTAAATAATATTTTCTTATTATTAAAAAATTTAAAAAACTAAAATTCTTTAATAAATTTAACCTTTTAATTGTATAATCTAATATTTAAAATTTATATAAAATAATAAAAAACATCAAAGTTAGAATTTATAAAATAATAAAAAACATCAAAACCTTAACCTGTTTATTTTTAAGCTACGAGATATTCCAATCGTAAAGGATGGAAACTTCTCAGGTGGAATTCCAAGGAACGTGTTGACCACCTTCATGTGACTAGCAACCCGAGATGTGAGTGGTGCTTGAATTTTGGGGTGTGGTGATTCTTAGAATCCATTCGTTTCATGTGCTTTCCTCCTTTATGGTACACGAGATACAATGAAAGGGCTGGATACACAAAACATGTAGTGTCTCATTAGCGTAACACAATGCAAGAGAATTGAATGACAGGAGTTAATGGGTTGGAGCTGGCAACGTTTATTTAATAGTTTATAGGATATTTAATGTTGTCAAGTTGTATATGCCTATTGTTTTTTTGGCTAGTTCCCAAGCAGAGGCCTTCTTTTTTATTACATTGAATACGTATCAGACAACGTTGATAATAGTCATATCGAAACCAACATACAATCAGAATATTAGTCATCGGTGCAGCGCCACAGGATTCTAACGCGCCCGGGGTGCGTGCAAACCGACTACCTGGACTGCTACATCATGCACTCATGTGCCGTATATGCCCATTGTTATTAGTAAATATTGTTTGACATGGCAGCAGTTGTGGTTGTGGTTGTGGTCATAGTAAATATTTAATAGTTTTTCAATTGTAATTTATGTTTGGATTTTTATATTTATAAAAATATTTTTTTAATTTTATAAAAATTAAAAAAAAAATATGATATTAAATTGGTTTTTCTCAAAATTAAAACTATTTTTAGAATTTTTTAAATTTATGGATTTTATTCTTTAATTGTTTGACAAAAAAATAATTAAAAAATATAAATTTGAAAAAATATGTATAAATGACATGTGTATAATTTGTACAAGTCTCACTATATCAATATGTACTCTAATGACATGACATGTCTACTATAATTATTATAGTGTACCATCTATTATATAAAGAATATTTTTATTTAAGTACTTGTTATTTATTTACTATTATTTTAGTATTAATAAAAAAATAAAATATTATTAATAGTTGTTAAAAAAACTTGGATAGATTTTTTTAATAAAACCATAAAATTAAATAAAAAATAATGCACAGTTGTATGTAGGGGAGAGCCTTTTATTGTTGTGGAGGGACCAATACTAGCTATATCAGTGGCCCCACACATCCATAAAAAATATTCATAAACCATAAAAATGATGCACATAAATAGTTTATATTAAGTTATATAAGTTATATAATTTAGTCCAAAATGGGCCCATACATTGATTGGGCCAACAAGTGTCAAACACCAAATCTTAACATCACAAGTTGACAAGACATAATGTCCCAAGTACCTCCAGCTCTGAATTACCAACTAAGTCAAAATGCAATACAAAATATTCCATTGAATTATATTCAAGAGTACACCTATCCCATCAAACAGCCACCCACTGATTTCCACTAGAGCAACACATCCCATTGCTCAGTAATACCTGCACAAGAATAGGTAAAATGTGTGTCAACGATATGTACATGTGTGTTTAACCATTCAACCTATTGAAGACAATAAATGATAGCATTCAATTCAAAAATTGGTTCAGAGGATGCAATAAATGACACCAACCCTTT
Organism: Pinus tabuliformis; assembly: GCA_031772625.1. Classification (NCBI taxonomy): domain Eukaryota; kingdom Viridiplantae; phylum Streptophyta; class Pinopsida; order Pinales; family Pinaceae; genus Pinus; species Pinus tabuliformis. Next base: position 149,209,259 of record CM062804.1, on the reverse strand, counting down.
CAATTCAAGTATTAAACACACTAGCCTTTTCAATTCAGGAATTAAACACAAGAAAGAATAGGGATCAACCATGAAACTTTATCAACCATTTGATCATGTACAAATCAATCCAGACCACACATTTGAATTTGGGAGATGGAAATCCATGCCAATCTTCCCTACCAAATAAATTCTATATCAAAAAACTATAAAACATCAACTCTCATTGATTTTCATTTCAAACATTCATTTTACTCATCAGTTGTTGGAGACATACAATCAAAGTGTTCAGACACTGTTACATTTATTCTATTCATAAGTTGTTGGAGACATACAAATGAAGTGTGTGCACACTGTTACATTCATTCCATTCATCAGTTGTTGGAGACATACAAACAGAGTGTCTGCACAGTGTTACATTCATTCTATTCATCAATTGTTGGAGACATACAGGTTTGTTTTTATTGAATAACATTATCATTGTTGTTGAATAATGTTATTTTTGTTGAGAAACAAGGGTAAATTAAATTCATTATAGCCAAGATCACTTGTTAAATAGATCACAAGATCTAGTTAGAGAAGCATTTCTATATGAATAACAAACCCACTGATTTAGAAACCAATTTCAATGCCACTGTAACCTCAAATCTGACCCTTGCAATTCAATATCAGCCTACATTAATAACAAAGAATATCCTTTCAAAGAGAAAATTCTGATGTCAGGTAGATTCACTGTCTAGTTAGAGAAGCATTCCTAAATAAATAACGTACCCACTTAGAAATTCTCTTTTCATTATTAGAATATCAAATTAAGATGAGATAACTACAAGATGGCAAGAGCAGAACTACAAGGAATTAGCGGACTAGTTATTCTAATTAGAGAAGAACTGGAACTAGATAAGTTGGATAATTTGGACCAGAAACTGACAGATCACAGTTTTGTTCAATTGATTTATGGACCATGCTGAGCTTCTACATATAAGGGGGCAACATTGAAGGCATACAACGCACCATTAGGTGTGGAAAACCCAAACTATAATAGTTGTGAGAACATGCTATATTATCTTCGTTAAGGTCTGTCAAGGTCCCGTATAAACTTGCCTTTACAATGTCTGGAAATCATATACCATGTCAATTAAATGTAACAAGTTGTATGGGTTCTGAGTTGAGAAAGAAAGTGTAGATTATGTTCTTTCATTTTGGTTTTTGAACAGATCTATATAGACAAACATGTAAGGATAAAGGTCTTTACATTAAAAGTTGTGACATACACTAATTTTATCATTGTATCATCAAAGGACAGTTACCAGTGATCCCCGTGAGATTGTGAAATCCAGACATGGTTTAAAGCTGAAAAGGAAAGTCAAATATAACCGACACCAATTTGTTACTTCCTCTTTATATAAACTCTAGGAGCTTCTTAGTTTATAGGGTATGCATTTGTAAGAAAATATCTTATCCTGAATAAAAGGAGATACCTACTTGTATTTATGTTAGTATTTAGAGGAACTATAATTAGATAGTATGATTTTTATAAGATAAGTGAAAGAAGGAATTAGATCTCAAGATATAGTTTATATAGTTTAGTTATAATAATTAGGATAGAGTAGGAACAAGAACAACAAGGAAATAAACCTCTTACCTGTATTTGACTTAGGCTTTGACTTGCAAGAAAAGAAAGAACTAGAACTAAGAATTTGAAAGGCAATAACTACATAGGGGAGAGACACCAGTGCATGAACGCCTCCACCTTAGAATTTGAAATGGAATAGCTATGAAAAGAGACTACAACTAACAACCCTTACTAGGAATAAAATGAATGCCAATAACAAAATGAATGCCAAGAACAATGATTTGAGGACACAGAAAGCTAGTTGGGTTGAATAAATTGTGTTATATCAAAGCTATTACAAAAAGAAAAAGGAATAGCTCTTCGTGATAACTCATATTTTTACCAACTAGGAATAAAATGAATACCAAGAAAAAAATGAATGCCAACAAAAATTGATTTGAGGACACAGAAAGCTAGTTGGGTTGAAGAAACTGTGTTATGTCAAAGTTGTTACAAAAAGAAAAAGGAATAACTCTTCTTGATAACTCATATTTTTATCAACTAGGAATAAAATGAATGCCAAGAACAAAATGAATGCAAAGAACAATCATTTGAGGACAAAGAAAAATAGTTGGGTTGAAGAAACTGGGTTATGTTAAAGCCGTTACAAAATTAAAAAGGAATAACTCTTCCTGATAACTCATAAGAATCATCTTAGAATCAATAAAGAATTTAAAATGTAAGAAAGGGTCAATTCCATTGTAACCTCAAATCTAGACCCTATAATTCAATATCAAACTACTATAATAGCAATGCTTCAGACCTGATATTTTTCGACAATCTACAATAGGTCACTGTTGGGGAGAAGTAAGCTTACAAGTGATTGAAAAAATACACTCCAATCGTCAATAACATGCAACAGATCTTAGTAGATTCTCATAGCCTAGAAAAATCAATCAAATAAAGCCCACAACCCTGCAAGAGGAGTCTAGAAACATTTTTTATGTGTGAATTTTATGTGTGAAATTTTATGTGTCAATACTCACTGTTTCTTTCAAGATTTCTTGTTTCTTTATGTGAATTTTATTATTCCAAGCCTATTGTAGTATGAAATTTTATGTGTGAAAACCCTTCCAATGATGAGTTTCAAATCCAAGATGTATTCAGTTACAATATATAGATAAAGCATTGATTGTTGTTGCTCATTGATTGCAAAGGCCAATAGATTGTCTTGTTTTCTAATACAGTTTTTTTAAATTAGAATTTCGTGGTAACTCTGGAGGTTGTTGCAACCATGCCAAGAATTTCTATTGCAGATCATACATGGAATAGGAGGAGGAGAGGGGTGAAGGGGGCCTAACTGTGATCCAGTTCATTAGATGAGGATAGTGTTAGAAAATTATATATTACAGAGCAATGGGACCCATAAAATATATTGCAAAAATATAAACACAAAAAACACATAAAATAAGAGAGACACAAATATACGTGGTTCACCCAATTTGGGCTACGCCATGGAAAAACAGCCAGTCCTTCCTTTTATATTATCCAATAAAATGAAGAGATACAACCTACAACAGATCCGTTGTAATTCCCTCTTTTCTCTCACACAATCTCCTCTCTCTTTCTCACTCAGAATATAGATCTAAATAGACGCAAGAAAATTACCTCCTATATAGCGAGGGGTTGCCTTCTAGGGAAAAAACCCTAAATTAAACATAACTTCTACTGTCAGATCTCCGCCTAATGAATGACCCAGATTGACTACAAAATTACAACATTTTACAAGGTAATTTTACATCTATTTTTAGCTTCTGGTGCGCTGCCCCCGATCCCCCGCCAGAGGGGGCTCTAAATAATCGTCGTCTCCCCCCCTTGGAGGCACACATTTTACGGGGGCCGTTGTCACCACATTACGAACTGGGGTCCAATGTGGCGATACCTCTGAATAAAGAAGATAATCAGGCTCCACACAACCAGATGGGGGGATGATGTGAATGCTCCAAATGTGCTCAGTAATGTCATTGAAAAGGACATTGTGGTGGCAACTCATGCTATCCTACCATCAACCACAAATCCACCTTCAACCATAATGCAAGGTGCAAGTTAAAAAAAAAAAACATTAGTGCCATCAGAGGCTGGAGAAAGCAAGACATGCTAGCTGCAATTGATGACATGAGTCTAAGGGACATTCAATCTGTGCCTCTGCAAAAAAAAACCTAGTATTTTTTACTTTAACATACATTATTGGATAAATGGGTTAACTAATACAAAGTGTAGAGGGCCTATTACAGTTATGACTAAAGAGGAGGAGGTCGAGGTGGTTGATTAGCGTAAGGAGATGGCCCAATTGGGACATGGGTTAGAGCTCATACAACTTAAATCCACAGTAGCTCAAATCTGTCAGGTGAGGCCAAACCCTTCAAAGATGGGTTTTATAGTAAATCATGGTGGATTGGATTTAACGAAAGGTATCCAGACCTTGTGCAACATACAGCTGAGGGCCTTGAAAGAGACATGGCTTTAAATATATGCCCTGAAATTATGTCCAAGTTTTATAACACTCTTTCTATTACATATGAGAAACACTCATATGCTGCAAACCTTATATGGAATTGTGATGAAATAGGCTTACAAGTAGGAAGGAATTGTGGTATGTGGGTAATTTCCAAGAGAGGGAATAAAAATGTGCCTAATATTTTGCCTAAGAGTAGGGAGTGGATCACTATTCTTTGTTTTTTCAATGCAATTGGTTCTTCAATCCCATGATTTTATCTATTCAAAGGTAAAACACAACTAAAAAATTATATACATAACTATCAACTAGGTGCATGCATGGTTGCACATCCCCATGCATGGATGACAAAGGAACTGTTCCTGAATTGGCTTTGTCACTTTGCTGCATCTGTACTAGGTGGTGTCTCGCCTGCAAACAAACACCTACTGATTTTAGATGGCCATGGAAGCCACATGGATGTGAAAAAGATTGAGGAGGCCAACCATTTTGGCATTGACTTGTTAACATTGTTGGCTCATACTACTCACAAATTACAATCCCTTGATGTCATCGTGTTTGGGCCTTTCAAGAACTATTTCAGGGTCAAGCGAGCTTTGTGGATGGGAAAGAATCTAGGGTTGGAAATAAAGAGGTTTGAGCTATATGAGCTTGCAAGTAAAGCATTTAAAAGGGTTTTCACACCTTCTAATATCAAGGTTGGATTTAGGAGGACTGGTATAAGGCCACTTAATGTTGATGCTCTTATGCATGGTACTGGTTATAGCCAAGAATTTAATGTGGAAGGTCAAGAATCAGAGAACCTACAACACCATGTTGATGCCCAAGAAGATGTTGTTGTTGTTGAAGGTATAATGTCCCCTTATGAAGGGCACTTATATGGTGATGATGATGAACATGTGAGTGAGACACAATTCATTCATGAACCAACTGTCAATATCATGGAGGTTTTCTAACCCACTGAACTACGTGTGAACTTTGCATGTGATATTCCATATGGGGAAGTTGATGAAGCAAATGAAAATGAAAACTTGATTTCAAATGATAATGCAATAGGATTAAACAATGGGTAATTGAGCATTCCAACCCAGGTAAGTCCACCATCATGGTTGGCAAAGGCCATGATGAATATTAGCACACATAATGTGTCTACCACCAATGAGGAAATCATGGACATGCCTTCACAACCATCAGACTTGAACACCAAACTTGTTCATTATTTTGTGGACAGCGGTTCATTGGAAGAGGATCCTATTTAGCATGAAGTACCTAAAGAATAAAAAAATGGGGGCCAATCAGTTGTACCAGAGGTTGAAATCCAGGTGTCACGTCCTGGGGAGCATGGGACAACAAATCAAAGAATACTTGGCGGATTCCTAAATCTACTAGTAGAGACAATGAAGGCCTCATCAAGGCACTCAACATCAAATTGTCTTTGTTTAGGGAGGAGTTCACAGTTGCTCACATCTGAAGATTATATGAAATTATTTTTTGAGTCTGAACATAAACAAAATGAAATTCAGGAATCTAAAAAGAGAAATAAGGAGTTGACCAAGTGTTGGCTTAGTGGGCCCTGACCCAAGTTTAGAGTTAATTTTTCCAAACAAATACCTACACTACTCGCCCTTGCGGCATGATGGTTATATGCTTATATTCTTATGTGTTATAATTCTGTATGTTTTCATGATTATGTTATACATGTATCGCATTGATTTGTTGATCTTGCAGATCAGGTATCCTACCAGAATTATGCTAAGGTACGTTGGTTTATTGTGATTTGGTTTAGCCGACATGATACACCTTGCAGGAAGAATGTCAAAAATGGCTAGCAAGATGGTAGATTGCAAAGATTCTCCCTATGAATGAGATGAGAAGCATGGTGTTGGCTACTCTTCTCAGTTGTCCAACACAATGAGAAGCTTAAAGGTATAAATAAGGATTTGCAAGGCATACAATGACAAGATCATACAGGAACAGGAGAAACAAGCCGAGGTAAATGTAGTGATACTTCATAGTTTGTCAAAATTGTAGTGACAGGAACCACTTGGGATTATCCATGAGCAAGACAAAAAAACAAATGGGGAATATGGTAGTAGGTCTCGTGGTGGTTACAAATTGGATAGGGATGACACAGTGGCAGATCATGGGTTGTTGGATACTTTGGATAGGAGAGGCGATGGACACATGTACTATTCTAATTATGGTTTAGATAGGCACTATGATCATCATCGTTATCATCCTTAGAGGAGGAGTGGTAAGGGATACTTACCGAATGAGTTTAAAAAATAAAAACCAACTACATTTGATGGAGAGATGAAGAAATCACTTGATACAGAGGCATGGTTGCTTGGGATGAGGAAATTCTTTAGGTTGCATGATTATTCAAAGAACATGAAGGCCAGAATAGCTACATTCAGTATCAAAGGTAAAATAGATATTTGGTGGGAATATGTGAAGAATGTCAGAGGTATTCATCAAGAGTACTTAAACTGGAATGATTTCAAGAGACTATTCAAGAAGAAATACCTATTAGAGAGATACTTCGATGACAGGGAAAATAATTCTATGAGTTAAAGATGGGATCGATGACAGATGAGGAGTACACTAGCAAGTTCTTGGAGCTACTAAGATATGTGCCCTACCTCAAGGAGGAGAAGGCCAATATTCAGAGATTCATTAGTGATTTTTTTATTGCATTCAAAGAGACGATTGATATTGATGAGTCTAGATCATTGGAGGAGGCCATCAAAAGCGAAATTGCTATGAGTAATCGAAGCGTAGATCTAAGACTAAGACGGATTGGAAATGTAATGTAAGGAACAAAGGAAAATTGGACAAGAAATGAGCAAGATCGTAGGGTACAGGTAATAAATAGAATGCATCACCATCAAAGGAGTTCAATGCATTTGACAGAGGACACAGACTTCAATATGAAGAGCAAAATAATGAGCCCGTACAATGTTGGACTTGTGGAGGAGATCATTGCAGAAGAGATTTTCCACAACATCAGGGTGATAGGCCTCAGATGTACAATGCTCATAAGGCACAGATAGTGGGAGATGTTGAGTATTCCTAGGATCTATGCAATGCTAGATAACAAACATGCAGATCATCAGGGATTCATCATTGAGATGGATGGTAATCTTTGTGAGCAAGTTGTTTCTATTTTGATTAACCCGGGATCTAATTATAGCTATGTTAGTCCTGACTTGGTGGATAAGTGTGGTTTTAATAAGGAAGCGCATGCAGAATCTTGGTTAGTGCAGTTGGATACAGGTACAAAGAAGTGAGTTCATCACTAGGTAATAGCTTGTAAATTTGAATTGAATGGTATGCCTACCGCAACACATTTGAATGTATTGTCATTGGGATCATACAATATGTTGTTGGGCATGGATTGGTTGTACCTTCATAGAACCAAGGTGGATTGTTATGAAAAATCCATTGAGAGCTTAGATGACAATGGAGAACAAAGAGTCTTGCAAGGAAAGAAGAAAGCAACATCAGTTAGGATGGTGACAATTATGTAGGCAAAGCGTAGTCATAGGAAAATATGTGTGTTATTTGGAGTACATATCTATAGTGACAAAGGTAAGGAAGTTGAGAATGCAGATGTTTTGAGAAGGTACTGAGTTCTACAACAGTTTCAAGATGTATTTCCTGAGGATATTTCAGAGTTACCACCTCATAGGGAGGTAGACTTTTTTATTGAGTTGTTGCCATAGGAAGCACTGGCATCAAAGACACCTTATAGGATGAGTAAACCTGAGTTGGTAGAGTTGACGCTGCAGTTGAAGGAAATGCTTTACAAGGGGTAAATTAGGCCAAGTGTATCACCATGGGGCACACTAGTATTATTTACAAAGAAGGATGGTACTCTCAAGTTGTGCACTGAGTACAAGAAATTGAAGAAAGTGAGAATCAAGAATAGGTATCCATTACCGAGGATTGATGACTTGTTTGATCAGTTGAAGGGAGAAGCAGTGTTCTCTAAGATTGATCTAAGATCTGGATATCATCAAGTATGCATTAAAGAAGAGGACATATACAAGACAATTCTCTGGACCAGGTATGGGCATTTTGAGTTTTTTGTAGTTTAGTTTGGTTTAACTAATGCTTCTGTTACCCAACCAACTTACAAAATAGTAGAAAAGAGAGATAAACACCTTCAAAATCAGCCTCTGTGAGGGGGAAACCTCCTTTACATTACAAAAATGAACAATTCTTGGATGATACAAATGAAAAGACCTCCTTTCTATATATAAGAATCTAAAGGGTCACAATATAATCAAAGCCGACATAAACATAATAATGTAAGGGCACAACAATAATAATAGTGGGCTTCTATGGGGCACAATAATAACACTATGGGGACAACATGGGTGGTGGGCTCCAGTATTGTAGCAATAATGCTACAACTCCTGGGACTCCCTTCTTTAATTTTATCAACCCGGTAGTTCGTAACAAACTTGGAAGCGACGGTGCTGTATGCACAAGTACTAGCTCTTGCCGCAGCTGTCACTTGGTCAGCTGGCACAAATCCGCTAGGGGCTCAAGCCAACTTCTATGAGCTCTTAGAAGAAGCTTTTTAATTGATGGATGAAATCTAACTCAACGGAAGCTAATCTACTTGCGGAAGGAAACTGAAAGCCAAAAAGAAACGCAAACCCTAGCAAACCCTAATTCTACCAGCTAGTCCTACTGACGCAAAGGAGAGCATGCAAACTACTGAAAGAGATGCCATTACTTCTATGAAGGTAAAATACATGTGTCTAGACTACCTCTATCTGAAGAAAACATCTTTTTGTATTTTTGAATAAGTTATTAGAATTATCATGCTTGTGCTTTTAACTGGTTTTTTTACTGTGCAGAGGTGGATCAAGGAGGGAAAATGCTCGGAAGAGGTCAGGAAGGTTCAGAGAGGGTCTAAGGAGTCCCTAACACCCTTCCAGAGAGTTTCACAAAGTTTGGATATCAAGAAACCTCATTTGTGAGCTTCTACAGGAAGTCTGCAGGGGTTCTACAGGATGTTTCAGAATTTCTACAGGATGTTCTACAATTGGATTTTGGATGATGGGTGAGTGAAAGAGGATGCATGAATGGATAGGGAGGTAGGATAGGGGTCTGTAATGACTTAGTGACAGAGAGTTGAAGTGATGAGAGGGTGTGGAAAGCTAGCTTGTCTTAAAGAGGGCAGAGGAAATGGAAGGCCAAGAAGGTAGGGTGACGTGGGCAAAAGAGTAGTTGTGAGACAAGGGATCTAACTTGGAGATGAGCAGTTGGCCTGGACGAAGCTTAGATGGACGAGAGAGTGATGGAGATGCACCGCACAGTGTATACTTAACCGAATCAACCACGTCCTGCACACAATCAAAATATTAACTAATCTATCCTAACTGTTAATGAAACCAATGAACAACAATGTTATTTCTAAAGAGAACCATGTATAGTACTGAAGCAAAGAAACATTCCAAGAGGTCTGAACGTATGAATAACTCCTACAAATGAAAACACTTCACCGAAGATTGCATGGGTAAGCAAACTAGTGTTTTTGTTGGGCAGCACTGTCTGCAATTCCAGCCCCTAGGAAGAGGTGAAAATGAGAGTGCAGGCAACCCTTTTCTGGAGCTTTTATCACTTCTTATCTCATTACTCTATTCTAGACATCTGAAACAACTCTATTCTTCAACAATGACCTACTTAACCACACAACAAAATCTAACTCAACAAACTGCGTTTCAAATGAATGCAAAGAAAATCATAATGCTGAAAGGAAAGATATCAATACAAAGAAGGAGGCCCTAGGCTCTCAGGTTGGGCCCAACCCCGAGAGCTATGGCTCCTCTAGAAACTCAGAGCTGAGATCAAATCTGACTGCTTCCCATTAAAAAATAATAATCATAAGTCAAGAGTTATGCCAATAATGGCTACAAAAGAACAAAACAGAGCTGGCAGCTCGTAGTGCAGAATGTGCAAAAGTTTTTCCAAAAGTCCTTTTCAAAGGCTGAAGCCTTATCATTTATACATCACGAGGCCCAAGCTGGCCTCCTAAATCTATGGGACTTGGCTGACCAAACTGGGAGTGAACAGCTGCTTCCACAAAATCTGTTTGGCTGCCTTCTAGATCCGGTTTTGGTGGCTTTTGGAGCTCGGAGTTGGGGGTGAAGATCCTGAGGAAGGCTATTTAATGCCGTGGACAACCCCCCTACGAATCCTCAACCCCAGCTTGGCTGTCTCCTAGCCCTTGTCTGCTCGGTTTTGCTCCAACATGTGTCAAAAAATCCTGAAATGAGCACGTGTTAGCCACCTAGGAATAGTGACTACCCTTATTCGTACAAATGACATAAACATACTAAAAAATGATGTATAAGTTATGAAAAATGAAGGGTTGAGCAAGGGTAGTTAGGCCAAATGAGCCCAAAATGTTACCAAATTTGAGGCTCATCATCACCCCCCAGCTAAAATGATTGCTCATCCCTGAGAAACTAATCCAGCTCCTCGTCCTTCATTGCTTTCACCGCCACTCTCACATCCCAGGCTTCTGAAGTAGTATCCTCCTCACTGGCATGGAACCCAGCCTTCCTTTCCACCTCTTCCCACTGCTTATGCTCTTCTTTCTCTGTGCTGCCTTCCATCAATCCTAAAAGCAAAGGTGGGCTTAGCTTGAGGCCAATCCAGCTGGCTTGGAGGTTCTGTATGGACTTCTTGTAGAGGGGCACCCGTACTAGAGCTTCCCTCATTCGAGTTGGAGTGTGATATTCCCTGATTTTGAGGCTGTGGGACAATGTGTTCCACTGGCGGGTACAAGCATGAACACAATTGTCCCCTAATAGTCGCTCCATATCCTCGAAATGTGATATAGCCTGAGCCTGCTGATCCATGTATTTCAATAAAGCTTGAGAGTCAGTTGCTAAGTGTTGGTGGGCTGATATCAATGTAGTGGGGTCCCCTAGCTTTGCTCTAATCAGCAGTGGCTCATGTAACTCTCGGTTCATGACCTCTTTGACCTCTGCTGCTCTCTTTTCTTCATGGTTCAACCATGAGGCAAATGCCATCAACTGCATATCTCCTACGACTGTGTTGGGATCCCATGAAGTCACATTAGGAAGGGCCAAATTATGGAGATAGAACTCCGATAGCTTGGCCTTGTCCTCTGATGAACTGCTATTGCATAACTCTGTGAACTGCTGGGGGTCTTGGATTTGGGAGATACCCCTCTGTGCTAATGCATTAATTTGGAATTGCAGCCACTGTTCCCGTAGGTATAGGCCATAAGATTTGGCCGGTTGTCTACATTGTAGAGCATCCATGGCCCAACTGGCCATGCAGGCCAGTTGTGCCTCTTTTTGTTGTAACTACTGTTTGAGAGCTTGTATCTCGATTTGTGCTTGCAATTCCCTTTCCTGTAGATGCTGGTTTAGCTCCCCAAGACCAACTTGCAGTCCTTCTTTGCCTTGAGGTTCTGCTGTAGTGTCCTCTGATGCTGTGCCCCTTTCTTTCCTCTGTTCCTGTAGCTGCAGTTTGAGTTTCTCATTCTCTTCCTGTAGGAATACCCGCTGGCAGTTTCCCATGTGTTTTACCATAGCTAATTCTCTTCGTGCCTCCTTGAGTTGTTCCTCCAAGGGGCCTATATCTGCCACTCCTTTAGATTTAGCTATCCTCATCCACGTGTGGGTTCTCACTCTTTCTTCCTCCAACGCAAAGAAAAGTGGCACTGTGAATTTTTGTGGAATAATTTTTCCAGCCTCCAAAAAGTTATAATACGAGCTCAAGCTTGGCTGGGGACTAGGTTCCGGAATATGCTCTACCTCTTCTTCCCTCCATGGCTCTACTCCGTCTTCCCTTGGTGGTGATGTCGCTGCCTCTCCCTCCATTCTTTCGGTCTCCTTGAGCCTGGCCAATGTTTCCTGTAGAATGGCCTCAGCATCTTGTAGAGGGGTTTTTGAAGCCAACCTTTCCATCCTCTCCTTCCAGGCAGTTGTCTTCGGGCTTTCCCGCTCATAAGTGACTTATATTTTTGAGGGAGACCTCTCCCTTGGCGAGGTAGGGGTGTCTTCTATGGTAATTTGGTCGCTGGATGGAGGTTGGGGCCTGCCTGTTTTGATTCTGACACTTCTCCTTGCTTTGAAATACAGAGGGGTCTCCCTCTTTCGTTTTTTCTTTGGCTTGGGAGGGGTACTTAGGGTGGCCAGCACAACTGCTGCCTCCCTAGCAAGGATTTCAGCCGTCTTCCCCTTCTCTGTCCTTTCTCAGGACTTCCTGTAGAAAGCCTTGTAGCGGCTGATTTCTGGCTTCCTGTAGAAGCCGTTTTTTATTTTCCTGTAGAAACAGGTGGCACCATTTTAGCCTGCTTGGCTGAGGGTGCTTTGTATTTTGACTTTGCTGAGGTTGCCTTAGAGATGCCTTCACTGACGTGGACGTGTTCAGTCCTTCCCACCCTGCTCTGTAACCTTTTCTCCCTGGGTGTTAATGTGGGTTTGTCATCCTCTGTTTTGGCAGCCTGGTGTTTCTCTTGTTTCTCCTTGTGTTCTTTCTTTGGTGCTTTGGCCATGGTTTCTTGGCCTTTTCCTTTCTTCTCTGCTTGAATTGGTTCCTTCTCCTCGTTGCTGGAGGAGGTGAGTTCCTCAGCCAAAATTTTGATGTCATCATCCTTAGTCAAGTTTCGAAAGGCTTCCCATGAGAGAGGAATGGTGTATGTGTGGAGTGCATCCTCCACAAGGAGCTTAATGAGCCCATGATGGGCTACCTAGTCTGGCGTTCCCTCTCGTAACATGGTTGCAAATTCAGTCATGGACTGCAGGAGGAAGTAAGGAATACTCAACTTGTTTTCTGAGGGTAGGTCCATTTGGTGCCTAAGTTCTGTGAGCAGCCGGAAATGGTATCCATACACGATGCTGAATCGCCCCTCGCACGTGATATACTTCATAATTTGGAGGCTGACCTCACTCCAGAGCGGCTGTAGGCTGGCTCTTCGAGGGGTGAGTCTGAGATTCAAACCTCTGAAATTGACAATGGCCAGCGTTTTTGATTTTGGCTTCAAAGCTCGCAGGAATTCCTCTGCCACCTCGTCATCGTAACCTTGAAGCTTGTCGCAGAACGACATCCACCGTGCACGAGAAAACAGGTCTACCACCTCAGGGTTTTCTCGTAGCTTCTTTGAGTCTGTCGGTTCTTTCCTAATGAACCCACACGGCATGGTGAAAGCTTGTTGTGTTAGCCGGAGCTGGCTGGCGCGTATAAAAAGATGGACCTTTGGGATTTCCTTAGACAGAGCGTAGAATTACGCCTCTGTCATGCACACAGTTTGTGAATTCACGACTGTCTACAGGTGAGCCTTGACAGTGGCTCAATTATGAACCAAATCTTGTAGAAAACCCCGCATATACACTACGACGACAATTCTCATGCAAAAGTAAGACGACGCTTGCAAATTCATGCGCAGACTGCAATTCTACTTTTTTAGGACGTCGACTTCGCCACCCTTCGAACCAATTACATGGGAGGACTAGGTTCAGGATTACCTCGTTCCAACTTGCCACCTTTGACGTGAATAGATTAATTTCCTCCGTAGCGGTGAGCTTCCTGTAGCGCAGCTTCCTGTAGAAGTCGTGCACGGGTTCTGGAGAGCGCGTCAGTGGTTCTGGGCCTTCTGTGCAACCATCGGACGTTTGAACAGGCCGAGGACTCAGAGTAACAGTCTTCAGGAAATTTTGGATGCTTACTCAACTACAAAGCGGTTGAGGATAAATGAGTGGAGTGCCATACGCGATCTAGCCGGTGGATTTGAATCCCTGCGGAACTCGTGGCGCGGGGGTGAGCTGTCCCTGCCGGACCGTTGGACGACGTCACCTGTTATCATTCCACTGTAAGTCTGCCTGACCGCCGAATCATTCCCTGCATATCTACCGCCGCCATTTCTATTAGATCGCCACTTCTCCCTGACTGGACGCTTCCCACGTGTCCATTTCCTGTCTTGTTTGACACAACCAACGCTTTCTGAATCGGACGAGACCATTGGACTGGTCGTGGTGGCCAATTGAATGGCTACCCGACTGGCTCAACCCATTCATTTCCATACTCGCACACATTTTAGAGCATTGTTCATGTAATTTGATGAAAAAGGGTGAGGCACTTACCTGTGCGGCCGCGACGTTATTTTCATGCTTCAGGATGAGGGTGACGGATCCGCTTGCTGCTGCTTCATGCACAGGCACGGGAGTTCCTTCTTGCCGACTGCTGCTGGTTACGAGACCGGTTACCTAGCTGCGGATGGTGCATGTGCCAGCTCTATGAGTTGCAGGTGCCTTCATGGTGTATGCTCTAGCCGGATCAACTGCTACAGGATTCCTGTAGGATATCCTGTAGCCGTTTCTCCTCCTCGGGTGCATGCCGAAACGGTGGAATCACGGTCACGATTGCAGGGTCCTCGAATTGCTTTGATAAGTAGCGCATTGGGCCTCTGCATACTTTATTCCATTTGAGAATTGTTTCTTCTGAGAATCCAACGTTCTGATTTGACTGTGCAGGTATTTCCATTGCATGGCAGCAGGGGTGGTAGAAGGAGGCGACAGCAGTGGGTGATGGAGAAAAACATTGGTTGCATGCCTCCTTATTGGACTTCGGGCTTCAAATTCTTCCACACAGTCGGTCCTGGGCCGTCCAAAGATTCTACAGGAAGTTTCCTGTAGAAATACAGAACTTCCTGTAGAAAGTCCTGTAGCTTCCTATAGAAGGCTAAATTGTGATCAAATCGTGCCCAGACCTTGGAAGAGATGAGTGTTTCTGGAGGGAGTGCTGGTGAGGTCACCTGGTAGCATAGTAGGGACCCTTGTCCTTGAGTTGAGAGACCTCCTTTTCTGCATGGAATACCTGCAACCTGCATGAATTGTCAAATCTTGAGCCTGTTTTCCTGTTTCTGCTTCCTTCTTTTCTGTTTTCCTTTTCTTTGTTTGTTTTTTCTTTCTTTTTTTTTTTTTTTTTTTGAAAGACAGCAGGGGCGCCTCAGTGAGGTTTTCACCCTTACCATCTGCCTTGAGCGCCTTAGAGAGGTTTTCACCCAAGGGTCTTTTTTTATTCAAAAAATTTTCAAAAAGACAGCAGGGGCGCCCCAACGAGGTTTTCACCCCTACCATCTGCCTTGGGAGCCTCAGAAAGGTTTTCACCCAATGATCTTTATTTTTTCTTTATTTTTTGATGTTCAAGGTATGCCCAAATCAGAGGCAGAACCCTTCTCTATGACCAGCACTGATTTTTCCACAGTTTTGATGAATTCTTGCCTCGAAAGAGGTTTCCTGTAGATCTTTAGTCGATGCCCATTGACGAGCATGGGAATGGCTTCCTCATCAATGGTCCGAACAAGAACAGACCCATTGTCATTACACTTCTCCACTGCATATGGTCCCAACCATCTTGTTCTCAGCTTCCCCTTAAAATCCTTATGTCTGGAATTGTACAACAGTGCCCAATCTCCCGGCTGGAATTGCTTGTCATTGAGGTGCCGGTCATGCCATACCTTCCTCTGAAGCTGAACCACCTCTGAGTGGAGAAGGGCCTGCATTCGGTGTTCATCCAGCCCATTCAGCTGCAAAAACCTTTCTTGTTGGGCATGGCTGAGATCTAGGTCTAGCTGAGCTGCCATCCTCAAGGTGTTGTACTCGAACTCAATTGACAGCAAAGCTCTCTTCCCATAGACCAGCTCATAAGGTGTGAAGCCGGTTGTGGTCTTCCAAGTGGTGTTGTAAGCCCAAGTGGCCTCAACCAGGTGATCTGCCCAATCTTTTCTACTGCTACTCACCACCTTAGTCAATATCCCTTCCAATGCTCTATTGGTGACTTCTACCTGCCCATTTGCTTGAGGATGATAGGGGGTGTAAGTCCTATGCTTGATTTTGTGATGAGCGAGTAGGTCTTCAATTAAGTTGGAGGTGAACTGGCTTCCTTGATCGGTGACTAGCTCTCTTGGGTAGCCAAATTTGTAGAAGATGTTTTCTCTTAAGAACTCGGCCACCTTTTCTTCTGTCGCTGCTTTGATTGCCTTGGTTTCTGCCCACTTTGTCAAGTAGTCTGTGCACACAATGATGTAAGACCTTTGCCTTGAAGGAGGATTGATTGGACCCACAAAATCCATACCCCACTTCTCAAATGGCTCAAGAGTCACTTGAGGTTGGAGAGGCATTTCGTCCCTTGGAGTCGGTTTCCCCATCCTTTGGCATCGGTCACATTGGCTGATATATCTTCTAACATCTTGATGAAGCGTGGGCCAATAGTAGCCTGCCTGTAGGATTTTGAAGGCAGTTCTTTTGGCTGCAAAATTTCCTCCACAAGGCCCGTCATGACAGGTTAGGAGGATATCAAAGACTTCCTCCTCCCTTACACAATGCCTTAAGATCTGATCGGGGCCAAGCTTGAACAGGTTGCCCCCGATCCAAGTGAATGAGGCACTCTTCCTTACGATTCTGCTCTTCTCTCTTGAGGATAGGTGCAGAGGGAACTGTGCTGAGACAAGGTAGTTTGCTATATCAGCAAACCATGGAGAGAGTACTGAGATAGCAAACAGATGTTCATCTGGCATCTGGTCATCCACTGTTCCATCCTCACCTGCAGGTAAATCCAATCTAGACAAGAAGTCAGCAACAACATTTTCTTTACCTGGTTTGTCAACGATAGTCAAATCAAACTACTGCAACAAAAGTAACCATCTAATAATACGAGCATTCACATCTGGTTTATTCATTAAATATCTAATTGTAGCATGATCAGTATGTACAAATGTTTGATAGCCAGTGATATAATGTCGGAACTTGTTCAGTGCATGGACCACGGCCAAGAATTCTTTCTCAGTTACAGTATAATTCAGCTCTGCCTTGGATAAGTTTTTGCTGACAAAGTATATGGCGTATGGAAGTTTTTGTTCAACTTGTCCTAAGGCTGCCCCTATGGCTTTGTTCGAGGCATCAGTGTGGATGTGGAAAGGTAGGGCCCAATTTGGACCTCTCAAGATTGGGGCAGACACCAACTTATCCTTTAATTCATTCAAAGCCTTTTGACAATCGTCAGTCCATTTAAACTCAACATCTTTTGCTAAGAGGCCAAACAATGGTGAGGCTAGTTTACTGAAGTCTTTAATGAATCTCCTATAATACCCTGCTAAACCTAAGAAACTTCGAACATCTCTTACCTTCTGAGGAGGTGGAACCTTTTTTATGAGAGCAATTTTGTTAGGATCCACCTGTAACCCTTGGCGAGAAATGGTATGTCCTAGCACGATCCCTTCAGTCATCAAGAACTCACATTTTTCAGGACTAAGGGACAGGTTCATCTCAATGCACTTGGTTAGGACTTTTCCCAGATTGGACAATGCTTCCTGGAAGTTGGACCCATAAGGAGTGAAGTCATCCATATAGATTTCCACCGAGTCATGGACCAGCTCGAAAAGATGCTCAAGACAGCTCTCTGGAAGGTGGCAGGAGTGTTGCATAGTCCAAAGGGAAGAACTCGGTAAGCAAAGGTACCCCAAGGACAAGTGAAGGTGGTCTTATCTTGGTCTTCCGGGCTGATTTGGATCTGATTATACCTGCTAAACCCATCTAGGAAAGAGAAAAACTTCTTTCCCGCCAGTCCATCCAACACTTGATCTATGAAGGGTAGAGGAAAGTGGTCTTTCTTGGTGGCTTTGTTCAGTTCTTGATAGTCCACACAGATCCTCCACTTCCCATTTTTCTTGGCAACCAACACTAGAGGGGACACCCACTCGCTATCCGAGATGGGGGCAAATGAATCCTGCATCCAACAGTTTTTGCAATTCTTCCTTGACGATGTCCTTAAGGGCTGGATTCATTCTCCTTTGGGGTTTCCTGACCGGTTTACAATGTTCTTTGATGTAGATGTGATGGGTACAGACCGAAGGATGGACTCCTTTCATCTCCTTATAGCTCCAAGCAAAAGCATCTAGATGACTGGCGAACAGACTACACAACTCATTTTCCTAAGAAGGAGATAGGGAGGAGCTGATCTTTAACGTTCTCTCGGGGCCAAACTCCACATTTTTGACTCTGGGAGTGGTTGGATTGGTCACACAAAGGTCCACTAAGGTGCTGGCTCGGGTATCCTCCACCAATTTCTCTGAGGACAATGCACTGGGAGGTGGATTCTGAATCAAGGTCTCAATCAAATCATCCTCGGTTTGAGGACCTCCCCTGTTGGTTTCTAAGGTGCACAAGGGTGCAGAGTACACCTCATCCTCTTCCCCTTCTTCCAACCAAAGTGGTAAGTCATGCTCTAATAGAGGTTGGGCAGGAGGATATAGGACTAGCTGCTTGGACATAGGACCATTTTTGATGGTCATGTTTCCTGCACGGCAGCTTATGTAAGCATCCGCAGTGGCTAACCAAGGCCTTCCCAAAATAAGGGGGTATCCAGTAAGCTTTGCCTTTGGTTGAAGAACCAAGAAGTCTGCAGGGTACTCCCAAGAGTCAACAGAGACCAAGACATCCTCTACAATCCCTTCGGGAGTCACGGTGGAGCGATCTGCTAGCTGCAGGACTGTCGAGGTCTTTCTTAAGGAACCCTGAAAGTTGAGTTTGAGCATGGTATCTCTGGTCATCACATTAATGGCAGCCCCTAGATCAATCAAAGTGTGGGGTATGATGGTGCCATTGATGTGGACATCAACTACAGGACTCCCAGGATCCAAATACTTTGGGCAGATTACTTGCCCCAACATAAGATCAGACAGTTGTCCTATGACGTTGATGGTTGAGGCATCTCTTTTTCGCCTGCCTGGGTGTCTGAAACACTTTTCCTTCACCAGTTTGTTGTATATCGGTACATCTTTGATGGCTTGGAGAAGTGGTATTCTCACACACAACTGTTTTAGTTCTCCCAGAAGCTCATCCTCCTCTGGGTTGGGTTGTGTGGTTGCTGTTAGTCTCTCAAGAAAGGGTGCAATGGCTTTTGGTTCACTTTCCTGTTTATCTTCCTCGTCCTCTAGGGGAGGAGGTTGGCGATCCGGAAGAGTCTTCCCAGATCGCAGGTTGATCTCCTGGATCTCCACAGCATAGGTAGGGCATGTTGTTTCCCCAGTATATACCTGTTGGGCCTGTCGGTTGTTGGGATTCAGGTTCGGTTGAGCAGGCATTTGGGGTTGTCTTGGAGGAGCAGGAGGTAATGGTTGTTGTTGAGCTGGTGGTGGAGGCAAAATGGCGGGAGGAGTATTGTACTGGGGCCTCCACCCTGGTTGAGGTGCATTCCACTGAGGCTGTGGCTGGGCATGTGAGTGAAACAAATGAGTAGTGGGCTGAGTATGGTACTGAGGTGGGTAAGACCATGGGGGAGGTACATACTAGGAAGGATGAGCAGGGGGGCCCCAGGAAGGCATAGGAGCAGATTGGTTGGGGCTATAATAAGCTTGGGATGTCCCTTGCATCCCCTGCTGGTAAGGTCTAGGTCCATGTGGCCTCCTTTGGTTGAGGAAATAGAGAGGTTCAGTGGGCGCCTCCATTCCTTGGTACATGGCTTTAAGCCCAGGTAAGGTTGGGCATTGGTTTGTGGGGTGGTCCTCCTCACAAACGAAACATACCTCTATCGAATGTAATGGGCACTCATTCTTAGGGTGCTTCCTTGTACACCTAGGGCAGAAGATAGCCAAAGCCCTCTCAGCTTCCTCTTTCTTCTGCTGGATTCAGAATGTATCAAGTTGCATGGCAACCGTATGTCTCACCTCACTCTTGAGGTCCTCTAACTGATTTTCAAACTCATGTTTGGAGAAAGGAATACTAGCTGAGAGGGGATTTCCTCTACCTCTTTTCCGGGCTGCCCTAGAGTGTTTCCTAAACACAGTCTTTATATCCTCATAAGGTAGTTGGTAAATATATCCTCCAGCTAGCATGTGAAGGGTATCTAGAATGTCTTCAGGGACTCCTCAGAGCAGAACCAACTTGAGAGATTCAGGGTCAAGTGTGCACCTGGACTATTTATAGCTAAGTTGGAACCTTTCCTCGTAATCTTCTAAAGACTCATCATTCCCCATGGTCATCCGAAAGATTTCTCCCTTGGCTTCCTTGGACCTACAGTAGTCCCGGTATTTGGTATTGAAAGCTTGCTGCATCTGAGCCCAAGTGGTGATACTGTTCCCAGGTAAGCCCATGAACCAGCGTAATGCTGCATCCTTAAGGGTAGAGGGGAAGAGTTTCAGTTTTTGCTCATCTTCGGTATAGTCATAGGTTCGACAAAGGACAGCAAACTCAAACAGGAAGGTATCAGGGTCTTCAGTAGTCAGTCCATGGAAGTGAGGTAAAGCGGAGGGGCTTATGTTTTTCATTTTCATGTCTCCATTGGTCTCTCGGATGGGAAAGGCACCTTCTATTCTCTCATCTTCTCTTCTATTGTCAGCCATGGCTTCAGATGGAGTGTTCTCTAACTCTTCTTCTGTTATAGGATCTTCGTATATCTCAGGAGGCTCGCCTATAGGTTCTTTTGGATCACTGTCACCAAAGAAGAGAGAAGGGTGACTCACTGAAGTGGTGGGGGTGTTGGGTAAGAATTTGCCTGTTTTATCTCGATTTCTACGAGGCATGAAATGGAAAGACTTTTGATTGCTTTTGTTCTTTTTCTGGTACCTGCAAAACTAAAATAGATTGAATTGCAACTAACTATCTTGCTGAAATGGAAATGCGGAATTGAAATGAAAGCATGAAAGAACTAATCTATTTTGCTCAAATGAAATTGCAGGAATGAAATGCTAGGCTACGCTTGCAGAATTGAAGTGCTAATCTACGCTTGCAGAAATGAAATTGCGGAATTGAAATGCCAATCTATGAAAGCAGGAAATGTCTACGCTACTTTTGCGGAAAGGAAATTGCAGAATGGAAATGAAATAAACTACTTAGCAGAAGGCGAGAGTAGGAAAATAGAAGAAAAGCAACAATCACCAATACTCTGACGCTTCCCCGGCAACGGCGCCAAAAAGATGGTGGGCCCTAGTATTGTAGCAATAATGCTACAACTCCTGGGACTCCCTTCTTTAATTTTATCAACCCGGTAGTTCGTAACAAACTTGGAAGCGACGGTGCTGTATGCACAAGTACTAGCTCTTGCCGCAGCTGTCACTTGGTCAGCTGGCACAAGTCCGCTAGGGGCTCAAGCCAACTTCTATGAGCTCTTAGAAGAAGATTTTTAATTGATGGACGAAAGCTAACTCGATGGAAGCTAATCTACTTGCGGAAAGAAACTGAAAGCAAAAAAGAAACGCAAACCTAGCAAACCTTAGCAAACCCTAATTCTACCAGCTAGTCCTACTGATGCAAAGGAGAGCATGCAAACTACTGAAAGAGATGCCATTACTTTTAACTGGTTATTAGAATTATCATGCTTGTGCTTTTAACTGGTTTTTTTACTGTGCAGAGGTGGATCAAGGAGGGGAAATGCTTGGAAGAGGTCAGGAAGGTTCAGAGAGGGTCTAAGGAGTCCCTAACACCCTTCTAGAGAGTTTCACAAAGTTTGGATATCAAGAAACCTCATTTGTGAGCTTCTACAAGAAGTTTGCAGGGGTTCTACAGGATGTTTCAGAATTTCTATAGGATGTTCAGAAATTTCTACAAGATGTTCTACAATTGGATTTTGGATGATGGGTGAGTGAAAGAGGATGCATGAATGGATAGGGAGGTAGGATAGGGGTCTGTAATGACTTAGTGACAGAGAGTTGAAGTGATGAGAGGGTGTGGAAAGCTAGCTTGTCTTAAAGAGGGCAGAGGAAATGGAAGGCCAAGAAGGTAGGGTGACGTGGGCAAAAGAGTAGTTGTGAGACAAGGGATCTAACTTGGAGATGATCACTTGGCCTGGACGAAGCTTAGATGGATGAGAGAGTGATGGAGATGCACTGCACAATGATACTTAACCGAATCAACCACGTCCTCCACACAATCAAAATATTAACTAATCTATCCTAACTGTTAATGAAACCAATGAACAACAACGTTATTTCTAAAGAGAACCATGTACAGTACTGAAGCAAAGAAACATTCCAAGAGGTCTGAACGTATGAATAACTCCTACAAATGAAAACACTTCACCGAAGATTGCATGGGTAAGCAAACTAGTGTTTTTGTTGGGCAGCACTGTCTACAATTCCAGCCCCTAGGAAGAGGTGAAAATGAGAGTGCAGGCAACCATTTTCTGGAGCTTTTATCACTTCTTATCTCATTACTCTATTCTAGACATCTGAAACAACTCTATTCTTCAACAATGACCTACTTAACCACACAACGAAATCTAACTCAACAAACTGCGTTTCAAATGCATGCAAAGAAAATCATAATGCTGAAAGGAAAGATATCAATACAAAGAAGGAGGCCCTAGGCTCTCAGGTTGGGCCCAACCCTGAGAGCTATGGCTCCTCTAGAAACTCAGAGCTGAGATCAAATCTGACTGCTTCCCATTAAAAAATAATAATCATAAGTCAAGAGTTATGCCAATAATGGCTACAAAAGAACAAAACAGAGCTAGCAGCTCGTAGTGCAGAATGTGCAAAAGTTTTTCCAAAAGTCCTTTTCGAAGGCTGAAGCCTTATCATTTATACATCACGAGGCCCAAGCTGGCCTCCTAAATCTATGCGACTTGGCTGACCAAACTGGGAGTGAACAGCTGCTTCCACAAAATCTGTTTGGCTGACTTCTAGATCCGGTTTTGGTGGCTTTTGGAGCTCAGAGATGGGGGTGAAGATCCCGAGGAAGGCTGTTTAATGCCATGGACAACCCCCCTACGAATCCTCAACCCCAGCTTGGCTGTCTCCTAGCCCTTGTCTGCTCGGTTTTGCTCCAAGATGTGTAAAAAATCCTGAAATGAGCACATGTTAGCCACCTAGGAATAGTGACTACCCTTATTCGTACAAATGACATAAACATACTAAAAAATGATGCATAAGTTATGAAAAATGAAGGATTGAGAAAGGGTAGTTAGGCCAAATGAGCCCAAAATGTGACCAAATTTGGGGCTCATCAATGGGCACAAAAATAACAATAAGGGGTACAATGACAATAATAATAAGGGAATACACTAGTATTATGGGGACCTTCTATGACCCTCTCCTTCAAAAAAGTGTTGTCCTTAATGCTTGAGTATTTATGGATGCTTCTGTATAAAATTCTCATCCTCCCATATAGAATCTTCAGTGGGTAATTTCTTCCACTTGATGAGATACTATAAAATTGATCGATTTCGCAGCTATCGAGTTCTTATTTTTGTGACTGCTTCAAGTTCCGATATGATTTTTCCTTCCTTCTCAAGCTCTAAAAATATTGTTTGAGCTGGGAGCTTTTCACCTATAACCTTCTTTAAGCATGAAACATGGAAAACTAGGTGCACTTGGGAAGATGCAGGAACTTCCAATTTGTATGCCACAGTACCAATCTTTTGCAACACCTTGTACGGACCATAATACTTTGATGATAATTTATTATCCTTCTTAGCTTGCTTGAGGGACATTTGTTTGTATGGTTGTAGCCGTAGAAATACCCAGTAACCTACATCAAAAATTCTTTTGCTGCAATGTTGATCTGCCTACTATTTCATTCTATTCTGCGATAGAGTGAGGTTATCCTTTAATAGTTGGAGAAATTTTTGTTGATGTTTGATGTGATCTTCCACTGCTTGAACATTAGAATTTTCTATTAAATATGATGTGATGGACGGTGGATGATATCCATAAAGCACCATAAATGGGGTCATTTTTGCTGCAGTTTGGAAGGAAGTGTTATACCACCATTCAAAGAGAGGCAACCATTTGACCCATTGTGTGTATTTATCAGATACATAGCAACAAAGATATCCTTCCAAATATTTGTTCACAATTTCAGTTTTCCCATCAAATTGAGGATGATAAGATGAGCTATGAGCTAACTAAGTACCCAGACAAGAAAATAATTCTGTCCAAAAATTTCCAGTGAAAATAGGATCTCTGTCACTTACAATAATCTTTGGGTTTCCATGTATCTTTTTAATTGTTTCCATAAATGCTTTAGCAACTGTACTAGCTTTAAATGGATGAGATAATGCACAAAAGTGTGCATACTTGGTAAGTCTATCAACTACCACCATGACGACACTCTTTCCTTCGGATTTGGGTAAACCTGTGATAAAATCCATTGAAACCTCCTCCCAATGTTTACTTGGAATGGATAAAGGTTGTAATAGACCTCGGGTCTTAATTGTCTCAACTTTATTTTGTTGGCAAACCAAACATTCCGCCACAAAATTTTGAATATCAGATTTAAGGCCATCCCAAAAAAAATCCTTCTTAATCCTGTGGTAAGTTTTTAAAAATCCTAAATGCCCTCCTAAGGGATATGTGTTCAATTCCCTAAGAATCTTTTGTTTGAGTTGGGAATTCTTATAGAGGTATAAGTGATATTTGCACAATAACGAATCACTTTTCCAGCTAAATGTATCAGATGTACTGGGATATTGATGCAACTTTTGAATGAGTGCCCACACTTCTTCGTCATTCTTTCATTCACCCCTTGCTTCATTTTTCCAATCTCGTTGGATAATAGAAATGGCCCAAAGCAATGCTTCCACATCCTCATCCTTTCTTGAGAGTGTATCTGCAACAACATTTTTCTACCCTTTTTTGTAGATAATTTCAAAGCCATAACCCAAAATCTTTGTGACCCATTTTTGCTGCTCTTCTAAAGTTAATATTTGTTCTAAAAAGTATTTAAGACTATCATGATCTATTTTTACCCTGAAGTGTCTTCCCATTAGGTAAGGTAGGCATTTATTAAGTGCATGTAGTATTGCCAACATTTCCTTCTCATAAATAGCTTTGTGTAAATAATTTCCTTTGATTTGACGACTTTCGAAAGTAATGGTTCTTTCATCTTGCATTAAAACAACACTAATTCCATTTCCTAAGGCATCACATTCCACAATAAAGGTATTTGTGAAGTCTATCGTAGCTAAGAACGGTGCTTAGCACATTTCCTCTTTAACATGTTCAAAGGTCTTCGTTTCTTCTGAAGTCCAAGAAAATGCATATTTCTTCAGTAATGTTGTTAGAGGTGCCACTATTCTCCCATAATTCTTAACAAACTTGTGATAATACCCTGTCAACCCGAGAAATCCTTGCAGATGCTTTATGGATGTGGGGATTTTCAATTCCTTAATGGATTTAATTTTTCTAGGGTCTACCTTAACACATTCATGAGATACAATATGACCCAAATATTCCACCTCTTGTACTCCAAAAAAACATTTGGAGGTTTTTGCATATAATTGTTTCTCCTCCAATAGTTTGAGCACTCTATCAACATGTTGAACATGATCCTTCCAAGACTTGATGTAGATTAGTATAACATCAAAAAATACTAACACAAATTTTCTAAGGAAGGTTTGAAAATGGAATTCATCAAACCTTGAAATGAGGAAGTTCCATTGGTAGGGCCAAAAGCCATGACCAAAAATTCATAATGACCCTCATGAATTCTAAATGTTGTTTTCGGAATGTCTTCAATCTTCATTCTGATTTGATGATATCCCGAACAAAGGTCTAACTTGGTGAAGTAAATTGCTCCATGCAATTCATCCAATGATTCATCAATGACGGGAATGGGGAATTTATCTTTGATAGTGATATTTTTTATCTCCCTATAATCTAGACACATGCACCATGATCCATCCTTCTTGTGCACCAATACTACTAGAGAAGAGAAAGAACTTTGACTAGGTTGAATTATACCAGCCTCTAGCATCTCTACAACCATAAATTCAATTTCACTCCTTTGGGCATAGGGATATATGTAATGCCTTATTTTTGGAGGAACACTTCCTGGAATCAAATGGATAACATGTTCATGATCACGAATAGGTGGGAGGCCTTTGGGAGTCTCAAATACCCTGGAATGATTTTCCACGACTTTTTGGAGATCTGGAGAAATAGATGATTCTAATGTGGGAACCTCTACCGAACATAATTGTGCAATTACGCCTCGTTGTTCTTTCTTTAGACGCTTTTTCATGCCATTAGAGTTGATTATCTTTCTCGTTTTCCCTATGATACCCCTTTATTCAAATTCTTTTCCTTCTAAAACAAGTTTCAAGAAAAGTTCTTGAAAATTAAAAGTTATCATACCCAAAGATTGTAGCCATTAGACTCCTAGTACAACATCAGCACCACCCATTAGAATGGAAACCATTGGACTATTCAACACATATTCTCCCATGGATAGCTTGATATTATTGCACTTTCCAGAGCAATTTATGGTTCCTCCATTTGCAACCATCACTTGACAATCTGGTGCTAGATATAGGAAGCAATTCAATTCTTTGGCTATCTTACAATGAATAAAATTATGGGTACTGCCTGAATCAATGAACACTATTATCTTTTTCTTCTTGATATGTCCTTCTATCTTGATAGTTTGAGGAGTGGTAATTCTAGCCAATGCATTACAAGATATGGTTGAATTCATTTCTTCTTTCTCAGCACACTTATGACCTTTAGTGTATTTTCTATCACAACTGTAACAAAGCCCTTTTGTTCTTTTTTCTTCCAATTGTTGTGGTGTCAACTTTGTAGGTTGTGGAAGGCTAGGGGAAACAACACTTCCATCTTTATAGTTGTGAGTGGTAAGCTTCCTTGTTGCCATAATTTTTCTTTCAATTTTTCTTGCCAACCTGAATGCCTTCTCTAGTGAATCAGGTTCCCAAAGGCGAACCTCATGTTGGATGTTATCCTTTAAAGTCCATATGAACACATCAATCTTATGCTCCTCTAGAATATCTTTTACCCTTATATTCAATTTTTGGATGTCCTCAATGTGCTCCACCATTGAACCCTTTTTTTTAGATTTATCAATTGGCTAAAGAAATTGTTGCTTTTTGTATCCTCATAATGTGCTATCATTTCTTCCATAAAATTTTCCCAAATAACAATTTGTTTAGGAGAGAAAAGCCATCGATAACATACAAACTAATTGGGTTCCAAATATAAAGTTTCAATGCATACCTTTTGTGTGCTTTGCACATTATGGAGATCGAAATATTGCTTCATCTGTAGTATCCATGTTATGAGATCCTTGCCAACAAACTTCCTCATATCGATCTTTGGAACATCGATATTTGGAACATCATGGGTCTTCAATCCAACATTAGAGTCTATGAAATC
The DNA here is from genome assembly GCA_031772625.1 of Pinus tabuliformis. Taxonomy (NCBI): domain Eukaryota; kingdom Viridiplantae; phylum Streptophyta; class Pinopsida; order Pinales; family Pinaceae; genus Pinus; species Pinus tabuliformis. The sequence continues at coordinate 149,182,055 of CM062804.1, read as the reverse complement.
ATGACTAACATTTCCTTTATTCTCATCACGAGTTTCCTTTACTACCCTTTCGCCATTAGTAAGCATTTCTTGTAGCAACTTTGTCAAATCTATCTTCATATCTTCCATGTTGCCTTTAAGTTTTGCTTCTATACCATCCATCTTAGCTTCCATGCCATCCATCTTAGCTTCCATTCCATTCTTTAAACCATCCATCTTAGCTTCCACGACTTTCTTTAAACCATCCATATTAGCTTCCATGCCATCCATCTTAGCTTCCACACCTTTCTTTAAACTATCCATCTTAGCTTCTGTTACTTTTTGTGAGAGTGAATTTTGTTGCACTTGGTCTTGTAATTTTGATATATCATGTTGCATTTCTTCCTCTTCTTCATGAGTCATGCTAGAGATTTCAGGTTTCTTACTAGGTGTTTCCATTTTCTTTCTTCGAGAAATCAATTAATGATAATAATGCTTCAATATGCCCTTTTAATTCCTTAAAACTAATTTTTTGGACCAAGCTTATGCAAAATTAAAAAAAAAAAAAAACTACACACCTTTTTTCACTTTGTAGGAGCTCAATATTGAATCTATTGTATCTCTGTAATTTTGGATCTCCAATGTCTGAAATTGCCTCCTGCGGTAGCCCTCTGAGTCCTCTTTCCAACCCCCACAAGTCTGATCAAGATTGGATTCTCCAAGGAAGATTTATGCCAAATATCCTACGATGCCGTGATTATAGACTAGTTCAATAGAGATAACTTGTACAAAGTTCCATGTGTCATCTTTTTGACCTTAGGACATGAACTCGATACACCAAAAGCTACAGGCCATCCTCTTTTTGTAACATTTTACAAAATTTTAATCTGATGATCAGAGATAAAGTTATGATGATTTTTCCCAGGTCACTTGTTTGAGATATAATTCGAGAGCATGCAAAAACCCTAACTTCCTTGGATCATATCTCAGAAAATATAGCAAGCCAAAATCTAAAATTTGGACCCACGATTTCGAAAGTGTTTGGCTCAAATGGGTTTTTTTTTAGCTTCTGAAACTTCACAGAAAAATAGTTATAGAAAAATTTCCATGATGATCTGTTTGGAGCAGCGAAACCCTAGAATCCAAAGCTCTGATTCCAAATTTTATGCAACCAGCTCCCAAAATAGAAGAAAAGAGAGATAAAAGCCTTCAAAATCAGTCTCTTTGAGGGGGAAACCTCCTTCAAATTACAGAAATGAACAATTCTTGGATGATAGAAATGAAAATATCTCCTTTCTATATATAGGAGTCTAAGGGGTCACAATATAATCAGAGCTGACATAACAATAATAATGTAAGGGAACAACAATAAAAATAGTGGGCTTCTATGGGGCACAATAATAACAATATGGGGACAACATTGGCACAATAATAATAACAAGGGGTACAATGACAATAATTATAAGAGAATACACTAGTATTATAGGGACCTAACAACTCCAGCTACCTTTATGTGCTTGATGAATAGTGGGTTGCATGTATACTTGGACAAGTTTGTTATTATGTTCATTGATGATATATTGGTATATTATAAAAATGAGGAAGAGCATACCGAGAATTTAGTAGTTGTGTTGAGATTCTTGAGAGAGAATAAGTTGTATGCTAAGCTCAACAAGTGTAGTTTATTTTAGACAGAGGTACACTACTTGGGACATATGGTTTCCAAGGATGGCATAGGAGTGGACCTAAAAAAGGTAAGATCTATCGTGGAATGGGCGACTCCCAAAAGTTAAGATGAGGTGGGATCCTTCATGAGATTGGCAGGTTATTACAGGGGGCTCATCAGTAGCTTCTCACAAATTTCTTATCCTATCACATCATTGTAGAGGAAAGGTAATAATTTTGAATGGACTGAGGAGTGTGCGGATAGTTTTGAGCAGCTAAAGTAGTTATTGACACATGCACCATTGTTAAAGATTTCATATCCAGACAAAGAGTGTTAAATATTGCAAATCAAGAAAAAAAGTTTGTAGTATGTATGGATGCTTGCAAGAGAGGACTTGGTGGAGTCCTTATGCAGGATGGATAGGTGGCATGCTATGAGTCACTGAACCTGAATTAGCACAAGCAGAACTACCTGACACATGATCTTTAGTTGGTGGCAATCATACATGCTCTGAAGATGTGGAGGCACTATCTTATTGGCAGGCGGCCTGTATTGATGAGTGATCAAAGTGGGTTGCGGTATCTATTTGATCAACTAAATTTGAATGGAAGGAAGGCTTGGTGGTTGGCTACAATTAGTGAGTTTGACTTTGAGATCAAGTATATCAAAGGTAAAGAGAATAGGGTGGCATATGCTCTTAGCAGTCAAATACAGGTAAATCACATAGCAGTTATGATCTCCTATTGGATAGACTTACAAGATAGGATCTTGTAGGAAGGTCACCAGGATGTCACATATATGGAGATTGTGCACATGTTGCAGCAGAGTTCAGGTAGTGGTACAGGCACAAGTAGAGAGGCAGGTGCATAGGATGGGGACTATCATCTCATAGTAGATGGATTGGTTAGATTTAGAAACAGGATATATGTGCCAGAGAGAAGTGAGCTCAAGAAGCTGACCTTGAGGGAGATTAATGTAAAACCATATTTAGGTCACCTAGGTTATCAGAAGATGCTAACAACAGTGAATAAATTATATTATTGGTCGAATTTGAAGAGAGGCGTAGCAGAGTTTGTGGCTAGGTGCTTAGAATTTAAGCGAGTGAAGGTAGAGTGTAAGCATCCGAGTGGACTCTACAGATGATTACGATTCCAGAGTGGAAATGGGAGGTCATTTCCATGGAATTTATCACAGTTTTGTCAAGGACAGTGAGATAGCATGATTCCATCATGGTAGTGGTGGACAGGTTAACAAAGGTAGCACACTTCATTCCAATGAAGTATACATTCTCAGTGAGTGATGTAGCACAGGTCTTCATCAAGGACATGGTCAGATTGCATGGAGTTCCGAAGAAGATTGTGTCAGACATGGATGCGAAGTTTACTTCCAAGTTTTGGAAGGATTTTTTTTTCAGGTTTGGGCGTAGAGTTGGCCTTCAGCACAACTTATCATCCGCAGACAAATGGACAAACAACGAAGGTCAACAAGATATTGGAGGACATGTTGACGATGTATATGATGCATCAATAGTGGAAGTGGGAAGAGTACCTTCCACTGGTAGAGTTTACTTACAACAATGGGTACCAGGAGTCATTAAGGATGAGTTTGTTTAAGGTATTGTATGGGCGAAGTTGTTGTACTGCCATCAGTTGGAGTGATCTAGTTAACAAAGTGTTGATTGGACAAGACATGTTGACAGACTTAGAGTGAGAAATGTAGGTAATCAAGAAGAATTTGAAAGCACCACAAGATAGGTAGAAGAGCTATCTATATCAGAATAGGTTGTTCAAGGAATTCTAGGTTGGGGAACAAGTCACTACTTGCACATCAACCTTAAGAAGAGCTCCTTACGGATTGGATCATGTGCCAAGTTGACACCCCGGTTTTGTGTACCTTTCATGACTATTGAGAGGATTGAGTACATAACCTATCATCTTGGACTACGTTATATAGTGAAAGTCCATGATGTTTTCCATGTTTCATTGCTTAAGAAGTATGTTAAATATGCTAATCATGTAATTGAGTGGTTTGTATTGTAGGTGGAGCTAGAAGGAGAATTCCAGCTGGAACCATAGTTTATTTTGTAGATAAAGACGTTCATGCTTCGAAACTGAGAAATCAAACAGGTTAGAGTGAAATGGAAGCACTTTGGGCCCGATGAAGCTACATGGGAGATGACAGATCAGATGTCAGCTATGTATCCTTGCTTCTTCGTTGGTTGAGCAGATGTTTTGGTATATGTCTTTGGTATATGTTTTTGGTACATGTTTTGGTGATGTTTGGTATATGTACATATGTATTTGCATGTAACTATCATCGTGAGGAATGTTATAAAGCTCCAATAGGTGATATGGGTGTCATTTCATTATGATTTTATGCTTGTTATGTTGTTTTGGTGGTTTTCTTCTCATCAGGATGATCATTGTAAATACTGCAACAAACTAAGTTATAAATCTCCATGGGTAGTATGTTTTGCTTACAACAACCTTGTTGGTTGTAGGTGTTGTTGAACAACGAGGATGGTGTTCCCCCAAGGGGGAGGGTTTTGTAACAACCCTGATGAAAATTCCATGTAATAAAAGTTAATAAAGGAAAAAGAATAACCACGATTGATGGGATACTTATTCCAAGATGAATGTTGGGAAAAATCATAATGATGAAAATAATGGAAATTAGGAGAAAAGGGAGGTGAATGGTCACAGATTGCATGTAAGGAAGAAAATGAAGAGAAATAATGGAAAATGAAGAAAATAGAGGCCTCATTAATAAAAAGGCTTCTCAGGATCAGTTCACAAACTTTTTCCAGTTCAGTTTTGGAGCTCTCTCTCTATTCTTTTTCTCTCATACTCTTGGACACTTAGACTTTTCTTGGAGCACTCTTGGAGAGTGTGGCATACTTAGAGTTTTGGAGCAATAAGGCAAAGAAAGAGTAGGAAGGCGCACGAGGACATCAGGATCAACAGCTACAACAGGTTTTGCTTGCAGGTACCGAGCTGCATGTTTTTTTCCTCACTAGTTTTGGCATGCATGGCATATGCATGTGCTTTATTAAGCATGATTTGTCACTGGCATGGAGGATTGCCTGGATTGACAGTGGATTTTCCTAGCCTTGTCATTTCTTGGATAGCTAGGGTGTTGTGGGTTTATTTATTTATATTCTAGTTGGTTCTCATGTTTCCATTAGCTTGGGTTGAGTTACTAATTCCTAGAGCCTTAGTTGGACGAACTCTGTGGAGCCCTGTAACAGCTTGGGTTGATTTATTATTCCTGGAGCCTTTATTTGGACAAACTATCTAGAGCCCTTGGTGGGTTGAGTTACTAGTCCTGGAGCCTTGGTTGCAATAAATGCTTTTGAGCCCTCGAAGGCTTGGGTAGAGATGAATCTAGTGATGATTTTGTGATGTCTGGTCATGAGGTGGAGTCACTGCTTGATGGGTTGAGGTGGTTGGCTTTTGGAAGCCCTTGATGGTTTGGATTGACATGTTTTATGAGATCCCACATTCATGCTTGGAATATGGCATGGGGGTGATTCGATGAAGAGATATTTGGCACTGCCATGTCTACGTTCGAGTATTTCATGGAAGTCCCACAACTAGTTGGCCTTTGCATCATTAATATGAGGTGATGTCTCCTTGTTATTGTATGAGTATTGTATTCGTTTATATGTAGATCATATATTTGTTGTTTACTTGGTATTTTTGTTGTATGGATCTCATCATTTTTTTACTTGTAAATGAATGAACAATGTATCTATGGCCTAATGGATGAAACTACAACTAATGTTTTGAGGCATCAATGCTTCTTAGTGATTTTCAGATGAGACTGAGACCCCTATGCTTAGATTTGTTTTTTACACCTGTAGATTAAATATTTATGATATGTTTGACGAAATGTTTGTCATGGTTAGTAGGGGTCCACTCAAGGGCTTGTTCAAATAATCGTAATTGTATCATCATTCCATTGTTTTTTTTGTTCTGAAGGTGTCAATTAGTTTTGAGCAGTGAACTGGGCTCTAGGCCTAAAAAGGTGGCTCAAATCTTGAGGACGCTAGCACAACACTGAGTATAATAATCATTGGACACTGGCATACCATGTTTTGGGAGCATCTAGAGCATTCTAGATGCATGCATGCTCATATCATGAGAGCGTCTGGGGGTTAATTGGTCTAAAAACTCAGTGAAACCCAAGGACTGGTTATCTAGGAGGTTGGGATGGTTCATGGGAGTTTTGTCGCTGATGTGGAAGGTATGTATGGTGTGTTTCCATCGGTTCCACTTCCTTAATGTGACTTAGGAGGTAGAATAATATCATAGTAACTTATCATCACATGTTTACCATGGTTGGTCGATTAATTGAGTAGATGTGAGAGGAGGGTGTTACAGTCTTGTATCATAAGAGTTTCATCCTTGTATTGACAGATTTTTTTTCCATTCACTCATCATTAATTTGCTAATACTAATGAAGAAGCCTCACCACTCTTGACCCGGGGGTCACAGATGTATTCCACACTAGACGAACTTTGTTATCAAATTCTGTTGTGTGCATTGTATTATGATCTCATTTATGTTTCCTCTTCTTTACTTGTTTTGCACATGTGTTTTTTCATACTCTTTTCCATGTAATTATGAATACATCATATAAGAAAAGATCTTGGTTAATTCTGGTAACTGAGAGAACCTAGATCACTATTCTCCATAATTAATCTTCATAGATGATCATGTATTTACCCCTGTAATGTTTCCTTCCCAATTTTTCTTATCAATGACACTTACATGCATTGATGTGCCACATTAAGCATTAGAATATATGTCCTCCATTTTTTATGCTATGAATCTTCCAAGTGGGTCACTCAAATGTCCTCATTATCAAGCAAGCCTAATGCTCCAAGTATTTTTCTTCAAGGAATATAAAGCATGATATAACTCCTCCAAGTGGATCACTTGCAATGTCTAGAAGCTACCTTCTAAAGGAGAATAGTAATATAAGCTAATAGTGAAGGTTTAAAGAAGATAGAGTTAGGTCATTGATTCCCATACTAATTATCATGATAAATACTCGTAATTTGGTTCTGGAATAGCCTTGAATGCATTGCCAATTATCTCATCCATTAAATTTTGAATTACATACTATGAAGCTCCATAAGTTTTCTTCTTCGATGCATCCCTCTATTCAAATTTTATAGATGAAGTAGATAAAATCCTATATAGATCTTGTAGTGATTTTACCCTCTAAGACTAAAATACATACTTCTAACCAAATATCCAAAATATTGTACAAAAATATATCTAATACATTATCCCTATTAATGGATATGGTGTTATGTATCCATATCAAAGTAACTCAGAAAGAAAAGAGGATATAGATCAACGACTACATAATAAGCCACTTCGAGGGGGAAACCTCCCTTTACATCACATAAATGAACAATTACTAGATGATTCAAATGACAAGACCTCATCAATATAAAACAGAGTTTAAAAGGTTGAAATATAGTTAGGGCCTACATAATAATAATAATGCAAAGGCTCAACAACAGCAATAATGGGATTATATGGGGCACAAAAATAATAATATAGGGGCTACACTAGTATTATAGGGACCTAACATTCCCCTCTCTTTAAAAAAAGTTTTTTCCTCATTGCTTGAGTAGTTTTGGATGCTTCTATATGAAATACTCATCCTTTTATGTGGAATTTTCAGCAAGGTAAGTTCTTCTACTTAATGAGATACTAAAATTGATTGATTTTGTAGTTTTCTGATTATTGTTAAATTATTGCTTCAGGGTCCAATATGATTTTTCCTTCCTCGTCAAGTTCTATCAATATGATTTGAATTGGGAGCTTGTCACCTATAACCTTCTTTAAGCATGAAACATGAAAAGCTAAGTGTACTTGTGAAGATGCAGGCGGATCCAATTTGTATGCCATAGTACCAATCATTTGCAACACCTTGTAAGGGACATAGTAATTGAGTTATAATTTATCATCCTTCTTAGATTTCTTGAGGAACATTTGTTTGTATGGTTGTAGTCGTAAAAATACCCAATCACCCACATCAAAACTTCTTTCACTATGATGTTGATCTGCTTATTATTTCATTTGATTTTGCACTAGAGTCAAATTATCCTCCAAGAGATGGAGAAGTTATTTTTGATGCTCGATGTGATATTCCACTTCTTGAAACTTATAATTATCTCTTAATGAAGATGTGATGGATGGTGGATGATATCCATAAAGCACCATAATTTGGGTCATTTTTGATGTGGTATGGAAGGAAATGTTATACCACCATTATGTCGGAGATAACTACTTGATTCATTGTGTTTGTTGATAAGATACAAAGAAAATAAAATATATTGCCAAATTTTTTTTCACTATTGAGTATATGCATAAAGATGGGTTACACTTTTGGGCCAAATGGGGTAATGAAATTTCAAAATTTTACTCTTTTATCAAATTGAAGCCCTCAAAATTCATATAAGATTTGTGAATTTTTATTTGGAGTAAAAGTATAATTTGTAGAGAATTATTTTGTTTTCATAATGATATTTATTGCGAAAAGAATTAGTGTCATATAAGCTATCAATTTTCCATTTAATTAATTTTTTTTCCAAGCAAATTTACGCACATCTTAACATGTATTTGTGTGTTCACATGCAATAACTTAGTCTAAAATGTATAGTTTTTAAAATATATATATGAGCATTATGTACATAGAGAGAAATAAGTTATTCAAATTGAAACATTATTTTTATGCAAAATTATATATTTTATTATTTTTCAAAGTTAGCAAATTAATATTTGAATTGAATTTTTCAGACACGTGTTCACATATGATTTTTTTTCTACTATCTAAATAAATTCAAAAACCAAGAGTACACTTTTGAATAGGACTCATAAATGAAGATGGTGGTATTTTTTGAAATATTCCTTCTTGACCTTATGGTAAGTTTTTAAAAATCCTGAGTGCCCTCTTATAGGAGAGGTGTGCAATTTCGAAAGAACCTTTTGTTTGAGTTGGGAGTTATTACATATATATATATATATATATATATATATATATATATATATATATATATATATATATATATATATATATATATATATATATATATATATATAAGCAATCTTTATAGCATAGTGAAACATTTTTTTAGATGAATGTATCAGATGCATTAGGATATTCCTTTAACTTATACATGGGTGTCCAAACCTCTTTGTCATTCTTCCATTCATCCCTTGCTTTAGTTATCCAATGAAGTTGGATAATATAAATGACAAAGAGAAATGCTTCCACATCCTCATCCCTTTTCTAGAGTCCATCTGCAACAACATTTTGGTTCCTTTTTCTATAGATGATTTTAAAGTCATAACCCGACATCTTTGTAACCCATTTTTGTTGTTATTCTAAAGATAATATTTCTTCCAAGAAGTATTTAATACTATCATGATTTTTTTTACGTTGAAGTGTCTCACCATTATGTAAGGGCATCATTGCTTTAGAACATGTAGTATTTCCAACATTTCCTTCTCATAAATAGGTTTTGTAAATATTTTCCCTTTATTAGACAACTTTCAAAGGCAATGGGTCCTCCTTCTTGAATTAAAATGGTACCAATGTTATTTCCTGAGGCATCACATTCCACAATAAAGGTTTTTGTGATGTCTAGTTTAGCTAAGACTGGAGCTCACCACATTGCCTCCTTAAGATGTTTAAAGGCCTTAGTTTCTTCTAGAGTCCAAAATATTGCATTTTCCTTCAGTAGTGGTGTTTCTGTTCTCCCATAATTATTGACAAACTTGTGATAATACCCTGTCAACAGGAGAAATCCTTGAATATGCCTTAATTTCTTGGGGATTTTCCATTCCTTTATGGATTTAATTTTTTTAGGGTCTACCTTAACACCCTAATGAGTTACAATATGACCCAAATATTCCACTTCATGTACCCCCAAAGAAACATTTGGAGCGTTTTTCATACAATTGTTTCTCCTCCAATAGTTTGAGCACCCTGTAAACATGTTGAACATTATCTTTCCAAGAATCGATATAGATTAGTATATCATCAAAAAATACTAATAAAATATTTCTAAGGAAGGGTTTGAAAGTGGAATTCATCAAACCTTTAAATTTAGAAGGTTCATTAGTGAGGCCAAAAGGCATGACAAAAAATTCATAATGACCTTCATGAGTTCTGAATGTTGCTTTTGGAATGTCTTATGCCTTCATTCTAAATTGATGATATCCTGAATGAAGATCCATCTTGGTGAAGTAAATTGCTCCATGTAGTTCATTCCAAAAAATCATCAATAATAGGAATGGGAGATTTATATTTAATTGTGACCTTGTCTAGCTCTCTATAATATATACATATATGCCATGATCCATCCTTCTTATGCACCAATACTACTGAAGAAGAGAAATAACTTTTGCTAGGTTGAATTATACCAACCTCTAGTATTTCTGCAACCATATGTTCACTTTCACTCTTATGGGCATAGGGATATCTGTAAGGTCTGATATTTAGAGGAACACTTCCTAGAATCAAATAAATAGCATGATCATGATCATGAATATATGGGATACCTTTGGGAATCTTAAATACCTTGTTATTATTTTCAAAGACTCTTTTGAGATATGGAGAAATGGGTTATTTAGATGTTTGAACACCTACTGAGCATAATTTTGCAATTACCTCTCGTTTTTCCTTCTTCAAAATCTTTATCATGCCATAAGAGCTTATTATCTTCCTAGGTTTCTCTACGATACCCTTTAATTCAATTTCCTTCCCTTCCTAGAAAAATTTCAAGATTTTTTTTTGAGAAATAGAAGTTAATGTCCCTAAATATTGTAACCATTTGACTCCTAATACAACATCGACACAACCCCTTGGAACGGGAAACATTGGACTATTCAATACATATTACCCAATGATTATATTGATATTATGGCACTTCCCTGAGAAATTTATAGTTCCTTCATTTGCAACCATCACTTGACACTTTGGTGTTGGATACAGAAATTAATTCAAATCCTTGGCTATCTTACAATGAATAAAATTATGAGTACTACCTGAATCAATCAACACTATTACCTTTTTCTTCTTGATATATCTTTTTATCTTGAGAGTTTGAGTAGTAATAATTCTCGCCAATGATTTACAAGATATGGTAGGATTAATTTTGTATGTTTCAACCCCTAGGGTTGGTTCCTATTGTATATCTTCTTTTGTTGATGTTTTTTGTTCCTTTTCTTCCTCCTCTTCACAATCTATGTAAGATAACTTCTTCGCAACACACTCATGGCCTTTAGTGTATTTGTATCACAATTATAACAAAGCCCTTTCACTTTTTTTTTCTTCCATTTTTTGTGGTGTCAACCTTGTAGGTTGCGAGAGGCTAGGAGCGGCAACACTTCCATCTTTATAGTTGTGAGTGGTAGACTTCCCTGTTGCCATATTTTTTATTTCAACTTTTCTTTCTACCCTAAATGCATTCCCCAATGACTTAAGTTCCCAAAGGTGAACCTTGTGTTGGATTTTATCCTTTAAAGTTCTTATTAAGACATCAATCAGATGCTCCTCTAGAATATCAATTACCTTGATATTCAATGATCCAAGAGGATCTTATCAGGCCAGTGTATCCGGAGAGTTCAGGTTGTCTTCAGCTTCATCAGCTTCGCCAGTGTACTTCAGTTCTTTTGATGTTGGTTACTTCATCAGTTCTTCATCGTGGAAATGTGGTCCAAATTGATGTCATGTAGTGAGAAATATGTTTTGTAATGGGTTTATTTATGGTGGAAATAAAACCTAAGTCTAAGACCTAACTCATTGTAAAAACCTAAGACCTAGCCCTAAAGCTATGGTGTCAAACATATGTTAAAAACCTAATGGTAACCTAATTACATAAACCTATGCACTAAACTATTGCAAAAACCCATTTTGGACCTGATTGTAAATCAAACAATACATAACACTCAGCCCTAACCGTAGCAGCTAGACCATGTGGGAACCTCAAGGAGTTAAGGGCTGCATGTGAATAGGCGGAGGTTACTATAGTCCCTAAAACATGGCAGACAGGTTAACCATGGTGGAAATCGTAAAGGTACCAAAGCATGTGAACAGACTTACACCATGGGGAAGACCATGACTATGTCAGAGGTTGTTGACAGTTCACTGAAACCATCGGAGGTAGGCTGTCACATGAAATCGTTGGAGCGCACCACAAGCTGGAAGCGCCGGAGTAGGACTACGAAGGTGGCAACCCACGGTTAGACCGCAGCATTCACATGCCATCAGTTAAGTAGTTCTGCACCGGTAGCAGACCGCTAGGGGTCAAGTTATCACATAAAGTCTCTTTTTGTTTTTTTTATGTTGGTTTGGCATAAATATAATTTGATCACCATGTAACCACTCCCTAAGGTGTCAACTAATTACAAGACGAAGCTCTAAACCTTTAATGCAACTGCATACATTCTTATCTTGGCCATGGGAGCCTTGAATTAACTTGGAAGGTTATTAAACCATAATTTTTCTCATGTAAAATCATTAGAGTGATTTTGGAGTCTTCTGAGTAGATGTTGAGCCAAAGAGGTAGTTATTGATTTGAGTGTATCTTGGCTGTCCGGAGGAGGAATTGGCAACCGAGACAGGAGTTGGAAAGCTAGGGGAGAGAACTTTATGTTGACAGGGACCAAAAGTGCCTGTGTGCATATTCAGTTTGGAATTTTTTCTATTTAAATTATCTCTTTTGATCAATCCTAATAAAGTAGACACCCATCTCGAAAGAAAACCCAGAGACATATTCCATTAGGGACGAACTCCGTAATCAATGTTTTATGTCTTCTATCTCTATTTTTTTTACTGCAAATTCAAGCTTAATTATGTTTCTTAATTTATTGATTCAGTCTTAAATCAACTGCTTTCCTTCAGTCTTCCACATTTAGCACTTAAGGTTGACAATTAATTCACTATTGGAAATTAATCAATTCTACTTAAGTTTTAGTTTATGATCGATTTCAGATCATTAAATCTTTGGAAGCCTCAATGTTCTCCCCAACTGAACCATTTTGTTTCAAATTTATCAATTAGCTAAAGAATTTATTTCTCTTTGTATCCTCATAATGTGTTATCAATTCCTCTATAAAAACTCCCCAAGTGACAAATGATTTACAAGAACAAATTAATTCGATACCATACAAACTAGTTGGATGCTAAATGTAAATCTGTAATGTGTACCTTTTGTGTGTGTTTCACATTGTGTAGATCAAAGAAATGCTCCATCTATGTTATCCATGTTATTGGATCCTTTCCATCAAACTTCCTCATATCGACATTTGGAATATAGATGGTCTTTAACCCAAAGTAGAGTCTCTAAAATCATGATTCACATTTGTTTTGTTCTCATCATGAGTTTCATGGAATACCTTGTCACCACGACGAAGCATTTCTTATAGCAACTTTGTCAAAACTTCCATTTATGCATTTAAGCCATCCTTCAAACCTTCCATGTCCCTATTTATTTTTTCTTCTAGACCTTCCATGTCTGTTACACCAAAATATCGTCACCATGATTATTTGCAGTTAGTATGGGTCTATCACCACTTGTACTATCCTCCTAAGCAAGTCTCAGACCTCAGCTCTTCAAATCAAGCTTTGAAAATGGGAGAAAGACATTAAAAATCAATGAAAATCTGGTTCCACACTTTCTCTCACTGTCACCTACGGTCCCGCACCTTCTGTGTACAAAAGCTGCGGACCTGCCTGCTCTGTCCCTAACGGTGTAGGTGCGGACACCTGTGAAAGTCAAAAGGCGCAAGTTTTATCTTAAAAAACTCACTTTGGGTTAATTCTAGAGGTTTCTAGAAGGAATTTTGACGTGGATTGTTCGCTCTGAGGTGGTTCATGCATCCCAAAAGAGAAGGAGCTAATCCCTTGATGAGAGGAGCTATCCCTTTGAAGGAGGGCTTTATCCCTTTGAAGGAGGACCTAGTAACCTCCCTCCATTGCACTATAAATACAGGCATTGGGCTGGTTGTTGGAGAGGTTAGAAGCTGAACATTTTTTAGGGTAAATGCCAGTGAAATCAAGACTTCCTAGTTGAGCTTAAGAGGAGAGATCACATACCTTTTTGGCTTCATTGGAGAGTGAGTGAAACTTGTCAAAGTAGAGGAGACTTCTTGCTGGACCCTGGAAGGAGCTTGTACAGCATCAAGGCAAAGGTTGTAAAGTTCTTCTTCTTTTGAATTAATATAATCAAACTCATTTTTCTCAACAAGTATCTTATGTTATTTGTTTCATGGACTCCTTGACTTTCATGTTAATTATGTTTTATGCAATTGGCTTTTTAGGTGCTATTTAATTTATTTGCCTTGTTTGTTTTTGCAGATTCGCGAAAAAGGAGCTCATTTGGATCGAAGGAGAGAGGGCATCCACAAGCTTGCGTTGGACCTAAGGTAGGCCCTAAAAACACTTCTTTGTTATTGTTAATCAAAGCATATTTAGAGAAAGATAGTGTCTGGTTGGTTTGCTTGTCATTAGGTCTTCTTTAGATTCTAGGAAGGTCTATCTTGTCCACAAGATCGACTTATTCCATGTGACAATGTCCCCTTTCATGTCTACTTTTAATCCATTCATCATCTCTTCCAGTTTATCTTTCGTTTCCCTTTGTGAAAGAAAAATTTGTTGCATATGGTCCTTTAATTCTGGTATGTCATGTTCTATTTCTCCTTCTTCATGTGTCATAGCAGAGCTTTATGAGGGCTTAATGGGTGTGAATTTTTCTTGTTTTGGAGGAATTTTAGAACTAATTAATGATATATATGCTTCACTATTCCCTTATCACTTCAAACTAATTTTTCAAACAAATGTTATGCAAGTTTTAAAATACACACCTTTCAAGAGCTTGACTTTGAGCTTCGCAATTTGGTTGACCTTTAAAATGTTGGATATCTGTGATTTTGGCCTCCCAATCTTTGAAATTGTGTCCTAGTGTAGATTTTTGTGTTTTCTTTTCAGTACCACAAGTCATATCGAGATTGGATTATTCAAGATAAAGTTATGCCAAATCTCTGAATATGACTTGATTATGGACTAGTTCAGTATTGAAAAACTTTATGGGATGCCACGTGCCCCTGTTTAAACCTTTTTCCCTAAAATTATTACCTAAAAAACTAAAGTTAATACACTTTTGATCACTTTTTATGGAATTTAAATCCAATTCTCAAAGAGAGAGTTATGACAATTTTTTTCGGAACACCTTTTTGAGATTGAATTCTAGAACATACAGAAACCATAACTTCCGTGGACCATATCTTCGAAAATATAGCAAACCAAGGTATAAAATTGTAACAAGATGTTCAAAAATATTTTTTCCCCGTGTTGTATCAATTTCACGGTCAGAAGCTTCATGGGAAAAAGGTTATATTGAAAATTCCACGATGGCTTGTTTGAAGCAGAAAAATCCTAGGATCAAGAGATTTGATACCAAATGTTATGCTTTTTAATCAAAATAACTCATAAAAAAAAGAGAGAATATAGATCAATGACTATATAATAAGCCACTTCGAGGGGGAAACCTCCCTTGACATCACATAAATGAACAATTCTTGGATGATTCAAATGAAAAGACCTCCTTGGTATAAATAGGAGTCTAAAGGGTCAAAATATAATTAGGGCCTACATAACAATAATAATGTAAGGGCTCAAAAATAACAATAGTGGGATTCTATGGGGCACAACAATAATAATATGGGAGACACACGGGACATAGCACATGGAGAGATATTATATGGATGTAATGTTTTCCTTATTCTCATTGTCATTCATAAGATGATTACTCTACTCTCACATTATTTTAGGTAGGCCATCACCTCCAAGGTGACTTAGGTAAGGGTTAATCATTGATATGGAAGTTGAATCAGGTATGCAATGTGCATTATCACTAACAAATCCTCAAGATCATTTCTATACAATCGATTTTTTCGATTGTAGGTTTTAACCTTGTATAGAAATTACCTGCATACGAATTCAAAAAACAAAAAATAAACAATGCTAAGAATATAAAACAAATACACAGATATTTTCCCTTGGATCCCAAAATCAATACTACTAGATTGATTTTTCATTATGTTCCTTTCAATGTTACAATACATATATATACATGTCAAAGCATTCATAAGCCTCAATCCATTAATCCTAGATTAGAACATAGTCGTAGTTCCTTTGACTAAATCTACAAAATACAATGGGAAGAAAACCATCATGCCCAAAACCATGTGCAAAACCCATGCACAAAACCATATGTGGGTTCACGCGTGCGATTAGTTGTGGAAAGAATATAACACACACACAACATTTTCCCACTTATTGTTTTCCTTTCCACACATGGGCTCACAAGAGATCTTAGTCATTGGTCCAGTCCTGCAACACCCATTGTTTGTCTACACCCCAAAAGCTTCTCATTGATCGCAGACTTCATCAATGCATCTACAACATTCTTCAAAGTGTCCACCTTTACCAGAAACACCTTTTTGTCCTCAACCATATCCCTCACAAAGTGATACTAAACATCAATGTGCTTTGTCTTTGAATGATAAGCAAGGTTCTTTGCTAAGAAAATTGCACTTTTGTTGTCACAGTCTATCCTTATAGCTTGTTGTACTAACCCCATACTTGAACACAATCTCTACAACCAAGCTACTTCCTTTCTTGCATGAGTGGTTTCCATGTATTCTTCCTCTATAGTTGAAAGTTCCACTACAGGTTGTCTCTTGCCCATCCAACTAAATCCACCTCCAAATAGGTTAAACACATGCCCACTTGTATATATTCTATGATCTAGATCTCCAGCGCAATATACACCATCAAAGCTATGGATGCCTAAAATTTTGTCCAATCCTGGTCTTCCTTGGTAGCAAAGACCATAATGACTAGTGCCACACAAATACCTGAAAACCCGCTCCACCATTGTCCAATACTCCTTCCCTGTGTTTGACATAAACTTGCTCAATACTCCCACTGCATGTGCAATTTTTGGTCTAGTACATACTATTGCATACATCAGGTTACCAACTGCAATCACATATGGAACACAGAACATGTACTCTTCATCTTCTTATGTCTTTGGGACACTATTTAGCAGATAACTTTACACCTACAGGAATAGGAACCTTCACCGGTTTACTATCCTGCATATTAAAACTCTACATTATTGTCTCGCCATACTTCCTCTGGTTTAACTAGGGCTTCCTCTTTTCCTGATCTCATTTAATTTCCATTCTCAAAATATAGTTTGCAGCACCAAGATCCTTCATGTCAAATTTGGAGGACAATTGGGTCTTCAAATCTTGAATAATTTCTTTCTCATTTCCAATCAACAACATATCATCCACATACAAGACCAAATAGATAACACACATAATGATCCTCTTTACTTTTGGTGAAGCCAAGTCCCTATATATATGAATCAATTTTTTGATACCACATCCTTGGTGATTTTTTTAACCCATACAAAGTCTTTTTTAACCTACATACTAGTTCATTTTTTCCCTTCACTGCAAAGCCTTCAGATTGCTTCATGTATATCTCTTCTTCTAGATCCCCGTGAAGAAACATTTTCTTCACAGCCATTTATTGTACCTCAAAATAAAAAGTAGTAGCAACAGATAAAAGTAATATAATAGAAGCCGCCTTTGAAGCAGGAGAAAAAATATCACTAAAATCAATTCACGACACCTAGGAATAGCCTTTTTCTACTAACTGAACTTTGTATTTCTCCACCTTTCCTTTTGCATTCATCTTCTTCTCAAACACACATTTTCTTCCAATGGGTTTCCTTTCATCTGGTAACTCCACCAGATCCCAAGCCTAATTTTTGTCCAAAGATGTCATTTCATCAACCATGGCCTCTTTCCAAAGTTTTCCATTCTTTGAATCTACTGCCTCCTTGATAGTTTTGGGATCATCATTAGTAATAGATAAAGAAAAAATTGAACAGAAAGTAGATGGAATATACCTTTTTGGCTGCTATATTTCTCGAACTAATCTTCTCATAGCTAGAGTTTTTGACTCTTCATCTTTTGATTCTTATTCTGTTATAGAGTCTGATTCTTCCTCCTTTAGCTCAAACTCTATCTTCTCAAATTCATTTGGTATGACTCCATGTTTAATAACATCTTTCACCTCTCTGAACACCACATCTTTGTTGTACACAACCTTTTGTTTTTGGATTCCAAAGCTTATAACATTTTAAACCATCCTTATGCTCAATAAAGATGCACCTTTTAGATCTACTATCCAACTTGATTCTTTTCTCCTTTGGAACATGTACATATGCATCACAACCAAACATGTTCAGATGTGAAAGAGATGGTTTCTTACCAGTCCATACCTCATGTGAGGTCTTATCCTCCAAAGTTGATGAAGGTGATCTATTAACGAGGTAGCATGCAGTCTCCACTGCCTTTGCCCATAATGCTTGTCCTAACCTGGCACCACTGAGCATGCTCCTTTCCTTTTCCATTAACATCTTATTCATTCTTTCTACAACTTCATTTTGTTGTGGTGCGTATGGAGTAGTCTTATGACATTCTATACCACACTTCTTACATAAATATTCAAATTCCTTCTTGTAGAACTCTCCACCATTATCTATCCTCGGCACGCTTATCTTATTCTCTGTCCGATTTTTCACCGGAGCCTTAAATTCTTTAAATTTGTCAAAGACTTCAGATTTCTTCCTAAGGAAATATATCCATGTATTCCTTGAGAATTCATATATAAAGGATACATAGTACACAAACTTACTCAGTGTTGGAACCAACACAGATCCAAACACATCACTATGCACAAGCTCTGATATCCCTTTTGCCCTCTTAGGACCAGAGGGGAAACTCACTCGATTTTTCTTCCCATATACAAAATGTTCACAAAAATCAAAATCCAGAGAGAAATTAAACATACCTTCTACCATACCATTACCATGAAGTATTCGAAGGCTCTTCTCTCAATATGTCCAAGCCTTTGATGCCATAACATGGTCTTTTCTCCAGAGACCACTAGATTTTGTGCTCCACTTTCAGGAACCACATAACTGTTTCACCCATCAATAGTAGTAATACCCAGAATCTTGTACAGATTTCCAATTCGAACTCCCCACGTCAATACCAGTGCTCCCCAAACCATCTTGCAGGTGTCTTTCTCGAACATTGTTTTTACACTTGCATCATCCATCTTGCTTATAGAAATCAGATTTCTAGTTAATACAAGAATATGAAGAACACCTGGAAGTGTTCTAATCCTTCCACCTTGCAACTTCAGCTTGACTTTTCCGCGTCCAATGATTCTAGCCTTCATGTCATCCCCTAAGAAGACATCACCACCATCATATTTCTCATACTCGCAGAATTACTCTCTATGGGGAGTGAAGTGAAAGGATGCACCTGAGTCAATTAACCATCTCTCATGATCTACACGTGTACTTGAATAAGAAGCCAAGTACACATCCACACCTTTATCCGAGGTAGTTTTTTCCTTTGTATAAGGAGCATCATCAGATCCATTTCCTCTTTCAGGAGCTTTAAATCTACGGTGATTTTTGAAGTGCCCTTCCTTTCCGCATTTCTAGCACACCTTTATAGGTATTCTTGGAGATTTAGATCTCCCACTCGAGGATTTATTTTTGTTTCTATTTTGGGACCATCCTCATACAGACAAGGCATCTCTATTCTAGCCCTTCATATTTTTCCATCTCATCTCCTTTGACAACAAGAATGAGATTATTTCATCAAACTACAAGGTAGTTGTATTTCTACCTATTGCAACAACTAGACTATCCCACGAATCTGGTAGAGAACACAACAAACTGATGCACCTATCTTCATCTGAAATTTTAATATCAATAGATAAAAAATGGCTTACCACAGTATTAGAGGCGTTCATATGCTTCGTCACTGAGTCTCCATCCTTCATCCTCAGGTTATACAAAGCCTTCATTATTGATTCCCTTGATGCATTCAACGATATTGAATCTAAGATACACAACTGTATTGTGCTCTTTTATTTCCAATCCAACTTTGCCCAGTCTTCATCTGACATTGTCATTTGTTTAGTACTTGGATCTACTACGATCCATTGATCTTTATCCGCCATCAAATCCTCCATCTTTAGTTTTCACAACTCAAAACTTTGACCATTAATTTTCTTGATCTCTATCTTTCCACTGCTCACCATCTTCTTTCACGCAAAAATAGATCCCGTAGATCTCCCACTAAATAGGGTCTACCATAAGCCCGAGAAAAACCCCTCAACAACAAAGGAATCCCCTTGAATTCGAAACAAATTTGATATCAAATGTAGTTTTTAACCCTACACAGAAATTACGTGCATTAATTCTAAAAATAGAAAATAAACATTGACGAGAATATAAACAAATACACAGATATTTTCACCTGGATCCCAAAAGTGGGACTACTTGATAAATTTTTTATTATGTTCCTTTCAATGTTATAATACATATATATACATGCCGAAGCATTCATAAGCACCAATCCATTAACCCTAGATTATAACATAACCATAGTTCCCTAGATCGGATCTACAAAATACCATGGGCAGAAAAGCATCATGCCCAAAACCATGTGCAAAACCATAGGTAGGTCTGCACGTATGACTAGTCGTGGAAAGAATATAACCCACACCCAATAAGAACACAGATTCCTTGTTTATAGTTTGGAATATCTAGATAGCTATTGAAGTCAACATCCACAAGTATTGACTATCTATTGACTCTCTGAATGTTTAATTTTAATTGGATGGCTCCATTCATTAGCATGTTTAAATTTCCCTGGTGACTTACATATCTTCCTTTGTTAATTATTCTAATATGGATGAGATCTCCAACACACCCAACAGATTCCTTGTTTATAGTTTGGAATATTTAGATAGCTATTGAAGTCAACATCCACAAGTATTGACTATCTATTGACTCTATGAATGTTTAATTTTAATTGGATGGCTCCATTCATTAGCATGTTTAAATTTCCTTAGTGACTTACATATCTTCCTTTGTTAATTATTCTAATATGGATGAGATCTCCAATATTTCTTACGGAATTTATGTTCTTATGTGCTCCATTTTTCATTTTCATAATTATAAGGTTACATCTTGACATGAATATACTATGGTTTTTCTCACTTTTATATGCATATCAACACATTGTTGTACAATTTTTATGGATTGTGCAATTCTTCCTCTACCATATTAAGGGAACAATAATTCTATTAGTACAAATCATGAGCAACAAGATACACTGCAAATCATTTGGATAGGCTTCCTCAAGCCAATAATAAACTATAATTTTCCCACATCCAAGGACCACCATTGTTGTTAATTGGCCTTCCCTTAAAATATTGGAAATTCTAGGTTAATGATTGCTTTTTGATCTTTGATATAGAATACACATAGGTAAATACAAGTACCAAGAAGACATTGTATTTTTTTAAGTCATTCTTTACTTTTAAGTCTATTTTTTAAATTATCTTTTCCAAAAATGTCCTCTATGTAATGGCATTGAACAGTGATTTAATTATCTTCTCTAGGAATGGCTTTGAATATATAGTTACTTAAATTTAATTACTAAAATTTATTCTCTTCTCTAGAAATAACCTTAGATATCATGGAATTGGACAATAAATTATTTTATTTTTTTCTCCATAAATTACCTTGAAGTCATGGAATTGAAAATTAATATGTTTATCATTCCAAACAACTACCATTGGATATGGTTAAGAATCTAACTTCTCCCAATAAAAACATATTATAATTTAATTAAATATCCTAGAAAAAAGGCATTAGGCATGGAGTTAAATATTAGGTTATAAAGTCAAAATGCCAACTGTGAACTTTTTCAAAAATCTCAATGAATCTTAAACCTGGCAAAAAGAACAGAGAGGGAAAAAAAGCCAAACCTAATTAACTATAATATATTATAAAATAAAAAAAAAATTAAACAATAAAGTGCTGGAAATATCTTCCATTACACTCCACGTCCAAATTTACCAAATGAAAAGAATTACAGTATTTCCCATAGATAATATGGATCACATAAGATCCTAACCATAACCTCTTGAACTTTCCAGATTTGCTAGGGTCCTCATGTATTTTGCCCAATAACAGAACGATGCCTTCTGCCTAAAAATTCATTGTCTTAATTCTCATTTTACTATTTAGACATTTCCATTATATCATCATAAAATAGTTAATGAATATTAATGAGAATGTGATAGTTAAAGACATTCTCAATGTACTTCAGTTATAAAAACTAACCATATAATACTCAGCAGCACAGTGTGGGTGGAGCCGAGTTATACCTTACCAGCCATATTCTATGTATAAAAGGAGCCAAGTATCGCTCAAATTTGCAATCTATGTATAAAAGGGGCCAAGTATTGCTCAAATTTGCAACATGGTATATATCCATA
The DNA here is from genome assembly GCA_031772625.1 of Pinus tabuliformis. Lineage (NCBI taxonomy): Eukaryota > Viridiplantae > Streptophyta > Pinopsida > Pinales > Pinaceae > Pinus > Pinus tabuliformis. The sequence continues at coordinate 149,159,953 of CM062804.1, read as the reverse complement.
TTTTTTTAAAAATGGTCCAAAAAATATATATGGTACAGATTTAAAAATTAATTGGCTACCATATCCTACGATATAAAATTACATTAAGAAGCAAATAAAGTTTGATGGCTGTGGAAGTCGTTAGAACAAGTGCCATTTCTCTAGTGTCCTCCATAGAAGCCTGGTTATTATTAAGATTAGTAAAACATAATGTTTATTTATTTTATTTTTTTCTTAAAGATAACTATATCAGTGTAGTAGTTGTTAAGCTTGTTCTCTTTCCAGGCTGTTATAAACACAAGATGCTAGTAGTCAATTTGTTTTTTATATATATATATAATTCAAATATAGATATTAATATTTTTTTTAATTTAAGAGATATGTAAATGTTATTCTAAATAATTATTGTAAATTTGGAATTCAGATAAACAAAACTCTTTATTTAAAGCAATTTCTTATTATAGTTATTAAGTTTGAATTCATATATAAATTTAGATTGGAATTTGAAAACATTTCAATTCAAAAATTTTAAATGTGGAAAAAATTTATTAATATATTTTAAATGAAGAAAAATTTACTAGTATAATTTAAAAGAATTTATCTATATATTTCAAAATTTACTTGAGAAGGGTTTATGTTTCTTTGGCTTGCCTTCTCACTATGTCTCTCACTAAACTTTGAAGAATATCGCAATGAATACAGTTTTCTTAATGTTTTCATATTTAACAAGGAAAAACTCTATTACTTTATTAAATTATCTTTGATGTGTCCAACTCATATTAAATCAGCATTGATGTTGTGGAGCCGTATGTTCCCTCTGCATAATGAATCAAATTTTACAAATAATTTGGCTTAACCCAACCAAAATAGCAAATTTTTTAATCTAGTTTATTTATTACATTGAATTTGGTAACTATTTTTACCATGGTCTAAAAAATAAAAAATTACTTCTCCACTGAAAGTTAAGCACTCAAACAAACTTTATAAATTTTCTATATATTTTTATTGAATATTTTCAAAAATAAACAAATTTTTAAGTTTTTCTTAGGGATTTGGGTGAGGCTTGGTAACCCCAAGTTATTACCTTACTCAAACCCTTGCTAAGCCTTATAAAAATTAAAGATTTAAAAATACCAAAATAAACTTAATCAATTTTTCTTATGTATTTTTTTTTTTTTTTTAGCAAATTTCAAATCATGTGAGTTGAGTTTGGGAACATGCTTACCCTAATCTCAAAACACTCAAACCCTTGCTAAGCCCTATAAAATTTAGAGATTTAAAAATACTTGATTTTTCTTTTTGTCTTTTCATTCTGAAATTTCAAATCTTGCCAATGAAATGAATAGCATTTTTTATTAAATTTAATTTAAATTTATGAGAAAATGTTATTATTTTCCTTTATCAAATTTAATTTTGTTGTTGAAGATTTCCTGCAACTGTGTAGTGTTTTCCATCCGTCCATCCAAATTTTCGGATGGTTACTCATATAGCTCTTTGGTCCCTAATGATGGATAGAGTAACCATAAATGTTGGACTCATAAAAAACACTAGACAATTCTTGCATAAAATCTTCAACAACAAAATAAATAATTGTGGAAGCCTGGGATTACTTAAATCTATTTTTTATATATGACATATTAAACTCATAATAAATATATCTTATAATGAGCACTCTCTCAAATATTAAAGATATATATTTTTTATATCTCTCAAATATTAAGCTTATTTTTAAACAAAACTTGCTTCACTTGACAAAAACCAAATAGTACAATATAAAAACTCAAAATCTCATCTTACTACACTATACATAACCTCCTTTAAATCCAACCCAGATTAAATCCTCATTGGTGTTGCCAACACCTGTGAATGAATAAAAAATTTACAAATAATTTGATTGAATCCAAAAAAAAAATTTTTACAACCTGCTTTAAATCCAACCCAGATTAAATACTCATTGGTGTTGCCAACAGGTGTGAACCAATAAAAAAATTACAAATAATTTGGCTGAATCCAAAGAATTTTTTTTAAGGATGTGGTTGAATTTGATAACTATTTTTACCATGATCTCAAAAAAATGAAATTTTTTTTTCAATAGAAAAACAAAACACCCTTTATTTACCTAAAACATGAACATAGCTCCAAAGGAACTCAAAATGACTCAAAACCATAAAAAAGAAGAAGAAAAAGACAAACCAAAAATACATCCATCTAATCAGCGACTTACCTGTATAAACCTATAAAACCCATATGGATCACGAAGGACCAGATGATCCTTTCTCTAAACTTTAAAACATGTAAACAAGAGAGCCTCTGGCCGGCACGACACAAAGCCAACAAGCAAAAATCAGTTGATAACATAAAGAAATAGAAGTACTGAAACAGCTTAGGCATGTAAGAAGCCACATGCTTGGATAGGGCATCTGTCTCTGAGTTCTAGTCTCGATAAACATGTTGAAAGGAGGTCAGGTCAATGAAAGAGGGTAACAGAAACTTGATGTTTTCCATCTAGTAAAATAAGGCACGAACCTCAAGAGAGATCCACCCCTCAACCCACTCTATGACTTATTTTGAATCGCCAATAACCAAAATCTTATGGAGAGTCCCCCACATAGCAACCACCTTTGTCTTGCAACTTGATTCAGGACCACCATGTCAAGTAGAAATGAAAGTCTTGAAAAGGACTGGGTTTGATGCATATACGCCACATCCACACTGTTCACCAGACAAAGCCCCGTCAAAATATCTTATGGGAACAAATCCTTAGGGTCCTTGTAGAAAACTTAGCGTTGGTGGGGCTTTGGACACCATGGCCCTATCTATAGGAATAGGAAACAAATTGGAGACTTGTGCCCAACACATTGAGAGGCCTGTTATAAAATATGCAAGAATTCCTAGAGTGCCATATACTCAGAAAACATACATTGGAATGACTCTAAAATATCCCATCCAAAATATCCCAGCCTAGAGGACCAGAAGCCAAGGCATGAAAAGGAAAAAATAGCCTACAAAGTGGACATCTCCCGAGACCCAGAAAATTCCCAAGTGAAAATGCAGTTATGGAGAGTTACCCAAATAAAGCACTTTAGGTTTAATGTGGCGTCCCATTTCCACATAAGCGCAGTCCATTCTATTCTACATAGAGGCCACCATGATTATTTGTTGAGATGTAAGAGTAGATCTCTTTGAAAGAAATACTGCCAACAGAAATACGCCCTTCCCACACAAGCGTGTACAAAAAAAAGAGTTTGGTAACCATGTTTTTTATCGTAATTTGACTTCGGTAACCATGATTTTTATCCTAATTTCAAAACACTCAAATGTTCTTTACTCAGTATTATAAAAACTAAAGATTAAAAAATACAAAATAAATTTTTTAAAAATTTCAAAAATTCAACAGATTTTCAATTTGTTTACAGATTCGGTTGAAATTGGTAACCATGTTTTTTACCCTAATCTCAAAACACCCAAACCCATATTCAACCATACAAAAATAAAAGATTAAAAAATACTGAAATAAATTTTATAACTTACTTTTACTGCAAATTTGAGTTCTTGTAAATGTAATGAATAGCTTTGTTAATTAAGATTGATTTAAGTCTGTGGAAGAAAGATTATTATTTTGAATATTTCATGTGATAAACACTCTCAAACATATAATTTTTCATATAAAATATATGTTTTGCTTCATTGACAGAGGCCGAACAGTCAATAATCCATAACGAAATACCGGGTTCATATTACTAGAAAACTGTGTTGAAAATCTTCGTACATTTTTCTAGGGAAGAAATAGCATCTAAAATAGATCGAAAAAATTTTAAAAATCAAATCTCAATCCGAAATAACCATTGAACCACAACCTCCAGACTATCTTACTGCACTGTACATAACCTCCTTTCATATTGAAAAAATGAATTCTATCTTGCTAATCACCTTCCATGAGCTGTTGCAGTGCCCCCACCTGTTGACACAGGAGGAAGAATTGCTGAGCCTGCTCCCCCACGAGTACCTCCACCCATGAAAAACGGATCCCTGTATCCCTTCACAGTCTTCACAACAATTTCACCTCTGAAAACTCTTCCGATCCTTCTGCTGGGAATTTCCTGTTTTTTCAATTTCTTATTGTGGCCGCCATTAAGCCAAGCGCAGGAAAGAACTGCCATTGACACCGTTATCAAGCTCAAAATTATGCCAAATACAGCGTACAGAAGCGATGGGTGCGAGGCTGAATGTGCCCCTTCAAACTGGTTTTGACCCAAAAGCCTTACCATCATATTCGCCACTTGTGACCCCCGTGCCCAGCTGGAAGATATAGCTCTGAACTGTGGACTTTTGCGATATTCCAGTAGCGAAGGACAACTGTTGGGATTGTGGAAAGTAGCGACAAAATTCGATAAAGTAACCGACTTATAAGCCTCCATTCCCTATATATGTCTTCCTTCCCGATTCCGCTCCTTTCTGCAAAAGAATATATTTTTCTGTGGGAAGGGCCGAGAGGTTCCTTCCGTATAACATGGGTGCTCCAGCACATTGTGGATTAAAACAACCATATCCCTCCATGCTTGGGAATTGAGTTGTTACTTTTTGTTCACTTGTTTACAGAAAGTCTAAGTGGGTAGTGGGTGATGCAGGAGGTTTCGTGCAACTATTCCGGGTTAGATTAATCAAAATGATGGAGTTTTTGACAGAATTTTGATGGAGTTTCTGATAGTTAATTTGATCAAAATATTCCTAATATCAAAATGATGGAGTTTTTGACAGAATTTTGATGGAGTTTCTGATAGTTAATTTGATCAAAATATTCCTAATGAATGAGTTTTTGATAGAATTTTAATGGAGTTTCGGATAGTTAATTTGATCAAAACACGGTTGAAGAATACATAAAAGGTTAATATTAAAAAAATCTCTTTTACCATGATTTTTCATTTTTCATGCTAATGAATCAAATTCAATTAAAATTAATAATTTGGATAAAATTAATAGTTTACCTCGTAAACTATATATAAATAACAAATTTATCAAATAAGGATTATTATTATAAATTACAAAATAATGAATAATGAAGTAGATTAAAAATTTGTTTTTTGATTGATGTGAATTAAAGGGTTTTTTATGATATAATTTTGAATAAAAAATGAAATTTATAAATTGTTTTATTTGGAAGGTTTAGTATTCACGGAATTAGAAATTAAAATAAGATTGATATTGAAATACACAATTTTGTTAATTATATAGGAAAACATTTTATGAAAAAAATTATGTATAAAAAGATTATGTTAAGAATATTAAGTATTTGGATTTAATGGTTAATGATAAAAATAATTCTGCAATAAATTATGTCTACTCATCACCTAGGTATCCCTATCTACATGGTTATCTTTGTTATCCTTTACTAACTTCTGGTGGTGAAACAACTTAATACATAAATTTATTCTCCATCTTATTCAATGGGTTCGTAGGACATCTATCATGAATGTTAGACTTAGATTTCTAACTCACTAACAATATTTTCCCATAACATTTCTAGGCATTTGATATGTCCTTGTTATTGTTTGACATGATTAAACATTTTTGCTACACCACTGGAAAACACTTAAGCTACCATTTCAACAATACAGTATTGGGTTCTACTAAAATTATTCAAAGTAAATAAGAAAAGTAAAAATGCTAATATTGTTGAATGCCAAAAAAAATCAATCATGTTGGTATAGGAGGTATTTACAATAATCAATGGTGTTCAAGTAAGTATAAATTTAAGATGATGCATACACTTATGTTATTATTAAGATGCTCCAATTGAAGGAAGCTTCATAGGAAATGCTTTTATCTATTTATTTTTAAAGTAAATATCATTGAATACTAAATATCAAATAAAGCACTAAGATCAAATTTATATATATATATATATATATATATATATATATATATATATATATATATATATATATATTATGCTTATTGTGTAACATTTAAATATAAAATTATTTAATATTATATAAAATTTTATTGTTTTATTAGTTTTAAACTTTATTTGATTTTTCAACAAAATAACTTTATTTATTTTTTCTATTTTCAATATATTTTGTAAATCTATACATGTCTTGAAATTGATCGTCTTAATTTTTATTTTTAAAAATAAAAATCTATTTAAAATCGAAAAAAAAAACTACATAAAGGTATTTCACTATATAACAAAATATTAAATTAAGATAAACTTCACTGGAACCCCTTTAAATTTTCTAAAAAATTCTTATTAAATTAAAATAAATAAATAAAACCTTAATAACTATTAATTAGCATACTCCTTAAATATTCAATTTAATTAGCATACTCTTTAAATATTAAATTTAATTAGCATACTCCTTAAATATTCAATTTAAAATTTGATGACATATGCTACCTGTTAAGTAAGAATTTTAACTTTTATTAGTTAAAGCTTTCATTTAGAATAAGAAAAAGTGACCAGGATTTCAATTTCTCCTCTACATATTTTTTATATAATTATTCTATTCTATTTTATTTTTTATTTAATTCCTGAATTTTATTTTAATTTAATATAATTATAGTTACTTTATTTTATTTTATTTTAGTGTATTAATAATTATTTAATAATATTTAGTATATTAATAATTATTTTATTAAAAAATAAATAAATTTAATATAATCCGAATATTTATATTAAATAATATTTTCTTATTATTAACAATTTAAAAAACTTTAAAAACTAAAATTATTTAATGAATTTAACCTTTTAATTGTATAATCTAATATTTAAAATTTATATAAAATAATAAAAAACATCAAAGTTAGAATTTATAAAATAATAAAAAACATCAAAACCTTAACCTGTTTATTTTTAAGCTGCGAGATATTCCAGTCGTAAAGAATGGAAACTTCTCAGGTGGAATTCCAAGGAACGTGTTGACCACCTTCATGTGACTAGCAACCCAAGATGTCAGTGGTGCTTGAATTTTGGGGTGTGGTGATTCTTAGAATCCATTCGTTTCATGTGCTTTCCTCCTTTATCATACACAAGATACAATGAAAGGGCTGGATACACAAAATATGTAGTGTCTCATAAGCGTAACATTCAAGAGAATTGAATGACAGGAGTTAATGGGTTGGAGCTGGCAACGTTTATTTAATAGTTTATAGGATATTTAATGTTGTCAAGTTGTATATGTCTATTGTTTTTTTTGGCTAGTTCTCAACCAGAAGCATCACAGGGTTCTCTTTTTTATTACATTGAATAGGTATCAGATAACGCTGATAACAGTCACATCAAAACCAATATACAATTGGAATATTCGCAATCACCGGAATATACGCTACAGCATCCGTGCAGCGTCACAGGATTCGAACGTGGCAGGGGTGTGTGCAAACCGACTGGCCGACTGCCCCGACTGCAAACAAACACCTATTGATTTTAGATGGCCATGGAAGCCACATGGATGTGAAAAAAATTGAGGAGGCCAACCATTTTGGCATTGACTTGTTAACATTGTTGGCTCATACTACTCACAAATTACAACCCCTTGATGTCATCGTGTTTGGACCTTTCAAGAACTATTTCAGGGTCGAGTGAGCTTTGTGGATGGGAAAGAATATAGGGGTGGAAATAAAGAGGTTTGAGCTATATGAGCTTGCAAGTAAAGCATTTAAAAGGGCTCTCACACCTTCTAATATCAAGGTTGGATTTAGGAGGACTGGTATAAGGCCACTTAATGTTGATGCTCTTATGCATGGTACTGGTTATAGCCAAGAATTTAATGTGGAAGGTCAAGAATCAGAGAACCTACAACACCATGTTGATGCCCAAGAAGATGTTGTTGTTGTTGAAGGTATAATGTCCCCTTATGAAGGGCACTTATATGGTGATGATGATGAACATGTGAGTGAGACACAATTCAGTCATGAACCAACTGTCAATATCATGGAGGTTTTCTAACCCACTGAACTACGTGTGAATTTTGCATGTGATATTCCATATGGGGAAGTTGATGAAGCAAATGAAAATGAAAACTTGATTTCAAATGATAATGCAATAGGATTAAATAATGGGCAATTGAGCATTCCAACCCAAGTAAGCCCACCATCATGGTTGGCAGAGGCCATGATGAATATTAGCACACATAATGTGTCTGCCACCAATGAGGAAATCATGGACATGCCTTCACAACCATCAGAGTTGAACACCAAACTTGTTCATTATTTTTTGGACAGTGGTCCACTGGAAGAGGATCCTATTCAGCATGAAGTACCTAAAGAAACAAAAAATGGGGGCCAATCAGTTGTACCAGAGGTTGAAATCCAGGTGCCACGTCCTGGGGAGCATCGGACAACAAATCAAAGAATACTTGGTGGATTTCTAAATCTACTAGTAGAGACAATGAAGGCCTCATCAAGGCACTCAACATCAGATTGTCTTTGTTTGGGGAGGAGTTCACAGTTGCTCACATCTAAAGATTATATGAAATTATTTTTTGAGTCTGAACGTAAACAAAACAAAATTCAGGAATCTAAAAAGAGAAATAAGGAGTTGACCAAGTGTTGGCTTAGCGGGTCCTGACCCAAGTTCAGAGTTAATTTTTCCAAACAAATACCTACACTACTCGCCCTTGCAGCATGATGGTTATATGCTTATATTCTTATGTGTTATAATTCTGTATGTTGTCATGATTATGTTATACATGTATCACATTGATTTTAATCGTGCAGATCAGGTATCCTACCAGAATTATGCTAAGGTATGTTGGTTTATTTTGATTTGGTTTAGCCGACATGATATACCTTGCAGGAAGAATGTCAAAAATGGCTAGCAAGATGGTAGACTGCAAAGATTCTCCCTATGAATGAGATGAGAAGCATGGTGTTGGCTACTCTTCTCAGTTGTCCAACACAATGAGAAGCTTAAAGGTATAAATAAGGATTGGTAAGGCATACAATGACAAAATCATACAGGAACAGGAGAAACAAGCCGAGGTAAATGCAGTGATACTTCAGAGTTTGTCAGAATTGTAGTGACGGGAACCACTTGGGATTATCCATGAGCGGGACGAAAAAACAAATGGGGAATATGGTAGTAGGTCTCGTGGTGGTTACAAATTGGATAGAGATGACACAGTGGCAGATAGTGGGTTGTTGGATTCTTTGGATAGGAGAGTCGATGGACACGTGTACTATTCTAATTATGGTTTAGATAGGCACTACGATCATCATCGTTATCATCCTTAGAGGAGGAGTGGTAAGGGATACTTACCGAATGAGTTTAAAAAATAAAAACCACCTACATTTAATGGAGAGATGAATAAATCACTTGATACAGAGGCATGGTTGCTTGGTATGAGGAAATTCTTTAGGTTGCATGATTATTCAAAGAACATGAAGGCTAGAATAGCTACATTCAGTATCAAAGGTAAAATAGATATTTGGTGGGAATATGTGAAGAATGTGAGAGGTATTCATCAAGAGGACTTAAACTGGAATGAGTTCAAGAGACTATTCAAGAAGAAATACCTATTAGAGAGATACTTCGATGACAGGGAAAAATAATTCTATGAGTTAAAGATGGGATCGATGACAGATGAGGAGTACACTAGTAGGTTCTTGGAGCTACTAAGATATGTGCCCTACATCAAGGAGGAGAAGGCCAATATTTAGAGATTCATTAGTGATTTTTTATTGCATTCAAAGAGAGGATTGATTTTGATGAGTCTAGATCATTGGAGGAGGCCATCAAAAGTGAAATTGCTATGAGTAATCGAAGTGTAGATCTAAGACTAAGATGGACTGGAAATGTAATGTAAGGAACAAATGAAATTTGGACAAGAAGTGAGCAAGACCTTAGGGTACAGGTAATAAATATAATGCATCACCATCAAAGGAGTTCAATGCATTTGACAGAGGACACAGACTTCAATATGAAGAGCAAAATAATGAGCCCGTGCGATGTTGGACTTGTGGAGGAGATCATTGCAGAAGAGATTTTCCACAACATCAGGGTGATAGGCCTCAGATGTACAATGCTCATAAGGCACAGATAGTGGGAGATGTTGAGAAGAGTATTCCTAGGATCTATGCAATGCTAGATAACAAACATGCAGATCATCTGGCATTCATCATTGAGATGGATGGTAATCTTTGTGAGCAAGTTGTTTCTGTTTTGATTAACCCTGGATCTAATTATAGCTATGTTAGTCCTGACTTGGTGGATAAGTGTGGTTTTAATAAGGAAGCGCATGCAGAATCTTGGTTAGTGTAGTTGGATACAGGTACAAAGAAGTGAGTTCATCACTAGGTAATAGCTTGTAAATTTGAATTGAATGGTATGCCTACCGCAACACATTTGAATGTATTGTTGTTGGGATCATACAATATGTTATTGGGCATGGATTGGTTGTACCTTCATAGAACCAAGGTGGATTGTTATGAAAAATCCATTGAGTGCTTAGATGACAATGGAGAACAAAGAGTCTTGCAAGGAAAGAAGAAAGCAACGTCAGTTAGGATGGTGACAATTATGTAGGCAAAGCGTAGTCATAGGAAAATGTGTGTGTTATTTGGAGTACATATCTATAGTGACAAAGGTAAGGAAGTTTAGAATGCAGATGTTTTGAGAAGGTACTAAGTTCTACAACAGTTTCAAGATGTATTTCCTAAGGATATTTTAGAGTTACCACCTCATAGGGAGGTAGACTTTTTTATTGATTTGGTTCCAGGGGAAGCACTGGCATCAAAGACACCTTATAGGATGAGTAAACCTGATTTGGTAGAGTTGAAGCTGCAGTTGAAGGAAATGCTTTACAAGGGGTAAATTAGGCCAAGTGTATCACCATGGGGCACACTAGTATTATTTACAAAGAAGGATGGTACTCTCAAGTTGTGCATTGAGTATAAGAAATTGAACAAAGTGAGAATCAAGAATAGGTATCCATTACCGAGGATTGATGACTTGTTTGATCAGTTGAAGGGAGAAGCAGTGTTCTCTAAGATTAATCTAAGATCTGGATATCATCTGGTACGCATTAAAGAAGAGGACATCTACAAGACAATTCTCTGGACCAGGTATGGGCATTTTGAGTTTGTTGTAGTTTAGTTTGGTTTAACTAATGCTCTTGTTACCCAACCAACTTACAAGATAGTAGAAAAGAGAGATAACCACCTTCAAAATCAGGCTCTGTGAGGGGGAAACCTCCTTTACATTACAAAAATGGACAATTATTGGATGATACAAATGAAAAGACCTCCTTTCTATATATAAGAATCTAAAGGGTCACAATATAATCAAAGCCGACATAAAAATAATAATGTAAGGGCACAACAATAATAATAGTGGGCTTCTATGGGGCACAATAATAATAATATGGGGACAACATGGGCACAAAAATAACAATAAGGGGTACAATGACAATAATAATAAGGGAATACACTAGTATTATGGGGACCTAACATGACCCTCTCCTTCAAAAAAGTGTTGTCCTTAATGCTTGAGTAGTTATGGATGCTTCTGTATAAAATTCTCATCCTTCCATATAGAATCATCAGCGGGTAATTTCTTCCACTTGATGAGATACTATGAAATTGATCGATTTCGCAGCTATCGAGTTCTTATTTTTGTGACTGCTTCAGGTTCCAATATGATTTTTCCTTCCTTGTCAAGCTCTGAAAATATTGTTTGAACTGGGAGCTTGTCACCTATAACCTTCTTTAAGCATGAAACATGGAAAACTAGGTGCACTTGGGAAGATGCAGGAAGTTCCAATTTGTATGCCATAGTACCAATCTTTTGCAACACCTTGTATGGACCATAATACTTTGATGATAATTTATTATCGTTCTTAGCTTTCTTGAGGGACATTTGTTTATATGGTTGTAGCCATAGAAATACCTAGTAACCTACATCAAAACTTCTTTTGCTGCAATGTTGATCTGCCTACTGTTTCATTCTATTCTGCGCTAGAGTGAGGTTATCCTTTAAGAGTTGGAGAAATTTTTGTTGATGCTTGATGTGATCTTCCACTGCTTCAACATTAGAATTTTCTCTTAAATATGATGTGATGGACGGTGGATGATATCCATAAAGCACCATAAATGGGGTCATTTTTGCTGCAGTTTGGAAGGAAGTGTTATACCACCATTCAAAGAGAGGCAACCATTTGACCCATTGTGTGTGTTTATCAGATACATAGCAACAGAGATATCTTTCCAAATATTTATTCACTATTTCAGTTTTCCCATCAAATTGAGGATGATAAGATGATCTATGAGCTAACTAAGTACCCAGACAAGAAAATAATTCTGTCCAAAAATTTCCAGTGAAAATAGGATCTCTGTCACTCACAATAATCTTTGGGTTTCCATGTATCTTTTTAATTGTTTCCATAAATGCATTAACAATTGTATTAGCTTTAAATGGATGAGATAATGCACAAAAGTGTGCATACTTGGTAAGTCTATCAACTACCACCATGACGACACTCTTTCCCTCGGACTTGGGTAAACCTGTAATAAAATCCATTGAAACCTCCTCCCAATGTTTACTTGGAATGGATAAAGGTTGTAATAGACCTCAGGTCTTAATTGTCTCAACTTTATTTTGTTGGCAAACCAAACATTCTGCCACAAAATTTTGAATATCAGATTTAAGGCTATCCCAAAAAAAATCCTTCTTAATCCTGTGGTAAGTTTTTAAAAATCGTAAATGCCCTCCTAAGGGATATGTGTTCAATTCCCTAAGAATATTTTGTTTAAGTTGGGAATTCTTATAGAGGTATAAGTGATATTTGCACAATAACGAATCATTTTTCCAGCTAAATGTATCAGATGTACTGGGATATTGATGCAACTTTTGAATGAGTGCCCACACTTCTTCGTCATTCTTCCATTCATCCCTTGCTTCATTTCAATCTCGTTGGATAATAGAAATGGCACAAAGCAATGCTTCCACATCCTCATCCTTTCTTGAGAGTGCATCTGCAACAACATTTTTCTACCCTTTTTTGTAGATGATTTCAAAGCCATAACCCAAAATCTTTGTGACCCATTTTTGTTGCTCTTCTGAAGTTAATATTTGTCCTAAAAAGTATTTAAGTCTATCATGATCTATTTTTACCTTGAAGTGTCTTCCCATTAGGTAAGGTAGGCATTTATTAAGTGCATGTAGTATTGCCAACATTTCCTTCTCATAAATAGCTTTGTGTAAATATTTTCCTTGATTTGACGACTTTCGAAAGTAATGGTTCTTTCTTCTTGCATTAAAACAACACTAATTCCATTTCCTAAGGCATCACATTCCACAATAAAGGTTTTTGTGAAGTCTATTGTAGCTAAGAACGGTGCTTAGCACATTTCCTCTTTAACATGTTCAAAGGTCTTCGTTTCTTCTAGAGTCCAAGAAAATGCATCTTTCTTCAGTAATGTTGTTAGAGGTGCCACTATTCTCCCATAATTCTTAACAAACTTGTGATAATACCCTGTCAACCCGAGAAATCCTTGTAGATGCTTTATGGATGTGGGGATTTTCAATTCCTTAATGGATTTAATTTTTCTAGGGTCTACCTTATCACATTCATGAGATACAATATGACCCAAATATTCCACCTCTTGTACTCCAAAAAAACATTTGGAGGTTTTTGCATATAATTGTTTCTCCTCCAATAGTTTGAGCACTCTATCAACATGTTGAACATGATCCTTCCAAGACTTGATGTAGATTAGTATAACATCAAAAAATACTAACACAAATTTTCTAAGGAAGGTTTAAAAATGGAATTCATCAAACCTTGAAATGAAGAAGTTCCATTGGTAAGGCAAAAAGGCATGACCAAAAATTCATAATGACCCTCATGAATTCTAAATATTGTTTTCGGAATGTCTTCAGTCTTCATTCTGATTTGATGATATCCCGAACACAGGTCTAACTTGGTGAAGTAAATTGCTCCATGCAATTCATCCAATAATTCATCAATGATGGGAATGGGGAATTTATCTTTGATAGTGATATTTTTGATCTCCCTATAATCTAGCCACATGTGCCATGATCCATCCTTCCTGTGCACCAATACTACTGGAGAAGAGAAAGAACTTTGACTAGGTTGAATTATACCAGCCTCTAGCATCTCTACAACCATACATTCAATTTCACTCTTTTGGGCATAGGGATATATGTAATGCCTGATTTTTGGAGGAACACTTCCTGGAATCAAATGAATAACATGTTCATGATCACAAATAGGTGGGAGGCCTTTGGGAGTCTCAAATACCCTGGAATGATTGTCCAAGACTTTTTGGAGATCTGGAGAAATAGATGATTCTAATGTGGGAACCTCTACCGAACATAATTGTGCAATTACGCCTCGTTGTTCTTTCTTTAGACGCTTTTTCATGCCATTAGAGTTGATTATATTTCTCGGTTTCCCTATGATACCCCTTAATTCAACTTCTTTTCCTTCTGAAACAAGTTTCAAGAAAAGTTCTTGAAAATTAAAAGTTATCGCACCCAAAGATTGTAGCCATTAAACTCCTAGTACAACATCAGCACCACCCATTGGAATGGAAACCATTGGACTATTCAACACATATTCTCCCATGGATAGCTTGATATTATTGCACTTTCCAGAGCAATTTATGGTTCCTCCATTTGCAACCATCACTTGACACTCTGGTGCTAGATATAGGAAGCAATTCAATTCTTTGGCTATCTCACAATGAATAAACTTATGGGTACTACCTAAATCAATGAACACTATTATCTTTTTCTTCTTGATATGTCCTTCTATCTTGATAGTTTGAGGAGTGGTAATTCTAGCCAATGCATTACAAGATATGGTCGAATTCATTTCTTCTTTCTCAGCACACTTATGACCTTTAGTGTATTTTCTATCACAACTGTAACAAAGCCCTTTTGTTAATTTTTCTTCCAATTGTTGTGGTGTCAACCTTGTAGGTTGTGGAATGTTATGGGAAACAACACTTCCATCTTTATAGTTGTGAGTGGTAAGCTTCCTTGTTGCCATAATTTTTCTTTCAATTTTTCTTGCCAACCTGAATGCTTCTCCAGTGAATCAGGTTCCTAAAGGCGAACCTCATGTTGGATATTATCCTTTAAAGTCCATATGAACACATCAATCTTATGCTCCTCTAGAATATCTTTTACCCTTATATTAAATTTTTGGATGTCCTCAATGTGCTCCACCATTGAACCCTTTTTTTTAGATTTATCAATTGGCTAAAGAAATTGTTGCTTTTTGTATCCTCATAATGTGCTATCATTTCTTCCATAAAATTTTCCCAAATAACAATTTGTTTAGGAGAGAAAAGCCATCGATACCATAAAAACTAATTGGGTTCCAAATATAAAGTTTCAATGCATACCTTTTGTGTGCTTTGCACATTATGGAGATCGAAATATTGCTCCATCTGTAGTATCCATGTTATGAGATCCTTGCCATCAAACTTCCTCATATCGATCTTTGGAACATCGTGGGTCTTCAATCCAACATTAGAGTCTATGAAATCATGACTAACATTTCTTTTATTCTCATCACGAGTTTCCTTTACTACCCTTTCGCCATTACTAAGCATTTCTTTTAGCAACTTTGTCAAATCTATCTTCATATCTTCCATGTTTCCTTTAAGTTTTGCTTCTATACCATCCATCTTAACTTCCATGCCATCCATCTTAGCTTCCATTCCATTCTTTAAACCATCCATCTTAGCTTCCACGACTTTCTTTAAACCATCGATATTAGCTTCCACACCTTTCTTTAAACTATCCATCTTATCTTCTGTTACTTTTTGTGAGAGTGAATTTTGTTGCACTTGGTCTTGTAATTTTGATATATCATGTTGCATTTCTTCTTGTTATTCATGAGTCATGCTAGAGATTTCAGGTTTCTTACTAGGTGTTTCCATTTTCTTTCTTCGGGAAATCAATTAATGATAATAATGCATCAATATGCCCTTTTAATTCCTTAAAACTAAATTTTTGGACCAAACTTATGCAAAATTTTAAAAAAAACTACACACCTTTCTTCACTTTGTAGGAGCTCGATATTGAATCTATTGTATCTCTGTAATTTTGGATCTCCAAGGTCTGAAATTGACTCCTGCGGTAGCCCTCTAATTCCTCTTTCCAACCCCCACAAGTCTGATCAATATTGGATTCTCCAAGGAAGATTTGTGCCAAATCTCCTACGATGCCCTGATTATAGACTAGTTCAATAGAGATAACTTGTACAAAGTGCCATGTGTCATCTTTTTGACCTTAGGACATGAACTTGATACACCAAAAGCTACAGGCCATCCTCTTTTTGTAACGTTTTACAAAATTTTAATCCGATGATCAGAGATAAAGTTATGATGATTTTCCCCAGGTCACTTGTCTGAGATATAATTTGGGAGCATGCAAAAACCCTAACTTCCTTGGATCATATCTCAGAAAATATAGCAAGCCAAAATCTGAAATTTGGACCCACGATTCCGAAAGTGTTTGGCTCAAATGGGTTTTTGTTTTGCCACGATGATCGGTTTGGAGCAGCAAAACCCTAGAATCCAAAGCTCTGATTCCAAATGTTATGCAACCAGCTCCCAAAATAGAAGAAAGGAGAGATAAACGCCTTCAAAATCAGCCTCTTTGAGGGGGAAACCTCCTTCACATTACAAAAATGAACAATTCTTGGATGATAGAAATGAAAATATCTCCTTTCTATATATAGGAGTCTAAGGGGTCACAATATAATCAGAGCTAACATAACAATAATAATGTAAGGGAACAACAATAAAAATAGTGGGCTTCTATGGGGCACAATAATAACAATATGGGGACAACATTGGCACAATAATAACAACAAGGGGTACAATGACAATAATTATAAGAGAATACACTAGTATTATAGGGACCTAACAACTCCAGCTACCTTTATGTGCTTGATGAATAGTGGGTTGCGTGTATACTTGGACAAGTTTGTTATTGTGTTCATTGATGATATATTAGTATATTATAAAAATGAGGAAGAGAATATTGAGAATTTAGTAGTTGTGTTGAGATTCTTGAGAGAGAATAAGTTGTATGCTGAGCTCAACAAGTGTAGTCTATTTTAGACTAAGGTACACTACTTGGGACATATGGTTTCCAAGGATGGCATAGGAGTGGACCTAAAAAAGGTAAGATCTATCATGGAATGGGCGACTCCCAAAAGTTAAGATGAGGTGAGATCCTTCACGAGATTGGCAGGTTATTACAGGAGGCTCATCAGTAGCTTCTCACAAATTTCTTATCCTATCACATCATTGTAGAGGAAAGGTAATAAGTTTGAATGGACTGAGGAGTGTGCGGATAGTTTTGAGCAGCTAAAGTAGTTATTGACACATGCACCATTGTTAAAGATTGCATATCCAGACAAAGAGTGTTAAATATTGCAAATCAAGAAAAAAAGTTTGTAGTATGTATGGATGCTTGCAAGAGAGGACTTGGTGGATTCCTTATGTAGGATGGACAGGTGGCATGCTATGAGTCACAGAACCTGAATGAGCACAAGTAGAACTACTTGACACATGATCTTCAGTTGGTGGCGATCATACATGCTCTGAAGATGTCGAGGCACTATCTTATTGGTAGGCGGCATGTATTGATGAGTGATCAAAGTGGGTTGCGGTATCTATTTGATCAACTAAATTTGAATGGAAGGAAGGCTTGGTGGTTGGCTACAATTAGTGAGTTTGACTTTGAGATCAAGTATATCAAAGGTAAAGAGAATAGGGTGGCATATGCTCTTAGTAGTCAAATACAGGTAAATCACATAGCAGTTATGATCTCCTATGGGATAGACTTACAGGATAGGATCTTGTAGGAAGGTCACCAGGATGTCACATATATCGAGATTGTGCACATGTTACAGCAGAGTTCAGGTAGTGGTACAGGCACAAGTAGAGAGGCAGGTGCATAGGATGGGGACTATCATCTCACAGTAGATGGATTGGTTAGATTTAGAAACAGGATATATGTGCCAGAGAGAAGTGAGCTCGAGAAGGTGACCTCGAGGGAGATTCATGTAAAACCATATTTAGGTCACCTAGGTTATCGAAAGATGCTAACAACAGTGAATAAATTATATTATTGGTCGAATTTGAAGAGAGGCGTAGCAGAGTTTGTGGCTAGGTGCTTAGAATTTTAGCGAGTGAAGGCAGAGTGTAAGCATCCAAGTGGACTCTACAGATGATTACGATTCTAGAGTGGAAATGGGAGGTCGTTTCCATGGAATTTATCATAGTTTTGTCAAGGACAGTGAGATAGCATGATTCCATCATGGTAGTGGTGGACAGGTTAACAAAGGTAGCACACTTCATTCCAATGAAGTATACATTCTCAGTGAGTGATGTAGCACAGGTCTTCATCAAGGAAGTGGTCAGATTGCATGGAGTTCCGAAGAAGATTGTGTCAGACATGGATGCAAAGTTCACTTCCAAGTTTTCGAAGGAGTTTTTTTTTCAGGTTTGGGCGTAGAGTTGGCCTTCAACACAACTTATCATCCGCAAACAGATGGAAAAACAACGAGGGTCAACAAGATATTGGAGGACATGTTGACGATGTATATGATGCATCAATAGTGGAAGTGGGAAGAGTACCTTCCACTGGTAGAGTTTACTTACAACAATGGGTACCAGGAGTCACTGAGGATGAGTTTGTTTAAGGCATTGTATGGGCGGAGTCTTCGTACTGCCATCAGTTGGAGTGATCTAGTTAACAAAGTTTTGATTGGACCGGACATGTTGACAGACTTGGAGTGAGAAATGTAGGTAATCAAGAAGAATTTGAAAGCACCACAAGATAGGCAGAAGAGCTATCTAGATCAGAATAGGTTATTCAAGGAATTCTAGGTTGGGGAACAAGTCACTACTTGCACATCAACTTGAAGAAGAGCTCCTTACAGATTGGATCATGTGCCAAGTTGGCACCACGGTTTTGTGGACCTTTAATGAATATTGAGAGGATTGAGTGCATAACAAATCATCTTGGACTACGTTATATAGTGAAAGTCCATGATGTTTTCCATGTTTCATTGCTTAAGAAGTATGTTAAATATGCTAATCATGTAATTGAGTGGTTTGTATTGCAGGTGGAGCCAGAAGGAGAATTCCAGCCGGAACCATAGTTTATTTTGTAGATAAAGACATTCATGCTTCGAAACTGAGAAATCGAATAGGTTAGAGTGAAATGGAAGCACTTTGGGCCCGATGAAACTACATGGGAGATGACAGATCAGATGTCAGCTATGTATCCTTGCTTCTTTGTTGGTTGAGCAAATTTTTTGGCATATGTCTTTGGTATATGTTCTTGGTACATGTTTTGGTGATGTTTGGTATATGTACATATGTATTTGCATGTAACTATCATCATGAGGAATGTTATAAAGCTCCAATAGGTGATATGGGTGTCATTTCATTATGATTTTATGCTTGTTATGTTGTTTTGGTGGTTTTCTTCTCATCAGGATGATCATTGTAAATACTGCAACAAACTAAGTTATAAATCTCCATGGGTAGTATGTTTTGCTTACAACAACCTTGTTGGTTGTAGGTGTTGTTGAACAACGAGGACGGTGTTCCCCCAAGGGGGAGGGTTTTGTAACAACCCTGATGAAAATTCCATGTAATAAAAGTTAATAAAGGAAAAATAATAACCACGATTGATGGGATACTTTTTCCAAGATGAATGTTGGGAAAAATCATAATGATGGGGATCACTAGTGATTGATTAATGGCTAAGGAAATTGGCAAAGGCAATGGAAAATGTGAAAGACAAAACGAAATTTTGGCACATTTATTTATGAAAATAATGGAAATTAGGAGAAAAGGGTGGTGAATGGTCACAGGTTGCATGTAAGGAGGAAAATGAAGAGAAATAATGGAAAATGAAGAAAATAGAGGCCTCATTAATAAAAAGGCTTCTAAGGATCAGTTCACAAACTTTTTCCAGTTTAGTTTTGGAGCTCTCTCTCTATTTTTTTTCTCTCATACTCTTGGACACTTAGAGTTTTCTTGGAGCACTCTTGGAGAGTGTGGCATACTTGGAGTTTTGGAGCAATAAGACAAAGAAAGAGTAGGAAGGCACACGAGGACATCAGGTTCAACAGCTACAACAGGCTTTGCTTGCAGGTACCAAGTTGCATGTATGTTTTCCTCACTAGTTTTGGCATGCATGGCATATGCATGTGCTTTATTAAGCATGATTTGTCACTGGCATGGAGGATTGCCTGGATTGACAGTGGATTTTCCTAGCCTTGCCATTTCTTGGATAGCTAGGGTGTTGTGGGTTTATTTATTTATATTCTGGTTGGTTCTCATGTTTCCATTAGCTTGGGTTGAGTTACTAATTCCTAGAGCCTTAGTTGGACGAACTCTGTGGAGCCCTGTAACAGCTTGGGTTGATTTATTATTCTTGGAGCCTTTATTTGGACAAACTATCTAGAGCCCTTGGTGGGTTGAGTTACTAGTCCTGGAGCCTTGGTTGCAATAAATTCTTTTGAGCCCTCGAAGGCTTGGGTAGAGATGAATCTGGTGATGGTTTTGTGATGTCTGGTCATGAGGTGGAATCACTGCTTGATGGGTTGAGGTGGTTGGCTTTTGGAAGCCCTTGATGGTTTTGGATTGACATGTTTTATGAGATCCCACGTTCATGCTTGGAATATGGCATGGGGGTGATTCGATGAAGAGAGATTTGGTGCTACCATGTCTACAGTCGGGTATTTCATGGAAGTCCCACAACTAGTTGGCCTTTGCATCATTAATATGAGGTTATGTCTCCTTGTTATTGTATGAGTATTGTATTCGTTTATACGTAGATCATATATTTGTTGTTTACTTGGTATTTCTGTTGTATGGATCTCATCATTTTTTTACTTGTAAATGAATGAACAATGTATCTATGGCGTAATGGATGAAAGTATAGCTAATGTTTTGAGGCATCAATGCTTCTTAGTGATTTTCATATGTGTCTGAGACCCCTATGCTTAGATTTGGTTTTTACACCTGTAGATTAAATATTTCTGATATGTTTGACGAAATGTTTGTCATGGTTAGTATGGGTCCACTCAAGGGCTTGTTCAAATAATCGTATTTGTATCATCATTCCATTGTTTTATTTTTGTTCTGAAGGTGTCAGTTAGTTTTGAGCAGTGAATTGGGCTCTGGCCCTAAAAGGGTGGCTCAAATCTTGAGGACGCTAGCACAACACTGAGTATAATAATCATTGGACACTGGCATACCATGTTTTGGGAGCATCTAGAGCATTCTAGACGCATGCATGCTCATATCATGAGAGCTTCTAGGGGTTAATTGGTCTAAAAACTCAGTGAAACCCAAGGACTGGTTATCTAGGAGGTTGGGATGGTTCCTAGGAGTTTTGTCGCTGATGTGGAAGGTATGTATGGTGTGTTTCCGTCGGTTCCACTTCCTTAAGGTGACTTAGGAGGTAGAATCATATCATAGTAACTTATCATCACATGTTTACCATGGTTGGTCGATTAATTGAGTAGATGTGAGAGGAGGGTGTTACAGTATTGTATCATAAGAGTTTCATCCTTGTATTGACAGATTTTTTTTTCCATTCAATCATCATTCATTTGCAAATACTAATGAAGAAGCCTCACCACTCTTGACCAAGGGGTCACAGATGTATTCCACACTAGACGAACTTTGTTATCAAATTCTGTTGTGTGCATTGTATTATGATCTCATTTATGTTTCCTCTTATTTACTTGTTTTTCACATGTGTTTTTTCATACTCTTTTCCATGTAATTATGAATACATCATATAAGAAAAGATCTTGGTTAATTCTAGTAACCGAGAGAACCTACATCACTATTCTCCATAATTAATCTTCATAGATGATCATGTATTTACCCCTGTAATGTTTCCTTCCCAATTTTTCTTATCAATGACACTTACATGCATTCATGTGCCACATTAAGCATTAGAATATATGTCCTCCATTTTGTATGCTATGAATCTTCCAAGTGGGTCACTCAAATGTCCTCATTATGAAGCAAGCCTAATGCTCCAAGTATTTTTCTTCAAGGAATATAAAGCATGATATAACTCCTCCAAGTGGATCACTTGCAATGTCTAAAAGCTACCTTCTAAAGGAGAATAGTAAGATAAGCTAATAGTGAAGGTTTAAAGAAGATAGAGTTAGGTCATTGATTCCCACACTAATTATGGTGATAAATACTCGTAATTTGGTTCTAGAATAGCCTTGAATGCATTGCCAATTATCTCATCCATTAAATTTTGAATTACATACTATGAAGCTCCATAAGTTTTCTTCTTCCATGCATCCCTCTATTCAAATTTTATAGATGAAGTAGATAAAATCCTATATAGATCTTGTTGTAATTTTACCCTCTAAAACTAAAATACATACTTGTAACCAAATATACAAAATATTGTTCAAAAATATATCTAATACATTATCCCTATTAATGGATATGGTGTTATGTATCCATATCAAAGTAACTCAGAAATAAAAGAGGATATAGATCAACGACTACATAATAAGCCACTTCAAGGGGGAAACCTCCCTTTACATCACATAAATGAACAATTACTAGATGATTCAAATGACAAGACCTCATCGATATAAAACAGAGTTTAAAGGGTTGAAATATAATTAGGGCCTACATAATAATAATAATGCAAAGGCTCAACAACAACAATAATGGGATTCTATGGGGCACAAAAATAATAATATAGGGGCTACACTAGTATTATAGGGACCTAACATTCCCCTCCCTTTAAAAAAAGTGTTTTCCTCAATGCTTGAGTAGTTTTGGATGCTTCTATATGAAACACTCATCCTTTTACGTGGAATTTTCAGCCGGTAAGTTCTTCTACTTAATGAGATACTAAAATTTATTGATTTTGTAGTTTTCTGATTATTGTTAAATTATTGCTTCAACGTCCAATATGATTTTTCCTTCCTCGTCAAGTTCTATCAATATGATTTGAATTGGGAGCTTGTCACCTATAACCTTCTTTAAGCATGAAACATGAAAAGCTAAGTGTACTTGTGAAGATGTAGGCGGATCCAACTTGTATGCCATAGTACCAATCATTTGCAACACCTTGTAAGGGACATAGTAATTGAGTTATAATTTATCATCCTTCTTAGATTTCTTGAGGAACATTTGTTTGTATGGTTGTAGTCGTAAAAATACCCAATCACCCACATCAAAACTTCTTTCACTATGATGTTGATCTGCTTATTATTTCATTCGATTTTGCACTAGAGTCAAATTATCCTCCAAGAGATGGAGAAGTTATTTTTGATGCTCGATGTGATCTTCCACTTCTTGAAACTTATAAGTATCTCTTAATGAAGATGTGATGGATGGTGGATGATATCTGTCGCGCGGAATGAGTCGATCTTGCGGACAAGATAGACCTTCCTAGAATCTAAAGAAGACCTAACGACAAGCAAACCAACCAGACACTATCTTTCTCTAAATATGCTTCAATAAACAATAGCAAACAAAGGTTTCTAGGGCCTACCTTTGGTCCAACACAAGCTTGTGGATGCCCTCGCTCTTTTGATCCAAATGAGCTCCTCTTTGCGAATCTGCAAACACAAACAAGGCAAACAAATAAAATAGCACCTGAAAAACCAATTGTAAAACTAAATGCATGAAACATATTTAACATAAAAGTCACGGAGTCCATGAAACAAATAACATAAGATACTTGTTGAGAAAAATGAGTTTGATTGTATTAATTCAAAAGAAGAAGAACCTTAAAACCTTTGCCTTGACGTTGTACAAGCTCCTCCCAGGGTCCAACAAGATGTTTCCTCTACTTTGACAAGTTTCACTCACTCTCCAATGGAACCAAGAGGTATGTGATCTTTCCTCTCAAGCTCAACCAAAGAGTCTCAATTTCACCAGCATTTACCCTCAAAATGTTCAGCTTCTAACCTCCCTAGTCCTCACGCCAATGCCTGTATTTATAGTGTAATGGAGGGAAGTTACTAGGCCCTCCTTCAAAGGGATAAAGCCCTCTTTCAAAGGGATAACTCCTTTAGTCAAGGGATTAGCTCCTTCTCTTTTGGGATGCATGAACCACCTCAGAGCGAACAATCCACATCAAAATTCCTTCTAGAAAACTCTAGAATTAACCCAAAGTGAGTTTTTTAAGATAAAAATTGCGCCTTTTGACTTTCACAGGGGTCCGCACCTGCACCATTAGGAACAGAGCGGGTAGGTACGCAGCTTTTGTACACAGAAGGTGCGGGACCGCAGGTGACCATGGGAGAATGTGCAGAACCAGAGTTACATTGATTTCTAATGTCTTTCTCCCACTTCCAAAGCTTGATTTGAAGAGCTGAGGTTCTAGACTTGATTAGGAGGATAGTACAAGTGATGATAGACCCATACTGACTGCAAATAATCATGGTGACGATATTTTTGTGTAACAGATTGCCCCCTAAAGTGCAAAGTCTGTAGTAGATGAGGATTTCATTTATCATATAAGAAGAGTGAAGTACTTTATCATTTCGAGGATTATCTTGTGGAGAGCCCGGTCGGAACCTGTAAAAACATTCAATGCAAGATATATATATGAGATCATATCATCGCTGAGGTAGGCATTCCCATACTCAGATAAAAACTAACTAGAAACCTATCTACTGCTCCGATATAGAAATGATCTTGTAAAACATCATAAGTATAGACTCGTGTGAACACAGTATGGACGCAGCCATCTTTTATGAATAGTCCACAACATAATGAGTACAAAATTCCTCGCAGCCTGGATGGTGGAAACTAGATCCAGGGTCTTCATTTCTACTTCCCGAAATAGTACGATCCTATGCATGCGAATAAATGTGTTGATGTCGAACATGGTAGAAACCACTTGATTACCAGTCAATGATGTAAACTGTTAACAAGTGTGAGAGAAACCACCAGTGATGTCAATGGCTCTCAAAGTACCCAATACAATCCATGAGATCTAAGTAGATGTGTTGATGTCGAACACATCATGGAATCCTTTGATCGAAAGTCAATGATGTAAACTGTCGTCAAAGGCAAGAAACCTGCCATTGAGGCATGCAGATCCCAAGGTACTGACGATCTCTAGATCATCTTTCTAGATAATGAGCTGAAGTCGATAGAAAGCAATCCGTTGCAGGCAAGCCCACAACACGAAATCATAGATCAAGTTGAAGAAATTTTGTTGCAAGGACTAACTCAGGGATGGTCAAGATGGATGACAGATATTTTGCAAATGAATGGCTTATTAGCAGTGACCTCTTGAACACATAACGACACGACAGATGGCTTGGTGACAATTGACTCAAAGTTAATACCCAAAAACCGGCTGAAGACTTTCAATGTGGTTTGATCAACTGTTAGGCAAAGGATTTCCCAACCCAGGTGCATTGAATGCTGAGTAGGACCGGTGCTACTTGGGAGCATTCGTTACTCACTCGCATCTTTATTTGTGATCATTGGGCCGACCCTAGAGAAAGCAAGCAGAATATGCGTGGAGAAGCCCATCCCTTTTATTCCTTTCTCCATCCTTATTTAGAACCTCCCATCCAGTGATTAGATCCTGTTATTAGAATCCAGTTGGTTAATGGGATCATATTTCTACTGCATGTACTGAATGAAGCAACTAGAAGAGCATTCCAACCATTAGTGTACTCCGTGTGATGGATAAAGATAAGAGTTTTCAAAAAGCGATTATACGACCATGTTTCAGTAAAGACAACCTACCTTTATGACCAATTCGGTATCGATTCAAGATGCTCTTTTTTCACTTTTGCTTAAGGTGCGAAGCCGCCAGAGGAGAAAAAGGAGGTGCTCGACTGTTAAGGAGAGGGAGAGGAGAGGAAAGACATTGAGGAAAGAGAACTACCATGATGGGTCGTGTGAACCCGGCATCCCAGGCACTATACGTGCGTTCTTTCGGTAACCTTCGGGGCCCTGGACATAGCCGTTAGTAAAACTTCTCATTATGGTATAGCGCTCCTTTCCATACCACCTTAGCTAGGACCTGTGCTTAGTAATTCTCTTTATGCTGATCCTGATCCTTATTTTATGCTTCATTGGATTGGTGGGTTCTTCATGCTTCATACTTGGGTCTTGCTGGGGGCAGGCTGAATACGGGGATCTTTATGCTCCATTTGAGGTCATGCTTCATCTTGGGATTGAGGATGGGGTCAGGCTTATCATGCTTGCTTTAGTCATCTGGGCTCAGGCTTAGGATCTTGCTTGGCTCATCTACGGGGCTGGCTTAGGGTTATAACTAGGCCCGCTAGGGATTTATCACTCACCTTCCCTAAAAGGGTGAGGGATTTATCACTCATCCATCCGATGGGTGAGGGTGAGCCTGCCGAACTCTCGACCCCCGCCATCGATTTATCTCTCATCCATCCGATGGGTGAGGGTGAGAAGTGTCATGTTCAAGAGGGGTTACAAAGTATGACAAACAGACTCATTTTTCTCTCTTTTCCCCCACCATTTCTGGCAAGTACCTCTTTATTTTTGACAATCTTGAGGAGGATAACATTTGCTTGATTATAAGCTCATCCTTCGGATGAGTCCAACATAGTTTAAATTCGAACCCTAAGAAGGAGTGGTTCGTTCCTGTTTGCAATTGAACAGGTCCTTTACTGTGAAATTTTAACGAGTCCAGTATAGGAGAAACTCGGTGTTTTTCAATTTTAGAGAGTCTGAAAAAACTTAAGAAAACTCCAGGGTTGACCTTTCTCGTAAATTTGTGTCTCCCAAGCCCGAAAAAGTATAAAATAATACTTGAGAGAACCACTTGATCTTTTACGACCAAGGAGTACTTTTCGTTATTAGTGTCATTGACCCGAAAAAGTAAAAAAAACGATCAACGACACGTCGTTTTATAACCAATATCGAATTTGAAACGACAAAAATCTGGCAATCTTTTCATGTTTTTACGGTCGGAAAAGAGCTGTAAGTGGATCGTCTTTTAATTCCATTTTAACGAGTGTAAAAGAAACGCTCGGCAATCTTTTCATGTTTTAGGAGTCAGAAAAGGGCTTAAAGATGACTCTACTTGTTTTTTCGTTGAAAATGATAGATTTCGCCTGAATAATCCTGTATTCTGCACAAAGACACAAACATTACTCATACCTGTTTGAAATTGATAAAAGCGTTGCAAAATACCTTTTCAAAGTGAAACATAAACAAATTTGTGATTTATTTACTCAAAAAACTTATAAAAAGGGCCTTTGTCAATTCGTTTTTACCGTTCAAGTTTGGGTGAGAAAATAGTGCTTTTGCTTAGAAAACTTCCCGTGAAGATTGTGGAAAATCCAACTGTTGGAATCGAGTGCCGTCTTCTCCATGTAATCCACATCACCTTACTCTTCATTTTCAACCGTTTAGTTTTTTGATTTAGCCCCTCATTTTTTTTTTCGGGAGAGTTTTTTAGGCGCAAAACCCGCGCGCGGGGGTCCGCAGGTTTACCATTGCGGACCCGCAGACCTCGACTTTTTCTCCATTGGGAAAAAGCTCGGGGTCCACACCTTCCGTGTAGACAAAGTGCGGATCCACGCACTGTGTCTAATGTGGAGGGTGCGTACCCGCAGCAAGGGTTTTGAACCTAAGATTCCTCAAAAATGGACTAATCAAAAAGTTTTCTAGCAATCTAATTAAACTTTATACTTGATGCAGAGGATATATCATGCTAGATTGGCGAGAACGAGAGCATGAGGACGTGGATACCGCTGCATGAAATCATCAGCCTTCACTTTATGCTTTGAGGGCATGCGGACTGTACAAGTTCTGGACCATTCCTGGCATGAAGGCTCAGGTAGATTTCTTACAGTGGCTGGTTGACAGGTGGAGTGTACAGGACCAGTGCTTTTTCATTGGCGGACACCAGCTCGAAATCGAGCTGGAGGAAATTTATTTCTTGACTGGTTTGCCTAAGAGAGGCAAGGACTTGACTCTATTCGGGACTAGGACAGGTGGCCAGTCTGTCGATAGCCTTCGGCTAGAGTACTGCCACAGCCAGGCTAAAGACAAAGGGATAGATATAAAGACCATATCCCACCCTGAGCTCATGGTGATTGCGTTTACTGTCACCAGACTTTGTGGAGCTGCTGCATTACATGTTTCCACCGGATCCCAGATGCGTATGGCAGTTGATTGCTTTCAGGGCACCATCTTCAACTGGTGCAATGCTGTGCTGGCCAATGTGAAAGGCCAACTAACCAGGGCCAAGAACGGACGACTAAAGACCTTTGGTTATGGGGCTTTGGTCATGAGTTTTGGCCTGGAGAGGGTTCCTATGCTGATCCCACAGCATCTTACTGTTGGAGCTGGGCTTCCTCGAGAGCCCAAACTGATGCGATGGGTTGCAGTCATGGCCCGTCACCCGGACGAGAGGACAGAGGTTGCTCGGTTCAAACCTGAGTATTTCCAATGGTTGGAAAACCAGGTTTTTTGCATTCAGGATTTCCCTTACGCTGGGATAGATTTCCGTGGTGACCCAGACATGGTTCTTCCACCAGGAGAGCAGTGGGATAAGTCAGGTAAAATCCTTTTCAACCTTCCCTATTTAAATTTTTTTTATTTTTCATCGTCTCAAAACTGATAGTAAAAATTTCAAATGCAGATGTGGGTCCACAACGACCAGCCGCTCTCCGGCCTTTCGAGAGGAGGCAACCAGTTGCACCCGCGCCAGCCCCACAGGACGAATCAGCAGAGGTTTTGGCCGAGTTGGAGAGTCATCTTGAGCGCTTGACGGGAGATATTCCTGAGACTACTATCGATGACATCCCTCGTCGACTTCAGCGCTATGTGATTGGAGTCCCGGGACCTTTTAGGAGGTTCCTTTGTAAGGTGGCTCAAGCAGTGGTTTCTTATAGAGATCATCACTAGTGATAGGATGATCGCCTTTCGTGGGCACATGTGACATTTTTGTTTTTTGTACTTATCATTTTTGCCGATCATAAGGTGTTTTTCAACCTATGATCGAAGACGATGTATTTTTTGACACACTCCTATATATATATATATATATATATATATATATATATATATATATATATATATATATCACTATTGCCGGCTTATCTTGTTAAACATGTGTGATGAAATGTTTTTAAATTTACATGTATGATTATTGCAAATGTCTACTTAACATTCGAGAAGCAATTGCATCTGCTAATGTATTTAGAGATCTTGGAATATGCTGATATTCAATATAATCAAATTCACGTTCCAAGAGACGCACTCTCAAAAATAATCTCAGTAACACTGGATTTCTAATGGCATACACTCTATTAAGCTGTAATACAACGAGTTCAGAATCTAACCTCACTATCAAACTCCGAATCCCAAATGAAATAGATTCAGATAATAACTCAATCACTGCACTATACTCGGCAATGTTGTTTGTTGTTTGACCGAGGCTTACCCCATGCATAGAAACTAACTCGTCAGAGGATGAATAGATAACCCAAGCTGCGGAAGAAATGTTTCGTGTACTACGACAAGCACCATCAGCAAATCCAATGTATGTTTGAAGAGGCATCGAAATCTGCAATATCAACAGTAAAACCAAGATAAGCCAGAATAATGACGAAAAACACTCTCTAAGCTAAGCACACTTTTTCAACTAAAACACACTTGCTAGAAAGAAAAACTAACCTAACTAAAAATCTCCATACCCATTCTTTTAAGCATAGTACCTCTTCAAGTAAAGGCCATTTCTGGGTTTACCCAAAGAGTCCCCATCAAAGTCTACCAATTCATAAGCCCCTTTGGCTAGCTTTCGCTTGACAACATAGGGCCCATGCCACATAGGAACGAATTTTCCAGCACCTAACTTATCGTTAGCTTGATCATACAATAACACTAGGTCTCCTTCCGAAAAATTTCAAGGGGTCACATTTCGATCATACTGAGCTTTCATACATTTTGCGTGAGTCTCGATCGCCAATGCAGCATCACGTCGATTCTCATCTAATTGAGCTAAGTATAACAAACGCTTTTCCGCTTCGGAAGTAGTCGGAAATAACTCGATGGCCATTTGCAGTGATGGGATTTCGCATTCAATGGGTAGCACAGCTTCCAAACCATAAACTAGTTGGAAAGGAGTGAACCCTGTTGATGTTTTCACTGAGGTTCGGTACGCCCAAAGCGCTGAAAATAGCATGTTGTGCCAATTCGACCGATGAATGCCAATGATTCGTCGGATCATGATAACTAAAACTTTGTTGATGGACTCAACCAGACCATTAGCTTGTGGATAATAAGGAGTTGAGCTATCGTGACGCAAGCCAAGCTGTCCTGTAAGTTCTGTCATCATAACGTTTCGAAAATGGCGCCCATGATCAGTGATTATCACTTGTGGGACACCAAACCTAGCAATTATATGATTGAACATGAAAATCGCAGTTGTCTTGCCATCTGCTTCGAATGTAGGCATCGCCTTGGCCCACTTAGTAAAATAATCCACCGCAAGGATGATATACGCATGCCCCCCGGCCGAGTGAGGGTTACATGTAATAAAATCGATACGCCATTTAGCAAAAGGACCAACGCAATTATAGGGTGGAGAGGAGCAGGTGGAGCGCGCATCTTTTGATCAAACACTTGACAATTGTTGCATTTTCGGAACGCAGTAATACAATCTTTAAACAAGGACGGCCAGAAGTAGCCAGCGTGCAATATCTTTTGGGCTGTGGCATACCTAGACATATGACCGCCACATGCTCCAGAGTGACAGTCATTTAGAACCCTTTCAGCCTCTTCGTGAGTTAAGCAACGTCGAAAAATAGAGTCCGCCCCACGGCGATAAAGAGTATCTCCAATAATTTTGAATTGTTGGGACTGGAATCGAATTTTCCGACGTTCCGATCTTGAAATTTTTGGCCGAAAGGATTGGGTCTGGAGATAGACGATGATATCCCCATACCATGGATCCAAAGTACTGATTAGAAACAAGGATTCATCTGCAATGGGCTCCTCCACCACAGTTTCCGTGTCAGCATGCGGGAAGTCACACATTAACTGCGCGAAAACTAGAGATTTCTTAGACTTGGATTTCTCAAATTCCAAATCAAACTCCTGCAGGATAACGATCCATTTAGAGTACTTGCCCCCTAGCAATTGTTTGGTCAAGATGTAGATCATAGGGTTGCAATCCGAAATGACTGTAGTTTTACGTAGTAAAATGTAGTGACGAAAACGTTGGACAGCATGAACGACTGCCAATGCCAATTTCTCCACATGTGAGTATTTTAGCTCAGTTGGATTTAACGTTCGACTAAGGTAATATATCACATGTTCCGTTCCGAATTCATCTTCTTGAACTAAGACCATTCCAATGGTGGAATGGGATGCGACGAGATACAAAAAGTAATCCTGGTTGTAGTTGGGAGGATGCAACAACGGTGCATGGGTCAACG
The DNA here is from genome assembly GCA_031772625.1 of Pinus tabuliformis. Classification (NCBI taxonomy): domain Eukaryota; kingdom Viridiplantae; phylum Streptophyta; class Pinopsida; order Pinales; family Pinaceae; genus Pinus; species Pinus tabuliformis. The sequence continues at coordinate 149,128,529 of CM062804.1, read as the reverse complement.
TGTGTTTGAGTGCATCAAAAGATTTCTGAGCTATCTCATCCCAAGAAAATTGAGTATTTTGTTTCAACAACCGTGTAAAACCCTTTGTAACCTCGGCGTAGTTAGGAATGAATCGTCGTAAAATGTTTGCTTTCCCCTGCAAACTTTGGAGTTGGCGAAGACTCGAAGGAGGAGGCAAATTGATAATAGCTTCGACCTTCGAGGGATCAACGCGAATGCCGGTTTTCAAAACTACAAATCCAAGCAATCGACCCGTTTCTATACAGAAGACACATTTGTGTGGGTTCAACCGAATACGATAATGCCTACACCTCATAAAGATTTCTCGTAAGTGGATGAGGTGATCAGATTGATGTAGTGAATGAGCAGGCAAGTCATCGAGATAGGTTTGCACAATGTGCTTGATGTCATGAAACGTATAAGACATCGCCCTCTGAAAAGTTGCTCCGACATTCTTAAGCCTAAAAGGTAATTTTCAATAAGCAAATGTCCCCCATGGACAAATAAAAGCCGTTTTTGGTTGATCGGCAGGTAGAATGTTGATTTGATTGTAACCGTCCATAAAGGAAAATATCTCGCTGCTGGCACAATCATCAATGATTTGATCGATATAAGGAGTTGGGTAGTTGTCCTTTGGACAAGCTCGATTAATGTCCCTATAGTCGATGCATATTCTTATTGTTCCCTGTTTTTTGTTAACCGGAACAATATTTGATACCCAATCCGTTAACGGGATCAGATAAATGAAACTTGCTTTCAACAGTTTTTCAACTTCTGCTTTAATTGCAGCAGCTTTTCGTGGGTGAATCTGACGAAAACGTTGTCGGACGGGTTTAGCATCCGGGTAAGTCTTGATCTCATGAACAACAATCGTGGGATCAATTCTTGGCATTTCCTCATAGGACCAGGCAAACACGTCGCGGAATTCTTGAAATAGGGCCTTATATAATTGAATTTCGTCATCTGTACACGAGGCACCTATATGAATGTTCTCAACAATTCCGGGCTTAACCGAAATGTCAATGGGAATAGTTCGAGAGATGTTTCCCAAATTTAACTCTGAATCGGGATGTTTCATTGGATTCTGAGGTTCCTTGACATATTCGGTCGTAAAGATTGATGAGAAATTATTTTCAAAACGATCATCCTCAGGTAAAAATGAAGCTCTGTGATGGAGATCTTCCCATGGTAAATCATCTACACATAAGATTTCACGAATTTGCTCATCAGAGTGAACAAGTTCAGAAAACGTAGTTAAATCCGAGTTTGATGTGAAAAATGATTCCTCACAGACCACATTCATTAAGTCATTTTCGGTTGAACACAGGTCGGCAAAAGACTGTACAGCTTCATAGGCCATTTCATATGGACTCAAAGGCATGGAATTACCAAATGAGTCTACGTCAGATTTAGAAGGAACGATCCAAGGATCGTCATAAAAAATAGTGTCTGATGTAATCATATGAATAGTTGCAAATGAAGATGATGCGTTGATTGGAGGAAAAGGAAAAGTTCCCAGTAAACCTGCATCTTTAATTAATCCTACTCCAACATCCTTATATGGGATAGTCGTTTTACCAACATGCTGAATACTCTCCGAAGAGGCTGGGTCGGATGAAAAGTAAGCCAGCTGGTCTATTGTTACGATCTTTCCATTATGTGGAAACTTTATGACTCTAAAGACCGATGAAACGACCGCTGTCATAGCGTAAGACCAACTTCGACCGAAGAGAAGGTTGTAGTCTAGAGGGGCATCAACCACCTCCACATCTAGACTAACGGTTTTTCCTTCAACCCCTATAGGCAAATCCTGTAGAATGTCAAAAGGATGAAACCCACGGCCATCAAAGGCCTTAAGAATCGTCGGGGATTGATTTAGTGAAGGAGAACCAAGTGATCTCCAACACTGTATCGACATAATACACGTTGAGGCTCCCTCATCAATTACAGTCCGATGAATAGGCCTGTTTTTTACTATCACTGGAATCTGGAAAGCCATTTGATGAGGCAAACGTGGTGTACTACTTTCTAGATCAAAGGTTATTAGGTTCGGGTCCTGAACATCGACAGCTCCTATAGCCGACAAAAGTAATTTGTGTTGTGTTGGGCATGACTGCAGAACTTCCAAAGCCGACATTGCTGAGGGTGAAACAGCTAAATCCTCAATAATGTTATAATTCTGAGTCGCTCTCACATGTGGATTGAAAGCTGACCTTCGAAGTACACCCTTGGCGGGCAGTTTAATTACTATGTCTGGATTAGGTTTCTCGATCTGTAGTGGATCAGAACCGGGAGCTGAGGTTGATGGATTAGAATGAGAAGATTATGCTTCTTTGCCATCAACAGGACTTTTACTGCCATAATATTGCGATCGAGTTGCAATCCTTACATGGGACATCATCAATATGGGTTCTTCATTGGCACTCGAGGAAGAACCTATCATCTTGCTATCTTGATTTGGAAATGGATCCTTCAAAACAGCAGTAGTTTGGGAACCTTTGACAATTTTCGCAACCTCTGCTTGATGAGGGCAGTCTCTTGTGAAATGTTCTTCGTCACAAATGAGACACGGATAATGAGGTTTGCGCTTTTCATCACTGGATTCTGCCTTTTCAGGTTTCTCCTTTGAACTTTTGTCTATTTTATTCTTCTTTTTTCCTTTCTTCTTCCCACCTGATTTTGATTTAGCTGTAGATGATTCTACAACGTGAACATCGGCGGAAACCTCTGCAGAAGAATCTTCTGTCGGGGAATCAGGAAAGGTTATGATAGGAGAAGAATTCTTGGAAGACTTCTTCTTACTTTTAGTGTTAACCGTACCAATCATACCGTCAGTGGCATGAGATCCCGAAGGAGCTGCAGTGATTTGATTTGACTTGGGAAGATCGGGGATCTTTTCGTGTAACATACCTGACTGAGTATAGACCAAGTCAAGGTACTGTGCTTGAGTAATGACTTTCTCCTCAGTAACAACTCCAACTTTAGCAACATCTTCAGTGATCCTTGGCAACAAAGATTTTACAAACCACTCAGCCAAGATTTGATCCGGAATGAATACCTTCACTGAACATCGTCGACGTCTCCACTCATGAATATGATCTGAAATATACGTGGATGTCGATTGTTTTAGCGAAGTTAACAATTCCATGCCATTGTCATATCGGACTGGAAACTGGAAATGAGTTAAAAACGAAGTAGCTAACTGACTAAAATTATAAAAAGTGCCTTGCGGTAACTCAATGTACCACTTGGCCGCGAGACCAATCAGAGTGCGCTGGAAAAGTCTAAAACGGATCGAATCATCTGTGATGGAGTTAGACGCACACCAGAGGTGGTAAGTCATCACATGGTTCGACGGGTCCTCTCCAGATTTACCTTCGAACTTGGGAATGTCACTGGGAAACTTATTCGGCATTGGCGGCCAAAACGAAAGATAATTAATCGGATCATTCGTTAGGCGCGACAAGTCTGGTAAGTCCAAATTTGCGATAAATGGTAACTTCCGATTAGGATCCCTAAAACTCTGGGTCATGAGACCAGCCCCAGGAGGAGGATATCCAGGATAACTAGGAATAGGAATCGCGTTCGGGATATTGTATCCTCCCGGAAAACCAGGATTAACCATACCGTACTGGGGTTGTTGAGGTTGTTGATAAGTGTACCCAGGATACGGTTGATACTGATAAACTGGTTGCTAGATAGCAGAACCGAATTGGTACTGTCCCTAGTACGGTTGATAGGTGAATTGAGGCTGACTGGTGACAACCGTACTTAAACTAGGTTGTCCTACAGGCATCTGAACCGTAGTTTGAATGGTGGATCCAGACGGTGGTAAAGATGTCTGAGGAGTAGATACAGAAACAGTAAAAACCGCAGCTGTCGATACTCCAGAAGTAGGTGGGGTAGATGGAACAGATGTTGCGGTAGTTGCAACAGTCATTTGAGATGGAGTACGAGGCGCATTAGGCCTAGACTGTGAAACTACCGAAGGTACAGAAGTTTGAATGTTAGACTGGACTGGTTGGTGGGGTGAACCAGAAACTAAGTGTTGTCCAGTTTAAGATGACAACTGTACACCTGGCTGCAACACCTGTTGAGTTTGCAATGGATCCCACACTATGTTCATTCCGGGGTATTGACCCATAATAGGTTGAGAATATTGAGGACCATAACCGGGTTGAGCGGAGGTTGGATAGTTGAAAGGTACATTTCCCGTCCCTTGAACATAAGATTGCCCTTGGGGTGGTTGGAAACCTTGGTTCGAGTACTGACCTTGGGGTAGATATCCCTGAGGCACGTACTGATACTAGGGTTGACCTTGAGGTATAAATTGATACTGGGGTTGACCTTGGAGTACATATTGAGTCTAGGGTTGACCTTGAGGAACGTATTGTACCGTAGGCACATATTGTCCTTGAGGTTTCCCCCCAGATGCAAATTGTGTACCTTGAGGTCGTCCCCTAGGTGTTAAATGAGGCTGCCCCCCAGGCGGTAACTGGCCACCTTGAGGTTGAGAATTGGGAATAGAACCTGACATCATAAGAATGTCTTCTATGCTCAACGGCTTTGCACCATTACTTCCAGTGAATAACCCTTGTTCAATGGGTTGAGGAGATGCTCCCGAAAAAGTACCAGAAAGTGACTGATACCCAATGGGAACAGAAGGACCGTCGTACAAAAAAGATTCAGGCGATTGAGTAAACATGGACGACTGACCTGACATATTTACGGGAGTATAAAAACCTCTAGGATGATAAGGAGTACGAGGTGGTGAAAAGCTTAACACTGAATTTTCCAAATAATTAGTCAACGAAAGATACCAAGTAGTACTTCTAGGTGGACTATAAAAAATTGATTCACGCTCCCTTAGATCAATAACAGGCTGATTTTCAGGGATAAGGATGCCTACTTCTTCTTCCGGAGCAAGTTCTTCAATAGCTATCAAACCAGAAGGAAGATTTTCGGTGATTACTCTTTCCACCCTAGGTGAATTAGGACCACTAGAAGTAGGAGAGACAAACCCCGATGTTGGAGTAACAGGTTCAGATATGTCAGGTTCTTCGCCTATATCACTAGTAGATGAAAAGCTACCAGCAAGTTCGGAAACCAAAATAGCTTCAGGATTATAACCTGTTTCTAGAGTTTGGTAATCAGGATGTACAACCAACGAAGACTCTCCCTCTTCAGGTGACCAAACTTTACTGCCACTAGGAGTTACGAGGACTTTCAAGCCTAAAGATGGCTCGGGACTTCTTCAGGAGGTTGGCCCCGAAGTCTACGGGACTTCCTCAGTAAATCAGCCACGGTTACAAACTCAGGAGACTGGCCCTGAAGTCTACGGGATTGTCTTGGTAATTCAGCCACAGTTAAAAACTTTTAACTACTTCACACACAAACAAAGTAAAATCTCAATGAAAAACACCTAAAGCCTCTAAAGAACCCAACAAATTTGAATCACACGCCTAAAGAATCTAGAGATCAAACACACACAAACAGTAACTTTCCGGACCGAAAACACTAGTTGGTGATGAAATCCAACGTCGCAGAATTCAGTACAGAAATGGTGGTTGGAACAATTACCCCGGCAACCTGCTTAATGAATAGACTGGACCAAGTTCCTCCACTCTAACCGTCTCGAGTGAAGTGAACCCCCCAGAAAATCCAAGTGAGTCTAGCCGACGTCTGCTCCAGGTACAGTGGGATCTTCCCACCACTGTCACCTTAGGAAGCATCCTAAAGAATATGGTCACTAAGGCTACCAATTGAGACAAATACACCTGGGGGAACAGTCTACGATCCGATACGCACGCAAGGGCAGAGTAGCAAGCTCAATCCCCTTGAAGGCTCCTTAACATAATCCAAGGTTTACCAACAAGTGACCCCAGGCTCCTCGACAATGGTTAATCTGAGGTTTACCGTTTTTAATACGTGAACATCTGGCATCGTTCCCAATGAGGAAGGATTGATTCCCACACTGGTTCGGATACGATCTCGTGCTTCTCCTTTAAGAGGAGCTTTCCCAGAGCATAAATGCAACAATTTGATTTCTTCCTACCATAAGATACAGCTACTTGTTTGCTTTTACTGTCTTGGAGAGTTAATTACTCTCCTACTCCAAGACACTAGCATAAGCTAAATTGGTGTATCAGAGCCCTAGAAATAAAAGTTTACTAGGTGAATTTTACTTTAAGCGTTAATTTTAGTGGTTGTTATTTAAGTCAAGAGGTGGTGGAGATGAAACTCGTGGTGTAAAGACTCGACTCGAAATCACTAAAAAGATGCACCTAGGATGATTTAAACAATCTTTTCTCTTCGATGAACTTCTAAACTTAAGAAAGAGTTTGAGAAATGCAACTACTTTGTAAACACAAATCTTTCCTAATTAAACAAATTAAAAGAAGAGCTTTTTCTTTCCAAAGCACTCAAAACAAGACAACAAGCTATTTCACACAAATTTCCCTTTTCTTTTCAAAACAAAAAATCACTACAAAAGACAAACTTTTCCAAAAGAGATTTTGTTTTTTTTTTTCTTTTTTGAAAAAAAGACACTCAAAACTAACGAAAATTACTAACTTTGAGAGCTAGAAACTATAAAAAGCTACCTGGAGTTAAAGCCTACTAAAATTCTTTTTGAGGGTGTTTTACTTAGCTAAATGTGAGCTAAGGACTAATGTATGCAGAATCACAATTAGTCAAAAAACAACCAATCTTTCGTTTTCTTTTTGTAAAAATGAAAATTCCAAACTTTCAACTACAAGCTTTTCGAAATTTTGAAATGAGAAAACTCAAAGCGAATTACTCAACAAGGGGAGATTTCATAAATGGTCAGACTCACAAGAAGACCAGTAGACACCAAGGTAATCTGAGGTCTCTAGGGCTTCTAAGCTCAGAGCCACTACACAACCAAAACGAAAAACAAACCCAACAAGCAAAATTCCTAGGAATTCCACCTAAAACACTAATGCTAATGAAATTAAACCAAGGAAAGTTTTTGACAGGGAACAAGCAGGTCTGGGCAATGGCTAAAACTTATGAACAAATCCTAAACTGATAAAAAAGAGGAAGATTTTAAATTTTCCAAATTTTTGACAGGGTACGCAGGCAACCTGTTTACACAGGTGCGTCTACGCTCTGTGCACAAAGCAAAAGTGCATACAAGTACGCACTGTGCTTAACTCAGAGGGTGCGTACCTCTCCCAAAACTATGAAAAATGAAGACTAACTCAAAATTAACTAAATACACCCAATCCCACAGTCATCAAGTCAAAAACAGAAACAAAAAATATAGTTTCTCAAGTCAAAGTATAGACAAAGAAAACAATCAAGTCCCCAGTGGAGTCGCCATTCTGTCGCGCAGAATGAGTCGATCTTGCGGACAAGATAGACCTTCCTAGAATCTAAAGAAGACCTAACGACAAGCAAACCAACCAGACACTATCTTTCTCTAAATATGCTTCAATAAACAATAGCAAACAAAGGTTTCTAGGGCCTACCTTTCGTCCAACGCAAGCTTGTGGATGCCCTCGCTCTTTCGATCCAAATGAGCTCCTCTTCACGAATCTGCAAACACAAAAAAGGCAAACAAATTAAATAGCACCTAAAAAACCAATTGAAAAACTAATTGCATGAAACATATTTAACATGAAAGTCAAGGAGTCCATGAAACAAATAACATAAGATACTTGTTGAGAAAAATGAGTTTGATTGTATTAATTCAAAAGAAGAAGAACCTTACAACCTTTGGCTTGACGCTGTACAAGCTCCCCCCAGGGTCCAACAAGATGTTTCCTCTACTTTGACAAGTTTCACTCACTCTCCAATGGAACCAAGAGGTATGTGATCTTTCCTCTCAAGCTCAACCAAAGAGTCTCAATTTCACCAGCATTTACCTTCAAAATGTTCAGCTTCTAACCTCCCTAGTCCTCACCCCAATGCCTGTATTTATAGTGCAATGGAGGGAAGTTACTAGGCCCTCCTTCAAAGGGATAAAGCCCTCTTTCAAAGGGATAGCTCCTTTAGTCAAGGGATTAGTTCCTTCTCTTTTGGGATGCATGAACCACCTCAGAGCGAACAATCCACATCAAAATTCCTTCTAGAAAACTCTAGAATTAACCCAAAGTGAGTTTTTTAAGATAAAAATTGTGCCTTTTGACTTTCACAGGGGTCTGCACCTGCACCGTTAGGAACAGAGCGGGTAGGTACGCAGCTTTTGTACACAGAAGGTGCGGGACCGCAGGTGACCATGGGAGAAAGTGCGGAACCAGAGTTACATTGATTTCTAATGTCTTTCTCCCACTTCCAAAGCTTGATTTGAAGAGCTGAGGTTCTAGACTTGCTTAGGAGGACAGTACAAGTGATGATAGACCCATACTGACTGCAAATAATCATGGTGACGATATTTTTGTGTAACAATATCCATAAAGCACCATAACTTGGGTCATTTTTGATGTGGTATGGAAGGAAGTGTTATACCACCATTATGCCGGAGGTAACTACTTGATTCATTGTGTTTTTTGATAAGATAGAAAGAAAATAAAATATATTACCAATTTTTTTTTCACTATTCAGTATATGATGAAGATGGGTTACACTTTTGGGCCAAATGTGGTAATGAAATTTCAAAATTTTACTCTTTCATTGAATTGAAGCCCTCAAAATTCATACAAGATTTGTGAATTTTTATTTGGAGTAAAAGAATAATTTGTAGAGAATTATTTTTTTTTCATAATGATATTTATTGCGAAAAGAATTAGTGTCATATAAGCTATCAATTTTCCATTTAATTTTTTTTTTTTTTCCAAGCGAATTTACGCACATCTTAACATGTATTTGTGTGTTCACATGCAATAACTTAGTCTAAAATGTATAGTTTTTAAAATATATATATATGACCATTATGTACATAGAGAGAAATAAGTTATTCAAACTGAAACATTATTTTTATGCAAAATTATATATTTTATTATTTTTCAAAGTTAGCAAATTAATATTTGAATTGAATTTTTCAGACACCTGTGTTCACATATGATTTTTTTCTACTATCTAAATAAATTCAAAAACCAAGAGTACACTTTTGAATAGGACTAATAAATGAAGATGGTGGTATTTTTTGAAATATTCCTTCTTGACCTTATGGTAAGTTCTTAAAAATCCTGAGTGCCCTCTTATAGGAGAGGTGTGCAATTTCAAAAGAACCTTTTGTTTGAGTTGGGAGTTATTACATATATATAAGCAATCTTTATAGCATAGTGAAACATTTTTTTAGATGAATGTATCAGATGCACTAGGATATTCCTTTAACTTATACATGGGTGTCCAAACCTCTTTTTCATTCTTCCATTCATCCCTTGCTTTAGTTATCCAATGAAGTTGGATAATATAAATGACACAGAGAAATGCTTCCACATCCTCATCCCTTTTCTAGAGTCCATCTGCAACAACATTTTGGTTCCTTTTTCTATAGATGATTTCAAAGTCATAACCCGACATCTTTGTAACCCATTTTTGTTGTTATTCTGAAGATAATATTTCTTCCAAGAAGTATTTAATACTATCATGATTTTTTTTACGTTGAAGTGTCTCACCATTATGTAAGGGCATCATTGCTTTAGAACATGTAGTATTTCCAACATTTCCTTCTCATAAATAGGTTTTGTAAATATTTTACCTTTATTAGACAACTTTCAAAGGCAATGGGTCCTCCTTCTTGAATTAAAATGGTACCAATGTTATTTCCTGAGGCATCACATTCCATAATAAAGGTTTTTGTGAAGTCTAGTGTAGCTAAGACTGGAGCTCACCACATTGCTTCCTTAAGATGTTTAAAGGCCTTAGTTTCTTCTAGAGTCCAAAATATTGCATTTTCCTTCAGTAGTGGTGTTTCTTTTCTCCCATAATTATTGACAAACTTGTGATAATGCCCTGTCAACGGGAGAAATCCTTGAATATGCCTTAATTTTGTGGGGATTTTCCATTCCTTTATGGATTTAATTTTTTTAGGGTCTACCTTAACACCCTAATGAGTTACAATATGACCCAAATATTCCACTTCATGTACCCCCAAGGAAACATTTGGAGCGTTTTTCATACAATTGTTTCTCCTCCAATAGTTTGAGCACCCTGTAAACATGTTGAACATTATCTTTCCAAGAATCGATATAGATTAGTATATCATCAAAAAATACTAACAAAATATTTCTAAGGAAGGGTTTGAAAGTGGAATTCATCAAACCTTTAAATTTAGAAGGTTCATTAGTGAGGCCAAAAGGCATGACAAAAAATTCATAATGACCTTCATGAGTTCTGAATGTTGCTTTTGGAATGCCTTATGCCTTCATTCTAAATTGATGATATCCTGAATGAAGATCCATCTTGGTGAAGTAAATTGCTCCATGTAGTTCATTCCAAAAAATCATCAATAATAGGAATGGGAGATTTATATTTAATAGTGACCTTATTTAGCTCTCTATAATATAGACATATATGCCATGATCCATCCTTCTTATGCACCAATAATACTGAAGAATAGAAATAACTTTTGCTAGGTTGAATTATACCAACCTCTAGTATTTCTGTAACCATATGTTCACTTTCACTCTTATGGGCATAGGGATATCTGTAAGGTCTGATATTTAGAGGAACACTTCCTAGAATCAAATAAATAACATGATCATGATCATCAATATATGGGATACCTTTGGGAATCTTAAATACCTTGTTATTATTTTCAAAGACTCTTTTGAGATATGGAGAAATGGGTTACTTAGATGTTTGAACACCTACTAAGCATAATTTTGCAATTACCCCTCGTTTTTCCTTCTTCAAAATCTTTATCATGCCATAAGAGCTTATTATCTTCCCAGGTTTCTCTACGATACCCTTTAATTCAATTTCCTTCCCTTCCCAGAAAAATTTCAAGAAATTTTTTTTAGAACTAGAAGTTAATGTCCCTAAATATTGTAACCATTTGACTCCTAATACAACATCGACACAACCCCTTGGAATGGGAAACATTGGACTATTCAATACATATTACCCAATGATTATATTGATACTATGGCACTTCCCTGAGAAATTTATAGTTCCTTCATTTGCAACCATCACTTGACACTTTGGTGTTGGATACAGAAATTAATTCAAATCCTTGGCTATCTTACAATGAATAAAATTATGAGTACTGCCTGAATCAATCAACACTATTACCTTTTTCTTCTTGATATATCTTTTTATCTTGAGAGTTTGAGTAGTAATAATTCTCGCCAATGATTTACAAGATATGGTAGGATTAATTTTGTATGTTTCAACCCCTAGGGTTGGTTCGTATTGTATATCTTCTTTTGTTGATGTTTTTTGTTCCTTTTCTTCCTCCTCTTCACAATCTATGTAAGATAACTTCTTCGCAACACACTCATGGCCTTTAGTGTATTTGTATCACAATTATAACAAAGCCCTTTCACTTTTTTTTTCTTCCAGTTGTTGTGGTGTCAACCTTGTAGGTTGCGAGAGGCTAGGAGCGGCAACACTTCCATATTTATAATTGTGAGTGGTAGACTTCCCTGTTGCCATATTTTTTATTTCAACTTTTCTTTCTACCCTAAATGCATTCCCCAATGACTTAAGTTCCCAAAGGTGAACCTCGTGTTGGATTTTATCCTTTAAAGTTCTTATTAAGACATCAATCAGATGCTCCTCTAGAATATCAATTACCTTGATATTCAATGATCCAAGAGGATCTTATCAGGCCAGTGTATCAGGAGAGTTCAGGTTGTCTTCAGCTTCATCAGCTTGGCCAGTGTACTTCAGTTCTTTTGATGTTGGTTACTTCATCAGTTCTTCATGCTGGAAATGTGGTCCAAATTGATGTCATGTAGTGACAAATATGTTTTCTAATGGGTTTATTTATGGTGGAAATAAAGCCTAAGTCTAAGACCTAACTCATTGTAAAAACCTAAGACCTAGCCCTAAAGCTATGGTGTCAAACATATGTTAAAAACTTAATGCTTGTTGAGATTGCAACAATATGATGGAGCTTAGTGAAAAGAGTCACCTTCACTAAGTGGGCCCGCAGGAAAATTATGGTGCAAGTTCTATTTTTGGATCCCAGCAGGGATGATCACAGCAGGAGTGACCACAGCAGGGATGATCATAGCAGGAGTGACCATAGCAGGAGTGATCACAGCAGGAGTGATCAAAGTCTATTTTTAGACTGGCTGTCCAAAATAGAAAAGTCAAATATTATTGTCTCATAATAATATTTGGACTATAAACTTGATCTTATTCTCTTGGAGCACTTCAGTTTGAGCTACAGATGTGGCACATGCAGCTGTTAGAAGGAAGTACACTTTCTTTGTGGTTCAATTGAGTTGTTTCATGCATGACTTCAGTTAGAACTCAATCAGTTGAGTTTGGTGGAGTTGATTGTGGAGTTGATAGAGTTGTGTTCAGTTTGACTTGGTTAAACTAGTTGTAGTTAGTCTAATTGCAAATAGACTAATGATGAGTTATTAACTCATAATACAACTGTAGAATACATCAGTTAACTCAGTTGCATGTCAGTGCATGTTCAGTTCAACAGGGACAGGTGTTAGAGAATGAGATTGCTATCAGTTGTGAATATAGTTGTGCATGAGGATTTGCACAATCAAGGGATTGAGTATGCCAATGAGTTTGCTCATGTATTTTCCCAGTATTATAGCCTCTGCCCACGTCTAACACAAAGTGAGTGACTCTTTGGAGGTGAAATACGAGTTTGGTAAACCATTCCCATTCATTCTTGAGCAGGTATTGAGCTGTGGAGGCAGGAAAGCAGTGGGGAGATTTGGAGATCAGATCTGAGCTGTATTGTGTGTAGCATGTGGAGATAGTACTGAGTACTTGTGAGGAGTATTGTACTATGTATTGTTACATGATTCAATCACTATAATATACAGATAGTTGGGGTTTTTAGTGAGATGCTTTCCCCGGGAAAATACTGTGTTGATATGTGTGATTGATGCTTCTATGTACGCCTGTGAATTTTTCTGCTTCTGTAAATTGATGATCAACGTAGAGGAGGTTATGTATTATGCATGTTCCACTTATAAGTGTATAATCAGGATAATCTCTGTGAATATGTGTCATATTATTGAAAATTTCTACATGGTATCGAAGCTGTTGATCATCAGATCTACTATTCAGGAAGTGTTTACATTCTATTTCTTCAGGCAGAGTCTGTAATCGGGCCAGGTAGCCTCTGGATTCATCCTTCCTTTGGAAGGTGAGATATCCGATGAATGCCCATACAGTCAATCTCTTTACGAGAAATATTGTGTTCTCACGAATCTTAGATCCGAGGCAGTTGAGTTGGAGCTGGTGGAAATCGAATTTGCAGCAGTGATGTTGAAATGTCTTTCAATGGATTGCAAATGTTATTCCAAAGCAAGAACGACCTAGCGCTCAAGGATAAAATCAAAAACAATAAAGGTGAGAATGGATCTTCATCAAAGGTATCTGATTAAGAGAATTTCGCTTTGGCTGCCAAAGCAAAGAAAGGGAAGAGCAAGAAAGCTTGTCAGTCTAGTGCGAAAGGCAAGAAGCATGATATGTCCAAGGTGAAGTGTTTTCACTGTCACCAACACAGACACTATGCCACTAATTGTCCGCAGAAGAAGAAGAACAAGCAGGCTGCTAGATCTTCAGCAGGAGAGGCTCTAGCCTCACAGTTTGAGCTTGATTTTATTGATCGCATGCTTGGTTTCAAGTGTGATGGGATCGGTATGGTTCTTGGACAGTGGTGTGTCTTTTCACATGAAGGGAGATAGAGATTTGTTCTTTGATCTGGAGGACAAAGATCTTGGAGTGCACATCGAGATGGGCGATGATGGTAGATACAATGCGACCAGTATCAGTACCATTTCCTTTAAGAGGGAGTCTGGTAAACCCTTCGTATTGAAGGAAGTCATGCATGTTCCAGGATTGAAGAAGAATCTTATCTCAGTGGCGATGTTAGAAGACAAGGGGTATGATGTTGTTTTCAGCGAGGGAAAGGCCTTCCTGCGCAGCAAGACAACTGGTGAGACCCGGAAGATAGGGGTTCGAGTGAGGAACCTTTATCAGTTGCATGTAGATGGATGCGCAGCAATGGCAGGCAAGGCAGAAGGATTGGTGAGCCGGGATGATGGCGAGTTGTGGCACAAGAGATTGGGTCACCTTCACCATGGAGCCTTGAAGATACTGCAGTAGATCACTACAGGGCTTCCTAAAGGCACACTTGCGCAGTCAGATCAGTGCAAGGGGTGTACTTTGGGGAAGTTTGTGAAAGCCACCTTTCACGAGAAGGATAGTCGCGCCACGACGATCCTTGAGAGAATTCACATAGACGTGTTTGGACCTTTCTCAGTTGCTTCGACAGCAAAACACAGGTATTATGTGATTTTTGTTGATGATTTCTCTCATAAGTGCTGGATCTTCTTCATGTAGAAGAAGAGCGAGACATATTCAAAGTTCTGTGAATTCAAAGCACTGGTCGAGAAGGAGTCGGGGAAGAAGGTGAAGGCTCTTAGGAGCGATAATGGTGGTGAATACATCTCGGACGAGTTCAAGGATTTCTGCAATGCAGAAGGGATTCAAAGAGAGCTCATAGCTCCCCGTAACCCACAACAGAACGAGGTAGCTGAGTGGAAGAATAAAACGATTGTGGGTGCTGCATGGGAAATGTTGCATGATCAGGGCCTACCCCTTCACTTGTGGGCGAAAGCATGCAATATAGCAGTTTATGTGCAGAACCGTTGTCCTCATAGGATACTTGGCATGAGTACACCCGAGGAGGCTTATTCTGGTAAGAAGCCTGATCTTTCTCATTTGAGGATTTTTGGTGCTAATGTTTACATGCATGTGACGAAGGATGCCAGGAAGAAGTTGGAGTCGACCGCAGAGGTTGGGATATTTGTGGGGTACACTGATACGCCCCACAACTATCGTGTGTATTTGCCAGACAGTGGTAAAACTATCGTGCGACGGGATATAAAATTTCAAGTGGAGAAAGCCATGAAGTGTTCACTTGAGAGGGAGCTACACTTGCATGCAGATGAGGAGTTATTAGTTCCTAAGGATGAGCTTCAGGATGTGGATCAGCCACACGACGAGTGTAGGAATTTACAGGGTAAGTTCCTCAGAAAGAACACCAAAAGGACACCGCTCACAACCAGATCACAGATCAATACACCAGTTTTTTTGACGTGGTTAAAACCCTCAAAGAGGGAAACAGTCCACGGCCTGTCCCAACATGGGTACTATAGGCAATTTATTAATCAAAGAATGAAAATTTACATAAGCTTCTCTCATGCACGGATTTCACGAACAATGACCCTCCATGCGCTTTAAATAGAACTCATGGACCAATCGGGTGTCAAGCCACGGATCAAGTGTCGGTAATACCGAGGAGAGAGTGAACCGTCCGATCACTACATATCGTGACCGTCGGATTGTAAGTTACAAAATGTACAACGGTAAAGAAACACACTTTACCTAACTCTATACCTAACTCTATACTAGACCAAGTTGAACTTAACTATTTCCTATGTGTCGGAATATCCTAACATCCCCCCTTAAGAACAACTTGGGATAGGATTGAAGGATTTACAAATATGACACAATAGGAGAAGGAAGGAGGCACTAGAGCCTATCCCCCCTTAGTGACAACTTCTTGAACTCCAAGCATATATCGAAGTTTAGTGAACTTCGCCTCTGTGAGAGCCTTTGTGAAGATGTCTGCAACCTGATCATCTGTTGAACAATATTGCACTTCAAGAACATGGTCATGAATGAGCTTTCTGATGAAGTGCATGTGTAGTTCAATGTGTTTACTGCGCTGATGCTGGACTGGATCTTTGCATAGCTGAATGGCACTTTGATTATCACACCAAAGTGTGGTTGGATGCTGCTGCTCAAAGCCAAACTCTGATAGGATCTGACGAAGCCACAAGGATTCCTTACTAGCTTCCATGGCACCACAATACTCTGCTTCTGCTGACGAAAGAGAAATGGCAGCCTGTTTCTTACAAGCCCATGTAATAGGTCCTGAACCAAGAGTGAAGACATAACCGGCAGTAGACTTCCGATCATCAGGGTCACCAGCCCAATCAGAATCAGTGAAACCAACTAATAGAGGAGCTGCTTTGGCACTGTAATGAATCCCAAACTGTACTGTACCTCGAACATAACGAAGTATTCTTTTGGCTGCTTTCCAATGACTTTCATGGGGGTTTTGCATAAAATGAGAAACAAGGCCAACAGCAAAGGAAAGATCAGGACGAGTATGGGTTAAATACAAGAGTTTTCCTACAAGTTGACGGTATAAGGTAGCATCAACTTCAGGAGAAGTACAAGAGACTGAAAGGTTGACTCCAGAGTGAAAGGGAGAAGGGGCTGGCTTACAGTCTTCCATGTGAAAATGACGAAGAATATCACAAGCATACTTGGACTGGGAAAGGGAAATACCCTCCTTGGATTGCAAGACTTGAAGACCGAGAAAATAGTGTAAGTGTCCTAAGTCTGTCATTTCAAATTTCCTTTTGAGGCTAGACTTCACATGGTTTATAAGGTTGGGATCACTACCAGTAAGGATAAGATCATCAACATAAAGAACAAGGATGATAAGAGAGTTTCCCACTTTCTTGGTGTAGACAGTATTGTCAGAATGACACCTAGAAAAGCCAGATTCTAAAAGAAAGCTATCCATTTTGGCATACCAAGCCCGAGGAGCTTGCTTGAGACCATAAAGGGATTTCTTAAGTCGACAAACAAGGCTGGAGTCTGTTTGTATGAAGCCAATGGGTTGTTCCATATAGATTTCTTCCTGTAAGTCCCCATGCAAGAAGGCAGATTTAACATCCATCTGATGGACTTCCCATTTTAAAGAGGCAGCAAGGGAAAGAACAAGGCGGATAGAGTTCATTTTGGCAACAGGGGAGAAGGTTTCAGTGTAGTCAATGCCTTCAACCTGTGAAAAGCCCTTAGCAACAAGACGAGCTTTATGTTTATCAACTTTCCCATCTGGTCCATACTTGGTTCTGTAAACCCATTTACATCTAACAAGTTTGCGTCCCTTTGGTAGAGGAACAAGATCCCATGTATCATTTGTCAACAATGAATGATATTCTTCATTCATAGCTGCTTCCCAATGTGGATGGCCTGAAGCTTCTGCAAAAGTTTCAGGATCATGATTTACTGGAGCTTGAGCCAATAAAGAAGAGGCTCTTTCAAACTGAGAACGTGTACGGCGCTGATCTGTAGGATCACCGGCAAGATCACCTGCTGCATCCCGAGTAGCACGGACCCATCTTGGAAGTTGAGGATCCTGAGAAGGTGGGGGAGGATTATCATCCTCACTTTCATAATCTGAAGAAGAAATGTTTTCAAAAGTAGAAGAGATAGGAAGAGGTGGCACATCCGCCAGACTAGGCTCGCAGGCCGATTTATTTTCATCAAATTTTACATCTCTTCTAATGATAACATTTTTGGACTTAAATGGAATAAGTCTATAACCTTTTACATCTTCAGAATATCCAACAAAAGTACATTTCTCACTCTTAGGTTCTAAAGCTTTATGCTTTTCATCTGGAATATGGGCCCATGCTTCACTTCCAAAAACACGAAAGTGACTTACATCTGGTTTAATGGAACTCCAAGCTTCTTCTGGAGTGATATTCTTTAGAACCTTAGTAGGAGTGCGATTGATTATATAATTTGCACAATTAATTGCTTCGGCCCAAAAACTAAGACTGAGTCCTTTAGATTGCAGCATACAATTAGCCATTTCCTTTAAGGTGCGAATTTTCCTTTCAGCTACACCATTTTGTTGTGGAGTGTATGGAACAGTATGTTGCATTTGAATTCCATTTTTGGTGCAAAAGTTGATGAATGTGTTTTTAACATATTCTCCACCATTATCAGTTCTTAGCTTAAGAATTTGATGTCCAGATTGTTTTTCAACAAAGGCTTTGAAGGCCAAAAATGTGTTAAATACTTCGATCTTGAGTTTTAAGAAGTATACCCAAGTGCGTCTGGAGAAATCATCAATGAAAGTTAAGAAATACTTGCAGCCAGAGAATGAAGCAACAGGAAGTGGACCACATAAATCACTGTGCACAAGCTGTAAAGGGGCTGAGGCGTGCCAAGAGGCACGTTTGTCAAAACTGTCCCGATGATGTTTTCCGAGTACACATCCGGAACAAACACCATCTCTGCAAGATACCATAGGAAGACCTGTCACCATATTTTCTTTACATAGATGCTGAAGGGAGCGATAGTTTAAGTGACCAAATCGCTCATGCCAAAGTTTGCTCACTTCATCATTATGAGCAACAAATACTGAGGAAAGATTTGATGACCCAAAGTTGTGAAACTTATACAACCTTGTGGAATCATCAGCAATACCAGTAGCTAGAATCTGTTTAGGATCTCTTAGATCCTTGATTACAACATCATGAGGTGAAAATTCAACAATTTTACCTTCACCTGAATGAGTTATCTGATATACAGATAGAAGGTTGCAGGATAAGGTTGGAACACATAATACATCATTAAACTGACCATTGTCTAGATGAACAGTTCCAGTCCCTACAACATTAAGAGATCTATCATCACCAACATATATATTTTTGGTGTTACAATCATTTAAAGAAGAAAACATGGCTTGGTTTTTGGCCATGTGATAACAGGCTCCAGAATCAATGAGCCACTCATGAGAAGGAGAAGAAGAAGATACATTTAATGCATAACCAGACTGAGATGATTGACAACGACATGCAGAAAGTGCCATTCCGGAAGTTGAAGTTGAAGTATGCTCCACATGGATGTTATGTTTCTTCATTGTGGCTTCCAAGGCTTCCATCTTCTTAAAGCATTTAGATTCTAGGTGGCCATCTCGATTACAAAAGTTACAATGTCTATCAGTCTTCTTCCATTTGTTTTTATTGGTCTTATCATTTTGCTGAAATGATCTTTCATTTTGAGGCTGAGTTTGCTTAGGACCCTTGTTTGGTTTAGGACCATTCTTTTTAGGATATGACTTCTTAGGATTCTTTGAATTTGGTTGCTGCTGGGCGGCTAACGCTTTTTTGGAAGAGTTTCCAAGATTAAGAAGACCAAGGTGTAAGAGTTTTTCTTGTTCTCTTATTAAGGAATCACAAAAGGAGTCAAAGGAAGGGGCCTTGTAGTCTTTTCCTTGACAAATGAAAGCTTCCCTTGTAGAATGGAAAGTGGAAACAAATACAGAGTAGGCTGGTCCCAACTTAGTAAGGATGGAATAAATAAGGTTACCATCTTCTTTCTTAACCTTAACACCTTCCAAGAGATATCTAAGGGTCTTGAATTTGGACAAGAAATCTTCAATGCAAGAAAAATTATTAGGATCCAAAGTAAGCAACTCATTTTCAAGTTGATGGGCTCTAATTTCATTTTCAATCCCAAAAACTTTAGCGATTTTTTCCAATGCTTCATGAGGAGTCTCAAGTTCTGCAATATGGAATCTGAGATCAGGAGAAATAGACATCCCTATCAAACCACGTGCTTGATCTTGTCTATTTTCCCATTTTGCAGCCTTGTCTTCATCTTTTGGTTTCTTCTCTTGGTCTGTGGCTATTCTGTAGAGACCTTTACTTCTAAGTAAATCTTCCATGAAGGCTATCCATTGGAGGTAATTAGTGCTGTCAAGAATGACTTGGCATGGACTTTCCATTTTTTAAAAAAAGACTGAAGCTGAAGATGCTGAAAGTAAGTGTTCCAATGGATAGATCTCGAAAAATTAGGCGGTTTTAAAAAAAACGGCTCTGAAAAAGGCTTCCAGATGAAGAAGTTATGACTTTTTGAAAAAAAATTGTTGAAGTTGTCGGCAAAGTGCGCGAATGTGCGGAAATGAAAAAAATCCGCCCCCACAAAATGGAGACTTGAACCCAAGACCTCTACTCTCTTAAAATAGCTTTGAACCAATTGATCTATACAAAAAATTTGAGAGAGAGAGAGAGAGAGGGGGGGGGGCTTGGTTTGCGTGCTTGCCTTGAGAAAGCTCTTTTCCCCTACAAAACACAAAACACAAAACCCAACACGAATATGCAAAGAAAAACGAACCTTGCGGCTCGAAGTTAGCTTTAGCCAAAAAACTAGATATTTTAAAAAAAATGAACCTTGCGGCTCAAAGTTAGCTTTAGCCGAAAAACTAAATATTTTTCTCAATGTTTCTGATTTTCCGAGATCACACTAAGGTGCAGGGAAAAGAGCATACGCATGAGAAAAAATCCTTCCTTTCTGTTTTTTATTTTCCCAGATCGCACAGAGTCGCAGGGCAAAGAGCATACGCAGAAATGAAAGGTATAGATCCGGTAAAAAAAAAAAAAAGGGGGGGGCTAAATAAACCGAAACCGAAATAAGCAGAGAGAAAATAACAGTAAACTGCAAAAACACTGTATACCTCCCGATCTGAAAAATGACGCAACTAGGGCTACCGGAAACCTTTTCGCGTGAAACGAAAGGGGTTCCTCACTGGAACAGATGCTCCGAACGCAACAGAGCAGTGTTCTCAGCCCGAAAGCAGTCAGAAACAACAGATCTAGGAAACGACAGCTGCATGTAGTTCTACCGGCTTCAGATTTGGATCACCAACGGACGCGGCCCTCAAATAGCTCCGATACCATGTAGGAATTTACAGGGTAAGTTCCTCAGAAAGAACACCAAAAGGACACCGCTCACAACCAGATCACAGATCAATACACCAGTATTTTTGACGTGGTTAAAACCCTCAAAGAGGGAAACAGTCCACGGCCTGTCCCAACGTGGGTACTACAGGCAATTTATTAATCAAAGAATGAAAATTTACATAAGCTTCTCTCATGCACGGATTTCACGAACAATGACCCTCCATGCGCTTTAAATAGAACTCATGGACCAATCGGGTGTCAAGCCATGGATCAAGTGTCGGTAATACCGAGGAGAGAGTGAACCGTCCGATCACTACATATCGTGACCGTCGGATTGTAAGTTACAAAATGTACAACGGTAAAGAAACACACTTTACCTAACTCTATACTAGACCAAGTTGAACTTAACTATTTCCTATGTGTCGGAATATCCTAACAACGAGGTTCATGGAGTGGAAGAGACCACTCATGCAACACCAACCATCAGAAGGTGAAAGCACTTGACAGAAGCTGAGCGACTGGCTCAAGATGCAGAGAAAGTTGTAGGACCACCTACAGCCCAACGCAGGCAGAGACAGTCAGCTGATCGGTACACTGGATACATGGCTCTTATGACCAAGTGTGTTGTGACTGAGCCATCCTCTTTCGAGGAAGCTGTGGAGGATCCCGCATGGGTAGACGCCATGGTGGAAGAGTATGATTCTATTGTCAGAAACAGTGCATGGGAGATTGTTCCTAGACAGAAAGGGAAATCAGTGGTGGGTTCGAGATGGATCTATAAAGTTAAGTAGGCAGCTGACGGGAGTGTAGAGAAGTATAAGGCAAGATTTGTTGCTCGAGGCTTTTCACAGATAGAGGGGATTGATTATGAGGAGACCTTTTCACCTGTTGCAAGGTATTCTTCCAATCGGACGATTCTTGCTCTCTCAGCGCAGATGGGATGGCACATTCATCAGATGGATGTGAAGACTACGTTCCTCAACGGAGTCATTGAGGAGGAGGTGTACATTGAGCAACCCAAAGGCTTTGAGGTCTTCAGCAACGAGTCGCATGTGTGCAGGCTCAAGAGAGCGATGTATGGGTTGAAGCAAGCACCACGTGTTTGGTACACATGGATAGACAACTATTTCACAGGACTTGGATTCTCCAAGAGCGAGGTGGATCCTAACCTATACCAGATTGTGGTGGAGGGTAAGTTGCTTATCATTGTACTGTATGTTGATTATTTGATTCTAACGGGTGATGAGCTATTGATACTGTCATGCAAGAAGGATCTTGCTACAGAGTTTGAGATGAAGGACTTGGGCCTCCTTCACTATTTCCTAGGATTGGAAATATGGCAGTGCAGTGGTGGACTGTTTGTTTCTCAGGGAAAGTATGCTCGGGAGATACTGGAGAAGTTCAACATGCATGGCTGCAAGCCTGTTGATACTCCTCTTCCTGGAGGTTGGAGGAAGGAGGATGCCACTTTGGGAGAAGAAGTGGATGCCACTGTTTATCGACAGTTGGTGGGGTCGTTCATGTATTTGGTCAATACACGACCCGATATATGCTATGCAGTTAACCAGCTTTCACAAGCTATGGTTAAGCCTACCAAGCTCTTCTGGAAGGTGGGCAAGCATGTATTGCATTATTTGAGAGGCACATCGGGATATGGTTTGTGGTACAGACAGGAGGATGAGGTGAAGCTATGTGGCTTCACAGATGCAGATTGGGCAGGGAGCCCAACGGACAGAAAGAGCACATCAGGAAGGGTCTTCAGTATTGGATCGACAATAGTTTCTTGGTATAGCAGGAAGCAGAGATCCGTGGGACTCAGCTCAGCGGAGGCCGAGTATATGGCAGCAAGTTTGGCTGCATGCGAGGCTATATGGATGAGGAAGATCCTGGTTGGTTTGTTTGGTTCTCATTTGGATCCTACTATGATTTACTATGATAACTAGAGTTGCATTAAACTCTCGGCTAATCCTGTATTTCATGATAGATCTAAGCATATTGACATCAAGTACCATCATATCAGAGATTGTGTGTAGCGGAGGATCATGTTGCTTTCATACATTCCAACGGAGGATCAGGATGCTAATATTCTAATGAAGGCTCTCACTAGGAGAAAATTCGAGTACCACCGAGGCAGGATAGGGGTTGCTGATAATCCATATCTTGTCGACAGGGAGTGTTGAGATTGCAACAAGATGATGGAGCTTAGTGAAAAGAGTCGCCTTCACTAAGTGGGCCTGCAGGCAAATTATGGCGCAAGTTCTATTTTTGGATCCCAGCAGGGATGATCACAGCAAGAGTGACCACAGCAGGGATGATCACAGCAGGAGTGACCACAGCAGGAGTGATCAAAACAGGAGTGATCACAGCAGGAGTGATCAAAGTCTATTTTTAGACTGGCTGTCCAAAATAGAAAATTCAAATATTATTGTCTCATAATAATATTTGGACTATAAACTTGATCTTATTCTATTGCAGCACTTCAGTTTGAGCTACAGATGTGGCACATGCAGCTTTCAGAAGGAAGTACACTTTCTTTGTGGTTCAGTTGAATTGTTGCATGCATGACTTCAGTTAGAACTCAATCAGTTGAGTTTGGTGGAGTTGATTGTGGAGTTGATGGAGTTGTGTTCAGTTTGACTTGGTTAAACTAGTTGTAGTTATTCTAACTGCAAATAGACTAATGATGAGTTATTAACTCATAATACAACTATAGAATACATCAGTTAAATCAGTTGCATGTCAGTGCATGTTTAGTTCAACAGGGACAGGTGTTAGAGAATCAGATTATTATCAGTTGTGACTATAGTTGTGCATGAGGATTTGCACAATCAAGGGATTGAGTATGCCAATGAGTTTGCTCATGTATTTGCCCAGTATTATAGCCTATGCTCACATCTAACACAGGGTGAGTGATTCTTTGGAGGTGAAATACGAGTTTGGTAAACCATTCTCATTCATTCTTGAGCAGGTATTGAGCTGTGGAGGTAGGTAAGCAGCGGGGGAGATTTGGAGATCAGATTTGAGTTGTATTGTGTGTAGCATGTGGAGATAGTACTGAGTACTTGTGAGGAGCATTGTACTATGTATTGTTACATGATTCAATCACTATAATATACAGATAGTTGGGGTTTTTAGCGAGATGCTTTCCTCGGGAAAATACTGTGTTGATATGTGTGATTGATGCTTCTATGTACGCCTGTGAATGTTTTTGCTTCTGTAAATTGATGATCAACGTAGAGGAGGTTATGTATTATGCATGTTCCGCTTATAAGTGTATAATCAGGATAATCTCTGTGAATATGTGTCATATTATTCAAAATTTCTACAATGCTAACCTAATTACATAAACCTATGCACTAAACTATTGCAAAAACCCATTTTGGACCTGATTGTAAATCAAACAATACATAACACTCAGCCCTAACCGTAGCAGCTAGACCATGTGGGAACCTCAAGGAGTTAAGGGCTGCATGTGAATAGGTGAAGATTACTACAATCCCTAAAACATGGCAGAGAGGTTAACCATGGTGGAAATCGTAAAGGTACCAAAGCATGTGAACAAACTTACACCATGGGGAAGACCATGACTATGTCAGAGGTTGTTGACAGTTCACCGAAACCATCAGAGGCAGGCTATCACATGAAATCTTTGGAGCGCACCACAAGCTGGAACCGCTGGAGGATGACTACGAAGGTAGCAACCCACGGTTAGACCGCAGCATTCACATGCCAGCAGTTAAGTAGTTCCGCACTGATAGCAGACTGCTAGGGGTCAAGTTATAACATAAAGTCTCTTTTTGTTTTTTTTATGTTGGTTTGGCATAAATATAATTTTATCACCATGTAACCACTCCCTAAGGTGTCAACTAATTACAAGACCAAGCTCTAAACCTTTAATGCAACTGTATACATTCTTATCTTGGCCATGGGAGCCTTGAATTAACCTAGAAGGTTATTAAACCATAATTTCTCTCATGTAAAATCATTAGAGTGATTTTGGATTCTTGTGAGTAGATGTTGAGCCAAAGAGGTAGTTATTGATTTGAGTGTACCTTGGCCGTCCGGAGGCGGAATTGGCAACCGAGACAAGAGTTGGAAAGTTAGGGGAGAGAACTTTATGTTGACAGGGACCAAAAGTGCCTGTGTGCATATTCAGTTTGGAATTTTTTCTATTTAAATTATCTCTTTCGATCAATCCTAATAAAGTAGATGCCCATCTCGAAAGAAAACCCAGAGACATAGTCCATTAGGGACGAACTCCGTAATCAATGTTTTATGTCTTCTATCTCTATTTTTTTTACTACAAATTCAAGCTTAATTATGTTTCTTAATTTATTGATTCAGTCTTAAATCAACTGCTTTCCTTCAGTCTTCCACATTTAGCACTTAAGGTTGACAATTAATGCACTATTGGAAATTAATCAATTCTACTTAAGTTTTAGTTTATGATCGATTTCAGATCATTAAATCTTTAGAAGCCCTCAATGTTCTCCCCAACTGAACCATTTTGTTTCAAATTTATCAATTAGCTAAAGAATTTATTTCTCTTTGTATTCTCATAATGTGTTATCAATTCCTCTATAAAAACTCCCCAAGTGACAAATTATTTACAAGAACAAATTAATCGATACCATACAAACTAGTTGGATTCTAAATGTAAATCTGTAATGTGTACCTTTTGTGTGTGTTTCACATTGTGTAGATCAAAGAAATGCTCCATCTATGTTATCCAAGTTATTGGATCATTTCCATCAAACTTCCTCATATCGACATTTGGAATATAGATGGTGTTTAACCCAAAGTTAGAGTCTCTAAAATCATGATTCACATTTGTTTTGTTCTCATCATGAGTTTCATGGAATACCTTGTCACCACGATGAAGCATTTCTTGTAGCAACTTTGTCAAAACTTCCATTTATGCTTTTAAGCCATCCTTCAAACCTTCCATGTCCCTATTTATTTTTTCTTCTAGACCTTCCATGTCCCCTTTCATGTCTACTTTTAATCCATGCATCATCTCTTCCAGTTTATCTTTCGTTTCCCTTTGTGAAAGAAAAATTTGTTGCATATGGTCTTGTAATTCTAGTATGTCATGTTCTATTTCTCCTTCTTCATGTGCCATAGCAGAGTTTTATGAGGGCTTAATGGGTGTGAATTTTTTTTGTTTTGGAGGAATTTTAGAACTAATTAATGATATATATGCTTCACTATTCCCTTATCACTTCAAACAAAATTTTCAAACAAATGTTATGCAAGTTTTAAAATACACACCTTTCAAGAGCTTGACTTTGAGCTTCGCGATCTCGTTGACCTTTAAAATGTTGGATATCTATGATTTTGGCCTCCCAATCTTTGAAATTGTGTCCTAGTGTAGATTTTTGTGTTTTCTTTTCAGAACCACAAGTCATATCGAGATTGGATTGCTCAAGATAAAGTTATGCCAAATCTCTGAATATGACTTGATTACTAGTTCAGAGTGAAAAACTTTATGGGATGCCACGTGCCCCTGTTTAAACCTTTTTCTGTTTAAAATTATTTTTAAAAAACTTATTTCATAAACTTTTGATCACTTTTTTTGGAATTTAACTTTTTATCAAAGAGAGAGTTATGACAATTTTCTTATGAACACCTTTTTGAGACTGACCTTTTCTAGAACATGAACAGAAACCATAACAGAAACCATAACTTCTTAGACCATAAATATCGAAAACCAAGGTATAAACCAAGGTATAAAAAGATGTTCAAAAATTCAAAAATATTTTCCCCGCGTTGTAGCAATTTCATGGTCAGAAGCTTCACGGAAAAAGGTTATATTGAAAATTCCACGATGGCTTGTTTGAAGCAGAAAAACCCTAGGATCAAGAGATTTGATACCAAACGTTATGTTTTTTAATCAAAATAACTCATAAAAAAAGAGAGAATATAGATCAATGACTATATAATAAGCCACTTCGAGGGGGAAACCTCCCTTGACATCACATAAATGAACAATTCTTGGATGATTCAAATGAAAAGACCTCCTTGGTATAAATAGGAGTCTAAAGGGTCAAAATATAATTAGGGCCTACATAACAATAATAATGTAAGGGATCAAAAATAACAATAGTGGGATTCTATGGGGCGCAACAATAATAATATGGGAGACACACGGGACATAGCACATGGAGAGATATTATATGGATGCAATTTTTTCCTTATTATAATTGTCATTCATAAGATGATTACTCTACTCTCACATTATTTTAGGTAGGCCATCACCTCGAAGGTGACTTGGGTAAGGGTTAATCATTGATATGGAAGTTGAATCAGGTATGCAATGTGCATTATCACTAACAAATCCTCAAGATCATTTCTATACAATCCATTTTTTGGATTGTAGGTTTTAACCTTGTATAGAAATTACCTGCATATGAATTAAAAAACAAAAAATAAACAATGCTAAGAACATAAAACAAATACACAGATATTTTCCCCTGGATCCCAAAATCAATACTACTAGATTGATTTTTCATTATGTTCCTTTCAATGTTACAATAAATATATATACATGTCAAAGCATTCATAAGCCTCAATCCATTAATCCTAGATTAGAACATAGTCGTAGTTCCTTTGATTGAATCTACAAAATACAATGGGAAGAAAACCATCATGCCCAAAACCATGTGCAAAACCCATGCACAAAACCATATGTAGGTTCACGCGTGCGATTAGTCGTGGAAAGAATATAACACACACCCACCATTTTCCCACTTGTTGTTTTCCTTTCCACACATGGGCTCACAGGAGATCTTAGTCATTGGTCCAGTCCTGCAACGCCCATTGTTTGTCTACACCACGAAAAATTCTCATTGATAGCAGACTTCGTCAATGCATCTACAACATTCTTCAAAGTGTCCACGTTTACCAGCAGCACCTTTTTGTCCTCAACCATATCCCTCACAAAGTGATACTAAACATCAATGTGCTTTGTCTTTGAATGATAAGCAAGGTTCTTTGCTAAGAAAATTGCACTTTTGTTGTCACAGTCTATCCTTATAGCTTGTTGTACTAACCCCATACTTGAACACAATCTCTACAACCAAGCTACTTCCTTTCTTGCATCAGTGGTTTCCATGTATTCTTCCTCTATAGATGAAAGTTCCACTACAGGTTGTCTCTTGCCCATCCAACTAAATCCACCTCCAAATAGGTTAAACACATGCCCACTTGTATATATTCTATGATCTAGATCTCCAGCGCAATATACACCAACAAAGCTATGGATGCCTAAAATTTTGTCCAATCCTGGTCTTCCTTGATAACAAAGACCATAATGACTAGTGCCACACAAATACCTGAAAACCCACTTCACCATTGTCCAATGCTCCTTCCCTGTGTTTGACATAAACCTACTCAATACTCCCACTACATGTGCAATGTTTGGTCTAGTACATACTATTGCATACATCAGGTTACCAACTGCAATCACATATGGAACACAGAACATGTACTCTTCATCTTCTTGTGTCTTTGGGCCACTATTCAGCAGATAACTTTACACCTACAGGAATAGGAACCTTCACCGGTTTACTATCCTGCATATTAAAACTCTACATTATTGTCTCGCCATACTTCTTCTGGTTTAACTAGGGCTTCCTCTTTTCCTGATCTCGTTTAAATTCCATTCTCAAAATATAGTTTGCAGCACCAAGATCCTTCATGTCGAATTTGGAGGACAATTGGGTCTTCAAATCTTGAATAATTTCTTTCTCATTTCCAATCAACAACATATCATCCACATACAAGACCAAATAGATAACACACATAATGATCCTCTTTACTTTTGTTGAAGCCAAGTCCCCATATATATGAATCAATTTTTTGATACCACATCCTTGTTGATTTTTTTAACCCATACAAAGACTTTTTTAACCTACATACCAGTTCATTTTTTCCCTTCACCACAAAACCTTCAGATTGCTTCATGTATATCTCTTCTTCTAGATCCCCGTGAAGAAATGTTTTCTTCACAGCCATTTATTGTACCTCAAAATAAAAAGTAGTAGCAACAGATAAAAGTAATATAATGGAAGCCACCTTTGAAGCAGTAGAAAAATATCACTAAAATCAATTCATGACACCTAGGAATAACCTTTTTCTACCAACTGAACTTTGTATTTCTCCACCTTTCCTTTTTCATTCATCTTCTTCTCAAACACCCATTTTCTTCCAATGGGTTTCCTTTCGTCTGGTAACTCCACCAGATCCCAAGCCTAATTTTTTTCCAAAGATGTCATTTCATCAACCATGGCCTCTTTCCAGAGTTTTCCATTCTCTGAATCTACTGCCTCCTTGATAGTTTTGGGATCATCATCAGTAATATATAAAGAAAAAATTGAACAGAAAGTAGATGGAATATACCTTTTTGGCTGCTATATTTCTCGAACTAATCTTCTCATAGCTAGAGTTTGTGACTCTTCATCTTTTGATTCTTATTCTGTTATAGAGTCTGATTCTTCCTCCTTTAACTCAAACTCTATCTTCTCAAATTCCTTTGGTATGACTCCATGTTTGATAACATCTTTCACCTCTCTGAAAACAACATCTTTGTTGTACACAACCTTTTGTTTTCAGATTCCAAAGCTTATAACATTTTAAACCATCTGTATGCTCAATAAAGATGCACCTTTTAGATCTACTACCCAACTTGATTCTTTTCTCCTTTGGAACATGTACATATGCATCACAACCAAACATGTTCAGATGTGAAAGAGATGGTTTCTTACCAGTCCATACCTCATGTGAGGTCTTATCCTCCAAAGTTGATGAAGGTGATCTATTAACGAGGTAGCATGCAGTCTCCATTGCCTTTGCCCATAATGCTTGTCCTAACTTGGCACCACTGAGCATGCTTCTTTCCTTTTCCATTAACATCTTATTCATTCTTTCTACAACATCATTTTTTTGTGGTGCGTATGGAGTAGTCTTCTGACATTATATACCACACTTCTTACATAAATATTCAAATTCCTTCTTGTAGAACTCTCCACCATTATCTGTCCTCGGCACGTTTATCTTATTCTCTGTCTGATTTTTCACTGGAGCCTTAAATTCTTTAAATTTGTCAAAGACTTCAGATTTCTTCCTAAGGAAATGTATCCATGTATTCCTTGAGAATTCATATATAAAGGATACATAGTACACAGACTTACCCAATGTTGGAACCAACACAGATCCAAACACATCACTATGCACAAGCTCTGATATCCCTTTTGCCCTCTTAGGACCAGGGGGGAAACTCACTCAATTTTTCTTCCCATATACACAATGTTCAATAAAATCAAAATCCAGAGAGAAATTAAACATACCTTCTACCATACCATTACCATGTAGTATTCGAAAGCTCTTCTCTCAAATATGTCCAAGCCTTTGATGCCATAACATGGTCTTTTCTCCAGAGACCACTAGATTTTCTACTCCACTTTCAGGAACCACATAACTGTTTCACCCATCAATAGTAGCACTACCCAGAATCTTGTACAAATTTCCAATTCGAACTCCCCACGTCAATACCAGTGCTCCCCAAACCATCTTGCAGGTGTCTTTCTCGAACATTGTTTTTACACCTGCATCATCCATCTTGCTTACAGAAATTAGATTTCTAGTTAATACAAGAATATGAAGAACACCTGGAAGTGTTCTAATCCTTCCACCTTGCAACTTCAGCTTGACTTTTCCGCGTCCAATGATTCTAGCCTTCATGTCATCCCCTAAGAAGACATCACCACCATCATATTTCTCATAATCGCGGAACTACTTTCTATGGGGAGTGAAGTGAAAGGATGCACTTGAGTCAATTAACCATCTCTCATGATCTACACGTGTACTTGAATAAGAAGCCAACTACACATCCACACCTTCATCTGAGGTAGTTTTTTCCTTTGTATAAGGAGCATCATCAGATCCATTTCCTTTTTCAAGAGCTTTAAATCTATGGTGCTTTTTGAAGTGCCCTTCCTTTCCGCATTTCTAGCACACCTTTATAGGTTTTCTTGGAGATTTAGATCTCCCACTCAAGGACTTATTTTTGTTTCTATTTTGGGACCATCCTCATACAGACAAGGCATCTCCGTTCTGGCCCTTTATATTTTTCCATCTCATCTCCTTTGACAACAAGAATGAGATTATTTCATCAAACTACAAGGTAGTTGTATTTCTACCTATTGCAACAACTAGACTATCCCACGAATCTGGTAGAGAACACAACAAACTGATGCACCTATCTTCATCTGAAATTTTAATATCAATAGATAAAAAATGGCTTACCACAGTATTAAAGGCATTCATATGCTTTGTCACTGAGTCTCCATCCTTCATCCTCAGGTTATACAACTTTTTCTGTAGGAACAATTTTTTTACCAGAGACTTAGATTGGTAAAAAGTCCCTAACTTGTCCCACAATGCCTTCGTTGTAGATCCCCCTGATGCATTCAATGATATTGAATCTAAGATACACAACCGTATTGTGCTCTTTTATTTCCAATCCAACTTAGCCCAGTCTTCATCTGACATTGTCATTGGTTTAGTACTTGGATCTACTGCGATCCATTGATCTTTATCCGCCATCAAATCCTCCATCTTTAGTTTTCACAACTCAAAACTTTGACCATTAAATTTCTTGATCTCTATCTTTCCACTGCTCACCATCTTCTTTCACGCTAAAATCGATCCCGTAGATCTCCCACTAAATAGGGTCTACCATAAGCCCGAGAAAAACCCCTCAGCAACAAAGGCATCCCCTTGAATTCGAAACAAATTTGATATCAAATGTAGTTTTTAACCCTATACAGAAATTACTTGCATTAATTCTAAAAATAGAAAATAAACATTGACGAGAATATAAACAAATACACAAAGATTTTCCCCTAGATCCCAAAAGTGGGACTACTTGATAAATTTTTTATTATGTTCCTTTCAATGTTATAATACATATATATAAATGCCGAAGAATTCATAAACCCCAATCCATTAACCCTAGATTATAACATAACCATAGTTCCCTAGATCGGATCTACAAAATACCATGGGCAGAAAAGCATCACGCCCAAAACCATGTGCAAAACCATAGGTACGTCTGCACGTATGACTAGTCGTGGAAAGAATATAACCCACACCCAACAAGAACACAAATTCCTTGTTTATAGTTTGGAATATTTAGATAGCTATTGAAGTCAACATCCACAAGTATTGACTATCTATTGACTCTCTGAATGTTTAATTTTAATTGGATGGCTCCATTCATTAGCATGTTTAAATTTCCCTAGTGACTTACATATCTTCCTTTGTTAATTATTCTAATATGGATGAGATCTCCAACACACCCGACAGGAATACAAATTCCTTGTTTATAGTTTGGAATATTTAGATAGCTATTGAAGTCAACATCCACAAGTATTGACTATCTATTGACTCTATGAATGTTTAATTTTAATTGGATGGCTCCATTCATTAGCATGCTTAAATTTCCTTAGTGACTTACATATCTTCCTTTGTTAATTATTCTAATATGGATGAGATCTCCAATATTTCTTATGGAATTTATGTTCTTATGTGCTCCATTTTTCATTTTCATAATTATAAGTTTACATCTTGACATGAATATACTATTGTTTTTCTCACTTTTATATGCATATCAACACATTGTTGTACATTTTTTATGGATTGTGCAATTCTTCCTCTACCATATTAAGGGAACAATAATTCTATTAGAACAAATCATGAGCAACAAGATACACTGCAAATCATTTGGATAGGCTTCCTCAAGCCAATAATAAACTATAATTTTCCCACATCCAAGGACCACCATTGTTGTTAATTGGCATTCCCTTAAAATATTGGAAATTCTAGGTTAATGATTGCATTTTGATCTTTGATATAGAATACACATAGGTAAGTACAAGTACCAAGAAGACATTGTATTTTTTTAAGTCATTCTTTACTTTTAAGTCTATTTTTTAAATTATCTTTTCCAAAATGTCCTCTATGTAATGGCATTGAACAGTGATTTAATTATCTTCTCTAGGAATGACTTTGAATATGTAGTTACTTAAATTTAATTACTTAAATTTATTCTCTTCTCTAGGAATAACCTTAGATATCATGGAATTGG
Organism: Pinus tabuliformis; assembly: GCA_031772625.1. NCBI lineage: Eukaryota > Viridiplantae > Streptophyta > Pinopsida > Pinales > Pinaceae > Pinus > Pinus tabuliformis. The sequence continues at coordinate 149,095,709 of CM062804.1, read as the reverse complement.
ACAATAAATTATTTTTTTCTCTTAGATATCATTTTGGGATTCAACTGCGTTAAGTAAGATCATTCACGTATGACCATTTACATGAGAGGTAGTCGTAATTGACTAATTTCTCATGATTTTTGAATAGTTCACTTAGCACTCATTGCATCGGGTGATGCTCACAGGGGTGAAGAAGTGGGATTGAAACTAGTGAAATGTGGAGAACGAATCACATAGCATCAATCATCACTTCCGGGGCTTGCACCTTGAAGTCATGGAATTGAAAATTAATATGTTTATCATTCCAAACAACTACCATTGGATATGGTTAAGAATCTAACTTCTCCCGATAAAAACATATTAGAATTTAATTAAATATCCTAAAAAAGAGGCATTGAGGATGGAGTTAAATATTAGGTTATAAAGTCAAAATGCCAACTGTGAACTTTTTCAAAAATCTCAATGAATCTTAAACATAGCAAAAAGAACAGAAAGGAAAAAAAAGCCAAACCTAATTAACTATAATATATATTAAAAAAAATTAAATATTTTTTAAAACAATAAAGTGCTGGAAATATCTTCCATTACACTCCCATCCAAATTTACCAAATGAAAAGAATTACCGTGTTTCCCATAGATAATATCGATACATAAGATCCTAACCATAACCTCTTGAACTTTCCCGATTTGCTAGGGTCTCATGTATTTTGCCCCATAATAAAACGATGCCTTCTGCCTAAAAATTCATTGTCTTAATTATTCATTATAAATAATAAAAACGATTAATTCTCATTTTACTATTTAGACATTTCCATTATATCATCATAAAATAGTTAATGAATATTAATGAGAATGTGATAGTTAAAGACATTCTCAATGTACTTCAGTTATAAAAACTAACAATATAATACTCAGCAGCACAGTGTCGGTGGAGCCGAGTTATACCTTACCAGCCATATTCTATGTATAAAAGGAGCCCAATATCGCTCAGATTTGCAATCTATGTATAAAAGGGGCTAACTATTGCTCAAATTTGCAACATGGTATATATCCATACTTTTTTAAAAATGTTCAAAAAAAAAATATTGTACAGATTTAAAAATTAATTGGCTACCATATCCTACGATATAAAATTACATTAAGAAGCAAATAAAGTTTGATGGCTGTGGAAGTCGTTAGAACAAGTGCCATTTCTCTAGTGTCCTCCATAGAAGCCTTGTTATTATTAAGATTAGTAAAACATAATGTTTATTTTTTTTATTTTTTTCCTAAAGATAGCCATATGAGTTAGTAGTAGTTGTTAAGCTTGTTCTCTTTCCATGCTGTTATAAACACAAGATGCGAGTACTCAATTTGTTTTATATATATAATTTAGGAGATAGGTAAATGTTATTCTAAATAATTATTGTAAATTTGGAATTCAGATAAAAAAAATAATTATTTAAAGCAATTTCTTATTATAGTTATTAAGTTTGAATTCAAATATAAATTTAGATTGGAATTTGAAAACATTTCAATTCAAAAATTTTAAATATCGGAAAAAATTTATTAATATATTTTAAATGAAGAAAAATTTACTAGTATAATTTAAAAGGATTCATTTATATATTTCAAAATTTACTTGAGGAGGGTTTATGTTTCTTTGGCTTGCCTTCTCACTATGTCTCTTCTAAACTTTGAAGAATATATATAGAAATGAATATAGTTGTCTTAATGTTTTCATATTTAACAAGGAAAAACTCTATTACACTCTATTACTTTATTAAATTATCTTTGATGTGTCCAACTCATATTAAATCAGCATTGATGTTGTCGACCAGTATGTTCCCTATTCAGAATGAATCAAATTTTACAAATAATTTGGCTTAACCCAACTAAAATAGCAAATTTTTTAATCTAGTTTACTTATTACATTGAATTTGGTAACTATTTTTACCATGGTCTAAAAAATAAAAAATTACTTCTCCACTCAAAGTTAAACACTCAAACAAACTTTATAAATTTTCTATATATTTTTATTGAATATTTTCGAAAATAAACAAATTTTTAAATTTTTCTTAGGGATTTGGGTAAGGCTTGGTAACCCAATTTATTACCTTACTCAAATCCTTGCTAAGCCTTATAAAAATTAAAGATTTAAAAATACCGAGATAAATTTACCTCAAAACACTCAACTCCTTGCAAAGCTTTATCAAAATTAAAGATTAAAAATACCAAAATAAACTTAATCAATTTTTCTTATGTATTTTTTTTTAAGCAAATTTCAAATCTTGTGAGTTGAGTTTGGGAACATGCTTACCCTAATCTCAAAACACTCAAACCCTTGCTAAGCCCTATAAAATTTAGAGATTTAAAAATACTTGAATTTTTTTTTTTGTCTTTTCATTCGGAAATTTCAAATTTTGCAAATGAAATGAATAGCCTTCTTAATTAAATTTAATTTAAATTAAATTTATGAGAAAAATGTTATTATTTTTCTTAATCAAATTTAATTTTGTTGTTGAAGATTTCTTGCAACTGTGTAGTGTTTTCCATCGGTTCGTCCAAATTTTTGGGATGGTTACTCATATAGCTGTTTGGTCCTTGATGATGGATGGAGTAACCATAAACGTTGGACTCATCAAAAACACTACACAATTCTTGCATAGAATCTTCAACAAACAATATAAATAATTGTAAAAGCCTAGGATTGCTCAAATCTATTTTTTATATATGACATATTAAGCTCATAATAAATATTTCCTATAATGAGCACTCTCTTAAATATTAAAGATATATATTTTTTATATCTCTCAAATATTAAACCTATATTTTAAACAAAACTTGCTTCATTTGACAAAAACCAAATAGTACATTATAAAAACTAAAAATCTCATCTTACTCCACTATACATAACCTCATATAAATTCAACTCGATTAAATCTTCATTGGTGTTGCCAACACGTGTGAACAAATAAAAAATTTACAAATAATTTGGTTGAATTCAAATAATTTTCTTTTACAACCTTCTTTAAATCCAACTCAGATTAAATCCGCATTGGTGTTGCCAACCAATATGAACCAATAAAAAATTACAAACACGTGTGAACGAATAAAAAATTTACAAATAATTTGGTTGAATCCAAATAATTTTCTTTTACAACCTTCTTTAAATCCAACCCAATCCAACCCAGATTAAATCCTCATTGGTGTTGCCGAGCGGTGTGAACCAAAAGCCACAAGCTTGGATAGGGCATCTGTCTCTGAGTTCTACTCTCGATAAACATGTTGAAAGGTCTAAGTCAATGAAAGTGTGTAACAGAGACTTGATGTTTTCTATCTAGTAAATTAAGGCACGAACCTCAAGAGAGATCCACCCCTGAACCCACTTTATGACTTATTTTGAGTCGCCAATAACCAAAATCTTATGGAGAGCCCCCCACATAGCAACCATCTTTGTCGTGCAACTTGAACCAGGACCACCATGTCAGTAGAAATGAAAGTCTTGAGAAGGACTAGGTTTGATGTATATACGCCACATCCACAGTGTTCACCAGACAAAGCCCCAAAATCTTATGGAGAGCCCCCCACATAGCAACCATCTTTGTCGTGCAACTTGAACCAGGACCACCATGTCAGTAGAAATGAAAGTCTTGAGAAGGACTAGGTTTGATGTATATACGCCACATCCACAGTGTTCACCAGACAAAGCCCCGTTAAAATATCTTATGGGAACAAATCCCTAGGGTCCTTATAGGAAACTTAGAGTTGGTGGGGCTTTGGACACCATGGTCTTATCTCTAGGAATAGGAAACAAATTGGAGACTTGTGCCCAACACATTGAGAGGCTTGTTATAAAAAATGCAAGAATTGCTAGAGTGCCATATACCCAGAAAACATACACTGGAATGGCTCTAAAATATCCCAGCCTAGAGGACCAGAAGCCAAGGCATGAAAAGGTAGAAGATCAATCTACCACAACTTTGATCTTGAGCAAATTCAATGCTTCCTTCCAGATGGAAACCACAAAAAGATAGATAAAAAACAGAGGACAACAATCTTAAAAAATAGCCTACAAAGTGGATATCTCCCAAGACCCATAAAACCTCTCCTCATAAAGTTTTCCCAAGTGAAAATGCAGTTATGGAGACTTATCCAAATAAAGCACTTTAGCTTTAATAGGGCGTCCCATTTCCACATAAGCGCAGTCCATTCTATTCTACATAGAGGCCACCATGATTATTCTACATAGAGGCCACCATGATTATTTGTTGAGATGTAAGAGTAGACCTCTTTGAAAGAAATACTGCCAACAGAAATACGCCCTTCCCACACAAGCGTGTACATAAAAAAAATCCCAACATCACACAAAAAGAATTGAAACCCTTGTTAAACTTTATAAAATTACTTTTCCACAGATTTTAAAAACCCAAAACAAACTCTATAAATTGTGTATATATTTTTATATAAAAAAAATTTCAAAAATCAACAAATTTTGGAATTTCATTCATACTTCTTACTCTAATCTCAAAACACTAAAACCCTTATAAAAAAAATTAAAAAAATTAAAAATAACAGATTTTTTTTGGATTCTATTGAGTTGGGTAATATTTCAAAACCCTCAAATCTTTACTCAGTATTATAAAAACTAAAAATTAAAAGATACAAAATAATTTTTTTAAAATTTTCAAAAAATCAACAGATTTTCCATTTGTTTACAGATTCGGTTGAATTTGGTAACCATGCTTTCTATCCTAATTTCAAAACACCCAAACCCATATTCAACCACACAAAAATTAAAAATTAAAAATACTGAAATAAATTTTATAACTTATTTTTACTGCAAATTTGAGTTCTTGTAAATGTAATGAATAGCTTTGTTAATTAAGATTGATTTAAGTTGTGGAAGAAAGATTATTATTTTGAATATTTCATGTGATAAACACTCTCAAACATATATTTTTTCATATAAAATATAAAAATATCTGACCACAATTTGTTTTGCTTCATTGACAGAGGCCGAACAGTCAATAATCCATAACGAAATACCAGGTTCATATTACTTTTGACCACAATTTGTTTTGCTTCATTGACAGAGGCCGAACAGTCAATAATCCATAACGAAATACCAGGTTCATATTACTAAAAAACCGTGTTGAAAATCTTTGTAAATTTTTCTAGGGAAGAAATAGCATCTAAAATAATTTTCAGAAATATATAGTATTATCAGAGAGATTAGATCGAAAATTTTCTAAAATTCAAATCTCAACCCGAAATAACCATTGAACCACAACCTCCAGACTATCTTACTGCACTGTACATAACCTCCTTTCATATTGAAAAAATGAATTCTATCTTGCTAATCACCTTCCATGAGTGGCCGTTGCAGTGCCCCCACCTGTTGGCACAGGAGGAGAAAGTGTTGATCCTGCTCCACCCATGAAAAACGGATCCCTGTACCCCTTCACAGTCTTCACAACGATTTCACCTCTGAAAACTCCTCCGATCCTTCTGCTGGGAATTTCTGGTTTTTTCAATTTCTTATTGTGGCCGCCATCAAGCCAAGCGCAGGAAAGAACTGCCATTGACACCATTATCAAGCTCAAAATTATGCCAAATACAGCGTACAGAAGCGATAGCTGCGAGGCTGAATGTGCCCCTTCAAACTGGTTTTGACCCAAAAGCCTTACCATCATATTCGCCACTTGTGACCCCCGAGCCCAGCTGGAAGATATAGCTCTGAACTGTGGACAACTGTTGGGATTGTGGAAAGTAGCGACAAAATTCGATAAAGTAACATGGAAAGGGCCTCCATTCCCTATATATGTCTTCCTTCTCCTTTCCGCTCCTTTCTGCAAAAGAATATATTTTTCTCTTGAAAGGGCCGAGAGGTTCCTTCCGTATAACATGGGTGCTCCAGCACGTTGTGGATTAAAACAACCATATCCCTCCCTGCTTGGGAATTGAGTTGTTACTTTTTGTTCACATGTTTACAGAAAGTGTAAGTGGGTAGTGGGTGATGGAGGAGGTTTCGTGCAACTATTCCCAGGTTAGATTAATCAAAATGATGGAGTTTTTGACAGAATTTTGATGGAGTTTCTGGTACTTAATTTGATCAAAATATTCTTGGTTATATTAATAAAAAATGAATGAGTTTTTGATCGAATTTTAAAGGAGTTTCTGATAGTTTGATCAAAACAAGCTTGAAGAATACATAAAAGGTTAATATTAAAAAATCTTTTTTACGATGATTTTTCATTTTTCATGTTAATGAATCAAATTCAATTAAAATTAAAAATTATATATAAATAACAAATTTATCAAATAAGGATTATTACTATAAATTACAAAATAATGAATAATGAAGTGGATTAAAAATTGTTTTTTGATTGATGTGAATTAAAGGGTTTTTTTATGATATAATTTTGAATAAAAAATGAAATTTATAAATTGTTTTATTTGGAAGGTTTAGTATTCACGAAATTAGAAATTAAAATAAGATTGATATTGAAATACATAATTTTGTTAATCATATAGGAAAACATTTTATGAAAAAAATTATGTATAAGAAAATTATGTTAAGAATATTAAGTATTTGGATTTAATGGTTAATGACAAAAATAATTCTACCAATAGATTATGTCTACTCATCACGTAGGTATCCCTATCTACATGGTTATCTTTGTTATCCTTTACTAACTTCTGGTGGTGAAACAATTTAATACATTATTCTCCACCTTATTCAATGGGTTCGTAGGACATCTACCATGAATGTTAGACTTAGATTTCTAAGTCACTAACAATACCTTCCCATGACATTTCTAGGCATTTGATATGTCCTTGTTATTGTTTGACATGATTAAACATTTTTGCTACACCACTCGAAAACACTTAAGCTACCATTTCAACAATACAGTATTGGGTTATACTAAAATTATTCAAAGTAAATAAGAAAAGAAAAAATGCTAATGTTGTTGAATGGCAAAAAAAATCAATCATGTTGGTATAGGAGGTATTTACAATAATCAATTTTGTTCAAGTATAAATTTAAGTTGATGCATACACTTATGTTATTATTAAGATGCTCCAATTGAAGGAAGCTTCAGAGGAGATGTTGTAAATATCATTGAATACTAAATATCAAATAACGCACTGAGATCATATATATATATATAGATATATATATATATATATATATATATATATATATATAGATAGATAGCTTATTGTGTAACATTTAAATATAAAATTATTTAATATTATATAAAATTATTTAATATTTTAATGTTTTATTAGTTTTAAACTTTATTTGATTTTTCAACAAAATAACTTTATTTATTTTTTCTATTTTCAATTTTAATATATTTTGTAAATCTATACATGTCTTGAAATTGATCGTCTTAATTTTTGTTTTTAAAAATAAAGATCTATTTGAAATCGGAAAAAAACTACATAAAAGTATTTCACTATATAACAAAAAATTAAATTAAGATAAACTTTATTGGAACCCCTTTAATTTTTCTAAAAATTTCTTATTAAATTAAAATAAATAAATAAAACCTTAATAACTATTAATTAGCATACTCCTTAAATATTCAATTTAATTAGCATACTCTTTAAATATTCAATTTAATTAGCATACTCCTTAAATATTCAATTTAAAATTTGATGACATATGCTACCTGTTAAGTAAGAATTTTAACTTTTATTACTTAAAGCCCTCATTTAGAATAAGAAAAAGTGACAAGGATTTCAATTTCTCCTCTGCATATTTTTTATATAATTATTCTATTCTATTTTATTTTTTATATAATTACTTTATTTTATTTTAATTTAATATAATAATAATTACTTTATCTTATTTTATTTTAGTGTATTAATAATTATTTAATAATATTTAGTATATTAATAATTATTTTATTAAAAAATAAATAAATTTTATATAATCGGAATATTTATATTAAATAATATTTTCTTATTATTAAAAAATTTAAAAAACTAAAATTATTTAATAAATTTAACCTTTTAATTGTATAATCTAATATTTAAAATTTATATAAAATAATAAAAAACATCAAAGTTAGAATTTATAAAATAATAAAAAACATCAAATATTCCAATCGTAAAGGATGGAAACTTCTCAGGTGGAATTCCAAGGAACGTGTTGACCACCTTCATGTGACTAGCAACCCGAGATGTGAGTGGTGCTTGAATTTTGGGGTGTGGTGATTCTTAGAATCCATTCGTTTCATGTGCTTTCCTCCTTTATGGTACACGAGATACAATGAAAGGGCTGGATACACAAAACATGTAGTGTCTCATTAGCGTAACACAATGCAAGAGAATTGAATGACAGGAGTTAATGGGTTGGAGCTGGCAACGTTTATTTAATAGTTTATAGGATATTTAATGTTGTCAAGTTGTATATGCCTATTGTTTTTTTGGCTAGTTCCCAAGCAGAGGCTTTTTTTTTTATTACATTGAATACGTATGAGACAACGTTGATAATATTCATATCGAAACCAACATACAATCAGAATATTAGTCATCGGTGCAGCGCCACAGGATTCTAACGCGGCCGGGGTGCGTGCAAACCGACTACCTGGATCGCTACATCATGCACTCATGTGCCGTATATGCTCATTGTTATTAGTAAATATTGTTTGACATGGCAGCAGTTGTGGTTGTGGTTGTGGTCATAGTAAATATTTAATACTTTTTCAATTGTAATTTATGTTTGGATTTTTATATTTATAAAAATATTTTTTTAATTTTATAAAAATTAAAAAAAAAATATGATATTAAATTGGTTTTTCTCAAAATTAAAACTATTTTTAGAATTTTTTAAATTTATGGATTTTATTCTTTAATTGTTTGACAAAAAAATAATTAAAAAATATAAATTTGAAAAAATATGTATAAATGACATGTGTATAATTTGTACAAGTCTCACTATATCAATATGTACTCTAATGACATGACATGTCTACTATAATTATTATAGTGTACCATCTATTATATAAAGAATATTTTTATTTAAGTACTTGTTATTTATTTACTATTATTTTAGTATTAATAAAAAAATAAAATATTATTAATAGTTGTTAAAAAAACTTGGATAGATTTTTTTAATAAAACCATAAAATTAAATAAAAAATAATGCACAGTTGTATGTAGGGGAGAGCCTTTTATTGTTGTGGAGGGACCAATACTAGCTATATCAGTGGCCCCACACATCCATAAAAAATATTCATAAACCATAAAAATGATGCACATAAATAGTTTATATTAAATTATATAAGTTATATAATTTAGTCCAAAATGGGCCCATACATTGATTAGGCCAACAAGTGTCAAACACCAAATCTTAACATCACAAGTTGACAAGACATAATGTCCCAAGTACCTCCAGCTCTGAATTACCAATTAAGTCAAAAATCATTACAAAATATTCCATTGAATTCTACTCAAGGGTACACATATCCCATCAAACAGCCACCCACTGATTTCCACTAGAGCAACACATCCCATTGCTCAGTAATACCTGCACAAGAATAGGTAAAATGTGTGTCAACGATATGTACATGTGTGTTTAACCATTCAACCTATTGAAGACAATAAATGATAGCATTCAATTCAAAAATTGGTTCAGAGGATGCAATAAATGACACCAACCCTTTCAATTCAAGTATTAAACACACTAGCCTTTTCAATTCAGGAATTAAACACAAGAAAGAATAGGGATCAACCATGAAACTTTATCAACCATTTGATCATGTACAAATCAATCCAGACCACACATTTGAATTTGGGAGATGGAAATCCATGCCAATCTTCCCTACCAAATAAATTCTATATCAAAAAACTATAAAACATCAACTCTCATTGATTTTCATTTCAAACATTCATTTTGCTCATCAGTTGTTGGAGACATACAATCAAAGTGTTCAGACACTGTTACATTTATTCTATTCATAAGTTGTTGGAGACATACAAATGAAGTGTGTGCACACTGTTACATTCATTCCATTCATCAGTTGTTGGAGACATACAAACAGAGTGTCTGCACAGTGTTACATTCATTCTATTCATCAATTGTTGGAGACATACAGGTTTGTTTTTATTGAATAACATTATCATTGTTGTTGAATAATGTTATTTTTGTTGAGAAACAAGGGTAAATTAAATTCATTATAGCCAAGATCACTTGTTAAATAGATCACAAGATCTAGTTAGAGAAGCATTTCTATATGAATAACAAACCCACTGATTTAGAAACCAATTTCAATGCCACTGTAACCTCAAATCTGACCCTTGCAATTCAATATCAGCCTACATTAATAACAAAGAATATCCTTTCAAAGAGAAAATTCTGATGTAGGTAGATTCACTGTCTAGTTAGAGAAGCATTCCTAAATAAATAACGTACCCACTTAAAAATTCTCTTTTCATTATTAGAATATCAAATTAAGATGAGATAACTACAAGATGGCAAGAGCAGAACTACAAGGAATTAGCAGACTAGTTATTCTAATTAGAGAAGAACTGGAACTAGATAAGTTGGATAATTTGGACCAGAAACTGACAGATCACAGTTTTGTTCAATTGATTTATGGACCATGCTGAGCTTCTACATATAAGGGGGCAACATTGAAGGCATACAACGCACCATTAGGTGTGGAAAACCCAAACTATAATAGTTGTGAGAACATGCTATATTATCTTCGTTAAGGTCTGTCAAGGTCCCGTGTAAACTTGCCTTTACAATGTCTGGAAATCATATACCATGTCAATTAAATGTAACAAGTTGTATGGGTTCTGAGTTGAGAAAGAAAGTGTAGATTATGTTCTTTCATTTTGGTTTTTGAACAGATCTATATAGACAAACATGTAAGGATAAAGGTCTTTACATTAAAAGTTGTGACATACACTAATTTTATCATTGTATCATCAAAGGACAGTTACCAGTGATCCCCGTGAGATTGTGAAATCCAGACATGGTTTAAAGCTGAAAAGGAAAGTCAAATATAACCGACACCAATTTGTTACTTCCTCTTTATATAAACTCTAGGAGCTTCTTAGTTTATAGGGTATGCATTTGTAAGAAAATATCTTATCCTGAATAAAAGGAGATACCTACTTGTATTTATGTTAGTATTTAGAGGAACTATAATTAGATAGTATGATTTTTATAAGATAAGTGAAAGAAGGAATTAGATCTCAAGATATAGTTTATATAGTTTAGTTATAATAATTAGGATAGAGTAGGAACAAGAACAACAAGGAAATAAACCTCTTACCTGTATTTGACTTAGGCTTTGACTTGCAAGAAAAGAAAGAACTAGAACTAAGAATTTGAAAGGCAATAACTACATAGGGGAGAGACACCAGTGCATGAACGCCTCCACCTTAGAATTTGAAATGGAATAGCTATGAAAAGAGACTACAACTAACAACCCTTACTAGGAATAAAATGAATGCCAATAACAAAATGAATGCCAAGAACAATGATTTGAGGACACAGAAAGCTAGTTGGGTTGAATAAATTGTGTTATATCAAAGCTATTACAAAAAGAAAAAGGAATAGCTCTTCGTGATAACTCATATTTTTACCAACTACGAATAAAATGAATACCAAGAAAAAAATGAATGCCAACAAAAATTGATTTGAGGACACAGAAAGCTAGTTGGGTTGAAGAAACTGTGTTATGTCAAAGTTGTTACAAAAAGAAAAAGGAATAACTCTTCTTGATAACTCATATTTTTATCAACTAGGAATAAAATGAATGCCAAGAACAAAATGAATGCAAAGAACAATCATTTGAGGACAAAGAAAAATAGTTGGGTTGAAGAAACTGGGTTATGTTAAAGCCGTTACAAAATTAAAAAGGAATAACTCTTCCTGATAACTCATAAGAATCATCTTAGAATCAATAAAGAATTTAAAATGTAAGAAAGGGTCAATTCCATTGTAACCTCAAATCTAGACCCTATAATTCAATATCAAACTACTATAATTAGCAATGTTTCGGATTTGATATTTTTCGACAATCTACAATAGGTCACTTTTGGGGAGAAGTAAGCTTACAAGTGATTGAAAAAATACACTCCAATCGTCAATTACATGCAACAGATCTTAGTAGATTCTCATAGCCTAGAAAAATCAATCAAATAAAGCCCACAACCCTGCAAGAGGAGTCTAGAAACATTTTTTATGTGTGAATTTTATGTGTCAATACTCACTGTTTCTTTCAAGATTTCTTGTTTCTTTATGTGAATTTTATTATTCCAAGCCTATTGTAGTATGAAATTTTATGTGTGAAAACCCTTCCAATGATGAGTTTCATATCCGAGATGTATTCAGTTACAATATATAGATAAAGCATTGATTGTTGTTGCTCATTGATTGCAAAGGCCAATAGATTGTCTTGTTTTCTAATACAGTTTTTTTAAATTAGAATTTCGTGGTAACTCTGGAGGTTGTTGCAACCATGCCAAGAATTTCTATTGCAAATCATACATGGAATAGGAGGAGGAGAGGGGTGAAGGGGGCCTAACTGTGATCCAGTTCATTAGATGAGGATAGTGTTAGAAAATTATATATTACAGAGCAATGGGACCCATAAAATATATTGCAAAAATATAAACACAAAAAAAACATAAAATAAGAGAGACACAAATATACGTGGTTCACCCAATTTGGGCTACGCCATGGAAAAATAGCCAGTCCTTCCTTTTATATTATCCAATAAAATGAAGAGATACAACCTACAACAGATCCGTTGTAATTCCCTCTTTTCTCTCACACAATCTCCTCTCTCTTTCTCACTCAGAATATAGATCTAAATAGATGCAAGAAAATTACCTCCTATATAGCGAGGGGTTGCCTTCTAGGGAAAAAACCCTAAATTAAACATAACTTCTACTGTCAGATCTCCGCCTAATGAATGACCCAGATTGACTACAAAATTACAACATTTTACAAGGTAATTTTACATCTATTTTTAGCTTCTGGTGCGCTGCCCCCGATCCCCCGCCAGAGGGGGCTCTAAATAATCGTCGTCTCCCCCCCTTGGAGGCACACATTTTACGGGGGGCGTTGTCACCACATTACGAACTGGGGTCCAATGTGGCGATACCTCTGAATAAAGAAGATAATCAGGCTCCACACAACCAGATGGGGGGATGATGTGAATGCTCCAAATGTGCTCAGTAATGTCATTGAAAAGGACATTGTGGTGGCAACTCATGCTATCCTACCATCAACCACAAATCTACCTTCAACCATAATGCAAGGTGCAAGTTAAAAAAAAAAAACATTAGTGCCATCAGAGGCTGGAGAAAGCAAGACATGCTAGCTGCAATTGATGACATGAGTCTAAGGGACATTCAATCTGTGCCTCTGCAAAAAAAAACCTAGTATTTTTTACTTTAACATACATTATTGGATAAATGGGTTAACTAATACAAAGTGTAGAGGGCCTATTACAGTTATGACTAAAGAGGAGGAGGTCGAGGTGGTTGATTAGCGTAAGGAGATGGCCCAATTGGGACATGGGTTAGAGCTCATACAACTTAAATCCACAGTAGCTCAAATCTGTCAGGTGAGGCCAAACCCCTTCAAAGATGGGTTTTATAGTAAATCATGGTGGATTGGATTTAACGAAAGGTATCCAGACCTTGTGCAACATACAACTGAGGGCCTTGAAAGAGACATGGCTTTAAATATATGCCCTGAAATTATGTCCAAGTTTTATAACACTCTTTCTATTACATATGAGAAACACTCATATGCTGCAAACCTTATATGGAATTGTGATGAAATAGGCTTACAAGTAGGAAGGAATTGTGGTATGTGGGTAATTTCCAAGAGAGGGAATAAAAATGTGCCTAATATTTTGCCTAAGAGTAGGGAGTGGATCACTATTCTTTGTTTTTTCAATGCAATTGGTTCTTCAATCCCATGATTTTATCTATTCAAAGGTAAAACACAACTAAAAAATTATATACATAACTATCAACTAGGTGCATGCATGGTTGCACATCCCCATGCATGGATGACAAAGGAACTGTTCCTGAATTGGCTTTGTCACTTTGCTGCATCTGTACTAGGTGGTGTCTCGCCTGCAAACAAACACCTACTGATTTTAGATGGCCATGGAAGCCACATGGATGTGAAAAAGATTGAGGAGGCCAACCATTTTGGCATTGACTTGTTAACATTGTTGGCTCATACTACTCACAAATTACAATCCCTTGATGTCATCGTGTTTGGGCCTTTCAAGAACTATTTCAGGGTCAAGCGAGCTTTGTGGATGGGAAAGAATCTAGGGTTGGAAATAAAGAGGTTTGAGCTATATGAGCTTGCAAGTAAAGCATTTAAAAGGGTTTTCACACCTTCTAATATCAAGGTTGGATTTAGGAGGACTGGTATAAGGCCACTTAATGTTGATGCTCTTATGCATGGTACTGGTTATAGCCAAGAATTTAATGTGGAAGGTCAAGAATCAGAGAACCTACAACACCATGTTGATGCCCAAGAAGATGTTGTTGTTGTTGAAGGTATAATGTCCCCTTATGAAGGGCACTTATATGGTGATGATGATGAACATGTGAGTGAGACACAATTCATTCATGAACCAACTGTCAATATCATGGAGGTTTTCTAACCCACTGAACTACGTGTGAACTTTGCATGTGATATTCCATATGGGGAAGTTGATGAAGCAAATGAAAATGAAAACTTGATTTCAAATGATAATGCAATAGGATTAAACAATGGGTAATTGAGCATTCCAACCCAGGTAAGTCCACCATCATGGTTGGCAAAGGCCATGATGAATATTAGCACACATAATGTGTCTACCACCAATGAGGAAATCATGGACATGCCTTCACAACCATCAGACTTGAACACCAAACTTGTTCATTATTTTGTGGACAGCGGTTCATTGGAAGAGGATCCTATTTAGCATGAAGTACCTAAAGAATAAAAAAATGGGGGCCAATCAGTTGTACCAGAGGTTGAAATCCAGGTGTCACGTCCTGGGGAGCATGGGACAACAAATCAAAGAATACTTGGCGGATTCCTAAATCTACTAGTAGAGACAATGAAGGCCTCATCAAGGCACTCAACATCAAATTGTCTTTGTTTAGGGAGGAGTTCACAGTTGCTCACATCTGAAGATTATATGAAATTATTTTTTGAGTCTGAACATAAACAAAATGAAATTCAGGAATCTAAAAAGAGAAATAAGGAGTTGACCAAGTGTTGGCTTAGTGGGCCCTGACCCAAGTTTAGAGTTAATTTTTCCAAACAAATACCTACACTACTCGCCCTTGCGGCATGATGGTTATATGCTTATATTCTTATGTGTTATAATTCTGTATGTTTTCATGATTATGTTATACATGTATCGCATTGATTTGTTGATCTTGCAGATCAGGTATCCTACCAGAATTATGCTAAGGTACGTTGGTTTATTGTGATTTGGTTTAGCCGACATGATACACCTTGCAGGAAGAATGTCAAAAATGGCTAGCAAGATGGTAGATTGCAAAGATTCTCCCTATGAATGAGATGAATAGCATGGTGTTGGCTACTCTTCTCAGTTGTCCAACACAATGAGAAGCTTAAAGGTATAAATAAGGATTTGCAAGGCATACAATGACAAGATCATACAGGAACAGGAGAAACAAGCCGAGGTAAATGTAGTGATACTTCATAGTTTGTCAAAATTGTAGTGACAGGAACCACTTGGGATTATCCATGAGCAAGACAAAAAAACAAATGGGGAATATGGTAGTAGGTCTCGTGGTGGTTACAAATTGGATAGGGATGACACAGTGGCAGATCATGGGTTGTTGGATACTTTGGATAGGAGAGGCGATGGACACATGTACTATTCTAATTATGGTTTAGATAGGCACTATGATCATCATCGTGATCATCCTTAGAGGAGGAGTGGTAAGGGATACTTACCGAATGAGTTTAAAAAATAAAAACCAACTACATTTGATGGAGAGATGAAGAAATCACTTGATACAGAGGCATGGTTGCTTGGGATGAGGAAATTCTTTAGGTTGCATGATTATTCAAAGAACATGAAGGCCAGAATAGCTACATTCAGTATCAAAGGTAAAATAGATATTTGGTGGGAATATGTGAAGAATGTCAGAGGTATTCATCAAGAGTACTTAAACTGGAATGATTTCAAGAGACTATTCAAGAAGAAATACCTATTAGAGAGATACTTCGATGACAGGGAAAATAATTCTATGAGTTAAAGATGGGATCGATGACAGATGAGGAGTACACTAGCAAGTTCTTGGAGCTACTAAGATATGTGCCCTACCTCAAGGAGGAGAAGGCCAATATTCAGAGATTCATTAGTGATTTTTTTATTGCATTCAAAGAGACGATTGATATTGATGAGTCTAGATCATTGGAGGAGGCCATCAAAAGCGAAATTGCTATGAGTAATCGAAGCGTAGATCTAAGACTAAGACGGATTGGAAATGTAATGTAAGGAACAAAGGAAAATTGGACAAGAAATGAGCAAGATCGTAGGGTACAGGTAATAAATAGAATGCATCACCATCAAAGGAGTTCAATGCATTTGACAGAGGACACAGACTTCAATATGAAGAGCAAAATAATGAGCCCGTACAATGTTGGACTTGTGGAGGAGATCATTGCAGAAGAGATTTTCCACAACATCAGGGTGATAGGCCTCAGATGTACAATGCTCATAAGGCACAGATAGTGGGAGATGTTGAGTATTCCTAGGATCTATGCAATGCTAGATAACAAACATGCAGATCATCAGGGATTCATCATTGAGATGGATGGTAATCTTTGTGAGCAAGTTGTTTCTATTTTGATTAACCCGGGATCTAATTATAGCTATGTTAGTCCTGACTTGGTGGATAAGTGTGGTTTTAATAAGGAAGCGCATGCAGAATCTTGGTTAGTGCAGTTGGATACAGGTACAAAGAAGTGAGTTCATCACTAGGTAATAGCTTGTAAATTTGAATTGAATGGTATGCCTACCGCAACACATTTGAATGTATTGTCATTGGGATCATACAATATGTTGTTGGGCATGGATTGGTTGTACCTTCATAGAACCAAGGTGGATTGTTATGAAAAATCCATTGAGAGCTTAGATGACAATGGAGAACAAAGAGTCTTGCAAGGAAAGAAGAAAGCAACATCAGTTAGGATGGTGACAATTATGTAGGCAAAGCGTAGTCATAGGAAAATATGTGTGTTATTTGGAGTACATATCTATAGTGACAAAGGTAAGGAAGTTGAGAATGCAGATGTTTTGAGAAGGTACTGAGTTCTACAACAGTTTCAAGATGTATTTCCTGAGGATATTTCAGAGTTACCACCTCATAGGGAGGTAGACTTTTTTATTGAGTTGTTGCCATAGGAAGCACTGGCATCAAAGACACCTTATAGGATGAGTAAACCTGAGTTGGTAGAGTTGACGCTGCAGTTGAAGGAAATGCTTTACAAGGGGTAAATTAGGCCAAGTGTATCACCATGGGGCACACTAGTATTATTTACAAAGAAGGATGGTACTCTCAAGTTGTGCACTGAGTACAAGAAATTGAAGAAAGTGAGAATCAAGAATAGGTATCCATTACCGAGGATTGATGACTTGTTTGATCAGTTGAAGGGAGAAGCAGTGTTCTCTAAGATTGATCTAAGATCTGGATATCATCAAGTATGCATTAAAGAAGAGGACATATACAAGACAATTCTCTGGACCAGGTATGGGCATTTTGAGTTTTTTGTAGTTTAGTTTGGTTTAACTAATGCTTCTGTTACCCAACCAACTTACAAAATAGTAGAAAAGAGAGATAAACACCTTCAAAATCAGCCTCTGTGAGGGGGAAACCTCCTTTACATTACAAAAATGAACAATTCTTGGATGATACAAATGAAAAGACCTCCTTTCTATATATAAGAATCTAAAGGGTCACAATATAATCAAAGCCGACATAAACATAATAATGTAAGGGCACAACAATAATAATAGTGGGCTTCTATGGGGCACAATAATAACACTATGGGGACAACATGGGTGGTGGGCTCCAGTATTGTAGCAATAATGCTACAACTCCTGGGACTCCCTTCTTTAATTTTATCAACCCGGTAGTTCGTAACAAACTTGGAAGCGACGGTGCTGTATGCACAAGTACTAGCTCTTGCCGCAGCTGTCACTTGGTCAGCTGGCACAAATCCGATAGGGGCTCAAGCCAACTTCTATGAGCTCTTAGAAGAAGCTTTTTAATTGATGGATGAAATCTAACTCAACGGAAGCTAATCTACTTGCGGAAGGAAACTGAAAGCCAAAAAGAAACGCAAACCCTAGCAAACCCTAATTCTACCAGCTAGTCCTACTGACGCAAAGGAGAGCATGCAAACTACTGAAAGAGATGCCATTACTTCTATGAAGGTAAAATACATGTGTCTAGACTACCTCTATATGAAGAAAACATCTTTTTGTATTTTTGAATAAGTTATTAGAATTATCATGCTTGTGCTTTTAACTGGTTTTTTTACTGTGCAGAGGTGGATCAAGGAGGGAAAATGCTTGGAAGAGGTCAGGAAGGTTCAGAGAGGGTCTAAGGAGTCCCTAACACCCTTCCAGAGAGTTTCACAAAGTTTGGATATCAAGAAACCTCATTTGTGAGCTTCTACAGGAAGTCTGCAGGGGTTCTACAGGATGTTTCAGAATTTCTACAGGATGTTCATAAATTTCTACAGGATGTTCTACAATTGGATTTTGGATGATGGGTGAGTGAAAGAGGATGCATGAATGGATAGGGAGGTAGGATAGGGGTCTGTAATGACTTAGTGACAGAGAGTTGAAGTGATGAGAGGGTGTGGAAAGCTAGCTTGTCTTAAAGAGGGCAGAGGAAATGGAAGGCCAAGAAGGTAGGGTGACGTGGGCAAAAGAGTAGTTGTGAGACAAGGGATCTAACTTGGAGATGAGCAGTTGGCCTGGACGAAGCTTAGATGGACGAGAGAGTGATGGAGATGCACCGCACAGTGTATACTTAACCGAATCAACCACGTCCTGCACACAATCAAAATATTAACTAATCTATCCTAACTGTTAATGAAACCAATGAACAATAATGTTATTTCTAAAGAGAACCATGTATAGTACTGAAGCAAAGAAACATTCCAAGAGGTCTGAACGTATGAATAACTCCTACAAATGAAAACACTTCACCGAAGATTGCATGGGTAAGCAAACTAGTGTTTTTGTTGGGCAGCACTGTCTGCAATTCCAGCCCCTACGAAGAGGTGAAAATGAGAGTGCAGGCAACCCTTTTCTGGAGCTTTTATCACTTCTTATCTCATTACTCTATTCTAGACATCTGAAACAACTCTATTCTTCAACAATGACCTACTTAACCACACAACAAAATCTAACTCAACAAACTGCGTTTCAAATGAATGCAAAGAAAATCATAATGCTGAAAGGAAAGATATCAATACAAAGAAGGAGGCCCTAGGCTCTCAGGTTGGGCCCAACCCCGAGAGCTATGGCTCCTCTAGAAACTCAGAGCTGAGATCAAATCTGACTGCTTCCCATTAAAAAATAATAATCATAAGTCAAGAGTTATGCCAATAATGGCTACAAAAGAACAAAACAGAGCTGGCAGCTCGTAGTGCAGAATGTGCAAAAGTTTTTCCAAAAGTCCTTTTCAAAGGCTGAAGCCTTATCATTTATACATCACGAGGCCCAAGCTGGCCTCCTAAATCTATGGGACTTGGCTGACCAAACTGGGAGTGAACAGCTGCTTCCAACAAAATCTGTTTGGCTGCCTTCTAGATCCGGTTTTGGTGGCTTTTGGAGCTCGGAGCTGGGGGTGAAGATCCTGAGGAAGGCTATTTAATGCCGTGGACAAACCCCCTACGAATCCTCAACCCCAGCTTGGCTGTCTCCTAGCCCTTGTCTGCTCGGTTTTGCTCCAACATGTGTCAAAAAATCCTGAAATGAGCACGTGTTAGCCACCTAGGAATAGTGACTACCCTTATTCGTACAAATGACATAAACATACTAAAAAATGATGTATAAGTTATGAAAAATGAAGGGTTGAGCAAGGGTAGTTAGGCCAAATGAGCCCAAAATGTTACCAAATTTGAGGCTCATCATCACCCCCCAGCTAAAATGATTGCTCATCCCTGAGAAACTAATCCAGCTCCTCGTCCTTCATTGCTTTCACCGCCACTCTCACATCCCAGGCTTCTGAAGTAGTATCCTCCTCACTGGCATGGAACCCAGCCTTCCTTTCCACCTCTTCCCACTGCTTATGCTCTTCTTTCTCTGTGCTGCCTTCCATCAATCCTAAAAGCAAAGGTGGGCTTAGCTTGAGGCCAATCCAGCTGGCTTGGAGGTTCTGTATGGACTTCTTGTAGAGGGGCACCCGTACTAGAGCTTCCCTCATTCGAGTTGGAGTGTGATATTCCCTGATTTTGAGGCTGTGGGACAATGTGTTCCACAGGCGGGTACAAGCATGAACACAATTGTCCCCTAATAGTCGCTCCATATCCTCGAAATGTGATATAGCCTGAGCCTGCTGATCCATGTATTTCAATAAAGCTTGAGAGTCAGTTGCTAAGTGTTGGTGGGCTGATATCAATGTAGTGGGGTCCCCTAGCTTTGCTCTAATCAGCAGTGGCTCATGTAACTCTCGGTTCATGACCTCTTTGACCTCTGCTGCTCTCTTTTCTTCATGGTTCAACCATGAGGCAAATGCCATCAACTGCATATCTCCTACGACTGTGTTGGGATCCCATGAAGTCACATTAGGAAGCGCCAAATTCTGGAGATAGAACTCCGATAGCTTGGCCTTGTCCTCTGATGAACTGCTATTGCATAACTCTGTGAACTGCTGGGGGTCTTGGATTTGGGAGATACCCCTCTGTGCTAATGCATTAATTTGGAATTGCAGCCACTGTTCCCGTAGGTATAGGCCATAAGATTTGGCCGGTTGTATACATTGTAGAGCATCTATGGTCCAACTGGCCATGCAGGCCAGTTGTGCCTCTTTTTGTTGTAACTACTGTTTGAGAGCTTGTATCTCGATTTGTGCTTGCAATTCCCTTTCCTGTAGATGCTGGCTTAGCTCCCCAAGACCAACTTGCAGTCCTTCTTTGCCTTGAGGTTCTGCTGTAGTGTCCTCTGATGCTGTGCCCCTTTCTTTCCTCTGTTCCTGTAGCTGCAGTTTGAGTTTCTCATTCTCTTCCTGTAGGAATACCCGCTGGCAGTTTCCCATGTGTTTTACCATAGCTAATTCTCTTCGTGCCTCCTTGAGTTGTTCCTCCAAGGGGCCTATATCTGCCACTCCTTTAGATTTAGCTATCCTCATCCACGTGTGGGTTCTCACTCTTTCTTCCTCCAACGCAAAGAAAAGTGGCACTGTGAATTTTTGTGGAATAATTTTTCCAGCCTCCAAAAAGTTATAATACGAGCTCAAGCTTGGCTGGGGACTAGGTTCTGGAATATGCTCTACCTCTTCTTCCCTCCATGGCTCTACTCCGTCTTCCCTTGGTGGTGATGTCGCTGCCTCTCCCTCCATTCTTTCGGTCTCCTTGAGCTGGCCAATGTTTCCTGTAGAATGGCCTCAGCATCTTCTAGAGGGGTTTTTGAAGCCAACCTTTCCATCCTCTCCTTCCAGGCAGTTGTCTTCGGGCTTTCCTGCTCATAAGTGACTTATATTTTTGAGGGAGACCTCTCCCTTGGCGAGGTAGGGGTGTCTTCTATGGTAATTTGGTCGCTGGATGGAGGTTGGGGCCTGCCTGTTTTGATTCTGACACTTCTCCTTGCTTTGAAATACAGAGGGGTCTCCCTCTTTCGTTTTTTCTTTGGCTTGGGAGGGGTACTTAGGGTGGCCAGCACAACTGCTGCCTCCCTAGCAAGGATTTCAGCCATCTTCCCCTTCTCTGTCCTTTCTCAGGACTTCCTGTAGAAAGCCTTGTAGCGGCTGATTTCTGGCTTCCTGTAGAAGCCGTTTTTTATTTTCCTGTAGAAACAGGTGGCACCATTTTAGCCTGCTTGGCTGAGGGTGCTTTGTATTTTGACTTTGCTGAGGTTGCCTTAGAGATGCCTTCACTGACGTGGACGTGTTCAGTCCTTCCCACCCTGCTCTGTAACCTTTTCTCCCTGGGTGTTAATGTGGGTTTGTCATCCTCTGTTTTGGCAGCCTGGTGTTTCTCTTGTTTCTCCTTGTGTTCTTTCTTTGGTGCTTTGGCCATGGTTTCTTGGCCTTTTCCTTTCTTCTCTGCTTGAATTGGTTCCTTCTCCTCGTTGCTGGAGGAGGTGAGTTCCTCAGCCAAAATTTTGATGTCATCATCCTTAGTCAAGTTTCGAAAGGCTTCCCATGAGAGAGGAATGGTGTATGTGTGGAGTGCATCCTCCACAAGGAGCTTAATGAGCCCATGATGGGCTACCTAGTCTGGCGTTCCCTCTCGTAACATGGTTGCAAATTCAGTCATGGACTGCAGGAGGAAGTAAGGAATACTCAACTTGTTTTCTGAGGGTAGGTCCATTTGGTGCCTAAGTTCTGTGAGCAGCCGGAAATGGTATCCATACACGATGCTGAATCGCCCCTCGCACGTGATATACTTCATAATTTGGAGGCTGACCTCACTCCAGAGCGGCTGTAGGCTGGCTCTTCGAGGGGTGAGTCTGAGATTCAAACCTCTGAAATTGACAATGGCCAGCGTTTTTGATTTTGGCTTCAAAGCTCGCAGGAATTCCTCTGCCACCTCGTCATCGTAACCTTGAAGCTTGTCGCAGAACGACATCCACCGTGCACGAGAAAACAGGTCTACCACCTCAGGGTTTTCTCGTAGCTTCTTTGAGTCTGTCGGTTCTTTCCTAATGAACCCACACGGCATGGTGAAAGCTTGTTGTGTTAGCCGGAGCTGGCTGGCGCGTATAAAAAGATGGACCTTTGGGATTTCCTTAGACAGAGCGTAGAATTACGCCTCTGTCATGCACACAGTTTGTGAATTCACGACTGTCTACAGGTGAGCCTTGACAGTGGCTCAATTATGAACCAAATCTTGTAGAAAACCCCGCATATACACTACGATGACAATTCTCATGCAAAAGTAAGACGACGCTTGCAAATTCATGCGCAGACTGCAATTCTACTTTTTTAGGACGTCGACTTCGCCACCCTTCGAACCAATTACATGGGAGGACTAGGTTCAGGATTACCTTGTTCCAACTTGCCACCCTTGACGTGAATAGATTAATTTCCTCCGTAGCGGTGAGCTTCCTGTAGCGCAGCTTCCTGTAGAAGTCGTGCACGGTTCTGGAGAGCGCGTCAGTGGTTCTGGGCCTTCTGTGCAACCATCGGACGTTTGAACAGGCCGAGGACTCAGAGTAACAGTCTTCAGGAAATTTTGGATGCTTACTCAACTACAAAGCGGTTGAGGATAAATGAGTGGAGTGCCATACGCGATCTAGCCGGTGGATTTGAATCCCTGCGGAACTCGTGGCGCGGGGGTGAGCTGTCCCTGCCGGACCGTTGGACGACGTCACCTGTTATCATTCCACTGTAAGTCTGCCTGACCACCGAATCATTCCCTGCATATCTACCGCCGCCATTTCTATTAGATCGCCGCTTCTCCCTGACTGGACGCTTCCCACGTGTCCATTTCCTGTCTTGTTTGACACAACCAACGCTTTCTGAATCGGACGAGACCATTGGACTGGTCGTGGTGGCCAATTGAATGGCTACCCGACTGGCTCAACCCATTCATTTCCATACTCGCACACATTTTAGAGCATTGTTAATGTAATTTGATGAAAAAGGGTGAGGCACTTACCTGTGCGGCCGCGACGTTATTTTCATGCTTCAGGATGAGGGTGACGGATCCGCTTGCTGCTGCTTCATGCAAAGGCACGGGAGTTCCTTCTTGCCGACTGCTGCTGGTTACGAGACCGGTTACCTAGCTGCAGATGGTGCATGTGCCAGCTCTATGAGTTGCAGGTGCCTTCATGGTGTATGCTCTAGCCGGATCAACTGCTACAAGATTCCTGTAGGATATCCTGTAGCCGTTTCTCCTCCTCGGGTGCATGCCGAAACGGTGGAATCACGGTCACGATTGCAGGGTCCTCGAATTGCTTTGATAAGTAGCGCATTGGGCCTCTGCATACTTTATTCCATTTGAGAATTGTTTCTTCTGAGAATCCAACATTCTGATTTGACTGTGCAGGTATTTCCATTGCATGGTAGCAGGGGTGGTAGAAGGAGGCGACAGCAGTGGGTGATGGAGAAAGACATTGGTTGCATGCCTCCTTATTGGACTTCGGGCTTCAAATTCTTCCACACAGTCGGTCCTGGGCCGTCCAAAGATTCTACAGGAAGTTTCCTGTAGAAATACAGAACTTCCTGTAGAAAGTCCTATAGCTTCCTATAGAAGGCTAAATTGTGATCAAATCGTGCCCAGACCTTGGAAGAGATGAGTGTTTCTGGAGGGAGTGCTGGTGAGGTCACCTGGTAGCATAGTAGGGACCCTTGTCCTTGAGTTGAGAGACCTCCTTTTCTGCATGGAATACCTGCAACCTGCATGAATTGTCAAATCTTGAGCCTGTTTTCCTGTTTCTACTTCCTTCTTTTCTGTTTTCCTTTTCTTTGTTTGTTTTTTCTTTCTTCTTTTTTTTTTTTTTTTTTTTTGAATGACAGCAGGGGCGCCTCAGTGAGGTTTTCACCCTTACCATCTGCCTTGAGCGCCTTAGAGAGGTTTTCACCCAAGGGTCTTTTTTTATTCAAAAAAATTTCAAAAGGACAGCAGGGGCGCCCCAACGAGGTTTTCACCCCTACCATCTGCCTTGGGAGCCTCAGAAAGGTTTTCACCCAAGGATCTTTATTTTTTCTTTATTTTTCGATGTTCAAGGTATGCCCAAATCAGAGGCAGAACCCTTCTCTATGACCAGCACTGATTTTTCCACAGTTTTGATGAATTCTTGCCTCGAAAGAGGTTTCCTGTAGATCTTTAGTCGATGCCCATTGACGAGCATGGGAATGGCTTCCTCATCAATGGTCCGAACAAGAACAGACCCATTGTCATTACACTTCTCCACTGCATATGGTCCCAACCATCTTGTTCTCAGCTTCCCCTTAAAATCCTTATGTCTGGAATTGTACAACAGTGCCCAATCTCCCGGCTGGAATTGCTTGTCATTGAGGTGCCGGTCATGCCATACCTTCCTCTGAAGCTGAACCACCTCTGAGTGGAGAAGGGCCTGCATTCGGTGTTCATCCAGCCCATTCAGCTGCAAAAACCTTTCTTGTTGGGCATGGCTGAGATCTAGGTCTAGCTGAGCTGCCATCCTCAAGGTGTTGTACTCGAACTCAATTGACAGCAAAGCTCTCTTCCCATAGACCAGCTCATAAGGTGTGAAGCCGGTTGTGGTCTTCCAAGTGGTGTTGTAAGCCCAAGTGGCCTCAACCAGGTGATCTGCCCAATCTTTTCTACTGCTACTCACCACCTTAGTCAATATCCCTTCCAATGCTCTATTGGTGACTTCTACCTGCCCATTTGCTTTAGGATGATAGGGGGTGTAAGTCCTATGCTTGATTTTGTGATGAGCGAGTAGGTCTTCAATTAAGTTGGAGGTGAACTGGCTTCCTTGATCGGTGACTAGCTCTCTTGGGTAGCCAAATTTGTAGAAGATGTTTTCTCTTAAGAACTCGGCCACCTTTTCTTCTGTCGCTGCTTTGATTGCCTTGGTTTCTGCCCACTTTGTCAAGTAGTCTGTGCACACAATGATGTAAGACCTTTGCCTTGAAGGAGGATTGATTGGACCCACAAAATCCATACCCCACTTCTCAAATGGCTCAAGAGTCACTTGAGGTTGGAGAGGCATTTCGTCCCTTGGAGTCGGTTTCCCCATCCTTTGGCATCGGTCACATTGGCTGATATATCTTCTAACATCTTGATGAAGCGTGGGCCAATAGTAGCCTGCCTGTAGGATTTTGAAGGCAGTTCTTTTGGCTGCAAAATTTCCTCCACAAGGCCCGTCATGACAGGTTAGGAGGATATCAAAGACTTCCTCCTCCCTTACACAATGCCTTAAGATCTGATCGGGGCCAAGCTTGAACAGGTTGCCCCCGATCCAAGTGAATGAGGCACTCTTCCTTACGATTCTGCTCTTCTCTCTTGAGGATAGGTGCAGAGGGAACTGTGCTGAGACAAGGTAGTTTGCTATATCAGCAAACCATGGAGAGAGTACTGAGATAGCAAACAGATGTTCATCTGGCATCTGGTCATCCACTGTTCCATCCTCACCTGCAGGTAAATCCAATCTAGACAAGAAGTCAGCAACAACATTTTCTTTACCTGGTTTGTCAACGATAGTCAAATCAAACTACTGCAACAAAAGTAACCATCTAATAATACGAGCATTCACATCTGGTTTATTCATTAAATATCTAATTGTAGCATGATCAGTATGTACAAATGTTTGATAGCCAGTGATATAATGTCGGAACTTGTTCAGTGCATGGACCACGGCCAAGAATTCTTTCTCAGTTACAGTATAATTCAGCTCTGCCTTGGATAAGTTTTTGCTGACAAAGTATATGGCGTATGGAAGTTTTTGTTCAACTTGTCCTAAGGCTGCTCCTATGGCTTTGTTCGAGGCATCAGTGTGGATGTGGAAAGGTAGGGCCCAATTTGGACCTCTCAAGATTGGGGCAGACACCAACTTATCCTTTAATTCATTCAAAGCCTTTTGACAATCGTCAGTCCATTTAAACTCAACATCTTTTGCTAAGAGGCCAAACAATGGTGAGGCTAGTTTACTGAAGTCTTTAATGAATCTCCTATAATACCCTGCTAAACCTAAGAAACTTCGAACATCTCTTACCTTCTAAGGAGGTGGAACCTTTTTTATGAGAGCAATTTTGTTAGGATCCACCTGTAACCCTTGGCGAGAAATGGTATGTCCTAGCACGATCCCTTCAGTCATCAAGAACTCACATTTTTCAGGACTAAGGGATAGGTTCATCTCAATGCACTTGGTTAGGACTTTTCCCAGATTGGACAATGCTTCCTGGAAGTTGGACCCATAAGGAGTGAAGTCATCCATATAGATTTCCACCGAGTCATGGACCAGCTCGGAAAAGATGCTCAAGACAGCTCTCTGGAAGGTGGCAGGAGTGTTGCATAGTCCAAAGGGAAGAACTCGGTAAGCAAAGGTACCCCAAGGACAAGTGAAGGTGGTCTTATCTTGGTCTTCCAGGCTGATTTGGATCTGATTATACCTGCTAAACCCATCTAGGAAAGAGAAAAACTTCTTTCCTGCCAGTCCATCCAACACTTGATCTATGAAGGGTAGAGGAAAGTGGTCTTTCTTGGTGGCTTTGTTCAGTTCTCGATAGTCCACACAGATCCTCCACTTCCCATTTTTCTTGGCAACCAACACCAGAGGGGACACCCACTCGCTATCCGAGATGGGGGCAAATGAATCCTGCATCCAACAGTTTTTGCAATTCTTCCTTGACGATGTCCTTAAGGGCTGGATTCATTCTCCTTTGGGGTTTCCTGACCGGTTTACAATGTTCTTTGATGTAGATGTGATGGGTACAGACCGAAGGATGGACTCCTTTCATCTCCTTATAGCTCCAAGCAAAAGCATCTAGATGACTGGCGAACAGACTACACAGCTCATTTTCCTAAGAAGGAGATAGGGAGGAGCTGATCTTTAACGTTCTCTCGGGGCCAAACTCCACATTTTTTACTCTAGGAGTGGTTGGATTGGTCACACAAAGGTCCACTAAGGTGCTGGCTCGGGTATCCTCCACCAATTTCTCTGAGGACAATGCACTGGGAGGTGGATTCTGAATCAAGGTCTCAATCAAATCATCCTCGGTTTGAGGACCTCCCCTGTTGGTTTCTAAGGTGCACAAGGGTGCATAGTACACCTCATCCTCTTCCCCTTCTTCCAACCAAAGTGGTAAGTCATGCTCTAATAGAGGTTGGGCAGGAGGATATAGGACTAGCTGCTTGGACATAGGACCATTTTTGATGGTCATGTTTCCTGCACGGCAGCTTATGTAAGCATCCGCAGTGGCTAACCAAGGCCTTCCCAAAATAAGGGGGTATCCAGTAAGCTTTGCCTTTGGTTGAAGAACCAAGAAGTCTGCAGGGTACTCCCAAGAGTCAACAGAGACCAAGACATCCTCTACAATCCCTTCGGGAGTCACGGTGGAGCGATCTGCTAGCTGCAGGACTGTCGAGGTCTTTCTTAAGGAACCCTGAAAGTTGAGTTTGAGCATGGTATCTCTGGTCATCACATTAATGGCAGCCCCTAGATCAATCGAAGTGTGGGGTATGATGGTGCCATTGATGTGGACATCAACTACAGGACTCCCAGGATCCAAATACTTTGGGCAGATTACTTGCCCCAACATAAGATCAGACAGTTGTCCTATGACGTTGATGGTTGAGGCATCTCTTTTTCGCCTGCCTGGGTGTCTGAAACACTTTTCCTTCACCAGTTTGTTGTATATCGGTACATCTTTGATGGCTTGGAGAAGTGGTATTCTCACACACAACTGTTTTAGTTCTCCCAGAAGCTCATCCTCCTCTGGGTTGGGTTGTGTGGTTGCTGTTAGTCTCTCAAGAAAGGGTGCAATGGCTTTTGGTTCACTTTCCTGTTTATCTTCCTCGTCCTCTAGGGGAGGAGGTTGGCGATCCGGAAGAGTCTTCCCAGATCGCAGGTTGATCTCCTGGATCTCCACAGCATAGGTAGGGCATGTTGTTTCCCCAGTATATACCTGTTGGGCCTGTCGGTTGTTGGGATTCAAGTTCGGTTGAGCAGGCATTTGGGGTTGTCTTGGAGGAGCAGGAGGTAATGGTTGTTGTTGAGCTGGTGGTGGAGGCAAAATGGCGGGAGGAGTATTGTACTGGGGCCTCCACCCTGGTTGAGGTGCATTCCACTGAGGCTGTGGCTGGGCATGTGAGTGAAACAAATGAGTAGTGGGCTGAGTATGGTACTGAGGTGGGTAAGACCATGGGGGAGGTACATACTAGGAAGGATGAGCAGGGGGGCCCCAGGAAGGCATAGGAGCAGATTGGTTGGGGCTATAATAAGCTTGGGATGTCCCTTGCATCCCCTGCTGGTAAGGTCTAGGTCCATGTGGCCTCCTTTGGTTGAGGAAATAGAGAGGTTCAGTGGGCGCCTCCATTCCTTGGTACATGGCTTTAAGCCCAGGTAAGGTTGGGCATTGGTTTGTGGGGTGGTCCTCCTCACAAACGAAACATACCTCTATCGAATGTAATGGGCACTCGTTCTTAGGGTGCTTCCTTGTACACCTAGGGCAGAAGATAGCCAAAGCCCTCTCAGCTTCCTCTTTCTTCTGCTGGATTCAGAATGTATCAAGTTGCATGGCAACCGTATGTCTCACCTCACTCTTGAGGTCCTCTAACTGATTTTCAAACTCATGTTTGGAGAAAGGAATACTAGCTGAGAGGGGGTTTCCTCTACCTCTTTTCCGGGCTGCCCTAGAGTGTTTCCTAAACACAGTCTTTATATCCTCATAAGGTAGTTGGTAAATATATCCTCCAGCTAGCATGTGAAGGGTATCTAGAATGTCTTCAGGGACTCTTCAGAGCAAGACCAACTTGAGAGATTCAGGGTCAAGTGTGCACCTGGACTATTTATAGTTGGAACCTTTCCTCGTAATCTTCTAAAGACTCATCATTCCCCATGGTCATCCGAAAGATTTCTCCCTTGGCTTCCTTGGACCTACAGTAGTCCCGGTATTTGGTATTGAAAGCTTGCTGCATCTGAGCCCAAGTGGTGATACTGTTCCCAGGTAAGCCCATGAACCAGCGTAATGCTGCATCCTTAAGGGTAGAGGGGAAGAGTTTCAGTTTTTGCTCATCTTCGGTGTAGTCATAGGTTCGACAAAGGACAGCAAACTCAAACAGGAAGGTATCAGGGTCTTCAGTAGTCAGTCCATGGAAGTGAGGTAAAGCGGAGGGGCTTATGTTTTTCATTTTCATGTCTCCATTGGTCTCTCGGATGGGAAAGGCACCTTCTATTCTCTCATCTTCTCTTCTATTGTCAGCCATGGCTTCAGATGGAGTGTTCTCTAACTCTTCCTCTGTTATAGGATCTTCGTATATCTCAGGAGGCTCTCCTATAGGTTCTTTTGGATCACTGTCACCAAAGAAGAGAGAAGGGTGACTCACTGAAGTGGTGGGGGTGTTGGGTAAGAATTTGCCTGTTTTATCTCGATTTCTACGAGGCATGAAATGGAAAGACTTTTGATTGCTTTTGTTCTTTTTCTGGTACCTGCAAAACTAAAATAGATTGAATTGCAACTAACTATCTTGCTGAAATGGAAATGCGGAATTGAAATGAAAGCATGAAAGAACTAATCTATTTTGCTCAAATGAAATTGCAGGAATGAAATGCTAGGCTACGCTTGTAGAATTGAAGTGCTAATCTACGCTTGCAGAAATGAAATTGCGGAATTGAAATGCCAATCTATGAAAGCAGGAAATGTCTACGCTACTTTTGCGGAAAGGAAATTGCAGAATGGAAATGAAATAAACTACTTAGCAGAAGGCGAGAGTAGGAAAATAGAAGAAAAGCAACAATCACCAATACTCTGACGCTTCCCCGGCAACGGCGCCAAAAAGATGGTGGGCCCCAGTATTGTAGCAATAATGCTACAACTCCTGGGACTCCCTTCTTTAATTTTATCAACCCGGTAGTTCGTAACAAACTTGGAAGCGACGGTGCTGTATGCACAAGTACTAGCTCTTGCCGCAGCTGTCACTTGGTCAGCTGGCACAAGTCCGCTAGGGGCTCAAGCCAACTTCTATGAGCTCTTAGAAGAAGCTTTTTAATTGATGGATGGAAGCTAACTCGATGGAAGCTAATCTACTTGCGGAAAGAAACTGAAAGCCAAAAAGAAACGCAAAACCCTAGCAAACCCTAGCAAACCCTAATTCTACCAGCTAGTCCTACTGATGCAAAGGAGAGCATGCAAACTACTGAAAGAGATGCCATTACTTTTAACTGGTTATTAGAATTATCATGCTTGTGCTTTTAACTGGTTTTTTTACTGTGCAGAGGTGGATCAAGGAGGGGAAATGCTTGGAAGAGGTCAGGAAGGTTCAGAGAGGGTCTAAGGAGTCCCTAACACCCTTCTAGAGAGTTTCACAAAGTTTGGATATCAAGAAACCTCATTTGCGAGCTTCTACAAGAAGTTTGCAGGGGTTCTACAGGATCTTTCAGAATTTCTATAGGATGTTCAGAAATTTCTACAAGATGTTCTACAATTGGATTTTGGATGATGGGTGAGTGAAAGAGGATGCATGAATGGATAGGGAGGTAGGATAGGGGTCTGTAATGACTTAGTGACAGAGAGTTGAAGTGATGAGAGGGTGTGGAAAGCTAGCTTGTCTTAAAGAGGGCAGAGGAAATGGAAGGCCAAGAAGGTAGGGTGACGTGGGCAAAAGAGTAGTTGTGAGACAAGGGATCTAACTTGGAGATGAGCAGTTGGCCTGGACAAAGCTTAGATGGATGAGAGAGTGATGGAGATGCACTGCACAGTGTATACTTAACCGAATCAACCACGTCCTCCACACAATCAAAATATTAACTAATCTATCCTAACTGTTAATGAAACCAATGAACAACAACGTTATTTCTAAAGAGAACCATGTACAGTACTGAAGCAAAGAAACATTCCAAGAGGTCTGAACGTATGAATAACTCCTACAAATGAAAACACTTCACCGAAGATTGCATGGGTAAGCAAACTAGTGTTTTTGTTGGGCAGCACTGTCTACAATTCCAGCCCCTAGGAAGAGGTGAAAATGGGAGTGCAGGCAACCATTTTCTGGAGCTTTTATCACTTCTTATCTCATTACTCTATTCTAGACATCTGAAACAACTCTATTCTTCAACAATGACCTACTTAACCACACAACGAAATCTAACTCAACAAACTGCGTTTCAAATGCATGCAAAGAAAATCATAATGCTGAAAGGAAAGATATCAATACAAAGAAGGAGGCCCTAGGCTCTCAGGTTGGGCCCAACCCTGAGAGCTATGGCTCCTCTAGAAACTCAGAGCTGAGATCAAATCTGACTGCTTCCCATTAAAAAATAATAATCATAAGTCAAGAGTTATGCCAATAATGGCTACAAAAGAACAAAACAGAGCTGGCAGCTCGTAGTGCAGAATGTGCAAAAGTTTTTCCAAAAGTCCTTTTCGAAGGCTGAAGCCTTATCATTTATACATCACGAGGCCCAAACTGGCCTCCTAAATCTATGGGACTTGGCTGACCAAACTGGGAGTGAACAGCTGCTTCCACAAAATCTGTTTGGCTGACTTCTAGATCCGGTTTTGGTGGCTTTTGGAGCTCAGAGATGGGGGTGAAGATCCTAAGGAAGGCTATTTAATGTCGTGGACAACCCCCCTATGAATCCTCAACCCCAACTTGGCTGTCTCCTAGCCCTTGTCTGCTCGGTTTTGCTCCAAGATGTGTCAAAAAATCC
The DNA here is from genome assembly GCA_031772625.1 of Pinus tabuliformis. Lineage (NCBI taxonomy): Eukaryota > Viridiplantae > Streptophyta > Pinopsida > Pinales > Pinaceae > Pinus > Pinus tabuliformis. The sequence continues at coordinate 149,063,181 of CM062804.1, read as the reverse complement.
TGAAATGAGCACATGTTAGCCACCTAGGAATAATGACTACCCTTATTCGTACAAATGACATAAACATACTAAAAAATGATGCATAAGTTATGAAAAATGAAGGATTGAGAAAGGGTAGTTAGGCCAAATGAGCCCAAAATGTTACCAAATTTGGGGCTCATCAATGGGCACAAAAATAACAATAAGGGGTACAATGACAATAATAATAAGGGAATACACTAGTATTATGGGGACCTAACATTACCCTCTCCTTCAAAAAAGTGTTGTCCTTAATGCTTGAGTATTTATGGATGCTTCTGTATAAAATTCTCATCCTCCCATATAGAATCTTCAGTGGGTAATTTCTTCCACTTGATGAGATACTATAAAATTGATCGATTTCGCAGCTATCGAGTTCTTATTTTTGTGACTGCTTCAAGTTCCGATATGATTTTTCCTTCCTTCTCAAGCTCTAAAAATATTGTTTGAGCTGGGAGCTTTTCACCTATAACCTTCTTTAAGCATGAAACATGGAAAACTAGGTGCACTTGGGAAGATGCAGGAACTTCCAATTTGTATGCCACAGTACCAATCTTTTGCAACACCTTGTACGGACCATAATACTTTGATGATAATTTATTATCCTTCTTAGCTTGCTTGAGGGACATTTGTTTGTATGGTTGTAGCCGTAGAAATACCCAGTAACCTACATCAAAAATTCTTTTGCTGCAATGTTGATCTGCCTACTATTTCATTCTATTCTGCGCTAGAGTGAGGTTATCCTTTAATAGTTGGAGAAATTTTTGTTGATGCTTGATGTGATCTTCCACTGCTTGAACATTAGAATTTTCTATTAAATATGATGTGATGGACGGTGGATGATATCCATAAAGCACCATAAATGGGGTCATTTTTGCTGCAGTTTGGAAGGAAGTGTTATACCACCATTCAAAGAGAGGCAACCATTTGACCCATTGTGTATGTTTATCAGATACATAGCAACAAAGATATCCTTCCAAATATTTGTTCACAATTTCAGTTTTCCCATCAAATTGAGGATGATAAGATGAGCTATGAGCTAACTAAGTACCCAGACAAGAAAATAATTCTGTCCAAAAATTTCCAGTGAAAATAGGATCTCTGTCACTTACAATAATCTTTGGGTTTCCATGTATCTTTTTAATTGTTTCCATAAATGCTTTAGCAACTGTACTAGCTTTAAATGGATGAGATAATGCACAAAAGTGTGCATACTTGGTAAGTCTATCAACTACCACCATGACGACACTCTTTCCTTCGGATTTGGGTAAACCTGTGATAAAATCCATTGAAACCTCCTCCCAATGTTTACTTGGAATGGATAAAGGTTGTAATAGACCTCGGGTCTTAATTGTCTCAACTTTATTTTGTTGGCAAACCAAACATTCCGCCACAAAATTTTGAATATCAGATTTAAGGCCATCCCAAAAAAAATCCTTCTTAATCCTGTGGTAAGTTTTTAAAAATCCTAAATGCCCTCCTAAGGGATATGTGTTCAATTCCCTAAGAATCTTTTGTTTGAGTTGGGAATTCTTATAGAGGTATAAGTGATATTTGCACAATAACGAATCACTTTTCCAGCTAAATGTATCAGATGTACTGGGATATTGATGCAACTTTTGAATGAGTGCCCACACTTCTTCGTCATTCTTTCATTCACCCCTTGCTTCATTTTTCCAATCTCGTTGGATAATAGAAATGGCCCAAAGCAATGCTTCCACATCCTCATCCTTTCTTGTGAGTGTATCTGCAACAACATTTTTCTACCCTTTTTTGTAGATGATTTCAAAGCCATAACCCAAAATCTTTGTGACCCATTTTTGCTGCTCTTCTAAAGTTAATATTTGTTCTAAAAAGTATTTAAGACTATCATGATCTATTTTTACCCTGAAGTGTCTTCCCATTAGGTAAGGTAGGCATTTATTAAGTGCATGTAGTATTGCCAACATTTCCTTCTCATAAATAGCTTTGTGTAAATAATTTCCTTTGATTTGACGACTTTCGAAAGTAATGGTTCTTTCTTATTGCATTAAAACAACACTAATTCCATTTCCTAAGGCATCACATTCCACAATAAAGGTATTTGTGAAGTCTATCGTAGCTAAGAACGGTGCTTAGCACATTTCCTCTTTAACATGTTCAAAGGTCTTCGTTTCTTCTGAAGTCCAAGAAAATGCATATTTCTTCAGCAATGTTGTTAGAGGTGCCACTATTCTCCCATAATTCTTAACAAACTTGTGATAATACCCTGTCAACCCGAGAAATCCTTGCAGATGCTTTATGGATGTGGGGATTTTCAATTCCTTAATGGATTTAATTTTTCTAGGGTCTACCTTAACACATTCATGAGATACAATATGACCCAAATATTCCACCTCTTGTACTCCAAAAAAACATTTGGAGGTTTTTGCATATAATTGTTTCTCCTCCAATAGTTTGAGCACTCTATCAACATGTTGAACATGATCCTTCCAAGACTTGATGTAGATTAGTATAACATCAAAAAATACTAACACAAATTTTCTAAGGAAGGTTTGAAAATGGAATTCATCAAACCTTGAAATGAGGAAGTTCCATTGGTAGGGCCAAAAGCCATGACCAAAAATTCATAATGACCCTCATGAATTCTAAATGTTGTTTTCGGAATGTCTTCAATCTTCATTCTGATTTGATGATATCCCGAACAAAGGTCTAACTTGGTGAAGTAAATTGCTCCATGCAATTCATCCAATGATTCATCAATGACGGGAATGGGGAATTTATCTTTGATAGTGATATTTTTTATCTCCCTATAATCTAGACACATGCACCATGATCCATCCTTCTTGTGCACCAATACTACTAGAGAAGAGAAAGAACTTTGACTAGGTTGAATTATACCAGCCTCTAGCATCTCTACAACCATAAATTCAATTTCACTCCTTTGGGCATAGGGATATATGTAATGCCTTATTTTTGGAGGAACACTTCCTGGAATCAAATGGATAACATGTTCATGATCACGAATAGGTGGGAGGCCTTTGGGAGTCTCAAATACCCTGGAATGATTTTCCACGACTTTTTGGAGATCTGGAGAAATAGATGATTCTAATGTGGGAACCTCTACCGAACATAATTGTGCAATTACACCTCGTTGTTCTTTCTTTAGACGCTTTTTCATGCCATTAGATTTGATTATCTTTCTCGTTTTCCCTATGATACCCCTTTATTCAAATTCTTTTCCTTCTAAAACAAGTTTCAAGAAAAGTTCTTGAAAATTAAAAGTTATCATACCCAAAGATTGTAGCCATTAGACTCCTAGTACAACATCAGCACCACCCATTAGAATGGAAACCATTGGACTATTCAACACATATTCTCCCATGGATAGCTTGATATTATTGCACTTTCCAGAGCAATTTATGGTTCCTCCATTTGCAACCATCACTTGACAATCTGGTGCTAGATATAGGAAGCAATTCAATTCTTTGGCTATTTTACAATGAATAAACTTATGGGTACTGCCTGAATCAATGAACACTATTATCTTTTTCTTCTTGATATGTCCTTCTATCTTGATAGTTTGAGGAGTGGTAATTCTAGCCAATGCATTACAAGATATGGTTGAATTCATTTCTTCTTTCTCAGCACACTTATGACCTTTAGTGTATTTTCTATCACAACTGTAACAAAGCCCTTTTGTTCTTTTTTCTTCCAATTGTTGTGGTGTCAACTTTGTAGGTTGTGGAAGGCTAGGGGAAACAACACTTCCATCTTTATAGTTGTGAGTGGTAAGCTTCCTTGTTGCCATAATTTTTCTTTCAATTTTTCTTGCCAACCCGAATGCCTTCTCTAGTGAATCAGGTTCCCAAAGGCGAACCTCATGTTGGATGTTATCCTTTAAAGTCTATATGAACACATCAATCTTATGCTCCTCTAGAATATCTTTTACCCTTATATTCAATTTTTGGATGTCCTCAATGTGCTCCACCATTGAACCCTTTTTTTTAGATTTATCAATTGGCTAAAGAAATTGTTGCTTTTTGTATCCTCATAATGTGCTATCATTTCTTCCATAAAATTTTCCCAAATAACAATTTGTTTAGGAGAGAAAAGCCATCGATAACATACAAACTAATTGGGTTCCAAATATAAAGTTTCAATGCATACCTTTTGTGTGCTTTGCACATTATGGAGATCGAAATATTGCTTCATCTGTAGTATCCATGTTATGAGATCCTTGCCAACAAACTTCCTCATATCGATCTTTGGAACATCGATATTTGGAACATCATGGGTCTTCAATCCAACATTAGAGTCTATGAAATCATGACTAACATTTCCTTTATTCTCATCACGAGTTTCCTTTACTACCCTTTCGCCATTAGTAAGCATTTCTTTTAGCAACTTTGTCAAATCTATCTTCATATCTTCCATGTTGCCTTTAAGTTTTGCTTCTATACCATCCATCTTAACTTCCATGCCATCCATCTTAGCTTCCATTCCATTCTTTAAACCATCCATCTTAGCTTCCACGACTTTCTTTAAACCATTGATATTAGCTTCCATGCCATCCATCTTAGCTTCCACACCTTTCTTTAAACTATCCATCTTAGCTTCTGTTACTTTTTGTGAGAGTGAATTTTGTTGCACTTGGTCTTGTAATTTTGATATATCATGTTGCATTTCTTCTTGTTCTTCATGAGTCATGCTAGAGATTTCAGGTTTCTTACTAGGTGTTTCCATTTTCTTTCTTCGAGAAATCAATTAATGATAATAATGCATCAATATGCCCTTTTAATTCCTTAAAACTAATTTTTTGGACCAAGCTTATGCAAAATTAAAAAAAAAAAAAAACTACACACCTTTCTTCACTTTGTAGGAGCTCAATATTGAATCTATTGTATCTCTGTAATTTTGGATCTCCAATGTCTGAAATTGACTCCTGCGGTAGCCCTCTGAGTCCTCTTTCCAACCCCCACAAGTCTGATCAAGATTGGATTCTCCAAGGAAGATTTATGCCAAATATCCTACGATGCCGTGATTATAGACTAGTTCAATAGAGATAACTTGTACAAAGTTCCATGTGTCATCTTTTTGACCTTAGGACATGAACTCGATACACCAAAAGCTATAGGCCATCCTCTTTTTGTAACATTTTACAAAATTTTAATCTGATGATCAGAGATAAAGTTATGATGATTTTTCCCAGGTCACTTGTTTGAGATATAATTCGAGAGCATGCAAAAACCCTAACTTCCTTGGATCATATCTCAGAAAATATAGCAAGCCAAAATCTAAAATTTGGACCCACGATTTCGAAAGTGTTTGGCTCAAATGGGTTTTTTTTTAGCTTCTGAAACTTCACAGAAAAATAGTTATAGAAAAATTTCCATGATGATCTGTTTGGAGCAGCGAAACCCTAGAATCCAAAGCTCTGATTCCAAATTTTATGCAACCAGCTCCCAAAATAGAAGAAAAGAGAGATAAAAGCCTTCAAAATCAGTCTCTTTGAGGGGGAAACCTCCTTCAAATTACAGAAATGAACAATTCTTGGATGATAGAAATGAAAATATCCCTTTCTATATATAGGAGTCTAAGGGGTCACAATATAATCAGAGCTGACATAACAATAATAATGTAAGGGAACAACAATAAAAATAGTGGGCTTCTATGGGGCACAATAATAACAATATGGGGACAACATTGGCACAATAATAATAACAAGGGGTACAATGACAATAATTATAAGAGAATACACTAGTATTATAGGGACCTAACAACTCCAGCTACCTTTATGTGCTTGATGAATAGTGGGTTGCGTGTATACTTGGACAAGTTTGTTATTATGTTCATTGATGATATATTGGTATATTATAAAAATGAGGAAGAGCATATCGAGAATTTAGTAGTTGTGTTGAGATTCTTGAGAGAGAATAAGTTGTATGCTAAGCTCAACAAGTGTAGTTTATTTTAGACTGAGGTACACTACTTGGGACATATGGTTTCCAAGGATGGCATAGGAGTGGACCTAAAAAAGGTAAGATCTATCGTGGAATGGGCGACTCCCAAAAGTTAAGATGAGGTGGGATCCTTCATGAGATTGGCAGGTTATTACAGGGGGCTCATCAGTAGCTTCTCGCAAATTTCTTATCCTATCACATCATTGTAGAGGAAAGGTAATAATTTTGAATGGACTGAGGAGTGTGCGGATAGTTTTGAGCAGCTAAAGCAGTTATTGACACATGCACCATTGTTAAAGATTTCATATCCAGACAAAGAGTGTTAAATATTGCAAATCAAGAAAAAAAGTTTGTAGTATGTATGGATGCTTGCAAGAGAGGACTTGGTGGAGTCCTTATGCAGGATGGATAGGTGGCATGCTATGAGTCACTGAACCTGAATTAGCACAAGCAGAACTACCTGACACATGATCTTTAGTTGGTGGCAATCATACATGCTCTGAAGATGTGGAGGCACTATCTTATTGGCAGGCGGCCTGTATTGATGAGTGATCAAAGTGGGTTGCGGTATCTATTTGATCAACTAAATTTGAATGGAAGGAAGGCTTGGTGGTTGGCTACAATTAGTGAGTTTGACTTTGAGATCAAGTATATCAAAGGTAAAGAGAATAGGGTGGCATATGCTCTTAGCAGTCAAATACAGGTAAATCACATAGCAGTTATGATCTCCTATTGGATAGACTTACAAGATAGGATCTTGTAGGAAGGTCACCAGGATGTCACATATATGGAGATTGTGCACATGTTGCAGCAGAGTTCAGGTAGTGGTACAGGCACAAGTAGAGAGGCAGGTGCATAGGATGGGGACTATCATCTCATAGTAGATGGATTGGTTAGATTTAGAAACAGGATATATGTGCCAGAGAGAAGTGAGCTCAAGAAGCTGACCTTGAGGGAGATTAATGTAAAACCATATTTAGGTCACCTAGGTTATCAGAAGATGCTAACAACAGTGAATAAATTATATTATTGGTCGAATTTGAAGAGAGGCGTAGCAGAGTTTGTGGCTAGGTGCTTAGAATTTAAGTGAGTGAAGGTAGAGTGTAAGCATCCGAGTGGACTCTACAGATGATTACGATTCCAGAGTGGAAATGGGAGGTCATTTCCATGGAATTTATCACAGTTTTGTCAAGAACAGTGAGATAGCATGATTCCATCATGGTAGTGGTGAACAGGTTAACAAAGGTAGCACACTTCATTCCAATGAAGTATACATTCTCAGTGAGTGATGTAGCACAGGTCTTCATCAAGGACACGGTCAGATTGCATGGAGTTCCGAAGAAGATTGTGTCAGACATGGATGCGAAGTTTACTTCCAAGTTTTGGAAGGATTTTTTTTTCAGGTTTGGGCGTAGAGTTGGCCTTCAGCACAACTTATCATCCGCAGACAAATGGACAAACAACGAAGGTCAACAAGATATTGGAGGACATGTTGACGATGTATATGATGCATCAATAGTGGAAGTGGGAAGAGTACCTTCCACTGGTAGAGTTTACTTACAACAATGGGTACCAGGAGTCATTAAGGATGAGTTTGTTTAAGGTATTGTATGGGCGAAGTTGTTGTACTGCCATCAGTTGGAGTGATCTAGTTAACAAAGTGTTGATTGGACAAGACATGTTGACAGACTTAGAGTGAGAAATGTAGGTAATCAAGAAGAATTTGAAAGCACCACAAGATAGGTAGAAGAGCTATCTATATCAGAATAGGTTGTTCAAGGAATTCTAGGTTGGGGAACAAGTCACTACTTGCACATCAACCTTAAGAAGAGCTCCTTGCGGATTGGATCATGTGCCAAGTTGACACCCCGGTTTTGTGTACCTTTCATGACTATTGAGAGGATTGAGTACATAACCTATCATCTTGGACTACGTTATATAGTGAAAGTCCATGATGTTTTCCATGTTTCATTGCTTAAGAAGTATGTTAAATATGCTAATAATGTAATTGAGTGGTTTGTATTGTAGGTGGAGCCAGAAGGAGAATTCCAGCTGGAACCATAGTTTATTTTGTAGATAAAGACGTTCATGCTTCGAAACTGAGAAATCAAACAGGTTAGAGTGAAATGGAAGCACTTTGGGCCCGATGAAGCTACATGGGAGATGACAGATCAGGTTTCAGCTATGTATCCTTGCTTCTTCGTTGGTTGAGCAGATGTTTTGGTATATGTCTTTGGTATATGTTTTTGGTACATGTTTTGGTGATGTTTGGTATATGTACATATGTATTTGCATGTAACTATCATCGTGAGGAATGTTATAAAGCTCCAATAGGTGATATGGGTGTCATTTCATTATGATTTTATGCTTGTTATGTTGTTTTGGTGGTTTTCTTCTCATCAGGATGATCATTGTAAATATTGCAACAAACTAAGTTATAAATCTCCATGGGTAGTATGTTTTGCTTACAACAACCTTGTTGGTTGTAGGTGTTGTTGAACAACGAGGATGGTGTTCCCCCAAGGGGGAGGGTTTTGTAACAACCCTGATGAAAATTCCATGTAATAAAAGTTAATAAAGGAAAAAGAATAACCCCGATTGATGGGATACTTATTCCAAGATGAATGTTGGGAAAAATCATAATGATGGGGATCACTAGTGATTGATTAAAGGCTAAGGAAATTGGCAAAGGCAATGGAAAATGTTTTGGAAAGACAAAATGGAATTTTGGCACATTTATTTATGAAAATAATGGAAATTAGGAGAAAAGGGAGGTGAATGGTCACAGATTGCATGTAAGGAAGAAAATGAAGAGAAATAATGGAAAATGAAGAAAATAGAGGCCTCATTAATAAAAAGGCTTCTCAGGATCAGTTCACAAACTTTTTCCAGTTCAGTTTTGGAGCTCTCTCTCTATTCTTTTTCTCTCATACTCTTGGACACTTAGACTTTTCTTGGAGCACTCTTGGAGAGTGTGGCATACTTAGAGTTTTGGAGCAATAAGGCAAAGAAAGAGTAGGAAGGCGCACGAGGACATCAGGATCAACAGCTACAACGGGTTTTGCTTGCAGGTACCGAGCTGCATGTTTTTTTCCTCACTAGTTTTGGCATGCATGGCATATGCATGTGCTTTATTAAGCATGATTTGTCACTGGCATGGAGGATTGCCTGGATTGACAGTGGATTTTCCTAGCCTTGTCATTTCTTGGATAGCTAGGGTGTTGTGGGTTTATTTATTTATATTCTAGTTGGTTCTCATGTTTCCATTAGCTTGGGTTGAGTTACTAATTCCTAGAGCCTTAGTTGGACGAACTCTGTGGAGCCCTGTAATAGCTTGGGTTGATTTATTATTCCTGGAGCCTTTATTTGGACAAACTATCTAGAGCCCTTGGTGGGTTGAGTTACTAGTCCTGGAGCCTTGGTTGCAATAAATTCTTTTGAGCCCTCGAAGGCTTGGGTAGAGATGAATCTGGTGATGATTTTGTGATGTCTGGTCGTGAGGTGGAGTCACTGCTTGATGGGTTGAGGTGGTTGGCTTTTGGAAGCCCTTGATGGTTTGGATAGACATGTTTTATGAGATCCCACATTCATGCTTGGAATATGGCATGGGGGTGATTCGATGAAGAGATATTTGGCACTGCCATGTCTACGTTCGAGTATTTCATGGAAGTCCCACAACTAGTTGGCCTTTGCATCATTAATATGAGGTGATGTCTCCTTGTTATTGTATGAGTATTGTATTCGTTTATATGTAGATCATATATTTGTTGTTTACTTGGTATTTTTGTTGTATGGATCTCATCATTTTTTTACTTGTAAATGAATGAACAATGTATCTATGGCCTAATGGATGAAACTACAACTAATGTTTTGAGGCATCAATGCTTCTTAGTGATTTTCAGATGAGTCTGAGACCCCTATGCTTAGATTTGTTTTTTACACCTGTAGATTAAATATTTATGATATGTTTGACGAAATGTTTGTCATGGTTAGTAGGGGTCCACTCAAGGGCTTGTTCAAATAATCGTAATTGTATCATCATTCCATTGTTTTTTTTTGTTCTGAAAGTGTCAATTAGTTTTGAGCAGTGAACTGGGCTCTAGGCCTAAAAAGGTGGCTCAAATCTTGAGGAAGCTAGCACAACACTGAGTATAATAATCATTGGACACTGGCATACCATGGTTTGGGAGCATCTAGATCATTCTAGATGCATGCATGCTCATATCATGAGAGCGTATGGGGGTTAATTGGTCTAAAAACTCAGTGAAACCCAAGGACTGGTTATCTAGGAGGTTGGGATGGTTCATGGGAGTTTTGTCGCTGATGTGGAAGGTATGTATGGTGTGTTTCCATCGGTTCCACTTCCTTAATGTGACATAGGAGGTAGAATAATATCATAGTAACTTATCATCACATGTTTACCATGGTTGGTCGATTAATTGAGTAGATGTGAGAGGAGGGTGTTACAGTCTTGTATCATAAGAGTTTCATCCTTGTATTGACAGATTTTTTTTCCATTCACTCATCATTAATTTTCTAATACTAATGAAGAAGCCTCACCACTCTTGACCCGGGGGTCACAGATGTATTCCACACTAGACGAACTTTGTTATCAAATTCTGTTGTGTGCATTGTATTATGATCTCATTTATGTTTCCTCTTCTTTACTTGTTTTGCACATGTGTTTTTTCATACTCTTTTCCATGTAATTATGAATACATCATATAAGAAAAGATCTTGGTTAATTCTGGTAACTGAGAGAACCTAGATCACTATTCTCCATAATTAATCTTCATAGATGATCATGTATTTACCCCTGTAATGTTTCCTTCCCAATTTTTCTTATCAATGACACTTACATGCATTGATGTGCCACATTAAGCATTAGAATATATGTCCTCCATTTTGTATGCTATGAATCTTCCAAGTGGGTCACTCAAATGTCCTCATTATCAAGCAAGCCTAATGCTCCAAGTATTTTTCTTCAAGGAATATAAAGCATGATATAACTCCTCCAAGTGGATCACTTGCAATGTCTAGAAGCTACCTTCTAAAGGAGAATAGTAATATAAGCTAATAGTGAAGGTTTAAAGAAGATAGAGTTAGGTCATTGATTCCCATACTAATTATCATGATAAATACTCGTAATTTGGTTCTGGAATAGCCTTGAATGCATTGCCAATTATCTCATCCATTAAATTTTGAATTACATACTATGAAGCTCCATAAGTTTTCTTCTTCGATGCATCCCTCTATTCAAATTTTATAGATGAAGTAGATAAAATCCTATATAGATCTTGTAGTGATTTTACCCTCTAAGACTAAAATACATACTTCTAACCAAATATCCAAAATATTGTACAAAAATATATCTAATACATTATCCGTATTAATGGATATGGTGTTATGTATCCATATCAAAGTAACTCAGAAAGAAAAGAGGATATAGATCAACGACTACATAATAAGCCACTTCGAGGGGGAAACCTCCCTTTACATCACATAAATGAACAATTACTAGATGATTCAAATGACAAGACCTCATCAATATAAAACAGAGTTTAAAGGGTTGAAATATAGTTAGGGCCTACATAATAATAATAATGCAAAGGCTCAACAACAACAATAATGGGATTATATGGGGCACAAAAATAATAATATAGGGGCTACACTAGTATTATAGGGACCTAACATTCCCCTCTCTTTAAAAAAAGTTTTTTCCTCATTGCTTGAGTAGTTTTGGATGCTTCTATATGAAATACTCATCCTTTTATGTGGAATTTTCAGCAAGGTAAGTTCTTCTACTTAATGAGATACTAAATGTTGGAAATAATACTGAGAGGGGGGGTGAATCAGTATTATCTAGCAATTTACCAAATCTTCCTTATTTGATCTTTTGAAATATTCTTGCATATCAGTACCATAAAACAATGAGCATGAATAAAGAAAATAGACAGTCACACCGAAGAACACAAGATGTAAGGTGGAAACCCAATGCGGGAGAAAAACCACCTGCTGCAATAATGTCTCTATCTTCTTTCAAGAAATTCTTTTTACAATGATTTTGTACTGGTGCAGTCCTTTACCAGCACGCAGGCTGCAACCTGCAAAGAGCTACAACTCTTTCTCGTTTTCCAGACTTCTCCTGGAAGGGAGCTACAACCCCCTACTTCTTTTCATGAAGAATCAAATGATCAACAAGTATACAACAGATACAGTCTACTACTGATATCAGATCAGTTATTACAGAAACAACCCAGAACACCTTATGAACAGAAATATACAGTTAACAGATCATCTTAAGACAGGGACGCATATTTTCTTTCTGTGGCCTGCGACTGGACGCAGTATACCTTATGCTGTTCTGCGTGCAGACGCACTGTTCCTTTTTGCTTGTCTGTGACCGACGCACACATCAACACTATCGCGCCGCGTCTTTCGCTTCAGAGACGCACCCAATACCACAGTCGCGCTGCGTCCTTCGCTTCAGAGACGCACCTGATCCTTTACTGTACTGCGTCCCGGCGCACTTTCCCTTCACTGAATCTGCGTCCCTTTAGATATAGAAGATAAGAGGACTTCAGAACCAACCCAAACACTCAGATCCACAGATCTGATCATGCGCCATATAGATCGTAGTCCATTAGAAGATTTACCCTTAAAGATATGGACTAGATCTCACCAAGAGATGATCAACCAAGATGATGCATAATCCAAATGAACTCCTTTGCTTTATATAGGCAAGCTTCTCCCCAAAGCGTGGAACAATACCACGAGCCGACACCATAGAAACACACAACCGTCGGCTAGATACCACACAAGAAACCCCCACGAGCTTTTCTCTACCTTGAAATGTGTGCACTGGGCGGACGCACCTTCTGAACGGCTGGCCAGCGTCCCTGGACGCGGGTTCTGTATGGTATACCTGCGGGGACGCACTTGCTGAACAAATTGCCTGCGTCCTTCTTGATTTACCACCTGAAAGAGTTTGCCATCAAGGACAACACCTGAATCATAATGCCAACAAACTCCCCCTTTGGACTTGATGGCAACCACATAATCTTCAGCTTCATCATTCCACATAATCTTCAGCTTCATCATTCTCCCCTTTGACATCAAGGGCAAAGGGTATGCTCCCCCTATGCTCATGCTTCTCCAGATCTGTAACCAGAAATCCATCATGAAGGAGACAGAGACATATTGCAGCTTATTTCAAAGATCTCCTACTCCATAATGCCAACAATGCATTATGTGCTCCCCCTGAGCCAATACCATCAGTAGGAAGATGATCAATAGTGAGATGATGCATCAACAACCCCCAGCTTTTGCCTGAGGTATTCAAAAGTGTCCCTGGGCAATGGTTTGGTGAAAATATCAGCAACTTGTTCCTTAGAAGGAACATACTCCAACTTGACCTTCTGTTCAAGTACTTGTTCCCGGAGAAAATGGTACTTGATTGGTATGTGCTTGGTTTTTGAATGCATAACCGGATTCTTTGAGATGCTGATTGCACTTGTGTTGTCACATAAGATAGGAATAGGAGGTGTACAAGTGATTTGATAATCCTGCAAAGTCTGCATCATCCAAAGAAGTTGGGTGCAACAAGATGCAGCCGCAACATATTCCGCTTCAGCTGTAGACAAGGCAATTGAACTCTGTTTCTTGCTGAACCAAGATACCAGTCTGGGACCCATAAAGAATGCACCACCACTTGTGCTTTTCCTGTCATCCACGCTTCCGGCCCAATCTGCATCTGTATAAGCATGAAGAGTGAGATCTGTATCTCTAGGATACCATAGGCCATAATTTTGAGTCCCTTGAAGATATTTGAAGATTCTCTTTACTGCTTGAAGATGAGTCTCCTTTGGATTTGCCTGAAACCTTCCAACTATTCCAACTGCATGCATGATGTCTGGTCGGGTACCTGTCAAATATAGAAGACTTCCAATCATAGATCTGTAGGTTGGTTGATGAACTGCTGCAGATTCGTCATTTGCACTGAGACTACATCCTGTAACCATGGGTGTACATACTGGTTTTGCATCTTCCATGCCATATTTCTTCAAAATCTGCTTGAGATACTTGGTTTGAGATAAAAGGATTCCTCCTTTCTTTTGTTGGATTTGCAAACCAAGGAAGTATGTCAGTTCTCCTAGCAAGGACATCTCAAATTCTTTCTGCATGACTGAGGCAAAGCTTTGACTCATAGCTTCTTCATTACTGCCAAAAATAATGTCATCTACATACACAACAAGTATTAGTAATTTGTCATTTTCAACTTTTATATAAAGATTGCTATCTGCTGAACCTTTTGAAAAACCTTGTTGATGAAGATATTTGTCCAACCGGTAGTACCAAGCCCTTGGAGCTTGTTTGAGACCATAGAGAGCCTTTTTTAATCGGCATACAAGATTTGGATCGTTTCCAAGAATGAAACCATCTGGCTGTTCAATGTACACTTCTTCATCCAAATCTCCATTCAGAAAAGCTGATTTCACATCCATTTGAAATACTTTGAAGTTCTGACAACTTGAGAGAGCAAGAAACATTCGGATGGCCTCAAGTCTTGCAACAGGAGCAAAAGTTTCTTCAAAGTCTATTCCTTCTTGCTGTGCATACCCTTTACAAACAAGTCTGGCTTTGTTTCTAATTACTTCTCCATTTTCATTCAATTTATTTTTGAAAACCCATTTTGTTCCGATAACATTCTTATCCTTTGGTCTAGGAACCAGCTCCCAAGTGTTGTTCTTTTCGATTTGCTCAAGTTCTTCATCCATTGCTTTCACCCAACATTCATCTTTGCATGCTTCTTTCACATTTTGTGGTTCAGTAGAGGAGAGTAATGCCAAATAACTTGAAGCTTCTGCAACAGTTCTTCTAGTTTGTATACCTGCTTCTTTTTGTCCCATGATCTGAGATTCTGGATGGTTCTTTTGAACATATCTGGATGGAGTCTTTTCTTCTATTCTTGTTCTTTCTTCTGCTTCTTCGTGAGGTCCGTCTTGAAATTGTTCTTGCGGTTCTTCTTCTTCATCATTCTGTCTTTGAGGGTAGCTTTCATCTTCTTCAATGTCTTCACGATGTATTTGCCTAGGAATGTATCCTTTCTCATCAACCACTACATCAATGCTTTCAACAATTCTGCCAAGTCTTTTATTGTAGCATTTGTATGCTTTGCTATGTGGAGAGTAGCCAAGAAGAATTCCTTCATCTGCTCTAGGATCAAGTTTGCCAAGCTGCTCCTCAGTATTTTTGATATAGCATTTGCTCCCAAAGATTTTGAAGTGCTTTACCGAAGGAGTTTTACCACTCCAGAGCTCATGAGGAGTTTGAGTGCTGTTCACTCGGACATTTGTCTTGTTGAGAATAATAACTGCCGCATGTCCAGCTTCACCCCAGAAGGTTGCAGGAGTTCCTGATTCATCAAGCATAGCACGAGCCATTTGCTGGATTGTTCTGTTCATTCTTTCCACTACTCCATTTTGCTGAGGAGTTCTAGCTGTAGAAAATTCTCTCCTTATTCCATGTTCATCACAGAAATCGAAAAATTCATTTGAAGTAAATTCTCCACCTCTGTCGGATCTGAGGCACTTAATCTTGTGACCTGATTCATTTTCAGCCAAGGCTTTGAAGGATTTGAATTTTTCGAAAGCTTCATCTTTGTGCTTCATAAGTCCTAACCAAACAAACCTGGAGAAATCGTCAATAAATAATATCAAGTATTCCTCTCCTCTAGGTGTTCTTTTTCTGAATGGTCCACATACATCTGTATCAACTAGCTCAAGAGGCATGCTGGCTGATCCTTCTTTTTCTGGAAAGTTAGTTCTAGTCTGTTTTCCAAACTGACATGATCTGCATATGGTGTTGTCAGGAATTTTGATATCTGGAAGATCGCGAACTGCCTGATATTTGCAAGCTTTCCTTATTTGTGAGAAGCTTAGATGTCCCAACCTTCGATGCCATAACCAGTGCTCTTCATCCTTGCTTAGATAGCATTGTTGTTGTTCTTCATCAAAAATGTATAGATTATTTGAAGTTCTTTTTCCTTTGAGAACTGTTTTACCTGTATCAAGATCACGAACAAGACATCCATTTGATCTGAATATAACCTCGGTTCTTTGATCACACATCTGGCTTACACTTAGAAGATTATGCTTTAGTCCATCAACAAACAAAACATTTCCAGCCTTAACGTCTTCTTTTAAAGGAGCAATACCTTTTCCTTTTATAGTTGCAGGAGTATCATTTCCAAAAGAGACTTTCTTTCCCTTTTCTAAATTAGAATAAGATTCAAGTTTTTCTTTATCACCTGTCATGTGCTTTGAACATCCACTGTCAATGTACCATAGATTTTCTTGTCCTTCTGCATAGAATGCTATCCCACATCTTTCTGTTTGAGGTTCCTTTATTTTCCATGTTTTGGTGCCTGAGGTTTGTTCCCTTTTTTGTTCTTGTACCTTTTTTTTCGGAAACCTGCTTCTGCATTCAACATCTTCATGTCCAAAATTATTGCAAATAGAGCATTCAACTTCATTTTCAAGAGCTGAAAAATTGTTATAGGTCCTTTTTGTAATCCCTGTCATGCTTCTTTGTTTTTGAGCTTCCCTAGTCATGATTGTTTTATACGCAACACATTGGGCTGCTTTGTGACCAAAGTTATGGCAAGAAAAGCATTGTCCATTGAAGAAGTTTCTGTGATTATTGAATCTACCAGCCGACTGATTGTAATTTCTATTTTCATCTATTCTTGAACCAAATTGAGAAGATTTTACCTGTGGCTGGCTTTTGTTCACCCTTAAGCTGGATTGCCCCTGATAGTTTGAAGTTTGTCCCTGCTTTACCTGATGATCTTCCTTGTGTTCTTGCTCATTTCTTCTTGCAGCATCAAGATAACTTTTTGAAGTGGAAGCTTGAGAAGTTTCTCCATTGTAGCCCAGACCTGTCTTATTTAGTGGAGACCGCTGCACACTGATAATCTCATTCAACGTTTCAGATCCTTTGACAAACTTGAGATTAATAGTTTTTGTTTTCTCAATTTCTTTTCTAAGACCAACAATTTCACCTTCTAATTTTTCAAGATGTTTTTCCTTTTCATCAATCTGAAATTGTAGAGTATCAATAATCATGTTCTTTTCTTCTATACATCTCTTGAGTCTAGTAATTTCATCATAAAGGTTATCCACATCTATAGCATCCTCATAATTATCATCTTCAAATGCCATTAACAATCTATATTTGTTACCTTGTTCATCTTCATCACTGTTTGATAAGCCATCGCTATCTTCATGGGTGTAGTAGCTTTTCTTATTTGTACCCTGTTTCTTGTTCCATCTAACTGGTTCCTTTCCTTTATCCTTATAAGAGCATTTTGCAGCATAATGACCTACTCTTCCACAAGCAAAACATTTGAAAGGTAGCTTACCTCTGAACCTTCCAGAACCCCTTTGAAGATTTCTGACAAAGTTTGATTCTTCTTCTTCTTCTTCTGGAACATGACTTGCTTCATAGTGATCTTCTTTGCCTGATGCTTTAAAAGCAGCTTCCCTTCTGTCTGATGGCCCTCCCTTTCTCATTTCATAAGCAGTTAGAATTCCATGCAGCTGAGACATAGTGAGAACACGGAGATTTTCCTTTTCTTCTACTGCAGATACTTTAGATTCAAACTTGGGAGATAAAGATCTTAGAATCTTTTGAACTACTATAGTCTCTTTTATTTCTTCACCCAAATTTTTCATACAATTAACAATCTCATCTACCCGAAGAAAATAATTAGCCACACTTTCATCATTATACATCTTGAGAGTCTCATATTGAATCCTGAGAGTTTGAAGTTTAGCTTCTTTTACCTGTTCATCTCCTTCATAGCTGGTGATCATTTTGTCCCATATCTCTTTTGCTGATTTGAAGTGCATGACCTTCATGAACTCTGTTTGAGATATACTTCCTAATAGAGTACTGACTGCTTTTGCATTTGTTTCATACTGCTTTTTCTCAGCTGGATCTGTAGGAGTAACTGAAGGAAAGGCATAGCCTGATTCTACAATGTTCCAAACTTCTGTACCAAGAGATTGAAGATATGCAGTAACTCTTACCTTCCAATAATTGAAGTTTGTTCCATCGAAGACGGGTGGCCTGATTGATGCTTCTCTCTCGTAGTTGCTCATGATGATCGATCTACCTTCAAGCGATCAAGCTGTTCTGAAGGACCTGCTCTGATACCAATTGTTGGAAATAATACTGAGAGGGGGGGTGAATCAGTATTATCTAGCAATTTACCAAATCTTCCTTATTTGATCTTTTGAAATATTCTTGCATATCAGTACCATAAAACAATGAGCATGAATAAAGAAAATAGACAGTCACACCGAAGAACACAAGATGTAAGGTGGAAACCCAATGCGGGAGAAAAACCACCTGCTGCAATAATGTCTCTATCTTCTTTCAAGAAATTCTTTTTACAATGATTTTGTACTGGTGCAGTCCTTTACCAGCACGCAGGCTGCAACCTGCAAAGAGCTACAACTCTTTCTCGTTTTCCAGACTTCTCCTGGAAGGGAGCTACAACCCCCTACTTCTTTTCATGAAGAATCAAATGATCAACAAGTATACAACAGATACAGTCTACTACTGATATCAGATCAGTTATTACAGAAACAACCCAGAACACCTTATGAACAGAAATATACAGTTAATAGATCATCTTAAGACAGGGACGCATATTTTCTTTCTGTGGCCTGCGACTGGACGCAGTATACCTTATGCTGTTCTGCGTGCAGACGCACTGTTCCTTTTTGCTTGTCTGCGACCGACGCACACATCAACACTATCGCGCCGCGTCTTTCGCTTCAGAGACGCACCCAATACCACAGTCGCGCCGCGTCCTTCGCTTCAGAGACGCACCTGATCCTTTACTGTACTGCGTCCCGGCGCACTTTCCCTTCACTGAATCTGCGTCCCTTTAGATATAGAAGATAAGAGGACTTCAGAACCAACCCAAACACTCAGATCCACAGATCTGATCATGCGCCATATAGATCGTAGTCCATTAGAAGATTTACCCTTAAAGATATGGACTAGATCTCACCAAGAGATGATCAACCAAGATGATGCATAATCCAAATGAACTCCTTTGCTTTATATAGGCAAGCTTCTCCCCAAAGCGTGGAACAATACCACGAGCCGACACCATAGAAACACACAACCGTCGGCTAGATACCACACAAGAAACCCCCACGAGCTTTTCTCTACCTTGAAATGTGTGCACTGGGCGGACGCACCTTCTGAACGGCTGGCCAGCGTCCCTGGACGCGGGTTCTGTATGGTATACCTGCGGGGACGCACTTGCTGAACAAATTGCCTGCGTCCTTCTTGATTTACCACCTGAAAGAGTTTGCCATCAAGGACAACACCTGAATCATAATGCCAACACTAAAATTGATTGATTTTGTAGTTTTCTGATTATTGTTAAATTATTGCTTCAGGGTCCAATATGATTTTTCCTTCCTCGTCAAGTTCTATCAATATGATTTGAATTGGGAGCTTGTCACCTATAACCTTCTTTAAGCATGAAACATGAAAAGCTAAGTGTACTTGTGAAGATGCAGGCGGATCCAATTTGTATGCCATAGTACCAATCATTTGCAACACCTTGTAAGGGACATAGTAATTGAGTTATAATTTATCATCCTTCTTAGATTTCTTGAGGAACATTTGTTTGTATGGTTGTAGTCGTAAAAATACCCAATCACCCACATCAAAACTTCTTTCACTATGATGTTGATCTGCTTATTATTTCATTTGATTTTGCACTAGAGTCAAATTATCCTCCAAGAGATGGAGAAGTTATTTTTGATGCTCGATGTGATATTCCACTTCTTGAAACTTATAATTATCTCTTAATGAAGATGTGATGGATGGTGGATGATATCCATAAAGCACCATAATTTGGGTCATTTTTGATGTGGTATGGAAGGAAATGTTATACCACCATTATGTCGGAGATAACTACTTGATTCATTGTGTTTGTTGATAAGATACAAAGAAAATAAAATATATTGCCAAAAAAAATTTCACTATTGAGTATATGCATGAAGATGGGTTACACTTTTGGGCCAAATGGGGTAATGAAATTTCAAAATTTTACTCTTTTATCAAATTGAAGCCCTCAAAATTCATATAAGATTTGTGAATTTTTATTTGGAGTAAAAGTATAATTTGTAGAGAATTATTTTGTTTTCATAATGATATTTATTGCGAAAAGAATTAGTGTCATATAAGCTATCAATTTTCCATTTAATTAATTTTTTTTCCAAGCGAATTTACGCACATCTTAACATGTATTTGTGTGTTCACATGCAATAACTTAGTCTAAAATGTATAGTTTTTAAAATATATATATGAGCATTATGTACATAGAGAGAAATAAGTTATTCAAATTGAAACATTATTTTTATGCAAAATTATATATTTTATTATTTTTCAAAGTTAGCAAATTAATATTTGAATTGAATTTTTCAGACACGTGTTCACATATGATTTTTTTTCTACTATCTAAATAAATTCAAAAACCAAGAGTACACTTTTGAATAGGACTCATAAATGAAGATGGTGGTATTTTTTGAAATATTCCTTCTTGACCTTATGGTAAGTTTTTAAAAATCCTGAGTGCCCTCTTATAGGAGAGGTGTGCAATTTCGAAAGAACCTTTTGTTTGAGTTGGGAGTTATTACATATATATATATATATATATATATATATATATATATATATATATATATATATATATAAGCAATCTTTATAGCATAGTGAAACATTTTTTTAGATGAATGTATCAGATGCATTAGGATATTCCTTTAACTTATACATGGGTGTCCAAACCTCTTTGTCATTCTTCCATTCATCCCTTGCTTTAGTTATCCAATGAAGTTGGATAATATAAATGACAAAGAGAAATTCTTCCACATCCTCATCCCTTTTCTAGAGTCCATCTGCAACAACATTTTGGTTCCTTTTTCTATAGATGATTTTAAAGTCATAACCCGACATCTTTGTAACCCATTTTTGTTGTTATTCTAAAGATAATATTTCTTCCAAGAAGTATTTAATACTATCATGATTTTTTTTACGTTGAAGTGTCTCACCATTATGTAAGGGCATCATTGCTTTAGAACATGTAGTATTTCCAACATTTCCTTCTCATAAATAGGTTTTGTAAATATTTTCCCTTTATTAGACAACTTTCAAAGGCAATGGGTCCTCCTTCTTGAATTAAAATGGTACCAATGTTATTTCCTGAGGCATCACATTCCACAATAAAGGTTTTTGTGATGTCTAGTTTAGCTAAGACTGGAGCTCACCACATTGCCTCCTTAAGATGTTTAAAGGCCTTAGTTTCTTCTATAGTCCAAAATATTGCATTTTCCTTCAGTAGTGGTGTTTCTGTTCTCCCATAATTATTGACAAACTTGTGATAATACCCTGTCAACAGGAGAAATCCTTGAATATGCCTTAATTTCTTGGGGATTTTCCATTCCTTTATGGATTTAATTTTTTTAGGGTCTACCTTAACACCCCAATGAGTTACAATATGACCCAAATATTATACTTCATGTACCCCCAAAGAAACATTTGGAGCGTTTTTCATACAATTGTTTCTCCTCCAATAGTTTGAGCACCCTGTAAACATGTTGAACATTATCTTTCCAAGAATCGATATAGATTAGTATATCATCAAAAAATACTAATAAAATATTTCTAAGGAAGGGTTTGAAAGTGGAATTCATCAAACCTTTAAATTTAGAAGGTTCATTAGTGAGGCCAAAAGGCATGACAAAAAATTCATAATGACCTTCATGAGTTCTGAATGTTGCTTTTGGAATGTCTTATGCCTTCATTCTAAATTGATGATATCCTGAATGAAGATCCATCTTGGTGAAGTAAATTGCTCCATGTAGTTCATTCCAAAAAATCATCAATAATAGGAATGGGAGATTTATATTTAATTGTGACCTTGTCTAGCTCTCTATAATATATACATATATGCCATGATCCATCCTTCTTATGCACCAATACTACTGAAGAAGAGAAATAACTTTTGCTAGGTTGAATTATACCAACCTCTAGTATTTCTGCAACCATATGTTCACTTTCACTCTTATGGGCATAGGGATATCTGTAAGGTCTGATATTTAGAGGAACACTTCCTAGAATCAAATAAATAGCATGATCATGATCATGAATATATGGGATACCTTTGGGAATCTTAAATACCTTGTTATTATTTTCAAAGACTCTTTTGAGATATGGAGAAATGGGTTATTTAGATGTTTGAACACCTACTGAGCATAATTTTGCAATTACCTCTCGTTTTTCCTTCTTCAAAATCTTTATCATGCCATAAGAGCTTATTATCTTCCTAGGTTTCTCTACGATACCCTTTAATTCAATTTCCTTCCCTTCCTAGAAAAATTTCAAGATTTTTTTTTGAGAAATAGAAGTTAATGTCCCTAAATATTGTAACCATTTGACTCCTAATACAACATCGACACAACCCCTTGGAACGGGAAACATTGGACTATTCAATACATATTACCCAATGATTATATTGATATTATGGCACTTCCCTCAGAAATTTATAGTTCCTTCATTTGCAACCATCACTTGACACTTTGGTGTTGGATACAGAAATTAATTCAAATCCTTGGCTATCTTACAATGAATAAAATTATGAGTACTACCTGAATCAATCAACACTATTACCTTTTTCTTCTTGATATATCTTTTTATCTTGAGAGTTTGAGTAGTAATAATTCTCGCCAATGATTTACAAGATATGGTAGGATTAATTTTGTATGTTTCAACCCCTAGGGTTGGTTCCTATTGTATATCTTCTTTTGTTGATGTTTTTTGTTCCTTTTCTTCCTCCTCTTCACAATCTATGTAAGATAACTTCTTCGCAACACACTCATGGCCTTTAGTGTATTTGTATCACAATTATAACAAAGCCCTTTCACTTTTTTTTTCTTCCAGTTTTTGTGGTGTCAACCTTGTAGGTTGCGAGAGGCTAGGAGCGGCAACACTTCCATCTTTATAGTTGTGAGTGGTAGACTTCCCTGTTGCCATATTTTTTATTTCAACTTTTCTTTCTACCCTAAATGCATTCCCCAATGACTTAAGTTCCCAAAGGTGAACCTTGTGTTGGATTTTATCCTTTAAAGTTCTTATTAAGACATCAATCAGATGCTCCTCTAGAATATCAATTACCTTGATATTCAATGATCCAAGAGGATCTTATCAGGCCAGTGTATCCGGAGAGTTCAGGTTGTCTTCAGCTTCATCAGCTTCGCCAGTGTACTTCAGTGCTTTTGATGTTGGTTACTTCATCAGTTCTTCATCGTGGAAATGTGGTCCAAATTGATGTCATGTAGTGAGAAATATGTTTTGTAATGGGTTTATTTATGGTGGAAATAAAACCTAAGTCTAAGACCTAACTCATTGTAAAAACCTAAGACCTAGCCCTAAAGCTATGGTGTCAAACATATGTTAAAAACCTAATGGTAACCTAATTACATAAACCTATGCACTAAACTATTGCAAAAACCCATTTTGGACCTGATTGTAAATCAAACAATACATAACACTCAGCCCTAACCGTAGCAGCTAGACCATGTGGGAACCTCAAGGAGTTAAGGGCTGCATGTGAATAGGTGGAGGTTACTATAGTCCCTAAAACATGGCAGACAGGTTAACCGTGGTGGAAATCGTAAAGGTACCAAAGCATGTGAACAGACTTACACCATGGGGAAGACCATGACTATGTCAGAGGTTGTTGACAGTTCACTGAAACCATCGGAGGTAGGCTGTCACATGAAATCATTGGAGCGCACCACAAGCTGGAAGCGCCGGAGGAGGACTACGAAGGTGGCAACCCATGGTTAGACCGCAGCATTCACATGCCAACAGTTAAGTAGTTCTGCACCGGTAGCAGACCGCTAGGGGTCAAGTTATAACATAAAGTCTCTTTTTGTTTTTTTTATGTTGGTTTGGCATAAATATAATTTGATCACCATGTAACCATTCCCTAAGGTGTCAACTAATTACAAGACGAAGCTCTAAACCTTTAATGCAACTGCATACATTCTTATCTTGGCCATGGGAGCCTTGAATTAACTTGGAAGGTTATTAAACCATAATTTTTCTCATGTAAAATCATTAGAGTGATTTTGGAGTCTTCTGAGTAGATGTTGAACCAAAGAGGTAGTTATTGATTTGAGTGTATCTTGGCTGTCCGGAGGAGGAATTGGCAACCGAGACAGGAGTTGGAAAGCTAGGGGAGAGAACTTTATGTTGACAGGGACCAAAAGTGCCTGTGTGCATATTCAGTTTGGAATTTTTTCTATTTAAATTATCTCTTTTGATCAATCCTAATAAAGTAGACACCCATCTCGAAAGAAAACCCAGAGACATATTCCATTAGGGACGAACTCCGTAATCAATGTTTTATGTCTTCTATCTCTATTTTTTTTACTGCAAATTCAAGCTTAATTATGTTTCTTAATTTATTGATTCAGTCTTAAATCAACTGCTTTCCTTCAGTCTTCCACATTTAGCACTTAAGGTTGACAATTAATTCACTATTGGAAATTAATCAATTCTACTTAAGTTTTAGTTTATGATCGATTTCAGATCATTAAATCTTTGGAAGCCTCAATGTTCTCCCCAACTGAACCATTTTGTTTCAAATTTATCAATTAGCTAAAGAATTTATTTCTCTTTGTATCCTCATAATGTGTTATCAATTCCTCTATAAAAACTCCCCAAGTGACAAATGATTTACAAGAACAAATTAATCGATACCATACAAACTAGTTGGATGCTAAATGTAAATCTGTAATGTGTACCTTTTGTGTGTGTTTCACATTGTGTAGATCAAAGAAATGCTCCATCTATGTTATCCATGTTATTGGATCCTTTCCATCAAACTTCCTCATATCGACATTTGGAATATAGATGGTCTTTAACCCAAAGTAGAGTCTCTAAAATCATGATTCACATTTGTTTTGTTCTCATCATGAGTTTCATGGAATACCTTGTCACCACGACGAAGCATTTCTTATAGCAACTTTGTGAAAACTTCCATTTATGCATTTAAGCCATCCTTCAAACCTTCCATGTCCCTATTTATTTTTTCTTCTAGACCTTCCATGTCTATTACACCAAAATATCGTCACCATGATTATTTGCAGTTAGTATGGGTCTATCACCACTTGTACTATCCTCCTAAGCAAGTCTCAGACCTCAGCTCTTCAAATCAAGCTTTGAAAATGGGAGAAAGACATTAAAAATCAATGAAAATCTGGTTCCACACTTTCTCTCACTGTCACCTACGGTCCCGCACCTTCTGTGTACAAAAGCTGCAGACCTGCCCGCTTTGTCCCTAACGGTGTAGGTGCGGACCCCTGTGAAAGTCAAAAGGCGCAAGTTTTATCTTAAAAAACTCACTTTGGGTTAATTCTAGAGGTTTCTAGAAGGAATTTTGACGTGGATTGTTCGCTCTGAGGTGGTTCATGCATCCCAAAAGAGAAGGATCTAATCCCTTGATGAGAGGAGCTATCCCTTTGAAGGAGGGCTTTATCCCTTTGAAGGAGGACCTAGTAACCTCCCTCCATTGCACTATAAATACATGCATTGGGCTGGTTGTTGGAGAGGTTAGAAGCTGAACATTTTTTAGGGTAAATGCCAGTGAAATCAAGACTTCCTAGTTGAGCTTAAGAGGAGAGATCACATACCTTTTTGGCTTCATTGGAGAGTGAGTGAAACTTGTCAAAGTAGAGGAGACTTCTTGCTGGACCCTGGGAGGAGCTTGTACAGCATCAAGGCAAAGGTTGTAAAGTTCTTCTTCTTTTGAATTAATATAATCAAACTCATTTTTCTCAACAAGTATCTTATGTTATTTGTTTCATGGACTCCTTGACTTTCATGTTAAATATGTTTTATGCAATTGGCTTTTCAGGTGCTATTTAATTTATTTTCCTTGTTTGTTTTTGCAGATTCGCGAAAAAGGAGCTCATTTGGATCGAAGGAGAGAGGGCATCCACAAGCTTGCGTTGGACCTAAGGTAGGCCCTAAAAACACTTGTTTGCTATTGTTAATCAAAGCATATTTAGAGAAAGATAGTGTCTGGTTGGTTTGCTTGTCATTAGGTCTTCTTTAGATTCTAGGAAGGTATATCTTGTCCACAAGATCGACTTATTCCATGTGACAATGTCCCCTTTCATGTCTACTTTTAATCCATTCATCATCTCTTCTAGTTTATCTTTCGTTTCCCTTTGTGAAAGAAAAAATTGTTGCATATGGTCCTGTAATTCTGGTATGTCATGTTCTATTTCTCCTTCTTCATGTGTCATAGCAGAGCTTTATGAGGGCTTAATGGGTGTGAATTTTTTTTGTTTTGGAGGAATTTTAGAACTAATTAATGATATATATGCTACACTATTCCCTTATCACTTCAAACTAATTTTTCAAACAAATGTTATGCAAGTTTCAAAATACACACCTTTCAAGAGCTTGACTTTGAGCTTCGCAATCTGGTTGACCTTTAAAATGTTGGATATCTGTGATTTTGGCCTCCCAATCTTTGAAATTGTGTCCTAGTGTAGATTTTTGTGTTTTCTTTTCAGTACCACAAGTCATATCGAGATTGGATTATTCAAGATAAAGTTATGCCAAATCTCTGAATATGACTTGATTATGGACTAGTTCAGTATTGAAAAACTTTATGGGATGCCACGTGCCCCTGTTTAAACCTTTTTCCCTAAAATTATTACCTAAAAAACTAAAGTTAATACACTTTTGATCACTTTTTATGGAATTTAAATCCAATTCTCAAAGAGAGAGTTATGACAATTTTTTTCGGAACACCTTTTTGAGATTGAATTCTAGAACATACAGAAACCATAACTTCCCTGGACCATATCTTCGAAAATATAGCAAACCAAGGTATAAAATTGTAACAAGATGTTCAAAAATATTTTTTCCCCGCGTTGTATCAATTTCACGGTCAGAAGCTTCACAGGAAAAAGGTTATATTGAAAATTCCACGATGGCTTGTTTGAAGCAGAAAAATCCTAGGATCAAGAGATTTGATACCAAATGTTATGCTTTTTAACCAAAATAACTCATAAAAAAAAGAGAGAATATAGATCAATGACTATATAATAAGCCACTTCGAGGGGGAAACCTCCCTTGACATCACATAAATGAACAATTCTTGGATGATTCAAATGAAAAGACCTCCTTGGTATAAATAGGAGTCTAAAGGGTCAAAATATAATTAGGGCCTACATAACAATAATAATGTAAGGGCTCAAAAATAACAATAGTGGGATTCTATGGGGCACAACAATAATAATATGGGAGACACACGGGACATAGCACATGGAGAGATATTATATGGATGTAATGTTTTCCTTATTCTCATTGTCATTCATAAGATGATTACTCTACTCTCACATTATTTTAGGTAGGCCATCACCTCCAAGGTGACTTAGGTAAGGGTTAATCATTGATATGGAAGTTGAATCAGGTATGCAATGTGCATTATCACTAACAAATCCTCAAGATCATTTCTATACAATCGATTTTTTCGATTGTAGGTTTTAACCTTGTATACAAATTACCTGCATATGAATTCAAAAAACAAAAAATAAACAATGCTAAGAATATAAAACAAATACACAGATATTTTCCCTTGGATCCCAAAATCAATACTACTAGATTGATTTTTCATTATGTTCCTTTCAATGTTACAATACATATATATACATGTCAAAGCATTCATAAGCCTCAATCCATTAATCCTAGATTAGAACATAGTCGTAGTTCCTTTGACTAAATCTACAAAATATAATGGGAAGAAAACCATCATGCCCAAAACCATGTGAAAAACCCATGCACAAAACCATATGTGGGTTCACGCGTGCGATTAGTTGTGGAAAGAATATAACACACACCCAACATTTTCCCACTTATTGTTTTCCTTTCCACACATGGGCTCACAGGAGATCTTAGTCATTGGTCCAGTCCTGCAACACCCATTGTTTGTCTACACCACGAAAACTTCTCATTGATCGCAGACTTCATCAATGCATCTACAACATTCTTCAAAGTGTACACCTTTACCAGCAACACCTTTTTGTCCTCAACCATATCCCTCACAAAGTGATACTAAACATCAATGTGCTTTGTCTTTGAATGATAAGCAAGGTTCTTTGCTAAGAAAATTGCACTTTTGTTGTCACAGTCTATCCTTATAGCTTGTTGTACTAACCCCATACTTGAACACAATCTCTACAACCAAGCTACTTCCTTTCTTGCATGAGTGGTTTCCATGTATTCTTCCTCTATAGTTGAAAGTTCCACTACAGGTTGTCTCTTGCCCATCCAACTAAATCCACCTCCAAATAGGTTAAACACATGCCCACTTGTATATATTCTATGATCTAGATCTCCAGCGCAATATACACCATCAAAGCTATGGATGCCTAAAATTTTGTCCAATCCTGGTCTTCCTTGGTAGCAAAGACCATAATGACTAGTGCCACACAAATACCTGAAAACCTGCTCCACCATTGTCCAATACTCCTTCCCTGTGTTTGACATAAACTTGCTCAATACTCCCACTGCATGTGCAATTTTTGGTCTAGTACATACTATTGCATACATCAGGTTACCAACTGCAATCACATATGGAACACAGAACATGTACTCTTCATCTTCTTATGTCTTTGGGACACTATTTAGCAGATAACTTTACACCTACAGGAATAGGAACCTTCACCGGTTTACTATCCTGCATATTAAAACTCTACATTATTGTCTCGCCATACTTCCTCTGGTTTAACTAGGGCTTCCTCTTTTCCTGATCTCATTTAATTTCCATTCTCAAAATATAGTTTGCAGCACCAAGATTCTTCATGTCAAATTTGGAGGACAATTGGGTCTTCAAATCTTGAATAATTTCTTTCTCATTTCCAATCAGCAACATATCATCCACATACAAGACCAAATAGATAACACACATAATGATCCTCTTTACTTTTGGTGAAGCCAAGTCCCTATATATATGAATCAATTTTTTGATACCACATCCTTGGTGATTTTTTTAACCCATACAAAGACTTTTTTAACCTACATACTAGTTCATTTTTTCCCTTCACCGCAAAGCCTTCAGATTGCTTCATGTATATATCTTCTTCTAGATCCCCGTGAAGAAACATTTTCTTCACAGCCAATTATTGTACCTCAAAATAAAAAGTAGTAGCAACAGATAAAAGTAATATAATAGAAGCCGCCTTTGAAGCAGGAGAAAAAATATCACTAAAATCAATTCACGACACCTAGGAATAGCCTTTTTCTACTAACTGAACTTTGTATTTCTCCACCTTTCCTTTTGCATTCATCTTCTTCTCAAACACACATTTTCTTCCAATGGGTTTCCTTTCACCTGGTAACTCCACCAGATCCCAAGCCTAATTTTTGTCCAAAGATGTCATTTCATCAACCATGGCCTCTTTCCAAAGTTTTCCATTCTTTGAATCTACTGCCTCCTTGATAGTTTTGGGATCATCATTAGTAATAGATAAAGAAAAAATTGAACAGAAAGTAGATGGAATATACCTTTTTGGCTGCTATATTTCTCGAACTAATCTTCTCATAGCTAGAGTTTTTGACTCTTCATCTTTTGATTCTTATTCTGTTATAGAGTCTGATTCTTCCTCCTTTAGCTCAAACTCTATCTTCTCAAATTCATTTGGTATGACTCCATGTTTAATAACATCTTTCACCTCTCTGAACACCACATCTTTGTTGTACACAACCTTTTGTTTTTGGATTCCAAAGCTTATAACATTTTAAACCATCCTTATGCTCAATAAAGATGCACCTTTTAGATCTACTATCCAACTTGATTCTTTTCTCCTTTGGAACATGTACATATGCATCACAACCAAACATGTTCAGATGTGAAAGAGATGGTTTCTTACCAGTCCATACCTCATGTGAGGTCTTATCCTCCAAAGTTGATGAAGGTGATCTATTAATGAGGTAGCATGCAGTCTCCACTGCCTTTGCCCATAATGCTTGTCCTAACTTGACACCACTGAGCATGCTTCTTTCCTTTTCCATTAACATCTTATTCATTCTTTCTACAACTTCATTTTGTTGTGGTGCGTATGGAGTAGTCTTATGACATTCTATACCTCACTTCTTACATAAATATTCAAATTCCTTCTTGTAGAACTCTACACCATTATCTGTCCTCGACACGCTTATCTTATTCTCTGTCTGATTTTTCACCGGAGCCTTAAATTCTTTAAATTTGTCAAAGACTTCAGATTTCTTCCTAAGGAAATATATCCATGTATTCCTTGAGAATTCATATATAAATGATACATAGTACACAAACTTACTCAGTGTTGGAACCAACACAGATCCAAACACATCACTATGCACAAGCTCTGATATCCCTTTTGCCCTCTTAGGACCAGAGGGGAAACTCACTCGATTTTTCTTCCCATATACAAAATGTTCACAAAAATCAAAATCCAGAGAGAAATTAAATAGACCTTCTACCATACCATTACCATGAAGTATTCGAAGGCTCTTCTCTCAAATATGTCCAAGCCTTTGATGCCATAACATGGTCTTTTCTCCAGAGACCACTAGATTTTGTGCTCCACTTTCAGGAACCACATAACTGTTTCACCCATCAATAGTAGTAATACCCAGAATCTTGTACAGATTTCCAATTCGAACTCCCCACGTCAATACCAGTGCTCCCCAAACCATCTTGCAGGTGTCTTTCTCGAACATTGTTTTTACACTTGCATCATCCATCTTGCTTATAGAAATCAGATTTCTAGTTAATACAAGAATATGAAGAACACCTGGAAGTGTTCTAATCCTTCCACCTTGCAACTTCAGCTTGACTTTTCCGCGTCCAATGATTCTAGCCTTCATGTCATCCCCTAAGAAGACATCACCACCATCATATTTCTCATACTCGCAGAATTACTCTCTATGGGGAGTGAAGTGAAAGGATGCACCTGAGTCAATTAACCATCTCTCATGATCTACACGTGTACTTGAATAAGAAGCCAAGTACACATCCACACCTTTATCTGAGGTAGTTTTTTCCTTTGTATAAGGAGCATCATCAGATCCATTTCCTCTTTCAGGAGCTTTAAATCTACGGTGATTTTTGAAGTGCCCTTCCTTTCTGCATTTCTAGCACACCTTTATAGGTATTCTTGGAGATTTAGATCTCCCACTCGAGGATTTATTTTTGTTTCTATTTTGGGACCATCCTCATACAGACAAGGCATCTCTATTCTAGCCCTTCATATTTTTCCATCTCATCTCCTTTGACAACAAGAATGAGATTATTTCATCAAACTACAAGGTAGTTGTATTTCTACCTATTGCAACAACTAGACTATCCCACGAATCTGGTAGAGAACACAACAAACTGATGCACCTATCTTCATCTGAAATTTTAATATCAATAGATAAAAAATGGCTTACCACAGTATTAAAGGCGTTCATATGCTTTGTCACTGAGTCTCCATCCTTCATCCTCAGGTTATACAAAGCCTTCATTGTTGATTCCCCTGATGCATTCAACGATATTGAATCTAAGATACACAACTGTATTGTGCTCTTTTATTTCCAATCCAACTTTGCCCAGTCTTCATCTGACATTGTCATTGGTTTAGTACTTGGATCTACTACGATCCATTGATCTTTATCCGCCATCAAATCCTCCATCTTTAGTTTTCACAACTGAAAACTTTGACCATTAATTTTCTTGATCTCTATCTTTCCACTGCTCACCATCTTCTTTCACGCAAAAATCGATCCCGTAGATCTCCCACTAAATAGGGTCTACCATAAGCCCGAGAAAAACTCCTCAACAACAAAGGAATCCCCTTGAATTCGAAACAAATTTGATATCAAATGTAGTTTTTAACCCTACACAGAAATTACGTGCATTAATTCTAAAAATAGAAAATAAACATTGACGAGAATATAAACAAATACAAAGATATTTTCACCTGGATCCCAAAAGTGGGACTACTTGATAAATTTTTTATTATGTTCCTTTCAATGTTATAATACATATATATACATGCCGAAGCATTCATAAGCACCAGTCCATTAACCCTAGATTATAACATAACCATAGTTCCCTAGATCGGATCTACAAAATACCATGGGCAGAAAAGCATCATGCCCAAAACCATGTGCAAAACCATAGGTAGGTCTGCACGTATGACTAGTCGTGGAAAGAATATAACCCACACCCAACAAGAACACAGATTCCTTGTTTATAGTTTGGAATATCTAGATAGCTATTGAAGTCAACATCCACAAGTATTGACTATCTATTGACTCTCTGAATGTTTAATTTTAATTGGATGGCTCCATTCATTAGCATGTTTAAATTTCCCTGGTGACTTACATATCTTCCTTTGTTAATTATTCTAATATGGATGAGATCTCCAACACACCCAACAGATTCCTTGTTTATAGTTTGGAATATTTAGATAGCTATTGAAGTCAACATCCACAAGTATTGACTATCTATTGACTCTATGAATGTTTAATTTTAATTGGATGGCTCCATTCATTAGCATGTTTAAATTTCCTTAGTGACTTACATATCTTCCTTTGTTAATTATTCTAATATGGATGAGATCTCCAATATTTCTTACGGAATTTATGTTCTTATGTGCTCCATTTTTCATTTTCATAATTATAAGGTTACATCTTGACATGAATATACTATGGTTTTTCTCACTTTTATATGCATATCAACACATTGTTGTACAATTTTTATGGATTGTGCAATTCTTCCTCTACCATATTAAGGGAACAATAACTCTATTAGTACAAATCATGAGCAACAAGATACACTACAAATCATTTGGATAGGCTTCCTCAAGCCAATGATAAACTATAATTTTCCCACATCCAAGGACCACCATTGTTGTTAATTAGCCTTCCCTTAAAATATTGGAAATTCTAGGTTAATGATTGCTTTTTGATCTTTGATATAGAATACACATAGGTAAATACAAGTACCAAGAAGACATTGTATTTTTTTAAGTCATTCTTTACTTTTAAGTCTATTTTTTAAATTATCTTTTCCAAAAATGTCCTCTATGTAATGGCATTGAACAGTGATTTAATTATCTTCTCTAGGAATGGCTTTGAATATATAGTTACTTAAATTTAATTACTAAAATTTATTCTCTTCTCTAGAAATAACCTTAGATATCATGGAATTGGACAATAAATTATTTTATTTTTTTCTCCATAAATTACCTTGAAGTCATGGAATTGAAAATTAATATGTTTATCATTCCAAACAACTACCATTGGATATGGTTAAGAATCTAACTTCTCCCAATAAAAACATATTATAATTTAATTAAATATCCTAGAAAAGAGGCATTAGGCATGGAGTTAAATATTAGGTTATAAAGTCAAAATGCCAAATGTGAACTTTTTCAAAAATCTCAATGAATCTTAAACCTGGAAAAAAGAACAGAAAGGAAAAAAAGCCAAACCTAATTAACTATAATATATTATAAAAAAAAAATAAAAAAAATTAAACAATAAAGTGCTGGAAATATCTTCCATTACACTCCACGTCCAAATTTACCAAATGAAAAGAATTACAGTATTTCCCATAGATAATATCGATCACATAAGATCCTAACCATAACCTCTTGAACTTTCCAGATTTGCTAGGGTCCTCATGTATTTTGCCCAATAACAGAACGATGCCTTCTGCCTAAAAATTCATTGTCTTAATTCTCATTTTACTATTTAGACATTTCCATTATATCATCATAAAATAGTTAATGAATATTAATGAGAATGTGATAGTTAAAGACATTCTCAATGTACTTCAGTTATAAAAACTAACCATATAATACTCAGCAGCACAGTGTGGGTGGAGCCGAGTTATACCTTACCAGCCATATTCTATGTATAAAAGGAGCCAAGTATCGCTCAAATTTGCAATCTATGTATAAAAGGGGCCAAGTATTGCTCAAATTTGCAACAGGTCCAAAAAATATATATGGTACAGATTTAAAAATTAATTGGCTACCATATCCTACGATATAAAATTACATTAAGAAGCAAATAAAGTTTGATGGCTGTGGAAGTCGTTAAAACAAGTGCCATTTCTCTAGTGTCCTCCATAGAAGCCTGGTTATTATTAAGATTAGTAAAACATAATGTTTATTTATTTTATTTTTTTCTTAAAGATAACTATATCAGTGTAGTAGTTGTTAAGCTTGTTCTCTTTCCAGGCTGTTATAAACACAAGATGCTAGTAGTCAATTTGTTATATATATATATATATATAATTCAAATATAGATATTAATATTTTTTTTAATTTAAGAGATATGTAAATGTTATTCTAAATAATTATTGTAAATTTGGAATTCAGATAAACAAAACTCTTTATTT
Source organism: Pinus tabuliformis (assembly GCA_031772625.1). NCBI lineage: Eukaryota > Viridiplantae > Streptophyta > Pinopsida > Pinales > Pinaceae > Pinus > Pinus tabuliformis. The sequence goes on along the minus strand of CM062804.1, from coordinate 149,028,678 downwards.
AAAGCAATTTCTTATTATAGTTATTAAGTTTGAATTCATATATAAATTTAGATTGGAATTTGAAAACATTTCAATTCAAAAATTTTAAATGTGGAAAAAATTTATTAATATATTTTAAATGAAGAAAAATTTACTAGTATAATTTAAAAGAATTTATCTATATATTTCAAAATTTACTTGAGAAGGGTTTATGTTTCTTTGGCTTGCCTTCTCACTATGTCTCTCACTAAACTTTGAAGAATATCGCAATGAATACAGTTTTCTTAATGTTTTCATATTTAACAAGGAAAAACTCTATTACTTTATTAAATTATCTTTGATGTGTCCAACTCATATTAAATCAGCATTGATGTTGTGGAGCTGTATGTTCCCTCTGCATAATGAATCAAATTTTACAAATAATTTGGCTTAACCCAACCAAAATAGCAAATTTTTTAATCTAGTTTATTTATTACATTGAATTTGGTAACTGTTTTTACCATGGTCTAAAAAATAAAAAATTACTTCTCCACTGAAAGTTAAGCACTCAAACAAACTTTATAAATTTTCTATATATTTTTATTGAATATTTTCAAAAATAAACAAATTTTTAAGTTTTTCTTAGGGATTTGGGTGAGGCTTGGTAACCCCAAGTTATTACCTTACTCAAACCCTTGCTAAGCCTTATAAAAATTAAAGATTTAAAAAATACCAAAATAAACTTAATCAATTTTTCTTATGTATTTTTTTTTTTTTTTAGCAAATTTCAAATCATGTGAGTTGAGTTTGGGAACATGCTTACCCTAATCTCAAAACACTCAAACCCTTGCTAAGCCCTATAAAATTTAGAGATTTAAAAATACTTGATTTTTCTTTTTGTCTTTTCATTCTGAAATTTCAAATCTTGCCAATGAAATGAATAGCATTTTTTATTAAATTTAATTTAAATTTATGAGAAAATGTTATTATTTTCCTTTATCAAATTTAATTTTGTTGTTGAAGATTTCCTGCAACTGTGTAGTGTTTTCCATCCGTCCATCCAAATTTTCGGATGGTTACTCATATAGCTCTTTGGTCCCTAATGATGGATAGAGTAACCATAAATGTTGGACTCATAAAAAACACTACACAATTCTTGCATAAAATCTTCAACAACAATATAAATAATTGTGAAAGCCTGGGATTACTTAAATCTATTTTTTATATATGACATATTAAACTGATAATAAATATATCTTATAATGAGCACTCTCTCAAATATTAAAGATATATATTTTTTATATCTCTCAAATATTAAGCTTATTTTTAAACAAAACTTGCTTCACTTGACAAAAACCAAATAGTACAATATAAAAACTCAAAATCTCATCTTACTACACTATACATAACCTCCTTTAAATCCAACCCAGATTAAATCCTCATTGGTGTTGCCAACACCTGTGAATGAATAAAAAATTTACAAATAATTTGATTGAATCCAAAAAAAAAATTTTACAACCTGCTTTAAATCCAACCCAGATTAAATACTCATTGGTGTTGCCAACAGGTGTGAACCAATAAAAAAATTACAAATAATTTGGCTGAATCCAAAGAATTTTTTTTAAGGATGTGGTTGAATTTGATAACTATTTTTACCATGATCTCAAAAAAATGAAATTTTTTTTTCAATAGAAAAACAAAACACCCTTTATTTACCTAAAACATGAACATAGCTCCAAAGGAACTCAAAATGACTCAAAACCATAAAAAAGAAGAAGAAAAAGACAAACCAAAAATACATCCATCTAATCAGCGACTTACCTGTATAAACCTATAAAACCCATATGGATCACGAAGGACCAGATGATCCTTTCTCTAAACTTTAAAACATGTAAACAAGAGAGCCTCTGGCCGGCACGACACAAAGCCAACAAGCAAAAATCAGTTGATAACATAAAGAAATAGAAGTACTGAAACAGCTTAGGCATGTAAGAAGCCACATGCTTGGATAGGGCATCTGTCTCTGAGTTCTAGTCTCGATAAACATGTTGAAAGGAGGTCAGGTCAATGAAAGAGGGTAACAGAAACTTGATGTTTTCCATCTAGTAAAATAAGGCACGAACCTCAAGAGAGATCCACCCCTCAACCCACTCTATGACTTATTTTGAATCGCCAATAACCAAAATCTTATGGAGAGTCCCCCACATAGCAACCACCTTTGTCTTGCAACTTGAGCCAGGACCACCATGTCAAGTAGAAATGAAAGTCTTGAAAAGGGCTGGGTTTGATGCATATACGCCACATCCACACTGTTCACCAGACAAAGCCCCGTCAAAATATCTTATGGGAACAAATCCTTAGGGTCCTTGTAGAAAACTTAGCGTTGGTGGGGCTTTGGACACCATGGCCCTATCTCTAGGAATAGGAAACAAATTGGAGACTTGTGCCTAACACATTGAGAGGCCTGTTATAAAATATGCAAGAATTCCTAGAGTGCCATATACTCAGAAAACATACATTGGAATGACTCTAAAATATCCCATCCAAAATATCCCAGCCTAGAGGACCAGAAGCCAAGGCATGAAAAGGTAGAAGATCAATCCGCCACAACCTTGATCTTGAGCAAATTCAATGCTTCCTTCCAGATAGAAACCACAAAAAGATAGATAAAAAACAGATGACAACAATCTTCAAAAAAAATAGCCTACAAAGTGGACATCTCCCGAGACCCAGAAAATTCCCAAGTGAAAATGCAGTTATGGAGAGTTACCCAAATAAAGCACTTTAGGTTTAATGTGGCGTCCCATTTCCACAGAAGCGCAGTCCATTCTATTCTACATAGAGGCCACCATGATTATTTGTTGAGATGTAAGAGTAGATCTCTTTGAAAGAAATACTGCCAACAGAAATACGCCCTTCCCACACAAGCGTGTACAAAAGAAGAGTTTGGTAACCATGTTTTTAATCCTAATTTGACTTCGGTAGCCGTGATTTTTATCCTAATTTCAAAACACTCAAATGTTCTTTACTCAGTATTATAAAAACTAAAGATTAAAAAATACAAAATAAATTTTTTTAAAATTTCAAAAATTCAACAGATTTTCAATTTGTTTACAGATTCGGTTGAAATTGGTAACCATGCTTTTTACCCTAATCGCAAAACACCAAAACCCATATTCAACCATACAAAAATAAAAGATTAAAAAATACTGAAATAAATTTTATAACTTACTTTTACTGCAAATTTGAGTTCTTGTAAATGTAATGAATAGCTTTGTTAATTAAGATTGATTTAAGTCTGTGGAAGAAAGATTATTATTTTGAATATTTCATGTGATAAACACTCTCAAACATATAATTTTTCATATAAAATATATGTTTTGCTTCATTGACAGAGGCCGAACAGTCAATAATCCATAACGAAATACCGGGTTCATATTACTAGAAAACTGTGTTGAAAATCTTCGTACATTTTTCTAGGGAAGAAATAGCATCTAAAATAACTTTCAGAAACATATAGTATTATCAGAGAGATTAGATCGAAAAAATTTTAAAAATCAAATCTCAATCCGAAATAACCATTGAACCACAACCTCCAGACTATCTTACTGCACTGTACATAACCTCCTTTCATATTGAAAAAATGAATTCTATCTTGCTAATCACCTTCCATGAGCTGTTGCAGTGCCCCCACCTGTTGACACAGGAGGAAGAATTGCTGAGCCTGCTCCCCCACGAGTACCTCCACCCATGAAAAACGGATCCCTGTATCCCTTCACAGTCTTCACAACGATTTCACCTCTGAAAACTCTTCCGATCCTTCTGCTGGGAATTTCCGGTTTTTTCAATTTCTTATTGTGGCCGCCATTAAGCCAAGCGCAGGAAAGAACTGCCATTGACACCGTTATCAAGCTCAAAATTATGCCAAATACAGCGTACAGAAGCGATGGGTGCGAGGCTGAATGTGCCCCTTCAAACTGGTTTTGACCCAAAAGCCTTACCATCATATTCGCCACTTGTGACCCCCGTGCCCAGCTGGAAGATATAGCTCTGAACTGTGGACTTTTGCGATATCCCAGTAGCGAAGGACAACTGTTGGGATTGTGGAAAGTAGCGACAAAATTCGATAAAGTAACCGACTTATAAGCCTCCATTCCCTATATATGTCTTCCTTCCCGATTCCGCTCCTTTCTGCAAAAGAATATATTTTTCTGTGGGCGCTCCTTTCTGCAAAAGAATATATTTTTCTGTGGGAAGGGCCGAGAGGTTCCTTCCGTATAACATGGGTGCTCCAGCACATTGTGGATTAAAACAACCATATCCCTCCATGCTTGGGAATTGAGTTGTTACTTTTTGTTCACTTGTTTACAGAAAGTGTAAGTGGGTAGTGGGTGATGCAGGAGGTTTCGTGCAACTATTCCGGGTTAGATTAATCAAAATGATGGAGTTTTTGACAGAATTTTGATGGAGTTTCTGATAGTTAATTTGATCAAAATATTCCTAATATCAAAATGATGGAGTTTTTGACAGAATTTTGATGGAGTTTCTGATACTTAATTTGATCAAAATATTCCTAATGAATGAGTTTTTGATAGAATTTTAATGGAGTTTCGGATAGTTAATTTGATCAAAACACGCTTGAAGAATACATAAAAGGTTAATATTAAAAAAATCTCTTTTACGATGATTTTTCATTTTTCATGTTAATGAATCAAATTCAATTAAAATTAATAATTTGGATAAAATTAATAGTTTACCTGGTAAACTATATATAAATAACAAATTTATCAAATAAGGATTATTATTATAAATTACAAAATAATGAATAATGAAGTAGATTAAAAATTTGTTTTTTGATTGATGTGAATTAAAGGGTTTTTTATGATATAATTTTGAATAAAAAATGAAATTTATAAATTGTTTTATTTGGAAGGTTTAGTATTCACGGAATTAGAAATTAAAATAAGATTGATATTGAAATACACAATTTTGTTAATTATATAGGAAAACATTTTATGAAAAAAATTATGTATAAAAAGATTATGTTAAGAATATTAAGTATTTGGATTTAATGGTTAATGATAAAAATAATTCTACAATAAATTATGTCTACTCATCACCTAGGTATCCCTATCTACATGGTTATCTTTGTTATCCTTTACTAACTTCTGGTGGTGAAACAACTTAATACATAAATTTATTCTCCATCTTATTCAATGGGTTCGTAGGACATCTATCATGAATGTTAGACTTAGATTTCTAACTCACTAACAATATGTTCCCATAACATTTCTAGGCATTTGATATGTCCTTGTTATTGTTTGACATGATTAAACATTTTTGCTACACCACTCGAAAACACTTAATCTACCATTTCAACAATACAGTATTGGGTTCTACTAAAATTATTCAAAGTAAATAAGAAAAGTAAAACTGCTAATATTGTTGAATGCCAAAAAAAATCAATCATGTTGGTATAGGAGGTATTTACAATAATCAATGGTGTTCAAGTAAGTATAAATTTAAGATGATGCATACACTTATGTTATTATTAAGATGCTCCAATTGAAGGAAGCTTCATAGGAAATGCTTTTATCTATTTATTTTTAAAGTAAATATCATTGAATACTAAATATCAAATAAAGCACTAAGATCAAATTTATATATATATATATATATTATGCTTATTGTGTAACATTTAAATATAAAATTATTTAATATTATATAAAATTTTATTGTTTTATTAGTTTTAAACTTTATTTGATTTTTCAACAAAATAACTTTATTTATTTTTTCTATTTTCAATATATTTTGTAAATCTATACATGTCTTGAAATTGATCGTCTTAATTTTTGTTTTTAAAAATAAAAATCTATTTAAAATCGAAAAAAAAACTACATAAAGGTATTTCACTATATAACAAAATATTAAATTAAGATAAACTTCACTGGAACCCCTTTAAATTTTCTAAAAAATTCTTATTAAATTAAAATAAATAAATAAAACCTTAATAACTATTAATTAGCATACTCCTTAAATATTCAATTTAATTAGCATACTCTTTAAATATTAAATTTAATTAGCATACTCCTTAAATATTCAATTTAAAATTTGATGACATATGCTACCTGTTAAGTAAGAATTTTAACTTTTATTAGTTAAAGCTTTCATTTAGAATAAGAAAAAGTGACCAGGATTTCAATTTCTCCTCTACATATTTTTTATATAATTATTCTATTCTATTTTATTTTTTATTTAATTCCTGAATTTTATTTTAATTTAATATAATTATAGTTACTTTATTTTATTTTATTTTAGTGTATTAATAATTATTTAATAATATTTAGTATATTAATAATTATTTTATTAAAAAATAAATAAATTTAATATAATCCGAATATTTATATTAAATAATATTTTCTTATTATTAACAAATTAAAAAACTTTAAAAACTAAAATTATTTAATGAATTTAACCTTTTAATTGTATAATCTAATATTTAAAATTTATATAAAATAATAAAAAACATCAAAGTTAGAATTTATAAAATAATAAAAAACATCAAAACCTTAACCTGTTTATTTTTAAGCTGCGAGATATTCCAGTCGTAAAGAATGGAAACTTCTCAGGTGGAATTCCAAGGAACGTGTTGACCACCTTCATGTGACTAGCAACCCAAGATGTCAGTGGTGCTTGAATTTTGGGGTGTGGTGATTCTTAGAATCCATTCGTTTCATGTGCTTTCCTCCTTTATCATACACAAGATACAATGAAAGGGCTGGATACACAAAATATGTAGTGTCTCATAAGCGTAACATTCAAGAGAATTGAATGACAGGAGTTAATGGGTTGGAGCTGGCAACGTTTATTTAATAGTTTATAGGATATTTAATGTTGTCAAGTTGTATATGTCTATTGTTTTTTTTGGGCTAGTTCTCAACCAGAAGCATCACAGGGTTCTCTTTTTTATTACATTGAATAGGTATCAGATAACGCTGATAACAGTCACATCGAAACCAATATACAATTGGAATATTCGCAATCACCGGAATATACGCTACAGCATCCGTGCAGCGTCACAGGATTCGAGCGTGGCAGGGGTGCGTGCAAACCGACTGGCCGACTGCCCCGACTGCTACATCATGTACTCATGTGCCATATATGCCCATTGTTATTCGTAAATATTGTTTGACATGGCAGCGGTTGTGGTTGTGGTTGTGGTCATAGTAAATGTTTAATAGTTTTTCAATTGTAATTTATGTTTGGATTTTTATATTTATAAAAATATTTTTTAAATTTTATAAAACTTAAAAAAAAATATGATATTAAATTGGTTTTTCTCAAAATTAAAACTATTTTTAGAATTTTTTAAATTTATGGATTTTATTCTTTAATTGTTTGACAAAAAAATAATTATAGAGTTCAGGCTTCTGTGATCCATATCAAGTTTGTGAGAGATTTTTCGGCGAAAATCACATGGAATACCATTTGTCGACGCTTGAAGAAACAGATCCAGCCTAGCAAGTTAAATACTCTGAGGAGAGCCTCCAACGGCTAACTTGACCAACGGCTAGTTTGACTCTAGGACCGGGGTCAAAATTATTTTATTAATTTAATTAATAATCTCTGGGATCAATATATAAATATATAAAATTTTAATAGGTATTTAGTTAAAAAATATATTATAAAAATTATAAGTTAATTAGTATTTAAAGGAAATCTAGTTAAATACCATCTGTATAATTTGAAAAAAATAATTAAAAAATATAAATTTGAAAAAAATATGTATAAACGACATGTGTATAATTTGTACAAGTCTCATTATATCAATATGTACTCTAATGACATGACATGCCTACTATAATTATTATAGTGTACCATCTATTATATAAAGAATATTTTTATTTAAGTACTTGTTATTTATTTACTATTATTTTAGTATTAATAAAAAAATAAAATATTATTAATAGTTGTTAAAAAAACTTGGATATATTTTTTTAATAAAACCATAAAATTAAATAGAAAATAATGCACAGTTGTATGTAGCGGAGAGCCTTTTATTGTTGTGGAGGGACCAATACTAGTTATAGTACTGGCCCCACACATCCATAAAAAATATTCATAAACCATAAAAAAGATGCACATAAATAGTTTATATTAAATTATATAAGTTATATAATTTAGTCCAAAATGGGCCCATACATTGATTAGGCCAACAAGTGTCAAACACCAAATCTTAACATCACAAGTTGACAAGACATAATGTCCCGAGTACCTCCAGCTTTGAATTACCAATTAAGTCAAAATGCATTAAAAAATATTCCATTGAATTCTACTCAAGGGTACACATATCCCATCAAACAGCCGCCCACTGATTTCCACTAGAGCAACACATCCCATTGCTCAATTATACCTGCACAAGAATAGGTAAAATGTGTGCCAACGATATGTACATGTGTGTTTAACCATTCAACCTATTGAAGACAATAAATGATAGCATTCAATTCAAAAATTGGTTCAGAGGATGCAATAAATGACACCAACCCTTTCAATTCAAGTATTAAACACACCAGCCTTTTCATTTCAGGAATTAAACACAAGAAAGAACAGGGATCAACCATGAAACATTATCAACCATTTGATCATGTACAAATCAATCCAGACCACACATTTGAATTTGGGAGATGGAAATCCATGCCAATCTTCCCTACCAATTAAATTCTATATCAAAAAACTATAAAACATCAACTCTCATTGATTTTCATTTCAAACATTCATTTTACTCATCAGTTGTTGGAGACATACAATCAAAGTGTTCAGACACTGTTACATTTATTCTATTCATAAGTTGTTGGAGACATACAAATGGAGTGTGTGCACACTGTTACATTTATTCTATTCATAAGTTGTTGGAGACATACAAATGGAGTGTGTGCACACTGTTACATTCATTCTATTCATCAGTTGTTGGAGACATACAAACAGAGTGTCTGCACAGTGTTACATTCATTCTATTCATCAATTGTTGGAGACATACAGGTTTGTTTTTATTGAATAACATTATCATTGTTGTTGAATAATGTTATTTTTGTTGAGAAACAAGGGTAAATTAAATTCATTATAGCCAAGATCACTTGTTAAATAGATCACAAGATCTAATTAGAGAAGCATTTCTATATGAATAACAAACCCACTGATTTAGAAACCAATTTCAATGCCACTGTAACCTCAAATCTGACCCCCGCAATTCAATATCAGCCTACATTAATAACAAAGAATATCCTTTCAAAGAGAAAATTCTGATGTTAGGTAGATTCACTGTCTAGTTAGAGAAGCATTTCTAAATAAATAACATACCCACTTAAGAATTCTCTTTTCATTATTAGAATATCAAATTAAGATGAGATAACTACAAGATGGCAGGAGCAGAACTACAAGGAATTAGTGGACTAGTTATTCTAATTAGAGAAGAAATGAAACTAGATAAGTTGGATAATTTGGACCAGAAACTGACAGATCACAATTCTGTTCAATTGATTTATGGACCATGCTGAGCTTCTACATATAAGGGGGCAACATTGAAGGCATACAATGCACCATTAGGTGTGGAAAACTCAAACTATAATAGTTGTGAGAACATGCTATATTATCTTCGTTAAGGTCTGTCAAGGTCCCATATAAATTTGCCTTTACAATGTCTGGAAATCATATACCATGTCAATTAAATGTAACAAGTTGTATGGGTTCTGAGTTGAGAAAGAAAGTGTAGATTATGTTCTTTCATTTTGGTTTTTGAACAGATCTATATAGACAAACATGTAAGGATAAAGGTCTTTACATTAAAATTTGTTACATACACTAATTTTATCATTATATCATCAGAGGAGAGTTACCATTGATCCCCGTGAGATTGTGAAATCCAGATATGGTTTAAAACTGAAAAGGAAAGTCAAATATAACCGACACCAATTTGTTACTTCCTCTTTATATAAACTCTAGGAGATTCTTAGTTTATAGGGTATGCATTTGTAAGCAAATATCTTATCTTGAATAAAAGGAGATACCTACTTGTATTTATGTTAGTATTTAGAGGAACTATAATTAGATAGTATGATTTTTATAAGATAAGTGAAAGAAGGAATTAGATGTCAAGATATAGTTTATATAGTTTAGTTATAATAATTAGGATAGAGTAGGAACAAGAACAACAAGGAAATAAACCTCTTACCTGTATTTGACTTAGGCTTTGACTTGCAAGAAAAGAAAGAACTAGAACTAAGAATTTGAAAGGGAGTTACTATATAGGGGAGAGACACCAGTGCATGAACGCCTCCACCTTAGAATTTGAAATGGAATAACTATGAAAAGAGACTACAACTAAGAACCCTTACTAGGAATAAAATGAATGGCAATAACAAAATGAATGCCAAGAACAATGATTTGAGGACACAGAAAGCTAGTTGGGTTGAATAAAATGTGTTATATCAAAGCTATTACAAAAAGAAAAAGGAATAGCTCTTCGTGATAACTCATATTTTTACCAACTAGGAATAAAATGAATACCAAGAAAAAAATGAATGCCAACAAAAATTGATTTGAGGACACAGAAAGCTAGTTGGGTTGAAGAAACTGTGTTATGTCAAAGTTGTTACAAAAAGAAAAAGGAATAACTCTTCTTGATAACTCATATTTTTATCAACTAGGAATAAAAGGAATGCCAAGAACAAAATGAATGCAAAGAACAATCATTTGAGGACAAAGAAAAATAGTTGGGTTGAAGAAACTGGGTTATGTTAAAGCTGTTACAAAATTAAAAAGGAATAACTCTTCCTGATAACTCATAAGAATCATCTAAGAATCAATAAAGAATTTAAAATTTAAGAAAGGGTCAATTCCATTGTAACCTCAAATCTGGACCCTATAATTCAATATCAAACTACTATAATAGCAATGCTTCAGACCTAATATTTTTCGACAGTGTGCAATAGGTCACTTTTGGGGAGAAGTAAGCTTACAAGTGATTGAAAAAATACACTCCAATCGTCAATAACATGCAACAGACCTTAGTAGATTCTCATAGCCTAGAAAAATCAATCAAATAAAGCCCACAACCCTGCAAGAGGAGTCTAGAAATATTTTTTATGTGTGAATTTTATGTGTGAAATTTTATGTATCAATACTCACTGTTTCTTTCAAGATTTCTTGTTTCTTTATGTGAATTTTATTATTCCAAGCCTATTATAGTATGAAATTTTATGTGTGAAAACCCTTCCAATGATGAGTTTCAAATCCGAGATGTATTCAATTACAATATATAGATAAAGCATTGATTGTTGTTGCTCATTGATTGCAAAGACCAATAGATTGTCTTGTTTTCTAACACAATTTTTAAAATTAGAATTTCGTGGTAACTCTGGAGGTTTTTGCAACCATGCCAAGAATTTCTATTGCAGATCATACATGGAATAGGAGGAGGAGAGGGGTGAAGGGGGCCTAACTGCGATCCAGTTCATTAGATGAGGATAGTGTTAGAAAATTATATATTACAGAGCAATGGGACACATAAAATATATTGCAGAAATATAAACACAAAAAACTCATACAATAAGAGAGACATAGATATAAGTGGTTCACCCAATTTGGGCTACGTCCATGGAAAAATAGCTAGTCCTTCCTTTTATATTATCTAGCAAAATGAAGAGATACAACCTATAGCAGATCCGTTGTAATCCCCTCTTTTCTCCCACACAATCTCCTCTCTCTTTCTCACTTAGAATACAGATGTAAATAGACGAAATAAAATTCCCTCCTATATAGCGAGGGGTTGCCTTCTAGGGAAGAAAACCCTAAATTAAACATAACTTCTACTGTCAAATATCCGCCTAATGAACGGCCCAGATTGACTACAAAATTACAACATTTTACAAGGCAATTTTACATTTATTTTTAGCTTATGGTGCGCGATCCCCGATCCCCCACCAGGGGGGGCTCTAAATAATCGTCGTCGCCCCCCCCCCCTTGGAGGCACACATTTTATGGGCAGCGTTGTCACCACATTACGAACTGGGGTCCAATGCGGTGATACCTCTGAATAAAGAAGATAATCAGGCTCCACACAACCAGATGGGGGGATGATGTGAATGCTCCAAATGTGCTCAGTAATGTCATTGAAAAGGACATTGTGGTGGCAAATCATGCTATCCTACCATCAACCACAAATCCACCTTCAACCACAATGCAAGGTGCAAGTTAAAAAAAAAACATCAGTGCCATCAAAGGCTGGAGAAAGCAAGACATTCTAGCTGCAATTGATGGCATGAGTATAAGGGACATTCAATCTGTGCCTCTGCAAAAAAAACCTAGTATTTTTTACTTTAACATACATTATTGGATAAATGGGTTAACTAATACAAAGTGTAGAGGGCCTGTTACAGTTATGACTAAAGAGGACGAGGTCGAGGTGGTTGATTGGTTTAAGGAGATGGCCCAATTGGGACATGGGTTAGAGCTCATACAACTTAAATCCACAGTAGCTCAAATCTGTCAGGGGAGGCCAAACCCCTTCAAAGATGGGTTTCATAGTAAATCATGGTGGAGTGGATTTAACAAAAGGTATCTAGACCTTGTGAAACATACAGCTGAGGGCCTTGAAAGAGACATGGCTTTAAATATACACCCTGAAATTATGTCCAAGTTTTATAACACTCTTTCTGTTACATATGAGAAACACTGATATGTTGCAAACCTTATATGGAATTGTGATGAAACAGGCTTACAAGTAGGAAGGAATTGTGGTATGTGGGTAATTTCCAAGGGAGGGAATAAAAATGTGCCTAATATTTTGCCTAAGAGTAGGGAGTGGATCACTATTCTTTGTTTTTCAATGCAATTGGTTCTTCAATCCCATGATTTTATCTATTAAAAGGTAAAACACAACTAAAAAATTCTATACAGAACTATCAAATAGGTGCATGCATGTTTGCACATCCCCATGCATGGATGACAAAGGAACTATTCCTGAATTGGCTTTGTCACTTTGCTGCTTTTGTCCTAGGTGGTGTCTCGCCTGCAAACAAACACCTATTGATTTTAGATGGCCATGGAAGCCACATGGATGTGAAAAAAATTGAGGAGGCCAACCATTTTGGCATTGACTTGTTAACATTGTTGGCTCATACTACTCACAAATTACAACCCCTTGATGTCATCGTGTTTGGACCTTTCAAGAACTATTTCAGGGTCGAGTGAGCTTTGTGGATGGGAAAGAATATAGGGGTGGAAATAAAGAGGTTTGAGCTATATGAGCTTGCAAGTAAAGCATTTAAAAGGGCTCTCACACCTTCTAATATCAAGGTTGGATTTAGGAGGACTGGTATAAGGCCACTTAATGTTGATGCTCTTATGCATGGTACTGGTTATAGCCAAGAATTTAATGTGGAAGGTCAAGAATCAGAGAACCTACAACACCATGTTGATGCCCAAGAAGATGTTGTTGTTGTTGAAGGTATAATGTCCCCTTATGAAGGGCACTTATATGGTGATGATGATGAACATGTGAGTGAGACACAATTCAGTCATGAACCAACTGTCAATATCATGGAGGTTTTCTAACCCACTGAACTACGTGTGAATTTTGCATGTGATATTCCATATGGGGAAGTTGATGAAGCAAATGAAAATGAAAACTTGATTTCAAATGATAATGCAATAGGATTAAATAATGGGCAATTGAGCATTCCAACCCAAGTAAGCCCACCATCATGGTTGGCAGAGGCCATGATGAATATTAGCACACATAATGTGTCTGCCACCAATGAGGAAATCATGGACATGCCTTCACAACCATCAGAGTTGAACACCAAACTTGTTCATTATTTTTTGGACAGTGGTCCACTGGAAGAGGATCCTATTCAGCATGAAGTACCTAAAGAAGCAAAAAATGGGGGCCAATCAGTTGTACCAGAGGTTGAAATCCAGGTGCCACGTCCTGGGGAGCATCGGACAACAAATCAAAGAATACTTGGTGGATTTCTAAATCTACTAGTAGAGACAATGAAGGCCTCATCAAGGCACTCAACATCAGATTGTCTTTGTTTGGGGAGGAGTTCACAGTTGCTCACATCTAAAGATTATATGAAATTATTTTTTGAGTCTGAATGTAAACAAAACAAAATTCAGGAATCTAAAAAGAGAAATAAGGAGTTGACCAAGTGTTGGCTTAGCGGGTCCTGACACAAGTTCAAAGTTAATTTTTCCAAACAAATACCTACACTACTCGCCCTTGCAGCATGATGGTTATATGCTTATATTCTTATGTGTTATAATTCTGTATGTTGTCATGATTATGTTATACATGTATCACATTGATTTTAATCGTCCAGATCAGGTATCCTACCAGAATTATGCTAAGGTATGTTGGTTTATTTTGATTTGGTTTAGCCGACATGATATACCTTGCAGGAAGAATGTCAAAAATGGCTAGCAAGATGGTAGACTGCAAAGATTCTCCCTATGAATGAGATGAGAAGCATGGTGTTGGCTACTCTTCTCAGTTGTCCAACACAATGAGAAGCTTAAAGGTATAAATAAGGATTGGTAAGGCATACAATGACAAAATCATACAGGAACAGGAGAAACAAGCCGAGGTAAATGCAGTGATACTTCAGAGTTTGTCAGAATTGTAGCGACGGGAACCACTTGGGATTATCCATGAGCAGGACGAAAAAACAAATGGGGAATATGGTAGTAGGTCTCGTGGTGGTTACAAATTGGATAGAGATGACACAGTGGCAGATAGTGGGTTGTTGGATACTTTGGATAGGAGAGTCGATGGACACGTGTACTATTCTAATTATGGTTTAGATAGGCACTACAATCATCATCGTTATCATCCTTAGAGGAGGAGTGGTAAGGGATACTTACCGAATGAGTTTAAAAAATAAAAACCACCTACATTTAATGGAGAGATGAATAAATCACTTGATACAGAGGCATGGTTGCTTGGTATGAGGAAATTCTTTAGGTTGCATGATTATTCAAAGAACATGAAGGCTAGAATAGCTACATTCAGTATCAAAGGTAAAATAGATATTTGATGGGAATATGTGAAGAATGTCAGAGGTATTCATCAAAAGGACTTAAACTGGAATGAGTTCAAGAGACTATTCAAGAAGAAATACCTATTAGAGAGATACTTCGATGACAGGGAAAAATAATTCTATGAGTTAAAGATGGGATCGATGACAGATGAGGAGTACACTAGTAGGTTCTTGGAGCTACTAAGATATGTGCCCTACATCAAGGAGGAGAAGGCCAATATTTAGAGATTCATTAGTGATTTTTTATTGCATTCAAAGAGAGGATTGATTTTGATGAGTCTAGATCATTGGAGGAGGCCATCAAAAGTGAAATTGCTATGAGTAATCGAAGTGTAGATCTAAGACTAAGATGGACTGGAAATGTAATGTAAGGAACAAATGAAATTTGGACAAGAAGTGAGCAAGACCTTAGGGTACAGGTAATAAATATAATGCATCACCATCAAAGGAGTTCAATGCATTTGACAGAGGACTGATCCAGGTGGATATTGGTGGCCACCTGCCAGGTCCACCTGGACCCCCACCATTGTCTTTCTCGGCATTTTCAGTTTCCTTAATTGTAGCACAGTTTACTATTTTTAGCAATTTTTCGGGTCCTGAACTTCCGGAGCCGTTTTGAGGCCCTAAACGACGTTTTTTTGGAATTCTGGGGCAACCGAGCCTTATGTTGCCTCCCAAAGTGGTAGTACTCGGATAGATCTTTCTAACGAGCTATCGTACGCGTCAAACGGAGATCGTATGCCAAAGTTACGACCCCGGGAAATTGATGTACCAATTTACCCAAACGGGGCCCACAATTTGGCGTTTCATCTTCTAGGGTTAGGTTTCGGTATGTGAAGGGTTTTCCATTGTTTCTCAACAATAAATAGGCCTTCGAGCCTCATTGTAATACAGTTCAGAGGCATGTAGCCATCACATCTCTTCTCAGAGATAAGCTACCATCGCCCTAGCTAGTTTATTGCCATTTCTGTTTGTAAGCATATGTCAGTATTTTCCATTAATGAAATGAAGTATTATTTCCGCTGCATCTTTGTGTATATGGTTATCTTTGTAATTTGTTGCGTTCCTGTTTAAATCTGGATCAGTGGTATCAGAGCGGTCTGCTTTTTCTCTGTTTTTCTTTGCATGTCCCCAACAAGGTCGGGATATAAGGAGTTAGGGCTTGAACTGGTTGAACCTTTGCAAGACCAGCCTCGCAAATCCCGACGGCCTCCGATGGCGGACGAGAAGAAAGACGAGGGGGAAGGAGATCCCATCAAAATCTTGCTCGAAGAAGCGCTCGAGCGACAACGGAACGCGATGATGGACAACTTTGCGCAGATCCTTCAGCGGCTACCCAGAAGCGGCGCATCGGCTTCCAGCAGCTCCTCTGGAAACGCCACACCCTTTAAGGTACAAGTTAATTTTGAAATCCCCATATTCGAGGGTCAGATAGACGCCGATGCCGTAGATAAATGGTTAAATCTGCTAGAGGGTTATTTTTCTGTTCATGAATTTTCGAGTCGGGAAAAGATTGTTTTTGCTCTTCTCAAAGCAGCCCCCCACGTCAAGGACTGGTGGGAAACCTACTGCGAGCAGAAGGATGAAAGTACTGG
Source organism: Pinus tabuliformis (assembly GCA_031772625.1). Classification (NCBI taxonomy): domain Eukaryota; kingdom Viridiplantae; phylum Streptophyta; class Pinopsida; order Pinales; family Pinaceae; genus Pinus; species Pinus tabuliformis. The sequence continues at coordinate 149,012,027 of CM062804.1, read as the reverse complement.
CTCACTATTTTCAGCCGCACCCACCTGGGATTCGTTCCGGGATGCCATCAAGGAGCAGTACTACCCTGTCGGAAGCTATGAGGATGAATACATAAAGTGGACCACGCTGCGGCAGGGAAGGGACCAAGATGTGCCGGAGTTCACCAATCTTTTCCATACCCTTCGCACAAAGTTGGGTATCAAGGATTCGGAGCAACATTTGATACTCAAATACCGTGGCTGCCTGCACAAGTACATCCAGGAAGAAATACAGTTCCTAAACATCCCCTCACTCGGCGCAGCATACCGGTATGCCGTCAAAGTCGAGCAGAAGTTTAAACAAAAGAAGCGAGACTTTGGATCTGCGAATCCAAAGCAGGGGAAAGGTGCCCCTAAACCACAGAACAAAGGACAAAGCCAAGGCGGGACAGCCCAAGACAACCAGCTGAAGCTGCAAGCAAAGAGCAATGCTGCGAAGCCGAGAAAGGACACTGGAAAATGGTGCGAGTTCCATAAGAGCTCCACTCACAACACAAGTGAGTGTCGGGCCAAACAGTCACTGGTGGCTGAGCTAAAGGTTTCAGAATCAGATGCATGTTCCGACTCTGAGTCAGAACCCGATAAGGGGTATGAAAAAGGGAAGCAGATCATTGATGCGGATCCCAGCGCCACTGTTGCTACCGCAAAGATCCAGAAAAATGAACCCGAAGATCCAGAGGAGGAGGAGCATCTCTTCCACTCCCAGATGTGGGTCAAGGGCTCCCCGATACAGTTCATTGTTGATAGCGGGAGTCAAAAGAACCTCATTTCGGCAGAGGTCGTGAAGCGGTTGGGCTTACCGACCACAGCACATCCACAACCATACACCATTGGGTGGCTTTACCAAGGGCGAGATCTTCGCGTGAGCCAGCAGTGTCGCCTTCCATACAACATCAAGCCCTTCACGGATGAGGTATTGTGTGACATTGCTCCCCTTGAAGTTTGTGATGTATTACTAGGACAACCATACTTTTGGAAGCGACATGCTGTGTATGAATCAAGGCCCCGTGCTGTTATTATTACATTGGGAAATAAGTTGTTCAGGATACCAGAGGTACCACCACCTGCCGCCATCTCTTTGATTACTGCAAAACAATGCAGTAAGATCATTTCCAAAACCAGGAAATTTGTTTTCCTGATGATACGCCCTCAAGGGAAGAAGAAGACAGTGGCCGCGGCCTCCAAACGAGGTCCCTCTGCACGGCAGCTACAAATGGACAAGATTGTGGAGGAGTACAAAGACATCTTCACCTCCCCGGCAGGGGTTCCTCTGCACTGTCAAGTCAAGCACTCCATTGATCTGACCCCAGGTGCGCCGCTACCCAATGGACCAATTTATCGGCGCTCCGTTCTGGAGAACAATGAAATCAAGAGGCAGATTCAGGAGCTCCTACAGAAAGGTCACATCCGTCCGAGTTCTTCGCCCTGTGGGAGCCCGATAGTGTTGGTACAGAAGAAGGATGGGACGTGGAGACTCTGTATTGACTATCGGGCGCTGAACAAGATCACTGTCCGTAATAGGTACCCGATCCCGCGGATTGATGACCTCCTAGACCAACTAAAGGGGGCGAAATATTTCAGCAAGATCGATCTGAAGTCAGGATATCACCAGGTACCAATTGAACCCTCAGATGTGTGGAAGACTGCCTTCAAATCCAAGGAGGGCCTCTTCGAATGGTTGGTCATGCCTTTCGGATTGACGAATGCTCCTGCAACCTTTATGAGGCTAATGAATGACATCTTGCGGCCATTCACCAACTCCTTTGTAGTAGTATACTTGGATGACATTCTGATCTTCAGCCAGAGTTGGGAAGAGCACCTCCACCACATCCGACAGGTTCTCCAAACACTGCGGCAACACAAGCTATGTGCCAATTTGGAGAAATGCACTTTTGGCATGACCGAGGTCCAGTATCTGGGATACATCATTGATGAACAGGGGGTGCATGTCGATCCAGCCAAGGTCCAAGTCATTCGGGATTGGCCCTCTCCAACCACTCTAATAGAGCTCCGCAGCTTTCTAGGTCTTGCCAACTTCTACCGCAGGTTTGTGTTGGGATTTTCTCATATTTCTTGGCCCTTGAGTCAAGTCACTAAGGGCGGGGCGAAAGCAAAATTCTTTTGGTCTGAATCTCAACAGAAGGCATTTAGGGAGTTGAAGGATCGCCTCTGCACGGCACCAGTGCTCGCGTTACCAGATTTACAACAACCATTTGAGGTCGAGACAGATGCCTCTGACTATGCTATTGGGGCAGTCCTTACTCAACATGGACATCCAGTGGCATATCACAGTGAAACACTTTCAGACACAGTCCGGAAGTACCCCACTTATGATAAAGAGATGTATTCCATTGTACAGGCCTGCCGACAATGGAAGCATTACATTTTGGGGAAGGAAACGGTCATCCACACAGACCACCGACCTCTGCAATTCATACAGACCCAAGGGAAATTGCAGAATGATCGCCATCAGAAGTGGTCTACATACCTGCAACAGTTTCACTTGAATATCAAGTATAAAAAGGGCAGCACCAATAATGTTGCAGATTGCCTCAGTCGACCACCGATCATGGCGCTAACCACCGTGCTCAACTCTTGCGGGCACGAGACTTCTGATTGGCCACTTCTCTACAAAAGCGACCCAGAATTCGGCCACACATACCAGACACTCTTGGAGGGTCGGCAGGTTGCAGATTTTCACCTCCAGGATGCCCTATTATGCCACCTCGGTCACCTTTGTGTTCCTTCAAGCGAGCGTGCCAAGATGATTTGGGAAGCACACTACAGTCGGGCTGCTGGGCATTTCGGGGTCGAGAAAACAGTGGCAGTACTGCAAAACTATTTCTATTGGCCGAATCTTCGACAGGATGTTGGGAAGTACATCCGATCATGTACTGCCTGTGCCATTGCCAAACCGACCATTAAGAAGCAAGGCCTCTATACCCCGTTGCCTACCCCTAGTCGACCTTGGGAATCCATCTCCATGGATTACATGTCAGGCCTTCCTTCCACTAAGCATGGAAATGACTGTGTTTTTGTGGTCGTCGACAGGTTCTCAAAGATGGCCATTATGATGGCCTGCAAGAAGAATATCACAGCAGAAGCCACTGCTAAACTCTTCTTTGAACGAGTGTGGGTGCACTTTGGGATCCCACAGTCTATCATCTCAGATCGGGACAGTTGGTTTCTCAGCACATTTTGGTCCAGTCTCTGGTCAATGCTGGACACCAAACTCACGAAGTCCACAGCCTTCCATCCTCAAACTGATGGCCAGACAGAGGTTGTCAACAGGATGATTGTGCACATTCTGCGCATGTATAACTCAAAGCATCCACGCACATGGGACGAGAGCCTCCCCTATGTTCAGCACAGCTACAACCGAGCTCTTCACAGCTCCACTGGCCATAGCCCTTTTCAGGTGGGTTTAGGATTCCAGCCACTATGCCCCATTGATGTGGCCATGCCACTTGCAGCTACTCACATGAATTCAGCTCATGTCCAGTCCGAAACAGATAAGGCCACCAGCTTCATTGAGCGCATCCAACATATTCGCCAGCAGGTCCATGACATTCTTGAGAAATCAAATGCCAAGTACAAGCAGCGACATGATCAACACCGGGTGCCACACAAGTTTCAGGTGGGCGACAAAGTCTGGTTGCATTTGCAAAAGGAACGCCTTACTGGAGCCTATCGGAAATTGAGACCACTTCGATATGGTCCTTACACCATTACTAAGGCTATGGGAGACAATGCATTTGAGCTCAGCATTCCCCCATTCCTTGGCCTGCACCCAGTGTTCAATGTGGACCGCCTTCGGCCATACTTTCCACCATTGCTAGACACATCCGACATTGCAGAACAGCTCAAACCCACAGAATTAAATCCCGATTGCATGGAACAAGCTGCAACTGATCGGATCATGGACACACAGATCAAGAACACTCGCCAACAGCATATCCAACTGTATCGAGTTGTCAAAGCAGGCCAACTCCTTCAGCAGGGCAAGTGGCTCACCAGGGAACAAGTTCAGCAGAGGTTTCCTCATCTCATGGAGGAGCTCAACGCAATGGGGACCATTGCTTCCTAAGGGGGGAGGAATGATCCAGGTGGATATTGGTGGCCACCTGCCAGGTCCACCTGGACCCCCACCATTGTCTTTCTCGGCATTTTCAGTTTCCTTAATTGTAGCACAGTTTACTATTTTTAGCAGTTTTTCGGGTCCTGAACTTTCGGAGCCGTTTTGAGGCCCTAAACGACGTTTTTTTGGAATTCTGGGGCAACCAAGCCCGATGTTGCCTCCCAAAGTGGTAGTACTCGGATAGATCTTTCTAACGAGCTATTGTACGCGTCAAACGGAGATCGTATGCCAAAGTTACGACCCCGGGAAATTGATGTACCAATTTACCCAAACGGGGCCCACAATTTGGCGTTTCATCTTCTAGGGTTAGGTTTCGGTATGTGAAGGGTTTTCCATTGTTTCTCAACAATAAATAGGCCTTCGAGCCTCATTGTAATACAGTTCAGAGGCATGTAGCCATCACATCTCTTCTCAGAGATAAGCTACCATCGCCCTAGCTAGTTTATTGCCATTTCTGTTTGTAAGCATATGTCAGTATTTTCCATTAATGAAATGAAGTATTATTTCCGCTGCATCTTTGTGTATATGGTTATCTCTGTAATTTGTTGTGTTCCTGTTTAAATCTGGATCAAGGACACAGACTTCAATATGAAGAGCAAAATAATGAGCCCGTGCGATGTTGGACTTGTGGAGGAGATCATTGCAGAAGAGATTTTCCACAACATCAGGGTGATAGGCCTCAGATGTACAATGCTCATAAGGCACAGATAGTGGGAGATGTTGAGAAGAGTATTCCTAGGATCTATGCAATGCTAGATAACAAACATGCAGATCATCTGGCATTCATCATTGAGATGGATGGTAATCTTTGTGAGCAAGTTGTTTCTGTTTTGATTAACCCTGGATCTAATTATAGCTATGTTAGTCCTGACTTGGTGGATAAGTGTGGTTTTAATAAGGAAGCGCATGCAGAATCTTGGTTAGTGTAGTTGGATACAGGTACAAAGAAGTGAGTTCATCACTAGGTAATAGCTTGTAAATTTGAATTGAATGGTATGCCTACCGCAACACATTTGAATGTATTGTTGTTGGGATCATACAATATGTTGTTGGGCATGGATTGGTTGTACCTTCATAGAACCAAGGTGGATTGTTATGAAAAATCCATTGAGTGCTTAGATGACAATGGAGAACAAAGAGTCTTGCAAGGAAAGAAGAAAGCAACGTCAGTTAGGATGGTGACAATTATGTAGGCAAAGCGTAGTCATAGGAAAATGTGTGTGTTATTTGGAGTACATATCTATAGTGACAAAGGTAAGGAAGTTTAGAATGCAGATGTTTTGAGAAGGTACTAAGTTCTACAACAGTTTCAAGATGTATTTCCTAAGGATATTTTAGAGTTACCACCTCATAGGGAGGTAGACTTTTTTATTGATTTGGTTCCAGGGGAAGCATTGGCATCAAAGACACCTTATAGGATGAGTAAACCTGAGTTGGTAGAGTTGAAGCTGCAGTTGAAGGAAATGCTTTACAAGGGGTAAATTAGGCCAAGTGTATCACCATGGGGCACACTAGTATTATTTACAAAGAAGGATGGTACTCTCAAGTTGTGCATTGAGTACAAGAAATTGAACAAAGTGAGAATCAAGAATAGGTATCCATTACCGAGGATTGATGACTTGTTTGATCAGTTGAAGGGAGAAGCAGTGTTCTCTAAGATTGATCTAAGATCTGGATATCATCTAGTACGCATTAAAGAAGAGGACATCTGCAAGACAAATCTCTGGACCAGGTATGGGCATTTTGAGTTTGTTGTAGTTTAGTTTGGTTTAACTAATGCTCTTGTTACCCAACCAACTTACAAGATAGTAGAAAAGAGAGATAACCACCTTCAAAATCAGGCTCTGTGAGGGGGAAACCTCCTTTACATTACAAAAATGGACAATTATTGGATGATACAAATGAAAAGACCTCCTTTCTATATATAAGAATCTAAAGGGTCACAATATAATCAAAGCCGACATAAAAATAATAATGTAAGGGCACAACAATAATAATAGTGGGCTTCTATGGGGCACAATAATAATAATATGGGGACAACATGGGCACAAAAATAACAATAAGGGGTACAATGACAATAATAATAAGGGAATACACTAGTATTATGGGGACCTAACATGACCCTCTCCTTCAAAAAAGTGTTGTCCTTAATGCTTGAGTAGTTATGGATGCTTCTGTATAAAATTCTCATCCTTCCATATAGAATCATCAGCGGGTAATTTCTTCCACTTGATGAGATACTATGAAATTGATCGATTTCGCAACTATCGAGTTCTTATTTTTGTGACTGCTTCAGGTTCCAATATGATTTTTCCTTCCTTGTCAAGCTCTGAAAATATTGTTTGAACTGGGAGCTTGTCACCTATAACCTTCTTTAAGCATGAAACATGGAAAACTAGGTGCACTTGGGAAGATGCAGGAAGTTCCAATTTGTATGCCATAGTACCAATCTTTTGCAACACCTTGTATGGACCATAATACTTTGATGATAATTTATTATCCTTCTTAGCTTGCTTGAGGGACATTTGTTTATATGGTTGTAGCCAAGGAAATACCTAGTAACCTACATCAAAACTTCTTTTGCTGCAATGTTGATCTGCCTACTGTTTCATTCTATTCTGCGCTAGAGTGAGGTTATCCTTTAAGAGTTGGAGAAATTTTTGTTGATGCTTGATGTGATCTTCCACTGCTTCAACATTAGAATTTTCTCTTAAATATGATGTGATGGACGGTGGATGATATCCATAAAGCACCATAAATGGGGTCATTTTTGCTGCAGTTTGGAAGGAAGTGTTATACCACCATTCAAAGAGAGGCAACCATTTGACCCATTGTGTGTGTTTATCAGATACATAGCAACAGAGATATCTTTCCAAATATTTATTCACTATTTCAGTTTTCCCATCAAATTGAGGATGATAAGATGATCTATGAGCTAACTAAGTACCCAGACAAGAAAATAATTCTGTCCAAAAATTTCCAGTGAAAATAGGATCTCTGTCACTCACAATAATCTTTGGGTTTCCATGTATCTTTTTAATTGTTTCCATAAATGCATTAACAATTGTATTAGCTTTAAATGGATGAGATAATGCACAAAAGTGTGCATACTTGGTAAGTCTATCAACTACCACCATGACGACACTCTTTCCCTCGGACTTGGGTAAACCTGTGATAAAATCCATTGAAACCTCCTCCCAATGTTTACTTGGAATGGATAAAGGTTGTAATAGACCTCAGGTCTTAATTGTCTCAACTTTATTTTGTTGGCAAACCAAACATTCTGCCACAAAATTTTGAATATCAGATTTAAGGCTATCCCAAAAAAAATCCTTCTTAATCCTGTGGTAAGTTTTTAAAAATCGTAAATTCCCTCCTAAGGGATATGTGTTCAATTCCCTAAGAATATTTTGTTTAAGTTGGGAATTCTTATAGAGGTATAAGTGATATTTGCACAATAACGAATCATTTTTCCAGCTAAATGTATCAGATATACTGGGATATTGATGCAACTTTTGAATGAGTGCCCACACTTCTTCGTCATTCTTCCATTCATCGCTTGCTTCATTTCAATCTCGTTGGATAATAGAAATGGCACAAAGCAATGCTTCCACATCCTCATCCTTTCTTGAGAGTGCATCTGCAACAACATTTTTCTACCCTTTTTTGTAGATGATTTCAAAGCCATAACCCAAAATCTTTGTGACCCATTTTTGTTGCTCTTCTGAAGTTAATATTTGTCCTAAAAAGTATTTAAGTCTATCATGATCTATTTTTACCTTGAAGTGTCTTCCCATTAGGTAAGGTAGGCATTTATTAAGTGCATGTAGTATTGCCAACATTTCCTTCTCATAAATAGCTTTGTGTAAATATTTTCCTTGATTTGACGACTTTCGAAAGTAATGGTTCTTTCTTCTTGCATTAAAACAACACTAATTCCATTTCCTAAGGCATCACATTCCACAATAAAGGTTTTTGTGAAGTCTATTGTAGCTAAGAACGGTGCTTAGCACATTTCCTCTTTAACATGTTCAAAGGTCTTCGTTTCTTCTAGAGTCCAAGAAAATGCATCTTTCTTCAGTAATGTTGTTAGAGGTGCCACTATTCTCCCATAATTCTTAACAAACTTGTGATAATACCCTGTCAACCCGAGAAATCCTTGTAGATGCTTTATGGATGTGGGGATTTTCAATTCCTTAATGGATTTAATTTTTCTAGGGTCTACCTTAACACATTCATGAGATACAATATGACCCAAATATTCCACCTCTTGTACTCCAAAAAAACATTTAGAGGTTTTTGCATATAATTGTTTCTCCTCCAATAGTTTGAGCACTCTATCAACATGTTGAACATGATCCTTCCAAGACTTGATGTAGATTAGTATAACATCAAAAAATACTAACACAAATTTTCTAAGGAAGGTTTGAAAATGGAATTCATCAAACCTTGAAATGAAGAAGTTCCATTGGTAAGGCCAAAAGGCATGACCAAAAATTCATAATGACCCTCATGAATTCTAAATATTGTTTTCGGAATGTCTTCAGTCTTCATTCTGATTTGATGATATCTCGAACACAGGTCTAACTTGGTGAAGTAAATTGCTCCATGCAATTCATCCAATAATTCATCAATGACGGGAATGGGGAATTTATCTTTGATAGTGATATTTTTGATCTCCCTATAATCTAGCCACATGTGCCATGAGCCATCCTTCATGTGCACCAATACTACTGGAGAAGAGAAAGAACTTTGACTAGGTTGAATTATACCAGCCTCTAGCATCTCTACAACCATACATTCAATTTCACTCTTTTGGGCATAGGGATATATGTAATGCCTGATTTTTGGAGGAACACTTCCTGGAATCAAATGAATAACATGTTCATGATCACAAATAGGTGGGAGGCCTTTGGGAGTCTCAAATACCCTGGAATGATTTTCCAAGACTTTTTGGAGATCTGGAGAAATAGATGATTCTAATGTGGGAACCTCTACCGAACATAATTGTGCAATTACGCCTCGTTGTTCTTTCTTTAGACGCTTTTTCATGCCATTAGAGTTGATTATATTTCTCGGTTTCCCTATGATACCCCTTAATTCAACTTCTTTTCCTTCTGAAACAAGTTTCAAGAAAAGTTCTTGAAAATTAAAAGTTATCGCACCCAAAGATTGTAGCCATTAAACTCCTAGTACAACATCAGCACCACCCATTGGAATGGAAACCATTGGACTATTCAACACATATTCTCCCATGGATAGCTTGATATTATTGCACTTTCCAGAGCAATTTATGGTTCCTCCATTTGCAACCATCACTTGACACTCTGGTGCTAGATATAGGAAGCAATTCAATTCTTTGGCTATCTCACAATGAATAAACTTATGGGTACTACCTAAATCAATGAACACTATTATCTTTTTCTTCTTGATATGTCCTTCTATCTTGATAGTTTGAGGAGTGGTAATTCTAGCCAATGCATTACAAGATATGGTCGAATTCATTTCTTCTTTCTCAGCACACTTATGACCTTTAGTGTATTTTCTATCACAACTGTAACAAAGCCCTTTTGTTAATTTTTCTTCCAATTGTTGTGGTGTCAACCTTGTAGGTTGTGGAATGTTATGGGAAACAACACTTCCATCTTTATAGTTGTGAGTGGTAAGCTTCCTTGTTGCCATAATTTTTCTTTCAATTTTTCTTGCCAACCTGAATGCTTCTCCAGTGAATCAAGTTCCTAAAGGCGAACCTCATGTTGGATATTATCCTTTAAAGTCCATATGAACACATCAATCTTATGCTCCTCTAGAATATCTTTTACCCTTATATTCAATTTTTGGATGTCCTCAATGTGCTCCACCATTGAACCCTTTTTTTTAGATTTATCAATTGGCTACAGAAATTGTTGCTTTTTGTATCCTCATAATGTGCTATCATTTCTTCCATAAAATTTTCCCAAATAACAATTTGTTTAGGAGAGAAAAGCCATCGATACCATAAAAACTAATTGGGTTCCAAATATAAAGTTTCAATGCATACCTTTTGTGTGCTTTGCACATTATGGAGATCAAAATATTGCTCCATCTGTAGTATCCATGTTATGAGATCCTTGCCATCAAACTTCCTCATATCGATCTTTGGAACATCGTGGGTCTTCAATCCAACATTAGAGTCTATGAAATCATGACTAACATTTCTTTTATTCTCATCACGAGTTTCCTTTACTACCCTTTCGCCATTACTAAGCATTTCTTTTAGCAACTTTGTCAAATCTATCTTCATATCTTCCATGTTTCCTTTAAGTTTTGCTTCTATACCATCCATCTTAACTTCCATGCCATCCATCTTAGCTTCCATTCCATTCTTTAAACCATCCATCTTAGCTTCCACGACTTTCTTTAAACCATCGATATTAGCTTCCACACCTTTCTTTAAACTATCCATCTTATCTTCTGTTACTTTTTGTGAAAGTGAATTTTGTTGCACTTGGTCTTGTAATTTTGATATATCATGTTGCATTTCTTCTTGTTATTCATGAGTCATGCTAGAGATTTCAGGTTTCTTACTAGGTGTTTCCATTTTCTTTCTTCGGGAAATCAATTAATGATAATAATGCATCAATATGCCCTTTTAATTCCTTAAAACTAAATTTTTGGACCAAACTTATGCAAAATTTAAAAAAAAACTACACACCTTTCTTCACTTTGTAGGAGCTCGATATTGAATCTATTGTATCTCTGTAATTTTGGATCTCCAAGGTCTGAAATTGACTCCTGCAGTAGCCCTCTAATTCCTCTTTCCAACCCCCACAAGTCTGATCAATATTGGATTCTCCAAGGAAGATTTGTGCCAAATCTCCTACGATGCCCTGATTATAGACTAGTTCAATAGAGATAACTTGTACAAAGTGCCATGTGTCATCTTTTTTACCTTAGGACATGAACTTGATACACCAAAAGATACAGGCCATCCTCTTTTTGTAACGTTTTACAAAATTTTAATCTGATGATCAGAGATAAAGTTATGATGATTTTCCCCAGGTCACTTGTCTGAGATATAATTTGGGAGCATGCAAAAACCCTAACTTCCTTGGATCATATCTCAGAAAATATAGCAAGCCAAAATCTGAAATTTGGACCCACGATTCCGAAAGTGTTTGGCTCAAATGGGTTTTTGTTTTGCCACGATGATCGGTTTGGAGCAGCAAAACCCTAGAATCCAAAGCTCTGATTCCAAATGTTATGCAACCAGCTCCCAAAATAGAAGAAAGGAGAGATAAACACCTTCAAAATCAGCCTCTTTGAGGGGGAAACCTCCTTCACATTACAAAAATGAACAATTCTTGGATGATAGAAATGAAAATATCTCCTTTCTATATATACGAGTCTAAGGGGTCACAATATAATCAGAGCTAACATAACAATAATAATGTAAGGGAACAACAATAAAAATAGTGGGCTTCTATGGGGCACAATAATAACAATATGGGGACAACATTGGCACAATAATAACAACAAGGGGTACAATGACAATAATTATAAGAGAATACACTAGTATTATAGGGACCTAACAACTCCAGCTACCTTTATGTGCTTGATGAATAGTGGGTTGCGTGTATACTTGGACAAGTTTGTTATTGTGTTCATTGATGATATATTAGTATATTATAAAAATGAGGAAGAGAATATTGAGAATTTAGTAGTTGTGTTGAGATTCTTGAGAGAGAATAAGTTGTATGCTGAGCTCAACAAGTGTAGTCTATTTTAGACTGAGGTACACTACTTGGGACATATGGTTTCCAAGGATGGCATAGGAGTGGACCTAAAAAAGGTAAGATCTATCATGGAATGGGCGACTCCCAAAAGTTAAGATGAGGTGAGATCCTTCACGAGATTGGCAGTTTATTACAGGAGGCTCATCAGTAGCTTCTCACAAATTTCTTATCCTATCACATCATTGTAGAGGAAAGGTAATAAGTTTGAATGGACTGAGGAGTGTGCGGATAGTTTTGAGCAGCTAAAGTAGTTATTGACACATGCACCATTGTTAAAGATTGCATATCCAGACAAAGAGTGTTAAATATTGCAAATCAAGAAAAAAAGTTTGTAGTATGTATGGATGCTTGCAAGAGAGGACTTGGTGGATTCCTTATGTAGGATGGACAGGTGGCATACTATGAGTCACAGAACCTGAATGAGCACAAGTAGAACTACCTGACACATGATCTTCAGTTGGTGGCAATCATACATGCTCTGAAGATGTCGAGGCACTATCTTATTGGTAGGCGGCATGTATTGATGAGTGATCAAAGTGGGTTGCGGTATCTATTTGATCAACTAAATTTGAATGGAAGGAAGGCTTGGTGGTTGGCTACAATTAGTGAGTTTGACTTTGAGATCAAGTATATCAAAGGTAAAGAGAATAGGGTGGCATATGCTCTTAGTAGTCAAATATAGGTAAATCACATAGCAGTTATGATCTCCTATGGGATAGACTTACAGGATAGGATCTTGTAGGAAGGTCACCAGGATGTCACATATATCGAGATTGTGCACATGTTGCAGCAGAGTTCAGGTAGTGGTACAGGCACAAGTAGAGAGGCAGGTGCATAGGATGGGGACTATCATCTCACAGTAGATGGATTGGTTAGATTTAGAAACAGGATATATGTGCCAGAGAGAAGTGAGCTCAAGAAGGTGACCTCGAGGGAGATTCATGTAAAACCATATTTAGGTCACCTAGGTTATCGAAAGATGCTAACAACAGTGAATAAATTATATTATTGGTCGAATTTGAAGAGAGGCGTAGCAGAGTTTGTGGCTAGGTTCTTAGAATTTTAGTGAGTGAAAGCAGAGTGTAAGCATCCAAGTGGACTCTACAGATGATTACGATTCTAGAGTGGAAATGGGAGGTCGTTTCCATGGAATTTATCATAGTTTTGTCAAGGACAGTGAGATAGCATGATTCCATCATGGTAGTGGTGGACAGGTTAACAAAGGTAGCACACTTCATTCCAATGAAGTATACATTCTCAGTGAGTGATGTAGCACAGGTCTTCATCAAGGAAGTGGTCAGATTGCATGGAGTTCCGAAGAAGATTGTGTCAGACATGGATGCAAAGTTCACTTCCAAGTTTTCGAAGGAGTTTTTTTTTCATGTTTGGGCGTAGAGTTGGCCTTCAACACAACTTATCATCCGCAAACAGATGGAAAAACAACGAGGGTCAACAAGATATTGGAGGACATGTTGACGATGTATATGATGCATCAATAGTGGAAGTGGGAAGAGTACCTTCCACTGGTAGAGTTTACTTACAACAATGGGTACCAGGAGTCACTGAGGATGAGTTTGTTTAAGGCATTGTATGGGCGGAGTCTTCGTATTGCCATCAGTTGGAGTGATCTAGTTAACAAAGTTTTGATTGGACCGGACATATTGACAGACTTGGAGTGAGAAATGTAGGTAATCAAGAAGAATTTGAAAGCACCACAAGATAGGCAGAAGAGCTATCTAGATCAGAATAGGTTATTCAAGGAATTCTAGGTTGGGGAACAGGTCACTACTTGCACATCAACCTGAAGAAGAGCTCCTTACGGATTGGATCATGTGCCAAGTTGGCACCACGGTTTTGTGGACCTTTAATGACTATTGAGAGGATTGAGTGCATAACAAATCATCTTGGACTACGTTATATAGTGAAAGTCCATGATGTTTTCCATGTTTCATTGCTTAAGAAGTATGTTAAATATGCTAATCATGTAATTGAGTGGTTTGTATTGCAGGTGGAGCCAGAAGGAGAATTCCAACCGGAACCATAGTTTATTTTGTAGATAAAGACATTCATGCTTCGAAATTGAGAAATCGAACAGGTTAGAGTGAAATGGAAGCACTTTGGGCCCGATGAAACTACATGGGAGATGACAGATCAGATGTCAGCTATGTATCCTTGCTTCTTTGTTGGTTGAGCAAATTTTTTGGCATATGTCTTTGGTATATGTTCTTGGTACATGTTTTGGTGATGTTTGGTATATGTACATATGTATTTGCATGTAACTATCATCATGAGGAATGTTATAAAGCTCCAATAAGTGATATGGGTGTCATTTCATTATGATTTTATGCTTGTTATGTTGTTTTGGTGGTTTTCTTCTCATCAGGATGATCATTGTAAATACTGCAACAAACTAAGTTATAAATCTCCATGGGTAGTATGTTTTGCTTACAACAACCTTGTTGGTTGTAGGTGTTGTTGAACAACGAGGATGGTGTTCCCCCAAGGGGGAGGGTTTTGTAACAACCCTGATGAAAATTCCATGTAATAAAGGAAAAATAATAACCACGATTGATGGGATACTTTTTCCAAGATGAATGTTGGGAAAAATCATAATGATGGGGATCACTAGTGATTGATTAATGGCTAAGGAAATTGGCAAAGGCAATGGAAAATGTTTTGGAAAGACAAAACGGAATTTTGGCACATTTATTTATGAAAATAATGGAAATTAGGAGAAAAGGGTGGTGAATGGTCACAGGTTGCATGTAAGGAGGAAAATGAAGAGAAATAATGGAAAATGAAGAAAATAGAGGCCTCATTAATAAAAAGGCTTCTAAGGATCAGTTCACAAACTTTTTCCAGTTCAGTTTTGGAGCTCTCTCTCTATTTTTTTTCTCTCATACTCTTGGACACTTAGAGTTTTCTTGGAGCACTCTTGGAGAGTGTGGCATACTTGGAGTTTTGGAGCAATAAGACAAAGAAAGAGTAGGAAGGCACACGAGGACATCAGGATCAACAGCTACAACAGGCTTTGCTTGCAGGTACCGAGTTGCATGTATGTTTTCCTCACTAGTTTTGGCATGCATGGCATATGCATGTGCTTTATTAAGCATGATTTGTCACTGGCATGGAGGATTGCCTGGATTGACAGTGGATTTTCCTAGCCTTGCCATTTCTTGGATAGCTAGGGTGTTGTCGGTTTATTTATTTATATTCTGGTTGGTTCTCATGTTTCCATTAGCTTGGGTTGAGTTACTAATTCCTAGAGCCTTAGTTGGACGAACTCTGTGGAGCCCTGTAACAGCTTGGGTTGATTTATTATTCTTGGAGCCTTTATTTGGACAAACTATCTAGAGCCCTTGGTGGGTTGAGTTACTAGTCCTGGAGCCTTGGTTGCAATAAATTCTTTTGAGCCCTCGAAGGCTTGGGTAGAGATGAATCTGGTGATGGTTTTGTGATGTCTGGTCGTGAGGTGGAATCACTGCTTGATGGGTTGAGGTGGTTGGCTTTTGGAAGCCCTTGATGGTTTTGGATTGACATGTTTTATGAGATCCCACGTTCATGCTTGGAATATGGCATGGGGGTGATTCGATGAAGAGAGATTTGGTGCTACCATGTCTACAGTCGGGTATTTCATGGAAGTCCCACAACTAGTTGGCCTTTGCATCATTAATATGAGGTTATGTCTCCTTGTTATTGTATGAGTATTGTATTCGTTTATATGTAGATCATATATTTGTTGTTTACTTGGTATTTCTATTGTATGGATCTCATCATTTTTTTACTTGTAAATGAATGAACAATGTATCTATGGCGTAATGGATGAAAGTACAGCTAATGTTTTGAGGCATCAATGCTTCTTAGTGATTTTCATATGTGTCTGAGACCCCTATGCTTAGATTTGGTTTTTACACCTGTAGATTAAATATTTCTGATATGTTTGACGAAATGTTTGTCATGGTTAGTACGGGTCCACTCAAGGGCTTGTTCAAATAATCGTATTTGTATCATCATTCCATTGTTTTATTTTTGTTCTGAAGGTGTCAGTTAGTTTTGAGCAGTGAATTGGGCTCTGGCCCTAAAAAGGTGGCTCAAATCTTGAGGACGCTAGCACAACACTGAGTATAATAATCATTGGACACTGGCATACCATGTTTTGGGAGCATCTAGAGCATTCTAGACGCATGCATGCTCATATCATGAGAGCTTCTAGGGGTTAATTGGTCTAAAAACTCAGTGAAACCCAAGGACTGGTTATCTAGGAGGTTGGGATGGTTCCTAGGAGTTTTGTCGCTGATGTGGAAGGTATGTATGGTGTGTTTCCGTCGGTTCCACTTCCTTAAGGTGACTTAGGAGGTAGAATCATATCATAGTAACTTATCATCACATGTTTACCATGGTTGGTCGATTAATTGAGTAGATGTGAGAGGAGGGTGTTACAGTATTGTATCATAAGAGTTTCATCCTTGTATTGACAGATTTTTTTTTCCATTCAATCATCATTCATTTGCAAATACTAATGAAGAAGCCTCACCACTCTTGACCAAGGGGTCACAGATGTATTCCACACTAGACGAACTTTGTTATCAAATTCTGTTGTGTGCATTGTATTATGATCTCATTTATGTTTCCTCTTATTTACTTGTTTTTCACATGTGTTTTTTCATACTCTTTTCCATGTAATTATGAATACATCATATAAGAAAAGATCTTGGTTAATTCTAGTAACCGAGAGAACCTACATCACTATTCTCCATAATTAATCTTCATAGATGATCATGTATTTACCCTGTAATGTTTCCTTCCCAATTTTTCTTATCAATGACACTTACATGCATTCATGTGCCACATTAAGCATTAGAATATATGTCCTCCATTTTCTATGCTATGAATCTTCCAAGTGGGTCACTCAAATGTCCTCATTATGAAGCAAGCCTAATGCTCCAAGTATTTTTCTTCAAGGAATATAAAGCATGATATAACTCCTCCAAGTGGATCACTTGCAATGTCTAAAAGCTACCTTCTAAAGGAGAATAGTAAGATAAGCTAATAGTGAAGGTTTAAAGAAGATAGAGTTAGGTCATTGATTCCCACACTAATTATGGTGATAAATACTCGTAATTTGGTTCTAGAATAGCCTTGAATGCATTGCCAATTATCTCATCCATTAAATTTTGAATTACATACTATGAAGCTCCATAAGTTTTCTTCTTCGATGCATCCCTCTATTCAAATTTTGTAGATGAAGTAGATAAAATCCTATATAGATCTTGTTGTAATTTTACCCTCTAAAACTAAAATACATACTTGTAACCAAATATACAAAATATTGTTCAAAAATATATCTAATACATTATCCCTATTAATGGATATGGTGTTATGTATCCATATCAAAGTAACTCAGAAATAAAAGAGGATATAGATCAACGACTACATAATAAGCCACTTCAAGGGGGAAACCTCCCTTTACATCACATAAATGAACAATTACTAGATGATTCAAATGACAAGACCTCATCGATATTAAACAGAGTTTAAAGGGTTGAAATATAATTAGGGCCTACATAATAATAATAATGCAAAGGCTCAACAACAACAATAATGGGATTCTATGGGGCACAAAAATAATAATATAGGGGCTACACTAGTATTATAGGGACCTAACATTCCCCTCCCTTTAAAAAAAGTGTTTTCCTCAATGCTTGAGTAGTTTTGGATGCTTCTATATGAAACACTCATCCTTTTACGTGGAATTTTCAGCCGGTAAGTTCTTCTACTTAATGAGATACTAAAATTGATTGATTTTGTAGTTTTCTGATTATTGTTAAATTATTGCTTCAACGTCCAATATGATTTTTCCTTCCTCGTCAAGTTCTATCAATATGATTTGAATTGGGAGCTTGTCACCTATAACCTTCTTTAAGCATGAAACATGAAAAGCTAAGTGTACTTGTGAAGATGTAGGCGGATCCAATTTGTATGCCATAGTACCAATCATTTGCAACACCTTGTAAGGGACAAAGTAATTGAGTTATAATTTATCATCCTTCTTAGATTTCTTGAGGAACATTTGTTTGTATGGTTGTAGTCGTAAAAATACCCAATCACCCACATCAAAACTTCTTTCACTATGATGTTGATCTGCTTATTATTTCATTCGATTTTGCACTAGAGTCAAATTATCCTCCAAGAGATGGAGAAGTTATTTTTGATGCTCGATGTGATCTTCCACTTCTTGAAACTTATAAGTATCTCTTAATGAAGATGTGATGGATGGTGGATGATATCTGTCGCGCGGAATGAGTCGATCTTGCGAACAAGATAGACCTTCCTAGAATCTAAAGAAGACCTAACGACAAGCAAACCAACCAGACACTATCTTTCTCTAAATATGCTTCAATAAACAATAGCAAACAAAGGTTTCTAGGGCCTACCTTTGGTCCAACGCAAGCTTGTGGATGCCCTCGCTCTTTTGATCCAAATGAGCTCCTCTTTGCGAATCTGCAAACACAAACAAGGCAAACAAATAAAATAGCACCTAAAAAACCAATTGTAAAACTAATTGCATGAAACATATTTAACATAAAAGTCACGGAGTCCATGAAACAAATAACATAAGATACTTGTTGAGAAAAATGAGTTTGATTGTATTAATTCAAAAGAAGAAGAACCTTAAAACCTTTGCCTTGACGCTGTACAAGCTCCTCCCAGGGTCCAACAAGATGTTTCCTCTACTTTGACAAGTTTCACTCACTCTCCAATGGAACCAAGAGGTATGTGATCTTTCCTCTCAAGCTCAACCAAAGAGTCTCAATTTCACCAGCATTTACCCTCAAAATGTTCAGCTTCTAACCTCCCTAGTCCTCACCCCAATGCCTGTATTTATAGTGTAATGTAGGGAAGTTACTAGGCCCTCCTTCAAAGGGATAAAGCCCTCTTTCAAAGGGATAACTCCTTTAGTCAAGGGATTAGCTCCTTCTCTTTTGGGATGCATGAACCACCTCAGAGCGAACAATCCACGTCAAAATTCCTTCTAGAAAACTCTAGAATTAACCCAAAGTGAGTTTTTTAAGATAAAAATTGCGCCTTTTGACTTTCACAGGGGTCCGCACCTGCACCATTAGGAACAGAGCGGGTAGGTACGCAACTTTTGTACACAGAAGGTGCGGGACCGCAGGTGACCATGGGAGAAAGTGCAGAACCAGAGTTACATTGATTTCTAATGTCTTTCTCCCACTTCCAAAGCTTGATTTGAAGAGCTGAGGTTCTAGACTTGCTTAGGAGGATAGTACAAGTGATGATAGACCCATACTGACTGCAAATAATCATGGTGACGATATTTTTGTGTAATAGATTGCCCCCTAAAGTGCAAAGTCTGTAGTAGATGAGGATTTCATTTATCATATAAGAAGAGTGAAGTACTTTATCATTTCAAGGATTATCTTGTGGAGAGCCCGGTCGGAACCTGTAAAAACATTCAATGCAAGATATATATATGAGATCATATCATTGCTGAGGTAGGCATTCCCATACTCAGATCAAAACTAACTAGAAACCTATCTACTACTCCGATATAGAAATGATCTTGTAAAACATCATAAGTATAGACTCGTGTGAACACAGTATGGACGCAGCCATCTTTTATGAATAGTCCACAACATAATGAGTACAAAATTCCTCGCAGCCTGGATGGTGGAAACTAGATCCAGGGTCTTCATTTCTACTTCCCGAAATAGTACGATCCTATCCATGCGAATAAATGTGTTGATGTCGAACATGGTAGAAACCACTTGATTACCAGTCAATGATGTAAACTGTTAACAAGTGTGAGAGAAACCACCAGTGATGTCAATGGCTCTCAAAGTACCCAGTACAATCCATGAGATCTGAGTAGATGTGTTGATGTCAAACACATCATGGAATCCTTTGATCGAAAGTCAATGATGTAAACTGTCGTCAAAGGCAAGAAACCTGCCATTGAGGCATGCAGATCCCAAGGTACTGACGATCTCTAGATCATCTTTCTAGATAATGAGCTGAAGTCGATAGAAAGCGATCCGTTGCAGGCAAGCCCACAACACGAAATCATAGATCAAGTTGAAGAAATTTTGTTGCAAGGACTAACTCAGGGATGGTCAAGATGGATGACAGATATTTTGCAAATGAATGGCTTATTGGCAGTGACCTCTTGAACACATAACGACACGACAGATGGCTTGGTGACAATTGACTCAAAGTTAATACCCAAAAACCGGCTGAAGACTTTCAATGTGGTTTGATCAACTGTTAGGCAAAGGATTTCCCAACCCAGGTGCATTGAATGCTGAGTAGGACCGGTGCTACTTGGGAGCATTCGTTACTCACTCGCATCTTTAGTTGTGATCACTGGGCCGACCCTAGAGAAAGCAAGCAGAATATGCGTGGAGAATCCCATCCCTTTTATTCCTTTCTCCATCCTTATTTAGAACCTCCCATCTAGTGATTAGATCCTGTTATTAGAATCCAGTTGGTTAATGGGATCATATTTCTACTGCATGTACTGAATGAAGCAACTAGAAGAGCATTCCAACCATTAGTGTACTCCGTGTGATGGATAAAGATAAGAGTTTTCAAAAAGCGATTATACAACCATGTTTCAGTAAAGAAAACCTACCTTTATGACCAATTCGGTATCGATTCATGATGCTCTTTTTTCACTTTTGCTTAAGGTGCGAAGCCGCCAGAGGAGAAAAAGGAGGTGCTCGACTGTTAAGGAGAGGGAGAGGAGAGGAAAGACATTGAGGAAAGAGAACTACCATGATGGGTCGTGTGAACCCGGCATCCCAGGCACTATACGTGCGTTCTTTCGGTAACCTTCGGGGCCCTGGACATAGCCGTTAGTAAAACTTCTCATTATGGTATAGCGCTCCTTTCCATACCACCTTAGCTAGGACCTGTGCTTAGTAATTCTCTTTATGCTGATCCTGATCCTTATTTTATGCTTCATTGGATTGGTGGGTTCTTCATGCTTCATACTTGGGTCTTGCTGGGGGCAGGCTGAATACGGGGATCTTTATGCTCCATTTGAGGTCATGCTTCATCTTGGGATTGAGGATGGGGTCAGGCTTATCATGCTTGCTTTAGTCATCTGGGCTCAGGCTTAGGATCTTGCTTGGCTCATCTATGGGGCTGGTGTTATAGACATTTTTGTGCCTTACAGCATAGAGCATGAAATGTCAATAATCTAAGGGATCCAAAGTCCCTAAACATGTTGTTCCTACCCCTAGAGGAACAAGGTCAGCAAACCACAGCACTTCAGATTAGTTCTCCACTGAAAAACACTCAAAAACAGGTCAATTTTGGATCAAAGCAGCTGCTCCACTAAGCATCTGCGCTGAATGTCAAAAGCTCTATGGTGTACCTGCGCTGCATAGCAAGTGCAACAAAGGCTACCTGCGCTGGGCGTACTTTGACATGTGGAGGAATCTTTTCTCAATGTGCCAGTGCCCAGGAAGCTTCCAAAATGACACTTGGATCAGAAGATTCGCCTAATGATGAGTTAAGAGCTTCTAAAACTCCAAGTGGAAGGGAGAAACTCCGAGTGGACTCAAGGACTGAAGAACAACTGGAGTTGAAGAGGACAACAAGTCACACATCAAGCTGACTTATCTTCACTCCAAAACTCTATATAAGGATCTCATCCCATGGGATCTAAGGGCGGAATTTAGTGCAAAGAATTGTTGTTGGTTTACCGTTGTGAGTATTGGGTGATTGCTTGAGGGAGGTGAAGAGGAGATTTCTTTCCGTCGGGAAGGTGATGCTGGATTGGACCTCTCACTGTTGTATCACCGCCTAAACCTTACTTCCTTATATTAATAAAGCATTTGAGGTTCTTCTATTCGCATGTGTTTCAATGGTGTATTGTCTTACTTGCGTATTTGATTTATGCTAATCCTTGAATCAATTATGAATGCATGCTTCTTGTAGTTTCCTTTTCTTGTCTTGTTCGCAGGATCTCGTGTAGTTGGGCCCGTGAGAAGACTTGGAGCTGGGAGCAAGCAGCAAATAGAGGAGATTGGATCGACCATTTGCGCAAGACATCGGTAAGTGGATCTCTTCCTTTTGTCTCTTGCATGTCATAAAGAAGTAACTTTAGATAGCTTTGCTTCAGCTGTTGCTAAGGAACTATCACCCTTAGAGTGGGATAGGGTCATTCCGTGTTGGATACTTTTCCCCAGCGGAGTCACCTCAGAAAGCCCGTAAGACTTCAGATCGAAATGCCCATGAAGAGATTCTTGCTTCGGAAGTAAATGCCATATTAGCAGATAAAGGCAAAGAAACCAATCAACCAGGAAGCAAGAAGAAGCAAAACAAAGGGAAGAAGAAGCAACAGGATGATCCGTCACCTGAAAAAACTTCTTCGAACTCTCTTGAGAAAGGGAAAAAGAAATGGCCCTGTATGATATGTGACGAAGATCACAAGACAACAGATTGTCCATACAAAGCTGAGCTCAAGAGATTCTTTAAAAGTCCAAAGAACCCAGCTGTGTTGACTGATCCATTTCCCAATCCAGGTCAAAATATGGTTGATAGTGGAAATGCTTCCCCGTCGCAAGTGCTAATGTTATCGATCTCCAAGCAGCAAAATGATGCTTTGATTTCGACAAGGAACAAAGATTACGGAAATCCGCAACTGTCAAACGAAAAAGGTAAAGATCAACCTAGTAGTTCGACAACAACTTCGACAAAAGTTGTCCCACCCATAATGCCAGAATTAACGATAAAACCACCTAAGGGGGTAGTACACAAGTCGACTTTTAATCCTCGTGCCAGAGCGGCGCAGCATTATAACATAGTAGAAGATTTGGCTCAATCGCCATCCGCTATGTCGACTCTAGAAGTACTACAAAATTGTCCATCCCAAAGGCAGGCATTGTTATCGGCAATAGGGGGGGTTGATCCTAAGGATTCCAATCTTGTGTCCTTTGATCACAAAGGGTATGACCCTCAGTTACCCGCTCAACTAGCTTTCCTTATTCAAGTGAAAGCCCTCAACAAAACTGTTCATCGAACAATTATTGATGAGGGGGCATCGACATGTATTATGTCGATGAGTTGCTGGAAAACATTAGGGTCGCCAACCTTGTCAAGATCGTCGACAACACTAAAAGCATTCGACGGTAGGACATATACCCCTTACGGTATTCTAAGTAACTTAAAGGTTGAACTAGGCGGAAAAACAGTAGAAATTGATGTTGAAGTCATAGATGGGAATCTGGATTACAACATCCTACTGGGAAGACCATGGATTTATGCCATGGCAGCTGTTATGTCGACTTATTTTAGGAAGATCGCTTTCCCGTTTGAAGGAGGGATTATGGTCGTCGACCAACAGAACTTCCTCCTTAATGGTTCACAAGTTACGGGAAGCATTCCCATGATCCATGAAAGCGACCATTCAATTCAAGATATAGGAGTAGGCCTGCTGAAAGACCCCACGATGATGGGGACTTTCTCGCTACCAAATCATATGTACATAGGAAATGTACCATTGGTGGCTACCTGCAACATGATATCCTCCACGAAGGTCGCAAAAGACAAAGTCGTCATGGATCGGGCAATGGTCTTGCACCCGAGCCCAATCGAAATATTGTAGCAATCAATGTTTCAGGCATGGGAGGCGAGCCCAAATCAATGCTCGTCAAGCGTTTGGGTAGACAGGTCAGGAGAATGTGGTACCCCTTTGGATCCTTGGTCACGAGTGCATGCAAGTGACGAAGGAATCCTACAGTCAATGTTGATTGAGGGGGCACCATGGGATGATAACCACCATCGTTCCCTTCCTCAGGAAGATACTCAAGGCGACCTATATCACCCTTCAGTATTTGAATTCCTAGCAAATACTGTAAATACGGTGGATTCCGAGAGAAACCTATCCAATATAGAAGAAACTATAGCCATAAATATCTCGACCAAAACAGACATTGTAGAGAATATTTATGTCGGCAAAGGTTGTTCCCCTTCAGAACAAGAAATATATAAAGCTCTTTTCCGCGAATTTAGAGATGTCTTTGCTTGGTCATATGATGAAATGCTAGGCATCGACTCGAGTATCGTTGAACATGAAATTAAGATGTATCCTGATGTCAAACCAGTAAGACAACGGCTTCGGCAGGTGCACCCCAAGAAAGCCGCTGCTATTAAGGCAGAAGTTGAAAAACTCCTCCATGCTAGTTTCGTCTACCCGGTTCCTCTAACCGACTGGGTATCGAATATTGTCCCTGTTATGAAAAAACAAGGAACAATACGAGTGTGCGTCGATTATAGGGATGTAAATCAAGCTTGTCCAAAGGACAACTACCCTACACCCTTCATCGACCAGATAATTGATGAATGCGCCGGATGTGAAATCTTTTCGTTTATGGATGGATTTTCCGGGTATAATCAAATTAATATCCGCCCACAGGACCAGTCAAAGACTGCATTTATTTGTCCGTGGGGCACATTCGCTTATCGAAAATTACCCTTTGGTTTAAAGAACGCAGGGGCGACGTTTCAGAGAGCAATGAATTATGCTTTCCATGACATCAAGAACATCGTTCAACCTTATCTCGACGATCTCCCGGCTCATTCGCAAAAGCGGACTGATCATCCGCAACATTTAAGAGCGATATTTCTACGTTGCCGACACTACAAGATAAGACTCAATCCGCACAAATGTGTGTTTTGCGTCGATTCTGGTCGTTTACTTGGCTTTATAGTCTCCAAGGATGGGATTCGTCTCGACCCTTGCAAGGTGTAGGCAATCATTAATTTGCCTCCACCTTCGAACTTGCTTCAGATTCAGAAACTCCAAGGGAAAGCAAACTTTCTGAGGAGGTTCATTCCGAATTACGCAGAAATTGCTAAAGGTTATACCCGTCTCTTGAAAAAGGATGTACCTTTCTTCTGGGACCAGGTTGCGCAAGCTTCCTTTGATGCTCTGAAAAAAGCGCTAGTAAAAGCATCATTAATGTACGCCCCGGACTATCAAAGAGACTTTAACCTGTATCTGGCTGCAGCAGATACGACCATTGCAATGGTTTTAGTTCAAGAAGTCGACGGAATTGAACACCCTATATATTATTTAAGTAAAAACTTAAATGATACAGAAAGTAAATATTCTCATGTTGAAAAGCTAGCACTAGCTGTTGTTCAAGCGATACAAAGGTTTCGACATTATGTCCTCTTCAGGAAGACCACCGTATTGTCAGATTGCAACCCCATGACTTATATACTGTCGCGACAGTTGCTTGGGGGCAAATATTCAAAGTGGATAGCTATCCTTCAAGAGTTTGATCTGGAATTTGTGAAATCCAAATCAAAGAAAGCTTTAGTTTTCGCAGAATTATTATGTGATCTCCCATCATCGTCCAACGATGAAACGTCCAAAGAATCAATCGTGGACGAAGATTTGTTTCTGATATCAGCAAGTGATGAGTGGTATGGAGATATAATAGTTTATCTCCAAACCCAAAAGTTTCGGCCAGACACCTCTCACTCAGAACAAAAACGCATTCGATACCAAGCAAAAGACTACATGATCGTCGGTGATACGCTTTATCGTCGTGGTGTCGATACGGTCCTGAGAAGGTGTCTAACCCATGAGGAGGCCGAAAAAGCCCTAAATGAATGCCATTCAGGCACCTGTGGGGGGCATCAATCTGGATATGCTACAGCACAAAGAATCTTACGAGCAGGATACTTCTGGCCAACCATGTTCAAAGATTGCATAACCGCAGTTAGAAGTTGCCATGCATGTCAGATTTTTGATAGCAAAACCAGAAGACCCCCCGCTCCTTTACAGCCAATAATAGCTGTGGGGCCTTTCGCCAAGTGGGGCATCGATTTCATGCAATGTAACCCCACCTCGCCCGGGGGGCATGGGTATATTATAGTCGCAGTTGACTATTTTACCAAATGGGCCGAGGCGATGCCTACATTGGATAACACTGGTGAAACAGCAGCCCTATTCTTTTTAATCATGTAGTCGCCAGATTTGGCGTACCACAGGCCATAGTAACAGATCATGGATCGCATTTTCGCAATCACATGATGGTTGAATTAACTGCCAAACTAGGATTGTCTCATGACAGCTCTACTCCATACTATCCGCAAGCTAACGGACAAGTTGAAGCAATCAACAAGGTCCTGAAGCGCATGCTGCAAAGGATAGTTGGGGTTCACAAAAGAAGATGGCATTTGATCCTGTACTCGGCTTTGTGGGCCTACCGAACATCGGTAAGGAATGCCACTGGGTTCACACCGTTTCAATTGGTATATGGCCTAGAAGCAATACTACCGATCCAGTGTGAAATTTCGTCCCTTAAACTCGCAATTGATCTCCTCCCCGGAACCTCAGAAGAAGAAGCTCGTTTCTTGGAGTTAATCCAGTTGGATGAAACCCGTCGTGATGCCGCCTTGGCCAACGAAGCCCATAAGAAACGAGTCAAAGCGTAGTTCAACAAAAATTTCAAACCCCGTGTCTTCTCGGAAGGTGATTTGGTCTTGCTTTATGACTAAGAATCCGATAAATTGGGGGCTGGGAAATTCAAGTCCTTATGGATGGGCCCTTATATTGTTAAAAGTGTGTTAGCAAAAGGTGCCTACGAGTTGGTAGATTATGACGGAATTCCACTGGTGCAACCCCGCAATGGGTTGTACCTTAAGCGTTACTATGCCTGATAGTAACCTGTATGCTTTTGTTACATTTTTGTTTTCGCTAAAGCGTTTGTTCCGGTTTAAGTAATCCGCTTTTTAAACTTATTACAGATGTCAAAACCATTGGAACCGTGGGTTGGATATGCTGACGGAGCGAGTCGTAGTTCGAGGAACCTATCCTCTGCAGCATGGGCCATTTTTGACCCAAGCGGCGAGTTAGTGAGTTTCAGGGGGGTATGTATTGGCCAATCAACGAATAACATCGCTGAGTATAGCGCGTTGATAGAGCTCCTCTCTGATGCCATCACCCATGGCATACGCTGGCTAGTTGTCAGGTTAGACTCACAGTTCGTGGTACTACAACTCAATGGTACCTACTCTGTCCGAAATCCAGCTATTTATCGCAAGTTCCTAAGAGTTAAAATCTTGGAAAGACAGTTTGATTTTATCCAATATCAACACATTTCCAGAAACTTAAACACATTAACCGACTCATTAGAAAACTATGTGTTAGATAGACATTTGCAAAATTGATAAAAAGAGAAGCATCGTCGATGTTTCATACATGGATCACATAAAAACTGGAATAAACCCCGAAAATCAAAAATATATATAACTGTTTATGGTTTACATATAATGTTCTGTAACCAAGACAAAATCGGTCATACGACCCCAAAACTCAAAATGGCTGGGGGGCACCCTAGCCTAGTGATGCTCATGATAACATGCCACGGCCTGTGCGATCATGCGCAGAAGACGAGACCATCGTCTAGGAACACCAGCAGTATGTCGCTGCAATCGCAGAGGCAACTCGTCAATCCGTACATCCGGAATCCCAAGGGTAAGACCCTCGACCTGTTCCTGCACAGCTGCAAGAGTCTCGGCCAAGTCAAGGTCACGGAGAATAGCTCTCCCTGGAGCCTCCCCTGCTGGGGCAGCGGCCGGAGCTCTCGGACGAACTGCTGGACGGACGGGACCAACATCTGCATGCACACATGAGTTTGATTAGAGTCTTGATAGAGTAAAGCACAAGGACATTATAAATAAAAAACAGTAAACAGTAATAAGGTCAAAATATTTACCAAGATCACCCCACTGCTCGCCGTCCGGTAGTACCAAATCCGGATCACCTCGGAAATCCATACCAATATATGGATACTCGGAAAAAGCCATATCCTGTCGCTCGAACCACCTAAAGAAGGCATCAGTAAAAGTAATCTGAGATTGACCTGCATGTCTAGCCATGTGGTCGACCCACCTCTGCATGCGTGGCTCAGTAGGAGATGGCAAGTCGAGAACAATGTACTGAGGTTGCATCAGGGGTATCTTCTCCAAAGCGAAGGCAGTCAAAACTGAACCGAAGCCAAAATTCTTCAGTTTCCCGTCCTTTACTTTGGTCAACTGGTTTTTCATCTGAACCAGTACTGCGTCACACCAGTTAAAAACTTTCGGCTGAAGACATTCCAAGGCGTGCTGCACATAAGACCTGTTGGCAACATGAGGGGATGCGCTGCCGGCCATCCTACAAATCGTGTACAGAATAGACCTGAGAGACCTGTCAGTGATATCACGGATAGAAACCTTGCCGTCTCTGCTCGGCTGGGATCCCTCCCTACAATACTGACGGATATAATCTTTCACGGAATCGCTCCCTCGGGCCGAACTGGACAAGGAAATGGGGGCACCCCGCCTTGACAACCCAGTCAAGAAGTAAATGTCCACTATGGTCAAAGGGATGGACTTGCCCCTAATCTGGAACACTTGGTTAACAGGATCCCAAGCATCAAGCAGGTACTGTAGTAAACATATCTGTGCCCTCATGCTAGATATACAGAAGAATTTTAGCAAGCCACAGTTCCGCAACGCGCTCACGGTAACAGGATCATGGAGGGCAATCATGTCCTCCTCTTCATGCTCTCGTTCTCGCCATGTAAGAGTCATTCTGCTCCAATAAACTCTGCAAAACAAACAAGAGGAGGAGTAAGATCCCTGACTCGGTAAAGAAAATGGCAAAATTCTCATGAAAAGTATGCAACCAAAAAGTTTTCTGCGCCCAACGCAGGTAGGGAAGGGCCTCACCTACGTTGGGAGACAAACTGCCTTTGAAAATGAAAACCCCCAACGCAGGTTTCGATATGGGGCACCTGCGCTGATGGCAGAGCGCCCTAGAGAAACCCCAGGGGCTCATGGGGGCAGGAAAACAAGCATGAAACTGAGAAATAAGACCATGAAAAGATAGAGCTAGGGTTTAGCTCCTACCTGGTGGAAACGGCGCTGAAAATCGTCCACAGAATCTCCCGAAATCAGCTGGTGAAAAATCGAGAGGAAGAGGCACCTCCAAAGCTCCAACAAACCAAATGCACATGAAATGGTAAAATGAAAGGTAAAAACATCTTTTAATTGCTTCTTACGTAGTTCAAAGTAAAATATTAGTATTTTTACTTCATGTTATCTGTTTCTAACAAGTTTGTTGCAGCAATTGATGAAACAGTACTATCTCTGGAAAAGAAAAACTAGTCATGGTAAAATATGAATTTGACCTTATCAAACGAGCAGTTTTGGCAAAGTTCATGCTCGTTAAAAAATAAACGCAAGATCCGAGCAGTTTTAACGCGGACTTCATGCTCGTTAAAAAATAAACATAAGCATGTGAGCAAGCTTCCCCCAGAGTTCAAGCTCATTAAGAAAAATGAACCGGTAAATAACCATTTGAGACCGTAAATTCATCAGCCATAAAAAGCCTTGGTCGTGTTTGTGTACCGTCACCTCCACTGTTCATTTGGCCGATCATTCACATCCACTTGATTGTTTACCTGTTTTGAGGAGCAGCTGCGAAGAGTGAGCCCACTTAGCCATCCTTGTAACACTGCCGTGATTGGAAAATTCCAACCTGTACCTGGAATCTGCTGCTATCCCTGTTTATGATCCGGATTTAAGCAGGAACACAATAGATTACAGAGATAACCATAAATACAGAGATACGATAATCATAAAAACAGATATGCAGCGGAAATAAGACTTCATTTCATTAAGGGAAAATACCGAAATATGCTTACAACCAGAAACGGAAATAAACCAGCTAGGGCGATGGTAGCTATCTCTGAGAAGAGATGTGCGGCTACATGCCTCTGAACTGTTCCGAACTGTATTACAATGAGGCTCGAAGGCCTATTTATTGTTGAGAAACAATGGAAAACCCTTCACATCCCGAAACCTAACCCTAGAAGATGAAACGCCAAATTGTGGGCCCCGTTTGGGTAAATTGGTACATCAATTTCCCGGGGTCGTAACTTTGGCATACGATCTCCGTTTGACGTGTATGATAGCTCGTTAGAAAGATCTATCCAAGCACTACCACTTTGGGAAGGGCAACATTGGTCTATAGACCCATGTTGCCCCCAGATTCCCAAAAAAACGTCGTTTAGGGCCTCAAAACGGCTCCGGAAGTTCAGGACCCGAAAAACTGCTAAAAATAGTAAGTTGTGCTACAATTAAGGAAACTGAAAAGACTGAAAGAGACAGTTGTGGGGGTCCAAATGGGTTGGTGGGTGGCCACCAACATCCACCTGGATCATTCCTCCCCCCTTAGGAAGCAATGGTCCCCATTGCGTTGAGTTCCTCCATCTGCTGAACTTGTCCTACAATCTCTGATGTGTCCAGTGATGGTGGGAAGCATGGTCGACGATGGTCCGCATTGAAAATTTGGTGCAGGCGAAGGAATGGAGGAATGATGTGCTCCAAAGCATTGTTCCCCATAGCCTTGGTACTGCTGTAAGGACCATGTCGGAGTGGTCTGAGCTTCTGATGGGTTCTGGTAAGGCGTTCTCTCTGCAGATGCAACCAGAATTTGTTGCCCACTTGAAGCTTATGTGGTACCCTTGTGGGTGAGGAGAAGTTGTTCCTGTGTTTTGTCATGACCGTATCCCTTTGTTGCTGCCGCTGCGTAGAGGAACCCTTTGCAGGGGTCATGGATGTAGCAACAATCTTCCCCTTACTTTTGGAGTGAACCAGACAGATGAATTTCCTGGTCTGTGATATGAGCTTGCTGCCTTTCTTAGCAGTGATCAAAGATGTGGCAGTAGGTGGAGCTACCTCTGGTATCCTGTATAATGAATCACCCAAAGAAATAATGACAGCGCGAGGCCTTGACTCATACACAGCATGTCGCCTCCACAAGTATGGCTGGCCTAATAGTACATCACAAACATCCAGAGGTGTAACATCACACAATACCTCGTCTGTGAATGGTTTGATGCTGTATGGGAGGAGGCACTGCTGGCGAACTTTGAGATCTCGTCCTTCATGAAGCCACCCGATACTGTACGGCTGTGGGTGAGGTGTAGTCGGTAGGCCCAACCGCTTCACGACCTCTGCTGAAATGAGGTTCTTTTGGCTGCCACTGTCGACAATGAATTGCAGCGGCGAACCCTTCACCCACATCTGTGAGTGGAAAAGACGCTCCCCTTCCTCTGGATTTTCGGGCTCATCTTTCTGGATCTTGGCGGTGGCAACAGTGGCGCTGGGGTCCGCATCAATGATCTGCTTCCCTTTACCATTCCCCTTGTCGGGTTCTGGCTCAGGGTCGGAACATGCATCTGATTCAGAAGCCTTCAACTCGGCCACCAGCGACTGCTTGGTCCGACACTCACTTGTGTTATGAGTGGGACTCTTGTGGAACTCACACCACTTCCCTGTGTCTTTCTTCGGCTTCATGGTGTTGTTCTTTTCTTGCGGCTTCGACGGGTTGTCTTGGGTCACCCCGCCTTGGCTTTGTCCTTTGGGCTTCGGATTTGCAGATCCAAAGTCTCGCTTCTTCTGTTTGAACTTTTGCTCGATTTTGACAGCATATCGGTACGCCGTGCCGAGCGAGGAGATGTTCAAGAACACCATCTCTTCCTGGATGTATCTGTGCAGGCAGCCGCGGTATTTGAGTACCAGATGCAGCTCAGAATCTTTGATACCCAACTGTGTGCGAAGGGTATGAAAAATGTTTGTGAACTCCGGCACATCTTGGTCTCGTCCCTGCCGCAATGTGGTCCATTTGATGTATTTGTCCTCATAGCTTCCGACAGGGTAGTACTGCTCCTTGATGGCATCCCGAAAGTCATTCCAAGTGGGTGCGGCTGAAAATAGTGAGCCTGTACTTTCATCCTTCTGCTCGCAGTAGGTTTCCCACCAGTCCTTGACGTGGGGGGCTGCTTTGAGAAGAGCGAAAACAATCTTTTCCCGACTTGAAAATTCATGAACAGAAAAATACCCATCTAGCAGATTTAACCATTTATCTACGGCATCTGCATCTATTTGACCCTCGAAGATGGGGATTTCAAAATTAACTTGTACCTTGAACGGTGTGGCGTTTCCAGAGTCGCTGTTGGAAGCCGATGCGTCGCCTCTGGGTAGCCGCTGAAGGATCTGCGCAAAGCTATCCATCATCGCGTTCCTTTGCCGCTCGAGCGCTTCTTCGAGCAAGATTTTGATAGGATCTCCTGCCCCCTCGTCTTTCTTCTCATCCGCCATGGGAGGCCGTCGGGATTTGCGAGGCTGGTCTTGCAAAGGTTCGACCAGTTCAAGCCCTAACTCCTTATATCCCGACCTCGTTGGGGACATGCAAAGAAAAACAGAGAAAAAGCAGACCGCTCTGATACCACTGATCCGGATTTAAGCAGGAACACAATAGATTACAGAGATAACCATAAATACAGAGATACGATAATCATAAAAACAGATATGCAGCGGAAATAAGACTTCATTTCATTAAGGGAAAATATCGAAATATGCTTACAACCAGAAACGGAAATAAACCAGCTAGGGCGATGGTAGCTATCTCTGAGAAGAGATGTGCGGCTACATGCCTCTGAACTGTTCCGAACTGTATTACAATGAGGCTCGAAGGCCTATTTATTGTTGAGAAACAATGGAAAACCCTTCACATCCCGAAACCTAACCCTAGAAGATGAAACGCCAAATTGTGGGCCCCGTTTGGGTAAATTGGTACATCAATTTCCCGGGGTCGTAACTTTGGCATACGATCTCCGTTTGACGTGTATGATAGCTCGTTAGAAAGATCTATCCAAGCACTACCACTTTGGGAAGGGCAACATTGGTCTATAGACCCATGTTGCCCCCAGATTCCCAAAAAAACGTCGTTTAGGGCCTCAAAACGGCTCCGGAAGTTCAGGACCCGAAAAACTGCTAAAAATAGTAAGTTGTGCTACAATTAAGGAAACTGAAAAGACTGAAAGAGACAGTTGTGGGGGTCCAAATGGGTTGGTGGGTGGCCACCAACATCCACCTGGATCAGTTTATCACTCATTCCTCAAAACACGAGTCTTCTTTGAGCTCTTTTCAATGACTCGTAAAATATGAAAAGTTTGCCGAGTTTTGGCCTTCCAGCTCGTTAAAAGAACAGGAAGAGCTATCCCTCCTCTAGATTTTAATCTTTTTGGACCTGAGGGATTATTACACAAAAAGATCGAGCGCTTGTCTAGTTCGGCTCGATAAAGATATCGAACATTCATCCCTTCTGTATTGTTTTATACTTTTTCGGACTTAAGGGATTGGATGACGAAAAAGGACCCCTGGAGTCCACTTTATGTACGCTTTTCAGACTCTCTAAAAATGAAAAGGACCGAGTTGTCTTTGTCGCTAGGCTCGTTAAAAATATTGAATAGCGACAAACTTGTCTTTAGACGAGAGCGAGTTTCCCTATCGCTAGGCTCGTTAAAACATAGCGATGGGCTTGCCCGAAGGGCAGGTTATAGAACAAGCATATGTTATCCTCCTCAAGCTTGACAAAAATAAAGAGGTACTGGTCAGAAATGACTGGGGAAAAATTGGGAGAACCTCAAAGCTTAATGGTAGCAAGTCGCTCTTGAACATGACACTTTTGCCTCCGTAAATATCGGGTTGGGTTATTATCATTCACGGTCCCTTCACCATGGTCTCGCCATACCATCCATACATGGGGTAATGCTACCGATCCATCACATCAGTGTCGTTATATGTTCGAGAGATGTCATTCAGAAAGTGTCAACCGGGTCCCATCCACTACCATACATCATCTTTCATCCTTCCATGACCGCCACCCTGAATCATATTTCACAGACTGTTTTCACCATCATCACTAGCTCTGTTCCGTGTCACTGATGTGGGATTCATTAAGGCCCTCCTTTGACGGATCACTTCTTGTCGACATCAGCTCATTATCCAAGAAGTTGATTTAGGAACACCCCCTCAGTACTTTGAAGCTTGCATGCCTCAATGGCAAGTTTCTCACTTTCGGCGATAGGTATACATTAATGACCTTCGACCAGGAGACTTTGCGTGGTGTTCGACGTCAGATCCTATATTCACGCCACGTGAATTGTGCTGCAGTACCTTGAGGGTCATCATCATTATCAGTGATTCCTCTCGCACTTGTTAACAGTTTACATTATTGACTGGTAATCAAGCGATGTCTTTCCATGTTCGACTTCAAGAAATTCTCACATGGATCGACTTGTACTAGAGTGAAGATCGGACAAGTTTGAAGACCCCGGATCTAGTTTCATCCATCCGGGCTGCGATATATATTCAGGAGATAAAAACATAGACATGTGCAGCAGATGATCATCCTACTAAAAGGATGATAATTAAAAGCAGAGAATTATCAGTCTATTATCAGACGATCGTCTGTCTATGTACAACAAATGTATTTATAAAGCTGAGCATGGGAAATGCCCGCATCAGCTAGATCATGAAAAGAAAGTATGAAAAGATAATGTATTGTATTGTATTTTGTTACAGGTCACCTCCCAACGATTGAATGAACTTCGGATCCTCCTAATAAAGCATTTCACCCAATAAACGACCTCATACTTTAGGGGGCAACTGTTATAGAAATTTTTGTGCCTTACAGCATAGAGCATGAAATGTCAATAATCTAAGGGATCCAAAGTCCCTAAACATGTTGTTCCTACCCCTAGAGGAACAAGGTCAGCAAACCACAGCACTTCAGATCAGTTCTCCACTGAAAAACACTCAAAAACAGGTCAATTTTGGATCAAAGCAGCTGCTCCACTAAGCATCTGCGCTGAATGTCAAAAGCTCTATGGTGTACCTGCGCTGCATAGCAAGTGCAACAAAGGCTACCTGCGCTGGGCGTACTTTGACATGTGGAGGAATCTTTTCTCAATGTGCCAGTGCCCAGGAAGCTTCCAAAATGACACTTGGATCAGAAGATTCGCCTAATGATGAGTTAAGAGCTTCTAAAACTCCAAGTGGAAGGGAGAAACTCCGAGTGGACTCAAGGACTGAAGAACAACTGGAGTTGAAGAGGACAACAAGTCACACATCAAGCTGACTTATCTTCACTCCAAAACTCTATATAAGGATCTCATCCCATGGGATCTAAGGGCGGAATTTAGTGCAAAGAATTGCTGTTGGTTTACCGTTGTGAGTATTGGGTGATTGCTTGAGGGAGGTGAAGAGGAGATTTCTTTCCGTCGGGAAGGTGATGCTGGATTGGACCTCTCACGGTTGTATCACCGCCTGAACCTTACTTCCTTATATTAATAAAGCATTTGAGGTTCTTCTATTTGCATGTGTTTCAATGGTGTATTGTCTTACTTGCGTATTTGATTTATGCTAATCCTTGAATCAATTATGAATGCATGCTTCTTGTAGTTTCCTTTTCTTGTCTTGTTCGTAGGATCTCGTGTAGCTGGGCCCGTGAGAAGACTTGGAGCTGGGAGCAAGCGGCAAATAGAGGAGATTGGATCGACCATTTGCGCAAGACATCGGTAAGTGGATCTCTTCCTTTCGTCTCTTGCATGTCATAAAGAAGTAACTTTAGATAGCTTTGCTTCAGCTGTTGCTAAGGAACTATCACCCTTAGAGTGGGATAGGGTCATTCCGTGTTGGATACTTTTCCCCACAACAGCTGGCTTAGGGTTATAACTAGGCCCGGTAGGGATTTATCGCTCACCTTCCCTAAAAAGGTGAGGGATTTATCAGTCATCCATCCGATGGGTGAGGGTGAGCCTGCCGAACTCTCGACCCCCGCCATCGATTTATCTCTCATCCATCCGATGGGTGAGGGTGAGAAGTGTCGTGTTCAAGAGGGGTTACAAAGTATGA
This sequence comes from Pinus tabuliformis, assembly GCA_031772625.1. Classification (NCBI taxonomy): domain Eukaryota; kingdom Viridiplantae; phylum Streptophyta; class Pinopsida; order Pinales; family Pinaceae; genus Pinus; species Pinus tabuliformis. The sequence goes on along the minus strand of CM062804.1, from coordinate 148,976,300 downwards.
CAAACAGACTCATTTTTCTCTCTTTTCCCCCACCATTTCTGGCAAGTACCTCTTTATTTTTGACAATCTTGAGGAGGATAACATTTGCTTGATTATAAGCTCATCCTTCGGATGAGTCCAACTTAGTTTAAATTCGAACCCTAAGAAGGAGTGGTTCGTTCCTGTTTGTAATTGAACAGGTCCTTTACTGTGAAATTTTAACGAGTCCAGTATAGGAGAAACTCGGTGTTTTTCAATTTTAGAGAGTCTGAAAAAACTTAAGAAAACTCCAGGGTTGACCTTTTTCGTAAATTTGTGTCTCCCAAGCCCGAAAAAGTATAAAATAATACTTGAGAGAACCGCTTGATCTTTTACGACCAAGGAGTACTTTTCGTTATTAGTGTCATTGACCCGAAAAAGTAAAAAAAGCGATCAACGACACGTCATTTTATAACCAATATCGAATTTGAAACGACAAAAATCCGGCAATCTTTTCATGTTTTTACGGTCGGAAAAGAGCTGTAAGTGGATCGTCTTTTAATTCCATTTAACGAGTGTAAAAGAAACGCTCGGCAATCTTTTCATGTTTTAGGAGTCAGAAAAGGGCTTAAAGATGACTCTACTTGTTTTTTCGTTGAAAATGATAGATTTCGCCTGAATAATCCTGTATTCTGCACAAAGACACAAACATTACTCATACCTGTTTGAAATTGATAAAAGCGTTGCAAAATACCTTTTCAAAGTGAAACATAAACAAATTTGCGATTTATTTACTCAAAAAACTTATAAAAAGGGCCTTTCTCAATTCGTTTTTACCGTTCAAGTTTGGGTGAGAAAATAGTGCTTTTGCTTAGAAAACTTCCCGTGAAGATTGTGGAAAATCCAACTGTTGGAATCGAGTGCCGTCTTCTCCAGGTAATCCACATCACCTTACTCTTCATTTTCAACCATTTAGTTTTTTGATTTAGCCCCTCATTTTTTTTTTCGGGAGAGTTTTTTAGGCGCAAAACCCACGCGCGGGGGTCCGCAGGTTTACCATTGCGGACCCGCGGACCTCGACTTTTTCTCCATTGGGAAAAAGCTCGGGGTCCACACCTTCCGTGTAGACAAAGTGCGGATCCACGCACTGTGTCTAATGTGGAGGGTGCGTACCCGCAGCAAGGGTTTTGAACCTAAGATTCCTCAAAAATGGACTAATCAAAAAGTTTTCTAGCAATCTAATTAAACTTTATACTTAATGCAAAGGATATATCATGCTAGATTGGCGAGAACGGGAGCATGAGGACGTGGATACCGCTGCATGAAATCATCAGCCTTCACTTTATGCTTTGAGGGCATGCGGACTGTACAAGTTCTGGACCATTCCTGGCATGAAGGCTCAGGTAGATTTCTTACAGTGGCTGGTTGACAGGTGGAGTGTACAGGACCAGTGCTTTTTCATTGGCGGACACCAGCTCGAAATCGAGCTGGAGGAAATTTATTTCTTGACTGGTTTGCCTAAGAGAGGCAAGGACTTGACTCTATTCGGGACTAGGACAGGTGGCCAGTCTGTCGATAGCCTCCGGCTAGAGTACTGCCACAGCCAGGCTAAAGACAAAGGGATAGATATAAAGACCATATCCCACCCTGAGCTCATGGTGATTGTGTTTACTGTCACCAGACTTTGTGGAGCTGCTGCATTACATGTTGCCACCGGATCCCAGATGCGTATGGCAGTTGATTGCTTTCAGGGCACCATCTTCAACTGGTGCAATGCTGTGCTGGCCAATGTGAAAGGACAACTAACCAGGGCCAAGAACGGACGACTAAAGACCTTTGGTTATGGGGCTTTGGTCATGAGTTTTGGCCTGGAGAGGGTTCCTATGCTGATCCCACAACATCTTACTGTTGGAGCTGGGCTTCCTCGAGAGCCCAAACTGATGCGATGGGTTGCAGTCATGGCCCGTCACCCGGACGAGAGGACAGAGGTTGCTCGGTTCAAACCTGAGTATTTCCAATGGTTGGAAAACCAGGTTTTTTGCATTCAGGATTTCCCTTATGCTGGGATAGATTTCCGTGGTGACCCAGACATGGTTCTTCCACCAGGAGAGCAGTGGGATGAGTCAGGTAAAATCCTTTTCAACTTTCCCTATTTAAATTTTTTTTATTTTTCATCGTCTCAAAACTGATAGTAAAAATTTCAAATGCAGATGTGGGTCCACAGCGACCAGCCGCTCTCCGGCCTTTCGAGAGGAGGCAACCAGTTGCACCCGCGCCAGCCCCACAGGACGAATCAGCAGAGGTTTTGGCCGAGTTGGAGAGTCATCTTGAGCGCTTGACAGGAGATATTCCTGAGACTACTATCGATGACATCCCTCGTCGACTTCAGCGCTATGTGATTGGAGTCCCGGGACCTTTTAGGAGGTTCCTTTGTAAGGTGGCTCAGGCAGTGGTTTCTTATAGAGATCATCACCAGTGATAGGATGATCGCCTTTCGTGGGCACATGTGACATTTTTGTTTTTTGTACTTATCATTTTTGCCGATCATAAGGTGTTTTTCAACCTATGATCGAAGACGATGTATTTTTTGACACACTCGTATATATATATATATATATATATATATATATATATATATATATATCACTATTGTCGGCTTATCTTGTTAAACATGTGTGATGAAATGTTTTTAAATTTACATGTATGATTATTGCAAATGTCTACTTAACATTCGAGAAGCAATTGCATCTGCTAATGTATTTAGAGATCTTGGAATATGCTGATATTCAATATAATCAAATTCACGTTCCAAGAGACGCACTCTCAAAAATAATCTCAGTAACACTGGATTTCTAATGGCATACACTCTATTAAGCTGTAATACAACGAGTTCAGAATCTAACCTCACTATTAAACTCCGAATCCCAAATGAAATAGATTCAGATAATAACTCAATCACTGCACTATACTCGGCAATGTTGTTTGTTGTTTGACCGAGGCTTACCCCATGCATAGAAACTAACTCGGTAGAGGGTGAATAGATAACCCAAGCTGCGGAAGAAATGTTTCGTGTACTACGACAAGCACCATCAGCAAATCCAATGTATGTTTGAAGAGGCATCGAAATCTGCAATATCAACAGTAAAACCAAGATAAGCCAGAATAATGATAAAAAACACTCTCTAAGCTAAGCACACTTTTTCAACTAAAACACGCTTGCTAGAAAGAAAAACTAACCTAACTAAAAATCTCCATACCCATTCTTTTAAGCATAGTACCTCTTCAAGTAAAGGCCATTTCTGGATTTACCCAAAGAGTCCCCATCAAAGTCTACCAATTCATAAGCCCCTTTGGCTAGCTTTCGCTTGACAACATAGGGCCCATGCCACATAGGAACGAATTTTCCAGCACCTAACTTATCGTTAGCTTGATCATACAATAACACTAGGTCTCCTTTCGAAAAATTTCAAGGGGTCACATTTCGATCATACTGAGCTTTCATACATTTTGCGTGAGTCTCGATCACCAATGCAGCATCACGTCGATTCTCATCTAATTGAGCTAAGTATAACAAACGCTTTTCCGCTTCGGAAGTAGTCGGAAATAACTCGATGGCCATTTGCAGTGATGGGATTTCGCATTCAATGGGTAGCACAGCTTCCAAACCATAAACTAGTTGGAAAGGAGTGAACCCTGTTGATGTTTTCACTGAGGTTCGGTACGCCCAAAGCGCTGAAAATAGCATGTTGTGCCATTCGACGATGAATGCCAATGATTCGTCGGATCATGATAACTAAAACTTTGTTGATGGACTCAACCAGACCATTAGCTTGTGGATAATAAGGAGTTGAGCTATCGTGACGCAAGCCAAGCTGGCCTGTAAGTTCTGTCATCATAACGTTTCGAAAATGGCACCCATGATCAGTGATTATCACTTGCGGGACACCAAACCTAGCAATTATATGATTGAACACGAAAATCGCAGCTGTCTTGCCATCTGCTTCGAATGTAGGCATCGCCTTGGCCCACTTAGTAAAATAATCCACCGCAAGGATGATATATGCATGCCCCCGGCCGGCCGAGTGAGGGTTACATGTAATAAAATTGATACGCCATTTAGCAAAAGGACCAACGCAATTATAGGGTGGAGAGGAGCAGGTGGAGCGCGCATCTTTTGATCAAACACTTGACAGTTGTGGCATTTTCGGAACGCAGTAATACAATCTTTAAACAAGGACGGCCAGAAGTAGCCAGCGTGCAATATCTTTTGGGCTGTGGCATACCCAGACATATGACCGCCACATGCTCCAGAGTGACAGTCATTTAGAACCCTTTCAGCCTCTTCGTGAGTTAAGCAACGTCGAAAAATAGAGTCCGCCCCACGGCGATAAAGAGTATCTCCAATAATTTTGAATTGTTGGGACTGGAATCGAATTTTCCGACGTTCCGATCTTGAAATTTCTGGCCGAAAGGATTGGGTCTGGAGATAGACGATGATATCCCCATACCATGGATCCAAAGTACTGATTAGAAACAAGGATTCGTCTGCAATGGGCTCCTCCGCCACAGTTTCCGTGTCAGCATGCGGGAAGTCACACATTAACTGCATGAAAACTAGAGATTTCTTAGACTTGGATTTCTCAAATTCCAAATCAAACTCCTGCAGGATAACGATCCATTTAGAGTACTTGCCCCCTAGCAATTGTTTGGTCAAGATGTAGATCATAGGGTTGCAATCCGAAATGACTGTAGTTTTACGTAGTAAAATGTAGTGACGAAAACGTTGGACAGCATGAACGACTGCCAATGCCATTTCTCCACATGTGAGTATTTTAGCTCAGTTGGATTTAACGTTTGACTAAGGTAATATATCACATGTTCCGTTCCGAATTCATCTTCTTGAACTAAGACCATTCCAATGGTGGAATGGGATGCGACGAGATACAAAAAGTAATCCTGGTTGTAGTTGGGAGGATGCAACAACGGTGCATGGGTCAACGTGTGTTTGAGTGCATCAAAAGATTTCTGAGCTATCTCATCCCAAGAAAATTGAGTATTTTGTTTCAACAACCGTGTAAAACCCTTTGTAACCTCGGCGTAGTTAGGAATGAATTGTCATAAAATGTTTGCTTTCCCCTGCAAACTTTGAAGTTGGCGAAGACTCGAAGGAGGAGGCAAATTGATAATAGCTTCGACCTTCGAGGGATCAACGCGAATGCCGGTTTTCAAAACTACAAATCCAAGAAATCGACCCGTTTCTATACAGAAGACACATTTGTGTGGGTTCAACCGAATACGATAATGCCTACACCTCATAAAGATTTCTCGTAAGTGGATGAGGTGATCAGATTGATGTAGTGAATGAGCAGGCAAGTCATCGAGATAGGCTTGCACAATGTGCTTGATGTCATGAAACGTATAAGACATCGCCCTCTGAAAAGTTTCTCCGACATTCTTAAGCCTAAAAGGTAATTTTCAATAAGAAAATGTCCCCCATGGACAAATAAAAGCCGTTTTTGGTTGATCGGCAGGTAGAATGTTGATTTGATTGTAACCGTCCATAAAGGAAAATATCTCGCTGCCGGCACAATCATCAATGATTTGATCGATATAAGGAGTTGGGTAGTTGTCCTTTGGACAAGCTCGATTAATGTCCCTATAGTCGATGCATATTCTTATTGTTCCCTGTTTTTTGTTAACCGGAACAATATTTGATACCCAATCCGTTAACGGGATCAGATAAATGAAACCTGCTTTCAACAGTTTTTCAACTTCTGCTTTAATTGCAGCAGCTTTTCGTGGGTGAATCTGACGCAAACGTTGCCGGACGGGTTTAGCATCCGGGTAAGTCTTGATCTCATGAACAACAATCGTGGGATCAATTCTTGGCATTTCCTCATAGGACCAGGCAAACACGTCGCGGAATTCTTGAAATAGGGCCTTATATAATTGAATTTCGTCATCTGTACACGAGGCACCTATATGAATGTTCTCAACAATTCCGGGCTTAACTGAAATGTCAATGGGAATAGTTCGAGAGATGTTTCCCAAATTTAACTCTGAATCGGGATGTTTCATTGGATTCTGAGGTTCCTTGACATATTCGGTCGTAAAGATTGATGAGAAATTATTTTCAAAACGATCATCCTCAGGTAAAAATGAAGCTCTGTGATGGAGATCTTCCCATGGTAAATCATCTACACATAAGATTTCACGAATTTGCTCATCAGAGTGAACAAGTTCAGAAAACGTAGTTAAATCCGAGTTTGATGTGAAAAATGATTCCTCACAGACCACATTCATTAAGTCATTTTCGGTTGAACACGGGTCGGCAAAAGACTGCACAGCTTCATAGGCCATTTCATATGGACTCAAAGGCATGGAATTACCAAATGAGTCTATGTCAGATTCAGAAGGAACGATCCAAGGATCGTCATAAAAAATAGTGTCTGATGTAATCATATGAATAGTTGCAAATGAAGATGATGCGTTGATTGGAGGAAAAGGAAAAGTTCCCAGTAAACCTGCATCTTTAATTAATCCTACTCCAACATCCTTATATGGGATAGTCGTTTTACCAACATGCTAAATACTCTCCGAAGAGGCTGGGTCGGATGAAAAGTAAGCCAGCTGGTCTATTGTTACGATCTTTCCATTATGTGGAAACTTTATGACTCTAAAGACCGATGAAACGACCGCTGTCATAGCGTAAGACCAACTTCGAACGAAGAGAAGGTTGTAGTCTAGAGGGGCATCAACCACCTCCACATCTAGACTAACGGTTTTTCCTTCAACCCCTATAGGCAAATCCTGTAGAATGTCAAAAGGATGAAACCCACGGCCATCAAAGGCCTTAAGAATCGTCGGGGATTGATTTAGTGAAGGAGAACCAAGTGATCTCCAACACTGTATCGACATAATACACGTTGAGGCTCCCTCATCAATTACAGTCCGATGAATAGGCATGTTTTTTACTATCACTGGAATCTGGAAAGCCATTTGATGAGGCAAACACGGTGTACTACTTTCTAGATCAAAGGTTATTAGGTTAGGGTCCTGAACATCGACAGCTCCTATAGCCGACAAAAGTAATTTGTGTTGTGCTGGGCATGACTGCAGCACTTCCAAAGCCGACATTGCTGAGGGTGAAACAGCTAAATCCTCAATAATGTTATAATTCTGAGTCGCTCTCACATGTGGATTGAAAGCTGACCTTCGAAGTACACCCTTGGCGGGCAGTTTAATTACTATGTTTGGATTAGGTTTCTCGATCTGTAGTGGATCAGAACCGGGAGCTGAGGTTGATGGATTAGAATGAGAAGATTCTGCTTCTTTGCCATCAACAGGACTTTTACTGCCATAATATTGCGATCGAGTTGCAATCCTTACATGGGACATCATCAATATGGGTTCTTCATTGGCACTCGAGGAAGAACCTATCATCTTGCTATCTTGATTTGGAAATGGATCCTTCAAAACAGCAGGAGTTTGGGAACCTTTGACAATTTTCGCAACCTCTGCTCGATGAGGGCAGTCTCTTGTGAAATGTTCTTCGTCACAAATGAGACACGGATAATGAGGTTTGCGCTTTTCATCATTGGATTCTTCCTTTTCAGGTTTCTCCTTTGAACTTTTGTCTATTTTATTCTTCTTTTTTCCTTTCTTCTTCCCGCCTGATTTTGATTTAGCTATAGATGATTCTACAACGTGAACATCAGCGGAAACCTCTGCAGAAGAATCTCCTGTCGGGGAATCAGGAAAGGTTATGATAGGAGAAGAATTCTTGGAAGACTTCTTCTTACTTTTAGTGTTAACCGTACCGATCATACCGTCAGTGGCATGAGATCCCGAAGGAGCTGCAGTGATTTGATTTGACTTGGGAAGATCGGGGATCTTTTCGTGTAGCGTACCTGACTGAGTATAGACCAAGTCAAGGTACTGTGCTTGAGTAATGACTTGCTCCTCAGTAACAACTCCAACTTTAGCAACATCTTCAGTGATCCTTGGCAACAAAGATTTTACAAACCACTCAGCCAAGATTTGATCCGGAATGAATACCTTCACTAAACATCGTCGACGTCTCCACTCATCAATATGATCTGAAATATACGTGGATGTCGATTGTTTTAGCGAAGTTAACAATTCTGTGCCATTGTCATATCGGACTGGAAATTGGAAATGAGTTAAAAACGAAGTAGCTAACTGACTAAAATTATAAAAAGTGCCTTGCGGTAACTCAATGTACCACTTGGCCGCAAGACCAATCAGAGTGCGCTGGAAAAGTCTAAAACGGATCGAATCATCTGTGATGGAGTTAGACGCACACCAGAGGTGGTAAGTCATCACATGGTTCGACGGGTCCTCTCCAGATTTACCTTCGAACTTGGGAATGTCACTAGGAAACTTATTCGGCATTGGCGGCCAAAACGGAAGATAATTAATCGGATCATTCGTTAGGCGCGACAAGTCTGGTAAGTCCAAATTTGCGATAAATGGTAACTTCCGATTAGGATCCCTAAAACTCTGGGTCATGAGACCAGCCCCAGCAGGAGGATATTCAGGATAACTAGGAATAGAAATCGCGTTCGGGATATTGTATCCTCCCGGAAAACCAGGATTAACCGTACCGTACTGGGGTTGTTGAGGTTGTTGATAAGTGTACCCAGGATACGGTTGATACTGATAAACTGGCTGCTAGATAGCAGAACCAAATTGGTACTGTCCCTGGTACGGTTGATAGGTGAATTGAGGCTGACTGGTGACAACCGTACTTAAACCAGGTTGTCCTACAGGCATCTGAACCGTAGTTTGAATGGTGGATCCAGACGGTGGTAAAGATGTCTGAGGAGTAGATACAGAAACAGTGAAAACCGGAGCTGTCGATACTCCAGAAGTAGGTGGGGTAGATGGAACAGATGTTGCGGTAGTTGCAACAGTCGTTTGAGATGGAGTACGAGGCGCATTAGGCCCAGACTGTGAAACTACCGAAGGTACAGAAGTTTGAATGTTAGACTGGACTGGTTGGTGGGGTGAACCAAAAACTAAGTGTTGTCCAGTTTAAGATGACAACTGTACACCTAGCTGCAACACCTGTTGAGTTTGCGATGGATCCCACACTATGTTCGTTCCGGGGTATTGACCCATAATAGGTTGAGAATATTGAGGACCATAACTGGGTTGAGGGGAGGTTGGATAGTTGAAAGGTACATTTCCCGTCCCTTGAACATAAGATTGCCCTTGGGGTGGTTGGAAACCTTGGTTCGAGTACTGACCTTGGGGTAGATATCCCTGAGGCACGTACTGATACTAGGGTTGACCTTGAGGTATAAATTGATACTGGGGTTGACCTTGGAGTACATATTTAGTCTAGGGTTGACCTTGAGGAACGTATTGTACCGTAGGCACATACTGTCCTTGAGGTTTCCCCCCAGATGCAAATTGTGTACCTTGAGGTCGTCCCCTAGGTGTTAAATGAGGCTGCTCCCCAGGCGGTAACTGGCCACCTTGAGGTTGAGAATTGGGAATAGAACTTGACATCATAAGAATGTCTTCTACGCTCAACGGCTTTGCACCATTACTTCCAGTGAATAACCCTTGTTCAATGGGTTGAGGAGATGCTCCCGAAAAAGTACCAGAAAGTGACTGATACCCAATGGGAACAGAAGGACCGTCGTACAAAAAAGATTCAGGCGATTGAGTAAACATGGACGACTGACCTGACATATTTACGGGAGTATAAAAACCTCTAGGATGATAAGGAGTATGAGGTGGTGAAAAGCTTAACACGGAATTTTCCAAATAATTAGTCAACGAAAGATACCAAGTAGTACTTCTAGGTGGACTATAAAAAATTGATTCACGCTCCCTTAGATCAATAACAGGTTGATTTTCAGGGATAAGGATGCCTACTTCTTCTTCCGGAGCAAGTTCTTCAATAGCTATCAAACCAGAAGGAAGATTTTCGGTGATTACTCTTTCCACCCTAGGTGAATTAGGACCACTAGAAGTAGGAGAGACAAACCCCGATGTTGGAGTAACAAGTTCATATATCTCAGGTTCTTCGCCTATATCACTAGTAGATGAAAAGCTACCAGCAAGTTCGGAAACCGAAATAGCTTCAGGATTATAACCTGTTTCTAGAGTTTGGTAATCAGGATGTACAACCAATGAAGACTCTCCCTCTTCAGGTGACCAAACTTTACTGCCACTAGGAGTTACGAGGACTTTCAAGCCTTCAAGATGGCTCGGGACTTCTTCAGGAGGTTGGCCTCGAAGTCTACGGGACTTCCTCAGTAAATCAGCCACGGTTACAAACTCAGGAGACTGGCCCCGAAGTCTACGGGATTGTCTTGGTAATTCAGCCACAGTTAAAAACTTTTAACTACTTCACACACAAACAAAGTAAAATCTCAATGAAAAACACCTAAAGCCTCTAAAGAACCCAACAAATTTGAATCACACGCCTAAAGAATCTAGAGATCAAACACACACAAACAGTAACTTTCCGGACCGAAAACACTAGTTGGTGATGAAATCCAACGTCGCAGAATTCAGTACAGAAATGGTGGTTGGAACAATTACCCCGGCAACCTGCTTAATGAATAGACTGGACCAAGTTCCTCCACTCTAACTGTCTCGAGTGAAGTGAACCCCCCAGAAAATCCAAGTGAGTCTAGCCGACGTCTGCTCCAAGTACAGTGGGATCTTCCCACCACTGTCACCTTAGGAAGCATCCTAAAGAATATGGTCACTAAGGCTACCAACTGAGACAAATACACCTGGGGGAACAGTCTACGATCCGATACGCACGCAAGGGCAGAGTAGCAAGCTCAATCCCCTTGAAGGCTCCTTAACATAATCCAAGGTTTACCAACAAGTGACCCCAGGCTCCTCGACAATGGTTAATCCGAGGTTTACCGTTTTTAATACGTGAGCATCTGGCATCGTTCCCAATGAGGAAGGATTGATTCCCACACTGGTTCGGATACGATCTCGTGCTTCTCCTTTAAGAGGAGCTTTCCCAGAGCATAAATGCAACAATTTGATTTCTTCCTACCACAAGATACAGCTACTTGTTTGCTTTTACTGTCTTGGAGAGTTAATTACTCTCCTACTCCAAGACACTAGCATAAGCTAAATTGGTGTATCAGAGCCCTAGAAATAAAAGTTTACTAGGTGAATTTTACTTTAAGCGTTAATTTTAGTGGTTGTTATTTAAGTCAAGAGGTGGCGGAGATGAAACTCGTGGTGTAAAGACTCGACTCGAAATCACTAAAAAGATGCACCTAGGATGATTTAAACAATCTTTTCTCTTCGATGAACTTCTAAACTTAAGAAAGAGTTTGAGAAATGCAACTACTTTGTAAACACAAATCTTTCCTAATTAAACAAATTAAAAGAAGAGCTTTTTCTTTCCAAAGCACTCAAAACAAGACAACAAGCTATTTCACACAAATTTCCCTTTTCTTTTCAAAACAAAAAATCACTACAAAAGACAAACTTTTCCAAAAGAGATTTTGTTTTTTTTTTTTTTTTTTTTGAAAAAAAGACACTCAAAACTAATGAAAATTACTAACTTTGAGAGCTACAAACTATAAAAATCTACCTGGAGTTAAAGCCTACTAAAATTCTTTTTGAGGGTGTTTTACTTAGCTAAATGTGAGCTAAGGACTAATGTATGCAGAATCACAATTAGTCAAAAAACAACCAATCTTTCGTTTTCTTTTTGTAAAAATGAAAATTCCAAACTTTCAACTACAAGCTTTTCGAAATTTTGAAATGAGAAAACTCAAAGCGAATTACTCAACAAGGGGAGATTTCATAAATGGTCAGACTCACAAGAAGACCAGTAGACACCAAGGTAATCTGAGGTCTTTAGGGCTTCTAAGCTCAGAGCCACTACACAACCAAAACGAAAAACAAACCCAACAAGAAAAATTCCTAGGAATTCCACCTAAAACACTAATGCTAATGAAATTAAACCAAGGAAAGTTTTTGACAGGGAACAAGCAGGTCTGGGCAATGGCTAAAACTTATGAACAAATCCTAAACTGATAAAAAAGAGGAAGATTTTAAATTTTCCAAATTTTTGACAGGGTACGCAGGCAACCTGTTTACACAGGTGCGTCTACGCTCTGTGCACAAAGCAAAAGTGCGTACAAGTACACACTGTGCTTAACTCAGAGGGTGCGTACCTCTCCCAAAACTATGAAAAATGAAGACTAACTCAAAATTAACTAAATACACCCAATCCCACAGTCATCAAGTCAAAAACAGAAACAGAAAATACAGTTTCTCAAGTCAAAGTATAGACAAAGAAAACAATCAAGTCCCCAGTGGAGTCGCCATTCTGTCGCGCAGAATGAGTCGATCTTGCGGACAAGATAGACCTTCCAAGAATCTAAAGAATACCTAACGACAAGCCAACCAACCAGACACTATCTTTCTCTAAATATGCTTCAATAAACAATAGCAAACAAAGGTTTCTAGGGCCTACCTTTCGTCCAACGCAACCTTGTGGATGCCCTCGCTCTTTCGATCCAAATGAGCTCCTCTTCACGAATCTGCAAACACAAAAAAGGCAAGCAAATTAAATAGCACCTAAAAAACCAATTGAAAAACTAATTGCATGAAACATATTTAACATGAAAGTCAAGGAGTCCATGAAACAAATAACATAAGATACTTGTTGAGAAAAATGAGTTTGATTGTATTAATTCAAAAGAAGAAGAACCTTACAACCTTTGGCTTGACGATGTACAAGCTCCCCCAGGGTCCAACAAGATGTTTCCTCTACTTTGACAAGTTTCACTCACTCTCCAATGGAACCAAGAGGTATGTGATCTTTCCTCTGAAGCTCAACCAAAGAGTCTCAATTTCACCAGCATTTACCCTCAAAATGTTCAGCTTCTAACCTCCCTAGTCCTCACCCCAATGCCTGTATTTATAGTGCAATGGAGGGAAGTTACTAGGCCCTCCTTCAAAGGGATAAAGCCCTCTTTCAAAGGGATAGCTCCTTTAGTCAAGGGATTAGTTCCTTCTCTTTTGGGATGCATGAACCACCTCAGAGCGAACAATCCACGTCAAAATTCCTTCTAGAAAACTCTAGAATTAACCCAAAGTGAGTTCTTTAAGATAAAAATTGCGCCTTTTGACTTTCACAGGGGTCCGCACCTGCACCGTTAGGAACAGAGCGGGTAGGTACGCAGCTTTTGTACACAGAAGGTGCGGGACCGCAAGTGACCATGGGAGAAAGTGCGGAACCAGAGTTACATTGATTTCTAATGTCTTTCTCCCACTTCCAAAGCTTGATTTGAAGAGCTGAGGTTCTAGACTTGCTTAGGAGGACAGTACAAGTGATGATAGACCCATACTGACTGCAAATAATCATGGTGACGATATTTTTGTGTAACAATATCCATAAAGCACCATAACTTGGGTCATTTTTGATGTGGTATGGAAGGAAGTGTTATACCACCATTATGCCGGAGGTAACTACTTGATTCATTGTGTTTTTTGATAAGATACAAAGAAAATAAAATATATTACCAAATTTTTTTTCACTATTCAGTATATGCATGAAGATGGGTTACACTTTTGGGCCAAATGTGGTAATGAAATTTCAAAATTTTACTCTTTTATCGAATTGAAGCCCTCAAAATTCATACAAGATTTGTGAATTTTTATTTGGAGTAAAAGAATAACTTGTAGAGAATTATTTTTTTTTCATAATGATATTTATTGCGAAAAGAATTAGTGTCATATAAGCTATCAATTTTCCATTTAATTTTTTTTTTTTTCCAAGCGAATTTACGCACATCTTAACATGTATTTGTGTGTTCACATGCAATAACTTAGTCTAAAATGTATAGTTTTTAAATATATATATATATGACCATTATGTACATAGAGAGAAATAAGTTATTCAAACTGAAACATTATTTTTATGCAAAATTATATATTTTATTATTTTTCAAAGTTAGCAAATTAATATTTGAATTGAATTTTTAGACACCTGTGTTCACATATGATTTTTTTCTACTATCTAAATAAATTCAAAAACCAAGAGTACACTTTTGAATAGGACTAATAAATGAAGATGGTGGTATTTTTTGAAATATTCCTTCTTGACCTTATGGTAAGTTCTTAAAAATCCTGAGTGCCCTCTTATAGGAGAGGTGTGCAATTTCAAAAGAACCTTTTGTTTGAGTTGGGAGTTATTACATATATATAAGCAATCTTTATAGCATAGTGAAACATTTTTTTAGATGAATGTATCAGATGCACTAGGATATTCCTTTAACTTATACATGGGTGTCCAAACCTCTTTGTCATTCTTCCATTCATCCCTTGCTTTAGTTATCCAATGAAGTTGGATAATATAAATGACACAGAGAAATGCTTCCACATCCTCATCCCTTTTCTAGAGTCCATCTGCAACAACATTTTGGTTCCTTTTTCTATAGATGATTTCAAAGTCATAACCCGACATCTTTGTAACCCATTTTTGTTGTTATTCTGAAGATAATATTTCTTCCAAGAAGTATTTAATACTATCATGATTTTTTTTACGTTGAAGTGTCTCACCATTATGTAAGGGCATCATTGCTTTAGAACATGTAGTATTTCCAACATTTCCTTCTCATAAATAGGTTTTGTAAATATTTTACCTTTATTAGACAACTTTCAAAGGCAATGGGTCCTCCTTCTTGAATTAAAATGGTACCAATGTTATTTCCTGAGGCATCACATTCCATAATAAAGGTTTTTGTGAAGTCTAGTGTAGCTAAGACTGGAGCTCACCACATTGCCTCCTTAAGATGTTTAAAGGCCTTAGTTTCTTCTAGAGTCCAAAATATTTCATTTTCCTTCAGTAGTGGTGTTTCTTTTCTCCCATAATTATTGACAAACTTGTGATAATGCCCTGTCAACGGGAGAAATCCTTGAATATGCCTTAATTTTGTGGGGATTTTCCATTCCTTTATGGATTTAATTTTTTTAGGGTCTACCTTAACACCCTAATGAGTTACAATATGACCCAAATATTCCACTTCATGTACCCCCAAGGAAACATTTGGAGCGTTTTTCATACAATTGTTTCTCCTCCAATAGTTTGAGCACCCTGTAAACATGTTCAACATTATCTTTCCAAGAATCGATATAGATTAGTATATCATCAAAAAATACTAACAAAATATTTCTAAGGAAGGGTTTGAAAGTGGAATTCATCAAACCTTTAAATTTAGAAGGTTCATTAGTGAGGCCAAAAGGCATGACAAAAAATTCATAATGACCTTCATGAGTTCTGAATGTTGCTTTTCGAATGCCTTATGCCTTCATTCTAAATTGATGATATCCTGAATGAAGATCCATCTTGGTGAAGTAAATTGCTCCATGTAGTTCATTCCAAAAAATCATCAATAATAGGAATGGGAGATTTATATTTAATAGTGACCTTATTTATCTCTCTATAATATAGACATATATGCCATGATCCATCCTTCTTATGCACCAATACTACTGAAGAAGAGAAATGACTTTTGCTAGGTTGAATTATACCAACCTCTAGTATTTCTGTAACCATATGTTCACTTTCACTCTTATGGGCATAGGGATATCTGTAAGGTCTGATATTTAGAGGAACACTTCCTAGAATCAAATAAATAGCATGATCATGATCATCAATATATGGGATACCTTTGGGAATCTTAAATACCTTGTTATTATTTTCAAAGACTCTTTTGAGATATGGAGAAATGGGTTACTTAGATGTTTGAACACCTACTAAGCATAATTTTGCAATTACCCCTCGTTTTTCCTTCTTCAAAATCTTTATCATGCCATAAGAGCTTATTATCTTCCCAGGTTTCTCTACGATACCCTTTAATTCAATTTCCTTCCCTTCCCAGAAAAATTTCAAGAACTTTTTTTTAGAACCAGAAGTTAATGTCCCTAAATATTGTAACCATTTGACTCCTAATACAACATCGACACAACCCCTTGGAATGGGAAACATTGGACTATTCAATACATATTACCCAATGATTATATTGATACTATGGCACTTCCCTGAGAAATTTATAGTTCCTTCATTTGCAACAATCACTTGACACTTTGGTGTTGGATACAGAAATTAATTCAAATCCTTGGCTATCTTACAATGAATAAAATTATGAGTACTACCTGAATCAATCAACACTATTACCTTTTTCTTCTTGATATATCTTTTTATCTTGAGAGTTTGAGTAGTAATAATTCTCGCCAATGATTTACAAGATATGGTAGGATTAATTTTGTATGTTTCAACCCCTAGGGTTGGTTCCTATTGTATATCTTCTTTTGTTGATGTTTTTTGTTCCTTTTCTTCCTCCTCTTCACAATCTATGTAAGATAACTTCTTCGCAACACACTCATGGCCTTTAGTGTATTTGTATCACAATTATAACAAAGCCCTTTCACTTTTTTTTTCTTCCAGTTGTTGTGGTGTCAACCTTGTAGGTTGCGAGAGGCTAGGAGTGGCAACACTTCCATCTTTATAATTGTGAGTGGTAGACTTCCCTGTTGCCATATTTTTTATTTCAACTTTTCTTTCTACCCTAAATGCATTCCCCAATGACTTAAGTTCCCAAAGGTGAACCTCGTGTTGGATTTTATCCTTTAAAGTTCTTATTAAGACATCAATCAGATGCTCCTCTAGAATATCAATTACCTTGATATTCAATGATCCAAGAGGATCTTATCAGGCCAGTGTATCAGGAGAGTTCAGGTTGTCTTCAGCTTCATCAGCTTCGCCATTGTACTTCAGTTCTTTTGATGTTGGTTACTTCATCAGTTCTTCATGCTGGAAATGTGGTCCAAATTGATGTCATGTAGTGACAAATATGTTTTCTAATGGGTTTATTTATGGTGGAAATAAAGCCTAAGTCTAAGACCTAACTCATTGTAAAAACCTAAGACCTAGCCCTAAAGCTATGGTGTCAAACATATGTTAAAAACTTAATGCTTGTTGAGATTGCAACAATATGATGGAGCTTAGTGAAAAGAGTCACCTTCACTAAGTGGGCCCGCAGGAAAATTATGGTGCAAGTTCTATTTTTGGATCCCAGCAGGGATGATCACAGCAGGAGTGACCACAGCAGGGATGATCATAGCAGGAGTGACCATAGCAGGAGTGATCACAGCAGGAGTGATCAAATTCTATTTTTAGACTGGCTGTCCAAAATAGAAAATTCAAATATTATTGTCTCATAACAATATTTGGACTATAAACTTGATCTTATTCTCTTGGAGCACTTCAGTTTGAGCTACAGATGTGGCACATGCAGCTGTTAGAAGGAAGTACACTTTCTTTGTGGTTCAATTGAGTTGTTTCATGCATGACTTCAGTTAGAACTCAATCAGTTGAGTTTGGTGGAGTTGATTGTGGAGTTGATAGAGTTGTGTTCAGTTTGACTTGGTTAAACTAGTTGTAGTTAGTCTAACTGCAAATAGACTAATGATGAGTTATTAACTCATAATACAACTATAGAATACATCAGTTAACTCAGTTGCATGTCAGTGCATGTTCAGTTCAACAGGGACAGGTGTTAGAGAATGAGATTGCTATCAGTTGTGAATATAGTTGTACATGAGGATTTGCACAATCAAGGGATTGAGTATGCCAATGAGTTTGCTCATGTATTTTCCTAGTATTATAGCCTCTGCTCACGTCTAACACAAAGTGAGTGACTCTTTGGAGGTGAAATACGAGTTTGGTAAACCATTCCCATTCATTCTTGAGCAGGTATTGAGCTGTGGAGGCAGGAAAGCAGTGGGGGAGATTTGGAGATCAGATCTGAGCTGTATTGTGTGTAGCATGTGGAGATAGTACTGAGTACTTGTGAGGAGTATTGTACTATGTATTGTTACATGATTCAATCACTATAATATACAGATAGTTGGGGTTTTTAGTGAGATGCTTTCCCCGGGAAAATATTGTGTTGATATGTGTGATTGATGCTTCTATGTACGCCTGTGAATTTTTCTGCTTCTGTAAATTGATGATCAACGTAGAGGAGGTTATGTATTATGCATGTTCCACTTATAAGTGTATAATCAGGATAATCTCTGTGAATATGTGTCATATTATTCAAAATTTCTACATGGTATCGGAGCTGTTGATCATCAGATCTACTATTCAGGAAGTGTTTACATTCTATTTCTTCAGGCAGAGTCTGTAATCAGGCCAGGTAGCCTCTGGATTCATCCTTCCTTTGGAAGGTGAGATATCCGATGAATGCCCATACAGTCAATCTCTTTATGAGAAATATTGTGTTCTCACGAATCTTAGATCCGAGGCAGTTGAGTTGGAGCTGGTGGAAATCGAATTTGCAGCAGTGATGTTGAAATGTCTTTCAATGGATTGCAAATGTTATTCCAAAGCAAGAGCGACCTGGCGCTCAAGGATAAAATCAAAAACAATAAAGGTGAGAATGGATCTTCATCAAAGGTATCTGATGAAGAGAATTGCGCTTTGGCTGCCAAAGCAAAGAAAGGGAAGAGCAAGAAAGCTTCTCAGTCTAGTGCGAAAGGCAAGAAGCATGATATGTCCAAGGTGAAGTGTTTTCACTGTCACCAACACGGACACTATGCCACTAATTGTCCGCAGAAGAAGAAGAACAAGCAGGCTGCTAGATCTTCAGTAGGAGAGGCTCTAGCCTCACAGTTTGAGCTTGATTTTATTGATCGCATGCTTGATTTCAAGTGTGTTGGGATCGGTGTGGTTCTTGGACAGTGGTGTGTCTTTTCACATGAAGGGAGATAGAGATTTGTTCTTTGATCTGGAGGACAAAGATCTTGGAGTGCACATCAAGATGGGCGATGATGGTAGATACAGTGCGACCAGTATCAGTACCATTTCCTTTGAGAGGGAGTCTGGTAAACCCTTCGTATTGAAGGAAGTCATGCATGTTCCAGGATTGAAGAAGAATCTTATCTTAGTGGCGATGTTAGAAGACAAGGGGTATGATGTTGTTTTTAGCGAGGGAAAGGCCTTCCTGCGCAGCAAGACAACTGGTGAGACCCGGAAGATAGGGGTTCGAGTGAGGAACCTTTATCAGTTGCATGTAGATGGATGCGCAACAATGGCAGGCAAGGTAGAAGGATTGGTGAGCCGGGATGATGGCGAGTTGTGGCACAAGAGATTGGGTCACCTTCACCATGGAGCCTTGAAGATACTGCAGTAGATCACTACAGGGCTTCCTAAAGGCACACTTGCGCAGTCAGATCAGTGCAAGGGGTGTACTTTGGGGAAGTTTGTGAAAGCCACCTTTCACGAGAAGGATAGTCGCGCCACGAAGATCCTTGAGAGAATTCACATAGACGTGTGTGGACCTTTCTCAGTTGCTTCGACAGCAAAACACAGGTATTATGTGATTTTTGTTGATGATTTCTCTCGTAATTGCTGGATCTTCTTCATGTAGAAGAAGAGCGAGACATATTCAAAGTTCTGTGAATTCAAAGCACTGGTCGAGAAGGAGTCGGGGAAGAAGGTGAAGGCTCTTAGGAGCGATAATGGTGGTGAATACATCTCGGACGAGTTCAAGGATTTCTGCAATGCAGAAGGGATTCAAAGAGAGCTCATAGCTCCCGATAACCCACAACAGAACGAGGTAGCTGAGTGGAAGAATAAAACGATTGTGGGTGCTGCATGGGAAATGTTGCATGATCAGGGCCTGCCCCTTCACTTGTGGGCGGAAGCATGCAATATAGCAGTTTATGTGCAGAACCGTTGTCCTCATAGGATACTTGGCATGAGTACACCCAAGGAGGCTTATTCTGGTAAGAAGCCCGATCTTTCTCATTTGAGGATTTTTGGTGCTAATGTTTACATGCATGTGACGAAGGATGCCAGGAAGAAGTTGGAGCCGACCGCAGAGGTTGGGATATTTGTGGGGTACACTGATACGCCCCACAACTATCGTGTGTATTTGCCAGACAGTGGTAAAACTATCGTGCGACGGGATATAAAATTTCAGGAGGAGAAAGCCATGAAGTGTTCACTTGAGAGGGAGCTACACTTGCATGCAGATGAGGAGCTATTAGTTCCTAAGGATGAGCTTCAGGATGTGGATCAGCCACACGACGAGTGTAGGAATTTACAGGGTAAGTTCCTCAGAAAGAACACCAAAAGGACACCGCTCACAACCAGATCACAGATCAATACACCAGTATTTTTGACGTGGTTAAAACCCTCAAAGAGGGAAACAGTCCACGGCCTGTCCCAATGTGGGTACTACTACAGGCAATTTATTAATCAAAGAATGAAAATTTACATAAGCTTCTCTCATGCACGGATTTCACGAACAATGACCCTCCATGCGCTTTAAATAGAACTCATGGACCAATCGGGTGTCAAGCCACGGATCAAGTGTCGGTAATACCGAGGAGAGAGTGAACCGTCCGATCACTACATATCGTGACCGTCGGATTGTAAGTTACAAAATGTACAACGGTAAAGAAACACACTTTACCTAACTCTATACCTAACTCTATACTAGACCAAGTTGAACTTAACTATTTCCTATGTGTCGGAATATCCTAACATCCCCCCTTAAGAACAACTTGGGATAGGATTGAAGGATTTACAAATATGACACAATAGGAGAAGGAAGGAGGCACTAGAGCCTATCCCCCCTTAGTGACAACTTCCTGAACTCCAAGCATATATCGAAGTTTAGTGAACTTCGCCTCTGTGAGAGCCTTTGTGAAGATGTCTGCAACCTGATCATCTGTTGAACAATATTGCACTTCAAGAACATGGTCATGAATGAGCTTTCTGATGAAGTGCATGTGTAGTTCAATGTGTTTACTGCGCTGATGCTGGACTGGATCTTTGCATAGCTGAATGGCACTTTGATTATCACACCAAAGTGTGGTTGGATGCTGCTGCTCAAAGCCAAACTCTGATAGGATCTGACGAAGCCACAAGGCTTCCTTACTAGCTTCCACGGCACCACGATACTCTGCTTCTGCTGACGAAAGAGAAATGGCAGCCTGTTTCTTACAAGCCCATGTAATAGGTCCTGAACCAAGAGTGAAGACATAACCGGCAGTAGACTTCCGATCATCAGGGTCACCAGCCCAATCAGAATCAGTGAAACCAACTAATAGAGGAGCTGCTTTGGCACTGTAATGAATCCCAAACTGTACTGTACCTCGAACATAACGAAGTATTCTTTTGGCTGCTTTCCAATGACTTTCACGGGGGTTTTGCATAAAACGAGCAACAAGGCCAACAACAAAGGAAAGATCAGGACGAGTATGGGTTAAATACAAGAGTTTTCCTACAAGTTGACGGTATAAGGTAGCATCAACTTCAGGAGAAGTACAAGAGACTGAAAGTTTGACTCCAGACTGAAAGGGAGAAGGGGCTGGCTTACAGTCTTCCATGTGAAAATGACGAAGAATATCACAAGCATACTTGGACTGGGAAAGGGAAATACCCTCCTTGGATTGCAAGACTTGAAGACCGAGAAAATAGTGTAAGTGTCCTAAGTCTGTCATTTCAAATTTCCTTTTGAGGCTAGACTTCACATGGTTTATAAGGTTGGGATCACTACCAGTAAGGATAAGATCATCAACATAAAGAACAAGGATGATAAGAGAGTTGCCCACTTTCTTGGTGTAGACAGTATTGTCAGAATGACACCTAGAAAAGCCAGATTCTAAAAGAAAGCTATCCATTTTGGCATACCAAGCCCGAGGAGCTTGCTTGAGACCATAAAGGGATTTCTTAAGTCGACAAACAAGGCTGGAGTCTGTTTGTATGAAGCCAATGGGTTGTTCCATATAGATTTCTTCCTGCAAGTCCCCATGCAAGAAGGCAGATTTAACATCCATCTGATGGACTTCCCATTTTAAAGAGGCAGCAAGGGAAAGAACAAGGCGGATAGAGTTCATTTTGGCAACAGGGGAGAAGGTTTCAGTGTAGTCAATGCCTTCAACCTGTGAAAAGCCCTTAGCAACAAGACGAGCTTTATGTTTATCAACTTTCCCATCTGGTCCATACTTGGTTCTGTAAACCCATTTACATCTAACAAGTTTGCGTCCCTTTGGTAGAGGAACAAGATCCCATGTATCATTTGTCAACAATGAATGATATTCTTCATTCATAGCTGCTTCCCAATGTGGATGGCCTGAAGCTTCTGCAAAAGTGTCAGGATCATGATTTACTGGAGCTTGAGCCAGTAAAGAAGAGGCTCTTTCAAACTGAGAACGTGTACGGCGCTGATCTGTAGGATCACCGGCAAGATCACCTGCTGCATCCCGAGTAGCACGGACCCATCTTGGAAGTTGAGGATCCTGAGAAGGTGGGGGAGGATTATCATCCTCACTTTCATCATCTGAAGAAGAAATGTTTTCAAAAGTAGAAGAGATAGGAAGAGGTGGCACATCCGCCGGACTAGGCTCGCAGGCCGATTTATTTTCATCAAATTTTACATCTCTTCTAATGATAACATTTTTGGACTTAAATGGAATAAGTCTATAACCTTTTACATCTTCAGAATATCCAACAAAAGTACATTTCTCACTCTTAGGTTCTAAAGCTTTATGCTTTTCATCTGGAATATGGGCCCATGCTTCACTTCCAAAAACACGAAAGTGACTTACATCTGGTTTAATGGAACTCCAAGCTTCTTCTGGAGTGATATTCTTTAGAACCTTAGTAGGAGTGCGATTGATTATATAATTTGCACAATTAATTGCTTCGGCCCAAAAACTAAGACTGAGTCCTTTAGATTGCAGCATACAATTAGCCATTTCCTTTAAGGTGCGAATTTTCCTTTCAGCTACACCATTTTGTTGTGGAGTGTATGGAACAGTATGTTGCATTTGAATTCCATTTTCGGTGCAAAAGTTGATGAATGTGTTTTTAACATATTCTCCACCATTATCAGTTCTTAGCTTAAGAATTTGATGTCCAGATTGTTTTTCAACAAAGGCTTTGAAGGCCAAAAATGTGTTAAATACTTCGATCTTGAGTTTTAAGAAGTATACCCAAGTGCGTCTGGAGAAATCATCAATGAAAGTTAAGAAATACTTGCAGCCAGAGAATGAAGCAACAGGAAGTGGACCACATAAATCACTGTGCACAAGCTGTAAAGGGGCTGAGGCGTGCCAAGAGGCACGTTTGTCAAAACTGTCCCGATGATGTTTTCCGAGTACACATCCGGAACAAACACCATCTCTGCAAGATACCATAGGAAGACCTGTCACCATATTTTCTTTACATAGATGCTGAAGGGAGCGATAGTTTAAGTGACCAAATCGCTCATGCCAAAGTTTGCTCACTTCATCATTATGAGCAACAAATACTGAGGAAAGATTTGATGACCCAAAGTTGTGAAACTTATACAACCTTGTGGAATCATCAGCAATACCAGTAGCTAGAATCTGTTTAGGATCTCTTAGATCCTTGATTACAACATCATGAGGTGAAAATTCAACAATTTTACCTTCACCTGAATGAGTTATCTGATATACAGATAGAAGGTTGCAGGATAAGGTTGGAACACATAATACATCATTAAACTGACCATTGTCTAGATGAACAGTTCCAGTCCCTACAACATTAAGAGATCTATCATCACCAACATATATATTTTTGGTGTTACAATCATTTAAAGAAGAAAACATGGCTTGGTTTTGGCCATGTGATAAGAGGCTCCAGAATCAATGAGCCACTCATGAGAAGGAGAAGAAGAAGATACATTTAATGCATAACCAGACTGAGATGATTGACAACGACATGCAGAAAGTGCCATTCCGGAAGTTGAAGTTGAAGTATGCTCCACATGGATGTTATGTTTCTTCATTGTGGCTTCCAAGGCTTCCATCTTCTTAAAGCATTTAGATTCTAAGTGGCCATCTCGATTACAAAAGTTACAATGTCTATCAGTCTTCTTCCATTTGTTTTTATTGGTCTTATCATTTTGCTGAAATGATCTTTCATTTTGAGGCTGAGTTTGCTTAGGACCCTTGTTTGGTTTAGGACCATTCTTTTTAGGATATGACTTCTTAGGATTCTTTGAATTTGGTTGCTGCTGGGCGGCTAACGCTTTTTTGGAAGAGTTTCCAAGATTAAGAAGACCAAGGTGTAAGAGTTTTTCTTGTTCTCTTATTAAGGAATCACAAAAGGAGTCAAAGGAAGGGGCCTTGTAGTCTTTTCCTTGACAAATGAAAGCTTCCCTTGTAGAATGGAAAGTGGAAACAAATACAGAGTAGGCTGGTCCCAACTTAGTAAGGATGGAATAAATAAGGTTACCATCTTCTTTCTTAACCTTAACACCTTCCAAGAGATATCTAAGGGTCTTGAATTTGGACAAGAAATCTTCAATGCAAGAAAAATTATTAGGATCCAAAGTAAGCAACTCATTTTCAAGTTGATGGGCTCTAATTTCATTTTCAATCCCAAAAACTTTAGCGATTTTTTCCAATGCTTCATGAGGAGTCTCAAGTTCTGCAATATGGAATCTGAGATCAGGAGAAATAGACATCCCTATCAAACCACGTGCTTGATCTTGTCTATTTTCCCATTTTGCAGCCTTGTCTTCATCTTTTGGTTTCTTCTCTTGGTCTGTGGCTATTCTGTAGAGACCTTTACTTCTAAGTAAATCTTCCATGAAGGCTATCCATTGGAGTAATTAGTGCTGTCAAGAATGACTTGGCATGGACTTTCCATTTTTTCAAAAAAGACTGAAGCTGAAGATGCTGAAAGTAAGTGTTCCAATGGATAGATCTCGAAAAATTAGGCGGTTTTAAAAAAAACGGCTCTGAAAAAGGCTTCCAGATGAAGAAGTTATGGCTTTTTGAAAAAAAATTGTTGAAGTTGCCGGCAAAGTGCGCGAATGTGCGGAAATGAAAAAAATCCGCCCCCACAAAATGGAGACTTGAACCCAAGACCTCTACTCTCTTAAAATAGCTTTGAACCAATTGATCTATACAAAAAATTTGAGAGAGAGAGAGAGAGGGGGGGGGGGGCCTTGGTTTGCGTGCTTGCCTTGAGAAAGCTCTTTTTCCCTACAAAACACAAAACACAAAACCCAACACGAATATGCAAAGAAAAACGAACCTTGCGGCTCGAAGTTAGCTTTAGCCAAAAAACTAGATATTTTAAAAAAAATGAACCTTGCGGCTCAAAGTTAGCTTTAGCCGAAAAACTAAATATTTTTCTCAATGTTTCTGATTTTCCGAGATCACACTAAGGTGCAGGGAAAAGAGCATACGCATGAGAAAAAATCCTTCCTTTCTGTTTTTGATTTTCCCAGATCGCACAGAGTCGCAGGGCAAAGAGCATACGCAGAAATGAAAGGTATAGATCTGGTAAAAAAAAAGAAAAAAAAGGGCTAAATAAACCAAAACCAAAATAAGTAGAGAGAAAATAACAGTAAACTGCAAAAACACTGTATACCTCCCGATCTGAAAAATGACGCAACTAGGGCTACCAGAAACCTTTTCGCGTGAAACGAAAGGGGTTCCTCACTGGAACAGATGCTCCGAACGCAACAGAGCAGTCCTCTCGGCCCGAAAGCAGTCAGAAACAACAGATCTAGGAAACGACAGCTGCATGCAGTTCTACCGGCTTCAGATTTGGATCACCAACGGACGCGGCCCTCAAATAGCTCCGATACCATGTAGGAATTTACAGGGTAAGTTCCTCAGAAAGAACACCAAAAGGACACCGCTCACAACCAGATCACAGATCAATACACCAGTATTTTTGACGTGGTTAAAACCCTCAAAGAGGGAAACAGTCCACGGCCTGTCCCAACGTGGGTACTACAGGCAATTTATTAATCAAAGAATGAAAATTTACATAAGCTTCTCTCATGCACGGATTTCACGAACAATGACCCTCCATGCGCTTTAAATAGAACTCATGGACCAATCGGGTGTCAAGCCACGGATCAAGTGTCGGTAATACCGAGGAGAGAGTGAACCGTCTGATCACTACATATCGTGACCGTCGGATTGTAAGTTACAAAATGTACAACGGTAAAGAAACACACTTTACCTAACTCTATACTAGACCAAGTTGAACTTAACTATTTCCTATGTGTCGGAATATCCTAACAACGAGGTTCATGGAGTGGAAGAGACCACTCATGCAACACCAACCATCAGAAGGTGAAAGCACTTGACAGAAGCTAAGCGACTGGCTCAAGATGCAGAGAAAGTTGTAGGACCACCTACAGCCCAACGCAGGCAGAGACAGTCAGCTGATCGGTACACTGGATACATGGCTCTTATGACCAAGTGTGTTGTGTCTGAGCCATCCCCTTTCGAGGAAGCTGTGGAGGATCCCGCATAGGTAGACGCCATGGTGGAAGAGTATGATTCTATTGTCAGAAACAGTGCATGGGAGATTGTTCCTAGACAGAAAGGGAAATCAGTGGCGGGTTTGAGATGGATCTATAAAGTTAAGTAGGCAGCTGACGGGAGTGTAGAGAAGTATAAGGCAAGATTTGTTGCTCAAGGCTTTTCACAGATAGAGGGGATTGATTATGAGGAGACCTTTGCACCTGTTGCAAGGTATTCTTCCAATCGGACGATTCTTGCTCTCTCAGCGCAGATGGGATGGCACATTCATCATATGGATGTGAAGACTACGTTCCTCAACGGATTCATTGAGGAGGAGGTGTACATTGAGCAACCCAAAGGCTTTGAGGTCTTCAGCAGCGAGTCGCATGTGTGCAAGCTCAAGAGAGCGCTGTATGGGTTGAAGCAAGCACCACGTGTTTGGTACACATGGATAGACAACTATTTCACAGGACTTGGATTCTCCAAGAGCGAGGTGGATCCTAACCTATACCAGATTGTGGTGGAGGGTAAGTTGCTTATCATTGTACTGTATGTTGATTATTTGATTCTAACGGGTGATGAGCTGTTGATACTGTCATGCAAGAAGGATCTTGCTACAGAGTTTGAGATGAAGGACTTGGGCCTCCTTCACTATTTCCTAGGATTGGAAATATGGCAGTGTAGTGGTGGACTGTTTGTTTCTTAGGGAAAGTATGCTTGGGAGATACTGGAGAAGTTCAACATGCATGGCTGCAAGCCTGTTGATACTCCTCTTCCTGGAGGTTGGAGGAAGGAGGATGCCACTTTGGGAGAAGAAGTGGATGCGACTGTTTATCGACAGTTGGTGGGGTCGCTGATGTATTTGGTCAATACACGACCCGATATATGCTATGCAGTTAACCAGCTTTCACAAGCTATGGTTAAGCCTACCAAGCTCTTCTGGAAGGCGGGCAAGCATGTATTGCGTTATTTGAGAGGCACATCGGGATATGGTTTGTGGTACAGACAGGAGGATGAGGTGAAGCTATGTGGCTTCACAGATGCAGATTGGGCAGGGAGCCCAACGGACAGAAAGAGCACATCAGGAAGGGTCTTCAGTATTGGATCGACAATAGTTTCTTGGTATAGCAGGAAGCAGAGATCCGTGGGACTCAGCTCAGCGGAGGCCAAGTATATGGCAGCAAGTTTGGCTGCATGCGAGGCTATATGGATGAGGAAGATCCTGGTTGGTTTGTTCGGTTCTCATTTGGATCCTACTATGATTTACTGTGATAACTAGAGTTGCATTAAACTCTCGGCTAATCCTGTATTTCATGATAGATCTAAGCATATTAACATCAAGTACCATCATATCAGAGATTGTGTGTAGCGGAGGATCATGTTGCTTTCATACATTCCAACGGAGGATCAGGATGCTAATATTCTAATGAAGGCTCTCACTATGAGAAAATTCGAGTACCACCGAGGCAGGATAGGGGTTGCTGATAATCCATATCTTGTCGAGAGGGAGTGTTGAGATTGCAACAAGATGATGGAGCTTAGTGAAAAGAGTCGCCTTCACTAAGTGGGCCTACAGGCAAATTATGGCGCAAGTTCTATTTTTAGATCCCAGCAGGGATGATCACAGCAGGAGTGACCACAGCAGGGATGATCACAGCAGGAGTGACCACAGCAGGAGTGATCACAACAGGAGTGATCACAGCAGGAGTGATCAAAGTCTATTTTTAGACTGGCTGTCCAAAATAGAAAATTCAAATATTATTGTCTCATAATAATATTTGGACTATAAACTTGATCTTATTCTATTGCGGCACTTCAGTTTGAGCTACAGATGTGGCACATGCAGCTTTCAGAAGGAAGTACACTTTCTTTGTGGTTCAGTTGAGTTGTTGCATGCATGACTTCAGTTAGAACTCAATCAGTTGAGTTTGGTGGAGTTGATTGTGGAGTTGATGGAGTTGTGTTCAGTTTGACTTGGTTAAACTAGTTGTAGTTATTCTAACTGCAAATAGACTAATGATGAGTTATTAACTCATAATACAACTATATAATACATCAGTTAAATCAGTTGCATGTCAGTGCATGTTTAGTTCAACAGGGACAGGTGTTAGAGAATCAGATTGCTATCAGTTGTGACTATAGTTGTGCATGAGGATTTGCACAATCAAGGGATTGAGTATGCCAATGAGTTTTCTCATGTATTTGCCCAGTATTATAGCCTATGCTCACATCTAACACAGGGTGAGTGATTCTTTGGAGGTGAAATACGAGTTTGGTAAACCATTCTCATTCATTCTTGAGTAGGTATTGAGCTGTGGAGGTAGGTAAGCAGCGGGGGAGATTTGGAGATCAGATCTGAGCTGTATTGTGTGTAGCATGTGGAGATAGTACTGAGTACTTGTGAGGAGTATTGTACTATGTATTGTTACATGATTCAATCACTATAATATACAGATAGTTGGGGTTTTTAGCGAGATGCTTTCCTCGGGAAAATACTGTGTTGATATGTGTGATTGATGCTTCTATGTACGCCTGTGAATGTTTTTGCTTCTGTAAATTGATGATCAACGTAGAGGAGGTTATGTATTATGCATGTTCTGCTTATAAGTGTATAATCAGGATAATCTCTGTGAATATGTGTCATATTATTCAAAATTTCTACAATGCTAACCTAATTACATAAACCTATGCACTAAACTATTGCAGAAACCCATTTTGGACCTGATTGTAAATCAAACAATACATAACACTCAGCCCTAACCGTAGCAGCTAGACCATGTGGGAACCTCAAGGAGTTAAGGGCTGCATGTGAATAGGCGAAGATTACTACAGTCCCTAAAACATGGTAGAGAGGTTAACCGTGGTGGAAATCGTAAAGGTACCAAAGCATGTGAACAAACTTACACCATGGGGAAGACCATGACTATGTCAGAGGTTGTTGATAGTTCACCGAAACCATCAGAGGCAGGCTATCACATGAAATCTTTGGAGCGCACCACAAGCTGGAACCGCTAGAGGATGACTACGAAGGTAGCAACCCATGGTTAGACCGCAGCATTCACATGCCAGCAGTTAAGTAGTTCCGCACTGATAGCAGACCGCTAGGGGTCAAGTTATAACATAAAGTCTCTTTTTGTTTTTTTTATGTTGGTTTGGCATAAATATAATTTTATCACCATGTAACCGCTCCCTAAGGTGTCAACTAATTACAAGACCAAGGTCTAAACCTTTAATGCAACTGTATACATTCTTATCTTGGCCATGGGAGCCTTGAATTAACCTAGAAGGTTATTAAACCATAATTTTTCTCATGTAAAATCATTAGAGTGATTTTGGAGTCTTGTGAGTAGATGTTGAGCCAAAGAGGTAGTTATTGATTTGAGTGTACCTTGGCCGTCCGGAGGCGGAATTGGCAACCGAGACAAGAGTTGGAAAGTTAGGGGAGAGAACTTTATGTTGACAGGGACCAAAAGTGCCTGTGTGCATATTCAGTTTGGAATTTTTTCTATTTAAATTATCTCTTTCGGTCAATCCTAATAAAGTAGATGCCCATCTCGAAAGAAAACCCAGAGACATAGTCCATTCGGGACGAACTCCGTAATCAATGTTTTATGTCTTCTATCTCTATTTTTTTTACTACAAATTCAAGCTTAATTGTGTTTCTTAATTTATTGATTCAGTCTTAAATCAACTGCTTTCCTTCAGTCTTCCACATTTAGCACTTAAGGTTGACAATTAATGCACTATTGGAAATTAATCAATTCTACTTAAGTTTTAGTTTATGATCGATTTCAGATCATTAAATCTTTAGAAGCCCTCAATGTTCTCCCCAACTGAACCATTTTGTTTCAAATTTATCAATTAGCTAAAGAATTTATTTCTCTTTGTATTCTCATAATGTGTTATCAATTCCTCTATAAAAACTCCCCAAGTGACAAATGATTTACAAGAACAAATTAATCGATACCATACAAACTAGTTGGATTCTAAATGTAAATCTGTAATGTGTACCTTTTGTGTGTGTTTCACATTGTGTAGATCAAAGAAATGCTCCATCTATGTTATCCATGTTATTGGATCATTTCCATCAAACTTCCTCATATCGACATTTGGAATATAGATGGTCTTTAACCCAAAGTTAGAGTCTCTAAAATCATGATTCACATTTGTTTTGTTCTCATCATGAGTTTCATGGAATACCTTGTCACCACGATGAAGCATTTCTTGTAGCAACTTTGTCAAAACTTCCATTTATGCTTTTAAGCCATCCTTCAAACCTTCCATGTCCCTATTTATTTTTTCTTCTAGACCTTCCATGTCCCCTTTCATGTCTACTTTTAATCCATGCATCATCTCTTCCAGTTTATATTTCGTTTCCCTTTGTGAAAGAAAAATTTGTTGCATATGGTCTTGTAATTCTAGTATGTCATGTTCTATTTCTCCTTCTTCATGTGCCATAACAGAGCTTTATGAGGGCTTAATGGGTGTGAATTTTTTTTGTTTTGGAGGAATTTTAGAACTAATTAATGATATATATGCTTCACTATTCCCTTATCACTTCAAACAAATTTTTCAAACAAATGTTATGCAAGTTTTAAAATACACACCTTTCAAGAGCTTGACTTTGAGCTTCGCGATCTGGTTGACCTTTAAAATGTTGGATATCTATGATTTTGGCCTCCCAATCTTTGAAATTGTGTCCTAGTGTAGATTTTTGTGTTTTCTTTTCAGAACCACAAGTCATATCGAGATTGGATTGCTCAAGATAAAGTTATGCCAAATCTCTGAATTTGACTTGATTATGGACTAGTTCAGAGTGAAAAGCTTTATGGGATGCCACGTGCCCCTGTTTAAACCTTTTTCCCTAAAATTATTACCTAAAAAACTAAATTTCATACACTTTTGATCACTTTTTATGGAATTTAAATCCAATTCTCAAAGAGAGAGTTATGACAATTTTCTTCGGAACACCTTTTTGAGACTGAATTCTAGAACATACAGAAACCATAACTTCCCTAGACCATATCTTCGAAAATATAGCAAACCAAGGTATAAAATTGTAACAAGATGTTCAAAAATATTTTTTCCCCGCGTTGTAGCAATTTCATGGTCAGAAGCTTCACGGGAAAAAGGTTATATTGAAAATTCCACGATGGCTTGTTTGAAGCAGAAAAACCCTAAGATCAAGAGATTTGATACCAAACGTTATGTTTTTTAATCAAAATAACTCATAAAAAAAAGAGAGAATATAGATCAATGACTATATAATAAGCCACTTCGAGGGGGAAACCTCCCTTGACATCACATAAATGAACAATTCTTGGATGATTCAAATGAAAAGACCTCCTTGGTATAAATAGGAGTCTAAAGGGTCAAAATATAATTAGGGCCTACATAACAATAATAATGTAAGGGATCAAAAATAACAATAGTGGGATTCTATGGGGCGCAACAATAATAATATGGGAGACACACGGGACATAGCACATGGAGAGATATTATATGGATGCAATTTTTTCCTTATTCTAATTGTCATTCATAAGATGATTACTCTACTCTCACATTATTTTAGGCAGGCCATCACCTCGAAGGTGACTTGGGTAAGGGTTAATCATTGATATGGAAGTTGAATCAGGTATGCAATGTGCATTATCACTAACAAATCCTCAAGATCATTTCTATACAATCCATTTTTTGGATTGTAGGTTTTAACCTTGTATAGAAATTACCTGCATATGAATTAAAAAACAAAAAATAAACAATGCTAAGAATATAAAACAAATACACAGATATTTTCCCCTGGATCCCAAAATCAATACTACTAGATTGATTTTTCATTATGTTCCTTTCAATGTTACAATAAATATATATACATGTCAAAGCATTCATAAGCCTCAATCCATTAATCCTAGATTAGAACATAGTCGTAGTTCCTTTGATTGAATCTACAAAATACAATGGGAAGAAAACCATCATGCCCAAAACCATGTGCAAAACCCATGCACAAAACCATATGTAGGTTCACGCGTGCGATTAGTCGTGGAAAGAATATAACACACACCCACCATTTTCCCACTTGTTGTTTTCCTTTCCACACATGGGCTCACAGGAGATCTTAGTCATTGGTCCAGTCCTGCAACGCCCATTGTTTGTCTACACCACGAAAACTTCTCATTGATAGCAGACTTCGTCAATGCATCTACAACATTCTTCAAAGTGTCCACGTTTACCAGTAGCACCTTTTTGTCCTCAACCATATCCCTCACAAAGTGATACTAAACATCAATGTGCTTTGTCTTTGAATGATAAGCAAGGTTCTTTGCTAAGAAAATTGCACTTTTGTTGTCATAGTCTATCCTTATAGCTTGTTGTACTAACCCCATACTTGAACACAATCTCTACAACCAAGCTACTTCCTTTCTTGCATCAGTGGTTTCCATGTATTCTTCCTCTATAGATGAAAGTTCCACTACAGGTTGTCTCTTGCCCATCCAACTAAATCCACCTCCAAATAGGTTAAACACATGCCCACTTGTATATATTCTATGATCTAGATCTCCAGCGCAATATACACCAACAAAGCTATGGATGCCTAAAATTTTGTCCAATCCTGGTCTTCCTTGATAACAAAGACCATAATGACTAGTGCCACACAAATACCTGAAAACCCGCTTCACCATTGTCCAATTCTCCTTCCCTGTGTTTGACATAAACCTACTCAATACTCCCACTGCATGTGCAATGTTTGGTCTAGTACATACTATTGCATACATCAGGTTACCAACTGCAATCACATATGGAACACAGAACATGTACTCTTCATCTTCTTGTGTCTTTGGGCCACTATTCAGCAGATAACTTTACACCTACAGGAATAGGAACCTTCACCGGTTTACTATCCTGCATATTAAAACTCTACATTATTGTCTCGCCATACTTCCTCTGGTTTAACTAGGGCTTCCTCTTTTCCTGATCTCGTTTAAATTCCATTCTCAAAATATAGTTTGCAGCACCAAGATCCTTCATGTCGAATTTGGAGGACAATTGGGTCTTCAAATCTTGAATAATTTCTTTCTCATTTCCAATCAACAACATATCATCCACATACAAGACCAAATAGATAACACACATAATGATCCTCTTTACTTTTGTTGAAGCCAAGTCCCCATATATATGAATCAATTTTTTGATACCACATCCTTGTTGATTTTTTTAACCCATACAAAGACTTTTTTAACCTACATACCAGTTCATTTTTTCCCTTCACCACAAAACCTTCAGATTGCTTCATGTATATCTCTTCTTCTAGATCCCCGTGAAGAAACATTTTCTTCACAGCCATTTATTGTACCTCAAAATAAAAAGTAGTAGCAACAGATAAAAGTAATATAATGGAAGCCACCTTTGAAGCAGTAGAAAAATATCGCTAAAATCAATTCATGACACCTAGGAATAACCTTTTTCTACCAACTGAACTTTGTATTTCTCCACCTTTCCTTTTTCATTCATCTTCTTCTCAAACACCCATTTTCTTCCAATGGGTTTCCTTTCGTCTGGTAACTCCACCAGATCCCAAGCCTAATTTTTGTCCAAAGATGTCATTTCATCAACCATGGCCTCTTTCCAGAGTTTTCCATTCTCTGAATCTACTACCTCCTTGATAGTTTTGGGATCATCATCAGTAATATATAAAGAAAAAATTGAACAGAAAGTAGATGGAATATACCTTTTTGGCTGCTATATTTCTCGAACTAATCTTCTCATAGCTAGAGTTTGTGACTCTTCATCTTTTGATTCTTATTCTGTTATAGAGTTTGATTCTTCCTCCTTTAACTCAAACTCTATCTTCTCAAATTCCTTTGGTATGACTCCATGTTTGATAACATCTTTCACCTCTCTGAACACAACATCTTTGTTGTACACAACCTTTTGTTTTCAGATTCCAAAGCTTATAACATTTTAAACCATCTGTATGCTCAATAAAGATGCACCTTTTAGATCTACTACCCAACTTGATTCTTTTCTCCTTTGGAACATGTACATATGCATCACAACCAAACATGTTCAGATGTGAAAGAGATGGTTTCTTACCAATCCATACCTCATGTGAGGTCTTATCCTCCAAAGTTGATGAAGGTGATCTATTAACGAGGTAGCATGCAGTCTCCACTGCCTTTGCCCATAATGCTTGTCCTAACTTGGCACCACTGAGCATGCTTCTTTCCTTTTCCATTAACATCTTATTCATTCTTTCTACAACTTCATTTTGTTGTGGTGCGTATGGAGTAGTCTTCTGACATTATATACCACACTTCTTACATAAATATTCAAATTCCTTCTTGTAGAACTCTCCACGATTATCTATCCTCGGCACGTTTATCTTATTCTCTGTCTGATTTATCACTGGAGCCTTAAATTCTTTAAATTTGTCAAAGACTTCAGATTTCTTCCTAAGGAAATGTATCCATGTATTCCTTGAGAATTCATATATAAAGGATACATAGTACACAGACTTACCCAATGTTGGAACCAACACAGATCCAAACACATCACTATGCACAAGCTCTGATATCCCTTTTGCCCTCTTAGGACCAGGGGGGAAACTCACTCAATTTTTCTTCCCATATACACAATGTTCAATAAAATCAAAATCCAGAGAGAAATTAAACATACCTTCTACCATACCATTACCATGTAGTATTCGAAGGCTCTTCTCTCAAATATGTCCAAGCCTTTGATGCCATAACATGGTCTTTTCTCCAGAGACCACTAGATTTTCTACTCCACTTTCAGGAACCACATAACTGTTTCACCCATCAATAGTAGCACTACCCAGAATCTTGTACAGATTTCCAATTCGAACTCCCCACGTCAATACCAGTGCTCCCCAAACCATCTTACAGGTGTCTTTCTCGAACATTGTTTTTACACCTGCATCATCCATCTTGCTTACAGAAATTAGATTTCTAGTTAATACAAGAATATGAAGAACACCTGGAAGTGTTCTAATCCTTCCACCTTGCAACTTCAGCTTGACTTTTCCGCATCCAATGATTCTAGCCTTCATGTCATCCCCTAAGAAGACATCACCACCATCATATTTCTCATAATCGCGGAACTACTTTCTATGGGGAGTGAAGTGAAAGGATGCACTTGAGTCAATTAACCATCTCTCATGATCTACACGTGTACTTGAATAAGAAGCCAAGTACACATCCACACCTTCATCTGAGGTAGTTTTTTCCTTTGTATAAGGAGCATCATCAGATCCATTTCCTTTTTCAGGAGCTTTAAATCTATGGTGCTTTTTGAAGTGCCCTTCCTTTCCGCATTTCTAGCACACCTTTATAGGTTTTCTTGCAGATTTAGATCTCCCACTCAAGGACTTATTTTTGTTTCTATTTTGGGACCATCCTCATACAGACAAGGCATCTCCATTCTGGCCCTTCATATTTTTCCATCTCATCTCCTTTGACAACAAGAATGAGATTATTTCATCAAACTACAAGGTAGTTGTATTTCTACCTATTGCAACAACTAGACTATCCCACGAATCTGGTAGAGAACACAACAAACTGATGCACTTATCTTCATCTGAAATTTTAATATCAATAGATAAAAAATGGCTTACCACAGTATTAAAGGCATTCATATGCTTTGTCACTGAGTCTCCATCCTTCATCCTCAGGTTATACAACTTTTTCTGTAGGAACAATTTTTTTACCAGAGACTTAGATTGGTACAAAGTCCCTAACTTGTCCCACAAAGCCTTTGTTGTAGATCCCCTTGATGCATTCAACGATATTGAATCTAAGATACACAACCGTATTGTGCTCTTTTATTTCCAATCCAACTTAGCCCAGTCTTCATCTGACATTGTCATTGGTTTAGTACTTGGATCTACTGCGATCCATTGATCTTTATCCGCCATCAAATCCGCCATCTTTAGTTTTCACAACTCAAAACTTTGACCATTAAATTTCTTGATCTCTATCTTTCCACTGCTCACCATCTTCTTTCACGCTAAAATCGATCCCGTAGATCTCCCACTAAATAGGGTCTACCATAAGCCCGAGAAAAACCCCTCAGCAACAAAGACATCCCCTTGAATTCGAAACAAATTTGATATCAAATGTAGTTTTTAACCCTATACAGAAATTACTTGCATTAATTCTAAAAATAGAAAATAAACATTGACGAGAATATAAACAAATACACAAAGATTTTCCCCTGGATCCCAAAAGTGGGACTACTTGATAAATTTTTTATTATGTTCCTTTCAATGTTATAATACATATATATAAATGCCGAAGCATTCATAAACCCCAATCCATTAACCCTAGATTATAACATAACCATAGTTCCCTAGATCGGATCTACAAAATACCATGGGCAGAAAAACATCACGCCCAAAACCATGTGCAAAACCATAGGTACGTCTGCACGTATGACTAGTCGTGGAAAGAATATAACCCACACCCAACAAGAACACAAATTCCTTGTTTATAGTTTGGAATATTTAGATAGCTATTGAAGTCAACATCCACAAGTATTGACTATCTATTGACTCTCTGAATGTTTAATTTTAATTGGATGGCTCCATTCATTAGCATGTTTAAATTTCCCTAGTGACTTACATATCTTCCTTTGTTAATTATTCTAATATGGATGAGATCTCCAACACACCCGACAGGAATACAAATTCCTTGTTTATAGTTTGGAATATTTAGATAGCTATTGAAGTCAACATCCACAAGTATTGACTATCTATTGACTCTATGAATGTTTAATTTTAATTGGATGGCTCCATTCATTAGCATGTTTAAATTTCCTTAGTGACTTACATATCTTCCTTTGTTAATTATTCTAATATGGATTAGATCTCCAATATTTCTTATGGAATTTATGTTCTTATGTGCTCCATTTTTCATTTTTATAATTGTAAGTTTACATCTTGACATGAATATACTATGGTTTTTCTCACTTTTATATGCATATCAACACATTGTTGTACATTTTTTATGGATTGTGCAATTCTTCCTCTACCATATTAAGGGAACAATAATTCTATTAGAACAAATCATGAGCAACAAGATACACTGCAAATCATTTGGATAGGCTTCCTCAAGCCAATAATAAACTATAATTTTCCCACATCCAAGGACCACCATTGTTGTTAATTGGCCTTCCCTTAAAATATTGGAAATTCTAGGTTAATGATTGCATTTTGATCTTTGATATAGAATACACATAGGTAAGTACAAGTACCAAGAAGACATTGTATTTTTTTAAGTCATTCTTTACTTTTAAGTCTATTTTTTAAATTATCTTTTCCAAAATGTC
Organism: Pinus tabuliformis; assembly: GCA_031772625.1. Classification (NCBI taxonomy): domain Eukaryota; kingdom Viridiplantae; phylum Streptophyta; class Pinopsida; order Pinales; family Pinaceae; genus Pinus; species Pinus tabuliformis. The sequence continues at coordinate 148,938,659 of CM062804.1, read as the reverse complement.
CTCTATGTAATGGCATTGAACAGTGATTTAATTATCTTCTCTAGGAATGACTTTGAATATGTAGTTACTTAAATTTAATTACTTAAATTTATTCTCTTCTCTAGGAATAACCTTAGATATCATGGAATTGGACAATAAATTATGTTTTCCTCCATAAATTACCTTGAAGTCATGGAATTGAAAATTAATATGTTTATCATTCCAAACAACTACCATTGGATAGGGTTAAGAATCTAACTTCTCCCGATAAAAACATATTAGAATTTAATTAAATATCCTAAAAAAGAGGCATTGAGCATGGAGTTAAATATTAGGTTAAAAAGTCAAAATACCAAATGTGAACTTTTTCAAAAATCTCAATGAATCTTAAACATGGCAAAATCTCAATGAATCTTAAACATGGCAAAAAGAACAGAAAAGAAAAAAGCCAAACCTAATTAACTATAATATATTATAAAAAAAAATTAAATATTTTTCAAAACAATAAAGTGCTGGAAATATCTTCCATTACACTACCCATCCAAATTTACCAAATGAAAATAATTACAGTGTTTCCCATAGATAATATCGATCACATAAGATCCTAACCATAACCTCTTGAACTTTCCAGATTTGCTGGAGTCCTCACGTATTTTGCCCCATAACAGAACGATGCCTTCTGCCTAAAAATTCATTGTCTTAATTATTCATATAAATAATAAAAACGATTAATTCTCATTTTACTATTTAGACATTTCCATTATATCATCATAAAATAGTTAATGAATATTAATGAGAATGTGATACTCAGTTATAAAAGCTAACAATATAATACTCAGCAGAGCCGAGTTATACCTTACCAGCCATATTCTATATATAAAAGGAGCCAAGTATCGCTCAAATTTGCAATCTATGTATAAAAGGGGCCAAGTATTGCTCAAATTTGCAACATGGTATATATCCATATTTTTTTAAAAATGGTCCAAAAAATATATATGGTACAGATTTAAAAATTAATTGGCTACCATATCCTACGATATAAAATTACATTAAGAAGCAAATAAAGTTTGATGGCTGTGGAAGTCGTTAGAACAAGTGCCATTTCTCTAGTGTCCTCCATAGAAGCCTGGTTATTATTAAGATTCGTAAAACATAATGTTTATTTATTTTATTTTTTTCTTAAAGATAACCATATCAGTTAGTAGTAGTTGTTAAGCTTGTTCTCTTTCCAGGCTGTTATTTTCAGTCTGTTATAAACCCAAGATGCGAGTACTCAATTTGTTTCTCATATATAGATTTAAATATATATATAATTTAAATATAGATATTAATATTTTTTTAAATTTAGGAGATATGTAAATATTTGTTTAAATAATTATTATAAATTTGGAATTCAGATAAGGAGTTTTTTTATTTAAAACAATTTCTTATTATAGTTATTAAGTTTGAATTCAAATATAAATATAGTTATTAAGTTTGAATTCAAATATAAATTTAGATTGAAATATGAAAACATTTCAATTGAAAAATTTTAAATGTGGGAAAAATTTATCAATATATTTTAAATGAAGAAAAAAATTACTAGTATAATTTAAAAGAATTCATCTATATGTTTCAAAATTTACTTGAGAAGGGTTTATGTTTCTTTGGCTTGCCTTCTCACTGTGTCTCTGGCTAAACTTTGAAGAAAATAAATGGCAATGAATATAGTTTTCTTAATGTTTTCATATTTAACAAGGAAAAACTCTATTACTCTATTAAATTATCTTTGATGTGTCCAACTCATATTAAATCAGCATTGATGTTGTCAACCAGTATGTTCCCTCTACAAAATGAATCAAATTTTATAAATAATTTGGCTTAACCCAATGAAAATAGCAAATTTTTTAATCTAGTTTACTTATTCCATTGAATTTGGTAACTATTTTTACTTTGGTCTAAAAAATAAAAAATTACTTCTCCACTAAAAGTTAAACACTCAAACAAACTTCATAAATTTTCTATATATTTTTATTGAGTATTTTCAAAAATCAACAAATTTTAAGTTTCTCTTAGGGATTTGGGTGAGGCTTGGTAACCCAATTTATGACCTTACTCAAACCCTTGCAAAGCCTTATAAAAATTAAAGATTTAAAAATACCAAAATAAACTTAATCAATTTTTCTTATGTATTTTTTTTTTTTTTTTTTTTTTTAGCAAATTTCAAATCATGTGAGTTGAGTTTGGGAACATGCTTACCCTAATCTCAAAACACTCAAACCCTTGCTAAGCCCTATAAAATTTAGAGATTTAAAAATACTTAATTTTTTCTTTGTCTTTTCATTCGAAAATTTCAAATCTTGCAAATGAAATGAATAGCCTTCTTGATTAAATTTAATTTAAATTTATGAGAAAAATGTTATTATTTTTCTTAATCAAATTTAATTTTGTTTTTGAAGATTTCCTGCAACTGTGTAGTGTTTTCCATCCGTCCGTCTAAATTTTCAGATAGTTACTCATATAGCTCTTTGGTCCCTAATAATGGATGGAGTAACCATAAACGTTGGGCTCACCAAAAACACTACACAATTCTTGCATAAAATCTTCAACAACAATATAAATAATTTTGGAAGCCTGGGATTGCTTAAATCTATTTTTTATATATAACATATTTAACTCATAATAAATATTTCCTATAATGAGCACACTCTCAAATAGTAAAAGATATATAATTTTTATATCTCTCAAATATTAAGCCTATTTTAAACAAAACTTGCTTCATTTGACAAAAGCAAAATAGTAAATTATAAAAACTCAAAATCTCATCTTACTACACTATACATAAACTCCTTTAAATCCAACCCAGATTAAATCCTCATTGGTGTTGCCAACGCGTGTGAACAAATAAAAAATTTACAAATAATTTAGTTGAATCCAAATAATTTCCTTTTACTACCCTCTTTAAAGCCAAACCAGATTAAATCCTCATCGGTGTTGCCAACCGGTGTGAACCAATAAAAAAATTACAAATAATTTGACTGAATCCAAAGAATTTTTTTAAGGATTTGCTTGAATTGGATAACTATTTTTACCATGATCTCAAAAAATTGAAACTTTTTTTTCAATAAAAAAAAACAAAACACCCTTTATTTACCCTTTATTATAAATAAAGAGGCCTTTACATAAAACATGAACATAGCTCCAAAGGAACTTAAAATAACTCAAAACCATTAAAAAAAAAGAACACGACAAACCAAAAATACACCCATCTAATCAGCAACTTAGCTGTATAAACCTATAAAACCCATATGGATCACGAAGGACCAGATGATCCTTTCTCTAAACTTTAAAACATGTAAACAAGAGAGCCTCTGGCCATCACGACAGAAAGCCAACAAGCAAAAATCAGTTGATAACATAAAGAGATAGAAGTACTGAAACAGCTTAGGCATGTAAGAAGCCACATGCTTGGATAGGGCATCTGTCTCTGAGTTCTACTTTCGATAAACATGTTGAAAGGAGGTCAGGTCAATGAAAGAGGGTAACAGAGACTTGATGTTACCCTCTAGTAAAATAAGGCATGAACCTCAAGAGAGATCCACCCCTGAACCCACTCTATGACTTATTTTGAATCGCCAATAACCAGAATCTTATGGAGAGCCCCCAGATAGCAACCACCTTTGTTCTGCAACTTGAGCCAGGACCACCCTGTCAAGTAGAAATGAAAGTCTTGAGAAGGACTAGGTTTGATGTATATACGCCACACCCACAATGTTCACCAGACAAAGCCCCGTCAAAATATCTTATGAGAACACATCCCTAGAGTCCTTATAGGAAACTTAGGGTTGGTGGGGCTTTGGACACCATGGTCCTATCTCTAGGAATAGGAAACAAATTGGAGGCTTGTGCCCAACACATCGAGAGGCTTGCTATAAAAAATGCAAGAATTTCTAAAAAAAACATACACTGGAATGGCTCTAAAATATCCCAGCCTAGAGGACCAGAAGCCAACGCATGAAAAGGAGCCAACGCATGAAAAGGTAGAAGATCAAAGGTAGAGGACCATAAGCCAAGAGCAAATTCAATGCTTCCTTCCAGATAGAAACCACAAAAGGATAGATAAAAAACAGAGGACAACAATCTTAAAAAATAGCCTACAAAGTGGACAGTGAAAATGCAGTTATGGAGAGTTACCCAAATAAAGCACTTTAATGCAGTTATGGAGAGTTACCCAAATAAAGCACTTTAGCTTTAATAGGGCGTCCCATTTCCACATAATCGCAGTCCATTCTATTCTACATAGAGGCCACCATGATTATTTGTTGAGATGTAAGAGTAGATCTCTTTAAAAGAAATACTGCCAACAGAAATACGCCCTTCCCACACAAGCGTGCACATGAAAAAAAAATCCCATCATCACTTGAAACACTCGTTAAACTTTATAAAATTAAAAACTACTTTTCCACAAATTTTAAAAAACTAAAAAGATCTCTGTAAATTGTGTATATATTTTTAGTGAAATTTTTCAAAAATCAACAAATTTTCGAATTTCAATCATAATTCTTACTCTAATCTCAAAACACTAAAACCCTTATCATTCCCCCAAAAAAAATATAAAAATAAAATTAAAAGTCAACAGATTATTTTTTTTATTCTATTGAATTTGGTAACCATACTTTTTATCCTATTTCAAAACGCTCAAATCTTTACTCAGTATTATAAAAACTAAAGATTGATTTTCAATTTGTTTACAGATTCGGTTGAATTTGGTAACCATGCTTTCTACCCTAATTTCAAAACACCCAAACCCATATTCAACCATAAAAAAAAATTAACAAATACTGAAATAAATTTTATAACTTATTTTTACTGCAAATTTGAGTTCTTGTAAATGTAATGAATAGCTTTGTTAATTAAGATTGAGTTAAGTTTGTGGAAGAAAGATTATTATTTTGAATATTTCATGTGATAAACACTCTCAAACATATATTTTTCATATAAAATATAAAAATATTTGATGACAATTTGTTTTGCTTCATTGAGAGAGGCCGAACAGTCAATAATCCATAACGAAATACCAGGTTCATATTACTGGAAAACTGTGTTGAAAATCTTTGTACATTTTTCTGGGGAAGAAATAGCATCTAAAATAACTTTCAGAAACATATAGTATTATTAGAGAAATTAGATCTTTCAGAAACATATAGTATTATTAGAGAAATTAGATCGAAAAATTTCTAAAAATTAGATCTCAATCCGAAATAACCATTGAACCACAACCTCCAGACTATCTTTCTTACTGTACTGTACATAACCTTCCATGAAAAAATGAATTCTATCTTGCTAATCACCTTCCATGAGCTGTTGCAGTGCCCCCACCTGTTGGCACAGGAGGAAGAAGTGCTGATCCTGCTCCCCCACGAGTACCTCCACCCACGAAAAACGGATCCCTGTATCCCTTCACAGTCTTCACAACGATTTCACCTCTAGAAACTCTTCCGATCCTTCTGCTGGGAATTTCTGGTTTTTTCAATTTCTTATTGTGGCCGCCCTTAAGCCAAGCGCAGGAAAGAACTGCCATTGACACCATTATCAAGCTCAAAATTATGCCAAATACAGCGTACAGAAGCGATGGGTGCGAGGCTGAATGTGCCCCTTCAAACTGGTTTTGACCCAAAAGCCTTACCATCATATTCGCCACTTGTGACCCCCGAGCCCAGCTCGAAGATATAGGTCTGAACTGTGGACTTTTGCGATATTCCAGTAGCGAAGGACAACTGTTGGGATTGTGGAAAGTAGCGACAAAATTCGATAAAGTAACCGACTTATAAGCCTCCATTCCATATATATGTCTTCCTTCCCGATTCCGCTCCTTTCTGCAAAAGAATATATTTTTCTGTGGGAAGGGCCGAGAGGTTCCTTCCGTATAACATGGGTGCTCCAGCACATTGTGGATTAAAACAACCATATCCCTCCATGCTTGGGAATTGAGTTGTTACTTTTTGTTCACTTGTTTACAGAAAGTCTAAGTGGGTAGTGTTAGATTAATCAAAATAATGGAGTTTCTGATAGCTAATTTGATCAGAATATTCCTGGTTATATTAATAAAAAATAATGAGTTTTTGATAGAATTTTAATGGAGTTTCTCGATAGTTAATTTGATCAAAACACGTTTGAAGAATACATAAAAGGTTAATATTGAAAAAATCTCGTGATTTTTCATTTTTCATATTAATGAATCAAATTCAATTAAAATTAATAATTTAGATAAAATTAATAGTTTACTTGGTAAACAATACATAAATAACAAATTTATCATATAAGGATTATTATTATAAATTACAAAATAATGAATTGATGTGAATTAAAAGGATTTTTTATGATATAATTTTGAATAAAAAATGAAATTTATAAATTGTTTCATTTGAAATGTTTAGTATTGATAGAATCAGAAATTAAAATAAGATTGATATTGAAATATACAATTTTGTTAATTATATAAGAAAATGTTTTATGAAAAAAATTAAATAAAAGGATTATGTTAAGAATATTAAGTATTTAGATTTAATGGTTAATGATAAAAATAATTTTACAAATAAATTATGTCTACTCATCACATAGGCATCCCTATCTACACGATTATCTTTGTTATCCTTTACTAAATACTAGTGGTGAAAAAGCTTAATATATAAATTTATTCTCCATCTTATTCAATGGAGTCGTAGGACATCTACCATGAGTGTTAGACTTAGATTTCTAAGTCACTAACAATATGTTCCCATGACATTTCTAGGCACTTGATATGTCCTTGTTATTGTTGTTTATTCTAATGACATGAAGAAACATTTTTTCTACACCACTCAAAAACACTTGGCCTACCATTTCAACAATACAATATTGGGTTATACTAAAATTATTCAAAGTAAATAAGAAAAATAAAAATACTAAAATTGTTGAATGCCAAAAAAAAAATCAATCATGTCGGAATAGGAGGTATTTACAATAATTAATGCTTGATTTAAGTTGATGCATACACTTATGTTATATTAAGATGCTCCAATTGAAGGAAGTTACATAGAAGATGCTTTTATCTATTTATTTTTAAAGTTAATATCATTGAATACTAAAAATCAAATAAAGCACTTAGATCAAATTAAAAAAAAAATATTATGCTTACTGTGTAACATTTAAATATAAAATTATTTAATATTATATAAAATTTTATTGTTTTATTAGTTTTAAACTTTATTTGATTTTTAAAAAAATAACTTTATTTATTTTTTCTATTTTCAATTTCAATATATTTTGTAAAATTTTATATATATGAGGTTTTTCCAAATTTCAATATATTTTGTAAATCTATACATGTCTTGAAATTGTTTGTCTTAATTTTTGTTTTTAAAAATAAAAATCTAATTAAAATGGGAAAAAAACTACATAAAACTATTTCACTAAAAAAAAAGAAGATAAACTTTACTGAAACCTTTTTAATTTTTTTTGTTAAATTAAAAAAAAAACAAACTAAAACTTATAACTATTTATTAGTATACTCCTCTTAAATATTCAATTTAAAATTTGATAACATATTCTACTTGTTAAGTAAGAATTAACTTTTATTATTTAAAGCTCTCATTTAGAATAAGAAAAAGTGACAAGGATTTCAATTTCCCCTTATACATATTTTTGGTGTATTCTATTTTATATTTTAAATAATTACTTTATTTTATTTTAATTTAATATAATAATAGTTACTTTATCTTATTTTATTTTAGTGTATTAATAATTATTTAATAATATTTAATATATTAATAATTATTTTATTAAAAAATAAATAGATTTTATATAATTTGAATATTTATATTACGTAATATTTTCCCATTATTAAAAAATTTAAAAAACTAAAATTATTTAATGAATTTAACCTTTTAATTGTATAATCTAATATTTAAAATTTATATAAAATAATAAAAAACATCAAAACCTTAACCTGTTTATTTTTAAGTTACGAGATATTCCAATCGTAAAGAATGGAAACTTTTCAGGTGGAATTCCAAGGAACGTGTTTACCACCTTCATGTGACTAGCGACCCGAGATGTGAGTGGTGCTTCAATTTTGAGGTTGTGGTGATTCTTAGAATCCATTCGTTTCATGTGCTTTCCTCCTTTATCGTACACGAGATACAATGCAAGGGCTGGATACACAAAATATGTAGTGTCCCATTAGCGTAACACAATGCAAGAGAATTGAATAACTGGAGTTAATGGGTGGTAGCTGGCAACGTTTATTTAATAGTTTATAGGATATTTAATGTTGTGAAGTTGTATATGCCTTTAAATATTGTTGGACATTGCAGCGGTTGTGGTTGTGGTAAATGTTTAATAGTTTTTTAATTGTAATTTATGTTTGGATTTTTATACTTGTAAAAATATTTTTAAAATTTTTAAAAATATATTATATTAAATTAGTTTTTTCTAAAATTAAAATTATTTTTGAAATTTTTTAAATTTATGGATTTTATTTTTTAATTCATAAAATATATATATATAAATTTGAAAAAAATATATATAAATGACATGTGTACAACATTTGTACTGTAATTATTATAGTGTACCATTTATTATTTAAAAAATATTTTTTTTTATGCATTTTTTTTTAGTATTATTTTAGTATTAATAAAAAATAAAAAAATTGATAAGATCTCTATAGGGATCCCAAGGTCTATCATAAATACCTTGGTTAATTCACACACGACTTAGTGTCAACCGATAAGAACCATAGCTCACATTATCAAACACAATTGTATTACTTAATATTATTAATAGTTGTTAAAAAAACTTGGATAGAATTTTTTAGTAAAACCATAAAATTAAATAAAAATAATGCACACTTGTATGTATACATGGGTCGTGGAAGTTATGTGCTGCGTGGAGGGTTTTGGAGGCAGGAGCTAGAATCGAACCAGGGCAGCCTAGGCCGATGGCCTAAGGCGCTGCAGACAAGATGTCATGCTGGATGACGGAGCAGAATCGTACGAGGTGGGTCAACATGGGTCTACAGCGAGGCAGATGACTGGAAGGCGAGCACGATGAGGACAGCTGGGAGTTAACAGCAGGGCGGCCTCGGAACGTGGAGATAATACCCTTCACCGCGCAGGGAGATGGTTTCAATCCTGGGGGTAAATGCACTGGCACCTTCTCCAGTTTACCCGAGGCTCAATACAGAATTCGTAGGAGGAAACGGACCATTAGTGGTTTCCTGTAATTGTCTACAGCAGATTAATTACCATGGTAAAACCTAAAGAAGCAGTCGACCTCGACCTTGCACCGGAAGATATTTTGTCGGTTTGGGGTAAGGAGATAACCGCCCAGAATATTGACAAGTTTTTTGGGTCAACTGGCAGTCATGCAACCGAGAAATTCACTCCGGAAGGCTCATGGAGTAACAAAGCACCAAAAGGGTTATTAGAGGAAAGCTTGGAGCTAGCTGGGCTGAACAGTCAAGGAGATAGGGGTCTGGAGGAGCCGGTTTTTCAGGAGGAGGGTATCCATCTGACAGGAAAACCCTACGTTTCTCAAGTAAGTAAAGAAAAACCCTATTTTCCTGTTCCTTTCTTATCTGGAGGGCTTGAAGACATTGCTAATTACAAGGCGAAACAAGGGATCTGGAGATGTGTGGGAGGAGGTCTAAAATCCGACATAGCAGCGGCGGAGGGGGGAAGGATGCTGGCAATTACCAAATCCATAATCGCAAAAGGGTCGTTCAGCCCCAGTCTAGGTACTGGTTTGGCTGGCTTAGGAGCAGGTGAACCCTCGGAGCTCAGGAAGGAACCCTTTGGATCGGGATCGCTGAAAGAGGGCATCGGAGTTGTAGAGGGCCTAGACAAAGGAATTGGAGGTAGAACCTCAGCAGACAATTCAGCCAAGGGAAGGCACTCCCATGACAAGGCCGTGCACGAACAGCTAGAAGAAGCGGTCAAGAGTGTCTCAAAAGCACAAGATAGGGAGGATAACTCTGAGAAAGAAAAGACCGGGAAGAAAAGGAAAAAGCAGAAGCCCATCAAGAAGAAAAAATTCGAAGCCAACTTAGTTCTGGGTATGGATGTTCAAGTAGAAGATGCATTAGAGGTGGCTAAATGCACCTTGGTAGGGAGAGCTAGGGGTAAGAGTTATTCAGGCAAATTCATCAAACATTGGGTGGAACAACAGTGGCAGACTGCCCCGGTCAAAAGTTTCAAGGTAGCGGTTCTAGTGAAAGGGTGGTTTATGGTGAGATTCAACAGCAAGGAAGCGGCGGAATAGGTAGTGGGGAGGAATTGGGCTTTTGGGAAGCGCCCAGTGCTATTCAAATGGTGGACTCCGCTATTTGACGCGAAAAGGGAGAAGGTTGATGAGTTTCCAGTTTGGGTTCGGGCACTTGGACTACCCCTGTTCCTTTGGGTGGAATCGGTATTTAGATCTATAGGAAACTTCCTCGGCACATTCCTGGAGGCAGACATGTCCTTTATACAAACACACAACAGAGCCATGGCTCAGATCCTGGTCAGTTTAAATCCAAAAGAAGGTCTTGCAGAAACCATCAATCTTCAATACAAAGATTATGTTTTTGAACAACCACTGCACTATGAACATCTACCATTTAGATGTCATAGATGCCATGAATATGGCCACCTGGCAAGAGACTGTCCGTTGGGTAATCGCAGAAGAAGGACTCAGAAGAATGCCAAGCAAGAGGGGAAGATAGCGGAGTTGAAAAAGGTTTCCGGGGCAGAAGAGATCTTTGAGGAGGACTCTATGGATATGGACAAAAATCATGAAGGGAAACCTGAGGAACAGGCCCGAGAAGATCCTCCAGGTAGAGAGGAAGCGGCTAAGGACCAGCACGGATCAAAGATCCTGACCAAGGAACCCATCATTGAACCAGCAATCACCCCAGTTGAAGACTCAAAGGGTATGCAACTAGACTCAAGTAATCCATCTTTGTCTCCTTCAGAAATTAAAGATGCTTGCTTGATATCCGGCTCACAAATCAATAACTGTATCTATGATGAACATTTAAATGTTGATAACATCACTGCTGCTATTCCTTCATTAGACTTGAACTGTGACGATGTTCCTAGTAAGAAAGAGGAACATGTTCCTTCCACCCCTGTATGTCATTACAATCTCCGATCCCTTGACAAAAAGCCTGCGAACCTAGAACCGGTCGGTGGTTTAGGACCAACCTCCTCTCAGGCTTTTAAAACGAAGGCTAGGGGCAGGAAATCAAACCTGTCCAAAGCACAAGTAAAATCAAAGTTTGATGTGCCTGACGGAAAACAAATGTCTATCCCTGGGGCGCTTAGAGCAGTGAATCCCTTGGAGAATGTGATAAAATGATCTTTTTATCCTGGAACTGCAGGGGTTTAGCCAGTAAACCCAAAAAATTGGCTCTCAAGGAGATAGTTATGTGTTATAATCCTGATGTTCTTCTACTGTAAGAGACTCTCGGTAAAAGTTTATATGTGGAGATGACCCTAAGATCTATTCTTCCAGACTGGCACTTTCTAGCGGTAGATTCTGTCGGACATTTGGGTGGTCTGGCCATGAGGTTCAGGGAAGGAAGGCTGCAATTATTTAACCATTGGGGAATGGCTCATGCGCTGGGGATGGAGTTCCAATCACCAGAGTTCGGCTTCCCCCTATTGATCTTAAACATCTACGGGCCATGCCAGGGGAGGGTAAACTTCTGGACCGATCTCCTGTCAAAATCAATGCTGAAAAGTCAAAATTTGATTATAGGGGGTGATTTAAACTTCTCGATGGGGAATGTCAAAGCTTGGGGTCCTTCTTCCAGAGAATATTCGCTCTATGAGTTCTTCTTAAACTCTCTCTGCTCTCATAACCTGATTGATGTAAACCTAATCAAATTAAAGCCTGCCTGGAGGAATTAAAGAGTAGGGGATGAAAGAATAGAAAAGAAATTGGACCGATCCCTGATATGTGAAGATTTGTCAACCAGAATTCCAATGTTCAGACAATGGGTGGGGGAGGGAGGAAATTCAGACCACTTCCCAGCTCTTCTTGAGCTCTCCAAACCACCCCATAAACCAGCGGCTCCATTTAAGTTCAATGCATCCTGGTTGCTAGAGGATTCCTACAATAGACTCTTCTGGGAGACATGGAAAACCCCAGAGAGGAATTCAATGGAGAGTAAAGGCTTCTTATTCATGGAAAACTTAAAAAGACTAAAGAAAGCTACTATGGAGTGGGCAAAGATCAGAAAGCAAAAGCAGAATGAGGAAATTACCCAAATCGATGAAGAACTCCGAGTACTAGAAGGTACTGAGTTGGATGGGTATGCAACGCAGGAATCCAAGGATAGAATATTGCTGCTTGAAAGGCACAGGAACCAAATTTTGCTGGCCAGAGAGGAGGAATGGAGGCTGAAGAGCAGGGCGATTTGGCTTAAAGCCGGGGATGAAAACACGAGATTCTTCCATAATTATGAGAAAGGGAGGAAAAACGCGAACACGATATGGAAGCTAAAAGATGATGAGGGTAGAGAGGCCAACTCTTTTGAGTCTCTTTCCAATATGGGAAGGAGTCATTTTTAGAACCTGTTTGCGGACGAAGGAGAGATAACTTTAGCAGAAGTAATCAGAACTGCCCAATGTTTTCCCCGGTATGTAGAGGAGGAAGAAGCAGAGAATTTAATCAGAGAAGTTTCCAAGGAGGAAATGGAAAGAATTATAAAATCAATGGCCAAAGATAAGAGCCCAGGCCCAGACGGGTGGACCATAGAACTCTTCCAACATTTTTTCGAACAGATCGAAGCAGAATTAACTGAGGTGGTGGAAGAGTCTAGGAGGAAAGGAGAGATTTACGCCCCTTTTAATTCAACATTCATAGCTCTAATCCCTAAAAAGGAGGAACCAGAATATTTTGAAGATTTCAGGCCTATCATTGTGTAACAGTATATACAAAATTATTGCAAAAGTGATAGTTGTCCGTTTAAAACCGATTCTATCAAAATGCATTTCAAGTGAATAGTTTGGATTCCTGGGCGGTCGACAAATCCATGAAGCCATAGGCGTAGTGCAGGAGACAATTCATAGTGTCAGGCAGATGAACAGGAAAGGAGCCGTGATCAAAATTGATTTGTCAAAATCCTATGACAGGATCAGTTGGACATATTTGAGGATGTTATTAACTCATCTAGGCTTTAACCTGGAATTCATCAACTGGGTTATGTGATGCATCACTAGTGCCAGTTTTGCAGTTTTAATGAATGGGGCAGCATCCTCTTTTTTCAAAGGGCAAAGAGGACTAAGACAGGGATGCCTTTTGTCACCTCTGCTCTTTCTTCTAGTAGATGAAGGCTTAAGTCAACTGATTCTGGAGGCCAGAAGGGAAGGTTCGGTAAGAGGTTTGGAAGTTGCAGTAAATATGTTCATTTCACAACTCCTCTTTTTTGATGATATTTTATTATTTACGAATGGGAACTTGTCTGAAATTAAGGAACTAAAAAACATTCTTGATCTGTTCATGAAAGCGACAGGGATGCAATTAAATCTCAAAAAATCTCAGCTAATCATGGAAGGCTTCAATAGACATGAGAAACACCTGATCACCTCATTTCTTCCTTTTGATGTATATAACATGGAAAACCCCTTCAAGTATTTGGGCTTCTGGCTGAAGCCAAATGCCTACAAAAAACAGGATTGGAATTGGCTGTTAGCTAAAATTGAAGAAAAAATCTCACATTGGAGTTATAAGTGGCTATCTAGAGCAGGTAGGTTGACCTTAATCAACTCTGTGTTACAAGCAATGCCGGTTTTTTGGGCAGCTTTAACTTGGGTTCCTAAAGGGACTCTTGATAATATTAGAAGGATTTGCAGCAGATTTCTTTGGTCTGGCTCTAAGGAGGACTCAGTACTTCCTTGGGTCGCATGGGAGAAAGTGGCGAGGCCAAAAGAATGGGGAGGGTGGGGAATCAAACTAATTTGTTTTGCTTCATTGACAGAGGCCGAACAGTCAATAATCCATAACGAAATACCAGGTTCATATTAGTAGAAAACTATGTTGAAAATCTTTGTACATTTTTCTAAGGAAGAAATAGCATCTAAAATAACTTTCAGAAATATATAGTATTATCAGAGAGATTAGATCGAAAAATTTCTAAAAATCAAATCTCAATCCGAAATAACCATTGAACCACAACCTCCAGACTATCTTACTGCACTGTACATAACCTCCTTTCATATTGAAAAAATGAATTCTATCATGCTAATCACCTTCCATGAGCTGTTGTAGTGCCCCCACCTGTTGGCACAGCAGGAAGAATTGCTGATCCTGCCCCCCCACGAGTACCTCCACCCATGAAAAACGGATCCCTGTATCCCTTCACAGTCTTCACAATGATTTCACCTCTAGAAACTCTTCCGATCCTTCTGCTGGGAATTTCTGGTTTTTTCAATTTCTTATTGTGGCCGCCATTAAGCCAAGCGCAGGAAAGAACTGCCATTGACACCATTATCAAGCTCAAAATTATGCCAAATACAACGTACAGAGGCAATGGGTGCGAGGCTGAATGTGCCCCTTCAAACTGGTTTTGACCCAAAAGCCTTACCATCATATTCGCCACTTGTGACCCTCGAGCCTAGTTGGAAGATATAGGTCTGAACTGTGGACTTTTGCCATATTCCGGTAGCGAAGGACAACTGTTGGGATTGTGGAAAGCTGTGACAAAATTCGATAAAGTAACTGACTTATAAGCCTCCATTCTCTATATATGTCTTCCTTCCCGATTCCGCTCCTTTTTTCAAAAGAATATATTTTTCTTTGGAAAGGGCCGAGAGGTTCCTTCCGTATAACATGGGTGCTCCAGCACATTGTGGATTAAAACAACCATATCCCTCCATGCTTGGGAATTGAGTTGTTACTTTTTGTTCACTTGTTTACAGAAAGTGTAAGTGGGTAGTGGGTGATGCAGGAGGTTTCGTGCAACTATTCCTAGTTAGATTAATCAAAATGATGGAGTTTAGACAGAATTTTGATGGAGTTTCTGATAGTTAATTTGATCATAATATTTCATGGTTATATTAATAAAAAATGAATGAGTTTTTGATAGAATTTTAATGGAGTTTCTGATAGTTAATTTGATCAAAACACGCTTGAAGAATACATAAAACGTTAATATTAAAAAAATCTCTTTTACGATGATTTTTCATTTTTCATGTTAATGAATCAAATTCAATTAAAATTAATAATCTGGAAAAAATTAATAGTTTATCTGATAAACCATATATAAATAAGAAATTTACCAAAAAAGGATTATTATTATAAATTAAAAGTTAATGAACAATGAAGTGGATTAAAAAATTGTGTTTTTGATTGATGTGAATTAAAGGGTTTTTTATGATATAATTTTGAATAAAAAATGAAATTTATAAATTGTTTTATTTGGAAAGGTTTAGTATTCACGGAATTAGAAATTAAAATAAGATTGATATTGAAATACACAATTTTGTTAATCATATAGGGAAACATTTTATGAAAAAAATTATGTATAAAAAGATTATGCTAAGAATATTAAGTATTTGGATTTAATGGTTAATGATAAAAATAATTCTACCAATAGATTATGTTTACTCATCACGTAGGTATCCCTATCTACATGGTTATCTTTGTTATCCTTTACTAAATTCTGGTGGTGAAACAACTTAATACATAAATTTATTCTCCGTCTTATTCAATGGGTTGGTAGGACATCTACCATGAGTTTTAGACTTACATTTCTAAGTCACTAACAATATGTTCCCATGACATTTCTAGGCATTTGATATGTCCTTGTTATTGTTTGACATGATTAAACATTTTTGCTACACCACTCGAAAACACTTAGGCTACCATTTCAACAATACAATATTGGGTTATACTAAAATTATTCAAAGTAAATAAGAAAAATAAAAATACTAAAGTCGTTGAATGCCAAAAAAAAATCAATAATGTTGGTATAGGGGGTATTTACAATAATCAATGTTGTTCAAGTAAGTATAAATTTAAGTTGATGCATATATTTATGTTATATTAAGATGCTCCAAAGGAAGCTTCATAGAAGATGCTTTTATCTATTTATTTTTAAAGTAAATATCATTGAATACTAAATATCAAATAAAGCACTGAGATCAAATTAATATATATATATATATATATAATCCTTATTGTGTAACATTTAAATATAAAATTATTTAATATTATATAAAATTTTATTGTTTTATTAGTTTTAAACTTAAAAAAAAAATAACTTTATTTATTTTTCCATTTTCAATTTCAATATATTTTGTAAATCTATACATGTCTTAAAATTGATTGTCTTAGTTTTTGTTTTTAAAAATAAAAATCTATTTAAAATGGAAAAAAAACTACATAAAAGTATTTCACTATATAACAAAAAATTAAATTAAGATAAACTTTACTAGAACCCCTTTAAATTTTCTAAAAATTTCTTATTAAATTGAAAAAAAAGAGACAAAACTTAATAACTATTAATTAGCATACTCCTTAAATATTCAATTTAATTAGCATACTCTTTAAATATTCAATTTAATTAACATAATCCTTAAATATTCAATTTAAAATTTGATGACATATCCTACCTGTTAAGTAAGAATTTTAACTTTTATTACTTAAAGCTCTCATTTAGAATAAGAAAAAGTGACAAGGATTTCAATTTCTCCCCTACATATTTTTATATAATTATTCTATTCTATTTTATTTTTTATATAATTACTTTATTTTATTTTAATTTAATATAATAATAGTTACTTTAGCTTATTTTGTTTTAGTGTATTAATAATTATTTAATAATATTTAGTATATTAATAATTATTTTATTAAAAAATAAAAATAAAAATTATATAATTGGAATATTTATATTAAGTAATATTTTCTTATTATTAAAAAATTTAAAAAACTTAAAAAACTAAAATTATTTAATGAATTTAACCGTATAATCTAATATTTAAAATTTATATAAAATAATAAAAAACATCAAAGTTAGAATTTATAAAATAATAAAAAACATGAAAACCTTAACCTGTTTATTTTTAAGCTACGAGATATTCCAATCGTAAGGAATGGAAACTTCTCAGGTGGAATTCCAAGGAACGTGTTGACCACCTTCATGTGACTAGCAACCCGAGATGTGAGTGGTGCTTGAATTTTGGGGTGTGGTGATTCTTAGAATCCATTCGTTTCATGTGCTTTCCTCCTTTATCGTACACGAGATACAATGAAAGGGCTGGATACACAAAATATGTAGTGTCTCATAAGCGTAACACAATTCAAAAGAATTGAATGACTGGAGTTAATGGGTTGGAGATGGCAATGTTGTCAAGTTGCATATGTGTATTGTTATTAGTAAATATTGTTTCACATTGCAGCGGTTCTGGTTGTGGTTGTGGTTGTGGTTGTGGTCATAGTAAATGTTTAATAGTTTTTTAAAAATATTTTTAAAATTTTATAAAAATTTAAAAAAAATATGATATTAAATTGGTTTTTCTCAAAACTAAAATTATTTTTAGAATTTTTTAAATTTATGGATTTTATTTTTTAATTGTTTGACAAAAAAATAATTAAAAAATATAAATTTGAAAAAAAATATGTATAAATGACATGTGTATAATTTGTACAAGTCTCATTATATCAATATGTACTCTAATGACATGACATGCCTAATGTAATTATTATAGTGTACAAATATTTTTATTTAAGTACTTGTTATTTATTTACTATTATTTTAGTATTAATGGACAGTGGTATGTAGGGGAGAGCCTTCTATTGTTGTGGAGGGACCAATACTAGTTATAGTACTGGCCCCACACATCCATAAAAAAATATTCATAAACCATAAAAAAGATGCACATAAATAGTTTATATTAAATTACATGAGTTATATAATTTAGTCCAAAATGGGCCCATACATTGATTGGGCCAACAAGTGTCAAACACCAAACCTTAACATCACAAGTTGACAAGACATAATGTCCCAAATACCTCCAACTCTGAATTACCAACAAAGTCAAAATGCACTACAAAATATTCCATTGAATTCTACTCAAGAGTACACCTATCCCATCAAACATCCACCCTTTGATCTCCACTAGAGCAACACATCCCATTCCTCAGTAATACCTGCACAAGAATAGGTAAAATGTGTGTCAGCGATATATACATGTGTGTTTAACCATTCAACCTATTGAAAACAATAAATAATAGCATTCAATTCAAGAATTGGTTCAGAGGATGCAATAAATGACACGAGCCCTTTCAATTCAAGTATTAAACACACTAGCCTTTTCAATTTAGGAATTAAACACAAGAAAGAACAGGGATCAGCCATGAAACATTATCTACCATTTGATTATGTACAAATCAATCCAGACCACACATTTGAATTTGGGAGATGGAAATCCATGCCAATCTTCCCTACCAATTAAATTCTATATCAAAAATCTATAAAACATCAACTCTTACTGATTTTCATTTCAAACATTCATTCTACTCATCAGTTGTTGGAGACATACAATCAGAGTGTTTAGACACTGTTACATTCATTATATTCATAAGTTTTTGGAGACATACAAACAGAGTGTGTGCACACTGTTACATTCATTCTATTCATCAGTTGTTGGAGACATATAAACAGAGTGTGTGCATAGTGTTACATTCATTCTATTCATCAATTGTTGGAGACATACATGTTTGTTTTATTGAATAACGTTATCATTTTTGTTGAATAATGTTATTTTTGTTGAAAAACAAGGATAAATTAAATTCATTATAGCTAAGATCACTTGTTAAATAGATCACAAGATCCAATTAGAGAAGCATTCCTATATGAATAACAAACCCACTGATTTAGAAACCAATTTCAATGCCACTGTAACCTCAAATCTGACCCCTGCAATTCAATATTAGACTACTTTAAGAACAAAGAATATCCTTTCAAAGAGAAAATTCTGATGTTAGGTAGATTCACTGTTTGGTTAGAGAAGCATTTATAAATGAATAACGTACCCACTTAAAAATTATCTTTTCATTATTAGAATATCAAAGTATTACAATATCAAATTAAGACGAGATAAATACAAGATTGCAGGAGTAGAACTACAAGGAATTAGGGGACTAGTTATTCTAATTAGAGAAGAACTGAAACTGGATAAGTTGGATAATTTGGACTAGAAACTGACAGATCACAATTCTGTTCAATTGATTTATGGTCCATGCTGAGCTTTTACATATAAGGGGGAAACATTGAAGGCATATAATGCACCATTAGGTCTGGAAAACCCAAACTATAATAGTTGTGAGAACATGCTATATTATCTTTGTTAAGGTCTGTCAAGGTCCTGCATAAACTTGCCTTTACAATGTCTGGAAATCATATACCATGTCAATTAAATGTAACAAGCTATATGGGTTCTGAGTTGAGAAAAAAAGTGTAGATTATGTTCTTTCATTTTGGTTGTTGAACAAATCTATATAGACAAACATGTAAGGCTAAAGGTCTTTATGTTAAAAGTTGACATACACTAATTTTATCATTGTATCATCAGAGGGGAGTTACCATTGATCCCCGTGAGATTGTGAAATCCAGACATGGTTTAAAGCTGAAAAGGAAATTCAAAAATAACCGACACCAATTTGTTACTTCCTCTTTATATAAACTCTAGGAGCTTTTTAATTTATAGCGTATGTATTTGTAAGGAAAGATCTTATCCTGAATAAAAAGGAGATACCTTCTTGTATTTATGTTGGTATTTAGAGGAACTATAATTAGATAGTATGATTTTTATAAGATAAGTGAAAGAAGGAATTAGATGTCAAGATATAGTTTATATAGTTTAGTTATAATAATTAGGGTAGATTAGGAACAAGAACAAGAAGGAAACAAACCTCTTACCTATATTTGACTTAGGCTTTGAGTTGCAAGAACAAAACTAACTAGAACTAAGAATTTGAAAGGGAATAACTACATAAGGGAGAGACACCAGTGCATGAACACCTCCACCTTAGACTTTAGAATTTGAAATGGAATAATTATGCAAAGAGACTACAACTAAGAACCCTTATTATGAATAAAATGAATGGCAAGAACAAAATGAATGCCAAGAACAATGATTTGAGGACACAGAAAGCTAGTTGGGTTGAATAAATGGTGTTATGTCAAAGCTATTACAAAAAGAAAAAGGAATAGCTCTTCCTGATAACTCATATTTTTACCAACTAGGAATAAAATGAATACCAAGAAAAAAATGAATGCCAAGAACAATTGATTTGAGGACATGGAAAGCTAGTTGGGTTGAAGAAACTGTGTTATGTCAAAGTTGTTACAAAAAGAAAAAGGAATAACTCTTCTTGATAACTCATAGTTTTATCAACTAGGAATAAAATGAATGCCAAGAACACAATGAATGCAAAGAACAATAATTTGAGTACACAGAAAAATAGTTGGGTTGAAGAAACTGTGTTATGTCAAAGTTGTTGCAAAATTAAAAAGGAATAACTCTTCCTGATAACTCATAAGAATCATCTAAGAATCAATAAAGAAGTTAAAATGCAAGAAAGGGTCAATTCCATTGTAACCTCAAATCTAGACTCTGCAATTCAATATCACACTACTATAATAGAAATGCTTTAGACTTGATATTTTTTGACAGTCTGCAATAGGTCACTATTGAGGAGAAGTAAGCTTACAAGTGATTGAAAAAATACACTCCAATCGTCAATAAAATGCAACAAACCTTAGAAGATTCTCACAGCCTAGAAAAATCAATCAAATAAAGCCCACAACCCTGCAAGAGAAATCTAGAAATATTTTTTATGTGTGAAATTTTATGTGTCAATACTCATTATTTCTTTCAAGATTTCTTGTTTCTTTATGTGAATTTAATTATTCCAAGCCTAATGTAGTATGAAATTTTATGTGTGAAAACCGTTCCGATGATGAGTTTTAGATCCAAGATGTATTCAGTTACAATATATAGATAAAGCATTGATTATTGTTGCTCATTGATTGCAAAGGCCAATAGATTGCCTTGTTTTCTAATACGGTTTTTTAAAATTAGAATTTCGTGGTAACTCTGTAGGTCGTTGCAGCCATGCCAAGAGTTTCTATTGCAAATCATATAGGGAATAGGAGGAGGAGATGGGTGAGGGGGGCTTAACTGCGATCCAGTTCATTAGATGAGGATAGTGTTATAAAATTATATATTACAGAGCAATGGGACACATAAAATATATTGCAGAAATATAAACACAAAAAACACATAAAATAAGAGAGACACAAATATACATGGTTCACCAAATTTGGGCTATGCCCATGGAGAAACAACCAGTCCTTCCTTTTATATTATCCAACAAAATGAAGAGATACAACCTACTACAGATCCGTTGTAATTCCCTCTTCACTCTCACACAATCTCCTCTCTCTTTCTCACTCAGAATACAGTTCTACATAGAGGCAATACAATTCCCTCATATCTAGCGACGGGTTTCCTTCTAGGGAAAAAACGATAAATTAAACATAACTTCCACTGTCAGATCTCCACCTAATGAACAGCCCAAATTGACTACGAAATTACAACATTTTACAAGGTAATTTTACATCTATTTTTAGCTTCCAGTGTGCTGCCCCCGATCCCCAACTAGGGGGGCTTCTAAATAATCATCGTCGCCCCCCCTTGGACCCCCCTGGCAGACCACATTTTACGGGCGGTGTTGCCGCCACATTATGAACTGGGGTCCAATGTGGCGATACCTCTGAATAAAGAAGATAATCAAGATCCACACCAATAGATAGGGGGGGTGACGTGAATGCTCCCAATGCACCCAGTAATGTCATTAAAAAGGACACTATGGTGGTAAATCATGCTGTCCCACCATCAACCACAAAGCCACCTTTAACCATAGTGCAAGGTGCAAGTTCAAAAAAAAATAAGTGCCATCAAAGGCTAGACAAGTAAGACATGCTAGCCGCAATTGATGACATCGAGTTTAAGGGACATTCAATCTGTGCCTCTGCAAAAAAACCTGGTATTGTTGCCTCTAACATCAATGATTGGATAAATGAGTTAGCTAATACAAAGTGTAGAGGGCCTATTACAGTTATGATTGAAGAGGAGGAGGTCGTGGTGGTTGAGTGGTGTAAGGAGATGGCACAATTGGAACATGGGTTAGAGCTTATACAACTTAAATCCACAGTAGCTCAAATATGTTAGGGGAGGCCTAACCCCTTCAAAGATGGGTTTCCTAGTAAATCATGGTGGAGTGGATTTAAAGAAAGGTATCCAGACCTTGTGCTATGTACAGCTAAGGGCCTTGAAAGAGACATGGCTTTAAATATACGCCCTGCAATTGTGTCCAAGTTTTATATCACTCTTTCTGTTACATATGAGAAACACTCATCTGCCCCAGACCATATATGGAACTGTGATGAAACAGGCTTATGGGCAGGAAGGAATTGTGGTATATGGGTAATTTCCAAGAGAGGGAATAAAAATGTGCCTAATATTTTTCCTAAGAGTAGGGAGTGGATCACTATTATTTGTTTTTTCAATGAAATTGGTTCTTCAATCTGAGGATTTTATCTATTGAAAGGTAAAACACAACTAAAAAATTATATATAGAACTATGAACTAGGTGAATGCATGGATGCACATCCCCATGCATGGATGACAAAGGAACTATTCCTAAATTGGCTTTGTCACTTTGTTGCATTTGTACCAGGTGGTGTCTCACCTGCAAACTGACACCTACTAATTTTAGTTGGCCATGGAAGCCACGTGGTTGTGAAAAAAATTGAGGAGGCCAACCATTTTGGCATTGACTTGTTAACATTGTTGGCTCATACTACTCACAGATTGCAACCCCTTAATGTCATCGTGTTTGGGCCTTTCAAGAACTATTTCAGGGTTGAGTGAGCTTCGTGGATGGCAAAGAATCTAGGGGTGGAAATAAAGAGGTTTGAGCTAGATGAGCTTGCAAGTAAAGAATTTAAAAGGGCTCTGACACCTTCTAATATCAAGGTTGGATTTAGGAGGACTAGTATATGGCCACTTAATTTTGGTGCTCTTATGCATGATACTGGTTGTAGCCAAGAATTTAATGTGGAAGGTCAAGAATCAGAGAACCTACAACACCATGTTGATGCCCAAGAAGATGTTGTTGTTGCTGAAGGTATAATGTTTGCTTATGAAGGGCACTTATATGGTGATAATGATGAACATGTGAGTGAGATGTAGTTCAATCATGAACCAACTGTCAATATCATGGAGGTTGTCACACCCACTGAACTACCTGTGAATTTTGCATGTGATATTCCATATGGGGAAGATGATGAAGCAAATGAAAATGAAAATTTGATTTCAAATGATAATGCAACAAGATTAAAAAATGGGTTTGAGCATGCCGACCCAGGCAAGCCCACCATCATGGTTGGGAAAGGCCATGATGAATATCAACACACATAATGTCTCTACCACCAATGAGGAAAGCATGGACATGCCTTCACAACCATCAGAGTTGCACACATTACTTGTTCATTATTTTGTGGACAATGGATCACTGGAAGAGTAGCCTATTCAACATGAAGCACCTAAAGAAGCAAAAAATGGGGGCCAATCAGTTGTAGTAGAGGTTGAAATCTAGATGTCAGGTCCTGGGGAGCATGGGACAACAAATCAGAGAATACTTGGTGGATTCCTAAATCTACTAGTAGAGACAGTGAAGGCCTCATCAAGGCACTCAACATCAGATTGTCTTTGTTTGGGGAGGAGTTCACAATTTCTCACATCTAAAGATTATATGAAATTATTGTTTGAGATTGAACATAAACAAAATGAAATTCAGGAATCTAAAAAGAGAAAGAAGGAGTTGGCCAAGTGTTGGCTTAGTGGGTCCTGACCCAAGTTCAGAGTTAAGTTTGCTAAACAAATACCTACACTATTGGCCCTTTCGGCATCAATCTGCGGAGTGCGGATTGATATCTCACCCAAAGCAGTATGGGGGGATGCTGAAACCAAGTTTCACACCCATAGATGGTTGTGATGTTGTTTTTATACCCTTTATCTGCCTTTGCGTAGATCGATAAACCCTTCAGGCTTATTAATACAACTCCCTCTTACCAGCCTCTAAACCTTTGCGAAGGTCTACGTCTATCTTTCGTGAACCCTAAACAGGTGAATCTGCTACTTACACTCTTCTGTAACATTCTTATCTTTTTATTTACCTAGTTCGACTTAATTATCTGATATCTTTAACATGCATTAACATATTCTTTACGTAAACAGATATTGTTACTTGCGTTCTTATAAAAATGTAAAACATGTAGAATCGCGCATCAATACAGTATTAAATCATAACCCCATTATTCATCATAACATAAACACATTCATTCATAATAGAAGTAAATGGTCAAAACACAGATATTTCCAGAATAATCTCTTTATTAGTACTTCACTTCTGCTTACAGACCCAAGACTTCCCTGTGCACTTAGCTGCAAGGGTTCACACATTCAGCTACGGACTCTACTCTAGGCCTCTGTGCACATAGCTACAGAGCCTCTCTTCTACTCTAAGATGCTTCACTCTTCACTTCTTAATGACCCATTACATTCATTCTTTTCTCGTGAATTAAACTTAGACTCCCTAAGACTCTCCTTTTTATGCAATGCCATGGTCCACAGACCATGGGTAGATCTGAAAAGCCGACACAACTTACATAAAAGAAGGGAAAATCCCTTTATGACACTTACTATCTACACACTCCGCAACCAAAACTTGCATAAACTTTACACTTTACATAACAAGACTTGGGCTTTCTACCCAAAACTTGGGATTTTTCCCCAAAATTGACTGCAGGGAACCCTGTCCCAATAGGCCCCCAACACAAATATCATGACTCACCCTCGAGTCACTCTATTGGCATGGAGATCTTACGGCAAAGACCTCCCAGCTCGACTTGCACCACTGCTACCTCAGGCACTCTTTGTGTGGCTTCTTGCTTAATATGCTCCACCAGTTGCTTTGTTGTTGGTCCTGCATTGTCTTCCTTTACCCTCTGTTGTATCCTCTGTAGGCTCACCAGCTTCACCTCAATGGTGGTAGAGATGACATAGGCCTCGTCTAGCCAAGGCCCCAATCTGGCCTTGAGGACCGCCTCTTTCCGTTCCGTTGCCTCCACCTGTTTGAGCAACTGCTTTGCCTCATGCATCTTAGCCAAGCGTTGTGGTATAATGACGGTGCACGTCATTGCTCTTGCTTCGTCATATTGTTGCTACAATTCGTGTGCTTCTGTGTTCAACCCCTGCTAGTTAGGATCCTCTTGCAGAGTTATAACAACATCCATAGCCTACTCAAAGAGTGCGGTGCAATCTGCCATCGTGGCATCTATTATTGTGACTACATCCTTGATAGCTGCCTCACACTATTCTCTAATCTCTATTGGAGTTGAAGGTTGTGACTTCAACTCAAGCTCTATGATTTTAAGGTTCAATTCAAACTGAAACTTGGCAACCTTTCTCTTTGCATCACACAGACCTGTAACCAAATTCCTAATCTTGGCCTCCACCAACACTTCTTTTGTTATATGCAATTCTAGAATAGTTCTGCATGCTTCGGCTACCATTGTTATAGTGTGCTCGTTCTACTCCTGAACCTTCTTCCATGCTTCTAGTGTTGTTGTCTTTTCAATGAAAATTTGTTTTTTGTTGACTTTCTGCTCGTTGATCAAGCTCAATGCACGTTGCTCCCAAGCCTTAAGATTTGTAATCACACCTGCTTGCAGCATGTGAAGGAATTCACTAGGAAGCGTGGCCAAGTTCAGACCAATTTTCTTTAAAGTACTGATAGTAGCCTTGTCAGCATCTTCCTCCATGCTTAGAGCTCCATCAAGCAACACGACTACCCAAAGATCCAATGACCAGACCAACTCTGCTTCTTGAGTGGTCCCCGCTGCCCAACTAGTTAATGTCGCACTGCTCTACCCTGCACCAACCTACAGTCTAGTTGTTTGGATCTACAACTCGCATAGACCCATCTGTATGGCAACCAATGCTTGATTCTACTGTTACTCAAACTGCTACAATAGTTCTGCTATTGTGTCCTTCACCTTGTCACCAATATCGTCCAAGTCACCATTTGTCAAGGTGATTGGATCTAGCGATGATTTGGAGGATTTTTTCTTCTTTCATTGCCCCTCCTTTTCTTGTTCCCTATGTCACTTTACGCGGAAAGGAGTGCTCTCCAGATCTTCGCTACCATGTTCTGACTATTCTTCGTTCTCCACTTGGGGGGAAGGATATTTTTTACTTCTGTCAGAGCCGTGCTCTTCCTGCTCCACTTGCTCCTTGGCAACGCACTCTACTTCTATGTGGGCCTTCTCCTCAGTCTCCTTCTTCCTCTTTTCTTCCAACTGTTGCACCTTTAGCCAGGCCGCTTCCTTTTTCTACTTCTCCGTGGACTTGCTAATCCTGGAGGCCAAATCAGATGGTGTGTGCCAATCTGTTGGCCAACGCTTAAGGAATTTTGGCAATGGCATCATCTGTAGCCAAGTAGGGGAGATCATACCACTTCTGATCTGGATCCTTCAGCGCCCAGATGTAAACACGGTGGAAGTCTGCTTTGAACTCTGCGTAGCCAGATAACTACTCAAAGGCAGTTGGTGACAACCGCAGCTTTCGATTGATGGCTGCACGGATCCTTGAATCCATCAGCACCCAAAACACTTTACTTTCCCTAACTCGGTTGGCATCCTTGGTAGCCCACAAAGATGCAACTTCGCGATTTCAGGAAAATCCGTCTCGATCAGAGGAAATTGGATGTCCTACGGAAACTCCCAGCTAACCACCATAATTGATAATAATAACCAGGAATAATGAAAGGTCTTACTTTGATCTTGTGCCTCTCTGTAGTTCACAAGGAACTCGCTACACAGGTAGGGCACCCAATTAAACTGTATGCCCTCCACGCACTAAGCTGCTAACGAGACCATTGGTGCCAACACCTCGTCCGTGCGACACTTTCTCATCACATTGCTAGCCAAAATTTGGGTAGCCAACTTCACCGCGGGCTCGGTAATACTGGAAATAGAATACAGACGTGCTTTCTTGACAAGTTTGAACTTGTCCTTCATCTTCTCGGCGAGGTCATGCTCGCACGTCTTTCCACCAAATGCCTTTGTCGGATTCAATCCAAAGTGAGGTAACAACGCGATATGATGGATCAACATATCAGTGATTGGTATCAGCTCACTCAACCACAAGCACCCATCATGCACAAGGCATAGCAAATGCTTAATGACTATCAAGTTTATAGGGGCGCAGTGGTAGTGAGGCGTCTATAGAAGGTTCAACAACCCTACCTTGTTTACCCCGCAAATCCATTCCACTGGCTCCAGCGCAATGACACCAGACTCCTTGTAGAACACTCGCCTCATGAAGGTATCAGTAGCCAGGTGGGGGAACCGCTCAAAGTCCCCCAAATCCTAATCTTCAAGCTTTAGATGTGGGATGTGCACCAAGCATGGACCTTCAAACATTATGTTTCCTGGCAAAAATGGTGTGTTAAGGAGGAACTATCCCTCATCTAGGTCCTTCAGGACCTTCACCTTACCCTGGCGTGGAGGGAAGTATTCCACCAACTTCGAAATAAGGTCTACCCCTTCAATATCAATGTCTTCCGTGCCCTCCTCGACCTCTAGATTGACCACTTTGCTTTTCTCCTACACAATTGACTTTTCTTTCCTCTGAGCCTATGTGGCTGCATGCTTCCTCGGTGACTCGCGCACCGACAATATCTTTTTCTATTTGTCCTTTTTAGGCTTGGGAGCCTCTCTCATACCTCGTCATCTTAGGCACTGCTACAGGAACCTCCATACTCACGACCTCAGGGGTAGCTCCCTCAAAGGTGACAGTGCCCCTAGTATTAGTTGTCTCAGCTAAAGCAGAAATGACAATGTTAATGAAGTTCTGATCAGACTCAGACATAGGGCTTGCAAGCAAAGTCTCAAAGAGCTCACACAATAGACATCACAAATTAGAAGTTCTCAGAATGTAAATTTCTTCTCGTTGTATGACCATATGTAATTTATAGGAATTTCGAATTCAAATTCAACCATTCCCTCCAAAATTTGTCCATAAATATGAGATTGGCAGTAGATTTCCAGAGATTTCACACTTGATTTTAGGCTTAAATTCCTTAAATGTTGGTCGCCTTCTCCCCTTAACCATCTTTGGCAGTCAAATCATGAACAATGATAGTAATGGTCAATTTCTGGCTGCGCTGCGCGGTCTCCACCCCTATAATGCATCTCCTCTCACACTTCTATTAGTACTGTGACATCCTCTCATTCTGCGCAGACTCGTCGTCAAGAAGCTCTACAACCCGAGCAGTGTAGTTTATAGTCTCGCGCCTCCTTACAGTTGCCTAGGGTGCTAAGACTGTGCTATCGTCATATAGTCATTTGGCCAAATCACCGGTGTATGGCTTCAATCGACTGCCATTTACCTTTCTAGGAAATGGATCTCCATTCAATTTCACAAGTTGAACTGCTCCACCATCGGTAATCTCCTTGATCACATATGGCCCCAGCCAATGCATCTAAAATTTTCCTGGAAATTTATCAAAATTGTTGTCATATAATAAAACTAAATTGTTTACCTTGAAGGTGTGCATTTTGATGTGCCAATCGTGCCATGCCTTTTCGCACTCCTTCTAAACTTGTTCATGGAATCCAGCCAAGTATCTATCTTCCTCCAGCTCTGTCAGTTGTGCGAGTCACTCTTCTAAGGCTCTGCAGTCCTCCATTCCTGTGAACGACGCTATGTGTATACTAGGAACAATGTATTCCATTGACATCACAGCTTCTATGCCATAGACCAGTCTGAAAGGTGTCTGTCCAGTCAACTTCTTACAAGTAGTTCTATAAGCCCATATCATCGCTAGTATGCGCACATCCCAATTGTTCCTCTGCGCATTTCAAACCTTCGTGAGTAAATTCTCCAATATCTTATTAAATGCTTCCACCATTCCATTGGCCTGAGGATGATAAGACCTAATTTTCTGATGATAAACTTGGAATTCTTCCGTCAACGCACTGATCATTTCATTAAGGAAGTGCGTATTGCGATCACTCATCACAATCTTTGGGAAACCAAACCTAGTTAGCACATACTCGAATAGGAACTTCACTGTTATTTCCCCTATACAATCTTTCATGTGTTGCACCTCCACTCATTTGATAAAATACTCAATCACGGTGATGATATACTACACACCCTTCTTCTTTCCTGGAGGCTCAATTGGTCCTACAAAATCAATTGCCCACTTTTCAAATGGTTTCAATGACACTTGAGGGTTCAAGGTAGATCATCCCTCCGTGATGGCCTATTTGTCCTCTGGCATGTATCGCACTCCCTACAATATGCCTTGAAATTCTTGTGCAAGGTTGGCCACCACAACGCAGTGCATAAAATATTCTGCGTTGTTTCCTTTCCTGCATAATGGCCTCCCTCATCTCCTCCATGAGTTCAACGAGGATAATTCTATGTTCAAAATCAGGCAATCTTCTACATTGTTCCCTTTCTTGCATAATGGCCTCCCTTGTCTCCTCCATGAGTTCAACGAGGATACTGCTACATTCAAAATCAGGCACATATCGTCACAATATCACATCCGATCCCATTTTATACAAGTGACCTGTAATAACAATAAAATATGGTGCGCACACCACCAATTCCTTCTTCTGTTGACCTGTGTATCCTTCTGGAGCTGTTCCCATAGTTAGGAAGTGGATGATGTTTGCAAAATGATTGCCTGCCGCACACACCAGAAAGAGATTCACGTCAAGCATTCCTTCCTCCAAATTAGTAGGCTCCTCTTCTATTTCAATGTGCAACAAATGAACCGGTCCTACATTCAATCTCCCTAGCTTCACAATTACTTCGAAATCATACTCCTAGAACAACAACAACAACTATAAGCATATTCCCCCACCAACATAGTGCTACAGATCTATTTGGGCACATCACTCCCATCGTTCAGATCAATACTTGTAGGGCTCATCAAACCCTAATTCAGTTGATACATGCCCTAGAAAAGTCATCACTTTGAATGTCTCCTTCCCTGAGAGTTTCTTGGCCTGAAGCCCTCCAAAAATGCCTCCTTGAGGGACCAACATAGCCTTGTTCAGGGGTAAGTGCACTTCAGTGCAGGTAGTCCCATGTCAAGGTGCTTTCTAGAGAACTTATGCCCACTTTGACCTGCGCTAGGCTAGATTGAGCGAAATCATCATAGGGTTCTAGGAATATTCTTATCTTCTGGAGCCATCGAGAAGATTCCCACACTTATCATCTCTTATGAGCTCGAAATTGGATAGGGAATGAGTTAGGTAACCTCCTATTCTCTCATCCCTTCCTCCATGGAAACTAAATCTAAGTTTTGAAGGCCATTCAATAGCCTCATTTATGACCAAACCTCCTCCATTTTCCTATAAATTGAGCACTCATCTAAGTGATCAGGGGCTAGACTTTGAGAATTTGTAAGGAGATACTGTTGGTGTGAGGATTTAGATTGTAAGAAAGTATTGTTATGCTACCGAAATGTTGTGCTTTTAATGTGATGTTGGTTGGAACCCAAGCTGGAAGAGTGACAATGGATCGGACTTCATGGTACTTGTTGAGCGGATTATGTTTGAGAAGGAGCAACAGGAGCCATGCAAAGGAGACAAAGGGAAAGCGAAATATAACAAGTAGGTCCCTTGTCTTATTTATCTTCTATACAAAAAGGTTAAGTGCTTTAAATCTGTTGTTCTAGGTCTAGCTTCCCGCCTAGGGAAATTGTGTTTATCTGTAGATGCAAAATTCCACATAGCAAATTGGTGACTCTACTGGGGAATGATAATCATTTTGGGTAGTTTACCTTCATCCTAGTACACCCTAGTAGAATTTACTTGCTTCCATTGATCTTGTTTCAGCCTTTTTGAAGAGTTGTTTGGAAAAAATTGTGCTTGAAAGCCCCTAGGATGGCCTCTCTAGCACCAGCACATGGTCCGGAGATAGAGCACTGTAGAGTACCCTTGGCTTGAGGATAGTGCTCTAAAGCACACTGTCTCTCATTCAAGGCTGCGTTGATCCTCCTTAGGTCAAAAATCTCACCTTTGACTTGATTTTTCCCAAATTTCCTTCTATTTTTGCTTGCTGAAAGATCAATGATGCTTGTGTCTTTGAAATAAATTTGTTTTTCCTTTTCTAGCCCTACTTTGTCCTTGATTGCTTAGTGTTTCTTAAATGATTTCTTTATCACTATCAATTCATTGTCAAAGTTAGTTTATAGTCGATTAATCTTTGTTCAAAATAAAGTGTCGTAAAAGTCTTCATTTATGCCGAAAAAAACTGTCGTAAAGTCTTCGTTCTTGCAAAAAGATTAATTGATTGTATGTGCATTAGTTTCCTTTTGTTCATTTCAGCATTAAGGGAATTGAAAAGAAAAACTTGGATTGTGCATTGAAAGAGTTTGTGTGTGCTCATAGGAATAGTTTAGGGAAATTGCATTAGATGTGTTCTTTGTTCTTTGATTAAAGGAATCTCATTGCTCTATCCCTACTAGCTAAGATTTTCATTGTTAAAGTTGAATGAAAAGAATGCTTATCATATTAGTTGCATTCTAGGAATTTCAAATACATCATATGGTGAACCTTAAAGGAAAATTCTTAATCAAGATCAGCTTAAAATTAACATCAATTAACCTAATGGATCATTGTCACCTAACGGAAAACATTTAGAGGTTCTAGGCTAAAGATGTGTTCCGACGTCATAAAACATAGTAGTTGTCGCTAACTTGTCTACGATACATTCCGAGTGTGATACCTCATTCCACGTACGTGAGTATATCATAGCTTGTCCACGTACCTTCGGGTATATAGGGCGGTGTTACAATGCGTAAAGTATAAAGGAATGCTCTCACTATGCAGTTTCACATTAGACAACGCTAATACGAATTGGGCTTCCATGTACTTTAAGGTATATATGGGAGGACAACACTAGGTTTCATATCCATCCTTAGGTAACCGAGCTGGACGCCTTGTACACTGTGATACACCAAACACATCATTCGTGGAGATTGCCTGCCCGTACTTATCGGTTCGCTGGGAGGTATTCTGCAATTCATAGTTTCTTGCTAAACCTTTTGCCTAGTTTACCCCTTTTTGTTTATTTATTTTTTTTAATAAAATAAATCAGCAATCATGGAGGAAAATCAATCCTTACCCCATCGTTCATGGAGAGCGGCGAGTAAACCACCTTTCCCGAAGTTACACCTATCCAGTCGAAGCAGTCTCGTTTGACTGGATCCAGTACTTCACAAACTTCTAGTTCTTCATCTGAATTACCAGAAACACCTATAATGGTAAGTACTACAACCCCAGTTACTCCTATGGTTACTGGTACGTCTGTTACTGAAGTGGAATATCCACAATTACTTGAGGAAACTAGAACTGAATCTAGTGAAACGGTAACCCAAGTTGTTCAACAACAAGTTGATTTTAAATCTAAAGTTGTTCAACAAGAAATTACTTCTGAACCTGAATCTGTTCAACTAGAAGTTGATCCTAAACCTATCACTGTTCAATCAGTAGTTACTTCTGAACCGAGAGTTTTTCACGAAGCCCAACCTGAACTTGTTCTTTTACCATAACATTTAGATCTTGAGGTTGAACAATCAAAATTTGTTACCTTACTAGAAGAAGATCAACAGATACATCCTCAGACATCCGTAATTGTCGAGACTTCCTCTTTACCTCAGGAACAAATATCAGAAATCTATTACGGACCTAACGGTGAAATCCTTCCACCTAGTTTTATTTTGATAGAAGAGGAATATGAGGTAGAATCACCCAAAACTCCATTCCATTTTGGAACTGGACTTTATCTCTATCCTCATACCCCTCATTTTACTTCTCCTTTTGATCTTGATTACTTTTAGACACCCATTTATTCATTAGAAAATTTATTTGGACATTTGACTATGGTAGAGTCAACATCCCAAAGTGTACCATCTATTACAGTTATGGCAGAATCTTTTGTCACAACCTCTTTGATATTTACTATGACACCTGAGTCACACTTGTATGGTGTTCCGTCTATCCCATCTGGTTACCAATCTTTATCTGGAACCCACTCAGGTTTTGCTTCTAGCCCTTGGTCTTCACCAATGTCCTCTAGAGGAATTTTATCTAGTTCCTCATTAACAGATACCAAATAGCTAGACCCATCAAGTCAAAATCAAGATGGTTCATCTAGTTATCATCCTATGTATTTGCTTTACACTAGACTACCCCCATGCAAAGAACAATATGCACATTCTCCTTATCCTCCATTTTCTGGGGGTTAACCATATGTCAGTATGCCATCGTCTTTAGGTCAGCCTGGAATCACTGTCTGTAAGTGGAAGCCAACAATGCCTGTTTAACCTAGGCTTGTGTCTCCATCACAACCTATGCAATTAGTCTCATCCATACCTACAATGCCTTTACTATAGTCACAAGCTCAGATTTTTGTATCTGAACTTGTGCAAGTTGGTCCTTCAACCTTAGACCCCAAAGTTTCAGGTATACAGATCCAACCTTCTCAGGCAGTTTTACAACAACCACTTGTGCCTGGAATACAACAAACTCAGGCTAGTTTACCTTTTATTGGAATGACTCAGACTTACACTAGTTTAGTATATTCACAACCTGGACAAGCTTACATTGCTGGGAAACAACTGTTAAATCAACAGCCATTGTATCAACAACAACAACAGTTGCTTCAACAGCCTTGGCGGCCCCAATACCAACACCAATAATTCCAGCAATACCAACCTCATCTTGGACTTGGTCAATAAGCATATGCTGGGTTTGGTAAGAAACAAGTTTACCCAGGTCCTGGTCAACAAACCTATGCTAGGTTTGGACAACAAAAAATGTACACTGGTGCTCAACAACAACCTTACACCAGATTTTCTCAACAGACTTACCCTTATCAAGGTTACCAGTAGCAGATGCCTTATGTTGGTATACAAAGGCCTATTTCCCAGGAAATCCCATCTTACCCTAGATATGCTCAACCTGACCTTAATAGACAGTTTCCTTTCATTGCGACACTTGAGTTACTAGATCTAAATTGCCTCACCAATGACCCAATTCTTTATGCACCTTGGTGGCCAATGATTCCTCAAAAATTATCTTCCGATATTCTAAAATTCAATGGAAACCCTGGAGAAGACCCGTCCAACCATGTCGTGACTTTTCATTGATGGTGTTCATCAAACTCCTTGAATGATGATTCTGTTAGACTACGTTTTTTCCAGAGAACGCTTACTGGTCTAGCTGCGAAGTGGTACATTGAGTTACCACGAGCTTCTTTTGATAGCTTTACAACCTTGCCTACCACATTTTTAAACCACTTCTAGTTACCCATATGATATGAAAATGGAACAGAACTATTAACTAACTTTAACAAACTATTGCTACTCATATCTCTGATCATATTCATGAGTGGTGTCGTCGTCATCGAATGGTTAAAACTTATGTTCCTGATTAGCTCCTAGTTGAGTAGTTTATAAAATCCTTGTTGCCATCTATCACCGAGGATGTGGAAAAAGGTGGAGTTGTCACTGAAGAGCAAGTAATTGCTCATGCCCAATATTTGGACTTGATTTATACACAGTCTGGCATGCTCTATGACAAGATCTCGAATGCACCCCGATGTTATAGACATTTTTGGGCACTGCAACCCCAAGCATAAATGTCCATAAACTAAGGGCTCCTAAATCCCTAAAGGTGTTTTTCCAACCCCTAAAAGAATAAGGTCAACTGATTACAACTCCTCCCAGAAGTTCTCCATGAAAAAACACTCAGAACTGGTCAAAACTGGACCATTTCACCTGCTCCATAGGCAAAGTGCATTGCATCCCACCTAAATACACACAGTAGGTGCATTGCATTTCAAAAATCCCTTCTATGGGGTGTGATGGGTGAGAATGGACAAATGGCAGTGTCAATCCACGAGGTGGAGAAGCATGAAATCTTCCAGAAACTTCTCCTGTGACACTTGCCTCTCTAAATTTGACCAGGGATGAGTAAGAGATCATCAATCTCCAAGTGGAATCAAGAACTATCAGAGGGAAGACACTAATCAAATCACAAGCTGACTCATCTCCCTTGCAGGCATCTATATATGGATCCCTCATCCCAAAGATCAAGAGGCCGGAATTTTGCATCTTGTAAGGAATTGTTGTTGGTTTCTTGAGGCAACATCATAGTGTTGGGTGATCTAAGCTTTTCATGAGGTGAAGAAGGGCTCACTTGCTGAGAGGATGATGCTGGGTCAGAACGATTGGTTGTAACTCTCTTGGCTCTTTCTCGATTATCAATAAAGCTATTCAAGTTTTCCTCCATACTCTTGTGTGATTTATGTTTTATGCATTTGTATGGTCAATTTACATCTGATCCTAGATTGTTTATGATAATAGATCCATGTTCTCGTATAGTGTTATGCTGCTTTGATTCTACAGGTACTCTATGAATCTGGGTATACAAGAAAGCAAGTAGCAAAGGACTATCAGAAGAGAGAGGAATCAAGCAAGGAACCAAGCACAAGACAGAGGTTGGTCTCCTTTATTCTTCTCTCATCTATCTTTCATAAAGGAAAACGAAAGTAGTTTTACTTTGTTTGTTTCTAAGGTAGCTACCAGCGTTAGTGGGATTAGCAGTTCTGCATAGACACTTTTCCCTGTAACACCCGACCAACTTTCATTGTTCCTCTACCACCATCGAGTAAGGACTCTCATGCCGGTGATAGTGTGATTGGTTCTTCGAGCACACAAAAGGTAGGTAGACCATCTGGTCAAACACTTTCCATTTCCAATCAAAATTAAAATGCATCTGACAATACTCTTGCTTCCGAAATCAATGCTATTTTATTTGACAAAGGAAGAATGAAAATCAACCAGGAAGCAAGAAGAAGGGGAAGAACAAGAAGAAACAAAATAATTCTCCTCAAGAGAAATCATCTGATTCCTCTCCTTCGGCTAGGAAACCTTGTTACCCATGTTTAATATGTAACGATGAGAATTTTACGTGAGATTGTCCTCACCGCTCCAAAGTCTTAAAGCTTCTAAAGACTTCTAATACATTTGCAGTGTTGACTGATCCTTTTCCAAACCTGGAGACACATATGGTTGCTACAGACCATGCTTCCATTTCCCAAGTGCTTATGCTATCCGCCTCTAAGCCAAAAAATGATATTTTGGTGTCAACACGAAGTAAATATTATGGAAATCAACCGTCATCGTTGAATAGCCAAGATGATCAACCTAATCCTTCGACCTCGACTTCATCTGATCCGATTCCACCACCTATTACACCAGAGAACAATAAAACCACATAAGGTAGTTGTAAATAGATCAACATTTAACCCTCGAGCTTGAGCTACATGAAACTATAATATAGTAGAAGATTTGGCTCAGTCACCTTCTGGTATGTCAATGCTTGAGGTGCTTCAAAATTGTCCCTCCCAAAAGTAGGCTTAGTTGTCAACAATTGGTGGAATCGATCCAACTAATTCCAATCTTGTGGTTTTCAACCATGTGGGTTATATGCCACAGTTACCAACACAATTAGCATTCATAATTCAAGTAAATGCCTTGAATAAACTTATTCACTAAACCATTATTGACGAGGGGGCATCTACTTGTATTATGTCTATGAATTGCTGGAAAGCACTTGGCTTACTGCCTTTGTCACATTCACCAACAACCTTAAAAATATTTTGACGGTCACACATATACGCCTTGTGGAATATTTAGTAATCTGTAAATCAAACTAGGAGGCAAAGCAGTGACTGTTAAAGTTGAGGTTGTTAACGGACCCCTTGATTACAACATTTTTCTAGGAAGACCGTGGGTTTATGCTATGGCTGTTGTGGTTTCAATATACTTTCATATGATTGTATTCCCTCTTAAGGGCAGAATCACAGTTACCAACCATCTCGCCTTCTTCGCCTCTATTTCATAGGATACTGGAAGCATTTTGTTAGTTAACGAACCCCTGCTATCTCTTCAAAACATTGGTGTAAGTCTCTTCAAGGATTCTTCCCTAATGGGTACTTTTTCACTACTGCCACCATCAAAATTGGTAGAAGTGGCAAAAGTTGGGACTTGCAACATGAGATCTTCCACTTCATCTGACTTAAGGAAGATTACCAATAGTTTTGAAGCTGATAGTAGTAATGAAATCATGCCGCTAAGCCCTATTGAGCTTGCATAGAAATCAATCTTTTTGGCTCATGCGGCGAACCCAAATTCATCTTCGTAAATTGTATGGGTAGATCGTTCATTAGAATATGGTACTTTCTTTGATCCTTTTTCACATATATTTTATATTGATGAAGGAACCATCCAATCAATGATGACAGAAGAAGAACCATGGGAAGATTATCATCATCATTCCCATCTTCCAGATCACATAGAATATTATTCAAATGAACTTAATCACCCTTAAGTTGTTGATTTCCTTTAAAATTCTATTTCATAGATACAGTAGATTTAGAACAAAACTTGTCAAACATCGAAGAAACTATTTTTATCAATATTTCGATCAAACCTAACATTGTAGAAAACATTCATGTAGGCAAAACTTGTTCTCCATCAGAACTTGATATTTACCATGCTCTCTTTCATGAATTCCGAGATATATTTGCATGGTCATATGAGGAGATGCCAGGAATTGACTCTAGTATAGTTGAACATGAAATCAAAATGTATCCTGATGTCAAACCAGTGCGATATCACCTCCATCCTGTTCATGCAAAGAAGGTTGCTACCAATAAAGCGGAAGGAAAAACTTTTGCATGCTGGTTTCATTTACCCTATTCCTCTTACTGATTGGATTTCCAATAATGTTCCTATCATGAAGAAAAAAGGGACAATACGAGTCTGCGTCAATTATAGGGATGTTAATCAGGCTTGTCCAAAAGACAATTTTCCCACTACCTTTATCGACTAGATTATTGATGAATGTACCGGATGTGAAATATTCTCATTTATGGATGGCTCAGGTTATAATCAGTTCAATATCTGCCCAAAGGACCAATCTAAAACTTCTTTTATTTGTCCATGGGGCACATTTTCTTATAGGAAAATCCCTTTTGGTTTGAAAAATGTAGGGGCAACTTTTCAGAGGGCAATGAACTATGCCTTTCATGACATCAAACATATTGTTCAACCATACCTTGATGATTTACCTTCTCATTCACGAAAGCAGACTGATAACCCGCGGCATTTGAGAGCTATATTTTTACAGTGTCGACACTACAAAATACCACTCAATCCACACAAATGTGTGTTTTGTGTTGGTTCTCGTCATTTTCTTGGATTCATAGTGTCTAAGGAAGGAATTTGACTTGATCCACTTAAAGTTCAAGCAATTCTTGACTTGCGTCCACCTTCCAATCTACTACAGTTACAAAGACTCCAAGGGAAGGCTAACTTTCTAAGGAGGTTCATTCCCAATTACACCAAAATGGCTAAAGGATTTACTCGTCTTTTGAAAAAGGGGATACCCTTCCATTGGGATTAGGTTGTGCAAGCTTCCTTTGATGCTCTTAAAGATACCTTGATTAAAGCCTCATTAATGTATTCCCCGAATTATCAAAACGACTACTTCCTATATCTTACCACTGCAAATTGTTACAGGGAAAAGTGTCTATTTAGAACTACTCTATCCCACTAAGGTGTGATAGCTGCCTTAGAAACAAATAGAGAAAAGCTACTTTTGTTTTTCCTTTATGAATTATAGATAGAGAGGAACAGAAAGACCAACCTCTGTCTTGCGCCAATCTCCTGATTTGATCGCTCTCTTCTTTGATAGTCCTCAGCTACCTGCTCCCTTGCACACCCAGCTTCACAAAGCACCTGTAAGATCACAGAAGCATAGCACTATACAAAGACATGGATCTATAATCATAAACAATCTAGGGTTAGATGTAAATTGACCATACAAATGTAACAAGCATCAATGACACAAAAGCATGGAGGAAAACTCAAATAGATTTTATTGATAAACAAGAAAAGAGCCAAGAGGAGTTACAACCGGTTGTTCTGACCCAGCATCAACCTCCCAGCAAAGAAGCCCCTCTTCACCTCAAACAAAGCTTAGATCACCCAACAATCTGATGTTTGTCTTAGGAAACCAACATCAATTCCTTACAATATTCAAAATTCCAGCCTCTGGATCTCTGGGATGAGGGATCCATATATAGATATCTGTAAGGGAGATGAGTCAGCTTGTGATTTGATTAGTGTCTTCTCTCTGATAGTTCTTGCTTCCACTTGGAGACTGAGGGCCTCTTACTCATCCTTGGTCGAATTCAGTGAGGCAAGTGTCACAGGAGAAGATTCTGGAAGCTTCCATTGCCTCTCCACCTCGCGGAATGACACTGCCATTTTTCATTTCTCACCCATCGCACCCCACAGAAGGAACTTTTGAAATGCAACGCACCCTCACAGTGTATTTGGGTGAGATGCAACACACTTAGCCAGTGGAGCAGTTGCAATGATCCTGTTTTGACCAATTCTGAGCAGTTTCTCATGGAGAACTTCTGCGAGAAACTGTAATCTGTTGACCTTGTTCCTTTAGGGGTTAGAACAACACTTTTAGGGAATTATGAGCCCTTGGTTTATGGACATTTCATGCTTGGGGTTGTAGGGCCCAAAAATGTCTATAACAGTTTCCCCCTAAAGCATGAGGCCGTTAATCTTTTGGTGTCGGGTGAAATGCTTTATTATGAGGATCCAAAGTTCTTTCAATGCTAGGAGGAGACCTATAATAAGATACAATACAATACATTATCTTCATACTATTTTCATGATCTAGCTGAGGCGGGCATTCCCATGCTCAGCTTTATAAATTCATTTTCATGTACATAGGACAGAAAATCGTCTGAGTGTAGACTGATGATTTTGATAGAGCCATCATCCTTTTGAGTGGATGATTATCTGTGCAACAATGATGTACATTTAATATCTTTATTTCCCTGAACATATATCGCAGCCCGGATGGATGAAACTAGATCCGGGGTCTTCAATCTCCTCCGATCTTCACTCAATGTACAAGTTGATCCATGTGAGAAATGTTCTGAAGTCGAACATGGAGAGACATCGCTCGATTACTAGTCAATGATGTAAACTGTTAACAAGCGCGAGAGGAATCATCGATAATGATAATGACCCTCAAGGTACTGCAGTAAAATTCACGTGGTGTGAAGAAAGGACTTGGCGTCGACACCCACGCAAAATCTTTCGGTCGAAGGCCAATGATGTAAACCTGTCACCGGAAGTGAGAAACTTGCCATTGAGGCATGCAAGCTTCAAAGTACTGAATGGGGTGTTCCTAGATCAACTTCTTGGATAATGAGTTGACGTCGAAAAGAAGTGATCTGTCACAGGAGGGCCTTAATGAATCCCACATCAATGACACGGAACGGAGCAAATGATTTTAATGGAGGTGAAAATGATCTGGTGATATAAGGTTCAAGTTGGCGGTCATGAAAGAATGGAGTATAATGTATGGTAGTGGGTGAGACACAGGTGAATTCTCTGAATGACTTCTCTTGAACATATCGTCGACACTGATGTGATGGATTGGTATCATTAACCCCAAATGTGGATGGTATGGCGTGACCATGGTGATGTGACCAATGAATGAAACAACCCAACCCGACTCAGACACGGAGTGGAAGTGTCATGTTCAAGAGCGACTTGCTACCAACAAAGTTTCTTTAAGTTTTATTCCCAATTTTCCCCAGTCATTGCTGACCAGTACCTCTTTATTTTTGTCAAGCTTGAGGAGGATAACATATGCTTGTTCTATAATTTGCCC
Source organism: Pinus tabuliformis (assembly GCA_031772625.1). Taxonomy (NCBI): domain Eukaryota; kingdom Viridiplantae; phylum Streptophyta; class Pinopsida; order Pinales; family Pinaceae; genus Pinus; species Pinus tabuliformis. The sequence goes on along the minus strand of CM062804.1, from coordinate 148,897,744 downwards.
TTCGGGCAAACCCATCGCTATGTTTTAACGAGCCTAGCAATAGTGAAACTCGTTCTCGTCTATAGAAAAGTTTGTCGCTATTAATCTTTTTAACGAGATTAACGACAAAGATAACTCGCTCCTTTTCAATTTTAAGAGTCTGAAAAGGGACGTAAAGGTAACTCCAAAATTCTTTTTTCGTCATCTAATCCCTCAAGTCCGAAAAAGTATAAAACAATACAGAAGGGATGAATTTTCGATACTTTTAACGAGCCGAACAAAACAAGCGCTCGATCTTTTTGTGTAATAATCCCTCAGGTCCAAAAAGATTAAAATCTAGAGGAGGGATAGCACTTCCTGTCCCTTTAACAAGCTGGAGAGGCCAATGGCTCGGCAATCTTTTCATATTTTACGAGTCAGTTGAAAAGAGCTTAAAGGAGACTTGTCTTTTGAGGAACGAGTGATAAAACGGGTAGCAGCTGATTCCAGGTAAGGTTTGGAATTTTCCAATCACGGTAGTGTCACAAGGATGGCTAGTGAAATCACTCTTCGCAGCTGTTCCTCAAAATGGGTAAACAATCAAATGGAGGTGAATGATCGGCCAATGAAAAAGTGGAGGTGAAGGTGCAAACATGACCAAAGCTTTAACGGATGAAGTACTACATTCACGATGGTTATTTACCGGGGAATAGTTCATTTTTTAACGAGCTTAAACGCGGGGCGAAACATTTGCTCATGTCTTATGTTTATTTTTTAATGATCTTGAACTATGTGCTAAAACTGCTCGATTAATCCAGTCGTGTGATAAGAATGTCTCATATAAAACGGCAACTTTTAGAGTTTTGCCCCACATCCTTTCTTTATGCAAGTTAGGATATGACCAATCCTACGAGTTTAAAGGGTTAGAGGTCCTAAAAATTTAAAAAAATAAATAGTCGCTCTTCGCTTGCACGCCAAAAGGCTTGCATGCCCCCAGGTATAAAACAGAGTTTCAAGGTTACCCCTTCTTTAGTGCGTTAAAACATTTGTTTTACCGAGAGAGGCCTACCTCTTACAGGTTACCAAATATTGTTCCATTTATAGTGCAAACAAAACACTTCTTCGGCGATGTCTACCAAAATAGACAAAGGTGAGTGAAGGAGGCTACTCCACTCACATAACTTTGACAAGAGAATCTCGTTCTAGAATAACCCCCTCTTCCAATCATGGACGGGGGTACAGACTAGTCATATTCTCTCACGGAAACCTACCCTATACCCGAATTTTTCCTGCCGAAGCAGACCAGGGTGCATGCCCCCTGGGATTCAGTCATGTCCCCTCGAATCACTCGCGCTCATCGGGTGGACGGACTGGAGATTGAGACATTTCTTGCATGAAAAGACCATTCAGGGATGGTATATTACTATTTGCTATGCGTGATCCGGGAAATGAAAGCTAGTCTACGAGCTTGACCACTCTTCCTTCATGCGGAAAACACATCACTCTAAAGAGTGATGAGACAATGGCTCTCATGCAATAAATATAGTCTCGTCCGAGGAGTAGATTGTAATCCAGGGGTCCTTGAACTACCATAACGTTCATGTGAACGGTTTTCCCTCTCAATGTTATGGACACATCGGGAAGGATCCCTAACGGTCGACTGGTTCCTTTATCAAAGCCTGTTAGATTTCTCATCTCAGGCAAAAGCGATGGCGAACCAAGCGCTTTCCAAGAAGTTGAGGAAAGGATACTCACAGAAGCCCCTTCATCTATGATGGTACCAGCCATAACCATTCTACATATTTGAACAATGATTCAGAATGGTATACTAGCTGGTAAACGGGGTCTGCCTAGTTGATTCCAGTCGAAGGAGACAACTAGGTTGCTTGGAGGTGGGACCGAATAGATGGCCGGGTACGACTCTGATGAACTTCCTTCCTGCGGTAAAGGAACGGGTAAATTTCCCCCATGTTCGTTGGAGTCTGTGCTTATGAAAAGAATTTGGACAGTGTCATCCTTGTTCTCTTCAGTGACTGTATCATCTGAAGATGGAACCTCTGAAGGCAAGACCGGGTCAACTGCCGCCTCAACCTTTTGACTTTCGTCCGGTATGGATTCAGATGGTTTATCTTCAATGATAGATGCTTCAGCCGACCACCTGAGTGGGCCAGCTGGATTTTCAACTACTGACGGACTCGGCAAGAGTTTTTTATATCCAGGAGGAAGTCGTAACGGTGAAACCGGACGATCATCCAAAACTCTTTTAGCTTCATCTAAGAAGGTACAACAGTGGATGGCATGATCGCCTTCGCACAGTTTACAAGGAAATCTATATTTTCCTTTTTGTCCTGGGGCTTCACTTTCACTAGTTGACGGTGTGTTTTCAACATGATCATCAGAGGTTGACGACACCGGGTTGTGCAAACGAGGAGACCAGTCCCTTAAGATCCAAGGGATGCAAGGAAAATCTCTATGATAGTGGTCTCCTTTGCAAATGACACATGGCGATTTAGGCCTGGTCGGTGCGGTGTGTGGGTTTTCGCTAGACGACACTCGTTTACCCCCATTTGCTTTTGGCTCCTTCTTCTTCTTCTCTTTCTTCTTCTTTTCCTTCTTCTCCTTAGGTACTTGACTTTTGGCTTTACCAGCCCCATTAAGCGAAGAGGGAGGAGAGGAAGAATTATAGGAAGTAGAAGGTTGGTGGGTAACTCTGGACTTGTCTAATTGCTGATTCGATTGTTCAGGAATTGTGGTGTTCTGAACAACAGAGGTTGAGAAGAGCCATACAGGCAAACCAATTGTCAGTCCTGGAAGCGACAATGTGGCCATATGGGGTGCACCAACATCTCCCCAAGAGGAGAAGGGACTAGGATTTCCTCTAAGGGGAATTCCTTGGTTGGTGGATTCCATTTTCTCAACCCAAGATCAACATAGGAAAGGGTAATGAATATTACGTTTAAAATAAATTTTATATGCTTTGGCACAACTTGTTTTTTCAGTTTTTAAGAGTCGAGAAAAAACAAAAGATGACTCTAGTCGCCTTCGATTTTTAGTGAGTCTGAAGTGACAATTGCTCAGATGGACCTTTTTCGTTAAGGAGTCTGAAAAGGAATGAAAGGGATTGCTCTGGAAATCTAGGTAGAGGGATTACCAAACCAATCGCAAAACTGCAGAATACTTTTTACGGTACGGCAGTCAATCTTCCCGAATGTTGTGTTCAGTGCATTGCGATCGATAGGGTGGCAGACACGGCTTCCTATGGATAAAGGATTAAGCCTATTGGGGTCTCCCAAAATATACTCGATGGTACATGGGAGCACAAGTCCGTACTGGAACTTATCATCTCAAAGTGGAGGAATCACCCAACCCTCAGTGAGAACAACAGTTACTAGGCTTTATGACGCCAGAATACGTCTCTAGCCTAGACTTCTAAATGTTGTGCATTAAGTTCCAAAGCATTGTTAGATTCATTGAATTTATTTTAAGTTGGTCTTGTTTATGAAGTTTGCCTTTCGGGTTCACCACGAGATGTAGATGTAATTCCTAAAATGCAATCTAAGATGATAAAAAAACTTTTTATCTCCTTTATGCAATGAAAATCATAGCTACTAGGGAAAAGAAAGATAGAATCTTTTCACAAAGAGCAAAGAGCACACTCTAAATGCACTTTCCTAAATCAAGCCAATCAGACTGTCTATATGCAAATGCACATGCATGTATTTATTTTCGACTTTCTTAATATATGAATGCTAAAAAGAAAGTTGATGCACAAATCTGAATTTCTTTTCAAGCGACAAATATCAACAAGTTTCTTTTCGAAATCAAAAAATGGAGACGATCACAACACCTTACGATTTTGAAATGAATACTTGTTCTCGACACTAGAAAATTACAAATTCAAACCAAAAGCAATAGTAACAGGATAATCGACCATCAACAGCAATTAAACTTTTTCCTATGATTGAAATCGACACTTGCGATAGTTTCAAATCAAAGGACGACAGTACGATTATGCTACTTTCGCAAAGGAGAACTGTAAACGACTCAAAAAACACACAAAAAACATCTACAGTTCTTTTGTACAAAGGAGGCGGAATAAAAACAAGGAAAAGGGGTTTCAAACAGACATATACTAATCACAGGCAACAAAATTCAGGAATAGAACTAGAAAGAATGAACCACAGAAGCCACAACTGCACAGAGCTAGTCTGATCAGCGCACCTGTAACACAGAGAATCTGAAATGCAGCGCAGGTTGTCCACTCGGGAAGTGCGCTGAAATTCAAAATATCTGAACAGTACCTGCACTGGGCCAAAACGAGACTCTGTTCGAGTTCCGGGTCACAGTTTGCAGTTCAGTTCTTGGGTTTAGGCCGAGCAAAAAGCAATCAGTAATGCAACAATCAAGGGTAGATCTAAGGAGGATCTAAGAGCTATCACAAGGGAAATCAGATAGTTTGTGAATCAGTTGTTTAAATCATAAACAGATCCAGTAGATGGATTGAAGTAGCAGTTGTCTACTTTGCATTTGTTATGGCAAATGCAGTTCGAATGCTACTTGTAAGTTTATGAAACAAACAACAAAGAATGATAAACAAACAAACTAATTAGCTCCCCGGTGGAGTCGCCATTTTGTTACAGGGAAAAGTGTCTATTTAGAACTGCTCTATCCCACTAAGGTGTGACAGTTGCCTCAGAAAAAAACAGAGAAAAGCTACTTTTGTTTTTCCTTTATGAATTATAGATAGAGAGGAACAGAAAGACCAACCTCTGTCTTGCACCAATCTCCTGATTTGATCCCTCTCTTCTTTGATAGTCCTCAGCTACCTGATCCCTTGCACGCCTAGCTTCACAAAGCACCTGTAAGATCACAGAAGCATAGCACTATACAAATACATGGATCTATAATCATAAACAATCTAGGGTCAGATGTAAATTGACCATACAAATGTAACAAGCATCAATGACACAAAAGCATGGAGGAAAACTCAAATAGCTTTTATTGATAAACAAGAAAAGAGCCAAGAGGAGTTACAACCGATTGTTCTGACCCAACATCAACCTCCCAGCAAAGAAGCCCCTCTTCACCTCAAACAAAGCTTAGATCACCCAACAATCTGATGTTTGTCTTAGGAAACCAACAACAATTCCTTACAATATGCAAAATTCCAGCCTCCGGATCTCTGGGATGAGGGATCCATATATAGATATCTATAAGGGGGATGAGTCAGCTTGTGATTTGATTAGTGTCTTCTCTCTGATAGTTCTTGCTTCCACTTGGAGACTGAGGGCCTCTTACTCATCCTTGGTCGAATTCAGTGAGGCAAGTGTCACAGGAGAAGATTCTGGAAGTTTCCATTGCCTCTCCACCTCGCGGAATGACACTGCCATTTGTCATTTCTCATCCATCGCACCCCACAGAAGGGACTTTTGAAATGCAACGCACCCTCACAGTGTATTTGGGTGAGATGCAATGCACTTAGCCAGTGGAGCTGCTGTAATGATCCTGTTTTGATCAATTCTGAGCAGTTTCTCATGGAGAACATCTGGGAGAAGCTGTAATCTGTTGACCTTGTTCCTTCAGGGGTTAGAACAACACTTTTAGGGACTTAGGAGCCCTTGGTTTATGGACATTTCATGCTTGGGGTTGTAGGGCCCAAAAATGTCTAAAACACAAATACAACCATTGGAATGGTTTTAGTCCAAGAAGAGGATGGGAATTAACATCCGATATATTATTTGAGCCGCAATCTCAATGATACAAAAGTTAAGTACTCTTATGTCGAAAATTTAGCTATGTTTTCTGTTCAAGCTGTACAAAGATTTCTCCACTATATCCTGCTCTGAAAGACCACTGTTATTTCGGATTACAACCCTATGACATAGATTTTGTCACGTCAATTGTTGTGGGGCATGTTAGCACTCTAGTAAACTCTCCTATGGTTGTAAATCAGAGATGCCTAGTAACATATAATCTTTAGTATTGTTCTCTGAACTACTGGAATGGATGATGGTTTGGATCAAGTTAGATAACCATTTTAGCTCTATTCTCACTCAAGGCATGCATGAACACCCCCAACAACACAAGGCTTTAGACCACTTATGCTCAATAATTTGTAGATTTAATGGATAGATGGAGAATATTGACTATACCATCAGATTGCATACATGAACATATATGAATGGCTAGACATAGGCAACAAATGAATTTACTGACTATACTGGCAGATGCATATATAATAGCACATAAAAATGGCTAGCTACAGGGAGCAAAGAAGCCTGCAAATCTTAATATATCAAAGCAGAGATAAGATGATAGTTATCTGGCCTTAAACACAAAGAAGATCTGAAAAAATTGTTCAAGTGCCAGTGTAGAACAAAAGAGAAATGAACATTGAACATATAACAGCAAAAGAAGCTTGTATTACTAAAAATGCAGATGAGAAGCTTGAAGGAACAGAGGAGGAATGATCTCCAAAAGTTGAACCTTTGTTACATCTTTTTTTCAACTATTTATAGCTTGTTTACAATGGTCCTGAGCCTTTTGAGGCTTTAGGTGTCTTAATCTATCCCTTTATCTTGTTTAACCGTTTGATTCCCTCAATAGGTAGGCATGGCTCGACAGTTTTCCTCTTCTAACAGAGGAATAGCCATATTCAGATATTTTGGGCAGCCTGCTGTGATGCCTGGGATCTCTCTCATGCCAGAGATGCCCCATCATGTCTATTATGATGGTTGTTACATTGGCAAGGCCGTCAATGCTCCATGATCTCGTTTGATTCGGGTTGCAACATGCTTTGGCCCCTCTCTTTCTCTTTCTGAGATATGTCCGTTGGTCACTGTATCCCGGTCAAATCCCTCTTCTGGCGTGTAAACATTTCTACACAATGCTTTTAAGGATGGTTGGCCACCTGATCTTGGAAATGGAGTGGCTATCGGGCCTATGAAATCCCTGCGACAGTCCCTTTCAAATGATGACCATGAATGTTTTCCTTTTCATACATAAAACGCTGCAACTCTGTAACTCTTACCCTTCTATGTCCTTTCGGACTTCAACAGTCCTGAAAAATGATTAATTCCTTTGTTGGGTCTGCCCTGGAGGTTACTGTCGCATATCATAGCTGGCTAGTTCCCTTGCTTCCCTATATATTTGGTAATTCGTAAAAAACGTTGGAAAACATAAAAAATTGCCTTTGGAAAACTTCAAAAAATATATATTTCACCAAGGTTTCTTCATATTTCGTTGAAACAATGAAAATACATAAAAAATGCATTGAAAAAGACCTTGGGCGGACTTGAAAAATTATGTTATATCATTTTGAATCCCATCGGGTCTAGGTTTAATCGCTATCACAAGTCGCATCCATATGTGTGTAAACGTCGTGGCCCTTGGTTTCTACTGTTGCGATATTGCGATGTGATCTGATCATAATCGCATATCGCTATATGTAAAGGCCTTGCCTCTTGGTCTCCTTGATCTGCGATCCGCTGATGTGGTTTGGGCCATCGATCCACGTGCACGATCAACAATCCTCGTTTAAACGCTAATCACCATTGCCATTGCCCCATGGTTTGCGCCGATTTTCCTTTGCCATTGCAACCCGTCGATCCGATCATTGGTGATTGCTGATCAGTGGTGTCCAGTGCTAATTGCCATTGCTCGCCTGTGCCGATTATATCCACCGATGAAATCCTCTAATTTAATGTGGACCGTTGATCAGCTAGATCTAATGGCTATTGTGCAACCACTGTTTAAGACTGCGGTAATGGTTTTTTGCATGTTTTTGGAGTGTTTTGTGCTTCCCGATAATGTATTTACACCCTCCTGAGGGCTTTTGGCATATGATTGTTTCGACCTTGGGAAGATCTTAATCAACTCTTGAAGAGTTCAAGAGTGTTTTGGATCCATTTTTTGGGTCGTTTTCTCACAAGGCTAATAGGGCAAATACTCAAAATAGATCGTCATTTTGTGGGAATTTGATTTGGAATTCATCAAATCCAAATCAAAGAAATATCTTGTTTTCGTTGAGCTTCTTTGCAACCTTTCCTCGAATACCATTGATTCAACATTAGAACCATCAATTTTGGATGAGTCTCTATTCCTGATTTCGTCATCCAACCCATGGTATGGAGATATACCGATTTATCTCCAGACCCAAACTTTTTGGCCTGATACCTCTCACTTGCAACAATGACGTATCTGATACCAATCCAAAGATTATCTGATCGTTGGACACTCTTTACCATCATGGTATCGATACGATTTTACGAAGGTGCCTCACTCATGAGGAAGCTGAGAAAGTTTTGAATGATTGCCATTCAGGTGCTTGTGGTGGACACTTATCTGGTTATGCTATCGTACAGAGAATTCTCCATGCTAGTTACTTCTGGCCTACCATATTCAAAGATTGCATTATTTTCGTCAGAACTTGTCATGCATGCCAGATCTATGACTGTAAAGCTATAGTACCATCTGCACCATCGCATCATGTCATTGTTGTTGGACCATTCGCCAAATGGGGCATTGACTTCATGACATGTAACCCCACCTCAATCGAGAGGCATGGGTACATTATAGTCATCATTGACTATTTTACAAAATGGGCCGAGGTGATGCCAACATTAAACAACAGTGGTGACATGGCTACACTTTTCTTTTTCAACCATGTGGTTGCCTAGTTTGGTGTACCACAGGCTATAGTTACAGATCATGGGTCGCATTTTCACAATCACATGATGACTAAGTTAACTACTAAGTTAGGAACTTCACATGATAGTTCTACTCCTTATTATTGCAAGCTAATGGACAAGTTGAGGCCGTCAACAAAGTCCTAAAGTGAATTATTCAAAGAATGATAGGGGTTCATAAACGAAACTGGCATTTAATAATGTACTTGGCTTTGTGGGCGTATTGAGCCTCGGTGAGAAATGCAACTGGATTCACACCCTCTCATAAGAAACGAATCAAGGTGCAATATGATAGAAATGTCAAGCCTCACATTCTCTCAGAAGGAGACAAGGTCTTGCTTTACGATCAGGAAGCTGATAAACTAGGAGCAGGAAAATTTGAACCACTATGGATGGGTCCTCATATTGTCAAGCGTGTTTTGGCAAAAGAAGGCTACGAGTTGGTGGATTATGATGGAATTCCATTGTCGCAGCCCCGAAACGGGTTGTATCTCAAATGTTGCTATGCTTAATTTAGTGTAGTAGAAATCATTGTATATATGCTTTAATTGTGTGTGTGTGTGTGTGTCAGTGTGTATTTTAGAGTTTTTATGTGGTTAAGTAATCTACTTTGCCTTTTTTGTAGATGTCGGAATCTTTGGAACCATTTTTTGGTTATGGTGATGGTGCTAGTCATAGTACATAGTGTTGTTGGGAAAACTATCAATTCAGAATGCCCCTATCCCACTCTAAGGTGTGATAGTGCCTTAGCAACAAACAAGGAAAACTATTTTCGTATTCTTCTTTATGAAATGTAAACGAAGAGGAAGGATGTAACTAACCTGTGTCTTTCGCTAGTTTGTTGATCCACTCGCTCTCCTCTTTGTTCGCTTCCCGCTGCCTGCTCCCTCACTGGTCTAGCTTCACCAAGTTCCTGCAAGATCACAGAAGAGGAAAACTACACAAAAGACATAGATTTACATTCATAACTAGCTTAGGATCAGATTTAAGCTAAACATGCAAATATAACAAAGCATCATTGATATACAAACATGTAGGAGAAACTCAAATAGTTTTATTGATATAATAAGAAATTCCAAGAGGAGATACAACCAAGTGAGTCCTGATCCAGCATCTACCTCCCAGCAAAGGAATCCCTTCCTCTCCTCCAACAAAGCATAAATCACCCAATGCACTAATCTCAATCTCAAACCAACAGCAATTCTCTGCAAAGTACCAAATTCCAGCCTCTGGATCTCTCGGATGAGGGATCCATATATAGATGTAAGCAGAGAGGATGAGTCAGCTTATGTTTTGACTTGTGGCTTATCTCTGTCAGTTCTTGCTTCCACTTGGAGGCTGAGAGCCTCTTACTCATCCTTGGTCGAACTCAGTGAGGCAAGTGTCATTGAGGAAGATTCTGGAAGCTTCCATTGTCTGTACACCTCGCGGAATGACACTGCCATTTGGAATTTCTCGCTCAGTGCACCCTGGTAGTGCATTTAGGTGCGTTGCAACGCACCTAGCTAGTGTACTGGGGTGCATTGCAACGCAGGCAGCTAGTAGAGCATCTGAATTGATCCTGAATTGACTGATTCTGAGTAGTTTTTGGTGGAGAACTTCTGGGAGAAGCTGTCATTGGTTGACCTTGTTCCTTTAGGGGCAGGAACAACACTTTTAGGGACTTTGGATCCCTTGGATTATGGACATTTCATGCTCAAAGCTGTAAGGCACAAAAATGTCTATAACAGTTTCCCCCTAAAGTATGAGGTCGTTTATCGGGTGAAATGCTTTATTAGGACGATCCGAAGTTCTTTCAATGCTGGGAGGAGACCTGTAATAAGATACAATACAATACATTATTTTTCATACTGTTTTTCATGATCTAGCTGAGGCGGGCATCCCCATGCTCAGCTTTATAAATTCATCTTTCTGTACATAGAACAGACAATCGTCTGATGGTAGACTGATGATTCTGATGAAATCATCATCCTTTTGGTAGGATGATTATTTGTGTTGCAATGCTGTACATGTCAATGTCTTTATTTTTCCTGAATATATATCGCAGCCCGGATGGATGAAACTAGATCCGGGGTCTTCAATCTCGCCCGATCTTCACTCTAAGTACAAGTCGATCCATGTGAGAAATGTTTTGAAGTCGAACATGGAAAGACATCGGTTGATTACCAGTCAATGATGTAAACTGTTAACAAGCGTGAGAGGAATCACCGATAATGATAATGACCCTCAAGGTACTGCAGTACAATTCACGTGGTGTGAATAAAGGACTTTGTGTCAAACACCACGCAAAATCTTTCGGTCGAAGGTCATTGATGTATACCTGTCGCCGGAAGTGAGAAACTTGCCATTGAGGCATGCAAGCTTCAAAGTACTGAAGGGGTGTTCCTAGATCAACTTCTTGGATAATGAGCTGATGTCGACAAGAAGCGATCTGTCAAAGGAGGGCCTTGATGTATCCCACATTAGTGACACGGAACGGAGCAAATGATTTTGATGGAGGTGAAAACGATCTGATGATATATGGTTCAGTGTGGCGGTCATGAAAGAATGAAGTATAATGTATGGTAGTGGATGGGACACGGGTGACTTCTCTGGATGACTTCTCTTGAACATATCGGCGACACTTGTATGATGGATTGGTAGCATTTACCCCAAAGGTGGATGGTATGGCGAGACCATGGTGATGTGACCGGTGAATGAAACAACCCAACCCGACTCAGGCATGGAGTGGAAGTGTCATGTTCAAGAGCGACTTGCTACCAATAAAAGTTCTTTGAGTTTCTTCCCAATTTTCCCCAGTCATTGCTGACCAGTACCTCTTTATTTTTTTCAAGCTTGAGGAGGATAACATATGCTTGTTCTATAATTTGCCCTTCGGGCAAACCCATCGCTATGTTTTAACGAGCCTAGCGATAGTGAAACTCGTTCTCGTCTAAAGACAATTTTGTCGCTATTAATCTTTTTAACGAGTCTAACGACAAAGATAACTCGGTCCTTTTCATTTTTAGAGAGTCTGAAAAGGTACGTAAAGATAACTCTGGAAGTCCTTTTTCGTCATCTAATCCCTTAAGTCCGAAAAAGTATAAAACAATACAGAAGGGATGAATTTTCGATAGTTTTAACGAGCCGAACAAAACAAGCGCTCGATCTTTTTGTGCAATAATCCCTCAGGTCCAAAAAGATTAAAATCTAGAGGAGGGATAGCACTTCCGGTCGCTTTAACGAGCTGGAAGGCCAAAACTCGGCAATATTTTCATATTTTATGAGTCAGATGAAAAGAGCTTAAAGAAGACTCGTCTTTTGAGGAACGAGTGATAAAACGGGTAGCAGCTGATTCCAGGTAAGGGTTGGAATTTTCCAATCACGGCAGTGTCACAAGGATGGCTAGTGAAATCACTCTTCGCAGCTGTTCCTCAAAATGGGTAAACAATCAAATGGAGGTGAATGATCGGCCAATGGAAAAGTGGAGGTGACGGTGCAAACACGACCAAGGCTTTAATGGCTGATAATGTTACATTCACGGTGGTTATTTACCGGAGGATAGTTCATTTTTTAACGAGCTTAAACGCGGATTGAAACATTTGCTCGATCTTATGTTTATTTTTTAACGAGCATGAACTATGTGCTAAAACTGCTCGATTAATCTAGTCATATGATAAGAATGTCTCATATAAAACGGCAACTTTTAGATATTTGCCCCACATCCTTTCTTTATACAAGCTAGGAAACGACTAATCCCAAAAAACAGATAAATAACCGCTCTTTGCTTGCATTCCAAAAGGTTTGCATGCCCCCAGGTATAAAACAGAGTTTCGAGGTCTCCCTCTATTCGAGCTGACAAAACATTTGTTTTATCAAGAAGGGTCACCCTGTATTCGAGCTGACAAAACATTCGTTTTACCAGGAAGGGTACTACCTCTTACAGGTTACCCAAAGATTGTTCTATTCACACAGCAAATAAAACACTTCTTTGGCGATGTCTACCGAAGCAGACAAAGGTGAGTGACAACGAGCGCCACACGCATAACTTTGACAAGAGAATCTTATTCTAGAACAACCCCTCTTCCAATCACGGACGGGGTACGAACTAGTCATATTCTCCTTTGGAAACCTACTCTATACCCGAAGTTTTCCTGCCGAAGCAGACCAGGACGCATGCCCCTTGGGTTCCAGTCATATCCCTCCGAATTACTCGCACTCATCGGGAGGACGGACTGTGGGTTGAGACATTTCTTGCGTGAAGAGACCATTTAGGGATGGCATATGACTATTTTCGATGCGTGATCTGGGAAATGAAAGCTGGTCCATGAGCTTGACCATTCTTCCTTCGTGCGGAAAACACATTACTCTAAAGAGTGAGGAGACGATGGCTCCCATGCAATAAATATAGTCTCGTCCAAGGAGTAGGTTATAATCTAAGGGTCCTTGAATGACCATCACGTTCATTTGAACGGTCTTCCCTTTCAATGTGATAGGCACATTGGGGAGGATCCCTAAAGGTCGACTGGTTCCTTTATCGAAGCCTGTCAGATTTCTCATCTTAGGCAAAAGTGATGGCGAACCAAGCGCTTTCCAAGCAATAGAGGAAAGGATACTCACAAATGCCCCCTCATCAATGATGGTGCCAGCCATGACCATTCTGTATATTTGAACGATAATTCGGAATGGTATGCTTGCTGGCAAACGGGGTCTGCCTAGTTGGTTCCAGTCGAAGGATACAACTAGGTTGCTTGGTGGTGGGACCGAGTAGACGGCCAGGTATGGCTCTGACGAACTTCCTTCCTGCGATAAAGGAATGGGTGGATTGCCCCCGTGTTCGTCAGAGTTCGTGTTGATGAAGAGAATTTGGACGGTGTCATCCTTATCCTCTTCAGTGACTGTATCATTCGAAGATAAAACCTCTGAAGGCAAGACCGGGTCAACTGTCGCCTCGACCATTTGACTTTCGTCTGGTATGGATTCAGTTGGTTTATCCTCAATGATAGACGCTTCAGCTGACCACTTGAGCGGGCCAGCTAGATTCTCAACTAACGAAGGACTTGGCAAGAGTTTTTTATATCCAGGAGGAAGTCATAACGGTGAAACCGGACGATCATCCAAAACTCTTTTAGCTTCGTCTAAAAAGGGACAACGGTGGAGGGCATGGTTGCCTTCGCACAGTCTACAGGGAGGTCTAGCCCTCCCTTTTTGTCCTGGGACTTCACTTTCGCTAGTTGACGGTGTACTTTCAACATGGCCATCAAAGGTTGACAACACCGGATTGTGCAAACGGGGAGACCAGTCCCTTAGTATCTGAGGGATGCAAGGACAATCTCTGTGAAAGTGGTCTCCCTTGCAAATGACACATGGCGATTTAGGCCTGGTCAGTGCTGTGTGTGGATTTTCATTAGACGACACTTGTTTTCCCTTATTTTCCTTTGGCTCCTTCTTCTTTTTCTCTTTCTTCTTTTTTTCCTTTTTCTCCTTAGGAACTTGGTTTTTAGCTTTACCAGTCCTGTCACGCGAAGAGGAAGGAAGAGAGGAAGAATTAGAGGAAGTAGAAGGTTGGTGGGAAATTCTAGACTCGTCTAACTACTGATTCGACTGTTCAGGAATAGTGGTGTTCTGAATGACATTGGTTGAGAAGAGCCAGACCGGCAAGCCAATTGTCAGTCCTGGAAGCGACAATGTGGCCATATGGGGCGCACCAACATCTCCCCAAGAGGAGAAGGGACTAGGATTTCCACCAAGGGGAATTCCTTGGTCGGTAGGCTCCATTTACTCAACCTAAAGATCAACGCGGGAAAAAGGGTGTGAATATTCCGTTTAAAATAAATTTTAATGATGCTTGGACACAACTTGCTTTTTCAATTTTAAAGAGTCGAGAAAAAGCAAAAGATGACTCTAGTCTCCTTCGATTTTTAATGAGCCTGAAGTGACAAGTGCTCAGATGGACCTTTTCTGTTAAGGAGTCTGAAAAGGAACAAAAGGGACTGCTCTGGAGTTCTAGGTAGAGGGTGTGCCAAACCAATCGTAAAACCGTAGAATACTTCTTAGGGTACGGGCGGTCAATCTTCCCGAATGTTGTGTTCAGTGCATTGCGATCAGTAGGGCGGCCGACACGGCTTCCTATGGATAAAGGTTTTATGCCTATAGGGGTCTCCCAATATATACTCGACGGTACGTGGGAGCACAATCCATACTGGCACTTATCGTCTCTCAGGAGGAATCACCCAACCATCAGTGAGGCAACAGTTACCAGGTTTTACGACGCCGGAACACGTCTCTAGCCTAGACCTCTATGTTGTGCGTTAAGTTACAAAGCGTTGTTAAGTTCATTCAATTTATTTTAGGTTGATCTTTCTTAGAAGTTTGCCTTTTTGGATCACCACAAGATGTAGATACAATTCCTAAATGCAGTCTAAAGATGATAAGCAAGCTTTTATCTCTTTTCAACAATGAAAATCTTAGCTACAAGGGGAAAAGAAAGACATAATCTTTTCTCAAAGAGCATAGAGCACACTGTAAATGCACTTTTCCTAAATTAATCCATACAAACTGTCAAAATGCAAATGCACTTGTGCATGTATTTGTTTTCACTTTCTTAATATTGATGCCTAAAAAGAAAGTTGTTGTACAAATTTGAATTCGATTTCAAGTGAAAAACACAAACAAGCTTCTTTTTAAAAACAAAAAGACGATTACGACACTTTATGATTTTGAAGTAAACACTTGTTTCGACACTAGAAATCCACAAATTCAAACCAAAAGACAAAAGTAAAAGCGTAATCAACTGTCAACAGCAAACAAACTTACTCCTAAGATCAAAACGACACTTACGACAGGTCTAGATCTAAAGGCGACAGTATGACTAGTTTACTTTTGTAATGGGAAACTGCAAATGATGTAACAAATACACAAAAACAAATACAGCTTCTTTTATACAACTGAGGTGGAATTAAGGCAAAGAAAAGGGGTTTTCAGATAGGCACCCACACTGATAACAGGCTGCAAAAATCAGAGATAAAACTGAACAAAAAGAAGCAAAGAACCACAGCTGCACAGGGCAAAGGCTGATCAGCGCACCTGTTGCACAGAGAAACTGAATTGCAGTGCAGGTAGCCCTCTCGGGACCTGCGTTGAAATGTAGAGTCTCTTCACAGAGCTTGCGCTGAAGCAGAAACGAGAATTGTCTCTGGGTTCTGGGTCACAGTTTGCAGTTTGATCTATGGTTTTTGGCCGGATAAAGGCTATCAATAAGGTACAATTAGAGGGATGATTTAAAGGAGGACTAAGAGCTATCACAAAGGGTTGTTAGAGCATTTGTGGATCAGCTGTTCAGATCATAAATAGGCCCAGTGAATGGACTAGAGTAGCAGATCTCTACTTTGCATTTGTAAATGGCAAATGCAGTTCGATTCGCCACTCCTAAGTTTATGAGAAGAACAACAATAGAAACACAAATAAACTAACTAGATACGATCCCCAGCGGAGTCGCCAATTTGTTGTTGGGAAAAGTATCTATTCAGAACGCCCCTATCCCACTCTAAGGTGTGATAGTGCCTTAGCAACAAACAAGGAAAACTATTTTCATATTCTTCTTTATGAAATGTAAACGAAGAGGAAGGATGTAACTAACCTGTGTCTTTCGCTAGTTTGTTGATCCACTCGCTCTCCTCTTTGTTCGCTTCCCGCTGCCTGCTCCCTCACTGGTCTAGCTTCACCAAGTTCCTGCAAGATCACAGAAGAGGAAAACTACACAAAAGACATAGATTTACATTCATAACTAGCTTAGGATCAGATTTAAGCTAAACATGCAAATATAACAAAGCATCATTGATATACAAACATGTAGGAGAAACTCGAATAGTTTTATTGATATAATAAGAAAGTCCAAGAGGAGATACAACCAAGTGAGTCCCGATCCAGCATCTACCTCCCAGCAAAGGAATCCCTTCCTCTCCTCCAACAAAGCATAAATCACCCAATGCACTAATCTCAATCTCAAACCAACAGCAATTCTTTGCAAAGTACCAAATTCCAGCCTCTGGATCTTTGGGATGAGGGATCCATATATAGATGTAAGCAGAGAGGATGAGTCAGCTTATGTTTTGACTTGTGGCTTCTCTCTGTCAGTTCTTGCTTCCACTTGGAGGCTGAGAGCCTCTTACTCATCCTTGGTCGAAGTCAGTGAGGCAAGTGTCATTGAGGAAGATTCTAGAAGCTTCCATTGTCTGTACACCTCGCGGAATGACACTGCCATTTGGCATTTCTTGCTCAGCGCACCCTGGTAGTGCATTTAGGTGCATTGCAACGCACCTAGCTAGTGTACTGGGGTGCATTGCAACGCAGGCAGCTAGTAGAGAATTTGAATTGATCCTGAATTGACTGATTCTGAGTAGTTTTTGGTGGAGAACTTCTGGGAGAAGCTGTCATTGGTTGACCTTGTTCCTTTAGGGGAAGGAACAACACTTTTAGGGACTTTGGATCCCTTGGATTATGGACATTTCATGCTCAAAGCTCTAAGGCACAAAAATGTCTATAACACATAGAACCTATCTTCTGCAGCATGGGCCATTTTCGCTCCAAGTGGCGAGTTAGTGAGTTTTCAAGGGATTTGTACTGGTCGTTCGATGAACAATATCGCTGAGTATAGTGTGTTGATTGAACTTCTCTCTGATTCCATTTCACTTGGAATTCGCCAAATCATCATTAAGCTGGACTCACAACTTGTCGTACTGCAACTAACAAACATTTATAGCATCTGAAACCCAACGATTCTTCATGTGTTCCTTAGACTTTGTCTTTTGGAAAGACATTTTGAGTAGATTCAATATCGACATATTTCCAAAAACTTCAACACATTAACTGATTCATTAGAAAACTATGTGTTAAACAGACATTTGTGACACATATAAAAGTAAATTTTTAATTCACATCATTAGTTGAATAGGATTGCATATAACCATATATATAAAAGCTCTGAAAGTAAAAATAGATAGATGTTTTAAAAGTTTTTACAAAATTTGTGTCCAAGACATGTTTGGTGATCTGACCTAAAAACTCAAAATGCATGCAAAAATTATCCTAAGTAGGCCTAGTGATGCTCATGATAACAGGTCACAACCTGAGGTATCATGCGCAAGAGCTGCATCCAATGGCTAGGAACACCAATAGTATGGAGCTGCAGCCTCATAGGAAACTCCACGATCTAGACATTTGGAATACTGAGGGTTAATCCTTCTACATGATCTTGCAACTCTGCCAGTGTCTCAGCCAAATCCAAATCATGGAGAACTGATCTCCCAACATTTCTCCACGTTAGCTCACCTGCCTCCTGTTGGTGTCTCATAGGTCGAAAAATACCAACATCTGTATGCATGAGAATGATTTTAGTTTATTCTTGGAAACATCAAAAAAAAAAAAAACATGTAGAAACTTAAAAATCAGAAAACATTTGGTCAAAAACAATTTAGCTATAGCACCCCATTGAGCGCCCACTGGTAAACTCAACTCTAGATCTCCACGAAAATATATCCCTGTGTATGGATGCTCCTCGACAACAATGTGTTTTCGATCAAGCCAACTAAATAATGCAATGTAAAATGTAATAAATGACTGACCGGCATGTCTAGTCATCAATTCGACCCACCTCTGCATTCGTGGATCTCTAGGACTAGCTACACCTAGTGTTACATGCTGAGGTTGCATCAATGGAATTCTCTCTAAGGTAAAAGAAATTAAGAGTGATCCATAGCTAAATTTCTTTGTCTTACCACTCTTTACCTTTGTCGGCTACTCTTTCAATGAAGAAAGTACTACCTCACACTAGTTGAATAAAGTTGGCTCAAGATTCTCAAGTGCATACTGCATGTATGATCTGTTCGCTAGATGAAGTGTCACACTGCCTACCAACTTTGCGATGGTGAAAAGGATTTTTCTCAGGGGAAAATCATGATTATCTTTCATGATTATCTTTCCATCCTTGCTAGGCTGTGTACCTGGCCAAAAGAACTGTCCCATAAGGGACCACTTTGTCCCTTATGTGAAAATCCTAATCCGTTGGATCCCATGATTGAACTAGGAATTGCAATAGCTCTGATTGTTGCCTCATTCTGGACAACCTGAAGTATTTGAGCAACCCACAATTTTTTAGGTCCTCAACTATACCGGGATCATTTAGGGAAACCATGTCTTGTTCTTCATTCTTTCTTTCTCACCAAGTAATAGAAATTCTGATCTGATGAAATCCTGAAATCAAACCATAAGCTTAGTTAGGATCCTTTTCATGCAAAAAAATGGAGAAATTTTGGGCCAAACAAGTGGAACAAGTTTTTGAAACTTTCCTAGCGTAGCCCAAGCAAGGAGACAGTGCGATGTAGAGTAGTTGTCTTTTTGTCTGGGTGCTCCCCAATGCAGTTTTTGACATGGAAGTCTGTGTTGATCCTAGGGCAAAATATTCTAACCCTAGGGGCCCTAAAAACCCTAAAAACTTGCATGAAACTGTAAAATAATGACATAAAAAGAAAGAGGAGGGTAGATCTCCTACCTGGTCAGAATGACATGAGAAATGGTCCACAGAATCTCTCACAATTATCTGCTGGAGATCGAGGTAAAAATAGGGTCAGAGCACAAACTAAATGGTAAATATCAAATGTTAAAAATAACATGGTAAATTCTTGTTTTTATGTTTATTTCATGTTCATTAAATGAGTAAACTTTAGTATTTACCTATTTTTACCAATGAAACAAGTATGCTTGATCCATTTGGTGTTGCTTTGAACAGATTTACAACTGACTTACAGAATTTTACGTGCATGATCGTGAATTGTACTTTGACCACAGAGCATACTTTTATCTCTTTTTCAAGCTCTGTTAAACATCGAAAAAGGAACCCCCTTGGAGTCCTCTTTAAGCTCTTTTCAGACTCTCGAAATATGAAAATATTGTCAAGCACTTGTCCTTTTCAGCTCGTTAATGGATTGGAAATGACATCTACTCAGTATAAGTTTAACCCTTTTCTGGACTGAGATAGATTATTTACGAAAAAGGAATATGTTGATCGAACATGGTCAATAGGTTCTCTCTTGTATTGTTTTATGATTTTTTGGACTTAAGAGACAAATCTACGAAAAGGAACTTATGGAGTTTTATTTTTGTCCCTTTTCAAACTCTCTAAAAATTAAAAGGAACGAGCTATCATCGTCATTAAACTCGTTAAAACATCAAATAGCATCAAACTTGTCCATCATGACAAGACCAGGTTTCACCTTTACTAGACTCGTTAAAACATCACATAATGATGGATTCACCTGAAGGGTGGAATTATACAACAAGAATATGTCATCCTCCTCAAGCTTGATAAAAAATAAAGAGGTACTGGTCAACAATGACTCCAGAAAATCAGAAAAGAGGTAAACCAATTTATGGCAGTAGGTTGCTCTTGAACATGACACTTTCACTTCATCATTGTGACTACATGGGTTGGGTTATATACTTGAAGATCATCATACCTTGGTCTATCTTACCATCCATTACTTTGGTTTTGGGTCAATGTTGCCAATTCATTTAGTGTCGCTGACATGTTCAAGAGAAGTCACTCAGTTAAAATTCATCCTTTGCAATACTCATAAAACTTCATTTTCATGACCACCATTCCCGAACCTTGTGTTTTCAATCAAATTCCATCTCTAAAATCATTACATTCGTTTCGTTTTGTTGATGTGGGATACATCAAGGCCCTTCTGTGACGAGTCGCTTCTTATCGACATCATCACATTATCCAAGAAGTTGACTTAGAAACACCCTTCCAATACCTTGAGGCTTGCATACATCAATGGCAAGTTTCTTGCTTCCAGCGATAGGTTGACATCACTGACCTTCGACTGAAATACTTTGTATGGTGTTTGACATCAAAAAATCCATTCACACCATGCAGAATGTACTGCAATACCTTGAGGATCATTATCATTATCAGTTATTTCTCTCACATTTATTAACAACTTACATCATTGGCTGGTAATCGGACGGTGTCTTCCCATGTTCGACTTCATATCACATATTCACATGGTTAGACTCGTACTTGAGAGAACGATTGAATGAGATAGAAGACCCCAGATCTACTTTCATCCATCCAGGCCATGATTTCAGGAAAGTACCAAATCATCCATACAATGGCTTTACATTGATGGTCATCCAATCATCTCTAGATGACTATCTCTGTACTTGTAATGAAAGTTTATATGTTGAGCATGGGTCTGCCTTCCACCAGTGATTCATGAGAAAAAAATCAAGATATCATGATATTATGTATTGTAATCGACGCAGGTCACCATCCTCTTCGGAACCTCCTCATCACATCGTAAAGCATATCACTCGACATTATTATTTTTGACTTCATGCTTTAGGGGGAAACTGTTACAGATCTATTTGGGCACATCACTCCCATAATTCAGATCAGTACTTTTAGGGATCATCAAACCCTAATTCAGTTGATACATGCCCTAGACAAGTCATCACTTTGAATGCCTCCTTCCCTGATAGTTTCTTGGCCTAAAACCCTCCAGAAATGCCTTCTTGAGGGACCTGCACAGCCTTGGTTAGGGGTAAGTGCACTTTAGTGTACTAGGCCGATGTCAGGGTGCTTTCTAGAGCACTTAGGCCCACTTTGACCTGCGTTGGGTGAGATTGAGCGAAATCATCATAGGGTTCTATGAATATTCTTATCTTCTGGAGCCATCCAGAAGATTCCCACACTTATCATCTCGTATGAGCTCGAAATTGGATAGGAAATGAGTTAAGTAACCTCCTATCCTCTCATCCCTTCCTCCATGGAAACTTACTCTAATTTTTGAAGGCCATTTAATACCCTCATTTATGACAAAACCTCCTCCATTTTCTTATAAATTGAGCACTCATCTAAGTGATCAAGGGCTAGACTTTGAGAATTTGTAAGGAGATACTGTTGGCGTGAGGATTGAGATTGTAAGAAAGTATTGTTATGTTGTTGAAGTGTTGTTCTTTTGATGTGATGCTGGTTGGAACCCAAGCTGGATGAGTGATAATGGATCAGACTTCATGGTACTTGTCGAGCGGATTAAGTTTGAGGAGGAACGATGGGAGCCATACAAAGGAGACAAAGGTAAAGCAAAAGATAACAAGTAGGTCCCTTGTCTTATTTATCTTCTATAGAAAAAGGTTAAGTGCTTTAAATCTATTGTTCTAGGTGTAGCTACCCACCTAGGGAAATTGTGTTTATCCATAGATGCAAAATTCCACATAACACACATGCTTGTTGACTAGGTACTTTAATGCAAAATTGTCTGTATACATCTTAAAGTGTCCACCTAGCAAGTAATGCATAAACTTCTGGAGCAGTACACCATAGCAAACCCTTCGTGCTCCATCCTTGAATAGTTCTTTTCAGCCTTTGACAACTTCCTGCTCGCAAATGCTATCGAGTGATCTAATTCTCCTTCACTGGCTTGCGTCAGCACTCCTCCCAACATGATATGTGATGCATCCACATGCACGTGAAATTCCTTCTTCAAATCTGGGAAGAATAGGATTGGCACGGTGACCATTTTCTCTTTTAACACATCTAGGCTCTACTAAAATTCTTCATTCCAACAGAATGTAGCATCCTTCTTTAATAGCTTTTACATCAGTGCAATAATCTGGGCATAACTCTTGATGAAATTCCAATAGTATCCAGTATGACCCAGCATTGTGCGCAGTTGTTTAACACTCCTCGGCCTCCAAGTTAATTATGATGTGATCTTAGTGGGGTCCACCATTAATCCTTGTATGCACACTACATGACCCATCAATATTCTGAAAGGGACGCAAAATAGACACTTCTTCAAGTTTGGTGTGATCTGATACCTCTAGCACATATCCAACATTAAGCGCAAACTAGCTACATGGCGCTTTACGAGCCCAAACACTGTCCAATCATCAAATTATACCTCCAAAAACTTGTGAATGAACTCTTTGAACGCGCAATGACTATGCACGAAAAGATCGTCAGCGCATTCTTAAGGCCAAAAGGCATTACAATATACTGAAAACATCCCCACTCGGTCGTGAAGGTAGTCTTACTCCTATCTTCCTACATGATATTTATCTAATGGTATTCAGGGAACCCATCTATAAATGAATATGGCTCCTATCTGCCAACATTATCTTGCACTTCATCTGTGAATGAGGTTGCAAGCATTGTTCAAATTCTTGAGATCTATAGAAATC
Organism: Pinus tabuliformis; assembly: GCA_031772625.1. Classification (NCBI taxonomy): domain Eukaryota; kingdom Viridiplantae; phylum Streptophyta; class Pinopsida; order Pinales; family Pinaceae; genus Pinus; species Pinus tabuliformis. Next base: position 148,874,873 of record CM062804.1, on the reverse strand, counting down.
CTTATCTCATCCTTCTGCTTCTTTTTCTAAACTACTATGGGGCTTACCCAATCAGACTCCTCCACTGGTTCAATAATCCCTGCTGCAAGCATTTTATCCAACTCTAAGTAGACCTTTTCTTTATACTTTGGATTAAGGCAATATGGCCTCTACTTCACAGGCTTTGCATCTAGTTTCAACGTTATTTTCATCACTCCTAAATCCCCTATTATCCCCTTCAAGTCCGAAAAATTTGTAGGGAACAAATCCTGGTATTCACAGAGAAACTCAGCAACCTTATCCACTATAGCATCATCCCAGTAGTCCCCTATCTTCGCAAAAATCGTCTCCGCCTCCGTTCCAATGTTCACTTGTCTAGTTTTCAGTGACGCGATGATATATGGATTCTCTATCTGCGGCCCCTCAACTTCGCGGTGACCTTCTATCTCTGGGATACTAATGTTCGTTGGATCTTCCTCTTCTTCTTTAGTAGTCACATTGTAGCACTCCAGTGCATGGCGCAGCCGGGTGGTCCAATATGATTGAATCAAATCCAAGGGATCTTGTGGTATTCTAAAGATCATTGCTTTGACCTCCTGCAATGTTTCATCGATGCACTCAAATCCGTCCTCAAATTTGAATATCATTAGGAGCCCCTGCCTCAAAATATCTCATTATCCATGTCATGGCACATCTCTATTTCCAAGTACCAATTCATCGTTATTACATCCAAAGTGTGATAGAATAGATGCACCCACTCCGGTTGTGGTTCTACTCCATAAGCATCAGCCCATTTTTCTAAGTGATTACGTGGATCACTCCTCCCATTGTATTTCTCTGTCAATCACACTTTTGGGCGACCAAATCGTACCCTCATCATTCTTATGTATTTGCACCATCCATCAAAATTTTCTTTATGTGTACCCCACCATCTTTTGGGCGCAGCGTGCAACGCCAAGTTCAAGGCCTGGAAGCGATGCTTCTCTGGAACTTTGTTATAGACATATTTGGGCACTGCAACCCCAATCACATATGTCCATAAACCAAGGGCTTCTAAACCCCTAAAAGTGTTTTTTGATACCCTAAAGGAACAAGGTCAGCTAATTACATCATTTCCTAGAAGTTCTCCATTTAAAACTACTCAGAACTGGTCAAAAATGGACCATACAGACTGCTACATGCATAGGGTTCAATGCATCTCACCTATTACACATGGAGGGTGCGATGCATATTGGAAAGACATTCTGTAGGGTGTGATGAGCGAGAGCAGAAAATGGTAGAAGCAGTTTGCTAGGTGGAAACCCAGAGAATCTTCTAGAAACTACTCATATGACACTTTCCTCTCTAAATTCGCCCAGGGACGAGTAAGAGATCATGAAATATCTAAGTGGAACCAAGAACTATCAGTGAAATGACACTAATCAAAATCCCAGAAGCTGACTCACTCTCCTGTAAACATCTATATATGGATCCCTCATCCTAGAGATCCAGAGGCTGGAATTTTGTAATTTTCAAGGAAGTGTTGTTGGTTTCACTTTGAAGACATTATTGGGTGATCTTGCTTTGTATGAGGTGAAGAGGGCTTTCATGATGGGAGGATGATGGTGGATCAGATAGCTTGGTTGTAATCCTCTCTTCTACTACTTTTATCAATAAAGCTATTTGATTTTTCCTCCATATGTTTGTATATCTCTGAATCTTGTATTTGTATATGCATTTATATGGTTAATGTACATTTGATCCTACATTGTTTATGGTTATAGATCTCTATGCTTTGATGGTATTTTTCTGCCTTGAATCTATAGGTGTTCTTTGAAGTGGAACAAGTGAGAAAGGAGTGGTGAAATCTCTATCAAGGGAGAGAGGAAACAAGCAAAGAGACTAGCGAAAGATTGGGGTTGGTACTCTATGCGTCTCTCTCATCTATCACTCATAAAGGAAAACACAACTTTAGTTTGTTTGTTTCTAAGATAGCTACCCATCTTAGTGGGACTACTCTGAATGGACACTAGTATTCCCGATAAAAAAAAATGGCGACTCCACTAGGGAGCAAATAGTTTGTTTGTTTTGTTACTGTTGTTTTCTTTATAAACCACATACGGAGCCTGATGTTGAGCTAGCTAGACTTTGAACTGCTTTTGCTAATGCAACTGCAAAGTAGATCAACGCTGCTTCAGTCAATCTCTGGGTTCATTTATGAACTAAAAATCTAGCTTGCAAACATCCTAAGTGCCCTGGTGGTAGCTCAAATAACCTCATTAGATCAAACCCTATACTTTGTGTTTACTGACTATCACTAGCTAAGCCTAAACCCCTGAACTTACCTACAAACTGTGAGTGAAAACCAACCTCAGTATCGTCATTAGACCATCGCACGGTCTCTTCTTGGAAATCTAGATGCATCACACCACCCGTGTGTTGCAGGTGAGATGCATCCCTATTTCCCTGTGTTACAAGTGCGATGATTGAATGTGACTATTTCTGCCTCCAGATTTTGGTTTTTTCTTCATTGTCTTCATCTTTATTCAGTATTTTTACTGTCTATGATCAATATATCTCTGTTGAAACCATCTTCCTTTACATTATTCAGCCTCCATCAGAAGGAATTGTGAATGTTTTTTTATGTATTTTTCATCATTTACAGTTCTCCTTTGCAAATAGTAGCTTAATCAAACTGTTGTCCTTTGATTTGAAAGTGTCACAAGTGTCATTTTTAGTCAAGAAAAATATTGTCACAAAGCATTCCTCTTTTAGAGAGTCGATTACACTTTTCCCATTGTATTTGATTTGAATTAATAGTATTTCAAGTGTCGAAAGAAATTTTAAATTCGAAATCGCAAAGTGTCATCTTGGCCTTACTTTCGTTTTTGAAAAGAAAATTGTTAGTACTGTCGCTTTCTAAGAAGATAGTTCAGATCTATACTTAGTTTTCTTTTTGTCATTCTCACATTAAGGAAACTGAAAAACAATACACGCATGTGCATTTTCATTAAGACTACATCCTAAAGTTGATTTAGGAAAAGTGCATCTAGTGTGTGCTCTCTGCTCTATGTTGAAAGAATTTCATCTCTTTTTCCTTAGTAGCTAGGATTTTCATTGCAAAAAGAAAGTAAATGACTGTTTATCATCTTAGATTGCATATTTAGGAATTGTATATCTACATCATGCGGTGAACCTTAAAGGCAAACTTCTTAAGAAAGATCAACTGTAAAATAAACCTTCATGAACATAAAAACGCTTTGGAACCTAACGCACAACATTTAGAAGTCTAGGATAGAGACGTATTCCTGCGTCGTAAAGCCTGGTAACTATCACTTTCATCATAGGTTGGGTGATTCCTCCTCTTTGAGATGACAAGTGCCAGTACGGACTTGTGCTCCCACATACCGTCGAGTATATATTGGGAGACCACAATAGGCTACATCCTTTATCCTTAGGAAGCCATGTCTGCCACCCTATCGATCACAATGCACTGAACACAACATTCGGGAAGATTGATTGGCGTACCGTAAAATGTATTCTACAGTTTTTTGATTGGTTTGGTAATCCATCTGTCTAGATTTCCAGAGTAGTCACTTTCATTACTTTTTAGACTCATTAAAAGAAAAGGTCCATCTAAGAACTTGTCACTTCAAGCTCATTAAAAATCGAAGGTGACTAGAGTCATCTTTAGCTTTTTCTCGACTCTTAAAAATTTAAAAATCAAGTTGTGTCAAAGCGTCATAAAATTCATTTAATTCGGAATAATATTTTCCCTTTTTTATTTTGAGTTGATCAAGTAATCCGCAATCGTGGAAGAAAGTTAATCAAAACCCCGTCATTCGCAGAGACTAACAAGTCAACTGTCTTTAACTCCAGAAACGAAACCATTCCGGGAAAAGCGATCTCGTTTAACTAGGTCAAAGTCTCCTGGTTTATTTGAAACTTATGTTTCAACATCCTTAGAGACTCCATTTACTCTAACTATTTCTGGTATCCCTGCCTCTACATAAGAAGTTCCACAGTTACAAGAGGAAACTAGAACTGATCCTAGTGTAACGGTAAACACATCTATTTCTGAACCAACTCCATCTAGGACTGATTTGGAAGGTGTCACCCCTCCAACATCTGTTACTGTAGAGTGTGTACCTTCTTCGGCACCAGAAATATTTTACGGACCTGACGGTCTGCCTATTCCACCTGGACTGATTGCGATAGAAGAGATTGTGGAGGATATTCCATCCAGTACCCCACCGCATTTTGGAACTGGGATCCACCTATATCCTTCTAATTCAAAAGTTATTCAACCTTCATCGCAAGTTCCTGTAGAATCACTAGGAATTCTTTTGGATAGACTCAATATGTCTAAACAACCATCGACATCTAGGACTGTGTCATCTGATACAGCAGTAGCAGAAACTCCTGCCACTACTCTGACAATGTTCGTTGGTATACCATCTGTCCCAACTAGCTCTCAAATACTAGATGGAGTCCACCCAAGGACTGTTTCAACAGTATGGTCTGTTCCCATTTGTTCGTCTGGAATAATATCTGGAATTTCCTATGCTGAGTCTCAGCAAATTGATCCTTCACAACAGTATCAATTTGGGCAGTACAGTCTACAAAGACCAATTTTTCCTTTGAACACTGGATTGCCACCATATGGGGGGCAGTATTCCTTTTCATTGTTCCCTCCAGGAGAACAACCATATGAGAGTTCACAACAGATTTCAGGTCAAGCTGGAATTGCATCAGTGGTTGGGTGCCAATACTGCCTCAACAGCTAATTTTTGTATACTCAATGCAACCAAATCTACTTGTGTCAAATATCCCCACTACACCAGCTATTGTAACAATGTCACAAGTACAAGCATTGCCTGTTGTATGTAAACCTCAAGTCTCTCAGGTTGTAATACAATAGCCTCTTGTCTCCATGACACAACCACAATCGCCAATTAGTGGCTCCTTAAATAAATGACTCAGGCTCAAATGAGTACTATCACCCCTCATCTTGGTCAAATATCCAATATTGGACAACATCAAATGGCTTCACAACCATGGCTGGTGCAATATAAACAACCACAATTCCAGTAAGCTTACTGAGGACATGAGCAACAAAGCTTTGCGGGTAATGGGCAGCCGTATATTCAAAACGGTCACCATCAATCATATCATAATGGTTATGCCCATCAACCTTATCAAAGTTATGAGCATCAAATACATTATGCTGGTATGCAAAGACCCACTACTCAGGAGATCCCATCTTATCTTGGGTATGCTTCACCAAAACTGAATCAGCAGTTGCCTTTCGTCGCAACATTGGAATTAGCAGATCTGAATCAGCTAACAAATGATCTAATTGGTTACACCCCTTGGTGGCCGACGATTCCTCATAAAATTCCGTCAGATATTCCTAAATTCAATGGAAATCCAGGTGAAGATCCGTCGAATCATGTGATGACCTTTCATCTATGGTGTTCATCCAACACTCTCAATGATGATTTGATTAGGCTTCGCCTCTTTCAGCGAACGTTAACTGGTCCGGCAACAAAATGGTACATCGAATTGCCTAGAGCTTCATTTGATAACTTTAGAACCCTTGCGACAACATTTTTAACCCATTTTTAGCTACCCATAAGGTACGAAACAGGAACAAAGCTTCTTACCAATTTTAAATAGACGACAACCACTCACATATCTGATCATATTCATGAGTGGTGATGTCATCATCAAATGGTAAAAACATATGTTCTTGATCAGCTGCTAGCTGAATGGTTTATTAAGTCATTATTACCTTCTATTACAGAAGATGTGGCAAAACGGGGGGTTGTCACTAAAGAGCAAGTCATTATTCGTGTGCAATATCTAGACTTGATTTATACTCAGTCTGGCACGCTCTACGACAAAATCCCTGATGCTCCTAGACTAGAGTTTTCTGTTCCTCATCCTCCTAAATCAAACAAAGACTCTCATGCTGGTGATGGCGTGATAGGTACAACCAGCACGAAAACCACAAAGGCTACATCTAAGAAAGCCTGTACAGTTTATGGTCAAAATTCAAATGAAGAACTTCTTGCCTCAGAGGTTAATGTCGTGTTGACTGACAAAGGCAAAGAACTGAAGCAGCCAGGGGGCAAGAAGAAAGGGAAAAGCAAAAAGAAAAAATAGGATTATTCATCTCCTAAAAAATCTTCTGCAAACCCTTATGGGCAAAAGAAACCTAATCAACCATGTCTCATATCTGATGAGGACCATTGGACGAGAGGTTGTCCATATAAAGCTAAGGTTAATTTTTTTTTAAAAAATTCAAAAACCTCAGCGGTATTGACTGATCCATTTCCAAACCCAGAAACCAATATGTTTGCTAGCAACAATTCTTCCCCATCCCAAGTGCTTATGTTGTCCATTTCAAAACAACAAAACGATGCTTTGATATCGACAAGGAATAAAGATTATGGGAATCCACAGCTGTAGAACAACAAGGCTGCAGATCAACCCAGTAGTTCGACAACAACTTCAACCAAAGTTATGCCACCCATCATTCCTAAGCTAACGATAAAGCCGCCAAAGGGAGTAGTACACAAATCGACATTTAATCGTCATGCTCGAGCAACACAGAATTATAATATAGTACAGGATCTGGCCCAATCACCGTCCTCTATGTCGACACTTGAAGTACTGCAAAATTGCACCACACAAAAGCAGGCTCTATTATCGGCAATATGTGGGATTGACCCAGCAAATTCTAATCTCATGGCCTTTAATCATAAAGGATATGAACCTCAGTTACCAGCTCAACTCACTTTCCTCATACAATTGAAAGCCCTCAACAAAACTTTTCATCGAACAATTATTGATGAGGGGGCATCTACCTGCATTATGTCAATGAGTTGCTGGAAAAATTTAGGCTCACCACCCTTGTCAATATCATCAACGACATTAAAAGCATTCGACGGATGAACATACACCCTGTACAGGATTTTAAGTAACTTGCAAGTTGAATTGGGGAGCAAGACGGTAGAAATTGATGTCGATGTTATCAATGAAACCCTCGATTACAATATCCTACTAAGAAGGCCCTGGATTTATGATATGGTTGCTGTTGTATCAACTTACTTTAGAAAGATTGCATTTCCTTTCCAAGGAGGAAATACAATTGTTGATCAACAAACCTTTCTCCCCAACAATTCACAAGTTACAGGAAGCATTCCAATGATCCATGTAAGCTCTCATTCGCTTCAAAATGTCGGAGTAGGCATACTGAAAGACCCTACCTTGATGGGTACTTTTTCCCTATCGCCTCTGAGTAATCTGGTAGAAGTGGCAATAGTAGGAACCTACAATATGATATCTTCCATTCAGAAGATTTCCGAACATTTTGTTAGCATGGATCATCAACAGGTATTGCCTCCAAGCCCAATATAGATTTTGTAGCAATCAATTTTCTCGGCCTGGGCAACAAACCCAAATCAATGCTCATCGAGTGTTTGGGTAGATAGGTCGAAGGAATATGGCACCTCTTCAGATCCTTGGTCACATGTACTTTATACAGAAGAAGGAATTATTCAGTCGATGATGATTGGAGAGGCACCATGGGAAGATTATCACCATCGTTCCCATTTTCCGGATTACAACGAAGATTATTCCAACGACCTTGATCATCCTTTAGTTTTTTATTTTCTATCAAATACTGTAAATACGGTGGATTCCGAGTGAAATTTGTCGAATATTGAAGAAACTATCGCCATAAATATCTCGACCAAACCTGATGTTGTAGAGAATATTCATGTTAGCAAATCTTGTTCTTCTCCATAACTGGAAATATATTGCGCTCTCTTTCACGAATTCAGAGATGTCTTTGCATGGTCATATGAAGAAATGCTAGGCATTGACTCAAGCATAGTTGAACATGAAATCAAGATGTATCCAGATGTCAAACCGGTACGACAATGGCTGCGACAGGTGCACCCAAAGAAAGCCGTAGCCATCAAGGCAGAAGTTGAAAAACTTTTACAGGGTGGTTTCATTTACCCGGTTCCTCTAACTGATTGAGTATCAAATATTATTCCTCTGATGAAAAAGCAACGAACGATTAGAGTGTGCATTGATTACAGGGATGTAAATCAAGCTTGTCCAAAGGATAACTACCCTACACCCTTCATCGACCAGATAATTGATGAATGCACTGGATGTGAAATCTTTTCATTTATGGATGGATATTCTAAGTATAATCAAATAAATATCGGCCCACAGGACCAGTCAAAGACTGCATTTATATGTTCATGGGGCACATTCACGTACCACAAATTACCTTTTGGTTTGAAGAATGCAGGGGCAACCTTTCAGAGGGCTATGAATTATGCCTTCCATGACATCAAGAACATCGTTCAACCATATCTCGATGATCTTCTAGCTCATTCGCGAAAGCAGACTGATCATCCACAACATTTGAGAGCTATGTTTCTACGTTGCCGACATTACAACATACAACTCAACCCACACAAGTGTGTGTTTTGTGTCGGTTCTGGTCATTTACTTGGCTTCGTAGTTTCTAAGGATGGAATTCAACTCAACCCATGTAAGGTTCAGGCAATCATCAATATGCCTCCACCTTCAAATTTGCTTCAGATTCAGAAAATCCAAGGGAAAGCAAACTTTCTAAGTAGGTTCATTCCAAATTACGCCGAACTTTCAAAAGGTTATATGTGTCTTTTGAAAAAATAAGTACCCTTCAACTAGGAACAGGTTGCCCAAGCTTCGTTTGATGCTCTAAAGGAATCCCTAACAAAAGCATCATTAATGTGCGCTACTGATTATCAAAAATACGTTAACCTATATCTAGCTGCAGTAGATACAACCATCGCAATGGTTCTAGTTCTAGAAGAAAAAGGAATTGAACACCCTGTCTATTATTTAGGCTGAAACTTAAATGACACAGAAAGCAAATACTCCTATGTTGAAAAGATGGCTCTTGCAGTTGTTCAAGCAATACAGAGATTTTGACACTATATCCTCTTTCGCAAAAGTACCATTTTGTCATATTGCAACCCTATGACTTACATTCTATCACGTCAGTTACTTGGGGGTAAATATTCGAAATGGATAGCTATTTTGCAAGAGTTTGATCTGGAATTTGTAAAATCCAAATCAAAGAAATCTCTAGTTTTCACGGAGTTATTATGAGACTTCCCATCATCGTCCAACGATTCAACATCTAAAGCAACAATTGTGGATGAATCTTTGTTTCTGATATCGTCAAGCGATCCGTGGTATGGATATATAATCATCTATCTCCAAACCCAAACATACAAGCCTAATACCTCTCGCTCTAAACAATGACGTATTTGATACCAAGAAAAAGACTACATGATCGTCGGTGATACACTTTACCGTCGTGGTATCAATACAGTTCTGCGAAGGTGCCTCACCCATGAGGAGGCTGAAAAAGTCCTGAATGATTGTCATTCAGGTGTGTGTGGGGGGAATCAATCTGGTTACACCATGGCACAAAAGATCTTACGAGTAGGTTACTTTTGGCCAACAATGTTCAAAGATTTCATAACCATAGTCAGAAGTTGCCATGCTTGTCTAATCTTCGACCGCAAAACCAGAATACCACCCGCACCTTTGCAACCAGTAGTTGCTCTTGGGCCATTCGCCAAATGGGGCATAGATATCATGACATGTAACCCCACCTCAGCTGGGGGGCATGGGTATATCATAGTTGCAGTTGACTATCTTACGAAATGGGCCGAGGTGATGCCTACATTAAACAACAATGGCGAAATGGCTGCTCTTTTCTTTTTCAATCATGTAATCTCTAGGTTCAGTGTTCCACAGGCTATAGTCACAGATCATGGATCGAATTTCTGCAATCACATGATGGTCGAATTGGCTGCCAAATTAGGATTGTCCCACGACAGTTATACTCCATATTATCTGCAAGCTAATGGACAAGTTGAGGCCATCAACAAAGTCCTGAAGCGCATGATGCAAAGGATGATTGGAGTCCACAAATGGAGTTGGAACCTAATCCCGTACTCAACCTTGTGGGCATACAGAACCTTAGTAAGGAATTTCACCAAGTTTAGACCCTTTCAGCTGGTGTATGGCCTGGAAGCTGTATTACCGATTCAGTGTGAAATTTCATCTCTCAAGCTTGCAATCGACCTTCTCCCCAGAACTTCAAAGGAAGAGGCTTGTTTCTTGGAACTAATCCAGTTGGATGAAACCCGTCGTGATGCCACCTTGGCTAACGAACCTCATAAGAAACAAGTTAAGGTGCAATTTGATAAAAATGTCAAACATCGTGTCTTCTCGGAAGGTGACCTGGTCTTGCTTTACGATCAGGAATCCGATAAATTGGGAGCACGTAAGTTCCAATTTTTATGGATGGGTCCCTACATTGTTAAACGAGTGTTAGTAAAAGGAGCCTACAAGCTAGTATATTATGATATAATTCCACCGGCACAACCCTGAAACGAGTTCTACCTTAAGCGTTACTATGCTTGACTAAGTGTAGTAATCTCTTTATATGCTTTTGCTACGTTTTTGTTTTCGTCAAGAGTGATTGTTTTGGTTAGGTAATCCACTTTTGCATTTTTTGTAGATGTCGAACCTATTGGAATCATTTGTTAGATATGACGACGGAGCTAATCGTAGTACACGGAACCTATCTTCTGCAACCTAGGCCATTTTTTATCCAAACAGCGAGTTAGTGAGTTTCAAAGGAGTATGTATTTGTCGGTCAACGAACAACATCGCTGAGTATAGCGCATTGATAGAACTTCTCTCTGATGCCATCGCACATGGCATACACTGACTTATTGTCGGGCTAGACTCACAACTTGTTATCCTACAGCTTACCGGCATCTATTCTGTTCAGAATCCAACTATCTATCATATGTTCCTAAGCGTCATAATTTTGGAAAGGCAGTTTGATTGTATCCAATATCAACACATTTCCAGAAACTTAAACACATTAACTGATTCGTTAGCAAATTGTGTGTTAAACAGACATTTGCAACATTTATAAAAGAAAGCATTTCAATCAATATTTGCATCAGGATCATATAACTTAACCAAAGTAAAGATCCGAAAATCAAAAATATATATAATTGTTTATAGTTTATCAAAATGTTCTGTGTCCAAGACAAAATCAGTCACATGACCCAAAAACTTAAAAATGCAGGGAAGCACCCTAGACTAATGGGGCTAGTGATAACAAGTCACTGCCTGTGCAATCATACGTAAGAGACTAGGCCATCAACTCGGCATGCTAGTAGTATGGCACTGCAATCTCAAAGGTAACTCGTCGATCCTCACATCCTGAATACCAAGGGGGAGACCCTCGATATAATGCTACAATAGTGCAAGGGTCTCAGCTACATCCAAATCACAAAGAACAGCCCTCCCTACAGCATCTCCTACTGGAACGGCAGCTGCTACGCTCGGGCACACTACTGGTCACACTGGTCCAATATCTGCACAAATATATGGGTTTAATTAGTCTTGATAACATTTAAAAGACATAAGAACATTATTAAAAAAATAAATAGAGATATGGTCAGATCCTTTTATCTATGAAGCCCCACTGCTCACCAGCCGACAACACCAAATCTGGGTCACCACGTAAGTCCATCCCAGCATATGGATACTCAGCAAAGACCATCTCCTAACGGTTGAACCACTCAAAGAAGGCATCAAAGAATGAAATCTGCGATTGACCAGCATGTCTGGCCATAATATCGACCCATCTTTGCATCCGTGGTTCCGTTGGTATTGGCATTCCAAGTGAAATGTACTCTGGCTACATCAGTGGGATCTTCTCCAAGGAAAAAGCGGTCAGAATAGAACCATAACCAAATTTCTTAGATCTTCCATTCTTCACCTTGGTAAGTTGTTCTTTTATAATTGTAAGTACTGCATCACACCAGTTGAATACCTTTGGTTCAAGGCATTCCAGAGCATACTGCATATAGGACCTGTTGACCAAATGAAGAGACGCACTACCAGCCAATCTAGAAAAGGTGAATAAAATAGTCCTCAAGGACCGGTCAGTGACATATCGAATACTGATCTTACCGTCCCTGCTTGGCTGAGATCCATCTCTACAAAATCGGCGAATAGAATCCCTCACAAATTCACCTCCATGGGTGGATCCTGATAGTGAGAGAGGGGCACCATGCCTCGATAAACTAATCAAGAAGTAGATATCCTGAACTGTCAAAGGGATGGATTTACCTCGAATCTGGAATACTTGGTTGGTAGGATCCCATGCATCGAGAAAGTATTGCAACAAATTGATTTGTTGCCTCATGTTGGATATGCGGAAGAATTTGAGCAAGCCACAGTTCCGCAGAGCAGTCACCATACCCGAATCATGTAAAGAAACCATGTACTCTTCTTCATGCTCGTGTTCACACCATGTAATGACCATCTTGATCCAATGAATCTCTGGAAAAAAAACAAGAGAAGAATTAGGATCCTGATTCAGGAAAAAATAGGAAAAATTTCCGTGAAAAATTAGTGCATAAACTTTCCCTTTTTCACCTATCACACCCCAGCTGTGTACTAGGTGGGATTCATCCTGACTGACCAATGGCCAGCTCAGTATGCATCGCACCTTTCGATGTCACTAGGTTCGATGGGGAGAGAACGAATTGTTCAAACCCCAGAAGCCTAGAAGAATAGGAAAACATGCTCAGAATCAGAAAAGAAAAGAATGCAATTGAAGAGCTCAGGGTTAGCTCCTACCTGGTCCAGACAGCACTGAAAATAGTCCACAGAATATCCCAGAATCAGCTGGTGAAAATCGAAAGTGAAAACACCTCCAGAGCTCCAAAAATCCCAAATTTGAATGAAATGGTAAAAATGAGAGGTAAAAACTACTTTTATATTACTATTCACGTAATTCGAGTAAAATATTACTGTTTAACTTATTTTTCAAGCATGTATTTACATTTCTAATCAATTTGATGGAGTAATTGAACAGGGAGTACGACCGTCAGAAGAACATAGTGTTAATGGTGAAATCAACATCTCTGACTATCATCACGAGCAGATTTACGCAAAGTTCAACCTCGTAAAAAAATAAACCTAGCCATGAGCAGTTTTACGCAAAGTTCAATCTCGTTAAAAAATAAACCTAGCAACGAGCAGTTTTATGTGAAGTTCAAGCTCATTAAAAAATAAACCTAGCAATGAGTAAATGTTCCCCCAAAGTTTCATCTCATTAAAAAATGAACCCACCTTCAGTAAATAACCATTGCGATCGCGTAATTATCAACTTTTGAACCTTGGTCGTGTTCTTATCATCTCCTCCACTCTTTTTTAGCCAATCATATGCTTCCATTTGATTGTTTACCCTTTTGAGGAACAACTGCAATGAGTGATTCTATTAGCCACCTTCTTTACACTGTTGTGATTGAAAAGTTCCAAACCTTACCTGGAACCAACTGCTATCCAAAAACATCACTCATTCCTCAAAAAACGAGTCTCCTTTAAGCTCTTTTCATCTAACTCGTAAAATATGAAAAGATTTCCAGGCAATTGGCCTCTCTAGCTCGTTAAAATGATCGGAAGTGCCATCCCTCCTCTAGATTTTAATCTTTTTGGGCCTGAGGGATCATTACACAAAAAGATCAAGTGCTTGTCTTGTTCGGCTTGTTAAAACTATCAAAAAGTCATCCCTTTCATATTATTTTATACTTTTCAGACTTAAGGGATTACATTGCGAAAAAGGACTACTCGAGTTGCCTTTCCATCCCTTTTTAGACTCTCTAAAATTGAAAAGGATCGAGTTATCTTTGTCTTTAAACTCGTTAAAACAATAGTGAAAAACTTGTCCATGTAGAAAAGAGCAAGTCTCATTGTCGCGAGGCTCGTTAAAACATAGTGACAGGTTTTCCCGAAGGGAAAATTATAGAACAAGCATATGTTATCCTCCTCAAGCTTGACAAAAATAAAGAGGTACTGGTCAGCAATGACTGGGGAAAAAGGGAAGAAAACTTGAATAACTTCATTGGTAGCAGGTCACTCTTGAACATGACAGTTTCACTCCATCACCATGATTGAGTCAGGTTGGGTTATTCCGTTCACTAGTCATATCACCATTGGTCCACCATACCATCCATTTTGGGGTTAATGCTACCAATCCATTTCAGTGTCACTGATACATTCAAGAGAAGATGCTCAGAGACTTCACCAACCTAGCTAACGTCTCATCTGCTGCAATACTTTCACTCTCCATTTTTCATGACCGCCACCCTGAACCTTGTATCATCAGAACGTTTTCACCTCCACAAAATCATTTTCTCTGTTCCATGTCGTAGATGTGGGATTCATTAAGGCCCTCCTACGACAGGTCACTTCTTGTCGACATCAGCTCATTATCTAATAATTTGACTTAGGAACAACCCTTTCAGTGCTTTGAAGCTTTCATGCCTCAAGGGCAAGTTTCTCACTTCCAGTGACAGGTTTACATCAATGGCCTTCGACCGAAATATTTTGCGTGGTTTTTGACATCAACTCATGTATTCACACCACGTGAATTTTACTGCAATACCTTGAGGGTCATTATCATTATTGGTGATTCCTCTCACACCTATTAACAGCTTACATCTTTGGCTGGTAATCAAGCGATGTCTTTCCATGTTCGACATCAGAACATCTTTTCACATGGGTCGACTTGTACTTCAGGAAAATTTTGAACGAGTTTGAAGACCTTGGATCTAGTTTCATCCATCCAGGTTATGATATATTTAGGAAAATAAAGACATCGAATGTACATCATAATCATCCAAACTAAAGGATGATGGCTCTACCAAAATCATCAATTTGCCACACAGATGATTGTCTGTCTTATGTACATGAATATGACTTTATAAAGCTAAGCATGGGAATGCCCACCTCAACTAGATCATGAAAATAATGTATTGTATTGTATCTTATTACAGGTCACCTTCCAATTCGAAAAACCTCAGATCCTCATTATAAAGCATTTCACCCGACATCAGAAGATTTACGACCTCATGCTTTAGGGGGCAATTGTTATAGACATATTTGGGCACTGCAACCCCAATCACATATGTCCATAAACCAAGGGCTTCTAAACCCCTAAAAGTTTTGTTTGATACCCTAAAGGAACAAGGTCATCTGATTACATCATTTCCCAGAAGTTCTCCCTGAAAAACTACTCAGAACTAGTCAAAACTGGACCATACAGACTACTCCATGCATAGGGTGCGATGCATCTCACCTATTACACACGGGGGGTGCGATGCATACTGGAAATCCCTTCTGTAGGGTGCGATGAGTGAGAGCAAACAAATGGCAGAAGAAGTTTGCTAGGTGGAAACCCAGAGAATCTTCTAGAAACTGCTCATATGACACTTGCCTCTCTGAATTCGCCCAGGGATGAGTAAGAGATCATGAAATCTCCAAGTGGAACCAAGAACTATCAGTGAAATGACACTAATGAAAATCCCAGAAGCTAACTAACTCTCCTGTAAACATCTTTATATGGATCCCTCATCCTAGAGATCCAGAAGCTAGAATTTTGTAATTTGCAAAGAAGTGATATTGGTTTCTCTTTGAAGACATTTTTGGGTGATCTTGCTTTGTATGAGGTGAAGAGGGCTTTCATGTTGGGAGGATGATGCTGGATCAGACAGCTTGTTTGTAATCCTCTCTTCTACTACTTTTATCAATAAAGCTATTTGAGTTTTCCTCCATATGCTTGTATATCTCTGAATCTTGTATTTGTGTATGCATTTATATGGTTAATGTACATCTGATCCTACATTGTTTATGGTTAGTTATGGTTAGTTATCCAAAAATTTATCTACGTTAGTTAAACCATCATAATAAGGAAAACGCCTTACTCTGATGATACATAGTGCAATGATTTAGTCATCATGTTACAGCACAGCATAGACACTTCATGCAATCGATTCTGCCAGTGTTCCAATTCCTCTTCTGAATCTGATGTGTAAGAGCTTTCGTAGTCACATGCAATACGTTCATCAACTGTCTGATTGACCCAATCTTGATCTCACATCATTATATTATAAATTTGGTCCAAATCATCGTCACTTTCATAATCACGGACTGGTTCAGTATAGCACAATCCTTCTGCAGGGTCTAGAGGTACTACTACATGGAGCGATTTCCTCTCAAAGGACATTGTTCACTTCTTCAAATTAATCACCCCATTCATGTCAATAGCCCAGTCGATCCCAAGGAGCATGGGATAGGGATTGCTGTCATCGATAATCTCTATCACTTCGAAATTAGCGAAAGAACTCGCGCCTTCAATATCTATTGTTACTCCCTGAAATCTTCCCATGGGGATAATCTTTTGCTAATTCTCCATCCTCACTTGAATCGGAGACCACTTCAGCGCAAGTCTCCCCATTCTCTCCCATGTTTGTTTTGGAAAAACATTCGCATCTGACCAAAGATCTAGAATAACTTGGTCCATTTCATATTTGCCTATTTATGTGGCGAGCCTCATCCCACGCCGTATTCTTGCCTTATTCTTACCAATTTTCCTGACCACGCGTGGTCCCCCCAGAGCATTTTCTTTACCAGCGCATTTATTGATCAATTCCTATAATCCTTTCATGAACTTGTTATTTGTAGAAGCTTCATACAGGTCTCCAAAAAGGTAGTAAGCATGGATGGGTCCATTTCTTTAGACTGCTTATACAGGCTTCCTGAGGTAGAAGCCTCAGCGAAGCTTTTCTTTGCTTCCATGAAGGTTTATTTTTTGTGCTCTAAATCAAATCCATCCTCCTTCTCTGAGCTTTTCGGACCCATTCACTTTCTTCATGTTGCTTCCCCTTATCTTCACCAGTGTTCATTCCGCTTCGCAACAAGATATTCACATTAATATCCTCTTCGTGGGGTTTGGCCCTCATCATTTACAGGTTCTGTGTAGGCTGCTGAGGTTGCATCCTAGCTATTAATACAGGGTAGTCTTCTGTCGCGTGGTCAAACTGAGTACAGTATCGGTATGACAGGTACGTCAGGTTTGTAAATTCTTGTGTGTAGTGTCCTAGTCCTCCACAATTGTAGCAAATAACTTGTCCCTGACCTCTCGCAGGTCCTCCTTTACCTCAGCCTTGTCCACACCCCTGATATCCTCCTCACGCTCCCCTAGTGCCTTGGTTCGGAGGCTGATTTTTTGTCTGCATCTGATACATAGGCGTTCTCTCCATCATTAACTCATAACTATGACAATTATGCTCATCGTGACCTACATATTTGTAGAAGTTGCAGAAGAGTTGTTGCGGTGTTTGTACAAATTTCTGCAACATGTGACAATTGTCAGTGACATGTTTTCCAGCTACCCGATAGATAGCACACCACAACGTGGGCCATGTACTTGGCCCTGCTTGAGCTTTTGGCCTCAGAGGCATTGGCCCTCCTCCTGCAACATAATTCACGAAGACAGGGCAATGATCTTTATCATGCCCTTGACTCTTACATTTTAAACACCAAACTTCATTGCACACCTCAAGCCGAGCTACTCTATCCTTCTTCAGAATTTGGAACTCTTGGCAAATATTCTGCAACTCTGAGTGAATCTGTTGAACTCCAAAGCAACATCTTGAATTGGTGTCTCATGAAATCTCATCACAATCTCTAGGGCTTCTACCTAGGTCCCAATCTTTTGTTGTGATAAAGCAACCCTTAGATGAGGCAAGAGTGAAGCCACAAACCATTTGTGGTGCTGCCCATCTGTAAGATTCATGTTAGCTTCGTGGATCTTTCATTTCAATCTCTGATCCAGCTCCCAGGGTGTCTCGCTAGGCTTCATCATGATTTCCTTGAATCCCATGATTGATTGCGCTTTAGACTTGGGTCTACTGAATTCCTTATTCAGTGCAGTCTGAATGTCTGCCAATGTAGTTGTCAAGTTATCATTGCAGTACTTGATGTACCACATTAGTGCATGATCCTATAAAGAAGTAACCAATGTTGCTTTCTTCATTTGAAATCTGTAATATTCTAAGCTTGCCACACAACCTTCGAAATGAATAAAAACTGGTCCGGGTCATCATTTCCCAAGCCCTTAAAAATGGGCAACTTCATCGCATTTGCTATATTTAACAGTGGTGGAGCTAGTGGCGGTGTGGGCGAAGTTTTATGTAGTGGAGGTGAATATGGAGGTGGTTTGGGTGGATGGGGTATTCTCGGGAACCCTTGCCTTATTAACTGGAAAACGCTCTATAGAGAAGCCTGTGCTGCTCCTTCATCATCACTCAGAGGAGGCTCAATCACCGGGCTATAACGAGGTCCTGTTCCCCTTCTATTCCTGAATAACTTTCCATTTCACGTAGCTCCAAAAATCAAGGTAGTTGCATAACCCTCTTTTCACACAAGAGCATTTTAATCCAAATATTCAAAGATCTTAAATGCTTACCTCACCGTCCCTTGAAGAAGTGCCACTCTGCTTCGTTATAGCTGACCAAGGTATCAATCGCGAACTCTGTCACAAATCCTTCGATGACACGATCAAGCCAGTGATTGACAACACGTGTGATCTTATCTTCAGAGGCTTCCAATCTCCACACTAACTCTAGGGTCCAAAGTATTGGACCATCAAGCCTCCACCTTCCCTAGTCGTCTGCCAATTTAACGATCCACTCGTATAATTCGACCGGAAAGGAGTAGAAGAAAATTTCATGTATATCAGTGTACAGATATTTATCCAACCACTGTTCTTTCATCAATCGCAGACTTCTGTTTTCGTGGATATTTCTATCCAACCACTCCTCAATTTCTTTCTTTGTTAGATTCCAGTGATGTGACACCATGCATCTCTTTATGTAGATCCTAGTCTGGGCAATGAAACTATTTGTTGGCTTAGTGGATCCTGACCCAGGTTTAGAGTTAAGTTTTTCAAACAAATCCCTACACTACTAGCCCTTTCGGCATCAATCTGAGAAGCGCAGACTGATGTCTCACCTGAAGCAGTATGCGGGGATGGTGGAACCAAGTTTCTGCACCCAGAGATGGTTGTGATGTTGTTTTTATACCCTTTGTCTGCCTTCGCATAGATCGATAAGCCGTTAAGGCTTATCGATATGAATCCCTCTTACCAGCCTCTAGACCTTCGCAAAGGTCTACGTCTATCTTTCGCGGAACCTAAATAGGTGAATCAACTACTTACATGCTTCTATAGACGTTCCTATCTTTGTATTTACCCAATTCGGATTAATTATATGATATCTTTAAAATTCATTAAGATATTTTTCGCATAAATAGATATTATTACTTGCATTTTTATAATAGTGTAAAACATGCAGAATCACTCATTAATACAGTATTAAATCATAACCCCATTATTCATCATAACATAAACGCATTCATTCATAACAGAATTAATTGATCAAAACACAGATATTTCCAAAATAATCTCTTTATTGACACTTGACTTCTGCATACAGACCCAAGACTTCCTATGCACTCAGTTGCAGGGGTCCACGCACTCAGCTACGGACTCTACTCTAGGCCTCTGCGCACACACCTACAGAGCCTCTCTTCTACTCTAAGACTCTTCTCTCCTCACTTCTTAATGACCCATTACATTCATTCTTTTCTCATGAACTGAAATTAGACTCTCTAAGGCTCTCCTTTTTATACAATCCCATGGTCCGCGGACCATGGGTAGATGATTCTACTAAAGACGACACAACTTACATAAAAGAAGGGAAAATCCCTTTATGACACTTACTATCTATGCGTTCCATGACCACAACTTGCGAAGAATTTACACTTTACAACTTGGGCTTTTGCCCAAAAATCGACCGCAGGAGATCCTGAACCAACACCAAGGAAAAAGAGTTGCAAGGATTGCAGCAGCAGAAGCTCGATCAAAGGAAAGGTTGGAAAGACGAAAAACAAGGGAAGATAAGGAAGATCAAAAACAATTGGCAAGGAAAGAGATGGAGGCAAGAAATGTTCAACAAGTGTTGGAAAGAGGAGGAGGGGTGAGAAGCAAGGAAGACTATGGTCCAAGTTAGTTTGAGGAAAATAGGATTATGTCCAACACGCTGGAGCACATTGCAGAGCACACACCATATACCAATAGCTGATTAACACCCAAGCCCCCCACTATCATCTAGGTGTTATGCCCACCTCATATACCCCTACCAATGCAGGTTTAAATCCTAACTGTGTTTATATGACACTTGCACTCAGTGTTGGGGTTAGTAACACAATTGGACACTTGGCTACTCAGTCCCTCCATGGCTACAAGGAGAAAATTGGTTTCAAGCATATGATAACATTCAAGCACATCCTAATCAGCCAATCTTGGGTAGTCCACCATACTTGGGTCGGGCAAGAGACTCAAAAATTTTGGGCAATGCAAGAAATGGAGGCCATCAAACATAGGGTTGGCATGAATTAATTTTTGTAACCACATCACAATGTGAATTTTGTAAGGATGCAATATGTTGATTGGTTTCATAGTATAAGAACTTCTACATAGTTAAGGATTGTCCAGTTCATCAGATTGAGAATTGCAAATGATAAAAATACCATTCTCTTCTACACAGTTACATCCAATTTTACTTGATTTGAGAATATTTGTTATGATCTGTAGATAATTGAACTCTATTTGAATAATTTAATCAAAGTTAGATCAACTGAATTTGATATTATGAACTATATTGAATTTGAAGTGGAATTATGATCTGAAAATTATTTTTATTTTGATGTGAAGATCGAAATACAACAAGTATCACCAGGATAATCATTTAATTTGGTAATTACTTAATGAAATGAAACATAATAAAGAAGGAAAGGAAGTCAACATACATCACAAGTAGTTATGAATTAAAAATTCAAATAACCAGTGAGAAACTGATCATGAGGGGATTCAGCATGAGACAAAGAGATCTATAATATCTATCTAGTGGAAGAGATTTGTTCCTATTTCAAGATAGGTTATATATTGACAATTCCTATTTCAAGAGAGGTTATTTATTGCACATATAAAGATAAAAAATTATCACATTGTAATTAGGATAATTACACACATATTCACTATTGAATAATAGGTAGAAGCTTCACTATAGCTCTTTCCACCATGGGGATCCTTAGCATTGGACCATTTTCATTTTCAAAGGAAGGATGTACCTAGGATCATGTGGTTGAGAAGCACAATGGAAACCAATCCTCTATTTGCTCGCAAAGGGAGTAAACCAAAGAATCCCTTTGTTCTCAGTAAAGGAAATTCAAGAGAAAATAATAGAAAGAAAATATCAATTGAATCCAGTTTGAAACAACATTGCAAAGGAAATAGAAATAAATGAAGTTTGGACTTGGTAGATGCAATATTTATAAATGGACTCACGTATCTAACTATAAATCTAACAAATGTATAAGAAATAATCAGGTAATGAAGTCAGAAGATATATTTTCATAACATTTGTTCACTTCTAAAATGAGAAATTTGACCTGAAGACTAAATTACATGAACTAAAAAAATAAATCTTAGATTCTCCAAGAACCTAGTTTGGGAATGATATTCCTTTCTCAGAAAGGTGTGGATACGACTTCCTTACCTGATTCAAAGCACATCAACAAGTAATTGTTGATTTGAAGGACATCAAGAAGTTGTATTTGAAGCTCGAGAAAGAAAATGGGGGGGGGGACTAGAAATGCGAGCTCCAATGAAAATCTTAATATCTATCTGTAATATCTATCCAGTGGAAGAGATATGTTCCTATTTCAAGAGAGGTTACATATTGCACAATGCACATATAAAGATAAAAAAATATCACATTGTAATTAGGATCATTACAAACATATTCACTATTGAATAATAGGTAGAAGCTTCACTGTAGCTCTTTCCACCATGGGGACCCTCAGTATTATTGACCATTTTCATTTTCAAAGGAAGGATCTGCCCAGGAGCATGTGGTTGAGAAGTGCAATGGAAACCGACCCTCTATTTTCTCATAGAGGGAGTAAACAAAATAATCCCTTTGTTCTCACTAAAGGAAATTAAAGAGAAAATAATAGAAAGAAAAGATCAATTGAATCCAGTTTGAAACAACATTGCAAAGGAAATAGAACTAAATGAAGTTTGGACTGGGTAGATGCAATCTTTATAAATGGACTCACGTATCTAACTATAAATCTGACAAATGTATAAGAACTGATCAGGTAATGAAGTCAGAAGATATATTTTCATAACATTTGTTCACTTCTAAAATGAGAAATTTGACTTGAAGACTAAATTACATGAACTAAAAAAAAGAAATCTTAGATTCTCCAAGAACCCAGTTTGGGAATGATATTCCTTTCTCAGAAAGGTGTGGATACGACTTCCTTACCTGATTCAAAGCACATCAAGAAGTAATTGTTGATTTGAAGGACATCAAGAAGCTATATTCGAATCTCGAGAAAGAAAATGGGGGGGAACTGGAAATGCGAGCTCTAGTGAAAAGCTTAATATCTATCTGTAATATCTATACAGTGGAAGAGATTTGTTCCTATTTCAAGAGAGGTTATATATTGATAGTTCCTATTTCAAGAGAGGATATATATTGCACATATAAAGATAAAAAATTATCACACTATAATTAGGATCATTACAAACATATTCACTTAATATATATCTGTAATATCTATATAGTGGAAGAGATTTGTTCCTATTTCAAGAGAGGTTATATATTGACAATTCCTATTTCAAGAGAGGATATATATTGCACATATAAAGATAAAAAATTATCACACTGTAATTAGGATCATTACAAACATATTCACTTAATATCTATCTATAATATCTATACAGTGCAAGAGATTTGTTCCTATTTCAAGAGAGGTTATATATTGACAGTTCCTATTTCAGAAGAGGATATATATTTCACATATAAAGATAAAATCACACTGTAATTAGGATTATTACAAACATATTCACTGTTGAATAATAGCTAGAATATTCATTGTAGCTCTTTCCACCATGTGGACCCTTAGCATTATGGACGATTTTCATTTTTGAAGGAAGGATCTGTGCAAGATTATCAATCAAATTATATCTCAGGAAAAAAAAACAAACAAACAAACAACAACAACAACAACAAAAAACAAAACAAAACAAACCAAAAAACAAAAAAAAACTAAAAACTAAAAACAAAAAACAAAAAAAACAAAAACAAAAACAAAAACAAAAACAAAAACAAAAAAACAAACAAACAAAAACTAAAACTAAAACTAAAAACAAAAACAAAAACAAAAACAAAACAAAACAAAACAAAAACATGCAAACTGAATGAAATCCCAACAAGTGGTGGGCACTTTCATGAGGCTGGTGAGGAACATTTATTCACTTCAAAAATGAGAAATTTGATGGAAGGTCATGTTCATAATACCATTGAAATAGTGGTAGATGAAACAATGCTAGATACTAACCCTAAACACCAAACTGATGAACTAGTTTTCACAGATAATATGTTTATAGCTAGAATCACATACTATGAAACCATGAAACCTAAAGGTGATGGAAAATGGCGAAAACAGAGGTAGGAACACTAGTCTACGCCTTTATCTAGCTAGTCAAAGCAGTTGATCCACTAGCATCTACTCAACAAACAATAACAATGATAATGTTGTACCTAAAACCCACAACCCAAAACCCACAAAACTCAAAACCCACACAAGTGAAGCTAAATTTCAGAGAGTTAGCCAAAACCCACAAAAAATCCACACAACTGAAGCTAAATTTCAAAAAATTAGCCAAAACCCACAAAACCGAAAACCCGCACAGGTGAAGGTGTTTAAAAACACATACACATGCAGAAAAAAGGCACAATAATCCAATTCGACTAAATGTATTTAAAAACATAGGTAGTTAGGCTGGTAGGGCAATGTCCTACCTTCCAGTTGTCACTTCATCAGCTTTATCCATGCCAGCAAGCCATAGGAACACCCGATGCTCCAAAAATCATAGCTCAGACTGCAATGACCTGCAAGACAACATCAAACATTGTTAGATATCCCCAAACCTACATAAAACATATGAAATTCAACCCAAAATCTCGTACATTTACTTAAAACCCCAAAAAAACACTTAGGAGCACAAAACGGCCATATCCAACACCGAGCTGAGCTAAATCTGCCACAGGGAGGAACGCAGATGAATAATGAGCCCATATCACCAAACGGGAAAGAAAAATCAGTCTAATAAACAAGACAAAATGGATGATAACAACTGAACAACCTCCAGCACAACCATCAAAACTACTCCATAAACCACTACCATTATCGCCGAGGACAATTATGGCAGTGACTGCCATTGGAGCAACAATGCGCAAGTACCCAATAACGCAAATGAACAACAACTAGACCCGAACACAAATGCACAGTGTGGAAAACAACACTCAAAGACTATGCCCTAACCTATATGAAGCACACACTAAACTTGTTGAACCGATGAGTATGTACACTCAACACGTGGACACATGTAGCCACCACTTGTCGTACACCAGGTAGGCACCTCATCATGGCATTGGTATAGTCCAACATGGAGGAAATCGGTTACTCATGGCTCTCCCCTATATTTTCTTTTGAATTGTTTTTAGTAAGAACAGAACACTAGGACATAAATTTTTATCTTTTACTTGATATAATATTTTCATTATTCTTACATAAAAAATTGTCAACTTAATATAACCAATTTCTAATAATGTTTTAATTTTTTCATAATTTCTTCAAGTTAATTTCTTTGGTGTACATGCTACTTGTCAATTTAATATAACCAATTTTTAGTAGTGTCTTAAATTTTTCATTATTTCTTCAAGTTGATTTTTTTAGTGTACGTATGTATGAGATGAATATTGATACTTTAGTAATACCCTAGTTAGGCAATGTAAGCCTAGCGTAGTTTTTTTTAATATTTATTATTTTAATATAATTTTGATATAAAAGTTTATTATAGTTATAGATAAATAATTTTGAATTAAATATGTATAAAAGTATTTTTCAATCGAGAAATTTCAACATTACAACTTTGGAAATAAAATTGACATCTTTTTTTAAAGGTAGGATTTATTTAGAAATATTAAAAAATATGTTGCGACACAATGTTTATTTCAATTTAAAAATAAATTTTAATTGACTTTCTAAATATACCATGTTGCATTTAATCTTTCTACATTTCCTCAATTCTATAAATTGATAAGTGATGTGCACCAAGGCTCTCTCCTTGAGATGGGGTTGACTAAAAACACAACAAATAAACACTCAACAACAAACTATATCATATGTTATTTTTGGTCGATATGTTTTCTAAAACCCAGAGGCTATTTCTAAATCAAACTTCGTTGATTAATTAGTGAGCATATTTGTTATAGGGTTGATCATCAAAATTTATTATACCATTATTTGGTCATATTTAACCATTACTAATTGTATTGATGAAGATATATCTAGTCTAGTATGCTTGATCCACTTAATTCAACTTTAAAGAGAGTTTCACTAGGTACACATGCTTTCCCTTAAGGAAACACATGTCTCATACATACTTTCCTTTCATGTAAGGTGTGTATACATTCTAAAACTTGTAAAATTTAAAATCTGCATTAATTGTGCACTCTAATGTAGGAATTATGAGTTTCTTACCATTGTAAAACCATACTTTCCATTTCCAATGAACTTCACTAACTTCTAAAAATATAAATAATGTTCATATGTTGGATAAGGGACCATTAACCATTCTGATACCCTTATACTAGAGCATTGATTAAGATCCAAGCTTTGTAATTTTATAATTACTTTTTGCATAAGAGGCAAGTACTAAGAAGCAACCCTTCATATTACTCTTGCCTTTTAATTATTGTTTTTTCATTTTTTTTAGATGAAAATAATGTGGTATTTTCCACATAAAATGGAAATACAATTAGTCTATCCTACATATTACTCTCTTTTTTTAACTGTTGTTTTTTCATTTCGTTGTTTAGATGAAAATAATGTGGTATTTTCCAGATAAGATGGAAATACAATTAGTCTATCATTCGTGTATTGTATGGTATTTATTATATCATTTGTTTATGTTGGAAATAATACTGAGAGGGGGGGGTGAATCAGTATTATCAAACTCTTTTCAATATATCTTCCAAATTAATACTTTAATTTATTCTTTAGATATTGATCATTAATTTGTATCTCAGTACCATATAATAATGAGCAAGAACAAGAAAAATAGATAGTCACACCAAAGAACACCAGATATAAGGTGGAAACCCAATGTTGGTGAAAACCATCTACTGCAATATGTCTCTATCTTCTTTCAATTAGAAACTTCTTTTAGAATGATTTTGTACTGGTGCAGTCCTTTACCAATACGCAGGCTACAACCTGCAGAGAGCTACAACCCTCTCTGATTTTCCAGTCTCTCCTGGAAGGGAGCTACAACCCCCTTAGCTATTGTACTAGCTGAACTACTAGTACGTAGGTGTTGACCTACTTCTTATCTTCCAAGGACCACGTTTCATAAATTTTCAAACTGGATCCATGAACATCAAATAATCATCAAGTACATGTGAATCAACCAATCTCCTTTTACAATCACCTAATGAATCAACCAATAACTTCTCAGAATGCAATAACCAGAAAAGCAATACCATTAGTCTAAACCCATAACTCTGCAGCAATAGATAAAAGGCAGCCAACAAATATTTCAAGAAAATTCCACAACTTCACTAATAGAAACCTGCGAATATCGGCAGTTTTTCTGTGTCTAGACTGCGCAGCTCCACACCTGCACTGTCTACCTGACAGCACACCTCCGCACCTGATTCGTCTTCTACGCTGCGTACCTCCGCACTTGATCCTTCTACTGCGCTGCGTACCTCCGCACCTGCGCATTCTGCTGCACTGCGTACCTCCGCACCTGCGCGTTCTGTTGCACTGCGTACCCCCGCACTGCACCTTCTGTTGTGCTGTGTACCTCCGCACTGTGCCTTCTGCTGCGCTGCGTACCTTCGCACCTGCACTATGGATCGCCTGCGTACCTCCAAATAGAGCCAAATTATCAGTCCTCCATTGAGCCACAGACAGTCAGATCCACAGATCTGATCATGCACCAAAGGGATCACGACCTATCGATAGATCCACCTTACAATTTACAGTTTTCACTTTGATTTAGATCTAGCTTTTCAAACCGATCACCCAAAATTTCAAATCTTAAGATATTCAATTTTCACAAGTGTCTAACCAAGTGATCTCCTTTCCTTTTTATAGGCAGGCCCTTACTCAAACCATGGAACAAAACCATAGAAAACCAATACAAGGGACCTAAAACTGGGGTTCAATAAATTTAGATGCTATACCACGGACCAAAACCATAGGATCATGTACGTCGGACTAAATACCATGGACCAATCATAAAAATTCCCACGTGCGCATGCTTCTCTGCATTGAAGTGAGTGATTTGGTGGGTGCACCTTTTGTTCAG
Source organism: Pinus tabuliformis (assembly GCA_031772625.1). NCBI lineage: Eukaryota > Viridiplantae > Streptophyta > Pinopsida > Pinales > Pinaceae > Pinus > Pinus tabuliformis. Next base: position 148,847,440 of record CM062804.1, on the reverse strand, counting down.
AGAACCTACGGGTATGCCCGCACTTCTTGTTCGGGGCACCTGCGGGTCCGTAGCTTTTCTTAAGCTAACCTGTGGGTATCTCCTTTTCTATGATTTTGAAAGCTTGAACAGAGATTTTCCATTTGAGTGAGTTGCCATCATGTACAAAACCTATGCCATAGCGCCAAACTTGAATCATAATGCCAACAATCTCCCCGTTTGGACTTGATGGCAACCCCAAGATCCTCAAAGTCATTCTCCCCCTTTGTCATCAAGGGCAAAGGGTTATGCTCCCCCTGAGAACATGCTGAAAACTCCACTCTGTTGTGCTGATCATGCTCCCCCTGACTGTAGGCCAGATTTGTAAAAGAAATTTTCTTCAAGAAGAACCATAATCCACCATACACCATAAATGACCTTGACAAAAGAGATATGAGACATAGAGACAAAACATTAGCAGCAATATTCAGATTAGTATCGATGTTCTCCTTCTGAACTTTCTCCTCCAAGATCTTCTATAATAATGCCAACAATGTATTATTAGAAGAATAAATGCTCCCCCTAAACCTGTGCCAGATGGTCTTTGACCAATCCATAAACTAGCGAATGTACGCGTATACCCCATATGAAATTCGCGTACAACCAACAATCTCTGAAACAAATAAGATTCAACAACAAGATGATGAATCAACTACCCCCAGCTTTTTCCTAAGGTATTCAAAGGTCTCCCTGGGCAGTGGTTTGGTGAGTATATCAGCAACTTGTTCCTTAGAAGGAACATACTCCAACTTGACTTTTTGTTCAAGTACTTGTTCCCGAAGAAAATGATATTTGATAGTTATATGTTTGGTCTTTGAATGCATGACTGGGTTCTTTGAAATGTTGATAGCACTTGTATTATCACATAGGATGGAGATAGGTGGAGTACAAGTGATTTGAAAGTCCTACAAAGTTTGCATCATCCAAAGAAGTTGTGTGCAACAAGATGCAGCAACCACATACTCTGCTTCAGCTATAGATAAAGCAATTGAACTCTATTTCTTGCTGAACCAAGATACTAATCTGGATCCCATGAAGAATGCACCCCCACTAGTGTTTTCCTGTCATCCATGCTTCCGGCCCAATTTGCATTTGTATAAGCATGAAGTGTGAGATCTGTATCTCTAGGATACCATAAGACATAGTTTTGAGTTCCTTGAAGGTACTTGAAGATTCTCTTAACTGCCTGAAGATGAGTTTCCTTTGGATTTGCCTGAAATCTCCCACCTATTCCCACTGCGTGCATGATATCTGGTCAGGTACCTGTCAAATAAAGCAGACTTCCAATCATGGATCTATAGGTTGGTTGATGCACTGCTACAGATTCATCATTTGCACTGAGGCTGCATCCTGTAACCATAGGGGTACATACTGGTTTCAAATCTTCCATGCCATATTTCTTCAAGATCTGCTTAAGGTACTTGGTTTGATATAAAAAGATACCGCCTTAATTTTGTTGGATTTGTAGACCAAGAAAATATGTCAGCTCTCCAAGCAAAGACATTTCGAATTCTTTCTTCATTACCAAGGCAAAGTTTTGACTCATAGCTTCTTCATTACTGCCAAAGATAATATCATCTACATACACAACAAGTATTAGCAATTTGTCATTTTCAATTTTTATATAAAGATTGCTATCTGCTGATCCTTTTGAAAAACCTTGTTGATGAAGGTATTTGTCCAACCGATAGTACCAAGCCCTTGGAGCCTGTTTGAGACCATAGAGAGCCTTTTTTAGTCTGCATACAAGATTTGGATCATTCCCAAGGATGAAACCATCTAGTTTCTCAATGTACACTTCTTCTTCTAAGTCTCCATTCAGAAAGGCTGATTTCACATCCATTTGAAATACTTTGAACTTCTGAAAGCTAGAGAGAGAAAGGAACATTCTGATGGCCTCAAGTCTTGCAACGGGAGCAAAAGTTTCTTCAAAGTCTATTCCTTCTTGTTGAGCATACCCTTTACAAACAAGTTTGGCCTTGTTTCTAATTACTTCCCCATTTTCATTCAACTTGTTTTTGAAGATCCATTTTGTCCCTATGACATTCTTATCTTTTGGTCTAGGAACCAACTCCCAAGTGTTGTTCTTTTCGATCTGATCAAGTTCTTCATCCATTGCCATGACCCATCATTCATCTTTGCATGCCTCTCTTACATTTTGTGGTTCAGTGGAGGAGAGTAATGCCAAATAGCTTGAATCTTCTGCAATTGTTCTTCACATTTGTATGCCTGCCTCCTTTTGCCCCAAAATTTGAGATTCTGGATGATTCTTTTGAACATACCTGGATGGAGTCTTTTCTTCTATCCTTATCTGTTCCTCTGGTGCCTCATGGGTTTCTTCTTCATCATGAATCTGATTTGATGTTGATGGATAGTCCTCATCATCTTCGAAGTCTTCAAATCTTACCTGCCTGGGAGTGTTTTCTTTTTCATCCACCACTACATCAATGTTGTCGACAATTCTTCCAAGCCTTTTATTGTAACATTTGTATGCTTTGATGTGAGGAGAATAACCAAGGAGAATGCATTCATCTGCTCTAGGTTCAAATTTGCCAAGATTTTCATCATTTATTTTAATATAGCATTTGCTTCCAAAAATTTTCAAATGTTTTACCGAAGGAGTCTCACCATACCAGAGCTCGTGAGGAGTTTGAGTGCTGTTCACCTGAATATTTTTCTTGTTGAGAATAACAACTGCAGCAAATGCGGCTTCACCCCAGAAGGTTACGGGAGTTCCAGACTCATCAGGCATAGCACGAGCCATTTGTTGAACTGTTCTGTTCATTCTTTCTACCACTCCATTTTGTTGAGGAGTCCTAGATGTAGAGAATTCCCTTCTTATTCCATGTTCTTCACAGAAGTTGAAAAATTCATTCGAGGTAAACTACCCACCTCTATCAGACCTGAGGCATTTGATTTTGTGATCTAATTCGTTCTCCACCAAGGCTTTGAATGATTTTAACTTTTCGAAGGCTTCATCTTTGTGCTTCATAAGTCTTATCCAACACATCCTGGAAAAGTCGTCAATGAATAATATGAAATATTCTTCTCCTCGAGGTGACCTTTTCCTAGTTGGGCCACATACATCAGTATGGACAAGTTCAAGTGGCCTGCTAGCTAATCCTTCCTTCTCAGAGAAGTTAGTTCTGGTTTTCTTACCAAATTGACATGATTTGCACATTGTATTGTCTAGAATTCTGATGTTTGGAAGACCACGAACTACCTGGTACTTGCATACTTTGCTTATCTGTGAAAAGCTTAGATGCCCCAACCTCCGGTGCCATAACCAATGTTCATCATTTTTGCTCAAATAACATTGTTGTTGTCCTTCTTCAAATATGTATAAATTATTTGGAGTCCTTATGCCTTTGATCACTGTTTTTCCTGTATCAAGATCATGAACACTACATCCATTTGATCGAAATATTACCTCAGTTCCTTGATCGCACATCTGACTGACACTCAGTAGATTATGCTTTAAGCCATAAACAAACAAAACATTTCCAGCTTTGACTTTTTCTTTCAACTGAACAGTGCCTTTTCCTTTTATGAATGCAGGGGTATCATTTCCAAAAGAAACTTTCTTTCCTTTTTCTAAAGCACTATATGATTGAAGTTTTTCTTTATCACTTGTCATATGCTTCGAACATCCACTATCGATGTACCATTGATTTTCCTATCCTTCTACATATAAAGCTATCCCACATCTTTCTGGTTGCGGTTCCTTCATTCTCCATGTTCTGGCATTTGAGGTTTGTTCCTTCTGAGTTGTCTTCCGAAACCTGCTCCTGCATTCAGAATCTTCATGACCGAAGTTATTACAAATAGAACATTCAATTTCACTTTCAAGGGCGGAAAAGTTGTTATAGGTCCTTTTCGTGATTCCAGTCATACTTCTTTATTTTTGAGCTTCTCTAGTCATGATTGTCTTATAGGCAACACATTGAGCTGCTTTGTGACCAAAGTTATGGCAAGAGAAACATTGGCCATTGAAGAAACTCCTGCGATTATCAAATCTATCAACCAACCGATTGTAGTTTCTACTGACATCCATTCTTGAGGCAAATTGGGAAGCTTTTACCTGTGGCTGGTTGTGGCTTCTGTTTGTCCTTAAGGTAGATTGCCCCTGATTTTCTTGATAGTCTTTGTTCATTCTTGAGGTAAACTATCCCTGATTTACCTGATGATTTCTATTAGGCCTTTGCTCGCTCCTCCTTGCTGCATCAAGATAGCTTTTGGAGGTAGATGCTTGAGATGCTTCTCCATTATATCCCAGACCTGTCTTGATTAGTGGAGAATGTTGCACATTGATAATCTCATCCACAGTTTCAGATCCTTTAACAAATTTAAGATTAAGAGCTTTTGTTTTCTCAATCTCTTTTCTAAGACCAAAAATTTCACATTCCAATTTTTCATGATGTTTTTCCCTTTCAGCCAGTTGACATCGCAGAGAATCAATAATCACATTTTTCTCTTTTAAACAAATTTTGAGTTTAGAAATCTCTTCATAAAGACCTTCTTCATCTATAGCATCCATGTAATCATCATCTTCAAAAGCCATTAAAAGTTTATAATTATTACTTCGTTCATCTTCATCACTATTTGAAAGTCTATCACTATCTTCATGAGTGTAATAACTTTTCTTATTTGCATTCTATTTCTTGTTCCATCTAACAGGTTCCTTCCCCTTGTCAATCTTATCCTTATGAGGACATTTGGAAGCATAGTGACCGACTCTTCCACAAGCAAAGAATTTGAAAGGTAACTTACCTCGGAATCGTCCAGCACCCCGTTGAAGGTTTTTGACAAAATTTGATTCTTCTTCTTCTTCTGACATGTATCTTGACTCATAGTAATCTCCTTTGCATGAAGCCTTGAAGGCAACTTCTCTCCTGTCTGATGGTACTCCTTTCCTCATTTCATAAGCAGTCAGAATTCCATGCAGCTGTGACATGGTAAGGTTTCTTAGATTCTCTTTCTCTTCTATTGCAGAAACTTTAGATTCAAACCTAGGGGAAAAAGATCTTAGAACCTTTTCAACCAAAACAACCTCTTTTATTTCTTCACCAAAATTTTTCATACAATTAACAATCTCATCTACACGAAGGAAATAGTTAGCCACACTTTCATCATTGTGCATTCTGATATTTTCATACTGAATTCTGAGGGTTTGAAGTTTTTCTCGTTTTACCTGTTCATCTCCTTCATAGCTCAGAAAAATCTTGTCCCATATTTCTTTTCCGGATTTATACTGCATAACCTTCACGAATTCTGATTGAGATAGAAATCCTAGTAGAGTTTTGACAGCCTTTGCATTTGTTTCATATTTCTTCTTCTCAGCCGGATCTGTAGGAGTTGCTGATGGAAAAGTGTACCCTGTATCAATGATGTCCCAGATTTCTATACCAAGAGATTGAAGATTGGCAGTAACTCTTACCTTCCAATATACAAAGTTTGTATCGTCAAAAATTGGTGGCCTGATGGATGCTTCTCTCTCATAGTTGCTCATGATGATGGATCTTCCTTCAAGCAATCAAGCTTCTTCAGAAGTACCTGCTCTGATACCAATTGTTGAAAATAATACTGAGAGGGGGGGGGGGTGAATCAGTATTATCAAACTCTTTTCAATATATCTTCCAGATTTATAATTTAATTTATTCTTCAGATATTGATCATTAATTTGTATGTCAGTACCATATAATAATGAGCAAGAACAAGAAAAGCAGATAGTCACACCAAAGAACACCAGATATAAGGTGGAAACCCAATGTGGGTGAAAACCACCTCCTGCAATATGTCTCTATCTTCTTTCAATTAGAAACTTCTTTTACAATGATTTTGTACTGGTGCAGTCCTTTACCAGTACACAGGCTGTAACCTGCAGAGAGCTACAACCCTCTCTCGTCTTCGAGTCTCTCCTGGAAGGGAGCTACAACCCCCTTAGCTCTTGTACTAGCTGAACTACTAGTACATAGGTGTTGACCTACTTCTTATCTTCCAAGGACCACGTTTCATAAATTTTCAAATTGGATCCATGAACATCAAATAATCATCAAGTACATGTGAATCAACTAATCTCCTTTTACAATCACCCAATGAATCAACCAATAACTTCTCAAAATGCAGTAACCAGAAAATTAATACCAGTAATCTAAACCCAGAACTCTGCAGCAATAGATAAAAGGTAGCCATCAAATATTTCAAGAAAAGTCTGCAACCTCACTAATAGAAACCTGCGAATATATGCAGTTTTTCTGTGTTTAGACTGTGCAGCTCCGCACTTGCACTGTCTACCTGACAGCACACCTCCGCAGCTGATTCGTCTTCTGTGTTGCGTACCTCTGCACCTGCGCCTTCTACTACGTTCCGTACCTCCGCACCTACGCTTTCTGCTGCACTACGTACCTCCGCACCTGCGCGTTCTACTGCACTGTGTACCCCCACACTGCGCCTTCTGTTGTACTACGTACCTCCGCAATGCGCCTTCTACTACGCTGCGTACCTCCGCACCTGCACTGTGGATCACCTGCGGACCTCCAAATAGAGCCAAATTATCAGTCCTCCGATGAGCCACACACAGTCAGATCCACAGATCTGATCATGCACCAAAGAGATCACGACCTATCAATAGATCTGCCTTACAATTTACAATTTTCACTTTGATTTAGATCTAGCTTTTCAAACCGATCACCCAAAATTTCAGATCTTAAGATATTCAATTTTCACAAGTGTCTAGCCAAGTGAACTCCTTTTCTTTTTATAGGCAAGCCCTTACTCAAACCATGGAACAAAACCATAGAAAACCAATAGAAGGGACCCAAAACTGGGGTTCAATAAATTTAGATGCTATACCACGGACCAAAACCATAGGATCATGTACGTCGGAATAAATACCATGACCAATCATAAAAGTTCCCACGTGCGCGTGCTTCTCTGCATTGAAGTGAGTGAATTTGACGCTTGCACCTTTTGTTCAGAGAACCTGTGGGTATGCCCGCACTTCTTGTTTGGGGCACCTGCGGGTCTGCAGCTTTTCTTAAGCTCAGCTGCGGGTATCTCTTTTTCTATGATTTGAGAGCCTGAACAGAGATTTGCCACTTGAGTGAGTTGCCATCAAGTACAACACCTATGCCATAGCGCCAAACCTGAATCATAATGCCAACAGTTTATTATATGGTATTTAATGGTTATTCTCTTTTACTTTTCAATATTTTATTGGTTGAAATGAATTAAATTGAATATATTATTTATTGACATGAATTACATATAATTGAGATTTTTTTATTGTATACTATTTAATATATCATTGGTTTATTATATGGTATTTTATGGTTGTTCTCTCTTATTTTTCAATATTTTATTTATTGACATGAATTAAATTGAATATATTATTTATTGACATGAATTACATAGAATTGATATTGGACTATTGGAGAGAAAATGATAAATTCTTATCAACTTATAGAATTTAGGTTTTTGACCGAGCCATTTTTTTTATTTTTTTAAATTTTAATTAAATTAATTAATTGTAAATAATAAAATTATTATTAAAGTAAATTATAATATGGAGAATTTATATGTTGTTATAATTAAAATATAGAGGGAAAATAAAATTAATAATTAATTTTTCCAAGTTCACATTGTGATAAGTAAAATATAGATAGAAAATAAAATTAATAATTTTTTTTTCTAAGTTCAAAAAATTAATAAAATTGTACTTAAAAATCCAAAATCTATGCTATGGCAGTTATGTATGCATGCGAATTAAAATTATGTAAACAATAAAAAACAATGAAATAAAAAATCACAAACCAAGATTTGACACAAGATTGACTTGGTAAATCCTTTCAGCATAAAATCTAGGTGAAAGGTGAGGCCACTCTACTTTCTTTCTCTTAATAGAAAATGGTTGTGAGTACAAAGAAGTATGGCTTGTGGCCCATACAAAGAAAATGTTTGGGAATTGGGTTGTTACTTTTTGTTCATTTGTTTATTGAAAGTGTCAATGGATGATGTAGGAGGTTTTGTGCAACTATTTCTTGTTAGATTAATCAAAATGATAGAGTTTCCAATAGTTAATCGGATCAAAACATGCTGGAAGAATACGTAAAATGCTAATAAGTAATATTAATATTAATAAATAAATATATATATATATATAATATATAATATATATATATATAATATATATATATATATATAAAGTGTCATGGATAATCATGATAATTTTTGATAAATCATGAGTCAAATTCATTTAGAATTAATAGTTTGGATGGTATTAATAGTTTGCATGGTAAACAATATATAAATAGCAAAACTATCTAAAACTTTGTTTTCTTTTTATTGATGTGAATTAAAGGACATAACACAATTTTGAATAAAATTTATAAATTTTTCATTGACTTGTTTACTATTCTTGGAATCAGAAATTGAAATGAGATTGATATTGAAAAATACAATTTTGTTAATCATAAAGGATAACATATTATGAAAATATTTATGTATAAAAGGATTATGTTAAAAATGTTAGGTAATTGGATTTAATGGTTATTGATAAAAATAAAAATTACCAATATATTATGTCTACTCATTTTGTTCTTAAAAGTTTATTTTCTAAGCATCATTTTCCAAGACATTGGTATTTTCCAATGCAAAAAATCATTATTGATTAGAAACCTACTTAGTCATCCCTATCTACCTGGTTATCTTTGCTATTCTTTACTAAGTATTGGTGGTGAAACATCTTGTATTGAATAAAATTAACACATAAATTTATTCTCCATCTTATTCAATGGAGTCTTAGGGCATCTACCATAAGTGCTAGATTTTAACAATATGTTTCCATGACATTTCTAGGCATTTGATATGTCCTTGTTATTGTTGTTTCTTCTCATGAGATTATTAAACAATTTTGCTACACCCCTCAAAAATACTTAACCTACCATTTCAACAATACAATATTGGGTTATACTAAAATTATTCAAAGTAACTAAGAAAAATAGAAATGCTAAAGTTGTTGAATGGCAAAAAAAATCCAATCATGTTGATGTAGGAGGTATATACACTAATCAATGCTCCTACCATTTCAACAATACAATATTGGGTTATACTAAAATTATTCAAAGTAACTAAGAAAAATAGAAATGCTAAAGTTGTTGAATGCCAAAAAAAATTCAATCATGTTGGTGCAAGAGGTATATACACTAATCAATGCTCTTCAAGTAAGTATGAATTTAAGTTGATGCATACACTTATGTTATATTAAGATGCTTCAATTGAAAGAAACTAGATAAAAGATGCTTTTATTTATTTATTTTTAAGATAAATATCATTGAATACTAAATACAAAATAACGTGTTGATATATATATATATATATACTATGGAACAGTTAAATATAAAATTATTTAATATTATATTAAATTTCATTGTTTTATTAATTTAAACTTTATTTAATATTCTAATTTTTCAAAACCATATCTTTATTTTCTCAATATATATCATATTTTGTAAATTTTTATGTGTATGAAGTTTTCTAAATTGAATATATTTTGTAAATTTATACTAGCCTTAAAATTGTTCTTCTGCTGATTTTTATTTTTAAAATAAAAATTTATTTAAAATGGAAAATATCTACATAAAAAATAGTTGCCTATATAAAAATTTAAAATTAAGATAAAAGATTATTAAAGCCCATTTCATGAAATATGCTACCTCTTACGTAAAATTTTGGCTTTTACTACTTAATGCTTCCATTTGGAATACGAAAAGATGATTAGGATTTCAATTTTTTTTATATAACTACTCTATTTTATGTATTTCAATGCATTAGTGATTACTCTATTTTATTTTATGTTAGTGTATTAATAATGATTTAATATATCAATAATTATTTTATTTAAAATAAATAAATTTTGTATAATTTGAATATTTATTTTAAATAATATATTTTTTTTTATTAAAAAATTAAAATTTTTGTTTTTATTATTAAATTTATATTTTATTATAAAAATGAATTTAATTTGTTAATTTTTTAATGGTATAATTTAGCCTTCGAAATTTATTTAAAATAATAAAAAACATTAAAGTTAGAATTTGTAAAATAATAAAAAATATCAAAACCTTATCGAGTTTAATTTTAAGTCACTAGATACTATAATTGTAAAGAATCGAAATTTTTCGAGTAAAATTCCAAGGAAGGTGGAGACCAACTTCTTGTGACTAGTGACTTGAGATGTGAGTCTTGCTTGAATTTTGAGCTATGATGATTGTTAGAAGCCATTCGTTTCATGTGGTTTTTTTAGGTAACACGAGATATAATGCAAGGGTTGGATAGACAAAATATTCAGTGTCTTATCATCAAGGGAATTTTGAGATCTAAAATAGGCCTCTTAAGAAAATTATAGTTGAAAAATAAAATAAGATTAGATTACATCATCCAATTTTACAAGGAAAAAACAAAATATTTTTTCAACTCATATTTTCAACTTATCTTCCTATGGTTTTACTCAAATTTCGAGTAGGAACACCCGTTGGATGCATAATTTGATTCCTCATTCAAGTAGTACACATGTTGCACACTTTTGATGGAGTCTTCTACACAGAAAATGAGAAATACATGAAAAACGTGACTGCAATCACATTTTTTCACATATTTCTCATTTTTCGTGTAGCAGGGTCCTTCGAAAGTATGCAACATAGGTACTCTTTGGATGAGTAATTAAATTTTTCATCCAATGAGTACACTCACTTGAAATTTGAGGAAAGCATTAGGGAGATGAGTTGAAAACACAAGTTGAAAAAATAGTTTTATTATTTTATTATTTTATAATCTTCTTGCCTTTTTACACAAAAAATGGTGGATCATCCCCCATGGTTGACATCATCATATCGAATCCTATTGGTTCTTATAAAGTTTATTTTGGTTTTATATTTTTCTTAGGAGGCTCATTTTAGACATCAAAATTCCTCTAATGAAAGGGAACACGATTCAAGAGAATTGAATCACTGGGTCGATGGGTTGCAACTGCGATGGTAAATGTTTAATAGATTTTCAATTGTAACTTTATGTATGGATTTTTTTAATATGAGAATAATGTGGTATTTTCAAGATAAGATGGAAATAGAATTAGTCTATCATTTGTTTATTTCATGGTATAATTTATTGACCTGCATTAAATTGAATTGTGATTGGACTAGGTGAGAGAACATGATAAATTATTATCCAACTATAGAATTTGGTTTTTCATAATGTCATTTTTTTAATTTCATTATGTAAATTAAATTAATTAATTGTAAATAATAAATTTATTATCTAAGTAAATCATAACATGCAGAATTTATATGTTGTAATAATCAAAATATAGAGGGAATATAAAATTAATAACGAATTTTTCCAAGTTCATAGGTTGTGTGGTTGACGAGATTTTGAGAACAAGGGGTGATGGTTTTAAGAAGAGATGAGTGCATTGCTGTGGATGTTCCACCAGACAGTTCACCACAATAAATCTGATAAAACTATACTTAAAAATCCAAAATCTACACTATAAAGGTTGCATTTCTCTTTAGATTTATGGATCTATAGATTATTGTTAATTACATACGCATGCAAATTAAAATTATGCAAAAAATAGAGAACAATGAAATAAAAATTCACAAACCATGATTTGACACAAGATATGACCTAGGAAATCCTTTTAGCAGAAAACCTAGTTGAAAGGTGAGGTCACTATGCTTTATTTCTCTGAATAGAAAATGGTTGTGAGTATAAAGAATTATCACTTATGTCCCGTGGGCTACTATAGTGCACAAATCCTATTTTTGTGCTCTATCTCCTATCCCTCTTAGCTATTTTTGTTGATTTATGGAATAAATGCACTAAAAAATAATGGATCCCCTTTTCCTCCTAGTGGCCCAGATATAACATAACCTGATAACCTACTAGTGGTTAGGTTTGACTACCTCAACTCTTAGTTAGATTTACAAAATATAAACACTTCTAGAGTGTTCTTCATCATAATCATGTGACTAACTCCTTTTCCACCAATAATGGGGGTTGATGTGGCATCCTCTCGAGTTATGGTGGTGACAATGGGAAGGTCAACTTATGAGTGGCATAAATTTTGCATAAAAACTTTGATTGAGGCAATTCATATGCAGTTGGAAAGGTATTTGACTGTAGAATATGAAAAATGGGTGTGGCACTAAAGTGGCAAAGTTTTACCCCCACTAAACATCGTTTGATGCCTCAAAATGATCTTGTAAGGTTTCAAACCTCGATTTGTCAAACTGGGTCACGTTAGTAAAATGGTCTTGTGAGTCCATTCCTCCTGTTTTTCTACTATAAAAGCATCAATTTTAGCTTTATTGGTTTTACTTACTTGGATGTCATTGCATGATCTAGGTGACTCTAGTAAAGGTCAAAAATAAAATCTTTGGATTTCATCAAAACCATAACCATAACGTGGATCTAGTCGTCTTCATTCCGATGGTTCAAAAAACACTCAAATTTGAATTCATATGCTCAAGATATTTGCAGTCAAAGTTTTGGTCAACTTGGCCCAACTAGCTAAATTTAGCAGGTCACTAACTAAATTTAGAAGCTCACCAAATCTAGAGGTTTGGCTAAATTTGGAGGAAGCTACCAAATTTTGCGGCAATTAACTAAGCGACGTTTTTACAGGTCGCAATGGCGAGGAATGGTTAATTTGTTGAACAATTAAAATTGTTGGTTACACCTTGAAATACAATTGACGACTTTTAATTGTTGTTCTTATGAAAAAAACATAAAAAAATTAATAAAAGAATGGGGGCGGCAGACCATCACCCCGGCCAACCCGTTACCCACATATATATGAATATATAATAAGTGGTGGAAAGGCTCGTGGGCCCCGCCCACCATTGTACAACAAACCAACATTGGATGTCTATTTTTAATGGGGGGCTGGCAGGGATCGAACTTGCCCAGCCAAGTGAACGGCGCGCTCAACGGGCGACCCCATTCAAAACAATGAAACCACATTAAACCCAAAATTGTGTGTTAAAAATGGCATAGCGGGCATGGAACCTAGTCTGCCCCTTCAACAACTTTCCTTTTATACCATTTCACCAAATGGGCAGGGCTTGGTAAACTCGCTCGTCATAATTTTGATTTAAACCTCATAATTCGACTGATGAAGGGAGGCAACATGGAACCCAAAAGAAACAGAACCTTTACAGAAGTGGAACCCTCACATAGGGAATTTTGGAGGAATCTCAGAGATTCCCTTAGAGCCAAATTGTGACAGTGTCAACAGTATGTCAAGATTAACCAAAATTTCGCTAGGAGTCTAATGGCGTGATCAATTTTCTAATCTGAGCAGTGGATTTTTCAAAAACAGAATGTTGAAGGCGGAACCATGAAGGTAAAACCTTGATGCAAGAATCTGCATGGAATCTAAAAGATTCCCTAGAGGCCCAAAATTGACAATTTTAGAACCAGACCAACTTTATACTCATTTGTCTCAATCTTTCGCAAGGAATATGATGACATGATCAATTTATTCATTTGAGAAATAAAATTTTAGTTGACCCGCAGAAGAGAATCTTTGAGCAATCTTTGAGATTCCCAGGGAGCCCAAATTTGACTGAATCAGAAATGGGTTGAATTTACAATCGGATTTCATAGTTTTTTGTAAAGAATGCAAAAGTGAAAGTATTTCCTTCATCTAATGTAACAACCCTAGTGAAAATTCCATGTAATAAAATTTAAAAATGGAAAAAAAATAACCATGGTTGATGGGACACTTATTCCAAGCTGAATGTTGGGCAAAATCATATTGATGGGGATCACTTGTGATTGATTACTGGCTAAGTAAATTGGCAAACACAATGGAAAAAGCTTTGGAAAGGAAAAATGGAATTTTGGCACATTTAATTATGAAAATAATGGAAATTAGGAGAAAAGGGAGGTGAAAGATCACAGGTTGCATGTGAGGAGGAAATGAAGGAAAATTATGGGAAAATGAAGAAAATAGAGGCCTCATTAATAAAAAGGCTTATGAGGATCAGTTCACAGACTTTTGTCAGTTCAGTTTTGGAGTTCTCTCTCTATTCTCTCTCTCTCATACTCTTGGACACTAGAGTTTTCTTGGAGCACTCTTGGAGGAGTGTGGCATATTTGGAGATTTGGAGCAAGAAGGAAAAGGAAGAGAAGGAAAGCACGAGAGGACATCAGGATTAGCATCTACAACAGGTTTTTCTTGTAGGTACTGAGTTACATGTATGTTTTCCTCACTAGTTTTGGCATGCATGTCATATGCATGTGGTTTATTGCTCATGATTTGTCATTGGCATGGATGATTGCCTAGATTGACAATGGATTTTACTAGCCTTGCCATTTCCTGGATAGACATGGTGTTGTGGGTTGATTTCTTTTTTTTCTAGTTGGTTCTCATGTTTCCTTTAGCTTGGGTTGAGTTACTAGTTCCTATAATCCCTAGTTGGACAAACATTATGTAATCCTTGTAACATCTTGGGTTGCATTACTAGTCCTAGAAGCCTTGGTTGAAAAAATTCTCTAGAAGCCCTTGGTGGGTTGAGTTAGTAGTCTTAGAAGTCCTAATTGGACAAATGCTCTAGAAGCCTGGTGATAGTTATGGGTTGAGTTACTAGTCCTGGAAGCCTTGGTTCAAACAAACACTCTGGAGCCCTGGAAGCCTTTGGTAGAGACTAGTCTAGTGATGATTTGTGATTTCCGACCATGGGTTGGAATCACTATTCGATGGGTTGAGGTGGTTTGGCCTATGGAAGCCCTGGACAGTTTTGATTGATGTGTTGGATGAGATCCTACATTCATGCTTGTAATATGGCACAGGGATGATTGGCTAAAGAGAGCTTTGGCTCAGCCATGTCTACTATCGGGTGGTTCGTGGAAGTCCCAAACCGGGTTGGCCTTTGCATCATTAATATGAGGTTATTACTTCTTGTTAATTCATGAGTATTATATTCGTTTATATGTGGATTATGGATATTGTTTGTTTGGTATTTTTGTTGCTATTATGCTAGTTATGAACATGTATTATGACAGTGGCCATGTATGGCTCTCATTATTTTTTTACTTGTAAATGAATGAACAATGTATCTATGGCCTAATGAATGAAACTACAGCTAATGTGTTGAGGCTTCAATTCTTCTTAGCGATTTTCATATGAATATGAGACGCCTATGCTTAGATCTATTTTGTAAACCTGTAGATTACATATTTGTGACATGTTTGACGAAATTATTATCATGAGTAGTAGGGGTCTAATCAAGTCCTTGTTTAAGTAATTGCATTTTCAACATTGTTCTGTAGTTATCTTTCAAATCTGAAAGTGTCATTGAATTTTGGGCAGTGACATGGGCTTTGGTACAGAAAAAGTGGCACAAATCTCGGAGTTACAAGCAAAAGTCTGAGGAGAAAATTCCCCAGACACATGCATACCCATGTTGTGGGAGCGTATGGAGCCTCTTGGACACATGTGTTTCTATATCAAGGGAGCGTTTGGGGGTTTAACTGCCTAAAAACTTAGTGGGACCCAAGGTCTGGTTACCTGAATGGTCGAGATGGCACCTAGGAGTTTTGTTGCTGATGTGGAAGGTTTTTATGGTGTGTTTCCATCGATTCCACTTCCTTAACTAACACATAGGGATTCAAATCATATCATAGAAACTTCTCATCACGTGTTTACCCTGGTTGGCCAGTTACTTGGGTAGATGTGGGAGGAGGGTGTTATAGAATGGTAGCAGAACAAGGTTCACCCCTCGGACTAGATGGCTTGTGTGTTGGTCATGCATTCATGTCAATTTCATACGTGTCCCTTGTGTTGTAAGACCATGTGCTTGTTGCATTTGTATGGTATGGGTTATTGTTGTAGTGAGGTCGCCATGGGAAGTTGATGGTGTCGATGTGGTGTTTCATCATGAGTGTATGGTTGATTATGCATTGTTTATGCACATTCGTATTCACATGTGGTCAAGTGTACACGATGTGGTGGTTGTTGTCATTCATGAGATCATGGTATGTGTAGTTGATATGGTCATGCATTGATGACTAGACTCTGGCTAGAATGATGGTTGTATGGTTATATGCTTATTTTTTACATTTCTATATGTTGTCATGATTATGTTATACATGTATTACATTGATTTGTTGATTTTGTAGATGAGGTATCCTCCCTAAATTATGCTAAGGTACGTTGGTTTAATGTGATTTGGTTTAGTTCACATGAAATACATTGTTGTAAGAATATCAAATATGACTTCCAAGATGGTAGACTACAATTCCCGAGACTCTCCCTATGGATCAGATGAGTAGTGCAGTGTTGGGCACTCTTCTAATTTGGAAGACATGTTGAGGATCTTAAAGCTAGAAATAAGGATTTTTAAGATAGACAATGGAGAATCATAGAGGCACAGAAGAAACAAGTAGAGGTAAATGCAGTGATACTTTAGAGTTTGTCAGAATTGCAACGATAGGTACCCCTTCGGATCAGCCATGAGCAGGAGGAAAAAACTAATGGGGCATATGGAAATAGATCTCATGGTGAGTACAGGTGGGATAGTGATCTGGATCTTGGGGGGAGGCCCCCAATACCTAAAATATTGAAGTGGATCTTAGGGGCAAGCCCCCAAGATTTGAAAAATTGAAATGCCGAAAGAAAATAAGAGAACAAAAATTAAACAAAACCACCAAGAAACTTTTTATTAAAATAGAGAATAATTGTAAAACCTACATTGTGCTGAACAATCTGTCCTTTTACAAAATGTGACTTCTTACTTATATCCTTTTTTAGTTACAATCCCACAAGTAAATTCCATGGGTGGGTAAATAACATGGGTTAATGAATACCATGGGTGGATACCACTTACAATACCATGGTTAGATTCCATGGGTGGATGAATACCATGGGTGGATAAATACCATGGGTGAATGAATACCATGGGTAGATGTCACTTTCCATTTGGATCATTCCTCTCTCCTTAAGAAGAAATGGCCCCCATTGCATCAAGTTCCCTCCTAAGAAGCCTGTGTTGAATATGAAGAGTCGCTAAAGAGAAGGGTTTTTGTGTGTTTAACCCATAACTGTGATGAAAAATGATCCGAGGCTAGGGATACCCTATAATTCCTGTGACCAACTATGATAATTATAATGTGCGGCCTACAAAATGGACTTCGATGAAGTGTGGGTTTGTGGATGACCCATAACCATGAAAAATGAAAATTTGAGGATAGGGATACCCTATAATTCTTGTGACCAACTATGATACTAATAATGTGCGCCCTAGCAAATGGGCTTTGATGACAAGGATTTTATGTGGTTGACCCATAATCGTGATTATGAATATTGATGGAGTAGCAGGTGCCTACATAGCCTGGGGTAGGAGGGAATGTCTCCAAAGAACCCAAGAAGGATGTTTCTATGCTGAAACTAATGAATGTGAAGCAAGTTCCTGCTAAAGTGGAGTGGCAAGGCATGTCTACAAAGGGAACCCGCTCTGAATGCTGCTGCAGATATAAAAAATAATTTAAAATGGGCATAACTTGGTCAATATATCTAAGAATATTTATTATAACCTATTTTTTGAATTAGAATGACCATTTTTCATCTTCCCATGTGATTGAAATCACTATCTAGACAATTTGGAAACTCAGATGTGCACTGCAATTGTCCTGTCGTCACAATTTTTTTGAAAAAATAATTGGTTTTGAATTAGTGATATCTCTCTCATCCGAACTCTCATTCGACCAAATTATTTTTTTGAAATTGTGTGAATTCTCAAGAGCAACTCAAATATGCATTCATTTTTATGAAATTCTGCACAAAATCTACAAAAATGATAGGAGATCCGTCATCCACGAATTGTCGTTAGAAAAATTTCTACAACACAACTGATTTTAAATAAGTGATATCTCCCTCATCCAGATTCAGATTCAAACGATATTTTTTTAGTTTACATATTTTTCTACAAGGAATCCATATATGTTATTTTTTTTGTAAATGTTGCACAGAATGTTTCATATATGATCTGAAAACACGGCACCCAAAACAATTCCTACAAAAAAAATGAAAAAAAAAAAACCTTCCCACTTTGCCCAAAAAAGTGTTGTGTGGAAGTTGTAGTACGTGCATGAAATTTGTTGAAGATTCTTGGAAAATTTTGAAACTGAAATATGCATCAAACCCTCATTCCCATGGAGTCTTAACCTAAATTTTATACCACTAATCCGGACCTTGGGGTGAGGCCCCAAAGATCTAAAAAAATGAAATTGATCTTTGGGGAAAAGCCCCCAAGATCTGAAAAATTGAAATGCTGGAAGAAATAGGAGAACACACATTAAAAAAAACCACCAAGAAATTTTTTATTAAAATAGATAATAACTATAAAAGATACACTTTCATTGACAAACTGTCATTTTACAAAATGTGACTTGTTACTTATAATCTTTTTTAGTTACAATCCCATGGGTGGGTAAATACCATGGGCAAATGAATACCATGGGTATATGCCACTTACAATAACATGGGTGGATGCAACTTACAATACCATGGGTAGATTCCATGGGTGGATGAATACCATGGGTGAATGAATACCAGGGGTAGATTCTACTTTCCATTCGAATCATATAGAGAGGACATGATCAGAGATGGTAGGTCCTTAGATACTCCAAATAGGAGAGGTGATGGACATAGGTACTATTACAGTTCTGGTTTTTACAGGCATTATGATCGACATTTTTATGATCCTTATAGGTGGAGTGACAGGGGATATTTTCCAGACGAGTTTAAGAAAGAAAAGAAACCTAAAACACAAATTTCATTAAATTTGGAAGTTTTCAATGGATCTAGAATTTAGAACTTTTACTAGATTAAGTTTTTTCAAAATGAGGAATTAGAAAGTCACTTAGTTCACTAATTTTAACGTAGATATTCACCATTTTTTGTGTAAAAATTATCATGATAAACTTTATAAAAAAAATTATATAAACTTGCTAAAGCAAATCTTTCACATCTTAATCTTGGATTCCTTACATTATCTATTTTAATAGTTTTTATGGTTTATATTAAAAGATAATTTTTTTAAGGTTATTTTATGAAAATAATGATGTGTATTTTACTATAATTAACCCATTTAATTATAATCAGATATAATAAATATCATCTATGTGTTAAGCTACAATTATTACTAAGAAAGTGTTGGCACAATTTAAAAGTCTATCGCCTTTGCAACACTAATAATATGGATGAAGATTAAAAAAATCTCATAGATCATCCAGTTTATACTCATATTGGAATTAAATTTCAAACTATTTGTGAAGCTACCAACCTTCTTGATTGTTTAACTAAACAAAATTATGATGATCTTGAAACACTTCTTTTAATACTTTTTGAGCATATTAACAATAAAATTCGAAATAACTTTTAGTAATATCTTTTTACCTTCTTATATACTATTTTTGGTCTTAGTGGATAATAATCATCATTATCACCATCATAATTACATACTATTATAGGAAGTTTGCACCATTTTAGAGTTGAGGAGAAAAAAAAATAGTATCAAATTAAATGTTGAATGTGAGTAGTAGCATAATTTATTTTTATTTATTATTTGTACTTTTATGTTAATAAAAAAGTTGATTGAGGCTTGCTTAATGAATAATAGATTAATATGCTAGATACATATTAATTATAAAGTTATTTAATGACAAATGATCTTAGTGATGTGTCCAATATATACCATTATTTAGAACTTTAACTAAATTAAGTTTTTTCAAAATGAGGAATTAGAAAGTCACTTAGTTCACTAATTTAATGTAGATATTCACCATTTTTTGTGTAAAATTATCATGATAAAATTTATAAAACAAATTTATATAAACTTGCAAAAGCAAATCTTTCACATCTTAATTTGGATTCCTTACATTAACTATTTTAATATTTTTTATGGTTTATATTAGAAGATAAGTTTGTTAAGGTTATTTTATGAAAATAATGGTGTATGTTACTATTATTAACCCATTTAATTATAATCCGATATAGTACATATCATGTATGCGTTAAGTTATGATTATTACTAGAGTGTTAGCACAATTTAAGTCTATCACCTTTGCAACGCTAGTAATATGGTTGAAGATTAAAAAACTCTCATAGATCATCCAGTTTATACTCATATTGGAATTAAATTTCAAAATATTTGTGACGCTACCAACTTTCTTGATTGTTTAACTAAACAAAATTACGATGATCTTGAAACACTTCTTTTAATGCATTTTGAGCATATTAACAATAAAATTCAAAATAACTTTTGGTAATATCTTTTTACCTTCTTATATACCTTATTTGGTCTTAGTGGATGATAATCATCATTATCACCATCATAATTACATACTATTGTAGGAAGTTTGCACTATCTTAGAGTTGAGGAGAAAAAAAAAAATAGGATCAAATTAAATGTTGAATGTGAGTAGCAGATTGAGGCTTGCTTAAATAATAATATATTAATATATATCATAAAGTTATTTAATGACAAATGATCTTAGTAATGTGTCCAATATATACCATTATTTAGAACATTAACTAGATTAAATTTTTTCAAAATGAGGAATTAGAAAGTCACTTAGTTCACTAATTTTAATGTAGATATTCACCATTTTTTGTGTGAAAAATATCATGATAAAATTTATAAAACAAATTTATATAAACTTGCAAAAGCAAATCTTTCACACCTTAATGTGGATTCCTTACATTATCTATTTTTAATATTTTTATGGTTTATGTTAAAAGATAAGTTTGTTAAGGTTATTTTATGAAAATAATGATGTGTATGTTGCTATTATTAACCCACTTAATTATAATCTAATATATAGTAAAATATCATGTATGTGTTAAGTTATGATTATTACTAAAAGAGTGTTAGCACAATAAAAAGGCTATCACCTTTGCAACACTAGTAATATGGTTGAAGATTTAAAAACTGTCATAGATCATACAGTTTATACTCATATTGGAATTAAATTTCAAAATATTTGTGACGCTACCAACCTTCGAGATTGTTTAACTAAACAAAATTATGATGATCTTGAAACACTTCTTTTAATGTTTTTTTAGCATAACAATAAAATTCAAAATAACATTTAGTAATATCTTTTTACCTTCTTATATACCATATTTGGTCTTAGTGGATGATAATCATCATTATCACCATCAACATTACATACTATTGTAGGAAGTTTGCACCATTTAAGAGTTGAGGAGAAAATATTTTTTTAAGATCAAATTAAATGTTGAATGCAAGTAGTAGCATAATTTATTTTTATTTATTATTTGTACTTTTATGTTAAAAACTTGAGGCCTACTTAATGAATAATAGATTAATATGCAAGCTATATCTTAAGTATAAAGTTATTTAATGACAAATGATCATAGTAATGTGTCCAATATATACCATCATAGATCCATTTTAAGTGCAGATGTAGGGATCAAATTTCTTCACGTGCAAATATTTTCAATGAAAGATACAATGTGTTATTTTTCATTGTTGAAACTGTATTTTTGAATGCTAAATAGAGTAGATATACCACCAAATAAAAATTTTAACCATAATTTTTTTTTTTCTTATATATAGATATATATGAAGTTGATATTGACATAAATTAGTTAACATAAATCTTCAAATAGTTTCTCTATATCTCTAGCTGAATTTTTTGAAACGTATAAAATTTAAATATCTAATTCACACATTTTATATACTTCTAATTACTTTACAAAATATTCATTTCTTTTATTTTTCTATTTAGAACATAATTTTTATTTTTCCCCCCATATTGGGTTGTAAAATGAGTCTCTCATCTCAATTACTAATCATTTTAATGATCAAAATCAATCATGAATTAGAATAGTAACAAAGTAGTACAATTTGATTATTTTCAAATACAACAAGAAAGAGAGAAAATTGACTAAGTTATTTATTACAAATGTTTAGTTTTTTTATTCCTATAGTGTTTAAGGATATTATATTGAAAAGAACATATTAACATTCATCTAAAACTTAGATTCCTTACATTATTTCTATTATCATTAACATTTATATTTATGTATTAAATTTGACTCATGAATAATATTCAACTAAAACTTAGATTCCTTACATTATTTCTATTATCATTA
Source organism: Pinus tabuliformis (assembly GCA_031772625.1). Lineage (NCBI taxonomy): Eukaryota > Viridiplantae > Streptophyta > Pinopsida > Pinales > Pinaceae > Pinus > Pinus tabuliformis. The sequence continues at coordinate 148,825,239 of CM062804.1, read as the reverse complement.
ACATTTATATTTATGTATTAAATTTGACTCGTGAATAATAGATTTTGCAAAAAAAAACTTACCTATAAAGTTATTTAAGAATATACTAATATTGTTTTTCTTACTATTATTGACCATTTTAAATTGACACTAACTATTTTTCCTACGTTGAGTACAAATTAATTATACTAGTACAATATTGGCACACTTCAAAATCTATAAGAGGAAATATTTTATAATTCTAGTTGTGTTGTTCAATGATCAAAATATTTTTTTTATAAATTAGAGTGCAACAAAATAGTGAATTTGATTTATATCAATTATAATAAGGAAAATTAAGGAAAACTCACCTCAAACATTATATCTAGTGTCTAGCATTTATTCATTAAGTGTTTAAATGGTTTATATTAAATAGAATACTAATTAGGTACTCCATTGTTTTTTTAATAAACCAAGTTTAGAAGATGTTTTTAAGTGCATTATTGAATTTGATTATGCATATTTGATATGGTGAGAAGTCATGTTGGTCAAATAAATCCTTGAAAACTTAAATATTTTATGGCATTGTCATGTAATTTGTATAACACATGATTACATTGAAATATTAAATAATATAAAACTCCTCCAAAAAGAATATGAAGAGAATATTTGATATACAACAAATATGGAAAAGTGTGTATGAATGTATATTAATAGATCCTTCAAAAAAAATTACATTCATGAATCATATAAACCTACTCTTAAGATATTCGCTCAAGTAGATCAAGAATGGCTTCTACACCATATTTATTTATCTTGGTCTTCTTGCAATGTTCTTTCTTTGGCATCCATGCCCACATTATGGTATTAATTGGAATAGAGCCAAGTTCTGTGTCATCAGGATTTGGTACCCAATATTGCTCTAAAAATTTTCCATTGTATTTCCCTGACATAGGCTTCCACCAGTCAACCTTTACATGAAGATTCTCACTTTCATTATCCCTAAAGATATTTGAGATGGATTTTGCCATCCAAATCATCTCTCCTGCATCCTCATTTCCTGATCTAACTAGCAACATCTTTCCTTTCTCAACATCAATCATCGGATTGAAAGTTGGTTTTGGCTTGTTGCATTTGGGTCCAACATGTATTGGTTCATCTATCACATTATCAAAATCTCCATCCATAATACTTGACATTACTTGGAGTGCATTACGATCAACATCAACAATGTGCCTTGTCCTGGGCCAGAAACCCTCAGAAGATGAATCACTTCCATCTATTATTCTATGATCATTATAGATTCCATCTAATGTATCAAGAACTTTTTCCCAATACACTACTTTATTTTTCCATTCCTCTGTAACAATTGGTGAATCCTCGTTCCCAATAGTGTCTTTCCACATTTTTATGTATGATGTTATCCCTTCCTTTAGTTCTTTTAAATAGACATCATTTTGTTTGGAAGTTAAGAAAGATGGCTTCCCTATGGGAATTATAGGTCGGCCTTCATCATCTATATTCCATAACTCAACTGGTTCTGACCACTCAATATCTCTAATTGATTCTTTGTACCTTAGTACTGGAACATCATTGAGTACAAGAAATTGGAAGTATTGGACATTAAGATGTCCATCTAGTGCATTTTTTCCCTCCTTGATGTATCCATTAAGGAAACTTTTGAAGTCATAGACCTTGTCAATAAGTGTAGGTGGAAACACTCGATTTTCTTCAATTGTGCGATATGTAACCATCATTTCAGGTAAAGAATAAATATCTTTACTTTTTAGGTTGGAAGACATTCTTCCGTAGGTTCCATCTATGTCTTCATGGGTGTGCCCCACATGCAAGAACCCAACCTCAATAGTGATGAAGACACCAGGTGCAGTTAAAAGCGATAGAAACATGAAAAGATAGCGATTCTTATTATCACTTGCTGCATTGTCCAACTGTAACAACAAATGTGGAGGAAGAGGTTTAAAATCAACATTTTGACTTTTTGAACTTCCATGAGATATAAAATCATCCTTGTACCCTTGACATTTTGAGTAAATAGAGGTGTCAATTAATGCATTTGTAAGTGGGTTTCTTGAAATTCCACTTTCATAAAGTAGATCACCATACATATCCATTTGTGGGTCTTCAAGGTCCCTTAAGCACTTTGCAAGAGATGTAATAGTAAATTGTGATCCCATATGGACAAATGGTAAGGAGAAATGACCAAAACCTCCTGCCTTATGCCCATGTGTAAGCATACCTGTTAATGACAAACCTAAATTTGTTCCTACAATAGATTTTGATTTGACACGTAGCCTTGGGATTGAAGTCTTTGTTTTGTCCATTTTATCATGGATAATGCTCAAATACTCCTTTGGAAACCGCTCTGACATAATTCTATGGGCATAGTAGCAATATCTTCCACACATAACAATCTTGTTATGTTTCTTCAACCTACCTCGTGCCTTTTCTTCCAACTCTTTTGTAGTTGCTGACTTCATTTGTGCTTTCAACACAATACATTCACTGCATTTACTGAAGTTGGTGTTCTTTGAAAATGCCACATCTCAAAACTTAGTATTCCAAATCTTGCTCATTGTTGACTGTGATATTGATGGGTAATTGAGCTTTTGAAGAGCCTCATTGATCTCTTTTAACAAAGAATTTTGTGTGTAAGTCGAAGGAAGCAATATTAAAGGAGCAGATGTTCCATCTTCTTCAACTTGACGTGTTTGGTTTGGTGAAAAATCTGAATTATCCATTACAATTTTGTGCAATATTTCTATGGCTGCCACTGTGTGAGTTCTTGCTTTGCATGTGTTGGTGTTACCATGAATAGCTTTGATCTGTCCATGTTGGAAATAATGCTGGTAGTTATAGAATGTTCTTTGAGGAATTGTATGTATCTTATACCATGCTTTCGTACAAATAATATTCCCATTAAATCTCATGTCCTTTACATTTCTAGCAATAGGTGGTAAGCCATGGCCATGGCCATGGCCCTTTGACATGACTGTGTTTGACATGAGTGAATTCAAGACAAATTCTCTAGTACCATTTTTATTTATTTGTCTCATATCCCTTCTAGCACCTGTAATGGCCTTCCTATCCACATGTTGAAGACAATCTTTTCTACAACATACATCTGCTGCCAAAACTCGAATTTCTTTCTCTTCATCTATTTTTGTTTGACATTTTGCAATTTTTTTTGTAGCCATAACTCGTTTAATCCTTTTATATGGCCTTGTTACATGCATATCAATTGAGTTTCTATCTTTTTCATTACAAAAGTACCCATCCCAATTGTTTAAGGGATTTGTGTCCTCTATAACATCCCATATCACCATTTCCTTGGGTGGCTCCTTGAACTTTTCCTTAACCCTTAATATCACACCTTTGTTGTCCACCAACTTATTTATTGGCCATCTAACCAAACATTGTATAGACTTATCCCCAATTCTACATATCTCACAATTTCCATCTATCTCTTCTAGAAAAACACCAAAATCCATTTCACATAGTGTTTCACCCTCAACAATGTCATCCTCGCGGACATTAACTAGCATTCCTTTGGCAATGCACATGCTTGTTCCCATGCATTCATGTGTAAGAGAAACCTTTGTACATATGAATCTAACCCTATCTTGGGGAATATTTGTGGCATGATCATGACAGTGAGGCTCCAAATCTAATTCTGGCCAAATTTCATAAGATTCTAATGCACCCCCAAGTGTATGCTCAAATCATGTTGGATGTGGTAGAGGAGCATTATGTTTTAACACCTTCTCGATTTTAACCACTATGCATCCTTTCTTTACCATCTTTCCATGCACTTTATGCCCAAGCTCTGTATTGAATATGGAGCCCTCGCCCACCTTCACTCCATGTTGCAGAAGATCTGCCTTGGCTCCAATAGAAAATGTGGAAGAAACATTTGCACCTATAAACGAATGTAAATAAGGTTAGTATTTACTCCAAAAAAACATTTATTATGCTATCAATAATATATAATACATGCTTCAATATTTTGATTTACCTATGTTGTGTCTCAAACCCATGATCTTCCATGGATGTATGTCCCCTTCATTAACATCCTCATCAATCAAATGTGGTTGAGTTACATCAATTATCAAATTGTAACATAACCAGCATTAACCCTTTCTCCAACATAATAAGTTCCAGACTCTGCAAATTCGACCCTTCCTAGCCCAATGACTTGATCATTAATAAGGAGATCAACATAGTCCCCTTTTGCCAAAATTATATTTTCCATTGTAGCTTGTATCAATTCTGTAACAACAATTAAATCGTAACTTGTAATTAAAAGGTTGAACCGTGTAAAGTGTGACTTTATATTTTCACAAAAACACACAACTTACGAAAAAGTAATATAGATGCAAAAATTAAAATAGTATGGTAGTAATATTGTATGTAATGAAACATTGTTTCCTCAAATGAGAGCTAACAATCAATATCATTCCTTCTACTACAAACACAAGCATATTGCTAGAAGCAACATTACATGGTCAAATAAATCTAGCACGTGCTAGATTTCCTTCTAGGACAAACAAGCACATTGTCAATAAGAATATTCTAAGGCGAAGGAAATCCACCACATGCTAAATTTCCTTCTAACGTAAATAGAAGCATATTACTCACAAAAACATTTCAAAGTAAAAGAAATCTTACACATTCTAAAGTTTATTCTAGCACAAACACAATGACATTGCCAAAAACAACATTGCAATGTGAAAGATAGCTAGCATACGCTTGATTTACTTCTAGCACAAACAAAAGCACATTGTCAACAATAACATTGCAGGGAAAACCAAATCCAACAACTTCTATCAAAAACACAATCACATTTCCAATAACAACGCGCAAGGTAAAATAAATTTAACGCGTGCTAGCTTTACATGTAGCATAAATACAAGCATACTACCAAAAACAACATTTCATGCCAGAAGAAATCTAGTGCATGCTATATTTCCTTCTAACACAAACAAAAACACATTACCAAGGTGAAGGAAATCTAACACGTGTTAGATTTCCTTCTATAATAAACAACCAAATTGAAAACAACAATATTGCATAGCAAAAGAAATCTAGCACAACTTCTAGCCCAAACACAAGCACAACATTTCCAATAACATTGCCAAGGTGAAGGAAATCTAACACTTGCTAGATTTCCTTTTATCATAAACAACCAAATTGACAACAACAATATTGCAAAGAAAAAGAAATCTAGCATAGTTTCTAGCCCAAACACAAGCACGTTTCCAATAAAAATATTGCAAGGTGAAAGAAATTTAATGCATGTTAGCTTTACATGTGGCACAAATACAAGAAAACTACCAACAACAACATTGCATGCCAAAAGAAATCTATTGCGTGTTATGTTTCTTTTTAACACAAATCAAAAAAGTGTAATGGTGATTCTTTGTTGTGAAGACCCATATTAAAAGTGGTGTAATGCTAATAAGACCAATGCAGCTACTGCCAGGATACCAATGTAAAGTTTCATTGTTCAAAAGTTTAGGGCCTCGTTGGTAAAACCATGCATGTCATATTCAGTGACTATGGCATACTCTAAGGTAGATTCAGTAATAAATTTTGTGCATCAATAGAGTTTTGGCATTTTTTGGCTAAGTTAAGGCACCAACACCACAACTGTTATGAATCACCTAGTCAAGTCTCAAGAGAGAGCCTCTTTTGTCTCATCACTATATCAATCCATGAAATGGTGGAGAGCCTAACAACCTTCTCTTTTAATCACTCAAGCTAGACCAAATTGACAAGTTGTATTCCTACCTAACCAAACATTTTCCATGTTTTTGCTTCCTCATAAAAAGATAGCAGTCTAGGGGTTATCCTGATGCAAAATGTACCTCTCGACAGACTATGTTAACACCTTGTTTTAGGAGATTAACCCACTAGCCTTTGTTCTATAGTACAAATAAAATCGGTCACACTTTCATATTTTATTTGGATTTTATTTTAACCCATATGTAGTAGCATTGTGCTGACCAATACATTGGCTTTAAAAAGTAATGCAGTTCTAATAGTCAATATTGACATGGTTGGTCAATCTTTTTCTATGGAATACCAAATCAAGTTCCCACATCCATTGGCCTGTTGAAAACATCCCAACATGAGGACTCAGATACATATCTTGGAAAGGAATCTTCAAATGGAACCCGATCCAAAAAAAAATAGACAAACGTAAAAGAAATCGATCAAGACCCAAGAACAGATACAAAAACTCATTATGGGTATTGATATATATTGGGATAATGTGGTAAAGATGAAGCATAAGGTATTGGTGGACCACTGGGAACACATTAGGATGTCTAGTGGACAAATGAAAGAATGGGTGCAGAATGTTGGTTCTGTATTGTTGGAAATAGACCGAAGGTAAGCATGCTCCTCAATAGTTGGTTTGGATTCCACTTCATGACAGTGGAAGATGCAGATAAGATTGGCTCAATCTCATGCGTGAAAGGTAGGGGATTTTTATGCTTGTAGAATTAGACGGTCAGATTTAATCCTATTAAAGAAGATCCCCAGCGAAAATACATATGGGTTAAACTCCCTGGCCTTCCTTTGGAACTATGGACCAAGAAGGAAATCATGGAAATTGCCAACAAGATAGGAAAATTCTATTATGTCAATGAAGGGTGTGCTGGCCTTCTAGAAAAATGAGTAGCATGGTTTTTCATTGAACCAGATTCCATAGAAGGTCTCCCGGCTACCCTTGATATCTATTAGAGTACACAATCTATCATAAAACGAGTGGATTACTGGGGAACCCCTTTTAGATGTTTGGGATGCCATAATACCATACATCTAATAGCGAAATTCCTACATAGACTTGGTTGGGATGACATCAAAATGTATGGTAAGGCTATAGGCATAAATCAAAATCATACTTTTCCCAAGAAAGAACATGCCCCTTGGGAGCTGCCAAATGAAGTGTAGGTGCCTGCGCTAGAATAAGTTCCTATAAACAATAGTAGTAGAAAGGATAACAGTATGTCGACTCCAGGAATTAATACTCAAGAAATAGATTCCCAAGATAGGCCATATGGACGGGGAAACTCGGCGAATAATGAAGATAAAAATTTCACTCCGGAGGTTGGCCAAATTCGATATATTACAAAAGGAAATGAACCCAGTTGACATCCAAAATTGAGGCCTTATGCAACATATCCTTCTCAACATGATAATATACAAGCAAATACTTCCCCTGTCTTAATTGATGTTGATGTGGAAAATCTAAAAATGGATGAATCACTGGGCCTCGAATCGTTATCAGTTAAGAAGACCTTTTTCAGGAGACAAAGTCTTTTAATAATATGGATTTCCCTAGAAATGGATCAACTAAGAAGAAAAAGGATACTAAATACAAAAATATATCCTCATGTAATGGAGTTGGGTCAGAGCTCAACACTTACTTTTCTGAAACCAATGAAGCAACTCTCTATCCAAACATTGATCTAGGAACTTCTTATTACTAATACGAAGAAACAAAGACCTCATATTCACGGGTCCTTATAGAAGACTATCCCGTAGCAACCCAATCTAATTGAGGATCATGTCATTAAATATCAGAAGTTTTGGATCACTACAGTCTTGTCGAACACTGCATAATATAATTCAAACCAGAAAGCCTGCTTTGGTGTTGTTACAGAAAACAATGGTAGATAGGGGCAAAGTTCAGAATATCCTCTTGATTTTATGCCCAAATTGGGCGGTCTACACAACCAATCCACTAAGGAATTCTGGAGGTCTTTCCGCTATATGGAATCCCAAAATTTTCTCCCTTTTGGCTTACAAATCCTTCGTTGGCATCATTTTATCGGGATATTGTCGGGGTTATTTGACAAGATTTCGTATCCTTAATCTATATGCTCCATATGAAAATAGAAAATAATTCTAGAAGGTGGTAAAAATTCTATTGTAACTATTTTTAATGCTGCAACAAATGAAGTTTTGTCACATCCACTTTGCTTCTAGCCATCATCATTCATACCATGTCCAAGCAAGTTGAAGCAACTTATTCATTCTATATCAGCAATATACAGATAGGAAGTGTTTTAGACTACACTCTTGCTTTCATGAGTGTAGCCTTGGACATGGTGCGTGATAAATGGGATCCAACTCTAAAGAAAGGTTTCATCGACATTACTTCCTCAAGAGATTTCTATTGGATTTATAGCAGCCTTCAATTTGTATTTTGTGGAGAGATGATTGAAGATTTAATAGGAAATCAACAACAATTTGGTGATTTAGTAGCTTGGGGAGGTTGTACAATAATATACTTGCTTTGTCAACAACTTCACTTTGACCTATTTGACTTTGTGTATACAAATATTAATGCTGTAGAAGTGGATAATGTAGTAATAACATATTTGACATCAAGAGAAACATCAAAACCAACGAATTATGGGTAGGATCTGGAAAATGCAAAGAAGTCGAGAACATTGAACGATCACGTCTTCTCAATGCTAAAAGCACATTCTTCCGCTAAAGATAGAATTGATGTGCAATCAAGCAAATTGATGTCACACATATATTCTTGGATGTCTGTTATGGAATATAATAATAAGGCATTAGGTGAACCAACAATAAAGCCGGAGATTCCTAAAGCCAAACTTAATGCAGATGAGCATCTGTTCTGTGACAACTGCAAGACATCAATTGTTGATTACCATCGGAAATGCCCATATTGTTCATATGATCTTTGTCTCAGTTGTTGTCGGGGGCTTCGAGAAGGTTGTCAACCAGGTGGTGGTAAAGCAGAATTAGCCCAACAGCAGTCTACAGATAGAGGTTATTCTAGAGAGGGATTACCAAGAAATAAGCAAACAAAGGTGTCGGGCGGAAGATCAGGTTGGGAGCTTCACTCCCAGGTTACTAGCAATAGCACTGTAGACCCTACAGACAGATTACCAGATTGGAAGGCTAATAGTGATGGTAGCATTCCATGCCGAATATGGTGGCTGTGGTTGTCATTTATTAGAATTAAAACGCATTTATAGAATGAATATGATTGCAAAACTTGACAAAGAGGCAGAGGAAATGGCCAGCAGCTGCAAAGTCGCAGAGGGCTTGAAAATTTCTCACTCCTGTACCTCATGCTTCAAGTCTGGTTCTTATGGGAAAAATGGATATTCTGAAAGGAATTTACGCCAAGCAGCTCATAGGAAGGACAACAGTGACAATTATTTGTACTGTCCAACTGTACAGGATACTAAAGAAGAAGGCCTTGAGCATTTCCAGAAACACTGGATTAGAGGTCAACCGGTCATTGTGCAGAATGTTCTTGAAGGCACTTCCAGTCTGAGCTGGGACCCATTGGTCATGTTGCGGCCTGTTCGAGAGACTATGAATGGCAAGTTTAATGAGGAGACAAAGATAAAGGCCATTGATTGCTTAAATTGGTGTGAAATTGAAATCAGCGTCAACCAATTTTTCAAAGGTTACGCAGATGGTCAAATGCATAAAAATGGTTGGCCTTTGATGTTGAAGCTGAAGGATTGGCCACCACGAAATTTCTTTGAAGAACGTTTACCACGCCATAGAGCTGAATTCATTAATGCATTGCCCTTTCATGAGTACACACATCCTGAATGGGGCCTTCTTAATCTGGCAGCAAAGCTTCCTGATAATTGCTTAAAGCCTGATATAGGACCCAGAACTTACATTGCTTATGGGACAAGTGAAGAACTTGGCCGAGGTGATTCTGTTACTAAGCTGCACTGTGATATGTATGATGTGGTAAATGTATTGACTCATACAGCTGAAGTCAAGTTCCCAGGGTGGCAGCAACTTAAGATAGATAAAATTCAAAGATCATTAAGAGCATTAGACTCGGAAGAACTTTATGAAGACTCAGATAGGATTGGAAATTCCTTTGGTGAAGAAGAGAGAGGAAAAACAACTAAAATTGAGGCATCATCATTTGATGTTTCTGTGTCTCAAAGCAACAGAAAAGTTTCTTCAAGTCAAACTATTGATGAATGCCTTAATGATAATGACATTGAATCTAGTTTGAGGGCAAAGTCTCTTGATCTCTGGTAAGATCCATATTACAGTTCCACATTTGATTGGCTGGATGGGGAGGATCAGTTTTTTCTGGGATTCCATGGTTGGTAGTTCTATCCACCATATTCACAGAGACAAAAATTATCTGGCAGATTCACTGTCTAAAACAGGTCTACAGGATGCTACTGGTTTTTGGTTTTTGCAGGTTCTATCTGAGGGAGTAAGCTATCATATCCAAGAGTTTATTTTGCCGGACTTCTAGTTTCATTTCTGTTTTCTTCACAGGTTTCCATGGACGGGTCTCTGATCTTTATGTGGCTGTTTCTTTTATCATCTTGTTTATGGATGGTGTACATGATGTTTCTGTACATCCATATGTTTCCTGTTTCTCTATGTGATCATGTTTTGTTTTGGAGATCTCCCAGAACACTATGTTTCAGTCAAATTTTCCTTAGCTATTCACTGGAATTCTCCCATGGTGATTTCATCTGGTTTTCTCTGCAAATGGGAGTGTATATGATGTAAATTTTGAACTTTATATCCCTCATATAATAATATTCAGCTTTTTCATTCTGAAAAGGTTAAGCATAGCACATCAAGCCCAATCATGTCACTTTCTTGGTGCTTTTTCTGCCTGTAGCCATTCAGGTTTACTTGATGAGAACTGACATTATTTTCAAGCATAAGTCAATATTATGGAATTTTCCCCAGAGCAATGCAATATGCCCTTGGTTAAACTTTACAGTCTAAGTGGGTGCATGAATGATGCATATGGTGTTATTGAAAATCTATCTTTCACAAGTATTTACAGTTCCTTGCTTTACGCCTGTAGAATGCATGGAAATATTGAGAAATCAGACATGGAGATGATGTAGGTAGAGTCCAAAATTTTGGTTTGGCCAGCTATCATTATATTGTTTTATATATTATTAATTCTAAGCCTGATGAAAATTGTAATGTTGCAACATATAATTAACCCTAGTATATCTTTCAGGTATGCAAGATGACATAAAGATAACTGTGACAATAGCTGGAATATTTAAGAACAATTGGCTGGCATTAGAAAGGAGAATATCGAATTCTAATGTTGGCATGAAAGATGATGCAAACAGAAAGCTAATCCTAAAGGTTACAATTGAAATAATATTGAGGAAATCACTCAAATTTTAGGACTGGTAAATGGTGGCACTCTATTTAGAAAATATTTTTGGGAACAAAGGCCAAATTCTATTACACTAAATGAAAAATGTAGTGGGAGGTTTTAAATAACATATTGAAGAATAAAATTGAAATCTAGTGGTCGGATATTATGAGATTGAAAGCAAATTTTCCCAAAAAAGGCCCTACTTCCCTCCATATTTAGATATAAAAAATTCCTTTGTTTTTTGAGACAGACAAATCCATAACTAAGTCTTTCTCTACAACAAATCCATAACCGTGTTGAAGGGAGAAGTCTCTACAACTGTCTTATGAGGAGGACCTATACGCTGTTAAAAGAGGTTCTAACTTTGAGTTTTCTTCCAAGTCTGGGTACTTGTCTATGATTTATGGCACATATGCAAGCCTTGAAAGTTTGAGAATGCGCAAGAATAAACTCCTGGGATAAATACCCATTTGATTATAAGGACTTCTCCTACATTGATGTGAAAGTGTCAGCAAGGAAATTTGAAGTGCAAGGAAATTTGCAGATATCTTAACACAGAAACAAGCAATCACATTCCATTAAAATGCACTTAACTTTACATATGCCCAAAAGCAGAGGAAATAACTAAGCTGGAATCCGATCCAAGAAAATGCCCCATATTATCATCCTATGCTTAGTAATGCTTACAAGGAAATGGGTTGGGTATGTGTTTAAAGTCTGTACAATCAAAAAGAAAGAATCTAAAGGTAGCCCCAACAATCTGAACAGACAACAAGATATCAGTTTACCAAGTCAATCTAATAATGTAGCACATATGGACTCATCTTGATATTGCTGCCTTGAGTTTACTGGCTATTTCACTTGTCAAAGCGAAGGATAATCCCTTCGATTATGTGCATACAATGGGCCAGTATCTTGAGCACTGAGGAATCAGATGAACGCAGCTGATTTTATCTCTCTAGAGGTAGCACTGGTGTATTCTAGCTGTGTAAGTGTCATTTAATGAGGTTGCAACTTTTTACATATTACAAAAATACGTGAATAAATGGCAAGATCATAAACAACCACACAAACGGCAATTGTTTTCCATTGAGAAGAATCTATATACCCCTTTCAATGTCCTGCAAGGCAAGGACATGGATTGAAAAAAATATATATACTCTTCTCAAAATATTCCTAGTTCTCCAAGTTGCAACCGAGCCTCAAGAACTTAACAGTTGTGAAGCATTGAAACCCATATTCTTGTATTCTGGTTTTCGTCATATGATTAAGAAAATAAAAAACTATACAAACATATGTATCATATTGATAAAATCGGTATACCCCCATCAAGGTTTTGCAATGCAAGATCGGCTAGATTCACCCAGTTTTGGGTTGCGGTGTAGATATCCGTATACTGCTCAGCCACAACCAGTATTTTTTCCTTCATCGTTGTCTTAGCAAGTGCAGAAGTGCCAAGAACAAAATTTTTATGATTTTTTGGAAGGTCAATAGTCACGGGTGTTTTAATATAATTTTAACCTTGAGATGACAGATTATGACGAAATCTGCAACGACTGGGAATCTGGTAGGGTATACGACGGGATGTAATGATTCTCGCTAGAGTGGGAGGAAGTTGATATGGTCCCTGTCGCTTCTACTTTCCTCGTTCTGCTATGATATCGCTTGTTGTGCGTCTTTTCTACTTTCCTCGTTCTGCTATGGTCCCTGTCTCTTCTACTTCCGTCTCTGCAATTCAAATGTCTGTGTGTGCGATCGCAAATCTTCCCCATCCGCAGACGAAATGGCTAACCTTCACTCTACTCTCCACAAAAGAGATCTAATTTGTCAAGGTTTTTTACCCAAAGGATCCATCACCCCTAATGATTCATAAAATATGCCCTAAGCATAATCATAACTTTACAAAAAACTGGGAGCGGAGGGTCCCCTTCTTAATCTCCACCAAAATCGGCACTAGGCGTACATGTGCCCCCTCTTGATCAATCATCTCCTCAAACCTTCGATTTGATGTGCAAACAAAAAAAGTAATTTAGGGGAAGTGGAGATGCCTTTGAATTCATCCGCCCATTTTCAGTTATGATGGGCATGTGAGCAATGTCAAAGATGATTGCAGGGCAGGAACTGATCAGGGAAAACTCTTTGATAACCAAAGAAAGTGGGATGGTACGCCTCGACAGAGAAATGCCCTCCAAATACTAATACTAATGAAAACTGTTGTGCCCTCCATACAATGGAAAAATGATTCAAAAGAAATTATTTTCGAGTTGAAGAGGTGACCCCAGGAACAAATTTTGTGCCCTCCATACAATCGAAAACCCCAGGAACAATTGTTGCGCCCTCCATACAATCGAAAAATGATTCAAAAGAAATTATATTCGAGTTGAGGAGGTGACCCCAGGAACAACTAAGGAGGTGCCTGAGGTGGATATAGAGGAGGCTACAGAGGAGGCAGGAATGGCACTGGAGAGGATCCAGAAGCTAAAACATACATGAAAATTTTGCATGCAGTTTCTACACCCTATCTTCAAGGAGCTATTTTTTAAGAAAACAAAGAGAAAGCTAAAACACATACCTGTTTTAGGCAAAAACTATGGAAGATCGGCCTCACAGAAAAAATAGCAGTAAATGCAGAGCTGGTAAACCTGTCTTGGCTATTGCTCCTCAAAGCACACTGATCTGTCTGCTCAAAAGTTTCCCAAATCGTTGAATACCAGATAACTTGCCAAATATCATATAATAATATAAGATCGCTGGTTCAGAAAATAAGCTTTCCCACTGGGTGTGAACCGTGACAGCGACACCTTAATCAATCGTTGGAAGAGAATGTTCACGCCGTGGGACTTCGAGCCAAGGAGATAAGAACAGACAATTCGAGCCGAACCAAGCCCAGCCAAGGAGATAAGCGAAATTTTAAATTTTCCCACAAAATTTTAAATTTTCTCACAGAAATGTTTGAAAAGTCTACTTCATAATATTTTTTTAAAGGTTCATTTGCCAGCAGTTCTATTAATTGAATTTTCCCACAAAATTTTGAATTTTCTCACAAAATTGTTTGAAAAGTCTTCATCATAATAATTTTTTAAATGTTCATTTGCCAGCAGTGCTATTAATTTGCGCATTTATTTTATTAATACAAACCATATAATATTAACTAACCTTTGCATCTTATAAATTATATAAACACACATTTGCATTCTATAAACCATTCACCTTAGAGGCACCGGGAAGTGGTTTTGTACAATGTGCATAATTTATATTATTGCTAAACCTTAAAAACCATTCATAGGCCCTAGGATGATAATGGTGTTTCTTCTTAGATGATGTCCAAGGCCCCAACAAAAGTCATCTTTGTTGGGCAAATCCTCACATTAACACCCATACAACATTTATATACCTATGGTTTATAATGCTGGCAAATAGTGCTCCTCATCACCTAATTGTGCAAAAAGCCCCAACTAACCTAGTCTAGGTTAGATGTCCTCGATATTAACATATTATCCTACATTATCCATTAGCTCATGGAGATAGAGGGTTCAAGGACTCTCACTTGATGGTTGGGGACTATAGTCCATTAAGAGGTCAAATGTCGGGCTAACTGTATTAAGGACACCTCAAGGTCAACCAACACTAATGAAATGTATTAGTTGTTTGTACATCGACCTATCAAAATGTCACAATATTGGGTAGTAGACATTAGTAAGTAGGACACTAGTCGCCAACAAGAAACCTTGATAACGATAGAGTAATGATGTGATGAGTGGATGTGGACCCAGGGATACCGCATGTCAATTGTGTGGCAGTTGATTTGACATGCTAACGTCTCATTATGATGTGGCACCAATGTGGGTCTAGATGACATGGCATACCAATGTGGCATGTTGACATGGCAATGGAAGGTTGACTTGGCACTGAGGTGTTGTATAGGTGGTAACCATATAGTGACGATGTGGATGTTGGGATTTTGGATGTTAAGATATCAACTAATTAGTATCAATGACACTCTCTAGCCTCTTCCTGAGGGCCCGGTGGCTTGATAGCTCGACCATTGGCCTTTCAAGATATTGGGTATTGAGAAATTAGGGCTTCAATCTACAAGCTCGTCTGTATGTTAGGTGTCGAGTATTGAGACAGTAAGTATGTATAGAGCATTAAGGAAAATCATGTGTTTCATGTGAATTTGGGCAAGCTTAGAAGTCAGGTTGCAAACTGCTACAAGTGTCCTTATTTTTCTACAAGAAACAGTGTAATGTGAAGGTGAATATGCTAAACATGATATTGGATGGCAATGATGCTAAGGAGAAATTGGAAAATTGAAAAGTGCACCTATCCAAGATGTAAACTTCATTATTAAAGATTTGTAAAGGAGTAGTTGGTTAGATATTTCATCTTACCTGAATCTATCATTAGCTTTCCACATTCCATTAATAACTCGTTATGCTTTTTCCTGCCTCTTTTCTTTCCTGGAATTCTGGGAGCTAATCCCGATGTGTTTTCATGGTTTTCACACCTTCGTTGCCCTGCCTTTCACTTTTTCCTTGTTTGTCCAGCCCTATAGCCTGAGTTTTCCATAGGAACAGTTTTTGTACCCTATTAAATTCTTCTGGCGGTAAAGAGTCTACCCCACTCATGGTCCCCTGTTTCAAGAATCCTTCCAGATCTAGGTGTTCCCTGTCAAGAATCTCCTGCAGTTCATGATCTTCCGTTTCCATCTCACTCTGGGTCATTTCTTGGTCCATCTTCGGTTCTGCATCGCTCATCATAGTCTCTTTCTGTTTGATACTATCCTGTGTTTGAGTTGTCTCTTCCTCTTTCTCCTTTTCCCTGGGCTTCCTTCCATTACCTGATCTATCTTTATCATCTCTTCTTCTTCTTCGAGAACTTGGAACCTATTCAGATTAGTCTATGGTCCTTCTGTCTGCTGCTGCTTTGGCCCCCTCTTGCCCCCTTTTCCTTTATGAACCACTTTGTGAAAGCCTTCAGTATCTTTCTTTGTGTTCGCCTTACTTTTGTTCTCTATTTTGCTAAGAGGGTAGTTTCTAAATAGGTGCCCATGCTCATGGAATTTTCAGCATCTGAAAGGAATATGTTCATAGTCAACTGTTTGCACCCATTCTTCATCCAAAACTTCTAAAATGACCTCATCCGGAAGAGCTCCAAAGAGATCCATCTCCACGCATATTCTTGCGAAGGAAGTGTACTTACCCTTCTTGGTGGCTTCAGAAGTTTTGACAAAATGCCCTAACTTGTTTCCTATATCAGATAACGATTCTGTTTGCCAGTAATCAAGGGGTAATGAGTAGAGTCTTACTCAGACCGGGACAGAAGTGAATTTTTCTCTCTCAGGGACAAAGTTCATCATCCACAGTCGCATATAAAGGCCTGCTGCTGCATAGAAGTAGGGCCCTCCTTCAAACACTTTGTCTTTGTCCTCAATATTTGTGAAGACTACCGTAAAAAAACCCTTAGACCCAAGATGTAGGTCAATGCTTCCTTTTGGTTTCTAGTTATATTTAATCCATGACTGTAAAGTTTTTTCTGTGGGCCATATTGCCATGAATTTACAAATGATAGCATATGTCCTCATGTGGTCTCTATGCGCCTGCAGAGCAGGATCATTTAAAACTACTCTGGGAGTGACCTCAGCTTTGGGTTTACATGGCCCTTTTTGTGCGTTATTATTCGCTCCTTGTTCCTTGTCTTCTTGCTCATTTTCCTTGTTGATGTTATTCTCCTTTGTCTTCTTTGAATCTTGTTCCTCTTCTATAATCCTTGTCCCCTCACCTAAAGGACCTATGACACTCTCTAATGGTTTCTTTCCTCGACTAGCCACTGCTTGCCTATAGGATGGAGTGGAGCTCCCTCCCCTGCGTGCTTCCATGGAAACTCCCGCGAACTCTTGCAAACACTAACACTTCCAGGAAATTCCACGCAATTTTCGACTAATCACTAAATTTAGAATGCATGGCAGATTAGTTTATTCTTTCCCAATTCTCAACATGCTACAAATCTAATAAATTTTATACTTAATATTAATTTAAAATTTAAATATAATCCTAGTGTATTATGTATGGCATAAGAAAATAATATGAAGTGTTATCAACCAATTTCCTTCCTTATATTTATTTGTAGTCATCATTATGTTTTTTACCCTTTTGCATATATTGGGCCCTTCATTTTGAGCTTGTTGGAGCACGAACATTGGTTCAACACTAGGAATATGCCTCCTCCATTCATTCTTAGTGTATTGTTTGGCTTTGAGAGCGTCAAATTAGTCTTTTCTAACCAACATCCATACTTAGTGTATTGTTTGGCGTTCAAAGCATCAGATTAGTCATTTCTAACCAACATCCATACTTAGTGTATTGTTTGGCATTCAAAGCATCAGATTAGTCATTTCTAACCAACATCTATATATTTTTTCTAGAATATTTCATTCCCTAAAATTTTTTGGCATTTTTTCTCAAAAATTATATAGTAGAAAAGTTCTCACATCACACATCAAACCAAAAGGATACAAAACAACACACACACTTCTATGTACAAGGTACAATCACAACTCAATCAAAACAATCATGTCAATGTGTGCCTATTTTGGACACAAGAAAAGGATTCTCGTACATGAACTCAGGGAGGAGTTGAGGTACCATATGGTGTGCCATGATGGGGCCATGCCATACAAATTTTAACTATGAGACTCCTAAAGATTGATGATAATAAGGAAAACCTAGAATCATAGTGTTATTAGGAATAACCAGAGGACATAAAAAGTGAGTGGTCTTGTGAGCTACTGTGGCTCCATGACAAGGACTATGAAGACATAAATGGGTGACAAGAAACTCACTGAATGATGGATGTGTGTTTGACAATTCACTGGAAAGTTCAACATTAGAAACCAAAAACGTTACTTGGTCCAAGGGTGACACTTCCAAGGATGGCTGAGAAAATGCCCCCTAGGTTAATTCGAGATTTAGTTTACCAATCTATACTTTTTCCCATTTGGGGAGACTAGAGGTATCAAGACGCATAATCTCCCTAGGATTGTCAATAGGTGAATCCATGACCTCCATGATGAATTTTTCCATAGGAAATTTGTCATTAGGGAGTCATGTTCAATAGGCAGAGTGACAACCCATGTGGTAAAATGATCCTAGTCATATTCCAAGGGATCTACCCCTCTAATAGTAGTCAATAAGGATTTGCGCTACATGAGGCAGGACTGAAAATCCTCTAAGGAAGACATGACACATGATGCTTCGACTAACTCTTCAATAATACTATAATTTTGGGAAGCCCGCGCATCGGGAATGTTTGTTAACTTTTGGAATACACTGTTAGGTGGGTGATATAGCAGTTCCATAGGCTTATCTGATCTGAGAGATCTAGTGGAAGCGAAAGGGGTGGTCAAGTCCTTAGAAGTAGAACTTGACTCAGGAGGGTCATATGATTTTTCTCTCGTGGTAAAATAAATGTGAGAATTAACATGAGGACCTATGCATTGTTATTAGGACCATATTACCATTTCCCCACATTACCCATAGGAGGAGGTGGAGAATCTTGTACAACCATTTGCTGTTATGGCAACAATTTTGATGGATTTTACTCCTTGTTAACTAGATTTATTATTTCTTTGTGACTAAAGTTGAAAAGTGGAAATACAAAATATTTAATAAATGAGTAAATATTATTTCAAGGGTGTTACCAAGCATATTGCTTGAGGTTGTATATGAGACAAGTATATATTGCTAGAAGAATAGAGATTGAAAGATAAAAAGTGTAGCAATAGGCATCAACATATAACATGAAAAATTTCAAACACTTTTCAATAGGAATTAACCACTAAAGGGAAATAAACATTTTCCATACAACATACGTGGGCAAAATATTTGCTTTGTAGGTGTTGTATTGAAGTGGCTTGGGAGCTTATACATGGACCATGAGCATTATCTTACACCTCTTTTAGGCCCTCAGGGACTAGTTTTCATCCTTGAAAAATGTTCAAGGGCCTAAGAAGCTAAAACATACATAAAAATTTTGCCTGCAGTTTCTACACCCCATCTTCAAAGAGCTATTTTTTAAGAAAACAAACAGAAAGCTAAAACACATACCTGTTTTAGGCAAAAACTATGGAAGATCGGCCTCACAGAAAAAATAATAGTAAATGCAGAGCTGGTAAACCTGTCTTGGCTATTACTCCTCAAAGCACACTGATCTGTCTGCTCAAAAGTTTCCCAAATCGTTGAATACCAAATATTTAGAGCCCAACTTGCCAAATATCATATAATAATATAAGCCAGCTGGTTCAGAAAATAAGCTTTCCTCTTGGCCGTGAACCCTGACAGTGACACCTTAATCAATCGTTGGAAGAGAATGTTCAGGCGATGGGACTTCGAGCCAAGGAGATAAGAACAGCCGATTCGAGCCAAGCCCAGCCAAGGAGATAAGCGAAATTTTAAATTTTCCCACAAAATTTTAAATTTAAGTCTTCTTCATAATATTTTTTTAAAGGTTCATTTGCCAGCAATTCTATTAATTGAATTTTCCCACAAAATTTTAAATTTTCCATAAAATTTTAAATTTTCTCACAAAAATGTTTGAAAATTCTTCATCATAATATTTTTTAAATGTTTATTTGCCAACAGTTCTATTAATTTGCGCATTTATTTTATTAATATAAACCATATAATATTAACTAACCTTTGCATCCTAAAAATTTTATAAACACTCATTTGCATCCTATAAACTATTCATCTTAGAGGCATTGGGAAGTGGTTTTGTACAATGTGCATGGTTTATATTATTGCTAAATCTTAAAAACCATTCGTAGGCCCTAGGATGATAATAGTGTTTCTTCTTAGATGATGTCCAAGGCCCTAACAAAAGTCATCCTTGTTGGGAAAATCCTCACATTAAACCTATACAACATTTATATACTTATGGTTTATAATGATGGCAAATAGTGCTCCTCATCACCTAATTGTGCAAAAAGCCCCAACTAACCTAGTCTAGGTTAGATGTCCCCGATATTAACATATTATCCTACATTATCCATTAGCTCATGGAGATAGAGGGTTCAAGGACTCTCACTTGATGGTTGGGGACTATAGTCCATCAAAGAGGTCAAATGTCGGGCTAACTGTGTTAAGGACACCTCAAGGTCAACCAACACTAATGCAATGTATTAGTTGTTCGTACATCGACCTATCAAAATGTCACAATATTGGGTAGTAGACATTAGTAAGTAGGACACTAGTCACCAACAAGAAACCTTGATAACTATAGAGTAATGATGTGGTGAGTGGATGTGGACCCGAGGATACCACATGTCAATTGTGTGGCAGTTGATTTGACATGCTAACGTCTCATTATGATCAATGTGGGTCTAGATGACATGGCATACCAATGTGGCAAGTGATGTGGGATGTTGACATGGCAATGGAAGGTTGACTTGGCACCAAGGTGATGTATAGGTGGTAACCATATAGTGGCAACGTGGATGTTGGGCTTTTGGATGTTAAGATATCAACTAATTAGTATCAATGACACTCCTTAGCCTCTTCCCGAGGGCCCAGTGGCTTGAT
Source organism: Pinus tabuliformis (assembly GCA_031772625.1). NCBI lineage: Eukaryota > Viridiplantae > Streptophyta > Pinopsida > Pinales > Pinaceae > Pinus > Pinus tabuliformis. The sequence goes on along the minus strand of CM062804.1, from coordinate 148,804,515 downwards.
AGCTCGACCATTGGCCTTTCAAGATATTGGGTATTGAGAAATTAGGGCTTCAATCTACAAGCTTGTCTGTATGTTAGGTGTCGAGTATCAAGACAGTAAGTATGTATAGAGCATTAAGGAAAATGATGTGTTTCGTGTGAATTTGGGCAAGCTTAGAAGTCGAGTTGCAAACTACTACAAGTGTCCTTATTTTTCTACAAGAAACAGTGTAATGTGAAGGTGAATATGCTAAACGTGATATTGGATGTTAATGATGCTAAGGAGAAGTTGGAAAATTGAAAAGTGCACCTATCCAATGCATCAAAACAACTTGTGGTAGGGTTAATCTAACAAAATGCAAGGTTGTAGTGCTTCTTGTACTTGCAAAATAGAGTAGAGTGTAAGAAACAATGAATAATACATAATGAACAAAAAAATTAAAAATAGTAATGGAAATGAACTAAATTCAAAGTAAAAATTCTATATAACTAATATAACAGTGCTACAACTATCATCAACAAATGTTAAGATAATCTGCAAGATAAAACTGCTCATAAACTATCTAAATAAACGTGCATGAAAGTAATGTTCATAAATATTTTGTAGACATAAACAAATGTGTGAACAGAAATGATACAAGAGGGATATCGACCACGTAGGTTGGGCCTTAACACAAGGAAACTTAAAAACCTTAGAAGAAAGCTAAACTAAGAGCTGAAATCAAATATCACTTCAATTAGCAAAAATGTTGTTTGTACATGACAAAGTTACAAAAAATGCTTAGAATCTAAACCTCTCGTATTATTCACATGCTTTCCTACAATTTCTTATAATCCTATTATGCTACTCAAGCCTATTATTTGTACAAGTGGATAGGAGGAAAACTCCTTGAGTGGAGGACTGCTTTCCCTCCAAAAATCAATAAAAACCTAGATCTTGTTTCCTAGATCACCACGTAGCAATAGTAAGGAGGATTTACTATCCTTAGGAAGTCGTGTTGGTTTTATTTTGTAGAAGGTAGTAGGCCCCACAAATATCTCTAGATGATTCTCCTTGAAATTTGTGTAAAATCCATTCAAATATTACACAATAGTCATGTTAGGCACATAAAGTATGAAAAATATCTTGGACTCTCCTAAGAACTCATTAAGCTAGGAAAGTATTATTAAGTGAACAAAATTAGGTTCAATATGGCCTTTATGTGCCTAGGAGTGGTTAGAAAAACCTTATGGGAGACTCATCACATATATTAATTGAGAAGACAAATTTTGAATTTATCAATTATTATGCAATTTAATAAATTTTATACTTAATATTAATTTAAAATTTAAATATAATCTTAGTGTATTGTGTATGGCATAAGAAAATAATATGAAGTGTTATCAACCAATTTCCTTCCTTATATTTATTTGTAGTCATCATTATGTTTTTTACCCTTTTGCATATATTGGGCCCTTCATTTTGAGCTTGTTGGAGCACGAACATTAGTTCAACACTAGGAATATGCCTCCTCCATTCGTTCTTAGTGTATTGTTTGGCTTTGAGAGCGTCAAATTAGTCTTTTCTAACCAACATCCATACTTAGTGTATTGTTTGGTGTTCAAAGCATCAGATTAGTCATTTCTAACCAACATCCATATATTTTTTCTAGAATATTTCATTCCCTAGAATTTTTTGGTATTTTTTGTCAAAAATTATATAGTAGAAAAGTTCTCGCATCACACATCAAACCAAAAGGACACAAAACAACACACACACTTCTATGTACAAGGTACAATCACAACTCAATCAAAACAATCATGTCAATGTGTGCCTATTTTGGACACAAGAAAAGGATTCTCGTACATGAACTCATAGAGGAGTTGAGGTACCATATGGTGTGCCATGATGGGGCCATGCCATACAAATTTTAACTATGAGACTCCTAAAGATTGATGATAACAAGGAAAACCTAGAACCATAGTGTTATTAGGAATAACCAGAGGACATAAAAAGTGAGTGGTCTTGTGAGCTACTGTGGCTCCATGACAAGGACTATGAAGACATAAAGGGGTGACAAGAAACTCATTGACTAGTAGCAATGTCCTGTTTTTGCCCTATCTAGGCCATGCACTCACTCCCCATATTTGAGGATGTCTGCCCGATGGACCGATTGCCTGGTCCATGAAATCCCCAAGACTAATGCACCTTCGCATTGTGATTGCTATTACTGCGATGAGTATTATTGCTACTAGCCCCCTGTTGTGGCTGCCCTCTTCCTCCCATAGGAAAAAACATCACTGGATACCTCGAACAAGACGGGGTCCGGGAACAACGACTTATGACTAAATCTAATAATTTGTTGGTCTTTGCATACCCACTCCAGCTTAACAAGCCTGGTAAAGCTCAGGATTGAAAGAAAATATATTTAGTAAAAACCCTAACGCTAAGGGTTTGACAGTGAAATTGTGGACAAATCCAGCGAAATAAAGACCCTCCGAGAGACATTGGCCCAGCTGAACAAAACGTTCACCTCCACTGTTCGATCCCCTTACTAGTTGACCAAGAAAACCCGCGAGACCATAAGTTGCCAAACCGCCGCAGATAAATATAAACCAGGTGTATTGACCCTTGTTTGCTAGCGTTGTGACCATTCTCTCACGCTGTTATCACTCCTGAGTGTAGGTGAAAACCCATCTTCGCACCAGAAAAAACCCTAGGGTTAGACCGCCATGGAAATTCCTCTTGGATTCTTCCATCTGATCTTCTCTAGACAAATTCCTTATTTCCATTTGATTTCTGTTCTATCTGCAAATTCTTATCTAATATTGGAGCATCTCCATAGATTAGTTAACCTTACTAAACCAAACATTTTATTAGAAATAATCATTAATCTTATAATATTACGACTTCATTGCACTTTTTGACCATACACAACTTGTTTTTATGTCACCATAATTCACCTTTAATGTAACATGATTACATTGAAAAATCAACCAAAATCCCCTCAAATAATTTTTCCTACATAGAAATTTTTACCATAAACAATACCTCCCCATTAAACCAAAGAAAACACTTACACATTTCATTTAATTTCAATTCAACTAAAATCCCCTCAAATAATTTTTCTTGCATAGAATTCTTTACCATAAACAATACCTCCCCATTAAGCAAAAAAAAAACACTTACACATTTCATTTAATTGAAACACTTACACATTTCATTTAATTCCAATTGAAAAACACAAAAGCATTTCATTTAAGTTCCATTCAACGTTTCACGGCATTTCTGCTTTTCAAATATCAAAACTTGTTCATTTCCCTCGCGTTCCAGGGTTTTTCAAATATCAAAATTTTTTCATTTCCCTCGCGTTCCAGGGAGGAAGGTCGCCATATCATCCCATTATGTTTCTCAAAGATCAAAATTTATTCATTTCCCTCACGTTGCAGGGTTTTTCCAGGGAAGAAAGAGGAAGGTCGCGGCCATGTTGTCGCAGGTTTGATTTGATACATTTGGTTGAATACAAGAAATTGGATTCTAGGTGCCTCCAATCGTGGTGGTTTCATTCTACGAAGGGATCTGCACAAGGTTCCCCCACACTCTTTGTGCGATGGCCCATCCCAAGCCTCCATCACTCTTTGCAACTTTAAAATACTTCTAGACAAGTGCAAGAAGAGGCTGTATGTACAAGATTCCGCAGAGGAAGATGGAGCCGAAGGTATGTGTTATGTGCCAAAGATAGACCCTGAAATCAGTGAAGAAATTAAGCAGAAAAGAGAGCAAAAATGCGTTGATTAAGACGAGGAAATAAAATGTCCCAAGACTGTAGGAGGTCACCATCTAGATGCTCTGCCACAGGTGGATTGTGATGATCCAGTCGTCCCTATAAATGTCAGAGACAAAAAAGGCCTCAGATTTGCTTGTACCACAGGGTTCCGAGAGTTCCGGAGCAATGAAATCAGATGCCGAGGAAATGGATGTGAGCTAAGACAAGCAGGATCGAGGCTCTGTGCCAGAGGAGAGGTTTCCAGAGGATACTAAACCCACTCAAGAGGTAGGTAACTACATTTTATTTTTATTGTTTAATTATAAGAATTAATGCAAGAAACTTGCCCATGAGTGACTTCCGTTGGTTTAGGTGATAAGTCTGGATGGTAATTTTTCTACCAAAATCGCCCGGTGCTTTTCTGTTATGCCATTTAGGTGGCATGGACAACAGTGATAGTGAAGCCTGGTGGTTGGGTTAAACTCTGCTGACCTCACTAGTGAACCAATGCCTTATTGGTGACTTATGTAGAGTTTTTCACTTTTGAAATAACTAATAGCTTGCATGTCATTCAATAGAACGGTTTAGGTTGGATGTCGATATTCCCAAGTAAATTTTTGTTAAAACTACGATGGGAAATGAATGGAAGATTAGGTCTACCCCTGACCGATGGACTTCTCTACCCTGTGCTACATACCCATTTAATGACATGCAACATTGTTCAGATCAATGTCAGTAGAGGCGTGACTAGTATACCTCTTTTCCATTCAGTTCTTGTTCCTATTATCATTTCCATTCCTCTGTTGGGATTACACTTCGACAACACCACCAGTCTTTAAGTGCATGATATATTCAGGGAGATGGGTGGGTTCAAGTTGCTTATCTGTTAAAATTCTATAGTCACGATTCTAGTTTTGTTTTGTTTCTAGTTATGTTTATGTTTCCTATTTCTAGTAAAGTAGGTTTTGTATCCCCAAAACTCAATTTTATAGTGGTAATGTACGCCGTCACTGAGGTGATTTACGCTTATAATTCGCCAGAAACCTTGAGTCCTATTTCTTGTTCTATTCACCATGCAGTCATGTCTCTTGTTTTGTTTATGTTTTACCCTTTTTGGTAAAATACGCTTGGACTGTGGATTGATATTTTAACAAGATGGGTTGCGAGTAACAAGTCCCTGCCCAAGGGCATGATGCCAAGAGAAAATACTGTCAATTCTTGCATCCAAAAAATGAAAACAGTCCAACTCCATATCCCACAAACAGTCTTCTAATGGCATATTTAATCAAGTTAAAAAACATACAGTAAAACAAGTAAGTCTAACTCCATATCCCACAAACAGTCTTCCAATGTCTAATAGGAATTCCTTCTGTACAAGAGTAGAATATAAGTACATTGTACTCTTTCTTAGAAACCATATTTCCTGAGAGAAGATAATAGTCCTAAAGTTATGAACTATTAACTATCATTGTTCATAAAGTTTCTTTTGAAGAGAATCAAATTATATCAATAAATATGCAGAGAACAGAAACAATTCATCTCTTCCTCTGTTTCTTTCAACTAAAATTCAAATGACATTTAACAACATAGCTAACTAGATAAGCTAAACTTATTTTGACAGCAGGATTACAAATAAAGATAAGTATAGAGTTATACTTGAGCCCTGAGCTTTACTAGCTTGAAATCAAAATCATCTTTAAGAGCTTGAAATCGGATGACACTATCCAAGATGGATGGCTGAGGCATGACGCAAAATTTTCACCACCATAATACTCCCCTATTCCCCTATACAGCACTCTGTTGTAATATCTAGCTGAACTAAACAAGAAGATACAAATACTTTAATTTTGAAAGAAGTCTAGTTAATTTGATCGAGTCACTATTCAACCATAACATCGAATTGGATCATTGCATCCTTTGGCCCCAGATTGTTTGGCACCAGTTGATCTCTTTTCCAGGTATTGTTGATGATACTCTTCTGCTCTGTAAAACTTCTTCGCTGGCAGGATCTCTATCACGATCTCTTTATGCAGTGGCTTTTGGTGCCTTTCCATTGATTCCCGTGCAGCTCTTTCCTGATCAGCTGAATAGTAATATATGCCAGATCTGTACTGAGTGCCTTTATCATTGCCCTGCAAATATATGCACACAGTGCTGACAATTCATGTATCTGATGCAATTTCTATACATCAACCAGATACAAGTGTCTTTATAGTTTTTGCCTTCTATGGTTATGAAATAGGAAAACCACATCAAGATCCAATCATATTTTCTATAACCCACCCTGCACCCGTATAGCAGGATCCAATTATATTTTATATACCCGCTCTGCACCCCTATAGCAAGTATGTTAACAAGCCATTGAAATGAAAAGTATATGGTAGATACATTGCCAAATACCTGGATTTGGTTTTCTGGTTAAGGAATCATATGAATGTGTGAAAGGCTTTGAATTTCAGCTTTCAAAGAAGCCAATGCTTCAAGCTGGCAAGTCTATTAGCATAGATATAAGTTAATTCCAAATTTATGATATTAATTTTTAAAATACTAATAATAACATGTTTGATCATGTAGTTTTTAAAAAAATTAGAATTCTTAAGGATTTTATATAGCTTTTAAAAAGATTTGGAGATTTTTAATGTAAAATATTTTTATCCTAGTCAAATCATTTTAGAAAATACAAAATTAATTTCAGACTGAAATTTACACCTTAAAATTTCCTAAATTATGTGTTTACATTCGTTGTTATTAAGTTGAATGGGGATCCTAACAAACATTTGAAAATAATATAATGAACCACGCAGTGATATATGAGACTGAAGACACCCTCAATGCCTGCACTCAGAATTCATTAGGAGTTTAGATTTGAAGTGCAATTATAGAATATTAATGGGACTCCACTCCCAATTGCATCGCTTCAAACCAGAGAAATGAGGCCAGGTATACTGAAAACCGGTCTTTGCTTAAAGCACTAGATACTGATATATATCACAACCTGAAGCCTACAAATCTTTTGAAGCACAGGAAATAGAATTCAAATACATTAAGACGCCCAAATCTGATTTAGTCCGATATTTGAAATACAGAGAATTCTAATGGCTTCCATTTGTTTTTTAACTAACTGATGCTTCTGAGGAAAGTTGATTTGTCATAAAAGTATGTACATGATTTTAACCAGTAATGAAAATTAAATTTCAGATCAATCTACTAATCTACAATATGCAATACGATATAAAATAGATTTGGGAATTCTATTAGCTAAGTTGCTTTTTTAGAACATGAGAAATGAGAAAACGGTTAGCGTGCATCTTCTGTCCATTCCAACTAGAGTAAGAAACCATAACGGTGGAGACTCCTTTGGCAATGGCATCGAAATAGGGGGTCATGTGGATGTTGACTAATTGTTTATAATTGCTGACAGTGTTATTCTCATCGACACCCCGGGTTGTTCCACCATCGCCCACAAAGTGCTTAGCACACGCATATTGTGGGTATCTGATGACCTGAGGAACGACAGACAGTAGCTTTAAGAAATATGTTTAATAATAAAGCTAAATTCTTAAAATACCCTTGAATCATTGTTTTATTGTGCAAGACATGGTTATTAATGAGATTAATGAAATTTTAAATCAAAACCCACAAAGTCAAAAGTTGTCTGTGGATATAGTGTATAATACATAGTGCTGCCTCCTCCTGTGTGAAAATTGGTTTATTACCATCCATGGACCTCATACAAACTGTAGAAACAAGATGCCTTAAGAAATTTTATCTCCTTATTAGACCTAATGTTGGAATTTCAAAAGCTCTGTTGATGTTTCAAATATTTCTAGCCAACATTTATTCTACCTTTTAATTAAACATATACATTTACAATGGCACAAGAATTATGATACTGCCACTATTTCCATAATGACGATTAAGGAGCAGTGCATGCAGATGAATATCTGATATGATGCTTGGGCAGAGCAGGGTTCTATCTGAAAACCTCTACCAATCTGAGTAGTAGAAAAGTTTCCATCTTACTGACCTTCTTCTGCCCTTTAGGATATACTTCCTTGCATATAGTCACACTGGTTCTTGTCCTTGGTTTGTGTATTTTTTTATGAACTAACCCAATGTTTTATTGTCATGGATTTGAAAGATGCCTCTGGAATTTACTCTAAACCAATATTAACCCGACGTTTTTCAATTCTAGACTAACACACTTCATAACTTTGTGTTCAGTGTGCTTTCAGCATTCATTCACTGTATAGCTTACAGAGTAGTTATCCCATCATTCCTTGGGTACATTCCATCCAGTCTTACAGTAAGCAACTTGGTGGATGCAAACCAAGCAGTAAATTACTTTTGTTGATTAGGTAACTAGTCTCTAAGGTATTTTTTGGTCAATTGTTTTTCGGTGGTATTGAACTTATTCTTACAATGTTCAAAATTGATTGTTTTTCTCATCTCTTCATATTCATGTCATGTTTGTTCCAGTAACAAGTTTCACATGCTGTAATATTTCTGTGCTCTACTGCAGTTGGTTTTCTTCTATCAAATTCCATTTGTTAGTTTATTTTAAGATGATCTCGTATGGCCATTCCACATCTTTATTTTCCTGTGTATGCTTGAACTGCCTTTTATTGTTTACATGGGTTAATGGTATCCCTCTAAATTTGTTGGTCATTTGGCCAACCAGCATGAGCCCACATGTGCTTCCAGTTCTTTAGGGAACCATCCCATTCCACGATGATGATCTCAACAGGTTTACTGTTTTCACTTATGTGTACCCCAAAACTTGCTTCTGTATGCAGTCAGTTCCAATACCCTTTTATACAATTCAACCTGCCACTTCACACCATGTGTACTATCAAAATGATGACTGCAAATATAATTATTATCTCGTTGCAAATTACTATCCCATAGAATGATGCCTGCTGCTTCATGTCATTTTCTTTCCATCTTATGTTACTCTCTCTCTCTCTCTATATATATATATGCCATAGAAACCTCATCTGATTGATCCTCTCTATATGTGAACATCTAATTTGCCTTATTCCTTATCCTTGAGAGAACTACCGTTTTTGGATTATATATAAATTTACCCCACTTTTGATTAAGGTTCTTCCAGATCAACACATAATTCATATTGCTGTTATCAGAATGGCATTCTTCCCTAAATCTGAGAAGTGTGATTTCTTTCTATAAACCACTCTGTCGATTCATTGACACGTAACCCCAACACACATCTTATGGTAGAGGGAAATAAGGCTCCATCTTACATTCTGCTTTCTTCAACCTCAAATACATCTCATGTAACAAAAATACAACAGCTTGCATCTGTTTCCATGCAGGAAAGTTTCTGATCCTGACACAATAAGGATACAGCTAGGAAACTTTTGGGAAACATTTCCCAGACATTCTGCCAAAAAATAATGCAGAAATGTCATTTTCTTCATTTCCATTTCTTCTATTTTTCAACACTTTAGGTGCGTTCCATGACTTCCATGCCAGAGTCTTACAGCAACACATGGAGAAAATGTGTATTGAATGCCAGTAGATCGAACTTCCAGAGCTATGGCAGCTCTAATTCTTTTAACCAGATCGGGATCCCTGTGTCCATAAAACGTTGATACAAATTGTTAGCCAAACTTTCTAGAAGATTTTGATTTTGAGGGCGGTAATCAGAAGCCAGAGTTCCCATGATGTATTAAACATCAACATTTTCACCCTGATTCTGTTATTATCCCAATTCAGTTACTCAAGATTTTGCCCATAATCATTCAGATAACCCTAGTTACTTTTCAAATCATTGTCTCCTAACATTTTGCTCATTGCAATCAGAGTGGCCCTTGGCACTTTCCAAATCATAATACTACTTACGATGAAAAAATAATGCCTACGGATATAGGCCCAGGCTCTCTGCATTGTGTGGTGATCTGACAAATAAAAGAATTTGTCATTTTGTTTCTTAGCTATAGCAATGATCTGATGCAATAAAACTTTGATTTAGAAGTCATTTTTCCAGATTCAAATAGAAGTGTTCATCTTTTATTTATTTAGGAGTGTATATATTAATGGGAAGGACTATCCTGTGTACATGGTTATGGTCATATGTACCATATTTATTTTCCAATTACTCACTTTCCATGAGATGCATCTGATAATAAGTTGGTACCAACTTTAGTGCCATGTCAGCTGAGCTGTAGTCTCACTGTAAAAATGTGGGAGTTTACTATTGCTGGCCCAAGTTGGCTCCCAGGAAAAATAAGAGAATTCTCAGCCATATACCCAGAAGTGCAGTTCTGATATGAATAGATTTTAGCAGCAGATTGGGGAAATCAGTCCCTGACTTGGCCAAAAAATAAGGGTGTTATGGTAATGAGAAAAGAAAAATTTAACCCTGCAATCATATCATCTAAATTTAATTTAAAGCACTGGCCTGACAATGGTATCATAACAGAATAGAAATCATGATCAGGTCACATCTTGTTTCTAGCATTATTTTCCTTCAAAATTTAACTCACTTCTTTTGTGGACCCCAAGGTTCATCATTCAAATTCACAAAGCTACTTTGAATCTACTGAGGGTTAAAATGTAACTATTTTGTATTTTTGTGTGTGCCTGTGTAATTTAAGCTGAACATAATTGCAAGGGTCATCTTTATTCTTCCTGGAATTTACTACAGGTGCTGCGCTTTCTGTTATATGTAATAGGATGTTTCCCTGAAAGGTTTCCCATGCTGAATAGGATTTATGTTGTGCACAAATGCAAATTTAAGGTTCCACACATCAAAATTTAATGCACTCCAAGTGCTATGCTTTTTCTGATTTTGATGCCAGCTGACTTATCTTAGGATTTATGTGTGCAATGCAATTCTAGGGTTCTGTACATTGCAGTTTATGCTCCACGTGCTTTGCAATTTCCGTGCCTCCCAGAATATTACATTCTCGATTCTCTGCACTCGACCTTGTTGCCACGGACACCCATTAACGACAGCAACAGCAACAACCGAAGAAGAAAAGTATTATGAAGTTGAGGTTGAAAATGCAGAGGACGAATCAGATTCTGATGTTGGGGGAGATAAAGACAACCAGCAAGTGAAGGGCAAGGGATTGAGGTGGGCTGATGTAGACGACAATGGATTGGATAAGGTGCAAAAAAGGCTCATAGAAGCTCTGCCTCCAAAGTTGTCTGGAAGGAGCAATGGCTTGATGAAACATATAATTTGTTTATCAGAAGAGGATGATCCATCTGAATTAATCATGAAGTGGGTGAGAATAATGAAGCCCAAAAGAGTAGATTGGCTTGCAGTCCTAACAGATGGAGGAACAGAACCTCAACCATCCTCTTCTTCAAGGCCAGTGGCTTTTCAATTATATAGATGTGCTTCTTAAATATAGATGGATGAGTAAATTATTAACCAAGTTGATCTGTATGACATTTTCTTTTCAGTCCACTAATGCTTT